>JAEOAD010000031.1:0-5485000 GCA_036365145.1 Orientallactaga sibirica | reverse complement strand
CAGGCACGCACGCATGCACACTGCTATTATTGTCATCCCCATTTCACAGGCTGGGAAACTGAGGCCTAAGGAGCCTGTTCAGAGACAGTTAGGAAGAGGAGAACTCAGCATTTGGGTGGGTGGGTGCAAAAGGAGACAGTCTACCCACTTACACTACTCTTCCTTCTGCCTCTACAGGAGGGCTGAGCTGTGGCTGAATCAGACTCCCATTCACTCAGGCAAAGCTGTGTGGGTGGCTCGGCTGTGGTTCACACTTTACTTTCTTGGACAAGTCTTGCTCACCTGTGTTGTCACAGTAGCACACATTGATTTTTTCCATCACATTTGTGCCAGTGAATCACTGAAACGCTCCCCACCCTCCAAAATTTGACAGGAGGCGGTATAGTGTACTTGAATGTCCCTAAATTGCCTAACCTCCCAGGGCCTCAATTTTGGAATCTATAAAGCAGGATATAAACAGTACCCAGCTTACCCATGACAAGTAGGTGCTCAGCACAAGGCCTGGCAGCCCACAGTGGCTGTGTCTGAGTTACCTCTTCCCGCTGGCTTGCAGACCCTCTTACCTTGACAGAGAGGGAATGGGCATGCCAGGGCCTCTAGCCATTGCACACACCACCTTGAGCCTTCAACCGGGAATAGAACCTGGGTTCTAAAGCTTCACAGGCAAATGCCTTAACTGCTAAACTATTTCTCCAGCCCCACACCCAGGCTTTCTGGTCGAATCTTTTCTCTCTCTGCAGCTCTTCTGATACTGCTGTGAGCTTACTCTCTTTCTAGGCAGGAGAGTCGCCGGTCTTCTCACGTGCATGGCCATGTTCAGCATTGCCTTTGGTGTGACCTGACTCCTGGGTGGCCCATAGGTGCCTTTGTGTCCATTTGGCAAGTTGCTTATTCCCTCCACTCCTTACCCTAAGGTCATAAGTCAATGAACAGTTCTCTGAGGCTGTATCTCACAACTTATTCCACACGTGTGGAACATGTGGGCAGGCTGCTGGGACACATGAACGTGCTGATTAAGACCAGTGGGACTTTCCTAGCTGCCCTTCCAGGCTCTGGTGTCTGCTTGGGGAAGAGAGGATCTAGAATCTATTTCAGGTACATCGGCAAGCGGGGGTCTCTAAGGGGACCCTGGTGGCCTAGCCACGTGGGGACAGTGATTGTGCTGCTGAGTGCCTGCCTCAGTGTCTGGGCAGAACCCACCTTCCTGACCTGGATGGATTCTCTCTTGCCAGGCAGACGGACTCAAACTTGAACTCTGTACATTGCCTTTACAAGACAGGCATCATAAAGCCTCCCCCAGGAGGCCAACATACATTATTTTTTGTTCTTGTTGCAGTTGTCTTGAGACAGGGTCTCATGTATCCCAGGCTGGCTTTAAACTCACTGTGGCTGTGGATGAACTTGAACTTCTCATTCTCCACCTCCTGATAAGTGGCACATGCCATCATGGCCAGCTACATTAGTTCTTTGCATACCTTTCCTCTCACACCTCCTATGTGACTAGCAATGTAAGATGAATAGATAATACAGGATTCAAAGGTTGAAAAAGAGGAAATATACACAAAGCAATCTTGCTGTTTGTTACCTTTGCCCTTCCACATCTGACACTAATTTTCATTGCATCTGATTTATCCCTGCAGCCTTCCTTTTTTTCCCTTTCTTTCTCTCTTTCTTTCTTTCTTTCTTTCTTTCTTTCTTTCTTTCTTTCTTTCTTTTCTCTTTCCTTCCTTCTCTCCTTCTTACCGTACACCCTTCCTCCTTCTCTCTTCTTTTCTTCCTTTCTTACTTATTGTCTTTCTTTTTTCTTTAGTTCTTTTCATTTGGTTTCCTGTTTTGGAGACAGGGTCTCATTCTGAAGCCCAGGTTGGAACTTATTGTGTAGTTGTAGCTGGCCTGAAACTTTTTTTTTGTTTTTTAAATCAGCTGGGCATGGTGAGTGTGCCCTTTTTTTTTTTTTTTGAGTGTGCCTTTTAAAAAATATATATTTTATTTATTCATTTTAGAGAGAGAGAGAATGGGCACTCCAGGGCCTCCAGCCACTGCAAATAAACTCCAGATGCATGTGCCCCCTTGTGCATCTGGCTTACGTGGGTCCTGGGGAGTCGAATGGGGAGCCTTTGGCTTTGTAGGCAAAGGCCTTAATGGTTAAGCAATCTCTCCAGCCCTTGTTTTTGTTTTGTTTTTGGTTCTTCAAGGTAGGATCTCGTTGTAGCCCAGGCTGACCTAGAATTCACTATGTTGTCTCAGGGTAGTCTTGAACTCACAGCAATTGTCCGACCTCTGCCTCCTGGGATTAAAAGCATGTACCACCACACTCATCTTTGGTCTTTCTTAGTTTGGGTCACTTCATTTCATATGATTCTTTCCAGGTCCATCAATTTTCTCTTTTTAATTTTTTAAAAAAATATTTATTTATTTATTTGAGAGAGAGAGAGAAAGAGGCAGACAGAGAAAGATAATGGGCATACCAGGGCCTGTAAATGAACTCCAGATGCATGCGCCACCTTGTGCATCTGGCTTATGTGGGTCCTGGGGAATCAAACCTGGGTCCTTTGGCTTTGCAGGCAAGCACCTTAACCACTAAGCCATCTCTCCAACCCCGTCCGTCCTTCCCCCCTCCCTCCCTCCCTTCCTTCCTTCCTTCCTTCCTTCCTTCCTTCCTTCCCTCCCTCCCTCCCTCCCTCCCTCCCTCCCTCCCTTCCTTCCTCCTTCCTTCCTTCCTTCCTTCCTTTATTTTTTATTTATTTATTTGAGAGCAACAGACAGACAGAGAGAGAAAGAGGCAGATAGATAAAGAGAATGGGTGCACCAGGGCCTCCAGCCACTGCAAATGAACTCCAGATGCATGCGCCCCCTTTGTGCATCTGGCTTACATGGGTCCTGGGGAATCGAGCCTTGAACCAGGGTCCTTAGGCTTCACAGGCAAGTGCTTAACTGCTAAGCCATTTCTCCAGGCAGGCCCCTCCTTTCTTTCCCTTCTTCCCTCCCTCATTCCCTCCCTCATTCCCTCCCTTCCTCCCTCCCTTCCTCCCTCCCTCCCTCCCTCCCTTCCTTCTTTGTTTTTTGAGGTAGGGTCTCACTTCTAGCCCAGTCTTACCTGGAATTTACTCTGTAGTCCCAGGCTGCCCTCTAACTCACAGTGATCCTCCTACCTCTGCCTCCCGAGTGCTGGGATTAAAGGCATGCACCACCATACCTGGCCAGTCCATCCACTTTCTTGCAAACTTCATAATTTCATTTTTCA
The DNA here is from genome assembly GCA_036365145.1 of Orientallactaga sibirica. NCBI lineage: Eukaryota > Metazoa > Chordata > Mammalia > Rodentia > Dipodidae > Orientallactaga > Orientallactaga sibirica. The sequence continues at coordinate 5,481,756 of JAEOAD010000031.1, read as the reverse complement.
ATACTGCTGAATAAAATTCATTGTGCATATTTATCACATTTTCATTATCCATTCATCTGATGGTGGGCATCTAGCCTGATCCTATTCTTAGATATTGTAAATAGAGCCTCAAAAACATGGATGTTCAAGGATCTCTGTAGTAGAGTGTGGAGTCCTTAGGATATATGTCCAGGAGTGACATAGCTAGGTCATATGGGAGTTCTACTTCTAATTTTTTAAATATATTATTTATTTGAGAGAAAGAGGCAGAGAGAGAGACAGAGAGAGAAAAAATGGGCGTGCCAGGGCCTCCAGCCACTGCAAACGAACTCCAGATGCATGTGCGCCTCACATGGGTGCTGGAGAAGCAAACTGGGATACTTTGGCTTTGCAGGCAAGTGCCTTAACCACAAAGCCGTCTCTCCAGCCTTTTTTTTTTTTTCCTGAGGTAGGGTCTCACTCTAGCTCAGGCTGACCTGAATCACTATGTAGTCTCAGGGTGGCTTTGAATTCATGGTGATCCTCCAGCCTCCTGAGTGCTGGGATTAAAGGTGTGTGCCACTACACCTGGCAACCTGGAACTCTTAATCTTCCTGCTCTTGCCTCCCATGTGCTAGAAATATAAATATGCCATGACTAGCTCCCCAATAATAATAAAAAGTATAGAGCCAGGCATGTGAGAGAGAGAGAGAGAGACAGATAGAGAATGGGCATGCCAGGGCTTCTAGCCACTCCAGATGCCACTTTGTGACTTCTGGCTTACATGGGTACTGGGGAATTAAACCTTGGTCCCTAACAAGTGCCCTAACTGCTAAGCCATCACTCCAACCCTCATCTATCTATCTATCTATCTATCTATCTATCTATCTATCTATCTATCTATCTATCTATCTATCATCTTTTTTATGCTCTTTTTTTTTTGTTTGTTTGTTTTTAAGGTAGGGTTTCACTCTAGTCCAGGCTGACCTGGAAGTCACTATGTAGTCTCAGGGTGGCCTTGAACTCACGGTGATCTTCCTGCCTCTGCCTCCCAAGTGCTGGGATTAAAGGTGTGTGCCACCATGCCCGGCTTTATGCTCTCCTTTTTTCATATTTATTATTATTTATTTATTTTTCACTTAGCAATACATCTATATTCAAGAAGTACACATGATAAGTAAAGGCAGAGCTGGAAGTATAGTTCAGTGGTAGAGCATTTACCTAGCATTTGTGTGGCCCTGGCTTTTATCTCTAGTGCCACAAATATGAATGAATGAATGAATGAATGAATGAATGAATGAATGAAACAACAATAGTATCAGTTAAATGGGAAAGGATGATAATGTCTGACTGAAGTTGAATTGCTACTTGTGGTGAGATGACCCATTGGAGCAGTTCTCTCTCTCTCTCTCTCTCTTTTTTTTTTTTTTTTTTTTTTTTCGAGGTAGAGTTTCACTCTGGTCCAGGCTGATGTAGTCTCAGGGTGGCCTTGAACTCACGGCGATCCTCCTACCTTGCCTCCCAAGTGCTGGGATTAAAAGCATGCACCATCACACCCGGCTTTTTTTTTTTTTTTGAGGTAGGGTCTCACACTAGCCCAGGCTGACTTGAAATTTACTATGTAGTCTCAGGGTAGCCTTGAACTCATGGTAATCCTCCTACTTCTGCTTCCTGAGTGCTGGGATTAAAGGCGTGCGCCACCATGCCTGGCTTCTTCTTTTTTTAAATTAATTAATTTATTTGAGAGAGTGAGAGAAAGAAAGAGGTGGACAGAGAGAAAGAGAGAGAGAATGGGCACGCCAGGGCCATCACCTACTGTAAACAAACTTCAGACGCATGCACCACCTTGTGCATCTGGCTTATGTGGGTCCTGAGGAATCGAACTGAGGTCCTTTGGCTTTGCAGGCAAACGCCTTAACGGCTAAGCCATCTCTCCAGCCCTGGAGCAGTTCTCTTTTGAGTGTGACATGCCTCTGGATGCGGCCATGTGCTGGAATGACTCAGTTCTCCCCCACTTTTCCCTGTTTGGATGACTGCAGTCCTTCTGTTTGCACAGTGGGCTGTTACATCATTTGGACTTCACTGGGCTTCATCACATCATTTACGCATTAAATCCGCCTCTGTTCTCTCTTGTTAGCCAGCAGCAATTAAGAGGGACTGCTTGATGCCAACACAATCATGGACACAAACGTAGATTTGGACAGTGAAACCTTGTGTCAACAGTAAATGTAAGGTAGTAATACTGACAGGACAAGAATGAAAATAATTTCAGTGTCTAACTTGTGGTGGATGACACACTAGGTTGAAGTCTTTACACACAAAGTGTTTTTTTTTGTTGTTGTTGTTGTTTACACCTGGCCCAAAGTCTTTCTTTTTTATTTTTATTTATTTATTTTAAAAGTCAGATGTCAGCTGGGCGTGGTGGTGCACGCCTTTAATCCCAGCACTCAGGAGGCAGAGGTAGGAGGATTACCATGAGTTCAAGGCCACCCTGAGACTACATAGTTAATTCCAGGTCAGCCTGGGCTAGAGTGAGACCCTACCTTGAAGATCCAAATAATAATAATAATAATAACTAAATAATTAAATAAAAATAAAAAGCCAGACAGTCTGGTAGGCTTTCTTAAAAAATATTTTAGGGCCAGAGAGATTGCTTAGTGGTTAAAGTACTTGTCTGCAAAGCCAAAGGACCTCGGTTCGATTCCCCAGGACCCACGTAAGCCAGATGCACAAAGTGGCACATGCATTTGGTATTTGTTTGCAGTGGCTGGAGGCCCTGGTGTACCATTCTTTTTTTCTCTCTCTCTTTCTCTTCCTCTGCCTCATTCTCTCATTCAAATAAAAATATTTTATTTATTTATTTAACATAGATAGAGACAGACACAGAGAGAGAGGACATGCCAGGTCCAAAGGAACTCCAGATACATGTGCCACCTTGTGCATCTGGCTTATGTGGGTACTGGGGAATTGAACCTTGGACTTAGGTGTCACAAGCAAGCACCTTAACTGCAAAGCCATCTCTCCAGCCCCAGGTTTAAAAAAAATTTTTTTAAAAATTATTTTAGCTGGGAGTGGTGGCGCACACCTTTAATCTCAGCACTCGGGAGGCAGAGGTAGGAGGATTGCCATGAGTTCAAGGCCACCCTGAGACTACATAGTGAGTTCTAGGTTAGCCTGGGCTAGAGTGAGACCCTATCTCAAAAAACCAAATATATATATATTTAAGAGAGAGAGATGAAGATAGAGACAGAGAATGGGTTAGCTACTGCAAAGGAACTCAAGATAAATGTGTCACCTTGTGCATCTGGTTTATGTGGGTGCTGGGGAATTGAACCTGGGTCCTTAAGCTTTGTGGGCAAGCACCTTAACCTCTAAGCCATTTCTCCAGCCCAATATTTTTTTTTTTTGAGGTAGGGTCTCGCTCTGGACCAGGCTGACCTGGAACTCACTGGAGTCCCAGGCAAAACAAACATAAAACAACTCTTCCCCCAAAACATTAGTTTTAGAGGCACTGAATAACTTGTTCCAAGTTATCTGTATAGGGAGCAGTAGCTGTGTCTGTCTGACTCCAGGGACCACTAAGGGCTGGTGGCAGGGACCTAACTACAGTCTTTGTTATCAATTCTTGGTAATGAGTGTATACCTTAGCTAGACCTAGGACACAGGGCCAGGAACAAGATTGAGAAGGAAGCTAGGTGGTCATAGTCCTTGCTGGGGCCTGGACTCCTGAGAGCCCTTCTGTCTAGAGTCCTGGATCAAAGTACTGCAAGCCTGGCCATGGGACCAGGATTCTTTTCACCCAATATCAAAGTGAATAAAACACACACACACACACACACACACACACACACATCACAAATGCCATTTAGAAGATAGTGATCTATGTCTGTGACTGCAACAATGACACTGTGTCAGGTCCTGGCAAAGGACTAAGGGTTCTGTATGTTCTTGCCAGAGTCCCTGGCAGGCCCCACTGGGCTGGGGCTGGCCGTGCTCAAGGTGAAAGCATGTAGGGCTGGTGTGGGGCTGAGCTGTAGCTCTGTGTCAGAATGCTTACCTAGCGTGCTGAAGACCTTAGGTGCAATTTTCAGAGAGAGAGAGAGAGAGAGAGAGAGAGAGAGAGAGTTTATAGCCATTCACCCTGTGGCACCCATCCCCCTCTCCTGTCTTTTTTCCTTCCCTACCTCCTCTGTTCTCACTGTGCTTGTCCTTATTCACTGTTGGCACCTGAACCTGGAACTCCAGCTCCAGAAGACAGGGTGGCCAGAGGTTCAGGCCAAACTTAGTTCCCAAGTCACAGCCAAATCTTAGCTTCAGAGAATTTCCTGGCAATTGGCAGATTCACGACTCCAGTCCCAAGACTATAACCTGGTGGTAGTGTATTGCTGGAGCTTGCTGCCACCCTCCTAAACAGTGGCCCAGAGCGGGGAGTTGACCCTGAAAGATAGGATATCCAGGTTCTGGGGAATAACACATCTAGTCATCTCCATTGCCTGTCTAGGTGGCGTCACCAGAAGAGATCCACCCGGCTCATGGAGATAGCCAGGGAGGACAGCGTCAGCTCATGCCTAAGGATGCTAACCACCTCTACTGCCACCCCAGACCACGCAGCACCTTGTCCCCAAGCCTCTGCCTCATGCAGCAGTTAGGCTTTAGTTTTGCTAGATCAATATGGTTGGCTGTAGAAGCCAAGCTCTGCTGTCCAGGTGGTCCAAGGTGACATGCCAGGGAAAGCTCGGTAACAGGCCACATCCTGCAGGTCCCATATGGTTGTCATCTTGCTTGCCATAAACAGATGCGGGCCGGGGGATTAGGGAGGTGTTTCCTCACTCTTTCATGTAGGTTTGAGCTCTTCTAGAACCTAAACTTTTGCTATTTAAAACATTTAGGAGCTGTGTGTATTGGTGCATGCCTGTAATCCCAGTGCTTGGGAGATGGAGGCGGGACAGTCAGGAGTTCAAGGTCATCCTCAGCTACGTAGGAAGTTTGAGGTCAGCCTGTGCTACATAAGACCCTGTTTCAAAAAAAAAAAAAAATATATATATATATAAAAGGGGCTGGAGAGATGGTTTAGTGGTTAAGGCGCATGCCTAAGGACCCGGGTTCAATTCTCCAGGTCCCATGTAAGCCAGTTGCACATGGTGGTGCATGTATCTGGAGTTCATTTGCACTAGCTAGAAGCCCATTCTCCCTCTCTCCCTCTCCCTGTCTCTAATAAATAAAAATAAAATCTTAAAAAAACAATATATATAGGGCTGGGCGTGTTGGTGCACGCCTTTAATCCCAGTACTCGGGAAGCAGAGGTAGGAGGATTGCTATGAGTTTGAGGCCACCCTGAGACTACCTAGTGAATTCCAGGTCAGCCTGGGCTAGAGTGAGACCCTACTTCAAAAAAGAAAAAATATATATATATCTGACACCCCCAAACAAGACCTTTAATCCCAGCACTCAGGAGGCAGAAGTAGGAAAATCACTGTGATTTCAAGGCTCAAGGCCAGCTGGGAACTACAGAGTGAATTCCAAGTCAGTCTGGGCTACAGTGAGACCCTACCTTGAAACAAAACAAAGCAAAACAATGTATGTATATATATTGCTGAAGAGATGGCTCAGTGGTTAAAGGCACTTGCTTGCAGAGACTGATGGCTTGATTTGACTCCCTAGTACCCACGTAAAGACAGATGGACAAAATGGCACATGTGTCTGGAGTTTGTTCTTAGTGACAGGATACCCTGGCATGCCCATACCCATTCTTTCTCTTTTTCTTTCTTTTTTTTCAAACAAAAGAAAGGACTTTATTATTATTATTATTATTATTATTATTGCAATGTGCAACCCACTTCAGTGCCAGCAGCCTACAGGGAGAGGGTAGGCAATGGTTCGGGGCCACAGTATGCTCTGGCATGGGACACTATGACAGGACCAGGGGTATGGGCCTGCCATAAATCCAAATCCATGCCCTCTTTCTCTTTTTCAAATAAATAAACAAAATATTTAATATAGAGAGAGCAAGCCAGGCAAGGTGATGCATGCCTTTAGTCCCAATATTAGGGATGCTCAGGTAGGAGAATCACTGTGAGCTCAAGACTAGCTGGAATTATAGAGTGAGCCTAGGCTATAGTGAGACCTTCGGAAAAACAAACCAACAAAGCAATCTGGAAGCTCTCAAGTAGCAGTGGCAAGAAAATAAGAGAGACTTTGTCTCAAAACAAGATGAAAGGAGAGGAAAATCACCTTGAGGTTGTCTTCTGACTGCCAAATGCATGCCCATGGCACCCATGCATACACATCACATCATGTACATACATATGCATAATACACACACATTAAAAATAATTAGGGCTGGAGAGATGGCTTAGGGTTAAGGTACTTGCCTGTGAAGCCCAAGGACCCAGGTTCGATTCCCCAGTAACCACATAAAACAAATGCACATGGTTCATTTGCAGTGACTAGAGGCTCTGGTACACCCAATCTCTCTCTCTTTCTGCCAAATAAATAAATAAAAATATTTTTTTAAAAAAGCTAGAGAGATGGCTTAGCAGTTGTGGCATTTGTCTGCAAAGCCAAAGGACCCAGGTTTGATTCCCCAGTACCCGTATAAAGCCAAATGCACAAGCATATGGAGTTCATTTGCAGTGGCTGGAGACCCTGGTATACCCATTCTCTCTATATATATCTGCCTGTTTCTCTCTCTGTCTCTTAAATAAATTAATTAAATAAAATATATTTTAATTTATTTTTATTTGAGACAGAGAGAATAAATAAATAAATAAAAGGTTTTTTTAAAGTATTTTGGGCTGGAGAGATGGCTTAATGGTTAAGGTGCTTTCCTGTGAAGTATAAGGACCCAGGTTCAATCCCCTAGGACCCATGTAAGCCAGATGCAAAGGGGTGCATGTGTCTGGAGTTTATTTACAGTGGCTAGAAGCTCTGGTGTGCCCATTCTCTCTCTCTCCCTCTCCATATATATATATATAAAATCTGCCTTTCTTTCTCTCTCAAAATAAATAAATAAATAAATTAATTAAATTAGGAAAAAGAAGCCAGGTGTGGTGGCACATGCCTTTAATCCTAGCACTCAGGAGGCAGAATAGTAGGCCAGCCTGGAACTATAGAGTGAGTTCCAGGTCAGCATGGGCTACAGTGAGACCCTACCTCAAAAAACAAACAAACAGGGCTGGGCGTGGTGGTGCACACCTTTAATCCCAGCACTTGGGAGGCAGAGGTAGGAGGATTGCTGAGAGTTCGAGGCCACCCTGAGACTACATAGTGAATTCCAGGTCAGTCTGGACCAGAATGAGACCCTACCTCACAAAACCAAAACAAACAAACAAACAAACAAACAAACAAACAAACAAGAACAACCAAAGGAGAGCCAGGAGTGGTGGTGTACGTCTTTAATCCCAACACTTAGGAGGCAGAGGTCAGAGGATTGCTGTGAGTTCAAGGCCACTCTGAGACTACATAGTGAATTCCAAGTCAGCCTGGGCTAGAGCAAGACCCTATCAAAAAAAGAAAAAAAGAAAAAGAAATAAAAGAAAGAAAGATTCTATATGAAAACACAAAGAAGTTATGTGAGATGCCTAGAAGCCATGTGTGATGGCACATGTCTATAATCTCAGGATTTGCAAGGCTGAGGTGGGAGGATCAGGTGTTCAAGGTCATCCTCAACTACATAGCAAGTCCAAGGCCAGGCTGTGATACATGAGACTCTGGTATGGAAAAAATTCATAGCACCTTTTACTGCTTCTTGCTGTTTCTTTGAATGTCTCTGTTGGCACCACTGAGCCAGGGCAGCCTTTGGGTGAGGTGGTTTTGGAAGGACATATGCACTGGATGGAGGGCTCCGACTTTCCTGTTCAGGACATTTTGGGGACTTTGCAAAACATTTCTCCTCTTCCCCCATTTTATTTTTTGAAATTTTGGAACCATCCATGACTCTTCCAGTACAAAACTTTTCCCTTGGCCTTCAGCACTGGGTGGGGAGCCCTACGACCCAGAAGGCTTGGGAAACAGGGTGGAGCGGAATCACCTATCAGAGCCAAACAAGACTGTCCCAGGAGGAAACAGCAGAGGCCTGCTCAGGGCTTAGCAAACAGATACGGGTGGGGTGCAGCCAGTCTGTGAGTTCATCAGGACCGGCTGATTGGAGGAGCAGCAGGCAGTCCCCATGTCCTCAAGTGGGTCCCCCTCCACTTGCCAGTGTCTGGAATTCCACCATTAGAGGCAATTAGATTTGTGAGTTTTTGTTACTATTATTTTGTTTTGTTTTGTTTTTGTTTTGTTTTGAGACAGAGGCTTTCTATGTAGTTTTGGCTGGCCTGCTGCTCCTTATGTAACCTAGGCTGGCCTTGAACTGGACGCAGTCCTCCTGCCTCAACAACCTAAGGGCTGCAACTCTCTGGTTTTTTTTTCTTTTTTTGCTTAGTTTTCTGCTTAAAAAGTTTTTTACTTATTTTTATCTCCTTTCTTTCTTTCTTTCTTTCTTTCTTTCTTTCTTTCTTTCTTTTTTTTTTTTTTTGGTTTTTCAAGGTAGGGTCTCACTTTGGTCCAGGCTGACCTGTAATTAATTATGTAGTCTCAGGGTGGCCTCGAACTCATGGCAATCCTCCTACCTCTACCTCCCGAGTGCTGGGATTAAAGGCGTGCACCACCACACCCAGCTTATTTTTATTTCTTTATTGGAGAGAAAGACAGGTAGAGAGAGAGAGAGAGAGAATGGATATGTCAGGGCCTCCAGCTGCTGCAAAAAAACTCCAGTCACATGTACCACATTGTGTATCTGGCTTATGTGGGTCCTGAGGAATCAAACCTGGGTCTTTTGGCTTTGCAGGCAAGTGCCTTAACTGCTAAGCCATCCCTCCAGCCCTACTTTTATTTTTTTTAATATGTATTTTTATTTATTTATTTTCAAGCAGAGAAAGATAGAGGAGAGAGAGAGACAGAGAGAATGGGTACATCAAGGCCTCTAGCCAATGCAAATGGACTCCAGATGCATGCATCACTTTGTGCATCTGGCTTCATGTGGGTACTGAATTGAACTCAAGTCATTAGGTTTTGTAAGTAAATACCTTAAGTGCTGAGCCACGTCTCCAGCCTAGTTTTCTACTTTATTATTATTATTTATTTATTTTATTTTATTTATTTGAGAGACATAGAGAGAGGAAGATAGAGAATGGGCGTGCCAGGGCCTTCAGCCACTGCAAACGAATTCCAGAAGCATGTGCCACCTTGTGCATCTGGCTTATATGGAACCTGGGTTCTTTGGCTTTGTAGGCAAGCACCTTAAGCACCAAGCCATCCTTCCAGCCCTTCTGCTTTGAAAATGTACTCATGAGCCATACATGGTGGCACATGCCTTTAGTCTCAGTACTCAGGAGGCAGGAGGATCACTGTGAGTTTGGGGCCAGCCTGGGACTATAGAGTGAGTTATAGGTCAGCCTGGTCTAGAATGAGACCCTACCTCAAAAAAAAAAAAAAAAAAAAAAAAAAAAAAACCACCAAAAAAATAGGCTGGGCATGTTGGCGCACACCTTTAAACCCAGCACTGGGGAGGCTGAGGTAGGAGGATTGCCGTGTGTTTTCGGTCAGCCTGAGGCTACTACATAGTGAATTCCAGGTTAGCCTGGGCTAGAGCAAGACCCTACCTTGAAAAGCCAAAAAAATACAAATGTACTCATGGTGGGCTGGAGATGTAGCTTTGTAGTAGAGTGTTTGCCTAGCACGCTCTAGGCCCTGAATTTGATTCCCAGTACTGCCAACTAAAAAAAAAAAAAAAAAAAAAAAAAAAATTAAAAAAATACACGTGGTATGATGGAGATCAAGGTAGGGTCTCACTCTGGTCCAGGCTGACCTGGAATTAACTATGTAGTCTCAGGGTGGCCTCGAACTCTAGGCGATCCTCCTACCCCTGCCTCCCGAGTGCTGGGATTAAAGGCGTGCCCCACCACGCCTGGCTCATATGTTTTTTGTATGTAAGTATAGAAGGTATCAATAAAAAAATTAATAATTAAAAAAATACACTTGGAGGACTAGAGAGATGGCCCTGGCCTGCAAAGCCAAAGTACCCAGGTTTGATTCCCAGTACCCACATAAAGCCAAATGGACAAGGTAACACATGTGTTTGGAGTTAGTTTGCAGTGGCTATAAACCCTGTTGCGCCCATTCTCTCTCTTTCTCTCTCTCTCTCTCAAATGAGTAAATAATTTAAAAAAATACACTTGGAGCTGGGTGTGGTGGCACTTGCCTTTAATCCTAGCACTTGGGAGGCAGAGGTAGGAGGATCACTGTGAGTTTGAGGCCATCCTGACACTACATAGTGAATTCCAGGTCAGCCTGGGCTAAAGCCCAGACTTGGAAAACCAAAACCAAAACAAGACCCAAACACACACACACACACACACACAAATATTCATTTGGGCTGGGGACATGGCTCAGCGGTTAAGGTATTTGCCTACAAAGTGTAAGGACCCAGGTTTGGTTCCCCAATACCCACTTAAAGCCCGATGCACAGAGTGTTGTATGCATCTGGAGTCCATTTTCAGTGGTTAGAGGGCCTGGTGCACCCATTCTCCTCTGCTCTCTCTTTTTCTCTTCTTGCATATAAATAAAATATTTTAAATATATATATACACTTGGGATCTGGGCGTGGTGATGCATGCCTTTAATCCCAGCACTCAGGAGGCAGAGGTAGAAGAATCATTGTGAGTTCAAGGCCACCCTGGGACTATAGAATGAATGCCAGGTTAGCCTGGGCTTGAGTGAGCCCCTACCTTGAAAATAACAACAAAAATATATTTGTGAATTTTACATCCTGCCCCAGCTCAGAAGATCATGCATTCTAAATAATCAATATTTGACAATAAGGTCAATCACTGTGCAACCCTCATGTAGACAGACACTGTTTACACATGATCCTTAAACTAAAAATGTTTGCTATTCTCATTTCGTTAACAGTTGTCTTGTGTGTCATCTAACACCGATCCTAGTTCAGTCTAACACTTTTAACCATGTCAGCAGTAAGTTACTGCTATATAATTGTCTTTCTTTTGTCTTGTTTGAGATAGGGTCTCTGTATATAACCCAGATTGGCCTGAAGTTCACTATGCAGCCCAGGCTGGTCTCCAACTTGCAATCCTATTTCTTTCTCTGGGGTGTTAGGATTACTGGCATGTACCACCACATCTGGCAATATCCAGTATCAAGTAAAAAGTAAATGATAAAAAATAAATAAATGAAAAAATAAAATGAAAAAAAAAATATATATATATATTTGTGGAGCTGACAATGTGGCCCAGTGATAGGGTGCTTACCTAGCAGGAGCAAGGCTCCTGGTCCTCAGCACCCCAAAACACGTAAGCACATAAAAAGTATAATGCACTCCAGGGAGGGTCACAAGTTTCCACCACTGCAGTCACATAAAACAGGTCTGAATTTGCAAGTTACCTCTGGGTCAGCAGTGGGTTTGGGCTTACGTCCTGGGTGTGTACAGGAGCAAGGACATTGCCGAGAAAGGAGGCCACCTGAGTATACTGTTCTTTGTGATAGGCGTCCTCAGAGTTGAAGGCCTTAAGACAATAGCTGTGACCTCATGGATAAACCCCAGTGTGGGCTCTACGGAGCTTGTATCTGGGGCAGGAAGTGGCTATGTGAAGCCTGAACCAATGCAAAACCCCCTCTCTGTAGCAGCAATGTTTTTCCCAGGGCTCATCTTCACAGAAGTGGGTTATTGGGACACCACCTGTGGGGAGCATTAGGGGAACTCCTCGAGGGTCCACGTGGGACAGGTCACTTGAGGATTCCAGTGAAACCAAATTCGTAGCACTGTGTCTCCACATGTCTTTGTCCTAGCCTGGCAGGCTAATCAATCAAAAACTAAGGAGGGGGTGCTGGAGAGATGGCTTAGTAGTTAAGGCGTTTGCCTGCAAAGCTAAAGGATCCCAGTTTGACTCTCCAAGACCCATGTAAGCCAGATGCACAAGGGGCGCATGCATCTGGAGTTTGTTTGCAGTGGCTGGAGGCCCTGGCATGCCCATTCTCTCTCTGCCTCTCTAACTCTTTCTCTCTGTCAAATAAATAAATAAAATATATTTTTAAAAAAAAACTAAGGAAGAGTTGGGTGTGGTGGCACAAGCTTTTAATCCCAGCACTCAGGAGGCAGAAGTAGGAGGATCTCCGTGAGTTTGAGGCCACCCTGAGACTACATAGTGAATTCCAGGTCAGCCTGGGCTAGAACAAGACCCTACCTTGAAAAACCAAAAAAAGAAGAAGAAGAAGAAGGAGGAGGAGGAGGAGGAGGAGGAGGAGGAGGAGGAGGAGGAGGAGGAGGAGGAGGAGGAGGAGGAGGAGGAGGAGGAGGAGGAGGAGGAGGAGGAGGAGAAGAAGAAGAAAAACCTAAGGAGGGGCTGGAGAGATGGCAAAGTGGTAAGGCATTTGCCTGCAAAGCCAAAGGACTCTGGTTCAATTCCCCCAGGACCCACATAAGCCAGATGCACAAGGTGGTGCATGTGTCTGGAATTTGTTTACAGTGGCTGAAGGTCCTGGAGCACCCATTCTCTCTGTATATATATCTGCCTCTTTCTCTCTCTCTGCCTCTTTCTCTCTCTCTCTCTCTTAAATATATAAATAAATAAAACTTTAAAAAAGAAGACTAAGGAGCCCTCCACTGCGCATTGTCTCAGACAGTCACTGCTCATGTTCTAGGATGTACCCACTCGAGCTGAGGGTGGAGGCACATGTCTGTGATCTCAGCACTTGGGAGCCTGAGGCCTGAGGTTGCTACAAGTTCAAGGCCGGCCTGAGCCACATAGCAAGACTCTATTGTATTTGTTTGGTAGGCTGGGAGCTATGGTGCACAGCTGATACAGCTGTGCTTGGATGATGTACTGGACAGCACCCATGTGTCAGATGTCACATGAAAGATGCCATTCTAGCCTCACATGTCAACAAGCAGAGTGTGAAGTCCCAGGGTGCTCGAATGACCTTATAAAATTTGAGCTTTTTGAGATCCATGAGTCAGCTGGGCAGAAGTGGACAGATGTTGGGGGCCACTGACTCCACATGTCCATTTGAACTCTGCCCCAGGGGCTGTGTCCTGGTCAGATTTGCAGGTGGCAGGAATGGTATCTTCTGCTGGGTGTGTGACATGGGGGGGCCCAGTAGAGCAAACTTGCCTTAGGATGACACCCCACTCTGGACAGGTCCTCTCTACTTCAGATGCCTGACCCCATCACTGAGGCAGCTGACCTGGGGCTTAACTTTGCAAAGCCAGGAGCCTCATTTTCTTCATCCATTAAATGGGGTAATGATACTACCCTGCTGTTATGTCACAAGTATGGCATGAACTAATTCTAGAAAACACTTGGCATGGTGCCCAGCACACAGAAGATGCTCAGAGAGGTCAGCTGGCATGATGACCTGACATGGGGACTTTTCCAGCTGCAAGGGCCCAGCCTGTGACCCACACCTTTCCATGCAAAAAGTCTACCTTGCACCAGCTGTGTAGACACCAGAGCTGAAACACACAGCCAAGCTTGGAAGGTGAGAGAACCCATCTCTACTCTATTTGGATAAAGACAAGGGGAACAGGGGTGCTCTTGTGCTCTGAAGAGCAGCTAAGAAATTCCCAGTCTCCCACTGGTGCCCACATTCCCTGTGGCCTCCCTTGAGGTGTTTCTTGGTCTGTGGGGAGGGGCATGATAGATTAAAGTCCCTCTCATTCTGGGAGAGGATTCTTTGGGACCAGGGTGGGTAGACCTGTGATCCTCCCAGATGGAAGTGGAACAGGGTTATACCTGCCCACACCAGCTGCCCCAGATTCAGTCTTTGGTCCTCAGCTTCATTTGCCCATTCACATCACAGCAGGGAGGGATGACAGGAGGAAGGAGAGGCAAGTTTGCTTGGTTTATAGTGATGTATTTATTTATTTACTTTTTGATTTTTTGAGGTAGAGTCTCATTCTAGCCCAGGCTGACCTGGAATTCACTACGCAGTCTCAGGCTGGCCTTGAGCTCACAGCCATCCTCCTACCTCTGCCTCCCCAGTGCTAGGCCAAATTATTTGTTTTCATTTTGAGCCAGAGTTTCTCTAAATTGCCCAGGCTGACCATGAGCTTGATCTGTAACCCTGGCTGACCTTGAAGTTGCATGCGTCATGCATGCTCAGCCTCCCAAGTAGCTGGACATATAGGCCTGTACCACCAGGCCTAGCTAGTCTATCTTTTGCTGTTTGTTCTTCCTGGGTTTTACTCAGTGCGTGTATCTAAGCTTCCTTTATACATTCAGTTGTATTACTAGCTGTCTTTCAGTTCTCTATTGTGGGGCTGCAGTTCAGTGGTAGAGCCATTTTCTCGTGTATGTGAGGTGCTGTGTTCCATCCCCAGTACTGCAAAACAAACAAAAACCCAAGACTGCTAATTACTGGTTGGTGACGAACTTGAGGCCGCATTTTTATTTTTGCTTGTGTATGTGCAATGTGGTGCGTGCGTGTGTGCATGTGTGTGTGTGTGTGTGTGTGTGTATGTATGCATGTGTATGTGCCCTTGTGGCACCCTGTGGACTTGCGATGGGCTATACTCATACAGTGACTGGAGAACAATGTGGGTGTCCTGCTCCATCATACTTTCTGGGTTTTTTTTTTTTGTTGTTTGTTTGTTTGTTTTGTTTTTTGAGGTAGGGTCTCACTCTAGCTCAGGCTGACCTGGAATTCACTCTGTATTCTCAGGGTGTCCTTGAACTACCTCTGCCTCCCGAGTGCTGGGATTAAAGGCGTGCGCCACCACGCCCAGCTTTTTTGGTGGGGGGGAGGGAAAGAGAGGGTGGGAAAGAGTGGCCCACTAGGGCCTCTTGCCACTGCAAACAAACTCCAGATTTATGCACTACTTGGTGCATCTGGCTATACATGGGTACTGGGAAATCAAACTCAGGCTGTCAGACTTTGCAAGCAAGCACCCTAACCATTAAGCCATCTTTCCAACTCTGTCCTATACTCTTTTCAGATCCTGGAGAGTGCTGTTTTTTTTTTTTTTTTTTTCTCGAGGTAGGGTCTCACTCTAGTCCAAGCTAACCTGAAATTCACTATGTAGTCTCAGGGTGGCCTCCAACTCTCGGTGATCCTCCTACCTCTGCCTCCCTAGTGCTGGGATTAAAGGAGTGCGCCATGATGCCCAGCAAGAGTGCTGTTTTTTGTTTTAGTGAGTTCCAGTTATTCCCAGGTCTCTGCTTCCCTACAGGATTGGGATTACATACGTATGTGGCTACACAGAACTGTTTTTGTAGGTCCTAGGAAGCAAACTCCAGTAGACTCTCAGACCCTCATGCTTACACTGGAAGTGCTCTTTTTTTTTTTTGGTGGTTTTTCAAGGTAGGGTCTCACTGTAGCCCAGGCTGACCTGGAACTCACTATGTCGTCTCAGGGTGGCCTCCAACTCACAGCGATCCTCCTACCTCTGCCTCCCAAGGGCTGGAATTAAAGGCGTGCTTCACCACGCCCAGCTGCTGAGCCATCTAGCCATCTCCAGCCCTTGAGGTTGGATTTTCATTTTCTTCTTTGTGCCTCGAAAATTTTTTTGTTGGTGTTGTTTTTGTTTTTGGAGATCCTTTGGCTTTGCAGGCAAGCGCCTTAACCGCTGAGCCATCTCTCCAGCCCGAGGTAAGATCTCTTATTATGCACTGCTGCCTTTGTCAGGCTAGCTGGCCCTGGAGCCTCTGAGATTGTCCTGTCCTTCCATTTTACTGTAGGATGGCTGGGATTAACAGATGCTCATTTTAAGTTTTATTTTATTTTATTTTTATTTTTATTTTTTTTTTTTTTGAGTAGGGTATTACTCTAGCCCACGTTTACCTGGAACTCATTCTGTAGCCCAGGCTAATATTGAATTTATGGCAATCCTCCTACTTCAGCCTTGAGTGCTGGGATTAAAGGCATGATCTACCATGCCCGGTTTGCATCCAGTTTTTTTTCTGTGGGTCTTCGGGATTACACAACAAACACTCTTACCCTGAGCCATCTTGCCATCCTCCTAATAAGTAGAATCTTGAAACAGTGTGATTTGGACTCCAGCTATGAATAGTGCAGCCTTTCTCTACCCCTATGGATGGTGACCTCAGTCTGGAGTGATGCTGGGCTGGTCTGTCCATCAGAATGACAAGGTCTGTTTCCCGGCCCCTCAGGCACTCATTGCAGACCTTCTTTGCTCCCTGGCATTGAAGGTGGCAGATCCTGTGGGCAAACCTAGCTGGCACGGCTCAGGCCCACGCCCATGGTGTGCGTGAGTGCGTGCGTGTGTTTGTGTGTGTGTGTGTGTGTGTGTGTGTGTGTGTGCTGACTCCCTGCCGGGAACTGAGCCAGACAGACGGACGATGACTAGCAACAGTGACGTGACGTTTCCCCACATCCTCTTGCTGATCCCGCTGTGTCTGCTGCTGAGTCAGGGTCCTTTTGGGGGCTGGTGGCACGATGTGACTGGCTGGGCAGTCCCTGAGGGCCAGGCAGGCATGGAAAGGGGGCATGGAGAGGGGAAAGCACAAGCACAGACCACAAGCGTTTCCACCCCCCGCCCCACCGTGCTTCAGACTTCGGTTGCAACGCTATGGCCACAGGTGCTCTGCTGTCATGGCGCCCCTCTGGGACTCTTAAATGTCCTCATGCCGTCCCTCAGCAAGCCCCGCCAACAGCCATGACTGCCGAGTGCTGGTGACTGACCTGGGAACGACAGCCCTTCCTTTACCATGACCTCCCCTTGCAGAGACTGGGAGGGCTCAGCCGTTTTTCACTGGGTGATGCTCTTGGCATTTGGGGTGGGACGACCTTCGTATGAGACTGTTCCATTAGAATCTCAATTTCTATATGACAGATGAAAACCCCAAGCCTTGTAAATTTAAAAGATTACTCCACGCATGGTGGTGCATGCCGTAAAGCCACCACTTGGAGGCAGGAAGAGAAAGAGTTCAAGTTACATAGCAAGTTCCAGGCCAGACAGAGCTATATAACAAGTACTTTCATTTAAAAAAAGAAAGAAAGAAAGAAAGAAAGAAAGAAAGAAAGAAAGAAAGAAAGAAAGAAAGAAAGAGAGAGAGAAAGAAAGAAAGAAAAGAAAAGAAAATAAAAGAAAAGAAAAGAAAAGAAAAAAGAAGAACCAGGTGTGGCGGCTGACACCTATAATCGCAGCACTTGGGAAGCAGAGGTAGGAGGATTGCTGTGAGTTTGAGGCTAGTCTGGGACTACAGAGTAAGTTCCAGGTCAGCCTGGGACTCAAAACAAACAAACACCCAGCCCTGAAACACCTCTGTCACACCCTCCAAGGCTCAGGGACCATTGCGGAAGAGGGGGCGGATAGAATGGAAGAGCCAAAGGAAGGATATGACCTTTTACAATGCAACTGCCCAGACAGAAATTGGCCTCGATATCCATGACCTTGCAGTGCCTAGCAATACCTTTGCAAGACCCTCAAAATAGAAGAAAAAGATGATGTCATCAAATTAAAAGAGAGACTAATGGAGAGAGGGAGGGGATATGATGGAGACTGGAGTTCTAAAGTGGAATGGGGGAGGAGAGGGAAATATCAGGTGGGTTTTTTTTTTGTATGTAAGTATAAAAGTCAATAAAAAATAATAATTTAAAAAATGATGACCTGAGAGAAATAAATGGACCTCAGATTTCAAAAAAAAAAAAAAAAAGCTAGAGAGATGGCTCAGTGTTAATGGTACTGCTTGCAAAGCCTGATAGCCTGGGTTTGATTCCCTAGCACTCATGTAAAGCCAGACTCAAGGTGGCATATGCGTCTGAGGTTGTTTTGCAGTAGCAGGAGAGCCTGGCACACCCATACACACACACAACAATAAATAAATAACGTAAAAGGGTTGCTGAAGCTAGAGCAATGGCTCACACCTATAATTCCAGCACTCAGGAGGCTGGTGTAGGAGAATCACCGTGAGTTCAATGCCAGTCTGGACTACATAGATACAGAGTTCCAGATCAGTCTGGACTAGAGTAAAGCTGTGCCACAAACAAATAGGTCCCTGTCCTGATGCGGAATGGAGCCAGGACAATTACCTGGAGGTTTTATTATTCTGCCCAGCAGTATTTAAATACTAATATATTCCTGTGTCTGCTGTATAAAAATGGCCCTGAAACATATCTGCTCTGGTTCCAGGTGTTCTAGAGCCTTCCACTCCCACATGAGGTGGAGTCTGTTTTGGTCCAGTGGCTGCCTGTTGAATAAAACATGGTGATGCTGTTTGGCCTCTAAGGCCAAAACACATTCTCTCTCCCTCTCTTTACGTGTTCTCCTCCATGCTTGAACTTTGACCCCATCCACCATGTGGAGAGGAAGCCCAGGTCCACATGGCAGGGCTGCATCTAAGCATTCTGGCTGATACTTAGTGAAGGTCCCTGAGGACCCATGTTCATGAAAGCGTTTTTGGGATTCCAGCCTCTAGTTCTCAGAATGTTTCAGCTGAAGCCTCCACAGAGCTTGGCTCTAAATTACTGCCCCATAGAATCTGTGAGCAGAGTAAACAGTCCTTTTACTCTTTTTTAAAATAATATTTTGGGTTTTATACTTTATTGATTTATTTATGACAGAAAGTGAGAGAATGGGTATGCCAGGGCCTCTTGCCAATGTAAATGACTCCAGAAGCATGTGCCACAATGTGCATCTGGTTTACATGGGTAATGGGGAATCTAACCTGGGTCCCTAGGCTTCTCAGGCAAGCGCCTTAATTGCTAAGTCATCTCTCCAGTCACCCTTTTACTCTCTTGAATCGAAAGCCACCAAGAGTTTCTGCTTTAGGTCAGAAGCTACCGGGTGCTGCCCTGTGCTTTTGACCAAGACAGCACTGTAAGTACAGAGGTGGCCTTTTTGAGGCTAAGTGCTGAGGGACAGAGACCAATGAGGAGGCTACTGTACCAGTCCAAGCCTTTGTGAGCAAGGTAGAAGGGACAGGGTGGTGGGGGGGAAGGCATAATAGAAAGGGGACAGAGCTGGGCCTAGTGACTTAGGTATTTATGTGGGTGCTGGAGATTCAAATTCAGTGGGCTCAAGACCTCTCAGGCCCTCATGCTTGTGCAAGAAGTGCATTTAATGCTAAGCCATCTTCCCAGCCCCCTTCCTAGGTCTTATGATTCTTTAGAGAAGAAGGAAAGGGGTAGATCAGAGAAGTCTGTTTCTACTGTTTTCTGTATTTCCTTTAGCTTAAAGTAGTCAATGTGCTAAGGTGACATATTTTGAAGTTGTGTGTCTTGAACCCTATCAGTAGCTTATAATCCCAGCTGCTTAGGAAGCTGAGACAGAAAGATGCCTGGCCTACAGAGGGAGTTCAAGACCAGACTGGGCAATTTAGTGAAACTTTGAGAATAAAAAGGAAAAAAAAAAAAACAGTCTGGGGCTGTAGCTCAATGATAGAATATTTGTATAGCATGTGTGAATCCCTTGCCCAGTTATCTAATTACTCTCTCTTCTTGAGCACCAACTTGGCAATTTATTTTATTTTAAGGGCTTAACGTTTTTTAAAGAAGTTATTTTTTTTTAAAGGCGGGCATGGTGACGTACGCCTTTAATCGCAGCACTTGGGAGGCAGAGGTAGGAGGATTGTCATGAGTTCAAGGCCACCTGAATCTACATAGTGAATTCCAGGTCAGCCTGAGCTAGAGCGAGACCCTACCTTGAAAAGTAAAATAAATAAATAAATAAATAAAAATTATTATTTTTTTAAAATTTAAGTACTTGAAGTCAATGTGGTAGTGCACACCTTTAATCCCAGCACTTGGGAGGCATAGATAGGAGGATCGCTGTAATTTCGAGGACACCCTGAGACTACCAAGTGATTTCCAGGTCAGCCTAGGCTAGAGTGAGACCCTACCTTGAAAAACAAAAACAAAAATAAAAAGCAGGGCTGGAGCCAGGTGTGGTGGCGCACGCCTTTAATCCCAGCATCGGGAGGCAGAGGTAGGAGGATTGCTGAGAGTTCGAGGCCACCCTGAGATTACATAGTTAATTCCAGGTCAGCCTGGACCAGAGTGAGACCCTACCTCGAAAAACCAAAAAAAAAAAAAAAAAAAAAAAAAAGCAGGGCTGGAGAAGTGGTTTAGAGGTTATAAGGCAAAGTTTGCCTGCAAAGCCAAAGGACCCAGGTTCGATTCCCCAGGACCCACATAAAGCCAGATGCACAAGGTGGTGCATGCGTCTGGAATTTGTTTGCAGTAGCTACAGGCTCTGGCATGCTCATTTTCTCTCTCTCTCTCTCTCTCTCTCTGTCTTTTAAATACATGAATAAAAATATTAAAAACATAATTTTTTTTTAAGTAAAATCCCAGGATCTCGTGTACCCCAGGCTGACTTGGAACTCACTATGTAGCTGAGGATGAACTTAAACTTGTCATTCTCCTTCGCCCAGCTCCTGAGTGCTGGCATTACAGGGAAGTACCACCACCTCATTTACATGCTTGGTGTAGATTAGGAAAGCACTCTACCAACTGAACTCTAACCCCAGCCCCCTAAGGCTTTTTGCTTTTGGGCTGTTTTTGAGATGGGGTTTCATTTATCGCAGGCTGGCTTTGAACTTACTTATGTATCCAATGATGACTTTGATTCTCCCAGTTGCTGGGATTGTAGGCGTGCATCACAATGCTTGACTTCCTTTTTTTTTTTTTTTTTTTTTTTTTAGTGGGACTGGTGGTTGAACCCAAGACCTAGCAAATGCTAACCACATGCTCTACTACTGAGCTACACCCACAGCTCTTGTGCCTAAGATGTCCTTCCCTATGAAGGGGCACGAGGGGGCCGTGGGAGGTGTTGGTCACGTCCTGTCTGCTGAGCACACAGCTGGAATTACTTTGTGAAATCTTATCAAGTTGCACACTTACAATTTGTGCACTGTTCTTTGAGCATGTTGTAATTTGAAAGTTTACTTTAAAAAAGAGATTATTTCTTATCCTGGGGCCATAAAAATATTCTCCTGTATTTTTTTCTCAGTGTGTTAAAGTTTTGTTATTCACATGTAAGCCCTGAATCCACCTGGAGTCGGTGAGGATCTAATTTTATTCCTCCCATATGGATCACCACTTGTCCCAACACATTTATAAACGTGTCTGTCTTCTCCCCACTAGCTGGAGAAGCCTCTCTATCATGTGGTAAGTTCTGTAGGCACAGTTCCATCTCTGCCCGCCCCATCCATTGCTTCTCTGCATTGCCTGATGCTGAAACCCTTTCTGTCTCAATTTTTTTTTTTTTTTGAAATACGTTCTCATGTAACCCAGGCTGGCTTCAAACTTCAAGTGGTTGGTTGGGGAGTTTGCCTACAAAACCAAAGGACCTCGGTTCGATTCTTCGGGACCCACATAAGTCACATGCACAAGGTGGTGCATGTGTCGAGTTTGTTTGCAGTGGCTAGAAGCCCCATTCTCCCTCTTTCTCTTTGCCTTTGCTTTTTTTTTTTTTTTTTTTTTTTTTTTTTTTTGGTTTTCCACGTAGGGTTTCACTCTAGTCCAGGCTGACCTGGAATTCACAATGTAGTTTCCGGGTGGCCTTGAACTCATGGTGATCTTCCTACCTCTGCCTCCCGAGTGCTGGGGTTAAAGATGTGCACCACCACGCATGGCTCTCTCTGCCTCTTTCTCTCTCAAATAAATAAATAAAAAAGAAAATTTTAGAAAGTGTCCAGTAGCCAGGTGTGGTGGCGCATGCCTTTGATCCCAGCACGCAAGAGGCAGAAGTAGGAGGATTGCCATGAGTTCAAGGCCACTTGAGACTACATAGTGAATTCCAGGTCAGCCTGGGCTAGAACAAGACCCTACACACCCCCCCCAACAAAAAAGAAAGTGTCCAATAAATGACTATCAAATGAATAAATGAATGAATGGTGTGTAGGAGGCTGTGAGTATGGATGCACCCACCCTACTTCTGTAGTCCTTAGGTCTGAGTAGTGGGGGCAGGGTTGCAGCCAGACTGAGACTGCCTTTGCTGAGGGGCCCTCCACCAACCTGGCACAGTGTAGCACTGTCCTCCCACCCCAACAATATGCTTTTGAGGGGGACAGTGTTGAGGATGGAATCCCAGAGCCTCATACATGCTAAGTAAGTGCTCTACAACTGAGCTACCGGTTTCCAATCCCCACTTTTTTTTTGGTTTTCTGAGGTAGGGTCTCACTCTGCCCCAGGCTGACCTGGAATTCACTATGTAGTCTCAGGGTGGCCTCGAACTCATGGCAACCCTCCTACCTCTGCCTCCCGAGTGCTGGGATTAAAGGTGTGCGCCACCACGCCCAGCCACTTTTTAAAATTTAAAACATTTCATTTTTATTTATTTGAGAGAGGGAAAGAGGCAGAGCAAGAAAAGAGAGAAAGACAGAGAGAGAGAATGGGTGCATCAGGGCTTCCAGCCACTGCAAACAAACTCCAGATGCGTGCGCCACCTTGTGCGTCTGGCTTATGTGGGTCCTGGCGAATTGAACCAAGGTCCTTTGGCTTTGCAGGCAAGTTCCTTAACTGCTAAGCCATTTCTCCAGCACACCCAGCTCACTTTTTTAAAAAACTTTTTTTTTTTTTTTGGTTTTTCGAGGTAGGGTCTCACTCTAGCTCAGGCTGACCTGGAATTCACTGGGTAGTCTCAGGGTGGACTTGAATTCACAGCGATCCTCCTATGTCTGCCTCCCAAGTGCTAGGATTAAAAGCATGCGCCACCGCACCTGGCTAAAAAACATTTTATTTATTTGAGAGAGAGAGAATGGGCAGGCTAGGGCCTCTAGCCACTGTAAACAAACTCTAGATGCACGTGTCACCTTGTGCATCTGGCTTTACATGGGTACTGGGGAATTGAACCTGGGTTCGATTGGCTTTGCTGGCAAGTGCCTTAACCACTAAGCTACCTCTCGAGCCCCTATCCCTGCTTTTTGAAGGGACCAAGTCTCACTATGTTGCTCAGGCTGGCCTCAAACCCCTATGCTCAAGCCATCTTCCTTTCTCAGCCTCATAGGCTACATAGGCAGGCATTGCCTATGGCTTTCCCCAGCTTCTTCGTTCAAGTCCAGGGGCTCCTGGGAGTCTCTGGTCCCATAGGAGGTCCAGAAGGCATGTCCCTTAGGCACATCCTGAAGTCACTTGCCTCCTTCCTCAGCTAAGGATGTGACCTGGGCAAGTCTCCATGTGGCTTTGGGGGTACCCAGTCAGGTACCCTTGGGCATCTCCTGCTGGGGAGACTGTTGCAGTTCCAAGACCTTGCTGATAACAAGGCTGAGGAATTCTGAAGCAGACCCCCATCCATCATCCATCCGCAGCTTCTGGCTCGTTTTCCATGGCTGTTTTGAAAACACCTCTAGTCCATAAAAGGTGAAATTTCATCAGAGCTGCAAGCTGAGTCACTTCTCTGAGCAAGCCTTCAGTAGGGGTGGAGGGCTTTTTTTTTGGTTGTTTGTTTTGGGGGGGGAAGGCTAGGGTAGGGTTCTGTGTGGGTCTGTACTTATCCTGTGGGCTGTCCCAGGTGATCTGCAGAACTACTCAAGCCCCAGGGCACAGGGTTCCTTCAGTCACTCACGGAATTTAGAGCTATTTTTAAGTGCCTTTGGTTGGGTTGAGAGCCACACCCTGTTACCAACATGGCTAAGAAAAAGAAGGGAGGTTTCCCCACATATCTGATGGGAAGTTTGGAAGGGCCAGCTGCAGGAGAGGGAAGGGAGACGCTGAGAGGGGGTGAGGAAAAGCCAGGCTCACCCCTACCCCTCACTACACACTCCTACGTAGGACACTGTTCCCAGCACTTAACCACTATTCATTCTCCATTACCTAGGCCAGAGGCAACTGGAGGGCCCCACAGAACTCATAGCCGGACGAGAAGGAAGGGCAGAAGAAACTGGTCTTTACTAAGCACCTACTTCATGCCAGGCCTTTGACTGGCTTATCCTGTAGGGCTTCCTACTGAGTCAGGAATCCTGGGTCACTTCTGGCAAGGCTCGGGTCAGTGATGTCACCTCCTAAGTATTGCATCCTCCTCTGCCTCATTTTCCTCAGCTGTCCACCTCCAGCGATGAAGGTCACGTGAGATGATGCCAGCAAACGCACATGGTAAATGGCAGCTCCTGTTTTCATAGATAATGATACAGTTAGCATTTACGCGCATATGCAGTGGGCACACTGCCTGCCGTGTTTTCCTCTCTTCCTCTTTGTTTTCTCAGGTAACCCAGGCTGGTCTTAGACTCACTATATATCCAAAGCTGTCCTGGAACACCTGACCCTCTTTCTTCCACCTCCCAAGTGCTGGGACTACTGGTGTGAGTTAGCACAACCTGTGAGCTGCTTTGTTCAGTGGGTTCACTCTGCGCACAAGTCAGTCGTGACTCACCAAGAACAGAGATGTGAATGGGGACATTTATTTGTAGCCTTGTGTCTGAAACCACTGTCAATCGACAAATTTAAGTACAGATCTAATCAGAGCAGCCTCTGTTATCCAGTAGAGAATGGCGCCTCCCACTGCACAATAGCAAGGAGTGGGTTTGTAAGAAGTGAACAGAAAAACAGGACAGTGGAGAAATAATTGACTAAGCTAGGTGGGGTTGCTCATGACTGTCATGCCAGTACTGAGGAGGCTGAGGCAAGAGAATCACTTTTGAGGACCTTGAGTCCAAGGCCAACCAGAGATCTATAGTAACTTCTTTGAGGCCAGCCTGGCTACTGAGTGAGATACTACTTCAAAACACCAAAAAAAAAAAAAAAAAAAAAAAAAAAAAAAAAAAGTCTGTGGGTTTGGTGGCATATACCTTTAATCCCAAGAGGTAAGAGAAGGGATGGAGAATTTGCTTATCAGTTAAGGCACTTGCCTCAAAACCTAAGGACACAGGTTCAATTTCCCAGTACCCACATAAGCCAGATGCACAAGGTGGAGCATGCATCTGGAGTTCATTTGCAGTGGTTAGAGGACCTGGTGCGTCCATTCTCTCTCTCTCTCTGTGCCTTTTTCTCTCTCTGTCTCTCAAATGAATAAATAAAATATGTTTTTAAAAAGAGGGGTCAAACGTGGTGGTGCATGCCTTTAATCCCAGTACTTGGGAGGCAGAAGTAGAAGGATTGCTATGAGTTCAAGGCCACCCTGAGATTACATAGTGAATTCCAGGTCAGCCTGGGCTAGAATGAAACCCTGCCTCAAAAAAAAAAAAAAAAAAAAAAAAAAAAAAAAAAAAACAAAAAAAACAAAACAAAAACAAAAAAAAAAAAAAAAAGAAGAAGTAGGGAATCGCTATGAGTTCAAGGCCAGCCTGGGACTACAGAATGAGTTCTAGATCAACCTGTGCTAGAGTGAGACCCTACCTCATAAAAATCAAAACCAAAACCAACCAACCAAACAAAAACAACCCACCAATAAATAAAGGTTAAAAAATGAAAGAAAGAAAGCTAGCTTACTTGTTAACTTTAGGTTGCTTTCTCCTTTTTTTTGTTTATTTTATTTTATTTATTTGAAAGAGAGGGCGAAAGAGGCAGAGAGAGAGATTGAGTGGGTGTGTCAGGGCCTTTAGCTACTGCAATGGAACTCCAGATGCAGGCTTATGTGGGTCCTGGGGAATTGAACCTGAGTCCTTTGGCTTTGTAGGCAAGCTCCTTAACCACTAAGCCATCTCTCCAGCCCTGCTTTCATTTTTTTTTTTTTCAGTACTAGTTATTGAACCCAAGACTTCCTGCATGCTAGACAAGTGTGTCACCACGGAGCTCAGTCCCAGTCCCTTCAGGTTATCTTTTTTTTTTTTTTTTTTTTTTTTTGAGGTAGGGTGTCACTCTAGCTCAGGCTGACCTGGAATTCACTCTGTATTCTCAGGGTGGCCAAAAACTCACGGTGATTCTCCTACCTCTGACTCCCGAGTGCTGGGATGAAAGGCGTGCGCCACCACGCCCCGCTTCAGGTTACCTTTTGTAAAGGTTAAGGAGAAGGGACTTATTATGTTGACTCAGCCAGATGAGATTTTTTTTTTTCCCCCAGAAAAACTGGTCTGTTTTGTGATCTTTCTGCTTCCTTAAAGCTTAATTATGTGCCTGGGTGTGGTGGGGCATGTCTGTAATCCCAGCATTTGGGACATACCTGGAATTCACTCTGTATTCTCAGGGTGGCCAAAAACTCACGGTGATTCTCCTACCTCTGACTCCCGAGTGCTGGGATGAAAGGCGTGCGCCACCACGCCCGCTCAGGTTACCTTTGTAAAGGTTAAGGAGAAGGGACTTATTATGTTGACTCCAGATGAGATTTTTTTTTTTCCCCAGAAAAACTGGTCTGTTTTGTGATCTTTCTGCTTCCTTAAAGCTTAATTAGGTGGCTGGGTGTGGTGGGGCATGTCTGTAATCCCAGCATTTGGGACATGGAGGTAAGAGAATCAAGAGTTCAAGGTCAAGCGGGGTGTGGTGATGCACGCTTTTAATCTCAGCACTAGGGAGGCAGAGGTAGGAGGATTGCCATGAGTTCGAGGCGTCCCTGAGACTACATAGTGAATTCCAGGGCAGCCTGAGTTAGAGCGAGACCCTACCTAGGAAAAAAACAAAAACAAAAACAAAAAAACAAAAACAAAAAAAAAAAAAAAAAAAGAGTTTAAGGTCATCCTTGACTACATAGTGAGTTTGAAGCCAGAAATCAAAAGAATTGTTAGTCCTAGGCATAAGAGTTCTTAAGTCAATTAATTTAAAAATTCCAGATGTGCAGGTGAAGCAGTTAGGGTGACTGGGCTCAAAAGTAAACATCAGGGATGTTTTCAGGCCTGCCCTTACAGTCTCCACTTTGCTAGAGATCAGAGTCTCCTTAGCCTTATCTGTTTTTCCATAAACAACCTGAGTCCCTGTCTGGGAAGGAATTCCCTTTCCTAAAATTAAGGTTTAAATCTGATCCTGGAATTCTGGGTGGTTAAGGTCAGCCTTAAACTTGAGCCAGCCCCTAGCCCAGACCAATCAGCCCTCTCTGAGGCTCACCTGAGCCTAAAGGTGAAGCCCACCACAATATGACCATATATAGATCCTTATCAGGTGGGCAAGCTCTTTCTTTGCTGGCCGTTCATCTCTCTTAAACTTCTGGGTTCCTGTCCTGGTACGCCTCCCCTCATCTTAGCCCAGCCAGACTGAGACAAGGGGAGACCCCTCTACTCCCACATGGGCTCTCTACACCCTCCCGCCCTCCACATGGCAGAAGCTCTCTGCACTTTCTTCTTGTTTCCTCTCTAAATCACTTCCCACATGGGCTCTCAGGCTACGTGGGTATATTCATTTCCCTTCCCTTGGTTCCATTCTTCCCTGAATAAATGTGATCATTTAATAATTATCTTTCTCAGTCTTGTTTTATCCCAATTCTTTGGTAAAAACAGACATGAACTCAGGGTTTGGAGTTTAAGGACTCTTTCTGAACTCCAAAAAACCCCGTTACATAGTCACACAAAACAGCTGGAGAGCCGGGCGTGGTGGCGCACGCCTTTAATCCCAGTGCTTGGGAGGCAGAGGTAGGAGGATCGCTGAGAGTTCGAGGCCACCCTGAGACTATATAGTTAATTCCAGGTTAGCCTGGATCAGAGTGAAACCCTACCTCGAAAAAAAAAAAAGAAAACAAAAAAACAAAACAAAACAAAAAAATAGCTGGAGAGATGGTTTAGCAGTTGAGTTGCTTGCCTGAGAAGCTGAAGGACCCAGGTTCAATTCCCAAGGACCCACATAAGCCAGATGCACAAGGTGGTACATGCATCTGGAGTTTACTTGCAGTGGTTGGAGCCCTGGTGTGTCCATTCTCTCTATCTGCCTCTCTCTCTCTAATAAATAAATAAAATATTAAAAAACATTCAGCAGGGTGTGGTGGCTCATGCCTTTAATCCTAGCACTCAGAGGCAAAGGTAGAATGAGGACAGTCTGGGACTAGAGTGAGACCCTACCTCTAAAAAATAAATTAAAAAAGCCAAAGGAGCTGGGTGTGAGCACACACATCTGTAACTCATCACTCAGGCAGGAGGATTGCTGTTCAAGGCCAGCCTCAGCAACACTGAGGACGAAGTTAGCCTGGGCTATATAGCAAGACCTATCTTAAAAACCAAAAGCAAAAAAAAAATAAAAATAAAATAAAAATAAAAATAATAATAATAAGGTACTGGAGGCTCTAAGAACGCAGTGGTGTTATGATTCACACCACTTTGAAGGACACTGATGTCGGGTTCCTTCAACACGACCCAGGGTGAGTGACCTGCAGTCCGGTGCGGATTGGGTTAGCGGCGGCTGTGGCAGGAAGCATGGCTTCTCTGTCTACCACTTGTCCATTATGCTGGGCGCTGGGGGTAGAGGGATGACACTGTTCTCCTGACTCCTGTTTAGGAAGATAACACAATGGGGAGGAGCCAGGATAGAAAGAAGTGACCCTGGAATGTGGGTACAAATAGAGACCCAAGGGATGTCCTTGGAGTGCTTGGAGGTCCCAGTAGGGAAGGGGACAAAATCAATCCATCCCTGCAGGGTACTAGCAGGGGCTGTTTCAGATACTCTGAAGGTGGCTCAGGAATGCAGAGTATAGCGCTGAAGCCAGAGATGGGCCCATTTCTTTGGGACCCCTCCCCACCCTCCTTCAAGGTCAGAGTCAGGCTTCTTCACTGTAGGCAGCCCAGCACAAAACCCTCTGCTCTCCTAGCTAGGCTTCTTGTTTGATTTGTGTGTGTGTTGGTGGGAGGGGAGTGGTTTTTGAGGTAGGGCTTCACTCTAGCTCAGGATGACCTGGACGGAATTCACTATGTAGTCTCAAGGTGGTCTCGAACTCACAAAGATTCTCCTACCTACCTCTGCCTCCTGAGTGCTGGGATAAAAGATGTGTGCCACCACACCCAGCTTCCTTGTTTGATTTTTTTTTTTTTAGAGAGACATCAAGAGTGAGCAAGAGAGTGGGGAGGGGGGAGAATTGGCCTGCCAGGGCCTCATCCACTGAAATCCAACTCCAGATGCTTGTGCCACCCAGTGCTCATGTGCGACCTGGCACTTGTCTCACCTTTGTGCATCTGGCTTATGTGGGATCTGGACAATGGAACCTGGGTCCTTAGGCTTCGCAGGCAAGTGTCTTAACTGCTAAGCCATCTCTCCAGCCCTTCTCATTGGATTTTAAAAATATTTTTATTTATTTTCAAGCAGAGAGATAGAAGAGAGACAGAGAGGATGGGCACGTCAGGCCCTCTAGCTACTGTAAATGAACTCCAAATGCATGTACCACTT
The DNA here is from genome assembly GCA_036365145.1 of Orientallactaga sibirica. Taxonomy (NCBI): domain Eukaryota; kingdom Metazoa; phylum Chordata; class Mammalia; order Rodentia; family Dipodidae; genus Orientallactaga; species Orientallactaga sibirica. The sequence goes on along the minus strand of JAEOAD010000031.1, from coordinate 5,452,611 downwards.
TGTGTATCTGGCTTTACATGGGTACTGGGAATTGAACTCACGTTGTTAGGCTTTGCAGGCAAACTCCTTAACTGCTGAGCCATCTCTCCAGCCCTTCTTTGATTTATATACCAACCTGTCCAGCCCAGTTGTGCTCCTTCTGCACACAAGCCTGGCACCCAGCACTGTCCTCTGCCAAAGACAAAAGCTCTCATGACAAGACAGCTTGCCAGTGCCTTGAGACAATTCTGGGGCCTGCTGACTCTGGGCTGAACTTGGCCCTGTTTTAAATTGCCCCCTCCTGGCATAAGATCCAGAGTCCTGTTTATGAGGCCTGCTAGGGCTTGCCCTCCCCTCAGCTTCTCCTGCGCATACTCACATGCAAAGGGATGTAGGACAGAGTAATTATTACAGTATTGCTTGTCTTGGAAAAGACTACCATTACCATGTGTATCCAACAGCTGGGGATCTGAGATTCTGGACATCCAGGAGCTGTTCAAAGCTTGCATCTCCATGAAGACACTTTGCTTATTCTATGCCCCTAGACACTATCGCAAAGGCTTTAGCTGGAGGCTTCCTGCATGCCTTAGAGACAGCTCCACTGCTTGCTTGGCTCCAGTAGAGAAAAATATTTGGGAAGCCAGGCATGGTGGTGCACGCCTCTAATCCCAGCACTCAGTGGGTAGAGAGGTAAGGAGGATTGCTGTAAGTTTGAGGCCACCCTGAGACTACTTAGTGAATTCCAGGTCAGCCTGGACCAGAGTGAGATCCTACCAGGAGAAACCAAAAAAGAAAAAAAATTATTTGGGGGCTGGAAAGATGGCTCAGCAAGCAGTTAAAGGCGCTTGTCTGTAAAGCCTAACAACCAACGCTGGATTCCCCAGTACCCATGTAAAGCCAGATACACAAAGTGGTGCATGCATCTGGTGTTCCTTTGTGGCTTGAGTCCCAGGTATGCCCATTCCCTCGCTCCCTGTCAAACATAGTGGTGCATGCCTTTAATCTTAGCACTCTGGAGGCTGAAGTAGGATTTCTGTGAGTTTGAGGGCAAACTGAGACTACATAGTGAGTTCCAGGTTAGCTTGGGTTAAAGTGAGATTCTACCTTGAAACCACCCACCTCAAAAAAATTATTTGGGGCTAGAGAGATGGCTCAATGGTTAAAGGTGCTTGCTTAAAAGCCTGATGGCCTGGGTTTGATCCTCCAGTATTCAGATAAAGCCAGGTACAAAAAGTGGTGTATGCATCTGGAGTTCATTTGCAGTGGCAAAAGGCCCTGGTGCACTCATTCTTCCCCACCTCTCTCGGCTTACAAATTAATAAATAAAATATCTTTAAAATTATGCTAGGTGTGGTGGCACACACTTTTTTTTTAATTTTTATTTTTTATCAACAACTTCTATACTTACAGACAATAAACCATGATTCCCTCCCCTCCCCCCCATTCCCATTTAGAACTCCACTCTCCATCATATCCCCTCCCTCTCTCCATTAGTCTCTCTTTTAATTTGATGTCATCATCTGTTTCTCCTATTATGAGGGTCTTGTGAAGGTATTGCTAGGCACTGAGAGGTCATGGATATCGGGGCCAGTTTCTGTCTGGACAGTTGCATTGTAAGGAGTCATACCCTTCCTTTAGCTCTTACATTCTTTCCGCCACCTCTTCTGCAATAGATCCTGAGCCCTGGAGAGTGTGATAGAGATAGTTCCATGCTGGACACTCCTCTGCTCCTGGCGCACACTTTTAATCCCAGCACTCTGGAGGCAGAGATAGGAGGACTGCCATGAGTTTTGAGACCACCCTGAGACTACATAGTGAATTCCAGGTCAGCCTGGGTTACAATAAAATCCTACCTCAAAAAAAAATTATTTATGAAAGAAAGAGAGAGAAGGAGAGTATGGGTGCATCTGGGCCTCTTGCCACTGCAAACAAACTCCAGGCATATGTGCCACTTTGTGTGTCTGGCTTGACATGGGTACTGGGGAATTGCTCCCAGAGCCAGCAGTCTTTGCAAGAAAGCCTCTTTAACCACTGAGCCATCCCCCCAGCCTTCTTGGCTCTGTGGCACTGTGTGACTTGAGATGGACGATTTCAGATCCAGGTGGACTCATTCTCCACGCCTTACCTTCATTTCCCTGTGTGTAAAATGGTGACCCTTGACCCACCTCACAGGTGAAATGATCACCCTGGTAGAGACCAGGACCTAAAGGTGAATATGGGACTTCACTGTCCAGTAGGAACTGCTAGGTGGGGTCAGGGTTCATGTCTTGACTGGGCCCAGGGTTCCAGAGCTCTTGGCTCTGCCTGTCACCTTTCTGTGCCAGGAGTGCTGAGCTGAGCCGCCCTCATAGCAGACGGAGCACCAGAGGGGAAGAGTTCACACCACTGGGACACGACTGTGACAGCCCCCGTCCTCCCCCGCTGCCCTGAAATTCACCCACCCTCCTCGGGGCGACCTCAGTTCACCCAGGGGTTTTAGGACTGGTGCTTGTGCTGGAGTTTGCCCTGGGCGGTATTCACCCAGGAGCTTGGTGCCTTTTGGATTTGGATAACTTTGTGGGAGCTGGTGGAGGTTATGTGAGGTGAGGCTTCTAAATGGGGAGGGTATGGAGAATTAAGCTGTAAGAGATGAGACTGAGAACGGGATCCCCTTCGTGGGGTCTGATGGCATCCCCATGGTCCCTGCTGAGTCACCCTAAACCCATCCTCCAGGAAGCCCTGTCTCCCCAGAAAAGCTAAACTCTTTTCCCATTTCAACTTTGTATCACTTCCTTCTTTGTGGAGGCAGGACAGTGAGGCAGGGTCTCATTTTTTGGTTCAGGCTGGCCTATAACTCATGATATGCCTCAGGCTAGTCTTGAACTTGTGGTGATCCTCTTACCTCTGCCTCCCCAGCAGTACTGGGATTAAAGGCATGGACCACCACACTCAGCTAAAATTGCTAACCTGGCCTCGTACTCACGAGGATCCTCCTACCTCTGCCTCCCCAGTGCGTCACCACACCTGGCTTTTTTTTTTTTTCCCTTGCTGAAACTTCTTCCTGCCTCAATTTCCCTGGTACCAGTGGTGCCAGGACTACAGGTGTGCACACCATGTTTGGCCTTTTGTGTCATTTTCTTCCCTTACTTCCTTGATGTCCCCTTTTTATCTCTCACCCTTCTTTGAGCTCATGTCTCATTATCATTCTTTCAACAACCCTTAAACTAAAAATAGCTAGGCTTCATGCATTATCTTCTTTATTCCTATCGAGGAGCTTATCATGTCCCCTGCTTTTCAGATGTGGAAACAGTGCTGGGAACTTGGCAAGGTGGTAAGAGGCCCACGTGTGCCTTCCTGCCTCCTAGGCACAAGGACCCATGGGCTCTGAGCCATGAGGGTGAGGCAGGGCCAAGCCTGTGCATGGTGTTCAGCCCAGAGGGCCTGTGGGAGGGACAGGCCAGTGTGTGGAAGATTCCAGAGAGACTTTGATGTCAGGAGCAGAGCCTGGGGTCTGAGGGAGGAAGAGGAGAAAGAGAAAAAGGAAGAGGATAAAGCATGTGGCGTGAGCGACTAGCATGGGCCTGCAGACAATGGGACAGGAGCTGGGGCTCTGTGTGTCTGGAGGCTGTGGGGAGGCCTAGGGACCTCAACCCATTCACTTGCCTACCTAGAGGTGAGCCACACCAGGCTGTGCTGCTGCAGGCTGCTTGAGAGACAGCTAGAGAGAACACTTGCCTGGGATTTGAGCGCCCAGCACTGGCACAGGGATTTCCGGCAGGCTCCTCCTTCCAAGGGGGGGGGGCGCTGAAGGTGAGTCCCAGTTTTCAGTTCCTCTGAGCAGAGAACCTTCTCTTATGCCCCCTCAAGGCCTTGAGCTTTGCACTGTACCACTGAGCTACACCCTAGTCCCATCTAATGTTGCTCAGGGTGGCCTCAATGTCCTGCTCTCAAGTAATTCTCCCACCGGAGTCTCCAGGCCCACATCTTATCTTTGGCTGTGGCCTTCAGAGACCTGGTCCTTACATTGTCCTGTTGAAAAACTTATTTACATTAAACTTAAAACCTGACTTAAGGGCTGGAGAGATGGCTTAGTGGTTAAGGCCCCTGCCTGCAAAGCCTAAGGACCCAGGTTCAATTCTCCAGGTCCCACGTTAGCCAGATGCACATCATGGCGTATGCATCTGGAGTTTGTTTGCAGTGACTAGAGGCCCTGGCATGCCCATTCTCTCTCTCTCTTTCCATCTCTCTGTCTTTAACAAATTAAAAACAAAACAAAAAAATATATATATAATAACTTAAACCTGGCATGGTTGGCTAAGCTCAGCCCCAAAACTTGTGTTATGGCCGGCCTCTTCCTAAGCCAGCCCCCTGAGTCCACACTAATCAGCTCTCTGAGGTTCATCTGAACCTGAAGGTAAAGCCCATTACAATAAGGTTATAAATAGATCTCTACCAGGTGGGAAAGGCATCTTTTTTGCGTTGGTATCTCTCCTGAATTTGCAGGTCCTTGCTCCAGTAAGCAAGCCCCCTCATCTCATTCCTGCTGGGCTGAGAGTGGCGGGGGGGACCCCTACTCTTACTCCCACATGGGCTCCCAACCCCCTCCTGCCTTCCATATGGCTGAAGCTCTCTGTATTTTCCTTTTCCCTGAATAAATGTAATGGCTTCAACTTTTTAAAAATATTTTGTTTATTTATTTTAGAGAGAGAGAGAAAGAGAGAGTGAGAGAGAGAGAGAGAAGAGGCAGATAGAGAGAATGGGGGCACCAGGGCTTCCAGGCACTGCTAATAAACTCCAGATGTATGCACCACCCTGTGCCTCTGGCTTAGGTGGGTCCTGGGGAGTCAAATCTGGTTCCTTAGGCTTCATAGGCAAATGCCTTATCCACTAAGCCATCTCTCCAGCCCAAGTTTTTTTTTCCTAGGTAAGGTCTCGCTCTAGCTGAGGCTGACTTGGAATTCACTATGTAGTCTCAAGGTGGCCTCGAACTCACAGCCATCCTCCTACCTCTGTTTCCCCAGTGCTGGGATTAAAGGCATGCACTACCTTCGCCCACTCCAGGTTTTTTTTAATTATTAAATTATTATATTTAGAGCCAGTTGTGGTGGCACACACCTTTCAACCCAGCACTCGGGAGGTGGACTTAGGAGGATTGCCGAGAGTTCGAGGCCACTCTGAGATTACAGTGAATTCCAGGTTAGCCTGGGCTAGAGTGCAACCCTACCTCAAAAAAACAAAACAAACAAACAAACAAAAGCAAAACACTTTATCTTAAAATGAAGTGACTCTCAACTCTGGCTCCTCAAGAGGAATTATCCCAGGAGTGAGTGTGAAGGTGATAACCACTGGTTTACAAAAATGATATGATACATGCTCATTCTCAAACAAAACAAGCAATATAGAATGTACAAAGGAGTAACAAATCCTCCCCACCCCTCAGGGCTGGGAGATGGCTCAGTGGTTAAAGGCACTTACTTGTTTATACAGCCTGACAGCCCTGGGTTCAATCCCCCAGTTCCCACACAAAGCCAGATGCACAAAGTGGTGCATGTATTTGGAGTTCATTTGCAGTGGCTAGAGGTCCTGGTGTGCCCATTCTCACTCTCTCTCTCTGTCTCTAATAAATAAAAATAAATCTTGCACTGGAGAAGATGGCTTAGTCGCTAAGGCGCTTGCCTGCAAAGTCAAAGGACCTAGGTTCGATTCCCCAGGACCCATGTAAGCCAGATGCACAAGGTGGTACATGTATCTGGAGTTTGTTTACAGTGGCTGGAGGCCCTGGCGTGCCAATTCTTTCTCTCTCTCAAATAAATAAATAAAAATTAAAAAAAAAATAAACCATTTACTTAAAAATAAATCTTAAAAGCCGGGCGTGGTGGCACACGCCTTTAAGCCCAGCACTCAGGAGGCAGAGGTAGGATCGTCGTGTGTTCAAAGCCACCCTGAGACTACTAATTCCAGGTCAGCCTGAGCTAGAGTGAGACCCTACCTCGAAAAACCAAAAAATAAAAAATAAAAAAATAAATAGGGGGCTGGAGAGATGGCTTACAGGTTAAGGCTCTGGCCTGTAAAACCAAAGGACCCAGGTTTGATTCCCCAGTACCCACATCAAACCAGATGCACATGGTGGAGCATGCATCTGGAGTTTGTTTGCAATGGTTAGAAGCCCTGGCACACCCCTCTCTTTCTCTGTCTGTCTATCTATCTATCTATCTATCTATCTATCTATCTATCTGCCTGTTTCACTTAAAAATAAAAAAATAAAATAAAAAATAAGTCTTAAAAAAAATCCCAGGCTGACATTGAACTCACAGCAGTCTCCTGAATACTGGAATTGCAGGGGCATGACACTACACCCAGCTTTAATACCACTACACCCAGCTTTAATAATATATACATATTATTGGTTTTGCTTAATTGCTATGTAGTCTCAAGGTAGACTTGAACTCACAGCAATCCTCCTACCTTAGCCTCTGAGTGCTGGGATTGAAGGCATGTGCCACCACACCTGGCTTGAATGTCATTTATTTATTTTAAAAATATTTTTATTTATTTATTTGAGAGAGAGAGAGAAAGAGGCCGAGAGACAATGGGCATGCCAGGGCACCCAGCCACTGCAAATGAATTCCAGACACATGTGCCACCTTATGCATCTGCTTACGTGGGTCCTGGGGAATAGAACCTGGGTCCCTTTGGCTTTGCAGGCGAGCGCTTTAACTGCTAAGCCATCTCTCCAGCCCTTGAATACCATATTTTTAAAAATTGTTTATTTACAAGTAGAAAGGAAGGGAGAGAGAGAATGCATGCTTCAGGGCCTCTTGCCACTGCAAACTCAGATGCATGAGCCACTTTGTGCATCCGGCTCTTTGTGGGTACTGCAAACTAACCTAGGCTGTTTGGCTTTGCAAGCAAGTACCTCCAAACACTGAGCCATCTTTCCAGCCCTTGAACACCATATTTACATGGAGAAGTTAGGAGCAAGAGAAGACCAGGTAGAGGAAAAGGTAAATAATTGATCCAAATAAGTTTAAAAGATGCTCTGCCAGGCGTGGTAGTAAATGCCTTTAATCCCAGCACATGGGGAGGCAGAGGTAGGAGGATCATTGTGAGTTCAAGGCCAGCCTGGGACTACAGAGTGAGTTCCAGGTCAGTCTGGGCTAAAGTGAGACCACCTAATAATAATAAAAGATGGATTGGAGTGACAGACTATAGCTCAGTGGTAGAGTGTGTGCATGTATGAGACCCTGGGTTTGAGCTCCATTGCCAAGGATTGAAATAGGATTATATCACTCCTGTTCTAGTTTATTTCATTTTTGGTGAAGGGAGGGACAGAGTCTCACTATGTAGCCCAAGCTGACCTCAACTATTCAGTAGTACAATCCCCTGTCTCAGTCTTTTTTTGAGTGCTGGGGTCACAGACATATCCTACCTCCTTTGGCTTAAAATGATTTAATTTTGAGTTTAACAGAAAAAAGGAAATAGAGGAAAATTTGCTGAATGCTAGGTAAATCTTTTTATATGACATATTAGTTCATAATGGATTTCTCTAAGGTTATAAAAAGATCATTAAACTCAAGCCGGGTATGGTGGCACATGCCTTTAATCCCAGCACTTGGGAGGCAGAGGCAGGAGGATTGCTGTGAGTTTGAGTCTACCCTGAGACTACATAGTGAATTCCAGGTCAGCCTGGGCTAGAGTAAGACCCTACCTCAAAAAACCAAAATAAAAATAAAAATAAAAAAGATCATTAAACTCATGAAGAGATTGGAGGCTAGGCTGGTGGTGCATGTCTATAATCTGGGCCTTTGGGAGGCTTAGCAGCAGGATTCTGAGAGAATGGGCCCATTAGGGCCTCTTGTCACTGCAAATGAACTTTACACACACACACACCACTTTGTGCATCTGGCTTCAAGTTGGTACTGGGAACTCAAACCCAGGCCAGCAGGTTTGTAAGCAAGCGCCATTAGCCACAGTGTGGTCTCCCCAGTCCCAAAGTACCTGTTTAAATGGTTAGCTAGATTTCATTGCCAAGCACTTTAGGTGTTATTTCCAAAAAGGGCTCATGGGTGCTGTTTTTTCTGGCCTTTACCATGTTCTCTATAAATCGGAAAGACCTCACTGGGTGCCGTGTTCTTGGCTTCTTGTCCACACAACTCTCAAGACTTGGCTCCCTTGTTTTTTTTTTCTCTTCTTTCTCCTTCTTGGGGGTGTGTGAGAGAGAAAGAGAGACAGAGATGGGGTTTCATGTAGCTCAGGCTGCCCTTGAACTTGTAAAGTAGCCAGAGGTGACCTTGAACTTCTGATCCTCTTGAGTCAGTTTAGGGGTAACAGGGCCCCTGAAAGGAAAAGCAAGGAATATTTTTTTCAGCCTGTAGGTGGAGAATCTGAGTCATTCTATTTTGCCAGAGGTCAGAAATGTCAAAAGCAGCAGCAGCCCTGTTCTTATCTCTCTCATTTTTTGGGGGGTTTTCCGAGGTAGGGTCTCAGTCTAGCTCAGGCTGACCTGGAATTCACTATGTAGTCTCAGGGTGGCTTTGAACTCACGGTGATCCTCCTACCTCTGCCTCCCCATGTGCTGGGATTAAAGGTGTGCGACACCACGCCCGCTCTTTTTTTTTTTTTTTTTTTTTCTGAGGTAGTGTCTCACTCTAGCCCAGGCTGACCTGGAATTCACTATGTAGTCTCAGGCTGGCCTTGAACTCACAGCAATCCTCCTACGTTGGCTTCCCGAGTGCTGGGGAGGAAGGAATTTATTTCAGCTTAAAGATCCAGTGGGAAAAGTTCCATCAATTATGGAAGAAGCTGGGCTGGAGAGATGGCTTAGTGGTTAAGGCACTTGCCTTCAAAGCCTAAGGACCCAGGTTCAACTCCCCAGAACCCACGTATGCCAGATGTACAAGGTGGTGCAAGAGTTTGTTTGCAGTGGCTGGAGGCCCTGGTATGCCCATTCTCATTCTTTCTTTCTTTTTTAAATTTTTTATTTATTTGTAAGCAGAGAGAGAGAGAGAGATAGAAGAGAGGCAGACAGAGAGAGAATGGGCACTCCAGGGTCTCTAGCCACTGCAAACGAACTCTAGATGCATGTGCCCCTTGTGCATCTGGCTTACGTGGGTTCTGGAGAATTGAACTGGGATCCTTTGGCTTCACAGGCAAACACCTTAACTGCTAAGCCATTTCTCCAGCCCCCATTCTCATTCTTTCTGTCTGTCTCTCATCTATTTCTCTCTTTGCTTGCAAATAAATAAAAATTATGGCATACCCATTCACTCTATCTGCCTCTCTCTCTCTTTCCAATAAATAAATAAAATGTTTTAAAAAATTATGGAAGAAGCTGATTCCATACAGCCAAGCAGAGAGAAACCATCAAACAGCCTGTAAAAACCAAAAGCAGCAATGGGCATCAAGCAGCATGAACACACCCCCTCCCCCACCCAGAGCTCACCATACCTTTGGGCTAGAAATCAGATCTGTCCCCAAACACACTTTAGGGCTGTACTCCAGGATCCAACCCCAGTGACACCTCCAGCCAGGTCACTGGAGACCCAAGTTACAAGATTTAATAAAATACCTGAGTAGCTGGGTGTGGTGGTGTATGTATGCCTTTAATCCCAGCACTTGGGAGGCAGAGGTAGGAGGATAGCCATAAGTTTGAGGTCACCTTGAGACTACACAGTGAATTCTAGGTCAGCCTGAGCTAGAGTGGGACCCTACCTCAGGAGAAAAAAAAATAACGCACACATCTGAGTCTATGGGGGACATATATTCAAACTACCACATTCTGCCCCCTGGTCCCCAATAGACTCATGATTATCTTATAATATAAATTGTATTTGGTGCAACTTCAAACTAATTTTAAGAAAACATGAGTCTCACCTGGGATTCAAGACTGTCTTTTTTTTTTCCCTTTTCTTTCTTTTTAAAATTTCTTTGATTTTTCAAGGTAGGGTCTCACTCTAGCCCAAGCTGACCTGGAATTCACTATGTAGTCTCAGGGTGGCCTCAGACTCACAGCAATCCTCCTACCTGTTCCTCCCAAGTGCTGGGATTAAAGATGTGCACCACCACGCCCGGCTCGAGACTGTCTGTCTTACTTTCTCTTTTTTTATTTTTATTTTTTTGAGGTAGGGTCTCACTTTAGCCCTGACCTGGCTGACCTGGATGTTTGTAGCTCCAGGCTGGCCTTGAACTCACAGCAATCCTCCTACCTCTGCTTCCCAAGTGCTGGGACTAAGGGTTTGCTCATCACACCCAGACAGACTGTCTCTTAACGGTAAAATCAAAACAAGTTACATACTTTGAACTTACAATCACACAAAGTAAACATTTCCGTTGATATAAGGCATAACAAGGAGAGACTGGACCAATGCAAAATCAGTAACTATCCGAAAAACATCAAACATCTGCAGTTCAAATTCGACATCCATAACCAGTGACAATAGTTTTTGGATTTTTAATTTCCATCACTCCCATTGGGCTGTGTAGCCAGAGAAAACTTCCATCCTGATCCAACAGCACTCCATAGTAACCCTTGCACAGTCCTGATGTGGTAGTTTGAATGGATGTTCCCCAATAGATCCAGAAGTTTTATTCAAACTTGTAACTTGGTGTCACTGTGGGTGGGTCCTAGGGTCCAGCTGTAAGGTGAGTTTGGGGGAGGACCTGATTTCCAGCCTAAGGAATGCATAGTACAGGAATTCTGCCTGGATGCCTAGAGTGTGCTTGCTTATGGTGCTGGTGGTCGTATTTTCTCTCTGTGTGGATCTGTGAAGGGGCCAGCTTCTTCCACCATTATGGAACTTCCCTGGATCTGTAAGCTTCAAATAAATTCCTTCCTCCCATATCTGTGTCTGGTCTGCAGGTTCATCTCAGCAATGTGAAGCTGACTATGACATCTGGTATATGCAAAACATCTTCAGGTCTCCATTGCAAACCATGGTTCATCTTACAATGGCCTCACTGCCTTCTGTACCAGGGACATTGCCCTGTTCATATCTCAGTAGTGGCTCCTAGAACTCCCTGTGCACTTCATGACCAACTTCTAAATATTTTTCATGCTTCAGAAACCAATGCCAGGTGTGTAGCCATACCTCCATATGTTAATCCAGGGAGGAAATAAATCATGTCCTTGAAAAGCAGGTTTATTTCTTTTAGTCATCATCTCTTTTCCAAAGAGTTTGCATTTCCATCCTCCCTGGGTGGAATTTACCTCAGGCATCTTTTTCATTATTTCAATGTAGAGGACCCTTCAAGGTGGTAAGCTACTTGTCAATAGCATCTTTGGTAACTTAAATCTGTCTCTGTGCCTGTAATTTTAAACTTCCTTGGATTTTTTCCAACTATAAATCATATATCTCCCTGTTTTATATTTTTTGCCAAGAACACTAGTCCATTACTTTCTTTTTTAAAAAAAAATATTTTTGTTTATTTATTTATTTTTTGTTTTTGTTTTTGTTTTTCGAGGTAAGGTCTCACTCTAGTTCAGGCAGACCTGGAGTTCACTCTGTATTCCCAGGGTGGCCTCAAACTCATAGTGATCCTCCTATCTCTGCCTCCTGAGTGCTGGGATTAAAGGTGTGTGCCACCATGCCTGGCTATTTTTGTTTTTTTTGAGGTAGGGTTTCACTCTAGCTCAGGCTGACCTGGAATTCACTATGTAGTTTCAGGGTGGCCTCGAACTCTTGGCGATCCTCCTACCTCTACCTCCCAAGTCCTGGGATTAAAGGCATGCACTACAACACCCAACTATTTATTTATTTATTTATTTGAGAGAGAGAAAGAGGTAGAGAGAGAGAGAGAAAATGGGCTAGCCACTGCAAATGAACTCCAGATATATGCACCCCCTTGTGCATCTGGCTTACATGGGTCCTGGAGAATCAAACTGGGATCCTTTGGCTTTGTAGACAAATGCCTTAGCCGCTAAGCCATCTCTCCAGACCTACCAGTCCATTACTTTCAAATTCAACCTTGGTCAAACTCTCTGGGCATGGGCAATAGAACACAGCCAGCATTTATGCCAGTAGCCGAGTTTCAACAAAGTTCTCTGTGGTCTTTCCTTCCCCTTTGAAAGATCATAAGCAAAGCCTCCCAATACAATTTTCTCTTCATTTAGAATTTTCACATTACACTGTGAAGCTTCTGCAGCCACAAGCACCAAGTCCATACATATGCCTCCTCCAGCACACAAGTTCCAAAAAAAATTCCACATGGTCATATTCATCTCATCAACACCTCACTCCTGGTACCAAATTATGTAGTAGACAGCTTCATATTGCTGGGATGAACATCCAAACCAGGCACAGATTATGATAGGAAGGAAATTATTTCAAGCTTACAGATCCAGAGGGAATTTCCATCAATGGCAGAGGAAGCTGCTTCCATCCAAGTGGAGAGCTGGTAAAAACCAAACAGCTGGTAAAAAACAAAAGGAGGGCTGGTCAGCCTGGGATAGAGTGAAACCCTACCTCAAAAAACCAAAATAAATAAATAAATAAATAAATAAATAAATAAATAAGATTATCTTCACATAAAAAATTAAATTATCTGGGCGTGGTGGAGCATGCCTTTAATCCCAGCACTCAGGAGACAGAGGTAGGAGGATCACCATGAATTCGAGGCCACCCTGAGACTACATAGTGAATTCCAGGTCATCCTGAGCTACAGTGAGACCCTACCTTGAAAAAACAAAATAACAACAACAACAAAAATTAAATTAAATTAAAGCTGGGTGTGTTGGTGCATGCCTTTTATCCCAGCACTCAGGAGACAGAGGCAGAAAGATTGTTGTGAGTTTGAAGGCACCCTGAGACTACATAGTAAAACTCGAAAAACAAAACAAAACAAAAATTAGAGCTGGAGAGATGGCTTAATGGTTTTAGGCGCTTGCCTGTGAAGCCTAAGGACTCAGGTTTGATTCCTCAGTATCCTTGTAAGCTATATGCACAAGTCAAAGGACCTAGGTTCGATTCCCCAGGACCCATGCACAAGGTGCACAGATGCACAAGGTGGTACATGTATCTGGAGTTTGTTTACAGTGGCTGGAGGCCCTGGCGTGCCAATTCTTTCTCTCTCTCAAATAAATAAATAAAAATTAAAAAAAAAATAAACCATTTACTTAAAAATAAATCTTAAAAGCCGGGCGTGGTGGCACACGCCTTTAAGCCCAGCACTCAGGAGGCAGAGGTAGGATCGTCGTGTGTTCAAAGCCACCCTGAGACTACTAATTCCAGGTCAGCCTGAGCTAGAGTGAGACCCTACCTCGAAAAACCAAAAAATAAAAAATAAAAAAATAAATAGGGGGCTGGAGAGATGGCTTACAGGTTAAGGCTCTGGCCTGTAAAACCAAAGGACCCAGGTTTGATTCCCCAGTACCCACATCAAACCAGATGCACATGGTGGAGCATGCATCTGGAGTTTGTTTGCAATGGTTAGAAGCCCTGGCACACCCCTCTCTTTCTCTGTCTATCTATCTATCTATCTGCCTGTTTCACTTAAAAATAAAAAAATAAAATAAAAAATAAGTCTTAAAAAAAAATCCCAGGCTGACATTGAACTCACAGCAGTCTCCTGAATACTGGAATTGCAGGGGCATGACACTACACCCAGCTTTAATACCACTACACCCAGCTTTAATAATATATACATATTATTGGTTTTGCTTAATTGCTATGTAGTCTCAAGGTAGACTTGAACTCACAGCAATCCTCCTACCTTAGCCTCTGAGTGCTGGGATTGAAGGCATGTGCCACCACACCTGGCTTGAATGTCATTTATTTATTTTAAAAATATTTTTATTTATTTATTTGAGAGAGAGAGAGAAAGAGGCCGAGAGACAATGGGCATGCCAGGGCACCCAGCCACTGCAAATGAATTCCAGACACATGTGCCACCTTATGCATCTGCTTACGTGGGTCCTGGGGAATAGAACCTGGGTCCCTTTGGCTTTGCAGGCGAGCGCTTTAACTGCTAAGCCATCTCTCCAGCCCTTGAATACCATATTTTTAAAAATTGTTTATTTACAAGTAGAAAGGAAGGGAGAGAGAGAATGCATGCTTCAGGGCCTCTTGCCACTGCAAACTCAGATGCATGAGCCACTTTGTGCATCCGGCTCTTCGTGGGTACTGCAAACTAACCTAGGCTGTTTGGCTTTGCAAGCAAGTACCTCCAAACACTGAGCCATCTTTCCAGCCCTTGAACACCATATTTACATGGAGAAGTTAGGAGCAAGAGAAGACCAGGTAGAGGAAAAGGTAAATAATTGATCCAAATAAGTTTAAAAGATGCTCTGCCAGGCGTGGTAGTAAACGCCTTTAATCCCAGCACATGGGGAGGCAGAGGTAGGAGGATCATTGTGAGTTCAAGGCCAGCCTGGGACTACAGAGTGAGTTCCAGGTCAGTCTGGGCTAAAGTGAGACCACCTAATAATAATAAAAGATGGATTGGAGTGACAGACTATAGCTCAGTGGTAGAGTGTGTGCATGTATGAGACCCTGGGTTTGAGCTCCATTGCCAAGGATTGAAATAGGATTATATCACTCCTGTTCTAGTTTATTTCATTTTTGGTGAAGGGAGGGACAGAGTCTCACTATGTAGCCCAAGCTGACCTCAACTATTCAGTAGTACAATCCCCCTGTCTCAGTCTTTTGAGTGCTGGGGTCACAGACATATCCTACCTCCTTTGGCTTAAAATGATTTAATTTTGAGTTTAACAGAAAAAAGGAAATAGAAGAAAATTTGCTGAATGCTAGGTAAATCTTTTTATATGACATATTAGTTCATAATGGATTTCTCTAAGGTTATAAAAAGATCATTAAACTCAAGCCGGGTATGGTGGCACATGCCTTTAATCCCAGCACTTGGGAGGCAGAGGCAGGAGGATTGCTGTGAGTTTGAGTCTACCCTGAGACTACATAGTGAATTCCAGGTCAGCCTGGGCTAGAGTAAGACCCTACCTCAAAAACCAAAATAAAAATAAAAATAAAAAGATCATTAAACTCATGAAGAGATTGGAGGCTAGGCTGGTGGTGCATGTCTATAATCTGGGCCTTTGGGAGGCTTAGCAGCAGGATTCTGAGAGAATGGGCCCATTAGGGCCTCTTGTCACTGCAAATGAACTTTACACACACACACACCACTTTGTGCATCTGGCTTCAAGTTGGTACTGGGAACTCAAACCCAGGCCAGCAGGTTTGTAAGCAAGCGCCATTAGCCACAGTATGGTCTCCCCAGTCCCAAAGTACCTGTTTAAATGGTTAGCTAGATTTCATTGCCAAGCACTTTAGGTGTTATTTCCAAAAAGGGCTCATGGGTGCTGTTTTTTCTGACCTTTACCATGTTCTCTATAAATCGGAAAGACCTCACTGGGTGCCGTGTTCTTGGCTTCTTGTCCACACAACTCTCAAGACTTGGCTCCCTTGTTTTTTTTTCTCTTCTTTCTCCTTCTTGGGGGTGTGTGAGAGAGAAAGAGAGACAGAGATGGGGTTTCATGTAGCTCAGGCTGCCCTTGAACTTGTAAAGTAGCCAAAGGTGACCTTGAACTTCTGATCCTCTTGAGTCAGTTTAGGGGTAACAGGGCCCCTGAAAGGAAAAGCAAGGAATATTTTTTTCAGCCTGTAGGTGGAGAATCTGAGTCATTCTATTTTGCCAGAGGTCAGAAATGTCAAAAGCAGCAGCAGCCCTGTTCTTATCTCTCTCATTTTTTGGGGGGTTTTCCGAGGTAGGGTCTCAGTCTAGCTCAGGCTGACCTGGAATTCACTCTGTAGTCTCAGGGTGGCTTTGAACTCACGGTGATCCTCCTACCTCTGCTTCCCCATGTGCTGGGATTAAAGGTGTGCGACACACCATACCCGCTCTTTTTTTTTTTTTTTTTTTTTTTTCTGAGTGTCTCACTCTAGCCCAGGCTGACCTGGAATTCACTATGTAGTCTCAGGCTGGCCTTGAACTCACAGCAATCCTCCTACGTTGGCTTCCCGAGTGCTGGGGAGGAAGGAATTTATTTCAGCTTAAAGATCCAGTGGGAAAAGTTCCATCATTTATGGAAGAAGCTGGGCTGGAGAGATGGCTTAGTGGTTAAGGCACTTGCCTTCAAAGCCTAAGGACCCAGGTTCAACTCCCCAGAACCCACGTATGCCAGATGTACAAGGTGGTGCAAGAGTTTGTTTGCAGTGGCTGGAGGCCCTGGTATGCCCATTCTCATTCTTTCTTTCTTTTTAAAATTTTTTATTTATTTGTAAGCAGAGAGAGAGAGAGATAGAGAGATAGAAGAGAGGCAGACAGAGAGAGAATGGGCACTCCAGGGTCTCTAGCCACTGCAAACGAACTCTAGATGCATGTGCCCCTTGTGCATCTGGCTTACGTGGGTTCTGGAGAATTGAACTGGGATCCTTTGGCTTCACAGGCAAACACCTTAACTGCTAAGCCATTTCTCCAGCCCCCATTCTCATTCTTTCTGTCTGTCTCTCATCTATTTCTCTCTTTGCTTGCAAATAAATAAAAATTATGGCATACCCATTCACTCTATCTGCCTCTCTCTCTCTTTCCAATAAATAAATAAAATGTTTTTAAAAATTATGGAAGAAGCTGATTCCATACAGCCAAGCAGAGAGAAACCATCAAACAGCCTGTAAAAACCAAAAGCAGCAATGGGCATCAAGCAGCATGAACACACCCCCTCCCCCACCCAGAGCTTTGGGCTGGAAATCAGATCTGTCCCCAAACACACTTTAGGGCTGTACTCCAGGATCCAACCCCAGTGACACCTCCAGCCAGGTCACTGGAGACCCAAGTTACAAGATTTAATAAAATACCTGAGGAGCTGGGTGTGGTGGTGTATGCCTTTAATCCCAGCACTTGGGAGGCAGAGGTAGTAGGATAGCCATAAATTTGAGGTCACCTTGAGACTACACAGTGAATTCTTGGTCAGCCTGAGCTAGAGTGGGACCCTACCTCAGGGGAAAAAAAAAATAACGCACACATCTGAGTCTATGGGGGACATATATTCAAACTACCACATTCTGCCCCCTGGTCCCCAATAGACTCATGATTATCTTATAATATAAATTGTATTCAGTGCAACTTCAAACTAATTTTAAGAAAACACGAGTCTCACCTGGGATTCAAGACTGTCTTTTTTTTTCCTTTTCTTTCTTTTTTAAATTTCTTTGGTTTTTCAAGGTAGGGTCTCACTCTAGCCCAAGCTGACCTGGAATTCACTATGTAGTCTCAGGGTGGCCTCAAACTCACAGCAATCCTCCTACCTGTTCCTCCCAAGTGCTGGGATTAAAGATGTGCACCACCATGCCTGGCTCAAGACTGTCTGTCTTACTTTCTCTTTTTTTATTTTTATTTTTTTGAGGTAGGGTCTCACTTTAGCCCTGACCTGGCTGACCTGGATGTTTGTAGCTCCAGGCTGGCCCTGAACTCACAGCAATCCTCCTACCTCTGCTTCCCAAGTGCTGGGACTAAGGGTTTGCTCACCACACCCAGACAGACTGTCTCTTAATGGTAAAATCAAAACAAGTTACATACTTTGAACTTACAATCACACAAAGTAAACATTTCCATTGATATAAGGCATAACAAGGAGAGACTGGACCAATGCAAAATCAGTAACTATCCGAAAAACATCAAACATCTACAGTTCAAATTCGACATCCATAACCAGTGACAATAATTTTTGGATTTTTAATTTCCATCACTCCCATTGGGCTGTGTAGCCAGAGAAAACTTCCATCCTGATCCAACAGCACTCCATAGTAACCCTTGCACAGTCCTGATGTGGTAGTTTGAATGGATGTTCCCCAATAGATCCAGAAGTTTTATTCAAACTTGTAACTTGGTGTCACTGTGGGTGGGTCCTAGGGTCCAGCTGTAAGGTGAGTTTGGGGGAGGACCTGATTTCCAACCTAAGGAATGCATAGTACAGGAATTCTGCCTGGATGCCTAGAGTGTGCTTGCTTATGGTGCTGGTGGTCGTATTTTCTCTCTGTGTGGATCTGTGAAGGGGCCAGCTTCTTCCACCATTATGGAACTTCCCCTGGATCTGTAAGCTTCAAATAAATTCCCTTCCTCCCATATCTGTGTCTGGTCTGCAGGTTCATCTCAGCAATGTGAAGCTGACTATGACATCTGGTATATGCAAAACATCTTCAGGTCTCCATTGCAAACCATGGTTCATCTTACAATGGCCTCACTGCCTTCTGTACCAGGGACATTGCCCTGTTCATATCTCAGTAGTGGCTCCTAGAACTCCCTGTGCACTTCATGACCAACTTCTAAATATTTTTCATGCTTCAGAAACCAATGCCAGGTGTGTAGCCATACCTCCATATGTTAATCCAGGGAGGAAATAAATCATGTCCTTGAAAAGCAGGTTTATTTCTTTTAGTCATCATCTCTTTTCCAAAGAGTTTGCATTTCCATCCTCCCTGGGTGGAATTTACCTCAGGCATCTTTTTCATTATTTCAATGTAGAGGACCCTTCAAGGTGGTAAGCTACTTGTCAATAGCATCTTTGGTAACTTAAATCTGTCTCTGTGCCTGTAATTTTAAACTTCCTTGGATTTTTTCCAACTATAAATCATATATCTCCCTGTTTTATATTTTTTGCCAAGAACACTAGTCCATTACTTTCTTTTTTTAAAAAAAATATTTTTATTTATTTATTTATTTATTTATTGTTTTTGTTTTTGTTTTTCGAGGTAAGGTCTCACTCTAGTTCAGGCAGACCTGGAGTTCACTCTGTATTCCCAGGGTGGCCTCAAACTCATAGCGATCCTCCTATCTCTGCCTCCTGAGTGCTGGGATTAAAGGTGTGTGCCACCATGCCTGGCTATTTTTGTTTTTTTGAGGTAGGGTTTCACTCTAGCTCAGGCTGACCTGGAATTCACTATGTAGTTTCAGGGTGGCCTTGAACTCTTGGCGATCCTCCTACCTCTACCTCCCAAGTCCTGGGATTAAAGGCATGCACTACAACACCCAACTATTTATTTATTTATTTGAGAGAGAGAAAGAGGTAGAGAGAGAGAGAGAAAATGGGCTAGCCACTGCAAATGAACTCCAGATATATGCACCCCCTTGTGCATCTGGCTTACATGGGTCCTGGAGAATCAAACTGGGATCCTTTGGCTTTGTAGACAAATGCCTTAGCCGCTAAGCCATCTCTCCAGACCTACCAGTCCATTACTTTCAAATTCAACCTTGGTCAAACTCTCTGGGCATGGGCAATAGAACACAGCCAGCATTTATGCCAGTAGCCGAGTTTCAACAAAGTTCTCTGTGGTCTTTCCTTCCCCTTTGAAAGATCATAAGCAAAGCCTCCCAATACAATTTTCTCTTCATTTAGAATTTTCACATTACACTGTGAAGCTTCTGCAGCCACAAGCACCAAGTCCATACATATGCCTCTTCCAGCACACAAGTTCCAAAAAAAATTCCACATGGTCATATTCATCTCATCAACACCTCACTCCTGGTACCAAATTATGTAGTAGACAGCTTCATATTGCTGGGATGAACATCCAAACCAGGCACAGATTATGATAGGAAGGAAATAATTTCAAGCTTACAGATCCAGAGGGAATTTCCATCAATGGCAGAGGAAGCTGCTTCCATCCAAGTGGAGAGCTGGTAAAAACCAAACAGCTGGTAAAAAACAAAAGGAGGGCTGGTCAGCCTGGGCTAGAGTGAAACCCTACCTCAAAAAACCAAAATAAATAAATAAATAAATAAATAAATAAATAAATAAATAAGATTATCTTCACATAAAAAATTAAATTATCGGGGCGTGGTGGAGCATGCCTTTAATCCCAGCACTCAGGAGACAGAGGTAGGAGGATCACCATGAGTTCGAGGCCACCCTGAGACTACATAGTGAATTCCAGGTCATCCTGAGCTACAGTGAGACCCTACCTTGAAAAAACAAAATAACAACAACAACAAAAAATTAAATTAAATTAAAGCTGGGTGTGTTGGTGCATGCCTTTTATCCCAGCACTCAGGAGACAGAGGCAGAAAGATTGTTGTGAGTTTGAAGGCACCCTGAGACTACATAGTAAAACTCGAAAAACAAAACAAAACAAAAATTAGAGCTGGAGAGATGGCTTAATGGTTTTAGGCGCTTGCCTGTGAAGCCTAAGGACTCAGGTTTGATTCCTCAGTATCCTTGTAAGCTATATGCACAAAGTGGTGCATACGTCTGGAATTCATCTGCAGTGGCTAGAGGCCCTGGAACACTCATTCTCTCTCTCAAATAAATAATAAATAAAAAATTAAATTAGGGGCTGGGGAAATGGCTTAGCAGTTAAGGGGTTTGCCTGTGAAGCCTAAGGACCCCAGTTTGATTCCCCAGGACCCACATAAGCCAGATGCACAAGAGGGCACATGCATCTGGAGTTCATTTGCAGTGGCTGGAGGCCCTGGCACACCCATTCTCTCTGCCTCTCTCAAGCAAACAAACAAACTGGAAGACTGAAATAAAACCCTTTAAGAAAATTAGAACAGGGGCTGGAGAGATGGCTTAGTGGTTAAGGCACTTGCCTGCAAAGCCAAAAGACCTTGGTTCGATTCTCCAGGACCCACGTAAGCCAGATGCACAAGGGGCACATGCATCTGGAGTTTGTTTGCAGTGGCTGGAGGCCCTGGCGTGCCTGTTCTTTCTCTTTGTCTCTCTCACTCTTCCTCTACCTCATTCTTTCTCTCTCAAATAAATATAAATAAATAAATAAATAAATAAATAAATAAAAGCTGAGCGTGGTGGGGACTGCCTTTAAAAAAAAAAAAAAAAAATTAGAACTGGAGAGATGACTCAGAGGTTAAGGTGCTTGCCTATAAAGCCTAATGATTTGGGTTCAATTCCCCAGTACCCACATAAAGCCAGGTGTACAGTACCACATGTATCGGGAGTTCATTTATGGTGCTTGAGGCCCTGGTGTACCCAATTCTCTCTGTGTGTCTGTGTCTCTCTTTCTCTCTCTCTCTGCTTACAAATATATATATATATAAAATATTTAAAAATAAATTAAGATGGGCGTGGTGGCACACGCCTTTAATCCCAGCACTCAGGAGGCAGAGGTAGGAGGATAGTCGTGGGTTCAAGGCCATCCTGA
The DNA here is from genome assembly GCA_036365145.1 of Orientallactaga sibirica. Classification (NCBI taxonomy): domain Eukaryota; kingdom Metazoa; phylum Chordata; class Mammalia; order Rodentia; family Dipodidae; genus Orientallactaga; species Orientallactaga sibirica. Next base: position 5,431,552 of record JAEOAD010000031.1, on the reverse strand, counting down.
GACTGCATAGTTAATTCTAGGTCAGCCTGGGCCAGGGTGAGACCTACCTCGAAAAAACAACAAAAAAATTAATTAATTAACTAACTAATTAATTAAAGTTGGGAGTGGTGGTGCATGCCTTTAATCCCAGCAATTGGGAGGCAGAGGTAGGAGGACTGCTGTGAGTTCAAGGCCACCCTGAGACTACATAGTGAATTACAGGTCAGCTTGGGTTAGAGGAAGATCCTACCTCGAAAAACCAAAATAAATAAATAAATTTGAAAAAGGAGAGCTATGAATGATGCTCAGAACAAAATAAGAATTCAGGCTCGAGAGATGGCTTAGCTGTTAAGGCACTTGCCTGCAAAGCTAAAGGACCCAGGTTCAATTCCCCAAGATCCATGTAAGGCAGATGCACAAGGGGGCACATGCATCTGGAGTTCATTTGCAGCAGCAGGAGGCCTTGGCACACCCATTCTCTCTATCTGCCTCTTTCTTTCTCTCTCTGTCTAATGAATAAACTAAGAAACTAAAAAAAAACCCTTAAAAACAAATAAATATAAGAGTTCAATATCATCCTCACCTACAGGAAAGCAGGAAGACTGAGAAAGGGAGGTGAATAGGTGATACTCTGGCTACAGCTCAGCCCACTGCCCCTTCTCATGTCCTAAATAAATTATTCTTTCTTGAAAGTAGAGGGGGGTTGGTTTTTATTTTTTTTAACGTTTTTTTGTTTTTATTATTTATTTATTTATTTGAGAGTGACAGACAGAGAGAGAAAGAGGCAGATAGATAGATGGAGGGTGTGTCAGGGCCTCCAGCCACTGCAAACAAACTCCAGATGCATGTGCCACCTTGTGCATCTGGCTTATGTTGGTCCTGGGGAATCAAGCCTTGAACTGGGGTCCTTAGGCTTCACAGGCAAGCGCTTAACCACTAAGCCATATCTCCAGGGCCATTTTTAAAAAAAGTTTAAATTAATTAATTAATTAATTTGCAAGCAGAGAGAAAGAGAGATAGAGAAGAGATAGAGAGAGAATGGGCCTCTAGCCTCTGCAAAGAACTCCAGATGCATGCATCCCTTGTGCATCTGGCTTACTTGGGTACTGGGGAATTGAACCTTTGCAGGCAAATGCCTTAACAACTAAGTCATCTCTTCACCCCTTCCTTCCTTCCTTCCTTCCCCTTCCTTCCTTCCCCTTCCCTTCCCCTTCCCCTTCCCCTTCCCTTCCCCTTCCCCTTCCTTCCTTCCTTCCTTCCTTCCTTCCTTCCTTCCTTCCTTCCTTCCTTCCTTCTTCTCTCTTTCTTTCTAGGTAGTTTCACTCTAGTCCAGGCTGGCTGATCTGCAATACACTATGTAGTCTCAGGGTGGTCTTGAACTCACAGTAATCCTCCTACCTCTGTCTCCCGAGTGGGATTAAATGCGTGTGCCACCATGCCTGGCATCCTTTTTTTGTTTTTTTGAGGTAGGGTCTCCATCTAGCCCAGGCTGACCTGGAATTCACTCTGTAGTCTCAGGGTGGCCTAGAACTCATGCCAATCCTCCTACCTCTGCCTCCCCAGTGCTGAGATTAAAGGCGTGTGCCACCACACCTGGTGGGGTTTTTTTGTTTTGTTTGTTTTTGTTTTGTTTTGTTTTTCAAGGTAGTGTCTTGCTCTAGCCCAGGCTGACCTAAAATTCACTATGTAAAGCCAAACGTCACATGTTCTCTCTCATATGTGGATCCTAGCTACAAATGATTGGACTTCTTTGTGAGTACAAATAAAACTCAGTAGCAGAAGCCAGTAAGCTAGAAAGGGGATATAAAGGGAATAGAAAGGGAGGGGGGGACTTAATAAGATGGAATTGTATGTATGTAAGTAGAAGAACAGATTAATGGGGGTGAAAAGGCTTAAGTGAGGTCAGGGGAGAGAGTGAGTAAAGGAAAGGTGAAGGGAGGGCTAATCAAAATCTAAGAGGATATAAATAAGTCATATGGAAACCTACTTTTCTGGACAATGGAACACTCAGAAGCCATAGATTGTTACCAGAAAATTTTCAGTGCCAGGGATAGGATACCTTCCAGTGAATTGTTGGCCAGGGAGGTCACAGATACCCCCCCAAACATTATAGGCCATTGTCAAGGCCCTTGTTTTCCACCAGGAATAGATGGTAAGATCCTGTAACAGACAGCTTCAGGTTCTCTGAGATGAACTTCCAGACCAGACACAGTTATGGAGGAAAGGATTTATTGAAACTTGCAGATCCAGGGGAAGCTCCATAATGGCAGAAGAAGTTGGCCTGCCTTATAGGACCAAACACAGAGAGAAAAGTCACAAGCCAAGAGCCACACAGTACAGCACAACTCAGGAACTCCAGCTAGGCACACTTTGCATATCTTTAGATTGAAATCCTAAACCCACCACCACACCTTAGGGCTAGACCCTAAGATCCACCCAGTGACCCTGCCTCCAGCCAGGTGGCTGCAGATGCAAACTACAAACTAATAAAACACTGAATATATTTGGGGGCCATCTATTCAAACTACCACAGACCCTATTGCTGAAGACTCCACATACTTGGGCTGCAAGGTCACTGAGCTCCTGGTGGAGCTGAGCTGAAAGCCTCCTCCATGTGGACCAGCTGACAGAAAGCTAGAAAAAGCTACACTGTGTGCAGTTCAATGGGAGAGAGAGAAAACACCAGTGAAGATACTCAACAGTGAACACTGCAAGTTTTAAATTTTGCCAGCCAAGACAAATGAGCCAAGGGGTGCAATAGTGGCATGTCTGTCATGGGGGAAACCAACGGCTCTCTAATTGGAATGGAGGCCTGCTCCATGAAAGGGAATACATCCCTGATACTGAAAACCTACAATAGGGGTAGTCATGAGCCCTAGGGGTGTAACATCTGCTGGTGTCTGGCTAAATGTATATACTATGCTCACCAAACTGCCCAGTAAGCACTTCTCTTAATGTCCATACACATATATTAATGCTACTCTCGCTTTTGGTTAGAGAAGCTTCTCTTTTCAGATGGTGGTGACCTTGGGATGACTCAGAAGGCACCATGGTGCTGAGAAGAAGTGACAGAGGAGTGTTGAGCACTGAAACATCTCTATCATACCTTCCAAGGCTCAGGGCCCATTGTGGAAGAGGTGGTGGAAAGAATGTAAGAGCCAAAGGAAGGGTGGGACTCGCTTTTAATCCCATGTTCCTCCAGACACAAAATGGTCTGGATATCCATGACCACCCTGAAACTACCTAGTGACAAGACCATCATAATAGGAGGAAAAGATGATGACATCAAAATTAAAAGAGAGACAGATTGAGAGGGGGAAGAAGTTTCAAAGGGGAAGTGGGGGGAGGGAGGGTATTACCATGGGATATTGTCTACAATTAAGGAAGTTGTCAATAAAAAAAAATTAGACATTAGCAAAAAAAAAAATCACTACAAGACCATCATAATAGGAGGAAAAGATTTAATCCCAAAATTAAAGGCAGAGAGAGGATTGCTTTGAGGGAAGAAGTTTCTGAGACTAATATTAATTCCAGGTCAGCCTGGACCAGAGTGAAACCCTAATAAAAAAATTAAAAAAAAAAAAAAAAAAAAAATCACTATGTAGTCTCAGGGTGGCCAACTCATGGCAGTCCTTCTACCTCTTGCCTCCTGAATGCTGGAATTAAAGGTGTACCCCCATTCCGTTTTTTTTTTTTTTCCAAGGTAGGGTTTTTCTCTAGCCTAGGCTGACCTAAATTCAATATATAGTCTTAGGCTGGCTTTGAACTCACAGCAATCCTCCTATCTTGGCCTCCTGAGTGCTAGGATTAAAGGCTTGTGCCACTGTGGTGGTTTGATTCAGGTGTCCCCCATAAACTTAGGTGTTCTGAATGCTAGGTTCCTAGCTGATGGAGATTTGGGAATTAACGCCTCCTGGAGGTAGTGTATCGTTGGGGGTGGGCTTATGGGTGTTATAGCCAGTTTCCCCTTGCCAGTGTTTGGCACACTCTCCTGTCCTGTTGTCCACCTGATGTTGGCCAGGGGGTGATGTCCATCCTCTGCTCATGCTGTCATTTTCCCCTGCCATTGTGGAGCTTCCCCTAGAATCTGTAAACCAAAATAGCCCCTCTCCCCGCAAATCTGCTCTTGGTTGGGTGATTTCTGCCAGCAATGCAAACATGATTGCAACAGTCACCATGTCAGGCAAGGTGGATTTTTTTTAAATAATTTTTATTGACAACTTTGTTAAATATAGACAATAAAACCATGATTATTCCCTCCCTCCATTCCCATTCCCCCCTCTCAAACCCACCCTTCATCAAATCCTCTCCCCTTTCCAATTAGTCTCTCTCTCTCTCTTTTTTTCAAGGTAGGGTTTCATTCTAGCCCAGGCTAACCTGGAATTCACTATGTAGTCTCAAGGTGGCCTCCTACCTCTACCTCCCAAGTGCTGGGATTAAAGGTGTGCGCCACCACACCTGGCTTTTGTATCTTTTATTTTTTTAATTTGTATTGTTTTAATATTTTGTTTTAATTAATTTATTTTATATATATATAAAGAGTGGGACAGAGAGAGAAAAAATGGCACCCTAGGGCTGCCAACTGCGGTAAACAAACTTCAGACATATGTGCCACCTTGTGCGTATGGTTTGCGTGAGTCCTGGAGAATCAAACCTGGGTCCTTTGGCTTTACAGGTAAGCACCTTAACTACAAAGTTATCTCTCCAGCCCTCTTTTATTTTGATATCATCATCTTTTCCTCTTATTATGAAGTCTTATGTAGGTAGTTTCAGGTACTGTGAGGTCATGAATATCAAGGCCATTTTGTGTCTGGAAGATTATATTGTAAGCAGTCCTACCCATTCTTTAGCTCTTACATTCTTTCCACCACCTCTTCTGCAATGAATCCTGAGCCTTGAAAAGTGTGATAGAGATGTCCCAGTGCTGAACACCCCACAGTCACTTCTCAGTACTATGGTGAGTTTTGAGTCACCCCAGTAGTCACCACCATCTGAAAAGAGAAGCTTCACTAACCAAAAGTGAGAGTAGCATTCATATATGGGTATGGACATTTTAAGAAGTGCTTACAGAGGGCTGAAAAGATGTCTCAATTGTTAAAGGCACTTACTTATGAGGCTTAATGGCATGGGTTCAATTCCCCAGTACCCATATAAAGACAGATTTACAAAGTGGTGCATGTGTCTGTAGTTTGCAGTGGCTGGAGACCCTGGTGTGCTATACTCTCTCTCTCTTTGTCTCTCTATTTTTCTCAAATATAGAAAATAAAAATATCAAAGTGAATTCCAGGTTAGTTTGGGCAAAAGCAAGACCCTCCATCAAAAAACAACAATAGGGGGCTGGAGAGTTGGCTTAGCAGTTAAGGTGCTTGCCTGTGAAGCCCAAGGACCCATGTTCAACTGTCCAGATCCCATGTAAGCCAGATGCACAAAGGTGAGGCAAATGCAAGGTCACACATGCGCACTAGGTGGCGCAAGCATCTAGAGTTTTATTTCAGTGGCTGAGGCCCTGGTATGCCAATTCTCTCTCTCCCTCTCTCTCTCTCTCTAACATAAAAAATAAAAAAATAGCGGACGTGGTGGCATATGCCTTTAATTCCAGCATCAGGAACAGAGGTAGGAGGATCACCATAAGTTCAAGGCCACCCGGAGACTACAGAATTCCAGGTCAGCCTGGGCTAGTGTGAGACCCTATCTCAAAAAACCAAAAAATAAAATAAAAAATTACACCAAAAAAATCCACTATAGGGCTGGAGAGATGGCTTTGCAGTTAAGGCACTTGCTTGTGAAGCCTAAGGACCCCAGTTCTATTCTCCAGAACCCATGTAAACCAGATGTACAAGGTGGCCTATGTGTCTGGAGTTTGTGCAGCAGCTAGAGGTGCTGGTGTGCTCATTCTCTCTCTCTCTCTCTCTCTTCTGCTTCTTTCTCTCTCTCAAATAAATAAATATTAAAAAAAGAAAAACCACAAAAAAAGAGCTTATAGGGCAGTTTGGTGGGCATAATACATGCATTTAGACAGATAACAGCAGACAGTACTCCTCTAGGGCTCCTGACCTCCCCAGCCATTGACTTTTGACTAGGTTTTCAGTATGAGGCATGTATTCCCTCCTGTGGAGTAGCCTCCAGTCCAATTAGAGTGGTTGGTTTTTCCCATAACAGACATGTCATTATTGTACCAGTTGGCACATTTAGCCTGATTGTCCAATCTTAATACCTGCAAGGTCCACTGCTGTTTGCTGTCATTGTGATGACTTCTCTCTCCCAATGGGCTGTATTTAGGATAGCCCTTTCCAGTTTTCTTTTCTTTTCTTTTCTTTTCTTTTTTTCTTCAAGGTAGGGTTTTACTGTAGCCCAGGCTGACCTGGAATTCACTATGTAGTCTCAGGGTGGCCTCAAACTCATGGCGACCCCCCACCTCTGCTTCCCAAGTGCTGGGATTAAAGGAATGTGTGCCACCATGCCTGGCTCTTTCCAGCTTTCTGACAGCTAGTCAACAAGGAGCAGGTTTCCAGCTCAGCTCCAGCTTTATTTCTCAGGGACCTATAGCCCAGGCATGTGGAATTTTAGCAAGAGGGTCTTACCATCTAGTTTTGATGGGCAACCAAGAGCCTTGGGAAAGGGTTGTATTGTTTTGGTGGTAGTAGGTACCTCCCTGGGCAATAACTCACTGGAAGGTATCCCATCCCTGGCACTGAAATTTTCCTAGTAACAATCTATGGTTTCTGGGTGCAAAAAATAAACAGAGATGCTTCTTTTTTTTTTTTTTTTTTTTTTTTTTTTTTTTTTGCAAGGTAGGGTCTCACTCTGGTCCAGGCTGACCTGGAATTAACTATGTAGTCTCAGGGTGGCCTCGAACTCTCGGCGATCCTCCTACCTCTGCCTCCTGAGTGCTGGGATTAAAGGCGTGCGCCACCACGCCCGGCCCAGAGATGCTTCTGGATTAAATGAGGAACAAATGAACAGATATATACAGGACATTTCATCCAAATACTGAAGAATATACATTCTTTTCAGCAGCACATGGAACATTCTCTAAAATAGAGCATATATTAGGACACAAAGCAAATCTTTTTTTTGTTTGTTTTTTTTTAAATTTTTTAAATTATTTTTAAATTTATTTTTGGAGAGAGAGACAGAGAGACACACAGAGAGATAGACAGAGAGGGAGAGGGAGACAGAAATGGGCGCCAGCAGTCTCTCAGCTGCTGTGAACGAAATCCAGATGCATGCGCCCCCTTGTGGGCAAGTGCGGCATTGTGCCCTTGCCTCACTTTGCATGTGGCTAAACGTGGGACCTGGAGATTGGAACCGCTGGACATTGGAACCAGCGTTCTTAGGCTTAGCAGGCAGGCGCCTTAGCCGCTAAGCCATCTCTCCAGCCCACAAAGCAAATCTTAACAAATACAGGAAAAATGAAATAATTCCATGCACTCTGTCTGATCACAATGGGATCACACTACAAATCAATAGCAAGAAAATCTATAGAGCATACAAAAAAATCATGGAAACTAAACAATACACTACTAAATGATGAATGGGTCAATGAAGAAATCAAGAAGGAAATAAAAAAAATTCATGGAGTCAAATGATAATAAAGTCCTAAGAGGGAAATTTATAGCTTTAAGTGCCTATGTTAAGAAATTAGAAAGGTCGCAAGTAACAACTTAATGCCTCACCTTAAGGCCTTGGAAAAAGAAGAACAAGACAAACCAAAAATCAGTAGATGGGAAGAAATAATAAAGAATAGGGCAGAAATTAATGAAATAGAAACCAAAAAAACAAAAAAAAAAAAAAAAAAACCAAAGAATGAAACAAAGAGTTGGTTCTTTGAAAGGATAAACAAAATTGATAAACCCTTAGCAAATCTGACCAAAAGAAAGAGAGAAGAGACACAAATTAATAAAATCAGAGATAAAAAGGCACCATTACAACAGATACCAGAGAAATTAAAAAAAATCATAGGGACATACTATAAGAACATATACTGCACTAAGTTTGAAAATCTGAAAGAAATGGATGATTTCCTTGATTTATATGACCTACCTAAATTAAATCAAGGTGAGATTAACCACTTAAATAGACCTATAACAAGTATGGAGATCCAAGCAGTTATAAAAAAAATCTCCCAACTAAAAAAACTCCAGGCCCAGATGGATTCACTGCTGAATTTTACTGGACCTTCATGGAAGAACTAACACCAATGCTTCTTAAACTTTTCCATAAAATAGAAGAGGAAGGAATCCTACCAAACTCCTTCTATGAAGCCAGCATCACCCTGATCTCAAAACCAGATAAAGATAGAACAAAAAAGGAAAATTACAGATATATATATACACATTATATAAATGGATTGAAGGACAAAAATCACATGATCATCTCATTAGATGCAGAAAAAGCATTTGACAAAATCCAACATCCCTTCATGATAAAAGTCTTACAGACACTGGGAATAGAAGGAACATATCTCAACATAATAAAGGCTATTTATGACAAACCCACAGCCAACATAATACTAAATGGAGAAAAATTTGAAGCTTTTCCACTAAAATAAGCTTTTCCTCTGTCCTCACTTTTATGTAAAACACACAGAGGGTGAAATCAGAGAATCACTCCCATTCACAATTTCATCAAAAATAAATAAATAAATAAAGTTTAATAAACTTAACAAGGAGTAAGGATCTGGAATGAGAACTTTAAAACACTCAAGCAAGAAATTGCAGAAGACACAAGGAAATGGAAAGACATCCCTTGTTGGATTGGAAGAATCAATATTGTGAAAATGGCAATCCTACATAAAAGAGATAATGCAATCCCCATCAAGATTCCAATGGCATTCTTCACGGAAGAAAAGAATCAAAAATTCATTTATCATTGTTTGTATATCTAAAACAATTCTGAGCAACAAAAATAAGGCTGATGGTACTCCATACCAGATTTTAACTGTTATAGAGCCATAGTAACAAAAACAGCATGGTACTGGCCAAAAACAGACAGTAGATCAATGGAACAAAATAAACACACTGATGAAAGTCAGCTAGCCTTCTTTGACAAAATGTCAAAAAACAAAAAGACAGCCTCTTCAGCAAATGGTGCTGGTAAAACTGAAATCTGAGATGGAAATAGATCATCTCTCTCCATGCACAAGAACTAAGTCCAAATGCATAAAAGACCTCTTAAAAAACTAAACTAAATAAAAAGTGCCCTTCAACATATTGGACTTTGAATATAACCCCAATTGCCCAGGAAATAAAACCACAGATCAGGGGATCTCATGAAATTACAAAGCTTTTGTACAGAAAAGGACACTTTAAAAAAGAGGCAACCTACAGAATGGGAGAAAATTGCACCTGTGAAGACACAGTTAAAGTTTGCATCTGCAATCACCTGGAAAGGCAATGTCACTGGGGGCTGGTCTTAAGGTTTGGGTTTGATTCCAAGAAAGATATGCAATATTGTGAAAATGGCCTTTTGGCTGTAGTTTTGCTCTGTGTGCTGTGGTGGCTGGTTGGCTTTTGCTCTCTTGCCTGGTCCTGTGGAGAGCAGGCATTATGGAACTTCCCATTTAATGCAATCCCTTCCTCAAGATTCCTGGTTTGGAAGCTCATCTCTGAAGCTGTCTGCTGGTAAATGGTAAAAGAAGTGTCCAAAAATTCATTTTGGAACCTTTGTTTTGGAGGAATGGGCATGGACAAAGATGCCTTCTGGAATGGTAAGCTTTTATGGATATTCTAAAATGCTAAGTGCAATTTTTGAACTTCAGCAACAAAAATAAGGAAAGAGCGCAGAGGATTTTGTTGGAACTGGGCTACTGGCATAAGGGATGGCTATGCCTGATTTGATCAAGGTTAAATTTGTAATGGACTGATGTGTTTGGCAAAGATATCCTGAGATTTTAAGATTTTAAGTTGGAAAACCTGAAGCAAGTTAAAAGTAGAGGCATTGAGACTGGTTGAGCTGCTATTGTCAACGCAAAAATCTTAGACATGGCCTGACTTGATTTAGATCAATGGAGATGCCTGAAAAGACTGTTAAAAATGAAATTCTTGGAAAAAGCTGACTGGAGAAGGAACCTGCTTTTCATGTCCCTGGATTAAGAATATGGCTGTGTCCTGCAGGTATTAGCTAAAATGCATGTCACCTGATCTTTGAGATGCAAAAAGGCCAAAAATAGGAATAGGCTGCAAGAGCCTTTGGAAGGTGGAGAAAAGATGTTTTGGATATATCAGGACTATGCAAGGGCTCCCATGGAGTGCAGTGTTGGCCTGGGAATGGTGCTGGGAAAACTGGAGACTATCAGTCTCTGGTTATCTGAACTGCAGAGGGATGAAAATAGACTGAGTTTGCATTGTTTTATCTCTCCCATTCACACAGTTAAAATGTTTACTCTGTCCAAATGTTGAAAGTCAAACTTGTTTGATTTGACCACTATCTTAATTGATCAAGACTGTGAGAACCTTTGAAATTGGACTGAGAGGATTTAAAAGTAATAGTTATAAATCTATTCAACATATTGGATTTGGGGCCAAATGACTTTGAATATAACCCCAATTATTCAGTGTTTTACTAAAAAGTTTGCAAACCACCTTGCTAGATCAATGTCACTGGGGCTGGTCTTAAGGTTTGGGTTTGAGATTCCATTGAAAGATATAAATGTGTCAAAGCTTTTGAAGTGTGCTGTGTGACCTTTTGGCTGTAGTTTTGCAAAGCTCTCTTGACACTGTGAATAGAGCAAATGGAACTTCCCTGGCTGTAACCAATAAAGAATGGGTTTGAAAATCATCTCAGCCAACCTGAAGCTGTCTGCTACACCACCTCATCTGACAGAGGGTTAATATCTAGGATATATAAAAAGTCAAAAAATTAAATAATAAGAAATCAAACAACCCAAATAAGAAAAGGGACTATGGAACTAAATAGAGAGTCCTCAGAAGAAGAAATACAGATGGCATATATAAGCATCTAAAAAACTGTTCTATATCCCTAGTCATCAGGGAAATTCAGATTAAAACTACCTTGAGATTCCATCTCACTCCTGTCAGATTGGCTACCATCGTGAAAACAAATGACTATAAATGCTGGTGAGGATGCGGAAAAAGAGGAACCTTTCTACACTGTTGGTGGGAATGCAATCTGGTCCAGCCATTGTGGAAATCAGTGTGGAGGTTCCTGAGACAGCTAAATAGAGATCTACCATATGACCCAGCTATACCACTCCTAGGCATATATCCTAAGGACTCATCTCACTACCTTAGAGATACTTGCTTGACCATGTTTATTGCTGCTCTTTTCACAATAGCTAGGAAATGGAACCAGCCTAGATGTCCCTCAACTGATGAGTGGATAATGAAGATGTGGCACATTTATACAATGGAGTTCTACTCAGTGGTGAAGAAAAAGGAAGGTATGAAATTTGTAGGAAAATGGATGGATCTGGAAAGGATTATACTTAGTGAGTTAACCCAGGCCCAGAAAGCCGAATGTCACATGTTCTCTCTCATATGTGGATCCTAGCTACAAATGATTGGACTTCTATGTGAGTAAAAATAAAACTTAGTAGCAGAAGCCAGTAAGCTAGAAAGGGGATATAAAGGAATAGAAAGGGAGGGGGGGCTTAATAGGATGGTATTGTATATGTGTAAGTAGAAGAACAGATTAATGGGGGTGAAAAGGCCTAAGTGAGGTCAGGGGAAGAAACTGAGTAAAGAAAAGGTGGAAGAAGAGCTAATCAAAACTTAAGAGGATATAGACAAGTCATATGGAAACCAACTTTTCTGGACAATGGAACACTCAGAAGCCATAGATTGTTATTAGAAAATTTTCAGTGCCAGGGATGGGATATCTTCCAGTGAGTTGTTGGCCAGGGAGGTCACAGATGCCCCCAAAACATTACATTATAGGCCATTGCCGAGGCCCTTGGTTTCCCACCAGAAATAGATGGTAAGACCCTATTGCTGAAGACTCCACATACTTGGGTGGCAAGGTCACTGAGAAATCCTGCTGGAGCTGAGCTGAAAGCCTCCTCCATGTGGACCAGCTGACAGAAAGCTGGAAAAAGCTACACTGCATGCAGTTCAATGGAAGAGATAAAACAGCAGTGAAGATACTCAACAGTGAACACTGCAAATTTTAAATTTTGCCAGCCAAGACAAATGAGCCAAGGGGTGCAATAGTGGCATGTCTGTCATGGGGGAAACCAACAGCTCTTTAATTGGCCTGGTCCATGGGAGGGAACACATCCCAATACTGAAAACCTACAACAGGGGTAGTCATGAGCCCTAGGGGTGTAACATCTGCTGGTGTCTGGCTAAATGTGTATACTATGTTCACCAAACTTCCCAGGAAGCCCTTCTCTTAATGTCTACACCCATATATTAATGCTACCCTCACTTTTGGTTAGAGAAGCTTCTCTTTTCAGATGGCGATGACCTTGGGTCGACTCAGAAGGCACCATGGTGCTGAGAAGAAGGGACAGAGGAGTGCTCAGCACTGAAACATCTCAAACACACCTTCCAAGGCTCAGGGTCCATTGCAGAAGAGGGGGTGGAAAGAATGTAAGAGCAAAGGAAGAGGAGGACTCCTTACAATTTGCTCCTCCAGACACAAAATGGCCTGGATATCCATGACCTCACAGTGCCTGACACTACCTACACAAGACCATCATAATAGGAGGAAAAGATCATGACATCAAACTGAAAAGAGAGACTCAGAGAGGGAGGGGAAATGATGGAGAGTGAAGTTTCAAAGGGGAAAGTGGAGGGAGGTCAGGAAGTACCATGGGATATTGTCTATAATTAAGGAAGTTGTCAATAATAAATAAATTTTAAAATAATTTTATTTATTTATTTGAAAGAAAGAGAGAGAATGAATATGGGTATATCAGGGCCTCTAGTCACTGCAAACAAACTCCAGATGCATGCAGCACCTTGTCTATCCGTCTTATGTGGGTACTGGGAAATCAAACCTTGTTCATTAGGCTTCATAGGCAAGTGCCTTAACTGCTGAACCATCTCTCCAGCCCCTTTTCCCTCTTTTTCTTTTTGAGGTAGGGTCTCCCTACCTCAATCACTAGCCCAAGGCTAGCCTTGCTCAGGCCTAAGGTACTGGTTTCTGGGACACGGCTATTCCTGCTCATGTCAGCTTGTGTCCCCATGTGATTTCCTCCCCTGGCTTGGCACTTGCTGTAGGATCTCGTGCAAGTTCTTCTTGCTGGTTAGCCATTTCCTCTAGACACTCAGCTTGTTCTGACACTAAAACCAGCCCATCTGGCACTCAGAAGGACAATTGTGAAAGCCCAGCATGGTAGCAAAGGCCTGTGATCTCAGCACCGGGAGGGCTGAGGCAGAAGGATCCCTTTTGAGGTTAGCTTGAGCTGCACAGTGAGACCCTGCCTCACTGCCTGGATCCTGTCCCCACCCCCCTCCATGAGGGCTTCAGTCTGCTTTTTGTCAGCCTGAGTGCAGGGGTGTGCTGGCCAGAGCTATCCACCACTGAGGTCACCTTCACTGGGACCACACATCTCCTTTTGGCTCATCTATTAAACACCCTTCTAAGGGGGGCTCTTTCTGCCCAGCCAGGGATGTGTCCACTGCCACATCACTGCCCTGAATCCCTGGAGGCTGTCTTCTTGGTTTGTGGGCTCACGTTTCCTACGACTTCTTGTTGTCACCCATTTCACCAGGACTGGTCAGGAGTCTGTGTGCTTAGTCAGCCTGCCTCTTCAGTCTCAACTCCCCCAGTAGCGTCGGCCAAGGCAGGTTCTTGCACTTTGCTTCTATTCTGCAAGCTGTGCCTTCTGGAGAGGCTCTGGGTGGGACTTCTCCTCCCTGTGCAGGTAGGTATGTAAGCCTGGGGTTGAGGACAGCTGACTCATCCCTGGGGCATTTGCCTTCTAGTCAAATCAAAGGTAGGCAGCCCTGTTTATGTAAGTGCTCACGGCATTGAACCTGGCACATTCTTGCAATGTTCAAGTGGGTGTGAGATTTGATCGTAGCCTCCATTCTATTGACTGAGGCCCAGGCAGGGGATGTGAGTTGCCTAAGGACCCACAGGGAGTCAGAAACTGGTAGGATTGGAGAATTGGAAATGCAGATTCTACGTCTGTGCCTGGGATCAGGGTAGTCCACCTCTGAGGGCAGAAAGTCCTTTGTACATGGCATGAAGAGCTCCGTTCCCATTTCTGGGCCTCACAGAGGACATGGTTGTGGCCTTCTGCTAGGGAACTTTGGTCATGACCTTCACTGGGAGAAGACCACTTGTAGACCCACAGTCTGAACTTCTCAGGGCGAATACCCCTCCCTGTTCTTGCCCTATTCTGTAGCTGCCACCAACAGGGCTCTCGGCGGAGAATCTGAGCCAAGTAGCTGGATGAGTGGTCCAGGGGAGAAAGCAACATCAGAAAAGATGGGCGGTCTGGCATGGTGCTAGAGAGGGGCTGGGCTGGCTTTTCTGGGAGGGTCCCATATCCACCCTGGGCAGAAGCTGCCGGAGCAGTTTGGATCATGACCCGGTGGCCAAGCTTGACAGGGCAGTTGGACAGAGATGTTCCAGGTATTGTCAGCTCTCGGTTCTGTCCTCATCCTGTCCCATCTAGATGGTGACCTGGTGGGGCCAGCTTGGTGACATGTGGCACCTCCAGTGAATCCTGTCCACCTGCATCTGTTCCGTAGCTTCCATTTTGAAAGGGGGAGGAAGGGGATCCTGAGCCCCTGGCTGTGGGGAGGACGAAGCATGTGGTCATGAGAATGGAGCCATCCGTCATCACAGTGCTGGAAATAGGGGGGAGGAGCTCAAACTAGACCTGCCCAGTAAGTGACAGATATTGTCCTGGAGGCTCAGAGGAGATGAGGAAAAGCAGCTTACCACTCACCCACCTGGAAGCTGCAGATTAATTATGAATTTCTCTCTGGGCCATTTTCTTTTCTCTTTCTTTTTTTTTTTTTTTTTTTTTTTTTTGTTTTTCGAGGTAGGGTCTCACTCTAGCCCAGGCTGACCTGGAATTTACTCTGTATTCTCAGGGTGGCCTCACACTCATGGCAATCCTCCTACCTCTGCCTCCCAAGTGCTCGGATTAAAGGCATGTGCCACCATGCCCGGCTCTCTTTTCTTCTTTCTTTCTTTCTTTCTTTTCTTTTTTCTTTCTTTCTTTCTTTCTTTTTTTCTTTTCTTTCTTCCTTCCTTCCTTCCTTCCTTCCTTTCTTTCTTTCTTTCTTCTTTTTCTTTTCTTCTTTTTTTTTAAATAAATTTTATTTTTATTTATTTATTTATTTGACAGAGAGAGAGAGAGAGAGAGAGAATAGGCACGCCAGGGCCTCTAGCCACTGCAAATGAACTCCAGACGTTTGCGGTCCCTTGTGCATCTGGCTAACATGGGATCCTGGGGAATCAAATCTGGGTCCTTTGGCTTTGCAGGCAAATGCCTTAACCACTAAGCCATCCCTCCAGCCCCCTTTTTTGTTTTTAAGGTAGGGTCTCACTCTAGCCCAGACTAATCTGGAATTCACTATGTAGTCTCAGGGTAGCTCAAATTCACAGCGATCCTCCTACCTCTGCCCCCCGCCCCCAAGTGCTGGGATTAAAGGCATGCATCACCACCCAGCTTTCTCTGGGCCATTTCTGATCTCTCCCTGCTAAACTTCTGCTCTTCCCTCCCCCTCATCGCACACATCATCCTCTAGGGCCCCCTGGATTGCTCAATTCCAGAACTCTTTGCACAGCACTTGCCAAAAGAGGGTGCTGACAGTGGCCCCTCAAGTGTGCTAGGAGTGCATGAGCCGTGACCACGGCTCCAGCTTACGCAGCACTGGCCCTGCTTCAGGAAGTCCATGGATGCACATTGGGACATTTCAGGCTCTTAGAGGCCCAGTGACCATGGTTATGAGGGCCCATTAGATCCAGGAACCCCTGAGAGGAAGTGCAACCATCAGGCATCCCCCACAGGCCTGGGCTTCTGGACTCTTTAGAGCAGCCACAGGGCTACCACCTCCTTTGGGATCCCATTTGTAAGGGAGGAAGCTGGGCTCAGGGAACAGATAAGCCAGAGCCTGACTCAGCTGGGTCCACCACGCCTTGCTGTGTCTAAGCTACAAAGACTGCGCACGTCTACATCTTCCCCGCCTGGCTGCCCCAGGGCCCCGGTGGGGTACCTGCCTGGGCTCATCTTGGTAAGGCAAGTCCTCCACCCTGGCTCTCTTGGGCTTATCTGCCCAGCAAGCTCTCAGGCAGCTCCTAGGTTAATGGTAGTAATACACTATTGCCTGGGGCTCCACATGCTTTGTAATGGGCCCTTGTCATTTTATTTGGTGGTGTGTGTCTCCTGTGGTGAGGAGAGCCCAGTTCTCAGGAAAGGAGAAGCTTCCCATTCTAACCACAGCCTGCTGGTTTCAACCCAATCCCGGGAGTGGCTGTTCTGGGTGTGTGTGTGTGTGTGTGTGTGTGTGTGTGTGTGGGAATACAGAGGTCCTCGTTAGCTTCTTTGAAGTAGGGTCTCTAAACTTGTTGAGGGCACTAGTCCCTTTGACAGACATGATTTCTACCTCAGAAATTTGCTAGCACATAAATTATGCATGCACTTGGGGAGTCTATGTGCCTCCAACTTCCAATCTTGATCTGCCAGCGGTCCTTACTGAATTGCCCCTATTATAATGGGGTGCTATCTACCTGTTCTGCCAATCTCCAGAATCAGCATGCTTATTATGGGTAGCTGGATGTGGTCATACCTGAAAGAGGTTCTATTTGTTTTTGGTCATGGAGACCAAACTGAGGCTAGGCACATGTTCTACCACTGAACCACACTCGTAACCTAAGCTTCTTCTTCTCTTCTCTTCTCTTCTCTTCTCTTCCCTTCTCCCGTCCTTCTCTTCTCTTCTCTTCCGTCCCTCCCGTCCTTCTCCTTCCCTTCCCCTTCCCTTCCCTTCCCTTCCCTTCCCTTCCCTTCCTTCTTCCCTTCCCTTCCCCCTTCCCTTCCCTTCCCTTCCCTTCCCTTCCCTTCCCTTCCCTTCCCTTCCCTTCTCTTCTGGTTTTTCGAGGTAGGGTCTCACTCTAGTCCAGGCTGACCTGGAATTCACTATGTAGTCTCAGGGTAGCCTCTCAGCCGCTGTGAACGAACTCCAGATGGGTTCACCCCCTTGTGGGCAAGTGCGGCATTGTGCCCTTGCACCCTTGCATCACTTTGCATCTGGCTAACTGAGGGACCTGGAGAATCAAATGGGCATTCTTAGGCTTAGCAGGCAGGTGCCCTAACTGCTAAGCCACGTCTCTAGCCCTTTTCAAAAAATTGTTTATTTTTATTTATTTATTTGAGAGCAACAGACAGACACAGAGAGAAAGTGGCAGAGAGAGAATGAGCACTCCAGGGTCTTCAGCCACTGCAAATGAACTCCAGATGCATGTGCCACTTTGTGCATCTGGCTTATGTGGGTACTTGGGAACTGAGCCTTGAACCAGGGTCCTTAGGCTTCACAAGCAAGTGCTTAACTGCTAAGCCATCTCTCCAGCCCAAGCCTTTTTTTATTAAAATTTTTGTTTATTTTTATTTATTTATTTGTGAGAGAAGAGAAAGAGGCAGAGAGAGAGAGAGAGAGGTAGAGAGAGAGAGAGCGAATGGGTGCACCAGGGCCTCCAGCCACTTCAGACGAATTCCAGATACATGCCCCACCTTGTGCATCTGGCTTACGTGGGTACTGGGTAATCAAGCCTTGAACTGGGGTCCTTAGACTTTAAAGGCAATCTCTTAGCCACTAAGCCATCTCTCCAGCCAGCTTTTTCTTTTAAAGATTTTATTTTTATTTATTTATTAGAGACAGAGAGAGGGAAAGAGAGAGAGGGAGAGTGGGAATGGGCACACCAGGGCCTCTAGCCACTGCATACAAACTCCAGATGCATGCGCCACCTTGTGCATCTGGCTTACATGGGACCTGGAGAATCGAATGGGGGTGCTTAGGCTTCGCAGGCATGTGCCTTAACCACTAAGCCATCTCTCCAGCCCCCAAGCTTTTTTTTTTAATGTCAGTTTCATCAATGAATTGGGTTGAAATGGCTAAACCTACTGAGTGAAAGCTACCTCCAGTTTGTCAACCAACTTTTTTTTTTTTTTGAGGTAGGTTCTCATTGTAGCACAGGCTGACCTGGAATTCACTATGTAGTCTCACGGTGGCCTCGAACTCATGTTGATACTCGTACCTCAGCCTCCCAAGTGATGGGATTAATGGCATGCCACCACTATGCCTGGCAGTCTCAATCAATTTTTGTACAACACCCATAACATGGGATGGGTCCATGTGCTATGTTGTAATGACAGTTCACGTTCAGTGAGTGCCAGGCATTGCTAAGTTCACACTATCTTATTAGGCCTCATAACAATCTCTGTCACAGAGATGTGCTGTTATGATTTCTCTGAGGCAAAGATCAGTTAAGCAACTTACTGAAGGTCACACAGTAAGAGGTAAAATTGGCCTTTGACCCCAAGAAATCCGAGCCCAGAGCCATTTGGTAGTCTTCGTTGCTACAAACTTGGAAGGGGAGGCTGGGCCCCTCCTGCTAAGACTTGTCTGATCCCAGCCCAGTAGGTTGGAGGATCCTGTTGGGGTCCAAGCAGAGGCTCTAAGCAACACTGAAATCCCATTGTTTTTTAGTTTTAAAATATTTTATTTATGTATTTATTTATTTGATAGAGAGAGGAGAGAAAAAGGCAGATAGAAAAAGAAGAGAGAGAGAGTAGGCATGCCAGGGCCTCCAACCACTGCAAAGGAACTCCAGATGCATGCACAACCTTGTGCAGCTGGCTTATGTGGGTACTCGGGAATTGAACCTGGGACTTCAGGCTTCATAGGCAAGCACCTTAACCTTAACCGCTAAGCTATCTCTCTAGCTCTATTTTGTATTTTCAAAATTTGTATTTAGTTATTTGAGAGAGAGAAAGAGAGAATGGGCACACTAGGGCCTCCAGCTGCTGCAAATGAACTCAAAACGTATGCACCACCTTGTGCACCTGGCTTACATGGGTCCTGGGGAACTGAACCTGGCTCCTTTGACTGCAGGCCAATGCCTTAACAGTTAAGCCATCTCTCCAGTCTTGAGATTCCATTTTTGAAGAAAACCTCTGTCTTCCATTGATGCCTAATGTCCCTGTCTAGGAGTCCTAGACAGACCGTATCACGAAACTGAATTTGCCTGGCCTGTTGGGAGACAGCTCTGCTTTTGGGCGGTTTTGCTGGTGATATGCCCTCGTCTGACCTTACGGGCTGGCAAGGCCTGGGAAATGTCAGTTCACACTAGCTTCCACGATTTCTAGGCGGATCCTTTGCCTCCAGTACGCTCTGCAAAGTGCAGGCTGGGAGTGGTGCTGCTGTTTATTGTTGCCAAGTCTCTTTGAGATGTACTTTGGAGGGGCTAGGGGTGGGGGATGTAGCTCAGTGACAGAGTGCCTTCCTAGCATGCACAAAGCACTGGGATCCCTCCCCAGCACCACAAGAGGGAAAAGAGAACAGCATGGGTGTGCTTCTCCCAAGGCCACAATGACCGACATTCCCAGCAGCCAAGGCCCATATCACACTGAGGGAGATGACAACTCCCTACCAGTGGGCCTAAAACCACAGCAACAGCACCAGGGAGTTTGTAAAATCATCATCATCATCATCATCATCATTATCATCATGGTGGTCCACGCATTTAACCCAGCACTGGGGAGGTAGAGGTAGGAGGATCGCTGTGAGTTTGAGGACACCCTGAGAATACAGAGTGAATTCTGGTCAGCCTAGGCTAGAGTGACACCCTACTTCAAAACACAACACAACACAACACAACACAACACAACACAAGAAAAGAAAAGAAAAGAAAAGAAAAGAAAAGAAAAGAAAACAAAACAAAACAAAACAAAACAAAACAAAACACAAAACACAATGCAGACTCTAGGCCCTTCCAGATCTTTCAGATCAGCTGGAAGGGGACACTGCAGCCAGAGTGGGTTCCTGCCCTGGATTCCTGCCTTCCTACCTGACAGTTGATGTTCTGTGCAGGTGGGATCCACTGACAAAAGTTTCAAGTCCCAACTTCTCCATGCCTCTCCACCCTTACAGAAGCTCCTCCCCCCCCCCAGGTAAACTCCAGGTGTGTGGACTAGAAAAGAAGCTGGAAGCAGATGCTGCGGGCTGGAAGAATCTTAGGACATTCCCTCCTCCCCCGCAATACCTGCTGCTCTCACAACTCACAACCCCACAGTGAATACCAGCAATCCCACTGAGGAGGGCCCTCAGCGTAATGGGAGCAGGGAGGAGGGAAATGATGGTACCAACAAAGATGTGTCCATACAGTTTCTTTTTTTCTAAATATTTTATTTATTAGAGAGAGAGTGGCAGGGCCTCCAGCCACTGCAAACAAACTCCAGACGCATGTACCACCTTGTATATCTGGCTTTACGTGGGTACTGTCGAATTAACCTGGGTCCTTTGGCTTTGCAGGCAAGTGCCTTAACTGTTAAGCCATCTCTCCAGCACCCCCATACGAAGTTTCTACTTAATAAAATTTTAGCTGGGCATGGTGGCGCACGCCTTTAATCCCAGCACTCGGGAGGCAGAGGTAGGGGGATTGCCATGAGTTCGAGGCCACCCTGAGACTACATAGTGAAATCCAGGTCAGCCTGAGCTAGAGTGAGACCCTACCTCGAAAACCTGGCCCCGCCCAAAAAAAATTTTAAAAAGCATGTAATGAATGGCATAGCTCTAAGTCACTCCAAGGGGGAACTTGGCTAGTTATTTGCGATCAAATAAGACTAACCAGAGCCAGGTGTGGTGGCACACACCTTTAATACCAGCACTCAGGAGGCAGAGGCAGGAAGATCGCCATGAGTTCGAGGCCACCCTGAGAATACAGAGTGAATTCCATGTCAGCCTGGGCTAGCATGAGACTCAACCTTAAAAAAAAAAAAAATCAAAAACAAACAAAAAAGACTAACCAAAATCATCAATACATATGAGAAGAAATTGTATGTGAATAACAAGGCCAACCAGAAAGCAATTGTCCTTTGTCCTGGTGAAGCTGGAGGCTCAGTGGTCAGAGCCTTTAGCCTTCTCGGGCCCCTGGACCTGTCCCCGTCCTCCTATCTTATCGCCCCTTGGGAGGGCAGTCTAAGCAGAGGCCACCTCCGCTATCCTCTCCACACACCCCTTCATCCATCCATCTACTCACCCACCCACCCTACTCTATCCATTCCTCCACCCGTCTGCTTACCTATGCCATCAATCTGTCCATCTATCCATCCATCCACCCACTCACCAATGCAACTATCCATCCACTCCATCTTTTAGGTATTTATTTGTTTTTGGTTTTTCGAGGTAGGGTCTCATTTTAGCCCAGGCTGACCTGGAACTCACAGTGATCTTCCTACCTCTGCCTCCCAAGTGTGCTACCACACCTGCCTTAGTTGTTTTTGGCACATATCTGTATATGTATTGTGGGGTGGTCCGTGTATGTATCGTGTATGCACTTGTATGTACAGATGCCTCGACCCCATGTGCCCATGGGCAGAGGCCAGATGAGAACATTAGGTGTCCTCGTCTGAGATGCTTCCATGTTGTCCTTGAGATCGAGTCTCTCACTGAAACTGGAGCTGCTTTTTCAGTCAGAATGGCTGACTAGCAAACCCCACTGATTCCCCTGTCTCTACCTCCCAAAGACATGTAGTCATGAGTAGGTTTTTTTTTTTTTTTTTTTTTTTTTTTAAGATTTATTTTTATTTATTTGAGATAGAGAGAGAGGGAGAGAGAGAAATAGAGAGTGAGAATGGGCATGCCAGGGCTTCCAGCCACTGCAAACGAACTCTAGCTGCAGGCGCCACCATGTGTATCTGGCTTACATAGGACCTGGAGAATCAAACCTGGATCCTTAGGCTTTGTAGGCAGATGCCTTAATCACTAAGCCATCTCTCCAGCCCACCCCCCACTGTTTTTTGGTTTTTCGAGGTAGGGTCTCACTCTAAACCAAGCTGACCTGGAATTCACCATGTAGTCTCAGGGTGGCTTGGTGATCCTCCTACCTCTGCTTTTTTTTGGTTTTTCGAGGTAGGGTCTCACTTTAGCTCAGGCTGACCTGGAATTCACTATGTAGTCTCAGGGTGGCCTCGAACTCACGGCGATCCTCCTACCTCTGCCTCCCGAGTGCTGGGATTAAAGGCGTGTGCCACCATGCCCGGCTCGAGCTTTTTTTTTTTTTTTTTTTTTTTTTGAGGTAGAGTTTTGCTCTAGCCCAGGCTGATCTGGACTGTGTAGTCTAAGGCTGGCATTGAACTCAGAGCAATCTTCCCACTTCTGCCTCTGGAGTGATGGGATTAATTAAAGATGTGCACCACCATACCCGGCTCACGCCTAGCTTTTTATTGTAGGTGCTGGGGATCCAACTCAAACAGTCTAGGACCCCCCCCCCATACTTGTGCATTAAGCACTCTACGTGCTGAGCCATCTCTCCAGCCCTCATCTGTCAGTGTCGAGGCACCTGGTGTGCACCAGCCCTGGTGCAGAAGCTGGGTCTGGAAGCAGAAGGGAGGTCTGAGTGGAGAATGATGCATGCAGGCCGGACCTGGTCGCAGGCGGGAGGGTAGTGTCTGTTTCAATCTGTTTTCTGTTGCTATAATGGAGTACCTGAAACTGGGTCACTTATAAAGGAAAGAAGTTTATTTAGCTCATAGTTCTGAAGGCTGAGAAGTCCAAGATCATGGGACCAGCATCTGCTTGGCTTCTGGGAAGGCCTTGCAGTTTTAAATTGTGGCAGAAAATGAAATGGCGACTATGTGTGTGTGTATGTGCATGCATACACACATTTGGGAGGGTAGATGGGGGCATGCCCAAGACATAAAACTTGCTTTATGAGAACCACTTGTGAGGTCACTAGCACAGTGCTGGAGCATTAACCTAGCCCCCTGGGAAAGGCATCAATCCCTCAAAGGACCTAATCACGTCCTAAAGCACCCGTCCCCAGTTGTCGGAATGTAGCTCAGTTGGTAGAGTGCTTCCCAGCATGCACGAAGCCCTGGCCTTGATCCCAGCACTGCACAAATGAACCGGGTATGTCTGCGCCTGTAATCACAGCACTTGGGAGAAGGTGGCAGAAGGATGAGAAGTTCAGGGTCATCTTTGGCTACATAGCAAGTTTGAGGCCAGCTTGGGATACATGAGACTTTGTTTTTAAAAAGAAAGTCAGCATGTTTCTTTTTAAAAAAAATATTTTATTTTTATTTATTAGAGACAGAGAAAAGGAGAGAGAGAGAGTGAGAATATGGGTCTGGAAGCAGAAGGGAGGTCTGAGTGGAGAATGATGCATGCAGGCAGGACCTGGTCGCAGGCGGGAGGGTAGTGTCTGTTTCAATCTGTTTTCTGTTGCTATAATGGAGTACCTGAAACTGGGTCACTTATAAAGGAAAGAAGTTTATTTAGCTCATAGTTCTGAAGGCTGAGAAGTCCAAGATCATGGGACCAGCATCTGCTTGGCTTCTGGGAAGGCCTTGCAGTTTTAAATTGTGGCAGAAAATGAAATGGCGACTATGTGTGTGTGTATGTGCATGCATACACACATTTGGGGGCATGCCCAAGACATAAAACTTGCTTTATGAGAACCACTTGTGAGGTCACTAGCACAGTGCTGGAGCATTAACCTAGCCCCCTGGGAAAGGCATCAATCCCTCAAAGGACCTAATCATGTCCTAAAGCACCCGTCCCCAGTTGTCGGGAATGTAGCTCAGTTGGTAGAGTGCTTCCCAAGCATGCACGAAGCCCTGGCCTTGATCCCAGCACTGCACAAATGAACCGGGTATGTCTGCGCCTGTAATCACAGCACTTGGGAGAAGGTGGCAGAAGGATGAGAAGTTCAGGGTCATCTTTGGCTACATAGCAAGTTTGAGGCCAGCTTGGGATACATGAGACTTTGTTTTTAAAAAGAAAGTCAGCATGTTTCTTTTTTAAAAAAATATTTTATTTTTATTTATTACAGACAGAGAAAAGGAGAGAGAGAGAGTGAGAATAGGTGTGCCAGGGCCTCTAGCCACTGCAAACGAACTCCAGTTGCATGTGCCAACATATGCACTGGGCTTACATGGGACCTGGAGAATTTAACCGGGGTCCTTAGTCTTTGCAGGCAAGCACCTCAACCATTAAGCCATCTCTCCAGCCCCTCCGCATGTTTCTCTTTCTTCCCTCCCTTTCTCTCTCTCTTACTTTTTTTTTTTTTGTTGTTGTTGTTTTTCAAAGTAGGGTCTCACTCTAGCCCAGGCTGACCTGGAATTCACTATGTATTCTCAGGGTGGCCTCAAACTCATGGTGATCCTCCTACCTCTGCCTCCCGAGTGCTGGGATTAAAGGCGTGCGCCACCACGCCCGTCTTGTCGGTGTTTTATTGAGGTAGAGTCTCACTCTAGTCCAGGCTGGCCTTGGACTCCTACCTCAGGTGGGATTCTAAGTGTAAACCACCAAGCCTGGCTCAGCATGAGTTTTTGAGGGAACAGACCATGCAGATCCTTCTAGATGGGCTGGTCTGCTCTGACTGCCCATCTTTCCACCTGATACCCAGGCAAGTGACTTGGCCCAGCATGCTCATCCCTCAAAGTGGGGAGGGGGCCAGGCTGCAGGCTTCTGCCATGGGAGCAACTCCCTAGATGGGGGGCTCTGGGTCCTTGCTAGGAGGACAATGATGGCACGGCACAGGGGCCAGTGGGGATGACCAGCCACCAGATCCCTGGCATAGAACTCACATGACCAATCCACTTCCTGAGCACACTTCCCATTTCCAGTTGACTGAGACTGGCCCTGAGTGCATCACTCCCTCCCCCCACTCAACCCTCCGATAATGCTTTCGTTGGCTTTCTATTTCTGGGTGTTTTCCTCATTATTTGTCATCATGCTGAGGGCCTGGAGGTCTGTGTTCTGGTCACAAATACTTAAGGAAATATCTGACCAAAAGGTTGCCCACACCTGGATGTGGTGGTGTATACCTGTGGAATCAGCTGTTTGGGAGTTTCGGAGTTCAAGGGCTGGAGAGATGGCTTAGCCGTTAAGGCACTTCCCTGCGTAAGCCTAAGGACCCAGGTTCGATTCCCCAGAACCCACATAAGCCATCTGCACAAGGTGGCGCATGCATCTGGAGTTAGTTTACAGTGGCTGGAGGCCCTGGCATGCCCATTCTCACTCTCACATATAAATAATTTTTTTTTTTTTTTTTCAAGGTAGGGTTTCACTCTGGCCCAGGCTGACCTGGACCTCACTATGTCTGGGCTCATCATCCCCGGCCTCATCATCCCTCCTACCTCTGCTCCCACTGGGATTAAAGGCGTGCACACCTTCACACTATAAATAATTTTTTTAATATTTTATTATTTATTATTTATTTGAGATTGATACAGAAATAGGTGAGAGAGAGAGTCAGTGCTGAATGGTACCAGGTAATCCAGCCACTGCTGGAGGCTGAGATGCATGCATGCCCTTGTGCATCTAAGATCTGTCTGGGCAATTTAGTCCTGGATTAAAATCAAGCCTCGAACCAGGGTCTTTTGCCTTCTCATGGGCAAGTGCCCTGTAACTCATCCTTCCCAAATCCAGCCTTCTATAAACTAATTTTTTTAAAGCGTTCAAGGCCAGCCTGGGCCAAGAGCGACATGTCATCATCATCCCCCATAAACTCCTGTGTTCTGCCGGGCATGGTGGCGCATGCCTTTAATCCCAGCACTTGGGAAGCAGAGGTAGGAGGATCGCCGTGAGTTCGAGGCCACCCTGGGACTACATAGTTAATTCCAGGTCAGCCTGGACCAGAGTGAAACCATACCTCCAAAACAAAAAAAAAGAAAAAAAAAAAAAAATAAAAACTCCTGTGTTCTGAATGCTCCCCAGCTGGTGGCCATTTGGGAGGTGGAGCTTTAGTGGAGGAGCAGTGTTGCTGGCGGTGGTTCAGGGATGCTACCAGTATTTGGCTCCTGCTACTGTTTCCACCTGCTAAGGCAGAGGTGATGTCCAGCCTCTGCTCATGCCATGCTTTCTGCTGCCATCAGGAAGCGGCCCCTTGAGACTATAAACCAATATAAATACCTTTCTCTCTCCCACCAGCTTTTTGTTGTCCCCCCCCCCAGGTAAGGTCTCGCTCTAGCCCAGGCTGACTTGAAATTCACTACCACTATGTAGTTCCAGACTGGCCTCGAATTCACAGCAATCCTCCTACCTCCCAAATGCTGGGATTAAAGGCATGTGCCACCATTCCTGGCTTTTTAAAAAATTTGTTTTTATTGAGGTAGGAGTTCACTTCTGGAACCCACTCTGTAGTTCTAGGCTGGCCTCAAATTCAGTGATCCTCCTACCTCTGCCTCCTAAGTGCTTGGATTAAAGGCATGCACCACCACACCGGCACCATCTTTTTAAAAATTTATTATGAGAGAGAGAGAGAGAGAGTGGGTGCACCAGAGTCTCTAGCCACTGCAAATGTAATTCCAGATGTATGTGCCCCTTTGTGCCTCTGGCTTACCTGGGTCCTTATGCTTTGCAGGCAAGCGCCTTAACCACTAAGCCATCTCTCCAGCCCACTATCTTTTTTTATTTTTTGAGGTAGGGTCTCGCTCAAACCCAGGCTGACCTGTAATTCACTATGTAGTCTCAGGGTGGCCTCAAACTCATGGCGATCCTCCTTCCTCTGCCTCCCTAGTCTATTTGTTTGTTTTTCAAGGTAGGGTCTCACTCTAGTCCAGGCTGACCTGGAATTCACTATGTAGTCTCAGGCTGGCCTTCAACTCACAGTGATCCTCCTACCTCTGCCTCCCTAGTGCTGGGATTAAAGGTGTGCGCCACCACACCTGGCCCCACCATATTTTTGAGAAAATAAATTTTAAAAAAGATTTATTTTTATTTATATATTTATTAGAGAGAGAGGGAGAAAGAGTGTGAGAATGGGCATGCCAGGGCCTCTAGCCAGTGCAAATGAATTCCAGACACATGTGCCACCATGTGCATCTGACTTACGTGGGACCTGGAGAATTGAACCTGGGTCCTTAGGCTTTGCAGGCATGTGCCTTAACCGCTAATCTATCTCTCCAGCCACATATATATATATATGTAAAAGTTTATTTGAGAGAGTGCAAGCACATGAGCACACCAAAGCCTCTAGCCCAGCCACAGGCACCTGTGCCCCTTTGTGTGTCTGGCTTTATGTGGGCACGTGGGTACTAGAGAATCAAACTCAGTTCATCTGGCTTTGCAAGCAAACACCTTTAACTGCTGAGCCATCTCTCCAGCCCTTCATCAGCTGCTTTTGGTTGGGTGCTTTATCCCAGCAGTGAGAAGGTAACCATATTAATAAAACCTGTAAAGTTGAAAAAAAAAAAAAAAAAGGAACAGGAGGATTGAGCCATAGCTCAGTGATAAGCACTTCCACAGCATATGCACAAGCACCAGTACAGTAATCACATACATAGAGGCTCCGAGAGGCCACAGAGCTTGCTAGGCCTCTTGGTTACCAAGGACGGGACAGCATCCTACTGACTCTGGCCCCCAGCCTAGGTGGGTACAAAGGTCCCTGGGTGATCCTAGGTGCTCAAGTTCTCATCCTCGCGCCAGGAGCACACAGTTATGCAAAAGGGATTTGTCTAACGGGCACATGTCTCTGCATGGTTAACTCCAGCTGCCCAGATGGCCACCACACTGAGACTTCTCTGTGACTTACTTTAATGGGTTGCTGTCTCATTGGTCACAGCAGGCCGGGGTTAGGGATGTCTCCAGGCCGTTCCTGTGGGAGAGCTCCAGCTGGATTCTGGCTACAAGTCTTGGCATCTGTCTCTGCTGTCCTTCTTCTAGGCTGGGATGTCAGAGGCTGTTAATGGAGACTCTTCAGATGCTTCCAGAACACAGTGAGGCGCCCCAGGTCAGAGTTTCCAGCTTACCCATCATTCTCTCCCAAGGGGCACCTTCTGAGATTCTTCCATGAGGGAGTCTTCTCCTGGGGGGAGGGAGTGGAGCCCTGTGTGCTCCCTCTAACTCAGGACTGGGCAAAGGACCCTCAAGTTCCTGAAATGGGGCCAGGTCAGGCCACCACCTGGTCTGTGTGCACAGCAGGGCGTGGCATCCATGGGGACATACAGGTCCTCCTTCCCTCAATAGACAGATCATAGCCTAGGGGTCATCAGTGTCATCCTGACACCTTCCTCACTGTCCTCAGAGGGGTTGTGGAATTGTGCTGCTGAGCCTGAATATACCAAATCCTCAGCGTCCACACTTGCTGCATAGAGACCCACCAGCTTCAGGTCCTCCGGGGGAATGAGATGCAGCACCTTCCCTTGGGGCTCTATGGACTCAAGCTCTGGCTTTTTGTCCTGTCCTCTATCATTTCAGTTATCATGAGAACAGGCCACCCTAACTATTGTGGGGTCCTGCCCCTCCCTTCCTGCTGATAGGCTGAGGGTGCCTTTGGGAGAGGGTGAAGAAGAACAGCAGGAACCCTAAGCTTGCAAGGTACTAGAGTGCTGGTGGTCCCTACGGCTTTGGTCTGCCTTGTACAGCTGCAGAAATCCAGCCCTTGCCTCAGAACACCCAGGAACTGAGCTCAGGGACTATAGTACCCAGCAGGGCCTGGGATAAATATGGGACCCTGTGTGAGTCTCACTGGCCTGCCATGTGGGGGATGTGGCAGCTCATTGAGCCCCTGGGGATTTGTCCCAGCTTGCCATACTGCACCCCCAGGCTATGGGAAGACAGCCTCCACCAGAGTGTGACAGAGGACTGGGAAGCCCATGGCAGCACCCCACCTACGCAGCAGCAGTAGTGGAGCTGGGCCTCTGGAGCCTTCCAAGGATAGGGTGGGCCTGGAGGCTCAGAGCAGCTCCAGGCTGCTGTGGGAGGTGGAGATGCAGCAGTTCCCAAGAAGAGTAGGGAGCCCTGGGCTACAGCCTCCGCTTCCTCTGTGGAAAAGCCGCAGCTCAGCGATACTGGCGGATCCTGCAGGCTGTTGTTGCCTCTGGAGCCTGCCTTTGCAAGCAGAGTGGGTCAGAGCAGGTGGCTCCTGAGGCTTTGGAAGAAAAAAATGAGGCTTGGAGAGTCTGGATTGCCCAGGGAAAGAGCAGACTCTTGAGAGAGCACAGGCCTGGATTGCATGTAATTTGTCCTAACTAGAACACTTGAGAATGAAAGGAAGCTGTTAATTATTATACCAGGGCAACAGATGCAAACTGGGACTCTAAGGCAAACGGCAATGCATGTTACCCTACTTACTACCACTTCCTAGCTGTGTGGGTTTGGGCAAGTTACATAACCTTTCTGAATTCTGGGTAAAAAAAAAGATACTATGATGTGTTGCTGGTGGAGGGAGAAGAGTGAACTACATTATTGGAGCTCCTGGATGGCGCTGGCATAGATTGGGCTATCTGTTTCCGGTTCTCTTATGAGAGATATACATGCAGCTGAAGAGATGTGAGGGGTGCTGGCCAAGGTAGGGGAATGAGGCTGTGCCTAGAGGAAGGTGGGCCAGGGATGGTCCCAGACTGGACCTTCCTTGGTGGATTTGCCTCCTGCCTTCCCCAGGTGGTGATTTCTGTGCCCAGAGCACCCCCATAGGAGTCCAGCTCAAAGTGGCTTTGCCGTCATTTGTCATTGCTTGCTTCTGCTTTCTCAGGGGATATCCATGTGAAACAGATACGTTTCCCGGGGTGTCTGGTCAGGCTGGAGCCAAGTTGGAGGTAACTTGCATTTTCTGTGCTTGCTCCTGGGGCAGGAGGAAATGGACACAGAGACCACGTTCTAACTTAGAACGTTTTCCCAGAGCAGGCCATAAAGCCTGGCTCTCACACCTGTGGTTGTTAGACCACGTATGCATAAGGTCTGCAGGCCCTAGGCTCCAGCCGGGAAGTAGAGTGAATCACCTCTTCTCCCTCTTTTTTTTTTTTTTTTTCAAGGTAGGGTCTCATCCTGACCTGAAATCCACTATATAGTCTCAGGGTGGCCTCGAACACATGGTGATCTTCCTACCTCTGCCTCCCAAGTGCTGGGATTAAAGGCGTGCGCCACCATGCCTGGCTCTCTAAAAATATTTTTGTTTTTTGGTTTTTTTGAGGTAGGGTCTCACTTTGACCCAGGCTGACCTGGAATTCACTATGTAGTCTCAGGGTGGCCTTGAACTCACGGTGATCCTCCTACTGCCTCCCAAGTGCTGGGATTAAAGGCATGCACCACCACGCCCGGCACCTAAAATATTTCTTAACAAAGCCTACCAGACTGCCTGGCCTTTTACTTTATTATTAATTATTATTAATTTATTTTATTTTTTGGTTTTCCAAGGCAGGGTCTCACTCTAGCCCAGGCTGACCTGGAATTCACTATGTAGTCTCAGGGTGGCCTTGAACTCATGGTGATCCTCCCACCTCTGCCTCCCAAGTACGGGGCTTAAAGGTGTGCGCGACCACACCTGGCCCTACCTTTTTTTTAGACAACTTCTCAAGTGACCCAGGCTGGGGTCCATCTCCTAATCCTCCTGGCCGGGTGTAGATTTGCTTGAGAAACAAAAGGGGGCTGCAGCCGGACATGGTGGCAAACACCTTTAGTCCAAGCACTCGGGTGGCAGAGGTAGGAAGATCGCTGAGTTCAAGAGCAGCCTGAGACTACATAGTGAGTTTCAGGTCAGCATGGGCTAGAGTGAGACCCTACCTCAAAAAGGTGGCTGCTGCAATCCTGAAGGGCCTCTCCTTGGACCACAGCTCTCCAGGGGAACTTGAGCTGGGACTCAGTGCTAGCTACTTGGTCCTCCACTTCCTCTTCACCCACAATTCCAGTAAAAGCTTGCCAGTTCAGTAAGGCATATTAAGCTTACAGCATTAAGCAAATTCACCAGGCCAGTTCTTTGAGGTAGCAGGAAGTAGGTGGCCCCTTTAAGAGTATGTACAGATCCATCTTAGTTCTGAAGTCCCAGACCGTGGCCCAATGGTTTATGGTCAAACACACAAACACCTTTGGCCTAAGCAGGGTTTCTGGCTCACTCCTCCTGACTGGGGTTAAGGGGTGGGACACCTTAAGGGCAAGCCAAGAGATCTTCAATATTTAATGTATTGCTGCTAGTAAAATCTGCTTGACTATTTTTATCCATGTAGTTTTTTTTTTTTTTTTTTTTTTTTGGTTTTTGCAAGGGAGGGTCTAACTCTGGTCCAGGCTGACCTGGAATTAACTATGTAGTCTCAGGGTGGCCTCGAACTCTTGGCGATCCTCTTACCTCTACCTCCCGAGTGCTGGGATTAAAGGCGTGCGCCACCACGCCCGGCCTTTTTTTTTTTTTGAGGTAGGGTCTCATTCTAGCTCAGGCTGACCTGGAATTCACTCTAGTCTCAGGGTGGCCTTGAACTCATGGCAATCCTCCTACCTCTGCCTCCCAAGTGCTGGAATTAAAGGCGTGTGCTTCCATGCTTGGTCCATGTAATTTTTTTTTTCCCCCTGAGGTGGGGTCTCATTCTAGCATAGGCTGACTCATCCTATAGTCCCAGGTTGGCCTTGAACTCACAGTGATCCTTCTACTTGGGATTCAAGGCATGCACCACCATGCTTAGCTTTTCTTATTTTCTTTTTGTTTTTCAAGGTAGGGTCTCCCTCTAGCCCAGGCTGACCTGGAATTCATGATGTAGTCTCAGGGTGGCCTCAAACTCACTGCAATTCTCCTACCACTGCCTCCTAAGTGCTGGAAATAAAGGCATGTGCTACCATGCCTGGCCCTTTTATTTTTTTTTTATAAATTCATTTATCAGAGAGAATGGGGCAGGGGAAGAAAATGGGTGTACCAGGGCCTCTAGCCACTGCAAACAAACTCCAGACAAATGTGCCACCATGTGCATCTGGCTTATGTGGATTCTGGGTAATCGAACCTGGGCCCTTAGGTTTTGCAGGCAAATGCTGTAACCACTAAGTCATCTCTCCAGCCTCCATTTAAAAAAATTTTTTTGGAGCCGGGCGTGGTGGCGCACGCCTTTAATCCCAGCACTTGGGAGGCAGAGGTAGGAGGATTGCTGTGAGTTC
The DNA here is from genome assembly GCA_036365145.1 of Orientallactaga sibirica. NCBI lineage: Eukaryota > Metazoa > Chordata > Mammalia > Rodentia > Dipodidae > Orientallactaga > Orientallactaga sibirica. Next base: position 5,399,573 of record JAEOAD010000031.1, on the reverse strand, counting down.
GAGGCCACCCTGAGACTACATGGTTAATTCCAGGTCAGCCTGGATCAGAGTGAGACCCTACCTCGCAAAAAAAAAAAAAAAAAAAAAAAAATTTTTTGGTTTTTCGAGGTAAGGTTTCACTCTAGTTCAGGCTGACCTGGAATTCACTATGTAGTCTCAGGCTGGCCTCAAACTCATGGTGATCCTCCTACCTTTGCCTCCCAAGTGCTGGGGTTAAAGGCATGTGCCACCATGCCTGACTTCTTATCTTGTTATAAAAAAAGATTCTCAAGCTGGCAAAATAGCTTAGCAGTTATGGCGTTTGCCTACTAAGCCTAAGGAACCAGGTTTGATTACCCAGTACCTGCATAAGCCAGATGAACATGGTGACACATGCATCTGGAGTTTATTTGTAGTGGCTAGAGGCCCTGGTTTGCTCATTTTCTTTCTCTCTCTCAAATAAATAAATAAAATAAAAACAAAAAGGATTCTGTCTGCTGCTGAGGCTGGCCCTGAACTCCTGGACTCAGCCTCTAGAATCACTAGCACTATAGATGAATGATACCATGCCCTGCTCTACTGTTGACAACTGAAAGCACAGGATTTTATGGTTTTAATTAATACTTTTAATCAGGGAGAGTATTTTTCACAAATTTGTGGGCCTTTGAATTTCTTCTTTCAAGACCAGCCTACTCACAGCCTTTGTTCTGTTGTTGTCTTTGCTGACTTTTTTCTCAATGATTTATAGGTACTCTTTATATATCACAGGAATTAATCCTCTGTAATCTATTTTTCTCTGTCATTTGTCTTTTAATTTTGTTGAGGCTACCTTACACAAGAGGGTTGTAGCAGACAGCTTCAGGTTCGCTGAGATGAACTTCCAGACCAGGCACAGTTATGGAGGAAGGGATATTATTTATTGAAGCTTACAGATCCAGGAGAAGTTCCATAATGGCAGAAGCTGGCCTGCCTTCACAGGGCCAAGTAGAGAGAGAAAAAACCCTCAGCCACACAGCACAGCACACTTCAGGAACTCCTATTAGGCACACTTTGCATATCTTTACTATGGAATTTCAAACCCACCATCACTCCTTAAGAACCGCCCAATGACGCCGGGCGTGGTAGCGCACGCCTTTAATCCCAGCACTCGGGAGGCAGAGGTAGGAGGATCGCCGATGACACCCTGAGACTACATAGTGAATTCCAGGTCAGCCTGAGCCAGAGTGAGACCTTACCTCAAAAACCAAAAAAAAAAAAAAAAAAAAAAACAAAAAAAAGGTGGCTGCAGATGTAAACTATAAACTAATAAAACACTGAATATATTGGGGGACATATATTCAAACTACCACAAGGGTTTATAGTGTGTTGCTGTTGTCTTAGCTTCTGGCTTTGGGGTTTCAGGTTACACTCAGAACTTCTCTGGGGTAGATGATTCAGGGGTTGTTTCTGTTTCTGATGCTCCGAGTATCAATTCAGTGGCAGCAAAACATGCTATTAAAAAAATGCTACTTAAAAATAAGACCTGTGGGGCACATGTGGTGGTGACACATGCCTTTATTCCCAGTACTCAGGAGGTAGAGGTAAGATTGCTGTGAGTTGAAAGCCAGCCTGGGAACTACAGAGTGAGTTCCAGGTCAGCCTGGATTAGAGTGTAACCCTACCTCAAAAACAAAAAAGAGGAGCTGAGAGATGGCTTAGTAGTTAAGCGCTTGCCTGTGAAGCCTAAGGACCTCGGTTCGATTCTCTAGGACCCACGTAAGACAGCTGCACAAGAGGGCGCATGCATCTGGAGTTCATTTGCAGTGGCTGGAGGCCCTGGTGTACCTACCTATTCTCTCTCTCTGCCTTTTTCCCTCTCTCAAATAAATGAATAAAAATAAAATATTAAAACAAAAAAGACTTCCACAAAAGGCTGGATGTGGTGGCACACACCTTAATCCCAGCACTTGGGAGGCAGAGGTAGGAGGTCACCCTAAGATGACATAGTGATTTCTAGGTCAGCCTAATCAAGAGTGACACCCTACCTTGAACAACCAAAAAACCAAAACCAAAACCAAAAAAAAAAAGACCCCCACAAAAAACAAACAAAAAGAACACACTATCACACACATAATTTATTTAAATATTAATTGATAGGAGTAAAAACTTCAAATGGTGTAACCAGACTATAACAGCTTTATATTCACAGATGGTCGGATGCTGGCAATCAGGAAGATCTATGTATACTAAGACGGGCTGTTATGAAAATTCATATGAAGGCCTGAGAAATGGTCTATTAATAGGCTTTGGTGGAGCCATAATCCCCAATTTTCTACTGGCTCCTGATGCTGCTTGAGAACCATGCAAGGCTGGACTGGCTCCAGCTATGCCAGAGGGCTTACTTTTAGAAGATGTTTTTCTGCATGCAGTAGACCCCCTAAAATGTGACAAAGAAAAGAAAATTAGCATGGTAAATGAAAGCAAAAGTGAATAGTCTTTTTCCCTTCAACTTGCTGGGAGTTGTAATCATGAGTTTCCTTGGTGTTGTGTTTGCATTTTGTGCTTATAAACCATCACGGGGAGCGCAAGTTTCCTACCCCTCCAAGAATAAAAGGACTGCTGTTCACCACACAAATTTGCCCCAAATTTGTTTTTCTACAATACCAGGATTGTTCCTTAAATCTATGGCCTGTGACCAACACACAGACCTTCTCTCCAGCCACACCTTCCATCGCCTTTAGTTAGAGGCTTTGGGATCTATTCTGACCAAATAAAGGAAGTGAAAATATCTAAGGAAGTGAAAGTATCTTTTTTAAGGCTCCGAATCTCTGGCCAGCAGACATCCTAGAATTACTGTACTGGCACTTCTGCACAAGGCAGCTTTGTGGGAGAGGAGATGGGTCAGAGCCCCTGGGTGGCTTCTTTCTAGCCGTGCTTGCCACAGGGAATGCTGCAAATGTGGCTCCCTGGGGACGGAGGAGCTGCCCAATGCAGTGGTCTGGCAAGTGTCAGGGCCACGTAGCTAGCAGCTCCCTTAGCTACGCTGAGACCTGCCAGTTCTCCTCACTTGCTGCCTCATCCAAGCATGGAAGAGGCCCCTGCCACAACCTAGGTGAATCCTCCCTGCAGTGTTTCTCTTGCTGATCTGAGAATAGCAATCTGCACCCCCCCCACAATAAAACACAAAACACACCACCCTGCCAGCTTGTTCACAGCAACAAGCAAGGTAGCATCATCTCCAGCAGCCCCTCGGAGGCTCTGCAAACCCACTAAGGACCACCATCATCAGTTCCAGAGCTGAGGGCAGTAAGTGATCTGCAGTCCAGGGAACCTGGGGCCATGGGCTCTGTGTCAAGGTACTCTCTTGGGCTGGGTGAAGAGTGGTTTTTCAACATTTGAAACCTCATGCTGGAGGGAAGGCAGTGTCACTGCAGATCTGGCAAAGATCTGCTACAGCCCCATGTTGATTTCCTGCTGAGAAATTAAGCCCCGAGCAAAAACCTGCTGTTTATGTTGATTTACAGAAAGAATCTGCCAAAGGCAGCCTCCATTTCAACGGGCCATCCATTTTCCTCCCACTCAGAGAACCCAGAACACAACTGGCTCATTGTGTGTCATGCAGGAGATGAGAGGTGGTGGTGGTGGTGAAGGGCTCTGGCTAGGAGCCACAGGTATTCCTTCATTGCACAGGGAGTGGGGACTCAAGCAGGTGAGCTGTCTGTGGCAGCCAGGAGGACCCAGTGCATGCCAAGAGGCTGCTACTTTGGTGAAGCAAGGTACAAAGTTGACTGGTTCTAGCCGATGGGCATTAGGAAAGCTTTTTTTTCCCCCAAGGTAGGGTCTTGTTCTAGCCCAGGCTGACCTGGAATTCACTATGTAGTCTCAGGCTGGCCTTGAACTCACAATGATCCTCTTACCTCTACCTCTGCCTCTGAGATTAAAGGTGTGTACCACCATGTCCCGCTAAGAATTGCTTCTTAAACATATGTAGCAGAGTTTGATCTTGAGCTCCTGATCTTTCTGCCTTCACCTCCCAGTTGCTAGGATGACAGACGTGTGCTACCAGACCTGGCTTAGATGTTAGTTTCATTCCTTCTTATTTAGGTTCTGGGTGACAATGCAAAGAGCTTCATTCTAACAAACAAATTAAATAAGGGAGCCAGCAGCAACAAACACTGTAACGTGGTCTGCTTTCTTTTAACAAGTGAAAACGGGATGAGAGGGCACCCACATTTTTAAGAAGTGCTCACAGACATGCAGAAGTGAAAGTGTTCTGAGCAGCTGTGACAGGCCCGCGTCCAGTCCTACCTCTGAAACTGAGAGCAGGCTAGGCTGGCTTCAGACAAGCTAGCCTTAGGCAAAAGCCCTTCCCATGCAGGTTAGGCCAGGCCAGTTTCTCCATCCTAAACCCGAGGGAATTGGACCAGAAGCCATTTAAGGTTCCATGCTTTATGAGTGACTGAGGAAATGAGCATTTCCCAAGGCAGAGGAATAAACCAAAGGAATGAGAAAATGTCTTCTCTGAAGAAGATCTGCTGGTCACTTGCGCACTAAAAACCACAAACTTAAAACCAACATTTATGATTGCCTTTAATTTCTGTGCCCTAGCAGAAGGGTTAGCACATGTAAGATGTTTGTTTATGGAGTTAACAAGAAATGACAATTTGGTAAAGTCGCCTTCCTTTCTCTTCCCCCACTCAATCTTTTTTCTTGTTTTGATGATAATCACCCAGAAGGAAAAGAGGTAGAAAAACTGCAAAAGCGAACACAACAGCTTGCAAAAGTTGACTGAAGCCTTGCTTCCTTGTTTCTAAGCAATTTTGTTAGAATAGGCGGTTATTTGGGGGCCACTCTCTGGAATGATGGCATGGGTGCAAGGAAGGGGGCGGAGGGGCCCTAGAGAGATGGGGAACTGGGCTATTTGATACGGTCCTATGGCGAGAAGCATTCCTGTTACTTTTGCTCTTCCCTGTGCAGAGAGCACCAAGGGCAGACACCATCTGCCCAGAACCAAGGGAAGGAAAGGAAGGAAAGGGAAGAAGAGGGGAAGGGAGGGACAGGGAGGGGAGGAGAGGGAAGGGAAGGGAAGGGAAGCCACTTACACAATCCTTAACAGAGGTCAGACTTTCCTGGCTTTAGCTTTCCCCATTGTGGTCTCTTCTTGGCTACTCTGTACCAGGCAACAAGGAGGGCTGGGATGTAACTTATTTCTAGCATGCATGAAGCCCAGGGCTCCATCCTCAGCACCGCAGAAACTGGGTGTGGTGGTGTACACATGTAAGCCTAGCACTTGAGAGGTGAAGGCAGAAAAATCAGAAGTTCAAGGTCATCTTCAGCTACACAAGAAGATTGAGGAGCCAGTGTGGTGGCACATGCCCTTAAAACCAGCACTTGGGAGGCAGAGGTAGGAGGATGGCTGTGATTTGAGGCCACTCTGAGACTACATAGTCATAGTAAATTCCAGGTTAGCCTGGGCTCGAGCAAAACCCTACCTTGAAAAACCAACACCAAATCAAAACAAACCTGTTTAGATACAACTTAGTTATGTGTAGATGATTTAAAAAATCTGAAGCAGCAGCAGAAAAAAAGAAAAAAAAAATGCAGAGATGATGGCTCAGCAGCTAAAAAGATTTATTCTCAAAACCTGACAGTCAGGGTTCAATTCACTAGTACCCATGTAAAGTCACATGCACAAAATGGCATGCGTTTGGAGTTATTTGCCATGGCAGGAGGCCCTGGCACACCCATTCTCTCTCTCGAATAAGTAAATATTAAAGCCAGTGTGGTGGCTCATACCTTTAATCCCAGCACTTAGGAGGTTAATGTAAGAGGATCATGAGTGAGTTTGAGGCCAGACTGGCTACAGAGTGAGTTCCAAGTCAGTCTAGGTTAGAGTGAGACCCTGCCTAAAAACACCCCCAAAACAAAAACAAACCAACCAACCCACCCACATCTGAAGCAATGTTTTTATTTTGGATCGGGCCTTAGCCATCAGTCCATTAGCTAGAGAAGACTTAATAACGGCTAATTTTACTAAATGCCTCAAAGCAAACCAGAGCAGTTATATGTACTTTCATCCTTTCCTCCCTCACACCCGACGTTGCAAAAGACATCAAAGAACATACCCCTTTGCCCTGTAGCCGCCGTAACTAGTTCTTCTCCTCTTAGGCTTTTGGGAGGCTGGCATCCTTTTCCTCTTCCTTTCGTTTCTGGTTTGATTTGAAAAGTAGTGAGAAGATATGGGTGCTTCCTTGTCGGGCTCCTCCGTGGTGCTTCTTCCCGCACCTCTGTTGCTGGACAGGCTTACGCCTGGGGAATTATCCTCGGCTACAAATAGGAAACACAGGTATTGACAAATGACCCTGTGCTAGGCATGTGCTTTGTATGAAGATGCACAGCACAGGCTCTGGGTGGATACCTAGCTGCTTTTGTGGTGCTCCTCAGAACCCACGTAAGCCAGACGTACAAGGTCATGAATGTACACAAGGTAGCACACACGTCTGGAGTTTTATTGCAGTGGCCAGAGGCTCTGGCAGGCCAATTCTCTCGCTCATAAATTTTTTTTTTTAAAAATTTTGTAGGGACCAGGCATGCTGGCGCATGCCTTTAATCCCAGCACTCAGGAAGCAGAGGTAGGACAAATGCCGTGAGTTCAAGGCCACCCTGAGATTACATAGTGAATTCCAGGTCAGCCTGAGCTATAGCGAGACCCTACCTCGAAAAAACCAAAAACAAAGAAACATTTTGTAGGGGCTGGGGAGATGGCTCAGTGTGTAAAGTGCTTGCTGTACAAGCCTGAGGACCTGAGTTTGGACCCCCAGCACCCATGTGAAGGTGGATGCAGTGCTGTGTGTCAGTAACCCCACAGCTCCTAGGATAACACAAGCAGCAGACAGAGAACCTTCAGAAGCTTATGTGCACACACACAAAATTTATGATCGTCCTTAACTCAACGAGACATCAGGGTTAGTTCACGCTCTGCTGTATGTGACCTGTGTTCATTTTGCATTGTGCACTTAATCCTGGTAAGTGGCGTGAAGAGTTCTACATAAATGTAAGGCAATTTAATTTATCGTATTAAATATGCTGAAAAAATAAGCCCAATATAGACAAGGGAAACAAACTAAGTTTTCCCTCATCTTTAAACAATAGTTTCTTAATAAATGGCACCAGAAAATTTGAAGCATATTTTATTCTTTAGGGGCCTCTTTGCATAATGTTATGAACATTTCACATATTATGCAAAAAATGAGTCCTGTGAAAGCACACATTTGCAAGGACATTGGTAACTTCCATAGGTATTTGCATTCTAAGGTATAATAAACCTTTTTGAGGTCAGACAGTGATCCCAGCTCCATTTCCTGCTCTGTCAGCCCTGTGGTATGCCTCACTCTTCTCACGTGTCAAACAGCGATAGGCAAAGCTCTTGGTGCAGTTAGAGTGCAAAGCTTTCAATATGCAGGCGTGATGGCCACCATGCTGCTGGGCTCCTTCCCCAGCAGCCTTGTCTTGCGTCAGCAAAAGCCCCACCAAATATAATTTCCTACCAAGAGATTGTTAAATATATCCAGAGCATAGCTTTTAATGGAATAATTACCATATAAAGGAATTTATGAAAACCCTACTTTTCAGCACTTTGTTAATGGGTAAAAAACATTGTGGAGAGAGCTTGAAATACATACTCACTTATTTCTCATTCTGTTCATTTCCATTAGCCTTGAGAAGACTCTCCTACCCTACGGCCCTTAGGGAAACAGGAAAACATTGAACTTGGCAGGTCTGTTGGGTAATAACTTATTGCATGGCCTGTTAGCAGAAGGCACACTCTGCCTGTTCCTGTTTACCATCCTCTACAACAAAATACAACTTTTGCCAGATGTGGTGTTGCACTCCTTTAACCCCAGTGCTTAGAAGGCAGAGGTAGGAGGATCACTGTGGCTTGAGGCCAGCCTGGGACTACAGAGTGAGTTCCAGGTCAGCCTGGGCTAGAGCAAGACCCTATCTTGAAAAAACCAACTAACCAACCCAAAATTATCCCTTTGCTCTCAGTTTTCCTTAGCCAGTGCCTTCCACAGTGCAGTGCTGGGGCTTGTGAGGAAGCACTGCAGGCTAGGCCCAAAGTAGCCCTCACTCGGGCAGGCTCTTCTAATGACTAATAACAAGAGCATTCCAATGACATATTCATTTTTCCAAAGAAGCTAAGTTTTATCTTAGACGTGCTTGTTAGATAGTATGTTCCTTCCTCAGATAAGAACACTGCTGAAACACACAGAGGTTGCTGGTGGCCTGCCAAAGATCACGCAGAGAGATGGTGGCAGATCTGGGACAATTCCCAGGGTTCATGATTCCTTGGGCACTTGCCTTACAAGAACCAGCAATGCCTGTGGGCCCAGTTTTTCCTGGGGACCTAAGTACCAGGCTCCACAAGAATGCCTGCCACACCAATGGAGGCTGCTCTGATGACTTGAACTTCAGTGTAACAAGGTTGTAGGGAAGCATTAACCACATAATTCTAATTCAGTGAGATGCATTGCTTAACATTAAAACAGGCTTTTGGAGAACACATTTGGCTGGATACTGAACCTGGCACTGTCCACTCTGAGTACTTCTGTAATATTGGAATCACTTCTGCACCATATTTTTCCAGCTTGTCTTCAGTGACACCATCAATTTGAAGCAAGACCTCAGGATCAGAAGATAAAGATTCTGTGCGTGGACATAAAATTAAGAATTTAAATTACCACCCATAGAAAACCCACTGAATTCAAGCTTATTCATTGATTCAGCTCATGTATGCTAAGTGCCAACTCCTGCTGAGCACAGGGCAAATGGGCCAGTTTTCATAAAGGCAACATTAGCACTGTCAAGCCAGCACACAGGCCTGGAAGGCAGGACCCGACATCCTACTTCAGCAGCTCAGAAGCCAGGGCAGTGGGTAGGCAACAACCAAGGGCCTGGATGAAGCTAGAGGGTGGGACCTGTGTGCTCAGACTTTAAGCACACTCAGCTTTTGCCCACAGTCTCCACTGACAAGACTTGTTGAGCTGCAAGACTGATGTCCGTGTATTTGTTGTGAACATCCACATTCTAATTTTAGCTCCTTCTTTGCACTGCAGACTGGCATACCCCACGCCAACCACGCCATAGCTGCCCCCAGTTCCATCTTGTTCCTCCTTTGGTTAATTGCACATGGGGTGAAGCATCAAGTAGGGCATTAGGAGTCCTCTGCAGAGATGGCCCATCCATCTGGTGGCTGGACAGGCCTGTCATTTAAAGGTCACAATGGCTGCTATCTGAGGACAAGTGGACATGGGAGCCTGGCTGGATGCCACAGCAGGAAGAAGCAAGGATGGACCGGACCAGAAGCAGTGGTGGAGCCAGGGGAGGGGCTTGGATGCGTTCTGGAGGCCGGGTCGGGGAGAGGGAGTAATAATCCCTGTCTTGACTTGAGCAAAAGGTGGTTTTCAAGTCCTTTGCAAGCTGTGGTTTTCACCTCATTGCTATGTTTAGAGGAGAAGCGCTGCACTGGGACAGAACAGAAGGTTTATGAAGAGGGCTATTGAAAGGCGAGGTAGGGGAGGGAGGTAGAAATGTAGACCCTTGATAGAACTCGTATTTTACCTAGAGAGCTGTTGTAGCTTTAGTGGTTTAGAAATGATTTAAAATGTACATCATGTGGAGGTAAAGGAGACCAGTTAGAAAAAGATACTAATAGTCTAGGAAAAAAAAAAAACAACACACCGAGGGGGATACCACACCTTTAATCCCAGCCATTGGGAGGCAGAGGTAGGAGGATCGCTGTGGTTTGAGGCCACCCTGAGACTACATAGTGATTTCCAGTGAGCTAGAGTGAGACCCTACCTCGAAAAACCAAAATAAATAAATAAATAATAAAAAATAAATAAATAAACCACACAGTTTTATTTCAAACATTAGCATTCCTGAAGTCAAGATGCGTCTTAGAACTGCTGATGGCCAAATGGCAGCTGCCCTGTGGTTGCTACTGTCTGTGCATGTGAAAACTTAGTCACAGTTATTTAATAATTAATATGTCAGCAGGTTACAAAGTCACTGTGTTATTGGTACCTTACAGAGTGAGTTTAAATACCACATAAAATGACTTCAAAAAGACTATTAGCATAAAAAAGTGGCTGTGAATGCAGAAAGGTCCTGAGACAGAGTAACGGTAAATTAATTTGCCATTAATAAAGTACTGTCAGGCCGGGTGTGGTGGCACATGCCTTTAATCCCAGCATTTGGGAGGCAGAGGTAGGAGGATCGCCATGAGTTCAAGGCCACTCTTGAGACTACAGAGTGAATTCCAGGTCAGTCTGGGCTAAAAAAAGGACTGTCAGGGCTGGAGAGATGGCTAAGTGGTTAAGGCACTTGCCTGAAAAGCCAAAGGACCCAGGTTCAATTCTCCAGTACTCACATAAAGCCAGATGCACAAGGTGGTGCATGAATGTGTCTGGAGTTCATTTGCAGTGGCTAGAGGTCCTAGCACATTCATTCTCTCTCTCTCTAAATAAACAAAATATTTAAATAGCTGGAGAGATGGCTTAGCAGTTAAGGTACTTGCCTGCAAAGCCAAAGGACCCAGGTTCGGTTCCCTAGGACCCAGGTAAGCCAGATGCATAATGTGGTGCATGTGTCTGGAGTTTGTCTGCAAAAGTTGAAGGAAGGCCCTGGTGTGCCCATTCTCTATCTGCCTCTTTCTCTCTCAACTAAATAAATAAGTAATAAATTATATTAAAAGATTTAAAAAATAGCCAGGCATGGTGGTACAAGCCTTTAATCCTAGTACTTGGGAGGCAGAGGTGGGAGGATTGCTGTGAGTTCAAGGCCACCCTGAGAGTATATATAGTGAATTCCAGGTCAGCCTGGGCTAGAGTGAAATCCTACCTTAAAATACAAAAAATAATAAAAAAATACTGTCTTTGATGAAATGACCATATTTCATAGTTTATTTTTTATTTTATTTTTTTTGGTTTTTCGAGGTAGGGTTTCACTCTGGTCCAGGCTGACCTGGAATTAACTATGTACTCTCAGGGTGGCTTCAACTCAGGGTGGCTTCGAACTCATGGAAATTCTCCTACCTCTGCCTCCCAAGTGCTGGGATTAAAGGCATGCGCCACCACGCCCGGCTTAGTTTACTTATTTTTAAATGTGTGTGTGTGTGTGTGTTTGGGACTACACCCTGGCCTCTCATAGATATGTATTTTTTTGTTTTGAGGCAGAGTTTTGCTCTAGTCCAGGCTGACCTAAAATGTACAGTGATTTTCCTACTTCTGCCTCCCAAGTGCTGACATTAAAGGCATGCACCATGATGCCAGGCCCCTCATAGCTTCTTAAAAATACAATTCTATGAGGCCTTTTTATTTTATTTTATTTTTCAGTTTTTTGAGGTAGGGTCTCACTCTAGCCCAGGCTGACCTGGAATTCACTGTATAGTCTCAGGGTGGCCTTGAACTACAAGTGATCCTCCTACCTCAGCCTCCTGAGTGCTGGGATTAAAAGTTAACACCTTAAAAAAAAAAGTTAAAACCTTTAACTACTAAGCCATCTCCTTAGCCTTCTAGTTTTGTTTTTTTAAATTTTGCAAGCAGCACCTAGTATCTTAACCACAACCAAGGAGACTTCTCTTCAGCCCACCTAGTATTTTATATAACCTAATAAAGAGGCTTAGACTTGTTGAAACAACATTACATTCTTGTCACTGAGAGATATGCAACTTTCTGTTGACACCTTCTGGTCTTACCAAGAAAGCATCCCCTGCTGGGTGTGGTGGGCCACACCTTTAGTCCAATCCCAGCACTCAGTAGGCAGAGGTAGGAGGATTGCCAGTGAGTTCGAGGCCACCCTGAGAATACATAGTGAATTCCCGGTCGCCTGAGCTAGCTAGAGTGAGACCCTACCTTGAAAAAATTAAAAAAAAAAAAAAAAAAAAAAAAAAGAAAAGAAAGCCCCCTTCTAGCTCAGTGGTAGAGCCCATGCTTAGCACATATGTAACTCTAGGTTAAATCCCAGCCTCTGGCAGTATAAAACAAACCCAAATACCCAAACCAAAACCTAGAATGGAAATGTCAATGATGATGCATGGGAAAACAAAGACAAGGGCAAGTGATTTGTGGGATGGAAGATGGCTTAGTGATTAAAGTGCTTGCCTGCAAAGCTGAAGAACCCAGGTTCAATTCCCCAGAACCCATGTAAGCCAGATGCACAAGGTGGTGCATGCATCTAGAGTTCATTTTCAGAGGCTGAAGGCCCTGGCATGCCCATTCCCCCGCCCCCTCAAATTAAAAAAAAAAAAAAAGAGCTGGGCATGGTGGCGCACACCTTTAATCCCAGCACTCTGGAGGCAGAGGTAGGAGGATAGCTATGAGTTGGAGGCCACCCTGAGACTACATAATTCCAGGTGAGCCTGGGCTAGAGTGAGACCCTACCTCGAAAAACAAAAACAAAAACAAAACAAACAGAAACAACAACAAAAAAAAAGAAAAAGAAAAAAAGGAAGAATTCTTTATATAAAAGTGATTTGGGGGCTGGAGAGATGGCTCAACAGTTAAGGCACTTGCTTGTGAAGCCTAAAGGACCAGGTTCGATTCCCCAGTATCCATATAAGCCAGATGTACAAAGTAGCACATGCATCTGCAGTTTGTTTGCAGTGGCTAGAGGCCCTGGACAACCATTCTCTCTCTCTCTCTCTAATGGATAAATAAAAAAATAAAAACAAAAACCAAGCAACAGGAATGGAACAGGGGAGGCTTCATGAAACAAGAGCACAGAATGTGACACACACCAGTAATTATGAGCACAACTTCTTTTCCAGAGACCTTACTACTCAAATTTTGGGTTGAGTTATCTTAACCCATGGAAATAACTCAGATCAGCAAGTATTTCTTAAATAAAGACACAGCAATATGCCAGATCAAGATTCAAAGCATAAGACAATTTCTTTCATAAGGAATTTAGCTTTTCATTGCAAAGACATTTGAACATAAATAGCTAAGCATGATGAGGCAGGCATATAATATTCTCAGCACAAATAATTGACATCTGGCTTTATAGATTGAAAATTATTCTTATTCAACATCCAGCTTTAGAGCAAAGTAAAAAAAAAACACTGTATATCTTAAATATTTTTACTTCAAGAATGAGCTTAACTCGTTTCTCTGAGTTTTCAATTGAGACTAAATAAATAAAATTAATTAGCCTGAGACATACTTATCATTTAAAAAACCTCTAAGCAGCCCAGCATGGTGGCTTGTGAGTCCAGCACTTGAAAGGCTGAGGCAGGAGAATTGAGAGTTTGAGGCTAGCCTGGATTATACTGTAAGACCCTGCATCACAAAAAAAAAAAACAACAACAAAAAACAAAACAAAAACGAAAAACAGCAGAGGCAAAATCTGGGCTGGAGAACTGGCTCAGTGGCCAAGAGCACTTCCTGTGCAAGCATGAGGGCCGGAAGAGGCCTGAGAGACTATTTGAATTCAATCCTCAGGACTCATCTAAACAGCTGGGTGTGGCCATGCATGCCTCTAACCCTAGTCTGATAGGGGAACAGAGACCAGAGCTCACACACACACACAAAAAAGACAAGCTCTGGGATCCGTAAGAGGCTCCAGCTCAAATAAGAAGGGGCAGAAGAGAAATGGAGCACCTGGTAATCCACTATGGCCACCAAAGGTGAAGAGTCACAGACTAGTACACGGGGGTTGGTGAGGTAGCTTAATGGTTAAGGCGTTTGCCTGTGAAGCCTAAGGATCCTGGTTTGATTCTCCAGGTCCCCCGTAAACCAGATGCACAAGGAGGCACATGCATCTGGAATTTATTTGCAGTGGCTAGAGGCTCTGGTGCACCCATTTTCTCTCTGTCTCTAATAAATAAATAGATAAAAATAAAATCTTGGGCTGGAGAGATGGCTTAGTGGTTAAGTGCTTGCCTGTGAAGCCTAAGGACACTGGTTCAAGGCTCGATTCCCCAGGACCCATGTAAGCCAGGTGCATTTTTTCCCTTCAACTTGCTGGGAGTTGTAATCATGAGTTTCCAGTTGTGTTTGCATTTTGTGCTTATAAACCATCACGGGAGAGCAAGTTTCCTACCCTCCAAGAATAAAAGGACTGTTGTTCAGCCCCAAATTTGTTTTTCTACAATACCAGGATTGTTCCTTCTATGGCCTGTGACCAACACACAGACCTTCTCTCCAGCCACACCTTCCATCGCCTTTAGTTAGAGGCTTTGGGATCTATTCTGACCAAATAAAGGAAGTGAAAATATCTAAGGAAGTGAAAAGTATCTTTTTAAGGCTCCCGAATCTCTGGCCAGCAGACATCCTAGAATTACTGTACTGGCACTTCTGCACAAGGCAGCTTTGTGGGAGAGGAGAAGGGTCAGAGCCCCTGGGTGGCTTCTTTCTAGCCGGGCTTGCCACAGGAATGCTGCAAATGTGGCTCCACGGAGGAGCTGCCCAATGCAGTGGTCTGGCAAGTGTCAGGCCATTCAGCTAGCAGCTCCCTTAGCTACGCTGAGACCTGCCAGTTCTCTCACTTGCTGCCTCATCCAAGCATGGAAGAGGCCCCTGCCACAACCTAGGTGAATCCTCCCTGCAGTGTTTCTCTGCTGATCTGAGAATAGCAATCTGCACCCCCACAATAAAAAAACAAAAACACACCACCCTGCCAGCTTGTTCACAGCAACAAAAGGTAGCATCATCTCCAGCAGCCCCTCGGAGGCTCTGCAAACCCACTAAGGACCACCATCATCAGTTCCAGAGCTGAGGGCAGTAAGCCTCTGCAGTCCAGGGAACCTGGGGCCATGGGCTCTGTGTCAAGGTACTCTCTTGGGCTGGGTGAAGAGTGGTTTTTCAACATTTGAAACCTCATGCTGGAGGGAAGGCAGTGTCACTGCAGATCTGGCAAAGATCTGCTACAGCCCCATGTTGATTTCCTGCTGAGAAATTAAGCCCCAGCAAAAACCTGCTGTTTATGTTGATTTACAGAAAGAATCTGCCAAAGGCAGCCTCCATTTCAACGGGCCATCCATTTTCCTCCCACTCAGAGAACCCAGAACACAACTGGCTCATTGTGTGTCATGCAGGAGATGAGAGGTGGTGGTGGTGGTGAAGGGCTCTGGCTAGGAGCCACAGGTATTCCTTCATTGCACAGGGAGTGGGGACTCAAGCAGGTGAGCTGTCTGTGGAAGCCAGGGAGGACCCAGTGCATGCCAAGAGGCTGCTACTTTGGTGAAGCAAGGTACAAAGTTGACTGGTTCTAGCCGATGGGCATTAGGAAAGCTTTCCCAAGGTAGGGTCTTGTTCTAGCCCAGGCTGACCTGGAATTCACTATGCTCAGGCTGGCCTTGAACTCACAATGATCCTCTTACCTCTACCTCTGCCTCTGAGATTAAAGGTGTGTACCACCATGTCCCGCTAAGAATTGCTTCTTAAACATATGTAGCAGAGTTTGATCTTGAGCTCCTGATCTTTCTGCCTTCACCTCCCAGTTGCTAGGATGACAGACGTGTGCTACCAGACCTGGCTTAGATGTTAGTTTCATTCCTTCTTATTTAGGTTCTGGGTGACAATGCAAAGAGCTTCATTCTAACAAACAAATTTGCTGTGAGAATTAAATAAGGGAGCCAGCAGCAACACTGTAACGTGGTCTGCTTTCTTTTAACAAGTGAAAACGGGATGAGAGGGCACCCACATTTTTAAGAAGTGCTCACAGACATGCAGAAGTGAAAGTGTTCTGAGCAGCTGTGACAGGCCCGCGTTCCTACCTCTGAAACTGAGAGCAGGCTAGGCTGGCTTCAGACAAGCTTTAGGCAAAAGCCCTTCCCATGCAGGTTAGGCCAGGCCAGTTTCTCCATCCTAAACCCGAGGGAATTGGACCAGAAGCCATTTAAGGTTCCATGCTTTATGAGTGACTGAGAAATGAGCATTTCCCAAGGCAGAGGAATAAACCAAAGGAATGAGAAAATGTCTTCTCTGAAGAAGATCTGCTGGTCACTTATAGCACTAAAACCACAAAACTTAAAACCAACATTTATGATTGCCTTTAATTTCTGTCCCTAGCAGAAGGGTTAGCACATGTAAGATGTTTGTTTATGGAGTTAACAAGAAATGACAATTTGGTAAAGTCGCCCTTTCTCTTCCCCACTCAATCTTTTTTCTTGTTTTGATGATAATCACCCAGAAGGAAAAGAGGTAGAAAACTGCAAAAGCTAACACAACAGCTTGAAAGTTGACTGAAGCCTTGCTTCCTTGTTTCTAAGCAATTTTGTTTAGAATAGGCGGTTATTTGGGGCCACTCTGGAATGATGGTATGGGTGCAAGGAAGGGGCGAGGGGCCCTAGAGAGATGGGGGAACTGGGCTATTTGATACGGTCCTATGGCCAAGCATTCCTGTTACTTTTGCTCTTCCCTGTGCAGAGGCACCAAGGGCAGACACCATCTGCCCAGAACCAAGGGAAGGAAAGGAAGGAAAGGGAAGAAGAGGGGAAGGGAGGGACAGGGAGGGGAGGAGAGGAAGGGAAGGGAAGGGAAGCCACTTTCACAATCCTTAACAGAGGTCAGACTTTCCTGGCTTTAGCTTTCCCCATTGTGGTCTCTTCTGGCTACTCTGTACCAGGCAACAAGGAGGGCTGGGATGTAACTTATTTCTAGCATGCATGAAGCCCAGGGCTCCATCCTCAGCACCGCAGAAACTGGGTGTGGTGGTGACACATATAAGCCTAGCACTTGAGAGGGTGAAGGCAGAAAGATCAGAAGTTCAAGGTCATCTTCAGCTACACAAGAAGATTGAGGAGCCAGTGTGGTGGCACATGCCCTTAAAACCAGCACTTGGGAGGCAGAGGTAGGAGGATGGCTGTGATTTGAGGCCACTCTGAGACTACATAGTCATAGTAAATTCCAGGTTAGCCTGGGCTCAAGCAAAACCCTACCTTGAAAACTAACACCAAATCAAAACAAACCTGTTTAGATACAACTTAGTTATGTGTAGATGATTTAAAAATCTGAAGCAGCAGCAGAAAAAAAAAAAAAAACAATGCAGAGATGATGGCTCAGCAGCTAAAAAAAGATTTATTCTCAAAACCTGACAGTCAGGGTTCAATTCACTAGTACCCATGTAAAGTCACATGCACAAAAATGGCATGCGTTTGGAGTTATTTGCCATGGCAGGAGGCCCTGGCACACCCATTCTCTCTCTCGAATAAGTAAATATTAAAGCCAGTGTGGTGGCTCATACCTTTAATCCCAGCACTTAGAGGTTAATGTAAGAGGATCATGAGTGAGTTTGAGGCCAGACTGGCTACAGAGTGAGTTCCAAGTCAGTCTAGGTTAGAGTGAGACCCTGCCTAAAAACACCCCAAAAACAAAAACAAACCAACCAACCCACCCACATCTGAAGCAATGTTTTTATTTTGGATCGGCCCTTAGCCATCAGTCCATTAGCTAGAGAAGACTTAATAACGGCTAATTTTACTAAATGCCTCAAAGCAAACCAGAGCAGTTATATGTACTTTCATCCTTTCCTCCTCACACCGACGTTGTAAAACATCAAAGAACATACCCCTTTGCCCTGCAGCCGCGTAACTGGGTTCTTCTCCTCTTAGGCTTTTGGGAGGCTGGCATCCTTTTCCTCTTCCTTTCGTTTCTGGTTTGATTTGAAAAGTAGTGAGAAGATATGGGTGCTTCCTTGTCGGGCTCCTCCGTGGTGCTTCTTCCCGCACCTCTGTTGCTGGACAGGCTTACGCCTGGGGAATTATCCTCGGCTACAAATAGGAAACACAGGTATTGACAAATGAGTGCTAGGCATGTGCTTTGTATGAAGATGCACAGCACAGGCTCTGGGTGGATACCTAGCTGCTTTTGTGGTGCTCCTCAGAACCCACGTAAATAGACGCATAAGGTCATGAATGTACACAAGGTAGCACACACGCCTGGAGTTTTATTGCAGTGGCCAGAGGCTCTGGCAGGCCAATTCTCTCGCTCATAAATTTTTTTTTAAATTTTTGTAGGACCAGGCATGCTGGCGCATGCCTTTAATCCCAGCACTCAGGAAGCAGAGGTAGGACAAATGCCGTGAGTTCAAGGCCACCCTGAGATTACATAGTGGGTCAGCCTGAGCTATAGCGAGACCCTACCTAAAAAACCAAAAACAAAGAAACATTTTGTAGGGGCTGGGGAGATGGCTCAGTGTGTAAAGTGCTTGCTGTACAAGCCTGAGGACCTGAGTTTGGACCCCCAGCACCCATGTGAAGGTGGATGCAGTGCTGTGTGTCAGTAACCCCACAGCTCCTAGGATAACACAAGCAGCAGACAGAGAACCTTCAGAAGCTTATGTGCACACACACAAAATTTATGATCGTCCTTAACTCAACGAGACATCAGGGTTAGTTCACGCTCTGCTGTATGTGACCTGTGTTCATTTTGCATTGTGCACTTAATCCTGGTAAGTGGCGTGAAGAGTTCTACATAAATGTAAGGCAATTTAATTTATCGTATTAAATATGCTGAAAAAATAAGCCCAATATAGACAAGGGAAACAAACTAAGTTTTCCCTCATCTTTAAACAATAGTTTCTTAATAAATGGCACCAGAAAATTTGAAGCATATTTTATTCTTTAGGGGCCTCTTTGCATAATGTTATGAACATTTCACATATTATGCAAAAAATGAGTCCTGTGAAAGCACACATTTGCAAGGACATTGGTAACTTCCATAGGTATTTGCATTCTAAGGTATAATAAACCTTTTTGAGGTCAGACAGTGATCCCAGCTCCATTTCCTGCTCTGTCAGCCCTGTGGTATGCCTCACTCTTCTCACGTGTCAAACAGCGATAGGCAAAGCTCTTGGTGCAGTTAGAGTGCAAAGCTTTCAATATGCAGGCGTGATGGCCACCATGCTGCTGGGCTCCTTCCCCAGCAGCCTTGTCTTGCCCAGCAAAAGCCCCACCAAATATAATTTCCTACCAAGAGATTGTTAAATATATCCAGAGCATAGCTTTAATGGAATAATTACCATATAAAGGAATTTATGAAAACCCTACTTTTCAGCACTTTGTTAATGGGTAAAAACATTGTGGAGAGAGCTTGAAATACATACTCACTTATTTCTCATTCTGTTCATTTCCATTAGCCTTGAGAAGACTCTCCTACCCTACGGCCCTTAGGGAAACAGGAAAACATTGAACTTGGCAGGTCTGTTGGGTAATAACTTATTGCATGGCCTGTTAGCAGAAGGCACACTCTGCCTGTTCCTGTTTACCATCCTCTACAACAAAATACAACTTTTGCCAGATGTGGTGTTGCACTCCTTTAACCCCAGTGCTTAGAAGGCAGAGGTAGGAGGATCACTGTGGCTTGAGGCCAGCCTGGGACTACAGAGTGAGTTCCAGGTCAGCCTGGGCTAGAGCAAGACCCTATCTTGAAAAAAACCAACTAACCAACCCAAAATTATCCCTTTGCTCTCAGTTTTCCTTAGCCAGTGCCTTCCACAGTGCAGTGCTGGGGCTTGTGAGGAAGCACTGCAGGCTAGGCCCAAAGTAGCCCTCACTCGGGCAGGCTCTTCTAATGACTAATAACAAGAGCATTCCAATGACATATTCATTTTTCCAAAGAAGCTAAGTTTTATCTTAGACGTGCTTGTTAGATAGTATGTTCCTTCCTCAGATAAGAACACTGCTGAAACACACAGAGGTTGCTGGTGGCCTGCCAAAGATCACGCAGAGAGATGGTGGCAGATCTGGGACAATTCCCAGGGTTCATGATTCCTTGGGCACTTGCCTTACAAGAACCAGCAATGCCTGTGGGCCCAGTTTTTCCTGGGGACCTAAGTACCAGGCTCCACAAGAATGCCTGCCACACCAATGGAGGCTGCTCTGATGACTTGAACTTCAGTGTAACAAGGTTGTAGGGAAGCATTAACCACATAATTCTAATTCAGTGAGATGCATTGCTTAACATTAAAACAGGCTTTTGGAGAACACATTTGGCTGGATACTGAACCTGGCACTGTCCACTCTGAGTACTTCTGTAATATTGGAATCACTTCTGCACCATATTTTTCCAGCTTGTCTTCAGTGACACCATCAATTTGAAGCAAGACCTCAGGATCAGAAGATAAAGATTCTGTGCGTGGACATAAAATTAAGAATTTAAATTACCACCCATAGAAAACCCACTGAATTCAAGCTTATTCATTGATTCAGCTCATGTATGCTAAGTGCAACTCCTGCTGAGCACAGGGCAAATGGGCCAGTTTTCATAAAGGCAACATTAGCACTGTCAAGCCAGCACACAGGCCTGGAAGGCAGGACCCGACATCCTACTTCAGCAGCTCAGAAGCCAGGGCAGTGGGTAGGCAACAACCAAGGGCCTGGATGAAGCTAGAGGGTGGGACCTGTGTGCTCAGACTTTAAGCACTCAGCTTTTGCCCACAGTCTCCACTGACAAGACTTGTTGAGCTGCAAGACTGATGTCCGTGTATTTGTTGTGAACATCCACATTCTAATTTTAGCTCCTTCTTTGCACTGCAGACTGGCATACCCCACCCCCAACCACACCATAGCTGCCCCCAGTTCCATCTTGTTCCTCCTTTGGTTAATTGCACATGGGGTGAAGCATCAAGTAGGGCATTAGGAGTCCTCTGCAGAGATGGCCCATCCATCTGGTGGCTGGACAGGCCTGTCATTTAAAGGTCACAATGGCTGCTATCTGAGGACAAGTGGACATGGGAGCCTGGCTGGATGCCACAGCAGGAAGAAGCAGGATGGACCGGACCAGAAGCAGTGGTGGAGCCAGGGGAGGGGCTTGGATGCGTTCTGGAGGCCGGGTCGGGGAGAGGGAGTAATAATCCCTGTCTTGACTTGAGCAAAAGGTGGTTTTCAAGTCCTTTGCAAGCTGTGGTTTTCACCTCATTGCTATGTTTAGAGGAGAAGCGCTGCACTGGGACAGAACAGAAGGTTTATGAAGAGGGCTATTGAAAGGCGAGGTAGGGGAGGGAGGTAGAAATGTAGACCCTTGATAGAACTCGTATTTTACCTAGAGAGCTGTTGTAGCTTTAGTGGTTTAGAAATGATTTAAAATGTACATCATGTGGAGGTAAAGGAGACCAGTTAGAAAAAGATACTAATAGTCTAGGAAAAAAAAAACAACACACCGAGGGGGATACCACACCTTTAATCCCAGCCATTGGGAGGCAGAGGTAGGAGGATCGCTGTGGTTCGAGGCCACCCTGAGACTACATAGTGATTTCCAGTGAGCTAGAGTGAGACCCTACCTCGAAAAACCAAAATAAATAAATAAATAAATAAATAAATAAATAATAAAAAATAAATAAATAAACCACACAGTTTTATTTCAAACATTAGCATTCCTGAAGTCAAGATGTGTCTTAGAACTGCTGATGGCCAAATGGCAGCTGCCCTGAGGTTGCTACTGTCTGTGCATGTGAAAACTTAGTCACAGTTATTTAATAATTAATATGTCAGCAGGTTACAAAGTCACTGTGTTATTGGTCCTTACAGAGTGAGTTTAACTACCACATAAAATGACTTCAAAAAGACTATTAGCATAAAAAAGTGGCTGTGAATGCAGAAAGGTCCTGAGACAGAGTAATGGTAAATTAATTTGCCATTAATAAAGTAAGGCCATGGTGGCACATGCCTTTAATCCCAGCATTTGGGAGGCAGAGGTAGGAGGATCGCCATGAGTTCAAGGCCACTCTTGAGACTATAGAGTGAATTCCAGGTCAGTCTGGGCTAAAAAAAGGACTGTCAGGGCTGGAGAGATGGCTAAGTGGTTAAGGCACTTGCCTGAAAAGCCAAAGGACCCAGGTTCAATTCTCCAGTACTCACATAAAGCCAGATGCACAAGGTGGTGCATGAATGTGTCTGGAGTTCATTTGCAGTGGCTAGAGGTCCTAGCATTCATTCATTCTCTCTCTCTAAATAAACAAAATATTTAAATAGCTGGAGAGATGGCTTAGCAGTTAAGGTACTTACTTGCCTGCAAAGCCAAAGGACCCAGGTTCGGTTCCCTAGGACCCAGGTAAGCCAGATGCACAAGGTGGTGCATGTGTCTGGAGTTTGTCTGCAAAAGTTGAAGGAAGGCCCTGGTGTGCCCATTCTCTATCTGCCTCTTTCTCTCTCAAATAAATAAATAAGTAATAAATTATATTAAAAGATTTAAAAAATAGCCAGGCATGGTGGTACAAGCCTTTAATCCTAGTACTTGGGAGGCAGAGGTGGGAGGATTGCTGTGAGTTCAAGGCCACCCTGAGAGTATATATAGTGAATTCCAGGTCAGCCTGGGCTAGAGTGAAATCCTACCTTAAAATACAAAAAATAATAAAAAAATACTGTCTTTGATGAAATGACCATATTTCATAGTTTATTTTTTATTTTATTTTTTTTGTTTTTCGAGTGAGGTTTCACTGGTCCAGGCTGACCTGGAATTAACTATGTACTCTCAGGGTGGCTTTCTCAACTCAGGGTGGCTTCAACTCATGGAAATTCTCCTACCTCTGCCTCCCAAGTGCTGGGATTAAAGGCATGCGCCACCACGCCCGGCTTAGTTTACTTATTTTTAAATGTGTGTGTGTGTGTGTGTGTGTGTGTGTGTGTGTGTGTGTGTGTTTGGGACTACACCCTGGCCTCTCATAGATATGTATTTTTTTGTTTTGAGGCAGAGTTTTGCTCTAGTCCAGGCTGACCTAAAATGTACAGTGATTTTCCTACTTCTGCCTCCCAAGTGCTGACATTAAAGGCATGCACCATGATGCCAGGCCCCTCATAGCTTCTTAAAAATACAATTCTATGAGGCCTTTTTATTTTATTTTATTTTTCAGTTTTTTGAGGTAGGGTCTCACTCTAGCCCAGGCTGACCTGGAATTCACTGTATAGTCTCAGGGTGGCCTTGAACTACAAGTGATCCTCCTACCTCAGCCTCCTGAGTGCTGGGATTAAAAGTTAACACCTTAAAAAAAAAAGTTAAAACCTTTAACTACTAAGCCATCTCCTTAGCCTTCTAGTTTTGTTTTTTTAAATTTTGCAAGCAGCACCTAGTATCTTAACCGTTAACCAAGGAGACTTCTCTTCAGCCCACCTAGTATTTTATATAACCTAATAAAGAGGCTTAGACTTGTTGAAACAACATTACATTCTTGTCACTGAGAGATATGCAACTTTCTGTTGACACCTTCTGGTCTTACCAAGAAAGCATCCCCTGCTGGGTGTGGTGGGCCACACCTTTAGTCCAATCCCAGCACTCAGTAGGCAGAGGTAGGAGGATTGCCAGTGAGTTTGAGGCCACCCTGAGAATACATAGTGAATTCCCGGTCGCCTGAGCTAGCTAGAGTGAGACCCTACCTTGAAAAAAAAAAAAAAAAAAAAAAAAAAAAAAAAAAAAAGAAAAGCGTCCCCTTCTAGCTCAGTGGTAGAGCCCATGCTTAGCACATATGTAACTCTAGGTTAAATCCCAGCCTCTGGCAGTGTAAAACAAACCCAAATACCCAAACCAAAACCTAGAATGGAAATGTCAATGATGATGCATGGGAAAACAAAGACAAGGGCAAGTGATTTGTGGGATGGAAGATGGCTTAGTGATTAAAGTGCTTGCCTGCAAAGCTGAAGAACCCAGGTTCAATTCCCCAGAACCCATGTAAGCCAGATGCACAAGGTGGTGCATGCATCTAGAGTTCATTTTCAGAGGCTGAAGGCCCTGGCATGCCCATTCCCCCGCCCCCTCAAATTAAAAAAAAAAAAAAGAGCTGGGCATGGTGGCGCACACCTTTAATCCCAGCACTCTGGAGGCAGAGGTAGGAGGATAGCTATGAGTTGGAGGCCACCCTGAGACTACATAGTTAATTCCAGGTGAGCCTGGGCTAGAGTAAGATTCTACCTTGAAAACAAAAAACAAAACAAACAGAAACAACAACAAAAAAAAAAAAAAGAAAAAAAGGAAGAATTCTTTATATAAAAAAAGTGATTTGGGGCTGGAGAGATGGCTCAACAGTTAAGGCACTTGCTTGTGGAAGCCTAAAGGACCAGATTTGATTCCCCAGTATCCATATAAGCCAGATGTACAAAGTAGCACATGTATCTGCAGTTTGTTTGCAGTGGCTAGAGGCCCTGGACAACCATTCTCTCTCTCTCTCTCTCTCTAGTGGATAAATAAAAAAATAAAAACAAAAACCAAGCAACAAGAATGGAACAGGGGAGGCTTCATGAAACAAGAGCACAGAATGTGACACACACCAGTCAATTATGAGCACAACTTCTTTTCCAGAGACCTTACTACTCAAATTTTGGGTTGAGTTATCTAAACCCATGGAAATAACTCAGATCAGCAAGTATTTCTTAAATAAAGACACAGCAATATGCCAGATCAAGATTCAAAGCATAAGACAATTTCTTTCATAAGGAATTTAGCTTTTCATTGCAAAGACATTTGAACATAAATAGCTAAGCATGATGAGGCAGGCATATAATATTCTCAGCACAAATAATTGACATCTGGCTTTATAGATTGAAATTATTCTTATTCAACATCCAGCTTTAGAGCAAAGTAAAAAAAACACTGTATATCTTAAATATTTTTACTTCAAGAATGAGCTTGACTCGTTTCTCTGAGTTTTCAATTGAGACTAAATAAATAAAATTAATTAGCCTGAGACATACTTATCATTTAAAAAACCTCCAAGCAGCCCAGCATGGTGGCTTGTGAGTCCAGCACTTGAAAGGCTGAGGCAGGAGAATTGAGAGTTTGAGGCTAGCCTGGATTATACTGTAAGACCCTGCATCACAAACAAAACAAAACAAAACAAAACAAAACAAAACAAAACAAAACAAAACAAAACAAAAACGAAAAACAGCAGAGGCAAAATCTGGGCTGGAGAACTGGCTCAGTGGCCAAGAGCACTTCCTGTGCAAGCATGAGGGCCGGAAGAGGCCTGAGAGACTATTTGAATTCAATCCTCAGGACTCATCTAAACAGCTGGGTGTGGCCATGCATGCCTCTAACCCTAGTCTGATAGGGGAACAGAGACCAGAGCACACACACACACACACAAAAGACAAGCTCTGGGATCCGTAAGAGGCTCCAGCTCAAATACGAAGGGGCAGAAGAGAAATGGAGCACCTGGTAATCCACTATGGCCACCAAAGGTGAAGAGTCACAGACTAGTACATGGGGGTTGGTGAGGTAGCTTAATGGTTAAGGCATTTGCCTGTGAAGCCTAAGGATCCTGGTTTGATTCTCCAGGTCCCCCGTAAACCAGATGCACAAGGAGGCACATGCATCTGGAGTTTATTTGCAGTGGCTAGAGGCTCTGGTGCACCCATTTTCTCTCTCTGTCTGTCTCTAATAAATAAATAGATAAAAATAAAATCTTGGGCTGGAGAGATGGCTTAGTGGTTAAGTGCTTGCCTGTGAAGCCTAAGGACACTGGTTCAAGGCTCGATTCCCCAGGACCCATGTAAGCCAGGTGCATCTGGAGTTTGTTTGCAGTGGCTGGAGGCCCTGGTGTGCCCATTCTCTCTCTCTCTCTGCCTCTTTCTCTCTCTGTCTGTTGCTCTCAAATAAATAAACAAAAATCTAAAAAAAAAAAAAAAAAAAACCTTAAAAGGCAGGAGCTGAGCCTGCCTTAAAAAAAAAAAAAAAAAAAACAGACTAAGTGTGTGTGGTGGCACATGCCTTTAATCCCAGCACTCAGGAGGCAGAGGTAGGAGGATCACTGTGAGTTCGAGGCCACCCTGAGTCTTCATAGTGAATTACAGATCAGCCTGGACTAGAGTGGCAAAAACAGACTAGTACATGGATTGCTGCATGGGCACATACACATGCATATAACACACACACACACAATTAAAACAACACAACAGGGCCAGGCATGGTGGCACATGCTTTTAATCCCAGCACTCAGAGGCAGAGGCAGGAGGATCACCATGAGTTCAAAGCTATCCTGAGACTACAGAGTGAATTCCAGTTCAGCCTGGGATAGAGTGAGACCCTACCTCAAAAACCCAAAAAATAAAATTAAAAATTAAAAAAAAAAAAACACCACCAACAACAAAACAACAATATAGACACAACAATACAGACACACCCACAAAGTCCCTTTTCAAGATGAACTAAATTCTGACCAGCAAATCCAGGCCATGTGAGAGAGAGCAAAGCGCACAGGCTCCTACCTGCAAGCTTCTTGAGAGTGGCCGTATTGAAGATATTGAAGTAATGGACACCAAAGACTTTCCCCAGAGACTTGCAGACCTCTGTAAGTTCTCCAAGACATTTCTTAACCATCTCTTCCTCTGAGATACTTTGGCCTCTAAAGCTTTTTGTTTTTTTCACACTGCTGGAATTTTCCGTTTCCATGAAGTCTACCTTAGTGAGAGAGAAAGCAATCGTAGGAGTGGGTAGATGGGACACTGGTACCCAAGCAAGGTTTTGCTCAGGGCTTAGTTGCATTTGTTTTCTATTTCTCTTCTGCCAAGTAGGAGTAAGCTCCTTAGGAACAGGGGCTGTGCATTTTCCATCTTCCTGTCTCCGGAGCCTGCCATACTATAGCTTCTTGCTGAATGTGTATTTAATGACTGACTACAGGAGCATTTAGTGTCCTGATAACCCACTAGATTCTTTCAGACAAATGTCACAGTGATTGGGTTCAATTTTAAGATTTCTTTCCAATTAAGAGCATATGTTCCTATGGGACAGTACATGTAAATTCAGTATATGTAAGCTTTGAAAAGACACTCAATTTTGCTCTAATATGTTTTAATGCACTCATTGTGAGATAATACACATTTAAAATACCCTACCTTTAAATGCCCATTTAGCACGGTTTGAGCTCTAGTTCCCAGCATCACATAGGCAATTGCTTGGTCATTAATATATAAATCTTCATCCAAAATCTTGTCCAGTATCAGCTTTTTAAAAGTCTTTCAGCATTGTGTCGTGAATAAGCAGATCCCCTTCCAAATATACCTGACTGGATCTTTGCACTCTTACTCCCTAATAAGGCACAAAAAAGTTACATGAGTAAATACAGACAGGTGTGTCACCACACACATAGAAGAGGCTGAAAGTCATTTGTGGGCATGTTTGGACAAAGAGAAGGGATCATCTATTCCACAGGAGACCCCACAGCACACAGAGACCCTCAACTCTGGACAATGGGCATATCTGAGTGTGAGTCAACGATTTCTGTGGTTGCATGTAATGTTTTTCTTCTCTGGTGCTGGGGACAGAAGCCAGTGCCCATGCACTCCAAGCTTGTGCCCTGCCCCTAGCTCCACCCTGTTTCATAAGGCACTGATCAAAACCACAGCAAAATTAAGACTTTTTCTTTTAAAAATGTTGCTTATAAAATTATATCAGAAAAAATCCCCAGAAAATCAGAACAAAGAAATATAAAAAGAAAGAGTTCATCTAAGTGTCAGTAGCTTCATACCACTGTGTTATACTACTAGGGTAACTGTGCTACGTTGCTCTCAAATAAATAAACAAAAATTAAAAAAAAAAAAAACAACAACAAAAAAACCTTAAAAGGCAGGAGCTGAGCCTGCCTTAAAAACAAAACAAAACAAAAACAGACTAAGTGTGTGTGGTGGCACATGCCTTTAATCCCAGCACTCAGGAGGCAGAGGTAGGAGGATCACTGTGAGTTCGAGGCCACCCTGAGTCTTCATAGTGAATTACAGATCAGCCTGGACTAGAGTGAGACCCTACCTCGAAAAACAAAAACAAAACAAAACAAAACAAAAAACAAAAACAGACTAGTACATGGATTGCTGCATGGGCACATACACATGCATATAACACACACACACACACACACAATTAAAACAACACAACAGGGCCAGGCATGGTGGCACATGCTTTTAATCCCAGCACTCAGAGGCAGAGGCAGGAGGATCACCATGAGTTCAAAGCTATCCTGAGACTACAGAGTGAATTCCAGTTCAGCCTGGGATAGAGTGAGACCCTACCTCAAAAACCCAAAAAATAAAATTAAAAATTAAAAAAAAAAAACACCACCAACAACAAAACAACAATATAGACACAACAATACAGACACACCCACAAAGTCCCTTTTCAAGATGAACTAAATTCTGACCAGCAAATCCAGGCCATGTGAGAGAGAGCAAAGCGCACAGGCTCCTACCTGCAAGCTTCTTGAGAGTGGCCGTATTGAAGATATTGAAGTAATGGACACCAAAGACTTTCCCCAGAGACTTGCAGACCTCTGTAAGTTCTCCAAGACATTTCTTAACCATCTCTTCCCTCTGAGATACTTTGGCCTCTAAAGCTTTTTGTTTTTTCACACTGCTGGAATTTTCCGTTTCCATGAAGTCTACCTTAGTGAGAGAGAAAGCAATCGTAGGAGTGGGTAGATGGGACACTGGTACCCAAGCAAGGTTTTGCTCAGGGCTTAGTTGCATTTGTTTTCTATTTCTCTTCTGCCAAGTAGGAGTAAGCTCCTTAGGAAAAGGGGCTGTGCATTTTCCATCTTCCTGTCTCCAGAGCCTGCCATACTATAGCTTCTTGCTGAATGTGTATTTAATGACTGACTACAGGAGCATTTAGTGTCCTGATAACCCACTAGATTCTTTCAGACAAATGTCACAGTGATTGGGTTCAATTTTAAGATTTCTTTCCAATTAAGAGCATATGTTCCTATGGGACAGTACATGTAAATTCAGTATATGTAAGCTTTGAAAAGACACTCAATTTTGCTCTAATATGTTTTAATGCACTCATTGTGAGATAATACACATTTAAAATACCCTACCTTTAAATGCCCATTTAGCACGGTTTGAGCTCTAGTTCCCAGCATCACATAGGCAATTGCTTGGTCATTGGCGTTGATATATAAATCTTCATCCAAAATCTTGTCCAGTATCAGCTTTTTAAAAAGTCTTTCAGCATTGTGTCGTGAATAAGCAGATCCCCTTCCAAATATACCTGACTGGATCTTTGCACTCTTACTCCCTAATAAGGCACAAAAAGTTACATGAGTAAATACAGACAGGTGTGTCACCACACACATAGAAGAGGCTGAAAGTCATTTGTGGGCATGTTTGGACAAAGAGAAGGGATCATCTATTCCACAGGAGACCCCACAGCACACAGAGACCCTCAACTCTGGACAATGGGCATATCTGAGTGTGAGTCAACGATTTCTGTGGTTGCATGTACGTTTTCTTCTCTGGTGCTGGGGACAGAAGCCAGTGCCCATGCACTCCAAGCTTGTGCCCTGCCCCTAGCTCCACCCTTACCCCTCCTCATTGTTTCATAAGGCACTGATCAAAAACCACAGCAAAATTAAGACTTTTTCTTTTAAAAAATGTTGCTTATAAAATTATATCAGAAAAAATCCCCAGAAAATCAGAACAAAGAAATATAAAAAAGAAAGAGTTCATCTAAGTGTCAGTAGCTTCATACCACTGTGTTATACTACTAGGGTAACTGTGCTACTGATGCAGCGAAAAACTCCTGATCCTCTTGCTTCCACCACTTCCTCTTCTCCAAGGCTATATATATATATATTTGCATTTGCAGTGCTGGGGATCAAGCTCAGGGCCTGGAACATGCTACGTAAGTGCTCTACCACTGAGCTACCCCCAGTGCAGCCATCACCTTTTCGTTTTTACTTTCAGTACTTCTAATGGATTACTAGACATAGAACATGAACTCCTATGGTCATTGAATTCTCCAGCCAGGATTACCACCTGATATTTATGTACTGACATCCCCAACTATGAAAGATTATTTTCTGGGGATCTTTAAAAAAAAAAGAGTAAGAGGGCTGGAGAGATGGCTTAGTGGTTAAACGCTTGCCTGTGAAGCCTAAGGACCCCGGCTCGAAGCTCGATTCTCCAGGACCCACGTAAGCCAGATGCACAAGGGGGCGCACGCATCTGGAGTTCCTTTGCAGTGGCTGGAGGCCCTGGCATGCCCATTCTTTCTCTCTCTACCTGCCTATTTCTGTATTTCTCTCTCTCAAATAAATAAATAAATAATAAAATATTTTAAAAAAAAAGAGTAAGAAAGGGAACTTAGAGAGAGAGAGAGAGAAAGAGAGAGAGAGAGAGAATGGGAGCACCAGGGCCTCTAGCCACTGCAAACCAACTCCAGATATATGTGCCTCCTTGTGCATCTGGCTTATGTGGATACTGGGAAGTTGAACCTTGATCCTTTGGCTTTGTAGGCAAGTGCTTTAACCGCTAAGCCATCTCTCCAGCCCCATGAAAGATTATTTATATCTACCCCTTTCATTTTCCTCCATTTGCTAGCTATATACAATATATTTCTGGTTCATCAATTGTTTTTGTAACTTTAACTGTTTACTATGTAAGAAGTTACGATCATCAGAAGCCTTTACTTTTTTTTTTTTTTTTTTTTTTTCTGAGGTAGGGTCTCACTCTGGTCTAGGCTGACCTGGAATTCACTATGTAGTCTCAGGGTAGCCTCGAACTCATGACGATCCTCCTACCTCTGCCTCGCATGCACCACCATACCCGGCTTACTTCTTTTTTTTTTTCGTTTTTTTTTCTGCCCCTCCCCCCTGCCAAGGTAGTATCTCACTTTAGCCCAGGCTAACCAGGAACACACTTTGTAGTTCCAGGCTGGCCTCAAACTCACAGTGATCCTCATACCTCTGCCTCCTGAGTGCTGGGATTACATGTGTATGTTACCATGTGTGGCTCACTTATAGCTCTTTTAAATTAAAAAATAAAAAATATATATTTTATTTATTTATTTGAGAGAGAGAAAAAGGCAGAGAATGGGTGCGCCAGGGCCTCCAGCTACTACAAATGAACTCCAGATGCATGCACGCCCTTGTGCATCTGGCTTACGTGGGTCCTGGAGAGTCAAACTGGGATCCTTTGGCTTTCCAGGCAAATGCCTTAACCGCTAAGTCGTCCAGCCCTAAATTAAAATTTTTTTAATTAAAAAAAATATTTTAGAGATAGCAAGCAAGCAAGAGAGAAAGAATTGGTGCGCTAGGGCCTCAGCCACTGAACTCAAATTCCAGGCGCTTTTGCCACCTAGTGGGCGTGTGTGACCTTGCGTTTACTTCACCTTTGTGCATCTGGCTTATGTGAGATCTGGAGAGTAGAACATGGGCCCTTAGGCTTAGCAAGCAAGTGTTATAACTGGTAAGCCATCTCTCCAGCCCCCAAATTTTTACTTATTTATTGTGTGTATGTGTGTGTGTGTGTGAGAGAGAGAGAGAGAGAGAGAGGGGAGAGAACTCATGCCAGGGCCTCTAGCCATTGCAAATATACTCCAGATGTATGCACCACCATGTGTGGGTTCTGGGGAGTTGAACCTAGGTCCTTAGGCTTTGCAGGCAAGTGCCTTAACCGTTAAGCCATCTTTCCAGCCCTCACTCACTTCTTTTAAAAAATATTTTATTTATTTATTTACAGAGGCAGATAGAGAGAGGTGTGCCAGGGCCTCCAGCCACTGCCAACAAACTCCAGATGGATGTGCTACCTTGTGCATCTGGCTTATGTGGGTCCTGGGGACTCGAACCTGGGTCCTTAGGTTTAGCAGGCAAGTGCCTTAACCACTAAGCCATCTCTCCAGACCCACTTATTTTATTCTTATTTATTATACTTTATTTTTAGGTCATTGAGATTAAATTTACATCCTACCCTCTTCTGTAACCACAGTTAAGACTGTATGTGGACAAGAACTTTTAAAAGAATTTGTATTTTTTTAAGATTTTATTTTTATTTTATTTATTTATTAGAGATAGAGAGGGAAAGAGAGAGGAGGAGAGTGAGAATGAGCATGCCAGGGCCTCTAACCACCGCAAACAAACTCCAGATGTGTGCGCCCCCTTGTGCATCTGGCTTATGTGGGACCTGGAGAATCGAACCAGGGTCCTTAGGCTTTGCAGGCAAACAACTTAACTGCTAAGCCATCTCTCCAGCCCCAAAATTTGTATTTATTTTTAAGCAGACAGAGAAAAGAGAGAGAAAAATGCACACATCAGGATCTCTAGCTACTGCAAATGAATTCCAGACACATGCACCACCTGGTGCATCTGGCTGTACGTGGGTACTGGGGAATTGAATGTGGATCATTAGGCTTTGCAGGCAAATGCTTTAACTGCTGAACCATCTCTCCAGCCAGAGAGAACTTCTTACATTAAGCTGTTTCCTTCTGCTTGGAGCAATGTCCTTTACCATCACTTTAACAGAGCCTCAAGCAAAAAGGAAGACAGATACTCAGGGCTAGGGCGCCATCATGAAATGGAAACCAATCTATAGTTGGCTTCCAACTATCATTGCTTAGTTCCCCAAGGAAGTCACATTTTGCTCATTAAATGAACTTGTGTAAGCATTACTTTTTGTATGTGAAAACTCCTCACATTGGAACTAAGGATATAGCTCAGTCGGCATGCACAAGGTCCTACACAAGGGAGGTGGAGGCAGGAGGATCAGAAGTTCAAGGCTAACCTCAACTACAAACTTAAGTTTGAGGCCAGCCTGGGTTAGAAATCCTATCTTAAAACAAAACAACCCCTTATCTTAGTGACTTTTTCTTTTCTTTTTTAAAATTTATTTTATTTATTTGAGAGAGAAGGAAAGAGAGAGAGAGAAAGAGATAGAGAGGGAGGGAGAATGGGTGCGCCAGGACCTTCAGCCACTGCAAATGAACCCCAGATGCATACGCCACCTTGCGCATCAGACTTATGTAGGTGCTGAGGAATTGAACCTGGGTCCTTTGGCTTTGTAGGCAAGCACCTTAACCACTAGGCAATCCCTCCAGCCCCCCTTTTTTTTTTCCCTGTTTCTTTGAGGTAGGGTCTCGCTCTAGCCCAGGCTGACATGGAATTCACTTTGAGGTTTCAAGCTGGCCTAGAACTATCAGAGATCCTCCTTCCTCAGCCTACTGAGTGCTGGGATTGAAGGCATGTGCCACCATGCCTCGCCTTATATGTTTAATTTCAACTGATATTTGAAATAAAACAGATGACTTACCCAAGAAAATGTCGACCAGCATGTTCAGAGTAAATCTTCCAGAAGGACCTACATTTCTTATTCCTGGTGATGAACTATGTTCTTGAACAAATCTGACAATATTTTTCACATCATCAGTCACATCTCTTGTTTTATAATCCTATGAATAAAAAATTACAATCTGCTATAATTAAGATGAGAATAAGGTTATTACAACTTAGTTATTTTAAAAAATATTTTATTTTTATTTATTTGAGAGAGGGAAATAGGCAGAAAGACATATATAGAGACAGAATGAGTGCACCTGGGTCTTTGGTATCTGGCTTATGTGGTTCCTGGGGAATAGAACCTGGGTCCTTTGGCTTTGCAGGCAAGCGCCTTAACCTCTAAGCCATCTCTCCACCCCTTAATATTTATTTATTTACTGTGGTAGTTTGAATATACGGCCCCCAATATATTCAGTGTTTTATTAGTTTATGGTTTGCATCTGCAGCACCTGGCTTGAGGCAGTGTCACTGGGCAGATCTTAGGGTCCAGCCCTAAGGTGTGGTGGTGGGTTTGAGATTTCAATCTAAAGATATGCAAAGTGTTCCTAGTTGGAGTTCCTGAAGTGTGCTGTTCGGTGTGGCTTTTGGCTTGTGGCTTTGCTCGCTGTGTTTGGTCCTGTGAAAGTAGGCCAGCTTCTTCTGCCATTATGGAACTTCCCCTGGATCTGTAAGCTTCAATAAATATCCCTTCCTCCATAACTGTGCCTAGTTTGGAAGCCCATCTCAGCGAACCTGAAGCTGTCTGCTACATTTACTAATCCTGGAGCTTGTCGGGCTCTCAATCCATACTCAGTCACATGGGCTTCCTGGCTGTCCCTCAAGTGGCCCATGCATAGATCACAGCAGAGGGGCTTTGTACTAAGCAATATTTCTGCCATAAGTACCCTTACCTAGAGA
The DNA here is from genome assembly GCA_036365145.1 of Orientallactaga sibirica. Lineage (NCBI taxonomy): Eukaryota > Metazoa > Chordata > Mammalia > Rodentia > Dipodidae > Orientallactaga > Orientallactaga sibirica. The sequence continues at coordinate 5,365,691 of JAEOAD010000031.1, read as the reverse complement.
GTTGCTCAGTTAACCCAGATCTCATTTTCCTAATGACTTCAGTGCCACTGTATTCAGAATATCTTATCCTAGCCAGGCATGGTTAATCCATGCACTAGGGAAGTAGAGGTAGGAGGATCATCGTGAGTTCAAGGCCACCCTGAGACTACATAGTGAATTCCAGGTAGAGCAAAATCCTACTTCGGAAAAACAACAACAGAAGTTTATCCTTCTACATATTCTTTTTTATTTGTTTTTTGAGACAATATTTCTATGTAGTCTAGCCTGGCCTTACTGTGTCTAGTCTCCCAAGTGCTAAAACTACAGATGTGTACCACCATTCCCAGCTAAGTACTCTTATCATGTACACTGTTTATAACTGGCCTCCCTCTATTAAAATGTAACTCTAGGACTGGAGAGATGGCTTAGTGGTTAAGGCATTTGCCTGCAAAGCCAAAGGACTCAGGTTTGATTCCCCAGGACCCATGTAAGCCAGATGATCAAGGTGGTACATGCACCTGGAGTTTGTTTGCAGAGGCTGCAGGCCCTGGTGTGCCCAATTCTTTCCCTCCTCCTCCTCTTTCTCTCTCTCAAATAATTATTAGGTTCAATGGTGTAGCCTAGATTCCTAGAAGAGAGCCTGTCACAGAGCAGGTCTCTATTGACTGAGTGGTCTGATTAGCAATGCTTCCTGGGTACAGTGGGGGAGGGCCATGGACCTGCAGATTCCACATCAAGAGTGCATTACCCTCTCTTCATCAGTGCTGCAATCTCTAGTTATTACACAGTATGTTACTGATATGTCTACCTCCCTTCCAGCCTGTGGCTTGGACTACACCACATTCCAGCCTACTGTTGATATCTTTTTTTTTAAAAACATGAATACACTCATACTTTTATTTTTTTTTTCGAGGTAGGGTCTCACTCTAGCCCAGGCTGAGCTGGAATTAACTATGTAGTCTCAGGGTGGCCTTGAACTCATGGTGATCCTCCTACCTCTGCCTCCCAAGTGCTGGGATTAAAGGTGTGCGCCACCACGCCCGGCTCCATTTATTTATTTATTTATTTACTTATTTATTTATGAGTCAGAGGGATAGAGGCAGACTGACTGACAGAAAGAATGGGCATGCCAGGCCCTCCAGCCACTGCAAACGAACTCCAGATTCATGCGCCACCTTGTGCATCTGGCTTATGTGGGTCCTGGGGAATTGAACCTGGGTCTTTTGGCTTTGCAGGCAAGCGCCTTAACTGCTAAGCCATCCCTCCAGCTCTACTATTGATATTTTAAATAAAATACCAAGTGTGAAAATGTTCTTTAAACAGCAGGGCACTGCAAATATTAAAATATGAAACTACAGGAGGCTGAGATAGGAGGATTACTATGAATTCAAGGCCAGCTTGAGTAACAGGGTGAGTTCCAAGTCAGCTGAGGCTGGAGTGAGACCCCACCTTGAAAAAATAAAACATGAAGCTAAGCAGGGCGTATAATCCCAATATTCAAGAGTCTGAGGTAGGAGGAACACTGCAGGTTCAAGGCCAGCCTGGGCTACATAGTGAGTTCCAGAACAGCTTGGGTTAGAATGAGATCTTTTCCCAGCAGAGGGGGAATATGGGGAGAGGAAAAGGGAAGAAGTTGCCATGATAGGTACAGTAAGTACCTAATGAATAAAGTGAATGATTTTAAATGGCCTACCAAAGCTATTTTAGAATAGATGATAGTAAAGTTATAGAGAAGCCATGATCTTTTTTTTTTTTTTTTTTTGAGAGAGAGAGAGAGAGGGACAGAGAATGGGTATACCAGCAGCCTCTCAGCCACTGTGAACTCCAGACGTGTGCACCCCCTTGTGGGAAAGCGAGGCATTGCGCCCTTGCATCACTTTGCGTCTGGCTACATTTGGGACCTGGAAAATGGAACAGGTGTTCTTAGGCTTAGGAGGCAGGCGCCTTAACCCCTAAGCCATCTCTCCAGCCCCAATTTTTTTTTCCTTTTGAGACAGGGTCTCACTCTAGTACAGGCTGACTTGGAATTCATGGCAACCCTCCTATCTCAGCCTCCTGAGTGCTGGGACTAATGGCATGTACCACAGGCTCTTTATTCTTTTTTTTTTTTTTTTTTTTTTTTTTTGAGATAGTCTCACTGTGTAGCCCAGATTGGCCTCAAACTCTAGTTTTGTTTTCTTAGCTTTCTATGATCTGGGATTACATCATCATCTCTGTTGTCCCAAACAAACAATTTAAAAGACTTGAATTAAAACATAATACATGTTATAATTATCTTTTTGAGATGAGCTCTCTAAATATAGGCTATAGTTGAATTTAAAACATTCTATGTTGTATCCTTTCAGATGTTTTATTATTTATTTATTTATTATTATTATTATTTTTGTTTTTTGAGGTAGGGTTTCACTGTAGCCCAGGCTGACCTGGAATTCACTATGGAATCTCAGGGTGGCCTCCAACTCACGGCGATCCTCTCTACCTCTGCCTCCTGAGTTCTGGGATTAAAGGCATGTGCCACCATGTCTGGCCAGATGTTTTACTTTTTTTTTAGACAGGATTTCATGTAGTCCAGGATGGTCTCAAGCTTACTATGTAGCTAAGGATGAGCTTGAATTTCTTATCCTCCTGCCTTTGCCTCCCAAGTACTGGGAATACAATCATGTGCCACCATACCTGGACTACTTTTCTTAAATTAAGAGAACAACACATGTTGGCAATTTTATTAATTAATGAAAGATAGCTTACTTTACCTTTGCTCTACAGCAGTTGTCACAAGAAACATCTGGATATTTCTTACAAAAATCAGGGTTAAATCCATGTTCACCAAAGTAAGCCAAAAGTTGTATTCTCCTGCATTCTGTTATATTTTCACAGTAATGTACCATGCTGTATAAATTATTGACATGAGTCTCTTTTGTTTGGTAGTTTCCATCTTTTTCCACTAAGAGATGAAGAGCATCGAAAAAAATATACTTATTACAATAGAAAATAAAAGGAGAAAATATTTGCAATATTTAGAATAGATTCATATAACTGATTTTCAGGACAGTCTTGGCCAGGCTGGCCTCAGTCTCCTGAGTTCTGGAACTACAGGTATCTTTTACCATGTCTGGCTACATTTATATACTTTAAATATTAAATAAGAAAATTTCTGGCCAGGCATGGTGGTACACACCTTAATCCCAGCACTCAGGAGGCAGAGGTAGGAGGATCACTGTGAGTTCGAGGCCACCCTGAGACTACATAGTGAATTCCAGGTCAGCCTGAGCAAGAATGAGACCCTACCTTGGAAAACCAAAATAAATAAATAAATGAAAAAAATAAATTAAATAAATAAATAAAAATACACATGTGTAGGGCTAGAGACATTGCTTAAGGTGCCTGCCTTAGGGTCCTAGCCAAAGGACCCAGGTTTGAATCTCTAGGATCCATATAAGCCAGATGCACAAAGTGGGCATGCATCTGGAGTTTGTTTGCAAAGGCGAGAGGCCCTGGCACACCCATTCTCCCTTTCTCTCTCTCTCTCAAATAAATAAATAAATTAATTAAAAAAATACACATGTGTAAATCAAGTGCAAACAATCCATTGTTTGTGCTGGGAACCCACAGTCCAAGAATCATGGACTTTGGTGTTAGATGAACTTGGGTCTCATTAGGTCTTTGTCACTTACTAGGTTCTATATCTCATTGTAAAGATAAAATAATCCCAGCACTTGGGAGGCTTGATGCAGGAGGACTGTTGTGAGTTTGAGGCCAGCCTGGGCTACAATTAAACTCTATCTCAAAAGAAAATCACCAGGCTAGAGAGATGGCTGAGCATTTAAGGCACTTGCCTGCAAAGCCAAAGGACCCAGGTTTGATTCCCCAGGACCCATGTAAGCCAGATGCACAAGGTAGTACGTGCATCTGGAGTTCATTTGCAGCAGATGGAGGCTGTGGCGTGTTCATTCTCTCTCTCAAATAAATAAAAAATAAGAACCTTTTAAAAAAAGTGTTTATAAAAAAAGTGTTTATTTATTGGCTGGGCATGGTGGTACGTGCCTTTTATCCCAGCACTCAGGAGGCATAGGTACAAGGACTGCTGTGAGTTAGAGACCACCCGAGGCACTACCTTAAAAAAGGGCTGCAGAGGCGGTTCAGCAGTTAAGGTTCTTGCCTATGAAGCCTAAAGACCCAAGTTCGATTCCACAGTTCCCACGTAAACCAAATGCACATGGTGGTGCATGCATCTGGAGGTCATCTGCAGTGGCTGGAGGTCTTGGTGTGCCCATTCTCTCTCTATCAGCCTCTTTTCTCTCAAATAAATAATTAAATATTAAAAAAAAAAAAAGACAATCCAGGTGTGGTGGTGCATGCCTTTAATCCTAGAACTTGGGAAGCAGAGGTAGGAGGATTGTCATAAGTTCGAGGCCACCCTGAGACTACTTAGTGAATTCCAGGTCAGCCTTTGAGCTAGAGTGACCCCCCCCAAACAAACAAACAAACAAACAAACAAACAAACAAACAAACAAGACAGACAGATGGGGCTAGAAAGATGGCTTAGTGGTTAAGGTGTTTGCCTGCAAAGCCAAAGGACCCAGGTTCAATTCCCCAGGACCCTATGAAAGCCAGATGCACAAGGTGGTACATGCGTCTGGAGTTAATTTGCAGTGGCTGGGGCCTTGGTGCGCCCATTCTCTCTCTGCCTCTTTCTATCCCTCTTTAACTCAGGATATATACTTAACTAATACAACAACTGTTACAACAAAAGTAGAAAAAATATGGGCAAATGACATAATAGAATTCTAAAATATGGATTCATGTTGTCCCAGTAGTACTGTCTAGAAACTTTTCCTATATAAGACAACAAATAATTTAAGTATCTATTAGGAGGGGACTGGTTTAGTATCCACACTATGGAATCCTATATATTAATTGGAATTATATCACAGCATTAACTGAAAAAGCACAGATTCATTTTATTTTTATTTGAAATGTGAGCTATATGTAAGGGTGCATGAGAATACTAGGTCTGGAATATAAAGGAAACCATTAACTAGATTTTTTTCTTGGGGCAAGATTATGACACTTGGTTTGAAAATTTTTCTGCTTTGTATATATCTGTATTATTTGACTTTGTGAAACAAATATGTGCTACTTTTATAATAAACTAAAATTTCCAATATATATTAATCCTCAATTTTTCTATGACTATTTAATGAAAATATGACCCAAAATACCATAACAGCAGTCGATTACTCTCATGGGATGGAATATAACAGAATGTCTCCAGTGGAGCTTGGCTTACTCATTATAAGTCTCTTCAGTCTGGTCACATCATGATAGGTATAGAAAAGCAGGCAGTGAGATATTTCCCCATCTCTTCCAGCTCGGCCGGATTCTTGGTAGTATCCCTCCACGGATTTAGGGAGGGATGCGTGAATCACAAATCGCACATCAGGTTTGTCAATTCCCATTCCAAATGCAATTGTCGCACAGATAACCTGATATGATCAAAAGCCTATTAGACTCATAATGCATTTCAAGAAACATTTTAATAATAGATGCTTCTGAATGCTCTATCCCTCATCTTACATTAAAATGGCTTGACACAACCACCAAATATCTTAACATTTCCCCGTATTTAGCATGACTAAGGTGGGATTTTCATAATGATAACCTGCAACTCTATTCAGACTCAAGAAGGTAAAGAGACACCCTTGTGTAACTTGGTATTACCATCTGAGGGAGCCAGAATCAATTGTGAGCAGTCCTTGTGCATTGAGAAGTATGCTCTATATATTCCTGATATGGAGATGTGGAGGGTGTTGCTTATATAGCCATGATAGCCAAGCTGAAGTACCTTGTTGAATTCGGGGTGGTCTGGAACCTCAGCTCTCATAGGTTAATGGCTGTGTAGTTCCTCTCATGATCCAAAAGTGGTGACATTCTCACCCGCTTACCAATGCTCTTGATACTAGCTGACCATATACTACCTCACTTAATTCAACAGCTGACATCAAAGTCCACCCTTATGAAATTTTAACTATAGGTAAAAGCCTGAGAACTGCCTAAACAACAACAAAAAAAAAAAAAAAAAAAAAAAACCAACAAGGTCAAGGATAGTTGACCTTGACCCATACAAATTATTTAGTAGAAGTGGGGTGATAGTTCAATCTCAGTAGCTTGACAAATCTGTTTTCCAGACTATCTATTTCAGGACCTATCTGACCCAAACTAAAATGCTATATCTCCAAGGCAAAATTCTATTACATAAATAAAGCTGTAAGTCTTTTTTTGGCACTTACAAAAATGAATTGCTACTGCAAGACCAGTATTTCAAAAGCAACGGAAATACCTAGCAGCCAGAGTAAAGCGAATGACGTGATTTCAGTAGCTGTGAATACCAGAAAGAGGAACCATAGGCCATGGGCACATGGATGGCAAGTGAATGTATTTCTCAACGAGAGAATGCAGCGGACTGTACTCTGGGTTACTCATGTATCTAAATTTATAGCTCTTTGATCAAAGGGAAATCTCTAAGGAAAGAAAGTACTGCAGCCTCTAATGATGGAGAGAGGGAGAAAGGCTGCCCAAATGAGAGGTACCAGCCTATAGCTCAAAAAGAGTGACCTGCAGGCTTCTATGAAGACAGGTGCATCTCCTAGTGTTAGGTGGGCACCTGGATGCGAGAAATACTGTGTAGGTGCCAACTTTTGAAAAGCTTTTTTTTTTTTTCTTTTTGAGACAGGATTTTGCTTATATAGCCCATGCTGGCCTCAAGCTTATACTCCACCTGCCTCGGCCTTCAAGGTATTAGGATCACAGGTGTGTACCTCTAAGCTCAAACTGTGAAGGCATATTTCTCTAACTGGAAAAACTGGCTTTCTGCATTCTAACTTCCTTATTTCTGAGTTGTTTTTAAACTTCAGGCTGTAATCATTCTTTATAAAGAAAACAACCAAGTTTTGTAATGCCCATAAATCTAATAAGGTTAAGATTGTTAGCCTGGCGTGGTGGCGCACACCTTTGATCCCAGGACTTGGGAGGCAGAGGTAAGAATATCTCCAAAAGTTCAAGGCCACCCTGAGACTATATGGTGAATTAGAGTGAGACCCTACCCTGAAAAACCAAAAAAAAAAAAAAAAAAAGATTTTAAGGAAGGTATAGGCTAAGATTATATATTTGTCATTCTATGTTCAGACTATCTCCAAATGAATTTGTATCTTAACAGTGTTTTGTTTTGTTTTGTTTTGTTTTTTTAAAGATAGGGTCTCTCTCTAGCCCAGGATGACCTGGAATTCACTATGTAGTCTCAGGGTGGCCTCAAACTCATGACAATCCTCCTACTTTTGCCTCCGGAGTGCTGGGACTAAAGGTGTGTGCCACTGAGCCTGGCTTTTTTTTTGTTTTATAGAGGTAGGATCTTGCTCTAGTTCAGGCTGACCTGGAATTTACTATGTAGCTCAGGGTGGCCTCGAACTCAGAGATCCTTTTACCTCTGCCTCTGAGTGCTAGGATTAAAGGTGTGCACCAGCATGCCTGGCCCCAACTTTTTTATTTTTGAGATAGTCTCATTGTATTTCCTAGAGTGGCTTTGAAACCACGATCCTCCTGCTTCAACTCCTCCAGTAGCTGGAACTACAGGCCAGAGCCACCACATCCAGATCTCTAACACTACACATTGATTGTAAGGATTAGCTAGCCTAGAGCAAAAACAATTGAATCAAAAAAGAAAAACAGCCTTGTTAATCAAAATTATATAGTATAAATACATACCTAAATTACAGAACATTTCTATTAATATAAAAATTTAACAACAACAAAAACAACAAAGAAAACTGGACATGGTGGTATACACCTTTAATCCTAGCACTCAAAAGAGGCTGAGGTAGGAACACTACCTTGACTTTGAGGCCAGCCTGGGACTCAGAGTGAATTCCAGGTCAGCCTGGGCTGGTGTGAAAACCTACCTTGTTTGTTTGTTTGGTTTTGGTTTTTCAAGGTAGGGTCTCACTCTAGCTCAGGCTGACCTGGAATTCACTCTGTAGTCTCAGGGTGGCCTCAAACTCACAGTGATCCTCCTACCTCTCCCTCCCGAGTGCTGGGATCAAAGGCGTGCACCACCATGCCCAGCCTCAAGGTTGTAATTTTATAGGAATGTAAGATAATCCCTTTTCCTCTCACAGTCTCATATTGTGACCCAGGTTTGAATTTATCAAATCCTCCTGTCTCAACCTCCGAAGTACTAGGATTACTAATGTGAGCCACCACACATGCCAGCTGGAATATTAGACTTTTTTCTTTTCTTTCTTTCTTGCTTGCTTGCTTTTTGAGTTAGGGTCTCTCTCTTGCCCAGGCTGACCTAGAATTCATTATGTAGTCTAAAGTAGTCTGGAACTCACAGCGATCCTCCTATCTCTGCCTCCCTAGTGCTGAGATTAAAGGCATGCACCACCACACCTGGAGATTTTTTTTTTTAATTTGAATTTTTTTTCTTTTACTCTTTATTCTCCCCAGTGATGATAGTTTGACACTTTCTCTGTGCTGAGCTGAAAAGCCAGAGGAAGCATCACTTTGAAAACCTACCTTGAAACACACAAAACAAAACAAAAAGATTTAGTCTGGGGATGTGGCTATGTGGATAGAATGCTTGCCTAGTATGCACAAAACCTGGGGTTTGATCCTCTGTACTGTATAAACCAGGCATGGTACCCAACACCACCAGGGAGGTGGAGACAGTAGAACCAGAAGTTCAAGGTCACCCTTGACAGTATAATAAGTCTGAGGCCAGCCTGGGCTTCATGAAACTGCTTTAAAAAATATATATATATATTTTGATTTTGCGAGGTAGGGTCTCACTCTGGTCCAGGCTGACCTGGAATTAACTATGTAGTCTCAGGGTGGCCTTGAACTCATGGCGATCCTCCTACCTCTGCCTCCCGAGTGCTGGGATTAAAGGTGTGCGCCACCACGCCCGGCTTGTTGTTTTTAACAGGGCTGAGGAAATAGCTCAGCTGTTAAAAATAACGTACTTGCTAGCAAGGGCCTTTAACTGCTGAGCCATCCTCCAGCTTCCAAGAACTTGCTTGTAAAGCCTGGCAGCTCAGGTTCAATTCCTAGTACCCATGTACAGCGGGACCCAAAAAGTGCTGCATTCATCTGCTGTTCATTTACAGTGGACTAGGACCCTGGTACACCCCCACATCAAATAAATGAAAAGTAAGCCAACAGGTACAATAGTGGCATGTCTGCTATAGGGGAAAACCAACTGCTCTCTAATTGGACTGGTGGTCCACTCCATGAGAGGGAATACATGCCTGATACTGAAAACCTACAACAGGGGTAGTCTTGAGCTCTAGGGGTATAATGTCTGCTGGTGTCTGGCTAAATGTATAAACTATGCTCACCAAACTTCTCTTAATGTTCACACCCATATATTAATGCTACTCTCACTTTTGGTTAGAGAAGCTTCTCTTTTCAGATGATGGTGACCTTGGGATGACTCAGAAGGCACCATGGTGCTGAGAAGTGACAGAGGAGTGCTCAGCACTGAAATATCTCTAACACATCTTCCAAAGCTCAGGGTTCATTGCAGAAGAGGTGGCGGAAAGCATGTAAGAGCCAAAGGAAGGGTAGGAATCTTTACAACGTGCTCCTCCAGACACAAAATGGCCTGAATATCCATGACTTCACAGTGCCTGACACTACCTAAACAAGACCATCATAACAGGAGGAAAAGTTGATGACATCAAAATAAGAGAGCCGGGCATGGTGGCACACGCCTTTAATCCCAGCACTCGGGAGGCAGAGGTAGGAGGATCGCTGTGAATTCAAGGCCACCCTGAGACTACATAGTTAATTCCAGGTCAGCCTGGACCAGAGTGAGACCCTACTTGAAAAAAAAAAAAAAAAATCCAAAAAAGAAGAAAAAGAGAAAGAGAGAGAGAGAGAGAGACTGATTGAGAGGGGGAGGAGATATGATGGAGAGTGGAATTGCAAAGGAGAAAGTGGGGAGAAGGAGGGAATTACCATGGGTTATTGTCTATAATTATGGAAGTTGTCAATAAAAAAATAAATTAATCAGGCATAGTGGCACACACCTTTAATCCCAGCACTTGGGACGCAGAGGTAGGAGGATCACCATGAGTTTGAAGCCACTCTGAGACTACATAGTGAATTCCAGGTTAGCTTGGTCTAGAGTGAAACCCTATCTCGAAAAACCAAAGGAAAAAAAAAGAAAATTAAAACCGGGTGTGGTGGCGTACATCTCTAATTCCAACACTTTAGAAGGCAGAGGTAGGTGGATCACCATGAGTTCAAGGCCACCCTGAGACTACATAGTGAATTCCAGGTCAGTCTGTGCTAGAGTGAAACCCTACCTTGAACCACCACCCCAACCCTGCAAAAAAAATTAAAAAAAAAAAAAAAGAAAAGAAAAGAAAAGAAAATTAAGGAAAAGAAAAAAGGATATGGTAAGGGATTATATTAGGTTAGGGAACTAGAGAGATGGCTTATTGGTTAAGAGCTTGCTTGTAAAGCCAAAGGACCCAGGTTTAATTCACCAGTACCCACGTAAGCCAAATGCACAGGTGGTGTATGCATCTGGAGTTCATTTGAAGTGGCTAAAGGGCCTGGCGTGTCCATTCCCTATCTGCCTCTTTCTTTAATGAAATAAATTTAAAAAAACAAAAACAAAAACAAAAAACGCCAGGTGTGATGGCACATGCTTTTTTTTTTTTTTTTTTAATCCTAGCACTCAGGATGCAGAGGTAGGAGGATTGCTGTGGTTCGAGGCCACCCTAAGACTCCATAGTGAAGTCCAGGTCAGCCTGGGCTAGCGCAAGATCCTACCTCAAAGAACAAAAAGAAAAAGAAAAAGAAATTATTAGGTTGGGGATGTGGCTCAGTTGGTAGAGTGTTTGCTTGGCATGCCAGAAGCCCTGGGTGTGATCCCAGAGCTGCATAAAACCTGGCTGGTATATATCTGTGATCCAAGCACCCCTGACGTAGAGAGGAAAATCAAAAGTTTAAGGTCTGGAGCTGGAGAGATTACTCAGTGGTTAAGGCACTTGCCTGCAAAACCTAACAACCCAGGTTTGATTCCCCAGTACCCACATAAAGCCAGATGCATAAAGTGGTGCATGCATCTGGAGTTCGTTTGCAATAGCTAGAGGCCCTGGTATTCTCATTCTCTCTCTGCGTCCCTCCCTCCTTGAAAATAAATTAATTTTTTTTTTAAAGTTTATGATCTGGGCTGGATGGATGGCTTAGCAGTTAAGCATTTGCCTGTGAAGCCAAAGAACCCAGGTTCGATTCTCCAGGACCCATGTTAGCCAGATGCACAAGGGGGCACATGCATCTGGAGTTCGTTGGCAGTGGCTGGAGGCCCTGGTATGCCCATTCTCTCTCTCTCTCCCTCCTTCCCTCTTTCTCTATCAAATAAATAAATAAAAATAAAATATTTTTAAAAAGTTTAAGATCTGCTGGGCATGGTGGCACATGCCTTTAATCTCAGCAGTTTGGAGGCAGAGGTAGGAGGATGGGTATGAGTTCGAGGCCAGCTTGAGACTACATAGTGAATTCCTGGTCAGCCTGGGGTAGTGTGAGACCCCACCATGGAAAAAGAAAAAAAAAAAAAAACAAAATAAAAATACATTTAGCCAGGCATGGTGGTGCATACCTTTAATCCCAGCACCTGGGACGCAGCTGTTGAGTTCAAGGCCAACCTGAGACTACATAGTGAATTCCTGGTCAGCCTGGGGTAGTTGAGACCCTCCAAAAAAGGCCAACATTTAGCCAGGCATGGTGGTGCATACCTTTAATCCCAGCACCTGGGACGCAGCTGTTGAGTTCAAGGCCAACCTGAGACTACATAGTGAATTCCAGGTCAGCTTGGGCTATAGAGTGAGACCCTACCTAGAAAAACCAAAAAAAGAAAAAAGAATTTGATGGGGCTGGAGAGATGGCTCAGTGGTTAAGACGTTTGCCTGCAAAGCCCAAGGGCCTGGGTTTGATTCCCCAGTACCCACTTAAAGCCAGAATCACAAGGTGGTATATGCATCTGAAGTTCGTTTACAATGGCTAGAGGCCCTAGAGTGCCCATTCTTTCTCTATCTGCCTCTCTCAAGTAAACAAATAAAATATATATTTTTAAAAAATAATTTGAAAATAAGCCAGGTGTGGTGGTGCACAGTTTTGACCCCAGCACTTGGAAGGCAGAGGTGGGAGGATCACTATGAGTTCAAGACCAGCCTGGGACTACAGAATGAGTGTCAGGTTAGCCTGAGCTAGAATGAGACCCTACTGCAAAAAACAAAACAAAACAAAACAAAACAAAACAAAACAAAACAAAACAAAACAAAAAAACACCACCAAACCAACCAAACAAACAAAAAAGAATTTTGAAAAAAAAAATTATTTCCCAGCCGGGCAGAGTAGTGCATGTCTTTAATGCCAGCACATGGGAGGCAGAGGTAGGAGGTGAGTTTGAGACCAGCCTGAGGCTACATAATGAATTCCGGACCAGCTTGGGCTAGAGTGAGACCCTACCTTGAAAAAGTTATTTCCTTTATCTCCTTTGAGAATTTTTTTTTTTTTTTTTTTTTGGTTTTTCGAGGTAGGGTCTCACTCTAGGCCAGGCTCTCCTGGAATTCACTATGTAGTCTCAGGGTGGCCTTGAACTCATGGCGATCCTCCTACCTCTGTCTCCCGAGTGCTGGGATTAAAGGCATGTGCCACCACTCCCAGCTTGAGAAAGTTTTATGTAGTCACCATGTATTGTTTATTTATGTATTCTTTCTTTCTATCTATGTATCATCTATCAATCAATCAACCATCTTTGGGATAAGGCCTTGTTAAGTAACCCTGATTAGCTTAGAACTTACTATGTAGAGAAGACTAGCCTTGTGATCAAACTTGTGGGAATCCCTCTGCCCCTATAGATGTGCGATACCATGCTCAGCTGAACAACATCATTCTTAATTATATGATCAGGCGTAACCACTCTCAAGAGTCTATAGACTATTCTTCCCTATGGGCTTTCTTTCTTTGTTCTAATTCAGATTTCCTTTTGCATGGCTGAGCTTTTATATTTTTATTTAATTTTTAAACTTAATTTATTTGCAAGGAGAGACAGGGAGAGGGAGGGAGGGAAGGAGGGGAGAGAGAGAGAGAAAGAGAGAGAGAATGGGTGCACCAGGGCTTTAGATACTTGAGGCACTTTGTGCTTCTGGCTTTATGTGGGTACTGGGGAATTGAACTTGGGTCATTAGGTTTTGTATGCAAATGCCTTAACTGCTAAGCCATCTCTCCAGGACCCTCTATTTTTTTTTTTTTTCAGGTAGGGTCTCATTCTAGCCCAGGCTGGCCTCAAACTCATGGCAAACCTCCTACTTCTTTTTATTTTATTTATTTGCAAGCAGAAAGACAGGCAGACAGACAGAGAGAATGGCATACCAGGGCCTCCAGCTGCTACAAACAAACTCCAGATGCATGTGCCATTTTGTGCATCTGGCTTTACATGGGTACTGAGGAATCAAACTCAGGTTGTTAGGTTTCGCAGCCAAGTGCCTTAACCGCTGAGCCATCTCTCCAGTCCCCTATTATTTATTTATTTTAATGAAGAGTCTCCTATCTAGGGCTGGAGAAATGGCCCAGCGGTTAAGGCACTTTCCTGTGAAGCCTAATAAGCCACATGCACAAGGGGCACATGCATCTGAAGTTTGTTTGCAGTGGCTGGAGGCCCTGGTGCACCAGTTCTTATTCTCTGTCTCTCTTCACTCTCTCTCTCTCTGCTTGCTTGTGCTTGTGTCACATTTACACAGTGGAGTTCTACTCAGCGGTAAAGAAAAATGAAATTATGAAATTTGCTGGAAAATGGATGATTTGGAAAGGATTATACTTAGTGAGGTAACCCAGGCCTGGAAAGCCAAACGTCACATGTTCTATTTCATATGTGGATCCTAGCTACAAATGATTGGACTTCTATGTGAGTAAAAATAAAACTCATATAAAAGGAATAGAAAGGGAGGGGGGGGACTTAATAGGATGGCATTGTATATATGTAAGTAGAAGAACAGATTGATGGGGGTGAAAAGGCCTAAGCGAGGTCAGGGGAAGAAACTGAGTATAGGAAAGGTGGAGGGAGGGCCAATCAAAATCTAAGAGGATATAAATAAGTCATAGGGAAACCTACTTTTCTGGACAATGGAAAACTCAGAAGCCATAGATTGTTACTAGAAATTTTCAGTGCCAGGGATGGGATACCTTCCAGTGAGTTGTTGGCCGGGGAGGTCACAGATACCCCCAAAACATATAGGCTATTGCCAAGGCCCTTGGTTTCCCACCAGGAATAGATGGTAAGACCCTATTGCTGAAGACTCCACATACTTGGGCGGCAAGGTCACTGAGAAATCCTGCTGGAGCTGAGCTGAAAGCCTCCTCTGTGTAGATCAGCTGACAGAAAGTTGGAAAAAGCTATGCTGCATGCGTAGAAAACACCAGTGAAGATACTCAACAGTAAACATGGCAAGCTTTAAATTTGGCCAGCCAGGCCAAATGAGCCAACAGGTGCAATAGTGGCATTTCTGTTATGGGGGAAACCAACTGCTCTCTACTTGTACTGGAGGCCCGCTCCATGGTAGGTAATATATCACTGATACTGAAAACCTATGACAGGAGTAGTCATGAGCCCTATGGGTGTAATGTCTGCTGGTGTCTGGCTGAATGTATATACTATGCTTACCAAACTGCCCAGTAAGTACTTCTCTTAATGTCCACACCCATATATTAATGCTACTCTCACTTATGGTTAGAGAAGCGTCTCTTATCAGATGGTGGTGACCTTGGGATGACTCAGAAAGCACCACGGTGCTGAGAAGAAGTGACAGAGGAGTGCTCAGCACTGAAACATCTCAAACATACTTTCCAAGGCTCAGGGTCCATTGTGGAAGAGGGGGCGGAAGGAATATAAGAGCCAAAGGAAGAGTAGGACTCCTTACAATGTGCTTCTCCAGACACAAAATGGCCTGGATATCTATGACCTCACAGTGCCTGACACTGCCTATACAAGACCATCATAATAGGAGGAAAAGATGATGACATCAAACTGAAAAGAAAGACTGGTTGAGAGGGGAAGGGGATATGATGGAGAGTGAAGTTTCAAAGGGGAGAGTGGGGGAGAGAGGGAAGTACCATGGGATATTGTCTACAATTAAAGAAGTTGTCAATAAAAATAAATAAGTAAAATGAAAAAAAAAAAAAACCACACACACACAAATTCTCCTATCTAATAAATAAGGTATGGTCAGTGCTAGGGAATAAACCCCGGACTTCACCATAGCTAAGCACATACTCTTACCACTAAGCTGCATCCCTGGGCTACTGGGATCTCCTGTAGCCCAGGCTAATTTCCAACTCATTATGTAGCTGAAGATGACCTTAAAGTCCTGATCCTTCTGCCTCTGCCTGACTGCTAGGATTACAGATGTGCACCATGCCAGGTTTCTGTGGTGCTGGGGACTATCCAAGGGTCTTGTGCATGATAGTCAAGAACTCTACCAACTTCTATTTTTTTTTTTTTAAGGTAGGGTCTTGCTCTAGCCCATGCAGACCTGGATTTCACTAAGTAGTGTCAGACTGGTTTTAAACTCACAGATCCTCCCACCTCTGCCTCCCTAATGCTGGTATTAAAGGCATCTGCCACCATGCCCAACTCTTAATAATTTTTAATGACCTCATTTAATGTTTTTACACACTTCCTAGGACTTCCAGATTTCTGTTCTGTTAAACTATATACAAAATGTATTGTAAACCAGTGCTCAAGTTATTTTTCTTGCTTACATTTTTTAATCTTTATTTAAATATTCTTCCAGGAAAACTTGAGAAAAAGCTTACCAAAGGAAAAACACTGGAATTTTGATTGGTTAAAATATGTAAATTCATTGGGAAGATTGGAATTTGTACTTATTTCAGTAAAGATAAAACTGAAATGTTTTCTAAACTGTCTGAATATCTGAAAGTGCCCATTGTGCTGTATATGGTGGCGCATGCCTTTAGTCCCAGCACTTGGGAGGCAGAGGTAGGAAAATTGCCATGAGTTCAAGGCAACCCTGAGACTACAGAGTAAACTCCAAGGCAGCCTGGGCTACCATGAGACCCTACCTCGAAAAACAACAAACAAACAAACAAACAAAAACACCAAAAATGCCCATTGTTTTGTTTTCTTCTGACTTTTTTTTCAAGGTAGGGTCTGCTCTAGTCTAGGCTGACCTGGAATTCACTATGTCGCACATGGGTACTGGGGAATTGAATCTGGGTTGTTAGGATTTGTAGGCAAGTGCCTCAATTGCTGAGCCATCTCTCCAGCCCTCTTCATTCATTTTTAAAAAATTTTTGTTTATTTTTTTTATTTGAGAGAGTGAGAAAGAGGGAGGGAGGGAGTGGGGCAGAGAGAGAAAGAAAGAGAGAGAGAGAGAGAGAATGGGCACACCAGGGCCTCCAGCCACGGCAAACAAACTCCAGATGCATGTGCCACCTTGTGCATCTGGCTTACATGGGTCCTGGGAAATCAAACCTGGGTACTTTGGCTTTGCAGGCAAACTCCTTAACTGCTAAGCCATCTTTCCAGCCTTCTTTATTCATTTTTTATGTATGTGCATGCCTGTGGAGGCCAGAAGACAACCCCAGATGTTGTTCTTTAGGAACACTGTCCACTTTTTTTTTTTTTTTTTTTTTTTTTTTGCGAGGTAGGGTTTCACTCTGGTCCAGGCTGACCTGGAATTAACTATGTAGTCTCAGGGTGGCCTCGAACTCTCGGCGATCCTCCTACCTCTGCCTCCCGAGTGCTGGGATTAAAGGTGTGTGCCACCACACCCGGCACTGTCCACTTTTTTGAGACAGGTTCTCTCAGTGACCTGGAGCTCACCAACCAGGCTAGACTGGCTAGGAAGCCCCAGTTATCTGCATGTCTCTGCTTCCCCAGCGCTAAGATCACCAGCATGCACCAGCACACCTGGCATTTTTACATGGCTTTTGGGGATCGAATCTAGGCCCTCGTGCTCATAAGGCAAACACTTTACTGACAGCAATCTCCCCAGCCCTTATGAATTAATTTATAATGCATTTGACTATATCATCGGTTCAACCATCCTGCTGAAGTCTCCCTTGGTTATATTTATCAGTCTTTGGTGGAATCTGGGTTTAATATTACTAATAAGTAGCATTTTAGTTTTATCCCTCATAATATTCTCATGTTATTTACTATGTTCCCATTTTAATTTCTGTCTTATTTTGATGTTTATTACCTATAAGATTAAAAACAAGCCAGGTGGAAGGTAGAGGCAGAAGGACTGCCTGGAATTTGAGGCCAACCTTGGCTACATAGCGAGACCTTGTCACAAAAAAAAAATCAACTGAAAAATGTGCCTTCTCCACATGCAAATTTGCTTCTGTACTAGGAAAGGTCACCCCTGGCTATGCTGCTTCTGGAAGCACTACCTGGCAGCCGTCCTGGTTGATCCACTTGTGCTGCACCTCATCTCGGGCCGAGTCACTGAGGCCAGCATGGTAAGCCAGAGCAGCCAGACCAGCTCTCTGCAATGTGTAGGCCATTGTGTCGCATTCTCGCCTGGACAAGCAGTAAATTATCCCCGAGTCATCTGCCAAGAGACCAAAATAGTAACAAGAAATGAGGACTTTCAGCTTAAATAACAACACAAGTTAAAGTATGTTCTTAGAAATGCATGAACCATAAATAGATCTTATAGTGTTCTCATAGTCCAGGGTTATTACAGAGTAATTCAAGCAAGGAATCCATGAACACTACTAGAATTCTGTCTCAGCCTCCTGAGTGCTAGGATTTAAGGAGTACATGCTTTGCCTAATACAAATTTTGTAGAAAACCTAAGGCAATATTTATCAAAAACCTGAGAAATGCCTTTTGACTCAGTTTCCTTTCAGGAAACATAGGAAATAAAGTGGTACAAGAACTTATGCCAAAAAACTTGGTAAGAAAGAATTTTACCTGGGCTAGAACAAGATCCTATCTTGAGGGGGGGAAAAATCAACAACAAAAAAGATTTTAATGGGCAACATATGGGAATGATTAAGATAGGGAATTGTGAAATAAAATATACTGTAATTGTTAAAAGTGCTTTCTAAGTTTACAAAAGTCATGGGAAAATGTTCGTGTAGTAGAAAACAGGTTACATGGTAAACTGCTATGAACATGAATCTCATTTTAGTTACCATAGCACAAAGGCATTAGAACAAAGGGCTGTATGAATAATACAGCCTGACAGAAGCCAGAAGAAAGACACTGAGACCACGAGTTTTAATGTAGGTGTGTATGAGGGAGTAATTAATATACTTTTATTAGGGTTTATTGTTATCTACCAAATGAGATTTCAGAATTGTAATAGTCTCCTTATGTAAATAGCAAATGAGTGCTATCATATTGCAAAAAGAAATGTCTAATATGCAGTTTAATACATTCAATTGTTGTGCTAAGAAGACATTTTACCCATTACTTTCAGACACACTTCATGACAGATGTACTCACGTGGGTGATGCTTTCTGATCCATTCTAAGCAGTCAAATGCCACTTTTTTAGGCTTTTTTGGTAATACATAGTATTTCAGATTATGTCTGTTGAAGCTCATGCTAAACCTAAAAGAAGACCGCTATAGTCATTGTCCTAGATGGGATGTGTTCCACCCAAAACCCTTACCCCTCCCCAGCAATTCTAAGGAGGTGGAGCCCTCAGGAGATAATTAGATTAGTGTCTTAAATAAACAGATCTGGATGACTCTCCCTCCTCCACACATGTGGCTCCACAGGGACACCACAATCTATAAACTAGTAAGAGGAAATTCACCAGACAGGGATCTGCTGGTACCCTGACCTTGCTTGCCCAGCCTTTAGAACTATGAGAAATCATTTCTTTTTTCTTTGTTTCTTTTTGCGGTAGGGTCCCACTCTATCCCAGGCTGTCCTGGAACTCTCTGTAGTCCCAGGCTGGCCTCAAATTCTCAACAATCCTCCTACTGCTTCCCAAATGCTGGGATTAAAGGAATGCGCCACTACACCCTGCTCAATTTCTTTTAAAAGAATTATTTATTTGGAAGCAGAGAAAGGCAAAGAGAGGGAAAGGGGGAAAAGGGAGGGAGAATGGGCATGCTAGGACATCTTGCCACTGCTAATGAACTCCAGATGCATGTGCCAGTTCGTGTATCTGACTTTACATGGGTACTGGGGATTTAAACCCAGGTTGTCAGACTTTGCAAGCAAGTGCCTTACACTGCTGAGCCATCTCTCCAGCCCGAGAAATAAATTTCTATTGTTTAAGCCACTCAATCTATGATATTCTGTTATTGAAGCTCAAGTGAAGGTACCCAGCCACTTCAAATATTAAATACTGATATTCCAGCCAGGTCTGGTGGTGCATGCCTTTAATCACAGCACTCGTGAGGCAGAGGTAGGAGAATCTATGAGTTCAAAGCCAGTCTGAAATTTTAGGTCAGCCTGGGCTACAGCGAGACCCTACACTGAAGTACTAAAAAACTAGAAAAATAAATAAATAAATAAATAAATAAATAAATAAATAAGTAGATAAATACTGAAATTCCTCAATGCAAACTTAATTAGTAAATTGTCTAAAGTTGAATACTATCACTGGCAGGTTACATAATGGAACACTGAAATGGGCGTAAGGTTAAAGGTCAGAGAAAAGAATGTGACTTCTAAATACTTATGCATATATCCATACATTAGTGCTGTTCTCAGGCTCAATCACAGAAGTTTCTTTAATTTTAATTTTCTTTATTTATTTAATTTATTTTGGTTTTTCAAGGTAGGATCTCACTCTAGTCTAGGCTGACCTGGAATTCACTACGTAGTCTCAGGATGACCTTGAACTCATAGTGATCCAGGTACCTCTGCCTCCCAAGTGCTGGGATTAAAGGCATGCGCTACCACACCCAGATCTATTTGTATATTTTTATTTGAGAGAGAGAAAGAGGCAGAAAAAGAAAATGGGTGCACCAGGGCTTTTAGCAGGTACAAATGAACTCCAAACATTGCACACTTGTGTCACGGTGGATCTGGCTTAGATGGGACCTGGAGATCTGAACATGAATTCTTAGGATTCACAGGCAAACGTCTTAATCTCCAGGCCACCTTTCTAGCCCTCTTTTTTTTATTTTTTATTTTTAATTTTATCTATTTGCGGGAGAGAGCGAGTGAGAAAAAGGCAGAGAGAGAAAATGGGCATGCCAGGGCAAATGAACTCCAGAAGCATGTACCACCTTGTGCATCTGGTTCTGTTGGTACTGGGGAATCGAACCTGAGTCCTTAGGCTTCACAAGCAAGCACCTTAACCACTAAGCCATCTCTCCAGCCCGCATAAGTTTCTTTTTGTAGTGGGCAGAGACTAAGGCATAGCTGGTGAAAGTGCTAAGAATATGTGACTATTGTGAGCTTAGTCTTAAAATGGAATATCTTTTATTACTCCCTCCAAGGTTCAGGGAACATCACAGAAGACAGATGGAAAGGATGTAAGAGCTGGAGCATGGGGGTAGTGCTACAGAATGCTCTTCTGGACACAACATGGCTGTCACATTCATGAACTCACAGCAGCTCAGCTTCTTGCACAAGACTGAGTCCATCAACAGTCCATCATGGGAGAGGGCTAGGAATTTGAGACAAGTTTGGACAGGACAGTTCCAGGTCACCTGGGCTACCGAGAGATCCTGCCTTAGGAAAGAAAAGGAAAGGAAAGGAAAGGAAAGGAAAGGAAAGGAAAGGAAAGGAAAGGAAAGGAAAGGAAAGGAAAGGAAAGGAAAGGAAAGGAAAGGAAAGGAAAGGATAGGATAGGATAGGATAGGATAGGATAGGACGAAACTGGGTGTAGTGGTGCACGCCTTTAATCCCAGAACTCGGGTGGCAGAGGTAGGAGAATCGGGATCACTGTGAGTTCAAGGCCACTTAGAGACTACATAGTGAATTCCAGGTCAGCCTGGGCTAGAGTGAGACCCTACCTCAAAAAAAACAAAAAAAAATAAATAAATAAAATAAAATTTAAAGCTACTTTGTACATACAGAGCTGAGGAGGGCACCAGACCCCACAGGCCATGGGGCCACTTTGTTGTTGCTACGGGCATTAAATGGAACGTAGCTGACTCTGACGTGCATGCTGTTCCTCCAGGCGACAGCTCCTGGCACCCCACTTCCTTCCTCATGTTTCCTTTGCTCACTCTCTCCATTATCTTGTCTTGTATTATTATTATTATTGTTATTTTTTAATTTGAGAGAGGCAGAGAGAGGATGGGTGTGCCAGGGCCTCTCAGCCACTGTGAACAAACCCCCAGACACGTGCGCCCCCTTGTGCGCATGTGCGACATTGCATACTTGTGTCAGTTTTGCATCTGGCTAAATGTGGGACCTGGAGATTCAAACGGGTGTACTTAGGCTTTGCAGGCAGGTGCCTTAATGGCTAAGCCATCTCTCCAGCCCTGTCTTATATTTTTAGATTCCTATAAATTATCCCCTTCCATCTCAGAATATATTATAGGATCACAATTATGAAAGCACTAGAACCTTCTCTTGACCCTATGTTATATCTCCTTTAACTCTTTTTCCCTCCCATAGCAGTCTTCTCAGAAGGTACAGTTATGTCCCTACCAACCAAGTAATCATATATAACCAAGTAATCATATATGTCCAATTTAAATTTTCATCATTTCTATTCTTTTTCCGCACCTACCATTCTACATACATACACACATACATATATATATATATGTTTGCCAGGTGTGATGGGACATCCTTAATCCCAGCACTTGGGAGGGAGAGGTAGGAAAATCAAGTGAATTCAAGGCCAACCTTAAGACTACTTCGTAAATTTCAGGTCATCCTGGGCTACAAAGAGACCCTACCTCAGAAAAACCAAACAAACAGGGCTGGGGAGATGGCTCAGCAGTGAAGGCACTTGCCTGCAATGCCTAATGACTTGGGTTTGACTCCCTAGTAACCACGTTAAGCCAGATGCACAAAGTGGTGCATGCATCATTTGCAATGGCTGGAGGCCCTGGCACACCCATTCTCTCTCTCCTTGCAAACAAATTAAAAAAAAAAAATTGTTGTGCCTCCATAACTTTAAAACTTTAAAAAATATTTTTATTTATGTATGTGCAAGCAGAGAGAGAGAGATGAGAGACAGAGAATGGGCATGCCAGGGCTGCCAGCCATTGTAAACAAACTCCAGGTACATGCAACACTTTGTGCATCTGAATTAACGTGGGCACTGGGGACTCGAACCAGGGTCATAAGCTTTGCATGCAAGCTCTTAATCTCCAAGCCATCTCTCCAGCCACCCATAGCTCTTAAAATTAAGGAGAGAGGATTATTACAGTGCCCTTCTACCGGACTAGGTTCCAAGTCTCCAATCCACCCGAAGGAGAAAACACTGTGGAACAAGTTCCAGGTAAAGCACAAAGCCATCCTTGGTGCCTGAGTTGACAGAAGGAAACGAAAATGACTATTAGTAGTAATGTGTGCTAGGGAGGCACTTTGCACAGGGACTGGGCAGTCAAGACAGAGAGGAAAACCACTGGCTTTCTGTTTTGGACTCTCAGTGGGCTAAAGCAACAGGCAGCAGTGACCTGGGGAGGCTTTGGCATGCCCGGGGCGGCAGTCTTTCAAATCTCATTTTCTTTCACTTCCCCCTCCTACATGCCCATGGCTGAACATGCCTATGCGATTTCCTTCTACATCTCTGACTTCTCCTGCTCCTTCTCTTCTTCCTTTGCTTACGCCTTAAATGAAAAGCACCTCCAAATGCTTAGCTGCCTTTTCTCCTAAGAAACCTCCTTCAGCACTCAGAGCTTTAAACTGCACTCAACTACCACTCCTGTGAACCTCCACTGGCCCTCAGCTTGGGCCTCTATTCAGAGTTCTGAAGTACATTCCAACATGTGTTTGGACTAGGTCTAAAAATGGGTTATGCATGCCCTTATGGGCCCACAAAGGCTTTCTAAGGGCACATGAACAGAGATGCTTTTAAGGGAATCCAAAGCCTCTGTGTTCATATGCACTTTTTCTAATGACAAACCTGAGAATAACCCCACACTCCACATAGCCTACCGGTCACTCCTCTCCCCTTTCCCTGCGTGTAAACCTCTCCCCACTTTATAAAAACAATCGCCTTTCACCATTGAGATTTCTACCACTATCCATTGTTCCTGGATGTAAAAACCTCCAGGACATCAAACAAAACAAACTGAAATGTAGTATGGCTATAGGTTACATTTCTTTTCCCTCCCTCCCTTCTTTCCTTCCTTTTTTCTTTTTTTGGGGGGGGGTTTCAAGGTAGGGTCTCACTCTGGCCCAGGCTGACCTGGGAATTAACTATGTAGTCTCAGGGTGGCCTCGAACTCATGGCAATCCTCCTACTCTGCCTCCCAAGTGCTGGGATTAAAGGCGTGCGCCACCACGCCCAGCCTACTTTTTTTTTTTTTTTTTTTTGAGGTAGATTCTCACTCTAGCCCAGGCTGACCTAGAACTCACAGAGATCCTCCTACCTCTGCCTCCTGAGTGCTGGGATTAAAGGTGTGCGTCACCACACCCAGGAACATTTTCTTTAATGAAAGCATCATAAACCTTTGGCAGCTTAATGGGGCTTCCTGTCTCTACCTTCTTTAATTTTTTTTTTTTTTTGGGGGGGGAAAAAGGTTTATTTTGGCTTCCGGTAGTTGCACAAGCTTTTCCTGCTAAAGGAGGCGAAAGGAAGAAGCCACTGAATCTTCTTTACTTATTAATGCTAAGGGGGAGAAATAACCTTGGGAACAAAGGATTTGGCCCTTCCTGGAGGTTCTGATTTCAGATGGGACGACTTCTTTGAAGCAGGGTCTCACTCTAGCCTGGGCTGGACTCAACTCACGATGGTCCTTCTACCTAAGCTACCTGAGTACTTGAGACTAAAGGTGTGCGCCACCATGCCTGGCTAAATGTGATGACTTTGCACTTTAGAAATGTTCATTCTTGGGCTGGAGAGATGGCTTAGAGGCTAAGGTGCCTGCCTGCTAAGCCTAAGAACGCTGGTTCCAATGTCCAGGGGTTCCAATCTCCAGGTCCCACGTTTAGCCAGATGCAAAGTGACACAAGGGCGCAATGCCGCACTTGGCCACAAGAGGGTGCACACATCTGGATTTCATTCACAGCAGCTGAGAGACTGCTGCTGCGCCCATTTCTATCTCCCTCTCCCTCTCTCTCTCCAAAAATAAATTTAAAAAAATAATAATAAAAAAGAAATGTTCATTCTTGCAACAGGATGCATCACTTGGAGAGTCTTTCTTGTACACTACTGTTTAACAATAATTTCAAACCAGGCTGGAGGATGGAAAGTTCAAGGCTCTGCCCTCAAAACATACCCCTAACCTCCCCTCTTCCCCCAAAAAAGGATGGAAAAAGAAGAATAAAAGAACTGCCTAAGGAGGGTGAGGTGGTGCACAGCTTGTACTCAAGAGGCAGATGTAGGTGAATCACCGTGAGTTCAAGGCCACCCTGAGACTACATAGTGAATTCCAGGTCAGCCTGAGCTAGAGTGAGATCCTACTTCGAACTCCCCTCCCCCCCCCCAAAAAAGGCGAGGGCTGGAGAGATGGCTTAGCAGTTAACACACTTGCCTGTGAAGCCTAAGAACCCAGGATCGATTGCCCAATACCCAAGAAAAGCCAGATGCACAAAGTGGCGCATGTATCTGGAGTTCATTTGCAGTGACTAGAGGCCCCATTGTGCCCATTCTCCACCCTCCACCCGCCTCTTTCTCTCTCTCTCTCATGTAAATAAATAAATAAAATATTTTAAGAAAGAAAAGTGAACTAAGAGGACATTTTGTCAAAACATTGCTAATATATTGGATACAGGGTATAGGTTCTTCTTGAAAAGCAGAAAAAATACTTCCTAGTCATTAGATAAAATCTAATAAAGTCTTTTTCCAGGGTGTATTTCCCAGAAATAATACAGTGAGTAAATGACACTGCTTGTTTTATTAGTCAAATACTTTCCAATTCTTTACCTCCCACAAAATTTGTACGCCCCAATTGAAACGTCAGTTGACAGATGATAAAAAGTAAATTTGATGACAGATCATGATGTAATTCTGGCAAATGCTTCAGAAGGAATTCAAATAATTCAGTGTTACTGCTGTAATAAAATGCCTCTCATTCCCTACATGTTTATGTGAGCAACATTTCCCAAGGTTTACATCTAGAAAGGTAAGAAGTATGAACTGATTCAATTCATCTGGAGACATGTGAACTAAATGAAAAACAAAAAATCCCAACTCATTAAGAATATTCTCCTGATCCTACAGCCTCCACCTCTTCAGCAATTTCCTACCAGTGTGCTCTACCACAACTGGAAGAAATACATTTTCAATAAAAAGTTATGCTTAAAATTATTTCAAAAACATACTTAAGGCCTTATGTGGTGGCGCATGCCTTTGAATCCCAGCACTCAGGGGGCAGAGGTAGGAGGACTGCTACAAGTTTGAAGCCTGCCTGATACTACATAGTGAATCCTGGTCAGCCTGGGCTAGAGTGAGACCCTACCTTGAAAAAAAATAAAACAAGCCGGGCGTGGTGGCACCACCCTTAATCCCAGCACTTGGGGGAATCAGCGGGAGTTCAAAGCCACCCTTACCTCAAAAAACCAAAAAAAAAAAGTTGATGTGGGAGGAGGATGGATTGAGTTTGAGTTTATGAGTTCTAGACTAGCCAGGGTAACATAGCAAGACTTGTCTTTAAAAATAAAAGTAACACAAAAAACATATATAAATATTTCTATTAAATATGACTAATGATTTTACGAACTCAATCCACATAAAATTTTCTTGTATAGGAAATTACAAGCAAATTTTAATTTGCACACATAATTTTCTTGCATGTAAGTATGATAGAATAGCAAAAAGATTCTTTTTTTTTGTCAAGGTACAGTCTCACTCTAGCTCAGGCTGACTGGAATTCACTATGTAGTCTCAGGGTGGCCTTGAACTCATGGCGATCCTCCTACCTCTGCCTCCTGAGTGCTGGGATTAAAGTCGTGTGCCACCATGCCCAGCTAACAAAAAGATTTTATGCATAAAAATATATAATTTTGGTAGGGCTGGAGAAATGGCTCAGCAGTTAAGGTGCTTGCCTGCAAAACCTAACAACCTGAGTTTGATTTCCCAGTACCCATGTAAAGCCATATGTACAAAGTGATGCATGAATCTGTAGTTTGTTTGCAGTGGCTAGAGGTCCTGGTGTGCCCATTCGCTCTCTCTCTGCAAATAAATTAAATAAATAAATAATTATTTTGAGGTAGGGTCTTGCTCTAGCCCAAGCTGACCTGGAATTCACCATATAATCTCAGGGTAGCCACCAAATGAGGCCATCCTCCTACCTCTGCCTACCAAGTGCTGGGACTAATGGCATACACCACCAAGCTTGGCTAAATAAAAATATTTAAAATATACACACACAAGCCAGGAGTGGTGGCGCATGTCTTTAATCACTGTGAGTTCAAGGCTACCCTGAGACTACATACTGAATTCCAGGTCAGCCTGAGCTAGAGTGAGACCCCTCCCTTGAAAAAAAAAAACATACACATAAACATATATACATAACCTTAGGGTAAAATTCTGGGTGGGGAGAGGGGGAGGAAGAAAGGAAAAGTGTACAATATCTCATTGTTAAAGAATCAAGCTGGGTATGATGGCACATACCTTTAATCTCAGCACTCACCATGAGTTCAAGGCCACCCTGAATTCCAGGTCAGCCTGGACTAGAATTAGATCCTACCTCGAGAAGCAAACAAACAAAAAAATCAAACATTTCCTTCCTTCCTTCTTTCTTTTTTCCAGTGCCAGGGATCTTAAACAGGGCTTCTTGTATGCTAGGGTAGTGCTCTGTCAAGGAGCTATACTCCTAGCATTAAGGTTTTGTAGTGGACAAAAATGGTTTCAGTATTTATACTGAATATTTCTGCTAAGGAGCTAGGTAACAATTTGTTTTACAATGTTGCTATTTAGAACAGACCACACTGTGTATGTGTGTTACTGGGGAACTGAACCTAAAGCCACAGGAATGCTAGGCAAGCATTCTACCACTAGGCTATATTCTCAGACCTTTTAAGAAAAATTGTTTTGAGATAGGGTTGCATGTATTCCAAGCTGGTCTACAATTTACTGTCTAGCCAAGGATGTACCACTATGCCCTATTTTATGTGGTGCTAAGGATTAAATCCAAGGTTTTGTGTGATGAAAATACATCACCAACTGAGCTACATTCATAGTCCTTTTTACTTTTTTTTTTTCATTTTGGTTTTTTGAGGTAGGGTCTCACTCTAGCTCAGGCTGACCTGGAATTTACTACGTAATCTCAGGCAGCCTCAAACTCACAGTGATCCTCCTACCTCTGCCTTCCAAGTGCTGGGATTAAGGGCGTGTGCCACCATTCCTGGAACTTTTTACTTTTATTTTATTTATTTATTTATTCTTAAATTTGTTTATTTTTATTTATTTATTTGAGAGTGATAAACAGAGAGAGAAAGAGGCAAAGAGAGAGAGAATGGAGAATGGGTGCACTAGGGACTCCAGCCACTGCAAACAAACTCCAGATGCATGTGCTACTTTATGCATCTGGCTTACATGGGTCCTGGGGAATTGAGTCTTTTTTTTTTTTTTTTTTTTTTTTTTTGCAAGGTAGGGTCTCACTCTGGTCCAGGTTGACCTGGAATTAACTATGTAGTCTCAGGGTGGCCTCGAACTCTCAGTGATCCTCCTACCTCTGCCTCCCGAGTGCTGGGATTAAAGGTGTGTGCCACCACGCCCGGCGGAATTGAGTCTTGAACCAGGGTCCTTAGGCTTCACAGGCAAGCACTTAACCACTAAGCCATGTCCCCAGTTCTTACTTTTGTTTTTAAAAATATTGTATTTATTTATTTATTTATTTGCAAGCAAATAGGAGATACACAGAAGAGAGACAGAGAATGGGCCCATTAGGGCCTCCAGCTGCTGCAAGCAAACTCTAGATGCATGCACCACCTTGTGCATCTGGCTTTACACGGGTATTGGGCATCAAACCAGGGTTCCTAGACTTTGAAGACAAGTGCTTTAACCTCTGAGCCATCTCTCCAACCCCCCTGTCCCTTTTTTTTTTTTTGGTTTTTTGAGGTAGGGTCTCACTCTAGCCCAGGCTGACCTGGAATTCACTGTGTAGTCTCAGGGTGGCCTCGAACTCATGGTGATCCTCCTACCTCTGCCTCCCAAGTTCTGGGATTAAAGGTGTGCACCACCATACCCAGTTTTTTTTTTTTTTTAAATTTTTAATTTTTATTTACTTATTAGCAACAGACAGAAAAAGAGAGAATGGGTGCACCAGGGCCTCCAACCACTGCAAACGAACTCCAGATGCATGTGCCACCTTGTGCATCTTACGTGAGTCCTGGGAAATTGAGCTTCAAACCGGGGTCCTTAGGCTTCACAGGCAAGCACTTAACCACTAAGCCATCTCTCTAGCCCCTTCCCCACTTTTTTTTTTGGTTTTCTGAGGGAGGGCTTCACTAGCCCAGGCTGACCTGGAATTCACTATGTAGTCTCAGGGTGGCCTCGAATTCTCAGCAATACACCTACCTCTGCCTCCCAAGTGCTGGGATTAAAGGCATGCGCCACCATACCCGGCTATAAATAAATATATTTAAAATAAAATAGCCAGGCGTGGTGGCGCATGCCTTTAATCCTAGCACTTGGGAGGCAGAGGTAGGTGTATTGCTGAGAATTCGAGGCCACCCTGAGACTACATAGTGAATTCCAGGTCAGCCTGAGCTGGAGTGAGACCCTACCTCAGAAAAAAAAAAAAATAATAAATAATATATAATATATATATATATATATATATATATATATATATATATATTTATTTATTAGAAAGACAGAAGTAATGGGTGCACCAGGGCTTCTAGCCATTGCAAACGAACTCCAGACACATGCACCACCTTGTGCATCTGGCTTACATGGATTCTGGGGAGTTGAACCTGGATCCTTAAGCTTCACAGGCAAAGAACCTTAACTGCTAAGCCATTTCTCAAAAAAATATTATTTATTTATTTGCAAGCAGAGAGAGATAGAGAGAAGAGAGACAAACAGAGAATGGGCACACCAGGGCCCTCCAGTTGTTGCAAATAAACTCCAGATGTGCTACCATGTGCATCTAGTTTTATGTGGTTACTGGGCCCTCGAACCCTGGTTATTAGGCTTTGCATATGTCTCCAGTCCATTTTTTCTTTTAAGACAGGGTTACACTAAGTTTTCCAGGCTTGTCTTGAACTCAGTGTAGCCCAAACAGGTCTTGAACTTGTGATTTTCCTGTCTCAGCTGACCCCACCTGAAGCAGCTAGACTTATGGGCCTATACCATATAACACCCAGCTGTACCACACTCTATTTAAAGTCATGCTGAAAAAGTTTAGGTGTGAAGTTAAAAATTACAACTGAGGGCTAGAGAGACAGCTTAGTGGTTAAGGCACTTGCCAGCAAAGTCAAAGGACCCAGGTTCAATTCCCCAGTAATCATGTAAGCCAGATGCACAATGTGCTGCATGTGATTAGAATTTATTTGCAGTGGCTAGAGGCCCTGGTATGCCCATTCTCTCTCTCCCTGTATTAAATGAACTTAAAATAAATTATTAGGGGTGGACATGGTGGTGCTGCCATTAATCCTAGCACTTGGGAGGCAGAGGTAGGAGGACTGCCATGAGTTCAAGGCCATCCTGAAACTACATAGTGAATTCCAGGTCAGTCTGGGATAGAGCAAAACCCTACTTCAAAAAAATCATAAATAAATAAATAAAAATTACAAGTGGTACAAAGATTTCCAAGATTCTCTTAGAAGAACAAGTGAAAACTACCATTTGGACATCTCCATTCATTCCCTAAACATCTCAGACACTACACACCTAAAATCAAATTAATTGTCCATCCTTCCCTCAATCTCCTCATACTCCTGCCATGTCCAGCTGTGGTCAGTGACATCAGTCACCTGCCTTAGAAACTACAATAAACTTCCTTTAGGAAATCACTTACAGTCTTTCAGATGACTTCAGTCTCTTGACTTGGTTCCCTTCTTCTTTTGTTGTTACCACCACCACCACCTCTCTCCTAGATGACTACAGTGAGTTTAAAGGGCTGCCTTCCCTCTAATGTCTTCTTTCTAACTCCTTCTTCTAGTTTGATGTCAGTTATTGGACCATCAATTTATTTGGCCATTTGGACATCTCCACTCAAATTATGTATTTATTTGAGCCTCTCTCAATCAAATAAAAATACAGTTTAAGATTTTGTTTATTTGTAAGGAGAGAGAGAGAGAGAGAGAGAGAGAGAGAGAGAGAGAAAGAGAACGGATGCATCAGGGCCTCTAGCTACTCCAAACGAACTCCAGATGCATGTGCCACTTTTTGCATCTGGCTCTATGTGGGTACTAGGGTTGTTGGACATTGCAGGCATGTGCCTTACCGGCTAAGCCATCTCAGGATCCCGGTTCAATTCTCCAGGTCCCACGTAAGCCAGATACATAAGGGGGCACACGCATCTGGAGTTCGTTTGCAATGGCTAGAGGCCCTGGAGCGCCCATTATCACTCTCCCTCTTTCTCCACCTCTAATAAATAAATAAATAATCTTAAAAAAAAGATAGTCTCAAGGGTTGGTGAGAAGATGGAGAAATGACACTTTTATACTGCTGTACACAGAAAACTATGCTGGTTCTTTGGAAATAATTTAGCAGTGTTTCAAAAGATAAGTCACTCTATGATCCAGCAATTCCATTCCCAGATACATACCCAAGAAGATGGAAAACATATATCCTTGTGACAACCTTATTCATAAGATGAAAAAATGAAAACAGGGCTGGAGAGATGACTTAATAGCTAAGGCACTTGACTGCAAAGCCAAAGGACTCAGGTTCCATTCCCCAGGACCCATGTAGTCTGGAGTTCATCTGCAGTGGTTAGAGGTCTTGGTGTGCCCATTCAAACACATGCTCTTTCTCTAATAAATAAATAACAATAAAATATTAAAAAAGAAACAGTTTAAGGCCAGGCATAGTGGCACATGCCTTTAATCCCAGCACTCGGGAGGCAGAGGTAGGAGGATCGCTGTGAGTTCAAGGCCACCCTGAAACTACATAGTGAATTCCAGGTCAGCCGGGGCTAGAGAGAGACCCTACCTCAAAAAACAAACACACAAACAAACAAAAAAATGACACAGTTTAGCCAGGTGTGGTGGTGCACACCTTTAATCCCAGCACTCGGGAGGCAATAGGATCAGGATTGCCATGAGTTCGAGGCCACCCTGAGACTACATAGTGAATTCCAGGTCAGCTTGGGCTAGAGTGAAACCCTATCTTGAGAAACAAAAACAAGCCTGACGTGGTGGTTCATGCCTTTAATCCCAGCACTCGGGAGGCAGAGGCAGGAGGATTGCTGAGTTCAAGGCCACCCTGAGACTACATAGCAAATTCCAGGTCAGCCTGAGCTAGAGTGAGACCCTACCTTGAAAAACAAAACCAAAAGAAAAGAAAAGAAAAGAAAAGAAAAAAAAAGAAAAGAAAAGAAAAAAAAGAAAGAAAAAAAAGAAAAAAAAAAAAACAAAATAAATAGGGGTTGGAGATTGCTCAGTGGTTAAAGGCACTTGCTTGCACAGCCTGATGGCCCAGGTTCAAATCCCAAGTACCCATGTAAAGCCAGATGAGCAAAGTAGGGCATGCATCTGGAGTTCCTTTGCAGTGGTAAGAGGCTCTG
The DNA here is from genome assembly GCA_036365145.1 of Orientallactaga sibirica. Classification (NCBI taxonomy): domain Eukaryota; kingdom Metazoa; phylum Chordata; class Mammalia; order Rodentia; family Dipodidae; genus Orientallactaga; species Orientallactaga sibirica. Next base: position 5,333,901 of record JAEOAD010000031.1, on the reverse strand, counting down.
GGACCCCAGCCCCACATACACACTCTGCTTGCAAATAAATAAAAATTTAGAACTTCTCAGCCATGTGTATAAGATATGAATAAATTAATTTCATTTATAGACTTGAGGTACAGCTCTAAGATACCTTATTATGTATATATGTGCAATATTCCAAAATCTATAAAAATTTAAAATCTCAAACACTTCTAGTCCCAAGTATTTTGACATAATCAACTTATATGTGAAATGTCCAGAATAGGCAAAAATCTATAAAGGCAGAAAGTCATGAGTGGTTGCCCAAGGCAAAGGGAAAAGGTATTAGCTGATAATGGGAATGGAGCCTCTTAAGAGACAAAATGTTCTAAAATTAGATAGTGGTGATGATTGTACAACTTCCTGAAAAAAGTAAAAACACCCCACTGAATTGTATACTTTAAATAGGTAAATTTTATGGCATGTAAAGTAGGTCTCAATACAGCTGCTCAAACTTTTTAGAAAACCACTCATCCTATAATAACTGTGTCCTTTACAAAACTATCTCTCTCCTCCTTATTAAGCAAGTTGTTAGGCTGGGCCACTGGGGTATAATACAGGTTTTCTGAGGACCTATAGCCTAAATTTACATCTTTAGCAACAACTTCCTCTTTGCATTTTTGAGTAGTACTTAAAGGGTTCTGCAACCAGATTGCTAGAGTTTAAGTCCACATTCCAATACCTCCTAGATGTATGAACTTGTGCAAACTATTTAATTTCTTTATGACTCAGTTTCTTTCTTTCTTTTTTTGTGTGTTATGGCATGTCTGTATTTGTGTGTGCCCATGTGAGTGTGGGTATGTGTGTGCCATGGCCCTCCTGGGAAAGGTCAGAGGACAACTTTTTTTTTGGTTTTTCGAGGTAGGGTCTTACTCTGGCCCAGGCTGACCTGGAATTAACTATTTAGTCTCAGGGTGGCCTTGAACTCACGGCGATCCTCCTACCTCTGCCTCCCCGAGTGCTGGGATTAAAGGTGTGCGCCACCACGCCCGGCTAGAGGACAACTTTTGAGTACCAGACCAGTGTGTGTTTGCACCTCATTTGAAACATGGGCTCCTTCCCAGCTCCTTTCACTGGGCAAGCTGGCTTGTAAGCTTTGGGTGGATTCTCCTGTCTTCACTTCCCTTCTTACCACAGGCCACTGGGATTACAGATGCCTGCTACAGCATCCAGGTTTATGTGGGTGCTGGGGGTCTGAACTCAATTGCTCATGCTTGGCTGGCAAGTGAACCACTGAGCCATGTCCCCAGCCAGCCTAAGCACTCTTTCCTTCCCTTCTCTCCTTTCCTCTTTTTCCTCCCTTCCCATCCTTTTTTCTCCCCCACTCCTCCCTCTCTCTTTTGGTTTCTTTGAGGCCACCCTGAGACTACATAGTGAATTCTAGGTCAGCCTGGACTAGAGTGAAATCCTACCTCGAAAAACCAGTAAACAAACAAGTATATATATATTTATATATATTTTCCCCCCTTGGGCTGGAGAGATGGCTTAGCAGTTAAGGTGCTTGCCTGCAAAGCCTAAGGACCAGGTTTGATGCCCCAGGACCCACATAAGCTAGATGCACAAGGTGGTGCATGCATCTGGATTTTGCAGTGGCTAGAGGGCCTGGTGTGCCAATTCTCTCTATCTGCCATTCTCAAATAAATAAATAAAATATTTTAACATATTTTTGGGCTGGAGAAATGGCTTAATGGTTAAGGTACTTGCCTGCAAAGCCAAAGGACCCAGGTTTGATTCTCCAGGACCCACGTAAGCCAGATGCACAAGGTGGCACATGCATCTAGAATTTGCAGTGGCTAGAGGTCCTGGTGTGCCCATCTTCTCTTTCTATCTGTCCCCCCAAATAAATAAATAAAAATAAAATATTAAAAAAAATATTTTTTCTTTTAAGAAAAAAGCTAATTTAGGGCTGGAGAGATGGCTTAGCAGTCAAGGCAGTTGCCTGGGAAGCTAAAGGACCCAGGTTCAATTACCTAGTACTTATGTAAAGCCAGATGCACAAAGCAATGTATGCGTATGGAGTTCGTCCAGAGACACATGTGCGACCTTGTGCATCTGGAGTTCATTTGCAGTGGCTGGAGGCCCTGGCGTACCCATTCTCTCTCTAGCTGCCCCCCCTCAAATAAATAAATGAAATTTAAAAAGTACTTTAAAAAATAATTTATTATTAAGACTATGCCAGGGTCACTTGCAAAGTATGGAGAGTTTTCCTTTGGTAAGTGAAGTAAAGATTGTTACCAAACTTTGCTGTACACTGAACTAGCTTGAGGACTTAAAGCTCCCAGTCCTAACTCCTCTACTTGGCTTTTCTTCCGTGTACACTGAGCTCTGGGTTGTGAAAGCCCCATAGGTGATTCTAATGTGCAGCAACTTTGAGAACAACTGCCTAGGGGTTTTTGTTATTGTTGTCTGATTGATTTTTTTGCCTGGGGTTTTTGAAACGCATGACTTTCAACAACTTACACCTGAGGTCTGAGAATCTTTAGCTGAGTGAGGATGTCCTTTTGCACCCTGGGATTCGCTGTGGCGGTAAGAGCCATCACTGGAACAGAAGGAAACTTCTGGCGAAGCATATTCATTCTTTTGTAATCTTGACGAAAATCATGTCCCCACTAGTCAGAAAAAAATACTGCTCTCAGAATACTTGGACTCCCTTACACACAGTCCACACAAATCACTTTACTAAAAATCACTTTGTTCTTCAGTGAAACAATTCACCACTGTGGGCTTTTCTTCAGCTCTGAAGTTAGGTACACTACTGGTAATATAAACTTAATGATATTCAAGATGTAAAAACTATACTTACCTGACTCACACAATGTGCTTCATCAATAACAAAACGTGCCAAGAGCTTCCTTTCATACAGATTCTCCAGCGTGGAAATCAGCCGGTTACTTGCACAGACCTGGAGAGAGATATATGAAATATTTACACACATCATCTGAATGATTCTGCTGCCTTTAAGTTCCATTACAATAAAACTGTATTAAAACTATCTCATATACAACTGGTTCTTAATCTCTAAAGAGAATTAATGGAAAATAGCCAATCAGACATTTTAGAGTGTTGACCCACATTCTAAAATAGTTAGGTCAGTGATTCAGAAACTTTTTTCTGCCTCGACATATTAGAGGGCCACCACATGTTAACACAAGCAGTAGGATTTTATTTTTTTTATTTTTGGAGAGAGACACAGAGAGAGAGACAGACAGAGGGAGAGGGAGAGGGAGACAGATAGAGATGGGCGTGCCAGCAGTCTCTCAGCTGCTGTGAACGAAATCCAGATGTGTGCGCCCCCTTGTGGGCAACTGTGGAATTGTGCCCTTGTGTCACTTTCCATCTGGCTAAACGTGGGACCTGGAGATTAGAACGGGGTTCTTAGGCTTAGCAGGAAGGCGCCTTAACCACTAAGCCATCTCTTTAGCCCAGGCAGTAGGATTTTAGATATGTGTTAAACAGCATGCATGACACTTGGGGAAAAATTATATGCACAATTTGTTTGCATGTATGTATGTATGTATGTATGTATGTATGTATGTATGTACGTACGTTCGTTCTTTGGAGCAACATCTCAGGAGCTGTAAGCATGATTAGTACCTACTTTTTGACAAGGACATAGGAAAAGGACACAGATGCTGGGGTGATGGAGCTCTCTCACTGGTCAAATCTGGGACAATTAGAATGTCAAAATACAAGATAATAATTGGTTGTCACTCTCTAAATTAAGAATCCACGGGGCTGGAGAGATGGCTTAGCAGTTAAGGCGTTTGCCTACAAAGCTAAAGGATCCCGGTTCAATTCTCCAGGACCCACTTAAGCCAGATGCACAAGGGGGCACACGTGTCTGCAGTGACTGGAGGCCCTGGTGCACCAATTCTCTCCCTCCCTCTCTCTCTCTGCCTTTTTCTCTCTCTCAAATAAATAAATACATAAAAACATAAATGTATTTTTAAAAAAGAACCCACAAGTTCAGACTGACATAAATATCCAAGATGAAAGGGTAAGCACTTCTTATAATGAAATGATGCATTAAACTGGTAAAATCAAAATTTGATATTTGGCTGGGCGTGGTGGCGCACGCCTTTAATCCCAGCACTCAGGAGGCAGAGGTAGGAGGAGCGCTGTGATTTCAAGGTCACCCTGAGACTACATAGTTAATTCCAGGCCAGCCTGGGCTAGAATGAGACCTTACCTCGAACCCCCCCCCAAAATAATAAAATAAATAAAAATAAAAAATTGATATGTGGTATAGTATAACTGATTTGGGGAAGAATCATTATGGGTACTAAAACCTGTGGGTAAAATTCTGCTGTCTAACAGGATGTATATAAATATCCTGTCTCAGACTATGCTACAACAAGATCTCTACTAATTGTAGCAAAAACAAACAAACACAAAGAGTTAACTGTAGCAGAGAAGTCTGGCAGCTACCACAATAACAAGTGACTGGGTAACTAACATCATTGTCACTAACAGGATGAGTTGACATTAAGTGCCTACTGATAGCGTGCATGAGACCATATCCCCAAACCTGTCATAGTCCTGCCAAAGTGAGTATGAATCCAATCAGGAAGAAACATAAGACAAACTCAAACTGAGTTACAGTTCTCAAAACAACTGGCCTTTCCACTTAATCAAGAACAGTAAAAGAGTGCAACTGCTTAGATGAAAGACTGAATTGAGGTTTTCTTTTGCTACAAAGGACATTATTAGGGCAAATGATGAAACTGGAAGTTCTTTTTTTTTTTTTTTTAACTTTTAAAAAATATTTTTGAGAGAAAGACGCAGATAGAGAACGGGTGCCCTAGGGTCTCCAGCCACTGCAAACCAACTCCAGATCCAAGCACCACCTTGTATATCTAGTTTACATGGACCTGGGGAATTGAACCTGGGCCCTTTGGCTTAACAGGCAAGTATGTTAACTGCTAAGCCATCTCTCCAGCCCTTTTTAACCTTTTAATTGACAAATTTCATAAGTATAAGACAATAAATTATAATAATTCCCTCCCTTATCCCCATTCTTCCCCTCTCAAATCCACCCTCCATTGAATATCTTCTTTCCAATTAAAACTCTCTTCTATTTTGATGTCATCATTTTTTCCTCCTATTATGAAGGTCTTGGGTAGGTAGTATCAGGCACTGTGAGGTCATGGATATCGAGGCCATTCGGCATCTGGAAGATTGTACTGTAAGCAGTTCTACCCTTCCTTTGGCTATTACATTCTTTCTGTCACCTCTGGAAGAAGTTTTATAGGCTGAATGATGATACATCAGTGTACATTCCTGCCTTTGATAATTATACTATGGCTTTATTAAGAGAATTCCTTATTTTCTGGAAGTGTACAAGGAACTAATTAGGGTATTATATGTACAACTCACTCTTTAAATGCTTCAGGAAAAAACTAGAGGAAGAACCCAATAAAGTAATTATAGCAAAATATTACTGTTTGGGGTTTTTGGATGAAAGTTACATAGAATTCTTTGCACTACATTGAACATTAAAAATTAAAGTTTTAAAAAATATGTATTATGTTGGACTTTACTATCACATTAAAAAAATAATGATATAAATACAAACCTTCTCTGGAGTAACATATAAAAGTTTTATAATTGGGTCTTTTTTTGACAATTGGAGGTATATATTTGCAGCTTCTGAGTCGGTTTTATCACCTGTCAAATATGTTGCTGGAATCTAAGGATAAAAGTAGTAATTTAAATTTTATACATTAATCTGACACAATTGTATTTTTAGGTTTTATAAGTTACATATTAAACCTATAAAAATAAGTATCTCACTATAATAACAAATAATCAGTGCATATTAAAAAAATTGTTAAGTTAGAATCTCATTGTATAGCCCAGGCTAGCCTAGAACCTGTGATCCTTCTGTCTCAGCTTCTCTAGTGCTTGGATTACATATATGCCATCTAGTTACTACACATATTTTTAAAAATTCTTAAGAAAAAAATTTTTTTTCCAAGGTAGGGTCTGGAATTTACTATGTAGTCTTAAACTGGCTTCGAACTTACAGCAATCTCCCTAAATCTGCCTTCTGAGGGCTGGGATTAAAGATGTGTGCCACCACGCCCAGTCTTGTTTTTGTTTTTTTGGGGCAGGGTCTTGCTCTAGCCCAGGCTAACCTGGAATTTACTATGTAGTCTCAAGATAGCCTCAAATCATGGGGGTTCTTCTACCTCTGCCACCCTAGTGCTGGGATTAAGGGTGTGCGCCACTACCATAGGCAAGAAAAAAAAATTTTTTAGCTGGGCGTGGTGGTGCATGCCTTTAATCTCAGCACTTGGGAGGTAGAGATTGGAGGATCGCCGAGAGTTCGAGCCCACCCTAGAGTACATAGTGAATTCCAGGTCAGCCTGAACTATAGTGAGACCCTACCTTTTTGTTTTTCAATTGAGCATGACTCAAAATAGCCTTCCCATCTGGGTATAGTAGTGCACATCTGTAATCACAGCACTCAAGAGGCCAAGGAAGGAGGATTCCTCCTGCCAGGGCATCATAGCAAGTCTGAAGCCAGCCTGTGATTTAAGTTTTATTGATTTGAGACAGAATGAGAGAGAAAAAGTAGGCTTGCCAGGACCTCCTGCTGTTGCAAATGAACTCTGTGCACCTGGCTTGATATGGGTATAGCAGGATGGAACCTGGGCCATCAGGCGTTGCAAGCAAGCGCCTTTAGTCAGTGAGCTATCTCTCTAGTCCCCAGCCTGCAATTAGCATGAATTATTCTTTTTTTAATTTTAATTTTATTTATTTATTAGAGACATAGAGGGGGGAGAGAGAGAATGGGCATGCCAGGGCCTCTAACCATTGCAAATGAACTCCAGAAACATGCACTAACATGTGCATCTGGCTTATGTGGGACCTGGAGAATTGAACTGGGGTGGGTCTTAGGCTTTGCAAGCACATGCCTTAACTGCTAAGCCACCTCTCCAGCCTGAATTATTCTTATAATTCAGAAACAATAGAAAGTCAAAAGACTACCTAAAGCACTGAAGTATAAGTGTTTCTAAGGCACACTTTTATTAATATTTTCACATTATTACTTACATCCAAGGAAGTCAACTTTTGGACTTGATCTACTATTAGTGACCTTAAGGGAGAAATGACAATAGTGACCCCAGGAGAAACACAGGCAGGAAGCTGGTAACACAAACTTTTACCACCTCCTAAAGGAGAAATAGCAACAAAAACATCTGTCAGCTTTTATTTTGAGAACATGAAGGTAAATGTTACAAATTAAATTAAATATACTATTCAAAATAATTAACAAGACATCAAGCCTCAGAACACTTACTTTTAAGGTAGCAGTCTCCATATTCCTTTGAAATAAAAGGGTAGAACTGTATTTGTGTATAATAACAAAAGATGAAAAAAAATTAAAAATCTAACAAAATGTTTGAGCTGGAGAGATGGCTAAGGGGTTAAAGAGCTTGCTTGGGCTGGTGAAATGGCTTAGCGGTTAAGGCGTTTGCCTGAAAAGCTAAGGACCCTGGTTCAATTCTCCAGGACCCACATAAGCCAGATGCACAAGGGGGCACATGCATCAGGTGTTCGTTTGCAGTGGCTGGAGGCCCTGGCGTGCCCATTCTCTCTTTCTCTCTATCTGCCTCTTTCTCTCTCTGACTCTCAAATAAATAAATACTACATATATATTTTTCTCAAATAAATAAATAAATTACATATATATATATATAGAGAGAGAGAGAGAGAGAGAGCGAGAGCGAGCGAGAGAGCTTGCTTGCAAAGCCTGATGGTCTGGCTTCAATTCCCCAGTACCCACATAAAGCCAGATGCACAAAGCAGATCATGTGTCTGGAGTTTGTTTGTAGCGGCATTAGGTACGGGTACACCCATTCTCTCTTTCTCTCTCTCTCCCCTTGCAAATAAATAAATTAAATTAAAAAATTTTTTAGGCTATGTAACTAATTCAAAATGGCCAGACAATAAATATACCCCCCCCTTTCTCCTACAGTGCTAGAGATCAAACCCAAGGCCTTGTGCATGGTAGGCAAATATTCTACCACTCAGTTCTACCCTCATTCCCAAGTGCACATTTCAAAAACAACTAAAATGATTATGTTCAACTTAATTTTCAATTTCATCCATCTACTAATGGCAAAAGCTGGTGCTAAGCAGATTTTAGATCAATTTATTTTAAAGTATACATTATATCTCTTCTTTTTCCCATAAATAGTAAATTTCATTTTGGTGTGCATGTGGAAATGTCAAGAAAAAAACAAGATACTGAGACTAAAGACACCATCTGCCACTTAATTAGCTAGATGAACTCAGACATGCCATTTAACCTGACTAGACCTCAATTTTATCATTTGCAAAATGCACTAGGCCAGTAGTTTAAAAAAAATGTATCCAAAAGAAACTTTCTTTGGTGTGTGTGTGTGTATGTGTGTGTGTAAGTGAAGAGGTTGAAATGGAAGAAAGGATTTTAAAGTACACTGTGAAGCCCAGGAAAATCCCTGAGTAGATCAGTGCCAAAATCCCTTTCTTTCTTTCTTTCTTTCTTTCTTTCTTTCTTTCTTTCTTTCTTTCTTTCTTTCTTTCTTTCTTTTTTTTTTTTTTTGGTTTTTGCGAGGTAGGGTCTCACTCTGGTCCAAGCTGACCTGGAATTAACTATGTAATCTCAGGGTGGCCTCGAACTCTCAGCGATCCTCCTACCTCTGCCTCCCGAGTGCTGGGATTAAAGGCGTGCGCCACCACGCCCGGCTCTTTCTTTCTTTCTTTTTAAAATTTTTTAATTTTTTACAAAGGCCTTTTCAATATTAGGGTTTTTGAGTTGGAGCAAGTACAGTGATCACTAAATTAATAAAAGTTGATATGCAGCCGGGCGTGGTGGCGCACATCTTTAATCCCAGCACTTGGGAGGCAGAGGTGGGAAGATCGCCGTGAGTTCGAGGCCACCCTGAGATTACATAGTGGATTCCAGGTCAGCCTGGACCAGAGTGAGACCCTACCTTGAAAAACAACAACAACAACAACAACAAAAGCTGAAATGTTAATAAGCCAACAATGTCTAAATTTAAGACCAGTTTGAAAAAAACTCAGATGCCCAGTGAGCAAATGCCCAGTGAGAAATGGTGACAACCGACTGGCTCAAGATCATAACAAGGCAGGTAAAAAAAAACAAAACAAACAACACAACAAAAAAAAAAACAAAGGCAGAGAAGATACTGAACTCCACACTCTCCCTGCTTCCTAGCCTGTGCATTTAGTATTCTTCTGTGTTTGTTTGATTACAAATCACTGGACATCTCTTACAGGCTTCCCTAACAATGAAAAGTCCTGGACTCATCAAAACTAAGGGCAAGAAAGAACTGTGCTAATGTTGTACACTAAGGCCTGTTCATTTCATCCTCATGCTCTGTGAGGCAGGCATGTGCCCCCCACTCCCACGAAGAGGTCCCGAGAGTTAAGTGCCGTGTCCACATGCACCCGGCTCCTGGGAAAGCTGCAGAGCTGCACTGTAAGCCCATGTTACTCCGCAGCTGATGATCTGACCCAGCATGCAACACTATCAGAGGATCTCCCAGAAATGGTCTGTCTCTAACAGAGATTTTCTATTTCCTTTGTAGGCTTACTTAGACTAGAATAAAGAAAGATTCCCAAAGAACAATTCTCTATTAGGTCAGCCCATGAGCTTTGAGTTAACAGTCTTAAAAGGACCTATAAACCCTATCAATGTCAACAATTAGATCAGAGAATATGAGGTGATTCACTTTCTTTCTATGGTATGAGAAGCTTAAAAAGTCCCGAAATAATAAAAATACTGTGTAATATTGTTTAAAATTTGTATTGAGGGCTTTCATTTAACATCTGCCAATGGATTCTTGCCAAATCCTATCTAAAAATGCATACCAGTGGGCATTAGGATAAAACAGTCTTCACCAAGCAGCGCAGCATTGATCGCCTCCAGCTGATTTGTTCTGAAATTATGCAGGCCGAATTTTTTATGAAAAATCTTCATCATTTCTTTTGTATGAGGAAAAGTGAGACTTTGGAAGTGTTCATGTTTCACATTTCTGGAAGTTAAATTTTGTGCCAACTTGTCTACAAAAATAATTAATGTTAAGAAAAAACACAGTGCATTAATGCAATGACACGGTTTTGGTATTCATCCTTCCCCTGTAGAACCACCAGCACATCTTTCCCTCTGGCACATTTTATCTCTTGCTGAGGTTTCCTTTGCAGTAAGTCCTTGATTTTTCTGCAGCTCCCACTACCACCACTGATCTCATCCTTTCTCTTCTCCCCTGACCTAAAAGAAAACCATGACTGAGTTTCTTTTTTGTTTTTTTGAGATAGGGCCTTGCTCACTAGCCCAGGCTGACCTGGAATTCACTATGTAGTTTTGGGGTGGCCTTGAACTCACAGTGATCCTTCTACCTCTGCCTCCCAAATGCTGGGATTAAAGGTGTGTGCCACCATGCCCAGCTATCTGCTGGCTTTAAATTCCTTTTCTTGACTCCATTTCTCCTGGGTTCTTTACACATTCTTACTTAAAATACTTTTAGTCCTGTGATATCAAACAAAACCCGTGTGCAGAGAATACCTAGTTTTCTCCTAATATCTTCCTAATTTCTCATCCTGACACATCCATTTGTCTACCTGAATGATTTCTCAACAGTTTAGTGCAATGAGTCTGAAAATAGCCCTTCGCACTTTTTCTCCAAGTCTCACTCTGTCTCCTGACTCCTCTATTTCTGTGAATGGTGTCACAGCTTAGCCAGGCACCCTGGTCTGAAACCCGACTTCTCAGGCTCTTTCGCAGTCTCTCGCATTCACCATGCTCTGTATCCTCACTGGGACAACTCTGGCTCAGGAGACAAGAGGTCCTCACACATCCGCTCTGGCAGCTGCTCTCACTCAACACTCAATGGTCTCAAAGATAATTGCAGACATCAAGCATGACACATTCTAACATGATACCAAAATAAATCCATTAGTGGCTATTTTAAAGGTCAACAGCATCACTGTAAGACAACCTCTGAGGTATTAAGTCATCAATGGCAAAAATAGGGAGGGCTGTACTTCATAAAACTTTGTTTTGTTTTGGTAAAAAACACACTTTGTTAATTTTGATAATTTTATAGGGCTGATGTAAGGTTTTAAAATTGTTTGGCTTTACTTTGAAGCTTTTACAGTAGCTTAGTTCATTCCTCTCAGAACTCCTCTCATTAAACTGTGAGCTGCAAAACAGAATCTGTGTAGTGATCCCAAACCCTAGCACAGTATGTGGCACACAGTGAGCACTCAATGAACATTGATGTTTTTTTCTTTAGTTGTTTTGAGAAGAGGTCTCACTCTTTAGCCTGGGCTGGCCTCCAACTAGCAGCAATTCTCCTGCCTTACACAGCCCTGCCTCCTCCCAGGTACTGGATTACAGGTGTGAGCCACCATGCCTGGCTCAGTAAGTATTACTGAGTCGCTGATTTCACATTCTTAGGCTGCTTTACACTTTAATACTGTAAGACATAAAACATTACTTTATAAAAGAATCATTTTTCGCTGGGCGTGGTGGCGCACGCCTTTAAAAATCCCAGCACTCGGGAGGCAGAGGTAGGAGGATTACTGAGAGTTCGAGGCCACCCTGAGACTACATAGTTAATTCCAGGTCAGCCTGGACCAGAGTGAGACCCTACCTTGAACCCCCCCCAAAAAAAGAATCATTTTTCATCAATCCAGGCTGCTAAAAAGTATGCACTTTTCCCCCACATAAATTTATCTGTTCTTTTTACCCAAAATAACTAGAAACTTGGCCCCCTTGAGCTTTCTTGGATTAGAGACTAGACAGTGTTAGTTTCAAGGCAAAGCCCATTTGCAATGACTTTCGAGCTTTACTACAATAGGTTATAATTACACATTTTATAAACCTACAGCTGCTACAGAGACAAAGAGCAACTGGCTTTTGAAATTGTGATTTGTAATTCATATTATCAGTGAAGATTTGCATAGAAACAATGTGGTTTTCAGACAGAGATGACTTGCTATAGTTTTTCTGATCCAATTCCTATTTTGGACTGTTTTATTTTTCTATAATACTTAAGCATTCAATTTAGTTTAAACTTACCAGTACAATTCTGAATTGACTCTGAGAAATTTTTATTTTGAGCAGTAGATGCCACTGGAAGACAGTTTGTCTTGACTGAAGAAATTTTCTCTGATAATGATTTCATTGGCCCACCTTCCTTGATAGGTGGGTAGGTAGCTGTGGAAGATTTGCTGGCTGTTAAATTATGCATTATATTTTCCCAGTCATCATCATCATCATCATCAAAGTCATCTATGTCAAAATTATCAATATCATAGGAAGCCTGGATTTCTTCTTCTGTGGCATTTCCTGAGGCAGCATGTTTATTCTGATCTTTCACAGTAGTGCTTGTGAGAACATTGCCTGGGAAATAGGAGCTTTCATTTCTTTTTTCTGTCCTTGGTGTTTCAGCCCAGTTGCCTCTTACAAAGGACTTCTGTAAATGGGAACTCAATAATGGTCTTTCAGTGAGATTCTTCACGGTACCTGACAGTCCTGTCTTTCCTGGGGTGGTGGTCAGTAAAGACTCCCCAGGGGAAAGAGAATTTGAGGGAAGGTATGGAAAATTTAACTCCTTGACAGGATTCCTCACAGGGCAGGAATCACCTTCCACAGTGGTACCAAGTGAATCAGGCCTGTGTCTCCACATTGAACCCAGAAGACTGACATCATTTCTATTAAAATCTGCTTCTGCTAGGAGTTTCCTTCTGAAGAGAAGAAAGAGAAGATATTAAAGTACTGTACTATGGTACACACAAATGTTTACCTTCAGTTCTCAACTCCAAAGGAAATTGTAGACAAATATTTCTTCGTTTTCTCAGTCTTAAAATCTGAATACAATGCTGGGTGTGATGGTGCACACCTTTAATCCTAGCATTTGGGACTCAGAGGTAGGTGGATCACTGTGAGTCTGAGGCCACCCTGAGACTACATAGTGAATTCCAGGTCAGCCTGGGCCAGAGTGAGAGCCTACATCGAAAAACCAAAAACAACAACAACAACAACAACAAAAATTGCATACAAACCCTAAAGAAAGGGTTTAAAAAAATAAATGAATTTAGCCAGGCATGGTGAAACACACCTTTAATTCCACACTCAGGAGTAGAAGTAGGAAGATCACTGTGAGGCCCTACTTCAGAAAACAAACAAAAAAAAACCAACACCCCCCCCCCAAAGTAAATGAATTTAAAAGTGACATGATAATTTTTATGCAATTACTAGGCCAGAAAACCTGCACATTTTACCTCCTCCACACAATTTTTTTTCAAGGTAGGGCAAGTACCACCATGCCTGGCCATTTTGCCCTTTTTTTTTTTTTTTAAATTTGAGAGAGACATGAACAAATTCTAGATGTGTGCATCCCCTTGTGCACATGTGCAACATTGCACACTTGTGTCACGTTTGCATCTGGCTAAAGGTGGGACCTGGAGATTTGAACAAGTGTTCTTAGGCTTTGCAGGCAGGCGCCTTAACCGCTAAGCCATCTCTCCAGCCCTCATTTTGCCTATTTTTTGACTTGAAGTGGTAGAAACACAATCATACATTCCAGAAGGAGTGGGAAAAAAAAATCAAGGTACCTTATGTTTCTCTGTTGAAGCAGCTCATTCCCACAATTCAAAGCTTTCAGTTCATCAACAGGAATGGTATCAACTAATTTACAGATGTGGTCCATCACGTGAATGAGCTGCTGCTGTAAACTTATCTGTCTGGCTAGAAAGCAATTATAAATAAGCAACGAGAATAAAACCCAGAGCCTAAAACATGACAGGCAAATGCACCACCACCACTGAGTTTCAACCCCAAATTCCCCCCACCACTTTTTTCTTTATTAAGCCATATAACTAAAAGAGGATTTCAAAGGAGCTACTGTTTTAGATGAAGGGAAACAAACAAATGGTTTAAGGAAGCAATGTAAGCAAAGAAAATGCCTGTTCAACTTCAAGGGCTTAAGATATGTGGGAGGAAAAAAAATTAGTTTACATGGGCTGCAGAGGAGCCAGAATTCCCAGGATGCAAAGAGAATAAGAGGGCAAAAATGTTCAAAGAAAATGAGGCTGCAGATCAAGCACAGCCAGTTAAAGGGTTTCAAGGTCAGAAAGGAGAGTAAGAGCAAAGATGGAGGCTATGGAACCATGTGGGGACAACTATCTGTGTAAGAATGACCTGAGAAATGTGGACTCCTACTGGTGACTGGAAAGCAGCATGTGAGAGACGAGTGGTCAAAGTGGTGCTGCTGAGTCCCTATGCCACTTTGGTGGTCTATGTAAGGAGTAGTAGGAGCCTCAGCCTAGAGAGGGAGAGTGCACAACAGGATGAAGGACCTGAAAGCCAAGGCAGGTGCAGACAAGAGTGCCCAGGTGGCAGGAAGGAGCTCAGGTCTCCCAGACTACAAGGGACACTCTCAAATGAAACCTCAGACCCCTGGATGCTGAGATACAAGGTACCTACTGAATAAGAACAGAAGGAAAGTAAAGACAAACAAATACTGTTCCAATTAAAAACAACAACAACCAAAAAAAAAAAAAAAAGGGGAGGTGGTTGCCAACAGCTATAAACTAGTGACCTTGGTGTCAAATCAAGGCAAAATTCTAGAACACGTTATCACATGGCTGCTTTTGTGAGTGCTAAAAAGAGGAAACAATTATGGAGCCAAAGAGAGTTCATGAAAACAAAGCAGCCATCTTAATGTACTTCCTTCTTTGGAAGGATTAGTAGACTGGAAGATAATCCTAGCTGCCACGCAGTAAAGGCCTACAGTGTACCTTGAAACCTGACAACAACCCAGCAACGCAGACATTATTCTCTTCATTTTACAGAAAACGCAGCGCTGGGCATCGTCGTGCACACCTGCAATCCCAAGAGGCAGAGGCAGAAAGATTGCGAGTTAGAAGCTACTTGGGCTACATAGTGAGACCCTGACTCAACAAAAGCCCCTAAGGCCCAGGGATTTTTTTTCTCAATTGTGTGTGTGTGTGGGGGGGAGATAGTGCAGTGTAGTGTTTGCACTGTCCTCGCAATGTCTCATTCACTCGCCTGAGATGGACAGAATAGAGCATCTGGCGTCCTGCTCCATTGTTCTTCTGCCCATTCTTATTTTGAGCAGGAGCTTCTTATTGATAGTGACACCTGCTGTTTTTCACGAACCTGGGAGATTCTGTCTCTGCTCCCCTTTGTGGAACTGGGGTTACAGGACATATGGCCACGCCCAGTTGTTTACACTGGTTCTAGTGATTCAGACTTGGTGGTTTCAGGCCCCTTCAGCTCCTCATGCTTGCGCAGGAAGTGCACTTAACCCCTAAACCATCTCTCCAGTCCCCAGGGAGGTTTAACTAATGTGCTATCCGCACAAAGTCAGGAGTAGGAGACAGCTCTCTATTGCAGGCTCTGCTTCTTCCTGCCTCAGACTTTGACCTTTCTGGAGCCCTTATAGCTGGGTCTTGCACAACTCCATGGCAAAGGAAGAGAAATGTCCTGAAGATTCAGAACTAGGTAAATCAGAGGTGATGAGTTAACTGAAGTCAGCTAAAAGGGAGACCTCATGACATTGTAGAGCTTCCATGTCCTTCTCCCAAGAACCATCACATTAGTGAAAGTTAACGATAAAGACACAGGATAGTGCAGTGGTTATCAGGGTGAGTGCAAGAGCCTGCAGGCTGTTGATTTGAATCCTAGGTCTACTGCTGGCCTCCCTCTAGCTCAGACTGACTTGGAACTCACTCTGTAACAAGTCTCCTACCTCTGCTTTCTGAGTACTGGGATTACAAATGTGACCTACCATTCCTGGATTTTTTTTCTTGCATGTGTATATGTGTGTGAGTGGCATGCATGTGGGTGCACATATGTGCCTGTCCACATGTGCTTGTGTCTATGGAGGCTTCAAGAATGCAGTTGACCTACTTTGAAAAAGGGTCTCTCACTGACTTGGAGCACACCACTTGGGCCAGACTGGCTGGCCACGGAGCTCTAGGGATCTTCTTGTCTCTGCCTCCCCAGTGTTGAGACTACAGGAGCACACCACTGAGTTCAGCATTTTATGTGGGTGCCGGAGAACAAACTCGGGTCCTGACACTTGCCAAGCAAGCACTTTACTGACTAAGCTACCTCACCAGTTCCTGGTGCTATCTTATTTCTGCAACTATATAATTACTTAACTCCTTTGTACCTTAGTTTCTTTATTTGTAACATGGAGATAACAGAAACCACCTTAATGGGCTGGGATAAGGATTAGTTTACATTGCAGGGCTCTTAGAGGAGTGTCTGAGACATCAGCTACTTCAGGAACATCTCTAGTAATAAATTCAGAGACCAAAATAGAAAGAAACTCAGAAACAAAAGCACCAGAGCACACTACGTCTCCACATGCAAACATACCACAGGGAAAGCTTAGCATCTGCCAACGAGCACAGCCTTTCAGAACTACTCAGAGAGTAGAAGACAGCTCTTAGAAGCTGACTTGATAAAAATTATAAAAACACAGGAAAGCTAAAGATAAAATTGAGAAAATCTGGGGCTGGAGAAATGGCTTAGCAGTTAAGGTGTTTGCTTGTGAAGCCAAAGAATCCCGGTTTGATTCTTCAGGACCCACGTAAGCCAGATGCATGAGGGGCACATGCATCTGGAGTTCATTTGCAGTGGCTGGAGGCCCTGGCGTGCCCATTCTCTCTCTGTCTGCCTCTCTTCTATCTCTCTATCTCTCTCTGCTTGCAAATAAATAAATAAAATTTTTTGAAAAAAAATGAGAAATTTCCTAAAGATAGAAAAGCAAAAGAAGAAAGATATATAAGATAATTAAGGTCTTACAAGATAGGGAGGTCTAAAATCCAAACAGCAGAAGTTCCAGGTAGAGTAAAATTGTAAAGGGGGCAAGGGAGTATGGGAGAACAGACAAAAAGAAACAATACCAGAAAGACTTTCAGAATAAAAACACACGCATTTCTAGTCTGAATGTGCCTCTGGAAAGCAGAAATCAAAGGTGGAAAAAGGGACTGCTAGGTTCCATGGTGTAGTGGTGAGCACTCTGGACTCAGCGCGGGAACTACTATTTTTCAGTCTTATAGTTACTGAATATTTTATACAGGGAAAACATTTATACAGGAAAAAAATCAGAATTGCAAAAGGACTAGAAATGTAACCTGATAGTAGAGTATAGAAGCCCTAGGTTCGAACCCCAGTACTAAAGAAAAAAAGACAACGCCAGGCATGGTGGCGCAGGCCTTTAATCCCAGCACTTGGGAGGCAGAGGTAGGAGGATCGCCATGAGTTTGAGACCACCCTGAGACTACATAGTAAATTCCAGGTCAGCCTTGAACTACAGTGAGACCCTACCTCGAAAAAAAAAAAAAAAAAAAAAAAGACAAGAACCAATTGTAACAGACAAGCAAAAATATTAAACTCAAATAGTACACAGACCAAGATCCAGAGCACACAGAAGGGAGAAGCAGGAGGATCTACAAATCCATATCAACTTTTATGTACTTATTTTTAATTTTATTTATTAATTTGCAAGCAAAGAGAGAGGGAGGGAGAATGGGTGTGCCAGGGCCTCTAACTTCTGCAAACGAATTCCAGATGCATGTACCACTTTGTGTACTCAGCTTTATGTGGGTACTCGGGAATAGAACCTGGGTCATTAGGCTGTGCAGGCATGCACCTTAATCATTAAGCCATCTCTCCAG
This sequence comes from Orientallactaga sibirica, assembly GCA_036365145.1. NCBI lineage: Eukaryota > Metazoa > Chordata > Mammalia > Rodentia > Dipodidae > Orientallactaga > Orientallactaga sibirica. The sequence goes on along the minus strand of JAEOAD010000031.1, from coordinate 5,316,156 downwards.
CCCTTGACTTTCATTTAAATTTATTTTTTAAAGTAATTTATTTATTTTGATTTGAGACAGAGAGAGAAAAGAGAGAGAACAAGCATGCCAGGGCCTCTTGCCACTGCAAATGAATTCCAGATATATGCATTACTTTGTACATCTGGCTTTACATGGGTACTCGGGAATTAGGTCTGGCAAGTTTTGGAGGAAAGCACCCATAACGGCTGAGCCATCTTCCCAGCCGCATATCTATAAAGAAGAATCAAGGGGCTGGAAAGATGGCACAGTAGTTATAGATGCTTGCTTGCAAAACCTGCCTGCTGAGAGTTCATACTGTCCACATCAGATAGACAAGTGTCTAGGTTTGTTTGTAGTGGTACAAGGCCCTGGTGCACCCATACACACTGCTATAGGATGAAAATATAATCTTACTTTGTTTACAAACATAAATAGCTGGAACATACATATGTCTAAAGCACTTTTTGTACCGTCACAGTCTGTAGTGGTTTCTGGATCAGGTTCCTGTGGAATCATTTGCTCTGGTTTTAACAAACAGTCTTTGGATGTGCTAAGAATGTCTTTCTCTCTGTCAGAGTCATCAAGATCCTTTAACATACTACGAAAAAAAAAAAAGGCCAATAATGCTACAGACTAAACCAAATAAATGTACACATTTTCTCCTACTATAGTTAAACAATATGCAACAGATAACAGGTAAGAGAAACATGCTTGCTTGCATTTTTTCAAACAGGCTGTGTGGCTGAGCTGACCTTAAAATCATCCTGCTTCCACTTCTTAAGTGCTGGGGTCACAGGCCTGTACCACTCTGCTTGGATGGGAAACATGTATTTATCCCAGTTCTTTTTTTTTTTTTCCTCGAGGTAGGGTCTCTCTCTAGCCCAGGCTGACCCGGAATTTACTTTGTAGTCCCAGGCTGGTCTCAAACTCACAGCAATCCTCTTATATCTGCTTCCTAAGTGCTGGGACTAAAAGGTGTGCACCACCACACTTGGCTTATTTCTTCCATTTTAGAACCTTTAAGTCTTCCATCTTCTGGTCCCAAGAGACCCCATCAACTTCCATCTCCAGCTATGTCCTTTTCAAGAACACCAGGCTCCAATCAAATGGCACCACTCACACGCCTTGTAAGCTCTGTTTTGTCTATTTTAATGGGATGTTGCTTCTGCTCTCTTTTCAGATTGGAAAATCTGCCACCCAAGCTCTTTATACCCAAATTATCTTTGCTCTTGAAGACCCGGCCCAAGTGTCACTTTGCTTTCTCTGGAAAATGATCATTCACAACTCTCTTTTCAGAGATTACAAAGTGCTTTATGTGGACCCCTGGTAGGTCAATATGCATAGTATTATTTGCTCATGCTTTCTCTCAAATAAATTTTAAAAATATAAAAAGGTGTTTTTAGCGGGGTGTGGTGGCGCATGCCTTTAATCCCAGCACTCAGGAGGCAGAGGTGGGAGGATCACCATGAGTTCGAGGCCACCCTGAGACTACATAGTTAATTCCAGGTCAGCCTGGGCTAGAGTAGACCCTACTTCAAAAACAAACAAACAAACAAACAAACAAACAAACAAACAAACAAACAGGCATTTAAAAAATATTAAAACCAAACACAGATAAGGAAAATTGTTGGAATTGTGGAATTAGAAATATTTCTTCTCAGCCAGGCATGGTGGAGTATGCCTTCAATACCAGCATTCAGGAGATTGCTATGAGTTTAAGGCTAGGCTAGGATACAGAGTGAGTTCTAGGTTAGCCCGGACTAGAAGTGAGACTTTGCCTCCAAAAAATAAGCTATGGGCTGGGCGTGGTGGCATACGCCTTTAATCCCAGCACTTGGGAGGCTGAGGTAGGAGGATAACCATGAGTTTGAGGTTACCCTCAGACTGCAGAGTGAATTCCAGGTCATCCTGGGCTAGATTGAGAGCCTACTTTGAAACCCTGCCTCCCTCCCAAAAAAAAAGCTGGGTATGGTGGTGCATGCCTTTAATCCCAGCACTTGAGAGGCAAAGGTAGAAGTATTGCCATTAGTTTGAGGCCACCATGAGACTAATTTCAAGTCAGCCTGGGCTAGAGCAAGACTCTACCTTGAAAGACCAAAATAAATAAACAAATAAAAATAAATAAAAAACAAAAAACAACTCTAAAAATATTTCTTCTTTTTTTCCAAGGTAGGGTTTCACTCTAGCCCAGGCTAACCTGGAATTCACCATGTTCTCTATGTAGTCTATGTGGCCTTGAACTCACAGTGATCCTCCTACCTATTTATTAGAGAGAGAAAGAGGCAGAGAGAGGGAGAAAGGAAGAATGGGCACACCAAGGCCTCCAGCTATTGCAAACAAACTCTAGATGCATGCACTCCCTTGTGCATCTGGCTTACGTGGGTCCTGGAGAGTCGAACTGGGATCCTTTGGCTTTGCAGGCAAACGCCTCAACTGCTAAGCTGTCTCTCCAACCCTAGCTCTGCCTTTTGAGTGCAGGGACTAAAGGTATGCACCACCACACGTGGCTTTCTTCTCTCTCTTTTTTTTTGTTTTTTCAAGGTTCCGAGGTAGGGTGTCACTCTAGCCCAGGCTGACCTGGAATTCACTCTGTATTCTCAGGGTGGCCTCAAACTCATGGCGATCCTCCTACCTCTGCCTCCTGATTAAAGGCATGTGCCATCACGCCCGGCTTTCTATCTTTAAAAATATATATTTTACTTATTTGAGAGAGAAAAAGGCAGAGAGAGAGAATGGGCACATCAGGGCCTCTAGCCACTGCAAATGAACTTGAGACGTATGTGCCACTTGTGCATTTGGCTTTATATGGATACTGGGAAATTGAACCTTGGTCGTTAGGCTTTTCAGGCAAACAGCTTAATCACTAAGCCCTCTTCTCTCTTATTAATAATTCTAAAGTGGCTACAAAGTTATTTGTTCAATGCCTGGCGTGGTGACAAACACCTTTAATCCCAGCACTTGGGAGACAGCGGTAGGAGGATCACAGTGAGTTCGAGGCCACCCTGAGTCCTTTTTCTCCTGTGTGTGGCCACTACACATAATATATATATATATTTTTGGGGGTTCAAGGTAGGGTGTCACTCTAGTCCAGGCTGACCTGGAATTCACTATGTAGTCTCAGGGTGGCCTTGAATTCATGGTGATCCTCCTACCTCTGCCTCCCGAGTGCTGGGATTAAAGGCATGCGCCACCACACCCAGCTTAAAAATATATTTTTTAAATTTATTTGCAAGGAGAGAGAGGAGAGAGAGAGAATGGGCAATCCAGGGCCTCTAGCTACTGTAAAGGAATGCCAAACACATGCATCACTTTGTGCATCTGGCTTTACATGGGTACCTGGGAATCGAACCCAGGTAATTAAGCTTTGCAGGCAGGGGCCTTAACCACTGAGCCATCTCTCCAGCCCTGCTTTATTATTATTATTATTATTATTATTATTATTATTATTATTATTATTTTTATGAGTGAGAGAGAGAACTGGTGTTCCAGGGCCTTAACCACTGCAAATGAACTCCAGACACATGCACCACCTGTGTGCATGTGTCACCTTATGCATCTGGCTTATGTGGGTTCTGGGGTGTCAAACCTGGGTCCTTTGGCTTCACAGGCAAGAGCCTTAACCACTAAGCCCTCTCTCTAGTCCCCCACATTTTTTTGAGAGACAGAGAGAGAGATAGAGAATGGGCACGCCAATGGCCTCTCAGCTGCTGTGAACGAATTCCAGATGCATATGCCACCTTGTGGGCAAGTGCGGCATTGCACCCTTATGTCACTATGTCTAGCTAAACATGAGACCTGGAGAATCCAACAGGCATTCTTAGGCTTGGCAGGCAGGCGCCTTAACCAGCCCACCACATTTTTTTAATAAAGAAAAAAGCAGCTGGGTGTGGTGACGCACACCTTTAATCCCAGCACTTGGGAGGCAGAGGTAGGAGGATTGCCATGCATTGTGAGTTTGAGGCACCCTGAGACTACATAGTCAATTCCAGGTCAGCGTGAGCTAGAGTGAAACCCTACCTTGAAAAACCAAAAAAAAAAAAAAAAAAAAAAAGGAAAAAGAGAAAAGCAGATTGGAGAAATGGCTTAGCTAGGCATTCCACAAGGAATTGGTATGGCACAGGAGAAAGGACACTGGGTCTTGGTCCATTTGCCCATTAGCTATTTCATCCTGGGCAATGCCCTGCTCCTTGCTGGCCTCAGCTGTTCCACTAGTTAGACGAGAATGCTAGTTTAGATTCAGATTCTAGATGCCATATAAACTTTTGCTCCATCTTATAACTTTCTGTAGTTCTGAGTTTCTATCAGTAAAGAAAAGAGAGAAGAGCTTAGTTCTTTAGTTTTGTAATCAAATAGTAATCACATTTCAACCCTGGCCACAGTACAACTTATCTCTTAAAGCATAAACCAAAAGGAAGTAAATGAGGTTATACATAAAATATTTCCTTCCTTGTCTAATTAAGAGGATAGAGTACAGGGATCTGTTTCTGTCACAATATGACTAAAGAACCAGGTGTGGCAGCTCAGGGGTGTGGGTGTGGGTGAGGCAGGAGGATCACCATGAGCTCAAGGCCAGCCTGGGATACAGGGTGAACTTCAGGTCAGCCTTAGCACAGTGAGATTCTGCCTCAAAAAACCAGCTGGGTGTGGTGGCACATAGCTTTACCCCCAGCACTTGGGAGGCAGAGGTAGGAGGATCACTGTGAGTTTGAGGCCACCCAGAGACTACATAGTGAATTCCAGGTCAGCCTGAGCTAGAATGAGACCCTACCTCGGAACCCCCCCCCAAAAAAAAAAATAAGAAAAAATTAGGGTGAGATGGCTTAGTGGTTAAGGCATTTGCCTTTGAAGCCTAAGGATCCAGGTTCAATTACCCAGTACCCAGATAAACCAGATGCACAAGGGAGCACATGCATCTAGAGTTCATTTGCAATGGCTAGAGGTCCTGTTGTGCCCATTCTCTCACTCTATCTGCCTCTCTCTTTCTCAAAATAAATAAATAAATAAAAATTAGCCCAGGGCTGGAGAGATGGCTTAGTGGTTAAGGTGCTTGCCTGAGAAGCCAAAGGATGCCAGTTCGACTCTCCAGACCCCACATAAGCCAGATGCACAAGGGGGTGCATGCATCTGGAGTTTGTTTGCAGTGGCTGAATGCCCATTCTCTGTCTGTCTGTCTGTCTCTCTCTCTCTCTCTCATATAAGTAAATAAATAAAAATATTTAAAAATTAAAAAAAATATGGTCTTCAAAGAGACTCTTACTTAAAAAAAATTAGCCAACCATGGCGGCACACACCTTTAATCCCAGCACTTGGGAGGCAGAGGTAGGAGGATTGCTACAAGTTCGAGGCCACCCTGAGACTACATAGTAAATTCCAGGTTGGTCTGGGCTACAGTAAAACCCTACCTTGAAAAACCAGAAAAATAAAAAATAAAACTAAACAGTATAGTATGTATCTTACCATGAAAATAGACTGATATTTGGAACTGCTATTCTCCTGCCTCAGCCCCTGAACCAATAAAATAAAAATTTAGGGGCTGGGAGATGACTCAGTGGTAAGATGAGCAATGGAGGGATATTCTTGACATTCCCCTCTGGCCTCTGCACCTGTGTGCATGGGGCATGCATAGTTCCATACACAGGTGCACCACACCACAAATACTCTGCGTACATACGATCCCCCCTCCCCAGAGTGGTAGTGCATACCTGTAATCCTGGCACTTGGGAGGCTGAGGTAGGAGGATCCTGAGTTCAAGGCCAGCCTGAGCTACATGGCAAGAATAGTTTCCAAACAATCAAATAAATAAACAGCACTTTTGGATGCTTCATTAACATACAAAATAAACTGCAGAGGCACAAAGTACATATTTGTAGGAAGGATATTATATAACTAAGTTAGCATTTACACAATCCCAGAAAAAACAACATTTATTAATTATTAGCTGTTTTACCTAGAGAATTTCAAAGAGGAAGAAGCGGTAGAAATAAGTTCTTCTTGTGGAGAAGGTGGAACAAAATCTACGTCATCATCATCATCATCAAGTTTAAGACACAGAGAGTTCTCAGCTGAATGGAACTCAACTTCTTCGTGTTTCTTCTTTCCACTATTATCTAAAACCAAACAGTTGATAAACACAGATTATTTTAATAGTTAATGAGAGAAAGAAGACAGGTGAGCACTAGGGGTGAGTGCTTTGGGGAACTCATAAATAATCACAGCACTTTGTACAAGAATCTTCCATAGGTCAGTGCTGGCTGACTTCATAAATGATTAGTGAATCACCTGGAAGAAGTCCAAGGCTAGATGGAGGCCTACATTTGCTTAGGGATTTTCGTGCCCTTCTCGAGTTAGAATCAACATGTTCATCTTTTTTTGTTTTTTACTCATGTTTAAATAAGGATAACATGTAGCAAATTTTTTCTGACGTAGGGTTTCACTCTAGCCCAGGCTGACCTGGAACTTACTCTGTAGTCTCAGGCTGGCCTTAAACTCACGGCGATCCTCCTACCTCTGTCTCCCCGGTGGTGGGATTAAAGGAGGCAGAGGTAGGAGGACCGCTGTGAGTTTGAGGGTAGCCTGACAGGTAGACCCTACCTTGAACCCCCCCCCCCAAAAAAAATTAGTGTTATATGAAAGAAAAGAATTAGTGTTATATGACAAGGATGGAAGAAACCCTCGGGCCTTACAACATGTATAAGGTTAAGGCATTGCTATTACTTAGTGACATCTCACCACTGTTTTTTTTTGAGAGAGAGAGAATTGGCATGCCAGAGCCTTAGCTACTGCAATTGAACTCCAGATGCTTGCGCCGCCTAGTGGTCATGTGCTACCTTGCGCTTGCTTCACCTTTGTGCATCTGGCTTAGGTGGGATCTGGAAGATCAAACATGGGTCCTTAGGCTTCACAAGCAAATGCCTTAACCACTAAGCCATCTTTCCAGCCCTGTTTTCTTTTTTTTTTTTTAAATGAAACTCTGGAACACTTTATTTTAATTTTTCAGAGACTGGATTTCTGCTAGGTAATAAAGCTGAACCTGGAACTCTGAAAAAAAAATTTTAAGTAGAAGAACAGATTAGTGGGGGTGAAAAGGCCTAAGTGAGGTCAGGGTAAAAAAGTGAGTAAAGGAAAGGTGGAAGGAGAGCTAATCAAAATCTAAGAGGAGGAGCAGGGTGTGGTGGCACACACCTTTAATCCCAGCACTCGGGAGGCAGAGGTAGGAGGATTGCCATGAGTTCAAAGCCACCCTGAGAATAGAGTGAACTCCAGGTCAGCCTGAACTAGAGTGAGACCCTACCTCCAAAAAAAAAAATCTAAGAGGATATAAATAAGTCATATGGAAACCTACTTTTCTGGACAATGGAACACTCAGAAGCCAGAGATTGTTACTAGAAAAATTTCAATGCCAGGGATGTGATACCTTCCAGTGAGTTGTTGGCCAGGGAGGTCACTGATAGCCCCAAAACATTACAGGCCATTGCCGAGGCCCTTGGTTTCCCACCAGGAATAGATGGTAAGACCCTATTGTGGAAGACTCCACATACTTGGGCTGCAAGGTCACTGAGAAATCCTGCTGGAGCTGAGCTGAAAGCCTCCTTCATGTGGACCAGCTGACAGAAAGTTGGAAAAAGCTATGCTACATGCAGTTCAATGGGAGAGAGAGAAATCACCAGTGAAGATACTCAACAGTGGACACTGCAAACCTTAAATTTGGCCAGCCAGGCCAAATGAGCCAACGGGTGCAATAGTGGCATGTCTGTTATGGGGGAAACCAAATGCTCTCTAATTGGACTGGAGGCCTGCTCCATGGTAGGTAATACATCCCTGATACTGAAAACTTACAACAGGGGTAGTCATGAGCCCTAGGGGTGTAACATCTGCTGGTGTCTGGCTAAATATATATACTATGCTTACCAAACTTCCCAGTAAGCACTTCTCTTAATGTTCATACCCCTATATTAGTGCTACTCTCACTTTTGGTTAGAGAAACTTCTCTTTCCAGATGGCAGCGACCTTGGGATGACTCAGAAGGCACCATGGTGCTAAGAAGTGACAGGAGTGCTCAACACTGAAATATCTCTAACACACCTTCCAAGACTCAGGGTCCATTGCAGAAGAGGTGGCAGAAAGAATGTAAGAGCCAAAGGAAGAGTAGGACTCCTTACAATGTGCTCTTCCAGATACAAAATAACCTGGATATCCATGACCTCAGTGCCTGACACTACCTACAAGACCATCATGATAGGAGGAAAAGATCATGACATCAAAATAAAAGAGAGACTGATTGAGAGGGGGAGGGGATATGATCGAGAGTAGAGTTTCAAAGGGGAAAGTGGGGGAGAGATGGAATTACCATGGGATATTGTCTACAATTATGGAAGTTGTCAATAAAAATAAATAAATAAATAAAAATTTTAGGGCCTGGAGAGATGGCTTAGCAGTTAAGTGCTTGCCTGTGAAGCCTAAGGACCTTGGATCGAGGCTCAATTCCCCAGGACCCACATAAGTCAGATGTACAAGGTCACATATGCATCTCAAGTTTGTTTGCAGTGGCTGGAGGCCCTGATGTGTCCTCTCTCTCTGCCTCTTTCTCTCTCTTTGTTGCTCTTAAATAAATAAATAAATAAATAAATAAAATAAACAAAAAAATTAGTGCTCGCCTCAGCAGCACATATACTAAAATTGGAACAATACAGAGAAGATTAGCATAGCTCCTAAAAAAGGCAAGAAAAATAAAAAGAAAACAAAAAATTATTTATTTGCCAACAGAGAGATAAAAGGCAGAGAATATGGGCATGTCATGGCCTCTAGTCACTGAAAACAAACTCCAGATGTATACGCCACTTTGTGCATCTGGCTTTACATGGGTACTGAAGAATCGAATCATTAGGCTTTGCAGGCAAGCACCTTAACCTCTACGCCATCTCTCTAGCTCATCAATCATTTTTCAACCTTCTCTCACTCCATAGCAACCAGAATCCAGGTGTTTATAAAAATTTAGCCTCAGGGTATGGCATGCACCCATAGTTGGAGCTACTAGCAAGGCTAAGGCAGAAGAATGGCTTAAGCCAGGTCTGGTAATGCAGGACTTGATTCCAGCTACTTAGGAGGCTGAGGAAGGAAGATTGGAAGGTCAAGACTTGCCTAGCAAATCTGTGACCAGAGATGGCTTAGTGCTAAGTGCTGTGCAAATATAACAACCTGAGTTTGGATCCATAACACCTACATAAATGCCAGGTAGGTATGGGGGCCTGCTTGTAATCCTAGTGCTTGGGATATTAGCTGAATTGGCAAGCTCTGGGTTCTGGTCAAAGAGCCTGTCTTGGTAAATTATAGCAGAGAGCTATTGAGAAAGACACTAGCATCAACTTCCACAGACTACACACACAACTCTACACACATGCCAAAAGAAAAAAAATTACTGGCCGGGCGTGGTGGCGCATGCCTTTAATCCCAGCACTCGGGAGGCAGAGGTAGGAGGATTGCCGTGAGTTCAAGGCCACCCTGAGATTGCATAGTTAATTCCAGGTCAGCCTGGGCCAGAGTGAAACCCTACCTCGAAAAACCAAAAAAAAAAAAAAAAAAAAAAAAAAAAACTAATAAGGGCTGGAGAGATGGCTCAGGGATGAAGGCACTTGCCTGCAAAGCCTAATGACCTGGGTTTAATTCTCCAGTGCCCATGTAAAGCCAGATGTGCAGTTGTACATGCATCTGGACTTCGTCTGCAGAGGCAGGAGGCCCTGGTGCATGCAGTCTCTCTGTCCCTCTCTTCTCTCTCTTGCAAATAAAAAAAAAAATTAAATTACTAATAGTTGAGCCAGGCATGGTGGAGAAACCTTTAATCCCAGCACTTGGGAGGCAGAAGTAGGAGGATCACCATGAGTTCAAGGCCAACCAGAGACTACATAGTAAATTCCAGGTCAGCCTGAGCTAGAGTGAGACCCTATCTTGAAAGGTCAAAAACAAAACAAAACAAACAAACAAAAAACAAAACTAATAATTAAAAAGGTCTGGGGCTAGAGAGATGGCTTAGTAGTTAAGGTGTTTGCCTGCAAAGCCAAAGGACTTTTGATTTGATTTGGTTTGATTCCCCAGGACCCACTTAAGCCAGATGCACAAGAGGACACATGCATCTGGAGTTCGTTTGCAGTGGCTGGAGGCCCTGACACGTCCTCTCTCTCTCTCTCTCTCTCTCTCTCTCTCTCTGCCTCTTTCCCTCTCTCAAATAAATAAATTAATTAAAATTAAAATTAAAAAACAAAAAGGAGTAGAGGGGCTGGGGAGATGGCTCAGCAGTTAAAGGTGCATCCTTGCAAAAGCCTGATGGCTTAGGTTTGACTCCCCAGTACTCACGTAATGCCAGATGCACAAAGTGAAGCATGCATCTGGAGTTCATTTATAGAGGCAGGATGCCCTGGTATGCCCATCCTACCTCTCTCTGTCTCTTTTTCAAAATCAAAACAAGGCTGGAGAGACAGCATAGTTGGTAAAATACTTGCCTTGCAAGCATGAGGACCTGAGATCAATTCCTACCACCTTCATAAAAACACCAGGTGGGAAGCGGAGGGGGGAGGGATTACCAAAGTTTATTGTCTATAAAATTATGGAAGTTGTCAATAAAAAACTTTAAATAAATAAATACTGTGTTACCAAAAATAAAAAATAAAATAAAAAAACACCAGGAGAATGCATATATTATGCCCACCAAACTGACCTGTAAGTACTTTTCTGAATGTCTATACCCATATGTTAATGCTACTCTCACTTTTGGTTACAGAAGCTTCTCTTTTCAGATGGCGGTGACCACTGGGGTGACTCAAAAGTCATGATAGTGCAGAGAAGAAGTGACAGTGGAGTGTTCAGCACTGAGATATCTTTATCACAGCTTCCACAGCTCAAGATCCATTGCAGAAGAGGTGGTGGAAAGAATTTAAGAGCTAACAGAAGGGTAGGACTGCTTATAATACAATCTTCCAGACACAAAATGGCCTGGATATCCATGACCTTGCAGTGCCAAATACTACCTACACAAGATCTTCCTAATAGGAGGAAAAGATCAAAATAAAAGAGGGACTTATAGAGGGGGGGAGGGAATATGATGGAGGGGTGGATTTGTGAGGGGACAAGTGTGGGTGAAGGGGGAATTTTCATGGTTTATTGTCTATAATTATGAAAACTGTCAATAAAAAGGTTTTTTAAAATGCCAGACGAAGACTAGAGATCGCTCAGCAATTAAGAGCATTTCTTGTGCAAGCATGAGGACATGAGACCACTTAAGTTTGATTTCCCAGAACCACATAAATAGTTAGATGTGGCCACATATGTTTGTAACCACAGTCCTGTGAGAAGCAGAGAATGTAGAATTGCTGAGGCTCACAAAAATGACAGGCTTGGGCTGGAGAGATGGCTTAGTAGTTAAGGCACTTGCCTGCGAAGCCAAAGGACTCATGTTCTACTCTCCAGATCCCATGTTAGTCAGATGCACAAAGATGAGGCAAGGTTGCTCATGCCCACTAGGTGGCACAAGTGTCTGGAGTTCAACTGCAGTAGCTGAGGCCCTGGCGCACCAATTCTCTCTGTCTGTCTCTCTAAAATAAAAAGAAAAATGACAAGATCCATGGGCTGGAGAGATGGCTTAATGGTTAAAGGTAGGTGCTTGCCTGCAAAGCCAAAATACCCAAGTTTAACTCCAGTACACATAAAGCAAGATGCACTAGGTGGCACATGCATCTGGAGTTTGATTGCACAGGCCCTGGTGCACCCATTCTCTCTGTCTCTCTTGCTCTGTTAAATAAATAAATAAATAAATAAAATATTAAAAAAAAAAAAAAAGACAGGCTCCAGAATCAGAGAAGAGACTCCATTTCAAGGAAAAAAGCAAGTGAACAATGGAAGGGGCCACTGACATTCACCTGTGGCCTCTGTGTGTGTGTACTCATGAGACACTGCATCTGCACACACATGAGCATACATCACATATTACATCATACCTACTACACACATGCACATGCCATAAAAAAGAAAATGTTGGGCTGGGCATGATGGTGCATGCCTTTTATACCAGCACTTGGAAGGCAGAGGTAGGAAGATTGCTGTAAGTTCAAGGCCACCCTGAGACTACATAGTGAATTCCAGGTCAGCCTGGGCTAGAGCAAGACCCTTACCTCGAAAAACCAAAAAGATGGGCTGGAGAAATAGCTTAGCAGTTAAGGTGTTTGCCTATGAAGCCTAAGGACCCTGGTTCAATTCCCCAGGACCCACGTAAGCCAGATGCACAAGGGGGTGCATGCGTCTGAAGTTTGTTTGCAGTAGCTAGAGGCCCTGGCACATCCCTTCTCTTTCTGTCTGCCTCTTTCTCTCTCAAATAAATAAACAAATAAATATATTTTAAAAAGAAAAGAAAAGAAAAACCAAAAAGAAAAAAACAAAAAATGAAAGAAAAACAGAAAGAAAACGTTAAGCCGGGCATGGTAACTGTGGTAGTTTGATTAGATGGCCCCCAATATAGTCAGTGTTTTATTAGTTTGTAGTTTGCATCTGCAGCCACCTGGCTGGAGGCAGAGTCACTGGGCGGATCTTAGGGTCCAGCCCTATGGTGTGGTGGTGGGTTTAGGATTTCAATCTAAAGATATGCAAAGTGTGCCTAGTTGGAGTTTCTGAGGTGTGCTGTGTGGCTTTTGGCTTTGCTCTCTGTGTTTGGTCCTGTGAAAGCAGGCCAGCTTCTTCTGCCATTATGGAACTTCCCCTGGATCTGTAAGCTTCAATAAATAATACCCCTTCCTCCATAACTGTGCCTGGTCTGGAAGTTCATCTCAGCGAACCTAAAGCTGTCTGCTACAGTAACCCATGCCTCTAATCTCAGCATTAGGGAGGCAGAGGTAGGTGGATGAGTTTGAGGCCAGCCTGGGGCCACAGAGTGAGTTTCAGGTCTGCCTGAGCTAGAGTGAGACCCTGTGCCCGTACCCCACCCCCCCGCAAAAAAACAAAACAAAACAAGGGCTGGAGAGATGACTTAGTGGTTAAGGCACTTGCCTGCAAAGCCTAAAGACCCATGTTCAACTCTCCAGATGCCAAGTAAAACAAAAACAAAAAGGTGAGGCAAGCACAAGGTTGCACATGTCCACTAGGTAGCACAAGCATCTGGAGTTTGATTTCAGTGGCTGAGGCCCTGGCGCACCAATTCTCTCCCTCCCTCTCTATAAAGAAAAAAATAAATAGGGGCTGGAAAGGTGGCTTAGCGGTTAAGGCCTTTGCCTGAAAAGCCAAAGGACCTCAGTTCGATTCCCCAGGACCCACGTAAGCCAGATGCACAAGGGGGCACATGCATCTGGAGTTCGTTTGCAGTGGCTGGAAGTCCTGGCGTGCCAATTCTCTCTCTATCTCATTCCCTCTCACAAATAAATAAATAAAAATAAAAAATATAAATATAAATAAACAAATAAATAAATAAATAAATAAATAAATAAAACAAAAACAAAAAGAAGCTGGATGTGGTGGCACATGCTTTTAATCCTACTACTCAGGAGGCAGGGGTAGGAGGGCTGCTGTGAGTTCGAGGCCATCCTGAGGTTACATAGTGAATTCCAGGACAGCCTGGACCAGAGACCCTACCTTGAAAAAAACAAAAAACAACAACAAAAAAAAAAAAAGAAGAAGAAGAAGAAAAGGAAATGCTAGGTGTGGGGGCATGTGGTTATAATCACAGTTCTAGGTAGGCAGAGACAGAAGGAGCCCTGCATCTCACTGGCTAGCCTGGCTAGTCAAACTGGGGAGCTCCAGGCCAATGAGAGAACTTGTCTCAAAAAAAAAAAAAAGGCCTGGTGGCAGATGCCTGTAATCACAGAACAGCACTTGGGAGCTGGAGGCAGAAGAATTCAAGGTCATTCTCAGACATATAGAAAATTTAAGGCCAGCCTTAAATACATGAGATCCTGTCTCCAAAAACAAACAGAAACAAAATAAAACCTCACAGAGCTATCCCAGGAATTGATATCTTAATTTCACCGCATCATATCCTGCCTCAAAAGTAGCCAAGAGCACGCCAGGTATGGTGGCACACACCTTTAATCCCAGCACTTGGAAGGCAGAGGTAGGAGTATCGCTGTGAGTCTGAGGCCACCCTGAGACTACATAGTGAATTCCAGGTCAGCCTGAGCTATAGTGAGACCCTACCTCGAAAAACCAATAAATAAATAAATAAATAAATAAATAAATAAATAAATAAATAAATAAATGGAGACAAGGGCTGGATATGGTGGCACACACCCTTAATCCCAGCACTTGGTTGGGAGGCAGAGGTAGAAATATCAGCCATGAGTTTGAGGCCGGCCTGAGACTACACAGTGAATTCCAGGACAGTTTGGGCTACAGCGAGACCTATCTTGAAAAGAAAAAAAAGAAGAAAAGAAAAATGGGGCTGGAGAGAGATGGCTTAGCACTTGCCTGCGAAGCCTAAGGACCCAGGTTCAATTCTTAGGTACCCATGTATGCAGATGCACAAGGTGGTACATACATCTGGAGTTTGCAGTGCTTGGAGAACCTGGCATGCCCATTCTTTCTATCTGCCTTTTCCTCTCCAGCCTTCCTCAAGTAAATAAATAATATGTATGTATATGTATATATCTATATATTTTTAAATTTATTAGAAAGGGAGAGAGAGAGAATGGGCACACCAGGGCCTCTAGCCACTGCAAACGAACTCCAGATGCATGCACCATCATGTGCATCTAGTTTACGTGGGATCTGGAGAGAACCTGGATCCTTAGGCTTTGCAGGCAAGAGCCTTAACCTACTAAGCCATCCTTCCACCCCACCCCCCCTTTTTTTAAGGTAAGGTTTCACTCTAGCCCAGGCTGACCAGGAATTCACTATGTAGTCTCAGGGTGGCCTCGAACTCACAGCGATCCTCCTACCTCTGCCTCCCAAGTGCTGGGATTAAAGGCATGCCCCACCACACCCAGCTTTCAAATTTATTTTTTTAAAAAGTGGCCAAGAGCTGGGTGTGGTGGTGCATGCCCTTAATTCCAGTACTTGAGAGGCTGAGAAGTAAGAGAACTGTCATGAGTTTGAGGCCAGCCTGGGCCATACTGAGACTCTGCTTTAAAAAATAAAAAGGAATGAAAGAATATTCATTGAATAAGCATCCCAATAGATACTAACATCCTTAAGGACACAAAAAAATTATACTGCTGTTCCCAATGCTTAGCATTAAATTAAGAAATACTGTCAATATACTGGAACGAAGATGGAACATTTTTACCTCTTTCATCTCCCATGTGAGTTTTCAGAGAGTGACTTTCCGGAGTAGCTTTCTTTATAAGCTCTTGGGAAATGGGGTCATCATCAATGCAAACCACATCGCTGCTTAAGTATTCCAAGTCATCCTTCTGCTCCTTAGTTAAATCCACTTGCTGGCTTTCGAAGGAGGATGAGGTCAGATCAGCTTTTGCTCTGTTTGTTTTATTAGGTGGCTTAAAAGTGTTTCTCTTAGTCTTTTTGGGTTTCTGAGCAGTGCTTACTCTTAGGACGTCATTTTTGGATGGTGTAATAAATGCTTTTGACGTCGAAGTATCAAAGTCATCCATATCATCCCAATCATTGATGTTGTCCAAAGAATCCAGTGAAGAACTAAATTCCAATTTTTTGAAAGTCGCAATGTGGGATTTGTTTCTAGCTGGGGTGTTTGGGTTAGTATATAATGCTTCCTGTGGAACCTGAGACAAATCTGCTAAGGATGGTTTTGAACCAGTACCCCTTGTTTGCTGTCCTGCTGGAGTGGTTTTTAAGAAGCCATCAATCTTCGTCTGCTGATGGGGTACATGGACCAAAGGCTCGGAGAAGGAAAAGGCCTCAGCCACATTCACATCTTTATCACTTAACACAGGTGTTTTTACTATCGACACACTAGTTACAGATGCATCACTCTCTGAAGTTTTCTTTTTAAAAGTAAAACCTCTGAAAAACAAAGGGAAAACTGAATTAAGTGAATTAATTAGTTTTGGGTGTTGGGGAGTAAACCCAGGGTCCCATGCATGCTAATCAAGTAGTCTACCATGGAGCCACAACCCCAGCCCCTAGATGGATTCATTTGGACAAATCCATCCATCCTACAAAACTCCATTTAAAAAAAGTAATCCAAATGCAAGTTATATTAATGGTGTTACAAATGAGCACGAAATCTATTTCTCCCTCTGTGATTTTAAATTTTATCAGGGAACCCAAATTATATTTAGTATGCTCTGATTCTTCCCATTCATGGACTAAGTAGTTGGCTTTGAGAGTACATAAGCTATTACCAAACTTTATTTCTCAGGCTACTAGTCCTTAATTAATAGCACCTTCAAAAGAAGGCAACAGCTTATGTGGAAAAAAAAGAAGCCGGGCATGGTGGTGCTCGCCTTTAATCCAAGCACTTGAGAGGCAGAGATAGGAGGATCGCCGTGAGTTCAAGGCCACCTGAGACTACAAAGTTAATTTCAGGTCAGCCTGGACCAGAGTGAAACCCTACCTCGAAAAACCAAAAAAAAAAAAAAAAAAAAGGGAAGAAACTCAAATATGTCTACCTTTGGCTTCTCTGATAAAAAATTTACTGGGAAAAGAAAAAGCGTGAGCTAGCCAGGCATGGTGGCACATGCCTTTAATTCCAGCATTTGGAAGGCAGAGGTAGGAGGATCACTCTGAGTTTGAGGCCACCATGAGACTGCATAGTGAATTCCAGGTCAGCCTGGACCAGAGTGAAAACCTACCTCGAAAAACCTTAAAAAAAAAAAAAAAAAAGCCGGGCATGGTGGCGCACTCCTTTAATCCCAGTACTCGGGAGGCAGAGGTAGGAGGATCGCCAGGAGTTTGAGGCCACCCTGAGACTACATAGTGAATTCCAGGTCAGCCTGGACCAGAGTGAGACCCTACCTTGCAAAACCAAAAAAAAAAAAAAAAAAAAAAAAAAAAAAAAAAAAAACCAAAAGCAAAAAAAACGTGAGCTAAACTGAGATCTGAAGGACTGAAGGGAGGCAGGAATCGGATTTAATGACATAAAGATCAGTAGTGACTTTAAAGCCAAGCACTTAGAACAGTGCCTACAACCTGGCAAGGGCACGATGGAAATACAGATTATTAGATGTCATTAGGAGCTTGAAGTAAGGCTCACAGGAAGACAGCCGATCTTACACACTATTTTGTAAAGGATATGAGATTATATTAAAGTATGATGTATACCAATTTGCCCAAACTTATAAAGAAAATTCATTTATTCAAGAACTCTTTACTGAACAAGTGTCTTGTGCCCGGAACTGTGGGAAGATGCTGACTGACTACCTCCTGACTTTGCTAAAACACAGCAGCCTCTGGGTTTCCTTTCCTTTTCTATACAGTGACAATTGAAAAAAGCAGGGAATTGTGGCCGTACCTGAAATCTCAGTGCTATCTGGCCGAGTCAGAAGATTAGTGCAAGTTTGAGGCCAGCCTGGGCTACAGTGAGTTCTAGGCCAGGGTGAGCTACACAGCAAGATTCTATCTCAAACAAAGAGAATTGAGAGACAGGAGTTCTCGTATGTATGATACTGTGAGTTGGTGCCTAGATGATGGTGAAGGAACAATATACTTACAAAGTCTTTGGTTTTGAAAGGCTGAATTTATTATTAAGTTTTCTGGCTGAATGACGCTCCAGTTGCTCCTGCAGATTATTGAGAGGTACAGCAGCCATGGCCCTAAAAAGAGGTGCATATCATTGGAGTTAGGTACTTTGCATTATCCACAAGGTTTACTGAAGAGGTGAAAAACTTGATTCAAATAGGCATTGCTCCAAATGTGCACAGAATATGAGCCTTTTCTTTCTTTCCTTTTGTCAACAGATTGCTTTGACATTTACATCTGGTGACATTTCAAATATATAATCTTTAATTAGCTGAAGGCTCACTTGAATAACAAAATGACCTGGATTCCCCTCTTCCTCCACACAAAGCTAACATCAGCACAATGGATATTAGAGAAAGGATTATTAGGAAAAGGCTTGCAGAAAAATGGAATCTGGCCTAGGGCTGAAGGGTAAGTGGAAACTGGACAGGAAGTAAGGAGGAAGGAATGATATGATCAAAGCAAACTCAAAAACAGAGAACAAGTGAATTCTCTGCCCAAGGGCAAAACCAGGGAAGAAAGACAGTACCATCCCTGAGAGCAAAGGTTTACCAGCAAGGCACCATGCTTCACACATCTGGTTTCAGCCTAAAATAGTTTTGCCAAGTCCATTTATATCCCTCGTGTAACAAGTTGTATTGCTGAGCCATCACCCAGGGTCAGGCATAGCTCAAGCCACCTTGAAAGACAGCTGTGAACCATGGAGTAGTAAAAAAAATTACCTCAGAGCTAGAGAGATGGCTCAACAGATAAGAGCACTTTCTGTGCAAGAATGAGGCCTGAAAATGAGTGAGTTTGATCCGGAGGACCCATATAAATAGCTGGGCATGGCTATGTACATCTATAAACCCAGTGCTGTGGGGAGCAAAGACCAGAGAATCACTGGGCTCAAGAAAAAAAAAAATGCCAATAAGAGCCGGGCGTGGTGGTGCATGCCTTTAATCCCTTCCCTCGGGAGGCAGAGGTAGGAGGATCACCATGAGTTTAAGGCCACCCTGAGACGACATAGTGAATTCCAGGTCAGCCTGCGCTAGAGTGAGACCCTACCTTAAAAAAAAAAACAAAAAAAATTAAAAATTAAAAATTAAAAAAAAATGGGCCGGGCGTGGTAGTGCACATCTTTAATCCCAGGACTCAGGAGGCAGAGGTAGTAGGATCGCCGTGAGTTCAAGGCAATCCTGAGACTACATAGTGAATTCCAGGTCAGCCTGCACTAGAGCAAGACCCTACCTCGAAAAACAAAAAAAAAAGGGGGGGGGGGAAATGGCTTAGTGGTTAAGGCATTTGCCTGCAAAGCCTAAGGATCCTGTTTCGATTCCCCAGGACCCACATAAGCCAGCTGCACAAGGGGCACATGTGTCTGGAGTTCCTTTGCAGTGGCTAGAGGCCCTGACTTGCCCATTCTCTTTTTCTGTCTATCTGCCTCTTTTCTCTCTCTCTCAAATAAATAAATAGCCAGGTGTGGTGACTCACACCTTTAATCCCAGCACTCGGGAGGTAGAGGTAGGAGGATTGCCATGAGTTCAAGGCCACCCTGAGACTACATAGTGAATTCCAGGCCTGACATAGAGACCCTATCTCGAAAAAAAAAGATAAATAAATAAAAATATTAAAAAAAAAAAAAGAGGGGCTGGAGAGATGGCTTAGCTGTTAAGGCGTTTGGCTGCAAAGCCAAAGGTTCCCAGTTCGATTCTCCAGGACCCACGTAAGCCAGATGCACAAGAGGGCGCATGCGTCTGGAATTTGTTTGCAGTGGCTGGAGCCCCTGACATGCCCATTCTCTCTCTCTCTCTCTCTCTGCCTATTTCTCTCTCTCAAATAAATAAATAAAAAATAAAATATATTTAAAAAAAAAGAAAAAAGAAAAACCAAAAAGTAAATAAATAAATAAACCAGGCATGGTGGCACACCCCTTTGATCCCAGCACTTGGGAAGTTGAGGTAGGAGGATTGCCATGAGTTCAAGGCCACCTTGAGACTACATAGTGAATTCCAGGTCAGCCTGGGCTAGAGTGAGACCCTATCTTGAAAATAATAATAATAATAACAAAATAAAAAACCCAATAAATAAATAGATAAATAAATAAATAGGGGCAGGATTGGAGAGATGGCTTAGCAATTAAGGTGCTTGCCATGTTTGATTCCCCAGTACCCACATAAAGCCAGATGCACAAGGTGGTACATGTGTCTGGAGTTTGTTTGCAGTGGCTAGAGGTCCTGGTGCACCTACTCTCTCTCTCAAATAAGTAAATAAACTATTTTAAAAAAACACACAGAGGTTCCCAGCACTTGGAAGGCAGAAGTAGAAGGATCACCGTGAATTCAAGGCCATCCTGAGACTACATAGTGAATTCCAGGTCAGCCTGGGCTAGAGTGAGACCCTGCCTCAAAAAATGAAAAAAGAAAAAAAAAAAAGAAAAAGAAAATACACAGAGGCAAAATCAAAGCCATTCTTTTATTTTCACACTCATATTGGACATTCTTCCCAAGACCAAATAAATAAATAAAAGGATAGAGGAAACAAGATTATCATTACATGTAGACAACTTGATTACATACCAATACAATCCAAAGAAAATCAGTCATAACGATAGGCAATTAAAACTTCAGAAAAAATAAAAGATAAATATAAATTCTCAAAAGTTAAATGCATCCTCATGTACTAGTAATAACTAACTAGAAAATACAACTTTTAAAGGGCATCCAATTAGCAATAGCAAAGAAATATATTAAACAACTAGCAATTAACCTAACAAAAGACAGTTATAACTGATACGAAGAAAAAGACCAAGTATTACTGGGAGAAAAAAACACTTGAACAGTCAAACATTTCATGTTCTTTAACAAAAGGTCTAAAACATAATAACTTCATTGTAAATCAATTTATGAGTTAACATTTTCTTTTGTGCATATAATATGTGGTGTGCGTAATGTATGGAAATGTGCGTGCAGATGTGGGCACTTTGGGTACATGTGTGCAGAGGCCAGAGGAAGACGCTGTGTGTTCTTTTTTGTTTGTTTGTTTTTCAAGGTAGGGTCTTGCTGTAGCCCAGGCTGACTTGGAATTCACTATGTAGTTTCAGGGTGGCCTTGAACTCACAGTGATCCTCCCACCTCTGCCTCCCAAGTGCTGGGATTAAAGGCGTGTGCCAGCACACCCAGCCCGTTGTGTGTGCTTTATTGCTCTTCTGTCCTACTTCTCTGAGGCACTCACTGACCCTGGAACTGGCTGACCAAGGAGGCTCCAGTGATCCTCATGACTTTGTCCCCCTCAGTGCTGGGTTTATAGGCATCTACAGCCATGCTTGGCTTTGTACATGGGTGGTGGGGATCAAACTCAGATCTTCGTGCTACTCTTACCAGCTGAGCTGTCTCCCTGGCCCATAAAATACTAATTAAACTACCGTAAGATATCAGGCATGGTGGCACATGCCTTTAAACCCAGCACCCAGGAGGCAGAGGTAGTAGGATGGCTATGAGTTTGAGAACAACCTGGGACTACTGAGTGAGTTCCAGGTTAGCCTGGGCTAGTGTGAGACCCTACCTCAAAAAAAAAAAAAAAAAAAAAAAAAAAAAAAAAGATAATTTCAAAGCTTGATAAAAATGCCCCTAAAAATTCAAGAGACAGGGCTGGAGAGATGGCTTAGGGGTTAAGGCGCCTGCCTCCTAAGCCTAAGAACACTGGTTCCAAAAATTCAAGAGACAAAGATACAAAGTAATACTGGAAAAATACTGGGAATACAACTAGCTCTAGAAGCATAGTAGGTTTAACACTGGACGCAGTGGCTCACTGTTATAACCCTAGCAGTTCAGAGACTGAGGTATTACTAGGAACCCCAGTGCATTCAAGGCCAGCATGGACTACTGAGTGAGTTCCAGGTCAGTTTATGCTATAGTGAGACCCTGCTTCCAAAAAGAAAAAGAAGCCGGGCGTGGTGGCGCATGCCTTTAATCCCAGCACTAAGGAGGCAGAGGTGGAGGATTGCTAAGAGTTCGAGGCCACCCTGAGACTACACTAGTGAATTTTAGATCTGCCTGAGCTAGAGTGAGACCCTACCTGAAAACAAAAAAAAAATTTTAAAAGCTGGGCATGGTGGCACACACCTTTAATCTCAGCAATTGGTTGGCAAAGGTAGGAGGATCACCATGAGTTCGAGGCCACCCTGAGAACACAGAGTGAATTCCAGGTCAGCCTGGGCTAGAGTGAGACCCTACCTCAAAAAACCAAAAAAAAAAAAAAAAAAAAAAAAAAAAAAAAAAAAAAAAAAAAGATAATATATATAATGAGAAAAACAGAGTAAAATAGTGAAAGGAATCACTAATACACGTTTTTTAAACAGTAAGTATAAGAATGGGTAAGCTGGGTGGAGAGATGGCTTAGTGGTTAAGGCGTCTGCCTCCTAAGCCTAAGAACACTGGTTCCTATCTCCAGTGGTTCCAGTCTCCAGGTCCCCACATTTAGCCAGATGCAAAAGTAACTCAAGGGCACAATGCTGCACTTGACCACACATCTGGAGTTCGTTTGCAGCAGCTGAGACACTGCTGGCGCGCCCATCTGTCTTCCTCTCCCTCTCTCTGTCTCTCTCTCTCTTAAAAAAAAAAAGAATGGGTAAGCTATGGCTCACAGACCCACTAAGCCATCTCTCCAGCCCTGAGTTTTCTTTTAAAGTGTGTGTGTGTGTGTGTGTGTGTGTGTGTGTGTGTATGCATGCAGAGAGAACATGGGCAGACTAGGGCCTCTTGCCTACAAAGTCCAGATACATGTGCCACTTTTTCCATTTGGCTTTACATGGTTACTGAGAAATTGAACCAGGGCTGACAGGCTTTGCAAGCAAGTGCCTTTAATTGCTGAGCCATCTCCCCAGCCAGGGTTTTGGTGTTTCTTTTTAGACACAGTGTCTGCATTATTTACCTTTCTCACTGATGTGACACAATATCCCAAAATATCTGATAAAAGCAACTTTACGGTGGGGAAAGCATGGTGGCAGGAGCAGAAAGCAGCTGGTCATGAGGAAGCACAGCCAATGTGAGAAAGGAAAACACACCAGGAAGACTGTCATGCATTCTGCAGGTGGGGCCAATGGAACCACGTTGGATGTGTGCTTGCGTGTGTGCAGGTGAACGTATGTGTGGGTGTACAGGCCAGAGGACAACCGTGTGTGTCATCCTCAGGAACGCCATCGACCTCCTTTAAGACAGAATCTCTCATTGGCCTGGAACTCACCAATTAGGCTAGTCTGGCTTGTCGGTGAACCCCAGGGATTCTCCCATCTGGGCCTCTCCAAAGCTGGATTACAGGTGCAAGCCACCACCCAACCCAGCATTGTTTCCCAACATTGTTTAAACTCAGTTCCTCATGCTTGCAAGGCAAACACTTGACCAACTGGGCTCTTTCTCCAGCTCCAGAAGTATCTCTTTAAAAAAAAAAAAAAATTATATTTGAGAGAGAAAGAGGTAGACAGACAGAATGCATGTACCAGGGCCACTAGCCCCTGCAAACAAACTCCAGATGCATGTGCCACCTTGTGCATCTGGCTTATGTGGGTCCTGGGGAATTGAACCTGGGGCCTGAGGCGTCACAAGCAAGAACCGTAATGGCTAAACTATCTCTCCAGCCCCAGAAGTCTCTTTTTAAGTGGAAGGGAGAATCAGATGAAAAAAACCAGAGAGATAACAACTTGAGAAGGATGCAGCCTGAGGTTGCTGGCTTATAGACAGAAGGAAAACCAGGAACCAAGGAAGTGGTCATCCTGAAGCAGGTGAAAAGAGCAAGGAGGGCAGCACGATCCTAGAGCCTGCCAAAAGGGCCTCTAGACCAATGAGGCCACTCAGGCTTCTGAACTACACAACTGTAAGGGCAATCTCTGTCATTTAAGCCACCGTGTTTGCAGTGATTTGGTACAGGAGCTCTTTATAAAGGACCGTTGGTGCTAGGCGTGGTGGCATACACCTTTAATCCCAGCACCCAGGAGGCAGAGGTAAGATGATTGCTGTGAGTTTGAGGCCATCCTGAGACTACATAGTGAATTCCAGGTCAATCTGAGCTGCAGTGAAACCCTACCCTGAAAAACCAAAAAAAAAAAAAAAAAAAAAAAAAAAAAAAAAAAGAATCACTGAAGGTGGTCAATACACAAATATCAATTCTATTTTCATAAGTTACTGTGGGACAATTAGAAGATAAAATGTCAGAAAACTTACAATGGCATCAATATTTAAATACCCTTGAAAAATAGATGAACTATATCCATGATATCTACTTAGAAAACCAGAAGTCATTATTTAAAAAAGTAAAGAAGGCTGGAGAGATGGCTTAGTGGTTAAACGCTTGCCTTTGAAGCCTAAGGACCCTGGTTCAAGGCTCGATTCTCCAGGACCCACGTAAGCTAGATGCACAAGGGGGGCACACACATCTGGAGTTCATTTGCAGTGGCTGGAGGCCCTGGCGTGCCCATTCTCTCTCTTTCTACCTGCCTATTTCTGTATCTCTCTCTCTCAAATAAATAAATAAATAAAAATTATTTAAAAAAAAAAGTAAAGAACTGGGCTGAAGAGATGGCTTAGCAGTTAAGGTGCTTGCCTGCAGAGCCAAAGGACCCAGGTTCAATTCCTCAGGACCCACATAAGCCAGATGCACAAGGTGGCACATATGTCTGGAGTTTGTTTGCAGCACCTGGTGCACCAATTCTCTTTTTCTCTCAAATAAATAAATAAATAAATCATAAGCTAAAAACCACTGAAATAAACCACGATAATTTCTAGGACATAACAAAAAATAACCTAGCTGGGGGTGGTAGCACACACCTTTAATTCCAGCACTTGGGAGGCAGAGGTAGGAGGATTGCTATGAGTTTGGGGCCAACCTAAAACAAAGTGAATTCCAGATCAGCCTGGGCTAGGGCGAGACCCTATCTCGAAAATCCAAAATTAAATAAATACATAAATAGCCTCATGATTTCTGAGAGATTTGTTTTTTTAATATATTTTATTTATTTATTTAATTTGAGAGAGAGAAAAAGAGGTAGAGAGGCAGAGAGAGAGAGAGAGAGAGAGAGAGAGAGAGAGAGAGAAAGAGAGAGAGAGAATGGGCATGCCAGGGCCTCCAGCCACTGCAAACGAACTCCAGATACATGCCACCTTGTGCATCTGGCTTATGTGGGTCCTGGAGAGTCAAACTGGGATCCTTTGGCTTTACAGGAAAATGCCTTAACCGCTAAGCCATCTCTCCAGCCTGAGATTTCTTAAATAAAATGCAAAAGGCACCAAGAAACCTAGGCATAGTGGCACATTTCTATAATCCCACCACTTAAGGAGGATGAGACAAGAGGACTGACAAAAGATTGAGACCAGCCTGGGTTACATAAAGAGTTCTAGGCCAGCCTGGGCATGATGATGCCACTTGGGTAATGTCAAGGTTATCCTCAACTACATGAGATCCTGACTCAAAACAAACAAACAGGGCTGGAGAGATGGCTTAGTGGTTAGGGTACTTGCCTGCAAAGCCAAAGGACTCAGGTTTGATTAATGGCATAGACATGTATATAGATATACACATACTATGGAAAAAAAGAAATCCTACAACATGAGACAACACAGAATAACCTTGAAGACATTCTGCCAAGAAAAATAGGAGCCGGGCATGGTGGCACATGCCTTTAATCCCAGCACTCAGGAGGCAGAGGTGGGAGGATCGCCAAGAGTTCAAGAACACCCTGAGACTACATAGTGAATTCTTGGGTCAGCCTGGGCTAGAGCAAACCCTACCTCAAAAAAAAAAAAAAAAAAAAAAAAAAGGCCAAAGTGGTGGCGCACACCCTTAATCCCAGCACTCAGGAGGCAGAGGTAGGAGGATCGCCGTGAGTTCAAGGCCACCCTGAGACTCCATAGCGAATTCTAGGTCAGCCTCAGCTAGAGTGAGATCCTACCTCAAAAAAAAAGGGGGGGGCCGGGAGCCACAGAAAGTCATACTGCATGACTCCACTTACACTACAAAGGCAGTTGCCAAGTATAGGGAGATGAAGGAAATGAGCAGCTAAGCAAATGGTATGAAGTTTCAGGAATTAAAGATGAGGAAACTCTAGAGATCTGTAGTTCAACATTCTGCTTATATTGTAATGTTTTTAAAAATTTAGGACATGGCCTGGCATGGTGGTGTACACCTTTAATCCCAGTACTCAGGAGGCAGAGGTAGAAGGACTGCTGTAAGTTTGAGGGCAGCCTAAGACTACATGATGAATTCCAGGTCAGCCTGGGCTAGAGCAAGACCCTACCTCAAAACACTAAAAATAAAAAGTAAAGGAGGGCTGGAGAGATGGCTTAGCAGTTAAGGAGCATGCCTGCAAAGCCTAAGGACCCCAGTTCTATTCTCCAGGTCCCATGTAAGCCAGATGCACATGGTGGCGTATGCATCTGGAGTTCGTTTGTAGTGGCTAGAGGCCCTGGCATGCCCATTCTCACTCTCTCTCTGTCTCTAATAAATACATAAAAATAAAATCTTTTTAAAAAAGTAAAGGAGCTGGGTGTAGTGGCACATGCCTTTAATCCCAGAACTTGGGAGGCAGAGGTAGGAGGATCACTGTGAGTTCGAGGCTACCCTGAAACTACATAGTGAATTCCAGATCAGCCTGGACTACAGTGAGACCCTACCTTGAAAAACCATGAATTAAAAAAAAAAAAAAAAAAAAAAAAGGGTTGGAGAGACAGCTCAGTGGTTAAGGCACATGCCTGCAAAACCTAACGACCCAGGCTTGATTTCCCAGTACCCACATAAGGCCAGATGCACAGTGGCACATGCATCTGGAGTTCATTTCTGATGGCTGAGGCCCTGGCATGCCCATTCTATGTACAAATAAATAAATTATTTTAACATAAATTAAGTATATACACACACATATATAAATAAAATTAGGAGCTGGGGAGATGACCTAGCAACCCAAGTTTGATCCCTAGAATGCACATCAAGCTGTATGCAAAGTGACACACATCCTATAAAGCCAATGAATCTATCATGCAATGGGAGGCAGAGCCAAGGGAAAAAAGTAGCTGGAGTGCCCAAAAATAGGATTATGCATTTATTTTGGTTGTTTTGGATTTGGGTTTAGGTTTTGGTGTTTTGAGACAAGGTCTCATGTAGTCCAGGCTGGCCTCATGCTCTTTATGTAGCTGAGAACGACCTTGAATTCCTGATCCTCCTGCATCTACCTTCCAAGTGCCTATAATAGTTCGATTCTAGTCTTTCTCCCTGGAGATAAATATATAAAAAGACAAATGGTAAAATACATAAATAAAATGACACCCATGGACCCAACAATCAAAGTTAAAAATGTTACATTCCATCATGTTTTCTTTTAAAGGTATAAAACATTTCAGGTATGTTTAAAATAGCTAGGTCCTGGACTGGAGAGATGGCTTAGCAGTTAAGGTGCCTGCCTGCAAAGCCTAAGAACACCCATTCGAATCTCCAGGTACCATGTTTAGCCAGACACAAAAGTGACACAAGTGCATAATGTCGCATATGCGCACATGGGGGCGCATGTGTCTGGAATTCGTTCACAGTGGCTGAGAAGCCCTGGAGCACCCATTCTCTGTCTGCCTCTTCCTCTGTCTCTCTCAAATTACAAAATAAAATAAAATAAAATAAAATAAAATAGCTGGGTCTTGTGGCTCATACCTATAACTCCAATGTTTGGGAGGTAGAAGCAGGAGGGTCAGGAATTTGAGGTCATCCTCAACTACATATCAAGCCAAAGGCCAGCCTGGCCTACGTGAACCCAAAACCAAATTTAACTTAAAAACTAGTTTGGAGCTGGGAAAACGGTTCAGCTGTTAAACTTGTTTGCTAAGGCCAGGTTTCAGTGCCTGAGCCATCTGCATAAGCTGGATGAAAAAAGTAGTATTTACCAGCCTCAAGAGGCCCTGGTACATGCGTGCACACGTGCAAATAAAATTTTTAGGGCAAAAGAGATGGCTTAGTGGTTAAAGGCATTTGCCTGCAAAGCTAAAGGACCCAGGTTCCATTTGCCAGTACCCATGTAACCCAGATGCACAAGGTGGCACGTGTGTTTGGAGTTCATGTGCAGCTGCTGGAGGCCCTGGTACACCATTCTCTCTTTCTCTCTCTCTGCCTCTTTCTCTCTCCTAAATAGATAAAAGAAAATCCAAAACTTTCTAAATTCTATTCACTCTCCTTCTCTCCTCTCCTTTCCTCCTTCCTACAGATAACACTAACCTAAAGTAGACTTGTAATTCCCTGGCAGTGTTCCAGCACTATGGTCCTTTAGCTATATCTATTGCCTTTTTCATCAGTAAAACAAAGGTACTAGCTACCTAAGTTACTGTTAGAATGGCAAGTTGTATGTTTTGGGTTCCTAACATGGTGACTGACACTAAAAGTTCCAGAAAGTTCATTTCCTATACTATACATTATAAGCTACATTCTGACAGAATAGCAGCCCAAGGCTCATTCATGGTGGGTATGATGGTTGACCCTGTAATCCCAGCTGAGGCAGGAGGATCCCTGCAAGTTGTGGGCCAGACTGGACTAAAGGAGACCTTTTCTGAAAAAAAAAAAAAAAAAAAAAAAAAAAAAAAAAAAGTTGACTTAATTCTTAATTGAATTTACTATTCCTCAGACTTCAGCCTTACCCCTACTCCATCATTTTGTGATCTTTCAACCAATCGTTCCCGTTCCTACTCTTTAAAGTAGACTAACTCAGGAGTGTTGATTATCTACATAGGGGCCCTGACAGCTGTCAGGTGGGTGCGTAGTCCACCATTAGGTGGCCCAAATGCAAGTGAGAGATGGGGGTGGGGGGAGGAGAATTTATGGCTGAGGCATGGGGGAGTAAGGAAGCATAAATCAACTCTGTTCTATGGTACAGAATCACCAAACGCGGACGTGATGGCACACGCCTTTAATCCCAGCACTGGGGTGGCAGAGGTAGGAGGATCGCCGTGAGTTCGAGGCCAGCCTGAGACTACATAGTGAATTCCAGGTCAGCCTGGACTAGAGAGCGAGACCCGATCTCTAAAAAACAAAAAAGAAAAAAAGAAACGGAAGAGATCATTTCTGCCGTGTGACAGGCCACTTTAAGTAACATGTGGGTGGTCAATCTGTCCTTCATTAACCACTTCGCCTTCTACTGGCCCAGAGGGCCGTTAGTGAATCGCTTTCCTCCCGGCTGCCCACCGCACGGGAGGGCCTAGGCGAACTGGACCGCACCACGGAGGACCCAGCCAAGGCCTGCGACTCTGGGTCGGGCCACAGGGAGAGGGGATGGGCCCGGGCGGACCCACACTGGTTCCGCGCACGCCGCACTCACCTCTCTAGCAGGCTCGGGACCGAAACCCGCGGAACCCGGATCCAAACTCCGCGCGCCCCGACCGCCCCTCCAGCGCAGGGCGCCAGCTCATTTCGCGCCGCAAAGCGGGAGGTTCCGATTGGCGGTGGTCTGAGGGGATCTGACCAATAACGTTGCTTCTGGCACTTGTTCCCGCCTTCGGGGCGGGATCATCATACGTCACGTATGCCCAACGCCCAATCGGAGCCCGGAAGGCAGGGTCAGATAACGATGGTTAAACGCCTGGCTTCCGGTGCTATTGGAGTCTTTGTTTTGTGTGTGTGTGTCTTTCTGGGAGGGTAAAGGTAGTTGGAGCATAGTTTGTGACAGGCTTGGACTTTGCTGGCGTTTGAGGACAGTGGGGACTTGCCAGCTCCAAGCCAGGAGAAGTGTCCGTGTCCCCATCTCTTCGAACTGACCGTCTGTCTCCGAGGTTTTGGCGGTCTTTCTTCACTCTGGCCTCTGTCCCACATCTACTCTTCAGGAGCAACTGCAAACTGCTCTTTGACGGGGAGCAGGGATCGCAGACTCAGATCCCGCTAGGGAGGTGCACAGTGCCAGTGTGAAGCTTCTTTCTTTTTCTTTTTCTTTTTTTTAAATTATGTTTTATTTTAGAGAGAGACAGAGAGTGAGGAGAGAGAGAATTGGCTCCAGGACCTCAGCCACTGAAATCGAACTCTAGACCCGTGGGTCATCTAGTGGGCATGTACGACCTTGCCCTTGCCTCGCCTTTGTGCATCTGGTATACTTGGAATCTGGAGAGTCAAACATAGGTCCTTAGGCTTCACAGGCAAGTGCCTTAAGCTCTAAGCCATCTCTCCAGCCCAAAACTTGTGATAAACAATTTTTACTTATTTATTATTTGCTAGCAGAGAGAGAGTAGGGGGAGAAAGAGAATGGATGCACCAGTGTCTCCGGCCACTGCAAAAGAACTCCAGATGCACGTTCTGCTTTGTGCATCTGGCTTTACTTAAGAGCCTTTTAAAAATTTATTTTAATTTATTTATTTGAGAGCAACAGAGAGAGAGAGAGAGAAAGAACCACGGAGAGAATGGGCACTCCTCTGTCCCTTCTTCTCAGCACCATGGTGCCTTCTGAGTTATCCCAAGGTTGCTGTCATCTGAAAAGAGAAGCTTCTCTAACCAAAAATGAGAGTAGCATTAATATATGGTGTGGACATTAAGAGAAGTGCTTATTGGGCAGTTTGGTGAGCATAGTATATACATTTAGCGAGACACCAGCAGACATTACACCCTTAGGGCTCATGACTACCCCTGTCGTACATTTTCAGTGTCAGGGATATGTTCTCTCCCATGGAGTGGGCCTCCAGTCCAATTAGAGAGCAGTTGGTTTCCCCCATAAGAGACATGCCACTATTGCACCCATTGGCTCAGTTGGCCTGGCTGGCCAAATTTAAAGCTTTCAGGGTTCACTGTTGAGTACCTTCACTGGTGTTTTCTCTTAAGAGCCTTTTTTAAAAAAATTATTTTTTGAGGAAAGGTCTCATTCTAGCCCAGCCTGACCTGGAACTCACAGCAATCCTCCTACCTTGGCATGGGCCATCACTCCTGGCTTTTCTAGGTGATTGATGCCACTGGAATTGTGTCCCTGCAAGGGGAGGGATTGAGAAAGGGTGTCACAAAGCCCAGGCTCAAACCTTCAACTATCATTGTTGTGGAAGATAACCTTGAACTTCTGATACTGCTGTTTCCACCTCCCTACTGCTGGAATTACAGGCCTGTGCCACCATACCAGACTCAGGCTCTTCTTGATTTTTTTTTTTTTTTAGAGAGAGAGAAAAAATAGGAAGAATGACCGCGCCAGGGCCTCTAGCCACTGCAAATGAACTCCAGGTTCATGTGTCACATTACGTATCTGGCTTACGTTGGTACTGGGGAATTGAACCTGGGTCTTTAGGCTTCTTAGGCAAGCATCTTAACCACTAAACCATCTCTCCATCTTCTTTTTCTTTGTCTGTTTGTTTATTTGTTTCAAAGTAAGGTCTGTAGTCCAGGAACTCACTTGGTAGCTCCAGGCTAGCCTGGAATTTTCAGCAATCCTCCTACCTCAGCTTTCTGAGTGCTGAGATTAAAGGCTTGCACCACCACACCCAGCGAGGCTCTTCTTTTTATATACATTTTAATATATATTTTTAAAATTTATTTGAGAAGAAGCAAAAGAAAGACGCAGAAAGAATGGGTACACCATGGCCACCAGCCACTGCAAATGAACTCCAGCTACATGTGCCACCATGTGCAAATGGCTTACATGGATTCTGGGAAGTTGAACCTTAGTCCTTAGGCTTCATAGGCAAGTGGCTTAATGGCTAAGCCATCTTTCCAGCCTGGAGGCTCTTTTTAATTCCTCTCCTTCCTGATCTATTTTCCTTCCAACCTCTCCCACCACACCATACCCTCCACATATTTTTTTAAATTTATTTTATTTACTAGAGAGGGGGGGAGGGGAGAGAGAGAGAGAGAGAGAGAATGGGTGCACCAGGGCCTCCAGCCACTGCAAACAAACTCCAGATGCATGCACCACCTTGTGCATCTGGCTTATGTGGGTACTGGGGAATTGAGCCTCGAACTGAGGTCCTTAGGCTTCACAGGCAAGCAATTAACTGCTAAGCCATCTTTCCAGCCCCCCTCCACCTATTTTTAAGAAAACCAAGGGGGAGGAGGGGGAGGGGATATGATGGAGAGTGAAGATTCAAAGGGGAAAGTGGGGGGAGGGAGGGAAATAACATGGGATATTGTCTACAATTAAAGAAGTTGTCAAAAAAAAAAAGGAAAAAAATTAAAAAAAAAAAAAAAGAGAAAAGAAAACTGAAGGAATGAGCCCAGTGTGGTGGTGCACGCCTTTAATCCCAGCACTTGGAAGGCAGAGGTAGGAGGATAACCGTGAGTTCGAGGCCACCCTGAGAATACAGAGTGAATTCCAGGTCAGCCTGGGCTAGAGTGAGACCCTACCTTGAAACCCCCAAAAAAAAATAATTAAAAAAAAACTATGGAGGTTTCTAAAAAACTTAAAAATTGAACTGACATATGGCCCAGCAATATGTCTTCTGATATATGTACCTAAAGGAAATGAAATCACATTCTTGTGTTCAGTATTCATAATAGCCATGGTGGAAGAGTGGATATACAAACTGTTGGAAATATGGATAATAGAACATTAGTCAGTGTGGGGGGAGAAGTGGATCCTGCCATTTGCCACAGTATGGATGAGCCTGGAGGATATACTAAGTGAAACAAACCAGACCCAGAAAATCATTGCATGATTTCATATGTGATATTTTTTAAAGACTACAAGATTTACAGAGTTGCCATGGTCAGAGATATCTGTATAGCTGGCTTGCCCAAATGCTGCAGGACAGGCAGCTGGAGCCCCTCTGTGTAGCTACTAGCCTGACCTCCCCACATTAGAGGCAATATGACAATGGGTACCCCGCATGGTGGCTATGGAGGTTTTGCCCCTGGAGGACCTTATGGACCACCAGCTGGTAGAAAGCCTTAAAGATACCCTGATAGTGGGGGGGTCTCCTCTCTGGAACTCCAGGAGGACTAAATGAAGGTACGGCTCCAAGAACCCCTATGGCCAGCCACCTCCAAGTTCCTATGGTGCCCAGCAGCCCAGGCCTTATACATAGGGTTAATGCCTCCCAGTGTGGATTCTGAGGCCTACTGGTTTTAGTCTGTGGATGCCAATCACAGCTGTGACATCTCCATCCGAGCCTACTCCAGCCGGTCCTCTTTTAATGACAAGACATATCTTATGATGATAAACATGTTTGACAAAACCGAGTCCAGCTGCATCGATGTCTGTGGTTTCTCAGCCCTGTGGAAATTCAACCAACAGTGGAAAAGCATCTTCTAACAGTATGACCAGGTCTGCTTAAGCTCCATTAGCTACACGAGACCACAGCCAACTCTGTCCCAAAATCAGCTACAACTTGAGCCCGCAGTTCACCCAGCTCCTATATCTCTCATGCTGCCCATGATCTGCCAGTCCTATAGTGCAGCTCAACCACTTCATCCAGATGTGCATCCAGCTGCAGGTGCTGACGGGCCTTTGAGGAGAAGGATGCTGCTATACAGGGTGACATCTAGCTCAGCTTTGAGGAATTTGTCACTATGACCACTTCTTGGTTGCTATGATTAAGCCTACCTGTAGAGAGTGGGGCACACCAAGGACCTTACCTGTCTCCTTAGAGTGGGAAAAGCAGGTAGGCCTCTCTTCCTTTCTCTTCTAGAAGATTTTCCCTTGCTTGTTGAATGCAGCACTGTACCCAGAGGGCTGGAAGGCCTGTGTCAGAGCCACCATTTAATAGGGCCTTGACCTGCGAGCAGATAGGATCCTGACCTAAGAGAGGAACTTTTTTAAAAAATATATTTTATTTTATTTTATTTTTTTGGAGAGAGACAGAAAGAGAGGGAGAGGAAGACAGAGATGGGCGCACCAGCAGTGTGTTAGCTGCTGAGAACAAAATCCAGATGTGTGCGCCCCTTTGTGGTCAAGTGCGGCATTGCGCCCTTGCATCACTTTGCATCTGGCTAAACGTGGGACCTGGAGATTGGAACCAGCATTCTTCGGCTTAGGAGGCAGGTGCCTTAACCACTAAGCCATCTCTTCAGCCTGAGAGGAACTTTTAAAAAATATTTAATTATTTATTTATTTATTTATTTATTTATTTATTTATTTATTTGCGCCGGGCGTGGTGGTGCATGCCTTTAATCACAGCACTCGGGAGGTAGAGGTAGGAGGATCGCCATGAGTTCGAGGCCACCCTGACTACATAGTTAATTCCAGGTCAGCCTGGGCCGAAGTGAGACCCTACCTCAAAAAAAACAAAAAAAAAATTATTTATTTATTTGCAAGCAGAGAGAGATAAGAGAGAGACAGAATGGGCATACCAGGGCCTCCAGCTGCAGCAACTCTATCTTTCCAGCCCTGTTTATTTACTTTTAATTAATTAATTAATTTGCAAGCAGAGGAGAGAGAGAAAAAAGAGAGAGAGAGAGAGAATGGGCACAACTGGGCTTTTAACCACTGCAAACAAACTCCAGATGCATGTGCCAGCCTGTGCATCTGGCTTTACATGGGTACTGGGGAATCAAACCCAGGTCTTTAGGCTTTGCAGGCAAGCACCTTAACCACTAAGCCATGTCTCTAGTCCAAGACTGGAATTTGAATGTCCTCACAACTGTAAACTGTTGAATGAAGCAGCCTTGGAACAAGAGATAGACCTAATATCTGGACACTGTGCCCAGGCCTCTGTCTTTCCCCTCTACTCCCCATGCCAGTGGTAAGTGTTCATTGGCTGGCCTCTGACAGCAACTCCTGACTTCAATCACCCAGATCATCATGTCTAGTGTCTGCAAAGTGGAATCTGCCCAAGCATGAGAGAGATTTGGCCATGGGACCAGTGGCTGGAATTCCTCGACACCATCCTTGTGTTACTATCTAGCTTACCTGGGGCTTTCTCTGCTCCGGGATCTTGAGCATTCTGCCATCTGGGCATCTTTGACCAGCCCACTGCCCTCCAAATCTTGGACTCTTCACTTGCCTGCCATGCTTAGCTCAGCTCTATCCCCAGGGGACAGTCATCACATCCCACTGCCAGTGGTGTTTTCTTTTTTTCTTTTTTCATTCGGGGCCAAAATTCAATTCCATACTTCTATTTTGAACCATTGTGCTAGGCCCTGGAGAACTACTGCTTAGAGCAGCACAGTCCAGGAAGGAGCACAATGTGGTGACATGTACCTGTAATAGCTGAGAAAGGGCAGCCTGGGCTACATGAGACCCTGTCCCTCCTCAAAAAAAAAAAATCTTTTTGGGGGGGTGGTATTTTGAGGTAGGGTCTTGCTCTAATCCAGGCTGACCTGGAATGCACTATGTAGTCTCAGGGTGGCCTCAAACTCACAGTGATCCTTCTACCTCTGCCTCCTGAGTGCTGGGATTAAAGGCGTGCACCATCATGCCCAGATGTCTGTGTTCTTTAAAAAATATATTTATATGGAGCTGGGCATGGTGGCGTGTGCCTTTAATCCCAGGACTCGGAAGGCAGAGGTAGGAGGATTACTGTGAGTTTAAGGGCACCCTGAGACTATGTAGTGAATTCCAGGTCAGCCTGGACTAGAGTGAAACCCTACCTCGAAACACCCCCCCCCAAAAAAAAATCACAGCTGTAAAAAGTGATCATGTGTGTGTGTGTTTACACATGTATTTACATGTATGTATTTACATGTATGATTTTACACGTGTATATGTTTGTGTACACATGGGCCAGGGTCTCTTACCACTGAAAGATGTGTGGTGGTTGGGGAATTGAACCAGCGCCAGAAGGTTTTGCAAGCAAGTACTTTTAACCACTGAGTCATTTCCCCAGTCCCTATGTCTGTTTTTATTCATGTTTTTAGCAGCCCTGAGGCAAAAGTTTTTTTTTTTTAACCTTGAAGGGGACAATTTTTAGGTAATGGTGTAATAGCAGGCTCATTCTCTCTCTTAAACAAAGAAATAATTATTTTTAAAGAAGAACAGGCAGAAGAGCAATAAAAGGGGACACCCTACATTCCACTGTAGCCAATGCAGGCGATCCCACAAGTCCCACACGGGCACATACACCTGCATACCACACATGCACACAAACACACAACAAAGCATAGAGGCAGTATTTTAGCTGGGGGTTTGCTCAGCAGCTGAGGACTCATCTGGCATGCTCAAGGCCCTGGATACCATCCTCAGCACCACAAAAGCTCTATATGTAGGTAGGTAAAAGTTCTTTCTTTCTTTTTTTTATCCTTTTCTTTCTCATCTGTTCCTGATCTACTGTTATAGGTAGGCTCACATTAGCAGGCTTGGAAGGCTTCAAAGGATAGGTCACACTTCTTGTTTCCCTGGTAGTTAAAAAAAGAACCATCACACTTGCCCCTTAGTAGGATATAAAATCCATATAAAAGGGAGAAGGGGCTGGAGAGATGGTTTAGTTGTTAAGGCGTTTGCCTATGAAGCCAAAGGACCCAGGTTTGATTCCCTAGGGCCCACATAAACCAGTTGCACAAGGGGCACATGCATCTGAAGTTCATTTGCAGTGAGTGGCTAGAGGCTCTGGTGTGCCCATTCTCTCTCTGTCTCTCTTCTCTCTCTCTCTGCTTGCAAATAAATTAATTAATTTAAAAGAAAGGGGAGAAGGGGGGCTGGAGAGATGGCTTAGCTGTTAATGTGTTTGCCTGCAAAGGCAAAGGATCCTGGTTTGACTCTCCAGGACCCACGTAAATCAGCTGCACAGGGGGGCACATGCATCTGGAGCTTGTTTGCAGTGGCTGGAGGCCCTGGTGCACCCATTCTCTCTCTCCTTCTTTCTCTCTCTCTGCCTCTTTCTCTCTCTCAAATAAATAAATAAAAATTAAGCCATGTAAGCCAGATGCACTAGGGGGTGCATGCATCTGGAGTTCATTTGCAGTGGCTGGAGGCCCTGGCATACCCTCTCTCTCTCTCTTTCTCTGCCTCTTTAAAAAAAGGGGGGGGGGAAGGGCCGAGGCGTGGTGGGGCACACCTTTAATTCCAGCATTCAGGAGGTAGAGGTACAACGATAGATATGAGTTCAAGGCCAGCCTGAGACTATATAGTAAATTCCAGGTTAGCCTGGACTAGAGTGAGACCCTACCTTGGGGGAAAATACAAAAACCAAAAAACAAACCAGAAAAAGGTGGGGGAGGAGGAAAGCTCTTGACCCAACCTCACCACCTCTCACCTAAAGACATGTGAAGGAGGTGTGAGGATTATTAGTTATCCCCGTAATGAGATCATGTATTAATGCCCCCCCCCCCGCCAGAACCCCTTTCCTTGGTGCTTACAGGTCTTCACAGCTAAGCCTGCCCACTTTTCTGAGTTCTAACTCAGAATGCATAACTTTTCCTTTTCTCCTTTCTTTCTCTTTGGGTGTCAGTGGAA
Organism: Orientallactaga sibirica; assembly: GCA_036365145.1. Classification (NCBI taxonomy): domain Eukaryota; kingdom Metazoa; phylum Chordata; class Mammalia; order Rodentia; family Dipodidae; genus Orientallactaga; species Orientallactaga sibirica. Next base: position 5,279,243 of record JAEOAD010000031.1, on the reverse strand, counting down.
ATCCTAAGCATGTTTGTCCTGACACTCTGGGGCCTTTTCTCATTAAATCCTTGCTTTACTCCCTAATTGTCATCTGTGTACTTGATTTTTTTTTGTGGTCACGAGACAAAGGACTTAACGGACTCCACAGTACGAAAAGCTGCAACACTACAATTTCTCCCTTTATTACTCTCCCTTTTGGGTATTTATTTATGTGGCAGACTTCTGGGGGTCCTGGATGACTTCCTCTGAGAACAGCAGTTCCCTCTCCAGAGAATTCCCACCAGCCTCCCAGGGGGCTGAGGGACAATGGAGCCTGGCCTGATTTGATGACAATTTGGTTTTTACAAAAGACAAAACTATGGGCTGGAGAGATGGCTTAGCAATTAAGGCGCCTCCTGTGAAGCCTAAAAACGCTTGTTCGAATCTCCAGGTCCCATGTATAGCCAGACACAAAAGTGATGCAAGTGTGCAATGTCGCACATGTGCACAAGGGGGCGCATGGGTCTGTAGTTCATTCACAGTGGCTGAAAGGCCCTGGTGCACCCATTCTCTCTCTGCCTCTTCCTCTCTCTCTCTCTCTCTGTGTCTCTCTCTCAAAAAAAAAAAAAAAAAAGAGCCGGGCGTGGTGGCCCATGCCTTTAATCCTAGCACTGGGGAGGCAGAGGTAGGAGGATCACCGAAAGTTCGAGACCACCCTGAGACTACATAGTTAATTCAGGTCAGCCTGGACCAGAATGAGACCCTACCTTGCAAAACCAAAAAAAAAAAAAAAAAAAAAAAAAGGACAAAATTATAATAATTTGAGCCGGGCACACCTTTAATCCCAGCCCTTGGGAGGCAGAGGTAGGAGGATACAGAGTGAATTCCAGGTCAGCCTGGGCTAGAGTGAGACCCTATCTTGAAAACAACAATAACAATTCAGTTTTAGCTCAAATTGGCTTTTATTCTCAATTCTCCACTACTGAGCGGGATGAATTCTACACTGGGCATTTGTAAGGAGGGAAACAGAACAGCAGAGATATGACTGGTTAGCCTTAAGATCAAATTACCTCTGGGTATTTTTTTCTAAGGCTTAAAGCCCAACACTGCCTCCTTACCCTGACTCAGGCTCTGTCCTTAGAAGTAGATGCCTATTACTAACTGGAATTGGGCTCTTTCTCAGGAATGGGGTTTGACATGCCTCAGGCCCTCTCTTACTGTAGCATACATTCTCTTGCCCTTCCACCTTCTGCTGTGGGATAAGGAAGTAAGAAGGTTTTTAACTGATGCACAACCCTTAACCTGAGATTTATTTCCCAGTCTCCAGAGCTGAAAGAAAACACCTTACAAACAGTCTATGGCCTGGTGTGGTGGTGCATGACTTTAGCCCCAGCACTCAAGAGGCTGAGGTAGGAGGATCACTGTGAGTTCAAGACCAGCCTGGGGTTACAGAGTGAGTTACTGGCCAGCATGGGCTATAGTGAGACCCTGCCTCAAATACAAACAAACAAACAAACAAACAAACAAACAAACAACAAAAACCTAACAAGCCAGGTATGGTGGTACATGCCTTTAATCCCTGTCCTTAGGAGGCAGAGGTAGGAAGACTGCCATGAGTTCGAGGCCACCCTGAGATTACATAGTGAATTCCAGGTCAGCCTGGGCTACAGTGAGACCCTACCTTGAAAAACTGAAAAATGAAAAACCAAAACCAAACAAACAACAACAACAACAACAAAAAAAACCCACCTAAACTGGGCGTGTTGGTGCACGCCTTTAATTCCAGCACTTGGGAGGCAGAGGTAGGAGGATCGAAGTGAGTTCAAGGCCACCCTGAGACTATATAGTGAGTTCCAGGTCAGCCTGGGCTATAGTAAGACCCTACCTCGAAAAACAAAAACAAACAAACAAAAAACCCTAACAAAACAAACAAACAAAAAGCAGTCTATACCTGTGCTATTATGTTATAGTAATAAACTAAGAGTCACTTGATTTCTTGTTTTTGGTACAATACCACAACTTCAGCTCTGCCTAATGTTATCACCCTGCAGACTTATTTCACAGTCTTCAGGGACTATAATGACTCATCTTGGAGGCAGGGGAGGGTCTTCTGCCCAGAGGTTTGGAGGAGGTAAAGGGATATAGAAAATTTAAAGACCTTCATCTAATTCCCCTTATTTCCAATTCCACTTTACTCCAAACTCCAGAGATACCTGGTAATGTAACAGATAAATATGGAGTTTTGGGGCTGGAGAGATGGCTTAGCAGTTAAGGTGTTTGCCTGCGAAGCCTAAGGATCCTGGTTCGATTCTCCAGGTCCCACGTAAGCCAGATGCACAAGGGAGCGCATGCATCTGGAGTTCGTTTGCAGTGGCTGGAGGCCCTGGCGCACCCGTTCTCACTCTCCCTCTCTCTCTTTCCATCTCTCTGTCTCAAATAAATAAATAGAAATAAAATCTTTTATAATAAAAATATGGAGTTTTGGGGTGTTTCCTGGAACCCCAAGCTCCAAGTTCATAACAGTAAATTAACCAAAGAATTGGCAATTCCAAACTACAGAAAATGATTATTTCAAATATTATTTATTTATGTATTTATTTGAGAGAGGGAAAGAGGCAGAGTGAGAGAGAGAAAGAGAGAGAGGGAGACAATGGGCATGCCAGGGCTTCCAGCCACTACAAATGAAGTCCAGATACATGCATCACCTTGTGCATCTGGCTTACATGGGTACTGGGGAATTGAACCTAGGTCTTTAGGCTTCGCAGGCAAGTGCCTTAACCGCTAAGCCATCTCTCCAGCCCAAAGACCAGTGTTATTTTATTCAATTCATTTTTTTAAAAAAAATATTTATTTGAGAGAGAGAGAGACAGATACAGAAATAGGCAGGTAGAGAGAGAGAATGGGCACGCCAGGGCCTCCAGCCACTGCAGACGAACTCCAGATGTGTGCACCCTCTTGTGCCTCTGGCTTACATGAGTCCTGTGGAGTTGAACCTGGGTCCTTTGGCTTTGCAGGCAAGCACCTTAACCACTAAGTCATCTCCAGCCCATATTTTATCCAATTCTTTGGTTTAAAATAAACACAAACCTAGGGACTTGGGGTTCAAGGATTTTCCTGAACCCCTAACACCCCATTTCAGAAATAGATACTCTCTATTTGTAGATATTACAATCATGCATTTCATGCATCAACTTGATGAGGCCAGGGAGGCCCAACTATTTGGTAAAATACAATCCTGGTGCTTTGTGAGCATGGTTTTTTTTTTTTTTTAAGACTTTATTTATTTATTAGAGACCGAGCCGGGTGTGGTGGCGCAAGCCTTTAATCCCAGCACTCGGGAGGCAAAGGTAGGAGAATCACTGTGAGTTTGAGGCCACCCTGAGACGATATAGCGAATTCCAGGTCAGCCTGGGCTAGAGTGAGACCATACCTTGAAAAACCACAAAAAAGAGAGAGAGAGAGAGACAGAAAGAAAGAAAGAAAGAAAGAAAGAAAGAAAGAAAGAAAGAAAGAAAGAGGAAGAGTGAGAATGGGCACGCCAGGGCCTCTAGCCACTGCAAACGAACTCCAGATGCATGTGTCACCATGTGCATCTGGCTTATGTGGGACCTGTAGAATTGAACCTGGATCCTTAGGCTTCACAGGCAAGTGCCTTAACCACTAAGCCATCGCTCCAGCCCATGAGCATGGCTTTGGATGAGATGAGCATATAAACAGTGGACATCCTGTCTTGGCTTGCTCAGGCTGCTGTGTAGCAAAAGTACCATTAACTGAATGCATGTATTAGTTACTTTCCTCACCACACTGACAAATACCTGGCAGAGGTAACAATTAATTGCCTTGTAGTTTCAGGGGGATTTCAGTCATCATAGCAGGGAAAGTGTGGTGACATTCACAAGTGTGAGGGTTTGGTGGCAGCATGTTCATATCCTTGATGACCAAGAACAGAATTCTCTGGCAGAACCGGAGACCAATCCTAGTGGCCTCTGTCCACCAGCCAGGCTCCATGTCCCGAAGATTTCACAATCTCCAAAATAGAGGCTTCTGTTCAAACACGTGAGCCTGCAGGGATGTTTCAGATCCAAGCAGTCATAGCTGCTTAAACAACAGAAATTGATTTCTTATACTTAGGAAGATTGGGAAGTCCAAGATCGAGGTACCTGCTGATCTGGTTCCTGGAAGCCCTCTTCCTGACTGGAAGGCGCTCATCTTCTCTCTGAGTCCTCACAGGGTTCAGGGAGAGAAAGACATCTCTCGTGTCTCTTTTATGACATAAATCCCAGACTGAGCTCTCCCTGGAGTCCCCCACCTCCATGCAAGGGCCATTACACTGCGACAAGAGGGGAGTGTATAGGTCTTCAACGTATGCGCAGGGCAGGGGACATAAACATTTAGCTCATAACACCCTGTATAATATGAGTGGGCCTTATCTAATCAGTTGACTACAGCCAAAGGTTGGCTCCCCTTGACATACAGTTTGCTATACTGTGGAAGATGACCTTGAACTTCTGATTGGTCCTGACCTTACTGGCCACATTGGGTCCTTCTTTCTCCTCTCCCTCCCTTCCTTCCTTCATCCATCCCTCTCACCTTCTTTCCTTCCTCCCTTCCTTCCTTGCCTCACATATCCTAGGCTGGCCTCCAGCTTACTATACTATGGAAGATGACCTTGAACTTTGTTTTTTAAAAAAATATTTATTTATTTATTTTAAATTTATTTATTTATTTATTTATTTGAGAGAGAGAGAGACACAGAGTGAGAGAGAGAGAGAATGGGCACACCAGAGCCTCCAGCCACTGCAAATGAACTCCAGATCTATGTGCTCCCTTGTGCATCTGGCTTACATGGGTCCTAGGAAATCAAACCAGGGTCCTTTGGCTTTGCAGGCAAGTGACTTAACTGCTAAACCATCTTCTCCAACCCCACGTTAACAAAAATTATTTATCAGAGACAGAGAGGGAGAGAAAGAATGGGTGCTCAAGGGCCTCTAGCCACTGCAAACAAACTCCAGACACATGCACCACCTTGTGCATCTGGCTTATGTGGGACCTGGGATTTGAACCTGGGTTCTTAGGCTTCACAAGCAAGCACAAGCCATCTCTCCAGCCCCTCTTCCACATTTTTTATAACACAAGCATAATTTTTAATTTTGCCCCGTTCTTCTTGGGCTAGAGTATCTAATATATATAATTCTATTACTTTTTAAGAAAGAGAGAGGGATAGAGAGAGAATTGGTGTGCCAGCTACTCAGCCACTGAAATTGAACTCCAGATACTTGCGCTACCAAGCGGGTATGTGCAACCTTGTGCTTGCCTCACCTTTGTGTGTCTGGCTAATGTGGGATCTGGAGAGTCGAACATGGGTCCTTAGATTTCACAGGCAAGTGCTTTAACCACTAAGCCATCTCTCCAGCCCCCAAAATATTTATTTATTTATTTGAGGGGGGCATATATATAATAGAGAGAATGGGTGCACCAGGGTCTTTAGCCACTACAGACAAACTCCAGACATATGCTCTACCTTATGCAGCTGACTTACATGGGTACTGGGGAATTGAACCTAGGTCCTTAGGTTTCACAGGCAAGTGCCTTAACCACTAAGCCATCTTTCCAGCCCAGACTTCTGATCTGTGCTCCACTACAACTGGTTTGTACAGTGCTGGACTTACAACCCAGGGCTTGGCATGCTAACTAAGCACTCTACCAACTGAGCTACATCCTCAGCACCCTGGTGGCCTTTAAACCAGAACATTTATTCTCCCAGAGACTCTTGCACCACCAGTTTTTAAATTTATTAGTTTAGTAATTGTGTGAGCCAATTTCTCTCTCTCTTTCTCTCTTTCTCTCTCTCCATTAGTCCTGGAACTATCCTTCTGTCTTTTCTGGCTTTGCTAACAGTGGTACAAATCTTCTGTTTTCTAGCTTCTAAAAAAAATGTTGCTGTTCCTTCTATTCTCCTCATCCTTGTGGATATATTGTAGGGTATTTTTTTTTTTTTTGAGGTAGGGTCTTGTTCTAGTCCAGGCTGACCTGGAATTTACTCTGTAGTCTCAGAGTGACCTTGAGTTCATGGCAATCCTCCTAACTTGGCCTCCCAAGTGCTGGGATTAAAGGTGTGAGCCATCACGTCCAGTTTGTCGGTTTTTTTTTTTTTTTAAAATCACTTTACTATAGCATAGCAGAGGTTTGGAGGGTGTGACTCTAGACATGTGTGTTTAATCCACAATTTCAGCTCAGAACTCCTGTATTCCCTACTTCTTAAATATGATTTAGATAACATTTCCTGGAAACTGCTCTTATCCAATATGTTAGCAGCCTTCTGTTGGCCTCCCTCTCATTCAAAGACCTCAAAAGAGATTTCTTAATATCTCTTTCTTCTGTGCCCTTAAGGGCCACAAAGCTGCTAAAATAAATTATAATTATGCCTGTCCCTAGCCTATTTGGTGACATGAAATATCAGTGAAAGAGAGACACTCACTTTCTTCTAGGAAAGTAGCTACCCTCCAGGGATTGAGCTCACCCAGATTTCACAAATACATACCTTCTTGGATATGCCTGGCCTTTGCTGACAATAAATATTAAAATATGCTTCAAATATAAAGCCTCTATTACATCTGACTCAAGCTAACGACATTAAATAATTACTGTAGTCTTAAAGCCTAAAAAGCCTTTAGACTTATTTCACAGTCTTCAGGGACTATAATGACTCATCTTGGAGGCAGGGGAGGGTCTTCTGCCCAGAGGTTTGGAGGAGGTAAAGGGATATAGAAAATTTAAAGACCTTCATCTAATTCCCCTTATTTCCAATTCCACTTTACTCCAAACTCCAGAGATACCTGGTAATGTAACAGATAAATATGGAGTTTTGGGGCTGGAGAGATGGCTTAGCAGTTAAGGTGTTTGCCTCACGAAGCCTAAGGATCCTGGTTCGATTCTCCAGGTCCCACGTAAGCCAGATGCACAAGGGGCGCATGCATCTGGGTTCGTTTGCAGTGGCTGGAGGCCCTGGCGCACCCGTTCTCACTCTCCCTCTCTCTCTTTCCATCTCTCTGTCTCAAATAAATAAATAGAAATAAAATCTTTTATAATAAAAATATGGAGTTTTGGGGTGTTTCCTGGAACCCCAAGCTCCAAGTTCATAACAGTAAATTAACCAAAGAATTGGCAATTCCAAACTACAGAAAATGATTATTTCAAATATTATTTATTTATGTATTTATTTGAGAGAGGGAAAGAGGCAGAGTGAGAGAGAGAAAGAGAGAGAGGGAGACAATGGGCATGCCAGGGCTTCCAGCCACTACAAATGAAGTCCAGATACATGCATCACCTTGTGCATCTGGCTTACATGGGTACTGGGGAATTGAACCTAGGTCTTTAGGCTTCGCAGGCAAGTGCCTTAACCGCTAAGCCATCTCTCCAGCCCAAAGACCAGTGTTATTTTATTCAATTCATTTTTTTAAAAAAAATATTTATTTGAGAGAGAGAGACAGATACAGAAATAGGCAGGTAGAGAGAGAGAATGGGCACGCCAGGGCCTCCAGCCACTGCAGACGAACTCCAGATGTGTGCACCCTCTTGTGCCTCTGGCTTACATGAGTCCTGTGGAGTTGAACCTGGGTCCTTTGGCTTTGCAGGCAAGCACCTTAACCACTAAGTCATCTCCAGCCCATATTTTATCCAATTCTTTGGTTTAAAATAAACACAAACCCTAGGGACTTGGGGTTCAAGGATTTTCCTGAACCCTAACACCCCATTTCAGAAATAGATACTCTCTATTTGTAGATATTACAATCATGCATTTCATGCATCAACTTGATGAGGCCAGGAGGCCCAACTATTTGGTAAAATACAATCCTGGTGCTTTGTGAGCATGGTTTTTTTTTTTTTTTTTAAGACTTTATTTATTTATTAGAGACCGAGCCGGGTGTGGTGGCGCAAGCCTTTAATCCCAGCACTCGGGAGGCAAAGGTAGGAGAATCACTGTGAGTTTGAGGCCACCCTGAGACGATATAGCGAATTCCAGGTCAGCCTGGGCTAGAGTGAGACCATACCTTGAAAAACCACAAAAAAGAGAGAGAGAGAGAGACAGAAAGAAAGAAAGAAAGAAAGAAAGAAAGAAAGAAAGAAAGAAAGAAAGAGGAAGAGTGAGAATGGGCACGCCAGGGCCTCTAGCCACTGCAAACGAACTCCAGATGCATGTGTCACCATGTGCATCTGGCTTATGTGGGACCTGTAGAATTGAACCTGGATCCTTAGGCTTCACAGGCAAGTGCCTTAACCACTAAGCCATCGCTCCAGCCCATGAGCATGGCTTTGGATGAGATGAGCATATAAACAGTGGACATCCTGTCTTGGCTTGCTCAGGCTGCTGTGTAGCAAAAGTACCATTAACTGAATGCATGTATTAGTTACTTTCCTCACCACACTGACAAATACCTGGCAGAGGTAACAATTAATTGCCTTGTAGTTTCAGGGGGATTTCAGTCATCATAGCAGGGAAAGTGTGGTGACATTCACAAGTGTGAGGGTTTGGTGGCAGCATGTTCATATCCTTGATGACCAAGAACAGAATTCTCTGGCAGAACCGGAGACCAATCCTAGTGGCCTCTGTCCACCAGCCAGGCTCCATGTCCCGAAGATTTCACAATCTCCAAAATAGAGGCTTCTGTTCAAACACGTGAGCCTGCAGGGATGTTTCAGATCCAAGCAGTCATAGCTGCTTAAACAACAGAAATTGATTTCTTATACTTAGGAAGATTGGGAAGTCCAAGATCGAGGTACCTGCTGATCTGGTTCCTGGAAGCCCTCTTCCTGACTGGAAGGCGCTCATCTTCTCTCTGAGTCCTCACAGGGTTCAGGGAGAGAAAGACATCTCTCGTGTCTCTTTTATGACATAAATCCCAGACTGAGCTCTCCCTGGAGTCCCCACCTCCATGCAAGGGCCATTACACTGCGACAAGAGGGGAGTGTATAGGTCTTCAACGTATCAAGCAGGGCAGGGGACATAAACATTTAGCTCATAACACCCTGTATAATATGAGTGGGCCTTATCTAATCAGTTGACTACAGCCAAAGGTTGGCTCCCCTTGACATACAGTTTGCTATACTGTGGAAGATGACCTTGAACTTCTGATTGGTCCTGACCTTACTGGCCACATTGGGTCCTTCTTTCTCCTCTCCCTCCCTTCCTTCCTTCATCCATCCCTCTCACCTTCTTTCCTTCCTCCCTTCCTTCCTTGCCTCACATATCCTAGGCTGGCCTCCAGCTTACTATACTATGGAAGATGACCTTGAACTTTGTTTTTTAAAAAAATATTTATTTATTTATTTTAAATTTATTTATTTATTTATTTATTTATTTATTTATTTGAGAGAGAGAGAGACACAGAGTGAGAGAGAGAGAGAATGGGCACACCAGAGCCTCCAGCCACTGCAAATGAACTCCAGATCTATGTGCTCCCTTGTGCATCTGGCTTACATGGGTCCTAGGAAATCAAACCAGGGTCCTTTGGCTTTGCAGGCAAGTGACTTAACTGCTAAACCATCTTCTCCAACCCCACGTTAACAAAAATTATTTATCAGAGACAGAGAGGGAGAGAAAGAATGGGTGCTCAAGGGCCTCTAGCCACTGCAAACAAACTCCAGACACATGCACCACCTTGTGCATCTGGCTTATGTGGGACCTGGGATTTGAACCTGGGTTCTTAGGCTTCACAAGCAAGCACAAGCCATCTCTCCAGCCCCTCTTCCACATTTTTTATAACACAAGCATAATTTTTAATTTTGCCCCGTTCTTCTTGGGCTAGAGTATCTAATATATATAATTCTATTACTTTTTAAGAAAGAGAGAGGGATAGAGAGAGAATTGGTGTGCCAGCTACTCAGCCACTGAAATTGAACTCCAGATACTTGCGCTACCAAGCGGGTATGTGCAACCTTGTGCTTGCCTCACCTTTGTGTGTCTGGCTAATGGGGATCTGGAGAGTCGAACATGGGTCCTTAGATTTCACAGGCAAGTGCTTTAACCACTAAGCCATCTCTCCAGCCCCAAAATATTTATTTATTTATTTGAGGGGGCATATATATAATAGAGAGAATGGGTGCACCAGGGTCTTTAGCCACTACAGACAAACTCAGACATATGCTCTACCTTATGCAGCTGACTTACATGGGTACTGGGGAATTGAACCTAGGTCCTTAGGTTTCACAGGCAAGTGCCTTAACCACTAAGCCATCTTTCCAGCCCAGACTTCTGATCTGTGCTCCACTACAACTGGTTTGTACAGTGCTGGACTTACAACCCAGGGCTTGGCATGCTAACTAAGCACTCTACCAACTGAGCTACATCCTCAGCACCCTGGTGGCCTTTAAACCAGAACATTTATTCTCCCAGAGACTCTTGCACCACCAGTTTTTAAATTTATTAGTTTAGTAATTGTGTGAGCCAATTTCTCTCTCTCTTTCTCTCTTTCTCTCTCTCCATTAGTCCTGGAACTATCCTTCTGTCTTTTCTGGCTTTGCTAACAGTGGTACAAATCTTCTGTTTTCTAGCTTCTAAAAAAAATGTTGCTGTTCCTTCTATTCTCCTCATCCTTGTGGATATATTGTAGGGTATTTTTTTTTTTTTTGAGGTAGGGTCTTGTTCTAGTCCAGGCTGACCTGGAATTTACTCTGTAGTCTCAGAGTGACCTTGAGTTCATGGCAATCCTCCTAACTTGGCCTCCCAAGTGCTGGGATTAAAGGTGTGAGCCATCACGTCCAGTTTGTCGGTTTTTTTTTTTTTTCTTTTTAAAATCACTTTACTATAGCATAGCAGAGGTTTGGAGGGTGTGAATCTAGACATGTGTGTTTAATCCACAATTTCAGCTCAGAACTCCTGTATTCCCTACTTCTTAAATATGATTTAGATAACATTTCCTGGAAACTGCTCTTATCCAATATGTTAGCAGCCTTCTGTTGGCCTCCCTCTCATTCAAAGACCTCAAAAGAGATTTCTTAATATCTCTTTCTTCTGTGCCCTTAAGGGCCACAAAGCTGCTAAAATAAATTATAATTATGCCTGTCCCTAGCCTATTTGGTGACATGAAATATCAGTGAAAGAGAGACACTCACTTTCTTCTAGGAAAGTAGCTACCCTCCAGGGATTGAGCTCACCCAGATTTCACAAATACATACCTTCTTGGATATGCCTGGCCTTTGCTGACAATAAATATTAAAATATGCTTCAAATATAAAGCCTCTATTACATCTGACTCAAGCTAACGACATTAAATAATTACTGTAGTCTTAAAGCCTAAAAAGCCTTTTATTCTCTTCTACAAGTCCTGGCAGACCCAGCATTACAATACTTCATTCTCTTTCACCATTAAAAAAATTGTTGTTTAATCCCAGCACTCGGGAGGCAGAGGTAGTAGGATCACCGTGAGTTTGAGGCCACCCTGAGACTACATAGTGAATTCCAGGTCAGCCTGAAGTAGAGTGAAACCCTACCTCGAAAAATAAAACAAAACAAAAAAGTTGTGATCCTGCAAACCCACATAACTCTTGCCTAGTGTAATTCTCCTTGTCATCAGTGCCATCTGATGTGCCACCAGCCTGAGCCCTGGGACAAGGACTCTATCTTGCTGGAGTTGGTTTCATTTTCTTCCTGTCCCCTATCTAAAGCCTGCTCTGTGTCTTGGGCCCAATTTTCTGTCTAAACAGGCAAATACAAAGTTGGACATGGTATGCCAGTAATCCCCGCACTGAATAGGCAGAGCAAGGAGGATCAGGAATTCAAGGTCATTCTTTCAGCTACATGACACCCTATCACAAAACAATAAAATAAAATACAAACCTAAATACAATTCTGAGCCGGGTGTGGTGGTGCACACCTTTAATCCCAGAGGTAGGAGGATCACTGTGAGTTCAAGGACACCCTGAGACTACATAGTAAATTCTAGGCCAGCCTGGGTTAGAGCAAGACGCTGCCTTGAAAAACAAAAACAAACAAAAAAGACAAGGAAAGAAGAGAAGGTATAGAAAACCCCTGCCATGTGGAAGACAGGAGGGGGTAAAACCCAATAAAAAACTATATATATATATATACATATATAGTGACCAAAAGTATTCCTCAATGTCCTCTGGCCCTTCCTTCCTTCCTTCCTTCCTTCCTTTCTTTCTTTCTTTCTTTCTTTCTTTCTTTCTTTAAAAAATTTTTTTTTAATTGACAACTTCTATTCTTACAGACAATAAACCATGATATTTCCCTACCAGGAGATGGTATTGTATATATGAAATAGAAGAACAGATTATAGGCAGGGGAAAGGCCTAAGCAAGGCCAGAGGAAGAGAATATGTAATATTTTATTTATTTGAGAGAGGGGAAGAGGCAGAAAGAGAAGTAATGGGCTCACCAGGGCCTCCAGCCACCTCAAACTAACTCCAGACACATGCACCCCCTTGTGCATCTGGCTTATGTAGGTCTTGGGGAATTGAACCAGGGCCTTTAGGCTTTGCAGGTAAATGCATTAACTGCTAAGTCATGTCTCCAGCCCCCAATAAAAATAATTTTAAAAAACCATGTTGGGGGCTGGAGACATGGCTTAGTGGTTAAGGTATTTGTATGTGAAGCCTAAGAACCCTGGATTGAGGCTTGATTCCCCAGTACCCACATAAGCCAGATGCACAGGGTGGTGCATTCATCTGGAGTTTGTTTGCAGTGGCTGGAGGCCCTGGTGTGGCCATTCTCTCTCTCCCTCTGCCTCTTTCTCTGTCATTCTCAAATAAGTAAAAATAAACAAAACATTAAAAAAACATGTAGGGCTGGACGTGGTACCTTACTTTAATCACAGACATGAGGGCAAATCTCACAGAGAAGCAGAAGGTAGGGAAGATCACTGTGAGTTTGAGGCCAGCCTGGGATTACAGAGTGAGTTCCAGGTCATCCTGGGCTAGAGTGGAACCCTACCTCAAGAAACCCCCCACCCTCTCTACTAACTCCAAATAATGAAAAACCTTCTGCCATCATACAGCCTCCCCAATTTTTTTTTGAGAGAGACACAGAGAGAGGGAGAGGAAGAGAGATAGGGATGGGCACGCCAGCAGCCTCTCAGTGGCTGTGAACGAAATCCAGATGCGTGCACCCCCTTGTGGTCAAGTGCGGCATTGCGCCCTTGCGTCACTTTGCATCTGGCTAAACGTGGGACCTGGAGATTGGAACCGGGTTCTTAGGCTTAGGAGGCAGGCGCCTTAACTGCTAAGCCATCTCTCCAGCCCCCACCCCAATTTTTTAAAAAGTATTTTTAAATTTTTATTCTTTTAAAAAAATATTATTTATTTATTTATTTATTTATTTATTTATTTATTTATTTATTTATTTATGAGAGAGAAAGAAGCAGACACAGAGAGAGAATGGATGTCCCAGGGCATCCAGCCACTGCAAAGAAACTCCAGATGCATGTGCCCCCTTGTGCATCTGGCTTACATGGGTCCTGGAGAATCGAACCAGTATCCTTTGGCTTTGCAGGCAAATGCTTAACCACTAAGCCAACACTCCAGCCCAATTTTTATTCTTTTAAAAATATTTTATTTGAGCTGGGCATGGTGGTACATACCTTTAATCCTAACACTCTGGAGGCAGAGATAGGAGGATTTGGAAAAGTTTGAGGCCACCCTGAGACTATGTAATGAATTCCAGGTCAGCCTGGGCTAGAATGAGACCTTACCTCAAAAAAACAAAAAAAAAATAATTTATTTATTGGAGAGAGAAAGACAGAGAGATAAAGAGGCAAATAGAGAGAATGGGCTCTCCAGGGCCTCTAGACACTTCTAGAGTCCAGAACTCTGACAGCACCAAACCCTGCAAGGATGTGGAACTCATTGCTGGGGAGAATGCAAAATGGTACTGTTACTTTAAAAGACAGGTTAGCAGTTTCTTATGAAACCAAACATACTTGCTGTGTAGCTAAGGATGTTCTTGAACTTCTGATCCTCCATTTTCCACTTTCCAAGAGCTACTATTATAGGGTGTACATCACAGCTGGTTCTTGTGGTGCTGGGGATCCAACCCAAGGTTTCCTGCATCCTAGGCAAGCACTCCATCAACTGAGCTACATCCCAGCCCCATAAACATAGTCTTACTATACCATTCAGCAATCACATTCCTTGGTATTTACCCGAAAGAATTGAAAACTTATGTCCACAGAAAAATCTGCAAAAACAAAAACAAAAACTGGGGCATGCAGGCAGGCAGGCAGGCAAGCAAACAAACAAAACCTTGCACATAGGGATGAAGAGATGGCTTAGCAGTTAAGGTGCTTTCCTGCAAAGCCAAAGGACCCAGGTTCCATTCCCCAGTACCCGCGTAAAGCCAGATGCACAAGGTGATGCATGCATCTGGAGTTCGTTCACAGTGGCTAGAGGTCCTGGTGCACCCATTCTCTCTCTCCTCACCCAGGGGAGGGCCCAGTGATGGCTAAGCCATTAAAGACATTTGCTTGTAAAACCTGTGGGCCTAGGTTTGATTCCCTAGTACCCACATAAATGGGTGCAAGCATCTGGCATTAATTTGTAGTGGCAAGGGACCCTAGCACATGCATATGCACACACACACACACATGCACACACACACACACACACAAATAAATATAAATACTTTTAAAAAGACCTGGGGGAAACAGAAATGCTTCCTACTGGGGAAAGAAGCCAGTCCTCCTTCTCCTCTTCCGATTTCTCACCCTCATTCTTTGTCTTCTTCCTCTTTGACAGAGTCTCACTATGTATCCCAGGCTGGCCTGCAACTTGAGATCCGCCTGCCTCTGCCTTCTTAGTGCTGGGATTATAGATGTGTGCCACCATGTGCCTGCAAGGATGATGATGTGTCCTGTAGATTCATCAACTGTAGAAAAGTTCCATTGTGGTGGAGGGTGTTGGTCTTAGGGTACTTTTGCTGTGAAACAACAAATTGTTCTAAAAAAAAACATTTTCTCCTTTCTTTCTTTCTTTCTTTCTTTCTTTCTTTCTTTCTTTCTTTCTTTCTTTCTTTTCTTTCTTTTTTTCTTTCTTTCTTTCTTTCTCTTTCTTTCTTTCTTTCTTTCTTTCTTTGAGGTAGGATCTCGCTCTAGCTCAGGCTGACCTGGAATTCACTATGTAGTTTCAGGCTGGCTTTGAACTCACAGCTATCCTCCTACCTCTCCCCAGTGATGGGATTAAAGGCACATGCCAACCACACCTGGTTCATTTTCCCATTCTTATTTTTAATCACCAACCAAGCTCCTCTGACAACTGTTTGTTTATTTATGAGACAGAGAAAGAGAAAGAAGGAAAGAAAGAAGGAAGGAAGGAAAGAAAGAAAGGGCACCTGTAGCCACTACAAGCAAACTCCAGCAGATGCATACACCACCATGTGCATCTGGTTTTGTGTGGGTTCTGGGGGATTGAACCTGGGTCATTAGATTTCACAGACAAGCGCCTTAACCACTGAGCCATCTCTGCAGCCCTGACAACTGTTTTAAACATTTCTGAAGCCTGGCCTGGTGGTACACACCTTTAATCCCAGCACTCTGGAGGCTGAAGTAGGAGGATCAAAGTGAGTTCCAGGTCATCCTGGGCTAGAGCGTGACCCTACCTTGAAAATAACAACCACAAACAAATAACAAAAACACATTTTTGTGCTCCAAGACCAGATCCCAAATGCAGGGAGGAAATTCTTCTCAGTAAGAGACTGCTGATACTACGCCCCCATCAACCTACTATTCCCCATATGGCCACTTGATGGCGCGCATGAGTCTTCTCCTTTGCCTTGCTTACTGACTCATGGAGTGACAGGTGAATAAAAGAGCCTGGTAAGAGAATTTTGGTTGCTCCTGATGTATCCCAGTGTGTTTTATTGTGGACCCCAGTTCCGTCTATCTGCCATGTTAAGTCTATAATTGAAGGGCACAATCCACAATGATATTAGTCTGTTAATTTCATCCAGGGGAATATTATCATTTACAAGCTGGGTGTGGTGGCTCATGCTTTCCATTCCATCCCTCAGGGGGGCTTAAGTAGGAGAATTTCAGTTAGTTTGAGGCCAGCCTGGGCTACAATGAGACTGCCTCAAAAAAAATATCACCATGTACAAAATATCACATACTGTTGTCATCAAGGAGTTGTTAAAAGTTTGGTATATTCCTGTCTTCTAATATTACTGGACATATTACTGGACATACTTTATAGATCAAAGAAGAAAGTCTGTGAATTCTCTCAGGCATAAGACTTTCACTATAGATTCAACCAAGGTAGACAGAAAAATGATGAAATATGATGTTGACAATTGGTCTAGATGTGTGCACGGGCCTGATCCAAACAGCCTGGATTTTTACCAGAGTTCTTGCCAGGATAAGACAAAGCAGTATCAAAGAGAGACAGGACATTCTCATCTTGAAATGTGAACAGATTAGATTGGCCCATGACACTTTGGGTCTTGCTGTAGCCCAGGCTGACCTGAAATTCACTATGTAGTTCCAGACTGGCCTTGAACTCACAGCGATCCTCCTGCCTCTGTCTCCCGAGTGCTGGGATAAAGGCATGTGTCACCACTAATGGTGTGAAGCATTTCTAAAGAAATGTGTCATGGCCTTCCATCCCTAAGCCCTGCTATAGCAAACTCTCTTGGTAGCTTTGCCTGTATGCCTTCAGGTTCTTTTACCATTTCTGTTGTTCCTTGGCCTCAGTGTCCCTTCCTTCCTTCCTTTAAAAAAATATTTAGTTAGGGCTGGAGAGATGGCTTAGTGGTTAAGGCATTTGCCTGCAAAGCCAAAGGATCCCAGTTTGATTTTCTAGGACCCATGTAAGCCAGATGCACAAGGGGCGCATGCATCTGGAGTTCGTTTGCAGTGGCTGGAGGCCCTGAAATGTCCATTCTCTCTCTCTCTCTCTCTCCCCTCTCTCTCTCAATCTGCCTCTTTCTCTCTCAAATAAATAAATAAAATATATATTTAAAATATTTAATTAGTTAATTAATTAAAAAATATTTTTATGTATTTACTTATTTGAGGGTGAGGGAGAGAGAGAGAGATAGAAGGGGCACACCAAGGCCTCTAGCTGCTGCAAACAAATTCCAAAGGCAAGTGTCACCTTGAAATCTGGTTTACTTAGGTCCTGGGGAATTGAAACTAGGTCCTTTGGCTTTGCAGGCAAGTGCCCTAACCACTAAGCCATCTCTCCAGCCCTAATTTATTTATTTATTTATGAGAGAGATAGAGAGAGAGAATGGGCATGGCAAGGCCTCCCACCACTGCAGACAAACTCCAGATCCATGTGTCACTTTGTGCATCTGGCTTTATGTGAACCAGGGCTTGCAGGTTTTGTAGGCAAGTACCTCTAACCACTGAACAATCTCTCCAGCCCCCCTTTCCTTTTGGGGGGGCTTGATGTCAGGTCTCACTCTAGCCCAGGCTGACCTGGAATTCACTATGTAGTCTCAGGATGGTCTCAAACCCACAGTGATCCTCCTAACCTCTGCCTCCTAGCCATGTGCTAGGATTAAAGGCATGTGCCACCACACCTGGCCCTATTTCTTTCCTTCTTTCTTTCTTTTCTTTCTTTCTTTCTTTCTTTCTTTCTTTCTTTCTTTCCTTTTTTCCTCCTTCCTTCCTTCATTTCTTCCTTCTTTCCTTTCTTATTTCTTCTTTCCTTCCTTCTTCCTTCCTTCTTCCCTCCTTCCTTCCTTCCTTTCTTCTTTTTCTTTTTTTTTGTTTTTTCGAGGTAGGGTCTCACTCTAGCCCAGGCTGACCTGGAATTCACTATGTAGTTTCAGGGTGGCCTTGAACTCATGGCCATCCTCCTACCACTGCCTTCCGAGTGCTGGGATTAAAGGCATGTGCCACCACACCTGGCATCTTTCTTTCTCTCTTTCTTCCTCCCTTCCTTCCTTCTTTCTATTTAGAGACAGAGAGAGAGAGAGAGAGAGAGAGAGAGAGAGAGAGAATTGGCACACTAGGGCCTCAGTCACTGCAGTCGAACTCCAGATGCTTGTGCCACCTAGTGGGTATGTGTGACATTGTGTTTGCCTCACCTTTGTATGTCTGGCTTATGTGGGATCTGGAGAGTCAAACATGGGTCCTTAGGCTTTGCAGGCAAGCACCTTAACCACTAAGCCACATCTCCAGCCCTCCCCCTTTTTTTTCTTAAGGTAGGGTCTCATTCTAGCCCAAGGTGACCAGTAGTCACTCTGTGTAGCCCAGGCTAGCCTCATACTCATGGTATTTCTCAGTCTCTTTAGTGCTAGGAATATAGGTGTCAGCCACCACACATGTGTGTGTATACATAGGCATATGTGCATGTTTTTTTGCATGCTTGCAGGCACATACATAAGTACACATGGAGGCCAGAGGTTTATGTTGAGTGTGTTCCTCTATCATCCTCCACCTTATTTTGAGACAGAGTCTCTTACTAAACATAGAGCTCACAAGCTGTCCAGCCAGGCCCAGTTTCACCTTCCTGGTGCTGAGATTACAGGCATACACCACCATGCCTGGCATTTTATGTGGGTGCTGGGAATCTGAACCCTGGTCCTCATGTTTGCAGGGCAAGCCCTTTGTCTGCTGAGCCACCTCTTTGACCCCTTCTGTTCTTTTTCTTTTTGTTCCATTTCCTTTCTTTTTTCTTCTTTTCTCATTTCTTCTTTCCTTTCCTCTTTCCTTTTTATGGCAATGGGGATTGAACCCACAGTTTGGAGCATGCTAGTAAGTGCTCCACTGCTAAACTACAGCCACAGCCCTCTTTGCTTTTTTATTTTTTATTTTTTTATTTTTTTGAGGTAGGGTCTCACTCTGGCCCAGGCTGACCTGGAATTAACTATGTAGTCTCAGGGTGGCCTGGAACTCACACGATCCTCCTACCTCTGCCTCCCGAGTGCTGGGATTAAAGGTGTGCGCCACCACATCTGGCCCCTTTTTAGTTATTTTTTTAAAACGATATTTTATTTATTTGCAAGCAGAGAGGAGGGAATGGGTACACCAGGGCCTCTTGCTACTGCAATCAAACTCCAGACGCATGTGCCAATTTGTGCATCTGGCCCTATGTGGGTACTGGGGAATCTAACCTAGGCTGTCAGGCTTTGCAAGCAAGTGCCTTTAACCACTAAGCAATCCCTCCAGTCCATCTGTTTTAGTTTTCAGTTTCTTTTGGTGCAGAGGGTTGAAACAAGAACTCCACACATAATGTACCTAATGGCTTCACCTGGTGTCTTTGTTCAAGTACTCATCCTTGGGTTCCTGACAGCTTTGCACCAGAACGCAGAGGAAGTTAGCAGTGCCCAAAAGTTTAGGTGTCAACCCTCTCTGTGCCCATGGCTTCTGATTGGTGCTAGGATGTTGAGGCCCCCCTCTCTTGTTTGAAGTGAGTCTAACTGTGAAGAGCAATTGACCTGTAGAGCTCCCGTCCATGTCAGGTTAAGCCTGGGACTCAGTCAACATCACCGTGTGCTTGCCTTCTTCCTCTTCCTTTACTTCTTTCCCCCATTTCTTTCATTGTTTCACTTGGGATCGCTTATTGGTTTTTCTGAGGTAGGGTCTCACTCTAGCCCAGACTCACTTTGTAGCCTCAGGCTGACCTCGAACTCACAGTGATCCTCTTACCTTACCCTCCAGAGTGCTATTGTTCAAGGTGTGCACCACCATGCCCGGCCTGGGAACATTTCCCTAACAAGTCATTTGAACATAACACCTGTCTCAATATTTGCTTTCAGGAACCCAACCCAAGAAACCACTCTTCTCCATGAACCATGCCTCTGTGTACAGCCTTTAGCTGGAGAGACATCAAAGTTCTCCTGACAAAAGCTTCACTGAAACTATGCCCAATGTTCTTTGACCTTGGGCCCATTACATCAGAAGCACCGCTGCTCTGATGGACAGAGGGCGGGGAAGGCACAGGCAAAGCAAGGCCCATGCAACTTTGCCCTTGACACAACTGAAACAGCCTGGCTTTTGTTCATGTCTTGTAAAGTGTTGGTCACTACAACTATCATTCTCTCACTCAGCAGCTCAGCAGGAAAAAAGCAATGCTAGGCGGGGCGTGGTGGTGCACGCCTTTAATCCCAGCACTCAGGAGGCAGAGGTAGGAGGATCGCAGTGAGTTTGAGGCATCCCTGAGACTACATAGTGAATTCCAGGTCAGCCTGAGCTAGAGTCAGACTCTACCTCAAAAACCAAACCAGAAAAAAAAAAAAAAAAAAAAAAGCAAAGCCGGGCGTGGTGGCACACGCCTTTAATCCCATCACTTGGGAGGCAGAGGTAGGAGGATTGCAGTGAGTTCGAGGCATCCCTGAGACTACATAGTTAATTCCAGGTCAGCCTGAACCAGAGTGAAACCCTACCTTGAAAAACCAAAAAAAAAAAAAAAAAAAAAAAAAAAAAGCAATGCTTTGATTTGATTCACACCAAAATACGAAGAACTTGTACATCTTTTCTGCTGGTTGACTACAGTCACATGGGACCCACAGGTCTTAGGAGCCCTGACATGAAACCTACATGTTTTCAGATAAGCAACAGATGAAGTTACCAGACAGTCTCAGACTGCACACTCTAAGAGGTCCTGCTGCCAGTCAAGTGTATCAGATAAAGACTTAGATCTATAGGAAGGAATGAAAAGCATTATATATGAATGAATATAAAATATCATATAGTTTTTGGGCTGAAGAGATGATTTAGCAGTTAAGGCCAAAGGATCCAGGTTCAATCCCCCAGGACCCACATAAACCAGACACACAAGGTGACACATGTGTCTGGAGTTCATTTGCAGTGGCTCGAGGCCCTGGTATACCCATTCTCTCTCTCTGCCTCTCTCTCTCTCATGAATAAATAATATATATAAATATGTAGTTTTTAAAGGTTTATTTATTCATGAGAGAGAGAGAAAGAAACAGGCAGAAAGAGTGAATAGGGGTGCACCAGGGCCTCTAGCCACTGCATAGGAACCCCAGATGCATGTGCCATTTTGTGCATTTGGCTTGATTGTGTACTGGGAATCAAACATTGGGATGCCAGGCTTTGCAAGCAAGTGCCCTTAACTGCTGAGCCATCTCTCTAGCCTTCACACAGCTTTTGCTTATACTTGTGCAATGTGATATGTGTGTGTGGTGCACACATGTGTAATGTGGTGTGTGTGTGTGGTGCATGCATGTGTATGTGTAATGTGTGTGTGTGGTGCATGCATATGTAATGTGGTGTATGTGATGCATGCATGTGTATGTGTGTGTGTGTGGTGCATGCATGTGTATGTGTAATGTGTGTGGTGTGGTGCATACATGTGTATGTGTAATGTGTGTATGTGGTGCATGCATAAATAATGTGGTGTGTGTGATGCATGCATGTGTATGTGTAATGTGTGTGTGGTGTGGTGCATACATATATATGTGTAATATGTGTGTGTGGTGCATACATGTGTAATGTGTGTGTGTGTGTGGTGCATGCATGTGTATGTGTAATGTGTGTGTGGTGTGGTGCATACGTGTGTATGTGTAGTGTGTGTGATGCATGCATGTGTATGTATAATGTGTTGGTGTGTGTGGTGCATGCATGTGTATGTGTAATGTGTGTGTGGTGTGGTACATACACGTGTATGTGTAATGTGTGTGTGTGTGGTGTATGCATGTATATGTGTAATGTGTAATGTATGTGTGGTACATACATGTGTATGTGTAATGTGTTGGTGTATGTGGTGCATGCATGTGTATGTGTAATGTGTGTATGTGGTGTGGTACATACATGTGTATGTGTAATGTGTGTGTGGTGTATGCATGTGTATGTGTAATGTGTGTGTGTGGTGCATGCATGTGTATGTGTAATGTGTTATGTGTGTGGTGCATGCATGTGTATGTGTAATGTGTTGGTGTGTGTGGTGCACACATGTGTATGTGTAATGTGTGTGTGTGGTGCATGCATGTGTATGTGTAATGTGTGTGTAGTGTATGCATGTGTATGTGCAGTGTGTGTGTGTGGTGTATGCATGTGTATGTGTAATGTGTTGGTGTGTGTGGTGTATGCATGTGTATGTGCAGTGTGTGTGTGTGGTGCATACATGTGTAATGTGTGTGTGTGGTGCATGCATGTGTATGTGTAATGTGTTGGTGTGTGTGATGCATAAATGTATATGTGTAATGTGTTGGTGTGTGTGGTGCATACATGTATATGTGTAATGTGTGTGTGTGGTGTGGTGCACACATGTGTATGTGTAATGTGTGTGTATGGTGTGGTGCACACATGTGTATGTAGGATGTGTGTGTGGGGGTGAATGCATATGTATGTGCCCATATGGCACCCCATAAGTTCACCTAGAGTGAGGTGCACTCACCTGTAGTGCTGGGAGTGGATTGTTGAGTGCATTGCTCCACTGCTTTTCCATGCATTCTTATTTGATCCTGGAGCTTGCCAGTTTTTTCAAGACTCTGGCAAGTCTTGGGTCTCTGCTCCTCTATGTGACTGGGGTTACAGATGGGTATGGCCATGCCAAGCTATTTTTTTTTTTAATTTGAGAGAGGGAGAGAGAGGGAGAGGCAGAGAGAGAAAGGGCACGCCAGGGCCTCTCAGCCACTGTGCACGAACTCTAGATGCGTACGCCCCTCGTGGGCATGTGTGGCATTGTGTGCTTGCATCACTTTTGCGTCCCACTAAATGTGGGACCTGGGGATTTGAATGGGTATTCTTAGGCTTCGCAGGCAGGCACCTTGACCACTTAAGCCATCTCTCCAGCCCCATGCCTAGTTATTTATGTGGGTCATGGGGTTCAAATGTGAGTGGTCTCTCAGGCCTCCTCGGCCCTTATGCTTGCACAGGAAGTGCTCTTAACAGGTGAACCATCTCTCCAGTCCTGATTTGTTTTCTTATAATTCATTTGAAAAACTAGTCAAGCAAAAAGAACAACTAAAAACTGGGTGTGGTAGCACTTCGGAGGCTTAAGCAGGGGGATCAACTAAGAGTGACTGGACTTGGGCTACAGAGTGAATTTCAGGTCAGCCTGAGTTAGAATGAGACCCCTGCCTCAAATAACAACAGTAAAAAGCAAACAAAGCAAAACCAAACAAAAATCCAATCATGTATTATAAGGGTTAAAACTGGTGAAAGTAGGGGATGCAGAGAAGGCTTAGTGATTAAGGTGCTAACCTATGAAGTCTAAAGCCCCTGGTTCTACTCCTCAGTATCCATGTAAGCCAGATGCACAAGGTGGCACATGTGTCTGGAGTTTGTTTGCAGTGACGTGACCCTGGCATGCCCATTCTCTCTCCCTCTCATAAATAAATAAATAAATAAATAAATAAATAAATAAATAAATAAATAAATAAATAAATAAATTTAAAGTGGTGAAAGTAAAAATAGTCAAAGGGCTGAAAAAATAAGTAGAACTGGTTTTTAAAATTAATTAATTAATTATTATTTTTTTTTTTGGTTTTGCGAGGTAGGGTTTCACTCTGGCCCAGGCTGACCTGGGAATTAGCTATGTAGTCTCAGGGTGGCCTTGAACTCATGGTGATCCTCCTACCTCTGCCTCTCAAGTGCTAAGATTAAAGGTGTGCACCATCACACCCAGCACATATTGATGTATGTAAAGACTAAGCAGAATGGAATAAATTAAGAATGCACATTATAATTATCTAATGCTGGACTGGAGAGATGGCTTAGTGGTTAAGGCACTTGCCTGCAAAGTCTAAGAACCCAGGTTCAATTCCCCAGTAACCATGTAAATCAGATGCACAAGGTGGCACATGCATCTGAAGTTCATTTGCAGTGACTAGAGGCCCTGATGTACTTATTCTCTCTCTCTCTGTCTCTTTTCTCTCTCTCATTCTCTCAAATAAATAAAAAAATTCAAAAAATAAATATCTAATACTAAAACGACAATATTTGTTTGAGAGAGACAGAAAGGATGGGCATGCAAGGCCTCTAGTCACTGCAAATGAACTTCACACACATGTGCCACCTTGTGCAAATGGATTTATGTGGGTACTGGGGAATTGAACCCAGGCCATCAGGCTTTATAAGCAAGGATCTTTAACCTCTAAGCTATTTCTCTAGCACAATATTATTATATAAAAAGATAGAGGCAGGGCTGGAGAGATGGCTTAGTGGTTAAGGCACATGCCTGCAAAGCCAAAGGACCCTGGTTCGATTCTCCAGGACCCACTTAAGGGTCAGATGCATAAGGGGAGCATGCATCTGGAGTTTGTTTGCAGTGGCTAGATGCCCTGGTGTGCCCATTCTCTCTCTCTCTCTGCCTCTTTCTCTCTCTCAAATAAATAAATAAATGAAATATATTTTTAAAAAGATAGAGGTAAACAAAAGGAACGAAGAAAATAAAACAGAGAGCAAAACTTTTGAAGCCAGTCATGGTGGCGCACGCCTTTAATCCCAGCACTCAGAAGGCAGAGGTAGGAGGATCGCTGTGAATTCGAGGCCACCCTGAGACTACAGAGTGAATTCCAGGTCAGCCTGAGCTAGAGTGAGACCCTACCTCAAAAAAAAAAAAAAAAAAAAAAGAACTTTTGAGTAGCCGGAGGTGTTGCCACACGACTGTAATCCCAGCACTTGAGAAGCCAAGGTAGGAGGATCACTGAATTTGAGGCCATCCTGAGACTACATAGTGAATTCCAGGTAAGTCTGTCCTAGAGTGAGACCCTGCCTCAAAAAACCAAAAGAATAAATAAATAGGGGCTGGAGAGATGGCTTAGCAGTTAACCGCTTGCCTGTAAAACCTAAGAACCCCAGTTCAAGGCTTGGTTCCCCAGTACCCACGTAAGCCAGATGCACAAGGTGGTGCATGCATCTGGAGTTCGTTTGCAGTGGCTGGAGGCCCTGGCACACCCATTCTCTATCTATCTGCTTCTTTCTCTCTGTCTGTTGCTCTCAAATAAATAAATAAACAAACAAAAAAATGAAAGAAAAATTACTTTTAAAAAAGAATAAATAAATAAAAATTGCTTTTGGGCTGGAGAGATGGCTCAGCAGTTAAGGCGTTTGCCTCCAGAACCCACATAAGCCAGATGCACAAAGTGACACGTGCCCTGGCTTTGCAGTGGTTGGAGGCCCTGGCATGTCCATACTTTCTCTCTCTGTCTGTATCTCTCTGCTTGCAAATAAATATATAAAATATCTTTTAAATTTTGATTAATTGGAGGCAAAAGAAAGAAAGAAAGAAAGAAAGAAAGAAAGAAAGAAAGAAAGAAAGAAAGAAAGAAGAAAGAGGAAAGAAAGAAAAGAGCCAAGTATAGTGGCATACACCTTTAATCCCAGCACTTGGGAGACCAAGGTAGGAGGGTCACTGTGAGTTTGAAGTCACCCTGAGACTATATAGTGAATTCCAGGTCAGTCTGAGCTCGAGCAATATCCTACCTCAAAGAAACCAAAAACAAAACAAAACAAAAAGAACAAGAGAAGAACAAAGCAAGTAGAACAGGCAGAACAAATAGCAGGAATGTAGAGTTAAACCCATCTGATCAACCATTGCATTAACTGTGGGTTAAGCACTTCAGTTAATAAGCAGAGATTATCAAACAAGATAAAAATTACTCAAATCTATTCACTCTTAAGCACACTTTAAATAAAGTAAAAGTAAGAGAATAAGGAAATATTATGTAGATATAAGATAATAAGAAATACAAACAAGAATAAAAACAAATAGAAAGCTGGTACATTACATTAATATCAAATAAAGCAGGCTTCACGATAAGGCGTGTTAACAGATATGAGGAGAAAACTTTCATATTACTAAAAGTGTCCGTTTATCATGAAGACTTAATCCTAAATGTGTTCACTTACTGACTATATTCATTTGCTAGTTGTGACAGAGTGCCATACTCTGAGTGGCTTCATCAACAGAAATTTCTTTTCTTTCTTTTTATGAAATATATTTTTATTTATTTATTTATTAGAGAAATAGAGAGAAAGAGAGACAGAGAGAAAATGGGTGCGCCAGGGCCTCTAGCCACTGCCAACAAACTCCAGATACATGCAACCCCATGTATATCTGGCTTACGCAGGTTCTGGGGAATCCAACGTGGGTCCTTCTGCTTTGCAGGCAAGCAACTTAACTGCTAAGCCTTCTCTCCAGCCCGAGATAGCTTTAACTAAAACATCATGATAACATATCAAAACTTATAGGATATAGGTTGTAGTGGTTTGAGTCATGTGTCCCCCATAAACTTAGGGAGTCTGAATGCTAGTCTCCCCAGCTGATGGCAATTGGAAATTAAAGCCTCCTGGAAGAGGTGAATGATTGGGGGCGGGCTTATGGGTGTTATAGCCAGTATCCTCTTACCAGCGTTTGGCACGCTCTCCTGTTCCTTTTGTCCACCTTATGTGGGCCAGGGGGTGATGTCCACCTTATGCTCATGTCGTCGTTTCCCCTGGAGTTTCCCCTCAAGTCTGTACGCCAAAATAAACCCTTTTTTCCCACAAGCTTCTCTTGGTTGGGTGATTTCTGCCAGCAATGCGAACCTGACTGCAACACAAGTAAAACTAATAGAGTAAAATTTATAGCTTTCAGAGCTTACAGTACAAAACAAGAAAAGTTTCAAATCAGTGATTTAATTTCCATTTTAGGTAGCTAGAAAAAGAAACTAATTTAAATCCAAGGTGATAGAAAACAAATAATAAAAACCAACAAAAACAGTGAAATAGCAAACCAACAAAAATAGAGAAAAATAGGGGGCTAGAGAGTTGGCTCAGCAATTAAGGCAAAGCCTAATCATCCCAGTTCCCACATAAAGCCAGATGTATAAAGTGGCACATACATCATTTGCAGTGGCTAGAGACCGTAGTGTGCTTATTCTCTCTCTCTTCCTCTCTCTCTCTCTCTGCTTGCAAACAAATAAATAAAATTATTAAAAAAAAAACAAACAAACAGGGCTGGAGAGATGGCTTAGCAGTTAAAGTGCTTGCCTGTGAAGCCTAAGGACCCAGGTTCAATTCTCCAGGTCCCACGTAAGCCAGATGCACATGGTGGCATATGTGTCTGGAGTTCGTTTGCAGTGGCTAGAGGCCCTGGAACACCCATTCTGTCTCACTTTCTCTCTCTCTGTCTCTAATAAATAAATAAATAAAAATAATTTTTAAAAAAACAGCAAAAAGGGCTGGAGAGATGGCTTAGTGGTTAAGGCACTTGCCTGAGAAGCCTAAGGACCTAGGTTCAATTCTCCAGGTCCCACATAAGCCAGATGCACATGGTGGCACATGAATCTGGAGTTCATTTGCAGTGGCTTGAGGCCCTGGCATGCCCATTATCTTTCTTTCATAAGTAAATAAATATAAATAAATCCTTTAAAAAATAGAGAAAAGGGCTGGAGAGATGGCTTAGCAGTTAAGGCACCTGCCTCCTAAGCCTAAGCCAATCTCCAGGGCCCACAATTAGCCAGGTGCAAAGTGATGCAAGGGTGCAATGCCGCACTTGACCACAAGGGGGTGCACACATCTGGATTTCGTTTGCAGCAGCTGAGAGGCTGCTGGTGCACCCATCTCTGTCTGTCTTCCTCTCCCTCTCTCTCTCTCTGCCTCTCTCCAAAAAAAAAAAAAAAAAAAAAAAAAAAAATATATATATATATATATATATATATATATAGAGAGAGAGAGAGAGAGAGAGAGAGAGAAAGTAGAGATTTGGTTCTTTGAGAAGATTAATAAAACTCAAACTCCAAGCTGGGCATGGTGGTGCACGCCTTTAATCCCAGCACTTGGGAGACAGAGGTTGGAGGATCACCATGAGTTCGAGGCCACCCTGAGACTACATAGTAAATTCCAGGTCAGCCTGAGCTAGAGTGAGACCCTACCTCAAAAAAAAAGACAAAACAAACAAACAAACAAACAAAAAACTCAAACTCCAGAAAGATTTAGTGAGAAAGAGAGAAGTAAAAAGGGAGTGAGGGAGGGAGAAAATAAAAGTGGGACTAGGGCTGGAAAGATGGCTTAGTGGGCTAAGGCATTTGCCTGAACAGCCTAATGACCTTGTTTCAATTCCCCAGGACCCACATGAGCCAGATACACAAGGGGGCACATGCATCTGGAGTTCATTTGCAGTGCTTAGAGGCCTGGTGCACCCATTATCTCTCTCCCTCTCTCAAATAAACATTAAAAAAAAAAGCTGGTCATGGTAGTGCATG
The DNA here is from genome assembly GCA_036365145.1 of Orientallactaga sibirica. Lineage (NCBI taxonomy): Eukaryota > Metazoa > Chordata > Mammalia > Rodentia > Dipodidae > Orientallactaga > Orientallactaga sibirica. The sequence continues at coordinate 5,251,172 of JAEOAD010000031.1, read as the reverse complement.
CTTTTAATCCCAGCACTTGGGAGGCAGAGGTAGATAGATTGTTGTGAGTTCAAGGCCACCCTGAGACTACATAGTGAATTCCAGGTCAGCCTGGGCTAGAGAGACCCTACCTCAAAAAAACAAAACTAAACATTAAAAAAAAAAAAAAACTTTCTCTCTCTCTCTCTGTCTCTAATAAATAAATAAATAAAAATCTAAAAAGGGGCTGGAGGGCTGGAGAGATGGCTTAGCGGTTAAGGCACATGCCTGTGAAGCCTAAGGACCCTGGTTTGATTCTCCAGGTCCCACATAAGCCAGCTGCACATGGTGGCACATGTGTCTGGAGTTCATTTGCAGTGGCTAGAGGCCCTGGTGTGCCCATTCTCATTCTTTCTCTCTCTCTCTGTCATAAATCAATCAATCAATCAATCAATCAATCAATCAATCAATCAAACAAACAAACAAAACAAGGGCTAGAGAGATGGTTCAGCACATAGAAGTACTTGCTTGAAGCCCAACAGTCTGGGTTTGATTCTCCCAGTACTCATATAGGGCCAGATGCACGAAGTGGTGCATCTGGAGTTTGTAAGGACTAAAAGCCCTGGTGCACCCATTCTCTCCATCTACTTGCAAATTAATAAAAAAATTTTTTTAATATTATTTTATTTATTTTATTATTTATTGGGTTTTTGAGGTAGAGTCTTGCTCTAGCCCAGGCTGACCTAGAATTCACTATGTAGTCTTATGGTGACCTTGAACTCACGGTGATCTTCCTACCTCTGCCTTCAGAGTGCTGGGGTTTAAAGGCGTGCGCCACCACGCCTGCCCTTCTCAGTCTTTTATTTTTAAATTTATTTGAGAGATGGAAAGAAGTAGAAAGAGAGAGAGGGAAGGAGAGAGAGAGAGAATGGGCGCGCCAGGGCTTCCAGCCACTGCAAATGAGCTCCAGGTGCATGTGCCACCTTGTGCATCTGGCTTACATGGGTCCTGGGGAATCGAACCAAGGTCCTTTGGTTTTGCAGGCAAGTGCCTTAACCACTAAGTATCTCTCCAGCCCTATTTATTTATTTATTATTTTTATTTATTTATTTGTTTTTGGTTTTGCGAGGTAGGGTCTCACTCTGGTCCAGGCTGACCTGGAATTAACTATGTAGTCTCAGGGTGGCCCCGAACTCACGGCCATCCTCCTACCTCTGCCTCCCGACTGCTGGGATTAAAGGCGTGCGCCACCACACCCGGCTTTGTTTATTTATTTATTGAGGTAGGGTCTCTATCCCAGGCTGATGTGGAATTCACTATGTAGTCTCAGGGTGGCCTCGAATTCATGGCGATCCTCCTACCTCTGCCTCCTGACTGCTGGGATTAAAGGCATGCGCCACCACGCCTGGCTATTTTTTTCATTTTTTGAGGTAGGGTCTTCCTGTAGCTGAGGCTGATTCACTTATGTAGTCTCAGGCTGGCTTGGAACTCATAGCAATCTTCCTACCTCTGCCTCCTGAGTACAGGGACTAAAGGCGTGTGCCACCACTGCCAGCTAAATATTTTTATTGATTTGTTTGCAAAAAGAGGGAGATCCTAATAAAATATATATTTTTAAACTTGGGCCAGGGGTTGGAGAGATGGCTTAGCACTTAAGGCATTTGCCTATGAAGCCAAAGGATCCCGGTTTGATTCTCTAGGACCCACATAAGCCAGATGCATAAGGTGGCGCATGCATCTGGAGTTCGTTTGCAGTAGCTATAGGCCCTGGCGTGCCCATTCTCTCTCTGTCTGCCTCTCTTCTATCTTTCTCTCTGCTTGCAAATAAATTAATTAATTAAAAAAAAAACTTGGGCCAGGCGTGGTGGTGCACCCTTTAATCCCAGCACTCAGGAGGCAGAGGTAGGAGGATTGCTTTGAGTTCAAGGCCGCCCTGAGACTACATAGTGAATTCCAGGTCAGCCTGGGCTAGAGTAAGACCCTACCTTGAAAAACAAAAAAACAAAACAAAACAAAACAAAACAAAAAACTCGAGGGCTGGGGCCTGGAAAGATGGCTTAGCAGTTAAGCACTTGCCTGTAAAGCCTAAGAACCCCAGTTCGAGGCTCGATTCTCCAGGACCCATGTAAGCCAGATGCACAAGGTGGTGCATACATCTGGAGTTCGTTTGCAGTGGCTGGAGGCCCTGGCATACCCATTCTTTCTCTCTCTATTGGCCTTTCTCTCTCTGTCGCCCTCAAATAAATAAATAAATAAATAAATAACAACAACAAAAAAAAGAAAAAACAACTGGAGGGCTGGACAGATGGCTTAGTGGTTAAGTACTTTCCTCATGAAGCCTAAGGACCCCGTTAGAGGCTTGATTCCCCAGTACCCTCGTAAGCCAGATGCACAAGGTGGCATGTGTATCTGGAGTTCGTTTGCAGTGGCCAGAGGCCCTGGTGTGCCCATTCTCTCTCTCTCTGTGTCGCTCTCAAATAAATAAATAATTTTTTAAATCTTGAAAAAAAAAAACCCTCGAAGCCAGGCATGGTGGTGGCACATGCTTTTAATCCCAGCACTCAGGAAGCAGAGATAGGAGGATCACCATGAGTTCCAGGCCACCCTGAAACTACATAGTGAATTCCAGGTCAGCCTGGGCTAGAGTGATACCCTACCTCAAAGAAACAATCAAAGAAGCAAAATAAAACAAGACAACCAAACAAAAACCCCTGATACTGTCTCTATTCACTTTCGTGGGCCTCAAATTTTGGTCAAGAGAGACTTTTTTTTTTCCCTGACATGAAAATGAGAGAAGGAATGAGCTATGGCTGAAAGTGGGCATGAATCCTTAGATGCAACAATGACCATGGCTGATTATGCTCTTGGACTTCCCTTCTGACCTGGACACTTGCAGAAGCTGTGCATCCCAGTCCCAAGAGCCTCCTGAGCTGTCTGGAGTTCCCAAACATGCCACTTGGTGTTCTTGCAGTGTCTTACCATAAGCTCCCCTTGCAGTTCTAACTTAAATGCCATGGAAAGCCAGATCTGCCCCCTGCAATATGACGGAGGGAGAGGATTGAGTTTTACAGGGGGAGAAGATGGGCGTTTAAATTTAGACATTGTGGATGAAAGCAAGGCTCATGTTGCATCTGAATCAGAAACAAGGCAAGCCACTTCTTTATTCTAAAAGCCAACAGCTGCTCAGAGACAAGCAGATTGAACTACTTCCTCCCCACTCAGAAATTTTCAGAGCTCGGGCGCGTGCACACACACACATGCACTCACATGCGCACATGGTTAGAAGAACAAAGGAGCAAAAAAGGAAAAGTAACTGCAACTTTAGCGCACATCTCCTGATTCCCATACCAGACCGCCCGTGTTCTCAAGCAGGAACTTGAGGATTGTACCAGCATGATGAGTCAGTGCGGTGAGTAGAAATAGCCTTCAATCCCAGCACTCGGGAGGCAGAGGTAGGAGGATTGCCGTGAGTTCAAGGCCACCCTAAGACTATACAGTAAATTCCAGATCAATCTGAGCTAGAGCAAGACTCTACCTCCAAAAACCAAAAACCACAAATGAAAACAACAACAAAGATGAGCTGGTGTGGGGGAGAGGGGAAGAAAATAAAGACATTATTTCTCTTTTAGATTAATTTGTATTATAAAAGCCAGGTGTGGTGGCTTAAACCTGCAATCACATCCCGCCTGACCCCAGATGCTAAGGCTTAAGGATCACTTTGAATTTGGTGCCAGCCTGAACTACAGTGAGAGCTTGCCTCATAAAACAAAAAAACAGGGGCTGGAGAGATGGCTCAGTGGTTAAGGCACTTGCCTACAAAGCCTAATGATCCAGGTTCTGTTCCCCAGTACCCACATAAGAAAAGATGAATAAATTGGTGCATGCATCTGGAGGTCCTGGTGCACCCATCTTCTCTCTTTCTGTCAGCTTCTCTCTGCTTACAATTACATAAAATATTTAAAAAATACAAGTTTTATTATTATGAAACTGCTCCAACACTCACAAAAGGATAGTGGGGTAAACCCCTCCCATAGCCATCATGCAGACTGAACAGCGCAATCCCATTGAGTGGGAAGGAAATGTAATGGTGAAGCAGTTCACGCATAAGCATGAGGACCTGACTTCAGATCCCAGCACCCTCCTGAGTGCCTGGGATCCCAGTGATCTGAAGGCATAGACAGGTGGATCCCCAAGTCAAGCTAGCTAGTTAGACTAACTGAATCGGTGAGCTCTGGGTTCAGGGAGACACCCTGCCTCAACAGATATGGTAGGGAGTGATGAGGAAGATGCCCAGCTTCAACCTCACAACATACACACGTGCACCCACACACATAGGAACACACACACACACACACACACACACACACACACACACACACACGAGGAAGTCTGCTGTTTGGGATCTAGAGCAAAGCCGAGTTAAATTTAGCTTTGCTGGGAGCTCCTTTCAACTTCAATAGTTGGCTAATCAAAGCTCTTTGTTTAATTTCAATTTCCTTATCAGTGTCAAGAAGGACTCCATCTGCACCAATTTTGGCAAGCTCTGTTCAAGATCTTTCGTCTTCGGTAATATTTTTTCTTTTAATTTGAGACAGGGTCTTGTGATGTAGCCTAGCCTGGCCTTAAACTCAGGAGCTTCCTGGCTTAATCTCCCTAGTGCTGGGGTTACAGGCGTTTGTCACCACATCCAGCCCGGGTAATTCCTTTTTTTAAATTAAGGGTAGAAAAGAAGGCATTGTAGTATTTTCTATATTTTTATCAAAAGCAATAGGCTTTCTATTTGTCTCTCTGTGTGTATGTGTGTGCACTCACCAGGACCTCTGTCGCTACAAACAAATGCCAGACACTTGAGCCACTTTTTGTGTCTGGCCTATGTGGGTGGCTTGGAAATTGAACCCTGCAGGCTTTATAAACAAGTACCTTTAACCACTAAGCCATCTTCACAAGCCCCTGTTGTTGTTGTTTTATTTTATCAAGGTAAGGTCTTGCTGTAGCCCAGGCTGACCTGGAATTCACTCTGTACTCTCAGCAGCCTGGCCTTGAACTCATGGTGATCCTCCTACCTCTGCCTCTCAAGTTCTGGGATTAAAGGTGTGTGCCACCATGCTTAGCCATTTCTTTTTTTTTCTTTTTTTGAAACTTTACGTAGCTCAGGCTGGTCTTGAACTCACTATGTAGCTGAATATGACCTTGTACTTCTGATCCTCCTGCTGGGATTATAGGCACATGCCACTACACTTGGCTAAAAGCAAGATATATTCTAATTCTACAATCTGTTGAGTATAAGATTGTGAACATCAATGTGACAATGAACATTGGGCAAAGAGACCTAAAATCTGGATCTTGGGGAAATGAAAATTAGTTAGTTAGGGCTATCTTCCTACCTCTGCCTCCTGAGTACAGGGACTAAAGGCGTGTGCCACCACTGCCAGCTAAATATTTTTATTGATTTGTTTGCAAAAAGAGGGAGATCCTAATAAAATATATATTTTTAAACTTGGGCCAGGGGTTGGAGAGATGGCTTAGCACTTAAGGCATTTGCCTATGAAGCCAAAGGATCCCGGTTTGATTCTCTAGGACCCACATAAGCCAGATGCATAAGGTGGCGCATGCATCTGGAGTTCGTTTGCAGTAGCTATAGGCCCTGGCGTGCCCATTCTCTCTCTGTCTGCCTCTCTTCTATCTTTCTCTCTGCTTGCAAATAAATTAATTAATTAAAAAAAAAAACTTGGGCCAGGCGTGGTGGTGCACCCTTTAATCCCAGCACTCAGGAGGCAGAGGTAGGAGGATTGCTTTGAGTTCAAGGCCGCCCTGAGACTACATAGTGAATTCCAGGTCAGCCTGGGCTAGAGTAAGACCCTACCTTGAAAAACAAAAAAACAAAACAAAACAAAACAAAACAAAAAACTCGAGGGCTGGGGCCTGGAAAGATGGCTTAGCAGTTAAGCACTTGCCTGTAAAGCCTAAGAACCCCAGTTCGAGGCTCGATTCTCCAGGACCCATGTAAGCCAGATGCACAAGGTGGTGCATACATCTGGAGTTCGTTTGCAGTGGCTGGAGGCCCTGGCATACCCATTCTTTCTCTCTCTATTGGCCTTTCTCTCTCTGTCGCCCTCAAATAAATAAATAAATAAATAAATAAATAAATAACAACAACAAAAAAAAGAAAAAACAACTGGAGGGCTGGACAGATGGCTTAGTGGTTAAGTACTTTCCTGCGAAGCCTAAGGACCCCGGTTAGAGGCTTGATTCCCCAGTACCCTCGTAAGCCAGATGCACAAGGTGGCATGTGTATCTGGAGTTCGTTTGCAGTGGCCAGAGGCCCTGGTGTGCCATTCTCTCTCTCTCTGTGTCGCTCTCAAATAAATAAATAATTTTTAAATCTTGAAAAAAAAAAACTCGGCCAGGCATGGTGGTGGCACATGCTTAATCCCAGCACTCAGGAAGCAGAGATAGGAGGATCACCATGAGTTCCAGGCCACCCTGAAACTACATAGTGAATTCCAGGTCAGCCTGGGCTAGAGTGATACCCTACCTCAAAGAAACAATCAAAGAAGCAAAACAAAACAAGACAACCAAACAAAAACCCCTGATACTGTCTCTATTCACTTTACATGGGCCTCAAATTTTGGTCAAGAGAGACTTTTTTTTTCCTGACATGAAAATGAGAGAAGGAATGAGCTATGGCTGAAAGTGGGCATGAATCCTTAGATGCAACAATGACCATGGCTGATTATGCTCTTGGACTTCCCTTCTGACCTGGACACTTGCAGAAGCTGTGCATCCCAGTCCCAAGAGCCTCCTGAGCTGTCTGGAGTTCCCAAACATGCCACTTGGTGTTCTTGCAGTGTCTTACCATAAGCTCCCCTTGCAGTTCTAACTTAAATGCCATGGAAAGCCAGATCTGCCCCCTGCAATATGACGGAGGGAGAGGATTGAGTTTTACAGGGGGAGAAGATGGGCGTTTAAATTTAGACATTGTGGATGAAAGCAAGGCTCATGTTGCATCTGAATCAGAAACAAGGCAAGCCACTTTTTATTCTAAAGCCAACAGCTGCTCAGAGACAAGCAGATTGAACTACTTCCTCCCCACTCAGAAATTTTCAGAGCTCGGGCGCGTGCACACACACACATGCACTCACATGCGCACATGGTTAGAAGAACAAAGGAGCAAAAAAGGAAAAGTAACTGCAACTTTAGCGCACATCTCCTGATTCCCATACCAGACCGCCCGTGTTCTCAAGCAGGAACTTGAGGATTGTACCAGCATGATGAGTCAGTGCGGTGAGTAGAAATAGCCTTCAATCCCAGCACTCGGGAGGCAGAGGTAGGAGGATTGCCGTGAGTTCAAGGCCACCCTAAGACTATACAGTAAATTCCAGATCAATCTGAGCTAGAGCAAGACTCTACCTCCAAAAACCAAAAACCACAAATGAAAACAACAACAAAGATGAGCTGGTGTGGGGGAGAGGGGAAGAAAATAAAGACATTATTTCTCTTTTAGATTAATTTGTATTATAAAAGCCAGGTGTGGTGGCTTAAACCTGCAATCACATCCCGCCTGACCCCCCAGATGCTAAGGCTTAAGGATCACTTTGAATTTGGTGCCAGCCTGAACTACAGTGAGAGCTTGCCTCATAAAACAAAAAAAACAGGGGCTGGAGAGATGGCTCAGTGGTTAAGGCACTTGCCTACAAAGCCTAATGATCCAGGTTCTGTTCCCCAGTACCCACATAAGAAAAGATGAATAAATTGGTGCATGCATCTGGAGGCCCTGGTGCACCCATCTTCTCTCTTTCTGTCAGCTTCTCTCTGCTTACAATTACATAAAATATTTAAAAAATACAAGTTTTATTATTATGAAACTGCTCCAACACTCACAAAAGGATAGTGGGGTAAACCCCTCCCATAGCCATCATGCAGACTGAACAGCGCAATCCCATTGAGTGGGAAGGAAATGTAATGGTGAAGCAGTTCACGCATAAGCATGAGGACCTGACTTCAGATCCCAGCACCCTCCTGAGTGCCTGGGATCCCAGTGATCTGAAGGCATAGACAGGTGGATCCCCAAGTCAAGCTAGCTAGTTAGACTAACTGAATCGGTGAGCTCTGGGTTCAGGAGAGACACCTGCCTCAACAGATATGGTAGGGAGTGATGAGGAAGATGCCCAGCTTCAACCTCACAACATACACACGTGCACCCACACACATAGGAACACACACACACACACACACACACACACACACACACACACACACACGAGGAAGTCTGCTGTTTGGGATCTAGAGCAAAGCCGAGTTAAATTTAGCTTTGCTGGGAGCTCGTTTCAACTTCAATAGTTGGCTAATCAAAGCTCTTTGTTTAATTTCAATTTCCTTATCAGTGTCAAGAAGGACTCCATCTGCACCAATTTTGGCAAGCTCTGTTCAAGATCTTTCGTCTTCGGTAATATTTTTTCTTTTAATTTGAGACAGGGTCTTGTGATGTAGCCTAGCCTGCCCTTAAACTCAGGAGCTTCCTGGCTTAATCTCCCCAGTGCTAGGGTTACAGGCGTTTGTCACCACATCCAGCCCGGGTAATTCCTTTTTTTAAATTAAGGGTAGAAAAGAAGGCATTGTAGTATTTTCTATATTTTTATCAAAAGCAATAGGTTTTCTATTTGTCTCTCTGTGTGTATGTGTGTGCACTCACCAGGACCTCTGTCGCTACAAACAAATGCCAGACACTTGAGCCACTTTTTGTGTCTGGCCTATGTGGGTGGCTTGGAAATTGAACCCTCCAGGCTTTATAAACAAGTACCTTTAACCACTAAGCCATCTTCACAAGCCCCTGTTGTTGTTTTATTTTATCAAGGTAAGGTCTTGCTGTAGCCCAGGCTGACCTGGAATTCACTCTGTACTCTCAGCAGCCTGGCCTTGAACTCATGGTGATCCTCCTACCTCTGCCTCCCAAATTCTGGGATTAAAGGTGTGTGCCACCATGCCTAGCCATTTTCTTTTTTTTTCTTTTTTTTTGAAACTTTACGTAGCTCAGGCTGGTCTTGAACTCACTATGTAGCTGAATATGACCTTGTACTTCTGATCCTCCTGCTGGGATTATAGGCACATGCCACTACACTTGGCTAAAAGCAAGATATATTCTAATTCTACAATCTGTTGAGTATAAGATTGTGAACATCCATGTGGCAATGAACATTGGGCAAAGAGACCTAAAATCTGGATCTTGGGGAAATGAAAATTAGTTAGTTAGGGCTGGAGAGATGGCTTAGTGGTTAAGGAACATGCCTGCGAAGCCTCAGAACCCGGTTCGATTCTCCAGGTCCCACTTTAGCCAGATGCTCATGGTGGTGCATGTATCTGGAGTTTGTTTGCAGTGGCTAGAGGCCCTGGCGCGCCCATTCTCACTCCTTTTTAATTTATTTTAATTTATTTATTTGACAGAAAGAGAGAGAGAGAGAGAGAGAGAATGGGCGCGCCAGGGCCTCCAGCTACTGTAAATGCACTCTTGATGTGTGCGCCCCCTTGTGCATCTGGTTAATGTGGGTCCTGGGGAATCAAACCTGGATCCTTTAGCTTTCTCTAGAACTATCTGAGGGTTCCACAAAAGCTTTTTTTTTTTTTTTGGTTTTTTGAGGTAGGGTCTCGTTCTTGCCCAGGCTGACTTGGAATTAACTCTGTAGTCTCAGGCTGGCCTTGAACCGAGTGCTGGGATTAAAGGCATGCACCACCTTGCCCAGCTACTCAAGAAATTTCTTTTTATTATTATCCACATATTGTTTATGGATACATCATGTCAGTACCCTCTTTTCCCTTGTCCCTGGCCCCATTCTGCTGGGGACACTCCTCAGTAGGGTTGCAGGTATTCCCCATGGGGATGTGGGGTTATGCATTGTGGGAGCAATAGTTCATTTTTTTTGAGGGGGGGGTAGAGAATGCCTCTGAGCATGTTGTCTCAACCTGTGGCTCTTACAATCTTTCTACCCCCTCTTCCACAAAATTTCCCTGAGCCGTGGTGGGTGAGTTTTAAGTCTTCTTCAGTGATGAGCTCTTAGGAACCTCTGGATCTCTGCTTTGGTAGGTGTTGAGTGTCCTCAGGGTCTGTCTCCTACACCCTGGTGCTGATTATCAGGTTCAGCATGGAAGCAGCACTCTTGCTCATCTCCCAATTCCTCTGTGGATTCAACTGTGGCTTGGCTGAAGTGTGAGGGGTGGTTTATCTCCTTGGGTCTTGCTACCTTCTGAAAAAGAAGAACAGATTCTCCAACAGAGAGTGAAGTCAGCATAGTTTAAATGGGATAAGCATGATTAATTTAGGGAGAGTTTGATGTGTGTAACCCCTCGTTTAGCCAAAGACTAGTGAGAGCTTGACACTGGAGAACACAATCTTTGTCTCCGTAGGATTCTGATGTGGTTCCCAATTCCAGATATGAGTTCCTTTACACTGAGTGGATCTCTTAGCCAATCAGAAAGCTATTGGTTACCCACTGAGGCTGTGTGCCACTATTGCATTGGCATGTATATCCCATCAGGGTGTTTGCTTCTGAGTAGCTTAGATCCCTGCTTGCTCACGCTGTTGTTGGCCACTTTTCCCCAGTAGCTCATGTAGCACTTTCCAGCACTAGACAGGCTGTCTGGGGACTGACTCTCTTCCGGATTCTAGCCAGGTCTCTCCATGCTCTTTGTCAACAGCATATGGTCTTCAGCAACAGGGTCTTACCTTTTGCCTCAGGCAGGCAATCAAGTGCTTTGACAGAACCCTGTCTTGATTTGGGGACCTTGAAGGTCTCTCCCATCAACAGCTCATTGTGGGTAGCAACTAATTTCTGGTACTGGGAGCTACAGGCCAGATGAAAAAAAAAAATAAAAACAAAAACAAAAAAGGCAAAAAACTTTGAAAGCTTAGGCTTCATCCCATGCTCTCCAGGGCCCTTCTTTTCAGGTACTCCCCCCTTCCTCCTGTTAAGGGTTGTATATTTTAGTCTATCTCCAAAGATAAAGGTTTCTATGGTACCAGTTCATTTTGGATTTAGTTTTGTGTTTGTTTTTCCCCACCCTCCCCTTCCCATCCCCCCAAGCCCTTCCTTCCATCCCTATTATCTGGACCTTGAGTTGCCTATCAGGCATGTCAGCAACGCCAGCTGGTCCAGGTTAGGAACGGCAGTTAAGTGAGACCATGTGGTTTGTCTTTCTGTGATTGTGTGAGTTCGCTGAGCATGATCTGAAAAATTTTTTTCATTTATTTATTTATTTGAGACAAAGAGAGAAAGAGGCAGAGAGAGAGAGAGAGGGAGAGAGAGAGAGAGAGAGAATGGGCATGCCAGAGCCTCCAGCTGCTGCAAACAAACTTCAAACACATGTGCCACCTTGTGCATCTGGTTTACATGGGTCCTGGGGATTTGAACCTGGGCCTTTGGCTCTGTAGACAAGTGCCTTAACAGCTAAGTCATCTCTCCACCCCACAAGAACTTTCTTAATCCTTTTCAAGGGTGCCCCAGTGATTTAATGACCTCCCAGCTCCTTAATCTTAAATATTCCCCACTTTTTTTTTTTTTGACAGAACTTTGCTAGCCAGCCCAGATTGGCCTTGAACTCGCCACACACATACCCTCAGTGCTGGGTTACAGGCTTGTGTCTTGGTGCCCAGCTAAGTTCCCATTACTTTCCCTGGAGACTTGCAGTTTAACTATTTTACACAAATACGTGGATTCCACAATAGGCCCCTATTCCTCTTCTTAACCTTGTATTTTTTTTTGTTGTTGTTTGTTTTGTTCTGTTTCGAGGTAGGATCTCACACTGGCCCAAATTAACTATGTAGTCTCAGGATGGCCTCGAACTCACAGCAATCCTCCTACCTCTGCCTCCTGAGTGCTGGCATTAAAGGCATGTGCCACCACACCCGGCTTTTAACCTTGTATTTTTTTTTTTTTTTTTTCCTAAAAGGGCAAGGAACTATTTTAGTCACTTTTGCAAGGAGAAAAAAAAAAAAATCCCATTTGTCCCTATGATTCATTTTGGTTCTGGGTGATGTTGTATTGATGCTTACGACTCACTCAGCAGCTGGTGAAAATTAAATAGGACTTTCTCTTAGTGACAGTAAAATGAAAGATTAAACAAGGCTAACATTAAAAAGAGGTTGGGCCAAAGGAAGGGTAGGACTCCTTACAATGTGCTCCTCCAGGCACAAAATGGCCTGGATATCCATGATCTCGCAGTGCCTGAAACTACCTACACAAGACCATCATAATAGGAGGGGAAGATGATGACATCAAAATAAAAAGAGAGACTGATTGAGAGGGGGAGGGGATATGATGGAGAGTATAGTTTCAAAGGGGAAAGTCGGGGGAGGGAGGGAAGTACCATGGGATATTGTCTATAATTAAGGAAGTTGTCAATAAAAAAATTTAAAAATTACAAAAATAAAGAAAATAAAAAGAGGTTGGGGTGGGGCACAGGAGTTGGAGCAGTCCTTAGGACCTGCGTTTGTTTTGTTAGATGTGATTCCTCCTCTGCAGTCAGCACCCTGCATCGCATGGTGGTGGTGGGGGGGGCGCTCCCGTGACAGAGCATCCTCCTCACTTCACACCAGTGACTCCTTACAGGTTGAACAGCTTCCTGTAAGGTTCCTTGGAGCCATTATCCTAATTAGCCAAATGGGGAAACAGAGGACAGACGCCAGCATGACTGTTAATTGATCAGCCAAATTTCCTAGGGTTTGTTCCAGGAAGTCGTCCACAGACTCCCAGGGGACATTAGTTTTTTTTTTTTTTTTTTTTTTTTTTTAATGAGGGATGACTTTGCCACCCGAGGGGCATTGGGCAATGTCTGGGACATTTGTGGTTGCCACAGTGGGGAGATGCAGCTGAGGTTTAGTGTTGGGAAGAGGGCAAGGACTCTGCCTGCTCACATGGAGCACGTAGCGGGACAGCTGAGGTTTAGACACCCTGCTCTCATCCAAGTTGACTTCAGGTCCCAGCTGACTAATGGAAAGGCCTCTAGATATGGTGGAAACATCAAAAATCATGTAACTTTTCTGCTTAAAAAGAGTATGCATCAGTTTAATCCCAGCACTTGAGAGGCAGAGGTAGAAGGATCGCCGTGAGTTCAAGGCCACTCTGAGATGATATAGTGAATTCCCTCCCTCAAAAAAAAAAAAAAAAGCAGGACTGGGGATGTAGATCAGCTGATAGAGTTCATAACACACAAAGCCCTGGGATTGATCTCCAGGACCACGTAAACTGGGGGAACAACCCATGAACTCATGATTGGAACACAGCTGATGATAGCCTGCTTCAATTGGAATCTTCTTATCTCTGAAAACCCAACACAATTTATGCAGTAAGAAGGAGTTATGAATTCATATAGAAGTGTACAGTGCTACTCAAAAAGCATGGTTCTTGGGTTAGAGTGGTCCTCAAACTGCCATTTGTCCATGAAGAGATATAACTACTGGGCAGTTAAGGCGTTTGCCTGCAAAGCCAAAAGGACCCAGGTTCCCCCAGGACCCATGTAAGCCAGATGCACAAGGGGGTGCACATCTGGAGTTCATTTGCAGTGGCTGGAGGCTGTGGCATGCCCATTCTCTCTCTCTCTACCTGCCTAGTTCTGTATCTCTCTCTCAAATAAATAAATAAAAGTTAAATTTAAAAAAGGATATAACTACTGTTGAGATATCTATCCACCTGAATGATCATCTTTTTTTTTTTTCAGGTGTCTCTTTAGGGAGACCAGGATTTTAAAAAATATTTATTTGAGCTGGGTGTGGTGGTGCACGCCTTTAATCCCAGCACTCAGGAGGCAGAGGTAGAAGGACTGCTGTGTTTTCAAGGCCACCCTGAGACTAGATAGTGAATTCAAGGTCAGCCTGGGCTGGAGTGAGACCCTACCTTAACCCCCCCCCCAAATTATTGAGATAAAAGATGTATAGAAAGAAAAGAGAGAGAGGGGAAAGAATGGGTGCACCAGAACCTCTTGTCACTGCAAATTAACTCTAGATGCATAAGTGCACACCTTTAATCCAAGCATTCAGGAGGCAGAGGCTGAGGTAGGAGGATTGCTGAGAGTTCAAAGCCAGCCTGAGATTACCTAGAGAATTCCAGGTCATCTTGGGCTAGAATGAGACCCGACCTCAAAAACAAAACAAAACAAAACAAAGCAAAACAAACAAACAAAAAAAAAAAGAGGGCTGGAGAGATGGTTTAGCAGTTAAGCACAAGCTTGTGAAGCCTAAGAATCCCGGTTGAAGGCTCAAGTCCCCAGGACCCACGTAAGCCAGATGCACAAGGTGGCACATGCAACTGGAGTTCATTTGCAGTGGTTGGAGGCCCTGGTACACCCATTTTCTCTTTCTCTCTCTGTCACTCTCAAATAAATAAAAATAAACAAAAGAAAAAACAAAGGAGGACTGGGCGTTCAGCTTAGTAGTAGAATGCATGCTCAGTATGTGCGAGGCCCTGGGTTCAGATCCCAGGACTGAAAAACACAACATGAAGGCAGTATATTACTTCTCATAAAGGAAACCTCTTCAAGCCTTCAGATTCATCTTCATGTTATGTTGTTATGTTATGTTATGTTATGTTATGTTATGTTATGTTATGTTATGTTATGTTATGTTATAAGTATCAGTCAATAAAATAACACCACTGGAAGTGACGAATGAAATTGCTCTTCCCACAGACAATCTGAGACAGGGTGGTGTCTCGCGGGTGTTTCTCAGCCCTGACTGTAGAAAGACAGACAGCTCCTAATCCTGAACCTCATTCTCAAAGACTGTGGTGGAACTGGCTTGGGGCGTGGCTGGTGCACAGCTCTTTCTAGATGCTCACCAAGTGGTTCTCATGCGTCGTCTGAGCTGAGAACATGTGGGCTTGGACTGGGGCCGCCCTCAGATAAGGCTTGATCCAATGGTCAGGGCTGTCCTGTGGCCTGCTATTCTCATAGCACTGAAAGGAAGGAAGAACTTCAGACATGAAAGAGCAAATTAAATCCAAAGTGAGTGAACAGAAGAAACAGAAGAAAAACACAAAGATTAAAGAAGAAATCAGATGAATGAGAAACATAAGAATACTAGGGAAAATCAACAAAGCCAAAAGTTAGTTCTAGCTGGACATGGTGATGCATGCCTACAAGCCCAGCACTTGGGAAGCTGAGGCCAGAAGACTGTCAATTCAGCCCAGCCTGGGCTACCTAGAGCTATGTTGCTGAGTAATCTCACTATCCCTATTTAAAAAAATTATTTATTTATTTTGTTTTTTTGAGGGAGGGTCTCACTCTAGCTCAGTCTGCCCTGGAATTCACCAATTTTTAAAACCATATATATATATTTAGCAGAGAAAGAGGGAGAGAGAGAGAGGGGGAGAGAATGGGCGTGCCAGGGCATCCAGCCACTGCAAACTCCATACGTGTGTGCCACCTTGTGCATCTGGCTAACATGGGTCCTGAGGAATCAAACCTGGGTCCTTTGGCTTTGCAGGCAAATGCCTTAACCACTAAGCCATTCCTCCAGCCCTTTAAAAATTTTTTGGTTTATTTTATTTGTTTGAGGCAGAGAGAAAGAGAATGGGCATGCCAGGGTTTCCAGCCACTGCAAATGAACTCCAGATGCATGAGCCACTTTGTGCATCTGGATCACATGGGTCATGGGGAATCGAGCCTTGAACCAGGGTCCTTAGGCTTCACAGGCAAGTGTTTAACGGCTAAGCCATCTCTCCAGCCCTCCCCCGCTTTTTTTTAAAGAAAGAGAACTGGGCTGGAGAGATGGCTTAGCAGTTGGGGCACTTGCCTGTAAATCCCAAAGACCCAGGTTCAGTTCTCCAGGGCTCATGTAAACCAGATGCACATGGTGGTACATGTGTCTGGAGTTCATGTACAGTGGCTGAAGGCCTTCACGTGCCCATTCTCTCTCTCTCTATCTTCCTGTTTCTCTCTATCTCTCTCAAATAAACTAGGAAGAAAGAAAGAAAAAAAGAAGAAAGAAAGAAAGAAAGACAAAGAGAAAGAAGGAAAACTAAAGCCGGAGTTCATCTGTGGGAATACACAAAGGAGAGGTCATGTGATCATACAGCAAGATGGTAGCCATCCACGAGCTGAGAGATGAGGTCTTGGAATGAAACTTAGCTTGCAAGAAAATAATTTTTTTTTTGGTTGGTTTTATGAGTTAGGGTCTTATTCTAGCCCAGGTTATCCTGGAATTCACTATGTAGTCTTGAACTCACAGTGATCCTTCTACATCTGCCCTCTAAGTGCTGGGATTAAAGGTGTGTGCCACCATGCCTGGCCTGATTTTAAAAATATATTTTTTTATTGGTTTGCAAGCAGAGAGAGAGAGAGAGAGAGAGAGAGAGAGAGAGAGAGAAAAGATACAGAGAAAATGGGCACACCAGAGTCTTCACACCCTACAACCTAACCCCAGATGCATGTGCCACCTTGTGCATCTGGCTTTGCTTGGGTCCTGGGGAACTGAACTTAGATCATTAGGCTCTGAAGGCAAGTGCCTTAACTGCTGAGCCCTCTCTCCAGTCCTTTTTTTTTTTTTAATTTTAATTTTTAATTAAAAAATTTATTGACAACTTCTGTACTTACAGACAATAAACCATAATATTCCCCTCCCTATTTATTTTTAAATTGTTTATTTATTTGCAAGCAGAGGAGAGAGAGAGAATAGTGGGTGTTCCAGGGTCTCTAGCCACTGCAAATGAATTCTAGATGCACGTGCTACTTCATGCAGCTGACTTTACATGGGTACTGGGGAATTGAACCCACTCATTAGGCTTTGCAGTCAAACGCCTTAATTGCTGAGTCATCTCTCCAGCCCCAAAAGATTTATTTTTAACTACGGTTGCATAGGTTTTAGTGCAAAGTCAGCTAGATGCACTGGTGTAGGCCTAAGGCAAGGCATGGCACATGATGTCAGCAATGTGGCAGAGGCTACTCACCTCATGCAGCCAGGAAGCAAGGAAGGAGAGACAGGAAGGGACTGGGACATGCTATAGCTTCAGAGATACTCCCCCAGTAATAAATCCCACCAGCCAAAGTCACCACCTCCCAAAAGAGCGCCAACAGCTGGGAACCAAAGCGCTCAACACATGAGTGCACGGAGAGAGAGCGCATTTCATATTCAAAGCAAAACATACAGCAAGGCACACAATCTTTTTTTTTGTTTTCGGTTTTTTGAGGTAGGGTCTCACTCTAGCCCAGGCTGACTTGGAATTTGCTATGTAGTCTCAGGGTGGCCTTGAACTCATGGTGATCCTCCTACCTCTGCCTCCCAAGTGCTGAGACTAAAGGTGTGCATCACCACACCTGGCTTACAAATCTCTTAAAAATATGTATATATATATATATATATAATATATATATATATATATATATTTAATTTGAGAGAGAGAGGGAGAAAGAGACAGAGAACAAGAGGGAGAGAATGGGTGTGCCAGGGCCTCTGGCCACTGCAAATGAACTCCAGACACATGTGCCACCTTGCACATCTGGCTTTATATGGGTACTTAGGAACCAAACTCAGATCTTTAGGCTTTGCAGGCAAGTGCCTTAACTGCTGAGCCATCTTTCTAGTCTCAAGGTACACAAATCTTAAGTGTACCTCTTGAAGACTTTTTACACACACATACATCCACAGTACACACAGGACACAGAATAGAAGAAACACAAGGCATTTCTAGTGCTTCCTACTCTGGAGTCAGCAATGAGATTATGAGCAATTGCTGGGCTTGTCCATGTGCTGTAGATAGAACTGCGCTCTCCGGACTTCATATGTTGAAGCCTTAACGTTCTATGTGGCTGTCAGCATGGGATCCTATGTAAGTATGGTGCCCTAAACCACTAGGTTTGCTTTGGTCTCTTTATAAGAAAACTAATGCCAGGGCTGGGAAGTTGGCTCAGCAGTGAAAGGTGCTTGTTTGTAAGTCTGCCGGCCAGAGTTCAATTCCCAAGGACCCATGTTATGCTGGGCACAAAATGGCACAATTGTCTGCGAACCAAGCCCATCTCTGGAAATGGGTGGGAAAGCCAGGAGATTCCAGACGCTTGCAAGCAGCAACAGCAAAAATGAGAGACCCTGTCTCAAAAAAGAAGGTGAAAAAAAAATCTCTTGGAATAAAAAAAAAAATTGTAAAACAAACAAACAAAACAGAAGGTGGGAGGAGAGTAGAAACACTCTGAGGTTGTCCTCTAACCTTCACACATGTGCAATGGCATATGCATGCCCATATATATATATATACACACACACACACACACACACACATATATATATACATATACATACACACAAATAATAATTTTAAATATTTTATTTATTTGCAAGGAGAGAGAGAAAATGAAAGAGGAATGGGCATGCCAGGACCTCCAGCCACTGCTAATGAACTCCAGATGTGCTTTATAAAGTAAGTATTGGAGAATCAAACCTAGGCTGTTACACTTTGCAAGCAAGCACCTTTAACTGCTGAGTAATCTCTCCAATTTTTTTTTTTTTTTTTTTTTTTTTTTTTTGGTGTTTTGAAGGGTCTTGCTCTAGCTCAGGCTGATCTGAAATTAACTATATAGTCTCAAGCTGACTTTGAACTCACAGCGATCCTCCTACCTCAGCCTCCCAAGTGCTGGGATTCAAGGTAAACACCACCACACTCGACTCTCAAATTTTTTTTTTTTTTTTTTTTTTTTTTTTTTTTTCGAGGTAGGGTGTCACTCTAGGCCAGGCTGACCTGGAATTCACTATGTAGTCTCAGGGTGGCCTTGAACTCATGGCGATCCTCCTACCTCTGCCTCCCAAGTGCTGGGATTAAAGGCGTGCGCCACCACGCCCGGCTCTCAATTTTTTTAAAAAAAGAGAGAACTAAGGCTAGAGTTCTCTCTGTGGAAATACACTAAGGAGAGGTCATTTGATCATACAGTAAGATGGTAGATGGTGAAAGATGAGGTCTTGGAATGAAACTTAGCTTGTAAGAAAATAAATTTTGGTGGGCTGGAGGAATGGCTTAGCAGTTAAGGCATTTGCCTGCAAAGCCAAAGGACCCAGGTTCCATTCTCTAGGACCCATGTTAGCCAGATGCACAAGGTGGCACATGCGTCTGGAGTTCGTTTGCAGTGTCTGAAGGCCCTGATGCACCCATTTTCTCCCTCCCTCCCTCTCTTTTTCTCTGTCAAATAAATAACTAAAAATAAAATATTTGAGCTGGGCGTAGTGGTGCACGCCTTTAATCCCAGCACTTGGGAGGCATAGGTAGGAGGATCACCGTGAGTTCAAGGCCACCCTGAGACTACATAAAGAATTCCAGGTCAGCCTGAGCTAGAGTGAGACCCTACCTCAAAAAAACCAAAATAAATAAGTAAAATATTTTTATTTATTTATTTATTTTATTGACAACTTCTATACTTACATACAAAAATCCATGATATTTCCCTCTCCTCCCCCCAAAATAAATACATAAATTTTTTTTAAAAAAATAAGAAAAGAAATAGGCTGGAAAAATGGCTTAGCAGTTAAGGCGTTTGCCTGCAAAGCCAAAGGATCCCGGTTCAATTTCCCAGGACCCACATAAAGCCAGATGCACAAAGTGGCATATGCATCTTGAGTTCATTTATAGTGGCAGGAGGCCCTGGAGCAACCATATTTTCTCTCTCCCTCTCTTTTCTTGCAAATAAATACATAAAAAAAATTTTTAAAGAAAAGGAATTTTTGTTTTTTAAGCTACCCAGTTTATAATATCTTGTAAAGGTGGTCTGAGCAAACTAAACAATAAGTGGTCCATAACAAGAACCAAGAGAGAGAAAGAAGTTTCTAGCAGAAAACTTGGTGGAAGCTTGGACAGCTGACCACATTACATGCTGGAGCCTGAGCCCAGATGAGTGGGAGGACAGTGCTAGCCAACAGCCTGGAGGGCAGGCAGTCCAGTCCAGTCCACTTCCCTGCTGACTTGGACAGACTACAAGGAGACGTTTGTTCAATCTGGAGCTCTAGTTAAATGTCAACCAACAGCCTCTCACTCATCTGTCCCCGAGGAAGTACTCCAATTCGTCCCAACAATCCAACAGGGCTTTTCCTTTTCTTTTCTCGGTCCAAATGTGAGCCTGGTGGGTAGGCCCAGCTGAGTACTGACTTGTTAGGAAAAACCCACCCACATTCTGGAACAGCTTCCTGCAAATGCTGAGGCTCTGGAAACACTGCACCAGTGAGGCCACAGCTCAACCCTGGCGTTGAGTGACAGCCTCCTCCTCATCTGAATATTGGTGTGGCCCTTGGCCAGAAGCACCTTGGAGGGGCCAGTCCCACTCCAAGCGCCATTACTTTGTCAATATTCTGGGCATTGTCCAAAGGTCCCCTTACACTTGCCACCACTTGTGCATTAATGTGCTCATGACAGACACTTTTGGTCCCTGTGTCTGCTATTGTTTGTATCTCTAAAGTGTAGTTTTCATCCTTTCTCATTGCTGCCTCCCCAGAGGGCCTCTCTGTGTAGCCATACATTCTGGATTCAAGACAATAGGTCCTTCAAGGCAGGGTAAAGGCATGTTGCCAGAGGGGCCTCTCTGGGGTCTTCAATTCTGCTAATGTTTTCCTTAAAGTGGAATTTTTAAAAAAGAGAGAACTAAGGCTAGAGTTCTCTCTGTGGAAATACACTAAGGAGAGGTCATTTGATCATACAGTAAGATGGTAGATGGTGAAAGATGAGGTCTTGGAATGAAACTTAGCTTGTAAGAAAATAAATTTTGGTGGGCTGGAGGAATGGCTTAGCAGTTAAGGCATTTGCCTGCAAAGCCAAAGGACCCAGGTTTGATTCTCTAGGACCCATGTTAGCCAGATGCACAAGGTGGCACATGCGTCTGGAGTTCGTTTGCAGTGTCTGAAGGCCCTGATGCACCCATTTTCTCCCTCCCTCCCTCTCTTTTTCTCTGTCAAATAAATAACTAAAAATAAAATATTTGAGCTGGGCGTAGTGGTGCACGCCTTTAATCCTAGCACTTGGGAGGCATAGGTAGGAGGATCACTGTGAGTTCAAGGCCACCCTGAGACTACATAAAGAATTCCAGGTCAGCCTGAGCTAGAGTGAGACCCTACCTCAAAAAACCAAAATAAATAAGTAAAATATTTTTATTTATTTATTTATTTATTTATTTATTTTATTGACAACTTCTATACTTACATACAAAAATCCATGATATTTCCCTCTCCTCCCCCCCCCAAAATAAATACATAAATTTAAAAAAAAAAAAGAAAAGAAATGGGCTGGAAAAATGGCTTAGCAGTTAAGGCGTTTGCCTGCAAAGCCAAAGGATCCCGGTTCAATTTCCCAGGACCCACATAAAGCCAGATGCACAAAGTGGCATATGCATCTTGAGTTCATTTATAGTGGCAAGAGGCCCTGGAGCAACCATATTTTCTCTCTCCCTCTCTTTCCTTGCAAATAAATACATAAAAAATTTTTTAAAAGAAAAGGAATTTTTGTTTTTTAAGCTACCCAGTTTATAATATCTTGTAAAGGTGGTCTGAGCAAACTAAACAATAAGTGGTCCATAACAAGAACCAAGAGAGAGAAAGAAGTTTCTAGCAGAAAACTTGGTGGAAGCTTGGACAGCTGACCACATTACATGTTGGAGCCTGAGCCCAGATGAGTGGGAGGACAGTGCTAGCCAACAGCGTGGAGGGCAGGCAGTCCAGTCCAGTCCACTTCCCTGCTGACTTGGACAGACTACAAGGAGACGTTTGTTCAATCTGGAGCTCTAGTTAAATGTCAACCAACAGCCTCTCACTCATCTGTCCCCGAGGAAGTACTCCAATGCGTCCCAACAATCCAACAGGGCTTTTCCTTTTCTTTTCTCGGTCCAAATGTGAGCCTGGTGGGTAGGCCCATCTGAGTACTGACTTGTTAGGAAAAACCCACCCACATTCTGGAACAGCTTCCTGCAAATGCTGAGGCTCTGGAAACACTGCACCAGTGAGGCCACAGCTCAACCCTGGCGTTGAGTGACAGCCTCCTCCTCATCTGAATATTGGTGTGGCCCTTGGCCAGAAGCACCTTGGAGGGGCCAGTCCCACTCCAAGCGCCATTACTTTGTCAATATTCTGTGTGTTGTCCAAAGGTCCCCTTACACTTGCCACCACTTGTGCATTAATGTGCTCATGACAGACACTTTTGGTCCCTGTGTCTGCTATTGTTTGTATCTCTAAAGTGTAGTTTTCATCCTTTCTCATTGCTGCCTCCCCAGAGGGCCTCTCTGTGTAGCCATACATTCTGGATTCAAGACAATAGGTCCTTCAAGGCAGGGTAAAGGCATGTTGCCAGAGGGGCCTCTCTGGGGTCTTCAATTCTGCTAATGTTTTCCTTAAAGTGGGTGTTTTGTATTATTCTTTCTTTCTTTTTTTTTTTGGTTTTTCAAGGTAGGGTCTCACTCCAACCCAGGCTGACCTGGAATTCACTCTGTAGTCTCAGGGCTGCCTTGAACTCACAGTGATCCACCTACCTCTGCCTCCCAAGTGCTGGGATTAAAGGCATGTGCCACCACACTCAGCTTGTATTATTCTTTATGCCTTTTTGTATATCCTTTTTGTTTGTTTTGTGTTTTATTTTATTTTATATTAGACAGGAACAAGAGAGAGAGGGAGGGAAAGAAAGAAGCAGATAGAGAGAATGGGCTTGCCAGGGACACTAGCCACTGCAAATGATCTCCAGACATGTATGCCACCATGTGCATCTAGCTTAGGTGGGCTAAGCTAAGTACTGGGGAATTGAACCTGGGTCCTTAGACTTTGCAGGCAAGCACCTTAACTGCTAAGCCATCTTAGCAAAACATCCAGCCCTTGTTTTGTGCTGTTTTTTTGAGAAAGGGTCTAGCCTCAAACTTGCTATGGAGCTGAAGACGACCTTGAACCTCCTGATCCTCCTGCTTCTGGCTCTTCAGTGATGGGATTAAAGATACGCACCTTTAACCCCAGCACTCGGGAGGCAGAGGTAGCTGGATTGCTGTGAGTTTGAGGCTGCCCTGAGACTACATAGTGACTTCAGAGAGTGAGACCCTACCTTGAAAAAGAAAGAAAGAGAAAGAAAAAGAAAGAAAGAAAGAAAGAAAGAAAGAAAGAAAAAAGAAAGAAAGAAAGAGAAAAGGAAGAAAGAAAATTCGATATACATGAATATTACAAATAGTCCTGAGCAAAATTCCTGCCATGCTGTGGAGCAGAGATTGCCGTGTGCCTTATTGGCCAGGCATGCTTCTCCCCTTCCAGCAGGGCTGTGAGAAACAACAGGGGCACCTTGCCGCCTGGGCCAGTGGGTGCTGGAGGAAGTGGCCTCAGAGTCTGGGGAAACAACTCTTGGTGGAGAGCAAGCTCAGGAACTTCCTTAAACTCTCAGAGGCCACAGCCTGAGAGGATGTGTATTGGGGTTTCTCAATCTGAAAGGAGAACCTTAGCAAACAAAACTAAAAACCCAACCTGTTGTTGGTCCTTGGATGGCCAATGGAATACTCCACTGCCAGGGAAGAAGGGGGGACGGATGCTGGAGACAGCCAGCCCTCCCCGTCACACCATCCGTTGCAGCTCCACAGCCAGTTCTTTTCTCCCATTTAAAAAAATATTTTAATTTTATTTTTATGTATTTATTTGCAAGCAAAGAGAGAGAGATGGAAGAAAGAGAGATAGAGAGAATGGGCATGCCAGGGCCTCTAGCCATTGCAAACAAACTCCAGATGCATGTGCCCCTTGTGCATCTGGCTACATGGGCACTAGGGAATCGAACCTGGGTCCTTTGGCTTTGTAGGCAAATGCCTTAACCCCTAAGTCATCCCTCCAGTCCCTCTTTTCTCCCTTTCTTCCAACCCACGTTTCCAGCCTCTCAGCGCAATCTTGGCCCTGCACTCTAAATACTCGTTCTTCCACTTGCACAGAGCAAAGAGAACCGACAGATGGGTTCTTTCAGCAAGCACTGACCTGAACTGGGTGGCTGTGTCTCCTTTTCCCAAGGCCAGTTCTCCATCCTTCCCTCCTGTGGGTCAGGAACCATAAAGTCCAGGCCCGACTGTCTTCAGCCTCTGTCTCCTAACTGCCCTCCTTAGCATCATCTACAGTTGCTCAAGTCCTTCTTGTTGAGCATGTCTCCTGGACTCCTTCCCCTTCCTGGGACCTCTGACTCCGGATCCTCCTGCCTTTACCTTCCAGGTGTTGGGATTATAGACCCAGGCCACCGCTCCCGGCTCTGACCTTGAATTTTCCATCCTCCTGCTCCTGCCCCTAAGTGGCTGGGATTACGGGCAGGTGCCACTACACTAGGCTCAAGGGGATTAGGATTTCAACAGAAGAACTGGAAGGAGGGGGGACAAACAGTCCATTCCATCTGTTTCCCCATGCCCCTCACTGTGTCTCTTCTGCTACCTGAAGCAGCCCCCTCCTCACACCCCACAACTTCCTGGTACAAGCTCCAATGGACTGTCTACAGTGCACAGCATGCTGTTTCCTGGCACCACCTAGCCTTCTGAACCTCTTCTTTTCTCTCTCCCTGTGACCCTCATAAGATCAGGCTACTTACACCTGGGCCTCAGATAGGTTAGGCCCCTTTCTTTCCCGTTCTGTTCCCATCCGGGGACCTTGTCCACTCTATGTCATCCTGGGAAATAAAGCTAGGGAAATAAAGACAACAACAGCCTGACAATTGGTTCAACTCAAGGCCTTCCTGGGGTTCTTCCAATAGTCCCTGGTTCCATCTCCCCTTGGTATCTGGCTTGTTTGCACCAGGGAGATGCTGGCAGACCACTTAGCTTCCGCTCTGGTTCCCCCACATTATTACTATTATTATTATGGTTTTTCAAGGTAGAGTCTCACTCTGACCTGGAATTCACTATGTAGTCTCAGGGTGGCCTTGAACTCATGGCAGTCCTCCTACTTCTGCCTCCTGAGTGCTGGGATTAAAGGCATGCGCCACCACGCCTGGCTTAGGTTCCCCACATTATTATTATTACTATTTTAAATATTTATATTATTTATTTATTTATTTATTTATTTTGGTTTTTTTGAGGTAGGGTCTCCCTCTAGTCCAGGATGACCTGGAATTCACTATGTAGTCTCAGGGTGGCCTTGAACTCACAGTGATCCTCCTACCTCTGCCTCCTGAGTGCTGGGATTAAAGGCGTGCGCCACCATGTCTGGCTTAGGTTCCCCCACATTATTATTATTATTTTAAATATTTTTTATTTTTATTTATTTATTTGTTAGAGAGAGAGAGAGAGAGAGAGAGAGAGAGAGAGAATGGGTGCACCAAGGCCTCTAGCCATTGCAAAAAACTCCAGATTCATATACCACCATGTGCATCTGGCTTATGTTGGTTCTGGGGAATTGAACCTGGGTCCTTACGCTTTGTAGGCAAGCACCTTAACCATTAAGCCATCTCTCTAGCCCCTCCCCCATGTTATTTACTCGCACTCTACTCTTGGCTTATAAGACTGTGTGGTTCCAAAGGGTACTCCAAGCTTAGTCTAAGGCCTTGCCCGGTCTCCTGCTATCTTGCTTTCTTTTCTTCCTTTCCCTCTTAGCTTCTCTTCCCTTCAGAGTCCTTCCATCTGAAGTATCTCTCCTCTAGATCCACCAACCCCCAGCCTTCAGGAGTGGGAGTTTTACTTTCTAACGCAAGCTCTTAGCACGGCATTTTCCCACACAAACCCAATTGCTTCACAGAAATTCTGAAGCCAACTATTAATTAAAAAAAAAAAAAAGTATCCACCTTGTTCCAGCCTTGTTTTTTTTCTCCTCTTTTGCAGCCCACATATCCTACAGGCACCTCAAACTCTATGGCTGAATGGGAACTCCTCTCCCATTCTGACTTTTTAAAAATGTTTGCATGTGGATGTATGTGGTGCATGTTCATATATGTGTGTGTGGTGGCCAGACGACCTCAGGAACACTGTCCATCTCTTTTTGAGACAGGCTCTGTCATTGGCCTGGAGCTCACTGATGAGGCTACACTGGCTGGCTATCAAGCCCCAAGGACTCACCTGTCTCCACTTCCCCAGTGTTGAGACCACAAGAATGCTCCACCTCACCTGGCATTCTCACGTGGCTGCTGGGGATCTGAGTCCAATCTCACAGTTCTTCACCAGTCTTTCTGTCTCCCCAGTCCCTCCTCTTCCCTTCCAAGCCATCCTTTTCTCCTTTACTTTCTCTCTGTGTTTTTGTTTTTTTCAAGGTACGGTCTTGCTCTAGCTCAGGGTCACCTGGAATTCACTGTTTCTCAGGCTGGCCTCGAACTCACGGCAATCCTCCTATCTCTGCTTCCTGAGTGTGGGGATAAAAGGTGTGTGCCATCGTGCTTGGCTAAAAAAATATTTTTTATTTTTATTTATTTATTTATTAGAGACAGAGAAAGGGAGAGAAAGAAAGTGAGAATTGCTGCAGCGGGGCCTCTAGCCACTGTAAACAAACTCCAGACACATGTGCCACCATGTGCATCTGGCCTACGTGGGACCTGGAGAATCAAACTGGGGTCCTTAGGCTTCACAGGCATGTGCCTTAACCACTAAGCCATCTCTCCAGCCCTAAAAAAATCTTTTTTAAAAAACATTTGAAAGCTGGGTGTGGTGGTGCATGCCTTTAATCCCAGCACTAGGGAGGCAGAGGTAGGAGGATTGCCATGAGTTTGAGGCCAGCCTGGACTACATAGTGAATTCCAGGTCAGCCTGGGCTAGAGCAAGACCCTACTTTGAAAAACAAACAAACAAAAAAAGAAAACAAAACAAAACACCAAAACCCGTATTTGAGGATTGGGGAGATGACTCAGTAGTTAAAGGCACTGGCTTCTAGAGCGTGTCAGTTCACGATTGATTCCCTAATACCCACATAAAGCCAGATGCACAAAAAGTTGTGCGTGCATTTGGAGTTTGTTTGCAGCAGCAAGAGGTCCTGATGTGGCCATACTCATCCTCTCTCTCTCAAATAGTAATTTTTTTTAATTCAAGGTTTTTTTAAAAATATTTATTTATTTATGAGAGAGAGAGAGAGAGAGAAGACAGAATGGGTACTCCAGGGCCTCTAGCCACTGCAAGCAAACTCTAGATGCATGCACCACCATGAGCATCTGGCTTATGTGGGACCTGGAGAATTGAACCGGGATCCTTAGGCTTCACAGGCAAATGCCTTAACCAGTAAGCCATCTCTCTAGCCCCAATTCAAGGTTTTTTGTTACACATAGTGAATTTAAAGACCAATCTGAAGGCTTGGCTACATGAGACTGTCTCAACAAAAAACAAAAAACAAGCTGGGTGTGCTGGTGCATGCCTTTAATCCCAGCACTCAGGAGGCAGAGGTAGGAGGATTGCTATGAGTTCAAGGCCACCTGGAGACTACATAGTGAATTCCAGGTCAGCCTGGCCTGAAGTGAGACTCTACCTCGAAAAACTGAAGGAAAAAAAAAGAATGTATACAAAACCAGTCTGGGTTACATGAGTACATGAGACCCTCTCTCAAAAAAGGAAGCAAACAAACCCAAAATCCACGAAAACCCAATAGTCATAGAAGTATAGTATTTGGGTAAAAATCAAAAGACTGCCTGCCGGGTGTGGTGGCACACAGCTTTAATCCCAGCACTCAGAGGATTGCCCTGAGGTTGAGGCCACCCTGAGTGAGACCCTACCTCAAAAAAACAAAAAACAAAAAACAAAAAAAAAAGAATTTGACTTAGCCAGGCGTGGTGGCACATGCCTTTAATCCCAGCACTTGGGAGGCAGAGGTAAGAGGATCACCATGAGTTCCAGGCCACCTACTTTGAAAAACAAAAAAATAAAAAGAAAAAAAAGAAAGGCTGTACTTTCTGTACCATGGGGACAAAAATAAATACCCAATCATTTAATTGTCATTCCTCCAAAGCATTGACTTCATGACTGAAGATAGAAAAAAAAAAAAAAAAAAACAGTATCTGAACAAAGAGACATACTTAGCAAATTTTATTATCCTGACTGACATGCCAACTCCCATGCCTTGGGAGGGGGGATACTGAATATTCACTCCTACCTGCTCCCAGAAAAAAAAAAGATATATAAATAAATTACCTGAACAGACACAAAACAGCAGTTCTAGCTCCCATCAAGCTAAGGCTCTTCCAGGTGACTGATTCACCAGAAAGTGTGCAGATGTAAGGCACAGGGGCCCTTCCTCCAGGTTCAGCTCAGGGAGGCTGTGTCTGGTGGTGACAGGCCCGGCTTCCAGCATTCTGGGCTGAGAGCAGACACAGGGGCAGCTAAAGTGGGATCTTTCTGTTCCTGTCTTTCTTGTCTTGTGCCTCTGTCTCTCTGAATCATTCCCCCACACACACCTTGTCTCTTTGTCCTTCCTACTCTTCAACACTGTCTTTCCACCTCTGTCTCTCTGGATTGAGACATCTTGTCCTTGCTCCCTGCACATCTCCTTTCTCCCTCCTTGCCTCTCTGTAGATCAGCTGGATCTTTGATGGCCCTACCAGGTTTTGAGCCTCCATACACTAACTGACCGTGTCCCACTTGGAATCCCCAGGCCATAGGGCCATTGGCCCAGCCTTGAAGCTTTGCCCTCTGCGTTGACAGCCCCAATTTGTCCTATGACGATGGGACAGTGAATGGGAACAGGAGGGTTTGGGATGGGGTCAGAGCCCTCTCTTGGGAGTGGCAGCAGGGTGAGAGTTTTTAGACAAAAGGACAGAATCTAGGACACACCTTATAAACAACTATTTAGGGCTATTTGTGTTGCTATATGTTTGTCCAGACCCATCAAACATACATAAGAGTGAACATGAACGCAAAGTCAACTCTGAACTCTGGCAGTGATGTGTCAAAGTAGGCTCAATGATTCTAACAAAAGGCCCTCTCCAGTGGGGATGTTGACAAATCGGAGATTGCATTTGTTGGATGGGGGATTAGGGAAACTCTTTCTACCTTCCTCTTTAGTTTGCTAGGAATCTAAATCGGGTCTATATAAAACCTTTTAAAATTAATTTTTAAAAATGCTCTATGTCAAGAGTTCCCCCAAAAAACAGTATTCAGGGAAGTCCCTGGGAAAGAGCCCGCAGGCAGATCTCCTGGTGCACTGTGCTCTCTCTAAGGGGTTTTATAATTATATGCGACTTTTCAGGCTGAACAGAGATTACTTCTTCCTGTGACATTGAGTGAGAAGGTTGATATCCTCATTCTCCGTTTTACAGGCTGAACCGTTTCTCAGCCCCGTTGCATCATTCACGCAGCCTTTTCCTAATCTAAAGAGATTATAATTATAGATCATGCCCTGACATTGCTGAGAATCTATGTAAAAACTTGGCCCAGGAAGACACTAATCAAGATATGCAGTTTCTTTGATTTAATGTGGCCAAGAGTTTGTCTTAAAAATTCTGCATGTTGTCAGAGACAGCTTCGGGAACAGAGCCATTTCCAAAGATGCCCTCCCTGGAGCTCAGGAAGGGACCAGGAAGGCTGGTGGCAGCCAGCAGAAGACTTCCCAAGACACAACTATTGGGGTAAAGGGTGGGGTGACAGGTCATGGCTCTCAATGCATTCTCATGTAGAGTAAATCACAGGAGAGAAACAGAGAGAGAGAAAGAGAGAGAGAGAGAGAGAGAGAGAGAGACAGAGATGCCTACACTGGCTTCATAAAAACTAAATGCGGGGCTGGAGAGATGGCTTAGTGATTAAGGCTCATGCCTGCGAAGCCTAAGGACCCTGGTTCAATTCTCTAGGTCCCACATAAACCAGATGCACATGGTGGTGCATGCGTCTGGAGTTCATTTGCAGTGGCTAGAGGCCCTGGTGTGCCCATTCTCACTCTCTCTCTCTCCTTCTCTCTGTCTCTAATAAATAAAATAAAATAAAATAAAATAAAATAAAATAAAATAAAATAAATAAATAAGCCCTAAATGCGGCACTGGGCATGATGGTGCATGCCTTTAATCCCAGCACTTGGAGGCCAAGGGTGGAGGGTCACTGTGAGGTCGAGGCCACTCTGAGACTACACGGTGGATTCCAGGTCAACATGTCCATGCAAGTGCTCAGTAAGTACAGGTTGGAAACATGACACTGAGTCTCCTCAGGGATGTAACCAGGCACAGCAGCAGAGTAGAAGGAAGGAGAGTGGGGGCCAGGGACAGAAAGCCCAGGGGCTCCTCCACTTCCTAGTGAATCTCTAGGGGCCCCAGTCCTTGCATGTGGCTTGTTGTGAAGCACACCTGGACTGAAATGGGAAAGGTTCTCAAGCTGGGCCCACCTTGGGATGCTCAGGCTCAGGACAAGGGGACAGCTGCTCTAGGCATCTAGCTTACTAGGTTGGGGCCCACTAGAAGGAGGACGTGAGTGAGGCGGGACGCCCACTACCCTTCTTGATTATTAAAACCTTTTTTATTTGTCTTCATGAGCCATGGGGCTTGCACATCGACAACAACATGACCCACGAAGCAAGCCATCAACGTCATCTGGTGTCAACCAAAGAAACAACCATCTGCCCCCTCTTTGGAAGGAAAACTAGCTGATAGGTAGTACTGTATAGTGCAGAAATTAATGGGTAATTTAGGGAATTTTCATGAGTAACTGTGAGCATGTGGGATACATTCTACCATGGAGACATTAGGATCGATCTGCAGGTAAGATGTCACTCTGTTGTACTGGGCTTGTCAACCACAGTGTCTGGAGAGGCCAGACCCCTTCTGACTGGCTAAACTGGGCAGAAACCTCTCCCAGAGCCTCTAATGTATAGCTCCTTGATACTCGTTGGCTTTGTACGCATAAGGTGAAAAGAACCAAAGAACGAGGCGATTGGCCACGGGAGTCAAGGCTTCAAGGACACAGTCATTTCTGCATTAGGTCCTGTGTTACTAAGCCAGCCCTATTCAGGATGGGAGGGGATTCGTGAACACGGCATTAAGGAACATCCATTGAGAACCCGTGACATTCCCGGCACTGAGGGCCTGATCTCTGCTCACATCGTGCTGACTCAGCGTGTGCCCAAAGCAAGCAGCTAAAAACACATGGGCAAGACAGTAAGGGAAAGGCAGGAAGCCCTGAAATTTTGGAACAAGGCCACAGGCTCTCTTTGAACTGCATTCTGTGTCATTTAAAATCAGGACAGATTCTGGAACATTCATCAGGTGATGTCACTGTGAACATCATGGATTAAACAGATCTGCATGGGATTTAGGCTGTGTAGTGTTGCCGGGGCCTCCAGACGAGATGCTTGTATGGAATGTTACTGTGCTGAAGGTACTTGTAACCCAGCGGTGCCATTTCTACAATGGGGGCTGGAGAGACGGCTCAGTAGTTAAAGGTCTTTGCATGAAAAAACCCACTGGTCTGGGTTCGATTCTGCAGTACCCATGTAAAACCAGATGTACAAAGTGGGACATGCATCTGGAGTTTGTTTGCAGTGGCAAGAGGCTCTGGTGGCTCCCTCTCTCTCTTTGCAAGTAAGTGAATAATTTTTTCAAGCTGGGCATGGTGGCCCATGATTTTAATCCCAGCACCTGGGAGGCTGAAGTAGAAGGATCACTGTGAGGTCAAGTCAATCCTGAGGCTACAGGGTGAGTTTCAGGAAAGCCTGGGCTAAAGACCCTACTTTAAAGAACCAAGAAAAAAAAAAGCCTCACTTGATGATGCATGCCTTTAATCCTAGCCCTTGGGAGGCAGAGGTAGGGGGATCTCTATGAGTTCAAGGCCAGCCTGGGATACATAGTGAATGCCAGTCATCTTGGTCTAAAGTGAGACCCTACCTCAAAAAAACAAAAACACAAAAAACCAAACCAAAAACTTAAATTAAAACAAAACCAAACATACAATGGTTTGTATCTAACATAAAAAAGGGCTGGGGAAGTGGTTCAGTGGTTAAAGGTGCTTGCTTACAAAGCCTGCTGGTCTGTGTTCAATTCCCCAGTACCCACATAAAGCCAGATGCACAAAGTGGTGCATACTTTGGAGTTGTTTGCAGAGGCAAGAGGCCCTGACACACCTTCTCTCTCCCCTCTTCTCTCTCTCTCCTTAAAAATAATTAAATACATTAAAATGGTACATTAAAATATGGTATAAAAGATTAAAAGGAGCATGCCTTTAATCCTAGCACTCAGGAGGCAGAGGTAGGAGAATTGCTGTGAGTTAGGAGCCAGTCTGAGACTACATAGTGAATTCCAGGTCAGCCTGGGCTAGAGTGAGATCCTACCTCAAAAAGGCCCAAAAGGGCTGGAGAAATGGCTTAGTGGTTAAGGCGTTTGCCTGCAAAGCCAAAGGATCCTGGTTAGATTCTCCAGGACCCACATAAGCCAGATGTGTGAGGAGCACATGCATCTGGAGTTCATTTGCAGTGGCTAGAGGCCCTGGCACGCCCATTCTCTCTCTGTGTGCCTCTCTTCTCTCTCTCTCTGCTTGCAAATAAATAAATAAATAAATAAATAAATAAATAAATAAATAAAAAGTTAAAAATATTTTTTAAAAGCCCCCCCCGCCCCCCAAAAAGAAGAAGATTAAAAAGCTGAACGTGGTGGTGCAAACCTGTAATTCTCACATTTTGGAGGCTAAGGCAGGAGGACTATAAGTTCACGGGAAGTTTGGACTACATAGGGAGACCCTGTCTCAAAAAAGTCAAACCAAAAAGAGAATTCTTCCTTCAATGAATTGCCAGGTATAGTGTTACATTTCTGTAATCCCAGTATTTGGGAGTTGGAGGCAGGAAGTTCAAGGTTATCTTCCACTATGTATATTTTGGCAACCTGGATATATGAGACCCTGCCTCAAAAGAAATAAACCTTAGTTTATTATATAGGATTTTTTTTTTCGAGTTTCTGGTAAATTCTGTGTCTGTCTCTCATCTCCCTATCAGTGTCAGAGTCCTTGTGGGATCTAACTTGGGTACTCCAGTTCGAATGGTGAGCACCTTATCTACTGAGCCATCTCCTCAGCCTCTGTTTTCTAACTTTTCCGAGGCAGGGTTTTGCTCTAGCCCAGGTGGACATGGAATTCCCTATGTAGTCTCGGGGTGGTCTTGAACTCACAGTGATCCACCTACCTCTACCTCCCAGTGCTGGGATTAAAGGTGTGCACTACCAAGCCTGACTTTTTTTTTTAAACATCTTTCAGGAGCTTGTTGGAGTGTATACAAGCTGCTCCACCTGCTCCTTGTTCCCCTCCTCCTTTCCTCTTCTTATTTCCCTCTCCCTTGCCTCTATAGCTGTATGCTCTCTGGGATCTGTTATAATCTTGTGGGATCACCATTGTAGACCATTGTAGACTGAGCCAGGTGTGGTGGCGCACGCCTTTAATCCCAGCACTCAGGAGGCAGAGGTAGGAGGATCTCCATGAGTTCGAGGCCACCCTGAGACTACATAGTAAATTCTAGATCAGCCTGGGCTAGAGTGAGACCCCACCTCAACAACAACAACAAAAAACCCCCCACAAACACACACACACACACAAAAAAGAAAAGAAAAGAAAAGAAAAGAAAAGAAAAGAAAAGAAAAGAAAAGAAAGAAAACAAACCATTGTAGTCTGTTGTTGCCAAAATGTCTCTCTGTGCTGTCTGGCTGAGTTTTGAGGAAATGTCTCTCAGAGCTACCTGGCTCTGTTGTTTACAAGTTCTAATTATGCAAGAAGAGTAGGCGATGGTGTTAAGTATATAAGAGGTAGACTGCAGAGGATGTGTATCTACTGTTCACTTCATCTCCAAGTGTGGATGTCAGAAACATTCCCAGTCTCTTTGGTAGATCAGGTACCACATATGCCTTAACATCACAGGGCTAGGTGATTCTAAATTCTCTGTAGTTGGGATGATGGCAGATCTACTGACTTGAGAAGCAGCAGACATCCCAATGGAGGTGTCCATCTGCAAAGTGCCCACCAGGACAAAGTTGTTTCAGGTGAACGGCCTCAAAGTCTAGCTCTTGGATTTTCTTGAGATTTTATGAGGCACACAATATCTCCTAATAAAATCCTCTTTAGTAGAGCTAGCTAAGTCTGTTGCTTGTAAGCAAGAATTCTTATTGGCGCTGGGTGTAGTGAGTGCACGCTTTTAATCCCAGAACTTGAGAGGCAGAGGTAGGAGGACTGCTGTGAGTTCAAGGCCTGCCTGGGACTACAGAGTAATTTCTAGGTCAGCCTGGGCCAGAGTGAGACTCTACCATGAAAGAAAAAAGAAAGAAAGAAGAAAGAAAGAGAGAAAGAGAGAAAGAGAAAGAAAGAGTTCTTACTTTTACTTTAGATAGAAAGGCAATAAACCAAATTAAGATGATTTCAGACAGAAACCAGTACTAGCAGTGATGAGAGAGTGCCAGGATGGGGTGACGAGGCAGTCAGGGAAGCCTCTCTGAGGAGGGGACCTGAGAAATGACAAGAAAGCAGGCACAGAAAGCTGATGGTCAAAGAGCCTTCTGGGGGCTGCGAAGATTGCTCAGTGGTTCAAGGTGCTTGCTTACAGAGAGACTTCTGGGTAGAAGGCGCAGAGAGAAGGTTGGCGTACTTTGGCTTAGTGGAGATAGAGAAAGATGGATGTGAGACCCAGAAGGAGGAGGAGCCAACTGGGACCAGACCTTGCAGCTCACTGTCAGAGGCCCTTAGCAGGTTTTAAACAGGGATTGAATGGTACTCATAAGAGCGAGCTAGGCTGTCCCTTGAGCCTCGCCTGCTATTTACACCCCTGTCACAAGGATTTGTGTAACCAGTGGAACACTGCAGAAATAACAGTGTGCGACTTTCAAGGCCAGGTCAGAAAAAGACACTGACTCTACCTTGCTTTCTTGGACAACACCTCTTGGAGACTCCAGTCACTAAGTTGAAGACATTCAAGCAGCCTTAGGAGAAGACCTCTGGTGGAGTACCTCCCTACACCCTCCTGCTGAGCCTTCTCCAACATGACCGTGCAGCTGAGGATGAACGTGAACTCCTGACCCTCCTGCCTCCACCTCCCAAGTAAGTGCTGGCATTTCAGTCATGCACTGCCATGCCCAGCTTCCAACTAAATATTTATTTATTTATTTATTTATTTGAGATGGGCGGGGAGAATGAGCACACCAGGGCCTCTAGCTACTGCAAACCAATTCCAAACACATGCGCTCCCATGTGCATATGAATAACGTGAGTTCTGGGGAGTCCTTAGGCTTCACAGGCAAGCGTCTTAATCGCTAAGCCATCTCTCCAGCCCAGCCAACCCAACCCACATCTTGACTACAACTTTATATGAGATACCCTGAGCCAGAAGTATCCAGATAAACAACACCAAATACCTGAACTATTAGTGCGTGCAATATAGGCTTTGTTTCAGCCACTAAGTTTGGGGTGGCGTGTGCCCTCTTTCCCTCCTTCACAGCTGGCGTGTGGTCCTAGGAGTGAGTGTCTGTGCTTAGCAGTCGTTAGCTGTTTTGAGCATCATCCTGAGTAAGAGTGAGAACGGAAGGGAGACAAGGCTGTAAGCGAGGGGAGAGGAGGGTGAAGGCAGGGAAGAGCAGTATCCTGGGAGGACCAAGGCACTACATGATCAAGAGGAGGAGAGCAACAGTCTGCAGCCCACTTTGACTATGGCCTTGGCTCTTGGTCTGCACCCAGGTTTTCTCTCGAGACCCCAAGTTTCTTCTGTTTCCGCTAGGTAAATGTTCTATGACTCGAGATGTCATGGGTGATTTGTCTTCCTCTTTCTACCCAAAGCAATTCCAGGCTTGATGCTGGATGGCTGTGGTCCTGTTCCCTGTCCTGGGCACAGGCACTGGCCAGTGGGAGGAGTGAGTCGCCTTCCCCGCAACAATGATGCCTGGTGGTGGCCACAGCCTCCCTTTGTCAGCCTCCAGCTAGGTGGAATGGAAGCCCGAGTGGGAAGAGAGAGAACCTTCCTGTTTGGAGGGCTGGATTGCAGGCATCTAGGGACTTTCTTTGTGCTATCTGTGCCTAGTTCCTGGTCTGGGTTGATGTCAAGGGTGTTTTACTAGGAGGTGCTAAGATTTCTGCTCACTCTAACATCTTCCTGAAAGTCAGATATTTAACAACCTCATATGTGATACACATGTCACATGGAGACCAGAGGACAACCTCAAGTGTCATCCTCAGGAATGCCATCCACTTTTTTTGTTGTTATTGCTTTTGTTTTTGGAGGTAGGGTCTCGCTCTAGCCCAGGCTAATGCCATCCCCTTTTTCTGAGACACGGTCTTTTATTGACCTGGAGCTCACCAATTAGACTAGACTGGCTGATTCGTGAGACCCAGGTATCCTCCTACCTCTACCTCTCCAGCACTGGGATTACAAATGTGCACCACCATGCCTGACTTTTCCTTCAATACTGGGGATTGAAATCAGGTCCTCATGCATGCCAAACACTTTATTGACTGAAGTCCCTCCCTTTCTTTTTCTTTTGAAAAATATTTTATTTATTTACTTATTAGAGAAAGAGAGAGAGAATGGGTACTCCAGGGCCTCTAGCCACTGCAAACGAACTCCAGACACATGTGCTACCATATGTATTTGGCTTACGAGGGTCCTGGGGAATTGAACCTGGGTCCTTAGGTTTCACAGGCAAGCTCCTTAACCACTAAGCCATTTCTCCAGCCCATCTTTTTCTTTTTCTTTTTCTTTTTTAGTCATTTTCTCCTTCAGCATCTTACAAAATATATTAAATATGTGAAAAATGATATAAAAATTCAAACAGTACTATAAAAAAATAAGCCCTAAGTTCTCTTCCCACTCTGGCTAGTTCAGCAATCACCAATTTTCTTCTGATACAGATAGTGATACTCCTTCCCAAGTAGAATTGAGCTGGAATATCCTAAAGAATAATTGCTGGAAGTTATCTGCACATGCCATGTTGACAGGTTCTTCCAAAGGCCCTTCTGCAGAAGACTGAACACCAGTAGCGTTCACAGGACACAGGGAATTCCTTTCTTTTTGCTGATTCTAGATGTTACCCATGTTTTAAAGAAATTTTTATGTATTTGAGTGGGAGAGAAAGGCAGAGAGATAGAGAGACTGTGCGCACTAGGCCCTCCAGCCGCTGCAAATGAACTCCGGATGTATGTGCCACCTTGTGTATCTGATTTATGTGGGCCCAATTTCTTCTCTTGTAAATTACCTGCTCTTATCCTTTCACCATTTACATATCAGGGTATAAAGCTTTGTCCTCTGATTTGAAGGGCTTCTTTGTATTTTGGGTTATTGCGCGTGGTGCACATGTTGTCTATTATCTGTTCTGTATCTTTGTTGTGATCTCTAGTTCTACAAAACTTCTCAACTTTTATGAGGTCAAATCTGGTTTTCTTTAGTGCTACTAAAGATTTTTGCTTAGATTCCCACCAACTAGATGATAAGACCCTATTCCTGAAGATTCCACATGCTTGGGATGCAGGTCACTGAGAAATCAAGCTGAAGTTGAAAACCTCCTCCCTGTAGACTAGCTGACAGGAAGCTGGAAAAAGCCACCCTGCATGCAACCCTATGGGAGAGAGAAGCCATCAGTGGCGGTAAACAGCAGTGGGCCTCGCAAGCCTTAAGATTGGCCAGCCAGGCCAAATGTGCCAACCGGTGCAATAGTGGCATGTCCCTTATGGGGAAAACCAACCACTTTCTAATTGGACTGGGGACCTACTCCATTGGAGGGAATACATGCCTGGTACTGAAAACCTAATCAAAAGCCTATGGCAAAGCCAGGTGTGGTGGCACATACCTTTAACTCCAGCACTCAGGAGGCAGAGGTAAAATGAGACCCTACATGAGCCCTAGGGGAGTAACACCTGCTGTTGTCTGGCTAAATGAATTTATTATTATGCCCACTAAACTCCCTTGTAAGCACTTTTCTTAATGTTTATACCCATATATTAAAGCTACTCTTACTATTGATTAGAGAAGCTTCTCTTTAGACAGTGGTGACCACTGGGATGACACAAAAGTCACCATAGTGCTGAGAAGAAGGGACAGTGGAGTGTTCAGCACTGAGACATCTCTATCATACCTTCCAAAGCTCAGAGTCCATTGCAGAAGAGGTGGTAGAAGGAAGTTAAGGGCTAGAGGAAGGGCAGGACTGCTTACAATGCAATCTTCCAGGCACAAAATGGTTTGGATATCCATGACCTCGCAGTGCCTGGCACTACCTACACAAGACCATCATAATAGGAGGAAAAGATGATGACATCCAAATAAAAGATAGACTGATTGAGAGTGGAGGGGATATAATGGAGGGTGGATTTGTGAGGGGGGAGGAAGGGGTGGGGAGGGAATGATCATGGTTTATTATCTATAATTATGCAAGCTGTCAATAAAAAGTTAAGCAACACACACACACACACACACACACACACACACACACACACACACAGAATTTTGCTTAGATTTCCTAGCTATTGTGAATAGAGCAGCAATAAACATGGTCAAGCAAGTATCTTTAAGGCAGTGAGATGAGTCCTTAGGATATATGCCTAGGAGTGGTATAGCTGGGTCATATGGTAGATCTATATTTAGCTGTCTCAGGAACCTCCACACTGATTTCCACAATGGCTGGACCAGATTGCATTCCCACCAACAGTGTAGAAGGGTTCCTCTTTTTCCGTATCCTTGCCAGCATTTGTAGTCATTTGTTTTTATGATGGTAGCCAATCTGACAGGAGTGAGATGGAATCTCAATGTAGTTTTAATCTGCATTTCCCTGATGACTAGGGATGTAGAACAGTTTTTTAGATGTTTATATGCCATCTGTATTTCTTTTTCTGAGAACTCTCTATTTAGTTCCATAGCCCATTTTTTAGTTGGGTTGTTTGATTTCTTATTATTTAATTTTTTGAGTTCTTTGCATATCCTAGATATTAACCCTCTGTCAGATGTATAGCTGGCAAAGATTTTCTCCCATTC
Organism: Orientallactaga sibirica; assembly: GCA_036365145.1. NCBI lineage: Eukaryota > Metazoa > Chordata > Mammalia > Rodentia > Dipodidae > Orientallactaga > Orientallactaga sibirica. The sequence goes on along the minus strand of JAEOAD010000031.1, from coordinate 5,212,414 downwards.
TGTAGGTTGCATTTTTGCACTATTCACAGTGTCCTTAGCTGTACAAAAGCTTTGTAATTTCATGAGATCCTAGTGGTTGATCTGTGGTTTTATTTCCTGGGCAACTGGGGTTATATTCAGAAAGTCTTTGCCAAGACCAATATATTGAAGTGTTTCCCCTACTTTTTCCTCTAGCAGTTTCAGAGTTTCAGGTCTGATATTAAGGTCTTTGATCCATTTGGACTTAGTTCTTGTGCATGGAGAGAGATAAGGAACTATTTTCATCCTTCTACAGATACACATCCAGTTTTCCCAGCACCATTTGCTGAAGAGGCTATCTTTTCTCCAATGACTATTATTGGCATTTTTGTCAAAGATCAAGTGGCTATAGCTGACTTACATCAGGGTCCTCTATTCTGTTCCATTGATCTACATGTCTGTTTTTGTGCCAGTACCATGCTGTTTTTGTTACTATGGCTCTGTAATATAGGTTAAAATCAGGCATGGTGATACCACCAGCCTTATTTTTGTTGCTCAAAATTGTTTTAGATATCTGAGGTTTTTTGTGCTCCCAAATGAATTTTTGGATTGTTTTTTCTATTTCCTTGAAGAATGCCGTTGGAATCTTGATGGGGATTGCATTAAATGTGTAGATTGCTTTTGGTTGGATTGCCATTTTCACAATATTGATTCTTCCAATCCAAGAACAAGGGACGTCTTTCCATTTCCTAGTGTCTTCTGCAATTTCTCGCTTGACAGTTTTAAAGTTCTCATTGTAGAGATCCTTCACTTCCTTGGTTAAGTTTATCCCAAGGCACTTTATTTATTTATTTTTTTTATGAAATTGTGAATGGGAGTGATTCTCTGATTTCATCCTCTGTGTGTTTTGTTGTTAGCATATAGGAAGGCTACTGATTTCTGTGTGTTTATTTTGTATCCTGCTACATGGCTATAGGTGTTTATCAGCTCTAACAGTTTGCTGGTAGAGTCTTTAGGGTCCTTTATGTATAGAACCATATCATCTACAAACAATGATAACTTGATTTCTTCCTTGACAATTTGTATCTCTTTTATGTGTGTCTCTTTCCTTATTACTATGGCTAAGACTTCCAGTACTATATTAAATAAAAGTGGGGACAGTGGACACCCTTGTCTTGTGCCTGATTTTAGTGGAAAAGCTTCAAGTTTTTCTCCATTTAGTATTATGTTGGCTGTGGGTTTGTCATAAATAGCCTTTATTATGTTGAGATATGTTCCTTCTATTTCCAGTCTCTGTAGGACTTTTATCATGAAGGGATGTTGGATTTTGTCAAATGCTTTTTCTGCATCTAATGAGATGATCATGTGATTTTTGTCCTTTAGTCCATTTATATAATGTATTACATTTATCGATTTGCGTATATTGAACCATCCCTGCATCTCTGGGATAAAGCCTACTTGGTGAGGGTGAATGATCTTTCTAACATATTCTTGTATTCTGTTTGCCAATATTTAGTTGAGAATTTTTGCATCTATATTCATGAGGGAGATTGGTCTGTAATTTTCCTTTTTTGTTCTATCTTTATCTGGTTTTGGGATCAGGTTGATGCTGGCTTCATAGAAGGAGTTTAGTAGGATTCCTTCCTCTTCTATTTTATGGAAAAGTTTAAGAAGCGTTGGTGTTAGTTCTTCCATGAAGGTGTGGTAAAATTCAGCAGTGAATCCATCTGGGCCTGGACTTAAAAAATTTTTTTTAAATTATTTTTTATTTATTTTTGGAGAGAGACACAGAGAGAGAGACAGACAGACAGAGAGAGAGGAGAGGGAGACAGATAGAGATGGGCGTGCCAGCAGTCTCTCAGCTGCTGTGAACGAAATCCAGATGTTTGCACACTCTTGTGGGCAAGTGCGGGATTGCACCCTTGTGTCACATTGCATCTGGCTAAATGTGGGACCTGGAGATTGGAACTGCTGGAGAATGGAACCAGCGTTCTTAGGCTTAGCAGGCAGGTGCATTAACTGCTAAGCCATCTCTCCAGCCCCTGGACTATTTTTTAGTTGGAAGATTTTTTATAACTGCTTGGATCTCCATACTTGTTATAGGTCTATTTAAGTGGTTAATCTCATCTTGATTTCATTTTGGTAGGTTATATAAATCAAGGAAATCATCCATTGCTTTCAGATTTTCAAACCTAGTGGAGTATATGTTCTTATAGTATGTCCCTATGATTTTTTAATTTCTCTGGTATCTGTTGTAATGGTGCCTTTTTCATCTCTGATTTTATTAATTTGTGTCTCTTCTCTATTTCTTTTGGTCAGATTTGCTAGGGGTTTATCAATCTTGTTTATTGTTTCAAAGAACCAACTCTTTATTTCATTAATTCTTTGGATTTTTGTTTTTGGTTTTTCTATTTCATTAATTTCTGCCCTAATCGTTATTATTTCTTCTCAACTACTGATTTTTGGTTTGCCTTGTTCTTCTTTTTCCAAGGCCTTAAGGTGAAACATTAAGTTGTTTACCTGCAACCTTTCTAATTTCTTAACATAGGTACTTAAAGCTATCAATTTCCCTCTTAGGACTGCCTTCATTGTGTCCCAAAGGTTTTGGTATGTTGTGTTCTCATTATCATTTGACTCCATGAACTTTTTGATTTCCTTCTTGATTTCTTTAGTGACCCATTCATCATTTAGCAGTGTATTGTTTAGTTTCCATCATTTTGTGTATGCTCTATAGCTTTTCTTGTTATTTATTTGTAGTTTGATCCCATTGTGATCAGATAGAGTGCAAGAAATTATTTCAATTTTCTTATATTTGTTAAGATTTGCTTTGTGTCCTAATATATGGTCTGTTTTAGAGAATGTTCCATGTGCTGCTGAAAAGAATGTGTATTCTGCAGCATTTGGATGAAATGTCCTGTAATTATCTGTTAGGTCCATTTGTTCAATGACCTCATTTAATCCAGAAGCATCTCTGTTTATTTTTTGCCAGGATGACCTGTCAATTGGTGAGAGTGGGGTGTTGAAGTCACCCTCTACAAGTGTGTTTGGTGTTATCTGTGACCTTAGTTCTAATAGCATTTGTTTGATGAATTTGGGAGCCCCCATGTTAGGTGCATATGTGTTTAGGATTGTAATGTCCTCCAGTTGGAGCATTCTTTTAACCAATATAAAGTGACCTTCTTTATCTTTCCTGACTAATGCTGGTCTGAAGTCTACCCTGTCAGATATTAGGATAGCGACTCCTGCTTGTTTTCTAGGCTCATTTACTTGAAACACCATTTTCCAACCTTTCACCCTAAGATAGTGTCCATCCTTTGTAGAAAGGTGAGTTTCTTGGAGGCAAAAAAATTGAAGGATCCTGCTTTTTAACCCAGTGTGTAAACCAATGTCTTTTGGTTGGGGCATTCAGGCCGTTGATATGAAGAGCTATTATTGAAAGGTGTGTATTTATTTTTGCCATTTTTCTTATTTTGTAGTTCTTCCAGTTTTACCTTTGCTCTCTTGTATTAACTAGTATTTGAATATAGTTTGTTTTTTCCAGCTTCCTTATATGTGTGCTTTTCTTTTTCTTCAGTATGGAGGATCCTTTCAAGTATTTTCTGTAGACCTGTTTTTTTTCTAACTTTTTATTTTTTATTATTTTTTTGGAGAGAGACCCAGAGAGAGAGAGAGAAAGACACACACACACACACACACACACACACAGAGACACGCAGAGAGAGAGAGAGAGAGAGGAAGACAGAGATGAGCACGTGAGCAGTGTCTCAGCTGCTGCGAACGAAATCCAGATGTGTGCGCCCCATTGTGGTCAAGTGCGGCATTGTGCCCTTGCGTCACTTTGCATCTGGCTAAATGTGGGACCTGGAGATGGAACCCCTGGAGATTGGAACCAGTGTTCTTAGGGTTAGGAGGCAGGCGCCTTAACCCCTAAGCCATCTCTCCAGCCCCTGTAGACCTGGTTTTGTCTTCAAATATTCCTTTAGCCTGCTTTTGTTGTGGAATGTCCTTATTTCTCTGTCTATTTGAATGGATAGCTTTGAGGATAAAGTAACCTTGGTTGACAGTTATTATCTTTCAGAACTTGGAATATATCACTCCAAGCCCTTCTGGCTTTTAAAGTTTGTGTTGAGTAATCTGCTGTGATACTGATGGGCTGGCCTTTGTAGGTGACTTGCTTTTCCTCTCTAGCTGCTTTCAATATATTTTCTTTGGTTTGTATGTTTGGTAGTTTAATTATAATATGGCAGGGAGAGGTTCTTTCCAGGTTTTGTCTGTTTGGTATTCTAAAGGCTTCCTGTATCTGCACTGGCATCTCTTTCCCAATATGAGGGAAGTTTTCTTCTATGATTTTGTTGAAAACACCTACTATGCCTTTGGAGTGAAATTCTTCTCCTTCTACTATACCCTGAATTCTTATGTTTGATCTTTTCATAGTGTACCGAATATCTTGAAATTCCCATTCATCCTTCCTATCAGTTTGTCTTTCTCTTTGTTGGACTGTATTAGATCTGCCACCTGGTCTTCTAGTTTAGATATTCTGTTCTCTCCTTCATCCATTCTACTGGTGAGATTTTCTATAGTTTTTTATTTCACTGACTGTTCTTTATTGCTAGTATTTCTGACTTGTTTTTTTATTATTATTTCTATTACCTTATTTATGTCTAGCATTGACCTCCTTATTTCATTAAATTGGTTTTATGTGTGTTCTTTGATTCCTTTGATTTCCTCTTTGAGGTCTTTGAACATATTTATAGTCATTCTTTTGAAATCTTTCTCAGGCATTTCCTCTACATCAGTCTCACTGAAGGTCATTTCTGATGCATTAATACTTTTTGGTGGATTTATATTGTCTTGATTTTTTGTGTTTCTTGTATTATAATGTAGAGAGTTTTGCATATTGGATTAATTCAGTGCTTGGGTTCTCTAATTATCTGCAGTAATATTAGATGTATCAATCAGTCTGATGTTTTATGTCTTCAGGGTAGGAGCTTAAGGTGCTAAGTGTGGCTCTTAAGACTCTCAGAGTAACCAGAAAAGTGACCCTAAGTATTGGGTTTGTGCTATGAGAGTATTCAAGTAGGCTGAATGGAACAGAATACAAACAAATTCTAAAAACATAACTAAACAATATACACATTCAATGAAAAACAGCACGGAGTATTTATGCAAGAATAGGTATTATGACAAACAAATCCTCTAACAAAGTCACAGTCCCTAAGGATGTGAGTTGCCCCACACCCTTGATCCTATCAACTGGGAGGCTAAGATTTCTGGTCTGTAGAGGGTTCCAAGGTCAGTTTGTGACCAAGTGAGACCCTTCCCCAACAAATGACAGAAGAGGAAACAAAGGCAGTATAAATCAGGAAGCAACAAATGAGCAGCCCAAAATATATCTTTTTAAAAATAATTTTTTAATTATTATTTTATTTATTTTTGGAGAGAGACAAAGAGAGAGAGACAAAGAGGGAGAGGGAGACAGATAGAGATGGGCACACCAGCAGCCTCTCAGCTGCTGTGAACGAAATCTAGATGCATGTGCCCCCTTGTGGTCAAGTGCGGCATTGCGCCCTTGTGTCACTTTGCATCTGGCTAAACGTGGGACCTGGAGATTGGAACCGGCTTTCTTAGGCTTAGGAGGCAGGCGCCTTAACCGCTAAGCCATCTCTCCAGCCCCCAAAATATATGGTGTTTTTTTTTTTGTTTTGTTTTTTGTTTTGGTTTTTTGAGGTAGGGTCTCACTCCGGCCCAGGCTGACCTGGAATTAACTATGTAGTCTCAGGGTGGCCTTGAACTCATGGCGATCATCCTACCTCTGCCTCCCGAGTGCTGGGATTAAAGGCGTGTGCCACCACGCCCGGCTCAAAATATATCTTATTTAAGAATGTCAAATCTGACCATCCATCAGATTTAACATATAACTTACCCTGACATAGATGATGCAATTAACCCTTCCAATGCAAGCCTATATATCAAGCTTATTTGGCGGGTACTGACCTGGTGTAATCCCAGTTACCTTTTGGGTTAGCTTTGGTCTCAGCTATGCTGCATGGCTGCTTGGGTCCTTCTTTGCTGTGTTGTGGGCTCAGGAAGGCTGGCCAGGTAGGTCTGTGGGTTGCTGCTCTGATCGTGCCAGGTGCTGTGTAGGTGGCTCCCTTCCCCAGGTCTCTGGTGCTTGCTGGCGCTCGTGCTGGTGGTGGGGGAGGGGAGGCTGTGGATGGTGGCTGAAGTCACCTGCTGGTCCACACGATCCTCTTCCTCATGAGCCGCTCCGTTGGTCTCTTCCATGTTTCTTGAGTTTGTGAGGAGGCCAGTGTGATTGGAAAATCCCCTCACCTGGCTTTAAAATCCTGCGGCTCAGTCCGAGTGTGGTGGCTGCAACCACGTGGACTTGCCGCCACTGCTGGAGCTGCTTCTGTCTGCTTCTATGGGCTCTAGACGCTCTGGATCTCTCCTACTTCTCTGCTGTGGTTGATAATTTACTATACACCTCACTTTTTTAGTAGAAGAGTGTATTTTGCTTTTTTTTTTTTTGCTTTTTTGCTTTTTCTCCCCTAGGCTGTTTTGGCGTGGTTCCTCTGCCATCATCTTAACCAGAACTCCCACACCATAGGCTTTTGATTAGGTTTTCAGTACCAGGCAAGTATTCCCTCCCATAGGGCAGACCTCCAGCCCAATTAGAGAGCAGTTGGTTCCCCCTGTAACAGACATGCCACTATTGCACCTGTTTGCTCATTTGGCCTTGCTGGCCAAACTTGAGGTTTGCAGTGTCCACTGTTTTCACTAGTGATGGCTTCTGTCTCCCATAAGGCTGCATGCAGTGCAGCTTTTTCCAGCTTTCTGTTAGCTCATCTACCAGGAGAAGGTTTTAAGCTCAGCCCCAGTTTGATTTCTCAGTGACCTTGCAGCCCAGGTATATGGAGTCTTCAGCAATTGAGTCTTATCATCTATTCCTGGTGGGAAACCAAGAGCCTTGGCAATAGCCTGTAATGTTTTGGGGGCCCCAAATCTTGAAATGGTCACTGCAAAGCCATGAGAGATCACCAGGGGCACCATTCATTGGGGAAGTAATGGCACCCTCTCCACTCAATATTAGTCTTAAGTGTGTTTTCTTGGCTATTCATATATGTATAATTTGCACATGCGTGTGTGCATGTATGAGTATGCCATAGTCTCTTGCAAACAAACATCAGATGCTTTCTCCACCATTTTCTTTCTTTCTTTTTTTTCAAGATAGGGTCTCACTCTGGTCCAGGCTGACCTGGAATTCACTATGTAGTCTCAGGGTGGCCTTGAACTCACGGCAATCCTTCTACCTCTGCCTCCCAAATCCTGGGATTAAACCTACCACATCTGGCTGCTTCCACCGCTTTTTGCATTTACGTTTTACATTGGGAATTTACAGCCTGGCTAGCAGGCTTGCAAGCAAGCACCTTCAACTGCTGAGCCATTTCCTCAGCCCCTTACGTTAATATTGGCAATCAACCTATGTAGTGAGACTATTCAGGGATAAGTCCTGGAGCCTGGGCTCCCATTGGCTCTCCAAGGCGGGAGTGCTGTGGTGGCCTCTTGTCCTTTCTTTTTCTTGTGCCTTTTCTCTCCCTTTGGTTCTTTCAAAGTTTCTTTTTTTTTTTTTTTTTTTTAAGATTTAAAATTTTTAATTTATTTATTTTATTAGAGACAGAGAGGGAGAGGGAACGAGAGAGAGGAAGAGAGAGAGAGAATAGATACGCCAGGGCCTCTAGCCACTGTAAACGAACTCCAGATGCCTGTGCCACCATGTGCATCTGGCTTACTTGGGACCTGGAGAATCGATCCTAGGTCCTTGGGCTTCACAGGCATGTGTCTTAACCGCCAAGCCATCTCTCTAGCCCCTTTCAAAGTTTCTTGCTCTCTTTTATCCAGCCCTACCTGTTTGCATCCCTTTTCTCATGGATTCCTGAACTGAACATTCCACCACAAAATGTTTTTAGACAGAAAGGATCCAGGGCACAGTTTTAAGAAATGCTAAGGATGACCACCATGTCAACGCCTTGGAAATGGACTGGTAATTTATAGATGCTGGGAAGTCCTTGAGTACAGACAACTCTTCACTGAACAGCCATCACCCCAGGCCCCCATGAGACTTGAGTATGCACCGCTCCTCAGTACTTGGTGGGACCGGTGGTGGCTAAGCCCTGCCATGAGGAATGCTGGCTCCTGGCCCCTGGGTGGGAAGGGAGGACAAACAATGCAGCTCAGGGAGTGTGTGTGTGTGTGTGTGTGTGTGTGTGTAAGTTCCCAGAGCCAGGCCAGAGAGCTATAGCTTCAAAAAGCTCCAGAACAGGAATCCACACATTTTGCCACCGTTGACTGACCTGTCTAATCCCTAAAAGAGGGCAGAGTCAGCTACAGGAGCCCCAGTGGCAGGTCAGCCACCCAGGCAGTGAGCAGACAGAGCTGCAGTACCTCAGGCCACTCCTTAAGGAGTCTTTGTTGGCAAGCTATGAGCTGGAGCAGCGTTGCCCCCGGAGTACCCTGGAGAGTCAGCAGAGCGGCACAGACACTGAGAACTCTCCCGGAACCTTCTCTCCAGGGCACTGCCATTAATGTGGTTCAATCTCAGCGAGTCCCAGACTCTGTGTCTCTCTCATTCAAGCTGCAGACTCCTGGGAGAGAGCATCTGATGGGACTGTGTGGATGGGGCAAGTCTCAGGGGATTCCACTTCTGAGGGGAGGGGCAAGTAGCTGCCAGTTTGCATGGCTTCACCCTGAAACCAACAAAAAGGCCCCCAGAGGTTTGCCCTACAAAAGCCAGTTGAAGAAGAAGATTCTATTCCTTTTCATTTGTTTGATTTTTGTTTATTTCTAGGTAGAGTCTCACTGCAGCCCAGGCTGACCTAGCACTCACTCTGTAGTCCTAGGCTGGTCTTGAACTCAAAGTGATCCTCCGCTGTCTGTTTCCCGAGTGTTGGGATTAAAGACATGCACATATTAAAATCATGTGTATACACACACACACACACACACACACACACACACATAAATAAAAGGAGGGAGAGAATGAGTGCACCAGGGCCTCCAGCCATTGCAAATGAACTCCAGACACATGCACCACCTCATTCATGGGGCTTACGTGGGTACTGGGGAATCAAACTTGGGTCCTTTGGCTTTGCCGGCAAGCATTTTAACTGCTAAGCCATCTCTCCAGCCCCCAAGACTCCATTCTTAATAGGTCTGCTTTGGGGACTAGGGAGATGGCTCAGTTGTTAAAGTGCTTAACGTGCAAGCATGATCCCCAGAACCCACATAAAGGTCTGGTGAGAAAGCATGTGCCTCCTATTGCTTAGCAAGAAGTGGAGACAGGCAGATCTCCAGAGCTAAACTAGCCAAGGTGGTCAACTCTGGGTTCAGTGAGAGAGCCTGTTTCAAGAAATAAGATGGAGAGTGGTTGAAAAAGACTCCCAATATCAGCCTCTGGCTTCCACAGAGCCACGGGCCTTGTGTAGTGACCCGTGCCTATGCTCTTAACACCTGGGAGATGGAAGTAGAAAGGTTAGGGGTTCAAGCTAAATTCAGTTTCAAAGTGAGTTTGAAGCCAGCCTGGGCTAGAACCTCCCCCGACACCCCCAAAAAGAAGGAAAGAAGAAAGGGCATGAGAAGAAAGTTCAACTGAAGCAGAAAGAGGAAACAGAATGTCTGTCAGTTATTTGCCATGGAAAGTCTGTTAGCAAATGGCTCCATAACTCAGCAGCTTACCATTGGAAACATTTATTTCAGGCTCCTGTGCCTTCAGATTGCCTGGGACAACCTTGCTCATTTCAGCGGGGCCTGGCTAGATTGGCTGCTGGGCACAGCTTTGGTTAAGGTCTGTCCAGTCTTTTTCTGGAACCCAGGGCTAGCCAGTGGGAAGCTCTGCTCATGACAGTGGCAGAAGGGTAAAAGGGTGAGCTGAGCTACCAAAGGCCAAGGCCAAGGCTCTGCCCCAGGTCATGTCTACAGACATTGGCCAAAGCCAGTCACAAAGCCTCAGGATACTGCCTGGCTTTGAGTCCCCACCTCAGTTCTTTCCTTTTTTCCAAATTGTAAAATTTCAACCCTAAAACTTCAAATCCAAATCTTAGGTTATTTTAAAAATATCTTTTTATTTATTTATTTGCAAGCAGAGAGATAGAAGACAGAGTAGGTGCGCCAGGGCCTTCAGCCACTACAAACAGACTCCAGGTGCCTGTGCCATTTTGTGCATCTGGCTTTACGTGGGTATCGGGGAATGGAACTTGGGTTGTTAGGTCTTGTAGGCAAGCATCTTAATCATTGAGCCATCTCTCCAGCCCTCTTTTTTTGGGGTGTGTGTGTGTGTGTGTGTGTATGCCCTGTGTACACGCATGTAGAGGCCAGAGGAAGAATCTGGTGTCCTCTATCAATCTTCCACTTTCTTTCCCTGAGACAGTCTCTCACCGAACCTGGAGCTCTCTGGTTTTCAATTAGACTGGCTGACCAGCGAGCCCTAGTGATCCTCCTGTCTACCTTCCCCAGCGCTGCGGTTACAGGAGCAACAGCTGGCTTTTTATGTTTGCTAGGCGTTGAACTCAGGTCCTCATGCTTGCACAGAAAGTGTACTTACCCATTGAGGCATCTCCCCAGCCCAAGTCTGAGGTTCTTAGCAAGTAATCACATTGGAAGGTATAGTTTTGGACCTTTTTTTTTCCCCCTAGGTAGGGTCTCACTCTAGCCCAGGCTGACCTGGAATTCACTGTATAGTTTTAGGCTGGTCTTGAACTCACAGCAATCTTCCTACCTCTGCCTCCCAAGTGCTGGGATTAAAGTCATGCGCCACTGTGCCCGGCTCATGTTGGACCCTTTTATATACATTTATCTCACTGGACATAAATCCGCCAGTTTTATAGCCCGCCTATCCCCACTTCTGAGTTGCAGCCCAATGGCTGTGCCCAACTCATCTCTTCTTGGAAATACTCCTTGATTACAAAGCCATGGGGCGAATGAGAATAATACAGGAATGGGAAATCCCATTCGGAAAGGACAGGCTGGAGCAGGGAATCCACAGCTGGATCTGAGGCCAAACAATCGTGGGAGCGAAGGTTACAGGACAGGATGTACACAGTGTAAACTTGGACAATGTGAAAACATGAACTCACAACATGAGGCGGGGGAAGGAACGAGGAAGTGGCAGTGAGCTCATTTCCTCATCCTAAATCACAGGTTGTTGGGAGATGCCATCTGCAGCCCCAACCTGCTGAAAGAACGAATCCTGCCTCTGTACGTTTCTTTAGAGAAGTAATTTAGAAGCATGAGAAGTGGTACAACTATTTGTGGCTTGGCAATTTCCTCAGTTACATTTAGAGTTTCTTTTATTCGGATAAATTTAAATACTGATTCTAAAACGAGCATTATTGAATGTGCCCATTTTTGTCAAGATCTCCAACCACCTACCTGCCTTTTTCTCTGAATATCTGCAGGATCTCCACTGATGCCCTTTGGGTATCAGTCATGATTATTTCCGAGGGTGCGGAGTTTCCAAACTCCTTGAAAACCTTGTTTTTGGTACTCTTCAGTGTCACTTGCATTTCTTCTAATGAGCATGCATGATTTTTATAAAAGCAAAGCCTTTTTGCCTTTATCTACAGTGCAAGGGATCAAATTCAGGGTCTTATACATTAGGCAAATGCTCTACCACTGAACTCCACCCTCAGCCAGTAAAGCCATCTCCTTTCCCCCTTTTTTTGTGTAAGAGAGTGAGAGCTAGAGAGAGAAAGAGAGCGAGAAAGAGAATTGATGCACCAGGGCATCCAGCCACTGCAATCACACTCCAGACATGTGGGCCCCTGTGGTGCATGTGCTACCTCGCACACTTGCATCACTTTGTGTGTCTGGCTTACATGGAACCTACAAAGTCAAACATGGGTCATTAGGCTTCACAGGAAGAGCCTTAACTGCTAAGCCATCTCTCTAGCACCCCTTCCCTTTAAACATTTTTAAAAATTTATTTGCTACATTGTGTATCTGGCTTTATGTGGGTACTGGGGAATCAAACTCAGGTCATTAGGCTCTGAAGGCAAGTGCCTTAACTGCTGAGCCATCTCTCTAGCCCCTTAATGCCCACTTAAAAAATTTTTTTTGGAGACAGAGTCTCTCATTGGCCTGGAGCTTATCAAGTAGGCTATGGTTGACCAGCCAGTCCCAGAGATCTGCCTGTCTCCATCTTCCTAGTGCTGAGACTACAAGTGTGTGCCACCATGCCTGGCATTTTTATGTAGGTAGGTTCTAGGGATGGAACTCGGATCCTCATGCTTGCAAGGTAAGCACTTTGGTGACTATCTCTCCAGTTCCAGCAAAGCCTCACCCACCTTTAAAATTAAGTACAGTTCTAGGGCTATAGAGATGGCTTAGCAGTTAAAGGTGCTTGCTTGTAAAGCCTGTCAGCCTTCATTCAGTTCTCTGGTACCATGTAAAGTGTGTAGACTACGTGTGGCTGCATTCCCCAGTACTCATGTAAAGCTATGTAAAGTCCCCATGTAAATGCACAAAGTAGTGCAGGCATCTGGGAGTTCATTTACAGTGGCAAGAGGCTCGGCACACCCATATGTTCTCGCTCTTTTTGCCTCTATTTCAAATAAGTGAATAAAAATATTAAAACTGAAGTCAGGCATGGTGGCACATGCCTTTAATTGTAGCACTTGGGAGGCAGAGATAAGAGGATCGCTGTTGAGTTCAATGCCAGCCTGGGACTACATAGTGAATTCCAGGTAAGTCTGGGCTAGAGGAAGACTCTACTTCGAAAAACAACAAAATAAGTAAATAGCCAGGCGTGGTGGCGCACACGTTTAATCCCAGCACTCAAGAGGCAGAGGTAGGAGGATCGCAGTGAGTTTGAGGCCACCCTGAGACTACATAGTTCATTCCAGGTCAGCCTACTTCAACAACAACCAAACAAAACAAAATAAATAAAAATTTAAAAATAAAGTACATTTTTGGAAATGAGAAAATCCTGTGCTTTTCCTGGGCTCCATCTCAGTAGTGCATACTGCCCTGCCCCTGGGGTAGCACATGTGGCAGAGACTGTGCCTGCTCCACAGGACCATTTCAGGGGTTGCTCAGAACCTTCCTCTGCAGAGTAAATGGTATAGTTCATTTCACTGGTGGCCCCGCAGTAGAGGAAACTGTCGACCAGATAGACACTTCAAACAGATGTTTTAGGGGGTATCTGTGTGAGTGTGTATGTGTGTGTGTGAGTGTGTGTGTGTGTGTGTAGGCTATGTGTGGTGTTTGTACAAGTGTGTGCAGTTGAATGTGCTGTGCCCATTCATGCAGCAGCTAGAGATTTTCAGGGGCCCTTCTCTATTGCACAGCCACCTATTTCCTTGAGACAGTCTCTCATCTAGAGCTCCATTTTCAGTCAATGCGCCCCAGTTCTTTGGTCTCTGCCCCTGCATACTGGAATTATAGACATGTGTGACCACACCCAGCTTTTTACAAAGGTTCTTGGGGGAAACTGAACTCTAGTGGCCTCAGGCTTTTATAGGCCCTCGTGTTTAAATAATAAGCGCTCTTAACCACTGAGCCATCTTCCCAGTCACATACTTTTTTTTTTTTCTGAGACAGGGTCTCATGTAACCCAGGCTGACCTCAATCTTGCTATGTAGCTGTCCTTGTCCTTGAACTGATTCTCCTACTTTCACCTCCCAAGTACTGAGATTATAGGTGTGCACAAACACACCCAACTTCAAGTTGCACTTTCAAGCCTTGGGAAGCAGGTGCTGGGGCAAGTGAGGAGGCCTGGCAGAAAGGCCCATTTGGCATAGGATCTTGCTCCCTGTCTGTTTAGCTGGGTGGCCCAGAGCCTCTCTGTAAACCCAAGAAGTGATCCTTGACCTGTATTGCTTCCGGGTTGCTGTAAGAGACATGTGATGTGAAGTATCTGACAGTCTGCAGTGGTCACTAAAGACACTTCTTTCTGTCATCATGAGAGTCAGTCCTCACTAACACCGCTCTTCCAGAGACCAAGGATCCAGGGCATGAAGTGGCTCCTTCTGGTTGTTTCCAGTCCTGAGAGCCATTGTTATGGTCTCAGCTCCATCTAGTGTCCATATTGGGACACAGCCACCTATAAGGCCACACTGCAAATTTTAATTTCCATACTTGCACGCAGGATCAATATAAGATCCATTAAACATTTCTTTCTGTACTAATCTTTGGTATTTCAAATAAAATGCTGTACAAAGCCAGTATCTCTCTCTCTCTCTCTTTTTGTTTTTCGAGGTAGGGTCTTGCTCTAGCCCAGGCTGACCTGGAATTCACTATGTAGTCTCAGGCTGGCCTAGAACTCTTGGCGACCCTCCTACCTCTGCCTCTCAAGTGCTGGGATTAAAAGCATGCGCCACCACGCCCAGCCTCAAATCCAGTATTTCTAAGGATTGATGTATACCATCTTTGAAAGGTTGTTAGATTCATGCAACAACTAGTTTGTTATAATTGTGCAAGTTCATTATACCAACCCCATGCCATGAAAGGATGTTGTTCCATTTTAGAGGTGCAGAGAGATTAAATGAAAGTTGTCTCTCTGCTAACTGAGAACAGGCAGAGGCTACCAAGCAGGATGATTATGAGGGAGCAGGTCCAGGGGCCAGGGGTCTGAGATAGCTCAATGCGGCTCAGGCTGCATGGGAGAAGCGAAGGGGTATGGAGATTGTCCACTCTGCAGCATTGAGCTGGAGGCTGTGACCCATGGGACAAGAGTTAGTTAGAATTCATTAAGCACTAATTACGTGCCAGGCAGTAGGAGGTAAAAATCAAGTGAACAGGTAACTCCAATCCTGGCAGTCTCAAAGTCCTGAGGGGAAGGTGGGTGTCAAAAGGAGATGAGGGGCTGGAGAGATGGCTTAGTGGTTAAGGTGCTTGCCTACGAAGCTGAAGAACTCATGTTTGCATCTCCAGATCCCATGTAGCCAGACACACAGTGTCACAAGTGCACAATGTCTCACATGCACACAAGGGGGCGCATGTGTCTGGAGTTTGTTCACAGTGGCTGAAGGCCCTGCTATGCCCATTCTCTCTCTGCCTCCTTCTCTCTCTCTCTCACAAATAAATAATAAAAATCTTTTAAAAAAGAGATAGGTGTCAGGCATGGTGGCGCAAACCTTTAGTCCCAGCACTCGGGAAGCAGAGGTAGGAGAATTGCTATGAGTTGGAGGCCACCAGGTCAGCCTTGGCCAGAATAAAGCCCTACCTCGGGGGGAAAAAAAAAGATAGGTAATGGGGTAATCATCACTATAACCTAGTCAAAGAAATTCAAGGACTGAATTACAATGAACTTGTTAGAAAAAAAAAAAAAGGAAAAAGGAGATGAGGTGGAATACCTGCTTCACAAGAACTTTTAAAATGCGTGTGTGTGTGTGTGTGTGTGTGTGTGTGTGTGTGTACATACATGTGGAGGCCAGAGGACAGCCTTGGGTATCATCCTCAGGAATGCCATCCACCTTTTCCTTTTTCTGTAAAAATATTTTTATTTATTTGCAAGGAGATTGCTTCTCAGCCTTTCGGCTAAGATCAAGTGTAGTATCTATTCTTATCAGTTTGTTTGCAAGAAGAGGTGAATAGATACAATGAATATGGATACACAAGAGAGAGAAGGGGGAGCAAATATGGGTGCACTAGGTCCTCTAGCCTCTGCACATGAACTCCAGATACATGTGCATCTGGCATTACAGGAGTCCTCGGGACTCTAACCCAGGCCATCAGGTTTTGCAAAGAAGAGCCCTCCTTTTCCTTTATTTGTTTATTTTTGATTTTTCGAGGTAGGGTCTCACTCTAGCCCAGGCTGACCTGGAATTCACTATGTAGTCTCAGGGTGGCCTCAAACTCATGGTGATCCTCCTATCTCTTCCTCCTGAGTGCTGGGATTAAAAGCATGCACCACCATGCCCTGCCTCCTTTTCCTTTTTTTTGAGATAAGGTCTCTCATTGGCTTGCAGCTCACCAGTTGGGCTAGACTGGCTGGCAAGTGAGCACTAGTGATCCTCCTGACTCTACCTCCCCATTGTGGGGATTACAAGCATATGCTACTATAACTGGTAGTTTAATTTTTTTTTTTTTTGGTTTTTTTGAGGTAGGGTCTCACTCTGGCCCAGGCTGACCTGAAATTAACTATATAGTCTCATGGTGGCCTTGAACTCATGGCGATCCTCCTACCTCTGCCTCCCAAGTGCTGGGATTAAAGGCGTGCGCCACCATACCCGGCTTTTTTTTTTTTTTTTTTTTTTTTTTTTATGGTCTCATTGTAGCGTAGGCTGACCTGGAATTCACTATGGAGTCTCACAGTGGCCTTGAATTCACAGAGATCCTTCTACCTCTGCCTTCCGAATGCTGGGATAAAGGTGTGTACCATCACGACTGGCTCTCACTGGCATTTCTTTTATTTTTGAGGCAAGCCCAACAGACTGGCCTTTAAAAAAATACACACACACACACACACACATATACACACATATATATTATTTATTATTTATTATTTTTTATTTTTTATTTGAGAGAGAGAGAAAGGAAGAGGCAGAGACAGAGAGTGTGAGAGAGAAAGAATGGGTTCACCAGGGCCTCCAGCCACTGCAAACTAATTCCAGACATATGTGCCTCCTTGTGTATCTGGCTTACATGGGTCCTGGGGAATCAAACCTGGGTCCTTTGGCTTTGTAGGGAAATACTTTAATTGCTAAGCCATCTTCTCCAGACCCTGGCCTTTTTTTTTAACGTGAGAGAGAGGAGAGGGAGAGAGAATTGGTGCGCCAGGGCCTCCAGCCATTGTAATTGAACCCCAGACGCATGCACCATCTAGTGGGCATGCACGACCTTGCACGCTTGCTTCACTTTATGTGCCTGGCTTATGTGGGACCTGGAGAGTCAAACGTGGGTCCTTAGGCTTCGCAGGCAAACGCCTTACTGGCTAAGCCATCTCTCCAGCCCTATAACAGACATTTTGTACATGGGTTCTGGAGACTGAATTTAGTTCTTCATGCTTGTGGGGAGAGCACTTAACCAATGGAGCTCTCTCTAGTCCCTCTCACACAGATTTATAAAGGCTAAGCAGAAGGTATATGAGGTGGAGTGTGGGTGACCCTGAGCTGACAGGCAGGTGGGGACAGAGGGCTGAAGGTAAAGGTCATCAGCTTAGAGGATCTGGATGAAGTGGCTGGGGATAGTTGATTCAAAGAAGAAAAGACCACGGCAAAATAGGACCCACATAGGAGATATAGAGCTAAGTGTGGAACAAGAAGGTTTACTAGAGCCAAAGATGGGAATTAAGGAAAGGAGGAGTGTCCCAATACAGGGCTTCGATGTCAGGAAAGGGTGAGTGGGTAGAGCGAGTTTGCAGTTAGGGTGTGGGTGGCAATGCTGGGCTGAGCTACTCTTCTGAGAAAGGAAAGAGTCTGTGGTGTGAAGAGAAGGTAGGCTTGAGGAAAGCGTGCTTCCAGTTTATTCAGAAAAAGGAGACCGAGCAGAGTCACAAGCTGATGTAGGCCTAGGGGAAGGGCAGTGAGTCCTTGAGGAAGAGCGGATTAATGGCACCCAAGTGGGAAGGGAATAGGTGGGGATGAACCTGAGAAGTTTAGGGGGAGAGGGAATAAAGCAGGGAGCAGGCATGGCCAGAGAGAGCTGGTTCTGAGGGCTTGGGATGGCTGGAAAGAGAGAAGGCCAGCTGAGGTCCGTGAGGTGAGCTGTGGACTGTAGTGGTTACTCAGCACAGGGAGCAGCTGGATTTCTCCTGCAGGGAAAAGCCCCGGGCCTTTGGAAGGCGTTGTTGTGGAAATCACTGCCCTGGGAAACCAGGCTGGGAAGGAGGGAGGAGGGGCCAGGGGAAGTGGGCATGCTGAGAGGAGGGCGGGGCAGAATTCACAGTGGGCATTGTGGGGAAGGCTAGAAAGCGCAGGGAGGAGAGGTCAAGGACAGAGCATAGGGAGGAGGGAGGAGCAAGAAGGTAGGAAAAGGCAGAAGATTGAACCACTCCGGGCCAACCAGATAGAAGACAGCAAAAGAAGCTTCCCACCAATCCATCACACAGGAGGCCAAAGAAAAACATCAAGAGCAGGTACAACAATATTGTGCTGCTTTTAATTACGAAAGATGTAAAATGATGCATTACAAAACTTGGAAGCTTCTTTATACAAAGTCCAATCTTTAAATATTGTTTAACAAAGGGCCTAGGGGTTAGGACACTGGCAGGAAGTCTGATTAATTGCTGGGATGGTCCCATCCATGGAGCAATGGAAATGCACTGGGAACCATCTGTGCAGAAATCAGAAGAGCCGTCGAGAGAGTCAGAATGGGAAACATATTCCAATATGCACGTTTACGCTTGGGGAGTAGTAGACTTAGGAGAAAGGAGACAGGACAAAGGAGAACTGATGTTGATCATTTTCTCCTCAGGCCCTGTGTCCCAAAACCCATAACCATACAGGAAGCAATGGAAACACACGCTGCTAAACTGTTAGTGAGTGAGTACGACTGATGTGACATAGGTGAATATTGTCAAACAGAATTGTGGAAGTCTGTAGCCACTTCCAATGCTGAGGCCCATGGCAGGTTTGTCACAAAGGCAGCAGTGAGTGCAGGCTTTTACAGGGAGGGGCAGGGAGACATTGTCCCCATGTGTCTGCAGTACCTTCCAGACAAGGTGGGCTGTGTAGTTGCCCCAAACCTCACAAGAAGATTAGGTGATGGCTTTAAGGGCACATTTGCTTCAGTGCCACACCTCACTGCCTTCTTCACTGACGTCCCTGCACTGCATCCTGCACTCCACAGTCACCTGGACGATATTCCAGTGGTAATGCAACTCATCACATCAGGCTTTGGTGTTGGGGGGGGGTAATCTCCCATTGTAAGGCAAATTGCTATGCAAAATGCACAGGGACCTTGACCCCACAATCCCCATGGGAAAGGCACTATGCAGAGAGCAGATTGGGTTGGGACCTTTGTTCTTCAAAAAGAACCCCGCAATTTACATTAGCACTGTTCCCTGCCGGAAAGGTGAGATCTGATTTCAGGATTTCTGACACAGGTGCTGGCTTCTGTGAGCACATGGGGGTGGCTGGGCAGCATGATAACTGAAAAGTCACCCCCTTCTGAGAGCTCAGACATAAAAGCATCTGAGAGCTTCTCTGGGAACAGAGCTTGCAAGCAGAGGCCAGGGGCCCTTCCTGAGTGGAAACCGGACAAGGAGGATGCTAGTTTGATTTCCCAATTCACCAACAGAGATTGAGGCAAATGGGAGAACAGGACTTCTGGGTTGCCAAGGAAGGCAGAGTGATGCACCATAAGGGTTGTTTGAAAGATCAGAGAGAAGGTCCCAGAAGGTGTGGAGAGGCAAAGAGACAGAACACCAGACACTTCTCGCCACAGGCAGAGACATGTCAATTTCCTTCCAGTGCAGCCTTGCTTCCCTAGGTGGGGTAGTCAGTGACCTTCCGTGACATCCCTGCATCTCTAAGAAGGGCAGCAGCGTCCAAAGGTTCTGGCATCTCACCTCTACTTCAGCAGACTCCAGCTCTCTACCCTGTCTTCTCACACCCGGCTCCTCCTCTCCTCCTCCGTGGTGCTAAGTGGGCGTCATCACTTTTCCCATTCAGGGTTAAGCAAGAGGCAGTTGGTGGTGGGAAGCCAGTCAAATTATTTTATGATGAGGTGTTAATGAATACTGATGCCCCATGCATAAGGCCTTATGTATGATAAATTTATGTCTTTAATCTCAATGTAGGAATCTACTTTAAGTAATTTAGAGTAAAATGTGGATGTGAGAAGGAAGATCTTTTGAGGTGGAGGCCTAGTCCGGTTCCTTCAGGTCCCACACTTGGACGGCTTGATTTGCTCAGCCATTCTGATGCACTCAGAAGGCAAAATTCCCACCTAGCTACTGAGGGGTACAATGCTGAGGAGAATGGATGCCCAGTCTAATAATCATGGATCTGCTATCTAGTGTTAAAAGCATATTAAAGTGCACGCTTAACCTAAGCACAGGCACAAGTGTGAGGAAACTAAAGCTCTGAGAAGATCTGGCAGGGAACAGGATAGCTACAGATTAGACTGCCTCACTGCACAGCAGAGTTATTCGCTCATCCGTGCCTGCGCTCCACATGGAGTCACACCACACTTATTCTGTGCCAGGCACTTGTTAGGGACGGGTTCAATAAGGAATAAGGCACAGTCCCTGCCCGCTCCCCTGATCCACAGAGAAACTGGGCTGGGAAGCGACAGAGCAGCTCAGTGGCTGTGGGTCTGACAGGACTTCCAGTAGCTCCCTTCATCGGGGCTATAGAATGGCAAGTGTGCTTGTCCAGAGGACGTCCTGTGTCTGCGACATTCCTGTGGCCCTCTTTCTTCCCTAGCCTCCAGGAAGAAACACTGTTCTCGTTAGGCTCACCTGTTATGAGGGGAGGGGGGCTTTTCTCAGTGACTGAATAAGATCCTCCCTCCTCCTCCTGTCTATAAGGAAAAGGTGTATTGAAGCAGCAGAAAAAAAGATATTACAGACAAGGAGAAAACAAACTGGCACTCAGTTTGTCTAACTCAAACCTGTCCTGGGGTCGGTGGTTAAACAACTTCTTCATATTTTAATTAAAGGCAGCTGAAAGAGCCATGGCTAAGCCCGGAATGTCCACCAACTGGAGGTGCCTCGACTTGGTGGCCAGGCAAAAAGACACTGTGGTGCTCTGGTACCGTTGTGTGATGCTGAGCCAACGCTCCAGGCCCGCGGCCCCTGACTGCTTCCCATTTCAGGTCTTCAGTGTCGACTGCAATCAGTGGTTCTGAACACTACACAATCTTCTGTTACATGGCATTTTCTATTCTTACATACTAGATGGCAATAAAGAGAAGGGTCACAGGATGAGCTTCCAGTTCATCAGAAGCATGCCCGCCAAGGCAGCCAGCCTGCAGCAGTACAGCTTGTACCACAGCGCTGAGAGGCAGGATTCAGCTGTGTCTGGAAAAGCCATGGTGTTTGAGACAGGACCTCAGCTGAAAGCCTGGAGCCATGGAACTGGTTCCTTCCTTCCATGCTGAGACAACTAATGTCCAGGGTGTTTGCTGGCTCCATTCTATCCTCTCTATTTTGGCCATTTCAGAAATTGTCCTGCTGTGTTGCATTTTGCTCACAGTCGGTCAGCTCGAAACGTCTCTTCCACAGAGGGGTCAAGCAGGCCCATGCTGGAGTCACTTAGCATGCTGAGTCCATCCAGGCTCAGGGGTTCAATTTGGAGCTCCTCTTCCAAAGGAAATGGAGTGTCCATATTCAGGCTGACCTCGGGCATGCCTGCCAGCCCACTGCTAAGGTCTTTGAACAGGCTAGTGCTTGAATCTTCTGAAAGGAGCAAAGAGGGAAAACAGTACTGACCAGGAGACATGAGGGCCCCAGGCTACAAAGAGAGTAACTGACAGCAGTCCCTACAAGGCTGTCCTGTCATTTTCCCAGCCAGGACAGACAGAACCATGTACTGACCATTCCAGGCCCATGGCTCTTGCCCCTGGACTCAACCTTTTTTTTTTTTTTTGCATTTTTGAAGTAGAGTCTCACCCCTGCCCAGGCTGACCTGGAATTTGCTATGTTGTCTCAGGCTGGCCTCAAACTTATAGTAATCCTCCTACCTCTGCCTCCCAAGTGTTGGAATTAATGGCATGCACCACCACACCCAGCAAATCAACTTTTTTTTTTTTTTTTTTTTTTAGTTTTTTAAGGTAGGATCTTAACTCTCTAGCCTAGGCTGACCTGGAACTTTCTATGTAGTCTCAGGGTGGCCTCGAAGTCACAGTGATCCAACTACCTCTGCCTCCCAAGTGCTGGAATTAAAGGCGTGCGCCACCACACCTGGCTAACTTTATTTGTGGGTGTGTTTGTGTGTAGGATCACAGGTGCACATGTGACACAGTGCACATGTGGAGGTCAGAGGACAACTTTGGGTGTCGGTCCTCATCTTTGACCTTGTTTGAGGCAGGAGCTCTTGTTCCATTGTTCAACGCCATGTTCTCCATGCTCGCTGGCCCCAGAGCTTCTCCTGTCTCCACCCCCCTCCCCGTGCTAGGTCTGCTAGGATCACAAAACACTAATACTGCAGTGACTTTATGTGGATTCTGAAGATTCGAACTCAATTATTGGTGTTCGTGTAGCAATCACTTTATCTACTGAGCCATCCCCCAACCCCCCTTTTTTGAGATAGAGTCTCACTATGTAACTCAGGTTGGCCTCAAACTCATGGCAATCATCCTCTCTCAAACTCCTGTCTGCTGGGATTACAGGTAGGCATTAATCACAGCCAGCTAAAACTGAATTTTTGAAGGGTTTTTCCTTTTGAGTAGTTGTTAGTCACCTGAGAATAAGTATTTCAGGAAGGTTTTGACCAATAGGCCCTGTCCTCACTGTCAAGCTGAGCCAGGGAACTTTGTTTATATAATGTTATGTGTATACTGTCTTACACAGGTCTCTATAGAAACACTGCAAAATGACACCACTGACGTGGCTGAGGAGCTGCACACACTCACCTGTCAGGATGGCGCTTGGGAAGTTTCCACAGTTGGAATACAGGTTTGGTCTCAAATGAAATGAGTCCTGTGGTTCTCTGTGACCTTGCTGCACCAGAGGCACCTGGAAGTGTCAAAGGTCATACTGTGAGGAGCTAGCTCTAGGGTCCCAGAGGGCTCTGCTGTAAGATCATGTAAGCAGAATGCTGTCAGGTAGGCAGTCACCAGGGTGAAGGAGGGGTCCCTAAGGTCCACAACTTGGCTGACTTTTCCCCATCCACACTGGTCAGTCCACTGCATGATCCCAGGAGACACCAGTGGCCATTGTTTTAGCAGCCTCTCTGGGTCTCAGACATTCCTGTTCCTTAGCCTCATGGTCTGTGGGAGCTGTTCAAAGGCCCATCTGTGACCAAGGAAATGGTGCACTTTCTCTCTGGTGTCCGCAAACATGAGATAGGCAAAGCTTTTCCTTTCACACTCGGCCTGAGCCTTTCTAAGACAAAGTCTCTATGAGGGTTGGCTAGACTGGAGCCTGTTTTAGGTCCCTTTCCTGAAATTAATTTTATTTTTTTTGGTTTTGCAAGGTAGGGTCTCACTCTAGCCCAGGCTGAACTTGAATTCACTACGTAGTCTCAGGGTAGTCTCAAACTCACAGTGTTCCTCCTACCACTGCCTCCCAAGTACTGGGATTAAAGGTGTGTGCCACCACACTCGGCTCTGAAATTAATTTTCTAAGCCACTTTTTGTTTTTGGTTTTGTTTTTTGTTTTTTTCAAGGTAGGGTTTCATTCTAGTCCAGGCTGACCTGGAATTCACTATGTAGTCTCGGGGTGTCCTCAAACTCACAGTGATCCTCCTACCTCTGCCTCCCGAGTGCTGGGATTAAAGGCATGTGCCACCATGCTTGGCTTTCTAAGCCACTTTTTATTTTAAAAGATTTTATTTATTTATTTATTTATTTGAGACAGTGAGAGTGAGAATGGGTGTGCCAGGGCCTCTAGCCACTGCAAATGAAACTCCAGACACATGTGCCACCATGTGCATCTGGCTTACATGGGACCTGGGAAACCAAACCAGAGTCCTTAGGCTTTGTAGGCATGCACCTTAACTGCTAAGCCATCTCTCCAGCCCCTCTAAGCCACTTTTTAAAGAAGGAGTTCTATCAATTTTTAGGGAAATTCTGATGTGTACCTATACTGATACTGGTTCTTTTTAAAAATTTTTTTTTATTATTTTATTTCTTTTTGGAGAGAGACACAGAGAGAGACAGAGAGGGAAAGGGAGACAGATAGAGAATGGGCATGCCAGCAGTCTCTCAGCTGCTGTGAACGAAATCCAGATGTGTGCGCCCCCTTGTGGGCAAGTGTGGCACTGCGCCCTTGTGTCACATTGCATCTGGCTAAACGTGGGACCTGGAAATTGGAACCGGTGTTCTTAGGCTTAGCAGGCAGGCGCCTTAACCTCTAAGCCATCTCTCCAGCTGGTTCTTTTTTTTTTTTTTTTTTTTTATGAGAGAGATAGAGAGAGAGAATTGGTGTGCCAGGGCTTCCAGCCACTGTAATCGAACTCCAGACGTGTGCGCTACCTTGTACGCATGTGCAACCTTGCGTGTGTCACCTTGTGCGTCTGGCTTACATGGGACCTCGAGAGTTGAATGTGGGTCCTTAGGCTTCGCAGGCAAGTGCCTTAACCGCTAAGCCATCTCTCCAGCCCTGATACTGGCTCTTTAAAAAATAGAGGTAGGGCTGGGATGTACCTCAGTACTGGATTACCTGCTTGAGATGCATGAGGCCCTGGGTCTAATGCCTAGTGTCTCAGAAAAACAAAAAACAAAAATAAAACAAACAAACAAACAAACAAAACAACTGCAACAAAAACCCAGGGAAGTGGGGACTACTGGTTCTCACCATAAGACTTCGCCATGGCCTACTTAGGAAATAGCTATCATTATTAAGTCCAGAGATGGCTCAACCCTTCCTTCACTCTTTAATCCACCCTGGAGTCTGACCCATATTTACTGAACACTTTAAAATCTAGGAGTATTAAAAATGGTCAGTGTTGGAAGAAACACAAAAGCAAAAGAAAGAGGCTGAATGAAAGTGCCTTGTGGAAAGACCTGCCCCACAGCCCTCGACCAAGCTCTTGTAGGAGGCCACACACTGCTGGTGCATCATCAGTCCTGCAGACATAGCCCTGCAGAACTTTCTAACTACCACTGGGGCTGGGCACTGCACCTCTTTGTCTCTGCTATGACCCTTTCAATATTAATGATTCTATACCTCTATGACTAGATTGTTGGTCAAGTCTGCCAGTGTTGAAGCACTTCCTCTGCTAAGGCCTGACCCTACATAAGATAGCCAGCACCAGAACTGAGGCCAAGGGAAGCTGGAAGGAACACAGCCGAAACAGTGAGTGTCTGATTGTGAGCTCTACATAAAACACATCCTAAATAATGTAGTTCATGCATCAAGGAAGGGAGGGCCAGGAGACCACCCACCTGCTGAGGAAAGGCTGGGCCCGGCCTCATGGGCTGCTGGTCAAAACCCACATCTGGGAAGAAGTTGGTCAGAGATGAGCCCTTTTGGGGAATAAGGTGACCATTTAGTTGGAACTCAGAGTGAAATAAGCATTCCCACTTCACCAATATTCCTGGAGGGACTTACCTGGCCAGTGATGAGCTGGAAGTCTGACTGTGGCAGGGAGGAGGCTGCCTGGGGCTGCTGAGCAGGGGGCTGCTGGGTATGGGCATGGGGCTGCTGTAGGACAGGCTGGGGCAGTTCCTGGGATGTGGGATAAGGGGGAGGCGGGGACATTTGAGTTTGAGCTTCTGTGGGCAAGAAGGAAAGTGGGCTTTGCTCCGAGGGTACCATCTATAAAATAAAGACAATCACAAATTAGCTTCTGAGTTCTGGTAGTAAGTCTTCTAGGCTTAGGAAAAGTTAAAGTCTGACAAAAGCCCAAGATTTTCCTCACCAAAGTGTCTTGCTATACTGTGAGAGGCCTGTTTCTGTTCCTTCAAAGTATATCTCAAATCTTACTTCCCCTCAAAGCACTTCCCACTCAGTAACATCTCTACTGTATTACCAAACAAGAATATAGCTGTTCTGTCTTCTCAGTGAAAATTACATCTTGTTTTGTTTTTGAGGTCATGACTTTTGCTTGGAGATGAAGATTAGAAAAAGGCCTTAGCTGTGCTGCCTCCCAAACCCTATGCAACAAGTCACACAACATTAAACGGCAGAAATCATGAATAAACAATACTAAGCCTAAACACTATACTTGGAGGAACAAGATAATGACAGAAAAGAAGATGGTAACAAAACCTGGAAAACAGCAAAGCTGAGAAGCTAACTGTGAGAAAAATCTGATTTGTATTACCAAATTCCTAAAGGGCTCTATGGTTGGGGACAGAAGGGGCAGGGGTGAAACTAAACCAGGAGGGTCTCAGCAGAGCTTCTGGGAGGAGCAGCTGGCCCTCCCTTCAGAACCCTTGCTGCTTGCACTGCTGCTATGCACTTGCTGGCCAGGAGATCAGAGGCTGGTTTCTAGAGAGAATAAAGTAATGGTCTCTAGACACTAGAAGGTGAAGTTTTCTATCTAAAAACACGAGGTTGATCAGAAATTTCCCTGTCAGACCCTCACACGTCTGCCTTTCTTTTCCAACTGGAATCACAGAATTACTAGAATCCAAATGTATGGTGAGGTATCAGACAACAGTGTTCTTCAGACAATCTGAACAATCTGAAAGCAAACCTTTGATGTGATTATGATGCTATAGAAAAGGGAACATTCAGGGGCTGGAGAGGTGGCTTAGTGGTTAAGGCGCTTGCCTCCAGAACCTAGCAACCTGGGTTCAATTCCCCAGTGACAGATGCACAAAGTGGAGCATGTATCTGGAGTTCATTTGCAGTGGCTAGAGGCCCTGGCACGCTCATTCTCTATTTTTCTCTCTGTCTCTCTCAGTCTGTACCTCTGTTTGCAAATAAATACATAAAATATTTTACAAAAAGAAACATTTAGCCAGGCGTGATGACGCATGCCTTTAAATCCCAGCACTTAGGAGGCAGAGGTAGGAGGATCGTCATGAGTTCGAGGCCACCCTGAGAATACACAGTGGATTCCAGTTCAGCCTGGGCTAGAGTGAGACCCTATCTCTAAAAACCAAAAAAAGAAAAGAAAAGAAAAGAAAAGAAAAGAAAAAGGAACATTCAAGAAAAATAACTCTTGGAAATTTAAAAATGAGATCAAAAGTAAAAAATTCAAAAGAAGAGTTGGAATACAAAGTTGAAAAATCTTCCAGAAAGCAAATGAAATGACTGACTGACTGAAAAAGAGGTGAGAAGAAAATAAGAAATTAGAGGAAAACTCATGATTCATACAACTGGAGTTCCAGGGAGAACAGAGAAAGCCAGGCATGGGGCACATGCCTTAAATGCAGCACTCAGGAGGCTGAGGGAGGAGGATCACTGTGAGTTTGAGGGCAGCCTGGTATAGAGTAAGTTCTAGGTCATGCTGGACTAGAGTGAGACTCTGCCATGAGAGAGAGAGAGAGAGAGCAGAGAGAGAGAAGCATAGAAAAAATAGAAGGGAAAAGTCACTGAGGAAATGATGGACATCAGTTTCCAGATTGAAGTAACCCATCAAACATCTGGACCCCTGCTGAGCCTTATTATCCTGAAGTTTCACATTACTGAGAGCAAAAAGAAAATCTTATAAGTCTCTACAGGAAGAAATGAGAATTCATTCAAAGCATTAGGTCTAAGAATGGGATAGATCAATACCTCCAAAAATCCCTGGGTGAAATAATTTCAGTTTAGAATTCTATCACTTCTATCACTGAATTTAGAGAGAGAAAGAATGGAAAGTCAAGGCCTCTTGCCACTACATACAAACTCAGATGCAGTTGCCACTTTGTGCATCTGGCTTTACATGGCTATTGGCAAATTGACTCCAGGATGGCAGGCTTTGCAAACAAGCACCTTTAGCCACTGAGCAATCTCCCCAGCCCAAGATTTGTTTTTAAATATGTTTAGAGGAAATCTACCCAATATCAAGAGTTTGGGAGTGAACTGGCAAACCAGACTAACAATAACAACAACAACAGTAAGATATTAACTCACAGGAGGAAAACAAATGGTCATTTTGTTATTTCATAGTATATCATATGGTTCAACTGACTATATTATTACAACTATAGAAGCACAAACACTGAGTACTGTTCTAACCAAGATTATAATAAATGAGGGGAAGTAGGAAGAATGTGTATGTGTGTGTGAGAGAGAGACAGAAAGGTTGTGAGAAAGTTGGAAGAGAATTAACCTGTAATCTTTCATGGTAGGATGTCATTAGATTATGTACAACACTAAAAATCTAGAACAAATAAACCATGAAATAACATGTTTATACCAAAGAGATTAGCTAAAATGGTTGAAAACTGCCAACTCTAGGCAGTGAAAAGATGGTTAATGAGAGGGGAGACAGCTATTATTTCACAAGCCCTTCAGAACCATTTGCCTTTTAAAACTATGTACATGAATAACACTGATGTTTAAAAAATCTAAATGTTATAAACAAATAATAAAAAACCCACTGGACTGGAGACATAGCTCAGCAGTTAAGGTGCTTGCCTACAATGCCTAATAACCCAGGCCCAAGGTCCAATTCCCCAGTGCCCACGTACAACCAGATGCACAAAGTAGCACATGTATCTGGAGTTCATTTGCAGTGGCTGGAGGCCCTGGCATGTCCATTCTCTCACTCTCTTTCTGCTTGAAAATAAATAAATAAAAATATTAAAAATAAAACAACACTGGGACTAGAGAGATGGCTTAGCAGTTAAGGCACTTGCCTGCGAAGCCTAAGGACCCAGGTTTGACTCCCCAGAACCCACATAAGCCGGATGCACAAGGTTGCACATGTGTTTAGAATTCAATTGCAGTGGCTAGACACCCTGGCATGCCACTTCTCTTTTTATCTCTCTCTCTCTCTTTCTCATAAAAAACACTGGCCAGGCGTGGTGATGTGTGCCTTTAATCCCAACACTTGGGAGACTGAGGTGGGAGGACTGCTGTGAGTTTGAGGCCAGCCTAGGACTATAGAGTGAGTTCTAGGTCAGCCTGGGTAGAAAACCTACCTCGAACAAACAGACAAATAAAAACACTGGAAAGAAGATGTTTTGTATCTGTACAGTCTCCTTAAAAATATAGCTGGAAGGGCTAGAGGGATGTCTAGTGGTTAAGGCATTTGCCTGCAAAGCCAAATTTGATTCCCCAGGACCCATGTAAGCCAGATGCACAAGGTGGCATATGCATCTGGAGTTTGTTTGCAGTAACTGGAGGCCCTGGAGTGCCCATTCTCTCTCTTTGCCTCTCTCAAATAAATAAATAAATAAATAAATAAATAAATAAATAAATATAAATATTTTAAAAAATAAAGCTGGAAAATGAACATGCTTTTATATTCTATAAATTAATCTTGCAAAATAAAACTAAAGGCAATCCAATAACATTAAAAAAAAATCAGCAAAAACAATTACGAAATTCCCTCTCACCCTCTCCCATAAGGGATTACTCATATTGTCAGGATCCCATAGTAACTGGTAAGGAGTGACTAACAACAAGACCAGATCATCTAACTTCTTCCCTTGTGCTCTAACAGCTCCTCCTTGCTAACCCATTACTCATTTACGTGAAGTGGTGAGTAGTTAATGATATTATAATGTATCTAGGGTGTGACCAATAGGTTAAAAATATATTTATTAGTGACTAGGGTAAATAGAACCACCCTAAAAATTTAAAATAAAAAGTCAGCAAGTCATATGTGACTTTTCAGCTCCTTTTCAGCTTCTTTTCTTTTCTTTTCTTTTCTTTTCTTTTTGGGTTTTTTTGTTTGTTTGTTTGTTTGTTTGAGGTAGGGTCTCACCCTGGCCTAGGCTGACCTGGAATTCACTCTGTAGTTTCAGGGTGGCCTTGAACTCAGGTGATCCACCTACCTCTGCCTCCCAAGTGTTGGGATTAAAGGTATGTGCCACCACACCCAGTTTAAGAGGTATATTTTAAAGTTACAAGCCCATTGTAGAAATACAGGAGTTGGCCTGGCATGGTGATGCACGCTTTTAATCCCAGCACTTGGGAGGCAGAGGTAGGAGGATCACCGTGAGTTTGAGGCTACCCTGAGTCTACAGAGTGAATTTCAGGTCAGCCTGAGCTAAAGTGAAACCTTACCTGGAAGGGAAAAAAAAAAAAAAATATATATATATATATATCCCTCTTTCTAAACAGACTTAGCCCTTTTAGAGAACTATGATCCTCATTATACTTAGTATTTCATAAATAATAAAAGTACTGTTTCTCAGTCATACATAGTGGCACACACCCTTAATCCCAGCACTCAGGAGGTCACAGTACGAGACTCACCATGAGTTCGAGGCTAACCTGAGACTACAGAGTGAATTCCAGGTCAGCCTGGACTAGAGCAAGACCCTACCTCAAAAAACCAAAACAAACAAACAGAACAAAAAAGAGTACTGTTTCTGACTCTGCAGTGGTAATGAAGGAAGAAGCATAACCCACTACTGAGGTTTCAGGAAGGTTCTGTTTTCTTTGGCTTTCCCCTGTGATTAATGCAGTCACAGAGTCAATAACTGATTTTCTGTACCCATTTAAAATCCTTTCACTATCCTGGGCATTATCTGGATTATATTCTCTTTTCCCAGCCCCAATTTCTTGAGTTAGTGACTATAATTGTTGAAGATTTGCTAAAGAGCAATAAACGTCATGAACCTGGTATTAGAAAATCATGACTGCATTCTGAATTACACACACCCCTACTCTCTCTCATTTTAGGCAGAAGAGAGAAGTGACTGCATTTCTGATGTCAAGGATGCAAGATGCAACAACAATAGCCCGAGTCCACACTAGCCTGGAAAAGGAAAGCACATCTAGTTGCTTCAGCTTGTCAATTTAGTTGCTCTGTCTTTTTTCACCTGGGATGCAGGATATAAATTCAGTGGGCTGGTTGCCGAAAGCTGTCTGCTGAAACCTTGCTGTGCTTCAGGACCAGGGGAAAGCGTGAGTGGGCTGACAGGAGGCTGCCTGCGCCGAGAGGGGCCACTCAGGTTTGTGGTAGAAAGAGACGGGTTGCTAAGGGAGAAGAGACGGAGCGAGGGGTGAAGAGCAGATGCACTGGCAGCAGACGTCTGTGGGTGGCTATTGAGGGATGAGGACAGCGCAACCTTATTGAGCGTGGCTTGAATGGAGGGGTTACTCCGAGAACTCTGGAGACCTGCAAGATAACAAATTCACAAGTTTCTGGTTATAATTTCAGCCTAAATCTTCTGTTTTCCAGAGTAAAGAAAATGTCCTACTACCCATATGTGATGATGATTCTGTATATAAAGGAGTTCCTGGGCAACTCCTGCTGGAAATGTCTCAGATGTAGCAATGACAAGGAAGAGAAGCACCCACATTTAGAGAGGTGCTGCCAAGCATCTCGCATGAGCAAGAAGAGAATTACTGCTTCCAAAGAGAAATAGGATTGTGAAAGCAACCACTGGGAGAGCCAGACCGGGTCTGTGGATGGTGAGCTAAGCTCCAATCCAGAGAAAGGAGGCCCTATGTGCATCCGACCCAAGCACACCACCTGGATCCTCTAAAACCTGCCCTCAGTACACGAGGGAGTTGTAGGAAGGGACATTCAAAATGTGCATTGCGGTGGATTCCAGCTCAATGAAAAGGACATCTCCCTTGTTTGGGTGAGAGAGAGGACTATTAGTGCGAGCAGAGGAGTTTGGGGAAGGTATGTCCATAGCACAGGCTGCTAAAGGAGGAGCTCATGCAGCCAGTACTCTGTCCTGGGCGCTACTGGATCCTCAGCTCTTGGCACAGGTCTGGCCAGAGTCGCTTCTGTCCATGCAGGTAATGGTGCTGTGGCATATATCTCACCTGGCAACATAGTTCAGCCCATCATTCTTTTTTTGTTGTTTGTTTCTTGTTTTTCGAGGTAGGGTCTCACTCTGGCCCAGGCTGACCTGGAATTAACTATGTAGTCTCAGGGTGGTCTTGAACTCACAGCGATCCTCCTACCTCTGCCTCCCAAGTGCTGGGATTAAAGCCGTGTGCAGCCCATCATTCTTATGCCAGGAATCGGAATGAGCACAAATGTGCTTTATGTTAATAAGCACTCGGGAGGAAGATCGCTGTGAATTCGAGGCCAGCCCGAGACTACATAGTGAATTTCAGATCAGCCTGGCAAGAGTGAGACCTTACCTCTGCCTCCTGAATGCTGGGATTAAAGGCATGCACCACCACGCCCAGCTTTTATTTATTATTAATGGTAATAAAGTGACTCCCCCTCTCCAAAGCTCTAATACATGAATGAAGATGGTCTCTGAAATTAATTCTGCAAATCTAAAATGGCACTGGGCAAGAGCAGCACCACTAACATCACTGAGAACTTACCAGTGACCACCGTACAGAGGGCCACCTCCATGTGGGGGTCAGGTTCTGATTAAACCCAGAGCAGAAGCCAGCAACCACTTCTTCCACCTACAGACTATCATTGAGGATCCATTCCACATGGAACATTCCACAGCACAATTCCCATTGGGGCTGTTGTGGCCTGGGGCTGTTCCTTAGCACTGGGAGTAGGTGGGGGGAATCACTTGCCCTAGATACTGACAAGAGCTTGTGCGGAGTTCAAGCACATGAAATGTGTTTTTATATATGGTCTGAGCTGTGGAAATTATATCAGTACAGCAACAAGTTGCACTGTGTGTATCAATTCATTACAGCTAGTACCACATCCTTAACCCCTTTTGAAAACTTGAATAACTTTGAAGGGTAGATTTTGACTTAATAAACATATATTAAGTGTAAATGTTTTTATTATAAATTATCTAAAATTGAAAATATTCTCTTTGGAAATCCATTGGGAAACTGAGGAGATATAGGGAGATATCACCATATACTGGTAAGAACTGTTAACATTGTTCAGTTCAACAAAGAATGGCACTTATTTATTGACTCCCAAATATTCTTCCCCAAGCCCCTTGGGTATATGGGCTTATGAAAAAATGAAGCATGAGGTTCAGCAGAGCTGTCCCAAAGCTTATCAACTAGGGCAGAACTAAAGAAAGAAGTCACAGGGTCAGCAGATACAAGGAGGTGTACTATTTATTATCTGTAACTGGGATGCAGTCACTCTCATTCAATGATGCACCAAGCAAACCACATGGCAGGGACCACCTGTGATTAAGCCACTAGGCGACATAGCAAAAACCCTATCCAAGCAGGGTGTACTTACCAGAGGAGCTTCTTATCCCCAGGTGAGTCATAGCAGCTGGGAGGTTGCCCACACTGTTCCCCACACTCATACTACCAAATAGGTGGTCGCTGGTGTCCAGGGAGGCTGGAAGGGGTGCTGAGTAGTGAAGGTTGGTTAGATCTGGTAATGACCCTCCAGTGTTCAGGGTCCCCAGAAAAGGTGAAAGGCCTATGTTTTGACCATTATGTGGGAAAGCACTGGGGGAAAAAAAAACAAAGGTAAGTATTATTTTCTACAATGTATTTAACTGTTGGGAAATGGCACATACATGATACCTTTTCCTTGTCAAATAAGAGCAATGGATATCAATGATAAAAATTTCCAGGCTGGAGAGATGGCTCAGTAGTTCAAGACACTTACATGCAAAGCCTGACAGCCTGGGTTTGATTCTCCAGTACCCATGTAAAGCCAAATGCATAAAACAGTGCACATGTCTGGAGTTCATTTATAATGGCAAGAGGCTCTGGAACACCATTCATCCTCTCTGATTGTAAATAAATACAAATAAATAAATTATGTGTGTGTGACCTTTGTTTGTTTGTTTTTGAGGCAGGGTTTCACTCTAGCCCAGGCTGACCTGGAATTCACAGCCATTCTGTATGGCCATAAATTTTCTAAATTTTTATTTTTTAATTTTTTTGAGGTAGGGTCTCACTGTAGCCCAGGCTGACCTGGAATTCACTATGTAGTCTCAGGGTGGCCTTAAACTCATGGTGATCCTCCTAACTCTGCCTCCTGAGTTCTAGGATTAAAGGTGTGCACCATCACACCCAGCAAATTTTCTAAATTAAAAAAAATTATTGGGCTGGAGAGATGGCTTAGCAGTTAAGGTGCTTGCCTGCAAAGCCAAAGGATCCCGGTTCGATTCTCCAGGACCCACGTAAGCCAGATGCACAGGGGGGTGCATGCATCTGGAGTTTGTTTGCAGTGGCTGGAGGCCCTGGCATGCCCATTCTCTCCCTCTCCCCCTGTGCCTCTTTCCCTCTCTCTAATAAATAAATAAAATATATTTTAAAAATTATTGATTTATTTGCAAAACAGAAAGATACAGAGAGAGAGAGAGAGAGAAAGAAAGAAAGAAAGAATGAGTCTCTTACCATGCAAATGAACTCTACATACATGCGTCACTTTGTGCATCTGGCTTTACATGGGTACTGGGGAATCAAGCCCAAGTCATCAGGCATTGCAAGCAAGTACCTTAACTGTTGAGCCATCTCTCCAGCCCAATTTTCTAGATTTTAAAGCGAGAAAAACACGTTTCCATTTACTAATCAGAATCTACTGGCTGGTCACTATATGCTAGGCTAGGTGCAAAGGTAAATTACGAATAAGAAAGGTATATATTCAAATAAGTGCCTTTAACTGCTGAGCCATCTCCCCAGCCCTGCAACATGTGTATACATTGTTGGGCCCATCCTTGACATTTGGAGGCCTGGGGCAAGCATACAAATGGAGGCCGTGTTGGCCTCCATTTTAACCTCAAAAATCGTAAGTCATGTGGCTGGGGAGGTAACTCAGTGGTTAAAGGTGTTTGCTTGCAAAGCCTGCCAGTAAGGGTTTGATTTCCCAGTGCCAACATAATACCAGATACACAAAGTGTTACATGTGTCTGGTGTTTGTTTGCCCTGATGTGTCATTCTCCTACCACCCCCTTGTAAATAAATATTTTGTTTCATTTTTTGTTTTTCAAGGTAGGGTCTCACTCTAGTTCAGGCTGACCTGGAATTCACTATGTATTCTCAGGTGAACTCATGGTGATCCTCCTACCTCTGCCTCCTGAGTACTGGGATTAAAGGTGTGCGCCACCACAACCAGCTTTTAAAATTTTTTTTTATTTTTGAAGGTAGGGTTTCACTCTTGCCCAAGCTGACCTGGAATTCACTATGTAATCTCAGGCTGGCCTCAAACTCACAGTGATCCTCCTACTTCTGCCACCCGAGTGCTGGGGTTAAGGGCGTGTGTCACCATGCCCAGCAAATAAAAATATTAGTCAAAGGAAAAACCCTTAAATAAACTTGTTCTTTTTAAAATTAATTAATGTATTTATTTGAAAGAGAGAAAGAGGCAGGGAAAGAAAGAGAGAGAGAGAGAGAAATGGGTGCACCAGGGCCTCCAGCTGCTGCAAACAAACTCCAGACACATGCGCCACCTTGTGCACCTGGCTTACATGGGTCCTGGGGCATCAAACCTGGGCCCTTTGGTTTTGCAGGCAAGCGCCTTAACCGCTAAGCCATCCCTCCAGCCCAAACTTGGTTTTACTTTTGTGTCTGTGTGTGTGTAGTATGTGTGGTGTGTGTGCACACGTGTGATATACGAACATGCTCCCCATGCACACAGGTATGCAGCCCAGAGGAGGATGTTGGTGTCCTCCTCTATCACTCTCCAACCTTATGTCCCTGAGAGAGTGGCTCTCACTGAACCTAGAGCTTGCAGCTTTTTCAGTTAGACTAGCTGACCAGGAAGCCCCAGCAACCCTCCTATCTCCACCCTTCGCAGTGCTGGTGTCACAGGCATGTGTGGCTATGCCCAGCTTTTATGTGGTGCTGAGGCTCAAACTCAAGTTCTCATGCTTTCATGGCAAGTACTCCGACCTGCTTAGCCATTCCCCCAGTCCCCTGGTTCTATTTTTTTTTTTCGAGGTAGGGTCTCACTCTAGCCCAGGCTGACCTGGAATTCACTCTGTAGTCTCAGAGTGGCCTCAAACTAACGGTGATCCTCCTACCACTGCCTCCTGAGTGCTGAGATTAAAAGCGTGCACCACCATGCCCAGCTTTGTGTGTGTGTGTTTGAAATGGGGTACCTGGAACTCACTCTATAACCAAGGGTGCTGGGATCCAGCTTCTTTTCTTTTCTTCTTTCTTTTCTTAGTCTTTTTTTTTTTTTTTTTTTTTTTTGGTTTTTTAAGGTAGGGTCTCCCTTTAGCTCAGGCTGACCTGGAATTCACTATGTAGTCTCAGGGTGGCCTTGAACCACAGCGATCTTCTTACCTCCACCTCCCAAGTGCTGGGATTGAAAGCATGTGCCATCACACCTGGCTTTTTTGTTTGTTTGTTTGGTTATTCAGGGTAGGGTCTCACTCTAGCCCAAGCTGACCTGGAATTCACTTTGTAGTCTCAGGCTAGCCTTGAACTCACAGCGATCCTCCTACCTCTGCCTCCTGAGGGCTGGGATCAAAAGTGTGTGCCACCATACCTTGTTCTGTTTTTGTAACTTGACAAATTATATCTATCTAATAGCCTGGAAGGTCCGATTCAAATCTAGAATTCCTGGAATTCTTAGGGTCCTGCACTAAGCACATACACAGAGAGGCAGTCCAGCCCTCAGTCCATGGCCTCTCTCTTCCTACCCAGCCCTGTTTCTGTACTGGAGGAAGTGTATGTGGCCATGCCAGCATACACGCTCAAGCTGTGGTCCTAGCCACTCTTCAGGTCTAGGGAGCGTGCACTTTGGGTTTATGTGGTCCTGTGTATTCTGTGCTCCCTGGGAGTGGGTCCTCTAAAGGGAAGAGCCTCCAAGGCCTCTTCTGAGAAGGCCCTATCCTTGGAGTTCAGAGACAGGAGAGACAGAATGGTCAAGCAAGTAAGCAGCATGCTGTGCTAGGTCAACAAGGAGGGGGTACAAATGACATCGGGAGCATAAAAGCAGGAAAGATCAGTACCAGGCAAGTTGTAGAGGGCAAGGCTTTGCTAGGGACATGACACAAGTGCTCTTGGAACCTCAAGGTGGTTGGCATGGTTGAGGTCAGGTGTTAGGGCTGAGTGTGAGGAGGTACAGTGGGAAAGACTGATGAGAAAACAAAAGGAAGATGCTGTAATGAAGAGTCTGGGTTAGAAGCCGGGTGTGGCTGTGCACGCCTTAATCCCAGCACTCAGGAGGCAGAGGTAGGAGTTCAAGGCCAGCGTGGGACGACAGACACAGTTCCACATCAGCTTTGGCTAGAGTGAGACCCTACCACAAAAACCAAAAAACAAACAAACAAACAACAACAACAAAAAAGAGTCTAGACTACAGGAGGAAGCCCAGAACAAACTAGAGAATAAATAAAACTTTAGAAATGTTGCTGTGGTGACACTGTGGAGGATGGCTAAAGGGAGTAGAAAGACAGCCATCAGGAACTGATTAAAAGGCCTCTGGAGTGGCTCAGGTCTGATCCAAGAAAGAACAATGGTTTGGAGAGGAAGGACTGAAGAAACCCCAAGAACTAAGAGCAGGGGGAATGAATAATTCAAAGGAGGACACTTCACACAACAAACATCATGGGGCAGGACCAGGTGCAACTACTGCCATCAGGGCCTTTAAGAGACCTGGACAAAGCAGGAGACAGAGCTATAAAGAGCACACTTGTGAAATAATACAACTCAGTCCTACAGTGACAGAGCCTGGTAGTATGTGGTAGGGAGGGAGTCACCACTGGGTGAGAGGAAGCTTACCGGAGGCCATGGGCGCTGAGTTTGAAGGCTGAAGAATTCAGGTGAGCTAGGCAGGACAATCACTAAGGCAGAGGCCACATCAGGGGCAAGGGCAGGAAGGATGAAAGCATGTGTGCCTGAGAACTGTGACGACTGGATACTGCAGAGGGTTATTGTAAGGAGGGATGTGGCAAGATGTAAGTGGAACTGGAGAAGCAGGTAGGGGAAATCTCAGGCTGGACAGAGCGCTGAGGACAAGAAGCCACTAAGGGGCTGGGGAGATGGCTTAGTGGTTAAGGTGCCTGCCTGCCAAGCCTAAGAACTCCTGTTCAATCTCTGGGTCCCATGGTTAGCCAGACGCAAAAGTGATGCAAGCGCGCAATGCCGTGCTTGCCCACAAGGGGGTGCACACATCTGGAGTTCGTTCATAGTGGCTGAGAGTGCTGGCATGCCCATTCTCTCTCTCTCTCTCTGCTTCTTCCTTTCTGTTTCTGTCTCTCTCTCAAAAAGAAGGAGGAGAAGGAGGAGGAGGAGGAGAAGCAGCAGCAGCAGCAGCCACTAAGCTAAAAACAGGGGGAAGACATGCCTAATTTTCTTAGGATAGTGTGGCTGACAGACCTGGGGGTCAAGTAGCAGAACCTGAAGGCACAGAAGGCAAGTGGCAACACTGCTGAGCAATCAAACAGGAGCCTGGGGATGAAGAAGTGGGAGTGTACGCCGAAGACATCTAGTAGAGGCCTCAAGAATGACCCTGGGCTTCTGGCCTGGGCAACAGTGAGCTAGCTCTCTACTAAGACGGGGCCACTGGAGGAAGTGAGTGAAAATGGGATGAAGGGCTGGGGAAATGGCTTAGCAGTTAAGGCACTTGCCTGCAAAGCCAAAGGACCTAGGTTCGATTTCCCAGGACCCACGTAAACCAGATGCACAAGGTGGCGCATGTGTCTGGAGTTCGTTTGCAGTGGCTAGAGGCCCCAGTGTGCCCATTCTCTCTCTCTCTCTCTATCTTTCTCTCTGCTTTTCTCTCTCTCTCAAATAAATAAATAAAAATTTTTAAAGAATGGGACGAAGGGCAACAACACGAATCCTATTTTAGACACAGAGTTTTTGCCATATAGGATGACGTGGAGTTGGGATGTTCCATGCTGACTTAAGTCCCAGAGGAAGTGATGGGCATTCTTGAGGACAGTTCTATTGGAACAGTGGAGGTAGAAAGTAAAGGATCGGGTAAGTAGCAGAGAGAGGCCTCAGAAAAGCCAACAAGGGGGGAGGGCCAGGGAACGGGGAAAGCAATCCACCCTGAACAGGAAGCAGCCTGTGTCCATGGCAGCGGAAGAGGACGGCGAGGGGATGAGCAGCAGCTCTTCTCTTGGTAACAGGAACAGGCTAACCGTGGAGGGTGGAGGGAAATGGGTCAGCGGGAAAGGGACTAGTGAAGGGGTAAGGAGAAGTGTTTTAGAAAAAAACTGAACGTAAATAATCTCTTTCAGATGGCTGAAAGTGTAGATGGTGATGGGTCAAAGTTCATGGACTAAAGAAACAGAACAGACCCAAGAGCTGCAGGCTATGAGAGTGAGCAGGTGGGATCCTTGGCTAAGAAAAAAAAAAGCAGGGTGGCAATACAGTGTCTAAGGACACCAGCAAGGAAGGAAACAGTGATGTGAACAATGGGAGCCTAGTCATTAGTAGCGCTCAAAACAACTGCAGCTGACAGAAACCCACATTGTCACTTCCTGAACATTGTTACTACCACGATGCATCAGAAGTAAGGCAGGTAATACTGTCCCCGGCTCAAACAACCTCCAGTGATTCCCATGTTTCAGAGTGGGACCTGCCTTGAGGCTTCTGCACTTGATGTTCCCTCTGCCTGGGTCCCTCTTCCCCTCACTTCCTGCTGCATTTTGCCTCCCGTTGCCTATGAAAAAGGCCTTCCTCAGTACCCATCATTGCCCATCTCCTTCTTTACTTTCTTTTTCTTCACTTCATTTGCCAAATCATCACACATGTTATTGATGTTTTTTTTATCCGTAAGGATCCCCCATCTCTGCCTTGTCAGAGCTAGGATTGTAAGTGCATTCCTCCATGCCAGGCATGGGGACTGAATGGAGTCCTCGTGCTTGCAAGGCATGCACTTTATCAACTATCTCCCAGCCCCATTCACACTTTTTTTCTCAAATTTATTATTATTATTATTGGGCTGGAGAGACGGCTTAGTGGTTAAGGCATTTGCCTGCAAAGCCAAAGGATCTAAGTTCAATTCCCTAGGACCCTGTAAGCCAGGTGGCACACGCATCTGGAGTTGGTTTGCAATGGCTGGAGCTGGCATGCCCATTCTCTCTTTTTCTTTCTCTCCTTTTCTGCCTCTTTCTCTCTCTCAAATAAATTTTTAAAAATTATTATTTATTTATTTGAGAGAGAGGCAGATAGAGAACGGATGCACCAGGGCCTTCAGCCACTGCAAACAAATGAACTCCAGATGCATGTGCCACTTGGCTTATGTGGGTCCTGGGGAATAGAACCTGGGTCTCTTGGCTTTGCAGGTAAGTACCTTAACAGCTAAGCCATTTCTCCAGCCCTTTGTATTTTAAAATTTTAATTAATTAATTAATTAATTAATTAATTAATTTTTTCAAGGTAGGGTTTTGGTCTAGCCCAGGCTAATCTGGAATTCACTATGTAGTATCAAGATGGCCTTGAACTCATGGCAAGCCTTCTACCTCTGCCTCCCAAGTGCTGGGATTAAAGGCGTGTGCCACCACAACTGGCTTAATTTTTATTTTATTTGAGAGAGAGAGAGAGGGAGGGAGGGAGAGAATGGGCACTCCAGCCACTGCAATGAACTGCAGATGCATGTACCACCTCATACATCTGGCTTATGTGAGTCCTGGGGAATTAAACCTGGGTCCTTTGGTTTTGCAGGCAAGTGCCTTAATCACTAAGCCATCTCTCCAGCCTGACAGATTTTTTTTTTTTCCGAGGTAGGGTCTTACTCTAGCTCAGGCTGACTTGGAATTCACTGTGTAGTCTCAGGGTGGCCTCAAACTCTCAGTGATCCTCCTACCTCTGCCTCCCAAGTGCTGGGATTAAAGGCATGCGCCACCACACCTGGCCCAACAGAAATTTTTAAAATCAACTTCTATGTAGCCAACTCTCAGTTTAACTGATGTTCTACAAAGAACATTAATTCCTTGCAAACAGGGACTTGAGTTGTTTTGTTCATTGCTGTACCTGGTGCCTAAAATTAGGAAGTCAGTAAATATTTGCACAAACAGAAGACACTGAATGGAATGCTACCTCTAACAGAAGAGCAAGAAAGCAGTTTTCTTTGTCTAACAAATACTGGCTTCAAAACACTCCCGGACTAATGCATTACTGCCCAGTTTGATGACACAGGCTATCGGAGCCTGGAATGTCCACTCATCTGAGGGATCAGCCCAAATATGTGTCCTTGAGGAGAATCTTGGCCCCATCTGTGGGCAGTTCCTACATTCCTGGTGGGCTGATCTCCTTGTCCTGCCTTGCCTGTGACAGGCTTTCTGAACAGATCAATCCTCTTCTCCACTCAGTAGGTTGTTAATTACGAGTTTATATATATACCCGAGCTGCAAGCACTCAGTGGGGAGTGCCCTGAATGAGCTACCATGAAATACTCATGGGAGGCTTTGTGAAATACTACTTAAAAAATGGCCGGCAGTCAATTTCCTTTACAAACAGACCCTCTAAATTGGGTGCTGCACCAAGCTAGGTCATACAAGGATTCTACTTTGAACAACATTGTTTAGGTCCTGGAAGACTTGCTGTTTCTGAGCTGTCTTGGGTTCCATACTGTGGGATTGTACTGAACGGTACTGTGTCAAGTAGCTCCATGAGACTCTCTCAAGACATTGTTCAGCCCAGGAGACAGACCAGTGCAGAGGGTTCTTCCAGCCATTCCAAGAACAAGGGACAGCTGTGCCTCGACTGAGACATCCACTGACCTCTTTGTATGCTAATACTTCACAATGTCTCATCTCTTATTCTCCTTTAGTTTCATCTTCCTCACAAATTTCATTTTTCACCTATATATATTTTACAGGCTGTCACATAATCCACTTAATCACATCATAGAAACCCACATATTGGTGTGTGTGCGCGTGTGTGTAGTTACATGTGGAGGTCAGAGGACAACCTGAGGTGTCATTCCTCAGGGATTTTTAAAATTTTTATTTATTTATTTGAGAAACAGGGGAGAGAGAGAAAAAGAGAGAGAGTGAGGATGGGCACACCAGGGCCTCTAGCCACTACAGACAAACTCCAGATGCATGTGCCACCATGTGCATCTGGCTTATATGGGACCTGAAGAATTGAACCCAGGTCCTTAGGCTTCACAGGCATGTGCCTTAACCACTAAGCCATCTCTCCAGCCCTCACATTTCTTTTTTTATCGAGGTAGCCCAGGCTGACCTGGAATTCACTATGTAGTCTTAGGGTAGCCTTGAACTCACAGTGATCTTCCTACCTCTGCCTCCTGAGTGCTGGGATTAAATGTATGTGCCACCACACACAGCTCCATGCAAACTTAAAAAATATATTTTTATTTATTTACTTGAGAGAAAGAGAGAGGCAGATAGAGAATGGGTGTGCCAAGGCCTCCAGCCACTGCAAAAGAATTCCAGATGCATGAGCCACCCTTTGCATCTGGCTTTACGTGGGTACTGGGAAATTGAACCTGGGTCCTTAGGCTTCACAGGCAAGCACCTTAACTGCTAAGGCATCTTTCCAGCCCATTTATTTATTTATTTATTTAGTTTTTTAAAAATATATTTTATATTTTATTTATTTGAGAGAGATAAAGTGGGGGGAGAAAGAAAGAGAGAGAGGGAGGGAGAGAATTGTGCCCCCTTTGTGCATCTGGCTTATGTGAGTCCTGGACAGTTGAACAAGGATCCTTTGGCTTTGCAGGCAAATGCCTTAACTGCTAAGCCATCTCTCCAGCCCTAAAACAGGATCTCTGTGAACCAGGGTGGCCTGAACTCAAGGCAATCCTCCTGCCTCTGCCTCCAAAATCTGGGACTAAAGGCACCACCATGCCCAGCTATTTTTTAAATGATTTTTTTTTCTCTCTCTCTTTTTTTTTTTCATGCTTGCTTTAGCCCAGACTGGTTGGCCAGTGTCTCAGGGTGGCCTTTAATTCATGGTGGTCCTCCTATCCACCTGTCTTTGCCTCCTTAGTTTGTTTGTTTGTTTTGTGGTAGAGCTGGAGGCTGACCTGGAAACTGTAATCTCAGGCTGGCTTCAAACATGCCACCACCTTGGCCCCCAAGTGCTGGCGTTTTTATGTGGGTTATGGAGATCACACTCATGTCCTCATGATTGCAAGGCAATCACTTTACCAACTAAGCTATCTCCTCTGCCTCACTCACAGAAACTTTAAAAAATTATATTTAGTTATTTGCAAATACACACACAGGGAGAGAGAGAGACAGACAGAGAGAATGAGTGTGAAATATTTTGATTGACTAATTTGGTGCACCAGGGTTTCCTGCCACTGCAAACAAATTCCAGTCACATGTGCATCTAGCTTTATGTGGGCATTGGGAATGGAAGCTGGGCTGGCAGGCTTTGAGAGCAAGAACCTTTCACTACTGAGCCATTTCCCCAGGCCCAGAAACTTTTAAAATCAACTTCTACATAGCCAACTGTCATACTGATGCTTTCCTGTCCTGTCAGCTGATGTCCATGGCCTACCACAGGCCCATGGCTGATGGGATCCTATAGATACTGCATGCTTATGTTTCTGTCAGGTAAGTTTGTAAGCTTTGTGTAGGGCTATTCTCAAACATATTAATGTTGGTTTTATTTATTTTTGCAGTTAGATAATTGAATTGCCTCCAATACGTGAAATATAAGTGCTAAAAAGCAACTACTTTATGTAAATAGAGTTGGTTTTCAATTTACATATAGCAAGTTACATTCCTAGAGTTCCATGATAAAGCAGAAAGACGTAAAAGGAACATTACTTACTTTCCACTTCCAACATCACAGGATCGAGGGCGCCCTGACTGGGACTGGATCTGAGAAGAGACAAGAAAACTAGGCTTACTCACTATAAAGCTAAATTCAAGTGCCAGAAAAGTGTCTTCATGCAAACCCTGCAGCTCTAGTCACAACCAGTGAGAATAAGGGCACATCGATGGCATCCTCACAGAGCAGCTATTAAAATTTATTTTATTGTGTGTGTGTGTGTGTGTAGGGGGGTATGGTTATGTCTGGGTCCCTTGCTACTGCAAACAAATGCCAGATGCATGTACCACTTTTTGCATCTGGCTTATGCTGGTGGCTTGGAAATTGAATCTGGGTTGGCAGGCTTTGCAAGCACCTTTAAACACTAAGACATCTCCACATTTTAAAAATATTTTCTTTACTTGCAAGCATGTGTGTGTCCAATTTTACATGGGTGGTAGAGAATTGAACCCAGCCCATTAAGCTTTGCAAGCAAGTACCTTTAGCTGCTGATCCATCTCCCCAGGCCCCATTTACATTTTCAGCATAGTTTTAAAATTCTTTTTCTATTCTTTTATTTTAAATGTTTTTAAAAATTATTTTATTATTTATTTATTTATTTAAGAGAGGGAAAGAGGCACAGAGAGAGAATGAGAATGAGTGTGTCAGGGCTTCCAGCACTGCAAATGAACTCTAGATGCATATGCCACCTTGTGCATCTGGCTTACATGGGTCCTGGGAAATCAAACCAAGGCCCTGTGGCTTTGTAGGCAAGCGCCTTAACCACTAAGTCATCTCTCCAGCCTTAGTTTTAAAATTCTTAAACTTCCAGCCAAAAATGGAGTTATAACACAGATATATTTTCTTAATTTGGTGAGTTATTAAGTTATATTGTAGATGAACATTGTATCTTTCAAAAAGGCCAATGTTTTATAAGATTTTAAAATAAACATTCCTTTTTCATTTGGC
This sequence comes from Orientallactaga sibirica, assembly GCA_036365145.1. Classification (NCBI taxonomy): domain Eukaryota; kingdom Metazoa; phylum Chordata; class Mammalia; order Rodentia; family Dipodidae; genus Orientallactaga; species Orientallactaga sibirica. Next base: position 5,168,283 of record JAEOAD010000031.1, on the reverse strand, counting down.
TTGAGAGGAGAAAGAAAAGGAAATAGAAAAGCAAAACATGGCAAAGGAGAGAATTAATGTCAAAGAAAATGAATAATCCAAGTAGCCTATGACCTGGCATGGGGCAGGAATGAACATTACAAATCCACAAGAACCGAGGGGGCTGAGCTCCTCTGTCCAGAGAGAGCAGCACTGGGACTCGGAGCAGAGAGTAGGTGCCCCCAGACCAGTTGCAGGGAAAGGACATAATTATTTTCAGACAAAAGCCTCCAAACACTTGTGCCTTTCACAGTCACCAGGACACAGTGAGCTATTTCTTCTGCACTTAAATATGTGATTTATTTTATTTTTTAGTTTTCTGAGGTAGGGACTCACTCTAGTCCAGGCTGACCTGGAATTCACTTTGCAGTCCCAGGCTGGCCTGGAACTCACAGCAATCATCCTACCTCCACCACCTGAGAACTAGGATTAAAGATGTGGGCCACCATGCCTAGCAGAGAGAGAGAGAGAGAGAATGGGTGTGCCAGGCTTCTTGCCCTTGCAAACTAACTCTAGGTACATGAGCCATTTTGTACATCTGGCTCTACATGGGTAGTGGGGAATCAAACTCAAGCTGTTAGGCTTTTTAGACAAGTACCTTAACTGCTGAGCCATCTCTTCAGCCCTCACTATGTGAATTTAAGATTGTAGCTAGTTTTAGTTTCCAAAGATTAAAAATTAGACATGTCTTGTCAAAACGTCAAAATAAAACCTTCAAGATCACCTTAATGCTAGTAGAGACTTTAGTAGACTTGGTAGAAGAAAATGGATCTGGACCAATGGGATTCTAATAGGTGAAGCATTTGAGTACAGAGAAAATAAAACAACTACAACTGGCCCATCACAAAGGGTTGGAACAGGAACAATTCTTTTGAGACAGCTTCCCTATGGGAAGAAAGGCCAAGTGCTTTGGAGCCTCCCTCTCTATGCAGAGTCGGCAAGGTTTACAAAATGAGGTGGAGGTCGGCTAATGTGGTTTTAGATACATATACTCAAAGGCTTAGAGCAGTCTTAGTCAACAGATGACTCATTTAGTAACTCTCAGAGAGCTCAGGTCAAAGGCAAGAGTAATTCACAACAGAAGCTGGACAGCAGTAGAAGTGGCGATCAAACAGAAAACTGCCCATGACCTGTAACCAGATTCTGGAACTTTAACAAAATAAACACAATAGCTTTAATAGGCTTCATGTTAAAAAAATTATTATTATTATTATTATTATTTTGCTTTTCAAGGTAGGGTCTCACTCTAGCCCAGGCTGACCTGGAATTCACTATGCAGTCTCAGGCTGACCTTAAACTCATGGCAATCCTCCTACCTCTGCCTCCCGTGCTGGGATTAAAGGCGTGTGACACCGTGCCTGGCTAAAAAAATTTATTTATTTATTTATTTTAAATTTTTAAAATTTATTTGCAAAGAGAGAGAGAGAGAGAGAGAGAAAGAGAAAGGAAAGGAAGGAAATGGGTGCACCAGGGCCTCTTGCTATTGCAAGGAATTCCAGATGCATGCACCACTTTGTGTATCTGGCTTTATGTGAGTGGTACAGGAGAACTAAACCCAGGCAGTCAGGCTTTGCAAGTATCTTTAACTGCTGAACTATCTGTCCAGACCCATATTTTTATTTATTTATTTGTAAAGGGAGGGGAGGGAGGAAGAAGTGGTGGTGGGGGAATGGATGAGCATGCCAGGGTATTTTTTTATTATATTTTTATTTATTTATCTGAGAGAGAGAAGAGTGAGAGAGAGAATGGATATGCCAGGGCCTCTAGCCACTACAAGTGAATTCCAGATGCATGCACCACCATGTGCATCTGGGTTATGTGGGTACTGGGGAATTGAACCTGGGTACTTAGGTTTCGCAGGCAAGCGTCTTAATCACTAAGCCATCGCTCCAGCCCCAGCTTCATTTTTGCTTGAAACATCATTTCCTAGTATTGCCTTCCTATCTCTCCAGGCAAATGCTCTCTTCCCCTTTTTCCAATTCTCTTGTTTCTGCCGCTGCAGGATTTTACCATGGCTTCCACAGTGCAAGCATCAAGTGACAACAAGCGTGGGTAAGTACAGTCCACCCACCTCCTTGGTCTCCCACAGTGGTTTTGGCAGTGGCTTCGGAACATTTAGCAGATTCTCTTCTTTCAGTGGACCGGGGAGAGTCACTACTAAAGAGAGAAAAGGAGCGCATTCATTGTGTTAGAAGGCAGCCATCCTACCTTTAGGCAAACAAATTATCTTTGTGGAAAAAAATGATTTTTTAAAACAGAGTTTCACTATGTAACCATAGTGGATGTGGAACTTGCTATGTAGCTGAGGCTGACCTCAAACTTGTGGCTATCCTGTCTCTGACTCAAGTGCTAGGATTGTGTTACCCTGCCCAACAAATATTTATTGACAGTGCACTAGGAGGGTGCTTTGAGTATCACTGTTGAGGTGGCAGGGAACCCAGGGGAAGCCCAGGAGAGCTATAGGTACATTGCTGCTGTGGGACAAAGCGGAAAGAAAATAGCACCTCTGGGGCTGGGTGCTCCAGGGAAGGGCAATCAAGAGAGCAGAAAACAAGCCAAAGGACTAGAGAGAGGGAGAAGTATGGGTAACAACTGAATAAAGCAGCTCTTTTCCCCTGGAATGAAGGCTAGGTAAAGGAGAGTGGCCAGAAAAAAGATGTGGAGGCTAGGTCAGGGAAGGTTTTATAGGCTTGAAGAAGGGGGTAAGGAGAGTCAGTAACGCAGAAAAGCTTGAATGAGCAAAGTAATGAGTAAGAATAGCATATGGCAATCACAATGGTAGTGAAGTTATCTGGTAATGAGCTGAGATTAGGAATAATACGGCTAGATTTGAGGCTGGGTAGCTGGGGGGAGGTCTGAGGCTCTCTTATGCCATAAACAACCTGTCTTTGTATGAAGGGAAACTTCCAGGGCTTTGTGCTTTAACATTCTCAGCTGTACCAGTTCAAACAAGAAGGCTGGACCACCAAACTGGGGAAAGCTTTTTGTTCTCAGACACACAGCAGAGGTCAAAGGCCAGCCCTGAGGATATGTGTGAATGAGTGTTAGGAAGGGGATTAACCATCAGATTGGTGACTGCTCAGAACTAGAGGTGCTGCTACATTCTGGTGACCACACACAGCTCCAGTGTGACTGTCATGACTGTCTTGTCCTTGCCCCACGTGTCATCCATAACATGGATAACAGTTCCCAGAAGGTCACTTAAACAGGGATCAAAGCTGGGTGTGGTAGTGCACACTCCCAGCACTGGGAAGATGAAGACAGGAGGATCAGCAGTTCAAGGCCAGCGTTGGCTACATGAGATCCTGTCACAGACAGACAGACAGACAGACAGACAGACAGACAGACAGACAGACAGACAGACAAACAGACACCCACACAAAATTTACTGTGAGAGGCTGAGAAATGTTTCAAGAGATAAGCAAGGTAGCTTCAGGACTTAGCACCTAAAAGAGACTGGCTACAATATGGTTGGTTCAGGCTCCAAAGCCTTAACAGGGAATGTTTTCTTTAAGGACTCCATTGCTTTTAGTTTCTTTTCATGCACAAGCTTGGTTGGACATTCTTCAAAGATTCACTGGGGATGGCCTTGAAGACAGTTATTTCTGCCCTAGTGGACCAAATATTTATTGATATTTCAACTTTTCGTGATTTTATTCGACACCTAAGATGGTTTGCTTAGAAAAGGAGTAATGCAGGATGCTAACAGAGGACTGGGCTTCAAATGCAAGATGTTCTTGATGTGTAATCTTCCCCATGAGCTTGATCTCTGTGACATACAAACCTAACTTAGCTGCTCAGCTTTTGGTCATGAAAATTAAATATCAGCTTATAAAGATTTGGAGAAAAGAAAACAGTGCCTGAAACAGAATGAATGAATGAATGAACAGGTTGGATGCTCACTTCTCAGTGGCCTTGAGCATCATTTCAGTGACCTCCAACATGATTTTAATTGGCTTTATAGAGTTTAGCATCTTCTGTAACATTTATAATTTCATCTCAGAATAAATTCGCATTTTCCTTTTCATTTCTCTCCCATCCTGCCAGTGCTTTTCTTTCTTTCCTTTTTTTTCAACAGTGTTCTTTTATTTATTTATTTAATTTATTTCAGAGAGAGAAAGAGGGAGGGGAGAGAGAGAGAGAGAGAGAAAGGAAGAGAATGGGCACGCCAGGGCCTTCAGCCACTGCAAACTCCAGACGCATGCGCAAAGGGTCTGGGGAACTGAACCTGGGTCCTTTGACTTTGCATGCAAATGCCTTAACAGTTAAGCCATCTCTCCAGCCCCTGCTTTTCTTTCTTAGACAGAGTTTCATTCATCCTAGGCAGGTCTGAAGGTCTCTATGTAGCCAAGCATGATCTTGAACTTTTGATGCCCCTGCCTCTATCTCCTGAGTGCTGAGATTACAGGCATGGGCCACCATGCCCAGCTTACGTGGTGCTGAGACGAATCCAGGACTTTGTGCATGCTAAGCAAGTATTCTACCAACTGAGCTACATCCTCAGGTCAACTTTTCATTTTATTTTATTTGTTTATTTATTTACTTGACAGGGGTGGGGGGAGAGAATGGGCGTGCCAGGGCCTCTAGCCACTGTAAACGCACTCCAGATGCATGTGTCCTTTTGTGCATCTGGCTTATGTGGGTCCTGGGGAATCGAACCGGGGTCCTTAGGCTTCGCAGGCAAGTGCCTTAACCACTAAGCCATTTCCTCAGCCCTCTTTTTTTTTTTTTTTTTCAAGATAGAGTCTTGCTCTATCCCAGGCTGACCAGGAATTCACTATGTAGTCTCAGGGTGGCCTTGAACTCAAGGCGATCCTCCTACCTCTGCCTCCCGAGTCCTGGGATTAAAGGTGTGTGCCACTACGCCTGGCTCTCACAAAGAATTTCTAAGAGTACAAAAAAAGCATTGAGGAGAGAAGGACACTGGAAGAAGCAACTGTTTTAAGTGATCAGTGCATTCACATGTTCATGTGGTTACGACTTTGCTTCCCTGCACAACCTTGTGACTATGGGACTGTGGGGACTTGGATAACAAGAGACCTTTGTAATCTAGTCACACATTTCCTTCTCATAGCTTTGATCATGTCTAGCCTAGTTTTCTAGGCCATCCCAGAAAAGTAATCCATTCAGCAGCTGACAGCCTTTTGGGGGAGTCATGAAAACTCAAATATAGTAAAGCTGAAGAAACAAGATTATACATCCAAGAGTCAGCATCCCATTATACCACAGGTGAGTGAGCTCTATTCATACCTTCCCCGTGGCCATCACTTTCACCATCACAGAAACCTGGTAGGAAAGGGAAAAAAATTATGTAGTGCTTTCATTTTTATTTATTCTTGAAATAGTAATTTTTAAAATCTGAAATACTATTTTGAAAATTCTATAGCAGTTTGTTTTTGTTTGTGTTTGTTTTGAGGTTGGGTCTCACTATAGTCCAGGCTGACCTGGAATTCATTGTGGTCCCAGGCTGGACTCAAACTCACAGCTATCCTACCTCTGCCTCCTGAGTGCTGGGATTAAGGCATGTGCCACCACACCTAGCCTCTATAGCAGTTTTTTGTTTGTTTGTTTGTTTTGTTTTGTTTTTCGAGGTAGAGTCTCGCTCTAACTCAGGCTGACCTGTAATTCACTATGTAGTCTCAGGGTGGCCTCGAACTCTCAGTGATCCTCCTACCTCTGCCTCCTGAGTGCTGGGATTAAAGGCATGTGCCACCACACCCGGCCACTCTATAGCAGTTCTGATACATTACACAGCTCATTCAAGGCGTTAGCATTCATACTAAAAATAGATGTACTCTGTTGAGTCTAAAGTTGATGCCTGTGTACTTTTCCCTTAAAGTGTCTCACTTTTAAATTTTCTTACTATTTCTGTTCCAAGAGAAACACATTGTTTTACAAAGCCTGAGAGCCTGTCTCCAAATCACAAAGCAAAAAAGTTTGGTTTATAACATTTCCAAAAGCTTTATCCTGGAGGAGGGAAGATAACCCAGATATTTACCTTGGGCATTGTTACATATGCGTCTTACACAATCAAGTGATCTGAAAAATGTATCTAGATTCTAAGCCAACTTAAAGGGTATATGTGACAGCTATTCATCAAGTTGTAAAAACCTGTGATAAATTCTGGCTGAGTAAAGAACATTCAACCCATGACGTGCATAACAGATGACAAAGTATAGTACTTCCCATGACTCTAAGCTGAAACTAAAGAACTGTGCCAAGAACGTTATAGCTTCCCATTCTCCTTGAAGCAATCAATTATCCTAGATGAGTTTCAGCATAGAATCAGCACAAAAAATTTAAGTCTAAGCCTTTGAATATAGCTCACTTACAGTTCAGATAAGTCTCCGGCAGAGGCTAAAGTATAAATTAACCTAACTGCTTCATAAAACTGAAATATCTAATAATCATTCATTCAACAGTTATTTAGCATATTCCTATGCTAAATGCTAGTTGCGGGGGGGGGGAGTGATACAGTATAGACACCAAGACCGAACATGGTAGCAAATTCTTTAACAGGTTACAAAATCTTAGTGGAGCCTAGGGTGCAGGGGCAACACTGACAGAACCCAGGAATACCAAAAGGTCCTTAACGTAAACATAATCACAAAAGACAGAATTTTTCCCAGGTCCATAGAAAGCAGAATCTAAGTTAGTGGCTGAAAACTTTATTTTAGTGCACTAAGATGGAGAATCTAGGGGACCCAATCCTCAAAGGTTTATAACATTTCCAAATGTTGTCTCAGAAGGTATACGAATTTCATGTTGCATGTCACTCAGTAGCATGCTTGCATAGTATGCCCGAGGCCATGGATTCAGTTCCCAGCACCCCCTGCCAAAAAAAAGGAGTTGGAGAAGAGAGGGAGAACTGGCCAAATTTTAGAGGACTGGAGTAAAATGGTGCTGATTTAATCAGTGACTTACACTACTAAAGAAAGGCTATGTGGGGGCTGGAGAGATGGCTTAGTGGTTAAGGCACTTGCTTGCACCTAATGGCCCAGATTCAAATCTCTAGCACCTACTTGAAGCCAGATGCACAAAGTGGTTCATGCATCTGGAGTTTGTCTGCAGGCAAGAGGCCCTAGAACACCCATTCTCTCTCTCCCTCTCTTCCCCTGCTTGCAAATAATAATAAACTTTTGTAGAAGATTACAAAAGAAAAAGAAAAGAAAGGCTGTGTGAACAGGAGAGTATTAGAAAATGAGGTCCAGAAAGACAAAGTGGAGTACCACAGACAGCACCATCAAGAGGAGAAGGGAGAAGCTGCGATTCGAATGTGGTGGTTTGTTTTCATTACCACCACGCTCCAACCAACTGAGCCAACCAGTCAGATGTGGTTTGTTTTTAAAAATATTATTCATTTATTTGAGAGAGAAGAGAGACAGGAGGAGAGAAAGGAAGAGAAGGAATATGGGCACACCAGGGCTTCCTGCCTCTGTAAAAGAACTGAAAATGCATACACCACTTTGTGCATCTGGTTTTACGTGGGTACCAGAGAGGTGAACCCAGACGTTTAGGCTTTGTAATCAAGTGCCTTTAATCACTGAGCCATCTCTCCGGCCCATTTTTCTTTTCTTTTTTGTTTTGATAAGATTTATTTTATTTATTTGTTTATTAGAGACAGAGAGAGAAAGAGTGAGAATGGGCACACCAGAGCACCTAGCCACTGCAAACAAACTCCAGATGCATGCACCACCTTGTGCATCTGGCTTATATGGGACCTGGAAAGTTGAACCTGGGTTCTTAGGCTTCGCAGGCATGCACCCTAACAGCCAAGCCATCTCTCCAGCCCTCTCCAGCCCATTTTTTTACAAGGACCAGAGACCTCGAATATTCTGATCATTAAAATGTGATTAACCTATTAAAAAATTAAGCTTTATGTAATGATTTAGTATAGTAGGTTGAGGCATCTCTTTATCATCAAGACACCTCAGGTTTAATTACTAAGGTTGCAAATTGAAAAGCCAACTGAGGGCCACCACGTGAAATTGAGAGGCAAACAGATTACTCATGTGATATCTAGTTAGTGCCACCCTTTGCTTCAGACTGGATCAGGAGTCAGGCTTTCCCACTGAGTTAGGCACTGAAAGATACAGAGGAAGGTGATAATGACAACTTACTGTGTGCCAGGTGCCTCACACAATGATCTCATGTAATCTACACAGCAACTGCACAAGGTAGGTGCCTATTATCATGCCCGGGATCACACTGTGCGTTCAGAATGTTCATGTCCCTGAATAATTTATTGTGCCTGGAGGAATCCAGACAATTGGAATTAAGTCTGAAGGGGCTGTCCCAGTAAAAGAGGAGGAATGGAGAGAAGTCGAGAGAAGGGGTGGGGGAGAAGATGTATCCAGTAGGGGCAGAGAATGGTGCAGTCTGGCTGCCACACAACGAGGAGAGGAATGGGAGACAGGCTGGATGGAAGGAGTTTGCCAGCGATTTGGATGAGGTGGAGAACAAAGGAGTTGGGTTAAAGCTAACTTTACAGATTGTTCTTTTTTCTGTTTTTGCAGGTGTATGGCGTGTGTGGGCATATATGTGTATGAAGGCCAGAGGTCAACATCAGTGTCTTCCTCAATCATGCTCCACCTTCACTTTTTTCTTTTCTTTTCTTTCCTTTCCTTTCCTCTTTCTTTCTTTCTTTCTTTCTTTCTTTCTTTCTTTCTTTCTTTCTTTCTTTCTTTCTTTCTTTCTTTCTTTTTTGAGGTAGGGTTTCACTCTAGCCCAGGCTGACCTGGAATTCACTATGTAGTCTCAGGGTGGCCTCGAACTCATGGTAATCCTCCTACCTCTGCCTCCTGAGTGCTGGGATTAAAGGTGTGCACCACCATACCCGGTTTCGCTTTTTATTTTATTTTTATTCTTTTGGTTTTTAAACATATATATATATATATATATTTTTATTTGAGAGAGAGAGAGAGAATGGGCACGCCAGGGCCCCAGCCACTGTAAATGAACTCCAGATGTGTGCGCCCCCCCTCATACATCTGGCTTACATGGGTCCTGGAGAATCAAACTGGGATCTTTTGGCTTTGCAGGCAAACACTTTAACTGCTAAGCCATCTCTCCAGCCCATTTTTTAAGAACCCCCATCATAGCAGGAAGGTTCTCTCTTTTGTTTATTTTTATTTATTTATTTCAGAGTGACAGACAGACAGACAGAGAAAGATGCAGAGAGAGAGAATGGGCACACGAGGGCCTCCAGCCACAGCAAACAAACTCCAGATGCATGCACCCCCTTGCATCTGGCTTACGTGGATACTGGGGAATTGAGCCTTGAACAGGGGTCCTTAAGCTTCACAGGCAAGCCCTTAACCACTAAACCATCCCTCCAGCCCCTATTTTTTTTGTTTTTTCAAGTTAGGGTCTCACTCTAGCTTAGGCTATGCAGTCTCACGGAGGCCTCAAACTCTTTGCAATCCTCCTACCTGTCTCCCAAGTGCTGGGATTAAAGGCGTGTGCCACCACACCAGGCTACCTTTATTTTTTGAGGCAGGGTCTTTCCCTGAACCTGGAGCTAACCATTTTGGCCAGACCAGCTAGCCAGTAGGGATTCTCTTGTCTCTGCCTCCCTAGTGCTGGGATCACAGGCATATGTCACTGCACCTGGTTTGTACATGAGTGCTGAGGATCCAAATTCAAGTCCTCATGCTTGCGCCATATACACTTTATCAACTGAGTGATTGAGATGTCTTTTCAGCCCCTGTTAATTATTAACTGTTAATTGAGGCACAATTTGGGATGGACTGATGCCTTAAAAAAGGAGGCGGAGGAAGGACTGTGAATCCAAGGTCAGCCTGGAATAGAGTGAGAGCCTACCTCAAAAAAACAAAACAGAAAAACAACAATAAGAGAAGCAACAAAGTAGAGTACAGAAGTAAAGATGTTAAAAAATGCGGCAACTTTGAGGCACACTGCAGGGAGAGAATGAGCAGAGCAAGGCTGCTGTATGGTGGTGAGGAACAAGGGAATGAGAGTGAGTAAATATCACCTGCAGGTGTTTCATTTAAGTGACCAGAGCAAGTGGAGGTAATGACTGATGTTAGTTCTCAATCAGCATAATCAAAATAGCCAAGACTGGATTTTCACTGTTAGGTAAAAAATACCAAAGGGCACAACTAGAAGGGTTAAAAACAAAAAGGAGTCACTGGGCATGGCGGCACACCCCGTTAATCCCAGCACTCGGAGGTAAAGGTAGGAGGATCACCATGAGTTCTAGGCCACCCTGAGATTACATAGTGAATTCTGGGTCAGCCTAGGCTAAAGTGAGAACTTATCTCAAAAACATAAAACAAACAAACAAACAAAAAAAGAAGGGCTGGAGAGATAGTTTAGAGGTGAAGATGCTTGCCTGCAAAGTCAAAGAACCCAGATTCAATTCCCCAGGATCCACTAAGCTATATGCACGAGGTGGCCCATATGTCTAGAGTTTGCAGTGGCTGGAGGCTCTCTCTCTCTCTCAAATAAATAAATAATATCAAAAAAGAAGCCAGTGGTAACTGGTTATCTAAAACAGAGAAATTAATTTAAGTCCCATAGGGGATGGGACAGCTATGACCAAGGCCACAACTGTGTTCCAGGAAATCTGCAGCCATGGAGCTGCAGAGGGACCTAACTAAACACATCTGAGACCATGTTATTTCTATGTAACTCCCATGCCTAGCAAGCCTAAATAACTCTTTGCACAGTCTTGATTCGAAATAGATCTCTTGACCACAGTACATTCTATTGAGCCCTTCTGACATCTGGTTGACACTTTTTAAAAATTTGTTTATTTATTTGAGAAAGAGAGAGAAGCAGATAGAGAGAATGGGCACACCAAGGCCTCTAGCCACTGCAAACGAACTCTGGACCTACATGTGCCTCCTTGTGCATCTGGCTTGTGGGTACTAGGGATTTGAACCTGGGTCCTTTGGCTTTGCCAGCAAGTACCTTAACCGCTAAGCCATTTCTCCAGCTCCTGTTGACACTTTTTAGACCTAAGATGCTGTGCCACATAAACTATCATTAACAGGTTCATATTTCTCAAGATTATTTGCTTTATTTATTTATTTATTTATTTATTTATTTATTTATGAGAGAGATAAAAAGAGGCAGAAAGAGAGAGAGAGAGGGAGAGAAGGAGAAAGAAGAGGAGGGGAAGGAAGAGGAGAAGAGGGGCACGCCAGGGCCTCTAGCCACTGCAAACGAACTCTAGACCCATGTGCCACCTTGTGCATCTAGCTTACATGGGTACTGAGGAATCGAACCTGGGTCCTTAGGCTTTACAGGCAAACACCTTAACATGCTAAGCCATCTCTCCAGCCTGGATTATCTGTATTTTAAACCTTTACCTTCACTCTGAAAATCAGATCTTACTGCTGACTGAACGCTTACTGAGGTACAAAGCATTTCCCTCACTCTCCCCAGAAGAGAAGTGAAGGACCACTAGTCCTTGGACGGCAGTATGCGGTCACAGTCCTGCACTCTTTTGCCTTGAGCCCAGGCTGCTCCCTGAAGAGCAAGGGGCACTCCAGTCCCTTCTTCCACATGTAACTATGGGACGGAGCAAATGTGCCTACATAACTGTACATGTGTGCATATGCTGTCAGAGAAATAATTAAGGAAGAGAGGTTTTAAAAAACCCTGTTTGGTTGTATAAAAGATTATTTCTGTCAGTTACAATTGCATATCATTTATGTCTAATTATTATGCAAATCAATAACCATTATAAAAATTACTGAGCATGTGCCAGGCTAATGGCTTTACTTTCTAGGGACACAAACTCTGGATCATATAGTTGATGGCTCATGTAGCTAAGCTATAAGCAGATGCCTCCGTATTATCTGCTCCCAACAGCAAGAAAGCAGGGTTCCATAACTGATCAGGAAAGATTCCCAAGAAAGAACAGTTGTTATTGCTCCTACTATAGAACCTAGTTCTGGTCTTCAATTATATTTTCCCATCACTTAAATCTTTATTTGGTTGGTCTTATAAAAAGAAATACCTTTTTGTGAAGCTAGTTGATATTTTTAAAATCCAAAAGGAAAGAAAATGAAAAACTTTAATGAATTACAGGGGGAAAATACATAAAAACCATTTAAAATAGCTCCCAACAACAAATATAATTTTCCAGAAATAATTCCCATCCTTGGAGACTTGAATAATATTTTAAACACACTGGCTTTCCCATGTAAACACATCCATATTTGGATGTGTTTCTGAGTTCTGTGATACTTGCAAGGCCCACAGCTCAGACATCCACACTGGAGGCCAGCCCACCTTCCATGGTTGGCAGATACTGTGGCCTCACAACTGCTAACTGCTGATTTGAAAAGGAGAGACCACCAAGATTCTCAAGCCAACCCAAGAACCTTGTCTAGGATTTCTCCCTTCCTCTCTTGCTTACTGCCGAGCCTACTTGGATTCACACTTGTCTTCTTTTACTATTCTTAGTCACCCTCACACCTGCAGGCAGTTCTTGCCTCTTCCCTCAGAGGCTACATTACTCTCCGAACAAACAATTCCACTGCATGCCTTTAGTTACTTTCTTTTCTCTCTGCATGCACGCCTTGAAAACTCCTTACATAAATTACCTACAGTGCCCTTCTCCTCTCGAGCACTTAGTCCCTTTTAGAGAAGTGTAATCTCTGCACAGAGAATAATGCAGAGGCAGAAATACAGGGGTTCCAGGACAAAAACCAACCCCATCAGGCTGGTTGGCTCCCAGTCCAGGGACATGAAGATCCTGCTGTTCTCACAGGCACCTGCACTGGCTACAGTCTCTGCTTTTTAAAGCTTTGTTTATATATTTCCATCTCTACCTATCCTGAAGGTAATCTACTCTAACTTCCCACGCACCCCGCTTCTCTAAGCAGTGTGCAGTGGCCTATATCCAATTCCAACCTCCCTGCCAACTTGACTCTCATTGCCAGGTGTGGAAGGAAAATGGGTAGACATCCCTCACCAATTCTGAAAACTCTCATGCTTTACAAGCAAATGATCATTTGAGCAGATGAAGGATACAAATATAGAAACAATTACTATTACATCCCATCCTCACTGTCTGCAAAGAAGTAAGACCATGAATGTCCATTGAAGGAACAGACATTTTAGGCTTTAAATAGACCAAAAAAGTAATAATAATAGCAATAAAGAAAACCAGAAAAGCTGGTATCTTGGCCAAAGATAATTTATTCCCAATCATCCCTCTCAGAGTCAATCTATATATGGAATGGATAATTCAAGCATGTGTTCTTTCTAGACTGAAAGCCTGGAAAGGCAAACTTGGAAAGTGTCTGAATGAAGCAGCCTTGCTTCAAGTGCAGGTCAAATGTAAGCTCCTAGAGTGAGTTTCAGGGGGTGCTCAATACATAAGGAAGCCACTGCAAGACTTCTTTGCACTCCTCCCTCAGTGAGGGCTCCTGTTACCTGACAATGTGTTAGGTATTGGATAGAACAAGACCTTTAAGTCACTGCCTTCAAGAAATCTAACTAAGCACAGGAAGAGAGGAATGCCTACACAAGGGAGCACTCAAGCATGGCAGGTGGCAGAGCACCTGCATGTAGGAGATGGGACATTAGAGGATATTGGTGGTTTGGGACTGACAGAGGGAGGAGGGTCATGGAAGGCTCCACACAAGTGCAGACACAGCTGGGGAGTCACATCAAAGAAGTGTTGGCCAGGCAGGCAAAGAAGGAGTGAGTTACCAGAAGAGATGGGAACAGCAAGAAACAGCAATAGAACTCCAGATGGTTCACACAGCTGACATGGGGAGTGAGGCCTGGGGAGCAGGGAGAGAGAGGAAAGAGGTATGTAGGGGCCAGATCCTGGGGCTCACATCTCTGTTTGGACTCATTTTCCTTGACTTGAGGGAATCAACTGAGGATTTCAGCACTAGAAAATAATGAGCAGGTTTGAGCTCATGCTGGAAGCAAACGATGTGAGCTGGCTGGCGTGAGTCTGCTCTTTCCTACTCTCACCCTCTCTTCTCCTGGATGCTCTCTGGCCCGTGAGAGGTGCAGAATGATGATCTGAACAACAAGATGGGGAACAAGGAGGCGATGCTTCCTCGCCTTGCTCTCTGGGGCCTGTTTTCTTGCAGAGAAGCCTTTTCCTTGGCTTTCTCTGTCCCCTGGTCTTCCTCCAGTACTCCTCCCACGGGGGCCGCTTGTGCCAGTGCTGCTGGTCCCTGGAGAATCTGCCTCATCCTGGGGGTTCAGTCACATAAGGTTCCCAAAGAGAAGCCACTGTCTGCAAGCTGCTCTCATCAGTAACAAACGAGGACCCTCGAGAACCCAACATAAAGCTAGGCTGAAGCCGGGCGTGGTGGTGCAGGCCTTTAATCCCAGCACTGGGGAGGCAGAGGTAGGAGATCACTGTGAGTTTGAGGCCACCCTGAGAATATAGAGTGAATTCCAGGTCAGCCTAGGCTAGAGTGAGACCCTACCTCGAAAAACCAAACCAAACCAAACCAAACCAAACCAAACCAAACCAAAACAAAACAGCTAGATTGGAGGGATGCAAAGCTGGAAATGGATACCACCTAGGATGTGATTGTAAGAGTCCCTAGAAAAGCACTGGTGCCACGAGGAAGGAGAAGCTAGAGGTTCAAGAGATGCCAGTAAGGCAGCATGTGCCAAAGAAGCATGGAAAGAGTACATTCTAGAGTAAGCACTGGAAGGGGTATATTCTTTTTGTTGTTGTTGTTTGTTTGTTTTCCGAGGTAGGGCCTCACTCTAGCCCAGGCTGACCTGGAATTCACTCTGTATTCTCAGGGTGGCCTCGAACTCACTACAATCCTCCTACCTCTGCCTCCCAAGTGCTGGGATTAAAGGTGTGCACCACCAAGCCTGGCTTGGAAGGGGTATATTCTAACTCTGTCACAAACATACACACTTCCCCTGCTAGGAGCTCTTCTCTGAAGACCATCAAACTGGAAAAGTGCATGTGCCTTGTAAGCTTCTCTCTCAGTTCCCACAGGGCAGAATGAGAAAGCAGACGCTGTTAGCAGGGGCCTGTGTGTCTTACCCATGTATGGGGCAGGCCAGGCTGACTGGCCCCCTCCTCCATAGGGGTCCTGGGGCTTGGTGCTCAGAGCACTCGTGTGAAGAGCAGAATCAGAATTGGTCCTAAGGAGGGGAGGAGAGAGTCTGGCTGAAAATCATTTTTTCGTAGTGAAATGCAGTTTCTTTGCTGAATTTTACCAGTGGAAAAGAAGGCAAGAATAATCGACTTATAATCAATTATCCATAAAATGAAGAGTCAGGACCTACCTGCAATCCTTTACATCAACAAGAGCCTCTAAGGACCACCACATATATACCCAGAAGATTTTAATTTGTACTGTAGCCTTACGTTCTGAAGCTAATGGCCTGGCAAACTATTTCATACTTATAGCCTCTCTCTATGACCTTCCTTTTCTTTGCAACTTTGAAGATAGGTTGTAATGAGTACAATCTATGGCTAAGCTAGGTTTTCCCAATCTGAGAACACCTGATCCTATGTGAAGAACAGTGGTATCCAAGCCCTTTTAGGGAGAATGTAAGGTCAAGATTATTTTCAAAATGATACAACTGTTCCTGCCTTCTCACTCTCATTCTCTCATGGTAGAATCGGGCTTCCTAGCAGCTGTGTGATGCTACCACAAGTTGAAATCATACAAAACCAGGCTGCCTTCTAGAACATTGTGAAAGGTACAATAATACAACTATTCTCAGCATTTATTTTGTTTTAGAAAAGAAAATTGTGCTTCTTTAAAAAAGACACTTATGTTAGTATGTTATGGGTTTATTATTAGTGTTTTAATAGGCAACTGTAAAAATCTCTCAACCTGATTTGTAGTATCAGTAGATATGTCAACAGGTATACTCACACAGAAGTGCTCTTTGAGGGCTTCAGTACTTTTAAAAAGTATAAAATGGTCCTAAGGCAAAAAGTTTGGGAACTGCTGATCAGTAGCAAATGTCTCAAATTCTCCCGGATGGCTCTAGTTTATACATAGCCTTGGCTTCAAGGGTCAACTGTCATACAGGAAGCATGCAAGCAACTTCAAGTTAGTCTAAAATGCTTCTTCATGGTCCATTCCAAGAGACCACCTCAAGTGACTGTTAAGCCACATGGCATTGGAGGGAAGAGGTGACAAGAAGCTTTGGGATGCAACAGAGACCAGGTGAGCCCTGGGAGCTTCCCGATACTTCAGAGTCAAGAGAACAGCAAACAAGTGCAAAGAGATACAGGGATTACAGAATGGATGTTGGGCCACATGAAGGAATTATGGTTAATTTTGTTAAAGGCACTGTGGTTATTTTGTTGAAATGCTTTATCTAGCTAGCCAAGGGACTGACATACAAAGTGGGAGGTAGAGAAGAAGTGAGACTGGTAGAATTCTGATCAAGACTGAAACACACTTCAAGGCTCTCTCCTGTGTATGTTAACAATTTTGTACTAGTGAAAGGTGTTTGTTTGTTTGTTTGTTTGTTTTGAGACAAGGAGACTAGTTATATAGACCATGCTGGTCTTGAACTTGTGATCTTCCTGACTCTCAGCCTCTGGAATGATCCACCATTCCCAACTCCAAGTTTTATATTATTTTAAATCCCAGGCCCTTTACATAGCTAAGGGTCCTCGAGCAAGTCATTTAGCCTCTTTTTTTTTTTTTTTTTTTAATTCTTTTTATTTTTCAAGATAGTCTAACTCTAGCCCAGACTAACCTGGAGCTCACTCTGTAGCCCCAGACTGGTCTCAAACTCACAGCAATCCTCCTATACCTCAGCCTCCTGAGTTGGGACTAAAGGCATGTGCTACCAGTCCCAGCCATTTAGCCTCTTAAAACTGAAAATGACACTCATTCTTGCAGTATCAGGATTGAAAAATGACCCAGGAACACACATTCCTGAAATAGGTCCCCAAAGTGTTCATCAAAGTAGCTGATGTTTATTGAACCTGTGCTTCCCATGCATCACTTTATTTAATCTACACAGCCATCCCATGCTACATACAATTACCTCCATGTTCAGATGCACACACTGAAGCACACAATACTTATCCTGCTCAGGGTCACATGGAAAGAGGCAAACTATGGTGGTCTCCCTCCAGACCTCACGTTCTTAACCCATGCTGACATAAACAAACTTGGCAGCAAGACAATATGTAAAGAATATCAATCAGGACCATTAGAATGGTCTCCTTTTTAAAAGTCTGCTTCTACTAGGAAACATGTCCAGGTACCTGTTAAGTGCAGATGTTAGCCGGAATCCAGGATGCTTTTCTTCTTTCCAAGGAGCCTGCTGCCTTTAAACACCAGAACAACAACATCAAAGAAGTTTAATACACAAGAGCAAAGGAGATCCTCAGATCAGGGCTGAAAACTCGCCCTTCTACTTACCTAGTGCATAAGCTGAGCTACCTAAAAAGGCCAAGGCCTTAATTTCTTTGCTCAGCGCTGAAAAAAGGCCACACGGAATGATCTCCCAGGGCCTAAAAAGCTCTCATTTCATGGATAACTACCACAAACCCACCAAATAGGATCAGCTAGCTGGACATACAAAGAGCTAACAAAAAAGGAAATCAGCACCCTTGAATGCCTGTTGAAATTGATCAAATATATAGCTGATCTCCCCTCTCATGGACAGGAGATCTTATTTTTTTTTAATTTATTTTTTTTTAATTTATTTTGGGGGGGGGGAGAGAGAATGGGCGCATCAGGACCTCCAGACGCATGCGCCACCTTGTGCATCTGTCTTACGTGGGTCCTAGGGAATTGAACCTGGGTCCTTTGGCTTTGTAGGCAAGTGCCTTAACAGTTGAACCATCTCTCCAGCCCAGGAGGTCTTATTTAAGGGGCTAGAGAGATTGCTCAGTGGTTAAAGGTTAAAGCCCTACAGCTCATATTTGATTCCCCAATACCCACATAAGGCCAGACACACAGAGTGGCATATCACATGTGTCTGGAGTTCATTTGCAGAGGCAGGAGGCCCTGACATCTTTCTCTTAACTAAATAAGTAAATAAATATTTTAAAAGGAGGTCTTATTTGAGAGGAATAAAAGAAAACATGGGCTGGAGAGACGGCTCAGCAGTTAAGGCGCTTGCCTGCAAAGCCAAAGGACCCAGGTTCAGTTTCTCAGGACCTACATAAGCCAGATGCACTAGGTGGTGCATGCTTCTGGAGCTCATTTGCAGTGGCTGAAGGCCCTGGTTTGCCCATTCTCTCTCTCTCTCTCTGTGTCTCATAAATAAATAAATAAATAAATAAATAAATTTTTAAAAACCACCCCTCATCATTTACCTTGATGTAAATGGAGGAGGTGCCTTGGCAACCAATCCTGTATGCAAACCTTTTGCATTCCTATGTGCATAGCCATGAAGCAACAGAATTGTTAGCTACCCAGATTATGAAAATATTAATCCCAGTGCTCTGGGAAGCATGATACTTTTTCTTGGATATAGATATTCTTATAAGAGTATCAGTTTGGAGAGCTACCTTTTCTGGCTTAAAATAAAATATTGCATTTATCCTACAAACTTGAATCCCAGGACTCTTGAAGTTGAAAACCTATGTTAGGTAAGGGCAATTATTTCTCACCTTGATTTCCTTTCTCAGAACCAGACTACACTACCCACGTTAAGTGCCCATTCTCAGTATTTGCCCAAAGAAAGAATGCAGAAGAGATCCTAACCCAGAGGCTAACTTTTTTTTGAAATATACTTTGCATGCATGTGTGTGCTCTGTGTGCACAGAGGCCAGATAAGCATGTCTGGTATCTTCCTCTATCCCTTCTTCCACCTTATTTCCCTGAGTCAGAGTCTCTCAATGAACCAGGAGCTTGTGCTAGTTTTTGATTAGACTTAGCCATTCTCCTGTCCCAGTCCCATTCTTCTTGGGGGACATAAGCATGTATAGACATGGCTGGCTTTTATTTTTATTTTATTTTTATTTATTTGAGAGTGACAGACAGAGAAAGAGGCAGAGAGAGAGAGAAAGAGAGAGAGAGAAAGAGAGAGAATGGGCAGGCCAGGGCCTCCAGCCACTGCAAACGAACTCCAGATGCATGCGGCACCTTGAGCTGGTGTACGTGGGTACTGGGGAATAGAGCCTCAAACCAGGGTCTTTAGGCTTCACAGACAAGCACTTAACCACTAAGCCATCTCTCCAGGCCCCATGCCTGGCTTTTTATCAGGGTGCTGGGGATCAAACTTGGGTCCTCATGCTTAGCAAGTGCTCCTTAACCTGCTGAGCTATCTCCCCACAGCCCCACTTTTTTTTTTGTTGTTGTTGTTCCAAGGTAGGGTCTCACTCTAGCTCAGGCTAACCTGGAATTCACTATGTAGTCTCAGGGTGGCCTCGAACTCATGGCAATCCTCCTACCTCTGCCTCCGAAGTGCTGGGATTAAAGGTGTACGCCACCTTGCCAGGCTGTTGTTTGTTTTTTGAAGCAGGGTCTCACTCCAGCTCAGGCTGACCTGGAATTCACTTTGTAGCTCAGGCGGGCCTTGAACTCACAGAAATCCTCCTACATCTGCCTCCCAAGTGCTGGGATTTTAGGCATGAGCCACCACGCCCAACCATGTATATGTAATATATGTGTGTGCACATTTCTGTCCTGTGCAGCACCCCATGCACTTGCCTGTGCTGACTACAGTGGCCAGAGCAGAATGTTGGATGTCCCACTCCATCGCTCATTCCGCCCATTCTTTTGTGAGCAGGAATCTCTACTGATCCTGAAGCTTAGTTTGTTTCCCCAGGAGTTCTGGTGATTCTTGGGTCTCTGCTCCCCTACAGCACTGGGAACTGGGGTTACAGATGTGAATGGCCACTCCTAGCTGCTTATGTGAGTCCTTGGGATCAGATTTGAGAGGTCTCTCAGGCCTCCTAGGGCCCTCACACTTGCACAGGAAGTGCTCTTATCTGCTGAGCCATCTCTTCAGCCCCAAGACTTAAATTTTTTTGATGTTATTGTTGTTAGAGACAAGGTCTTACTACATAGTCCAGGTGTTACTATATATTCGAACTTGTGATCTTCCCACCTCTTGAATGCTAGTATTATAGGCATATACCACCATACCCAACTCAAAACTTAAGTCTTATTAGAAAAAAACACAATTCCGTTGTATATTGAAATGGCCAGCTGAGCATGGTGGCACAAGCTTATATTATAATCCTAGCACTTCACAGGTGGGGGCAGGAGAATCATGGAATTCAAAGCCATCCATGACTACACAATGAGTTTGATGCCAGCATGGTATACATGAGACCCTATCTCAATTATTTAAAAAAGTATAAATAATTAATAAAGCTGGGTGTGTTGGTGAACAACTTGAATCCCAGCACTTGGAAGGCAGAGGTAGGAGGAGCACCATGAGTTCAAGGCCACCCTGAGACTACATAGTAAATTCCAGGCCAGACTGGCCTAGAGTGAGACCCTACTTAAACAAACAAACAAACAAACAAACAAAATAATAAATAGAAATGTCTAAACAACATTTAAAGTGGATAAAGCAAAGTGAAACACCTTAAAAAATGACATGCTCATTTTTTAAAATCAGCAGGGCATAGTGGCACACTCCTTTAATCCCAACAATTGGGAGGCAGAGGTAGGAGGATGGCTGAGAGTTCAAGGCTACCCTGAGACTTTGTAGTGAATTCCAGGTCAGCCTGGGCTAGAGTGAGATTCTACCTCAAAAAACCTTATGTGTGTGTGTGTGTGTGTGTGTGTGTGTGTGTGTGCACGCACGCGCGCTTGTGTGTATTTTCAATACAACTTGCTTACCTTGGCCAACTTTCATCCAGGGGCTGTGAAGAGTAATTGGCTCCAAAAGTATTTCCATCGAAGTAGAGATTTAATAAAGGAAAATAAAAGTAATGGAAACTCGAAGAAGAATTAAGAAAGCGGGGGCTAGAGAGAGGGCTCAGTGAATAAGAGTACTGCTATGCAAGCTCAAGACTTGAGCTCAATCCCTAGCACCCCCTTAAAAAGCCAGGCATGGCAGCACGTGTCTGTAAGCCCAGCTCTGGGAGGGAAGGGGAGGACCGAGACAGAAGGACACCTGTGGGATCCCTGGTCAGCCAGTCTAACCCAAAACCAGGGTGCCCCGGGTTCAGTGAGAGCCTCTCCATCAGGGTAAATAAGGCAGAAGAGTGATGGAGGAGGACACACGACATCTTCCTCTGGCTTCCATACGGGTCATGGGGCATGCACACATGCACATGCGTACACACATGCACACACACCACATACACATGCAAAAGAATGAAGAAACTGAAAGTAGGAGGTTGAAAACTTGAGTCTTCGCTCTTACTTGATCCCTATACTTGATAGCTCCTTCTCTTGTACACGCTCTTATCAGCTTCTTTATGGAAGGTCTATTCCTTCATCTCCTAACCAGCTTTGTTTTTTTTGAGGTAAGGTTTCACTCTAGTTCAGGCTGACCTGGAATTCAATATGCAGTCTCAGGGTGGCCTCGAACTCACGGTGATCCTTCTACCTCTGCCTCCCGAGTGCTGGGATTAAAGGCGTGAGCCACCATGCCCGGCCTAACCAGCTTCTTCATGTGAGCCATATAGGGCATTTCTTTTCCTTTCTTTTCTTGTCTACCCAACATCTTCTATTTCAAGAACTGTCTCTACTCCCACCCCAAACTTGGTAAGGCTGTCATTCTACAAAAGTCTCTCTTATCCTAAGGAACGGATGGACTCAGGCCCAGTTAATTTTAGTCAAGGTACTTTTTATCCTCTTGGAAATAGTGATTGGTTCAGAGATGGTCTCATGACAAAAACAGGACCAAGGAGAGACAGTGTGCTTTTGAGAGGGCAGGAGTACTCCCAATGGCGGTGACTGGGTGGCTCCTCTTGGAGAGAAAGCTTGCCTATACAAGAAGTTAGCACAGAGGTAGTACCACAGAGCAGAGGCTTAATGATATGTCGTTCCCCAGCTGTAGTCTGAGAGCTTTTAGTAAATTTTCTTTTTCCTTAGGAGGCTGAAAGTGTCAAGTTTGAGGCCAAAGTGGGTAACTTAGGAAGACCCTGTCTCAAAATTTTTTAAAAACATGTTAAGGATATAGTTCACATTAAAGCCTTTGTCTAGCATGTGCAAGACCCTGGGTTCAATCCCTAGCACTGAAAAACAAAACAACAAAAAATACCCTTCCTTTTTCTTAAATATTTTTATATTTATTTATTTATATTTTGGTTTTTCAAGGTTGGGTCTCATTCTGACCCAGGTTGACCTGGAATTAACTATGTGGTCTCAGAGTAGCCTTGAACACACAGAGATCCTACCACTGCCACAACGCCCAGATAATTTTTATTTATTTATTTGAGAGAGAGAAAGAGGCAGATAGATGGAGGGAGCAGAGAATGGGTGCACCAGTGCCTCCAGCCACTGAAAACAAACTTCATTCACCACCTTGTGCATCTGGCTTACATGGGTTCTGAAGAATTGAACCTGGGTCCTTTGGCTTTGCAGGCAAACACCTTAACCACTAAGCCATCCCTCCAGCCCCCTTCCTTCCTTCCTTCCTTCCTTCCTTCCTTCCTTCCTTCCTTCCTTCCTTTCTTTTTCTTTCTTTTTTTTTTTTTTTTTTTTTTTTTGGCTTTTCAAGGTATGGTCTCACTCTAGCCCAGGTTGACCTGGAATTCACTATGTAGTCTCTCAGGGTGGACTTGAACTCACAGAGATCCTCCTACCTCTGCCTCCCAAGTGCTGGGATTAAAGGCATGCACCACCATGCCTGGCTCAAGCCTATTCTTTTTGTCTTCTATGTCACTTATTAAACAATATACATCTAGCAATTATCAATAATGCCAGCCAGGCCAAGTGAGCCAATGGGTACAATAATGCCATGTCTGTTATGGGGGAAACCAACAGCTCTCTAATTGGACTTGAGGCCCGCTCCATGGGAGGGAATACATGCCTAATACTAAAAGCCTATGACAGGGGAAGTCATGAACCCTAGAGGCAGAACGTCTGCTGGTGTCTGGCTAAATGTATATACTATGCTCACCAAATTTCCCGGTAAGCACTTTTCTTAATGTTCATACCCATATATTAATGCTACTCACACTTTTGGCTGAGGAAGCATCTCTTTTTAGATGGTGGTGACCTTGGGATGACTCAGAAGGCACCATGGTGGTAAGAAGTGGCAGAGGAGTGCTCAGCACTGAAACATCTCTATCATACCTTCCAAGGCTCATCAGGGTGCATTGCAGAAGAGGTGGTGGAAAGAATATAAGAGCCAAAGGAAGAGTAGGACTGCTTACAATGCACTCTTCCAGACACAAAATGGCCTGGATATCCATGACCTTGTAGTGCCTGACACTGCCTACACAAGACCATCATAATAGGAGGAAAAGATGATGACATCAAAATAAAAGAGAGACTGATTGAGAGAGGGAATGGCTATAATGGAGAGTGGAATTGCAAAGGGAAAAGTGGGGGGAGGGAATTATCATGGTTTATTGTCTATATTATGGAAGTTGTCAATAAAACACACACACATAATAATAATAATGCCTTTGATCCCCAATCCTTTTTATTTCTCTTTTCCTTTCTTTCCTTTCCTTTTCTCCTTCCTTCCTTCCTTTCCTTTTTTTTTTAAGTAGCAATGTCTCATCTTGCTTCAGCTGACCAGGAACTCACTCTATAACTCAAGCTGGCCTTGAACTCAAGACAATCCTTCTACCTCAGCCTGCAGAGTGCTGGGATTATAGGCATAAGCCATAGCACCCAGTTTCCAAATCTTTATTTCTTAAGGGAGGGATACAGAAGATACAAGGTACACATTAAGATATCAGCTGCATGAGAATGGATATGCTAAGCACCTACTATGTGCTCATGAGTGAGTTCATACTCTTATGTAACCCTAGTAATTCAGGGAGGCAGATGATGTCATTTCATGGCTGAAGAAACAGAGGCTCAGTTCTAGCAAAGTTGAGCATTTCAAGATCCTACAGGTAGCATGGAGGTCAGGGGCCAAACCCACAGTCAGTGACTCTAAAGCTCCAGATGGCACTTAAGCCACATTGCCTCAGAAAACAGTGAACTAGCACAAGGACCACAGAAAATAGAAGATATGTACCTGGGGTGTACTCACAAGAAGGATGGAAGTTAGAAAAGAAGTATCACTTGCTTGGGGTCAGGAGGAAAGGGGCCTTCTGTGAACCTGGGCTGGGTATCAAGTGAATATAGGATCTGGTATTAGGAAACTGTGGGCACTCGTGAAATCTTAGTGATTCAGTGTAAAATGTTTCCTTTGCCAAGAAAAGTATTACGATTGCAAGGTTCATTTTCTAGGTATTCATTTTCTTTGTCCTGCCCTCATTATCTTTTTTTTTTTTTATATGGAACGCTTCATGAATTTGCGTGTCATCCTTGTGCAGGGGCCATGCTAATCTTCTCTGTATTGTTCCAATTTTAGTGTATGTGCTGCCGAAGCGAGCACGGTCCTCATTATCTTATTTCTTAATCTGACCCTGAGCTAATGCAATGACACAGATATTTTTCCAGAGATACATTTCTTCAACTTGACTAGTATGCATCGCCTTTGTGAGGTACAGAGCCGATCCCAGCAGGAGAGAGAAGAGACCAAGGTGATGAGGGAGTAAGAGTCCCTGTGACACATGAGCACATCAGGATTGAAGCTGGCAAAGCCAATAGGGAGGAGACACTGATTCTCACAATCTGTGGTTATTTGCCTTTCTCCTTTCTATAGGAGTTGACTAATCTCTACTCACAAAAGCTCAGTTTCATAAAGTACATGTTTAACATGTTTCTTAAAACATTGCCCATCTTTAAACTCATTGTCCAGTTACATAGTGTTGATGATCCAAGTTAGATATAATGATCAAATGTTTATTATTTCAATGTTGAAGTATAGTACTTTTGCATTTTAACCTGCTCAATGTATATTTACAACATAGATATGTAGTAAATTTTTGACATTTTCATTCTTTCTATTTATTTATTTATTTGAGACAGAGAGGGAAAGAGAGAAAGGGAGAGTGAGAATGGGTGGGCCAGGGCCTCTAGCCACTGCAAACGAACTCCAGATGTTGCGCCTTCTTGTGCATCTGGCTTATGTGGGATCTGGAGAATCAAACTGGAGTCCTTAGGCTGTGCAGGCATGAGCCTTAACTGCTAAGCCATCTCTCCAGCCCAAATTTTTGACATTTTTCCTATGTACAAAAGGTCCAACAGCTAGAAAATATGCACCTGAGTTCTTTTCTGTAGTTGTCTCATTTAATATGGTAGATAGTTAAAAATCTAAGATGCCGACAGAACCTAATGCTACAAGCTTATAGTTAAACTCAACAGAAGGAAAACCTAAAGGGAGATCTGTACTTTTGAAGATGTCAGAAAATTGCATTCAGGGATTGAAGAGATGGCTCAGCAGTTAAAGGCACTTGCTTGCAATGCCTGAAGTTTTGATTTCCCAGTACCCACGTAAAGCCAGATGCACAAAGTGGGGCATGCATCTGGAGTTCGTTTGCAGTGGTGGGAGGCCCTGGCAAACATATGCATATTCACTTTCTGCCTATTTCTTTCTGTCTCTCTCAAATAAAAATCAATCAATCAATAATTATTTTAATCTTTTAAAATTATTTTTTATCAGAGAGAGAGAGAGAAAGAGAAACAGAGAATTGGCACACCAGGGCCTCCGACCACTACAATTGAACACTAGATGCATGCACCATCTTGTGTGCACAGGCAACCTTGCATGCTGCATCACCTTGTGTGTCTGGATTATGTGGGACCTGGAGGGTTGCACAGGAGTCCTTAGGCTTCACAGACAAGTGCCTTAACCGCTAAGCCATCCCTCCAGCCCAACTTCTTTCTTTAAAACTTTATTTTTAGGGCTGGAGGGATGGCTTAGCGGTTAAGGCATTTGCCTGCAAAGCCAAAAGACCCAGGTTCGATTCCCCAAGACTCATGTTAGCCAGATGCACAAGGGGGTGCATGTGTCTGGAGTTCGTTTTCAGTGGCTGGAGGCCCTGAAATGCCCATTCTCTCTCTCCCTCTTTCTCTGTCAAATAAATAAATAAATAAAAATAAAATATTTTTTTAAAAAGGAAGAAGTCAAGCATGGTGGAGGCAGAGGTAGGAGGATTGCTGTGAGTTCAAGGACAGCCTGGGACTACAGAGTGAATTCCAGGTCAGCCTGGGCTAGAGTGAGACCCTACCTCTGGGGAGTGTAGGGGAGAAGAAAAAAAAAGAACAAGAAAACTGCAATCAGGTGGTGGTGTGGTTTTAATTACTCAACAGTGAGATCTCCTAAAGATCAACCTACAGACAAAAAAAAAAAAAAAAAAAAAAAAAAAAAAAAAAACTTCAGTTCTACACTAGGATTTGTTGTTTAACTCAATAGGCAATTCTGGAGTGCAGGCTGGTTGCTAGAATACAAACAGAAGATGCACACAGGGGAAAATTTTTCACAAGCCACAGAGTAGCTCCTGCTTAAGCAGTAAAACTTAGCTAATTAAACTTGAAAATAAGGGATAAAGAAAAGGTTAAACAAGGAAAGAAAAAAAAAAGCAAGGAAGAGGTGGCTGCAATGGAGGAAAGTAGAAAATGAAATTTGAAAAACATCTAAGTGGGGTGGTGCACACCTTTAATCCTAGCACTGAGGAGGCTGAGGTAGGAGGAATGCTATAAGTTCAAGATCAGACTGTGTTTCAGGTCAACCTGGGACACAGTGAGAGCCTGCTTCAAAAAAAATTAAAGAGGGCCGGAGGGATGGCTTAGCAGTTAAGACGCTTGGCTGCAAAGCCAAAGAACCCAGGTTCGACTCCTCAAGACCCATGTAAGCCAGATACACAAGGGGGTGCATGCATCTGGAGTTCGTTTACAGTGGCTGGAGGTCCAGGCACACCCATTCTCTCTCTCTACCTGCCTATTTCTGTATCTCTCTCAAATAAATAAATAAAAATAAAATATTTTTAAAAATTAAAGAGGGTTGGAGAGATGGTTTAGCAGTTAAGGCACTTGCCTGTGAAGGCTAAGGACTCAGATTTGATTCCCCAGTACCCATGTAAGCCAGCAGCACAAGGTGTCACATGCATCTGGGGTTTGTTTGCAGCACCTGGAAGCCCTGGCATACCCATTCTCTCTCTCTCTCAAATAAAAATAAATAAATAATTTTAAAAAGAAAGGAAAATATAAATGTCTTTAAAAAAGAAGAAAGGGAAAGAAAGAAAGAAAGAAAGGAAGGAAGGAAGGAAGGAAGGAAGGAAGGAAGGAAAAAGAAAGCCAGCCAATTATCACACTCATCCTTCTGTGAGCTCTTTAGCTCTTCCTTCACCTTCTTCTGTTGGAATGTTCCCTGGGGTCTTGTGGCCTCCTGTCCCAGCCCACATCCACTGGGGACTCAGAATCATTGGTGCCTGGCACAACTGGAGCTAAGAGCACCCTCGGAGACTCTTTCATGTCCCCATCCTCGGCCAGCTCTAGTCCAGTACCTCATAAGTCCATGCCTCCAGCTCCTACAGCTCTTGTGGATCCCAAGTCCAAATTTCCAACTGCCTGTTTGGTTTTCCTCCAAAAGTGCCCCAGATAGCTCACATTCCACCTAAAATCCAACTGAGCACCCCTCATCCTCTCCTGTGTATCATCTGTTCCTCTTGTTTTACTTTATTGCATTTAATGAGGGGCCTTCACTTCTGCTTAAGTTTAGAGTCATCCCAGGGCTCCCTCCTCCCGGAAGTCAACACAGGACAACCTTCCTTGAGTTCACCCATCCACAAGGGGCCCCCTGGTCCTGAGCCTCAGGAGGGTGAGGGATTAGCTCTCACTCCCTCTTCTCCAGGAAGCAGGGCAGCTCTTCTTTCAGCTGATAAGAGGACATCAGTTGGCCATTTACCAACAGTGGGTGGGGTTTCTGAGCCAGGGAAGGTCAAAACAAGTTCAACTCCGTCTTTTTTTGGTGTTGTCTAAGTCTAGGTTCTTCTCTTGGTTTCCTGTCTCCATGTGCTAAGCACACCTAGGGGAGGGCTTCATAACTGCCTTTTAGAGGTAGCCTGGAGGCTGTACAACTTTGTGTCCTGCTGGGGACACGGTTTGTAGGGCAAGCTTATGACCTTCTATGTAGCTGGCAGGAGAAGTGAACTGGGACTATGCTTCATAAAGCCCACCCAACAAGACAAGTTTTAGGGTCAGATTTAATATATAAAACTAGTTACAATTGATGTCTTCCTGTTTTCTAAGCCACTGTTACTGTATTTTTTCTTGTTCCTTGATATCTAACTATGCTCCTCATACCCCATTCCCCACCCAGACAGGATCTCATTTTAGCCCAGGCTGACCTTGAACTCACTAAGCAGTTCATGCTGACTTTGAACCAGAGCAATCCTACTGCCCCAGCCTCTAGAGCCACCATGCTCGCTTAACTACACCCCTCCTGAATAATCTTATAGTCAAATTGCAGAAGCGGTATTCCATGTGGGATCTTTTCAAGTCTTTGCTCCCTCCATCTTCCTCACACATGAGGTAAGCAGGCTGCATGTGGGATTCTGAAATCAGATCTTTTTCCTTTAAAGCTCTCAAGGCCAGTGTTTCTTTGTCCTTTGAGGTGATGTGGATGTTAGGTAAAAAGTGGAAACCCTCAGTTGTAGACAGGAAGTTTCTTAACCACAGAATTTCTCAAAGCCACTCTATACCGTAAGACTCCAAGAGCAGAGAGAGAGCACAGTGTTTGTCAAATTTAACAGGCCATGAATATCAAAAACTAGTGTCCTATAAATCTGTGTTCTAAATAATTAAAGCCAGGCACACTCCAGAGGGGAGAACTCCTAACTCTGACAGGGCTTCAGGCATCTCTTCAAGACTGTTCATACCAGCACTCTCAATTTTGTTGGGGAACGTTCTAAACATTTGTCTTTCTTTCTTTCTTTCAAAAAACAGATCTCAGGCCCAGGTTTAATTCCTCATTACCCACATAAAGCCAGATGCGCAAAGTGACACATGCATTTGGAGTTCATTTGCCGTGGCAAGATCCTAGCATGCCCATAAGCACTCGCTCTCTCTCCTTGC
Source organism: Orientallactaga sibirica (assembly GCA_036365145.1). Taxonomy (NCBI): domain Eukaryota; kingdom Metazoa; phylum Chordata; class Mammalia; order Rodentia; family Dipodidae; genus Orientallactaga; species Orientallactaga sibirica. The sequence continues at coordinate 5,139,259 of JAEOAD010000031.1, read as the reverse complement.
AAATAAGTAAATAAAAATTTTAAAACAAACAAACAAACAAAAACAAACAAACAACCAAACAAACCAACAAACAGATATTGGGCTGGAGAGATGGATCCGCGGTTTAGGTGCTTGCTTACAAAGCCTAAAGGCCTGGGTTCAATTTCCCAATGCCTCTGTAAGGCCAGATGCACAGAGTGGCACATGCATCTGGAGTTTGTTTGCAGTGGCAGGAGGCCATGGTGCATTTTCTCTCTCTCTCTCTGCTAATAAATAAAAATTTTAAAACCCCAAAAACAGATCTTGACACCTTTAATCTGGAGAGGCCAAGGTAGGAAGATTGCTGTGAGTTCAAGGCCAGCCTGGGACTACAAAGTGAGTCTAGGTCAGTCTGGGCTAGGGTGAGACCCTACCTCAAAAAAAACAAAATTAGGGAGGGCTGCAGAGATGGCTTAGTGGTTAAGGGATTTGCCTGCAAAGCCAAAGGATCCCAGTTTGACTCTCCAGGACTCACATAAGCCAGATGCACAAGGGGGCACATGCATCCAAAGTTCATTTGCACTGGCTGGAGGCTCTGAAGTGCCCATTCTCTCTTTCTCTCAAACATATATACATACATATATATATATAGCTAAGTTCTCCAGTACCCATGTAAGCCAGATGCACAAGGTGGCACATGTGTCTGGAGTTCGTTTGCAGAGGTCCTGGCGTGCCCATTCTCTATCTGCCTCTTTCTCAATCTCCCTCATGCTCTGTCCCTCAAATAAATAAAAATAAAAAAACAAAAACAGCCTTTAATCCCAGCACTCGGGAGGCAGAGGTAGGAGGATGATTGCTGAGAGTTCGAGGCCACCCTGAGACTACATAGTTAATTCCAGGTCAGCCTGGACCAGAGTGAGACCCTACCTCGAAAAACAAAAACAAAACAAAACAAAAAAACAAACAAAAAAAACCCAATATCAGACAACAAACAAACAAAACCCTACCAGATCTCGGGCTGGGGAGATGGCTCAGCAATTAAACAATGTGCTTGCTTGCAAAACCTGCTGGCCCTGGTTCAGTTCCTCAGTACCCACATAAATCCAGATGCACAAAGTGACACATGAGGGGCAAGAGGCCCTGGCACACCATTCATTCATTCATTTTCTCTCTCAAATAAATGAATGACTAAATAAAAATATTCTGGGCTGGAGAGATGGCTCAGCAGTTAAAAAGGTGCCTATTGGGGCTGGAGAGATGGCTTAGGGGTTAAGGTGTTTGCCTGCAAAGCCAAAGGATCCCAGTTCAATTCTCCAGGACCCATGTAAGCCAGATGCACGAGGGGGCGCATGCGTCTGGCAGTGGCTGGAGGCCCTGGCGCACCCATTCTCTCTCTCTGCCTTTCTCTCTCTCAAATAAATAAATAAATTAAATATATTTTTAAAAGGTGCCTGTTTGCAAGACCTGATAGCCGGGTTCCATGGCCCAGTGGCAGTGGCAGTATTGTAGCCAATGAGGTCTATCCAAAGTGTGATTTTTGCTAATAGAGTTCATTTGCAGTGGTAAGAGGCCCTGGCGTGCCCATATCTCTTTCTTTCACTCCCCCAGCAAATAAATTAATAAAAATGTAAAAATAACAAAAAATATATCTCTTTCAGAAGATGGCACTTTCCTTCCTCCCTCCCTCCCTTCCTCCCTCCATCTCTCTCTTTTTCTTTTTGAGTATGTGTGCATGCACATGTGTGCAATGTTTATGTGTAGGTCAAAGGTCAATGTCAGATGACTTAACTTGATTACTCTCCATGTTACTTTTTTTTTTTGAGGCAAGCCTAACAGATTGGCCTTTTTTTTTTATTATTTATTTTTGGAGAGAGACACAGAGAGAGACAGACAGAGAGGGAGAGGGAGACAGATAGAGATGGGCGCGCCAGCAGTCTCTCAGCTGCTGTGAACGAAATCCAGATGCGTGCGCCCCCTTGTGGTCAAGTGTGGCATTGCACCCTTGCATTACTTTGCATCTGGCTAAACGTGGGACCTGGAGATTGGAACCGGGTTCTTAGGCTTAGCAGGCAGGTGCCTTAACCGCTAAGCCATCTCTCCAGGCCGAGACTGGCCTTTTTTATGCGAGAGAAAGAGAGCGAGAGTGAAAGAAAGGGGGGAGATAATTGGCACACCAGGGTCTCCATCCACTGCAATTGAACTCCAGACATGTGCACCCCCTTGTGTGCAAGTGTGACATTGCACACTTTCGTCACTGTGCATCTGGCTTACGTGGGACCTGGAGAGTCGAATATGGTTCCTTAGATTTCGCAGGCAAGCATCTTAACTGCTAAGCCATCTTTCCAGTCCCCCCTTTTTAAATTTATTTTTGAGAGAGAGAGGATGGGCATTCCAGGGCCTTAAGCCACTGTGAACAAACTCCAGACATGTGCCCCCTTGTGCACATGTGTGACACTGTGTACTTGCATCACTGTGTGTCTGGCTATGTGGGACCTGGAGATTTGAACACGAGTTCTTAGGCTTTGCAGGCAAGCACCTTAACCACTAAACCATCTCTCCAGTCTTCCCCCTTCTGTTCTTTTGAGGTAGGGTCTTGCTCTAGGACAGGCTGACCTGGTATTCACTATGTAGTCTCAAGCTGGCCTTGAACTCAGTGATCCTCCTACCTCTGCCTCCTGAGTGCTGGGATTAAAGGCATGCACCACCATACCTGGTTCCATGTTACGTTTTGATGCAGGGTCTCTCTCTCTCTCTCTTTCTCTCTCTTTTTTTTTCTTTTTTTTTTGGTTTTGCAAGATAGGGTCTCACTCTGGTCCAGGCTGACCTGGAATTAACTATGTAGTCTCAAGGTGGCCTCGAACTCTCGGTGATCCTCCTACCTCTGCCTCCCGAGCGCTGGGACTAAAGGCATGCACCACCACGCCTGGCTTGATTCAGGGTCTCTTGATGAATGTAGAGCTCACTGTTTGGGTTACATTAAACTAGCCAGGAAGCCCTGGGGATTCTCCTACCTCCACTTCCCCAGTTTTGGAATTATAGGTGTATGCTGCCATGCTAGCATTTTGATATGGGTGCTGGGCATCCAAACTCAGGTCCTCGTGCTTGTGTAGTAAGCACTTTTCCCAATACAAGGGAGTATTTCTGATTCTCTAGTGTACCTTTTCTTTTTCTAATGTATTGTTCACGTGTCAAAAAAATATTCACTGGGCTAGAGAAATGGCTTAGAGGTTAAGGCACTTGCCTGCAAAACCAAAGTACCCAGGTTCGATTGCTCAGTACCAACATAAAGCCAGATGCACAAGGTGGCGCGTGTGTCTGGAGTTTGTTTGCAGTGCACCCATTCTCTCCCCCCCCCTTGATATATATATATGCTTCTTTCTCCCTCTCTTGATATATATATCTGCTTCTCTCCCTCTCTCTCTGTAACAAATGAATAAAATAAATATTCACTTGCTGCAAATTTATGGAAATAGTTCAGAAGCTCAACAGGATGATGTTTGGGATGAAGCTGGTTTACTGGTCTTGGAAAGTGAGGAGGGAGAAGGACTTTTAAAGGCATAGACTGCTGCAAAAAGTAGAAATTTCTAGACTGAGCTCCCCAACCCAGTCCCAGCCAGGAACAGCCTTTGTGGTGTCTCTCCTTTGCCTGCAGTTGGTGAGGATCGGCCAGAGTCAAGTCTGGCAATGCCCTGGTCTTTGCAATGGTAACACATGCCAACAGCATGGCCCACTGCCCTGGCCATCTCTGCAACATGGCCGCCTACTGCAGAAGGAATCTCCTCTGTCTGAGTCCTGCTTCTTGTGGCTGCCCACTCTGGCGGGAAGCTGAAGTATTTGTTGAACAATGTTCATTTTATCTGTGATCATAGTGTCCTGGGTTGACCCTTATCTAAGCCTGTGTGCCCATCTTAAAGCAATATCCAAGTCAAGAAATCACTGCAATAAGAGAATTCGAAACCACTTTTTTTCTGTTTGTACCAATAAAAACTATTTTCTCACTCAAAATGGTAAGACCTCATTAAAAAGGTATTAGACAAATATAAAGGAAACAGTTTCGAATGCATCATTTAGCTGGGCACGGTGGCACGCTCCTTCAATCCCAGCACTCAGGAGATTGAGATAGAAGCATCACTGTGAGTTCAAGGTCAGCCTGGTCTACAGAGTAAGTTCCAAGTCAGCCTGGGCTGGAGTAAGACCGTATGTCAAAAAAAAAAAAGTTACATCACTTTACAACCAATATAATATAGGCCAGGAAAGAAAAAACTCAGGTTTCCCCCTTCAAATTTTGAATGAGATAACACATGAGATGTCAAATCATCCCACATTTTATTTTCACTTGTGCTCAGTCTCTTGATTCTTCAAGGGGACTCACTGGTTCATTAGTGGGCACCCCTAGACTAAAGAACTTTCTTTGTATCAGCAGATGTCCAGGTCCAGGATCCTAATTAGGGGCTTAGAAAGGGACCACAGAGAGATGGCTCATGATCAGTGAATCCAACTCATACTCTTTGGTGAGCAACTTAATCTGAATATTCGTTTCGATTTTGCTGTCCTTTCCCTCAGGAGCTGACAAGCTGTGCTGGTGCTCTCTCCGAAGTGGACTTAGAGTCAGGTTATCCCTTGGGATCCTTGCAAAGGTAGACAGGATCCCTGAACACTGAATGCAGTCTCTTCTGGGGTCTTGCAAACTCTATTACCTCTGCTAGAACATTCCTTTCTAAACCTCCTCCTTTCTGATATTTACAATTTATATCATGTGATATTGTCACTTTTCTTTTCTTTTCCTTTCCTTTCCTTTTCTTCTTTCTTTCTTTCTTTCTTTCTTTCTTTCTTTCTTTCTTTCTTTTCTTTCTTTCTCTCTTTCTTTCATTTTCTTCTTCTCCCTCTCCATTCTCCCCCCTTTTATTTTTTGCCTCTTTTAAAAAGATTTTTAAACTTTTATTTATTTATTTATTAGAGAGAGGGAGAGTGAGAATGGGTGTGCCAGGGCCTCTAGCCACTGCAGAACAACTCCGGAAGTATGCACTACCATGTGCATCTGGCTTATGTGGGACCTGGAGAATCGGACCAGGGTCCTTAGGCTTCACAGGCAAACGCCTTAACCGCTAAGCCATCTCTCCAGCTCCCCCCCTTTTTTTTGTTTTGTTTTTCGAGGTAGGGTCTCACTTTAGCTCAGGCTGACCTGGAATTCACTATGTAATCTCAGGGTGGCCTTGAACTCACGGCGATCCTCCTACCTCTGCCTCCTGAGTGCTGGGATTAAAGGTGTGTGCCACCATGCCCGGCAGCTCCCCCTTTTTTTGCCTCTTTGCTGCCTGTCATCTCCCAAAGGGCTCTAAACTCAAGAAGGTAGTACCTCCATTGTCACTTTGTCATCACTGCTGAAGACAGTGCCTGGGTACAGGGAAGGGGCTCTATGAGTATCTGTTAATAAATGAACACACCATGCCCTTACTTCTTACTTATCCCTCCAGGATGTCTTCTCTGTGTCTTAAACTGGCTCAAGCTGCTCCTCCGTGTGCTCACACCACTCCTGGGCACCTTCCTTAGTTCCAGATACTACAGTGTGCTATGACTGCTTGCTAACCTAGCTGCCTTCCACTGATTATAATCAACCTGAGGACAGGGACTGTTATATGCCCGTTACACCTACAAAATGGTGCCTGACCAACCACTAGTAGATACGTCATAAATGATTTGCAAATTAATAATTCTCCTTTTTCTTTCTTAGTTCATTTACCTTGTATTTCTCTGGTTGATAAAATTGTACACATGTAGATATATTTAGATTATACTTGCTTCAAAAATATCAGAGATGTCCATATATACACACATCTACATACATATATAGCAAAAATGTATAATATAAAACATAGAAATGAGTATCATCAAGAACAAGAAGGAACTGAGAAGATATACTGTATTTGATTGTATGTTTTGGAGGAGGTGTAGGATTTATATAATTTTGTTTTTTTAATATATATTTAATATATTAATATAATATTATTATGTTTTATATATATATATATATTTTTTTTTCAAGGTAGGGTTTCACTCTAGCCCAGGCTGACCTGGAATTCAGTATGTAGTCTCAGGGTAGCATCAAACTCATGGTGATCCTCCTACCTCTGTCTCCCAAGTGCTGGGATTAAAACATGTGCCATCACGCCCAGCTTTTTTAAATATTTTATTTGTTTATTTATTTGACAGAAAGAAGGAAAAGAGAGGAGGAGGTAGATATATAGACAGAATGGGTGTGCCAGGGCCTCTAACCACTGCAAAGAAACTCCAGGTGCATGCGCCATCTTGTGCATTTGGCTTTATGAGAGTACTGGGGAATAGAACCTGGGTCCTTTGGCTTTGCAGGCAAGCACGTTAACCACTAAACCATCCCTCCAGCCCCCTCTTTTTTTTGAGATAGAGTCTCACTATGTAGCTCATGCTGGCTGGAATTTTGGAATTTGTTTGTTTTCTCTTTCTCCTTCCTCCCTTTCTTTGATTCATGGGTGGGGGGAGGGATTAAACACATGCTAGGCTCTCAACCACTGAGCAATACCATCAGAAAAAAATCTTTTTCTTGAACTCAAAGGCTTGAGAATGCCAGGCAAGCAGAGCACTGAGCTACACCCTAGCCTCTATATTGTTAAATCACTCAGAAAAACATTTAGTCTTTTGCTTGAAAATTCCAAGCAATTTAGACAATTGTCTGGTGTGCTACTCCACACCCACATGTGCTAGCTAGCTAAAGTGCGGTTCCCTTTTACTTCTGGATTGTGTCAAAATTATCACTCATTCCAGAAAAGAATTCTCAAGATCATTTGTGATCGTTTGTGTTCTCTAATGATGGCCATATCATGTACAAAACTAGAAGTCAGGCAGCGTTGTGGACCACATGAGGTATGCCTGCCGGGGAGGAAAGGAAAGAAATCAGCCTTCGCTGGAATCATCATCTTTGCCTCCCAATAGTTAAAATTCGAAGGACCTTGAAGGCAAGAAAAGTGCACCCCCACAACTCCTTCCTCTTGGGCATGGTTCATTGTCATTGCATGGACCCAGCTTAGGCTACTTCAGCCACAGCAATGGAATCGGTTCTTCGACACTCAGTTTTCTCATGGGAAAATGGGGGTTAAAAAAATAAACGACTCATTGAGTTCCAAGGACTAAATGACACATAAATTGCCCAGCACAGTGCCTGGCATGGGTAGGTGCTCAGTAAACATGAGTGCCCTCCCCCACTTCCTGGTTTCTAGGTCTGTGAAGCCAACTCTACCATCACTGCCAGGAATTCAGCTTTCTGCAAGGAGACTCACCCCGCCTTTCTGCTCCTTCCTCCACTCCTGTGCTGAAAAGAGCGAAGTGAGAAAAGGCCCCTTGGCATACTTCCGTGTCCTTCTCCACAAACCCAGCTCAGTTCTGTATCCCCAAAGTCCTAAGCGTAGTGCTGGTTCCACAGCAGAAAACAACCCCCATGCTACTTCTTCACCCCTAACAAGTGTTGCCTATATACAACTGTTAGATGAATTTGCTAGCTCCTTTTCTTTATTGCTACCTAGCAACACACACTTGGGCATAAAGTACACATCTCTGTGTAAGAATTTTCCTAAACACCAAGCTTACATTTTAGTTGTCATTTATTGAGTTAGAAGCTCTACAAAGAGAACTTTTAGGAGATTTCTTCTTTAAGTTTCAAAAGCAGTTTATCAGGTCAATTGAAACATAAATAACATAAATCGGCCTATCTATTTTGGAGAAATTTCTCTAACTTGATTCAAAGACAGGCTTGACAGCCAATTTCTAAGGAAAATGCTGAGAACACCTGCCATGCCATGGGGCAGAATTTCATGTTGTTTGTGTTCAGTTTTTTCATCAGACAGAACTTCATAAATGACTCCAATAGTCTCCAAATTTGGCTGTAGAGATGGTTCTAGCTTTGAATTCCTTCACTTTTATTTCCTTCATTCATCAGATAAAATGCAGATTTTGAGGCCACAAGAGAACTACTTGGAAGAGAAATCCTGAAAATGTCTCAAACATTCAAAACTCACACTCCCCTCAGATAGTGAAAAGGATATTTGTCGCCCTGGCTTGTCCCCAGACCTTCGGTGAAGGGGGTGGAAACGGTTCCGGGCTGGCCTCTCCACCAACCCATGGTGGCGGGTTCCGCGAACATTATCAGCTTGATGAAATGACTGCTGTGGAAAGAAAGGAAGAAGAGTTGGCCTCTGACCATGAAATTGTCATTCACCCTCAAGAACAGTAACTGATAACAGATGAAAAGACTGAGTTTCTTTGATACTTTTTTTGCACTCTACCAACTGACTAAGTACCAAAGACTAAGTATCTAATTCTATTATTGCATTATGTGTCAAAGTAAATAAAATGATGTAACATGTGACACTGTTCCTATGTAATTACAGAATCTATTAAAAGCAATCTTTAAAGAACCATGTTAAAGTCTCACACTACAAAAAAAAAAAAACTTCAAAATACAAAATTCGCCGGGCGTGGTGGCGCACGTCTTTAATCCCAGCACTCGGGAGGCAGAGGTAGGATTGCCAAGAGTTCGAGGCCACCCTGAGACTACATAGTTAATTCCAGGTCAGCCTGGACCAGAGTGAGACCCTACCTTGCAAAACCAAAAAAAAAAAAAAAAAAATTCTTTAATGTGTTAAATTGTCACAATTAGGAAACTGAGAATCAGGGGACTGTGGTTTCATATACCAAATCCCCAAAACTAAGGAGTACACTTGAAATGTAAAAGAGGGGCTATAGAGATGGCTCAACAGTTAAAGGCACTTACTTGCAAAGCCTGCCAACCTGGGGTTCAATTCCCTAGTACCCATATAAAGCCAGATGCACAAAGTGGTACATGTATTTGGAGTTTGTGAGCAAGTGGAAAGAGGCCTTGGTGCATAGATTCTCTCTCTCTCTCCTTCCCTCCCTCTCTATATCTCTCTTTCTGTTCATAAATAAATATTTTTGAAAAAGAAATGTAAAAGAGGCATATTTAAGATAGAAGTACACTGACATGCTGTGGGATACTCATTTTACTTTCCATAGAATCTTTTTTTTTTTTTTTTTTTGGTTTTTCAAGGTAGGGTTTCACTCCAGTCCAGGCTGACCTGGAATTCACTATGTAGTATCAGGGTGGCCTCGAACTTATGGTGATCCTCCTACCTCTGCCTCTCAAGTGCTGGGATTAAAGGTGCGCCACCACACCCAGCTCCACAGAATCTTTTAAATTTTAGTATTATTATTTATTTATTTACAAGCAGAGAAAGAGATACACCAGGACCTCTACCACTGCAAACAAAATCCAGACTCATGGTTCACTTCGTGCATCCAACTTTACATGAGGAATTAAACCCAGGTTGTTAAGCTTTGCAGGCAAATGCCTTAACCTCTGAGCTCTCTCTCCATCCCACTTTAAAATTTTTTTGACTGGGTTCTCAATGTTTAAAAATTCTATTTGAGGGGCTGGAGAGATGGCTTAGGGGTTAAGGTGCCTGCCTCCTAAGCCTAAGAACGCTGGTTCCAATCTCCAGGTCCCATGTTTAGCCAGATGCAAAGTGATGCAAGGGCTCAATGCCACACTTGACCACAAGGAGGCGCACACATATGGATTTTGTTCGCAGCAGCTGAGACACTGCTGGCGCGCCCATATCTGTCTTCCTCTCCCTCTCTCTCTCTCTTTGTCTCTCTCTCCAAAAAAAGAAAAATAAATAAATAAAAATTCTATTTGAGGTTTGTATAGAAACATCAGAACATCTTGGCCACACTGGTCCACCATCCCACATGACAATAACAGGTTGAAGCTGAGAGAGGCTCCTTCCTATAGGTAAGACATCGCTCTCCTGTGTTTAATATAGTATACCCCAATCATTGCCCTGAATCATTATGTTAGACATGTGTATGCAACCCTTGAATTTGGGGAGGAAAAAAGAGTATTACTTAAATGCAAGTGGAAAACATGGCAACTCATTACTTCCCAAAGGTTGCACATGAAAGTTTAAACACAGTCAAGATAAATCATTGGTCAATAAATCCAAGATCCTTTGCTAAACAATGCTAAGGGTATATTCTTGATATTTTTCAGATGTTAAGTTTGAGGCCACCCTGGGCTACAGAGTGAGAACCTGTCTCAAAACACACACACACACACACACACACACACACACACACACACACACACACACACAATGGCTGGAGAGATGGCTTAGCAGTTAAGGCACTTGCCTGCAAAGCCTAAGGACCCAGGTTTGATTCTCCAATACCCATGTAAAGCCAGATGCACAAAGTAGCACACGCATCTCGAGTTCTTTCACAGTGGCTAGAGGCCCTAATGTGCCCATTCTCTATCTGTCTCCCTCTCAAATAAATAAATAAATAAATAAATAAATAAATAAAATAAAAAAAAAAAAAAAAAAGCCGGGCATGATGGTGCATGCCTTTAATCCCAGCACTCAGGAGGCAGAGGTAGGAGGATCACCATGAGTTCAAGGGCACCCTGAGAACCCTGAGACTACATAGTTAATTCCATGTCAGCCTGGACCAGAGTGAGACCCTACCTCAAAAAAACAAAAAAACAAAAAAAAAAATCACAATATTTTTTGAATGAAGCAAATAACATATAATCTTCATGTTGCCTTTATGTAAAATTTATCCTTTCAGAGTTCTAGTTTCATAGGAGACAAATAATTCCAGGGATATGAGCTATTTAATGGTTTTGAGCTGTATTCATATGATATTTCAGGAAATATGACTTATACAAAAATATCTAAATAAAGAGCTACCATTAATACAAAAATAAATACATGGAAATGCTTTTGTTAATGAAGAGAATTGTATTTCCAGTATATCTTAATATTCCTGATTACCCAAAATAGAAGTAATTTTTTTTAAGGTTTTTCAAGGTAGGGTCTCACTCTAGCCCAGGCTGACCTGGAACTTACTTTGTAGTCCCAGGTTAGCCTCAAACTCATAGAGATCCTCCTACCTCTGCCTCTTGAGTGCTGGGTTAAAAGTATAAAGAAGCGATCTTTTTATCATTTATCATTTTTTATTAACAGGTGTATGATGATGTGTGGGAGTGTATACGCGTGTCATGAAAGTCAGAAGATAACTTCAGCTGTTGGTCCTCACCTTCCATCTTGAGGCAGGCTTTCATTCTCATTGGTCACTGCTGTGTTCTCTAAATTACCTGACCCTCAAATTTCTGGATAAGTTTCCTGTCTCCACCTGGAATTCACTCTGTAGTCTCAGGGTGGCCTCAAATTCATGGCGATCCTCCTGCCTCTGCCTCCCGAAGGCTGGGATTAAATGTGTGCACCACCACACAAAGCTTCATTTTTTAATTTTTAAATTTATTTGTGTGTGTGTGTGTGTGTGTGTGTGTGTACATGTGTATATGTGTTCATGAACGGATGTGTGTATGCGTGTGGGTCACATGAACCATGGTGTGTGTGCAGATCAGAGAACAACCCTAGGGTCCATCTTTACCAATCCACCTTATTTGAGGCAGAGCTTCTCTGGATCTCGCTCTGCTGTACTGCTCTTTTTGATGCATTTGCCAACAGCTTCTGAGAAACTCTCCTTCTTGGCCTCCTATCTCACCATCATCAGGCTTTTATTTATTTATTTATTTATTATTTTTTGCAGAGAGACAGAGAGAGAGAGAAGGAGAGGGAGACAGATAGAGAATGGGTGCTCCAGCAGCCTCTCAGCTACTGTGAACGAACTCCAGATGTGTGCGCCCCCTTGTGGGCAAGTGCAGCATTGCTGCCCTTGAGTCACTGCATGTGGCTAAACGTGAGAGCTGGAGATTGGAACCAGCGTTCTTTAGGCTTAGCAGGCAGGCACCTAAACCACTAAGCCATCTCTCCAGCCCAGGCTTTTATTTTTTTATATGGGTCTGAGGATCAAACTTGGGTACTCAGGTTTGACCAGTGAACACTATCCTCTAAGCCAACCCCTTTGTCCCAAGTAGAAGTAATTTTAAGAGACAAATAAATGTCTTAGTGCCAAGGAAACGAGAATGGTTCTTTGTTAATACAGTGATCTATTCATGGGACTGGGGACGTAACTCAGTTGTTATGGGGCTCGCCTGGCATACATGAAGCCCTGATTTGATCTTCAGCATCTCATAAATGAGATATGGTGGTCTACCCCTGTAATTCCAACACTCAGGAGGTGGAGACAGGCGGACCAGAAGTTCAAGTAATTCTCAGTTACATGGATATGTATGTGTGCGTATATATATATGTGTTAAACATACTTGAAAACATAAAATTTTTACTGAGGGGCCTTTGAGCACAGTTATTGACTTGCTCAGCTCTGGGAGTCTAGCCTATGGAGACCATGACCTTTAGAAAGTATTCCTCAAAGCACAGAGCTCTTGGAATGATGTCTAGACTTCCTGTTCCACCTATCTTATTTTTAAAAAAGATTTTACTTTTGTTTATTTATTAGAGACACAGAGAGAGAGTGAGAATGGGCACACCAGGGCCTCTAGCCACTGCAGATGAACTCTAGACACATGTGCCACCATGTGCATCCTGCTTAAGTGGGACTTAGAGAATTGAACTGGGGTCTTTAGGCTTCACAAGCATGTGCCTTAACCACTAGGCAATCTCTCCAGCCCTCCACCTATCTTTTTTATTCACAGTTGCCACTTTAGGAATTGCTTCTGGCTTGACCCTCTTGATTACTATGTGGACTCAGTTTAGGGAGGATGATCACCAAAGCCTAACCTCAATGTTGTTCTTGTTGTATCAAACCTTAATCCAATCCAAACTAGAGTTGGCTTTAACCTTGTCAATTAACAGGGACTTGCCTTGCCCATCACATAAGTTAGAGCAGTAGTCTTTCAGGGAAGCCACTCACTAAAGAAGACTGAGAAGTGAAGAGGCCAGGGCTAAGGGTGTAGTTCAGTGGTAGGGTACAGTATTTATATGCCAAGCAAACAAGATGCTGTTTTCTAGTTGGCCCAAGTCTTGGAGTTCTTAAAAAAGAAATATCTAGTGGCAAATAGACATGCATATGATTCTCCTTTTCTCATAACTTTAAATCTCTTGCTTGATGAAAACTAAAATTCAGTATTTAAAAATGTATTTATTGGGGCTGGAGGGAAAGCTCAGTGGTTAAAGGTGCTTTCTCTCAAAGCCTGATGGCCTGGGTTCAGTTCCCTAGTACCCATGTTTACAGTAGCAGGAAGCCCTGGGGCTCTCTCTCTTTCTCATAAATAAATAAAAGTATTAAATATAAATATTAATAAAAGTATTAAATAAAAGAGAGAGAGAGAGAGCGAATGGGCACGCCAGGGCCTTTAGCCACTGTAAATGAACTCCAGACGCATATGCCCCCTTGTGCATCTGGCTTATGTGGGACCTGGAGAATCGAACCAGGGTCCTTAGGCTTTGCAGGCATGCACCTTAACCACTAAGCCATCTCCCCGGCCCTAATAATACCTTTTTTTATTGGCAACTTCTTTTATTGTAGACAATATCCCATAGTACTTCCCTCTCTTCCCCCACTTTCCCCTTTGAAACTTAACTCTCCATCATATCCCCTCCCCCTCTAAAACTATTTTTAAAAAGGCTAAGTTTCACTCTAAGACTGACATGGAACTTACCCTAGTCCTAGGCTGACCTTGAACTCACAGCGATCCTCCTACTTCCACCTCCAGAGTGCTGGAATTAAAGGCATGCACCACCACACCTGGCCCAGAACTCTTTTTTTTTGTTGTTGTTGTTTTTTTGGGTTTTTTTTTTTTTTTTTTTTTTTTTGTTTTTCGAGGTAGGGTCTCACTCTGATCCAGGCTTACCTGGAATTAACTATGTAGTCTCAGGGTGGCCTCGAACTCATGGTGATCCTCCTACCTCTGCCTCCCAAGTGCTGGGATTAAAGGTGTGCGCCACCACACCCGGCTCCAGAACTCTTTATGTATAGATGACTATATAAGGAGACCTCACATAGGTTCCCACATCACATGCTGAAAAGTTGTAGCTAAATTCTTCACCTTTCTACATGGGAATTACTTCCTCTCTAATGTAGACACATAGATCTAATCAATTTGGTCTATATTTGCATTAACATTCAGTAGCTATACCACATTGCTGGCATATCATTGTTGATAATTAGAAGCCCTATATCTTGGGGCTGGGAAGATGGCTCAGTCAGTAAAGTGCTTGCTGTACAAGAATGAGGACCTGCCGGGTGTGGTGGCACACACCTTTAATCCCAGCACTCTGGAGGCAGAGGTAGGAGAATCACCATGGGTTTGAGGCCACCTTGAGACTACATAGTGAATTCCAGGTCAGCCTGAGCTACAGTGAGACCCTACCTCGAAAAATAAAAAAATGAGGACCTGAGTTAGATCCCCAGCACCCACATAAACGCTGAGTGGTGTCGTAGCTCTCTTGTAATTCCAGAGCTTGGAAGGTGGAGACAAGAGATTGCTGGGGTAAGATGGCTAACTAGACTAGGTAAATTGACAAGCTTTGTGTTCAAGTGAGAGACCCTGACTCAATAAATAAGGTGAAGAACAATAAAGGAATATACCCTATGTCACCCTCTGGCCCCCACACGTTCATATGCCCCAACACACATAGCTACCCACCTATATACACATGCAAGCACACCACACATACAGAAAAAAAAATGGGGTTTGAGTGAGTTTTTTAATAAATTGCATTTATTTATTTGATAGAAAGAGGCAGAGAGAGGGAGAGAATGGGCACGCCAAGGCCACTAGCCAATGCAAACAAACTCCAGATGCATGCGCCCCCTTGTGCATCTGGCTTACGTGGGTTCTGGAGAGTCGAACCAGGATCCTTTGGCTTTGCAGGCAAATGCCTTAACTGCTAAGCCATGTCTCCAAACTGTTTTTTTTTTTTTTTTAAAGACAGGGTTGGCTGGGCGTGGTGGCACACGCCTTTAATCCCAGCACTCGGGAGGCAGAGGTAGGAGGATCACCACGAGTTTGAGGCCACCCTGAGACTACATAGTTGATTCCAGGTCAGCCTGGATCAGAGTGAGACCCTACCTCGAAAAAAAAAAAAAAAAAAGACAGGGTCTTACGAAGCCCAGGTTGGCCTGGAACTTGATATGTACATGAGGATGACCTTGAACTTCTGATTCTCCTGCCTCTACTTCCTAAGTACTGGATTACAGAAATGTCCCACCATGCCCAGTTTTTTTTTTTTATGCCCAGTTTTATGTGGTACTGGGGATTGAACTCAGGGCTTTGAGCATGCTTGGCAAACACTCCACTAACTCAGCTATATTCCCAGCCCCTGTTTTTAATAGATTAAGTGTACCTTTTGCTGGTATATGTAAAAGAAAGCAAAAAAAAAAATCTTTCTGACTATGAGACAGGAATATCACAAGTTCAAGGCCAGCTGGGGCTACACAGTAATCCCAGTGTTAAGGGGGAAAAAATGTTTTTCCATGAGGCTGTAGCTCAATGGTAGAGCACACATACGTAAGACCCAGAATTCAGCCTTCAGTACTACGTGTTCATATGCACATGTGTGCGTTCACACCACATGCACATGAACATGCACACACACACACATACACACACACAAATCTACTGAAGATTTAAAATTTAAAGAAAGAATAATGGCTCCAATAATAGATCCGATAGTGTTATAGTATAAATAGCACACCTATAGCTTGATAATAACCTAATTATCTCATTTGGGGTAGATAACTACCTAATATTTTATAGTTAGCTAGCTAAAAGTCTCAAAGCTGTTCAGCGGTCAAACCATGCTTCCTCTTTAGAATAAAAGTCCTGCCTCAATCACTCTACATTTTTCTGTATACTTGTATCTGTAGCTATTTCCCACCTCCCCAGTAAAGATAGGTTAGGAGGTCAGTGGCAAGTTTAACTGGAAGGAAAGGTAGAGCCCTTCACTGAGCTATACAGAATGACATCCAGCTTGCCCACAATGGTATTTAGTGTTTTAGCCTTAAAAAAAAATTTATGCCAGGCATGGTGGCACACACCTTTAATCCAGCATTTGGGAGGCAGAGGTAGGAGGATCACCATAAGTTTGAGGCCACCCTGAGACTACATAGTCAAGTCCAGGTCAGCCTGGGCTAGAGTGAGACACTACCTTGAAAAACAACAAAAAAAATTATAAAGACTGTTAACTTTAAAAAATTTATTTATTACACACAGAGAGAGATGGGTGCACCAGGGCCTCTAACCACTGCAAATGAATTCCAAACACATGTATCACATGTGCATCTGGCTTACGTGGGTACTAGGGAATCAAACCTGGGTCCTTTGGCTTTGCAGGCAAGTGCCTTAACCACTAAGCCATCTCTCCAGCCTCTTCTCCCTTTTAAAAAATATATTTATATTTATTTATTTGAGAGAGAGAAAGAGTCAGAGAGAGAGAGGGAGGGAGAGGGAGAATGGGTGTACCAGGGCTTCCAGCCACTGTAAACTCCAGATGCATGCGCCCCCTTGTGCAGCTGGCTTACGTGGATCCTGGGGAATCAAGCCTTGAACTGGTGTCCTTAGGCTTCACAGGCAAGCACTTAACCACTAAGCCATCTCTCCAGGCCCAGGTTTGATTCTCCAGTACCCACATGAGCCAGATGCACATGGTGGTACATGCGTCTGGAGTTCACTTTGCAGTGGCTGGAGGCCCTAGCACTCCAATTCTCATTCATTCTCTCTCTTTCTCAAAAATAAATAAAAAATAAAATATTTTTAAAAACCTTTTTATTGACCACCTCTATACATATGGACAATATACCATAATCATAATGCCTTCCCATTATCCTCCCTTTCCCCCTTCTTTAATCTCCCCACACTGAATTCCTTCTTCTTCCCAACTAGGGTCTCTTCTATTTTGTCACCAGTTTTTTCTTTCCTATTAACAGATCCAAGAAGGTGCTGGCACCTTGAGACCCAGTCTGTCACCCTATCAGTGCTCCTAGGGTTGCCCTTTCCTAGTCTCTTGCATAGGCAGCTTCAGCCTCTGTGAGGTCATAACAGCCATGGCCACTTTGTGTCTAGAAGACAATATTGCAAAGCACTCCTCCCCTTCCTTTGGCTCTTAGATTCTTTCCACTGTGGTTTCTTTAGTTCTTGGTAATTGTTTTTATTTCTCTTTATTTATTTGAGACACAGACAGAGAGAAAGAGGCAGACAGAGAGAATGAGAGAGAGTATGGACATGCCAAAGCCTCCTGCCACTGTGAATGAACTTCATATGCATCCATCACTCTGTACTTCTGGCTTGACATGAGTACTGGGGCGTCAAACCCAAGCTGTCAGGCTTTTCAACAAGTGCCTTTAACCACTGAGTCATCTCTCCAGCCCTTGGGCTTTAAAAAATATTTTATTTTATTTGTGTGTTTGAGAGAGGAGCAGATAGAGAGAGAGAGAGAGAGAATGGGCACAGCAGGGCTTCTAGCCACTGCAAACGAACTCCAGATGCATGCACCACTGTGGTGGTTTGATTCAGGTGTCCCCCATAAACTTAGGTGTTCTGAATGCTAGGTTCCCAACTGATGGAAATTTTGGAATTAATGCCTCTTGAGGCAGTGTATTGTTGGGGGCAGGTATTATAGCCAGCTTCCTCTTGCCAGTGTTTAGCACACTCTTCTGTTGCTATTGTCCACCGGATGTTGGCTAGGGGGTGATGTCCACCCACTGCTCATGTCATCATTTTCTCCTGCCATGATGGAGCTTCCCCTTGAGTCTATAAACGAAAATAAACCCTTTTCTCCCAAAAGCTGCTCTTGGTCGGGTGATTTCTGCCAGCAATGAGAACCTGACTAAACAGTAATGTTGGTACTGAGGAGTGGTGTCATTTGCTGCTAGACACCTGACTGTGTGGCTTTGGCTTTCTGGAGCTGATTTTCAAGAGGAATGTGGGAAGATTTGAAACCTTGACCTAAGAGATGCCTTGCAGTGCTGTAAGTACAGCTTGATGGGCTATTCTGGTCAGAGTTGAAAGACCTGAATGCAGTAAGAACTATGGACTATGAGGTTTGGCTTATGGGGGTGAGAAAAAGCTTTGCCTGACTAGGCTAAAAGAAGTTTGTGTGAGAGGCTTGCTGTTATAGTTGTGACCTGAGAAGTTGTGCAGGGTTGCATTGCGTAGAAATAGACTGTTGGCACAGAAAAAAAGAAATCTTTGGGCCAAAACTTCTGCCAGTTCAGCTGCAATTGTATGAGAGGTTACAATCATTGAGATTGGACCAGCTGACTTGCATTGGGACAACAGAAAGAATGCAGTATTTTGGAGGGTCCTGAATTCTAAAGGAGCGTCCTGTTCTTCAAAGACTGCTTTATTACCCCCTGGATTAACAAATTGGCACCCCACTTGGTATTATGGAATATAGCAGGAAAGAGAGGGTCATTGAATTTGCAACACAGCCTTGTGTTTCGGAAATGGCCATGGGAAGTGTGAAGCAGGTATGCTAGATGCCTGCATGGAGACCCGATGGAGCCATAAGGGTGGACCATGGATTGCAGTGGAGATGCCGGGACCACGAGATGGCTGGTAAGGAAATCTGCTGGCCCTGGATGAAGTTTTCTAGGACTGTGAGTATCCTAGCTGGAAGGGCAGAATTGGAACTCCAGAGACTTGTTGCTGGTTAGAATTATTGGACTTGGAAACTTGTCACTGGCTATAGTTGTTGGACTTGGAGCTGCAGAGTTTGATGTTTGCCCTGTTTAAATCTTGTGTTGGTTGAATATTTCTTTGCTATGCCCAATGCCATCTTTTGCAGTGTGAATGTTTATTCTGTGTCATTATGGTTTTGGGGGGGATTTTTTGGTATTATGGCTCAGTTAAAAGATCTTGGACTGTGCCAGGTGTGGTGGCACAAGCCTTTAATGCCAGCACTCGGGAAGCAGAGGTAGGAGGACCGCCATGAGTTCAAGGCCACCCTGACACTACCAAGTGTATTCCAGGTCAGCCTGGACTAGAGCAAGACCCTACCTCGAAAAACCAAAAAAAAAAAAAAAAAAAAAAAAAAAAAAAGATCTTGGACTATAAGAATAGTTGAACATCATTAGGATTGATAAAAACTATGGGGAGTTTTAAAGATGGACTGAATGCATTGCATTTTACATCATGGATAGTTATCAGTTTATGGAGGCCAAGGGAGGAATGTGGTGGTTTGATTAAGGTGTCCCCCATAAACTTAGGTGTTCTGAATGCTAGGTTCCCAGCTGATGGAGATTTGGGAATTAATGCCTCCTGGAGGCAGTGCATTGTTGGGGCAGGTTTACGGGTATTAGAGTCAGTTTCTCCTTGCCAGTGTTTGGCACACACTCCTGTCCACCTCATGTTGGCCAGGAGGTGATGTCCACCCTCTGCTCATGACATCATTTTCTTCTGCCACGATGGGGTTTCTCCTCAAGACTGTAAGCAAAATAAACCTCCTTTTCCCCAAAAGCTGCTCTTGGTCAGGTGATTTCTGCCAGCAATGTGAACCTGACTGCAACAACCACTTTAGACATTTGGCTTTATATGGGTATTGGGGAATCGAACCTGGGTCTTCTGGCTTTGCACGCAAGTGCCTTAACTACTAAGCCATCTCTCCAGCCCAGTAATTGTTTTTAAATGATACTTTAAAAAATATTTTTATTTATTTATTTGTAAGCAGGAGATAGAAGAAAGACAGAGACAATGGGCATGCTAGGGCCTCTAGCTGCTGGAAATGGATTCCACATGCATGTGCCACTTTGTGCATCTGATTTTACGTGGGTACTGGGGAATCAAACGCAGGTTGTTAGGCTTTGTAGGCAACTGCCTTAACTATTGAGCCACCTCTCCAGCCCATGTTCTTTGTAAATTTGTAAGGCGGACCCCTGGTACTGAATACACTTCTGACAGGGAAGAGGAGAGAATTTAATGAGATTAGGAATTAAGTTCCACAGGCTGGGTTTATTTACACATAGGCTGAACCAAGGAACAATTGTGCCCCTCCTCCCCAAGAACAGATCATCATCCCGGCTACCACTAGCACTTCCTTTGGTTCTCATGACATGGGGAGGGAGCAAGGAAGACCTGCCCACAACAAAGAGGATGCTAGCAATTCAATGTTATGGGGTTCATGGATCATTTTAGTTCTACCTTATAAACTGAGCAAAATCATAAAGCATTTCATTGTTTGGTTACAGATTCTTAATGAGAGGGGGCAGGGAATGAATGAGCGTGTGTGTGTGTGTGTGTGTGTGTGTGTGTGTGTGTGTGTGTGTTAAAGTTTCAGAAAGGCTTGACAAACCTCCAGGTCAGACCTGCAGGCACACTGCCAGGCCCCCTGACTGCAGTGCTCCGTCCTCCTTTGTGTTCTGCATTGTCAGAGTCCGCCAACAGCCAGGAATGCTAGAGGATGGGTTTTCAGTTCATAGAACTCCTCTAAACTCTAACCGTCCTACAGCCAGCTCAGGCTTTTCTCCCGACAGCCTGCCAGTGCTGTGTTGTCTCAGGGAGCATTTCGTCCAAGATTGCAGGGGTGGACCCTCAGAGTCCCTGAGAACCCTGAAAGGGCAGTGCTTTGGCACTCTTTTTTTTTTTTTTTTTTTTTTGGTTTTGCAAGGTAGGGTCTCACTCTGGTCCAGGCTGACCTGGAATTAACTATGTAGTCTCAGGGTGGCCTCGAACTCTCGGCAATCCTCCTACCTCTGCCTCCCAAGTGCTGGGATTAAAGGCGTGCGCCACCACGCCCAGCTGGCACTCTTTTTTTAAGATAGTGTATCATATTGACCCTGCTGGCCTTAAACTCACTATGTAGCTGAGGACGACCTTGAATTCCTCCTGCTCCTCCTGTCCCCACCTGGGATTCCAGGCATTGCAACACCATGCCCTGCTCCTTTTTAATTTTATTATATTTTTAAAACACAGAACCTATGTCTTTATTGATACACTGAAGTTGGGGTCCAATCTTCTACAAAGGACCACACTAGGTTTGCTGTAAGAAGCAAGGAAGAGTATAACACTTCAGAGGAGGTGCTAGCACCCCCTTCTGACTTGAGATCCAGTCTGTCACATCAGTGCTCCTAGTGTTGTCTTTTCCTAGTCCTTATTTTTATTATTTGTGTATACATAGTATATATGTACACATACGTGTGTGTGTTATGATTGTGTATGTATAGGCATGCACGTGGTAGTCAGAGGACAACTATGGTGTGTTTGAGACAAGTTCTCACTTGCTTTTTGTCACTGGGAACACTAGACTCACTGCTAGTTTGGGGATTCTCCTGCTTCTGCCTTCCATAGCCATAGGCATGCTGTGATTACAGTTTGCATCCAGCTTTACATGGATGCTGGGGAGCCGAACTCTAGTCAGAAGGCTAGCAGAGCACACATCTTTAACCACTACTGAGCCATCTTCCTAGCCCCTCAGTCCTTATTATTAAATGATACAAAAAAGGGAAACTGAGCTTTTTCTGTTTGTCTGTTTTGTCAGCTGTCAAAACAAGAAATAAAAGCTGGGCATGGTGGTACTGGCCTGTCATTTTAACAGTCAGGCCTCAGGTAAGTTACAGACAAGCCTAGTCTACATAGTAAGACCCTGTCTCAAAAGAAAAAAAAAACTTAAAAAGGCAAAATATGAAATAACAACACACAAAGTATGCTTAGAGTGTGAGGTCTTGGGTCCATGCTGAGGACTCCTGTTTGGGAAGAAGTGAGTGAGAAGTATAGTGTCTCAGGCAGGCTCCTCAGCCCTCTTTCCTGGAGAGGTCAGCCACCATACCCCTGACCAAAAAGGCACCACTGAGAAATCTGATCCTCCACATCTCTCCTCCAGTACTCTCAATGTCTGCCATGTAATGGGTACCAACATGTGTTTGGTAAATCCTGTCATGTTTCTAAATGCTCAGGTGACAAGGTGACTGTGTGTCTCCCAAGGGTTTCACAGGTTGCATGTAGTTCAGTTCCCACTTTGTCTATTTTCGCATATTTGACAGTAAAGTCGCATACATATATTATTTATAAACAACTAACATGCCCAAATTGGGAATGTTAAACTCTGACTAGCATGACTGATTAAACATTTAAATGTCAAAATATTGATAATTATTAAAATAGATTCTGGCTTGATATTTTATTCTTTTTTTTTTTTTTTTTTTTTTTTTTTTTGAGGTAGGGTCTCACTCTAGCCTAGGGTGACCTGGAATTCACTATGTAGTTTCAGGGTGGCCTTGAACTCCACAGCGATCCTCCTACCTCTGCCTTCTACCTACCGAGTGCTGAGATTAAAGGCATGCACCACCATGCCTGGCATTCTTTTTTTTTTTTTTTTTTTTTGAGGTAGGGTCTCCCTGTAGTCTAGGCTGACCTGGAATTCACTATGTAGTCTCAGGGTGGCCTAGAACTCACTGCACTCTTCCTACCTCTGCCTCCCAAAGAGTGCTGGGATTAAAGGCATGCACCACCATGCCCGGGCTTATTTTATTCTTTCTATTTTCTAAATTGCTAAAATTTTCCATAATAAAGCGAAGAATTTCAATTTCAAATCCTCAGGGATGGCCATGGACATGGCAGGGAATAATGCAGAACCTGGACATTTCAAGACATTTTAACTGTCTTTCCAGGGCACGATGTCTAGGTCCCCAGAGAAAAATAAGTTTTAAACTTCCTGTTCCCTACTTCCCTGCCTGGAGTGAGGTGCTAAGTAGTGAGGGAGATCCTTTGTCCTTCTTTTTTTTTTTTTTAAGATTTTATTTTTATTTATTTGTTAGAGATAGATAGAGGGAGAGAGAGAGAATGAGAATGGGCACACCAGGGCCTCTAGCCACTGCAAACAAACTCCAGACGCATGTGCCACCATGTACATCTGGCTTATGTGAGACCTGGAGAATCGAACCTGGGTCCTTAGGCTTTGTAGGCATGAGCCTTAACTGCTAAGCCATCTCTCCAGCCTCCCACTGTCCTTTTTAACTATGACATGAACATGATGATGACTAGAGACCTTTGTCTGTGTTAATTAGGTCTGTCCAGTGATCTCCAGAGGCAGCTCATTTGCTTTTTTAGAGAAGGGAAGAACTGGAGAGAGAATTGGTCTGGTTTGTTTCAGACATGGTCCCACTATGTAAACCAAGCTGAGCTCAAACTGACCATCCTCCTGCCCTTGACTTCCAAGTGCTGGGATTCGGATATGTGTCACCAAGCCCAGTATCTTTCTTTTTTTTTTTTTTTTAATGTTTTTAAAGATTTATTTTACAAGGGGGGGGCGCTCCCCATTTCATTACAAAGGATCACATGATTTTCTGGCCTGTGTGAGGCAGCCAGCTGGTAAACTTTTTTGAGTGGGGCTGATTAGATCTCTGCCATTTGATCCACCTTGTCATTTCCAGGACAGATGAGTGGCAGCAGGATACAACATCACTTATTTTTGTTGTATATTATCCCATAGGTCTCTCCAGAACTCTTACCCTACACTGGGTGCCTGTTAATGGACCACTGTTCAGTCTGCTATTGAGGAAGATAGAGTGTAAGTCCCTGGAAAACAGCTAAACGATCTGTGTGTATGACTAGGGGCTTTTCTTCCCTTGCTGTTACAATTCATACTTCTATGATGTTAACCTTCATCAAACATATTTACCTTTCCAACCTCATAGATTGATTTCATGATTTATTACTGTCGCCCTCTTCCCTGGTTAGAAATACCTACGTTGGGTTGGCAGTACCACTGGAGGTATTTGGCATGATTTCTCAAGATTGGCTTTATAGCTGGGATAGGTTTGGTTTCCCTGTCCCTTAAATGAAATATCTCCACAGTAGTTTGTAAGCATTTCATTAACAACATGTCCAATACCATCTAAAAACATATTTGTTTATTTATTTATTTATTTATTTATGAGAGAAAGAGACAGGCAGACATATGGAGAGAATGGGCACCCCAGGGCCTCTAGCCACTGTAAATGAACTACACACATGTGCCACCATGTGCATTTGACTTTACATGGGTACTAGGAAATTGAACCTGGGTCTTGGCTTCACAGGTAAGCTCCTTAACTGCTAAGCCACATCCCCAACTCCACCAAGCCCAATATGGAGTTGGTTTCCAATGAACCCAGGCTCGAGCTGAGACTGGGCAGGGCAGAGCAGGAGTCAGACCTATAGTCTGGTTAAACAGAAGGGCAAATGGTCTACAGAGGAGTCAATGGAATTTGCAAGGCGCAAAGGGTCTGTCTGGTGGGCACTTTAGGTCAAATAGAAAAGAAGTTAAAAGGCCAGGCGTGGTGGCGCATGCCTTTTATCCCAGCACTCAGAAGGCAGAAGTAGGAGAATCACTGAGTTCAAGGCCAGCCTGGGACTACATAGTGAACTCTAGGTCAGCCTAGAGAGAGACCTTACCTCAAAAAAAAATTAATTAAAAATAAAATAAAATGAAAAGGAGTCAAAGTACCTGCCTTTGGGCAATGTGTAGGGCAGGCAGCCATGGAGTGCCTGCTCTGCCCCCTCCATTCAGTCCTGTGGCATTCTGAATCACGCCAGATTTATCACTGTGATTACACTTGGTGAGAGACTTCACTGAATTTCAGAGAGATCTATAATTTAGATTAACAAAAAAAACACCTAGGGCTGGAGAGATGGCTCAGCAGTTAAAAGCACTTGCTTGCAAAACCTGATGGCCTGGGTTTCATTCCCCACTACCCATGTAAAGCCAGATGCACAACGTGGCCCATTCATTTGGAATTTGTTTGTCGTGACAAGAGGCCCTGGTACACCCATTCTCTCCCTTACTCTCCTTTTCTCTCTCTTAAATAAATCAATATTTTTAAAAACCTAGGAAAGATAGAGAAACAAGAATGACAAATGTGTAAGATACCATAAGTAGGCCTGGTGGTGTAGGTCTGTAATACTAGGAGGCTGAAGGAGGAGGATTTAACGTTCAAGGCCAACCTGGATTATAGTGTGAGTTCAAAGCCATCCTAGGCAACATAGTGAGAGACCTTGTCTCAAATTAAAAAGTAAAAAAGGGCTCGGGCTATGGGGATATAATTCAGCAGTTGCCTACCAGGCACAAATCCCTGGGTTCAATTTTGAGTACTAAAATTAAAACAAAAAAAATATGAAAGATACTGAAACTAATGCTGAATATATATGGGAGTTCTTTATTTTCTACTCTGGGATATATTTTAAATTTACAAATGAAAAGATTGTTTAAAGTTATGACACTGTAACAAATTAAGGGTACTTTTTCCATCTAATGACTTTTTTTTTTTCAAGGTAGTGTCTCACTCTAGCCCAGGCTGACCTAGAATTCACTATGTGGTGCTGGGATTAAAGGCGTGTACCACCACGCCTGGCCCATCTAATGACTTCTATCCACATGCTTAAAAAAAAAAAGAGAGATGAAGTCCAAATTTTCTATCATATGGCTAAAACCATTGGCTAAACAAAATAGCTCCCCCTTTTCACAGACTATTGATATCTTTGTTTTAGAGGGTTTTTTTCTTTTATCTTTTTATATTTATTTATTCATTTCGCTTTTATTTTACTGTTGATGTCTTGAAAAAATAAAATAAGGGCTAGGATGTAGCTTTGTGGTAAAGCACTTGCCTAGCATGCACAAGAACTTTGGTTTGATCGCCAGCACTACAAATAATAAATGAATTAATTAAATGAATAAAGAATAAAATGAGTAATTTCATAATAGGAATAGAAAAGGGGAGAAAGTATGTCTGGAAAGAATAAAATAATCTGTAATATTTGGTTAGATAAAATAACACATGGTAATTCTAAATAAAGAATACTGAGTTAAAAAAGAACACAACCCTTCCGTCCTGTTTTTAGATTCAAGGAGCGTAAGGGCATTTATCTTCATCTGGCTTCTTGCTCACAATGAGGCACACACAGTGTCCTGTTCTGCAGGATTCACACAGTCACGAGAGTTAGGAACGGCCTTCCAGGTCAGCCAAGCAACTGTGCAGCATCCTCACAAGAGGCCATTCAGCTGCCCCCGGATCCTTCTGAACATGGGAACGGACTATGTTCCCAGCAAGCTAGTCCATTTTTATGCAACATGCTTCTGGTATGTTCTCCTTCAGGCTTAGCTGCAAAGTATCCTCAAGGCATTTACCAGCTCTTGAAGGCATTTGCCCAGATGTGCAGTTGCTAAAATTGTATCACCATATGACCATTGTTCCCACAAGGAACTAAGCTACCAAAAGTAGAAGACAGGTCCACCGTCTGATAGCTGATGGAAGATATAATCCCCATCTGTTTGTTTTGGCTTTTTTTTCTGTTTTGATTCTTTTTATTTTTAGATTGGGTATTATTCTAGCCCAGGTTGATCTGGAACTTACTATATAATCCAGGCGAGCTTCAAATTCATTGGGATCCTCCTACCTCAGCCTCTTGAGTGCTGAGATTATAGGCTTGCTTCTTACTTCTGTTTTTTTTTTTTTTTTTTTTTTTAATTTTGAGGTTTTGCAGTTTCTGAAAATCATTTGTAATGGCAACAGGGAGATAACACTGCAGGATTAACTGTCACTGGTATGTATCACTGTTGGGAAGTGGAGAGTTGGTGTGAGCTTCAGCCTCAGCAAGCTACTGACTGCCTTCTTTCTCTTTTCCTTCCTGATCAGCCAGCCATAAAGCTCACTGAAGTTAAGAGGAACAGCCAGTACCAGACCATAGTCCTCTTCCTAGACCAAAGATCCAGGGCTGTTTTCACAAGGCTGCTCCCCCACTCCCCCGTACCCATCTCCACCCATGGCAGAGAGTTGAGCACAGACCAAGTTTGTAGCAAGAGCTGCTTCTTAGGGACTCTCTTAGATGCAGAACAAACAAATCACTGAAATTTAGAGCCATCAGTAACTCAAAAATTCAGGCCCTACTGGAATTACTACTTTTAAAGGCAACCAACCATTTCAGATCAAGGTGTTGTAATAAACATTTACATTCTGAACAACTAAAAATATGAAGATGGAAAGTGCTGAGGCAACCTCCAACCTCATTTCCCTTCTACACAGTTCCTGCCTCTCAATGCATAACCAGAGTATTGGCTTCCGGTGGATCCTTCAAATAGTGATTATGTGTGCAGAGCAAATATGAATTGATATTACTTCCGTTCCTCCCTTTTTATACAAATAGTGGCTAATATACTATACCTTGCTTTTCATTTTTAAATTTTATTTCTATTTTGTTCGTAATACTAGAAATTGAATCCAAGACTTTGCACATACAAGGCAAATGTCCTCCCAGTCCTTATCTTGCTTTTTAATCTGTCCCTAAATTCCTAATTTTTAGGTATTTTTTCTGTTTGCCTCTTTTTTTTTTTTTTTTTTTTTTTTTAATGCAGGGTCTCATTCTATAGCCCAGGCTGTCCTGGAACTCTCAGCAATCCCTCTGTCTCAGTTTTGAGAGTGCTGGGATTACAGATGTAAGCCACTATCTTTAACTGATTTTCTTTCCTTTTTCTCCCCCCCTCCAGGTTTTTTGCTTTTTATATATACATCCTTTAAATAACTCAACAAAAATATTAGAAAACTCAACAAATTTACATCAAAACTGTTCGGGAGCATATGCCTATACCATAAGTGGATAACTAACTCTCTTCCAGACAGATTTCTCTTAGCCCTAATACTCTTGGAAGCAACAGGCTCACAACCCTTTTCTTCTCTTTTGCTGGTTCTCCCCATCTGCACAAAGCATGGCCAAGCCTGGCATGTTGCTGGAGGAGGAGGTTAACAGAAAGAGAACTTCATACATCACTCCCCTTCTTGCCCCATGCATCCTTTCTAAATAGTCAAGCTTCTTGATGAAGTAGTTGCTCCATGTCCCTCTCAGCCCTCAACTCCCAACCCCTGTACTCAGCTGAAATTCTCAAGGCAATCACTTGCCCTCTCAAAAGCATCTGAAGCCTGGTGTGGTGGTGCACACCTTTAATCCCAGCACTGGGGAGGCCAAGTTAGGAGAATCGCTGTGAATTTGAGGCCAGCCTGAGATGACATAGTGAATTCCAGGTCAGCCTTGGATGCAGTGAGACCCTACTTCAAAAAACAAACAAAAATGTTGGTATTCTTCTTGGAACTGTGGTTAAGGAATCTGCAAAGCCCAACGACCCGGGGTTTGATTCCCTAGTACCCACATCAAGCTAGATGCACAATGGTGCATCTGGAGTTTGTTTACTACAGCTGAAGGCTCTGGTATACCCATTCTCTCTCTCTTTCTCTTTCTGCTTACAAATAAATAAATTAAAATTTATTTGTGTGAGTGTGTGTGTGTTTTGAATTTTTTTTTTTTTTTTTGGCTCCATGGCATCCCATGCTCTCCTATTTTTCTATCTCTCTCTTGGTATTTCTTTCTGGACCTCTCAGTAGATTCCTAAAGGTTCTAATTAGAACCTTTAATGCTGGGGTTTCTCAGGGCTCTGTTACACAACTCTGTCTGCAGCTCAGATTTCTCCAGCGCTGAAGGCTGTATTCAATAGCTCCTGGAGAATGCTTGGAGGGCTGCCTATAGGCATCTCAAATGCATACCTTTAGAAATGAATCTGCCATCTTCCTTCTCCCAAACCATTCCTGAATTGTGTATTCTGAATCTGAGAATGTCACCACCCAGCAGCCTAGCTCAGAAAGTTTAAGGTCACTCCTGATCATTTATTCCCATCCCTGTCTCCATTTGGGTCATTATTAAAGTCTGGCCATTATGACCTTCTAAATATCTTTTATACCCAATGATCCTCTCTTCCTTAATTAAATAAAACAACCTTGCAATGTGGTGGTTTTTTTTTTTTTTTTTTTTTTTTTGAGGTAGGGTCTTGCTCTAGCCCAGGCTGACCTGGAATCACTCTGTAGTCTCAGGGTGGCCTCAAACTCACAGCAATCCTCCTACCTCTTCCTCCCAAGTGCTGAGATTAAAGGCGTGTGCCACCATGCCTGGCTTTCTTTTTTTAAAAAAAATATTTTATTTATTTATTTGAGAGAGAAGCACAGAGAGACAGAGAGAGAGAGAGAAAAATGGGCACACTAGGGCCTTTAGCCACTGCAAATAAACTCCAGATGTGTGTGCTATCTTGTGCATCTGGCTTACACGGGTCCTAGGGAACTGAACCTGGGTCCTTAGGCTTAAGCCATCTCTCCAGCCCTCTTTTGCTCGTTTATTTTATTTTATTTTATTTTATTTATTTATTTATTTATTTGAGAGAGAGAGAGAGAGAAAAAAAGAGAATGGGTGTGTTAGGGCCTCCAGCCACTGCAAATGAACTCCAGATGCATGAGCCACCTTGTGCATCTGGCTAATGTGGGTCTTGGGGATCAAACCTGGGTCCTTTTGCTTTGCAGGCAAGCACCTTAACTGCTAAGCCATCCCTCCAGCCCCTCTTCTGCTTTTTTAACAAATTTACTTATCTATCTATCTATCTATCTATCTATCTATCTATCTATCTATCTATCTGACAGAGAAGGAAGGAGAGAGAGAGAGAGAGAATGGGCACACCAGGGCCTCCAGCCACTGCAAACAAACTCCAGGCACATGTGCCACCTTGTACACCTAGCTAACGTGGGTCCTGGAGAATCGAGCCTGGATCCTTTGGCTTTGCAGGCAAATGCCTTAACCACTAAACCATCCCTCCAGTCCTGCTTTTTAAAAATATATATTTTTTATTTTTATTTATTTATTTATTTGAGAGAGACATAGTCAGACAGAGGGAGAAAGAAGGAGAGAGACAGAATGGGCACACCAGGGCATCCAGCCACTGCAAATGAATTCCAGATGCATGCGCCATCTTGTGCATCTGGTTTATGTGGGTTCTGGAGAATCAAACCTAGGTCCTTTGGCTTTGCAGGCAAGTGCCTTAACCGCTAAGCCATCTCTCCAGCCTCCTTCTTTTGCTTTTTTTTTTTTTTTAATTTTTTCGAGGTAGGGTCTCAATCTGGCCCAGGCTGACCTGGAATTAACTATGTAGTCTCTGGGTGGCCTCGAACTCTCCGCAATCTTCCTACCTCTGCCTCCCGAGTGCTGGGATTAAAGGCGTGTGCCACCATGCCCGGCTTTCTTTTGCTTTTTTGAGACAAGGTCTTGCTATACACCCAGATTGGCCTTGAACTCACCTGCTCACAAGTCCTGGAACAGTTGACTAGCAACTGAAAAAAATTCAACCAGAGCCACACTCTAAATCTTTTATTAGCATAATATAAGCTCCTAGTTGACCAAAGATTTTAGTGCTGGGGAGATGTCTCAGTGGGTTAAGTGCTTGCTGTGTGAACATGAGGACCCTCATAAGGAACCCCAGCACCCACATAAAAATGCTGGGTATGGCAGTGTGTACCTGCAATCCCAGCACTGGGGAGGTAGAGACAGGAGGAGCCCTAGCATATTCCCTGGCTAGCTTGTCTAACCCACTTAGTGAGCTTTGGGTTCAGTGAGAGATCCTGTCTCACAAAGTAAGGTGAGAGCAATCAAGGAAGATAGCCAACATGATATTGACCTCTGGCCTCCATATACACATGCACACATGCCCCCATACACATATACACACACAAAGACTTTAATTTAAAAACAAAGTAATAAAAGTGGCAAACTGAGAAATATTTGACTCATATTACAGATAAATGGCCACTTTTTATAAATATAAGAAGTTCCCTTAAAAAAAGTGAACACCCAAAAGAACTAAGGG
Source organism: Orientallactaga sibirica (assembly GCA_036365145.1). Classification (NCBI taxonomy): domain Eukaryota; kingdom Metazoa; phylum Chordata; class Mammalia; order Rodentia; family Dipodidae; genus Orientallactaga; species Orientallactaga sibirica. The sequence goes on along the minus strand of JAEOAD010000031.1, from coordinate 5,108,690 downwards.
CAAGAGGTGTAAATTACACAAAGTAAAGATAATCCAAATAGCTCATAAAACAGGAAAAACACACACACCTCATTCATATGAGCAATGCAAGTTGAAACTACATCCAGACATGACTTTTGATCTACAAGACAAACAAAGATCGAAAAGCCTGACAAAGCACTGGGAGGATGTGGGTAAACAGGCACTCTAACAGCAGGTAAAGGTATAAACCAGTACAACTTCTAGGGAGAATGAACATTTATTGAAGCTATAAATGCATATACCCATTGCTCAAGCAATCTGCTTCTAGGAATTTTTCTTACAGATACAAGTGCTTGTATATGAAACTGTATGTGTACATCATTCACTGCAGCAATGTGTGTATGCAAGACCTGTGACCAGGGAATGAGCTGAATAAATTGTGGTATATTCATCAATAGAAGACTATATGCATTACAAAAGACAATAGCACTGTCCAAGAATTGATATAGAGGGTTGGAGAGATGGCTTAGTGGCTAAGGCACTTGCCTGTGAAGCCTAAGGACCCAAGTTTGACTCCGTAGATCGTATGTAAGCCAGACACACAAGGTGACATATATGCAAGGTCGTACATACACACAAAGTGGCACATTTGAAGTTTGATTACAGTGGCTGGAAGCCCTGGTGTTCCAATTCTCTCCCTCTCTTATAAGTATTATCTCCCTCTCTCTCTCATAAGAAAGGCCAATCTGGGCTGGAGAGATGGCTTAGTGGTTAAAGCACTTGCCTGAGAAACCTAAGGATCCAGGTTGGATTTTCCAGGTCCCACATAAGCCAAATGCACAAGGTGGCACATGCATCTAGAGTTTGTTTGCAGGGGCTAGAAGTCCTGGTGTGTCCATTCTCTCTCTCTCTCTCTCTTTCTATTAAAAAAAATAGAGATAAATCTTTTCCAAAAAAGGCCAGTTTGTTGGGCTTGCCTCAAAAAAAAAAAAAAAAAAAAAGAAAAAAAAAAATTTCTATGGAGGGCTGAAGAGATGGCTCAGTGGTTAAGGTACTTGCTTGTGAAGCCCTAGGACCCAGGTTTGACTCTCCAGGACCCACATAAGCCAGATGCACGAGGTGACGCATGCACACAAGGTGGTGCACACACACCTGGAGTTCTTTTGTAGTGGCTAAGGCCCTAGCACATCCATTCTCTTTCTCACTCTCTTGCTCTCTCTCTCTCTCATAAATAATAATAAAAAAGAATTGAGATGGAAAGATCCTCAAGATATATTAAGTGAAACAAAGAAAGATCCAGAAATATGGGTAAGAGGTTGGGGATATAACTCAGTAGAGTTCCTGTGTAGCCTGCAGAAAGCTCTGGGTTCCATCCCCAGCATTGCATAAACAAGGCATGGAGGCATATGCCTGTAATCCGAACACTCAGGAGGTGGGGCAAGAGGCAAGAAGATCAGAAGTTCATGACCACCCTCAGCTACGTAGTGAGTCCAAGGTCAGCCTGGACTAAATGAGACCCTATCAGTTGGGGAGATGGCCCAGGGTAAGAGCACTTGCTGGGCAAGTATGAAGACCTGATAGGGCCTGGAACCATCTGAATTCAATCCCCAGCATCCACATAAAAAAGGCCTGTAACCCCAGTCCTGGGGTGTGGCTGGGCATGGAGACTGTAGAATCACTGGGTCTGGCTGGTCAGCCAGTATGATCAGGAAGAAAAAGGCAGCTCTAGGTTCAGTGAGAGACTCAGCGTCAAGGAAACAAGTGGAAGAGTGACAGGGCGCCCAACGTTCTCCTCTGGCTTCTACACACAGGTACATGGGACTCACAGATCTGTACACACACCAGCATACATTATATGAACACACACTACAGCACATACCATGCCACACATTCTACACACACCCACGTATGAATGGGAGAATGTAGACTATATATTCCCACTGAGCATATACATAAACTGTCCCTAAACAAATAAACAAATGTGGTAACATTGGTTGCCTGTGTGAAGTGAATTGGAAGGCTAAATCAGTAATAGTATTAGAATAAAATACAAATTTAAAAATGTTTTAACTTTTATTACTTTATTTGAGAGAGAAAGATAGAGGCAGATAGAGAGAGAAAAAATGGGTATACCAGGGCTTTCAACTGCTGCAAATGAACCCCAGTACCTACATATAGCCAGATGCACAAGGTGGTACATGTGTCTGGAGTTCATTTGCAGTGGCTAGAGGCCTTGACACAACTATTATCTCTATATTTCTCTCTCTCTCCCTCTCTCTCTCTCAAAAATAAATAAATAGGGATAGAGAGATGACTTAGCGGTTAAGGCACATACCTGTGAAGGACCCAGGTTCAATTCTCCAGCTCCTACATAAACCAGATGCAAATGGTGGCAAATACATCTGGAGTTCGTTTGTAGTAGCTACAGATCCTGGCATGTCCATTCTTTCTGTGTCTCTAATGAATATATAAATAAATAAAAATTAAATCTTAAAAAAAATAAAATATTAAAAAATTTTTCATTTATTTATGAGAGAGAGAGTGAGAATGGGGACATGCCAGGGCCTCCTGCCACTGAAAAGGAACTCCAGACACATGTACCACGTGGGTACTGGAGAATCAAACCCAGGCAATCAGGTTTTATAAGTAAGAGCCTTTCACCACTGAGCAATCTCTCTAATCCCTAAAATATAAATTCAAATACATATATATATAATTTGTTTTTTTTTTTTTTTTTTTTTTTTTTTTGAGGTAGGATCTCACTCTGGCCCAGGCTGACCTGGAATTCACTATGTATTCTCAGGCTGGTCTCGAACTCACGAACTCCTACCTCTACTTCCCGAGTGCTGGGATTAAAGGCATGTGCCACCATGCCCAGCTTAAAAAAAAATCATTTATTTTCAGGCAGAGAGAGACACACACAGAGACAGAAAATGGTCACACCAGGGCCTCCAGATGTTGCAAAGGATCTCCAGACACATGCACCACTTTGTGCATCAGGCTTTACATGGGTACTAGGGAATTGAATTTAGGTCATTTGGCTTTATAGGGAAGTACCTTAACTGCTGAGCCATCTCTCCAGCCCTGTAAAATAAAAATTTTTTAATAGTGAATGTTTGAGGGCTGGAGAGATGGTTCAGCAGTTAAGGCGTTTGCCTGCAAAGCCAAAGGACCCTGGTTCCATTCCCCAGGACCCACGTAAGGCAGATCTACAAGAGGCTAGAGTTTGTTTGCAGTGGCTGGAGGTCCTGGCACACCCATTCTCTCTCTCCCTCTCTCTCTCTCTCTCTCTCTCTGCCTCCTTCTCTCTCTCTAATAAATAAATAAATAAATAATATTTTAAAAAGCAGTGAATGTTTGAGAAATCTTAAAGTAAGGAAGTATATTCTAAACATACTAGAAATTATAACATGTTACAAAAAGACCCACACAGTTGATGAATAGAGCAGAAACCTCCTAATCAAGTTTCTAAATGAATAGCGTACTTGGACTATACACAGAAGACTGTGTAAATAAAGCAAAGGGTGCCCCAACGGTCCCTACCTCCTAGTGTCCATGCCTTGTGTAATCCCCTGCCCTGGAGTGTGGGAATGACCCACAACTTGATTCTACTAAGATTCTAAGAGTGATGGGATATAGCTCTGATTTCGCTCCTGATTCAGTCTTGCTAGCAGAAGCACTATATTCCTTCTTCCTAGCTTGAAGAAGTAATAAAGGGACATATTAGAGAAGGCCACATGCAATAAACTGTGGGGTGGCCTCTAGAAGCTGAGAAGAGCTGCATCCAGAAACTGTTACCTTAGTGTTATAACCACAAGGAAGTAAATTCTGCCAACAAGCCAAGGAAGCTCAAAAGCATATCCCCAGTTGCGTTTCTGATGAGGCAACAGCCCCTGCCAATATCTGGATTAAAGCCTGGTAAGATCCTGAAGCCGGCAACCCACTTAAGCCATGTCTGGAACTCCTTAACTATGCAAGCTTCCAGGTAAAATGTGTGCTGTTTTAAGCCACTAAACTCATGGCAATTTTAAACAAACCAATAGAAAACTAATATACCAAAAACCAATATACTTAACATATAATAAAGAGTTCTTATATGCCAATAAAAGATAAAGTACTCAATAAAAAATGAGCAAAAGTCTTACAAACACAATCTACAGAATAGGACCTACAAATGACCACAGAAACCTAAAACAATGCTCAGCCTGTTTTGTGTATCCTTGGCATTTTAGAATTGTGCCCGACACACAGTTTTATTTGACGAATGAAGGAATTTCACTCATAATTTGAAAATACAAATTTAGCTGAGCATGGTGGCTCACATCTTTAATACCAACACTTTGGAGGCTGAGATAGGAAAATTATAGTGAGTTCAGGGCCAACCTGGGCTTCAGAGTGAGTTCCAGGTCAGCCTGGGCTAGAGTGAGAGAAACTCTGCCTCAAAAACAAAACCCATCAGCTGGGCATGGTGGTGCATGCCTTTAATCCCAGCACTCAGAGGCAGAAGTAGGAGGACTGTTGTGAGTTCGAGGCCACCCTGAAACTACATAGTGATTTCCATGTCCGCCTGAGCTAGAGTGAGACCCTACCTCGAAAAACCAAAAAAAAAAAAAAAAAAAAAAAAACCTATCAGTTTAAACATATAATTAGATGCTTTTTTTTTTTTTTTTGGCTTGTTTCATGCTTGGTAAACATAGCAATAGATATAACTTAAATAAGCATTTATTCAAAGATGATATACAAATGATCAACAAGCATATGAAAAAATACTCAATATCACTAATAATTTGAGAAGTGCAAAAATAAAATCACAACAAAGTATCACCTCACACCCACTGGAACAGTTATCATAAAGAACAAAAAACCACAAAGCTCATCAAAGGAAAGGACAAGATTTAAAAGAATATAGACAAATTAGAACCCGTTAGGTACTGTTCTAGGCATAGATGGTATAGCTGACAGAGGAAAGAGTATAGTACTTCCTCAAAACCTAAAAGCAAAGCTGGGGGCTAGGAATGTAGCTCAGTGGTAAAGCCTAGCATGCCCAAAGCCCTGGGTTCAATTCCTAGTAAAAAAAAAAAAAAAAAAAAAAAAATGCTACGCTGTTGCACGGCTGTGGTCCCAGCCACTTGGACATACCTTTTGATCCCAGAAGCTCCAGGCTAGCCTAAGCAACACAGCATGACCCCATCTCAAAACAAATCTAGCCGGGCATGGTGGCACATGCCTTTAATCCCAGCACTTGGGAGGCAGAGGTAGGAGGATCTCTGAGAGTTCAAGGCCACCCTGATACTACATAGTGAATTCTAGGTCAGCCTGGACCAGAGTGAGACCCTACCTCAAAACACCAAAAAAAAAAAAAAATCTAAAAGCAGAATGAGCATATAGTCCAGCAATCCCACTTCTGGTATATATCCATGAGAACTAAAGAGTCTCAAAAAGATATCTGAAGCTGGGCGTGGTGGCACACGCCTTTAATCCCAGCACTTGGGAGGCAGAGGCAGGAAGATTGCAGTGAGTTCAAGTGAATTCCAGGTTAACCTGAGCTAGAGTGAGACCCTACCTCAAAAAAACAAAAACAAAAAAAGAGAGAGAGAGATATCTGAAAAGTCAGGCAGGATGGCACAAGCCTTTATTCCCAGCACTATAGAGGCAGAGGTAAGAGGATCACTGTGAGTTCAAGGCCACCCTGAGACTACATAGTGAATTCCAAGTAAGATCCTACCTTTAAAAAAAAAAAAAAAAAAAAAGGTATCTGTACAATTATTTTCACAGCAGTTTTATTTACAACAGCCAAGGGGTGAAAACAATTCAAGTGTCCATCATAAGAAAAATGGGTCAACCAAATGTGACACATACAAATAACATTAACTATTAAGCCTTTAAGAGGAAGAAAATTCTGTCACTACAACATGGATGAACCTTGAGGGTATTACAGATTACACTAAGTGAAAGAAGCAATCATACAAAGACAAACTGTGCCCAATTTCACTTATGAGATGCAATATAGTCAAATTCATAGAAACAGAAAGCAGAATAGTGATTACCAGGGGCTAAGAAGAAGGGAAATGTGGAGTTATTTAATGGATAAAGACTTTCTATTTTACAAGATGAAAAAGTTATGGAGATCTGTTTTGCACAACAAATGAGTACATGTCATTGAATAGTAAGATTATATATATATATATGAATGACATCATTGAACAGTATGTATAAAAATAGTGAAGTTGCCGGGCGTGGTGGTGCACATCTTTAATCCCAGAACTCAAGAGGCAGAGGTAGGAGGATAGTTGTGAGTTCAAGGCCACCCTGAGACTACAGAATGAATGCCTGGGCTACAGTGAGACCCTATCTCGAAAAACCAAAAAAAAAAAAAAAAGTCAGATGCACATGGTGGCTGGCGCATGCATCTGGAGTTCATTCACAGTGACTGAGATGCTGCTGGTGCGCCTCTCTCTCTCTCTCTCTCTCTCTCTCTTTCTTTTTGTCTCTCTCTCCGTCTCTCTTAAAAAAATGTGCACACATACACACACATTTGAGGGGGGCAAGTCTCATTATGTTGGGTTAGGCTGGCCTCAAATTTGTGATCCTCCCACTTTAGCCTCCCAAGTGCTGGGATTACAGGTGCATAGACTCATATCTGGCTTATACAAAGCCTTTTGCCCAGGTGTTATGCAAGTATGTATTTTTTAGTAAAAATTTGCAAGAACAAGCAAATGAGCAAGCGGACAACAAATAAATATTCTTGGGCTGGAGGGATGGCTTAGTGGTTAAGGCATTCGCCTGCAAAGCCAAAGGATCCCAGTTCAATTCTCCAGGACCCACATTAGCCACATGCACAAGGAGGCACATGCGTCTGGAGTTCGTTTGCAGTGGCTGGAGGCCCTTGCACTCCCATTCATTCATTCATTCATTCATTCCCTCTCTCTCTCTCTCCCCGTCTTTCTGCCAAATAAATAAAAAAAATATTTTTAAAAATCTTGTTCAAACAGCTTTACGTTACCCTTAAAACAAACTTCAAATTTCTGAATACAAAAGTGAAATCCTAGGCTGGAGAGAGCTTAGTGTTTAAGGTTCTTGTCTGCGAAGCCTAAGGACCCAGGTTCGATTCCCCAGTACCCACATAAAGCCAGATGCACACAGTGGTGCATGCATCTGGAGTTCATTTGCAGCAGCTAGAAGCCCTGGTATGCCCATTCTCTCTCGCTCTCTCTCTCTCCCCTTGCAAATAAATAAATAAATTTTAAAAAGTGAAATCCTGCCAGGTGTGTTGGCACACATAGTTAATCTCAGCACTTGGGAAGCAGAGGTAGGAGGACTGCCATGAGTTTGAGGCCATCCTTAGACTATATAGTCAATTCCAAGTCAGCCTGGGCTATAGTGAGTCCCTACATTGAAAAAAAAAATGAAGTCCTGGGCTGGGAAGATAGCTTTTATTAGCTTAGTAAAGTGTACTTAGTAAAACCCTCATTTAAAAAAAAAAAAAAAAAACACCTGGTCTGGAGAGATGAGTTAGCAGTTAAGGTGTTTGCCTGCAAAGCCTAAGGACCCAGATTGAGTTCTCCAGGACCCACGAAGCAGATACACAAGGTAGCGCATGTCTAGAGTTCATCTGCAGTGGCTAGAGGCCCTAGTATGCCCATTTTTCTCTCTCTCTTAAATAAATAAATATAAATAAAAAGAAATTGGGTCTGGGTAGATGGCTCAGCAGTTAAAGGTACTTGCTTGCAAAGCCTCCTTGCCCCAGTTCAATTTCCCACTACCCATGTAATGCCAGATGCACAAAGTGGCATTTTGCAGTGGCAAAAGGCCCTGGCGCACCCATACTTTGTTTCTTTCTCCCCTTCTCTTGCTTGCCGTTTATCAGCCTCTGCAAATAGATAATTTTTTTTTATGCATGGTGTCATATATTTGTAATCCCAAAGCTGGGGAGATGAAGACAAGTATATCCCCAGGGCTCATCAGCCAACCAGTCTAGCCTACTTGGCAAAACTACAGGTCAATGAGAAACTCTTTCTCAAAAAAAGTGGATGGGCCAGGGCTGGAGAGGTGGCTTAGTGGTTTGGTTCGATTCCCTAGGACCCAGGTTAGCCAGATGCACAAGGGGGCACATGCATCTGGAGTTCGTTTGCAGTGGCTGTAGACCCTGGTGTGCCCATTTTCCCTCTCTCTGTCTCTCTCTCTCTCAAATAAATTTAAAAAATAAAAGTGGATGGCGCCTGAGGAATGACACCTGAGGTTGTGCACACACATGCACACACACATGCAAACACACATGCAAACACGTCCTCATCATCTGGTCCCTACTTCCCTCTCCAGCCTCATTGCCCACCACTCCCTCCTTATACTCAAGGACAATTTCAGTCTCATCAAACTTTCAGTTCCTCAAACAAGACACGCTTTATCTTGCCACCAAGCTTTCTTTGACAAATGCCACTTCTCTTGCTCGAACACTCTGCTCCACCTGTGGTCTCAGCCCTCAGATATCTCCACCTCTAGGAAGCCTGCCTGGAGGCAGTTTGGGTTCGGTGCTCCAGCTGCTCTCTGAAGTCAGCACACAGGGTTACAACCTGTAAAACCATCTGCCTCTCCCAGTGGACTTGAGATCCACTAAGCAGTGAGTGGGTTTTGTCTCGGTCATTGTCTCTCCAGCATCAAGCAAATGTCTAGAGCATAAGCTATATGTGGTTTTGCTTGTTTCAGTGTTTTACTTTGGGTTTTTGTTTGTTTGTTTTGTTTTTTTTTTTGGTGTGTTTTTGGGGGGGTGCGATTCGAGGTAGGGTCTCACTCTAGCTCAGGCTGACCTGGAATCACTCTGTATTCTCAGGGTGGCCTCGAACTCATAGCAATCCTTCTACCTCTGCCTCCTGAGTGCTGGGATTAAAGGCGAACGCCACTACGCCTGGCTACTTTGGTTTTTTTGTTTGTTTGGGGGTTTGTTTGTTTGTCTGCTTGCTTGAGACATGGTCTTATTCTGTTGACCCAGCTGGCCTCCAACTCACAGCAAACCTGCCTTAGCCTCCCAAGTCCTGGAAACAGACATGCATCACCATGTCTGAGTATTCAATAAATATGTGTTAATTAGACTTTAATTACAAAAACACAAAACCACATTATAGATAATTTATAAGCACAGCAATGGGGAGGACTAAATTCCTTCTATTCAAACACAACTACTGTTGGTATCAAGTGTTTCTGTCCTTTGTGTTTGTTCTTAGCTGTATTTCCAAGCTGGACATTTGATAAGACCCTTCTGACACAGTCATTCTGTTTAGTTTGCATAGCATATTGAAGTATGAACCTTTCATAAGCCTGAGTAAAGATCATCATTTTTACTTTCAAATAGCATATACACACCAAAGGCATCTCAGAGCCATGCTCATCCATTCCCAAGCTCTTATTTCAGAAGACTTTTACTATGTACTTCATCAACTACTGGGTTGCTTGAGCTCTTATGACGGAATATTTTTAATATAACAATCTTTTGTTTGGTTCTAGTTTTTTAAAAAAAAATTCTGAGACAAGGTCTCATGTAGCCCAGCATGACCTCAAACTTGCTATGTAACCAAAGATAGCCTTGAACTCCTGACCTTCTTACATATACCTCCCAAGTGCTAGAATTACAGGAATATGCCACCACATGTGTGGCGGGTGGGGGGGAGAGACAGACAGAGACAGGGTCTCACTATATAGCCCTTGCTGGCCTTGAACTTGCCGAGATCCTCCTACCTCAGCCTCCCTTTGCAGGAATAACAGGTATGTGCCAGGCATGGTGGCGCACGCCTTTAATCCCAGCACTCGGGAGGCAGAGGTAGGAGGATTGCCACGAGTTCAAGGCCACCCTGAGACTACATAGTGATTCCAGGTCAGCCTGTGCTAGAGTGAGACCCTACCTGGAAAAACCAAAAAGAGAGAGAGAGAGAAGAGAGATCATACTGTCCTGCTTCACTGCCCTACTGAGATTTATAAAGAGAAGTTCAAGAATTTGAGAAAAGAGCTGGGGATATATTTCAGTTGATAGAATGCTTGCCTAGTAAGTATGAGACCTGGGTTTGATTCCCTAGCACCATATAAAACCCAGCACTGTAGCACATACTTGTAATTCCAGCACTCTAAAGGTAAAGGCAAGAGGATCTGAGTTCAAGGTCATCCTCAACTATATAGTGAATTTTAATCCATCCCGGGTTACCTCAGTTTTGAGACCCTGACTCAAAAAGAAAAAAAGACTGATGGGGCTGGAGAGATGGTTTAGCAATTAAAGCGCTTGCCTGAAAAGCCAAAGGACCCCGGTTTGATTCCCCAGTACCCACATAAAGCCAGATGCAACAAGGTGGCACATGTGCCTGCAGTTTGTTTGTAGTGGCTGGAAGCCCTGGTGTGCCCATTCTCTCCCCTCCCCCCGCCGCCTCTTTCCCTCTCTCAAATAAATAAATAAAAATAATTTTAAAAGAAAAAGAAAAAAAGATAAAGAAGAAACCTTCATAAGATGCAGGTGAATCCTTAGAGCATCTCTGGACCCTGACTCATTCCTCAGAATCCCATAGTCCTTAATCTGACCCTGAGATTAGAAGTCAGCAAAGGGGAATGACATCCAGGCATGGGATTAAGCTGTTCATTACTTGGTAATTTTGGAAAGCACTAGTAAAAAAGAGTAGTGTGGGAGCTGGTGAAATGGCTTAGCGGTTAAGGCATTTGCCTGTGAAACCAAAGGACCCAGGTTCAATTCTCCAGGACCCATGTAAACCAGATGCACAAGGAACACATGCATCTGGAGTTTGTTTGCAGTGGCTAAGAGGCCCTGGCATGCCCATTCTCTCTCTGTCTGCCTCTCTTCTATCTTTCTCTCTCTCTGCTTTCAAATATATAAATTAAAAAAAAAAAAAAAAAGGTAGTGTGGGGCTGAAGAGATGGCTTAGCAGTTAAGGTGTTTGCCTGTGAAGCCAAAGGACTCAGGTTCGATTCCCCAGGATGCACATAAGCCAGATACACAAGATGATGCATGTGTATGGAGTTCCTTTGTGGCAGCTGGAAGCCCTGGTGCACCCATTCATTCTTTCTCTCCCTCCCCCCTCTCTCCCTATCTCAAATAAATAAAAATATTTTTTTAAATGTACTGTCAGGGCTGGAGAGATGGCTTAGTTGTTAAGTAGTGGTTAAGGCAATTGCCTACAAAGCCTAAGGACCCAGGTTTGATTTCCTAGGACCCATGTAAGCCAGATGCACAAGATAGTGCATGTGTCTGGAGTTCATTTGCAATGGCTAGAGGACCTGGTGCACCAATTCTTTCTATCTGCCTCTTTCTCTTTATCTCTCTCTTAAATAAATAAGTAAATAAATAAATAATAAAGAGTAGTATCAGAGTGGCAGCACCAAAAAGATGCTAGAGACCATACAGCTATGTCCTAGCTGCTGTGCAGAACCTTCATATATCCCTATAGTCAACAGTGCACACACAATTTTGTACCTCTTTTCAAAATTTTTGCTTAATGTAGTAATACCGCTATTTTTTTTGTACAGCTACAGACTTTTTATTCATAATTTTAAGTATATGTCATATTACATTAAAATCAATTATTTAAAATAATACTACAAATTATCAGTCCCAAATATTTCACATCTTAGATTACTCTCTTAGGATAAGTTCCAAAAGTAGAATCCACCAAAAAATATGGATATCTGAACATTATTTTTAAAGATTTTTATTTTTATTTATTTATTTATTTATTAGAGACAGAAAGAAGGAGAGAGAGAGAATATGAGTATGGGTATACCAGGGCCTCTAGCCACTGCAAATGAACTCCAGACATATGTGTGGCCTCCAACTCACAGCAAACCTGCCTTAGCCTCCCAAGTCCTGGAAACAGACATGCATCACCATGTCTGAGTATTCAATAAATATGTGTTAATTAGACTTTAATTACAAAAACACAAAACCACATTATAGATAATTTATAAGCACAGCAATGGGGAGGACTAAATTCCTTCTATTCAAACACAACTACTGTTGGTATCAAGTGTTTCTGTCCTTTGTGTTTGTTCTTAGCTGTATTTCCAAGCTGGACATTTGATAAGACCCTTCTGACACAGTCATTCTGTTTAGTTTGCATAGCATATTGAAGTATGAACCTTTCATAAGCCTGAGTAAAGATCATCATTTTACTTTCAAATAGCATATACACACCAAAGGCATCTCAGAGCCATGCTCATCCATTCCCAAGCTCTTATTTCAGAAGACTTTTACTATGTACTTCATCAACTACTGGGTTGCTTGAGCTCTTATGACGAATATTTTTAATATAACAATCTTTTGTTTGGTTCTAGTTTTTAAAAATTCTGAGACAAGGTCTCATGTAGCCCAGCATGACCTCAAACTTGCTATGTAACCAAAGATAGCCTTGAACTCCTGACCTTCTTACATATACCTCCCAAGTGCTAGAATTACAGGAATATGCCACCACATGTGTGGCGGGTGGGGGGGAGAGACAGACAGAGACAGGGTCTCACTATATAGCCCTTGCTGGCCTTGAACTTGCCGAGATCCTCCTACCTCAGCCTCCCTTTGCAGGAATAACAGGTATGTGCCAGGCATGGTGGCGCACGCCTTTAATCCCAGCACTCGGGAGGCAGAGGTAGGAGGATTGCCACGAGTTCAAGGCCACCCTGAGACTACATAGTGATTCCAGGTCAGCCTGTGCTAGAGTGAGACCCTACCTGGAAAAACCAAAAAAAGAGAGAGAGAGAGAGAAGAGAGATCATACTGTCCTGCTTCACTGCCCTACTGAGATTTATAAAGAGAAGTTCAAGAATTTGAGAAAAGAGCTGGGGATATATTTCAGTTGATAGAATGCTTGCCTAGTAAGTATGAGACCTGGGTTTGATTCCCTAGCACCATATAAAACCCAGCACTGTAGCACATACTTGTAATTCCAGCACTCTAAAGGTAAAGGCAAGAGGATCTGAGTTCAAGGTCATCCTCAACTATATAGTGAATTTTAATCCATCCCGGGTTACCTCAGTTTTGAGACCCTGACTCAAAAAGAAAAAAAGACTGATGGGGCTGGAGAGATGGTTTAGCAATTAAAGCGCTTGCCTGAAAAGCCAAAGGACCCCGGTTTGATTCCCCAGTACCCACATAAAGCCAGATGCAACAAGGTGGCACATGTGCCTGCAGTTTGTTTGTAGTGGCTGGAAGCCCTGGTGTGCCCATTCTCTCCCTTCCCCCCGCCGCCTCTTTCCCTCTCTCAAATAAATAAATAAAAATAATTTTAAAAGAAAAAGAAAAAAAGATAAAGAAGAAACCTTCATAAGATGCAGGTGAATCCTTAGAGCATCTCTGGACCCTGACTCATTCCTCAGAATCCCATAGTCCTTAATCTGACCCTGAGATTAGAAGTCAGCAAAGGGGAATGACATCCAGGCATGGGATTAAGCTGTTCATTACTTGGTAATTTTGGAAAGCACTAGTAAAAAAGAGTAGTGTGGGAGCTGGTGAAATGGCTTAGCGGTTAAGGCATTTGCCTGTGAAACCAAAGGACCCAGGTTCAATTCTCCAGGACCCATGTAAACCAGATGCACAAGGAACACATGCATCTGGAGTTTGTTTGCAGTGGCTAAGAGGCCCTGGCATGCCCATTCTCTCTCTGTCTGCCTCTCTTCTATCTTTCTCTCTCTCTGCTTTCAAATATATAAATTTAAAAAAAAAAAAAAAGGGTAGTGTGGGGCTGAAGAGATGGCTTAGCAGTTAAGGTGTTTGCCTGTGAAGCCAAAGGACTCAGGTTCGATTCCCCAGGATGCACATAAGCCAGATACACAAGATGATGCATGTGTATGGAGTTCCTTTGTGGCAGCTGGAAGCCCTGGTGCACCCATTCATTCTTTCTCTCCCTCCCCCCTCTCTCCCTATCTCAAATAAATAAAAATATTTTTTTAAATGTACTGTCAGGGCTGGAGAGATGGCTTAGTTGTTAAGTAGTGGTTAAGGCAATTGCCTACAAAGCCTAAGGACCCAGGTTTGATTTCCTAGGACCCATGTAAAGCCAGATGCACAAGATAGTGCATGTGTCTGGAGTTCATTTGCAATGGCTAGAGGACCTGGTGCACCAATTCTTTCTATCTGCCTCTTTCTCTTTATCTCTCTCTTAAATAAATAAGTAAATAAATAAATAATAAAGAGTAGTATCAGAGTGGCAGCACCAAAAGATGCTAGAGACCATACAGCTATGTCCTAGCTGCTGTGCAGAACCTTCATATATCCCTATAGTCAACAGTGCACACACAATTTTGTACCTCTTTTCAAAATTTTTGCTTAATGTAGTAATACCGCTATTTTTTTTGTACAGCTACAGACTTTTTATTCATAATTTTAAGTATATGTCATATTACATTAAAATCAATTATTTAAAATAATACTACAAATTATCAGTCCCAAATATTTCACATCTTAGATTACTCTCTTAGGATAAGTTCCAAAAGTAGAATCCACCAAAAAATATGGATATCTGAACATTATTTTTAAAGATTTTTATTTTTATTTTTATTTATTTATTTATTAGAGACAGAAAGAAGGAGAGAGAGAGAATATGAGTATGGGTATACCAGGGCCTCTAGCCACTGCAAATGAACTCCAGACATATGTGTCACCTTGTGCATCTGGCTTATGTAGGACCTGGAGAATTGAACCTGGGTCCTTGGCTTCACACCTTAACCGCTAAGCCATCTCTTTTTCTTTTTTTTTTTTTTTTTGGTTTTTCGAGGTAGGGTCTCACTCTAGCCCAGGCTGACCTGGAATTCACTCTGTATTCTCAGGTTGGCCTTGAACTCATGGCAATCCTCCTACCTCTGCCTCCCCAGTGCTGGGATTAAAGGTGTGTGCCACCACTCCCGGCTTGCTAAGCCATCTTTCCAGCTCACATCCTTCTTTTTATTTCTTTGGTTTTTGTTATCTTCTTAATAGTTATACTAACATGAAGCATAGTCTACATTGCTTTCAAAAAGATGAGCATCAGTTTACAACATCTGTAACAATATATTCAACAACAAACTTCATTACCTCTCCAACACTGAGTATTAACACAAAACGTTTTCCTAATTGAATGGATGAAAAGGCTAAGTTGCTACACTGTTAATAATTAACCTTTATCAGGATGTAGAATATATCAGGAAGAGTTCTAGATGCTTCATGTATATCACAACACCCGTGACTATTATTATTCCCACCTTATAGGAGAGGAACTGAGGTTTAGAAATCCAAAGGCAGGGACAGTCTTGGAGCCCAAGCTGTCGAACTCCTGAGTCCATATTTTGACCACACCTGCCTATGGAGTATCATCATTGTTTTAATCCATATGCTATTGCTTATAGTGTCAACAATACACTCCCAAAGGTTTCTTTGCTACTTTAGTTCCTATTTCCTGAGTTTTCTATCCATAAAAAATACAAACAAATCTAAAGGGTCAGAGGTAGTTTGGAAATGAAGGTTTTAGAGATAAGTTCTGACAATGAGCAAGACATGGGTTGTAGTAAAAGCAGAGCAGATAAAGAGAGCATCCGGCTGAAGGTAAAGTTTAGTAGGTCTGTCTACTTACACTTGCCTAGGATGGGATAGAGAGAGGTAAAAAGGGAGAGAGTTTGTTTTGTTTTATTTTTTAAGATTTTATTTTCAGGCCGGGCATGATGGCACACACCTTTAATCCCAGCACTTGGGAGGCAGAGGTAGGAGGATTGCTGTGAGTTTGAGGCCACCCTGAGACTACATAGTGAATTCCAGGTCAGCCTGAGCCAGAGTGAGACCCTACCTCAAAAAAAATTTTTTTATTTTCATTTTTATTTACTTATTAGAGACAGAGTATGTGTATGTGTGTGAGAATGGGCATGCCAGGGCAAATGAACTCCAGATGCATGTGCCACCATATGCATCTGGCTTATGTGGGACCTGGAGAATCGAACCAGAGTCCTTGGGCTTTGCAGGCAAGCACCTTAACCGTTAAGCCATCTCTCCAGCCCTGTTTTTCCTTTTTATATAAAACAATTTTATTTATTTACTTCTTTGAGAGCGATACAGAGAAAGAAAGAGGCAGATAGAAAGAGAGTGGGTACGCCAGGGGCGTCCAGCCACTGCAACCAAACTTCCAGGAGCATGGGCCACCTTGTGCATCTGGCTTTATGAGGGTACTAGGGAATCAAACTCCAGTCCCTAGGCTTTGCAGGAAAGTACCTTAACCGCGGAGCCATCTCCAGCCCCTGTTTTTATATTCTTTTGGTTTGATTTCTTTTTGGTTGTTGTTTTTTTGAGGTAGGGTCTCACTCTAGCCCAGGCTGACTTGGAATTCACTATGTAGTCTCAGAGTGGCTGAGAATTTTTTGATTGTTTGTTTTTATTTATTTATTTGAGAGTAACAGACAGAAGTAGAGGGGGAGAGAAAAAGAGAAAATATGGGCACACCAGGGCTTCCAGCCACCGTAAACGAACTCCAGATACATGTGCTACCTTGAGCATCTGGCTTATGTGGGTACTGGGAAATTGAGCCTTGAACCAGGGTCCTTAGGCTTCACAGGCAAGTGCTTAACTGCTAAGCCATCTCTCCAGCGCCCGAGAGTTTTTTTGTGTTGTGTTGTTTTTGAGGCCTCCATAGCCTATGGCTGGGGATGCTGAGTTCTAAAATCAAAAGAGGCAGATGTGGGCTGGAGAAATGGCTTAGCAGTTAAAGTGCTTGCCTGTAAACCTTAAGGACCTAGGTTCGATTCCCCAGTACCCATGTAAGCCAGATTCATATGGTGGCACATGCATCTAAAGTTCATTTGCACTAGCTAGGAATCCTGGTGTGCCCTTCTCTCTCTCTCTCTCTCTCCCTCCCTCCCTCTCAAATAATAAATAAAAATAAAATATTTTTTTAAAAGAGGCAGATGTAAGACAGAGAAAAACCAAAGAGAAAAGTCAAGCTTCTGCCCCAAACCACTGCAGAGGTTCCTAAAGAACTGCCTCCACTTCATTCTTCATTCTTGAGTATGAAGGAGAGAGGGCAGCTAGTGTTAGCTCTAATAATGTCACAGGGTTAACAAATAAAAAATCCGGAAATGGTTTCTTTCCTTCAAGAAATACTCTGGTTGAATTTCCTTAACAGGTTTCAACTTCTGCATTCAGAGAAAATAGTTCTGTTTCAGAAAACCAACAGAAGAACAAAAAGTGGCTAGCAGGATAGTTGGTACTTATAAGCACAAACTCTAGAAAAAGCCCAGACTTAATCCTGGCATTACTTCTTGTGACTATGTGGGCTATGAACTTCCTTAATTTTTCTTGGCCTTCATCATCCACCCTGTAGGTAAGCAGGGACAGTACATACCTACTCTGGGGTTAGTAAAAAGACGAAATAACATCAGTGAAGAACTTAGCCATGTACATGATGCATGGTACAGATGGGACAAGTTGTTTTGAGCATACCATAACAGAAGTGGTAGTAGCACAAAATATTTATGGTAGAAACCTTGGCTGAAAGAAAGCAGGGGAGCTAGGCATGGTGAGACATATCTGTAATCCCAGCACCTGGGAGGCAGAGGCAGGAGAATCCTATTAATTCAAAGCCAGCCTGTCCTATATAGTAAGTAAGACCCTGTCTCAAAGAGAGATGGCTCAGTGGTTAAGACATTTGCCTTCAAAGGCTAACAATCTGGGTTCGATTCCCCAGTATCCATGTAATACCAGGTGCTCAAAGTGGTGTGTGCATCTGGAGTTGGTTTGCAGTGGCTAGAGGCCCAGGTGCACCCATTGTCATTCTTCTCTCTCCTTGCAAATAAACAAATATTTTTTTTAAGAGAGGAAGAGAGAAGTAAGAAAAAGGAGGAGGGGGAGGAGGGAGTGGAGGAGAGGAGAGAAAAGGAGAGGAGAGGAGAGGAGAAAGAAAAAGCAAGCAAGCAGAAAGGTATGGAGGGCGATAGGGACGAATGGAGGTAGGGAAGGAGGGAGGAAAGGAAAGAAGGCAAGAAAGAAGAAATGAAGGGAGGAAAGAAAAAAGAGAGAAAAGAGAGAGAAGGAAAAAAGATAGAAAAAACTTTTCATTTCATTCAGAAACAGGGCAACTATGATGGTCAAATAGTACAAAATATTTGAAAGACTTCAAAAAGACATGCTAGATATTTAATAGCTGAGTAATTGTCAGCTAACTGATTTTATTTTTGCTCTCAGTTCTCTTACCTATACATAGGAAGACTACAGGCTCCACTCTGGTTCCACAAATTCTTCAGTGGTCAATACAGAAAGAGAGAGCTATACTAAATTAAAGCCTTTACCACTAGCAGAAACCCAGTCGAGGGCATGCTTTGCTGCATATAAGTGCTCTCCTTTGAATAGTCTCTCTCCTTCAAGTTACATTTTAACCTATAAGCTGCTTCAAAACTTTTAGTCTTTTCTTTTTAATTAACATGTAATAATTGTACATATTAAAACGTTTAAATGATTCCTCTAAAATGAATTAACTCTAAATGAACTTTAAGAACTACTTAGCCTGTACAAGCACAGACTGGCAGAATGTGTCTATTGAGCAATTTCATGAATGACAAGATGGTGGGTGAGATACTGGAAGAGATAAACACTGGCACTGGCAGCAGCAGCTGCAGCTTCAGTGGAAGGAAGATCGTGTCCTGTGTGTCTGCTCTTGTTGACCTACCTCATCCTCGCTGGCCTTCTGATCTTTTGGACCCTGTATGTCATCTTGTTCTGACTTGTTTCCTCCAGTGTTAAATGACCTCCTCTTCCGTCTAGGTCAGAACCTTCTAGTCTAACTGGCCTTTCCTGAACCAGCTTCTCGTGTGAAATTTTCAGTTTGGGGGAGACTTGAGATTATTCCAAGAACAGGTTTCTTTGGTAGTCAAGGAAAGAATAGTTTTCTTAGGATTGAAAGTAGGATAAGACGAACAATAAGATCTAAGTGGCCATGGGAGTAAATAAATTGAATATAATCTTAAGAGAAAGAGCCAATCAAAAGTTAATATCTGAACTGGACAGCTGAAGACACCAAGGAACTAGAAAAGGGCAACTATCCAGACTGAGATAAAGGAAGGGAGAGTAAAACACTTTTCCCAACTGAAAACACATTGATTTTGTGTGCCTATACTTGTTTAATTTGCTAAATAAGAGCAAAGGCCTGGAGAAGATAAACTTGGGTCAGAATCCTGATTATAACTTGCTGTGACCTGGGGTATGTTACTGTGTAAGCCTCTGTAAAATGGAGACGATAATGCCTATCTGGAGTGCTGACTGGAAGATTAAACGATAGGAGGGACACAGAGCACAGCTGAGGTACTCACCACTGCGCTCTTATCTCACAGCTGGTAAAGGCTGCCTCGAGGCTGGAGTGCAGCTCAGTGGAAGTGGATTCATTCCCCAGCACCAGGTTGGGGAGATTGCTCAGCGGTTAGAGATGTTTGCTTACAAAGCCTGCCAGCCTGGGTTCAATTCCCCAGCACCCATGTAAAGCCAGGTGCACAAAATGGCACTTCTGTCTGCAATTTGTTTGCAGAGGCAAGAGGCCCTGGTATGCTTATTCTCATATTCTCTATCTTTCAAATAAATAAATAAATACTTTTTAAAAAATAAATACTTTAAAAAAACTCAGCATCCAAAAAAAAAAAAAAAAAAAAAAAAAAAAAAAACTCCTGTCTAATACCTATGAGGAAGTATTTTCCCTTACAGTAAAGAAAACTAGAGGGTTGGAGAAATGGCTTAGCAGTTAAGACATTTGCCTATGAAGATAAAGGACCCAAGTTTCATTCCTCAGGACCCATGTAAGCCAGATGCACAAGGTGATGCATGCATCTGGAGTTCATCTGCAGTGGCTGAAGGCCCTGGCATACTCTCTCTCTCTCTCTCAAATAAATAAAATAGAGCCCGATGTGGTGGCAAACACCTTTAATCTCAGCACTCAGGAGGCAAAGGTAGGAGGATCACCATGAGTTCAAGGCCACCCTGAGACTACATAGTGAATTCTAGGTCAGCCTGAACTAGAATGAGACCCTACCTCAGAAAAACCAAAAAGATAAAATAAAATATATTTTTTTAATTTTTTAAAGGGCTGGAAAGATGGTTTAGTGATTAAGGCACTTGCTTGTGAAGCCCAAGGACTCATGTTTGACTCTCCAGGTCCACGTAAGTCAGACATACAAAGTGACACAAGGGCACCAGGTTGCACATGCACACAAGGGGGTGTACATGTCTGGAATCCGAATGCAGTAGCTGAAGGCCATGGCACACCAATTCTCTCTCTCTCTCGCATAAAATAAAAATCTTTTAAAAAGAAAGAAAGAGCTGGGCGTGGTGGCACACACCTTTAATCGCAGCACTCAAGAGGCAGAGGTAGGAGGATCGCTGTGAGTTCAAGGCCACCCTGAGAATACAGAGTGAACTCCAGGTCAACCTGAACTAGAGTGAGACCCTACCTCAAAAAAACAAAAAACAAAAAAATTAAAAAGAAAGAAAACTAGAATAGCTGGGGGTGTGGCTCAGTGGAAGAGAAGGAGAAGAAGAAAAGAGAAAGTTTCAATTAGGCCTGGTAGTACAGGCCTTTAATCCCAGCTACTCAGAAGGCTGAGGCAGAAGACTGCAAGTTCAAGGCCTGCCAGGATAATTTAGGTAAACCCTATCTCAAAATAAAAAGTTAAAAGAAGGCTGGAGATAGGGAAGACATATGAGACTCCAGTTTCAGTCAGAATGACCCAAAACAAACCCTACAATGAAAGCTGATTACGATGGTGGGGTGCCTCCAAAAAGGTTTCCAGTAGAAAATGGGAGGGGAGAGCTGTCTGAAGTCACATCCTCAAGAGGTTGCGAGGAAAGAAAGGAGCTAATACATTAGCTATTTGTTGTCAAGACAGCCAATTTCTTCAATTACCCAGGGAGTTCCTTGAACACAAACTATTGTCTTTGAACAGGGAAACCACTACACTGTCTGGCAGCAAGGCATGCAGAGAAACTTCCACAGATGGCATTCTGATTCTTGGAAAATATCCAAAGTAATAATCAACAACTAAGGCTTAATTTTAAAGTTTAAAGTATAAAAACTGGCTGTTTCATAACATAGGGGCCAATTCTTAACTCCTGACAATTGTGAAACTTTGTAGGGAACTGGAACAAAACTTTGGCTGGTTCCACTGCCAAAGCATGTGGTGACTTAAAACTCTAAGAGACAAGCACTGCCTTAAATCGCGCCTCTCCTCCCTCTCTTTAATAACCTGACAGTCAGAGCCTGATTCAAAGATAGAGCTAAGAGGATTGCTTCACATGAAGAGAACTTGAATTTCACATGGGTCAAAATGAAAAGTAATATGGAGAACCAGCTTCCACTCTGGTCCAGCTCTGCCACTGCCCAGACATGTCTTCTCTCTGACAATCTCTGCCTTTCCTGAAAGCTGCACTATCAGGGCATTCATATAACCCTAACCTTGGCTGATCCCAGGACAGGCCAGGTAAGTGTTTTTATCCGGCCATTGAGGAACCACTAAGATGTAACCGGCCTGCATAGAATTTAAGAAGCTTAATAATGGAAGCTCGGTGTGGTGGGGCATGCCTATAATCTCAGCACTCAAGAGGCTGACAGGATTGTGAGTTCCAGGCCAGCCTGGGTTACATAGTGAGACCCTGTCTCAAAACAAGACAAGACAAAACAAAACAACATGAAGCTTTATATAAACCGCAAAAGCTTAGTTCTCTAGCACTACATAGGAAAGGATAAATGCTCTCAATGATTTACTGAAATCTCATTGAGTAAATCACATCAGAAGGCTCCTATGCCTACCCTCCAGAAGTCTGTACAGGAACTTTGTAAAATTCACTGAGCAATAACAGTGTTGGGCATTCTTCTGAGGATGTACATGTATTAAGTAATTTAATCTTCACAATAAGTTTACCTGAGGAACTCTTAATTGCCACAGCTTACTAGTGAAGTGAAGGTACACAGAGGCTAAAGACCTTATCTAAGACCCCACTGTTAGTGGGAGACTGGAAATGAGAGCTACATGACTTCAGAGACCTCACCACCTCATGACAACAAAGCAGAGCATGAAATTTTCATGTATCATATGCATCAGATGACAGAGGAGTTTCATTTGTTCTGTTTTATTTAACACAGGGTCTCTCTCTGTAGCCCAGGCTGTCCTCAAACTTATGATCATCTACCTTAACCTCCAGAGTGCTGGGATTATAGACATGTTACACTTGCCTGGCTGGATGACAGGTTGTAAAGACATATGGAAGAGATTTACTGAAGCTGCTTTATTAAAAAGTGGACTTGTGGGGCTGGAGGGATGGCTTAGCATTTAAGGTATAGGCCTGTGAAGCCTAAGGACCCTGATTCAATTCTCCAGATCCCAGGTAAGCCAGATGCACAAGGGGGTGCACGTGTCTGGAGTTAGTTTGAAGTGGCTGGAGGCCCTGGCGCGCCCATTCTCCCTCTTCCTCTTTCCCTCTCTTTGTCTCTAATAAATAAATAAAAATAAAATCTTTAAAAATGTTTTTTTTAGATGGACTTGCAGCCGGGTGTTGTGCACATGCCCTTCATGTGCCCTTAATCCCAGAACTCAGGAGGCAGAGATAGGAGGATTGCTATGAGTTCGAGGTCACCCTGAGACTACATAATGAATTCCAGGTCAGCCTGAGCTAGAGCAAGACCCTACCTTGAACACCCCCCCTCAAAAAAAAAATAAAAAACAGAAATGAACTTGCATGGTATAAAAGGTATCTGATGGCTTAGCAGTTAAGGCACTTGCCTGTGAAGCATAAGGACCCAGGTTCGATTCTCCAGTACCCACGTAAGACATATGCACATGGTGGCACATGTGTCTAGAGATCATCTGTAATGACTACAGGCCCTGGCACACCTGTACTCTCTCTCTCTCTCTCTCTGTATCTCTGTATCTCTCTGCTTGCAAATAAATCAATAAAATAATTTTTGTTTTGTTTTGTTTTTTGAGTTAGGGTCTCACTCTGGTCCAGGCTGACCTGGAATTAACTATGTAGTCTCAGGGTGGCCTTGAACTCACGGCGATCCTCCTACCTCTGCCTCCCGAGTGCTGGGCAATAAAATATTTTTAAGAAATAAAAGGCATCTGAGAGACCCATTTGTTGACTCCCACGTGGATAGGCCCACAGACATTTCTGTGTTGACCAACAGTACAAATCAAATCTGAGGCCGGGCGTGGTGGTGCACACCTTTAATCACAGCACTCGTGAGGCAGAGGTAGGAGGATCGCCATGAGTTCGAGGCCACCCTGAGAATACAGAGTGAATTCCAGATCAGCCTGGGCTAGAGTGAGACCCTACCTCGAGGGAAAAAAAAAATCAAATCTGGACTAATAGGACCAAACAGGAGCATTGGCGATTCCAGCCAAGCGCTTTATATTTTCTGTTCAGAATCAAACCAAACCTGAGCTGGGGTGGGCAACATCTGGGTGCCACACTCCTTTCCCTTAGGGCTGCAACATCAAGACTTTGGAGGGTCTGCAGAGCTGGTGGCCTGATAGGAAATCACACAACTTCAGAAGAGCCTGCCAGGTTGTAGCCATATGAATTATGTGTGTAGCTTCTGAGGCTGCCTTTGGAATTCACCCCATAGGGGGACATTTGAGTCCTTGTCATCTGCCCTGTTCATGCTGCACAGCTGAGGGAGGGTGGAGCAAGCTGAAAGCAAACTGCCCACAGGGAAGACAACAGATGCCTGATAACTTGGAGCCCAGCCCATAAATTCCAAAACTCTTTTGAAATTTCTGATTATGTGGCTGGAAAATGTTTGGGTCTCTTTGGCTCTTAGAAAACATATCCTTTTTCAAGAGTCTGCTAAAACCAATTGTAAGTCAAGATTCAGAGCTGGTCTTAACTGAATGGACATCCCACAAATTTCTAGTCCCCAGTAAATATTTGCTGGGTGAATAAATCTATATTCTCATCAATTTCATTAGTCACTAACACAGGACCTCTAACTACATGGATAAAATTATTCCAAAACCACCATCAAACAATGAAAACTAGTATGAAGAAAACTATTTGTAACATAACATATATCTCTACAAAGAACATGTATTAACTTGGTAAGAAAGAAACCAAAAAGAAAACAGGTCAAAGGTCATAAGAGGAAATTTCCAGACAAAGCCTAAATGCCCCCAAAATAGATGAAAATAAAAAATAAATAAAAATAGATGAAAATAAAAAATAAATAAAAATAGATGAAAATAAAAACATACCCATGATCTCATATTAATCCTTTCAGCAATATGAGAGGTAGAATCATTGTCCATATTTTATGAGCAAAGAAGTTAAATTGAAGGGGTTCTTTACTCAATCAATTGTTGACAGACGTGAACACAGATCTATTAACATGGCAAAGTTTATGCTCATTCTGCCAAGTTGCCCCATCTAAATATTTGTGTGGTGGCTCAGATGTTCTTGGCCAAGTCACTTAGCCTATTAAGATTAGGTTTTCATCACTAGGCATGAAAGCCTTTAATCCCAGCATGTGGGAGGCAAAGGAAGGCAGATCTCTGTGAGTTCAAGGCCAGCCTGGTACTACATAGTGAATTCCAGGTCAGCCTGGGCTAGTGTGAGACCCTACCTCAAAAAAAAAAAAAAAAAGAAAGAAAGAAAGAAAGAAAGAAAGAAAGAAAGAAAGAAAGAAAGATTTGGTTTTCTATTTGTAAAATGAGACTCACAAGCATACCATCCCATCAGGTCACTGCGAAAATTAGAGAATACATAGATTAACTACCTGATTCCCTCATTCAGCTAATACTCTACTACTACTCTGGCCAGACACTGTTGGATTCTGAAGTACTTCTCATCTGCCCTGTTCATGGTGAAACAAGCACCTCTATCACCACAGAGCTCACATTCTGATGGAGAAGACAGAATGCAAACAACTTAAATTAAAAATATGTTGCTGGGCGTGGTGGCACACACCTTTTAATCCTAGCACTTGGGATGCAGAGGTAGGAGGATCGCCATGAGCTTGAGGCTACCCTGAGAATAAAGTGAATTCCAGGTCAGCCTGAGCCAGAGTGAGACCCTGCCACGGGAAAAAAAAAAAAAAAGTCATGGCCAGGCGTGGTGGCTCATGTCTTTAATCCCAGCACTTGGGAGGCAGAGGTAGGAGGATCACCTTGAGTTTGAGACCACCCTGAGACTACATAGTGAATTCCAGGTCAGTGTAATGCTAGAGCGAGACCCTACCTCGAAAAACCAAAAACAAACAAAAACAAAAACATGGGTTGGATAGTGATAAGGGCTAAGGAGAAAAATAAGACATAGAAAAGGGTAGAAAGGAGAGTGATTTTGAAAACTAAAGTCTGATAGCTGGTGTGAATGAGAAGCTAAGAGAAGTGAGGAAGTAAACCTTTAAACTAGACTATCCCTGACAGAGAATCCCCAAGAAGGGCCAAAGGAACAGAGAACAATGCAGGTGCGGCTGAAGTAGTGAGAGTGAAGAACAATGTTAGGGCCAGGCAAGAAGCAGCTAAGAGCAGATGGCACTGGCTGCACTTTGGCTCTACACTGGGTGACACGGGAAGCCACGGCAGAATTCTAAGAAGTGATATAATCTGGGTCATATTTTACAAGGATCACTGAAAGGGGATAGGATTCTCCTGCTGGCAACCTGGCAGGAAGGCTTTTTCAAAAAGCCAGAGAAGAAGGGATAGTGGATCAGACCACAGCAGTCAAGGTTCTAAAATTTTTTTAATATTTATTTATTTGCAAGCAGAGAGAGATTGAGAGAAGAGAGATAGACAGAAAGAATGGGCATACCAGGGCCTCCAGCCTCAGTAAATGAACTCCAAATGCATGTGCCTCTCTGTGCATCTGGCTTACATGGATATTGGGAAATCAAACCTGGGTGGTTAGGCTTCACAGGCAAGTGTCTTAACAGTTAAACCATCTCTTCAGCCCAAATTTGGGGGCTTTTTAATATTTAGTTATTTGAGAGGGGTAAGAACGGGCCTCCTGCTGCTTGCTACAAATGAACACATGTGCCACTTTGTGCATCAGGCTGTACATGAGTACTGAGGAATCAAACCCAAGCCATCAGGCTTTGCAAACAAGTGCCATTAACAATGCTAAATTATCTCTCTAGGCCTAGTTTTTATTTTTTGGGTTTTTTTAAAGACAAGGTCTCATATAGCCTGGGCTGGCCTCAAGCTTGATATGTTTGCCTTGAACTCCTGATCCTCCTGACTCCACAACCCAAGTGATGAGATTACAGGGGTGTGCTACTAGACTCAGCTTCTGGATGTTTGCTGAAGGCTCAGAATTAGATTGAATAAATGAGAGGGGTGAACTATGACCCCAGGGTTTGGGCCAAGGATCTGGAAGAACACAGTTGCCATTTGCTGAGATAAGGATCCAGAACAGAGGTTTCCTAACTTTAGGCCCTATAAAACCATGAGAACCTTAAGACGCTCCAGAATGCGATCAGAAAGGCAAGCTGGTGGTTGACATCAGGAGAACATAATGGTCATTGGGTTCAGCTGCTGGGAGTACAGCTGATAAAAACAAGGGCACAGAGAAACAAGGCAGGTTACCATGGGATTCTGGCAGCAAGGACTCAGAAGAGTCCAGTTCTCAGAGCTGAGGCACAAGGCCAACAGTGGTAACTAGAGGCCAAATTACAAAGTGCACAGCCGCCTGAGTCCCTCTGCCTCAGCTCAGCCTGGGACCTAGAGATGGCAAGAGCTGGCTAGTCAGGGCTCAAGTGGCTCGGGAGCCTTGGAAAGAAGGCAACAACAGAAACCAGAGCTAGACAGACCTGACTCCATCTGTGCACTCATTTGCAGCCACAGTACCAGGGGAAGGTTGGCACTTAAAGGTCAAGTCTATACCTGGAACAGATCACTATATGAAAAGACCAGACATGCAGAAGAGTGAGGAGTAAATTTTGGATGTGGCTAAAGCCTTCAGGGGGAAAAGGCAGGTCTAGAATAGAAAGTTGGGAGGTGAGTTTACCATGGACTATGAAATAGAAGTAATAAATGAGGAGTCTGGGAAGATGGCTAAGCAGTTAAAGGCACTTGCTTGAAAAGCCTGCTGATTTGGGTTCAATTCCCAAGACACCCACGTAAGCTGTGCCAGAAAAAGTGGCACAAATATCTGGTGTTTGTTTGCCGCAGGAGGAGGCCCTGGCACACCCATATGCACACATACACACACATGCAAATAACTTTTTAAAGTAATAAACATTCTGGGGGGCTGGAGAGATGGTTTAGTGGTTAAGGCACATGCCTGAGAAGCCTAAGGACCCCGGTTCAATTCCCCAGGATCCAAGTAAGCCAAATGCACATGATGGTGCATGCATCTGGAGTTCGTTTGCAATGGCTAGAGGACCCGGCACACCCATATTCATTTGCTCTCTCTCTCTCTCTCTCTCTCTCTCTTTCTCTGTCTTAAATAAATAAATAAATAAATAAATAAATAAATAAATAAAGTAATAAACATTCTGGGACTATATGAAAGGCAACCATAGCTACTACCACCTCCATATCAGCAAAGGGAAGGAAAGCAGCACCAGTCAAAATATGAAGAACGGGGCTGGAGAGGTGGCTTAGCAGTTAAGCACTTGCCTGTGAAGCCTAAGGACTGTGGTTCAAGGCCTGATTCCCCAGTACCCACGTAAGCCATCGCACAAGGAAGCACATGCATCTGGAGTTCATTTGCAGTGGCTGGAGGCCCTAGTGTGCCCATTCTCTCCCTCCCTCTCTCTTTGCCTCTTTGTCTGTCTGTCACTCTCAAATAAATTAAAATAAACAAAAAAATTAAAACATGAAGAACTTCTTAGAGTATGGAGGGCATTGGAACTGGCAGGGTAGGTGGTTTTCTTAAAAATCACAAGATTAGGGCTGGAGAGATGGCTTAGTGGTTAAGGCACTTGCCTGTGAAGCCAAAGGATCCCGGTTTGATTCTCCAGGACCCATGTAAGCCAGATGCACAAAGGAGCACATCTGGAGTTCAGCTGCAGTGGCTGGAGGCCCTAGCACGCCCATTCTCTCTTTCTCTACCTCTTTCTCTCTATCGATAAATAAATAAATAAAATAGTTTTTAAAATCACAAGATTAAACAGAGATACTATGGTAACTTGTAACTTTAAGCAATGTCTGTTTCACTAAGTCTGTGCTCAGACTCTCAGACACTGACTGCCTTCTACATATTTTCCTCTCTTACTATAGAGCATAAAACATTCTTACCAAAATACAAAGAACTTCTTTTATAATTAAAACAAGCAGGGGAAAACATCTGCAGCAAGCCAATATATTAATGACACCTTCATTAATCTATTTCTTTTTCTTGTTTTATAATAAATATACATAATCATTTCATGGTTTATTATAAAGAGTAGTTCATTTGGTTGGCACTAAAAACAAATATGGATTTATTTTCTAGAAGCAAAAGATTAATATATATTATGAAGCAATTAGAAACTTGCAGACATTTGCAAACCTTTGGTATAAACTCCTGGGTTTTTTTTTTTTTTTTCTTGAGTCACATTTCTATGACAGGCACAGATTTCCTATGGACGTTTGTATACCATAAATTTATGACTTCTTCAATTTTCACAAAAGTTCTCTATATTCGAAAATGTTAAGTTTTTAAGTCAATATATGAGAAGTATCGCATATAGCTGGGACACCCAAGTGACACCTCTGCTAAGCAGTTTTGGTCACTCCTCAGCTCCTAAGACCATGTGAGCAAATTTTGTGCCTCAGTAAATAATCAGACTCCTTTATGTCATGGACTTTGGAGTCATTCTCAAATAGTCAACACATACTTGGAATGTGAAATCCAAAAAGATTAAGGATCTCCTAGCATTAAGGTAATAAATATCCACATCAATCATTGCCATGAATTTTGTGAAGCTAAATATTATTGCCAAAAGGCAATGAAACCACATGTAGTAAAAACCTTGGCGATAATTCTACCCTTTCACTGAATAATTCTACTGGTGGAAATTTATGATCAAAATACAGATGAGTTATGCATAAATTTGCTTACTATTATATTATTTATCATGAAGGAAAACTAGAGTCTAACATTTGGGAAATTGGTATAAATTATGTCAAACATAATGAAATATTATTTGCTGTTAACATTTTATTTATAAAGTATTTTAATGACATGGGTTTGTAGTCATCTCCATACTTCTGGGATGAACCTCCAAACCAGAAACAGTTTCTTGGAGGAACGGCATTTATTCCAGGCTTATAGACCCTGAGGAAGTTCCATAATGGTGGAAGAAGGTAGCCCTCTTTACCAAATCCACACTGAGAGAAAAGCCACCACCAGCACCACAAGCAATCACATTCTGGGAACCCCAGGCAGAGCTCAAGCACTCTGCATACCTGTATGCTAGAAACATATCTGTCTCCAAAAACACCTTAAGGCTGGACCCCAGGATCCATGCATAGTGAGACCTCTTCCGGTCAGGCAGCTGGAAATCCAAGTTAGGCTGGGTGTGTTGGCATACACCTTTAATCCCAGCATTCAGGAGGCAGAAGTAAGAGGATCATCATTGAGTTCAAGACTACCCTGAGACTACTGAGTGAATTTCAGGTCAGCCTAGGCTAGAGAGAGAGACCCTACCTCAAAAAACCAAAAACTAAAAAAAATAAATTAAAAAAATTAGAGCTGGAGAGATGGCTTAGTGGTTAAGACACTTCATGCAAAGCCAAAGAACCCAGGTTCAATTCCCCAGGACCCATGTAAGCCAGACGCACAAAGTAGCACATTCGTCTGGAGTTCATTTGCAGTGGCTGAAGGTCCTGACACACCCATTCTCTATCTGCCTCTTTCTCTCTCTCTAACTCTCAAATAAATAAAAATTAAATTAAAAATAAACAAATTAGGGCTGGAGAGATGGCTTAGCGGTTAAGGCACTTGCCTGGGAAGCCTAAGGACCCAGGTTCGATTCCCCAGTACCCACATAAGCCAGATGCACAAGGTGGTGCATGCATCTGAAGTTTGGTTGCAGTGACTAGAGGCCCTGGTGTGTCCAGTCTCTCTCTCTCTTTCTGTGTGTGTGTGTGTGTATGCCTCTCTCTCAAATAAATGAATAAATAAATAAATAAATAATTTTTTAAAAAAATAAATAAATTAGAACTAAAATGAAACATAAACATGGTATTGTCCAGTTAATAAGATATGGCTAGGGCCAGGCATGGTGGCACATGACTTTAATCTCAGCACTCAGGAGGCAGAGGTAGGAGAATTACCATGAGTTCAAGGTCACCTTGAGACTACATAGTGAATTCTAGGTCAACGTGGGCTAGAGCGAGACCCTACCTTGAAAAACCAAACAAATAATAAAGGTACATCTGGGAACTTGGGCTGGGCTGTACAGCTCAGTAGGTAGACTACTTGTCTAAAATGCATGAAGTACTGGGTTTAATCCCTAGAACAGCATAAACCAGGCATGGCAGCACATGCCTATAATCTCAGCACTCAGGAGATGGAGGCAGGAGGATCATTCTCAGTTCAAGGTCATTCTCAGCTATATAGAAAATTGAGGCTAAAGAAATATATGAGACTCTATCTTAAAAAAGAAAAAGAAAAAGAAAAGAGAGAGAGAGGAAAAAGGAAGGACAAGACTAGAGTCAATGATTTTGTGCTATAATTATTATGTAAACAGTCTATCAGACTTGACTATAAGCTTTTTTGTTGTTTCTGAAACAGAGTACCACTATGCAGTGCAAGCTGCTTTGGAACTTTCTCCCTCCTTCCACTGCTAGTGCTAGAATTACAGGCATGCACCACCACATCCAGCTGTAAGCTTCTTACATAGACATTCTCTGAATTAACTTCACAAGCCCAATAATATCTATTTGTAACAGGCACTTAATAAACATAAGTGAATAAATTCAGGGAAAGTTTACAATAACTGCTTAATGTAATAGAAAAGTGATTTTAATAGTTAAAACAAGTATTTTTCTGGCATCAAGTATGTTTGGACAAGATAAGCATAGTTAGGCTGTGGAGGATTATAGTGGTTTGGTCTGACAGTCAGTAGAATAGAGGTCTGCCACACAGAAAAGAGTGAACATGAAGCCAGCAAGTGGTAGCACACACCTTTAGTCCCAGCATTGCCAAGGATGATGTAGGAGGATGGCTGAGTTCACTAGCTTGGATTACATAGTGAGGTTCAGGTCAACCTTGGCTAGAGAGAGACCCTGCCTTGAAAAAAATATATGAAAAGAAGAGTAAGGGCTGGAGAGATGGCTTAGCGGTTAAGGCGCCTATCTACAAAGCCAAAGGACCCAGGTTTGACTCCCCAGGACCCATGAAAGCCAGATGCCCAAGGGGACACACACATCTGGAGTTCATTTACAGTGTCTGGAGGCCCTGGTGCACCCATTCTCCCTCTCTCTCTCTGTCTCTGTCTCTCTACCTGCCTACTTCTCTACCTCTTTTTTCCTCTCTCTCTCTCAAATAAATAAATAAAAATAAAAATACTTTTTTTAAAAAAGGAAAAGAAGAGTGAACATGGAAGAGCATGGTGTCCTGGTGGCAGAAATAACAGGACTTCAAGATCTGCAATTCTCAAACCTGTTTTCTGCCCACACACAAAGCACTCAATTTTCACATGAAGGACCCTTTTCCTCAAGTGTAGCCAAGCCAGGGAATAGCCAATCCTGGGAGCACAGCTTGTCTCTTTCAGTAAACAGCAATAATGTGATGGTGGAGACAGCTTTCATTTATCTCTAGTGTCCATTGCTGATCTTCACTGCGTGAACAATTGGAATCATGTGGAAGGCAGAACGAAAATGGCAACATTCCAGTTGCTCAATGTTCTTACTCAAGTTCTCATGGATACAGATGTTCCTAATTCGGTGTGTGGAGCCAGTGTTGCCTTGCTCCTTCTATAGTTTCAGACAAAGGCTTTATTCCAGACTACTAGAGATACATGAGTTGTCCACTTTTCTCCCTCATTCTATAAGTCTGTTATTCAACACATATGGTTAGATAAAAAGAAAGAGGGGGGAAAAGCACAATTCAAATCTGTATTAAAAATGACAACCATATTCTTGGTCACAGTTCCTATTTTGGGACAGATGCACATTCCAAAACTATTAAGTAATCTTCTAACTTTCTGTGCTTCTCACTATTTCCTTGGGCAGAAGAGAAAAGAACATACTGCTGGAAGTAAAAATCAAAGGCAACCCAGTGAGCAAATCAAACACTGAGATGGAACAAACCACAACTGCAAAATGCATACAGTTTGGAAGGTTTGGACTCTTGCACAGAATTGAGAGATAAGGTAATTCTCTGGGAAAGAAAATAAGGCACAACATAAAATATATATCACAGCAGCCAGTAGGAATCTTAAGTGGAAACAACTCATGATAAGATGATTTGGAAACTGGTCTTATAAATCTCATGCAGAAACCCAAGGTCACTGTCCTATCTCATTCTGTCTAATAGTATTTGGATAAAAGAATGCTGTGTCAGGGCTGGCAGAGAGAATGCTGTGCCCAAGAGTAGGGCTGGCCCAAGTTTATGACCCTGGGAACAAAATTCCCTCTCACTTTTAAGTTTTGAGCAGATGACTCTGCCACAAAAACCACAAACTACGACGGAT
Organism: Orientallactaga sibirica; assembly: GCA_036365145.1. Taxonomy (NCBI): domain Eukaryota; kingdom Metazoa; phylum Chordata; class Mammalia; order Rodentia; family Dipodidae; genus Orientallactaga; species Orientallactaga sibirica. Next base: position 5,076,138 of record JAEOAD010000031.1, on the reverse strand, counting down.
GAAAATACACAAACAGAATGTAGCTAGCAGCTTGGGAAGGAAACAGTTATCTTCATACTCTAGTTCCCTCAACACACTACAGTTCCCAAAGCCCTTGGTTAACGCGTCTGTGGCTCAGTTTACACTATAAACAATTAATAGTATAGTCTCTATTTTTCAAATCCAAAAATCAGACCTAGAGAGGTTGAGGAAATGCTCAAAGCACAGATCAACGGGTGGTGAGACCACCAATGTCTGTGTGACCGCAAGCCCTCATTGTCCATCACAGAACTGCTTACCCTGGGCAGTACTGAAGCAAGCAGCAGCCAAGGACAAGCCATTGCACCGAAGTCTCCAGGTGAGAGACACTAGGAGCTGGTTCTCGATACACATATGTTTCTTTTAGGTTTTTGTTTTTTTTGTTTTTTTTTTTTTTCAGGGTAGGGTCTTGCTCTAGCCCAGGCTCACCTAGAATTCACTATGTAGCCTCAGGGTGACTTTGAACTCTAGGCAATCCTCCTACCTCTGTCTCCCAAGAGCTGGGATTAAAGGCGTGCGCCACCATGCCCAGTTTATACATACATTTCTGAAGACCACACATAATTGAAGAAGCCACTGTGAGGTCTCCATAGGCTGGTATGTGACTGAAGATAGCACTACCTTGGGATGGTGTCTGAGACTCCAAGGTCATTTGCAGCTTAAAGAAAAGCCCCTCTGCAACCTTGTTCCAAGGAGGGAATTCATTTCCACATTTCCAAGGCCTTACACAGCATATACACAAGAAACATTTCCTTTCTTTCTTTGGAATGAACAGAAAACTACTTAACTCCTCTCAAAGAAAGGAGGGAACAGAAAGCCCTCTCAGGGTCAGTTTGTTCATTTAGATGACTGCCTACCTTGGGTGAGTGGGTCTGGCTGCAGAAGGAAGGCAAGGGAAGCACTACACTTTGAGAAGAGCTAATCCAGTGCTAAAACTGGGCGCTAGCTAGAGTGTGGCCTAAGAACGCATCTGCCTGGCTCTGTCCAATGCTCAGCCATCAGCCGCAGGGGGCTTCAGAGCATGTGGAATGCAGTTTGTGCACCATGAAACTGAGTTTACTTACATCATATTCTCTTTTCTCTCTCCTTCTCTCTCTTCTCTTCTCTCTTTCTCTCTCTCTTTTTTCTGTGCTGAAAATAGAACTCAGGGCCTAGTACAAGGGCCTAATGCATGCTATGTAACCGCTCTACCACTGAGCTATACCTACAGCTCCTGTATTTAATTCTAGCTAATTTAAACTTAATTAGACACATATGGCTAATGATGAACATATTGGGCAGCACAGGATTGGCAGAGGGGAGAGGAGAAAAGCTCAGGGAAAAAAAAAAGAGGGAAATCTGACAGATACAAAAGCTGAGCATGCTGGCTCACACCAAGCAATCCTAGCACCAGTAATCTCAGGCAGAGGGTGAAGGATCATCACAAGTTCAAGGCCAGGCTAGTCTAACAGTGAGTTCCAGCCCAGTCAAGGCTACACAGTGAGACCTTGTCTCGAAAACAAATAGAGCATAATCTTCTGGGGGAGCAGAGCAAGGAGTGAGAGGCTTCCACTGTCCTAGAGTGTCAGTGCCTGGTCTGTAGATGCTTGAGGCTCCAGCTTGTCTTTGCCCACCCAAGACAGAAAAAAAAACAGGGGGCTAAAGAAATGTTTTAGGGGTTAAGGCATTTGTCTGAAAAGCCTAAGGCCATGAATTCGATTTCCCAGTACCCATGTAAAGCCAGATGCACAACATGGTGCATTGTGTCTTTGGCAGTGGCTAGAGACCCTGGTGCACCCATTCTCTCTGCCTCTTTCTCTCACCCTTTCTCAAGTAAATAAATAAATAAAATATTTTTTTAAAAACACCAAAACAGCTGGAGAGATGCCTCAACAGTCAAGAGTATCACTTAAGTTTGATCCTTCAGGACCCACAGAAGCAGCTGGGGTGACCACGTACATCTGTAACCCCAGTGCTGAGGACAGCAGACTAGAGAATCAGTGAGGCCTGTAGAAAACAGCAAGCTCCAGGATCAGTAAGACTCCAAGTGAAAGAGTGATGGAAATGGGAACACCTAATGTTCCCTTCGGTCACTGAAGGCAAGCATACAGAACATGCCATGCACACATACATAGCACACCCCACATTAGACACAAAAAAAAATTATTAAAATTTTGGGTTGGGGAAATGGCTTAGTGGTTAAGGTGTTGCCTGCAAAACCTGAGGACCCTGATTCGATTCCCTAGGACCCACGTAAGCCAGATGCACAAGGGGGCGCATGTGTTTGGAATTCGTTTGTAGTGGCTGGAAGCCCTGGCGTGCCCATTCTCTCTTTCTCTCTATCTGCCTCTCTGCCTCTCTCTCTCTCAAATAAATAAATTAATTAAATCTTTTTTAACAAATTATTAAAATTTGGGCTGGAGAGATGGCTTAGTGGTTAAGTGCTTGCCTGTGAAGCCTAAGGAACCTGGTTAGAGGCTCAATTCCCCAGGACCCACATAAGCCAGATGCACAAGGTGGCACATGCATCTGGAGTTCATTTACAGTGGCTGGAGGCCCTGGTGCGCCCATTCTCTCCTCTCTCTCTCTCCCTCTCTCTCTCCCTCTTTATCTGTCACTCTCAAATAAATAAAAATAAACCAAAAAATTATTAAAATTTTAAAAATCAGGCTGGATAGATGGACTAGCAGTTAAGGCACTTGCCTGCGAAGCCAAAGGACCCCAGTTCGAGTCCCCAAGACCCACATAAGCCAGATGTACAAGGTGACACATGTGTTTGGAGGCCCTGGCAAGTCCATTCTCTTTCTCTCTATCTGCCTCTTTCTCTCTCTCTCAAGTAAATAAATAAATAAAAATATTTTTTAAGAATTTTAAAACCCTCTAAAAAGTAAGAAAGTGACAAACTCCGCACTTCAAAACTGTCCCTAAGCACCCTCTGTGTTATTGCACTACTGATTTTGCTTAGTATTAGCATTTCACTTAGTACTTCACTTTGCTTAGCTTCAAAGCTCACTGTTTATTCTGGGAAGACGTATAAAAGGATAGAGACCTTGTTCATCTCATGGCACTGTACCACACAATCAGAAATATTTAGTGAGAATCAGTCTCATTCATTACCTCCATAACTATCTCACCTACTTGGTATTCAGTTCCTTGGCAACAGGAGTACTCCCGGAGCTATGGGGCACACAGAATTCATCTTTCCTCCTAGGTCTGTTCCTTTTCCCCACCCTTGGGCTTTCCTGGGAGGCCAGGAGCCTGGAGAACTGAGAGGTTAGCTTCTACATGAAAAGCAAAAGTGCTGTCCCCTTTTTCTGAGACTGGGTGCTGGAACTCACCAAGAAGGCCAAGCTATAGGGATCTAGCTGTCTGCTTCTCCAGCGCTAGGATGACAAGAACATGCCATCACACTCAGCTTCTTTACGTGGATTCTGGAGGATGAACTCAGGTCCTTATTCTTGCAAGGCAAGCATTTTACCAAGTGAACTATCTCCCCAGCCCCAAAAGAGATTTCAAATGCTGCTAAAAAGGTGCTAGAAGGTTAAGAGGGCAATGCACTGACGCAGACAAAGACGTTTCCAATGCCTGTTCTGCCTCTACCAAATCACTGAAACATTTTCTGCAATTTTCCTTTAGAGATATTTCATAGACTAAGAAAACTAGGTAGAGGGGCTGCAGAGATGGCTCAGCAATTCAAGATACTTGCTTGTAAAGCCTGCTGGCCTGGGTTCAATTTTTCTGCCACCTACATAAAGCCAGACAGGCATTCAATTGCAGTGTAGAGAGACCTGGGTGTATCCATACATGCAAGCAAACACACACACACACACACACACACACACACACACGCACGCACACGCACGCACACACGCACGCAAATAATTTTTTAAGAAGGAAGGAAGGAAGGAAGGAAGGGGGGAGGGAAGGAGGGAGGGAAGGAGGGAAGGAGGGAGGAAAGGAGGGAGGGAGAGAGGGAGGGAAGGAAGGAAGCCAGGTAGAAAAGGGCAAATAAATGATTTTTTGAGGGATTTGTGTTTCATGCAGCCTAGGCTGGCCTTAAACTTGTGATCCTTCTGTCTCAGCTTCCTGAGTGTTGAGATTGTAAGTGTATGCCATCTAGTGATTTTTTAAAACATTTAAAAAAAATTTTTTTTATTTATTTGAGAGAAAGAGGCAGAGAGAGAGAGAGAGAATGGGTGTGCCAGGACCTCCAGCCACTGCAAAGGAACTCCAGATGCATGTGCCCCCTTGTACATTTGGCTTACATGGGTCCTGGAGAATAGAACAGGGATCCTTTGGCTTTGCAGGCAAATGCCTTAACCGTTAAGCCATCTCTCCAGCTCCATGTCTAGTGATTTTATATGTTTAATACAAATTATAAATGTATATTATCCTAGGCCAAGAGTAATTGACAAGGGACAAAATGAGTGTGATATATGTGTAGTTTCCCCTACTAAAAAGTGTTATTTCGTCAGTCATGGTGGCTTACACCTTTAATCCTAGCACTCAAGAGGCTAAAGTAGGAGGATCTGTATGAGTCCAAGACCAGCCTGGGCTATAGAGTGAGTTCCAGGTCAGCCTGAGCTTGAATGAGACTATGCCTCAAAAAAAAAAAAAAAAAAAAACTGTGGGCTGCAGAAATGGCTCAGTAGTTAAGGTGCTTCCCTGCAAAACCTAATGACCTGGGTTCAATTCCCAGTACCCTGTAAAGCCAGATGCACAAAATGGTGCATGTGTCCCAATACCAGTACCTGGGAGGCTGAAGTAGGAGAATTATGAGTTCCAGGCCAGCCTGAACTACAAAATGGTGCTTGTTTTTTTTTTTTTTTTTTTTTTAAATATTTTATTATTTATTTATTTATTTGAGAGAGAGAGAGAGATACAGAAACAGGCAGGTGGAGAGAAAGAGAATGGGTGCAGGGCCTCCAGCCACCGCAAACGACCAGATACCTGGGATCTGGCTTAAGTAGGAGAATTAATCAAGCCTGAACCGGGGTCCTTAGGCTCCAGGCCAGCCTGAAAGCCATCTCTCCAGCCCCTAATCCTATCTTTAAAAAAAAAAAAAAAGTACACTGGGCTGGGGAGATGGTTCACTGGGGAGTGATTCAGGTGCTTGCTAGCAAGACTGCTGGCCCAAGTGCAGTCCCCATCCATCATCCATGTAAAGCCAGACGTAAAGTGACACATACATCTGTAATCCATATCTATCTATGACCATGGGAGACAAAGCCAGGAGAATCTGGAAGTTCTCAAGCAGCAGAAGCAGCAAAAAAGACTCCATCTCAAGAAAGTGGAAGGAGAGGAGAAATACCCTTTGTCCTCTGACCTCCACATGTACCCACACACACACACATATCATGCACACACATACATATGCAAATAAATAAAAAATAAATAAATAAAAAATAAAACTAGAAAAAAATTTAAGTATACTTTCAAAGAAGTAAATGAGATATGTATGTATGTATGTATGTATGTATGTATGTATGTATATGTATATATATATATATATATATATATATATATATATATATATATTTTTTTTTTTTTTTAGGAGAGATACCTAGCCTTCATCAGATGTTCAAAATGATGACAATCTTCTACCTCTTTATTAAATGTCCTTCATGTTTAACATTTTTTTCAATATAGTTTGTTCATTCTTTCTTTCTTTCTTTTGAGACAGAATTTCATGTAATTCAGGCTGGTCTTGAACTCCTAATTCTCCTGCTACCTTCTCAACTGCTAGGATTATAGGTATGTATCACCATGACCAACATCATATAGTTGTTATTAATAATTTAAGTAAAATAAATGCTTTAAATGAGTATTTATTATTTTGTATAATTTATATTCACATTACTTTTATTTAATAGTTATATATTATCCTCATATATCTTATATTTATATGTAAACTAATTGACATAGTCTAATTGCTCCCTAATAATACATGTAGGGCTGGGAAGATCGCTCAGCATTGAAGGCTCTTGCTTTCCAAGCCTGCTGGTCCAGGTTAAATTCCCCAGTATTCATGTAAAGCCAGATGCACAAAGTGATGCATGCATCTGGAGTTTGTTTGCAGTGGCTAGAGGTCCTGGCATGCCCATTCTATCTGTCCATTGCTCTTCTCTGTCTCTCTCTGCTTGCAAATAAATTAATTAAATTTAAAAAAAAACTATCATTAGAAAAAGAAAAAGGAAAAGAAAAAGCAAGCTGGGCATTGTGGCATATGCCTTTATTCCAGCACTCAGGTAGCAGAGGTAGGAAGACTGCCATGAGAGGCCACCCTGAGACTACATAGAGAATTCCAGGTCAGCCTGGACCCTACCTCGAAAAACCATATATATATATGGCAAAACTATTGGAAATGTCAAAATGTAAACAAAGATATAACTTGCTTTCTATAACAGAAGTATCACATTTAGAATCAGAAAAAGATGTTTTTAAATTTTGTCTGTGAATATCTAAAAAAGTATGTTTCCTTAGGCTTTGCAGACAAGCACCTTAACTGCTAAGCCATCTCTCCAGGCCCTTATAGTTTTTTTTTTTTAAGATATTTTTATTGGGCTTCAGAGATGGCTTAGCAGTTAAGCACTTGCCTGTGAAGCCTAAGGACCTTGGTTTGAGGCTCAATTCCCCAGGACCCACGTAAGCCAGATGCACAAGGTGGCACATGCATTTGGAATTCGTTTGCAGTGGCTGGGGACCCTGACATGCCCATTCTCTATCTGTCTGCCTCTTTCTCTCTTTCTGTCACTCTCAAATAAATAAATAAATAATCTTTTTTTTTTTTTTAATAATAAATAATCTTTAAAAAACTATAAAACAAGCGTAGTGGTGCACGTCTTTAATCCCAGCACTTGGGAGGCAAAGGTAGGAGGATCACCATGAGTTCAAGGCTACCCTGAGACTACATAGTGAATTCCAGGTCAGCCTGGACTAGAGTGAAACCCTACCTTGAAAAAAAGAAAAAAAAACTTCTGGAAGAACATACAAGAAAAAAACATCTTTGTGACTTAAGCTAAGAACTCTTAAATAAGACACAAGAAGCACAAGTCACAAAAGAAGAAAATTTATAAACTTAACTTCATCAAAATATAAAACTTGTGCTTTTCAACACTTTATTAGCCCAGTATGTGGTACAGTATGTGGAAGGCTGAGACAAGAGAGACCACTACAAGTTTGAGGACAGCCTGGGACACATACTGAGACTGTGTCTCAGAAAAAATAAAAATAAAAGACTTCGGGGACTGAGAAGATGGTGCTGAAGTTAAGAGCACTTGCTGAACAAGCATGAGGACCAAAGAGGGTCTGAGACCACCTGAGCTCAATTCCCCAGCACCTGGGTGTGGCCACACATGTCTGTATCCCCAATCATGCAGGGAATAGAAACTGGAGAATATCAGTGTCTGAAAAAAATGGCAAAATCATCTCAAGGAAATAGGTAGATGAGTGAAAAGAGGAATACACCCAATGTTCTCCTCTGTCCTCCACACACATGGCACAGGACACACACATGCATATGCTACACACACAACATCACACACCACACCATACATATTCTACATACTCACACATACCCCCCACTCCCCAAAAGGAAAAAATACTTTAGGCCAGGTATGTTAGTGCACACAACTATAATCCCAGCACCCAGGAGGAAGAGGCAGGAGAATCACTACAAGTTCAAGACCAACTTCATCTACATAGCAAGCTCCAGGCCAGCCAGAACTACATATATAGCAAGATACTGTCTCAAAAAAAGGAGGGGAGGCTGGGAAGATGCCTCAGCAATTAAAGGTACTTACTTACAAAGGCTGCTGGCCTTGAGTTCAAATCCCCAAGACCCACGTAGAGCCAGATAAAAAATGGTGCACATATCTGGTATTCGTTTGCAGCAGCAAAAAGAGATCCTGGTGCACACACACATGGTGCACAAATAATTTGTTTTGAAAAGAAGGAAGAAGAGTGGACATGGTGGCGCATGCCTTTAATCGCAGCACTCGGGAGGTAGAGGTAGGAAGCTTGCCATGAGTTCGAGGCTACCCTGAGACCTGAGACAGAGTGAATTCCAGGTCAGCCTGAGCTACAGTGAGACCCTACCTTGAAAAACCAAAAAAAAAAAGGAAGGAAGAAGGGAGAGAGAGAGGGGAGAAGGAAGGAAGGAAGGAAGGAAGGAAGGAAGGAAGGAAGGAAGGAAGGAAGGAAGGAAGGAAGGAAAGAAGGAGGGAGGGAGAGAGGGAGGGAGGGAAGGAGGGAGGGAGGGAGGGAAGGAGGGAAGGAAGAAAGAAAGGGAGGGAAGAGGAGATGACTGATCAGTTAAGAGTGCTCCCTGGTAAGTATGAGGGCCTGAGGGAACCTAAGATTGCTTGAGTTCGAATTCCCAGGACCCAAACAAACAGCTAAGTATAGTCATGCATGTCTGTAACCCCAGGCCTTGTGAAAATGCCAAGCTCTGGAATCAGTGAGAAACTCCTTCTCAAGGAAATGAGTGAGCAATGGGGGAAGGGGGGAGGTCATGCATCTGCGCACACATGTCATATACCATACATACACCCCAACACATACTACACACATGCAGCAAAAAAAAAAAAAAAGAAGAAGAAGAAAAAAGGTGGAAGGAGGGAGAAAGAATAAGGGATGGATGAGGAAGAGCAAAGAGGAGAGAAGAGAAAAAATTTTGTTAAGAAAATGAAAAAAAAACAGCTGGGTGTGGTAGTGAACATCTTTAATCCCAGCACTCAGGAGGCAGAGGTAGGAGGATCACTGTGAGTTCAGGCCAGCCTAGGACTATAGAGTGAATTTCAGGTCAGCTTGGGCTAGAGTGAGACTCTACCTCAAAAAAGAGAGGAGAGGAGAGGAGAGGAGAGGAGAGGAGAGGAGAGGAGGAGAGAGAGGAGAGGAAAAAGAAAAAACTCATAGCTGGACATGGTAGCAAATGCCTATAATCTCAGCACTCAAAAGGCTGGGGCACAAAGATAGAGAGTTCAAGGACAGTGAGACTCTATCTTAAAATAAAAGGAAGACTGGAGAGTTGGCCTAGCAGTTAAGGCGTTTGCCTGCAAAGCCAAAGGATCCCATTTGAAGTCTCCAGGACCCACATATGCCAGATGCACAAGGGGGCGCATGCGTCTAGAATTCGTTTGCAGGGGATAGAGGTCCTAATGTACCCATTCTCTCTCTCTGCCTCTCTCTTTCTCTCTCTCAAATAAATAAATAAATAAAATATATTTTTTAAAAAAAGAGGAAGATTGGGAAAATGGCTCAATGAAGCCAGACACAGAAGTGGCACAAGTGTCTGGAGTTTGTTTGCAGTGGCAAGAGGCCCTGGTGCATGTGCACACATACACACACACACACACACACACACACACACACACAAATAAGGGGGGATAAAAGAAGAGAGGGAAGTGGTGGAGGAGAGATGGGGATGTTGGAAAAGAGGTAAGAAATGTCAGACATGGTGGCGCATGCCTTTAATATCAGCACTCAGGAGACAGAGGTAGGAGGATCACCATGAGTCCACCTTGAGACTACATAGTAAATTCCAGGGCAGCCTGAGCTAGATTGAGACCCTACCTGGAAAAACAAACAAATAAAAAAAAAAAAAAAGAAACAAAAACAAAAAAAAAGGGAAGAAACAAGCCAGAGACTGGGAATACATAAAGAACTTTCACATCTCATAATAAGAAAACAAACAACTCAATTTTAAAACCTGAAGCTGGGTATGGTGGCACATGCCTTTAGTCCCAGCACTTGGGAGGCAGAGGTAGGAGGATCACCATGAGTTTGAGGCCACCCTGAGAATATAGAGTGAATTCCAGGTCAGCCTGGGCTAGAGTGACACCCTACCTCGAAAAACCAAAAAAAAGATAAAAGGGGGGGGGGGCTGGAGAGACGGCTTAGCGGGTAAGGCACTTGCCTGCAAAGCCAAAGGACCCAGGTTTGACTCCCCAGGACCCATGTAAGCCAGATGCACAAGGGGGCGCACACATCTGGAGTTTGTTTGCAGTGGCTGGAGGCCCTGGCATGCTCATTCTCTCTCTCTCTCTCTCCCCCTCTCTCCCTCTCTCTCTCTCTCTCTCTCCTCTTTCTCTCTCTCTGCCTATTTAAAAACCCTGAAAAAAGATTTGAGTAGCTATTTAAAGGAACAATGAGAGACTTATAGACAAGCATGAGAACAACCAATGCTTTGATACTGAAATATACGCCTATTAGGATGGCTATTATTGAAAAAAGTGACAAATGTTACCCAGAGTGTGGCAAAACTAGAACTCCTGTACCCTATGGGCGGGAATGTGAATGGAGCAGCTGCTATAGAAAACAGTGAGGCCGTTACTGAGAAAGTAACAAACACAACTACCATGGGACCTGCCATCCCAAATCTGGGTAGACACTGAAAGCAGAGCCTTAGGCTGGGCAGAGTGGCACAAGCCTGTAATCCCAGCACTTAGGAGGTGGAGGCGGGAGGACCAGAAGTTCAAGGTCCTCCTCAGCTACTAGCAAATTTGAGGCTAGCCTGGACTACCTGAGACTGTTTTGGAGAGAGATCTGCATATCCTGTTCACAAAATTACTCACCACAGCCAAGATGTGGGGCAATGGAAATGCCCATCAGTGGATGAATGGCTCAATAAAATGTGGTGAGCATATACAATGGAATATTATTCACCCATAAAAAGGAAGGAAATTTTGTCACACACTACAATATGGATGAAACTTGAGGAAATAATGTTAAGTGAAACGACCCAGTGACAGGAAGACAAACAGTACAAGATTCCATTTAAATGAGGTACAAAGTAGAGCCCAATTCTTAGACAGGAAGTAGAATGGTAGTTGCCAGCTGTTGGAAAAGGAGAAAACAGAGATTGTTGTTTATGAGTACAGAGTTTCAGTTTTGTAAGGTGAAAGAGTCCTGAAGACTTGTTGCCCAATAGTCTGAGTGTTAATGCCACTGAATTGTACATTTTAAAATGATTGTGATGACAACTTTTACATGTCCCGGTGTGTGTGTGTGTGTGTGTGTGTGTGTGTGTGTGTGTGTGTGTGTGTAAAGGAGTTTCACTTTGTAAACCTAGCTGGCCTGGAACTCACAGACCTTAAATTCAGAGACCCCTCTTCCTCTTGCCTCCCAGGTATTGGGATTGCAGGTGTGTGTCACCATGCCTGGCACGTGCATGTTTAAGCCTAAAATATCAAGTGCTGAAAAAGATACAGGGTTATTGGAATTGTACACCTTGCTAGTGGAAATGTGAAACAACATAACCTCCTTGGCAACAAGAGTGGCAATTGCTTGGAGCTTAAAGCCTTAGCTGGGACATGGCTCAGTGGCAGAGGCCTTGCACAGCACATCAAAACCCTTGAGATCAATCCTCAGAATCAATTAAACAGAAAGTTTGCATTAAATAGACATTTTACCTTATAATCCAGCAATTCTACTACTAGATACTTACACAAAAACTTTATATAAATCCATACATAATGACAAATGCCTGTATGTAATCTCAGCATTTAGAATACTAAGGCAGGAGGATTGACACAAATTTCAAGCCAGTCTGGACTATCGAGTAAGCTCCTATCTTAAAAGATAGACAGACAGAGCAATCTTTGCACATGCCATTAAGTTAAAAGGTGGCTCATACTAGATTAGCAAGGGCCCTAAATCCAATAACCAGTGTCTTCATAAGAGAAGGAGATTAGTACATGGACACAGGCACACAGGGAAGAAAGTCATGTGGCAACAGAGACAGAGAAGGCAGTGACAGAACTACAAACCAGTTAGGAAGAGGAAAAGATTCTTTCCCAGAGTGCTTGCTGACACCCTGGCTTCAGATTTCTGGACTCAAAACTATGAGAAAGTACATTTCTATTGCTTTCAGCCACTAAGTTTGTGTCATTTTTTGGCCAGTAGCCACAGGAAATGAACGCATGCAACAACGCAGATGACTCTCGAATGTGATTAACTAAATGAAATGAGAACTCACTTATAATGCCACAGCCTTCTGATTCCATTCACAGGACACTCTGGAAAAGGCAAGCTACAAATCCCAGCAGCTGAGGTGGGGGAAGAGAATGACTACTAAGGACACAGAGAACTCTGTAATCACTATATCTTAATGGACTGTGATAACAATTATATGACATAGAGCTGTATACCTAAAAAAGGTAAAATTATACATGCAAATCATAACTCACCATGTTCCTAAAACAGCCTGCTGTGGTGGTATGTGTAGGTAACCCTAATGCTGGGGAGGTAAAGATGAGTGCACTTGTTCCCTGGGCCACCTTACCCAGACAATCTAGTCTGCTTGATGATCTTCAGGCTAATAAGAAATACTGTCTCAAAAAAAAGGTGGACAGGAGCTGGAGGGATGGCTTAGCAGTTAAGGTATTCGCCTGCAAAGCCAAAGGATCCTAGTTCGATTCTCCAGGACCCACGTAAGCCAGATGCACAAGGTGACAGTACATGCATCTGGAGTTCGTTTGCAGTGGCTAGAGGCCCTGGCGCTCCCATTCTCCCTCCCTCTCCCTCTCTTTCTCTCTCTCCCTTTTACTCTCTCTCAAATAAATTTTTTTTAAAAAGTGGACAGAACTGGGAATATTGCTCAGTGTTAAAGTTACTTGCTTGCAAACACTACCAGCTCAGGTTCTATTCCCTAGTACCCATGTAGAGCCAAATGCCCAAAGAGGCACATGCATCTGGAATTTGTTTGCAGAGAAGCAAGAGGCCAGAAGCCAGGTATGGTGGTGCACAACTTTAATCCCAGGCAAAGGCAAGAGGATCACTATGAGTTCAAGATCAGCCTGAAACTACAGAGTAAGTTCCAGGTCAGCCTGAGCTCCAGTAAAAACCTACCTCAAAAAAACAAAAACAAGAGCAGGGCGTGGTGGTGCAGGCCTTTAATCCCAGCAGAGGCAGGAGGATCAACATGAGTTCGAGGCCAGCCTGAGACTACATAGTGAATTCCAGGTCAGCCTGGGTTAGAGAGGAAACTCTCCCTTGAAAAACCGAAAAGAAAAAAAAGAAAGAAAGGCTTAAACACACACACATTTATTTCTTCTCTCTCTCTCTTTCTCTTTCTATCTCTATCTCTCTTCTATGCTCCAGATTGCCCTCCCTTTTTTTTCTTTCTCTGGCCAGGCTGACCTAGAATTCACTCTGTGGTCCCAGGCTGGCCTCATGATCCTCCTACTTCTGCTTCCCAAGTGCCAGTATTAAAGGTGTGTGCCACAATGTCCAGCACAGTTCTCTGTTTTAGATCAACTTTTTAAGAATGTTTCTGTGAGAAAGAAGGCTCTGTGGTGATTTGAATGAGATGTCCCCATAACCTCATGTGTTCTGAATGCCTGGTCCTTAGCTGTTGATAATTTGGGAGGTGGAGTCCTGCTAGAAAAGGTGTGCTACTGGGGGTACAGTTGGAGGTTTATCAGCCTGCCATTGCTAGCTGGCTCACTCCCTTGCTGCTTTCTGCCAGCTGTGTGACAAGAAATGATGCCCAGTCTGTGCTTTGCCATGCTTTCCTGCCATGATGACACTTGAGACTGTAAGCCTAAATAAACCCTTTCTTCCCACCTAATGCTTCACATCAGTCAGGTATTTTGTCTCAGCAATAGGAAGACAATACAACAGGCTCTTACTGGCCTAATGAGGTATTATGTGAGTATCAAAATAAAATTAACAGTTACACATCATAAACCACTGAATAAAGGAAAAATTCAGAAAACTATATAGAGAGACAAATAAATGCTACATTGAAAGCTTAATGCATATTAGGATCAAGTGCCTCCTTACAAAATATCTATTCATTACAAAGGGCAAAAAAGTAACTTTAAAGTAGAAAAGCCTGACAGATCCACCAGCGTTGGTTTAAAAAAAAAGGATAAAGTCAGTAATAGGACAAATCAAAATCACATGCCTAATGGGACCCAACAACAGCATCACTTCTGTGTTATTCCTGTTAAAGATGCAAAATCTGAATCTAATCACGACAGATAAATCCCAGCAAACGGGGAGTGGGGCTGTAGCTCAGAGGCAGACAGCTTGCCTAGCATGGTTTCAATCCCACACACAGGGGGTGGGGGTGGGGGCGCACTGCCTGTAATCTTCAAAAATGGCAACTTCACAATAGTCAGAAATAGTTTTTGACCAGATATGGTGGTTCATACCTGTAGTCCCAACCAACACATTGGAGGCTGAGGCAGGAGGATGAAGAGTTTGATGCCAGCCTGAGCTGCATAACAAAACCCTGTTTTGTTAAATATATGACCAAGAAATTAATTTCTTGGCTGTATTGTAGATAGTATTCATTAAATTTTGCTTTCTTTCTTTCTTTTTTTTTTTTTTTTTTTTTGGTTTTTCGAGGTAGGGTCTCACTCTGGCCCAGGCTGACCTGGAATTAACTATGTTGTCTCAGGGTGGCCTTGAACTCAAGGTGATCCTCCTACCTCTGCCTCCCAAGTGCTGGGATTAAAGGCATGCACCACCACGCCCGGCAAATTTTGCTTTCTAATGGAGCACTAGTAATATATAAAATAAAATTCACCTTTATTTAAAATAAATAAATAAATAAATAAGTAAATAAATAAATAAATAAAACCAGGCATAAGTTCAAGTCCACCCTGGCTACAACCTGGGCTACAGTGAGATTCTGCTTCAAAAAACACCAAAAAAAAAAAAAAAAGCCAAGGGCTGGAGAGATGGCTTAGTGGTCAAAGGCACTTGCTTACAAAGCCCAAAGCCCAGGCTCAATTCTCCAGCACCCATGTAAAGCCAGGTGCACAAAGTGGTGCATGCATCTGGAGTTCGTTTGCAGTGGCTGGAGGCCCTGGCACACCCAATCATATTCATCCCCTTTCTCTCTCTCTCCCCCTCTTTCAAATAAATAAAAATATTTTTAAATAGGTCCTTTTCCTATCCTATCCTTTTTGAAGTCTAGTCTCTGTCTAGCCCAGGCTAACCTAGAACTCACTCTGTAGCCCAGACTGGCCTCAACTTTATGGAAATCCAGCCGGGTGTGGTGGCGCATGCCTTTAATCCCAGCACTTGGGAGGCAGAGGTAGGAAGGATGCCGTGAGTTCAAGGACACCCTGAGATGACATAGTGAATTCCAGGTCAGCCTGAGCTAGAGTGAGACGCTACCTCAAAAAACAAACAACAACAACAAAAAAATCATGGAAATCTTCCTACCTCAGACTCCCCATTGCTGGAATTATGGGTGTGGGCCACCATGCCCAACTAAAAATAGTAATTTTTTTTTTGGTTTGGTTTTTCAAGATAGGGTCTTGCTCTAGCCCAGACTGATCTGGAATTTACTTTGTAGTCTCAGGCTGGTCTCAAACTCAGTGATCCTCCGCCTCTTGAGTACTGGAATTAAAGGCATGTGCCACCACCCCTGGCTAAAAATAATGATGTTTGTTTGTTTGTTTTGTTTTTCAAGGTAGGGTCTCACTCAAGCCCAGACTGACCCAGAATTCACTCTGTAGTCTTAGGGTGCCCTCAAACTCACAGCAATCCTCCTACCTCGACCTCCCAAGTGCTGGGATTAAAGGCATGTGCCACCACCCAGCAAAATAATGGTTTTTAATGTCAAAAATAAATTTTAAAATTTTTAAATAAACTTATCTACATGTATGGAGGATGTCAAAAAGTTAATAGCCAGGCTTGGTGAGGCATGTCTTTAATCCCAGCACTGGGGAGGCAGAGGTCAGTGTATCACAGTGAGTTCAAGGCCAGCCTGAGACTACCTAGTGAATTCCAGGTCAGCCTGGGCTAGAGCTCAAGACCCTATCCTGAAAAACAAATAAACAAACAAAAAAAGTTAATAATAAAAATTGAAACAAAGAAAAAAATAACTTACTCAAAAGTTTCAGACTGAGGTAGTCTAGAGACATAACAATACATGTGATTCTGAATTGGCTCTTTTGCTAGAGTACTATAAAAGAACACTTAGTAGAAGCTGAATGAGACCTGAAAATAGATAGCAATGATATTATCATTGATAACTGTCTGAGCTTGATGGCTGTGTTTTAGTCATACTCAATGTTCTTACTTATAGGAAACTGTTTGGGAAGATGGGACATCAACTCAGTAAATTTATTCTCAGGAAGAAACCTTATTTCTATTTGGAATGGTAGCTCTCACCTATAATTCCAGTTCTCAGAAGGCTCAGGTAGAAGGTTCGCCGTGAGGGAGCTGGAGAAATGGCTTAGTGGTTAAAGCATTTGCCTGCAAAGCCAAAGGGTTCAGGTTCGATTCCCCAGTACCCACATAAAGTCAAAATGCACAAGGTGGCACATGCATTTGGAGCTCATCTGCAGTGACTACAGGCCCTGGTGTACCCATTCGCTCTCTCTCAAATAAAGAAAATTAAAAAAAAAAAAAAAAAAAAAAAAAAAAAGGATCACCGTGAGTTCCGGCTAGCATGAGACCCTGCCTCAAAAATGTCATGTGTAGCCAGGCGTGGTGGCACACGCCTTTAATCTTAGCGCTGGGGGGCAGAGGTAGGAGGCACCATGAATTCAAGGCCACCCTGAGACTACATAGCGAATTCCAGGCCAGCCTGGGCTAGAACAAGATCCTACCTTGAAAACCAAAAAAAAAAAAAAAAAAATCATGTGTACTGTATTTCCAGCTTTTCTATAAGTTTATGGTTCTTTTAAAGTAAAAAGCATACTAGAGAGATGGCTTAGCGGTTAAGGCAACTTGCCTACAAAGCCTAAGGACCCATGTTGGACTCTCCAGGTCCAATGTAAGCCAGATGCACAAGGTGATGCAAGTGTGCAAGGTTGCACATGTACACAAGGTGGCACATGTGTCTGGAGTTCAACTGCAGTGGCTGGAGGCCCTGGTGTACTAATTCTCTCTCTCTTGCTCTCACTCTCATTTAAACAAAAAGGGGAAAAACAGTGCAGGTTAGGCATTCCAATTCAAAATGCTTACAACCAGAAGTGCCTCAGATTTGAGTTTTGTAGATTTTTCAAATATTAGCACAGACTTAACTCGTTAAGCATCCCTGCTTCAAAAATCTGAAATCCAAAATGTATTCCAAATATTCTGGATATTATAAAAAAAAAGTTGAACCAAGTTTCTTCAACAAGTAAGATCCAGCTTTTCAAATGGAGAGGTATCGAAAAGGATCAGTTATGATCCCTCATTTCAAAGTTTCTATCTCACCAAATACTAACTCATTTAATTAGAGTGACAGAGTCCTAATTTTTCAGTGACTGGGACAGCAAAAAAGGTCTACTTCAGATCTTAACTACAGTAACAGATAGGATTGTCTGAAACACCAAGTCCACATTGTTTTGAGTAAGGCAGTAAGGCTCTTTCTAGTAAATGATTAAGGCTCCCTGTGAGACTGCACTAATCTAAGTGCAATAAAACCATTATCAATGGCTGCAACCTGCACTGTCCAATGAGGCAGTCACTAGTCACATGAAGCTGTTGAAATATGGTTAGTTCAGACTGAGACATGCTTCATGTGTGAAATACTCAACTTGTTTCAAAGACATAGTAAAAAATAAAGAGCCAGGTGTGGTGGCGCACACTTTTAATCCCAGCACTCGGGAGGCAGAGGTAGGAGGATCGCTGTGAGTTCGAGGCCACCCTGAGACTACATAGTGAATTCCAGGTCAGCCTGGCCTACAGTGAGACTCTACCTTGAAAAACCAAAAAAATAAAAAAATAAAAAGAGGGCTGGAGAAATGGCTTAGTAGTTAAGGTGTTTGCCTGCGAAGCCTAAGGACCCAGGTTTGATTCCCCAGGACCCACGTAAGCCAGATGCACAAGGGAGCGCATACATCTGGAGTTCGTTTGCAGTGGCTGGAGGCCCTGAAATGCCCATTCTCTCTTTCTCTCTATCTGCCTCTTCTTCTCTCTCAAATAAATGAAAAATAAATAAATAAAAAATTTTTTAAAGAATTTAAAGAATAGTTAAAAAAATAGATTGAGGGCTGAAGAGATGGCTTAATGGTTAAGGCATTTGCCTGCGAAAACTAAGGACCCTGGTTCAATTCTCCAGGTCCCACATAAGCCAGATGCACATGGTGGCACATGCGTCTGGTGTTTGTTTGCAGTGGCTGGAGGCCCTGGTGTGCCCATTCTCATTCTCACTCTCTCTCTCTTACACACCCCCCTCTGTCTCCAATAAATAAATAAATTAATTAATTAATTAAATATTTAAGAAAAAAATAGATTGAAGTCAGAGCTAGGGATGTAACTCAGATTGGTAGAGCACTTACCTGGTGTATACACAAAGCCCTGGGTTTGATCCCTTTCACTGCATAAACCAGGTGCACCCCTGTAATCCTAGCACTGGAGAAGTAAAAGCAGAAGGATCAAAAGTTCCTGGTCAGGCTGGAGAGATGGCTTAGCAGTTAAGGTGCATGCCTGTGAAACCTAAGACCCAGGTTTGATTCTCCAGGTCCTATGTAAGCCAGATGCACATGGTGGCACATGCATCTGGAGTTCGTTTGCAGTGGCTAGAGGCCATGATGTGCCCATTCTCATTCTCTGTCTCTCTCTCTCTCCCTCCCTCTCTCTGTCTCTAATAAATAAATAGATAAAAAAAAAAATCTTAAAAGAAAAAAAAAGTTTATGGTCAGCCAGGCATGGTGGAGCACTCAGAAGGCACAGTTAGAAGGATCACCGTGTGTTAGAGGCCAACCTGGGACTACAGAGTGAGTTCCAAGTCAGCCTGGGCTAGAGACCTTACCCTGACAAAAAAGAATTCACAGTCTTCTCAGCTACATAGCAAGTTTGAGGCCAGACAGGGCTACATAGTGAGATCCTTTCTCAAAATAAACCAACAGAGCTGGAAATACTGCTCAGTGGTTAAGCATGAGGATTTGGAGGGCCTGGGACCACCAGAATCCACAGTAAAAAAAAAAAAAAAAAAAAAATTGGCATGGTCACACACATCTGTAACCCAAAGTCTGCATGTGGAGGTGAGGGAGGAAGGACTACAGAACATCACTGACCAAAACCCAGCAGCATGGCAGCTCCCGCGATTTTGCAACTGAGTTGAGGGAGAGACTCTAAGTCTCACAGAAAAGTAGGCAGATAGCCAACAGCAAGGAGCACCTGAAATTCCCTATGGTTTCCACTGCACATAGCATGTGTGCATTTACACACATATATACATCACACCACAGTCTACTAGACACACACACAAAGACAAACAAGGCCATATATGGCAGTGCACTCAAGAGACAGAGGCAGGAAAGTCACCACAAATTTGAGACCAGCCTGGTCTACACAGCAAGTTCAGGCCAGCCAAGCTATATAGTGAGACCCCATCACAGATAAAGCAAACAAAACCCCAAACTTTTATTTAAATAATATTAAAATTAATTCCACCAGTTTATTTTGATTTAAATGTAGGCTAGCAGAAAATTCTAACATATATGAGCCTCAAATTACATTTCTTCCCTTTTGTTTGGTGGTGCTGAGGACAGAACTCAAGGCCTTGTAAGTCCTAGGAAAGTGCCCTTCACATTATGTTTCTCCTGGACAGAGCTGCCTTGGCCCATTTGTGAAATCACACTGCCTCCACTGTAGAAACCAGAAAGAGAACACTGGTGCAATTCCCAGAAGACTGAACTACACCTAGGCCTAGTTTATTGGTCAAAATCTAATCTTTTTTGAGATAATCTCTGTGCTGCAGTCGGTGTCACAGAACATCAGGAAAGTAGGTATGTGGAGGTACCTGAAACTCTGCTGCATTGCTCCGCAGCTGACTCACATTCGGTAATGACCCTCCGTGGTACTGGGTAAGGCGCAGTTGTTGAAGCTTCTGAAACTGAACCTGCAAAGAAAGGGAGTTCAACAATGGTCAAGGATGATAGCACACTCTGAAAGAAGCATCCAAAGTGTGGCATTTTGTAGTGGAACAGTTCAAGAACAAATATCTTGGTTTTAACTTGTTTTTCAAGCAAGCACCTTTAACTACTCTGAGCCATTTCCCGAACCCTAATTTCTTTTTCTACTTAAGTGATTCTAACCTCTAGATTTCCATAGCTTCCTGGGTTTTGGTCTTTCTTTTCTTTCTTTTTGGTTGAGTTTCATATGTTTTTGTGGTTGTTTTGAGACAGGGTCTAACCCAGGCTGACCTTGGACTATGTAGCCAAGGAAGGCCTTAAATTCTTGATCCTCTTGCTGCCACCTCCTGAGTGATGGGATTACAGGCATATGCCACCACACCCAGCTGCTGGCTGGTTTTTTATTACTTCTATTTTTAGAAAGAAGTTACCCATATTCTGAATGCTCTATGTGCTATGATGTATAAGTACAATCTTTAACAATAAAAAAAGAATGTCTTAAAGAAAAACCAAACTATTATTTGTAACCTGAAAATACTAACTGCTTTCCTTGCCTTTTCCATGTTTTTCCCTAATTCATGCAGAGATCATAGCATAAGTGCAATTTATTTATCTTGTTTTTAAAATATTTTATTGGGCTGTAGAGATAGCTTAGTGGTTAAGGCGTTTGCCTGCAAAGCCTAAGGGACCCATGTTCAACTCTCCAGATCCCATGTAAGCCACAGAAAAGGTGAGGCAAGCACAAGGTCACACATATCCACTAGGTGGTGCAAGCATATGGAGTTGGATTGCAGTGGCTGGGGCCCTGGTGCACCCATTCTCTGTCTGTCTGTCTCTCTCTCTCTCATATTAAAAAAAAGTAAAAAATAAAATATTTTATTTATTTATTGGGTGGGGGAGAGAATGGGTGCACCAAGGCCTCCAGCCACTGCAAATGAACTCCAGATGCATATACCAACTTATGCACCTGACTTATATGGACACTAGGGAATCCAACCTGGGTCCTTAGACTTCGCAGGCAAGTGCCTTAACCACTAAGCCATCTCCCCAGCCCCTATTTTGGTGATTTAAAAAAAAAAAAAAAAAAAAACTTTTGCCGGGCGTGGTGGCACACACCTTTAATCCCAGCACTCAGGAGGCAGAGGTAGGAGGATCGCCGAGAGTTCAAGGCCACCCTGAGACTACATAGTTAATTCCAGGTCAGCCTGGACCAGAATGAGACCCTACCTTGCAAAACAAACAAACAAACAAAAAAACCAAAAAAAGTCTTTACTTCTAAATATATTTGACTTATTTATTTGTGTGTGTGTGACAGAGAGACAGACAGAGACAGAAAGAGAGAATGGGGCACGTTAGGGCCTCCAGTCACTGTAAATGAGCTCCGGATGCATGTGCCCCCTTGTGCATCTGGCTTATGTGGGTACTGGGGAATCGAACCCGGGTCCTTAACTGCTAAGCCATCTCTCCAGCCCCTATTTTGGGTTTTTTTTATTTTATTTAATTAGAGGTGTGTGTGCGTGTCAGGGCCTCTTGCCATTGCAAATGAGCACCAGATGCTTGGGCCACTTTTTGTATCTGTGGCTTAGGAACTAAACCTGGGCCATCAAGCTGTGCAAGCAAGTGCCTTTAACTGATGAGCCATCTTCCCAGCCCCTATTTTGTTTTTCTGAGAGAAGGTCTCATATCATGTAGCCTAGGCTGTCTTTGAACTCACTATGTAGCAGGGGTTAGCCTTGAACTCCTGATTATCCTGCCTCTTCTTTCTAAATGCTGGGATTGCAGGTGTATGCCACCATGCCCAGTCAACATAAATTCAATTGTGTATGCTTACATCATAAGCCTTTCTGCGCCATTATATAATCACTTTTAATGTCTACTTAACATTTTTTCTTCAGAAATCCTTAGAACACATTCCAAAGAGTGATTACTAAATCTCTGGGGATGGGCTTTTTGAAAGAGACCAAATCAACAGGTATAAAATGGTATTTCGCCGATTTAATAAGCCTTTATTCTGTAAGTTCTTCCTTTCAAAAGGCAGTCAATAGGTTACAGTTCTTATAAACCCAAAAGTACTCCAGTCTGACCTTTATAAATAATATTTCTAAAATAAGAGGTTATATAATCCTTAGCATTCTTAATTTATATAGAGAAGGAAGATGTCATAGTGGGAGCCCTGGGGCAGATTTTTACCCAGCCATTACTATGTCCTTATCTAATAATAATAAAATATGCCAGATCTGAGTCCTTAGCTCAAGGATGGGTGCTATCCTCAGATGTTTTGCTCACTTCACCCCGAGCTTTCTCCGCACTGTGTAAGGGGAATTGCATTACCATGCTTTTACTGATCTGGGGGCTCAGTTACCTGACCAAGGTCAAACCACAGCTGTGTCACTCAAAGCCCTCATTCTTATATCTGCAACTTTCTTTTCTTGTGTCCCATTTTACCTTTCATATTTACAAACTCACAAAGAAACACCTCACAAAGGCACTATTGGGCTGATGAAACAGGCTTCTTTTATTTATTGTGAAAGTTTTCAAATATATACAAAATACAGATGGATACAATAAAGCCCATCTATCTTACAGCTTCAACAATTACCAAGTGAGGGGTGATCCCGATTCATCTCCACTACTCCTGGCACTCCTGAGAGAAATCCACCATGTGATATATATACTTCCACAGTTCAAAATGCATCTTCACCTGATAAGCCCTTGGGTGGCTTTACCTTCCCTATAGCCATAGGATTCAATTTCTCAAATATACTGCACAGGGCAATGTATCAGTTATATACATAATATGTTATAACATTAATCAAAGCTCCGAACTCAAAGTCAAATAGAAGGCTTGATATGCTTTTCCATCGATGAATAAGTCATAAGAATGAAGACTCTTCGCTTCTATTTAACATTCTGAAAGTACTTACTAGAAGCATTTGACTCCCTATCCTTGAAATACTCTAGACAAAATTCCAACTACCTTGATCTAAAGCCTTTCATTCCTTCTTCAAAGAATCAATCAATCCATTTATTCACTTATATAAAACCTTGATTGTGTGTCTTATACCATGCCAGGCACGGGCTTACTAAGACAAACATGTGCCAAAGTTCCTCCCTCCAGAGAGTTCCCACGAAGGCTTCAACCCTTACCCAAAAGCCTTGACACTTCAACCGAACTAAATTTTAAATCCAGCTAGGAAACTGCCTTCAACAGAGAGTAAGCCCTTCTTACAGAACCCCATAGCTGCTCTCCCTCCCAAGGGGCCTATTTCCAGAGCCCTCAGAGACTGTACACAATAGTATAAACAACACTGCATTTGTCGGAAGGACTGTCTTTGTAACCTAGAGCTCTATGTGGCTGTCCAAATCAACCCAGTGTCTCCTTCACAAAGGTGATATAAGGATTAAAAGCGAAAAGACATGACAGTGACACATAACATAACAGATAAAGCTCTGGGCAACTTGACAAGCTATTATTGCCATAGATATTCTCAGTTACTTCTAAAACCTTTAAGTTATTTTGATATTTTCCTCTTTTCTATGTATATGTGTATAAGATATGCATGTGGATATGTGTGTTTGTGTGTGTGACACAAATATATGTACAGGTGTGCCTGAATATGTCTGTGCATGCATGTGCACACATATAGTGGACAGAAGTCAATGTTGGGTCAATCTTCATCTTTTTTTTTTTTTTTTTTTTGAGACAAAGTCTCTCACTGAACTCAAAGTTCACAGAGTCTGCCAGACTAACTACCCAATAAGCCCTAGGGGTCTACCTGTCTCCTACTTCCCCAGTGCTGGGATTGCAGATGCCTGCCACCATGCCTGACTTTTTTACATTAATTCTGAGAATCAAAATTCAGGCCCTCATTTTTGCACAGAAATATTTTCCTCTTTTGAAATTTCAAATCATTGAACGAGAAAGAAACTTAAGACTGTCATTAATACCTTCAT
Organism: Orientallactaga sibirica; assembly: GCA_036365145.1. Lineage (NCBI taxonomy): Eukaryota > Metazoa > Chordata > Mammalia > Rodentia > Dipodidae > Orientallactaga > Orientallactaga sibirica. The sequence continues at coordinate 5,052,376 of JAEOAD010000031.1, read as the reverse complement.
GTTTACAGATGATGAAAATAAGGATTGAAAAATAGGGCTGAAGAGATAGCTTAGTGATTAAGCACTTGACTGTGAAGCCTAAGGACCCGGGTTCAAGGCTCGATCCCCCAATACACACGTAACCAGATGCACAAGGTGGCACATGCACCTAGAGTTCATTTGCAGCGGCTGAAGGCCCTGGTGTGTCCATTCTCTCTCTCTCTCTCTCCCTCTCTCTCTCTCTCTCTCTCTCTCTCTCTCTGTAGCTCTCAAATAAATAAAAAAGAAAAAGAATTAGACTAAGGCAAAGGTCATAGACTGGCAGCCTAGAGGGCTTATTCAGTGTTTTTTTGTTTAATTTTATTTATTTTTGGAGAGAGACAGACAGAGAGGGAGAGGGAGACAGATAAGAGATGGGCGTGCCAGCAGTCTCTCAGCTGCTGTGAATGAAATCCAGATGCGTGCGCCCCCTTGTGGGCAAGTGCGGCATTGCGCCCTTGGGTCACTTTGCATCTGGCTGAATGTGGGACCTGGAGATTGGAACCGGGTTCTTAGGCTTAGCAGGCAGGCGCCTTAACCGCTAAGCCATCTCTCCAGCCCTTATTCAATGTTTTTAAATTTCAATTTTAAACATTAGAAGACTGCATAAAAATCTAGACTTCTAACTTCTCTTGATTGAAAGATTAAACAACACTAACTTCTCTTCACATGGGGCCTGGGTTCTCCAGTTCGCCCTAGCCCTCACTATATATACCTTGCTATCTACCACCATGGCTAGGATTAGCTACCATTTATTATGTCATTTCCAGCCCCTCCACACATTTTCCTTATTGACCTCACTCTGTAATTTGTGTTAGCAACATCTGGCCTAAAGTCATACACATTAGTGGAATTTCTTTTAATGCTTACATAAATGAGCTAGGATCCTCACTAATTCTTTTTTGGAAAAGTCTCAGAATAGTCATTACAATTCCAATCAAAAGCAGAGCGTGAGCCAGGAGTGGTGACACACGCCTTTAGTCCCAACACTTGGGAGGCAGAGCAGAGGTAGAAGGATCACCGTGAGTTCGAGGGCACCCTGAGACTACACAGTGAATTCCAGGTCAGCATGGGCTACAATGAGACCCTACCTTGAAAAAAAAAAAAAAAAAAAAAAAAAAAAAAAAAAAAAAAGCCAGGTGTGGTGGGGCATGCCTTTAATCCCAGCACTTGGGAGGCAGAGGTAGGAGGATTGTCAGGAGTTTGAGGACACCCTGAGACTACATAGTGAATTCCAGGTCAGCCTGGGCTACAGAAAGACCCTACCTCAAAAAACAACAACAACCACAAAAAAACACAAACAATTCCAATCAAAATCCTAACAAGGAGCCTAGAGTGTAGCTCAGTGCTAGAACACATGTTTCATATGCATAAGGTCCCAGGTCCAACTTCCAGTACCAAAACAAACGAACAAAAAATCCTAGCAGATGTTTTATTATAATAAAAATTGACATGGCAATTGTAAAATGTATGGATATGTAAATGACCTAGCTTAGCCAAAGTAAGAGGATTTAAGTCAACTGACTTTAAGATTATAAAGCTACACTAACCCAGTGTACTGTTGTGAAGAAGAGAGATCTAGGGTTGAAGCTGTGGCTCAGTGGTAGAATCCTTGGATTCAATCCCAAGCAAAGACAGTGGGGAGGAGAGGGAAGGGGAGAAGAGAAGAGAGATCTCAATGAAACAGAGTCCAAAAAGAGATCTACACATGACTGACCTTATACAAAAGTACCTTAGCAATTCAATAGGGACAGCAAAATCTTTTCAGTAAATACTACTGATACAAATCGGTATCCTTACTGGGGGAAAAAATCTTGGATAGCCAGGCTGGTGGCGCAGGCCTTTAATCCCAGCACTCAGGAGGCAGAGGTAGGAGGATCGCCGTGAGTTCAAGGCCACCCTGAGACTACATAGTGAATTCCAGGTCAGCTGGGCTAGAGTGAGACTCTACCTCAAAAACCAAAAAAAAAAAAAAAAACTTAATTTAATTTAAAAATTTAATTTAAATCTGGATAGCCAGATTCAAGTCCCAGCTTTGTCACTCACCACATGCCTCTCCTCAGGATGGGGATTTAGCTCAGTGATAGAGCACTTGTCTAGTAAGTACAGGGTCCTGGGTTTGGATCCTAGTACCAAAATTATATAAGTAAATAAAATAAACATACTTTTCTACGCCTGTTTACTCACCCCCAAATTGAGAGAAAACTAAGACAAACCAGAGTCATTTGGAAGGCCACCAGAGATCACACATGGAGAGATTAGGACACAGGATTTAGCCCAAATCTAATCTTTCTAGGCTTCTCTCTCTATTCTTAGTTTTCAGATTTTGTACAACATATCTATTGTTTGTTTATCTTAGTGGAAAAACAATGGCTTTTCTCAACTATTCAAGCCAATTAACACTCCAGGTAGCTGTGCTAGAGTTTATCTGTGGTTCTCAACACAAACTACCCCTTCACCGCCAAGCCTTGAACAAGTTTCCAATCCTGGCTCTCTCTCCTCCCACCCAGTCCTCAACGGCTCATAGCTACCTTCCACCCAGCATCCTGCACATGCAGTGGCTCTCACCAAAGTTACCAATGACCTCCTCATGACAAGACCAAAGGACACATCCTTATCACGTCAGACGAGGCTCCACCGAGGGACGGTTCTCCTTCCCAATAACCCTCCTGGTTTTTCTTCTGCCTCTCTGGTTGTTCTCTGGTCTTTTCAGGCTCCTCCCCTTCTCCCTCCTCTCTAAATGGTGGCAGCTTCTTGAGCTTCTAGGCCCTCTTCACATTTTGCTTTCTAGCGGGGAACAAATTCAAACCGTGACAGTCGCTAAATAGGAGAGACAAGTAAGGAAAGCAATCTGGCATCACCGTGAGGCAATCCATAGGGATGGCTGGGGACCGTGGCACACAGAAACCGGCAAACGTGCCCTGTCTAATGGGGCATCACCAGGCCATTGCTGCCATGAAGAAATGCAAGGTGTAACTAAATGATCTCATTTTCCAAAAGTCACTGCATATATTTTAATGTAAAATCCCAGTACTCACTGCTAGCCCCAATGAAACACACACAGATCTGGGCCAAGAAAACAAAATCAAAATTATGTCTGAGGGTGTAAAAAGGGTACAGACCAGTTTGCAGTATGTAATTTTGTTTGTTTGTTTGTTTGTTTGTTGGAACCAGGGCCTCATGTATCCCAGACTTGTCTCACACTTGCTATGTAGTCGAAGGTGATCTTGCCCTTCTGGTCCTTCTGTTTTTACCTCCCAAGTGCTGAAATTCCAGCTGTGCATTACCAGGCCTGTCTTACGTGGTGCTGGGGATCAAACTCAGGGCTTAATGGATGCTACACAAGCACTCTACCAACTGAGCTACATCCCAGACCTGCAGGTACGTGTTATACAAATTCTTCCTCGACAGCTGAATCTCTAAGGGGTACACTCCAAAGATGCTCACATTTGTAGCATCACTCAGCCTTCTCTCCTGAGCCCAACCCCTTATAAACAACTGCCTGCTGGACTATGCGCTCCATGCCACACAGGCCACATAAACTCAACATCTCCTCCCAACCACACCCTGCTCCTGCCAGTGGTCGGGCTCATGAAGGACCCTCAGTGCTTCAAGTCTCTTCAGACTGGGGTCACCCTTGAGCTTCCCTCTCTCACTTTCTCATCCATTCTCCAAAGCTGCTCACTTATACTTCCTTAGGTTCAGACTGTTCAACTCTGACTTCTCATCACTACCACCCTAGTCAATGCCACCAACCTGAACTACGGTTACAGCCTCAAAATAGTTTCTCCACTGCCACCGCCTTCTTCTGGATTCTGGCCACCATTCTGGAGCTAGAGGGATCTTTGTAAGATGCAAATCTCCCAGGCTCAACTTCTTTAATGACCTACTATTGTCCTTGGGATAAAGTCCCAAATCCCATCTCTACAACCAAATACCTGTGATGTCTCCAGTCACATCTCAAATCACCCTTCTAATTCCCTGCAGGACCTCAGTTCTCTGTCTAAAACACATTCTCTCTCCAACACATACACCTTCAAAATGTTATATCTGTACCTACTGATCCCTTAGGCCACCAGAAGAGTGAGGGGCTCCCTGTAGTTCATGCCCACAGCTCCATCTACTTCTCTTTATTATAATCATAAAAACAGTCTGGTCCCTATTTCTTTTGTTTGTTTTGTTTTCTCAAGGCAAGGTCTCACTCTAGTCCAGGTTGACCTGAACTCACTCTGTAGTCCCAGGCTGGACTCAAACTTATGGCAATCCTCCTACCTCTGCCTCCCAAATGCTGCTTGGACTAAAGGCATGAGCCACCACGCCCGCCCGGCTGGTCCCTATTTCTTGTCTTCCTTCACTACATCCTAACACCCATCAGGACATGTTGCTTGCTCACTGCTATATCCCCAGTGTCCATCAATACACTATAAATGCAGTATTGGTTGAACAAATCAGTGAGATGTTCAAAGAGAAGCACCATGTCTTCAATCCCAACTTACACACATAACACAAACACAAACCTTGTCGCTCACACTGCTGACACTTAACTCACAAGAAACACAGTAAAGAATGAACATGACCGCCAGGTGTGGTAGCGCACGCCTTTAATCCCAGCACTTGGGGGGGGGGGGTAGGCAGAGGTAGGAGGATTGCTGTGAGTTCGAGGCCACCCTGAGACTACATAGTGAGTTCCAGGTCAGCCTGAGCTACAGCGAGACCCTACCTGGAAAAACCAAAAAAAAAAAAAAAAAAAAAAAGAATGAACATGACAACAGCCTCTTTCCAGGCACACCTGTCTCTACTTTCCTCTCTGTCCTTACTGTTAAATCCCAGGTACCAACACTGGACTAAACCTCCTAGCACTCCCTTCTCTAAACTTTCTAATTGCTTCCTGATAAGACTGAATCACCAAAGCTGGAATGAAGAAACTTCTCTGTGCTGGGCGTGGTGGCACACACCTTAATCCCAGCACTATGGAGGCATTATATAAGTAAATAAAATAAACATACTTTTCTACGCCTGTTTACTCACCCCAAATTGAGAGAAAACTAAGACAAACCAGAGTCATTTGGAAGGCCACCAGAGATCACACATGGAGAGATTAGGACACAGGATTTAGCCCAAATCTAATCTTTCTAGGCTTCTCTCTCTATTCTTAGTTTTCAGATTTTGTACAACATATCTATTGTTTGTTTATCTTAGTGGAAAAACAATGGCTTTTCTCAACTATTCAAGCCAATTAACACTCCAGGTAGCTGTGCTAGAGTTTATCTGTGGTTCTCAACACAAACTACCCCTTCACCGCCAAGCCTTGAACAAGTTTCCAATCCTGGCTCTCTCTCCTCCCACCCAGTCCTCAACGGCTCATAGCTACCTTCCACCCAGCATCCTGCACATGCAGTGGCTCTCACCAAAGTTACCAATGACCTCCTCATGACAAGACCAAAGGACACATCCTTATCACGTCAGACGAGGCTCCACCGAGGGACGGTTCTCCTTCCCAATAACCCTCCTGGTTTTTCTTCTGCCTCTCTGGTTGTTCTCTGGTCTTTTCAGGCTCCTCCCCTTCTCCCTCCTCTCTAAATGGTGGCAGCTTCTTGAGCTTCTAGGCCCTCTTCACATTTTGCTTTCTAGCGGGGAACAAATTCAAACCGTGACAGTCGCTAAATAGGAGAGACAAGTAAGGAAAGCAATCTGGCATCACCGTGAGGCAATCCATAGGGATGGCTGGGGACCGTGGCACACAGAAACCGGCAAACGTGCCTGTCTAATGGGGCATCACCAGGCCATTGCTGCCATGAAGAAATGCAAGGTGTAACTAAATGATCTCATTTTCCAAAAGTCACTGCATATATTTTAATGTAAAATCCCAGTACTCACTGCTAGCCCCAATGAAACACACACAGATCTGGGCCAAGAAAACAAAATCAAAATTATGTCTGAGGGTGTAAAAGGGTACAGACCAGTTTGCAGTATGTAATTTTGTTTGTTTGTTTGTTTGTTTGTTGGAACCAGGGCCTCATGTATCCCAGACTTGTCTCACACTTGCTATGTAGTCGAAGGTGATCTTGCCCTTCTGGTCCTTCTGTTTTTACCTCCCAAGTGCTGAAATTCCAGCTGTGCATTACCAGGCCTGTCTTACGTGGTGCTGGGGATCAAACTCAGGGCTTAATGGATGCTACACAAGCACTCTACCAACTGAGCTACATCCCAGACCTGCAGGTACGTGTTATACAAATTCTTCCTCGACAGCTGAATCTCTAAGGGGTACACTCCAAAGATGCTCACATTTGTAGCATCACTCAGCCTTCTCTCCTGAGCCCAACCCCTTATAAACAACTGCCTGCTGGACTATGCGCTCCATGCCACACAGGCCACATAAACTCAACATCTCCTCCCAACCACACCCTGCTCCTGCCAGTGGTCGGCTTCATGAAGGACCCTCAGTGCTTCAAGTCTCTTCAGACTGGGGTCACCCTTGAGCTTCCCTCTCTCACTTTCCTCATCCATTCTCCAAAGCTGCTCACTTATACTTCCTTAGGTTCAGACTGTTCAACTCTGACTTCTCATCACTACCACCCTAGTCAATGCCACCAACCTGAACTACGGTTACAGCCTCAAAATAGTTTCTCCACTGCCACCGCCTTCTTCTGGATTCTGGCCACCATTCTGGAGCTAGAGGGATCTTTGTAAGATGCAAATCTCCCCAGGCTCAACTTCTTTAATGACCTACTATTGTCCTTGGGATAAAGTCCCAAATCCCATCTCTACAACCAAATACCTGTGATGTCTCCAGTCACATCTCAAATCACCCTTCTAATTCCCCTGCAGGACCTCAGTTCTCTGTCTAAAACACATTCTCTCTCCAACACATACACCTCCAAATGTTATATCTGTACCTACTGATCCCTTAGGCCACCAGAAGAGTGAGGGCTCCCCTGTAGTTCATGCCCACAGCTCCATCTACTTCTCTTTTATTATAATCATAAAAACAGTCTGGTCCCTATTTCTTTTTGTTTGTTTTGTTTTCTCAAGGCAAGGTCTCACTCTAGTCCAGGTTGACCTGGAACTCACTCTGTAGTCCCAGGCTGGACTCAAACTTATGGCAATCCTCCTACCTCTGCCTCCCAAATGCTGCTTGGACTAAAGGCATGAGCCACCACGCCCCGCCCCGGCTGGTCCCTATTTCTTGTCTTCCTTCACTACATCCTAACACCCATCAGGACATGTTGCTTGCTCACTGCTATATCCCCAGTGTCTATCAATACACTATAAATGCAGTATTGGTTGAACAAATCAGTGAGATGTTCAAAGAGAAGCACCATGTCTTCAATCCCAACTTACACACATAACACAAACACAAACCTTGTCGCTCACACTGCTGACACTGAACTCACAAGAAACACAGTAAAGAATGAACATGACCGCCAGGTGTGGTAGCGCACGCCTTTAATCCCAGCACTTGGGGGGGGGGTAGGCAGAGGTAGGAGGATTGCTGTGAGTTCGAGGCCACCCTGAGACTACATAGTGAGTTCCAGGTCAGCCTGAGCTACAGCGAGACCCTACCTGGAAAAACCAAAAAAAAAAAAAAAAAAAAAAAAATGAACATGACAACAGCCTCTTTCCAGGCACACCTGTCTCTACTTTCCTCCCTGTCCTTACTGTTAAATCCCAGGTACCAACACTGGACTAAACCTCCTAGCACTCCCTTCTCTAAACTTTCTAATTGCTTCCTGATAAGACTGAATCACCAAAGCTGGAATGAAGAAACTTCTCTGTGCTGGGCGTGGTGGCACACACCTTTAATCCCAGCACTATGGAGGCAGAGGTAGGAAGACCACTGTGAGTTGGAGGCCACCCTGAGACTACATAGTGAATTCCAGGTCAGCCTGAGCTAGAGTGAGACCCTACCTCGGAAAAAAAAAGAAAGAAAGAAAGAAAGAAAGAAGGAAGGAAGGAAGGAAGGAAAGAAAGAAAGAAAAAAGAAACGATTCTGTAATCTAGTGCATCTCACCTACTTGGTGAACAGGATTTAAGTCTAACTCTGAAGGACTGGACTGGCTCTAATCACAAAGAGAAGCAGTCCAGCATAGGCTCGGAGGAGAAAGAAATCAGAATACTAGCCATCCGATTACCAGTTATGAACTAGACAGAGTCTTCTCTACATGGGAGACTCATATATACTTAAGGATCTAAGAATGTTTTGATTCTGTGATTTCTTCATGAAAATAATCCTTTAAATTTTTACATAAGAAAATATTAGTAGGCAAGTTCAGTGTTATATCGTTTGTGTATTTAGGGATACAATGGAACCAAGTATTACTTCACTAGCAGTTGGCCAAGGACAAAACACAAGCAGAATTAACATGTAAACTATTCCCTATCCCAGGTAAAGGGCAAAATGCCATCATAATTTTGTAGTAATTAGAAGCAAATAGTGACTGACCCTGTGAGCTACCGCTGATTAGGCATGCTAAATTCAGCATTTTTATACTGATAGCCTCAATTCAGTTCAGCAAAATAACATTTATTGCATTAAATTAAAACTGATTTGAATTTATTGCATTCATAACTTTGAATGGATTTATTTTGTACATGTAGATGTTTTGGTGATATTATAGCTATAAGCAAAGGACTTTATATGCCAGTTTATGCTTGAATATATGTAAATAAAATAAACTAAGGACTGGAGAGATGCCTTAGAGGTTATGGTGCTTGCCTGCAAAGCCAAAGGACCCAGTTCAATTCCCCAGTACCCATGTAAGCCAGATGCACAAGGTGGCACATGTGTCTGGAGTTCATTTGCAACAGCTGAAGGCCCTGGTGCACCCACTCTTTCCCTCCCTCTCTCCCTCTCCCTCTCTGCCTCTCAAATAAATAGATTTAAAAAATAATAACCAAACTAAGTGAGCACTAAAGATCTGTGAAAATTTTTTTGTCTTTAAAAATGTGAGCCAGGTACAATGGTACATGCCTCTAATCCCAGCACTGAGGAAGTTAAGGAAGGAAGATAGAGAGCTGGAAACCAGCCCAGACTGTACAGTGAGGCCTGTCTCAAAAAAAATTAGAGGATGGAGAGATGGCTTAGTGGTTAAGGTGCTTGCCTATGAAGCCTAAGGATCCAGTTTTGATTCCCCAGAACCTATGTAAGCCAGATGCACAGGTGGTGCATGCATCTGGAGTTTATTTCCAGTGGCTAGAGGCCCTGTAGCACTCTCTCTCTCTCTCTCTCTCTCTCTCTCTCTCTCTCTCTCTCTCTCTAATACATAAATAAAAATAAGTTTTGTTTTTTGGTTTTTCAAGGTAGGGTCTCACTCTGGTCCAGGCTGACCTGGAATTAGCTATGTAGTCTCAGGGTGGCCTCGAACTCATGGCAATCCTCCTACCTCTGCCTCCTGAGTGCTGGGATTAAAGGCGTGCGCCACCACGCTTGGCAAAAAAAATATATATATATATATATTTAAAACATTAGAAATGAAACATAACTCATGAGGGATTTTTTTTAATTATTAATTTTTTTATTGACACCTTCTACACTTACATACAAAAAACATATGATATTTCCCTCCCCTCCCCCCTCATGAAGGATTTTTGTTGTTAGTGTTGTTGTTTTCAAGGTGGGGTTTCACTCTAGCCCAGGCTGACCTGGAATTTACTCTATAGCCCAATTTGGCCTTGAACTCACAGCAATCCTCCTACCTTAGCCTCCTGAGTGCTGAGATTAAAGGTATGTACCACCACACTGACTTGTTTTGTGTATTTATTTGTTTTTAGTATTTTCAAAAAGAGAGACAGTGATTGAGATTGGGTACACCAGGGCCTCGTGCCCCTACAGATGAACTCCAGACACACGTGCCACTTTGTGCTTTACATAGGTACTAGGGAATTGAACCCAGGTTACCAGGCTTTGCCAGTAAGTGCTTTTAACCACTAAGCCAGCTCCCCAGCCCTGTGAACGATGTTTTAAAGGAGATTCATGAATTACGTGAGATTAGATCAATTCTAAATACACTGATGCATGGTAAACAATGTATAGGGTATAGGGGCTGAGAGATGGCTCAGTCAATAGTGTTTGTTGTACAAGCATAAGGGTTTGATTTCAGATCCCTGGCACCGACATAAAAGTTGGATATAGGAATACATACCTATAATCCCAGTGCTGGGGAAGCAGGAGGATCCCTGGCATTTGCCAGCTGAGCTTTAGGTTCAGTGAGAGAACCTGTCTCAAAATAAAGTAAAGCCAGACCTGGCAGCACATGCCTTTAATCCCAGCACTCAGAAGGCTGAGGTAGGAGGACCACCATGAGTTTGAGGCCAGCCTGGCCTATACAGTGAGTTTCAAATCAGGCTGAGCCAGAGTGGGACCCTACATCAAAAATAAATAAATAAATGAAGTGGGCTGGGCATGGTGGCCAATGCCTTTAATCTTAGCACTTGAGAGGCAGAGGTAGGAGGATGGATCACTGTGAATTCAAGGACATCCTAAGACTACATAGTGAATTCCAGGTCAGCCTGGGCTAGAGTGAGACCCTACCTGGAAAACTAAATAAATAAATAAAGTGGAGAGTGAATGAGGAATGCACCTGATGTCAACCTCTGACCTCCACATATATACGTGCATGTGTGCACATACACACACAAAACATGTGTGCACGCACACACACATATACACATGCAAATATCAACAACAACAATGCATGCATCTAAACAACACACTACAACACAGCGCTCACATTAATCCTCAGCTTTCACTCAGCCTTTTCAATGTGTTTTCTAAGCCTGGCAAACTCATCCCTCAATCTAACCACAGTCTCAAAATATAAAGGCCGGAGGATGTCAGACTGGTAATGAGGGAAAACTTCTTGAAATCCTCAGCCTTTTTTATCTTTCCCTCTATATTTTTTTCCCTTAGTGTAGTAGAAATGTAAAGTTCAGAAAGCATTTCACTTTCCCCTGAACTTCACTAAAACAAAACACTAGCATAAATATGATAAACGGCCTCTGTGTGGGAGACGGTGACCGGGAGTGGTGTAGACTGTAGCAAATTATGAGTTCATGCTCCAATTGAGGGAGAACCACCACTCCCCCCAACTCCACATGAGGATTCGGGATTAATGTTACCAGGTCTCTCAATTTTAAACATAAATAAATTCAGCTTTTAGGTAAAAGTAAAGCTCCTAATTTAAAAATTCTGGCAACAGATTAAAAAAAAAAAAAAGTCCCCAAACGCTAGGATGGCCAAAAAATCAGCCGGCCTGAGCCTCAGGAGCAGGGAAACCACCAGTTTATAACTTGTTTTCAAAGCGTGCACTCCCAGCATCTGCAAAGCCTCTCCCCGCAATCCTGACAGTGCTCCTTCAAGGTCAGGATCGTCCACGCACACTGCCCTTTCACAACTGACCCTCCTCGGCGGTTCCTCGCCCACACTCTGGCTCTCCATCCTCAGCCGCCCTACTCCAGTTACCTGGCTTCCCCGGGGGGTTGTTTGTCCCCGTCTGTCGCCTCACTCATTCCTCTGGGTCCCTCCTCAAATCAGCAGCCACAAAAGGCTAGGATGTATGCACCTTGTCAGTTCTCACTTCAGTCTATGGTGCTGAACAGACACGCCGGGGTCCTCGCAAAGCCCCTCCAAAAGGAGGTGCAAGGAAGAGAGCCACAGTCTCTCGGACAAGGGAGCATGTCACCCGGTGGTACCAAAGCCCCATGCCATTTAGTTAGTGTTTGCACCGAGCTCTCCCGAGGGGAGGCTTTTTTTTGGGGGGGGGAGGGACCCCCTCGCGTCTCGCGGCCTTCCACGCAAGGGCTCGCGGGCGATGGGATGTCCGTCCGGGGCAGTGAGAAACCGCACTGGCCCAGCCGATCGCGTCTGGGTCCGGCCTCGGATTTCCTCCCGAGACTCGGTATTGGAAGGAGGAGGAGGAGGACGTGGTGGTCATCGTCCCGCTTAGGCCTCCCGGGGTTCGGTTCCTTCCCAGCTCCCCGTCACAGCAGGCCCGGGTGACCCTCCCACCTCCACGGAGATGACAAATGGCAAGCGGTGTGGGAAGGCGGGCCAGCTCCGAGGCCCCGGCCGCTCCGCAGGCGCGGTAGTCCTCCTCCTCCTCCTCCTCCTCCCCGCACCCCACCTCACCCCGACATCATCAGCAGCCGGGTCCGACCCCGTCATCGTCACGGCCCCGCGCGCGACCTCTCCAGCAGCAGCAGCCGCCGCCGCCGCCGCCGCGCGGATCCCGCCCGCCCGCCCGCCCCCGGGGGGAGGCTGTGTACCCGCGACAGGGTGAGGTCGGTCATGAGCTGCTCGAAGGCCCGCGTCTCCTCGGCCTGCCGCTGCGTGTGCAGCGCGATCTTCTCACTGAACTTCCGCGGGTTGGCGCTGCCCGAGCCCGGCGAGGCGGCCATGGCGCGCTGGCGACACCGAGAGACGGCGAGCGCAGGGTCGGAGTCTCGGCGCCACCGCTCCGTCCGCACGTCACCTAAGCCGTCGCCCGCCGCCGCTGCACGAAAGCCTGTCGTCCCGGCGCGACCCAGCCGAGGAGCCACCACCGTCGCTGCCGCTGCCCCCGCCGCCGCCGCCGCGGCCCCAGAGCCAGCGAGCGGCCCGCGAGCGCGCCGAGGTTCCGCCCCCGCGCGTCTGGCTCCGCCCTCGGCGCGGCGCGGCGCGGCCCTGCGCGGCTGGACAAGAGGACCGCCCGGGACCCCGCTGCCCGCCTCGGGACGAGCAAGAACCAGGCCGATGAGTGCCAGCCGCCGCCGGGGGATCGCTCAGGCGACATGCCCAGTTTAGCGGTGGCCTTGGGAGGAGCGGCTCCCTTAGAATAGTTGTGCCCATGCCCCCGCCCCCTCCAAGTCACTAGGATTTAGTTCTAGGGGGGTGAAACCTGAGCGACCTAACCTTGAACGAACCGACCTCCTTCGGCCCGCGTCTCCCGGCGGCCCTGGATCGGCCTGGGGATAGGGGAAGGGGGGGACCTTAACGGCTGTCTCCTCCACGTCGGTTTTCCTGGCATCCTTCTATGTCCACCCCCATCAAAACCACCTTACCCTGGAGCTCAGCTTCTGATAACTAGCTACTGGTTTTGTTTTTGTTTTTGTGTTTGTTTTTGCACCAGCCACAGATACCAACGAGCTCTACTTGCAACTTCTTTGCTCCACAACCCCGGGCCCCCTTTGCCCAAGTTCGCTGCAAGTGACCGACCTCTTGGCCTCTTGAAACCACCCCAGCTTTCTGCAGGTGCCAGCTCCACCTTTGAAAAACAGCCAGTCCAGCATCAGCGGGCGGATTCCCCCTTCTTTTTTCAGCCCAGAAGCTGCTCTCAGCGTAGATGTTGATGGGCACAAAGATGCCACGGAGAGGCCTGAGTATCTGTGATATGTAAATGAGGAAGTATTAGAAACATACAGAAAATAATATTAAGAGTACCTACGCATCTCGTAATCAAAATTAAACATATTGCAATATTTTGCAGTCTGGGGATGCACTCAACGGTAAAGCACTTGCCTTGGTTTTGGTTCCAGCATTTTGCTTCATTTGCTTGGAATTTATTAAAGAACACATAAAACTATACATAACTAAAACTCCACTGTCATTCTTCCTCCCCAGAATTACAATACAATAAAGGTGTGCTGGCACACCTTTAACCCAGCATTCCCAGAGTTCAAGGCCACTCTGAGGCTACAGAGTGAATTCCTAGTAAGCCTGGGCTGGGGTGAGACCCTACCTCAAAAAACCAAAAAAAAAAAAATAATAATAATAACTAGAGTACCTATGTTCAAGTTGATGTATGATTACTGTTTGTACATTTTAATTATTTTAATGTGGTGGAGAGGGTGCCAGGGTCTCTTGCTGCTGGAATCAAACTCCTGTCTAGCCTTAGGTGGAAATTGAGCTCAGGCCAACAAGCTTTGCAAGGAAGGCTTTTAACCACTGAGCCATCTCCCCAGGCTCACTGTTCATATATTTTCTTTCCTTCTCCCTTTCTCTGTTTTTTTGAGGTAGGGTCTTGCTCTAGCTCAGGCTGACCTGGAATTCCCTATGTAGTCTCAGGGCGGCCTCAAATTCATCCTCCTACCTCTGCCACCCAAGTGCTGGGATTAAAGCCATGCACCACCACCCCGTCTTATTTTCTCTTTATAAATTAATATATACTGTTTACTGTTCATGTTTTTATGCTTTTATTACACATGGTTTGTGGAACCAGTGACTATATATGGACAACTAAAATGTGTGTTTTAAAATTTTACAAAAATGACTGGGCGTGGTGGCTCATGCCTTTAGCTCATGCCGTCAGTTCAAGGCCACCCTGAGACTACATAGTAAATTCCAGGTCAGCCTGGGCTAGAGTGAGACCCTACTTCGAAAAAAAATTTTTTTTTACAAAAATGAAGCCAGGCATCATGGCACACACTGTGATCCCAGCACTTAGGAGATGGAGGGAGGAGGATCAAGGGTTACAGATCATCCTCAACTACACAGTGAGTTTGAGGCCAGCCTGGGCTACATAAGACCTTACTTCAAAAACAAAACAAAAAATTGCAAAAAATACATCATGTTGAATAATCGTTATGCTTTTTCATTTAGTATGCTTATATTTTTAAGATTTGTGTTAATTCACTTGTCTTAATTATTCATTATTTTTATGGGTCTTCTATATACCCTATGTACTGTTTAGAAGATGAACCTGAGTATATTTATATTAGCTAGAGTTTAGATATTTTTCTTGTTTCTTTTATCTTTTCTTTGTTTTGTTTTGTTTTGTTTTGTTTTGTTTTGTTTTTCAAGATAGGGTTTCACTCTAGCCCAGGCTGACCTAGAATTCACTATATAGTCTCAGGGTGGCCTTGAACTCATAGGCAGCCCTCCTATTTCTGCCTCCTAAATGCTGGGATTAAAGGTGTGTATGACCACACCCAGCTAGTTTTTCTTTAAATATTTCTTTCCTAAATATTTTATTTATTTGAGAGAATGAAAGAGGCAGAGGGACAGGAGAGAGAGAATGGGCACGCCAGGGCATCCAGCCACTGCAAACAAACTCCAGATGCATGCGCCACTTTGTGCATCTGGCTTACAGGGGACCTGGGGAATAGAACTGAGGACCTTTGGCTTTAAAGGCAAACACCTTAACTGCTAAGCCATCTCTCCAGCCCTCTTTTCTTTAAATATTTTTATTTTTTTAAATTTATTTGAGAGAGAGAAACAGGCAGAGAGAGAGTGAAAATGAGAGAATAGGTGTGCCAGGGCCTCTAGCCACTGAAAATGAACTCCAGATGCATGCACCACCTTGTGCATCTGGCTTACATGGGTCCTGGGGAATCGAACCTTGGCCCTTTGGCTTTTTGCAGTCAAGCACCTTAACTGCTAAGCCATCTCTCCAGCCCTGAATTTTTTTTTCCTATAGTTAGGTTTATATCTCTTGTATTTTTGTCCTGTTTACCACACTTTTCCTTTACATTTTATTTTCTGTTTTCGGGCTACATTGAGTTCTGTTTCAAAAAAACAGAACCCAGACCAGGTACAGGGTCATGCCTGTAATCCCAGCACTTAAGCAGTGGAGGCAGGAGACTTGCAAATTGGAGGTCAGACTGGATTACACCATGAGACCCTGTTTCCAAAAACACACAAGCCAGCAAGCAAACTCAGAATCCATTCTAAATAGTTTAAGCACTAAAGGATTTATTGCAGGGTATAAAATTGCTTAAGAACTCATTTAGTGGGTGGAAAAAACCAGCTCTGGTTTGAATGCTCAGGAATAATATTGAGGGCCTGGCCTCAAAACTGACCCACCAAAGGAGGCTCTTCTAAAATAAGAAGCCACTTACTGGACTGGAAAGCTGTAATGCACATGCTTACCAGCTCCTGAAACATGCAGGTAGAGCAATCCACCCCATGCACAGCTTCACTGTCCAAGGCTTCAGGTACCCTGCACCAACCATAGTCTGAAACTATTAAATGGGACATGCCAAAAATTAATAATTCATGAGTTTTAAGTTGCTCACTGTTCTGAGCAGCAGGACGAGATTTTGTACCATCTCACAAGTGGATATGAATCAACTGTTTGTCCGGCTTATCCATGCTGAGTATACTTACTGCCTGTCTCTTGGGCACTTAGCGGCATTTCAGGTGTCATACTAACTGCCATGGTAATGTAATGCTTTGCTCACATAACCTTTCTTTTACTAATAAAAGCCTGAAACCAGGCATAGTAACACATGCCTGCAATCCAGCCCTTGGGAGGTACAGGAAGGAAGAAGACCAGGAGTTTGAAGCCAGCCTCAGCTACATAATGAGTTCAAAGTCAGCCTGAGCTACATGAAACCCTGACTCAAAAAAAAGGGGGGGGCTGGAGAGATGGTTTAGCAGTTAAGGCACTTGCCTGCAAAGTCAAAGGACCCAGGTTCAACTCCCTAGGACTCATAAGCCAGATGCACAAAGTGGAGCATGTTTCTGGTGCATGCATCTGGAGTTCACTTGCAGTGGCTGGAAGCCCCAGTGCACTCATTCTCTCTATCTGTCTTCCTTCTATCTCTCTCTGCATGCAAATAAATAAATAAAAATATTCTAAAAATAATAAATAGGGGCTGTAGAGATGGCTTAGAGGTTAAGGCACTTGCCTGAGAAGCCTAAGGGTCAAGGTTCAATTTCCCAGAACCCATGCAAACCAAATGCATATGGTGGCGCATGCATCTGGAGTTGGTTTGCAGTGGCTGAAGGCCCTGGCATACCCATTCTCTCTCTGTCTCTCTCTCATAAATTAATTAAAATAAAATTAATTAAATTAAAATAATAATAAAAAATAAATAAAATATATTATAAAAGGCCCTTTTACATTTACTAATAGTTCCTGGGTGTGTGGGTGAGCGGTAGGGGTTAGAAGGTGTACATAGAGGTAAGATCCTTGAAATGTTATATGGGTGAATGTTTTCACTTTATAAACATGATTACTGGCTTGGCTCAAAATAGAACTGGAAGTCCTTTCCAGTTAGGTGTCTGAATGCATTGCTTCATGGTTCTCTCGCTTCTAGTGGTGGTGTTGGGAAGGCCATTCACATAGTTTCCTTTTCCTTTGTAGGTGACCTATTATTTTTGAGTTGTTTACCTTTGCTTTTCTCTCCTTGTTCTGAAGGCTCCCTGCTCTGGTAGTTTGTGGTCATGTGGCCTGCTGTGGGTCTTTTGTTGTTGCTGTTCATTGTGCTGGGCAATGGGTGTGTGTGGAAACTGGAAACTCACAGCCTTCGGTTCTGGGTAATTGTCTTATTCTCCCTGTCCCCCACCACACCCAGGGCCTTGCTTGTCTGAGTGTGTATTGCCAGTCCTTACTCTGTTTCAAGCTACTTTTTATTTTCCTTTTTTTTCTTTTTTAAATTTTATTTATTTATTAGAGAGAAAGAGAGACAGATAGAGACTGGGCACACCAGGGCCTCCAGCCACTGCAAACAAACTCCAGACACATGTGCCACCTTGTGCATCTGGCTAACGTGAGTCCTGGGGAATCAAACCTAGGTCCTTTGGCTTTGCAGGCAAGTGCCTTAACTGCTAAGCCATTTCTCCATCCCCCTCCTTTTTCTCTTTATGTGGTACTGAGGATTGAGCCCAGGGCCTTGCACATGCTACCAGCTGAGCCATATCCCCAGCCCCACTATTTCTGTTTTCATGTTTTCTTCTCCTCCTTATACATAGTCTGCTTCTGTTGTCTGAGTTCACTGTTGTTTGTTCTTTTTAAAAAATATATATTTATTTATTTATTTGATAGAGGGAAAGAGGCAGAGTGAGAGAGAGAAAGAGAATGGGCTCACCAGGGCCTCTAGCCACTGCAGACGAACTCCAGATGCATGTACCACCTTGTGCATCTGGCTTATGTGAGTACTGGGGAAATGAGCCGAGGTCCTTAGCTTTGCAGGCAAGCACCTTAACCACTAAGCCATCTCTCCAGCCATGTTTGTTCTGTTTGTTTGTTTGTTTGTTTGTTTGTTTGTTTGTTTGTTTGAGGCTAGCCCAAGCTGGCCTGGAATTCACTATGTAGTCTCAGGATGGCCTCAAACTCACAGCAATTCTCTTACCTCTGCCTCCTGAGTGCTGGGATTAAAGGCATGTACCACCACACCAGGCTTGTTTGTTCATTTATCTTATTTTACTTTACTTTTTGAGAGAGAGAGAGAGAAATAGGCAGGGAGAGAGAGAGGGTAGGGAGATAATGGGCACGCCAGGGAATCCAGCCACTGTAAACAAACTCCAGATATGTGCACCCCCTTGTGCATCTGGCTTAAGTGAGTCCTGGGGAATTGAATCGTAGGCCTTTGGCTTTGCGGGCAAATGTCTTTAACTGCTAAGCCATCTCTCTAGTCCTTGTTTGTTCATTTTTGTCTGTCAGAGTCTTTTCTCAAACATCTGGAGAATCCTGACTTGCCCTCCATTTCTAATTAAGATGCATGTATGTATGTATGTATGTATGTATGTATGTATGTATGTATATTCTCTCTCTTTTTTATTTATTTGAGAGAGAGAATGAGGCAGAGGAAGAGGAAGAGGAGAGAGAGAGAAGGAATGGGTGCAACAGGGCCTCCAGCCACTGCAAATAAACTCTGAGACAGGAGGATCACTGGTGCTTCCTGGTCAGCCAATCTAATGGTAAAGTGGTGAGCTCCAAGTTCAGTGAGAGAGATTGTCTCAGGGAAATCAGGAGGAAGAGCAATAGAAGAGGACATCCGTCATCTTTTGCTGGCCTCTGCATGCGTGAGCCAGGGCTCGTGCCTGTGTACACAAGTGTGTACACCCCTCCATAGTGGACTGTGCCCATAAACTGTGAGACAAAATATACCCTTCTTGCGCTGGAGAGATGGTTTAGCGGTTAAACGCTTGCCTATGAAGCCTAAGGACCCCAGTTCGAGGCTCGATTCTCCAGGACCCACGTAAGCCAGATGAACAAGGGGGTGCATGCATCTGGAGTTCGTTTGCAGTGGCTGGAGGCCCTGGCGCACCCATTCTCTCTCTCTCTCTACCTGCCTATTTCTGTATCTCTCAAATAAATAATAAAAAAAAAAAAATACCCTTCTTAAGTTGTTACTGCTGGATATTTTATCACAGCAACAAGAAAAGTAACTAATATAGTTACTTATTTCTGGAAATAAAAAAGTTTTAAGGGCTGGAGAGATGGCTTAGCAGTTAAGGCACTTGCCTGCAAAGCCTAAGGACCCAGGTTCAATCCCCAGTATCCACATATACCAGTTGCACAAAGTGGTACATGTGTCTGGAGTTCATTTGCAGTGGCTAGGGGCCCTAGAACGCCCATTCTCTCTTTGTGTCTCTTTGTCTTTCTCTCTCACGCAAATATAAATAAATAAAATATTTTTTTAAGTTTTAAAACATATATTTGTATTTATTCTGTATCAGAGATTGCTAGCTGTCTCAGCATAGTCACTGTCTCCTTCCTTTATGAAAAGAAATTCTGGTGCCAGGTGTGGTAGCCCACGCATTTAATCCCAGCACTGGGGAGGCAGAGGTAGGAGGATCACCATGCGTTGGAGACCAGCCTGAGACTACAGAGTGAATTTCAGGTCAGCCTGGGCTAGAGTGAGACCCTAGCTCAAAGGGAAAAGAAAGAAAAAAAAAGAAAAGAAAAGAAATTTTAAGCTTACGTTTCCATCCATTTCCCATTTTCCCTTGCAAATAGGATAACCAGGGGACCAGGCTCTGCCCAGCAGGATGTGAACAGAAGTAACGCGGGCAACTTTGGGATTGTGCTTCTAAACAGAAAGAACCATCTTTTACTCTCTCCTTTCCCTTCCCTCCCCTCCTTTCTTTCCTTTCCCTGACTGGAATGTGGAAGTAGTAAGACTGGGAGCAGCTGTCTTAGGCCATTGGGTGGAAGGTATGTGTTGAGAATGACAGAATGATGGAAGCAAGGGGTGTGGCCCAGTAGCACCCTGGAGTCACAGTATGAGCTTTAGTATCCAAGAAATAAGCATGGATTTGATTTCCAGCCCTATTATTTTAGCTTTTGTTATAGGGACTAAAACAGGACCTGTTATACTTAAATAGAAGAATTTTTGTTAACATATCAAGATATGGATAGTAATATATGGGTAGGAATATAAAGACTCCTGTGAATTTTTAATTTTCTACTTTGCACATGTCTAGGTTATCTTCCTTTAATTTTATTTTGAGTTTACTTATTCATTGTGGCTTATTGTGTGTGTGCATGTGTACATGTGGAGGCCAGAGATCAATGTAGGTATTTTCCTGTATCACTGTCCACCTTATTTTTTTTTAATTTTTAAATTTTATTTATTTATTTATTTATTTTGGTTTTTTGAGGTAGGTCTCACTCTAGCCCAGGCTGACCTGGAATTCACTATGTAGTCTCAAGGCGGCCTCAAACTTACAGCAATCCTCCTACCTTTGCCTCCTAAGTGCTAGGATTAAAGGCGTGTGCCACCACGCCCAGCTTATCCACCTTATTTTTTAAAAAAATATTTCATTTATTTATTTATTTGAGAGAGAGATACTGAAATAGGCAGGGAGAGAGAGAGAATGGGTGTGCCAGGGCCTCCAGCCACTGCAAATGAACTCCAGATGTGTGTGCCCACTTGTGCATCTGGCTTACGTGGATCCTGGGGAACTGAACCTGGGTCCTTTGGCTTTGCAAGCAAGCGCCTTAACTGATAAGACACCTCTCCAGCCCCCCTACCTTATTTTTTTATTGAGAACTTTAATGTATGAACATATTGCATATTGGTCATATTCCCATCTGGTTAGACTCTTAAATATATATATATATATATATATAAGATAATAATATATATGTTATATTTTATTTATTTATTTGAGAGAGAGATAGAAAGAATGGGCATGCAATGATCTTCAGCCACTGCAAATGAACTCCAGACACATGTGCCACCTTGTGCATCTGGCTTACATGGATCCTGGGCTTCTCAGGCAAGTGCCTTAAGCACTAAGCCATCTCTCCAGCCCCCTGCTTAGACTCTTATGGTTCCTTTCCCCCACACCCATTCCACTCCTCAGTGGGGTTATTGGCATTCACTGTGGGGTCATGAATGTACCAGTCAGTCTCTGTGGGAGGGACAATGCCTCATAGTACACCTTTCCACCCTATGGCCCTTGCATTCTTTCCACCTCCTCTTCTGCAATGTTCGCTGAGTCCTGGAGGGCATGTTATAAGTCTCCTTTGGTGTTGAGCTCTCTGCAGTCTCTGATTTTCTGCTTTGATGAGTGTTGAGTCTCCTCAGCATCTATTGCAGTCTCCCTGGCATAGGTTCTCAGGCTAGCAAGTAAGCCAGTATCAACCTTATTTTGAGAAAGGGTCTCTCACCAAACACAGAGTTCACTGATGGAGCTAGACAAACTGACATCCTTCCCTGGGGAATTCTCTTGCCTCCACCTCTTCAGAGCTGGAATTATAGGCATGCTCTACCACACCCTGCATTTTACATGGATGCTGATCTCAACTCAACTTCTCATGCTTTCAAGGCAAGCACTTTACTAACAGATCCATCTCCCTTTATTCAATTATCTTTTTTTTTAATTGAGATAGGCTGACCTGGAATTCACTATGTAGTCTCAGGGTGGCCTCAAACTCATGGCGATTCTCTTACCTCTGCCTCCCAAGTGCTGAAGTTAAAGGTGTGCACCACCATTTGTTCTTTTTGCATGTATGTGGTGTGTGTATGTATGTGTACAGATGCAGGAGTCTGAACTCAAGCACATAGGGGCCAGAGATGGACGACGGGTGTCCTCTTCCATCACTCTGCTGCCTCATTTCCTTGGGACAGACTCTCACTGAATCTGGAGTTCACCACTTTACAGTTAGAGGAGCTGACCAGGGACCTCAGTGATTCTTCTGTCTCTGCCCCCCCCCCAACGCTGGTGTTACAAGCATATGTGGCTGTGCCTGGCTTTTTTTTTTTTTAAGTTTCATCTAGATTTATTATTTGTCAGACTTTTTATTTGTTTTTGTTTGTTTGAAGCAAGATCTCACTCTAGCTCAGGCTAATCTGGAACTCACACTGCAGCCCAGGCTGGTCTAGAAGTCATAGTGATCCTATCTCAGCCTGCCAAGTTGTAGGACTAAAAGCATGGGCCACCACTCACTGTTTTATTTGTTCTTCTTAAAAACTCCTCCCATTACTTTCTGGTCTCTTCCCCAACCCCTTCGACCTAACCCCCTGCTTTTTTCCAAATGGTCCTTCTACTTTGATGTCTTTCTCCGCCCCACCCCCTTCCCCTTGGCTTCTCCCACCATCCATGACAGAATGTTGATGGGCCCAATATTATGCAGATCTTGTACAGGTAACAACAGTCACTGGGAGGTCATAAATGCAAAGGATACTTTTAAGTCTAGACAACAGTGTTCTAAAGCACCCCTCCCCACCCTCTGGCTCTTACATTCTTTCTGCTCACTCTTCCACAATGTTCCCTGGGGCTTGGAGGACATGGTAGAGATGTCTCATTTAGTGCTGAGTACTCTACAGTCATTCATTCTCTGCTCTTTAAGTTTGGGGTCTTTCCAGTAGTTACTGCCATCTACAAAAGAAAACTTCTCTAACCAAAGACAAGAGCAGCACTAATATGGGCATAAATATTTAGAGGAGCTTGTTTGCAAAGCCTGCCAGCCCAGGTTCAGTTCCCCAGTATCCATTTAAAGCCAGATTCACAAAGTGGCACATGCAGTTGGAGTTGATTTGCAGCAGCAGGAGGCTCTGGCATGTCCATTCTTTCTCTCCTTTCTCTCTCTCTCTCACGTTGCAAATAAATCAATAAAAATATTTAGCAGTCGGGTGTGGTGGTGCATGCCTTTAATCCCAGCACCGGGAAGCAGAGGTACAAGGATTGCTGTGAATTCAAGGCCATTCTGAGACTATATAGTGAATTCCAGGTCAGCCTGGGCTAGAGACAAGACCCTGCCTCAAAAAGACCAAAAAAGAAAAAGAAAAGAAAAGAAAAGAAAAGAAAGAGAGAAAGAAAGAAAGAAAGAAAGAAAGAAAGAAAGAAAGAAAGAAAGAAAGAAAGAAAGAGACCAAAAATATTTAGAGGGCAGTTTGACATGCCCAGTTTTTTACATGGGTGCTAGGGGGGATAATGCAACAGGCCCTTTTACCCAAACCCTGGTTTTTGTTTTTATGTTTTTTATAAGATAGTGTCTCATGGTAACCCTCCTGCCTCTACATCCCAAATGCTAGGATTATAAACCTGAGCCACCATACATAGTTTGCATTTTAGTTTTGTTTTTGTTGTTGTTGTTTGGTTGGGATTTTGTTTGTTTGTTTGTTTGTTTGTTTGTTTGTTTGTTTGTTTGGATGGTTGGTTGGTTGGTTTTTTGAGGTAGGGTCTCACTCTAGCCCAGGCTGACCTGGAATTCACTATGTAGTCTCAGGGTAGCCTCGAGCTCATGGCAATCCTCTTACCTCTGTCTCCCAACTGCTGGGATTAAAGGCGTGCGCCACCACGCCTGGCTCATTTTGGTTTTATTTATTTATTTTTCTGTGTGTTTTGTGTGTGTAGCATGTGTGGTGTGATGTGTGCGTTGTATAATGTGTGTGGTGTATACACATGTATATGTCAATGTGGTGCAGTGGCTGAAAGAAAAAACTTCCATTGCTCATCTACCTACTTTTCCTTCAGACAGTCTTTTCCAGAGCTTTGGCTTTTTCAGGAGCCCCAGGGAACCTCCAGTCTCTGCTCTCTTATCTCCCACTGAGAGTCCAGAGCGAAAGTAAACCACATGCTAGAACTCCAAGGCCAGGTAGAAAGTCATTATGAACAAGCACATTGGTTCATCTTACTTACGGCCATGACCTGAAAACCCAATCCTGAAAAAGGTGGCCTCTTCGTGCACACATACCATTTTTTTTTCTTAAAAAAATGGTTTTATAGCTGGGTGAGGTGGTGTACGCCTTTAATCCCAGCACTGGGTAGGCAGAAGTAGGAGGATCACCATGAGTTCGAGGCCACCCTGAGACTACATGGTGAGTTCCAGGTCAGCTTGGACTAGAGTGAAACCCTACTCTGAAAAACAACAACAACAAAAACGTTTTATTTGCAAGCAGAGAAAGATTGAAAGGATAAAGACACAGAGAATGGGCTTGTCAGGGCATCTAGCCTCTGCAAATGAACTCCAGACATGTGTGCATCTGGCTTTATGTGAATACTAGGGAACCGAACCTGGGTCATTAGGTTTTGCAGGCAAATGCCTTAACTGCTGTCTCTACAGCCCCACAAGTAATGTACATTCTTTTTTTTTTTTTTTTTTTTTTTTTTTTTTTTTCGTTTTAGGGGGTCTCACTCTGGCCCAGGCTGACCTGGAATTAACTATATAGTCTCAGGGTGGCCTTGAACTCACGGCAATCCTCCTACCTCTGCCTCCCGAGTGCTGGGATTAAAGGCGTGCGCCACCACGCCCGGCATTCTTTTTTTTTTCTTCTTTTTTTTGGTTTTTTTGAGGCAGGGTCGCACTCTAGCCCAGGCTGACCTGGAATTCACTATGTTGTCTCAGAGTGGCCTCGAACTCACAGTGATCCTCCTACTTCTGCCTCCTGAGTGCTGGGATTAAAGACATGCGCCACCACGACCGGCTATGTATACATTCTTTATATATTCATATCAAATTTATTTTCTAGATAGTGAGGGCTAAATTTGAACAGTATAAATATCTACAAACTTAAAACCAAAATGTTAGGTGTTTTTGTTGTTATTTGAGACATGATCTCATGTGTCCCAAGATGCCCTTAAATTCACTCTCCTAGGATGATCTTAAACCCCTGATTGTCTTTCTTTCACCTCCCAAGTGCTAGGATTACAGCTGTTAGCCACCATGTACGCATTGTTTCTGTTTCAGCAGTGCTAAGGATACCTTTAAGTCTAGTAGGCAAGTACTCTACCAACTGGGCTCCATCCCCAGCTCAAACTTTTGTTTTTAAAATATTTTATTAATTTATTTGCAAGGAGAGAGAGAATGAAGGACAGAGAAGGAATATGCCCACCGGGGTCTCTTGCCTCTGCAAAGGAGCTCCATCCAGAGGCATGCCCTGCTTTATGCATCTGGCCTCATCTTGGTACCTGGGGAATTGCACCTGGGCCGTCAGGTTGTGCAAGCAAGTGCTTTTATCCACTGAACCATCTCCCCAGCCCTCAGACTAGTTTGTTTGTTTTTTTGTATGCGTGTGAGTGTGTGCTTGGAATTGAACTAAGGGCCTATGTATGCTAAGCATGCCATTGAGCTACACCTCTAGCAAGACCAAAATTTGCTTCTATCAAAGTGGCCATGATATTCATGGCTGACACTACCTACACAAGCCCTGCGTAATAGGAGGGAAAACAATGATGACATCAAAATAGAAGAGAGGCTAGTTGGAAAGAAAGAATCCAGTGGAGGGGGAATTTGGGAGGAGGAAAAGAAGTGGAGGGGACTATGATCATGGTATACTGTCTATAGGTATGGAAGTTTTCAATAAAAAGTTTTTAAAAAAATGGCCGAGCATGGTGGTGCACACCTTTAATTCCGGAGGCAGAGGTAGGAGGATCATGTGAGTTTGAGGCCACCCTGAGACTACATAGTGCCTTCTAGGTCAGCCTGGGCTAAAAGGAAACTCTACCACAAAAAACAAAAACAAACAAACAAGAAAAAAAAAAAACAGGCTGGAGAGATGGTTCAGTAGTTAAGGTGCTTGCTTGTAAAGCCTGACCTGGATTCAGTTCCCTAGTATCCATGTAAAGCCAGATGCACAAGTGGAGCATGCATCTGGAGCTCACTTGCAGCAGCTGGAGGCCCTGGCACACCCATTTTCTCTCTCTCTTTCTGCTTGTAAATTATTTTATTTATTTTTGGAGAGAGACACAGAGAGAGACAGAGAGGGAGACAGATAGAGAATGGGCGTGCCAGCAGTCTCTCAGCTGCTGTGAAGGAAATCCAGATGCGTGCGCATCTTGTGTGACCTTGTGGTCAAGTGCGGCATTGCGCCCTTGCATCACTCTGCATCTGGCTAAACGTGGGACCTGGAGATTGGAACCGGCGTTCTTAGCCTTAGGAGGCAGGCGCCTTAACCGCTAAGCCATCTCTCCAGCCCAAAATAATTTTTAAAATATAAAACATACAAGAAGCTGGAGGAAAAATGTGGTGTGTGTGTGTGTGTGTGTGTGTCTGTCTGTCTGAGTGAGCGCGCACATGTGTGGAGCTCAGAGGACAAACTCGTGATATTGGTCCATGTCTTCCACCTTGTTTAAAATGGGTTTTCTTCTTGTTTTTGCTGCTGTGAATGCCAGGCTGCCTGGCCTGTGAGCTTCAGAATTCTCCTGACTTTGATTCCCATTGCCATAAGTGAGTTGGGATTCTAGACATATATGCCTCTTGCATCTGGCTTCATTTGGGTTCTGGGGATCTGAACTCCAGTCCCCAGGCTGGGGCAGTGAGCACTTTAACCCACTATGCCATCCCAGCCCCCAATGATTTTGAAACAAATTTATCAAACTAAAATTGTAGAATAGAGTTCAAAATTCTATGCAAATGTCAGATATAAGTTCACATTTTTCTTTGTATATGTGCATGTGTGTCTGAGTGTTTTCACGTATGTGGACAAATGTACATGTGTCTGCGTGTGCCTGTGGAGGCCAAAGGGTGACGCTGGACGTCTTGGATTACTCTCCATCAGGATTTCTCATTTAAACCCAGAGTTTGATAATCAAGCTAGTTTGATTAACCAACTTGCCCTGCAGATCCTCTGCCTCCTGAGTGCTGGGGATTATAGGGGGGCACTACACCCACTCTGCATTACAAGGGTGCTGGGAATCCAAACTAAGGTTCCCATGCCTGCACATTAAATACTTTACCAACTGAGCCATCTCCCAGCCTCCTGCTTATTCTTGTTTTTTTTTCCAGGTAGGTTTCACTCTAGCCCAGGCTGACCTGGAGTTCACTATGTGGCCTCGAACTCACATGATCCTCCTATCTCTGGCATTAAAGGCGTGTGCCACCACTCCTGGCTAGCCTCCTGCTTTTTGTTGTTGTTCTTTTTCATTTATTTCTGTGAAATAATCATATTTACGGGATGCTTAAAGTAAGTTTTAGCCTCTTCTTACTCTGAGTGGGTTCCATGGAGCATGTGTTTCTCTGAGCCCTGTAGAAGTCAGAAAGATGGGAGTGTGTTGTCATAGAAACATTTGGTGAAAGCTAGATTACATGAAATTCAGTAGGTGTTTTGACTGTTGGAACTCCCAGAGATTCTTTTTTTTTTTTATTTTGTTTATTTATTTGAGAGCAATAGACAAAGAGGCAGAGAGAGAGAGAGAGAGAGAGAGAACGGGCATGCCAGGGCCTCCAGCCACTGCAAACAAACTCCAGATGCATGCATCACCTTGTGCATCTGGCTTACATGGGTCCTGGGGACTCGAGCCTTGAACCAGGGTCCTTAGGCTTCACAGGCAAGTGTTTAACCACTAAGCCATCTCTCCAGCCCCCAGAGATTCTTAGTAGAGGTTGTAGGTGGAGGACGTAGCTCAGTTAGTAGAATGCCTGTCTAGGGATTGTGGTTTCAGAGCAGGATGATGGAACTCTGCGCATAACTTACACCATTGTAGAATAGACCCTGATGAACATTTGTTGCCGGGGATTGCAGGGGGCACTGTTCTCCCCCCGCCCTCCCAAATCAGTAAATAGTTCTACTTCCTAAATATCCCTAAAACTCACCCACCTCTTTCCATCCTAACAACCCAATGGAAGCCACTAGATCTCTCTCTTATTGAGGTCTTAATGGGCCCACTTGTGTATCAGTCAGGGTCCCAGCAGCAAACAGGTAGCATACTCCAATGGAGTAGTTTGAAAGAAGTTAATTAAGAGGTATGGCAGAGCTTAGAGATAATGCAATTCCCCTTGGGGCTAGTTATAGCAGGATTTATTAGCTAAGGCCTGAAGGGACTTGAGGAGAGATTGCTTAATGCTGTGGGGAGAGGTGATTGTTTGTAGGGACCCTTCAGTAGAAAGAGAAGTACATTTACAGTGACTCTGAATAAATCCTAACTCCTTCCAGTCTCCTGGTGGTGTCTCCCATTGGCCAAACCCAGTCAGAGGCTGCTGGGAGACAGTGATAAGTGTGTGCATACAGTCTATGTGGCTAGCTTCCCAGAGCACAGAGGAGGAGAGGAGTGGAGTGTGAATCCTAAGGGATCTGTCTTAAATCTAGCCTCCCAAAACTTATTTCTTTTTTTTAAGCTTTTTTTTTATTGACAACTTCTGTAATTAGAGACAATAAACCATGATAATTCCCTCCCCTTTCCCACTTTCCCCTTTACAAATCCACTCTCCATCATATTCCCTCCCCCCTCAATTAGTCTCTCCTTTATTATGATGTCATCATCTTTTCCTCCTATTATGAGGGTCTTGTGTAGGTAGTGCCAGGCACTGTGAGGTCATGGATATCCAGGCCATTTTGTGTCTGGAAGAGTGCATTGTAAGGAGTCATGCCCTTCCTTTGGCTCTTACATTCTTTCCGCCACCTCTTCTGCAATGGACCCTGAGCCTCGGAGGGTGTGATAGAGATGTTTCAGTGCTGGACACTTCTCTGTCACTTCTCTCAGCACGATGTTGCCTTTTGGGTCATCCCAGTGGTCACTGCCATCTGAAGAGAAGCTTCTTTAATAAAAAATGAGAGCAGCATTAATATGTGACTATGAACATTAAGTGTAGTGCTTTCAGGGCAGTTCGGTGAGCATAATATATATATTTAGCCAGACAAGAGCAGGCTTTATATCCCTAAGGAAGGCTCATGACCTCCCCTGTCATAGGCTTTTGATTAGTTTTCAGTACCAGGAATGTATTCTCTCCCATAGAAATGGCCTCCAGTCCAATTAGAGAGCAGTTGGTGTCGCCCAGAGCAGACATGCGACTATTGCACCCGTTCAGCCATTTGGCCTGTCTGGCCAAACTTAAGGCTTCCAGTATCCACTGTTTTCACCAGTGATGACTTCTGTATCCCATAGGGCTGCATGCAGTGCAGCTTTTTCCAGCTTTCAGTTGGCTGATCTACAGGGAGAAGGTTTTCAGTTCAGCCCCATCTTGATTTCTCAGTGACCTTGCCACCCAGGCATGTGGAGTCTTCAGCAATAGGGTCTTACCATCTGTTTCTGATGGGAAACCAAGGGCCTTGGCAATAGCCTGTAATGTTTTGGAGAAAACAGGGACCTCCCTGGCCAAAAACTCACTGGAAGGTATCCCATCCTGGGCACTGAAAAATTTCTAGTAACAATCTATGGCTTCTGGATGTGCCATTATCCAAAAAAAGTAGGCTTTTATATGTCTTATTCAGAATATCTTGAATTTTGATTGACCTTCTCCCCACCCTTCTTTTACTCAGTCTCTTCCTCTGGCATCGCTTAGGCCATTCCACTCCCTATAATGTGTTCTTCTACTTACATATATACAATACCATCTCCTTAAGTCCTTCCCTCTCCTCCCTCCCTTACTAAAACATTTCTAAAACTTGTGTAAGTTTCTGGTCCCTTTCTTGCTCTTTGAATAATCAGTTGCCCTCTTTTCCTTGGAGAAAAAAAAATCGTTAGATTGTCAGCACTTCTTCCCAACTCTATATTCTTTGACCAAGAGAGCGGGGAGGTGGCTTGATATCAGCTTTAGGGAAGATTCATGGACGGCTCAGCAGAGCTGCAGGAAGAGTCTGAGAGATGAGGCTATGTGTGGCTGGGGATGCCTGAGGAAAGCTAGGTTACATAAAGTTCAGCAGACATCTTGAGTGCACAGCTCAGAGCCGTAGGAACTTGCCACCAAACTGGCAAACACTGCTAATCAAAGCTTTGTGGGTTTTTTTTTGTTTGTTTGTTTGTTTGTTTGTTTTTTGAGGTAGGGTCTTGTTCTAGTCCAGGCTGACCTGGAATTCACTATGTAGTCTCAGGCTGGCCTTGAACTCACGGAGACCCTCCTATCTCTGCCTCCCGAGTGCTGGGATTAAAGGCATGCACCACCACGCCTGGCTGTGTTTTTTTTTTTTTTTTTAAATTAAAGTGAGCCACATATATTAAAATTTATAAATATTCTATATAAAAAATGTTTTGGAGTGGTGCTGGTGTTCTGCTGGGCGTGGTGGCACACTCCTTTAATCCCAGCACTCGGGAGGCAGAGATAGGAAGATCACCTTGAGTTCGAGGCCAGCCTGAGACTACAGAGTGAATTCCAGGTCAGCCTGAGCTAGAGTGAGACCCTACCTCAAAAAAAAAAAAATGTTTTGGGGGCTGGAGAGAGAGCTTCGAGGTTAAGGCACTTGCCTGTGAAGCCTAAGGACCCAGGTTCCTTTTCTCAGAACCCATATAAGCCAGATGCTCATGGTGGTGTATGTGTCTGGAGTTCGTTTGCAATGACTAGAGGCCCTGGTACACCCATCTCTCTCTCTCTCTCTCTCTCTCTCTAATAAATAAATAAATAAATAAATACATAAAAAAACTTAAACTTTTTAAATTGTTTTGCTGTGAACTCAGAAAGTGTTTTTCTCCTAAAAGATTTTTCCACTTGGGTGTGGTAGTTCAAGCCTGTAATCTCAGCAGTCAGAGCTTGAGGCAGGAGGATGGGGAGTTCAAGCTTGTCCTCACTACATTGTAAGTTTGAGGCCAGTGTGGCTCACATGAGACCCAGTCTGAACACCTCCTCCAAATATAATTTAAAATGTATATTAAATCTGGGAGTTCATAATATTTTTGTGGTTATTTATTTATTTTTTGAGGGAGGGTTTCACTCTAGCCCAGGCTGACCTGGAACTCACTCTGTAGTCTCAGGCTGGCCTCAAACTCACAGCAATCCTCCTACCTCAGCCTCCTAAGTGCTGGGATTAAAGGTGCAAATCACCATGCCTAGCCCTATTTTTGTGTTTTTTAGACAGGGTTTTATGTAGTCTAGGTTAGCCTTGAACTTGATATGTAGACAACCAATATAGGCTTGAACTCCTGCTCTGCCTGTTTCAGTTTCCCATACCAGCCTCCCAAGGAATTACAGGGTTGTGATATCATGCCCAGCTGCGTTCATGATTCTTTGAGAAAGGGTCTTATGTAGCCCATGCTGCCTTCAAATGCATTATACAGTTGAGAATTACCTTCTCATCCTCCTGCCTTTGCCTCCCAAGTACTGCAATTACAGGCATGGACCACTATGCCAAGTTTATGCAGCGTTGGGGATCTAACCCAGGGCTCTGTGCATGCTAGGCAAGCACTCTGAGTTATGTTCTTAACCCCATTCCTCATAATTAAAAAAAAAAAAAAAAAACTTAGCCAGGAGTGGTAGCACATGCCTTTAATCCCAGCACTCGGGAGGCAGAGGTAGGAGGATCACCGTGTGTTTGAGGCCACCCTGAGACTACATAGCGAATTCCAGGTCAGCCTGAGCTACAGTGAGACCCTACCTTGAAAAACCAAAAAAAGCTGGGGGGATGGGCCGCAACATGTCGTCGTTCAAGTATGAACCCACACCCCTGGCCACTCTGCCCAGCACCCTCTACCCAGTCGAGTATGACATCTCCCAGAGAGACGGAGGGCGCAGGCAGAGCGCTTGGCCATCAGAGCCGGGCTGAAGTGGGAATATCTGCTTCAGTTCAAAGACCCCGGCCGCCAAGGGCACATTGAAGATCCCGCTGTGACTCCTTGGACCTATGCAAGAACAGCAAACGTCTATCCCAATTTCAGGCCTCTGAACTTGCTCTTAGGAGCACTGTGGGGATTTGGGCCCCTCATCTTCTGGTATTATGTCTTCAAAACTGACAGGAAAAGAAATGTAAAACTTATCCAAGAAGGAAACTGGAGCAAAAATTTAGCCTCTCATATTAAGTTTGGCAAGGATGGCTTAAGTAAATCTATTAATCATTAAAACAAAATCCATTAGTCTTTTTTTTTTTTTTTTTACACTAAGTTCTTACTTTATTCCAGACATGGTGGTCATTAATTACTTTAAAAAGATACTGGGGAAAGGGAGCTGGAGAGATTGCTCAGTGGTTAAGGCACTTGCCTGCAAAGCCTAAGGGCCTGGGTTTGATTCCTCAGTACCCATGTAAAGCCAGATGCACAAGGTGGCGTATGTGTCTGGAGTTTGTTTTCAGTGGCTAGAGACCCTGTCATGCCCATTCTCTCTCAAATAAATATTTTTTAAAAGGTCTAAAAAAGGGTGCAAGGGAATCAGCTCATTCTGAAAATTGGCAAGTAAAGAGAATCGAGCATTTACTTGTTTTCTGTATGCATGTTCTACAAGGTAATGAAATAAGTAATGAGCCAAGTTTGCATTTTCTTTTAGTTTTTTACTTTTTTGTTTTTGTTTTCTTTTAAAATGAATTTATTATTATTGTTTTTTAAAGTGATTTTTATTTATTTACTATTTATTTATTTTTTTATTATTTTATTTATTTACTTAATTAAGAAAGAGAGAAAGAGAGAGAGAATGGGGCTTCTAGCCACTGCAAATGAACTCCAGATGCATGCACCACCTTGTGCATCTTGCTTACATGGGTACTGAGGAATTGAACCTTTGCAGGCAAGCACCTTAACTGCTTAAGCCATCTCTCCAGCTCTATTATTTTGTTTTGTTTTTTTTTTTCACTCTATAGACTTGGCTTGCTGTAACTCACTATTTTATCCCAGCAGGTCTCAAACTTGTGACAATCCTCCTACCTCAGCCTTTCAAGGGCTGAGACTACAACTGTGTGCCAATACCGAGCTTTTAAGAGGAGTTCTGATATCATAACACATCATAAGAAATCGACGCAGTCTTTGTCAGGGGCTGCTGAACCATGTGATATGTGATGGAAACCTGATGAGAAACGTTTTTCCTTTTATGTGGTGCAGTGCTGAAGGTCAGCCCAAAGCCTCACACGTGCCAAGCAGTCGCTTTACTACTGAACCACAGTGTATGCTCTGCCAGGAAGCTTTATAATGAACGAGTCAAATTGGCAACATCTGAATCCAATACCCAGCCTTTACATTACAAAAAGAGAAGCCTGTGATGTGATGATGGAAATGCTGCAATACTCTCTCCAGAAGGTTGAATCTGACGCACAACGATGTAATAAGAAACCCAGGATATGTATGATTTTATCTGGAGGAAGAACATCAAATTTAGAAGAAAAAAAGGAGAATTTATAGATTAAAGAATTTAATAGACCTACGTGGATTTTGTTTCGCACCTGTTGCAAACATACAATTTGTTTAGACAATTATATGACCAATGGGAAAATTATTTTATTTAGTTTTTCTAAGTAGGGTCTTGCTGTTGTCCAGGTTGACCTGAAATTCACTATGTAGTCTCAGCGTGGCCTTGAACTCACATTGATTCTCCTACCTCTGCCTCCTGAGTGCTGGGAGTAAACGTGTGCACCACCACGCCTGGGCAGGAAAATTATGTTTAGGTGTGATAATAGTACAGGGATTTTTTTTTTTTTTTGTCCTCTTTTCCTTAAGGTAAGAAAGCTGGATTCTTTGTGGAGAGTTGTCCTGTTGCACTCAAAGATGTTTTTAGCAACCAGACATGATGGTACAAGCCTTTAATCCCAGCACTCAGGAGGCAGAGGTCGGAGGATTGCTGTGAGTTCGAGGCCACCCTGAGACAACATAGTGAATTCTAGGTCAGCCTGGGCTAGAGAGAGACCCTATCTTGAAAAAAAAAAAAAGTGTTTAGCAGCACCCCTAGTATCTGCCTAGTAGATGCTGGCAGCACCCCTTGTGTGGGGCCGATGAAAGATTATCACCAGATATTGCTAAATGTCTCTTGGAAAACAAAATTGCCCCCTGTTGAGAAATACAAACTTCTACTAGAGACACACACTAAATATTTATGGTTGAAATATTATGTCTGAGGTTTTCAAAATAATCCAAGAGGGGTGGTGTGGGTGGTGGCAGAAGTGAAACAAGTTTGATGACCACATGTTGACAATTTTTGAGGCTGCATGGCAGACACGTGGGAGTTCAGTATACTGTTACCACTGTTCATGTTTTCCATAATAAAAAGTTTAAACGTTGTAATGCAAAAAGAGTAGTATACTATTTCTATATTTCTATTCCCAAAGCATCTTTAGCATATTGGATTAAACTAGTTATCTTTACATTAAGGGTTCTACTTAACAGTCATCTTGAAAGTTGTGGCAATGCCCTGTCTTCTTTCCAAGTTCTGGGAAAGAGGCTGAGCTAATAACTGGATTAGAAATCCCTCCCCAGGGCTGGGGAAATGGCTCAGTGGTTAAGGTGCCTGCTAGCTGGGATTCTTTTCCCCAGTACCTACATAAAACCATTTTAAAAGGCACAAATGAAGCTCTTTGCTACAAATTTTGCATCTTCTTTCCCCTCCTCTTTTTCTTTGTTCTTTTTTAAAATTATTTTATTCTTCTAGGTAGGGTCTCACTCTAGCCCAGGGTGACCTGGAACTAACTCACTCTATAGTCTTAGGCTGGCCTTGAACTCACAGCAATCCTCCTACCTTTGCCTCCTGAGTGCTGGGAATAAAGATGTATGACACCACACCTGGCACATCTGAAGTCTTTTTGCAGTGGCACAGCCTGCTCTCCCTCTCTCACTCAAATGAATAAAATCCTTTTCCAAATGGAGTGATTTTCTTCTTTCATCCTGAACTTTGAACTTGTGTGTGTGTGTATGTAGTGCTGGGGATAGAACCCAGGTCCCTAAACATCCTTGTGATCAACCTTTGGTCTACCTCAACCCCAGCCTTTATTTCTTTTTAAATGTAACTAAGAAATCTTAAGTACTTTCATTTTAAGAAATGCATTCCAGAGCCAGGCGTGGTGGGGCAAGCCTTTAATCACAGCACTTGGAAGGCAGAGGTAGGTGGATTGCTATGAGTTCGAGGCCATCCTGAGACTACATAGTGAATTCCAGGTCAGCCTGGGATAGCAAAAGACCCTACCTCAGAAAAAAAAGAAAACAAAAAAAAGAGAAAGAAAGAAAGAGAGAGAGAGGGAGAGAGAAAGAAAGAAAGAAAGAAAGAAAGAAAGAAAGGAAGGAAGGAAGGAAGGAAGGAAGGAAGGAAGGAAGGAAGGAAAGAAAGAAAGAAAGAAAGAAAGAAAGAAAGAAAGAAAGAAAGAAAGAAAGAAAGAAGTGGGAGGATCAGGCATTCAAGTCCATTCTTGGCAACATAGTAAGTTTGAGACCAGCCTGTTATATTAGACAATGTCTCAAAAAATAAAAGCAAGGGCTGAAGAGATAGTATCGCAGTTGAAAGAACTTGCTTGCAAATCCTGACAGCCCAGGTTTGATTCCCCAGTACCCACATAAAGGCAGGTACACAAATTGGCACATATGTCTGGAGTTCTTTTCCAGTGGTTGGAATCCCTGGCATACCCATACTCATTCTGTCTGTTTTTTCTGTCTCTCTCAAATAAATGAATGAATAAATTAATATATTTTTTAAAAACCAAAGCAGGGCTAGGGAGATGGTGGTTAAGGCACTTGCCTGCAAAACCAAAGGACCCAGGTTCAATTCCCCAGGACCCACATAAGCCTGGAGTTCATTTACAGTGGCTGAAGGCCCTGGCAAGTCCATTCTCTCTGTTTGCCTCTTTCTCAAATAAATAAAATGGAACAAACAAACAAAAAAAAAAACTAAAGCAAAAAGAAATGCATTCCAAATCTTTTAGCATTGTCAAAGCAATAGGATATGTTACTATTGTCAAACATGCATTAACAATAGTTGTAATTATTCAAACCATTTTAATGGCTGAGTTAATAGTCTTATGATTATAGAAAACAAATTTTAATTTTTTTTTTTTGAGGTAGGGTCTTACTCTAGCTCAGGCTGACCTGGAATTTACTATGTAGTCTCAGGGTGGCCTTGAACTCACAGTGATCCTCCTACCTCTGCCTCTAGAGTGCTGGGATTAAAGCCACCACAGCCGGCTTCTCTTCTATTTTTTAAAAATATGTTTTTTCTCTCTTTGTTCACTTTCTCTGTCTTTCTTTAATTCTTTTTTTTTTTGAGAGAGATATTTTGATAGCATAATTTCCCCCTACTATTATGTAGGTAAAACAAAGAAATATTGATACTAGGCTGGAAAATTGCCTCAGTGGTTAGAGGTGCTTGCTTGCAAAGCCTGCTGACCCAGATTCAATTTCCTACTATCCACGTAAAGCCAGATGCACAAAGTGGTACATGTATCTGGAGTTTGTTTGCAGTAACAAGAGGCCCCAGCATGCCCATTCTCTCTCTCTCCTTGAAAATAAAAAAATAAAATAAATAAAATAGAGTATGAGTAGCACTCAACTTTCATCCCAGCACTTGGGAGGCAGAGGAAGGAGGACTGCTGTGACTTTGAAGTCAGCCTGGAATGACAGAGTGAGTTCCAGGTCAGCCTGGGCAAGTGCGAGCCCCTACCTTGAAAAAACAAAACCAAAACAAAACTCATCAAAATACAGAGACTAAGTGACTATTGAATGCTCAGATCTACATAGGATCCCTATATCATCCCTCCAACATCCAGGCAATACTGTAGTAGAGAAAGAATGTAAAAGCAGAAGGATGGGGAGGGTGCTTTGGAACACTGTCTTTTGGACATGACATGGCCAGCTGCACTCATGAACACACAGCAGCTGTCTTTACCCACACAAGATTGGACTCACCAACACTCTAGCATGGGTGATAGAGGTGCTCCTGAGGCCCCACACCTCACTAAGGAGCTATTGGCAGTTAATGATTTCTGTGGAAGGGGAGACATTACCTTGAGTTTTGGAGCCACTGGTAAGGCTATGTTCTGTAAATAATCCCCTACCAATGCAGCCTGGGCCAGAGTGAGACCCTACCTTGAAAAACCAAAACAAACAAACAAACAAACAAACAAACAACCCACATAACTTTAAAAAGGGAAAAAGGACTGGGCATGGCGCCACACACTTCTAACCCCAGCACTTGGGAGGCAGAGGTAGGAGGATCACCTGACTTCGAGACTACCCTGGACTACATAGTTATAGGTCATAATTCTAGGTCTGGGCTAGAGCAAGACTCTACCTAGAAAAACAAACAAAAAAAGGGGGGAGGGATGCAAAATTCATAGCAAAGAGCTTCAATCATTTGTGCCTTTTAAAATGGATAATAGTAGGTACTATTGATGCTTTTTATTCTCTCCCCACCCCCCACACCAAAGTAGGGTCTCCCTCTAGCCCAAGCTGACCTGAAACTCATGCAGTAGTTCCAGGCTGGCCTTGAACTCATAGTGATACTCTCATGTCAGTCTCTTGAGTGCTGGGATTTAAGGTGTGTGCCACCAGACCCAACTTATTTCATGCACTAATAAAGTAATTCTTACCTCACAACTCAGTACATTGGTAATTACAAACTTGTGCTGAGGATCAAGCCCAAGGTTATATACCATGCCAGGGTGAGAGCTCTACAATTTAGATATTAAATGTGTGAAGGAACATATATGCTTTCCCGAATTCTTTTCAGATAAACAGGCAAAAAGGGTTAACAGCATTGTGGTAGTTTGAATGTATGGCCCCATAGACTCAGGCTTAAATCTTGAGTCCCCCAGTGGGTGGAGTTCTCCTGGGGAAGAGGTAGGTCATGGGGTGGGGACAGCCCAGATCTTGGCATGCAGCCCTAAGGTGTGTAAAGAGCAGTTGGAGAGCTGGGGGTTTGTGCTTACTGGTGTTGATGTTTGCTGGCTGTTTGGTGGAGTCTCTCTGCTTGGATCTATAAGCCTGAATAAACCCTTCCCTCCCCCAAGCTGCTCTGGTTGCATGTTTACCCCGACAATGAGTAGCTGATTGCAACAAGCATGGTGTTGATCCCCATGACTCTCACTTTGTCCACCAGCATCATTCTGGGTTGCAAGGCAATCTTCTAATTTTGACTGTACTTTGGCATCACCCAGCAGACACACATCTGAGCACCTTTGAGGTAGCTTCCAGAAATGTTTAACCAAGTAGGAAAGACCCAGGAAAGACCCAGTTTATTATCTCCTGAATGTGGGTGGGTAGCACCATCTCCTGGTGTCCCTGGACTGAAGAAAAAAACCAGCTGAGCATTGGCACTCCCCTCTGCTTCCTGGTCTGTGCCATGGGCCATGCTTCTCTGGCTGCCATGGTTTCCCCACCATGATGGACCGTTTCCTCCGAACTGTGAGCCCAAACCAACCCTGACTTCATAAAGTTGCTTTTCCTCCCAGGTATATGGTCACAGTGAGGAGCACTAGTTAGTCAGAGATTTCAGATTCCAGTGAGCTTGCCAGATATCACCATCTTCATTTCAGGAAAACCGAGGTACAGTGTGTTTGGGAGCAACTTCCACAAGATCCTCCTGCCAGCGAAGCCATGTTTCCACGTCCTTCTTCCTCAGAGCTCTTAAGTGTCATCACAGCCACTCACACAAACCATCATCTCCAACTTCTCGCTGTGTCTACTTTAGGATTATTCTGTTTTGTCATTTTATATTGCCACTGTTTTTTAAAGTCTCAAAAGCTTACAAGAGGACACGCATATGTATTTTTTATCTTTTCTTTTGCAACTGCTGATTTACTTTAAAAAAAATTTGAGAGGCTGGAGAGAGGCTTAGTGGTTAAGGTGCTTGCTTGTGAAGCTTAAGGACCCATGTTCGACTCTCCAGATCCCATGTAAGCCAGATGCACAAAGGTGAGGCAAGTGCAAGGTTGCAATGCCCACCAGGTGGTGCAAGCATCTGGAGTTCGATTTCACTGGCTAAGGCCCTGGCGTGCCAGTTCTCTCCCTCCCTCTCTAAAATAAAAAAAAAAAAAAAAAATTGGGCCAGGCATGGTGGTGCACGCCTTTAATCCCAGCACTTGGGAGGCAGAAGTAGGAGGATCGCTGTGAATTTGAGGCCACCCTGAGACTACATAGTGAATTCCAGGTCAGCCTGAGCTAGAGTGAGACCCTACCTCGAAAACCAAAAATAAATAATTGAGGTGGGAGAGAAAATATGAGTGCACCAGGCCCTCTGGCCACTGCAAATGAACACCAGACACATGCACCATTTTGTGTATCTGGCTTTAAATGGGTACTGGGGAATCAACCCCAGGCCAGCAGGCTTGGCAAGCAAGTGACTAACTGCTTAGCCTTATCTCCAGCTTGTTTTTTTGTTTGTTTATTTTTATGTATTTATTTGACAGCAATAGACAGAGAAAAAGGCAGAGGGAGAACAGGTGCACCAGGGCCTCCAGCCACTGCAAACGAACTCCAGATGCTTGCGCCACCTTGTGCATCTGGCTTACTTGGGTACTGGGGAATCGAGATTTGAACCAGGGTCTTTAGGCTTCACAAGCAAGCGCTTAACCACTAAGCCATCTCTCCAGCCCTGATTTACTTTTTCATATCCTATTTACCCTAGTCTTTTCTGGTGACATAACAGAAGCCCCTTGACGGACACACTCTAAATGTATGCTTAACACCTGGTATGATGCTCATATAATAAAGTGAAATGCTCCTGCAATTTTAAATTTCCAGCCATTAGCCAAAATTAAGTAGCATTACCCTACACCCTATGTACACCCATGTACATCACTTTTTATTTATTTATTTTTTTGAGATAGAGAATGGGCATTCCAGGGCCTTTAGCTGCTGCAAATGAACTCTAAATGCATGCACCACTTTGTGCATCTGGCTTGTGTGGGTACTGGGGAATCGAATCTGGGTCCTTTGGCTTTGCAGGCAAGCACCTTAACTGCTAAACCATTTCTCCAGCCCTTTAAAAAAATTTTCTGAGAGAGAAGGAGGCATATATAGAAAGAATCAACATCATTCTTATGTGGAGACTAATTTAAGCATATATACTTTAAAACGATTAAATGTGCACCTAAAAATCACTTTGTAATTTTGATAGCTGACTTGGTGCTTCTCTTTTAAAAGGGGATTAAAAGGGGTGGAAAGATGGCTTAGCGGTTAAGGCGCTTGCCTGCGAAATCTAAGGATTCATCTTCGACTTTCCAGGTTCCACATAAGCCAGACACACAAAGTGTGCAAGGTTACACATGCACATAAGGGGGTGCATGCATACAGACTTTGACTGTAGTGGCCAAAGGCCCTGGCACACCAATTCCCTCTCTCTCTTTTGCGATCTCTTGCATTAAAAAAAAAAAAAAAAAGGA
Organism: Orientallactaga sibirica; assembly: GCA_036365145.1. NCBI lineage: Eukaryota > Metazoa > Chordata > Mammalia > Rodentia > Dipodidae > Orientallactaga > Orientallactaga sibirica. Next base: position 5,012,281 of record JAEOAD010000031.1, on the reverse strand, counting down.
TTAAAAGGAAGGTAGTTGTTTTCTGTTGTGGTTTTTAATTATTAAATCCCGCTCTAGCTAGCAGCTCCTGTTAAACAGTGTTAACAATGCAGCTGAGAAAAATAAACACAAACAGGAACAAATGACCTTTTATTTCATCCAGAGATACAAACGCAATTGTGTTAGCAACAAGCTGACGGGCAGACCAGATTCTTGGGAGGAAGTGAATTCATGGTAAATGTCATGAAGATTGGTACAAGAGCAGGTGAGAGGAGGATGAGATGAGACAGAGACTGCTACAGCTAATAAATAAAGCAAGCACAACAGGACTCCGGTGCTAGGACTTGAGGTGTGCTGGGCAATCTCTGCCTTTAAAACTGTTCTGCAGTCATCAAAATTCTTGAAGAGCATTTGGTGCTATTCTGCATTAGAAGCTGTGTTCTGGGCACTACCATCCTTATAAATAATTGAAACATCTTAGTGAAGGTGCTGTAAACTTTATTGTCTTGGAGGTGGCCTTTGGGACAAGCATTTGAGATGGTCATTCTCCTTCAGAAAACATGCTTGACACACTTCTGTTAGTCTCACTCTCCGAGGTGATGGTGGTTCTAACAGCTTTTATTTTTATTTATTTTTTTAGATAGAATGTGTCTAACTAGCCCACGCTGGCCCCTGTCTCAGCCTGCCAAGTGCCTGGAACCTGTGTGTCCTACCACCTCAGGTTTTAGCATTTGGCTTTAATTTGAAGAAAATATTTACCAAAAAAACCTTGTTCCAAAATTCAACAAAAAGCAAAGTTTTTTGGTATACAGGCAACTCTTCCCATGGCACCCATGCCTCCTTGTACCCACTCCCTGTGGGCTATACCCATCGACTTGGCGACATATGCAATCATGAAAGACACTTCTCTGAAATTTACATTTGTAATAGGGACACACCACATAATTTACTAATTTAAACAGTTAATTGGCCTTTAATATACATCAGTAAACTTTTCAATTTTAGTTTAACTTTTATGTTTCATGATAAAACAATACTGAACCAAAACAGTAACTCGAGGCTCAGTAGTATGATTTACCTATTTTTCTGGGAAAAACATTAAAAAAGTTTATTGACTTTTTATCCAAGGGCAAAGTTTCTAAATTCAATGTTTAAAATTGAACTGTTTTTTTTTTTTTTTACCAAGCCTAAATATCTGGGGTTTATAAAGGCATGATTGTTGGCAGCAAGAGATAATAAGTGGGAAAAATTGATTTTCATCTTAAGCATACACATGGGCTGGCTGTTGTTTTAACTGTTTAAGGCAGGAGCCTCTGCAATCCTGCAGATAAATCCTAGTGTTTCAGCTAAAGGAAACGTTCAAGAGTTCAGATATACAGATAAACCATTTTTTTAAAAAAAGACCCTTTCTCAGAGTATTCTAAAGCATTATATAAATCTTTAAAAAATTCCTATCACTCACATTTTAAGAAATAAATCTATGCTTTAATAAGGCACTTTTAAAGACACAAACAATTTTGAAAAGTTACATTCTACACTAGGCCAAACCATTCCTTTGCCAAAAGGATGGAATGGACAGTCTCCGGGAATCCAGTCCACCTCTGTGGACTGGTTTTATCAGGACAACTCCTTGGCCCACTCTGAATTTACCTAAAGAGCTGAATGTTATCAGTGGGATTCTCATCAACTAGGGAGGGCACTACACCAACAGCATTGTCCAAATTTGATTGCCAAGGTTAAGCACTATCTCCTTGTTTTCTAACTAAAATTGCTCCATTTGAACATAGAACTTGAACAAGCTCTGTCCACAAAGGAAGACAGAATGGAAGAGAATCAAAGATCTTTGTTATCCTTTGACTTCACTGATAGACCAAAAATTTAAAGGAGCTGAACTTTTGATAACTTGGCATTTAATTGTGCATGTTATGTGCATGTATGTTATTGGTGCCAATAGCTTTCATTTCTAAACAGGAATTTAAATCCTCCCATCCTTATTGCTAAGAAAAACACCAAAGCTTACAAAATAGTAATACCGCTTCAAAGACTGTAAGAGGGAGTCTGGAGCTGGTGGGGATTCCACTCTTTTCTAAATGATGAAAAATGATGAAGGAAGCAGGGGTCAGACTAAGCCTGGAATATACAATTTCATATGAAAAAAAGTCAACGAATGTCCTGTCAGAGGGAGAGGGGTTAAAAATGGAGCACTGGGAGTATATCTGACTGAGGCACCAGCCGAGCTGGTCTTTGCTTCCAAGGAGTAAAGAAGGACCCTCCATAGGCTGCGAAGTGTCTCTTCCTAGCATTCTTCTGGGCTGGCAGCAAATGACCCATTATTTCCCGTAGAACTTTTTGTTGAGAAGGAAGATCAGGAGGTTGACATTTACTTTAGCTCTATCAAATAATTTCATGACTGCAACTCCTTCATATTGTAGCTGCAACAGGTCCTGTTTAAAAAAAAAAAAAAAAAAAAACAATCAAGTCTGGAACAAGAAAAGAAAGGTGGCTGGGTGTGGTGGCACATGCCTTTAATCCCAGCACTCAGGAGGCAGAGGTAGGAGGATCGCAGTGAGTTCAAGGACACCTTGAGATTACATAGTGAATTCCAGGTCAGCCAGGGCTAGAATGAGACTCTATCTCAAAAAATAAAATAAAACGAAAAAAAAGAAAAGCCATAATGTAGGGAGGAACAAGGCATGCCCCTCCCCCGTGCCAGATGTGAAATGGGGCAAGGCTGAAGTTTTCAGAACAAAGTATCCATTGGCTGATGGAACTGTGGCATTTGGAGAGTCATTCTGTTTATAAATACATCAAACAGGGGCTGGAGAGATGGCTTACCAGTTAAGGTGTTTGCCTGCAAAGCCAAAGGATCCTGGTTCTATTCCCCAGGACCCACATAAACCAGATGCACAAGGGGGCACATGCACCTGGAGTTCATTTGCAGCAGCTGGAGGCCCTGGCACAACCATTCTCTCTCTCTCTCTCTGCCTCTTTCTCTCTTGCAAATAAATAAATAAACAAAATATATTAAAAAAAAAAAAACACCAAACATGGAAAAAGAAAAAAAAGGCGTGTTCATTAAAGTGCAAACATTTAAGCCTTCTTAGTTCAGAAGTTATGATGGCATTTTCCCACTTAATTTCAGTTGTAAAAGAAAAATATACTAATCACAAAAATAAGACAAGGCTGGTAATGTGTCTCAATAAATCTATCATATCCTTTTTAAAATTTGAGATAGGGTCTCATGTAGCCCAGGTTGACCTCAAACTTGTTATGTAGCTGAGGATGACCTTAAACTTCTGATTGCCCTGCTTCCACTTCCTAGTTTATATAGTGTTGGGAATAGAACCCAGGTCTTTGTGCATGCCAGCATGCCAGGAAAATACTCTTGAGATGCATCCCCAGGCCCACAGTCTACAAGATTCTTTTTGTTTGTTTTGGGTGATAACAGGGTTTGAACTTAGAGCCTCTTGCATGCTAAATATGCACTCTTCCACTGAGTTATAGTCCTGGCCCTTTTAGATTCTTTTTGTTGTTGTTTTTGTGAGGTAGGGCCTCACTCTAGTCTGGGTTGACCTGGAGCTCACTCTGTAGTCCCAGGTTGGCCTTGAACTCATGGTGATCCTCCTACCTCTGCCTCTTGAGTGCTAGCATTAAAGGTATTTACCACCATGCCCGACCCCTCTTAGATTCTTTATTTCACATGAGAAAGCTTTTCTGTTTTGAAGGCAAAAGGAGTAGAGCGAACTAAACCTTAATCAGACGCTGCCTGTGTTTGTCATTATTTAAGCACACTATACAGTCTCTTTAACTCCTACGAAATGTGATTACCCAGACTTTAAAGGTGAGCTACTGAGGCTCAGAGATGTTCAATCAATCAGAGCTGGCCATGGTGGGTCTAGACCTGACAGGAGCTGCTGCTTTCCCACCACTCAGCCATATACAAGGGTTCAAAGAGTCAACCTGGTATTACTGCCACTCAAATTCACTGTGGAGAAAGTAAGGGTCAGGGGGCTTGAGGGGATCCCAACATTTCAACCAATTCATCTTTTGGGAAAATCCTAGTAATACCGTAAGGATAGAGACCATGAAGTGTCCCTAGGCCCAAAAACCCCTTGCACCTGTCAGCCATCCATATTTAGTGAATTTTGTGCACAAGCAAATGAGTTTCCTTGGGCAGGCTGGTTGGCCCATATAGTCTTAGTGAACAAATGAAATAAATGGAGTGTGTGTGTGTGTGTGTGTGTGTGTGTGTGTGTGTGTCTATGTGCGTCACAAAATTATTTCACATTTTTTCATTTGATATGCTCTGAGGACTACTGGTTACAGAGAAGGAAACAGAGATGACTAAGACATACTACCTTTCCTAAGGAGTTCACCGTTTTGGGGGTGGCAGGGAAATGAGTCAATACACACTATAAACAGAGGATGAGGATGTCTCCTAGGGCTACTGAGGCAAAGGGAAGACTATTATGACTATGCTGGGGGAGGCTTTAAGGAAGGTAACAGGCATGCAAGAGCTCACTATCTCACAGAGACATAAAGTGGGTGGTGAGGGGAGGAAGGGTGGTAGCATGTGCAGAAGCCCAAGCACTCACAGGAAGGCTCCCACCCACTTTGACAGAGCACAGGGCAGGGAGCGAAGTAGGAACTGCCTGCTGGGGCTGGGGTGCAACTTGGAGGCAGAGTCCCTGCCACCTAGCATGCACCAGGTCCTAGAATGGGTTCCCAGCACTACAAAACCAACCAACAAAACCCCAAAAGATGTATCAAAAAGCATGCACTACCTTATGCATCTGGCTTACATGGGTCCTGAGGAATTGAACCTGGGTCCTTAGGTTTCACAGCCAAGCGCCTTAACTGCTAAGCCATTTCTCCAGCCCATGGCTGTAATTTTTTTAATGATTAAATTATTATATTTATTAAGGGAAGTACAGAGCCAAGGAAAAGCATCCACATGGCTAGAGATCTGCGACTGTAATTTTTAATGTGTAATGATTAGATAAAATATTCAGGCAGTAGGGCATGGTGGCACATGCCTATATTCCCTGCACTAGAGGTAGAGGCAAGAGGATTAGAGGACCAAGGCCAGCCTCAGCTACATAGCAAGTCTGAGGCTACCTGAGATCCCTACCCTTAAAAATTTGGTACTTAGGGGAGGATTTAGTTTAGTAGTAGACCATTTACCTAAGAAGCACAGACCCTGGGTTTGGTCCCTGGCACCAGAAAAAGAGTTAGATATTTAGAAATAAAAATTAGGGGGCTGACTAGATGGCTTAGCAGTTAAGGCACTTGCCTATGAAGCCTAAGGACCCAGGTATGACTCCTCAGAGCCCATGGAATCCAGATGCACAAGGTGATGCATGTGTACAAGGTCATGCAAGCACGCAAAGTGGCACACGTTAAGAGCTTGATTGCAGTGGCTCGAGACCATGGTGTGCCAAGTCTCTCTCTCTCTCATAAAAAAAAAAATTAAAAATTGGGGATAATTATGTTATAAAACCAATCACTACAGTTTTTTTTTTTTTAATTTAGGATGAATTTAATTTACACACATTTTTCAGGACTGGACCTAACTTTTAAATACCCACATCAATCCAACATTACTGTTTTATACTGCCAACACTTGTACTTAAGCCCTTTTTTCAAGTCCAGAGAACCAGTTCAAGTTAGTAGCATGTTTGAGTGGAAGCTTCTAGAAAACCAACTTATTCTAAAATGCACACATTTTGGGAAATTCTCACAGAACATAGGCCACTCTGTACCCCCAAAACCCTTGGCTTCTTTCACCCACTCAGTACTCAGCTCTGATGCGTGCGCACAGGCAGCCTTCCCCCAAAGGGCTTCTTTTATGTCTTCTCCCACCTGGATGAGAATACTCTCTCTCATCAGAGGGCTTTTGGTTTGGGCTGGTGCATACCCACCTGATAATGTAACATGAAAGTCTCCATTTGAACTCCCATGAATTTGGCCTTCACTTCAAAGTCTCCAACTTCTTCTGTTGGACCGATTTCAAAGATAACATTTTTAAACCTGTTGAAACAACATCATATGAGTATGTTATTACATTCTCATGTAATGATATTCTGAGAAATGAGGGAGGGGGTGCATCAAGTCCTCATAGGTGGAAGGTATAGGATCAAAATCCTGCAAGTGAAGCAGCATGGTGAGCATGCCATCTGTCGCCTCCTTTTCTTTGGGACCTGGAGAGAAGAATGATGCCCTCCTCTGAAGTACTTGCATTCTGTAAACAATAAGCCACTGGGGAATACCACATGTGGCTTGTTAAGGGTGATGTCCCAGAATTCTTGTGGCCTCCCTTGTAGCCACTGCAGAACTGTAATGATGAAAGGAGAAAAAGAAGAAAGTTGAATGGAGGTGGGCTGAGGACAGTGTTCAGCTGGAACTCATGCATGTTTGAGGATTGCAGAGGCATGGAAGCCAAAGCAAAGGGGTCAAATGAAAAGCAATCAGATGAGCTCTTTTCTGAAAAGCACAGGCACTGTGTACTAAGTGCACTGACTACAACCAAAAACAAATGGCTACTATTATACCACTCTGTCCTAATATGTCACATTCCAGAAGTTTCAGGGTACCAGAAAGAAGGGAGGGGGTTATTTTGCTCCCCAGATGAATAAAGGGCATCATTCCAGATTTCTAGAACTCTGCCAAGGAGCTAAGTTATCTACCACAAACAGCTTAGGACCATGAAGGATGCAAGCGAGGACACAGAGAAGCTAAAATAGGGCTCACAAAATCCATCCTCTGATACTGGCTTATTTCATTTTACTTAATTGGAACACTTCATAAGCTATTTCCTCAAGATAATTGTTCCATGCAATAATTAATTTTAATGGACTTGCTGGGTTATCTGGTTTCTAAGTTCACAGGAGCAAATTAGAAGAGAAAGCCAGGTGTGGTGGCACATGCCTTTATCCCAGCACTCAGGAAGCAGAGGTAGGAGGATCACTGTGAGTTCAAGGCCACCCTGAGAGTACATAGTGAATTCCAGGTCAGCCTGGACTACAATGAAACCCTACCTCGAAAAACAAAAACAAAAACAAAGACAAAAAAAAAAAAAAAAAAAAAAAAAAAAAAAAAGAAAGAAAGAAAGAAAGAAAGAAAGAAAGAAAAGGAAAGAAGAAAAGCAAACATAGCTAGACAGTGGAAAACGATGACAAAAGGGAAGAAATAATAATAAATTAGATTACAGCAATGCATAAAGTGCCAAAACAAACAACCCCTCCCAACAAACAAAAGCAGAATGACAAAAGATCCTAGGATAAAAAACTGACCAGAAGAAGTACAGATGAGCCCATGCTTAAAACAAAAACTAATACCTTAACCAGAAATCTAAGAAATGGAGGGGAAATTTTTGGGTGCACATGAGCAGAAATTGACCTTGGGTGTCTTCCTCAGTCATTCTCCACCTTATTTATTTATTTATTTATTTATTTATTTATTTATTTATTTATTTATTTTTTTGAGACAGGGTCCTGAACAGAACCTAGACCTGACTGATATGACTAGCTAGCCAGCAAGCCCCAAGGCTTGCCTCCACTTCCCAGTGCTGGGATTTACGCATGTGTCATTACACTAGGCTTATTTATTTATTTATTTATTTATTTATTTATTTATTTATTTATTTATTTATTTATTTATTTATGTTTTTCGAGGTAGGGTCCCATTCTGGCCCAGGCTGACCTGGAATTCACTATGTAGTCTCAGGGTGGCCTCAAACTCACAGCGATCCTCCTACCTCTGCCTCCCGAGTGCTGGGATTAAAGATGTGTACCACCACACCCAGATTTTTTAAAAAAAATTTATATTTTATTTATTTATTTGAGAGAAAGAGGCACACATACATGCATGCACGCACAGAGAAAGAGAGAATGGGCACTCCAGGGCCTCCAGCCACTGCAAACCAACTCCAGATGCATGCACCCCCTTGTGCATCTGGCTTATGTGGGTACTGGAGGGTCGAACTGGGATCCTTTAGCTTTGTAGGCAAATGCCTTAACTGCTAAGCCATCTCTCCAGCCCCAGGATTTTTAAAAAAGATTTATTTTTATTTATTTATTAGAGATAGAGGGGTGGGAAAGAGAAAGAGAGAGAAAGAGAGAGAGAGAGAGAAAGAAAGAATGGGTGTACCAGGGCCTCTAGCCACTGCAAAGGAACCCCAGACGCATGTGCCACCATGTGCATCTGGCTACATGGGATCTGGAAAATCGAACCTGGGTCCTTAGGCTTCGCAGGCATGCACCTTAACTGCTAAACCATTTCTCCAGCCCCCTCTTTTAAATGTGGGTGCTAGGATCTGAACTCAGGGCCTCATGCTTGCATGGTGGGCATTTTACCCACTGACCATCTCTCCAGCCTTTAAAAAATGGCAAACTTAAGGAGATCTTTTTAAAAATATTTGAGAGAGGAGAGAATGGGCATGCCAGGGCTTCCTGCTGCTGCAAATGAACCTTGGACGCATGTGACACTGTGCATTTGGCTTTATGTAGACACTGGGAAATGGAACCCAGGCCATCAGGCTTTGCAAGCAAGTGCCTTCAACTGCTGAGCCATCTCTCCAGCCCCTAAGGAGATATTCTTTTTTTTTTTTTTTTTTTTTTTTTTTCAAGGTAGGGTCTCACTCTGGCCCAGGCTGACCTGGAATTCACTATGTAGTCTCAGGGTGGCCTTGAACTCATGGCAATCCTCCTACCTCTGCCTCCCAAGTGCTGGGATTAAAGGCGTGTGTCACCATGCCCGGCAGGAGATATTCTTAAACTGTTAAATTCAAAAGTTTTTTTTTTCCTTCAAGGTAGGGTCTCGCTTTAGCCTAGGCTGAACTGGAATTCACTATGTAGTCTCAGGGTGACCTCGAACTTACAGTGATCCTCCTACCTCTGCCTCCTGAGTGCTGGGATTAAAGGCATGTGCCACCATGCCTGGCAAATTCAAAAGCTATTGAAAGCTAATCTTCTCATTGATGGCAAGGAAAGAGTGAGGAAAGCATGTTCACACACACTTCAACATTCCTAAATATTGGCAGCAATATGTATAAGTGGTTTTTAACTACTATGGAAAATAGTATGGCAGCTCTTTAAAAAAATTAAAACTAGAGTTACCACAAGATCCAGAAAAATCCTACTTCTGAAGAAATACCCAAAGAATTGAGAGCAGGGTCCCAAGGAGATATCTGTACACTATGTTTAGTGCAGCCCTATTCACAGCAGCCAATGGTGGGAACAATGCCTGTGTCCATCAATGCATGAAGAGCTACACAAAATGTAGTAATACAGACAATGGGATTATCATTCAGCCTGAAAATGAAAGAAATCCCGTCATGGGGATGCACCTTGAGAACATTATGCTAAGTGCAACAAGACTGGAGGGTCGAACTGGGATCCTTTAGCTTTGTAGGCAAATGCCTTAACTGCTAAGCCATCTCTCCAGCCCCAGGATTTTTAAAAAGATTTATTTTTATTTATTTATTAGAGATAGAGGGTGGGAAAGAGAAAGAGAGAGAAAGAGAGAGAGAGAGAGAAAGAAAGAATGGGTGTACCAGGGCCTCTAGCCACTGCAAAGGAACCCCAGACGCATGTGCCACCATGTGCATCTGGCTACATGGGATCTGGAAAATCGAACCTGGGTCCTTAGGCTTCGCAGGCATGCACCTTAACTGCTAAACCATTTCTCCAGCCCCCTCTTTTAAATGTGGGTGCTAGGATCTGAACTCAGGGCCTCATGCTTGCATGGTGGGCATTTTACCCACTGACCATCTCTCCAGCCTTTAAAAAATGGCAAACTTAAGGAGATCTTTTTAAAAATATTTGAGAGAGGAGAAGAGAGAATGGGCATGCCAGGGCTTCCTGCTGCTGCAAATGAACCTTGGACGCATGTGACACTGTGCATTTGGCTTTATGTAGACACTGGGAAATGGAACCCAGGCCATCAGGCTTTGCAAGCAAGTGCCTTCAACTGCTGAGCCATCTCTCCAGCCCCTAAGGAGATATTCTTTTTTTTTTTCAAGGTAGGGTCTCACTCTGGCCCAGGCTGACCTGGAATTCACTATGTAGTCTCAGGGTGGCCTTGAACTCATGGCAATCCTCCTACCTCTGCCTCCCAAGTGCTGGGATTAAAGGCGTGTGTCACCATGCCCGGCAGGAGATATTCTTAAACTGTTAAATTCAAAAGTTTTTTTTTTCCTTCAAGGTAGGGTCTCGCTCTAGCCTAGGCTGAACTGGAATTCACTATGTAGTCTCAGGGTGACCTCGAACTTACAGTGATCCTCCTACCTCTGCCTCCTGAGTGCTGGGATTAAAGGCATGTGCCACCATGCCTGGCAAATTCAAAAGCTATTGAAAGCTAATCTTCTCATTGATGGCAAGGAAAGAGTGAGGAAAGCATGTTCACACACACTTCAACATTCCTAAATATTGGCAGCAATATGTATAAGTGGTTTTTAACTACTATGGAAAATAGTATGGCAGCTCTTTAAAAAAATTAAAACTAGAGTTACCACAAGATCCAGAAAAATCCTACTTCTGAAGAAATACCCAAGGAATTGAGAGCAGGGTCCCAAGGAGATATCTGCACACTATGTTTAGTGCAGCCCTATTCACAGCAGCCAATGGTGGGAACAATGCCTGTGTCCATCAATGCATGAAGAGCTACACAAAATGTAGTAATACAGACAATGGGATTATCATTCAGCCTGAAAAATGAAAGAAATCCCGTCATGGGGATGCACCTTGAGAACATTATGCTAAGTGCAACAAGCCAGTCTTTTTTTTTTTTTTTTTTTTTTTTTTTGGTTTTTTTAGAGGTTTCACTCTAGTCCAGGCTGACCTGGAACTCACTCTGTAGTCGAGGGTGGCCTCAAACTCATGGTGATCCTCCTACCTCTGCCTCCCGAGTGCTGGGATTAAAGGCGTGTGCCACCATGCCCAGCAACAAGCCAGTCTTTTGCAACAATTTAGTCACAAAAGACAAACAGTACATGATTCCACTGATGTGAGGTAACTAATGAAGTCAAACACACAGAAAGGAAATGGTGGCTGCCAGAGGCTGGCAGGAGAGGAAGATGGGGAGTTGCTATTTAATGGGTACAGTTTTGCAAGATGAAAAATTTCTGGATATCTGTTACACAATAATGTGAATACACTGAACTATGCCCTTAAAAATGGTTAAAATAAAGCTGGGCATGATGGCGCACTCCTCTAGTCCTCGCACTCTAGAGGCTAAGGTAGGAGGAGGATCACTGTGAGTTCAAGGCCAGCGTGGGCTAGAGTGAGATCCTACCTTGAAAAAATAGTAACAAAAAAAAATGGTTACAATAGTAAAATAAGTCAGGTATGGTGGCATACACTTTTAATCCCAGCACTTGGGAGGCAGAGGTAGGAGGATCATCATGAGTTTGAGGCCATCCTGGGACTACATAGTGAATTCCAGGTCAGCCTGGACTACAGAGAGACCCTACTTTGAAAAACCACACACACAAAAAAATAATAAAAAGTGGGCTGGAGATGGCTTAGCAGTTTAGGAGTTTGCCTGCGAAGCCTAAAGATCCTGGTTCGATTCTCCAAGTCCCACCAAGCCAGGTGCACAAGGGGGCATACGCACCTGGAGTTCGTTTCCCGTGGCTAGAGGCTCTGGTGTGCCCATTCTCCCTCTACCTCTGTCTCTTTCCCTCTCTCTGTCTCAAATAAATAAAAATAAAATCTTTAAAAACAAAAAAGACGATTTAAGGGCTGGAGAGATGGCTTAGCAGTTAAGGTGCCTGTCTGCTAAGCCTAAGAACACCTGTTCCAATCTCCAGGTCCCACGTTTAGCCAGATGCAAAGTGATGCAAAGGCGCAATTCCACACTTGCCCACAAGGGGGTGCACACATCTGGAGTTTGTTCACAGCAGCTGAGAGGCTGCTGGTGCACCCATTCTCTCTCTGTCTTCCTCTCCCTCTCTCTGTGTTTCTCTCAAAAAAAAAAAAAAAAAAAAAAAAAGACCATTTAAAAAAAGTCAAATAAGCTGGGCATGGTGGCACATGCCTTTAATCCCAGCACTCGGGAAGCAGAGATAGGAAGATCACCATGAGTTTGAGGCCACCCTGAGACTACATAGTGAATTCCAGGTCAGCCTTGTCTACAGTGAGATCCTACCTAAAAAAAAAAAAAGTAGCTGGGAATGGTGGCACATGCCTTTAATCCCAGCATTCGGGAGGCAGAGGTAGGAGGATCACCATGAGTTTGAGGGCACTGTGAGACTACATAGTGAATTTCAGGTCAACCTGGACTAGAGCAAAACCCTACCTCAAAAAACAAAAACAAAAACACATAAAAAACAAAACAAAAAAAGAAAAAGAAAAAGAAAAAGAAAGGAGAATGCAGGTAACCCTTGTGTCTAGCCACAAATGGAACAAAGCAAGACTTCTCACTGTTATTTACTTTTGGCTCAGAGAAGAAGACAGAATAACTTCTGGCTTTTAGGAGGAAAAATGAAGATGGGATGTACACACGCAGTGTCAACACGCCCTCTTGAGACAAGGGAAAAGAAATGTGTCCTATGATATATAAAGGCCTAGTTCTGCACATTAAAAAGTACTAAGGGGCGAGTACTAAGAGAGATAAATGAGCCATCAAGAAAGAGAAATAAGAACAATAAGATAAAGAAGTAATGAATGCAAAAATAAAAAAAAAAAAAAAACAGCATATAAAATAGTTAGAAGGCACATGCTCACTGGTTCACTTGCAGGTCCTCAATTTCCAGAAGGACTCCTTTTTCATGCAGTCTTGCTGCTGTATATTTCAGGGAAATCTTTTTGCTTTTCTTTCCTTTCATTTCCCTTGGCTTTTTTGAGACCCTGTAAAAGAAAAAAAAGAAATACAACAAAATAGAGCATTTATCAGTTTTTTGTCACTCTCAGCCTGGGGAGGGAAAACTGTAAATTGAACCTGAAAACATTTTGTGCCAGAAAGTCAGGAATTGCACAAAGAATGATAGGCACTTGTCAAAAGGGCACAATTGGGCTGGAGAGATGGCTTAGCGGTTAAGGTGTTTGCCTGCAAAGCCAAAGGGCCCATGTTCAAATCCATAGGACCCACATAAGCCAGGTGCACAGGTGGCGCATGCTGGCTGAAGGCCCTGGCACGCCCCCCACCAAATAAATAAATTAAAAAAATTTTTTTAAAGGACACAGTAGTCAGCTCTCCCAGCTGGTTAGGTGGAACATCCTTCAGTATCAGCCCTGCCTCTCTTCAGGGAGGGAGAAAAGGATACTGAGAGTGAGTGAGCCAGCGAGGGGGAGTACAAACAGCAAAATACCAAACACCAGAGAATCCAGGTGAAGTTATATGAATGCTTCATGCTCCGTTCACTTAACCTTTCTAAGGTTCAGAATGTCTTAGAATTAGAGGTTGGGAGTAGAAACTAAACTAGACTTACAGGTAGAACCTGCGCTGATTACCTCAACTCCTTGAGTTTACAGTCTCTCTGTAAAATGGGCAGGCTAAGGGTTTGTGGCAAATGCCAGCAAAGCTATAACAGACTTTCCTTAGAGCATATGGTCCTATCTGTAAGAGATTTTTGTCTTGTTTTGTTTTTTGATACAGGGTCTCCTTCCATAGCCCTATTTGGCTTGAAACTTGCTATGTAAACCAAATTGGCACCACACTTACAGCCAATCCTTCCATTTCTGCTTCCCAAGTGCCATGATTACAGCTTTGCATCACCATGCTCAGCAGGAGACTTGGAAGCACATCTAGATTTTTTGGACCAGTACATGATCTACTTCCATAATTCTCTAATCTCTAAGGCTAAGATATTTCAGAAAAAAGGGAGCTTAGAAATAAGTATCCTGAGCTGGGCATGGTGGAGCATACCTTTAATCCCAGCACTCAGAAGGTGGAGGGTAGGAGGACTGCTGTTAGTTCAAGGCCAGCCTGAGACTATATAGTGAATTCCAGGTCAACCTGGGCTAGAGCAAGACCCTACCCCAAAAAACCACACACACACACAAAAATAAAAATAAAAAAAGAAAAGAAAAGAAATAAGCATCCTGGACCCCTATCATCATTCACAATGTGCATTAACAAGTGGAACTAGGCAATTACACACATAATCAGAAGCAAATAAAAAATTAATATTAGGGATTCTGTCTTCATGGGTACCCATTAAACAGAAGATGCATAAAAAAAAAAAACAACTAGCCAGATGTGGTGGTGCACGCCTTTAAACCTAGCATTTGGGAGGCAGAGGTAGGAGGATCACCGTGAGTTCAAGGCCACCCTGAGAATACATAGCGAATTCCAAGTCAGTCTGAACTAGAGCGTCTCTTACATCAAAAAACCAAAACCAACCAACCACCACAACCACCACCACCACCTAATGCAATAATAAGAAGGCTCAGGGTGTTTTAGTTAAAATAAAAATCAATATCAATGTTGGGCTGAGGAGATGGCTCTGATTAAAGGTGCTTGCTTGCAAAGCCTTGCCATCTGGGGTTCTATTCCCCAATGCCCAAATAGGGCCAGATACACAAAGTGGTGCACGCATCTTGAGTCATTTGCAGTAGCAAGAGGCCCTGTCACATCCATACCCTCTCTTTTGCAAATAAATAAATAATTTTTTTTTTCAGGGCTGGAGAGATGGCTCAGCAGCTAAGGTGCTTGCCTGTAAAGCTTAATGACTCAGGTTCAATTCCCCAGAACACATGTAAACCCAGATGCACATGGTGGCACATGCATCTGGAGTTCATTTGCAGTGGCTAGAGGCCCTGGCGTGCCCACTCTCTTTCTCTCTCTTCTTTCTAACTCTTTCTGCTTGCAAAAACATAAAAATAATTTTAAAAAATATTTTTCAATGTCACTTCAGTTGCTTCTACCCCTCTCCCACTACCAACAAATTCTTTCCTTGGATTCCTTTTTTAAAAACATACTCACTTGCCCTTGCTGGCTAAGTTATCCAAGCAGGTTTTGATGTAGCTTTTGTAGTAGTCCACCTGCTCTCCATAGAAGGTGGCCTTAGAGTTCAGAGCTGAGTAGGTTTGCTGCAGTTTCACCAGTTCGGCTTTCCTCCTCTGTCGGTACCTCCGCTGGTTACGGATATCCTGAGACATAAACATTACAATTAGGAAAATAACATAACAAAGCATGTGCCTATTAAACCATCACCGTCTATTAACACTAAAACCCAGCCATGCTTAACATGGTGACCATTCTTAACAGACACTAGTCTGTGTTCACAACGGAAAAGAAATTCTAATCTCATCCCACTTTATCTTCTACCACACTAGAGAAATGTGTTTTGAGATTTAGAATTTGCTTACAAAGCTCTTAAATATGTTGTTTGGAAAGGGAGAAAAAAGAATTGTGACTGGGCATGGTGGCTCACGCCTTTAGTCCCAGCACTTGGGAGGCAGACGTAGGAGGATCACTGTGAGTTCAAGGCCACCCTGAGATTATACAGTGAATTTCAGGTCAGCATGGGCTACACCAAGTCCATATACCTCAAAACAAACAAACAACCAAAAAAACTGTTATCAATTACCAAGTTCATGTTTGCAGAAGCACATCTAATGCCTAAAACTCTGGGCCCCTTGCTTGAGATGATGCTCACAAGTCAAATTGATCATGATCAGCTTTATAAATTACACAGCAACTATGAAAAAGGTCTGCAGAATTCTTTAAGGCCAAAGGAAAACTTAGACACAAGTTCTAGTTAAGGTTTTCCCAATTAATTTAGGCCCTGTGATAAACCACTCCATGCAGGTGAGGACCTAGTGTTGGAAAATCCACCAATGTGCCCATGACTGGAGGGTGTGCTGTGATCTGAGCAACTTTATGAGACTCTCAGGTGGCTTTAAACAAGGCCAGGCCATCACTACCCCCACATGCAGTACCCTGGCAATGTCATTGATCAGTTCCTGGTATCTGTTCTTTGGGTCCACAGTCCCAAGCTCTGTCAGCTTCTTTAAGCCTGACTGTATCTTCTCCTTCTTCTCCTGGAGGCTGAGGTTATTATCCTCCTTCACAGATTTTGACTTCTTCATCTTGTCGGGAGTTTTAGCATCTCGGATAGCACGTCTTTGCATGGCCCTTTGATGTTCTGCTTCCTACAGATGAAAGAAACAAGTTCTTGGTCATTTCACTCCACCAGCCCTAAACTTAGATTTACACAGCAGAACTACACTTGAATGTATACAGTTCTCAAATTTCATTATTGAAACAGAAGGGATCAAATCTGGCCCCCTATCAGATGACAGGTAAGGACACTGAGGCAGACCTCATTCTACCTACAGAAAGTACATCTACAAACCCACAGATTCCTCAGGGCAAGCTGGACAATGGGTACAATCAGGAGACTGGACTATACTGCCAAAAAATTCCTATCACATTTTGGGGTGCCAAAGCCAGTACATTCTATTCAACTCAATGCTCGATGTAACTACACTAATGCAAGAGAAGTGCCAAGTAAATCCTAGCTAATGCTTTTTGACACTATACTCAGGTGGAGGCATGCTCAAGCTGTCCCCAGCTTTCAAACATGCTACAACCAACCACTTTAACAGGAAAAAACCTCTCCTTTGATTCTGCTACCTTTCCTCATTACTTTCCATTTGTCCATTACACATCCTTGCTCAACATATAACCTCAACTGGCTCCATTCTTTCAGCACTTTCTTTTTTCCTTTTTTCTGTGGTACTGAGGATTGAACCCAGGGCCTTGTACATGCCGCCAGATTATTATTATTTGAAAGTAGGGTCTCACTCTAGCCCAGGCTGACCTGGAATTCACTATGTAGTCTCAGGGTGGCCTCAAACTCATGGCGACCCTCCTACCTCTGCCTCCTGAATGCTGATAAAGGTGTGCACTGCCATACCCAGCTTTTTTTTTTTTTTGGTTTTTCTTGTTCTCTAGCCCAGGCTGACCTAGAATTCACTATGTAGTCTCAGGGTAGCCTTGAACTCACAGCGATCCACCTACCTCTGCCTCCTAAATGCTGGGATTAAAGGTGTGTGCCACCATGCCTGGCCCCTATTAACTTTTAATACTTCAATAACCACCATGATAATAGATCCTACGTCCCCCCCTTTTATTGACAGCTTCCATACTTACAGACAATAAACCATGATAATTCCTCCCCCCCCACTTTCCCCTTCACAAATCCATATCCCATCATATCCCCTCCCTCTCTCCATTAGTCTCTCTCTTATTTTGAAGTCATCATTTTTTCCTCCTATTGTGAGGGTCTTGTGAAGATAAGTGCTAGGCACTGCGAGGTCATGGATATCAAGGATTGCAAGTTTTTGAGTTTAGGGTTCCGGTGGCATATCTTGAATGGTTTATTTGGGGATGTTACATTTGTAGTGGCCTGTAGCTCCTCCCAAACTAGAATGATCATCCTTTCTTCTAATGTGAAGGGGAAAGAGCATAAACTCTCAAGTCAAACAGAACTGGGTCCAAGTTTGGTTCTGGTACTATAAATTGATGGACTCAGGCAAGTTATTTAACCTGTGAGGGCCTTAGTTTCTATATCTGTAAAATGGGGATTAAAAGGCTGCCTCATAAGAACATGGAAAGGATTAAAGTACCAAATAAAAGGTTCCCAAGACACTTAATTATAAAATATTTAATAAACTACTACACGTACTGATTCTGCTCTAGACTAAATTAGCATTCTATCTCCCTTTCTCCCCGCTGCTCCCTTCTCTGCATGTAAGGACCAGTGAACTTCACATCCTAAGAACACCTTCTGGATTTAGGAACCACCAACCTTCTCAGACAAGCCCTAAACTCCACCATCCTATGGTTAAATCCATATCACTTTAGGATCCAATCTCTTCCCTGTGCCTCCACCCCCAAATCCTGGGGTATGCCCATCATAGGGGTGTTAATCTATTGTAGGGATATGGGCATTGAACCCTCATTTCTACCTGTTCACTGGTGGCTGGTGTTTCTAGGATTTCAGACAAGGTCTCTCCTGGCTGGAACCGGATGACATCCACAATTAAACGTTTTGTGCTGAAATGAGATGGGAAAGCACTTCAGCATGACCATAAATTTTAACTCCTCTCCAGTAGACCAGTATTGGCTGCACAGATCTATTCACAATGTCCCCTGGGAAATTGCTGACACAAGGATTGTGGTAACTACAACAGTGCAGGTGTTGGGGGAAGGATTTCCAAGACTGTAGTTTTATCATACCATACTAGAAAAACACATCCTGTTACCAAGTTCGGTATGTGAGGTGACATCTCAGGTACGACCCAGCAGTCCCTCACTCAGGGGTCTTTGGATTCCATTAGATTCCTCTTCCCTCTTTTCAATACTCACTTCAGTAAGATGGTCCGAGCATCCATCTCTGAATTCTCATCTCCAGGCACATCAAACTTGTTGGTCAATGTGAGAGATACTTCTGTCTTAGCCAGTGCCTCCTTACTGGGATCATTTAAATTGCCACAACTTTCCCCTGGAGTTTTGGGAGAGAAGAAAGAGTCAATGCAATAAAAGGAGAAAACTTTGGAGGGAAAATAATACAAATAAAAGATGATATAAGTCTAACATAATACTTGAATAAGCCAACACATGCATATAACATGGCAAGAACATCTTTTACTGAGTAATAAAAGAAAATATGTCAAATAAAGGGAAAGGACTATAATAGAAGTTCATAAGTGTGTGAAAAATCATTTCAACAATCTGGTATCACAACTGTCCCTCAAAATACTCTTTTTCTTTCTTTCTTTCTTTCTTTCTTTCTTTTTTTTTCTTTCTTTCTTTCTTTCTTTTTTGAAGCAGGATCTCACTTTAGCCCAGGCTGTCCTAGAACTCACTCTGTAGCCCAGGTTGGCCTTAACCCAAGGTAATTCTCCTACCTTAGTCTCCAGACAGCTGGGATTATAGGCATAAGCCACCATACCCAGCAAAAATACCCTATCTTTTATAGTACTTGTAATTTCTAATTATATATGATTATTTGAAATAATCTCTCCTGTTGTACTCCTCATTGATAGTGATCATATCTGTTTTGTTTTCCAGTGTATATTTATAACTAGTGTACAATGCACACCTGGAGGAGGTAACAACTGCACTCTTCTGTCATGCTCCCCCCTCTCTGAGAAGAAATAAGAAGTAAGAACATTACCTATCAGAGACTCAATGGTGGGCACCTCTCCAAGATCATCCAGCAGCTCGTGGATCGGGTCATTGTGCTCTGGAGCAATGGCATCCTGGTGGTCTAACAGGAGCTAAAAAGACCCAATGAAATCCCACTTTCACTCTCAATCTCTGTCCCTATTCCCAAGACCCAAAATTAACCTGCACAAGAGGTCACACAACAAAGCTGCAACATCCTAAGGATTGACAAGCTAGCTAGCCAGGAAACACTGTGATGGATCGATCCAGTAGCCCACTGGCTCTGGGGAATGACATACATTGTGACACATGGAGAAGAGATCTTGGCCCTTTCCTTATGACCTGGACATAAGAGTAAATATGTACCATGTAAGAAAGAGCCATGAAACAGAATTTCAATATATGAAATCACTGCAGTACTGGGAAATGACTTGAGCCAGTGTAGTCTTTTCACTCAGAGCAAAGTATATGAAATGCATACTGTCCTTATCTTATTGGTACTCAACACAGACTCAGATGATGTCCTCAAAAAGAACAAGACCTGCTGGGTGTGGTGGCGCACGCCTTTAATCCCAGCACTCGGGAGGCAGAGGTAGGAGGATCTCTGTGAGTTCAAGGCCACCCTGAGACTACATAGTGAATTCCAGGTCAGCCTGGGCCAGAGTGAGACCCTACCTCGAAAAAAACAAAACAAACAACAACAAAAAGAACAAGACCTGAAATTTCATTAACATTTTATGCACATTTTCATTTCTTATTTTACATGTCCCCAAAGAGGAAAGAAATTAAAAGAAAATCTGAAGAAACAAGGAGCTCCCAAGGGAAAAGTCCACAGCTACAGAGAAGATGACACTGATATTGTAGATTATGTGAGAAGAATAACATAGAGGGCTGGGGTAATATAGAAGGAGCAGTAAAAAACACTATTTTATTAAGCCACTAGATTAGTGCTCACAATGTACATGTGGCCAGAAGAGAACTTCAGGTAGCTTTCTCAACTGTTTTTCCTTGAGATGGGGTCTCTTTCTCAACCTTGTCAGCAGCCCTCTGAGATTCTTGGGTCTCAGCCTCCTTTCCTGAGGTTACAGACCTGTGTGGCCACACCCAGCCTTTCACATGAGTTCTGGAGAGTTGAACTTAGTGGTCTCTAGTCAAAAGGGTCTTATGCTTAAGTGGAAAGTGCTCTTAACTGCTGTGCTATCTCCCTAGCCCCTGATTTTCATTTTTTTGGTGCTGAGACAGGGTCTCATGTAGCCCAGGTTGGCCTCAAACTCATTATGTAGCTGAGGACAACCTGGAACTTCTGATCTTCCTGCATCCACCTCCTGAGTACAAGAATTATAGGTATGTCCCATCAGGTTCAGTTTATGTAGTGCTACAATGGAACTCAGGACCTCGTATAAGGTATGCATGCACTCTATCACTGAGCCACATCTCCAGCCCTTTTCTGGTTTTTTTTTTTTTTTTTTTTGGTGTTTGGAGACAGGGTCTCACTCCTAATTTTTTTTTAATAGAATGCAGTTTTTTTAAGATTTTAGTTTTTAAAAATTTATTTATTAAAGACAGAGAGAAATGGGAGAGAAAGGGGGAGAATGGGCGCACCAGGGCCTCTAGCCACTGCAATCAAACTCCAGATGCATGCGTTACCATGGGCATCTGGCTTATGTGGGACCTGGAGAATTGAATCAGGGTCTTTAGGCTTCGCAGGTATGTGCCTTAACTGCTAAGCCATCTTTCCAGCCCTCACTCCTAAATTATTTACTTATTTATTTATTTGAGATAGAGAGAGAGCTAGAGAGATAGAGATAAAAAGAGAGAATGGGCACACCAGCAGCCTCTCAGCAGCTGTGAACAAACCCCAGATGTGTGTGTCCTCTTGTGGGCAAGTACGGCATTTCGCCCTTGTGTCACTTTGTGTCTGGCTATATGTGGGACCTAGAGATTGGAACTGGTGTTCTTAGGCTTGGCAGGCAGGCGCCTTAACCGCCAAGCCATCTCGCCAGTCCTATTTATTTATTTTTATGTATTTGAGAGGAAGAGTGAAGAGTGAGAATGAGCAAGCAAGTGAGAGAGGGAGGGACAGAGAATGGGCATGCCAGGGCCTCCAGCCACTGTGAATGAACTCCAGATGCATGCACCATCTTGTGCATCTGGCTTATATGGGTCCTGGGGAATTGAACAAAGGTCCTTTGGCTTTGCAGGAAAATGCCTTAACTGCTAAGCCATCTCTCCAACTCTTTTTTCTAAGCTTTATTTATTTATTTGAGAAAGAGACAGAGAATGAGAATGGATGTGCCAGGGTCTCCAGCCACTGCACACGAATTCCAGATGCATGCACCACCTTGTGCATCTGGCTAATGTGGATCCTGGGGAATTGAACCAAGGTCCTTTGGCTTTGCAGGCAAACACCTTAATTGCTAAGCCATCTCTTCAACCCTTTTTTCTAAATTTTTATTTATTTATTTGAGAGAAAGAGAGACAAAGAGAGAGAGAAACAGAGAGAATGGGTGTGTCAAGGTCTCCAGCCACTGCAAACTAATTTCAGATGCATGCATGCATCACCTTATGCATGTGACTTACTTGAGTCCTAAGGAATTGAACCTGAGTCCTCTGGCAAGTACCTTCACCACTAAGCCATTCCTCCAGCCCCCTTTTCTGTTTTTTTTTTTCAAGATTTTATTTTTATTTTATTTATTTATTTATTTATTTATTTATTAGAGACAGAGGGGGGAAAGAGAGAGAGGGAGAGTGAGAATGGGCATGCCAGGGCCTCTAGCCACTGCAAACAAACTCCAGACGCATGCACCCCCTTGTGCAACTGGCCTACATGGGATCTGGAGAATCAAACCAGGGTCCTTAGACTTTGTAGGCATGTGCCTTAACCACTAAGCCATCTCTCCAGCCCCCCTTTTCTGTTTTTGAGCTAGGATCTCACTCTAGCCCAGGCTGATCTCAAACTGGAACTCCCCCTGCCACATGAATCCCTCACTGTGCGCTTTCCAGCAGCATGAATGCACTCGCTGCATGCTCCTCCTGCCACGTGAAGGCCACTGATACACACTCCCCCTGCCATGGTAACCCATTTGCTGCCCAATCTCCTGGCTGTGTGAATGCCCTTGCTGTGTGCTTCCCCAGCCATGTGAACAAACTGGCTACCTGCTCCTCATGCCACGTGATCACCATTGGTACGTGCTCCCCATGCTGTGTGAACTTGCTGCATGCTCCCCCTTCCACATGAATGCCCCGACTGTGCACTCTTCCTGCTGCATGAATGCCCTTGATGCATGCTCCACCTGTCATGTGAATGCACTCATTGCCCAATCCCCCTGCTACATGAACCCCTCTCTGTGTGCTCCCTTGGCAACGTGTATGAACGCCATGCCCAATCCCCATGCTGTGTGAACTCCCTCTGCCACGTGAATGGTCTTGCTGCGTGCTCCTCCAGCCAGATGAACACACTTTCTGGCCACTCCCCTGCCAGGTGAACACCCTCGCTCTGGGCTCCCTGTGGACTCATCCTGCCATATAAATGCCCTTGCAGGGGGCAAGTGATCCTCCAACTTGAGCCTCCCAAGTTCTGGGAATGCTGGCATGTACCAACATGCCTCGTAGCTAGTCTGGATGATTCTGATGCAAGTAAAATAGACATGATTTACAGAAGCCAAGTAGTAGAGATGAGAACAAGCCTGGCATAGGCGTACTTTATAGAACCCTTGCCCACCACATACAAGGCCCTGGATTTGATTCCTAATACCACCAAAAAGAAGAAGGAAAACAAGAAAGTTTGGTGTCATTAAGATCACATGAAGGTGAGTTACCTGGCCATCAGAGACAGTAAGCAGCAGCCAGGGAAGGTAATTAATGACAGCACAATGAAATTAAGTAATTAAAGAATAACACTTACAGTGTGGGTGTTGATGATTTCACCAATGGAGATGTAGATCACTGGCTTGGTGAGGGTTACTAAATCAGAGTACTCATCCACATTAAATTTATCCTGGAGCTCTGGAACATCACAAGCAGTTTGGAAAAACCGTCTGAAAATAAGCACATGTGGCAGGCCCCCAACAAGTGACATAAGCATGGGAAGCTGGCAAAAGGACATCCTACCAACCTTCAAGCACTGAGTTCAGGCAGAAACCAGTCAAGAGAATTAAATTCTAGAGAAACTGCCTCATGCTTGCTGTTGAAATTGCTGTTTGGCAGTCTTGAGACAATGTAATTAAATTTTCTTTCCATCTGGTTTTAGTTCTACCAAAGAACCACTCAACCACAACTTAAAACAGTTTTTAGACACCTGTGCTATTTATCTCTAAGAAACTGCTCTGAAGCAATGAATTCAAGTAAACATCAATTTACAAATATTAAAAGCACTCTTCCCAGTACTCAGGAGGCAGAGGTAGGAGGATCACTGTGAGTTCGAGGCCAGCCTGAGACTAACAGAGTGAGTTCCAGATCAGCTTGAGCTAGAGTGAGACCCTACCTTGAAAAGACAAACAAAAAATAAACAACAAAACAAAAATTAAATAAATCAAAGCACTCTCCAAATTCTCTGATTATAGAGTTTACATGGGCTTAATGAAAAAACATTGCTTCCTGAGCACTTCAACTGCACACCCTACAACACAGCAGTCCAGGGAAAGCAAGGGTAGGGTAGCATTTAACCTTGTCTTTCTCCTCCAACATAAAAACATATACAGAATATTTTGAGTACCTTCTACCTTTATCCCTTACCTGAATTTCTGGTAGGACTGAGAAAGATACTCATTAATGATGCTTAAGTGGGCATTGTCACCCAGAAACATCTTATTGGAAGCCGCGTGCTGGAGCATCTTTGCAATGGAACCCAGGTTTCGCCGCTGGTCTGTGGTAAGCTGGCCTCCAGCTGACAGGTCAATGATGTCAAAGGCATCAGGAGCAACAATGGCTGGGTTCATGTATCGGTAGTAAAGCAAATTACCAATAATCTGAAACAGAGACATAGGTATTAAAAACCATACTGAGTGAGCCACAGTGACTTTCTTAGCAATGAAAATAAGAAAATGCAGTCCTGTGGGGAAAAAGTAAATAAAAAATACACACAAACATGCATACATGCACATACATCTTCTTGCAAGGACTCAAATTATTTTGTTGGAAGTAGGGGGTATAAAGAACCTAACATCACTACCAGTAATTAATGAAAGAACAGATATAGAGAGTAAAAGTGATACTTAAGGTATGGAATCAAACAGTTCAGGGATCTCTTGTTCACATGTCATGGTAGCAAAAAAGGCTGCTGCTATCCACCTGCACATTTGACTTTCACACAGGTGAAGCTAAGGGACACAGTGAAAATGAGACCTTAAGCATGGCCATGTAGCAATGACCCCTCCCCCACATCATCCTCATGCTACAGACATCAAAGGCTAAGTTCATGCCTCTGAAATGAAATTCACTAGACACATAACCTCCACAGAAGAATTCAAGGACAGTCACAGCATTTCCCCTAGAGTTTCAGAAAAGAAATAAAATTAATTCACCTGAACTGAAAGTCTAGAATCGAGGCCTCACTGTAGGAAAGCACAGAACTAGGAGAGAGAAGAAAAAAGCATTCAGATTTAAAAAAATAAATAGAAAGGAGCATAGCCAAGTAAAAAAGAGTTACCAAGCTGGGTGTGGTGGCGCACACCTTTAATCCCAGCACTCGGGAGGCAGAGGTAGGAGGATCGCCGTGAGTTCGAGGCTACCCTGAGACTACATAGTGAATTCCAGGTCAGCCTGAACTAGAGTGAAACACTACCTCGAAAAATGGAAAACCAAAGAGAGAGAGAGGGAGAGAGAGAGAGAGAGAAAGAGGAGTTACCAGCAACAGCCTTAGCAGAATTATGCTCACTGCTATTTACCTGCCACTGGTAGAGGGAGCAATTCTTCAGAGAAAAGATAGGATTCAAAGAAATTTCACTCAAGACAGGAAAAAATCTTTATATTGTGTGCCATTCAAATTAAATAGGAACAGTTTTGTATTAAGAGAGCTAATATCTTATATTTACAACTACTTTCAAAAGCTGACAATCGATGAGCTGTCCCAGAATCTGAGGCACTTGTTGATGGTCTATGGTCAGGATCAGTTTCCTAAGTTCTTCCTGAAATGGCTATTAGAAGGGCAGGGATCTGCCAGCTTTGGTTATTACCTTCAGCAGCTCATCCTCACCAGCATCGGGGAACTTCTCATGCAATGAGTCCTTCAGCACTTTGGCAATGAAACGCATCCCATAACTGTGGGATGAACAAAACAGTGAGAATCAGGCCATGGAGCAGATGACTACTGCTAGGCTCTATTCAGCGTCACAACTGATGGCACTCACGGGATTTTGTCCACAGAGCTGATGATGGCTGAGAGGAACTTGTCTGTCACAGCCCTCATGTTCCTGATGGAATTGTCTAGCCGGGTCTTCACTTCTTCGTGGGCCAGAGCCTGCTCAGGGGTTACATCATAGGGCAGTTTGCTGAGAAAGTGGAAAAGATCCGGCTATATTAGGCCAATAACCAGGAACAGCCTGAGGCAGGCACCATGTCTTTTGTAAATGGAAAGACACACAGAAATGTCAAGTAAATTAAATTCACAGAGTGCACAGAGCTGGTAAGTAGTAGGGTTAGAATTTAAACAGAGGTCTTCAACTATGAATTGGGTATTGTGTTACATGTCAGTTACTCTAATAAGCACTCAGGGTGTATGCACCATTTTGTTTATCTGACTTTATGTGGGTACTGGGGACTCAAACTAGGGTCCTTAGGCTTTGCAGGCAAGTGTTAACTGCTCAGCCATCTCTCCAGCCCCACACCATTTTCTTTTTCCTTTAACTGAAACATAATGACCCCAATCTGCACATACCTTCCCATTCAACTGCAGCTCTGCTTATAGCAGGGTCCTGGGCCACCACCTTAGGGTGTTCAGATATGAACAGTCTACACTTTGGACTTAAGAGCATTCCATCTTTCAGACTCAACTAAATGATGTTTCACCTCCTCAGATAGGCTTTTCCTAATTCCCACTTCACATTAGCTCCCACTTTTATTCTGTGTTACAGTATCCTACAAAAACTTCATCAAGCATCCCTTGACTTTTATATAGTTAAAAAAAATATTTATTTATTGAGAACAATAGACAGAGAGAGAAGGTGAGAGAGAGAGAGAGAGAAAATGGGTGCACCAGGACCTCCATTTACTGCACATGAACTCCAGATACATGCACCACCTTGTGCATCTGGCTTAGGTGGGTACTGGGGCATTGAGCCTTGAACCAGGGTCCTTAGGCTTCACAGGCAAGCGATTAACCACTAAGCCATCTCTCTAGCCCTCTTGACTTTTTTTTTAAATTAGAGACAGAGAAGGGAAGAGAGAGAAAGAGAGAGAGAGAAAAGAAGAAGAAGAAGGGGGAGGAGGAGGAGGAAGAGGAAGAAGAAGAAAGAAGAAGAAGAAGAAAGAAGAAAGAAGAAGAATGGGTGTACCAGGGCCTCTAGCCACTGCAAACGAACTCCAGACACAGGTGCCACCATGTGTATCTGGCTTATGTGGGACCTAGAAAATTGAACCTGGGTCATTAGGCTTCACAGGCATGTGCCTTAACCACTAAGCCATCTCTCCAGCCCCATCCCTTGATTTTTATGTACTTGCTTGTTTACTCTCTTCCTTAATAAACTACAAAGAGAAGGTGAGATGAGTCTGTTTTATTCACTATTCTTATGTATGTGTATCTGACATAGTGCCTGACATACAGTAAGGATTCATATTGCTACATTATCAGCTCAACACTTTAAAGCACAGTTTTCTAAGGAATAGTTATTTTCTTTCCTTGTAAAATGTTTTGGCATGTGTTTAGTGTATATACATGTGTTTCTGCATATTAGCAGGTGCAAGGATGCACGGATGTATGTGGGTGTGGAAGCTATAGGTTGATGTCAAAAGTCATTGAAAGAGGGCTGGAGAGACGGCTTAGCAGTTAAGGCATTTGCTTGTGAAGCCTAAGGACCCGTTTGATTCTCCAGGTCCCACGAAAGCCAGATGCACATGGTGGCGCATGCGCCTGGAGTTCGTTTGCAGTGGCTAGAGGCCCTGGCATGCCCATTCTCACTCTCTCTCCCCCTCTCTGTCTCTAATAAATAAAATAAAATCTTTCAAAAACAGTCATTGAGGGGGGGGGCAGAGAGAGAATAAGTGTGTCAAGGTCTCTAACTACTGCAAACAAACTCCAGAAGTATGCACCACCTAGTGCTCCTGGCTTATGGGGGTACTGAGCAATCAAACTTGCATCCTTAGGCTTCGCAGGCAAGTGCCTTAAACAATAAGCCATTTCTTCAGCCCTGCATTATTTTTTTAAGACAGGGTCTCTCACTGATTTGGCTAGAGCTCTGGGATCCACTGTCTCTGCCTCTCCATCATGGGACTAAAGGTGCATGCTACCACGTTTGACATTTCATGTGGGTGCTGGGGATCTGCACTCAGGTCATCACACTTACATGCTTACAAAGTACTTTTCCCATGAAGCCATCTTCCCAGTCCTTGTTTGTATGCTTTTGTTTGGTTGTTCATTTTGTTTTATTGAAGCAGGGTCTTGCTGTAGCCAAGGCTGGCCTTAAATTCATGGCAATCCTCCTACCTCAGCCTCCTGAGTGCTGGGATTAAAGGGATGTACCACCATAGCTGGCTCACTTATTATTTAAAAAAATTATTTATTTGCACATGCATGCATGTGTGTATGGGTGCACCAGGGCTTCTTGACACTGCAAATGAACACCAAACACTTGTGCCACATTTTGCATATGGCTTATGTGAGTGGCTTGGGAACTGAACCACAGCTGGCAGGCTTTGCAAGCGATTATCTTTAACCCCTAAGCTATCTTCCCAGCCCACAAACTTTATCTTGCAAATCTAAGTAATTACTTATTTTTTTAAAAGAGAAAAAAAATCACAAAAATGAAAGTGTTATGGTATCATACCTTGCTTCTCCTGTCTGAGACTCCATCTGATTAACCCAAGATTTGTAAATATCCACAGGGTCAGTTTTGATGTTGAGAGATTTGTCATCCATAATCTCCTTCACGACAGGGGCCAAGATCTGTCTCAGGGCATTCTGACCCCTAGCACCACGGTTGAAACTCACAACCATCTTAATAACTGTAGGATTTCCTGTCACAATTTCCTGAATCTGATCCACCTTTGACCTATAAACAGACATCAAATACAAATTAAATTCAGCCTAATTTTTGCAATCTGTCAATTTAAAGATTGTGCCTCCTAGAAAGAGGTCAAGTCTGTCTCTAGAAGCATTTCCAAGCTCTCACAGAAACTTCCTGTAACTGCACACTCAGTCTTAGGGTCATGACTGCAACATTCACATTTGGACCAGGATCTTAACACCATTTTTGTTTTTCCTGTGTAGCTGGCCTCAAACTCCTGATCTCCCTACCTCTGCCTGACTGGGATTATAGGCACGTACCACCATGCCCTGCTAATATTGAAAATGTACAAAATTGATTTAGTAAATCTTTTATTCTCTTCACTCCAAGAAATAGCAACACGTGTGTGTGTGTTTTTCTTTTGAGACAGAGTCTCTCTGTAGCCCAGATGGCTTCAAACTCATGATCTCCCTACCTCAACTCCTGAGTGGTACGATTGCAGCTATGCACCACCACTCCTTGGTATTTTTATAAGAACTGCTCACGTTTGGCAACAACTAGGCTATACTAACAATTTATGAGACTTCGCTGTCATTAGTTTTATTATTTTTTTTAATTTTTGAAGTAGAGTCTCACTTTAGCTCAGGCTGACCCAGAACTCAACAGTGATTCTCCTATTTCAAAACTTCCCCAGTGTTAGGATTACAGACATGAGCCACCATGTCTTGCTCTTAGTTTAGTTTCAGATATTGCATGCTTCATAGTAAATAGTAAATAGACAGGGATAGATAGGTAGACATACTGGATAGAGTAATGCTTTGTGAATCTATGGTCACACCAACCTGAACATGCCTGATCTCATTATGATAATGTTTTGTCAGGATCTGAAGACAGGGGTGTTAAGTAGGTAATCTATTAATGATGAACCTGCCTCAGCCTCTGGAGTGCTGAGATTACAGGGGTGTGCCACCAACCTGGGCAGTTACCAACACTATCAGCAATTTTAAAAGTGGATGCTTCTTGAGAGTAATTGAGACCAGGCAGGTCTGAATCGGAACTAGAAGCATCTATGATGGTGGAAGGGGTCCCATGGGTCTGCAGAATTCTGCACGTACTTGATCTCCTCCTGAAGTGCTGTCTTGAAGAGTCGCAGGAGCAGGTACTCCTCTCGCTGGTTGGATGCATAGTTGTACAGTGTGAAGATGACAGAGTCCATGAACTTGGTAGACTTGTTCTGAGGCATCTGAAAAATCAGCTTGGCCAGATAGGTGGGATTGGTCTGAAATAAAACCAAAGGATAAATTCAAGATAAGTGCCGGTCATGGTGGTGGCACATGCCTTTAATCCCAGCCCTCGGGAGGCAGAGGTAGGAGGATTGCCGTGAGTTTGAGGCCACTCTGAGACTACTTAGTGAGTTCCAGGTCAGCCTGGGCTGAAGTGAGGCCCTACTT
This sequence comes from Orientallactaga sibirica, assembly GCA_036365145.1. Classification (NCBI taxonomy): domain Eukaryota; kingdom Metazoa; phylum Chordata; class Mammalia; order Rodentia; family Dipodidae; genus Orientallactaga; species Orientallactaga sibirica. The sequence continues at coordinate 4,982,574 of JAEOAD010000031.1, read as the reverse complement.
CAAAAACCAAAAAAAAAAAAAAAAAAAAATCTAGATAATATAAAGGCTGGCAAAACTTTATTTAATTTTAAGGATTAGAATATACAGAGTAAAATAAACACTGGAAATATAAGACAGTCCTTCACATATACCTCAGTGGAAATTATATACTTCCAGAGAGATCTGTGGTATTTCTTTGTGGAAAAGTCAATTAACTAAATTTTACACCACCGATTTTATACTTACTTGCAATAAATAAAACAGGTGCTGATAAGCTTCCAATTTCTCTCTCTTTTCCTTGCTCAAGGCTTTGAGACCTCCTTTCTGCTTATTTATCATCATCATATCAGACAACTGTTCCTTATTTTTTTGGTAAGTTTTTTACTGTGGGAAACCACATCCTATAAATGAAAACCAACGCACAGATCAAAAGGTTTTCAAAGCATAAACTATAGACATTATGCAAAGGTCTTCTGACTTAGACATCCCTAAACCCTTTTACAGCCAACTCAACATAAATATCCTGAGCCATGGGCCTGTGTAGATGGCTCAGAGGGAAGGACCACTTGCTGCACAAGCATGATGATCTGAGTTTGATCCCCAGCACCCAGGTAAAAAAGCTGAGCATTGGCTGGGTATGATGGCACATGCCTTTAAACCCTGCCCTTGGAAGGCAGACATAGGAAGATTGCTGTGAATTTGAGGCCTCCCTACAGAGTGAGTTCCAGGTTGGCCTGGGCTAGTGTGAAACCCTACCTTGGAAAACAAAAACAAAACAAACAAAGGCTGAGCATGGCCGTGCATGCCTGTAACCCTAGCACTGAGGGGGATGGAGACAGAAGGATTACTGGGGCTTGTAGTGAGCTGCAGTGAGAGATTATGCCTCAGGGAAGTAAGACAGCATAGGGCAAAAGAGAAGGACACTTGGTATCTTCTGGGCTTCATATGTGTATGCATGGGTCACATGCATCGGCACACATGTGTACACCATGTATGTACACATACCACACATACACACAAAACCTGAACCATGAATGTATCTATTTGGGCTCCATAGGGAAAGAGATGTGGCTCAGTAGGATAGCACTTGTGGAATATGCTCAGGAACCTGGGTTTAATTCTTAGCACAACAACAAACAAGCAAGAAAATATATAAATAAACTCAAGCTGTGCATGGTGACACTTGCCTATAATCCTAGCTACTCAGGAGGCTGAGATAGGAAGACCACAAGTTTCAGGCCAGCCCAGGCAATCTACTGAGACACTATTTCAAGATAAAATTTACAAAAAAAAAACAGAGCTGAGCCGGGCGTGGTGGCGCACGCCTTTAATCCCAGCACTTGGGAGGCAGAGGTAGGAGGATCGCCAAGAGTTCGAGGCCACCCTGAGAATACATAGTGAATTCCAGGTCAGCCTAAGCCAGAGTGAGACCCTACCTCGAAAAACCAAAAAAAAAAAAAAAAAACAAAAACAAAAAAAAAAACAGAGCTGGAGATGTAGCTTAATAGTGGAGTGTTTGCCTAGCATATGTGAGGCCCTGAGTTCAATCCTCAGTACTATTATAAAAAAATAAATAACCTAAGTGTTGAAATCCTCAAAATTCAAGAAGTCTAAAATCTCTGAGGCTTTAAATCTTGAAAGATGAAAGTTCCCTAAATTATTCTTTTGGAAGAAAAAAAAATCACACCTTAAGCCAAGCATGGTAATATAAAGTTACAGTCCCAGCTACTTAAGAAATGAAGGCGGAAGGACTCCTTAGGTCTAGCGGTTTGTGGCCAGACTAGGCAACAGAGCGAATCCCATTCGTAAAACAAACAAAAAAGTCTTAATAACATTTACATATTAACTGTGATGTTATTTATAATAAAATGTAGAAATGTTAAATAAGGGCTGGAGAGATGGCTTAGCAGTTAAGGTGCTTGCCTGCAAAGCCAAAAGACTCAGGTTCAATTCCCCAAGACCCATGTAAGCCAGATGTACAAGGTGGTACATGCATCTGGAGTTCATTTGCAGTGGCTGGAGACCCTGGTGTGCACATGCTCTCACTCTTCATCTCTTTCTCTATCTGCCTCTCTCTCTCAAATAAGTAAAAATAAAATACAAAAAGTTTTTTTTTAAAAAAAGAAATGTTAAATAATAGAGGGAAAATAAAGTAAATCATAGTACATCTTGTATACTAAAATATTTGGGGCTGGGAAGATGGCTCAGTGGTTCAAAACACTTACGTATAAAGCTTGATAGTTTGGGTTCAATTCCCCAGTACCCACGTAAAGCCAGATGCACAAAGTGGTGCATGAATCTGGATGCAGAAGGCTCTGGCATGCCCATTCTCTCTCTGCTTACAAATAATAAACAAACTATTTAAAAAATGTAGAAGGCAAAATTATTGTGCATGAGAATGGGAATATTTTTTATCTTTTCTAAAGTTTTTATTGCTTATATAACTTTTCAAAATGCTAATGCTGGGCTGGAGAAATGGCTTAGTGGTTAAGGTGCTTTCCTGCAAAGCCTAAGGACCCATGTTTGACCCTCCAGGTTTCACATAAGCCAGACATACAAGAGCACAAGGTTGCATATGTGCACAAGATGGCACATGTGTCTGGATTTTGAATCCAGTGGCTGGAGGCCCTGATGTAACAATTCTCTTTCTTTCTCATATTAAAAAAAGGCCAGTCTGTTGGGCCTGCTTCAAAAAAAAAAAAAAAAAAAAAAAAAGCTAATGCTGACAAGAAAGTCAGCTTCCCTTGAGACACTCTGTCAGAAGAGTAGAAGTGCTCCCCACCCTGCTGGCACTGGGCATACCTGCAGGGTAATCTTGTTTTTCACGAGCAGTCCAATTTTGATGTCCATGAGATTTAGGTCATTCTCCAGCTGCTGGTTGGATCGGATGAGGGTGATGACTTCCTCCCGCATCTTCATGAGATCTAGCTCCTCCTGAAAGTCCTGGTCACTTTGGTCCAGGAGGTGGACAAATTTCCGAACCACAATCATAGGAGGATCCTCAGCGTTGACTGACAGAAAGAAAATATGCATCAAAGAACTGACTGAGCAGAAAAAGTTCAAAGCCTGGGGAAGTAGCAGCTCAGTCACAACAGTAGCTCTAGTGACACACAGGTACTGTCTGAGATATGCTAAGACAACCATCCAGTGAAGTCTCCCTAGTCATGTTATTGCTATGTTAACACACAGGCTAATGTATATGGCAAGCAGCAAGACATGTAGCCACATGTTAGCAAAGGGACTTAAATCACAAGTGGCACCGTCTCCCCCAAGCCTTGCCTTCAGGACAACCAAAGAGCTCCGTGGAGAGTGCCCAGGGCCTGAGGGTTCCCAAGCACTGCCTCAACTCTTCACTGCTGAGCCACAGTTACTCACTGAGAGTCTTGTAGTCATCACGAGCTTTGTTTGCCCGAATGAAAGCCTGGATTTTGATAATGTCATTTATCTAAAGAACAAAGAAAAGATTCCTTTACTGACTAGTTCAGCAGATACATACCAGAACAAATCTGACTGCTCCACTTTACATGCCAGGGTACTTACATGGTCTCGGAAATACTGTAGACGATCTCTATAGCGCTTTCTAGCTTGATGCATCCTGGCCAGGGACTGAATCTGTGGAAAAGGGATCCTGGAGCTTAGAAGAGTCCTTTATCTCACCATGTCATTTACATTTGTACCCCATATGCAGGAACCCTGCTAGGACTGCCATACCTTCACAACTTCATCTTTATGGGAGCGCAGGTAAGCTAAACGATCTTGATATGCCTTCTTCTGCTTGTATCCTCTCCATTGCGACTAAAGGCATCAAATAGTATAAACGGCATTACTTCCCAAGAATCAGTAGAAGTAAAAATAAATCGCATCTTGCTATATTATCCAAGTACAATTCAGAAAGGAGCACTTTAAAAAATATTTATTTATGAGAGAGAGAAGGAGCAGATAGAGAATGGGTATGCCAGGGCCTCTAGCCACTGCAAACCAACACCAGATGCATTTATCACCTTGTGCATCTGTCTTGTGTGGATACCAGGGAATTAAACCTGGGTCCTTAGGCTTTGCAGACAGGCACCTTAACTGCTAAGCCATCTCTCCAGGCCTAGAAAGGAGCACTTGTAACAGTGATGGAGGAATGAGGGCACACAGACCATGCCTCCACCGTAAGAACACAATGGCTAAATTCTACTTCCTTGATATTAGCATAACATTTCACACAGTTTTCTTTCATTTTATTTTTTTTTAGTACTGAAGATTGAATCTAGGGCTTCTTGCATAAGTGCTCCACCCCATATCTCCACCCCATACTCCATACAGATTCAACCTTTTTTTTTTAAAGTTTTTAGGTTTTCTTTTCCCTCCCGCCCTTCCTTCCTCCCTCCCTCCCCCTTCCTTTCTCTCTCTCTCTCTCTCTCTCTCTCTCTCTTTCTTTCTCTCTTTCTTTCTCTCTCTTTCTTTCTTTCTTTCTTTCTTTCTTTCTTTCTTTCTTTCTTTCTTTCTTTCTTTCTTTTGAAGTAGGGTCTCATTGTAGCCAAGGCTAACCTGGAATTCACTATGTAGTCTCAGAGTGGCCTTGAACTCATGGCAATCTTCCTACCTCTACCTCCCAAGTGCTGGGATTAAAGGTGTGTGCCACCATGCTGGGCTGGTTATCCTTTTTGTTATCAGATGAGGAAGGCATATTGGTGTCTTTACTTTACAGATTCACTGAATCTAACAACAGTGCAGCCATAATTCCTAATCCAGAATTCTTTACGTGACAATGCTATCTTGTTTCTGAAGCAAAACCCAGTATTTCTATCCAGGTTCAAATCTTATCCACAAAGTGCAGGAAGATGAGGAAAGGTATCCAAAACTAAACAGCACGAGGCACAGTGATTATAAAGAGGAGGTAAGGTTAGAAGAAACACACTTGCACTTTCAGTTTGAAGGGCTGACAGTTTATTCCCCCTGCTCTAGAAACCCACTTGCTCTGTGAAGTACCTGAATGCAGGTGATGGCAGGGATCTGTTTCTTCAGGAAGTTCATCCTGGATCGGAATTCCTGTCGAACTAAGTATCCACGGCAGCAGGCTTGCAACTTGGTGATCAGTCCTTCATTGGCCAGCCAAAGCTGCTCTCTGTTATATGCAGCAGTCACTCCAGAGATGGAACTCTATAAAAGTATTTGGTCACACTCAAATACATGAGAATGGACACAACATGTCACCTGCAGTGCTTTTCTGAGCAAGCACTGTGTGTTAAGACCCTGGGAAAAGATCTCCAACAGGGAGAGATAGCTGAAAAGTCCTACTGCTTTTTTTCCCTTTTCCCCTCACAGAGTTCCAAGCTATCATTGTGGATGAAAGAGGACTTTAAGAATGAATGCCATATGCAAAGAATGTCAGAGCACTAAGAGACCTGATGCCATAAAGCCAACCACACCTTCCCTGAACTGCCAAGGTCCAGAATCATCTTCTGTAAGAGAGCCCAAACAAGACAGACAGACAGACAGACAGATACACACACATACACACACACCCCTCTTACATACATTTTTTTCCTAGTTAAGCTGTGTCTGAGGTATCTGCTGGATTTCTAGACTACAAAAGGAAAAGGAAACCTGGTAGTCCTAGAAAGGGGTCGAATACGGAGGTACAGATTTATGAGTGCTGCAGCCACAGGCCCGAAAGAGATCACGCAGAAGAGTATGTGGAGGAAAAGAGGGCCTGCAGAACCCAGACACAATTCTGGCAGAAGCAGAGAAAAGGAAGGTAGTAGAGAGATTAAGAAGAGACATCAGACAGGCATGGTGGCTCACACCTATAATCTTAGCACTCAGGGTGGTTGAGAGTTTTTGAGGCCAGCCTGGATACAGAGTGGGTTCCAGGTCAGCCTGGGATAAATTGAGACCCTGCCTCAAAAGAAGAAGAAAAACATCAAAAGCAGAAAAGGGCTAGCAAGATTGCTCAGTGGTGAAGTGTGATTCCTATGCAAGCATTAAGGGCCTGAGGGAGCCTGAAATACTGAAGTTTGAATCTCCAGATCTCATGTAAAACAGCTGAGTGTGTACACGAGTGTCTGTAACTCTGATCCTGCAGAGGAGATCAGAAACCAAGGTATCTCTCAGGCTCACAAAAAAACAGAAAGCTCTGTTATCAGTAAGAGACTCCAGCTTCAAAGTGAGAACAGGCAGAAGACACCTGATGTTCTGCTCCTGCCATCTCAGAAAAGCGCCCTCTTTCCCCTTCCAGGCAAATGGTTGGGATGCTGCAAGGTAATATACATTGTATATACCACACACATCATTACACACATACACAAGTTAAAAAGAAAAAAAAGGTGGGGAGCCAGGAGTGGTGGCTCACTCCTTTAATCCCAGCATTCAGGAGGCAGAAGTAGGAGGATCACCGTGAGTTTGAGGCCACCATGAGACTACATAGTTAATTCCATGTTAGCCTGGGCCACAGTGAGACCCTACCTTGAGAGAGAGAGAGAGAGAGAGAGAGAGAGGAAAAAAAAAAAGCTGGAGCCAGAATTGTACTGGTGAAACCCAAAGAACTGAGGGCTTAAGGACAGTATGTCAGAGGCTTTCTAAATACATTTGACAATTAAAAGGTTACTGATGAATTCTAAAGTAAGAGCTTTACTAAAGGAGAAGGTAGAAAGGAAGCTGTATTGTTGTAAGCTAAGAATTGAATGGTAACTGAGAATGAATTCATGTGGGGCATGCTAACTTTCCAAATACCAGACAAGGACAGAGTATGAACACAGAAAAAGTCATGACAGAAAAAAATCAGGCTGGAAAGATGGTTCAACTATTAAAGGCACTTGCTTGCAAAGCCTGGTGGCCCAGGTTCAATTACCCAGTACCCACACAAAGCACAGTGGTACATGCATCTGTAGTTCATCTGCAGCAGCAAGAGGCTCTGGCACACATCCTCTCCCTCTCCCTTGCAAATAATAAAAGTAAGAAAAATCTCATGAGCTTTCCTCCTCCTTTCTCTCTCTCTCTCTCTCTTTCTCTTTTAAAGATAAAAAGTTTTAAAAAATATATATAGCTGGGTGTGGTGGTGCACGCCTTAGCAGAGGTAGGAGGATCACTGAGACTACATAGTGAGTTCCAAGCCAGCTTGGACTAGAGCAAGACTCTGCCTCAAAGTGCTCACCCCCACTGCCGAAAAAAAAAAAAAAAAGATAAAGGACACATGATATGTGTATAGACTGATACTTAAAAAATATAGTCCTTGGACCAGCATCAACAGCATGACCAGGGAACTTGTCAGAAATGTGGATTCTCAGGCTATGCCTTGGACCTGAAGGGTAAGAATTTTTATTTAAAAAGAGCCCCATAAATTTGATCCAGGAGACAGAGCAGAACAGTAGAAAATATAAGAGATGGAGACAAGCCTCTCAAGGAACTAGAGGAGGGTAGCATCAGGCACTAGGTGGTGATACGAACAATGAATGAGCTTTGGAAAGGAGAGGTTTCCCCTCCAGGGAGAAAATGAAGGACCAAGGGAAAAGTTGTAGTAGAGAGTGGTAACTATTAGAAGATTAGGTCATGGGCTCAAAGTAGAACAACAATCAGCCCCTGTTTAAATTCTTAGGTCCATATGCAAATCATCATCTAAGTCTGAGTGTGCCTATGGAGACTGGTGAGATTCTCAGGTGTATGTGGCTTAATCAGGGTTAGAAACGACTCTACTCCAAGATACAGCATGCATTCCTAAGCACAGCAGTCAACACTACTATTTATTATCTTTCCTTAGATGGTCCTTGTTTTTTCAGTCCTTGGTGATTTTCCCTACAATGTGCTTTCTGTTCAAACTAGCTTTTTCTCTCTTACTCACCTGCTCACATGTAACCTAGGCTGTCTTCCTGCAGGACAGAATTAAACTTTCCCTGAACATTTCCATGACTCTCCTGAAACTAAAGCCCTACCTGTCTGCTGTCACTAACACATTCAGTTCTGGACCTGTTGTTTTCACAACACTGTGCACCACTACAAGGTCTCTCTGGATCACCTGAATCGTGTCTCTCTCTCTGTCTCTCTTGTTGTGGTTTTTTGAGGTAGAGTCTTGCTCTAGCCCAGACTGACCTGGAATTCACTATGTAGTCTCAGGCTGGCTTCAAACTCACATCAGTCCTCCTACCTCTGCCTCCTGATTGCTAGGATTAAAGGTGTGCACCACCACCTGAATTTTCTTTAGTAATCACACAATTTAGCTCACAGAGTTCTACAATTCAGATGTCAATTATTAATATTAATATAATAATTAATAATAATTAATATAAATATTAATTATTTATCATCCCTCCCCAAACCATAATTTCTCCATAACAGCTTATTATACAGCCTACATTTGAGTCTGGAGCCTCAGATCACATGCGTTGCTCCCCTGAGCTAGTATTAGCTCTAAACCATTTTCTCTCATTTCCCTCCTTATGTGAAGAAAAGTGACCTACCTGGATCTCCTCCCGAGAAAGCTGCATAGAATTCTGCACAAAATCTGGAGGTTCATCCCATCCTCCTTCCTGGGTCTCCAGATTATGGTAATAATAATATCCACCTTTCACCCAGTGCTTCACCCACTTGCTGTTATTGTCTCCTGGGGAAAAAAATAAAGGAAATGAACATCCCAGAGCCACACTCCTCACATTTATATGTTCAACACTACAGAATTATTCTACTCAGGTTTGCTATATAAATGAGGACTACCAGGGCTGGGGAGATGGCTCATTGGTTAAAGAACCTGCTTGCAAAGCCTGCTGCTCTGGATCCACTTTCCCAGCACTACCAGATGCACAAAGTGGAACATGCATCTGGAGTTGGTTTGCAGTGGCTAGAGACCCTAGTGTACCCATTCTCATTCTCTCTCTCTACTTGCAAATAAAATAAAAACATTTTAAAAGAATAACAGCTGGGCATGGTAGCACACGCCTTTAATCCCAGCACTCGGGAGGCATAGGTAGCAGGACTGCTGTGAACTCCAGGCCAGCCTAAGATTAATTCCAGGTCAGCATGGAGTAGAGCGAGACCTACCTCAAAAAGACAAAACCAACCAAACAAGCAAGAATAATAATAAATGAAGACAATTCCCAAAACCTGTTCCTTGGATCCTTGACAATAAAGGGGCATCCATCCTGCATGCTCATTAAATTGAGGCTACTTTTAACTGCCCTTAGGCTTTGACAATCAGAACTACTACGAAAGGTAAACAGTCAAATATTTCCATCCTTTCCACACTCATAAAATTGATTTGGTTGATTTATCTCCAAAGGAGGAAAAACAACAGTATGTTCAAAATTTAGAATACTATCTTCTTTAAGATAAGTCTTAATACTGCACATTCATATCCAAATATCTTTCTCTACAGCTTGTCCAGTTCCTCTACATCTGTTCCTTCATATGCTCTGGTGCTTAGCTTCAGGCACACATTTATTTTCCCATAACCCACCTGCTGCCAGTCTTTTCTTCTTAGCTTCAGCAAGGTCACCCTGGTAAGTTTCGCCACATTCAGGAATGACTCCATATAAGCCGACATCAGGAGAACGAAGGGCACTCAGTGTTTTGCCAACATCACCACTTTCTACAGCTTCATTAATGGCAAAGATGCCCAAGGCAACTGTCCCAGAACAGAATGGTTAATGAGCAATCTGTAAAATGTCTACATACCCACACTACTTGACCCAAGTATACCTCCTAGCCAACTATCCCCTCGGATTTCTCTGTCTAGACCAAATATCAAGACATGTGGCACCATGCCACCAACAGAAGCAGGACAGCAGATACATACACTTCTGTGCTTCTTGAGTGTCTTTGTTGGACTGCCAGATTCCACCTTGAATTTCATCCAACCACAACACAGCTGACTCATCCTGGGTTTCCTACATATCATTAAAGACAAAACAATACAGCAATAAAATCAGGGTACCTGTGACAAGGGATCTCTGAGACTCAGATATGAAATAATGAGTTCCAAACATACGGGACACATGTGTTAATTAACTGGAAAAAGCCAGGCACCAAAACTTGGTAAGTTGTGAGGGAAATGGTTCAGATATAAGGCAAGGATAGATGAAAATGAGTTGAGTGAGCAAATAAACTTGGAAGGGACTTTTATAGTGTGACAAAGGCCAAAGCGTGTATACAATATACAGTATTTAGTCTAAAAAGTTTCCTTTGCCCAAGACATACAGAAGTAATTAAAATTCTCTGTGACTACTAATCTTTAAGACTATCAAGTCTTAATTTTTTAAAAATATTTTTTAAGATTTAAAAATTTTATTTATTTATTAGAGATAGATAGGGAGGGGGGAGAGAATGGGCATGCCAGGGCCTCTAGCCACTGCAAATAAACTCCAGACGCATTCGTCACCATGTGCATCTGCCTTACGTGGGACCTAGAGAATCAAACCAGTATCCTTAGGCTTTGCAGGCATGTGCCTTAACCACTAAACCATCTCTCCAGCCCTTAAAAAATATTTTTATTGCCAGGTGTGGGTGGCTCATGCCTTTAATCCCATCACTCAGGAGGCAGAGATAGGAAGATTACTGTGAGTTCAAGGCCACCCTGTGACTACATAGTGAATTTCAGGTCAGCCTGAGCTAGAGTGAGACCCTACCTCGAAAAACCAAAAAAAAAAAAAAAAAAAAAAAAAAAAATTTGCAAGCAGAGAGGGGAAGGGAGAATGGGTGCACCAAAGTCTCTTGCCACTATAAAATGAACTCCAGACACAAAAACTACTTTGTGAATCTGGCTATGTGGGTACTGGGGAATTGAACCCTGGCCTACAATCTTTGCAAGCAAATGCCTTTAATCACTGAGACATCTCCTCAGCCCTCAAGTCATAACTTTAAAAAGACCCTTTTTGTCACGACATTTAAAGAGCCTGGAGTCACTACAGACAATCTAAACTTTCGCCAGATTGTATTTTAAACTTTAATGTTAAATCATTTACTGAGAACTTAAAAACATTTTTTTTCTTGGTTTTTTGAGGTAGAGTCTCACTCTAGTCCAGGCTGACCTGGAATTCACTATGTAGTCTCAGGGTGGCCTTGAACTCATGGCAATCCTCCTACCTCTGCCTCCCCAGTACTGGGATTAAAGGCATGTACCACCACACCAGACCCCAAAACAAATTTTAATACAGAAACATAATAAATGGTGAGGAGATAGCCAAGCCAACAAAAACGTCATTAGTCCATGGAATAGTCTGGTAGTCTGGGTTGACTATTAATAACAGAGGTGATGTAGTAGAAGTGACTTACTTTCTTCTTCCTATAGTTTTACAACCACCATTTTAAGTGAGCATATAAAGTAACTGGTTTCAAGCCAGGCGTGGTGGCGCATACATTTAATCCCAGCACTCGGGAGGCAGAGGTAGGAGGATCGCCGAGAATTCGAGGCCACCATGAAACTACATAGTGAATTCCAAGTCAGCCCTGAGCTAGAGTGAGACCCTACTTCAGAAGAAAAAAAAAGTAACTAGTTTCATATGGCATTTTCACACAAACACATTACATCACTTGCTCTTACTCATCTCCACTTGCTAGTCCCCTACCTACCTTCAAATATTCCTCCTTTCTGCTTTCATATTATATGTTTCATGACTCTTTTTTCTCCCCCAAGATCTCTTTTCCTCTAATAGTCCTCTTTCTACTTTCATAACACGCATGTATATAAATTTAAATCTAGAGTGTGCATAAGTGAGAAACATGTTACTTGTCCTGCTGAATTTAGCTTATTTTGCTTAACATAATGATCTCCAGTTGTATCCCAGGCTTGCTATGTAGCCTAGGGTGACCTTGAACTTCTGATTCTCCTGCCTCCACCTTGTCAGCACACTACCCATGTCCAGTTTTAATTTCCTTTATGGCTGAATAAATTGTGTATATCAACCACATCAAAAATATTTAAGCCAGGCGTGGTGGCACACGCTTTTAATACCAGCACTCAGGAAGCAGAGACAAGAGGACTGCAGTGAGTTTGAGACCACCCTGAGACTACATAATTAATTCCAGGTCAACCTGGGCCAGAGTGAGATCCTACCTTGAAAAACCAAAAAAAGTATATTTTATTATTTATTTATTTGCAAGCAGAGACACAGAGAGAATTGGTGTGCCAAGGCCTCTTGCCACTGCAAACAAATTCCAGACACCTGAGCCACTTTGTGCATCTGGCTTTACTACAAGGATAATGGGGACTCAAACCCGGGCCCTGAGAATTTGCAAGCAGTTTAATCTCTGAGCCATGTCTCTAATCCATCAACCAAATTTTTTAAGTCCATTCATCTGTTGATGGATATCTTAGTTGGTTCCGTTTCCTTTTTTTTTTTTTTTGTGTGTGTGTGTGTGTGTGTGTGTGTGTGTGTGTGTGTGTGTACAGGCACATGTGTCCCACAGCACACATGTGGAGGTCAGAAGACAACTTTCAGGTGTTGGTCCTCTCCTTTGAGGCAAGGTCTCATACTGTTTAGCACTGCTTTCTTGGTTTGTTTTGTTTTTTCAAGGTAGGGTCTCATTCTAGCCCAGGCTAACCGAGAAGTCACTCTGTGGTAACAGGCTGGCCTCAAACTCAAAGCAATCCTCCTCCCTCTGCCTTCCAAGAGCCATGGACCATCCTGCCCAGCTTCACCACTACTGCCTTCTGCAGACTAAGTGGCCCCTGGCATTGTGATTTTTTTTCCTCCCTCCCTCCCTCCCTTCCTTTCGAGAAAGACAGAGAGAGAGGGAGAGGAAGACAGATGGAGATGGGCACGCCAGCAGTCTCTCAACTACTGTGAACAAAATCCAGGTGTGTGCATCCCCTTGTGGTCAAGTGCTGCATTGTGCCCTTGCATCACTTTGCATCTGGCTAAACGTGGGACCTGGAGATTGGAACCACTGGAGATTGGAACCAGCATTCTCAGGCTTAGGAGGCAGGGGCCTTAACCACTAAGCCATCTCTCCAGCCTGACAGATTTTCTTGTTTCTGTCCCCCCTTCTCACCTGTGCCACTATGGGACTACAAATGCCTACCACAGTATCCTTTTTATGAGGGTGCTGGGGTTCTCAACTCAGGCCCTCATGTTTGCACAGGAAGTGCTTTATCTACTGAGTCATCTCCCCAGCCCCTAGGCTGGTTCTTACCTATTATAAATAGTGTAGCAATTAATATGAATGTGCAAGTATCTCTGTGTTATGTTGACAAACATTTTTTTTAATAGCTCATTGGTGATCATTTGTTCTGAAAGGCATATACTCAGAAGTATCTTCCTCTCAAGCCAATACGGTGTCACATGCCAGCAATCTCAGCACTTGTAAAGTGGACGCAGGTTGATTAAAAATTCAAGTCCAGTCTAGGCTACATGAAAACCTGTCTCAAAAAACAAAAACAAAATGGTTGAAGGTGCTTGCCTAGCATGTATGAAACAATGGGTTCAATCCTCAGCACTACATAAACCAGCCATGTCGTGGTCATGCACACCTATAATCCTAACACTGGGAAGGTGGAGGTAGGAGGATCAGAAATTGACCATCTGTGGTTACAGGGGGAATTTGAGACTTGTCTTTAAAAAGAAGGAGATAGAAGAAGAAAGAGAGAGGGGGAAGGGAGAGAGGAAAAGAAGTAACTTTCTCTTACATTTTTCAGTTTTTAAGAATCTAGCTATCATCCTCTGATTCACAAAAGCCAAGTGTGAATTTGACCCAGTCATTCATCACAGGTAATTAGCACAATATGTCTCTCTCCTCCCCATGTGAGAGTCAGAGTTGGAGCTACTGAGATACCTAGTTAGATTTCAGTGGTGGGGCTGAGATTAAGCTAACTGTTTCAAAGGATAAATGAGGGTCCTTTGTTCAGATGTCTCTAAGGCCTTTACAGAAAGCATCAATTCAAGAGACTAACAAGATAAGAAATGGCAAGGCACACCTTGATTTTAAAATGGCTAGGTGTACAAGTCATGTTTATGAGGGGGGATGCCTGGAACACCTTACAAAATTAACATGCTCCTGAGGCTTACTTAAGCTACTAGCAATTAGAATAAATTGTAACTGAAAACATTCACTTAGGGCTGGGGGTGTAGCTCAGTGGTAGAGTGCTGTCCTAGTACATATCAAGCACCACGTTCCATCTCCAGAAAAAGTTCATTTAGATTGTTTGATGTAAAACACAACCTGCCACAGCACCAATGAGGCAGAATAAAGAACTCAGTCAAGCCCTCCATCTCTGCGGCCATATGAGGCACTGTCTGGGCTTTAGGGCAAAGTGGAAAGTTTCACTACTCAACAGCTGGAGCCACAAAACCTTCGGGAGGCCTGGCTTTCCTCCCACCTGACTGTGGAGGGCAGTGCCACAGCTCACCACACTGAGTGACGCAGCCAAACCCTGAGGTTTAGAGCATACTGTGGAAGGATGAGGCCCCAGAAAGGCACCTAAAATTGAGAACAGTGATTTTTCTCAGATATGGAGTTTCAGGAAGAAAGATCACTTAACCAAACTGTGGTAGCACTGACCCCATCCCCAGTTTTAAGAAGCTCTCAGTCCTAGGAAAGGAAAAGTAAACCAATAAACAGAATGAAAACACAATTCATGGATGGCTGCAGAACCTAGAGCCTTCCTACCACTGGTCACTACTACTGGAAATAGAAAATGACCACACACAATCTCCTGGAGTCCTCAAAATTAGTACTGGAAATGTTAACAATAGTTCCAATGTGCAGCCACAATGAGTCAGTCATAGGCTTATAAACATGTAAACTGAGAAATTCAAGTCCGAAGGTCCAAGTCTCCAAAAGAAGTAGCCTAAAAATCCTTGCATCATAAAATGAATAGTACTTCCACAGAATAAAGCCATTTTTGGTTCAGTTTTAGGCTAATCTCACATGGAATAGTCTGAGCAGAAGCTGTTGTCAGCAAAGCTAGGAGGCTTTGCATTGAGAGGCAGAGCCTAGCAAGAATTCTGACCAAAGTCCCGCCTCCCCCGCTCTGTCATGCAAAGCAAACGGTCTAAGTAAACCTCATACACAGGTCTCCGGAGATGACTCAGCAGTTAAGGGCATTGATCATAAAGCCTGCAGGCCCAGGTTCATTTCCCCAGTACCCATGTAAAGCTAGGCACACACACAGTTCTCTAAGAAACAAGCAAAAGAGCTGAAGTATAAAAAGCAAGAGAGGGCTAGAGAAATGGCTTAGCAGTTAAGCCTGCTAAGCCTAAGAACGGTGGTTCCAATCTCCAGGTCCCATGTTTAGCCAGATGCAAAGTGACACAAGGGTGCAATGCCGTACTTGACCACAAGGGGGTGCATGCATCTGGAGTTCGTTCACAAAGGCTGAGAGGCTGCTGGCACGCCCATTCTCTATCTGTCTTCCTCTCCCTCTCTGTCTCTCAAAAAAAAAAAAAAAAAAAAAAAAAAAAAAAAGAGAACAGATTGGTATGTCAGGGAAACCCAACAGAAATACTCTATCAGATTGAAGAAGAATGAGAGATACATCACTTTATCACAATATAAGCAAAACTCAAAATCTTCCCAGTCATGCTTGCTCTAAGGAGATCATCTAAAGTTGGGCTGGGGAGATAGCTTAGTGGATAAAGTGCTTGCTGCCCAAGCCTCAATTTGACCTGATTTTATAGACTTCATGTAAAAAGCCAGAAGCCTTGGCAAATTTCTATAATCTCACTCTGATGGTAAGATGGGAGGTAGAGACAGGAGAATTTCCCAGAAGTTCCGAAGCTTGGCTTGTGTTGGACACATTGGTTAGCAGCAGCAGCAGCAACACTAAGAATGATGGAGACCTGCCTCACGATGAGCCAGAGGCAAAGAACAACCTGGACATTGTTCTGACCTACACACATGCACATGTGCCTATGCACACAGTGGGTTTTTTTTTTTTTTTTTAAGAAGAAGGAAGAAAGGAAGAAGGAGAGGAGAGGAAGTGGAAGTGGTGGTGGTAGTAGTAGTAGTAGTGGTAGTAGTGGTAGTAGTAGTTGTTGTCGTCATCTGGAGCTGGAGAGTGGTTAAGGCACTTGCCTTCAGAGCCTAACGACCCGAGTTTGATTCCCTAGTGCCCACACAAAGCCAGATGCACAAAATGGCACATGCATCTGGAGTCAGTTTGAAGTGGCACACTCCCTTCCTAAATGGCAATTCTTACCCTTTAAAACTTCCTCCAAAGCCTGCCCTTTATTATGTGGCATTGTTTGCATTGGTGAGCACAGACAAGCTATTGCAAATACAATCAAGGTTATACTACATATGTGTGCAAACCCACTCCTAATGCCAATCTATACAACATAGTCATCAACTACACAATACAAGCAATGACTCTTATCAGAAAGGAGGAGAGCCTTAATGGCCCCTATGTGTTTAAGAATTAATCCTGTAATGGCTACAGAGAGGGAGAGCCAAGATAGGGCTGTAGTGGTGGATTTGAGAAGGCTGGGAGAACAGCAATGTACCAAACAAAAGTATTTTAATACCTAAATCAGCAATACAGATGTACTGGTACATGTCAGCTGGCTGTTAATGACCTACATTCAAGTATGCATGTGTACATTTGTCCACACATGGAGGAGTGGAGAGAGTTTTAAAAGCCATTGGCATTTATAATTTAAAAAATGATCCCTGAAGTTGGAGAGATGGTTCAGCGGTTACAGTGCTTACCTGCAAAGCCCAAAGACCTAGGTTCAATTCCCCAGTACCCACAGATACTCAGATATCCAGATACAGATACCCAGATTCAGAAGGTGGTGTATGTGTCTGGAGTTCACGTGCAGTGGCTAGAGGCCCTGGCACACCCATTCTTTATCTGCTTCTTTCTCGCTCTCAAATAAATAAATAATTTTTTTTGTTTGTTTTTGTTTTTCGAGGTAGGATCTCACCACTCTGGCCCAGGCTGACCTGGAATTAACTTTGTAGTCTCAGGGTGGCCTCGAACTCACAGCGATCCTCCAACCTCTACCTACCAAGTGCTGGGATTAAAGATGTGCGCCACCACGCCCGGCAAATAAAATATTTTTAAAAAGTTATTCCCAAGAGCCAGCCATGTCTTGGCATTCAGATTTTATTACCCAATGATAGTTCCCTTTTAGCAAACACTCCAAAAGTACTAAATTTAAGTGAAGGGAAAAACAGTTATCAGTGAAAATGGTAGAGTAAGGGCCTCTACAAAATCCTCTCTGCCCTAAAAGTAACACAAACACTGGCAGAAGAGGCCTGACAATCAGCCTTTTCAAAATGGTGGTGATGAATCAAAACTTTTCAGCAATCAGTTATCTCAAAAAACCAGAATCTCAGTAAGGAGAAGAAAAAATATCACTAACAGTAAGCTTTACAGTGTGGTTTTCTCACCTGCCTCCAGAACTGCCATCAGTTGACCGGTGTGGTGATTCCCTGGAAGAGGACACTTGCCACTGTCCTTACCTGACCTGACCAAGAGTTTACCTAGTACAGTCTTTTTTTCCTGGAGCTTTGATCAAAAACAGTAAGATGCAACTGTTTTAACATCATGTATATGTGTGTGGAGCAATGGACAACAGTTTAGGCATATGATCCCAGCATGCTGATGAGGAGAGGGAAACAGGAGAAGTTTTTGGAAGTGCAGCAAACTGCAAGACCAAGAATTCAAAAACAAAAATTCCTGACTCAGATGAGATATAAAGGAGAGGACTTGCTGGGAGTGGTGGCACTTGCCTTTAATCCCAGCACTTGGGGAGGCAGAGGTAGGATGACTGCCATAAGTTCGAGGCAAGCCTGACACTACATAGTGAATTATAGGTCAGCTTGGGCTCGAGCAAGACCCTACCTCAAAAAAAAAAAAAAAAAAAAAAAAAAGAAAGAAAGAAAGAAAGAAAAAAAGAAAAGAAAAAAGAAAGGGAAAAAAGACAGGACTGACTCAAAATTTGTTTTCTGATCTCTGCATGTGTGCCATGGCACACACATGCCCACACTCATGCAAAACACACAAATAAATCATTTAAAACTTTGGGGCTCATCAGTTAAAGATGCTTGCTTGCAAAGCCTGTTGGCCTGGTTTCAATTCCACATAAAGATGGATGGGCATTTGTTTGCAAAAGGAAAGAACCAGGTATACACATCCATGCATGTAAATAAAAAATTTTAAATATTTAAGAAAACTTGAGGAAAGTCTAACATTGACCTATATAGTAAATATAGGAATGGGATTAATAATAAAAAGACATCCAACAGGGCCTGGAGAGATGGCTTAGCAGTTAAGCATTTGCCTGTGAAGCCTAAGGACCCCAGTTCGAGGCTTGATTCCTCAGGACCCATGTAATACACAAGGTGGCATGTGCATTTGGAGTTCGTTTGCAATGGCTGCAGGCCCCAGCGTGCCATTCTCTATCTAACTGCCTCTTTCTCCCTCTGTCTGTTGCTCTCAAATAAATAAATAAACAAACAACAACCAAAAAAAAAAAAACATTAAAAAGACATCCAACAACAAATCCAAACCTCAGGATATATGGCTTCACTGGTGAATTCTAGCTCTATTTAAAGGTTTGACAATCCTTTACAAACTCTTCTAAAATTTAGAAGGAACATTTTCAAGCTCATTCTACAAGGCATTACCTCACACCAATACTAGAGACAAATACATCACAAGAGAACTATACCTTAAGTGTTTTTATTTTTGAGAGATGGTCTAACAGCCCAAAGTAGCCTTGAATTCACTATATAGTTGGGAATAACTATGAACTTCTCCTTATCCTCCTGCTTCTACCTCACAAGTGCTAGGATTGCAGGCATGTACCACCATGCCTAGTTACAAACTAAATTTAAGACTTTTTGAGTGCTAAATTTGGAACTCAAGGATAATTATTTTTAAAACTACTTTCTAGATGCTTGTAGGAACTTGGAAGCTAAACTGATGCCTAAAAAAAGTCAATTCCACCTAAAGTGTAGTTCATTCAGCTTGGCCATGCAATGTTAAGCAAACTTTCCTTTAACTTTCCCTTTCTTCCACTCTTGATTAATTCTGAAAAGTTATTCCACACCAAAATAAAATATTTTAAGATCCACTCATATCCTCTTAAGATTTAACTTCCATGACTGAAACAAAAATATACAACCTTACAGAACAAGTGAGAGCAACTCTACAAGTCATATCCTCAATCTGCTTCCCTTTAGACATGCAATGCAACCAAGCTTATCCTCCCCCAAACCTGCTCCTCTGACAGATGTTATCAGGCTCCCTGTGGACTTTTTGAAAAGCAAAACCATGCACTATTACCTCTACCAACACAAAATCATTGCAGCCAAACACCCATCAGAGATTACCAATCAGCAACGCTAAAATTTAAGAACTTGTATTTTTTGTTTGTTTGTTTGTTTTTTTCAAGGAATGGTCTCACTCTAGCCCAGGCTGACCTGGAATTCACTATGTAATCTCAGGGTGGCCTCGAATTGACAGCAATCCTCCCCTCTCTGCCTCTTGAATGCTGGGATTAAAGGCGTGTGTCACCACAGCCAGCTAAGAACTTGTATTTTAAAAAATATTCTTTATTTATTTGCAAGCAGAGAGATCAGAGAAGAGTTGAAAGAGAGAGAATGGGCAACCAGGGCCTCTAGCTGCCACAAACGAACTCCAGATGCATGCGTCAATATATATCTGGTACATGTGGGTACTGGGGAATTGAACCCAGGTCGTTCATTAGACTATGCAAGCAAGTGCCCAGCCTTGTTTTTTTTTTGTTTTTTTTTTAAGGTAGGGTTTCACTATAGCTCAGGCTGACCTGGAATTCACTATATAGTTTTAAGGTGGCCTTGAACTCACGGCAATCCTACCCCGTATTTTTTAATTTGTAATTTATTTGTGTGTATGGGCATGCATGTGCCACAGTGTATGCGTAGATGAGAGGACATCCTATGGGTATTGGTCCTCCTTTTCACCTTCTTTGAGACATATTTTGCCACTGGGAAGGTGGGTAGTCTAGCTATCCCTTGAACTTCAGGCCACCTTCCATTGGTAAGTTGGGATAACAAGTGCTTGTGCCACTTTGTGGCCAGCTTTATGCAGTTGCTGGTCATCGAACTCAGGCTGGCAGGCTTCCAGTGCAAGCACCTTTAACCACAGAACCATCTCCGCAGCCCCAGGAACTAGTATTTTTTTTTTTATCTTTTAAATATTTCATTTATTTATTTGTAAGCAGATAAAGACAGACAAGGGTGAGGGGGCACACCAGGACCTCTAGCTGCCATAAATGAACTCCTGGTACACATGCCACTTTATGCATCTGGCTTTACATGGATATTGGAGAACTGAACCTAGGTCATCAGGCCTTGAGGCAAGTGCCTTAACCACTGAGCCATCTCTCTGGCCCTAGGAACCTGTCTTTTTAAAATGAGATTTTATTTTTTTAATTTTTTTTTTTCCGAGGTAGGGTCTTACTGTATCCCAGGCTGACCTGGAATTCCCTATGTAGTCTCAGGGTAGCCTCGAACTCATGCCAATCCTCTCTGCCTCCTGAGTGCTGGGATTAAAGGCATGTGTCACCACGCCCAGCTCTAAAATGAGATTTTAAAGTGTTCTGATGATCAACCAAATCTGGGAAGTTTGGATACAACAAAATGAACTGAAGACTGAGACCTCCCATCCAGCTTCCCTAATGTAAGTGAAATCAGTTAGTCCTGAAATCTCAATTCCAGGCTATAAAACAGGGGTTGTGCTTTAGTTCATGCACAGAACCCAGTGACATTCTAAATAATGTGCCTCTTAAATAGTTACCAAACACTGCTCTTACATGATTAGCATATACAAATTTTAGCTACTCTCATGGCAGCACAGTCAAAAGCAATCTGTCAGCAATGCTGATACCTACTAAAAAGCAATATACTAAATATACTACAACCCACCATCCCTAAGACAAACTGCTTGGATATTAAGGTTCAATTTAAATACAGGGCAAAAATGAACGGCGGAGCTGAAGAGATGGCTTAGCATTTAAGGTGCTTGCCTGCAAAGCAAAAGGACCCAGGTTCAATTCTTCTCTAAGACTCACAAAAGCCAGATGCACAAGGTGGCACATGTGTCTGGAGTTCATTTCCAGCAGCTAGAGGCCCTGGTGTGCACATTCTATATCTGACTCTTTCAAATAAATAAGTAAAAATAAAATATTTTTTAAAAATGAACTGTGGGGGCTTGGAGAGATGGCTTAGCAGTTAAGCACTTGCCTGTGAAGCCTAAAGACCCCAGTTTGAGGCTGGATTCCCCAGGACCCACGTAAGCCAGATGCACAAGGTGGCTCATGCATCTGGAGTTCATTTGCAGTGGCTGGAGGCCCTGGCATGCCTATTCTCTCTCTATTTGCCTCTTTCTCTCTCTGTCGCTCATAAATAAATGAATAAATAAATAAATAAATAAATAGATTGTGGTGCTTGGAATTCGAATGGTGGCAACCTCCAATTGGATGTGGAGGCAGGTAAGGCTAGATGGAGACATTAGTGACAGCTCTGGGGTACTAATTCTTACTATAATCTGACTACCAATTACATAACTATGTTCATTTTTGAAAATTTACTAACTATATACTTAGTTGTCATTTTTCTGGATCTTATATTTCAAGAAGGAATTCAGGGGGGAGGGGAGGGAAGGGAAATATCATGGTTTATTGTCTGTAAGTATAGAAGTTGTCAATTTTAAAAAAAAGAAGGAATTCAGCTAAAGAGACATGTCTACAACAAAAAACAAAAACTCTAATGTGTAAAATGCCATGAGCTCCTGGAAGGGGGTATCTGTGTTCCTCAAATGTATCTATTTCTCCAGTGCTCTGAATCTGGTGCCCAGGAAGTAGCCAATAAGTGAATTAAGGAAGACATTGCTAACTCCACCCTTGTTCTAAAAGGGATGAAATGTTCTGAACCTAAAGAACAATTCCCAGGCTGCTCACCTGGGCTTTTTCTCTCTTTGCTCTGATTAGTGTGTCTTGGTAATGCTGGGCCACTTCTGCAACGACCCCCTCCAGCTTGGCTGCAGGAATCTGCAAGGCCTGCAAAGTCTTTTGGGCATCACCTTCATCCAGGGCTTCATTAATTAGACTAATGGCCAAAATCCCTAAATACACAGAGAAAGTTATTTTTAATTAAGAAATTTATAAACAAATCAAACCTAGCGAGGCACTGTAGCAAACATCTATATCCCCAGCTATTACAGAGGCTGATATAGGAAGATGTCTTATATCTACAAGTTCAAGACCAGTAACTGAAAAGTCTCCTAACTCATCATTTTTACAGAAGAAAGCACTAGGTTAAGGCACCTCTTCTCTAAGATCATACAGCAAATGAGAGGCAGATGGAAGATCTAAGCCCAAACCTCCCACTCTCAGATAAATCTCTTCCCACCAATTAGTTGCATATTCTCCAGGAAGTACAAAATAAAACTAGAATCATCAACTTCTCAGGTATCTTAGGCAGCTATGCTACTCTTGTGAAGAGTCAGTTGTGTAATACAAAATTTGGGTGGTCTTTGTCCCTGGTTTCTGGGAAGGAGCCTTTAAACCCCTTGGAATATCCTGAGGAACAGAAGAGTCTTGTATTTGCAACAGTATCTTACACCACACCTGAATGTAGGCAATAAGAGGGTTCCTAATGGGCCTCTAGATGATTTCAGGATGGGAGCTGGCCATGCTGGAAAGATCAACTATGTTGTTGTAAGGCTGTCTCCTGATTGCCAGGGAAGTAGTAAAGGCTGGATAGTGAGCTTAAGGACATGGCCAGTAATTCAATCAGTCATGTGTATGTATGTATTAAAGCCCATGTAAAAACTCTGAACACTCAAGGTTGGATGAGCTTCCCAGGTAGGTGATGAAGTTCAATATCAAACAACACAGCAACTTTGCATTTAGAATCCTCCCAGACATCTTCCAATGGGTCTCTCTTCTTTTGCCTGGTCCTAAATTACATCATTTATACTCAAAGTTTAATCTTAAATTTAGCACTTTTCTGCATTCTGTGAGACATCTAGCAAACTACTGAACCAGAGGGGACAGAGGAATCTTCTAAGTTAATAGCCAGTTGTTCATAAGTGCGGTGGCCAGAGCTTGAAGCTGATGTCTGAAAAAAGGAGTCTTGTGGAGAACTAGGTCCTCAACCTGTACAAGCTGACCTAATTCTAGGTAGTGCATGTTAGAACTACTTGTTAAAATAGCATTTAACAGTAACAGACCATGTTCAATTTGCCTCCTGATTTATTAGATACATACACAATGACAGCAGTTGCCTGACGTTTGAAACAATATCCAACCTTAGCTGTTTGTGTTACATAAATTTGCACCTTTCACTGAAAAACCATTCATGGGCCAATACCATCGTAAATAGTTTTTTTGAGGGGACAGGATGTGTACTCACGCTCATGTTCCTCTTGCACCACCATGTTCACATGGTCCACACAAGCTTGGATGTCATTCCATGAAATGAATTCATTGTTTTTTGCATGTTCCTGAGCTTTCAGTTTCATCAGCTCATCAAGATATCTGCTCAGGCCAAAACAAAAATAAAAGCATTTATGATTATGAGCGATAACAGGAATGAGAAGACTATGCCAACAAAGATGTCTAGGACATCACAGTTGTTTGATATAGTCTATAGACAATACAGGCAAGTTTTGGAATTGGGGTTACCTTAAGGTATACATATGCAAGGAAACCATTTATTTTTAAAAGCCTGTTACATATTTTAGGTTCTAAGAGAAACTAGCTCTACAATCAAGGAATGTCTTTAAGGAAATATAAGACTAAGGACCAAGGCTAAGGATACAGTTCAGTGGGGGGAGTGCTTCCTAGTGTGCACAAGGCCCTGGGCTCCAGCCTGAGGATGCGCTACCACCAAAAAATGAATGCAGGCCAGAGAAGATGGTTTAGCGGCTAAGGCATTTGCCTGCACAGCCAAAGGACCTTGGTTCAATTCCCCAGGACCCACATAAGCCAGATGCACAAGAAGGCACATGCATCTGGAGTTCGTTTGCAGTGGCTGGAGGCCCTGGCGCACCCATTCTCTCTCTCAAATAAATAAATAAATAAATAAATAATATATTTTAAAAAATGAATGCCACAGTACACCTCTAATATACTATAAGTCCTTCAACATCATACAGAATGAGATGTATTAATGCACAGTAAAAGCAGGATAACAGTGGGCATGGTAGTGCACGCCTTTAATCCCAGCACTGGAGGCAGAAAACAAAACAAAAAAAAACACAGGATGACAACACTGAAGACTTACAGCTGGGAAATGACAAGGACAACAGGAGTGTTGGCTCATGAAAGACTGCTACATAATGGACCCCAAGCATTCGCTCTGGGAACTCACCTCTGACAGTTTTCTTCCTCAATATTGGTCAGGCCTGTAACTGAACTGCTGAGCTGCTTCCACACTGTATTCATGTCTCCTGACTCCAAAGCCCTGTTGATGAGGGCCACAGATGACAGCATTTCCACGGCAACAGAGAGCTCAGGATGGGTGAGGCTGTGCTGTACAGAAGGGGAGAGAAAAACAAGAGGAAAGATATTCTCTAATACCAAAGGAATTAGAAGTTCCTTCAACATGAAACTAAGTTTTTTTGGGGAAAAAAATTCTACTGAAGCACACTAATCCATGGATATTAAATTCACTGGCAGGCTTGTTAACTTACTTCAAGATTCTGTTGCTGCAAAGTAGCCAGCTCCTTCTGATAAAGATCGGCAGCAAATGGATACACCTGGGGCAGCTGGGCTTCAGGATTCATTAGCTCCAGAACAGTCTTCTCCGCGACGCCCTTCTGGATCGCAGCATTGATTGCTGCCACAGCTGCCAATCCTGTGCAGAAAACAGGTCAGAAATACAGCAGGCTGGGGGCCCTGTGGGGAAGGCAAGCCAAGTTTTCGTCTTCTTTTGATAGGGTCTCATTATGTAACTCAGGCAGGCCTCAAATTTGCCACGATTCTCCTGCCTCAGCCTCTTGAGTGGGTGGGATTGTAGACATGAACCACCATGCCTAGCTAGGAAGTGCAAATTTTTGTAGAAGAAAGTTACAGTGTGTAAACTATTAGCTATAATTTTGAAGTATTATTTTCAATCTTTAAAAAGCATCCTCCTTGTCAGATATGGCAA
Organism: Orientallactaga sibirica; assembly: GCA_036365145.1. Lineage (NCBI taxonomy): Eukaryota > Metazoa > Chordata > Mammalia > Rodentia > Dipodidae > Orientallactaga > Orientallactaga sibirica. Next base: position 4,957,536 of record JAEOAD010000031.1, on the reverse strand, counting down.
AGGTAGGAGGATCACTATGAGTTTGAAGCCAGCCTAGGAATAGAGTTCCAGACCAGCCTGGAGACCCTACCTCAAAAAAAAACAAGCAAGCAACAAAAAGCCCATCCTCCTTGAAGATGGTGGTGGCAGCCCTGTGGTGTGGGTAGACTCTCAGCCTAAGTCCAGCTGGGCAGGAACAGAGCCAGCTCAAAGATGGACTCATGCTGAATGCAGCAAAGGCCAGAGGGTGGCTTTACTACTGAGCACCTAGCCACAGAGACCACGCCAGAAGACATGGACTCCTGGCTGGTATTTGATATTTGCTCTATGCCTGTCAATTCGTCTGGATGTCTGGTTGGCCAAACACACACCTTGACAAGTTACCCGCTATGGGGATCTCATTCACCCAACTCTGAGCCTACTGCAGGGTAACACACTGAATTTTGGTGATGTGCAAGGCCTACAGGCAGCATGAGAGACTATGCAGGCCAGCAGGTGGTCCATCATGCCAGGTACTTTGTGCCAGCTGGTCATCACTCGGGCAAGTGGCACTTAATTTCATGGTGAACCCCACTGGGCTGGCATTTCCTAGGCCATGGTTGAGGACCAACTTCAGGTGGTCAAGGTGAAGCCAAAGGTCAAGAGGGTGGGGGCTATACTTCAAAGACTGCCTGGGTGTACAAACCCTTCAGCCCTGAGGACTTAATTCACTCTGGACTGCCTGCCCCTTGAACTTCTGTTCTCTGTGCAGGGCTGACTCCAGCCCCCATAGGCTGGGGCTCTGGCTCCCCAACAGCTCAATTCTTTTTCTGTCTCTTCAGTGCTGTCCCCGTGAACTACCCACAACCACAGGCTGGGTGCAGGTATGCAAGAGATTGCCTTGGCCACCCTTGATCCCCACCTCTACCTTTTTCCCCTCCTGCATTCTTCCCTTCTCTGTCATAAGTGGTAAAACTTTGTGCTTCTAGTCAGTCTCTGTCTTGTAAGCCATCATGGCCCAGGGGGTAGAGGCCCTGCAGGAGTGAGCATGCCACTAGCTGGGAAGTAGGGGAAGGTAATTATGTTCACTCGTCCCCTGGCTGAGAGGGGATGCAAGCCCAAGGACCTGGGATGTGCCCCTCTGCCACCTCACAGCCTGTTCCTGGTTCCTCCCTTCCTGGCTAACTTGACCTGTGTATTCCTGGTATTTCAATAAGCCCCTAGCTTATGTATGGGGAAAAAAAAACCTCAAAATTCACTCCCCACCACATGAACTATACAGTTTGTGAACCATATCACAATAAAGCTGCTTAAAAAAAAACAAGAGCATTCTCTCCCTGCTTGCAAATAAATAAATAAAAAGTATTTAAAAAAAAAAAAGGCTGAAGAGATGGCTCAGCAGTTAAGGCACTGACCTGCAAAGCCTAATGACCTAGGTTTGCTTCCCCAGGGATCTTCTGTCCAGTGCTAGGATTACAGGCATGCACTGCTATACCTGGCATATTACATGAGCACTGGGGACTAGACTCAGGTCCCTTGCAAAGCAAGCATTTTACTCACTGAGCCATCTCCTCAGTCCCCTCCCCTCCCTTGCTAAATATGAAATTTCAATGGCATCTGGCTGAGGACCTTACTTCTCTGATACTGCTGGGCAGCACTGTTTGCAGCATCCACTCCAGACTGTACCTCCTCCTTCTGCAGAGGGTCAGTTTGTCCATTCTGAGAAAAGCAAAGGACATGTATGAGATAATTACTCCTGCTTAGGCCTCCAGACCTGATAGTTCCATTGTATTAACAGTGGTCACAAAGTTCAGAGAGCCACAAATGTGATAGCTCCAGGATTCATGCAGCCAAAGTGGACTCTTGGCTAGAGCCAAAGCCCTTGCCAAATCTGGGATAGAATGGCTTTCCAGATACCAGTACATTTTTTTGAGAATACCTCATTAAAAGCACTGAAATGTTCTGTGAGCAAATGTTTATGGAATTACGAGAACATTAGCTTACTCTGACCAATATATGCTGGGAATTTTTAAAGAGTATACTTGACCTTATTTAGACAGAAAAAGAAAGACCTTCATGTTTGTTCTAATTTTTTTTTAATCCAAAAAGAATAGTTCCACACAATCCATCCTCGCTACACATTGACTATTTTCCCAGTGTTAGCCAGAGGAAACTAGTGAGGAGTGGTCCTCTTTTTTTTTTTTTTTTTTTAAGTGGAAATTCCTGAAGCAAGAATGTTAAAAAAGTTGGAGAGCCAGGAGCCAGGCCTGGTGGCGCATGCCTTTAATCTCAGCACTTGGGAGGCAGAAGTAGGAGGATTGCCATTAGTTCAAGGCTACCCTGAGACTCCATAGTGAATTACAGGTCAGCCTGAGCTAAAGTGAGACTCTCAAAAAAAAAAAAAAAAAGGAGGGCAGAGGGGTTGGAGAGATGGCTTAACAGTTAAGGTGTTTGCCTGCAAAGCCAAAGGATCCCAGTTCAACTCTCCAGGACCCATGTAAGCCACATGCACAAGGAGGCACATGCATCTGGAGTTTATTTGCAGTGGCTGGAGGCCCTGGTGCACCCCCCTTTCTCTCTCTCAAATACATAAATAAATTATTTTTATTTTTTTATTTTTAGAGAGACAGAGAGAGACAGAGAGACAGAGACAGAGACAGAGAGAGAGGGAGAGGGAGACAGATAGAGAATGGGCGCGCCAGCAGTCTCTCAGCTGCTGTGAACGAAATCCAGATGTGTGCACCCCCTTGTGGGCAAGTGCGGCATTGTGCCCTTGTGTCACTTTGCATCAGGCTAAACGTGGGACCTGGAGATTGGAACCGGGTTCTTAGGCTTAGGAGGCAGATGCCTTAACTGCTAAGCCATCTCTCCAGCCCAAATAAAATATTTTTTTAAAAAAGAATGTTTAAGCCGGGTGTGGTGGCGCACACCTTTAATCCCAGCACTCAGGAGGCAGAGGTAGGAGGATCGCCGTGAGTTCAAGGCCACCCTGAGACTACATAGTGAATTCCAGGTCAGCCTGAACCAGAGTGAGACCCTACCTCAAAAAACCGAAAAAAAAAAAAAAAAAAAAAAAGAATGTTTAAAAGAAAACAAAAAAGCACAAAAACAACAACAACAAAAAAAAACCCCACCCACCCTCATCTCATTTTCCTCCAGATTCTTCTTAGAGGGAGGGAGAGAACTAAAAGGGTGGTTATATTGGGAAAGGGGATCACTTATTTTAAAAGAGAATTCACAGCTATAAAAGTAAAACAGGACTGGAAAGATGGCTTAGCAGTTACAGCACCTGCCTGCCAAGCCCAAGAACTCCTGTTTGATTCTCTAGGTCCCACGTTTAGCCAGCTGTAAAGTGACGCAAGGGTGCAATGCTGCACTTTCCCACAAGGGGGCGCACACGTCTGGAGTTCATTCACAGTGGCTGAGAGGCTGCTGGCACACCCATTCTCTATCTTTCTCTCTCTCTCTCTGATATCTGACTCTTCTCTCAAAAAAAAAAAAGTAAAACAGAGCCAGGCGTGGTGGCACATGCCTTTAATCCCAGCACTCAGGAGGCAGAGGTAAGAGGATCACCTTCAGTTTGAGGCCACCCTGAGACTACATAGTAAATTCCAGGTCAGCATGGGCTAGAGTGAGACCCTACCTCAAAAAACCAAAAAAAATAAATTAATAAATAAATTAATTAAATAAAAAATAAATAAAACAAAAAAATAAAACAGAATGTACTTTACTCAAGGGTTAAAAAAAATCGTAATTTTAGCTGGGCATGGTGGCACACACCTTTAATCTTAGTACTTGGAAGGCAGAGGTAGGAAGATTGCCCTGAGTTCAAAGGCCACCCTGAGACTACATAGTTAATTACAGGTCAGCCTGGGCCAGAATGAGATCCTACCAGGCATGGTGGAACACACCTTTAATCCCAGCACTTGGGAGGCAGAGGTAGGAGGATCCCGTGAGTTTCAGGCCAACCTGAGACTACATAGTGGGTTCTAGATCAACCTGAGCTGGAGTGAGACCCTACCTCAAAAAACCAGGAAAAAAAAAGACCCAATTTATACAGGAAAAAGTTACAATATGATGTTTTTAAAAGGTCACTTAAACATCTTAAAGGACAGCATGGGGTTCAACGGACAAATGGACACACACAAACTCCCTCAAGTTCCACCCAAGTACTTTCACCTGTCTCTTCTGCTGCTTGTCACTGAGGAGCTGCTTCAAGTACCAGTCACTGTTCTGTTGCTGTAGTCCTCGCAGACCCAGAGCTGGTGACTGCAGAGCCTTGAACAGGGCCAACGCAGCTGCCTGCTCTAAAGCCAGGTCAATATTTGCTAACGCAGAAAATGCTGAGGGGAAAAAAAGCAAAGGCTTAAAACCAAACTTCCATTCACATAGTAGCCTGGAATTCCTTCCTCCCAGATTGCAGAAACAACTCAAGAGTCAAAAGGTCCCCAACCAGCCTGTTCTTCAGGTTATATACACATCCCAGGCCTAGTTACAAGCTCTGGGTGAGCTTGGTTTGGCATCAATTTAGGGAGCACTGTAAGAACCACCAAGCCAGACCAAATCCAATGGTATATTCTTCTAAAATGTCACATCTTCCAGATTACTCATGGACAAAACACAAAATCTTTCATAGCTATTTAAGCTTTAGTCAAATTTCAAAGATGTTTAAAAAATATTTTATTTGAGCCAGGGATGGTGGTGCACACCTTTGATTCCAGCACTCAGGGGCAGAGGTAGGAGGATTGCCATGAGTACAAGGCCACCCTGAGACTACATATTCCAGGTCAGCCTTAGCTAGAGCGAGACCCTACCTTGAAAAACAAAACAAAACAAAAAACCAAAATGAAAAATATTTTCATTTACTTATTCACATGTGAGTGTATGTGTGTGATAGAGAGAGAAAGAGAGAAAGAATATTATACAAATATAAAAGAATTCATGTGTTGGGCATGGTGGCGCACATTTTTAATCACAGCACTTAAGAGGCAGAGGCAGGAGGATTGCCATGAGTTCAAGGCCACCCTGAGACTACAGAGTGAATTCCAGGTCAGCCTGAACTAGAGTGAGACCCTACCTTGAAAAACAAAACACAAAACAAAACAAAAAAAGAATGCATGTGATGCTTCACAATGACATACATAACGAAAGAATGAAAAACAAAACAAAACAACAATGATGAGAAGATTGCTTAGCAGTTAAGGCATTTCCCTGCAAAGCTAAAGGACCCAGGTTCGATTCCCTAGGACCCACATAAGCCAGATACACAGGGAGGCGCATGCATCTGGAGTTTGTTTGCAGTGGCTGGAGGCCCTGGCACGCCCATTCTCTCAAATAAATAAACAAACGAAATATATTTTTTAAAAAATGATAAAAATCTAATCTCTTAAGAAAGCTTCTTTTGGTGGGTAAGCAAGCTCAGGAATAGCACAACCCTTGCTATGAAGAAAGACTCTTCTGACAGGTTCATTGTCCCTACACTTGTCAAGCACAGGATGTGGCCTCAGACACTAGTATCCATGGTCACACAGATCTCCACCTCCTTGCTAACCCACCTCCATTAACTCTAGCTGCTCTCTGCATTAGCTGTCTAGGAAAGCCAGCTTTCTTTCTTTTTTTTTTTTTTTTTTTTTTGGAGGTAGGGTTTCACATAAGTACAGGCTGACCTGGAATTTACTATGAAGCCTCAGGATGGCCTTGAACTCATGGCAATCCTCCTACCTCTGCCTCTCAAGTGCTGGGATTAAAGATGTGCACCACCACGCCCAGCTCAGCTTTCTTTAAAAAAGGGGGGGGAGGGGAACACATCATGAATTTGTGTGTCATCCTTGCACAAGGACCATGCTAATGCTACAGAGACCGCAGCATTCCAATTTTAGTATATGTGCTGCTGAAGTAAGCACGGAAAGCCAGCTTTCTCCAGGGAGTCTGCCATCAGGCTAATCACCACTGGTTCGTTCAAAAGCTTATGCAGGGCTGGAGAGATAGCTTCATGTTAAGGTGCTTGCCTGTGAAGCCTAAGAACTCATGTTCGAACTTCCAGGTCCCATATAAGCCAGACAAAGTGTGCACAAGGAGGTGCATGTGTCTGGAGTTCATTTGCAGCAGCTGAAAGTCCTGGAGTACCCATTCTCTCTCTCTCAAAAATATAAATAAATAAATAAATAAATAATTTTAAATGCTTGTACAGCTTAGGAAATCAAATCCTCCCCAAGTTTTGGGGCAGTCCTGTTGTACTCAGATTTAGATGGAGGTCCTATCTTTAGGAAGAACAGCTTCAGGGTGGAGAGTAGGGATAAGCTCCCTCCTGGGGAAGAGAGGGTCACACAGAAAAGATGTTAGTGAGTTATCTGTTGCCAGCCCCAGTGCAAGGCTCTAATGAAGCAAAGAGGCAGAGAGTCAAAACAGTCATTCCCACAGATGGCCTTCTTGAGTCCTGGCAAGAGATCTCTGTGGCATTATAGCTTTAAAAATATCCACTCAGGCTGGAGAGAGGGCTTAGAGGTTAAGGTACTTGCCTGCAAAGCCAAAGGACCCAGGTTCAATTCCCCAGTACCCAAGTAAGCCAGATGCACAAGGAGGCACATGAATCTGGAGTTTGTTTCCAGTGGCTGGAGGCCCTGGCGCACCCATTCTCTCTCTCTCTCTCTCTTTCTCTCTCTCTTTCTGTCTCCTCTCTCTTTCTCTCTGTCTCTCAATCTCTGCTTGCAAATAAATTAAAAAAAAAAAAAAAAAAAGAGGGCTGGAGAGATGGCTTAGGGGTTAAGGCGCCTGCCTCCTAAGCCTAAGAACACTGGTTCCAATCTCCAGCGGTTCCAATCTCCAGGTCCCACGTTTAGCCAGATGCAAAATGATGCAAGGGCGCAATGCCCCACTTGACCACAAGGGGGCGCACACATCTGGATTTCTTTCACTGCAGCTGAGAGACTGCTGGCGCGCCCATCTCTGTCTTCCTCTCTCTCTCTCCAAAAAATAATAAAAAATAAAAATAAAAATAAGAAAATTAAAAAAGAATATCCACTCAGGGTTTGGGGAGATGGGAGCACAGTGATTAAAACATTTGCTTCCAGGGCTAGAGAGATGGCTAAGCAGTTAAGGTGCCTGCCTGCCAAGCCTAAGAATGCCTGTTTGATTCTCCAGGTCCCACGTTTAGCCAGATGCAAAAGTGAAGCAAGGCCATGCGTGGTGGTGCACGCCTTTAATCCCAGCACTCGGGAGGCAGAGGTAGGAGGATTGCCATGAGTTCCAGGTCACCCTGAGACTACATAGTTAATTTCCAGGTCAGCCTGGGCCAGAGTGAGACCCTACCTTGAAAACCAAAAAAAAAAAAAAAAAAAAAAAGTGAAGCAAGGGTGTAATGCCATGCTTGCCCAAAAGGGGGAGCACACATCTGGAGTTCATTCACAGTAGCTGAAATGGCCCTGGCGCACCCATTCTCCCCTCTCTCTCTCTCTCTCTCTCTCTCTCTCTCTCTCTGTTTCTCTCTGTCCCTTTCTCTCTCTCAAAAAAAATAAATAAATAAATTTGCTTCCAAAGCCTGACAGCCTGGATTTGATTCCCTAATACCCACATAAAGCCAAATACACAAAGTAGCACATGTGCCTGGAGTTTGTTTGCAATGATAAGAGTCTGTGATGTACCCATTCTCTCTCCTTCCCTCTCTTTCCCACTCCCTCCCTCCTCTCAAATAAATAAATGTATGTTTTTAAAAAATAAAAGAGTATCCACTAAAGTCCTCAATATGCATTAAGTACAGCAGTGAACCAAGCAGGCAAATGTCCCTCATTCTCATGGAGCTTGTGTGGAGTAAGGGATAGAAAAAGAAGGAAGGAAACCAATGTAGGTAACAACTGGGCTTTCTCTACATAATGCAATACACCGTCTCAGTGCATTCAGCTGCTATGGTAGTTTGAATGTGTGCCCCTCATAGACACAGGTATTTTATTAAAGCTTGTAACTTGGGAGCTGGGTGTTAAAGAGTTTAGCTCACTCTCTCCCCTACCTCCCTGATGATATGTGACCTTGTGAGCAACTTCCTGCTCATGCTATGCTTTCCCCAGCATGATGAAACTCCCCTGAGAATGGTAAGCTGAAACAAACCCTGGCTGTTTTTTTCCCCAGCAATAAGAAGGTAACTGCAAGCCAGATGTGGTGGCACTTTAATCCCAACACTTGGGAGGCAGAGGTAGGAGGATCACCATGAGTTCAAGGCCACTCTGAGATTACATAATAAATTCCAGGTCAGCCTGGGTTACAGTGAGACCCTACCTCGAGGAAAAAAAAAAGAAAGAAAGAAAGAAAGAAAGAAAGAAAGAAAGAAAGAAAGAAAGAAAGAAAGAAAGAAAGAAACTGAAAGAAAGAGAAGGTATGATGATCAAATGCTCTTTACCAGAAGAGTGACAAAATTAATGAAATGATACTCTGGAAAAATTAATTCTCAAAAGTGTATACCACACACATTCACAAATATCAATATGAAATTTGTAATCTCACTTTTTACAACTAAATATACATTTTAAAAAATGAATGTTAATAGTTATTTCTAAATGATAGAACCTAATTTGTTATGCTATGTTTTGGAATAATTTATAATTATTCTATAAGAATAAGAAAACACAAGCTCAACATGATGGCTAATGCCTAAAATCCCAGTAGTCAGTAGGTTGAGGAAGAAGGACTACCATGAGTTCAAAGTCAGCCTGAGCTAAAGTAAGACCTGTCTCGGGAGGGAAAAAAAAAAAAAGCAAAACAAATATTTTTTGAACATTTGTAACAGAATGAAAGAATGAAACTATAGCCCAAAAGACCATTCTAGAAGCAGCAGCAGCACCTATGGTATGCTTGAAGACAGTGAGAGTTGAAATAGTAGTAAAGGAACAAACGAGACTATAAGCCAAATCCACCAATATTTAAAGTAAATACATTAAACCATGTCCAAGTCCAAGAACAGATCAACACTCACATTATTCTATGACAAGCCCCTTAAGGAGCTGAACTCAGAAACATACTTACTATTGACTTTGTTTATATTGCCTTGAATTTCAGCTTGTGTGAGCAGCTCCTCATAAACATCCCTTTCTCTGTCTGGGTTTTCTGTCTGAAAATGAGTAAAAAATATCAATTAGTTCAGGTCTCCAAAAAGACCACAGCAATGTCTATGCTTCTCAACCATAACAAAAACAAAAACCAGAACCAGCATGGTTATGACTATAAACCCTCTGTAAAGAACAAGACAGAATGCTACGTGAAGGTAACTTGAACATAAGACCCAGGTCCACTTGTTAATTACAGCAGGGGATCTCTGTAGAGTTGGGCAGGGAAGGAAGCACTGCATGAACCCCATCCTGCTTACTCTAGAGCAGGCTGAGTACATCCTGGCCTTAGGCAAGAGCCTTATGCAGGCATCAATCTTGGAGCCTCTCACTGATGATGCAGACAGAGGCCAGCCACACTACTTGCTTGCTGGCCAGTTTGACACTTGCCTTTTGGCTTGAAATGTCTGTTCTATGACAGAAGTTAGTAAAAAAGAATATAAAAGGATGGGGTTGTTTTCACTTTGAGACATTTCAATCACTAATTCAAGGACTAAATTAATTTGTGTAAAAGTTTTGTGTGTGTAAGTGCATATGTGTGGTGTGGTATATATACATGTGTGCAGATGTATGCCCCATGTATGTATATGCAAAGGCCAGAGGAGAATGTCCAGTGTCCTTCCCCCCATCCTTTTTTTGGTTTTTCAAGGTAGGGTCTCACACTCTAGCTCAGGTTACCTGGAATTCTCTATGTAGTCTCAGGCTGGCCTCGAACTCACAGCAATCTTCCTACTTCTGCCTCCCAAGTGCAGGGATTAAAGGCGTGTGCCACCATGCCCAGTTTCCAGAGTCCTTTCTTATCACTCATCCATTTATTTCCTTAAAATGGGTCTCTCCCTCAACTTGAACCTGCTATCCATCAAGTCTCCGCCCCTACCCCCACACTCTACAGACAAGGGTTACAAATATGAGTGGCCATATCCAACTTTTTGCAATAGTACAAGCAAATCGAACCTGGCAGTTTCCAGCCAAGAGGCTCTCATACTTAAGTGGAAAGTGCTCTTAAACAGTGGTCCCCCCAATCCTCTACCCCCTCTTTGAGACAAATAACTTCCTCATACTGAATCAATGGTCAATAAATATTTCACCTCAAAGAAACTGAAAAAGGAAAAGGATCATATTAATATTTATACATCAGCTTTCAAAAAAAAAAATACTTAGTGATGATAGGGCCAAACAGGTTGCTCAGTAAACCTCTAGCTACACAAGACTAATGACCTGAGTTTGGATTCCCAGAACCCACAAAAAGCTAGACACAGTAGCTCATGTATATAATCTCAGCATACCTACATAAAGATGGGAGGTATAGACAGGAGGATCCCCAGAAGCCTATAGGCCAGCTAGTCTGGCAAACACAGCAGTGAACAAGAACCCTTGAGCCTAAACAAGATAGAAGGTGAGGACCAATACCCCAGGTTACCCTCTGACCCACATGGCATGCTTGTACCGGTGCACGCTCTCTCTCAACCTCTCTCTCTCACACACATACACACACAATTGTTTTAATTAATTTATTTATTTTTTGGTTTTTCGAGGTAGGGTCTCTAACCCAGGTTGACCTGAAATTCACTATGTAGTCTAAGGGTGGTCTCGAACTCATGGGGATCCTCCTACCTCTACCTCCCAAGTACTGGTTTACAGGTGTATGCTATCACATCCTGCTTACACAATTTTTGTTGTTGTTTTTTTGGTTTTTTGGGGGGAGCAGGAAAGGTCTCTAGCCCAGGCTGACCTGGAACTCATGCTGTAGCTCCAGGATGGCCTCCAATTCACAGCAATCCTCCTGCCTCAACCTCTTGAGTGCTTGGATTAAAGGCATGCACCATCACACCTGGTAGCATTCTTTTTTTAAAATATATACAATGCATACCTTTTTTAAATTTTAAAATTTTATTTATTTACTTATTAGAGACAGAGAAAGGGAGAGAATGGGTGCAAATACATTAATATCAATAAAAATAAATTTTTAAATTTTTCATTATTTATTTGAGAGAGAAACAGGCAGAGGGAAAGAGAGAGAATGGACACTCCAGGGCCTCTAGCTGCTGCAAACGAACTCCAGATGCATGCAACCCCTTGTGCATCTGGCTTATGTGGGTCTTTGGCTTTGTAGGCAAGTGCCTTAACTGCTAAGCCATTTCTCCAGCCCAATAAAAATAATTTTTAAAGTGAAGTCATATCAGATAAGAAAAGAATATGAGGGCTAGAGAGATAGCTTAGCAGTTAAGGCTCTTGCCTGCAAAGCCTAAGGACCCATGTTCGATTCTCCAGGTCCCACGTAAAACAGATAAAGAAGGTGACCCAAGTACGCAAGGCTGCACATGCATGCAAGGTGGCACACACGTCTGGAGTTCAATTACAGTGACTGGAGGCCCTAGCATGCCAATTCTCTCTCTCTCTCCAGTGTGTTGGGCTTGCCTCAATTTTTTTTTAAAGAAAAGAATATTAAAGCCTGCTCTTGCCTGACTAAATGTATATTTTATTCCCACCAAGCTGCCCTGAAAATACTACACTTAATGTTCATATTCACATATTAATGCTACTCTCACTTCTTGTTAGAGAAGCTTCTCTTTTCAGATGGCGATGACCACTGGGATGACCCAAAAGGCAACATTAGTGCTGAGAAGAAGGGATGGAAGAGTGCCCAGCACTGAAACATCTCTGTCACACTCTCCAAGGCTCAGGGCCCATTGCGGAAGAGGGGGCGGATAGAATGGAAGAGCCAAAGGAAGGGTACAACTCCTTACAATGCAACTGTCTGAAGAGAAATTGGCCTTGATATCCATGACCTTGCAATACCTTCACAAGACCCTCATAATAGAAGAAAAAGATGATGACATCAAATTAAAAGAGAGACTAATGGAGAGAGGAAGGGGATATGATGGAGATTGGAGTCCTAAAGTGGAATGGGGGCAGGGGAGGGAAATATCATGCATTTTTTGCATGTAAGTATAGAAGTTGTCAATAAAAAAAGGAAAAAAATAAAAATAAAAGAAAAGAATATGAATTAGAAAGATGTCTCATCTTACCCTATTTTTAGCATTTGTCATTTTGTCATGCTTAGCCTGGTAAAGTATATCCTGGTAAGTAGAAGCCAAGGGCTCTTCAAGATTTACAAGCATGGCATTGGGATTTTTCAAAGCTGCAAATGTGTCGGCTGGAATTCTACGGTCAATAGCTTCATTAATAGCAATAACAGCAGCATGTACTAAAAAAAAAAAACAGAACATTGAGATTACACAGAGTAATAAATGAACACGGTACAGATAAAACAATGTTGCCAAACCAGGGCCTGGAGAGATGGCTTAGCAGTTAAGCACTTGCCTGTGAAGCCTAAGGACCCCAGTTCAAGGCTTGATTCCCCAGGACCCACGTAAGTCAGATGCAAAAGGTGGCGCAAGCATCTGGAGTTCGTTTGCAGTGGCTGGAGGCCCTATCTATCTGCCTTGTTCTCTGTTGCTTTCAAATAAATAAATAAACAAATTAAAAAAAAAAACACTAGCTGTTACAGAGACAGGCTGCTTTCTACAGAGAGAAATAACAAGGGGCTGGCTAGACAAACTGGTCCCTGGGTCTTACACATCCCGCCTCTTCCTCATGCACAAAGCCACAGCTTTACCTATAGCCCACACTGAATTTGCAGTATCACATGGAAATATTCTTAAGAGAACCTGCAAAAGACATATGTTATGGAAAATGTCTACCCTGGGGGCTAGAGATGGTTCAGTGGTTAAGGTGCTTGCTTGCAAAGCAACAACTCTGGTTCAATTCCCCAGTAACCCACATAAAGCCAGATGCACAAAGAAGTGCATGCATATGGAGTTCATTTGCAATGGATGGAAGCCCCAGTGTGCCCATTCTTTCACGGTCTGTCTCTCTCTTCTCTCTGCTTGCAAATAAATAAAAAAATTTTTTTTAAAGAAAAAGAAAATGTCTATCCTGAATTAGGTAGTAAATAACTTAAGAAATCCAAGCCAGGTGTGGTGGTGCACGCCTTTAATCCCAGTGCTTGGGAGGCAGAGGTAGGAGGATCATTGTGAGTTCAAGGCCACCCTGAGACTACATAGGGAATTCAAGGTCAGCCTGGGCTAGAGTGAGACCGTACCTCAAAAAAGCCCCCCCCCAAAAGAAAGAAACTCAAGTCGGGCGTGGTGGCATATGCCTTTAATCTTAGCATTTAAGAGGCAGAGGAAGGAGGATTGCTGTGTGTCTGAGGCCAGCCTGGAACTATAGAGTGAGTTCTAGATCAGCCTGGGCTAGAGTGAGACCATACCTTGGGGAGTTGGGGGAGAAACTCAAAAAGAAACTAAAATATAAAACCAACTTTTTGTGGGCTGGAGAAATGGCTTAGTGGTTAAGGTGCTTGCCTGCAAAGCCAAAGGACCTCGGTTCAATTCCTCAGGACCTACGTGAGCCAGATGCATAAGGTGGCACATGTGTCTGGAGTTTGTTTGCAGTAGCTAAAGGCCATTCTCTTTCTCTGTCTTTCTCTCAAATAATAAAGAGAAAATATTTGAATTTTTTAAAAAAAGGCCTACTTTGTAATTTTTTGATTTTCGGGTTTTGGGAGGTAGAGCTTGCTGTAGCACAGTAGGACCTGGAATTCACTATGGAGTGTCAGGCTGGCCTGGAACTCACAGTGATCCCCCTACCTTGGCCTCCCAAGTGCTAGGATTAAAGATGTGCACCACCACACCTGGCCTAAATGTTTTCTAAGCAAAATCAGTAATTTATTTCCAAGCAGGAGTAGCACAGAAAAAGCCGGGTGTGGTGGTGCATGCCTTTAATTCCAGCACTTGGGAGGCAGAGGTAGGAGGATCACCAAGAGTTCGAGGCCACCCTGAGACTACACAGTGAATTCCAGGTCAGCTTCCACTACAGTGAAACCCTATTTCGAAAAACCAAAGGGAAAAAAAAAAAAAAAAAGAGTAGCACAGAAATTGAAAGCAGCATTTAAACCTGTATCTATAGACTGAAACTTGCTAGCCAAACTCCCACTGTGCAAGATTACCTTCATAGTAATAAGTACTACTAGTGCTAGTAGGAATCCTATTTGAACCCAGAAAGTTCTCTTACATGCAGCTTCATCCACTGACAGCTCATTAGCCAGAATGCCCCCAATCTTGCTGAAGGCAGGCATCTGAATCCCATACTTCTCTAGTTCAATCTTCATGTTGTTGATTTCTTCTTCTACAAATGAATGAAAAACAAGTCAGTTTCATAATATGGAAAACAATCAAATTCCTCAACTATAAAATGGAATACAGCCGGGCATGGTGGCACACGCCTTTAATCCCAGCACTCGGGAGGCAGAGGTAGGAGGATCGCCATGAGTTCGAGGCCACCCTGAGACTACATAGTTAATTCCAGGTCAGCCTGGGCCGGAGTGAGACCCTACCTCAAAAAAAACCAAAAAAAAAAAAAAAAAAAAATACAATGGTATCAGCCTCTTAGGATTGTAACGGGGATTTAGTAAAACTGTATATGCCATATATAACATGTCATAAGCATTATCTTACTACTATCATCAACAACATCAATACAACTACAAAGTGAGAAAGCTCTATGGGATACAGTTTCTCAAAACAGCTTCTTATGCCATTTTCTTTTTTAAAAATTATTATTAGTATCATTGACAACTTCTTTAATTGCAAACAATATCCCATGTCATTTCCCTCCCTCCCCCCTACTTATGGCATTTTCTAAAGTAAACTTATGAATGAAAGTTTTAATGAGAGCTCAAGAAGAAAGTCACAAAGATCTCTCAGATTTTATCATCTAAATAGCTCACTGCTATTCAACAATTTTGTTTCTAAGGCAGAAAGCCAAATGATAAAGAAAACCATGTGTAAGCTTTGGCCCCGAATCTAGTGAACAATTTTCCTGGAAGGAAAACTATCAGAGATAAAAGTTTTATTACTAATTTTTAAACTCTCAGGCCTACGTTTAATAAACAACAGTTGAAAGATTTGAATCTATCTTACTCCTAACCAATATTACCACTGTCCTTGTTCTCCCAAACTGCCATCTCTCTTCAAGCATCTGACTACAGCAAATACACATGCTAGTACATGGTTTGTCCTCCAAGAGTTGACATGTTAGAGACTTGGGCCCCTCGCTGTGCAGGTGTGAGAAGGGCTGGGCCCTTTAAGAGGTGGTACTAGAGGGAGGTCCCCAGATCACTGGAGACACTGCTCGCAGAAGGGATTATGATAGACTAGTAGAACCTTAATTCTCCTAACCACCTCACAGGACAAACCTGCCCCAGCCAGCTTTTCTGTTTCCTGGCATCTTTGCATTACCTCACTCCCACTCTTGCCCTTTACCATGACCCCCAACAAGTACTTGCTAGAAGGGAAAGACTTCACATAGTCTTTTACATCACACGTTTAGTGTTAAATGTTAATACTACTGCTTTATATGTTATCAGTTTCAAAAAAAATATATATATATATATATACACATTCTTATAAAAACATATATAAGAAAGCAGATATTCACTAATCATGCTCATATCATAAATGAAAGAACCAGCTTGAAATTCTAAGTTTAGTGTTCTTCTACACTAAAAGAAGCAATTTATATTTCTTTCATCTCTCTTCCAACAGTATTTTTAAAGCCCTATTTATTTCAAATAAATCAAGCACTTCCTACCAAGCATCTATAACTCTTACCTGTGAAGTCAACCTTTCCATAAAGATCTTGAATCTGAGGAGCCAGGCCAAGTTTGAACAGGTACAAGCTAGAAAACACAATGTGCAAGAGTGAGGCCTTCCAGGGGGAGATTAGCACAGAGAACAGAAATAGTCTCAGAACAGAGAGACTTTCAGTACCCTACAGGCCCTCACTGCAGGGATGATATTCTACTCGGGACATTTTTTGGTTTTTATATAACAATATAGTCCTGTAAGTCACACAACATAATTAAAAGATTTTTTTAAACACAAATCCGAGTACCATGTTCCTGTTAATCCAACTGACATTAAGTTAACAGTACTATAGCCTATTCACTTCTATTTACCTTCTTCCTATGATGAGTAAGTTTAAGGTGATGAGACACTGTGGAAGTCTCAAGATAGGAAATCTTAACTAAATTCATATTGCTGACAGAAAAGTATAATCCAGGTATGTTGAAAGTTTCAAATTAAGTACATAGTATGTATTTTTATTTTTCAAAGAGATGAAAAGCCTGGGTGTTAAACTCCATAGAACCAGCATGCATTACTAAATACTAATCAATCTTTCACAGATAGTGAGCGTCTGTATGCCTGTATTAGGTAAGTGGATTCTACGGCTCCTAGAGATAAAAAGTAATGAATAAAAAGTACTGAAGAAAAGAGTTCAGAAGGGCATTTTACAGCCACCAACATGAGCAAGGCAGTGACAACCTAACAATAAGGGAGGGAATGAAAAAATATGAGGGGCTGGAGGAATGGCTTAGCAGTTAAGGCATTTGCCTGAGAAGCCAAAGGACCCAGGTTTGATTTCTCAGGACCCATGTAAGCCAGAAGCACAAGGTGGCCCATGCATCTAGAGTTCATCTGCAGTGGCCAAAGACCCTGGCACACCCATTCTCTCTATATGCCTCTCTCTCGCGTTCAAATAAAATAATTTTTAAAAGTTAAAAATATAAGCCAGGCGTGGTGGCATATGTCTTTAATCCCAATACTCGGGAGGCAGAGGTAGGAGGATCACCATGAGTTCAAGGCCACCCTGAGACTACAGAGTGAATTCCAGGTCAGACTGACCTAGAGTGAGACCCTACCTTGAAAAACAAAAACAACAACAAAAAAGATTATATATATATACATACACACACACACACACCTTTATCAGAAGCTAATCCTAGAAATGTATACACCAATAGCAACTAATCATTTTCTCAGGGAAATACAAATATAAATCATACATTCTTACATATATGCATGAATCATTGTTTTTATTTGAACAGCCAAGATAGAACTATATAAAGCTCTTCTGTTAGAAAATTTATAATCTGCTCAAATATTTTCCAAAGCAAAATAACTAGTAACTTTTTATACATGTATTATGTTCCCTTATGTAGTCTCCCCTAATATACCCTACTGGCATTCTAAATTAGTTAACAATCTTTTTCTCCAGCAGTTTCTTCTTTTATTCCCATTTTGAAATAGAAAAGTGACTGTCAAACTTTAAAATTTAAGGACATCACTTTCACAGCCCCAAGAATGGGTACACTTTTAAAAATATTTATTTATTTGAGAGAGACAGGCAGATAGGGAGAGAATGGGCATGCCAGGGTCTCTAGCCACTGCAACTCCAGACACATGAGCCATCTTGTGCATGTGGCTTATGTGGGTCCTGGGGAACTGAACCTGGGTCCTTTGGTTTTGCCTTAACCACTAAGCCATCTCTCCAGTCCAGCAGGTTCACTCTTAATGTCTTTCAATGGTAAGGATAGGACAAGGGTATTACTACTGATATAAAAGGTAGAAAGACAAGCATGGGTACCATCTTTCTTCACATTCTTTAATTACTAGGGAGTTATTAGTATTTTAGGGACACACTGATGCCCTGAATGGAGTCGTAACTGCTACTCAGATACTCCTGCCCAGATTCAGAAGAGCTTAATCTCAAACCCGAATGTTAAGAATCCTACCAGTTTCCAACCTTTGCCCTTGTGCTATCCCATGCCTAGGAGCTGTTAGCACCTACAGTGGGGTCATCCTGTAGAGCCTAATTATTTTTTTCCTCTTTAAGTTGTACTTTACAGCAATAGGAGGTAGACAGCTGTGTTAGTCACCAGTCTAGATTCCAATTATCTCTGTAGACTGCAGAGTATCACAGTAGTCAGAAATGTCAAAGGCAATTAATAAGCACAGCAACTGATTAATGAACACAGTCTCTATTTAACATCTCTGGATCAGATATGGTCCAAAATAGAATTTATAGTGTATATGGGATTATAAGACAGCCCCAAGATGTTCTGGGGAGCCATTTCTAATCAAATATGTTACTCTTCTGGCTGAGAAACATAAAATAATTATATTCAACAGATAAATATTCTAAATAACCTCAGTAATTTTTTTTTCAAGGTAGGGTCTTACTTCAGCTGAGGGAGACCTGGAATTCACTCTGTAGCTCCAGACCAAAAACTTCAAACTCATGATGATCCTCCTACCTCTGCCTCCACATACTGGGACTAAAGGTGTGTTCCACCATGCCTGGTTAATCTCAATTAATTCTTTTGGGGGGGTATTTTTATTTATTTTATTTGAGAGCGACAGGCAGACAGAGAAAGAGGCAGAGAGAGAGAGAGAGAGAGAGAGAGAGAGAGAGGGAGAGAATGGGCACGCCAGAGCCTCCAGCCACTGCAAACGAACTTCAGATGGATGCACCATTTTGTGCATCTGGCTTACGTGGGTCCTGGGGAATTGAGCCTCGAACTGTGTCCTTAGGCTTCACAAGCAAGCGCTTAACCGGTAAGCCATCTCTCCAGGCCCAATCTCAATTAATTCTTATCAGGTCTTGCCAATAAATGAGCTCTTACAAACCTACACTTAACTTTCATAAATATTTAGGGTTTTTTTTTTTCCTCAGTTTAGGGTACGAAGATTATAACCTACTTAACATCAAAACCAGTTCTTGGAAATGTAAAACATTAGAAGAAAGCAAGCAAGCACACAGACACAGTCAGAATAACGGAGAGTAGGATGTTATCTACAAAATAATATAACTGAAGTACAATGACCTCTGGAACAGTTTGGTTTTTTGAAGTAGGGTCACACTCCAGACCAGGCTGACCTGAAATTAACTAGGTAGTCTCAGGGTGGCCTCAAACTCATGGCAATCCTCCTACCTCTGCCTCCCAAGTTCTGGGATTAAAGGTGTGTGCCACCATGCCTGGCTTTAGTTAAGATTTTTTAAAGGAGGGGGAGGTGGTGAGGGTGTGGCTCAGTGATACAGCACTTGCCCAGCATAAACAAGGCAGGGGATTTGATCACCAGCACAAAACTGCGTGGGCAGGGAAGTCCCCAGTTACTGCTAATGCAAAGGAAAGTGATGGCTCACCTAATATAGTCAAATGAGGAACCTGCCTTGAAAGCTGTTGTGTATTGTGATAAAAGAGGCTCTGAGCAGTTACACCCACTTCCTACATAATATCAAGTATTGCCAACTCACCTTTTAGGAAAAATACCAAATGAGAGGAAAGAAACCATAAATCCAAAGTCAGAACAAATTGCTCTGTATATTTTCTAAGCACAGACTGTGTATGCAAGAGAAATGGAGAACAATAGTAGACTTCCTCCCTTTGTCCTTTTGACTCCATCAATAGACAGGCACAGTTATTTCTTCATCTGCATTTCAAAGAATTGAGGGCCTGGGACCCAGGTTATCAGTGGCTACAAAATAGTACAGAGAAATTCTGCCAGCTTGGCCTCTGTGCCTGCCAAGTTTAGACAGTCATTGTAGATACAGCCTTTACAGAGTTATCAACATAGACAGACCTCATGTGTAACACTAAGCCAATCACAGTGCTCAGTCATTCAAATTTGGGCTCAGACACATATATTTGAAATACAGCATGTCCACTAGTCAGCCACAATTCACCTTTCTGTGTGCTTCACAGAAATCCAGCGTACTATCATCAAAAACCTTGGAGGCAGAGCAGAGAGCAGCTCAGTGGCAGAGTGTGTGCTTGCATGCACAAGGCTCTGGGTTCAACAGGATTCTTAAATCCATATTATATATGAATCCACCCATGAAATGAACATTTATTAAGCACACATACAATAGGCTTTATGAAAACAGCAGTCCAAGCAAACAAATCTCATTTTTAGGTCCCACTACTTCCACCATTTTCTCCTTTAGCTCCACAGCCATTAAGTAAATCTGCTGAAATACTATATACTATTCTCTGCTACTGTAGTATAATGTGTGACCAGTGTCTTCTTCCTCCCCTCCAGAAGTAGCACCTTTTTTGCTTTTAAATTGGTACTTTGCTGATACTAAGAAGTAGGAACCTGAAATTAAGTAATTTTTCATGTAATTATGAAAAATTATATTTGGTTTCAGTTCCTATCTTTTTGTTGTTATAAAAATTACTTAATGGGGGGCTGGGGAGATGGCTCAGTGGTGAAGGCACTTGCTTGTGAAGCCTGAATCCTGAGTTTGATTCCCTAGTACCCACATAAACATAGATGCACAAAGTAGAGCTCGCACCTAGAGTTCATTTGCAACAGAAGAGGCCCTGGAACATGTATTTCCTCTCCCTCTCTCTTTATCTGCATGCATAAATTAAAATTTTTATTTTATTTTATTTATTTATTTTTTGAGCTAGGGTCTCACTCTGGCCCAGGCTGACCTGGAATTCACTATGTAGTCTCAGGGTGGCCTTAACTCACAGCAATTCTCCTAACTCTGCCTCCCGAATGCTGGGATTAAAGGTGTGTACCACCACGCCCGGCCATTTTTTTTTTTTTTTTTTTTTTTTTTTTTTTTAAGGTAGGGTCTCACTCTAGCTCAGGCTGACCTGGAACTCACTCTGTAGTCTCAGCGTGGAATAAAAATATTTTTAATTACTTGGAGCTGGAGAGATGGCTCAGCAGTTAAGGTGTTTGCCTGCAAAGCCAAAAGGACCTTGGTTCGATTCCCCAGGACCCATGTAAGCCAGATGCACAAGGTGGCGCATGCACTCTGGAATTCATTTGCAATGGCTGGAGGCCCTGGCACACCCATTCTCATTCTCTCTCTCTCTCTCTCTCTCTCTGCCTCTTTCCCTCTCGCTTTCTCAAATAAATAAATAATTAATTTAAAAATATTTTTAATTATTCAATGGGTGAACAAATGGCTTAAGAATGGCAAGGGCCAGGATGAATAAATAAAAAGAGTATCCTGAGTAATAGATGAATAATGAAAGGTTATACCATGTTTTAACAACAAAATTATCTGTTATGGGAATAAATAAATCCCTTCTCTCCAACTCCCTAGAAAAACACTGCTGTTTCTCACCATTTTGTAAGGATAAAAGTCTTCTATTCTATTTGAAAATCCTGAAGTCAATGGGAAAAAAATGTTCATTCTTACACCACAGACAAAAAAAAATGATACATTTAACTACGAAGCCAGGTGTGGTAGCTCACACCTTTAATCCCATCACTCAAAAAGCTGAGTTAGAGGGCTGGAGAGATGGCTTAGCGGTTAAGGCGCCTGCCTTCTAAGCCTAAGAACACTGGTTCCAATCTCCAGGTCCCACATTTAGCCAGATGCAAAGTGATGCAAGGGCACAATGCTGCACTTGACCACAAGGGCGCACACACATCTGGATTTCATTCTCAGCAACTGAGAGGCTGCTGGCACGCCCATCTCTGTCTTCCTCCTCTCTCTCTCTCTCTCTCTCTCTCTCTCTCTCTCTCTCTCTCCCCAAAAATAAAGCTGAGTTAGAGAGCCAGGCATGGTGGCGCATGCCTTTAATCCCAGCACTCAGGAGGCAGAGGTAGGAGGATCGCTGTGAGTTCGAGGCCACCCTGAGACTACATAGTTAATTCCAGGTCAGCCTGGACCAGAGAGAGACCCTACCTTTAATCCCAGCACTTGGGAGGCAGAGGTAGGAGGATCGCCATGAGTCCTGAGACTACACAGTTAATTCCCAGTCAGCCTGGATCAGAGTGAAACCCTACCTTGAAAAACCAAAAAAATAAAATAAAAAATAAAAAAGCTGAGTTAGGAGAACACCCTGAGTTTAAGGCCAGCCAGGGTACAGAGTGAGTTCCAGGTCAGGGAAGGAGGGAAGAGATATATCCAACTGAGATGTTATTCTTAAATTGTTTACTTTACCAAGAAAAAAAAATCTGGTTACCTGAGTGCATGAATACAGTAGATACATCTTGGCATGTTCTTTCGATCATAAATATCTGTGGTTTCTGGGTAGAAAATCTAGGCAGAAAGAAGAGAAGTTATCCATATGCTGGTTCCATCTGACGTTCACCAACTGTGTCAACAATACACTGGCTGGGGTGTAGTTCAGTGGGAAGGCACTTGTCTGGTGTGCATGAGGCCCTGAGTTCCATCCCCAGTACAACAACAAAACCAATTAAAACTATGGACAACATTGTCGGCATGCAGCAAAAACACCTTCTTCTAAGTAAACAGACTTTTTTTGGGGGGGAGAGAGACAGAGAGAGAGGGAGAGGAAGACAGATCGAGATGGGCGCGCCAGCAGTCTCTCAGCTGCTGCAAACGAAATTCCAGATGTGTGCGCCCCCCTGTGGTCAAGTGCAGCATTGCACCCTTGCCTCACTTTGCATCTGGCTAAATGTGGGACCTGGAGATTGGAACCGCTGGAGATTGGAACCAGCGTTCTTAGGCTTAGGAGGCAGGCACCTTAACTGCTAAGCCATCTCTCCAGCCCTAAACAGGCTTTTTAATCTAAGTACTGTAAGGAATAAAGTGCTACAATATAGAATTATGAGTACTATTTAGAAAATCCCTATGTGGTCATCCTGCTGAGTTGCATTAGATGTGGGAAGGTGACTTTACTTATTTCAGACAAAGGCATAGCTAAAGCAAACTCACTGGCAAGTGTATAAGGCTTCAAGGAATCACAAGCTTCCTAGTTATTATCAAGTCTAAATCGATATCAACAAATACTAAGTGTTTTTTTGTGTGTGTGTATAAACTGCTATATGTAAACACTGGAAAATGATAAAATACTAAATATAAAAATGTGCTATATGGGCTGGAGAGATGGCTTGGTGGTTAAGGTGCCTGCAAAGCCTAAGAAGGCAGGTTCCAATCTCCAGGTCCCACATTTAGCCAGATGCAAAACATGACGCAAGGGCGCAATGCCATACTTGCCCACAAGGGGGCGAACGCGTCTGGAGTTCATCCACAGCAGCTGAGAGGCTGCTGGAGCACCCCATTCTCTCTCTCAAAAAAAAAAAAAAAAAAAGCTTGGGGGGAGTAGGGTGACATACAAGTGAAGCAACCAGAATAGAAGGAATACATGACAATGGGGAAGATAGGGAATTTTCCTGCCTTCTTAGCACTTACCACAGTCAACCAATTATTTGTGTTCATCTGTATGGCTATTCACAGAGCTAAGCCACAAAAAGGCTGGAGACTAGGCCTATGTTACTCACTGCTTCAGGGACAAACCAA
This sequence comes from Orientallactaga sibirica, assembly GCA_036365145.1. Taxonomy (NCBI): domain Eukaryota; kingdom Metazoa; phylum Chordata; class Mammalia; order Rodentia; family Dipodidae; genus Orientallactaga; species Orientallactaga sibirica. The sequence goes on along the minus strand of JAEOAD010000031.1, from coordinate 4,934,347 downwards.
GAGCTAGGGCCATGAAGGAAGCTCTATACTTGTCAGGTTAATGAATTTAGTAGGAAAACAACATAGAAGATTTACAATGGAAGTAGCCTTGAATGTCAAGACCTTTTCTCATACCAATGTATAACCACACAACATGATCTATGAATTAGAGAAATGAAAGGTAAAAGTGGATAAGAAAGTAAAAGACTGAATGAGTTGGTTAGAAGAATCTGGAGCAAAAGATCTTCCAAACAAAGAAATAGCAGAAATATTCCTGTGTGTGTGAGATATAGTGTAAGATAATAATCCATAAATTTCTAAAATATACAGAATACATTCTAGAAAGTAACAGAAAAATGAAGTAGCTATGTAAGACAAAATCATATGATTATGAGTATTTTCAAAGACTGACAAATTTGGACTTGGCAAATATTACACACAAAAAAGTATCAACTTTGGAGCAAAGGACAGAAGCCAAGCTTTGGAAGATCTGACTGGAGACAGGACCTAGGAAATGTAGACTAATAAGATGTGAGCTGAGAAACAGGCTGGGAGGCTGTTACAACTGTAGATGGATAAAAGAGGTATTTCAAATAACTGAAAAAGGTTCAGAGAGGAATTAGATTAGGAATCCAGGAATCACAAGTTCAAGGCCAGCCTGGGCAATTTAGTAAGACTGTATCAAAAAAACAAAAAGATTGGGTATAGCTCAGTGGTAAAGCACTTCTAGAATGTATATAGGCTGGGGTTTACTCCCCGAGTACCACCAAAAAAAGGTGGGGTGAGCATTTTTATAGTAACAATACTACTACCAGTAGTAAATATTAGCACTGTTCTGAGTATCATTCAAAAGAAGTTAAACTGAATCTTCCACCTATTTCATGCAACTAGTCCTAGTACTCAATGGATTAAAAGAAAAGAAAAAGCCAGGCATGGTGACACACGCCTTTAATCCCAGCATTTGGGAGGCAGAGGTAGGAGGATCACCATGAATTTAAGGCCACTCTGAGACTACATAGTGAATTCCAGGTCAGCCTGAGCTACAGTGAGACCCTACCTCGAAAAACCAAAAAAAAAAAAAAAAAAAGATGACTTCTGGGTATATAGGAGCCACGCCAAACCAGCCTAGGGAGGGATTTAAGCAAAACCACAACAAAATACAGTCTTCTCCTGAAAAGTGAAGGCATATAGGTTCTTCTTAGACACAGCAAGAGAGACCAAGATCTACCAGAAAGAAGGACAACAGCCAGAATCCCACTGAGGTGCTTGAGGCCCCGATCTGGGCACCTGCCGGGCACCATCCACTAGGCACACTGAGCTGCAGCAGCAGAGACCAAACAAGGGGATTTTCTCACCTCATCAGCCTCCTTGCAAAGTCAATAAATCTGAAGGAAAGACAACTGAGATCAGCTAAAGAGCTACTGAAAGGGACACAGGCAGGACTATGTGAGCAACTCCAGGCTTCCTGCACTTTCCCATCCCCCAGCCATCAGAACCGTGAGCCTCTAACATTCAGCCTCCCCCCCCCCTAATAAAGATTAGGGCGAGATTAATGAAATAGAAAGCAAAAAAAAAAAAAAAAAAAAAATCCGCAGAATCAATGAAACACAGTTGGTTCTTTGAAAGGATAAACAAGATTGATAAATCCTTAGCAAATCTGACCAAAAGAGAAGAGACACAAATTAATAAAATTAGAGATGAAAAAGGCACCATTACAACAGATACCAAAGAAATTCAGAAAATCATAAAGATATACTTTAAGAACATATAAGCCTCTAAGTTTGAAAATCTGAAAGAAATAGATGATTTCCTTGATTCATATGACCTACCAAAATTAAATCAAGATGAGATAAATCATTTAAACAGACCTATAACAAGTACAGAGACCCAAGCAGTTATAGAAAGTCTCCCGACTGAAAAAAGTCCAGGCCCAGATGGATTCACTGGTGAATTTTACCACACCTTCATAGAAGAACTAACACCACTGCTTCTCAAACTTTTCCATAAAATAGAAAAGGAAGGAATTCAACCAAACTCCTTCTATGGAGCCAGCATCACCCTGATACCAAGACCAGACAAAGACAGAACAAAAAAAGAAAATTACACAGCAATCTCCCTCATGAACATAGATGCAAAAATTCTCAACAAAATATTGGCAAACAGAATGCAAGAATATATCAGAAAGGATATTCACCCTGGCCAAGTAGGCTTTATCCCAGAGATGCAGGGATGATGGTTCAACATACGCAAATTGATAAACGTGATTAAACATAATATAAATAGTCTGAAGGACAAAAATCACATGATCATCTCAATAGATGCAGAAAAGGCATTCTACAAAATCCAACATCCCTTCATGATAAATTCTTACAGAAACTGGGAATAGAAGGAACATATGTCAACATAATAAAAGCTACTTGTGACAAACCTATAGCCAACATAATACTAAATGGGGGAAAACTTAAAGCTTTCCCACTAAATTTAGTTACAAGACAAGGGTGTCCACTGTCCCCACTTTTACTTAATACAGGACTGGAAGTCTTAGCTATAGCAATAAGGCAAGAGAAACTCATAAAAGGGATACAAATTGGAAAGGAAGAGATCAAATTATCATTATTTGCAGATGATATGATTCTATACATAAAGGACACTAAAGACTCTATCAGCAAACTGTTAGAGCTGATAAACACTTTTAGCAACATAGCAGGATACAAAACAAACACAGAGAAATCTGTAGCTTTCTTATATACTAACAACAAAAATGCAGAGCATGAAATCAGGGAATCTCTCCCATTCACAATTACTTCAAAAATAAATAAATAAATAAAGTACCTTGGAATAAACTTAACCAAGGAAGTGAAGGATCTCTACAATGAGAACTTAAAAACACTCAGCAAGAAATTGCAGAAGAGAGTAAAATTAAATTAAATTAAATTAAATTTAATTTAAAAAAAGAAATTGCAGAAGACACAAGGAAATGGAAAGACATCCCATGTTCTTGGATCGTTAGAATCAATATTGTGAAAATGTCAATCTTACCAAAAACAATCTATACATTTAATGCAATACCCATTAAAATTCCAATGGCATTCTTCATAGAAATATAAAAAAACAATCCTAAAATTCATTTAGAAGCACAAAAAACCTTGAAGAGCCAAAACAATTTTGAGCAACAAAAATCAGTCTGGTGTTATCACCCTACCCAATTTTAAGTTATATTACAAAGCCATAGTAACAAAAACAGCATGGTCCTGGCACAAAGACAGGCATGTAGATCAATAGAACAGAATAGAGGACCCAGATGTTAATCCAGGGAGCTACAGCCATCTGATTTTTGACAAAAATGCCAAAAATATTCATTGGAAAAAATACAGTCTCTTCAACAAGTGGTGCTGGGACAAAAAAAAAAAAAAAAAAACAGAAACAGGAAGTTAGAGATGCACAGTAGAGCATTTTATAATATATAGTAAAATAGTTTATATTATATATACAGAAGCAAGTTGCAGGTGCACACTACAGTATTTTATACTGCACAGTATAATATCTTATAATATATATATTAAAAAAAAACAGAAGAAGGAAGTTACAGTAAGCACAGAAAGGCCAAGTAACTAAAAGGACTTCACATATTATATTTCCTGATACTTGTGGGACCTAACTCTCAAACATACCAATGACAAGGAAGTCCCAGAGAAAACCAGCACAGGAGAAAAGCCAGGAGTCCTTGAGGAGTAACACAAGGTCCAAAGGGCTAAGGAAAAATATTAAGAAAAAACATGAAAGCCGGGTGTGGTAGCACACACCTTTAATCCCAGTACTCAGAAGGCAGAGGTAGAAGGATTACCTTGAGTTTGAGGCCAGCCTAGGACTACAGAATATGTTCAAGGTCAGTGTGAGTTAGATTAAGACCCTACCTCAAAAAATCAAAAAGAAAGAAAATGATGAATTTCATACTATGTGAATCTCATCTAAGAAAAATCACTTTCATGTAAATTATCCAGGTGTGATGGTACATGCCTGCAACCCTAGCCCTCAGGAGGCTCAGCCAGGAGGATTTCTAGTCAGCCTAGAATACACAGTGAGACTGTCCAAAAACACCAGGGTTAGTATGTACAGTGATATCTAACATTTCCAAGGCCTAGGGTCTGATCCCCAGTACTGGGGGCAAGGGGAGAGTCGTGGAGAGAGAAAAGCCCACACATACGAATGTACATCTACCACTGCTATAATCAAAGTAAATATCAACATAGGCACTTTCTCTAGGGTGAGGTGAAACAGGTACAAGGAATATAAAAGAAAAAGAATAAGCAGGGTGTGGTGGCGCACACCTGTAATCCCAGGATTTGCCTCTAATCCCAGCACTCGGGAGGCAGAGGTAGGAGGATTGCTGTGAGTTTGAGGCCACCCTGAGACTACATAGTGAGTTCCAGGTCAGCCTGAGCTAGAGTGAGACCCTACCTAAAAAAAACAGAAATAAAATAAAAGTCTTTTCCTAAATCAAACTAAAGAAAAGAGACTATTTACTACAAAATAGCCAGGCATATTGGTACACAAATGTAATTTCAGTGCTCTGGAGAATGAGGCAGGAGGATTTTGAATTCAGAGCCAGCTATGCTACAGTGTGAAACACTATCAGAAGAAAATGAAAAAAGAGGAAAAAATAAAAGAGAAGAGAAAAAGAAAGAAAAGAAAAAGATAGGTTGGAATTTTACAAGCTGAGTAAGAGCTATATAACAAAACTTCTAGAACCATGAATAGCAGGTAAGTTACCTTAGGCAATCCAATCTCATCCATGGCATTCAACCACTGTATCACGTTATCAGTGTGTCTGAAGTGAAGGCCAGTTGCCTAGAAGAAATAAAAAGAGCATTAGGCACTGCTGGCCAATTCTAAATAAAAACTCTCCTTGCAAAAGTTTCCTTATGAGACTTTACAACAGCCCTCAAATTTCCATTTCAAAACTGAGAAGCGCTGGGCATGATGGCACATGCCTTCTAGTCCTAGCACTCAGGAGGCTAAGGTAGTAGGATCGCTGTGAGTTTGAAGCCACCCTGAGACTACAGAATGAATTCCAGGTCAGCCTGGGCTAGAATGAGTCCCTACTTCAAAAAAACAAAAACAAAAACAAAACAAAACAAAACAAAACAAAACAAAACAAAACAAACAAACAAAAAACTGAGAAGCTAAGTATCTCAACTCCTCTCACTAAGAGAATCTTCCTGGGTACAATGTGCTTAACAAACATGATATTTAGAAGGACAGGGCTGGAGGGATGGCTTAGTGGTTAAAGCACATGCCTGCGAAGCCTAAGGACCCTGGTTCAATTCTCCAGGTCTCACGTAAACCAGATGCACAAGGGGGTGCATGCATCTGGAGTTCATTTGCAGCGGCTAGAGGCCCTGGCACACCCATTTTCTCCCTCCCACCCTCTCTAATAAGTAAATAAATAAAGCCAGGCATGGTGGCACATACCTTTAATCCCAGCACTTGGGAAGCAGGGGTGGGAGGATCACTGTGAGTTCGAGGCCAACCTAAGACTAATGAATTCCAGGTCAGCCTGGCCTAGAATGAGACCCTACCTCCAAAAATCAAAAAAAGAAAAAAGATATTTAGAAGGACATTATCCTGGAATCAATTCTCAGTAGATGGTTTGGCTATCTACTGGTGACAGTAGACAGATCATTCACCCTTTCAGTCTATGTTTCTCCAGCCAAAACAACACTTTATATTTTGTAAAGGTTATATGAGATCATGTACACATAAACCACTCAGTTTAGTGTGATTTAGCAGATATAGACTAAAAAAAAGTGGCCTCTAAAAAATTAAAAAAAAAAAAAAAAGGGCTGGAGAGATGGCTTAGCAGTTAAGGCATTTGCCTGCAAAGCCAAAGGATCCTGATTCGATTCTCCAGGACCCACATAAGCCAGAGATGCACAAGGGACACATGCATCTGGAGTTCATTTGCAGTGGCTGGAGGCCCTGGCACACCCATTCTTTCTTGCACGCTCTCTCTCTCAAATAAATAAATAAATAAATAAATAAATAAATAAATAAATAAATAAATAAATAAAAAAATATATTAAAAACATAATAATACAGGGAAAATGTAATACAGTGAAAAAATAATACTATGTCAACCAAGACTTTCAGAATATACTTAGAAATACTCCCTTGTAGTGGAGAGTGGTGGCACACACCTTTGACTACATAGTGAATTCCAGGTCTGGGCTAGAGTGAGACCCTATCTCAAGGAAAAAAAAAAAAAAACAGAAAAAGAGGGCTGGAGAGATGGCCTAGCAGTTAAGGCGCCTGCCTACGACGCCTAAGAATGCCTGTTCGAATCTCCAGGTCCCACGTTTAGCCAGATGCAAAGTGACTCAAGCGCGCAATGTTGCACATGCACATAAGGGGGCCACGCATCTAGAGTTTGTTCACAGCGGCAGAGAGGCCTCTGGCGTGCCCATTGTCTCTCTCTCTCTCTCTCAAAAAAAAAAAAAAAAAAAAAAAACAGAAAAAGAAATATTCCCTGTAAACCTCTATATCTTAACATTTATTTATTTGAGAAAGAAAGAGGGGCAGGGAGAGAGAGGGAGAGAATATAGGCACACCAGGAGTTGCAAACGAACTCCAGATGCATGTGTCACCTTGTGCATCTAGTTTATGTGGGTACTGGGGAATCAAACCTGGGTCCTTTGGCTTTGCAGGCAAGTGCCTTAACTGCTAAGCCAACTCTCTAGCCCTGTATCTTTTTTTTTTTTTAATGTTTTTCAGAACCAGGCGTGGTGGCACACGCCTTTAATCCCAGCACTTGAGGAGGCAGAGGTAGGAGGATTGCTGTGAGTTTGAGGCCACCCTGAGACTACATAGTTAATTCCAGGTCAGCCTGGGCCACAGTGAGACCCTACCTCAAAAAACAAAACAAATTTTTTTGAGGCAAATCCAACATACTGGTCTGGTCTGTCTTCCTTCCTTCCTTCCTTCCTTCCTTCCTTCCTTCCTTCCTTCCTTTCTTTTTTTCTTTTTCTTTTCTTTTTTCTTTTTTTGGCAATGTGAGAGAGAGAGAATTGGCACACCAAGGCCTCCAACCAGTACAATCAACTCCAGATGCATGGGCCAGAATGCTGATGACAAACCTGGACAGTCAAATACTGGTCCTTATGCTTCGCAGGCAAGCACCTTAACTGCTAAGCCATCTCTCCAGCCCTAGATCTTCTTTTTAATAGTGTTGGGGATTAAATCTGGGGTCTCATGCATACTAATTAACAGCTCTACCTCGAGCTATATTCACAACTCCTATGTCTGCAGTTTTTTTGAACAAGCTTACTTTTTAAAAATATTTTTTATTTTTATTTATTTGAGAGAGAGAATGGGCACACCAGAGCCTCTAGCCATTGCAAACAAACTCCAAATGCATGCACCACTTTGTGCATCTGGCTTACATGGGTCCTGGGGAATTGAACCTGGGTCCTTAGGCTTTGCAAGCAAGCATCTCCACCGCTAAGCCTTCTCTCCAGCCCCTTTTTTTTGTTGTTTTTGTTTTTTGAGGTAGGGTCTTGCTCTAGCCCAGGATGACCTGGAATTCACTATGTAGTCTCAGGGTGGCCTTGAATTCATGACAATCCTCCTACCTCTGCCACCCGAGTGCTGGGATTAAAGATGTGCACCACCACACCTGGGCAGCTCTCCTTTTTAAAAGGGCCCCAAAGATTCATGGGTTGAAGGCTTAGTCAATATCTAGTACAGAGGTGATTTTACCCTCAGCAATGGATTAGTCATAGCTGAATGGATTATTAGGATTATTATTAATTGAATTTAAGCCACTGATGGCACACTTCTGAAAGGTCCTCCCCGCTTTCTTCTCTCTCCCTCTCTCCTTGTACCCTGTCAGTCTGCTTCCTTTCTCTGTCCCTCCCACACTACCCTTCTCAGCCAGCATAGAGTGAGCAGCTCTGCTCCACCACATGTCCCAGATAGAAATAATGGAGCAAATGACCATAGACTGAAACCCTGGGACCAAAAGCCAAAATAGATCTTTCCTACTTTGATTTTCTCATTTGATTAATACAAATAATTTTGGCTGCAGATCTATACCATCTGTTTTCCTCTCAATTTAAACATAAAATGGAAACATCTCTTTCACACTATCTGAAGCTTTAGTTCCATAGGATGTGTGGCCCAATCCTGACAGTCCGCCTCTTACATTCACACTGGCTATGTAGTCTTTGGCTATGGTTCAGTCATCCTTTTTCAAGTGAGAATTCATAAGCAAGCTCCTTTTAGTAGCTCTGCTAAGGGGAGTACCTGGGTCTTGTCAACAACTTAATCTTTTCTATGCCCTGAGTCACAGTAACCAGACCCTTTCACTTATTTCAGTTTTCTGAAAGTGAATCTTTTTTTTACATGTGTATGTGTGGTATGCATGAATAAGCCAGAGGTTGATGTCGGGTGTCTTCCTTGCTCACGCTACATATTATTGACTGAAGCAGGATCCCTCACTTGAACTCAGAGCTGAATCACTGACCCAGCTAGTCTAGCTAGCCAGCTTGCCCTGGGATTCCCGTCTCCACCTCCTGAGCATTGGGACTACAGGCAGGCCATCATCATGTCCTCTGAGCATTTACATGGGTGTTAGGGATCCAAACTCAGGCCATTGTGCCTGCAAGGAAAGCCCTTTAATTATTCCCAGCACAAGTCACTTTTCCATTCTACCTTGAACTCCAATATTATAGGATGATCTTTTCTCCCAAGTTGACACAGCTACACCTCAACACTTGTTCAAAGTGGTATTTCCCCTACTTACTTCCTCTACTTTCTAAGAATGAAAAAAGATTCACTAGACTATGAGACTTTCTAGATACACACCATCATTAGGAGAATCCAAGCAGAAATACAGAGAAAGCTCTTTTACTTTTACATTTTACCTTTGCATTCTTTTCTCTATTCTGTGAAGCTTGTTAAAGACTATACTTGGTTGGAACAAACACATACCTGACATGTACTTCTCAAAAGCTCTCACACAGGTTCAGTATTCTAACCATTTCTAAGCACCAAGCAAAGAACTCACTTTGTATCTGGTCTGCTCTCGATCATAGATTTTTTTCAGGGACACCACTTTAGGAGAGAAAAAGTTTCCCAGTTTGGCAAGGTAGACTCCATTCCTCAACCCCTCTTCCAGTTCTGTGGTGGGTGGTAAGTCTTCCCCGAGGCATGCTTCCATCCACCTGCACAAGAAAAGTGGAAAAAGAGGGTCAGAACTCTTCCTTTCAAATTTCAATTCCATTTGTCCCTGAAAAGTTTAAATTGAATATAACAATACTCTTTTAGGATCTATTCCCACATATCTAACCAGCTCAGGTCTGCATGGTGGAAATTCGAAACAGTGACTATAACTGACACCTTCTCCAGACAGAGCCAGTTGACTGCTATGTGAACCTTAAAACTCTACCCATGTCCTTAGGTTACTCTTTTTAAAAAGATTCATTTGTATGCACACTGTGTGTGTACGTATGCATGTATGGGAGTACCAGAGTCGTATTCTGCTGCTGCTTTGTGCCACATTTTGCATCTGACTTACATGGGTAGCTTGGGAACCTGGTCTGGAAGGCTTTTCAAGCAAGTGCCTTTAATGGTTAATCCATCTTCCCAGCTCACCCACCCCCTGACTTTTTATATTTGTATTTGAGAGAGAGGTTTTTAAAAAATACATATATAAGCTGGGTGTGGTGGCACACGCCTTTTATCCCAGCACTCGGGAGGCAGAGGTAAGAGGATCACTGTAAATTCAAGGCCACCCTGAGAATACAGAGTGAATTCCAGGTCAGCCTGGACTAGAATGAGACCCTACCTTGAAAAACAAAATTTTTAAAAATTATATTTAGATATATATATGATAACTATATTTTTAAATTTTTGTTTTATTTTTATTTATTTATTTGAGAGCAACAGAGAAAGAGGCAGAGAGAGAGAATGGGCGCACCAGGGCCTCCAGCCACTGCAAACGAACTCCAGGTGCATGTGCCATCTTGTGCATCTGGCTTACGTGGGTACTGGGGAATTAAGCCTCAAACCGGGGTCGTTAGGCATCACAGGCAAGCACTTAACTGCTAAGCCATCTCTCTAGCCCTAAAAATACATATATTTATTTGAGAGAAAGAGAGAGAGAATATGGTCAGGGCCTCTAGCCACTGCAAACCATCTCCAGACACATGTGCCACCTTGTGTATCTGGCTTACATGAGTTCTGGGGAATCAAACCTGGGTCCTTAGCCTTCGCAGGCAAGTGCCTTAACCACTAAGCCATCTCTCCAGCCCAGAATTTTTTTAAATATGTATTTATTTACTTATTAAACAAAGTATAAATATTGGACATGCATGTGCCAATTAGTGTGTCTGGCTTTACATGGCCAACTGAGGAAGTCCAAAAGGCTTTGCAGGCAAGTACATTTAACCACTGAGCCATCTCATCTTAATGTTACTCTTTAAGAAAGCCAAGAAAAGCTGGGCTTGTTGCTCACTCCTATAATCCTGCCCTTGGGAGGCTGAGGTAGGTGATCACCAAGAGGCCAGTTTCTGCTACAGAGTGAGTTTGAAGTCAGACTGGACTAGAGTGAGACCCTGCCTCAAAAAAGAAGGCTAAGGTGCTAGAGAGATAGCTTAGTGGTTAAGCACTTGCCTATGGAGCCTAAAGACCCCAGTTCAAGGCTCACTTCCCCACGTAAGCCAGATGCACAAGGTGGCATATGCATCTGGAGTTCATTTGCAGTGGCTGGAGGCCCTGAAACACCCATTCTCTCTGTCTCTCTATCTCTCTGTGCATGTGTGTGTGTGCCTCTTTCTCTATTTGTCGCTCTCAAATAAATAAATAAAAATAAAATATTTTTTTAAAAAAGAAGGCTAAAAACATCCATTTGTAACAGATGCTACCATCACTTATATTTGTTCTTGGTCTTTTACAGTTGAGAATCCAATTAGCTAAAATTAAGAAAGGAAGAAATTCCTATGAAAGAAGTAAACAAGAGCTCTCAGTTTCTCTCTCTCCCCTCTCATAGAAAGCAAATGTTTAAAATTTTTAATTATTTATTTTATTTATCTGAGAGAGGAGAGAGAGAGAGAGAATGGGCACACCAGGGCCTTCAGCCACTGTAAACTAACTCCAGACATATATGCCACCTTGTGCACCTGGTGGGTCCTTTGGCTTCACAGGTATTTACCTCAACCATTAAGCCATCTCTCCAGCCCATATAGCAGATTTTTAAGTGGTTCCTTGAAGGCAGGGAAGAAACTGCTACAAATAAAAGAAAATGAAAACTTGCTTTTTCCTCCATTGAACATCTCTCACAAGAATTCAGCAAAGTGAAGGATAAAATGAAATTATGTTGCATGTATTTCCCAATAGTAGAAACATCTCTAAGTAATGGACTGAGGTAGTTCAGTTGGGAGAGCATTTACTGAAGAAACATCTATAACTAAAGTTCCTCTACACCAGTGCTTTAACCATTTTTTGAGTCAATCTCTTAAATATCTAAGGAAAGCTACAGACTAAGAGTATAGAACTAAATGTTCACATGCTCAAAGTTTTAATAATTTCATAAATGTCACTATCTTTATAAGCCTCAGAGGAAGAACCAATGAAAAATTATTCCATTCAATTTGTACAAGGCTGGTATTATCTTCACATTCTTCACCATTCTGAAAAAAAATTTTTTTTCACAACATTAGATGTTTTGCCTGACCTAACAAAAGTAATGAATCGTTGGACAGCCAAATGAAAAAAAGCTCAAGATACAGCAGACTAAAGTGAAAACTGAAATTATTGTCACATAAAAACTAAACATAAGCCAGGTGTGGTAGCACACACCTTTAATCCCAGCACTCAGGAGGCAGAGGTAGGAGGATCACCGTGAGTTCAAGTCCACCCTGAGACTACATAGTGAATTCCAGGTTAGCCTGGGCTAGAGAGCCCTATCTTGAAAAAAACAAAAAATAAAATAAAATAAATCATGTTTACTGATACACACAACTTAATTCCGCTGTTTGGGTTTTTGTGTTGTTTTTTCTTCAGAGTCCACAATTTGCTACCATTCCTGGGTTCAAGCAATCCTCCTGCCTGAGCTTCCAGAGTGTAAGTAGCTTGTACTATAGGAACCTATACACACACTGGAGAAAAGCTAGGCTTGGGTACAAGCTTCCTATTATCCCAGCCCTCAAGAGCAAAGGCTGAGACCCGCAGAGAGAGACCCTATCTCAGGGAAAAAAATAACAATAATTATTGGGCAGACATTTGAACATATTGCATACATGCAAAAAAATTTAAAAGATGCTGGACATGGTGGCTCACACATTTAGTTCCAGCACTTAGGATGATTACCATGAGCTAAAGGCTAGTCTACGGCTACAGAGTGAGTTCCAGGTCAACCTGGGCTAGAGTAAATGAGACCTTGCCTCAAACGAGCAAAAGAAAAACTTAGAAGAAAGCCGGGCGTGGTAGCACATGCCTTTAATCCCAGTACTTGGGAGGCAGAGGTAGGAGGATCACCGAGAGTTCAAGGCCACCCTGAAACTACATAGTGAATTCCAGGACAGACTGGACCAGAGTGAGACTCTACCTTGCAAAAACAAAAAAAAAAAAAAAAAAAAAAAAAACACTAACATGTAGGTCACATACTTTGTTAATTTTTAAAAATTATTTTATTTTTATTTATTTATTAGAGACAGAGAGAGGGGGAGAGTGAAAATGGGCATGCCAGGGCCTCTAGCCACTGCAAACAAACTCCAGATGCATGTGCCACCATGTGCATCTGGCTTATGTGGGACCTGGAGAATCGAACCAGGGTGCTTAGGCTTTGCAGGCATGCACCTTCTCCGCTAAGCCATCTCTCCAGTCCCCTTTGTTAATTTTTTAAGTTAGCATACAAAATAGTAGGTTTCATTATAGCATTTTCATATTTACATGTTATACTTTGTTTTTATTCTATACATAATTTATACTAACAAAATTACTAGAGTACAAAAATGAATTATCACATTTTCATAAATAATTACTTTTACAATTCAGAAGAAAATTTATTGTATTAATTATACATTTTCAAATTGAGAATACATCTCACAATCATTTAAACAGGAAAAATAAGAATCCCCCTATTTTTCTCAAATTCCCTCATTTTCATATCTATTCTTCTTTAGAACACCTCCCATAATGTGTGCTGCAGGTAGGCAATTAAAAAGTCCAGATGGATACATGGACAGACCAGAGGCTTTGCTGGTTGTTTCCTATGCCCAAGACAGTAAATGTCTCTTTCTGGCTTTTCTTTCAAGTAGTAGAGTCAATTTAAACTGTCAGAAAGGGAGTGAAAAGAAACAAGTGAGTGTTCCAGAGGTGCCACCATAGAACTAAATTCATGATCCATTTGCAACCAATACATAATCCAAACTACCTTTTAAGAGCCTAAAGATCAGAATGGTGACGACATGGAAAAGAATGGCAATTGCTGGTATGGAAAAAAACTGTGGTCCAACGACACATATACTATCATTTTCTTTCCAATATTTTACTGCTAAAAATGATATATAAAATCATTCTGGCAAACAGCCACTGTAGCCCCAGCTCTCAGGGACAGTTGAATTTGGGTTCTCATTAACAGGGACAAATCTATCAACTAGAGCCGAAGCCAAAAGCAACCCACTAGCACATAATATATATATACATATATATGTATTCTTTTCTCAATATGATGTCAACACACAGGACAGACTATGGCTAACAACACAATGGATTATTTTGCCTGGAGTCATAGACAAGTTACCAGAGGAAGTTATGTCCTCCAATTCTCTGAAATTGCTAGATTAAATTCAAAACAAAATGAGAGGCTTCAGTAACATCTCCCACAACCTTTTATCTTTGCCTTCCCTGGTATTACTGCTATAAAAGTCCTGATTAATGCCCATACTTAGGAAGTCTTCTGCAGTGGGGTAAAGTGCACACAAAAACACAGAGGTAGGAAAGCCAACTGTGATTTGGTGAAAGGGATAAACAGAGGCAAAATACCAATCCTTCCCTCCAATCATAATGTGTGGCACACCCATCAATCCCAGCTATTCATCATCAATGATTTAGGAGAATAAGATAAATTAAATCAGGATTAAATTACTTTGGAAAAGGCAGAATGTCATGTTACTATAATTTCGAACATTAATTTTGTTTATAAGGGGCTTGGGGAGATGGCTCAGTGGATAAAGTATTTGTTGTGTAGCATGAAGACCCGAGTTCAGATCCTCAGTACACACATGAGCACTGGGGCAGGTATGGCAGCCTACCTGCAATTCCAGTGCTCAGGAGGCAGAGACCAGGGAGTCCTGGGCAAGGTGGCTAGCTAGACTAGCCAAGTCGGTGAGCTCTGCATTCAAGTAAATAGAATGTAGAACAACAATCGAGGAAGACAGGCTGATGTCAACCTCTGACCTCTACACACATGCACACCACACACACATACATACACAAACCAAAATGATTTTTGTTTGCTGGATTTTTGTTTTGTTTTTCTGACCTGGAATTCGCTAGGTAGTCTCAGGCTGACCTCAGAGATCCTCCTCTGCCTCCTGAGTGCTGGGATTAAAGGCATGTGCCACACACCTGGCTTGTTTTTTGTTTTATTTTGGTGACAGGGTCTCATGTAGCCTAGGCTGACCTTCAATTCACTGTGTGACTGAGGGTGGCCTTGACTTTCTGATCCTCTTTCCCCACCTCCCAAATCCTAGGATTATAGGCCAGATGGTTGCCACCTTGCCTGGCTTGTATATGTTAGTTTCAAGTAAGGTGCCATGCTACTGTTAATTTAAGTACATGCGTACGTATGTATGTATTTTTGGAGACAGGCTCCAGGGTTGCTTCAAACTCTCAGATCCTCCAGCCTCTTCCTCTAAAGGGCTGAGACTGCACATGTGAGGCACCACACTTGGCTATACTACTGTACTTTTTTGTTTGTTTTTCAACATAGGGTCTCACTCTAGCCCAGGGTGGCCTGGAAATCACTATATAGTCTCAGGGTGGCCTCCAACTCACAGAAATCCTCCTACCTCTGTCTCCCAAATGCTGGGATTAAAAGCATGTGCTATCAATGCCCTGCTAACCATTTCATTTCTGAAAACCTGTAACCAGAAAGTTTTTATGAAGCCAGCAACTGACACCCTAAGCTGTGTTCTGGAACAAAACAATGTAAGGAACCAAACTATCTTGTGACTAGAACTGACCATGAACTTAGAAAGAGACCTAGATTGATATGCTGTGTCTGGCACCTATCAAGACAGCAAGCCACTTAACCAGTTTCCTCATTTGTTTTCTGGTTTTGCTTTGAGACAAAGTGCAGACTGGTTCTGAACATGATCCACCGACCTCAGCCTCCTAAGTGCTGGAATCACAGGCCTGTGCAGGGACACGAGAGTTTCTCATATGTTGAAAGTGGATGCAAGACCTTCCAAATAGGTTTGTCATTAAAAATTCAGTAAGACTGTGAGTAAAACAGAATATAGCACAGTGCTTTGCTGGTGATTGAAAAAATACTTGTGCCTTTCCTCCTATGAGTCACACAAACCACCACTGACACTCTTGTGAAGAGAATAATAATAGCACTTACCCACAGAGTGATTGGGAGGATTAAAATAGATAATACAGGGTGTGGTGGCACATGCTTTTAATCCCAGCACTTAGGAGGCAAAGGTAGGAGGATCACTATGAGTTCGAGGCCACCCTGAGACTACAGTGTGAATTCCAGGTCAGCTTGGAGTAGAGTGAGACCCTACCTTGAAAAACCAAAAACATAAATAAACAAAAATACACATAAAGTGCTAAGAACAGTGCCAGACACAGAGAAAGCATGCAAAAATGCTACCTGGCACAGCCAGGAATCGTGGAACCTGCTCCTCCCTCCCAAACTTCCTCACTCATCTATGAACATTCTCCAACTGAATTTAAGGAATGGTCTTGTTAGCCTTAAGTGGATGACTAGGACCTTTGTTCTAAACACTCTACAACCACAAACAGAACTGCAACTGATTATATTGTACTTTTCCAATCAACAGAAATTTGGTTTTTGTATATATAGAGTTGATAAAGCCTATCTCTATAATTCCCATATTAAGCCACAGTTTGCCCTTATCTCTGTATTTTTTTGTATTTCCAATTTTTTTATTCTTTTATTTATTTGAGAGAGAGAGACAGAATGAATGAGAATGGATGTGAGGACCTCTAGCCAAGTGCAAATGAACCCCAGTTGCATGAGCTACCTTGTGCATCTGGCTTACATGGGTGCTGGGCAATCAAACCTAGGTCCTTAGGCTTCACAGGCAAGCACCTTAACCACTAGGTCATCTCTTCAGCCCTTGTCTCTGTATTTCTTCATATTAGACATCAGTGACTGTCTCTAAGGTCAGCACCTGTTGGCTCCTAACTGTTGTCCAAATTACTAACCTCCCTTACAGCTTCACATCATTCACAATTAGTGAATTGTTAAAGAACAGGTCAGCCTGGGCTAGAGTAAGACCCTACCTCAAAAAAGAAACAAAAAGGTTTTTTTTTTAAAAGCAAAACTGGGGCTGGAGAGATGACTTAGCGGTTAAGGCGTCTGCCTGCAAAGCCAAAGGACCCCAGTTTGACTCTCCAGGACCCACATAAACCAGATGCACAATGGGGGGGCATGCATCTAGAGTTCCTTTGCAGTGGCTGGAGGTCCTGGTGTGCTCATTCTCTCTCTCTCTCTCTCAAATAAATAAATATGTTTTAAAATAAACAAAATATTTTTTTAAAAAGCAAAACTATAAGAGAAAAGAAACTAGAGGATTGGAACATAGGGCTAAGGCAGGAGGACTGTGGCTTTGAGAACCAGTTGAACCACACAGTGAGTTCCAAGGCCAGCCTGAGCTGCTTAGCAAGACCCTGTTTGAAACAAACAAAAACAAAAATAAGCCAAGAGGAGCTAGAGATGTAGCTCAGTTGGAAGAGTACCTACATGGCTCAAGACCCTACATTCTATCCCCACCAGCAGATAAACCATGTGTGGTGTGGTGGACCATGCCTATAACCTCAACACTTGAGAGGTTGAGGGAGATAGAGAAGATAAAGGGTTCAAGGTCTTCTATACTACATAGTGAGTTTGAGTACAGCCTGAACTATGTGAGACCCTATCTTCTATCCCAAAAAAACAACCAAAACAAAACAAAAATCAGCTTGCTGTAATCCCTACACTCAGAGGCCAGTCTGGAGTATAAGGCAAGTATCAGGCCAGCCTAGGCTACACTGAAAGAACCCATCTCTTAAAAAAAAAAAAAAAAAGGCTAGAGAGGTGACTTAGCAGTTAAGGCGCTTGCCTGCGAAGACAAAGGACCTAGGTTCGATTCCCCAGGACTCACATAAACCAGATTCAAAAAGTGGTGCATGTGGGCTGGAGGGATGGCTTAACGGTTAAGGTGCCTGCCTCCTAAGCCTAAGAAGAATGCTGGTTCCAATCTTCAGTGTTTCCAATCTCCAGGTCCCACGTTTAGACAGATGCAAAGTGACGCAAGGGCACAATGCTGCACTTGACCACAGGGGGCGCACGCATCTGAATTTTGTTCTCAGCAGCTGAGAGGCTACTGGCGCGCCCATCCCTATCTGTCTTCCTCTCTCTCTCTCCAAAAAGAAAAAAAAAAGGTGGTGCATGTGTCTGGAGTTCATTTTCAGGACTTAAGGCCCTGGGGCTTTCTCTCTCTATCTGCCTCTTTCTCTCTCTCAAATAAATTTTAAAACCTAACAAAAAACCGGGCATGGTGGCACACGCCTTTAATCCCAGCACTCAGGAGGCAGAGGTAGGAGGATCACCATGAGTTTGAGGCTACCCTGAGAACACATAGTGAATTCCAGGTCAGCCTGGGCTAGAGTGAGACTTTGACTTGAAAAACCAAAAAAAAATAAATAAATAAAAAATAAATAAACCCTAACAAAAAGGAAACTGGAGGACAAAATGCAACATGTAACAAACAGCTAATAATCTCCTATGTATATATACACATATATTTGTATATAGAGATACACTAAATGCTTGAAATAAATAAAACAACAAACATTTCCCTAGAAAAAAATGGCTAGAAATACAAGTAGATAACTCGTAAAAGGGAAAAAAGGCCGGGCGTGTTGGCGCACGCCTTTAATCCCAATACTCGGGAGGCAGAGGTAGGAGAATTGCTGAGAGTTCGAGGTCACCCTGATAATACAGAATGGAGTTCCAGGTCAACCTGGGCTAGAGCGAGACCTTACCTCACCCCCTCCAAAAAAGGGGGGGACAGAAATGGCCAGTAATTATGTAATACTTCCCAGTCTCACTACTAATCTAAGAAATGTATATTAAAGTTAACAGTATTACCATCTACCAGACTGCCAAAAATTAAAAATAACAATATTAATAATGATGACAGCCGGGAATGGTGGCACACACCTTTAATCTCAGCATTTGGGAGGCAGAAGTAGAATTGCTGTGAGTTCAAGACTAACCTGGGACTACATAGTAAATTCCAGGGCAGCTTAGATTAGAGTGAGACCCTACCTCAAAACAACAAAATAATCCCAGCACTCAGGAGGAAGAGGTAGGAGGATTGCTGTGAGTTCAAGACTAACCTGAGACTACATAGTAAATTCCAGGGCAGCCTGAACTAGAGTGAGACCCTACCTCAAAAAGCAAACAAAATAATAATAGTAGTAATAATGATGATGATGACAACAATGAAGACGACTTATCCAGTGTGTGGGGAAAACCCACATTATCATACATGGTTCCAGAAAAAAAAAAAAATCTGGCACCATTTACTATCACAAACTTACCAAATTTTCTATAAAAGGAAATTGAAAAGGTTTTATTTAAAAAAAAAAAAAAACACGACTTGGCAACTTGCGGCATGATGACTAAATAAAAGATGATGCCATTGAACAAGACCAGGGACAGCCAGAGAAACCCAAGAGGCTAAGTTCCTATCTAAAGCATGCTCAGCTTGAAATGTCCATGGGACATCCAGATAGTGACATCCTGACTCAGTTGGCAATACAAACCAGACTAACACTCCACTAGGGAGGGAAACCCAGGTTTGAAAAACAGCTATTTGCAAATCTAAAGGTGAATGAGCTCTCCAGGGAGACAAACACAAAATGAAAAACTGCCTCAGAGCACAGGAGCCTCTAACAGGTGAAAAATGGCTGTGGTAAAATGAGAATCAGGTTTTCACATGGTGGCAATCATGGAAGGAAAACATTTCAGGAATCCGGAGGCTGTCACCACCTTCAAATGCTACAAAAAGATGTGTGACCAAAAAAAGAGGGGGGATGTTTATTCCTCTGTGACCTCTATAAAAAGACTCTAAGGCAGAAGTCAGCCTGAAAACCAAAAAAAAATGACACAAGAGGGAAGGGAGAGGCAGCAAGTATTCTTCAAGTTTAGGTAAAGAGTATTCTCACAGGGTTTTATAAAAACCCTCAGGGACATGAAGGAGGGACTGAAAATACAAGAATAAAGAAAGCAAGGTTCTGGGGCTAGAGGGATGGCTTAGCAGTTAAGGCGTTTGCCTGCAAAGCCAAAGGACCCAGGTTTGATTCCCCAGGACCCACATTAGCCCGCTGCACAAGGGCGCATATGTGTCTGGAGTTCCTTTGCAATGGCTGGAGGCCCTGATGCGCCCATTCTCCTCCCTCTCCCTCTTTCTCTGTCAAATAAATAAAAATAAAAATATTTTTAAAAAAGAAAGCAAGTTCAGAAGTGCAGAGGTGACAACTGGTTATAGAAAGAACATACCTTGCTTCCTCCCTGAGAAAAGAGGGAAGGAAATGACAAGGAGCAAGAATGACATGTTATCTGACAGACCCCTCTGAGCTTCCACTTCCTATGGTAACACAGGATTAGGAACAACACCTGACCTCACAAGATTGGTGTGAGGATTAAGTGGGGATGAGATCATTTGATAACAACTTCTAAATAATGGTAACTATGTATTTATGCAGTATAATCCCCAGGAATAAACCTGCTTTTAGAGGCTGAGCTCAGTAATTTACATATCTGTTTCCCTTGTCCTACTGATAACATTTTTCAAAGGGAGTAAATACTCGGTCCTACCCATTCTGCCACCAGCAAAACAAAGAAATTACTATACTGAGAACTCTACTGTGGTAAGCCTTAAAACAAGCCCAGACCAAGAACATATGCAGAAAAGAACTGGGATGGGAATCTGAATTAGGGGTCTGTGAAGAGGAAACCAGCTGAACGAGTTCTGCAGAGCACATGACTTCAGTGGTTTCCCGGCTCTGTGAAATACAGAAGGGGAACACACCAATGCCGGAACTGACTGCTCCAACCGCTGAGATTCGGTTCCTCCAGGACCCACTTCTATAAAGACTCTAAGGCAGAAGTCAGCCTGAAAACCAAAAAAAAATGACACAAGAGGAAGGGAGAGGCAGCAAGTATTCTTCAAGTTTAGTAAAGAGTATTCTCACAGGGTTTTATAAAAACCTCAGGGACATGAAGGAGGGACTGAAAATACAAGAATAAAGCAAGGTTCTAGGGCTAGAGGGATGGCTTAGCAGTTAAGGCGCTTTGCCTGCAAAAGCCAAAGGACCCAGGTTTGATTCCCCCAGGACCCACATTAGCCCACTGCACAAGGGGCATGTGTCTGGAGTTCCTTTGCAAATGGCTGGAGGCCCTGATGCCCATTCTCCTCCCTCTCCCTCTTTCTCTGTCAAATAAATAAAAATAAAAAATTTTTAAAAGAAAAAGTTCAAATTACCCAGAGGTGACAACTGGTTATAGAAAGAACATACCTTGCTTCCTCCCTGAGAAAAAGAGGGAAGGAAATGACAAGGAGCAAGAATGACATGTTATCTGACAGACCCCTCTGAGCTTCCACTTCCTATGGTAACACAGGATTAGGAACAACACCTGACCTCACAAGATTGGTGAGCATTAAGTGGGGATGAGATCATTTGATAACAACTTCTAAATAATGGTAACTATGTATTTATGCAGTATAATCCCCAGGAATAAACTTGCTTTTAGGAGGCTGAGCTCAGTAATTCTATATATCTGTTTCCTTGTCCTACTGATAACATTTTTTCGAGGGAGTAAATACTGGTCCTACCCATTCTGCCACCAGCAAAACAAAGAAATTACTATACTGAGAACTCTTACTGTGGTAAGCCTTGAAACAAGCCTAGACCAAGAACATATGCAGAAAAGAACTGGGATGGAATCTGAATTAGGGGTCTGTGAAGAGGAAACCAGCTGAACGAGTTCTGCAGAGCACATGACTTCAGTGGTTTCCCGGCTCTGTGAAATACAGAAGGGGAACACACCAATGCCGGAACTGACTGCTCCAACCGCTGAGATTCGGTTCCTCCAGGACCCACTTCTCTGCTACCAGCGCCCATCCTGTAGAGCAGGCACCCATCCTGTAGAGCAGGCCCCTGTAGAGCAGGCCCCCATGCCAGGACTGCCCTATGTTAAAAGCTTCCTAAATACAGATACTGTCCCTGCACTCGTATTCCATTAACCACTCTCACACTGGAGTACCACCTAGGTATGAAAATAGCCTCGGAATGTCAATAGTGTAGCAGGTGCCAGCCAGAGAGAAAGAAACAAAGTGTGCAAGAAAGCATTCTAGAGCTGGACAGATGGCTCAGTGGTTAAGGCACTTGCATGTGAAGCCTAAGGATCCAGGTTTAATTCCTCAGTGTCCATGTAGGCCAGATGCACATGGTGGCACAATGTGTCTAGAGTTCATTTGCAGTGGCTACAGGTCTTGGCACACCCATTCGCTCTCTCTCTGTCGGTGCATCCCTCTCTCTCTCAAATAAATAAATAAATAAATATTTTTTTAAAACTTTTAAAAAATAAAAAGAAAATATTCTGCATCACTGGAAGGACTTTGCTATGGGATGAAGAGTATGGCAGGAGAAAGCATGTCAGACCAAGGAAATAAGATGCACAGACCTTTGATAGGTGATCTGAAACAGGAACAAAGAGATTAGATTTAACCCTGGAGATAGAAGGGTGATGCTCTCCCATAATATCAGCACTTGGGAGGTGGAGGTAGGAGGATCAGGGGTTTAAGGTCATCCTAACCTACATAGTGAGTTCAAAGTCAGCCTGAGGAAGAGAACCTGTCTCAAGAAATCAAAAACAGGGCTAGAGAGACGGCTCAGTGGTTAAGGTGCTTGCCTGCAGAGCCAAACAACCCAGGTTTTGATTCCCCAGTACTGATGTAAAGCCAGATACACCAAGTGGCACAGGGTTCATTTCCCCAGTACCTATGTAAAGCTGGATGCACAAAGTGGTGTGTGCATCTGGTGCTCCTTTGCAGATGCTAGAGGTCCTGGCACACACAATGTTGCCCACCCCTCAATATCTTTGTGAATAAATAAAGTCCCTTTAGAGCACTGGTCCTTAGGCTTTGCAGGCAAGTGCTCTAACTGCTGAGCCATCTCTCCAGCCCTCTAACAGAATTTTGGTCTCACAAAGAAATACATGTCTCCATTTTGTAGAGGACTAGGAAAGGGGGGGGCGGGTCTCTACAACAACGCACGTCAAAAACCCAATTTTCAAATATATTACTTGGAAACAACAAAATTAGGAGGAATGGTTAGCTATGAATCTCATTAAGGACTTATCCCTCCCCTCTAAGGTTCACAGCACCTTAAGGAAAAGTACTCAAACTCTAGCCATAGCCATAAAGGTGCACACCTTTAATCCCAGCAGCACTTATGAGGCTGAGGTAAGATGACTGCTATAAATTCAAGGCCAGCATGGACTACAGAGTGAATCCAGGTCAGCCTGACCTAGAATGAGACCCTAACTCAAAAAGGGGGGGGGGCTTAGCGGTTAAGGTGCTTGCCTGCAAAGCCAAAGGACCTTGGTTCAATTCCCCAGGCCCCATGTGCCAGATGCACAAGGTGGTGCATGAATCTGGAGTCTGTTTGCAGTGGTTGGAGGCCCTGGCACGCCCATTCTCTTCCTCTCTCTTTTTCTCTCTGCTTCTTTCTCTCTCACTCTCTCATATAAATAAAAAAAAAAATAAAACCAGGACTTAAGAATTACGAAAAGTTGGGCTGAAGAGATGGCTCAGTGGTTAAGGTGCTTGCCTGTAAAGACTAATGACCCGAGTTGTATTATTCCTCAGGACCCATGTAAAGCCAGATGTACAAAGTGGTGCATGTGTCTGGAGTTGGTATGCAGTGGCTAGAGGCCCTGGTGCGCACATTCATATTTTCTCTCTCTCTCTCCCTCCCACCTCCTCTCTCTCTCGTGTGTGGTGGCACACATCTTTAAGCCAACTCAGTGATCCTGATCTCATGTCTCTGCCTCCCAAGTGCTGGGATTAAAGGCATGTGACACCTTTTCAACCATTTTGAAGCACATAGTTTGGTAACTTTTAGTATATTCACAACATTGTACAATCACCCTTAGTATCTAATTCATTCTTATATCCATTAAGCAATCATCCCCACCTTCTAAAATCTGGTTTACTGACCCACCTGCAAATCTTAACCATTATAATCTAATTCACAGTTGTCGAACCTGTCTGCAAAAATATCACAAGACATATTTTCAAATGCCTTGCTGCAATCTAGACATGACTTATTTTTCTCTGACTCACTGATCTGGTGACCCTGTTCAAAAGGAAATGACATTACTGCAACATGGCTTTCCTGAAGGAGTCCATGTCTGCTCATAAGTATCACTGATTTTCTTAGGTGATCCTCATGAGCTATCTACTGACAATGTGCCCTGGTATTTTGCCAGTCTAATGTTTTGCCAGAAACTAGCTTACTAGAGCAGAATTTGTGATGTGTTTTTTTCCTTTTGAATAATGGGTTCTTTGGCACTATCCTATTTTAAAAAATAAATCATACTTCTGTCCTTTACAATGCCTTAAAGATCATGGACTACAGTTCAGCAATTATACTTATCAAATCGGAAAACAATGTGGTTTCAATTCTAACTCTATAAGCTAGGAACATAAGACAACAGACTATGTTAATTTATGGCCAGGCGTGGTGGCGCATACCTTTAATCCCAGCACTTGGGAGGCAGAGGTAGGAGGATCACTGTGAGTTTGAGGCCACCCTGAGACTACATAGTAATTCCAGGTCAGCCTGGGCTAGAGTGATACCCTACCTCGAAAAACCAAAAAAAAAAAAAAAAAAAAAAAAGAATTTATAATAAAACATAGAACCAAGAAATGACCGTATATGTCCAAAATTCATTTGTGAAATAGTTGCTCAAATCCTTAATTCTGACAGAGAACAGTGTTTCCCAAACCAGAAGCATGTGGAATGGTCCCAAGATAGATGATTCCTGAGAGGAATTGGATAGTAATCAAGTTTGTCTTGAGAAATGATGTATACACCTTTAGAGAGTCACAATTTATGGCCCCATGATAAAGATTCTTAGTAAACTATCAATTAATCTAACGTGGTTTGATCCAGCATTTCTAAAACTCCTGTTACCATTAAATCCCTTCTTCCTTATTATTGCAGCATTCACTAATATGCCTCAAGAAGTACTAATTCAGAAACCCAGCCACACAGGTTTTCAAATCCCAAGCTTGTACTGGCCTTCAGCACAAAAATAAATTATGTTAGTCTGGCAAGTCTAGTCATCTCTTCAGATATATATATATATGTTTATTTGCAATGGAAAGGGAGAGAAAACAGGCACACCATGGCCTTTCGCCACTACAAACAAATTCCAGATGCATGTGCCACTTTGGGCTCTGGCTTTACATGAATACTGGGAATTGAACCCAGGATGTCAGGCTTTACAAGAAAGTGCTTTTAACTTCTGATCAATCAGCTCTGTTCACACCCTTTATGTCAAAACTGTTCATCCTGGAGCTGGAGAGATGACTTAGCGGTTAAACGCTTGCAGGTAAAACCTAACAATCCCAGTTCGATTCCCCAATACCCACATAAAGTCAGATGTGCAAACTGGCACATGCATCTGGAGTTTGTCTGCAGCAGCTAGAGGCCTTGACACACCCATATTCTCCCTCCCTCCCTCCCTCCCCTTCTCTCTGCTTGCAAATAAATAAAAAAATACAAACTTAAAAAAACTATTGATACAAAATTTGTTTCCTCAGTGCCAACTTGCTTGAAAGTATTCTGGTTAACTCTGGCTTTAAAATCGTCAAAAGAAGGCTGAAGAAATGGCTTAGTGGTTAAGGATGCTTGCCTGCAAAGCCTAAGGACCCAGGTTCAATTCCCCAGTACCCACATAAAGCCAGATGCACAAGGTGGCACTTGTATCTAGAGTTCATTTGCCATGGCTAGAAGCCCTGGCATGCCCATTCTCTCCCCACACCCCCATCCTATGTGCCTCTCAAATAATAAATAAAATATTTTTTTAAATCCTAAAATGATTTTTAAGCTACATGTTTCCAAAAACTTGATAATTAGAACCTCTTTGCTTTTTTTTTTTTTTTTTTTTTTTTTTTTTGGCTTTGTCAAGGAAAGGTCTCACTCTGGCCTCAGGCTGACCATGGAATTCACTATGTAGTCTCAGTGGCAAATGTTGGGTGATGGGAGATCCCTTCTGAGCCTCCCAAGTGCTGGGATTACAGCAAAGCGCCAACCACACCCGGCCTGATTGCTCAAAAAAAAAAAAAATTAATAAGACTTTAGCTCAGAACTAGAGAATACAGCACATTTCCCTGCTCATTTATTTAGAAAGGCATAAAACCCCAGCAAGGTGGCACACGCCTTTGAGTTCCAGCACTCAGGAGGCAGAGGCAAGAGGACACACGAGTCTAGAGTTCACCCTGAGACTAGAGGCCCTGGATTCCCAGGTCAGCCTGGGCTAGAAACGATCCTACTGTCAAAAAAAAAAAAAAAAAGAAAGAAAAGAAAGAAAGAAAGAAAGAAAGAAAGAAAGAAAGAAGCTGACATTTAAAAGTCACTTAGAGGAAAATAGAATAAAATAGATCTCATTTAAGTCCTCACACCAAAATAAACTCTAAATAGATCAAGTAAAAATAAATTATTTTTGGTTTTGTTCTGTTTTGATTTTTTTTTCAAGGCAAGATCTCACTCTAGCCCCCACATGGTAGCTCATGTCTGTAATCCTAGCACTCAAGAGGCTGAGATAGGAGGATTGTCAGTGAATTTAAGCAAAGCTGGCTACAGGAAAACTTTCAAAAAAAAAAAAAAGAAAGAAAAAAAGAAAAAGAAAAAGAAAAGAAAAGAAAAGAAAAGAAAAGAAAAGAAAAGAAAAAGCAGGGCATGGTGGCACACGCTTTAATCCCAGCACTGGGAGGCAGAGGTAGGAGGATCGCCATGAGTCCATTACCACTAATTTACTAAAATAGTTAATTCCAGGTCAGCCTGGACCAGAGTAAGACCCTACCCTGAAAATCCAAAAAAAAAAAAAAAAAAAGAACAAAAGCTCTGTTAAAAATAACTCATACCAGCCGGGCATGGTGGCATGCCTTTAATCACAGCATTTGGGGAGGCAGAGGTAGGAGGGATCACCGTAAGTTTGAGGCCACCCTGAGACTACATAGTGAATTCCTGGGCTGGGCTAGAGTGAGACCATACCTCAAAAAAAAAAAAAAAAAGCAGGCATGTCAAGCTGGGCGTTAATCCCAGCACCTGGGAAGCAGAGGTAGAAGGGATTGCTGTGAGTTCCAGGGCCACCCTGAGACTACATAGTGACTTCTAGGTCAGCCTGAGCTAGAGATGACCCTACCTTTAAAAAAAAAAAAAAAGTTTACACCAAAAGAATGCAAACAAATGTTCTTTAAACATATATAAAAATGCTCTCCCTTCACTTATGACTACATAATATTAAATGAAATTACTCTGGAATAACACTTCCATTTACAAAACTGAAAATATAAAAATATGTAATATTCTGACTAAGGAAAATAGCCTGTCTATATGTTACTGACAGCCATGTACACTGGTTCAACTTCCAAAACAAACTGGTAATATTTTATCAAAATTAAATGCCATGTTCCTAACTCAGAAAATGCCATTTTGGTTTTTTGTTTTGTTTTGCTTTTGGTTTTTTGTTTGGTCTCACTCTAGCTCAGGCTGACTTGAATTCACTCACCAGCGGCCTGCCTCAACTCATGGTGATCCTCTTTACCACCTCTCAAGTGCTGGGATTAAAGGCATGGCCACCACGCCCGCCCATTCTCGAACTTACACTACCTTCTGTAAACACGGGACCTGGAGAATCAAACAGTGTTGGCGTAGGGCTTAGCAGGCAGGCGAGCAAAGGAGAAAAAATGTCTGTTGGTGGGTCAGCCACATATAGTAAGACTGTATTTTTAATTTGCATTTGCCTGAAAAGAGAGAGGAGAAAGAACGGGTACAATTTGCCTTCAGCCACTGCAAACAAACCTTTCATGTGCCACTTTGCACTGGCTTTATGTCAGGTAATGACTGGTCCCAGGCTTTGCAGGAGTGGGTTAACCATTGAGCTTTTTTTTCCAAGACCACTTTTTTTTTTTTTTTGGTTTTGCAAGGCAGGGTCTCACTCTGGTCCAGGCTGGACCTGGAATTAACTATGTAGTCTCAGGGTGGCCAAAACTCTCGTGATCCTCCTACCTCTGCCTCCCGAGTGCTGGGATTAAAGGCGGCGCCACCATGCCCGGAAGGCTTAAGACCACACATTTTTTAAATTACCTATCATACATACATATTTTCTAGCTTTCTTCTACAAAAATCTCACAATTTTAGAGCCCAGTGTTCTCTCAGTCCTACAATAGCTGCCCTAGGTTGGCAGTTGCCTCCAGTGTTCCTTCTGCTTTTTGTTATGATTTCAATGAGCTTCAACAGGAAGGTATATTCTGAGTAAAGAAGAAATTGAAGTCTTTAGATGTCTTTCCTCCACCCATAATCCCCAAAATATACAGTTCTTGCTAAATGATCCAAGACAATTTCCAATCCAACTTACCACCCCTGTCTGTATGAGGTCACTATTTAACAAACGAGTATGGCTGAAGGACACTTTTTCAGCTGGAATCCAGCAGACATCAGGTTAGAAAGAAGAAAACAAGGGCCGGGGATAGCTCAGTGATAGAGTACCTGGCCAACATGGCTACATGAGGGCTCTGTTCAATCCTGGGCACAGGGAGTTAAAAAAAGCAAATGAGGAAGCATCCAACAATCCAGTTAACTGCTAAAATTTCAACCCTACCTAGGAGATTGAGAGAGAGAATTGCCCTGGTCATAGACTGAAGGTGGAAGACACTAATTGTGTGTACAAGAGAGGAAAGTAGGCCTCTAATTGGTCAGCCATCTGACAACCAGACACCACTTCCACGTCTTTAGACACCAGCCGTCTTGACATTGTCCCTTCCAGCCTGTAGTAGCCAAGAGCACTAGTATTGGTGGTACTATACACAGACAGACCTGGGCTTGAACTGTGCTACAGTTAAAAGTGACCTTGGGACAAGTGTTAATAACTCATTTTTCCTCCTGAAATAAATGCCTGCTATGTCAATACATCCTATGTATCATCATTCAGTTTAACTTAATGATAGTGATTATTGTCTTTATTTTATACAAATACAAGTAGTACCACAGCAGCAAAACATAGTGGTTAGAACAAGGTTTGGAGTCCCTGCCAAACCTGAAAATCTATATAGGTGTTTAATGAACAACTCTGAGCTCTGGCTTTCTCTGCTAAATGTAAATAAGCAGCACCTCATAGGCATCAAGAATAGCAAACCAGGGCTGAGAGATAGCCAGTGGTTAAGGCGCGTATGCCTGCAAAACCTAAGAACCTTGGTTCAATTTCTCCAGTCCCATGCAAGCTAGATGGCCATGGTAGCGCATGCATCTGGAGTCTGCCTTGCAGTGGCTAGAGGCCCTGGCATGCCCATTCTCACTTCCCCTCTTCTGTCTCAAATTAATTAATTATCATCCTATGTGCCTCTCTCAAATAAATAAATAAAATATTTTTTTAAATCCTAAAATGATTTTTAAGCTACATGTTTCCAAAAACTTGATAATTAGAACCTCTTTGCTTTTTTTTTTTTTTTTTTTTTTCAAGGTAAGGTCTCACTCTGGCTCAGGCTGACCTGGAATTCACTATGTAGTCTCAGGGTGGCCTCTTGGTGATCCTCCTACCTCTGCCTCCCAAGTGCTGGGATTAAAGGTGTGCGCCACCACACCCGGCTTCCTCTTTGCTCTTTAAAAAAAAAAAATTACTAAGACTTTAGCTCGTAAACTAGAGAATACAGCACATTTCCTTGCTCATTTATTTAGAAAGCCATAAAACCCCAGCAAGGTGGCACACGCCTTTAGTTCCAGCACTCAGGAGGCAGAGGTAAGAGGATCGTTGTGAGTTCAAGGCCACCCTGAGACTACATAGTGAATTTCAGGTCAGCCTGGGCTAGAACGAGATCCTACTTCAAAAAAAAAAAAAGAAAGAAAGAAAGAAAGAAAGAAAGAAAGAAAGAAAGAAAGAAAGAAAGAAAGAAAGATTTAAAAGTCACTTAGAGGAAAATAGAATAAAATAGGATCTCTACTTAAGTCCTCACACCAAAATAAACTCTAAATAGATCAAGTAGTTAAATTATTTTTGGTTTTTGTTCTGTTTTGATTTTTTTTTTTCAAGGCAAGATCTCACTCTAGCCCAGACATGGTAGCTCATGTCTGTAATCCTAGCACTCAAGAGGCTGAGATAGGAGGATTGTCATGAATTTAAGGCCAGCTTGGGCTACAGTGAAAACTTTCTTAAAAAAAAAAAAAAGAAAGAAAGAAAGAAAGAAAGAAAGAAAGAAAAAAGAAAAAAAAAGAAAAGAAAAGAAAAGAAAAAGCAGGGCATGGTGGCACACGCCTTTAATCCCAGCACTCGGGAGGCAGAGGTAGGAGGATCGCCATGAGTTCAAGGCCACCCTGAGACTACATAGTTAATTCCAGGTCAGCCTGGACCAGAGTAAGACCCTACCTTGAAAATCCAAAAAAAAAAAAAAAAAAAAACTCTGAACAAAAGCTCTGTTAAAAATAACTCATACCAGCCGGGCATGGTGGCATGTGCCTTTAATCACAGCATTTGGGAGGCAGAGGTAGGAGGATCACCGTGAGTTTGAGGCCACCCTGAGACTACATAGTGAATTCCTGGGCTGGGCTAGAGTGAGACCATACCTCAAAAAAAAAAAAAAACTTCATATCAAGCTGGGCGTGTAATCCCAGCACCTGGGAAGCAGAGGTAGAAGGATTGCTGTGAGTTCGGGGCCACCCTGAGACTACATAGTGACTTCTAGGTCAGCCTGAGCTAGAGTGAGACCCTACCTTTAAAAAAAAAAAAGTTTACACCAAAAGAATGCAAACAAATGTTCTTTAAACATATATAAAAATGCTCTCCCTTCACTTATGACTACATAATATTAAATGAAATTACGATGGAATAACACTTCCATTTACAAAACTGACAAATATAAAAATATGTAATATTCTGACTAAGGAAAATAGCCTGTTCATATGTTACTGACAGCCATGTACACTGGTTCAACTTCCAAAAACAAACTGGTAATATTTATCAAAATTAAATGTGCATGTTCCCTTTAACTCAGAAAATGCCATTTTGGTTTTTTGTTTTGTTTTGCTTTTTGGTTTTTGGAGGTAGGGTCTCACTCTAGCTCAGGCTGACTTGGAATTCACTCTGTAGTCTCAGGGCAGCCTCGAACTCATGGTGATCCTCTTACCTGTGCCTCTCAAGTGCTGGGATTAAAGGCATGTGCCACCACGCCCGGCCCATTTCGGAACTTACACAAGCTTCTGTATACACGTGCAATGGCATACAACACCCAATATTGCGAACAGTAGTGCTGCTCATAACAAGAGCTAAAGGAGAAAAATGTCTGTTGGTGGTCAAAGCTACATATAGTAAGACTGTATTTTTAATTTATTTATTTGCAAGCAAAGAGAGAGGAGAAAGAACGGGTACACCAGGGCCTTCAGCCACTGCAAACAAACTCTAGACACATGTGCCACTTTGTGCATCTGGCTTTATGTGGGTACTAGGTAATGACCCAGGTCGTTAGGCTTTGCAGGCAAGCGCCTTAACCATTGAGCTCTAGTCCAAGACCACTTTTTTTTTTTTTTTTTTTTTTTGGTTTTGCAAGGTAGGGTCTCACTCTGGTCCAGGCTGACCTGGAATTAACTATGTAGTCTCAGGGTGGCCTCGAACTCTTGGTGATCCTCCTACCTCTGCCTCCCGAGTGCTGGGATTAAAGGCGTGCGCCACCATGCCCGGCTTAAGACCACATTTTTTAAATTACCTATCACAATAATAATATTATTTTCTTCTAGTTTTCCTTCTACAAAAATCTCACAATTCTTAGAGCCCAGTGTTCTCTCAGTCCTACAACAGCTGCCCTAGGTTGGCAGTTGCCTCTCCAGTGTTCCTTCTGCTTTTTGTTATGATTTCCAATGAGTCAACAGGAAGGTATTCTGAGTAAAGAAGAAATTGAAGTCTTTAGACAAGTCTTTCCTCCACCCACAATCCCCCAAAATACAGTTCTTGCCAAATGATCCAAGACAATTTCCAATCCAACTTACCACTCCTGTCTGTATGAGGTCACTATTTAACAAACGAGTATGGCTGGAAGGAGCACTTTTTCAGCTGAATCCAAAGCAGACATCAGGTTAGAAAGAAGAAAAACAAGGGCCGGGGATATAGCTCAGTGATAGAGTACCTGCCTAACATACATGAGGCTCTAGGTTCAATCCTAAGCACAGGGAGTTTAAAAAAAAAAAAAAAAAAAAAGCACAATGAGGAAGCATCCAACAATCCAGTTAACCACAAAATTTCAACCTACTCAGGAGATTGAGAGAGAGAATTGCCCTAATACAGACTGGAAGGTGGAAGACACTAATTGTGTAATAAGAGGCAAGAAACAGGCTCTAATTGTCAGCCATCTGACAACCAGACAAATTACCTAATGTCTTTAGACACCAGCTGTCTTGACATTGTCCCTTCCAGCCTGTAGCAGTCAAGAGCACTAGTATTGGTTGGTACTACACAGACAGACCTGGGTTTGAACTGTATACAGTTAAAAGTGACCTTGGGACAAGTGTTACTAACTCATTTTTCCCTCCTGGAAATAAATGCTCATGTCAATACATTCTATGTATCATCATTCAGTTTAACTTAATGATAGTGATTATTGCTGTCTTTATTTATACAAATACAAGTAGTACCACAGCAGCAAAAACATGGTGGTTATGAACAAGGGTTTGGAGTCCTTGCCAAACCTGAAATCTATATAGGTGTTTAATGAACAACTCTGAGCTCTGCTTTCTGCTAAATGTAAATAAGCAGCACCTCATAGGGCATCAAGAATAGCAAACCAGGGCTGGAGAGATAGCTTAGTGGTTAAGGCGTATGCCTGCAAAACCTAAGAACCTTGGTTCAATTCTCCAGGTCCCATGTAAGCCAGATGCACATGGTAGCGCATGCATCTGGAGTTCGTTTGCAGTGGCTAGAGGCCCTGGCATGCCCATTCTCACTCTCTCCCCCTCTTTCTGTCTCAAATTAATTAATTATTTTAAAAAGGAACAGCAAACCAGTGCTGGGGAGATTGGTTACAGGTCCTTGCTCACAAAGCCTGTGTTCAATTCCCTAGTACCCACATAAAGCCAGATGCACAAAGTGGAGCATGCACCTGGAGATCATTTGCAGCAAGAGGCCCTGGTGCACCCATACTCTCCATTCTCTCTCTCTCTGCAAATAAATAAAAAATATATTCTAAAAAAGAATAGTTAACCAAATAAAAGCATATAGTGCTTAGCATCCTGTCTGCACATAGTAAGTACCCAATAAATGATACTAATGATGACAGCAAGGAGAAAGGTGAATACAAGCCGGGCATGGTAGTACACACCTTTAATCCCAGCACTCAAGAGGCAGAGGTAGGAGGATCGTCATGAGTTCAAGGCCACCCTGAGACTACATAGTGAATTCCAGGTCAGCCTAGGATAGAGCAGTACCCTACCTCAAAAAACCAAAAAAAGAAAATAAAAGAGAAAGAGAAAAAGAAAAAAAAAAAAAAAAAAAAAAAAAAAAAAGGCAGGCAAATACAAGAGGAAGACACTGACCTTAAAGCACATGGGAAACACTTCAGTCATGGCAGACATGCAAATGCAAGGTTTGGGGGATCTGGGGCTTTATAAGGACTGAGGAAATCCCTTTAACTGTCTTTTTAAATTTTAAAGATATATCTCAGTATGTGTGTGTGTGTGTGCATGCGCGTGTATGTGCATATACAGGCGTGAGTGCTGTGAAGAGCATGTGGGGGGTCAGAAGACAATGTTCAGGTTGGTCCTCACCTCTCCACATTTGAGGCAGGGTTTCTTGCTCTGGATTCTAAGTCTGCTGTTCTTTGCTGTGCTCATCATGGGATTCAGGGAAATTCTCCCATCTCTGCCTCCCATCTTGCTGCAAGAATCAGCAGCTCCCTGGGATCAAAGAAGCCCACCACCATGGCTTCTGTCTTATTTTTTACACAGGTCTGGGGATCAAACTCAGGCACTCACTCCAGCTTGAGCTGGCAAGTGCTTTATCCACTGAGCCATTTCTTCAGTCCCTTTTTAGCTATCTTAAAGGTAAAGTACTAAGTGTTCTATAATAAAATGCCTTATTAAAATAACCAATTCTGCTCAAGCAATTATAAAAAATTTTCTAAAAATTCAAACTCAAGTTTTTACTTTTCAAAGAAATGTCTAACCAAATCTTCCATTTATGTGTTTTTGTTTGTTTTTTGTTTTTTGAGGTAGGGTCTCCCTCTAGCTCAGGCTGACCTAGAATTCACTCTGTAGTCTCAGGGTGGCCTTCAACTCATGGAGATCCTCCTACCTCTTCCTCCTGAGTGCTGGGATTAAGTGCGTGCACCACCACGCCCAGCTTTATGTGTTTTTTTTTTTAAATTAAAAATACTGTCAAACCTCTACTAGGATCCTTCCAAAATCAAAATTCAGAAGCAGAGCTCTGATTTACTTGATCAGGTAGGCCAAGGGCAATAAACTAGCACTTCACACTTAGCTTGCTCAAAGATATCATGATCTCTAGGCAACCAAGTCCCAAACTAAACAAACAGCAGCAGTAATATGAATCATTTCCGGAAGGCCCCACTTTGCCTACTAGCACTTTCTTACACAAATACTTGTCAAAAGGCTTAGGCAGCCCCAATTGGAAATGACCTGAAGTCAATTCAAAACTAGTCTTGCTACCTACCAACAGGTATTTCCAAATTGCTACACAGTGAAGCAAATGAAATTATATAGATATCAGAGACAAGTCACCAAGCAAGGCCAGAAAAATGAAATTCCTACAGCATACCAACTTGGGAGCAAATGAATTTTTACTATTTTGTCATTGGGGTTTAAAATACATAAACACAGCTGGGCGTGGTGACGCACGCCTTTAATCCCAGCACTCGGGAGGCAGAGGTAGGAGGATCACCGTGAGTTCAAGGCCACCCTGAGAATACAGAGTGAATCCCAGGTCAGCCTGGGCTAGAGTGAGACCCTACCTTGACAAACCAAAAAAAAAAAAAAAAAACATAAACACAAGGACTCTTTCGTCTCAAGTCCAGAAGAAATATATGCCAAATTAAGTCAAATGAATGGGCTGCTTATTAGCCTGTAAGAGGTTCCCAACCCTGACTGGTAGACAATCTGTACCCTCAGCTGCCCAGTTACTACTAGTCTCCTGTGGTCTCATCCACTTCAACACTCTTGACTGAAAGGAGAACTGGTGAAGTACTGACTCCAGCCTCCTGAGGGCCCTCCTTTTTGCCACCTCAAAGGGAGCTTATATGCCCCTATCCCCATTCTTCATGACCATCTACTATTACCAAAAGTGGAAGGGAGAAGGACTTAATGGGTCAAAATAAAAACTAATACGTCGAGCAACTACTAATAACAGAATCAAGAGGGGAGGGGAATCAAGACTACAGAGTGAATTCCAGGTCAGCCTGAGCTAGAGTGAGACCCTGGGGCGGCGGGGGTAGAAAAATCAAGCCGGGTGTGGTGGTACATGCCTTTAATCCCAGCACTCAGGAGGCAGAGGTAGGAGGATCCCTGTTAGTTCAAGGATGCCTTGAGAGACAACATAGTGAATTCCAGGTCAGCCTGAGCTAGAGTGAAAACCCTACCTCGAAAAACAACAACAACAACAACAAAAGAATAGAAAATCAAGTCAGTGAAACAAGAGATATGTGAAGCATACACCAGGAATAAATATTCTAGAAGACTGTTTATGTTAAATCATTGCTGTTATGATTTAACATAAACAAATGTAATGAGGAACAGTCATAAGAGACTATGCAGATCTTACACTCAAGACAGAACCAATGAATCACAAATAATTATTAAAAGTATAATAGATAATTTCCTAGAACTACAATAAACGAAAAAGATATTATAGAAAGAAGGAGGCCAGACAGAGGGAGGACAGAGGTCAAGGAGGAAGGGGACAAATTAGAACAAAGTGTAATGACATGTATGAAAATTCCACAATGAAACCCACTACTTTGTATACTAGCTAGAAAAAAAAAAATATATATATATATATATTTTTTTTTTTTTTTTTGGAGAGGGAGAGAGAGAGAGGGAGAGGAAGACAGACAGAGATGGGCACGCCAGCAGTCTCTCAGCTGCTGCAAACAAAATCCAGATGTGTGCGCCCCCTTGTGGTCAAGTGAGGCATTGCACCCTTGCGTCACTGCATCTGGCTAAACGTGGGACCTGGAGATTGGAACCGCTGGAGATTGGAACCAGCGTTCTTAGGCTTAGGAGGCAGGCGCCTTAACCGCTAAGCCATCTCTCCAGACCTAGAAAAATAATTTTAAAACAGAAGTGGGGCGGGGGGGGGTACTTGAAAAATAAATCAAGGAGTCTTGGGCTGAGGGATGAGCTCAGTGCTTGTGCCTGCCTCACATACACAGCATACCTGAGACCCTAGGTTCAATCCTCAGGCCTAGGGAAAGAAGTCTACATTACAGACAATATTGCTAAGCCAATACCAACCCTAATATGTAACCTGGGGAAAGGTTTACACTATACTTTCAAGGAACAAGAATTCTAAGTTTAAAATTATACAAAAGTTAACAAATAGGGCCGGGCGTGGTGGTGCACACCTTTAATCCCAGCACTGGGGAGGCAGAAATAGGAGGATTGCTGTGCGTTCAAGGCCAGCCTGAGACTACATAGTGAATTTCAGGTCAACCTGCGCTAGAGCAAGACCTTACCTCGAAAAACCACAAAAAAAAAAAAAAAAAAAAAAACAAAAAGTTAACAAGTAAAACAAATCAAGGGGCTGGGGAGATGGCTCAGTTGATAAAGTAAGGAATTGAGTTTGGCTCTCCTGTACTCACTTAAAAACCAGGTGACTAGCTAGAAGTTCACTTAGAAACCTTGTCTCAAAAAGGAAGGTAAAGATTCCAAGGCTCAGGGTCCATTGAGGAACAGGTGGCGGAAAGAATGTAAGAGCCAAAGGAAGGGTAGCACTCCTTACAACGTGCTCCTCCACACACATAATGGATTGGATATCCATGACCTGGCAGTACCTGAAACTACCTACACAAGACCATCATAATTAAAAGAGAGACTGATTGAGAGGAGGGGGGATATGATGGACAGTGGAGTTTCAAAGGGGAAAGTGGGGGGAGGGAGGGAAGTACCATGGATATTGTCTACAATTAAGGAAGCTGTCAATGAAAAATAAATAAATAAGGGCTGGGCGTGATGGTGCACACCTTTAATCCCAGCACTCAGGAGACAGAGGTAGGAGGATCGCTATGAGTTTGAGGCCACCCTGAGACTACATAGTGAATTTCAGGTCAGCCTGGGCTAAAGTGAGATCCTACCTCAAAAAACCAAAAAAAAAAAAAAAAAAAAAAAAATTTAAAATTGGGGCTGGAGAGATGGCTTAGCGGTTAAGGCGTTTGTTTGCTTGCAAAGCCAAAGGAGCTTGATTCGATTCTCTAGGACCCAAGTAAACCAGATGCACAAGGGGGCACACACGTCCGGAGTTCATTTGCAGTGGCTGGAGGCCCTGGCGCGCCCATTCTATCTCTCAAATAAATAAATAAATAAATATTTTAAAAATAAAATAAAAAACATTTTAAAAATTAAAACTGCATAGAAGGGCTGGAGATGGCTTAGTGGTTAAGGCACTCTCCTGTGAAGTCTAAGGACGCATGTTAGACTCTCCAGATCCCACGTAAGCCATACGTACAAGGTGATGCAAGCACACAAGGTGACACAAGTGTGCAAGGTTGCACATGTGCCCAAGATGGCCCACGCATTTGAAGTTCGACTTCAGTGGCTAGAGGCCCTGGCACATGAATTCTCTCTCTTTCTCTCGCAAAACACACACACACACACACAAAAGCAAACTGCATAGTAAAAAAAAAAACATGGAAAATCAAAGAGCACTACATTCAATAAATATGATAGGTCAGAAAAAAAATAAATTAAAAAAAGAAGGTCAGCATCATAAGACAGCTTACAAAAATTTACAATATGGCTCTAAAAAGACAGGAAGACAGCAACAGAAAATTTGGATAAGCAGATAAAACTGATAGACAAATATGTAAGAAAATGTTCAACTTCCTGGCTCAGCTATGAAAAATGCTTCTTGAAAATGTTCAACTTGGCCATTAATCAAGTCAATATAGCTTTAAGTTGTAATAAACCTCAATAACTTATAGATATAATGTAGACAGTGAGAAAGTTATTTATGAAATGCAGCAATTTTTTAAAATATGAATTTATGATTAGAGCTATCTAAAAACTATGTCCTTAAAGGGTAGCAGTAGCTAGAGGCCCAGGTGTGCCCATTCTCTCTCTCTCTTTGCTGGGTGTGGTGGCACATGCCTTTAATCCCAGCACTTGGGAGGCTGAGGTAGGAGGGTCACTGTGAGTTGGAGACTAGTCTGAGACTACGTAGTGAATTCTAGGTCCACCTAGCCTAGAGTGAAACCCTACTTTTAAAAAAAAATGTGCCGGGCGTGGTGGCCCACACCTTTAATAATCCCAGCACTGGGGAAGCAGAGGTAGGAGGATCACCATGAGTTCAAGGCCACCCTGAGACTACATGGTGAATTCTAGGTCAGCATGGACTAGAGTGAGACCCTACCTCAAAAAACCAAAAAAAAAAAAAAGACAAAGAAAATGGGCTGGAGAAAAGGCTTGGTGGTTAAGGCACTTACCTACAAAACCAAAGGACCCAGGTTCAATTCCCCAGGACCCACATAAGCCAGATGCACAAGGGGGCATAGGTGTCTGGAGTTCATTTGCAGTGACTGGAGGCCCTGACACACCCATTCTGTCTCCCTCTCTCCCCACGCCTATTTTTCTTTCTCAAATAAAGAAAAGTTTTTTAAATTTAAAAAAAATTTTTTTAAATTAGCTCTGAGCCAGGCATGGTGGTGCAGGCCTTTAATCCCAGCACTAGGGAGGCAGAGGTAGGAGGATTGCTGTGAGTTCAAGGCCACCCTGAGACTACATAGTGAATTCCAGGTCAGCCTGGACTAGAGCAAGACCCTACCTCGGGGGAAAAAAAAAAAAAAATTAACTCTGGAGTGAAAAAGCTAGGGCTACCAACTTTTAAGACCTTGAAAGTACCCAGAAAATTCTCCCCATAAGTGTATTTATACTTCATCAACTTCATATTAAATCTCCTTTTGCCTACAGGCCAGAATAAAGACTGCATTTACCAAGTACTTTCTGTATCTTATTGGGCCAGCACTTAACCCCTACAGCAACTCTATAACACACAGATTCCTACTCTACAAAGTACATGTAGGCCCATTCCCTAAGGTTAAGCAGCTGGCAAAACCAGAATGAGAATGCATGCATATCTGCCCAGATGGAACGTCTCTTTTCACTTCATCCAGTTATCTCAAGGATATTTTAGACATTTTAAACTTGTTTTACCTAGTTATAAGTATCATGAGAGTAGTCATGTAACTATTCTAATAACAAATGCTAACCACCTGTGATGGTTTGATTCAGGTGTCCCCCACAAACTCGGGTATTCGGAATGCTAGGTTCCCAGCTGATGGCAATTTGGAAATTAACACCTCCTGGAGGCAGAGTATTGTTGGGGGCGGGCTTATGGGTATTATAGCCAGCTTCCCCTTGCCAGTGTTTGGCACACTCTCCTGTTGCTGTTGTCCACCTTATGTTGACCAGAGACTGATGTCCACCCTCTGCTGATGCCATCGTTTCTCCTGGCATCATGGAGCTTCTCCCTCGAGCCTGTAAGCCAAAATAAACCTTTTTTTCCCCACAAGCTGCTCTTAGTCAGGTGATTTCTGACTGCAACACCACCTGACTACCTTATGTCAGACTACTCTCCAATTTATTTATTTATTTATTTTAATGTTACAGATATCTAAGTCTGGACTCAAACTTGTGATCCTCCTGTCTCATTCTCCCTTAAGTGTTGGGACTATAGGTATACACCACTACACCCAGCCCAGCTCCAAATTTCTTTTACTTTTCTTACTTTTTTGAAATGGTTTCAATAGACCAGGCTGGCCTTGAACTTCCTAAGTAGCCTGAACTTTTAAACTTCCACCTGACAAGTGTTTAAACTGAAGGCATACACTACCACACCAGCTTCACATTTATTGAAGTGTTTCAAGTATGAGGCTAGGTGAAGAGCTTTTGGCAGCCACATTAGTAAAGCATACACCTATTTGTAACATTGTTATTATATGAAAAGGTATTTAGTTTCAAGCACTTTAACAAATACAATTTTAAATGTAACCCATTTCTTATGATAAGAGTCTGTCCAAGACCCAAGTGGGTCTTGGTCAAGACCCAAGTCACTCCTTCAATCCCAGCACTCAGAGACTAAAATGGAAGGTCTGAGGTGAGCTAGAGGCCAGCCTTGGCTAAAATGAGATCCTGCCTTAAAAAAAAAAAAAAAAAAAAAAAAAAAAAAAAACGCTGGAGAGATGGCTTAGTGGTTAAGGCATTTGCCTGCAAAGTCAAAGGATCCCAGTTTAATTGTCCAGGACCCACGTAAGCCAGATGCACAAGGGGGCGCATGCGTCTGGAGTTAATGTGCAGTGGGTGGAAGCCTTAGTGCACCCATTCTCTCCCTCTCTCTACCTCTTTCTCTCTCTCAATAATAAAAAAAAAAAAAAAGATGCTGGACATGGTGGTGCATGCCTTTAATCCCAGCACTCAGGAGTCTGAGGTAGGAGGAGTGCTGTGAGTTTAAGGCCAGTCTGAGACTACATAGTGAATTCCAGGTCAGCCTGGGCTAGAGCGAGACTTACCTCAAAATAAAATAGATAGATAGATAGATAGATAGATAGATAGATAGATAAATAGGAAGAAATGCCACCATATACTTCCCCAATACTTAGGAAGACATGAATGTATTTAGTTCTAAGCTCACCGTGCCATTATATAGCTAAGTACTATGGGCCCTGAACCAAACTACACTAGGTCTTTTTTAAAAATATATATTTAGTTGCAAACGGGGGATACAGATACAGACAGGCACACCAGGCACTTCTGCCACTGTAAATAAACTCCAAATGTAGGTGCCACTTTGTGCATCTGGCTTTATGTGGGTAATGAGGAATCAAACCTGGGTGTCAAGCTTTGGAGGCAAGTGCCTTAACTGCTGAGCCATCTCTCCAGCCCATACACTAGGTCTTTTGAAATGACTAGTTTTCTCTCATGTGTAAAAGAGTTTGGATTGGATGTTCTGGCACAGCATTAAGGAGGCTGAGGTAGGAAGAACACATGGGCTACATATAGGGAGAGACTAACTCAAACCTTTTTTTTTTTTTTTTTTTTTTTTGAGATAGTCTTATGTAGCTCAGGCTAGCCTCAGACTTGCCATTCCCTATGGTGGCATTACAGCCTATTTCTATTTTCTCCCTCCATCATACTACTACTATCACTAATAATAATAATAATAATAATTGTTCTTCTAGATTTCTAGAAGCTGATGGGCATGCCACTCTTCCTAGTTACCTGGCCTATCTATCTTGTTTGTTTGCCTCTTAAATGTCTTGTTTTCAGGATCTTAGTTTCCTAACCTAGAAATGTCTTGATGTTCCTGGAATTTTAATACCATTGAGAAAGAGATCAGAAGGGCTGGAGAGACGAGGTAGCAGTTAAGGTGCATGCCTGTGAAGCCTAAGGACCCAGGTTTGATTCTCCAGGTCCCACATAAGCCAGATGCACACGGTAGTACATGCACCTGGAGTTCGTTTGCAGTGGCTAGGGGCCCTGGTGTGCCCATTTTCTCTCTGTGTCTCAAATAAATAAAATCTTGAAAGAAAGAAAGAGATCTGAGGAGACCAACCCAGAAAATGTTCCCTGCCAACAACAAAGATATATGCACAAAAGAGAACAGATTTCTTTCCAAACCACTTTTTCAATTCTCCTAAATCACCAAAGGTAAAGTGCTTCTATTTAATGCTAAACTCTTGTTAATACCTTGTGCTGATAACCAACCAGCCACAGCCTGTACGTTCCCTTCTACAAGGAATGTGTGCGGTCTGTGCCCTATAAACTGGGGTGTAGAAGTACAGACAAAATTTGAAAGACTATACCATAAAGTGTCTGAAAGAAGACATACTAACTAGACTAACTCAGGGAGTACTAGAATTAACCACCTTCCCATGACCTAACTGAATGTTTCTCCACTTCTAAAACCATTCATACTCTCTCATCTTTGGACTTCCTCCTTCTACTCTGCCTGATACATTATCCTTTTGGTCTTTTTCTTTTAAATCATGCTGCCTTCTTTCTTTCACATTTTCCTGTCCAAGACCTGACCACC
Organism: Orientallactaga sibirica; assembly: GCA_036365145.1. NCBI lineage: Eukaryota > Metazoa > Chordata > Mammalia > Rodentia > Dipodidae > Orientallactaga > Orientallactaga sibirica. The sequence goes on along the minus strand of JAEOAD010000031.1, from coordinate 4,892,535 downwards.
TACATACTTCACATATTTCAACATCACCTCCTTCAACTGGGTGAAATAGCACTCACCTCTCACACACAAGACTCTTCAGCGAAAGCAAATCTACATCCCAGTCAGAGCAAGCAAAAAAAAAAAAAAAAAAAAAAAAAAAAAAAAGGAAAAGTAAACTCTCATTAAAGCATGAATTAATAACTTAAGAGGCCTCCTTTTAGAGTCCTTGCTCTGCTATGCAGCCCATAGCAAAAAAAAGCCTTGATTCCTTAAATACTTCATTAAAACAGTAGCTTAATTTTCATGTTGAAGCTACTTTTCAAACAATCAAAAACCTCGATTTTCTATACTGTGCTTTTATGAAAATCATCCTTAAATTCTCCCACCTAACCTTTTAGGGAAATACAAACCCACACCCACAGCATACTCTAGTCTCTTTATACAACACACACATGTGCACACACACTCTTACACTCAGTCTCTGCACATTCATAATCTCTTTATACACATTCTTCTTTTCCCAAGAATGAGCTCCATAAAAGACGCAGAGGAAAGGCACACAACAGGGCTGCTGTACTAAAAGGTGGAGCTTTCAGTGGGAGGAGCAGAGGGAGTATAAATAGAACCAAGGAGGGGAACCTTTTTCCCCAGGATTTCACTGATTTTTATTCCTGGCCTCAGAGCACTGTAAATCCCAGACCTTGGGGCTCTTCCAAGTTGAAAGGAAATAGGACCTGGCCAACCCAAGAAGGCAAAATGGGCCTTGTACTTAAAAAGAGGAGCCCAGCAGTGCGCAGATACAACCTAGCTCCCCAGGTGAGGCAACAGAACTAGGAGAGGAAGTCCTGACTAATTATGATTAGAGCTGTCAGGAGCCTCATTAGAGGACTAGTGGGAATCCTAGTCTTTTCTCACTATGACATTCCCAGGTTTCTTAATTCTCTATTGCAAAATTTTATTTTTTTAAGTTTATTTATTTCAGAGAGAATAAGTGTAAATATAGGCATGCCAGGGCCTCCTGCCACTGCAAACAAACTCCAGACACATGCATGACTTTGCCATCTCTCTAGCCCCCAAGTTTTGTTTTGTTTTTCAAATACTTTTATGTATTTATTTGAGAGAGACAGGGAGAAAGAGAGTATGGGTGTACCAGAGCCTCCTGCCACTGCAAACAAACTACAAATGCATGTGCCACTCTGTGCCTCTGGCTTTATATGGACACTGGGGAATAAAATCCGGACAATCAGTCTATCTATCTTCCTCTGTCTCCTCACAAATAAAAATACTTTTTAAAAAATTTCTAACCAGGCATGGTACACATGCCTTTAATCCCAGCACTCGAGAGACAGAGGTAGGAGGATCACCATGAGTTCGAGGCCACCCTGAGAATACAGAGTGAATTCCAGGTCAGCCTGGGCTAGAGCAAGACCCTAACTCAAAAAACCAAAGTAACTACAAGTAGACCAAAAAACTCTGGCCTCAGTTGCCTCACTGAAATAAGATGGTCGAACTAAATTAGAAGGTAAACTTGGGCCAAGGATGTAGCTCAGTAGTAAAGAGTACTTGCTTAGCATGTATAAGGCCCAAGGCTCAATTCCCAGTACTAAAGAGAAAAAAAAATAAAAAATAAAAAATAGACAAAACTAGCAGTGGTGAAAAGGGAATCTATAACAAGGCACAGATTATCTGCATTTTAAATTTATTTTTAATATTTATTTATTAGAGATAGACAGAATGGGCACACCAAGGCCTCCTGCCAACTCCAGACGCATGCACCATTTTAGGTTTGATTCCCTAGTGCCCAGATGCACAGGTAGCCAGGCTTTGCAAGCCCCAATCTGCACTTTTAAAAAGCTCCTCAGGTGGGCTAGAGAGATGGCTTAGCAGTTAAGGTGCTTGCCTACAAAGACAAAGGACCCAGGTTCAATTCCCCAAGACCCACATAAGCCAGTTGCACAAGATGGCACATGTATCTGGAGTTCGTTTGCAGTGGCTGGATGCCCTGGTGTGCCCATTCTCTCTCTGTCTGTCTCTCTCACTGCCTTTTTCCTCTTTCTCTCAAATAAATAAATAAAAATATTTTTCTTTAAAAAGCTCCTCAGGTGATTCTAATGCACAGCCACATACCAATATGGTGGAAATCCAGCACTGAAACAAAGGCAGGACAGCTGTGTGTGGGAGGAAGGAAGTAGCTGGGTTTCTTCTCATCCCAAGTCACCTCAACAGAGTGACTCCATCAAGCACAAGATGGTCTCTGACACAGAATGCAGTTTGCAGTACTTTAACATTAACTAGAAATCCACAATTTAGGTGACAGAGGACTTAGTTTTTTGTTCCTTTACAAACTTCTTCTCTTTCCTAACAACACACACTCATCGCTATCGAAATGTCCATTTCAGGGTGCTGGGAGTGGAGCTCAGTGGTATAGCATGTGCTTAGTATATGTAAGGCCATGAGTTTGACCCCCAGCTTCACCAAAATTATAAACTTTCATTTATTAAGACAAGTATTATCAATAATGCTCACCAAGATCATCACTAATATCCTTCTCTGACTTCCTAAGTGCTTGAAACTCAGAGAAGCATCCTAAATTTAAGAAAATACCAGGGCTAGAGAGATGGGTTAGTGGTTAAGCCATTTGCCTGCAAAGCCAAAGGACCCAAGCTCCATTCCCCAGGACCCACATAAGCCAGATGCACAAGGTGGTGGGGTGCATGCATCTGGAGTTCATTTGTAGCAGCTAGAGGCCATGGCATGCCCATTCTCTCTCTCTCTCTCTCTCTCAAATAAATTAATAAAAATTTTAAAAGGGAGCTGGGAAAATGGCTTAGTGGTTAAAGCATTTGCCTGCAAAGCCAAAGGACCTAAGTTCGATTCCCCAGGACCTATGTCAGAGAGCTGCACAAGGTGGCACATGTACCTGGAGTTCATTTACAATGGCTGAAAACCCTGGTGTGCCCCATTCTCTCAATCTCTCATAAATAAAATAATTTTTAAATGATTTAAAAATAAATAAATAAATAATTTAAAAAAGAAGACACCAAATGCATGCTAGTCATTACCAGGGAGGAAGAATGGGAGTGGGGAGGGGTAAAGAGAGGACCTAACTGGAGTTGCTATGGTTTTAGAGAAAGGGCAAGATCTGAAAGGCTAACATGTTCTGGGATTCAAGAACATTTGTTATGTTATCTAGACTTTCCTGTAGCATTTTAAGAGAGGATGATTTTAAAAAAAAAAAAACCTTGTTTTATTACAGCCCATATGAAACATCATTGATTTTCATTAAACTCTGATGACAAATATCTTTTCTCATCCCTCACTGGCCTTTTCACCAAAAATTACTTATAGGATATGTGATCTACAATTCTATCAACCCTGAAACCTTGCAAAGGAACATAAGAAAGAGAACAAAAGAAATGACTGATAGGAAACCGACACCCTAAAATTAAGGCCACGAGATCTTAGGCTATCTGGCAAAGATCAACAGCAGCCGTACATTGACTTCATATGCAATGCAGAGGAACCAGGCACATGCCCTTAATCCCAGCACCTAAAAGAGGAGGTAATAGTATCAGGAGTTCACAGCAAACCATGGCCATGTGAGTTTGAGGCCAGCTGGGCTACATAAGACCCTGGCTCAAAAACCAAAAGAGAGAAGGAGAGATGCCATCAATGAATATTGTGGATGGCTATACCTACACCTATAGCACTTCCCTTGTCAGATAAGATTTTTAGTGTTTTTTTTTTTTTTTTGTTTGTTTGTTTTGTTTTTTATTCCTGGTACTGAGGATCTAACTCAGGGACTTGGGTATACTTGGTAATCATTCTACCACTGAGCTGCATGCTCAGCCCTTTATACAATATTCCACTAGTACAAGTTCCCAAAACCTGGGCTGGGCTGTGTAGTAAGGAGTTTGCCTATGAAGCCAAAGGACCCAGATTTGATTCCTCAGGACCCACATAAACTAGATGCACAAGGTGGCACATGCGTTTGGAGTTCATTTGCAGCAGCTAAAGGCTCTGGTACATCCAGTTTATGTGCCTCTGTGGTAGTTTGAATAGATGGCCCCCAATATATTTAGTATTTTATTAGTTTGTACTGTGCATCTGCATCCACCTGGCTGGAGGCAATGTCACTGGGCGGATCTTAAGGTGTGGTAGTGGGTTTAGGATTTCAATCTAAAGATATACAAAGTGTACCTAGATGGAGTTCCTGAGGTGCGCTATGCTGTGTTGCTTTTGGCTTGTGGATTTGCTCTCTGTATTTGGTCCTGTGAAAGCAGGCCAGCTTCTTCTGCCATTATGGAACTTCCCCTGGATCTATAAGCTATAATAAATGTCCCTTCCTCCATAACTGTGCCTGGTCTGGAAGTTCATCTCAGTGAACCTAAAGCTGTCTGTTACAGCCTCTCGCTCTCAAATAAAATAATCTGAAAAAGTTATTTTAAAAAAGTTCCCAAAACCAAATACCTACTCCACAAGTTATAGGAAGAAGGAACTCAACATATAAACCAAAGCCAGTGGAGAATTAGTAAAACATTAAGAACAAGAACTTTATATCCCCAAAAATGCAATATTTCTGACAGCTAGAGTACCCAAAATATTCACTAAATGAGTACCACAGGGCTGGAGCAGTAAAGGTGTCTGCCTGCAAAGCCAAAGGATACAAGTTTGACTCTCCAGCACCCACATAAACCAGATGCACAAGGGGGCACATGCATCTGGAGTTCCTTTGCAGTGGCCGGAGGCCCTGGTGCACCCATTCTCTCTTTCTCTCTCTTTCCCTCCCTCCCTCTCTGCCTCTTTCTCTCTCTCAAATAAATAAATAAATAAAAAATATTTTTTTAATGAGTACCACAAACCTGGAAATTTTTCAACATACACAAATACATTAAGTGTTTCATGACACACTCCCATGGCTACTTGACCCCATGAATTAACACTCTACCTGCACTTATTCCTTCAACTACCAGCCTCACCGGTCTCCCTCATAACACAGAGGTATCTTTGTGTTCACATGGCATCACCCTTCTCCCAGGATTCTCTCCAGCCAGCCCATCTTTACCTCTTTGCTTCTTCCAAATGGCAAAGGTACTCATAAGCCACATTCTGACGTCTCCTTTCATCCATTTCTTCTGCGGTGAGTCTCTCATTATCCAGAACAGCTAAAACATGAAGGAAAGAATGTAAATGCCCAAACCTGTAACCTTCCTCAGCAATGAAAGAAGGCCATGGCCATCAATCAAGTTCCTGCTAGTTGCTTAGAGCCAGAATAGCAGATGGATAAGTAGATAGACAGGAGTACCAAAGACTTTCCTTAAAAACCATGTGGTTTCAGGGCTGGAGAGATGGCTTAGCGGTTAAGGCGCCTGCCTGCTAAGCCTAAGAATGCTGGTTCCAATCTCCAGGTCCCACATTTAGCCAGATGCAAAGTGACACAAGGGCACAATGCTGCACTTGCCAACAAGGGTGAGCACACATCTGGAGTTCATTCACAGCAGCTGAGAGGCTGCTGGCACGTCCATTATCTGTCTCCCTCTCCTCCCTCTCTCTCCCTCTCTCTTTCTGTGTCTATCTCCAAAAAAAAAAAAAAAAAAAAAAGTGGTTTCAACTATACTCATCTTGCTCCTTTTAAAAATATTGGTCCTGGGCTGGAGAGATGGCTTAGCAGTTAAGGTGCCTGCCTGCTAAGCCTAAGAACCCGGTTCCAATCTCCAGGTCCCACGTTTAGCCAGATGCAAAGTGATGCAAGAGAACAATGCCGCACTTGCCCACAAGGGGCGCACACATCTGGATTTCGTTCGCAGCAGCTGAGAGGCTGCTGGCGCATCCATCTCTATCTGTCTCCCTCTCCCTGTCTGTCTCTCTCTGTGTCTCTCTCCAAAAATAAATAAAATAATAAAAAAATTTTTTTAAATATTGGTCCTGAGGTTGAGAGATGCCTCAGCTGTTAAGGCATTTACTTGCTGGAGGCTCTGGTGTGCCCCTTCTCTCTCTCTGCCTCTTTCTGTCTTACTATTGCTCTCAAATAAATAAATAAAAATAAAAATTTTTAAAAACCTTTTGGCTTTATTTCCATATGAACTGTAAATAGTTTACATTTTCTTATGGAAGAAGCCCATCTTATATTTTATTTTTATTTATAAAAGAAAGAGAGAGAGAGAACGGGCACACTAGGGTCTCTGGCCGCTGCAAATGAATGGCAGATGCAGGCTCCATGAAAGAGAGGGAGAACAAGAATGAAAGAGGCAGCTAGAAAGAGAATGGGCACATCAAGGCCTCCAGCCACTGCAAATGAACTCCAGATGCATGTGCCACCTGTTGCATCTGGCTTGCATGGGTACTGGGGAATCAAACCTGCATCCTTAGGCTTCACAGGCCTTAACCACTATGCCATCTCTCTAGCCCAATAAATGAGATATTTTTAAAAAATGTATGGTCCAGGGCTGGAGAGATGACTTAGTGGTTAAGGTGTTTGCCTGCAAAGGCTAAAGACCCAGGTTTGATCCCCCAGTATCCATGTAAGCCAGATGCACCAGGTGGCACATGCATCTGGAGTTCATCTGCAGTGGCTGGAGGCCTTGATGTGCCCATTCTCTTTCTAGCTGCCTCTTTCGTTCTTGTTCTCCCTCTCTCTCACAAATAAATAAAAATAAATTTAAGAGCTGGAGAGCTAGCTTAGTGGTTAAGACACTTGCCTGAGAAGCCTAAGAACCCATGTTCGACTTTCCAGATCCCACATAAGCCAGACATACAAAGGTGAGGCAAGCACAAGGTCACACATGCCCACTAGGTGGCACAAGCATCTGGCATTCACTTTCAGTGGTTTAGGCCCTGGCATGCCAATTCTCTCTCTGTCTCTCACACTTGTTCTCTCTAAAATTTAAAAAATTAATTAATTTTTTTTAAATGTATGGTCCAGGGCTGGAGAGATGGCTTAGCAGTTAAGGCGCCTGTCTGCTAAGCCTAAGAACGCCAGTTCCAATCTCCAGGTCCCACACTTAGCCAGATGCAAAGTGACGCAAGGGCACAATTCCGCACTTGGCCACAAGGGGGCGCACATATCTGGATTTCGTTCACAGCAGCTGAGAGGCTGCTGGAGCGCCCATCTCTATCTGTCTCCCTTCCCTCTGTCTGACTCTCTCTGTGTCTCTCTCCTAAAATAATAATTTTAAAAAAATGTATGGTCCAGGCTACAAAGATGACTTAGTGGTTAAGGCGCTTGTCTGCAAAGCCAAAGGACCCAGGTCCAATTCCCCAAGAGCCACCTAAGCCAGATGCACAGGTGGTGCATGCATCTGGAGTTCATTTGCAGTGATTGGAGGCCCTGGAGAACCCATTCTCTCTCTCTCAAATAAATAAATAAAAATGAAATATTTAAAAAAATTATGTTAGGGGCTGGAGAAATGGCTTAGTGGTTAAGGCACTTGCCTGCAAAGCCAAAGGACCTAGGTTGAATTCCCCAGGACCCACATAAGCCAGATGCACAAGGTGGCACATGCATCTGGAGTTCGTTTACAGTGGCTGGAGGCCCTGGCACACCCATCTCTCTCTCTCTCTCTCTCTCTCTCTCTCTCTCTCAAATAAATAAATAAATAAAATTTTGAAAAAATGACTTTAGGGCTGGAGAGATGGCTTAGCAGTTAAGGTGCTTGCCTGTGAAGCCTAAGGTCCCAGGTTCAATTCCCCAATACCTACGTAAGCCAGATGCACAAAGTGGTGCATGTGTCTGGAGTTCGTTTGCAGTGGCTGGAGGTCCTAGTGTGCCCATTCTCCCTTTCTCTGCCTTCTCTCTCTCTCTAATAAATAAATATTTTTTAAAAAAAAAAAAGAAAAAGAAATATTCTAAAAAAAGGTATGGAGCCGGGCATGGTGGCACATGCCTTTAATCCCAGCACTTGGGAGGCAGAGGTAGGAGGATCACCGGGAATTCAAGGTCACCCTGAGACTACAGAGTGAATTCTACGTCAGCCTCCAACTAGAAGGAGACCCTACCTCAAATAAACCAAAAAAAAAAAAAAATGGCTAGAGATGGCTTAGCAGTTAAGGTGCATGCCTGCAAAGCCTAGGACCCTGGTTCAATTCTCCAGGTCCCATGTTAGCCAGATGCACAAGGTGGCACATACATCTGGAGTTCATTTGCAGTGGCTGGAGTGCCCCATTCTCACTTTCTCTGTGTCTGTCTCTCCCTCTCTGTCTCTAATAAAGAAATAAAAATAAGGCCGGGCGTGGTGGCGCACGCCTTTAATCCCAGCACTCGGGAGGCAGAGATAGGAGGATCTCCGTGAGTTCGAGGCCACCCTGAGAATACAGAGTGAACTCCAGGTCAGCCTGAGCTAGAGTGAGACCCTATCTCAAAAAACAAAAACATAAAAATAAATAAAATTTTAAAAAATAAAAATAAATCTTAAAAAAAAAAAAAAGTATGGCCCTAGCTGGTCATGGTGGTACATATCTTTAACTCCAGAACCTGGAAGGCAGAGGTAGGAAGACTGTGGTAAGTTCAAGGCCATCCTGAAACTACATAGTGAATACCAGGTTAGCCTGGGCTAGAGCAAGACCCTACCTCAAAAACAAAAAAAAAAAAAAAAAAAAAAAAAAAAAAAAAAGTATGGTCATATGTACATGTTCTACATTTAGAGAGAGAATGGATGGGTAACCCAGGGCCTCCAGCCATTGCAAACAAACTCCAGACACATGTGCAACCTTGTGCATCTGAATAATATGGATCCTGGGGAATTGAACCTGGGTCCTCTGGCTTTGGGACAAATGCCTTAACCACTAAGCCATCTCTCCAAGCCCATGTTCTTCATTTTATTGTAACCTCAAAGTACTGACTAGAGATTTTGCCCTTGTTTGTCAGAAGTCTTTCTAATCACATATCTTGTTATGTTTTCTCCTTTTATTAATAGCCACAGCCAGCAGTTATTGAGAACTAAGTGGTAGTAATTGTGCTAAGCATTTTACATGCATTCTCTCACGGAAGCCCACAACAATCCTGTGATTATTTTGACAGATGAGGAAATTGAGGCTGGGTGAACTTAGCCCCAGGGCTAGTAAGAGGAAGGGGACTGGATTCAAATCCACCTGTCTCCAAAGCCTGTGGGCTTAACCTTGAAGCTATCTGCCTCCCTCATGCTCACCCCAAGGTATGGAATAAATTCCTAAGTCCTTGGAAAAGCAGACAAGGCCCTTCCCAGTCTGACCTCAGCTGCTCTTGGAAATGTTTTTTACCCCTCTCTTTTCCCCTTTCACCCATCACTGTCCACTCTCACTGACTCAGTTTACAACAAAACACACAGTGCCCCTGTATCCTCAACACTACATTTAGTTCATGCTGTTCCCTCTTTAAGTCATGTCTTGTCCCCACCCTGCCCTACACAGCATCATTTCAGGCTCTGTTCAAATGACATCACCTGATCTCAGACAGCTTCCCCCAGTCCCTTCTCTTCACTACACCTAGTGAGCTCCCACATCTTTATCTTTACTGCATCTTGTCATTCGTTTGTACACCTGTTTGTCTCTCTGATTAAAACTTCTTTGAAGGCACGGTTTTGTCTTACTCATCTCTAATTTCACAAACGTGGCAGTATCTCACCCCCCCCCAAAAAAAATTGTGAATGAGTGGAAGGACTCTAAAAACACACACTCCCCAGAACACAAAATCGAAACCCTATAGACCCCAAAGGACCCTCTTGCAGCCAGTGGCAACTATCCCACGTAGAGTTCACTGATGTCCCAGGAATGGCCACAGAAAATAAGGAAGTCGAAGGTTTGGGGGGAAAGAGAGAGAGTGAGTCTGTGTGTGTGATTTTACTTCTGAAATCCTGATGCGCGAACGAACCCCGAGAAATCTTAAGCGGCTTGCTCGCAACTGCACCTCGCAGGCAGCCTGAGGCTGCGCACGTCTAGCCCCGGCATGGCTCTTGCAGGCAGGCAGGCAGGCACCTACCAAGCGAGCCCCAGCAGAGCCCCAATCTCCGATGCCCGGGACACGCCCTGCACCGCGCTCCTGCCACCTCACCCCGCTCCTTCTTCCCCAATCTCGGTCGAGCCGAGCGGCAGAGGCGCTGGGTGGGGCTGCTGGGCAGCAACGCCAGGCTGGGGGCAGGAGGCCTCCGGGGTCCTATCCCGCCGCCTCGGAGCTCGAGGTGGGGGGGGGAGGAACGCGGGCGCAGCGCCTCACCGCCAACTACCCAGCCGAGCCGGCTCTTCCGGGTCCCCGCGGCCCGCTGCCACCTGGCCGCACCCGTCCAGCCGAGCTCTCGCCCCCCCCCCGCGCCCCCGCCACACCCGGGAGAACCCGGCACGCCCGGCCCCCACACACCCCAAACCCGCACCACGAAAGCCCCCCGCACTCACAGCCATAGTGCGGCCGGGCCACGCCCAACCCATCGACCTCGTCCGCGGCGGACATGGCGGCCGAGCCCAGGTCTCTGGTGAGGAAGCGCTGAACCCTCGAAGACTCGAGCGGCGGCGGCGGCAGCAGCTGCAGCTCCTGCCTGGGTGCGCGGCTAGTCGCGGTCCCCGAGGCCACGCCCCGCGCCATCGGCCCCACCCGACGGGCCCCGCCCAGCCGCGCGCCGCCCGGCAGAGGGCGGAAGGGAGGGGGCGTGGTCAGAGGCGTAGGTCCCGCCCCCGTTGCCTCCAGGCCCCGTCCCACGGTCCACGGAAGCCGGGAGGCGGAGCGCGCCCGCAGGCAGCGGTCTTCGCGCCCAAGCCTCGTCCCAAAGCCCGGCAACTCCCGCCACTGTCTTGCCGCATCTTGGATTTTAAAGCCTCCATGCAGGCAGTGTCAGCGACCGCCGGGAGCCGCTTCCCTTCCCCGGCCTGCTGAGTTGAACCCTTCTGCACCGCGACTCGGGGACTTAAGGCCTCTGCTCAGGTGGCCCAGGGTGCTCCTGTTACACGTAATTATCAGGACCCAAACCGCCTTGAAGGACTTCCGATCCCGGGCTCCTCCACATGCTGTCAATCTGGCCTCATTCCTCGCCCAGATTCGCCGGCGGTCCCCGAGCTGTTGAATCATCCCGAGTATTTGAGATGGGAACACTAAAGCCAGAGGGCTGTCTATCAAACTTCCTTTAGACTCCCTGCTGTTCTTTGTAATAAGTTCTTTCTCAAGGGCTCCTCGCCCCTTGATGAGGGATGCCTCTTCCTGCTGCCTTTTGGTCGGTCTATCGGTATTTAATGGAATTAGGACCTCAGCCAATTTTGGTTTTTCATTGTCCCTTCCCAGTAACTTCAGGGTGTGGTGGCTGCACGCGTGTGATCGCAGCATTTGAGAAACTGTGGCTGGAGGATCGTCGTGAGTTCGGGGTCAGCCTGGATTACAGAGTGAAAACCTATCCTTAAAGGGGAAGGAAAGAAGAGGATGGGGGGAAAATGTCCCATTCTCGGTGATTTCAAGTGTATTTTACAATCCAGACCATCTGAAAGACCTCAGTATTTTTCAAACTGTCTAATGAGCACTTTCACCCAATGTGTCCTGCAGACACTTCACATTCCATGGGTCACCCCTAGGAACCTCAGAGTCCAGGGGATGGGGAGATAGCCCAGCAAGTAAGAGCGCTTGCTGCTCAAGCGGGAAGAGCTCGGTTCTATCCCAAGCACCCACATAAACAGCAAAGCCATGACCGCGCATGCCTGTAACCCGCTGAGACTCACTGGTCAGCCAGTCTACAAGAAACGGCATGCTCAGGTTCAGTAAGAGACTCAATCTCAGGGAAATGGTACCGCGTGCATGGCATATGGTGCACACATTTGTATACATGTATATACAACACATGCACACACATTACAAATTTTTAATATTTTATTTACTAATTTATTTATTTGAGAGAGAGAAAAAAAGAGGGAGAATAGGCACCCCAGGGCCTCTAGCCACTACAAACAAAGTCCAGACACATGCGCCACCTTGTGCATATGGCTTATGTGGGTACTAGAATCGAACTTGAGTCCTTAGGCTTGGCAGGCAAATGCCTTACTTGCTTTGCCAACCGATACACATTAGAATTTTCTTTATTTATTTTGGCTTTTCAAGGTAGAGTCTTGCTGTAGCCCAGGATGACCTGGAATTCCCTATGTAGTCTCAGCATAGCCTAGAACTCACAACCATCCTCCTACCTCTGCCTCCTGAGTGCTGGGATTAAAGATATGCACCACCACGCCTTGCTCCAACCTGGCCCCAAATTTAAAAAAAAAAAAAAAAAAACATTTTAATAAAGAGAAATTTAAGATAGAAGAATAAAACAAACATTCCTTCATGGTGAACTTCTCTCTGGAGGCCACCACATTGGCAAACTTCTGCAGTGCTGTTTTCAGTTTTTCATCTCTTTTTCAGACAATTCATTTTAGCTCCTCATTCTGCCTCCTTAGCAAGTTTGTCTGCCTTCAAGGCATCAGCCAATCTGTTCCTCACTTTCTTAACCTCCCTTGTCTGTCTCAGGATGTCTGCAGAGTCACTCCTTGGCTGTAGAAGGATGGTGAAAGATGACCTCCTGGCATCACCTCTGTCCAACATGAGGACTGGCCCTAGATGAACTTGGACCTGGAGTCCTGCAGACTTCTGAATGCTCAGAGTTGTTGGGGGTGGGGGGTTCTCCAACTTCTCTTTCCATTGTGTGCACCTAATGTGACTGTCTGGGGGGGAAGTTATTCTAGGGCCCCGCCTCTGGAAGATGCAGCTGGTCGTTCTCACAGGAAAACAGACTACACCAGCTCTGTGCTTGGCCTTGGTGACCTGGACTTCTGTCTTCCTTTTTAAAGTTATCATATTTCTTCTGAGCCTCTCCCCTCTACCCCCACCCAGAAAAAAAAAGTTTGGCTTAGAAGTGAGTTTTGTTTTTTTTTCTGGAGTTTGTTCCTCTGGTTCTACTCCTGAGATGCAGGCTGCCAGAGAACTGCTGGAATACACCCTGCCACATTCTCTGTTAACATTTAGTACTCAATCATGACACACAGTCACACCCCAGCTTTTTGCTTCAACTCATACCTTATATTCAACATATTATATTTTTGGTTTGTGTCTAGCTTTTGTCCCCTGTGATGACAACTGTTTATATTATTGGGGTTGGGTGTGATGGCATACACCTAGCTTATCATTATCTCTTTTTCTCCCTTTTGCCAACCAGATTCTCAGTTACCAGGGTGCTCTTTCCAAAATGCAAATGCAGTGTTCTATTTAACATATTTTTTTTTTTCCTATTACTTCCTTCACAATATGATTCAAATTCCTTAGCGGCTAAGTAAGCCCACTACAACTTCATTCCAGGCTTTTTGCTCCAGCCATTTTCAATTTACTTACTCTTCCTTCACGCTATCTTTTTGTAGTTCTAAGAATCCAGGCCATGTATGTTAGGCAAGCACTCTACTACTAAGCAATACCGGAAGCCCTGAACTATTAAAGAAAGAAGATACAAGCTGGGGAAATGGCTTAGCTGTTAAGGTGTTTGCCTGAGAAGCCTAAGGACCCCAGTTTGATTCTCCAACACCTATGTAAGCCAGATGCACAAAGGGGCGCATGCACCTGGAGTTCATTTGCAGTGGCTGGAGGCCCTGGTATGCCCATTCTCTCTTTCTCTCTATCTGCCTCTTTCTCTCTCTCTCTCTCTCTCTCTCTCTCTCTCTGTCATAAATAAATAAATAAAATAAAGTAAAAGTAAAAAGATACTTGAAACCCATAAGAAGCCAGTATGGCAGCTCACACCTGTAATGGAAGTACTGGCAAAGCAGAGGCAGGATGCCTCCAGCAAGTGCAAGGCCAGCCTGGTTGATTATTATTATTTTTTTTTTTGAGACTGAATCCCATGAAGCCAGCTGGCCTCCAACTCACCATGTAGCCAAAGATGAACTTCTGATTCTCCTGCCTCCACCTCCTCAGTACTGGGTTTATAGCAAGTACCACACCATGTCTGGCTTTACGCAGTGCTGGGAATCAAATCCAGGACTTTGTGCATGCTAAGCAAACTCTCTACCAACTGAGCTACCTTCTCAGCCCTCAGTTGGTCTACATGTCAAGTTGCAGCCAGCCTGGTGTGTATTGCAAGTTCCAGGCCAGCCAGGGCTATATAGCACGACCCTGTCTCAAAAACAAATGAATACATAAATCGGGCATGATAGCACACACCTTTAGTCCCAGCACTTGGGAAGCTGAGGTAGGTGGATTACCATGAGTTTGAGGCTAGAGTGAGCTCCAGATCAGCCTGGACTAGAGTGAGACTCTGCCTCAAAAAAAAAAAAAAAAAAGAAAGAAAGAAAGAAAGAAAGAAAGAAAGAAAGAAAGAAAGAAGAGAAAGAAAGAAAGAAAGAAAGAAAGAAAGAAAAGAAAGGAAAAAGAAAAGAAAAGAAAGAAAAAGAAAAAAGGAAAAAAATACATATATACATATGTGAGATAACCCAGAAAGCCAAACATCACATGTTCTCTCTCATATGTGGATCCTAGCTACAAATGATTGCACATCTATGTGAGTAAAAATAAAACTCAGTAGCAGAGGCCAGGAAGCTAGAAAGGGGATATAAAGGGAACAGAAAGGGGTGGGGAGGAACTTAATAGGATGGTATTATATGTATGTAAGTAAAAGAACAGATTAATTGAGAACTTTCTTAATTGTAGACAATATCCCATGGTACTTCCCTCCCTCCCCCCACTCTGCCCTTTGAAACTTCACTCTCCATCATATCCCCTCCCCCTCTCAATCAGTCTCTCTTTTCATTCTGATGTCATGATCTTTTCCTCCAGTTATGATGGTCCTGTGTAGGTAGTGTCAGGCACTGTGAGGTCATGGATATCCAGGCCATTGGTGTCTGGAGGACTTTTATGTAAGTTACTTGGCATCTCTGGCTGAGAGGCCCTCATGCTTAAGCAGCAAGTGCTTTTATCAACTGAGCCATCTCCCCATTCCTCAATTTTAAATTTTTTCTAACTTTATCACTACCCCCCCACACACACACTTAAAATTTTTTTACATATATTATTACAGGTTATACTCTTTTCTCCCCTCGCCCCGGCTCCCATTACCCTGGGGTCCTTCTTAGTGGAGTTATAGTATTAACTGTGAGGTTATGAAGGCCTCAGTCAGTTCCTGTGGGGTAGTGTGGGGGGACCATGCCTCAGGGTATTCCTGCTGTGTGACTCTCTCTTTTTTTTTTTTTTTGTTTATTTTATTTTATTTTATTTTATTTTATTTTATTTTATTTTATTTTATTTTATTTTATTTTATTTTATTTTATTTTTTGAGGTGGGGTTTCACTCTAGTCCAGGCTGACCTGGAATTCACTGTGTAGTCTCAGGGTGGCCTCGAACTCACGGTGATCCTCCTACCTCTGCCTCCTGAGTGCTGAGATTTTTAAAAACGTGTGCCACCATACCCGGCTCTTTTTTAATTAATTTATTTATTTGAGAATGACAGAGAGAGAAAGAGGCAGATAGAGAGAGAGAGAATGGGTGCACCAGAACCTCCAGCTACTACAAATGTACTCCAGATGCATGCCCCCCCCCTTGTGCATCTGGCTTACGTGAGTCCTGAAGAATCGAGCCTCGAACTGGGGTCCTGAGGCTTCACAGGCAAGTGCTTAACCACTAAGCCATCTCTCCAGGCCCTTGTGTGACTTTTTTTTAAAATTATTTTCTATTTATTTATTTATTTGAGAGAGAAGCAGAGAGAGGGGGGGTTGGGAGAGAATGGATGCACCAGGGCCTCCAGCCATTGCAAATGAACTCCAGACCCATGCACCACCTTACACATTTGGCTTACATGGGTCCTAGGGAATTGAACCTGGGTCCTTTGACTTTGCAGGCAAGTGCCTTAACCACTAAGCCAGCTCTCCATCCTTTTTAAAAATTTTTCTATTTATTTATTTGAAAGAGGAGGCAGAGAGAGAGAGAACGAAAGCTGGGCATGGTGGTACACACCTTTAATCCCAGCACTCTGGAGGCACAGGTAGGAAGATCACCATGAGTTCGAGGCCACCCTGAGACTATATAGTGAATTCCAGGTCAGTCTGGGATAGAGTGAGACTCTACCTCAAAAAAAAAAAAGAGAGAGAGAGAAAGACAGAGAGAGAGTGCGTGTGTGTGTGTGTGTGTGTGTGTGTGTGTGTGTGAAAGGACTCTTACAATCTTTCTGCCTCTTACAATCTCTCTCCCTCAATGTTCTTTGAGCCATGGCAGGCCTGTTGGAGGTCTGATTTAGTGTTGAGCTCTCAGTAGCCTCTAGATTTCTGCTTTGGTAGGTTTTGATTGATCACCATGTCTGTCACCATCACCCTAGAACTGGTTGTCGGGCTAGCAGTAAGAGTAGTATTCATGTCTCCGCTTCTTCTGTTATTTCTCCTGGGCTCTGGCCAATGTGGGAGAGGTGGCATGTCTCATGATGGGAAGTCAGTGATCTTTTTTTCTTATCGATGGATCTTGATTCTCCTTCATTTTCTCTGCCATTAGCAAAATAAAGCAGATTCTCCAAACAAAAGTGAGAGCAGCTTGGGTTAAAGAGTATACAAGCTGGGCGTAGTGGCACATGCCTTTGATCCCAGCACTCGGGAAGCAGAGGTAGGAGGATTGCCATGAGTTCAAGGCTGCCCTGAGACGACATAGTGAATTCCAGGTCATCTCTGGGCTAGAGTGAAATCCTATCTCGAAGAAAAAAAAAAAAAAGGTATATAAAGTTATTTGAGATCTTTTGTTGTTGTTGTTCTTTTTTGGTGTACAAGCCCACTCTTCTTCTCCAGAGAGCAGTGGAGGCTTCTCTCTGAAGTCTGAGTTTCCAGACCGTGGGATTCTGACTTGGTTTCCAGTAGCAGATATGAGTTCTCTCCTACTGAACTGGCCTCATGTCCAATCAGAGAATAGCTGGTTACCCTCAGCGGCTGTATGCCACTATTGTAAAAGTGTGTGCTTCTTGTCCCGCTGGTTGATTTCATAGTCTGCAGGGCCCCCTGCTTATTCATGCTGTTGGTGACTGTTGTCCTCCAGCAGCTCCCAGGGGGCTTACTAACACTAGGAGTGCTAGCCAGCACACACTTTTTTTTTGTAAAGACAATGTCTCACCATGTTAGCCAACTAGCCTCAAATGCCTGGGCTCAGGAGATACTCCTGGCTTATCATCCTGAGTAGCTTGGACTACAAATGCATACTCCTGTGTCTAACTAAATATGCACAATTTATTGATGAAGATGCTCACTGGAAATTAAATGACCAGGGCTAGGAATGGAGCTCAGTTGGTAGAGTGTTTGCCTAGCATGCCAGGTCCCTGGGTTGGACCTGCATAAACTGGACATGGTGGTCCATACTTATAATCCCAAGACTTGGGAAGTGGAGACAAAAAAATCAGAAATTCAAGATCATCTTTGTTTTGTTTGTTTGTTTGTTTTTTGTTTTTCCAGATAGGCTTTCACTCTAGCCTAGGCTGACATGGAATTCACTATGTAGTCTCCAGGTGGCCTTGAACTCATGGCAGTCCTCCTACCTCTGCTCCCGAATGCTGGGATTAAAGGCGTGTACCACCACATCCAGCTCCAAAATCATCTTTGGATAAATGGGGAAGAAAGGAAGGAAAGGAGGGAGGGAGGGAGGGTAGAAGGAAGGGAGGGAAGGAAGGAAGGAATTTTGGGAAGGAAGGAAGGAAGGAAGGAAGGAAGGAAGGAAGGAAGGAAGGAAGGAAGGAAGGAAGGAGGGAAGGAAGGAAGGGGAGAGGGATAGGGAAGGGAGGGAAGGGGAGGAGAGGGAAGGAAGGGAAGAAGAAGGAAATTGTCTATCATAGTTTATTAATTTATTTATTGGTGTATGTATGTGTGCATGCATATTCATGTGTGTGAGTGCAGACGTGCACATTCCATGGTGCATGTGTGGAGGTCAGAGGACACCCTCAGGTGTCGGTGCCCACCTTCCAGGGTGAACTTATTTGAAAAGGCAGGGTCTCTTGTTTACCACTGTGTTCACCAGGCGAGCCAGCTGCAAGCTTCTTTTTTCTCCACTTCCCTTCTTGCCATAGGTCCTCTGGGATTACAGACACTTGTACTATACCATCTGGTTTAATGTGGGTTCTGGGGATCCACACTCGGGTCCTCATGCTTGCACGGCAAGTGCTTTATCCACTGAGCCATCTCCCCAGCCCCCATTGCTAAGTCTTTGGATGAGACCTGTACATAGGAGAATGCCATATGGCTATGAATAGTGATGACCTGTGGTTGTGGATAGGTTTGGTTGGCTACAGGAAAGAGACCCACTTACTTTACTCCAAATAATAGAAGACTGGAAGGCAACGTATTATAATTATAAACATAGGCACGAGCCAGGCATGGTGGCACACACTCTTTAATCCCAGCAGAAGTAGGAGGATTGCTGTGAGCTCGAGGCCACCCTGAGACTCCATAATGAATTCCAGGTCAGCCTGTGCTAGAGTAAGACCCTGCCTCGGAAAAACAAAAAACAATAGACCAAAAACAAAAAACAAACAACAAAAAAAAGATAGGCATGAGCTGAAAATGCAGCAAGAAAATAGGACTGAAGGAAGCTCAAAGGCTTCATTTCTTTCTTTTTTTAAAAAATGTTTTAATTATTTATTTATTTGAGAGAGAGAAAGAGGCAGGTAGAGAGAAAGAGAATGGGCACGCCAGGGCCTCCAGTTGCTGCAAATGAACTCCAGACACATGTGCCTCCTTGTGCATCTGGCTTACATGGGTCCTGGGGAATCAAACTGGGATCCTTAGGCTTTGCAGGCAAATGCCTTAACTGCTAAACCATTTCCCCAGCCCTTAAAGGCTTCATTTTTCTGAGCTTCCTTGCTTTGTAGAGGATGGCTGTGCACTGTCCTCTTCAAAAGCCACCTTCTTCTATTTTATTTTTATTTTTATTTTTATTTTTATTTTTATTTTTATTTTTATTTTGAGGGTTTTTCAAAGAAAGGTCTCGCTCTAGCCCAGGCTGACCTGGAATTCACTATGTAGTCTCAGGGTGGCCTCGAACTCACAGCAATCCTCCTGCCTTTGCCTCCCTAGTGCTGGGATTAAAGGCATATGCCACCATACCTGGCCATTTTAATTTTTTCTATTCTCTCATAACGCTTTTTTTATTTTAATTTTTTTAAATATTTATTTATTTACTTGAGGAGGGGTGCAGATAGGCATGCCAGGGCCTCCAGCCACTGCAAACAAACTCCAGACTCATGTGCCTCCTTGTGCATCTGGTTTACTTGGGTACTGGGGAATTGAACCTGGGTCTTTAGGCTTCCCAGGCAAGCACCTTAACCTAGGAGCCATCTCTCCCAACCCTATTTTAATATTTTTTTATTTGAGAGAGACACAGAGAGAGACAGACAGAGAGAGAGGGAGAGGGAGAGGGAGAGGGAGAGGGAGACAGACAGAGATGGGCGCGCCAGCAGTCTCTCAGCTGCTGTGAACGAAATCCAGATGCATGCACCCCTTGTGGGCAAGTGCAGCATTGTGCCCTTGTGTCACTTTGCATCTGGCTAAACATGGGACCTGGAGATTGGAACTGGGTTCTTAGGCTTAGCAGGCAGGCGCCTTAACCGCTAAGCCATCTCTCCAGCCCAATATTATTACTTATTTATTTGAGAGACAGACAAAGAGAAAAAGGCAGACACAGAAAGAGCATGAATATGGGCATGCCAAGACCTCTTATCACTGCAAACATATTATAGCTGCATGTGCCACTTTGTGCATCTAGCTTTATGTAGGTACTAGGGAATCAAACCCAGGCAATCAAGCTTTGCAAGCAAATTCTTTTAACCACTGAGCCATCTCTCCAGCCCACAACTCTTTTTTTCTACTTTGCTTGTTTTGGCCTTCATTTATGCCATCATTTCCATTGAAAGCCATCTTAGTTGTCCAATTCCATAGCCTATAGAATGGCTTAAAACAAGCCGGGCTTGGTGGCACATGCCTTTAATCCCAGCACTCGGAAGACAGAGGTAGGAGGATGTAGCAGACAGCTTCAGGTTTGCTGAGATGAACTTCCAGACCAGGCACAGTTATGGAAGAAGGGATATTATTTATTGAAGCTTACAGATCCAGGGGAAGTTCCATAAAGGCAGGAGAAACGGCCTGCTCTCCACAGGGCCAAACAGAGAGAGCAAAAGCCAACCAGCCACCACAGCACACAGAGCAAAACTACAGCCAAAAGTTCACACAGCACACTTCAGGAACTCCTGCTAGGCACATTTGCATATCTTTACAATGGAATCTCAAACCCATACCTCAAGACCAGCCCCCAGTGACATTGCCTCTAGCAAGGTGAATGAAGATGCAAACTAAAACTAATAAAACACTGAATATATTGGGGGACATATATTCAAACTACCACAGAGGATCACCTTGAGTTCAAGGCCACCCTGAGAATACAGAGTGAATTCTAGGTCAGCCTGAGCTAAAGTGAGACCCTACCTCGGAAAACCAAAAAAAAAAAAAAAAAAACTGACTCAGTTCATCTTTTCACCCCATAGGTGCATCCACGAACACTCACAGGTGGGCTGCTATCAGATCAGACACTGATCCATTAGTTCAGTTATCTGTGGTGAGGAAGGAGGTAGACCCAACTAAGGATAGAGAACCAAGCCCGGCATGGTGGTGCACACCTTTAATCCCAGCACTCAGGAGGCAGAGGTAGGAGGATCGATGTGAAGTCAAGGTCACCCCAAGACTACATAGAGACATCCATAAGCTAGGCATTATAGATGATCCCCACATGGCTCTATTTATGGTGGGACATATCTAGTAATCCAAGCACTTGGAAGATTGGTGCAGAAAGCTCTCAAGTTTGAAGCTAGCAGAGGGCATTTAGTAAGACCCTGTTTCAATAACAACAAAAAAGACTCACAATACTTATTATAAGCTGGGTGGGGTGGTGCATGCCTTTAATCCCAGCACTTGGGAGGCAGAGGTAGGACAATCTTGAGAGTTCGAGGCCACCCTGAGACTACATAGTCAATTCCAGGTCAGCCTGAGGTAGAGTGAGACCCTACCTCAAAAAAAAAAAAAAAAAAAACTTATTAAAGTATGAAAGCAATACATATTAAGTAGGTACCATACTTTGAATTTTAAATTACAAGCTTCAGGACTGGAGAGATGGATTAGTGGTTAAGGCACTTGCCTGCAAAGCCAGAGGACCTAGGTTTGACTCCCCAGGACCCACCTAAGCCAGATGCACAAGGTGGTGCATGCTTCTGAAGTTCGTTTGCAGTGGCTGGAGACCCTGACACACCCATTCTTTCTATCTGCCTCTCTTTGTCTCTCTATCTCTCAAATAAATTTGTTTAAAAAAAAATGAATTAAAGCCGGGCGTTGTTTAAAAAGGCAGAGGTAAGAGGATTATAACCCTGAGACTTGGTCAGCCTGGACCAGAGTGAGACCCTAGATTATAATCTTGAGCTAGATATTCAATAGATGCCCAACTTTAAATATTTTTTAAGTTATTTATTTATTTATTTAAGAGAGAGAGGAAGAGGAAGAAAGAAAGACAGAATGAGCATGCCAGGGCCTCCAGCCACTGCAAACGAACTCCAGACGCATGTACCCCTTGTGCATCTGGCTTATGTAGGTCCTGGGGAATCAAACTTGGGTCCTTAGTCTTCTCAGGCAAATGCCTTAACTGCTAAGCCATTTCCCCAGCCCTATTTTTTAAATTTTTGTTTATCTATTTTAGAAAGAGAGAGGCAGATAAAGAATGGGCACACCAAGGCCTTCAGCTGCTGCAAATAAACTTCATATGCACACGCAACCTTGTGCAGCTGGCTTACATGGGTCCAGGGAATTGAACCTAGGTCTTTTGGCTTTGCAGGTAAGTGCCTTAACCTCTAAGCCATCTCTTCAGGCTAGATGCCCAACTTTATAATAAAGTTAGTGCTCTGGGCACTGTTAAGGTCAGTTGGACTAGGTCATGACATTCATTAAGTTAGCTGTAGTAAATACATTTTTAAAAGATTTTATTTATTTTTTAATTTTTTAAAAATTTATTTATTTGAAAGAGTGAGAGAGGAAAAATGGGATATATATATAGAGAGTGAGCACTCCAGGGCCTCCAGCCACTGAAAACAAACCCCAGATGCATGCACCACCTTGTGCAGCTGGCTTACGTGGGCCCTGGAGAATCGAACCAAGGTCCTTTGGCTTTGAGGCAAATGCCTTAACTGCTAAGCCATCTCTCCAGACCCAAGATTTTATTTTTATTTATTTAATTTATTTGTTAGAGACAGAGAGAGGAAGAGGGAGAATGGGCACACCAGGACCTCCAGCCACAGCAAACGAACTCCAGTGCATCTGGCTTATGTGGGTACTGGGGAATCGAGCCTCGAACTGGGGTCCTTAGGCTTCATAGGCAAGCACTTAACTGCTAAGCCATCTCTCCAGCCCCTTCTTTTTACTTTTTATTTGGGATAGAATCTCACTAAGTTGCCCAGGCAGTCCTAGAACTTGCTATCCTCCTACCTCAACCTTCCAGCTGCTAGAGTTAAAAGTTTATGATGTGCTGGGCCTGATGGCACACCACTGTGAGTTCAAGGCCAGCCTGAGACTACATAGTGAACTTCAGGTAAGCCTGGGCTAGAGTGAGATGTTACCTGAAAAAAAAAATAATTATGCCATTAGGTCTGACCAAATTTCTACTTTTTAAAAGTACATAACCTTTTCTTACTCAGAGATGCTAAGGCTTCCCTCACTTTTGCTTCAGATCCCTTCAGTCTCTCCTGGTATAAAATAAAAACTTGGATTCACGGTTTGATTAACCAGGACCCACATAAGCCAGATAGATACACATGGTGGCACATGCATCAGGAGTTCATTTGCACTGGCTAGAGGCCCTGGTGTTCCCATTTTCTCTCTCTGTCTCTCTGTATCTATCTATCTATCTATCTATCTATCTATCTATCTATCTATCTATCTATCTATCTATCTATCTATCATCTGCTCTTTCTCACTGTTGCAGTCAGGTTCTCATTGTTTATAGAAATCACCCAACCAAGAGCAGCTTGTGGGAAAAAAGGAGGTTTATTTTGGCTTACAGGCTTGAGGAGAAGCTCCACGATGGCAGGGGGAAACAATGGCATGAGCAGGGAGGGTGGACATCACCCCCTGGCTGACAACAAGAACAGGACAGTGTGCCAAACACTTGGTATGGGGAAACTGGCTATAATACCCACAAGCCCGCCCCCAACAATGCACCGCCTCCAGGAGGCTTTAAATTTCCAATTGTCATCAGCTGGGGAACCTAGTGTCCAGAACACCTAAGTTTATGGGGGACACCTGAATCAAACCACCACACTCACTCTCTCAAATAAATAAATAAAAACTTAAAAAAAAAAAACTTGGGTCCAAAAAAATAAATAAAAATAGGGTACACAAAATAACTAGGCATGGTAATACTCACCTGTAATCCCAGCACTTGGGAGATGGAGGCAAAGGATCAGAAGTTTAAAGTCACCCTCACCTACATAGCAAGTTCGAGATCACCCTGGAATATACAAGACTCTGTCTCAAAATACATACATACATACATACATACACACACATACATAGAAATATGCATATGTGTACAAAAAAGAAGCCAGAGGGCTGGAGAGATGGTTTAGAGGTCAAGGTGCCTGCCTGCAAAGCCTAAGAATGCTTGTTCAAATCTCCGGGTCCCATGTATAACCAGACACAAGTGATGCAAGCACGCAACGTTGCACATGTGCACAAGGGGGCGCATGTGTCTGCAGTTCGTTTGCATTAGCTGAAAAGGCTCTGGCGGGCCCATTCTCTCTCTCTGCCTCTTCCTCTCTCTCTCCCTCTCTCAAATAAAAAAAAAAAGAAGAAGCCAGAAATATATGTGGTGGCTCCCCTTTGTAATTCCAGCACTTGGGAGGCAGATGCAGGGGGATTGCCAAAAGTTCTAGGCCACCCTGGGCTATGGAGTATGACATGTCTCTCTGTCTCCATCATACATGCACATGTAACATAAAAAAAAAGAAAGAAAAGAAAATGGGCTAGAGAGATGGGTTAGTGGTTAAGGTGCTTGCCTACAAAGCAAAAGGACCCAGGTTCAATTCCCCAGGACCCATGTAGTCAGATGCACAAGGTGGTACATGTGTCTGGAATTTGTTTGCAGTGGCTGGAGGCCTTGGAGCACCCATTCTCTTCCCTCCATCCTTCTCTCTCCCTCTCAAATACTTTTTTTTTAAAGAAGAAGGATGTAGTGATGCATGTGTCTATTTCCTGCACTGGAAACCCTAAGGCAGGATGATGAGTTCAAGACCAACCTGGACTACATAGCTCTACCCTGACTTAAAAGAGAGAAAAGAAGGGCTAGGGAGATAGCTCAGTGATTAAAGGCACTTGCTTATAAAGCCTTGTGGTTTGGGTTTGATATCCCAGTACCCATGTTTAGCCAGATGCATAAAGTGCTAGATGCATCTGGAGTTTGCAGCAATAAGAGGTCCTGGCACACCCATATTCTCTCTCTCTCTCAAATAAATAATAATGATAATAATAATAAAAGACAGGTATGGTGGTACACACCTTTAACCCCAGCACTCAGGAGGCAGAGGTAGGAGGATCACCGTGAGTTTGAGGCTACCCTGAGACTACATAGTGAATTCCTGGTCAGCCTGGGATAGAGAGAGACCCTACCTCAAAAAAAAAAAAATAAATAAAAAGGAAAACAAAACAGAAGAATTTACACCAGCATATTAACAGTGGGTTCTCCATGTAATGAAATTACTGGATTTGTATGAGACTTAATTTTTTGTGTCTGTGTTTTCTGCAGTGAAATACTAGAAATATGGTTCTACCAATAAACATATGTATGAATAAAACTATTCAATATGAAATTGATAAATAAAAGTTAAGTGACAAAATAATGGGATATATGGTCATTTTAAGAAATAAAATTAGGGGCTAGAGGGATGGCTTAGCAGTTAAGGCATTTGCCTGCAAAGCCAAAGGACCCAGGTTCGATTTTCCAGTACCCACATTAGCCAGATACACAAGGGGCACACGCGTCTGGAGTTCATTTGCAGTAGCTAGAGGCCCTGGCACGCCCATTCTACCCCCCCCCCCGCTCTGTCAAATACATAAATAAATAGAAATAAAGAAAAAATTAATGCAAAAATAAATAAATAAAATTGGTTCTTTTTTGGAGGGTTTTCTTTTAATTTTTATTTATTTATCTGCAAGCAGAGAGAGAGAGAGAAAGAAGAGAGGCAGACACAAAGAGAATGGGCATGCCAGGGCCTCTAGCCACTGCAAACAAATTCCAGATGCATGTGCCCCTTGTGCATCTGGCTTACCTGGGTCCTGGAGAATTGAACTGGGATCCTTTAGCTTTGCAGGCAAACGTCTTAACCGCCGCTAAGCCATTTCTCCAGCCCCCACCCTTTTTTTTTTGTTTTTTTAAGGTAGGGTCTCACTCTAGCTCAGGCTGACCAAGAACTCACTCTGCAGCCCCAGGATGGCCTGGAACTCACAACAATCTTCCAGTGCTGTGATTAAAAGTATGTGCCACCGCTCCTACCTTTTTATTTTTATTTATTTTTATTTTTATTTATTTTTTATTTTTATTTATTATTTATTTTTATTTATTTTTTGTTTTTATTTATTTTTTATTTTTATTTATTTATTTATTTTGAGGTAGGGACTCACTCTGGCCCAGGCTGACCTGGAATTCCCTATGTAGTCTCAGGGTGGCCTCGAACTCACAGTGATCCTCCTACCTCTGCCTCCCTAGTGCTGGGATTAAAGGCATGAGCCACCACGCCCAGCTCTTTTTTATTTTTCAAATTGATTCTTTTGGTTCTTGACCTCAAGGAATTTACAAGTTGATGGGAGTAGGGCAATATTAACAGAATAGCTTGAGATAAAGACCATGATAGAAATTTCCCTGGGCTTGGAATAACTTTAGCCTGTTGTCTGCCTGGGAAATATAGCTCTACATCCCAGACTCGCCTCAAATGTCACCCCTTTCTCCTAATATAATCACTTCCTCATTCATTACCCAGTAACATTACTCGGCAGCATAAAAATAAGTCTCAAGTTCTTTAACATTTAAATGCTTCTGAAATCAGGATAAATCTTTGAATCAGTGTTTTTATTTATGTGTTTGTTTGTTTTGAAGCATCAAGATGGGGTGGAAAGATGGCTCAGTGGTTAAGAGTGCTTGCTACTTAAACAGGAGAGCCCCCCTCTATCAGAGACCACCAACTTCAACTGCCCAGAACCCATGTAAAAAGCTGGCCATGACCATGCACATCTGTTACCCTTAAGTCCAGGGGCAAAGGAGACTAGAAAATTCTGGGGGGGGGTGTCTCTGAGTGACAGCAGCTTTGAGGTGAGGGAAAGACCCCCTGTCTCAAGAAAATATGAAATGAGTAATAAAAAACACAGCCACTCTCCTCTGGCCTCCACATGCACGCCTACCCTACACACACAGAATGAAGCAGCAAGAGACTTTATCTAGGGCAAAGCTGTAGAAAAGGTTTGAATTCAAGAAACACAGCTGGGGCTGGAGGGATTGCTTAGTGGTTAAGGCATTTGCCTGCAAAGCCAAAGGACCCAGGTTCCATTCCCCAGGACCCAGTTAGCCAGATGCTCAAGAGGGCGCACGCATCTGGAATTTGTTTGCAGTGGCTGGAGGCCCTGGTGTGCCCATTCTCTCTCTCTCTCTCTTCCTCTTTCTCTCTGTGTCTGTCTGTCACTCTCAAATAAATTAAAGTAAGCAAAAAAATATATATATATATGAAGAAACCTAATTGCCATTGCTTAAAGACATGTGAATTCAGGGCTTGGGTATCACTCAACTGGTCAAGTGCTTACACACCAGCATACCCAAAGTTCCAGCACTGCATAAGCTGAAAATCGTGTTGCACACCTGCTATCCCACACTTATGAGGTAAAGGAAGGAGGACTGCAGCATTTGAAGCCAATGGGCTATAAAGTGAAAAAGGATTCCAGGTCAGCCTGAGCTAGAGTGAGACCCTACCTCAGAAAACCAAAAATAATAATAATAATAATAATAAAGTGAAAAAGGACAGTATTCCTCCAACCTCCACACACACACACACACACACACACACACACACACACCATGGCATGCACATGCCCACATACATATGAACACACATCATACACATACACACACACAAAAAACCCTGTCTTGCCGGGTGTGGTGGTGCACGCCTTTAATGGTGGTATACTCGGGAGGCAGAGGTAGGAGGATCACCATGAGTTCAAGGCAACCCTGAGACTACATAGTAAATTCCAGGTCAGCCTGAACTAGAGTGAAACCCTACCTCGAAAACCAAAAAATAAAAACAAAAACAAAAACCCAGTCTCAAAAAACTGGGGAAAGGGACTGGAGAAATGGTTTAGCATTTAAGGTACTTGCCTGCAAAGCCAAAGGATCCCAGTTCAACTCTCCAGGACCCATGTAAGCCAGATGCACAAGGGGGCATGTGCATTTGGAATTCGTTTGTGGTGGCTAGAGGCCCTGGCGCACCCATTCTCTCCCTCTCTCTCTCTCTCTCTCTTTCTCTCTCTCAAATAAATAAATAAATAAATAAAATTAAAAAATTTTTTATACAAAAAAGACTATGAGCTGGGCTTGGGGACTTATCCCTTTAACCCCAGCACTTGGGAGGCAGAGGTAGGAGGATTGCCATGAGTTCGAGGCCAGCCTGCGACTACATAGTGAATTCCAGGTCAGCCTGGGCTAGAGCGAGATCCTATGAAAAACAACAACAACAACAACAAAAAAGACTATGCTCTAGATGAACAACACTGTGCTTCTCTCTGACAGGGCTGATGCTGCCCATAATAAATTTACGCAATCTCTGAGCTCATTGTTTCTTTGTCTGCCTATAAATTCAGCGCCACATAGCCAATTACAGCATCCCCCCAAACAGGCCTCTTTCAAGCACCAGTGTTAAACTTCTAAGTATTACGCGTTACAGCATAACCCTCCATTTCCCTTTGCTTGAGGAAAAGCTAACTTGCCTCATCCTTCAGGTGCTCAGAGAGTTCGTATCTTATACATCTGGCACGGCTCCTGCCAGATCTAACTTCAGATCTTTCAACTCTTGAGTTTGCAGAAAGGAACAAAAGCATTTAACTACCTGATTGTATCACAGCCATTTTCTCACTATTGTCCATGTTCCAAAACATGCTAGTTGGTTTCATTCATTGATTCGTCTTGTTTTGTTCTGTGTGTATGTGTGTGTGTGCCTGTGGTGTATGCACATATATGTGTCCTGGCAGTGTCCCATGTCCAAGATGGGGCATTTGCCAGTCATGACAAGAACAGAAAGTTGGGTCCCACTCCACCACTCTTCCCCCCATTCTTGTTTAAGCCAGTGTTTATTGATACTGGAGCTTGTTGCTTTTCATGAGTCTGGGGAATTCCCTGATCTCTGCTTCCCTTTGCAAGACAAGGTTACAGGTGCATGTGGCCACGCCCAGCTGTTTACCTGGCCCTCATTCTTGTGTAGGAAATGTACCAAACAGCAGCTGAGCCATCTCTCCAACCCCCTATTTACTTTTTTTTTTTTTTTGAGATAAAGTCTCATATAGCCCAGGCTGGCCTCAAACTCCCTATGGAGCCAAGGATAGCCCTGAACTTTTTAAACATTTTATTTATTTGAGATAGAGATAGAAAGATAGAGATGTAGAATGTATAATATAGGCATACCAGGGCCTCTTGCCATGCAAATGGACTCCAGACACATGTGCCATACTGTATATCTGGATTTACATGGGTACTGGGGAAATGAACCTGGGCTGGCAGGCTTTGCAAGCAAGCATGTTTAACTACTGAGCAATCTTCCCAGCCCCCTTTTTCTTTGCTTTCTTTCTTTTTCTTTTTTTAAGAAATATTTTAACTTTATCACTAGTATTTAATATTAATGTTTTTTGCACCTCTGATAATGAATTTTAAGTTACTATAATTGTTCAGTAATCCTAATTAAAAAATTAAAACTAGATGTTGAAATAAATTTGATACTTTTTATGAAAAAAAATTTTTTTATTTATTTGAGGAGTTGAAAGGGTCAGATAGAGAGAGAGTGAGAGAGAGAATGGGTGCACCAAGGCTTCTAGCCACTGCAAATGAACTCCAGATACATGTGCCACCTTGTGCAACTGGCTTTATGTAGGTCCTGGTGAATTGAAGCTGGGTCCTTTGGCTTTGCAGGCAAGCGCTTTAACTGCTAAGTCATCTCTCCAGCCCTTTTCTTTTGGTTTTGTGAGGCAGGGTCTCACTCTAGTCCAGGCTGACCTTATGGCAGTCCTCCTCTTCTGTCTGCCTCCCTAGTGCTGGGATTAAAGGTGTACGCCACCACACCAGGCCACACTTTTAAAAAAAATTTATTTATTTGCAAACAGACAGTGAGAGAGAGAGAACACCAGGGCCTCTTGTCACTACAAGCTTAAGGTTCAAGTGCCACTTTGTGCATCTGGCTTTCTGAGGAACCCAACTGAGGCCATTAAGCTTTGCAAGCAAGTGTGTTTAACTACTGAGCCAATCAATTTCTCCAGCCTCTTCTATTTTTTTGTTTGTTTGTTTGTTTTGTTTTTCGAGGTAGGATTTCACTCCAGCCCAGGCTGACCTGGAATTCGCTATGTAGTCCCAGGCTGTCCTCGAACTCACAGCAATCCTCCTACCTCTGTGTCCCAAGTGCTGGGATTAAAGGCATGAGCCACCACACCTTTTATTTTGAGAGGGTCTCATGTATCCCAGGCTGGCCTCAAACTCTCTATGTAGCCAAGGATGACCCTGACATTCTGACCCTCCTACCTCCATTTGCCGAGGGCTGGGCTTTCAGGCAGGCACTGGCACACGAGGTTTCTGTGGTGCTGAGGATTGAACCGCATATATCAGTTACTTGGTTGTTGCTGTGGCAAGCAAACCAGATAGCTGATGAAGGCAACTTAAGGAAGGCAGGATTCACTTAGGCCTACAGCTTAGGTGTAGAGTCCATAAAGGTGGGAGGGCATGGAGGCAGCAGGCAGGAGCAGGAAGCAGCTGGTCACATTTCCTGTGCAGTCAGACAGCAGAGAGCAACAAATGATGGTGCTCAGCTCACTTTCTCCTTTTTTATTTTATTTTATTTTATTTCATTTATTTTATTTTTTTGAGGTAGGGTCTCACTATAGCCCAGACTGACCTGGAATTCACTAAGAAGTCCAGGGTGGCCTCAGACTCATGGTGATCCTCCTACTTCTGCCTCCAGAGTGCTGGGATTAAAGGCATGTGCCAACACAGTTGGCTAAAGAAAGAATTTTTTTTTTTGGTTTGTCGAGGTAGGTTCTCACTCTAGCTCAGGCTGACCTGGAATTCACTCTGTATTCTCAGGGCAGCCTCGAACTCATGGTGATTCTTTAACCTCTGCCTCCTGAGTGCTGGAATTAAAGACATGCGCCACCATGCCCAGCTACTTTCTCCTTTTTTTAAAATGTTGTTTTTTAAAAAAATTTATTTTACTTATTTATTTACAAGCAGAGAGAGAGAGACAGAAAGAGAGAATGGGCACACCAGGGCCTCCAGCCACTGCAAAAAGAACTCCAGATGCCTGTACTACTTTGTGCATCTGGCTTTTTGTGGGTACTGGGGGATGAAACTTGAGTTGTCAGGCTTTGCAGGCAAGAGCCTTAACTGCTGAGCCATCTCACCAGCCCACTTTTTTTGTTGTTGTTTTTCAAGGTAGGGTTTCACTCTAGCCCAGCCCAGCCCAGCCCAGCCCAGGCTGACCTGAAATTCACTATGTAGTCTCAGAGTGGCCTCACGGTGATCCTCCTACCTCTGTCTCCCAAGTGCTGGGATTAAAGGTGTGTACCACCATGCCTGGCACCAGCCCGCTTTTATTCGGCGTAGATCCTCAGCCCATGGAAAGGTGCTGCCCATAGTTGGGTGGGTTTTCCCACTTTAATCAACCTAATCTAGAAACTCTTTCACAGACAAGCCTAGAGCTTTGTCTCCTAGGTGATTCTAGATCCAATCAAACTGACAACGAACATAAACCATGACGCCATGGCTTTGTGTATGCTAGAGTGCAAGCATTCTCAACCAAGCCATATCCCAGCCCTATCCAAGGTCTCATTTAATCCTCACAGTAACTTATAAAATGAGGAAACTGGACAAAGCAGTTAGGTATTTTGCTCAAGGCCATAGGTGTTAGAGCTGGGAATCAAGCCCAGGCCTTTATGATATCAAATTGCTCACAAATCATCACTGAATACCACCTGTCATTGTAGGGACAGCATATCAGAGAGAAGGTTGTGTTCTCTGAAAGAGTCATACCTGTGTTGAGGATTCTGCAGACTGGCTGATCAGAACACGGTGACCTGGAGGGTTGGAATGTTGCAGATCCAGAGCCAAAATGATATTGGACTATCTCTAATCCTCTTCTTATAATTTTTTAAGTATTTTATTTTTATTTATTTATTTGAGTGAGAGGGAAAGAGGGAGAAAGAGAGAGAATGGGCATGCCAGGGCCTCCAGCTGCTGCAAATGAACTCCAGATGCATGTGCCACCTTTTGCATCTGGCTCATATGGGTCCTGGGAAATCAAACCTGGGTCCTTTGGCTTTGCAGGCAAACGCCTTAATCACTAAGCTATCTCTCCAGCCCTCTTTAATCCTCTTAATAGCCATTTATCTGCCACTTTGACATTGGCCTAACATTCTCTCTATTGTGAAGGGAAACTTTTGGAATGCATTATTATTTATTTATTTATTTATTTGGTTTTTCGAGGTAGGGACTCCCTCTAGCTCAGGCTGACCTGGAATTCACTATGTAGTCTCAGGGTGGCCTCGAACTCATGGCGATCCTCCTACCTCTGCCTCCCAAGTGCTGGGATTAAAGGTGTGAACCACCACGCCCAGCTTGCATTTTTTTTTTTTTTTGAGACAGTCTCATACTGTATCCCAGGCTAATCTGGAAGTCACTATATATACCTCTCTCTCTCTCTCTCTCTCTCTCTCTCTCTCTCTCTCAAATAAATAAAATATTTAAAAAGAATATCTGTGTAATTTCATATCTATGAAATTAGCAAATTTGTTTTTTAAAGCTGAGGGTGTGGTAAAACTAGAAGTCATTTATTTTGCTGATAACATTGTGAACTGATACAATACATTTAGAAAATGATTTGGCAGCAACTAGAGCTGTAAAAATGCTCACACCCTATGGGAATAATGTAAAATGGGGAAATAGTTTTTCCCGGAGGGAGAAAAACCCAAGATGTTCACATGAACAGTGCTAACGCAGCAGGCACCTCCTATTCAGACAGCAGATAAAATGTTTGGTTATTTATAGATGTGTAAGCTTTTAGTCTTCTGAACCTTTATGAGCACTGACTGATAGACATAAAGGATGGTTTGGTATGTGTGACTGAGATACAGCTTGCTTAGCATGCGTGAAGCCCTGGGTCCAGTCACTACAGGAAACTAAAAAGGTCAGGAGAAGGGAAGCTGTTGGTGTCTGTTCTGAGGCCCAGGAACCTGGATTGCCTTGCCCCACCCACGGTATAACTCAGCTTTATGAGATTC
Source organism: Orientallactaga sibirica (assembly GCA_036365145.1). Lineage (NCBI taxonomy): Eukaryota > Metazoa > Chordata > Mammalia > Rodentia > Dipodidae > Orientallactaga > Orientallactaga sibirica. The sequence goes on along the minus strand of JAEOAD010000031.1, from coordinate 4,860,033 downwards.
AATTGGAAAAGGTCAGTCTTTGGAAGCGTGTTCCATTTTCCTGTTTCTTTCTTGGTGGTTGTGTTTGATTTTTTTTTTTTTTTTTTGGATTTTTGAGGTAGGGTTTCACTTTAACCCAAGCTGACCTGGAATTCACTATGTAGTCTCTGGGTGGCCTTCTACCTCTGCCTCTTGAGTGCTGGGATTAAAGGCGTGTGCCACCATGCCCAGCTGTGCTTGATCTTTTGAGACAAGGTCTTGCTATGTAGTGTTGGCTGCCTGGAACCACGTAGACCAGGCTGGGATAACCCTGTTGAGATACTCTTGCTTCTCCCTCCTGAACGTTGGGATTACAGATGTGGGCCACCATACCTACGTCTCCTATTTAGTTTTTTTGCTTGCTTTTTTTTTCTTGTGAAATATATTATACATGAAAGGTACATAGACTACATAACAATGTGAAGGATTATTTGAAAAAGGAAACCAGTGTGGCCAGTACCTAGCACAGGAAACAGAAATTTAGTTTCCTTCTCCTTTATTCCAGTTAACCATGATCTTAAGGTTTACGTTGGTAAATTCTTTGATTTTCATAAAAGTTTGTGTATATCATACTTGCTTAAGTAAGATTCTGTCTAGTTTTGCCCTTTAAAAAAAAACTATTATTATATTTATTTGAGAGAGAGAAAAAAAGAGATGGAATGGGTACACCAGGACCTCTTGCAACTGCAAACAAACTCCAGATGTATGCACCACTTTGTGCAGCAGGTTTTACATGGGTACTGGGGAATCAAACCAGGACCATCAGGCTTTGCAAACAAGTGCCTTTAACTATTGAGCAATTTCTCCAGTCCACAGGTTTTTTTTTTCCTCTATTGCATTTTGCTTCTAGTACATGTATTTGGGGGGGGGGCAGGATGGGGGTTTCAAGGTAGTGTCTCACTGTAGCCCAGGCTTACCTGGAATTCACCATGCACTCTCAGGGTGGCCTTGAACTCATGACGATTCTCCTACCTCTGCCTCCCAAGTGCTGGGAATAAAAGTATGTGCCACCATGCCTACTTTGCATGTATTTGTCTTATTTTTGTTTATTTATTTGGGAGAGAGAGAATGGGCGCACTAGGGCCTCCAGCCACTGCAAACGAACTCTAGGCACATGCACCACCTTGTACATCTGGCTTATGTGGGTCCTGAGGAATTGAACCTGGGTCCTTTGGCTTTACAGTCAAATGCCTTAACTGCTAAGCCATCTCTCCAGCCCTTGCATGTATTTTTCTGTCTTGCCTTCTTTTTTGTTTGGTGGGGGAAGATGTTCTGATATATCATGGTATGTAGCCAAGGATAGCCATGAACTCTCTATCTTCCTGTATCCATCTCCCAAATGCTGGGGTTACAGGCATGCATCACCATACTTGGGTGTCTTGCTTTTTGACTTCAGTGTTGACTTTCCAGTGTTTATCTGTATCAGTGACTAGAACTTGTTCCTTTCCCTGGATAGATAGTATCCCACAATATGAATTGCAATTACTTTGAAGTTGAGGTCACTAAGTACCCATTGTGAACTAGCACCCAGGTAAAATTGATATAGGCTGTATTTAGCCCACATTTTGAGAATGTGTGTCTTAGAGTCCAAATTCATACTCTCAATCTCCTCTCTGCCTCAGCCTTTTAACTTTATTTATGCTGTTTTACTCCCTTTTCCAAAAAGCATCTGTCCAAAAAAGCAGGGAATAGTGGTGCACACCTTTAATCCCAACACTTGGGAGGCAGAGGTGTGAGAATTCCTGTGAGTATGAGGCCAGCCTGGGACTGCATAGTCAATTCCAGGTCAGCCTAGGCTACCTTGAGACCTTAGCTCAAAAAAAAAAAAAAAAAAAAAAAAAAAAAAAAAAAAAGGACTGGAGAGATAGCTTAGCAGTCAAGGCACTTGGAGGAGAAGCCAAAGGACCCAGGTTCAATTCCCCAGTGCCCACGTGAGCCAGATGCATAAGGTGGCGCATGTGTCTAGAGATTTTCTCTCTCTCTATGTCTCTCTGCCTCTTTCTCTCTCTTAAAAACAAATAAAATAAAATATTTTAAAAAATAAAATAATATGCTGGGCATGGTGGCGCATGCCTTTAATCCCAGTACTTGGGAGGCAGAGGTAGGAAGATCACCATGAGTTCGAGGCCACCCTGAGACTACATAGTGAATTCCAGGTCAGCCTGGACCACAGTGAGACCCTACCTCAAAAAACCAAAAAATAAAAAAAAAAAAAAAAAATAATAAAATAAAATAAAATAAAATAAAATAAAATAAAATAAAATAAAATAAAATAAAATAAAATAAAATGCCAGGCATGGAGTCTCATGCCTTTAATCCCAGCACTTGGGAGGCAGAGGTAGAAGGATCACCATGAGTTTGAGGCCACCCTGAGACTAATTCCAGGTCACCCTGAGCTAGAGTGAAACCCTACCTTGAAAAACCAAAAAAATAAATAAATAAAAAATAAAATAAAATTAAAAAAAAATCTGTCCAATCTTCCATACCTAGATAATTGTTTTCTTTTTCTTTTACTTTAATAAGAAATATTTTATTTATTTATTTTATTTTTCAGAGAGAGAGAGAGGCAGACAGAGAAAGAATGGGCATGCCAAGGCCTCCAGCCACTGCAAACGAACTCCAGATTCATGTGCCTCCTTATACAGCTGCTTATGTGGATCCTGGGGAATTGAACCTACATCCTTAGGCCTCACAGGCAAGTGCCTTATCTGCTAAGCCATCTCTCCAGCCCTCTTTTTACTTTTTTTTTTCTTTTTACTTTTTTGAGACAGGGTCTAACTCTGCAATGCAGGCTAGCCTTTTGGCAATCCTCCTGCCTCCTGGGCATGAACCACCATGTCATTTCTTTACCTCCATAGTTATCTTTCCAGTCTCCACATTGAACTGAAAGTGCCTCCAGGGCAAAGGTGGTCATCATTAGCATTGTTGTCACTGACATTTATGGAGCAGCTTTATATTATCTCATCAGTCCTCACCCAGGCCCATGAAGAAGGGACGGTGACTATCCTCCTTTTACAAAGAAGAAAGTGAGACCGAGCAGCTTGCCCAAAGCTAAGCAGTGTTTAAAAGTGTGGTTCTCTTGATCTAGCTTGTTCTCACACCATCAGGATCTAGGGTAGGACTTGCTGTGTGGAAGGCACTTGAGAAATGTTTGTTGACCTGGACTGAAATGAAAAGTCAAGGAGACCAGATGGAAACCCGTTCCTGTGGTTCAGATCATGGCCGTGGGAATGGAAAAGAAGCGCTGGAGACAAGACGCAGCATGCTGGCCTGACAGAGCTGACATCCAGGGAGTGAGACTGGGGGAGGCACAGGAGAAGGCAAAAGGCATTTCCGGGGGGCGGGGGGAATGAGTGTTAGAGACACAAGTTGGGATATTATACACAGAGACATTGCCTCTTCCCCACAATGCACAATCCACAATCCCCATGGTGATAACCGGCATCCCCAAGGAAGAGGGTCCCTTTGGGGGGGGGCAGGAATGAGGATAAGGATGGTACCAACATGTGCTGTTCATATACTGAGTATGTCCATAACTAATAAAAATACATAATAAAAAAAGGTCAGGTGTGGTGGCACATGACTTGAACTCACAGTGATCCTCCTCCTGACCACCCTCCTGAGACGACATAGTTAATTCCAGGTCAGCCTGGACTAGAGAGTGAAACTCTACTTCAAAAAACAAACAAACAAAAAAAAAAAAGGCAGGAGAGATGGCTTAGCAGTTAAGACACATGCTTGTGAAGCCTAAGGACCCCGGTTCAATTCTCCAGGTCCCACATAAGCCACAAGGGGCACATGCACTGGAGTTTGTTTGCAGTGGCTAGAGGCCCTGGCACACCCATTCTCATTCTTCCTCTCTCTTTCCCTCTCTCTGTCTCAAATAAATAAATAAATAAATAAATAAATAAATAAATAAATAATCTAAAAAATAAAGGCATTTCCATTCTCTTGCCATGGGCACTTTTGTATTTTAAAAAATTTCCAACAAACATGCCGGGCATGGTGGCCCATGCCTTTAATCCCAGCACTGGGGAGGCAGAGGAAGGAGGATCATTGTAAGTTCAAGGCCATCCTGAAACTACAGAGTGAATTCCAGGTTAGCCTGGGCTAGGGTGAGACCCTACCTCTAAAAAAAAGTAGAACTGGTTCTGAACCCCAAGGAAAAGAGAATTTCCAGCAGATAGAATGTAGTCAAGTGAGGTGGCACAGGCCTATAATCCCAGCCCTCAGTCATCGGAGACAGGAGGAACACAAATCTGAGATCAGCCTGGGGTGCATAGTGTGATCTTGTCTCAAAACGAAAATAAAAATGGCCAAGGATATAGCTCAGTTCAAGGCCAACATGAGCTAAATTCCAGATGCACATAGTGGCACACAAGTGTTTGGAGTTTGTTTGCAGTGGCTAGAGGCCCTGGTGCACCCATTCTCTGTACATCTGTCTGTCTGTCTGTCTCCCTCTCAAATAAATAAATAAATAAATAATATTTTTAAAAATAAATAAGGCTGGGCGTGGTGGCACACACCTTTAATTCCAGCCCTCGGGAGGCAGAAGTAGAAGGATCTCGATGAGTTGGAGGCCAAGGCCACCTTGAAACTCCTTAGTGAATTCCAGGTCAGCCTGGGCTAAAGTGAGACCCTGTCTTGATTAAACCCCAACACAAACAAAAGAAAACAAAATAAAAAATAAATTGTCCGACAAGTATAAGGACTTTGGTGAAAATCTAAGATAATGTGAGAGAGACAGCTGGGAGAGGAGATCTAATTCAGATGAGCTTATCAGAGAAAATCTTGGTAAGGAGGTGAGTTTAGGCTGAAACCTGCTTGGCAAATAGCAAAGATCTAGGTGAGGAACATTCTAGGCAGAGAGAACAGTTGGGACCCAGGTCCTGAGGTGCCCACAACCTTGTCATGACCAAGGAACAAAGACCGAAAGTGCACTGAGGCACAAAAAGGGAGGATAACATCAGGAGAGGCTGGAGAAGCTGTGTGTGGAGGTACATGCCTGTGATCCCAGCACTGAGGAGGTAAAGACAGGAGGATCAGAAGTTCAAGAGCATATACAGCTACATCGCTACATAGGGAGTTCGATGTTAGCCTGGACTACATGAGACCTCATCTCAAAAAAACAGGGAGAGGGCCGGGCGTGGTGGCACACGCCTTTAATCCCAGCACTTGGGAGGCAGATGTAGGAGGATCGCCGTGAGTTTGAGGCCACCCTGAGACTCCATGGTGAGTTCCAGGTCAGCCTGAGCTAGAGTGAGACTTTACTTGTGAAGCCTAAGGACCCCAGTTCAATTCTCCAGGTCACACATAAGCCAGATGCACATGGTGGCACATGCATCTGGAGTTCATTTGCAGTGGCTAAAGGCCCTGGCGTGCCCATTCTCACTTTCTCTCTCTGTGTATCTCTCTCCCTCTCTCTCTGTCTCTAATAAATAAGTAAAAATAAATATTTTTTAAAAAAACAGGGAGAGGGCTGGAGAGATGGCTTGGCGGTTAAGGCACTAACCTAAGGACCCAAGTTTGAGTCTCCAGGACCCACGTAAGCCAGCTGCACAGGTGGCACTTGTGTCTCGAGTTCGTTTGCAGTGGCTGGAGGTCCTGGAGTGCCCATTCTCTCTCTCTCTCTCTCTCTCTCTCTCTCTCTCTCTGTGTCTCTAATAAAAAAAATGAATAAAAATAAATATTTAAAAAATAAAAATAAAAATAGGGAGAAAAAGAAGAGGAGAAGAAGAAGGCTGATGGCAGGAGGGGATCAAACCTGGAGCCTGGATAAAAACGTGAGTATTTAGCCGGGTGTGGTGGTGCATGCCTTTAATCCCAGCAGAGGCAGAGGGAGGAGGATCACCATGAGTCCGAGGCCACCCTGAGACAATATAGTGAATTCCAGGTCAGCCTGAGCTGGAATGAGACCCTGCCTCAAAAAAAAACCAACCAAACAAACAAACAAAAAAAGATGTGAGTGTTCAGCTTAAAGCAAAGGCAAGCTGTTGATATTAAGCAAAGAGGGGGTGTGATTAGATTTAGAGTTGCCACAAACCAGTCTTGCTTCTGTGAGAGGAAATTACAGCAAAATGAAATTTAGAAGCTCAGGAGACTGGTGCAGTTTAGATAAGAGACTGTGGTCACTTGAGACCAGTGGAGTAACAGCAGCGATAGGGAGACTTGATTGATTTGAGAGGAATCTGAGAGGTAAAGCTGAGAGGGCTGGGTAATGACCTGAAGACTGAGGTGAGGGACAGAGAATTTGTGGAGCATGTGCAAGACACTAGCCATCTGTGCATATGCTAGAAACAAAAGAAAAGCATGAAAAGGTAGTTATCTCTTCTGTCATGAATAGCATTTTTTTGTTTTTCTTTTTTATTTATTTATTTGAAAGCAACAGACAGAGAGAGAAAGAGGCAGATAGATAGAGAGATAATGGGCATGCCAGGGCCTCCAGCCCCTGCAAATGAACTCCAGACGTATGTGCCACCTTGTGCATCTGGCTTACGTGGGTCCTGGGGAATCGAACCTGGATTGTTAGACTTCACAGGCAAGTGCCTTAACCGCTAAGCCATCTCTCCAATACCAATAATACATATTTTTTTAAAAAAGGAAAGAAAGGCCGGGCATGGTAGCACATGCCTTTAATCCCAGCACTCGGGATGCAGAGGTAGGAGGATTGCTGTGAGTTCAAGGCCACCCTGAGACCACATAGTTAATTCCAGGTCAGCCTGAGCCAGAGACCCTACCTCAAAAAGCTAAAAAAAAAAAAAAAAAAAAAGAAAGGGGCTGGAGAGACAGCTTAGCAGTTAAGTGCTTGCCTGTGAAGCCTAAGGACCCCAGTTTGTGGCTTGATTCCCCAGTACCCATGTAAGCCAGATGCACAAAGTGGCGCATGCTTCTGGAGTTCGTTTGCAGTGGCTGGAGGCCCTGGTGCCCTTTCTCTCTCCCTCTCTCTCTCTCTCTCTCTCTCTCTCTCTCTCTGTTGCTTTCAAATAAATAAATAATTTTTTTTTTTTTTTTTTTTTTTTTTTTTGGTTTTGCAAGGTAGGGTCTCACTCTGGTCCAGGCTGACCTGGAATTCACTATGTAGTCTCAGGGTGGCCTCGAACTCTCGGTGATCCTCCTACCTCTGCCTCCCGAGTGCTGGGATTAAAGGCGTGCGCCACCACGCCCGGCTATAAATATTTTTTTTTAAAGGAAAGAAAAAAGAAACTATTCACCACATGTGAAAGCCACTAAGCTGTGTTTCCTTAATTTGGAAGGGTTGTGGCAACTTTACTGGCAGCTTTGAGCTTTCTCCTTTGCTATAGGATCTGGGGCAAGCTGATTAGTGGGAACTAGAGAGGTAGCAGGGCTCCGGGCTCCCTGCTGTGTCTTTTCTGTGTATAAAGCTGTACACGTAGAAGAGCCTTCTCCCAACATGGGGCATACTGGGCTCTTGGGAGGAATCTTTATCTGATTTATCAACAGACTAATGCCTAGAGTGGCAAATTTCTCTGACAAAGAGCTGGCTAGTACATGGCTACAATCCAAACTAAAAGCTGGGCCTTCAGCCCCTTGTTTCTCAGTGGCTCCCATATCCTGCCTCCTAAAGCTGGGTTCCCTCACAGCCAATGACCACAGTGACATTCTTTTTTTTTTTTTTTTTTTTTTTTTTTTTTTGGTTTTGGTTTTTCAGAGTAGGGTCTTTCTCTAGCCCAGACCAGGAATTCACTCTGTAGTCTCAGGGTAGCCTTGAACTCATCGTGATTCTCCTATGTTAGCCTCCTGAGTGCTGGGATTAAAGGTGGGTTTTTTGTTTTGTTTTGTTTTGTTTTGTTTTGTTTGGTTTGGTTTGGTTTGGTTTGGTTTGGTTTGGTTTGGTTTGGTTTTTCAAGGTAGGGTCTCACTCTGGTCCAGGCTGACCTGGAATTCACTATGTAGTCCCAGGATGTCCTCAAACTCTCGATGATCCTCCTACCTCTGCCTCTCGAGTACTGGAATTAAAGGTGTGTGCCACCAAGCCCGGCTCACAGTGACATTCTTAACTGGGTTTCAGGTTATGACTCCTGGTGCTATGAGTGCAGTTTTTGTTTCCCTCACATGTCTTCTAACTGGCTACCTCTTGTGGGACACCCTTCCAGGATATCATCCATTAATGTCGCTTCTGAGGAATAGCACATTCAACTGCACATCATCATGTTGCAGCCTGTGCCTGGCCCAAACACTTTCACCAGGGGATGAGGTCCCTGAATGTCATGTCAATTATTCCTTACTTCTCATCTCATTTTTACAAACTTTTCTTACTAAGATAAAGTTTCATGTATTCCAGACTGGCCTTGAACTCACTATGTATGTGAAAATAACTTTGAACTATTGCTCCTTCAGCCTCTACCTCTAGAGCTTGGATTACAGACATGCTCTACCATACCACCACAGCTGTAGTATGTGGTGTCGGGGATTCAACCCAGGGCTTTGTGTGTGCTAGGTAAGCACTCAACCAACTGAGATACGTCCCTAGCCCAATTTTTAAAAAATTATTGATGTGTCCAGACAGAAATTGGCCTCGATATCCATGACCTCGCAGTGCCTAGCAATACCTTCACAAGACCCTCATAATAGGAGGAAAAGATGATGACATCAGTTTAAAAGACAGACTAATGGAGAGAGGGAGCAGATATGATGGAAAGTAGAGTTCTGAAGGGGAAAGAGGGAGGGGAGGGAAGTGTGGTTTATTGTCTGTAAGTATGGAAGTTGTCAATAAAAAATAAAAATTTAAAAACATTATTGATGTTATTTATATACTGATAGTATTTGATTTAGAACAATACTTATAGATAAAATCAGTGAAAAAGGCATCCACTCTCATTACCAGAAGAAGGGATGTAAAATCATTACCAGCTAATACAATGCAGTTTTCTCTCTTGTTGAGGCCAGGATCATATTGTAAAAAACAACTGACAAGTTGGGGATTCCATTTCTAATTAAGGAACAACTCAAGTATTAATTGAGCTTCTTGTTTTTGTATGGTGGTGTTATGTGTGGTATGTGCACGTGTGCGTACATGCGTGTAGAGAGAGAATGGGCATGCCAGGGCCTCCAGTCACTGCAAATGAACTCCAGATGCATGCGTCCCATTGTATATCTGCTTACATGGGTCCTGGAGAGTTGAACCGGGATCCTTTGGCTTTGCAGGCAAATGCCTTAACTGCTAAGCCATCTCTCCAATCCTCAGCACACTTCTTGTGAGGAAGAGAAGAGCAAAAGGGTACATTAGAAAGTAACGAGATTGCTTTTACTGGTGATATTAGACTGAACCCAGAGCCTTATGCTTGCTGGACAATCAATTAGCCACTGCTGTACTTTTTAATGTATTTTATTTTATTTATTTAATTTTTGGTTTTTCGAAGTAGGGCTTCACTCTAGCCCAGGCTAACCTGGAATTCACTATGTAGTCTCAGGATAGCCTCAAGCTCACGGTGATCCTCCTACCTCTGCCTCCTGAGTTATTTTATTTATTTATTTATTTATTTATTTATTTATTTATTTATTTATTTTGGTTTTGCAAGGTAGGGTCTCACTCAGGTCCAGGCTGACCTGGAATTCACTATGTAGTCTCAGGGTGGCCTCAAACTCTCGGCGATCCTCTTACCTCTGCCTCCCAAGTGCTGGGATTAAAGGCGAGTGCCACCACGCCCGGCTATTTATTTATTTTTAATTTGAGAGAGACAGAGAGAGAGGGACAGATAGAGAATGGTCACGCCAGCGGCTTCTCAGCCAATGTGAACGAACTCCAGATGCGTGTGCCCCCTTGTGGGCAAGTGCAGCAGCATTGCACCCTTGCATCACTTTGCATCTGGCTAAACATGGGACCTGGAGAATCAAACGGGCATTCTTAGGCTTTGCAGGCAGGCGTCTTAATGGCTATTTTATTTTTATTTTTATTTTATTTTATTTTTTGAGTTTGCATAACAAGTTTATTTTCCAAAAGGCATATATAGACAGTAAACAAAGTAAACACATAACAGATCGTATGTAACTGCCCAGAACTACTCCATTAAGTCTCTGAACATCTTTTTTCAGTAATAGTCATCTTCATCCCAGTCCATTACTTTTCTTCTGTTGAATTTAACCGTTGTTTTCTTTTCTGTTTGTTGGCTGACTGATCCAGAACTTGGGCTAACACAATGTTTCTCATTTCTGCTTCCCTTTGCTTTGCTTCTTGGTGGGCAGCATTGTCAGGATCCCCCAGCTTCACCTGCAGCTCTGCCAGCCTCTGCTTGCACAGCCCCTCCAGCTCCTCACCTGCCATAGCGTGGTGTTTAGCTCCACTCACCCGAAAGTCCCACTGCACAGGCACAGTGATCCTCCCCGTGCATGCGTGGTTATTTTATTTTATTTTTTATGAGAGAGAGAATTGGTGCGCCAGGGCCTCCAGCTACTGCACTCGAACTCCAGATGCATACACCACCTTGTGCGCATGCAACATCACCTTGTGCATCTGGCTTATGTGGGATCTGGAGAGAGATGGAACCTGGGTCCTTAGGCTTTTCAGGAAAGCACCTTAACCACTAAGCCTTTTCTCCAGCCCTAAAATATTTTGAATATATTTTTACTTATTTATTTATTTATTTTGGTTTTTCGAGGTAGGGTCTCACTCTGGCCCAGGCTGACCTGGAATTAACTATGTAGTCTCAAGGTGGCCTTGAACTCACGGCAATCCTCCTACCTCTGCCTCCCGAGTGCTGGGATTAAAGGTGTGCGCCACCATGCCCAGCTTTATTTTTACTTATTTATTTGCAAGCAGAGAAAGAGAGAAGGGAGAGAATGGTGCACACCAGGGCCTCTAGCTGGAGAAATGGCTTAGTGATTAAGGCACTTGCCTGTGAAGCTTAAGGATCCCGGTTCAATTCCCCAGTACCCACGTAAGCCAGATGCACAAGGTATTGCATGAGTCTGGAGTTTGTTTGCAGTGGCTAGAGGCCCTAGAATGCCCATTCTCTCTCTATATTTGCCTCTTTCTCTCTCTCAAATAAATAAATAAATAAAATATTTTTTAATATTTTATTTTTATTTATTTATTAGAGAAAGGGTGAGAGAGAAAGAATGAGAATGGGCATGTCAGGGCCTCTAGCCATTGCAAACAAACTCCAGACGCATGTGCCACCATGTGCATCTGGCTTGCATGGGACCTGAAGAATTGAACTGGGGTCCTTAGGCTTCTCAGGCATGCACCTTAACTGCTAAGCCATCTCTCCAGCCCAATAAAATATTTTTTTAATAAAATATTTAAAAAAAAGAAAGAAAGAAAGAAAGATCCAGGCGTGGTGGTGCACGCCTTTAATCCCAGCACTTGGAGACAGAGGTAGGAGGATGGCTGTCAGTTCAAGACCACCCTGAGTTGACATAGTGAATTTCAGGTCAGCCTGGGCTAGAGTGAGTGAGATTCTACCTCAACAAACAAAACAGAACAAGAAGAAAGAAAAAGAAAGAAAGAAGGAAAGAAGGAAAGAAAGAGAAAGAGAGAAAGAAAGCGAGCTGGGCGTGGTGGCGCACGCCTTTAATCCCAGCACTCAGGAGGCAGAGGTAGGAGGATCCCTGTGAGTTCAAGGCCACCCTGAGACTACAGAGTGAATTCCAGGTCAACCTGTACTAGAGTGAGACCCTCGAAAAACCAAAAATAAAGAAAGAAAAAAGGAAAGCATTCAACACATGTGAAAGTCAGTAAGCTGTGTGACTATGTGGTTTCTTAATATTGGAGTAGAAAAAAGATGTGAGGTGTGGAGAGATGGCTTAGCAGTTAAGGTGCTTGCTTGTGAAGCCTAAGGACCCAGGTTTGATTTTCCAGATCCCACGTAAGCCAGATACAGATGGTGACATGAGTCTGGAGTTCATATGCAGTGGTTAGAGGCCCTGGTGTGCTCATTCTCTCTACCCCGCCCTTTCTCATAGTCTATAATAAATAAATAAATAAAATTTAATGAAGACAAAAAAACACAAAATAATTAGGGAAAAAATAAATGTTGAATAGAACATTTAATATTACAAAATCAATGTTATTTTTTTTCTTTTTAGTTTTTCGAGCTAGGGTCTATGTAGTCTCATAGGTAGTCACTATGTAGTCTCAGGGTGGCCTTGAACTCTCCGTGATCCTACCTCTGCCTCCCAAATGCTGGGGTTAAAGGTGTGTGCCACCACGCCTGGCTTTTGTTGTGTTTTTGTTTGGGATTTTTTTTTTTTTTTTTTGGTTTTTCGAGGTAGGGTCTCACTCTGGCCCAGGCTGACCTGGAATTAACTATGTAGTCTCAGGGTGGCCTTGAACTCATGGCGATCCTCCTACCTCTGCCTCCTGAGTGCTGGGATTAAAGGCGTGCGCCACCACGCCCGGCTTTTGTTTGGGATTTTTTAAGACAGTCTAGCCTCAAACTCAAACTCTAGGCAATCTTCCTATCCACCTGTCTAGCCTCCTGAGTGCTGGGATGACAGGTGTGCCCTTCGATGCCCAGCTTCAAAATTAATTTGTTAAAGAGCAATAATAATATTATTTTGACTCAGTTTACTAAAAGAGACATATTTTAAAACAGTGGTTCTCAAGCTTGTATGTGTCACAAGGACATGGAAGGCTTATTCAAACACATGACTGAAAAGTTTCATTTCAACAAGTTCCCAGGTGAGGCTGATGTGTACTGGTCTGGGTTCATAATTTGAGAGACACTCATTCAACCAGACTTTTTTCTGATTATCTAATTATCCTTTCAGAGAAGAAGCTAAGGTTACCAGAGTTCTGTCCCCCATGAGTTAGAACACCGAGATGGCATTCCATACAGCTAAAGACAATGAGCCGTGTTCCAAGGCAGACATGATAGTCTGTGTTGATGTAGGAAAGCCTGAAAGAAAGAAAATCTTCAGTCTACCACCTTCTTCCTTCTAAAAAGTGATACCAACCTGTTTCCTCCTTAGTCTATTGTATGTGCTTTTACCCTTCACTCTTATTCCAGAAAAACTCCAGCATAAGCTCCTAGAAAGTTCCCTAGAACTTAGGCTACATGCCTCCCTCATTCCCAAATTCACCGTGTTGAATGGGTACTTGTGGAGCCTCCAACCTTGTACCACTCCCAGGCACTCTAACAAATCCAGAGCTGGTCTGATGCATGTTTTTAAAGAGGACGGAAGCCTGTAACTGCACTGACCAGCAGCCAGATCTGCTTTTGTATTAACCATGTGACCCATAATGAGTCATGCCTTTTAGCACTTTCATGCCTTAGTTTTTCAATAGGTTAAAAAAAAAAGACACTGGGGCTGGAGAGATAGATAGCTTAAGTGGTTAAGGCACTTGCCTGCAAAGCCTAAGGACTCATGTTTGACTCTCCAGATCCCACATTAGCCAGACACACAGTGATGCAAGCACACAAAGTTGCACCCTCCCCTCTCTCATTAAAAAAAAAAAAAAAAAAAAAAAAAAAAAAAAAAGGCCAGTCTTTTGGGCTTGCCTCAAAAAAAAGGGGGGTCTGGAAAGATGGCTTAATGGTTAAGGTGCTTGTCTGCAAAGCCAAAGGACCCAGGTTCAACTTCCCAGTAAGCCAGATACACAAGGGGTTATATGCATCTGGAGTTCATTAGCAGTGGCTGGAGACCCTGCCGTGCCCATTCTCTCTCTCTCTCAAAAAAAAAAAAAAAAAAAAAAAAAACTGGGGAGATGGCTTAGCAGTTAAGGTGCTTGCCTATACAGCCAAAGGACCCAGGTTCAATTCTCTAGGACCTATATAAGACAGATGCACAAGGTGGCACACGTGTTTGGAGTTCGTTTGCAGCAGCTGGGGGCCCCGGTGCACCCATTCTCTTTTTTTCTCTCTGCCTTTCCTTCTTTCTCTCTCTCAAATAAATAAATAAATAAATTTAAAGACACTGTTTATATGGGGAGCTGGGATGGTGGCGCACACCTTTAATCCTAGCACTTGGGAGGCAGAAGTAGGAGGATCACCATGAGTTTGAGGCCACCCTGAGACTACATAGTGAATTCCAGGTCAGCCTGAGCTAGAGTGAGACCCTACCTCAGAAAACCAAAAAAAAAAAAAGGAATATGGAACCTTGGAGAAATAAAATTTCTTGGAAAAAATATATTACTACTGTACCATTCAACTTTAGAGACATTATAGCTGCTTAACAACAAAGTGCTGTGTGTGTGTGTGTGCTTGCACGCGTGTACATGCGTGCACGTGTGTTAGGTCCTCAACACAATCTTGTGAAGTTGACATGGCGGGCATAAGTTGGGACTGAAAGGTATCAGGGTCAGACTGAAGCATTTTACCTTTTCAGTGACGCCAGTATCTTTTTTGTTTGTTTGTTTTCAAGGCAGGATCTTACTCTAGCCTGGGCTAACATGGAACTCACTCTGTAGCACCAGGCTGGCCTTAACTCACAGAAATCCACTTGCTTCAGCTTCCCGAGTGCTGGGATTAAAGGCCTGTACCACCATGCCTGGCATAACATTCTTTTTCTTTCTTTCTTTCTTTCTTTCTTTCTTTCTTTTTTTTTTTTTTTTTTTTTTTTTGTTTTTTGAGGTAGGGTTTCACTCTGGTCCAGGCTGACATGGAATTAACTATGTATTCTCAGGGTGGCCTCGAACTCACGGCAATCCTCCTACCTCTGCCTCCCAAGTGCTGGGATTAAAGGCGTGAGCCACCACGCCCAGCTGGATTTTTTTTGTTGTCTTTTTTTTTTCTAGGTAGGGTCTCACTCTAACCCAGGCTGACCTGGAATTCTCTATGTATTCTCAGGCTGGCCTTAAACTCACAGGGATTCTCCTACCTCTGCCTCCTGAGTGCTGAGATTAAAGGCATGCACCATTAAGCCCGGCTATAAAGTTCTTTTTTATTTTTTAATTAATTTTAATTTTATATTTTATTATTTTTATTTTATTTATTTTATTCTATGTTTGAGGCAGGGTCTCACTCTAGCCCAGGCTGACCTGTAACTTACTCCATTGTCTGAAATTGGCCCTTGAACTTGTGGCTATGCTTCTACCTAAGCCTCCAGTTTTTTTGAGACAGGGTCTTACGTATCCCAGGCTGGCCTCAAACTTGCTATATGACCAAGGATGACCTTAAAATTCCAATGTTCCTACTTCCACCCCACTGACCACACTCTCTCCAATGCCTGACCCTCATGAGCAGGTCTCTCTTGTTCACCACTTAGTGATATCTCCCACACCTGCATCCAAACATTAGCTACATCTATGAATAAATGCTCCATTTGCCCATTCCGAAGTCATTTAACAATTATATTTTACCGTCTGCCTCCACCCAGTCCTCCACTGTGAAACTGAAATCAGAAAACTGTTTTATATCTGCTGTATCTACTACTCCCTGGTAGACTTGTGGAACAGAGGCTCTACAATGTTTGCGGAAGTTTTTTTGTTTGTTTGCTTTTTGTTTGTTTTTTGAGGTAGAGTCTCACTCTAGCCCAGGCTGACCTGGAATTCACTATGTAGTCAGTCTCGGGCTGGCCTTGAACTCACAACAATCCTCCTACCTCTGCCTCCTGAGTGCCACCACACCCAGTTAGGTTTTATTTTAGGTGTTGGAGATCAAACCCAGGGCTTCCTGCATTCCCAGCAAAGTACACTACTAACTGAGCTACCTCCTGAGCCCCAAAGGCAGCGTTCTTTCCATCAAACTGATTGCTCGCAACTTACTTCAATTAAATATAGAAATGGACTCATGCATAAAAGGAATGGGCCCAAGGGATCAGAGTATGGCATTAACACTAAAGAGCCACAATGACCCAGCAAATTTAGAAAACAAGAATTGCTTCCTTTAGCTAAATGCCAGGAAGAAGCCCTGGCCTCTGCAGTTCTGCTTCCACAACTGAACTCCCTCAGGTCCCTCTGGCTTATTCATCATGGGATGTTTTCTACGTTCAGATGACAGTGAAACTTCAACAGAAGCACCGTCCACTGCTGTACCAAGAGCTTCTGAGATTCTTTCAGCATCTAAGTCACAAAACCACAAACATCCGCTAGCATGACTCTGCCTGGTCATGGCGAAGAGACTGGTGGTGACTAATGCCTGCATAGCACTGCAATGGGAGTTTCCATTTTATTGAGTCTATGTGTTCAGACCTTTTTAGTTCCAATCTACTTTCTTGCAGATTCAGGACTTGGATAGTTGTAATAAGGTTCATTAAAAAATCTACACTCGGGCCGGCCATGGTGGTGCACGCCTTTAATCCCAGCACTTAGGAGGCAGAGGTAGGAGGATCACTGAGAGTTTGAGGCCACCCTGAGACTACATAGTGAATTCCAGGTCAGCCTGAGCTGGAGTGAGACCCTACCTTGAAAAAAAAAATCTACACTCAGGGCTGGAGACATGGCTTAGCAGTAAATGTGTTTGCCTACAAAGCCAAAGGATCCCCGTTTGACTCTCCAGGTCCCACATAAACCCGATGCACAAGGAGGAACACACATCTGGAGTTAGTTTGCAGTGGCTGGAGGCCCTGGTGTGCCCATTCTCTCCCTCCCTCTTTCTCTCCCTCCCCCTCTTTCTCTCTCAAATAAATAATATATAAATGATATATATGTATATATATTTTAAAAATCTACACTCGTACTGAGAATCTTTTAAAGGCCAGGATTCTTGCAAATTCAGGACTTGGACGGTTGTAATAAGGTTCATTAAAAAAATCTACACTCAGCCGGGCTTGGTGGCGCACGCCTTTAATCCTAGTACTCGGGAGGCAGAGGTAGGAGGATCAGCAAGAGTTCGAGGCCACCCTGAGACTACCTAGTAGATTCCAGGTCAGCCTGAGCTAGAGTGAGACCCTACCTTGAAACCCCCCCCACCAAAAAAAAAATCTACACTCAGCCGGGCGTGGTGGTGCACGCCTTTAATCCCAGCACTTGGGAGGCAGAGGTAGGAGGATCGCCATGAGTTTGAGGCCACCCTGAGAATACATAGTGAATTCCAGGTCAGCCTGAGCTAGAGTGAAACCCTACCTCGAAAAACCAAAAAAAAAAAAAAAAAAAAAAAAAAAATCTACACTCAAGCCGGGTGTGGTGGCACACGCCTTTAATCCCAGCACTCGGGAGGCAGAGAGGTAGGAGGATCGCCGAGAGTTTGAGGCCATCCTGAGAATACATAGTAAATTCCAGGTCAGCCTGAACTACAGTAAAACCCTACCTCAGGAAAAAAAAAATCTACACTCGGTGACAGAGACGTGTTCAGCACTGAAACATCTCTGTCACACCTTCCAAGGTTCAGGGTGCATTGCGGAACAGGTGGCAGAAAAAAATGTAAGCGCCAAAGGAAGGGTAGGACTGCTTACAATGCACTCTTCCAGATACAAAATGACCTGGATATCCATGACCTCGCAGTGTCTGACACTACCTACTCAAGACCATCATACTAGGAAAAGATGATGACATTAAAATAAAAGTAATTGGGAGGGGGAGGGGTTATGATAGAGAGTGGTCAGGAAGGAGAAAGTGACGGGGTAGGGAATTATCATGGTTTATTGTTTATAATTATGGAAATTTCCAATAAAAATTTTAAAAATAAACAAAATATATCAGGAAAAAAATAGTTGACATGAAATGAAGTTTAAAAATCTACACTTGGGCTGGAGAGATGGCTTAGCCGCTAAGGCGCCTGCCTGCTAAGCCTAAGAACGCTGGTTCCAATGTCCACCGGTTCCAATCTCCAGGTCCCACGTTTAGCCAGATGAAAAGTGAGGCAAGGGCGCAATGCCCCACTTGACCACAAGGGGGTGCACGCATCTGGATTTCAATCACAGCAGCTGAGAGACTGCTGGAGCGCCCATCTGTCTTTCTCTCCCTCTGTCTATCTCTCTCTATCTCTCTCTCCAAAAATAAAAAATAATAAAAAAATTTTTAAAAATCTACACTTGAGGGCCTGGAGAGATGGCTTAGAGGTTAAGCACTTGCCTGTAAAGCCTAAGGACCCCGGTTCTAGGCTTGGTTCCCCAATACCCATGTAAGCCAGATGCACAAGGTGGCGCATGCTTCTGGAGTTCGTTTGCTGTGACTGGAGGCCCTGGTGCACCCATTCTCTCTGTCTCTCTCTCCCTGCCTCTCTCTCTTTCTCTCAAATAAGTAAGTAAATAAAAATATTTTTAAATTTTGTTTAAAAAAAAATTCTACACTTGTACTGAGAATCTTTTAAAGGCCAAGAACTGCATTAAGGGTATTTTCTGTTTGTTTTTATTGAACCCAAACCCACTCTTATGCTAGGTGAGTACTCCATCAAGTAAGCTACACACTCAGCCACTGGGAGAGATTGAGATGGGATCTCACTGTGTCATTGTGAAGGCCTGGAATCCCAGCACTTGGGAGGTTGGGGTAGGAGGATTGCTGTGACTTTGAGGCCAACTTGAGGCTACAGAGTGAGTTCCAGATCAGCCTGGGCTAGAGAGACCCTATCTTGAAAAAGAAAGAGTTATATGCACTGAATGAATGTCTTTTGTGTTTAGGGTATTATTTGGACCCTGTAAGTTTGGCTTGTTCACTATAACAGAAAGGAGAGGACAGATCAGGGCCTGGCAAGCCTCTCATGCCCAGGCTTGCTCTACTTGGGATCCTGGAAGACAACAGCAGTGGAGATTTGGAGGGAACAGCAGAACCACAAAAGACCATTTCCCAAACCAAATGCTTTTTTGGTTTGTTTGCTTACTTTTAGAGGTAAGGTCTCACTCTAGCCCAGACTGACCTGGAATTCCACCTGGTAGTCTCAGGCTGGCCTCAAACTCACAGTGATCCTCCTACCTCTGCCTCCTGAGTGCTGGGATTAAAGGTGTGCACCATCACAATCAGCTCACAAGTGCTTTTTTTGGGGAGAGAGTCTGAGAGAGAGACAGATAGAGAATGGCAAGCCAGCAGCCTCGCAGCCGCTATGAACAAACTCCAGACGCATGTGCCCCCATGTGGACAAGTGCAGCATTGTGCCCTTGCATCACTTTGCGTCTGGCTAAACGTGGGACCTGGAGAATCGAACGTGTGTTCTTAGGCTTAGCAGGCAGGCACCTTAACTGCTAATCTATCTCTCCAGCCCACAAGTGCTTTTTAAAAAATATTTTATTTTTACTTATTTGACAGAGAAAGAAGCAGAGAGAGAGAGAGAGAGGGGGAAAGAATGGGCACACCAGGGCCTCCAGCCACTACAAACGAACTCCAGATGCATGTGCCACCTTGTGCCATCTGGCTTATGTGGGTTCTAGAGAATAAAACCTGAGACCTTTGGTTTTACAGGCAAAAACCTTAACTGCTAAGCCATTTCTCCAGTCCTAAACCAAGTGTTTTTTTGTTTGTTTGTTTGTTTTTTTAATTTGAGAGAGAGGGGCAGAGAGGAAGAGGCAGAGAGAGAATGGGTGCTCCAGGACTTCTCAGCCACTGTGAATGAACTCCAGACACGTGCGCCCCCTTGTGTGCATGTGTGACATTGCGTGCTTGTGTCACTTTTGCATCTGGCTAAACCTGGAGATTTGAACAGCATACTTAGGCTTTGCAGGCAGGCACCTTAACCACTAAGCCATCTCTCCAGCCCTAAACCAAGTGTTTTAAGGGCATAAAAGAGTCACTTTCTTGGGCAGGAGAGATGACTGAACGGTTAAAGGCAATTGCTTGCAAAGCCTAACAGCCTGGGTTTGATTCCCCAGTACCTATGTAAAGCCAGGTGCATAAAGTGGTGCATGCATGTAGAGTTTGCTTGCAATAGGCCCTGCTTCACACATTCTCTCTCTCTGCTTGCAAATAAAAAAAGATGTGCTTTCTGCCAGAAGCTGAGGTCACATTTACTATAGTGAAAAGGTGATATGTGTGTTCCTTGGTGTGTAAGAAAATGGGAACACTAGCTGATGTGTCTGGGGGGTTGTGAAGTAGGAACTGTGTTGAAGCTGTTCCCCACTGCCTGCACCTGCAGCGTCTTTCTCCTGTGTGGATTCATTGGTATTTAAAGAGGGCAAAGCTGTCAGCAAATCCTTCCCCACAGTGAAAAGGTCTCTCGTGTGTGTGTGTGTGTGTGTGTGTGTGTGTGTGTGTGTGTGTCCTTTGGTGGGTGCCCAGTGTGAAATGACTGAAACTTGTGACAGTCAGGACAACTGAAAGGCCTTTCTCCTGACTACTCATGTGAGCTACAAAATGAGAATTGTCTCTGCAGCTTTCCTGCATTGCAGACCTTGGAAAGGCCACTCTCGGAGATGGAAAGAGATGGCTTAGCAGTTAAGGCTCTTGCCTGCAAAGCCTAAGGACCTAGGTTCAATTCCCCAGTATCCATGTAAGCCAGTTGCACAAGGTGGTGCATGCGTCTGGAGGCTGGAGTTTGTTTACAGTGGCTAGAGGTTCTGGCATGCCCATTCTCACTCTCTCTCTCTCTTTAAATAAATAAATAAATGGCCTCTCACCAGTATGGGTTCCTAGGCATTGTTTCAGAAAACATTTCCCCTTAGGAGACACATCTTCACCCCAATAGGGTCAGATAGCTAAGTATGACCACACCAATACAAGGTGGGTGACCCAAGGAGTTTATTGGGATTACTTACAGAGCATGGAGAGGAATTATTTATAGGAATGTGGAGCCCGCCCCCCCAAGCAGCCACTTTGATGGGGCCTCCTGTGACAAGATTACTCCTTTGGTGCTCCACCATCAGCCTCAGGATGAAGTCTTACTTACAGAGGGCATGGGGGCCCCCAGAACAGCCTCACTGCAGAGAAGGCTCATCCCATCTTGAACAACAAGTTCCCTGTGGCCACTTCAAGAAGCTCCTTATCCCTGTCCAAGAGTATGGGACCACAGAGCAGTACTTCAGTTACTATGTTGGAATTACCCCCGCCACCATCATGGATGCCCCTCCGTCAGTCTCAGGGGGTGGGGCTTACACAGTGTGGTAGTTTGAATATATGGCCCCCAATATATTCAGTATTTTATTAGTTTAGTTTGCATCTGAAGCCACCTTGCTAGAGGCAATGTCACTGGGCATTAAGGTGTGATGGTGAGTTTGAGACTCCATTGTAAAGATATGAAAAGTGTGCCTAGTGGGAGTTCCTGAAGTGTGCTGTGGCTTTTTGGCTGTAGCTTTGCTCTGTGTGCTGTGTGCCTGGTTGGCTTTTTCTCGCTCTGCTTGGCCCTGTGAAGGCAGGCCAGCTTCTTCTGCCATTATGGAACTTCCTCTGGATCTGTAAGCTTCAATAAATAATATCCCTTCCTCCATAACTGTGCCTGGTCTGGAAGTTCATCTCAGCGAACCTGAAGCTGTCTGCTACACACAGCATGGAGACTCTAAAGACACTTAGATGGAGTTCCTCATTCCTTGATCTTTTACCCTCTATATACTCTATATCTCCCCCTGAGGTCACAAGACCTCGTGTATCATTGTGTACAGCTGGCACAGGGGGTTATCTGAATCTCAGGTAGGGGCTCTGATGACCCTCCCCACACCTTCTCTTGTGAATTGTCCCAGCTGCTTTGGATGAAAGCTGGTAAAGTTGTTTACTGCTTTCAAAGCAGGGGAATTTTGCCATACAACAGGTGTCTTGTGAGATAGGAACTCTGATTAAAGCTTTCCCCACATTCTACACACACAGGCTTATTTCCTACATATCCATGCAAGACCATGTTTAAGACGCTCTCCTATGCCAAAGGCCCCTGCTCTCCCTCTCTTGGGTGGTCTCCGTGGTGCCCTTCTAACTCAGTAGGCCCTCTTCCAGTTTCCTCCCTGTGGTAGTTTGAATAAATGGCCCCTAATATGTTCGGTGTTTTATTAGTTTGTAGTTTGCATCTACAGCACCTGGCTGGAGGTAGTGTCACTGGGCAGATCTTAAGGTGTGGTGGTGGGTTTGAGATTTCAATATAAAGATATGCAAAGTGTGCCTAGCTGGAGTTTCTGAAGTGTGCTGTGTTGTGTGGTTTTTGGCTTGTGGCTTTTCTATTTGTGTTTGGTCCTGTGAAGGCAGGCCAACTTCTTCTGCCATTATGGAACTTGCCCTGGATCAGTAAGCTTCAATAAATATCCCTTCCCCCAAAACTTTGCCTGGTCTGGAAGTTCATCTCAGCGAACCTGAAGCTGTCTGCTACACTCCCCAACTAGAAGTATGAGGAATTTTTAAAATATATTTTATTTATTTATTTGAGAGAGAGCCTCTAGCCACTGCAAATGAATTCCAGACACATGTGCCTCCTTGTGCACCTGGCTTACATGGGTACTGGGGAATCAAACTGGGGTCCTTAGGCTTCTCCAGCAAGTGCCTTAACCTGGAATTCACTATGTAATCTCAGGGTGACCTCAAACTCAGGATGATCCTCCTACCTCTGTCTCCCAAGTGCTGGGATATAGGGGTGTGCCACCATGCCTGGCTTCTCATACTTTTTTTGAGGTAAAGTCTCGCTCTTATCCTGGCTGACCTGAAACTCATGTAGCCCAAGCTGGCCTCCAACTCAGCCATAGTCCTATCTAAGCCCTTCTGCGTGCTGGGGTTGAAAATGTTCACCACAAAAAAAAAAAAAAAAAAAAAAAAAAAAAGTTCACCACTATGCCTGGCTAATCTTTTATACTTTTCCCCTCACCAAATCACCTGTTTACTACATGAACACACACACACCTCTTTATGTGTTTTACTGACAGTGCTATATTATTTATAAGGCACTGACTTTGGGGGGGGGGTCTGAGGTAGGGTCTCGCTCTAGTTCAGGCTGACCTGGAATTCACTCTGTAGTCTCAGGGTGGCCTTGAACTCACGGCAATCCTCTCACCTCTGCCTTCCAAGTGCTGGGATTACTGTGAGTTCGAGGCCAGCCTGAGACTACAGAGTGAATTCCAGGTCAGCCTGGGCTAGAGTGAAACCCTACCTCGGGGGGAAAAAATTGTAATGAAGGTTTTAAGTAGTTTTTTTTTTTTTTTTTGGTTCGAGGTAGGGTCTCACTCTAGCTCAGGCTGACCTGGAATTCACTCTGTAGTCTCAGGGTGGCCTTGAATTCACGATGACCCTCCTACATCTGCCTCCTGAGTGCTGGGATTAAAGGCGTGCGCCACCAAGCCCGGCCATTTTTTTTTTTTTTCTTATAATCATTACGAAACAGAGGCCAGTTGCCAGAAGACCGAGGGAGAGGAAACGATTCGTCATGTTTATAGAAACCTACTCCTTCCCTCTGTACAGGTTGCCCCAAAGACACTTTTATGCCGAGCTGCCGGTGCGATGACTAAGTGCCATTGCGAGAAGCACAGGTTTATTAATAACAGGACCATGACGGCGCCCGAGGGGCCGAGCCTGGCACGTCCCCGACGTGCTCCAGACCTTAACAGCGGAGCGGCGGGCAGCGGTCACCGAGACAGGCTGAGACCCGGGGACCTCCGCAGAGGGCCTCGGCGCCGGCAGGGAAACTGAATCTTCACCGCCGGGGATTCTTACCCCCGCACCCTGCAGACACCCACGGCCCCAGGGCCCAGCCCGGGACGGAGCCGGCCGAGCAGGTCCTCTTGCAACGAGCCGCACCCAGTCCCCGCCCGAGCCGCTCCTTCCCAGAACAGACCGGGATTCTCTACCAGGCCCTGGGGACTCAGGTGGAACTCTAGGTTCGACCCCTGCCTTCTTGCCATTGGCTTCTAGGACACCAGATTATTCCCCCGTCTATTGGGTACGGTGGCTGTCAATCACCGGAAAGGCTCATGGGAAATGTAGTCCCTGACTAGAATTCAAAGGCCTGGGAATCTTGGGACAATCGAGTTTGAAGTGGTGAGAAGTGGAAGTGGGCTGCGGGTTTAGCTCAGTATTTAAAGTCATAGGTTCAGTCAATTGCGAGACGCGGAGTTTGGGAAGGGGAGGCGAAAAGCGAAGGGGGAGAGATGGAGGGAGACCAAGTGGTAACAAGTGCTAAACCTGGAGTTGCTGTACCTCCTGAGTGAGGCCTAAGAGGAGAACCTCGTGGCCTCATGAGATCACTGTGGAGCAGCTTAGTACCCACCAGAGCCCTGGCACCTCCCCTGTTCTCAGATGCTGAACACCTCACTGCTTCGACCTTCAAGATAGGGTGTCACTCTAGCCCAGGCTGACCTGGAATTTACTGTGTAGTCTCAGGGTGGCCTCGAACTCACAGCCATCCTCCTACCTCTGCCTCCAAAGTGCTAGGATTAAAAGCATGCGTTACCACACCTGGCTCCTCCTCAATCCTTTTTGTTTTTTTGTTTTTTCGAGGGTCTCACTTTAGCCCAGGCTGACCTGGAGTTCACTATTAGTCTCAGGGTGACCTTGAACTCATGGCAACCCTACTACCCCTGCATCCCAAGTGCTGAGATTAAAGGTGTGCACCACCACGCCCGGTTTAGGAGATGGTTTAGCAGTTAAGGCGATTGCCTTCGAAGCCTAAGATCACAAATTCCAATCACCAGGTCCCACATAGCCAGACGCACAGTAACACAAAGGGCACAATATTGCACATGTGCAAAAGGGAGTACACACGTCTGGAGTTCAATCTCAGCAGCTGAAGGCCCTGGCGTGCCCATTCTCTCTCTCTCTGCCTCTTTATCTCTCTCTCTCAAAAACAAATAATAATAATAATTAATAATAATAATAATAAACACCTTATTAAAGATGGGTACAAATAAAAAAGATGGATACATGACCCAAACTGGACCGTTCTGCCTTGCCTATAACAATTGTCATGGGTGACTCATGCTGAACTCATTCCCTCTGGAGGTAAAGACGGGCTGGAGGTGAGGCTGTAGGCTATGGCCATCATGTTTCCTGACAGCTGACTTGTAGTCTGAGGGAAAGAAAGGAACTCAGAGAGAGAAGCAGAGAGCACAAGCTGAGATACTCCTAAGAACGTTTGAGTCCAGGATCACTGAAGCCAGAAATAACCCTGATGTTCTGCAATCCCAGCACATGGGAGGTAGAGACCGCGATTCCTCCATGAAAGCTGGCTAGTTAGACTAGCTAGATTGGTGAGCTCTGGGATCAAGTGAGAGACCCTGCCTCAGAAATAAAGAGGAGGGGGTCAGAGAGATGGCCCAGGTTGGATTCCCCACGACCTACGTAAGGCAGATGCACAAGGGGGCACATGCATCTGGAGTTCATTTACAGTGGCTAAAGGCCCTGATTTGCCCATTCTCTCCTCTCTCTCCCTCTGTCTTTGACTCTTTCTATCTCTCTCTCAAATAAAGATAAAATAAAAGTGTTTTTTTTTTTTTAAAGAAATAAAGAGGAGAGCTGTTGAGGAAGACACCGGACATCAATCCCAGGCCTCCACATGCATGCATATGTACACACATGGATACCATACACATCCATACACACACACACACACACAAAGACAAAGAGAGAGATTTCTAGAGGAGCTTCCTACCATGTCCTGCCAAGATCTGAGAACCAACTTCCTTTTCTGCCCCTGAACCTTATATTCTTTATAAAAGACTTCTCTGTTACTGTGATCACTACGAGGAAGGCTTTGTGACCCTTGTACACTAATTTTTACAAGACAAGAAATTCTTTATTCTCTGAGATGCATGTTGAACTCACATAGTCCACCATAGTGAGTTTCTCATTTCTTCTTATGGAACACTTTATTTTTATAGTTGTATAAGTATTTTATTTTTATTTATTTATTTGAGACAGAGAGAGAGAGAGAGAGAGAGAGAGAGAATGGGCACGCCAGGGCCTTCAGCTGCTGCAAACTAACTCCAGATGTATGCACCACCTTGTGCATCTTATGGTTATAGAAGTAATATAAGTTAATTTAAATTATTTATTTATTTATTTGAGAGAGAGAGAGAATGGGCACTCCAGACACATGTGCCATCTTTTTCATCTGGCTTGTATGTGGATACTGGGGAATTGAACTTGGGTCTCTTTTTTTTTTTTTTTTCTTTTTTTGTTTTTCAAGGTAGGGTCTCAGTCTAGCCCAGGCTGACCTGGAATTCACTATGTAGTCTCAGGGTGGCCTTGAAAGTGATCCTCCTACCTCTGCCTCCCAAGTACTGGGATTAAAGGCATGTGCCACCACACCAGGCAAACCTGGATCCCTTAGCTTTGCTGACAAGCACTTTAACTGCTAAGCCATCTCTCCAGCTCCAAAGTTCATTTTTTTAATTTTTAAAAATTTTTATTTATTTACTTATTTTGGTTTTTCGAGGTAGGGTCTCATTCTAGCCCAGGCTGACCTGGAATTTACTATGTAGTCTCAGGGTAGCCTTGAACTCATGGCAATCCTCCTACCTTTGCCTCCAGAGTGATGGGATTAAAGGCGTGCACCACCATGCCCAGCACATTTTTAAAATTTTAAAATATATTTTACTTATTTGAGAGAGAGAGAGGGAGGGAGACAGAATGGGCTTGCCAGGGGCTCCAGCCACTGCAAACGAACTCCAGATACGTGCCCCCCCCTTGTTCATCTGGCTTGCTTGGGTCCTGGAGAATCGAACTGGGGTCCTTTGGCTTTGCAGGCAATTGCCTCAACTGCTAAGCCATCTCTCCAGCCCCCAAGTTCATTTTTTAAGAAATACAGGACTGGTGCCGGACATGGTGGCACATGCCTTTAGTCCCAGCACTCGGGAGGCAGAGGTAAAAGGACTGCCATGAGTTCAAGGCCACATTGAGACTACATAGTGAATTCCAGGTCAGCCTGGGTTAAAGCGAGACCTACCTCAAAAAAACAAAAAAATAACTAAACAGAAATACAGGGCTGGAGAGATGGTTTAGAGGTTAAGGTGCTTACCTGCAAAGCCTAAAGACCTATGTTCGATCTCTCTCCAGATCCCACATAAGCCAGATGAACAAAGATGATGCAAGTGCAAGGTCACACATGTGCACTAGGTAGAGCAAGCATCTGGAGTTTGACTTCAGTGGCTGAGGCCCTGGTGCTCCAATTCTCTCTCTCTTTCTCTCACGCTCTCTCTCTAAAAAAAATGAAATACAGGGTCTGGAGAGATGGCTTAGCGGTTAAGCACTTGCCTGTGAAGCCTAAGGACCCCAGTTTGAGGCTTGATTCTCCAGGACCCACATAAGCCAGATGCACAAGGTGGCACATGTATCTGGAGTTCATTTTCAGTGGCTGGAGGCCCTTAACTGTTTGCCCGGAAAGCTAAGGATCCAGGTTTGATTCCCTAGTACCCACATAAGCCAGATGTGCAAGGTGGTACATGCATCGGGAGTTCATTTGCGGTGGCTAGAGGTCCTGATGTACCCCTTCCCTCTCTCTCCCCTCCCTCTCTCTCTATCTGCTTCGCTCTCTCCCTGTTTCTCTGCCTTTTTTTTCTTTCTCTCTGCCCCTGCCTCTCTCTC
Source organism: Orientallactaga sibirica (assembly GCA_036365145.1). Classification (NCBI taxonomy): domain Eukaryota; kingdom Metazoa; phylum Chordata; class Mammalia; order Rodentia; family Dipodidae; genus Orientallactaga; species Orientallactaga sibirica. The sequence continues at coordinate 4,832,765 of JAEOAD010000031.1, read as the reverse complement.
TCTTTCTCAAATAAATTTAAAAAATATTTTAAAATATATGTTTTATATGCAAGATGGATTTTTTTTTCAGGCATAAAGAAGAGAAACTCTTTCTCCCTTCAAGTGTTAGGTATTTTGGTCAGAGTAATACAAAATAACTAATACCAATGTGTATGTATAGCCAATCATTTAATTGTGTACCTTGGGGCTAGAAATACAGTTCATTTGGTAGAGCACATGCCTAGCATACACAAGGCCCTGATTTGTTTGATCCCTAGCACTTAATAAAACTGGATGTTGCTGGGCATGGTGGTACACACCTTTAATCCCAGCACTTGGGAGGATTGCTGAGAATTCAAGGCCACCCTGAGACTACATAGTGAATTCCAGGTCAGCCTGAGCTAGAGTGAGACCCTACCTCAAAAAAACAACAACAACAACAAAAAAAAACCAACCTGGATGTTGTGACACAAGTCTGTATCCCAGCTCCAGGAGCTGGATACATGAAGATCAGAGGTACAAAGACATACTGAGCTATACAGAAATGACAGCCTGGACTATATGAAACCTGGTTTTGCTTTTCTTTTTTAACTGTATATGTTCGATGTGCAGCTTTTTGTTTTTTCAAGGTAGGGTCTCACTCTAGCCCAGGCTGACCTAGAATTCACTATATAGTTACAGGTGGCCTCAAACTTTTGGTGATCCTCCTACCTCTGCCTCCCAAGTGCTGGGATTAAAGGTGTGCACCACCACAATTAGCTTAAGAATTTTGGGGGGGAAAGTTTTCAAGGTAGCATCTCACTGTAACCCAGGCTGACCTGGAATTCACTATGTAGTCCCAGGCTGGTCTTGAACTCACAGTGATCCTCCTACCTCTGTCTCCCCAGTGCTGGGATTAAAGGCATGTGCCACCATGCTCTGCTCAAGAGGAGCTTCTCTAACCTAAAGTGAGAGTAGCATGAATATTTAACTCAGGAAATAAATGAAATTTACAAGTCTTGGGGAAGCTCCTGAACTTCACAAGTTTCACTAGCCCCTCTCCAAGGTTACACAAACAGTAACAATTTCAGAAAAGAGGAGACTTCACAAATGGTCAAGCTGCTTGCAGGTTATATAGGGAGATCCATGGCCACAGCGCAGCTTCTATGAGCTGTCACCCACGCTGTATGGGACTTGTGATGAAGCAACTGCTTTTCAGTTATCCATGCTCCTGTCAATATCGCCTCATCCATTCTCCTCTAAATAACCCCAAGTCACTCACTAGTTCACCAGGGTGGACGTGGGTGGCATTTTGTCTTTGGACTTTCACTGGCGCCCTGTTGGAGGTGATAGGCATCTGTACACACTCCCCAGGAGGAGTTAAGTCAACAGTACTCTGGATGCCTCATGGAGCGCCATAAACTTTTACAGGACAGTGGTCAAGAGACTGTTCCCCTGTCTTCCTTGCTGTGTGGCTTGGTGCACACAGGTAACCTCCCTCACAGCCATGCCCAGTGTGCCCACAGTAATAATGACACACCTTAATGCACTGTGCACGCTGCAAGTCTTGTGCTGTAGGCTACACACACTGTCTCTCCACAGGGCAAAGCCTTTTCACTTTTTTTCTTTGTTCCCAGGTAGGGTCTCACTCTAGCCCTGGCTGATCTGGAACTCACTCCGTCATCCCAGGCTGGCCTCGAACTCATAGCAATCCTCCTATCTCTGCCACCCAGTTTTAATTTTTAATTTCTTTCGACAAAAAAAAATCATGATATAAGATTTAATTTTTAAACTAGGCGTGGTGGTGCATGATTTTAATCCCAGCACTTGGGAGACAGAGGTAAGGAGGATTGCCGTGCATTCGAGGCCACCCTGAGACTACATAGTGAATTCCAGGTCAGCCTGAGCTAGAGTGAGACCCTACCTCAAAAAAAAATTTTTTTTAATATTTAAGTTTTGACATGTGTGATGGCACACACTATAACCCCATCACTTAGGAGGCTGAGGTTGAGGACTATCAGAGGTCAACCAAGCCTTCATAGCTTTATCCTGTCTTTAAAAAAAAAAAAAAGCTAGGTGTGGTGACGCATGCCTTTAATCCAAGCATTTGGGAGGCAGAGGTAGGAAGATTACTGTGAGTTCGAGGCCACACTGAGACTATATAGTGAATTGCAGGTCCACCTGGAATAGAGTGAAACCCTACCTCAGGAAAAAAAAATGGAGAGATGGTTTAGCAATTAAGTCCTTGCCTGCAAAGCCTAAGGACCCAGGTTCAATTCCCTGGTACTCACATAAGCCAGATGCACAAGGTAGAGCATGCGTCTGAAGTTTGTATGCAGTAGCTGCAGGCATTGGCATGCCCATTCTCTCTCTGCCTCTTCCTCTCTCTCTCTCTCACTGTCTCTTAAATAAATACATACATACATACATAAATCTTTAAAAGTTTTAGGGATACCAGGCCATGGTGGTGCATGCCTTTTAATCCCAGCACTTGGGATGCAGAGGTAAGAGGATTGCAGTGAGTTCAAGGCCAGTCTGGGACTAGAGAGAATTCCAAGTGAGACCTTGCCTCAGAAAACAAACAAAAAGTTTTAGGGCCGGGCGTGGTGGCGCACGCCTTTAATCCCAGCACTCGGGAGGCAGAGGTAGGAGGATTGCTGTGAGTTCAAGGCCACCCTGAGACTACATAGTTAATTCCAGGTCAGCCTGGACCAGAGTGAGACCCTACCTGGAAAAACAAAAAAAACAAAAACAAAAAAAAAAAAAAAAAAAGTTTTAGGGAACAGTATAGTTCAGTGGCCTAGCATGTACAAGACTTTAGGTTTGATCCACAGCATTGTATAAAAAAAATCAAAAATGTCAAGTGAACATTCAGTGCTTTTAAGTTTATTGACAATATTATGCAAAAACATTATATTATACAAAAGCCATAAAAGAAAAAAAGAAAAAGAAATTCAATATTCAGTCTCTCAATTGTCCTCCTTCCTCCAGCACCTGGCTAATCTATTTTCTGTCTCTATTGGTGGTAGAATTATACAACAGAGAGTCTTTTGTATCTGACTTCTTTCATTTAGCAGGATATTTTCAAAGTTCTACCATGTGGTAGCATTTATGCACATTTCATTCTTTGTTTGTTTGTTTGTTTGTTTGTTTGTTTGTTGAGGTAGAGTCTCACTCTGGCCCAGGCTGACCTGGAATTCACTATGTAGTCTCAGGATGGCCTCAAACTCAGTGGTGATCCTCCTACCTCTGCCTCTGGAGTTCTGGAATTAAAGATATGCACCACCATGCCTGGCTATTTTTTCATTTTTTAAAAAATATTTTATAGGGTTGGGGAGATTGCACACACCTTTAATCCCAGCACTTGGGAGGCAGAGGTAGGGGATCATCATTAGTTTGAGGCCACCCTCAACTAATACTACATAGTGAATTCTAGGTCAGCCTGAGCTAGAATGAGACTCCACCTCGAAAAACCAAAAAAAATACATATATAGTTTTTTTAATGAGGTCTAGGATAGAACCTGAGATTCTGCATTTCTAACAAACCTCCAAGTGTTGTCCAGTACTGCTGCTTTAAGGACTGTACTTTGAGTAGTGAGGATTTAGACTCTTAAGCCTTTATTTAGAGCATTGCAATATTATTAATATTAATGTAGACAGGCATGTGGTGCACACCTTTAATCCCAGCACTCAGGAGGCAGAGGCAGGAGGAGTGCCATGAATCTGAGGCCACCCTGAGACTACATAGCGAATTCCAAGTCAGCCTGCACTAGAGCAAGACCCTACCTCGAAAAGCAAAAAAAAAAAAAAAAAAAAAGTAGACATGAATCTATTACACTGATATATATATTTATATAATTTGTGCGTAGTATTGTGTTGTTGTATGTCATATATGCAGATACACATTCTACATGTGCACACATGAAGAAACCAGAAGAGAATATTGTTCCTTGAGATAGAGTCTCTCACTGAACCCAGAGGTGCTAGTCTCAGACTGGCTGACCAGTGGGCCTTGGAGATTCTCTGGTCTCACTGCCCCCAGGACAGGGACTACAGACACACCCAACTGTTTATGTGAATACTGGGAAATCAAACTTAGGGCAAACCAGACCCTCTCAGGCCTTTTGCTTGAAAGGCAAGCACTCTTACCCACTGAACCAACTCACTAGCCCCTATGCATATATTTAAAAAACAAAACAAAACAAAAAATGATAGTAGTAGGGCTAGGGAGATGGCTCAGTCAGTAAAAGGGCTTGCCATGCAAGCATGAGGTTCTGACTCCTGACCCCTGACACTCAGATAAAAAGCATGGCACAGTGGCTTGTGTCTATAATCCCAGCACTAGAGAGGCTGAGACAGGAGGATCCTGGGGCTTGCTGGCTAGCTAGTCTAATCCCACCAGTGAGCTCCAGGTTCTGTAAGAGACCCTGTCTCAAAAATAAGGTGAAGGACCCAGCATGATAGCACACATCTTTAATCCTAGTACTTGGGAAGCAGAGGTAGGAGGATCACCTTGAGTTCGAGGCTGCCCTGAGAGTACATGGTGAACTCCAGCCTGGGCTAGAGTGAAATCCTACCTTGAAAAACGAAAAAGAAAAAAAAATAATAATAAGGTGGACAGTGACTAGGAAATACAACTTAACTGCACACACACACATACACACACACGTATACACACATATGCCATACAAAAAGAGAGTAGAATCATGTTGTGAATATTGCTTAGTGATTTGCTTCTTTAGCTCAACCATGTTTAGGAACATAATGACTTACACAAAGAAAATGTGCAAGGGCTGAAGAAATGGTTCAGCAGTTAAGGCGCTTGCCTGCAAAGCCTAACAACCTGGATTCAATTCCCCAGTACCCATGTAAAGCCAGATGTGCAAAGTGGTATGTGCATCTGGAGTTTGTTTACAGTGGCTAGAGCCCTGGCATACTCATTCTTTCTCTCTTATTCTCTTTCCTCCTCTCTTCCCCCCTCCCTCCCTACCCTTTCACCATCCAAGTACTAACCAGGCCTGACCCTGTTTAGCTTCCAAGATCAGAGGAGATCAGGCACATTCAGGATGGTATGGCTATAGACTCTTTCTCTCTCTCTCTCTTTCTATCTGTGTCTCTCTGCTTGCAAATAAAAAAATAATATATATATATATATATATATATATATATATATATATATTTTTTTTTTTTTTTTTTTTTTTGAGAGAGACAGAGAGAGACAGACAGAGAGGGAGAGGGAGACAGACAGAGATGGGCATGCCAGCAGTCTCTCAGCTGCTGAGAACGAAATCCAGATGTGTGTGCCCCCTTGTGATCAAGTGCGACATTGCGCCCTTGAGTCACTTTGCATCTAGCTAAATGTGGAACCTGGAGATTGGAACTGCTGGAAGTTGGAACCAGCATTCTTAGGCTTAACAGGCAGGCGCCTTAACCGCTAAGCCATCTCTCCAGCCCAAAAATAAAATATATTTTGTTAAATGCACAAAAGGATCATGACCCATCAGGTCTAAATCCCAGCAGGCTGAATCTGTAGAAAGGTCTCCATTCCACTTCTTTGGTCAATGCCAATGAGCTAGTAATCTTTAATCTGCAGGTCTGCCTTAATGCAAGCCATTATTCATCATGAATATAAGAAAGAACTTTTGTTTCACAGTCTGGGCTTGACCTTGGCAAACATTTGAAGCACTATAAGCAACAATTCAAGGTCATATTGACTATAACAAATCCTTAGTTTAGACAATCAAAATATAAACTTAGACAAGGTGTTGTGGCATACACTTTTTTTTTTTTTTTTTTTTTTTTTTTTCTGAGGTAGGGTTTCACTCTAGTCCAGGCTAACCTTGAACTATGTAGTCGCAGGGTGGCCTCGAACTCACCATGATTCTTCTACCTCTGCCTCCTGAGTACTGGAATTACTGAGTACTGGGATCACCACGCCTGGGGACCTTGTTTTTTTTATACAGTCCAGAACCCCAGTACATGAAATGGTGCCACCTACAGTTAAGGTGAATCTTTTCACCTTAATTCACCTAATCGAGTAATTCCTCACAGACATACTCAGGGCCTTAAACAAATAAATAAATAAATAGCCAGGCGTGGTGGTGCACCTCTTTAATCCCAGCACTCGGGAGGCAGAGGTAGGAGGATCACCATGAGTTCAAGGCCACCTTGATACTACATAGTGAATTCCAGGTCAGCCTGAGCTAGAATAAGACTACCTCAAAAAACCAAAATAATAATTAATTAATTAATAAGGCTGAAGAGACAACCTAGCCATTAAGGCACTTGCCTGTAAAGCCTAAGGACCCAGGTTTGATTCCCCAGAACCCACATAAACCATATTCACAAGGTGGCTCATGCCTCTGGAGTTTGTTTGCAATGGCTAGAGGCACTGGTGTGCCATTCTCTCTATCTGCTTCTTTCTCTCTCCAACAAATAAAATATTTAAAATAAATAAATAAAATAAAATAAAATAAAATAAAATAAAATAAAATAAAATAAAATAAAATAAAAAGATACTAGGAGAGCTGGGAAGATTGCCTAGTGGTTAAGGCACTTGTCTGCAAAGCCAAAGGATCCAGATGCACAAGGTGGCACATGTGTCTGGAGTTCGTTTGCAGTGGCTAGAGGCCCTGGTGTGCCCATTCCCTCTCTCTCATAAATAAATAAACAAACAAATAAATAAATAAATAAATAAATAAGCTACTAGCAAAACAGAATATGTAGTTTCCGTTTTAAATTATTTGTTTGTTTGTTTGTTTGTTTATTTATTTATGAGAGAGAGAGAATGGGCACACAGGGCCTCTAGCCACTGCAAACAGACTCCAGATATATGCACCACTTTGTGCATCTGGCTTATGGGTACTGGGGGGAATTGAACCTAGGTCCTTAGGGCTTCCTAGGCAAGCACACTAACTGCTAAGCCATTCCTCCAGCCCAGAATATGTGGTTTGTGGTTTCTTAACTCTGGAGTAGGAAAAGATTGTGAGAAGTTGAAAGGAGGTGGAGGAGGGAGACAAGAGAAAGCAATGGTGCCGGGCGTGGTGGCGCATGCCTTTAATCCCAGCATTCGGGAGGCAGAGGTAGGAAGATCATCATGAGTTTGAGGCCACCCTGAGAATACAGAGCGAATTCCAGGTCAGCCTGGCCTAGAATGAGACCCTACCTCGAAAAACAAAAAAAGAGAGAGAGAGAGGGAGGGAAAGTAATGGTCATATGGCCTAAAGGACAGAAGTGGGAGTGAACTCTTGACTCTTGTATACAAAATTATACCCAGCTTCTCCAGGCCTCCTTTCTCCTTCAGTTTCATTCTAACATATCAGATTTTTACAAATTGACTGTCCCAGTCTTCAGTTAGAACGGAAGCTCAGTGAAATAGAGGCACAGCAGTGTTACTTATTGCTGAATCACTAGCATATCCCAGTACACACTCTTAATACTACTTTTTAAAAAATAAAGATAGCAGGCCGGGCGTGGTGGCGCACGCCTTTAATCCCAGCACTCGGGAGGCAGAGGTAGGAGGATTACTGTGAGTTCGAGGCCACCCTGAGACTACATAGTTAATTCCAGGTCAGCCTGGGCCAGAGTGAGACCCTGCCTTGCAAAACCAAAAAAAAAAAAAAAAAAAAAAATAAATAAATAAATAAAGATAGCTCTCGGGCTGGAGAGATGGCTTCATGGTTAAGGTACATGCCTGGTGGTTCGATTCTCCAGGTTCCACGTAAGCCAGATGCATATGGTGGCACATGCATCTGGAGTTGGTTTACAATGGCTAGAGGTCCTGGTGTACCCATTCTCACTCTTTCTCTCTCTCTCTCTCTCTCCTCTCTGTCTCTAATAAATAAATCAATAAAAAATTAAAAATACAGATAGCTCTCAATTTCACAAATTATTTCTAAATATATATATTGGTATTTATTTATTTGAGAGAGAAACGAAGCATATAGACAACAGAGAGAATGGATGTGCCACCATGTGCATCTGGCTCACGAGGGTCCTGGGGAACTGAACCTGGGTCCCTAGGCTTCAGGAGGCAGGTGCCTTAACTGCTAAGCCATCTTTCCAACCCTACCTTTTCTTTTCTTTCTTTCTTTTTTGCACATTCACATCCACACAAGCACTCTACCACTGAGCTATATCCCCAACCCATTTTTCACTTCTTACTTTGAGACAAGGTTGACTGGATTGCCCAGGCTAACACTGAACCTGTAATGCTCAGACACACCCAACTGTTTATGTGAATACTGGGAAATCAAATTTAGGCAAACCAGACCCTCTCAGGCCTTTTTTTGAAAGGCAAGCACTCTTACCCACTGAACCAACTCACTAGCCCCTATGCATATATTTAAAAACAAAACAAAAAAAAAAATGATAGTAGTAGGGCTAGGGAGATGGCTCAATCAGTAAAAAGGGCTTGCCATGCAAGCATGAGGTTCTGACTCTGACCCCTGACACTCAGATAAAAAGCATGGCACAGTGGCTTGTGTCTATAATCCCAGCACTAGAGAGCTGAGACAGGAGGATCCTGGGGCTTGCTGGCTAGCTAGTCTAATCCCACCAGTGAGCTCCAGGTTCTGTAAGAGACCCTGTCTCAAAAAATAAGGTGAAGGACCCAGCATGATAGCACACATCTTTAATCCTAGTACTTGGGAAGCAGAGGTAGGAGGATCACCTTGAGTTCGAGGCTGCCCTGAGAGTACATGGTGAACTCCAGCCTGGGCTAGAGTGAAATCCTACCTTGAAAAACGAAAAAAAAAAAATAATAATAAGGTGGACAGTGACTAGAAATACAACAAACTGCACACACACACACACACACACACGATATACACACATATGCCATACAAAAAGAGAGTAGAATCATGTTGTGAATATTGTTAGTGATTTGCTTCTTTAGCTCAACCATGTTTAGGAACATAATGACTTACACAAAGAAAATGTGCAAGGGCTGAAGAAATGGTTCAGCAGTTAAGGCGCTTGCCTACAAAGCCTAACAACCTGGATTCAATTCCCCAGTACCCATGTAAAGCCAGATGTGCAAAGTGGTACGTGCATCTGGAGTTTGTTTACAGTGGCTAGAGCCCTGGCATACTCATTCTTTCTCTCTTATTCTCTTTCCTCCTCTCTTCCCCCCTCCCTCCCTACCCTTTCACCATCCAAGTACTAACCAGGCCTGACCCTGTTTAGCTTCCAAGATCAGAGGAGATCAGGCACATTCAGGATGGTATGGCTATAGACTCTTTCTCTCTCTCTCTTTTCTATCTGTGTCTCTCTGCTTGCAAATAAAAAAAATAATATATATATATATATATATATATATATATATATTTTTTTTTTTTTTTTTTTTTGAGAGACACAGAGAGAGACAGACAGAGAGGGAGAGGGAGACAGACAGAGATGGGCATGCCAGCAGTCTCTCAGCTGCTGAGAACGAAATCCAGATGTGTGTGCCCCCTTGTGATCAAGTGCGACATTGCGCCCTTGAGTCACTTTGCATCTAGCTAAATGTGGAACCTGGAGATTGGAACTGCTGGAAGTTGGAACCAGCATTCTTAGGCTTAACAGGCAGGCCTTAACCGCTAAGCCATCTCTCCAGCCCAAAAATAAAATATATTTTGTTAAATGCACAAAAGGATCATGACCCATCAGGTCTAAATCCCAGCAGGCTGAATCTGTAGAAAGGTCTCCATTCCACTTCTTTGGTCAATGCCAATGAGCTAGTAATCTTTAATCTGCAGGTCTGCCTTAATGCAAGCCATTATTCATCATGAATATAAGAAAGAACTTTTGTTTCACAGTCTGGGCTTGACCTTGGCAAACATTTGAAGCACTATAAGCAACAATTCAAGGTCATATTGACTATAACAAATCCTTAGTTTAGACAATCAAAATATAAACTTAGACAAGGTGTTGTGGCATACACTTTTTTTTTTTTTTTTTTTTTTTTTTTTTCTGAGGTAGGGTTTCACTTTCCTAGTCCAGGCTAACCTTGAACTATGTAGTCGCAGGGTGGCCTCAGAACTCACCATGATTCTTCTACCTCTGCCTCCTGAGTACTGGAATTACTGAGTACTGGGATCACCACGCCTGGGGACCTTGTTTTTTTTATACAGTCCAGAACCCCAGTACATGAAATGGTGCCACCTACAGTTAAGGTGAATCTTTTCACCTTAATTCACCTAATCGAGGTAATTCCTCACAGACATACTCAGGGCCTTAAACAAATAAATAAATAAATAGCCAGGCGTGGTGGTGCACCTCTTTAATCCCAGCACTCGGGAGGCAGAGGTAGGAGGATCACCATGAGTTCAAGGCCACCTTGATACTACATAGTGAATTCCAGGTCAGCCTGAGCTAGAATAAGACTACCTCAAAAAACCAAAATAATAATTAATTAATTAATAAGGCTGAAGAGACAACCTAGCCATTAAGGCACTTGCCTGTAAAGCCTAAGGACCCAGGTTTGATTCCCCAGAACCCACATAAACCATATTCACAAGGTGGCTCATGCCTCTGGAGTTTGTTTGCAATGGCTAGAGGCACTGGTGTGCCATTCTCTCTATCTGCTTCTTTCTCTCTCCAACAAATAAAATATTTAAAATAAATAAATAAAATAAAATAAAATAAAATAAAATAAAATAAAATAAAATAAAATAAAATAAAATAAAAGATACTAGGAGAGCTGGGAAGATTGCCTAGTGGTTAAGGCACTTGTCTGCAAAGTTAAGGATCCAGATGCACAAGGTGGCACATGTGTCTGGAGTTAGTTTACTTGCAGTGGCTAAAGGCCCTGGTGTGCCCATTCCCCTCTCTCATAAATAAATAAACAAACAAATAAATAAATAAATAAATAAATAAGCTACTAGCAAAACAGAATATGTAGTTTCCGTTTTAAATTATTTATTTGTTTGTTTGTTTGTTTATTTATTTATGAGAGAGAGAGAATGGGCACACCAGGGCCTCTAGCCACTGCAAACGAACTCCAGATATATGCACCACTTTGTGCATCTGGCTTACATGGGTACTGGGGAATTGAACCTAGGTCCTTAGGCTTCCTAGGCAAGCACACTAACTGCTAAGCCATTCCTCCAGCCCAGAATATGTGGTTTGTGGTTTCTTAACTCTGGAGTAGGAAAAGATTGTGAGAAGTTGAAAGGAGGTGGAGGAGGGAGACAAGAGAAAGCAATGGTGCCGGGCGTGGTGGCGCATGCCTTTAATCCCAGCATTCGGGAGGCAGAGGTAGGAAGATCATCATGAGTTTGAGGCCACCCTGAGAATACAGAGCGAATTCCAGGTCAGCCTGGCCTAGAATGAGACCCTACCTCGAAAAACAAAAAAGAGAGAGAGAGAGAGGGAGGGAAAGTAATGGTCATATGGCCTAAAGGACAGAAGTGGGAGTGAACTCTTGACTCTTGTATACAAAATTATACCCAGCTTCTCCAGGCCTCCTTTCTCCTTCAGTTTCATTCTAACATATCAGATTTTTACAAATTGACTGTCCCAGTCTTCAGTTAGAACGGAAGCTCAGTGAAATAGAGGCACAGCAGTGTTACTTATTGCTGAATCACTAGCATATCCCAGTACACACTCTTAATACTACTTTTAAAAAATAAGATAGCAGGCCGGGCGTACAATCCCAGCACTTAATACTTACTTTTTAAAAATAAAGATAGCTAATTCCAGGTCAGCCTGGGCCAGAGTGAGATGGCTTGCAAAACCAAAAAAAAAAAAAAAAAAATAAATAAATAAATAAAGATAGCTCTCGGGCTGGAGAGATGGCTTCATGGTTAAGGTACATGCCTGCGAAGCCCAAGGACCCTGGTTCGATTCTCCAGGTTCCACGTAAGCCAGATGCATATGGTGGCACATGCATCTGGAGTTGGTTTACAATGGCTAGAGGTCCTGGTGCACCCATTCTCACTCTTTCTCTCTCTCTCTCTCTCTCCCTCTCTCTGTCTCTAATAAATAAATCAATAAAAAAATTAAAAATACAGATAGCTCTCAATTTCACAAATTATTTCTAAATATATATATTGGTATTTATTTATTTGAGAGAGAACGAAGCATATAGACAACAGAGAGAATGGATGTGCCACCATGTGCATCTGGCTCACGAGGGTCCTGGGGAACTGAACCTGGGTCCCTAGGCTTCAGGAGGCAGGTGCCTTAACTGCTAAGCCATCTTTCCAACCCTACCTTTTCTTTTCTTTCTTTCTTTTTTTGCACATTCACATCCACACAAGCACTCTACCACTGAGCTATATCCCCAACCCATTTTTCACTTCTTACTTTGAGACAAGGTTGACTGGATTGCCCAGGCTAACACTGAACCTGTAATGCTACTACCTCAGCGTCCTGAGTAGCTAGGATTACAGGCTTGTACCTCCATGTCTGGCTTAATACACTTATTTTTTGTTTGTTTGTTTGTTTTGAATGAGTAAGTAATCCATCTGAATGGATTGTATCTGAATTCCAAACTCAGGTGAGGAAAAGTGGGGAGTTCTTTACTGACTTGCCCCCAACTCCAAGAGCAATCACATGTTAGCAGGACACCTACACAGACTCCCCATTGTCATCCACCAAACTTTGCTCCTCCCCTCCCCCAGCTGGCACAATTTCTGAGGCTGTCCCAACCCGCTGCACAAATCATCACAGCCATTTCTGTTGTCAGGTCTCAGCTGAGAACCTCTACTTGGTCCATTGTGCCTCCTTCCTTCCTCCCCCTCTCCCTCAGTTGTCTCTTCTTTTCTTTTGGTTTTAAAATATTTTATTATCTATTTATGAGAGACAGAGGGAGAATATGGGTGCGCCAGGGCATCTAGCCACTGCAAATGAACTCCAGATGCATGTGCCACTATGTGCATCTGACTTACATGGGGTTCTGGGGACATGAACCTGGGTGCTTAGGCTTTGCAGGCAAGCGCCTTAACTACTAAGTCATCTCTCCAGTCCCTCTTCTTTCCTTTTGTAAAATATGTATTTTGGGGCCGGGCATGGTGGTGCACACCTTTAATCCCAGCACTCAGGAGGCAGAGGTAGGAGGATCGCTGTGAGTTTGAGCCCACCCTGAGATTACATAGTGAATTCCAAGTCAGCCTGGGCTACAGTGAGACCTTACCTCGAAAAACCAAAAAAAAAAAGGTATTTCAGGCTGGAGAGATTAAGGCACTTGCTGACAAAGCCCAAGGACCAAGATTCAGTTCCCTAGTACTCATGTAAAGCCAGATGCACAAGGTGGTTCAAATAGCTGGAGTTTGTTTGTAGTGGCAAGAGGCCTTGGCATGCCCATCCCCCCCAATAAATAAAATATTTATTTTATGTATTTATTTGTTTATTTGTGTGTGTGTGCGCACACATGTGCATGTGTGCACTGGCCGCACCAGGGACTCTTGCCACTGCAAATGAGCATCCAGACATTTGAGCCATTTTTTTCATCTGGCTATATGTAGATGCTGGGAAACTGAACCTGGGCCAGCAGGCTTACCTTTAATGCTGTGTCATCTCTCAGGACCTTCTTTTTTATTTTCTTTCCTTTTTTGTGTGTGTCATTTCTTGGAACAAAATCTCATGTAGCCCAGGCTGGCCTCTACCACCCTATGTAACAAAGGATGACCTTGAACTCTTTTTTAAATTGACAACTTCCATAATTATAGACAATAATAATTCCCTCTCCTTCCCCATTAACTCTAATTTTTTTCCCCACGTGCTGGGATTAAAGGTGTATGCCACCACACCTGGTTTTAAATTTGTTTAACTTAATTAATTTATTTATTTGAGGGAGAGAGAGAGAAAGAGGCAGAGAGAGAGAGAGAGAGAGAGAGAGAGAGAATGGGAAGGCCAGGGCCTCCAACTTCTACAAAGTCCAGACACATGTATCACCTTATGTATCTGGCTTATGTGGGTACTGGGAAATTGGACCTGAGTCCTTAGGTTGCAGAGAAGCACCTTAATCACTAAGCTATCTCTCCAGCCCTCCTTTTTTTTTTTTAACTTTTAAAAATATTTTGTTTATTTATTTGAGAAAAACAGAGAAATAGGTAGAGGGGGGTATGCCAGGCTCTCTAGCCACTGCAAACGAACTCCAGACACATGCTCTATCTTATGCATCTGACTTTACATGGATACCGGGGAATCGAATGTGGGTCCTTAGGCTTTGCAGGCAAGTGCCTTAACTGCTAAGCCATCTTGCCAGTCCAACCTTGAACTTTTGATCCTCCTACCTACACTTCCTTAGTGCTAGGATTGCACATATGGCCGCTACGCCCGGTTTTCTGCAGTGAATCAAACTCAGGGGCTTTGTGCATGCTAAGCAACTGAACCACATCTCCAGCTCCTCTTTCTTTTGAAGATGGAGATGGGTTCTCAGTATGTCGCCCAGGCTGATCTCAAACTACTGGGCTCAAGAGATCTTTCCACTTAGAGTTCCTGTTCTTCAGCTTTCTAATCTACCCATAGCATCATCCTTCAAGTAGGGGATTCCCTACCACCTACTTCTGCAACTTTCAGGCTGGTAGACCTGGCCTCCACATGCCCCGGGGGGCATGACCAGCCAGCACAGTTCAAACCGAATTTCATACATTCTCTTTCCTCCCAGCTGTCCGGGGCCTTGTCATCTGACTGGCCTGAGGACTGGAGAGGAGATGGAGAAAAATTCAAGAAGGATACAAACATCTGGGGATTAGTGCCTTGGGCTACCTGGCCTAGGGCAGATTCTTCTCTCACCTGTGCCTCTTCCAGTCCCCACTGCTTCACTCCCTTCCTTCTCAATACGTGCATGCTTCCCTTATTTGTGCATAAAAACTTCCATGTCACTGGGGGATAACTTTCTTGTGTGTGCAGATGCATGTGTCCCATGTACAGAGGCCAGAGAAGAACATCAGCTGACCTCCTCTATGGCTCTTCCACCTTCCTTCCCTGAGACAGTCTCTTACTGAGCCTAAAGCTCCCTGTTTTTCAAGTAGACAAGAGAGCCCCAGTGATCCTCCTGTGTCTCTGCCCCACTCAGCACTGGGGTTACAGGCGCATGTGGCCATGCCTGGCTTTTCTTTTAAATAATTTTTTGTTTATTATCTCTTTATTTATTTGAGAGTGACAGAGAGAGAAAGAGGCAGAGAGAGAGAGAGAGAATGGGCACTCCAGGGCCTCTGCAAACAAATTCCTGATGCATATGCCACCTTGTGCATCTAGTTTACATGGGTCCTGGGGAATAGAGCCTCGAACCAGGGTCCTTAGACTTCACAGGCAAGTACGTAACCACTAAGCCATCTCTCCAGGTCCCATACCTGGCTTTTTGCATGGAGTCAGGTCCTCTTGCTTTTGCAACTAACCCTTCCCCCCCCCCTTTTTTTTGTTTTGTTTTGTTTTTCGAGGTAGGGTCTTGCCCTATCCCAGGCTGACCTGGAATTCACTATGTAGTCTCAGGATGGCCTTGAACTCATGGAGATCCTCCTACCTCTGCCTCCCTAATGCTGGGACTCAAGGCGTACGCCACCACACTAGCTTTTACATTTTAAGAGTAAACTGTGGACCTGGGCGTGGTGGCCCACGCCTTTAATCCCAGCACTCGGGAGGCAGAGGTAGGAGGATCACCATGAGTTCAGGGCCACCCTGAGACTACATAGTGAATTCCAGGTCAGCCTGGGCCAGAGTGAGACCCTACCTCGAAAACCAAAAAAAAAAAAAAAAAAAAAAAAAAAACTGTGAACTTATTACTAGAAATGAATGAAAAGTGCTTGTCCTGCAGAAACTCCCCAACTGCTCACTGGATCCTCCAGTTTTAAGGCCTTGAGGAGAGGTTAAAGGGGGGGGGAGGGATTACAGAACTAGTAAGACTGTAGTATATGGACCCACACCTTGTTTTATTTAATTTTTAAATTTTATTATTTTATTTTATTTTTTGGTTTTTCTAGGTAGGCCTCACTCTAGCTCAGGCTGACCTGGAATTCACTATGTAGTCTCAGGGTGGCCTCAAACTCACGGTGATCCTCCTACCTCTGCCTACCAAGTGCTGGGATTAAAGGCGTGTGCCACCACGCCCAGCCCTGCACCTTGTTTTATTAGAAACTTGGAAATGTGTATGATTTTCTTTTCCTTTCCTTCCTTCCTTCCTTTTTTTTTTTTTGTTGTTGTTTTTTGTTTTGTTTTGTTTTTTGAGATAGTGTTTCACTCTACTCCAGGTTGACCTGGAATTCACTATGTGGTCTCAGAGTAGCCTCGAACTCATGGCAGTCCTACCTTTGCCTTCCAAGCGCTGGGATTAAAGGCATATGTCACCATGCTCAGTCTTTCCTTCCTTTTTTCTTTTTAATTATGCATTTATTTGGGATAGAAAGAGACAGAGAGAGAATGGGCACACCAGGGTCTCCAGCCATTGCAAACAAACTCCAGACACATATGCCACCTTGTGCATCTGACTTTACATGGGTAGTGGGTACTGAACCTGGGTCCTTAGACTTTGCAGGCAAGCTCCTTAAATATTGAGGTATCTCTCCAACACCTCCTACTTTCCTTTCTTTCTTGTGTATGTATGTGTGTGGTATGCGTGCATGTGTGTATGCATGGTCATGTGTGTATGGGTGCATGTTGTGCAGGAGCCCAGAGACCGACAGTACATACTCTTCCAGAACAGCACCACCATCTGAGAATTAAGTATTCAAACCCTTGAGTTTATGGAAGACATTTTACATTCAAACCACCACCCCAGCTCTCTTCTACTGCTGTCCACCTTAGTGACTGAGGTAAGTCCTTTCACTTGAACTCAGGGCTCACCAAGCCAGCTTGCTCCAGGGATCCTTCCTCTCTGATTACAAGCAGGCTACTATACCCACTTGCCATTCATGTGAGTGCTAGGATCCACCTCTGTGGCCCATAAGCTCTTTATCTACTATCTATCTCCTCAGCTCCTTCCTTCCTTCCTTATTTCTTTCCTTCCCTCCCTCCTTCCCTTCCTCCCTCCCTCCTTCCTTCCCTCTCACCTTCCTTCCTCCCTCCCTCCCTCCCTCCCTCCCTCCCTCCCTTCCTTCCTTCCTTCCTTCCTTCCTTCCTTCCTTCCTTCCTTTTCATCCTCTTTGTTTCTTTCTTAGTATAAGAAGTATTTCTAGCTTTTTTTTTTTTTTTGAGATAGAGACAGCTGAGGCTAGCCTGGAACTCATGATCCTCTTGCCTTCTGAATAGTGGGATTACAGAAATGCATATTTAGTTAGTTAGTTAGTTAGTTAGTTAGTTAGTTAGTTAGTTAGTTAGTTAGTTAGTGGGGGTGTGCATGAGCAGTGGCGCACATGCTGAGGTGAGAGGACAACTTTGGGGTGCGTCTTCACCTTCCATTTTCTTTTGGGAAGGTTCTCTCATTGTTTAGCTCGCTGCTCCATTCATGAGCTTCTGGGACATTCTCCGGTCTGTACCTCCCTTCTCATAGAAGGTGCACTGGGATTACTGAAATCCACCACAGCTTCCAGCTTCCATGGGATCTGGAGACATAGTCTCAGGTACTCAAAGTTGCCTGGCAAGGGCTTTATCCACTGAGTCGTCTTCCCAGTGCCTTCTAGTATTTCTTTCTTTCTTTTTTAAAATTAATTTAAATTTATTTATTTGCAAGCAGAAAGAGAGAGAGAGGTGATAGAGAGAATGGGCACTCCAGGGCCTCTAGCCACTGCAAATGAACTCCAGATGCATGCGCCCCTTTGTGCATCTGGCTTACGTGGGTACTGGGAATTGAACCTGGGTCCTTTGGCTTTGCAGGCAAGTACCTTAACCACTAATCCATTTCTCCAGACCCTTTCTAGTATTTCTTGATGCTGTAATTAAGAATGTCAATTTAGGGGCTGGAGAGATGGCTTAGCAGTTAAGGTGCTTGCCTGGGAAAACGAAGGACCCAGGTTCGATTCCACAGGACCTACGTAAGCCATATACACAAGGTGGTGGATGCATTTGGAGTTGGTCCACAGTGGCTGGAGGCCCTGGCACACCCATTCTCTCTTTCTCTCATGTAAATAAATAAAATAAAAATATTTTTTAAAAAAGAATGCCAGTTTGCAGGACTGGAGAGATGGATCAGCAGTTAAAGGCACTTGATTGCAAATTCTGACAACCTGGATTTGATTCTCCAGTACCTATGTAGAGCCAGATGCACAAAATGGTGCATGTGTCTGGAGTTCATCTGCAGGGGCTGGAGGCCCTGGTGTGCCCATTCTCTCTTTTTGCCAGGTATGGTGACACATGCCTCTAATCCCAGTACTCAGGAGGCTGAGGTAGGAAGATCACTGTGAGTTCAAGGCCAGCCTGAGACGACATAGTGAATTCCAGGTTAGCCTGGTCTAAAGTGAGATCCTATCTTGAAAAGCCCCCAAAATAAATGAATTATATACATACATATATATATTTAGGTCAGGTGTGTTGGTGCACACCTTTAATCTCAGCACTTGGAAGTGCAGAGTTAGGAGGATCACTGTGAGTTCAAGGCCAGCCCCGGACTACAGAGCAAGCTCCAGGTCAGTCTGGGCAAGAGTAAGAGAGAGAGAGAGTATGAGTGCACCAGAGCTCACACACACACACACACACACACACACACACACACACACACACAAAATGCCAGGCCACACATCATTGTGTGTTCATATAATCCCAGCACTAAGTAGAGACGGGGAATCCTGGGCAGGGAAGATGCACTAACTAGCTAGCAAGTCTAACTAAGTAGGTGAACTCTAGGTCTAGCAAGAGACCCTATCTCAAAATGGAGAGCAGTTGAGGAAGACATCTGACTTGATATTTTATCGCTACACACGTGTACACCCAACACATGTGAATATGCATATATATATATATATATATATATATATATATATATATATATATATATCACACACTCACACAAGCAATTGTAATTACTGTGTGTGTGTTTGTGTGTGTGTGTTGCTAGGCTGTGTTGCATGCTGGGCAAACACCAAGCAGTAAGATAAATATTCCTTGTCCTACCAAGCAGTAAGGTAAATATTCTTATAGTGCAAGCTTTCCAGGAATTTTTTTTTTTTTAATTTGAGAGAGAGAGAGAGAATTGGTGTGCCAAGGCCTCAGTCACTGTAATCAAACTCCAGACACTTGCGCCACCTAGTGGGCATGTGTGACCTTCTACTTACCTCACCTTTGTGCATCTGCCTTATGTGGGATCTGGAGAGTCGAACATGGATCCTTAGGCTTCGTAGGCAAGCACCTTAACCATTAAGCCATCTCTCCAGCCCTAGGAATTCTTATAATGTGAGGAAAAGTACGTACAAGGTGCTGAGGAGATTTCTCAGTGGTTAAGAGTATTTGCTTGTAAACCCTGATGTCCCAGGTTCAATTTCCCAGTACCTACATAAACCAGATGCATAAAGTGGTACATGTATCTGGAGTTTGTTTGCAGTGGTAAGATGCCCTGGCACACCCATACTTTCTCTCTCTCTCTCTCTCGTCTGCCTCTTTTTCTCTCTCTGTCTCAAATAAATAAATAAATAAAATAAGTACTTACAAATGATTTTAATTTAGTAATTCTAATACTAATACTAGTTCTCTCATGAGGAAATATTCAGAAATATATAGATAGGTAGCTAGATAGATGTATATGTAAGAACAGTATAAGCTAAGCATGGTGGCACATGTCTTCTAAGCCCAGCACCTGGGAGGCTGAGGCAGGAAGATTGCAAATTTGAGGCCAATTGGAGCTTCATAATAAGTTCAAGACCAGCCTGCACTACACAGTAAGAACCTGTCTCCAAAAAAGTCAATATGCAAAGACAATACAAATAAGCAAGATGGGCTGGAGAGATGGCTCAGCAGTTAAGGTGCTTGCCTGCAAAGCCAAAGGACCCAGGTTTGATGCCCCAGGACCCACGTAAGCCAGATGCACAAGGTAGAGCATGCGTCTGGAGTTCGTTTGCAGTGGCTGGAGGCTCTGGCACACCCATTGTCTCTGTATGCCTCTCTCTCTCTCTCTAACTCTCTCAAATAAATAAAACTTTAAAAAAATTTTTTAAAGAAATAAGCGGCCAAGGAGGTCCCGGTAGCCTCCAAAACATTAAAGGCTTTTGCCAAAGCCCTTGGTTTCCCTTGAGAAACAGATGGTAAGACCCTATTGCTGAAGACATCTCTTGCCTGAGAGGCAAGGTCACTGAGAAAGCAAGCTGGTGCTAAGCAGAAAACCTTCTCCCTGTAGACCAGCCAACTGAAAGCTGGAAAAAGCTGCACTGCATGCAGATGTATGGGAGACAGAAGTCATCAGCAGTGAAAACAATGGACGCTGAATATTCAAGTTTGGCCAGACAGGCCCAATTACTGAACGGGTGCAATAGTGGCATGTCTACTCGTGGGGTAACCAACTGCTCCATAATTGGACTGAAGGCCCTCTCTACGGGAGGGAATACATACCTGGTACTGAAAAACCTAAGCAAAAGTCTATGGTAGGTAAGGTCATGAGCCTTAGGGGTATAAAGCATGCTCTTGTCTAAATGTATATACTATTCCCACCAAGCTGCCTGGAAAATATTACACTTAATGTTCATATTCACATATTAATGCTACTCTCACTTCTGGTTAGAAAAGCTTCTCTTTTCAGATGGCAATGACCACTGGGATGATCCAAAAGGCAACATAGTGCTGAGAAGAAGAGATGGAGGAGTGCCCAGCACTGAAACACCTTTGTCGCACCCTCCAAGGCTCAGGGACCATTGCGGAAGAGGGGGCGGATAGAATAGAAGAGCCAAAGTACGACTCCTTACAATGCAACTGCCCAGACAGAAATTGGCCTTGATATCCATGACCTTGCTGTGCCTAGCAATACCTCCGCAAGACCCTCATAATAGAAGTAAAAGATGATGACATCAAATTAAAAGAGAGACTAATGGAGAGAGGGAGGGGATATGATGGGGAGTGGAGTTCTAAAGGGGAATGGGGGAGGGGAGGGAAATACCATGCACTTCTTGTATGTAAGTATATTTTGTCGTCAATAAAAAAAAAGAAAGAAAGAAGCAAGGTATCTAACAATAGGCAAATTATTACAATAAGATCATATGATGAACCAAGCAACTATTGCAAATTATGCTTATGAAGAATGTAAGATGAGGACTTTTGGTCAAGATGGTGGCCTCCTAACCATGCTTCAGCTCCTCCAGAGAAGATAAACTACCTCGTGTGCTTCAGCCAACCCCAGCTGAAACCAGAGAAATTGGGGAAATAAGCAAAAGTGCTATTTCCATGGTGAGCTTGACAAACAGCACCATGGTGAAGAATACAGATGCTGAGGATACTCAACACTAACCAAAGCAGAAATCCAGAAGCTGCTGAGAGCTCAACACTGAAGTTGATTAAAACACACCCACTAACACTCAGGGAATTTTGTGGAAGAGAGGGTGGAAAGATTCTAAGAGCCACAGGTTGGGAGGGCATACCCAGAGGCATTGCCCCTCCCCACGAAGACTGACTGCTGCTCTCACAACCCCACAGTGAACACCAGCAACCCCACTGAGGAGGGTCCTTTGTGGAATGGGGGCAGGAGGAGAGAAATGATGGTACCAACACATGATGTGTCCACACAAAGTATATTCTTAATTAAAATAAATGTAAGATGACATGGGACAATTCTCATGATTTAGTGCATTAGAGAATCAGGGTATGGGTCCTGGGGATAAAACTCACAGGTTAATATTTTAAAAAAATAAATATATGCATGATGTACCAATTTATAACAGGTACTCTGCTAAAGATTTAAAACTTGTGGGTTGTATTTTCATGCTCTACTAGAAGAACGCCAGGAAAAGCCGGGCGTGGTGGTGCACACCTTCAATCTCAGCACTTGGGAGGCAGAGGTAGGAGGATCGCCATGAGTTCAAGGCCACCCTGAGACTAATTCCAGGTCAGCCTGAGCTAGAATAAGACCCTACCTTGGAAAACCAAAAAAAGAAGAATGATGCCAGAAAATCTCTTAGGAGTAACTCTCACAGAAGTTCCAGTTTCCTAGGGGAAATAAACAACATTAAAAATGAACTGTTTGGAAGTGTGAGCTTCTCTGAAGGCAATCATGCTCTACCCTTGGGGAACTTGGGGGGGGGCAGTAACCAACATTTTGTGGGAGACAGCACCCAGAGGAGAGGATAAGTGGTAAGGGAGGTCCCAAATGCTATCAGAAGTCACTTTGGGGCTGAGTGTGGCAGCGTAGTCCTATAATCTTAGGAGGAGGATGGTTGTAAACTGAAAGCCTGGGCTACCACATGGTGAGGTCCAGACCAGCAAGGGGTACAGAGTGAGATCCTGCCTCTAAAGAAACACAAAAATAAGGCCAGGCATGGTGGCGCACACCTTTAATCCCAGCACTCAGGAGGCAGAGGTAAGAGGATCACCGTGAGTTCAAGGCTAGCCTCAGACTACATAGTGAATTCCAAGCCAGCCCAGGCTAGAGTGATACCCTACCTCGAAAAACAGAAAAAAAAAAAAAGGAAAAAAAAAAGCACAAAAATAAAACATAGTCACTTTTGGGCCCAGTCACGGTGGTCCACACCGATAATCCTAGCACTTGAGAGGCTGGAGTAGAAGGATTACCATGAGTTGGAGGCCAGCCAGGGCGACATATGAAGACCCTGTTTCAAAAAAGCAAAAACAGGCCTGAGGATGTAGCTCAGTTGGTAGAGTGTTTGCATCTAACATGCACAAAGCCCTGGGATCAATTCCCAAGACCACGTAAAACAGTCAGCCGGGCGTGGTGGAGCACGCCTTTAATCTCAGCACTGAGGAGACAGAGGTAGGAGGATCGCTGTGAGTTCGAGGCCACCCTGAGACTACATAGTGAATTCCAGGTCAACCTGGGCTAGAGTGAGACCCTACCTTAAAAACCCCAAAAAAAAGTAAATAAAATTAAGTAAAGTGGCAGACTCCTGTAATCCCAGCAATTGGGAATTAGAGGCAGGACAACTCTCTGTCTGCTTCTTTCTCTCTATTTCTCTCTCAAATAATTTTTTTTAAAGAAAACAACATGAGCACATGAGCTCGGGATATAGCTCAACTAATGAGCACCTGTCTAGCATACAAGATGCCCTGAGTTGGATCCTTGGCACCTAGAGACCTGATGTGATGGTACATGCTTGTATTATCCTAGCACTTGGGAGGTCGAGGCAGAAGAATCAGGAGTTCAAGGTCAGCCTGGGCCAAATGACTCTTTGTCGCAAAAAAAAAAAAAAATTCCAGCCAGGTGTCCTGGTGTATGCCTTTAATCCCAGCACCCAGGAGGCAGAGGTAGGTGGATCGCCATGAGTTTGAGGCCAGCCTGAGACTATATAGTGAATTCCAGGTCAGCCTGGGCTAGAGCGAGACCCTATCTTGAAAAAAACAAAACAAAAAATTCATCTTTGAGGGTTAGTAGAATTTATATCTCTATGGTCCAGTAGGGAAGCTAAATAAGTAAGACTGGATTAAAGGGTTGAAAACCCCTGGGCAAGAAAGAGAAAGTAGCTAGCTGTCTGGAACTGATGCTTATCTGAGCCATTCCTGAGAAGGCGATGGAGGTAGAAGGAAGCCGTGGAATGGGGAAGATGGTAGGGATGAGAGGGTCGGAATCAAGCTTGGGGACCTGTAAGGGTCTCTAGTCAGCTGAGCAGAGTGGGATCTCACTGGCCTATGTCTAAGGCCATGTCACGTCACCCTGGTGGGAACTTGCAGGGGCATCAAAGAGTGACACCTTGTGGTGGAAGAGAGCAATGACAGAAGCAGCCACAACCCAATGCTCAGGATGCCTGGACTTTTCTCAGTAGGTGTTGAGTGTTCACCACAGGTCTCCTTTGTGAATTACATGGCCCCTCAGCCCTGGGCAATCCTGAAGAAAGGACCGCTCCAAGAAAGGTAATTGGCTAATGGCTGAATTAGCTAAAATTAGAATTGTCTTTAATTTCATTTATTTGAGAATTTGTTTTATTTGAGATAGGGCTTCATTCTGTAGCCCAGACTGGCCTTCAGCTAAAGATCTTCCTGCTTCAGTCTTCCCAGTGCTTGGATTACAAGTATGTACCACCAAGCACACCTATTTTGGAAAAAAAAAAAAAAACTATCTATTAAAACAGCCCTGAAGCTCGGCGTAGTGGTGCACACCTTTGATTCCAGCACTCAGGAAGCTGAAATAGGAGGACTGCTGTGAGTTTACGGCCATCCTGAGACTGCATAGTGAATTTCAGGTCAGCCTGGGCTACAGTGAGACCCTACCTCAAAAAACCAAAACCAACCAAACAAACAATAACAACAAAAACAGCCCCGAGCTGGGCATGGTGATATACACCTTTAATCCCAGCAATTGGGAAGCAGAGGTAGGATTGCTGTGATTTTTTTTTGAGAGAGAGAGAGACAGACAGACAGAGAGAGAGAGAGGAAGAAGCAGAGAGAATGGGCACGCCAGGGCCTCTCTTCGGCTGTGAACGAACTCCAGACACGTGTGCCCCCTTATGTGCATGTGCAACATTGAACGCTTGCATCCTTTTTTTGTGTCTGGCTAAACGTGGAACCTGGAGATTTGAACAAGCTTTTTTGTTTCTTTTTAAAAAGATTTTATTTTTATTTATTTATTTATTAGAGACAGAGCAAGGGAGAGAGAAAGAAAGAGTGAGCATGGTTATGCCAGGGACTCTAGCCAGTGCAAACGAACTCCGGACTCATGCGCCACCTTGTGTATCTGGCTAACATGGGACCTGGAGAATTGAACGGAGATCCTTAGGCTTCACAGACATGTGCTTTAATTGCTAAGCCATCTCTCCATCCCTGAACAAGCATTTTTAGGTTTTGCAGGCATGTACCTTAACCATTAAGCCATCTCTCCAGCCCGGATTGCTGTGAGTTTTGAGGCCAGTTTAGGTCCACAGAGTTCCAGGTTAGCCTGGGCTACAGCGAGACCCTACCTTGAAAAAACAAACAAACAAACAAACAAACAAAAAACAGCCCTGAATGTGGATATAGCTCAGTGGTAGTAGGCAAGAAAAAAGGTGGAGCCAGGAGAATTCTAAAAGCTTGCAGGTCTGCTAGCCTCACATGTGCAGCAGTGAATAACAATGAAAGAGCCTGCCTCAAACAAGGTGGAAGGTGAGGACTGACACCTTTGACTTTCACACATGTACAGTGGTGTGGTAGTTTGAATGTCATCAAGCAAATGTATGGCCCCATATGCTCAGGTGTTTTATTAAAATTTGCCTTTGCAACTTCAGCCCCTAGCAGGCGGGGGCAGTGGGTGGATCTGAATTTCAGCCCAAAGGTGTGTGAAGAGCAATTTGAACTCTGGTGGTTTGTGCTTGCTGCTTTATGGTGATCGCTAACTGTTGGTGGTTTCCCTCTACTTGGATCTATGAAAAGGAGCCAGTGTCTTCTGCCATTGATGGAACTTTCCCTGGCTCTATAAGCTTGAAATAAATCCCTTCCTCCCATAAAACTATGTTTGGTTGGCTGCTCATCCCAGCAACATGGAGCTGACTACAACAAGTAGCACGCACACACACACAGACACACACACTCACACACACTCACACACACACACATACACACACACACACACACACAGAGTCACTATTTACCCCTCAACAAAAGTAACCTACTCCAAAACTTCAGAAAAACAATATAATTCCAAAACATACAAATTACTAGTGAGTTTGAACTTTCCCTGTCTCTCTGTGGCTTGTTGATCCTCAGCCTTTGTTCATTTTTGTGCTCATTTGTACAAATTCATAGTAATTAGGAATTAGCCCTTTGTCATGCATTACAAATATTTCCCCTACTTTGTCATATGTCTTTTGACTTCATTTATGGTCTCTCCTCCCCCTTTACTTTGTTTTTCTACAGTTTTTAACAAATATTTTAGTTTTATTTATTTATTTGAAAGAGGGAGAGAGAAAAAGAGAGGAGGGAGGGAAGAATGGGCATATCAGGGTCTTCAGCTGCTGTAAATGAACTGCAGACACATGTGCCCCCTTATGCATCTTGCTGGCTTATGTGGGTACTGGGGAAAGCCATCTCTACAGCACATCCCCCTTTTACTTTGAATGGCAGTGCAGGATCAAACCAGGGCCTCACTCATACTAGGAAAACATTCTAGCACTGAGCTACATGCCCAGCTTTTTATGCTGTGCAGTGATTGTATTCAATCTTTTTTTTTTTTTATTGTTTGGTGGATTTAGGTGACCTTTTTGTTTTTAAATATTTTACTTATTATTTATTTAAAGAGTGAGAGAGAAAAAATGGGCATGCCAGGGTCTCATACCACTGCAAGCAGACTCCAGACATATATGTCACCTTGTATACCTGGCTTTATGTGTATACTGGGGAATCAAACCTGAGTCCTTTGGCTTTGCTGACAAGTACCTTAACCACTAAGCAATCTCCCCCCTTTAAATACAGGATCTCAGGTAACCTAGGTTAGTTACAAACTCCCTATGTGGTTGAGCCTGGCCTTGAACTCCTGATCCCCCTGCCTCTACCTCTTAAGTAGTGAGATTACAACATGTGCCACTACACCTGGCTATATTCCATTTTGTTTTTCTCCTTTTAATTTTCTTTTTTAGTATTTTATTTTATTTATTAGAGAGAGAGAGAGAGGGAAAGGCAGATAGAGAGAATGGACACTCCAAAGCCTCTAGCCACTGCACATGAACTCCAGACACATGCACCGCCTTGTGCATCTGGCTTATGTGGGTCCTGGGGAATCAAACCTTGGTCTTCAGGCTTCACAGACAAATCCCTTAACTGCTAAGCTATCTCTCTAGCCCCTATTTTTTCCTTTTTCTTAAAATATTTTATTTATTTATTTTTGAGAATAAGAGATACAGAGAGACAGATAGAGAGAGATAGAGAGATGGGTGTGCCAGGGCCCTGAGCCACTGAAAACGAACTCCAGATGCATGGGCATTTGGCTTATATGAGTACTGGAAAATCTAATCTGGGTTCTTAGGCATTGCAGGCTAGTGCCTTAACCACTAAGCCATCTCTTTGGTCCTTGTTTTTTTGTTTTTCCAAGTAGGGTCTCACGCTAGTCCAGGCTGACCTGGAACACACTCTGTAGCCACAGTCTGGTCTCAAACTCACGGTCATCCTCCTACCTCAGACTCCCCAGTGTTGGGTTTAAAGGTGTGCACCACTACACCTGCCTTTGCAGCTTCAATAATTGTACTAGGGTTAGCTGATGATAGCAGCAGGCTTGACAAGCTGGTTAGGGAACTTACCTGGAGACTGCTTTTGCTGCAGGTTATAAGATTTTTTTTCTTCCTGTGGCCAACTAACTATTTTAGGAACAATTTTCTTCCTACAGCGGAGGGACCATGTATGTGTATGTGTATGTTCCTTACATTTTGCCTTCTTTTCATTTCCTTCCTATCTTTATAATTAGTCTTTATTTGTAATAGTTTAAGGAGTATTGTACATTATGGAAAGAAATCCCCTCTAAAATACACGCTGTCCCAAGCCATCTCTGGCGCCACGCTTGTCTCCATGTCTTGGCAAGAACCATTTCTTCCTGGGGCTGCCTCTGAGTCATTTTGTGTAGCCCAAAGCACTCTTGTGCCTTCCCACAATTATCTTTGAATAGAGTAGTTCAGAATAGGGCATGGGAACGAGCGGGAGGTTGTAAATCCATTCTCCTCCCTCCTCTTGGCAGAAAAGGGCTGGAACCAAGCCTAAGTGTCCAGTCCCAGAGAAGCCTAGGCCAGCACAGGACAATTTAGAGAAAAGCCAGCAGCCCCCAAGGAGTAACACGAGGCCCAAAGGGCTAAGGCAAAGCGTTAAGAAAAAGCACAAAAACTGGGCCTGGTGGGGTACACTTTTAATCCTAGCATTTGGGAGGCTGAGGTAGAAGGATCACTGTGAGTTCAAGGCTAGCCTGAGATACAGAGTGAGTTCCAGATCAGCCTGAACTAGAGGGAGATCCTGCTTCAAATAAATAAATAAACCAACCAGGTGTGGTGGTGCACGCCTTTAATCCCAGCACTCGGGAGGCAGAGGTAGGAGGATTGCTGCGAGTTCAAGGCCACTCTGAGACGACATAGTGAGCCTGAGCTAGAGCGAGACCCTACTTTGGAAAAAAAAAAAAAACAAACAAACAAATTAATAAGTAAATGAAAAAGCAGCAGAAAAACATACTGGTTTGGTGGATGAAAACGTTCCATTCTAGAAAACCAGAAAGAGTTTGGTGGGGTGGCATTTAACTGCAATCACAGCACTCAGGAGGTAGAGGCAGAAGTATCATAACATATTGGAGGCCAGCCTGGCTTCCACAGTAACTTCCAAGGCCAGCTGGAGCTACAGAGTGAAACCCTATATCAAAAGAAAAAAGGCTGGCCAGGCGTGGTGGCGCACGCCTTTAATCCCAGCACTCGGGAGGCAGAGGTAGGAGGATTGCCGTGAGTTCGAGGCTACCCTGAGACTACATAGCTAATTCCAGGTCAGCCTGGACCAGAGTGAGACCCTACCTTGAAAAACCAAAAAAAAAAAAGAAAAAAGGCTGGGGGCTGGAGAGATGGCTCAGTGGTTAAGGTACTTGCCTTCAGAGCCTAATGACCAGAGATCTATTCCCCAGTGCCCATGTAAAGCCAGATGCACAAAGTGGCACATGTATTTAGAGTCCATTTGCAGTGGCTAGAGGCTCTGGCATGTCCATTCTCTGCATCTGTCTCTCTTCTATCTCTCTCTGCTTACAAATTAATCAATCGATCAATCAATAAATCAATAAATAAATATTTTCTTAAAAAATAAGACTGGGACTGGAGAAATGGCTTAGTGGTTAAGGCATTTGCCTGTGAAGCCAAAGGACCAAGGTTCGATTCCCCAGGACCCATGTAAACCAGATGCACAAGGGGCTCATGCATCTGGAATTCATTTGCAGTGGCTAGAGGTCCTGGAGTACCCATTCTCTCTCTGTCTCTCCCCTCTCTCTCTCTCTCTCTCTTTCTCTCTCTTTCTCTGTCTCTCTCATTCTCTGCTTCTCTGCTTGCAAATAAATAAATAAAATTTTTTTAATTAAGAAAAAAAAAAGACTGGGTCTGGCACTTGCTCACAAAACCTGCCAGTCCAGGTTACATTCCCAGTACTTTGTAAAGCCAGATGCACAAAGTGGCTCATACATCTGGAGTTCATTTGCAACAGTAAATAAAAAGCAAGGCTGAAGCCAGGCATAGTGGCACACGCCTTTAATCCCAGCACTTGGGAGGCAGAAGTAGGAGGATCACCATAAGTTTGAGGCCACCCTGAGACTACATAGTGAATTCCAGGTCAGCCTGGACTAGAGTGAAACCCTACCTCAAAAAAAGAAAAAGAAAATTCTCTCCAGGTCAGCCTGAGCTAGAGTGAAACCCTATCTCGAAAATATCCTCCCCCCCAAAAAAAAAATGAAAGAAAGAAAAGAAAAGAAAATTCTCCTTTAGTCTTCTTTTTACCTGTCATGTCATGTTGTGACATTTCACAATGTGACATTTCACAATGATTCAGTGACACTTCCTTAGACTGAGTTATACTCTTCCCTCCTTGAGATAAGTATCTTCCTGAATTTACTGCCCAGTTGCTCAGCATTTTCAGGAGTAATCCTTCCTTGTCTTTTCCTTTTCCCTGGGCTCGTCTTACCTCTTCCTACACCCTGGCCATTTAAATGGGTTTTTCCAAGTCATATTTAGTAGCTTTGGGTCTACCTCATAACTAGCAAAAATGAGACATCTTGGGCCAGATGTGGTGGCTCACATCTTTAATCCCAGCATGTGGAAGGTTGAGATAGGAGGATATCATGAATTTGAGTACTGGATCACAAAGTGAGTTTCAGGTCAGCTTGGTCTGGAATGAGATCCTACCTACCTCAAAAAGAGAGAGGGAGGGGGCTAGAGAGATGGCTTAGCCATTAAGGTGCTTGTCTGCAAAGCCTAAAGACCCATATTCAACTCTCCAGGCCCCAC
The DNA here is from genome assembly GCA_036365145.1 of Orientallactaga sibirica. Lineage (NCBI taxonomy): Eukaryota > Metazoa > Chordata > Mammalia > Rodentia > Dipodidae > Orientallactaga > Orientallactaga sibirica. Next base: position 4,802,889 of record JAEOAD010000031.1, on the reverse strand, counting down.
ATAAGCCAGACACACAAGGTGACACAAGCATGCAAGGTGGCACACAGGTCTTGAGTTTGATTGTAGTGGCTGGAGCCCCTGGCATACTAATTATCTTCCTCTCTTTGTCTCTCTTATAAAAAAATAAAGGCCAGCCATCATGGTGCATGCCAGTAAGATATTGCTGAAGAGGCAGAGGCGTAAGGATCAGGATTTCAAGGCCAGCCTGGGCTAGGCTACACATTAATAAAAAGAGGCCAATCTGTTATCTATTGGGCTTGCATCAAAAAGAGAGAAAGAAGCCGGGCATGGTGGCGCATGCCTTTAATCCCAGCACTCAGGAGGCAGAGGTAGGAGGATCACCATGAATTCGAGGCCACCCTGAGACTACATAGTTAATTCCAGGTCAGCCTGGACTTTGTGAGACCTACCTCGAAAAACCAAAAAAAAAAAAAAAAAAAAAAAGAGAGAGAGAGAGAAAAGAAAGAGAGGGGGGAGATGGGAGATGGCTTAACAGATAAGGTGTTTGCCTGCAAAGCCTGACAACCTGGGTTCAATTCCCCAGAACCCCCATAAAGCCAGATGCATAAAGTGGCTCCTAAGTCTGGAGTTTGCAGTGGCTAGATACCCTGGTGTGCCCATTCTTTCTCTCTCAACTTGCAAATAAATAAATAAAATATATTTAAGAGAGAGAAAGATCCTCTGTATACAACCATAAGAGGCTCCCTTCCTTCTCTGACATTGGGGAAGTAAGTTGATTAAGCAATGATGGGGTGTTAGGTAGAAAGAGGTACCTTCAGCATACAAAGAGCCTAAGCCTCATCTCCTTGGGGTTCATGGGTTCTGATTGTGACCAAGTGTCATGAGAAGTAGGCACTCCTTGTCCCCATTCCTTACTTCCCTCAAATTTAGATGAACTAAGGACCTCACAAGGACTTGGGCTGGGCATATTTTGAGGTGAGGTCCCTTCTTGCTCAGCATCTGAAACATAACTGATGACACATGGTTTCTGCTTGTCTAGTTGTTTCCTCAAAGGCTTTCAGTCTCTGGGCTGGAGAATCTGCATTTATGTAGGGTGTTAGCAAGGAGAGGCTGCAGGACAGACCCAATCCCCTCTCCACTTGGCACATCCAGGGGATGGCCATATAATTGGGACTCTGCCTACAAAATGCTCTTTCCCGCCACTTAGAGAGTACAGTCAGGAAAGCCAGGAAATAGATGCGTATGGATCACCATAGTCATGGGGCAGGCAGGCTGGACTACTGCTAAGCGATGGTTATTGTGGTTCTTGGGGCCTTACACTTTGTTTCTTGGTTCCCAAACATTCTCAGACTTGACTCTCCAGCTCCCATCTATTTCTTGAAAGACTTTCAATAAGTCTCTTTTGCTTAAATTAGTCTGAGGAGGTTCTAGCATAGACTGACCTCAGGGTGCCTTGAACTAAAAGTGATCCTCCAACCTCTGCCTCTGCTGGAATTAAAGGTGTGCACCACCACACCCAGATTCTATGTAGGGTGTTTAAAAAATATTTAAAAATTTATTTATTTATTTATTTATTTATTTATTTATTTGAGACAGAGAGAGGGAAAGAGAGAGAAGGAGAGTGAGAATGGGCACACCAGGACCTCTAGCCACTGTATACAAACTCCAGACGTGTGTGCCCCCTTGTGCATCTGGCTTACGTGGGACCTGGAGAATCAAACCAGGGTCCTTAGGCTTCACAGGCATGCACCTTAACCACAAAGCCATCTCTCCAGCCCTTCTATGAAGTTTTTCACCATGAATACTTCCTGGTAGAATAGAGCCTCCTTCCCCCTGTGGTGAAAAGAATCTCTTGGAGGAGCAGCCTTGAACTTGGCTGTGTTTCTAGGATGGCCTTGTTGTCTCATGATGATCTTCGGGACTGGTTCTTCTCTTTAGTTCCAGTAGGTTATGCATGGTCTTACTTGTGACTTACTCTCTGTCTCACCCTGGAGACTTGACCTAGGCCAAGAGCTGATTCCCAATTAGTAACAGGGCAGAGATGGCTAGCTCCAGATCTTTTTGGTGTGTGTGTGTGTTTATGTGTATGAGTGTGGATGCACACATGCAATGGCACGTGTGTGGAGTCAGAGGACAACCTTAGGTGTTGGTCCTTGCCTTCCACCTTGTTTGAGGCAGAATGTCTCCTCTTGTTCACAGCAGGCTCTCTGGCTTAAGAGCGCCGAGCTGATTTTACCTGTTTCTGCCTCACTTCTCTGTCTGTTTTGGTTTTTCAAGGTAGGGTCTCGCTCTAGCCCAGGCTGACCTGGAATTCACTATGTGGTCTAAGGCTAGACTCAAACTTACAGCAATCGTCCTACCTCTGCCTCCCCAGTCCTGGGATTAAAGGTGTGAGCCACCACCCCAGGCTGTTTTTTATCTTATTTTATTTTTTTTGAGACAGGTTCTATGTAGTACAGGTTGGCCTCAAACTTGCAGCAATCCTTCTCCTGCCTCAACATCCAGAGACCTGGGATGGCAGGTCTGAGACACCATTCTTCGGCTTTAGGTCCAGTTCTTATGGTCAGAGGTTTACTTGGGATGGGAGCAGAGATCAATGGACTCTTTGGGCTGCTGGAAAGTCCAGCTGTGCAACCTTCTACACCATCAAAGTTTTTGTGTATTATGTAAATTCCCATTTCTGGTGAGGATGACTAGGTGAAAAAATAAATCTTTGTTAACCTAAGATCATACCCTCAATCATTTTTAGATTTCCCTCTCTGAGTACGCTGACCTCAGAAAGAGAAATTGCACCCAGGAACTTAATGTATTCTCTCAGGCTGACCTGGAGATGGTGCTGTTTGCATGTTGTCAGTTTAGGCTAATGAATTAAGACTCCATCAGGGTGTAGCTTCTCATGATAGGATTCAATCCTATACCCAGTAACAAATCTAAATGAATGAGGTTAATTAGTGAAAAAGTGAATTTCAAATCATCTTGGTAGTGGTACAGAGCACTTTCTAACACAGACCTCAGAAGCTATACAAAGTAAGCTGTTCCCTTTGGCAGCCATCGCCAGTGTGGCATCTGCCAAAATAACGTTCAATCCCTTTGTGATTTCTTTTGTTTTGTTTTGTTTTTCGAGATAGGGTCTCTATCTGAGGCTAACCTGGAATTCACTATGGAGTCTCAGGGTGGCCTCAAACTCATGGCAATCCTCCTACTTCTGCCTCCCGTGTGCTGGGATTAAAGGCTTGCACCACCATGCCTGGCAAGAACTTATAAAAGGCATTTCAATGCACCTTCGCACATTCAGTGGAAGATTATGTCTTCTTTTTCCAAAGAGCTGAGACAGAAGTAAAACGTTCGTTCTATACCTATACAAAAGGATAATGATGTTTGGGTTGTGTGAGGACACTGTAAAGGTCAGCAGATGGCCAAGTAGTCCAGATGTACCAGAAGAAATATGTCATCTACATTGAACAGGTACACAGGAAAAAGGCTAACGGCACAACTGTCCATGTGGGCATTCACCCAGCAAGGTGAATCACCAGGCTAAACCTGGATAAAGATGGAAGGAAGATCCTGGAACTGAAAGCCAAAACTTGCCAAGTAGGAAAGGAAAAGGGTAAATACGAGGAGGAAACACTTGAGAAGATACAGGAGTAGAGCTGCCTTGTGTACAGCTTTCACTGAGCGCTTTGATTAAATAATCCTAGTCATCGGTTATGTTTGGAAAAAGAAAAAGAGTTAGACCCTATCTTGAGAACCCCTTTAAAAAACTCTCCCAAAAAGGGCCTTGAGAGATGGCTTAGCGGTTAAGCTCTTGCCCGTGAAGCCTAAGGACCCTGGTTCAAGGCTCAATTCCCCAGGACCCACATAAACCAGATGCACAAGGGGGCACATGCATCAGGAGTTCATTATTTGACACAGAGAGAGAACGGGCGTGCCAGGGCCTCCAGCTACTTCAAACGCATGCGCCCCCTTGTGCATCTGGCTAACATGGGTCTTGGGGAATTGAACCTGAGTCCTTTGGCTTTTCAGGCAAATGCCTTAACTGCTAAGCCATCCCTCCAGCCCTCAAATAAATAAATGAATAAAAAATATTTTTAAATCCCCTGAAAAATCACTGCATAAAAATCCAAACTTCTAGCCAGGCATGGTGGTTCACGCCTTTAATCCCAGCACTTTGGGAGGCAGAGGTAGGAGGACTGCCTTGAGTTTGAGGCCTCTCTGAAACTACATAGTTATTTCCAGGTCAGCCTGGGCTACAGTGAGACCCTACCTTGAAAAACTAAAAAAAAAAAAAAAAAAAAAAATTCGAATTTCTAGGAACCCTTCTACACTGTTGGTGGGAATGCAATCTGGTCCATCCATGTGTAAATCAGTGTGGAGGTTCCTGAGGCAGCTAAATATAGATCTATCATATGACCCAGCTATACCACTCCTAGGCATATGTCCTAAGGACTCGTCTCACTACCTTAGAGATACTTGCTCCACCATGTTTATTGCCGCTCTATTCACAATAGCTAGGGAAATGGAATCAGCCTAGATGTCCCTCAACTGATGAGTGGATAATGAAGATGTGGCACATTTATACAATAGAGTTTACTCAGCGGTAAAGAAAAATGAAGTTATGAAATTTGCAGGAAAATGGATGGATATGGAAAGTATTATACTTAGTAAGGTAACCCAGGTCCAGAAAGCCAAACATCACATGTTCTCTCTCATATGTGGATCCTAGCTACAAATGATTGGACTTCTTGTGAGTAAAAATAAAACTCAGTAGCAGAAGCCAGTAAGCTAGAAAGGGGATATAAAGGAAATAGAAAGGGAGGGAGGGGGGACTTAATAGGATGGCATTGTATATATGTAAGTAGAAGAACAGCTTAATGGGGGTGAAAAGGCCTAAGTGAGGTCAGGGGAAGAGATTGAGTAAAGGAAAGGTGGAGGGAGGGCTAATAAAAATCTAACAGGATATAAATAAGTCATATGGAAACCTACTTTTCTGGACAATGGCACACTCAGAAGCCATAGATTGTTACTAGAAAAATTTCAGTGCCAGGGATTGGATGCCTTCCAGTGAGTTGTTGGCTGGGTAGGTCACAGATAGCCCCAAAACATTATAGGCCATTGCCGAGGCCCTTGGTTTCCCACCAGGAATAGATAGTAAGACCCTATTGCTGAAGACTCCACATACTTGGGCAGCAAGTTCACTGAGAAATCCTGCTGAAGCTGAGCTGAAAGCCTCCTCCATGTGAACCAGCTGACAGAAAGGTGGAAAAAGCTACGCTGCATGCAGTTCAATGGGAGAAAGAAAACACCAGTGAAGGTACTCAACAGTGAACACTGAAAGCTTTAAATTTGGCCAGCCAGGACAAATGAGCCAGCAGGTGCAACAGTGGCATATCTGTTAAGGGGGAAACCAAATGCTCTCTAATTGGACTGGAGGTCTGCTTCATGGGAGGGAACACATCCCTGATACTGAAAACCTATGACAGGGGGTAGTCATGAGCCCCAGGGGTGTAACATCTGCTGGTGTCTGGCTAAATGTATATACTATGCTCACCAAACTGCCCAGTAAGCACTTCTCTTAATGTCCACACCCATATATTAATGCTATTCTCACTTTTGGTTAAAGAAGACTCTCTTTTCAGGTGGTGGCGACCTTGGGATTACTCCGAAGGCACCATGGTGCTGAGAAGAAGTGACAGAGGAGTGCTCAGCACTGAAACCTCTCTATCACACCTTCCAAGACTTAGGGTCCATGGCAGAAGAGGTGGTGGAAAGAGTGTAATAGCCAAAGGAAGGGTAGGACTCTTTATAATGCACTCCTCCAGACACAAGATGGCCTGGATATCCATGACCTCACAGTTCCTGACACTACCTATCCAAGACCATCATAACAGGAGGAAAAGATGGTTACATCAAAATAAAAGAGAGACTGATTGAGAGGGGGAAGGGGTATGATGGAGAGTGGAGTTGCAAAGGGGAAAGTGAGGAGAGGGAGGGAAGTACCATAGTTCTTTGTGTATAATTATGGAAGTTGTTAATAAGAAAAAGAAAAGAACTGGGCATGGTGGCTCATGCCTTTAATCTCAGCATTTGGGAGGCAGAGGTGGAGGAATGCCATGAGTTCAAGCCCACCCTGAGACACAGAGTGAATTCACTCAGCCTGGGCTTGAGACCCTTCAAAACAAAACAAAACAAACAAAACAAAAAACATCAAAGCAGAAAACCAGAGGCTACAGAGAACTCAATTCTAAAACAAGCCTGCCATGGCTCAGGGAACATTGTGGAAGAGGTGGAAGATTGTAAAGCCCCAAGGGGTCTTCAGTTTCTTTTAAGTCTCAACCCCAGCAGTAAGTCCATGGAGGTGGGTTATATGGCAGGGACTCTCTTCAACCTCCACAGACCGAGGAGCAGACGGAGGAGAATGCTGGTCTTTTCCCTTGTTGACTTAGTCCAGCACCCTCGCCCGTGGGATAGGGCTGCTCACCCTCATTGTAGGTCTTCCCCACTCACTTAATGTTCTGGAATCACCTTCACTGGAGAAAGGCCTCATGGGTAAGGTGCTAACCTAACAAACATGCAAACCTAAGTGTGAGCCCCAGTACTCAATCTAATGTGCTGGGCATGGCGGCACTTGCTTGTCGTCCAGCACTGGGGAGGCAGAGACAGGAGGATCCCCGGAGCTCACTAGCCAGCTAGTTCACACACACACACACACACACACACACACACACGTCTCAGTGACAATCACTATCTATGTCCAGAGCCAAGAAGGTCTCCAGGTGGGTGGAGAGAGCACTCACAGAAGTCTGCACCAAGAGAAGAGTTGTCAAGATTATTGGAGAGACAGATGCATGCCAGTCCCCCAGAAATGCTTCAGTGAACACTTTCAAATATGCTTTAGCAAATGAAAAATGGCAAGTCCAGGGCTGGAGAGATGGCTTAGCAGTTAAGGCACTTGCCTGCAAAACTTAAGGACCCATGTACAACTCTCCAGATCCCACATAAGCCAGATCCACAAGGTGACACAAGTGCAAGGTCATAGATGCACACTAGGGGGCACATGCATCTGGAGTTCAATTGCAGTGGTTGGAGGCCCTGGTGTGACAATTCTCTCCCTCTCTCTCTAAAAAAAAAAAATTAAAAATGGCAAGTCCAGAAAAATAAATAAATAAAAGATACCAAAGATTTAAGTACCCCTACAATTGAAAAGTTCACTAGAGAAGACAGGAGCACTCTGCATGCTCCCTTGGTGAGGAAGTCCTTCCAGCTGCTCTGAGCAGTTCCCTCTGGAGTTGACCATCTTAAATTTTTGTTCTTACATCCTGTTTTGTTGACCACCATCTCTATCTTTACTTCCTGTTTTGGGGCCCTGTGTTGGCCCATTACCACCTACTATCATTCACGTCTTATTTCCAGGGCCTACTAGTCAGTCCCTCTTAGAGATAACCTCCTGCTTCACATTACTATACAAAGAGTCAGGCTTGGTGGAGCGTGCCTGTAATCCCAGCACTTGGGAGGTAGAAACAAAGAGGATCAGGAGTTCAAGGCCATTCTTAGCTACACAGTGATTTCAAGTCCAGCTTTAGCGACATAAAACTCAAAAAACAAAACAAACAAAAATACCAGCTGGGCAAGGTGGCACACACATTTAAGAAAGAAAAGAAAAAATAATAAGTCCATATAGCTTTTTTTAAAAAAAACATTTTTTTTTAGGGCTGGAGAGATGGCTCAGCTTTAGTGATTAAGGCACTTTCCTGCAAAGCCTAAGGACCCATGTTCGACTCTCCAGGTCCCATGTAAGCCAGATGCATAAAGTGACACAAGCGTGCAAGGTTGCATATGCACACAAGATGGCACATGCATCTGGAGCTCCATTGCAGTGGCTGGAGGCCCTGACCTACCCATTCTCTTTCTCTCTGACTCTCTTAAAATATTTTCAATTTACTTATTTGAGAGACAGGCAGAGAGAGAGAGAGAGAATGGGCACACCAGGGCTCCAGCTATTGCAAATGAACTCCAGATGCATGTGACACCTTGTGCATCTGGCTTACATGGGTCCTCGGGAATCAAACCTGGAACTTTTGGCTTCACGGATAAGCACCTTAACCACTAAGCCATCTCTTCAGCCCCATATAGCTTTTAAAATTTTGCTCTTGTGAAAAATTTCTAGCTGGGCGTGGTGGCACATGCCTTTAATCCCAGCACTTGGGAGGCAGAGGCTGGAGAATCACCATGAGTTCAAGGCTGCCCTGAGAATACAGAGTGAATTCCAGGTCAGCCTGAGCTAGAGTGAGAACCTACCTCAAAAAACCAAAAAAAAAAAAAAAAATTCTTTAGCCAAGTGTGTTGGCACACGCCTTTAATCCCAGCACTCTGGAGGCAGAAGTAGGAGGATCACCATGAGTTTGAGGCCGCCCTGAACTTCTTAGTGAATTCCAGGTCAGCCTGGACTAGAGTGAAACCCTACCTCGAAAAACCAAAATAAAATAATATAAAATAAAATTTTCTTTTCTTCTTTCTTTCTTCTTTCTTTCTTTCTTTCTTTCTTTCTTTCTTTCTTTCTTTCTTTTTTAAGACAGGATCTTAGGTAGCCTAAGTTGGTTTCCAATTTATTATGTAGCTGAAGATGACTCTGAACTCCTGAACTTCCTGCCGCCACTTCCCAGATGCTAAGATTACAAGTATGTGCTAACCAAGTCAACAATAAAGTTAATTTAAAAATGAGGGCTGAGGCCGGGCGTGGTAGCACATGCCTTTAATCCCAGCACTCAGGAGGCAGAGGTAGGAGGATCGCCGAGAGTTCAAGGCCACCCTGAGACTACATAGTTAATTCCAGGTCAGCCTGGACCAGAGTGAGACCCTACCTCGCAAAAACCAAAAAAATAAAATAAAATAAATAAATAAATAAATAAAAATGAGGGCTGGAGGGATGGCTTAGCAGTTAAGGCATTTGCCTGCAAAGCCAAAGGACCCAGGTTTGATTCCCCAGGATCCATGTTAGCCAGATGCACAAGGTGGGGCATGCATCTGGAATTCTTTTGCAGTGGCTGGAGGCCATGGTGCACTCATTTTCTCTCCCCCCCCTTTCTCTCCGTCAAATAACTAAATAAAAATAAAAACTTTGTTGAAAATGAGAAGAGTAAGAATAATCAGTTCATAGAAAACAAGATTAAGTTCATCAATAAACGTGAAGCATTTGTTATATACTCCTAAGTAAATAAGATTTTTAAAAAATATATAGTCATTTGAAGGACTGGGAAGATACAGCTCAGTGCTTGCCTCAAAAGCATGAGGTCTGGAAAGATGGGTTTAGCTGTTAAAGACAATTGCTTGAATAGCCTGACAGCCTGGGTTCAATTCCCCAATACCTAAGTGAAGCCAGATGTATAGAGTGGTGCATACATCTGGAGTTTGTGTGCAGTGGCAAAGAAGCCCTGGTGCACCCTGTGTCTCTGTCTCTCTCTCTCACACACATGCTTTCTCCCTGAATAAATAGATAATAAATAAATAAATATTTTTTAAAAGCATGAGGAGCCGAATTCTATTCCCAGAACCCACATTAATAACAACAACAAGTTGGGTGCGATGGCCAGCACTGGGGAGGTAGAAAGAGGTAGATCCTTGGGACTTGCTGGCCAGCCAGCCTAGCCTGATTGGCAAGTTCCAGACCAAAAATATTACCTGTCTTTAAAAAGATGGACAATGTTTTTGAGGAATAATGATACCTGAAGTTGTCATCCGGCCTCCCCATGCACCCACACATGTGCACCTGCACACACGCACGAGACAAATAAATAAAATGTAATTATTTGATTGCACTTGTTCTAACACAGACCTGGAAGGGGGTCTTCTTCTCCCTTCTTAGGCTTCCCACTTGGGTGCAGATGTAGTTACCCTTCTATTTTCAGGCAGTGTTTGAGGGAGCAATTTCTTCATCAGCACCAGTCTTGGGAACACAAGGTGCTACTGTGACACCAAGGGAATTATAGGGACACCAAGGTGGTAGCCACACCCAGTGCCGAGATATGCTGGTAAACTGCCCAGTGACAGATCAGTACCCCAATGGGCAGATGTGTTAGGGGCGGAATGGCCTCAGGAAGGTGAGGGGAGGCTATGAAAGCCTGGGAATTCTTCGGCAGCTAGAGTGGGGCGGGGCTTTCCTGTAGACGTGGGGAATACCACGTGTGTAAACAAAGGGTTTAAGACAACCGGGTGCATGTGCATCGCTGCAAATTGCGGGAGAAGTTCTGGCTTGGACCACGAGGGCTTTTCTGCTCAGATTTCTTTCCTGCTCAGTCACCTTTTGCCTGCCGACGGGTCCAAAGTTGTTATCTCACTTGCTTCTCACTTCTCAACTGATTAAAAAAAAAAAAACTTTCCAAGTTCTCCCATCCAACTTTCACTTTCTATAAACAAATACACGCGGGCCTTAAAAGTAAAACAATTTGTCTTAGGTCAAATCCTGAGCAACACTTGCTGTCGTCCTAACTAAGGCGCTGTCACTTGGCTATCAAATCCGCCCCCGCCAACCGCCCCCGCACTTGTTAGCCCGGAATGCAGTGGTCTCTGGGTGGACTACATTTCCCACAATGCCTCAGGTCCAACCTCCCTCCCTCCGCCCATCTGGGCGTTATCTCTACCAATAGAGCAAGAGTTCCCAAAGGGTTCTCCTCGACAGCCAATGAGGTGTGGTGGTGGGCGGGCATCTCCCGTCCATTGTTCTCGGTGCCCCTCGGGCGAGCGGAGGTGAATCCGGAGGGGCTGGTCGGGCGGGGACCGAGGTGCTTGGAGGTGGGGCATGCATCTGGAATTCTTTGCAGTGGCTGGAGGCCATGGTGCACTCATTTTCTCTCCCCCCCCATTTTCTCCATCAAATAACTAAATAAAAACTTTGTTTAAAATGTGAAGAGTAAGAATAATCAGTTCATAGAAAACAAGATTAAGTTCACCAATAAACGTGAAGCATTTGTTATATACTCCTAAGTAAATAAGATTTTTAAAAAATATATAGTCATTTGAAGGACTGGGAAGATACAGCTCAGTGCTTGCCTCAAAAGCATGAGGTCTGGAAAGATGGGTTTAGCTGTTAAAGACAATTGCTTGAATAGCCTGACAGCCTGGGTTCAATTCCCCAATACCTAAGTGAAGCCAGATGTATAGAGTGGTGCATACATCTGGAGTTTGTGTGCAGTGGCAAAGAAGCCCTGGTGCACCCTGTGTCTCTGTCTCTCTCACACACACACATGCTTTCTCCCTGAATAAATAAATAATAAATAAATAAATATTTTTTAAAAGCATGAGGAGCCGAATTCTATTCCCAGAACCCACGTTAATAACAACAACAAGTTGGGTGCGATGGCCAGCACTGGGGAGGTAGAAAGAGGTAGATCCTTGGGACTTGCTGGCCAGCCAGCCTAGCCTAATTGGCAAGTTCCAGACCAAAAATATTACCTGTCTTTAAAAAGATGGACAATGTTTTTGAGGAATAATGATACCTGAAGTTGTCATCCAGCCTCCCCATGCACCCACACATGTGCACCTGCACACACGCACGAGACAAATAAATAAAATGTAATTATTTGATTGCACTTGTTCTAACACAGACCTGGAAGGGGGGTCTTCTTCTCCCTTCTTAGGCTTCCCACTTGGGTGCAGATGTAGTTACCCTTCTATTTTCAGGCAGTGTTTGAGGGAGCAATTTCTTCATCAGCACCAGTCTTGGGAACACAAGGTGCTACTGTGACACCAAGGGAATTATAGGGACACCAAGGTGGTAGCCACACCCAGTGCCGAGATATGCTGGTAAACTGCCCAGTGACAGATCAGTACCCCAATGGGCAGATGTGTTAGGGGCGGAATGGCCTCAGGAAGGTGAGGGGAGGCTATGAAAGCCTGGGAATTCTTCGGCAGCTAGAGTGGGGCGGGGCTTTCCTGTAGACGTGGGAATACCACGTGTGTAAACAAAGGGGTTTAAGACAACCGGGTGCATGTGCATCGCTGCAAATTGCGGGAGAAGTTCTGGCTTGGACCACGAGGGGCTTTTCCTGCTCAGATTTCTTTCCTGCTCAGTCACCTTTTGCCTGCCGACGGGTCCAAAGTTGTTATCACTTGCCATACACTTCTCAACTGATTAAAAAAAAAAAAAAACTTTCCAAGTTCTCCCATCCAACTTTCACTTTCTATAAACAAATACACGCGGGCCTTAGAGAAGTAAAACAATTTGTCTTAGGTCAAGTCCTTGAGCAACACTTGCTGTCGTCCTAACTAAGGCGCTGTCACTTGGCTATCAAATCCGCCCCCGCCAACCGCACCCCCCCCGCACTTGTTAGCCCGGAATGCAGTGGTCTCTGAGTGGACTACATTTCCCACAATGCCTCGGGTCCAACCTCCCTCCCTCCGCCCAGCTGGGCGTTATCTCTACCAATAGAGAAGCAGAGTTCCCAAGGGTTCTCCTCGACAGCCAATGAGTGTGGTGGTGGGCGGGCATCTCCCGTCCATTGTTCTCGGTGCCCCTCGGGCTTGAGCGGAGGTGAATCCGGAGGGGCTGGTCGGGCGGAGACCCGAGGTGCTTGGGTTTGCGGAGTGGTCGCAGGCGCAGAGCCTGGTGTCGGGAGAGGTGAGCTCCGAGAGGCAGGCCCGGAGCCGCGCGCGCGGCCGCGGGCAGCCCGAGACCGGCGAGTAACGGGCCTGGAGCCAGCGGCGGGCAAACCCTCCTGGGGGAGGGGCGTCGGGGGCGCTGTCCGCCGCGGCCGGGCTCCTCGGAGCCACCGCTACTCTCCTCCCGCCAGAACTTGCACATCCTACCCGGGAGCGCAGGTTTTACGCTGCAAAGGTACCATCGACGACATCCCCGGGGAGCCTCCTCGATGTACAGATGGGGAAACTGAGGTTCCGCGGGGGCGTGTCTTGTCCCGGTTTCGCGAATGAGCTGTGTAAGCTCAGTTTTCCCAGACTACCAGGATGAATTCTGATATATTTATTTGTGTTTCACCTGGTCGCTGGTAAATTCACATTTTGAGAGCTTTGGTTTTGCCACTCGGCAGTTTTGGTTGTTGTTGCTCTATTTTTACTTTTCCTGTTTTTCCGTTGAGGAAGGTGTTAATCTGAATCTTCGATGTAGTAATGGTTTTTTTTAAAAAATAAATCTTCGGGGAGCGGGGTTGGAGAGATAGATGACGTAGCAGTTAAAGCGCTTGCCTGCGAAGCTTAATGGACCCACGTTCGATTCCCCAGAACCCACGTAAGCCAGATGCACAAGGTGGTGCATGCATCAGGAGTTCGTTTGCAGCGCTAGAGGTCCTGGCGGGCCCATTCTCTCTATCTGTTTCTTTCTCTTCTTCTCCCTCCCTTTCTCAAATAAATAAATAAATAAATAAATAAATAAATAAATATATAAATAAATATAAAAATAATAAATAATTTAAAAAATTAAATCCTCATAGCTTTTATGTTTAAATCATTTTTAATTCTATTGCTCCAGATATTTTGTAAACTTGCTATTCAGGTTTCCCCTCCCCTTTCTCACGTGCGTTCATTTTTAAAGAAAATTGGGAAATGGGGTAGGGCATGACCCATGCCTGTAATCGCAGCACTCAGAAGGTGGAGAGGCAGGAGGAGCAGGAGTAATCCTTGGCTACATATGGAGTTCAAGGCCAGCCTGAGCTACAAGTGACTTTGTCTCAACAAAGGGAATATGGATTTTACTGTCTATGGTGTTTCTGCTTTGCAGGTTTTTTTTAAATGTTTTTATTTATTTGAGAACTAGAGATAAAGAATGGGTGTGCCAAGGCCTCTAACCATTGCAAACAAACTCCAGACACATGCACCACCTTGGTTTATGTGGGTACTGGGGAAATACAGACCTTAACTGCTAAGTCATCTCTCCAGCCCTGGTTATGGTTTTGTTGTTGTTGTTGTTGTTTTAGTTTTTCGAGGTAGGGTTTCACTCTAGTCCAGGCTGACCTGGAATTCACTATGTAGTCTCAGGGTGGCCTCGAACTCATGACTATCCATCTACCTCTGCCTCCAGAGTGCTGGGATTAAAGGCGTGTGCCACCACGCCCAGCCCTGGTTATGTTTTTATACATTATTTTCATATCAGGAATATTACCTGAAATCATTAGTGATTAATAATCTTTGTTACTATAATATAGTGATTGCCCCGCTTGAGGCCCAATCTATCTCCAGAACCACAAAAGTGCTCAAATCTTAAATTCCATGAGCATGCACTTTTTTTCTTTTCTTTTCTTTCTTTCTTTCTTTTTTTTTTTTTTTTTTTTTTTGCAGCTGGCAAATTAAGACATAGAACAGGCCAGGTGTGGTGGCACACACCCTTAATCCTAGCACTTGGGAGGCAGAGGTAGGTGGATCACCATGAGTTCGAGGCCACCCTGAGAATACAGAGTGAATTCCAGGTCAGCCTGGGCTAGAGCAAGACACTACCTCAAAAAAACAAAATATATATACAGACTTTAAAACATCATTTTTAAACAATACAGTGTAACAATTATTTACATAGTATTTATACTTAGGTATATGTAGTCTAGAGTGATTTAAAGTATATATTATGTCATCTATATAAGAGGCTTGAGCATCCACAGTTTTGGGGAGTCTGTGAGGTTCCTGTCACCAGTTTCTGGATACAGAGGGTTGATTGCACTTTAAAATCTGGCCTTCTGAAGTTCATTTGAACATCTGATTGATAGCTAAATCTTTAGATGGGCCCTAAAAGACTAAGAAGGAAGAGTGTTACTGTCTTTGTTTACTAGGTCGGTCACTGAGGTTGAATGACTAAGTTGTATGTTAGGTCAAGGTCACTTGCTGTGCATCAAGTCTGAGCTGACTTAGGTCAGAACACTTCAGTCCTACCTTTCCCCCCCCCAAAAAAAACATGGCATTTTTGCATTCCCAATACTCATTCTTTGGTCTTTTGGAAATAACAGCGTTGCATTTCTCTCTCTCTCTTTCTGTGTGTGTGTGTGTGTGTGTGTGTGTGTGTGTGTGTGTGTGAGAGAGAGAGAGAGACTTGCACAGGGAGATAACATTTTTAAGAATAATACATTCTTCTTTTATGAGAGACAGGAAGCCTCTCTTGGTTTGCGGATGTAAAGATCATTTGGTGGCCTGATTTAGGCTGCTGTGAGTTAGATGGTTTTAGGACAGTCTACTTAGCGATTCTGGGTCTCTGTCTTGTTTTTCAGCAGACTTTCTTACTGAAGTTTGAGGAAAGAGGTGCCTGCCTGGAGAAGACTGTGGTGTAAGCCTGAGTGATTGCCCAAGAAGGTGGACAATGGCTATGGAAGTTCCAACAGTGACCACTCCCCTCAACCCTTTAGTCCAGGTGCCTCAAGAAGATGAACAGGTGGAGGACACCACTACGATCCTGGAGGATGACTCCTGGGTGCAAGAAGCCGTACTGCAGGAGGATGGCCCTGAATCTGAGCCCTTTCCCCAGAGAGCTGGAAAGGGCAGGCCACAGGAGGAGGGCACAGCTGGGGGAGCAGATGGTGCTCTTGGCCGCCTTCGGGAACTCTGCCGGCGCTGGCTGCGGCCAGAGGTGCACACTCAGGAACAGATGCTAACAGTTCTGCCAAAGGAAATTCAGGCCTGGCTGCAAGAGCATCGGCCTGAAAGCAGTGAGGAGGCTGTGGCCCTGGTAGAAGACTTGACCCAGACCCTTCGAAACAGTGGTAAGACATAGACCCACATAAGGAGAGAGTGGGAGCAACCCTCCCCCAGGTGGAGAAGGGAGTGTTTGTGGAGGAGGAGTAGATGGAGACTAGGACAGAGTAAGTGATGGAACCCTCCCTTTTTCTGTCTCCTTGGCAGTCAACATAGTTATCACTCTTTTTAAAAATTTATTTATTTATTTGAGAGAGAGAAAGTAGCAGAGAGAGACAGAAAAAATGAATGGGTGTGCCAGGGCCTCTAGCCACTGCAAACAAACTCCAGACACAAGTGCCACCTTGTGCATCTGGCTTATGTGAATCCTGGGGAATCAAACCTGGGTCCTTTGGCTTTGTAAACAAGTGCCTTAACCACTAAGCAATCTATCCAGCCCTAAAATAATTTTTTTTTTTTTTTTTTTTTGGTTTTTCGAGGTAGGGTCTTGCTCTAGCACAGGCTGACCTGGAATTCACTATGTAGTCTCAGGGTGACCTTGAACTCTTGGCAATCCTCCTACCTCTGCCTCCTGAGGGCTGGGATTACAGGTGTGTGCCACCATGCCTGGCTAAAATAATTTTTTTAAACAACTGTTAAAGGTTATGTGGAAAGAAACCTATGACCTTTGTAATATGTCCCTTGTCACCTTCAGTTGGTTGTGCAACAGTTATTCATATAGTTCCAACAATTAGAAAGAAATCAATTTTTTTTCAAGCTGGTTATTTTTGTGAAGCCACAATAAATGACAAGTAAATCATTTAATACCTAGGGACTTTCTGTGATATGAAGTCATCTTAGACTCTTAAAAGAGTAAATATTGGCTGGGCATGGATGAGTATACCTGTTATCCCAACACTCAGGAGATGGAGACAGGAGGATTGCAAGCTTGGGCTACTTAGGGAGACCCTAAAAAAAAGTCAAACAGCTATTAATGGTTATTGTCAGCTATTAAAATGGTTATTGTATTTGTCTTCTGTTAGTTGGAGGATCCTGGCAGTTTAACAACTTTGTTTCCATTTGACAGTGGTAAATTGTACTCACTTAATTACCAAATATGTGATTACGATATACCTGTGCTCTAGGACAGTTTCCGGACCCATGAGATACGGCTGTTTTTGTGCTGGCTGGTTGGAATGGAACGTGTGTGTTTAGGAAGTGACAGGAGTTTAGGGGGAGGGTGCATGGAGGCTTGAGCTGAATGCTACTGGGCCCGGAAGGTTCTTGAACTAAGGGCCATGAGGCATGGGAGGAAGCTGTGCTTGGCAACAGGACGTGGGTTTGATTAGACTGGGGAGAGGCTAGAAGCAGGACAGTAGCCAGGAAGTGACTAGTCATCCAGCATACAGTGAGGGCCAAGTTCAAGGTAGAGACCACAGTGGGGGAAGATGAGATTAGACACATGAGAGAAAGAACTGCTAGTAAAAGTAGGTAGCATTGTTGAGTGTTTTCTGCAGGGCAGGCAATGTGCTTAGCATCTTGTATGCAAAACTCTTGTTAATGTGAGGTAAGTGGATTTTTTGTTTTCAGAGAAGTTAGGTAGCTTTAAGGTTCTGCTTCTAGGGCTGGGGAGGGAGCAGAGTTGGTAAAATACTTGCTTGCAAACATGAGGACCTGAGTTTGATCTCCAGAACCCATGTAAAAAATGAAAAGAAAAAAAAAGTGCCAGACTGGGTGATGAATGCTTGTATTCTAGCACTTGGGGAGGCAGAGACAGGTGGAACCTAGGGCTTGGCTCACTGGCCAGCCAGGCTAGCCTACCCGGTGAGACCCTGTCTCCAAACAGGTGGAAAGCACTTGAGAAAACTTTAAATTATCTTCTAGCTTCCTCACACACATCAGGGATACTTCCGAACCTTGCAAAGGGAGAGTAAGCACCGTAGACCTAGAGAAATATTCAGGCAGCCAGGCAGAGGTAGGAGGATCACTGTGAGTTCAAGGCCATCCTGAGACTACAGAGTGAATTCCAGGTCAGCCTGGGCTAGAGTGAGACCCTATCTTGAAAAAAAAAAATAATAATAATAATAATAATCAGGCAGTAGGCAAGTCAGGTAGTTTAGTCTCAAAAGAGCACTCCTCTTCTTCTTCAGGGTTTTCATTCTCCAAAGCTGCATATTACTCCTTTGATCATACTCAGCCAACCTAATGAGTATGTCACTTATGTCAATTCAGAGTTTACAGCAGCCCAGTTTTGAGTCTAGAGATGTTCAAGTCACAAAAACTCAGGAGATGGCCCCTCCCTGGTCTGAATGTGAACTTGTTGGCTGGCTCTTTCACTTGTTCCTCTAAGCTAACCCCAGTCATAGTATGTGAGATGGACATCATTTACTTGAATAGACGTTTTGGAATTTGGATGCCTGGGTTATAGAGAAAATGTACTGGTGGGGGAGAACATTAGTCTAAAAGCCTTTTGAGTGAAGGAGCTGGCCCTGGTTGCAGTGAATTTTTCTCAGTAGAAGATGAAATTGGGTGAGTGTAGGTGATCAAGCCTCAAAATACCATCACTGTTCCTTGTGAGACCATCTCTTCAGTGGCTTAGCCTTGGGGTTTGGATGAGATTGACTACATCACTCATGTCTGGTAGCTGTGTTTTCAATCCACTGCAGGTTTGTTGAAAGACCACTTATATAGTGTTAGCTACTTCTGTAACCATTTAGAAATTACTGATGTTCAAACAAGAACTCTTCAGTGGTTGTTCCTCCCTCCGCATCCCCCCACACCCCCTGCCCCTGAGGCTTTGGAAATGAAAACCTCGGTTTTTCAGGACAATTCTGAATTTAAAATATTTGTCCTGGGGCTGGAGAGATTGCTCAGTGGTTAAGGCACTTAGGCAAAGCCTAAGAAATCAGGTTCTATTCTCCAGTACCCATGTAAAGCCAGATGCACAAGGTGGTGCATGTGGATGGAGTTTGTTTGAAGTGGCTAGATGCCCTGGTATGCCCATTCTCTCCTTCTCTCTCTCTCTCTCTCTCTCTCTCTCTCTCTCTCTGCCTCTTTCTGTCACTTTCTCTCATAAATAAATAAAATAAAAATAAATAAATAAATAAATGAGTGAAAAAAATATTTGGGGCTGGATAGATGGCTTAGTAGTTAACGTGCATGCCTGCAAAGCCAAAGGATCCAGGTTCAGTTCCCCAGGATCCATGTGTATGTGTGTCTCTCTCAAATAAATAAATAAATAAAATAAATAAAATAAAATAAAAAATTAAGGCTGGGTGTGGTATGTATGCCTTTAATTCCAGCACTTGGGAGGCAGAGGTGAATTCTATATCTAGGTCAGCCTGGGCTAGAGCGAGACCCTACCTCAAAAAAACAGGGGCTGGGGCCGGGCATGGTGGCGCACGCCTTTAATCCCAGCACTCGGGAGGCAGAGGTAGGAGGATCACCGAGAGTTCAAGGCCACCCTGAGACTACATAGTTAATTCCAGGTCAGCCTGGACCAGAGTGAGACCCTACCTCGAAAAAAAAAAAAAACAAACAAAAAAAACAGGGGCTGAAGAAATGGCTTAGTGGTTAAGGCATTTGCCTGCAAAGCCAAAGGATTCCTGTTCCATTCTCCAGGACTCACGTAAGCCAGGTGCATGAGGGGTGCATGCATCTGGAGTTCATCTGCAGTGGCTAGAGGCCCTGGTGTGCACATTCTCTCTCTGTCTGCCCCTCTTCTCTCTCTCTCTCTGCTTGCAAATAAATAAAAATTTAAAAAAAAAAAATCTTTAAGCCAGGCATGGTGGCACATGCCTTTAATCCCAGCACTCGAGAGGCAGAGGTAGGAGGATTGCCATGAAGTCAAGCCCACCCTGAGAATACAGAGTGAATTCTAGGTCAGCCTGGGCTCGAGTGAGACCCTACCTCAAAAAAAATTTTTTTTAATTAATTAAATTAAATTTGAAAAACTTGGTCCTGGGGATGGGAATATGACTCAGCCAGTAAAGTACTTGCCACGCAACCATGAGTTCTCCAATACCCATGTAAAAACCAGGCGTGGTGGTGCGCATGCACACACACACACATACACACACACGAGATAGGGTCTCTCTCTCTCTCTCTTTTTTTTTTTTTTTCGAGGTAGGGTCTCACTCTAGACCAGGCTGATCTGGAATTCACTATGTAGTCTCAGGGTGGCCTCGAACTCATGGTGGTCCTCCTACTTCTGCCTCCCGAGTGCTGGGATTAAAGTTGTGCACCACCATACCCAGCTAGGGTCTCAATTTTTTCCAGACTAGCCTCAAGCCCACTGTTTAACTGAGGATGTCCTTGAACTTCGGATACTTCTGCCTCCATCTCACCAGTGCTGGGATTACAGGCGTGTGCCACCACAACCAGTTTTATGTAGTGCTTGGGGTTGAGCCCAGGTCTTCATGCGTGTTAGACAAGCATTCCAGCAACGGAGTCATATCTGTAGCCCTGTGATCCTCTCTTAACAGATACATTTGGCCTCTTGTTGGCCCATCACCACTAAACAAACTGCTGACATCACAGGGGACCAAAGGGAAGTTATTTGTGTCTAAATGTATGAACTCCTGGCATATAAGTCCCCTGGTCACACCAGCAGTGGGGAGGCTCAAGTGGGAGGATCATGAATTCTAGGGATAGCATGGGTTACACAGTGAGTTCCAGGTCTGGCTGGACTACAGAGTGCAACCCTGTTTCAGGCCAAACAACAAAGTCCTCTGATCATTATTGCAGTGCGTGTCCCCTTGACTGGGAGTATTATCTGCAAACATCAGTATTATCAGTACTGTCTGCAAACATGTTAAAATGCAAACCCCACCTCAGAAACACTAAGTGAGGAACTTCGGGGGATTGGCACCCAACACTCTGGGGCTTTATAAACCCTTCAGATGATCTTGATTCAAGTTCCAGTTTATGAACTTGTTTGTGAACCACTGTGTTAACCTACAAGTGTGCTTAAATCACTTGGGGACTTGTAGCCCACACCCAGCAACTCTAATTTTCTGATTTGGGTAGGCAAGGGGAATTTCTGGGGGGTGGGGTGCAGGCTTCAAGGTAGGGTCTCTCTCTAGCCCAGGCTGACCTGGAATTCACTATGTAGTCTCAGGGTGTCTTGAACTCATAGCAATCCTCCTACCTCTGCCTCCCAAGTGCTGGGATTAAAGGTGTGCGCCACCCTTTAACTTACTCAAAGGATGATCCCTGAATCAACAGCATTAACATCACCTAGAAGCTAGCCAGGACTTTCAGTTTCTCGTCAGCACCATTGAAGCAGAATCTGCATTGAACAAGATCTCCAAGTAGTTCCTATGTAGTTTGAGAAGCCTACCCTAGATCCATCCAGGAATAGAGATTATCACCCTCAAATTTACTCTTGTCCAGTAAATGAGTCAAAAAGCACAGCTGAGCTTTCCAGCCATCCTCAGCATCATTTGATATTTAGTGATAGCAGGTTACCTATTTGAAGCTTGAAACTGGAAGCTTACTTACTACCCCAGCAAGTGCTCCCTTAATGTTGATAAACTTTTTATTTATTTATTTATTTATTAGAGGGGGGGAGAGAAAATGGGTGCACCAGGGCCTCTAGCCACTGCAAACACACTCCAGAACATATCTGGCTTATGTGGGTACTGGAGAATCGAACGTGGGTCCTTATGCTTTGCAGGCAGGTGCCTTAACTGCTAAGCCATCTCTCCAGCCCTAAACTTTTATTTTTGAAACAGGGTCTCATGTATCTCAAGCAGGCCTCAATGTGTACTTAAGGGTGACCTTGAATTTCTGATCCTCCTGTCTTCATCTTAGTGCTGGAATTATATTAGTGCACCACCACAACTGCTTTATTTAGCATAAGATATCCAAGCCAAGGCTTCATGCGAGCTAAGCAGGCACTTTACCAACTGAGTTTTGTCTCTCACCCAGGTATTCATTTTTTTTTTTTTTTTTTTTTTTTTTTTTTGGTTTTTCGAGGTAGGGTCTCACTCTGGCCCAGGCTGACCTGGAAAAACTAGTAGGCAGTACTGGAGGACTGTACTATAAGCTATGTGTCTTTCTTTCTGTTTGTTTTTCGAGGTAGAGTCTCACCTGGAATTAACTATGTAGTCTCAGAGTGGCCTCAAACTCATGGCAATCTTCCTACCTCTGCTGAGATTAAAGGTGTGCGTTACCATGCCTGGCCAGATATGTGTCTTTTTTTTTTTTTTTTTGGTTTTTGCAAGGTAGGGTCTCACTCTGGTCCAGGCTGACCTGGAATTAACTATGTAGTCTCAGGGCGTGAACTCTCGGCGATCCTCCTACCTCTGCCTCCCGAGTGCTGGGATTAAAGGCGTGCGCCACCACGCCCGGCTAATGTGTCTTTTAAAAGCTAGAATTCTGGTCTGGGGAGATGGCTCAGCAGTTATGTACTTACTTGCAAAGCCTTCCAACCTAGATGCAGATGTGACACATGCATCTGGAGTTCATTTGCAGCAGCTGGAGGCTGTGGTTTGCCCTTTCTTTCCTTCTCTCTCTCTCCTGTCTCTCTCTGCTTATAAATAAAATGGTTGGTGGTTTGATTCAGGTGTCCCCCATAAACTCAGGTGTTCTGAACGCTAGGTTCCCAGCTGATATATATTTGGGAATTACTGCCTCCTGGGGCAGAGTATTGTTAGGGCGGGCATATGGGTATTATAGCCAGGGTCCCCTTACCAGTGTTTGGCACACTCTCCTGTTGCTATTGTCCACCTTATGTTGGCCAGGGGGTGATGTCCACCCTCTGCTCATGTCATCATTTCCCCCTGCCATCTTGGAGCTTCCTCTTGAGTTTGTAAGCCAAAATAAATCCATTTTTTCCCAAAAGCTGGTCTTGGTTAGGTAATTTCTGCCAGCACTGCGAACCTGACTGCAAAAAATGGTTTTAAAAATTTACTTTGAAGACTGGGTGTGGTGGCATACACCTTTAATCCCAGCAAAAACACCTTCAAATTAAATCTTTAAAATGCATATTAACTCTCTTTTTTTGTTGTTGTTTTTTCGAGGTAGGGTCTCACTCTGGCCCAGGCTGACCTGGAACTAACCATGCAGTCTCAGGGTGGCCTCGAACTTACGGTGATCCTCCTACCTCTGCCTCCCAAGTGCTGGGATTAAAGGCATGCACCACCATACCCGGCACATTTTAACTCTTAAGCAGAGATAACACTATAGCTGTAAAATGATTGGCAGTCATTCATTTAAACTGAGAAGAGAGTTCTTTGTTGGTGTTTTTTTTGTTTTTGTTGTTTGTTTTTGTTTTTGGTTTTTCCAGGTAGGGTCTTGCCTTAGCCCAGGCTGACCTGGAATTCACTACGTAGTCTCAGGGTGGCCTTGAACTCACGGTGATCCTCCTACCTCTGCCTTCCCAGTGCTGGAATTAAAGGTGTGCAGCACCACGCCAGGCTTCTTTGCTGTTTTTATCAGGTCAATCTTTCAAACAGCTGGAGTTAAAGCAGAACAATGACCCCAGTCACTACAGCACGTTCAGGTTTCTGCCAGGCTTGCCAAGATAGCGTTAGTGAGGGGAGGAGGTTTAAGTCAGAATGAAGAGAACATAGCTTGGCCATCAAACAAGGGTCAGAATCACTCTGTCATTTTTATTTATTTTTTTGAGAATGACAGGCAGACAGAGAAAGAGGCAAAGAGAGAGAGAGAATGGGCGCGCCAGGGCCTCCAGCCACTGCAAATGAACTTCAGATGCATATGCCACCTTGTGCATCTGGCTTACGTGGGTCCTGGGGAATTGAGCCTTGAACCAGGGTCCTTAGGCTTCATAGGCAAGCACTAAACCGCTAAGCCATCTCTCCAGGCCCACTCCATCATTTTAGCTCAGTGGCTGCAACCATACTTGAGATATAGCGACATGTCATACGTCAGTTAGAAAGATTTTGAGCCAAACATATACCAAAGCATGTAAGTTTATAACCTATTGATTTTATTGTTAAAAATTAATTACAGTGAGCTGGGCGTGGTGGCGCACGCCTTTAATCCCAGCACTCGGGAGGCAGAGGTAGGAGGATCGCCGTGAGTTCAAGGCCACCCTGAGACTACATAGTTAATTCCAGGTCAGCCTGGACCAGAGTGAAACCCTACCTCGAAAAACCAAAAAAAAAAAAAAAAAAATTACAGTGGGGCTGGAGAGATGGCTCAGCACTTAAGGCACTTGCCTGCAATGCCTAACAACCTGGATTTGATTCCCCAGTACCCATGTCAAGCTAGATGCCCAAAGTGGTGCACACATCTGGAGTTCATTTGAAGTGGCTAGAGTCCCTGGTGCATCCATTCTCTCTCTCTTTCTCTCTACCCTTGCAAATAAATAAAATTAATGTATTCAACTGTAGGGGATTTGTTCTAAGACACCTCCACCTTTGTGGATGCCTAAAATTGAAAGATAGTACCAAACATGATTTTTCCTGTACATACATAACTATGATGAAGTTTATGGGCTGAAGAGATGGCTTAGTGGTTAAGGCACTTGCCTGCGAAGCCTAAGAACCCATGTTCAACTCTCCAGATCCCACATAAGCCAGATGCACCAAGGTGAGGCAAGCATAAGGTCACACATGCACACAAGGTGGTGTAAGCATCTGGAGTTTGATTGCAGTGGCTGAGGCCCTAGCATGCCAGTTTTCTCTCTCTAAAAAAATAAGTAAATAAAGTTTATAAATTAAATACAGTAGGATACTGACAACTAAAATAGAAATTATAATTGTTATATTAAAAAGTTATTTAAGCCAGGCGTGGTGGTGCACGCCTTTAATCCCAGCACTCAGGAGGCAGAGTTAGGTGGATTGCCGTGAGTTTGAGGCCACCCTGAGACTACATAGTGAATTCCAGGTCAGCCTGGGCCAGAGTGAGAACCTACCTCGAAAAACCAAAAAAAAAAAAAAAAAAATTATTTAAGAAGCCAGGCGTGGTGGTGCATGCCTTTAATCCCAGCACTCAGCACTCAGAAGGCAGAGGTAGGAGAATCACCATGAATTCTAGGCCACTCTGAGACTACGTAGTGAATTCTAGGTCATCCTGGGCTAAAGTGAAACCCTACCTGGGGAAAAAAAAGTTATTTAAGTGGGATTGATGATGTAGCTCAGTGGATAAGTGCTTGCCTAGTAATCACAAAGCCCTGGGTTTGGTTCTCAGTACCAGAAAAAGGAAAAAAAAAAGTTATTTAAACTGGGTGTGGTGGAGCTCGACTTTAATCCCAGTACTTGGGAGACAGAGGTAGGGGGATTGCTATCAGCTCAAGGCCTGCCTGAGACCCTACCTCGAAAAAACAAAACAACAACAAAAAAAAAGAGTGAGAGTACTACTCTGCAGGAAATTGTTGTCATTGTTTAGGTTTATTACCACATTGACATAAGCTTCCTTTACCCATATCCTGAAACACTTCCTGTTACAGAAGAGAAAAAGGAAGCCTATAGCCAGGCAGGAAATACACAGGGCCTGTAAGCAGCTGTAGGGATGTGCTGTGCACATCCCGGGAGAATGTCAAGGGTGGGAAAACTCAAAAATCATTGCTTTAGACCAACCTCTGATTGCAGCTTTTGTCTACTGATAAGGGAAGAGTAGCAACTCGACTGCACAGCTAGCTAGAACTTGCAGTCCCACCCCATGTTGCAGTTAGCTCCTCCCTGCTGGGACAATCATCCAACCAGACACGGCTTATGGGAGGAAAGGAGTTTATTTTAGGCTTACAGAATCCAGAGGAACACACACCATCAGTGGTGGAAGAAGCTATTTACTTTCATACATCCAAGCAAAGTGAAACAACTGCAACCGGCAAATGCCAGCGCCAGCAAGCTCAAACCCCAAGTTACAAGCTCAGTTCTTACCCAAAACCCTGAATCTATGGGGCCATACATTCAGACTATCACACCCCAGCACCACTGAAGCATTGAACAAGATCTCCAGGTGGTTCTTGTGTACTTTGAAGTTTGAGAAGCCTACCCTAGGTTATCCAGGAATAGAGTTTATCACCCTCAAACCTATGTCTGTCCAACAGAAGAGCCAAAGAATCACAGCTGAGCTTTCCAGCCAGCCTCAGCATCATTTGATGTTCAGCAATAACAGCTTATTGACTTGAAACTTGCTTGATATTGGACAGTGGTCTAATCATTTTGGAAAAAGACCCTAAAAATCATATCCTACATTGCAACTTAAACAGAAATCTCTTCTTCACAAGTTACACAAATATTCCAGATGGATTATAGACTATGTTATACAAAATCTTAAAAGACATAATGATTTTTTTATAGTGGATGCCTAAAATTGAAAGATAGTACCAAACATGATTTTTCCTGTACATACATAACTATGATGAAGTTTATGGGCTGAAGAGATGGCTTAGTGGTTAAGGCACTTGCCTGCGAAGCCTAAGAACCCATGTTCAACTCTCCAGATCCCACATAAGCCAGATGCACCAAGGTGAGGCAAGCATAAGGTCACACATGCACACAAGGTGGTGTAAGCATCTGGAGTTTGATTGCAGTGGCTGAGGCCCTAGCATGCCAGTTTTCTCTCTCTAAAAAAAATAAGTAAATAAAGTTTATAAATTAAATACAGTAGGATACTGACAACTAAAATAGAAATTATAATTGTTATATTAAAAAGTTATTTAAGCCAGGCGTGGTGGTGCACGCCTTTAATCCCAGCACTCAGGAGGCAGAGTTAGGTGGATTGCCGTGAGTTTGAGGCCACCCTGAGACTACATAGTGAATTCCAGGTCAGCCTGGGCCAGAGTGAGACCCTACCTCGAAAAACCAAAAAAAAAAAAAAAAAAAAATTATTTAAGAAGCCAGGCATGGTGGTGCATGCCTTTAATCCCAGCACTCAGCACTCAGAAGGCAGAGGTAAGAGAATCACCATGAATTCTAGGCCACTCTGAGACTACGTAGTGAATTCCAGGTCATCCTGGGCTAAAGTGAAACCCTACCTGGGGAAAAACAAGTTATTTAAGTGGGATTGATGATGTAGCTCAGTGGATAAGTGCTTGCCTAGTAATCACAAAGCCCTGGGTTTGGTTCTCAGTACCAGAAAAAGGAAAAAAAAAAGTTATTTAAGCTGGGTGTGATGGAGCTCGACTTTAATCCCAGCACTTGGGAGACAGAGGTAGGGGGATTGCTATCAGCTCAAGGCCTGCCTGAGACCCTACCTCGAAAAAACAAAACAACAACAAAAAAAGAGTGAGAGTACTACTCTGCAGGAAATTGTTGTCATTGTTTAGGTTTATTACCACATTGACATAAGCTTCCTTTACCCATATCCTGAAACACTTCCTGTTACAGAAGAGAAAAAGGAAGCCTATAGCCAGGCAGGAAATACACAGGGCCTGTAAGCAGCTGTAGGGATGTGCTGTGCACATCCCGGGAGAATGTCAAGGGTGGGAAAACTCAAAAATCATTGCTTTAGACCAACCTCTGATTGCAGCTTTTGTCTACTGATAAGGGAAGAGTAGCAACTCGACTGCACAGCTAGCTAGAACTTGCAGTCCCACCCCATGTTGCAGTTAGCTCCTCCCTGCTGGGACAATCATCCAACCAGACACGGCTTATGGGAGGAAAGGAGTTTATTTTAGGCTTACAGAGTCCAGAGGAACACACACCATCAGTGGTGGAAGAAGCTATTTACTTTCATACATCCAAGCAAAGTGAAACAACTGCAACCGGCAAATGCCAGCGCCAGCAAGCTCAAACCCCAAGTTACAAGCTCAGTTCTTACCCAAAACCCCTGAATCTATGGGGCCATACATTCAGACTATCACACCCCAGCACCACTGAAGCATTGAACAAGATCTCCAGGTGGTTCTTGTGTACTTTGAAGTTTGAGAAGCCTACCCTAGGTTATCCAGGAATAGAGTTTATCACCCTCAAACCTATGTCTGTCCAACAGAAGAGCCAAAGAATCACAGCTGAGCTTTCCAGCCAGCCTCAGCATCATTTGATGTTCAGCAATAACAGCTTATTGACTTGAAACTTGCTTGATATTGGACAGTGGTCTAATCATTTTGGAAAAAGACCCTAAAAATCATATCCTACATTGCAACTTAAACAGAAATCTCTTCTTCACAAGTTACACAAACATTCCAGATGGATTATAGGACTATGTTATACAAAATCTTAAAAGACATAATGATTTTTTTTTATAATTTTGGTGTGGGAAAGAACTTTATAAGCATTATAGAAGTAATCAAAGTTTGGAGTTCCAGGCATGCACTAAAAAAATCTAATTAGCTAATGTCACCCATGTGGAAGAAAACAATTATTAAAGTCTTCTTTCAAAAAGGGCCTTACGCCGGGCATGGTGGTGCACGCCTTTAATCCCAGCACTCGGGAGGCAGAGGTAGGAGGATCGCTGAGAGTTCAAGGCCACCCTGAGACCACATAGTTAATTCCAGGTCAGCCTGAGCTAGAGTGAAACCCTACCTCGCAAAACCAAAAAAAAAAAAAAAAAAGGGGGGAGCCTTAGGGCTGGGGAGATGGCTTTGTGGTTAAGGCGCTTGCCTGCGAAGTTTAAGGACCCATCTTCAACTCTCCAGATCCCACGTAGGCCAGACACACAAAGTGACGCAAGTGTGCAAGGTTGCACATGCACACGTGTCTGGAGTTGGATTGCAGTGGCTGGAGTCCCTGGTGCAACAATTCATTCTCTCTTGTTTGCTCTCATAAAAAGGGGGGCAGGCACTGGAAGTATGGCTTAGTGGTTAAGGCATTTGCCTGCAAAGCCAAAGAACCCAGGTTCAATTCCCCAGGAACCACGTTAGCCAGATGCACAAGGGGGTTTGCTTGCAGTGGCTGGAGGCCCTGGCACGCCCATTCTCTTTCTCTCCCTCTTTATCAAATAAATAAATAAATAAATAAATAAATAAATAAATAAATAAGGACTTTAGTCTGGAGACCCTTATGGAAAAGTAAAAGTAGTAGAACTGTGTGCCTGGAATATACAAAAAATAAATAAACAAGCAAATAAAAAACCTGCTTTGCAGTAAGTTGAGAAACAGAATTCCTGGCTTTGGCCAAGTGGGAGTATGCATTATGTTTCATGTCTATGTCTACTCCTTGGCGATCTGGAGAATGGGCTGGTTTGGAGGGCAATTATATGAACCTCAAATTTCTAGCAGCTTATATGTTAGTATAAGCATAGACTATAATTATATGTCTACTTATATCTGCTTGCAACTTTAAATGTGGCTTTTCTTTCCCTCTCTTTTTCTTTCCTTTTCCTCACTTCCTCCTTCCTTCCTTTTTTCCTTCTCTGTTTCTTTTCAAGGTAGAGTCTCACTCTAGCCCAAACTGACCTGAAACTCACTCTATAGTCCCAGGATAGCCTCAAACTCAGTAATCCTCCTACCTCTGTCTCCTGAATGCTGGTATTAAAGGTGTGTGCCACCACACCTGGCTCCTTTCTTTTTTCTGGGTGCTAGAGCTTGAAATTAGGGTCTCATGTATGCTAAGCTCCATCATACCACTGAGCAGTGCCCAAGCCACTAAATATGATCTTGTGTAGACTAATGACTTGAATGGAACCCAAATCCTGCCTGAGACATGATAATGTGTGGAAATTTGCACATGTAAGCTAACAATTACTGAATTGAGTCTCTCTCCTTCAGTAACCATTTATTAGTCCTTTTTTTTGGTGGTGCTGGGGATTGAACACATGGCTTTATGAATGCAAGGCAATGCACTTTACAACTGAGCTGTATCCCAGCCCCCATTTATTGGTCTTTTATAATGAAAATGTCCCTAGGACTTTGAGTAGTCATTGTACTAATGTCTTCCTTGTTTTTTTATTTATGATTTATTTATTTGTGAGAGAAAGAGGAAGAGAAAGAGAGGGAAGGAGAGAAGGACACGCCAGGGTCTCTAGCCACTGCAAACAAACTCCAGTCATATGCACCACTTTGTGCATCTGTCTTATGTGGGTTCTGGGGAATGGAACCTGGGTCCTTAGGCTTCACAGGGAAGCGCCATAACTGCTAAGCCATCTCTCCAGCCCTGTCTTCCTTGTTTTCTCAAGAGGTCTGATGTTGATCTTAGGAATAGAATACCATCTTTATCAATAAAATTATTAGTCTGTGTATACAGAACTCTAAAAAGGAATTAGAGCTATTTTATAGAACTAGAGCACAAGAAAAATATAATTAAAAAGAAACAATGGGAAGATAAGCTTGAAAGTAAGCAAAATGCATGCTTAAAACATCTAGTATTCTTTCTCTAGGCCTTTGCCTTCTAATCAGGCAAAGCAAAAAGGGAGCTACAACTGTG
Source organism: Orientallactaga sibirica (assembly GCA_036365145.1). Taxonomy (NCBI): domain Eukaryota; kingdom Metazoa; phylum Chordata; class Mammalia; order Rodentia; family Dipodidae; genus Orientallactaga; species Orientallactaga sibirica. The sequence continues at coordinate 4,773,055 of JAEOAD010000031.1, read as the reverse complement.
CATCACTGAACACAAATCAGTTGCTCAGAAGAATGGGTGTTTGGAATTGAGGTCAAGAAGAAACTTCCTCTTTAGGCTCATCAAGAGGACATTGTATGGCATAACAATGTCATCCACAAATTCCTGGCAACATCAGTGTTCCTGACAATCATTACTTGCTGATGGCAGGTTCTTCTTTGAGTGAACATCAGTGTCAGCTAGGGCCATTAGCCACATAGTTCAGTGAACACAGCTCTGCACAGAACAACACAGTGTGATCCAGGTTTTCAGCTGTTTCCTGGTCTAGCTTTATCCCAGGGTAGATTTTAGTCTCTTGTCTAGTATTTCTTTCATCCAAGTGCTTGTCAAGTCTTTTTTTTTTTTTTCAAGGTAGGGTCTTGCTCTAGCCCAGGCTGACTTGGAATTCACTATGTAGTCTCAGGGTTGCCTCAAACTCATGGTGATCCTTCTACCTCTGCCTCCTGAGTGAAAGGCATGCACCACCCTCTTGGCACTTGTCAAGTTTTGGATAGTAGAGAGTTTGACATTTTCAAAGAAAATAGATATTTTGCATTACCAACTAAAGGTCTCTAGTCTCCCAGTACAGACAAGTTTAAGGACTCTTAACTGTCCACTTGTTTTCAGTCATTTATATGTAGGCATATAGGCCATTTGTTGCAAGGACTCTATAGTCTTGTCTCTTCTGTAATTGTCAAACAATAAGTTTGAACACCAGATACATTTTATTGCAAGGATAGCTACAGGCAGATTTCTGTGATAGCCAATTTTTAAAAAAGCTCTCTCATCCATTTGTCACATTTAATTGAACACTTACTAAGCTCCAGGCACCATAGTGACCTTTTTTTCTTTTGAGCCAGCATCTCACTCTAAACCAGGCTAACATAGAGCTCACTCTGTAGCCCTAAGTTGGCCTTGAACTCACTGTGATCCTCCTACTACAGCTTTTTTTTTTTTTCTTTTTGAAGTAGGGTCACTATGTAATCTCAGGGTGGCCTCGAACTCATGGCTGTCCTCCTACCTCTGCCTCTGGAGTGCGGGGATTAAAGGTGTGCACCTTCATGACTGGCTTTTACCTCAACTTCTTAAGTGCTTGATTAAAGGTATGTGCCACCAGGCCCTACTTACCATAGTGATTATTGAGGGTCATTATGTATTCTGTCACTGGCCTTTACTTGGAATTTTATTTATTTATTTATTCATTTACTTGAAAGAGAGGAGAGGGAAAGATAATAAGGATGAATGAGAATGAGCAAGCCAGGGCCTCCAGCCATAGCAAATGAACTGCAGATGCACACGCCATTTTGTTCATGTGGCTTTATGTGGTACTGGGAAAAAGCCTTCAGTCTTTGCAAGAAAGCACCCTTAACCACTGGGTCATCTCTCCAGCCCTTGTTGGGATTGTAAACTCCTTGTCTGACTTCATTTCCCCATGCAGAAACATGTAGAAACATGGAATCCAATTTTTAAAAAGATTTTCTTTCTTTCATTTTTATTTATTTGCACATGTGTGTGAATGCCAAATGTTTGTGCTACTTTTTGCATCTAACTTATACATGGGTGGTTTGGGAATTGAACTCCAAACTAGCAGGCTTACTTGTAAACAAGCACCTTTAACCCTTGAACCATCTTCCCAGGCCCAGAACCCACGTCTTTAGGACTTGGAACTCTGGGGAATTGCACTAGGACATGAGGCCTGGCAGCTGAATCCCAGTTGGAAGGAAATGAACCTTCTGTTCCTTGTGGAGTCTTTGTTGTGGTTGTTGGTTGAGAATTGAACTCAAAGGCTAAAAACACATGCTCATATCACTGGACTCCACCCCAGCCCTTAACCTGGCTTTTGAACGTTTGAGAATTTTTACCCTTTTTATTTTCATCAAAAATTTTACTTTTTAAAACTTTCTTAGGCTGGAGGGATGGCTTATAGTTAAGGCGTTTGCCTGCAAAGGCAAAGGACTCAGGTTCAATTCCCCAGGACCCACATTAGCCAGATGCACAAGGGGCGCACGTGTTGAGTTCGTTTGCAGTGGCTAAAGGCCCTGGAGCGCCCATTCTGTCTCTCTCTCTTTCTCTTTCTCTGTCAAATAAATAAATAAAACTTTCTCGGGCAAATAAATAAATAAATAAATAAATAAATAAATAAATAAATAAATAAAACTTTCTCCCTTTTTAAAACTTTCCCTCTGGTTTCCTTTTCTCATCATGATGAAGAGTGGACATTACGTTTTTGTTCATTGTTTCAGATTTTGAGATCCAGAGTGAAAATGGGGAGAACTCAAATCAAGATATATTTGAAGATGTGGAATCACATGAGATGTTCTTGAAACTGCCTAGAGGGGAAGAAGGTCAACGGTCCGACAGGGAGAGTGACTTTGAGAGAGACTGTGGCTCTGGGAAACCCCAGGGAAAAGCCCCAGGTGAGGACCACAGAGAGGTGTCCTCCCAGGGCAGGAAAGCTGGCCAGCTCATAGGCCTTCAGGGAACCTACCTGGGCGAGAAGCCCTACGAATGCCCCCAGTGTGGGAAAACTTTCAGCCGGAAGTCCCACCTCATCACCCACGAACGGACCCACACGGGAGAGAAATACTATAAATGTGAGGAGTGTGGGAAGAGCTTTAGCGACGGTTCCAACTTCAGTCGGCACCAGACCACTCACACCGGGGAGAAGCCTTACAAATGTCGGGACTGCGGGAAGAGCTTCAGCCGGAGCGCGAACCTCATCACCCACCAGCGGATCCACACGGGCGAGAAGCCCTTCCGCTGCGCCGAGTGCGGCAAGAGCTTCAGCCGCAGCCCCAACCTCATCGCCCACCAGCGCACGCACACCGGGGAGAAGCCCTACTCCTGCCCCGAGTGTGGGAAGAGCTTCGGCAACCGGTCCAGCCTGAACACCCACCAGGGGATCCACACCGGAGAGAAGCCCTACGAGTGTAAAGAATGCGGAGAGAGCTTCAGTTACAACTCCAACCTGATCAGGCACCAGAGGATCCACACCGGAGAGAAGCCCTACAAATGCACCGACTGCGGGCAGAGGTTTAGCCAGAGCTCGGCTCTCATTACCCACCGGAGAACTCACACCGGAGAAAAACCCTATCAGTGCAGTGAGTGTGGCAAGAGCTTCAGCCGCAGCTCCAACCTGGCCACGCACCGGCGAACGCACCTGGTGGAGAAGCCCTACAAGTGCGGGGTGTGCGGCAAGAGCTTCAGCCAGAGCTCCAGCCTGATCGCACACCAGGGCATGCACACGGGAGAGAAGCCCTACGAGTGCCTCCGATGTGGTGAGAGCTTCAGTTGGAGCTCCAACCTCATCAAGCACCAGAGGATCCACACCGGGGAGAAGCCCTACAAATGCGCCGAGTGCGCCAAGTGCTTCAGCCAACGCTCGCAGCTGGTGGTGCACCAGCGGACTCACACCGGGGAGAAGCCCTACAAGTGCCTCATGTGTGGCAAGAGCTTCAGCAGGGGCTCCATTCTGGTCATGCACCAAAGAGCCCATTTGGGAGACAAGCCCTACAGGTGTCCCGAGTGTGGGAAAGGCTTCAGCTGGAACTCCGTTCTCATCATACACCAGCGAATTCACACAGGCGAGAAACCCTACAAATGCCCTGAGTGTGGGAAAGGCTTCAGCAACAGCTCCAACTTTATTACACATCAGAGAACTCACATGAAAGAGAAACTTTACTGAAGTGGGAGTCATGGGAAAGTGAGGGGACTGCCTCTGGAGAGAGGGAATTGCCACCATGTCCCAAACAATGACACCCCTTCCCACCCCTTCCTTTCTTTAAAAGAGACCTTTTTTTTCTAAACAGTCTTTGGGATTTTTTTTTTTTTTGCCAGAATTGTGTCATTGCTCATCCTTATTTCTAGGACCCTGTCATCTTAGTTGGTTAGCATGAAGTCCTGTGCAGTTCAAAAACAGTGTCAGGCTTTTGAGCACATGTCATTTCCCAGCTCACTAGCCTCCTGTGTGCTGGGATTAAAGGTATGCACCACTATACCAAGCCTTTGGCTCTGCTGATGGTCAATGTCAGCTCTGAGGAAGCTAACTTGTTCTCATGTAGTTTTTAAAAAAACTATTTATGCACAACTACTGTACATATAGACAATGTACCATGATTATAATCTCCCACCACCCTCCTTTTTATTCCTCCAGAATCCCCCTCCACTAGTTCCTTTTTGTCCTATCTCTCTTCTGTTTTGATGTCATCATTTTTCAAAATATTATTTATTTATTTATTTATTTATTTATTTATTTATTTATTTATTTAAAAGAGGCAGATAGAATGCCAGATCCTATAGCCACTGCAAATGAACTCCAGACGCATGCACCACCTTGTGGAGTACTTGTGAATCAAACGGGTTCTTAGCCTTCTCAGGCAAGTGCCTTAACCACTAAGCCATCTCTCCAGCCCAGATGATGTCATCATTTTCTCCCTCTCATTTTGCACATCTTGTGTAGATAGCATCAGCTACTGTGAGGTCATGAATACCGAGGCCACTTTGTGTTTGGAAGCAGTATTCTAAGCACTCCTCCCCCTTCTTTTGGCTGTTAAATTCTTTATGCCACCTTTTCTACAGTGGTTCTCATGTGGTTTTGTGTTTGGACTGTGAAGTTTGTGTCCCCCAGCTGCTTAGAATGTATGGTAGTTTCTATCTCAAGAATGAGACAGTCCTGCACATTGTGTTAAGAATTTCTTAGCCAGGCATGGTGATGCATGCCTTTAATCCCAGCACTTGGGGGGCTGAGGTAAGAAAATTGTGTGTTTGAGGCCACCCTGAGAATACAGAGTGAATTCCAGGTTCACCTGAGCTAGAGCAAGACCCTACCTCGGAAAAAAAAAAATGCTAAATTACTCTATACATTTGTTTTCTCCTTATCTATCTATCACGTATCTGATCTTCCTTCCTTTTCTTTTTTAAAGATATTTTATTTATTTATTTGAGAGAGAGAGAGAGATAGAAAGAGGGAGAGATAGAATGGGTGCATCAGGGCCTCCAGCCACTGCAAATAAATGTATGCAGCCCCCTTGTGCATCTGGCTTACGTGGGTCCTGGGGAATTGAACCTGGGTCCCTTGACTTTGCAGGCAAATGCCTTAATCACTAAGCCATATTTCTAGCCCTCCTTTTCTTTTTGTCTTTCTTTCACACAGGATGACCATAAACTTCAGATCCCCTTACCTCCACCTCCCAAGTGATAGTATTATAGCCCTCAGCTACCACATCCCATTTCCACAGTGCTAAGGATTGAATCCAGGACCTTTTGCATGCTGGGTGAGCACTCTACCAAATAAGTTACATCTCCAACACCTTATATTTTTAATTTTTATATATGCAGCTCCAGAATTCTTCCCAGTATGCTTTGTGCCTACACTGCTGAGCCATCTTTCCAGCCCCCCAGTATGCTTTGTATACTAAGAACATCCTTTTTAAGGAAGTTCTGATTTTGAGACTATCAAAATCCTCTGGAGAAGCCAGGCGTAGTGGCGAATGCCTTTAATCCCAGAACTCAGTAGGCTGAGGTAGGAGGATCCACCACCCTGAGACAGCATAGTGAATTCCATGTCAGCCTGGGCTAGAACAAGACCCTACCTCAGGAAAGAAAGAAAGAAAAATAGGAAGGAAGGAAGGAAGGAAGGAAGGAAGGAAGGAAGGAAGGAAAGAGGGAGGGAGGGGAAAAAATCCTTTGGAGACATTTGGGCTTGAATCAGGAGTTAAACCTATAGATTCACAGTAATCTCGGCTGCTACCAGGGCTTTGTTCTTAGAATCCTAAACCTGAAATGAAGACAGGAGAATGGAATGACAGGTGCTGAGGGCATTTGTTAGGAGGAAGAGAGTAGATAAGGTGCCTCTGAGAAATGTGAAACCACTACCCCCTCCACATGGGACCTCTGCTCAGGAGTCTTTTTCTGGGATGGATGCTGATTATTGTCCAATAAAGTAGAGTCCCATTCTTCTAGCTGTTTGGTTTTGGAGGTAGGGCCATGCATGATAGTCCAGGCTGTCCTAGAACTTGCTTCACCCTACCTCAGTCTCCTGAGTGCTAGGATTATATATATGGAATATCATGCCCAGATTCTGAGTCTGTCTGTCATTCATTTACTTTTTATTTACTTATTTATTTTGGTTTTTTGAGGTAGGGTCTTGCCGCACCCCAGGCTGACCTGCAACTCTAGCAATCCTACCTCCGCCTCCCAAGTGCTGGGATTAAAGGCTTGTACCACCATGCCTGGCCTATTTTTAAAAAAATATTTTAGTTATTTACTTATTTGAGAGAGAGAAAGAAGGAGAGAGAGAATGGGATGCACCAGAGCCTGAAGCCATTGCAAAGGAACTTCTTTGTGCATCTGGCATTATGTGGGGATTAGGGAATGGAAGGCACTTTAACCATTGAACCATCTCTCCAGCCCCCAAATCTGTCCTTCTCCCCCCAAGTCTCTCTCTCTTTTTTTTTTTTTTTTTTTGGTTTTTCAAGGTAGGGTCTCACTCTAGTCCAGACTGACCTGGAATTCACTATGTAGTCTCAGGGTGGTCTTGAACTCATGGTGATCCACCTACCTCTGCCTTCCAAGTGCTGGGATTAAAGGCGTGCACTACCACACCCGTCAAAGTCTTTTTTAAAAAAAAAAAAAAAACCAGTTCTTTTTTGTTGTTGTTTATTGGAGAGTGACAGAGAAAGATGCAGAGAGAGAGAGAGAGAATGGGTGCACCAGGGCCTCCAGCCACTGCAAATGAACTCCAGATGCATGTGCCACCTTGTGCATCTGGCTTACGTGGGTACTGGGGAATCAAGCCTCGAACCAGGGTCCTTAGGCTTCACAGGCAAGCGCTTAACCACTAAGCCATCTTTCCAGCCCGAATCTTTTTAATGTGTGTTTAAAAACTGAACTATGGCCAGGCATGGTGTGCGAGGGGAAGCTTCATGATGGCAGGGGATAATGATGGCAGGAGCAGAGGCCACTAAGGAGGCATTAATTCCCAAATCTCCATCAGCTGGGAACCTAACATTCAGAACGTCTAAGTTTGTGGGGGATACCTGAATCAAACCACCACTACATATGGGTTTAAACATAAGTGCTTAGAGGGCAGTTTGGTGGGCATAATGTATGCATTTAGCCAGACAACAGCACTTGTTACTCCCATAGAACTCATGACCACCCTGCCATAGGCTTTTGAATAGGTTTTCATTACCAGGCATGTATTCCCTCCCAAGGAGCAGGCCTCTAGTCTAATTAACAGTTGGCCTCCCCCCCCCCGCAACAGACATGCCACTATTGCACCAGTTGGCACATATGGCCTGGCTGGCTAATCTTAAGGCATGCAGGGTCCACTGCTATTTACACTGTTGATGACTTCTCTCTTCCAAAAGACTGCATGCAGCATGGCTCTTCCAGCTTTCTGACAGCTAGTCAACAGGGAGGAGGTTTCCAGCTCAGCTCCAGCTTGATTTCTCAATGACATGTAGCATAAACATATGAAGTCTTCAGTAATAGAGTGTTAACCATCTATTTCTGATGAGTAACCAAGAGCCTTGGCAGTGGCCTGTAATGTTTTGGGGGGCATCAGGGACCTCCTTAGCCAACAAGTCACTAGAAGGAATCTCAGATTCAGGTCTGTTTCAAAATAATTTACATTTTTACTATCTAGAACCTTCAGTGGTCTGGGTTTTGCTCTCAGGGAAAACTTCTCAGTGCCTGCAGAGTAACAGATTTAGTAAACCTATAATCCCAACCTTCGGGAGGTGGAAACAGGGGATCATCACGGCAGCTTAGCTACATAATAGAGTTTGAGGTTAGCTTGGGCTGTGTGATACTGTCTCAAAAAAAAAAAAATATATATATATATATGAACATGGCTGGAGAGATGGCTTAGTGGTTAAGGCATTTGCCTGCAAAGCCAAAGGATCCCGGTTTGATTCTCCAGGACCCATGTAAGCCTGATGCACAAGGGGGCCTATGCATCTGGAATTTGTTTACAGTGGCTGGAGGTCCTGGTGTGCCCATTTTCTCTCTCTCAAATAAATAAACAAAAATATTAGAATATATATATATAAACATGCAGCTGGGGAGATGACTCTGTAGGTAAAATGCTTGTTACACTCTAGTGTGTGGGCCTGAATTTGAATCCCCAGTAAGATGCTAGGAGAGGCAGTGCACACCTACAATCCCAGTGCTGGGGAGGTAGAGGCAGGAAGAGCTCCAGGTCCTGTTAGCTAGCTAGCTAGCAGATTCAGAGGTCTCAAGGTTTATTGAGATTCATTGGGAAACCCTGTCTTAAAAAAAAAAAAAAAAAAAAAGATAGCATGTGCCTTTATTCCCAGCACTTGGGAGGCAGGGGTAGAAGGATCACTTGAATTCAAGGCCATCTTGGGACTACTGAGTGACTTCCAGATCAGCCTGGGCTAGAGTGAGACCCTGAAAAAAACAAAAAAACAGGGGAGGATTGGGGAAGACATTTGGTATGTACTTCTGGTCTCTGCAGGCAGGGGGCACCCACATATACATGTGTACCTGCACCTAGACAAACCTCTCTCTCTCACACACACACATACACACACACACACACAAACACACAAACGAGCTGGGTTGATGGCTCAGTAAAGTGTTGGCCATGCAAGCATGAAGGACTGAGCTCAGAAGGCAAGGACTTTACTGAGCTATCTCCCCAACCCCCTTTTCAGATCAAATATGTTTTTCCTTTTTTAATCCTCTTGAAACAGCCCAAAGCCATAGAGGAAGTAGAATTAAAATTTCATGGGTGATGGAGAGACTTCAATTAATTCCCTTTGGCTTTCCACTCCTGTGTAAGTTCAATTAAACTCATGCTGCTGGTATCTGAGCAAAAGCTGTGGCTCCAGGGCCCACCTGTCCCTGGCTTCCTCTCTGCTGCTCACTCTTGTCTCTAACTGGAGAAACTTTCCATCTGCTCACAGGCCTGAGGCAGCTGAGGGAACTATCACTGGGAGAGAGGTCCCTCATAGCTCAGGTCATGTAAAACATGTCAAAACAGAGCTGCTCTGGTGGTGAGAATAAGAGCCCCAATCCCTCACCTGGGCTACACCTTTGCCCCATCTTGTTGGTCCCTGAGGGAATTCTGTGGAATCCTAGGTTGGTCCAGGGAATGTTTGGAAGCTAGTAGTGGGGGCAGGCTGACAGTGCTGGCCCTAGTTTCCACTTAAGCCTTCTCTAACTACTGATCCAAAGGTGACAGTCAAAGAAAGAAAGAGGCAGGCAGACAAATAACCCATGGCCCAGTCTTGCAAATGGGACTCTCAAAAGCCTTTCTTGTCATCCTGTCCTTCCCTCACCACTCCACAGGCTGCTTTTCCTGTCACACCTTCACTGTTACACAGGGAGTGAAAACAGCTGAAAGTGTAGCCCAGTGATGCGGTGTTATGCTTAGCATGTGTGAGGCACTGGGTTTGGTCGTCAACACCCAAAACAGGGCAAACCCAGATTAAAAAAAAAAAAAAAAAAAAGGCAAAGCGCTCATTATGTAGCCCAAGCTGACTTTGAACTCTCCATTTCCCGGCCTCCTCCTGAGTTTTGGAATTGCAGGCATAGGCCTGTGTCCAGACCTAAAAAGCTCCATATAACCTTAGTACATCAGTAAAGTAGGTGCGAAATGAAGTGACTTCCTGCCCCCTTTCGTGGAAGCCGCACCTTTTCCCTCCTGGGCTGACCTTGTCCTTCAGTAGAAGTTACTTTGAACACACCTACACTTAGCACTAAGCACACTGGACGGTAGTTCATATATATTGCTCGGGAGAGCATTTTGGAAAATGCACCCTTACTGGATTGTACTCCTTAAGAGAAGTGTTGTGTATTTCTGGCCCACAGTAGATGCCGCATCATTGGCTGTTGAATGAGTAAAACAACCAAAGGATACTCATCTTGAGCCAACCAGGGCCGTGTGTGCGGCAAATGAGAAAGTGCGTGCGCGTTTGGGGCGCCAGTTACTGTAGGCAAGAAGCGTTACCAGGCAGAAAACGTGACCTGGACTTCCAGCTCCATACTGACAGCTTGTTTCCAAACCGTGGCCACGGTTTATTCACCAGTACACTAGAGAGAAACAGCCTCTGTCTTCAGCCACAATGAAAACACTCTGAACAGAGCCTAGTCGCGTAGGAAAACAGACTTGAACCTTGGAGCTGTCTTCTACGCCCGAATCCCCGCGAACCAGCAAGAAAGTCCCGCCCCCACCAGTGATTCGCTTGAGGGAAAGAGGCGGCTGGACGTTCTAGTATGCTATTGGTTAATGCTGCTGTCAGTCTAGGTGTGGAGCCCTTCGGGAAATGTAGTTCTTGCGAAAACAGTCCTGGGGCTTGCGGTTCCCTGTCTCGGAGTTAAGTGGAATTCCGAACGCTGGAGCTTCAGGTGTGGGCTCAGTGTTCAAGTTTCGTGAGACGTTATTGCGAAGAAATCTCCGCCCAGCGAGTCTCCGAGCGGCCAGGAGCGGCTCGCTCCCCCTGCCCAGGGCCGCCCCGCCGGGAGGGCATGGCACACTTGGGGTCTAGGACTTCCACCAGGCGTCTCCCCGCCCCACCCCCAGCAGACCTGGGGCAGAAAGAGTCCCTAGTGGTGAGGACTTTCCTGGAACCTCCAACACCCTCCTGTCTCCAGGGCCAAAAAAGTTTGTGGAGAGGGTGGCTTGTGGAGCTGAGTAGTCTTCCAGAGTAAGTCACCAGTCCGTGGTCAAAAGGCTCAACTCTTGTGCACTTTCTGGCCAAAAGAACCATGTATCCTTGGGCAAGTCCCTGGGGTCTCTGAGTCAGGATTCCTTCATCTCCAAGAGTTCAAGCCAGAGTATCTGCTTTCTTCACAACGCTAACATCCTGTGGTCCTGTATTTTTATTATTTATTTTTTGTTTTGCTTTTTTTAAGGTAGGGTTTCACTCTAGCCCAGGCTGACGTAGAATTCACTATGTAGTCTCAGGGTGGCCTCGAACTCATGGTGATCCTACTACCTCTGCCTTCCAAGTGCTGGGATTAAAGGCATATGCCACCACACCCGACTTTATTTTTAATTCGGTTTTTCGAGGTAGCGTCTCACTCTCTAGGCCAGGCTGACCTGGAATTCACTATGTAGTCTCAGGGTGGCCTTGAACTCACAGCAATCCTCCTACCTCTGCCTCCCTAGTGCTGGGATTAAAGGTGTGCACCGCCATGCCCAGCTAAACTTTGTTGTTGTTGTTTAAATTTTATTTATTTATTTGAGACAGAGAGGAGAGAGAAAATGAGAATGGGCACACCAGAGCCTCTAGCCACTCTAAACGAACTCCAGATGCATGTGCCTTCATGTGCTTACATGTAACCTGGAAAATCTAATCTAACCTGGGTACTTATGCTTCACAGGCAAGCGCCTTAAAAGCTAAGCCATCTCTCCAGCCCTGTTTGTTTGTTTAGTTTTTATTAGATAAGGTCTCGCTCTAATCCAGGCTGACCTGGAATTTACTATGTAGTCTCAGGGTGGCCTCGAACTCATAGTGATCCTCCAACCTCTGCCTCCCAAGTGCTGGGATTAAAGGTGTGCACCACCACGCCTGGCTCCTTCTTATTTAAGAGAAATGCAGACAGAGATATAGATAGAAAGAGAGAGAGAGAATGGGCATGCCAGGGCCTCTAGCCGCTGCAAAAGAACTTCGGATGCATGTGCCACCCTGTGCCTCTGGCTTACGTGGGTCCTAGGGACTCAAACTGTGGTCCTTTGGCTTTGCAGGCAAGTGCCTTAACCACGAAGTAATTTATCCAGCCCTGTTTTTATCTTTGCTCTTAAAGCTTATATAATCTTCACCAGAGAAAATCATACTGTGTGGGAGACTGCCCAAACAGGATGCCCAAGTTGATAACCTAGCGGACTGACCCTTTAGGAAGTGCTCAGCTTTAGGTGCTCTGAGTGCTGGTTCCTGCCAACAGCAATCAGAGATTAGCAATTAGAGGAGCACATATAACAGGGGTAACTTTTTGGAGAATGGCTGTCATTTTACCACAGCCAGCTAAAATCAAGGTGTTTCAGTGGTCTTTATTGGCACTACTAAGTCTATTGAAAAACAGCTGAAGTATTTTATGTTTTGCAGAGGGAAGGTTGTCAGGGCAGGTAGGAGCAGCCCAGAGCTGTCTGGCCAGGTTGCAGTGGGCCTGCATGCCAGGCGTTAGCCCTGTGAAATCCTTCACATATCCACACTCTGCTTTGCTATCAGAGGGTTTGCCTTGGACTGGCTTTATCCTTTGCTTCTTTGTGTCTTGGGTTTTAGTTCTTACTTGACGACATTCAGTCCTTGGGTGTAGATAGGATATGCAATTAGAAGAAGCACTCAGAACCAGTACTGACTTCCATAAACATCATTCAAAGAAAGCACAGATGGGCCGGCATGGTGGCACACACCTTTAATCCCAGCACTCGGGAGGCAGAGGTAGGAGAATCGCTGTGAGTTTGAGGCCACCTTGAGACTACAGAGTGAATTCCAGGTCAACCTGGACTAGAGTGAGATCCTACCTCGAAAAACCAAAGAAAAACAAAAAAAGCACAAATGGAATCCTGTCTGTTCTAGGCAGTGGTGAAGAGCTGGCAACCAGAACCAGTGGTATAACTGAACTATAACCCCAAAATAGAGTTCCCATCCTTCCACTGGAGCAGTAAGCAGCATTTGGTGGGGAGGAAGGTAGAACCTTCTTTGAGGAGGGCTGGAAGGACCCTCTAAGTGAGGAATGTGGGTAGAGGGTTCGGTTCTCTTCCACTTGGAAGGTATAGCATAAACTGAGGCGGACTGCTTGGATCTTTGAGAGCCTAATTAGGTGCTTCTAAAGGAAAGGAGAACTGCAGTTGCCATGTTTCTTAAGATATCATCAGAGAGCTGGGTGTGGTAATACACACCTAGAGTCCAGTACTTGGGAGGTGAAGGCAGGAGGAGCAGGAGTTCAAGGCCAGCCTGAGGAACATATGACCCTGTTCAAATCAAAACAAAACAGGGATGGAGAGATACCTCAGAGGTTAAGGCACTTGCCTGCAAAGCCTAATGACCCAGATTTGATTCTCACTCTAGCCCAGGCTGACCTTGGTGACCTTGAACTCACAGCAAAATCCTCCCACCTCTGCCTTCTGAGAAGTCATGGATTACCTAGACTGCAAAACTACATTACTAAAGCTCACCTCTGGATGTGTCCGTGAGGACCTTTCTAGAAAATTAACTGTGGTGGTTTGAGTCTGGTGTCCCCCATAAACTTAGGTGTGCTGATTGCTATGTCCCAGCTGATGGCAGTTTGGGAATTGGAGCCTCCTGGAAGCAATGTATTGTTGGTGTGCTTATGGGTATTATAGCCAGCTTCCCCCTGCCAGCATTTGGCACACTCTCCCATTGCCATTGTCCATCTGATGTTGACAAGGAGGTGATGTTCACCTTCTGCTCATGCCATTATTTTCCCCTGCCATCATGGAGCTTCCCCTCAAGTCTATAAGCCAAAACAAACCTTTTTTTTCCCCCATAAGCTGCTTTAGGTCAGGTGTTTTCTGCCAGCAATGTGAACCTGACTGCAACATTAACTAAAGTGTGCAAGATCTGCCTCAAACTTGGGCAGCACCTTCATAGGCTGGGGGCCTGGATAGGATAAAAAGAAGAAAGGTGAAAACCTGGAGCAAAGGCATTCTTTCTCTTTGCTTCCTGACTGCCATGATGTGAGCTGCCCTGCTCCACTATGCCCTCCCCCTTGATAGTCTAAAGCCCATGATACTGAACTAAAATAAAATCTTGGGGTTGGGAAGATGGCTTAGCAGTTAAGGTATTTGCCTGCAAAGCCTAAGGACCCAGGTTCAATTCCTCAGTACCCACATGTAAGCCAGATGCACAAGGTGGCACATGGTTTTGGAGTTTGCAATGGCCAGAGACACATTGTCTCCCTCTCTCTCTCTCTCATAAATAAAATATTTAAAAAAAAATAAATAAAATCTTTCCTCCTTTGTCAGCTATTTTCTTACAGTAATGAAAGTCTACCACACAAGACTGTGTGTGGGTTTTTTTTTTTTTAGATTTGATTGGTTTGTTTTTGCAGTGCTGGGGCTGGAACCCAGGGACTCACACATACTAGGCAAGTATTTTATCACTGAACTATATCCACAACCCAGGCAAATACGCTTTCTTTTTTCTGTCTGTCTTTAAATATTTTTATTTATGTATTTGCAAGCAGAGAGACAGATAGGCAGATACCAAGGCCTCTTGCTACTGCAAATGAACTCCAGATGCATTTTGCACATCTGTCTTTACATGGGTACTGGGGAATTGAACCTAGACTGTCAGGCTTTGCAAGCAAGCATCTTAATTGCTAAGCCATCACTCATTCTTTCAAACTTCCTTTTTCTTTCCTATTTTCTTCTCTCTTTTGTTCTTTTCCTCCATCATGCTTATATAGAAAGTGCTCTGAACCACTGAGCAATCTCTCTAGCCCCAGAACTTTTTTTTTTCACTGACCTGGAATTCACTCTGTATTGGCCTTGAACTCAGTGATCCTCCTACCTCTGCCTCCCGAGTGCTGGAATTAAAGGCATGCACCACCATGCCCAGCAAGCCCCAGAATGTTTTAATCATCTCAACCTAAAATTCTGTATCCATTAAACAGTAACTCCCATTCCCCACCCCACATAACTGAGTCACTTTCTGCTCTGTCTTTGAGTTTGCCGACTTTAGGTATTTCCTATGAAGGTAATCCAATATTTGTCCTATTAGGTCAGCTCATTTTGTCCAAGTCTAGGCATAGCAGTGGAAAGAGAAAAGCAGGACCACAATTGCCTGATTGTGTTACACTCCGTGAGTCAAATGCATCCAGAATAGCAAAGGAGTGTGTATTTGAGCACATTGTCATGTCCTTTTCCTGCTGCCCACTCACATGGCCCTCTGTGTGTGCGAGTGTGTGCATGTTTTAATTCTTAAAAAATTAGCCAGGTGTGGTGGCACATGCCTTTAATTCTAGCATGCGGAGGCAGAGGGAGGAGTGCTGTGAGTTCAAGGCCACCCTGAGACTACATAAGGAATTCGAAGTCAGCCCGGGCTACAGCAAAACCCTACCTTGAAAAACCAAAATAAGTAAAAAACAAAATATTTTTTTTCCAACGTGGGGTCTCACTCAGCCCAGGCAGACCTGGAACTCACTTTGTAGTTCCAGGCTGACCTCAAACTCACAATGATCCTCCTACCTCTGCCTCCTGTGTTCTGGGATTATAGGTGTGAGCCACTATTCACAACCACATGGCCTTCTGGAACCCTGGTATTACTCCTTGGCACAGCACATTGAGTGTAGATGATGGGCCCTAACCTGTTTTTTCAGTAGTATTTTCAGCTTCCTCTGTTCTCAGGGTCGGCTCTGTGTCTTTCCCAATGCCATCACCTCAACTGTCACTTTTCCTACTCACACCTGGTCCCTAACCAAGCAGAAGTGGGTACTCACCCCCCATGCTGTCAGGATATACACCTGCTTGACCAGGAATTGTAGTTCCTATACCCATCTGCCAAATTGTGTGTCTGCGAAATATCCTCGAGGGCTTCTGCTTCTCTCACTGAATATAACACCTACTGAGTCAGAGACCCCAGAATGGGGTCTAGCACTCTGCCTTCTAGACGGTTCTGATGTGCCTTAATGTTTAGGAACTACTGGAATAGGAAACAGTCTTTCATAATTATGTGATTAACTTTTACACACACATAAGGAAAAACTTTCCAGAAACATAACTACTTTATAAAACTAGGGAAAATAGTATATTTTGTTTGGAAGATTACAAAGAGCCAGGCTACTTGAACCCAGCTAGTAAGAGAATTGGGATGTATGTTATTTCAGTGGTAGAGTACTACTTGTCTAGCATGTGTGAGTTCCATGTCAGCCTGGGCTAGAGTGAGCCCCTACCTGGAAAAAAAAAAAAAAAGAAATACAGATGTTTATAAAGAGTTATTTACTTAGCAGTCTGAAAAACAAATCATGTCATTGACTCCAGGTGTAAGTCACTCATACAGCATACTACCTCATGTGAGCTATAAGGGGAACTCTCCTGCTTTTTCTTTTTTTCCCCATGCTAGGAATGGAACCTAGGGTCTTATTCATGCTAGACAATCACATTTTTAGTCAGCTGTACCCCAGCCCCCTCTCCTGCTTCTGATGTCTACAAACAGCATTTTGTTTTATATTGCAGCAGGCTGACTCCTGTGCTCTACACTTCCTAGACCTCCTGCTAGGGAGTCCTAGGTAGGTTTGGCCAGTGGCACCAGCAGGACAGTGGAGGTAGGAGACCTCAGGCTGTCCTGTTGCCATACTTCCTGTAGTGTTTGTTCAGTTGTCTTTGTGGATCTAGCACCTCTGAGGCTGTCCCAGCTCCATCATCCAAGATGCAGCCAGACAGGAAAATTGCTCTCAGTTCCCATCTGGAGGCCCCACCACTAGGCTCTGCAAACACCCACCCCCCTCCTTTTATGGTAACTTACTGTTTACCTCTGAGTGATAAACAGGAAGTTACCACCTTCCTTTTTCAGAAACCTCTCTATTAAATGCCAACTAAATTATCTGGTGTGGGTTCAGCCTTCCCAGCCCAGATCATGACTGACTGATAAACATATCAACAATATTTTCAGAAAAGCAGCTTTTAAATTCACACATCAATTTTACCATTTTCTAAATTACTGCTTTTACTTGGTGAAATACTACAGCTTAGTCAGCAGGGTGCTGGTAACCCAGCTCTCGAGGGAATAAACAAAAGCTCTCCTTTTGTAACATTTGCCAGATTCTGAGATGTAAATATTCCCATCATGGTCAATTTCAAGCTATCAATATGACATTGAACACAGTGAGTTGGGATGAGATCTACAAAATGAGTTCTCATCAGGAGGGCAAAGTGATTCAGGAAATCGTAAGCATGATAACATCTTGAAATTGAAAAAAAAAATTTTTTTTTTCGAGGCAGGATCTCACTCTAGCCCAGACTGGTCTTGAAGTCAGAGTCATCCTTTACCTCAGCCTCCCAAGTGCTGAAAGTAAAGGCATGTGCCACCACGCCCAGCCGAAATCAAAATTTTTAAAAACTTACTTGAGAGAGTGTGTTTGTGTGTGTATGGCTGTGCCAGGGCCTCTAGCCACTGCAAACAAACTCCAGATGTATATGCACAAGGTGGCACATTCATTTCTGAACAAAGCACGGTGTCATATATCTGTAGTACAAGCAAGCTAGCAGCAAGGCAGGAGGGGAGGATCACTTGAACTCACAAGAGCCTGGGCAACACCTTGAGACCCATATCAAAAGAAAAGCATCTGTAGTTGGGTGGTGGCGCACACCTTTAATCCCAGCACTAGGGAGGCAGAGGCAGGAGGACCACTGTGAATTCAGTGCCAGCCTGAGATGACATAGTGAATTCCAGCTCAGCCTGGGCTAGACTGAGACCCTACCTTGAAACTGGTCACCAAGAAAAAAACCATACAAAAAAGAAAAACATCTGTATCTGTCTCTCTGTCTTGATCAGACATAATAGGGCAGGATAGCATTCAGGAGGCTGAGGCAGGAGGATTCCAAGTTTAAGGACAGCTTGGGCTGTCACACAATAAATCCTTACCTCAAAAATAATAAAATACAAAAATAAGATCTCTTTCTCTCTCCAGGATCCAGGCTGGCTTTGCTTGCTCTGTCTGAGGATGACTTTGAACCCCTGATCCTCCAGCCTCTACCATGTAAGTGCTGGGACAAGAGGCATGTACCACTGTGCCTAGCTTAAGATTTGTTTCTTTTTAAACTTTCTTAGGTTTTCGTTCCTCCAAAATGATTTTTTTTTAGTTTATTTTATCTGAAAGAGAGAGAGGGGGGCGCGGGGAAGAGTAAGAGAATAGGCGCACCAGGGCCTCCAGCCACTGCAAATGAACTCCAGACACGTGTCCCGTTGTGCATCCGGCTTACGTGGGTCTTGGGGAATCAAACAGGAGTTCTTAGGCTTCACAGGCAAACGCCTTAACCACTAAGCCATTTCCTCAGCCCTCTCCAGAATAATTTCTAAGTGCTATGGACTAAAGTGTGCCTCCCTACTCAATTCATATATTGAAGCCCCAACTCCCAATGTGACTATATTTGGAGATAGGGTCTAGGAAGTAATTTAAGGTTAAATGAGGTCATAAGGATGGGCCCTTAGTCTAATAGTGTTGGTGGCCTTATTAAGAAGAGGAAGAGAGAGCTTACTCCTGCTCTCCCCACCTCCCACAGAGAAAGATGACTATAGCCTACAAGCCAAGAAGAGACCTCAGAATGAAGCTTGTTATGTTAGCACTTTTTTTTTTGGTTTTTCAAGGTAGGGTCTCACTCTAGCCCAGGCTGACCTGGAATTCACTATGTAGTCTCAGTGTGGCCTTGAACTCATGGTGATCCACCTACCTCTGCCTCCCAAGTGCTGGGATTAATGGCGTGCACCACCACGCCCGACTATGTTAGCGTTTTTTAGCCTCCAGAATGATGCAATATAAATTTTTGTTGTTTGAGCTACCCAGTCTGTGGTATTTTGTTATGGTGTCTTAAACTAAGACTAAACCAAGTATGCTCAACTGGTAACCAAAAACAATCCACAACTCACAATGGCTACTTTCTGTTAGGAATAATGAAAAATGTTTAGAACTGAAAGTGGTGATAGTTATACAACACTGAGAACATATTAGTGCCTTAAAATAAACTGAGGCTGATGCAGGGGAATCATAGTTCCAGGCCAACCTGTACTACAGGTTAAGATTGTGTCTCAGGCCGGGCGTCAGAAAACAAACTCGGGAGGCAAGTGGGCTGGAGAGATGACTATAGCTAATTCCAGGTCAGCCTGGGCCAGAGTGAGACCCTGCCTTGCAAAACCAAAAAAAAAAAAAAAAAAAAAAAAAGATTGTGTCTCAGAAAACAAAAGAAGTGGGCTGGAGAGATGGCTTAGCAGTTAAGGCGTTTGCCTGCAAAGCCAAAGGATCCCGGTTCAATTCCCCAGGACCCACGTAAGCCAGATGCACAAGGGGGCACATGCATCTGGAGTTCGTTTGCAGTGGCTGGAGGCCCTGGTGCACCCATTCTTTCTCTCTCTCTCTCAAATAAATAAAATATATTAAAAAGAAGAAGCCACCAGGCATGGTGGCACATGCCTTTAATCCCAGCACTCAGAGGCTGAGGTAGGAGGATCATCATGCCACCATGCAACTACATAGTGAATTCCAGGTCAGCCTGGGCTTGAGTGAGACTCTACCTGTCAGGTTTTCAAGGCCAGTCTGGATTACATAGTGAGTTCTAGGTCGGTCAGGGTTACAGAACAAGACTCTGTCTCAAACAAATACTTTTTTTTTGGTTTTGCAAGGTAGGGTCTCACTCTGGCCCAGGCTGACCTGGAACATAGTTCAATGGTTGAACTCTTGGTGATCCTCCTACCTCTGCCTCCCGATGGATTAAAGGCGTGCACCACCACAAAACAAATCCTTTTTAAGGGCTGTTCAATGGTAAAAAAAATTCAATCCCCTGTGTTGCAAAAAATAAAAATATTTAAAAAAGCAGGGCCACGTACATTAACTCAGTGCTTCATTGCTTATATTGCAGCCAGGTTTGTATTGCCAGTAGAAATCACCTGACCAAGAGCAGCTTGTGGGGAAAAAGGTTTATTTTGGCTTATAGACTCGAGGGATAGCAAGGGGAAACGATAGCATGAGCAGAGGATGGACATCACCCCCTGGCCAACATCAGATGAACAATAACAGCAGGAGAGTGCCAAACACTAGCAAGGGGGAGCTGGCTATAACACCCATAAGCCCACCCCCAACAATACATTGCCTCCAGGAGGTGTTAATTCCCAAATCTCCATCAGCTGGGCACCTAGCATTCAAAACACCTAAGTTTATGGGGGACACCTGAATCAAATCACCCCAGCATACATAGAATGCATGAGTCGTGGGTTCTGATCCCAGCACTGCAAAAAAACAAAATAAAAACAAAACAAATCCCAAAGCATCTGTAATTAGCAAATAATTTCAAAAGCAAAGTTCATAAAAATCCTTTCCTGTTACAGTGAGAAATTATGTATGTAAGAGTAGGATGCACATATACTTTAATATTTGCTATGGATCCCTTAAGCCTCAGGCCTACTCCCCTGGAGGCAGGTGTGGGAAGGAAACTGCTTGGGGAAGGCCGTGATCCAGTGAGAACCACCAGGTCACCTCAGTTGGTCTGAACTCCCAGGGCTGCTACTTCCCTACCTTGGTTATTATCCCTTTAGAAACAAATGAGAGAAATGTACAACAAACCTGACTAACAATTTTTTACTAATCAAACTAACAAAAGTCAAAGAAGCCACTAAACATACTTTGTTAGTGAGGATGGGGAATGAGGCATTCATCACTCTTGGTGGGAGAAAATGGCATAATCTCTACAAAGAGTACCTTGGTAGTACATTTAAAACTTACATACAGGGGCTGGAGAGATGGCTTAGTGGTTAAGGTGCTTGCCTACAAAGCCAAAGGATCTTGGCTTGATTCTCCAGGACCCATGTAAGCCAGATGCACAAAGGGGTGCATTCATCTGGGGCTCATTTGCAGTGGCTGGAAGCCCTGGTGCACCCCATTCTCTCTCTCTCTCTGCCTCTTTCCCTCTGTCAAATAAATAAATAAATCATAAAATATTAAAAAAAAAGAAAAAACTTACGTACAGGACATAGCAGGAATGAAGACCTTCCTTTGCACTGAGTATCACGCAACCTCTACCAACTATTCAAAGCAGTCAGCTCTTATCACATGGCAATTAGGGTGACATACTTTTGATTTAATCACACTTGGCTTGTTATTGGGGTTTTGTTTTCATGTTTATTGGCCTTTTGTGGTGGTTTGATTCAGGTGTCTCCCATAAATTTAGGTTACAAATGCTAGGTCCCCAGCTGATGGCAACTTGGGAATTAATGCCTCCTGGAGGCAGTGTATTGTTGGGTGTGGTCTTATGGGTGTTATAGCCAGCTTCCTCTTGCCAGTGTTTGGCATATTCTCCTGTTGCTATTGTCCACCTGATGTTGGCCAGGAGGTGATGTCCACCCTCTGCTCATGCCATTGTTTTCCCCTGCTATTGTGGAGCTTTCCCTCGAGTCTGCAAGTCAAAATAAACCTTTATTTTTTTCTCACAAGCTGCTCTTGGTTGGGTGTTTTCTGCCAGCAATGCAAACCTGACTGCAACACCTTACATCTTTTTTTCTCCTGTGAAAAAGTTCACACACATTTCCATTCATGAATTCTTTTATGTGTGTCTGCATGTGCATGTTATGTGCACATGTATGTGGAAGACATTATTAATAATGTCCTTTTTTTTTTGAGACAGGAACTGTCATTGGTTTGGTGCTCACCAGGCAGGCTAGATGGCTGGCCAGTGAGTCCCAGGGATCTGCCTGTCTCTGCCTCCACAGCCTTGGAATTACAACTGCATACTAACATACTGAGGGTTTTGTGCTTGTATTGTGTTTTTAATACGGGCTCTGGTCCTCATGGAGCACTTGGCCGACTGAGCTATCACCCAGGCACTCACTGACTTTCTGATACTATGATGCTTAGACAAAGCAACGACAGAGACTGCCACTGTACACTAGGGGGCGATGGAGTTTCCAGATCCAATGGTAACTGCCAAATCTGCTGTGCCATGTATCCAATCATGTTCTGTTAATTTAGTTCTGACATTCCTCACGATTCTGGGAAGCAGTTATTACTATCCTCATTTTACAGATGAGAAAACGGCCCAAGAAGGCTGGCTAACTTGCCTGAGGCCACACAGCTGGTAGCCTGTGGTGGACCTATGGTCACTCAGAGTCCTGCAACATGTGAGTAGCTCCTCCTCTTCCCAGAGGCTTACAAGGGGGGCCACTGGTGTCAAGAGGTGGCCGGAAGGTCCACCCAGTCCCACACATGCAGAGAAGCATCACTTGCTGCTGATAACAAAGTCCTGGGTTTGCAGGGGTGCCAGGTGTGGGTAGTGACCAGTGGAGCAGTTTCCACCTTATTTTCATCTAGGAAGATGTGACCTCTGTGAGTGAAGAGAGGCTCCACTTGTCTTCTCTGTCCATCCCACGAGGTGACATCATAGATCTGGACTGTCCCATCAAAGCCTGAGGAAGAACACAGAAAACAGAGGACTGACCCCAGATCCCTCAGACTTGGTGATGACTTCCTCTGTAACAAAAAAGTTAACCAAGGGCAAAGATACATCTGCCTCCATGTTGGTCCCTGAGGAGTCCCTGCGCGTGTCTGTGATAAACTTATGTGTCAGGCTTGAAGCAGATCCCAAATATGTATCTTCAATCCTCAAAATCCTCTCCCAGAAAATGGACATATATGAGACTTTTTCATGCCTTTTCAACTTGTCCCAAACTCCAATTCCTATACCTCTGGGTGCCCATCAGATTGCCCGTCTCTTCCTTGATGTGGGGAGCACAACACTCTAGAGTGTTCACCCTCTTGTCCCCCTCATGAACTGCACCCATCCCCATCCCATCCTGCTGTCTTTCTGTTCTGGATCTTGATGCTTCGTTTCCTGTGCTATCAATATTCCTTCAGTCCTTCCTCTCTCCCTCACTGGCTTCTAGATGCCCCCACTCAACATAACCACTCAGTGAGAGACTTCGCCAATGTCCAGAAGCCTGCTGCCCTCGCTGGCTTGCTACAACTCAAACACAAGCAAACTGAGAAGCTCCCAGAGATCCTGCCTCAGGCCTCATGACTGTCCCAACTTTTATTCTGTGACTCTGTCAACAGATCTGAATCCCTGAGAGGCTTGGGAGGGCTGCTGCCTCGGAGGAGCCTGATGACCAAACTGGAGCCCCCCATGGACAACCTGAACTTCTGCAGCCAGATTTATCATAAGGCTGCAGCATCATTTCGGAGCACCTTGTCCCCTGGAAGACAGAAATCAAGTAACAGACACACATGCTGCTCAGCAGTACCTGAAATAGCCAAGCAGTTGTCCAGGCCTGGAGCCCACGTCACTCGCAACAGATCTGGGTCAGGGCTAGGTGTGGGCACTGGGCACTGGGCTGAGCTCACAGGATGGCAGAGGTTCCGGGGATCAAGGAGACGGAGTTGCCCGTTTGAGGCAAGGCTGGCGATGCAGGACCCAGGGCCTTGGCTCCTGTGTCTAACTTCTGCACACCATCTCTCTCCCCCAGACCCAGGACTTGGGCTGAGATTCTCCACTGGTGCCCACTTCTGGCGGATGTCCACAAGTCCCAGCCGGCCTGAGGTACCACAGAAAGCAAAGGTATCTGCGTCTAGGACCTGTAGGCTACTCAGCTCCTCATCGTCACTGACACCTGAAAGACCAAGGGTGACATAAGAAAGCTGTCAGATGACTGGTGGTGGATCTGTCAATTTGGCAGGGCTGGCTGGTCACACCAGTCTCAGGCAGAATGAGTCTCATTTCTCCCACCCCTTCATGTCACCACAGTCAGCTCCACTGGGTGGGCCCTGGGTACTGGGACTGCTTCTCCCTAGCCCACAAGGTGGCCAGGACTTGAATCATTCTGCATGGTTCCCAGCAGCTGGCAGAGCCTCAAATGTGGCTGTGCAGGACAGAGGGGTATAGTTGGCAGGAGGAGCCAGCAAGGTTACACTCCTTAGTACCTGAACTGTATGAAGTCTTCTGGGATTCCAGATCCACAATCCTCAGGCCACTGAGCCGTACCCCATGAAGGACTCCAGGAGCCATAGAGGAGAAGACAGCCATCCGAGACCAGAGACTCTCCTCTTTCTCATGCACAGCAATGGTGCCAACAGCTTTAATGACATCTGAGGGAAAGGAGAACAGGCTAAAGTCAAGAATGTTGGGCTGGGAAAATGGCTTAGTGGTTAAGGCGTTTGCCTATGAAGCCTAAGGACCCTGGTTCCAAACTCCAGGACCCACGTAAGCCAGATGCACAAGGGAGTACATGCGTCTGGAGTTTGTTTGCAGTGGCTGGAGGCCCTGGAATGCCTATTCGCTCGCTTTCTCTCTGCCTCTTCCTCTCTCTCAAATAAATTTTTTTTTTTTTTTTTAAAAGAATGTTAGTGAATACTAAAGATATCACATGGTGAGGGCTGGCCAGAAATCTTCCCTTGAACATTCAGAAGGTTAAGGAAGAAAGGGAGTTGACAGCTGGCAAGAGGACGTTAGACAAAACCACTTCAGGTTCTGTGTGTGTGTGTGTATAGTAATATTTTATTCTATTTTATTTTTCAAGATAGGGTCTCACTCTAGCCCAGGCTGATCTGCAATTCACCATGTAGTCTCAGGGTGGCCTCAGTAGTTTTACTAAGACTTTTTAAAAAAATATTTGAGAGGGAGAGATGATTTTTTTCTTGAGACAGGGTCTCATGTAGTCCAGGCTGGCTTTGAACTCACTATGTAGCTGAGGATGACTTTGGTTTATTTTATGTTATTTGAGAGGGGGGAGAAGAGAGCAAATGGACACGCCAGGGCCTCTAATAAATGAACTCCAGATACATGCGCTGTCTTGTGCATCTGGTGTTACATGGGTACTGGGGAATCGAACTGGGACCTTTTGGCTTTGCCAGCAAGCACTCTAACTGCTAAGCCATATTTCCAGGCTTCTTTTTTTTTTTAGGTAGGGTCTTGCTCTAGCCCAAGCTGACCTGGAATTCACTATATAGTCTCAGGGTGGCCTTGAGCTCACAGCAATCCTCCTACCTCTGCCTTCCAAGTGTTGGGATTAAAGGTGTGCAGCACATACCTGGCTTTTCCCACACTTTAAAAAATGTATTTTATTTATTTATTTGAGAGAGAGAGAAAGGGAGGGAGAGAGGCAGAGAGATAGAATGGGTACCCCAGGGCCTCCAGCCACTGCAAATGAACTCCAGATGCATGTGCTACCTTGTACATCTGGCCATCTGTGGGTGAACATGGGCCTGCAGGATTTGCAAGCAAGTGTAAGCAGCAGTGAGTTCTCTTGGGACAGTTCCCCTATGTGATGGCCACAGAGGACATATCCAGACTTCCCACCACCACAGCTGCAGGGCTTACAGCAAACATAACACTGAGCTTCAGGGCGACAGCTGGTTTCTACCGAGTGACCATGAGGCTACAGCTGAAGCTGCATCAGTACAGTCTGCTTGCCTCTCCTTGGCCATACTTCCTCTTCACCCCTTCCACAGAATCCACGGAGCATGGAACTAGTTTTATCAAGACCAGCCACTCTGAGCCAGGGGAAGGTTACCTAGTTCAAAGATTTAGTGGAGGCTGCAGAGATGGCTTAGTGGTTAAAACACTTGCCTGCAAAGCCTAAGGACTCATGTTCTACTCTCCAGGTCCCATGAAAGGCACATGCACAAGAGTGAGGCAAGCATAAGTTCGCACAAGGGGGGGGGGCATGCATGTGGAGTTCGATTACAGTGGCTGGAAGCTCTGATATGCCAATCCTCCCCCCGCCCCAGACTTGCTTTCTTCAAAAAAAAAAAAAAAAAAAGGGGGGGGGGCCAAGCTGTTAGGCTTGCCTCAAAAAATAATAAATACATAAATAGCCAGGCATGGTGGTGCATGCCTTTAATCCTAAAACTTGGGAGGCAGAGATAGGAGGATCACCATGAGTTTGAGGCCACCCTGAGACTACATAGTGAATTCCAGGTCAGCCTGGACTGGAATGAAACCCTACCTCAAAAAAACAAAACAAAAAAAAAATATTCAGTGGGGTCTGGATCTGTAGCTCAATGGTAGAGTGTTTGCTGGGCTGGGTTCCATCTTGGCTGCACGACTGATTAGTGAAAACAAAGGCTTGAGGTCTCCTGAATAGAGACATGCTCTATAATTATATAGATAAAAATCAGGCTGGGGCTGTAGCTCAATGGTATAGCACATATGTGAAGCCCCAGGTTCTCCCTCCAGCACCCCTTCCTCTAGAAAGAAAGAACTGTTCTTTTCTAGTTAGGGATAAAGTGCCTGCCTCTCAAAAAATCCTCACCCAGGGCTGGAGAGATGATAGAGCAGTTAAGGTGTTTGCCTACAAAGCCTAAGAATCTAACTTTGATTCTCTAGTACCCACATAAAGCCAGATGCACAAGGTGGTGTATGAGTCTGAAGTTTGTTTGCAGAGGCTGGAGGCCCTGGTGCACCCATTCTTTCTCTGCCTCTTTCTCTCTCTGTCTCTCAAATAAATAAGTAAAATATTTTAAAATATCATCTCATGGGTCAGGGTAGCACATGCAGAGGTAAGAGGATCACCATGAGTTTGAGGCCACTCTGAGAATACAGAGTGAATTCCAGGTCAGCCTGGGCTAGAGTGAGACCCTACCTTGAAAAACAACAACAACAAAAAACAAAAACAAAAAAAATCATTACCTAATTTACTAAACCAGCACATAAGAAGATGAAAAGACTGGGAGAAACTATTGGCAAATATATCTAATGAAGGCCTTGTATTCAGAACATATGAAGAACTTTTGTAACCCAACAAAGACCAACAATCCAACCCAAAAGGCAACATAGTGCTGAGAAGAAGGGATGGAGGAGTGCCCAGCACTGAAACATCTCTGTCACACCCTCCAAGGCTCAGGGCCCATTGAGGAAGAGGGGGCGGATAGAATGGAAGAGCCAAAGGAAGAGTATGACTTCTTACAATGCAACTGCCCAGACAGAAATTGGCCTCGATATCCATGATCTCGCAGTGCCTAGCAATACCTTTGCAAGACCCTCATAATAGAAGAAAAAGATGATGACATCAAATTAAAAGAGAGACTAATGGAGAGAGGGAGGGAATATGATGGAAATTGGAGTTCTAAAGGGGTATGGGGGCAGGGGAGGGAAATATCATGCATTTTTTTGTATGTAAGTATAGAAGTTGTCAATTAAAAAAAATTTTTTTTTAAATCAACAGGGCTGGAGGAATGGCTTAGGGGTTAAAGCATTTGCCTGAAAAGCCAAAGGACCCAGGTTCGATTCCCCAGGATCCACGTTACCCAAATGCACAAGGGGGCACACACATCTGGAGTTTGCAGTGCCTGAAGGCCCTGGTGTGCCTATTCTCTCTCTCTCTTCCCTTCTTTCTCTGTCAAATAAATAAATAAATAAAAATAAAATATTTTTTAAAAAGATCAACAATCCAATTAAACATGGGTGAACAATCTCAATGGATGATTACTAACCACATGAGAAGCTCAGCATTATTAATACGGAAATGCAAATGTGAACCAGCCTCAACAATATCCAGTGCCACAGCCACTGGCATGGATTTATTAAGACAGGGATGGGATCAGTGTTTGTCTAGCAAGCATCAGATGCTGGGTTTCATTCCCAAAGCACACATGCATGCATACATACACACACACACACACACACAGAGTAACAAATGTTGGTGAGGACATGGAGAAATGGGAACCTCATACAATGCTAGTGGGAATGGAAATGGAACCATTTTGTAAAGTTTTGAAGTTCCTGAAGAAAATTAAACATGTACTACAAACCCAGCATTCCATTTGTAGATAGGTATCTACCCATGAGAAATGAACACATATGCCCATATCAAGATTTGTATGTTAAAGTTCTTTGCTGCATTATTCCTGATAGCCCTAAAGTAGAGCCATCGACTGGTGAATGGATAAACAAAGCATGGTACATATACATACTGGAATACAATCAGTCATAAAAAGGAACAAATTGGGCTGAAGAGATGGCTTAGTGGTTAAGGCACTTACTTGCAAAGCCTAACAACCCAAGTTCTATTTCCCCAGTACCCACGTAAGCCAGATGCACAAGGTGGTGCATGCATCTGGAGTTCATTTATAGTGGCTGGAGGCCCTGGAGCACCCAATCTCTCTATCTGCCTCTCTCTCTCAAATAAATAAATAGAATTTTAAAAAAGTATTTATTTATTTACAAGCAGAGAGAGAGAGAAGAGAGGCAGACAAAGAGAATGGGCATGCTAGGGCCTCTTGCCCTGCAAATGAATTCCAGATGCATGTGCCCCTTGTGCATCTGGCTTACGTGAGTCCTGGAGAATCGAACTGGGATCCTTTGGCTTCACAGGCAAACACCTTAACTGCTAAGCCACTTCTCCAGCCCCCCAATTTCTTTTTTTTCTTTCATTCTTTCTTTTTTTTTTTTTTTTTTGGTTTTTTTGAGGTAGGGTCTCACTGGCTCAGGCTGACCTGAAATTCACTATGTAGTCTCAGGGTGGCCTTGAACCAATTTTTTTTTTTTTTTTTTTTTAAGGAACAAATTTTTACTGGTACATGCTATAACACAGAGGGACTCCAAAGCACTATGCTAAGAGAAAGAAGCCAGATACAAAAGACCATGTGAAAAATTCCATTGATAGGAATTTTCCAGAACAGGAAGATCTACTATTGAGAAAGGAGATTAATAGTTGTTTAGGCCAGGGTATGGGAATGCAAATTTTTTGTTCGCTTTTTTGTTGAATAAGGGTTTCCCTCTAGTCCAAGCTGAACTGGAACTCACTCTGCAGCCCAAGCCGGCCTCACACTCATGGTGATATCCTTATCTTAGCATCTCGAGTGCTGGGATCAAAGGCATGCAGCACCATGCCCATTGGGAATGCGAGTTAATAGTAAATGGCATAATAAATATTACTGGAGTGACAAAAATATTCTAAAACTGATTATTTACTTTTTTTGTGTTGTTTTTTAAAGTAGTGTCTCTCTCTAACTCAGGCTGACCTGGAATTCACTATGTAGCCTCAGGGTGGCCTCAAACTCATAGCAGCCTCGTAACTCAGCCTCCCAAGTGCTGGGATTAAAGATGTGTGCTATCACGTCTGGCTCTAAAAGTTATGATTTATAACTCATAAAACAACTGATTTATAGTGAAGACTGAAAAACTTGTTAAATTCACTTTTTAAATCTCTGAACTTTACACTTGAAATGAGTGAATTATACAATACGTAAAACAAACCTCAGTAAAATAAACACACACACCTGCCACATATACCTATAAGTGAATGATGCAAAGATCTGGAAACCAGCCGGGCGTGGTGACGCACACCTTTAATCCCAGCACTTGGGAGGCAGAGGTAGGAGGATCGCCATGAGTTCAAGGCCACCCTGAGACTACATAGTTAATTCCAGGTCAGCCTGGGCTAGAGTGAGACCCTACCTCGAAAAACCAAAAAAAAAAAAAAAAAAAAAAAAAAAGATCTGGAAACCATCACACAGGATAAGTGACATAAAAAAGTGCACAGGGCCAGTGACCCTGGGATGCAAATAAAACAGAAACTGCCTTTGTGCAGCAGTCAAGTCCAAAGCAAAGCCAATAGCTGCTGTGGTGGGCTATTCGTGGGAAGCTTCACAGTGAGGCAGTGTGGACTGGCACACTTGCTGCTGGCCAGCAACCTCTAACTGAAGGAGGGATGGAACTGTTGAGGTAGGCCAGAGGGCTGAATGCTCTGTTGTCTGCCTGACAGGGACCCAGAAACCCACCGCTGCAGGGAACTTCCTGCCATTCCCAGAAGGGATAGGAAGAACACCTCCTATTCCTCTTTTTCTTCTCTTCTCCCCTGCCCTTCCCTTCTTCTCTTCTCCCTCCCTTCCTCTCTTTCTTTTAGTTTTTCAAGGTAGGGAACTCATCTAGCCCAGGCTGACCTGGAATTCACTCAGTCTCCACATGCCCTTGAACTCATGGTGATCCTCTTACCTCTGCCTCCCAAGTGCTGGGATTAAGATGTGAACCACTCCCCGCTCCTACTCCTCTTTCTATGCCCCTGTTGGGAAGGGGCATGATTTCTTTGAGTGGGAGACTGGCTAGTAAGCTTCTTACTCACTTGCTGTTTTCTTTTTTCCTTTTATTTTTCACTTGCTATTTTTTCCTGCCCTCCCCAGAACTAGAAGATATCTTTGCTGCTGTAAGAGCTGGGTGCTTCTGAGCCACCCTAGCTCTACCTGTGGTTCTCTAGGTGTTCTGCCAGTCACTGATTTGGTGGAATTGAATTCCTGGAGGAAGTTGAAGGAAGCCCCACTAGGGGCTTGTATGGCCATGTTGTAGCTAATTCATCTTTGCCTACATGAAAGTAGACAGATCTTGTGTTCTCTCCTCCCCCTGCCCCAGTTCTGAATGAATATTTTTGTTTTGTTTTGTTTTCCAAGGTAGGGTCTCACTGTAGCCCAGGCTGATCTGACTCACATTGGAGTTCCAGGCTGGTCTTAAACTCACAGCAATCTTCCTACCTCTGCCTCCTGAGGGCTGAGATTAAAGGTGTGCACCACCACACCCGTTTTTTTGTTTGTTTGTTTGTTTTGTTTGTTTGTTTGTTTTTATTTTAGAGAGAGAGAGAGACAGACAGACGGAGAGAGAGAGAATTGGCATGCCAGGGCCTCAGCCACTCAACAGAATTCCAGATGCTTGCGCAACCTAGTGGGCATGTAAGACCTTGCGTTTGCCTCACCTTGTGTCTGGCTTTTGTGGGATCTGGAGAGAGATTGAACATGGGTCCTTAGGCTTCATAGGCAAGTTCCTTAACCACTAAGCAATCTCTCCAGTCCCACACCCGTTTTTTTTTTTTTTTTTTTCCCGAGGTAGGGTCTCACGCTATCCATGCTGACTTGGAATTCACTATGTAGTCTCAGAGAGACCTTGAAATTACGGCAATCCTCCTACCTCTGCCTCCCAAGTGCTGGGATTAACCCACAACCATTAAAAAAAAAATATTTTAAAATATTTATTTATTTGAGAGAAAAAGAAAATGGGCACACCAGGGCCTCTTGCCACTGCAGACAAATGCCAGACACATGTGCCACTTTGCATATCTGGCTTTACATAAGTAACAGGGGAATCGAAACCAGGCCATCAGGCTTTTCAAGCAAGTGCTTTTAATTGCTGAGCCATTTCTCTAGCTCTGAATACTTCTTTACTGGTTCCGAGTAGGGAACAGGAGGGTGTGAGTCACTTACTATCCTAGAACCTCAACATCCACCAAGTCAAAGTCACTCACCACTGTCCTCTGCAATTTGCCACACCTTCAGGTAACACCCTGGAAGGCCACTGGTCACCAGCAATCTGTTCCAGATAAATAGAAAATCTTAAGTCTAAACAGAAGAAAGCTTACCCTCATCCCAGCAGCCTTCCCCCTCTAGCCCAAGCAGATACATCTTGCTTTAGGGACAGGCCCACAGCTCATACAGAGCTATTGGCTTCTACAGGTCATTATGAACCTAGGGAAGACACACGGGAACCTGAACATACAACCCTGACCCAGAAATTCTTATCCTTTTCTTACCCAACTGTCTACCTACCATCAGCTCTCTTCTGTACTGCATGTAACACCTGGGGCAACTAACCTTTGGTTTCATTAATCAAAAACAGCTTCAAGGCTCATAGTTTCTTTCTATGTATGTGTGTATGTGTGCATATGCACCCACATTTGACTTTGTGCTTAGGGGTGGGCATGACCATAGGATGTTACTCTTAAGCATTTCCAACCATTCCTTCCCTATGGAAGGACCGGGTCCCAGCACTAGTCATACCTGGTATCTGGCACGTGCTTTAAATCAAGGACAGATCCGTCTGAAAACCCGCCGTGGCGCACTTTGAAATCTCTTTCTGGGAATAAGCCCTAAAATACAAAGGAATGGCCAGTCAGAGTGTGCTCTTCAAAGGAACATTTTAGAAG
The DNA here is from genome assembly GCA_036365145.1 of Orientallactaga sibirica. NCBI lineage: Eukaryota > Metazoa > Chordata > Mammalia > Rodentia > Dipodidae > Orientallactaga > Orientallactaga sibirica. Next base: position 4,741,460 of record JAEOAD010000031.1, on the reverse strand, counting down.
ACTTGAAAAAGAGTCAGATTCTGGCCTGGAGTAGGCCATAGAAGTCACTCAGCTGGTGACAGATGCTTTTCTCTGCAGGGTCTTGGCATGCTGCTGTTTGTAAATGCTGTTCACTGTGTAAATAGCTTCTTCTCTTCCCCACCCAGCCAAAACCTTCTCCTAGCCTTTCACCAGTCCATGTCACTACTGCACAAACACATTCCAAGCTTTCCTGGGAGTCAACAGAACTTAAGAGCTGCAGCCAAGAAAGCAAGGATTTCCAAACAACTACTACTTCCCCATACTCTCCTCACCTTCCCACTGGAAGGTTCCTCTAACAGTAACAATATAGCAACTACTAATTATAAAGTGTTCAACTGGAAAAGTGGCTTCATGGTTAAACACTCTGCTGGCTTGGGTTTGACTCCACAGGACCCATGTAAGCCAGATGCACAGTGGTGCATGTGTCTGGAGTTTGTTTGCAGTAGAAAAAGGCCCTGGCACTCACTCATTCTACCTCTTCTCAGAAATAAGTAAGTGTTCACTCGACCAGGCATTGTGTTTAGGGCTTTTATTACATTTCTTTCTTTCTTTCATTTGTTTTTTTCGAGGTAGGTTCTCACTTTAGCCCAGGATGACCTGAAACTCACTATAGTCCCAGGCTTGCCTTAACTCACAGTGATCCTCCTACCCCTACCTCCCAAGTGCTGGGATTAAAGATGTGTGCCAATGTTTCTTTTCTTTCTTTCTTTAACTTATTTTAAAAATTTATTTATTTATTTATTTGAGAGAGAGGGAGAGAGAAAAAAATGGTGTGCCAGGGCCTTCAGCCATTGCAAATAAACTCCATAAGCACGCACCACCTTGTATATCTGGCTTATGTGGATCCTGGAGAATCAAACCTGGGTTCTTTGGCTTTGCAGGCTAGCATCTTAACTTCTAAGCCATCCCTCCAGCACTTAAATATTTTATTTATTTGGGGGGAGGGCAGATAGAGAGAGATTAGGCACACCAGGGCCTCTAGCCACTGCAAAACGAACTCCAGATGCTAGCAACCCTTTGAGCATCTGGCTTAAGTAGGTATTGGGGAATCGAACCTAGGCTTTACAGGCAAGTGCCTTAACTGCTAAGCCATCTCTCTCCAGCCCTAATGTTTCTTTTTGAAACTTTATTTTTATTTATGTGTATATATGTGTGTATGCAAGAGCAAGAGAGAGGGGAGAGAGAGTGAGTTTGGGCACACCAGGCCCCTTACCACTATCAACCAACTCCAGATGCATACGTTACTTTGTTTTTGTTGTTCAAGATAGGCTGTATTAACCCACAACCATTAAAAAAAATATTTTAAAATATTTATTTATTTGAGAGAAAAAGAAAATGGGCACACCAGGGCCTCTTGCCACTGCAGACAAATGCCAGACACATGTGCCACTTTGCATATCTGGCTTTACATAAGTAACAGGGGAATCAAACCAGGCCATCAGGCTTTTCAAGCAAGTGCTTTTAATTGCTGAGCCATTTCTCTAGCTCTGAATACTTCTTTACTGGTTCCGAGTAGGGAACAGGAGGGTGTGAGTCACTTACTATCCTAGAACCTCAACATCCACCAAGTCAAAGTCACTCACCACTGTCCTCTGCAATTTGCCACACCTTCAGGTAACACCCTGGAAGGCCACTGGTCACCAGCAATCTGTTCCAGATAAATAGAAAATCTTAAGTCTAAACAGAAGAAAGCTTACCCTCATCCCAGCAGCCTTCCCCCTCTAGCCCAAGCAGATACATCTTGCTTTAGGGACAGGCCCACAGCTCATACAGAGCTATTGGCTTCTACAGGTCATTATGAACCTAGGGAAGACACACGGGGAACCTGAACATACAACCCTGACCCAGAAATTCTTATCCTTTTCTTACCCAACTGTCTACCTACCATCAGCTCTCTTCTGTACTGCATGTAACACCTGGGGCAACTAACCTTTGGTTTCATTAATCAAAAACAGCTTCAAGGCTCATAGTTTCTTTCTATGTATGTGTGTATGTGTGCATATGCACCCACATTTGACTTTGTGCTTAGGGGTGGGCATGACCATAGGATGTTACTCTTAAGCATTTCCAACCATTCCTTCCCTATGGAAGGACCGGGTCCCAGCACTAGTCATACCTGGTATCTGGCACGTGCTTTAAATCAAGGACAGATCCGTCTGAAAACCCGCCGTGGCGCACTTTGAAATCTCTTTCTGGGAATAAGCCCTAAAATACAAAGGAATGGCCAGTCAGAGTGTGCTCTTCAAAGGAACATTTTAGAAGACTTGAAAAAGAGTCAGATTCTGGCCTGGGTAGGCCATAGAAGTCACTCAGCTGGTGACAGATGCTTTTCTCTGCAGGGTCTTGGCATGCTGCTGTTTGTAAATGCTGTTCACTGTGTAAATAGCTTCTTCTCTTCCCCACCCAGCCAAAACCTTCTCCTAGCCTTTCACCAGTCCATGTCACTACTGCACAAACACATTCCAAGCTTTCCTGGGAGTCAACAGAACTTAAGAGCTGCAGCCAAGAAAGCAAGGATTTCCAAACAACTACTACTTCCCCATACTCTCCTCACCTTCCCACTGGAAGGTTCCTCTAACAGTAACAATATAGCAACTACTAATTATAAAGTGTTCAACTGGAAAAGTGGCTTCATGGTTAAACACTCTGCTGGCTTGGGTTTGACTCCACAGGACCCATGTAAAGCCAGATGCACAGTGGTGCATGTGTCTGGAGTTTGTTTGCAGTAGAAAAAGGCCCTGGCACTCACTCATTCTACCTCTTCTCAGAAATAAGTAAGTGTTCACTCGACCAGGCATTGTGTTTAGGGCTTTTATTACATTTCTTTCTTTCTTTCATTTGTTTTTTTCGAGGTAGGTTCTCACTTTAGCCCAGGATGACCTGAAACTCACTATAGTCCCAGGCTTGCCTTAACTCACAGTGATCCTCCTACCCCTACCTCCCAAGTGCTGGGATTAAAGATGTGTGCCAATGTTTCTTTTCTTTCTTTCTTTAACTTATTTTAAAAATTTATTTATTTATTTATTTGAGAGAGAGGGAGAGAGAGAAAAAAAATGGTGTGCCAGGGCCTTCAGCCATTGCAAATAAACTCCATAAGCACGCACCACCTTGTATATCTGGCTTATGTGGATCCTGGAGAATCAAACCTGGGTTCTTTGGCTTTGCAGGCTAGCATCTTAACTTCTAAGCCATCCCTCCAGCACTTAAATATTTTATTTATTTGGGGGGGGGGAGAGGCAGATAGAGAGAGATTAGGCACACCAGGGCCTCTAGCCACTGCAAACGAACTCCAGATGCTAGCAACCCTTTGAGCATCTGGCTTAAGTAGGTATTGGGGAATCGAACCTAGGCTTTACAGGCAAGTGCCTTAACTGCTAAGCCATCTCTCCAGCCCTAATGTTTCTTTTTTGAAACTTTATTTTTATTTATGTGTATATATGTGTGTATGCAAGAGCAAGAGAGAGGGAGAGAGAGTGAGTTTGGGCACACCAGGGCCCCTTACCACTATCAACCAACTCCAGATGCATACGTTACTTTGTTTTTGTTGTTCAAGATAGGCTGTCATTCTAGCCCAGGCTGACCTTGAATTCACTGTGTAGTCTCAGGATAGCCTCAAAATCATGGCGATCCTCCTACCTCTGCCTCCCGAGTACACCACCTCATCTTTATGTGGGTATATGTGGGTACTATGTGGGTATTGAAGAATTGAACCCAGGCTGGCAGGCTTTGCAAGCAAGTGCCTCCAACCACTGAGCAACCTCCCGAGCCCTGTTATGTTTAATTATTACAAGTATCTTTGTGATCCATAGTCTACAAACAACAAAACTAAGGCTAAGGAAGTTAAACAATGTTTTGAAGGTCACTTGAGTACTAATCTGGGAGTCTGAGCGCAAGCCTGCCTAACCAAAGTCAATGCTCTTAGCCACTGGACTCTACCTCTACTACCTCTATGCAAGGACCAGAGGCAGGTAAAGGGATGCAGCTACAGAAGGGGAGGGGGAACCAGTGGAAGGTGGGATACAGGGTTTAGACCAGGTAAGGCCTTGAAGGCTCAAGTTTAAGCAGTGGGGACTAGGGAGATGAAGAGTACTGGATAAGCTCTCATGAGGGCAAGAAAGGCCAGGCTGTCATGGCTCTGTGAGTACACACCAGGCATTTTTCTTGGCTTTACCTCTAGAGATTCTAATATAGTAGGTCTGGAAGGGGCCCAGGCATCTGCACCTTAGCCTCTGCAATGACTTGGGTAAGATGGTCCTCAGGCTACTTTGACAAATGGACTGTTGACAAAATAACTGTTGGGATCCAGCATCTCCTGGAGTTTAAAAAAATGTGTTTGGCACACGCCTTTAATCCCAGCACTCGGGAGGCAGAGGTAGGAGAATCGCCATGAGTTCGAGGTCACCCTGAGACTACATAGTGAATTCCAGGTCAGCCTGAGCTAGAGTGAGACCCTACCTCGAAAAACAACAACAAAAAAAAAAAACAAACAAACAAACAAAAAAAGTATTTGATTATTTGCAAGGAGAGAGGAGGGAGAATATGGACGTACTGGGTCTCTAGCTGCTACAAACGAACTCCAAGTGCATGCGCCACTTTGTGCATCTGGCTTTACATGGGTACTGCACCCTAACCACTAAGTAATCTCTCCAGTCCATTTCCTTGGATTTTTTAAAAATTATTTTATTGCCGGGCGTGGTGGCGCAAGCCTTTAATCCCAGCACTCGGGAGGCAGAGGTAGGAGGATCGCCGAGAGTTCGAGGCCACCCTGAGACTACATAGTTAATTCCAGGTCAGCCTGGACCAGAGTGAGACCCTACCTCGAAAAAAAAAAAAAAAAAAAAAAAAAAAAATTTTTATTTATTTTTGGAGAGAGACAGAGAGACAGACAGACAGAGATGGAGAAGGAGACAGAGAATGGGCGTGCCAGCAGTCTCAGCTGCTGCGAACAAAATCCAGATGTGTGGGCCCCCTTGTGGGCAAGTGCAGCATTGCGCCCTTGCGTCACTTTGCATCTGGCTAAACGTGGGACCTGGAGATTGGAACTAGGTTCTTAGGCTTAGCAGGCCGGCACCTTAACTGCTAAGCCATCTCTCCAGCCCTTTTTTTTTTTTTTTTTTTGAGAGAATGAATAGGCACTGCAGGGCCTCTAGCCACTAGAAACAATCTCCAGAACATGCACCATCTTGTGCATTTGGCTTACATGGCTCCTGGGAAATCAAATCTGGGTCCGTTGGCTTTACAGTCAAGCACCTTAACTGCTAAGCAATCCCTCCAGCTCCCCCTTGGATTTTTATATGCCTAAGCATTCAACTTAATTCCATACCATAGCTACCCTCTAACTTTTGTTTGAGACTGGGTCTTGTGTAGTCCAAGCTGGCCTTCAACTATTTAGTCAAGGATAACCTTGACTCCTGATTCTAGTGCCCTTCCAAGTATTAGGGTTACAAGCATATACCAGCACACCCAGCTTATAGTTGTTTCTTACTTCATTTAAGAGGGGCTGAGTATGTTGGTGCACACCTTTAATCCCAGCATTTGGGAGGCAGAGGTAGGAGGATTGCTATGAGTTCAAGGCCACCCTGACAGTACATAGTGAGTTCCAGGTCAGCCTGGACTAGAGCCAGACTCTACCTCAAAACAAACAAACAAACAAACAAACAAACCAAAAAAACAGGAACAACAACAACAAAAGCCAAGTGTCACATGCCTTTAATCCCAGTACTTGGGAGATAGAGGTAGGAGAATTGCTCGAGGCCACAGTGAGTTCACACAGTGAATTACAGGTCAGCTTGGGCTAGAGTGAGACCCTACCTTGAAAAAGTTAAAAAAAAAAAAAAAAAAAAAGAAAGAAAGAATTTAAGAGGCTTGTGGTAAAAAAATACTTGCCTGGCCATGTGTGGTGGTGCACGCCTTTAGCCCCAGCATTTGGGAGGCAGAGGTAGGAGGACTGCCGTGAGTTCAAGGCCACCTTGAGACTACATAGTGACTTCCAGGTCAACCTGAGCTAGAGTGAGACCCTACTTGAAAAACCAAAAAAAAAAAAAAAAAAAAAAAGGCCCCCCCCAAACTTGCCTAGCATGGCATGTGCAAGGCCTCAGATTTAATGCCCAGGAGCACACACTCAAATTCCTGTCCCTAAGTCCTTTCAGCTTGTCTTCTGACCTGTGCCGTCCCCTAGGAGCAGGGTTACTTTCTCCATTATTCCCCCACTCCTGCATATTCTCTCGGTCCCTCGACAGGGGCTACTTCCCCAGTTTGTAACTGTTCAAGCCTCTGGAAACCCTCCCTCAGATTTGTGTTTCTGACTAGTTAATACCCTAGTCAGTCCTTCCCTATATATTTATTCACTTCTTCCTTCCTCCCCAGTCACTAGCAAAATGCTGCGGCAGAGATCACCAAGAGCTTCCCAACTGTCAACCTAATGCATGAGAATGAATCTTCAATCCTCGTTGGAATAAATCCATAGCAACATTACATAGCAACCAACTCTTCTTCACGTTTTCTTCTTTTCTTAAGCTCCTCCTACTTCAAAACAATTTTTACGGTCCCCTTTTATTTGAGTGAGAGAGAGAGAGAGAGAAAGAGAGAGAGAGAGAGAGAGGGGTAGATAGAGAATGAGCGCACCAGGGCCTTCAGCCACTGTGAATAAACTCCAGACACATGTGCCACCTTGTGCATCTGGCTTATGTGGGTCCTGGGGGACTCGGACCTGGGTCCTTTGGCTTCACAATTAAGATTAAGATTAAGGCAAATGAGTTAATCACTAAGCCTTAAATGTGTCTAGAGGTTCTGCCTTTAGCTGTCTTTTCCTCTTAATCCTTATACACTATATCTTCATCCTAGGTGATCTTAAACATCCTACTGGCTTCATCATACCCTCTCTAATAACTCCCTAAGCCTTTTTTTTTTTTTTTTTTTTTTCGAGGTAGGGTCTCACTCTAGCCCAAGCTGACCTGGAATTCACTGTGTCGTCTCAGGGTGGCCTTGAACTCACAGTGATTCTTCTACCTCTGCCTCCCAAGTACTGAGATTAAAGGTGTATGCCACGACACTTGGCTTTTTTGTTGTTGTTCTTGTTTTTTTGTTTTTGAGGTAGAGTCTCGCTCTAGTCCAGGCTAACCTGGAACTCACTATGTAGTGTCAGGGTGGCCTTGAACTCACAGCAATCCTCCTACCTCTGCCTCCCGAATGCTGTGATTAAAGGTGTGCACCAACATACTCAGTAAGTTTGACCTTTTCCTGTAGTGGTCCTCTTGTGAACTATGTGACATTCCTCTCAGCATCATCCCTGTGTATAGATGCTTCCCTCTATTAAGAGCTGGCTGAGGGCTGGAGAGATGGCTTAGTGGTTATGGTGCTTGCCTGAGATGGCTAAGGATCCAGGTTTGATTGCCCAGGACCCACGTAAGCCAGATGCACAATATGGTGCATGCACCTGGAGTTCTTTTGCAGTGGTTAGATGCCCTGGCATGCCCATTCTCTCTCTCTCTCAAAATAAATAAATAAAATATTTTTTCAAACAACAGGTCCAGTGTTTGTCTTTCTTTTTCTAGTATCCTGGTAGGTAAGAGGAACTCTATGAATGCTTAGAAGTAAAAGCTGACACAAACAGTGGGCATTTATATTTCAAGTTACCTGATTTTCCTTTACCGAAAGTCTGAGAGGTAGTATCAGATGAAGTATCTCATTTTTTTTCAGGCGTTCATAGCCAGCAACAAAGACTCCTGGAACAAAGAAGTCGCTGTGACAAATGATTAGAAGATTGTGGACCATAGCTGGATCTATAAACTCCTGCCAAGTCCCCCCAAACAAGAATAAATTCCTTTCCCATAGTGTGCAGCCTTAGATCCAGGAATGGAGGGTTTTTTATAAGTAGAATAAAAGGCTGACGAGGGCCGGAGGGATGGCTTAGCAGTTAAGGCACTTGCTTGTAAAGCCAAAGGACCCAGGTTCGATTCCCCAGGACCCACGTAAGCCAGATGTACAAGATGGTACATGCATCTGGAGTTCTTTTGCAGCAACTGGAGGCCCTGATGTGCCCATTCTATCTCTCTCACAAATAAAAAAAAGAGCCAAGTGCATGCCTTTAATCCCAGCACTTGGGAGGTAGATGGAGAAAGACTGCCTTGAGTTCAAGGCCACCCTGAGACTACATAATGAATTCCAGATCAGCCTGAGCTAGAGTGAGACCCTACCTTAAAACACCAAAATAATAATAATAAATTTAAAATATTTTATTTTCATTTATTTATTTACTTGGCAGAAAGGGAGAGAGAGAATAGGTGCTCTAGGGCCTCCAGCCACTGCAAATGGACTCCACACATGTGTGCCCCATTGTGCAGCTGACTAACATGGGTCCTGGGGAATCAAACCTGGGTCCGTTGGCTTTGCAGGCAAACGCCTTAACCACTAAGCCATCCCTCCAGCCCCAAAGTAAATTAAATGAAATTTAAAAAAAAAAAAAAAAAGGCTGATGAGGCACCAAATTGCAACAAGTGACAAGAGGCCCTCAGGCTTCCAGAAGAGCGGGATGAGTCCTTCTAGTCTGAGACTTTTGAAATCCAGCCTGAGGAGTGGGAGTCCATTTCCTTTATGGCCAGAAAAGCATATTACCTTTGTCACCAATCCACTCAAGGACTCGAGTGGCTCCCGAGAGGTCAAATGCATGGAAGTCCTGGTACCTGCAGGATGGGGACACAAAACCACACCGTGTATGGTAGGAACTCCACAGAGAACTCGGAGAGGGCAGCAGGGTTCAGCGTCAGGGGGTCAGGGGACCGAGACTGGTCACTTATGGCATCACCATCCTTCACCAGCGCGCTCTCGTCACTCAACCTGAGCACGCGGGGCCAAGCATTGCCCGGAGGGAGAGGCCACCGCCCGCCAAGCCTCCGCCCAGTCCCCAGCGGCCTCCACGCTCCACGGCCCACCAGGCCAGCACCCGGCCCCACCCAGGCTCCAGCCCCCCAGGATTTACAAGCGCAAGGATTCCACCAGCCAGTCCTCCGCCGACTCCATGGTAACTGTCGCTTCCGGGACGAATCTTCCAGCGCAGGCGCGTCCTCTTATGAGAATGGGCGCGGCCTGCCGCGGGAGGCGGAGCCTAGTGGTATCCCAGGGCTCTCAGCGCCCCGCAAAAAGGACTTGGTTTGTGTCCCGGGTTTTTGATCACAAACTCCGAAGGGGGGAAAAATGCAAAAGACGAGATAAAATTAGAGAGCCCCCGATGTCAGCTCCAAGCAGGCCTGGAGGGACTAAATACATCGTTTTAGGACCAGGATTTGCAGCCAGAGAAAGGCGGTCAGTGCCCCAAAAGCCAGATATAATACAGGTAAATAATGAGTAGGAGTTTGCATGTATGTATACACATGCAAGTTTGAGGACTTTAACTTTTTTTAAAAATATTTTTTTTTATTTATTTTTATTTGTTTGAGAGAGGGAGAGGCAGATAGAGAGAATGAGCGCACCAGGGCTTTCAGCCACTTGCAAACAAACTTCACATTCATGCACCACCTTTGCATCTGGCTTAGGTGGGTACTGGAGAATTGAACCTGAGTCCTTTGGCTTTGTAGGCAAACACCTTAACTGCTAAGTCATCTCTGTAGCCCTAAATTTTTAAAAATTTATTTCCAAGCAGAGAGAGATAGAATGGGTGGGCCAAGGCCTTAGGCCACTGCAAACATACCCCAGATGCATTTACCCCTCTGTGCATCTGGTGTTATGTGGGTACTGGAGAATTGAACCTGGGTCGTTAGGCCTTGCAGGCAAGTGCCTTAACCCCCTGAGTCATCTCTCCAGCCCTTGAGGACTTTTTTGTTTGTTTTTTTCATTTTTTGGTTTTTCCAGGTAGGGTCTCACTCTAGCCCAGGATGACCTGGAATTCACTATATAATCCCAGGATGGCCTCGAACTCATGGCGATCCTCCTACCTTTGCCTCCCGAATGCTGGGATTAAAGGCGTGCACCACCACGCCCAGCTCCTTGAGGACTTTTGTATGAAATAAATATTATTGGGCTGGGGATGTAGCACTCAGCTTATAGAGTGCTTTGCCTAGCATGCCAAAGCCCTGCTTTGGATCCCCAGCACTGCATAAAACCAGGCATGGTGGCACACACTTGTAATTCCAGCACTTGTGAAATACTTGAAGTAGGATCAGAACTTCAAAGTCACCCCTAGCTACCAAGCAAGTATGAAGCCAACCTGATTTACATGAGACCTTGTCTCAAAAAAAAAAAAAAAAAAAAAGTTCAGGGCTGGAGAGGTGGCTTTGTGGTAAAGGCACTTATCTGCGAAGCCTAAAGACCCAGGTTCAATTATCCATGTCCCACGTAAGCCAGATGCACCTGGTGGCACACAAGTCTGGCACAAATCTGGAGTTCATTTGAAGTGGCTAGAGGCCCTGGTGTGCCCATTTCACCCACCTCTCTCTCCATCACTCTCAAATAAATAAATAAAAATATTAAAAATTTCATCTGATACATATATATTTTGAGAGAGAGGAAGAGAAACAGTAAGTATGGGCACTCCAGGGCCTCCTGCCACTGCAAACAAACTCCAGTTCCATTTGCCACTTTGTACATCTAGTTTTAGGTGTGTACTGGGGACTCAAACCTAGACCATCAGCCATTGCAAGCAAGCATCTTTATTTTATTTGCAAGCAGAGACAGATAGAGATAGAAGAGAGACAGAGAGAATGGGCACGCCATGGTGTCTAGCCACTGCAAATGAACTCCAGATGCATGTACCCCTTGTGCACCTGGCTTACATGGGTTCTGGGGAATCGAATCTGGATCCTTTAGCTTAGCAGGCAAACACCTTAACTGCTAAGCCATCTCTCCAGCCCAGGCATCTTTATTTTTTTTGTTTGTTTGTTTTTCAAGGTAGGGTCTTGCACTAGATCAGGCTGACCTGGAATTCACTCTGTAGTCTCAGGGTGACCTTGAAGTCATCGTGATCCTCCTACCTCTGCCTCCCGGGTGCTGGGATTAAAGGTGTGCACCACCACACCTAGCTTAGCAAGCACCTTTAAATGATGATCCAACTCTTCAGCTCAAAATAGTTTATCTGATATTCCAATTAATTTGGTGTCCTTTATTTTCATTCATTAACTCTGACAGTTCCCAAGGAAGTCCCTAAGCAAGAATACAGCAGGAATGGATTCCAGTGTGGCTGTCCCCTGTATGTCAGGTACTTCTCTAAAGCTTGGCAAAGGGGTGAAAGGAGACAGGGTGAGTAGTACAGCACAGTGTCATATCAGCATAGAGTCGCAGGCAGCCGGTGACTGAGGAAGAATAGAGGTGATAACTTGCCAGTGCCAGTAGATGGCAGAGGAGAGAGCAGAAACTGTGGGCTGGCAGACCAGGCATACAGCCCTTAAAGTTACCTGTGTGGAGAGTCCAAAGTCACTGCCTGGCCTGTGTCATGGCAGGGAGTGTTCTGGGCTTTTGGGACCCCATTCCATCTCACTTAACATCCCACCCTCCTGAGCCATTTCCCTCCACATCCTTCAACTGTGGCTGGCATGAAAAGACCAGGCTTTCTATGTACACAGCATGATTTTAATTCATAATTTCATCAGGGAAGTAATAAATACAGCAGGAATTTGTATCTGCATCTACACTACTTCGGGTGACCTATCCAGAAATCACAGTAATGGGGTAACATGTGTGAGTTCAAGATTTACATCCAAACGGGGTCATTATGAGGGTTCCATTCAGCAGTGTCCGTGGATGGGCACAATCTAAGCCGAGTCGTTGCATTTGCCCCATTATTGGCATCACTTCTGCAGTGTTTTCCCCAGCAGCCTCCTGTACTGAAGGAAAACAGAGAAGAATTGACGGGGGAGGGAACAAATAATAGGGGACTTGCTGCCATTCCCCCAAGGGTTGGGTGAGCAGAAGCAGGCTCTCAGCTGAGGCTGGCACTGTATCACTTTTCTCCCTGAAAGGCCAGGGAGGAGTCAGGAGCAGTGGTTTCCTCAGAACACAGCCCCAATTTCACAAGGTAAGTCATGACAAAGCATGTCACAGAAGTCAAGTCCAAGTATAATGCCAGACACTAGGCAATGGTCAGTGACACTTTGCCCAACTTCACTCTGATGCCTTCTCTGCAATAGCAGCACTGCTTCCTCTCAGATTTTCTGGCTGGTGTTCATATTTAAGGTCTTCAAAATAACAGTCCTAAAGCTGGGCATGGTGGCGCACGCCTTTAATCCCAGCACTCGGGAGGCAGAAGTAGGAGGATTGTCATGAGTTCAAGACCCTGAGACTACCTAGTGAATTCCAGGTTAGCTACCTTGAAAAACCTAAATAAATAAATAAATATGATAGTCCTAGAGGCAACCCTATTTCTCTTTAGAATCAGCCAGCCCAAACTTCCTGCCCTTGCATCTGAGGTCCCCAGGGTTAGGGTTATGTGCATTAGGAAGTTAGGGATGTTGGCTGGGGCTGGAGGTGGATCTTCTCCGGGAATGTTCCTCCCTTTCGATAAGTACACACTGTCTAGGCACAGCGGGGGCTACCAAGGTGAGCCAGGACTAGATTCTCCCAGGGACTTCACAGACTGGTGGTAAGAACTCCCGTTTACCAAAGGCTTTCTGTGACCAGCACCATACTCAGCATGTGACATAAGTGGTTTCATTTAATGAGAGATAGGCCTTTGATATTTCCTGATGAATGAGGAACATGAGGCTTATTTCAGTGACACGTCTAAGGTCACCCAGCTACTAAGAGGCTACACTATCATGGCAGCATACGTTCTATCACATCACACTACTTTCTGCAACACAGCAATAAGCAAGTAGGACAGCACCAGGAGCAGAGGGTGTGGAGGGACTGCCACCCAATCAGGCAGAACACTAAAATTGGCTTGGCTCCTACTTTAGGGCCTTGAACTCCACGGGTTGGTGCTTTACAACCAGAAACTATCTGAGTCCACCTCACACCTGGGGATATCAGCTGATGTCTGGAGGGATTTTTATTTGGTTTTGTTTTATTTTTTCAAGGCAGGATCTCACTCTAGCCTAGGCTGACCAGGAACTTACTCTGTAGCTCCAAGCTGTCCTTGACTTTACAGTGATACTCCTATCTCAGCCTCCTGAGTACTAGGACTAAAAGGTGTGTGCCACCACACTTGGCTGTTTCTTTCTTTCTCTTTTCTTCCTCTCTCTCTCTCTCTCTTTCTTTCTTTCTTTCTTTCTTTCTTTCTTTCTTTCTTTCTTTTTGAGGTAGCATTTTACTGCAGCTCAGGCTGACCTGGAATTCACTATGTAGCCTTCTCAGGATGGCCTCAAACTCATGGCGATCCTCCTACCCCTGCCTCCCAAGTGCTGGGATTAAAGGCATGTGCCACCACACTCGGTTTGGTTTTTGTTTTTAAAGTGATGCTGGCACCTCGTGGGTATAGACCAGAATGTCAATAAACATCCTACAATACACAGAAAGCTCCATGACAGAATTCCTCTGCCTAGAGCCCGAAGCTAACTGATGGTGATAAAGCCTGCCACTGGTAAGTGGGAGACCAGGGGAGTGCTGGTCACCATGAGCAAGCCAAGTTCTGTTTCCCCTCTCTGAGTCTCAGGGTCCTAGCTCTGGCCATAAGCATATATAGGACACAGCCTGGTGGGCTTGATTAATGTAGTGAAGGACAGCTGGGGTGGGCCAGGCTGTGTGGACTGGGGGAAAGGGTCCAGCTGCTGGGGCCATATCCTAGTCTGTGACGTTAGACAGGATGGCTGATGGGGAGTTTCTTTCCCATGGGTCTGCCAGGTCATCTTTCACTCTTTGGCATGTTCCTCCTTTAAACCATAGGGTGGGCCTAGAACCCTGGTTTTCTGGGATCCACATCCATTATGCCCAGCTGGGCAGTCCCACCCTGAACCCAATGCTGGCTGGTAATTGCTCCATGCTGGAGCTGGGGTAGCAAGTCTGAGCCCTCATGTACCGGGGTAGGGGCCTGGCTCACCTGGGTATGGGGTGCTGGGGTACCAAGGCTCATGCCTAGAGCTTTCTTTAGCAGCAGGATCCTGAGGAGATCATGACTCAGCTGCAGTCTCTGGTCCCGCTTGGAGGTGGGGGGCCCTGTCCCCACCAGGGACAGATTGGGAGGTTCCAGACTCTTCTTGCCCATGAAGTGACCTAGAGAGGAGGTGTCACCACTCATGGAAGTCAGGGAGTGAGGATCCTACGCTGATACACAAGTTTCTGTCTCTTTCACCTTGCTGAAGGAAGGCAAGAAACCTCACAAAGGAGCCACTTAGACTTCTGGGTGGAGGCAAAGCCTACTACCCCAGCTTTGCCTGATCAGATGGGGTGTATGGAGGGAGTGGGCAGCACAGCTGAAGGAAGGGTAGATAGTCTGGAACCAGGGAGAAGCTCTGCTGCCTGGTAGATGATGGGCAGAAACCGGCAGAGAAACAAGTGAGGAATGCCAAGGTGCTTTGGAAGTGGGTGGAGAAGATGTGACAGTCTGGGCAACTAACTGGCTCTAGGATGCAGGTCCAGCTGTGTCAAACTTGGTCAGTTTTCTTAGCCAAGCCAGCCACTGCTGGGGCGGGGGGTTCTCAAGATGCCCATCTTTTAAGTCAGATGAGGCCAAGGGTCTTCCACGTGCTCATTCACTAGAAGCGGCTGGAGGGTTAAGAAGGAAACTGTGGTGCCAGCAGGGTGAGGGGCGCTTGTCGAGGTCCCCTAGGACTTACCTGTGGCCCAGAGGTTACCCCGCGGGTGCACGCGGATCTTGCTGGCACGGCTGCGGGGTTCCGGGAGATCCCAGCTGAATGGGGCCACGCCGGCAGCGAATAGTGCGAAGAGTAGGAGGGTGCGGAGCAGCCGAGAACCCCCTGCCTGGCGGGTCATAGCTGTGCTGGCTGGCTGGCTCAGCCCAGGGCTCCCGTGCGCGGCTATTTGGCTGCGGCCGCCCTCGTTCCTTTTAAACCCGCGCCCGGGGGCGGAGCCTGCGGGGAGGAGGCCTGCTCTCCCCGCCCTCTCGCACCCACCTTCACCCCCAGCCTCTCGCGGATCCCCACACACTTGCAGAGGCAGGCTGGCCCAAGCCAAGTGGTAGGACCCCATCCCAAAGACGGTTCCTTGAACGCTTCCTCTCCACTGCCACCAGCTTTTGGCTAAGTCGTTACTGCAGCCCTCTAAGCCTCTCCATGAGGCTAAAACTCGAGCAAGAAACCCCACCACCACCAAAAAAATAAAAATAAAAATGAATTAAAGGCACTAGCTTGTCAAGCCTGCCAGCCGGCCGGCTGGCCAAATTAAACTTCCCAGCACCCAGGTAAAGCCAGATGCACGAAGTGGCACATGCATCTGGAGTTCGTTTGCTGTGGCGAGAGGCAGTGGAGCACCCATACTCTCTCCTTCTCTCTCAATAACTAACTAACTAGCCCCCACCCTGCTAAGCAACCCGGGCATTTTACAGCTCCTCTTACAGTAGAAGCGCCGTCCTCCCCTTGCTCTCACTGCTCTGCCCTCTAACGAAAGGGCAAAGTGGTTAATCTGAAAAATATTCTGTGCTCGCCATAGGAAGGTAAAATGATGGAGACCGACGGAGGGTGGGAGCCAGGGGCCATCCTCCGAGTAGTGGCACCTGGCTAATGAGCAGGGCAGGAGGCAGACAACCCCTGTAGGTCATGGAGTGAAAGAGTGCTGGACCAGGGGTGGCTTTCAATTGTAAAAAGGAGACATGATGTGCATTTAATAATTTTACTTTTTTTTTTGAGGTAGGGTCTCACTCTAGCTCAGGCTGACCTGGAATTCACTATGTAGTCTCAGGGTGGCCTTGAACTCACAGTTATCCTCCTACTTCTGCCTCCCGAGTGCACCACCATGCCCCTAAGGCGTGCACCACCATGCCCGGCTCTAATTTTACATTTTTACTGTGATTTTGTTACAGGACCTGTCCTCCTGCTAAAGAATAGTTGATTTATCTTGGAAAAAACATGTGGATAAATGGCATCACTTTAAGAGCAGGGGCAGAATGGATATGGTGGCACATACCTTTAATCCAGCACTCAAGAGGCTGAGGTAGGAGAATCACTGTGAGTTCCATGTCAGCCTGGGCTACAGAGTGGTTCCAGGTTAGTCAGGGCTAGAGTGAGAACCCCTCCTTTTTTTAAATTTTTTGTTTTTTTGAGGTAGGGTCTCACTCTAGACCAAGCTGACCCTGGAATTTACTATGTAGTCTCAGGGTGGCCTCAACTCATGGCTATCCTCCTACCTCTGCCTCCCAAGGTGTGCATGCTCCCCTGTTAACATTAATTTTAAAAATTGCACTTTTAAACCCAGCATGGTGGCTCACACCTTTAATCCCAGCACTCAGGAGGCTACCCTGAAACTACAGAGTGAATTCCAGGTTAGCCTGGGCAAAAGTGAGACCCTACCTTGAAAGGACAAAAATATAAAATAAAAACTCTTGCTTGCAAAGCCTCTGGGCCAGGGTTCATTTCAGTACCCACGTAAGGCTAGACGCACAAAGTGATGCATACATCTGGAGTTAATTTGCAGTGGCAAGAGGCCCTGGTATATCCATACTATGTGTGTTTGTCTCATATAAATAAATCTTGGCTGGATGTGGTAGGTCATGCCTTTAATCCCAGCACTCGGGAGGTTGAGGTAGGAGGAATGTTGAGTTTAGCCTGGGCTAGAGTGAGACCCTATCTCAAAAAACAAACAAACAAAAGTAAATAAGTCTTAAAAATATATTTCTGGGCTGGAGAAATGGCTTAGTGGTTAAGGCGCTTGCCTGCAAAGCCTACAGACCCATGTTCAACTCTCCATATCCCACATTAGCCACACAAAGGTGAGGCAAGCACAAGCTCGCATATGCCCACTAGGTGGCGCAAGTGTCTGGAGTTTGTTTTCAGTGGCTAAGGCCCTAGCACACCAATTCTCTGTGTCCCTCTCTATAAAATAAAATTTTAAAAATATTTTTTTTTAGAAAAAGAGCAGGGGGTGGGGCTGGAGAGATGGCTTAGCAGTTAAGCACTTTCCTAGGAAGCCTCAGGTCCCAGGTTCAATTCCCCAAAACCCATGTAAGCCAGATGCACAAGATGGCACATTCATATGGAGTTTCTTTGCAGTGGCTGGAGGCCCTGTAACATCCATTCTCTCTTTCTCTCATAAATAAATAAATAAAATGTTTAAAAATAAATAAAAGAGCAGGGGCAGATGCTGCTCCAGAATATCCCTTTTTTTTTTTTTTTTTCAAGGTAGGGTCTCACTCTGGTCCAGGCTAACCTGGAATTAACTATGTAGTCTCAGGGTGGCCTTGAACTCATGGCGATCCTCCTACCTCTGCCTCCCAAGTGCTGGGATTAAAGGCGTGCGCCACCACGCCCGGCTTCCCTTCTTTTAAAAAAAAAAGATTTAATTTTTATTTATTTATTTATTAGACACAGATAGAGGGAGAGGGATTGAGAGAAAAATAGAGAATGGGCACACCTGGGCATCTAGCCACAGCAAATGAACTCCAGACACATGCTACCACATACATCTGGCTTATGTGGGACCTGGAGAATCGAACCCAGGTTCTTAGGCTTCGCAGAATGCACCTTAAGTGCTAAGCCATCTCTCCAGCCCCAGAATATCCCTTCTTTTTGCTTAGCTGTTTACTGCAAATCAATATTTGAATCACTGTATGTGTGTGGGGGAAGCAGTGCACAGGAGGGAGACTGAGTTCCCCGTCTCACTGGAAACCAGGCCAGAGTGACTACTTGGCATTGGAGTGACCAACCTCTGCATCCCTCCCAGAAACACTGGATAGTGTGGCTGCAACACTATCGTCCGACTCAATAATGAGACCTGCTGTTGTGTGTGGTGGGGGGAGGGTGTACAGGCAATTCTCCTGCCTCAGCCTCCTAAGTGCTAGGATTACACATGTACAGGTGTGAGCCACCATGCTTGCCTCACAGCATTGCTTACACACTGAGCTAGGTAAGCAAGGCCTGCCAACACTGGATTTTCCCTGTAGAAGGGAAGCTTACTGCGAAGCTTGTTGTCGTGGTGAGATTTTGGAGCATGGCACACAGGACAGGGACAGCCCATTTCTGGCCCTGGCTTTTCTCCCCAATCTCCTTCCTTCTCACCCCTCACCCTGACATTTACACCTCTCTGCTTTCTTGTCACAGCTTAGCCATGGTATTCAGATATAGCTCTTATCACCTTCCCATAATAATCATTCCCTCTGCGACCTCCTCTCTCTCCCATCACACTCCAAGCCTCTGGTCCATGGATGTAGAAATTCAAGGGATCTGGTATTTAGTGAGGTCTGCCTCATTTAATGCTTGAAGGGACTTATTTATTTGATAAGTTTCTCTCCTTTGATTGGACCCAGCCTCAGAGAGATTGAGTCACTTGTCCAGACATTTCAAAGGAGTCAAGCTTCCAAAGTGTTGTGCCTTCTCATGCCTGCAGTGCTGAGAGCAGGTGCAACCATGTCCACTCCTATTTTACCATCCTATTTTCTTCTTTTTTCTTTTTCTTTTTTGAAGTTGGGTTTCATTCTAGCCCAGGCTGATCTCAAACTCAGGCAATCTTCCTAACTCTGCCTCCTGATTGCTGGGATTAAAGGTATGTGCCACCACACCCAACTTTACCATACTATTTCTACACTAAGTTGAGGGTCAAGTTCTCAGGGTGGAGTACCAGTGGGCACTGCATATCAAGTTTCATTTCTCTCGTACAGTGACCACCACCTTGAATTTATTTAAGGCTAGCTGCTTCCAACACAGCCTGAGTTGACAGCTCAGAACTCAGAAAGTTAAGAAACTGCTGCTCAGCTAAATGGCATAAAGTGGTCAGGGATGCTATGAAAACCAAAGAAAACGAGAAGCCCCAGGCAGCATTTATTATTTGTAATGTTTATTTTTTTGTATTTACGTATTTAAGGGACATTTATGTAACTCAAATAAATCCACTCAACTGCCAAGATTGTGTGTGTGTGTGAGAGAGAGAGACAGAGACAGAGAGAGACAGAGAGAGAAACTTAAATTTCTGTTGTCAACTTGACCAGATCAGGAAATCAAGATGTCCCTTGGGCAGGTCTGTGAGGACACTTCCAGGAAGGATTAACTGAGGAAGACCTGATCCAGAGTAGACAGCCCTTCCAGAGTCAGCCTAGATAGAGTACAGAGAGGCTCCAGGAAAAAACAACTCAAGACTTTTTGGCTGGCTGGCTGCCAAAACATCTACCTTGTTATGGCCACCCTTCACAGGCGCTGGAATCCAGCCTTCTAACATGGACTGTTAGTGGCACTCCAGGAATCCTTCAGGCCTTTAGCACCAGACTGGAAGTGTTGAGGTTCCAGCTTCGTGGACTGAAGCTACGAGGTATGTACTCTCCTGCCTATAGACAGCCATTGTTGGATTGCCCAGCCTGAATACTGTAAACCAATCCAAGAAATATATATTCCTTCTATTGGTTCTGTTCCTCTAGCGAGCCCTAATACAACGTGTATATGGGCACACAGATACCATGGTGCATGTGTAGAGGTCAGAAAACAACCTTGGCGTGTTGATCCTCTCCTTCCACCTTGTCTGAGACATGGTCTCGTTTTTTTTTTTTCCAAGGCTACCACACTAGCTGGCCTTTAAGCTTTGGAATTCTTCTGACTCAGCCTTCCATTGCTAAAGTTGGGATTACAGACAAATGTGCCATTGCATATTTGGCTCCATGTGGGTGGGTGCTGGGGATCTGAACTCCAATTGTCAGGCTTGCATGCTTGTTCAACCACTGAGCCATCTCCATAGCCCAAAAGTCTAAGAAAATTATTTATTTGAAAGCAGAGATAGGAGAGAGAGAGAGAGAGAGAGAGAGATGGGCACACCAGGGCCTCCAGCTGCTGCAAACGAACTCCAGACGCATGTACCAGTTTGTACATCTGGTTTTATATGGGTACTGGGGAATTGAACCTGGGTTATTAGGCTTTGCAGGCAAGCGCCTTAACCAATGAGCCATCTCTCCAGCCCCCCTCTTTTTTTCTTTAAAAAATAATTTATTTGTACATGAGAACCTGTATCAGATAGTTTTTGATCACACAAAGTTGAGCGGGGGGGCAGAGGCAGGGCCTAGGCTATTTTCCAACAGTGTGGGACCCCATTCTCACAGCTGCAGAGTATGGCATTGGACTGCGCAGGCCCCTCTTACAAGGATCCAGCTCAAATACTTTTAGGCCAAGGAAGTGGTGAGTACCACCTTACTTAAAGATCACTAGTGAGCAGAGTGTCCTCCTAACAGGAGCAATGACTAAGTCCCACATCCCGGGGCAGCGGAGGAAGGGCAGGCCAGGCAGGCATGAGGCATAAACAGTCTTTATTGGGCTCACACCAGGAGTCCGTGGGTTTTCAGAACCTCTGTGAACTTGTTTAAATTTATGTTTCTCATGTTTAGAGACAGTTTCATTGTGGGACCCATGCTGGTCTCAAACTCATGATCCCTCTGCCCTAGTCACTTGAGTGCTGGGATTACAGGTGTATGCAACCATATTAGGCACTCAGAGAAGTTTAAATGCTTAGAAATCTGATGGACAGGGGGCTGGAGGGATGGCTTAGCAGTTAAGGTGTTTGCCTGCAAACCCAAATAGATGGAACAATTAAAGAGATGGTTCCAAAGAAGTGATTTTTAATTGAGAGTGAGTAGAAGCATCCTGGAAACTCCTCAGACTGGTAGAACAAGGACAGGATATGCAGTGAAAAATTTTGCATTTTAAAATATTTTATCTTTCTGTCAAATAAATAAATAAAAATAAAAAAAATTTTTTTTTTTAAAGAGAATATCAATGGGTGCAGCAGGGCCTCTTAATCCCAGCACTTGGGAGGCAGAGACAGGAGGATCTCCATGAGTTCGAGGCCAGCTTGAGAGTACAAGTGAATTCCAGGTCAGACTGAAAAAAAAAAAAACTTTAACTGCTGAGCCATCTCTCTCTCCAGCCCAAGATATCCAGTTTAAAAGTCAGAGGTAGGAGGATAATGTAATTGAGGCCACCCTGAGACTACAGTTTTCCAGGTCAACCTGGACAAGAGTTAGGAAAAATCAAAGTAAAAAAAAAAAAAGTAATCTGCTGGAAAATCTCAATATTCCTAGATTTGAAAATTCAGAATAAATGAAAACCTATCAATATTTAAATTGCATAGGGCTTTACTAAAAGAGATTGACTGCAGATAAGAGTCCTGTTCAATTTACAAAGGGAGGGTGGGATTATGAACAGCAATGGGGATGTGGTAAAAGCAGCAGAGCTCTGGTTATGACCAGAAAACCCAAAGAACTCCTGAACTAGTTTCTCTCTTTTGTAGAATAGAGGTTTTGATGCTTATTGCATAATAAAAAGTAAAGTTTGTTATAACCTATAAAGCACTTAGAACACTTGGCACGATCTAAGCACTCAACATTCTTGGCTAGATCTTAGGAATAGTAAAACTGTAAGTCCCCATTAGGTTGTAATTTATGAGGAGGGGCAATGTCATTCAGGGTATTTTTGAGGATGGTACAACCCTGAAAACATGCCTATGACATGTTTCATAAGCCAAAATGCCAACACATCATACAGCTATCTCAATTCTTGTCCAATTCCCTGAAAAGCCATGGTAAAGTCCGAATTTTGGTCTAAATAATCAGTGATGAGCTCTTGATTAACCTCTGGATTTCTGATTTGGTAGGTATTGACATTAAGTCTGAGTCTAAATCTCTCTTCTAGACTGATGCTGATTAAAGCAAGAACAGTATGGAAACAGCAATAGATGGAACAATTAAAGAGATGGTTCCAAAGAAGTGGATTCAGCTGTGGCTTGGCTGAAGTATAAGGGGTCACTACCTTTGGGACCAGGAGCCCATGAGATTTTTTTTAAAAATTATTTTTATTTATTTATTTGAGAGGGAGAAGGAGAGAGAGAATGGGCATCCAGCCACTGCAAACAAACTCTAGATGCATGTGCCATCTTAAGCATCTGGCTCATTGTGGGTCCTGGGGAATTGAACCTGGGTCCTTTGGACCTTGGGGCTTTGCAGGCAAGTGCCTAACTGCTAAGCCATCTCTCCAACCTGAGGTTTTTTTTTTTTTTTTTTTCCCCGAGGTAGGGTTTCACTCTAGCCCCAGCTGACCTAGAATTCACTACGTAGTCTCAGGGAGGTCTTGAACTCATGGCAGTCCTCCTACTTCTGCCTCCCAAGTGCTGGGATTAAAGACATGTGCCATAATGCCTGGTTCTGAGTTTTTTTTTTTTTAAATACACAGAACACTGCTACTTGGGAAAGTTGAAGATTCCTGGCTGATTCAATGAGGTGGCTTACTTTTTTTTCCTTTTCTCTTAAAAAATATTTTATTTATTTATCTGAGAGAAAGAGAGAGAGAGAGAGAGAGAGAGAGAGAGAGAGAGAGAAAAGAAAAAAAAGGAAGAAAGAGGCAGAAAAAGAGAGAATGGGCATGCTACGGCCTCTAGCCACTGCAAAGGAACTTCAGGCACATGTGCCCCTTGTGCATCTGGCTTATGTGGGTCCTGGGGAATCAAACCGAGGTCCTCAGGCTTCGCAGGCAAATACCTTAATTGCTAAGCCATTTTCCCAGCCCTTTTCTTTTTTCGTTTTGAGACAGAGTCTCATGCAGGCCAAGTTGGTCTATTTTATATTTTCTCACATGGCACTTGATTCATCTTTAAGGAACAGATAAATTGAAAATAAGCAAAGCATTGTGACAGAAACTAGGAGATACACAAATAAGAATCCAAAGCTGGCCTTTTCTCAAGGAGCTGGCTCCCAGCCCTTCCTCTAGTGGGTGAGATGAACACCCAGAAAACAACCCACCCTTAGGGGTAATGTTAAAAGAAACACAAAAAAAGTATAGGGCAGCCCAAGCAGAAAGTGTTATGCATACCTGAAGGCTTAATAAAGAAGGCTCCCTGAGCATCCTTTTATTAATACATTAATGATCTCGTAAGGAAAAAGCATGTTTACACATGTCCTTCTCATAAAGCCTTGCCTTTAGAACCCAAGGTTACATCTGGCACAACAGATGTCCAATAAATGAGTACTGAATGAATAAACATGTTCTTGAGAAGTGAGCAAGTACTCCAGATAAGCAAAAAGCACACATGTATACAGTCAGACTCATATGGATGAAGGACTGTGGGGTATGGGGAAAGCTGAGGCTGAAAAAGTCCTGAGGACCTGCAGTGACACTCGGAAGGCAATGTCTTCACAATTTTTTGGTAAGCATCACACATTCTAATTTCTGTAACATTTCTTGGCTTACACAGCATTCTTTCTACATGTAGACATACCTTGTGTATAAAGGGTCATAGACCACGTTTGACTTCAAAAAGCCCACAGGCATTGTTTACAGTTCAAGCAAGGGTGAACAGTAATGAAACTATACCAGGACAGAAAATTGCCTGAACAGGCCCTCCCAATGGAAAGAGCTTCTTGAGAGAGATAGTCAATCCACTTAACCAGACAGAATCAGCTGGATCATATGTTAGGTTTAACAGTGTTAAAAATTGTTTGGTGGTGCATGCCTTTAATCCCAGCACTTGAGAGGTAGAAGGATTGCCATGAGTTCAAGGGCACCCTGAGACTACAGCTCAGCCTGAGCTACAGCGAGACCCTACTTTGAAAGAAAGAAAGAAAAAAAGTTATAAGAACTCAGGCACCTTTAATCCCAGCACTTAGGAGGCAGAAGTAGGAGGATCACGTGAGGTCGAGGCCAGCCTGAGACTACAATAGTGAATTCCAGGTCAGCCTGGACTAGAGTGAAACCCTACCTCAAAAAATAAATAAATAATAAACGAATAAATAAGTAAGTAAATAAATAAATGTTAGAAGGGGCTAGAGAGATGGCTTAGTGGTTAAGATACTTGTCTGCAAAGCCTAAGGACCCATGTTTGATTCTCCAGTACCCACATAAGCCAGATGCGCAAGGTGGCACATGCACCTGGAGTTCATTTATAGTGGCTAGATGCCCTGGTGCATCCATTCTATTTGCTTCTCTCTCAAATAAATAAATAAAAATTGTTATAAGGAGGATCACAGGGTGACTCAAAAGTGACCATAATACTGAGAAGTGACACTGGAGTATTCAGCACTGAAATATCTCTATCACACTTTCCAAGGCTCAGGGTCCATTGCGGAAGAGGTGGATGAAAGAATGTAAGGGCCAAAGGAAGGGTAGGATTGCTTACAATGCAATCTTCCAGACACAAAATAGCCTCGATATTCATGACCTCGCAGTGCCTGACACTACCTACACAAGACATTCATAATAGGAGGAAAAGTTGATATATCAAAATAGAAGAGAGACTAATTAGAAAGAAGGGGTCAATGTAGGGTGGATTTGAGAGGGGAAGAAGGTGGGTTGGGTGGGAATTACTGTGGTTTATTGTCTATACTCATAGAGAAGCTGTCAATAAAAAAGTTTTAAGAAATTGTTAATTTAAAAATTAATTCAGCATTGAAGGATGCACTCTGATGCTGAAAAGGCATCCCTCATGTTATGAGGAGTTAGACAAATTTGGTAGAACACAAAAATACCAAAGCAACATACAAAAAAAAAAGCCTTTATGCAAATACCAAGAAAAACACATAAGCACTCAAGAAAGCCCAGGCTCACAGAAGGTTATGACTCCCTCAGTAAAGTAAGTAATGTCACTACTTCTCCATCAAGAAAGAGGTCACAGGAAGAGTCACAGGCATACACAAACAAGACAACAGGCTTAGCACTGAAAGAGTACATGCTACTTAAAGGAACCATAGAGAGATGGAAGTTTTCAGATTTCAAACCTGGCAAGACTAAGAGAATGTACTTACTAAATGACAGGAAAGTACAAATCACTTTAATGATTCATATGCTCTGCTCCAGAGTAACAGCTCAACAACAGTAACCTAAGTTACCGCCTTTGGTTCCAATGCACGATATTACTGAACATTTAACTTAGGCTGCTTCATGCTACCAGAGAAACAGAGTAAATGTCTATAAAATGGGGCTTCTGTACCAGAGGAGCTTATAATCTGCCAAGGATCCTGGGGCCATTATCTACAACTCAAAACAGTGAAGACTATCAATGCTGAGTAGCAGTGGAAGTACAGTTACTTCTAAAGATGGTGAGACTCAGACCGGCAGAGATGAGAGAATGAAATGATAAAATGAAAATACCAGGGAGGATAGTGTAAGGATACTTAATATTAGCTGTATTCAAAGACTGAGCCTTACATGTAGATGAACGGTAGAGTGAACACAAAATTTATAGTTCACTGGGCATGGTGGCACACGCTTTTAATCCCAGCACTCAGGAGGCAGAGTTAGGAAGATTGCCACTAGTTCAAGGCCGCCCTAAAACTCCATAGTGAATTCCAGGTTAGCCTGGGCTAGAGTGAAACCCTACCTTGAAAAACCAAAAAAAAAAAAAAAAATTATAATCCAATCAAAAGGCACACTGAAACTAATTAGCAGGTGGTAATTATAATACCCACAGTCTGGATCAAGCAGCAGGGGGACACAGCAGAACAGAGAATGAGATGGGCACAGACATGCAGCTAGTGCCCAAGCAGCAGAGAGCCAATGAATGTCAATGTGAATGGACCAATAGGAGGAAATGTAGGGTTTAGTAAGTGACTAGACATGGTAGGAAAAAGCAAAATCTAGGTGAGCACTTGACTGAAAGTTGGAGAAACAGCTTGAAGGAATGACTAGCAGCTTGAATTTAAAGAGGAAACAATGAAGTCAGTATCTAGCAGGGGCACATATGTGGGACTACAGTTGAAGACAGGTGTTTGGAAATGACACGATGAGATTTATAAACTGGAGTGGTGAAAATGCATGGATAACAACCAAGAGATAATCAAGATTATTAAGATTATTAAGTTATCTGAAGGTTTATTAGGGCTGAGAGATGGCTCAGGGGTTAAGGCACTTGCCTGCAAAGCCAAAGGACCCAGATTCATTTCCCCAGTACTCATGTAAAGCCTGATGCACAAAGTGCTGCATGCATCTGGATTCGTCTGCAGTGGCTGGAGACCCTGCCAAGTCCAATCTGTCTGTCTGACTTCTCTCTCTCTTTGCTCGCAAATAAATAAAATAAAAATAAAGGTTTATCAGTTTCTTTTTTTAAAAAATTTCTTTCGAGCCGGGCGTGGTGGCGCACGCCTTTAATCCCAGCACTTGGGAGGCAGAGGTAGGAGGATTGCTGATAGTTTGAGGCCACCCTGAGACTACATAGTTAATTCCAGGTCAGCCTGGACCAGAGTGAAACCCTACCTCGAAAAACCAAAAAAAAAAAAAAAAAAAATTCTTTCGATGGCTAAACTATCCTTCCCACCTCCCCACAGCCAACTTCTCCTTCACCCTACCAAATGCCAAAGAGTTGGTAAATCCATTCAACTAAGTTAACCTTCTCTGGCATTTCTAGTATTTTAGGATTTTTTAGTTTTGTTTTCTGGGGGCAGGTTCTCGCTCTAGCCCCTCTGACCTGGAATTCACTATGAAGTCTCAGGCTGGTCTCAAATTTACAGCAATCCTCCTATCTCTGCCTCCCGAGTGTTGAGATTAAGGGGTGCACCATCATGCCTGGTGCATTTTCTCTTTTGAGATGGATTTCATTATGTTGCCAGGCTGGTCTTGAACTCATCAGTACAAGTGAACTTCCTTTCTCAGCCTCCTGTATTATTGGGACTACAGGCTTGCTGACAGACCTGGCTCATTTTTTTCCTATTTTTAAAGAGCTTTTAAAACATATCCATTAATAAAATCTCTTAGCTTTAAGTCTTATGTTTTAGTGCTAGACATTATAAAAACTGGATACATAATACCTCTCTTCAAAATAATGTTTTTAGCCAGGCGTGGTGGCGCACGCCTTTAATCCCAGCATTCGGGAGGCAGTGGTAGGAGGATCACCGTGAGTTCGAGGCCACCCTGAGACTACATAGTTAATTCCAGGTCAGCCTGGGCCAGAGTGAGACCCTACCTTGAAAAACCAAAAAAAAAAAAAAATTTTTTAGCTAATCAAGTGACTCACATTTTTAAAAATTAATGTGCTATAATAATATTCGTTTTGCAGCATCAAAAGCAGCAGAATCACATTTTTAAAAAATGTTTTAACTTTTCAGAGAAATTTAGGCTTTGCTTCCAACAGAATAAAAGGAAGGATACTTAACTGCAGCTCGCTTCTGGATCATGAGAAAATATAAGTACAACATAAGTCTCACAGGATCAAAACTTAGCAGTGATTTGCCAAGTTTCATATTCTGTTGAGACCATTAAGTGCCCATATTCAGAGTTTGAAGGCTAAGGCCTAGTTAATGGATTGAGGATGGCAGTATTCTCTACAGGGACAGCTTAAGAAGTGTCTCTATTCCCATTCCATTAGCAGTCAGCAGACTGTCACCTCAGCTAAATAAATAAGAGAATCTGATCATGTGCCCAACACAGAAAACTTGCTTTGAGATTTCATATTAAACCAAAAAAGAGGCTGGGCATGGTGGCACACGCCTTTAATTCCAATACTCAGGAGGCAGAGACAGAAGGATCGTTGTGAGTTCGGGGCCAACCTGAGACTACACAGTGAATTCCAGGTCAGCCCCTGGGCTGGAATGAGATTCTACCTTAAAAAAAAAAAAAAAAAAAAAAACCCAAAATAAAAAGAGAGAGAGAGAATTACGAGCAGATATTAGCATTTCCTATTTCTTTTTCTTTTTTTCTTCTTCTTCTTCTTCTTCTTCTTTTTTTTTTTTTTTTTAAGTTTTTCGAGGTAGGGTTTCATTCTGGTCCAGGCTGACCTGGAATTCACTATGTAGTCTCCTACCTCTGTCTCCCAAGTCCTGAGATTAAAGACATGCATCACCATGCCGGCTTCTACTTCCCTATTTCCCTGGTGGTCTCAATATTAAAAACATACAAGTGGATTTTACAGTCACTACTTAAAACTCTTCTTAAGTCTGCATTAGAGAAAAGCAAATCCAGGCACTTAGAAAAACAAGTTCAAGATGGACATGGTGACATATGCCTTTAATCCTAGCACTTAGGGGGCTGAGGAAGAAGGACTGCCAATAGTTCAAGGCCAGTCTGGGTTATAGAGTGAGTTTCAAGTCATCCTGGGCTAGAGTGAGGACCTGCTTCGAATAAAAAAAAATCAAGTTCAGACAAATTATGAGTTAAAAGAAAGAATGCTTGCCCTCTAGCACCTACCTTCCCCTGTCTTATCCAGATGCCATATACACTGTCACGGTATAGAAAGGGCTGAGACTGTTTGAAGATATACAAAAGGTTATGTGTTTCTAAAGCCAACTGAGATTTTTCTGAACCTCTCAGCAACACTAACTGGGTTTATATACATCTGACTCATGCCCTAGTGAAGAATAAACTGAATGACTAAGGGATTTCCTATGAAAGTCAATGGCTACTTTTGCTTCACAAAAAACAAAACAAAAAACAATTGTTAATATTGGGGCAACTTTCTCAGCTGAATGGGTATTCACACCAAAGCCTCTTTTTTTCCCTTCCTTCCCCTCCCTCCCTCCCTCTCTCTCTTTTTTTCTTTTTCTTTTTTGAGACAGGGTTTCAAATAGCCCAGACTGGCCTTTAACTCCCTATGTAGCCAAGAATGACCTTAAACTCCTGAATTTCCTACCTCTAGCTTCAGAGTGCTGGGATGACAGGCATGTGCCACCATACCCAGCCACACTTCAAAGCTTTTGTGTTTATCTTCGCTATGGGTATTAAGAACAGCCAAGAAAGGCAAATTACAGGAGCTGCCCAACAAACACAATTCAGGGATAAGGGGTTCAATGTGCAAAGTCTTTTATTTATTAAAATTTTGAAAAGTTAAGACTTATGACCATCTTAATATGTGCCATTCCAATTATAAGTAGGAATGACAGCTTAAAACTCATGCAGAGCTGCATTTTCATTTACAGAACTCTGTAGGCACTTTAGAAGTGAAGCTTGGCTTCAAAATACAAACACTGGGGCTTTGGCTCAACCTTTTAATATAAAAAATTCACTGATGTACAAAAATGTGAAAGTGTGACAATGACAACATATGAAATTTTGTGATTGAAAAGTCCCCTTGCATGCACGCCATGGTGCATATATACCCGCCCACACATACTCGGGCGTGGAAACATAAACTAATGCAAACCAGTGCTACCAAGAAGCGCCAACATGTGTGTCCTTCCATTCCACAGAGCAGGATCTACTCCAAACATTCAGAACAAAAAGCATGGCATCTTCCCAGAAATGGCAATGGCAGACTCCTTACTCACGATGGACCAGCACAAATAAACCCAGCAAAAAGAGAACTGCATACTAGAAAATAAAACAGAAGCACAGAACAGAGAAACTTTAAAAGTTCTTAAGTCTTTAGACTTAATTAATAAACTTGCTTTATGATCAAAATAAGTTATTCAACTAACCAATTAATCTTTGTGATCTATTTAACAGTTTCCAAAATGAAGCAAATGATAACCTTTAGGGAGAAGTATTGAATCCAGGGTCTTACACATGCTAGGCACGAGTTCTACCACTAAACTATACCTCAGCCCCAAATCCTTACAGATCATTGTTAATGAAACGTACAGAATGAGCTCTTACCTTAAATTTAGGATAGTCATTCATGAGGATTGTCACAATTCCAATATAAGGAACAAATCTAAAAAAAACCAACAAACAACTGATCATCACAAAAGAATTTCCTACAAACAGCTGGTTATCACAGAAGAATTTCCTAAGTTGCTATTATCATTTATTGTGTATTTCCAGTATCTTCCATGGAATACTAATTTCCAGTTCACAAAGTCCACTTGTATACATTATATTTGCTTCTTTCAGCAGCCTGTTATAGGGAAGTTAGGGTTATCACCATTTTATAGATGAGGAAACAGATGAGCATGCCCAAAGTATGTGGCTTCTGTGTGGCAGATTTGTACCAGATTGGAGGTTTTAGATCTCTAATCGGTAACTCTAATGGTATATGCTGATGCAGTGCTACATGTTAAGTGTGGCCCCATAACTTTTTTTTTTTTTTTTTTTTTTTTTTTTCCAGGTAGGGTCTCACGCTGGTCCAGGCTGACCTGGAATTAACTATGTAGTCTCAGGGTGGCCTCGAACTCTCGGCAATCCTCCTACCTCTGCCTCCCGAGTGCTGGGATTAAAGGCGTGCGCCACCACGCCCGGCTATGGCCCCATAACTTTTAAGGAGCTGCCAATGTTGCTGGAGAGATAAGTAAGCACTGACAGAATATTACAAGGTACTTCATGTTAAGTGTTCAAAAGTGAATGTCACATTTCTATTACAGCACTTAGTACATCACCACCCTCTTATGTTTGACATGTAGCCCAGGCTGGCCCTGAACCTGCTTTCTTCCTGCCTCCTAAACACCAGTATAGAATGCTAAGTTAGAGACATGTGGCCACCATGCCCATCTCTGAAACTTCTACGGAAGTTTTTTTTTTTGCTGATACGGAATTTACTATGTATTCTCAGGGTGGCCTCGAAATCATGGCAATCCTCCTACCTCTGCGTCCCAAGTGCTGGGATTAAAGACTTGTACCACCACGCCCAGATCGATTCTACAGAAGTTTTAATCACCTAATACAGCAAGTAAACCAATCTCAACCTCCTTTATATCTCTGCAGCACTTGACTTTGAAGACCACAAAGTTGCTTTTGAAATCCCTTTCCTGGTTTCTGTAACACACAAATCTGTTTCTCTATATCTACCCTCCATGATTGCTACATCTTTATTCTTTTTTAAATTTTGTTTGTTTATTTATTTATTGAGAGAGACAGAGACAGACAGAGAGAGAGAGAGAGAGAGAAAATGGGTGCATCAGGGCCTTCAGCTATGGCAAACAAACTCCAGATATATGTGCCACCTTGTGCATCTGACTTACATGGATACTGGGGAATAGAGCTTTGAATCAGGGTCCTTAGGCTTGACAGGCAAGTGTTTAACCACTAAGCCATCTCTCCAGCCCCTGCTACATCTTTATTTATTTTTTATTCATTAATTTCTTTTGTTTTCTTGAGGTAGGGTCTTGCTCTAGCCCAGGTGGACCTGGAATTCATTATGTAGTCTCAGGGTAGCCTTGAACTCATGGTGATCCTCCTATCTCTGCCTCCCAAGTGCTAGGATTAAAGGTGTGTGCCACCACGCCCAGCTTTACATCTTATTTTAATTTAATTTTTTTTTTTTTTTTTGGTTTTTCAAGGTAGGGTCTCATTCTAGCTTAGGCTGACCTGGAACTCACTATGTATTCTCAGGGTGGCCTTGAACTCACGATGATCCTAACTTTGCCTCCCAAGCGCTGGGATTAAAGGAGTGCACCACCATGCCCGGCCTACATCTTCACTAGCTTTTTTATTCTCTTACTCCTAAACTTTGTCCCTTCAAATCAAGCAAAATTACCTGTTAAATAGTCTTACAGCCATGCATGGCAGAAACCTTTAATCCCAGCATTTGGGGGAGGATGGAAGGCAAAGGTAGGAGGATAGCTGTGAGCTCGAGGCCACCCTGAGACTACATAGTGAATTCCAGGTCAGCTTGGGTTAGAGTGACACTCTACCTCAAAAAACAAAAACATTTTAAACTGGGCATGGTGGTGCATGCCTTTAATTCCAGCCCTCAGGCGGCAGAGTGAGTTCGAAGCCACTCTGAGACCATATAGTGAAATATAGGTCATCCTGGGCTAGAGTGAGACTCTACCTTGAAAAACCATTAAAAACAAAACAAAACAAACAAACAAACAAAAACCCAGCTGGGCATAATGATGCACACCTTTAATTCCAGCACTTGGGAGGCAGAGGGAGCAGGATCGCCGTGAGTTCGAGGCCACCTGAGAATACAGAATGAATTCCAGGTCAGCCTGGGCTATAGTGAGTCCCTACTTCAAACAACCAAAAATAAAATAAAATAAAAATCTTACAGCACTTGATATGTTGTACTTGCTACATTTAGTTTGAGATCTTTCTCATAATTGTAATTAACCTGATATAGGAGAAAAAGATTGGCAATGCTGCCCTCGTAGTTGAAAGGGAGGTAAATATGGTATAGCTGGTAGTAAAACCAGCTAATTAAAATTATGAGAAAGGGCTGGAGAGATTGCTTAGTGGTTAAGGCATTTGCCTGCAAAGCCAAAGGCTCCTGGTTCAATTCTCCAGGACCCACGTAAGCCAGATGCACAAGGGGCACACACATCTGAAGTTCGTTTGCAGTGGCTGGAGGCCCTGGCGTGCCCATTCTCTCTCTCTGCCTCTTTCTCTCTTAAATAAATAAATAAATAAAATATTTTTTAAAAATTATGAGAAAGAAGCCAGGTATGGTGAAGCATGCCTTTAATCCCAGCACTGAGACGACAGAGGTAGAAGCATCGCCATAAGTTCGAGGCTCTGAGACTACAGAGTAAGTTCAGGTCATCCTGGGCTATATTCAGACCCTACCTTGAAAACCCTCACCCACCCCCCAAAAAAACTTGGTGTGTGTGTGTGGGCTACACACATGCCACAATATGAGGACAACCTTGGGTGTTACAGGTCCTTGCTTCCCACCTTGTTTGAGGCAGAATCTCTTTACTGCTGAATATGCCAGGCAGCTGGCCCATGAACTTCCCGAAAGCTTTGGGATCTCCTGTCTTTGCCTTCCATCTCACCATAGAAGGGCTGGGAATACAGATGCTTGGTACTATGTCTAACTTTATAGGGGCCTAAGGATCCAAACTCAGGTTTATCATACTTTCACAGCAAGCATTTTTATCCACTGAGTCATCTATCTCCCTAGTCTCCCAAAGGGGATCTTAGAAGCCAATTTAATAAGAAACTATTAACTTAAAAAAGGTAGTTTGGTTTCTAGCTTAAAGTTAAGTAAAAAGTACATTTTTATCCTTTTCTTTTTGATTTTTTTCCCCAAAGGTAGGGTCTCACTGTGGCCCAGGCTGACCTGGAATTCACTATGCAGTCCCAGGGTGGCCTCAAACTCATAGTGATCCTCCTATCTCTGGGATTAAAGGTGTGTGCCACCATGCCCGCTCTTTTTGATTTTTTTGAGATGGGACCTTATGTAGCACAGACTGGCCTCAAATTCAATATAGGTATTAGAAGCTGATCTTGAACTCCTGATCCTCCTGTTTCCACCTCCTAGTGCTAGGATTATAGGTGTGCACCAACAAGTCCAGTTCATAAAAAGTATATTTTAAAAGGCATATTCAAGGGCTGGAGAGATGGCTCTGCAAGTAAAGTGAGAATTTGAGTTTGGATTCCCTGTATCCACATAAAAGCAGGGCATTGCAGCATGTATCTATAATCTCAGAGCCAGGGAGGTAGAGATAGGGTTTGCAGGCCAGCTATTCTAACCTAATCGTTGAGTTCTAAGAGGCAGAGTGGAGCCAGGCATGGTGGCCAAGCCTTTAATCCCAGCACTCGGGAGGCAGAAGTAGGAAGATTGCCATGAGTTCGAGGCCACCCTGAGACTACATAGTTAATTCCAGGTTAGCCTGGGCCAGCGTGAGACCCTACCTCGAAAAAAAAGAGGCAGAGTGAATAAAGAAGATACCTTTCTCAACTTCTGGCCTCCACAAGCATACATACCACACATACATGCCAGATAAATAATAAATGACTCATTCTGCTCCTTTCATATATCTTCCTTTATTTGTTTTTGGTTTTCTGAAGCAGGGTCTTGCAAGCACTTAACCACTAAGCCATCTCTCCAGCCCCGGGAATTTTATTTTTGATTTACATTTAGTACTTATGTATTTAGAGGATATGATCTACTATTTCAACACATGCATACCATGTATATTAAACGAATCAGGGTAATTAGCATGTCTACTTCCTTTCTACCATCAAAATTGAGGCAAACTTCAACAGCAGACATTTTGTCTTTAGTGAACTTTGCTTCCTTTTAAGAATACACTACTTCTTGTTTGGTTGGACATTTCTTTGTTTGGAAACTTCACACTTCTTTATTCTAGTTCTTTTCCGCAGGGGCATCTTTTCCTTACAGTTTTGTACTTTTCATTGTAAGATTTTTGTTTCTTAAAGTCCTGCCAGTCTTTCTTCCTTTTATTGTTCTCTACTCTTCAACTAACAGGTCCTCTTTTGTTTTTCAACTTCCCGATTTTAGAGTCAGCATTTAATTGAACCAGCATTAGTTTCAATTTCTAAAATTGTTCCCCCCCCCCAGATGAATGAACCTAGCAAATTGGGATAGGTGAAATATGCCAAAAACAAAAGACCACAAACTGTGTGATTCTGTTTACATGAAACATCCAGAACAGGCCAATCCATAGTATTATAAGATAAGTGGTTGTCAGGGACTGTAAGAAGGAAGAGATGAGGAATGACTGCTAATGAGTATGGAGTATTATTTTGGGGTTGACAGAAATGTTCTGCAATTAGACGGTGGTAATAATGGCTGTACAACCTTGTAAAAATACTAAAAGGTCTGTGAATTATGCATTTGAAATAGCGAATTTTATATCCCAATCTATGTGATATTCTGTCTCAAAAAAATTTTTTTTCTTTCAAGGTAAGGTATAACTCTGACCTAGGACTCCCTCTAGTCCCAGGCTGACCTCAACCTCACAGTGATCCTCCTACCTTTGACTCCCAAGTGCTGGAATTAAAGGTGTGTATCACCACACCCGGCTATCTCAAAATTTTTGTGTGTGTTTGTTTTTCAAGGTAGAGCCTCATTCTAGTCCAGGCTGACCTAAAATTCACTAAGTACTCTAAGAGAGGAGTTGAACTCACGGCGTTCCTCCTACTTCTGCCTCCCGGGTGCTAGGATTAAAGGTGTGTGCCACCATGCCTGGCCTGGCTAGCTCAAAAAATTTAAAAAGTTTTGAGCTGGGCATGCACATGTGCACGTGCGCACACACATACACACACCATCGCCACCAAATGACTCAGAGCTTTAGGCTTCAGCTTCCTGTGTTTTTAAAAACCCAAAACATTTTTTTAAATGCTTAAAGATATTTGTACCATAGTTAGAGCTTTCCTGCATAAAAGCTCTATCTTCAAGATTTGTGTACAGCCTGACTTTGAAATATCAGTTTAGTGTTTTATAAATACAATTTCCACAAAAGAAGGTGATATGTTACATTATCTGTCAAGGTAAGTGCTGAAATAATCATTGGAAAGTGAATTTGTACAGCAAAAATTCTGCCTTCCTGCTGTTCATGTCCCAGATGTTTTATACTTCATAAAAATGTTACTTAATTCACAGAATACCAGATTATTAAATATTTTTACAAAAAGTTATTAAAAATCTACTTTTTCAAAATAGGGATTTTAGAAATAACATTATGTAAGAATTAGTATTTTTCAAAAATTCTTTAGAGAAAGTCTGAAACATCTAACCTTTTGGATAATGACACATCTTTTACCCAAGGAAGGGCCAGAGTAAGCAGACACAGCTGTAATAAACAATGAGGAATCAAAATCCATATAAAGGGACACTATTTTATACTGGTAGGAGCATATATAAAGCAGATTTTTCACCTGGTAACTTACTTTTGGATTTTACCATGAAGATTGGGCAAGGTACAGAGATACATGTAACAAAGATAATTGTCATGATATTGCTCACAATAAAACACACACACACATCCAAAACCTAGAAAGAAGCTAGGCACAGCGACACATGCCTGTAATCATGCCTACTTTAGAAGCTGAGGCAAGAGGAACACTTGAAACTAGAAGTTCAAGACTAGCCTGGGCAACAAAGCCACAGGCTATCTCAACAAAATAAAGCAGTCCCTAGAAACAAGTAGCTAATGAAAGGACACTAAGTAGAGTAATACCAACTACCCATAAAAGGCTAAATTTATTGATTTGTAAATATACTAGTAACTTCTGTGGAAAAAAGGATTATAAAATAGTGTGACTATTATTTCCTCTCATAAAAATGTTTTTAGGAGGCTGGAGAGATGGCTCAGCAGTTAAGGCGCTTGCCTGCAAAGCCTTACCCTAGTACCCACATGAAGCCAGATGCACAAAAAGGTGCATGCATCTTTGCAGTTTGCAGAGGCTTGAGGCCCTGGCATGCCACTCTCTCTATGCTTGAAAATAAATAAAAATATTCAAAAAAATGCCGGGCGTGGTGGCGCACGCTTTTAATCCCAACACTTGGGAGGCAGAGGTAGGAGGATCACAGAGAGTTTGAGGTCACCCTGAGACTACATAATGAATTCCAGGTCAGCTTGGCTAAAATGAAACTCTATCTCAAAAAAAAAAAAAAAAAGTTTTATGAATACACATGCACACATATATGAATATCTGCATCTCTATACATGAAAGTTAACAAGCACTAAATCAATAGTTATGGAAGTAGAGGATAGTAAATCAACTTGGGGGGGATTTTTCTTTTTTATTTATTTATTGGCAAGCAGGGAGAGAGAGGGAGAGAGAGAGAAAGAACAGAGGCAGAAAGAATGGGTGTGCCGGGGCCTCTAGTCACTGCAAACTAACTTCAGACACATGTGCTACCTTGTATATCTGGCTTATGTGGGTCCTGGGGAATCGAACCTGGGTCTTTAGGCTTCATGGGCAAGCGCTTTAATTGCTAAGCCATCCCTCCAGCCCTTTTTTTTGTTTGTTTTGTTTTTTGAGGTAGGGTCTTGCTCAAGCCCAGGCTGACCTGGAATTCACTATGTAGTCTCAGGGTGACCTTGAACTCACAGCAATTTTCCTACTCCCAAGTGCTGGGATTAAAGGCATGAGCCACCATGCCTGCTCTCAAATTGCTTTTTTTTTTTTTTTTTTTGGTAAGGATTCACTCTAGCTCAGGCTGACCTGGAATTCACTATGTAGTCTCAGGGTGGCTTCGAACTCATGGTGATCCTCCTGCCTCTACCTCCTGAGAACTGGGATTAAAGGCATGCACCACCACACCCAGCTCAATTTTTTTCCCCCAAGGTAGGGTCTCACTCTAGCTCAGGCTGACCTGGAATTCACTATGTAATCTCAGGGTGGTCTTGAACTCTCGGTGATCCTCCTACCTCTGCCTCCTGAGTGCTAGGATTAAAGGCGTGCGGCCACCATGCCTGGCCTCAAATTGCTTTTTGATGACTAGGATTTCCTTATGTTTGTATGTATATCTGGACATTTATAATTAAAGGAGGAAAAAGGCTCAGAAGAGGTTGATGAGCCTGAAAAACCATATGAAGAGCATCCTCAGAACTGAGACGAAAGGGACAGAAGCACTAACGACCAACCTGAATTATGTTTAGCTCCATAATAGGAAAAAGAAGTTTCCCTCTCAGTGGTATTCATTCTTTTCTTCTTTGTTTGTTTTGTTTTTCAAGGTAGGGTCTTGCTCTAGCCCAGGCTGGCCTGGAATTCACTATGTAGACTCAGGCTGCCCTTGAAATCACAATCCTCCTACCTCTGCCTCCCAAGTGTTGGGATTAAAGGCATGCACCACCACATCCAGCCAGTGGTACTTATTCTAATGTAACTCTTTTTGTTGTTTGGTTTTTTGAAGTAGGGTCTCTAGGCCAGGCAGACCTGAAACTCACTCTGTAGTCCCAGGATGGCCTCAAACTGAGTTGGCTCTCTTCTGCCTACTGAGAGCTGGGATTGAAGGTATGGGTAATCACACCTGGCTTTACAATCTCTTTTGCCCTAAACTGTGTATTTCTTATGTTACAATTGAGGCAACTTTCACTTAGAAACTTCCACTTCCTTATGTACAGCAAACAGTTTCTCAATGTGGTGGCCTGTACACTATTTATTCTAAGCCAGAAGGACCGGATGTTCTGACATCAGCAAGATTGCCATGAAATAGCTAGAGTGAGAACCATAGACCACCCATATCAGAAATGTTATGCCAGTAATTCTGGTTTGATGAAGAAAATGAGCTCTGTAGTTTCCAGCCGCTTACTACTACCATCAGTGTGATCTCAGGTAACATTACTTGTCTGTTTCCTCATCTGTAGAATGGGAATATTAGGGTTGTTTTGAGGTTAAAACGAAGCAATAATTATGAAGCACCTACAATGAGTGTTTGGTATATTATAAACCTTAATAAAGGTGAGTTATTGTTAATACTATTAATACATTTAAGGTAATAACAATTCCATACTTCCTTATGTCAATAAC
Organism: Orientallactaga sibirica; assembly: GCA_036365145.1. NCBI lineage: Eukaryota > Metazoa > Chordata > Mammalia > Rodentia > Dipodidae > Orientallactaga > Orientallactaga sibirica. The sequence goes on along the minus strand of JAEOAD010000031.1, from coordinate 4,703,355 downwards.
TTACAATTCCTGTCCTCCACTGATCTGTTCTCCTGATATTATCTGAAATAAACAGGCTTAATAAAATTTTTAAATTTCATTTGACCTCATCAACTTCAAGACTATAAATAAAGTATGGACAAATTAACACAATAAAATTAATTTAAACTAACAATTTAAGTTGCTAACAGTAAATTCTTAAGAAATTAAGTTTCACGAAGCAGAATTACTGCTATTCTGTACCCCAAATCCTAGCCTAGTTTGGATGTCAGTAACATCCTGAGTGAACTGAATAAACAAATGATTTGTTGTTTTCCTTTTGCTTTTAGACAAAGGATCTCATGTAACCCATGCTAGCCTCAAACTCACTGTTACATGGTAAGGATGGTCTTAAACTCCTGATTTGCCTGCCTTCACTCCTGAGTGCTGGAATTACAAACATGCACCACCATGCCCAGCTAACAATTTTTTTTAAAGATTTTTTTTAAGTTTTTTATTTTTTATTTTTAGAGAGAGACACAGAGAGAGACAGACAGAGAGGGAGAGGGAGACAGATAATGGGCGCGCCAGCAGTCTCTCAGCTGCTGTGAACGAAATCCAGATGTGTGCGCCCCCTTGTGGGCAAGTGCGGCATTGTGCCCTTGCATCACTTTGCATCTGGCTAAACGTGGGACCTGGAGATTGGAACCACTGGAGATTGGAACCAGCGTTCTTAGGCTTAAGAGGCAGGTGCCTTAACCGTTAAGCCATCTCTCCAGCCCCCAGCTAATATTTTTTTTAAATTGTCACATCCAACACACTATCTCATCACTAATATTTATTCTCTCATGGGACCCCCTAAAGACTTAAGATGTATTTTTTAAAACTTATTTTTGAGAGGGAGAAAAAGAGGCAAGAGAGAGAGCACGGGAGCACCAGGGCTTTCTTCTGTAAATGACCTCCAGATGTGTGCACCCCCTTGTGTGTGTCTGGCTTATGTGGGGCCTGGAGATTAAAAAATTTTTTTTTGTTTTTGTTTTTATTTATTTATTAGCAATAGAGAGAGAAAGAGGCAGAGAGAGAGAGAGAGAGAGAGAGAATGGGTGCACTAGGGCCTCCAATCACTGCAAGCGAACTTATACATCTGGCTTAGGTGGGTACTGGGGAATTGAGCCTTGAACCAGGGTCCTTAGGCTTCATAGCAACTGCTTAACTACTAAGCCATCTCTCCAGCCCTAGGACCTGGAGATTTAAACAAGAGTTCTCAGGCTTCGCAGGCAAGCGCCTTAACCACTGACCAATCTCTACAAACTCTAATTTTTTTTTTATTTAAAAAATGTGAGTTGAGGGCTGGAGAGATGGCTTAGCGGTTAAGGTGCCTGCCTGTTAAGCCTAAGAACGCTGGTTCCAATCTCCAGGTCCCGCGTATAGCCAGATGCAAAGTGATGCGAGGGCGCAATGCCGCACTTGACCACAAAGGGGGTGCACGCATCTGGATTTCGTTCACAGCAGCTGAGAGACTGCTGGTGCGCACAGCTCTGTCTTCCTCTCTCCTCTCTATCTGTTTCTCTCTATGTCTCTCTCCAAAAATAAATAAAATAATTTTAAAAAATTAAAAAAAAAATGTGGGTTGAACCGGGAGTGGTGGCACACACCTTCAATCCCAGCACTTGGGAGTCAGAGGTAGGAGGATCACCAGGAGTTCAAGGCCACCCTGAGACTACATAGTGAATTCCAGGTCAGCCTGGGCTAGAGTGAGACCCTACCTCAAAAAGCCAAAAAAAAAAGAAAAAAAAGAAAAAAAATGGTTGGAGAGAAGGCTCAGGTGTTAATGTGCTTCCCTGCATCCCTGCAAAGCCTAAGGATTCAGGTTTGATTCCCCAGTACCCCCCACGTAAGCCAGGTGCACAAGGTGATGCATGCGTCTGCAGTTTGTTTGCAGCGGCTAGAGGCCCTGGCACACCCATTCTCTATACATCTGCACTTTTTTTTTCTCTCTCTCTCAAATAAATATTTTTTAAAAGGCTGAAGCTGAAGGATTTGGAGGTCAGCCTATGTAATAAAAATAATTTTAAAATATTTTAATTTATATATTGGAGAGAATGAGAATGGGCATACCAAGGCCTTTTGCCACTACAAACAAACTTCAGTTGTATACATCACTTTGTGTATTTGGCTTTATACAGGTACTAGGGAATCAAACTGGGTCCATCAGGCTTTGCAAGGAAAAGCTTCTAACCACTGAGCCATCTAACCAGACCTTTTTTCAAAAAATATTTTTACTTATGCTGGGCACGGTGGTGCACGCCTTTAATCCCAGGACTCGGGAAGCAGAAGTAGGAGGATCACCATGAGTTTGAGGCCACCCTGAGACTACATAGTGAATTCCAGGCCACCCTGGACTACAGTGAAACTCTACCTCAAAAAAAAAAAAATTTTTTTTTTAAATTTATGTATTTGATAGAGTGATAGAAAGGGAGAGAGAGAGTGTAGGTGGTGCCTTTTTACAATGTGTACTCCTTATACATCTAGCTTTACGTGGGTACTAGGGAATCAAACTAGTGTCCTTGAGCTTTGCAGGCAAGCATCATCTCTCCAGCCCCAAGATAAGTACTTTCAAATGACAAAAAGGACTTAATGGAGTCAGGACCAAGCCACTATGTGTTCAGCTGTGAATATCAGATAAGAAGGCCATGTTTAAAATGATACATAGAGCTCATGATGTTCCATTCTACTTACCCCCTGGCTCTCCCCACGACATCTTTCTTCTCAAGCCAGTGCTGCCCTTGTTTATAGAGGCCTCGGTCATCAACAGCATTATTATCACCTTTGGTCAAAAACTTGATATGCCCATTTTGCCTTAAAAGAGTAAGGGAAACTCAAGTCATCATATATACCTTCACAGCGTTTGAAAGAATTAAAATGTGCTCTTGTTAATGAACAATTGCTATGGTGCTGGGGTAGTTAATCATACCTAGTATTAATTATTTAATTGGCTACAAGAATGTTTTTAGATGGTTGGGCATGGTGGTGCATGCCTTTAATCCCAACACTAAGGAGGCAGAGGTAGGAGGATTGCCGTGAGTTGGGGTCAGCCTCGGACTACATAGTGAATTCCAGGTCAGCCTGGGCTAGAGTGAGACCCTACCTGGAAAAAAGCCAAAAAGAACAACGTTGAGCTGGGCGTGGTGGCGCACGCCTTTAATCCCAGCACTCGGAAGGCAGAGGTAGGAGGATCGCTGAGAGTTCGAGGCCACCCTGAGACAACATAGTTAATTCCAGGTCAGCCTGGACCAGAGTGAGACCCTACCTCGCAAAACCAAAAAAAAAAAAAAAAAAAAAAAAAAAAACAATGTTGAAGAAGAATGTTTAATGATATTAAAAGATCTTAAAAATTATACTAAGTGAAAAAATGCAAACAGTACATATATTATAATCACATTTGATATCTATATGCAAACATTACTTTTCTGAAAATATGAAGAACAAAGGAACACATTAAATACCCCTCAGGACATACAAGTGGCAAAGTAAAGATCATGGCAAACTACAGAATTGTATAGTTCCTGTAAAGAACAAATTTCATGGAACAAAGAATGTTACAGACAGAACCTCTAGATGAAACAAGAGTTTATAAAACTATGACAGCCAATTGCAGTGAGGACCTTACTTGGATCTGGATTCAAACAAGTAGTTAAAACAATTCTATTAAGGAACTGCTATTCTTTTAGTTAATTATATTTTATAAAAAATCTAGAGCCAGGCATGGTGGGGCACATCTTTAATCCCAGCACTCAGAGGCAGAGGTAGGAGGAGTGCTGTGAGTTTGAGGCCACCCTGAAAAACTACATAGTGAATTCTAGGTCAGCTTGGTCTAAAAGTGAGACCCTACCTCAAAAAAAAAAAAAATGTTCAGGCTGGAGAAATGGCTCAGTGGTTAAGGTGTTTGCCTGCAAAGCCAAAGGACCTTGGTTCAATTCCCCAGGACCCATGTTAGCCAGATGCACAAGGTGGCACATGCATCTGGAGTTCATTTGCAGTGGCTGGAGGCCCTGGCGGGCCCATTCTCTTCCTCTCTCTCTGCCTCTTTCTCTCTTGCTCTCTCCAATTAAAAAAAAAAAAAACTGAAAAAAAAAAAACATTAAAAAAGAAGCCTGGGCTGGAAAAATGGCTTAGCAGTTAAGGTGCATGCCTGAGAAGCCTAAGAACCCAGGTTCGATTCTCCAGGTCCCATGTAAGCCAGATGCACATGGTAATGCAAGAGTCTGGAGTTTGTTTGCAGTGGCTAGAGGTTCTGGAGCACCCATACTCTCTGTCTCTCTCTCTCCCTCTCTTTGTCTCTAATAAATCATTTAAAAAAAAAAAAAGCCTAATGTTCATGTTTTACAGATAATTACTCAAATGTTTACAGTTAGCATGGCATGATATCTAGGACCTGACTCAAACTAATACAATCAAGGAAGAAGAGGTAGAAATGTAATGTAGATGGACAGAACTAGTTATATACTAACCATTGGGTAGATGGTAGTACGTGGGCGTTCATTAGATTCTTCCGTGCATATTAGGAAATCTCTAAATTAAAAATATAAAGAAAGGGGCTGGAGAGATGGCTTAGTGGTTAAGGTGCTTGCCTGAGAAGCCTGAGGACTCATGTTTGACTCTCCAGGTCCCATGTAAGCCACATGCAGAAGGTGACACAAGCAAACAAGGATCTCATATATGCAAAGTGGTACACTCATCTGGAGTTTGATTACAGTGGTTGGAAGCCCTAGTGCGCCAATTCTCTCTCTCTCTCACTCGTTCTTGCTCCCTCTCATAAAAAAGGGGCAGTGGGGCTGGAGAGATGGCTTAGAGGTTAAGGCACTTGCCTGTGAAGCTTAAGGACCATGTTTGACTCTCCAGATCCCACATTAGCCAGATACACCAAGGTGAGGGAAGCCCAAAGTTGCACATGCCCATTAGATGGTGCAAGCATCTGGAATTGCAGTGGCTGAGGCACTGGCATGCCAATTCTCTCTTCCCCCACCCTTTCTCTCTCTAAAATAAAAAATGAAAAAAAAAAAAAAAAAAAAAAAAAAAGGGCTGGGCATGGTGGCACAAGCCTTTAATCCCAGCACTCAGGAGACAGGTAGGAGGATCACTGAGAGTTTGAGGCCACCCTGATACTATGTAGTGAATTCCAGGTCAGCCTGAGCTAGAGTGAGACCCTACCTTGGAAAACCAAAAAAAAAAAAAAAAAAAAAAAAAAAAAAAAAAAAAAAAAAAAAAAAAAAAAAAAAAAAGGGGGGGGGCCAGTCTGTTGGGCTTGCCTCAAAAAGGAAGGAAGGAAGGAAGGAATTAAAATGGGCTGGAGAGATGGCTTAGTGGTTAAGAAGCATGCCTACAAAGCCTAAGGAACCAGGTTCGATTCTCCAGGTCCCACGTAAGCCAGATGCACATGGTGGCACATGCATCTGGAGTTTGTTTGCATTGGCTAGAGGCCCTGGCGTACCTATTCTCACTCTCTCCTTCTCTGTCTCAAATAAATAAGCCAGGCATGGTGGTGCACACCTTTAATCCCAGCACTCAAAGGTAGAGGTAGGAGGATTGCCATGAGTTTGAGGCTCTCCCTGAGATTACACAGTGAATTCCAGGTCGGCCTGGGCTAGAGTGAGACCTACCTCCAAAAACCAAAAAATATACAAATAAGTAAAAATAAAACGGGTTGGAGAGATGGCTCAGCAGTTGAAGGTGCTTGCTTGCAAAGTCTGATGGCCCCAGTGCCCACATAAAGCAAGATGCACAAGGTGGCACATGCATCTGGAGTTTGTTTGCAGTGGCAAGAAGTCCTGGCACATCCATATTCATTCTCTCTCTGCTTGCAAACGAGCAATATATTTTTTAAAAAAGGTATTAAAGGTGGATATGGTGGCATATGCCTTTAATCCCAGTACACCAGTACTCTGGGAGACAAAGTTAGGAGGATCACCATGAGTTCCAGGGCAGCCTGAGATAACAATGAATTCCAGGTTAGCCTGGGCTAGAGTGAGACCCAACCTTGGAACCTCCCCCTTCCTAAAAGAAGATATTAAGGGGGCAGGAGAGATGGCTTAGTGGTTAAGGTGTTTGCCTGCAAAGCCAAAGGATCCTGGTTTGACTCTCCAGGACTCACTTAAGCCAGATGCACCAGGGGGAACATGCATGTCTGCAGTGGCTGGAGGCCCTGGGGTGCCCATTTTCTCTCTCTCAAATAAATAAAATGAATTTTAAAAGAAAAATTTAAAATATATATTAAAACATAAAATAACACAGATCAAGGTATAATGTCCACCTGTGTATTTCTGTGCTAAATATTATCTTATTAAAAAAAAGTTGGGTGGGTAGAGATGGCTTAGCTGTTAAGGCACTTGCCTGCAAAGCCTAATGACCCAGGTCCAATTTTCCAAGACCCACATAACAATGATACATATGCTTCTAGGCTTCATTAGCAGTGGCAGGAAATCCTGGCACCACGCCCCACATACAAATAAAATTTATTTTTAAAAACAATAAGATTTTAAGTAATTTTAAAATTTAATTGAAACAAGTCAAATTTTATAAATAAAGACTAATCTAAAATTAATTCAAGTGTCTTTGAGTTAACCACATACTAGGAAAAAGAAAATTGACTTCAGATTTCTACTGACTAATAGCTACTGAGAAACTGACTCTCAAGATGTAAAGACTGAAGATGAACCTAAATTGGGAAGTGTTGCCAACACTCCAGACAGCTACGTGCAAGTGTCACATTAAAAATGAAGTTCAGTTTTTTAAAGAATGCAAATATATACAGAGAAATGTAGCCTGTAGCTGATAATTCAGTAAGTGAAAGAATATCTGAAAAATCTTGGAGGGTAAAAGAGGACAGGTTCCAGGAGGGGGTTCGCTGCAAGACAGAGAATCAGGAACACTAGGAAGGAAGAGTCTATTAAACTAGGAAAAAAATATCAGTCCCTCAGAAGCAGAAAAGTAAAATCAGACACAAGGAAACAGCAGGAAATGGAAAACTCCCTGGGTAAGAGGAAGGAATGCTAAAGATCTGGGTTGTTACTACCAAAGACTTGATTTGTCAGCAAAAGTCTATACTCAATTTCCTCCTACTAGGCTGTTATCAGGAGACATCCCTGTACCTTTCTTGAAAAAGCAAAGAGACTCCTTCATCTACTCAATGGTGGAACAAACATTTTTTGGTCCTAGCCAGCCCTTATTAGACTTATGGCACATGCCTGAAATTTTAGCACTCAGGAGGTAGAAGCGGGAGGCTCTTAGAAAGTTCAAGATCAGCCTGTCTAATATTGCAAGTTCTAGGCCAGCCAGGACGACAAAGTGAGACCCTTAAAATCAAAACAAACAAACCGGGCTGGAGAAATGGCTTAGCAGTTAAGGCGTTTGCCTGCAAAGCCAAAGGATCCTGGTTCAATTCTCCAGGACTCATGTAAGCCAGATGCACAAAGGGCATATGCATCTGGAGTTCGTTTGCAGTGGCTAGAGGCCATGGCATGCCCATTCTCTCTGTCTGCCTCTCTTCTATCTCTCTGTCTGCTTGCAAATAAATAAATAGCTTTAAAAAAACCCCACAAAGCCTGGTGGGATGGTGAACATCTGTAACTCCAGCACTTGGGAGGCAGAGGCAGGCAGGAGAACCAGGAGTTAAAGGTCATCTTCAGCTGCATGGTAATTTCAAGGCTAGCCCAGATTACATGGAAGCCTCTCACAAAAGATAAGCAAAAACAACTGGGCATGATGGTGCACACCTTTAATAACAGTACTTGGGAGGCCAAAGTAGAAGGATTGCCGTGAGTTCAAGGCCACCCTGGGCTACAGGGAGACCCTACCTCAAAAACCAAAAAACCAAGCCAGGCAAGGTAGGGTATATCTTTAATCCCAGCACTCAGGAGACAGAGGTAGGAGGATTGCAGTGAGTTCAAGGCCACCCTGAGACTACATAATGAATTCCAGGTCAGCCTGGGCTAGAGCTACACCTTATCATGAAAACAACAGCAACCAAAACTCCCCCAAATTAAGCAAAAACAAACAAAAAATGGGCTTATGAGAGGGCTCAGTAGTTAAAGTGCTTGCCTGTAAAAACCTAATAACTCTGGTTGGATTTCCCAGTACCCACATAAAGCTGAATGAACAAGGTTGCATATGCATCTGGAACTCCTTTGCAGCGGCTGGAGGCCCTGATGCACCCATTCTCTGTTTCTCTTTTATCTCTCTGTTTGCAAATAAATAAATAATAACAACAAAACAAAAAACCCAAAACAGTAGCTTCTAAAGGCTGAACTTCCTAACTACATACATTTGGTTATATATTGTTTGTTCTGGTGTGTACGTACAATTTAACATAGACAACAAATATTCACTTTGAAAATCAGGAAAATGCTGTGTCTTGACTAAATCTCTAGAATCACAAAATAAATTTCTAAAAATTTAAGTCATTCTTTCTTAGCCCAAAACATATCAAGGTTGGGAGTATAGCTTAGTATTGGCCACCACCAACATACACAGACACACACCCACCCACACGGGAAGTTAAATTATAGTATTGAATTGTGATAATAAAAAGCAAAAGCAATTATTTCCTCAGTGAAGAACTCTTCTAAGCAATGTCTATAGTAAACTTGGTCAAAGAACAACTTTCAAATCAGAGGACAACTTTTGTATCGGTCCTCACCTCCCCACCTCATCTGAGGCAGGATTTCTCTCTCCGGATCTAATTCTCCTACTGTAGTTCTGTTGTTCTTTGTTGTGCTGACCACAGCCTTCCAGGAAATTCTCTTGTTTCTACCTCCCATCTTATGGTCACCATGCTGAGATTACAGAAACATTCCACAGTTTTGAGTTTTTTGTATAGGGTCTGGGGCTGAATGTGAGTACTCAGGTTTGAGCAACAAGTGCTTTATTCACTGAGCCACTTTTCTAGCCACCCGCTTCTTTTTTTTAAGACTGGGCCTCACTACATAGCCCAGGCTGGCCCATAATTCCTAGCCCAAGTAATTAGTCCTCCTACTCCACCCTTCTGAGTAGCTGGGACTACAAGGTGTTAGTCATTGAATCCTGCAGCGTTTTTTTCTTTTTGAGCTGGGTTCTCATGTACCCCAGGCTGGCCTCGAATTTGCTATGCAGACAAATGTCCTTCATGTCCTTAAATCTGTGATCTTCCCTGCCTTTACCTCTTGAGTGATCAGGTCATCTAGAGCTAAATATTAGGTTTAAGGCCAGTCTAGTCTACATGAGACCCTGTCTCAAAAAACAAACACAAAAACAAAGAAATTTTATCTTGATTTTTTTTTTTTTTTTTTTTTTTGGTTTTTTTCATTTTTGGTTTTTCAAGGTAGGGTCTCACTCTAGCCCAGCCTGACCTGGAATTCGCTGTGTAATCTCAGGGTGGCCTCGAGCTCATGGCGATCCTCCTACCTTTGCCTCCTGAATGCTGGGATTAAAGGCGTGTGCCACCACGCCCGGCTTGATTTTTTTTTTTCCCCTGAGGTAAGGTTTTGCTCTCACCCACACTGACCTGGAATTCACTTTGTAGTCTTAGAATAGTCTTGAACTCAGGACAATCCTCTTACCTCAGCCTCCCAAGTGCTGGAATTAAAGGCGTGTACCACCATGCCCAGCTTGAATTTTTAAAAGTTGATAAACTGGGGGATGAGCTGCAGCTCAAGAACAGAGCATTTGTAACATGCTCAAAACCTTGGGTTTGATTCAAAGCACCCAAAAAGAAAAAAACTTGATATATTCTCATCTGAAATGTTTATTAGATTCCCTTATAGGGTTTTGTCTCATTTTTTGGAGATTAAGGCTACCTTATTCCATTATATGAGGACATTCTATTTAGGATCATCAATCTTTTTTTTTTTTTTTTTTTTTTTTGGTGGGGGAAGGGGTTGAGGAAGGGTCTCGCTCTAGCCCAGGCTGACCTGGAATTTACCATGTAGTCTCAGGGTGGCCTCAAACTAATGGCAATCCTCCTATCTCTGCCTTCCGAATGCTGGGATTAAAGGACTGCACTACCACACCCAGCTAACTATTCATTTTCTAAGTGTTCATCAAACCTTCAGATTCTTTCATAATTTTTTTTTTTTTGAGGTAGGGTTTCACTCTAGCTCAGGCTCACCTGTAATTCACCATGTAGTCTCAGGGTGGCCTTGAACCCACAGTAATCCTCCTATCTCTCCCTCCTGAGTGCTGGGATTAAAAAGATGCACCACCATGTCTGGCTTTTTTTTTTTTTTTTTTTTTTTGTGTGTGAGAGAGAGAGAATTGGCATGCTAGGGCCTCAGCCACTGAAATTGAACTTCAGATGCTTGCACCACCTAGTGGATATGTGCGACCTTGTGCTTGCCTCAACTTTGTGCATCTGGCTAAGTGGGATCTAGAGAGCAGAACATGGGTCCTTAGGCCTCGCAGGCAAACACCTTAACCAGTAAGCCATCTCTCTAGTCCTTTATAATCTTTTTTAAAGTACATTTTTATTTTATATTATTTGAGAGGGGGGAATAATGAGTGAGTGAGAGAGAGAGACCGTGGGGGTGTGTGTGTGCATGTGTGTGTATTGGCTCACCAGGGCCTTTTTCCACTGCAAACTAACTACAGATGCATGTGCCACTCTGTTCATTTGGTTTTACATAGGTAGGTACTAGGGAATAGAACCTGGGCTCGCAGACTTTGCAGGCAAACACCCTAAACACTGAGTTATCTCTCTAACCCCCATAATCTTCCTTCCATCCTTCATTTATGCATTAATTAATTAATTTTTTAGTTTTTTGAGGTAGGGTCTCATGCCAGCCTAGGCTGACCTAGAATTAACTATGTAGTCTCAGGGTGGCCTTGAACTCACAGTGATTCTCCTATCTCTGCCTCCCAAGTGCTGGGATTAAAAGCATTTGCTACCACACCCAGCTCTATGCATTAATTTTTGAGATAGGGTCTCATGTATCCCAGGCTGGTCTCATACTTTCTATGTAATCAAGGATGATCATGAACTCCTGATCCTTCCGCCTCTACCTCTCAAGTCCTAAGATTATATAATAGTGCAGCCAGGACTGGTTTTTTTTTTTTTCCTTCCTTTTAAAATTCAGGGCTAGGGAGCCGGGTGTGGTGGCACACACCTTTAATCCCAGCACTCGGGAGGCAGAGGTAGGAGGATCGCAGAGAGTTTGAGGCCACCCTGAGACTACATAGTTAATTCCAGGTCAGCCTGGACCAGAGTGATACCCTACCTCGAAAAACAAAAAAAAAAAAAAAAAAAAAAAAAAACCGAAACAAAAAATTCAGGGCTAGGGATCGAACCTAAGGCTTCACGCACACTAGGAAAGTACTATACCACATAAGCTATATGCCCAGCTTTCACAATTTTTATGTATCAAAATTAAACAATGCAGAAGCAGGAGAGAGCCACTGGTGAAGAGTGCATCCAGCATAAGCATGAGGGCTTGAGTGTAGCCTGAGACTGCTGGAGTTGGGTTCCCTTAGCATCCACATGAACAGCTGGCCATAGTCATGCATGTTTGTAACCCCAGTCCTATGGGAAGCACAGACCAGAGAATCACTGGGGCTCATGAAAACGCCAAGCTCTGCTATAAGTGACAAATTTTATCTCAAGGAAACAAGCAGATGAGAGTGATGAAGGGGACACCTGATGTTCTCCTCTGGCCTCCATGGAGGCACCCCATCTGCATACATGTGCATATACCACATGCATAACACAAACACATATGCAAAAAAATTACTGTAAGCACTAAACCAAAGCTTTTAGAAACTGAGTAAGATAAAGTTGACACATACTTTTCATGAATCTTCAAGACTCGATGAACTATAGGAATCTCTCTTCCTTCTATCCTAAAAACAACAATTTCTCCCACTCGTATGGGATCTTCAACTCGATTTGTTAGAAAAAGAAGATCTCCTCTATGAAATGCAGGTTCCATGCTGCCACTGGGAAAGAAAGAATAGCAAGAAAATTTAGATATTCCACAAAGTGACCAAAAGTATCAATATTCCTTTGTGGTATACTCTACATTTAACAATTCTAATCATCATACATTAGTACTTTTCTCAAAATACAGGTTTCTTTAAACTTTTATTTTTTTTCTTTGAGACAGTCTCAATCTGTAGCTTAGGCTAAACTAGAATTCACTATTCACTCAGGCTGCCCTCAAAAAAACTCATGGCAATCCTCCTGCCTCAGCCTCCGAAGTGCTGAGATTTACATGTGTGTACCACCACACCCAGCTAGGTTTCCCTAAATTAATAAAGGGTTTTTGTAGTTTTTAGACCTTGCTAACTAGTTTCATTTCAAGCACTGCTATTCAAAAAAGATACATCTTGAAAAGGGCAGTGCTACTAATTCCTTAACCTTTTAAAGTTTCAAATGACAAACAGAATATAAAAGAATGAACTTTAAAAACACTGCCCTTATTCTCACTTCATCTGAAACCACTATGCATATTCAAATATTCAAATGAGAACTGGATCATCTGCTGCCATTTATAAAGATACAGACCAAGATGACCTTACAAGTCCAACCCATTATGGAGGAAAACAATTCATCAAGTCAAAAAAAAAGCGGCAGAGATAACATTTGTTTTACCAATTTATTCATTTAAAAAGAGAAATAAAAGAAAATTAAAAACTAGAGATTCTTGTTTAAGAATTTCAGAACTAACAAAGTAGTCAGTTTTATGGTTTAAGAAAATAAGAGCTCTAGTAAGAAGAAAACAATCAGATAATAAAATTCAAAACTGGAATAATATCAAAGCACAAACATATTTGTTTGAAGGCTCTAGTCTCTCTCTACATAAAGGAATAATATCTGTCACTGGTTCTCAAACTTTGCTGTATATTGAAATAACCTAGGCAACTTTTAAACAATCCTCAAGATGAAGTCATATGCCAAATCATTCACATCAAAAAGTCAGGGAATGGGAGGCAGACATCATTGGCTCCCCAGTAATTCCAATGTAAAGTAAAATTTGGAAATGACAAAGAACATAGATTTTGTTGTTTATTAATGAGCAAATTGAATGTTTGCTTTGGTAGCACATATACTAAAATATACTAAAATTGGGACAATACAGAGAAGATTAGCATGGCCCCACATAAGTATGACATGCAAATTTGTGAAGCATCCATATTTTTTGTCAATAAAAAAATTATTAAAGGGCTGGAGAGATGGCTTAGCAGTTAAGGCGTGTGCCTGAAAAGCCAAAGGATTCCAGTTCGGTTCTCTAGGACCGAAGTAAGCCTGATGCACGAGGGGCACATGCATCTGGAGTTCGTTTGCAGTGGCTGGAGGCCCTGGTGCACCCATTCTCTCTCTCAAATAAATAAATAAATAAATAAATAAATAAATAAATAAAGCTTTAAAAAAAAATAATAAAAGCCGGGCATGGTGGCACACGCCTTTAATCCCAGCACTCGGGAGGCAGAGTTAGGAGGATCGCTGTAAGTTTGAGGACACCCTGAGACTACATCGTGAATTCCAGGTCAGCCTGGGCCAGAGTGAGACCCTACCTCGAAAAAAAAATAATAATAATAATAATAAAAGCCAGGCGTGGTGGCACATGCCTTTAATCCCAGCACTTGGAAGGCAGAGGTAGGAGAATCACTGAGAGTTCGAGGCCACCCTGAGCTGAGACTACATAATGAATTCCAGGTCAGCCTGGGCTAGAGTAAGACCCTACCTCAGGAAAAAAAAAAATAATAATAATGATAAATAAGTAAATTTAAAAAATAAACTGTAAAATGATGAGAGGATAGATTGGGAAGCCACCTTTACAGGTTATTACCACAAATGAATAATTTGGTAGCCATTAAAAGTATTATTTAAAGCTGGGCATAGTGGCGCACGCCTTTAATCCCAGCACTCAGGAGGCAGAAGTAGGAGGATTGCCATGAGTTCGAGGCCACCCTGAGACTACATAGTGAATTCCAGGTCAGCCTGAGCTATAGTGAAACCCTACCTCGAAAAACCAAAAAGAAAAAGAAAAAGAAAAAAAAAGTATTATTTAAAACTCTTTGTGAGTGCTGCCTCAAAAAATAAAAGAGGGAAGGCTGAAAGAGTGAGATCTTGCCTCAAAAAAGAACTCTTTGTAGGGCTGAGCTGGAGCTGTATCTTACTAGTATAGTACTTGTCTAACATGAGCTGGGCTGCAATGCAAAAACAAAATAAAACACATTAAAAAAAACCCCAGTTTGGGTGCTACAGAGATGGCTCAGCGGTTAAAGGCGCTGGCTTGCAAAGTCTGATGGCCTGGGTTTGATTCCTCAATACCCACGTAAACACAGATGCACAGGTTGACATATGCATCTGGAGTCTGTCTGCAGTGGCAGGTGACCCCGGGGCACCTGTAGTCTCTCTCAAATAATACTAAATAAGAAAAATTTTGTAGGACTAGAGAGATGGCTAAGTGGTTAAGGCCCTTGTCTGCAAAGCCAAAGGACCTAGATTTGATTCATCAGCATCCACATAAAGTCAGATGCACAAGGTGGTGCATATGTCTAGAGTTTGTTTGCAGTGGCTAGAGGGTCTGGCATGCCCATTTTCTTTTTCTTTTTTTAATATTTTATTATTTGAGAGAAAGAAGGAGAGGGAGAGAGAGAGAGAGAGAATGGGTGCTCTAGGGCTTTCAGCCTTGCAAATGAACTTCAGATGCATGTGCCACTTTGTATACATCTGGCTTATGTGGGTCCTAGGGAATTGAACCTGGGTCCTTTGGCTTTGTAAGCAAGCACCTTAACCACTAAGCCATCTCTCCAGCCCTCTCTCTTTTTCTTTACCTGCCTCTTTCTTTCTCTCTCAAATAAATAAATAAAATACTTTCAAATATTTGAGCCAGGCCTGGTGGTGCAGGTCTTTAATTCCAGCACTCAGGTGGCAGAGGTAGGCAGATTGCTGTAAGTCTGAGGCTACCCTGAGACTACATAGTGAATTCCAGGTCAGCAGGCTAGAGTGAGACCAGACCTCGAAAAATTAACTAAATAAAAAAATAAATTATAAGCAAAGATATATAGGCAAATGATAAGGAGAAAAAAATAAGGGAGAGGATGTGTGCACAAAATTATCTCAATTATGTAAAATATATGTGAAAAAAGAGAGTGAAATGTTAATAGTGATTATATTTCAGAATTAAAATGACAGTTTCAATTAGATTTTTTGGTATGTTTCCAACATTTTTTATAATGAAAATGTATTAACTTTTCTTATAAAGGCATTTCTTTAAAGGTCATTACAATAGCCCACACAGGACAAATGCCAAGTGCCTGAAATAGAATAAGAAAAAGGTAAATGGAGGGAAGGAAAACAAATTTGGTGGCCAATTAGGTACAGCAGAATCAAGAATAACTCCTAGGGCTGAAGATAAGGCTCAGTGGTTAAGGCACTTGCTTGCAAAGCCTGACGCCCTGGGTTTAATTCCCCAGAACCCACGTAAAGCCAGATGTACAAAATGGAACATGCATCTGGAGTTCACTTACTATGGCAAGAGACCCTGGTGTGCCCATTCTCTCCCTCTCCTTGTAAATAAATAGATTTAAAAAAAAAAAAAAGCTGGGACACCACAGTGCTTGACAGAGGAGTGTTTAGCACTGAAACATCTCTATCTCACCTTCTAAGGCTCAGGGTCCATCACAGCCAAGAGGTGGCAGAAAGAATATAAGAGCCAAAGGAAGGGTAGGACTGCTTACAATGCAATCGTTCAGACACAAATTGGCCTCAATATCCATGACCTCGCAGTGCCTAGTACTACCTTAACAAGATCTTCATAATAGGAGGAAAAGATGACGACATCAAAATAAAAGACTAATTGAGAGAAGAAGGGAATATGATTAAGAGTGGATTTGTGAAGGTGGGGGAGGGGAATTATAGTTTATTGTCTGTAATTATGAATGCTGTCAATAAAAAAAATTTATTAAATAAAGAAAGGCCAGGCATGGTGGTGCATGTCTTTAATTCCTACACTCAGGTTGCTGAGGTAGGAGGATCACTGTGACTTTAAGGCCAGCCTGAGACTGCATAGTGGGCTAGAGTAAGACCTCAATACCTACCTCTAAAAAAAAAGAAAGAAAAAAAAGAAAAAAACTCCTAGGTTTCAACACTGGCAATTGTGCAAATGGCAGTAATGGTCACAGAAATAGGAGACTTATAAGCCTCCATCGCTTTTTAAAAATTAAATTCATGCCGGGTGTGGTGGCGCATACCTTTAATCCCAGCACTTGGGAGGCAGTGGTAGGAGGACTGCCATGAGTTCGAGGCCACCCTGAGACTACATAGTTAATTCCAGGTCAGTCTGGACCAGAGTGAGACCCTACCTTGAAAAACCAAACCAAAACAAACAAACAAACAAACAAAAAAAACCCTATCCCAGAAAATAAAATAAAATAACTTATCTGGGCAAGGTGCATGCTTGTAATCCCAACACTCAGTAGGCTGAGGCAGGAGAACTGCTGCTAGCCTGGTCTAAATAATGAGTTCCAAACCAGTAAGGATTTTATCTTAAAAATCATATACAAGGGCTGGAGAGATGGCTTAGTGGGTAAGGCACTTGCCTATGAAGCCTAAGGACCCAGGTTCAATTCCCCAGTACCCATGTAAAACCAGATACACAAAGGTGGCACATGCCTCTGTAGTTTATTTGCAGTGGCTAGAGGGCCTAGTGCATCCATTCTCTATAGCGCCCTCATAAATAAATAAAAATAAAATTTAAAGAAATTGCTTTAAAAATCATAAACAAGAGCTGGAGAGATGGCTTAGCAGTTAAGATGCTTGCCTGGGAAGCCTAAGAACCCAGGTTTAATCCCCCTGTAACCAGGTAAGCCAGATGTACATGGTAGTACATGCGTCTAGAGTTCATTTGCAGTGGCTGGAGGCTCTGGGCAACCAATCTCTCTATCTGCCTCTTTCTCTCTCAAATAAATAAATAAAAATAAAGTTTTTTTTTTTTTTTTTTTTTTTTTTTTGAGATAGGGTCTCACTCTGGTCCAGACTGACCTGGAGTTAACTATGTAGTCTCAGGGTGGCCTTGAACTCTCGGCGATCCTCCTACCTCTGCCTCCCGAGTGCTGGGATTAAAGGCGTGCGCCACCACACCCGGCTTGAAATAAAGTATTTTTTATAAATGATAAACAAAGCCGGGCACTTGGGAGGGACAGGTAGGAAGATCGTGGTAAACTCGAAGCCACCCTGAGACTACATAGTGAGTTCCAGGTTAGCCAGGGATAGAGCAAGACCCTACCTAAAAAAAAAAAAAAAAAAACCATAAACAAGGGCTAGAAAGATGGCTTAGCACTTGCTTTCAAAGCCTAAGGACCTAGGTTCAATTCCCCAGTACCCATTTAAAGTCAGATGCAGAAGGTGGCACATGCATCTGGAGTTCGTTTTTAGTGGCCAGAGGTCCTGATGTGCTCATTCTCTAACAAATAAATTTTTAAAATATTTAAAAAAAAACATAAACATAACCAGGCGTGACACACGCCTTTAATCCCAGCACTCGAGAGGCAGAGGTAGGAGGATCACTGTGAGTTCGAGGCCACCCTGAGATTACATAGTGAATTCCAGGTCAGCCTGGACTAGCAAAAAACATAAACAAAAACAAATCAAACCATTTCATAGGAATATAGCTCAGTGGTAGAGAATGTACCTTGTAGCATGCATAAGGTCATAGATTGATCAACACCAAGACAATTATCCATATTTGTCTGTTTTTGCTATATTTTATTTATTTATTTATTATTTATTTATTTATTTAACAGAGAGAGAGAGAGAATGAGAATGGGTGCGCCAGAGCCTCCAGCCCCCTTGTGCATCTGGCTAATGTGGGTCCTGGGGAATCGAATCTGGGTCTTAACTGCTAAGCCATCCCTCCAGCCCTTATTAGTCTGTTTTTAACGTGGCCTTAAGTTCAGTTTTGAATTCAGCGGAGAGCTTCAATCTGTGAGGCCTTCCAACATTAAGGGAAAGAGAAGCCATGCTATTGGGAGGAAGTACATGGAGGCCTGGGAAAGATCCTCTGGGAGATTTCTTCGGGGCTATCTCAAATTTGGTTCTCTTCAGTGGAGGTTTACAAGACAGTTGGCTGAGACTGAGTGAAGAGGTTGGAATAAAAAAAGGAATTTGACTAGAGGGCTTGTTCAAAAAAAAAAAAAATGGTGGAAGCCCAGTGTGGTTGGAACACACATATAATCCCAGCACTTGAAAGACTAAAGTCCAGCACAGGCAAAACTGTTTTCAAAAGAAAAAAAAAATCGAGTAAAATTAACTGGTCTTACTATAAAAATAAAGAGGGTGGAAAGACTTTTGAAGGTGATAGGTATATTTATGGCACTGACTGTGGTGATAGTTTCACATGTATGTACTTATCACCAATTCATCAAGTTGCAAATTTAAATATTTTAATTAATTTATTTGCAAGGAGGGAGAAAGGGAGAGAATGGGCACACCAGGGGCTCTAGCCACTGCAAACAAATTCCAGCTGCATGCACCACTTTATGCATCCAACTTTAGGTCAGTACTGGCCCATTAGGTTTTGCAGGCAAGTACCTTAACCACTAAGCCATCATTTTGGGCCCCAAGTTGCAACTTTTAATTTATTTTTTATTTTTGTTTTTTTTCGAGGTAGGGTCTCACTCTAGCCCAGGCCAGCTTCCAAGTTGCAACTTTCTAAAAAAATTTTTAGGGCCGGGCATGGTGGCACTCGTCTTTAATGCCAGCACTCAGGAGGCAGAGGTAGGAGGATCGCCGTGAGTTTGAGGCCACCCTGAGACTACAGAGTGAATTCCAGGTCAGCCTGGGCTAGAGTGAGACCCTACCTCGAAAAAAGAAAACAAAACAAAACAAAAAATTTAGGGCTGGAAGGATGGCTTAGTGGTTAAGGCATTTGCCTGCAAAGCCATAGGACCCAGGTTCAATTCCCCAGGGCCCACATTAGCCAGATGCAGAAGGTGGCACATGTGTCTGGAGTTAGTTTGTGGTAGCTAGAGGCCTTGGTGCACCCATTCTCTCTCTCTCTCTCCCTCTTTCTCTCTGTCAAATAAATAAATAAAAATAAAATATTTTTAAAAAATTTTATATTAGCAAGAGAAAGAATGGGCATGCCAGGACCTCAGCCAATGCAATCAAACTCCAGATGCTTGTGCCATCTAGTGGGCATGTACTTGTGCTCACCTTTGTGTGTCTGGCTTACTTGGGATCTGGAGAGTTGAACACGGGTCCTTAGGCTTCACAGGCAAGTGCCTTAACCACTAAGCCAGCTCTCTAGCTCCCAAGTTGCAAGGTTAACAATGCACTGTTCTTTTATGCCAATGATACCTCAACATTAAGAAAAGATTAAGAAAAAGAGAGTGATTAAGAAAAGAGAGTGAGCTGGGCATAGTGGCACACGCCTTTAATCCTAACACTCAAGGAGGCAGAGGTAGGAGAATCACTGTGAGTTCAAAACCACCCCGAGACTACATAGTGAATTCCAGGTCAGCCTGGGCTAGAGTGAAACCTCGAAAACTAAAAAAAAAAAAAAAAAAAAAAAAAAACAGTGAGGACCCAGCTGTGATGGCATAGTCCTTTAATCCCAGCACTCAGTAGGCAAGAAGTAGGAGTATTGCTGTGAGTTCATGACCAGCCTGGGACTACAGAGTAAGTTCCAGGTCAGCATGAGTAGAATGAGACCCTACCTTGCAACTCCCTCCCCGGAAAAAAAGAGAGTAAGAGTGACCTACTACTATCAGCATTCTAGGTAATGTTCATGATTCTATTTGCTTTATATTTGTATGACATTATGTCCTTATAAAGGGTTTGAGATGTTACAAAATTAAACTTCAAATAAGACAGAACTGTAATGGTTCAATTAAATATTCAAGTAGTAATTTTCCAAAAATGAGTTACTAAATTTAAGTTTTACAATCACTAAGATTATGTGACTGAAGACAGGGAAGGAAGCAAAGTGGGGAAAAAAAAGTTCAGTACTATTTGTCACCTTAAGAGGGTGTTAATACCTTCAAAACTCTTGAAGTCTACCTTAGAAATGATACTTAAAGGTCAACAAAAAATATGGAAACCATTAGTGATGCTTTTGTATTAGCACCAAGGATGTGATGCAGGAAAACTATTTTGTGGCAGCGCTACACGATATAATGAACAAATAATTAAATTTCAGTCTTGAAGTAAGGAATGGAAAAAGACAGAATAAAAATAAAGTACAGTGACACACTTTTTTTTTTGGTTTTGCAAGGTAGGGTCTCACTCTGGTCCAGGCTGACCTGGAATTAACTATGTAGTCTCAGGGTGGCCCCCGAACTCTCGGCGATCCTCCTACCCTCTGCCTCCCGAGTGCTGGGATTAAAGGTGTGCGCCACCACGCCCGGCTGACACTTTTTTAAAAAGACAGGATTTTATGTAGTCCAGACTGGCCTTGTAGTCACTATGTAGCTGCAGTTCACTTTGAACTTCTGAACCTCCTAGGATTATAGGCATGAGCCACCATGCACTCCCAACACATAAAAACCTTTTAACAGAAAGGACATGAGTCCTTTGGGATTCTGAATAGGAGTACCTCACAAAGTAAGACTTTCTCATAATTAATTAGTAACTAATTTCCTTTCAGGGTTTCTTCTAAGTAACAGGTTTTTTTTTTTTTTTTTCAAGGCAGGGTCTCATTGTAGCCCAGGCTGACCTGGAACTCACTCAGTAGGCCCAGGCTGGCCTCAAACTCACGGGGATCCTCCTATCTCTGCCTCCCAAGTGCTAGGATTAAAGGTGTGCACCACCATGCCTAGCAAATAATAGTTCTTAAGGGACTGGTATAACAATTATTCAGTATCTCAATTTCTTTCCCAAATAATCCCATGCAATTCCATGTCTTGAAAAGAGAAAATGTTACCTGAGCACCACTACAATTGGACTTTCACTTCCAGTTATTACCATTAACCCCTTCCAGATCATTAGTGCAGAGGAGACAATCATTCCAAAATTTAGGACTTGATAATACAGCTGTAGGAACAAAAGAGAAGAAATCAGATTCACCAATATCCCCACTCAGGAAAGCAAGCAAGTGCCTTTAACAGCTGAGCCATCTCCCCAGCCCCCCACTCAGGAAAGCAAATGATAGCATTATTAAATTAGAAGTGTCAAGCAACCTGCATGGTGATGTACACATGCCAGCAATCCCAGCACTTCAGAGGCAGAGGCCAGAGGATCATGAGTTCAAGGTCATTTCTCCACTACCTAGTGAGCTCTAGGCCAATCTGAGCTACAATGATATCATGTTCTCAAAAGCAAATAAAGAAAAGTTTCAAGCAGTAGCTGGCTTTGGTGGCTGATGCTTGTAATCCCAGCATTTGGGCAGGGGAGGGGAAGGAGACTGAAATAGGCCAGGCTACTCTACAGTGTGAGACCCTATCTCAAAAACTCAAAATAAAAATTAAAATAAAATAAAATAAAATAAAAGGGCTGGAGAGATGGCTTAGGGGTTAAGGTGCCTGCCTCCTAAGCCTAAGAACACTGGTTCCAATCTCCAGCAGTTCCAATCTCCAGGTCCCACTTTTAGCCAGATGCAAAGTGACACAAGGGCGCAATGCCGCACTTGACCACAAGGGGGCGCACGCATCTGGATTTCGTTCGCAGCAGCTGAGACACTGCTGGCACGCCCATCTCTGTCTTCCTCTCTCTCTCTCTCTCTGTCTCTCTCTCCAAAAATAATTTTAAAAAAAACCTCAAAACAAAGCCGGGTGTGGTGGCGCACTCCAGAGGCAGAGGTAGGAGGATCGCCATGAGTTCAAGGCCACCCTGAGACTACATAGTGAATTCCAGGTCAGCCTGAGCTAGAGTGAGACCCTACCTCAAAAAACAAACAACAACAACAAAAAAACTCAAAACAATTAAAGTTTTAAGTAGCATTCTTTTTTAAAGATTTTTAAACTTTTTTTTTGAGAAAGATAAGAGAGAATAGGTGCACCAGGGGCTCTAGCCATTGCAAACAACCAACCAAAAGCATGTGCATCTGGCTTACACATGTCCTGGGAATCAAACCTGGGTCCTTAGGCTTCATAGGCAAGCACCTTAACCACTAAGCCATCTCTCCAGCCCTCAAGTAGTATTCATAGGACAGCAAGTCTTCAGACTTTTTTTTTTTTGAGATAGAGTCTTACAATAGCCAAGTTGGCCTTGAAATCACTGTGTAGCTAAGGATGACCTTAAACTTCCAATCCTCTTGCTGGACTTCCTAACTGCTAGAATTACAAGTATGTGCTATCTTTTCTTTTTCTTCTTTGTTCTGCTAAGGCATTCTTTTAAAAATTTATTTATTTACTGAGCTGGGCTTGGTGGTGCACATGGTGGCAGCAATCCCACCACTCAGGAGGCAGACTACATAGTATATTCCAGGTCAGCCTGGGCTAGAGCAAGACCCCATCTTTAAATAAATAATATAAATTTTAAAATAAATCTTTATTTATTTGCATGTGTGCCTGGTTCTCATGCAACTGAATGCCTGTCCAGCTTTATGTGTATAGGTGGGGAATTGAATCCAAGCCAGCAGACTTTGCAAAGAAGCATCTCTAACTACTGAGCCATCTCTCCAGGCCCTACTGACAGTGCTGTGTGTGTGTGTGTGTGTGTGTGTGTGTGTATTATATAAACCTCTATAATAAATCAACATTCTAGAACAGCCCACCTTTTACTCAATGTACTATCCTCCATTTTGTTTGCTAACACTAGTTATATCTAGTAATATTTTCAAAATCTTTTACTTTGTTTCATTTGGGTTTCATTACCATTTAAATTACACCCACACTATACACAGCCAACAGTACCCTCCTTGAACTCTTCTTGTACTTAATTTTCTACAGTATGTCTCCCTTCATAAGTATGTAATAATCAACATTTAACTACCCCCCCCCCATGAGAGTTGGAAAAACATCCAGACAGAATAGACATTAACAGAGTTCTACAGCTTATCATTCATAGTCAAGAAATGAAGGCCAGGGGCTGGGGCAATGGCCCAAGTTCAGATACCCAGCATCCACATAAATGCTGAGTGGTGGTATGTATCTGTAATCCTAGTGTCTGGGAAATGGATACAGGCAAGCTGGCTGGCTAGACTAGTGAATCAGTGAGCTCTGGGTTCAATGAGAGACCCATCCTGTCTCGATAAATATGGTAAGTAGCACTGAGGAAGACACCTGACATCAATCTCATGGTGATCCTTCTACCTCTGCCTCCCAAGTGCTGGGATTAAAGGCGTGCACCACTATGCCCAGCTAATAAAAAATATTTAAAAATAAAAATAAAATATTTAGATCTAGAGAGATGGCTCAGTGGTTAAGGCACTTGCCCCTGAAGCCTAAGCACCCAGGTTTGATTCCCCAGTACCCACGGAAAGCCAGATGCACAAGATAGAGCATGCATTTGGAGTTTGTTTGCAGTGGCTGGAGGCCTTGGCATACCCACTCTCTCTTGTGTCTCTTTTTCTGCTTGTTAATAAAAAAAATACATAATTAAAAAATAACTTTTGAGGATGCAGATATGGCATCAGCTATATGGCACCTAGTTCAGTACAGCTGGGATAATTTTACTATTTATTTTTTATTATTTTTTTTGGAGAGAGACAGAGACAGAGAGAGAGAGAGAGAGAGAGAGGAGGGGGGAGAGGAAGACAAAGATGGGTGCGCCAGCAGTGTCTCAGCTGCTGCAAACGAAATCCAGATGTGTGCGCCCCCCTTGTGGTCAAGTGCGGCATTGTGCCCTTGCGTCACTTTGCATCTGGCTAAACGTGGGACCTGGAGATTGGAACCAGTGTTCTTAGGCTTAGGAGGCAGGCGCCTTAACCCCTAAGCCATCTCTCCAGCCCTGGGATAATATTACAGTTGTGTTATTTCTATAGCTAGCATTCACTAGTCCAGGAAATGAAGGGTGGGAATGGGAAAGACTCCTCTCATTATTTACCCCAAATGATGTGCCAGTAAATTTCGACTTCCTATGCTAACAACTTTGGCATCTGCTGATGTAGAGGTTTTAATTCTCAAAGGAGATACCCATCCACTTAGGGAACACAATGGTTCCATTCAATATAATAGTGCTTCCCACTTTGGGTTCCTCATGCCAGTGAATCAAACTGCAAAGAATGGGGACTACTGATTGGCTAAGTGACCAAGCAATCCTGACCATTAAGAGAGAAATCAAAGTGCTGCTAAACTATGATACCATGAAGACAGTAGTATAACATGAATTCAGAGAACCTTGAGAACTCTCTTAGGTATCATGTAAAGGCTGGTGAAAAATACACTAATTCATAGGCCGGGCATGGTGGCGCAGGCCTTTAATCCCAGCACTCAGGAGGCAGAGGTAGGAAGAGTGAGACCCTACCTTGGAAAGCCAAAAAAACAAAAACAAAAACAAAAACAAAAAAAAAAAACACTAACACTAATTCAGGTAGGACTACTTATTATATTAATCCTGCAGAAGGTCTGAGTCACCTGAATAGGCATAAAACTATGGCCAAGTATTTTTTTGTTTGTTTTGTTTTTCAAGGTAGGGTCTCATTCTGGCCCAGGCTGTACTGGAATTCACTATGTAGTCTCAGGCTGGCCTTAACTCATGGTGATCCTCCTACCTCTGCCTCCCAAGTGCTGGGATTAAAGGTGTGCACCACCACACCCAGCTATGGCCAAGTATTGATGAGAACAGCAGAAGAAAACAGCTATAACCACCTGTCCAATTACAGAAACAAAGGTTAAATTACATCAGAAACAGAACTGCTTTCCTCTTTATATGAAAGCTAACTATGTTTAAAGTGTGAATTACTGCCAAGTTAACAAAGGGCAGGCTAAAGTAGCTTTGTACTTTGTTAATTTGGGTAAGTTACAACTAGGTTTCCCTAAATTTCCTTTCCAGTATGGCTCTGCATTAAATCTGACCCAAAAGGGAAATCTGTCAAATATTTGAAGATGAAAGGGAAGCAACTGTCATTAAGTTGAGAATCACTGTGGTTAGAGGCAGTGAGACAGCAAACAGGGACTTGCAGAATCTGATTTGCCTTGCCTTCTTCAGGTCCACACCCATCCCTTACAGAAACTACATATATCAACAACCTTCCACAGGCTTCTGCATCTGCTCCCACTCCAGCAGTCAGATATGGAATCAGATTCTGTGGAAGGTGTAGATTCATCACCTGTATATACTAGTGTTTCAGAAAAGCTGACTAAGAACAATTCCCTCATCCCAGAGTTTCACTATTTAGCCCAGGCCATCCTCAAAGTCAGCAATCCTCCTACCTCAGCCTCCAGAGTGGGCCAACACTGCTAGCAGGGACAGTTCTGATTTTCTAACTCTTTTTTTTTTTTTTCTGAGGTAGGGTGTCTCTCTAGTTCAGGCTGACCTGGAACTATGTAGTCTCAGGGTGGCCTCGAACTCACTGCGATCCTCCTACCTCTGCCTCCCAAGTGCTGGGATTAAAGGCGTGCGCCACCACGCCCGGCCTAACTCTTAAAGACTCTTATGTAATCAGCTTCTGCCACAATGCATGAGGTCTTATTAGTATAATAAATCTTTCATTCCACATTATTAGTTAGTGGTTCTTCCTGTAACGGCTAACACATGTTTTTCAGGCAAAGCTTTGTCAGTGTAAATGTCTCCAGTGTCTGGATTACGTCCTCCTTCCTTGAAGTTAGAAGATAATCCTGAAGAAGTTATACTGCAATCACAATTTCATGCTTGAGTGGGGCTCGTCTCTTCTTGTAGACACATGTCATATACTTGTGGGAATGAATAATCATGTTTCTATGTCCACAGAGAGAGTTTTATGAAGCTGTCAAATACCAAGACACACTAGCAAAAAGTCTTTAATCCTTAAGAACTGTATTCTGGATATCCCAGTTACATAGGACACTGACTTCTGGATGCTCAAGAATATACTTGTGGGTGGTGAGTCAATACAAAATTTCACTTCTGCTTTCCTTATGATCTACTGGGGCCTGATGTCAGTGCTTCCACACCGAAACTTGGCAATTCATTAAGGAATGCTGACATCCTACCAATAAGAAAGATTTTCTTAATCCTAAACAAGACCAAATTAGTTGTCAGGGCTGGCAAGATGGTTTAGTGGTTAAGATGCTTGCTCGCAAAGCCCAAGGACCCCGATTGACCCCAGTACCCACATAAGCCAGATGTACATGGTGGTACACGAGTCTGGAGTTCAGTTGCAGTGCCTGGACCCTGGCGTGCATATTCTTTTGTGCTTCTCTCTCTCTCAAGTAAATAAATAAAAATAAAATTAGTTTTCAGGCTGGAGAGATGGCTTAGTGGTTAAGCGCTTGCCTGTGAAGTCTAAGGACCCCAGTTCAAGACTCTATTCCCCAGTACCCACGTAAGCCATATGCACAAGGTGGAGCATGCATCTGGAGTTCGTTTGCAGTGGCTGTAGGCCTTGGCGTGCCCATTCTCTCTCTCTCTCTCTCTGTCTGTTGCTCTCAAATGAATAAATAAAATTAGTTTTCAATCAGAAAAGAAAAAAAGTTAGCTGAGGGGCTGGAGAGATGGCTTAGCAGTTAAGGCACTTTCTGTGAACCCAATTCAATTCCTCAGTCCCCAAGTAAAGCATCTGGAGTTCGTTTGCAGTGGCTAGAGGTCCTAGGACACCCATTCTCATTCTCCCTCTCTCTCTCTGCTTGCAAATAAATAATTTTTTAAAGAATAGGCTAGGAGCTGGGCGTGGTGGCACATGCACTTGGGAGGCAGAAGTAAGAAGATCACTGAGAGTTCAAGGCCGCCCTGAGATTGCATAGTGAATTCCAGGTCAGCCTGAACTAGAGTGAGACCCTACCTCCAAAAACAAACAAACAAAAAAAAACCAAACAAAAAGGGGGGGGGCTAGGGAGGCCAGATTGGGCTACGTAGTCTAAAAAATTCTAGCTGGGTGGGGGATGCATGCTTATTGTAACATTACCACTCAGTAGGCTGAGGCAGAAGGACTGCCTTTGCTACATAACAAAACCCTGTCTCAGAAAGTAAAGTAACAGAACTGGAGAAATGGCTCAGTGGCTAAAAGCACTTGCTTGTAAAGCTTGCTGACCCAGGTTCAATTCCGCAGCCACCCATGTAAAATTTGACCCAAAAATAAAGGGGCACAGGTGTCTCTTTTACAGTGGCAACACACACACAAATAAATTAACTTTGGGCTGGAAAGATGGTTCAGCAGTTCAGATGCTTGCCTTCAAAGCCTAACAACTCGGGTTCAATTGTCCAGTACCCACGTTAAGCCAGATGCATAAAGTAGGGCAAACATCTGGAGTTCATTTGCTGTGTTCTGTCTCTCTCTCTCCACTGCAAATAAATAAATAAAAATATTTTTAAAAAGGAAAGTAATAAAAATAAGGCCTTTTGCTGGGTGTGGTGTCACACACCTTTATTCCCAGCACTTCGGAAGTAGAAGGGTCACTGTGAGTTTGAGGCCATCCTGAGATTACATAGTGAATTCCAGTCAGCTTGGGCTACAGCGAGATCCTACCTTGAAAGAAAAAAAAAAAAAAAGGTGGTGGTGCACACCTGCACACCTTTAATCCCAGCACTCAGGAGGCAGAGGTAGGAGGACTGGCCTGAGTTTGAGGCCACCCTGAGACTCCATAGTGAAGTGAATTCCAGGTCAGCAGGAGCTAGAGTGAGACCCTACCTCAAAAACAAAAACAAAAAGTCTTTCATGACTACAAGTGTAGTTCCATAGCATTTAAGGCCCCAAATTCAATCCCCAGCACAAAAAAAAAAAAAAGTCATGAATGAATGAATGATACAACTTAAGTGCCAGGTCTTCCTCAAAGCAGTTTTCATTCCCTGACTAGACGCTCACAATTTTGTACACATGTCTAAAAAGAGATGGCCTGAAGAGAAGGGAAAGCTATATACTTACTTCTCTAAATGATAACAGTGCAAAATACAAATTCAAGAGGAAAAATAAAAACTTTTAATAGTTCTATTGGGTCAATTCTTAACAGTAAAATACTGTAAAAGGAAAAAAAAAGCCAACGGTAAGCAAAACTACACTCCAGACAGAGCTGGTTCAGAAGACAAAAAAAAAAAAAAGACGACTTTTGAGCTGGGCGTGGTGGCGCACGCCTTTAATCCCAGCACTAGGGAGGCAGAGGTAGGAGGATCGCGTGAGTTCGAGGCCACCCTGAGACTACATAGTTAATTCAGGTCAGCCTGGGCCAGAGTGAGAACCTACCTCGAAAATAAAAAATTAAAAAAAAAAAAAAGACTTTTGTAGTGACTAAATAATTACAGTATTTTCAGTGCCTTTTGGTACACGATCTAGAAGATAAAGATCGAATAAGGTTTATGGATAAAAATCAGAAGACCTAAACTTCAGTATTTCTGTGCCACTGACATCTGTCATCAGATGGTAAAACCCACGGTTCTGAGGGCTGCCACCTTACTGTGAAAGGGGGGGAGGGATAGTCACGGACAGGTAGAGTAACTGTTTCAACGCTGAGCTCGGCGACCCAAGTTACAGTGAGTGCAGCTCTGAGGCCCGGCTGCCCTGGAAGGGTGGCTACGGAGTGAAAGCAGCAGGACGACTTTGGGAGGGCCTGCCATCGCCTTTCCAAGCGCCACGGAAGCCAGCGCGGCGGCGAAGTCATCAGCCTCGTCCCGGGAGTCTATCCGGAGTCGCTCTGCCCGTTGAGATGCTAAGTCGGCCGGCCGCCTTACAACGTCTGAAACAATGAGCATCCCCAACTCCCTCTTATCCGGCACCCTTCACATTCCACTTGCTCCCCTGCCTCCTCGGGAGCAATGGCCCACGAAGTCGCTCTTTCCTGCCGGGTCCCACCATCAGCCCCGAGGATAAGAATTCCCCGCAAACAAAGCGGTCTCTGGCCACAATACTGTAAAGGATGGGGACGGTCCGGGTGTAAGCGTCGCGCAGGGCCTCACCACCCGGCCCGGAGGTCCGCGGGGCCCCACAGGGGACAGCGTCGAAGGGCCGAAGAACCCTGAGAAAGAGCCGGGGCCAGCCTCACCTGCCTCTTGTTCATCCGCCGCACATCATCCAGAAAGTCTAGAGACAGCATGGTGAGACCGGCGAACGACACCGGCAAGGAAGAGGGCGCGACACGATCACTGGGCGGAACGGCAGGCGCACGGGCTCGCAGTGGACGGGAGCCCTGCAACGCCTGCACTTCCGCTTCCGGGGCGGGAGCCGGCGCGGCCTCACCCTTTCGTTGCTGAGAACAGACGAAGCGACTCGCTCTCCTATTAGTCGCGCCCCAGGTCCAGCCTCGACATACGGGGCCTCCCGGCTTTGGCCTTTGGCCTCCCTAGAACAGGCGGCAGGAGCACGCTTCCCGCGCTGATTTCCGCAGCTTTTTACGGAGGGGGTGACCCCGGGTTAGATAGGCACGCAACCTGCGGAAGGCGGGCCCTCGCGCACACCCGGCCAATCAGCAGCCGTCTCTGTGGTCTGGGCGGGCCGAGAAATCCTGTGGGCAGCTGACGCCTTCAGGCGCGCGGCCCGGGCCTGGGTGGGACACTGGACTTGTGGCCCGGCTGTTTGTTCTCAGCTGGAGCACGCCTTAGTCCGAGGGTAGCGGAAGCTGACGACCGAGGCGTTCCTGCTGAGCGCTTTTGACGTCAGGGTGAACGGTACTTTCAAAGTACTGTGTGAACCTTTCAGGAGTTTATAGACCGGTTTGCAGGAAAATTGTACCCTTGTAAAGTGACCAAACGCTGGAACATATGCCGAGACTTCTTCGCCAACCCTTTTTTTCTTTTTCTTTTCTTTTCTTTTTGTCTTTTTTTTTTTTTTTTTTTTTTTTTTTTTTTTTTTTTGCAGAGAGAATGGACGCGCCAGGGTCTCCAGCCACTGCATACGAACTCCAGATGCATGCACCACTTTGTGCATCTGGCTTACATGGATACTGGGGAATGGAACCTGGGTCCTTAGGCTCCTACTAGTTGTGCTCCCGGTTGTGCTGAGTCTTTGTAGGCAAACACCTTAACCGCTGAGTCATCTCTCCAGCTCCTTCTTCCCCAATCTTGACCCTTGCTAACGAATTGGCTTTGTCTCCTGACACCATGGTGTGACTGACCCTGCCTTCAGTATTTTCTCTCCAAATCTTTTTTATTTTTATTTTTCATTATCGATAGCTTCCATAATTATAGACAAAACATGACAATTCCCTCTCCCCTCACTTTCTCTTTCACAACTCCACTCTCCATCATATCCCCTCCCCCATCCATCAGTCTCTCCCTCTTGTATCGATGTCATGATCTTTTCCTCCTATTATATGGGTCTTGTGTAGGAGGTAGTGCCAGCACTGTGAGGTTGTGGATATCCAGGCCATTTTGTGTTTGGAAGAGTGTATTGTAATAAGTCCTATCCTTCCTTTGGCTCTTACATTCTTCCCATCACCTCTTCCGCAATGAACACTGAACTTTGGACAGTGTGAAAGAGATTTTTCAGTGCTGAGCTCTGTCACTTCTTCTCAGCACTATGGTGCCTTTTAAGTCCTCCCAGAGGTTACTGACATCTGAAAAGAGAAGCTTCTCTAACCAAGAATGAAAGTTGCATTAATATATGGGTGAACATTAAGACAAGTGTTTACTGGGCAGTTTGGTGAGCAGAATATATGCATTTAGCCAGACACCAGCAGGCATTATACCACTAGGACTCATGACTTCCCCCTGCCATAGGTTTTTCAGTGTCAGGCATGTATGCCCTCCTGTGGAGAGGGCCTCCAGTCTAATTAGAGAGCAGTTGGTTTCCCCCGTGACAGACATGCCACTATTGCTCCCCTTGACTCATTTGGCCTAGCTGGCCAGACTTAAGGCTTGCAGTGTCCACTGTTGTTTATCTCCACTGATGACTTCTTTCTCTCCCATGCAGCATAGCTTTTTTCCAGCTTTTTTTGCTTGTTTGTTTTTATTTGTCGAGGTAGGGTCTCAGTCTAATCCAGGCTGATCTGAAATTCACTATGTCACAGGCTAGCCTTGAACTCACAGTGATCCTCCTACCTCAGCCTCCTGAGGGCTGGGATTAAAGGCGTATGTCACCACACCTGGCTTTTTTCCCCAGCTTTCTGTCCACTGGTCTACAGGGAAGTTTTTCAGCTCAGCTCCAGCAGGATTTCTTGTGACCTTGCAGCCCAAGCATGTGGAGTCTTCAGCAATAGGGTCTTACCATCTATTCCTAGTGGGAAACCAAGAGCCTTGGCAATGGCCTATAATGTTTTGGGGGTATCAGGGACCTCCCTAGAAAACAACTCATTAGAAAGTATACCATCCCTGGCACTGAAAATTTTCTCTAACAATCTATGGCTTCTGGGTGCACCATTGCCCAAACAAGTAGGTTTCCATATGACTTATTCATACCCTCTTAGATTTTGGTTAACCCTCCTCCACCCTTCCTTTACTCAATCTCTTCCCCTAAGTTGTTTTTATTTTATTATATATTTATTTGAAAGAGAGAAAGGCAGACAGAGTGAACATGGGCACATGAGGACCTCTTACCACTGCAAATGAACTCCAGATGTTTGCACCACTTTGTGCATCTGACTTTATGTGGATATTGGGAAATTGAACCCAGGCCATCAAGCTTTGCAAGCAAGTACCTTTAGCTGATGAGCCATCTCTCCAGCCACTAAATATTTTATTTGAGCTGCAAAATTTCACCCAGCTGTGTGTGTGGAAATGAGGAGTGACTGATAATTGGGATGGGGTTTCATTTGGAAGGTGATAGTTGTACAACTTTGTGTGAATATGAGTTACAGGAATGGAGAGATGGTTAAGTAGTTAAGGAGCTTGCCTGCAAAACCTAAGGACCTGGGTTTGATTTCCTAGTACCCACATAAAACCAGATGCACAAACTGGTGCATGTATCTAGAATTCGTTTGAGTGGCTAGATGACCTCTTGGTCTTTCTTTTGTCTCCCTCTACTTGCAAATAAGTAAAAGTATTTAAAAACAAAATGAGGGCTAGCTTAGCAGTTAAGGTGCTTGTCTGCAAAGACAAAAGACCCAGGTTCAATTCCCCAGGACCCATGTAAGCAAGATGAACAAGGTGGCGCATGCATCTGGAGTTCATTTGCCATGGCTGGAGGCCCTGGCGCACCCCATCCCCCCCCATCTATCTGCCTCTTTTAAATAAATAAATTTTTTTTTTTAAAAAAGGAGCCAGGTGTGGTGATACCTTTAATCCCAGCACTTGGGAGACAGAGGTAGGAGGATCGCCATGAGTTTGTGGCCACCCTGAGAATACATAGTGAATTCCAGGTCAACCTGGGTTAGAGTGAGACCCTATCACAAAAAAGGGGGGCCTCAGGAGGAAAATGGTGTATGGTATGGTGGTGGTGGTATGTGTGTGTTTGAGTTGGGTCGTGCTTTGTAATCCATGCTGGCCTGGACACTCAATCCTCCTGCATCCACCTCACAAGCACTGACATTACCGACACTTTAGGCAGGAAGATCTGTTTTACAAAGAAAACAAGTTTTTTTTTTTTTTTTTAAAGCCAGATGTTGTGGCTCACACCTATTATCCCAATTGAGAGGCTGAGGAAACTCACTATGAGTTTGAAGCTTGCCTGGGCTATACAGTTAGTTTCAGATCAGCCTGGGCTAGAGTGAAATACTGCTTCAAAAAAAAAAAAAAAAAAAGAAGCCAGTCGTGGTGGCGCACGCCTTTAATCCCAGCACTCGGGAGGCAGAGGTAGGAGGATCACCGTGAGTTCAAGAACACCCTGAGACTACATAGTTAATTCCAGGTTGGCCTGGGCCAGAGCGAGACCTTACCTTGAAAAAACAAAAAAAAAAAAAAAAAAAAGCCAGGCGTAGGCGTAGTAGTGCACACCTTTAATCCCAGAATTTGGCAGGGGTAGGAGGATCGCTGTGAGTTCGAGGCCACCCTGAGACTACATAGTGAATTCCAGGTCAGCCTGAGCTGCAGTGAAACCCTACCTCGAAAAAAAAAAAAGAAAGAAAGAAAGAAAGAAAGAAAGAAAGAAAGAAAGAAAAAAAAGGAAAGGAAAAAGAAATTGGAGGCTGGGGGATGTCTCAGCTGTTAAAAGTGCTTGCTTGCCTAGTTTGCCAGCCAGGGTTCAATTTCCCAGTGCTAACATAAATTTGCTTGTGGAAAGATTCATTTGCAGTGGCAAGAGACTCTGTCTCAAGGAATGTGGAGAACAGACAACTTCTCTGAACTCTACATGCATGCTATAGTGCACACACACCTACACACATAAGTAAATACAAAAAGATATTTCAGATTGTATTGGCTCTATAGTTTGTCTCAACTGATAGTTAATAGAATGTACTCAATGTATCATGTTATAGATTTTGTGCTAAACTTTAAATTTCATTGTTTTATTATCAACTTAAAGATGGATCAGTAACTCAAACTAGCTGCATAAAATTTAATTAAATTAGGATACTGAGTACTGTACCTTTAAACTCAGAAAGAAAGTTATAGTGGGGCTGGAGAGATGGTTTTGTGGTTAAAGCACTTGCCTGCAAAGCCAAAGGACCCAGGTTAGATTTCTCCAGGACCCATGTAAAGTCAAATGCACAAGGTAGTACATGCGACTGGAATTCATTTGCAATGGCTAGAGGTCCTGGAGCACTCATACCCCCACCTCTTTCTTTCTCGGTCTCCCAAATAAATAAAATATTTGAAAAAAATTTTTTAAAGATAAAGTTATACTGAATCACTGATCAGAAACCTAGCACAAATAAATACATAGGGAGAATCTGACTGTGCCTGGTACTGGATGATCCAAAAGCTTGATTTTAAAAAAAAAAAAAAAAAACTTAAAAAAATATTTTATTTATTTATTTATTTATTTATTTAAGAGAGAAAGAGGCAGAGACAGACAGAGAGAATGGGTATGCCAGGGCCTCCAGCCACTGCAAATGAACTCTAGATGCATGTGCCCCCTTGTGCATCTGGCTAACGTGGGTCCTGGAGAGTCAGACTGAGATCCTTTGGCTTTGCAGGCAAATGCCTTAACTGAAAGCCATCTCTCCAACCCCCAAAAGCTTGATTTTTAAATTTTATTTTTATTTATTTTTGCACGTGTGGTGTGTGTGCATGTGCATATGTGTATAGGTGTACATATGCAGGTGTGTGCACATGTGTGTGGAGGCCAGAGATCAACATTGGATGTCTTCTTTGATTACATTCTATCTGGAGCTCTAGCAAGCCCCAAAGATCCTCTTGTCTCATCCTCCCCAGTGCTGGGATTACACTTGGTCAAATGGTAGCATAAACTGGGTGTGGTGGCACAAACCTGTAGTTCCATCTACTCAGGAAGCTGAAGTGGGGGGATCACTAGAGCCCAAGAATTTCAGGCTAGCCTGAGTAACATAGTGAGAAGGTAGAGGAGAGAAATAGTGACATATAACCAGTGAAGATTTAGTGCTATTCAAAAAGCAGAGACTAGGGCTGGAGAGATGGCTTAGTGGTTAAGGCGCCTGCCTGCGAAGCCTAAGAACAGTTGTTTGAATCTCCAGGTCCTGTGGTTAGCCAGACACAAAAGTGATGCAAGAACGCAATGCCACACATGTCCACAAGGGGGCACATGCATCTGGAGTTCATTCACAGCAGCTGAAAAAGCCCTGGCGTGCCCATTCTCTCTCTTCCCCCCTCTCTGGGTGTCTCTGTCTCTGTCTCTCTCTCTTTCTCTGTCTCTCTCAAAAATAAAAAGCAGAGACTAGCCAGGAGTGGTGGCACATTCCTTTAATCCCAGCACTTGGGAGGCAGAAGTAGAAAGATCATCATGAGTTGGAGACCACCTTGAGACTACATAGCAAATTCCAGGACACCCTGGGCTAGAGTGAGACCCTACCTTGAAATTTAAAATATCATTTGTAACTTTACATAAGCCTTTGTTATTAATACTCAAAAAGGCAACTTATTACACTGCCAGATAATGAAGTCATAATAATCACTGTATGTAAGAGAATAATAAACATGTTTAGGTAAGAAAAAAATTTAAAGCAGAGACATTGGGCTGGAGAAATGGCTTAATGGTTAAGGTGCTTCCCTGTGAAGCCTAAGGACCCAGGTTCCATTCTCAGGTCCCAGGTAAGCCAAATGCACAAGGTGGCACACGCATGTGGAGTTCATTGCAGTACCTAGAGGCCTGGCGCACCCATTCTCTCTCTTTCTTTCCTCCTCTCCATCTCTAATAAATAAATATTTTTTTAATTAAGAGATTTAAAAAAGGCTGGAGAGATGGCTTAGTGGTTAAACGCTTGCCTATGAAGCCTAAGGACCCCGGTTCGAGGCTTGATTCTCCAGGACCCACGTAAGCCAGATGCACAAGGGGGTGCATGCATCTGGAGTTCGTTTGCAGTGGCTGGAGGCCCTGGCGCACCCATTCTCTCTCTCTCTCTCTCTCTCTCTCCCTGCCTATTTCTGTATCTCTCTCTCTCAAATAAATAAATAATAAAATATTTTTTAAAAGAGATTTAAAAAAGTAGAGACTCTCAGTAGCCAATTTTGTAATTTTGTGAAAAGTTTTTCTAGGAGGAAAAAAATTCACAAAATAATGTTCTTAATATATTAAGATTTCTCCCTAAAGACTAGAGAAGTTATCAAAGATATAAATGCATCCTTGAAAGTGCACTTCTTGGGCTGGAGAGATGGCTTAGTGGTTAAAGAACCTGCCTCCTAAGCCTAAGAACTCTGGTTCCAATCTCAGACGCAATGCCACACTTGACCACAAGGGGGCGCATGCATCTGGATTTTGTTCGCAGCAGCTGAGAGGCTGCTGGCGCGCCCATCTCTGTCTTCCTCTCCCTCTCTCTCTGTCTCTCTCTGTGTCTCTCTCAAAAAAAAAAAAGTGTACTTCTTAAAACCAAGATAGGACAGGTCATATTCTTGACAAGAAAATCTAAAAACCATAGCAATGATAAATATGGTTAGTTCAAGAAAACAAAATAATATTTTGGCAAAATTCTTTTACCAAAAGATACTGTTGAAAAAGAAAGATAGTGGGCTGGAGAGATGGCTTAGCATTTAAGGCGCTGCCTGTGAAGCCTAAGGACCCAGTTTCAACTCCCCAGAACCCACATAAGTCAGACACACAAGGTCACACATGTGCACAAGGTGGCACACGTGTCTTGAGTACGACTGCAGTGGCTAGAGGCTCTTGCAGGCCAATTCTCTCTCTGTGTGTCTCTTTCTTGTAAAAAGGAAAAAGGGGCTGGAGAGATGGCTTAGCCGGTTAAGGCATTTGCTTGCAAAGCCAAAGGATCCCAGTTCAATTCTCCAGGAACCACGTAAGCCAGAATCACAAGGGGGCACATGCATCTGGAGTTTGTTTGCAGTGGCTGGAGGCCTTGGCATGCCCATTCTCTCTCTCTCTTCTTTCTCTCTCTCAAATAAATAAATTGAAAAAAATTTAATTAAAAAAAAAAGAAAAACGAGAAAGAAAGTTACTGTTGGGCATTGCACAGTTTCCAGTATTGCACATTGTCTAGAGTTGCTACAGAAAGTTATCCAGCTGGGCTAGACCCAGGAAACCCAACCCACCTCCTCCCTCATTTTCATTGATCTGCTGAATTAGTTATCTATTTCTGCATAATAAATTCATTCCAAACTTATCAACTTAAAACAATGAGCATTATCTAACATTTTTCATTGGTCAGAAGCTTAAAGCCAGCAAGTTGGATGGTTTTGGCTCAAGGTCTCAAGAAGTTCTAGTCATGCTGTCCAGAGAGGCTGAGGTCTCTCTTAAAGGCCTAACTGGGGGAGGATCCACTTCCAAGCTCCTCCGAGGTGATGGTGAATAGTTTTCAATTCTTCCTCAGCTATTGAACTAAAGAATCATTTCCTGATTGGCTGTTCATCAAACTGGTCTCCCTCAGTTTCTCACCACATAGTCATCTCCTTGGGGCAGCTTATCACATAACAAATGGCTTCCATTAGAGTGAATGATACAAATGAGCAAGCTAGCTCAAGGCTCAATGGACCAACTTATCCTCGAAATCAGAGAGGAGATCTTTCGGCACAGAAAAAATAGAAATGAATTTCTCAGGCTGGAGGGATGGCTTAGCAGTTAAGGCGGTTGCCTGCAAAGCCAAAGGACCCAAGTTTGATTCCCCAGGACCCACATAAACCAGATGCACAAGTGGGCGTACGAGTCTGGAGTTCATTTACAGTGGCTAGAGTCCCTGGTGTGCCCATTCTCTCTCTCTCTCTCTCTCTCTCTCTCTCTTTTTCTCTGTCAAATAAATAATATTTTGATAGTGGAATGAAGTCTGTTCAGAAGGGGTGATGCAGGAGCTAAATTTGAAAGCAAGAAGGAATATACAATATTGGAGCAGAATGGAAGGCTTCCAGAAACAGGAAGCAGCTTATACAAAAGTAAGAATGCAGCATTTAGGGAACCACATACTTTCCTGCATGAGAGCAGTGAAATTTGTTGGAGAAGTAGGCAAGGACCAGATCATAAAATGCCTCTGGTAGGAATATGACCTTATCCTAAAAGTCTGGGTGTCTTCTGAAAGATTTTACTTAGAAAGGACCATAATCAAAGGTATGGCTTGGAGACATCACTTCTTCTGCAGCACTGGGGAATTAGATTGGAATGAGGCAAGACATGGGAGCAAAATGACAGACTAGTAAACCAATTAGGAGTTGGTTGCAGTGTTAGAAGCATGAACTAAGTCAGAAACAGTAGAATAGGAAAGACACTAAGAAAGTGGGCTAACGGGGTGGAGAGATGGCTCAGCAGTTAAAGGCACTTATTTGCAAAGCCTTCTAACCCAGGTTTTATTCCCAAATATCCACATAAAGCCAGATGCATAAAATGGAGCTTGCATCTGGAGTTGATTTGCAGTCATAAGAAGCCCCAGCACACCCATGCTTGACTCTCTCTCTCTCTCTCTGTCTCTTGGTTTTTCGAGGTAAGGCCTCACTGTAGCTCAGGCTGACCTGGAATTCACTAGGTAGTCTTACGGTGGCCTCGAACTCAAGGCAATCCTCCTACCTCTGCTTCTCAAGTGCTGGGATTAAAGGCATGCACCACCACACCCAGCTTCCTCTCTCTCTCTTTATTTGCAAGTAAATTAAAAAATAATAAAAATAGAAAATAGACTAACAGGGCTGGAGAGATGGCTTAGTGGTTAAGGTGCTTGCCTGTGAAGCCAAAGGACCTAGGTTCAATTCCCCAGGAACCCTGTAAGCCAGATGCACAAGGTGGCACATGCGTCTGGAGTTCCTTTGCAGCAGCTGAAGGCCCTGGCATGCCCATTCACTCTCTCTCTCTCTCATACATAAAAAATAAAACAAATATTTTAAACATATTATTGAGCCAGGCATGGTAGTACAGACTTGTTATCCCAGCACTCAGGAGGCAAAAACAGGAGGATTAATACAAGTTCAAGACCAGCCTCATCTATATCACAAGTTCCAAGTCAGCCAGGGCAACATAGGAAGACTGTCTCAAAAGCAAAACAACATTCCCTCCATGCTTTTTTGTTTGTTTGTTTGTTTTTCGAGGTAGGGTCTCACTCTAGCCCAGGCTGACCTGGAATTCACTCTGTATTCTCAGGGTGGCCTTGAACTCACAGCGAACCTCCTACCTCTGCCTCCCAAGCACTGGGATTAAAGGTGTGTGCCACCATACCCAGCTCCTCCAGGCTTTTTAATCTCAGATCTCAGGAGGATTACTGTGAATCTGAGGCCAGCATGGGGCTACAGAATGAATGCCAGCCAGGCATGGTGGCACACACCTTTAATCCCAGCACTTGGGAGGCAGAGGTAGGAGGTTCGCTGGGAGTTCAAAGGCACTCTGAGACTACATAGTGAATTCACCTGGGCTAGAGTGAGACCCTACTTTGAAAAAAAAACAAAACAAAACAAAACAGAATGAATACCAGGTCAGCCTGGGCTAGAATAAAACTAAGACTATGCTTCAAAAAAATAAAACAAACAGGGCTGGAAAGATGGCTCAGTGGTTAAAACATTTGCCTGCAAAGCCTAACAACTGGGTTTCAATTCCCCAGTAACCATGTAAGGTTTGTTTGCAGTTGCTAGATGCCCAGGCATGCCTATTTTCTCTCTGTCTGTCTCTCTTCTCTCTTTCTCAGCTTGCAAATAAATAAATAAAATAAATTTGAGGCCAGTATGGCCTGCACAGTGATGTCCTGTCTAAAAAATAGGAAAAAGGAAAATAAAATTACACAGCCCTCATTCTGGAAGAACTTTCAGGACCATTTGCAGCAGAAAAGAGGAATCTTTAGGAATTTAGGCATTTAAGGTTTATGAGGTTGTTTTGTTGCTTATTTTATTGAGATAGTCTTACTATGGAGATTTTACTGCTTTGACCTCCCAAGTGCTGGGATTACAGATGTGAGCCACCATGCCTGACTACAATTTAAGGGTTTTTTTTTGTTTGTTTGTTTTTGTTTTTGTTTTTGGAGGTAGGATCTCTAGTTCAGGCTGACCTGGAATTCACTATGTAGTCTCAGGGCGTCCTCAAACTCTCAGCGATCCTCCTACTCTGCCTCCCAAGTGGTGGGATTAAAGGTGTGCACCACCATGCCCAGCCAATTTAAGGTTTAACTGCTAGTCTATACATGCTTTAAATCCTTAAAGAGAAAAATGGCTTTAGATGTAGTCTTAGGTGGTGGAGACTTAGGAAAGAAGCCAGAATTCATTTGTTTAAAAATATTTTATTTATTCATTTATTTAGAGGGAGAAAGGCAGATATAGAGAGAATGGGTGCACCAGGATCTCTAGCTACTGCAAATAAACTCCAGATGCATGTGCCCCCATGTCCGTCTGGCTTACATGGGTACTGGGGTATCAAACCTGGCTCCTCAGGCTTTGCAGGCAAGTGCCTTAACTGCTAAGTCATCCCTCCAGCACAAGGATTCTTAACTATTTTACAGAAAAGAATTTCAGGATGAGTTTGTTTTATTTTTTAAAATATATTTTATTTATTTATGAGAGAGAGAGAGAGAGAGAGGGAGAGAGAGAGAAAGAGAAAGAGAATGGGTGTGCCAGGGCATCCAGCCACTACAAACAGATTCCAGATGCATGCACTCCCTTGTGCATCTTGCTTATGTGGGTCCTGGAGAATCAAACCGGGATCCTTTTGCTTTGCAGGCAAATGCCTTAACCCGCTAAGCCATCTCTCCAGCCCAGAGTTTGTTTCATTTTTGTTTTAAATATTTTATTTATTTCTTAGAGAGAGAATGCCAAGGCCTCTTGCCACTACAAATACTCCAGATGCATGTGCCATTTTATGTGTCCAGCTTCATATGGGTACTGGGGAATTGAACTAGGGCTGGAAAGTCTTATAAATAGAAGCACCCTTAACTGCTAAGTCATCTCCATAGCCTATCCCCTCCAGCTTCTTTTCACATTGGTTCTAGGGATCAGTCTTGGGTCCTTATGCTTACAAGGTAAGTACTTTACTGACTGAGCCATCTCCCCAGTCTATTTTTTTTTTTTTTTTCTTGAGGCAGAGTTTTACAATATAGCAAATAAAATTACACAGCCCTCATTCTGGAAGAACTTTCAGGACCATTTGCAGCAGAAAAGAGGAATCTTTAGGAATTTAGGCATTTAAGGTTTATGAGGTTGTTTTGTTGCTTATTTTATTGAGATAGTCTTACTATGGAGATTTTACTGCTTTGACCTCCCAAGTGCCGGGATTACAGATGTGAGCCACCATGCCTGACTACAATTTAAGGGTTTTTGTTTGTTTGTTTGTTTTTGTTTTTGTTTTTGGAGGTAGGATCTCTAGTTCAGGCTGACCTGGAATTCACTATGTAGTCTCAGGGCGTCCTCAAACTCTCAGTGATCCTCCTACTCTGCCTCCCAAGTGCTGGGATTAAAGGTGTGCGCCACCATGCCCAGCCAATTTAAAGTTTAACTGCTAGTCTATACATGCTTTAAATCCTTAAAGAGAAAAATGGCTTTAGATGTAGTCTTAGGTGGTGGAGACTTAGGAAAGAAGCCAGAATTCATTTGTTTAAAAATATTTTATTTATTCATTTATTTAGAGGGAGAAAGGCAGATATAGAGAGAATGGGTGCACCAGGATCTCTAGCTACTGCAAATAAACTCCAGATGCATGTGCCTCCATGTCCGTCTGGCTTACATGGGTACTGGGGTATCAAACCTGGCTCCTCAGGCTTTGCAGGCAAGTGCCTTAACTGCTAAGTCATCCCTCCAGCACAAGGATTCTTAACTATTTTACAGAAAAGAATTTCAGGATGAGTTTGTTTTATTTTTTAAAATATATTTTATTTATTTATGAGAGAGAAAGAGGGAGAGAGAGAGAAAGAGAAAGAGAATGGGTGTGCCAGGGCATCCAGCCACTACAAACAGATTCCAGATGCATGCACTCCCTTGTGCATCTGGCTTATGTGGGTCCTGGAGAATCAAACCGGGATCCTTTTGCTTTGCAGGCAAATGCCTTAACCCGCTAAGCCATCTCTCCAGCCCAGAGTTTGTTTCATTTTTGTTTTAAATATTTTATTTATTTCTTAGAGAGAGAATGCCAAGGCCTCTTGCCACTACAAATACTCCAGATGCATGTGCCATTTTATGTGTCCAGCTTCATATGGGTACTGGGGAATTGAACTAGGGCTGGAAAGCCTTATAAATAGAAGCACCCTTAACTGCTAAGTCATCTCCATAGCCTATCCCCTCCAGCTTCTTTTCACATTGGTTCTAGGGATCAGTCTTGGGTCCTTATGCTTACAAGGTAAGTACTTTACTGACTGAGCCATCTCCCCAGTCTATTTTTTTTTTCTTGAGGCAGAGTTTTACAATATAGCTCAGACTGCCTTAAACTTGGAATTCTAGCCATATGTTGTGGCACATGCCTCTGATTCCAGCACTTGGGAGTTAGAGGTAGGAGGATCGCTGTGAGTTCAAGGCCAGCCTGAGACTAATTCCATGTCAGCCTGGGCTACAGTGAGACCCTACCAAAACACAAAACAAAACAAAACAAAACAAAACAAAACAAAACCCCACTATAATCTAAGGTATGGGTGCAGTTCAGTGGTAGAGCATATGGATGGCATGTGAAGCCCCAGGCTCTATCCCAGGAATGAATGAATAAATAAATAATATCTTGCAAGTTTCTCTCCTTGAGTTTCTCAATTAAGGAAGTGTTTTGTGAAAGTCCTTCTACAACCTTCCAGGAAAGAAAAGTCACCTAGCCATATCATAGTAAGCTGAGGCTCTGCCCCAGTCCTGTCTCCCAGAAGGAATTAGCATCTCCAAGGTCAGATCAGGGGTCTGCAGACTGGAACTTTCTGCTTACTGACTCAGGAGTTATGAAATTAGAGACCATGATAGTTAAAGTTACAAAAACTCTGTATAACATTGACTGTCAGGAAGAAAGTTCATCCCCCCAAATCAAAGGCTCTTTCTATAAAGTGGGATTACTAGAGTCACTCAAATCTCCCCGAAAGACTTTTGGAGAGCTCTCTTTTATAAAATCCCAGACAGCTGCAAAGGCAGCTGGGAGAAGGAAGTGCCTGCCTTCTGGGTTGGTAGGTGTTTACACAGGATAATGGAGGGGATGACAACCAGTTTCCTGCTTGGCCATACTGCTTTGGCTAAAAGAAGAAAGGAACCTACATTCCTTAGAGAGGAGAGAGGCCTGTTATTAATGTGGAAGTCCTGCAGGTAGAGACCAAGAAGAGGGAACACACTTCAGCCTTGTCCCTCCACTGGGGCCTCCTTCTTCTCTCATGAGATGCCTTTATTCTTTTTCTGTATTTCCCCACACCCCAGGCCTTTCCTTTTGAGTGCTTGTATATAACAGCAGGAGGTTTTTCTTTTCTTTTTCTTTTTTTTTTTTTATTGACAACTTCTTTAATTGTAGACAATATCCCATGGTACTTCCCTCCACGCCCCCCCCTTTCCCCTTTGCAACTTCACTCTCCATCATATCCCCTTCCCCTCTCAATCAGTCTCCCTTTTCAGTTTGATGTCATCATCTTTTCCTCCTATTATAATGGTCTTGTGTAGTTAGTGTCAGGCATTGTGAGGTCATGGATATCCAGGCCATTTTGTGTCTGGAGGAGCACGTGGTAAGGAGTCCTTTTCTTCCCTTGGCTCTTATATTCTTTCCGCCCCCTCTTCTGCAATGGACCCTGAGCCTTGGAAGGTAGGTTTGAGATGTTTCAGTGCTGAGCACTCCTCTGTCCCCTCTTCTCAGCACCATGGTGCCTTCTGAGTCATCCCAAAGTTGCCACCATCTGAAAAGAGAAGCTTCTCTAACCAAAAGTGAGAGTAGCAGTAATATATGGGTGTGGACATTAAGAGAAGTTCTTACTGGGCAAATTGGTGAGCATAGTATATACATTTAGCGTGACACCAGCAGACGTTACACCCCTAGGGTTCATGACTACCCCTGTCATAGGTTTTCAGTATCAGGGATGTATTATCTCCCATAGAGTGGGCCTCCAGTTCAAGTAGAGAGCAGTTGGTTTCCCCATAACAGACATGCCACTATTGCACCTGTTGGCTCATTTGGCCTGGCTGGCCAAATTTAAAGCTTTCAGTGTTCACTGTTGAGTACCTTCACTGGTGTTTTCTCTCTACCATTGAACTTCATA
Organism: Orientallactaga sibirica; assembly: GCA_036365145.1. Lineage (NCBI taxonomy): Eukaryota > Metazoa > Chordata > Mammalia > Rodentia > Dipodidae > Orientallactaga > Orientallactaga sibirica. The sequence goes on along the minus strand of JAEOAD010000031.1, from coordinate 4,659,810 downwards.
CAGCGTAGCTTTTTCCAACTTTCTGTCAGCTAGTCCACATGGAGGAGGCTTTCAGCTCAGCTCCAGCAGGATTTCTCAGTGACCTTGCCGCCCAAGTATGTGGAGTCTTCAGCAATAGGGTCTTACCATCTGTTCCTGGTGGAAAAACCAAGGGCATCGGCAATGGCCTATAATGTTTTGGGGGCATCTGTGACCTCCCAGCCAACAACTCACTGGAAGGTATCCCATCACTGGCACTGAAAATTTTCTAGTAACAATCTATTGCTTCTGAGTGTTCCATTGTCCAGAAAAGTAGGTTTCCATATGACTTATTTATATCCTCTTAGATTTTGATTAGCCCTCCCTCCACCTTTCCTTTACTTAATCTCTTCTCCTGACCTCACTTAGGCCTTTTCACTCCCATTAATCTGTTCTTCTACTTACATATATACAATACCATCCTATTAAGTCCCCCCTCCCTCCCTTTCTATTCCCTTTATATCCCCTTTCTTGCTTACTGGCTTCTGCTACTGAGTTTTATTTTCACTCACATGAAGTCCAATCATTTCTTGCTAGGCTCCATATGAGAGAGAACATGTGACATTTGGCTTTCTGGGCCTGGGTTACCTCACTAAGTATAATCCTTTCCAGATCCATCCATTTTCCTGCAAATTTCATAACTTCCTTTTCTTCACTGCTGAGTAGAACTCCATTGTGTAAATGTGCCACATCTTCATTATCCACTCATCAGTTGAGGGACATCTAGGCTGGTTCCATTTCCTAGCTATTGTGAATAGAGTGGCAATAAACATGATTGAGCAAGTATCTCTAAGGTAGTGAGACGAGTCCTTAGGAGGTTTTTCTTTATAGCTTAAGGGATCTTATAGGAATCTGTTGAGGCAATGAATCACCACTGGAAATGTGGCTAGTAAATTGGGTATGAATATAATGTTTATTCTCTCTCTCTTGTTTTTTTTTTTTTTTTTTTTTTTTTTAAGCAGGGTTTTACTCTTGCCCAGGATAACCTGGTACTCACCATACAGGCCTCAAACTAAGCCCCCAGAGTGCTGGGATTAAAGGCATGTAACTAAACATTATGCCTAATTTATAATGTTTGCTCTAGGAGCTAAGGGTATAGCTCATTTGGTAAAATGCTTTCCTAGCATATATGAAGCCCCAGGTTCCATCCCCAGTACTGCATAAAATCAGGTGTGATGGTACATGCCTGAAATCCTAGAATTTGGGAGATGGAGACAGAAGGATCAAAAGTTGATGGTCATCCTTGGCTACATAATGAGTTCTCGAGACATAGCGGGGGGCTACGTGAGGCCCTGTGTCAAAAAAGAAAGAAAGAAAGAAAGAAAGAAAGAAAGAAAGGGGAAAGAAAGAAAGAAAGAAAGAAAGAAAGAAAGAAAGAAAGAAAGAAAGAAAGAAAGAAAGAAAGAAAGAAAGAAAGAAAGAAAGGGACTAGAGAGATGGCTTAGTGGTTAAGGTGTTAGCCTGTGAGGCCTAAGGACCAGGTTTGATTCCCAGTACCCACATACACCAGATGCAGAAAGTGATGCATGTGTCTGGAGTTCGTTTGCAGTTCTAGAGGCCCTGGCACACCCATTCTCTCTCTCACTCTCAAATAAATAAATTAATTAAATATTTTTTAAAATAAAAAAAAAAATCAAAATACTCCCAAATCCAGACTTAGCTAAAGGCTATCATGAGCTTGACTTCAAAGTGCTCAGCTTGACTTCCCAAAGTGCTCATGGCTGAAACTACATAGTGAATTCCAGGTCAGCCTGGGCCAGAGTGAGACCCTACCTTGAAAAACCAAAAAAAACAAAAAAAACAAAAAAAAACAAAGTGCTCATGCTGAAACCATACAATCCTAACATACACAATCACCTACACAGCCCCAGGATATGGAAGAGTGGTTAATAAAGAACGGTCTGGAGACAAGCTGTTTTAGTCTTACAAATGTGTGACTTGGACAAGTTATCCTTATTGTCTTGTGCCTCCATTTCTTCATAAATAAGCAGGAATTAGAACCAGGCATGGTGGCACATGCCTTTAATCCCAGCACTTGGGATCCAAAGGTAGGAGGATCGCCATGAGTTCAAGGCTACCCTGAGACTACTGAGTGAATTCCAGGTCAGCCTGGGCTAGAGTGAAACCCTACCTCAAAAAATCAAAACAAAACACAACAACAATAAGCAGGAATTAATTATGCTATGGTCTCCAGGGTTTTTTTTTTTTTTTTTTTTTTCAAGGTAGGGTCTCGCTTTAGCCCATGCTGACCTGGAATTCACTATGTAGTCCCAGGCTAGCCTCTAACTCACATTGATTCTCCTACCTCTGCTTCCCGAGTGCTGGGATTAAAGGAGTGTGCCACCATGCTCAGCCTTTTTTTTTTTTTTTCTTTTCTTTTATTTCCTTTTTTTTTTTCCCTGTGCTGCTAGGGATAGAATCCAGCGCCTCCTGCATGCTAAACAAGTGTTCTGGGTTATGCTCCAGCCACTGTATTTGTAAATGAGGACTAAGTGAGTGAATAATTAAAACTCACTAAAACAGTTCCTGACACTGGATAAATGATAGTTATTATCAAAATATTCTTCCCCTTAGAGGTCTAACAAACTCCAGCTTATTCTTCCAGACCCTATTTAAGTGAAATATCTTTTATGAAGCCTGCCCAGTCTCCCTTGGGCAGAGTTATCTGGAGTTTGATTGCACTGGCTGAGGCCCTGGTATAGCAATTCTCATTCTCTCTCTTGCTTTCTTTCTAACAACAACAACAACAAAAAGTCCAGTCATGGTGGTACACATCTTTAATCCCAGCACTCAGGAAGCAGAGATAGGAGGATCGCTGTGAGTTCAAGGCCACCCTGAGACTGCAAATAATACATTTTTTTAAAGTGCTTGCTGCACAAACTTGTACATCTGAGTTTGGATCTTGGATCCCCAGAAACAAAAAGATGGATGCTGTGATGGGTGTTTGTAACCCTAGCATGTTTACAGCAAGAAGGGTAGCTAAGACAGTTGCCAGGCCTGTAGTCTAGCTACTTGGGAGCCTGAAGCAGGAGGATCACTTGGCCCCTTGACTGCCAGCCTGGGCAATACAGTGAGACCCTGTCTCAAAATAATTTTTTTTTTCGAGGTAGGGTCTCACTCTAGCCCACTGTGTAGTCCCAGGCTGGCCTCAAACTCATAGTGATCCTCCTATCTCTGCCTCCTGGGTGCTGGAATTAAAGGCATGCACCACTACACTCAGCTTCAAAATGATTTTGTTTTTGTTTTCCAAGGTAGGGTCTCACTCTAGCTCAGGCTGACCTGGAATTCACTATGTAGTCTCAGGGTGGTCTTGAACTCTCGGTGATCCTCCTACCTCTGCCTCCCAAGTGCTGGGATTAAAGGCATGCACCACCACTCCCGGCTCTTGTTTTTGTTTTTTGAAGCAGGGTTTCACTCTAGTCCAGGCTGACCTGTAATTCAGTCTCAGGGTGGCCTTGAACTTGTGGTGGTACTCGTAACTCTGCCTCCCGAGTGCTGGGATTAAAGGCATGAACCACCACACCCAGCTCCCAAAATGATTTTTTAAAAGATTTTATTTTTATTTATTTATTAGAGACAGAGAGAGAGGGAGAGAGAGACCCAGAGAGAAAGTGAGAATGAGTGCGTCAAGGCCTCCAGGCACTGCACACGAACTCCAGACACAGGCACCACCATGTGCATCTGGCTTATGTGGGACTTGGAGAATCAAACCGGGGTCTTTAGACTTCGCAGGCAAATGCCTTAACTGCTAAGCCATCACTCCAGCCCCCCAAATGATTTTTTTTTTTAAATAAAATTAGCTCAACTGGGTAGAGTGCTTGCTTAGCATGCATGAAGCCCTAGGTTTGAGCCCCAGCACCACATAGACTATATGTGGTAATCCCATAAGGAGGAAGGAGGATCAGAAGGTTATCCTTGGCTACACTGAGTTTGAGCCCAGCCTGGGATGCATGGGACCCTGCTTCTGACATATACATATTCATATACATACATACATAATATTTTTATGTTAATTTACTTGGGAGGCAGAGAGAGTATGGGTGTGCCAGTGCTTCATGCACATTGTGTGTTTGTGTGTGTGTAGGCACAGGCATGCCAGGGTCACTTGCCACTGCAAAATGAATGGTCATCTGGTTGGTTTTATGTGGGTGGCTAGGAATTGAACCCAGGCCAACAGGCTTTGCAAGCAAGTACCTCTGATCACTGAGCCATCTGCTTGGTTCTCTGGTTTGTTTTGATTTTTTAAAAATATTTTCTTTGTTGTCATTATTTTTATTATTTGGTTTTTCGAAGTAGGGTCTCACTCTAGCTCAGGGTGACCTGGAACTCTGTAGTCCCAGGCTGGCCTTGAACTCACAGCGATCCTCCTACCTCTGCCTCCTGAGTGCTGGGATTAAAAGGCATGTACCACCACGCCTGGCCAATGTACTTTTTTTTTTTTTTTTTTTTTTTTTTTAGGTAGGGTCTCGCTCTAGCTCAGGCTGACCTGGGATTCACTATGTAGTTTCAGGGTGGGTCTTCCACCTTCCACCTCTGCTTCTCGAGTGCTGGGATTAAAGTGTGCACCATCATGCCCAGCTAAATTATGTATTTTTTTTTAAAATAATTTTTATCAGAAAGAGTATATGGCACACCAGGGGGTCTCTTGCTTATGGTGGTTTGATTCAGGGATCCTATTAAACTCAGGTGTTTTGAATACCAGGTTCCCAGCTGATGGAAATTTGGGAATTAATGCCTCCTGGAGGCAGTGTATTGTTGGGGCAGGCTTATGGGTATTATAACCAGTTTCCCCTTGCCAGTGTTTGGCATACTCTCCTGTTGCTATTGTCTACAATATGTTGGCCATAAGACCCTCTGCTCATCTCATCATTCTCCCCTGCCATCATGGAGCTTCCCCTTGTGTCTCTAAGTCAAAATAAATCTTTTTTCACACAAGCCGCTCTTGGTCAGGTGATTTCTGCCAGCAATGAGAACCTAACTGCAACATTGCTATTGCAAATGAACTGCAGATACATATGCCACATCGTATACCTGGCAAGTGTCTTTAACCTCTGAATCATCTCTCTACCCCATAGAAAATAATTTAAATTTCTTCCTGAGTCAAATATGGTAGTTCACAGAAGGATTGCCAGAAATTCAAGGCTACCCCCAGTACCAAATAAGAACAATTTAAATTGTATATGTGACTCACATATTTCTATGTAAAAAAATGATAAGATGAACACAATTCTCCTGAGCTGGACAAGAGGGAGTTAATCTGTAACTGGGTCAGGTGATCATTTCCTTTTTGCTTAGATCTGCTTGTTCAGTCCTCTCCTGGTCTAGATGCCTTTGAACCCTGGCATTTTTTCAATTACCTTTAGTGTGACCTCTGGGGGTTGGGCATAGGTGTGGCAACTGCCCCTCCTCCTGTGTCCTAGGCCTTGGGTCCTGTTGGCCTCATGTGCTCACCACAGTTCCCAGTTTTCATGGAACATCTGACCCTAGCTTGTGACCTGATCATGACATTGCAGTTTCCTTTGGCCTATGGTTTGGTTTGGTTTTCCCTGCATTCACTGCATATGGGAATTTGGCAAACATAACTGAGGCCTTTCTGTAGGTAGACATTTTGAAGTCATCCACCAGAAAATAATGACAGATGAGAAATACATCTAAAACCTGTTAAGATGGCATGCAACTGTAATTCCAGGCTTTGGGACATGGAGGCAGGAGAACAGAAACAATCAGAAATTGAACAAGGGCTGGAGAGATGGCTTAGCGGTTAAGGTGCATGCCTGTGAAGCATAAGGACCCTGGTTTGAAGCCAAGTCCCATGTAAGCCAGATGTACATGGCAGTGCATGCGTCTGGAGTTTGTTTGCAGTGGCTAGAGGCCCTGGTGTGTCCATTCTCACTTTCCCTCTCTCTGTCTCTAATAAATAAATAAATAAAAATAAAATCTTAAAAAAAAAGAAATTGAACAAGTTTGAGAATTTGAGGCCAGCTTGAGCTTTGTGAGTGCCTGTCTCAAACAAAAAGAAAGAGGACTGGAGTGATGTCTCAGCCAGATGCCTGCAAAGCCTAAGGACCAGCATTCGATTCTCTGGTACTCACATAAAGCCAGATGTACAAGGTGGTTTATCCACTTGGAGTTCATTTGCAGTGGCTAGAGGCCCTGGCATGCCTATTTTCTCTCTCTCTCAAATAAATAAATATTTTTTTGGTTTTGTTTTGTTTCTCGAGGTAGGGTTTCACTCTAGTCCAGGCTGACCTGGAATTCACTATGTAGTCTCAGGGTGGCCTTGAACTCACTGAGATCCTCCTACTTCTGTCTCCTGAGTGCTGGGATTAAAGGTGTGTACCACCATACCCGGCAATAAATATTTTTAAAAAGAAAAAAAAAAAAAAAAGGGAAATAGAAAGGGGAAGGGGAAGAAAGAAAAGGAAAGGAAAAGCAAAAGGAAGTTTGGAGAGATGGCTCAGTGGTTAAAAGCACTTGCTTACAAAATCTGGTGGCCCTAGTTCAATTCCCCGTACCTATGTAAAGCCAGATGCATCAAATGGCATGTGTCTGGAGTTTGTTTGCAGTGGCAGGAGACCTTAGTGTGCCCATACTCTCTTTCTCTCTCAAATCAATATATAAAATATTTTAAAACGAAAAGCTGGGTACATGACTCAGTAAAGTGTTTACTTTATAAACATGAGGTTTATAAAACTGATTTTTTTTTTTTAAGGTAGGATCTCACTCTAGCCCAGGCTGACCTGGAATTCACTATGTAGTCTCAGGGTAGCCTTGAACTCATGGCAATCCTCCTACCTCTGCCTCCCCAGGGCTAGGATTAAAGGCGTGTGCCACTGCGCCCAGCTTAAAACCTGAGTTTTAAGAGGGTATGAATAAGTCATATGGAAGCTTACTTTTCTGGACAATGGTGCACCCAGAAGCCACAGATGGTTACAAGAAAATTTTCACTGCCAGGGATGGGATGCCTTCCAGTGAGTTGTTGGCAAGGGAGGTCCCTGATGCCCCCAAAACATTACAGGCCATTGCCAAGGCTCTTGGTTTCCTATCAGGAATAGGTGGTAAGACCCTATTGCTGAAAGACTCTACATGCTTGGACTGCAAGGTCATCAAGAAATCTTGCTGGAGCTGAGTTGAAAACCTCCTCCATGTAGACCAGCTGACATAAAACTGGAAAAAGCTACACTCCATGCAGCTCCATGGGAGAGAGAGAAGTCATCAGTGCAGATAAACAACAGTGGACACTGCAAGCCTTAAGTTTGGCCAACCAGGCCAAATGAGCCAAAGGGTACAATATTGGCATGTCTGTTATGGGAGAAACCAGCTGCTCTCTAATTGGACTGGAGGCCCACTCCTTAGGAGGGAATACATGCCTGATACTGTCATGAGCCCTAGGGGTGTAATGCTTGCTGGTGTCTGGCTAAATGCATATATTCTGCTCACCAAACTGCCCAGTAAGCACTTTTCTTAATGTTCATATCCATATATTAATGCTACTCTCACTTTTGGTTAGAGAAGCTTCTTTTTTTAGATGGCAGTGACCTCTGGAACGGTTCAAAAGGCACTGTGGTGCTGAGAAGAAGTGACAGAGGAGTGGTCAGCACTGAAACATCTCTATCACACCTTCTAAGGCTCAGGGTCCATTTTGGAAGAGACAGCGGAAAGCATGTAAGAGCCAAAGGAAGGGTAGGACTTCTTACAACGTGCTCCTCCAGAAAGAAAATGGCCTGGATATCCATTATCTCACAGTGCCTGGCACTACCTACACAAGACCAGTATAATAGGAGGAAAAGATGATGATATCAAAATAGAGACTGATGGAGAGGGGGAGGGAATATGATGGAGAGTGGAGGGAAAGTTGGGGGTGATTAGCATGTCTTATTGTCTATAATTATGGAAGTTGTCAATAACTTTCTTAAAAAACCTTGAGTTTTATGCCCATGCCTGTAATTCCAGCTCTGGGCAGAGACAGAAGGATCCTAGTAGCTTGCTGGCCTGCCAGTCTACCTTAATTGTGAGTTCAAGGCCAATGAGAGACCCAGTTTCAAACAAGGTGAGCACTGCTCCTAGGGGATGACACTCAAGGATGTCCTCTGGCCTCTACAGCATGTACACGCATATGTACAGGCATCCCCCACATACTTGTACACATACATATACACATATGCATTAAAAAGAAAAAAAAAGGTGTACTGATTTGTGTCTTTAAATCCCAACACTCAGGAGCCTAAGGCAAGAGGATTGCTGTGAACTTGGTGCCAGCCTGGGCTGCGGAGTGGATTCCGGGTCAGCATGGGCTACAGTGAGATCCTGCCTCATAAAAAAAAGAGGCTGGGGAGATGTTTTAGCAGTTAAAAGCACTTGCTTGTAAAGCCTGCCAGATACCCATGTAAAGCTAGATGGGCATTCATTTGCAATGGCAAGAGACCCTGGCATGGCCTCCCTCCACATGAAAATAAATAAAGTTTTATAAAGAAAAAGGAAACAAAAAATACATCTAGACATCCTTGTAATTGTCATCAATAACTTGCCAATATGTTCCTCTCTATTTTTTGTTGTTGTTTTCGAGGTAGGGTTTCACTCTAGTCCAGGCTGACCTGGAATTCACTATGTAGTTTCAGGGTGGACTCAAACTCATGGTTATCCTCCTACCTCTGCCTCCCAAGTGCTGGGATTAAAGGCGCGCACCACCATACCCTGCTGTACCTCTATTATCCTGAATAAAGTTCAAAGTGATGGTCCCATGACTGGGGCAGAGACCCAGCTGATTCAGTGTCCACACAGTTGTTTTGAATCTTCCAATGGAATTTTTTGTCCATGTCCAATTCATTGTCTGATTCTAGAAAGGTCAGTCTGTTTTCTTCTGTGTAAAGTGAAGCTTTTAAAAATCATGCCACCCTTAAAAGTATTGTGAGAATAACTAAAAACAATCCATATGGAGAAATCATAAGTACATCAATCTCTTTTAGCTCTTTCTTTAGAACTGAGAGACCCTTCTCACCTTAGTGCCGACCTTCTTGCTTGCCTCTATGTAGTCAAGCAATGGTGCTTTCAAGTCACATGGCCTGTGTTCAAACCCTGGCATTGTCCTTTGTTAGCACTGTGATCTAGGGCACGTTATTGAATCTCTCTGGCCCCGTTTATTCCTCTGTAGATTACATAGTTTTATGGAAACTCCTGGCCCCAAAGGAGGTATTAACTACTATATTATGTTGGTATGATGCCCCACCTGACCTTTTCAGACTCTTTTACCCCTTTCCTGCCAGTATTTACAATTCCTGCTTTGCTAATTAAAAAAAATATACAGCTTTCTTGACCTTTTGAAAGAAAAATATGCCTCACTTGACTCTGGAATGCTCTCTGGTTAATGTCTTACTTTTTCATTTCATTTCAGAGTCAGTGTTGTTGGACGACTTGAAGTTTACTGCCTTACCTTTCTTCTCTGCCACGTATTGCTGTCCTGACTGAGACTTTCAACATACTACTTCAGATGGCTCAGCAGTTAAGGCATTTGCCTGAAAAGCCTAACGACTTGGGTTTGACTCCTCAGTACCCATGTAAAGCCAGATGCACCAAGTGGCGCATGCATCTGGAGTTTGTTTGTAGTGACTGGAGGCCCTGGTGCACTATTCTCTCTGCTTGCAAGTAAGTAAATAAATAAAATATATATTTTAAGATACTACCTCAGCCTTTACTGCCAGTCAGCTGGCAAAAGCAAAGCAAAGCAATCTACCATCTGTCTTCATTCTTCCTGTCTTCACCATATGACATTCCAAATGTCAGGCCTGCTTGGGGAGGAGGGGTTGCCTACTTTCTTCTCCTGTAGCAGCCAGGACCACGAGAAAAACTTACCCAACCTGGCAGGTAGGTGTCCCCCTCAGTTCACTAGCCCTGAATAATCCTTGGCACTCTCGCCCTTCCCTTTCCTCCCCTTCCTTGCCCCTCCCCAAGGGTGACATTCCTTCCCTCTGGCCTGTGGTTACTTAAGAATCAACACCTGCCCCTGTTGCACCTGTTACTTCTCCCTACTGCTTACAAGGAAACTATCTTTCTAGCCAAAGCTTGGCCTCCTCCTTTGCCTCAGATTGCTCCCCTTCCGCCATCTGAGCACCTTTAGGGGAGAGAGCTCTATCCTCCTCCCTGTCAGCCTTTCAGGATTCTTCCTTTCAGTTAGGAGGCTGAAGCAGGAGGATTGTCCTAAATTTGAACCCAGCCTGGACTACAGAATAAGACTGTTTCAAAAACAATAAACAAGGTAACAAGTAAACAAGTTGAGATGGTGGCTTAGCATTTAAGGTACTTGCCTGTGAAACTTAAGGACCCAGGTTCATTTCCCCAGTACCCATGTAAAGCCAGATGCACAAGGTGGTGCATGCATCTGGAGTTCCTTTGCAGTGGCTAGAGGCCCTGGTGCACCTATTCCCTCTCTTTCTATCTGGCTCTTTCTCCCTCTCTCTCTCAAAATAAAATAAATTCTTAAAATATTTTTTTAAAAGTGGTTTGTCTGGTTGTTTTTTTGCAATGGCAAGAGGTCTTGGTGCAGTCACATACACACATGTGCAAATAAATAAAAATAAATAAGTAAATGAAAACAACAGCTATAAAAAAAAACAAACAATAAAGCTGGGCATGGTGGTGGTAAATGCCTGTAATTCTAGTACTGGAGGTAGAGGCCAGCCTGGGTTACCTGAGACCCTGTCTCAAAAGCAAAAATAAATTAAAACTCCACCAAAACAAAATCCCAAATAGCCAGGCATGGTGGTCATGCCTTTAATTCCAGCACTTGGGGGCAGAGGTAGGAGGATCACTGTAAGTTTAAGGCCAGCCTGGGACTATAGAGTGAATTCCAGGTCAGTCTGGGCTTAATTGAGATGCTACAAATAAACAAAAATAATTCATATATATATACATACATGCACACACACATAAATTTTGAAAATGAACCTCTTCTGGATGATCAAAATCCAAGAAAAGAATGACAGAAGGCTACTAAAGAAATCTTGAAAATTAGTGAGAAAAGGACCACTAACCAACAACAACAACAACAAAAATGGAGGCCTGGGGATATAGGTTAGTGGCAGAGCACTTTCTAGATGCTGGGTTTGATTTCTTTTTTTTTTTTTTTGTTTTTGCAAGGTAGGGTCTCACTCTGGTCCAGGCTGACCTGGAATTCACTATGTAGTCTCAGGGTGGCCTCGAACTCTCGGTGATCCTCCTACTTCTGCCTCCCGAGTTCTGGGATTAAAGGCGTGCGCCACCATGCCCGGCTCCCTGGGTTTGATTTCTAATACCACTAAATACATGAACAAATTTTTGGCATGTGTATGTACATTTGTGTGTGTGAGTGTAGGTATGTACATGCCATAGCACACGCGTGGACCACCTACAGGTATTAGTCCTCACCTTCAACCTCGTTTTGAAGCAGGGTCTCTCATTCCCATAGTGGTTCACTATTGCATTTTCCAGGATGGCTGGTCCACAAGTTTCCAGTAAATTCTCCTCTGGGGATCTGAACTTATTTACTCAGGCTTGTATAGCAAACAAGTTATCCATTGAGCAATCTTCCGAGACCACAAAGAAATACTTTTAAAAGGCAAAAAAAGAATCGGGGCTGGAGAGATGGTTTAGTGGTTAAGGAGCTTGCCTGCAAAGCGTAAGGACCCAGGTTTAATTCTCCAGTACCCAGATAATGTCAGATGCACAGGTGGCGCATGTGTCTGGAATTCATTTGCAATGGCTAAAGGCTCTGGTGCACCCATTCTCTCTATATATTTGCCTCTTTCTATCTCTCAAATAATTTTTTTTTTTTTTTTTTTTTTTGAGGTAGGGTCTCACTCTAGCCCAGGCTGACCTGGAATTTACTATGTAGTCTCAGGGTGGCCTCAAACTCACTGGGATCCTCCTACCTCTGTCTCCTCGGTGCTGGGAATAAAGGTGTGCGCCACCACGCCTGGCTAAATATTTTTTCAAAATCCCTAAATATGTGTATAGAAACATACACAAAATGAACATGTACAATTGTTTGCATGTGTATGTGTGGTATGTTGTGTTTGTGTGTGTAAAGCCAAAGACTGATGTGGAGTATCTTTCTTAATTGCTCTTCCACCATGGTTTTTAAAATCATTTATTTATTTATTTTGGGTTTTCAAGGTAGGGTTTCACTCTAGTCCAGGCTGACCTGGAATTCACTCTGTATTCTCAGGGTGCCCTTGAACTTTTGGCGATCTTCCTACCTCTGCCTCCCAAGAGCTGGGATTAAAGGCGTGTGCCACCACGTCCGGTCTCACCATGGTTTTTTTTTTTTTTTTTTTTTTTAAATTTATCTGTAATCTGAATGAGATAGAGAGAAGACAGAGAGAATGGGCACACAAGGGCCTTGAGCCGCTCCAAACAAACTCCAGATACATGTGCCACTTTGTGCATCTGGCTTTACATGGGTACTGGGTAATTGAACCTGGGTCCTTTGGCTTTTCAGGCAAGCTTCTTAACCACTGAGCCATCTCTCCAGCCCTAAGAACAACAACAACAACAAAAAAACCCTCCTTTTCTTTATTTTTTAAAGATTATTTATTTATTTGAGAGAGAGAGAGATAGGCAAGTAGAGAGAGAGAGAGTGGGCGCACCAGGGCCTCCAGCCACTGCAAATGAACTCCAGATGTGTGCACCCCCTTGTGCAATTGGCTTACGTGGGTCCTGGAGGATAGAGCCTCAAAACTGCAGTCCTGGGCTGGAGAGATGGCTTAGCGGTTAAGGCGCTTGCCTGCAAAGCTAAAGGACCCCGGTTCAATTCCCCAGGACCCACGTAGGCCAGATGCACAAATAGGCACATGCCTCTGGAGTTTGTTTGTGGTGGCTGGAGGCCTTGGCACACCCATGTACTCTGTCTACCTTTCTCTCTACCTTTTTCTCTCACAAACAAACAAACAAACAAACAAACAAACAAACAAACAAACAAACAAACAAAACTGCAGTCCTTAGGCTTCACAGGCAAGCCTTTAACCACTAAGCTATCTTAAGCCATCTCTCCAGCTCGTTTCTTTCTTTTTCTTTTTGCTTTTTCGAGGTAGGGTCTCACTCTAGTTCAGGCCGACCTGGAATTCACTCTGTATTCTCAGGGTGGCCTCCAACTCACGGCGATCCTCCTACCTCTGCCTCCTGAGCACTAAGATTAAAGGTGTGTGCCCCCACGCCCAGCTCTTTTTTTTTTTTTTTTTTTTTTTTTTTTTTCCGGCAGGATCTTGATTTAGTCCAGGCTCACCATACCTGGTTTTTTAAAAAAATTATCTTTTGGGCTCTATTCCCCAGGACCCACATCGGCCAGATGCACTAAGTTGTGCATGCATCTTGAGTTCATTTGCAGTGTCTGGAGAAGGACGTGGCAGACCATTTTCTCTTTCTCTATCTGCCTCTTTCTCCCTCCCTCTCTCTTTCTGTCTCTCTCAAATAAATAAATAAAAAATAAAATATTTTTAAAAATCTATCTTTTAAGTCAGGCATGGTGGCACATGCCTTTAATCCCAGCACTTGGGAGGCAGAGGTAGAAGGACTGCCATGAGTTTGAGGCCACCCTGAGAATACAGAGTGAATTCTAGGTCAGCCTGGGTTAGACGGAGACCCTACTCAAAAAGCCAAAAATATCTTTTAGCCAGGCATGGTGGCACACACCTTTAATTCCCAGCACTTAGGAGGCAGAGGTAGAAAGATTGCCATGAATTTGAGGCTGCCCTGAGACTACATAGTGAATTCTAGGTCAGCCTGGGCTTGAGTGAAACCCGACCTTGAAAAACCAAAAAATCTATCTATCTTTTTTTTTTTTTTTTTTGGTTTTTCGAGGTTGGGTCTCACTCTAGCCCAGGCTAACCTGGAACTCACTATGTAGTCTCAGGGTGGCCTCGACCTCAAACTCACAGTGATCCTCCTACCTCTGCCTCCCAAGTCCTGGGATTAAAGGCATGCACCATCACATCCAACTAAGAATCTATCTTTTTAATAACATTGCTGGGGATTGACTCTGAAGTTGTGTACACTACACTTCAAACTACAGTCCCATCAATAATCACAACAATAACAAAATGAGGGAAAATGAGTACCGGGTAGCAGGATATGTATAAGTTGTCAATTCTAGTTTTTAGAATAAGTGATAAGTAGCCAAAGAAGCTCACAAGAGATAGGGATATCAGTTGTAGGGCACATGTGTGGCTAGAGCATGTTATTCACATGCATGAGGCCCTGAGTTCCATCCCCAACACCCTGACACCAAAGAGGCAACATACAGATCAGTAAATATGCTGTCTTGATTCATGTATTATGCTTAATCCAATCTTGAATTCTTGACATTCAAGAAATAAGATTATAATACACACACACATTTAGAGGTACCTATAAAATATACTATGACACAAAGGAATTAGCTGGAAGTTACTCTCATCTCTGAAAATTCAGAGAAGCTTGAGCAAAGTGATTAGTGACCACTGATTGTTGTAGAATAGACTAGAGGGTTATCAAATTTGGGGAGAACAAATTTGGTCATGGGAAGGCATTAGAAGGGGAAAGAAAGCCAGGCCTCATGGTACAGGCCTGTAGTCACAGCTACTTGGGAGGCTGAGGCTGGAGAATTACAAATTTAGGGATTATAGCATGAGTTCAAGGCTAGCCTGGGTAAATAATGAGTTAAATAAAAATTAAGAATGGGAAAAAAGCCAGGCATGGTGGCATACACCTTTAATCCTAACACTTGGGAAGCAGAGGTAGGCAGATTGCAGAGAGTTCAAGGCCACCCTGAGACTAAATAGTGAATTCCAGGTCAGCCTGAGCTAGAGTGAGACCCTACCTCAGAAAACCAAAAACCAAAACAAACAACCCCCCCGAAAAAAACAACAAAAAAACCCTGTTCTAATGCTTTCTTTCTTGCCTATAATGTGGAGTCACAGCTGGCCTATCACTATCTCTTTCTTTCTTCTTGTTTTGGCTTTGTTTTTTGAGGTAGGATCTCACTCTAGCACAGGCTGATCTGGAATTCACATCTGGTGCATGATGGGGTGTGTGGTTTAAATCAAGAGGTTCGTCATAAGTAGTAGGATGGGCAAAATTTTATCCCTCGACGTTCCCGTGCTTTTCTCTAGAACACTTATCACCACTTGGCATATTTACTTATCTATTGTCTGGCCCGCTCCTACCAGGATGTAAACTCCACAGAGCCAGGAGGCTAATCTTGTTTCTGCCTAAATCCCCAGGGCCGAGCAGTTCCTGGCACAGGATAGGTACCCACATAATTATTTGTTGAATGCATGAAGTTTTGCTAGGAAGGAGAAATATAGGCTAATAACATATACTGACAGGATTTGTAATGTTCCAATTCAATATAACTTAGACATATCTTTGATTAATCTCTTCCCTGGCTTAGATTCTAGTTCAGTGTTTTAATTAAACAATAAAATGGTCCCACTTATGGCTGTCATCCCTGTCTCAGCATTTCATCTTCACTGCCTTTTCTACTGGGTTTACCTGCTTCCTAGATATATATATAAAATTTTGTGTGTGGTTTTCGAGGTAGGGTCTCACTCAAGCCCAGGCTGACCTGGAATTCACTATGTAGTCTCAGGGTGGCCTCGAACTCTCAGTGATACTCATACCTCTGCCTCCCAAGTGTTGGGATTAAAGGCATACACCACCATGCCCAGCTTAAAAAATATTTTTATTTATTTGAGAGAGAGAGAGAGAGAATGAGAATGGGCATGCCAGGACCTCTTGCTGCTGCACATCAACTCCAGATGCATGAGCCACTTTGTATAACTCGGCTTTACATGGCTACTGGGGAATTGAACTGGGCCAACATGCTTTGTGAGCCAAGTGCCTTAACTACTGAGCCATCTCCCCAGCACTCCTTCTAGCTTATTTATTTTGGTTTTTGAGGTAGGGTCTCATTCTATCCCAGGCTGACCTGGAATTCACTATATAGTCTCAGGCTGGCCTTGAACTCACAACGATCCTCCTACCTCAGCCACCCAAGTGCCGGGATTAAAGGCTTGTACCAAGCCTGGCAGAGGGAGAAAATGGATGCACCAGGGCTTCTGGCCACTGAAATGAACTCCAGACGTGTGCCTAGCTTTTGTTTTTTGAGGTAGGGACTCACTTTAGCCCAGGCTGACCTGGAATTCACTATGTAGTCTTGGGCTGGCCTTAAACTCACAGCAATCCTCCTACCTCTGCCTCCCAAGTGCTAGGATTAAAGGTGTGCATCACCATGCCTGGCTGGGCTATATATATATTGGTTTTTTGAGGTAGGGTCTCACTCTGGCCCAGGCTGACCTGGATTTAACTATGTAGTCTCAGGGTGGCCTTGAACTCACAGCGATCCTCCTACCTCTGCCTCCTCAGTGCTGGGGTTAAAGGCGTGTGCAACCATGACTGGCTTAACTTTTTTTTAAAAACACTTTTTTCTAATATTTTTATTTATTTGAGAGAGAGAGAAAGAGAGAGAGAAGGAGAAAATGGATGTGCCAGGGTCTCTAGCCATTGCAAATGAACTCCAGATACATGCACCACCTTGTGCTTCTGGTTTATGTGGTTCCTGGGGAATCAAACCTGGGTTCTTAGCCTTTGCATGCAATACCTTAACTGCTAAGCCATCTCTCCAACCTCAGCCCTAGCTTTTAAAAAATTTATTTGCAATGCCGGGCGTGGTGGCGCACGCCTTTAATCCCAGCACTCAGGAGGCAGAGGTAGGAGGATCGCCGTGAGTTTGAGGCCACCCCAAGACTACAGAGTGAATTCCAGGTCAGCCTGAGCCACTGTGAGACACTACCTCGCAAAACAATAAATAAATAAATAAATAAATAAATAAATAAAATAAAAATAAAACTTTATTTACAAGCAGTGAGAGAGAGAGAGAATGGGCATGGCAGGGTCTCTAGCCACTGTAAATGAATTCCAAATGCATGCTACACTTTGTGCATCTGGCTTTACATGGGTACTGGGGAATCAAACCTGAGTTCTCAGGTTTTGCAGGAAATCGCCTTAACCCCTGAGCCATCTCTCCAGCCCTTCTTCTAGCTTTTTTTTTTTTTTTTTTTTTTTTTTTTTTTTGGTTTTGCGAGGTAGGGTCTCACTCTGGTCCAGGCTGACCTGGAATTAACTATGTAGTCTCAGGGTGGCCTCAAACTCTCGGCGATCCTCCTACCTCTGCCTCCCGAGTGCTGGGACTAAAGGCGTGCGCCACCACGCTCTAGCTTTTTTTTTTTTTTTTAAATATTTTATTTATTTGAGAGAAAGAGGCAGAGAGGGAGAGAATGGGTGCGCCAGGGCCTCTAGCCACTGCAAACGAACTCCAGATGCATATGCCCCCTTGTGCATCTGGCTTATGTGGGTCCTGGAGAATTGAACCAGGATCCTTTGGCTTTGCAGGCAAATGCCTTAACAGCTAAGCCATCTCTCCAGACCTCTTCTAGCTTTTTAAACTCTAGATAAACTTGGTTTTCTAGGTTCTGATACTGTTCTTTCTTTCTTTCTTCCTTCCTTCCTCCTCCTCCCTCCCTTTCTTCCTTTCTTTCTTTCTTTCTTTTTTCTTTTTCTTTCTACATCAGAGATTGAATTTAGGACCTTGCACAAGCTAGGAATGTGCTTTACCACTGAGCTGTACCCACAGCCCCAGTTCTCACATGGTCATTCTGCCTTTGCTCCTTGACCCACTTTCCACCCTCCACTCTGCTCTTGGTGTCCAGAGGCTGACCTTCAAAGACAGTTCATCTGGGCTTATTTGCCCTTAGGTATTCTATTGGGTTCAACAAGTGGGAGATACTGTAGAGAGCTGAGAGAAAGAAAGAGTAAGGCAGTGTGCCTGTAAGTTCCTGTTGGCCCTCCCTCTTAAAGAGTTACAGGAGCACTTGATAGACTGTGCCATCTTTTTGGTCCTTAGGCTTTATAAGCTTTTATAGGCTTTTAAAGGAAAATGTCTTCCAAGCCAAAGCTAGACCCAAGGGTGCTTCATGAGTCGCTGTCTCTTTCCCCGTCTTTGTACATTGTCTCTCTTCAGTTACAAATTTTAAGAGGCCCATCTGTTTCCTGTTGTTTTTTGGCTAAAAAAGCAGAAATACACAAATGTATCTTTTAAGAGAACTATGAATCACAGGATTCATCCTTTAAAGTAGTTCTTAGTACAGGCTAGCAAATTGTATCTTTAAAAAATTTAACATGTAGTCAAATGTTTCTAAGTCACCAACCTTATTTGTACACTTAATCTTACGCAATGCTGTACACCATCAGCAGCCCCCCTTTTTCTGTTTTTTCAAGGTAGGGTCTCTCTCTAGCCCAAGCTGACCTGGAATTCACTATGTAGTCTCAGGCTGGCCTCAAACTCAGTGATCCTCCTACTTATACCTGCTAAGTGCTGGGATTAAAGGTGTGCTCCACCATGCCTGGCTAATTTTTTAATATTTTGAGAGAGAAAGAAAGAGAGAGAGAGAGAGAAAAGAGAATGAATATGGGCACTCCAGGGCCTCCAGCCACTGCAAACGAACTCCAGACGCATGCACCACCCTGTGCATCTGGCTTACGTGGGTCCTGGGGAATTGAACCTGGGTCCTTTGGAGGCAAGCACCTTAACTGCTAAGCCATCTCCCCAGCCCTGTACTTAAATTTTTAAACGACAGTGAAACTACCTGGCCTTTGGATGCCTTTGAGGGTCATCCAGGAAGCTGGTCAATGGAAAGAAACATGCATGCCTCCCCAACTCAAAAATTTTATCTTGGGGCTGGCGAGATGACTTAGTGGATAAGGTGCTTGCCTGTGAAGCCTAAGGACCCAGGTACAACACCCTAGTATTCACGTAAGCCAGATCACAAAGTAGCACATACAACTGGAGTTTGTTTGCAGTGGCTGGAGACCCTGGTGGGCCTTCTCTCCCTCTCTCAAATAAATAAATATTTTTAAAAAATTATCTCCCTTCCGTTTTCTTTCTTGGCTTTTGAGATAGTGTCTCTCCATGTCTTGCCAAAGCTCAATTTGAACTTATTATCCTCTTGTCTCAAGACTTCAAGAGCTGGGATTATACACATGCACTCACTACCACAAGTGGTAAAATACATCCATCCTTATGCACTCTTAAATCTTGTAGGACAAGTACTCTTTTCTCTGGCTTCTACTTCCCTACCTCCCACCCTCTTTTCTGGGATGCGTACCATTAATTATTCAATCTCCCTTTTGCTCTTTTGTCTCCCTTAAATTGGAAAAAATTAAACAAACCTTTCTTTTATTTCTCCTTGAGCTAGAAGCCTAGTTTTTTCTGCTTCTCCCTGCCAAACTCCTGGGAAGAATCATCCCCCTTAATGGCCTTCAATTGCTTCATCACCAATATACTCCTTATCCAAGTCTACAGCTTAGTCAGGGCCTGGCGCATCATAGCAGGCCGGGAGTGAATGTTAGGTTCCAGCTCTTTTGCAAAATGCCACCTCTTTCCTCCGTTTCTTCAGAAGGAATTTCTCCATGCTTAGCAGTCGATGCTCACCATCAATCATCAGGGCCTGTCTATCCCACATCCCGTCATCTCTTATTGCCTTAGTGCCAGCCAGCTTCTTGGAAAGGTCTTGCCTGTCAAGTCACTCGTGCCCACCTCTCCAGAGTTCTCGCCCTGCAGTCACAGCTTCCCCTGTCACCAAAGCATCATGTCCAGTCTCTCCCCTGCCGAGGCAGGAACTGGTCCACCAGTCCTGCAACTGCCCGCGCCTCTTGTCCCTCCAAATGCCCAAAGGCAATAAATATGTCAGCGTGTCCCGAGCCCTCTTCCCCACCCTCCGCCCCTTAGCCCATCCTTCTATCCAGTCGTGACCAGACACGTAGGTGGCACCTAAGCGCCAGGTCCACCACCGCCACCCCTGCTAGCTAACAGTCATGACTAGGCCCCACGGTGAAAGAGCAGAACGGCGGCCCGGCTAGGGAGGCGCTCGTCGTCGGCCGGGGCGGCGGCCGCGTACGCAGATTCCCGTCCGTCCCTCTAGCGGGCCGCCGGAGTCCAGTCAGGCCCCGGAGGCGCGTCCGCACCACAGGCCCCGGTCGTGGGGAGAGGCCGCGGGGGGGGCCCGCCTACTCCGGCTCCGGGTGTGTGGCGGGGTCGAGGGAACCGGAGGAGGCCGGCCGGGACCGGGCCGGGGCCGGGGCCTGGAAGAGCCCCGTGCGTCCCCGCCCTGCCCTGCCCCGCCCAGCCGTCGCGGCACGGCCCGCCTCAGGCGGAAGGCGTGGAGACCGAGCTCGGGCCGGGGCACCTCTCCACCCCCCCCCCCTTCAGCTGTACCGGCCTGGCCGGTGCCCAGGTCCCGAGTCGCCTTCCGCTCTCTCTCTCGCTCTCTTTTCCTCCCTCCTTCCTTCCCTCCCTCCCCGCCCGCGGCCTCAGCCAGGTCCCGCCGCCAGGCCGCCTCCCGCCCCCGCTCCGCCCCCGGAGCTGCAGCCCCGCCCGCCACCGCCGTCGCCATGTTGTGGCTCCGGCAGCCGGTGCTGGGGACGCGCGCGGCCGAGCCCGGGGCCTGCCGCTGCCGCCGCCGCCGACGCCGCCGCCAGGTAAAGCGCCCCTTCCTCCCTCCGTCCCCACCCCGTCATCGCCGTCGCCCGTGTAGGGCGAGGCCGCAGCCCAGGCCGCTCCACTTCGGGCGGGGAGTCGAGCGGAGCCGGTACCCGGCCCTCTCGTTCTTGTCGCGGCCCGGCCCTGGTAGCCCGGCGGACCCCGAGGCGGCAGCCACTTCCCCCGACCGCCGCCTGGCGGGCCCCGGCCGCCACCCCACCCCACCCCGCCCCCCGGCCCCGGGTCGTTGGCTCCTTCCGCCGCCGCCTGCTGCTCCCGGGAGGTCCAGGCACGCTGCTTTCGTCCTGTGCGCGACGAGGCGGTTTGCTCGTGAAACCCCCGGTCCGGGCCGGGATAACGGTGCACTTTACCCCGCTGGGACGTCCTGTCAGCCTTCCTAAGCGCTGGCGCGGTCACCGGGCAGACACTTGGAGCGTCGGTCCTCCTTGGCGCCCCCTCAGTGTCCCCTCCGCCCAAGTTCTAACCCTGGGGAAGGTTTCCCCTGGATCGGACAGGTCTCCCGAGGCTCCGGAATTGGGGTGGGGGGTTCTCAGTGAGTGACCAGGCCTGTTGATCGGGGTAGAATTTGTTTCTGCAGGGACTCTTCCTGCCAACCTAGGGGGGTGGGGTGGGGTGGGGTGGGGAGAAGGTTCCGAGTGACCTGGGGGAGGACAGGGTAGCGTCTGCTGGACAGATGGCCTCCTGGCCTTGGATCAGTGTTTGTGAGGGGGAGGGGTCCGTATGACCTTAGGTATGCTTGCTCATGACAACTGCAGGATTATTGGAGCCGATCAGGGATTTTTTTTTAAAACTATTATTTTTTTAGATTTTATTTATATTTATTTATTAGAGTCAGAGAGAGAGGGAGAATGGGCGCGCCAGGGTTTCCAGCCACTGCAAACGAACTCTAGATGCATGTGCCACCTTGTGCATCTGGCTTACGTGGGACTTGGAGAATTGAACTTGGGTCCTTAGGCTTCGCAGGCATGTGCCTTAACTGCTAAGCTATCTCTCCAGCCCTTTCTTAAAACTATTTTTTTATTGAGTAGGCCAGAGGTGGCATTACAAGTCCTGGATCGGAATATAAACGCACAGGCCCACCCAGGTTTCATGTTTGACATCCAGAACTAGCTGAGATAGGACTGACAGTAGCAAAGTGGGACTTGGGCATTAAAATGGTATTTGGCCTAGGGGTTTGCTCACTTGCCGCCTGCCCTGTGTTCACATAGGGGCTGTAGGGTGCTTGTGTCAGGTGTACAGTGGGTGTGGTTGAGCACACAGGATGTAGACAGTTAGGTGCTTGGCCTGGGGTAGTCAGTGGGATTTCAGGGATTTGTTTTCTAAACCGACAGGTATATCAAAGAGTAAAAGTGATGGGGGAGGGGACCTGGTGTTAGTGCTCCTCTTTTGACCATTTTCCACTATTTCTATTGGTTGTGGCTTTGGTTCATTTAGTAAGTTCCTTCTCTCCTGCATCTCACCCGATTGGCCACCAAAACTGTGGGCTTGAAGGACCTTCACTGCCTCAGCTGCCATAGTAATTGGGACATAAGCAAGTACCAATTGTGCCCAACTGTAATTTTTTTTTTCCTGACCATTTAGTATGTGTGTGATTGAGCTGAGTTTTTAAGATATGGTTGTAAACCAGGAAAGTACTACAGTTTTAGTTTCGGAGTTCTTAGCCTAGTGGCATAGTCTAATAAAGAAAATTCATCCAACAACAAATATTTGTGAACAGATAAATGCCAGACATTGCTTTAAATGCAGTGATCAAAACAATAAAAAACAACTGCCCTTGTGGAGTTTTCATTCTAGTGCCTGGGAAGATAAAATTTATATAGTGTGTGATAAACAGGTAGTGTGTCACAAAACACTATAAAGGCTGTGGGGACAAAAGAAAGCAGGGTAAGAGAAACTGAGGTGTTAGGGATGGGTGTCTTTTTGTTGTTTTTGGAGGCTTATTCTTTGTATATATAGTCTCACTGTGCCCAGGCTGGCCTCCTTCCTGTAGATCTTTCCTGCCTCAGCCTTCTAAATACCAGGATCACAGGGTGCCACCATGCCCTGCTCAGTGGGTGTTGAATTGAATTAGAGTAGCCCAGTAGGGGATCCCTAAGAAGGTGTTTTTGGTTTTTAGGCTTGTTTGTTTTTGCAGTGCAGGAATGACCCAGGGTCTCACACGTGCTAGGCACTGGCTGTGCTCTGGAGCCCCAGCTCAGAG
Organism: Orientallactaga sibirica; assembly: GCA_036365145.1. Classification (NCBI taxonomy): domain Eukaryota; kingdom Metazoa; phylum Chordata; class Mammalia; order Rodentia; family Dipodidae; genus Orientallactaga; species Orientallactaga sibirica. The sequence goes on along the minus strand of JAEOAD010000031.1, from coordinate 4,637,026 downwards.
GTGTCTTTGGAAAACTTTGAAGGAAGTAACAAACTAATAATTTCAAACTGCAGTGAGTACAAAGTGAAGAGTAGGGACTTGATTTGAGTTGGGGCCTCAGGGAGAGCTTCCCTGAGGAAACGCTGTTCAGGTCATGACCCACAGAAGGTTTAAGAGTTAACCAAGTGTGGAACAGCACTGAGCTTGGCAAGTTGGAGGAAGTGAAAGAGGCCCTTGGGGTTGGAGGAAGAAAGGGAGAGGGGTGAGGGGAGATACAAGTCTGTGGATGGGCCAGGTTAGATCACCCAGGCCTGGAGGATGCTTGTGTGTGTGTGTGTGTGGGGGGGTTCTTTCCCACTTTAGTTTGGATTGTGTCTCCAGGGTAATTAGAAATATTTACATTTAAAAAGGTCTCTGGCCCCCTGTGGGGGAATGTACTTAGAGATAAGAGGTAAGGTCTGGGTTTCTGGGCTGAGTGGCCTAACTACCTGATGTATTTAAAAGAGCCGCGCATATCTTTTCCTCTGTGAGTGCTTTACCCAGCTTTTAGGAAGGGAAAATGCCTCTTAGATGTTAGAATTGATTTGATTTTTTTTTTTTTTTGAAGGTAGGGTCTTGCTGATCTGGAATTCCTCTGTAGGCTCAGGGTGGCCTCAAACAAATGGCGACCCTCCTACCTCAGCCTTCCAAGTGCTGGAATGAATTATTTTTGTATATATTATCATGTTTAATAATCCTCTGTACACCCTAGAGAAACAAGGTTATCATACCCATTTTACAAGGAAACGAATGCACAGTAGATAGGTGATTTATCCAAGGTCACATTTGTAACATAGTCTGAATTCAAGCCCAGATCGGCTTGATTCCAGGGCTTTGGAGTTTACATTTTTTTTTCCTGCCACTTACTAACCTTAAGATCTTGAAGTATTTAACCTCTCTTATGCCTCAGTTTCCTTATGTTCAATGCAAAGTACCTACTTTGTAAGGTTGTGCCAATCAAATTAAGCCGTGTAAACAGCTTAGCACTTTGTTTAAATATTAGTTGCCACAATTAAAATTCTAAATTATCCAGTTATATTGTGATTGTTTTGGATGAAATTAATTCAGTTCTGAATTTTGTGTAACTAGTTCTTTTTCCCTCCCTTTTTCTCTTAATAATTTAATGCCAAGTTCCATGTGATCAATCATTCAATATTGGTATCTCATTTCCTGCTTTGGTACTAGGCTAGAACTTGCAGATACAAAATGAGAACCCTTAGATACCATCTCCTCTGCTATCTAGAAGTCGAATATTTTAAAGATTGAGCTACAATCTGTACTTAAATTCTTGCTCTCTTTTTTTCTTTTTGTTTTTTGAGGAAGGGTCTTGCTCTAGCTCAGGCTGACCTGGAATTGACTATGTAGTCTCAGGGTGGCCTTGAACTCACGGTGATCCTCCTACCTCTGCCTCCCAAGGGCTGGGATTAAAAGCACACGTCATCATGCCTGCCTAAATTCTTTTATATTGTAGTGGGTAAAGAACTGTAGAAAGCAGTTTGTAGTGACATAGGTATGTAATCCCAGCACTTGGGAAATGGAGGCAAGAGGATCAGCTACAAAGGGAGTTTGAGGCCATCCCGGATGCCATGAGATGCTGTCTCAAAAACATCAAACATGGCTGGAGAGATGGCTTAGTGGTTAAGGTGCTTGCCTGGGAAACCTAAAATGCTTGTTTGAATCTCTAGGTTTCACATATAGCCACATGCAAAAAGTGACACAAGCATGCAATGTTGCCCTTGCACACTAGGGGATGAACACGCTTGGAGTTCATTCACAGCAGCTGAAAGGCCCCGGCACACCCATTCTCTCTCTGTCTCTCAAAAATAAAAAACAACAACAAAAAACATCAAACAGTATGTTGGCAGCACAGTTACAATGCCTGGAGAAGCTGGGAAGGCTTCAGAGAGACAGTGACTTTTGAACTGGGTTTTGAAGGAAGAATGGAGTTTTGCAGGCAAGTAAGATTCAGTAAAGGTCATTCTAGGTAGAAAGCTGTGACTATAAAAGCATGAAGTAGGACTGGAGAGATGGCTTAGCGGTTAAGGCACTTGCCTGCAAAGCCAAAGGACCCAGGTTCGACTCTCCAGGACCCACATAAGCCAGATGCACAAGGTGTCACATGCATCTGGAGTTCATTTGCAGTGGCTAGAGGCCCTGGCATGCCCATTTGTGCTTGCTCTCTCTTTATCTACCTGCATATTTCTGTATCTCTCTCTCAAATAAATAAAACATAAAAGCATGGAGCTGTGGAAAGACCTGAGTGTTTGAAGATGAGGCTGGAAGGCAGAGCCATGAAAGACAGGTCAAGGAGTTTGGATTTTATTCTGTAAATATAATGCCAGAGAGTATTCAATACAGCAAATACATTTCATGATGGGTGTGGCAGCTGGAGAGCCTTGATACCAATATCACTGGGGAGCTGCTTTGTTTCTGCGGGTTCACTGGGCTTTGGGATCTGGGTCTTAGCTTTGTAGCTCAGAAATTGGGTTTTGTAGGATTTTCAGCTGATTGCATCTAGGCAGACTGACTCACTTTCAAGCAAACTTGAAAGAGATGATTGAGTAAACTTAGAATGCTAACTGACCATGGGAGATGAAACTGTAGAAGGACAGATACTTCTGTCCTCTGGCCATTGTCTCCCCCTCCCCACCCTCTTCTGGCCAGGGCTGCTACAGCTAACAAACTCTCCCTCCTCAATTCCTGTTTGTTTTTCTCAGGCACCATGAACCTTTTTCTTTCCTCTTGCACTATTTAATGTAATCAATAATTATTATTAATTGTTGAAATGAATGGTTCTGAATTGTTTGGGTGGAATCCTGTGATTGTGAAATTTAAGAGGAAGAATGACTTAAAAAATACCATAAGAAGATATATATATATCTGTGTCAGTGGAGGAGGTATGCAGATTCTGAGTGAAGTCAGTAATTTTGTGGCCAAGTAGTGGTGTGGGCAGATGTATTGAGTTGTTTTGGGAGCCGTGGTTTATAAACTTTTGGAGCTAGTAGGGAGCTTTTTTTTTTTTTTTGATTTTTCGAGGTAGTGTCTCACTCTAGCTCAGGCTGACCTGGAAATCACTATGTAGTCTCAGGGTGGCATCGAACTCATGGTAATCCTCCTACCTCTGCCTCCCCAGTGGCGTGATTAAAGGCATGCACCACCATGCCTGGCTTTTAGTAGGGAGCTTTTGCTTGCACTTGAAGAGAGATTTGTTTAGAGTCTTCATCTTTCCTACACATTGAAGATAGAAGATAAAGTAATAAGTTGTATCTTCAACTGAGCCTTGTCATGGGCGACTGGAATCTCCTTGAAGTTTGAAATTCATCTTATAGTCCTTTCTGTTTCTGCAATACTGGGAAGAATGATAAATGCTCGAGGGTTAAGAATCTTTATTTTTTGTCAGTGAAAAACAAATCCAGATAGACTAACCCAGATTGTTGGTTCGTTTTGTTTTTGGTTTTTCAAGGTAGGGTCTCAATGTAATCCAGGCTTACCAGGAACTCATTATATAGTCTCAGGCTGGCCTCGACTCACAGGGTTCCTCCAACCTCTTCCTCCTGAGTGCTGGGATTAAAGGTGTGTGCCACCATGCTTGGCCTAACCCAGATTGTGTGTTTTTCTTTTAAAACTAAGACATTATATAAGAAGAACATCTTCATGTGGAAAAATTAGGAAATACAGACAAAAGGAAATAAAGCTCACTGATAAATCCTATACCTAGAGCTACTGCTAACAATTTACTCTTTTTTTTTTTTGGTATTTCGAGGTAGGGTCTCACTCTGGCCCAGGCTGACCTGGAATTAACTATGTAGTCTCAGGGTGGCCTTGAACTCACGGCGATCCTCCTACCTCTGCCTCCTGAGTGCTGGGATTAAAGGTGTGCACCACCACACCTGGCTGTTTTTTGTTTTTTGAGGTAGGGTCTCACTGTAACCCAGGCTGACCTGGAATTCTCTCTGTATTCTCAGGGTGACCTCAAATTCATGGCGATCCTCCTATCTCTGCATCCCCAGTGCTGGGATTAAAGGCATGTGCCACTGTGGCCACCTCTGGACTTCACTTCTTAATATTATTTATTTATTTATTTGCAAGCAGAAGGAGAGAGAGAATTGTGTGTGTGTGTGTGTGTGTATGGGTGTGCCAGGGCCTCTTGCCACTGCAAATGAACTCCAGATGCATGTGCCATTGTTGTGCATATAGCTTTGTGTGGGTACTGGGGAATTGAACCTGGGCTGGCAGGCTTTGCCTAAGCAAGCACTTTTTACCACTAAGCTATCTCTCCAACCCTGGACTTCTTGATCCTTCCAGATCCATCCATTTTCCTGAAAATTTCATAATTTCATTATTCTTTACCTCTGAGTAGAACTCCATTGTATAAATGTGCCTCATCTTCATTATCCACTCATTATTTGAGGGACATCTAGGCTGGTTCCATTTCCTAGCTATTGTGAATAGAGCAGCAAGTATCTCTAAGGTAGTGAGAGGAGTCCTTAGGTTATATGCCTAGGAGTGGTATAGCTGGGTTATATGGTAAATCTACTTTTAGATGTCTCAGGAACCTCCAAGTCTTCCAGCCACTGCAAACAAACTCCAGACACATGTGCCATCTTGTGTATCTGGGGTGTATCTGTCTTACGTGGGTCCTGGGGAATCAAACATGGGTCCTTTGGCTTTGCAGGCAAATGCCTTAACAGGTAAACCGTCCCTCCAGCCCTTTTCTTTTCTTTCTTTCTTTTCTTTTTCTTTTTCTTTTTTTTTTTTTTTTTTTTTGTTTTGGTTTTTTCAAAGTAGGGTCTTACTCTAGCCCAGACTGAACCTGGAATTCAGTCTGTATTCTCATGGTGGCCTCGAACTCATGGTGATCCTCCTACCTCTGCCTTCGAGTGCTGGGATTAAAGGTGTGTGCCACCACTCCTGGCTCCTTTTTAAAATTATTAAATTATTACATTTATTGAGGGAAGTACAGAGCCAAGGAAAGGCACCCACATGTCTAGAGATCCCACATGAAAGGCCTGGAGAAACCATGGAAAGAAAAGAGAGAGAAGAAAGTTCAAGGAGCTCCTGCCATGTGGGGAGCTGGGGGGGATAAAGAACCCATGTGGAGTATAAGGGCTAGGAAGCTCTCCCCTCACCTCAACTCAGTTGGGCCAGAGCCAAGCCAGCCCAGGTCCAGCCGAGGAATAACTAACTTACTTACTTTCTTTCTTTCTCTCCCTCTCCCTCCCTTCCTTCTTTCCTCCCTTCCCTTCCCTCCCCTCCCCTTCCTTCCCTCCCTCCCTCCCTCCCCTCCCTTCCTTTCTTCCTTCCTTCCTTTCCTTCCTTCCTTCCTTCCTTCCTTCCTTCCTTTCAGAGACAGAGAAAGAGGCAGAGAGAGAGAGAGAGAGAGAGAGTGGGCACACCAGGGCCTCCAGCCATTGCAAACAAGCTTCAGATGCATGCGCTATCTTGTGCATCTGGCTTATGTGGGTACTGGAGAATAGAGCCTTGAACCGGGGTCCTTAGGTTTCACAGGCAAACACTTAACCACTAAGCCATCTCTCCAACCCAGGAATAACTTTCTTTTTGTTTTTCAAGGTAGAGTCTTGCTCTAGCCCAGCCTGACATGGAATTCACTATGGATTTCAGGCTGGCCTCAAACTCATAGTGATCCTCCTACCCTGGCCTCCCAAGTGCTGGTATTAAAGGCTTGTGACACCATGTCCAGCTATCTTTTTTTCCTTTTCTTACAAAAATAGGACCATCCAAAATAGTAGACTATTCTGAAAGTTCGTGTCTATGAGGTAGAGTAATTGCATGTACCCCAAACCTGTGTGTGTTTCCTCTGTGGGCATCTAGTCTAATGCCTGTCTTTCACTTTGCTTTAGGAGTGTAGGATAATGAATTATATATTCATTTGAGAAAGAGAGAGAGCGAGGGAGGGAGAGAGAGAATGAGAATGAGTGCACCAGGGCCCTAGCCACTGCAAACAAACTCCAGACACATGCGCCACCTTGTACATCTGAACCAAACTGGGTCCTTTGGCTTTGCAGGCAAGTGCCTTAATCACTAAGCCATCTCTCCAGTTCCCCAATTTTTTTTTCAAGGTAGGGTCTCATTCTATCCCAGGCTGACCTGAAATTCACTGTGTAGTCTCAGAGTGGCTTTGAACTCAAGGCAATCCTCCTACCACTGTCTCTGGAGTGCTGGAAAGGATGAGCCACCACGCCTAGCTTGAATTTTTTTGTTTCAAGGTAGGGTCTCACTCTAGCCCAGGCTGACTGGAAACTCACTCTATAGTCTCAGGCTGGCCTCCAACTCACACAACTCACAGTGATTCTCCTACCTCTGCCTCCCGAGTGCTGGTATGAAAGAAAGGCATGTATCACCACACCTTGCTTTGGATAATAAATTTTTTTTCAGCCAAATTTACTTTTAATTGGCAGCAGTAAAGTATGTGTTGAAATGACATATCTGATCCATTGTATGCTTCCCCCTTTTTTTTTTTTTTTTTTTGGTTTTGCAAGGTAGGGTCTCACTCTGGTCCAGGCTGACCTGGAATTAACTATGTAGTCTCAGGGTGGCCTTGAACTCTCGGTGATCCTCCTACCTCTGCCTCCCGAGTGCTGGGATTAAAGGCGTGCGCCACCATGCCCAGCCCCATTGTATGCTTTAAAAAAATTAATTTATTTATTTATTTATTAGAGACAGAAAGAGGGAAAGAGAGGGAGAGTGAGACTGGGTGCGCCAGGGCCTCTAGCCACTGCAAATGAACTCCAGACATGTGCGCCCCCTTGTGCATCTGGCTTATGTGGGACCTGGAGAATTGAACCGGGGTCCTTAGGCTTCACAGGCATGTGCCTTAACTGCTAAGCCATCTCTCCAGCCCCCATTGTATGCTTTTAAGGAAAGTTAGTGAACATCATTCAAGTTTGGTGTTACCAATAAACATTTGGACTGTCCTCTGCCTATTAAGTGACTTTGGTTAAGCCCCTTACTATTTCCATTTCAGATTCTGAAGATGTTACATCAAAAGAGAATGGTGGGCTGGAAAGATGGCTTAGGGGCTAAGGCACCTGCCTGCTAAGCCTAAGAATGCTGGTTCCAAAGTCCAGCAGTTCCAATCTCCAGGTGCCACGTTTAGCCAGATGCAAAGTAAGGCAAGGGCGCAATGCCGCTCTTGCCCACAAGGGAGCGCACGCATCTGGATTTCATTCACAGCAGCTGAGAGACTGCTGGTGCGCCCATTTCTGTCTCCCTCTCCCTCTCTATCTCTCTCCAAAAATCAATAAAAAATAATTTAAAAAATTAAAAAAAAAAGAGAATGGTGGCTCTCTTGTTCTCACTCACTAGCCTTGGAACTCACTCTGTAGCACCAGGTTGGCCTCAAATTTACAGCAGTCTTCCTATCTCAGCCTCCCAAATGCTGGGACTAAAGGCGTGTGCCACCACAGCTGACTCACTTGAATTTTTAAAAATATTTTTATTTATTATTTATTTGCAAGCAGAGAGAGAGAGAGAGAGACAGAGACAGAGACAGAGAGAGAGAGAGAATCAGAGACAAACAGACACACAGACACAATGGGAATGGCAAGGCCTCTTTCCACTAAATGAACTCCAGATGTGTGCACCAGTTTTGTGCATCTGGCTTTATGTGGGTACTGGGGAAATCTAACTCAGGCCAACAGGCTTTGCAAGCCAAGTGCTTTTAACCACTGAGCCATATCTCCAGCTCCTGTCACTTGAATTTTATAAAGGGTTTTATGTGTCTCATCTTTACAGAAATAACCAAATACCCAGTAGTTGATTTTGGAGACAAATACTGAAGACCTTAAAGCAAAATGTCAAACTGCCTACAAACTGTGCCTCTATACAACTGGTAAAATGTTGCGGTTGGCTGCACCTCTGAGGGAAGATGCTTTTGTTAGGTATGTATTAATGGTGGCTGCCCAGTCAAGTTCATTAGGCTAGCACCTCTGACTGGGATAGTTCTTGAATCCAGAGAGCTAAGGAAGTGTAGTGTGATGAGCAGGGTGTGAGTATGACTTGCATGATCCCCCCCCCCCCACCGAGGTAGGGTCTTACTCTAGCCCAGGCTGACCTGGAACTCACTCTGTAGTCTCAGGCTGGCCTCAAACTCAGTGATCTTCCTACCTCTGCCTCCTGAGTGCTGAAATTAAAGTTGTGCATGTTTGTATGCCTCTTTGTGTGTGTGTGTGTGTGTCTCAGGATTGAACTGAAGGCCTTGTACTGATTTACATGCCCACCCAACCTTTTTATTTATTAATTTATTAGAGAGAGAGAGAATGGGCACACCAGGGCCTCCTACCTCTGCAAATGAACTTGACAAAAGAGCCACTTTGTGCATCTGGCTTTTTCTGGATATTGGGGAATTGAACCCATCCATTAGGCTTTGTCTAAACCATCTCTCCAGCCCATATTTATTTATTTGTTGATTTTTAAGAAATGCTTTCTAGCCCAGGCTGGCTTCAAACTTGCTTTGACCTTGAACATCTCATCCTCTTGCCTCACATTAGGCTTTTTTTTTTTTTTCTCGGTAGGGTCTCACTCTTGCTCAGTCTGACCTGGATTTCACTATGTAGTCTCAGGGTGGCCTCAAACTCACGGTGATCCTCCTATCTCTGCCTCTCGAGTGCTGGGATTAAAGGTGTGTGCCACCATGCCTGGCTTTTCATATTAGGCTTTGTAAAATTTTTTATTTATTTTCTTATTTGAGAGAGAGAGGCACATAGATAGATAGAAGACAGACAGACAGATAGATAAAGGGAGGAGGGGGGAGGGAGGAGAATGGATGCACCAGAGCCTTTAGCCAGTGCAAAGAATTCCAGACTCATGTGCCACTTTGTGCATCTGGCTTTACACGGGTACTGGTGAGTTAAACCTGGGTTGTAAGGCTTTGCGGGAAATTGCCTTACTTGTGGAGTCATCTCTCCAGCCCGCACATTAGGCTTTTCCTTTCCTTTTTCTTTCTTTCTTTTGGTGTGCACATGTGGTGTAATAGGCAGATGTGTATGTGATTAGAAGCCAGAAGAGAATAGTCTTCTCATTATTTCCTTGAGATGGAGTCTCTCACTGAACTTGGAGCTGCCATCAGACTAGCTGACCAGTGAACCCCAGCCACTCGCCTGTCTGCTCCCCATAGGACTAGAGTTAAGGTGTATGTGGCCATGCCCAGCCTTTTCTGGATGCTGGGGGATAGAATTTAGGATTTCTCATGCTTGTATAGCAAGTTCTCTATCCACTGAGCAATCTTTCCAGCTAGCTAGTTTTCTCTCTTCCTCTCTCCTATTCCCTCCCTCTCTCTCCTTTCTTCTCTGTCTTACCCCTTCCCTTCTTTCTTCCCCTTCTCTCTTTGGCTTTTCTTTGATAAGGTTTTGCTATGTAGTGTAGGCTACCTTCAAACTCATGGTCCTCCTGCCTTGGACTTCTAAGTTTCAGGATCACAGGCTAGTTTGGAACTGGCAGCACTCTTCCCCACCCCCCGCCCCCTGCTCCACTGACTCCCCTAGGCTGGGATTACAGGTGTATTCTATCTCTGTTTCTGGTATGGCCAAGGACCTTCTCCTGTAGACCCACTGAATTTATTCTCCTACATATCTGTATGAAGGACAACAGAGATCTTAGTATTATAACTTTGAGACCAAGGGGCTATAAAGTAAGGGCGTTCCATATGTAAGCCCCATGCATTCCTGGGAGTTCCCCACTTTAGCAGGAACAGTTCCTTTCTCCTTCTAGTCTTTGCATGTAAGAGCATTTTATCCACACTGCCCAAGTGGGGTAGGTTGTGGCTTCACTTATATCCCCTAGTTTGCTACAGTTTACAACATTTGCCTTTCTACTAATTCAGTTTTCCTAGTCAAATGTGTTCCTTGAGAAAGCCAAAGGACAGAGACTATATAGCAAGGAATTTTGAAGGTATGTCTCCACTGTAACCGCAACCATATCTGGGCTGTCTGAGGGTTGAAAACACAGCTGAGGCTGAGTTTTGGCTTTCAGAGGAGAAGGAAGTCCAGGGGTGGGCACCAAGCAGCTGTTCAGGTTTTTATGGGCTTGAAAGAACTGCTTTCTGTCTTGGCTTTGTTAGACAGACCTCTAGCCCTGAATTGAACTAAATGAGGTTGTAAAATGACTTCACTGATAAAAAAGAAAAACCTTAAGGCCCTTAAAGATATCTAGATGTGTGATTAATACTACTGCTTTTTTTCTTTCATTATCCTTTCTTTCATTCTTTTAAATTTATTTTAGAGAGAGACAGAGACAGCTTGGGCATGCCAGGACCTCTTGCCACTGCAAATGAACTCCAGACATATGTGCCACTTTGTGCATCTGCCTTTATGTGGGTACTGGGAAACTGAACCTGGGCTGATAGTCTTTGCAAGCAAGCTTTTCTAACTGCTGAGCCATCTCTCCAGCCTTCTTTCTTTTTCTTTTCTTTTCTTTAATATATATATATATATATATATATATATATATATTTTTTTTTTTTTTTTTTTTTTTTTTTTTTTTGAGGTAGGGTTTTACTCTAGCTCAGGCTGACCTGGAGTTCATTATGTAATTTCAGGGTGGCTTTGAACTCACAGTGATCCTCCTACCTCTGCCTCCCGAGTGCTGAGATTAAAGGCGTGTACCACCACGCCCGGCTCTTATAAGTTTTTTTATTGACAACTTCCATAATTGTAGACAATAACCATGGTTATTCCCTCCGTCCCCCCAATTTCCCCTTTGAAACTCCACTCTCCATTATACCCCTTCCCCCGCTCAATCAGTCTGTCTTTTATTTTGATGTCATCATCTTTTCTTCCTGTTATTATGGTCTTGTGTAGGTAGTGTCAGGCACTATGAGGTTATGGATATCCAGGCCATTTTGTGATGGAAGAGCACGTTGTAAGGAGTCCTACCCTTTCTTTGGCTCTTACATTTTTTCTGCCACCTCTAACACAATGGACCCTGAGCCTTGGGAGATGTGATAGAGATATTTCAGTGCTGAACACTCCTCTGTCACTTCTTCTCAGCACCATGGTGCCTTCTGAGTCATCATCCCAAGGCCATCTGAAAAGAGAGGCTTCTCTAATCAAAAGTGAGAGTAGCATTAATAATATATGGGTATGAACATTAAGAGAAGTGTTTCCTGGGTCTTTTTTTTGGGGGGGGGGTTTCAAGGTAGGGTCTCACTCTATCTAGCTCAGGGCGGCCTTGAACTTGTAGCGATCCTCCTACCTCTGCCTCTCAAGTGCTGGGATTAAAGGCATGCTCTATGCTCTACCACACCCAGCTGTTCTTTTTTTTTTTTTTTTTGAGGTAGGGTTTCACTCTGGCCCAGGCTGACCTGGAATTAACTATGTAGTCTCAGGGTGGCCTTGAACTCACGGCGAGCCTCCTACCTTTGCCTCCCGAGTGCTGGGATTAAAGGCATGCGCCACCACACCCGGCCTGTTTTTTATTTTTAAAAAAGGCTCTCATGTCTTTAAAGTTCCTACATAGAATCAAGTGTCATGGCTTATTGGGAGGCTGAGGTAGGAGGATTGCCACGGTTCAAGGCCAGCCCAGACTACAGAGCGAGTTCCAGGTCATCCTGGGCTAGAGACCCTGCCTCAAAAAAAAGTTTCTTGCCGGGTGTGATGGCTCACGCCTTTAATCCCAGCACTCGGGAGGCAGAGGTAGGAGGATTGCCGTGAGTTCAAGGCCACCCTGAGACTACATAGTGAATTCCAGGTCAGCCTGAACTAGAGTGAGACCCTACCTCAAAAAACAAACAAACAAACAAAAAAAAGTTTCTTACCCCCTTTCCCTCTCTCTTTATCCCTCTCAGTACTTTTTTTCTCTCTTCTAATGTTTATTTATTATTTATTTGAGAGAGAAACAGGCAAGGAGAGAGAAAGGAGAGAGATAGAACGGACATGCCAACTTTATTTTTCTTTTTTCTTCCTCTTCCCCCTTCCCTCTCTCCCTCCTTCCCTCCCTCCCTCCTTCTCTTAAAAATTTTATTCTATTTCCTTATTTAAGAGACAGAAAGAGTCAGATAGATAGATAGATACAGAGAAAGAAGAGCAAGAGAGAGAGAATGGGCATGCTAGGGTCTCAAGCCACTGAAAATGAACTCCAGACACATGTGCCACTTTGTGCATCTGGCTTATGTGGGTACTGGGGAATTGAACCTGGGTCCTTAGGCTTCACAGGCAAGTGCCTTAACCATTAAGCCATCTCCCCAGCCTTCCTTTCTTTTTCTTTGAGACAATGTTTCACTGTGTAGCCCCAGGCAGGCTTTGAACTGATGATCCTCCTGCCTCAGCCTCCCTGGTCCTGTGATCACAGGCATGAGTCACCACACCCAGCACAAGAATGTTTACTTGTATTTAAGATCTTGCAAAGGGCTGGAGAGATGGCTCAGTGGTTAAGGTGCTTGCCTGCAAAGCATAATGACCTGAGTTCAGTTCCCTAGTACTCACATAAGCCAGATGCACAAGGTGGTGCATGTGTCTGGAGTTCGTTTGCAGTGGCTGGTATACCTGTTCTCTCTGTGTGTCTCCCCCACCCCCCCAAAAAAATCTCTCTTGCGGAGTTTTTTTTTTTTCCCCGGAGGTAGGGTCTCGCTTTAGCCCAGGCTAACCTGAAAATCACTATGTAGTCTCAGGGTGGCCTTGAACTCATGACGGTCCTCTTACCTCTGCCTCCTGAGTGCTGGGATTAAAGGTGTATACCACCATGCCCAGCTCAGTATTTTTTTTTTTTGTTGTTGTTGTTGTTTCTACTTTTCTTTTTTTAAATTTCTTTTTATTGACAACTTCCATAATTATAGACAATAACCCATAGTAATTCCCTCCCCCCCCACTTTCCCTTTAGAAACTTCACTCTCCATCATATCACCTCCATCTTTCAATCAGTGTCTCTTTTATTTTTTGTTTTGTTTTGTTTTTCAAGGTAGGGTCTCGATCTAGTCCAGGCTGACCTGGAATTCACTATGTAGTCTCAGGGTGGTCTTGAACTCATGGCGATCCTCTTACCTCTGGCTCCCGAGTGCTGGGATTAAAGGCGTGCACCACCACACCCCACTTCTCTTTTATTTTGATGTCATGATCTTTTCCTCCTATTATGATGGTCTTGTGTAGGTAATAACAGGCACTGTGAGGTCATGGATATTCAGGCCATTTTGTGTTTGGAGGAGCACATTGTATGGAGTCCTACCCTTCCTTTGGCTCTTACATTCTTTCCACCACCTCTTCCACAATGGTTCCACCACCTCTTCCACAATGGTCCCTGAGCCTGGGAAGGTGTGATAGAGATATTTCAGTGTTGAGCACTTCTCTGTCACTTCTTCTCAGTACCATGGTGCCTTCTGAGTCATCCCAAGGTCACTGCCATCTGAAAAGAGAAACTTCTCTAACCAAAAGTGAGAGTAGCATTAATAAATGTGTATGAACATTAAAAAAAATTGCTTCTCGAGCAGTTTGGTGAATGTAGTATACACGTTTAGCCAGACACCAGCAGACATTACACCCCTAAGGCTCATGACTACCCCTGCCATAGGGTTTCAGTATCAGGGATGTATACCCTCCTATGGAGCAGGCCTCCAGTCCAATTAGAGAGCAGTTGGTTTCCCCCATAAGGCATGCCACTGTTGTACCTGTTGGCTCATTTGACCTGGCTGGCCAAATTTAAGGCTTGCAGTGTCCACTGTTGAGCATCTTCACTGGTGATTTCTCTCTCCCATTGAACTGCATGCAACATAGCTTTTCCCAGCTTTCTTTTTTTTTTTTTTTTTTTTTGTTTTTCAAGGTAGGGTCTCACTCTGGTCCAGGCTGACCTGGAATTAACTATGTAGTCTCAGGGTGGCCTCGAACTCTCGGTGATCCTCCTATCTCTGCCTCCTGAGTGCTGGGATTAAAGGCGTGCGCCACCGTGCCCGGCTTTTTCCCAGCTTTCTGTCAGCTGGTCCACATGGAGGAGGTTTTCAGCTTAGCCTCCAGCAAGATTTCTTGGTGACTTTGCAGTCCAAGTATGTGGAGTCTTTAGCAATAGGGTCTTAACATCTATTCCTGGTGGGAAACCTAGAGTCTTGGCAGTGGCCTGTAATGTTTTGGGGGTATCCGTAACCTCCCTGGCTAACAACTCACTGGAAGATATCTCATTCCTGGCACTGAAAATTTTCTAGTTATAATCTATGGCTCCTGAGTGTTCCATTGTCCGAAAAAGTAGGTTTCCGGGCTGGAGAAATGGCTTAGCGGTTAAGGCACCTGCCTCCTAAGCCTAAGAACGCTGGTTCCAATCTCCAGGTCCCATGTTTAGCCAGATGCAAAGTGACACAAGGGCGCAATGCCGCACATGACCACAAGGGGGTGCACACATCTGGATTTCGTTCGCAGCAGCTGAGATGCGCTGGCATACCCATCTCTATCTGACTTCCTCTCCCTTTCTCTCTGTCTCTCTCCAAAAAAAAAAAAAAAAAAAAAAAAAAAAAAAAAAGGTTTCCATATAATTTACTTGTATCCTCTTAGATTTTGATTAGCCCTCCCTCTACCTGTCCTTCACTCAGTCTCTTCCCCTGATCTCACTTAGGCCTTTTCACCCCCATTAATCTGTTCTTCTCTATGTGTGTGTGTGTGTGTGTGTGTGTAATACCATCCTCCTATTAGGTTTTCCCTCCCTCCCTTTCTATTCCCTTTATATCCCCTTTCTAGCTTACTGGCCACTGCTACTGAGTTTTATTCCTACTCACATAGAAGTCCAATCATTTATAGCTAGGATCCACATATGAGAGAGAACATGAGACGTTTGGCTTTCTGGGCCTGGATTACCTCACTAAGTATAATCCTTTCCAGATCCATCCATTTTCCTGCATATTTCATAATTTCATTATTCTTTACCACTGAGTAGAACTCCATTGTATAAATGTGCCACATCTTCATTGTCCACTCATCAGTTCAGGGACATCTAGGCTGGTTTCATTTCCTAGCTATTGTGAATAGAGCGGCAATAAACATGGTTGAGCAAGTATCTCTAAGGTAGTGAGAAGAGACCTTAGGATATATACCTAGGAGTGGTATAGCTGGGTCATATGGTAGATCTATATTTAGCTGTCTCAGGAACCTCCACACTGATTTCCACAATGGCTGGACCAGGTTGCATTCCCACCAACAGTGTAGAAAGGTTCCTCTTTTTCCGTATCCTTGCCAGCATTTATGGTCATTTGTTTTCATGATGGTAGCCAATCTGACACGAATGAGATGGAATTTCAACGTAGTTTTAATCTGTGTTTCCCTGATGGCTAAGGATGTAGAACATTGTTTTTAGATGTTTATGTGCCATCTGTATTTCTTCTTTTGAAAACTCTCTATTTAGCCCATTTTTAAATTGGGTTGTTTGATTTCTTATTATTTAGTTTTTTTAATTCCTTGTATATCCTAGATATTAATCCTCTATCAGATGTATAGGTGGCAAAGATTTTCTCCCATTCTGTAGGTTGCCTCTTTGCTCTATTCGCAGTGTCCTTTGCTATACAAAAGCTTTGTAATTCCATGAGGTCCTAGCAGTTGATCTATTGTTTTATTTCCTGCTGGCTCAGAGTTGTTTTTTTTTTTTTTTTTTTTTTTTTTTTTTTTTGCACCTCATCATTAGCAATCTACAGTCAAGTATAAAGGTTGCCCTCTTGGTCCAGCCCAGCACTTGGTGCTCTGTGGAGCATAGAAGACTCATGTGAGATGTATTTTGCACTTAGGACTTCTCCCACTGCAAACAAGTAGAGAACAATTTTATTTTATTTATTTACTTATTTTTATTTTATTTTATTTTATTTATTTATTTTTGGTTTTGTGAGGTAGGGTCTCACTCTGGTCCAGGCTGACCTGGAATTAACTATGTAGTCTCAGGGTGGCCTCGAACTCTTGGCGATCCTCCTACCTCTGCCTCCCGAGTGCTGGGATTAAAGGCGTGCGCCACCACGCCCGGCTATTTTATTTTATTTTTTGTGGTTTTTCAAGGTAGGGTCTTGCTGTAGCCCAGGCTGACCTGGAATTCACTATGTAGTCTCAGGGTGGCCTTGAACTCATGGTGATCCTCCTACCTCTGCCTCCCAAGTGCTGGGATGAAAGGCATGCGCTACCATGCCTGGCTTATTTTATTTTGTTTTAGTTTATATTTTTGAGGTAGAGTCTTGCTCTAGCCCAGACTGAGCTGCAGTTCATTGTGCTGTCTCAGGCTGGCCTTGAACTCACAGCAGTTCTCCTACCTTGGCCTCCCTAGTGCTAGGATTAAAGGTGTGTACCATCATGCCTAGCAAGTAGAGAACAATTTGTTTCCAGACTAGAAGTGTCTTAAGGGGGCTTTTCTTTCTGATGGTGGTGATTACTGTCCACTAATCTTAGGTAGCTGGGATTACCTCTGGGAACATCTTTAGCACCCAAGTTATTGAGTGGCCATTTGGGAGGAAAGAGGTAAGGGAAGTTGTATAATTTCACCTTTTATTACTTGACTTGCTCCCCCAGTCCCTACCCTTTTCAGTTTTGGTGCAGGCCCTTTAACATGCTCAGAAAGAACTTTACTACTGAGCCATAGCCTCAGCCATTTGTCTCTTGACCCTGTACTCTTAGTACCTCTCATTCTATCCCATACTTCATTCCTCTGAGTCTGAGACTTTATTGTTTCCATCTTTAGAGTCTCTGTTTTCAAATATTTACATCGCCTGTGAGAGGTCATACTCATAGTAGTTGTAGTTCATCATCAGATAGTAAACTAATTACTAGGAATTAATTAAGTTAACTGAGAAAGCCTGGGACCCATGCAGACACTTGGGTGATAGGCCACTGAAGAAACATACTCTTACATGGCAGAAGTAAGGTTAGAAAAAGGATTTTTGTTTCTGAGACAGGGGCTCATGTAGCCCAGGCTGACCATGAACTCCTAATTGTGCTTTCACCTCTCAAGTGCTAGGATCACAGGTGTGGGCTGCCATGAATAGCTAGAACTTTTCATGGCTGTCAGTTGCTGCAGGCCCAGGCTTCTAAGCCACCTCTCTTTTGACACTAATCCCACCTGGTGGCATCTGATTGGGGTGTTAGGTACAATGTGGCTGGCATTGGGTATGAGGACTTTGAGGCATTTGAGCTGAATCTTTAAGACTTGGAGCGGGGGTATTAAAAAAGAAAAACCAAACAAACAAAAAACAGGGCTAGAAAGATGGAAAGATGGTTTGGGTGCTTGCCTATAAACTTAAGGACTTAGGTTAGATTTCCCAGTACCCATGTAAAGCCAGATGCTCAGGGTGACACATGTGTCTGGAGTAGTGTGGTACATGCCTTTAGTCCCAGAGGTAGGAGGATCGCCATGAGTTCAAGGCCACCCTGAGACCACATAGTGAATTAATTCCAGCTCAGCCTGGGCTAGAGTGAGACCCTACCTGAAGGAAAAACAAAACAAAACACCTGGTGTGGTGGCACATGCCTTTAGTCCCAGCAGTTGGGAGGCTGAAGGAGGAGGATTGTCATGAGTTCCAGGCCAGCCTGGGCTATAGAGTGAGACTCTGTTTAAAAAAACAGTTCTGGCTGGGTGTGGTGGCGCATGCCTTTAATCCCAGCACTCAGGAGGCAGAGGTAGGAGGATTGCCTTGAGTTTGAGGCCACCCTGAGACTACATAGTGAATTCCAGGACAGCCTGAGCTAGAGTGAGACCCTATCTCCGGGGGGGGGGGGGATGCAAAGAAAAGAAAAATAGGTCTGGAGAGATGGCTTAACAGAAAAGGGTTACCCAAGTTCCCAGGTTCAATTCCCCAGTACCATGTTAAGCTAGATGCAGATGGTGGTGCATATGTCTGGAATTCTCTTGCAGTGGCTAGAGGCCCTGGTGTGCCTATTTTCTCTTTCTTTCTCTCTAACAAATAAATAAATAAAAATAAAACATTTAAAAAACAAACAAAAAAGCCGGGTGTGGTGGCGCACGCCTTTAATCCCAGCACTCGGGAGGCAGAGGTAGTAGGATCGCCGAGAGTTCGAGGCCACCCTGAGACTACATAGTTAATTCCAGGTCAGCCTGGACCACAGTGAGACCCTACCTCGCAAAACCAAAAAAAAAAAAAAAAACAAAAATATGGATACTCAGTTAAATAAGTTTGAGAACAAGCTGGGCGTGATGGTGTACCCCTTTAATCACAGCACTTCAGAGGATAAGGTAGGAGGATTGCTGTGAGTTCCAGGCTAGCCTGGAGCCACAGTCAGGTCAGCCTGGGCTAGAATGAGACCCTGCCTTGAACAAAAGTTTGAGAGCATTCAGGGAGAAAACAGATCCTATTCTTTCCAGTGACTGATGGATGATGGGTAGAGGAGAGAGAGATGTTTTTAAAATGTAACAACACACCATTCCTCACTTGAAAGCTTCTTGCAAAGTCAGTCAGTCTTTGCAGTGGCCTTCCATCCTCACCCCTACCACTCCTGGTTCAGGGCCTTTTTGTCTCTGCCTAAAACATCTTCCCCATATTCACAAGGCTTGTTCTTTTACTTCCTCCAATTTCTGCAGTTGAGAAAGGCTTTTTTTCCCATGCAGGGGTTTAATCTAGCCCAGGTTGACTTGGAACTCACTCTGTAGCCCAATGTGGTTTTGAACTCACAGAAGTCCTCCTACCTCAGCCTCCTGAGTGGGATTAAAGGTGTGAACTGCCACATGTAGAAAGCCATGACTCCATGACATATTATGAATCTGTGTCTTTCTCCTTCTAGTACATTGCCAGCTACATATGGCAGGAACTTAGTCTGTTCTCTTACCTCTGCCTCTCACATGTGCCAGCACACCCGGCCAATATTATCATTTTTATTTTTTAAAAATATATTTTATTTATTTACTTGAGAGAAAGAGACAGAGAGAGGGAGAGATTGAGAGAGAAAATGGGTGCACCAGGGCCTCCAGTCACTGCAAACAAATTCCAGACGCATGCACCCCCTTGTGCATCTGGCTTACGTGGGTTCTGGAGAATTGAACAGGGATCCTTTGGCTTTGCAGGCAAACTCCTTAATCACTAAACCATCTCTCCAATATTATTTATTTTTATTTTTATTTTTTTTTGGTTTTTCAAGGTAGGGTTTCACTCTAGCCCAGGCTAACCTGGAATTCACTAGGTAGTTTCAGGGTGGCCTCGAACTCACAGTGACCCTCCTATCTCTGCCTCCTGAGTGCTCGGATTAAAGGCATGTGCCACCACACCCGACTTCAATATTATCATTTTAAAATTTTATTTTACTTTAGTTTTTGAGATGGTCTTACTTTGTAGTTCAGGCTGGCCTCAACTCGTGGCAGTCTTCCTGCTTCAGCCTCCTGAGTGCTGGAATTACATCTGGCAAGCAATATTGACTGAAAGTAGATGAGGTGTAAGGAGGAGCTAGGAAGCAGGGACCTCCAGGTTGATGAGTGTTGGTGTGTTAGAGTGATAATCTTTTGTTGTTGTTGTTGTTTTTTCAAGATAGGGTCTCGCTCTAGCTCAGGCTGACCTGGAATTTACTATGTAGTCTCAGGGTGGCCTTGAACTCACAGTGATCTTCCTACCTCTGCCTTCCATGTGCTGGGATTAAAGGTGTGTTCCACCATGCCCAGCTGGAGTGATATTCTTACTGGGCTACATCTCTGACTGTAACACCAGAGAAAAGCTATCCTTTCTGGTCTGCTGAAAGCTGTTTCCTATGGAGTGCAGCAGTCTACTTGGGGATTTCTTATGAAAATATATGAACATTAGGTACTACCTGATGTTCATTTGTTTCATCACCTTTTACATTTTCTGCCTCCATAGTTTTGTTTTCAGGACAAATTGTCTTCAACTCACAAACCTATTTTGGGGATTAATTGACTGGAAACACTTATTTTTAAATGGTTTCTTTTTCATTTGGCTTCTAGCCATTGTTTCTCAAATTTTTGAGATAGTTTTACCGTGTAGCTCAGGTTGGCCTCAAACTTGAGATCTTCTTGCCCCAGTCTCCTGAAGCCTGGGATTATTGGAAGGAGTCACTATGCCTAGAGTAAGTCATGTTTTGAGACTGGTGATTCTGATGTGTTCATTACTTTCTTGAATAAATGTTTGAGGGACTGTTATATGCCAGACACTATTCTGGGGACATAGTGGGAAACAAAACCAAATTCTTCCGTCATGGAGCTCATACTCTAGTGATTTTGGATTTATAGATGGTAAACAAAAAATATTATGTATGAGAGTTGGTGAGGCATGTGTGAGGGAAAATAAAGCAAGTATGATGGATAAGGGGCTTAGTAGGAAGGCAGATTTCTTTTTTGTAGTACTGGAGATTGAACCCGGGGGCCTCACAAATGCTAGGCAAGCACTGTACTATTGAGCTACATCCCCAGCCCTGGACTTCTCTTTATTTACTTATTTACTTGTTTGTGTATGGGTGTATGCATGTATGTAATTTCACGTGTGTGGCCACACGTGTATGTACATGTGGAGGCCAGAGGTCAGTGTTGGGAGTCTTCCTTAGTTGTTCTTATTCCTCCTCACTGCCCCAAGGCAGGGTCTCACTCTAGCCCCAGGCTGACCTGGAACTCACTGTGTAGCTCTAGGCTGGCCTTGAACTCACAAGATCCTCTTACCTTAGCATCCGCAGTGCTGAGACTAAAGGTGTGTGCCACCATGCCCAGCTCCATCTTATTCCTTGAGACAGAGCCTCTTTTAAAAAAAATTAGTTAATTTGTTTATGAGAGAGGATGAGAATGGGCATGCCAGGGCCTCTAGCTGCTGCAAATGAACTCCAGATATAAGGACCACCTTATACATCTGGCTTACATGGGGTCTGGGGAATCAAACCTGGGTCCTTGGGCTTTGCAGGCAAGTGCCCTAACCGCCAAGCAATCTCTCCAGCCCTGAGACAGGGCCTCTTACTGAATCTAGAGCCCACTGATTTGGAAAGACTGGCTAGCCACTGAGCCCCAGGGACTCCTTGTGTCCACCTCCACACCATACCAACATGCCCAACATTTTATGTGGGTACTGGGGATCCAAACTCAGGCCTTCATGCTTGAGTGCAAGCACTTTACCCACTGAGTTATCCCTTCAACCCCTGGATTTTCTATTTTATTTTATTTTTAAAAATTTATTTATTTATTTGCAAGCGGGGGGGGGGAGGGAGGGAGAGAGAGAGGGGAGAGGCAGACAGTGAGAGAGAATATGGGCATACCAGGGCCTCCAGCCACTGCAAACGAACTCCATATGCATGTGCCCCTTGTGCATCTGGCTTACGTGGGTCCTGGAGAATCGAACCGGGATCCTTTGGCTTCGCAGGCAAATGCCTTAACTGCTAAACCATTTCTCCAGCCCAAGGATTTCCTATTTTAAATAGAGAAATAAAGCACATTACTTGGGAGACTGAGGCAGGAGGATGGCAAGTTCTAGGCCAATCTGGGTCATTTAAAGACTTGGTATAAAAAAAAAAGTCAGAGAAATCACTGAGGAAAAGAGATTTGCAGAGATCTGAAGGAGGTGAGAACTAGCCGTGCAAGTGTCTGAGGGAAGAAGTCAGATGGAGAGAGCAAAGCAAATGGAAAAGCCCTGGAGGCTAGAGAGTGCCTAAGGAGTGAGGGAAGGTATGAGCTCTAGAACCCACCCTAGAGACTCTGACTTAATTGGTTTGAGCTGGAATCAGGCATTAGGTCTGCTCCCCAGGTATTTCCAGTGTGCATCCTGGCTGAGAATTACTGGTTTAAGGGTTCAATAAGCTCTTTCTTCCGCATCTGATGGAGATTCAAATACTTACTATGAGTAGGAGCAGCCAGCCCCTCTGATGGGAAAGCTAAGGCAGAGTCCTGTGGTCTTGCCAGGAACAGCAGGAATCTCCCTCCCATAGTAACAAAAACTCTTTGGTTTATATATCTCTTCTGATTTGATTACCTCACCTCTCTGGGCCTCATTTTCCTTGTTTGTAGAGTGAGTGGCTTAAACTTAATGTTTTCCTAGAGTTTCTTTGGCTCTGACAGACTTCATGTTTCTGGTATTGTAAAAACCTCTAATCTCGAATGATATTCTAGAACAATGTTTTCTAATCCTGGTCTTAATAAAACTCTGAGGTGTGTCATAATTATGACAAGGACTGTACTGAATGTCTCAATACCAAACTGAAGGAAAATTTGTGCTACATCCAGTAGCACCCTGGGAACATAGCATGTTGGGAAATAGAAATGTGAAAGTTGACTTCCCAGATCAGAGCTCAGAGTACAGGGGTTCCTTGCTCCATGGAGATAGGCAGGAGCCTGACCTTCCTTTGAATGCTACTGTTCTTTCACTCGTTAGTAAGTTCCTTATGATGAGAGAATAGTATCTCACAAACTGTAAAGTTCCTGTATATCTAAGCCTGAGTTTCTAATTAGAATGATCCTGGAGAAGCAACCAGTCTGGGTCAGTAAAGCCTGAAACTCCTCAGATCTGTTAGTCCCTCTCTGCAGCCAGGCTGTTTAGTGTACACCAAAACTGGCTGGATAACCTGACAGAGTCCCATGGCTATAGCCATGGAGGTTAGCCTGGAGTGAATAACCAGGTACATTCATTGGAGCACCTTAGTATGTATTCACCACTGGACAACAGGCCTAACACATCCCCTAATCCCCAGTCTCTGCCTTTTGTTCTCATTTAGATGTTACAGTTTGGGTGATTTTTTTGTTTTGTTTTTTTGGAGGTAGAGTTTCACGCTAGCCTAGGCTGATGTGGAATTCACTATGTAGTCTCAGGGTGGCCTCGAACTCATAGTGATCCTCCTACCTCTGCCTCCCAAATGCTGGGATTAAAGATGTAGGCCCCCACACCTGGCTAGATGTTACAGTTTCTGCTAGTTTACATTTATTTATTTATGTGTGAGAGAGAGAAAAAAATGGGCATGCCAGGACCTCCAGCTGCTGCAAACAAACTTCACACACATGTGCCACCTTGTGTATCTGGCTTACGTTGGTCCTGGGGAATTGAACCTGGGTCCTTAGGCTTTGCAAGCCTTAATGCTAAGCTGTCTCCTATTTTTATTTTTTTGGAAGTAGGTCTCACTCTAGCCCTGACTGACCTGGAATTCACTATGTAGTCTCAGGATGGCCTCGAACTTACAGCAATCTTCCTACCTCTGCCTCCCGACTGCTAGGATTGATTTCACATTTTTTTTGCGGGGGGGGGCATGGTGACTCACACCTTTTTTATTATTAATATTGTTATTTTTGGTTTTTTGAAGAAGGGTTTCACTCTAGCTCAGGCTGACCTGGAATTCACTATGTAGTCTCAGGGTAGCCTCGAACTCATGGCAATCCTCCTACCTCTGCCTCAGAGTGCTGGGATTAAAGGCGTGAGCCACCATGCCTGACAACCTTTACTATTTTTTATTTTACTTTATTTATTTGAGAGAGAGAGAGAGAGAGAGAGGCTGATAAAGAGGAAGAATGGGCCCACCAAGGCCTTTAGCCATTGCAAATAAACTCCAGATGTCTGTGCCACCTTGTGTATCTGACTTATGTGGGTCCTGGGGAATTGAACCGGGGTCTTTAGCTTTGCAGGCAAGTGCTTTAACTGCTAAGCCATCTCTCCAGCCTGAGTTTACATTTTTGTTTGAGACAAGGTGTCATATAGTCATATAGCCTAGGCTATACCCTCAAGCTTGCTATCTAGCTCAGACTGATCTTAAATTCCTTATCTTCCTATTTCTGCCTCTCAAGTACTAGGATTACAAGTGTGTGTTACTATGCTTAGATTTTATTTATTTATTTATTTATTTATTTATTTATTTATTTATTTATTTATGGATTTTTGGAGGTAGGGTCTCATTCTAGCCCAGGCTGACTTGGAATTCACTATATAGTCTCAGGGTGGCCTTGAACTCATGGAGATCCTTTTGCTTCTGGCTGGGATTAAAGGCGTGCACCACCATGCCTGGCTTCTATGCTTAGTTGTATAGGGTGATTGAACATAGGACTTTCTGCATGCTAGGTAAGCACTCTACCAACTGATCAACATCCCTAGCCTTTCCTTATATTTTGGTACAGGCTGGCCTTGAATGCACCATCCTACTGCCTCAGCCTTCTGACTACTGGGATTATAGATGCCCCACCATATCTCACCTTCATGGTGTCATATGAGAGACAGAAGAGAGAGAGAGAATATGGGTATACCAGGGCCTCTAAGCACTGCAGACGAACTCCAGACACATGCGCCACCATGTGCATCTGGTTTACATGGGTACTGGGGAATTGAACCTGGGTCCTTAGGCTTTGCAGGCAAGCATCTTAACTTCTAAGCCATCTCTGCAGCCCTCATTCTATCATGTGTAAGCACATGTTCCTAATAGACTGTAAACTAGTGTTTCTAAACACTGGCCAGTTAAATTTGAATTTTGAGGGGTAGTAGCCAAGCATTAGGAGTTTCCAAAGTTCTCAAGGTGATCCTTCAAGTTCAGTTATAGTTGAAAACCACCTAGTTTAAAAAAAGGGGTTCTGCTGGCTGTCATGTTTCTTCTCATTCTTATCAATTCTTATCAATTACTCAGTGCTTGTCCCCTTAGTCCTCTCCCCATCTGTGATTTCCCAGCTTGTCTGCTCTCTGACATTCTGCTTCCTCAGCTTCAGTAGGCATCTTGAGCACTGGAGGACCTGTTTGGAGGCCTGGGCAAACCAGGGTCACTTTGCTTGCTTCTTTGTCCTCTGAGTGCTTCTCAGCAATCTGGAATGTGTGAGAAGGGGAAGGGAAGCTTGCCTGCCACTGAGGTTGGCATAGTACTTCACAAACACATGCATTTGTTGTGTCAAAGCAGTGTGATAAGAGCTTTACAAATATTAACCCATGGAATCCCTTTGACAGCTCCATTTTAAATACAGGAAACTGACACACAGGTTCTTGCCCAAGGTCACATGGCCAGCTGTTAGCTAGGATTTGAACCTAGGTAGAGTCTGTGCTCTACTATCATGCTGTGATAGGTGAAGGGTGCTGGGAAGAGTTTTGGGACCAGCTTTAAATGTATGTTAGAGGTTTTTCTCAGGGTTGTACTACACTGGGATGTTCGTTAGTTTTCTTAAACTCTCTTTCCTTACTTTAAACATTTACCTTCAAACCCATTTAAAAAGCATTTTGTTTTTCTTCTTTCCCTAGGTGGTGTTTGGACACTAGACCATGTGCCTAGGTAGTTTTTCCTTTCTCCGCAGCTCTACTCCCCCAGCAGCGCTCACCACACCCTTGTTTTGAGAACCTCACTAAGGTATGATGTCTAGGCTGACCTAAGCTGGCCTTGAAGAGCTGAGTTTGGACACAAGAGAGCTTTTCTGTTCCTTGGGCTTTGTTTTGGTTGTAAAATATGCACAACAAAATTAGTCATTTTTCTTTTAAATATTTTTATTTATTTGCAAGGAGAGAGAGGGAGAGACAGAATGAGAGAGAGGAAATGGGTACATAAAGGTCTTTTGCTTCTGCAAATGAACTCCATATGTATGCACCACTTTGTGCAGCTGACTTTACATGGGTACTGGGGAATCAAACCCTGGGCAGTCAGGCTTTGCTGGCAAATGTGTTTAACCACTGAGCCATCTCTCCAGCCCAAATTTATAATTTTCAGATGTACAGCAGAAATTAAGTACATTCTCTGTTGTGTATCACCACCATCTCCAGAGCTTGATATCATTCTATATCACAACTCTGTTCCACTATCAAATAATAGTCCCCTGTTTGCCTCCCCCACACTCTTGGCAGCCATTATTCTACTTTCATCTATGAATTAGCTTGCTCTAGGGATGTCATATAAATGGAACCATTCAATATTTGTCTTATTATGTCTTGCTTATATCATTTAACATATGTATTAGAATTTCCTTTTTTTTCCTTTATTTTTTTAAATTAAAAAATAATATTTTTATTTGCAAGGAGAGAGAATATGAGTGTTTGGGCATGTCAGGTCCTAACAGGTGGACTCTTGCTGCTGAAAATGAACTCCAGATGCATGTACCACTTTGTGCATGGGGGTACTGGGGAATCAAATCCAGATTTACATGCAGGCACCTTTAACTACTGTGCCATCATCCCAGTCTTTTCTTTTTAGTATTATAGATTGAACATAGAGCTTTTTGCATGCTAAGCAGGTACTCTACCACTTACCTACATCCCTAGCCCCATTCCTTTTTAAAATAAATAATATTCCATTTGTATATATTCTGCATTTTGTTTAGCTGTTTATCCATTCAAAAAATTTTGGGTATTATGAATATTTCTGCTATCAGTTTGTGAACATGGGTGTGCAAATACCTTAAGGCTCTTCTTCCCTCCTCTCTTCCTCGGTGTGTGTGTATGTGTTTTGAGACAGGGTCTTGCTATATAGCTCAGGCTAACCTTGAACTTATTTTCCTGTTTCAGCCTCCTGAATGCTAAGATTACAGGTTTGCACCTCTACACTCTACCACTACGCTCAGAGTTTACACCCAGAAGCAAAATTGCTGGAACATGTGGTGGTCTGTGTTTAATTTTTTGAGGCATTGCCATGTTGTAGTGGCTATACTACTATATATTCCTTCCAGTGATATATATGGATTCCATTTTTTTTTTCTCACTCTAGCTTAGGCTAACCTGGAATTCACTCTGTAGTCTCAGGATGGCCTCAAACTCATGGTGATCCTCCTACCTCTGCCTCCTGAGTGCTGGGATTAAAGGCGTGCACCACCATGCCCGACTGGATTCCAATCTTTTTGAGGGTAGGGTCTTGCTCTAGCCCAGGCTGACCTGGAATTCACTATGTAGTCTTAGGCTAGTTTTAAATTTACATCCTCCTACTTCTGCCTCCCAAGCGCTGGGATTAGAGGCATGTGCTACCATGCCTGGCCTTGGATTCCAGTTTTTCACATTTTTATCAACAGTTGTTTCTTCTGTTGGTTAATTATTATGTCCTGGTGGGGGCTATAACCTTGATGCTTATCTAAGTTTGAGCTATGGAGTCTGCTAGGCAAGGTACTATTGTCCTGAAAAAAATAATTTGACATAAACCTCCATATGTTCCTTGCCCAGATTCAACAGTTAATGATTCATGGCCTATCTTGTTTCATTTATGTGCCCTCCCTGTTCTCTTCTTCCTGTTCTGTTAATTTGAGGTAAATTCCAGATAGTACTCATTTTATCTGTCTCACTATGTGTCTTAAAGAGAGAAAGATAATGCTTGTAATTCTTTAAAAAAATTTTTATTGACAACTTCTATACTTACAGACAATAAACCATGATATTTCCCTCCTCTTCCCCCTTTCCCCTTCACAACTCCACTCTTCATCATATCCCCTCCCTCTCTCCATTAGTCTCTCTTTAATTTGATGTCATCATCTTTCTCCTGTTATGAGGGTCTTGTGAAAGTGTTGCTAGGCACTGCGAGGTCATGGATATCAAGGCCAGTTTCTGTCTGGACAGTTGTTATAATGTTTTTTTTGTTGTTGTTTTGAGATGAGTCTCTATGTTGTCCATATTGGCCTCAAGCTCCTGAGCTCATGCAATCCCCTGTCTTAGCCTTCCATGTGGCTGGGACTACAGATATTTGCTACCACATCTAGCTAAAATAAGGGCTCTTCATGTTCCATTTTGTCTGATGGTAAAAAGGCACATAGTGATGTGCCAATGGACACATTGTTCTCTACCATTTCCTTAGATCAATAGGGATATTACAGTGGGCACACATGTGGACATATCTGGATGGATGGTAGGGTATGGTGAGAAGCTGCCTTGGCTGGGGCCTTGCTTCCATACAGAAGGCTGACCACTTTTAGGGCTGAACAGTTATGATAAGAGGACACCCTGATCTCTAGGGAGAGAAGAGAGAGAGAAGGAACCCAGAGAGGGAGAAAGGGGGAAAGAGAGGGAAGGTAGGAGGGCACGAGCATGAGAGCAGTTAGCATGGAGGAAGGAATGAGGGAAGGGGATGGAAAAGAAAAGAGAGGTTGAGGAGATAGCTTAGAGGTTAAAGGTGCTTGCTTGCAAAGTCTGCCAGTCTGGGTTCAATTTCACAGTACCCACATATAAAGCCAGATGGATCTGGAGTTTGTTTGCAGTGCCAAGAAGCCCTGGCACACCCATATTCATATTCTGTCTGTCTCTCAAATAAATAAATTATTTAAAAATTGTACAGAGGGTTCTGGCTTGCCAGGCATGGTGGCTCATGCCTATAATTCCTGCACTCAGAAGGCTGAAGCAAGAAGATCAACACAGGTTCAAGGTCATCCTCATAAAATAAAAAAATAAAATAAAATAAAATAAAATAAAATAAAATAAAATAAACAAGAAAAGAAATAAAAAAACCAACTTTTTGGTTTTATTTTACAATAATGAGAAAGAGATGTGCACTCAGTAGAGATATACTTCTAATTCTGAATTTTGGTCTTTTTCTAGCTGTTTATATGTAGTTCATTGCTGGGCAGTGAGCCACAGCTTCCATTCAGCCCTTTTACAATGACCCACCCATACTGTGCAGGGCATTTCTGGCCAGCCTATGTTACTCAGTGGGTATCTTAGTCTCAGTGAGTATCTTAGTCTGTTTTCTGTTGCTGTAACAGGATGCCATTGACTGAGTAATTCACAAGCCCCAGAAATTTATTTGGCTCATGGTTTTAGAATCTAGAGACTAGGAAGTCCAAGATCAAAAGGCTACTTGCTGAGGGTCTTTCTACTGCATCAGGGGTTACTGGGTATGTACATGAGGCAGAAAATCTGGCTAATGTGCTTTTTATTAAGAACCACTTCTGCCTTTCATGACCTATTCATGAGGGCAGAACCTTCATGGTCCTAATCATCACCTCTCAAAAGCTCTGCCAAGCTCCACCCCTTAATGTCACTGTGGCCATTAAATTTTGACATGAGTTGTGGAGGGGAGATTTCAAACCATAGCACTAAGCTAGGTCTGTTGCATGCTTGTTTTTTGTTTGAGACACAGTTTCATGGAGGCCAGGCTAACCTCCAACTCCTGGTCTACATACCCCCATCTCCAGAGAGTTGGGATTATAAGCATATGCCAGAATGCCCTGCTTGCACTTTGATTGATATATATATCCCGAGTGCTGTTATTAAAGGCGTGTGCCACCATGCCTGGCTGATTTATATTTTTGACCTGTAATGAATGGGTTTCTTGAAGCAAAGCCCTATTGTAAGATGAGGATAAATTGTGTTTGTGTCTGGGCACTAATGAAAAAAGGAGAGAGAAGGGGAATGACGGTAGAACACCTGGGAGAGAAGATCTTCATGAGCTCCAAACTCCTGTGGTGATTTAAGGGAACCACAAAGATACACCGAGACTAGCAGCATACCCTTTGTATCCTTGCAAACATTTCACATGTTAAAATTAAAAAATATTTTATTTATATTTATTTGACAGAGAAAGAGAGAGAGAATGGGTATGCTAGGGCCTCCAGCCACTGCAAACGAACTCCAGATGTGTGTGCCCCCTTGTGCAGCTGGCTAATGTGGGTCCTGGGGAATCGAACCTGGGTCCTTTGGCTTTGCAGGCAAACGCCTTAACCACTAAGCCATCCCTCCAGCCTATACATTTCACATTTTGAATCTTTGCAGCTCTCTCTTGTTGTAGATGAACCTCAGAACCCACCAAATACCTGGTGGTTCTTGGAATGGGGAGGTATGGATTGGTCCTAGAGAATGGCTATTTTCTCCTTTTAGGAGCAGAGGTTTGGGTTCTAATAGGTCTGAAGTTACTGACTTCTTGATTAAATTTTGGGGTTCCCACTACTAAGAGGTGATGCTTTCACAAGATTCAGTGCGAGGGATTCCTCAGTATGGTATATGAGCAAGAGAAGTCCTATCCCCCTTTTATCTCAAGTGTCTGAGTCCTTTCTCACAAAGTGGAGTGAGTGCCCAGGTAGTGCTGACATCTGTTTGCAAGTAAAGACAGGTAAAGTGCAGATGACAAAGTATTATGTCTTATCTAAGTTTCCAGTTCTGTAGACTTTGCTGCCTAGCCCCAGTTTCTGCTTCTCTCGTCAGCTTTATACCCTGTCATAATTCATGCTCCCTCTAGTTCTATCCCACTTTGTTTTAATGTAAAAGCTATATTGAGGTAAAACTCACATGCTATGCAATTTCAATGGGGCTTAGCCTATTCATAGAATTGTATCCCTTTAAGACTCAGGACCATACTGTGTCCCCCTTCTTCCCTGTAGTTCTCAGAGCTAGTCTTCCACTAGACTGGCATCACATTGATTCCACCCCTCAAGACAGATGCCTTTATCATGGGAACTTTGACCAGTAGGTGTTTTTCCACAGATAAAATATTTAGATTTAGGGTTGGAGAGATGGCTTAATAGTTAAGGTGCTTGCCTGCAAAGCTTAAGGACTTAGGTTTGACTCCCCAGGACCTACGTAAGCCAGATGCACAAGGTGGCACATGTGTCTGGAGTTTGTTTGCAGTAGCTAGAGGCCCTGTGTGCCTACTCTTTTTCCCTCTAATAAATAAATTTAATCAGCTCTTGCAAGAGCCTAGGATTCATAGACAAGGGCTACTTAGGTAGGTCCATTTCCATAGACAAGGGCTCCACACCAGGAAGGTCTCTCTTCATGAAAGTTTTAGACACACAGTATAGGTGAGTGGCAGTGTGTGTTGAGTATGAGTGATGCTCTAGGTTCAGTCCTCTAGTACAGTCCCTCCAAGCGCAAAGTTTGAAAGCTATACTCAAACGTGCTGCATATGAACAACTGTTTAACTGATAACAAACTTACTTGTAGACAAGCATTGTGACACATTCCTTTAGTACCAGCACCCAAGAAGCTGAGGTAGGAAGATCATTGTGAGTTTGAAGCCAGTGTGGGGATACAGAGTGAGCTTTTGGTCAACCTGGGCTAGAGTGACCCCTGCCTTGAAATAAAAAAGTAAAATAAAATAAAAAACAAATGGGCTGGAGGTATGGCTTAGTGGTTAAGGCATTTACCTGCAAAGCCACAGGGCCCTGGTTTGATTCCCCAGGACCCATGTTAGCCATATGCACAGGGTGGCACATGTGTCTGGAGTTCATTTGCAGTGGCTGGAGGCCCTGGTGCACCCATTCTCTCCCCCCCTCTTTCTCTCTGTCAAATAAATAAATAAAAATTAAAAAATTAAAAAAAATTAAAACCAACCAAACTATTCCTTACTTGGCAATCTAACTATTGTTGTATACCTCAGCTCTGGACAGATGGGTTTGTGCAATTCTTTGTTTGTTTGTTTGTTTGTTTTGTTTTTTGTTTTTTTGAGGTAGGGTCTCACTCTAGCGCAGGCTGACCTGGAATTCATTATGTAGTCTCAGGGTGGCCTCAAACTCATGGTGATCCTTCTACCTCTGCCTCCTGAGTGCTGGGATTAAAGGCATGTGACACCATGCCTGGCAAGTTTGTACAATTCTAATGGTGGGTTAACTTCTAGTAAACATTGTGGAGCTTATAAATTGACTAGGGAAATGGGCAGCAGTGTACATCCAGTGATTATGTGCTGTGAAGAAAAAGCATACTAAAGGGGTAGAGATTGGAGATGGGGATATGGGGATGGTCATGGAGAGGACCTGACAAATAGACACAGGATTAGGGATTAAAGAGACATAAAGAAACAAGTCCAGAAAGATTAGGGGTAAGGGCCTTTCTTGACTTGTCTTCATCTCCTCATCCTATCTTTCTCTGTGTAGCCCAGGCTTGTCCTTGAACTTAGCCTCCTGAGTGCTGAGATTATAGGCATATGCCACCATGCATAGTAGGCAAGAACCTTTCAAGCAGAGAAAGTAGTAAATGCACAGATTCTGAGGCAGGATCATTTCCATAATGCTTGAGGAATAGTAAGGAATCCTATGGGTGCTGTGACAAACTGCATATGATAGAGACACTTGGGTGGCACAACTGTAGTCTAGGGTTGTACAGGCTGCAGGAAAGACTGGGTCTTACCTCAGGATGGCACAAGATGGGATTGAAGAGTTTTGAGGAGAGGCAGGTCATGGTCTTATATACATTATCAAAGCAGCATTCGGCTCTGTGTTAAGCATGACTGGTATAGACCAGTTAGCAGGCCTTCATGGGACTCCAGGACAGGTGATGATGTATTGTTGGTGGTGAGTAATGGTTGAATTTGGCTATATTTTGAAGGTATAGTTGGTGGTATTTGATGGATTGGATGAAGGGTGTGAAGGAAAGGTAAGTTTTGGCCTGAGCACCTACACGGATTATGTCATTTGCTGAAGTAGGGATGATTGGAAGAGGAAATCAAGAATTAGCTATTAGGTCTATTATATGTGAGATGTCTGTTAGACATTTGAGGACAGTGTCAAATCTAGAAATACCAGTTCATTTAGTGAGTACCTACTGGGGAACTTATAAAATCAGGAAAGCCAAACATTTTACTGAAATAACAGTAATAAAGGTAGAACATTATGCTCTGAAGGAGAGAGTAAGTAGAACAAAGGAAGTGTAGGGTGACTTCTGTTGGAATCCTGTGCCCTCAGTGACTCTTCAGTGTTGAAATGGGCTCCAGAGCAGGTCTGAGCCTTCAGCTTTGTGTCTCCCACAAGCTCTGGCTTTGGTAACTGAGGGATAAACTTTCCTTCTCTGAGCACCAGTTCTTCATGTGTAAATTTCAGGGCTTGGACTAGACCACTGTATTATAAACAGCTAGGAAGTTTTAACCCCAAAATGGGGTCCAACTTAGACCATTGAGTTAGAATTACCATGGAGCCTGGTTATCTGTTTTAGTCAGTGCTTAAAAAATTTTTATTTGTTTATTTGAGAGATAGTGGGTGTGGTACACCAGGGCCTCCTGTCACTGCAACGGAACTCCACATGTATATTGTGCTGCTTTGTGTATCTGACTTTGTGTAGGTATTAGGAAATCAAACCCAAGTCTTCAGGCTTTTCAGGCAAGCACCTTTAGCCACTGAACCATCTCTCCAGCCCCATAGTCAGTTTTTGTTTTTTTTAGAAAATAGTTTATTAGTTCTTGTAATCAAACCCAGGTAGCTAAGATGTACATGTTTAATACAGTAGTACATTGTCTCTGTACAAATGAAAAAAATTAACATTTCTAGACCAATTTGGCTGTGAATTTTTTGTACAATGCCAATTCAACATGGTAAACTGGGATTTTTTTTAAATGAAGTTGATAGCACAGCTAAAGTTACCTAAAATTCAAATTATATATATATATATAATGATGGCAGTATGCTCTGCATCAGTAGCAATGACAGTTTTTCCAGGTTCTGCAGTTATCTGAACAGAACTATAGAGATATCCAGCATATGGTCATTTTTTAAAAAGCAGTAGTGTGTAGTAGCATTTGAAAGCCACTGGACCTGATAATTTCTGAGGTCCCCTCAGCTCTTACATGACTGTTGTCATGCCTGCATAGACTTCTATTTGAGGAAAGGAGTGGTTGGGGTGGAAAAGGCTTGGCAGGGGAAATGGGAGAAAGATACCTTGGACAATACAGACAAGGACAGGTGCATTCCCCAGAGCTTCAGAGAGGTATCAAGGAATGTTTCTAGGGTTGGTCGGAGATCATTGCTGTCCTGACGCTGGGAGCCAGGTGCATTAGGTCTTGGAAATTGCAGTGAAGATCCTGACTTCAGCTTTGAAGAGAAAACTCAAAATTCTAGTCCACTGCGAGGAAGACTGCCATAGAGAAAGGGAGTCTTGTCTATCAAGAGAAATTGAAGAAAAAAGGCAGCATGGAGGACTCACAGAAGGCATTCCAAAGGAAGGTTCTGCAGCTGTAGCTGGCAAGGTTGTCAGGTAGATTAGTGTTTGGTGCTGGATGGGCTAGACTACCATATATTTCTACTCTAGAGAGGAGAATCAGCTTGGACCCTGACACATGAAATAAGAGTCTGGTGATATAGCTCAGTTCTAGTTGGTAAGTGCTTTCTAGCATAAAGCCCTGAGTTCTTTTTTTTTTAGATTTATTTTTATCTATTTATTTATTAGAGACAGAGAGAGGGAGAGGGAGATAGTGAGTGAGAATGGGTGCACAAGGGCCTCTAGCCACTGCAAATGAACTCCAGACACAAGTGCCACCATAGGCATATGGCTTACGTGGGACCTAGAGAATCGAACCTGGGTCCTTAGGCTTTGCAGGCATGTGCCTTAAGCACTAAGCCATCTCTCCAGCCCAAGCCCTGAGTTCTATCCACATATAACTGGGCATGATAGCACATGCCTGTAATCCTAGCACTTGGAAGGTGGAGACAAGAGGACTAGAAGTTCAAGGCCAACTCCAGTAACAGTGAGTTCTGGGCCAGCCTGGGCTACATGTAACTCTGGAGAAGGTGGGGGAGAAAGAGATAGTGGGACGAGAAGGAGGAGAGGAGGAGGAAAGAGGGAAGGGGGCCCTTAGCATGGTTAGAATGAGAGGTACCCTGAGGAATGGCAGAAGGTGGGCAGAGACCAGATTAGACTGGTCCCTGTACAAGGCTGAGTGAGCCCTTGGAGTTTTAGCTGAGGATGATGGAGATTTTGAGCAGTGATGTCTCTGATCCAGTGTGTGTTTTACAGCAATTATTCTGATAAAGTGAGCATCTTGGAGAGGTAGAGACAGGAAAAGACAACTGAAATTTTTTGGTTTTTTTGCCTGGGCCTATTGAGACAGCTGTTTCCTATCTTGTTGAGAATCTCTGGCCTTTTTTTTTACAAATGGTTTGAGCACCAGGTGTCTCATAGACTGCAGCACTGGCCACTAATTCAGAACATCTGTGACTTTGGGGCATTTGTCCTATATGTGGGTCTAGATTATATATTCAGGAGGGCTGTGACATGTGTATGGAAGGATCTTGTCCTCCTTAGGGGTATAGAAGTTTGTTAGTTCTACATGATTTTCTCCTGCTGTTGCAGTCATGTCATTTGGAGATTTATAAGGTTAGTTTAATTTTACATATTAAATCAAGGCCTGCTTTAGGTCTTCTCACAGGTAATTAGTGGTAACATGGTGGTGTGTGGGGGGGGAGCCAGTTCCTATGGTTCTCAATTTCTTATTATTTCAGGTGTACCACTTCTAGTTTGGGGCTTTGTTCTGAGTCCAGAAATATGCCCTATCCCCATTTCCTTTGATCCAGTTGGCAGTTCGCTAATTTCTTTTCGTGTCATCCTTGCGCAGGGGCCATGCTAATCTTCTCTGTATCGTTCCAATTTTAGTATATGTGCTGCCGAAGCGAGCACCGCTAATTTCTTTTCAATACTACCCATGGAAGCACTATCTCTCTGATCATTGTTCCTGCCAGTCCAAGCTGAAGCACCTTCAGGTCTTGGGAGCAGCAATTAGCTTTCAAGCTTGCTTGCTCTGTCTTCACCTTGTCTAGTTTCCATTTCAGGTACAAAGTTGCTCTGCCTGACACCCACCTAAACAGTCTTCCTTGAGGTCCTAGCTTCTACTAACCAACTCCCTCTCCTCATTTTCTGTCTCTTTTCCCTCCATTTCTTTCTCCTTTTCTCCTTCCTTCTGACTGTCCTCTTCCTTGGCATCCTGACACCTCATTTTGAATTCTTTTTTTCTATTATCCCCTGGGATGCTCCTATTTAAAAAATATAGGCAGTTCAGAATAACTTTGATTTGCATATTAAAAGTATTAAGATGTGCTGCTTCATGCCTATAATCCCAGCACTCAGCAGGTTGAGGAAGTACTGCTGTGAGATCAAGGCCAGCCCAGGCTACAAGTAAATTCCTGGTCAGCCTGGGCTAGAGTAAGACCCTGCCTTAGAGTTGTGCCAGTCTGCTGCCAGAATCATTTTCAGCATAAACATAGTTTAAAACATATAATCCTGAGAGGTTTTGGGGCGCTGAAGCAGATTTAGGATGTAAGGGCTGATTTAGGAAGGTGGAGAAATTCTTCCTTCTTTTATCACACTTGAGTCATCCAGTTTCATGTTCAACTAATTGTAATTATTATGGTCATTTTCTAATACTGATAGCCTCTTTCTGTGATCTTAGTTTGCTTTGTCATAGTTGTTCTTTAGCTCTGTTTCCTCAGATAATGAGAAATAGGTACATTATGTTAGAATAAAATTACAATTCTATTTTTGCATATTAACAGAATATCCCTCTCTCAAATAAATTGTTTTTAAAAAAAGGCTAGAGCAGTGGCTTAGCAGTTAAGGTGCTTGCCTGCAAAGCCAAAGGACCCAGGTTTGCTTCCCCAGTACCCATGTTAGTCAAATGCACAAGGTGGCGCATGTGTCTGGAGTTAATTTGCAGTGGCTGAAGGCCCTGGTGCACCCATTCTCTATCTGCCCCTCTCTCTTCTCAAATAAGTGAAGTAAATAATAAAACATTCAATAAAAACATTTTTAAAATGTGTTTGCTTGCTGGGGATGGCTTCAGTGATTAAAGTTGCTTGCTTGCAAATCAAATATGTTTGCTAAATAGAGAAAAAATACCTTAGGAGATAGAAAGTCAAGTCTGATGCATGAATCAGAAAATTTAGTCTGTTTGTCTTTCTTATTTATTTATTTATTTATTTATTTATTTATTTATTTATTTATTTATTTATCTTTTTGGTTTTTCTGAGTTCGGGTCTCTTTCTAGCCCAGGCTGACCTGGAATTCACTATGTAGTCTCAGGGTGGCGTCAAACTCATGGCGATTCTCCTACCTCGGCCTCCCAAGTTCTGGAATTAAAGGTGTGCACAACCATGCCTAGCTTTTTTTTTTTTTTTAAATTATTTTTTTAATTGACTTTTAATCTTACATACCAAAAAAAAACCCCACCTGATATTTCCCTCCCCTCCCCCATTCCACTTTAGAACTCCCGTCTCCATCATATTCCCTCCCTCTCTCCATTAGTCTCTTTCCTAATTTGATGACATCATCTTTCTCTTCTATTTTGAGGGTCTTGCAAAGGTATTGCTAGGCACCGCAAGATCATGGATATCGAGGCCAATTTCTGTCTGGGCAGCTGCATTGTAAGAGGTCATATCCTTCCTTTGGCTCTTCCATTCTATCCGCCCCCTCTTCCGCAATGGTCCCTGAGCCATTGGAGGGTGTGACAGAGGTGTTTCAGTGCTAGACACTCCTCCATCCCTTCTTCTCAGCACTATGTTGCCTTTTGGGTCATCCCAGTGGTCATCACCATCTGAAAAGAGAAGCTTCTCTAGCCAGAAGTGAGAGTAGCGTTAATATGTGAACATGAACATTTAGTGTAGTGTCCCCAGGGCAGCTTGGTGGGAATAATATATACATTTAGTCAGACATTAGCAGGCTTATACCCCCAAGGCTCATGACCTCACCTACCTTAGACTATTACTTAGGTTTTTCAGTACCAGGTATGTATTCCCTCCCATAGAGAGGGCCTTCAGTCCAATTATGGAGCAGTTGGTTACCCCAAGAGTAGACACGCCACTATTGCACTCGTTCAGTCATTGGGCCTGTCTGGCCAAGCTTGAATATTCAGCATCCACTGTTTTCACTGTTGATGGCTTCTGTCTCCCATACGCTGCGTGCAGTGCAGCTTTTTCCAGTTTTCAGTTGCATGCCTAGCTTTTTAAAAATTTTTATTTTTTAACTTTTAAAACTCTGTGTCAGGGCTTCTAGTCACTGCAAATGAACTCCAGGTGTACCCGCCACTTTGTGCATCTATCTGGCTTTACATGCGTACTGGATAATCAAACTTGGATCCTTTGGCTTTGAAGACAAGTACCTTAACCACTAAGCAATCCCTCCAGCCCTACTTTAAAAACTTTTAAGATATTTATTTGCAAGCAGAGATGGGGGAGGGGAAGGAAGGAAGAGAGGCAGAGAGAATGGGCACGCCAGGGCTTCCAGCCACTGCAAATGAACTCCAGATGCATGTGCCACTTTGTGCATCTGGCTTTATGTGGATACTGGGGAATCAAACCCAGGTTGTTAGGCTTTGCAGGCAAAAAAAAATTTTTTTTTTCTGAGCCATTTCTCCAGTCCCTTCTTTTGTTTTTGAGTCTTATGTCACTTTAGCCCAGGGTGACCTGGAACTCATTCTTTTTTTTTTTTAATAATTATTTTTTTATTGACAACTTCGTTACTTACGTGCAAAAAGTGTATGGTATTTCCCTTCCCTCCCCCCATTCCCCTTTAGAACTCCACTCTCCATCATATCCCCTCCCTCTCTCCATTAGTCTCTCTTTTAATTTGATGTCATCATCTTTTACTTCTATTATGAGTGTCTTGCGAAGGTATTGCTAGGCACAGCAAGGTCATGGATATCGAGGCCAATTTCTGTCTGGGCAGTTGCATTGTAAGTCAGTCGCCCTTCCTTTGGCTCTTCCATTCTATCCGCCCCCTCTTCCGCAATGGTCCCTGAGCCTTGGAGGGTGTGACAGAGGTGTTTCAGTGCTGGGCACTCCTCCATCCCTTCTTCTCAGCACTATGTTGCCTTTTGGGTGATCCCAGTGGTCATCGCCATCTGAAAAGAGAAGCTTTTCTAACCAGAAGTGAGAGTAGCGTTAATATGTGAATATGAGCATTAAGTATAGTATTCTCAGGGCAGCTTGGTGGGAATAGTATATACATTTAGTCAGACAAGAGCAGGCTTTATACCCCTAAGGCTCATGACCTCCTTGCCATAGACTTTGCTTAGGTTTTTCAGTACCAGCTATGTATCCCTCCCGTAGAGAGGGCCTTCAGTCCAATTATGGAGCAGTTGGTTACCCCAAGAGTAGACATGCCACTATTGCACCCATTCAGTCCTTGGGCCTGTCTGGCCAAATCTGAATATTCAGCGTCCACTGTTTTCACTGCTGATGACTTCTGTCTCCCCATACTCTGCATGCAGTGCAGCTTTTTCCAGGTTTCAGTTGGCTGGTCTACAGGGAGAAGGTTTTCTGCTCAGCACCAGCTTGCTTTCTCAGTGACCTTGCCTCTCAGGCAACAGATGTCTTCAGCAATAGGGTCTTACTATCTGTTTCTCAAGGAAACCAAGGGCTTTGGCAAAAGCCTTTAATGTTTTGGAGGCTACCGGCACCTCCTTGGCCAACAACTCACTGGAAGGTATCCCATCCCAGGTACTGAAAATTTTCTAGTAACAGTCTACAGCTTCTAGATGTGCCATTATTCAAAAAAGTAATTTTGCCGGGCGTGGTGGCGCACGCCTTTAATCCCAGCACTCGGGAGGCAGAGGTAGGAGGATTGCCGAGAGTTCGAGGCTACCCTGAGACTACGTGAGTTAATTCCAGGTCAGCCTGGACCAGAGAGACCCTACCAAAAAACCAAAAAAAAAAAAAAAAAAAAAAAGTAATTTTACATAAGTCTTATTCACAATATCTTGAAATTAGATTGACCCTCCCCCTGCCCTTTTTTTATGCATTCTCTACCCATGGCCTCGCTTAGGCCATTCCCCTCCCTGTAATCAGTTCTTCACTTACATATGTGCAATACCATACACTTAAGTCCTTCCCTTTCCTCCCTCCCTTATAGCCTTTTACCAGCTTACTGGTTTCTGGTACCTATTTTTGGCTGGAACTCATTCTTTATCCCCAGACTGGCCTCAAATTTATAGTGATCCTCCTATCTCAATCTTTGCAGTGCTGGGATATAGGGGTGAGCCACCATGCCTGGCTAATCAGAAGTTTCCTAAAGTATTGAGCAAATGCTTTTTTAAAAAAAAAAAAAAAAAGGAAGAAAGAAAGCTGGGCCTGGTAGCACATGCCTTTAATCCCAGAACTCGGGATGCAGAGGTAGGAGGATCGCCATGAGTTCGAGGCCACCCTGAGACTACATGGTAAATTCCAGGTTAGCCTGGGCTAGAGTGAAACCCTACCTTGGGGAAAAAAAAGAGAGAGAGAGAGAGAGAGAGAGAGAGCTGGGTGTGGTGGCACACGCCTTTAATCCCAGCACTCGGGAGGCAGAGGTAGGAGGATTGCTGTGAGTTTGAGGCCACCCTGAAACTGCACGTGAATTCCAAGTCAGCCTGGACTAGAGTGAGACCCTACCTCAAAAACCACCAAAAAAAAAAAAAAAAAAAAAAAAAAGAGCGAGAGCTGGGTGTGGTGGCACCTGACTTTAATGATCCCAGCACTTTGGAGGTAGAGGAAGGAGGATCTTTGAGAGTTTGAGGCCATCCTGAGACTACATAGTGAATTCCAGGATAGCTTGAGCTAGAGTGAGACCCTACCTTGAAAAACCAAAAAATTTAAATAAATTTTAAAAAAAGGATGAAGCTGAGCATCATGGTAACAGGAGGGTTCTCATGAGTTTAAGGCTTGCTTGGAGTACATAGTGAGTTCCAGACTAGCCTGGGCTAGAGTGAAACTTTGTCTCAAAAAATAAACAAAAAAATTTAAAAAGCTAAATGATTGGCTTTTTGCTAGTGCATATGGTTATGGAGTGAGAAATTGGGGAGTAGGATTAGAGGGCACACCCCCTTCTTTTGGCCACATACCCAGCCGTAAATTTTTAATTATCAAAGTTTAAGACCTGCTATAATAAACTTCTCTTCTCATCCTTCCCCATCTTCCAGCAGCTTAGAAACCTCTTAGAAAGAAACCCAGGTGTGTGACAACTTACTTTCATAGAACATACTAGCTGCATGTATGCATTAGTATAATGGACATTCAATTCAGATGACACAGGACCGAGTACAGAGGTGCCTTGGTGGTCATTTTATCTGTTTCTATTACAGCCTTTGCCTGCATCCAGCCATGGGGGATATGAAAACCCCAGATTTTGATGACCTTCTGGCTGCTTTCGACATCCCAGATCCCACCAGCCTTGATGCCAAGGAGGCCATCCAGACTCCCAGTGAGGAGAATGAGAGTCCTCTCAAGTCTTCAGGCATGTGTATGGATGAGAGTGTGTCCTTGTCTCATTCAGGATCAGCCCCAGATGTGCCAGCTGTGAGTGTCATTGTCAAGAACACCAGCCGCCAGGAGTCATTTGAAGCAGAGAAAGACCACCTTGCTCCTAGTCTCTTACACAATGGATTCCGAGGCTCAGATGTGCCTCCAGACCCCCACCACTGTGGGAAGTTTGATTCT
This sequence comes from Orientallactaga sibirica, assembly GCA_036365145.1. NCBI lineage: Eukaryota > Metazoa > Chordata > Mammalia > Rodentia > Dipodidae > Orientallactaga > Orientallactaga sibirica. The sequence continues at coordinate 4,596,106 of JAEOAD010000031.1, read as the reverse complement.
ACTTTCATGAATGGAGACAGTGTCAGGAGTTTTTCTGGCAAGCTGGAGCCTCCCAAATCAGAGCCATTACCCACCTTCAACCAGTTCAGTCCAATCTCCAGTCCAGAGTCTGAGGATCCCATCAAAGATAATGGGTTTGGGATAAAGCCCAAACATTCTGACAGTTATTTCCCACCCCCTCCTGAGTGCGGAGCTGTTGGGGGGCCAGTACTGGAGGCTTTGGCTAAATTCCCAGTCCCAGAGCTACACATGTTTGATCACTTTTGTAAGAAAGAACCCAAGCCAGAACCTCTGCCTTTGGAGAGCCAGCAGGAACATGAACAAGGTGGGCAGAAGGTAGTGGAGCCTCACAAAGATCTGATTCCAGTCGATTCTTCGGGAAACTTTGGAGTTCAACAGTCACCCTAGCAACAGTATTGAGAGCACAAGAAGCTTGCCCCAGACCTTAACACTTGCTCTTCTGTTCCCCCTAGGCAGCGTCTTAAGCCAGCTCATTCCAAGTTGTCCTCTTGTGTTGCAGCCTTGGTGGCCCTGCAGGCTAAAAGGGTGGCCAGTGTCACCAAGGAGGATCAGCCTGGCCATACAAAGGATCCCTCAGGGCCCATTAAAGAGGGTTCTAAAGGGAGCCCTAAAATGCCCAAGTCACCAAAGAGTCCCCGTAGCCCTCTGGAGGCCGCTAGAAAAAGTATCAAGCCATCGGACAGCCCTCGGAGCATCTGCAGTGACAGCAGCAGTAAAGGCTCCCCTTCTGTGGCTGCCAGCTCCCCACCAGCAATTCCCAAAGTCAGAATCAAAACCATTAAAACATCATCAGGGGAAATCAAACGGACTGTTACAAGGATCCTACCAGATCCTGATGATCCAAGTAAGAGCCCTGTTGGGTCACCTGTAGGGAGCACCATTGCTGAGGCTCCAAGCGAGGTGCCAGGGGATGAGGGCACAGCCTTGCCTGAGGAGCATTTTCCCGAGGCAGGCACAAATTCTGGGAGCCCCCACGATGACAGAAAAGGCGATGAGAGCATGACAAAGGCCAGTGACTCTTCATCTACCTGCCGCAGCTCTGGGCCCCGGGTGCCAAAAGGAGCTGCCCTGGCCTCACAGATGAGCAAGAAACAACAGAGCACAGCACCACAGGCATCAGCCCAGGCTCCTGCCAATCTCTTGCCCAAAGCTGTGCACTTGGCCAACCTGAATCTGGTCCCCCACAGTGTTGCTGCATCCGTAACAGCCAAGTCCTCAGCCCAGAGACGGAGCCAGCCTCAGCTCACACAAATGTCAGTGCCCCTGGTACACCAGGTGAAAAAGGCTGCCCCTCTAATTGTGGAGGTCTTCAACAAGGTCCTCCACAGCTCTAACCCTGTGCCCCTCTATGCGCCAAATCTCAGCCCACCTGCAGACAGTAGGATCCACGTGCCGGCCAGTGGGTACTGCTGCTTGGAGTGTGGAGACGCATTTGCCTTAGAGAAGAGCCTGAGCCAGCACTATGGCCGACGGAGTGTCCATATTGAGGTGCTGTGCACATTGTGTTCCAAGACTCTGCTTTTCTTCAACAAGTGCAGCCTGCTCCGGCATGCCCGTGACCACAAGAGCAAGGGACTTGTCATGCAGTGTTCTCAGCTGCTTGTGAAGCCCATCTCTGCAGACCAGATGTTTGTGTCAGCTCCTGTGACCTCCACAGCACCAGCAACCCCAGTCCCTTCCTCCTCCCCCAAACCTGGCCCCTCTGTGGGCAGTGCCAGTCCTTCACTTCCAGCCTTGCCACTTTACCCAGACCCTGTGAGGCTCATTAGGTACGGAACCAAATGCCCTGAATGTCACAAGCAGATGCGGGACTACATGGTTCTAGCTGCACATTTCCAGAGGACAACGGAGGAAACCGAGGGGCTGGTAAGCAGACCCTCACTGTGATGGGTGTCAGGCCTCTGGCTCAGACAGGTGGGAACAGTGGTGGAATCTTATGAGTTGTAGAAGAGGACTTGCTTGATGGTTAGTGTCCTATCTGAATATAAAGGGTTTCATGCTTATTTGGAAAGTTGGCCTATCTATAACTGTGGGGAGACTAAGAAAATGTAGCAAGTTTAGCAGGAGTGGTGGTATATCTTGAAATCCTAAAATCTGGGAGGCTAAAACAGAAGGATTATGAATTTGAGGCTAGCCTGGTCTAGTGAGGCTTTATCTGAAAAACAAAGATTTAGCAAGTCTTTATGGACATGTTCCATTTAACTCCTTATAGGTCCATGGTTGGGCTTATGTTTGGTCTCTGCTGGATGGTCTCCTTCTGGCCCCTGGCAGATGATTTTGACATATGCCCAAAGAATTTGAGGAGAATTACTGCTTTGTGCCTCAGTCTATTTTCTGAGAGCTATGTCTTTTTAAAAAATAAATTTTATTTATTTATTTATTTGAGAGAGAAAGTGATAGAGAGAAAGAGGTACAGAGAAAGAGAGAGAGAGAGAGAGAATGGGTGTGTCAGGGCAAGCAGAGATGGGGAGGGGAAGGAAGGAAGAGAGGCAGAGAGAATGGAGCGCCAGGGCTTCCAGCCACTGCAAATGAACTCCAGATGCATGTGCCACTTTGTGCATCTGGCTTTATGTGGATACTGGGAATCAAACCCAGGTTGTTAGGCTTTGCAGGCAAAAAAAATTTTTTTTTTTCTGAGCCATTTCTCCAGTCCCTTCTTTTGTTTTTGAGTCTTATGTCACTTTAGCCCAGGGTGACCTGGAACTCATTCTTTTTTTTTTTTAATAATTATTTTTTTATTGACAACTTCGTTACTTACGTGCAAAAAGTGTATGGTATTTCCCTTCCCTCCCCCCATTCCCCTTTAGAACTCCACTCTCCATCATATCCCCTCCCTCTCTCCATTAGTCTCTCTTTTAATTTGATGTCATCATCTTTTACTTCTATTATGAGTGTCTTGCGAAGGTATTGCTAGGCACAGCAAGGTCATGGATATCGAGGCCAATTTCTGTCTGGGCAGTTGCATTGTAAGGAGTCGTACCCTTCCTTTGGCTCTTCCATTCTATCCGCCCCCTCTTCCGCAATGGTCCCTGAGCCTTGGAGGGTGTGACAGAGGTGTTTCAGTGCTGGGCACTCCTCCATCCCTTCTTCTCAGCACTATGTTGCCTTTTGGGTGATCCCAGTGGTCATCGCCATCTGAAAAGAGAAGCTTTTCTAACCAGAAGTGAGAGTAGCGTTAATATGTGAATATGAGCATTAAGTATAGTATTCTCAGGGCAGCTTGGTGGGAATAGTATATACATTTAGTCAGACAAGAGCAGGCTTTATACCCCTAAGGCTCATGACCTCCCTTGCCATAGACTTTTGCTTAGGTTTTTCAGTACCAGCTATGTATCCCTCCCGTAGAGAGGGCCTTCAGTCCAATTATGGAGCAGTTGGTTACCCCAAGAGTAGACATGCCACTATTGCACCCATTCAGTCCTTGGGCCTGTCTGGCCAAATCTGAATATTCAGCGTCCACTGTTTTCACTGCTGATGACTTCTGTCTCCCATACTCTGCATGCAGTGCAGCTTTTTCCAGGTTTTAGTTGGCTGGTCTACAGGGAGAAGGTTTTCTGCTCAGCACCAGCTTGCTTTCTCAGTGACCTTGCCTCTCAGGCAACAGATGTCTTCAGCAATAGGGTCTTACTATCTGTTTCTCAAGGGAAACCAAGGGCTTTGGCAAAAGCCTTTAATGTTTTGGAGGCTACCGGCACCTCCTTGGCCAACAACTCACTGGAAGGTATCCCATCCCAGGTACTGAAAATTTTCTAGTAACAGTCTACAGCTTCTAGATGTGCCATTATTCAAAAAAGTAATTTTGCCGGGCGTGGTGGCGCACGCCTTTAATCCCAGCACTCGGGAGGCAGAGGTAGGAGGATTGCCGAGAGTTCGAGGCTACCCTGAGACTACGTAGTTAATTCCAGGTCAGCCTGGACCAGAGAGAGACCCTACCTCGAAAAACCAAAAAAAAAAAAAAAAAAAAAAAAGTAATTTTACATAAGTCTTATTCACAATATCTTGAAATTAGATTGACCCTCCCCCTGCCCTTTTTTTATGCATTCTCTACCCATGGCCTCGCTTAGGCCATTCCCCTCCCTGTAATCAGTTCTTCACTTACATATGTGCAATACCATACACTTAAGTCCTTCCCTTTCCTCCCTCCCTTATAGCCTTTTACCAGCTTACTGGTTTCTGGTACCTATTTTTGGCTGGAACTCATTCTTTATCCCCAGACTGGCCTCAAATTTATAGTGATCCTCCTATCTCAATCTTTGCAGTGCTGGGATATAGGGGTGAGCCACCATGCCTGGCTAATCAGAAGTTTCCTAAAGTATTGAGCAATGCTTTTTTTAAAAAAAAAAAAAAAAAAAGGAAGAAAGAAAGCTGGGCCTGGTAGCACATGCCTTTAATCCCAGAACTCGGGATGCAGAGGTAGGAGGATCGCCATGAGTTCGAGGCCACCCTGAGACTACATGGTAAATTCCAGGTTAGCCTGGGCTAGAGTGAAACCCTACCTTGGGGAAAAAAAAGAGAGAGAGAGAGAGAGAGAGAGAGAGCTGGGTGTGGTGGCACACGCCTTTAATCCCAGCACTCGGGAGGCAGAGGTAGGAGGATTGCTGTGAGTTTGAGGCCACCCTGAAACTGCACGTGAATTCCAAGTCAGCCTGGACTAGAGTGAGACCCTACCTCAAAAGACCAAAAAAAAAAAAAAAAAAAAAAAAAAAGAGCGAGAGCGAGCTGGGTGTGGTGGCACCTGACTTTAATGATCCCAGCACTTTGGAGGTAGAGGAAGGAGGATCTTTGAGAGTTTGAGGCCATCCTGAGACTACATAGTGAATTCCAGGATAGCTTGAGCTAGAGTGAGACCCTACCTTGAAAAACCAAAAAATTTAAATAAATTTTAAAAAAAGGATGAAGCTGAGCATCATGGTAACAGGAGGGTTCTCATGAGTTTAAGGCTTGCTTGGAGTACATAGTGAGTTCCAGACTAGCCTGGGCTAGAGTGAAACTTTGTCTCAAAAAATAAACAAAAAAATTTAAAAAGCTAAATGATTGGCTTTTTGCTAGTGCATATGGTTATGGAGTGAGAAATTGGGGAGTAGGATTAGAGGGCACACCCCTTCTTTTGGCCACATACCCAGCCGTAAATTTTTAATTATCAAAGTTTAAGACCTGCTATAATAAACTTCTCTTCTCATCCTTCCCCATCTTCCAGCAGCTTAGAAACCTCTTAGAAAGAAACCCAGGTGTGTGACAACTTACTTTCATAGAACATACTAGCTGCATGTATGCATTAGTATAATGGACATTCAATTCAGATGACACAGGACCGAGTACAGAGGTGCCTTGGTGGTCATTTTATCTGTTTCTATTACAGCCTTTGCCTGCATCCAGCCATGGGGGATATGAAAACCCCAGATTTTGATGACCTTCTGGCTGCTTTCGACATCCCAGATCCCACCAGCCTTGATGCCAAGGAGGCCATCCAGACTCCCAGTGAGGAGAATGAGAGTCCTCTCAAGTCTTCAGGCATGTGTATGGATGAGAGTGTGTCCTTGTCTCATTCAGGATCAGCCCCAGATGTGCCAGCTGTGAGTGTCATTGTCAAGAACACCAGCCGCCAGGAGTCATTTGAAGCAGAGAAAGACCACCTTGCTCCTAGTCTCTTACACAATGGATTCCGAGGCTCAGATGTGCCTCCAGACCCCCACCACTGTGGGAAGTTTGATTCTACTTTCATGAATGGAGACAGTGTCAGGAGTTTTTCTGGCAAGCTGGAGCCTCCCAAATCAGAGCCATTACCCACCTTCAACCAGTTCAGTCCAATCTCCAGTCCAGAGTCTGAGGATCCCATCAAAGATAATGGGTTTGGGATAAAGCCCAAACATTCTGACAGTTATTTCCCACCCCCTCCTGAGTGCGGAGCTGTTGGGGGGCCAGTACTGGAGGCTTTGGCTAAATTCCCAGTCCCAGAGCTACACATGTTTGATCACTTTTGTAAGAAAGAACCCAAGCCAGAACCTCTGCCTTTGGAGAGCCAGCAGGAACATGAACAAGGTGGGCAGAAGGTAGTGGAGCCTCACAAAGATCTGGATTCCAGTCGATTCTTCGGGGAAACTTTGGAGTTCAACAGTCACCCTAGCAACAGTATTGGAGAGCACAAGAAGCTTGCCCCAGACCTTAACACTTGCTCTTCTGTTCCCCCTAGGCAGCGTCTTAAGCCAGCTCATTCCAAGTTGTCCTCTTGTGTTGCAGCCTTGGTGGCCCTGCAGGCTAAAAGGGTGGCCAGTGTCACCAAGGAGGATCAGCCTGGCCATACAAAGGATCCCTCAGGGCCCATTAAAGAGGGTTCTAAAGGGAGCCCTAAAATGCCCAAGTCACCAAAGAGTCCCCGTAGCCCTCTGGAGGCCGCTAGAAAAAGTATCAAGCCATCGGACAGCCCTCGGAGCATCTGCAGTGACAGCAGCAGTAAAGGCTCCCCTTCTGTGGCTGCCAGCTCCCCACCAGCAATTCCCAAAGTCAGAATCAAAACCATTAAAACATCATCAGGGGAAATCAAACGGACTGTTACAAGGATCCTACCAGATCCTGATGATCCAAGTAAGAGCCCTGTTGGGTCACCTGTAGGGAGCACCATTGCTGAGGCTCCAAGCGAGGTGCCAGGGGATGAGGGCACAGCCTTGCCTGAGGAGCATTTTCCCGAGGCAGGCACAAATTCTGGGAGCCCCCACGATGACAGAAAAGGCGATGAGAGCATGACAAAGGCCAGTGACTCTTCATCTACCTGCCGCAGCTCTGGGCCCCGGGTGCCAAAAGGAGCTGCCCTGGCCTCACAGATGAGCAAGAAACAACAGAGCACAGCACCACAGGCATCAGCCCAGGCTCCTGCCAATCTCTTGCCCAAAGCTGTGCACTTGGCCAACCTGAATCTGGTCCCCACAGTGTTGCTGCATCCGTAACAGCCAAGTCCTCAGCCCAGAGACGGAGCCAGCCTCAGCTCACACAAATGTCAGTGCCCCTGGTACACCAGGTGAAAAAGGCTGCCCCTCTAATTGTGGAGGTCTTCAACAAGGTCCTCCACAGCTCTAACCCTGTGCCCCTCTATGCGCCAAATCTCAGCCCACCTGCAGACAGTAGGATCCACGTGCCGGCCAGTGGGTACTGCTGCTTGGAGTGTGGAGACGCATTGCCTTAGAGAAGAGCCTGAGCCAGCACTATGGCCGACCAGGTGTCCATATTGAGGTGCTGTGCACATTGTGTTCCAAGACTCTGCTTTTCTTCAACAAGTGCAGCCTGCTCCGGCATGCCCGTGACCACAAGAGCAAGGGACTTGTCATGCAGTGTTCTCAGCTGCTTGTGAAGCCCATCTCTGCAGACCAGATGTTTGTGTCAGCTCCTGTGACCTCCACAGCACCAGCAACCCCAGTCCCTTCCTCCTCCCCCAAACCTGGCCCCTCTGTGGGCAGTGCCAGTCCTTCACTTCCAGCCTTGCCACTTTACCCAGACCCTGTGAGGCTCATTAGGTACGGAACCAAATGCCCTGAATGTCACAAGCAGATGCGGGACTACATGGTTCTAGCTGCACATTTCCAGAGGACAACGGAGGAAACCGAGGGGCTGGTAAGCAGACCCTCACTGTGATGGGTGTCAGGCCTCTGGCTCAGACAGGTGGGAACAGTGGTGGAATCTTATGAGTTGTAGAAGAGGACTTGCTTGATGGTTAGTGTCCTATCTGAATATAAAGGGTTTCATGCTTATTTGGAAAGTTGGCCTATCTATAACTGTGGGGAGACTAAGAAAATGTAGCAAGTTTAGCAGGAGTGGTGGTATATCTTGAAATCCTAAAATCTGGGAGGCTAAAACAGAAGGATTATGAATTTGAGGCTAGCCTGGTCTAGTGAGGCTTTATCTGAAAAAAACAAAGATTTAGCAAGTCTTTATGGACATGTTCCATTTAACTCCTTATAGGGTCCATGGTTGGGCTTATGTTTGGTCTCTGCTGGATGGTCTCCTTCTGGCCCCTGGCAGATGATTTTGACATATGCCCAAAGAATTTGAGGAGAATTACTGCTTTGTGCCTCAGTCTATTTTCTGAGAGCTATGTCTTTTTTAAAAAATAAATTTTATTTATTTATTTATTTGAGAGAGAAAGTGATAGAGAGAAAGAGGTACAGAGAAAGAGAGAGAGAGAGAGAATGGGTGTGTCAGGGCCTCCAGCCACTGCAAACAGACTCCAGATGTGTGTGTACCCTTGAGCATCTGGCTAATGTGGGTCCTAGGGAATTGAACTGGGATCCTTTGGCTTTGCAGACAAATGTCTTAAGCGTTAAGCCATCCCTCCAGCCCTTTTTTTCTTTTGAAAGGCACTTAGTACTTAATGCTGAGATACTGCTTAATACAATTTAGAGCCCTTTGTTTTGGTAACCATCTACATTAGTAGTTCCCACCAAGAAGGAAGTCTCCTTATGAGTGTGGTGGTACATACTCATAACATCAATACTTTGGAGATGGAGGCAGGAAGGTTTTTTTGTTTTGTTTTGGTTTTTTGAGGTAGAGTCTCACTCCAGTTCAGGCTGACCTGGAATTCACTGTGTAGTCTCAGGGTGGTTTTGAACTCACAGTGATCCTCCTACCTCTGCTTCCCAAATGCTGGGATTAAAGGCGTGTGCCACCACGCCCAGCTCGGTTTTGTTTTTGTTTTTTTTAATGGTTTTTCAAGGTAGTGACTTGCTCTAGCCCAGGCTGACCTGGAATTCACTATATAGTCTCAGGGTGGTCTTGAACTCACAGCAGTCCTCCTACCTCTGCCTTCAAAGTGGTGGGATCAAAGGTATGAGCCACCATGCCTGGTCTGGAAGATCTCGAGTTCAAAGCCAGCCTGGGCTATGAAGTGAGACCCTATCTTTGTTTTTTTTTTTTTTTTTTTTTTTTTGGTTTTTCGAGGTAGGGTCTCTGTCTGGCTCAGGCTGACCTGGAATTCACTATGTAGTCTCGGGGTGGCCTCAAACTCTCGGTGATCCTCCTACCTCTGCCTCCCGAGTTCTGGGATTAAAGGCGTGCGCCACCACGCACGCCTTTAAATATTTTTATTTATTTGCAAAGAAAGAGAAAGAATATGAGAATGAATATGGGCATGCTAGGGCCTCTAGCCACTGTAAACAAACTCCATATGCATGCAACACTTTGTGCATCTGGCTGTATGTGGGTACCGGGGAATCAAACCTGGGTCATTAGACTTTGCAGGCAAGTGCTTTAACTGCTGAGCCATCTCTCCAGTCCTCTGTTTTTTTTTGGGGGGGGGGGGTTGTTTTTATGTTATTTATGGGGGGATGGGCACACCAGGGCCTCCCGCCACTGAAAATGAACTCCAGATGCATGCACCACCTTGTGCATCTGGTTTACATGGGTCCTGGCGAATCAAACCGGGGTCCTTTGACTTTGCAGGCAAATGCCTTAACTGCTAAGCCATCTTCTCCAGCCCAGCCCTGTTTTTTTTAAGAGGCCTCAAGTGAATTTTTTTCTCGTGACACAGTCAAGCCTGTTTCCTCACTGTTCCTTCTTTCACCAGGGCTGCAGAAACCTGGGTGGACAGTAGAACGAACAGTGTTGGTATTGGAGGCTGATGAGCTTTGTGTGTACCTGCTTGCCCATAGTGCCTGGGGCTCTGTGCTGCTCAGGGAATGTCAGCAGGAGGCAGTAGCTCATGGTGACAAGGGCAGCAGTCCATACCCAAACAGCTGTGATGTACAACAGACAGGGGTTAAAACAGGGTCAAGAACTAGCCATACAATGTGCCTCAGAGGGAACAATTCAGTGACTGCAGGATAGTGACAGTTTTGTGTATGATTTAAGTTGGGCCTGCAAGGTTGAGTTTGAAGAGGTAGTATATATATTCCAGCTTTGGGGAACACAGGTCTGAGTGGGTGCCGAGTGGGTTTAAGGAATTGTTGGGTGTGGTGGCCATGAGTGCTGGGTAGTGGCAAGAGATTGAACCTGCTAAGTCTACAGGGTTTCTGCTAAGGACTCAGCCTCAGTGTGTAGCATCACTTGTGGCCTCTAATCTTTGCCTGTCCCATTTTCCTTCTGATGAGTCAGATGGCTTATGGCCACCTACCCTTCTCCCAGGGGCCTCCGTGTTCTTGTTTGTCTTATTGTACTTGAGTTGGGCTATGGGTCATGACTCCTTTTTCTGAGTCTTGTGATTGAAGACCTTTGGCAGTAGAGATCTGGTGGATGGGCCTCTGATTTTTATTTTTTCATTTCATTTATTTATTTATTTTGTTTTAACTTTTTTTTTAATTTTTAATTTTTATTTATCTGAGAGTGACAGACAGAAAGAGGCAGAGAGAGAGAGAATGGGCACACCAGGGCCTCCAGCCACTGCAAATGAATTCCAGATGCATGCACCACCTTGTGCATTTGGCTTACATGGGTACCGGGGAATGGTGCCTCGAACCAGGGTCCTTAGACTTCACAGGCAAGCACTTAACCACTAAGCCATCTCTCCTGCCCCTATTTTTTTATTCTTTTGAAGCCATGTCTCACTCTAACTCAGGCTGACCTGGAACTTACTCTGTAACCCATTCTGGCGTCAAACTCTGGATGATCTTCTTACCTCAGCCTCTTGAGTGCTAGGATTAAGGGTATCACTACACCCAGCTTGTGATTTTTTTCATAGTTTTTTCCATATTTTCTAAAGTGTGTGAAGGTATAAGTCAAAATAGGCTACTACCCATCTCAACACATTTTCTCTGAGTTATTCTTCCCTATGGGAGCCAGACAAGGACACACCCCAAACAGGTTTGAATAGACTGTCCAGGAAGGCTTCTCTTAGCTGAGTCGCTTGAATCCTTCAAAACATCTCCTGCCGCTAAATGTGGCTTTTGCTTCTCAGAGAGTGGGTAACTCTTGAGATCAGAAAGTAGCCTTGATGGCTACTGGGCTTGGGTTCCCCTGTCACCATATCCAGCTTCAGGCCATACACCCAAGTCAAGAGGTACCCAGATGAGATGGGGTAGAGCTCTACACTAGATCAGGGACTGTAGCACAGCATGTTTGGGCTTCTGTTTTCCTCCTGGAAATGAGGAACCAGCTGCCTCCCTGCACACTGACGAAGGGAAGCTTGTCATCCTTTCCCTTGCATTCCAAGCCACCTGGCTAGGGCAGAAGGGCAACACAGGAATTATACCTCCTCCTTCTCCTCCTCCTCTTCTTTTTTTGGTTTTTTATTTTTTTATTTTTTAAATTTTCGAGGTAGGGTCTCACTCTAGCCCAGGCTGACCTGGAATTCACTCTGTATTCTCAGGGTGGCCTTGAACTCATAGCGATCCTCCTACCTCTGCCTCCCAAGTGCTGAGATTAAAGGCGTGCGCCACCACGCCCGGCTTTTTTTGGTTTTTTGAGGTAGGGTTTCACTCTAGCCCAGGCTGACCTGGAATTCACTATGTAGTCTCAGGGTGGCCTTGAACTCACGGCAGTCCTCCTGCCTCCTGAGTACTGGGGTTAAAGGCATGTGCCACCACACCTGGCTTTAATGTTTTATTTATTTGAGAAAGAGAGAGAATGGGCATGCCAGGACCTCTAGCTACTGCAAATGAACTCCAGACGCGCATGCTACCTTATGCATCTGGCTTACGTGTGTACTGGGGAATCGAACCTAAATTCATAGGCTTCACAGGCAAGCAACTTAACCACTAAGCCATCTCTCCAGCCCAGCTTATATATTTTTCTTTCCTTTTTTTTTTTTCCAAGGTAGGGTCTCACTTTAGTCCAGGCTACCTGAAATTCACTACATAGTCTCAGGGTGGCCTTGAACTCATGGCAATCCTCCTATCTCTGCCTCCCAAGTGCTGGGATTAAAGGCATGCGCCACCACACCCGGCTTCCCAGCTTATATTTCTTAACTGCTCAATTTATAACAGTACCTTTTCTTACTCTACTCTACTAGAACCCCAGCTCTTTTTTTTTTTTAAGTTATTTTATAAGAGAGAGAATGGCATGCCAGGGCCTCCAGTCACGGCAGTCAAACTCCAGACACATGTGCCACCTTGTGTGCATGTGCAACTTTGTGCATCTGGTTTATGTGAGATCTGGGGAATTGAACATGGATTTGCAACATGGATTTGCAGGCAGACACCTTAACTGCTAAGCCATCTCTCCAGCCTCACCCTCTTATTTATTTATGTACTTACTTACTAGAGACAGAGAGAGAGAAAGAATGGGTGCACCAGAGCCTCCAGCCACTGCAAATGAACTCCAGACACATGTGCCACCATGTGCATCTGGCTTATGTGGGACCTGGAGAATTGAACCTGGATCCTTAGGCTTCATAGGCAAGAGCCTTAACTGCTAAGCCATTTCACTAGCCCTCTTTTTATATTTTTTTTTGGTTTTTCAAGGTAGGGTCTCACTCTAGCTCAGGCTGACCTGGAATTCACTATGTAGTCTCAGGGTGGCCTCGAACTCACGGCAATCCTCCTACCTCTGCGTCCCAAGTGCTGGGATTAAAGGCGTGCGCCACCATGCCCGGCCTCTAGCCCTCTTTTTAAAAAGTATTTTTTAAAAATATCTTATTTATTTATTTATTTATTTATTTATTTGAGAGAGAGATACAGAAATAGGCAATTAGAGAGGGGGAGGGGGAGAATGGGTGCGCCAGGGCCTCTAGCCACTGCAAACGAACTCCAGATGCATGCACCCCCTTGTGTATCTGGCTTACGTGGGTTCTGGAGAATCAACCCTCGAACCAGGGTCCTTAGGCTTCATAGGCAAGCATTTAACCGCTAAGCCATCTCTCCAGCCCTAAGAAATATTTTTATTAATTTATTTGAAAAAGAGACAGAGAGTATGGGTGTGCCAGGGCTCCCTGTTGTTACAAATGAACTCCAGACACATGGGCTACTTCATGCATCTGGATTTATATGGGTACTGTACAATCAAATCTGGGCCATTAGGCTTTGCAAACAAAGTCTTTAATTGCTGAGAAATCTCTCCAGTCCATACCACCTTATGGAAAAAAATTGTTTTCCATAGCATTGATTTATTGAGGAAAATGGGTCTTATGTCTTGACAATTTTCCAGGACATTTCTGAATTGACTGATTTTTAAAAATCTATATCACATATTTTATCTGTAAACTAGAATTTAAGCATAAAAATTTGATTAAGCTGGGCATGGTGGTGCATGCCTTTAATCCCAGCCCTTGGAAGGGAAAGATAGGAAGATCGCTGTTCAAAGCCAGCCTGGGACTGCAGAGATCGTTCCAGAACAGCTTGGGCTGGAGTGAAACCCTACCTCGAAACAAACAACAAGAAAAAACACCCCCCACAACAAAACTTTATTAGAGTCAGATTCAGTTTGAGGGTATCCTTCCTATTTCATGACTTCAGGAGACACAAAGTACCTGCTGCTGGTCTCACTTGGAATGATGCTAACCTGATCAGTGGGTTTAGGTGGTGATACTCAGAGTCCTTCATCATGAAGCTCTTCACCTTTCCCCACTAATTTTAGTATCCAGTAATCACTAGAGTCTAGTTTTATTAGGAGTTGCAGAAGTGTGCTTTTCAAGTCTTACTCTGTTTCCTATTAGCTGAAGTTTTGTGTAAAATCTTTCCTCTTCTAGGTCTTTTGGTTACTCAAAAAATGTAGTTTATGTTGGAAAATAGTATATTTTGGAAAATTGTTAATTTGTTTCCTTTAATGAACAATATTCAGAGTAGTGACTTGATGCCCGGACAATCTAATGGTGTTTTTATTTTGGGATTTGGTCTCATGTTTCCCAGGTTGGACTCAAAATTGATGTTTAGTCTGGGATAACCTTGAAATTCTGATTCTCCTGCTTCTACATCCTGAATGCTGGAATGCACCACCTTACTCAGTTTATCCATTCTGATGATGGAACCGAAGTCTTTGTCCATGGTAGCACTCTACCAACTAAACTATATCACCAGTCCCCAATGGTGGTTTTATTTTAATTAATTAATTGATTTATTTATTTATTTTTCGAGGTAGGGTCTCGCTCTAGCCCAGGCTGACCTGGAATTCACTATGTACTCTCAGGGTGGCCTCAAACTCTCGGTGATCCTCCTACCTCTGCCTCCCGAGTGCTGGGATTAAAGGGGTGCCACCATGCCCGGCTTTTAAATGGTGTTTTTAAGAGTCTCTGTTTTATTGTTTTTAGACTAGTAGAAAGCAGGTAACAAGGTTTCTGAGCGTGATTTTTTTTTCTTGGCTTATGGAGGTAGGATCTCATTCTAGCCCAGGCTGACCTGGAATGTACTATGTAGTCTCAGGCTGGCCTCAAACTCACAGTGATCCTCCTACCTCTGCCTCCTGAGTGCTGGCATTAAAAACTGCACCACCATGTCCGACAAGTTTCTGTATTTTTTTGTGTGTTTGTGCATGTATGTATGCGTGTTTATGTGTGTGCAGGTGCACATGTGTGTATGAGTGCATGTGGAGACCAGAGGACAACCTTGGATGTCATTCCTTAGGAACTAGGGTTCCTTACAGGTTCTGGGGATCAAGCTCAGGTCCTGATGCTCACAAGGTAAGCACTTTACCAACTGAGCTACATCCCCAGCCCTGGAGTTTCCACTTTTAATTGTTCATTTTAATAGTGAGAAGTACATTCACAGTGTTGTACAAACAATTTCCAAAACACTTTTCATCTTATAAAATTAAAACTCTGTGCCCATTTGACACTATGCCCACTACCCCCTCTTCCCAGTCCCTGACAATTACCTTTCTTTTTTTTTTTTTTTTTTAATCTATCTATCAGTCATTTCATTGAGACAGGCTATCATGTAGTCCAGGCTGGCCAAGGGTTATCTTGAATTTCTGATCCTCCTACTTTCACTTCTCAAGTGCTGAGATTACAGACTTGTGCCACTATATTCAGTTTAGAAGGAATTTTTTTTTAAGACAGGGTCTCACACTCACCATTCTATTTTCTGTCTCTATGAATTTGACTATTCTCGATATATTATGTAAGTAGAGTCTTATACTATTTGTCCCTTTGTAATTATTTTACATGTCCTCAGGGTGGTTCTTCAATATAGTATTTGTCACAATTCCAGTTTTTTATTAGGTTAAACTGGGTATGTTGGCATATACCTGTAATTTCAACATTTGGGAAGCTGAGACAGGGAGATCTAACAAAATATAAGACTGAATAATACTCCTTTGTATATATAGTTCCTACATTTTGCTTACTCAATTTATGATGCATACTTGGGTTTCTTCTGTTTTGGCTAGTCTGAACAATGCCAATAGTATGAACATGGGTGCATAAGTTTGCAAGGAGACAGAGAATGAGAAAGAGAGGGATGAGGCATACCAGGGCCTCTTGCCATTGCAAATGAACTCCAGGTGTATGTGCTACTCTGTGCATCTGGCTTTATGTGGGCAGTGGGGATCTGAACTCAGGATGCCAGGCTTTGCAAGCAAGCACTTTTAACTGCTGAACCATCTCTCCAGTACCAGTATCTTTTAAAAAATATTTTTATTTATTAGAGAGAGAGAGCATGGGCATGCTACAGCCTCTTGCAAATGAACTCCAGGTATATGTGCAACCCTGTGCATATGGCTTTACCTGGGTACTGGGGAATTAAACACAAACCATCAGGCTTTGCAAGCAAGCACCTTTAACCCTTGAGCCATTTCTTCAGTCCCCCTAGTATCTTTTTTTCATAATTTAAAAAATATTTTTTTAATTATGAAAAAAATAATGGGCGCACCAGGGCCTGTAGCCACTGAAAATGGGTAATGGGGAATAAAACTGGGGTCCCTTAGGCTTTGCATACAAGTGTTTTAACTGCTAAACTAACTCTCCAGCCCCACAATATCTTTTTTTAAAATCAGTCTCATGTAACCAAGACTGGCAATGAACTCTCTATGTACCTGAAACTGGCCTTGAGTTCCTGATACTTCGGTATCTGCCTCTTAAGTACTGGGATTGTAGGCAGTGCCATACTGCCTAGCAGGTGTATAAATATCTGCTTAGGACTTTGCTTTTGATCCTTTGGGTTATATGCCCAGGAATGGTATTGCTGGATAATTTGGCAAATCTGTATATAATTTTTGAGGAACTGTCATAGTAACCACACCATTTTATACTCCTACCAGCAGTGTATAACAGTGCTGATTTTTCTATAACATAAGGTTTTTCTGGTGTTTTCTGGTGCCTTTTTTGTTTGTTTGTTTGTTTTTTGAGGTTGGGTCTTACTCCTGCTCAGGCTGACCTGGACCTCTCTCTGTAGTCCCAGGCTGGCCTTTGAACTCACAGTGATCCTCCTACGTCTGCCTCCTGAGTACTGGGATTAAAGGTGTACACCACTACACCCAGCTCTAATTGACTTTTATATCTCCTCCTCCTCCATTTTTTTCTTTGGAATTTTGGGATAAGGTCTCGTGTAGCCCAGGCTGGCTTTTAACTCTATGCAGCTGAGGATGGCTTCCCTTCTCTGACTGCTGAGTGCTGTGATCACAGTTGTGTGTCACCATGTATGTGTTACCATGCTTGGCTCAGTTATTCTTTTTGATGCTAAATTTATCCTCTTTTTGGTCAATGGGAGCGTCTTTGAGCTTGTTTTTCTGTCCTCTTAACATACAACTCTTGAGAAATTTCCCTAGTTTGAGTCCCAGCAAAGTGTCCTGGATGCATTTCTTTTGCTAACCATAGAATTGGTGGTGTTCTAAGAAGCCAGGTTTCTTTTAGTGAGGAATGGTAATTTAGAGGCCACAATCTGGGTACTAGATAAGCTTCTTCCTACTGGATCTATATATTCTTGGGCCTTTTCAATAGTCATACCTGGGAAAAACATACTTATAAAAGAAGGAAGGGAAAACTACTCATTTACATTGGTATTTTTTGTTTTGACAGAGAGACAAAAACAGAGAGAGAATGGGTGTTCCAGGTCCATTTCAGCAGCTGTGAACAAACTCCAGATGCATGCGCCCCCTTGTGGGCAAGTGTGGCATTGTGCCCTTGTGTCACTGCATCTGGCTAAATGTGAGACCTGGAGATTGGAACTGGCATTCTTAGGCTTAGCAGGCAGGCGCCTTAACTGCTAAGCCATCTCTCCAGCCTCGATACTTATATTTTTAAAATTTATTTATTTGCACACAAGAGAAATAAGCAGGTAGAGAGAATGGGCATGCCAAGGCCTCTAGCCACTGCAAACAAACTCCAGACACGTGTGCTACCTTGCATCTGGCTTATATGGGTATCGGAATCAAACCCAGGTCCTTGGGGTTTGCAGGCAAATGCCTTAACCACTAAGCAATCTCTCTGGTCTGATACTCATTTTTAAAAAAAGATTTTATTTTTCTTTCTTTTTTAAAAAATTTATTTCTTAGAGAGAGAAGGGAGTGAGGGAGAGAGAGCATGCCAGGGCCTCTAGCCATGTGCATCTGGCTTATGTGGGACCTGGAGAATCAAACCTGGGTCCTTAGGCTTTGCAAGCAAGCATATTAACTGCTAAGCCATCTCTCCAGCCCCTGATACTTTTTTTAAAAAAATACATTTTATCTATCTATCTATCTATCTATTTATTTATTTATTTATTTATTTATTTATTTATTTAAAAGCGAGAAAGGGACAGAGAGAGAAAGAATGGGCGTGGCAGAATCTCTAGCCTCTGCAAATGAACTCCAGATGCATGTGCCCCCTTATGCATCTGGCTTACATGGGTCCTGGAGAATTGAACTGGTATTCTTTGGCTTTGCAGGCATACACCTTAACTGCTAAGCCATTTCTTCAACTCTCTGATACTCAATTTTAAAATTATGGGATTATTTCTGTTTTTTCTTCCCTCTCCCTTCCCCCCTTCATCCCTCCCACTTTTCTGCTCCATTGTCTTAGTTTAAGGGCTATTTTATTAGCTTATTTTACTTTTTGAGAAAAAACAAAACGTTGAAGCAGGCAAGCTATAAATCTTGGGAGTTTCCTGGAGGAGAGAGATAGTCATGCCTTTTGATATAGGATCCAAGAAAGCAAGCAAATTCAGGGCTGGAGTTCAGAATGTAGCGGCATGGGGTGCTAAGCAGGTCTTAGAGAAACAGCTGGAAAACCCAGGGGGGTACGACAAGCATGCTTAGGATTTTGCTAAAGAAGAGATAGAAGAGGAAGAGTTGTCCTTTTTTTTTTAGAATTCAGAAAACTGGGCAGGCTTACCAGTGAAGATGTATAAACAACTGTCTTTTGTTGTTGTTATTGTTTTGAGACAGAGTCTAGCTATATAACTGAGGCTGGCCTGGAACTTGCAGACATGCTGCCTCAGTCTCCTTAGTGCTAGGCTTATAGGCCTGAGCCACCATGCCCAGCTTCATTCTTTTTTTTTTGTTTGTTTGTTTGTTTTCTTTTCTTTTTTTTCCTGCTGTGCATTTAAAAAAAATTTTTTTTATTAATTTATCTGCAAGGAGAGAGAAGAATGGGTGCACCAGGGCCTCTTGCCACTATAAATGAACTCTAGATGCATGTGCTACTTTTTGCATCTGGCTTTACTTGGGAATCAAACCCAGGCTGTCAGACTTTGCAAGCAAGTACCTTTAACTGCTGAGCCATCTCTACAGCCCCCTACTCTCTCTCTGTGTGCGTGTAGAGAATGATAGGATGTCTGCTGTGTATGTATGTGCAAATGTACATGATCTGTGCCCATACATGCTCATCTACCAGTTTCCTGGAGATGGAGCTGCCATTTTGCTGTTTTGGGTCAGTAAGCCCTAGCATTTCTCTGACCCTGCCAGCTGAAATGGGGTTACAGACATGCATGGCCATACCCTGATTTTTTTGTAGGTCTTGGGTAATCCAACTAGGGCAGTCTCAGGCCCTCATACTTGCAATACTAGCACAAGGCCCTGGGTTCAAGTTGCACACCACAGGAAGGGTTTTTTTTTTTTTTTTTTTTTTTTTTTTTTTTTTTTTTTTTGGTTTTCCAAGGGTCTCACTCTTGCTCAGGCTGACCTGGAATTCACTATGTAGTCTCAGGGTGGCCTCGAATTCTTGGTGATCCTCCTACCTCTGCCTCCTGAGAGTGCTGGGATTAAAGGCGTGCGCCACCATGCCCAGCATTTTTTTTTAAGAGAGAGAGAATTAGTGTGTCAGGGCCTCTGCATTTGAACTCCAGACACTTGTACTGCCTAGTGCGCATGTGCAGCCTTGAGCTTGTCTCACCTTTGTGCATCTGGCTTACAATTGACCTGGAGAGTCAAACATGTGTCCTTAGGTTTCTCGGGCAAGCACCTTAATCGCTAAGCCATCTCTCCAGCCCAGGAATGTTTTGTGTGTGTGTGTGTGTGTGTGTGTGTGTGTGTGTAAACGTGTGGGGTATATGTGCATGTGTATATGCATTTTTGTTTCATGTGTGAGCACATGTGTGGGGGGTACACATGAGTTTGCATGTGGAAGCCAAATATTGACATCAATATCTTCCTTTATTACTCTTTTCTTTATTTAACGAGGTAGGGTCTCACTTGATCCCAAAGCTGATTTAGCTAGTCTAGCTAGCCAGGCTGCTTGGAGGATCCCCATCTCCATTTTCCAAACACTAGACTTATAGGCTGCTGTCACACCGTGAAATTTTTTTTTTTCTTTTTTTTTTTTTTTTTTTTTTTTTTTTTTTTCGAGGTAGGGTTTCACTCTAGCTCAGGCTGACCTGGAATTCACTATGTAGTCTCAGGGTGGCCTCGAACTCACGGCGATTCTCCTACCTCTGCCTCCCAAGTGCTGGGATTAAAGGCGTGCGCCACCAAGCCCAGCCGTGAAAAATTTTTAAAATTGTAATTATATTGATGTTCATACTGTATAAAATAACTCACTTAAAGCAGTATTTTGATTTTGCAGCATAAAAAACAGATCTTTTCCTGTCTTTTCTCTCTCTCTCTTTTTTTTGGGGGGGGTTTCGAGGTAGGGTTTCACTTTAACTCAGGCTGATTTGGAATTCACTCTGTAGTCTCAGGGTATCCTTAAACTCACAGTGATCCTCCTCCTTCTGCCTCCTGAGTGCTGGGATTAAAGGCATCCGCCACCATGCCCAGCTTTTTTCCTGTCTTCTCTTACCGTTTTTCCCTGTGAGCCCCCTCTGACATCAGAACTGTGGCCCCCTCATTGAGCAGTCTAAGTGTCCCCTTTTTACTAAGAATATAGGAAAGGCCTGCCTGGGATGCAAGCACCAGCTATTCTGGTGCTGTCTCCCTGTAGACTGGGCTCTGCCCATTAGAGGAAAGAAACCCTTACAGCCCTAGAAGTATACAGGGAAAACAGGGTCAGGTCTGTCTCTATCTAATAAGGTGGTAACACTTGCTTGAATGTCAGTATCAACAGTTGCATAAGGTCCAAGGGTGTCACAAATGTTGGTTTTGAGGTTTTTTGTTTTGTTTATCGAGTTAAGGTCTCACTCTATCCCAGGCTGACCTGGAATTCACTATGTAGTCTCAAGGTGGCCTCCTACCTCTGAGTGCTAGGATTAAAGGTGTGCGCCACCACACCTGGTACAAATGCCCCACACAAATGTTTCAGATAGTTGGAAATGAGAATGGTTGAGGAGGGAGAGGAGGCTATTCCAGCTTGCTTCCTAGGAGAGCCACACAGCTGTGATGGGAAAGCCATGGGTCTGTGGCACCTGCATCATCTGCTTTTTTGGTGTTCTTTCCTAGACTTGCCAGGTATGCCAGATGCTGCTGCCCAACCAGTGCAGTTTCTGTGCGCACCAGCGGATTCATGCACACAAGTCTCCCTACTGCTGTCCGGAATGTGGGGTCCTCTGTCGTTCTGCCTACTTCCAGACCCACGTAAAGGAGAATTGCCTGCACTATGCCCGCAAGGTGGGCTACAGGTGGGTGCTACCTGGCTCATTGTCCTGGTATTGCCCAATGGCCAATTCTTTTCCTAAAGTGGAACTTATTTTATACTCAAATTTAGTTTTAAGAACTCAATAGTACAAGAATGTTGTCTAGTTTGTAAATAGACATTTTTTAGTTTTATAGAGGATAGGAAGGGTAAGAGGAAGAAGAATATAAAGAGTTTTTTAAAACTGTATGTTAGTCTGGTCATGGTGGTGCATTCCTGTAATCACAACATTTGGGAGCTGGAGTTTAAGATCAGCCTGTGTTACTTGAGATATTATCTCAGCCAAGCTAGGGAGAAGGCTCAGTGGTTAAAGTGCTTGCCATGCAAGCATGAGAAACTGACTTTGGATCCCTGACACCCATATAAAACCTGGGCATGGCAGCACACACACCTGTAACCCCAGTGCTGGGTAGTTGACCAAATAGGCGACCTCTGTGTTCAATGAGAGACTCTGCCTCAAAAATAGAGTGGAGTGGAGAAGGCTGAAGAGATGGTTCAACATTTAAGGCGCTTGCTTGCAAAGCCTAGTGACCAGGGTTTGATTCTCCAGTACCTATGTAAAGCTAGGTACACAGAGTGGCACATGTGTCTGAAGTTTGTTTGTAGTGGCTAGAGGACCTGGCATACCCATTCTGTCTGTCTGTCTCTCTCTCTCTCTCTCTCTCTCTCTCTCTGCTTGCAAATAAATAAATAAAATAGGGCTGGACAGATGGCTTAGTGGTTAAGGTGCTTGTCTGTGAAGCCTAAGGATCTAGGTTTGATTCCCCAGGACCCACGTAAGCCAGATGTACAAGGTGGCACATGTGTCTGGAATTCGTTTGCAATGGTTGGAGGCCTTGGCATGCCCATTTTCTGCCTCTTTCTCTCTCAAATCAATAAAATATGTTAAAAAAGAAAAAAAAAAAAGTTAAGCCGGTCATGGTGGCGCACACCTTTAATCCCAGCACTTGGGAGGAAGAGGTAGGAGGATTGCTATGATTTTGAGGCCACCCTGAGAATACAGAATGAATTCCAGGCCTGGGCTAGAGTGAGACCCTTCCTCGGAAAAAAAAAAGTTAAAACATATTTAAAAAATAAAATCAATATATAGAAATTGCAAAAGATACTTGATATTTACTTCTAGCCTACGCACGCGTGCACACACACACCACACGTGTATGCACCCCCCCACATGTACTCACACATATGAATACACATACTTGTATGTGTGTGTGTACATGTGTACTTGCATGTACACTCATGCCAGGGTCTCTTGCTGCCACAAATGAATGTCTGTCCACTTTTACATGGGTGGCTAGGAATTGAACTCAGGCTGAGTCTTTGCAAGCAAAGCCTTTAATAACTGAGCCATCTCCCCAGCCCCTGTTGTTTCTTTCTTTCTTTTTAAATATTTTATTATTTATGAATGAGAGAGAGAGGGGAAGAGGGAGGGAGGGAATGGGCATACCAGGGCCTCCAGCCACTGCAAACAAACTCCAGATGCATGTGTCACCTTGTACATTTGGCTTAAGTGGGTCCTGGGGAATCAAACCTGGGTCCTTAGGCTTTGCAGGCAAACGCCTTAACTGCTGTGCCATCTCTCCAGCTCCTCTTTTCCTTTTTTACTGAGTGAGTGTGTGCATGTTTACATATGTGAGTACAGGCAACATGTGTGGAGGTTAGTCCTTGCCTTCCACCTTGTTTCAGGCCAGGTCTCTAATTGTTCACTCTGTGTTCACCAGCTAGCTGGCCCACAAGCTTCCAAGGAATTTTTTTTTAAATTTTATTTATTTGCAAGCAGAGAGAGATGGAAGAGAGACAGATAGAATGGGTGTGTGAGGGACTCCAGCCACGGCAAATGGACTCCAGATACATTCAGCACTTTGTGCATCTGGCTTCTGTGTGGGTACTGGGGAACCAAACTCAGATCATTAGGCTCTTTAGGCAAGTGCCTTAGCCATTGAGCCATCTCTTCAACCCCCAAGGGATTCTTTTAGGTCTGCCTCCCTTCTTGGTGTAGGCTGGGTTATATATACTCATGCTACAGTGTCCAGCTTTACATGAGTTCAGAGGATTTGAGCTCAGGTACTTACACTTAAATAGTAAGTGCTTTATCCACAGTTTTTGTGAGTTAGGGTCTCATGCTAGTCTAAGATGACCTGGAACTTACTATATATTCTAGGCTGGCCTCAGATTTGTGGTGACCCATCTGCTTAAGCTTCCTGAGGACTAGGATTATAGGGATGAGCTACCCCTGGGCTATTTTCCATTTTTGTGAGTGTATTGTAGGAATGGAAAAGTTTATGTGTAACTTCTTGAGGAGCTGCCAGACAGCTTTCCAAAGTTGCTCTCGTTATCTTTGCCAATATTTGTTAGTCTGATTAAATTCCTTCTTAGGTACATGATTTGCAGATATTTTTTCCCACTTTGGTCCCAGCTGACCTGCATCTTACTGTGTAGTTTCAGCTGGCCTCAAACTCATAGCAATCTTTCTATCTCAGTCTCCAAGTACTGGGATTAAAGGTGTGTGCACCACAACTGATTTAAAGATACTTTTTTTTTTTTTTTTTTTTTTTGAGGTAGGGTTTCACTCTAACCCAGGCTGACCTGGAATTCACTATGTAGTCTCAGGATGGCTGTGAATTTATGGCGATCCTCCTACCTCTACCTCCGGAGTGCTGGGATTAAAGGTGTGCACCACCACACCCGGCCTGCATATGCTACTTAAAAAAATTTTTTTTAACTTATTAGAAGCATAGGGAGAGTATGGGTGCACCAGGGCCTCCTGCTACTGCAAACAAACTCCAAATTCATAGTCTATTTTGTGCATCTGGCTTTATGTGGGCACTGGGGAATTGAACCCAGTGCAGCCAACTTTGTAGGCAAGTGCTTTTAACCACTGATCCATCTTCCCAGCCCTCTCTACACTTTCTATCCACTTGTAATCCTGCTGGAGTCCATATCTTGCTGAGGATACTTTCTATCCTTTTGTGTTTTTACTTTCTTTTCCTTTTTTACATATTTTATTTATTTGTGGAGGTTGGGGAGAGAGTGAGTGACTATGGGCATTTAGGGCCTCTTGCCACTGCAAACAAACTCCATGCATATACCACTTTGTGCCTCTGGCTTTACGTGGGTACTGGGGAATTGAACTTGGGCTGTCAGGCTTTACAAGCAAATGCCTTTAACTGCTGATCCATTTCTCCAGCCCTGTATGTTTTTACTTTCAGTGAAGTTTTTCAAAGAATATAGACTGGATAATATGCACTTTAATTGGCTTTTGAGAAGAGTGTATTTATATTATTTCTGTAGGAATTTAGTCAAACTGCACAAATAAATCTGTGTGGGTGGGCATGTGTGAGGGACTGGGGAGGGAGAAAGAGTGCCTATCTTATGTGTAGTTGGCCACTTTAGAAATATGTGGGTGTTTTCCTTTTTGTAACATCTTTTGGTATGGAAACACTTCTGGGCCAGAAGTTTGTTATACATTTTTCAATTTTGTTTCTGACTCTGGAGATTGAAACAAGGGCCTCAGGATTTTTGTTGTTGTTTTATTATTATTATTTATTTATTAGAGAGAGAGAGAGAATGGGCACACCAGGGCCTCCAGCTGCTGCAAATGAACTCCAGATGCTTGTGCCACCTTGAGCATCTGGCTTATATGGGTTCTGGGGAATCGAACCTGGGTTCTTGGGCTTTGTAGGCAAGTGCCTTAACTGTTAAGCCATCTCTGCAGCCCTTTTTGTTTGTTTTTGAAGCAGGGTTTCATTCTAGTCCAGGGTGACCTGAACTCTATTCTATAGCCCAGACTGGCCTCAAACTCATGGCGATTCTCCTACTTCAGTCTTCTGAATGTTGGGATTAAAGGCATATGCCACCACTCTTGGCTGCTAATTTGTTTTGTTTTGTTTTGTTTTGTTTTTGAGGTAGGGTCTCCCTCTAGCTCAGGCTGACCTAGAATTCGCTATGTAGTCTTAGGCTGGTCTCAAACTCACAGCGATCCTCCTACCTCAGCCTCTTAAGTGCTGAAATTAAAGGTGTGTAGTACCACACTGTTTGTTGTATTTATTTATTTATTTATTTATTTATTTATTTATTTATTTATTTATTTTTGGTTTTTTGGTTTTTTCGAGGTAGGGTCTCACTTTGGCCCAGGCTGACCTGGAATTACCTATGTAGTCTCAGGGTGGCCTTGAACTCATGGCGATCCTCCTACCTCTGCCTCCTGAGTGCTGGGATTAAAGGTGTGTGCCACCACGCCCGGCTTCACACTGTTTGTTTTTAAGAATAATAAAAAAAATAATAAGTAGCTTGTAATTTAAAACATATATAAATTCAGTAATGAATACTCTTCATACAAACAGCTTTCTAGTTCTATGGACTTACTAATTGTTTGCCAAGGTGATTCTGTTGTCAGCTAAGAAACCGAGTTTTTTGGTAGGAGTCTCATGCTGTAGCCCAGGCTGGCCTGGAACTCACTATGTAGCTAAGGCTGGCTTTGACCTTATGGCAATCTTTCTATCTCAGCCTTCCAAGTGCTGAGATTATGGCGTCAGCCACCATGCCTGGCTAAGAAACAAATTTATTTATTTATTTATTTATTTATTTATTTATTTATTTATTTGTATTGTTTTGGCTTTTCAAGGTAGGGTTTCACTCTAGTCCAGGCTGACCTGCAATTCACTATGTAGTCTCAGAGTGGCCTTGAACTCATGGCGATCCTCCTACCTCTGCCTCCCAAGTGCTGGGATTAAAGGCATGTGCCACCACTCCTGGCTTTTTTTATTTTGTTTTTTTGAGGAAGGGTCTCTAGTCCAGGCTGAATGGAATTCACTATATAGTCTCAGGGTGGCCTTAAACTCACAGTGATCTTCCTACCTCTGCCTCCCGAGTGCTGGGATTAAAGGCGTGCACTTGCACAACAAACTTTTTTTTTGTTTCTGTTTTCTTGAGGCAGCAATAAACTTTTTAAAAAAAAACTTAAAAATTTTTTTTTGTTTATTACTTATTTATTTATTTGAGAGAGAGAGAGAGAATGGGCATGCTAGGGCCTCCAGCCACTGCAAATGAACTCCAGATGCATGTGCCACCTTGTGCATCTGGCTTACATGGGTACTGGGGAATTGAGCCTCGAACCGAGGTCCTTAGGCCTCACAGGCAAGCACTTAACCACTAAGCCCCCAGAAACAAACTTTTTTTTTTTTTTTTTTTTTTTTTTTTCGAGGTAGAGTCTCACTCTAGCTCAGGCTAAGAAACAAACTTTCAATGCTATTTCATTACTTTAAATTTAAACTTACACAGCCACATAGACAGTGCAACTATACAGAATAGCTCCATCCTCACAGCAATTCACCCTGGATAGTGCTGCTCTAGGAAACATCCCCTGAGCTCAGAAGGGTTTGTTTGAATGTAACGGTTATTGCTGGGTGCACTGCATTCCTGACTATGTATTGGTTAAAGGCCATCCCTGTTATCTGAGTGGCAGTGCATGGGAAAGCAAAGGCTTTCCGCAGTTTCCTTCTGAAAGACTCTCAGGACTTCTGCAGTTGTAACACATTCTGAATTGATGCCATTGCCATTTGTATCATCACTAAACCATTCTCCTCCTTCTCCATTCCCACCACTTTCTCTCAAGTAGCCTACAGTTTTCAGTATGCAAAAGGATGGCCATTGCAGGATGGTTAGGGTTTCTTTCCACTGTCTACCAGATACGGACTTGAGCTCATGGGGGCTTGGGGTTCCACGTTGTGCAGATTGCAGCAGGTGTGCTGTCAGGATGTACATGCAGAGGTTGCAGCCTACATGCTGGAGTGAGTGTAGGGCCTCTGACATGGCTCTGCTCCTGCCCTGTCTGTCTTCTAGCACTACCCCTGGGCCTAATACTCCCCCACCTCTATTGTCCAGGTGCATCCACTGTGGCGTCGTCCATTTGACCTTGGCCTTGCTGAAAAGCCACATCCAGGAGAGACACTGCCAGATTTTTCACAAATGTGCATTCTGCCCCATGGCCTTCAAGACTGCCAGCAGCACGATGGACCACAGTACCACCCAACATCCTACCCAACCCCACAGACCCTCACAGTGAGTGCAGCAGCAGGGCAAGAAGGTCCTTGGGGCAGAGAGGGTGGCATGGATACTATAGAAGTGGGTTAGGTACTGAGGCCATGGCAGAGATGTGTGGGGTCTCCTGAAGATGTCCCATGTCAGGGAAGGATGCTTGCTG
Source organism: Orientallactaga sibirica (assembly GCA_036365145.1). NCBI lineage: Eukaryota > Metazoa > Chordata > Mammalia > Rodentia > Dipodidae > Orientallactaga > Orientallactaga sibirica. Next base: position 4,569,053 of record JAEOAD010000031.1, on the reverse strand, counting down.
GCTCAGGATAGTGCTTTTCCACTGGTTTAGGAAGAGTAGAGACAGAGTGGAGGGCTGTATTGTTCTGCCAGTGGAGCCCTAGGCACCTCACACCCCTGGGGCTTGTCTCGACAGGCTCATTTATAAATGTTCCTGTGAAATGGTCTTCAACAAGAAGAGGCACATTCAACAGCATTTTTACCAGAATGTCAGCAAGACACAGGCAGGGGTCTTCAAGTGCCCAGAGTGCCCACTCTTATTCCTGCAGAAACCGGAGTTGATGCAGCATGTCAAGGTGGGGTGCTTTGGTGGAGGAGGCTGGGGAGATGGTAACATGCTTCAAGCTGGGGGTCTGACTCTGTGCATCTTTCCCCTTGCCCAATCAGTAATCGCTCTCCCCATCCCCAGAGCACCCATGGTGTTCCCCGAAACGTGGATGAGCTGTCAAGCCTTCAGTCTTCAACAGACACGTCCTCTAGTCGCCCTGGCTCTAGAGCTCCCACTGAGCCCCCAGCCACTAATGTGGCTGCTCGAAGTAGTTCCCTGCCTGCTGGTCGTTGGGGCCGGACAGAAGCCCATCGGAGGGTTGAAGCCAGACCCCGGATGAGGACAACTGGTTGGACCTGCCAGGAGTGTCAGGAGTGGGTTCCTGATCGAGAGAGCTATGTGTCTCACATGAAAAAGAGCCATGGTCGAGTAAGTGCAGCTACATGGTGCAGCACAACCGTGGACGGAGTCCTTGGGCTGCTGTCCCATGACCTTAGGACCCTCTCCTGTAGCTGATCCCTTCAGGTCCCTGATGCTTTGGGCAGGGAGGGTACTATAGACCTTGAGATCTTTGGGTGTGTCTTCCTTTCTGTCCATATCCTCTGAGAAGCAAGATGTACCCAAAACTATCTTAGGGTTCTCTTGCCTAGGGACCTATTTCCTGTTCCCTTAGATTCTGAAGCGGTACCCATGTCGGCAGTGTGAACAATCTTTCCACACCCCTAACAGCCTGCGCAAACATATCCGCAATAACCATGACACCGTAAAGAAGGTCTACACTTGCGGGTGAGTTTGGAGGTGCAAATGAGGAGGCCTTCTGAAGTTCAAAAGGTCATTTCTGTGGCCCTACTGGGGCTTTTCTCTGCTGTGAGATCAAGGGCCTCAGGCAAGAGACAATGAGTTCCTAAAGGGAAGCTGCTGTAGCTAAGCCAGAAATCAAACAGGTCAGAAACCAGCTTCCAGGACCTTCCAGGTAGATCCTTGAACCATTCCTATCCCACTCTCCATCCCTACACTCACTCAGTGGTGAGAGGTCTGACATTTGAACATAGATGTGGTGATGTGACCACATTCCCCTGTGTTAACCATCTGCCCAAGTTCTGGGACATGCCATGGCCCTTTCATATGGATCACTGGCTTAGTACTGGGGCTTTTGGGTGGAGCTGTCAGGGAGTGAGATCATGGTTGAGGGCCTGGTATTAAGCATGTAAGCCTTTTGATCTGCTATTTGCCCCTGTAGCTGTCTTGCTAGCTGGATCTGGTTGGAAACGCCTGCACCAGCACCAGATAGTCCAAGAATATGACAATCTGCCTGCTTGATCATCTCTCCCTCCTGGTATATGTAAAGACACTTGGGGAACGTGAAGGTCTTACCTCTCTGATTGTGCTGTTACAGGTACTGTACCGAGGACAGCCCCAGTTTTCCTCGGCCCTCCCTCCTGGAGAGCCACATCAGCCTTATGCATGGTATTAGAAATCCTGATTTGAGCCAGACGTCCAAAGTCAGACCTCCAGGCAGACATTCCTCTCAGGTGAGTGTGGACTGGCTACCTTCTAGAGTTGCTTACTAGGTGAGGCCTGGGACTGGAAAGGCATTAAGAGGGCTTTTGGGAGCTGGGCATAGTGACTAGAGTGAGACCCTACCTGAAAAAAAGAAAAAGAAAAAGAGGACTACTGGGGCCTTTTAGTACTTATGGCCACAGGCAAGCAGAATGATATCTTCCCTCTGGAGCACTGCATACATGGAGAGGACAGGACTCACAGGGAAATTGATTGGCCATTTTGTTGTTGTTTGCCTGTCACTGTGATCCTGCTTTTGCCTTCTAGCAGTCCTGTGAGACAGAGGCAGGCAGGACTATCTTGTTAGGGGAAGATTGTCACTTCCCTGCTCTTCCTGGATTGCCCTTCCTGGTTGTGGGAAGCCAAGAACCTGCTATGCTGGTCTCTTTCCCTATTCTCTTAACCCTGTCACATGACTCCATCCTGTTTCTGGTGAGCTTTTGGAGTAGCCTAATTGTACTCACTGGCTAAAGGCACTTTCCTGCAAGGCCTGCCAGCCTGGGGTCAATTCCCTAGCACCCACACAAAGTTAATCATTTGTTTACTGCAACAAGCGACCCTCGTACATCAGCCAAGTGTTGTGGTGAGAGGATCACCCTGAGTTTGAGATCAGCCTGGGCCACATTGTAAGTTCCAGGTCAGCCTTGGCTAGAGTGAGACCCTGCCTCAAAAACCAAGAGGGGGGAAAAAAAAATCAGAGGGAGAGAGACCTTAGAACTTGGGAGCATGCATGCATGCACACACACACACACACCAATTAAAATATTTAATTTAAAAATACAAAAAAACACCACCAAACAAAAAAAGAATGAAAACCTGGCCTGAGCAGTTCCTTCTTTGAGGCCTTTAGCTTCATTAGCCATGTCGGAGACTCACATCCAGGCTCAGTCTGGTCTCTGCTCACATTGTATTTCCTTTCAGGTGAACCATCTGAAAAGACCAATAAGTGAAGAAGAGGATGCTCCAAGTACCAGCAATGGTGCAGCTGTCTCTTCCAAAAAAAGGCACAAGTCCCTTTTTCAGTGTGCAAAATGTAGCTTTGCTACAGACTCCGGGCTTGAGTTTCAGAGCCACATACCTCAGCACCAGGTGGACAGTTCCACAGCCCAGTGTCTCCTCTGTGGCTTGTGCTACACCTCTGCCAGTTCCCTCAGCCGCCATCTCTTCATTGTCCACAAAGTAAAAGACCAGGAGGAGGAAGAGGAAGAGGAGATTGTAGAGGTGAAGGTAGAGTCAGCAGATCCTGAGGAGTGTTCTGGGGAGGACATGGCCATGGAAATGCGAGAGAATGGACTTGAAGAATGTGCCAGTGAGCCTTTGGTGGCTGACCTAGAAGCAAGGAGATCACTATGCCTAGATCTGGAGGAAGATGATGCCCAAGATGTTCAGAATCAACCACAGGCCTCTCGGGACCAGGATAGCCATGCACTGTTGCCTCCTCAGGTGTGACCAGAGGCTTTGCAGAGGTGTTGTTGGAACAGCCATGGCATCCTCCATTTGCCCTGCAGACTGGGAAATAAAAGGCTGTGCCCCAGGGTGTGTGTGGCCACTGTGATCTGGAGCAGTGTTTGCTCTGAGCTGTGGGTTCTAGATGTTTCCTAGCCCCAGGAAATGTAGGGTCACCCAGGACCCTCACAGCTCTGAATTTATTTCTCTTATTTATGGCTTTGTGCTGCTTCTTGGTACCCCAGTTCTCATCTGTGTCCTTCCAACTCCAGGCTATTCTGTAGTGCAACCCCCGTGCTGTCAGCTCAGCTTGAAATCCCTCAGTGATTGTGTTCTTCTGGGTCCCCCACTTGCTGCCTTCAGCAGGGGACTCCTCAGAGCTCTGTTTCCCAGCAGGCACTAATTCTCCTTCCAGCCTTCACAGCCTGAAAAGGAGGGGGAGGGATGAAGGGTACTGGCACAGTCCCTCTGGGAGAGCTCTTCCCAGCCTGGCTTGGTGAGGGCCCTTGGTCTCCTTACCTTTCCTTCCTGTCTTCTCTGATTCTTTTCCTCAGAAATAGTCCTGGGGACTTAATTGTCACACTGGCTCATGTCTCTGTGGGTGGGGGAAACTTTAGCACACTTCTGTTTGGAACTGGGAGCAGCAGGAGGTATGGCCAAAGTAGGCAGGTGCTGAGAGCCAGCCCCTTTTCAGAAGAAGCTGCAGATGGCTGTCCTCTCTGCTGCTGGCCTGTATTCCCTGAAGTGGGGATTGGGGCACCCAGACATTGGGATATTTGTATTCTTGCTCCTGTGCCATTAGAGAGGCTGCTGCTGCAGGCAGGCCAGCCCCTCCTCCTCTCTGCTACACTCATGTTGCTCAGACTATATTTCAATAAAAAAAAAATCTTCTTACCATGCAGGCAGGCTCTTGTATTCCTCTTCAAGTGAGCTGGCCCTCCCTTGTTCCACCTCAGGCTCTTCCCAGACTGCCCTTGATTGTCCCATCTCTGAAGAAAAACAGTGCTCTTGATGTCCATGGAAGCTCTAGGTTGAGGCACTTGTTAGGAAACCAGGAGCCCCCTACTTCTTGGTTCTCTAGAGAGCAGAGGGAGCATCTCAATACTGGTTAAGAGCTACCACAGTCTCCCCTGGCCTACTGGCATTGGCTTTAAGGCCTATTGAAATTCTGGGTAACTTTTCCTCCATAGGGGTTTCAACCTAAAAGACTCCTTTTTCGGTGAGGAGATGGAAAGGAAGAATTCTGTGACCTTCTTACAGCAATCAGAGATGAAATTGCCACTGGCATAGGGAATCCGGATGTGACAGAAGTTAAATTAGATTTGGAAAGTGGAGTTGTCTTTTCAGTTAACGGTGGAGTTAAGTGCTTGCCCAAGCAGAAGGTCTGTGGGCGGCATACTCTGTCTTCTGACCCACCTGGCCTGGGGTTGGGCCTAGTAGGATCTGGTGCAGTACAGGGAAATGAGTGCTGGTTGGGCTCTTGGAGGTGATTCTTCAAGGAAGGCATGGATATCAATTATGAATTAAGTTGGGTAAATATGCCTGACCTTTTCAGAATTGAAAAGACATGCGTTTCTCCACCTACCCCCATGCCAGTTTTTTTAGTGAAAGGCTAATGGTGGTGGGAAAGGTTAGTACTTGCCTCAGCTCCAGAGACTCTGTTGTCTGTACCATTTTTAATGAGTGTTCTTTTCTGGCAAGACTGCCGCCTCCCTGTTTCCCTGCTGGCACCGAGGCTGAGCCAGCCCTATTGCAGCTGTCTATAAAGCCTGAGCAAGATTCAATTGTCCCTTTCCTAGTTCCCATTGCAGGGAGCAAATATGTACCCTGGCTTCATTCACAAGAACACGTTCTTGAGGCTGATAAAGGGCTTTGTGGTAGCTGAATTCCTTCTTGCTCAGAAACCATGATAGCTAGAGCACAGGTGGAGGAGGTGAAGAAACTGAGGGTCTGCCACCTGTCCTGACACTAAACATGTCTTCCTGGAGTGGAAGAATGCCAGACTGCTCAGTAGGAAGTCTGGGTCATGGCCTGGGTTCTGCCTGCCTTTAGCCAACTCCTAACCTCACAGCCCCTACTCCCAAAATAGAGCTAGTAGCTCCCACCCAGCTCTGTCACAGGCTTTCGTGAGAACTTGAGTGTGTAAGCACTTTCTAGGTTCTAGAGTACTATGTGTATGTGGGGCAGAATGCACTTTAGGGCTTGGAGGGTGGAGCTTTCTTCATCTGCTCACACTTGGATTCTTGATATCAGTTAAGAAGTGGCCTGGCACACCTACCCCTGATTCAGTAATCATGATGATAATAGTATTTTAAGACCTGCTCACGTTCCCAGCATTTTATGGGGACTCTCATTTAATCCTTACATGGATATCAGTTATCCCCTATTTTACAAAGAAAACTTCCCAGGGAAGTTAAATGACAGACATGTTGGGCCACCTGTAATGTTGGTGCTGAATCAACCACTGTTCTGCCTTAGTGACCAAGGCTGCTTTGGCTGCTCTCAACCTGCCAGTTGTATGCAGCCACCCAAAGCCCACTTTTCTACTTCCCAAACAGGTTGGGTGTCCTATAGTGTTAGGTCCTCCCTAGAGTCCATCTGTGCCTTGTCACCTGAAGGAGGGCCCTACACATGCACAGGCAGTGTCTGACAACCATCCATTCTCACTGGGGTTTACTGTGTTGTTTGAAGACCATTTCTTGATGACTGTCTAGAAGAGGTTGCCTGATCCTCCCAGGGAACACATGAATCCCTCAGAGCCCAATATTTTCTCATCTCTTTTGCGATGTTTTTTAATGGTTGTACTATCATTTGTCACCATGAGAGAATGCTTGCTGTAACAGGCACTTAACTGCTGCAGGGAATACTCTACTGATCAAGTTAGATAAGATCCCTACCCTCTAGAAACTACCATTGAAGACACTGAGGCTTGACAAATGACTAGTATTTATTCTCTAAATGCTTTATGTCTGTAAAATGATATGCCGAATTACCTTGAGCTAACTATATTGTAGAAAAAATCTTTTCCCCTTATGTAAACGGTCTGGGTTTTAAAAACTTACCAGTTGTGACCCAAAGTGTTCCATTCTTTGCCCTTCCACAAACTGAGGGACCTCTGTCTTTTTCACCACTGTACATTCAATACCAGGTAGTTTTTATTTTTTGTTTGAAAAATTGATACATATACATGGGAAGACATTCAACAATATGAAATGAAAAGTGAACTTCCTGATGGAGGTCAGTTTCCAGTCCCCTCGCCAGAGTTAATCACTGTTATCTATATCTTGTGTATCCTCTCTGAGCAATTCTATGCATTTGCGAGTTTATAAATATGTATATTTATATATCTATTTTTAATACAAACAGTAGCATTCTATACTCAATGTTCTGAAGCTTGCTTTTTTTTTCATTTACATAGTATTTTGGAGATTGTTCCAAACTCATACACTGGGTTAATGTTAATTCTTTAAAAGCTTCTAGTTCAGTTTTTTTTTTTTGTTTTGTTTTGTTTTTGTTTTGTGGATACAATCGTTGCTCAAAGAATGTATGGATGAGGGCTGGAGAGATGGCTAAGCAGTTAAGGAGCTTGCCTGCAAAGTCTAATGACCCAGGTTCAATTCCCCAGTACCCAGGTAAAACCAATATGCATCTGGAGTTTGTTTGCAGTGGCTGGAGGCCCTGGTGTGCCCATTCTCTCTGTCTCTCCTCCCTCTGTCTCTGCTTGCAAATCAATAAAAATATTTTTAAGAGAAGTATGTATGTATGGATGGATGGATGAATGAATGAATGAATGCATGTGTGAATGAATCCGAATCAACTGGCAACTACAACTACAGGTCAGGGTCTGACCTGATCAAGGCAGACCTTCTAGATTCATCAGCATGTCCTCTTGCCTTCTCCAAAGGTTCAGGCTGCCGTTCACCTTTTCCAACAGATGACACAACGGCCTTAGGAAGTAAGTACAGGATGTCTTGGGCCACAAAGGAAAGAGCAGAGCCTAAAACTCTATGTGCGTGTGAAGGTCAGAGGTTGATGCTGGGTATCTCCTCAATTTCTTTCCATCTTCCATCTCTTCCCCGCCCCACTTCCATTCTTCCTCTATTAGAGAGAAGGGGTGGGGGGGAGAGAATGTATATGCCAGGGCGTCCTGCTGCTGCAAACATTTCCAGATGCATATGCCATTTTGTGTGTCTGGCTCTACGCGGGCACTGGGGACTTGAACCCTAGTCTTTTGGCTTTGCAAGCAAGCTCCATCCACTGAAACATTTCTCCAGTCTCATCTTATTTTTCAAAATTTATTTGTCAGAAAAGTTTAAAAATTATATTTGAGAGAGAGAGAGAGAGAGAGAGAAAATGGCCATCTTGCCACTGCAAAGAAACATCAGATGCACCACTTTGTGTGTCTGGGTACTGGGGAATCAAACCTGGTTTGGCATGCTTTGCAAGCAAGTGCCTTTAACCACTAAATCATCTCTCCAGTCCACCTTATTTTATTTTCTCTTTAAATATTTTAAAATATTTTTTATTTTTATTTATTGAGAGAGAGAGAATGAGCATGCAAGGGCCTCCAGCCACTGCAAATAAACTCTAGACACATGTGTCACCTTGCATCTGGTTTATGTGGGTCCTGGAGAATTGAACCTGGGTCCTTTGGCTTTGCCAGCAAGCACCTTAATGACAAAGCCATTTCTCCACTCTCCACTCCTCTTTTTAAATATTTTATTTATTTATGAGAGAGAGATTGGGTGCACCAGGACATCTAGTTACTGTAAATGAACTTCAGACATTCACCATCTTGTGCATCTGGCTTACGTGGCTACTGGGAAATCAAATCTGGTTCCTTAGGCTTTGCAGACAAGTGCCTTAACTGCTAAGCCACTTCTCCATCCCCTCCACCTTACTTTTTTTTGAGACAAGTTCTCTTACTGAATTTACTCAGAGCTTACTAATAGACTAGCTAGCCAGAAAGTCCTGAGGATTCTCCTGACTCCTGTCTCCTCACTGCTAGGATCATAGGCATATGCAGGCTTTTATGTGGGTACTGGGATTCTGAACTCAGGTCCTTATGCTTGTAAGGCAAGCACTTTGCCTGCTGAGTCATCTCTCCCTCCCTGAACCTGATCTTGCTCTTGATGTGTGTATTAAACCACTCTTCAATCTGCCATGAATTAAACTAGGAAGTTCCATTGTTACTTGCTTTCCTCTTGGGTTTTTTTTTTTGGGGGGGGTTTCCCAGGTAGGGTCTCACTCAAGCCCAGGCTGACCTGGAATTCACTATGTATTCTCAGGGTGGCTTTGAACTCACGGCGATCCTCCTACCTCTGCCTCCCAAGTGCTGGGATTACAGGAGTGCGCCACCACACCTGGCTCTCCTCTGGGATTTTATAGTCTGTGGGCGAATTAGCTTGGGATTGTCCCCTAAATCCATTCTGTAGGACTGATTTCTTTTGGTATTTTCAAAGGATGAGCTCCTAAGAAGCTCTTTGCCTATGGAGGTGGTTTCACATTTCTTTCTTTTTCTTTTTCTTTTCTTTCTTTTTTTTTTTTTTTGGTTTTTGGTTTTTGGTTTTTTGCGGTAGGGTTTCACTTCAGCCCAGGCTATCCTGGAATTCACTATGTAGTCTCAGGATGGCCTTGAACGCACAGCAATCTCCCTACCTCTGTCTCCCAAGTGCTTGGATAAAAGGTGTGTGCCATCACACCCAGCTTCTTGTTTTTTTATATTTATTAATTTATTTGCTAGTAGAGGATAGAAGACGGACAGAGAGTGGGGGTGCCAGGGCCTCCAAACCCTGCAAATGAACTATAGATGCATGTGCTACTTTGTGTATCTGGCTTTATGTAAGTACTGGGGAATCAAACTCTGGTTGTTAGCCTTTGCAGGAAAGCATCTTAACCACTGATCAATCAATCCAGCCTTCACTTTTTGGGGGGAGGGGGAGGGTTTCAAGGTAGGGCCTCATTGTAGCTCAGGCTGACCTGGAATTCACTATGTAGTCTCAGGGTGGCCTTGAACTCACAGCGATACTCCTACCTCTGCCTCCCAAATGCTGCGATTAAAGGCCTATGCCACCACACCTGGCTTCACATTTCTTTACTAGACTACTTCTGAAGAGTTTTTGGATAGGATTTAATAAACGGCACCAAAGCTGGGCATGATGACACAAATCTGTAACCCCAGCACTAGGATCAGGAGTTCAAAGTTATAATTGGATAGGTAGTGAGTGGATGGCCAGCTTAGGTTATGCTAGACTTTGCCTTAAACATTAAAAGACGCTTCTTTCTCTCTGTGTGCCTCTCTCTCTCTCTCTAAATTCTCTCAGATTTAAAAAAAAAAAAATTGAAAGAAGGGCTGGAAGGATTGTTTAGCAGTAAGGCATTTGCCTGCAAAGCTGAAGGACCCAGATTCAATTCCCCAGGACCCACATAAGCCAGATGCACAAGGTGGCACACGCATCTGGAGTTCGTTTGCAGTAGCTGGAGGCCCTGGCATGCCCATTTTCTCTCCCCCCACTTTTCTTCTTTCTGTGTCAAATAAATAAACATAAAATATTTAAAAAAAAAAAAAAAAAGGGCTGGAGAGATGGATCAGTGATAAGGCACTTGCCTGCAAAGCCTAATGACCTGGGTTGAATTCCCTAGTACCCACATAAAGCCAAATGTGCAAGGTGGTCCATGCATCTGAGTTTGTTTACAGTGGCTGGAGGTCCTGGCATACTCATTCTCTCTCTCTGTTTGCAAATAAAAATATTTCTAAAAAACACAAAATTGGAAAAGAAGATAGGGATAGGGGGTTGGGTAGAGATTGGGAGGCTAAGGTAGGAGGGTTGCAAAGTCAAGGTATAGAAGTCATGGAAGGGTTAGTTAGGGCTATAGCCCAGTGGTAGAGCATTTGACTATCATGCTCGAGGTCCTGAGCTGAACCTCTAAGCACAGACCAAAAAAAAGTAAGAGGGTTAGGCAGAAGAGTTAAAATAATTGAGAACCTAGGAACATTGATATTAGTTACTTTTCTCGTCACTGCAGTAAAATAACTAGGTAAAGCAATTTTAAAAGGGTTTATTTCAGTTTACAGTTCAAGGTTACAGTCCATGGTAGGGAAGGCGTGGTTGCAGGCAGCTGGTCACATTGCATGGGCAATCACTCTAGTCCAGGCTGATCTGGAATTCACTATGTAGTCTCAGGGTGGCCTTGAACTCGCTGCAGTTCTCCTATATCTGCCTACTGAGTGCTGGGATTAAAGGCATATGTCACCATGCCTTACACAGAAAAGTTTTTTTTTTAATTTAATTGATTTATTTGAGCGAGAATGGGCACACTGGGGTGTCTAGCTGCTACAAACTCCAGATGCATGTTCCACCTTGTGCATCTGGCTTATGTGGGTACTGGGGAATTGAACCTAGATCCTTAAGCTTTGCAGGCAAGCGCCTTTACTAAGCAAATCTCTCCAGTCCCCAGGTTTGATTCCCCAGTACCCATGTAAAGCCAGATGTACAAGGTGGCACATGCATCCAGAGCTCATTTTCAGTGGCTGGAGGCCCTGATGCACCATTCTCTCTCTTCTTGAAGATAAATAAAACTAAAAATAGGGGCTGGAGAAATGGCTTAGCAGTTAAGGCATTTGCCTGCAAAGCCAAAGGATCCCGGTTTGACTCTCCAGGACCCACATAAGCCAGATGCACAAGGGGGCCATGCATCTGGAGTTCATTTGCAGTGCCTGGAGGCCCTGGTGTACCTTCTGTCTCTTTCTCAAATAAATAAATATATTAAAAACTATATATATATATATTTTGGTTTTTCAAGGTAGGGTCTCTAGCCCAGGCTGACCTTATATTAAGTATGTAGTCTCAGAGTGGCCTTAAACTCACAATGATCCTCCTACCTCCCAAGTACTGGGATTAAAGGCGTGCGCCACCACACCCGGCTCTAAAATATATATATATATATATAATTGGTTTTTTCGAGGTAGGGTTTCACTCTAGCCCAGGCTGACCTGGAATTCACTCTGTATTCTCAGGGTGGTCTCGAACTCATGGTGATCCTCCTACCTCTGCCTCCCAAGTGCTGGGATTAAAGGCGTGCACCACCACGCCCAGCAAAAATTTTTTTTTAAGTTAAAAAAAAATGCTGGGTGCAGTGCTCATGCCTATAATCCTAGCACTTGGGAGGCTGAGGTAAGAAGGATCACTATGAGTTCAAGGACAGCCTGAGGCTACAGAGTGAATTTCAGGTCAGCCTGGGCTAAAAAAAAAGGTGGGGAGGGAGCTGAGGAGATTGCTCAGTGGTTAAAGGTGCTTGCTTGCAAACCCTAGCAGCCTAGGTTCAATTCCCCAGTCTCCATGTAAAGCCAGGTGCACAAAGTGTCATCTGGAGTTTGTGTCTCTCCCTTGCCCTCTCTCTCTCCTCTCCCTCCCTCCCTTTCCCCTCTCTTTGTTCACTTGCAAATATATTTTTTTAAAAATTAAAGAAACAAACCTTGGAAACATAGGCCTATAGTCCCAGCTACTTGGAAGGCTAAGGCAGGCAGATCTCCAAGTTCAGGGCTAGCTTGGGCAATTTACTGAGACCCTGTTTCAAAATGAAAAAAAGAAAAAAGAAAGAAAGAAAGAAAGAAAGAAAGAAAGAAAGAAAGAAAAGAAAAGAAAAGAAAGGGCTAGGAATACAGCTTAGTGGTAACTTGCCTAGACTGTTAGGGCCCCTAGGTTCAATCCCTAGTAGGGAGAGAGGGAAAGGGAAGAAAGAAGGCAGAGGCTGGTTTGCTCTGCAAAGAGAGGTCTGGGCTGAGGCCCAGTTGAAGATGGTGGTTGGGCTCTACTGACTAATTGTTGTCCCATATCCAGAGTGACCCTGTCTTCTGGAAAGTGCCTGGATTTGTGGCAGTCTAGCATAGAATAGGAGCAGGTAGACTGGGGAAAATACTTGGTTGGGCAGCGTTACTGTTGGGTCTCAAATTCCCCTTCCAATCAAACTAGATAGAACCAGGAGTGGCTTCTTGTTGCCAGTAATCCTTTAATTGGTGTCCACTTACCAAAACACAGCTGTGGCCACAACTCCAGTCCGCGGACAGGAGGATGTCAGGACTTGGAGGCTCCACCCTTTTGGAACTGAGGCTCAGCTTGGGGGCTGCAGCAACCCTAGGACAGAGTATTGCAGCCAGGCCTAGTGGTGCAGGCCTGTAATCTGCCACTTAGAGGCTGAGGCAGGAGGATAGAAAGCGTAAAGCCTGCCTAGGTTACAGAGTGCATTCAAGGCCAGCTTGTTTCAAAATAAAAAGTTAAGAGGCTAGGGAGATAGCTTAGTGATTAAAGGAGCTTGCTTGCAAAGCTTGCCAGCCTGAGTTCAATTCTCCAGCACCCACCTAAAGTGTATGCAAAGTGGTGTATGCATCTGTGATCCCAGTGCACCACACCCATCCAGTCTCCCACACCCCCCACACAAAATAAGTTTAAATTTTTTTAAAGGGCTAGAAGGGGGCTGGGGAAATGGCTTAGCAGTTAAGGTGTTTGCCTGTGAAGCCTAAGGACCCCAGTTCGATTCCCCAGGACCCATGTAAGCCAGATGCACAAGGGGGCACATGCATCTGGAGTTTGTTTGCAGTGGCTAGAAGCCCTGGCACACACCCATTATTTTTCTCTCTGCCTCTTCCTCTCTATCTGTCAAATAAATAAAATATATTTTTTTTTAAAAAAAGGGCTAGGACCCTGGCATGGTGGCACATGCCTCTAACCCCAGCATTCTGGAGGCAGAAGTAAGAGAATCATTGTGAATTTGAAGCCAGCCAGAGACTACCTAGTGAATTCCTGGAAAACAAAAAAATAAAATAAAAATGGCTAGGTATATAGCTCAGTGGTGGAGTGCTTGCTTTTCATTTGTGTAGTGACCCTAGGTTCAACCTCAGGACCACAAAACCAGCAACCACGTGCGTGTGCACCCCCCCCCCCCAAATCCCACTACAGTAAGCCTGCAATAAGGGCTGCCTACAGTATGAGGCAGTGCGTTCTCATGGGCAGTAAGGTCATCAGAGATTTGGCTTTGTTAAGCTCTAAGCTAGGACCTTACTTTAGTGAAATAAAGAGAAGGAATGGAAAGAGGAAACTGAAACAGTACACAGGTATTTGATTAAGTTGTCATTCTAGTAATGTCACTCACTCAGGTCACTAGTCTGGGGAGCTTTGAGGACTAGAGTTGAAGTTAATGATGCTACAGAAATCCTCCTGGGCCTGTGACCCTAGCCCTGTGCCACAGTTTGTGGAAAGGCCACCTCAACATGAATCTACATGGACTCCAAAATAGCAAAATAAGATCTAGGAAGTTCAAAGGCCAGGGGGAAGTTAATATTTGTGACACTTTGTTTTTCAAAGCTCTCATATGAAGTATGGCCATTCATGGCTTGAGGCAAACTTTTGTTTATTTTCATTTATTTATTTGAGAGCAACAGACAGAAAGCGGCAGAGAGAGAGAATGGGCACACCAGGGCTTCCAGCCACAGCAAACGAACTCCAGATGCAGGTGCCACCTTATGCATATGGTTTATGTGGGTACTGGGGAATCAAGCCTCAAACCGGGGTCCTTAGGCTTCACAGGCAAGTGCTTAACTGCTAAGCCATCTCTCCAGCCCAGGCTTTTTGTTTTTATTAATTCTTTTGGGGGCGGTTTGAGGTAGGGTCTCACTCTAGCTCAGGCTGACCTGGAATTTACTATGTAGTCTCCCTCTGCCTCCTGAGTGCTGGGATTAAAGGCGTGCACTTCCATGCCCGGCTCTAATTATTATTTTTTAATTTTTTATTTATTTTTTTATTTATTTTATTTATTTTATTTATTTGAGAGAGAGAGAGGGAGAGGGAGAATGGGCATGCCAGGACCTTCAGCCACTGTACATGAAATCCAGAAACATGTGCCAATTTATGCATCTGGCTTCCATGGGTCCTGGGGAATCGAACCTGGGTCCTTTGGTTTTGCAGGCAAACACCTTAGCCACTAAGCCATCTCTCTAGCCCTGAGGCAAACTTTTAAATGAATCTGGTCAGAGAGGAAGACACTGTATGATGTGAGGCTCTTAAGTCCCATTTTCTGCAAGAAGCTGTTAAAGACACAACCTTTAAAACCAGCCCTTGGTAGGCTGAGGTAAGGGAATTGCCATGAATTCAAGGCCAGCCTGGGCTACAGAGCAAGTTCCAGGTCAGCCTGGGCTAGAATGAGCCCCTGCTTTAAAACAAAACAAAACAAAACAAAACAAAACAAACCAAAACAAAACAAAACAAAACAAATCCCAGCACTCGGGAGAGGCTAAGGTAGGAGGATCACTGTGAGTCTGAGACCACCCTGAGACTACTGAGACTACATAGTGAATTCCAGGTCAACCTGGGCTAGAGTGAGATCCTAACTAAAAAAAAAAAAAAAAAAAAAAAAAAAAAAAAAAAAAAAGAAAAAGAAGAAATGAAAAAGAAAGGGCTCAGTGGTTATAGGCGCTTAGTTGCAGAGCCTGTGGCACAGGTGCAATTTCCAAGCTTTCCATATAATCCAGACAGAACAGAGTGGTGCGTCTAGTGTTTGTTCATTTTTAGTAGCAAATGGCTCACATGCACATGGTTATGCACACATGCAGATAAATAAATACAAATTTACAAAAGCAAATTTTAAAGCAAAAAGAAAGAGATGTTTTATGGTCAGTGTTTCCATACTACTGCAGGGCTGTTATATCAAAAAGGTGCTAGACCTCTGTGGCTTCAGAATAGAGTTTACCTTGGAATAATACACAAGTCTACTTGAAAATGAAGTGGGTTACTGTAGCAGACAGCTTCAGGTTCGCTGAGATGAACTTTCAGACCGGGCACAGTTATGGAGGAAGGGATATTATTTATTGAAGCTTACAGATCCAGGGGAAGTTCCATAAAGGCAGGAGAAGCAGCCTGCTCTCCACAGGACCAAGCAGAGAGAAAAAGCCAACCAGCCACCACAGCACACAGAGCAAAACTAAGCCAAAATGTTTTACAGCACACTTCAGTGTCCTGCTAGGCACATTTGCATATCTTTACAATGGAATCTCAAACCCACCATTAACACCTTAAGACCGGCCCCCAGTGACATTGCCTCTAGCAAGGTGATTGCAGATGCAAACTATACCTAGCAAAACACTGAATATATTGGGGGACATATATTCAAACTACCACAGTTACCTATAGAAAGAACATATTTCATTTCCTGGTGCTATCCATGCACAGACTGGGGCACCTCCAGCAAGAGTATCCTAGATAGCTGGGCATGGTGACAGTCTCCTTTAATCCCAGCACTTGGGAGGCAGAGGTAGGAGGATCATCGTGAGTTCAAGGCCACCCTGAGACTACATAGTGAAAAACCAAAAAAAAAAAAGTATCCTAGACAATGCTGAGGCATGGCAATAGCAGAGGGAGGATGGACTTGGAAGGGTATTTGATAATGACAAGCCCCTTCCTACCAACCCTGATTAATCCCTACTCTGTTTCTTCCCTTAGAACTGTGGCCACATGTCATGTTCTGCTCTTCACTTTCCCCCACCCCAGGCCAGGGGACTAACTCTGGCTCTTTAGGAGCTCATCTTAACCCTCAGGCACTGGCATCACATGCTGGGTCTAATCTGTTTCAGCTTTAGCCATGAGATTGCTTCTGCCTTGCTCAGAAGGCCAATGTCTGCATTTTATAACCCAGTCCTGATAACCCATTACTGCTTGATAAGGACATTTGGCTCCCTTTGGGCTCTTCTAAGAAGTTTGGTAGAGAAAGGCAGGGTAAATATCTCAGGGAAAGCAAACATTTGATAATCTTCATAGGCTAAGGGGAGGGGGCCAGGCAGAGAAACACGGAAAGCTGTTAGAGCAAACTGCTGAGAAGGTCAGAAGCTGGCGGGCCTTGGACGGGAACAACACACTTTAAAGCAGAGGTTGGTATGACACAAGGTTGATAAAGCTAGCCTGCTCTCTTCCAAAGCTGATGTTCTTGCCCAATAGTCATTTTTTCATTGTGGGTATTTTGCTTGTTTGTTTTGTTTTCTGAGATAGGGCCTCACTATATAGACCACAATGGCCTCAAACTTATAGAGATCTTCTACTTAACCTTTCAAGTGCTAGCATTACAGTCACAAGCCTCCATGCCCAGATTCTTGTGTTTTGAAGAAACAGTTGATCAATGGAAATGAAGGTTACAGGGAAGTTGGTAAAAGGGATTCTAAGACAACACTTCATTCTAGTTATAGGTGGCAAAAGATGCTATGACTGGAAATCCAGATGTCTAAGTAGGAATGGAATCAAGTGTTACTATCATCTCAGGCACAAGCAACAGATTACTTCATATATATATATATATATATATATATATATATATATATATATATATATAGAGAGAGAGAGAGAGAGAGAGAGATGTGCACAGAGAGGGGGAACAAGTGGTCTGGAGCTGCCCTAAAGCCAAGTGCAGGCTTGGGAGGTAGAAGGATGATAACAGGCTGGTATTTTAGAAGTGGAGGAATTCCTAGTGACAAAGTTTGAGTGGTAGGCATTTGATTTTGTTGTTAGAGGGAAGGGAGAGTGAAGGTATTTGAGAGGACAAGATCAATGTGCCTGCTGACAGGGTGTTGTCTGAGTCAGACAGAGAAACTAGGTGGATATCTGGACCAGTCTGCTGCACAGCCACACTCAACGAGATGAGACACTGTTTCATGTAGCCCAGGTGGGCTTTGAACTCTCCTGCTTCTACCTCCTGAGTGCTGGAAATACAGGTTTTATGGTTGGAGATCAAACCCAGGGCTTTGTGCATGACCAGGCAGGCACTGTACCACATCCTCAGCCCATTGGCATATATATATATATGTTGTTTTTGTTTTTTTCAAGGTAGGGTCTTGCTCTAGCCCAAGCTGACCTGGAATTACTATGTAATCTCAGGGTGGCCTCGAACTCACAGCGATCCTCCTACCTTTGCCCTCCGAGGGCTGGGATTAAAGGCCTTTGTATTTTTATTTATTTATTTTTTTCAGGTCTTGCTCTAGCCCAGGCTGACCTGCAATTCACTAATGTAGTCTCAGTCAGGCAATCCTCCTAACTCAGCCTCCCATGATCTTTGTTTTTAATAATTTCATGTAGAGTATGGTAAGGAATATGGAGCAGTGTGCTGACAGGTAATACATTTTGGACCAAGTATTAGGTCATATAGGTCATAGTTGATGTGTCAGAGGATTGTCCTCTTTGAACTTTGTTAGTGTTGGAAGAGAGAGCTGAGTAGGAAGAGGAAATGATGAACTAAGTCAAAACATAAACCACATTCAAATTCACCTGAACCTTGGTGAGAAGGGACTTAGATAGGTGGGCCACAGAGTCCTGGGTGACTTTACTATGCTCTCATAGGGAGCTAATTGCTCCATTAACACTAAAGACATTAATAGGCCTGTAATTGTATGTTGTACTCTGAATTATATTAAGAGCTTGTTGGAGACAGAGATCCAGAGATCATGTAACCCTGGTCTCTAGCATGTATACCTTAGCCTAACACATGGGTGGTTTACAAGATACAAACAAATGAACCAACATTTCATGTAGGTTTGCAATATTTGAAGGATGGCACTATAGATAAGAGATTTTAGTATGTGCACTTCCAGAGACCTAAGAACAAAGATGAATGGGGACATGTGATCAGGAGATAAACTTGGGCTCATTAGGGGAAAATGCTTTCATATTGGCCAAAATTCTTTTTATTAAATTTAATTAATTAATTAATTTGAGACAGTCAGAGAGAGAGAGAGAGAGAGACAGACAGACAGAGAGAATGGGCACACCAGGACCTGCAGCCACTGCAAGTGAACTCTAAACACATGTGCCACCTTGTGCATCCGGTTTATGTGGGTCTTGGGGAATCAAACCTGGGTCCTTTGGCATTGCAGGCAAATGCCTTAACTGCTAAGCCACCCCTCCAGCTCTTTTTATTTTATTTTTTAAGTATTTTTATTTATTTTGAAGCAGAAAGAGAGACAGAATGGGCACACCAAGGGCCTCTAGCTTCTGCAAACAAACAACAGAGACATGTGCCACTTTGTGTATCTGGCTATACATGGGCACTGGGGAATAGAACCTGGGTCATTAGGTTTTGCATGCAGGAGTCTTAATTGCTGAGTCATCCCTCCAGCCCTTGGCCAGAACTCTTGTATTCCACTGACAGAAACCTAATTTGAAGTAGTTTGAGCAAAGAAGAAACATTTTTTGGCATACAAATTTGAGGAAAGTTTGAGAATGGTAAAGCCATTCAAATCAACACATAACCTGCCCTGACATGGAAGGTGTGGAGGAAGCCAGTGTATGGTAAGGAAAAAAGGAGATTACAGAGAGAAACAGAGGTGAGGCCTGCAAGTTTGTCACAGCTTTCACGTTCCTTGTGCAGATGTTCCTGAGGTCTAGCTTGGTCCCTGGCCTTCCTACAGATTGGCAGTTCAAACTTTCCTCAAATTTGAATGCTGTGAACCACCAGAGAATTCATCCACTCCCAGCCATCCAGAACCACCAATCAAAACACCAGGTCCATCAATCCAAGCAGCCTAACCGAGTCCACAGTGCAACAGAGAGGGATCGAGGTGGGCACTCAGTATTGGTGAGATTGGGAGTCATCCCCAAAGGTAATAGGGCCTCCAGTCAGTGCAAATGAACTCCAGGCGCATGCACCACTTTATGTATCTGGCTTTACATGGGTACTGGAGAATTGAACCTGGGTCGTTTGGCTTTGCCAGCAAGTACCTTAACTGCTATGTCATCTCTCCAGCCCCCTGTCAAGAACGTTAATTGGCACAGCTTGGGTCTGTGGTCAGGAGATGAGATACCATGAATAGGCTGCCTGGAATCAGATGCCAGTGAACAGAAGCCATATGGAGGCAGAAGATAGTTGGCACAGAACTGAGGGAAAGCCATCTCCAAAAAGAATAAGCATGAAGAGCAGAAGGGTTGTACTCCACTGCTCCCAATTTTCTGGCAATTACAGCTATGCAGTTGCAGAACTTTCTGGAGGCTCAGGGATTAAATAAAAAGGGACATATAATTGGTCTTTGGCCAATCCCAATAGCAAGTGCCAGGATTAGGCAGTGTTTAGCATCTTTCTCTGGAAAACTAGAAAAATCATTTTTCTAGTCATATCTCTTGATCCATTGTCCCTTCTTCTGACCTGGAAAATGAAGCCTGAAAGAGTTGAGGAGGTTCCTCAAGTATGGATCCCCTAAGTATATGCTAGATTTAGGAACTGATGATGTCTTGTGGATACAAGATTACGTATCCAGTAGTTTTGGGCTGGTCTGGACACAGCTCGCCTGGTGGAGGTGATTGTGTTTGTCTAAGTGCTGGACCAACAACCCCTGGCCAGGTGAGGGTGAGCGGGGCTGTGGCCAGGAGGGAGACCTATTTCTGGAACTATCCTGAACTCCCAAGCCAACTTAAGGGACTCCAGGTTTCCCTTCTCTGGGGCCTCTTCTAGAAGCTTCTCATCTGAAAACGCAAAGAGAGTCAGAAGAAGGTGCAAGGGGAGGCCCTTGGGAGGGGGTCCTAGGAATCACAAAGGGGTACCTTCTCGGTTCTCTATCAGGACGGGGGCAGGGGGCCAGGCCGGTTGCTCTTTGAGGCCTCCGGGGGACACAGGTGGGAGGACCACCCGGCCCGACGCCAGCGCAGCTGCCAGCCTCACGTCGCGGGCAGCCTGAGGAGATGGACGGAGGACGGAGGCTCGGGCATGGCGGGGGCGGGAGAGGCCCCGCGCTCCCGGGGAGCCGGAGCCCGCCGGGGGAGGGACAGCAGCAGGTGACGGCGGCTCGCCCATGCCGCCGCGGGGCTATAAATAGGGGCGCGCGTCAGGCTCGGGCGGGAGCGAGGGCCGGCGGGCCGGGGCTGGAGGCCGGGCGGCGGCGGCGGGCCGGGGCTGCGGCGCCATGGGGTCGCGGAGGGCTGCGAGTCGCGGCTGGGGTTTGGGAGGACGGTCGGGGGCTGGGGGCGACGACGGCGAGGACGAAGGGCCCGTGTGGACCCCCAGCCCGGCCAGCCGCAACTACCTGCTCAGCGTGCGCCCCGAAACCAGGTGAGCCGCCCCCTCCCCACATCCCTCCGGGGTCCCCGTCATCGCACCGGGGCCTGTGGCCGGCTAGGCCCGCAGATGGAGCCCTGCCCGAGGGCGGACAGAGCCTCGGAGGCCTGACCACGGACCGCGCCCTCGCACCGTCTCAACCCCAAGGCCCAAAGTCAGAGGACATGACCAGGCCAGAATGTCTCCCCGCCCCCCCCAAAAACCCCCTCATCCTTGCTCCTCGAGGCCTCGGGCAATGGGAGAGGCCTGCTTGGGGGCGATTTCACCAAGGCTCTCCTTATCTTCCTCAGCCCCATACCCTAAAGCTACTCCCTGGACTGGATTCCACAGTTCAAGATAAGGAGAGCCAGAGTGGCTGAAATTCCTCCGGCTGTAAGGGAGGGCAAGCGCTGGTGGGTGGTGAGGAGGGAGGACAAGTGTGGGCTGTTTAACTCAGGGTGGGGAAAAAAAAAACCAAAACCCCTTGTGATAACTCAGGGTTCTCCTCTGGGTCTAGGGATGTGTGTTGTGTCTGGTAAAATGAAGGGGTGTGATGAGGTGCCTGGTTGGCTCTATTCTGGCATGATGCCATGGGTCTAGGGCTTTACAGTGCCCACGGAGTCAATTACCCTGCTCAGTTTTCAAGAGGATGGGGAGGAGGGGTGAGATACCAAGGGAGGAGTGGAACTGATGAGCTCTTCATTAGCCCAACAGGAGTTAAAGAAGTGTGAAGGCTTTGTTTTAGAAGCTAGCCTACCCGCAGATAAAAGGACAGGCCCTAGATAAGCATACGTGGAGACACTCAAGGATGCAGACACTCAAGGACATGTGCATTGCCATGGAGACAGACATTCCCTGGCCCTCTGGGCAGCTCAGTTTACCTTTACTCTTGAGGGAAATGTGACAGTTTGGTTATTAAGATAGGTGTTGTTTTCTTAACTCCAGAAGTTGGCTTATTGTGTATCGTGCAGAAAACACCTGTTCCTCTGAAGTGCTACTTACAGACCAGTGTTTGCTGCTCACAAAAGAGCCCCCAAAAAAATCAGGCATCAAGGACATTCAGGAAAAGTCCTGGGCGCTTCCTCGTGGATTGGCTGAGGCCTATTGACCTTGGAGTTGGAAAAGTTCAAATGTAACCGGAACCTGTTTCTGCATAAACTAGTCAAATGGTGTCACATGTCTGGGGCAGGGCTAAGGACTGGTGTTAGTGACTGAGTCAGACTCAACAAGGTCCCTGGGCTGCCCCCGGGGGGGGGGGGGGTGGGTGGGGAAGGATGCCCCCTTTCACAAGTACTATGGAAACATTGTAATGAAATGTGGACATTTATTCTAGCCCTTGGTGAAGCTGACTCCCTTGTGAGAACCTCAAGCGTGTCTCACTTGTCACAGTGACTTGTCTGGGCTTTGCTTCTATGTTTGGCCTTTGTCAGTACTAGTGGAACAAGGAGAAAAGCAGCAGCAGGATCCTTTTTGGAGACATAGAAATGGAGAAAGGGAAGGAAGGTGGCTTGAAAACAAGGTGAACTGGGGAAGGCACAGGATCTCTGTGTTAGGAACAAGGCTCGAGAATGGGCATAGGGCTGCTGCCTGGCTGAGCAGCTGTGTAGGATATTTTCATAGTTTGCCAGCCAGAGAGCTGGAGGTGGGATTGACATGCCTGGCTTGAGTCTTGGACCTCAATGAGGATGCTATTAAAAGGAGGCCCTTATTATTTGGAAGCTCAGGACAGGAGGGTGGTTTTCTTAGTCTTGGGACTGTTTTGCCCCTGTAGTTTTTCACTCCCTGCCAGCTGGCCACAGAACCCCCCAACAGGTCCTGACAAGAAGAGCCAGATTTTCTTGGTTTCTGGAAGAGCCTTTAGCCAAAAAGAATTGTGAATAGGGTTGCATTGGGGATTTGAGGTGGGGGCGGGGGGGAGGTGGTGGCAATTCCCACTTCTCTGGCAAGGTCTTACTTGTGTTGGATGAGGCAGCAGCACTGTGGGTGTGGGGAGAGGGTGAAAAAGACAAGGGAGAAAGAGGATTTCTTGAGGACTTTGTCAGCTGCAGCCCAGCTAAGCTTATACTACCCCAAGGGTTCTGACTGAGAGCTGCAAAGTTCTGCCCTTACTCATTTTGGCTCCAACATTTTCTAGGTCTGCTTTGTTTCTTTACACAGATCTGTTGTGAAGCTCTTAGGGCATTGCTTTCATGAACCCTGAGATGGCCACCCCTGAGAGCTGTGGAAGTTGGGTGGGGCTCCAGAACTGTTGGTCTAGGATGCAGGATTTATTTTCCCATGTATTCCTCATCACCCCCTATCTTGTAGCCCTTCCAGAGGTTTATAGTTCAATGTTAGTTCAAGGATAAATTTCCAGTGCTTACTCGGGGCAGAGGCATGAAGATAGTTCCACTTTACTGTCTGCTCAGATAGGCACTTCTTAGCCTTGAGAACTCACCCCTGTAAGAAGATGTGGTGTGATAGGCTAGAGTGGTTTAAGGAACCATGGTTGAGAGGAAGTGCTTATGACTAACTAGCTTTTGTGGAACACTCAGAATTTCCAGAAGATTCTATTCCCTCCTTTCTTGAATGTCCTTATCCAAGTTAGTTCACAGAAACAGTGGAACTGTGATATTACTAAAGATGGCTTTGAAACAACCTCTACTTTTCCTCTTGGGTTAGGCAAGATGTCGAGGGTGTTTAGGGAAACTGAGGCATCAAGTCAGAACTTTCTAAAGGTCTTTTATATCCCAGAATAGTTAAAAAGCAGGAAGAATGGGAGGTCCCCAGCTTACATGCCTATCCTGGTCCCTCTAGGCCTTCTTGCTCTCTTATAAGGAGATCTTTCCTTCCTGAGCCCTGGGAATCCATTCTGTAAAGTGAGAGCGACATATAAACCTCTAAAATGTTCTAATCCAACATTTACTGCCCCTGATTCTGAACCCCGCAGAAGCAGTAGATGGAAAGGTGTCCTGCCTGAGCGAAAGCCCTGAGCCTAGCTCTGGATCAATCGGCAGCGCTCCAGGAGGTCTTCTGCTCTCTGAAGACCAAGTGCCTCTATAGGCCTGGATTCTTGCTGGCCTAACATATAAGGTGAGGCCTAGAGAAAGCTGTGCAACGGGGCCAGGGCATAAACAGCCTGAGGAACTGGGGGAAAACTCTATCCCAACTCAGTCCCTTGCCTATGCTCAGGTGGAACTTGTCTTTTTCTTCTGTAAATTAATAAGTGGACTGTCCCTACTTTACTTCCTAGGGAATTAATTCAAACCCAAAGAAGGAGACATCTCTCAATACTAAGGAGACAAAATAAATGTGTGGTCAGGAAAGGATGGAATTGGCCAGTGCCTTGGAACCACGGGAGGTGGGGGAGGGGTTTGCCCATTCAGTCTCCAGAGGTTTCTCCCCACCCCAGGCAGGGTCTCACTCTAGCCCAGGCTGACCTGGAACTCACAGCTGGAACTAAAGGCATGTGTTACCATGCCCAGCTCTAGAATTTTTTTTTTTTTTTTTGAGGTAGGGTCTCACTCTGGTCTAGACTGACCTGGAATTCACTGTGTAGTCTCAGGGTGGCCTTAAACTCATGGTGGTCCTCCTACCTCTGCCTCCCGAGTGCTGGGATTAAAGGCGTGTGCCACCATGTCCAGCTCCAGAGAATTTTTTTTTTTATTGACAACTTCTATACTTACATACAAAAAATGCATGATATTTCCCTCCTCTGCCCCCATACCCCTTAAGAACTCCAATCTCCATCATATCACCTCCCTCTCTCCATTAGTCTCTCTTTTAATTTGATGTCATCATCTTTTTCTTCTATTATGAGGGTCTTGCGAAGGTATTGCTAGGCATTGCAAGGTCATGGATATCGAGGCCAATTTCTGTCTGGGCAGTTGCATTGTAAAAAGTCATACCCTTCCTTTGGCTCTTCCATTCTGTCCGCCCCCTCTTCCGCAATGGTCCCTGAGCCTTGGAGGGTATGACAGAGGTGTTTCAGTGCTGGGCACTCCTCCATCCCTTCTTCTCAGCACTATGTTGTCTTTTGGGTGATCCCAGTGGTCATCGCCATCTGAAAAGAGAAGCTTCTCTAACCAGAAGTGAGAGTAGCATTAACATGTGAATATGAACATTAAGTGTAGTGCTTTCAGGGCAGCTTGGTGGGAATAATATATACATTTAGCCAGACAAGAGCAGGCTTTATACCCCTAAGGCTCATGACCTCCCCTGCCATAGACTTTTTCTTAGGTTTTTCAGTACCAGGTATGTATTCCCTCTCATAGAGAGGGCCTTCAGTTCAATTATGGAGCAGTTGGTTACTCCAAGAGCAAACATGCCACTATTGCACCTGTTCAGTCATTGGGCCTGTATGGCCAAACTTGAATTTTCAGTGTCCACTGCTTTCACTGCTGATGACTCTGTGTCCCATAGGGCTGCATGCAGTGCAGCTTTTTCCAGCTTTCTGTTGGCTGGTTTACAGGGAGCAGAGAATTTTTAAAAAACCATTTTATTTATTTATTTGGGAGAGAGAGGGAAAGAGGCAGATACAGAGAACAGGCATGCCAGAACCTCCAGCCCACCACAAATGAACTCCAGACATGTGCCACCTTGTGCATCTGGCTTATGTGGGTACTAGGGAATCAAACCTGGGTCCATAGGCTTTGCAGTCAAGTGCCTTAACTGCTAAGCAACCTGTCCAGGGAATTTTTAAGGCTATAAGCAAAAGGCTGTTGTGTTTGTGTGCTCTCTTTCTCCACTTTCCCGGAGCAGTACCTCCCTTGGGAGGGTGGGGCAGGACCATTCCTGTTTGAAAAAATATTTTCCCCCTTTTCATTCTATAGTCTTCCTCCTCATCTTCTTCTTCTTCTCATAAAACAGTAGTAAATATCTGTTGTATGTCTGGTACTATGTTAGGAGCATAAGAACTACAAAAATGATCTAGATTTAAAGGTTGGGTGGGTGGGGTTTACATGAGCAGAAGGAGAGAAGTGATAGTAATGGATGTGTCCATACCAGTTAAGAACAGGTTTGGCTGAAGTGGAACTTGAGTGTTGGGAAGGAGAGTGAACCATAACTGAACAGTTCAGGGTGGACTTTATGAGCTGAGAAAAGGAGTGGATTTTGAATTTGTGTACTGTGAGGATTACTGCAGCATTTTGTTCACAGGAGTTTTAAGGCTACATGCCTGTCATCCTAGCACTTGGGAGACTGAGGCAGGAAGGTCACTGTGAGTTTGAGGTCAGCCTGGGCTACATAGGGAGACTCAATCTCAAAAAGCTAAAAAATGCCACACTACAAATCTGCTAGGCAAGTTATGCTATTGGTGCAATAGCGGCATGGCTTTTATGGGGGTAACCAACTGCTTTCTGAGTGGATTTGAAGCCTATTCCTCAAGAGGGAATCCATGCCCAGTACTGTAAACCTGGCCAAAAGCTACTGTTGTTTTATTAAATGGACATGTTGAGCATGTCAAACTGTTTGATACATATTTCTATGCCCATAGATTGGTGCTGCTGGTCAGAGAAGCTTCTTTTTGCAGAAGGCAGTGGTTATTGCAGACTCAAAGTGGTCAAAGTGCTGAGAATAAGTGATTGTTGAGTGCTCAGCCCTAAATAGGACATCTGTATCACGCCTTCCAAGTCTCAGGGAACATCTTGGAAGAGGGAATGGAAAGACTGTAAGAGCCAGAGGGAGGAGAGGAGTATTGTAGAATGCTGTTTCCCGGACATGGACATGACATAACCATTAGACTCGGGAGCTCACAACAGCTGTGGTTGCCTGCATAAGACTGGACCTGTCAACATTCTGTCATGGATGTGTGAGAAGCTCATGAGGCCACACCCCTCCCTGAGGAGCTGTTGGCAGTTAATGGTTGCTGGGTGCAGGGCAGACATTTTCTTCAGTGGTTGTTGTAGTTACCTTTCTGTTGCTGGGACAAAACACTCAATCCAAAGCAGCTGATGTGAGGAAAGCTGTTTACTTTGGCTTATAGTCTCAAGGGGAAGTTCCATGATGGTGGTAGTGAGGGGAGGGGAAACATGGTATTAGCAAAGGCTGGACATCACCTCTGCCACAGCAGGTGGAAACAGCGGAGGGAGAGTGGGGAGAATGAATTTAACTCTCCTAATTGGCTGTAATACCCATTAGCCCACCCCCAAAACACACATCCTCCAGCAAGGCTACCAGATGGGGACCTATCATTTAGAATACATGAGTCTATGGGGGATACCCAGTTCAAACAACCATACTGGCATAGCCACTGTTAAGTTATCCATGCTCCTGTAAGCAACATTAATTAAACTCATTGGGTCACTGAAAAAACTGAAAGGAAAGGGAAGGGAAGAAAGACATGAAAGTAGAAGGGATGACTCATTGGAAAGAGGAAGGAGTTCAATGTGAGTGGGAGAGGTACAAGAGAGGGTAGGGTAAATATGATCAAAATACACTATAATACATGTATTAAATTGTCAAAAAATATATGCAAAAACCCCAAACAAACAAACAACCCAAGCTGTTGTCCCAACACTTGGGAGGTAGAGGCAGGAGGGTTAAAAGTTCAATGCCAGCCTCAGCTGTGTATCAACTTGGAGGCTAGCCTGAGACTACAGAGTGAGTTACAGGTCAGCCTGTGCTAGACTAAGACTTTCCCTGGAGGGGGGGGTACCCAAAAGCTCAAAACAAAAGCAACCCCTCTAAACAACAACAGAAAAACCGAAACCCACAGAGTGTATCATATGAGGGGTTCAGGAGGAAGGAGGTTGAAGTCATCAAATGTGGAGTTACTAGGATATAGATCAGAGTATACTAACAGGGGTAGAGTTTTAGAAAAAAAAAAAAGAAAGGCCAAGAACTGTTGGTTGGATTTGGGAGACAGAGGAAAGGGAAGAGTTTAAGATGGCAGGTTTTGAGCTTGAGATTTTGGGAGAATGCTGGAAGTATCCTGAAACTCTAGAGCAGTAGAGGCCAGGTGTTGGGGAAGGGGAGGAGTTCGGGTTTGTGGTCATAAAGAGATGGGCCTTAAGCCTTCTGTGGTTAGAAGTATAGGTCCAGAGTGCCATTGAATGTGTCTGCCAGTAAAGAAGAGAGTGGAAGGTAGTGAGTAGGATGGTAGCATGACTGTTACCATCTCCCAAAGAGCTGGAGTCTAAAGCCTCACTGAAGATACTTGTATTATAAAAGATAGAGGGAGAGGTAAAAGTTGCTCATTCAAAGGGCTGGAGCTCAACTAAGGGACACCCTGAGTGGGCCTTTACCCCCAGTGGAGAATTAAGGCCCTGGTTAGCACCCCAGGGCAGATGAAGAGCCTCTAAGCAGGATGGGCCCTGTGCTGGTTTAAAGGACCTGGGTGCCTCGGCTCCCTGCTGAATTAACTGCTTTGTTTTCCTCATCTTCACTCTTCCAGCTGGTTTGCCTTGCTCTTTAACCATACGTTAACATATTAATGGTAGGTGTTCTCTAAGCCACCAGTCTCCTACTCAGCCTGTCGGTGATTTCCAGGAATGCTGTTCTCTCTTCCAAAAGGAAAGAGTTGAAGCAGATGCTGTCCCCAAGCTGGTATGCTATTGGGTGGGAACAGGTATAGGCCCCCACTTGGGAGCAGAGACTCAAATACCTGAGGCACACCCTTCTCAAAGCACAGCCCTCAGGGGCCTCCTTGTCTAACCAATTTCCTGGATTCTGCTACACTTAACAAGCTCTTGGTTTCAGATATATTGGTGTCTAATGGAGAGGCCACTTGCTAACTGGAGCAGGCCAACTAAGACAGCTGGTCCCTTTTAATAGAAAGGTCTCTGGGTTCCAGATGGTGGCTGGTTAATACTTCATAACTATTGTTGATTTCGCCTCCTCCTCTCCTTGCTTTTTGGCCTAATGATTCCATTTGCTGTTTTTGCTTAGCTTATCAAGCAACCGGTTGTCTCACCCCAGCTCTGGAAGGTAAATGCATATTGCATTACATTTCTCCAATTGCTTTTTCTTGGATCTGGGCCTTGAGGGGCCATCAGGTGACTGCTTGTACACTAACCAGGCTGCATGGGGGGACGGGAAGCTGGATGACAATGGGAGGGTATGAGAGGGTACTCACCACGTGAGCATGGGTCTCAGGGAGCACAGTTGATGCTTGCATGGGCCATTTGGAAAGGGTACAGGGATTCAGGAATAAAAATGTGGGCAGGGGTCTGACATCTCAGCCCTTTGGAACAAACATCGTGGATAAAACAGGGAGTCACCGGTCACATGACCCACCTTTTCCCCTTAGGTTTTCATGTTTTTTGCATATGCAACTACATATCTAGGTTTGACACCTTATCCATCTTCTAATGGCTCCTGCCATCAACTTTTTTTTTTTCAGTCCTGTAAGTTTCTTTCTTTCTTTTTCTTTTTTTTTTGAGGTAGGGTCTCGCTGTAGTCCAGGCTGACCTGGAATTCACTATGTAGTCTCAGGCTGTCCTCGAACTTACAGTGATCCTCTTATGTCTGCCTCCTAAGTGCTGGGATTAAAGGCATGTGCCACATCTGACTCTTTTTTTTTAACCTCCTCTTCTTCTAAATTTTCCTTTCTTTTGACTCTTCTCTGCCCCTACAAACATGGAACTCTGTGATATCAGAGAATACCATATTACTATATTACTGCTTGATTCTCTGACTGTGCTGTGGAGCCAGAGTGGGACTTGTGCAAGCTCATGGTCAAGGTTTGCTGGCTGAAAAGCTGCCCTCTTGCCTCCTAGGCTGGGGACAGCTCTCGAGCTCTGGCTGTACTTACTGTTACCACCAGAGTGGGAACATTTCCTGGCTATTTCCCATCACTTGGACCCCATCCTAGATTAGTAGATTTGGGAAGAGTTGACTACAGTTTCATTACACAGAGGAAAGTTTCTGACTAGCTGTTTTTTTTTTTTTTTTTTTTTTTTTTTTGGTTTTTCGAGGTAGGGTCTCACTCTGGCCCAGGCTGACCTGGAATTAACTATGTAGTGTCAGGGTGGCCTTGAACTCATGGCGATCCTCCTACCTCTGCCTCCCGAGTGCTGGGATTAAAGGCATGCGCCACCACGCCCGGCCTGACTAGCTGTTTTTTAAATTTTTTAAATTTTTAAATTTTTTGAGGTAGAGTTTTGCTTTAGCCTAGGCTGACCTGGAACTCACTCTGTAGTCTTAGGCTGGCCTTGAACTCACAGTGATCTTCTTACCTCTGCCTCCCAATTGCTGGGATTAAATGTGTGTGCCACCACACCTGGCTCTTTTTTTTTTTTTTTGAGTTAGGGTCTCACTCTAGTCCAGGCTGACCTGGAATTCACTATGTAGTCTCAGGGTGGCCTTGAACTCATGGCAATCCTCCTACCTCTGCCTCCCGAGTGCTGGGATTAAAGGTGTTCACCACCATGCCCAGTCTGGCTCATTTTTTGAGATACATGTTTAGTTCATGATATGATTATGAAATCAAATTAAAAGAACTTGGAGGTGTCAGGGTTGGAAAGACCATTTCCAGATGTGTGTGGACTTCCAGTCTTTCTAGATGACTGAATGGAGCATACCCAGAGTTCATCTCACATCTGAGTGGTTTAGAAAACAGAGACGGAAAGCTTTGGCAACCAGAAGCTATGTGATGTTCCTCAGAATATGACAGTATATACAGTGAATATCTCTGTACCCCCCCACCTCCAAATGCATCCCCAACCCATTTTTCTAGAGGGAAAGCTTTCATCTAGCTGGAGTTTTAGCAGTTATGCTTTACCACCGGCCTTGAACTTGCAATACTTCTACCCTAGCCTCCTGAGTAGCTGGGATTATAGGATTGCACCATTAGGCCCAGATTCTTGGCTTCTTAAGGATTTTCAGCAGAAACATTCTTTATAATATAGTTTAGGCCCTCGTAGAAAAGATAAGTATTCTTTTCCATTCAAAAAGGATACTAGGGCTGGAGAGATGGTTTAGTGGTTAAGGTGCTTGCCTATGAAGCCTAAGGACCCAGATTCGATTCCTGAGAATCCATATAAGCCAGGTACACAGGGTGGCACATGCATTAGGAATTCATTTGTAGTACCTAGAGGCCCCAGAGTGCCCATTGTCTCTCTCTCTGTGTCTCTTTCTTTCTCTCTCTCAAATAAATAAATAAAATATTTTTTAAAAAATGTAAAAAAAAAAAAGAATATTAGCTGGATGTGGTCCCACACACCTATAATATCAGCACTTGGAGGCACAGAGGCAGTGGCAGGAGGATTTCCACAAGTTTGAGGACACCTTTCTATATAGATAACCAGGGCTACATAATGAGAACTGTCTCAAAAAAAAAAAGTAATAAAATTACTGTGAGTTGTTGGATATGTAGCATGAACATTTCACTCTGGAGACAGGGTAACTTTGTGTAGCTGATGCTGGTCTTGAACTTGTGATCCTTCTATGTCTGCCTCCTGAGTGCTGAAACTTTAGACATGTGCCCCATGTCAGGCTTTTTCAGAAATTTTTCCTGAAGGACTTTCTTTGTTTTCTTACTTAATCAGTAGCTGAAGTGAAATTCTTAGACATGTCCATGCAACTTTCTACCTAAGAGCCTAAGCTGAATACTGGATCCGAGCTTATGATCATGGATGACGTAGGGTTCAAATTATGTAGGGAAGACTTAACAGAAGTTGGGCTATGTTTGGCCTAGAAGTTTTCTAGAAAGTGTTGATTGAGATTTAATATTCTTCAAAGTCAGAAATTGCTATTACTAGGATAGCAACAAGAAACATTTTTTTTTGCTTTTGTTTTTGTTTTTCAAGATAGAGTCTCTAGCCCAGGCTGACCTGAAATTCACTATGTAGTCTCAGGCTGGCCTGAGTTGAGCTCATGGCGATCCTTCCACCTCTGCCTCCCAAGTGCTGGGATTAAAGGCGTGTGCCACCACGTCGGGCTTAAATTTTTTAAAATATTTTATTTTATTTTTTATTTATTTATTTATTTATTTATTTATTTATTTATTTTTTAAATATTTTATTTTTATTTATTTATTAGAGAGATAGTGAGAGAGACACACAGAGAGAATGGGTGTGCCGGGGCCTCCTGCCACTGCCACCATGTACATCTGGCTTATGCTAAGCCATCTCTCCAACCTAATCAACATTTTAAAGCCTGTAAATCCCAGTTACCTGGAAGGTTAGGGTAGGAGGATCACAAGTTCTAGGTTAGTCTGGGTAGCACAGCAAGACCCTGTCAGAGAGGGGGCTGGAGGGAGGGAGAAAAACTTTTTTTTTTTTTTTTGAGGTAAGGTCTCACTGTAGCTCAGGCTGACCTGAGCTATATAGGCTGGCCTCGAACTCACAGCAATCCTCCTACCTCTGCCTCCCAAGTGCTGGGATTAAAGGAGTGCACCACCACGCCCAGTGAGAAAAGCATTTTTAATTGTTACACTTCCTGAATGTAGGGGCATTGATAGCCTAGACCCTAAAGGATACTCTATTTCTGAGTGACTTTAAAGGGAAAGAAAAGAATCTTATTACATTGGACAAGCAGTTTCTAGGTGAAAGGATGCTTGCTGAGAGTGTTACAGAATGCATCCAACTGCAGATATGACCTAATGTTCAGGTGTGTATGTGGTGTGGGGAGTAATTCTCCAACCTCGGTTAACTTTGGAAGGAGGACTGGTAACTCCCTGAATGCATAGATGTTTGCATTTGTGTGGAGAAGTCACAGCTTTCCACCTTTAGTCCAGAAGCCTTGATTCTAGATGTTCTTTCTGGGGTGCAAACTTTTTTTTCTAGAACTCAAGTCCAGATTAATATTCACAGAGAAAACACACTGAGCATGGAGCCTCTCCCCACAAAATATATACTGTTACACATTCCTGTTTGCTTGCACTCCCACAAATTTTTATCTGCTCCTGGAGGAGAGTCATGGACAGGTAAACATGGCTCCTGGGGCAGACCCTTTCCTCTGAGGCCCAGAGATAGACAACTTGGAATGATTTGTTTGTCCCCACAGTTCTTTCTTGCTTTTGTTCACTGCTGCCCGCTCCTACAGTCCTCACTGCTGCTCGTACAGGGTGTGTGCCCACAAAGGGGAGGAGGGTTGGGCACAGCTTGTGCACCACACAACCTGGCTATGTGGTTGAGCTTCACGCCTGGGAATGCACTGTCTTTGCTGGCCCATGAAAGGGTTTGGCATGGTGGCTTGCTTCCTGTGCCCAGGAAGGAGCGGACTATAATCCCTGAGGATTGTTGGTGAGTTTGGGGTAGACTCAGTAAAGGCCACAGATGCTCCTGAGTTCTGGAAGAAGACGGACTGTTACATGGGAACTAAGAGTTCTGGCTTTCGCAGGAATCAATCTGTGGCTTGGCAGTCCTGCTAGTTGGTGGTGGAGCTGCCAGCCCTGTTTTCACTTCATGATGCATCCATGGATTGAGCAAGGGAGTCACAGCTGTCTGTCTAGTATTGGCCCATATCCCTGTTTGGGATCAAAACTCATTTGAGTTTCTCTTTTCTGACACTCTGCAAATTAGAGTTCCTTTTTGAATCAAGACCCCTAGCATTGGCTAGCTCATTTTACACCCACAGTCTAGGAGAGGCTCCTGTGTGCTAAGGACCTCCGAATCCATGGGGGTTTGGCTGGCTTTTATGTCTGGCATGTATGGAGCTCTACTATGCTGGGGCTCCACCTCTGAGGCCTGACCTATCTGTGTGTATGTCCCCCCTCCTCCATGCACCATGCACCATGCACCAGCTTCTCTGAAGATGAAAGTGGAGGGTGAAGCCAAGCCCCTCAGTAAGGATGGGATGGGGACATTTGGGCTGGTAGTCTGGCATGTTCAGGAACCTGGCCTATTGTCAGCAGACTGCTTATTGTAATAGTCCTGGGTCAAGATTCTATTCAAGTCCTTGACAACCCTCCCCCACCCCCACTTCAGCTGATCTGACTAAAAGGCTCAGGTTCTCTTGAAGAAAGACTTGTTCAGGTATTGGACCTTTGACCATGGATGACAGATACATATGGTAAGACTTAACTGTTCTGGACAAGGTCTGGTTGGTATGTATTTTGTAGGGAGTGCTGCTCTGAATAATTCTTTGCCTTTCCTAGGAGCACCTTCTGCTCCATCATTGCTCAACTCACAGAGGAGACCCAGCCACTATTTGAGACTACACTCAAGTCCCGGGCTGTGTCTGAGGATAGCGACGTCAGGTTCACCTGCATCGTCACAGGTAATAAGACTGTTTGTATGGTCCCCACTAGGGCCATTGCACAGAGCAGGGCCCAAGGTAGCTGGAGGACAGACATGGAAGAAGGGGGGGTTCTGTGTACCAAACTGTATAAGGTGACATTTGCTTTCTTAGCTTTCTCTCCAGTTTATTTTCCCTGTGTGGACTAGTGTCCCTTTATTCTCTTCTGGAGCCACATATATACCTTGCTTTTCTTCTTCAAAACCTGTACCCAGCAGAGGTTTCTCCTTCCTTAGGCACATTCTCATGACTGATGAGTGATCTTTTGAGGCCATCTGCTAGAACTTCCATTTTATAGTTGAGTCCTTTGTGGCTTAGGAGTATTAAGGCTGAAAGACATGTAATGATTCCAGCTGCAAGTCCTGGAGGCAAACTGCCTGGTTTGGAATTCTGGCTCCTCTTCTTCCCATTTATAGTGTAAGCAAGTTGTATAAACTATTTGCTGCCTGATCCATAGATGGAATAATAATAGTATGAGATTGCATTAATACCTGCATAGCTGGTAGCATAGCACCTGGCACACAGTACCGTGCGAGGGTTAGGAATGCGATTGCAGTTGTTTGCATTCAGAGAGCATGATGGACACTGAAGCTGCAGTTTGGATGAATGGAAGCAGAGTGATACACCTTAGAAGGGGAGGATAGAGGGCTGGAGACATGGCTCAGAGGTTAAAGGCACTTGCTTGAACAGCCTGACTTCCCAAGTTTGATTCCCCCAGTACCCACATAAAACAAAACAAAAAAAAAAGTGATTGGGCATGGTGGCGCATGCCTTTAATCCCAGCACTTGGGAGGCAAAGGTAGGAGGATCGCTGTGAGTTCGAGGCCACCCTGAGATGACATAGTGAGTTCCAGGTCAGCCTGGACTAGAGTGAGACCCTAACTCGAAAAACAAAAACAAACAAACAAAAAAAAAGTGGTGCATGCCTCTGGAGTTGGTGTGCAGTGACAAGAGGTCCTTGCGTGCCCACTCATTCTATCTTCTTTCTCTCTCTCTCCTTGAAAATAAATAATAAAAGACTTGAGCCAGGTGTGGTGGCACTGGTCTTTAATCTCAGCACACGGGAGGCAGAGATAGGAGGATCACTGTGAGTTGGAGGCCACCCTGAGAATACATAGTGAATTTCAGGTCAGCCTGGGCTAGAGCGAGACCCTACCTTGAATCCTCACGTCCCCCCAAAAAAAAAAAAAAAAAGAAAAGGGAAGATAGAAGCTAGAAGTGGTAGAAAGCTGGCTGTAGGCATTATTCCAGTACAGCCTCCCTTGGCATCATCCTGAACTGCCTTAGGGTCTGCAGGATATTCACTCTCATAGGTGCCCACCCCTAGCTGCACAGCCACTGGTTCAAAGCTTCCCAGCTTCCTCCTAGAACCTTTTTTTTTGGTTAATCCATGGCGTGGGTGGTTTCTACCTCTGACATTCCCCTATACTGGGGGCTTTTTTACCTTAGCCTGCTAAACAGCTTCTCTGGGGTTGAGTTTCCATGGGCAGTTGTCTCTTTTAGCCAGACCCTCCAGGACCAGGACGGGAACCCTCTGCTGGAGGGACACAGACTCCCCTATATACCTTTGATGACACAGCACATTTTACAACTGATTTCTTACCAAACCCTGTGAAGTAAGTGCTATTATTAGTCAGTTTTGCACAGGAAGAAGTTGGAAGAGGCTAGGTGATCCAAACCCACATGACTGGGGAGGAAGAGATAGTGCTTTTGCCCTCTGCAATGTCTGTGCCTAGTTTCCTGTGGCTTAGTGGCACCAACAATTTCCTAGGGGGAAAAAAGGTTCCATCTCCAGTCCATGCTTTCTCATATGCTACTTTCTCTATTTAGAATGTCCTTAATCCTTGTCTTTAAAGAAAATTAGGGGCTGGGTATGTTACTCAGCTGATAGAGTGTTTGCCTAGTATTCATAGAGCCCTGAGTTCCATTCCCAGCACCTCATAAACTGGGTGTGGTGATGCATGCTTGTAATTGCAGCACTAGGGAATTCCAGGCAGGAGGATCAGAAGTTCAAGATCATCCTTAACTGTATAGTGAGTTGGAGGCCAGCTTTTTTTTTCTTGAGACCCTGACTCAAAAAATAAATAAATCAGCCTGAGCTACAGTGAGACCCTACCTCGAAAAAACAACAAAACATAAATAAATAAAAAGGAAAAGAAAAAAAGATCAATTTAGTTTATCAAATTAATTCATGTATTGGCTTCTTTTTTTTTTTTGTCTTGTGTGTAATGTGGTGTGTGTGTGTGTGTGTGTGTGTATGTGTGTGTGTTTGTATTATTGCTCTTACCATGCTCCATGTACTTGTTTGTGGTGGCCAGAGTGGAAAGCTGGTGTCCAGGGTGTCCAGCTCCATTGCTCTTTCATCTCTTCTTTGAACTGGAGTCACTGATCCCAGAGCTTGTTCCTTTTTCACAAGCTCTGGTAATGCCCAGGTCTGCTTCCATGTGGGACTGGAGTTAAAAGCATACATGACCATGCCCAGCTGCTTAACATGGGTTCTGGAGATTTAAATTCAGGTAGTCTGAGGCCCCTTTAGGTCCTTATGCTTGCACAGGAAGCTCACTTAACTTCTGAGCCATCTCTCTAGCCCTCATGTGCATAGTTTATATTTCAAATTATACTAAAAGGCATTTATCAAAATACAGTTCATTCTTTCTACCAATTTGCCTTCTAAATGCAACTTTTTCCAACTTTTAGCTGTCTTTTCCATCATGAATATCTTCCCATAGTGTTGAGTAATATGTGAGTACTTTTAACTTTCAAGTATGCAGGTTTAGATGTTGTCTATTGTCTGTTATGATAGATAAGGATATACCACAGTTTTCTCAGTTTCCTCTCACTTGGCTTCTCCATTATAGTTTTCATCTTAATTTTTGCTTAAATCAACATTTACTGCACTGGGATATAGCTCATTGGCAGAGTACTTGACTAACAGAGCATGGCCCCACGTTCCATTCTAAAAACCACAAAGCAAAAAAACACTTAATTTCTTTATTACCTTGTCTTTTTATACCTATGTGATTTGTGTGTGCGTGTGTGTGTGTGTGTGTGTGTGTTTGAGTTAGGGTCTTATGTAACCCAGGCTGACCTGGAATTCACTCTGTAGTCCCAGGCTGGCCTTGAACTCACAGTGATCCTCCTACCTTGACCTACCAAGTGCTAGAATTACAGGCATGCACCACTATGCCCAGCACCTATGTGATATTTATGCTGAAACATTATAATACACAATTTAAAAAAATATATATTATTTTTATTTATTTGAGAGAGAGAGAATGGGCATGCGAACTCCAGATGCATGCACCATCTTGTGCATCTGGCTTACATGGGTACTGGGGAATTGAACCTGGATTCTTAGGTTTCAGACAAGTGCCTTAACCACTAAGCTACCTCCCCAGCTTCCAGCTTCTTTTCCTATAGTTTCTAATAGCCTCTAAACTGTTCCATCAACTCTGTGAGGTCAGATTCCATTTTCGTTGGAGCTATTCTTCTTAGAGGTCTCCATTCTTCTTTTATCCTAACTGCTAAAAGACCAGTCCTGGGGCCTTTTCTTGCCCTCCTCCTAGGTTTGATTTAGCTTCCTGGATATCATG
The DNA here is from genome assembly GCA_036365145.1 of Orientallactaga sibirica. Taxonomy (NCBI): domain Eukaryota; kingdom Metazoa; phylum Chordata; class Mammalia; order Rodentia; family Dipodidae; genus Orientallactaga; species Orientallactaga sibirica. The sequence goes on along the minus strand of JAEOAD010000031.1, from coordinate 4,531,995 downwards.
TCATCTTTCTTGGTTTACTCTCTTGCTTTATTGCAGTATTGCCTCCAGTAGATTCATCAAGTCCTAAAGGAAATATAACACATGGAATCATTGTAAAGGCAGGCTCTAGACCTGTTTCTCCTTTGAGGTACTCTACTCCAGTGTGACTTAATTTCACTCTGTCTCATGCATAGTTGTCACCCTAGTATCTCTCTTCATCCTTATATCTGTAATTGATTTGCTGAGTCTTTTTGTATTCTACTTTTTTTTTTTTTTTTTTTTTTTTTGCAGTGCTAGAAATTGAACCTAGGGCTTTACATAGATTAGGTGAGCACTCTATTACTGATTTTTATCTCCAACCCAATATTTTCCTGCCTCTTTCTTTTTTTCAAAGATGCTACTTTGAAATTCACTCCGTAGCCCCAGGTTGGCCTTATACTTATACCTCAGCCTCCTGAGTGGTGGGATTAAAGGTATGTGCCACCATGCCCAGCCCTTTTTTCTTTTTTTCTTTTATTTTTTGGGGGGCGGGTTGAGCTAGAGTGTCACTCTAGCTCAGGCTGACCTGGAATTCACTATGTAGTCTCAGGGTGGCCTCAAACTCTCGGCAATCCTTCTACCTCTGCCTCCCAAGTGCTGACATTAAAGGCATGTGCTATCACTCCTGGTGTGCGTTCTCTCTCTCTCTCTCTTTTTCTGGCTCTCTCTTTTTAAAAAAATATTTTGGGCTGGGCATGGTGGCGCATACCTTTAATCCCAGCACTCAGGACGCAGAGGTCGGAGGATCACCATGAGTTCGAGACCACCCTGAGACTACATAGTGAATTCCAGGTCAGTCTGGACTATAATGAAACCCTACCTCGAAAAACCAATATATATAAAATTTTATTTATTTGAAAGAGACAGAAAGAGGCAAACAGAGAGAATGGGGGATGGGGAGAATATGAGTGTGCCAGGGTCTCCTGCCACTGTAAATAGAACTCCAGACATTTGCCCAAAGCTTTACATGGACATTGGGGAAGTAAATCTAGTCTGTCAGGCTTTGCAAGCAAGTTCCTTTAACCATTGAACCATCTCTCCAGCTCTTTTTTAAAATATTGATTATATTTATTTGTGTGTGTATGTGAGTGTGTTTGTGTTGGGGGCAGAGAGGGAGAAAGAGAGAGAATGGCATGCCAGGGCCTCTGGCCACTGCAGACAAACTCCAGACACTTTGTGCATCTGGCTTTACATGAGTACTGGGAAACTCAACCCAGGTGGGCAAGCTTTGCAAGCAAGTTCCTTTAACCACTAAACCATCTCTTCTGCTCCTCCTCTCCTCTCCTCCTCTCCTCTCCTCTCCTCTCTCCTCTCCTCTCCTCTCCTCTCCTCTCCTCTCCTCTCCTCTCTTCTCCTCTCCTCTCCCCCTCCCTCCCTCCCTCTCTCCCTCTCTTCCTTCCTTCCTTCCTCTCTCTTTTTTTCTCTCTTTTGAGACAGAGTTTCATGTAGCTCAGGCTAACCTTAAACTTTCTGTGTAGCTGAGGATAGCCTTGAACTTCTGATCCTCCTGCCTCTACTTCCTGAGTTTACAGGGGTAACAGTTATGTGCCACCATGCCCAGTTTCATGGGGTGCTGGAGATAGAACCCAAGGCCTCATGCACAGGTAACTTTACTCACGGAACCATATCCATAGCTCCATGGTTATGTATGTATGTATGTATGTATGTATGTAGGTATGCATGTATGTTTGTATTTCTTTCTTTCAAGGTTGGGTCTCACTCTAGCCCAGGCTGACCTGGAACTCACTTTGTAGTCCCAGGTTGGCCTTGAACTTGCAGCAACCCTCTTACCTCTGCCTCCCAAGTGTTGGGATTAAAGGTATGCACCACCATGCCCAGTGTCTTTTACTTTTAGATCCTCTGGCTTTAACCTCCTGAGCACTGGAATTATAGGTATGCACCATCAGGCCCAGCAGCCTGGTGTTTTTTTTTTTTTTTTTTGCTTGGTTTTTGTTTTTTAAGTGTCTGTTTTTTTAAGGACTTAACTGTTTTGAGTGTAAATTACTTTATACTTGCCCATCCATTTTTTTTATTTACAAAATTTTGTTGCTCCTATTTCTTTGCTTGCCTGTTTCTCCTATTCTCCTGGCTTTATTTATTTTTTGTTAAAAGAAACTAATTTTGGCAGAGGCTTAGTGGTTAAGGCACTTGCCTGTAAAGCCAAGGACCCAGGCTTGATTCCCCAGGACACCTGTAAGCTAGATGCACAAGGTGGTGCATGCATCTTGAGTTTGTTTGCCACCCATTCTCTCTATCTGCCCTTTTCACTCTCTCACATAAATAAATAAAACTTAAAATTTTTTTAAAAAAGAAACTCACTTAGTGTAGTTTTTGTGGGTTTTCAGAATGGTGTGAAAGCAGATGGCTTTTTTTTTTTTTTTTTTTTTTTTTTGCCCAGAAATTCACTGCTCCTTTGCTCAACAAGTTCTTTCTCATCTCTCAAGACAGTTGAAAGGCTGACGCCTGGAAAGTTGTTTCTAGAACTTCCAGGAGCACTCCTGCTCCATCCTCCATTAGCACAGCTTATTTTCCTTTACATTTCTCTTTCCAACAAGATCATGAGCTCTTCAAAGACAGGGCACATACTAGACATGTAGATGCCTCTTTGGAGCTGCCACAGTATGTATTTACCAGATGTCCTCAGTGATCCCTGACCCTGTTGATGACAAAATTAATCTCTTCACTTTGCTCACCTCCCATCGTTCATATCAGCTGCAGTTTGGGAGCCATGCTAACAGTGACAGCACCTGCCGTGGGGACCTGGGTGAGGTTCCTCAAGAGAAGAAGGCATCAGGGATGTCATGAACTATCAGAACCATGTGGAGATGCCAGACATGAGCCAGGTGTACAGAATCTTGAGATGTTTTGTAAAATATTCCCAGGGTCATCATGGCAATAAGCTTTTCTCTGTTTCAAGCCTAACTCAATGGGGTAAACGTTTACTCCCACATCTCATGATGACCAGTCAGGGCCATGGTCTTTTGCTAAAGAGCACTTAGCAGGTGAAGCCATACAATTTCCAGGACCCTGACTATCTCTGACATCTACACCTTCATCCACTATTGTTCTTTACTCTCTGGCCCCCTACTCATCCCCACATACACCCTAGATCTCAGGTGAGTCGTTTTATGTAGAAGGATTAGGAAGGCAATTGTGACCACCACAGTATACCATAAATGAGCAAGGAGGAAATGTAGACTGCAAGAAAGGGAGAAGGGAAGGCAGAGAGGGGAATCAAACCTGAGTCCACAGGCAAGCTCCTTAACTGCTAAGCCATCTCTCCAGCCCTGTTCCTGTCATTTTATAATAGAAGGATTTGAGTCCTTGCTCTTCTGCTTGCTAGTAGATGACTTTAGAAGAGTCTTATTTCAGAGAGGGGCTCCAAGAACTAAGGAAATTGGATGGGACATTGAATTCCCCCAGTGTGGAGATGGTCTGTAACCAGATCTGTGGTTGAGACTGACTGCTAGGTGCTGTCCCTGGCTTGTGTCCATGGAGACAGAGTGACCACACATGCCTCACTCCCTCTCCTCCCCCAGTAGCATCCCCTGAACACAGCTGAGATGAGTGGCCCTGACACCAGGCACGGGTGATGCTTTTCTGCTGGGTGGAATCTAGTTCAGGTAAGGGAACACATTGGACAGTGGAGAGTGGGCTGTTCTGAGAGGGAAGCTTTTTCAGTCTTGCAGAAGTTACATAAGACCCTAGAGTTCTTTTTACTCAGAGTGGGTGGATGGGAAGGTAGTGGCCTTGGCTGGCCTGTATGACTCCTGGCTCCTTCGGGGCCCCTCTGGCTGGAGTGCTACTGTCCTTGAGACAACCTGTCTGTGCAGACCATGATGGTCTGTCACCTGTATTCTCCTCAGCTCTGGGGTACATTCTGGTTGGTGTGTGTATATATATGTACATGAGTGTGCACACATATATACACATGTGAGCTGGAAGAAGTAAGCATCAATAGCAAGTAGGTGGGACCAAGAGATTCAGTCTTTAGAAAGAACCAAGTTCCTGGGGAAAAAAAAAAAAAAAACTTGCTTAGCCGGGCGTGGTGGTGCATGCCTTTAATCCCAGCACTTGGGAGGCAGAGGTAGGAGGATCACCATGAGTTCGAGGGCACCCTGAGATTACATAGTGAATTCCAGGTCAGTCTGGACTACAGTGAAACCCTACCTCGAAAAACCAAATAAATAAATAAATAATAAAAATAAATCATATATTGATCCCAGACTTTCCATTGGAAGGAGCTATGGCAAAAGGGAAAGAAAACTTTGCTGTGCCCTGTGTGACCCCATATAAATTGGGTTCTCTGAGCCTCATTTTCCTTTAGTGTAAAAGAGGTATTGTTCCTTTCATTAAAAAAAATATTTTAAAAATACTTACTTAGGGCTGGAGAGATGGCTTAGCCGTTAAGGCACTTGCTTGTGAAGCCTAAGGACCCATGTTTGACTCTGCAGATCCCACGTAAGCCAGATGCACAAAGGTGAAGCAAGTGCAAGTATCTGGAGTTCAATTGCAGTGCCTAAGGCCCTAGTGCACCCATTTTTTCTCTCTCTCAGTGGCTCTTTCTTGTCTCTCTCTCTCTAAAAAAATATTTATTTGAGAGAGAGAGAGAGAGAGAGAGAGCGAGCGAGAGAGAGAGAGAGCACTCCAGGGCCTCTAGCTACCAGAAACAAATTCCAGACTCATGCACCAACTTGTGCATCTTGCTTACTTGGGTTCTGGGGAATTGAACCTAAGTCCTTAGGTTTCACAGGCAGATATCTTAACTGCTAAGTCACCTCTCCAGCCCTGTTCCTGTCATTTCATAACAGAGGGATTTGAGTTCTTGCTCTCTGCTTACTAGTAGATGACTTTAGAAGAGTCTGAAACTGAAGATTAGTAGCTGCCTTCTCTATAGGCTTGTTGATTTAGTGAGGTATCACATTCAAAGTGCTCAGCTTAGTTTCCTTTCTGACACACAGTAAGTTTTCAGTAAATGTGAGCAGCTTTTGTTCAGAGTTGTTCCTGAAATTTCCTACCTGAAATTTCTTTGAAAACTAAATTTCCATTTCTGAGGCCAGACATGGTGGTGCACCCCTTGGGAGGCTGAGGTAGGAGAATTGCCAGTTTATGGTCAACCTGTGGCTACAGTGTGAGTTCCAGGTCTGCCTGGGCTAGAAAAAAAATTATTTCTGTCTTTTTAAATTTGAGCTTCTCCAGACTGGGAGTGGTTGGGATGAAGTGGCAAGTGTCCAAGTTGGGTTTCCCAAGCAAGCCTGCTGGCTGTGAAACAAAGTTCTTGGGCTGTGAAGGGGCAGAGGGCAAGTTACCAGCTCAGATTTCACCCTGATCTCCCCTGACCAGAGCCAAGTAGGTAGTGCACACCTGCCTGGGAGGTATGTGTGCAAGGTAGTAAAGGACTCATCCCCCTTTGGTGTCTGTATGTTTCAAAATACTTTACCCACCAGATAAGCAATGTGTTCTCCCAAAAAGTTGTTTACAAGGCCATTGCTGCTATAAAGCTCTAAGCTGCCTGCTTGACCTCCCCCCCTCCATTGTGTGTAAAGACAGAAGAGGTTGGTATGGGGGATGAGGCTGTAACCATAGTGCTGTATGGGCTGTCCAGCACCTTCCTCTTTGTCCCATACCTCTTCATTCTCTCTGGACTCAGATGCCCTGGAGGTCGAGGCTATGCTGGGCAGGTCATGAGGCAGGGAGCTCTGAGCAGGGCCCTACTGAGGGTGAGATCATTCCACAAGATGGTGAGGACACCTGTGCTGGCCCTGGCCACAAGCACAGTGATGTAACTGGGGGTTTTAGTTCACAGTGGAAACATGGGGCTCACTTTACAACTAGCACTGCCCAGTTTGTTTTGGCCAAGCTAGCTGCAGCCTCGCCTCCCTTTCACTCTGCTGCTATTCACAGTTCCCTAGCATGCCCTTTTCCTTCCCTCACATGCCACTGCTTTAGTTCCTATGCCAAGCATGCCCTTCCCATCCACCCATCCACCCATCTACCTTTTTTGTTTGCTCATCTCTTTTTTTGAGGTAGGGTCTCACTGTACCTCAGGATGACCTGGAATTCATATTTAGTCTCAGGGTGGCCTGGAACTCACGGTAATCCTCCTACCTATGCCTCCTGAGTGCTGGGATTAAAGGTGTGTGCCATTATGGCAGGCTTTTTTTTTTTTTTTAATCTGGGAGAGAGAAAGTGAGCACATAAGCAGCATGACAGGGCCTCTTGTTGCTGCAATAAACTCCAGACACCACTCTGGGTGCCTGGCTTTACATGGGTACTGGGGAGTAGAACCTGGGTCAGTAGGCTTAGCAAGCAAGCCTTTAACCTTGGAGCCATTCCCCAAGCCTCACTCATCCTCTTATTCCCTTACTTGCTCATCCAGCATATTCTTTTAAAAATATATTTTATTTATTTATTTATTTATTTATTTATTTATTTATTTATTTATTTAGGGAGAGAGAAAGAGAGTGAGAGAGAGAGAGAATGGACACACCAGGGCCTCTAGCCACTGCAAACCAACTCCAGATGAATGCGCCCCTTGTGCATCTGGCTTACATGGGTCCTGGAGAATCAAACCAGCATCCTTTGGCTTTGCAGGCAAAAGCCTTAACCACTAAGCATCTCTCCAGCCTCTCTTTTTTAAAAATAGCAGAGAGGTGGGGTGAGAGAGAGAGTGAGTGAGAGAGAAGGGAAGGGAAGAGAGACAGATGGATGTGCCAGGGCCTCCAGCCATGCAAACGAACTCCAGATGCATGTGCCACCTTCGTATCTGGCTTTATATGGGTACAGAGGAATCAAACCCAGATCATTTGGCTTTGCAATCAAGCACCTTAACTACTGAGCCATCTCTCCAGCCCCTCAGCATGTTCTTATTAAGTAACTACTATGCACCAGGTACTGTCTTAGGTAGTGGAGATAGAGTAGTGAACAAGTATAATTCCTGCTCATATGGGTCCTGAGTCTAGCAGGAAAGAGAGACCAGGAGCTGTTACAGTGTTATAATTTGTCTACAGAAGAAAAGTGCAGGTAATACTAGAGCTGACACCAGTGGAAAGCAATGGAGTTGCACAGCCGCATATTCTGAAATTCTGTCCATCTTTCAAGTCTAGTTCAAGTGCCATTCATTCCAAAAGCCTCCCCTAACTCCCTAACTAAGGAGTTCTCTCCTTTCTCTACACCCCGAGCTCTTTATAGATTATTTATATGTTCATCTTTAAATATTTAATGACTATAGGTTCCATACAAGGCACTGTTCTAGGAACTGGGTACACAACTGAATAACAGATAAATCCCTGTTGTCACAAAGGTGATATTCCATGGTGGGGCATTGGACAAGATGCACTTGAACCAACACACTCGTGATTGTAAAGTGTATCAGGTGGCAAGTGTTCTACAAAGAAAAACATTAAGAGGGATAGGAAGTACTGACAGGAAGGACTGCTGGTTCATCCTGGGTATAGAGAAGGCTGTGAGGAAGCAGCTGGGAAGCAGAGCTCTGTGTAAGAACTGAGATGTAGCTTCTCATAGTGTGTTAGAGTGAGCAGGCAGGACTGTGTGGCTGGGGTGCAGAGAGCAAAGGGGAATCAGGGAGGAGATGAGACTGGTGCAATAATGGGGCCCAGACTATGTGAGCCTGAGTGAGATGGGAGCACTTGGGATGTATTAAGCAGAGTGGGCATGAGCTGATTCTCAGAAACTTCACTCAGGCTCTTGTTCTGCGAATGGGTTCAAGAAAGTCCAGGATGGAAGCAATGAAGCAGTGAGGAGGACACTTAGGAAGGGATGAAGATGATGGGGATCAGGCTGGGGGCTAGGAAATGATAGGAAGCAATCAGGTGTCTGCTACTTTACCTGACTTTAGTTTTTTAAAATATTTGTTTGTTTGTTTATTTATTTATGAGCACAAAGAGAGAGAGAGAGAGAGGGAGGGAGAAATAATGTGTGTGTGTGTGTGTGTGTGTGTGTGTGTGTGTGTGTGTGTGTGTGGCACGCGCTCCAGGACCTCTTGTCACTTCAGACGAACTCCAAATGCATTTATCACTTTGTGCATCTGGCTTTATGTGAGTACTGGGGAATTGAACCCAGACCAGTAAGCTTTGCAAACAAGCACCTTTAACTGCTGAGCCATCTCCCTAGCCCTCACCTGGTTTTATTTTATTTATAGGGTCTTATTTTGTTTTATTCATAGACATGGTCTCACTATGTAGACTAGGCTGGTCTGGACTACAACATTCCTGTCTCGGTCTCCAGAGTGTAAAGGGATTTTTCTGTAAAGGAGAGAGCGGAGAAATGGGGGCAGTAGCTAAAGGAGGGTTTGAGGCCAAAGGACACTTTTTGTAAAGAAGAACAACAGTCCTGTAGGCTCGTATGCTAACAGGAACAATATAATGTAGAGAAAAAGTTTGATTATGCAGGAGCAATTGCTGGACAGATGGCCTTGGTTTGTGAGGTATCGGATCCAGCAAAGAATACTTTGTGTAGGAATGTGATTTCTCCACAAGTAGCAAGGAGAGGAGAGCACGTGTCATGCCAGAAGCACTGCTCCCTTGGGTGGGCTCCTGTCTGACAACAAGTTCCCAGAGAGCAAAGCTCTGGCTTCCATGCTTGTATATGCTCGAGAGAACGGCTGTTAGGAGTCTGTCTGACTTTCACTAAGTCGTGCTGACTAGTGGGAGTTGGTCTCGGGGGTGGCAGAATTCATTCAAGAGGGCCTTCTTATTTTATTTTTATTTTTTGGGTTTTTTTGAGGTGGGGTCTCATAGTAGCCCAGGTTGACCTGAAACTCACTCTGTAGTCCCAAGCTGGCCTCGAACTCACAGTGATCCTCCTACCTCCCCCTCCTGAATGCTGGAATTAAAAGTGTATGCTGCCAGGCCAGAGGGTCTTCTTTTAAAAAATTATTTATTTATTTATTTATTTATTTATTTATTTATTTATTTGAGAGAGAGAGAATGAGCACATCAAGGCCTCTAGCCTTGCAAATGAACTCCAGACACATGTATCATCATGGACATCTGACTTACATGGGTACTGGGGAATTGACCTGGGTCCTTAGGCTTCACAGGCAAGTGCCTTAACTGCTAAGTTATCTCTCCAACTCTTATTTACTTATTTGAGAGAGAGGGAGAAAAAGGCAGAGAGAGAGAGAGAGAGAGAGAATGGGTGCTCCAAGTCCTCCAGTCACTGCAAATAAACTCAGATGCATTTGCCACCTTGTGCATCTGGCTTTACGTGCATACTGGGGAATAGAACCCTAGTCCTTAGGCTTTTTAAAAAATTTATTTATTTATTTATTTATTTGAGAGAAAGAGGCAGAGAGAGAGAGAGAGAAAGAGAGAGAGAGAGAGAGAGAGAGAGAGAGAGAGAGAGAGAGAATGGGCACACCAGGGCCTTTAGCTACGGTAAATGAACTCTAGCTGCATGCCCCCCTTGTCATCTGGCATATGTGGGTCCTGGAGAGTTGAACCAGGAGCCTTTGGCTTTGCAGGCAAATGCCTTAACCACTAAGCCATCTCTCCAGCCCCTAGTCCTTAGGCTTTTCAAGCAAGAACCTTAACCACTGAGTAATTTCTCCAGCCAGAGGGCCTTCTTTAACTGCTGAGCCATTTCTCCAACCCACAGAGGGCCTCCTTATGGAATGGGGCAGAAGAGTATAGCTGTGCTCAGATAAGATTGACATCAGGATTTTTTTTTCCTAGGTAGGGTCTCATTCTAGTCCAGGCTGACCTGGCACTCACTCTGTAGTCCCAGACTGGCCTTGAACTCCCAGCAATCTGCCTATCTCTGAGGAATTTTTTTTAGGCACAGTCTTACTCAGATTGGCTTGGAACTTATTCTGTAGCCCAGGCTGGCCTCAAACTTGGATCATTCCTACTATCTCAGTCTCCTGACTGTTGGGGGTTACAGGTGGAACCACTGTGCTTGGAATTGGAATTTGAAAGCATGTTGGGACTCTCTGCCTTGCATCACTTTAGTCTCTTATCTCTCACTCAGTGCAGACCAATGTTATCTACATCCTTTTTTCCTCCAGGGTGCAGTTATTTTGCCCCAAGATTCATATAGTCTTATTTAGCTTTTATTACTATTATGGTTCTGGGAATTGAATCCAAAGCCTCGTGGCTGCGAGGCAACTGCTTTGCCACTGAATTATACCTCCAGAACCCATTATCTAGTTCTCAGTCCATGCTACAGAACATAGCTGCTCTCCCTGCCCCTTCAAAATCATGTTTCCAGTCACAATGGTAAGTGTCTCTCCCCAAATCCTAGGGCAAATGATTGTATTACATTAGTGGCTTTGGTATCTATTAATGGGCTAGTTAGCTGTGTCCAGGGAGGCAAGAGGCATATGACTATAATAGTTAAGAGCTTTTCCTCGTGGTTGGGTTAGGAGTCCCCGGAGAAAAGATGGCGCATTTAATCCCAGCACTTGGGAGGCAGAGGTAAGAGGATCGCTGTGAGTTCGAGGCCACCCTGAGACTACAAAGTTAATTCCAGGTCAGCCTGGGCCAGAGTGGTAAGACCCTACCTCGAAAAACCAAAAAAAAAAAAGGTAGTAGATTTACCAGTTAGCCTTACTATAGTGACTGGGTGGATAGGTAAGCGTGGATAGGTGAATAGATGGATCATAGTAAAGAACTGAATGAATGAATGTTTTAGCTGTGTTTGTCAAATAATACAGTTTAGGAACTTGGAATGAAAGGAGGGCTCTTGGTCAGGGATGGCATGGTGGGTTTTGAGGAGTGTCCTTTTTAGGCTTGAAGATGTAGAATGGGCCATTATAAAAAGGAAGCTTGGCATGACTGGTGAACAATTGCTGGAAATTCCTTACTTCCCCTCCTATTAGAAAGCTAGGAAATTTCTTCTCCCTAGTTTCTTCCAGCTGGAAGAGGAAATATTTTCAGCTTTGACAGGTTCTGGTTCCAGAAAATAGTCTGAGCTATTCGTGGACTTGTGCTTCCAGCAGGCCTGCAGCACATGGTCCTGCCCAATCTCTTCAGACAGCCTGGGGAAGCCCTCATCTCTGTTTCTCCTCACACTGTTTTGGAACTCACCTTACTGTCTGTCACCCAATCTCTTGCTTCCTTGTCAGGATACCCAGAGCCAGAGGTGACCTGGTACAAAGATGACATAGAACTGGACCGATACTGTGGCTTGCCAAAATATGAGATCACTCATCAAGGCAACCGTCACACACTGCAGTTATACAGGTGAGGGAGAGGGACCACCTCTGCTCTCTGCATGAGGGCCCTATGATGGAGCCTGCCATTGGCGTGTAGTTGTCTGGTTGGAGATGCTCAGGCACTCGCTGGAGTTAAAGGGCAGGGTCCTGATGCTGAGCTGATCCATTTGGTAAACTTCATTGTCTGCCAGTGTCTGGGATCTCCTAAGGCCAGGGTGGGAGTGCTTCTGACAGCCATGAGCTGAGTGCAGCCAGAGGAGGTCCTGACCCACAGAAACATTTTCCATGAGGTCAGTAGCCGGAAAAAGCAACAGTGTCATGTCATCGTTACTTCACTAAAGGCTGTGTGGTCACCTGCTTCTGAAGGGAGCTCTTCTGAACCCCAAGTCTAATCCCTCTTGGGACAGCATGACCTTGGTCAGCTGCCACACTCTAGTGACTTCAGTTTCCTCCACTGTAATGGAGGAAATACGGTGGTGTCTAAGGTAGGGCATGGCCTTTAGGGCAGGACTTGGATGGGGAGAAGGCACATATTAAATGCCAGAAGACTCTGGCTGTGGGGAGGAGGGGTGGTTACTTCCCTGGAAGGAGAGATGGCACCTCATGCTCCTACCTCTAGGTGTCAAGAAGAAGATGCTGCTATCTACCAGGCCTCTGCCCGAAACACCAAGGGCATTGTGTCCTGCTCAGGAGTCCTGGAGGTAGGCACGATGACTGAGTACAAGATCCACCAGCGCTGGTTTGCCAAGTTGAAGCGTAAGGCTGCAGCCAAGATACGGGAAATTGAGCAGAGCTGGAAGCATGGGAAGGAGGCTGCAGGCGAGGCTGACTCACTGCGCAAGATCAGCCCAGACCGCTTCCAACGAAAGCGCCGACTAAGTGGGGCAGAGGTTCCAGTCCCCTCAGCACCAGCTTCAGAGGCTGAGGAAGGGTCTTCAGTGGCTTGGCAGGAAGGAGAGTTTGAGTCTTCTCAGCACCCAGGTTTGAGCCTGATTAACAGTTTTGCTCCTGGAGAGGTGCCTACCAATGGGGAGCCAACTCCTGAGAATGGGGAGGACGGAGAGCATGGCCTGCTGGCATATATCTGTGAGGCTGTGGAGCTGGGGCCCCAGAGAAGCCCCAAAAGGAACCTGGGGCTAAGAAGAAAAGGAAAGATGAAGAATCTAAGCTGGGTCTGCGGGAGCCAGAGTTAGAGAAGACAGACCGAAGCCAGTGCTCTTCAGAAAACAGTGTCATCAGTTCAGACAAGTCTGATTCTGGTGGAACACAGGGTCCCATGAACATGCAACCAGTTCAGACCCAACCCAGGGGCAGGTCAGCACGGGGGCCTGTGTCTTCTGGAACAGAAAGTACTGGGAAGCCAGCCTCTGCTGTGGACACCCAAAACAAAGCCCAGGATGCCCCAACCCCAGCCTTGGCCTCAGCCCCTGTCCCAGGCACTGTCTCAGACCAGGAGGTTTATTTCTCCCTGAAGGACATGTACATGGAGAGCACCCAGGCTGGCAGGGCCCAGGGAGAAGAGAAATCCCAACCCCCAAGTGTTGGGGTGCTTGGAGAGAGTCCTTTAGGCAAGGTACCCATCAAGGCTCGAGGTGAAGGAGTCTCTGGTCAGTCCACACCTTCCATGCTCCCCCAGCCCAATAGGCCTTTCAACAGGAAGAGATTTGCCCCTCCAAAGCCCAAAGAGGAGCCCACTACCATCTCTTCCACAAATCAGGCTCCAGGACCTGCAGCCCAGAGCTTAGGGAAGGCTCCTCCTCAGGCCTCTGCCCAAGTCCCAACACCCCCTGCCCGCCGGAGACACAGCACCAGGGATAGCCCCTTGCAGGGGCGAACAGGCCACAGGACTCCAGGGGAGGTAAGTCTGAGGGTGTGTTTGGAGGCTGCTCTGGGAAGCTGACCTCATGGAAACTCTTGCTGTAACAGCTTGGCAGCCAGTGAGTGGTGAGCTATTTATAGAAGGGGGTGGGGAGGGGATAGAGCAGGAGACCACATGGCCCGTGCTTGGCCTTTCTCCAGATTGAAGTATTCAGGCAGCATAGCCTCCCTGTGAGTCTGTCTTCTGAGATTATGCTGGTTACCAGCCAAGGGTACTATAATGCCCCTCAAGGTGGGGGAGTGAAGATACTGTTCACTGGGGGATGAAGAGCACCAGTGAAGTTTTCTGTAGCCGTACTGAGGCCACAGTGCTTCATGGGAGAGATGGAAGAGTACTGTAGCGTGCAGCAGGTAGGTCTCAACCTGGAGGTTTACTAGATTTTTAAAAATACAGTATATTGGGGCTGGAGAGATGGCTTAGCGGTTAAGTGCTTGCCTATGAAGCCTAAGGACCCCAGTTCAAGGCTTGATTCCCCAGTACCCACGTAAGCCAGATGCACAAGGTGGCACATGCATCTGGAGTTTGTTTGCAGTGGCTGGAGGCCCATTCTCTCTCTCTTTCTCTCTCTGACTCTTTCTCTCTCTGTCTGTTGCTAATAAAATAATAAAATTTGTTTAAAAAAATACAGTATATTAACCCTCACCCCCCAAAAAGAATAAAAAAGCTGGGCATGGTGGTGCACACCTTTAATCCCAGCATTCAGGAGGCAGCAGTAGCAGGATGTCTATGAGTTCAAGGCCAGCCTGGGACTACAGAGTCGGTGACAGATCAGCCTGGGCTAGAGTGAGACCTTATCTCAAAACAAAACAAAACTATATATATACACACACGCATGCTAAATTATATATAGTATGGTATAATCCAAGCACTTGGGAAGCTGAGGCAGGAGGATTGTGAGTTCATGGCCAGCCTGGACTACATAGCAAGACCTTGTTTCAAAAAGTATCAAAAACCTCTGGGGGACTGAAGAGATGGCTTAGCAGGTTAAGGTGCCTGCCTGCTAAGCCTAAGAATGCCCATTCGATTCTCCAGGTCCCATGTTTGGCCAGACACAAAGTGAAACAAAGGCACAATGCTGTACTTGCCCACAAGGGGGCGCACACATCTGGAGTTAGTTCACAGCGGCTGAGAGGTCGCTGGCGTGCCCATTCTCTATCTGTGTCTCTCACTCTCTGACTCTCTCTCTCTCAAAAACAAAACAAACAAACAAAAAAAAAACAACCACCACTGGATATGGTGGCTCATGCCTATACACCTATCATTTGGGAAGCTGAGGTGGGAGGATTGTCATGAAATCAAGGTCAGCTTGGACAACAGAGTGAGTTTCAGATCAGCCTAGACTAGAATGAGACCCTGTCTCAAAAAAAATATCAAAAACCACAATGAGGGCTGGAAAGATGGCTTAGTGGTTAAAGCACTTGCCTGTAAAGGCTAAGAACCCAGGTTCAATTCCCCAGAACCCATGTAAGCCAGATGCACAAAGCGGCACATGCTTCTGGGATTTGTTTGCAGTGGCTAGAGGCCCTGGTGTGCCCATTCTGTCTCTCTCACTCTCTCTGTCTCTTTCTCTCTTTCTCAAATAAATAAACTATTAAAAAAACACAATGACACCTAATCCTTTGTATGCTAATGAAAATAAATAAAACTTCAAAAGCCAACCACTTCTCCTCACACTGAATATCCAGGAAATGCTGGTTTAATCTGAGTTAATTTGAGGTTTTAGAGTCAGATATACCTATGTGCATGTTTGACTATCTTTAACAAGGTGTGATCTTGGGCACGTCATAAAGTCAAAATAGTGATAATAATAATAATACCCACTCCATAAGGTTGTTATAAGATTTGGAGTGCATAGCATAGGGCCTGGTACACATTATAAGCAAGATTAGTGGCAACAGTGTAAAATGTTACTATGGTGGGAGATAGAGGCTGTTTTACTTGGGAACAGTCATCTATCTATCCTTTTCTGTGTGGAGGAGGGGCAGTGAGTATCTACCTGCCACAGACAGAGACAGGTGGGGGTCTGCAGTAAGGAGTTTGAGGAGCAGGATTCAGAGGAGGAGAGGCAGCCAGGTTTTCATGCTCCAGGGGTGCCAGGGAACAGGATTTCCCAGGAGTTACAGATCCCATGTCACACCATAGGGCAGAAGGAAGATAGTATTCCCAGAGGTTTCCAGAATTAAGGTAGATGGTTAAAATGGAGTATTTATGCTACAAAAATATCATCTGTTGGGAATTCTGATTGTACTGTGTGTTTTGTAAATCTTTTTGCTAAGTCTAAGTGGAGACACTTTTTGATTTGGGCAGGAACTAAGTTGAGACTATTTCTAAGATAGAGAAAACAGGAGTCCAGAACAGAGGTTCTCTATGGGAAGGCAATGTTTCATAGACATATAGGCAGAGGACAGATGGCTTTTTGGAAAAGTGAGGAGGAACACATGAGGGACACATTGATTTAGCACCTTAGGGAGGGCAAAATGAGAAGGAAGGTGCTTGGTGGAGACCACAGATAGGCTTTCCCATGAAGAGAGCACACATATGGGGAGAAAGGAGAGCCCAGGTTCAAGGGTAACAGGAATATGGATTTTTTTCAATATGTTCTGTAAGGTCAGTAGTATAGAGGGCTTTGGAGTGGAACAAAACTCAAGGACCTCAGTCCAGACTCTGGATCTGTTCATGGCTTTTGCCTGCCTTGTGCTAGGTGTCAGGTGATATAAGCCATTGATGTGGTAAGGGAGAACTTGGTGGGGCTGTTCCACATGCCTGACAGCCCATAGGCTAGACAGAAAGACCCTTCCAGAGAGATGGCTCTTGTAGGCCCTAGGGAGCTCATGTAGGAAGTGACCAGGCTGGTTGCCAAGCCCATATGTGAATCTGGCTTCTCTGCCTACAGGGGAAGGAAACCACACACAACAGCTGTATTCTCCTGGGCAGAGCCAGGGCAAGAAGTGCCAGCCTACCTTTCCCTAGGGCAGGGAGGGTTGTACAGAATAGGCCCCTCAAAGATTGTATGGTTTGAACTTTGATTTATGATTTTTGTGTGTGCATGGGATGTCTCGTGTGTGTGTGTTGTATGCACTATGTGTATGCTGATGTGGTTCTCTGTATGTTTGCCTGCAGCACTCATGGACTCACCTGTGGCTGCCAGAGAAAAATATTGGGTGTCCCCTCCATCACTTATCTACCTGTTTTCTTCTTGTAGTGGAATCTCTTACTGATTCTGGAGCTTGCATTTCACAAGCCCCAACAACTTTTCAGTCTCTCTTCTCCCCCATAGGACTGGAGTTACAGATGTGTGTGCCATCATGACCAGCCTCATTTTGTTTTTAAACTTAAAAACATACATGTGAGGGGCTGGAGAGATGTCTTAGTGGTTAAGGAGTTTGCTTGCAAAGCCAAAGGACGCTGGTTCAATTCTCCAGAACCCACATAAGTCAGATGCACAAGAGGGTGCATGCATCTGTAGTTCGTTTGCAGTGGCTAGAGGCCCTGGTGTGCCCATTCTCTCTCTCTGTCTCTTTCTCTCTCTGTCTCTTTCTCACTTTCAAACAAACAAACAAATAAATAATAATAAATTATTTAAAAACATACATGTGAAAAATGTCATATATATAATATATGTTTTTTTCAAGGCAGGGTCTTGCTGTAGCCCAGACTAACCTGGAATTCACTATGTACCTTTAGGCTGGCCTTGAACTCATAGCAATCCTTCTACCTCTGCCTCCCAAGTGCTGGGATTAAAGCTGTATGCCACCACACCCAGCTCTTTAGTGTTTTGTTGTATTGGTTTTTCATATTCTTATACTATTAGATCTTTAAAAAAATCTTATTATGTTTTCTTTTGGCGTGTGTGTGTGTGTGTGTGTGTGTGTGTGTGTGTGTGTTGTGATGCTTCATAGGCTCTTTTATAGGGGGCAGGGGAGGGTGCTTGCCTACAGTGACTAGAACAGAACATATGGTACCCACTCCATTGCTCCCCGCCCCCAGTCTTTTCTTTTTTCTTCAAGGTTACATCTTACTGTAGCCTAGACTGACCTGGAATTTACTCTGCCATTCTAGGCTGGCCTTGAACTCACAGCAATTCTCTTACCTCTGCTTCCCAAGTGCTGCGATCAAAGATGTGTGCCACCACATTCTTAAACCATCACACACTTAAACTAAGATGAATGAATTTCTAATGAGAAGATGTTGTGGCTAAGTGAGAAATAAGACATGTCCTGAATCTTTCCTATTTTACTCTTCAGCTCTGGACTCACTCAGTGGTGAAGGGCCAGGCATTTGAATGTAGAGGCAGTGATATGACCATGTCCCACTGTGCTAACCATCTGCTAAGGTTCCAGGATATGCCCTGGCCCTTTCATACTGACCACTACTGGGGCCTCTAGGTGGTGCTGTTGGGAGTGAAGATAATGGCTGAGGGCTTGATGTCAAGTTTGCAAGGCTCTGATCTGCTGTTGTCTGTCCTGATACTGTCTTGATAACTGGATCTGGGGGAAAAGGAAGCTAACTTGAGAAGCTGAGGTAGGACGATCACTGTGAGTTTGAGGACAGCCTGAGACTAGCTCTAGGTCAGCCTGGGCTAGAGCAAGACACCACCTTGAAAAACCAAAAAAAAAAAAAAAAAAAAAAAAAAAAAAAAAGGAAGGAAGGTGGAGCTGGAGAGATGGCTTAGCAGTTAGGGCACTTGTCTGCAAAGCTGAAGGACCCAGTACACACGTAAGCCAGATGCACAAGGGGGTACATATGTCTGGAGTTCATTTGCAGTGGCTAGAGGCTCTGGCATACCCACTATCCCTCTGTCTGTCTCCTCTCTCTATCTCTTTCTGCTTGCAAATAAATTAAATTAAATTAAAAAAAAATAAGGCAAATAGTGGTAAGACTACTACATGTCACTTGAAATAGTGTTGTAGACTGTGGTAAGTTAAGTATATACTGTAATTCCTAGAGCAACCAATAAAATACTATATAAAATTACAGTAAAAATAAAAATGTACACAGTAAGGCATATTACTAAAAGAAGGCAGGAAAGTGGAAACAAAGGAATGAAACAGAGAAGAAATGCCATAGTTGCTGGGTGTGGTGGTGCACACCTTTAATCGCAGCACTTGGGAGGCAGAGGTAGGAGGATCACCATGAGTTCAAGGCCACCTTGAGACTACATAGTGAATTCCAGGTCAGCCTGAGCTAGAGTAAGACCTTACCTCAAAAAACCAAAAAACAAACAAACAAACCATAGTTTAGATATTAAATGTCCCTCAAAGACCCATGTGTTAAAGGATCAATCCTTAGCATTATCAGGCAGTGGTGGAAATATAAGATGTGGTTTAAGATGTTGGAGATATGCCCTTAAAGAGGAGACTGGGACCTCAGCCCCTTCCTTCTTTTCCCTGAGGTGATTGGCTTTGCTTTAACCATGCTGTCTGCCATGATGGTTCTACTTCATCATAGGCCCAGCTAACCACAGACTGAAACATCCAAAACCATGAACCAAAGTAAATCTTTTCTCCTTGTAAATGGATTATCTGAAAATCCATTATTATGTGCTAACCTGAATAATTAGTCTAAAAAATAAAAAGGACTCTACATGTAGTGGCTCACACTTGTAATCACAGCACTTGAATCTTCTGTTTTTTGTTTTTTTTTTAATTGAGGTAGAGTCACCACTCTAGCCTAGACTGACCTGGAACTCACTTTGTAACACCAGGCTGGCCTCAAGCTCACAGCGATCCTCCTACCTCTGCCTCCCAAGTACTGGGATTAAAGGTGTGTGTCACCATGCCTGGCTACATAATTAATTCTAATTTTTTTTATTATTTATTTGAGAGAGAGAGAGATGCATATATAGAGAGAATGGGCACACCAGGGCCTTCAGCCACTGCAAACAAACTCCAGACATATATGTGCCACCTTGTACATCTGGCTTACATGGGTCCTGGGGAATCAAACTGGGTTCTTTGACTGTTCTTGCAAGCGCTAAGCCATCCCTCCAGCCCTTAATTTTTTTTTTAAATCACACTCTATGGTCTAGGGAGATGACTCAGAGGTTAAATGCACTTGTATGCAAAGCCTGCCAGCCCAGGTTCACTCTCCCAGTACCTATGTGATGCCAGATGCACAAAGTGGCACATGCATCTGAAGTTCGTTTGCAGCAGCAAGAGGCCAACATGCACGCGCATGCACACATACTTTCTCTCTTTTTTCCCTTTCTGTCTCTCTCAAATAAATAAAAATATTTAGCCGGTATAGTGGCATATACCTTTAATCCCAGCTCTTAGGAGGCTGAGGTAGGAAGCTCACTGTGAGTTCGAGGCCAGCCTGAGATTGCATAGTGAATTCCAGGTGAGCCTGAGATTACAGAGTGAGACCCTACCTTGAAAAACAAACAAAAAATATTTAATAATAAAAAGTCACACTCTAGAAAGAAAAGATAATAGTTTCTAGGTCTCATTCCAGGACATATTCAAACTCTTGTTGAGATCATATTATTTGAGATTGTCATCAAGATTACAGAAATAATAGAGAAATGAGATGACCAAAGTGTACAAGGAAGGGGTTGAGATCATTATGAAAGGGGAAGAGGTAGAAATCATTGAGGTGCTTATAGTCCTGTTTGGAATAGAGATACACTTGAGGAGTTCCAGGAGAGGTCTTCACATTCCAGTATCCAAAAAGATTTGTTTCTTCTCAAAGATCTTGAATCAGGTCTTAGTAGTTATATAGATCCTCTAGCTCTCCGATATTATCATCTCATTCTTCATGTCCATATGGCAAAACATCTTGTTTCTAAGATAAGAGAGTCTCAGGAACAGCACCCACCCCCTCACCTCCCCACAAAAGTGATGGGGAATCAAAGAGAGTCCTTTGTTAAGGAGGAACAGAAAGATACATGTGAATATGATCTGTCTGAGTCTACTGATGAATTTAATAAACCATCCACATCTGGTGACACTTGGTTTGGCCTTTCAGCTTATAATAATCGTCCCATCATCTAGTCACATAAACTAGTCAGAGTTCATCTTATTCAGATGACCCCAGGCTTAGCATGGTCGTCTCTGCAAAATAAACAACAACCAACACCCTTTCTCTGCATTTGCATGTGTTGAAAATGGGTCTTCCCAGATGCAGTTTCTCCCAGAAGAGCCCAGGTTATCATCCCCGTTCATGAAAAAGCACTGCAGAGAAAGTCATACTACAGAGTGCCTCTGGAAAGAGTCTAGGGACCACTCCTCAGAATCTGCACAGACTTGAAAAGGTCCACAGGTGAAGATCTTGACAGGGACAGTGCCAGGAAAAAAGAGGCTCCAGAGGACAATGGATCAGAGAAGGGAAAGGCAGAGGGGCAATGGGAAAAATCAGGGAGCCCTAGATTACTTCCTTCTTAGAGTCTGGAAAACAAGCTTAATGATTCAGAAGGAGGTGACACAGAGGAGAAAGAGGGTTATTATAGGTCAGGAAGATAGTCCCCCTAGTTCAGGGTAAAAATCTTGCTGTTGCATCTCACTAGAATACTGAAGAGGAGGGACGAAAGTACAAACCCAAAGATTCATTGAAAGGCAACAGAGAAAAGTGATGGGATTAGGGAAGAAAAAATTATAAAGTGGAAGAGGTTAGATATGGAATGGATAGGCCTAGCACTGAAAAAGGTAAACCAAGGGAGAGACAAAAGGTCTGAGAGAATAACAGCAAAGAACAAAACTAGAACAAAGCTCAGTGTCAGAGCAGGTAAAGTCTGTGAAAAGCTCAGAGACCTCATTAAGTGCAGTCCCCTCTGCACATGACTCTGGATGCATGAGGAAAGTCTAAATTCAGAGGAAGGTCTGCTTAGGATCAAAATGATTGCCAATGATTCTCCTATCTTGCAGTCAAACTCTATAAACAGTTGCATCTGTTCCTCTTGATGGTTCTAACAGAGCTGCCTCCCTGACTAAAGATGGCTGCTTGCTGAGACATTTGTCCATTCTGTTAAGAATCTTTGACCACATTTTAGTTGCCTCCAATCAGCAAAAGCACCTCAGAGTCATTTATATGACACATTATGCCTTGATTCATCATGTTAAAGAGGAATACTTCAAGTCAGCTGCAGTGACCTTGAAAGGGGGGTTCACTTTGTATTGAAAGGCCACGAGGAACATAGAACCCAGCCAAAGGGCCCTGAGGAACATGCAGAATTGACATCTCTTCAAGCTCCATGGAAGCATGCCCATTTAGCAGGGGCAGAGTTTTTTATATAGATATTTTATTATTTAATTGCTCCAGGGCCTCCAGCCACTGCAAACAGAACTCCAAACACATGTACCACCTTGTGCATCTGGCTTACATGGGTACTGGGGAATTGAACCTAGGTGCTTAGGCTTTGTAGGCAAGCACCTTAACCACTATGCTATTTTTGTTGTTGTTGTTGTTTTTTGAGGTAGGGTTTCTCTCTAGCCCAGGCTGACCTGGAATTCACTATGTAGTCTCCGGGTGGCCTAATGGATGTATAGTTAAGTCATTGCTTTTGTCCATGTGTTCTCAGGTTCTAGAGTCTCAGGAAACCATGGTTCCCACAGTATCTACCAGCAGCAGCTCTCATACAACAGTCTTTGTTGGTCACAGCACCTCTGAAAAACAAGGTGTCATCGAGCCCATGGATACAGAAACCCAAGAAGATAAGAGAACTGGAGGCAGAAAGAAGATACAGGCAGATGGAAGGACCCCAGAGGACAGAGCACCAGCAACGCAGAGGACAAAGGCAGATAGGAAGACACAGGTGGATGTTGTGACACAAGAAAATGAGAGTCCACAGTCAGATAGTTTACAGAAGGATGCGGTAATGCAGAGAAGGATGGAGAAGCAGGTAGGATGGACACAGGCAGATGAGAGGCTAAAGGAGGGTAGGAAAGCACAGGAAGATGAGAGGATGCAGGAAGACATGAGAGACACAAGGATGCAGGAGGAAAAGGAGACAAAGTTGGAGGGCAGCATGCCCATGGCTTTCAAAGACCAATCAGAGCAGCAATCTGTGACCAGCCTCAGCCCGCCACCCAGAGTCCCCAAACTCCCACTGTCAGAATGTTCTAGATCTCCTCAAGTTATAGAACATTTGGTGCAGAGCCCAGAAGTATTTTGCGACTTAGAAAAGCCTGGTTTCACGTTCAGATCTGAGGAACCAGCAATAACTGCCTTCAGAAACCAGGAGAACTCTGTTCTAGGTCCCCTGACAGACAACCTTGTGTGCCCAGCACAGCTGCCACCTGAGGGGAACTTGGAGCAAATAGGAGGAGAAACAGGTCAAAGGCCAGAGTGGCCAGGCCAGGTCAAGGCCAAGCCAGAGAAGAGTCTAGTCCAATGCCCCAAGGAGGAGCAGCCAAGGGAGATGCATGGTGGTCCTTCAGCTAGCCTGAACCAGGAGGTGCCCACCATGTCCTCCTCTCTTTCTGGAACTAGCCTGATCAATAGTCCACAGGAGGGGCTACACAGCACCCCAACTTCTCAGCACATAAGTACAGATGCCTTCCTGCCCTCCAAGGACCAGGCCTTGCTGAGTTCAGCTCCTACACTGCACCTGGGGCCAGGGCCCCCTACTCAGAGTTACACATCAGAAACCATAGCCACCAGCAGTGAGGGTGCCTATGCCAAGGAATCAGATATGGAGGGACAGTCCCCAGCTCCCCGAAGCTGTGACCCTGGCCTCATCGATTCCCTAAAGAACTACTTGCTTCTGCTGTTAAAGCTGTCCAGCACTGAAACAAGTGAAGCTAGGGCAAAGTCCCAGGCAGGGGCTGACACTGAAGGCCTAGCACACTCCTCCACTTTGGCACCTACTGTTGAAGTGGCTGGGCTGAGTCCCCGGACATCAAGGCGCATTCTGGAGCGTGTAGAGAACAATCACCTGGTGCAGAGTGCACAGAGCCTGCTCCTGAGCCCCTGCACCTCCCGCCGCCTTACTGGCCTCCTGGACCGTGAGGTGCAGGCTGGCAGACAGGCCCTGGCTGCTACTCAAAGCTCCCAGCGTTCTGGCTCCAGTCCCCTCCCGACCCCTCTCACTGTTCCTGCCATTGTGGTAGGTGAGGAGCGATCCAGTGGTGAGGGAGAGGATTCCCAAAAGGGGGTCTTCCAGGATTGCTGCACAGGTGGGCTGTTGGAAGAAGTGGGTGGGCAGGCAGTGGAGAACAGACCACAGGAACCCTGCCAAGATGAGGAGGTCCCAGGGGAGGCTTTGATGGGTATTCCTGCTGCTACACCTGAGGAATTGGCTCTGGGGGCCCGGAGGAAGAGATTTCTTCCTAAGGTCAGAGCAACAGCAGATGGGGAGGGAACCAAACCTGAAGAAAGGGAGAGTCCCACAGTTTCCCCCCGGGGTTCCAGGAAGAGCCTGGTGCCTGGGTCTCCTGGGACTCTAGGGAGAGAGAGGCGTTCCCCTACCCAGGGCAGAAAGGTCAGCATGCTGGAGGTGCCTCGGGTAGAAGAAGAGCCTGTGGCAGGAGACCTGGGCTCCAGCTCCAAGGCCAGTGGACTGGACTCAGAACCTGTCCTGGATGAAGGCAAGCAGGAAGCTCCTGCCAAGCCCAGGAAAGCCAAAGACTTGTTAACAGGTGAGCACTGGGAGGGGAAGGCTGCCAGAAAGCTGTAGCAAGCACACTGCTGCTCCCAGCACCACCTCACCAGTGCCAACACACCCTTGCTAGGGATTTGCAGATTCCTTATGGACTAGTACTCCTACTTCATGAGCTACCAGAAAAGCCTGGCATTCGTGTTAGTTCTGCTCCCCTGCAAAGTGGGTCTGATGATGGCACCAATCTCGTGACACTGTGAAAATTGAATGATATAGAAGAAATCACATACTAGGTGAGGTGCCATGGCACACACCTGTCATTTTAGCATCTGGAGTCCGAAATTGGAGGACTGGAAAGTTCAAGGCTTGGGGCTTATTTAATTCCTATAAGAGTGCTTGCCTAACATGCACAAAGTCCTGGGTTCAATCTTCAGTATCATATAAGTTGGGTGTGATGGCACATGCCTGTAATTCCAGTACTCTGGAGGAAGAAGGATAAGTTCAAGGTCTGAGCTGGGTGTGGCGGTGCATGCCTTTAATCCCAGCACTCGGGAGGCAGAGGTAGGAGGATCACCATGAGTTCGAGGCCACCCTGGGACTCCATAGTGAATTCCAGGTCAGCCTGGGCTAGAGTGAGACCCTACCTTGAAAAAATAAAACAAAAAAGTAGTTCAAGGTCATCCTTGGCTACAGAGCAAATTTGTTTGAGGCCAGCCACCGTAAGATACATAACACCCTAGACAGAGAGTGTAAGTGGTGGTGAAGGGAGTTTTTCAAACCTAGTCTAGGCTACATAGACCTCGTCTCAAAAAAATAATAAATAAATAAAGGACTGGGGCTGGAGAGATGGCTTAGCAGTTAAGGCACTTGCCTGCAAAGCCTGAGGACCCAGGTTCAATTCGCCAGTACCTATGTAAGTCAGATGCACAAGGTGGCACGTGTCTGGAGTTCATTTTCAGTGGCTAAAGGCCCTGGTGTGCCCATTCTCCCTCTCCATTTACCTCCTTCTCCCTCTTTCTCTAAAATAAATATATAAAATATTTAAAAAATAAAGGGCTGGAAAGATGGCTTAGCAGTTGAGGTGCTTGCCTGCAAAGCCTCAGGGCCCAGGTTTGATTCCCCGGAACCCATGTAAGCCAGATGCACATGGTGACACATGCATCTGGAGTTCATTTGTAGTGGCTTGAGGGCCTGGAGTGCCCTTTCTATCCCTCTCGCCTGCTCTTTCAATAAATAAATAAACAACAGGAAAGCTGGGTATGGTTGTGTGCACCTTTAATCCCAGCATTCAGGAGGTAGAGGTAGAATCACTGTGAGTTCAAGGCCAGCCTAGGACTGCTGAGTTCCAGGTCAGTTTGGGCTAGAGTGAGACTTTACTTTGGAAAAGAACAACAATAAAAACACAGGAACTTAGCACAGAGTGGGGCTTCAGTGGCATCCTAGCTGCACGGTCACCAGCATTTTCTTTATAAGCTTGTTCCATAATTACACAGTGTAGATAGGAGTCAAACCTAGTTTTGTAGAGATAGGGGAACAAAATTCAGTGAAGTGCCTTGTTTGACTGCTTATCCCTATTGATGTACTTAGAGCTGTGGCTTGGGGTGGGGTTGGAGACTTTCTGGCTTAAGATGTGTTCCAGGGGGCAGAAGGGAGATAGCTGGAGCTATGGAATGCTAGGTTCGTGGGGAAACTCAAATTCTGTTTTTCTCAGCCTGTTCCACCAGGGACACCCAGAAATACAGGAGTTTGTCTATAAAGGGATACATGATAAGATGCTGGGGATGTGGATTCTCCTTTGTAACTGGACTCTTTCTTGCGTTCAGCCCCACAGGTGATCCGGAAGATTCGGGTGGAACAGTTTCCAGATGCCTCTGGTAGCCTGAAGCTGTGGTGCCAGTTTTTCAACATTGTTAGTGACTCAGTCTTGACATGGGCCAAGGATCAGCACCCAGTGGGTGAGGTGGGCAGGAGGTAAGCCACCTGGATACCACCTGCACCTGACCTGGCTCCCTAATTGTTATAATCATGTTGGATATTGTCCTAATTTCCTCATTTATTCCTCACACAATAACCCTATTAGTGAGAGAGAGAGTCTGTTGTGCTAAGTAGATGATAAAATTGAGGCTTAGAGGTCTTAAATGAGTTACTGGCCCAAAGTCACATAGCTGGTAGGTGTTATGATTGTAAGCCAGACCATTTCCTGACCATGGACCCTCTTACCACTTCTTCATGGCTCCCAGAGCCTCAGTTCACAGCAGCCTCTGAGAGTGGGGGGTCTCAGGCCCTTTGTCACAATGATGGCCCTCACGAGAAGGGTCTCCATTCTCTGCAGTGCAGGGGATGAGGGGCCAGCAGCCTTGGCCATCGTGCAGGCGTCCCCCGTGGACTGTGGCGTGTATCGATGTACCATCCAGAATGAGCATGGCTCAGCCTCCACTGACTTCTGCCTCAGTCCTGAGGGTGAGTGTCCTGCTGAGGTCTCTGCAGCCTGGCCCTGTGGGGTGGCAGCAGTCCCCTATGCAGAGATGACACTCTGCCTGGGCAAAGCAGCCTAAAAGCAGCTGCTTCCTCTTCTTTCTCTCCATACAGTGTTATCTGGCTTCATGTCCAGGGAAGAAGGTGAAGGTATGTTGCCCCTCTGGGGAGGAGAACCAGTCTTTTTCACAGCCCTGCCCCCTGCAGAGGGACCTTTGTTAAGGGTTTGCACTCCTTCCCAAATCCACATGCTATTACCCTTTCCCTCCTAGTTTAGGATACAGCTTGGGGAAGATGATGAAGGAGGACTGGTATTTTAGAAGGTTGTGGGTGGGAAATAGCTAAGAGAGGAAGGCACTTGACAGGATTTAATGCAGTCCTAGGCCCTCGGCCTGCATTAGAATCCTTGAACAAGGGTAGGACTGGCCACTAGGTCACCTAGTCTCTCTCATGGTGTTCTGTGGACTCCTGCATTGCTTCTCAGCCCCTACTGTTAGATATCCTACATGTCTAGGAAGGACCTGGGAAGCATTGCATTTTCTATAACTCCCTGGTGAGCTAACCCCAATGTTTGCCAGATATTTCAAGGGCTTGAATATCAGAAGAGAGACTGTTCTTGTTCTACAGAACATACACTATCACCCCTTTGTTCAGTTATCAAATAAAATCTAACTGCTGTCAAATACAAACCTATCCCAAGAACTTTGTAGTGATTCTTTAATATCAAATGCTGACTTTCCCTAGTTGTCTAACATGTGTGATTTGAACCAGGAGCTGCTAGTTTATTTGGTTGATAAAGCTTTTGTGTTGCTTAACATAGGACAGTTCCATTTCTTTCCTTTTTTATTTTTATTTATTTATTAGAGAGGGAGAGAGAAAGAGACAGATAGAGAATGGATGCACCAGGGCCTGCAGCCACTGTAAACCAACTTCAGACACATGCACCACCTTGTGCAGCTGGCTTACATGGGTACTGGGAAATTGAACCTGGGTCCTTAGACTTTGCAGGCAAACACCTTAACCCCTAAGCCATCTCTCCAGCCTCTAGTTCCATTTCTTTTCTCTTCTGCTATTTGTTGAAGTTATTTATGTGCAAAACTCTTATTTTCTGGTGTTGTTAATTATATCTCCATTTGCCATGTTGTATTCATATGCTTCTTCTAAATTAGTAATTATATTAAGAGGTTTGGTTGGATTCATGTGTAATTAAAAAAAAATTTTTTTAGCAGAATAATTTACAGACTCTGTGTGTTGTTGTATGCTTATAATCCCAGCCCTTGAGAGGCTAAGGCAGGAGGAATTCAAGGCTGGCTTGGGTTATGTACTTCTACACTGTCTCAAAAAAAAACAAAACAAAAAAAAAAAAACTGGGCATGGTGGCACATGCCTTTAATCCTAGCACTTGGGAGGCAGAGATAGGAGCATTCTGTGAGTTCGAGGCCACCCTGAGATTACATAATAAATTCCAGGTCAGCCTGGGCTAGAGTGAGAGCCTGCCTTGAAAAACAAAACAAAAAAAAAAAAAAAAAAAAAAAAAAAAAAAAAAAAGGAAGAAAGGCTAGAGAGATGGCTTAGTTTAGTGGTTAAGGAGTTTGCCTGCTAAGCCTAAGGAACTAGGTTCAATTCCCCAGTACTCTTGTAAGACAGATGCACAAGGTGACACATACATCTAGAGGCCCTAGTGCTCCACTTCTCTTCCTCTTTCTCTCTCTTCCTCTTTGTTTCTTTATCTCTCTCTCAAATAAATAAAAAATATATTTAGAAAAGGAAGAAGGTTTATAAGTTCACAGACATGCTATATATTTCTTTCTGCATCCTATCCAGAGGAACATAAATGCTAAGATTGCTAGTTGTGTTATCTCTGTGTGAACAATCTATCCAGTAACTTCCTTTGTTATCTGGATGGTCTTAGCACTCACTGCTTATTGCCTATATCCATTATCACATTAGGAGTTACCACATGAAGGTATTCAATTCTATTCATTTTGTCTTCATTTATTAGCTGAAATATTTTTGTTCAGGAAAACATTTGGTTACCCTGATATGTACCTGTCTTAGCAGAAAATGAAGGATAAGTATTTTCTTTTTTCTGTGTACTTAATCAAATTTGAAAATAATGAGTTGGTCTCTAGGATCCTCCAAAGATGACCAAGGAGGTTAGTTTATTTTTCCAAAGGGGCTAGGATTTATTCTTATTTACCATTACGAGTAAGTAAATAGTAATACAGTACAATAACTATTCTCTTTGTTGCTAAGGTTGGCTCCTATGTCCTTTGCAAGTCTCCAGTAGGTGCTTTGTTTTCTTGTTTATTTATTTATTTGAGAGAGAGAGAATGGGCGTGCCAGGACTTCTAGCCACTGCTAACAAACTCCAGACACATGCACCACCTTGTGCATCTGGCTTACAGGGGTACTAAGGAATCAAACTTGGATCCTTAGGCTTCACAGGCAAGCACCTTAACCACTAAGTCATCTCTCCCACCCTGATTGTTTGTTTTTGTGGTGCTGGGGATCAAACCCAAGGCCTTGCACATGTTAGGCAAGTACTCTACCACTGAAATATAGCTCCACCTCTCTCACTTTTTTGGGTACTTATTTTGAGGCAGGATCTCACTAAGTTGCCCAGGCTGGCTTTGAACTTGTGATCCTCCTGTCTTAGACTCCCAAGTAGCTAGAATTATAGGCTTGCCTCACCAGGTGTGACTTTACAGAAGGTTGTTTTAAAATTTTTTTTTTTTTGCCATTTCTTTGTTTTCTGTGTCACAAATTGTTTCAGGTCCATCATTTACATTTCCTGCTGACCCTAGAAGCAATCATTTCTTCAAGAGTCTCTGGTTCCTTCTGATGGGCAGCAATGGTCACAATTATAGTTGAGATTAGCAGTGCACATGCTCACTGTTACTGTATTAGTCCTGCAAACTTTTTTTCCCCATGAAACATGTTAGTTGAGATTGAGTCATTGGTTTATTTGGCCCAAACACTTCATTTCAAACAGGTTAATTCTAGTCTTCTGTAGTGACTGTCACTACTGCCGAAAACCCAGCCTTCCACAGGCACTTGTTGAGCACTTCCTAAGAGCTGAACACCACAGAAGCACTGTTAAATGATAGGGTGAATAGTTTCTGCCCCAAACAGCTAATAGCTCTGAAGGGAACTCCCGGTGTGCATCTTAAGAGCAATCATGGATAGGATGTGACCATAC
Organism: Orientallactaga sibirica; assembly: GCA_036365145.1. Taxonomy (NCBI): domain Eukaryota; kingdom Metazoa; phylum Chordata; class Mammalia; order Rodentia; family Dipodidae; genus Orientallactaga; species Orientallactaga sibirica. Next base: position 4,502,711 of record JAEOAD010000031.1, on the reverse strand, counting down.
TGGGTGACAGAGTGTGAGATTGTTCTAGCCTTTCCTTCCCTATGGTACAACATTGAGCAGGTAGATTTGAGTTTCTGCGTTTCTCCTGTTCCCCTTCAGTTGGAGAAGAGATTGAGATGACCCCCATGGTGTTTGCTAAGGGTCTGGCTGATTCTGGATGCTGGGGCGACAAGCTCTTTGGGCGACTGGTGAGCGAGGAGCTCCGAGGGGGTGGACATAGGAGTGGCCTTCGGAAGGCCTCCCAGGCCAAAGTCATCTATGGGCTGGAACCCATCTTTGAATCTGGTTGCACATGCGTCATCAAGGTATCCAGCCTGCTTGTGTTTGGACCCAGCAGTGAGACTTCTCTCCTGGGCAGAAACTACGATGTTACTATTCAGGTACTGTCCCACACTCCTCCCTTTTCATGCCCCATTGCTATACTCTGTCACTTCCTTGCTGTCCATAGCCTGGGTCCCATGTGGAAGCCTGTGCAGAGGCTGAAGCCACCTGATCTTACTTAGCCTCATGAAACTCCTAGGACAGGCTTTGAGGAGTGGCTAAGATGTAGCCAGAAATCTAGATTCTTGGCCTCAGACCTTGAGAGTCAAAATCATTTGGAACCTAGTTTTAATTATCTTTTTCTTTTTTTCCCACCAGAAACCTTTCCCTTTGCTTCAAACCCAGTCTCACTGGAGTGTTATTTACATTTGAGAGAAAAGGAGAGGGACACTGGTGGGGAGGAGAGTCCACTCTGTTCCACCAAGGGGTCCCTGGGACACTGTCCCCTAGCATTAGGGCTCTAGGAAGCATATTTCAGAAACCACTGTGGAACCTCAGTTTGCAAAGGAGCCCACTGCCCTTTGTTATTCAAACAAAAATGTAGAACAAAGAAGGAAGCCTACAGGAGTGAGCCTCAGTTCCTGCCAGCCTGGAATTCTCCCTGTAGTCCCTAGCAGGTGGCCCACCCACTCAGAGCTAGGCATGCCAGAGAACCGTGGAGCTTCCTTGCTGATTGGACTTGTTTTACTCTAACCCACAGGGGTGCAAGATTCAGAACATGAGTCGAGAGTATTGCAAAATCTTTGCTGCTGAAGCCCGGGCAACATCTGGCTTTGGGGAGGTGCCTGAGTAAGTTCACAGGAGGGGAGCATACAGCATGCAGTGGCCTTGGGCTTTGGCAGTGATTTCCCAGCCTCCTAGAACCATCCTGATTTCCAGCCAGGTGCAGATGGCCTCATAGCCTCACCACAGTCAGCTATGTGGTCTCGCAAAACCTGGAAGTAACAACTTCAACATTCCTGTCCACTTGAGTCTCCTTCCACCACCCTCATTCCTCTCACCTTTAGCTCTGATTTTGCCATTTACAGAAGATTCTGTGGCTCTGTAGAGGGAGGGGGTAGATGACTAAGTAGGATGCCAACATGGTAGGTAGGTAGAGTCAGTGTAGACCTTTGTAGGAGTCAGCTGTAAATGATTCCTGCACATCTGGTCTGATTGGCATTGAACCACAATCTAGTTGAATACTTTCTAGAGGTTTCCTTTCTGTTTTACGCATACTGTCCTAAATCCTCCTTCAAGCACAGTCTGTGTGAAGCCCTAGAAGGATTTAATTCTAGTACCACTGGCCACAGAGAATGGTCAAGACTCTGAACTCAGTGGCCTCCATTCCTTTACTCTCCTGCTGTCTTTCATGCACAGAGCTGAACATTGATTCTGTGAAGGGCCCTTCTTGTAAATCCAAGAATACAGAACTGGAGGGAGGGGCTCTCTGGGACTCCAGCTTACTGTAGGGTGCAACTGTTTAGGATCATCCCACTCTATCTGATCTACCGCCCTGCAAACAATATCCCATATGCCACCCTGGAGGAGGACCTGGGCAAGCCCCTGGAGTCTTACTGTTCTCGGGAATGGGGCTGTGCTGGGACTCCATCAGCATCTAGCAGCTCAGAGGCCATGCAGAAATGCCAAACCTTCCAGCACTGGCTGTATCAATGGACAAATGGCAGCTTCCTTGTCACAGATTTGGCAGGTATGAAAGTGCATGGATAGGAAAGCATGTGGAGTTGAGCCCACTAGTGCATGCTTGGTAGTACACTGAGCACTTTAATTATTCTTTGCTTTTTACAGTAATCATATTGCATGGATTTGATAGGGACCATTTTGCACACAGTCTTCAGATGTACTAGTTCCTCATGTAGTCAGTCCATAATGCAGTTGCATTTAAAGGAGTACAGTCTAGGCCCACTTAAAATTAAAACAGAACTTATTTTTATAAAATATTTATGTATTTATTTGAGCGAGAAAGAGAGGAAGGGGGAGTGTGTGTGTGTGTATGTATGGGTGCACTAGGCATTTTGCCATTGCTAATGAACTCTGAGGCAGGATGAGCAAGAATTTTAGATCATTCTTGGTTACACAGCAAGTCTTAGGCTAGTCTAGGCTACATGAGTCATTGTCTCAAAAAAAAAAAAAAAAAAAAAAAAAAAACTAAACTAAAACAAAAATGTCAGCTGGGTGTGGTGGTGCATGCCTTTAATCCCAGCACTTGGGAGGCAGAGGTAGGAGGATCACCATGAGTTCGAAGACACCCTGAGACTACATAGTGAATTCCAGGTCAGCTTGGGCTAGAGTGAGACCCTACCTTGAAAAAAAAAGGTCAAATAGTGTCTTGTATTCAGTTGCAGTAGCAGAAGACCACTGCACTACCCATATTCATACATACATACCATATCTACATACATATGCAAATAAATAATTTTTAAAAATGAAAAGCCTCTTTTGCATTCCCTCTCTCCAAAAAATAACTGACTGCTGCTTCCACAACTCATAACCCACAACCCCATAGGGAATACCTGCAGCCACACCAAGGAAGGTCCCCAGCAGAATGGGGACAGGGATGAGGGAAAAAAGGATACCAACACATGATACAAAATATGTTAATAATAATAACAATAATAATAATAATAGAGCCTCTTTTGGACTGGAGAGATGACTTTGCAATTAAAGGCACATACTTATAAAGCCTGCTGGCCCAGGTTTGATTTCCCAATACTCCTGTAAAGCCAGATACACAAAATGGCACATGTGTCTGGAGTTCATTTGCAGTGGCAAGAGGCCCTGGCATGCCTATTCATATTCTGTCTCTCAAATACATATAAATTAATTAAATCAAAATTGCTTTATTGTCACTCAGCATCTCTGTTAGCTTTTTTTTTTTAATTTCTTTTTTGTTTTTTTTTTTTGAGGTAGGTCTACTCTAGCCCAGGCTGACCTAGAACTCAGGCTGGTCTTGAACTTACAGTGATTCTCCTACCTCTGCCTTCCAAGTGCTGGGATTAAAGGCATGTGCCACCATGCCTGGCCTTCTGTTAGCTTTTTAAATATAAGCCAATTTAGTCAGTCTGGTTTCTTTTCTTTTCTCTTCTTCTTCTTTTTTTTGATCTGGTTTCTTTTTAATTTTTTTTTTTCAAGGTAGGTTCTCACTGTAGCCCAGGCTGACCTGGAATTCACTATGTAGATTCAGAGTGGCCTCAAACTCACAGTGATCCTCCTACCTCTGCCTCCTGAGTGCTGGGATTAAAGGCATGTGCCACTATGCCTGGTTTAATTTTAATTTTAATTTTTTGGTTTTTCTTTTTTTATTTTTATTTATTTATTTGCAAGCAGAGAAATAGAGAGAAGAAGAGAGGCAGACAGAGAGAGAGAGAGAATGGGCACGCCAGGGCCTCTAGCCACTACAAATGAACTCCAGATGCATGTGTCCCTCATGCATATAGCTTATATGGGTCCTGGAGAATCGAACCGGGATCCTTTGGCTTTGCAGGTAAATGCCTTAACCACTAAGCCATTTTTCCAGCCCTTTTTTTGGTTTTTCAAGGTAGGGTTTCACTCTAGTCCAGGCTGACCTGAAATTCACTATGGAGTCTCAGGGTGGCCTCGAATTCATGGCAATCCTCCTACCTCTGCCTCCCGTGTGCTGGGATTAAAGGCATGTGCCACCATGCCTGGCTCTTTAATTTTTTTAATAACATTTTTATTTATAAGCAGAGATTGAAAGAGAAGCAGATGAGAGAAAGAATAGGAGTATGGGTACAGCAGGGCTTCCTGCCACTGCAAACAAACTCCAGGTGCATGCTTCCCTTTGTGCATCCAGCTTTATATGGATACTGGGAAATTGAACATGGGCCAGCAGGCTTTGCAAGCAAGCACCTTAACTGCTAAGCCATCTCCATAGCCCTTTTAGTTTAATCCATATATCTTTATAACAGAGGAGGGCAACAAGCATGAATTTTCCTTCCTCCTTTGACTAGCCTGTTTAAGGTCTACTCTCTCTAACCAGAACGGGGTAGGGAAAAGGAAAAGATTAAGTGCTCTACAGTGGGAGGAGAGGCAACTGGGAATATTACGCATTAAGTCTTGTCTTTGAGATAAATGAGAACACCAAAGACCATATATACTAAAAGCACTCTAATGTGTCCCCTATTTGAGTTAAGATACACACATCTATCTACCTACCTACCTACCTACCTACCTACCTACCTCTCTGTTATCATTCATTCTTCCAGCCAACATTAGAACTTGTCATTGTCATCAAGAAGCTGTGAGAAGTAGACAGTTTTTACCATGAGATGATAACCTGGTGTAGTAGAACTGAATGTCTGTTTTATAAACAAGTAAACTAAAGCTTAGTCTGTAATTCCTGCATTTGGGGAACTGAGGCCAGAGATCAGCCTGGGCTACATAGCAAGATACTGTTGTAAACAAAACACACACACACACACACAAAACCAGAGGTCTAAGAAGTCATGTCATTCAACCTCTGTGCATATCAGTTTCCTTTCCTTTTCTAGAAATGATGTCTTCTTACCTACCACATTCAGGAAAGCCTTTTAGAAACTAAAATTCTATGCAAGTCTCAGGGATTGTTATATTATAACCTGAAATGGAATGTGATAAATGTTGAAAGGCAAATGTCAAATAAATTGATATTTATTGCATAACTAGTCTATTTCAAACATGAAGGCTAGAGTCCTCCACGTTGTAAGCTTCTTAACATCTCATAAGATGGGCATTATTATCCTGTCTTTTATAGTTGAAGATTAGAGATATTAAGTGGCTTACTAAATTTATGTAGCTCATAAGTGATGGAGCTGAAATATAAATTCAGGTCTGTTTGATTCTACAGCTCATACTTGTTTTATTCTGTCATATGAAGAAACTCAGTCCTGTGAGTGAACAGCAACTCCCTGGAGAAATGCTGGACAGTTTAGAAATGGGGAAAAATAATCACAAACCCAACATATGAATGCTAAGACACTCACTGACCAGGGTAGGAGATACTTTTCTCTGCTATCATTTTGCTAGGCTCTGTTCTTCCAAGGCTATCATAACTTAGTCTTGGAATATTTGCTGCTTTTGTGAGAAGCCAGTCATAACCAATGTTACATTTCTCCTGGCCTACCTCTAATGTACCCTTTAATTCCTATCTTTGTTCTACTAACTTGTTGGGAAGGTTTTGGTCCACAGCCAAAAGACAGTTGGGTTTGTGGATAGGCAGGCTTGTATAGCTGGAAGAATTTGGCTCAAGGAGTCAGAAAAACTGAACATTCACTTTGACTCACAATAACTACTATACATAGTCAGTGTTTAATCATTGAATGATTATGTTTGACTTATCACGGTCTTGAACTCTGAGCTATCTTCTCACCTGTAAATGAGGATGTTATAAACTATTAATGCTATAGAAATCCTGCATATACCAGTGAGGCTGGCTGGTGGAACTCACCTTTGAGAGGATGCCTGAAGTCATGCTTCCACTGAACTCTGGGGAATTCTTTTTTTTTTTTTTTTTTCGAGGTAGGGTCTCACTCTAGTCCAGGCTGACCTGCAATTCACTATGTAGTCTCAGGGTAGCCTTGAACTCACAGCGATCCTCTTACCTCTGCCTCCCCAGTGCTGGGATTAAAGGTGTGCACCACCACGCCTGGCTTGGGGAATTCATTTCTAAGGAGATGTCCATAATGTCCTAGAATCTGGCCAGGATGGCATCACCCCCACTTTCCTATCTTTTCAGGGGTTGACTGGAAGATGACTGATGTGCAGATTGCTACCAAACTGCGAGGGTGAGTAGTTCTTGGGGATAGAATGCCTTTGGAGAGTCTTTTCAGGATGCCAGATATCCTAATTCCTTCTGGCTTTCCATCCCTGAGATGCTGGGCCTGGGGCCACAGATTCTGTCATACCCGTGGCTATGTGGTAATACCCAGATGGCCATTGATCCCCACCCCATATCCTTGACTCATAATGCCCACATATGGGGGTTGCTATGACTCTGGGCCCTCATTAGGCTCCTCCACTTGTCTTCTTCCCTGAGAATGCTTATCAAGATGAAGATGAGCAAGGGCCCTGCAGTTAGATTAACTGGACTTCTGATCCCAAGTCTGCATCAATTTAAACTTAAAAGGCAGGCCATCCTTGCACCACAGGATGGCCAGGCTGATGAATCCAGTGTTTTATGTTATATGGAACCTGTTTTAAATTTTGAGTTTGTGGTGCCACCTGAGGTACCACTCTAGGGAGAATGGGAGAGTGTACCCTGGAAAACACCCTGATACTGGCCATCCCAAAGCCAGGCACCATGAGCCTGTTGCTCTGGGTAGGGCACATTCAGCTCTTCTGTTTGGCTGCAGATACCAAGGCCTCAAGGAGAGCTGTTTCCCTGCTTTGCTGGACCAGTTTGCCTCCTCACACCAGTGCAACACCTACTGTGAGATGTTGGGGCTGAAACCCCTCAAGGGCCCTGAGGCTGCCCATCCTCCAGTCAAGGCCAAAGGCTCCAAGAGTCCATCTGCTGGCAGGAAGGGCTCCCAGCTGAGTCCTCAACCCCAGAAAAAAGGAGTTCCCAGTCCTCAGGGCACCCGGAAGAATGCTTCAAGCTCCAAGGCCACACTTCAGGCCTCAGAAGCAGTTGCTGTCCAATTATTAGGACAACTTCCCACCCAAGAGGGAAGCTCCAAGGCCCAGGGCATGCGATAGCCCCAACATGAGGCTGGGGGTCTCCAACCAGCAACAGACCAACCAAGAAACATCTTGAACCGCATGGAGACGTTCTTGATACAGAACTAACTAGAGGGTGCCCAGAGGAGACACCTCTCAGGGACCTCTCTGAGTAGCTTCTTCTCATTGGAAGGCTTTGGGCATGGCACATGGTCCCCTGACCACCCTTGGTGCCATTGTCACCCAGGGATCCTGGCCTGGTGGGCCCCACCTCCAAGTGCCTGGTGGCCTAGACCCTCATTGAAGTTTACACTTGCCACTGTTAGATGCTCCCTGAGTCCTCTGCATGAGTTCTACATTCTGACCCCTTTCCCTGTCCACCCTGTAGCAAATGTGGTTGTCTGGGGGCCTGTGGGCCAGCATTTGCTTTTCACCCCTGCTTATCCTTGCTCTCTCCCTGTCTTCGGGGCTCCAGACTTCCTGTTGGGTCTAGCCTGTGACTCTCAGGGTATCATCTCTTTCCAGCTATTTTGCCTTATTCACCACAGCTTATCCTGCAACTAACCTGTCCCTATGTCCAGATGAAGCACGTCGTGTCCTTGTGCAGTGGTCTTTGATGCTGTGTGTTCTTGTCACTCAGGCACTTACTTGTTCCCATGCTCCCTTGCACCCTACCCCCACCTCTGGCTTTGAACCCAATTGCAATCTACTGCCCGCCCTTCACCAGCTCTTTGCTTGTCCCTTTGTCTAAGGGCTCCCTTAGCCCTGACCTGCACACCCTGCCCACTGAGAAATGCCCAGGTGAGGAACAGACCCTCTGGCCTCTCATTCCACCCCAGTGCACTCTTCACTACTTCTCAGAGTTCTTTGCTCATGAGGTGAGAGCTGGCAGGAGGGTATATGAGTATCTGTAGCCAGAGGGAGGGTGTTGACTTTGACCTTGTGCTCTATACCAAAAGGAGTGGGGTTACAGTCACTGCCACAGTTTCCTTTCAAAATACTGGAGGGCCAGGATTTTTCCTCATGGGGGAATACTCAAGGTTGTTCTAGGAGTGTTGTAATTTATTCACATGCTTAGGCACAGTGGTGTCTCTGCCCTAGCGCCAACCAATAACTTAATCCTGGGACTCACATCTGGGCCCTCGTGTATGGGTTCCTAAAGAGTTTTTGTTCTGTGCCTAGCATCCTGGGTCTTTCCTGGAATCCCTCCTTGAGACCTTGGATGGAGTAACCTGCTCCCCTTGGAATGCAATAAAGGCAGCAACTGTGTCCTGCTTGCCCTCATCTGGTGTGGTTACAGAGTCAGAGTCACCTCTTTCCAGTCAGGTTCTATGAGGTTGTACGATAGTTCCTGGGCCCACTCAAAAAAATGAATCTATATTTTGGCTTCTAGCCTGAAGTTCATTCCCAGTTTTTTGAGGCCACAGCTAGACAGTCTACAATGCAAGTGAGCCGATGGCTTGTGCCCCTTAGCAAGGTGCCTAGGGACTTATAACTTTGAAATTGCCCCTTCATTTGGAAGAGGAACATGAAGGAAGGAATCCAGAAAGAAAGAACAGTACTGGAACCTCAGCAAAAATGCCCTGTGTCTCACTCAGGCCAATTCCACCAAAGCAAGACGGGCCTAGGAGCAGAGCGGCTGCTCTCAGCTTCTCAGGAAGTTCTTTGTTCCCAGTGTTCCCTCACCTTGACTTTCCCTCCTGACATTTCCCTTCCATTGAATGTTCTGACTTCTCTACCTCCTCTTTGCTCAGATGACTCCTCACTTCTTCTTCTAGCTCCATTGTACCCACAGTCCACTGAACCTGCATTTCCAGTGAGAGCAGAATCATTGTACATGTATTTATTCATTCAACAGTCATATATTGAGCACCTGCTGTGTACCAGATCTGGACTGGCTGGCAGCTGTTGGAAGGCAACAGTTTCAGGAGAGACTGAATATCCTTAAGGATATGTGGGTTTTGGAAGGCTGTTGGGGTAGCTTAGCAAACCCAAAGAAGAGCTGAATGATTAGCCCCAAGGAGGGCAGGATCCAGGGCAGCTCCCAGTAGCTGTTGCCATTGGTCCCAGTAGGTCTCCCTCCACTCAAAATCAAATTCCAGATTCCAGGTAAGAATCTGGCCTGGAGCTCAGGGATTCATAGGGTGGAGGAGAGGCAGTATTCCAAAATGTGGGATTTTTTTTTTTTTTTTTGAGATAGTATCATGTAGCCTTGCTGCCTCCCATGCTGGCCTCAAACTTACTATGTTGGTAAGACTGGCCTGAAACTTCTGATCCTCCTGCCTCTGTCTCCCAAGTGCTGGGAGTACAGGTGTGTGTACCACACTCAGCTTAAGATGGGGATTTTTACACGAAGAATAGTGGAGATGGAAATGCAAAAAGGGTTTGGTGGGCCCAACCAAGAGAGATACCTGACACACACACACATACACACACTTGTTTCAAAGTGCTGTGTTATGACTCACTCAAGTACAACCAAGACCAGGTTTCCTGCTTTTAGGGAGTTCAGTTCATATCCAACTAAGTCCAAGGGCAATGACCGGGCTACTATTTGTCAAAGTCCGATGCCATTAGCAATACTCTTTCTCTTTTAGTTTTATTACAATCCTACCTTGAAATTCCACAACCAGTGAACTACCTGGTAAGAGTAACTGAATGCAACAAACAAACAACAACAACAACAAAAAAACCAGAAAGCCCAGTGTGGTGGTACATTCCTTTAATCCCAGCACTTAGAGCACTTGAGAGGCAAACTTAGGAAGATTTCCATGAATTCCAGGTCAGCCTGGGCTAGAATGAGACCCTACCTCAAACAACAACAACAACAACAACAAAAAAAAAAAAAAAAAAAAAAAAGAAGAAGAAGAAGAAAAAAAAAAAAAACTGAATGCAACCAAAATTTATAGATTTTAGTCTCGGTGTCCAGTTCTAAATGCCCAGCCCTCAATGATCCTGCCTGTGTGACAGGCACATTTTACCAGGCATGGCAGTGCCAGGAAGTACTCCAGGAATCCCTGTGCCCACCTCTAGTCCTGCCCTGTTTTGTGTAGAAGCTATATTCTTTTCTCCTATAGGGTTCATCTTAACTGTACCTTTACCAATTCATCTGTCACTCAGAAGTATAAGGACCCTGGAATGCCAGGTGGCTGCCTTGGCTTCCAACTCAGATGTGTCATTACTGTGTCTCTGAGGACAGTTACCTTCTTTGGAAACTAAAGCCTCTACACCAGCCTGGTCCCAAAAGTAAGGTATAAGAAAAGAAGTGAATTGTTATGTCCATCTCCATATCCTGCTTTCTAGCCCTGTAGGAGAGAGATTTGGTTGCTAGTTTGAAGCTCATGCTTCCTTTTGCAGGCCAGAGCTAGCCTTTTAAGCTGGTGTTCCTGGTGCTATCACTGAGGTTTTCCTTTTCTTTTCGCTTTCCCCTTTCTCTTTCTTCTTCCTGTTACTTCATTTTCCTCTTTAAGATCTCACTATGTAGCTGAGTTCTCAACGTCATTTTACCATATGTCAAGCCAACTGTTTTTGGTCTGTGGGAATCCTGCAAGATGAGTGAATACCTTACATATCAATCTACTTCACTTTCACTTGTGCATTCTCTGGCTGATAATTTACTGGATTTTGATGTGAAAGAGAGGTGATGGGTAAGGAGAACCCATCTAAATCCAAAACAAGGCCGTATTGGTCAAGTTAACTGCCCCTTCTTAGAGCCATAGGTATGAACTGATGAGAGTCCTGAAGTATGGTAGGAGAGGCAAGGACTTAGGAGTGATCCAACATCTGAGGGTATGGCCCGTGGATCAGACAATGCTTCACAGGGGGCAGCATGACCACCCAGTGGCCAGCTAGAAGGGTATTTCTCAGAAGGATAATTACTCATTGGCCAGAGCATTACTTGGTCTCAAACCCCAGGGTCCCCTACCATATTTTTCTTTTTAGGATTTAATATAAGCTCCCTAGAGCTCTCTGTCATGGGTTACATGTAGTTCCCCAGTTACACATAGATAGATGACACCTCAAAACACTGTTGGATCTGGCAGGTCCGATGAGCTAATGACAGAACCAGGTGTGTTGACGATGGCTTTCCCAGCTGGAGAACCTTAACTTGCTCTAGGTCCAACCAAAGTTGGCAGACTTCTTGATCAACCAGTAACAAAGCCTTAGTGGCAAGAAGTTTGAACCATAATGTGAAGACTATTCTGATGTCAACAGACCCCAAAGGGGCACATTACTTGCACTCTCAATTCATGTGTCATTGATTTCTGACTCCCATCCTTGTATAGATCCCAGATAGAAGGAAGGCTCACAGTATGCATCTAGATGCTAAGATAACAGCTTCCTTCAAAGAAATATTTGTATGTTTGACTTCTCTCAAGTTAAGATCTAGAAATTAAGTGGGAAATCTTGACTTTTACTTTGGCAGCTTGAGACAGACCTAGTGGCCCAATCAGAAGTCTTGCTTCAAATTAACCACTAAGCGACACCTAAGGGGCTACCTGGCTTTCCTCATTCCTGGGCCCAGCCATTGGTAAACATAGCTCCAGGTCTGGCTCCTATGTCCACATCGATTATTATGCCTGCCCAACTCTGTTCCTTCTGCCTCTGTGCTGCTGGGGTCAGGGCTTCTTTTTCATAGCAACCCTTCCAACAAGCACTCTAGGCTGAGAGGAAGCCAGCAGAGCCTCATCCACTTCTCATGGCTGTGGGAACCTATCTTCTGGGTCCTGCTTGAGGCAGAGGGGGGGGGGGGATGGATGCATGTCTGGGACCCAATAAAGCATTTCTGTTTCCTGAAATCATTGCGTTCTTGCCTTTCATTGATTTTCTGGTCTTCTTCTTCTTCTTCTTTTTTTTTTTTTGGTTTTTTGAGGTAGGGTTTAACCCAGCCCAGGCTGACCTGAAATTCACTCTGTAGTCTCAGGGTGGCCTCAAACTCAGGTTGATCCTCCTACCTCTGCCTCCGGAGTGCTGGGATTAAAGGCATGTGCCACCACGCCCAGCCCCTGGTCTTTGTATTTTTAAGAGTGTGTGTATCTGGTCATGGTGGCTCACTCCTTTAATCCCAACACTCAGGAGGCAGAGGTAGGAGGATCGCCGAGAGTTCGGCCACCCTGAGACTACATAGTGAATTCCAGGTCAGCCTGGACCAGAGTGAGACCCTACCTCGAAAACCAAAAAAAAAAAAAAAAAAAAAAATGTGTGTATGGTATCTTGGTTTTTTTTTTTTTTTTTTTTTTTTTTTTTTTTTTTTTGGTTCTTGAGGTAGGGTCTCACTCTGGTCCAGGCTGACCTGGAATTCACTATGTAGTCTCAGGGTGGCCTCGAACTCACGGCGATCCTCCTACCTCTGCCTCCCGACTGCTGGGATTAAAGGCGTGCGCCACCACGTCCGGTTTAGGTATCTTGTTTTTTTCTTCAGCCTTGAACTCCTAGGCTGAAGTGATTCTCTTGACTCAGCTTCCTAAATAGCTAGGACTACAGCACACACCACTGTGCCAGCTCTTTTGGTCTTTTGGCATAAACTAGCACAGGCAAACATTTGGTCCAAATTTGTGTTATTCAAACCCCCCTAAAATGCTAAAATGAGAACTGTATGAGCTTCTACATTGAATGTAGACCCTCTAGTGAATGAACATGTCAGTAAATTAACCTGAACCAAAATTTCATTCTGTTTATTTTGTTTAAATGAGCTAGCCTTTTAAGCTGGTGTTCCTGGTGCTATCACTGAGGTTTTCCTTTTCTTTTCTTTCCCCTTTCTCTTTCTTCTTCCTGTTACTTCATTTTCCTCTTTAAGATCTCACTATGTAGCTGAGTTCTCAACGTCATTTTACCATATGTCAAGCCAACTGTTTTTGGTCTGTGGGAATCCTGCAAGATGAGTGAATACCTTACATATCAATCTACTTCACTTTCACTTGTGCATTCTCTGGCTGATAATTTACTGGATTTTGATGTGAAAGAGAGGTGATGGGTAAGGAGAACCCATCTAAATCCAAAACAAGGCCGTATTGGTCAAGTTAACTGCCCCTTCTTAGAGCCATAGGTATGAACTGATGAGAGCCCTGAAGTATGGTAGGAGAGGCAAGGACTTAGGAGTGATCCAACATCTGAGGGTATGGCCCGTGGATCAGACAATGCTTCACAGGGGGCAGCATGACCACCCAGTGGCCAGCTAGAAGGGTATTTCTCAGAAGGATAATTACTCATTGGCCAGAGCATTACTTGGTCTCAAACCCCAGGGTCCCCTACCATATTTTTCTTTTTAGGATTTAATATAAGCTCCCTAGAGCTCTCTGTCATGGGTTACATGTAGTTCCCCAGTTACACATAGATAGATGACACCTCAAAACACTGTTGGATCTGGCAGGTCCGATGAGCTGATGACAGAACCAGGTGTGTTGACGATGGCTTTCCCAGCTGGAGAACCTTAACTTGCTCTAGGTCCAACCAAAGCTGGCAGACTTCTTGATCAACCAGTAACAAAGCCTTAGTGGCAAGGAGTTTGAACCATAATGTGAAGACTATTCTGATGTCAACAGACCCCAAAGGGGCACATTACTTGCACTCTCAATTCATGTGTCATTGATTTCTGACTCCCATCCTTGTATAGATCCCAGATAGAAGGAAGGCTCACAGTATGCATCTAGATGCTAAGATAACAGCTTCCTTCAAAGAAATATTTGTATGTTTGACTTCTCTCAAGTTAAGATCTAGAAATTAAGTGGGAAATCTTGACTTTTACTTTGGCAGCTTGAGACAGACCTAGTGGCCCAATCAGAAGTCTTGCTTCAAATTAACCACTAAGCGACACCTAAGGGGCTACCTGGCTTTTCTCATTCCTGGGCCCAGCCATTGGTAAACATAGCTCCAGGTCTGGCTCCTATGTCCACATCGATTATTATGCCTGCCCAACTCTGTTCCTTCTGCCTCTGTGCTGCTGGGGTCAGGGGCTTCTTTTTTTCATAGCAACCCTTCCAACAAGCACTCTAGGCTGAGAGGAAGCCAGCAGAGCCTCATCCACTTCTCATGGCTGTGGGAACCTATCTTCTGGGTCCTGCTTGAGGCAGAGGGGGTGGGGATGGATGCATGTCTGGGACCCAATAAAGCATTTCTGTTTCCTGAAATCATTGCGTTCTTGCCTTTCATTGATTTTCTGGTCTTCTTCTTCTTCTTCTTTTTTTTTTTTTTGGCTTTTTGAGGTAGGGTTTAACCCAGCCCAGGCTGACCTGAAATTCACTCTGTAGTCTCAGGGTGGCCTCAAACTCAGGTTGATCCTCCTACCTCTGCCTCCGGAGTGCTGGGATTAAAGGCATGTGCCACCACGCCCAGCCCCTGGTCTTTGTATTTTTAAGAGTGTGTGTATCTGGTCATGGTGGCTCACTCCTTTAATCCCAGCACTCAGGAGGCAGAGGTAGGAGGATCGAGAGAGTTCGAGGCCACCCTGAGACTACATAGTGAATTCCAGGTCAGCCTGGACCAGAGTGAGACCCTACACTCGAAAAAAAAAAAAAAAAAAAAAAAAAAAAAAATGTGTGTGTATGGTATCTTGGTTTTTTTTTTTTTTTTTTTTTTTTTTTTTTTTTTTTGGTTCTTCGAGGTAGGGTCTCACTCTGGTCCAGGCTGACCTGGAATTCACTATGTAGTCTCAGGGTGGCCTCGAACTCTCGGCGATCCTCCTACCTCTGCCTCCCGAGTGCTGGGATTAAAAGCGTGCGCCACCACGTCCGGCTTAGGTATCTTGTTTTTTTCTTCAGCCTTGAACTCCTAGGCTGAAGTGATTCTCTTGACTCAGCTTCCTAAATAGCTAGGACTACAGCACATACCACTGTGCCAGCTCTTTTGGTCTTTTGGCATAAACTAGCACAGGCAAACATTTGGTCCAAATTTGTGTTATTCAAACCCCCCTAAAATGCTAAAATGAGAACTGTATGAGCTTCTACATTGAATGTAGAACCTCTAGTGAATGAACATGTCAGTAAATTAACCTGAACCAAAATTTCATTCTGTTTATTTTGTTTAAATGCCTTTAATGAGTTTCCATAAATGTTCTTTAGAAAAAAAAAAAAGAGTAAAGTTGGGTGTGGTGGTGACACCTTTAATCCTAGCACTTGGGAAACAGGGGTAGGAGGACCTTGGTTTAATTCCCCAGGACCCATGTAAGACAGATGCACAAGTGGCACATGCATTTGGAGTCTGTTTGCAGTGGCTGGAAGTCCTGGTGTGCCCATTCTCTCCTCTTTATCTCTCATAAATAAATAAATAAATAAATAAATAAATAAATAAATACACCAATAGAGGGGCTGGAGAGATGGCTTAGCGGTTAAGCACTTGCCTTTGAAGCCTAAAGACCCCAGTTCGAGGCTCAGTTCCCCAGTACCCACGTAAGCCAGATGCACAAAGTGGCCATCTGGTTCGGCCCCTGGGTTTGATTAAATAAATAAATAAAAATTAAAAACAAAAACAAAAACAAAAAAAAAACACCAATAGGGCTAGGGAGGTGGCTCAATGGTTAAAGGCACTTGCTTGCAAAGCCTGGTGGCCTGGGTTTGATTCCCTACTACCCATATAAAGCAGATGCACAAAGTGGCACAAGTGTCTGAAGTTTATTTGCAGTGGTCCTGGAATGCCCATACTCTCTATCTCTGTCTCTCAAATAAATAAAAGTTAAAAAAACACTAATAAACATAAAATGACAAATTAAGTATGAAGTGCTATGAAACAGAAGACTGGGAAAGAATATCAGCAAGGAGGCAGATTCATTTTGGTTGGGGTCCTAAAAGCATCTCAGGACCTGACATCTGAGTTAAGATCAGAAAGATGCTGGTCAGAGGAAGAGAAAAAGAAAGAGCAGAGTGAGCAGAGGAAATAATACAACAGCTCCAAGCCCAAGTACAGTCACACTTCACAACAGGGTATTCCATGTGGATGTGCAGCATCAGGTGAGGGCATTGGAGGGTGATTTTGTCACTGTGTCACATGACACAGTGTGCTTACATGAACTTAAATGGCACAAGTCAATCACCTAATGTGGCCTTTTAATGAAGTCAAAAAACATGGCAGGGGTTGGGAAGATTGCTCATTGGTTAAACGCACTTGCATGCAAAGCTTGCTAGCCTGGGTTCAATTTCCATGCCACTCATGTAAGCCGGATGCAAAAAGTGGCACAAGTGTCTGGTACTTGTTTTCAATGGCAAGAGGCCCTGGTGAGCCCATACACATGTGTGTACACACATGCAAATAAATAAAAAATTTTAAAAGACTTGGCAAACAAGAAACAGAGGTGGCTACTGGCATAACAGCACTCTCTTTTGCTGTGCACTTTTACATAGCCTTTATTGACATCATCATGTATTATGTACTATTAATGGTATATGTTATATTTTTATACAACAAGCAGCACAGTAGGTTTGTTGACACCAGCATTGCTGCAAACTCATGAGTACTGCATTGTGTTACAGCACAAAACTATGGTGTCACAAGATGATAGGATTTATTTTATCTCTAGTATAATCTTAGGACTACTGTCATACGTGTGGTTTCACTGTTGATGGACTTGTGGTTATGTGGCATGTAACTGTATTTAAAGGGGTGAGATGGAATGAATGTTTGTGTGGGTAGTACATGGTGACTGCAGCATTGCAACGCGAGGAGGCTCACGGGGAAGCAGGGCCAAGGTGCAGAAGGACATTGGTATCGAATTCTAAGAATAGCATGCATCAATGAAGGTCACCGGCAGCTGGATATAACAGAAGTTTTCAATGATAGTCATCTTAAGATCAAGTTGTTTCTTCCTCAGGAAGAAGTTTATAGGCAGGAGGAGATCTATATGTGGTCTATCAAGGGCTGGCAGCCCTAGGATGTCATTGAAACTGAGGCTTCTCCTGCTCTGTGCTTGCCCTGTCAGCCCAAGGTGAGTAAGAAGTGGTCCCATGTGCATCATGAATAGAACTAGACACAGTAATATACCGGTTTAGCAGAAAGCAACTAGGCATGGTGGCACATGCCTATAAATCCAGCAATTGGGAAGGGGAGGCAGGAGGATTGCTGCAAATCCAAGGGTAGCCTAGGCTACATTGTGAGTGTCAGGCCAACCTGAATTGCAGAATGAGGTCCTGTTTAAACAATAACACATACAAATTAGAAAGCTAAATCGGGCGTTGTGGTGCACACCTTTAATCCCAGCACTTGGGAGGCAGAGGTAGGAGGATTGCCATGAGTTCAAAGACACCCTGGAGACTACATAGTTAATTCCAGATCAGCCTGGGCCAAAGTGAGACCCTACCTCGAAAAACAAACAAAAACAAATTAGCTAAATCTTTAGTATGTGTCATGGTCAATAGGTGTCTAAATTTATAAATAAAAAATTTATATTTTAACTATCATCTAATTTATTGATTTATTTTTAATTTTATTTATTTATTTGCAAGCAGAGAGAGAGAGAGATAGAAGAGAGACACAGAGAGAAAGGGCATGCCAGGGCCTCTAGCCACTGCAAATGAACTCCAGATGCATGTGCCTCTTGTGTATCTGGCTTATGTGGGTACTGGGGAATTGAACCTGAGTCCTTTGGCTTCGCAGGCAAATGCCTTAACCACTAAGCCATCTCTCCAGCTCATCTATTTTATTTATAAAGACTAGAAGTGAAGAACAAGAACACTCTGGTTGTCTGTTATGGGGTTGGGAAGCCATGAAACTGGTCTGTGGTTGTTCCTGCTCTGCCCCCAGATCTGTCCTGGCTTATTTGACTGGACTTGATTTTCTTTTCAAGACATGGTCTCACTTTAGCCCAGGCTGCCCTATAACTCATTCTGTAGTCCCAGGCTAGCTTCAAGCTCACAGTGATCCTCCTACCTCTGCCTCCCCATGCTGGGATTATATTTAATTGTACTTGAGACAGAAGGGCCTACAGAGATCTTCTGCCCCGTGAACTGCCTGAACAGATCATATCCCACGAAATCAAGGCACATTTGAACCTCTTGTGGAAACTGCTGCATTCATCTGTTGAAAATGACTGTCTTCAGCAAGCTGTTGGGTCCATGACTGCCACTACCCCTGGGCAAGAGATGCCCCCTGCTGGTACCAGAAGCCCTGGAACCTTTCCTCAGAACTGAGTTTAGAGATGGTTCTTGTTATTTCCAAAGGGCAGAGGGAATAGTGGCCACCATGCACACAGACTCGGGATATACCACACATGCAGAAGAAGGACCCACAGTAGGGTTACCGCAGGACGTGATTGTATGGCTTTCTGGGCTAAGCCAATGGCCTCATCATTACTCAGCTCCTTAATGATTAGAGTAGTTCATCCACGCCTATTATGGAACTGGTCCCATGAGTTCATCCACCCGACAGTTTCATGCTAAGCCTCTTTGATTCTACAACATTCCTGATAAAGATTCTCATTGGAACAGGCAAATGCAGGACCTCCTTGGGATCCTTTAGACAGGTAGAGGGCATATGGGAAGACAGTACCTGGTTCTGGCCTGTGTCACAAGAGCCCATACCCTGCTTCCAGCACCCCGGAGACCCGCCACTCAGTTCTCAGCTGCAGGGGCTGCTACAGATCCCCCAATCCCATTCCTATAGGCACCTATCCCTCAGGTGCTGTGAGACCGAATGCAAGCCATGTTCCTGTGTAGGCAATGACCCTGCCTTCTCCCACAACTGGCCCATGACTGGAAGAGGATATAAAAGGCCACCCAAAGAAAAACTGGCTCCATAGCAGTGTGTGTTCTTCAGTGCAGTCAGGCTAAAGCCAGGCTCCAGGACAGAGACCACTTTCCTGTTTCTCACACTCCCCCTGTTCTTCACCTCTCACCGTCCTGTGGCCAACAGCCTTCTTCTAACACATCACTGAATGAGATTCCAGATCTCCAGCTATGAAGCATACCTAGACCAGGCAGGCATCCTGCTGCACTCATTTTTAGGAATGGAAATATCACTGGGGCCATCAAGGAAAATTGTGTTCTTGGAGCAGTAGGGTTCTTAGGCTTTAGGGCTGAATGCCCAGTAAAATCAGTCCTTGGAGAACTTGCACTGGGTCTCACTTGGGAAGTCATTAAGGGACACAATGTCCTTTATGAAATGGACTCTGACCAGAGATAATTCTCAGCAACAAGGTCCAATTTTGGATCCAGAATCCATCCTGCCTGTCAAGCAGTGGATGAGATGGCAATATGGGGTGGGCATCTCAAGTGCTGGCTCAGATCCCCCAAAGACCAGCACATGGCCCAGCAGCCCTTGACTCTACCTCAACAGTTACTCCCTTACAGTACTAGCTCCCTGACCCATCTCCATGGAGGACAGCTGGGGAAGATGGTGGCCAGTCCCTACCTCAGTGGGTTATTATGAGTGAGGGTTTATTGAGACAGTGTAGGTAAAGTTTTGAGCACAGAATCTGTCATCTCATTTCAGGTGGGCCACTTGATACCACCATCTTCTAGAATTCCAGAATCTGCACCAGGGCCCACTCACACCCTGCCCTGCTGCTTCTCCATTCCCTGCAGGGCAGTGACTAAGCAAAGAGCTCTGCCCAAACCTCCCAGATATTGACTTTGCAGCTCTTGTTCCTAGAGTAGCAGTCAGCTCTGTCCCAGGGATGGAGGACTGCAAGGAGCCAACAGGAAATGCCACAGTAGAGGCTCCTGGCTCATAAGTTGCCCAGTTCTGAGCTCCTGAGGTGGGTCACGTTCTCCTATGGACCTTACAGTGACAGAGCTAAAGGAAGTGGAATAAAGAAACTTGCTTCTGCAGGCATAGTGAAAAGAAAGGAGTGTTTCAGTATGAGTCATGGGATCTGCTCAGCAGGTTTCCACAGAAGAACAGTTGGTACCAGTGAAAGGAGAGCAAAACAAGAGATTGGAGATGCTTTGATCTAATGCAATATTATTAGAGCCTGTTGGGAGGGAAGCATGCTATGCCTGGAAAGTTCCAGTGTCTGAATGTTAGATGTCACACTCAGAGGTATCCATTTGTGTCATAACAATTATATTTCATTTGTGATGTCCTGCTTGTCAGTATGTTCAGTGTAGGTGCACATGCTGGAGGAAGTGAATTTACTCAATTGGCTCTTCCTGGGTTACTCACGTCCTCTTCATGGAAACTTCTGTACAAAATAATCTGGTTTTATGTAAGACTCAGTGTGTCACATCAGACCACTTCTCTCAAGGAGAGAAGCTGGACTAATCAAGGAGTAATAGGGCAATGGAGACTGAGACGAACAGCTTGCCCCTTAGCCCTTGCCAATGATGGGAGAAAAAATGGTGCAATCAGACAGAAGATATAGTATTGGTATAAAATCCAGGGCCCTCTTCCTGGAATCCCTACTTAGTAGCCTAAAAAAGGGGGGGTGCTAAGCATGGTGGCCTTTAATCCCAGCACTTGGGAGGCAGAGGCAAGAGGACTGTTGTGAGTTTGAGGCCAGCCTGAGACTACATAGTGAATTCCAGGTAAGGCTGGGCTAAGTGAGACCCTACCTTGAAACCTCCCCCCACAAAACAGTGTGTGTGTGGGGGGGAGTGTTTTGCAATACTGTTTCCCAGACACAAAGTGGCTATGGTATTCTTGACCTCACAGTGGCTGACAGTACCTACACAAGACCTGCATAATAGGAAAGGAAGAGATGATGACATCAAAATAGAAGAGAAACTAGTCGGAAAGAAGAAGGGATTCATTGTGAATGGGGGAGCAGATTTGGGAGGGGGAATAGGGAGGGTGATGGGAGAGGATTATGATCATGGTATATTGTCTATATGTGTGGAGAGATGGCTCAGCAGTTAAGGTGCTTGCCTGCAAAGCCTAATGATCTGGGTTTGATTCCCCAATACCCATGTAAACCCAGATGCACAAAGTGGCACAAGCATCTGGAGTTTGTTTGCAGCATCTGGGGGCTCTGGTGATCCATTCTCACTCTCTATCTCTCCTTGCAAATAAATTAAAAAAATAATTTGTTTAGAAGCTGAGCATGGTGGCGCACGTCTTTAATCCCAGCACTTGGGAGGCAGAGGTAGGAGGATGGCCATGAGTTCGAGGCCACCCTGAGACTACATATTGAATTCCAGGTCAGCCTGGGCCAGAGTAAGACCCTACCTTGAAAAACCAAAAAAAAAAAAAATTTTTTTTTTTTTTTTTTTTTTTGTTTAGGGCGGGAGAGATTGCTGAGCAGTTAAGGTGCTTGCCTGTGAAGCAAATCTCCAGGTCCCACATAAGCCAGATGCACAGTGATGCAAAGTGTGCAATGTTGCAAGTGCACAAAAGGGGGAACACATGTCTGGAGTTTGTTCGCAGTGGCTAAAGGCCCTGGTGCACCCATTCTTTCTCTCTTTCAAAATAAAAAATAAAAATAAAATTTAAAAAACTTTTTAAAAGAACTTCCTTGAAATGAGAGGTGGCCAACAAAAGAACTAAACTCAGGGCTAGCTACGTGACTGCTCCTGAGGAATGGCATAGGAATGGGAGGAGTACAGTGGACATGATGGCCCTTTTGAAGTCCTCCCCTCACTCTGCCAAGACTTAGCACCAGGTTCACTCAGCCCTATGCCTCCTTCATTTGGCTGCATTTGGTGGTCAGGGCCTCAGAGAACCAGCCCCTCAGGAAACAGGCCAGTGGAGCAGTATGCCAAGACAGCCCAGAGTAGACCTGGGACAAGAGTGACACCTGTCATCCTGATAGTTCTGGGCTTCCTGCCGAGCACTTCATTTAATCATCGCAGGTAGTTCCTGCCCTTGCCAGTTCACAAATGAGGGAACCAGTTAACTTGAGAGTCTGGAGTGAAGACCTTTGGGTTCCAAGCCCAGAGTTTATCTGTGACACTCAGCCTATTAAATCCTTGTTTAGGAGGACAGGGCCCATAAAGCTGCAGTGTAAGCAAGCTTTGAAATCGCCAGCTTTCTTATAGATGTGGTGAACCTCTGCTCTGCCTCTGGGCACCAAGAGAAAGAAAGGGCAAATGAAAGGAAAGGAAAGAAGAAAGGAAAGAAGGACCCCTGAAAAGGGTAGAGGCAGTGAAATCAGTATAATCCTTTATCCGTCACTGAGACAGAGGGTGCCCTCTCAAGGGAAGCTCTGGGCCCATCCCAGTCCTGTTCAATGGAAACATGGACTTTATGACCAAAGGGACCATAGCTCCATTAGTGGATATCATATCTTTGCTGGAAAAGCAAGTTTTGAAAACAATCCCCTGTGGGAAATTGAATAGCATTTGATAGGATAGAGTTGTGGGAAATGAAAAAAAAAATTCTATAAACCCAATAGTAGTCATCCCTACAGGGCTCTGGTTGGAGGGACTTTGAATTCTGTGTTATGCCCATTTCTGTAATATATACATGTTTCACTTTGTACATGTGATGCTTTGGTAATTTGATGTAGTGGTACATGCCTATAATCCTAGCACTTGAGAGGTAGAGATAGGAGGATTGGGTATTCAAGGTCCTCCTTGGCTACATACTGAATTCAAGGCCAACATGGGATAGATGAGACTCTAAAAAAAAAAAAAAAAAAAAAAAAAAAAAAAAAGGAGAAGAAGAAGAAGAAGAAAAAGAAAGAGAAAAATGACCAAGAATGCTTTCTGAGAGTAAGGGGACCTCCACCTCCAACTTCCTCTTCCAAATTTCCAAAACAACCAACCAGTACATGCCTCGCCGAAGTGCTTTCTGTGCCATCAAGGATCTTGTCCCCAGTGTGTACCATTAATTATTAAAGAGATGTTGTCAGTCCTCTCAGGAAGTTTAATGTTTAGTTTGCTGATTGAAGAACTAAAGTGTTTGTCCTTTGTCTTTGCACACGGTTGCTCAGGTGTTTAGAGAGAGAGAAGAAAGAGGAGAAATGGGGTGATTTTGTTTTGTTTTCATGACTGCTCATGTTTTCCTCTTTGTGACAGCTACACTATTCTCCTTATCTTATAGGTTAGGAAAATGGGACACTATTACAAGTACTGATCCAGTGACAAAGGTAGTCTAAAGGGTAAAATAAAGATTCAATTCAGGGATGGCTGGTGGAAGGAGAAGGGGGAAGGGCAAGGCAGCCTCCTGGAGGAGGAGGTATGGAGCAAAACCTGGAAGGGGGTTAGGAGAGTAGGAGGGTGGGATCCAGAGCAGGAGGACACCAGACAGGGGGAGGACCACTGTGGGTAGGCCTTGAATGGGTCTGCTTCCTCTGATCTTTTTTAAACCCCTGAAACAGGCCTGGGATCCCCATCACAGCTATGGTCCTAAGCTCTGGGGAGGCCTAACCCCCTCCAGCTCTGGACTCTGCCCAGGAGTTTCCACAGAAATGAGAGGGCAGGTCAAAGCACAAACAGGTTGAACTCTGCTGTCCCCAAAGAATCCTGGGCTTCACTTGCTCCTGACAGCCGCCTGTTCACCACAAATATGTGAGTAGTACAGGGTCCTTTCCTCTGTGTAGCTGTGCACCTGCGTGTGCCCCGGGCGGATGCAGCACTCCCAGGCCCGGCCTGCACATGTGCCCCTGCTTGTGTGGATGTGTGTCTGGGGATGTCAGTTTAAGCAGGCTGGTGTTGGGATAGAGTAGATTACTCCTCAAAGCAAGGAAAGGAGGAAGAACTGGATGGGAAGAAGGGGCCCTTAGGGCTCTTATTTCCAGATAAGCTAAAACCTATTAGTAACTTCCCTATAAAAGGAAGTACATTGATATTGGAATGGAAAAGTCCAAGGCTAGGACTGGCTTCAAGTATGGTTGGATCTAGGGAATGGAGTGATGTGTTGCACACATTGTGTCTCTACTTTTCAGGGGCCTGGCGGGGGTGTATAATAAAATGAACATTTACCTTATTGGCAGTGATTTTTAAAAACTTTTTTATTAACAACTTCCATAATTATAGATAATAAACCATAATAATTCCCTCCTCTCCCCCACTTCCCCCTTCACAAATCCACTTAGCATCATATCCCCTTTCCCTCTCAATTAGTCTCTCTTTTTCTTTTCTTTTTCTTTTTTCTTTTTCTTTTGGTTTTTTGAGGTAGGGTCTTGCTTTAGTCCAGGCTGACCTGGAATTCACTATGTAGTGTCAGGCTGGCCTCTAACTCACAGTGATCCTCCTACCTCTGCCTCCCGAGTGCTGGGGATTAAAGGCATGTGCCACCAATGCCTGGCTTCTCTCTCTTTTCCCTTCCTTCCTTCCTTCCTTCCTTCCTTCCTTCCTTCCTTCCTTCCTTCCTTTCTTTTTTTTGTTTTTTTGTTTTTTCAAGGTAGGGTCTCACTCTAGCCCAGGCTGATCTAGAATTCACTCTGTAGTTTCAGGGTGGCCTTAAACTCATGGTGATCCTCCTACCTCTGCCTCCTGAATGCTGGGATTAAAGGTGTGCACCACCACATCCAGCTCGCTCTCTCTCTTTTGAGGTAAGGTCTCACTCTAACCCAGGCTGACCTGGAGTTCACTATGTAGTCTCAGGGCAGCCTCGAAGTCACAGCAATCCTCCTACCTCAGCCTCTTTGTCTTTCAGCTGCAAGGCCTGACACATGGCAGACGACATGCCAAAACAAAGGGAGTCCATCTCTCTCACACCCGTGGCCCACGGCCTGGAGAACATGGCGGCTGAGTTCCTGGAAAGCATGGTCTGTCTTCTGCCCCAGATGACCCCTTAGTTTCACCACAGCCCATGGGTGGGAGTGGCCTTTGTCCACCATCTTCCTCACACAGTCCTCTCCTCACCTCTGCTTGTATGGTTAGGAAACTTCTCATGGGTCAGCCCCTCCTCCCCCCAGCATGAAGCAGCCCCTTTTATTTTACTGCTAAATATGCCCTGAGCACCTACTGTGTGCAACATAGCCTATCCTCCTTTGAAAGGCCTAGAAGGAAAGAATATCTGAGATGTGATCTAAAAGATGACAAGAGAGTTGGGGAGTTAGCTCAGTGGTTAAAGGTACTTGCTTGTAAAGCCTGATGGCCCAGGTTTGATTCCCTAGGACTCACATAAAGCCAGATGCACCAAGTGGCACATATATCTGGAGTTAACTTGCAGTGGCAGAAGGCCCTGACACTCCCATTCTCTCTCTCTCTCTCTCAAGTAAATAAAAATATTTTATAAAAAATAAAATAAAATAAAATATGAGAAGGGAAGCCTAATCCAACACTGAACCCACCCACCCTCCTCTGATGAATCCCTGTCCCCTTCAGAGCCCTCAGCACCCTAGGGGACACATTCACAATGTCATCTGTAAGAATGTCCCCACTCTGCAAATAAATGCATGAACAATGGGACAAATGATGCCCTGGAGTCAGGGGATGAGGTGACCAGTCCCGGAACCTTCTTAGAGGCTTCCGTTTTGTGTCCATTAAGATATAGCGAAGTCATAAGGGTCACAAGTGTCCCTTTCTCTTAAGATCACGAGCTCCCTGAAGGGAGGAGATATACCTGCACATAGTAGGTGCTCAATGCATGCTTTGTAGAATTTAAGTAAGTGACCCTACATTTATTTGTTTTTGTTTTTTTGAGGTAGGGTCTCACTCTAGCCCAGGCTGACCTGGAATTCATTATGTAGCTTCAGGCTGGCCTTGAACTCACAGCAATCCCGAGTGCTGGGATTAAAGGCATGTGCCACCATGCCTGGCTGACCCTGCATTTCTTTTATAAAAGTCCAGACGCCACCAAGGCCATGGGGTGCCTGTGGGTGTGCAGGGCAGCGAGGGCCCCTGCCACCTCCAGGCTTTGTCTAGTGTCTCTCTGGTGGGAAGGCTGGCCCTGATGGTTCCCTGCTGGCTTCAGGAGGAAGGGCGACTCCCTGGAGGCAACACAAGCGCTGCAGAGGACGCTAGCAACTGGAGCAAGGAGGAACCGAAATCCTTCTTCAGATGGTAGGTGATTTCTGTGCGGGACACAAGTCACTTGGGAAACAGGGTGGGAGCCTGGCCTCTTGGCAGATGTGGGGGACTCTGGGAAACTTTGTTGAGCAGGGAGTTACAATACTTCAGACAGCACTTTCAGTGAGCTGTGCCCGCCAACAGCTTGGGGAAGAGCCAGGCACAGGTGCTCACCTGCCTGCTCCAAGCAGCTGGGATGAAATCCAGCTGGCACCCTGATGTGCATGTGGGGCTGCTCAGACTGAAGTTAGGAACAACGCTCTGAGCTGGCCAGGCCTTCCTATGACTTCCCCATCTGCCTTCTACCCCATCCAGCCTCTGAGACACCTTGGGGAACCTGGAAGCTCATTTTGTAAAATTCCCAGACTGGCCACACCTCTCGCATTACACAGAGGGAGAGGAACGAGCCCTGTGTCTGCTGAGTCTCTAACTTGGGTCCTTGCTGGCCAGATCCTTTGCTGACTAGAACAGGAAGGACAGGACATGGCAGTGGGGGAGGCATCATCTAGCTGTTGGTGTGGGTGTGGGGAAATATGCTCACTCACTCTGACATGGGGGAGCACTTGCCACAGCAGCTGGGGGTTGCATTTTAGGAACTCTAAGTATACATCCTTGGGGGCCCCAGGGACAGACAAGTGAAAGTGACCCAATGACCAGCAAGGACTGGCATATACTCTGGGTACCCATGACAGTGGGGGTGGGCCAGCCTTGTGGTTTCATATGTCTTGCCTCTGGAATAGGTGCCAAGGACCCAGACAATAAGTGTGTTTGTGCCAGGGGCACAAATGCAAGAGCTAGGAGCTTCCACCTTGCCCCATGGATGGGGTGGAAGGAGGATAGGGAGTGGGCAGCCATGGTTGTGCCTTTCTGAGTGTTGATAAGCCTCTTCCTTCTGGGTTAGCTGCTTCCTGTGTCCTGGAGAAAGGGTGGCTCTTAGAGAGGAAGCCCAAGGCCCAGCTTGTCTGGAACCCTTGCTAGGCTGAGTTTGTCTTTCAGTCCCGGGAAATGGCAAGGCCAACCCTGGCTATTCCGTCACCATTGTACTGGGAACATTCCTGAATGGCTTCCACCTGGAGGTTTTAGGACTCGCCACTGGGATGGAAGCCAAAGGGGGCCACTCATCAACCCAACTGGTCCTTTCCCTAGGAGAAGGAGCCTGCAGCCAGGCCCGCAAGTCAGAAGGTTCTGTGGGGAGTATAGGTGGCTGTTTCGATGGATCTGCATAGGCCTGCTATGTACTGGTAAGCTGGGGACTCTCTCTGCCTTTCCAGGAGGCAGTCACTACCCCTTCCCCCCAGCCTCTATGTCTCAGGGCAGGCTCATTCATCTATTCAGTTAGTTGGCTGAACACCAGCTCAGGGCCAGCACCAGGACAGGAGCTGAGACCTCCATTCAGTCAGTCAGGATCACATTCCCATCTCCCACCCTGGGCAACAAGGGAGAGGCCCAAATATGTCCATGCAATGCAGTGAACTCCAAATAGGCATGGAGCATGGTCCGGGAAGACTCCCAGAAGGAGGCACTTCAGGGCTCATGGGTGGATCAGGAACCAGCCAGGTAGATGGGAAGAGAAAGAAAGACTGAGGACTTCCATGCAGAGAAGTCAGGGAACAAAGGTGAAAAACAGCAGAGTATTGATTCTGATAATCTCCTGTGGCTGGAGGGCAAAGTTGTAGACAAAGAGTGTGGGGCTTGAGGCTGGAGGGTCTAGTATCAGGAGTGAGTGTGGGGGTGGAGTGGGCGGTGTGTGGGAACTTGAATTTGACTCTCAAGTCCCAAGACAGCAAGCGATTGAAGAATTTAAACTGGGGAAGCATCTAGGTGGACTGCACTCTGTAGGACCCGGCATGGCTGCAGGAAAAAGCACAGAGGAAAGATGGAGAAGGTGACACTGAGGGCTCCAGTGTGTGTGAAAATAAAGTAAAAGATAGACAGGGCTGGATTCGAACTTGGAAACTGACCAAGGGTGCAGGATAGAGGAGCTCTTGGATAATGAGGGTCGATGTGCCCTTCCACAAAGCTAAGGAACATGGATGGAGGAGGGGTCTTGGCAGAGAAAAGAGATTGGGAAGTTTGCTGGAAGTAGAATTTCTAGGCCATCCAAGGAAGAGGACATTTCCCAGGGACATTTGCAGAATGAATTGAGAAGTTCATTTATAGCATCAAGAGGCCCTGGTGCACCCATACACTCTTCACCACTCTTGCAAATAAATAAATAAACATATTTTTAAAAATAAAATATTTTGCATCCTAAAAGAAAAAAGAAAGAAAAGAAAATCCATGGTCAAGATCATCCGTAGCTAAATAGCAATTTTGAAAGCCAGTCTGGGCTACATGGAGTCCTGTCTCAAAGGAAAAGAGCAGAGGACCAGGAGAAGAAGAGATGACTAATAGGAGAGCAGTCACCTGAGTACAGAAAAGGGCTCCTGGACCAGGTGAAAGGGTTGGTCTAATTTCATCCTGTCAAGTTGGAGATAGAGGGGAAGACGGGTGCAGATGCAGAGACTATCATAAGAAGCTAGGGAAGGGAGAAGATGGTGACAGATAACAACGATGGCCTAGTCTTTCAGTGTATTCATTTTTATTTTTATTTTTTTTGGTTTTTCGAGGTAGGGTCTCACTCTGGCCCAGGCTGACCTGGAATTAACTATGTAGTCTCAGGGTGGCCTTGAACTCACAGCGATCCTCCTACCTCTGCCTCCTGAGTGCTGGGATTAAAGACTTGCGCCACCACGCCCTGCTCTTTCAGTGTATTCAAAAGCTGGGTCATCCACTGAGATGGAGTCCCTGCACTAGTCCATTTTCTGTTGCTATAACAAAATACCTGAAAGCATAAAGAAAAGAGGTTTTTTTTTTTTTTTTTTTCTGAATTCATTTTTATTCATTGCTTCATTCCATACCCAAGCTTTCAGGAAATCTGTCTCTACCTCCCATCTCACTGTAGGTGCACTGGAAGAACAATAGCCCTCCCAGCTTCACTTCTTTTTTGTTATTTTAAAAAATATTTGCTTATTTATATTTATTTATTTATTTATTTATTTATTTATTTATTTATTTATTTGAAACAGAAAGAGAGAGAGAGAGAGAAAGAGAGAGAGCATGGGAGCTTCAGGGCCTCTAGACACTGCAAACGAACTCCAGATGCATGCACCACCATGTGCATCTGGCTTGTGTGGGACCTGGAGAATTGAACCTGGATCCTTAGGTTTTGCAGGCAAGCACCTTAACTGCTAAGCCATCTCTCCAGCCCCCAGCTTCACATTTCTTATGTGGGGTCTGGGATCTGAGCTCAGGAACTCAGAGTTGCACAGCAAGCACTTTATACACTGAGACACCTCCCTAGCCACCAGAAAAGGAGTTTCTTCCTTCCTTCCTTCCTTCCTTCCTTCCTTCCTTCCTTCCTTCCTTCCTTCCTTCCTTTCTCTCTCTCTCTCTCTTTCTCTCTCTCTTCTCCCTCCCTCCTTCCCTCCCTCCTTCCCTCCTTCCCTTTCTCCTTTCTTTCTTTCTTTCTTTCTTTCTTTCTTTCTTTCTTTCTTTCTTTCTTTCTTTCTTTCTTTCTTTCTTTCTTTCTTTCTTTCTTTCTTTCTTTTGAGGTAGGGTCTCACTCTAGCCCAGGCTGACCTGGAATTCACTCTGTATTCTCAGGGTGGCCTTGAACTCACTGTGATCCTCCTACCTCTGCCTCCCAAGTGCTGGGATTCAAGGTGTGTGCCACCACACCCGGCTTGAACTCCCACAGCCTGAGCTGCAGCTGGGCAGCTCTGTCTCGGCACCACCTATCTGTGTACAGCTAAGCCACACCCACACAGCTAGGAAGCCCAGCCAACAAGTTTCCTCATGAGACAAAGCTTTACTTCTAAACTCAACTACTACTACTACTTATTATTATTATTATTTTTATTATTATTATGGTTTTTTGAGGTAGGGTTTCACTGTAGCTCAGGCTGACCTAGAACTCATTCGGTAGTCTCAGGGTGGCCTCAAACTCATGGCAATCCTCCTACCTCTGCCTCCTGAGTGCTAGGATTAAAGGCGTGTGCCAACACGCCTAGCTTTATTATTTTTTTTTATTTATAACTTTCTTAATTGTAGACAATATTCCATGGTACTTTCCTCCCTCCCCCCGCTTTCCCCTTTGAAACTCCACTCTCCATCATATTCCTTCCCCCTCTCAATCCGTTGCTCTTTTCATTTTGATGTCATGATCTTTTCATCCTATTATGATGGTCTTGTGTAGGTAGTGTCAGGCACTGTGAGGTCATGGATATCCAGGCCATTTTGTGTCTGGAGGAGTGTGTTGTAAGGAGTCCTAACCTTCCTTTGGCTCTTACATTCTTTCTGCCACCTCTTCCACAATGGATCCTGAGCCTTGGGAGGTGTGTTAGAGATGTTTCAGAGCTGGACACTCCTCTGTTCCTTCTTCTCAGCAACATGGTGCCTTCTGTAAACTCATCTTTTTTCCATTTCCATTTTGTTATTCCCTGAGTGACAGGAACTTGATTTCTGTCCATCTGGATTTTCCCTTCAGAACCCGTTTCCCAGCTGGCCTTAACCACTGTCACTCCTCATGTGTCTACTGAGCTGTCCACTTCTGCAACTGTCACAGGCTCTCTGTTCAGTTAGGTAGCAGTGAGGGCACTCCTTTACATTTCTACACTGTGTACCTTCCCTGGTCCCCTTCTTATCTCTCTCTGTCTCTCATGTGTATACAGTGTGTGGTGGTGGTATGTGTGTATGCTATGGTATGTGTGTGTGTGTGTGTGTGTGTGTGTGTGGTATGCACATGTGTGTGTAGATGCACATGCCCTGTGTGCCCACATGGGGAGGCCAGAGTAGAACTTAGAGTATCTTCCTCTGTCATTCATCCAGGTGTTTTCTTTTCTTTTTTAAAAATATTTTTAAAAATTTATTTGACAGAGAAAGATGGAGAGAGAGAGATTGGGCACACCAGGGCCTCCAGCCGCTGAAAACAAACTCTAGACATGTGCTCCCCCTTGTGCATCACACTAACATGGGTCCTAGGGAAGTGAACCTGGGTCTTTTGGCTTTGTAGGCAAATGCCTTAACTGCTAAGCCATCCCTTCAGCCTTCTTTTCTTTTTTAAAAAATATATTTTATTTATTTGAGAGAGATAAAGAGGAAGAGAGAGAGAGAGAATGGGTGTGCCAGGGCCTCCAGCCATTGCAAATGAACTTCAGATGCATGTGGCCTCTTGTGTATCTGGCTTACATGGGTCCTGGAGAGTTGAACCGGGATCCTTTGGCTTTGCAGGCCAACGCCTTAACTGCTAAGCCAGCTCTCCAGCCCTCTCTTTTTAGTTTTCTTTTCCTTTTCCTTCTTCCCTCCCTCCTTCCTTCCTTCCTTCCCTCCTTCCTCCTTCCTTCCTTCCTTTCTTTCTTTCTTTCTTTCTTTCTTTCTTTCTTTCTTTCTTTCTTTCTTTCTTTCTTTTTTTTGGTTTTTCGAGGTAGGGTCTCACTCCAGCTCAGGCTGACCTGGAATTCACTATGTAGTCTCAGGGTGGCCTCGAACTCTCTGCAATCCTACCTCTGCTTCTCAAGTGCTGGGATTAAAGGCGTGCACCACCATGCTCGGCCATCCAGGTGTTTTCTTGAGACAGAGTCTCTCACTGAGCCTGGAGCTGTCATTTTCAGTCAGGTTGGCTGACCAGTGAGCTCCAGCAGTTCTCTGGTCTTTCTTCTCCTCGGACCTGTGGTTAGAGGCATGACTGGCCATACTCAGGCTATTTATGTGGGTGCTGGGAATCAAACTCAAGATGAATCAGACCTCTCAGGCCTTCATGCTTGTGCAGCAATTGCTCTTACCCACTAAGCCATCTCCCCAACCCCCATCCTCTCTTTTTCTGAGTCTCCAGGAACACTTCTGGGGCTCCAGTGCTTGCTTGGGTGTAGGGAGGCACACAAGCTCTTCCTGCCCACACATCATACACATTCCTCGCTGAAGGCCTGGACACCACCCAGAAAGCAAGGCGTAGGGCTCCATGGCTGTGTTATAAACACCTTGGATGTTGGCTAGTCCATGAAGCTGCCCACGGCCACTTTCTAGAACCTCCAGTGTCCTAGCTATGCTGTTTCTAAATAGTCTGGTAGCAGGTTCGTGGAGTGGGACTCACATGTCCTTGTACACTGTTTCATCCTGTGTTTTTCATCTGTGGCTGTTAGTCCTTTCCACTCTTATTTACTTATTAATTATTTGTTTATATGAGAGAGAGATTGCGAATGAGTGCTCCAGGGCTTCTAGCCACTGCCAACGAATTCCAGAAGCATGTGCCACCTTGTGCATCTGGCTTACATGGGTCCTGGAGAATTAAACCTGGGTCCTTAGGCTTTGCAGGCAAGCACCTTAACTGGTGAGCCATCTCTACAGCCCCCTTTCCACTCTTAAAGGGCTCTGGATTTTGAAATTCAAAAGCCAGGGATAGAGGCATTTCCCCTCTGCTGCCTCCATCACATTCCTTTCTTTTTCTTTTTTTTTCTTTTTTTAAATATTTATTTATTTAAGAGAGAGAAAGAAGCAGAGAGAAAAAGAGACAGAGAGAGAATGGGCACGCCAGGGCCTTCAGCCACTGCAAACGAACTCCAGACACATGCGCCACCTTGTGCATCTGGCTTATGTGGGTCCTGGGGAATTGAACCTAGGTTCTTTGGTTTTGCAGGCAAGTGCCTGAACCACTAAGACATTTCTCCAGCCCCACATTCCTTTCTTAAGGCACAGGAGAACAAGGCAAAAGGGAAAGAGGAAACTCTAGGAAGATTAACATCTCAGAGTAGAGTGTGACCCCTTCATTCATCTCCATCCTCCAAGGGACCTAGCATGGCCCTGGGCCATACAGTTGCTCCATTGATGCCACAAGATCCATCCTGTTTCTTCTCACAGATCCCATACACATCACCTCTTTGTGTCTGGTCAACACTTTTATAATCTGCAAAGGGCTTTCTCACACATACAGCCAAGGTCTCCTGCATGCCTCAACCACTGAGCTGTACCTCCTAAAATTCTCTTGACACCTTACAGGTCAATATTCTCATTTCCAGATGAGAAACTTGAGACTAGGAGAAGTTGGGTGACTTTCCTGCCATCAGTGCTGTGGATGGAGTGAGGCGGCGCTAGTGAGTGAGCTGCAGGGCTTGGAGAGTCACCAGACCTTATTGAGCCCTTTTTTGTCCTGTTTCTCAGCATTCGCCGTGTTCCTGCTCATTGCCTGCCTCCTGAACTTCCAGAGGGCCCTGGCACTACTTGTCATTACCTGTGTGGTCCTGTTCTTTCTGGCCCACGGCCTGCTGATGAGGTTTCTAGGGCCCAAGCTCAGCAAGTGTATGAAGCTTCGGGGCCATTCCCGTTTGAGCCTCTGGTTGAAGAGGTGAGTGAACTCACAGTCCCAAAACAGGCCTGGGGGAATGTGCTCTACCCTGCTTGTCCTTTGTGGCTCAAGGGGAGAAGGTGCCAGGACAGCAATGGCCATATGTGTGTTGTTTTGCCAGTTCTAATCTAATCATTGCAACAAGCAACTTCGAGGCCTAAAACCTAACTAGTGAAGGTTTCCTACATTCAAAGAGCCTGGCTCACCCCAGCACAGGGTGCCCTTCCAGCATCTATCATCCAATGGCTCACCTAGGGCAAGCCTATCACACAGCTACATGGACCACAGCTGCCCTTGACCACCCTTGAAGAAAGGTTCAGTGGGCTGTGGGCTAGATGCCACTATCTTTGATTAGCCTCTAGGGGAAAAGTCCCTGAAGAATAGTTTGGAACAGGATCCTTTGATTTTCAAACTGGATTTCCCAGTGTTTCCAGAAACTACAGAGAAAAGAAAATTATGGAGGAGAGTATTAGACCTCCCTGTCTTTCACTATTTTCTGTTGCTATAATTGAATACCACACATGGAGCAACTTATAAGGAACAGAGGTTTATTTTGGCTCACAGTTCTGGAAGCAGGGATGTCCAAGATCATGGTGTTGTCATTTGCTCAGCCTTTGGCAAGGGCCTCATGTTGCTTCAACTCATGGCAGAAAGTAGAGGGCAAACAGAAATATGTGGAAGAGGTAAAATAGGAGAGGCTCCCTTGATGTCTATAATCTCTTCCCCTGCAGTAACTAACCCAGTCCTGTGGAGTCACTGATGTCTGCTAGGATTAACCCATTCCTTCAAGAAAAGATTAGTCATGTCTTAAAGGCCCCTCCTCCCAATGCTGCCACAATGACATTTAAATTTCAACATGAGAAGCCAGGTTTGGTGGTATATACTTGTAACCCCAACTCTTGGGAAGTACAGTTAGGAGTTCAAGGTCATCCTAGACGATATAGCAGTTTGAGGCCAGCCTAGACTACATAAGACCCTATGTGGAAAAAAAGTCAACATGAGTTTTGGTTTTAAACAAAAACAAAGCTGGACGTGATGGCGCACGCCTTTGATCCCAGCACTTGGGAGGCAGAGGTAGGAGGATTGCTATGAGTTCAAGGCCACCCTGAGACTACATAGTGAATTCCAGATCAGCCTGAGCTAGAATGAGACCCTACCTCAAAAAAAAAATTTTTTTTAAGATAAAAAAAAAAAAAGACAGGGCTGGAGAGATGGCTTAGTGGTTAAGGCACTTGCCTGCAAAGCCTAAGGACCCATGTTTGACTCTCCAGGCCCCATGTAAGCCAGATGTACAAGGTGATGCAAGCACACAAGGTAACACATGCACACAAGGTGGCACACATTCTGCACATTTCTGTGGCTGGAAGGTGGCACACATTCTGGAGTTTGATTTCTGTCTCCTCTGGAGGCCCTGGCATGCCAATTCCAGCACTTGGGAGGCAGAAGTCTCTCTCTCTCTCCAGGTCTCCTCTTCTCTCACAAAACCCAAAAAAAAAAAAAAAAAAAAGACCAGTGTGTTGGGCTTGCCTCAAAAAAAATTTAAAAAAGAAATCTGGAGTTGGAGTAATGGCTTAGCAGTTAATGGCTTAGGCAGTTAAGCCTAAGGACCCAGGTTCAATTCTCCAGAACCCATGTAAGCCAGATGTACAAGTTGGTGCATGTGTCTGGATTTCATTTGCAGTGGCTGAAGGCCCTGGTACATCCATTCTTTCTCTCTCTTTTCTTTCTCTCTCTCTTTTTAAATAAAAAATATTTTTTAAAAATGACATCTGGGCTAGAGAGATGGCTCAGCGATTGAGGCACTTGCCTGCAAAGCCTAGAGACTAGAGTTTGATTTCCCAGTATCCATACAGGGCCGAATGTGCAGAGTGGAACATGTATCTGGAGTTTGCAGTGGCTGGAGGCCCCAGCATGCCCATTCTCTTTGTCTTTCTTCTCTCTCTATCCCTCTCTGCTTACAAATAAATAAATAAAAATTTTAAAAAAGACATCTATTTGGCATGGTTTGTACACGCCTTTAATGCCAGCACTCAGGAGGCAGAGGTAGGAGGATTGATGTGAGTTTGAGGCCAGCCCAAGACTACATAGTAAATTCCACATCAGTCTGGGCTAAAGCAAGATCCTACCTCAAAAAAACAAAAAAAAAAAACAAAACAAAAACAAAATTTAAAATACACCCACAGGGGTCAGGAGAGATGACTCAGCGGTAAAAGACACTTTGTTGCAAAGCCTGAAAGCCTGGGTTTGACTTCCCAGTACCTACATAAAGCCAGATGCACAAAGTGGCACATGCATTTGGAGTTCATTTGTAGTGGCAGGAGACCCTGGCATGTCCATTTTCTCCCCTCCTCTCTCTTTCTTTCTGTCTTCTTGCAAATGAATAATTTTTAAGATTTATTTTTATTATTTATTTATTAGAGACAGAGAGAGGGAGAGAGAGAGACACAGAAAGAAAGTGAGAATGGGCTTGCCAGGGCCTCTAGTCACTACAAATGAACTCCAGAAACATGCGCCACCATGTGCATCTGGCTTACGTGGGGACCTGGAGAATCAAACCGGGGTCCTTAGGCTTCACAGGCATGTGTCTTAACCACTAAGCCATCTCTCCAGCCCTGAATAAATATTTTTAAAAATTAAAAAGACATTCAAACCATAGCATCTCCTTTCCAGTTCACCCAAAATTTATGTGCTTATTCCATACAAAGTATAGCTATTCTATCCTAATAGTCCTCAGAATCTTTCCTTTCTTTCTTTCTTTCTTTCTTTCTCTTTCTTTTTTTTGGTTTTCAGAGGTGGGGTCTCACTCAGCTCAGGCTGACCTGGAATTCACTATGTAGTCTCAGGTGGCCTCGAACTCTCTGCAATCCTACCTCTGCTTCTCAAGTGCTGGGATTAAAGGCGTGCACCACCATGCTCGGCCATCCAGGTGTTTTCTTGAGACAGAGTCTCTCACTGAGCCTGGAGCTGTCATTTTCAGTCAGGTTGGCTGACCAGTGAGCTCCAGCAGTTCTCTGGTCTTTCTTCTCCTCGGAACTGTGGTTAGAGGCATGACTGGCCATACTCAGGCTATTTATGTGGGTGCTGGGAATCAAACTCAAGATGAATCAGACCTCTCAGGCCTTCATGCTTGCGCAGCAATTGCTCTTACCCACTAAGCCATCTCCCCAACCCCCATCCTCTCTTTTTCTGAGTCTCCAGGAACACTTCTGGGGCTCCAGTGCTTGCTTGGGTGTAGGGAGGCACACAAGCTCTTCCTGCCCACATATCATACACATTCCTCGCTGAAGGCCTGGACACCACCCAGAAAGCAAGGCGCAGGGCTCCATGGCTGTGTTATAAACACCTTGGATGTTGGCTAGTCCATGAAGCTTCCCACGGCCACTTTCTAGAACCTCCAGTGTCCTAGCTATGCTGTTTCTAAATAGTCTGGTAGCAGGTTCGTGGAGTGGGACTCACATGTCCTTGTACACTGTTTCATCCTGTGTTTTTCATCTGTGGCTGTTAGTCCTTTCCACTCTTATTTACTTATTAATTATTTGTTTATATGAGAGAGAGATTGCGAATGAGTGCTCCAGGGCTTCTAGCCACTGCCAACGAATTCCAGAAGCATGTGCCACCTTGTGCATCTGGCTTACATGGGTCCTGGAGAATTAAACCTGGGTCCTTAGGCTTTGCAGGAAAGCACCTTAACTGGTGAGCCATCTCTACAGCCCCCTTTCCACTCTTAAAGGGCTCTGGATTTTGAAATTCAAAAGCCAGGGATAGAGGCATTTCCCCTCTGCTGCCTCCATCACATTCCTTTCTTTTTCTTTTTCTTTTTTTAAATATTTATTTATTTAAGAGAGAGAAAGAAGCAGAGAGAAAAAGAGACAGAGAGAGAATGGGCACGCCAGGCCTTCAGCCACTGCAAACGAACTCCAGACATGCGCCACCTTGTGCATCTGGCTTATGTGGGTCCTGGGGAATTGAACCTAGGTTCTTTGGTTTTGCAGGCAAGTGCCTGAACCACTAAGACATTTCTCCAGCCCCACATTCCTTTCTTAAGGCACAGGAGAACAAGGCAAAAGGGGAAGAGGAAACTCTAGGAAGATTAACATCTCAGAGTAGAGTGTGACCCCTTCATTCATCTCCATCCTCCAAGGGACCTAGCATGGCCCTGGAGCCAGTTGCTCCATTGATGCCACAAGATCCATCCTGTTTCTTCTCACAGATCCCATACACATCACCTCTTTGTGTCTGGTCAACACTTTTATAATCTGCAAAGGGCTTTCTCACACATACAGCCAAGGTCTCCTGCATGCCTCAACCACTGAGCTGTACCTCCTAAAATTCTCTTGACACCTTACAGGTCAATATTCTCATTTCCAGATGAGAAACTTGAGACTAGGAGAAGTTGGGTGACTTTCCTGCCATCAGTGCTGTGGATGGAGTGAGGCGGCGCTAGTGAGTGAGCTGCAGGGCTTGGAGAGTCACCAGACCTTATTGAGCCCTTTTTTGTCCTGTTTCTCAGCATTCGCCGTGTTCCTGCTCATTGCCTGCCTCCTGAACTTCCAGAGGGCCCTGGCACTACTTGTCATTACCTGTGTGGTCCTGTTCTTTCTGGCCCACGGCCTGCTGATGAGGTTTCTAGGCCCAAGCTCAGCAAGTGTATGAAGCTTGGGGCCATTCCCGTTTGAGCCTCTGGTTGAAGAGGTGAGTGAACTCACAGTCCCAAAACAGGCCTGGGGAATGTGCTCTACCCTGCTTGTCCTTTGTGGCTCAAAGGAGAAGGTGCCAGGACAGCAATGGCCATATGTGTGTTGTTTTGCCAGTTCTAATCTAATCATTGCAACAAGCAACTTCGAGGCCTAAAACCTAACTAGTGAAGGTTTCCTACATTCAAAGAGCCTGGCTCACCCCAGCACAGGGTGCCCTTCCAGCATCTATCATCCAATGGCTCACCTAGGGCAAGCCTATCCCACAGCTACATGGACCACAGCTGCCCTTGACCACCCTTGGAGAAAGGTTCAGTGGGCTGTGGGCTAGATGCCACTATCTTTGATTAGCCTCTAGGGGAAAAGTCCCTGAAGAATAGTTTGGAACAGGATCCTTTGATTTTCAAACTGGATTTCCCAGTGTTTCCAGAAACTACAGAGAAAAGAAAATTATGGAGGAGAGTATTAGACCTCCCTGTCTTTCACTATTTTCTGTTGCTATAATTGAATACCACACATGGAGCAACTTATAAGGAACAGAGGTTTATTTTGGCTCACAGTTCTGGAAGCAGGGATGTCCAAGATCATGGTGTTGTCATTTGCTCAGCCTTTGGCAAGGGCCTCATGTTGCTTCAACTCATGGCAGAAAGTAGAAATATGGGAAAAAAGAAATATGATGTCTAGAATCTCTTCCCCTGGTAAAAACCGAGGCTCCTTGATGTCTCTTAACCACTAATCTCTTCCCCTGCATAAATATTTTTAAAAATTAAAAAACATTCAAACCATAGCCCCAGTTCACCCAAAATTTATGTGCTTATTCCATACAAAGTATAGCTATTCTATCCTCACTGATGTCTTTCTTTCTTTTCTTTCTTTTTTTTTTTTTCTTTTGGATTAACCAATCTCCAGTCCTGTGGAGTCACTTCCTTCAAGAAAGAAAAGATTAGTCATGTCTTAAAGGCCCCTCCTCCCAATGCTGCCACAATGACATTTAAATTTCAACATGAGAAGCCAGGTTTGGTGGTATATACTTGTAACCCCAACTCTTGGGAAGTACAGTTAGGAGTTCAAAGTCATCCTAGACGATATAGCAGTTTGAGGCCAGCCTAGACTACATAAGACCCTATGTGGAAAAAAAGTCAACATGAGTTTTGGTTTTAAACAAAAACAAAGCTGGACGTGATGGCGCACGCCTTTGATCCCAGCACTTGGGAGGCAGAGGTAGGAGGATTGC
Organism: Orientallactaga sibirica; assembly: GCA_036365145.1. Lineage (NCBI taxonomy): Eukaryota > Metazoa > Chordata > Mammalia > Rodentia > Dipodidae > Orientallactaga > Orientallactaga sibirica. The sequence continues at coordinate 4,463,612 of JAEOAD010000031.1, read as the reverse complement.
TATGAGTTCAAGGCCACCCTGAGACTACATAGTGAATTCCAGATCAGCCTGAGCTAGAATGAGACCCTACCTCAAAAAAAAAATTTTTTTTAAGATAAAAAAAAAAAAAAAAAGACAGGGCTGGAGAGATGGCTTAGTGGTTAAGGCACTTGCCTGCAAAGCCTAAGGACCCATGTTTGACTCTCCAGGCCCCATGTAAGCCAGATGTACAAGGTGATGCAAGCACACAAGGTAACACATGCACACAAGGTGGCACACATTCTGGAGTTTGATTTCTGTGGCTGGAGGCCCTGGCATGCCAATTCTCTCTCTCTCTCTCTCTCTCTCTCTTCTCTCACATAAAAAAAGACCAGTGTGTTGGGCTTGCCTCAAAAAACTTTAAAAAGAAGAAATCTGGAGTTGGAGTAATGAGACTTATAGTGAGTTAAGGGCCTGGACCAGGTGAGTTAAGCCTAAAAACCCAGTGTTCAATTCTCCAGAACCATCTGAGTTTGAAGGCAGATGTACAGTTAAGTTGGTGCATGTGTCTGAACCCATGATTTCATTGGTGCATGTGGCTTTGCAGGCCCTGGTACATCCATTCTTTCTCTCTCTTTTCTTTCTCTCTCTCTTTTTAAATAAAAAATATTTTTTAAAAATGACATCTGGGCTAGAGAGATGGCTCAGCGATTGAGGCACTTGCCTGCAAAGCCTAGAGACTAGAGTTTGATTTCCCAGTATCCATACAGGGCCGAATGTGCAGAGTGGAACATGTATCTGGAGTTTGCAGTGGCTGGAGGCCCCAGCATGCCCATTCTCTTTGTCTTTCTTCTCTCTCTATCCCTCTCTGCTTACAAATAAATAAATAAAAATTTTAAAAAAGACATCTATTTGGCATGGTTTGTACACGCCTTTAATGCCAGCACTCAGGAGGCAGAGGTAGGAGGATTGATGTGAGTTTGAGGCCAGCCCAAGACTACATAGTAAATTCCACATCAGTCTGGGCTAAAGCAAGATCCTACCTCAAAAAAACAAAACAAAAACAAAAACAAAAACAAAATTTAAAATACACCCACAGGGGTCAGGAGAGATGACTCAGCGGTAAAAGACACTTTGTTGCAAAGCCTGAAAGCCTGGGTTTGACTTCCCAGTACCTACATAAAGCCAGATGCACAAAGTGGCACATGCATTTGGAGTTCATTTGTAGTGGCAGGAGACCCTGGCATGTCCATTTTCTCCCTCCCTCTCTCTTTCTTTCTGTCTTCTTGCAAATGAATAATTTTTTAAGATTTATTTTTATTATTTATTTATTAGAGACAGAGAGAGGGAGAGAGAGAGACACAGAAAGAAAGTGAGAATGGGCTTGCCAGGGCCTCTAGTCACTACAAATGAACTCCAGAAACATGCGCCACCATGTGCATCTGGCTTACGTGGGACCTGGAGAATCAAACCGGGGTCCTTAGGCTTCACAGGCATGTGTCTTAACCACTAAGCCATCTCTCCAGCCCTGAATAAATATTTTTTAAAAATTAAAAAAGACATTCAAACCATAGCATCTCCTTTCCAGTTCACCCAAAATTTATGTGCTTATTCCATACAAAGTATAGCTATTCTATCCTAATAGTCCTCAGAATCTTTTCTTTCTTTCTTTTCTTTCTTTCTTTTTTTTTTTTTTTTTTTTTTTTGGTTTTCGAGGTAGGGTCTCAATCTCTAGCTCAGGCTGACCTGGAATTCACTATGCAATCTCAGAGTGGCCTCAAACTCATGGTGATCTCCTACCTCTGCCTCCCGAGTGCTAGGATTAAAGGCGTGCACCACCACGCCTGCCCCCCCACCAGAATATTTTAAAAAATATTTTATTATTTATTTATTTTTTTGACAGAGAAAGAGGGGGAGAGAGAGACAGAGAGAGAATGGGTGCACCAGGGCCTCCAGCCACTGCTCACAAACTCCAGATGCATGTGCCCCCTTGTGTATCTGGCTAACGTGGGTCCTGGGGAATTGAACATGGGTCCTTTGGCTCACCCTTTGTCTGGTGCACTAGGTGCTACTGTGCATGAGTGGTGGCGGTGGTGGTGGTGGTGGTGTGTGTTACTAATGGCTGTCTGCATCTCTCCTGCAGAGGTCTAGCCCTCTTGGCTGGCCTGGGCCTGATTTTGTGGCTGTCTCTGGATACTTCCCAACGACCTGAGCAGCTGGTGTCCTTTGCAGGGATCTGTGTGTTCCTCATTTTCCTCTTTGCCTGCTCAAAGCATCACCATGCTGTGAGTACTTAGCTGACAGCCTGGACCGGAAGCCGGTGGGTACCCCTGTTCTTCTGGGCTGGGGCTGCAATGAGGGCATGTGCTCCTGCTCGGGGAACAGCTGAAGCTCAGAGCTGTGCAAGACCAATGTGCATCAGGACAAGCTCCCAGTGAAGCTGCTGAGGGACATTCTGGGACCAGAGACCCTAAGTGGGAAGTGACCTGTCCTAACAGCCATCTTCAAATTCCCAGGGAGCGGGAAGTGTTTCCTGGAGAGAACTTCGGAATATCTCCAAACTCACAGGCCACTGGAGGCCTTTATTTTCTTGGTGTCATGTCTGTGGTCAGTCCAAGCCTGGTCCTCATGTCTGTAGGCTCAGGAACCATCTCCACACCCCAGAAAATACCAAACCCAAGTTCACGGATCTATAGGAGAGGCCAAGAGTATCTTGGAACCATTAGCTTAATTAAAATAATGATTTTCAAAATATGATGCTAGGACCAGCAGCCATGGCCTCACCTTGGCATTTGTTAGAAGTGATGAGGTGCTGGCTCAGTCACTCAATGCTTGCCAAGTAAGCTGAGTTTGGCAGTGTACACCTGTCATCTCAGCACTGAGGAGGTGTTGACAGGGTCCCTGGGGCCTACTCACCGACATCTAGCCCAGTCAGTGAGCTCTAGGGTCAGTGAGAGATGCTTTTTCAAAAAGATAAGGTAGAGACTGATTGAAAAAGATACCTGATGTTGACTTCTGACATCCACACATGCTCACACACATGTATGTGCATCCACATACATGTGTGCCCACATACATAAAAAAACACACACATGCAAAATACACACACAAATATGTGTGACAAAAAGATACAAAGAAACAAACAAAAGAAAAACAAACACTAAATCTTAGGCTCCGTCCCTCATCTACCTAGCTAGAAACTCAGGGCTGAGGCCCAGCTAGTAGTCCTCCTTTCCAGAAGACCTCCACATAACTGTGATACACATGAAATGACCTCTGTCTCCTTTCCACAAGACCTCCAGGTGACTGTGACACACACCAAATGACCTCTGTCTCCTTTCCACAAGACCTCCAGGTGACTGACACACACGAAATGACCTCTGTCTCCTTTCCACAAGACCTCCAGGTGACTGACACACACGAAATGACCTCTGTCTCCTTTCCACAAGACCTCCAGGTGATTGTGACACACACGAAATGACCTTCTGTCTCCTTTCCACAAGACCTCCAGGTGACTGTCTGACCTCTGTCTCCTTTCCACAAGACCTCCAGGTGATTGTGACACACACCAAATGACCTTCTGTCTCCTTTCCACAAGACCTCCAGGTGACTGTGACACACACGAAATGACCTCTGTCTCCTTTCCACAAGACCTCCAGGTGATTGTGACACACACCAAATGACCTTCTGTCTCCTTTCACAAGACCTCCAGGTGACTGTGACACACGAAACGACCTTCTGTCTCCTTTCACAAGACTCCTGGTGACTGTGACACACACGAAACGACCTTCTGTCTCCTTTCCACAAGACCTCCAGGTGATTGTGACACACACCAAATGACCTTCTGTCTCCTTTCACAAGACCTCCAGGTACTGTGACACACGAAACGACCTTCTGTCTCCTTTCCACAAGACTTTCAGGTGATTGTGACACACACAAAATGACCTTCTGTCTCCTTTCCGCAAGACCTCCACATAACTGTGACACACACGAAATGACCTTCTGTCTCCTTTCCACAAGACCTCCACATAACTGTGACACACACCAAATGACCTTCTGTCTCCTTTCCAGAAGACCTCCACATAACTGTGACACACACCAAATGACCTTCTGTCTCCTTTCCACAACACACACGAAATGACCTTCTGTCTCCTTTCCACAAGACCTCCACATAACTGTGACACACACCAAATGACCTTCTGTCTCCTTTCCAGAAGACCTCCACATAACTGTGACACACACAAAATGACCTTCTGTCTCCTTTCCGCAAGACTTCCCGGTGACTGTGACACACATGAAATGACCTTGTCTCCTTTCCATAAGACCTCCAGGTGATTGTGACACACACAAAATGACCTTCTGTCTCCTTTCCATAAGACCTTCACATAACTGTGACACATGAAAATGACCTTCTGTCTCCTTTCCACAAGACCTTCACATAACTGTGACATACACTAAACGACCTTCTGTCTCCTTTTCACAAGACCTCCAGGTGATTGTGACACACATGAAATGACCTTCTGTCTCCTTTCCACAAGACCTCCAGGTGATTGTGACACACATGGAACAAACTTCTGTCTACTCCGGAGGACCTTGCTTGCTCCACAAGTCCCTTAATGGGGCCTCCCTGACTTCCACTGCCTCCATGGCTGAGCACCTGGCCCTTTAGGGTTAGGACCCTCCTCACTTCGCAGTATGGCTATGGGAGCATTTGATGCTCACCTGAGCTTGCAAGAGATTCCAAGAGTCATCCCATGCTTTGTGTGAACAGCAGCCCTAAATCAGGGGTCCCCTCTGCTTGGTGAGCCTTAGGGAGTGGTGGTCAGAGTGCTGAGAGCCCATGGAGGACAGTGGGGAGGGTGAACACAAGCAGAGGTCACCCATTGAGCAGGAGAGGAGGTGGGCCTGGGCAGGCTCATACCCGTGCCCTAAGGCCATGACCGGAAGACTAAATATAGTGCACTCAAGGCTGGATCAATTTGACATGGGTCCTTGGTTAGGATCTTGCACTGCTCTTGCCAACTGCCCCATCCTACTGTTCTAAGAGGGTGGCCTAGTGTGAATCCAACATGACTATTAGCAGCAGGGCTGGGCTGGGTCCAGTTGATCCTACAGACAAGCCAAAGCTTCCTCGTCCCTCAGCAGCCCTGTGCCCTCTGTCCTCACCCCCTACCCTGGTCCCTGTGGATCCCGCAAGGACCTTTCTTTTGGGTGGCAGGTGTCCTGGCGGGCCGTGGCCTGGGGACTTGGGCTGCAGTTTGTTCTTGGCCTCTTCGTCATCAGAACAGAACCAGGATTCATTGCCTTCCGGTGGCTGGGTGATCAGATCCAGGTGTGTACATGGGGCATAACTTCCTGGTGCACCTAAGACTGCCAAGGAATGGGACAGAGGCACTTGGTTGGGGAGAAGATGGATGTGGAGGTCAGAGAAAAGGTTTTAGGCCAGGAGGGCAGATAAGGACCAGGACCCCCTTCCAGGGGGACAGCAGGGCAGCTGCTTCTTCTTTCAGGCTGGGACCATGGCGTGAGGGACGCAGCAGGTCTTTCAGAGCCTGGGTCTAATACAGAAGGGATTTCCAGGCAGTGTCTAAGGTCACATGGACACCAGGCATGTGCCCTGCAGTGGTCTTCCATAACTTGGAATATGTAAAAGTTAAAGTTTTTTTTTTTTACAAAAGCACAAACTCTGTAAATGATTTGCTTTGTATATGTGTGTGTTTAGAAATAATGTTTAAAAAATATTTTTATTTATTTACTTAGAGAGAGAGAGAAAAAAAAGAGATGCAAATGGGTTCTTAGGCTTTGCAGGCAAGTGCCTTAACTACTAAGCCATCTCTTCCTAGAAATAGTGTTTTTAAAAATTAATTAATTAATTAATTTTTGCTTTATTTTTATTTTTTTTATTTGAGAGCAACAGGCAGACAGAGAAAGAAACAGAGAGAGAGAGAGAGAGAGAGAGAGAGAGAGAGAATGGGCATGCCAGAGCCTCCAGCCACTGCAAATGAGCTCCATATGCATGCACCACCTTGTGCATCTGGCTTACATGGGTCCTGGGGAACCAAGCCTTGAACTGGGGTCCTTAGGCTTCACAGGCAAGCACTTAATTGCTAAGCCATCTCTCCAGGCCCTAAAATTTGGTTTGAAAGAGAGAGAGAGAGAGAATTGGCACTCCAGGGCCTTAGCCACAGCAATTGAACTCCAGATGTATGTGCCCCCTTGTGCGCATGTGCAACATTGCACACTTGTGTCACTGTGCATCTGGCTTACGTGGGACCTGGAAAGTTGAACATGAGACCTTAGGCTTTGCAGGCAAGCACCTTAACCACTAAGCCATCTCTCCAGCCTGCTGTTGTTTTTGATTTTTACTTTTGTATGGTGTGTGTGATGTATATAGTGTACATGTTTTTGTGTGCAGAATCCCACGCTCCTTGCTCATCCCTGCAGAGGCAAGAGTAGAGTGGTGGGTCTTCTCCTCTATTGCTTTTCTGCTTTCCCCCCTTAAGATGGAGCCTTTCACTGGACCTGCACCTGCCAGTATTGCTCAGACTGCTGACCAGTGAGCCCCAGTGACTTTCCTCTCTCTACTCCCTCTCCCAGGACTGGGGTTATAAGCATGTATGGACAAGCTAGGCTTTTTAGGTGAGTCTAGGGATCAAACTCAAGTCCTTACGCTTGTGTGGCAAGCACTCTTACAGGCTGATCCATCTCCCCAGCCCCTGTTTTTTTTTTTCAAGGCAGGGTCTCACTTTAGCCCAGGCTGACTTGGAATTCACTGTATCATCCATCTCAGGGTGGCCTCGAACTCACGGCGATCCTCCTACTCTGCCTCCTGAATGCTGGGATTAAAGGTGTGTGCCACCACCATGCCTGGAGGTTTTTTTTTTTTTTTTTTTTTTTGGACAGCATCTCACTCGGTAACCAGGATGCCTGGAACTCACTATGAAGCCTAGGCTGGCCTTAAACTCATGACAATACTCCTGCCTCAGACTCCCAAGTGCTGGGAGTTTACATGTGTGAGCCATCACACCTAGTTTCTACTCTTTTTTCTTTTTTTTCGAGGTAGGGTCTCATTGTAGCCCAGGCTAACCTGGGACTTGTTCTGTAGTCCCAGGCTGGCCTCAAACTCAGAGATCCTCCTACTTCTGCCTCCTGAGTATTGGGATTAAACTTGTGTGCCACCATGCCCATCTTGACTCTCCCTCTCTTTTTTAAAAATTGTGGTCAAGTATGCATAATTTGGGGCTGGGGAGATGCCTTAGTGGGTAACAGCACTTGCTGAGCAAGCATGATGATTTGAGTTCAATGCCTAGCATCCACTTAGAGAAAAAAAAAAAAAAAAAGCCAGGCCTAGCATGTCTATAGCCCCAGCACTGCAGGTGGCAGAGACAGGAGGATTGCTGGGGATCCCTGGTCAGTGTGACCAAAAAACAGCAGCTCCAGGTTCAGTGAGAGACTGTCTCAAAGAAATAAGACAGAGAAGAAATAGAGAAGGACATGATATGCTCTCTGGCCTCTACTAATGTGAGCACAGCATGTGCATAGCAATCTGGGCACACATCCACATATATGTGCACACACACACACACCACATATTTTATCAAAAAGTATAAAATAAATAATGTACCATTTGGACCCTCCTTAAGGGTCATTAAATTCCTACACATTGTTGACAGGGGGACACACATAGAGATGGTATCCCAGGGCCAGCCCACCTAGAGCCAGAAAGGCCTGCAGCCTTGGGCATCCCTCTTGTGCCTTGGCTGGGACAAGACCCCTGCTCATTCCTGTCTGAGTCATTGGCCATGGTTCCCCCTCCTTCCTTCGTAATCCCACTCCTTATTTGTGTTGTCTTTCCTGCAGGTCTTTCTGAGCTATACTGTGGCTGGCTCCAGCTTCGTGTTTGGGGAGGCTCTGGTCAAGGATGTCTTTGCCTTTCAGGTCAGTTGATGCTCGCTCCAGCAGAGGTTAGCAGCTGTTGCCCAGCTATGGTCCAGCTATGGATCCTGAGCCAGCTGGGCAGAGCTGCCCTGAGAGGAGGCAGGAGCAGGCTCAGGTGATGAGAGCTCCTGTAGGCACAGGCTGTCCCCCTGGGAAGCTAGTGAGGTGGAAATTCTGTGCCTGGGAGGGATCCAGCAATGGGTTTGTTTGATGGTGTTGGTGTTACACTTTGTAATATTTGGAAAAAAACATGCCCTTTTCAGGAATCGTTTCCTTAAACATGACCACACACACATCCACACGCACACACGCACGCACACACACACACACACACACACACACACGCACACATACACGGCAGAACTGCTACACACTGAGGACAAGATGAAGGCTAGGGGAAAGGGTGTGGGGATGGCTCCTACTAGGCCCTTAGCCCCTGACATGTTATGTTGTAGGGGCTCTGGGCCTGTAAAGCTCCAGAAGCTCAAAGGACCCTGCCAGTGTTCTCTTCCTTCACAGCCCCTCAAAGCCCACCTGGGCCAAGACACTTCCCTTTTTAGTCCAGAGCTACAGGATCCTTCTCTCCCTCCCTCTGCCTCCCTTTCAACCAAAATTTATTGTACATCTACATGCAAAATATAATAGGGGGAGCCGGGTGTGGTGGCGCATGCCTTTAATCCCAGCACTGGAGAGGCAGAGGTAGGAGGATTGCTGTGAGTTCGAGGCCAGCCTGAGATTACATAGTGAATTCCAGGTCAGCCTGGGCTAGAGTGAAACCCTACCTCAAAAAACAAAACAAATGTATATATGTTAGGAAACTGAGATTAAACCACTATTCTGTTTCAAAGATCCTATTGTCCTTGCCTCGTGTGGTAGTGCACGCCTTTAATCCCAGCACTTGGGGGGCAGAGGTAGGAGGATCACTGTGAGTTTGAGGCTATCCTGAGACTACATAGTGAATTCCAGGTTAGCCTAGGCTAGAGTGAGACCCTACCTTGAAAAACAAAACAAATCAAAGATCCCATTGCCCCAATGGCAGAACCTGGTTCTAATTTACAACAGGGCAGCCCATGCTGGGGACAATACCAGTGTGGCCCATCTCACAGTTCTGGGTGGGGCTATAGTTGTGTATTTTTCTCTCTCAGGTTAACTGGTAAAGCTCCTGATGAACTTTAGTCTCCATCCATCTGCCCCGCACCAAAACTGTCTAGAGATCCCAAAGCTTGCTCAGGCCTTGCACTCCACTTTCAGATGCCAGGCAGAGACACTGGCACTTGGAGACCTTTTCACCTAGTACTTGGGCCCAGTTTTCCGCTCCTGATGCCATGGTAACATGGAAATGGATTGCTCCTGTGTGTCTGGAACACTATACCAGTGGATCATTGCTCTGGCCACTGTTCCCAGAGCCTCCTCATTCTGCTGGGTATGTTGGGACCCAGGAGGCTTCCAGCCTAAGCTGCAGACTTCTGGGTTGCTATTGAGCCTAATGAGATCCAAAAGTCTTGCCCAGCCCTAACCCTGACCTCTCATGGTTTCCCTTTGAGTTGGTATTTGTAATGTCAGCAGATTCTGTGGTTCAGCCTGTCCAAGGAGCTCAAATCATGCCAGCCCTACAAGGAAAGGAAAGGGATCAGGTTCCTGTCTTCTCTGGGGTTTTTCTTAGCCCCAGAAGATTTGTCCAATGGGTTTGCTGAGACCAGTTGTATATAAGGAAGATATTGTGAGGGACAGCCTGGGCCGGTACCTCCTCCCCCTCCCGCTTCAAGCTCCAGTCTCTTAGGGCTTTGGGGCTTCTCCCTTCACATCTGCATAACCAGGTAGGGTCATCCAAGGTACCAGGGAAGAATAGGTGGCTGCTTGTGGCCACACAGAGACGCCCAGTGGCTTCTTAGCTTTAATTTTATAAGTTTTTTTTTAATTAATTAATTAATTTTTTTTAAAAAAATTTTATAAGTTATTTTTTTAAATTTTTATTTATTTGAGAGAGAGAGAGAGAGAATGGGCACACCAGGGCCTTCTGCCAGTGCAAACGAACTCCAGACACATGTGCCACCTTGTGCATCTGGCTTATGTGGGTACTGGGGAATAAAACCTTGGTCCTTAAGCTGTATAGACAAGAACCTTAACCACTGAGCAATCACTCCAGCCTTTTTTTTTTTTTTTTTAATATAGAGTCTCACTATGTAGCCCAGCTGGCCTCAAGCTCATGATCCTCCTGTCTCAGCCTCCCAAGTACTGGGCTTATAGACATGCATCAATGTTCCTGGCTGGCATCTAGGTTTTGTCTCCACTAATTTATTTATTTATTATTATTATTACTTACTGGTTTTTTTGAGGTAGGGTTTCAGTCTAACCCAGGCTGACCTGAAATTCACTATGTAGTCTCAGGGTGGCCTCGAACTCACAGCAATCCTCCTACCTCTGCCTCTTGAGTGCTGGGATTAAAGGCGTGCACCACCATACCTGACTCCTACTAATTTAATAGCCACTGAAGAGCAAGGAAGGTGTTGACTAGACCATTGGCTGGCAAACATGCTAAGGGCAGGGAGAAGGCCTGTACCAAGCGCTGGTGTGTGTGAGCAGGGCAGGCAGCAGCAGGCAGAGGAGGAGGCTTCATAATCAACGAGAGCTCAGTGAGGAGAGGACACATGCTGTCATGGTGGCATTTGGCCATTTCAGGACAAGGCTTGTTCTTACCTTTGTGTCCTTACTCCCCCCTGAGTCCCACAAAGCCCCACCCCCAAGGACTCTGTTCTTTGAAGAATGAATTAAGTAATGGCTCTTGAGTGGATCTCAGAAGTCCCTCTGTGCCTGCTGGGAGGGTCATGCTCAGGGACCACCTGATTGTCAGTTGGGCTCTCATGGAGCCAGCCTTTCTTGGCTTGCCACCATGTCCCCATGAGTGAGTGTGTGGCCTGGAGTGACTTTCTCTGTGGCCCAATACTAGGCTGGCTCTCTTTCTTTCTTTCTTTCTTTCTTTCTTTCTTTCTTTCTTTCTTTCTCTTTCTTTTTTTCTTTCTTTCTCCCCTCCCCCCTTTTTTGGTAGGGTCTCACTCTAGCTCATGATTGACCTGGAATTCAGTATGTAGTCTCAGGCTGGCCTTGAACTCACAGTAATCCTCCTACCTCTGCCTCCCGAGTGTTGGGAGTTTTTCTTTCTTTTGTTTGTTTTGAGATGGGGTCTCACGTAGTCCATTATGGCCTCTTAACTCTCTATGTAGCTGACTTTGAACTCCTGCTCCTCTTGCCTCCATCTCCAGAGTACTGGGATTACAGGCATGTGCCACCACACCAGGCACAGGACCTCTCCTCTCTTCAATGTCTCTAGCACCTCAAGGGGCACGGGCAGGCTTTGAAGGAAAATTCAAAGCCGTTATAAACCATGTCCCCTTCTGTGCCTAAAATCTTTCTGGAAGAGAGAAGAAAAACTTAGGGAGGGAGCAAAGGGGGAAAAAAATCCTAATAACAGCTTCTATGTATGGGGAAGGAACGTGAGGCAGACCTCATTTTAGCCTTACATCAACCCTTTAGGAAAACACTGTTATCCCCCTTTTATAGGAAAAGGGTCCTGAAGTTCAGAGTGGCCGTTGCCTGCATAGTCACACAGCTAATGAGTGCTGACTCAAGATTGGAGCTCAGATCCAATGTTCTTGCTTATTAGCTTCTGTGCTGCATTATCAGAGGCCTTCCCTCAGACAGTGGTGACAAGGGACACTGGGTCTTAGAATGTTTGTTTTTCCCCTGGTTTATTTATTCTGTAAGACTGCTAGTAGAAGGTGACAGAAACTCATCTGTAACTCATGTCTCAGGAAGAAAGGGCTGCTTCTTGGCTCACAGACTGGAAGGGCCTGTAGAGCTGGAACCAGGCCCCAGAGCAGCCAGGCTTGCAGCTCAGCCCCATATTTCTGCTTAGCTTCCAGGGTCACTTCATCCCTGGCACCAGAGTTGCCCCCAGAAACATCAGATGTTCTTTTTTTAAAAGTTTAATTTATTTATTTGAAAGAGAGAAAAAGAGAGGCAGATAGAGAAAGAGAATGGGCATGCCAGGGCCTTGGGGCCTCTATCCACTGCAAATGAACTCCAGATGCATGTGCCACCTTGTACATCTGGTTTTATGTGGGCAATGGGGAATTGAACCTGGGTCCTTGGTTGCAGGCAAGTGCCTTAACCACTAAGCCATTCCTTCAGCCCCGCCCCCCTTAAGGTAGGGTCTAATTCTTCCCAAGGCTGACCAGGAACTGCTGGCCTCGAACTCACAGTGACCCTCCTACCTCTGTCTCCCAAGCGCTGAGACAAAACACGTGCATCCCCGCTCCCAGTCAGAGTTCAGTCTTAAAGCACATCAGCCTGCCTGGAGTGACTCTGCCAGCTCAAGTTACCCCTGGAATAGGATTCTGATTGGGCTGCCTTGGATCATGTGACCATCTTTGGACCAATCATTAAGTCTGGGCCTTGGCAACTAGAGCAACCCAGGCGCTGTGCACACCTCTGAAGCTGGGGTGATGGGAGCCATTGATTAGGTGGCATTAGTCCTGAGAAAGGCATCGTTGGGGGGGGGGTATCTCCCAGGAGAGGACTCCCTGGAGAATCTGCGATCAACTACATGCTCAGAGCACCCTGGTGTTCCAAGGGGGTATTAGGGATCTACTATAGGTTCAGGCCAAGGTGACAGATGGCATCCATGCCTGGGAGAGGTAGCAATGGCATGGAGCCTTTGATCTTTTCTCCCATCATGTCTCACAGCTATAACTTGGGGCCATCTCTGGGAGTCTGGGCTGTATTTTCTGATTGGCACTTAGCTTTTGAGTTAGTTTGACAGAAATGCAATTAAGGGGAAAAAAAATCTTGTAACTGTAACTGAGATGTGCAGGGCCCTCCACCCTTCTGGATCCAGGTGTTCAAAATCTGCTTGGATCTGCTCGGCTTATGTCCTGGTTCAGTCATGAGCAGGCTCTCTTGAGGTGGTGGCAAATATGCACCCGGCTTACATCCAGCAAACTTAGCAATCTTACAAAGTGAGCAAGGGAGAGAGCTGTTTCCCACTAGCTCCAGTAGAGTGGCTCTTGTTGGCTTGGCTTACAGTGTACACATGAACTATAGCCAAGAAATATACCTGGCTTTCCTTGTTAGACCAGAAGCCCATGGGCCGGCAGTGGAGAAGGGTGATTATCCAAGAATAACTAAATCCTTTGCAGCAAAAGAAGGGAAGGGGAATCAGGTAATTCAAACAGCAGCTGGTGCTCAAAGCCACACCTTGCCTTTTTTCCATTCCAAACTGACAGTGTCTCTGAGCCTGCTGCTGTGTCATTTCCTTTCTGGTGTTAGCTGTTTCCTCATTCTGGAAGGATATGATATTGCATCTTTCCCTACATCACCCTTTAGAACCATCAGATCCTCAACTGATGCTAGGCAGGAGCTCAGTGGCCATTCACCTTCCCTTTGTACTACAGAGAGTCTAACCCAAACCCTAGGAAGAAGCAGTGTGCTGTCCACTGTCACTCAGGGCCAGACCCATCACTGCACTTCCCATCGAGGGAGTCAGTCTCCTCCTCATGCTCTGAGGAGAAACCAGTGGCCTTGTCCTTATACTCAAATACAAAAGTACCCTTGGGCTGGAGAGATGGTTAAGGCACTTGCCTGCAAAGCCAAAGGACCTAGGTTTGATGCCACAGGACCTATGTAAGCCACATACACAAGGTGTCACATGTGTTTGAAGTTCGTTTGCAGTGGCAGGAGGCCCTGACACATCCACTCCCCACCTCTTTCTCTTTCAAATAAATAAAAAAGCACTCTTGGGCTGGAGGAATGGCTTAGCAGTTAAGACACTTGCCTAAAGATCTAAGGACCAGGTTCAATTCTCCAGTACCCACACAGGCCAGATGCACAAGGTGGTGCATGCATCTGGAGTTTGTTTGTAGTGCCCATTTTCTCTCCCTCTATCTCTGCCTCTTCCTCTCTCTCAAATAAATGAATAAACTATTTTTTTTAAAAAGCACCCTTAATAACAATAGTGACCATTGAAAACATATTCATAGGTGCAAAAGGCTTGGAGATTCGATATTCAGTTAGTAAATAACAAGTGAAGAGGATTTATCTTTGACCAGTCTCAGCAGTTTATGATCAAATGCTAGCAATTTCCTGTCCCCATAAGTTTAAGTCCCACAGATAAATTCTGGTCAGTGTGTTGGCCAATGGCATCCTTACCAACACCAAGTCAGATGAGGATGGACTTAGGACATGGTTCTCTAGCCATAGAGCCACAGAATGACAGGACTCACTAATCACAAGTAAGTCACACACACAGCTTGTGTCTCTGTCTCTCTGTGTCTGTCTCTGTCATACACACATGCACACATGTTCACACACACGCATGCACACATGCACGCGTGCACGCGTCTTTCAAGCCCCCAAGATAGGGTGCTGAGCCAAAGGGAGACTGAGGAGTTGTCTTTCTGTTCTTCCTGTGAATCCTATGAATCTAGTCCAAGGCTTCTGACTAGTGTCTGTCTGTCTTCCTGAGCTACTGTAGACTTTCAGAACCCAAGTGGCTTCCTTTTCAGCCCTTGTCCAGCTAATCTCTTCTCCAGGACGTAGAGTTCTTCCCTGGCACTTCTTCAGTCTTTAGCCTGTGCTTAGAGTCCTGTATAGTCCACATGGCCACACCCTCCGGGCTTTATCTTCTTGATAGTCCTTCCTCCCCGCCACCTTGGCACCATTTCCCTTCTAGCAACTTTCCATCAATGCCCTCATCCAGCCCCAGTTGTGGCCTCCTTGCCGAGTCTGGCTGACCTGGGATCTCACTTGCTCAGCCTTTCATGATGGATGGCTAGATTGCTCCAGACTTTGGCACAGGCCCTACCCACTAATCTGAGCAGTGCTGCTCAAATGTTCTGCCCAAAGAGTCCCCACTGCAAAGGGAAATATTTTCATCTCCCAGAGTTTTGGGGTGTCTGCCTGAGGCAGGTTCTGTAATTCCCAATGGTAGATAGTATCAAATTTTGCACACATACATAAAGATCAAATAAGATAAACACCAAAAATGCCATTGGATTTAGCGATGATCGTGTTGCAAGCAACCATAGCATGATTTTCAGGGGAAAGGTGGGAAGAGAGCGGAGATGGGGAGATGGCTGAAAGGAGGAACATGGGACAGCTGAGGCAGGAGAACTCTGATTAGGACTTGTCGTCCAGACAAAGGTGAGCCAGAGAGCAGAGTTCTAAAGTCATCCTGTGTGAAGGGATGGCACAAACAGGAACTCAAGGGGCATGTCTAGGAATCCAGTTTATCTGGACCTGGTCCCTTCAGCTTGTTGGAAACAGTGGTGCTGTGGTCAGTGGTGTTGTCACCTCAGAGGGATCTTCCAGCTTTGGGTTTCTGTGATTTATTGTGTCCTGGGGCTAGTGACAGGACACTGTCTATAGTACTTGTGCCTTGGGGTCTTAGGGACATGGCCTTAGGAGCTCATTAAGAAACATTCAGCTCCTTCCAGGGAACCTGGTTCTCCGTGGATTCTAGCCTGTCTTTGACACACATCTCCAGGAAAGATGAAGTTTCCTCACAGGTGTGGTAGAGACAGTGGTCCTCAGTGTGTGGTGTCCAGGCCAGCAGTAGCACCAGTGTATCTGGACAGGTCCAATTCTCAGCTCATACCCTTGACCTACTGAACTCAAAACTCTGGGGCTGAGGCTCAAGTTGTGCATTTCTAACAGATTTCCAGATAAACCACTGGCCTTGAAGAGCTACGGGTTCCTTCTTCCTCAACATCAGCTTTCGAAGGACCTGCCCACAAAGCTGCTTCTACAAAGCAGAAATCAGGACTTAGCTGGCTCTTCTGAGGGGCATGTCCTACTCTACCTGGGAGGATGTGACAAAAATGTTAGGCACGCTGGCTCATAAATGACAGGAATTTATTCCTCTAAGTTCTGGAGGCTGGGAAGGAGAGCAGGGTGGGAGTATGGTCAGTTCTGATGAAGACTCCCTCTTCCCAGTCATGGTTGACTGTCTTCTCTCCTGTCCTCACACTGTGGAAGGACAAGAGTGTTCTCGGACATATGTGTGTGGTGGATGTACATATGTACACAGATGTATGCACCCATGCATGTGTGTACAGAGGCCAGAGGAGGATGTCGGGTGTCCTCCTCTATTGCCCTTCTTCCTTCTTTCCTTGAGACAGGGTCTCTCACAGAACCTGCAGCTTGTGCCACTTTTTTCCAGGTTACATTGGTTGACCAGCAAGCCCTGGTGGTTCTCCTGTCTCTGTCCCCCTCAACATTGGGGTTACTGGCATGTGTGCGCTACACTCAACTTTTTACATTGGTACTGGGGAAATCTTAATCCACTGAGCCATCTCCCCAGCCCCATGGGACTTCTATTATAAGGATATTATTAATGACTTAATCACCTCCCAAAGGTTCTCTTCCTATTACTGTCACCTGGGGGTTAGGTTTCAACATGTGCATCTGGGAGACACAAGCACGCATCAGTCTACAGCAAGGATGTATGTTTCCCTGGAAACAGAAAAGAAGCTTCTCTTCCCATGGATAACTCTTCAGGGTCACACAGGACCTTAGCAACATGCCTGGCAGCCAAGGGGGTCTCTGCCCCTTTTGAGTTGTGTGACCTTGGGTAGGTGGCCCACCCCTGAGGACTTTAGGGTGCTCATATGTGCGGTGGAGACAATTCCATCCACCTTGGTTGTTTTGAGGATTAATGAGCCATCACACTTCTGGCACCCAGCACATAGTAGGACTTCTTGTAGGCACATGGTATGAATTAATGGCACTTCCCTTGTCCTTTCTCAGTGGCACTGCACTGAGTTGTCAGCCCTACTCAGGCACTGAATGCCCAAAGGTGGTTCTTGGGCCATGAGATCACGTTGGCCACAGGGACCTTAGTAGAAAATGTCCCATCTTAGGAAATCAGAGCCAGGCTTGCCTACTTCCTTCCTCTTTCCTTACTTCCCTCCTTTTTTCCTTCCTAGAGCTGGGCATACTGGGGATCCTTCCCAGGGCTTCACATATGCTAGGCAAATGCTGTACCACCGAATACCCCAGAAGCCACCTCTTCTCCCCATTCCCCTTCCTTCTCTAGCCAGTCACCACTTAACTCAAAGTGCAGCTTCCCTTCTGCCAACAGTCCCCAGCTCACTCTGCCACCCTGAGCACCCTCTCCTCGCTTTGATCTGTGGCCAGCCAGCTGCCCTGCAGTCCCTCACATGTTTAGCTGAAGGGCCGACTAGACAGTACGTGATGCTCTATTCATCTGGCCCCTGAGACAGCACAATGACATCACTACCTCTGCCTCAGGCTGCTGGTATTTGCAGCCCCAGGCAACAGAGAGGAGGAGTCACAGAGCAGGACTATGGTTTCTGGAGCCAGCACCTATGCTCCCTGTCAAGTGACTTTTCCAGCTACACTGACATTGATGACATGTGCAGTGGAGAAAGTCCAGAGAAGGCCTGACACATTGGTCAGGGAAGGGAGAAAGGAGCCCTCAGCTGGACTCCTTCTGCATCCTCAGCCAGGCTTCAGGAGCAGATCTTGGCCGCCATTGGTGACTATCCTGAAATCCCCATGTGTTTTGAATGAGAGCTGAGCTCCGTGGGATTGCTCAAGACTCTCCTTTTCAAAAGCACAAACAACGGGTCTGGCCCATGACCTTCAGTCTTCTCTGACTGTGCTGACCTCCTGGAAGGACTGCTTGTCCTTGTTGTCTCTTGGCCCCTTGTCACTTCCTGTCCTTAGATGCCTCACCCCTGGCCTCTGTCCCCACTCCTCCCCTAATACTGCCTCTCACATGTCTCTACGGACTCCTGTTGGCTAAGTGCCAAAGGTCCATCTTGGGCCTTAACTTGCCAGAGCTCTGAGACATCTCCACAGTGGACTGGCTATGCCTGCTTGGTCTCTGTCACCCTCTCTTGGATGTTTTCCAACACTGGATGTCCTTAGACACTGGGACTCCTCCTTGTCCTCATCCTTAGTGATGCTGGCCCAGAACGCATCCTTGGTCTCTGCCCTGCTCACTCAGGCACTTTTCTCATTGACCTCACTGTTGCTTCACTTGTATTTCTTAGGACAAAACTTCATCTGGATGTCCCCTCAGCTTAGGATCCTTTTAGCCGTGTTGAATAAACCCACCAAATTAAAAAACAAACTGATAATCTTGCCTCAGACATCATCTCTACCTTTGCACCCTCCTTTGAGAAATGTCTACCGTTCTAGAAAACTGCAGGAACATGGGCTTAACACAGTGGCAGGGTGCTTGCCTGTTATGCACAAAAGCTCGGAGTTGGATTCCTAGCGCCTCAAAAATAAAAGGAGAAAGAAAATAATAGGAACAGATGGGAAGTTCAGAAATAGAAAATAAAAAAAAAAAAACAAGATTTCTAGAGTCCCAACTCACAGAGGTAATAAGTGTTTGATTGGAAGCACTTCCTTCCAAGGTCCTGTCCATGTTTTTAATTTATTCCAGCTTTCCACTTAACATTTTAAAAATATAATTATTTATTTGTGCACATACATGTATGCGTGTATGTGTATGGGTGTGCCAGGGTCTCTTGTCACTGCAAGCCAACACCAGATACTTGCACCACTTTTTGCATTTGGTTTTATGTGGGTGCTGGGGAATTGAACCTAGGCTGGCAGGCTTTGCTAGCAAGTGCCTTTATCCGCTGAGTCATCTCCCCAGGCACCACTTAACATTTTAACATAGACTATTTCTACGTTATCAACAATTCTGCAGGACCATAAAACTAATTACTTTAGAACTATGTGAAAGGAGACACATGACTAGGACAAAGAATCCCACGGGACAGACAGCATAAAGTGAAAAGCAAATGTTCCTCCACTCCTGACCCTCAGGCACCCACTCCTTTCCCCAAGACATCCACCATCACTGATCACTTGCAAGTGCTTCTAAGGATGTCACATGTCCATACAAGATGACACAAAACACTCTTCCCTACCATGTTCCCACATAGTAACACAATATATCCCATTGTTTAATTTGTCATTTGCTGCTTTTTTGTTGTTGTTGTTTTGTTTTTTGTGGTGGGGTCTCGCTCTAGCCCAGGCTGACCTGGAATTCACTATGTAGTCTCAGGGTGGCCTCAAACTCATGGCCATCCTCCTACTTGTGCCTCCCAAGTGCTGGGATTAAAGGCGTGTGCCTGGCTTAAATTAGTCCTTTGCTAAGTGAACTGCAGGAGGCTGGGGAGATGGCTTGGTTGGTAAAGTGCTGGCTGTGTAGCATGAGGACCTGAGATTAGATCCTCATTTCCCACATAAATGCTGGGCATGGCAGCACATGCCTGTCAGGAGGCAGAAATAGGCAGATCCCCAGAGCAAGATGACTAACTAGACTGGCAGAATCAGTGTTCTGTGTTCAGAGAGAAACCTTGTCTCAAAAAAATAAGGTATGTGCAATTTAGGAAGATATCTGACATCAACCTCTAGCTTCTACATGTGTAGGAACACCAGTACACACTCATACAAGCATGCATGCATCACACACACACACACACACACACACACACACACACACTTGACTAATTAATTAATAAGCAAATAAATACATGAGCTTCATTGAGAAAGCCCTGGGGTGAGGCCATGGGTCTGGCCGGGAAAGAGTGGATGTGAGGGGAACAGAGGGCTTCAAATAGGTGTCACATGGGGACCACCTGGGAGTCCACACAGACTTCAGAGCTTCTTGTCTGCACTTGGCAGACCTCTGAGAGGAAAGGCCTACAGTGCTGTCTAGGATCTCCTGGGTACTGCCTGGCACCTTTAACCCAAGCCCCTCTGTCTCCTTCCTGGCAGGTTTTGCCCATTATTGTTTTCTTCAGCTGTGTCATGTCAGTTCTCTACTATGTGGGCCTCATGCAATGGGTGATCTTGAAGGTGAGTTCTCCAGGCCTGTGGCCTAGGTTTTGCTAGAGTCACTAGCACTGCACATTGCATTCCTCCGTGACAGGGAGACAAGAGAGAATGTGAGACTGAGAAGAAAGATTTTGTCCTTCAGCCTTTGTCCTTTCATCAGGAGCCCACACCCATGATAACTAAGGGTAGAGCGTGGTGACCTGGTCACATCTTAATACTGTTGTAGTGGCTATGAAATTCCAGCTTGAGTTTCAGATAAAATGTTCAGCCCACAGCAGGGCCCTGGGCTGAGCTGGGAGGACTTCTAAGGTGCTCCACCCCTGACTCTCTCTCACTCTGACGCTTCCTAGTGTCTGCTTCCTTTCAGATTGCCTGGCTAATGCAGGTCACCATGGGCACCACAGCCACGGAGACTCTGAGTGTGGCAGGAAATATCTTTGTGAGCCAAGTGAGTACCACAGCTAACTTAAAGAGAGTAAGGCACCCTAAGGCTCTGATTCAGTCTGGGGAAGAGCCACATGAACCGGTTCCCCAGAGTCATCAAAGGCTTCTACCCAGGGATGCTCCAATTGTGGGCTGCACTCCTTGCCTGGGTTATGACAATCTATCTAACACCTCTCTACCACTCTAGCCCTGGGCTCTCATCAGCTTAGAGACTCACAAGTCTTACATGGGGAAACTGAGGCTAGGAGATGGAAATGGCCTGGTCAAGATCCTCCAGGGATAAGCCAAGACTTACATCTGAGTTTTCCTTTTCCCCGAACTGGCATCCACCACATCATCACATTGTCTAGATTTCCCTCTTTCTGAAAAGCACCTAGACCCTCTGGGGCCCATCTGCCCTCCTCTGCCTCCATGTCAAACCAGTTCCTCCACACAGTCTGTGACAGACATGCCTTCCTCCTCAGGATTTCTCAAACTTGCCAAGGTCATTCCCACCTCAGAGCCTTTGCTATTTCTTCAGAATCCCTTCAAGCCTGATGCTCCGGAGGAGGAGACCACACTCTAGGGAATCTCTGAGAGGCAGACTTGCCAAAAGATTTCATATTTCACTGGATAGTTTAGGAATCTTTGGAGAATGTTTGCATTTTTTTAAAGGTAGGGTTCCACTCTAGTCCATGCTAACCTGGAATTTACTATGTAGTCTCAGGGTGGCCTTGAACTCACCATGATCCTCCTACCTGTACCTCCTAAGTGCTGGGATTAAAGGTGTGCACCACCACGCCCAGCTTCATGTTTTTTGATATGGTGAAAATGATGTGAATTTTAAAAATTATGTATTTATTTATTTGACAGAGAGAGAGAGAGAGAGAGAGAGAGAGAATGGGCGCGCCAGGACCTCCAGCCACTGCAAATGAACTCCTTGTGCCTCCTTGTGCATCTGGCTAACATGGGTCCTGGGGAATTGAACCTGGGTCCTTTGGCTTTGCAGGCAAACTCCTTAACCTCCAGCCCAACTGTGTGAATTTTAAAAAAATTTATATTTTTATTTGGGAAGGGGAGGGAGGGAAAATGTTTTTATTTGAGAGAGAGAGAGAGAGAGAGAGAGGAGGGAGGGAGAGAATGCCCATATGAATGGGCATGCTGGGGCCTCTTGCAACTGTACATGAACTCCAGACACATACACCACTTTGTGCATGTGTCTTTACATGGGTACTGGGGAATTGAACCTGTAATGACAGGCTTTACAAGCAGTGATTTGCATGGCTGAGCCATCTCTCCAGCCCCAGGATTTTTTAATGTTAAGCATTTAAGACATTCTTTCAGATAAGTTATCCCCTAAATCTCTCTCCTTCTCTCAGTCTGTCTCTCACTCTGCATGCTCCCTCTTTGTATGTTATTGTTGTTGTGTGTGTTTTTGAGACAGGGTCTCATGTAGCCCCAGGCTGGCATCTGACTTCATATGTAGCTGAGGCTGGCCTTGAACTCCTAATCCTCCTGCTTCCACCTTCCAGGTGGTAGGATTGCAGGCATGAACCAGCACACCTAGCTTCCTAAATTTCTTAAGATGTTTGAAATGAAGCCCAAGACAAAGAAGATCCTGAAATACAAAAAATACTTATTTTATGCAATTCATATTTTGTAGTAAATATGACAATGAGTGACATAAAGAGCTCCCAAAGTAAATTAATTTTGCTTAAGTTCTTTGTCATGTTGCCCTAGACTCCTGGCTCTTTGCCTCATTTCCATCAAGGCAAGGGAAGAAAGAGTCTTTAAGGTTTGGTGGCATCATTTTAATCTGTAAATGTGCTGGGCCTGGGCCACCTTTTCGGTCTTCCTTCCCTAGGAGATTTCAACAATCCTATGGCTTTAAATGTCTCACAGTCTGGGGTCTGAACCCACCCCAGTTCTTGGCTGATGTGTCCAACAGGCTCCTTACCCTCCAGTTCAGTGTCTTAAATTAAACCTCCTACCAAGCAGGACCCCGATTACCTCACTCATCATAGCCAAGACTCTCTTCTCAGGCACTGGTACCATCTCCCATGGGTTGTTTAGACAACTTGGAAAGCCATCCCCTCTTCCTCTGCTTGTTTCATTCAGTGCATCCCACCTGGCACCAACTTTCACACTCTGCCTCCACATCCCACCCACTTCCTTCTTCCTTGCTGTGAGCAACACTGTGTCTGCGCTGGACACTTCAGTCACTACCTGATCTCTGTACTTTTATTCCCATTCCTGCCATGCATGTTTACACACGTGTTTGAGCGACTGGTTAAAAACACATATATTGTAGAGTGTTGGCCTAGCAATAGCATTACCCTGGGTTCCATCCCAATCACCCCCCCCCCACACACACACATGGGATCATACCATACTCTACTTAAACAAGTGCACTGCTTCTCCTGGCTGCCCAGACCCTCTAGGTTACCCTCCTCTGCCTCCATGTCAAACCAGTTCCCCCACACTCTGTGATAGGCACATCTTCTTCCTCAGGATTTCTCAAACTTACCCAAATTGTTCCTGCCTCCAACCTTAGCTGGACTGTTGGGATGCCAAGCTGTATAGTTGGCTCCTTCAGTTCTCAGCTAATCCTAACTCAGTGTCATTGCTCAGAGAGGCCTTTCCTGATAACCTCTAACCACAAGGCACTTTCACATATATTCCATCACTCTCTAAAGTCATAATTAACTTCTGGCTTCTTATTGATTATCTATATTCTTTCTCCACTATGACTTTACTCCCCTTCTCTGTTCCCAGGAAATAAATTCTTTTTTTAAAAGACCTTTTATTTTATTTAAAAAATATATATGGAGAGAGAGAGAGAGAGAGAGAGTGCACCAGGGCCTCCAGCCACTGAAAGCAAAATCCAGATACATATGCCACCTTGTGCAACTGGCTCACATGAGTCCTGGGGAATCGAACCTGGGTCCTTTGGCTTTGCAGGCAAGTGCCTTAACTGCTAAGCCATCTCCCCAGTCCAGATATAAAATCTTGTTCACCCTCTGCATCAATTATCTTCCTTGTTTCTGTGATAAAATATCTGACAGGAGCAACTTAAGGAAGGAAGGGTTTATTTTGGCTCATGGTTTAAGGATACCGTCCATCATGGTGGGGAAGGTGTGGTGGCATTAGTGTTAGGCAGTTGGTCAGGTTGTGCCCACTTTCAGGAAGCAGAGAGAAATGAACGCTATTGCTCAGCTCTCTTGCTCTTTTTAAAATTTAGTCTAAGATCCCAGCCTATGGGCTGACGCCACCTCCTTTCAGGGTGGGTTTTGCCTCTTCAGTTAAACCTCCTTGGAAATACCCTACTGGAAATAGACATGCCAGGAGTGTGATTTCCTAGTGACTCTAACCCAGTCAAGTTGACAATGAAGATTGCCTATTACACCCCCATATCCTTATCCTACAGAGCAGTGCTAGGAATGGTAGGGGCTCCATGACCATCCTGGACAATGAAAGGGTGGCCCACTTTGCCCACATGCCCTGAAGCAAATGCCCAGTGCATGCCCAGCTCCTGTTTTTGTGGTACCCCATGATCTCATCAGAAGTGCAGGCCTGGACTTATGCCTGTTTCCCCTCCCTTGGTGTGAGCAGGGTATTTCTTCACTACTGTCTGAGCCTCTGCTCCCCTGGAAAATGGGATGCCACTGATGTCTCAGGTTGTGAGCCGTGAAGGGGCGGTGCCTGTCACATGGGGCATCAACATGGGGAGTGTGGTCCAAATGAGAAGGAGGCATGGAGATCCTTCTGAAGAGATTGTAAGACACTGAGGTCCAGAAAGGCACTGCCATGTAGGAACCCACTTCTCTGTCTGTTCCCCTGGAACTCCCCGGCACCTACTGTGACTGCTACTTCCAGGGCAGAGTCAGGAAGGGACAGTGCCCAGTTACCACAGCCTCAGCCTGTCTTGTCACCTCTCTTATTTGTAGACAGAGGCTCCTCTAC
Source organism: Orientallactaga sibirica (assembly GCA_036365145.1). NCBI lineage: Eukaryota > Metazoa > Chordata > Mammalia > Rodentia > Dipodidae > Orientallactaga > Orientallactaga sibirica. The sequence continues at coordinate 4,439,453 of JAEOAD010000031.1, read as the reverse complement.
TGATCCGGCCATATCTAGAAGATATGACGCTCTCTGAAGTTCACGTTGTCATGACCGGAGGCTATGCCACCATTGCAGGCAGTTTGCTGGGTGCCTACATCTCCTTTGGGGTAGGTGGAGTCTTCCTCTGCTTGGCTGTGCCAAGGGCCTGAAATTGCCTTTGTGGGAACCTCACAAACTCCTGGCCACAGTGGCTATGGGATGCTTCCTCTGGTCAAAGCCTTACCTGCTGAGCTGGGGAGAGAGGCTTCCCCTGAGCAAGGCAGGCCTACTGGACTGAACCTTTTGCTCAAGTTTCTCACACACCACTCAGGCAAAGATTCCCAGTGCTCTCCTTACTGAGCGCCTCCTCTATACCAGGCAATGACCTGGGGTGTTTTACTATCCTAATTTTACAGGTGAGTAAATTGAGTCTCAGAGAATAAACTAATGTCCAAAAGCCAGAATCCGAACCAAGATATATCTGACTACAAAACACATGCTCACTTCTCCACAGTCCCACAGCTAGACTGACCCTTCCACACACATGTACCTGCACACACACGCACACACTATAGACCCAGGTCCTTTCTCTACTCCTGAATGATTGCTAGACAGTTTACCCAGAACAAGCCTTTATAGGTCAAATTCCAGTGGGATGAACTGTGTCCTTAAACAAATCATGACAATACTGCATGGGCAGAGAGGAATTTATTTATTTTTTTTATTTTTTTTTCAGAGAGGAATTTTTAACTGTGTCTTGACATAGTGCCTGGTACTAATGCTTTCTGAAATTCTTTGTACCTATTTGCACGTTCACATGCAAAGCTTCAAAGATTTTTCTCCTCCTCCTCCTTCTTTTTTAGTTTAAATTTTATTTATTTATTTATTTGAGAGTGATAGGCAGAGAGAGAGAGCGAGAGCGAGAGAGAGAGAGAGAGAGAGAGAGATGGGCACTCCATGGACTCCAGGCACTGAAAAAAACTCCAGATGCATACGCCACCTTGTGCATCTGGCTTACATGGGTACTGGGGAATCGAGCCTCGAACCGGGGTCTTTAGGCTTCATAGGCAAGCGCTTAACTGCTAAGTCATCTCTCCAGCCCCTTTTTTAGTTTTTTTGAGGTAGGGTCTTACTTTAGCCCAGGCTGACCTGGAATTTACTATGTAGTCTCAGGGTGGCCTCAAACTCACTGTGATCTTCCTACGTCTTTGCCTCCCGAGTGCTGGGATTAAAGGTGTGTGGCACCATACCCAGCTGATTTTTTTCTTCTTAACTTTCAAAGATATACTTGGTTGTAGAAATGAATAAAGTATTTCTTTTTGGTGTTGTTTTGAGACAGAGTCTTGCTATGTAGCATGAGCTTGCCTCACACCCTCCAGTCTCAGACTCCTGAGTACTGGGAGGAATGTGAACCGTGCACAGCTTGTGAATAAGGATTTTCGTTGTATTTTTTTTGAGACAGGGTTTCATGTACCCAGGCTGGCCTCAAACTCACTATGTAACCCAGGCTGGCCTTGAACTTCTGCTCCTCCAGCCTCTACCTTCTCAGTACTGGAATTATAGGCATGTGCCACCATGCCCAGTTTATGTGGTGCTAGGGTATACTTCAGGTATACTAGGCTTACACCCTAGTAACTGAGATACATCACTAGTCCATGATTTATTTTTTAAAAGCTCTTATTCTAAACTGGGTGTGGTGGCATATGCCTCTAATCCCAGCCCTTGGGAGGCTGAGGCAGGCAGATTAGGAGTTCAAGGCTAGCCTCATATCAAGTTCAAGGCCATCCTGGGCTACATGTGAGACTGTCTCACACAAACAAAAAGCAAACTACAAAACCCTTTCATTCTTACCAGGCCTAGTCAGCTGCTCTGGAGGCTGGGGTAGGAGGACCCCTTGAGCCCAGGAGTTCAGGAGATTTATTTATTTATTAAAAGAGAGAGTGAGTATGGGCTCACCAGGGCCTCCTGCCCCTACAAATGAGCTCCAGATGTATGAGACACTTTGAGCATCTGGTTTTAAGCAGATACTGGAGAATCAAACTGAGGACACCAGGCTTTGCAAGCAAGTACCTTTAACCACTGAGCCATCTCTCCAGTCCTTGCTCATCCTTTTTGAGATGGAGTCTGTTATTGGCCTAGAGCTCAAAAACTAGGTTAGACTGGCTGGCCAGTGAGACCAAGGTTCCTGCTATCTTTCCTTCCCAGCTCTGAGATTACAAGCACACACACTATATGTATGAGAGTTCAAGCTCAGGTCCTCATGCTTGCAAGGCAGGCATTTTAACTAACTAACTAACTGACTGACTGACTGATTCAGTAATCTCCTTAGCCCAGACCTTTTTTTTTTTTTTTTTTTTAAAAAAAAAAAAAACAGTCTCATGCATGATTGCTTAAAACAATGGTTCTCGAAGTGTGATCATAGACCAATGTTATCAGCATCACCATAAGAACTTGTTAGAAATGCAGATTCTGGGCTGGAGAGATGGCTTAGCAGTTAAGGCACTTGCCTGTGAAGTCTAAGGAGCCAGGTTTGATTCCCCAGGACCCATGCAAGCTAGATGCACAAGGTGGCGCATGCATCTGGAGTTTGTTTGCAGTGGCTGAAGGCCCTGTGTAGCAGACAGCTTCAGGTTCGCTGAGATGAACTTCCAGACCAGGCACAGTTATGGAGGAAGGGATATTATTTATTGAAGCTTACAGATCCAGGGGAAGTTCCATAAAGGCAGGAAAAGCAGCCTGCTTTCACAAGGCCAAGTAGAGAGAGAGAAAGCCAACCAGCCACCACAGCACACAGAGCAAAACTACAGCCAAAAGGTCACACAGCACACTTCAGGAACTCCTGCTAGGCACATTTGCATATCTTTACAATGGAATCTCAAACCCACACCATTAACACCTTAAGATCAGCCCCCAGTGACATTGCCTCTAGCAAGGTGATTGCAGATGCAAACTATAACTAGTAAAACACTGAATATATTGGGGGACATATATTCAAACTACCACACCCTGGCATGCCCATTCTCACTGTCACTATCTGCCTCTCTTTCTCTTTCTCAAATAAACAAACAAACAAATAAATAAAATATTTTAAAAAGAAATGCAGATTCTTGGGCACACTGCAGAAAGGACATAGGAGGAACATTTTAGGTGGGCCCAGTATACCATATTGTAACAAGCCTTTCAGGAGATTCTTATGTTAGATCTATGGTAAAACCCACTGACTTAAAATATGCCATTCTAGATCCTTCTTTGTAAAGGAAGTTGTTTAAGTATCCATACTTGAACTCACAATACTTGCTTTATTTTATTATAGAAGACATAATTTTCTGCAGCTTTTTTTCATGTAATATTCTGATCATGACACAAAATCAGAGTATAAAGGAAAAGCTCAATAGAGGGTAAAGATGAAAAATCTTATCTATGATCAATCACCAGAGATGATTCCTGAATTATGATGGCTAGGTGGGCAATATTTTGAGTTTATGATGATGTAGAAGTGATATATATTCAGTAGAAATCAGACTTTAGAATTTGGGGTGTTTATCTTTTTCTGGCTTGCTGGATGCACTATATGATTCTCTCTCTGGATGCTGGGCAGTGGTAGAAGCCTCAGCCCTCAGTCAGCCATAAAGTAAGTCACCATGGGATACCATCATGCCATATAGTGTGCTGGATGACTAGTTGGGGGTATTTGGTAGTTTAGATGTGTTAAATCCATTTTAGGGACTGGGGAGAATAGCTCAGTGGATAAGAGCACTTGCTGCTTAAGAATGAGTGCCTCTCAGCCAGAGACGCCAAGTTTGATTCTCCAGAGCTGTGTGTGGTCTGAGTGTGGTCATGAAAGTCTGCAGGGGTTGGACACCAGAGAATCACTGGGATTCACTGAAGGACAGCAGCTCTGGGTTGAAGGACAGCTTCCTTCTCAAGGAAGGAAATATGCAGGTGAGTGGTAACATGTTGCACCACACACATAGTTTATACACATGCATAATGTGCAGGCATGTGCACATGCAAAAATGGTGAAAAATACTTTTTGTTTTGTTTTGTTTTTCAAGGTAAGGTTTTGCTTTAGCCCAGGTTGACCTGAAATTCACTATGTAGTATCAGGGTGGCTTTGAACTCATGGTGATTCTCCTACTTCTGCCTCCCAAGTGCTGGAATTAAAGGCATGTGCCACCACACCCAGCTTGAAAATTATATTTTTGACTTAACACCATTTTCAATTTATAGTGCATTTATCAAGCTGCAGCACCATCATAAGTGTATGTATTTAAAGCATGTATTTAAAAAGTATTGTGCTGGACATGGTAGGACATGCCTTTAATCCCAGAACTCTCTTTCTTCTTAGTTATGAATCCAGGCTTAGCTCTGAGCGTTCTGGCCTTCTAACTGACAGGGCCTGGGTACTCCTTTCCCTGTAGCTACATAAACTGCACACAATGTTCCCAGGCAATCAGGGTCAGCCAGGTAGCCATAGAGCCCATAGAAGCCTCAGCAAACAACCATAGGTAGGGAAAGAGCAAAGAGAGTATCAGTGTTAGTGATAAAATACCTGACAAATGCAATTCAACAAAGAAGGGTTTGTGTTGGCTTACAGTTTCTGGGGATGCCGTTCATCTTGGTGAGGAAGGCATGGTGGTGGGAGCAGAAGGTAGTTGGTCACAGTGTGTCCTCATCCAGGAAGCAGAGACGAATGCTGATGTTCTACTCTTTCTTCTTGCTGTGCCATGCAGGCCCCCAGCCCATGGAATGGTGGGTGCCTCCTACATTTAGTGTGGGTCCTGTCAACTCTATAAAATCTACAAAATCGCTCACACCAGAGATTGTCTCTCAGGAGGTTCTAAATCCAGTCAAGTTGATGCTCCAGAGTAACAGTCATAGCGCCTCACAGATGTTCCTCTCCCTCCCGGCTAGCTAGGACTGGCCACTGGCTCAAGAGAAGCTCTCTTCTGCCCCCACTTGGCCCTCAGCTGCCACTGTCCTGCCTGGACTTGTTCCCACTGTTGGACCTCCATACTCTCTTCCCCATGAAGTCACTCACAGGCAGCTTCTCCCAGGACGGCATTCCAGGAAGAACCTCTGCTGTTCCCCTTCCAGCTCTCAGATTTTCCCTGTGGGGCAGCATAGCAAACTCAGGGCTTCATGTGTGTTAGGCAAGTGTTCTATATTGAGCTAGATTCCCAGCTTACAGATTTTTAAGGCCTAGAATTCTCTTTGTGGCTCAATTTCTGAGTCCCTTTGCCCACATCCTCCTATTGCTGCTGACCAGAAAGTTCTAGACCCTCCCTGTCCAACACAGTAGCCAGTAGCAACACATGACTATTGAGCACTTGAAATGTGGCCAGTCTGAAGTAAGTAAGATGTGCTGTGCTGTGAGACTTTTCACGTTTTTTTTTTTTTTTTTTTTTTTTTTTTTTTGAGGTAGGATCTTGTTGTAGCCCAGGCTGACCTGGAATTCACTATGCAATGTCAGGCTGGACTCAAACTCACAGTGGACCTCCTACCTCTGTATGCCTGAGTGCTGGGATTAAAGGTGTGCATCACCATGCCCAGTGAAATCAAGATTTGATTACATGAGTGGAAAGAAAAATATTTGGAGATATTGGGCTAATTAAAACATTAAATACTAATTTCAGGGTTGAGCTATACCTCAGTTGGCAAAAGGCTTGCCTACTATGCAGGAAGCACTAAGTTAGATCCCCAGCACCTCATAAAACCAGGGGTAGTGGTGCACACCTGAAATCCTAGCATTTATGAGGTAGAGGCAGGAGGATCACATGTTCAAGATTATCCTTGTTATATAAGTTGGAGACTAGCTTGGACTACATGAGACCTTTTCTTAAAAAAATAGTTCCACCTTTTTCTTTTTGCAGTGTTGGGGATCAAACCCAAGGTTCTTCTTTATGCTAAGCAAGTGCTCTATGGCTTACTAAAGTCCCAACTCTGTTTTATGCAGTCAAATGCTCTACCACTGAGCTATACCCCTTCCCAACTCTGTTTTATGGATTGGTTGTTTGTTTCGTTTTGCCTGAGACATCTCACTTTAAGCTATCCAAGTTGGTCTTGGACGTGTATTCCTCCTGTCTCAATTTACCTCCCCCAAGTAGTTGGGATGACAAGCCTACACCACCAGGTCTGGCTGGTGAGAACTCTTGTTCTCTGTCTCTTTCTGCATGAGTTACTTGTGGGGCAGAGAGGGCCTGGTATGGTATGACCAGGCCCTTGTGGGACAGTTGGAGGAGGGGTGGCCAGGCTACCCTGCTGTGCATAACTCAACCTTTCCATGACAATCAGGAAATAGACACAATGGCATTTGAGGTTTGGCCACACTGCCTACTCAAGGGATAGTGTCTAGAAATGTGTGTTTCCCAGCTAATAAACTTACAAACTTTATGTCAATCACCTTTCAATAGTGCCAGCAGCTGGGAACCAAGCTTTTAGCACATGTGCCTTTTTAAAGGACCTTTCATATTCAAACTGTATCAGTTACCTTCTTGTTGCTGGGACAAAATACCTGACCAGAAGCAGCTTATGAAGGAAAGGGGTTTAATTTGGCTTACAATTCCAGAGGATAGAGTGTGCTGGTGGGGAAAGCATGGCGAGAGCAGGAGGCACCATCACATCACATGTCAGCAGGGGGAAGTAGATCATGACGAACACTGCATGCTCAGATAGCTTTCCTTTTTTTTTTTTTTTTTTTTTTTTTTCAAGGTAGGGTCTTGCTCCAGGATACCCTGGAATTCACTATGTAGTCTCAGGCTGGCCTCAAACTCACAGTGATCCTTCTATCTCTGCTTCCCAAGTTCTGGGATTAAAGGTTTGAGCCACCATGTCTGACTGCTTTCTCCTTTTTATATAGTCTAGGAACCTAGCTCATTATAGGCTGGTGCAGCCCATTTAGTGTGGGTCCTTCCATCTCAACTAATCAAGTCTAGAAATGCTTAGAGACATGACCAGAGATTTGCTTCCATGGTGATTCTAAATCCTGTCAAGTTGACAATTGAGATCCACCATCAGAAACAACTGGGATTTAGAAGAAGATGAAAACATTGCCCGTCCTTCAGAGCCTGAGCAGCTCCAGGTCTGGCTCCTCCTCAGCCCTTCCCTGAGGTGATGACAAACCACCTCTTGGGTAACTACCGTCATCTGCTTTTACTTTTTATTTTTATTTTTTAATATTTTATTTATTTATTTGAGAGAAAGGAAGATGCAGAAAGAGAGAGAGAGAGAGAGAGAGGAGAGAATGGGTGTGCCAGGGCCTCCAGCCACTGCAAACAAACTCCAGATGCATGCTCCCCTTGTGCATCTGGCTTACATGGGTCCTGGAAAATGGAACTGAGGTCCTTTGGCATTGCAGGCAAATGCCTTAACTGCTAAGCCATTTCCCCAGGCCCTGCTTTTATTTATTTTTTTAAATATTTGAGAGAGAGAGAAGAAAGAGGCATGGGGGTGGGGTGGGAGGGAGAGAGGAATGGGCAGGCCAGGGCCTCCAGCCACTGCACAAAAACTCCAGAGGCATGCACCACCTTATGCATCTGGCTTACATGGGTCCTGGGGAATTGAACCTGGGTCCTTAGGTTTCGCTGGAAAGTGCCTTAACCATAAAGTCATTTCTCCACCCCTCATCTGCTTTTATTAGTCTGAGCACATGTGTTTAACTTCTCTTCTTTATTTCAAACTCAATAACTATTGCCTTATTACAAACTTTATGGAGAAAAGGTCTGTTTTACTTTTTTGTTTATAAAAATGATATAGCCAGGCATGGTGGCACATGCCTTTAATCCCAGCACTTGGGAGGCAGAGGTAGCAGGATTACCGTGAGTTTGAGGCTGTCCTGAGACTACACAGTGAATTCCAGGTCAGCTGTTAACCCAGAATTCGCGAGAATAAAGACCACTGACCACAAATTATGGCCAAATTGAAGCTTTTTGTGTGTGTGTGTGTGTGTGTGTGTGTGTGTGTTGTGTGTGTGTGTTTGAGGTAGGGTCTCGCTCTAGCCCAGGCTGACCTGGAATTCACTATGTAGTCTCAGAGTGGCCTTGAACTCATGGCAATCCTCCTACCTCTGCCTCCCAAATGCTGGGATTAAAGGCGTGCACCACCACACCCAGTTGAAGCAAGCAAGAGCTGGTCCAGCAGCTGCCTCCCTAAGGCAGGGGTGTAGAGAGCAGACCTGAGTCTTTTTTTTTTCCCCAGGTAGAGTCTCACCACTTTGGCCCAGGCTGACCTGTAATTAACTATGTAGTCTCAGGGTGGCCTTAATCTCAAGGCAATCCTCCTACCTCTGCTTCCCGAGTGCTGAGATTAAAGGCATGCACCACCACACCTGGCAAGTTTTTTAGTCTCTTTTTATAGGGCGAACCATAGAAATCACAGGGTAGGGGGTTTTCAGAGGCAAGCAAGCGTGGTGACAGAAGCAGAACAGCAGTTCCAGTTAAACTACTTCCTGAACGTTATGAATACACAATCCTGGGATCAGTAACCAAGGAACAATTTGTGGCCCCAGCTCAGACGTAGAAACTTAACTTAGTCACTATATAGTCTCAGGGTAGTCCTGAACTCACCAGTGATCCTCCTACCTCTGCCTCCCAAGTGCTGAGATTAAAGGCGTGTGCCATCATGCCCAGCCTGAGTATTTATTTTTAATTATTAATTATTTATTTGCAAGGGGAGAGAGAGAGAGAGAGAGAAAGGGTACACCAGAGTATCTCACCCCTGCAAACAGAACTCCAGACACATGTGTCAATTTGTGCATCTGGCTTGACATGGGTTCTGGGAAATCAAACCCAAGCCACCAGGCTTTGCAAGCAAGCGCTTTCAATCACTGAAACATCTCTCCACAGTGTATTTCTTTCTGGTCTTCCTTTTATTCAGTTCTGGTGCCTGTTTTCCTTCACAGTTACAGTTTTGCTCTCTATGCATTTTGTGGACTGTTTCCTTTATTATTGTGAGGTCTTGAGAATCTTTTTCAAAGGCAGCCAGATAACCTTTAGCCATAGCCCCATTATTAGCTGAATTGGTTCTGATTTCACCATTTGGTGAATAACACTGCAGCGGGGAAAACCTGTCTCATTTATCTCCATGGAAGAGAACAGAGAAGCATAGTGAGGGTACAAGTTCAGGAAGAGAGATCTTCAGGTGTTGCTTTGCCATCTTGCTGGGAAGGGCTTGTCTGGTATGGTTGCCAGAGGCTGATCCAGGGCCTGGCCTGGGGTGGGTGTGGGGAGGAGGCAGACTTCCTGAAGAAGAGTTTCCTAGCACTGTGCGATGGGCTGCCTTGAAGTGGTGAGCTCCCTGTTGCAGAAAACATTCCAAGCAAGACGGAACACAGGAATGGCATTCCTGTCTAGTACAGAAACTACGTGGAGGTTGGATTGAGCTAACCTTTGCGACTGTGGAGCTTTGTCTAAAGCCCTCCCAGAACCCTCGGCCAAGGGGATGAGTGGTCAGAGAACAACAGCCTGGGAAGGAAGGACCTTGAAGTTGGAGCCAAAGGCCATGTTGGGTTTTAATTCCTCTTCTTTATTTTGGGCAAGTCATAGTTAATCCTTTAAGCATCAGTTTCCTTATATGTAAACAGGGACAACATTCTTGCCTGTCTACCTTGCAGAAGTAATGGGAGGGATTATGAGGTTCTGTACATACAGCCCATGACCCTCTACATAAAAGATATTAACACCGTGGCCCCACACACTTCTATTCCTGTCCCCCTATAACTCCCCTGTCATTCTTGCAGATCGATGCTGCCTCCTTAATTGCTGCTTCTGTGATGGCGGCTCCTTGTGCTTTGGCCCTCTCCAAGCTTGTCTACCCAGAGGTGGAGGAGTCCAAGTTCAGAAATGAGGAAGGGGTGCAACTTACCTACGGGTGAGCCACAGGGCAGTGGTGCAGGGGCAGGAACAGAGGCCCAAGAGTTGGGGTCCTGTTCTTGCTGCTGCTGTCTTCTACTATGGCCAGGTTTGCTTCTCTTCTGTCACCGCCTGAGTGTGGCTTCATATGCAAAAGTGCCGGCTCTCACCCCTAGAGGTAGTACAAACCTGTAATCCCAGTATTTGGGAGATTGAGGTAGGAGGATGGAGTGTTCAAAGTCAGGCTGGGCTACAATAATGAGACTTGTCTCAAAAAGCCAAAACACAAAACAAAACAAAACACACACATGCCCATGCACAAAGTACAGTGACTCCAATTTTCACATCTTGATTTCCTATCTCTGACAACCAGGAAACAAAGGATGGTCAAGGCAGAGAGTGTGGCCCTACTGTTGGGCGTGTGGCCTGGTGTGGTTTGGCTTGGAAGAAAGAAAAAGAACAGGGTGTGGTAGTACACACACCTTTAATTCCAGCACTGGGCAGGCAGAGGTAGGAGGAACGCTGAGTTCGAGGCCACCCTGAGACTAATAGTGAATTCCAGGTCAGCCTGGGCTAGAGTGAGACCCTACCTAAAAAAACAAAACAAAACAAAACAAAAAAAAACATCCCTGCCACCTTCTCTGTATGCCTAAATCTGACCATCAGGTGGCAGCCTCGCACTGATATAGGGAATACCAACCTCAACATGCCTTTGTTGTAGTCTGCCCACCCATCTCCCCACTGAGGTGGGGTCTCACTCTAGCCCAGGTTGACCTAGAATTCACTCTGTAGTCTCAGGCAGGTCTCGAACTCACAGCAATCCTCCTACTTCCTGAGTTCTGGGATTAAAAAGAGTGCACCACCACACCCAATTTGTCTTTTTTTTGTGTGTGTGTTTTTCGAGGTAGGGTTTTTCGAAGAAGGGTTTCACTCTAGCTCAGGCTGACCTGGAATTCACTATGTAGTCTCAGGGTGGCCTTGAGCTCACCGCGATCCTCCTACCTCTGCCTCCCGAGTTCTGGGATTAAAGGTGTGCGCTACCACACCCGGGTCTCCCACACCCCTCTTTGAACCTGCAGTGAGGGCACCCTTTTTTTGCTGCTTTTGGGGTCAGGCTGGTAACAACACTGTTGATCCCTATGGCAGAGATGCGCAGAACCTCGTGGAAGCAGCCAGCACTGGGGCTGCCATCTCAGTGAAGGTCGTTGCCAACATTGCTGCCAACCTGATTGCCTTCCTGGCGATGCTGGCCTTTATCAATGCTGCGCTATCCTGGCTGGGGGACATGGTGGACATCCAGGACCTCAGCTTCCAGGTGTGACTCTTGTGGAGGGGGTGTGGGGATAGACACTGCAGAGCCCTCTGTCTTAATCACTTCTTTTGCCCTTGTATCCTCAGCTCATCTGCTCCTATGTCCTGAGGCCAGTGGCCTTCTTGATGGGCGTGGCTTGGGAGGACTGTCCTGTGGTGGCTGAGCTGTTGGGGATCAAGCTCTTTCTGAATGAGTTTGTGGCCTATCAGGAGCTCTCTCAGTATAAGCAGCGCCGCCTGGCAGGGGCTGAGGAGTGGCTTGGTGACAAGAAGCAGTGGATCTCTGTGAGTCTCCTGGTCTTCTCCACAGCAGGGGGATGACACAGTTGCACTGACAGCCCCTGGCTAGTTTGCAGCTCCCTGGGCCGAGCTGAGACTTACTGAAGTGGTGCTTAAGGACTTACACCCTACTGTCCTGAGAGGCAAGGCAGCCTCAGGCCTGTGTGTTGGGGCTGGGTGGGGGAGATTACAATGTGGCTATGGGAAGAATGGAGGAAACCATTCCTTGTTTAATCACCTACTGCTTGGTATAATGCTTGGTGTTTCACATACATTATATCCCTGCCAGGCATCTCATTTGCAGATGAGAAAATGAAAGCTAAAGAGGCTGTCTATGACTTGCTCAAGCTGATGTCAGGTGGGACAAGCCAGGAAGCCAGGCTGCTTGGAATCGGAATGCCTTACTCTGTGTTGGAGGGCTCTTGCCCTCCACTCTCAGCCTGAGGGCACTTGTGGCAGGTTCTGGGCCTGCAAGCATTCATATTGACAGAAAGCACGAGATTACACTGGGGAAGGAGCTATTCTCCAAGTGCCCTGGCACAGCTTAGGAGGGCCAGGGTGAGAGGACTGAACCAGCACGAATCACACCCTTTGGGCTGATAATTTGGGCTGAGGATATGACTCAGTTGGTAGAATGTTTGCCTAGCATGCATGAAGCCTTGGGTTCAACCCCCAGCACCACATACACTGGTGGTGCACACTCCTGTACTCTCTGCTGGGGTACAGGAGACCCTATCTCAAAAACAGTAGGGGGCAAGTTGTGGGACAGGTGAGAGAGAGAGGCTCAAAGAGAGAGGTGGTAAAATATAAGCTGATTTAGAAGTGGGAGTTCCAGGTCACAGAAGAGGTGGTAGGACTTCAAAGCCAAGGCTACTCAGACCTTGGGTGAGATTAAGGCCAGGGAGCCTGGGTGTTTCTGTCCTACCTAAGGAGAATGCTCCTCCTTATTGTCTGTATTTTCAGGTCAGAGCAGAAACCCTCACAACGTTTGCCCTCTGTGGATTTGCCAACGTCAGTTCCATTGGCATCATGTTGGGAGGCCTGAGTGAGTCCTGGGGAATCTGCAGATTAAGGGGGCAGGAGGATTTGTAGGGGGACTGTAGGTCTCGGCCATCCATCTTCTTCTTTTTTTTTTTTTTTCCAGGCAGGGTCTCACTCTAGCTCAGGCTGACCTGGAATTCACTATGTAGTCTCAGGGTGGCCTTGAATTCACGGCATCCTCCTACCTCTGCCTCCCGAGTGCTGGGATTAAAGGCGTGCACCACCAGGCCTGGCCCATCCATCTTCTTGAGCCAAGGCCTAGACAAATGGCCAGGAGGGCAGGAGTCACCTTTCCAGTTCTCTCCTCAGAAAACCTAGGGCCTAGACCTACCTCAGTCCCAGAGTTGGAAAGGGGTGATGGAAAGGGGGGTTGTAAGTAAAGAAAGACACTCCTGCCCTGTCCTTGTTTTGCTCCCCCATTTTCTTCCTTCCCACGTGTGAGTTCTGCAGCTCACCTTTGTCTCCCCATGTCCCCTCGACAGCCAGCAGTGGGGAGGAAGGCTCTGTACCTTCCTCTCAGCTCTGCCAGCACATGCAGCCGCCTTCCTGGAGTGTTATCAGCAGTTTAGAGAATGAAATAAGGTCTTGGGGGTGTGAAGTGATGGCCCCAGTCACTGCTTAGGAACTGTCTGAGCCTGGATTTAATCCCCAGTTTGCCAGACTTCATAACCCCTTCTTAGCCAGGCATGCTTGTGCATACCAGTAATCCCAGCCTCAGGAAGTAAAGGCAGAAAGATCAGAAATTCAAGATCATTCTCAGCTGTCTATTGAGTTCAAGGCCAGCCTGGGCTACATGAGAACCACCCTCCTCCCATCCCTCATCACCAAAACAGCCAAAAAAACTACAACGAACTTACCTTCTTCTATACCTGCCACTGTGGCTGTATGGAATGAGTACATGACTTAGAACTTTGAGCCAAGCCAGGGAACAATGAAAGATCATAGGCCTTGTCTGCCTTCCAGTCACCAGGAGAAGAGGACAGTAAGTGCCAGAGCTGCAGGAGGTGGGCAGGGACGTAGGAGGCTTGCACCTGAGCTGTCCTGTCTTCTTGCAGCCTCCATGGTCCCCCAGCGGAAGAGTGATTTCTCCCAGATTGTTCTCCGGGCTCTGTTCACAGGGGCCTGTGTGTCCCTGGTAAACGCCTGTGTGGCAGGTGAGTGCCGGCCAGGCCCTGGAAGGCTCAGAACTCAGAGCCTGATTTTCTAGCTGCTCCCAAGCAGGGGCATCGCATGGCTTGGCCACCAACGGCTTTCCTCCACAGGAATCCTCTATGTGCCCAGAGGGGCCGAGGTAGACTGTGTGTCCTTGCTGAACCACACCCTGAGCAGCAGCAGCTTTGAGGTGTACCAGTGCTGCCGCCACGTCTTCCAGAGGTAAGGGCCTGGGCTGTGGGGACTCAGCGTGCCCATCACAGAATGTGGGTGTACCTGAGCGCCTTTGGTACTAGGTGCAGGGTAGGCCACGCAGCTGTAGCTATTGTGGCCAAGGAATGATGTAGTGAAGGCTGGAGGACCAAAGCTGAGAAGAAAAGGTGGACGAGAGATGTGGGGTGACTTTCCCAGGTGTGCACTACCACTAGCGACCAGCAGAGGACGGGGACTCCCCACTGCACTGTTTGTTTTCTTTTTAGCACCAGCCAGGAGTTCAGCCCAGAGGCGCTAGACATCTGCTGTCAGTTCTACAATCACACAAGCTGCTCCTAGCAAGAACTGAACATCGTCCTTGCCCTCGGGGCTATGCTTCCTTCTTCTGGCCCCTCCTCCAGGAAACCATGGGACTTACACCTGCCTCAGCCCAGCAATTGGGTAAGGGTGATGGAGTGAGAGGGGACTTGGTACATGAAGATGCCTTCCACCCCTAGCCCTCTACTCTCCTATGCCCTACCTTCCCAAGCATGAGTTGTCAAGGTCCTCTCTGTCCTTCTCTGTTTGCACGCCGGCAGCCCTCTGGCCCTCTCTAGTCCCCTGTCCTCGGGGTCCTCATGTGTGCCTTCCCCTCTGCTGTGGCTTATCGCACCCATAGTCTCCTCTAGTCCTTGTCCCTCGGCTTCAAAGCACTAGCCTGTGTGGGCTCCTGGCGCCCAAAAGCTGTCCCTGAAGACTCCTGGTTCTGCTTTCCTCCGAGTGCTTCCCAAACTCATCTCCCAGCACAAGAGATGTTCAGAATGGCCCATGATCTTCTAGGTTTGGAAAACATTGGACTAAATAAAGTTAGACAGGGTTGGTAGTAGTTGTGTTTTTTTTTCTTTTGTTATTTTATTTTTGCTGGTGTGTGTGTGTGTGTGTGTGTGTGTGTGTGTGTGTGTGTGTGTGTGCTGTTGCAGTGCCCTCACCTGTGGTGGGGTTCATTCACCTGCAGTGGCCAAACTAGAAAGTTAGGTGATGCTCCAATTGCTCTTCCGCCCAATCTTGCTTGGAGCTGAGTCTCTTTTTACTGATTCAGGAGCTTGTGGGGCTCTGGAATTTCTCGGATCTCTGCTTCCTTGCAGAGCACACAAGGCTATGCCAAGCTGTTTTTTTATGTGGGATCTGGAGATTTGAACTGGAGCAGTCTCAGGCCCCCTCAGGCCCTCATGCTTGTGCAGAAAGTGCACTTAATCACTGAGCCGTCCCTCCAGCTCCATTTATTTATTTATTTATTTATTTATTTTTTTTTGAGACAGAGAGAGGGAGGAGAGAGAGAAAGAGTGAGAACTGGCATGCCAGGGCCTCTAGCCACTGCAAACGAAGTCCAGATGCATGCTCCACCATGTGCATCTGGCTTACGTGGGACCTGGAGAATCAAACTGGGGTTCTTAGGCTTCACAGGCATGCACCTTAACCGCTAAGCAATCTCTCCAGCCCTTATTTTAAATTTTTGAGACAATATCTCACTGAGCCCAGTCTTGTTTGCTAAAAATATTTTTATTGTATTTATTTGTGAAGGAGGAAGAGGGCTGCAAGTTAAGTACTGGTTAGAGGAAGTGCTGGTGCTGGTACTAGGTGCCCATGCTAAACAGCATCCTAGGCAGCAGCTTCTTAGGCTGCCATGTAATCCTGAAGCTTGGGAAGTAGAGGCAGGAGGATCAGGAGTTCAAGGTCATCCTTGGCAATATAATAAGTTGGAGGCCAGGCTTTCTTGTCTCAAGAAACCCAAAATCTGGGCTGGAGAGATGCTTAGCTGTTAAGTCGCTTGTCTGCAAAGCCTAAGGACCCAGGTTCGACTCTCCAGAACCCAGGTAAGCCAGCCACACACGGTGACTCATGTGCACAAGGTGGTACACACGTCTGGAGTTTGATTGCAGTGGCTAGAGGCCCTGGCATGCCAATTCTCTCTCCCTCTCTCTCACTCTTGCTCTCTCTCTCTCATAAAAGAGAAAAAAGAAAAACAAACAAAACAACAAAAACAGCATTTTTTTTACATACAACATTTTTTGAGTCAGATTGGCACAAATGTCTCCACTTGCCAAGATGGCTAATCTTGATTATTGATTTGATTGAATCTACAATCACCTAGGAGGCAAATTTCTGGTCATGACTATTGAAGGAGTTTCTAGATTAGGTAAAAACGAGTTGGACAGTCCTACCCTATGGTGTGGGCAGCACCATTCCATGGGGTGGGATCCTGGGCTGAACGAAAAGGAGAAAGTTGGGCTGGAGAAATGGCTTAGCACTTAAGGTGCTTGCCTGCAAAGCTAAAGGACCCATGTTCAATTCCCCAGGACCCACATAAGCCAAATGCGCAACATGGTGCATGCATCTGGAGTTCGTTTGCAGTGGCTGGAGGCCCTGGTGCACCCATTCTCTCCCTCTGCTTCTTTCTCACGCTCTCTCAAATAAGTAAATAAAAATAAAAAGTTTTTTAAAAAGGAGAAAGTTGGGGCTGGAGAGATTGCTCAGTGGTTAAGGTGGTTAAGGCCTACAAAACCTAATGATCTGAGTTTGATTCCCCAGTATCCACATAAAACCCCTGATGCACAAAGTGGTACATGCATCTCGAGTTTGTTTACAGTGGCTAGCGGCCCTGGCATGCCCATTCTCTCCCTCCCTCCCTCTCTCTCCTCTCTGTTTCTCTCTGCATGAATATAAATAAACAAAATATTTAAAAAATAAGGAGAAGTTGAGGGCCCGGTGTGGTGGTGCATGTCTTTAATCCCAGCACTCCAGAGACTGAGGTAGGAGGATCACTTCATGAGTTTGAAGCCAGCCTAGAGCTACAAAGTGAGTTCCAGGTCAGCCTGGGCTGGAGTAAGACCCTACCTCAATGCCTACCCACTCCCCCAACAAAAAGAGAAAGTGAGCTGAGCACTCTCATTCTTGTTTCCTGACTATGGCTGGAATGTGACCAGCTGCTCTCTGCTCCTGCCACCATGCCTTCCCTGCCATGATGCACTGCATCCTCTGGAACTGTGAGCCAAAGCCAACCCTTCCTCCCTTAAGCAATTGGTCACAGCAATAAGAAGAGCAACCAATACACCCCTCTGGCCACCATGACAGACAGGCGCTGCCAGTCAGTCTCAGTGGGTCTCTGGTTGCAAGCAGAAGGCTTAGTACAACCTGAGCCCACCATCAGGGAGTTCAAGGTGCCTTTTTAGGAGAAAGTATTTGATGCCCCTCTGCTAAGAAAATAGACTCAAATTGTCACTGATTTCATGACTGGCCTAGGAGAATATGAGGTTTTTGTTAAAGACTAGAAATTACAGGGTGTGTGTGTGTAAAGCAGAGGTTTCTGTGTAAGTAATTTGTCTTTCCCACAACCCTGAATTGTATCTCTTCCAAATTCAATATGTTGACATTGTAACCCCCACAATGATGGCATTGGGAGATGGGGCCTTTGGGAGGTGATAAAGTCATAAGGGTGGAGCCTTCACAAGTGCGATTGGGCTATTATAAAAGAGGCTCCAGGGAAGCCCTTCACCCTCCTACCTTATGAGGTTAGGGTGAGAAGGTACCAGTCTTCAAGCCACAACAGAGTACTCATCAGACTTCAGCTATACTGACACCCTGACCTTGGACTCCTGGCACCTGGAACTGTGAGAAATGAATTCCTGTTGTTTATAAGCCACCCAGTTCATGGATTTTTGTTATGGAGTCTGATGTAAGACAGAGCCCTACCCTCATGACCTCATCTGAACCTAATCACCGCCCACAGGCTCCATCTCCAAATACATCACTCTGGGAGTCAGGGCTTCATCCGAGGAACTGGGGAATACAATTTAGTCCACAGCACCTATTATGCTCCAGGCTCTGAGAGAGGTTTGGGGGAGCAGCAGTGAATCAGACCCTGTAACAAGCCCAAGGACTAGAATCTTCCTTAGAAAGGAAGGATGAAGGGGGGCAGCTAATCCTCCTGCCTCCACCTCCCAAGTGCCGGGCTTATAAGCATGTACCACCACATCCAGTGCCAATGATATTTTTTCAGGATGTTTATATAGTGAAAATAATGCCAGAATGGGTAGTTTATATTAAAGTAGCTTATATTAAAGGTTATCTATTTTAACATGGAATGTACTATAATATTTAGTTGCCTACAAGAAAATGACAGGATTTTTCTTGCCAAAGGCACAATTTAATAATAAAATACCATTTTATTTATATCAAATATGTGAATGTAATTACATATTCTTTTATAAATAGGTTCCTTAAAAAGTCCGGGTGTGGGCTGGAGAAATGGTTAGCAGTTAAGACACTTGTCTATGAAGCCTAAGGACCCATGTTGGACTCCCCAGATCCCACATAAACCAGATGCACAAGGTGATGCAAGCAGCAAGATCGCACATGCGCATAAGGTGGCACATGTGTCTGGAGCTTGATTGCAGTGGCTGGAGGCCCTGGTGTGCCAATTCTCTCTCTCTCCTGCTCTTACTCTCTCTCTCATTTAAAAAAAAGTCCTCGGCTGGAGAGATGGCTTAGCGGTTAAGCGCTTGCCTGTGAAGCCTATGGACCCGGGTTCAAGGCTCAGTTCCCTAGGACCCACGTAAGCCAGATGCACAAAGTGGTGCATGTATCTGGAGTTCATTTGCAGTGGCTGGAGGCCCTGGTGCACCTATTCTCTCTCTGTCTGTCTCTTTCTCTCTCTGTCTGTTGCTCTTAAATAAATAAATAAACAAAAAAATTTAAAAAACAAGTCCTGGCATGGTGGTGCACACCTTTAAACTCAGCACTCCGGAGGCAGAGGTAGAAGGATCTCCATGAATTCGAGGCCAGCCTGAGACTACATAGTGACTTCCAGGTCAGCCTGGACTAAAGAGAGACACTACCTTGAACCGCCCCCTAACAAAAGTATAGATTCTGGGCAGGGTGTGGTGGAGCACACTTTTAATCCCAGCACTTGGGAAACAGAGGTAAGAGGATCATTGTGAGTTCAAGGCCAGTCTGGGGCTATAGAGTTCCAGGTCAGCCCAGGCTAGAGTGAGACTCTACTTTGAAAAAAAAATATATACAGATTCTGTGTTCTTCTGTTTTTAGTATAGTAATAATCAACATATTCATTGTTTTAAATCAAGTCCTGGTGGGGTGGGGTGGTCTGGTAATGAACTCTTTTCAGTCCCAGTAATGACTTGTTTGGATATATTAGCAAAAGTCCACATTAGTAGCCCTTCATGGATGCCAGGCTCCTGCACCTCCCCTGCTGCTTCTTACATGGACCTGACCCCCAGCACAAAGATGGAGTGGAATTTGCCCAGGACAATGTCTGGGAGCCCCATGAAGAGTGAGGGCAGAGCTCTTCCAGTAAGCAGTGGCCATCCAGGAAGCTGACTATAGCGGACTGAAGTGGCCAGAGGGGCTGTCTTGCCTCTGAGGTGGGCCAGGACCTGCTTTTTGTGGGGAGCAGAAACCGCACATTCTGGGGAAAGAGGTCACAGGTAAGAACTCAGTACTGTAAAGACAGGACAGGGGCCCATTGGTAGGCTCGGGCCTCTCTGCCACATTTAGGGAACAAAGGACACATGTGGATGTGGGCAAAGTGAAGGAGACAGCTGGGAATGTCAGAATCTGTATGAAGCACACAGGGAGGGGCCACATAGCTTCTACAGTGGGCCTTCTCTATTCTTGATGCTGGCCATCGATAAAAACAACAAAAATGAACCATTACAAAGTAATAACCAAGGCACATAGGTGCAGTTGTCCCTTGGTGTCTGTGGGGGATTGGTTCCAGAATCCCTGTGGATATTCAAATCATGAACGTTCAGGTCCCTTATATAAAATGCTATAGCTTTGCGTATGGGGGTATATGCCTGTAATCCCAGCACTTGGGAGGTGGAGGCAGAAGGATCAGGAGTTCAGTGTCATGTTTAGCTATATAGGGAGCCTGGGCTATATGTGACCCAGTCTCCAAAAATAAAAAATATAAATAAATACTATAACTTCCTTTATACTTAAATACCTAACTCAACAGATGGCATGTAAGTAGGTGCATTATTTAGGGAATAATAACAAGAGGAAAAAAAGTCTGTAGGAGGCTGGAGAGATGACTTAGCAGTTAAGGCACTTGCCTACAAGGCCTAATGACCCAGGTTCAGTTCCCCAGTACTCATGTAAAGCCAGTTGCTCAAAGTGGTACATGCATCTAGAGTTTGTTTGCAGTGGCTGGAGGCCCAGGTGCACTCATTCTCTCTCTCCCTTCCTTCATCTCTCTCTCTCTCTCTCTCTCTCTGCAAATAAATAAATAAAATATTAAGGCTGGAGAGATGACTTAGCAGTTTATGGTGATTGCCTGCAAAGCCAAAGAACTCAGGTTCAATTCCCCAGGACCCACGTAAGCCAGATGCTCAGAGTGGCTGGAGTTTGTTTGCAGAGGCCTGGCATGCCTGTTCTCTTTCTCTCTCTGCCTCTGTCTCAAATAAATAAATAAATTGAATTAAATGTTAAAAAAAAAAACCTAGCTGGGGGCTGAAGAGATGACTTAGTGGTTAAGGTGCTTTCCTGTGAAGCCTAAAGGACCCATGTTCAACTTTCCAGATCCCATGTAAGCCAGATGCACAAAGGTGAGGCAAGTGCAAGGTCACACATGCCCACTAGGTGGTGCAAGCACCTGGAGTTTGATGGCAGTGGCTACAGCCCTGGTGTGTCAATTCTCTCCCTCTCTCTTCCTCTGTCTCTCATTCTCTCTAAACTAAAACATTAAAAAAAAATAAGCTGGGTGTGGTGGCACATGCCTTTAATTCCAGCACTAGGGAGGCAAAGGTAGAAGGATTGCCATGAGTTTGAGGTCACCCTGAGACTATACAGTGAATTTCAGGTCAGCATGGACTAGAGTGAAACCCTACCTTGAAAAACAACAACAACAACAACAAACAACAAAAAACCTAGCTGATGTCTTCTTTAAAAAAAAAAGTCAGCCTGTCATGGTGGTGGTGCACGCCTTTAATTCCAACACTTGGGAGGTAGAGGTAGGAAGATTGCCAAGAGCTCTAGGCTACCCTGAGCCTACAGAGTGAATTCCAGGTTAGCCTGAGCCAGAGTGAGACCTTACCTGGGGGAAAAAATGTCTGTATATGTTCAGTCCCCTTGCCCAGCCCTGCCCTGCATTTGGGTTAATTTTTTTTTTTTTTTTTTTTTTTGGTTTTTGAAGTAGGGTCTTACTCTAGCCCAGGTTGTCATGGAATTCACTATGTAATATCAGGGTGGCTGCAAACTCATGGCAATTCTCCTACCTCTGCCTCCCAAATGCTGGGATTAAAAGTGTGCGCCACCACCCCTGGCAATTTTTTTAATATTATTTTTCTGTGTGTGTGTATGTCTGTGTGTGTTATTCAGAAGTGTGTGTGTGTGTGTTCATATATGTGTAGGTGCATGTGTGGATGTGCCTGCACATGGAGGTCAGAGATCAACATATGGTGTTTTCTCCAATCACTCTCAACCTTATTTTTTGAGACAGGCTCTCTCAGTGAACCTGGAACTCACCCACTCAATTAGACTGGCTAGCCAGCAAGCCTCAGAGATCAGACAAATCTCTGCCTCCTTGGCACTGGGGTTATAAACATGAACCACTGCTCCTGGCTCTTAAATAAGTGCTGGGGACCTGAACTCTGGTCCACATGTTTGCATGATAAGCACTTTACTCACTGAGCCGTATCCCTCGCCTCACTTTTTCCTTTCTTTCTTTCTTTTTAAAATTTTTTCGAAGCAGGGTCTCACTCTAGTCTGGTCTGACCTGGAATTCACTATGTAGTCTCAGGGTATTCTTTTTTTTTTAATTATTAATTTCTTAATTGACACCTTCTATACTTACATACAAAAAAACATGATATTTCCCTCCCCTCCCCCCATTCCACTTTAGAACTCCAGTCTCCATCATATCCCCTCCCTCTCTCCATTAGTCTCGCTTTTAATTTGATGTCATCATCTTTTTCTTCTATTATGAGGGTCTTGCGAAGGTATTGCTAGGCACTGCAAGGTCATGGATATCGAGGCCAATTTCTGTCTGGGCAGTTGCATTGTAAGAAGTCATACCCTTCCTTTGGCTCTTCCACTCTATCCACCCCCTCTTCCGCAATGGTCCCTGAGCCTTGGAGGGTGTGACAGAGGTGTTTCAGTGCTGGGCACTCCTCCATCCCTTCTTCTCAGCACTATGTTGCCTTTTGGGTGATCCCAGTGGTCATCTCCATCTGAAAAGAGAAGCTTCTCTAACCAGAAGTGAGAGTAGCATTAATATGTGAACATGAATATTAAGTGTAGTGCCCTCAGGGCAGCTTGGTGGGAATAATATATACATTTAGTCAGACAAGAGCAGGCTTTATATCCCTAAGGTTCATGACCTCACCTGCCATAGACTTTTGCTTTCAGGGTATTCTTGAACTAATGGCAATCCTCCTACCTTGGCCTCCCAAGTGCTAGGATTAAAGGTGTGTGCCACCACACCCAGCCCTGGTCCTACTTTTGGTTTTTTAAGTATATTTTCAGGGATGGAAAGATGGCTTAGTGATTAAGGCATTTGCCTATGAAGCCAAAGGACCCAGGTTCTATTCCCTAGGACCCACATAAGCCAGATGCACAAGGTGACGCTTGCATCTGGAGTTCGTTTACAGCAGCTGAAGACCCTGGCACACCCATTCTCTCCCTCTCTCTCCCTTCCTATTGGCCTCCCTCTCTCAAATAAATAAAATACAAAAAGAGTATTTTCAGTATGCAATTGGTTAAATTCATGGATGTGGAACTCAAAAATATGGAGGGTGGACTGTACAAATACCAGTTCTTTATTGAAAAAAGAGTCAACTCTCTTTTATTAAATTGTTTTTTTATTCATTAATTTTATTTTGAAAGTGAGAAAGAGAGATAGGCTGATAGAGAGAGAGAGAGGGAGAGAATGGGCATGCAGGGTCTCTAGCCACTGCAAACAAACTCCAGATGCATGTTCTACCTTGTGCAGCTGGCTCACATGAGTACTGGGGAATCAAACCTGGTTCCTTAGACTTCACAGGCAAGCGCCTTAACTGCTAAGCATCTCTGCAGCTAAAATTGTTTTTTTATTAAAAATATTTTATTTATTTATTTATTTAAGAGGGGGAGAGGGAAAGAGAATGGGCATGCCAGGGCCTCTAGCCACTGCAAATGAACTCCAGATACATGTGTCACCTTGTGCATCTGGCTTTACATAGGTACTAGGAAATTAAACCTAGGTTGTTTGGCTTTGCAGACAAGCGCCTTAACTGCTAAGTCACAATTTTTAAAAATATTTACTTGAGTGCTGGAGAGATGGCTCAGCAGCTAAAGATGCTTGCTAGTAAAGTCTGACATCCTGGGTTCAATTCCATAGTGCCTATGGTAAGCCTGATGCACAGTGGCAAATGCATCTGAAATTTGCAGTGACAAGCGACTTTGGCACACCCATACTCTCTCTCTCCCTTCCCCTCTCTCTCTGCTTGCAAATAAATTAATTAATTAAAAGTATTTATCTGGGGCTAGAGAAATGGCTTAGAAGTTAAGGCACTAGCTTACAAAGCCTAAGGACCTAGGTTCGACTCCCCAGAACCCACGTAAGCCATCTGCACATGGTGGTGCATATGTCTGGAGTTCATTTGCAGTAGCTAGAGGCCCTGTCCATGCCTATTCTCTCTCTGTCTCTGTAATAAATAAATAAATAAATAAATAAATAAATGAATAAAAATTTAAGATGTTTATTTGAGAGAGTGGAGGGAGTATATGGGTGTGCCAGGGCCTCTTGCCACTGCAAATGAACTTCAGATGCAACTTTGTACATCTGGCTTTGCATGGGTACTGGGGAATTGAACCCAGGCCGTTAGGCTTTGCAAGCAAATGCTTTTAACCACTGAGCCATCTCTCCAGCCCCCAATAAGTTACTCTTTATGTTGTTATGAATATTCCTGAATGTTACACTCAGTTTCTCTATTCCTCTATTATTACAGACCCACAACAAATGTGGACCACACTGGTCCATATTTTGAATAGCTCTATTGTTAGAGTGCCTTCAGTTAGGGCAAACTGTTCAGAAACTCATGTGCTCGGAGGCTGGCCCTGCATTTCAAATTCTCTTGGGAGAGCTAGGACGAGGGAGTAGGACTCTTGTTGGAACTCATGAATCATTGCCTTTCCTGGGAGAGAATGTGTGTAAAATTGCACAATGTCAGAAGTCTAAATAATTTATAAAATGTGTCCCTCTGAAGGAAAAGAGCATAACTCTCACCCTTGAGTGTGCACAATGCTTAGAGATGGGGTTCCAAAGAGTACAACATGGAAATAGAGGTGGTAAGAAAAGAACTTTGCAGTAGAGAAGTCCCCTAGGTATCATGGTCAGCACCAGCAGTGTTAAAGTCTAGGTGATGGCACATGCCCTCTGTGGTCTCCCTCCCTAAAACCCAAACCTCAGTCTAAACACAAGAGAAGCATCAAAGAAACTCAAATTGTGAATAATCTACAAAATATTTAACCATTATGCCACAAAACTGTCTGTGCCATTGCCCACAAGGAAGACCTGCCCATAGGATCATAAGGAGATGTAATGACTCAATGTGATACTGTAGTGGTTAGATTGTGTTGTCCTCACACACACAAAGAGACCCAAGTCCTAATCTCCACCACCTATGAGTGTGACCTTATTTGGAAATAGAATGCTATAGTTTGGAGCTAGATAGAGTGTCCCCTAAAGGATATATGTTGAAGGCTTGGCCCCAAGCCCATGGTGATATTAGGAGATAGTGGAACTTCAAGAGGAGGGATCTAGGAGGGGGAGGTTAGGTCATTGGGTAGCATGTCCTTGGAGGAGATATTGGAACCCTGGCTCCTTCCTTCTCTCTTTCTTTGCCTCCTGGACACCATGGAGTGCATAGGGCCTCCTCCATCTCATGCTCCCACCATGAAGTACTGCAGTGCTACAGACTCAAAACAACAAAGGCACATGATCACAGACTGAAACCTAGAGTCCTAAATCCAATCACTGGTGTCTTTACAGAGAAAGGAGAAAGACCTGACCGAGATTCTCAGACCCAGAGACACAAAGAGAAGAAAGCCATGTGAAAATGGAGGCCAAGTTTAAAGTCATGTTCACAAGCTGGGGAAGACATGGAGCCTAAAGAAGCTGGAGGAGGCAGCGAAAGATCCTTCTTTCTTTGTGAAGCTTAGGTTGGCCTGACCTATAGATTTCAGACTTCTGCCCTCCAGCCCTGTAAGAGAATAACCTTCCATTTTTAAAATATTTTATTTTATTTATTTATTTGAAAGAGAGAGAGACAGAGAGAATGGGCATGCCAGGGCCTCCAGCCACTGCAAACAAACTCCAGATGCAAGCCAGGCGTGGTGGCACACACCTTTAATCCCAGCAGAAGTAGCAGAGGCAGAGGTAGGAGGAGCCCTGTGAGTTCGAGGCCACCCTGAGAATACAGAGCGAATTCCTGCTAGAGTGAGACCCTACCTCGGAAAACCGAATAAATAAATAAATAAGTAAGTAAAAATAAGTAAGTAAGTAAGTAAATAAATAAATAAATAAAGACAAACTCCAGATGCATGCTCCTCCTTGTGCATCTGACTTATGTGGGTTCTGGGGAATTGAACCTGGGTCCTTAGGCTTTGCAGGCAAGCAGCTTAACTGCTAAAAAATTTCTCAAGCCCAAAACTTCCATTTAAAAAAAAATTATTTGAGAGAGAGGGAGCAAGAAGGAGGCAAATAGAGAATGGGTACGCCAGGGCCTCTAGCTGTTGCCAACGAACTTCAGATGCATGCACCACCTTGTGCATCTGGCTTACGTGGGTACTGGGAATTTAACCTGGGTCCTTAGGCTTCACAGGCAAGTGCATTAACCGCTAAGCCATCTCTCCAGCCTCAAACTTTCATTTTTTAAAAATTTAATTTATTTATTTGAGGGAGAGAAAGAGGGAGAGGGAGAGAGAGAGAGAGAGAGAGAGAGAGAGAGAATGGCATGCCAGGGCCTCCAGCCACCTCAAACAAATTCCAGATGCATGCACCTCCTTGTGAATTTGGCTTATGTGGGTCTTGGAGAGTCAAACTTGGATCCTTTAGCTTTGCAGGCAAATGCCTTAACCGCTAAGCCATCTCTCCAGCCCTCAAACTTTCATTTCTTTTAAGCCACCAAGTTTGTGGCAATTTGTTAAGCTCCTAGTATAGGTATCCTGGGACAGAAAAAGGACATTAGGGAAAAACTAAGAAAGTCCAAATAAAGGGTTGGAGAGATGGTGTTGCAGGCAGGTTTGCATTGCTGGCAGAAATCACCCAACCAAGAACAGTTTGTGGGAAATAAAGGTTCATTTTGGCTTACAGACTTGAGGGGAAGCGCCGTGATGGCAGGGGGAAATGATGGCAGAGGTTGGACATCATCTCCTGGCCAATATCAGGTGGACAATAGGAACAGGAGAGTGTGCCAAACACTGGCAAGAGGAAGCTGGCTACATTACCCATAAGCCTGTCCCCAACAATACACTGCTTCTAGCAGGTGTTAATTCCCAAATTTCCATCAGCTGGGAACCTAGCACACAGAACACCTAAGTTTGTGGGGTGTACCTGAATCAAGCCACCATATTCCGTCTCTGACCCTGAGAAGCTGATATCAATACATGATATAAAATACAATGCATTCAGTCCGATTTTAAAAGTCTCCATATTTTTTATCAATCCTAATGATGTTCAAACATCCTCATAATCCAAGGTCTTTTTTTTTTTTTCCTTTTGGTTTTTTGAGGTAGAGTTTACTCTAGTTCAGGCTGACCTGGAATTCACCCTGTAGTTTTAGGGTGGCCTCAAACTCACAATGATACTCCTACCTCTGCCTCCCAAGTGCTGGGATTAAAGGCGTGCATCACCATGGCCGGCATCCAAGGTCTTTTAACTGAGCCATAATACCAAACAATTCCCCCCAAACCCATACTAGTACAGAATAAACACTCATACTACAAAATATGGCATTGGACAAAGCAAAGAAATATTCAGGGCTGGAGAGATGCTTAGTGGTTAAGGCACTTGCCTGCAAAACCTAAAGACCCAGATTTGATTCTCCAGGTCCCATGTAAGCCAGATGCACATGGTGGCTCATGTGTCTGGAGTTCGTTTGCAGTGGCTAGAGGCCCTGGTGCGCCCATTCTCCTCTCTCTCTCTCTAATAATTAATTAATTAATTGATTGATTGATTGATTAAAAAAATGAAATATTCAACCAGTACAAGATTTAAACAGGGCAAACATCAAACTCTGTAACTAAAAGTCCAACAACTCTAATCAGTGACAAGTCTCCAAGTCCGATAATTCTAACCAGCAACAAGTCTCTGGAGTTCCAATTCCACCCCTCCAACTAGATTACTCACAGTCCCTGGAAAACTTCATCTGGGGCCGGCAGCTCTCCTTGGCAGCCATTTTGTGGTCCTAACATCTCCACTGGGTTTCCACTGCAACCCATGGTTCATCCTCAAGGCTCCATCTGGTCTCCATGCAGGCATCCAGTAAACCTGCTTCACACTGCCCATGGCTGTTTCCAAAACACAAGACCGTGTTGCAAATTCAATGACCCTCTCTTTCCTGCATTTCTTATACTCCATAATACCACGTAGGGTGCCAATTTGTTAATCCAGGAGGGAATAAAGAAGACTTGAAGAACAGGACACTCCTTGAGCACTCAGCCCCCTTCAAAAGAGTCTACATTCTTCCTGTTGCCCCAGTCTTAAAGGTTGTAATGGCTCATATAATTGCAGCTGAACAGGCAGTGGTTTTCACCCAAAGATTTCATTTTTTTTCCGTGTCATATCTCTACTCACACTAGTCCATTTCTATGCACTGCAACCTTGCACAAGTTCTCAGGACAAGGCTATAACAGCAAGCCTCTTACACAAACTGCTTCCAGCTCAGTTCAGACAAAGCTCCTTTTCACCTTCATAAGCCAAACCTCACAGTCCATAGTTCTTACTACATTCAGGTCTTTCAACTCAGACCAGAATAGTCCATCAAGCTATACTTACAGCACTGCAAGGCATCTCTTAGACCTCGGTTTCAAATCCTTCAACATTCCTCTTAAAAATCAGTTCCAAAAAGCCAAAGCCACACAGTCAGGTGTCTAGAAGCAAATGATTCCACTCTTGGTACCAATATTACTGTTGCAGTCAGGTTTGCATTGCTGGCAGAAATCACCCAACCAAGAGCAGCTTGTGGGAAAAAGCTTACAGACTTGAGGGGAAGCTCCATGATGGCAGGGGAAAACAATGGCATGAACAGAGGTTGGACATCACTTTCTAGCCAACATCAGGAGGACAACAGGAACAGGAGAGTGTGCCAAACACTGGCAAGAGGAAGCTGGCTATAATACCCATAAGGCTGCTCTCAACAATACACTGCCTCCAAGAGGCATTAATTCCCAAATCTCCATCAGCTGGGAACCTAGCATGCAGAACGCCTAAGTTTATGGGGACACTTGAATCAAACCACCACAGATAGCTTAGTCATTAAGGTGCTTGCATGCAAAGCCTATTGATCCTGGCTTGATACCCCAGTACCCGCGTAAAGCCAGATGTGCAAAATGGTGTGTGCATTTAGAGTTCGTTGGCTAAAGGCCCTGGCAAGCCTATTCTCTCTCTCTCTCTCTCTCTGTGCTTGCAAATATATAAATAAAATATTTTTAAAAAGCCCAAATAAGGGGGCTGGAGAGATATCTTAACAGTTAAGGCACTTGCTGGCAAAGACAAAGGACTCAGGTTCGATTCCTAAGTACCCATGTAAAGCCAGATGCATTTGGAGTTCATTTGCAGTGGAATGGCTAGAGGCCCTGGCACACCCATTCTCTCTCTCTCTCTCTCCATATATATTCCAAATAACGTATGGAGGTCAGCTAATAGCACATTAATATTGGTTCATTAGTGGTGGCAATGGGCCACAGGTTCTTAATCTGTTTGAGATGTGATTAAAAAATAAACATAAAACCCCCCATAAACTAGGTGGTTTACAAACAAATTTGTTTCTCAGAGTTCTGGAGGCTGAGAAATCCAAGATCAAAGCATTGGCTAATCCAGTACCTAGTGAGGGTCTATTTCTTACAGATGGCTACCTTGCTGTGTCCTCACACAGTGGAGGAAGCAAATGACTAACTGAGGCTTCTTTTAGTCACTTCCCAAAGGCCTCACTCCCCCATAGGATCAGCTTAGGACTTGGGATTTTCACATATGAATTTGGCAGAAGAGCACATTCAATCCATAGCACATACAAGATATTAACAATAGGGGAAATGACTGTAGGACATATGGATACTCCTGATAATTTGGGTAAACTTTCTGTAAATCTAAACTCTTCCAAAAATTATAATTTTAATAAATATTTTTTGAGATGGTCTTGCAGTATAACCCAAACCAGCCTTGAACTAATTATCTTCTTGCCTTGGTTTCCCAAATTCTGAGATTACAGTTATACACAACCATATCCAGCTCCTAGAAGTTTTTCCCTCAAACTTTCATTTCTTTTAAGCCACCAAGTTTGTGGCAATTTGTTAAGCTCCTAGTATAGGTATCCTGGGACAGAAAAAGGACATTAGGGAAAACTAAGAAAGTCCAAATAAAGGGTTGGAGAGATGGTGTTGCAGGCAGGTTTGCATTGCTGGCAGAAATCACCCAACCAAGAACAGTTTGTGGGAAATAAAGGTTCATTTTGGCTTACAGACTTGAGGGGAAGCGCCGTGATGGCAGGGGAAATGATGGCAGAGGTTGGACATCATCTCCTGGCCAATATCAGGTGGACAAGGAACAGGAGAGTGTGCCAAACACTGGCAAGAGGAAGCTGGCTACATTACCCATAAGCCTGTCCCCAACAATACACTGCTTCTAGCAGGTGTTAATTCCCAAATTTCCATCAGCTGGGAACCTAGCACACAGAACACCTAAGTTTGTGGGGTGTACCTGAATCAAACCACCATATTCCGTCTCTGACCCTGAGAAGCTGATATCAATACATGATATAAAATACAATGCATTCAGTCCGATTTTAAAAGTCCCCATATTTTTTATCAATCCTAATGATGTTTCAAATCATCCCCATAATCCAATGATACTCCTCTTTGCTGGGATTAAAGCCATCAATGGCCGGCATCCAAAACTGAGCCATAATACCAAACCCCCCAAACCCATACTAGTACAGAATAAACACTCATACTACAAAAATATGGCATTGGACAAAGCAAAGAAATATTCAGGGCTGGAGAGATGCTTAGTGGTTAAGGCACTTGCCTGCAAAACCTAAAGACCCAGATTTGATTCTCCAGGTCCCATGTAAGCCAGATGCACATGGTGGCTCATGTGTCTGGAGTTCGTTTGCAGTGGCTAGAGGCCCTGGTGCGCCCATTCTCCTCTCTCTCTCTCTAATAATTAATTAATTAATTGATTGATTGATTAAAAAAATGAAATATTCAACCAGTACAAGATTTAAACAGGGCAAACATCAAACTCTGTAACTAAAAGTCCAACAACTCTAATCAGTGACAAGTCTCCAAGTCCGATAATTCTAACCAGCAACAAGTCTCTGGAGTTCCAATTCCACCCCTCCAGCTAGATTACTCACAGTCCCTGGAAAACTTCATCTGGGGCCGGCAGCTCTCCTTGGCAGCCATTTTGTGGTCCTAGCATCTCCACTGGGTTTCCACTGCAACCCATGGTTCATCCTCAAGGCTCCATCGGGTCTCCATGCAGGCATCCAGTAAACCTGCTTCACACTGCCCATGGCTGTTTCCAAAACACAAGACCGTGTTGCAAATTCAATGACCCTCTCTTTCCTGCATTTCTTATACTCCATAATACCACGTAGGGTGCCAATTTGTTAATCCAGGAGGGAATAAAGAAGACTTTGAAGAACAGGACACTCCTTGAGCACTCAGCCCCCTTCAAAAGAGTCTACATTCTTCCTGTTGCCCCAGTCTTAAAGGTTGTAATGGCTCATATAATTGCAGCTGAACAGGCAGTGGTTTTCACCCAAAGATTTCATTTTTTTTCTGTGTTATATCTCTACTCACACTAGTCCATTTCTATGCACTGCAACCTTGCACAAGTTCTCAGGACAAGGCTATAACAGCAAGCCTCTTACACAAACTGCTTCCAGCTCAGTTGAGACAAAGCTCCTTTTCACCTTCATAAGCCAAACCTCACAGTCCATAGTTCTTACTACATTCAAGTCTTTCAACTCAGACCAGAATAGCCCATCAAGCTATACTTACAGCACTGCAAGGCATCTCTTAGACCTCGGTTTCAAATCCTTCCACATTCCTCTTAAAAATCAGTTCCAAAAAGCCAAAGCCACACAGTCAGGTGTCTAGAAGCAAATGACTCCACTCTTGGTACCAATATTACTGTTGCAGTCAGGTTTGCATTGCTGGCAGAAATCACCCAACCAAGAGCAGCTTGTGGGAAAAAGCTTACAGACTTGAGGGGAAGCTCCATGATGGCAGGGGAAAACAATGGCATGAACAGAGGTTGGACATCACTTTCTAGCCAACATCAGGAGGACAACAGGAACAGGAGAGTGTGCCAAACACTGGCAAGAGGAAGCTGGCTATAATACCCATAAGGCTGCCCTCAACAATACACTGCCTCCAAGAGGCATTAATTCCCAAATCTCCATCAGCTGGGAACCTAGCATGCAGAACGCCTAAGTTTATGGGGACACTTGAATCAAACCACCACAGATAGCTTAGTCATTAAGGTGCTTGCATGCAAAGCCTATTGATCCTGGCTTGATACCCCAGTACCCGCGTAAAGCCAGATGTGCAAAATGGTGTGTGCATTTAGAGTTCGTTGGCTAAAGGCCCTGGCAAGCCTATTCTCCCTCTCTTTCTCTCTCTCTCTCTCTGTGCTTGCAAATATATAAATAAAATATTTTTCAAAAAGCCCAAATAAGGGGGCTGGAGAGATATCTTAACAGTTAAGGCACTTGCTGGCAAAGACAAAGGACTCAGGTTCGATTCCTAAGTACCATGTAAAGCCAGATGCATTTGGAGTTCATTTGCAGTGGAATGGCTAGAGGCCCTGGCACACCCATTCTCTCTCTCTCTCTCTCTCCATATATATTCCAAATAACGTATGGAGGTCAGCTAATAGCACATTAATATTGGTTCATTAGTTGTGGCAATGGGCCACAGGTTCTTAATCTGTTTGGGATGTGATTAAAAAATAAACATAAAACCCCCCATAAACAAGGTGGTTTACAAACAAATTTGTTTCTCAGAGTTCTGGAGGCTGAGAAATCCAAGATCAAAGCATTGGCTAATCCAGTACCTAGTGAGGGTCTATTTCTTACAGATGGCTACCTTGCTGTGTCCTCACACAGTGGAGGAAGCAAATGACTAACTGAGGCTTCTTTTAGTCACTTCCCAAAGGCCTCACTCCCCCATAGGATCAGCTTAGACTTGGGATTTTCACATATGAATTTGGCAGAAGAGCACATTCAATCCATAGCACATACAAGATATTAACAATAGTGGAAATGACTGTAGGACATATGGATACTCCTGATAATTTGGGTAAACTTTCTGTAAATCTAAACTCTTCCAAAAATTATAATTTTAATAAATTTTTTTTTTTTTTTTTAAACTCTTCCAAAAACTTATAATTTTAATAAATTATTTTTTTTAATAAATATTTTTTGAGATGGTCTTGCAGTATAACCCAAACCAGCCTTGAACTAATTATCTTCTTGCCTTGGTTTCCCAAATTCTGAGATTACAGTTATACACAACCATATCCAGCTCCTAGAAGTTTTTTTTATTTTTTTTAAATTTATTTATTTGAGAGAGAGAGAGAGATACAGAAATAGGCAGGTTGAGAGAGAGAGAGAGAGAGAGAGAGAGAGAGAGAGAGAGAGAATGGGTGCGCCAGGGCCTCCAGCCACTGCAAATGAACTCCAGATGCATGCACCCCCTTGTGCATCTGGCTTATGTGGGTCCTGGAGAATCGAGCCTTGAACCGGGGTCCTTAGGCTTCATAGGCAAGCGTTTAACCACTAAGCCATCTCTCCAGCCCAGCTCCTAGAAGTTTATTTAAAAATTGCAAGCTGGAAGCCAGGTGTGGTGGCGCACGCCTTTAATCCCGGTACTCGAGAGGTAGAGGTAGGAGGATTGCTATGAGTTCGAGGCCACCCTGAGACTACATAGTGAATTGGAATTGGGTCAGCCTGGGCTAGAGTGAGACCCTATCTCAAAAACCCAAAACCAACCAACCAACCAACCAACCAAACAAACAAACAAAAAAAACCCAGAAAACATTACACTGTGGAGGGGATGGGACTCTGCGTAGACCCAGGTCCAGGATAACTTCTAATTTAGCTCAGAGTAGCTCTGCCATCAACTATGACACTCTGTGGACAACTCACCCAAGATCTGTATTGGTCCCCTTTTCTGTCCCTTCATCCCATGGTCATGCTGTCACCTCTCCTGCCCCACCTTTTTAAAAATTTTTTTCCAAGGTAGGGTCTCACTCTGGCTCAGGCTGACCTGGAATTCACTATGTAGTTTCACAGTGGCCTTGAACTCACGGTAATCCTCCTACCTCTGCCTCCTGAGTGCTGGGATTAAAGACGCACCACACCACCTAGTTACCTGCCCCTCACTTTAATTCAAGCGCATGCCTTCAGCTGAATATGAATGAGTCTTGAACTCTTTCCAAACTTGTGGAAAATATCATCTACTTTAAATTACTTTTGACTCAGAATTGGTGAGTCCTGAGTTTGGACAAGACCTTAAACATCATTTGGAGAGTGACTACACTCCCGCCCTCAGCCTTTTTGAGAAATTTTACACCCACGACGTGGATGGTGTCTGTCACCACATTTTCATGTTTGAATCATGAGACTCCACTCCTAAGAGTGATTCACTGACTGAACAGGACTGAATGCCTGACCCAGGGCAAACCAAGTCCATGTTCTTGCCAATGGCCTTTCAGACTCTCAAGAAAGAATATGAATTATAAAACCCAGAAACAGAGAGCTGGGAGCTGAGTCACCATGGTGGGGCTGTCTCAGAATTGACCTCATTCCAATCCTTCCGCAGCTGAGTTGTCAGCTTCTCTGGAGATGTGATGTGAGTTGAATTGCTGTCATTGTTGTTGTTTAGATAAGGTCGTGCTCTGTATAGGCTGGGCAGCTAAATAACTCTCAGAAATATCCTTCAATCTGAGTAAGTCTGAGAAGGATCTTCTTCATAATCAAAAGGACATTACTGCTGGGCGTGGTGGTGCACGCCTTCAATCCCAGTACTCAGGAGGCAGAGGTAGGAGGGTCGCTGTAAGTTCAAGATCACCCTGAGACTACATGATAAATTCCAGGTCAGCCTGGGCTAGAGGGAGACCCTACCTTGAAAAACTAAAAATAAATAAATAGCCAGGCGTGGTGGCGCACGCCTTTAATCCCAGCACTTGGGAGGCAGAGGTTGGAGGATCGCCAACAGTTCGAGGCCACCCTGGGACTCCATAGTGAATTCCAGGTCAGCCTGAGCTAGAGTAAGACCCTACTTCGAAAAAACAAAAAAAACTAAAAATAAATAAATAAATAAATAAATACATATAAAAAGTACATTACTTAGGGTAGCCACTAGGTTAACCTACGCATTCTGTGTGGAATCAAATGATAATTTCTTATCTGCTTGAATCCTATCAGTGATAAGATCCTCACTACCTCTCATTGCCACTCATTTCATATGGGAGAGTTCTACTCTTAGAATGGTCTTTTTTTTTTTTATTTTGCATCAAAAGTATTTGGGGAGCTGGGACGATGGCTCAGTGGTTAAAGATGCTTGCTTGCAAAGCCAAGTGGCTTGGGGGTTTGATTCCCCAGTATCCACGTAAAGCCAGATGCACAAAGTGGAACATGCAACTGGAATTTTTTTTTTTTGCAGTGGCAAGCTTCCCTGGCATGACATTCTCATTCTCTTTCTCTCTCGGTCTCTCTCTCTGTCTGTCTCTCTCTCTCTCTGCCTGCAAATAAATAAATAGTAATATTTTTTAAAAATATGGGGAGGCTGGAAAAATGGCTCAGTTAAAGTACTCTCTTGCAAAGGCTGATGGTCTGGGTTTGAGTTCCCAATACCCACGTAAAGCCAGATGCACAAAGTGACACATGTATCTGGAGTTTATATGTGGTGACAGCAGACCCTAACACAGCCATAAAAATATTTAAGATGGGCATAGTGGCATATGCCTTTAATCCTAGCACTTGGGAGGCTAAGGTAGGAGGAGTACCTTGAGTTTGAGGCCAGCCTAAGACTACATAGTGAATTCTAGGTCAGCCTGGGCTAGAGTGAGACCCTACCTCAAAAAACCAAAAAAAAAAAAAAAAAAAAAAAAAAAAATTGAAAAAAAGTATTGTGGGCTAGAGAGATGGCTTAGTGGTTAGGGTGCTTGCCTGAAAAGCCTAAGGCCCATATTTGACTCTCCAGATCCTACATAAACCAGATGCACAAAGGTGAGGCAAGCACAAGGTTGCAATGCCCATTAGGCGGTGCAAGTGTCTGGAGTTCTATTGCAGTGACTGAGGCCTTGGAATGCCAATTCTCTCTCTGGTAATGGGGAGCTGGATATAATACCCCTAAGCCCACCCCCAACAACACACCTCTTCCAGCAAGGCTCCACCTCTCAAACTGCCACCAGCTAGAGACCAAACAGTCAGAACACAGGAGTTTATTGGGGGATAATTGCTTCAAACTCCACAAATGTTCTTGCCCTTTTTCTGCATGACAGCCCTTCACCTATTGGAAGAGGGTGACCCTCTCTGAGCCAGGAGCCCTTGGTTCTTTCAGTTGTTCCTCACACAACACATAGTAGAGTTTCAAAACCTCTGCAGACCTGATTTTGATTGTTCTGCATTCCAATGCAGACAGTTATGAGTCATGAGCAAATCCATGAGGCCAGTGCATAGTGTGGTAAAGATGATCTCATGGGTGTAACCAAGATGATGTGATGGGCTAAAGACTGGAGATGGCCTTGGGAGGGGACTCAAAAGAACAGCTTTCTTAAGAAGGAAGAGTTTTAAGAAGCCATGTAAGTGATTCTGAAATTCTCAAACCTCAAGGCTTGCCTTTTATTGAGGGTGAAACTGAGGGGGAGTTGTCATTGTGGGAGAAAGTAGAAGAAAGCTCTGACCTAAAACAGGGGGGCCTGATCTATTGGAATGTCTTGCTTGCTTCTCATTGAGGGGTGCATCCAATTCCTAACTGATTTGCATTCCCGGAGGTAGAAGGGAACTGCTGCTTTGGACCAAGTTCTGATCAAAATTGTGGAATGGGGGACTGGAGAGATAGTTTAGTGGTTAAGGCATTTGCCTGTGAAGCCTAAGGACCTAGGTTTGATTCCCCAGTACCCATGTGAGCCAGATGAACAAGGTAGCACATGTGTCTAGAATTCATTTGCAGTGGCTAAAGACTCTGGCATGCCCATTCTTTCTCTCCTTGTCTCTCTCTTTTTCTCTCTCTTTCGCTGTCAAATAAATAAAGTATTTTTTAAAAAAAGTTGTGGAATGGTGGTGTGGGGGTAAGTGTACCAACAGAGACTTTGTGACTAGAAGTTATATATATATATATATATATATATATATATATATATATATATATATATATATATATAGTCTGACACTTATTCCACACTTGAGGATATAGGCTTTTAGGAGGGAGACTGTGGAAAGAAAGCCAGCTGTTGAATGGAACCTTGGCTGTGACAAGAGAAATCAACATAAATGAGTATCAGGAATTTTGCTCACAAGGGCAGAATTTTAAAAATTCTATTCTATTTTATTTATTTGCAAGCAGAAAAAGAGAGAAGAGAGACACCATACTCGGCCTGGAACATTCATTCTATCTGTCTCTCTTCTCTCTATCTTTCTCTGCTTGCAAATAAATAAAATAATCCCAGCACTTGGGAGACAGAGGTAGGAGGATTACTATGAGTTTGAGGCCACCCTGAGACTACATAGTTAATTCCAGGTCAGCCTGGGCTAGAGTGAGACCCTACCTAAAAAAAATGACTGTGCCAGGTCCTCCAGTCACTGCAAACAGTCTCCAGATGCATGCACATCTTTGTGCATCCTGCTTTACGTGGGTACTGGGGAATCAAACCTGGGTTGTTAGGTTTTTCAGGCAAGTGCTTTAACCACTGAACCATCTCTCCAGTCCCAAGGTCAGAACTTAAAAAAAAATTATTATTATTTTTATTGACAACTTCTATACTTACATACAAAAAACACATGATATTTCCCTCCCTTCCCCTCCCCCATTCCACTTTAGAACTCCAATCTCTATTATATCCCCTCCCTCTCTCCATTAGTCTCTCTTTTAATTTGATGTCATCATCTTTTTTCTTCCATTTTTTTTTTTTTTTTGAGGGTCTTCTGGTCCAGGCTGACCTGGAATTCACTATGGTATTGCTCCTCCTACCTCTGGCTGGGATTAAAGGCTGCAAGGTCTTCCATTTTGAGGGTCTTGCGAAGGTATTGCTAGGCACTGCAAGGTCATGGATATTGAGGCCAATTTCTGTCTGGACAGTTGCATTGTAAGGAGTCATACCTTTCCTTTGGCTCTTCCACTCTATCCACCCCCTCTTCCGCAATGGTCCCTGAGCCTTGGAGGGCGTGACAGAGGTGTTTCAGTGCTGGGCACTCCTCCATCCCTTCTTCTCAGCACTATGTTGCCTTTTGGGTGATCCCAGTGGTCATTGCCATCTGAAAAGAGAAGCTTCTCTAACCAGAAGTGAGAGTAGCGTTAATATGTGAATATGAACATTAAGTATAGTGTTTTCAGGGCAGCTTGGTGGGAATAATATATACATTTAGTCAGACAAGAGCAGGCTTTATACCCCTAAGGCTCATGACCTCCCCTGCCATAGACTTTTGCTTAGGTTTTTCAGTACCAGGTATGTATTCCCTCCCATAGAGAGGGCCTTCAGTCCAATTATGGAGCAGTTGGTTACCCCAAGAGTAGACAAGTCACTATTGTATCCATTCAGTCATTGGGCCTGTATGGCCAAACTTGAATATTCAGTGTCCACTGTTTTCACTGCTGATGACTTCTGTGTCCCATACAGCTGCATGCAGTGCAGCTTTTTCCAGCTTTCAGTTGGCTGGTCTACAGGGAGAAGGTTTTCTGCTTAGCACCAGCTTGCTTTCTCAGTGACCTTGCCTCTCAGGCAAGAGATGTCTTCAGCAATAGGGTCTTACTATCTGTTTCTTAAGGGAAACCAAGGGCTTTGGCAAATGCCTTTAATGTTTTGGAGGCTACCGGGACCTCCTTAAGGTCAGAACTTTTAAGTGACAGACACCACAGTCTGTCTAAGAGACATGAGCTGACGATAGAAAAGAAAGATAGCTGGTTGTTCTCAAATAGCTATTGTCCCCTCAGTACTTTAGCAATAACTAAGAGTTCAGTTGGGCCCATGGTCACTTGGGATAAAACAGTATACTTCCCAATCTCCTTGCAGCTATGTAGCTATGTGAGTAGAAGCTTTTCCTTAATGTGGTGGTTAACCTTTATTGTCAACTTGATTGGATTTGGAATCACCTAGAAGACATACCTCTCGATGTGTCCTTGAGGGAGTTTCCAGAGAGATGGAAAGGAAGAAGGAAGACTCATTCTGAATGTCGGTGGCACCAGCCTAAGAGCTGAGGCCCTGGAGTGAATGAAAAGGGGAAAAGGAGAAAGCAAGCTGAGCACCATTCCCTGCCTTCTGCATCCTGGCATGCGTAGATGTGAGGAATCCAAGCCGTAGCCCTGAACTCTGCCAGGCTTCCCCACCAGGATAGACTGTAGCCCTCAAAATAACTCTTTGCTCCCTTAATTTGCTTCTCTCAAGTATTTGGTCATGGCAACTAGAAAAATAACTAATACAACTGGTCTGGTAGTAAATAGATTGATGGGTTATATTGTCTCTGTTGCACTTATTTAACTCCACTGTTATAATTTGATAGGGACCATAGACATCTTTCTAACACTTCAGCAAATGGGAGTGGCTGTGTTCTAATATAATTGTGTTTATAAAACTGGGCTCTAGGCCTGGAGTGGTGGCTCAGTGGGTAAGACACTTGCCTGTGAAGCCTAAGGACCCAGGTTTGATTCCTCTATACACACATAAGCCAGGTACACAAGAAGGCGTATGCATCTGGAGTTCATTTTGCAGTGGCTGGAAGCCTTGACATGCCCATTCTCTCTATTTGCCTCTTTTTCTCCCTCTCTTAAATAAATAAATAAATAAATAAATAAATAAATAAATAAATAAATATTTTTTAAATGGGCTCTAACTGGGTGTGGTAGTACACTCCTGTAATCTCAGGGAAATAGGGGCAGGAGGAACAAAAGGAAGAGTTAACCAAAAGTAAAGATATATGAAAGCCATTTGGGGGCATGCCTTTTTTTTTTTTTTTTTTTTTGAGAGGGAGTGAGAGCATGAGAAAAAGAGAGGGAGAGAGAGAGTATTGGCACCCCAGGGCCTCCAGCCACTGTAATCGAACTCCAGACACGTATGCCACCTTGTGCATATGTGCAACCTTGTGCACTTGCATCACTTTGTGTCTGGCTTATGTGGGACCTGGAGAGTCAAACATCAGTCCTCAGGCTTCACAGGCAAGTGCTTTAACCACTGAGCAACCTCTCTCCAGCCCTGGTGTACATCTTTAATCCCAGTACTCAAGAGACAGAGCGTAAGAAGATCATCGTGAGTCCAATGCCACCCTGAGACTGC
This sequence comes from Orientallactaga sibirica, assembly GCA_036365145.1. Lineage (NCBI taxonomy): Eukaryota > Metazoa > Chordata > Mammalia > Rodentia > Dipodidae > Orientallactaga > Orientallactaga sibirica. The sequence goes on along the minus strand of JAEOAD010000031.1, from coordinate 4,399,874 downwards.
ATAGTGACTTCCAGGTGAGCCTTGGCTAGAGTGAGATCGTACCTCAACCCCCACCCAAATTTTTTAATAAAATAATTCTAAATAAACAAATGAAATAAAACCATGTGGAAACCTAATTACTGGCTAGCTAATTAAAAATATGTAAGTATTGAGCATAGATAATGTCCCAGAAGTCATGGGATACTTTCTAATGATTTGTTAGCCAGGGAGGCCCTTGATGTCCCCCAAACCTTACAAGTTACTGCCAAGGCCCTTTGTTGCCCACCAGAATTAGATGGTAAGACTCTATTACTGAAGACTTCACATAATTAGGCTGCAAGTTACTGAGAAGTCAAGCTGGAGCTGAGATGGAAGTCCTCCCTATTAACCAGCTGTCAGGATGCTGGAAAGAGCTACACCGAGTGCATTTTCTGGGAGGAGACAAGACATCAGTTGTCTTAACCAGCAGTGGACTTTACAAGCTTTACAGTTGCCCTGCAGGGCCAAATGTACCACCTAGTGCAATGGTGGCATGTCTGTTTGGGGGAAAACCAACTGCTCTCATTGGATTTGAGACCTGCTCCATGGGAGGTGTGGTTTGATTCAGGCGTCCCTCACAAACTTAGGTATTCTGGATGCTAGGTTCCCCAGCTGATGGCAATTGGAAATTAAAGCCTCCTGGAGGTGGTATATTGTTGGCGGCGTGCTTATGGGTATTATAGCCAGTTTCCCCATGCCAGTGTTTAGCACACTCTCCTGTTGCTGTTGTCCACCTGATGTTGGCCAGGGGGTGATATCAACCCTCTGCTCATGCCATCATTTTCCCTGCCATCCTAGAGCATCCCCTTGAGTTTATAAGCCCAAATAAACCCTCCCCCCCCCACAGCAAGCTGCTCTTGGTTGGGTGATTTCTGCCAGCAATCCGAACCTGACTGCAACAGGAGGGAATTCATCCCTGGTACTGAAAACCTGTCAAAAGCCTATGGCTGAGAAGGTCATAAGCCTAGGGGGAAACTACTGCTGTTTTGTCTGGCTAAATGCATATATTATGCCAACCAAACTGCTTTCTACATTTATGTTTATTCCCATAGATAATGCCACTTTCACTTTTGGTTATCTCTTTATAGATGGCGGTAAGTCAAAAAATGAGCCAAGTGCTGAGAAGAAGCAACAGTAGCTGCACTAAGCGAGGCATCTTTGTCAGGCTCTCCATGGCTCAGGGACCATTGTGGAAGATGTGGTGCAAAGAATGTTGCCTTCCAGACACAGAGTGGCCTTGATATTCATGACCTCACAGGGGCTAACACTGACCACACAAGATCTGCATAATAGGAGGCTAAAAATGATGACATCAAAATAGATACCCACACAAGACCCGCACAGTAGGAGGATAAAAATGATGATGTCAGAATCGAAGAGAGACTAGTTGGAATGAAGAAGGTTTCAGTGGCGGGGAGATTTGGAAAGGGGGGAAAAGGGAATTATAGGAGGGGATAGTAATCATGGTACATTGTTTACAAGGATGTTGTTAATAAAAGGTTTAGAAAAGAGGCTGGAGGGATGGCTTAGTAGTTAAGGCATTTGCCTGTAAAGCCAAAGGACCCAGGTTTGATTCCCCAGGACCCATGTTAGCCAGATGCACAAGGTAGTGTACATGTCTGGAATTCGTTTGCAGTGGCTGGAGGCCCTGACGTGCCCATTCTCTTTCTCTCTCCCTCTTTCTCTGTCAAATAAATAAGTTTTAAAAAATAAAATATTTTAAAAAAAGATTTTTATATTTATTTATTTATTTATTTATTTGTTTATTTATTTATTTATTTGAGTCAGAGAGAGGGAAAGAGAGAGAGGGAGAGTGAGAAAGGGCACGCCAGGGCCTCTAGCCACTGCAAACGAACTCCAGATGCATGTGCCCCCTTGTGCATCTGGCTTACATGGGACCTGGAGAATTGAACTGGGATCCTTAGGCTTCGCAGGCAAATGCCTTAACTGCTAAGCCATCTCTCCAGCCCCCAAAATAAAATATTTTAAAAAAGTTTAGAAAAGGGGCTGGAGAGATGGCTTAGCAATTAAGGTACTTGCCTGCAAAGCCAAAGGGCCCAGGTTCAATTCCCCAGGACCCACATAAGTCAGATGCACAAGGTGGCGCATGTGTCTGGAGTTTGTTTGCAGTGGCTGGATGCCCTGGCATGCCCATTTTTATTCTCTCTTTCTCAAATAAATAAAAAAAATATAAAATATTTTTAAAAATTAAAGAATACTTTTTAAAAAGTTAATGGGGGAATATCTGATTTAAACTACCAAAATAACTTTAATTAAAAAAATTTTTTTTTTTTTGGTTTTTCAAGGTAGGGTCTTGCTTTAGCCCAGGCTGACCTGAAATTCACTATGTAGTCTCAGGCTAGCCTTGAACTCATAGCAATCCTCTTACCTTGGCCTGAAATTAAAGGTATGTGCCATCACACCTGGCATCTTTGCATTTTTTTGTTGTAAACATTTTTTTTTAAATTTGTTTGTAAGCAGAGAGACTGAATGGACACACGTGGGCCTCCTTCAGATGAAACAAACTTCAGTTGCGTGTGCCACTTTGTGCATCTGGCTTTACTTCAGTACTAGGGAATCAAACCTGGGTTGTCAGGTTTTGCAAACAAGTGCCTTTAACCATTGAGCCATCTCCCCAGCCATGTTTTAATTTTTAATTAACATACAAGGTAACCGATTTCTCTGTGGCATTTCAAACATATTTAGTTTGGGTCGATCCTCTTCTCTTATCTGTTTCTTCCCCCATCTTCCTGCCTCCTCCATACATGTACCCTAAAGCCTCCAGGAGTTTCATTCTGCTGTTTCGCTTCCTGGAAGCTCTTCAGATCTTTATTCCTGGTGTTCTGACACATCGTGATGGGTCTCACTTATTGTGCTGAGCATTAGTTGTGCTTTTCAATTTGAGAGTCCATGTCACCACATCTTGGGAAGTTTCATATCAATTATCTGATAATGTTCTCTAGCTCATTTTCATTATTCTCTCTTTCTGGAACTCCTGCTATTTGAATGTGGGGTGCTCTAAATTTGCATCTGAATTTTCCTACCTTTCATTATCTTTTCTGGTGTGATTTTGTTACCTTTTGTGTTTTGGTTTGCTTAAACTTGTCTTCCAATTTTCCTGTCAAATTTTTCCCTGTATTATTATTTTCATTTTCAAAATCTCTGTAATTCTGCCTAGATTTTCTTTGTTTTTAATATCCTCTTCCTGTTTCATATGTGCAATATTGTTTTCCTACATCTTTGAGTATATTAGTAGTTTTAAGGCATTTTTTCCCTGTCTGTCTGCACTGTTTCTGGGCTTTCTATTTCTTTTCCTTTTGTGTGTGTGTATGTGTGGGGGTCATTCTGCAGCCCAGGCTGGCCTGGAACCTACTATGTATTCTAGGATTGGCTGGCAGTTCTGCCTCAGCTTTCCAAGTGCTAAGATTATAGGTTTGCACCATCTTGTGGCTTTCATTTCATCTTTTTTTGCTGTTTGATAGACATTTTATTAAATGTATATGTAGACATAGCTTTTGGTTCGTCTTTACCAATTAAAAATTTTTTTAATTTTGAGCCAGGCATGGTGGCGCATGCCTTTAATCCAACACTTGGGAAGCAGAGGTAGGACCACTATGAGTTCGGGGCCACCCTGAGACCATATAGTAAATTCCAAGACAGCATGAGCTAGAGTAAGGCCCTACCTCAAAAAAACAAAAAAAAAAAAAATTTTTTTTTTTACATTTTATTATTATTTTTTATTTGAGAGGGAGACAGAGAAAAAGAGGCAGGGAAGGGTGGAAATGGGTGTGCCAGGGCTTCAAGCCACTGCAAAGGAACTCCAGATGCATATGGCACTAACATGGGTTTTTAGGCTTTGAAGGCAAATGTCTTAACTGCTAAGCCATCTCTCCAGCCCCACCAATTTTCTTGATTAGCTTGTTTTGATCTTCCATACTGTGTACTTTCCTCAAATATTTTTTTCTCCCTTGAGGGTTGTTTGGTGTTGGGTGGGCCATAGGGAGGGGATCTCACTGTGGGGTAGGGTAATTGGGCTGGGACCATCAGTTTCAGTGGAGGCGAGGACCAATACCTGTAGATATCTTTTCTGAGGATCCTGTGTTTCTCTGGAGAACAATCTTCCAGTTACCTGTCTGAAGGGTATATTTAGGATGGACAGAATACTGGAGGTAGATTGGCACCAAGGGGGAGGAAGTGATACCCAACATGCAGCTTGCAAACTTTCCCTTGATCCTTCTTTAGAGTACAAAAAGTCTTTCCCTCCACTGTGCCTGCTTCCCTGACTCCATCTCTCCAAGAATAAAGTCCCAGTTTCCTGTCTGAGAACAGTCACATGGCTATAGGGGGTAAATTCAACAAAGCCCCATTTCTAGCCTTCTCTGGTCTCTACCTTTTGCAGTAACAATTGCCCTAATTTCTGAGTTTCAGCATTCTTTCTCAGCTCTGCCACTTCTTCCTTCTGCTTGTCATCTTCCAAGTGCTCGTTACCTCTTATCTCTGTTGTCACTGGTCTCATGCTCTTTGTTTTGATTGCTTTCAATCTTTTATTTTATTTTATTTATTTATTTTTAATTTTTTTGTTTATTTTATTTTCATTTATTTGAAAGTGACAGAGAGAAAGAGGGAGGGGAGAGAGAAAGAGAGGAAGAGAGAAAGAGAGAGTGGGAATGGGCGCACCAGGGCCTCTAGCCACTGCAAAGGAACTCCAGATGCATGTGTCACTTTGTGCATCTGGCTTATGTGGGTACTAGGGAATTGAGATTCAAACAGGGGTCCTTAGGCTTCACAGGCAAGCGTTTAACCAATAAGCCATCTCTCCAGCCCTGAATCTTTTATTTTTAATCCTTTTTTTTGGGGGGTGTGTGGCCTTGAGAGGTAACAATGTTAATGGCACATGTTTGATTCCTCATGTGGTTTTTAAAAGAATTTATTTTTAGTTTTTATTTATTTGAGAGGGGGAGGCAGTGAGAGTGAAAGAGAGAGGGAGAGATAAAGGTAGAAAAAGAGAGAATGGGCACACTAGGGATTCCAATTGCTATAAACAAACTCCAGATGCATGCACCACCTTGTGCATCTGGCTTATGTGGGTCCCGGGGAATCAAATTTGGGTCCTTTGGCTTTGCAGGCAAGCACCTTAACTGCTAAGCCATCTATCCAGCCCTGATTCCTATGTTTAACTGGCAGATTCAGAGTCTTCCCTGCAGGGAAAGAAGAGCTGAGGGAATGAGAACATGGGCTTTGGAGCCAGGCAGAACAACAGTCAACTTCTAGTTTTACCTCTTCATAATCCAATGTGTCTTCAGATAAGAAAATGAATCTTTCTGAGCCTTCAGTTCATCACCTGATATGTGAGAAAGTTGTCACCCTTTAGCTCACAGGGCTGTTTTAAGTATTGACTCTGATAAAGTAGGTTTGTACCCAGGCCTATCAGTCCAAGGCCATGCTCTGAACTATCAAAGCAGACTGCCTTAAAACCAGCATGACTCAGAAAGTGGCTACTTTCAGCCTGCGTTCTTGGAGAAAGATGATGTGTAGAGCAGAGCCACAGCTGACTCAGGCTGTGAGGGATGAATCTTGATGTTTACAAGTCACTAAGATTCTGAGCTTGTCATTGCAGTATCGTTTAGTGAAAACTGACAGATGCAACAGCAGCCTACCGCTTCAGGAAGATGCTAGGTCAACCTGGGTAAGGCCAGCAAATGAGGCAGCCAGGAAGTGTGTGAGACTGACAACAGAATCTGGGACAGTATGAGACACAGCACCAAACATTGTGTGGGGGGTGGTGACAAGATGACTTATGGAGACATTAACTTGTTCTCACTTGCTTTCCAATTCCCCCTCCCCAGCTCTTTCAAGCAGAGAGTAGCCCCTTGGTATTTCCTGGCTTTGGTTATTTTTGGTGGTCAGTGCCTAGAAGTTACTGTTGTGAATCTTTCTGACCACCCTTTCTTTTTCCTTCTTTGTTTCTTTGTTTGTTTGTTTGTTTGTTTGCTTTGTTTCTTTCTTTCTTTCTTTCTTTCTTTCTTTCTTCTTTTCTTCCTTCCTTTCTTTCTTTCTTCCTTTCTTTCCTTCTTTCTTTCTCTCTCTCATATTTTTATTTATTTATTTGAGAGAGAGAGAAAGAGGCAGGGAGAGATAGAAATCATGGGTGTGCTAGAGCCTCTAGCCACTGCAAACAAACTCCAGATGCATGTATTACCTTGTCTGTCTGGCTTTACATGGGTCCTGGAGATTTGAACCTGGGTCCTTTGGCTTTGCAGGCAAGTGACTTAAACATTAAGCCATTTCTCCAGCCCCTCCCTTCCTTCCTTCTTTTCTTTTCTTCTCTTCTCTCCTCTCCTCTCCTCTCCTCTCCTCTCCTCTCTCCTCTTCTCTTCTCTTCTCTTCTTTTCTTTTCTTTTCTTTTCTTTTCTTTTCTTTTCTTTTCTTTTCTTTAGGTGTGGTATTGCTCTAGGCCAGGCTGACCTGTACTCTACTATGTAGTCTCAGGCTGGCCTTGAACTCATGGCAATCCTCCTACCTCTGCCTCCCGAGTACCCAGACTAAAGGTGCATGCCACTATGCCCAACTTCTTTCTGACTTTTTTTTTCAGGGTAGGATCTCATTCTAGCCCAGGCTGACCTGGAATTCACTATGTAGTCTCATGGTGACCTCAAACTCACAGTGATCCTCCTACCTCTGCCTCCTGAGTGCTGGGATTAAATGGGTGTGCCACCACACCCGGCTCTATCTGGCTTTTGTAATAACCTTTTTAATTTTTGTTTTGTTTTTGTGTTTTTGAGGTAAGGTCTCTGTCTAGCCCAGGCTGACCTGTAATTCACTATGTAGTCTCTGGGTGGCCTGGAACTCATGGCAATCCTCCTACCTCTGCCTCCCGAGTGCTGGCCACTTCTTGATCACTTATATATGAACTCTTCAAAATTCACCCAGACACAGATGGAAATATGAACATGAAGACCAAAAAGAAAGAGGAAGTTATATCCTAGAAAGGTTGCATAAGCCTAAGTTCCCAGGAGACCTGGCACCAGATATTCTCGTTTGCAGCAGCTGAGTATAGGACTTGCCGCTATGGGGACATCTCTAGGGGCACATTGGTAAGAAAGCTACAACACCTGGGGGTGTTGCGTCATGCCCCAAGGGACTGTTCTTTCTAACAAAACATCACTGTTCCTGGAAATAGCATCTCCAAGTGCACCTGGGCAACTCAGGAGCTGTTGGGTTTGTGGATGAGTGTGCGCAGTGGGTGGGGGGAGAGGAAGGCCTGGGATCAAGGGCTTGAGGCAGTGGTGTTTGCAAAACATTTAATGAGCCTGAGAGGCAGGATTTACTGCTAGGCCTGCTGTTGGGTAGTTGGAAGATCCAAGTAGTCCTGTGCTTGAGGAATATGTTGAGGCTGAGGCACCCAGGCAAGTGGCATAGAGCAGGAGATTTAAAAAATATATATTTGGGGCTGGAGAGATGGCTTAGCGGTTAAGGCACCTGCCTCCTAAGCCTAAGAACGCTGGTTCCAATCTCCAGAGGTTCCAATCTCCAGGTCCCACGGTTAGCCAGATGCAAAGTGACGCAAGGGCGCAATGCCGCACTTGACCACAAGGGGGCACACACATCTGGATTTTGTTCGCAGCAGCTGAGAGGCTGCTGGCATGCCCATTATCTGTCTCCCTCTCCCTCCCTCCCTCCCTCTCTCTCTCTCTCTCTAAAATATATATTTGCAAGAATATATAACTTTATATCTATCTACACACACACATATATATAGAGAGATTGGGTATCTACACACACACACACACACACACACACATATATATATATATATGGAGAGAGAGAGAGAGAGAGAGAGAGAGAGAGACTGGGTACACTAGGGCCTCTACTGCTACAAATGAACTCCAGATGAATGCACCACTTTGTATATCTGGCTTTACATGGGTACTGAGGACTTGAACTCTGGTTGTTAGGCTTTGCAGGCAAATGCCTTAACTGCTGAGCCATCTCTCTGGCCCCAACCAGGAGATTTTTTTAAAAAAACATTTTATTTATCACCTCCATACATATGTACAATGTACCCTGATCATAATCCCCTTCTACTACCCTTCTTTATTCCCTTTCCCTCTTCTTCCAACTAGTCTTGCTTCTTTTAAAAAATATTTTTATTTTTATTTATTTTAGAGATACAGAGAGGCAGGTAGAGAGTGAATGGGCATTCCAGGGCCTCCACCCACTATAAATGAATTCCAGATACCTGTGCCACTATGTGCATTTGGCTTGTGTTGGTACTGGAGAATCAAACCTGGGCCCTTAGGCCTTGCAGGCAATAGCCTAAACTGCTAAGTCATCTCTCCAGCCCTGGTCTCTCTTCTTTTGATGTCATCAATTTTTATTTATTTTTATTTTTTGGTTTTTTCAAAGTAGGGTCTTGCTCTAGCTCCGCTTGACCTGGAATTCACTAGGTAGTCTCATGGCAGCCTTGAACTCACAGTGATCCTCCTACCTCTGCCTCCCAAGTGTTAGGATTAAAGGTGTGAGCCACTACACCTGGACAGTCTTATTTTTTGCCTTCATATTATACAGGTCTTATGTAGGTAGCCATAGTCACTTGAGGTCATGAATGCAATAGCCACTTTTGTGTTTGCATGACAGTATTGCAAAGTCCTTTTCCCATCTTTTGGCTCTTACGTTCTTTCTCTCTCCTCTTCCAAGATGGTCCCTGAGCCTTGGCAGGTGAAATACAGATGTCTCACTTCATGCTGAACACTGTCCTATCATTTCTTCTCAACACTTTGATGAGTTTTGAGCCACCGTAGCAGTCACTACCATCTGAAAAAGAAGCTTCTAACCAAAAGAGTAGCATTAATATATGTGCATAAACATAAATATTTAGAAGGAAATTTGGTGGGTATAACATATCCAGTAGTAGCACTCTCTCCCCTCTACCAGGGCTTATGATTTCTCCAGCCATAGGTTTTTTTTTTTTTTTTTAAACACATTTATTTATTTATTTATTTGAGAGAGAGAAAGGCAGGGAAGATAGAAATCATGGGTGTGCTAGAGCCTCTAGCCACTGCAAACAAACTCAGATGCATGTATTACCTTGTCTGTCTGGCTTTACATGGGTCCTGAGATTTGAACCTGGGTCCTTTGGCTTTGCAGGCAAGTGACTTAAACATTAAGCCATTTCTCCAGCCCCTCCCTTCCTTCCTTCTTTTCTTTTCTTTTCTTTTCTCTTCTCCTCTCCTCTCCTCTCCTCTCCTCTCCTCTCTTCTTTTCTTTTCTTTTCTTTTCTTTTCTTTTCTTTTCTTTTCTTTTCTTTAGGTGTGGTATTGCTCTAGGCCAGGCTGACCTGTACTCTACTATGTAGTCTCAGGCTGGCCTTGAACTCATGGCAATCCTCCTACCTCTGCCTCCCGAGTACCCAGACTAAAGGTGCATGCCACTATGCCCAACTTCTTTCTGACTTTTTTTTTCAGGGTAGGATCTCATTCTAGCCCAGGCTGACCTGGAATTCACTATGTAGTCTCATGGTGACCTCAAACTCACAGTGATCCTCCTACCTCTGCCTCCTGAGTGCTGGGATTAAATGGGTGTGCCACCACACCCGGCTCTATCTGGCTTTTGTAATAACCTTTTTAATTTTTGTTTTGTTTTTGTGTTTTTGAGGTAAGGTCTCTGTCTAGCCCAGGCTGACCTGTAATTCACTATGTAGTCTCTGGGTGGCCTGGAACTCATGGCAATCCTCCTACCTCTGCCTCCCGAGTGCTGGCCACTTCTTGATCACTATATATGAACTCTTCAAAATTCACCCAGACACAGATGGAAATATGAACATGAAGACCAAAAAGAAAGAGGAAGTTATATCCTAGAAAGGTTGCATAAGCCTAAGTTCCCAGGAGACCTGGCACCAGATATTCTCGTTTGCAGCAGCTGAGTATAGGACTTGCCGCTATGGGGACATCTCTAGGGGCACATTGGTAAGAAAGCTACAACACCTGGGGGTGTTGCGTCATGCCCCAAGGGACTGTTCTTTCTAACAAAACATCACTGTTCCTGGAAATAGCATCTCCAAGTGCACCTGGGCAACTCAGGAGCTGTTGGGTTTGTGGATGAGTGTGCGCAGTGGGTGGGGGGAGAGGAAGGCCTGGGATCAAGGGCTTGAGGCAGTGGTGTTTGCAAAACATTTAATGAGCCTGAGAGGCAGGATTTACTGCTAGGCCTGCTGTTGGGTAGTTGGAAGATCCAAGTAGTCCTGTGCTTGAGGAATAAGTTGAGGCTGAGGCACCCAGGCAATGGCATAGAGCAGGAGATTTAAAAAATATATATTTGGGGCTGGAGAGATGGCTTAGCGGTTAAGGCACCTGCCTCCTAAGCCTAAGAACGCTGGTTCCAATCTCCAGAGGTTCCAATCTCCAGGTCCCACGGTTAGCCAGATGCAAAGTGACGCAAGGGCGCAATGCCGCACTTGACCACAAGGGGGCACACACATCTGGATTTTGTTCGCAGCAGCTGAGAGGCTGCTGGCATGCCCATTATCTGTCTCCCTCTCCCTCCCTCCCTCCCTCTCTCTCTCTCTCTCTCTAAAATATATATTTGCAAGAATATATAACTTTATATCTATCTACACACACACATATATATATAGAGAGATTGGGTATCTACACACACACACACATGTATATATATATATATATATATATATATATATAGAGAGAGAGAGAGAGAGAGAGACTGGGTACACTAGGGCCTCTACTGCTACAAATGAACTCCAGATGAATGCACCACTTTGTATATCTGGCTTTACATGGGTACTGAGGACTTGAACTCTGGTTGTTAGGCTTTGCAGGCAAATGCCTTAACTGCTGAGCCATCTCTCTGGCCCCAACCAGGAGATTTTTTTTAAAAAACATTTTATTTATCACCTCCATACATATGTACAATGTACCCTGATCATAATCCCCTTCTACTACCCTTCTTTATTCCCTTTCCCTCTTCTTCCAACTAGTCTTGCTTCTTTTAAAAAATATTTTTATTTATTTTAGAGATACAGAGAGGCAGGTAGAGAGTGAATGGGCATTCCAGGGCCTCCACCCACTATAAATGAATTCCAGATACCTGTGCCACTATGTGCATTTGGCTTGTGTTGGTACTGGAGAATCAAACCTGGGCCCTTAGGCCTTGCAGGCAATAGCCTAAACTGCTAAGTCATCTCTCCAGCCCTGGTCTCTCTTCTTTTGATGTCATCAATTTTTATTTATTTTTATTTTTTTGTTTTTTCAAAGTAGGGTCTTGCTCTAGCTCCGCTTGACCTGGAATTCACTAGGTAGTCTCATGGCAGCCTTGAACTCACAGTGATCCTCCTACCTCTGCCTCCCAAGTGTTAGGATTAAAGGTGTGAGCCACTACACCTGGACAGTCTTATTTTTTGCCTTCATATTATACAGGTCTTATGTAGGTAGCCATAGTCACTTGAGGTCATGAATGCAATAGCCACTTTTGTGTTTGCATGACAGTATTGCAAAGTCCTTTTCCCATCTTTTGGCTCTTCCGTTCTTTCTATCTCCTCTTCCAAGATGGTCCCTGAGCCTTGGCAGGTGAAATACAGATGTCTCACTTCATGCTGAACACTGTCCTATCATTTCTTCTCAACACTTTGATGAGTTTTGAGCCACCGTAGCAGTCACTACCATCTGAAAAAAGAAGCTTCTTAACCAAAAGAGTAGCATTAATATATGTGCATAAACATAAATATTTAGAAGGAAATTTGGTGGGTATAACATATCCAGTAGTAGCACTCTCTCCCCTCTACCAGGGCTTATGATTTCTCCAGCCATAGGTTTTTTTTTTTTTTAAACACATTTATTTATTTATTTATTTGAGAGAGAGAAAGAGGCAGAGAGAGAGAATGGGCACGCCAGAGCTTCCAGCCTCTGCAAACGAACTCCAGACACATGTGCCCCTTGTGCATCTGGCTTATGTGGGTCCTGGAGAATCGAACCAGGGTTCTTTGATTTTTGCAGACAAACGCCTTAAACACTAAGCCAACTCTCCAGCCCCAGCCATAGGTTTTTGACTAGGTTTTTAGTACCAGATAAAAATTCCCTTTGGTGGAACAGAACTCAAGTCCAATCAGAGAGCAGTTGGTTTTCCCCATAACAGATATGCCACTGTGTTACCAGTTGGAACATGTTGCTTGGCTGGCTTATAGGGTCCACTTCTGGTTAAGACAGTTCATGACTTTTCTCCCCCAAGGTTGCATAGCACTTTCCAGCATCATAACACCTAGTCAATAGGTAGGAGACTTCCCAGCTCATCCCAGAACTCAAACTCACTATGTAGGAGAGGATGACCTTGAACTTTAAAAAATATTTTACTTTTATTTACTTTTCGAGAGAGAGAAAGAAAGACAGAGAGAGAGAGAGAGAGAATGGGTGTGCTGGACCTCTAGCCACTACAAATGAACTCCAGACACAAGAGCCACCATGTGCATCTGGCTTATGTGGGCACTGTAGAATTGTACCTGGGTCCTTAGGCTTTGCAGGCAAGTGCCTTAACTGGTAAGCCATCTCTCCAGCCACCCTTTTTGTTTTTGAGGCAGAGTCTTAATCTAGCCCAGGCTGGCCTTGAGTTCATGGTGATACTCCTACCTCAGCCTCCCAATTGCTGGGATTAAAGGTGTGAGTCACCATGCATAGCTGACCTTGAACTCTAAATCCTCCTGCCTCTACCTCCTGAGTGCTGGATTATAGGAATGTAATACCACTCATAATTTATGTGGTTTAGGGAATAGAATCAAAGTCTTGAATATGCTGGGCAAGCACTCAGCAACTGAGCTACGTCCGCAGCCAGACTGGGGGACTTCTGAAGCACAATTTACCAGCCAATCCCAATCTAATTGTCAAGGAGAGGGCCTTGTAGCTTATCTCTGACATTTCCTGGTTGTGCCTCTTTTACAGCATGAAGCTGTTGGATTTTTACCTATGAACTAGTAATGCCTCCTTTCTGACTGTGGTAAAGGCAGGATGCAAAAAACTTCATTGCCTGGTTGGACGTAGTTCTTGCTTTGGACTTCTTACAAGGTTACAGTTGAGCTCATAGCAGGCCTGCTGCCCTCTGGGCATAGAAGGGTCATTACCAAGATAGTCAAGATGGTTCACTTGGCAGGAAGCTACTGAAATGGTTTCATGACATGGTGGCTACTTTCTCCACACTAAGTGATCCAGGATAGAAGTCTTTGCCTGATTGCGTTAGGTACCCTCAGTGCTGGTGTTATCACTTGGTATCTCTTCCTACGTGTTCCCTTTCTTGTCAAGTGTCATGGCTCATACCTGTAATCCTACTTGGGAGGTAGAGGCAGGAGGATCAGGTGTTCAAGGCCATCCCTGGATACACAGTGAGTTAGAGGCTAGCCTGGGATAAATAAGGCCCTGTCTTAGAAAAGATTTCTTTTCTTGCTAAAGTTGCTAGAGACCCCTGACTGAGGCCAGAGAGGAATGTCACACTGTCTGCTTGTTAAGAGACAAGGGAAAGGGGTCTCATCAGCTAAACCTCAGAAAGGTGACCCCGTCTTGTCGGGTTCACTGTGAGGGGAAGAAAGCCTGCGCTTTACATGCATAAATAGTCAAGATGAGCCTGAAGGACAAATGCTTGCAGTTATGATATGACTGGTTCTGCCTATTTCTCCAGCTGCCTCTGTGGCTGAGCCTCAGCAGAGGAACAGAATCCATCTCCTCACCCTTCCCTTCCTTAGATTCCCTGCTTAACTTTGGGGTTGGGCAAATTCCAGCCGAGTCGCCAGCATGAACAGAATCTGTGAGGTTGGAATGAGCTGGGAGAATGCTGAATGTACACAGGTTTGGTCTCCTACCAAAAGTAGGCCAACAAATCAGGACTCACTGAGCTCTCTGTTGCCTGCATGCGGGCACTGGCAAGCGTCCACATTTCCAAAGGGAGAGAAGCCGCCGTTTGAACTCATCCCCTTCTGATCTTGTGCATCGGCTGCAGCTGGGGGCACAGTTGCTGGGTGGCCCAAAGAAGCTGGCAGCACAATTATTGGCAAGCATGGTAATTATGTGCTGGGAAGACAGGGCTCCTCCGCTCCCTTCTCCAGCTGGGCCCCAAAGGGACACATGCTCAGGGGAAGGCTGCAGAGTGGAAAATGACAGAGGGTCACGTTCATTCCAGCTCATACTCTCTTTTATTTTATTTTTATTTATTTCTTTGCAAGGACAGAGAAGAGAGAGAGAGAAAGAGAAAGCACACCAGGGCCTCTTGCCCCTGCAAATGAACTCCAGACACATGTGCTACTTTGTGCATCTGGCTTTATGTGGGTACTGAGAATCAAAATCTGGGTGGTTGGACTTTGCAAGCAAGCGCCTTTAGCCTCCAAGCCATCTCTCCAGCCCCATATCTCATCCTCTTTTGCAGCTCATAGAGGCAGTGATGAATGAGGAAAGGAAGCATTTCTTATTTATTTATTTGAGCGAGAGAAAGACTGGGAGAGAGAGAGAGAATGGGTGTTCCAGGGACTTCTGCCACTGCAAATGAACTCCAGACGCATGCGCCACCTTATACATTTGGCTTACGTGGGTCCTGGGGAATTGAACCTAGGTCATTTGGCCTTGCAGGCAAGTGCCTTAACCACTAAGCAATCTTTCCAGTCCAGGAAGCACTTCTTAGCAGCAAGGTCTGTTTAGCAATGATCTCTAGCATTCTTTGGGGCTCAGGCAAAAGGGCAGAGCAGAAGAATGAGGGTCCTGACTCTGCATTTTTCCCTTTTGCTAAGTCTCAGTTTTCATCTTTGTAAAGATAACAAATCAAATGATAAGATGTCAGATGTAAGAAAGAGGAATATTGTGGCAGTCTAGTATATAAAATAAAATGTTTCTGGGTCCAGGTAACAAAGATTCAACTACAGTTAGCTTGAATCATAAACATGTATTTCAGCACACAACGAGGCATTCAGAGATTGGGTGGGTCCACAGTTTGTTGACTCAGCATCTCTGTGATTACATTTGGGACATAATGACCCAGGGTCATTACATCCTCTCACTGGGCTTTCCTCTGGTGTCAGCAGCTCCCTGTCACAGAGGCCAGATGCCAGTAATAGTTGTAGGTATTTGAGGCATAAAATGGCCTCTTTCTTTCTCTCCTTCCTCCCTTCCACCCTTTCTTCCTTCCTTCCTCCCTCCCTCCCTCCCTCCCTTCTTCCCTCCCATCCTTCCTTCCTTCCCACCTTCCTTCCTCCCTCCCTCCCTCCTTTCCTCCCTCCCTTCCTTCCTTCCTTCCTTCCTTCCTTCCTTCCTTCCTTCCTTCCTTCCTTCCTTCCTTCCTTCCTTCCTTCTTCTCCCTCTCTCCCTCCCTTCTTTTCTCCCTCCCTGCCTCCCTCTCCCCTTTCTTCCCTTCGGGACTCTGCATCTCATCCCTCCTCCAGGACACCCAACACATATCATTGACCAGAGTCATGTCTCATGCCCATGATTAAAACAATCCCTGATATGGAGACAGGGCATGGCCAACTCTGCTTCAAAACAACCAACCCTACCCCTTGGATTGGGAAGGGTCCATGAAGCACAAGGAGGGAAGTGGGAGTGGAAACGTGTTACTCTGCCTCTAACAGATGGAACTGGAATTGGGAGGCATTGCTTGGAGCCAAGTCCTATAGGAATTGATGACAGTTGGGGTGAATGTAAGCAATCATCCCAGACTCTTTTTCTTTCTGGCCTTGATGACCTCTGGCATGGAACTAAAAATTTGATTTTTCTATGAATACTTTTCCTTCTAGAATCACACTAGCACCAAAAGTGTTGGAAGGGAAAGAGGAATAAAAGCATGGCAAAGGTGTCACCCAGGGACCAGGAAGCTGCTATGTGCCCCCAGGAGCCTACACACATCATTGCTGAGCTACTAGAAGTGCATCTCCCAACCCTTACCCAGCTACTGCTGCTGTTAATTCAGCTATACATAGACTTAGTTAATGTATTGTGAAACAGGCTTGATGACACTGAGTGGTGAGGTAAAGGCTCAAGAATATGACCATAAAGGACTTTAGGACATTGGCTTAGGAGGAGGGACTCAACAGAGGGAGGTGGTTATGTTCACTGTCATCATCATCACCACTACTGTCATCCCCTTCACCACCACTGCTGTTAGCAGTCAAACCAATGCTTCTGGTCACAGCTTTTACAATAAGCTCTTAGGCCTCTTTGCAGCACCAGGGCCCTACTTACTCTTCCAGGGACAATTGGGGCTTTCATAAATCTTTTATTAGGACTACCCTTTTGAATTTACCAAAAGTTCTCACATGCTAATAGCTGTGCTTCCTGTCTTATGACAGAACACATCAAATGCCAAAAGTTCCCATGAATTGAAGTACACCTTCGAATGACCTCATCCTTTTTTCCTGTTATTGAGAAATTAACAGATTCCTTGAAGGACTCTCCTACAGCCTGGTGCTACCTTCTTTGGATGGAGAGAGCTTTTCTGCTTGAGCATGGATCGTCCTAGTTCTGAGGCTAAACACTTAGATAGGCTGACAAAGCCCTGCATGGTCTGCTTTATTGCTGCCCACCTCTTCCACTTGTTTTGCCACTTCCCACCATGCTTACCTTTTATCCTCCCTTCCTTCACCCTCCCTCCCTCCTTCCCTCCCTCCCTCCCTCCCTTCCTTCCTTTCTTGCTTCCTTCCTTCTTTTCTTCCTGATGAGAGCTCATGGTGTTTCCCAGGCAGGACTGGAACCTTGAGATCCAGTGATCCTCCTGCCTCAGCCTCCAAAGTAGCTGGGACTATAGACATGTGCTATCACATCCAACTCCATGCTTCCCTGTGTTGGACATACATCTAGGTCCTCTTTCATGTTTATCCTCCCATTTCGAGGTCTTTATAATTTCTGTTACTTCTTGCTGGAAAACACATACACATATGAAGTAATATATAAGAATTATATATAATGTTATTTTATTTATTTATATTTTTGAAGCAAGCCCAATAGACTTATTTTTATGAGAGAGATACAGAGAGAGAGAGAGAGACTTGGCATGCCAGGGCCTCAGCCACTGCAATCGAACTCCAGATGTGCGCGCCCCCTTGTGCGCATGTGCGACCTTGTATCACTGTGCGTCTGGCTTATATGGGACCTGGAGAGTCGAACATGAGTCTTTAGGCTTCACAGGCAAGCACTTTAATTGCTAAGCCATCTCTCCAGCCCTTTACTTACTTATTTATTTATTTTTGTTTTTATTTATTTATTTGCATGAAAGAGGGAGAGAGAGAATGAATGTGGGTGCACCAGGGCCAATACAAACTCTGGACGCATGTGTCACTTTGTGCATCTGGCTCTAAATGGATACTGGGCAATCAAATCCAAGCTGGCAGGCTTTGTAAACAAGCACCTTTAACCACTGAGCCGTCTTTGCAGCCCTGCTCTTATTGCTTTTGACTCATCCTCCTAATGCAGATAGTTTTGGTTGTAGTAGTCCAAAACCCAGACCCCAAGTGATGTAAGCAAAACCAGAAGTTTTTGGTTGTTAAAGCTGAAAATCCCAGCTTCAGGCATGGCTTGATCGGGCACTCAACCAATGACATCAATACTTATTAACTCTAAAGTGGCTCATGAGCCCATTGGCTGAGACCCATTGCTGTGGCCAGGGAAATGGCCCACACTAAATGTCACACTCAAACTGAGCTGATACCAGGAGGATGTAAGGCTTGCCCAGAGGAAGATCAGGTGCAGAGTTAAGAAGGAAGAGTGGGTATGGGGAATAAATGAAAAATGAAAAACAGTGGCTTCCATGTCTCAGGTCAGGGCAGTCTCTGGATGCTCACTCTCTCCCTGTCCTCCTGGGATACATACACACTTAGAACTCTTTGAACTTCTCCCACCAGATTATATATTCCCAGGAGGCAGGTGCTCTTTAGCCATCGTGTTCTGGGTGTCAGGGCTGGTGCCTGCATGTAATAGGTTTTTTCTTTCTCTCTTTTAAAATATTTTATTTATTTATTTATGAGAGAGAGAAAGAGGCAGGAGAGAAAGAGAATGGGCACACCAGGGTCTCTAGCCACTGCAAAAGAACTCCAGACACATGCACCACCTCCAGACACATGTATCTGGCTTTATGTGGGTACTGGGAAATCAAACCAGGGCCCTCAGGCTTTGCAGGTAAAAGCTTTAACCACCCAGCTATCTCACCAGGCCCCCTCCTTCCCTCCCTCCCTCTCTCTCTCTTTTGGTATTTTAAGGTAGGGTCTTGCTCTAGGCCGGGCTGACCAGGAATTCATTATGTAGTCTCAGGGTGTCCTTGAACTCATAGCGATCCTCTTACCTCTGCCTCCCGAGTGCTGCGATTAAAGGTGTGCACCATCACACCCAACTCTTTTTTTTTTTTTTTTTTTTTTGAGACAGGATCTCATGTAGCTCAAGGTGCCTTGAACTCACTATGTAATTGATGATGACTTTAAGCTCCTAATCCTCCTGCCTCCACATTCCAAGTGCCATCAGAGGCACTGTGACTAGGCTGAGTTGATTGACTTTCAGGCTGTGCCATCATCTAGATGTCTAATTTCCACCATCCTATAAGCAAGCCTGGAGATAATATACAGGACACATCTCCCCCCTGAGATGTGACAGTTTTCTTATGGGACCAGGCCAGCCTGAATCCCAGGACCTGGGAGGGGGACTAGATGAATCAGGAGAGGAGGTGGGGAAGGAGGTTACTTTGGATTAAGAGCTTTAAAAAGAGTGATTCATGATCATTGCGGCTGACATTTAAAAAGCCCCAAATACTTTTGGTAACCAGCATGCTGCTTTGCATTTTGCCTCCCATTTATCCTGGGAATGGAGCAGACCGCGGTGGCTCTGGGGTATATCATATTTCACTTTCTGCTTCTGAAGCTTTGGTGATGTTTGACTCCTCAGTTTCCCATATTTAACTTATTATTCCAGGATTTCTTTTCATGGGAGCTCTTGCACACTGTAGACAGGGGCTTGGGTGTCAGATAGCCTAGAGCTGGCAACTTGCTTCTTTTCTGCCATCTGTCGTGTGGCTGAGGAAGGCTACTTACTGTCCCGGAGGCACTATTTCCTCTTTAAAGAAAGCAAGGACAATGATGCCAATGTTGTAGGGTATTGGAGGGACTTAAGTGGAGTTATTTCTGTGTAGTGTGGACTTAAAGCTTAGTTTAAACTGTGATGGATGAGATGGTGGAAGGTAGGAGTGGGCAGAAGCAGGTGTCTGGTATGAGGGAGGAATGTGGGTATCTCTCTGTCCTGCTAAGGCATTGGCATAAGTCTGAGTGTCCACAAGAAAGTGTGGATAGAGCTTGACGGGCTTGTTGGATGTAAACATTGAAAGACACAGGGCTTCCTGGCCAACGTGACATTGGTGG
Organism: Orientallactaga sibirica; assembly: GCA_036365145.1. NCBI lineage: Eukaryota > Metazoa > Chordata > Mammalia > Rodentia > Dipodidae > Orientallactaga > Orientallactaga sibirica. Next base: position 4,380,484 of record JAEOAD010000031.1, on the reverse strand, counting down.
GACTTTGGGGGAGAGGAGTTGGGAAGGGTGGTCCAGTAGCCTGCGATACTGGAACTGTGGGTCTTCCCACACAATACAGACTTTTAGAGTTAAAACCCAGAGTCTTGGGCAGTTCTTGGTAGGCCACCCTATAAATGTGCTCTCAATTGTGTCTGGGACTTGGAGAAACTTTAGCTCCTCCAAGGACTCCAGAGCCTCAGCTTGCCCAGCCTGATGCAGGCTACCAGAGGCAGAGAGGGCACTAGGTGATCTCACCACCTCTCCTGAGTTGATTGCCCCAGATTCTTGGACAAAAAAACCACATTATCTGCTGTGGTGATCAGTACCTTCTCCAGCTCCCACAACTGTAACCTATTGGCTCCCTTGCACTTCTCAGAACACACAGACAATATGAGATGACTGTAGTCATGGTTGTTTGTGGGTTTAGTTATTCCTGTCACATTAGAAATACTCAGGGAAGATCTTGGTGTCAGGACCCTCTTCAGAAGTACACCTGCTGTGCTCTAGCTCTGGGAACTGTGCTAGTGCTTTCCTGTTAAACACTTTGAAGGCTCTTAGCTGGAAAGATATGGCCTTTTTTTTTTTTTAGTTTTTCGAGGTAGGGTCTCCCTCTAGCCCAGGCTGACCTGGAATTCACTCTGTAGTATCAGGGTGACCTCAAACTCATGGCGATCCTCCTACCTCTGTCTCCTGAGTGCTGGGATTAAAGGCATGTACCACCTTGCCCAGCAGAAATGGCCTCATTGTACTAAAGAAGTTGCTTTCTCTCTCTGTATCTACCTCTCTCTCTCTCCCCCAAATAAATAAGTAAAAATAACATATTTTTTAAAAGATTAAAAAAAAAGAAAGAAGTAGCTTTCTATTTGTAAAAGAGTTCAGTTGGAAAGGGTGGTGCAGGCCTATAATCCTAGCTACTAGGGCAGGCTAGGGGATCATGAGTTCAAGGCCAGCTTTGGAAACTTACAGAGATGTTTTATTTAAAAGCTAAAAGGAAGTGAAAAGAAGGCTGGGGTGTAGCTCAGTAGGAAGGAGAGTGTTTGCTTATCATGGGAGAGGCCATAGGTCCAATCCTCAGTACTGAAAAAACAAACACCAGGAGACCTTATAGAGGATGGGTCGGGTACTAGGTTTTACTAAAGACCTACATTATCCCAGGTTCCCCAAACCTCAATGTCTTTATCTGTGTATGAGCTAACACATGGGCATGGGCTGGGCTGGGCTTGGCAGAGAGTCTAAGCACTGTCATGCTGGCAGTTGCCACTGCTGCCCCAGGCCTATCCTGGACTGGCTTGGCATACAGCCCTGCTCCAAGTCAGGAGACCCTGTATCTCTCCACTGCTCTTTCCTCCCTCCCTCCCTCCTCCTCCCTCCCTCCCTCTCCCTCCCTCTCTCTCTCTCTCTCTCTCTCTTTCTTTCTTTCTTTCTTTCTTTCTTTCTTTCTAAAAATTTATTTATTTATTTGCAAGCAGATAGAAGAGAGGCAGACACAGAGAGAATGGGTGTGCCAGGGCCTCTAGCCACTGCAAATGAACTCCAAATGCATGTGCCCCTTGTGTGTCTGGCTTACATGGGTCCTGGAGAATCGAAGTGGGATCCTTTGGCTTCACAGGCAAACACCTTAACTGTTAAGCCATTTCTCCAGCCCTCCACTGCTCTTTTCTTCATAAAGGGGTGGCTAGCATGGATCCCGCTCCAGAAGCTAAACCTCTTTCAGGTAGAATGTGGCAGAAAGCCACAGGCTGGGCAGTTGAGAGGCTGAGAGTTGGAATGGAGACACCAGGAAAAGATGGAGACCTGAAGACTGAAGGAACATGGGTGTTCTGCTTCTGCCACTCCAGCTGTGCAATTTAAAAACAATTTTAGAAATTAAATTTGGGCTGGAGAGATTGCTCAGTGGGTAAAGGCACTTGCTTGCAAAGCCTGATGGCCAGGGTTCAGTTCCCCACTACTCATGTAAAGCCAGATGCACAAGGTGATGCATGCATCTGGGAGTCCATTACAGCAGTAGGAGGCCTGGTGCACCCATTTTCTCTCTCTCTAACTCTCTTTCTATATCCCTCCCTCCCTCCCTTCCTCTGTCAAATACATTTTTTTGTGTTTGTTTTTCAAAGTAGGGTCTCACTCTAGTCCCAGCTAACCTCGAATTTACTATGTAGTTTCAGGGTGGCCTCAAACTGTCAGCAATCCTCCTGCCCTCTGCCTCCAGAGTGCTGGGATTCAAGGCATGCACCACCATGCCAGGCAATAAATAAAAATATTAAAAATAAAATAAAAATACAGGGCTTTGGAAGTTAGGGAATAGAATCTAATAGCAGATCTAGATTTTTAGGGGTAATTTTCATTTTTTCCCCTAGCAGTTTCTAGCAGTTAGGGGTCCAGACCTAGAGCAAGGTAGAAGCTAGGGTGCAGGGCACAGTGGTTATTGTAGGCATTTGGCATCACAGCCCATCTAATCTCTGCGAGGCAGATATCTTTAATCCTAGACTTATACCAGAGAAAAGCAGCTCAGAGAGGTGAAGTCAGCAGTCCAAGGTCTACGAAAGGGCAGTGCTGACATTCAGACCAGGGCTGCCAGAGTGCTCCCTCTGGTTCCAGCCAAGTTCAATGAAGAGGCCTGAGGGAGGAGGCCCTGGCAGTCTGTGAATGGCTGACCCCTGGGTGGAGAAGGAAGTAAGGTCCTGAGGGAGAACTGGCAGTCTGAAGCAGGGTCAGCTTTAGGAGGAGAGGCATGGAAACTGTAGTTTTGCATTTATATAGCAAAGCAGCTCATGAATGTGATGAACTGAAGACTCCACCCCCCACCCAACCTCCCAGGACCTCAGGGTCTCCTGGAAGTGGTTGACTGCAAACTTGGTAAACTGATGGGTCAGGAGGGAAACTGGGAAGAGGTAGCGAGGTTTGTCTCTCTTCCCAGCCACACTGACCGCCTGCCTGACCTGGAACTAAGAACTGAAATGGAAATTCAACTGCAAGTCTGAGCAGCTCTGGCTGGAGTTGCTGTGACCATGGGGAATGGATCCGAGCCTGGTGTGGAGTGGGCTCTGTTGTGTGCCATGGAGGCTCCTACTGGCCAGCTACAGTGGGGTTGGGCCACCTAGTCTCCAGTAGGACTAGGGTTGTTCTTGAGTCTCCTAACACCTCCTAGTGTTAGCTCCCCCCCTTGGTTTTTCGAGATAGGGTCGCCCTCTAGCCCAGGCTGACCTGGAATTCACTATGTAGTCTCAGGGTGGCCTTGAACTCACAGTGATCCTCTTACCTCTGCCTCCCAGGTGATGGGACTGAAGGCATGAGCCACCATGCCTGGTTGGATTCTTCCTCCTCTGTGTGTGTGTGTGTGTGTGTGTGTGTGTGTGTGAGAGAGAGAGAGAGAGAGAGAGAGAGAGAGAGAGAGAGGGTCTTTCTACCTAGCCTGGGCTGGTCTAGAACTCATGGCGGTCCCCTTTCCTCAGGCTCATGAGTCATCACTCTGGGCATCTCTGGGAGTCTTGGGAGGCTTACTGGGTGGCACACACCAGGGAAGTTTGGATTACTTCCATCTACCTTGACTCTTTATTGTGACAGTCCTCGAGGCCTACAGAAACTCTCATTTCACAGGGATGAGGAGTGTTTGGGGATTTACAGGTAGAGGTTCTAGTCCATGGAGGGGTGGGATGACTTATTGTCCACAGCTCCAACACTGTGACTTCCTGGAGTGTCCCAGGCTAAGGTTCTGACTACAGGGAAAGTGGGCTCTTAGTGACTCCAAAAGTAGATGTTCCCCACCTTCCTATCTGTCTCCCGATCTTTTTTTTTTTTTTTTTTAAGATTTTATTTTTATGTACTAGAGACAGAGGGGGAGAGAAAGAGTGAGAATGGGCACACCAGGGCCTTTAGCCACTGCAAATGAACTCCAGACGCATGCACCACCATGTGCATCTGGCTTAAGTGGGACCTGGGGAATCGAACCAGGGTCCTTAGGCTTCGAAGGCATGTGCCTTAACAGCTAAACCATCTCTTCAGCCCTCCCGATCGTTCTTAACTTTAGATTTCTAAGTCTACAGTCCAGGAATTGCAGACCTGGAAATCAGTTTTAGGGATGGGAAGGGTAAGTGACCAGTTCAGGATGGCACATGGGAGGTACTGAGGCAGGGTACCAGTGCCTTTAGTGTTTGCTGAGCCTCCAGCCCTCAGTCCCACCCTGTCATGGGCATAAGGCTCAAGGATTCCCAAAGGGGAAGCAGGACACCAAGAGCCAGCCAAGGAGGACAGGGTCAGGAGGGCTGGAACTCCCTGGAGCCTCAGAAGTAGCAAGGTCATTGAGGAGTCATCAAGGCCGGACTTCTGGCATGCTGCTCAGGGAGAAGAAAGTGATTGCTCACTGTTACACTTGCATGCACTTCAGTGGTTCAAGGCACTTTCTCCATGTATTACTCTTGATTTACAGGGCTCCAGATGCTAGCTGAACAAACTACCCTCTAAGATTACAGGTCCAAGGCATTTGAAAACACTGTAATTTAGGGTGGACTGACAGGTGATATTAAAAAAAATCTTTTCCTGTTTTTCAAGACATTTTCATTGAACCAGTGGTACTTTTATGGGACCGAGAGACATGAATATTGTTTAATGTGCTTTAACTCGACCAGTGGCCAATAAAAGATGACAAGCCGCACAGAACCGCTGTAGGACTACTTGCTCCTCTCTTCTGGTTTGCTAGAGGCTCTGGGACATTTGGGCTGCCCTCAGGCACCTGCATCTGTCCCAGTGCCGCCGCTTGCAGAAGCAGGGACTCCAGCCCGGAGCACGCCTCCGGGTCTTGACTGTAGCTGGCTCTCGGCCCGGAGCAGCGGCCTCTCAGGGTTGCTCCTGGACCGCAGTAGGAAAGGTGTGGACCGGCCACAGAGGAAAAGAAGCGCCGGCGCACCAGCGTCTCGGTGGACCTGGACAGTTTGGGAGGGAGGGCCACCCCCTCCCAAGTGACTGTCTCCGGGTATCAGATGACACGCAGGGGCACCGCCCTCGGCTTGATGCCACAGAGGTTAAGAGACTCATGTCCCATACACACAGCTAGCTGGGTGACAGACAGCATGTGGGGTATACCGTTTTGACAACGCATCCGGGAATCCGCACGGCCCCCACTTCTGCAAGGCGCACGCCCCTTCCCTCGGTTCTGATCCCGCAAGCAAGGAGTCGTGGGGTGTGGGGCACCTGCACGAGCCCTTTGGTCAGGAGAGGAGGCCCTCGCCCAGCCATCACCCTTGTGCAAACCGAGGCGAGGCGAGGCGTGGCAGGTATTGGAGTGACAGTAGTCCCCAGTAACCCGGGACCTGGAGTGTGGGGCCCACTCTCTACCTTCTGACCACTCGAAGGGAGGTCTTTCAGCACGAGGCGCAAGCCCAGTGCAGCGACCGTGGTGGCCACGCAGGAACTTGGAGGTCCAGGGTCCTGGTGTCCCCAAGCCAGCGGCGGTTGTGTGTCCTTGATCAAATCCCTTGCTTTCCTGTGGGCCGCCTGGCCGGAGCTCCCCCCCTCCCGCACCCCCAAGCCCCCCACCCCCGGCGGTGGCTGGCCGCGCATGCTCCGTGGCCGGACGGCACGGAGGAGCGAAGCGAGCGAGAGGGCGGGCGCCCTAGCTGCTTTGCATTGACGCCAGCAGCTGCTGGAGGTCACCGCTGGGGGCTGGGCGCGGCGCGTCACCGCCAAGACCCGGCCGGGAGCGCGGAACCGGAGTCTCCGCGGCGCGGCCAGATGTGGCTGCGCTAGCCGCTCGGGGGCGCTTCTCGACGGCGCGGCCCGCAGCCAAGCGGGGGACCTCGCTTCGCCAGCGCGGCGACGGTCCTCGCGCGGCCGCCCCCCCGTCGCAGCTCCGGCCTGTCGCTCATCCAGGAGGGCGGAGGAGATAGACGGCCGTGGGCGCTGAGGTGCCCAGGGGCCGTGTGTCCCTCGGGGAAGGGGGAGGCCGTCGATCGAGGCGAGGGCGGCGTCGCGAGCGCAGCGCGAGCTCCCGGTGGCCCAGGGCGTCAATCTCCTCCCCTGACATTCCCCCGGAAGCGCGGCGATGTGAGAGGGAGGCGGCGGCGGCGGTGGCGGCGATTCCCGCCTCAGGAAGGGCATGTTCGGAGGGGCGGCCGCGGCGCGCCTCTTGTCCCGGAGCCCCGTCCCCACGGCCACGGTCACGGCCGCCGCCGCCGCCGCGCGCGCACCGTGATAAAAGGGACGGCCGCCGCGTTTCCTGCCGCGAGACACCCCCGCGCCCGCCCGCCCGCCCGCCTGCCTCCCGCCCAGGCGGCGATGACACCGCGCCCGCGGCGGCCCCGAGGCGCCGCGCCGGCCGTTTGCTGAAGCGGATCGCCGCCGCTGCCCGCCAGCGTGTCCCGTCAGCATGGGCTGCGCCCCAAGTATCCACATCTTCCAGAGCCGGCCGGCGTTCCACGGCGGGAGCAGCGAGGACGAGGACGAAGACGCGCGGGGCCCTGCGCCGCTACCCCGACCCTATTTCCAAAAGCTGCCCGCGGCTGCCGTTCGCCCCGGCCTCCGGGAGTCCGAGCCTCACGACGGCAGCGGTTCGAAGGTGAGCCAAGCGCCCCGGGACGCCGGACGGCGACACCGGGCTCCGCGTAGGGCCGGGTGGGGCTCCTTCGGCTGGCGGCCGTCGCGCCCCGGCGTTGCCCGAGGGGGGCTTTGATCGATGCCAACAGCCCTCGTGTTTGCGGGAGTTCGCGGATCGAGACTGCCCCGGCCGAGGCGTCCATCCGTCGGTTCGTTCAACAGGTCCGACGTTGCTAGCAAGCGGGACTAGCCGAGGTGCTCGAGTCCCTCCCGTCCATCGGGTGGGTGGGTGTGAATGTGGGGGAACCTACCGAGAGGGTAGACGAGTGTACATCTCGCTCTTTAAGAGGTCCCGGTGGGTGAAAAGGGGGGAAGGACGACCGACCCTGTGTGCAAGGGTTCTTGGACCCCGCCGCCCCGTTAGGCTTTCCCGAACCTGGATCAGCCTGGCACATGCACTTTCACTTTTCCGTTTTCTTTGGGACAGTTGCAATGGAATCTGCAACCTCAGTTTGACTTCACCGTACTTGTATCCTGAGTTGACGTTCATTAGCATACGAGTTGTATTTAAAGCCTCCGGAATTAGGAAATGCTGTTTGAAACGCGATTTTTTCAAGGGTTCAGCAGGACAAAGTTAATTTTTTATGAGACAGTCTGGGACACGCTGTGGCTGGTCTCCCCCCCCTCCCCACTTTCCCATTTGAGTGTCTTCCCCAGTGTGTTTTGCCTCTCTCGGCTTTGTCAGTTTCGAGGCTGTCTTTGCTAAGGTTTTCTAAAGGTATAAAAAGAAAAGGTGAAGGCATACAGCAGGCAGCTTAACTACTTCTAAGAATTTTAGAGTCACAGCTCACAAATTGGCCTATGTTTTATTAAGGTAGTAAATAAACAAAACCTCTGGGGTGCTTGGCTGCAGATAAGTGAACATCAATCAGCTCTTCTGGTCGCTGCCAATTTTCAAGTTTTACAATTTCTTTCTTTTTTTTTTTTATTCTTGTTTACTGAGGATTACTGAATCTCCCAAATTGGAAGGATAAGGTTGATCTGCTTACTGTCTTAAATTACTGGCAATCATTAAGATAAGTTTTTCTATATGAAAGGGAAAAACCGTCTTCAACATTTGTAACTGAAGTGATTTCCACACCCCTAGCATGACCTAAGTGAAAATAACTTTGTTGAATTCAAAAGTTGAATTTTGTAGATTCTTTAAATAAACCTGTGATATGATGTTAAGATTGTTAGGCCAAGCTGCTTATAATGTTAGTGGGAAGTGTATGCACTAAGTCTCTCAAACTAGCTTAAAAACAAAAGAAAACAAACAAAATATTATATAGGAGTTGAATGTGGAAACTAAAAAAATGTCACAATTTTTAAAATTTTTATTTATTTGCAAGGAGGGGGCACAGAGAGAATGAGCACACCAGGGCCTCTTGCCACTGCAAATGAATTCCACATGTAAGGACCACTTTGTGCATTTGGCTTTACATGGGTACTGGGGAATTGAGCCCCAGATGTCTGGCTTTGCAAACAAGCACCTTTTAGCTGCTGAGCCATCTCCCCAGCCGCAAATGTCACATTTTCCTATCCAAATCTAACATTAGTTTTTTTTTTTAAAGCTATTTGTTTATTTGCGAGCAGAGAGAGCAGAAAGACCGACAGAATGAGCCTGCCAGGGCCTCCAGCCACTAGGAACAAACTCGAGATGCATACATCACTTTGTGCATCTGGCTTTATGTGGGTACTGGGAATTGAACTGGAGTTGATAGGCTTTGCAAGCAAGTGCCTTAACTGTTGAGCCATTATCTCCAGCCTCTAATATTACTTGTTTTGCATTAACTAGTATCAAATTTCGAAAGTAATCTTTTTAGTACAACTCCTTGGTTCTTATAGGCTTTTGGGTGGCAGCCTGGAAGTCTTGAATTTATGTTAGACATCTTGTAAGTCTCTCCAGTGCAACAATATTTATTCTTCTGCTCTCTGTAGGCCCCTGGGCATCTGAGTTCCTGTTCCAAGTATTCTGGTACATTATGTTGGGGCCCAGAAAATACACTCATCCTTACAGTATCTAGTCCAGTGGCATGCATATAGTATGTGCTAAATGAATGTTTGTTTGTTTGTTTGTTTATTTATTTATTTATTTATTTTTTTGAGGTTGGATCTCACTCTAGCCTAGACTGACCTGGAATTCACTCTGTAGTTCCAGGCTGACTTCAAACTCATGGAGATCCTCTTACCTTTGCCTCCTGAGTGCTGGATTAAAGGTGTATCACCATGCCCAGCAATATTTATTTGCTTATTTGTGTAAGTGTGTGTGTACATACATGAGTGTAAATGGGTGTACATGTGCCATGCGTCCAGCTTTGCATTCAGTTTTATGTGGGTACCAGGGAATCAAACCTGGGATAAAGGCTTTGTAAGCAAGCATCTTTAATCACTGAGCCATTTCCCAGCTCTGAATTTATTATTTTTATTTTCATTTAAAAAATATATTCTTTAATACTTTATTTATTTGAGAGAGAAAGTCAGAGGCAGATAGACAGATAGATAGATAGAGAGATAGAGAATGGATGCTCCAGGGCCTCTAGCCACTGTAAATGAATTCCCAACGGTATGTGCCACCTTGTGCATGTGGCTTACGTGGATACTGTAGAATCGAACCTGGGTCCTTAGGCTTCGCAGGCAAACAACCACTATGCCATCTCTTCAGCCCTTTATTTTCATTTTTTTAAATTTTTAAATTATTTTTTTGGAGAGAGACACAGAGAGAGACAGAGAGAGGGAGAGGAAGACAGAGATGGGCATGCCAGCAGTGTCTCAGCTGCTGCGAACGAACTCCAGATGCGTGCGCCCCCTTGTGGTCAAGTGCGGCATTGCGCCCTTGCGTCACTTTGCATCTGGCTAAACGAGGGACCTGGAGATTGGAACCGCTGGAGATTGGAACCAGTGTTCTTTAGCTTAGGAGGCAGGCGCCTTAACCCCTAAGCCATCTCTCTGGCCCAATTTTTTTCTTTTTTTTTTTTGAGGTAGGGCCTTGCTGTAGCCCAGGCTGACCTAGAATTCACTATGTACTCTCAGGGTGGCCTTAAACTCATGACAGTCCTACCTCTGCCTCCTGAATGCTGGGATTAAAGGCATGTGCCACCATACCCAGCTCTTACTTTCATTTTTGATCCATGTGTGATGTGCATGCATGTATGTGTACATGTTCATGTGTTTGTAGGTATGTGTGTGTGGAGGCCAGAGGTCCACACTGGGATCAATCTGTTTGTTCTTTGAGACAGGGTCTTTTGTTGAACCTAGAGCTCATTTGGCTAGACCGATGAGCCCCAGGGATTCCCTGTATCTACTTCTCTAGAACTGGGATTATAGGCAGTGCTCAAAGCCTGGCATTTTATATGGGTGCTGGGGATCCAAATTCAGGTTCTTAGGCTCACACAGCGAGCACTTTGCCCAGGCTGGATTTATTTTTTATTGTTAACTGAATAATGATACTAATGTCACTGGAATTTGATTCCACAAAGCACCCGATAGGCTTTATAGTAATCCTACTGGGAGGAATCAAATCATAAGCAGCAACAGTACAACAAATAGAAATGAGAGTCTCTCCCATATTTGTTATTCATGAGCTGGTCATATTTAAGCATACCAAGTGATAGAGGTAGTTATCAGTTTTTTTAGTCCAGTATTTTTCTTTTTAAATTAAGGTGTAAATAAACTCTGAAAATTGAAGAAAAAAACATGTTAGAGAAGATAAACTTCCAGCAATTTAGAAGATAAAATTACAATTAATTTGAGTTTCTTTATATTAACACCTCAATATCTTAGTTTAGTTATTATTATTATTTTTTTGTTTGTTTTGTTTTGTTTTTTTTTTTTTTTTTTTTTTGAGGTAGAGTCTCCCTTTAGCCCAGGTTGACCTGGAATTTACTGTGTATTCTCAGGGTGGCCTCCAACTTACAACAATTCTCCTACCTCTACCTCTTCCTCTGACCTCCTAAGGGCTGGGACTAAAGGTATATGCCACCATGTCAAGCTCATTCAAGTCAGTGAATCTTTGAGTGAATTTCCACAAGAAATTTAGTAGGGAATGTTTTATATTCCTAACAGTGTATAATAAATAGTTCAGATTAAACAGTATATGTTCGACACTGTAATATATCCCACATATGTTCCATGCAATAATTTGTGGACTATTAGTAATTATTACATGAATAAAGGGTTCCATGGTCAAATCAGTGTGAGAAATGCTGGCTCAAACTAAGTTGAGCCATGTTCTCTCTCTTTTTCAGACAATATCACTACACTGCCCAAGCTGACCTTGATTTTGTGATCATAATGCCTCAGCTTTCCAAAGTGTGTGCTCCAAGTCCATTTCAGCCAAATTCTTTATGTAGGACTTGTCAGAGAACTCAGCCTCTGAAAATAACCTATGATTCTCCAAGGGGTGTTTCGATTATGCTGATTTTCCTAAATTTGTTTGATTATAGGACCCCTTATTGTTTTATCTTAGGCAAGAAGTATATTTAGCAGTAAAACGCAACAAATGTGATTTGCTTCTTGATTCTAAAGATGTTCTATGTTCTAGTAATAAATCAGGTTGAAGATATAACTTATTTAAATATTACTAAAAATACTCTAGCTGTTTATTCATTTCAGTTTTATCATCTATGTGGTTACAGATAATGAATACCATGTTCAGTTTGAACACTTACAGTTTTGTTTATTTTTACTCAATGTAAGCTTTAACTGTAACATTTCAATATTTTCTTGTCAGTCTTTGGATTGACTCTGTTTCCTTTTTCCTTAGCTGGGACTTGAGGTGTCCTTGAAACACTTGTGTACAGGGGAGGGAGTGTTAGAGATCCTATGCTCACTCCCTTTTTTTTTTTTTTTTTTTTTTACAAACACCCAGTGCAATTCTATTTTTTAAAAACATATTTACCTATTTATGACAGAGAGATATGAGAGAATGGGCACTCTGGAGCCTCTAGCCACTGCACACAAACTCCAAATGCATGTACCACCATGTGCACCTGGCTTACATGAGTTCTGGGTAGTCCTTAAGGCAAGTAAGTGCCTTAAACACTAAGCCATCTCTCCAACCCTCACCCAGTGTAATTCTAATGATTGATGTCCTCCATTCCTAGCCTGGTTCATCAGCTTAGAGGTGTCAGTCATATCTGTTTTACTTTAGGCCTGGTATTCAATAAGACTTCCTTAAATATTTGTTGAATTTGAGGATTGTGTGAACCATGCTTATGAATCTCCTCTGTATATTACAAAGTAGAAACAGAAATCCCTTTAAAAAATTTTTTTTTAGAAAGACGGAGAGAGAGAGAGAGAGAATTGGTGTGCCAGGGCCTCAGCCACTGAAATTGAACTCCAGATGTTTGTGCCACCTAGTGGGTATGTGTGGCCTTGTGCTTGCCTCAGCCATCTGGCTTAATCTGAGACTTGAGATGTTTGTGCCACCAAGTGCCTTAACTGCTGAGCCTTGTGCTTGCCCAGAAACCACTTTTTTTTTTTTTTTTTTTTTTTGTTTTGATCTGGAGGCTGTTGGAACATGGGTCTCAGGGTGGCCTCGCAACTCTGCCCTTAACTGCCTGAGTGCTGGGATTAAAGGCGTGCGCCACCATGCCCGGCCAGAAACCACTTTTAACTAGAGTGGAGGCTGTGAAGTTTGGATTTGGTTTTGTGGGAATCTCTGGTTATTGCTCCTAGAGCATTGTACTCTAGGATAATGTATTTTCATCTCAGTGAGCAGCATTGATTTTCCTGTAAAGATGTAAGGATTTAGTGCAGCTAGGAGGGCAGTACATAGCAGATGATTAATAATATGTGGCCGCACACTAACCTGACCAAGTGTTAGTGTTATCCTTAGCACCTTCTCAAGATCCTCATGCTCTCCAGCGTGTCTGACTTTGTTCCCTGTTGCTTCTTTCATTGTCCTTTTTTCCCCTCCATTTTTCTCTTATTCTTTAAATTTAATTTTTTTTGAAACAGGTCTTATGTAAGCTAGATTGGTCTTACATTCACTATGTAGCCAAGGATGACCTTGATTCCTGGTCTACCTCCCAAGTGTGGGGAGTATGAACAGGTGTCACCCCCACACCTGGCCTTTTCTCATTTTTCTTTGCCTTCTCCTTCTTCCCAGTCTTCCTCCCTGCATCTGCCTGCCAGCCCCCCTTCTCCACAAAACTGACCAATTTAATCAGCCAAAAGTTATTGGATTCTTAGCCATAGAATAAATTTTATTGTATATATATATATATATATATATATATATATAGAGAGAGAGAGAGAGAGAGAGAGAGTAATTATTATTGCCTGATCTTGATTTACAAGCGGATCAATCACATTTTTGTTTGCCTAAATTTATGCAATTTTCTTTGTGTGTCACCTGATTGACTTTGTTCCTCCACCAAGTTACTAAAAGTTTTCCTCTGAAAATATAGTTGAGAAAATAAGATCTAACTTTCTGCTACTATTATAATACAATGCAGTTTATCTTCGACAGTCAGGATGATAAGTTTCCTCATCATTATGTTTTCAAGTCTCTCTTTCTCTTTCTTTCTTTTTTTCTTTCTTCTTTCTTTTTTCTTTTTTTTTTTCTTTTTCTTTCTTTCTTTCTTTCTTTCTTTCTTTCTTTCTTTCTTTCTTTCTTTCTTTCTCTCCTCTCTCTCCTCCCCCCCTTCCCCCTCCCCCTCCCTCCCTCCTTTCTTTCTTTCTTTCCTTCCTTCCTCCTCCCTCCCTCCCTTCCTTCCTTCCTCCCTCCTCCCTCCTCCCTCCCCTCCTCCCTCCTTCCTTCCTTCCTTCCTTCCCTCCCTCTTTCTTTCTTTCTTTCTTTCTTTCTTTCTTTCTTTCTTTCTTTCTTTCTTTCGTAGGGTTTCACTGCAGCTCAGGCTGACCTGGAATTCATTATGTAGTCTCAGGGTGGCCATGAACTCATGTAGATCCTCCTACGTCTGCCTCCCAAGTGCTGGGATTAAAGGCATGCACCACCACTCCCAGCTTAAGTCTTTGTTTTTAAAAATATTTTTATTTATTTATTTGAGAGAGAGAGAGAGAGAGAGAGAGAGAAGGCAGGTAGAGAGAGAGAGAGAGAAGGAAGGAGGGAGGGAGGGATGGAGGGAATGACAGAGGGAATGAGAATGGGCATGCCAGGGCCTCTAACCACTGCAAATAAACTCCAGGCACATATGCTATCTTGTGCATCTGGCTTATGTGGGTCCTGAAGAATAGGACCTGGGTCCTTGGGCTTTGTAGGCAAGTGCCTTAACTGCTAAGCCATCTCTCTAGCCCTTAAGCCTTTTCTTTTTTTTTTTATTATTTTTATTATTTTTTATTTATTTTTGGAGAGAGACAGAGAGAGAGAGGGAGAGGGAGAGGGAGACAGAAATGGGCGTGCCAGCAGTCTCTCAGCCCCTGTGAATGAAATCCAGATGCATGCGCCCCCTTGTGGGCAAGTGCGGCATTGCGCCCTTGCGTCACTTTGCATCTGGCTAAACGTGGGACCTGGAGATTGGAACCGCTGGACATTGGAACCAGCGTTCTTAGGCTTAGGTGGTAGGCGCCTTAGCCGCTAAGCCATCTCTCCAGCCCTTGTTTTTGTTTTTTTGAGTTAGGGTCTTGCTGTAGCCCAAGCTGACCCAGAATTCACTATGTAGTCTCAGGGTGGCCTTGAACTCACGGTGATCTTCCTACCTCTGCCTCCTGAGTACTGGGATTAAAGGCTTGCACCACCATACCCAGCTCCTTAAGCCTTACTTTATATAGAATTTTACCTTTTAGGATTAGCTATGAAGATTTTTTTCTTTGCATTTTCTTACATTTTTGTTATATACATAAAATATTTTGCATCTATATACCATAACATTTACACAAATATTTCCCACTGTCATTTATTTGGTGGAGGAACAAATCATGTAAATCAGAAAAACGTGATTAGTTTATTTACAAATTAAGATCAGACAACAAACTTTATTCTATCTAGCATGCATGCATGCAGATGTACAAGATAAGAAACATCATAACTTTGTCTGGTTCTTAAGATAAATATTATGTCACAGTTCTGTCACCTGCCTTGGGCTTTGACTCTTTTCATGCTGAAATGAGGGTTATGCTGGGGCCTGTGATCTTTTTGGCACTGATGTTCTCCTTGAAGAGGCTTGTGACACTTTACCCCAGGATGGCTTGCCTATTTGGACTGGGTTCTTAAACAGGGGAAGGTTCAAGGTATAAGGCCTTGGAGTGGGGCAAACTTCTGAGAGTAACCTAAAATGACTTAAAGGACAGAGTATTTCAGAAAATTAAAACAAAAAAAATTTCAAAAACAGAGGAAAAAATTACTTACTTAGGATATAAGTAAACCCTTAGTCATGCCCAAGGTCAGTGGTTTCTCAGAAGAGTGAGGCAATTAAAGGCAGTGGACTCTTGAGTTCTTAGAGTGCAGATTATTCTTATTAGTAACATCTGCCATTTCTTGGATGCCCTCTACTTTGTAAGCCTTGTGCTCAATCATTGCAGATGATATCTATTTAATTCTTGCAGCCCTGTGGGGGTGGTGATCAGTTCTCTTTAGTAGGCAAGGTACCAGAGATTAGAGATTTGCCCTGGGTCCAAACTCCATTATTTATGGCTCTCAATCCTTCGGTTGTTACTCTCTGTTAACTACCTGTGTTCATTATGTCTCTCATTCTTTGAATTTATTTTTTTTCCAATTTTCTTTTTTTAAAGATTTTATATTTATTTATTTATTAGAGACAGAGAGAGGGAGAGGAAGAGAGAGAGAAAAAATGGGCACACCAGGGCCTCCAGCCACTACAATCAAACTCCAGATGCATGTGTCACCATGTGCATCTAGTTTACGTGGAACCTGGAGAATCAAACCTGGGTCCTTAGGCTTCACAGGCATGCGCCTTAACTGCTAAGCCATCTCTCCAGCCCTCAATTTTTTTTTGAAGCAGGGTCTTACTCTAGCCCAGGCTGACCTGGAACTTACTCTGTAGCCCAGGTTGTCCTTGAACTCAGGGAGATCCTCCTACCCCAGCCTCGTGAGTGCTGGGATTAAAGGAGTATACCATTATGCTGGGCCTTCCTGTGAGACTACATATGAATTATATCACCTGGGTTTTAATCAAACATTCTGATTTTGCATTACCAGAATGCTAAATCTTTACTTGGTAAGGAAGTTGGTTATGTAGACTTACCTTAGGTTTCTGTGTTTGTGGAAGTTATAGCCACCTATATGTTCTCCAGCCTGCTTTTTTTCTTTTCTGTCTGAAATGAGCTGGCAGTGAATCCTTGGAGTTCTTCCCCTCTTCCTCAGGCTACAACCTTCCTTAGCAGGAGCTAGGTCTTCCCCCTAGGTCTCCATGTTGGCATCCTCTGGGTGCCCAGATGAAAGCTTTCGTTAGTCCCTGGTTGGGCTTGCAGTCTTTGTTGTGCTTTTGAAACCTTCCTCTCTAGCCTTTGTAGCCCTACAATTTCTATTTTGGGCTTTCTCCTGGATTAGAGACTTCTTGAGGGTAAGGACTATGTCCTAGTTTTAATACACTTCTAAATGTTTGGCACACAGTAAATATTTATATTAGCACCCCAGTTTCTGAGACTGATAAGAATTTGATATATATATTTGTAGGGTCTATCTCACCCTGTTTAAATTGAACAAAAACTGGTAGGATGTGTTCCATGTGTTTTAACAAAAAGCCAAAGTACCCTTGAGCCAGTGATTAATCTGTGGGGTTATTAGTAAAGCTTTTGCCTTTAATTTTGGCTGTGTTCAGGTTGAACAATGTTCTTAGGTCCCCTCCTTCTGTTCTACTTTCGTGCTCTTTGGTAGGAAGAGTGTTGGAATATCATGTCCGAACACTGTTTTGACAGGTTTTGTATTGCTGTCTGGTAGCTGCAGGCATGAAATGTAGTTTGCCCATCCACACCGACAGGAAGGATGTTACAAATTTCCCTGAACTCTGAGCATGACCTCAAAGGACTCAGCGACCAGGGGCTCACTAGTACTTTAATTCTGCATGGGTTGGAAATACACCTTGTTTGTAGAACTCATCCTCTTTCATTCTGTCTCTCTTTCATGTCCTACATGGTAGCTTCAGCTCTTATCCCACTGCCAAGTGGGTTAGCTCAAACAGCTCCGTGCTGTCCTCAGGTGTTTGGAGTTGATGGCAGCTTCCCAGCTGAGGTAGTGTTGAAAGAGTACTACAGGAGGAGCTAGAAACATGGCTGAGGTCCATTTCAGAAGTATTGGCAAATCCCGATCTTGCTTTTTCTCAAGTAGGGATGTGGTTCAGTGGAAAAGCACTTAGCTAGCATGTTGATTCCCTCTGCCCGACATACAATATTCAAAAAAAGAAGGGCTGGAGAGATGGCTCAATGGTTAAAGGCATTTACTTATGTAGTCTTGATGGCCCAGGTTCGATTCTCCAGTACCCACAAAGTGGCATATGCATCTTGACTTCATTTACAGTGGCAGGAGGCCCTTCTCTCTCTCTCTCTTTCCCTCATTAAAAAAAAAAAAAAAAAAAAAAAAAAAAGGAGACTAGAATATCTTTGTCACAATGAGGCTTATTTAATGTGTGAAAGTGTTTTGTAAACTAAGGCATTGTTATAGCATATAAGGATTAATCATTTTCTTTTTTATTTTTTCCCATACTGGGATCAAACTGGGATAGTCACTTTTCTTAAAGGTATATATATTTCTTAAATACATATTTTCTCTATATATTCATGCCTTTTTCCATCCATCAATTCTATTTATTTATTTATTTATTTAGTTTTTCGAGGTAGGTTGTCACTCTGGCCCAGGCTGACCTGGAATTCACTATGTAGTCTCAGGGTGGACTTGAACTAACAGTGATCCTCCTACCTCTGCCTCCCAAGTGCTGGGATTAAAGGCATGTGCCACCATGTCCGCCCAATTCATTTTTTTTTTGTTTGTTTTTGTTTTTCGAGTTAGGGTCTTGCTATAGTCCAGGCTTACCTGGAATTCACTCTGTATTCTCAGGGTTGCCTCAACTCACAGTGATCCTCCTACCTCTGCCTCCTGAGTGCTGGGATTAAAGGCGTGCACCACCACACCCAGCCTCATTTTATTTTTGGATGCCTTTCCCAAATAAGTTTATTCTGTCTGTATACTTAACCCCTAAACACCTCAGTATGCCTATCATTTACTAGTACCTATTCATACTAAGTTCTGTTGTGTCTTGTTCCCCTTAGCAGGTTTCTGAGAGTCATCTGTGACAATGACTCAATCATTTCTTCTTTCTTCTTGCCAAATTAAGTAGTATTTCTTTTTGTTTGTTTGTTTGTTTTTGTTTTTCAAGGTAGGATTTCGCTCTAGCCCAGGCTGACCTGTAATTCACTCTGTATTCTCAGGGTGGCCTCAAACTCACAGCGATCATCCTTCCTCTGCCTCCTGAGTGCTGGGATTAAAGGTGTGCGCAACCATGCCCAGCTTCCAAATTAAGTACTATTCTGTTACATGAATAAGTCACAGTAACCCATTCTCATGTTTATTGATACTATTTCTAAGTTTTGGCTGTTAAGACTAAAACTACTATTAATATTATAGGTTATTTTGTGGACATATACTTTTTTTTAAAAAAGCTTTATTTATTTGAGAGAGAGAAGGCAGATAAAAAGAGAATGGTTGTGCCAGGGCGTCCAGCCACTGCAAACGAACTCTAGATACGTGTGCCATCTTGTCCATCTGGCTTATGTGGGTACTGGGGAATCAAACCTGGGTTCTTAGGCTTAGCATGCAAGTACCTTAACCACTAAGCCATCTCTCCAGCCTGACATATATTTTTTGGGTAAGAACAAGAAGTGGAATCTGGGTCTTGGATAGGTATGTATTTAGTTTTTTTTTTTTTTTTGAGGGAGGGTCTCACTCTAGCCCAGGCTGACCTGGAATTCACTATGTAGTCTCAGGGTGGCCTCGAACTCCATGGTGATCTTCCTGCCTCTGCCTTCCAGTGCTGGGATTAAAGGCATGTGCCATCATGACCGGCTTGAATTTAGTTTTTTAAAAAACTGCTTCACTTTTTCCTAAATGGTTAATACAGTATTAGATTTGCCAACAATATGCAGTACAGATTCAGTTTTGCCTCTATGTCTTTGCCATTACTGGTGCCATCAATCTTAATTTTAACTTTGCTGGTGGATGTGTAGTTTAATCCTTATTGTGGATTTGACTTCCATGGCTAATGGTCTTGAGTACTTTTTTCACATACTATATCAATTATTTAACTTTACTTTTGAAGTTTTTAACACTT
Source organism: Orientallactaga sibirica (assembly GCA_036365145.1). Classification (NCBI taxonomy): domain Eukaryota; kingdom Metazoa; phylum Chordata; class Mammalia; order Rodentia; family Dipodidae; genus Orientallactaga; species Orientallactaga sibirica. The sequence continues at coordinate 4,361,675 of JAEOAD010000031.1, read as the reverse complement.
TTATTAAAAGAATATACACACATATTTGGTATCTCAGGGTAGAGAAAGCCATAATAAAGAGGTTACACAAGGCATTTACAATAAAGGAAAAGGTTAATAAACACATCTAAGTCAAAAATAAAAAAAAACTCATCAAAGGCTGGAGCAGTGGCTTAACCATTAAGGCGCTAGCCTGCGAAGCCCAAGGACCCATTTTGGATGATTCCCCAGATCCCCACATAAGCCAGATGCACATGGTGACACATGTGCCTAGAGTTCGTTTCAGAGGCTAGAGGCCCAGGCATGCCCATTCTCATTCATTCTCTCTCTCTCTCTGAATAAATACAAAATAAAATATTAAAAAGGAGAAAGTAAGAACTCATCAAATAAGAATGAAAAGCAAAGCCACTGACTAGAAGAAACTTACAGTGCATGATAGCAAAATATATAAGAAATCGAGACTTCAATATGGCAGTATCAGAGGAAATAAAGATATTAAAAAATGTTCAACCTTGTTTGGGAAATGTAAATGTCAAGCACAAGGAAATAACATTTAAAAATATTATTCATATTTTTATTTGGGAGAGAGAGTAAGAGAGAGGGAAACAGACAGAGAGAGAGAGAGAGAGAGAGAGAGAGAATGGGCACACCAGGGCCTCTAGCCAAATATACTTCAGATGCATGTGCCATCTTGTGCATCTGGTTTTATGTGGGTTCTGGGGAATTGATCTTGGGTCCTTACACACTGCAGGCAAGTGTCTTAACCACTGAGCCATCTCTCTTGTCCAGAAATAACATTTTTATATTCATTAAGTTGGCAAACATTTAAAAATCTGATGGTATTTTGAGGAAATCCTTGACACTGTGAGTAAAGGATAGGAGGGAAGGCCAAAAGGCCAGGATGTGGAGTTTGAAGTCCATCCTGTAAACCTCAGGAAGCGCCCAAAGGCTTTTTACAGGTTTCCAGGTAGAAATTGCAGTGTTGTGGTAAGGGGAAAGCCAGAAGTGGGACATCGTCCCATATTGTTGCAGTGGTTCAGATACAACCAGGTATAGCTATCTTTGTGAAGTGGTTTTGGAAAGAAGAGAATGAGCAAAGGAAAAACTGAGAGGCTAAGGGTAAATTATGGACTTGGGGAATGAGTGGAAGAGAAGAGGAAGGTGACTCAGAGGTTTGGGTTTACCAGCTTAGGGGACTGTGACATGCCACAGTTGGTATGGTGCTCTGTGCTTTACCAAATGCTATTTTGGTACATCACCTCACTTGATGTTCCCCTAAGTCCCTGTGAAGTAGAATGGAGGAATTTTATTTTTCCTATTTTAAGTTGTAAAGAAGCAGAAATTCAAAGAATATAGGATGATTTGTCCAACTTTGTGGTGACCAGTTACAGAAACAGATTTCCTATAATAGTATAGGATAGATGCCAGCAGAGAAAGAGGTTAGGAAGGGTTTTGTTTTGTTTTGTTTTCCCTCTCAGTTTTTGGTTCTTTAATCATTTTATAAAAATAAACTTTTATTTTTCCTCATTGTAAACACAATGTTTAGTGGGGAAAACTTGAAAAATACACAAAAGAACAAGTATCATTTAAATTGCAAAATCCGTAGCAGAGGAAGGTGGATTGCTGTGAGTTCGAGGCCACCTCAGACTATATAGTGAATTCCAGCCTGGGCTGGAGAATGAGACCCTACCTTGAAAAACCAAATAAATATATAAATAAATAAATTACAAAATCACTCAAATTATAATCAGAAGATAATTTAAGGTGGTATGTTTCCTTCATTCATGTGAACTATTTTGAGTAGCTAAAAACTATCTTTTAAACAGTATTACTCTTTAGCTCTGAGAAACATTTAGTTGCTATTTCCTCAAATGTCATTCCCCTTCCATTTCCTCATTCACTTGTTCTGAAGCTTGGTCCACTTGGTAGAGGGAGGATTAGACACATCTTGGTCTGTCCTTAGGTCGCTTCACTACAACTTTGCCTCTCCATGTTTCTTTTGGGAAGAATTCTTAGTTCAGCCTTTCATCTTACTAAGTCATTCCTTAAGGTCTAAGCCCTAGCCCATTGAATTTTTATTTATTTATTTATTTTTAGTTTTTTGAAGTAGGGTCTCATTCTAGCCTGGGCTGACCTGGAATTCACTATGTAGTCTCAGGGTGGTCTTCAATTCACAGTGATACTCCTACCTCTGCCTTCCGAGAGTGCTGGGATTATAGGTGTGCGCCACTGCACCTGGCTTTAGTTATTTATTTTATTTGGCTTTTTAAAAATATTTTTTCTTTTATCTATTTATTACAGAGAGAGAGGGTGGGAGGGAGGTAGACACAATGGGTGCACAGGGGCCTCTAGCCACTGCAAATGAATTCCAGATGTGTATGCCACCTTGTGCATCTGGCTTTACTTGGGTACTGTGGAATCAAACCTGGGTCTTTTGGCTTTGCTGGCAAGCATCTTAACCACTAAGCCATCTCTCCAGCCCAAATTTATGTTTTTATTTATTTATTTGAGACAGAGAGAGAGAGAAAGAGAGAGAGAATGGGTGTGCCAGGGCCTCTAGCCACTGCAAACAAACTCCAGAAACATGCTGCATGTACATCTATCTGGCTTATGTGGGTTCTGGGGAGTCAAACCTGGGTCCTTAGGCTTCACAGGCAAGTGCCTTAACCACTAAGCCATCTCTCCAGTCCTCCTTCTATATATATATAAATTTTTTTTTTTTTTTTTGCTTTTCGAGGTAGGGTCTTGCTCTCCCTCTAGTCCAAGGCTGACCTGGAATTCACTATGTAGTCTCAGGGTGGCCTCAAACTCTTATCAATCTTCCTACCTCTGCATCCCAAGTGCTGGGATTAAAGGTGTGTGTCACCATATTTGGCTTGCTAAAGAAAATAAATAAATAAATAAAAGGAAAAGGGACAATCTTGAAAAGCCAAAAGTTCCCAGTGAGGTGAACAGTATTAAAACTGTAATGGGGAAATTGGGGTTCTGGGGTGCTTCCTGGAACCCCAAGCCCTGAGTTCATATCTGTAAACTAACCAAAGAATTGGCAATTCTAGAATTAAGAGAATGACTTTTAAAATTCCACATTTTAATCAGATTTTCCAAAGGAGTGCAGAAAGGGGAAGGCTGGGAAGTAAAGGGAAATAAAGTGGGGAAGAAGAGAAGTACACCACATGGATCTCCAAAGCCCATGTGGACCACATGTAGCTCAGGGTAAAAAGCATGGAAAGAAAAAAGAAAGTTCAAGGAGCTTTTGCCATGTGGGGAGCGGGAGGAGATAAAGAACCCATGTGGAGAGTAAGGGATGGGGTCCCTCCTGGCTGGGAGGCCAGGGATCCAAGGTGCATGGATCCAGGTCCAGTTGAGGGAAAAACCACAGCTGGAAGTTCCCAAGTGATCAGAGAGCAAGAGCCTGCCCTCCCCTTGCAAAAGTATTTATAACCTTAGGGTCGTGGGCTGTCTTTTGGCTCAGGTGAACCAGAGAGCCACCTGGTTAGTTAGGAATAGGGGCTGTCTCAGGAAGAGATTAGCTCTGGCATCAAGTTCTGGGCTGAATTTGACCAACCACAATGTTTATCCTATGAAAGTCCTCTCTTCCAGGAGGGGTCCTGATTGTTTGTGGAAAAACAGTTCTTTGGAACTAGGCAAGAGATAAGAAAAACTTTCCTGCCCTTTTTACCTTCAGGGGTCCAGTCACCCTAATTTCCCCCTCCTCAAAACTTTGTCTAGGAATGAAGGAGGCAGACATGGCATTGGTCAGGCCCTGTGGCCCAAGCAGGATTATCAAAAGGGTTAGAGCGCCTTTATGTGAGTTAGCATATAGTCTTTTCCAATGCTGGTGACAGTCTATATTTCCACTACCTCTTCATCTCTCATAGTATTAGTTTTCAGAGACTGTGTGATAAAGTGTTTTAGTGGGTTTCTGGACCTACTTCTTGAACTTCATTATGGGCATTTTCTACTTCTCCATCTTTGGCTTTGGCTTCATAAATTTTCATAAAGGGAGGTCACTAATTCTTCTTTTTTGTTTTTTCAAGGTATGGTCTCACTCTAGCTCAGGCTGACTTGGAATTCACTATGTACTCTCAGGATGGCCTTGAATTCATAGCAATCCTCCTACCTCTGCCTCCCAAGTGCTGGGATTAAAGGCATGTGCCACCATGCCCAGCATCACTAATTCTTTATTGGACAATAAAGTATCTTTTCATTCATTCAACACAACATTTTGCTAATGCTTACTGTGGGCCAGAAACTATTGAAGGCATTTTTAACAATGTGAAGATTAATAAAATGATAAGCTTACGAGAGAACAGGCTTACTTCTCCCCCTACTCCCTGATCTACAGTAGTTATTCAGAAAGCTGAATATACTATTACTGCTGTATGGCTAGAAAGGGAGGGAAATTGGAATCTGAAGACTTGGGTTTGAATTCTGACTTGGGTTTATTTAATTGAAAGCTAGAGCAAGTTGTTTAACACCTGTAGCCACAGTTCCTTGTTTGTAAAATGCAGATATGAGAGAAGGTGTGGGGCATCCCTTCTGAACTGTTAAGAACCATAGAAATGACAGTCTTTTCTTTCTTCACCTTTGTGCATTATTCATAGTTGTTGACCACTGGGTCAGAGGAGAAGGAAGCTCTGTTATAACCCTTTCTGGGCTGCTGAATGTCCTATACTGATAATGGAAAAATAAACAGGGGTGCATTGGTTTTCTAGCCTATAAACCGAAAATAATTTTCATTGCCCAAAGTTGTGTTTGTATTGAGAAGCCAAGAATGTTTCTCCAGTGTAGGGCAGCTTCAGATCCCACAGTAGATCTTTGGGCAGCCACACAGTTTTGGTTCAGGCTTATTTGTTTATGGATCTAGCATTGCTGTGACTTGCTGGGGGATGGTCTCTGGTCAGGGCCACTATGAATTGAACTTGTTCTTTCAGTGTGCAGATACTCACAAATCAGGACTGTGTGCCTGTCTTATAGCCAGGCTCTGGAAAGGCCTTCAAATGACTTAAGTGAACCCTGCCTAGTTGATTTGGACTCTGCAGTTTCTAAATGTGAGCACTTAGTTCTGGATATACTACACATTTTTTTTTTCAAGGTAGAGTCTCACTCTAGCTCAGGCTGACCTGGAATTCACTATGTAGTCTCAGGGTGGCCTCAAACTCACGTCAATCCTCCTACCTCTGCCTCCCAAGTACTGGGATTAAAGGTGTGTGCCACCACGCCAGGCTCTCCCCCCACTCCCAAGTAGAGGCTCACTATAGCCCAGACTTACCTGAAACACACTATGTAGTCTCAGGATGGCCTTGAACTCACAGCAGGCAATCCTTCTACCTCTGCCTCCCGAGTGGTGGGATTAAAGGCATGCACCACCATGCCTCACTTCTCTGAATTCTTTTTTTTAAATTAAGATTTTATTTTTATTCATTTATTAGAGACAGAGAAAGGGAAAAAGAGAGAGAGAGAGAATGGGCACACCAGGGCCTCTAGCCACTGCAAACGAACCATATGCATCTGGTTTATGTGGGACCTGGAGAATCAAACTTGGGTGCTTAGATTTCACAGGCATGTGCCTTAACCGCTAAAGCATCTCTCCAGCCCTCTCTGCATTAACTTTCTTTACTCCCATAGAACCAGGTTGCTAAAATCTGTCTTATTTTTCTCTATGAGAAGCTTTCCCTGATTTTCTATCTCATTTATTCTTCTGAGTAACATATCTTTAGTTCTCATTTCTGTAGTTCCCAGGTAAACAGAACCTGGATCCAGGAGATCTACCCTGAAGCAGAGGTTCAGAAAAGGAGTATGTAGTAGCCAGCTTCACATTGCTGCGATGAACCTCCAGACCAGACACAGTTTATGGGAGGAAGAAGGAATTTATTTGAATCTTGTAGATCCAGGGGAAGTTCCATAACGGTGAAGAAGAAGAATCCCACCACCAAACAGCAAGCAAGCACACTTTAGGAATTCCAGGCAAAGCTCAAGCACTTTGTATATCTTTAGACTGGAATTCCAAATCCACCCCTAAACCTTAGGAAGGACCCTGGGACCCACCCACAGTGACACCTCCTTCAGCCAAGTGGCTGGAGATCCAAATTATAAGCTTTAAAAAATTTTTTAATTATTTTTATTTATTTATTAAAGAGAGAGAGATAGAGAGAGAGAGAGAGAGGCAGATAGAGAAGGAGAATGGGCATGCCAGGGCTTCCAGCCACTGCAAACAAAGACCAGACATTTGTGCCACCTTGTGCATCTGGTTTATGTGGGTCCTGGGGAATTGAACCTTGGTCCTTTGGCTTTGCAAGCAAGTGCTTTAACCACTAAGCCATCTCTCCAGCCCCCCTTTTTAAATTTATTTGAGAGAGAGAGAGAGAGAGAGAGACAGACAGACAGACAGACAGACAAAGACATTGGGAGTGCCAGGACCTTCAGCCATTCCAAATAAACTCTAGACACATGCACCACCTTGTGCATCTAGTTTATGTGGGTCCTGGGGAATCGAACCTGGGTCTTTTGGCTTTGTAGGCAAGTACCTTAACCACTAAGCTTTTAATAAACTCTAGAATCAACTGGGAGACATTCATTTAAACCACCTCATTCCACCCCTGTAACCATAACCATCTCACATTGTATATTGTGTTCAATCCAAATTCAAAGGTCCCCACAGTCTTTACCAACTTAAGATAGTTCTAAAGTACCAAGTCTCTTCTGAGGTTTAAGATTGTTTGTTAGCTGTGAGTCCTGTAAAATCAAAATAAGTTATATACTTTCAACATATAAAGGCACATATAGTAAACATTTTCAACTGTTATAAGGCATAGCAAGGAGAGACTGGAACAATGCAAACTTAATATTCATCAAGCAACATCAGACATCTGCAGTTCAAGCCCAATATCATAACCAGTGACTGATAGTCTTCAGATTTTTCATTTCTGCCCCTCCAACTGGGCTGAATAGCCAGGGAAAACTTTGATCCTGAGCCAACAGCCTCCATTGTAGTCCTTGCACAGTCCTGGTATATCTAAACATCTTTGGGTTTCCACTGCAAACCATGGTCTATCTTACAATGGCTTGGCTAGCCTATTCATGAGGGTCATCATGCCCTGCCTGTATGCTGTGTCTCAGCAGTGGTTCCTGGGATCATGTGCACTTCATGACCACTGCATGTATTTTTAATGTTTCTGAAAACAATACCAGCTATGCAGGACACAGCCATATTCTTAATTCAGGGACTAAATAAATTGTGACCTTGAATAGCCGGTTCCTTCTTTTCAGATCTAGGGTGGGATCACCTCAGGCATTCTCTCCTTTGTTTTAATGTAAAGCAGTTGGCCATTTTCCTTAAGACTGCCAATGTGTTTGACAGTAGCAATTTCAGCAACCAGTCCCTATGTCAGTAATTTTAAACTTGTTTGAGGTTTTTGAACTTAAAATCTTAAATTTCTCATTCCCATATCTTTAGCCAAGCACATCAGTCCATTACTAATTTTACCTTGATCAAACTCTCTGGGCCTGGGCAGCAGACTACAGCCATCCCTTATGTTAATATCCCAGTTCCAACAAAGTCCTCTGCAGTCTTTCCTTCCCCTTAGAAATTTCAAAGCCAAGCCTCCAAATACAAGTCTCTCTGCACTTAGCAGTTTTCAAACTCTGATCATAGTAGTCCATAATGGCTGGGTGTTGTGGCTCATGCCTCTAATCCTAGCACTCTGTAGGCCAAAGTAGGAGGATTACAGTGAGTTTGAGGCCACCCTGAGAGTATATGGTGAATTCCAGGTCAGCCTGGGCCAAAAGTGAGACCATACTTTAAAAAAAAAAGATTAGTCCATAATACTTAACTTATCACTATGGAAGGCATCTTTAGTTGCAAGTACCAGGTTCATGCCCATTCCTCCAGAACAAAAGTTCCAAAAGACCAAAATCCACATGGTCAGACTTATCACACAGCAACTCTACCCTACTCCTGGTACTAATTCTGTAGTAGACAGCTTCAGGTTGTTAGGATGAACCTTCAGACCAGACACAGTTTATGAGAGAAAGGAAATTTATTTGAAGCTTACAGATCCAGGGGAGGTTCCATAATGGCAGAAGAAGTTGGCCCCCTTTCACAGGACCAAGCAGAGAAAGAAAGCCACCACCAAAAAGCAAGCAAACACACTTCAAGAACTCTAGGAAAAGCTCAAGCACTTTACATATCTTTAGACTGGAACTCCAAATCCACCTTTACACTTTAAGGCTGGACCCTAGGACCTGCCCACAGTGACACCTCCTTCAGTCAGGCAGCTGGATATCCAAATTACATGCTTTTAATAAACTCCTGAATCTATTGGGAGACATTCATTCAACCACAGAGCAGAATGAGGTATTAAAAACCTGACCGTGCAGGCTGGAGAGACTGCTAAATGGTTAGGGCCCTTGCCTGCAAAGCCTAATAACCCAAGTTTGGTTTCCCAGTATCCACATAAAGGCAGATGCACAAAGTGGTGCATGTGTCTGAAGTTGATTTGCAGCAGCTGGAGGCTCTGGTGTGCCCATTCTCTCTTTTTGTCTCTCTCTGCAAATAAATAAATACATTTATTTAAAACAAAACTGATTGTTCCATTTCTCTGCTTACATCCTCTCTGACCTCCCTTGTCAAATTAATGCTCATGTCTCAGACCTATGGAACCCCATATCCAGACTCATCTTGTGCCTGAGTGGGCATACTCCAGGTACTCAGTGACTTCTGTCTGCAGTGTCCTTGCCAGTTCTCTATGAGAAAGTCTTCCTAACTTTAAGTCAGAAGAATAAGTAAAAGAATATTGATGAAGGTAGAACACTAAGAAAGTTTGCTATCTGTAGGGTAAAGTATTTTATATCTGGAACAAATTCCTTCAGAAATTTTTGCTTATGGGTATTCCATTATAAACGTATAAACAAAAGGACAAGACTAAGGTTGAAGGGTTCAAACTATCAAGATCATGTACACTTAGGATGAGAGGTTCCTATGAACTTACCTGGGACTTAATATGAACCTGTTCTTTTAATGTGCAGATATTCACAAATCAGGAAAGTGTGCCTGTCCAGTAGCCAGGCTCTGGAAAAGTCTCTAAGTGTGGCACTTGAACTGGGCACTGGCCCTGTTGCTTCACTACAGCCCAAAAAGTTGAAGAAGGTCAGTAGAACATTGATGAATAGCCTAGGGAAAAGAGGAGTGTCCTGGTGGCTAAGAGGGATGTAGGTTTCTTGCTGAATTCCTACAAGAATCTGAGGCTGCTGATGTGATGTCTTCTGGAGAATCTGCAGAAATTATCCTGTCATTATAAATCAAAGACCTTTTGGATTTGCTGGTGAACTGCTGAGTTAGATCATTCATGAGTATGTGGGATGAGCATACTTCTATGATCAGCTTGACACCTGTTTTTCTAAACATATAACTTTTGAAAAGTTGTGATATAACTTTTGAAAATATGGATCATTCACCTGAAAAATCACTAGCGCTAAGATATATAACAATAAAGCTATTATGTGTCAACTATTTACTACATACCAATACTGTTATAAGGATTTTATTTATATGAAGTAATCCTAATGACCACTTATGGGCCTGGTGTTTCCTTAAAGGCTCACCTTCAAGGTTAAAAAAATAAGGGTGAGTAGGAGGTTAAACCATTTGCCCTAAGTTTCATACTTAGTATTGACAGCACTTGGATTAATCAAGGTAACCTGGTTCCTGGGTCCATGTCTTAATTACTATTGGGTAAGAAAATATTTATTCTATTTCTGTAATGTTCTCAGTAGTTCCTGTCTGCTACTCAATATGCAGGGGCTGAGGTCCCCCAAACAAAACAATTCATCAGTTCTCTGTGGACACCAACAAGGTTCCTGTAAATCAATTCAGACATCAACTGGAATTATTGCAGAGCCCACAGATTTAGGACTCATTTCAACAAGGCTGCCCCCTGCAATTCAAACATCAGTTGCAAATAGTGCATCTCAGTTAATCGCATTTATTTTATTTTTATTTTTTTATTGACAACTTCCATAATTATGGACAATATCACATGGTAATTCCCTCCCTACCCCCACTTTCCCCTTTGAAACTCCACTGTCCATCATATCCTCTCCCCCCCTCAGTCTCTCTTTTATTTTGATGTCACGATCTTTTCCTCCTATTATGATGGTCTTATGTAGGTAGTGTCAGGCACTGTGAGGTCATGGATATCCAGGCCATTTTGTGTCTGGAGGAACATGTTGTAAGGAGTCCTACTCTTCCTTTGGCTCTTACATTCTTTCTGCCACCTCTTCTGCAGTGGACCCTGAGCCTTGGAAGGTGTGATAGAGATATTTCAGTGCTGAGCACTCCTCTGTCACTTCTTCTCAGTACCATGGTACCTTCTGAGTCATCCCAAGGTCACCACTATCTGAAAAGAGAAGCTTCTCTAACCAAAAGTGAGAGTAGCATTAATATATGGGTGTGGACAGTAAGAGAAGTGGTTACTGGGCAGTTTGGTGAGCATAGTATATACATTTAGTCAGACCCAGCAGACATTACACCCCTAGGGCTCATGACTACCCCTGTTGTAGGTTTTCAGTATCAAGGATGTATTCTCTTCCATGGAGCAGACCTCCAGTCCAATTAGAGAGTGGTTGGTTTCCCCTATTGCACTATTGCACCATTGCCTCATTTGGCCTGGCTGGCCAAATTTAAGGCTTGCAGTGTCCACTGTTGAGTATCTTCACTGGTGATTTTTCTCTCTCACACTGAACTGCATGTAGCATAGCTTTTTCCAGCTTTGTGTCAGCTGGTCCACATGAAGGAGGCTTTCAGCTCAACTCCAGCAGGATTTCTCAGTGACCTTGCCGCCCAAGTATGTGGAGTCTTCAGCAATAGGGTCTTATCATCTATTCCTGGTGGGAAACCAAGGGCCTTGGCAATGGCCTGTCATGTTTTGGGGGTATTAGGGACCTTCCTGGCCAACAACTCACAGGAAGGTATCCTATCCCTGGCACCGGGAATTTTCTGCTAACAATCTGTGGTTTCTCAGTGTTCCATTATCCAAAAAAGTAAGTTTCCATATGACTTATTTATATCCTCTTAGATTTTGATTAGCCCTCCCTCCACCTTTCCTTTACTCAATCCCTTCCTCTGACCTCACTCAGGCCTTTTCACCACCATTAATCTGTTCTTTACTTACATATATACAATACCATCCTATTAAGTCCCCCTCCCTTCCTTTCTATTCCCTTTATATCCCCTTTCTAGCTTATTGGCTTCTGCAACTGAGTTAATACCATTTATGTCCAGTTTGCCTATAAATTGGAGGTTCTCATGACCTCTTTTTTGAGTGTGATTATTTGCTAGAAGAAAGCAGCAGTGTTCTTACTAGATTAGCAGTTCATTATGAAGAAATAAAGAATATATAGAAGAGGCTGAGGAATGATACATAGAGCAAGGTCTGATAGGATACTCTTATGATTCGATCTAAAAAGTTCCTCAAAGGTTCACATGTTCTTAGTCTTAGTTGCCAGCTTTTGTAGGCTTTCAAGAGATGATTGGGTCATGAGGACTCTAACCTCATCTATGAATTCACTGATGAATTCAGCCATATTAGGGCTATTTAGGAGTGGGGTCTGGTTGAAGGGAGTAGGTCATTGGGGGTGTCTTTGAAAGATACATGTTGTCCCTGGCCCCTTGTGTTTTTCTTTGCTTCCTGCCTATCATAAAGTGAGTAGCTTTTTTATCCCATGCCTTTTGTCATGATGTTTCTTGACTTGCAATGGGTCTGAAAGCAATGGAACCAGCCGACCATGCACTGAAACCTCTGAAATTGTGAGCCAAAATGAATGCCTCCTTCCTTAAATTGTTTTGTCAGGTATTTTAATGCAGTGACAGAAAAACTGATATAGGCATAGCATCTTCTGCTCCACCAAGATTGAGTGTGTCATCCTTCTGGTGCATGGATATGTTCTTGCTCAAGAACTTGGAGGCTCCTGTACCTATCCGTTTAGATTCTTATGGGGGTTTCATTACAGAAATATGGTTGATTAAATCATTGACCATTTGTCAGCTGGGCATGGTGGCACGCACCTTTAATTCCAGCACTCAGGAGGCAGAGATAGGAGGATTGTCATGAGTTTGAGGCCACCCTGAGACTACATAGTGAATTTCAGGTCAGCCTGGGCTAGAGTGAGACCCTACCTCAAAAAGCCAAAAACAAAACAAAACAAAAAATCATTGATCATTTGTTATCAACTCAACTTTTAGCTCTTCTTTCATCTGGCAGGGGACCTAAAAATTCCAACCCTCTAGTCACATGATTGGTTCCCTAGGCAACTATTATAAACCCAGGTGTAGATGAAAGGAGCTTGTTATGAATAACAAAGCATACTTCTCTTGCCTTCATTATTTTTAATTTTTGAGGCAAAGTCTTACTATGAAGCTCAGGTTGGCCTCTAACTTCTGCTCTTCCTGCTTCAGGCTCCAAAAATGTGCTACCACACCCAGCTTTTTGCCTTCATTTTCCTGCAGCTACTCCAGAATAGTTTCAGGAGAAAAAAACCAAATAAATATATATAAATAAATATATAAATAAATAAGCTATCAACAATGAACTGTATTGATTTCTCATTATACTGCAGTTATATTTTAGTGTGTCTATGTTTTATGAGTTTCTCAAAATGTCAAAAATATTATGTGGTTTTTTTTCTGTTCATTTTTTTTATTGACAACTTCTATACTTACATACAAAAAACACATGATATTTCCCTCTCCTCCCCCCATTCCACTTTAGAACTCCAATGTCCATCATATCCCCTCCCTCTCTCCATTAGTCTCTCTTTTAATTTGATGTCATCATCTTTTTCTTCCATCTTGAGGGTCTTCTGAAGGTATTGCTAGGCACTGCAAGGTCATGGATATCGAGGCCAATTTTTGTCTGGGCAGTTCCATTGTAAGAAGTCATACCCTTCCTTTGGCTCTTCCATTCTATCCGCCCCCTCTTCCGCAATGGTCCCTGAGCCTTGGAGGGCGTGACAGAGGTGTTTCAGTGCTGGGCACTCCTCCATCCCTTCTTCTCAGCACTATGTTGCCTTTTGGGTGATCCCAGTGGTCATCGCCATCTAAAAAGAGAAGTTTCTCTAACCAGAAGTGAGAGTAGTGTTACTATGTTAATATGAACATTAAGTGTAGTGCTTTCAGGGCAGCTTGGTGGAAATAATATTTACATTTAGTCAGACAAGAGCAGGCTTTATACCCCTAAGGCTCATGACCTCCCCTGCCATAGACTTTTGCTTAGGTTTTTCAGTACCAGGTATGTATTCCCTGTCATAGAGAGGGCCTTCAGTCCAATTATGGAGCAGTTGGTTACCCCAAGAGTAGACATGCCACTATTGCACCCAAGCAGTCATTGGGCCTGTATGGCCAAACTTGAATATTCAGTGTCCACTGTTTTCACTGCTGATGACTTCTGTGTCCCATACGGCTGCATGCAGTGCAGCTTTTCCCAGCTTTCAGTTGGCTGGTCTACAGGGAGAAGGTTTTCTGCTCCACACCAGCTTGCTTTCTCAGTGACCTTGCCTCTCAGGCAAGAGATGTCTTCAGCAATAGGGTCTTACTATCTGTTTCTCAAGGGAAACCAAGGGCTTTGCAAAAGCCTTTAATGTTTTGGAGGCTACCGGGACCTCCTTGGCCAACAACTCACTGGAAGGTATCCCATCCCAGGCACTGAAAATTTTCTAGTAATAGTCTACAGCTTCTAGATGTGTCATTATTCAAAAAAGTAGGTTTACATAAGTCTTATTCACACTATCTTGAATTTAGATTGACAATCCCACTGCCATTCTTTTACGCATTCTCTTCCCAAGGCCATTCCCCTCCCTGTAATCTGTTCTTCTACTTACATATGTGCAATACCATACACTTAAGTCCTTCCCTTTCCTCCCTCCCTTATAGCCTTTTACCAGTTTACTGGTTTCTGGTACTTATTTTTGGTTCCAGTTCACACACAGGTCTATACATTTGTAGCTAGGATCCACATATGAGAGAGAACATATGACGTTTGGCTTTCTGAGCCTGGGTTACCTCACTTAGTATAATCCTTTCCAGATCCATCCATTTCCCTGCAAATTTCATAATTGCATTTTTCTTTACCGCTGAATAGAACTCCATTGTGTAAATGTACCACATCTTTATTATCCATTCATCTGTGGAGGGACATCTAGGCTGGTTCCATTTCCTAGCTATTGTGAATAGAGCAGCAGTAAATATGGTTGTGCAAGTGTCTCTAAGGTAGTGAGAACAGTCCTCTGGATATATGCCTAGGAGTGCTATAGCTGGATCAAATGGTAAATCTATTTTTAGCTGTCTCAAGAACCTCCACACTGATTTCCACAATGGCTGGACCAGATTACATTCCCACAAACAGTGTAGAAGTGTTCCTCTTTTTCTGCATCTACGCCAACACTTATTGTCATTTGTTTTCTTGATGGTAGCCATTCTGACAGGAGTGAAATGGAATCTCAAAGTGGTTTTAATTTGCATTTCCCTGATGGCTAAGGATGTGGAACACTATTTTAGATGTTTGTATGCCATCTGTATTTCATCTTCTGAGAATTTTCTATTTAGTTCCATAGCCCATTTTTTAACTGGGTTGTTTGAATTCTTATTATTCTGTTTTTTGAGTTCTTTGTATATTCTGGATATTAATCCTCTGTCAGATGTATAGCTGGTAATGATTTTCTCCCATTCTGTAGGTTGTCTTTTTTGCACTATTCACAGTGTCCTTTGCTGTACAAAAGCTTTGTAGTTTCATAAGGTCCCAGTGGTTGATTAATGGTTTTATTACCTGAGCAATTGGAGTTATATTCAGAAAGTCCTTGCCTATGCCAAAGTGTTGAAGGGTTTCCCCTACCTTTTCCTTTAGCAGTTTCAGAGTTTCAGGTCTGATATTAAGATCCCTGATCCATTTGGACTTGACTCTTGTGCATGGAGAGAGACAAGGATCTATGTTTATCCTTTTACATACAGATGTCCAGTTTTCCCAGTACCACTTGTTAAAGAGGCTATATTTTCTCCAATGAATATTTTTGGCATTTTTGTCAAAAATCAGGTGGCTGTAGCTGCCTGGATTAATATGTGGGTCTTCTATTCTGTTCCATTGATCTACCTGTCTGTCCTTGTGCCAGTACCATGCTGTTTTTGTTACTATGGCTTTGTAATATAACTTAAAATCGGGTATGGTTATACCACCTGCCTGATTTTTGTTGCACAAAATTGTTTTGGCTATTCGAGGTTTTTTGTGTTTCCAGATGAATTTTAGGATTGTTTTTTCTATTTCTGTGAAGAATGCTATTGGGATTTTAATGGGGATCACATCAAGTGTGCATTTGGTAAGATTGACATTTTCACAATATTGATTCGTCCAATCCAGGAGCATGGAATGTCTTTCCCTTTCCTTGTGTCTTCAGCAATTTGTCACTCGAGTTTTTTAAAGTTCTCATTGTAGAGATCCTTCACTTCCTGGTTAAGTTTATTCCAAGGTATTTTATTTTTTTTGAGGCAATTGTGAATGGGAGAGATTCCCTGATTTCATCCTCTTCATGTTTGTTGTTAGTGTATAGAAAAGCTACTGATTTCTGTGTGTTTATTTTGTATCCTGCTACATTGCTAAAAGTGTTTATCAGCTCTAACAGTTTGCTGGTAGAGTCTTTAGGGTCTGCTATGTACAGAATCATATCGTCTGCAAATAATGATAGTTTGATCTCTTCCCTTCCGATTTGTATCCCTTTTATGAGTGTCTCTTGCCTTATTACTATGGCTAAGACTTCTAGGACTATATTAAATAGTAGTGGGGATAGTGGACACCCTTGTCTTGTTCCTGAATTTAGAGGAAAAGCTTCAAGTTTTTCCCCATTTAGTATTATGTTGGCTGTAGGTTTGTCATAAATAGCTTTTATTATGTTGAGATATGTTCCTTCTATTCCCAGTTTCTGTAGTACTTTCTCCATGAAGGGGTGTTGGATTTTGTCAAATGCCTTTTCTGCATCTATTGAGATGACCATGTGATTTTTGTCCTTCAGACCATTTATATGGTGTATTACATTTATGGATTTGTGTATGTTGAACCATCCCTGCATCTCTGGGATAAAGCCTACTTGGTCAGGGTGAATAATCTTTCTGATATATTCTTGTATTCTGTTTGCTATTTATTTATTTATTTATTTATTTATTTATTTATTTATTTATTCATAAGCAGAGAGAGAGAGAGAAAAAAAAAAGAGAGAAGAGAAGAGAAGAGGAGACAGAGAGAATGGGCATGCTAGGTCCTCTAGTCACTGCAGATGAACTCCAGAAGTGTGCATCACTTTCTGCATCTGGGTTATTTGTATACTGGGGAATCAAACCTGTATCCTTAGGCTTTTCAGGCAAGCCCGTATATGGTTTTTCCTTTTTAAATTTTTAAAAAAATATTTGTTTTTTGGAGAGAGATAGAGGAAGAGGAAGACAGAGAGAATGGGCGACCAGCAACCTCTCAGCCTCTGTGAACGAACTCCAGATGTGTGTGCCCTTTGTAGGCAAGTACAGCATTGCGCCCTTGCGTCACTAAACGTGGGACCTGGAGATTGGAACCGCCGTTCTTAGGCTTAGCAGGCAGGTGCCTAAGCTGCTAAACCATCTCTCCAGCCCTTTAAAAGTATTTTTATTTACTCATTTGAGAGAGACAGAGAGAAGCAGAGAGAGAGAGAAAAATGGGCATGCCAGGGCCTCTAGCCACTGCAAACAGACTCCAGATGTATGCGCCACCTTTTGATTCTGGTTTATGTGGGTCCTGGGGATTTGAACCTTGGTCCTTTGGCTTTGTAGGCAAGTGTCTTAACTGCTAAGCCATCTCCCCAGCCCTTTTCTTTCTTTTTGCAAAAATTTATTTAAGAGAGAGAAAGAGAGAATGGGTGCACTACGGCCTCTAGCCACTTCAAACAAACTCTAAATGCATGTGCCACCTGTGCATCTCGCTTACATGGTTTCTGGGGAGTTGAACCTGGGTCTTTAGGCTTTGCAGGCAAGGACCTTAACTGCTAAGCCATCTCTCCAGCCCCCTATGTGTAGAAAATTGCGAAAATTTCTTGATTACAATTATATCTCTTGAAAGGGGATTAATTCTAGGACCTTGGGTAGCAAGATCTGTAGGTTCTCAAGTCCTTTATGTAAAAGTGGCATATTTGCATATTATCAATGACTATTCTCTCATATACTTTAAATCATTTTTAAATGACTTATTCCTAATGCAGATAGTTGTTATTTGTTTAGGTAATAATGACAAGATAAAAGTCTACATGTTTAGCACAATTATTATTATTATTATTTTTTTTTTTTTGAGGAAGGGTTTCACTCTGGTCCAGGCTAACCTGGAATTATCTATGTAGTCTCAGGGTAGCCTAGAACTCATGGCAATCCTCTTACCTCTGCCTCCCAAGTGCTGGGATTAAAGGTGTGCACCACCACAGCCGGCACAATTACTTTTTATATACCTATCCATAGTTGGTTGAATTCATGAATGCAGACCCACAGCTATAGAGAGGGCCAACTGTAAATTGGTCAGAATTCTTTTTTTCACATTGCACATGAGAACCCAATCTATGCTAGCTGAAGCCAAAAGAAGAATTTGTGGGCCACCATAGCCTGGCTTACAAAACCAAACATGGCAAGGACATAGGTATGTTGGCTTCAGTGAAAAATAAAACTAGGGGCTGGAGAGATTGCTTAGTGGTTAAGGTGCTTGCCTGAGATGCCTAAGGACCCAGGTTTGATTCCCCAGTACCCACATAAGCCAGATGCACAAGGTGCATCCATGTCTGGATTTCCTCTGTAGTAGCCGGAGGCCCTGGCATGCCCATTTTCTCTTTATCTGCCTTTCTCTCTCTCCCTCTTTCTCAAATAAATAAATAAATAAGTAAGTAAATATAAGATTAAAAAAGCCAAACAAACTAGGAGCCAGGCATATTGGCACATGCCTTTAATTCCAGCACTTGGGAGGCAGAGGTAGGAGGATTGCTATGAGTTCAAGACCATCCTGGGACTACATAATGAATTACAGGTCAGCCTGGACTAGAGACCCAACTTCGAAAAAAAAAACATAAATAAATAAAACTAAGACTCTCTCCTTCTCCAAGATCCTCTTATTGGTGTCACTTTGTCTTCTAGGGTTGCCTTATGCTATTCAAGAGGCAACAATCTCCACCTGGCCTCCTTTCATAGTCTTGTCAGTGGAAAACCTCTTCTCTTAATTCCAATTTGAAAAGTCGTACGGAGGAAGCAAGATGGGTGACACTTTTCCTCCCTCTCTGGCCAAGGGGGTAGCCTTCATGATAGGCACCAGTGCTCCTGAAACTAGGCAGTTGGAATGAGGAGGAATAGCCCTCAGAGGAAGGGAAGGTGTTAGTCAGAGAAGACAATGCTGCCCTGTACTGGGATTCAGCTTGGTCCTTCCCTGCCAATTCTTTTCAGCTTCAGAATTAATGCCACTTTCATAAACCTGTATAATGGCCATTATTTCTCACACTGATTGTGAGGTCATGTGCATATTACCAGAATCGTTAATAACTTAAAGGGAAATTTGTAAAAGGTTTGACATAAAAAGAACATCTCAATTTAACTTTAAAAATTTTTAAAATTAATTTATTTATTTGAGAGAGATAGAGAAAAAGAATGATAATGGGCACACCAGGGCCTCTAACTACTGCAAACAAACTCCAGACACATGTGCTACCTTGTGCATCTGGCTTACGTGGGTACTGGGGGATTGAACCTGGGTCCTTAGGCTTCACAAGAATTTAAATGCCTTAACCAATGAGCCATCTCTCCAGTTCTTGACTTTCTTTTAACAAATATTTTATTTTTATTTACTTCTTTATTTGACAGAGAAAGAGGGAGAGAGAGAGAGAAAGAGAAAGAGAGAGAGAGAGCGTGAACGGGCATGCCAGGGCCTCCAGCAACTGCAAACAAACTCCAGACACCTGCGCCCCCTTGTGCATCTGGCTAACATGGGTCCTGGGGAATTGAACCTGGGTCCTTTGGCTTTGCAGGCAAATGTCTTAACCACTAAGCCATCCCTCCAGCCCTAAAAATATTAATTAATTAATTAATTAATTAATTTTTTTATGGGAGAAAGTTCGGAGGGGAGAGAATGAGTGAAAATGAGTATATGGGTGCACCAGGGTCTTCTGCCACTGCAAATGAACTCCAGATGCATGCACCACTTTATGCATACATGGGAACTGGGGAATTGAACTAGGCCAGCAGGATTTGCAAGTAAGTGCTCTTACCCACAGGGGCAACAATCTCCCAAATTGACCTTTCTTATTTGTGTGGTCTTCCTAAGGGATATTTAATTACTTTGTAGTGCTCTTTACCGCCCCCTCCCCCCGCACACACACACTAGAAATTGAACCCAGGGCCTTGCACATGTTAGGCAAACATCTATTACTGAGCCATGGCCCTAGCCTCCCCCCCTTTTTTGCTTTTTATTTTGAAACAGGGTCTCATTAAATGGTCTAGGCTAGCTGTAAACTCACTGTATAGCTCCTGGAGGCTTTAAACACGTTATCCTCCTAAGTCTCTCAAGTAGCTGAAATTATAGGTTATTACTTTCCATTTTATCCAGGACTTTCATAGTTATTATTTGTTGGTTTTGCCTTCCAGTGGCAACATCACTGCATACTATATTCTAATTAAGCAGCTAACTATATTTTAGGGCAAGTTATCCAATCTTGTAGGTCTTAATTTCTTCATCTGTTAGGTTAAACTGTTGTAACTGAGCAAAGAATATACAAAAGGAAAAATATATATATACAAAAGAATCAGTCTTGATAGAAATTTCTCAGTACCATAAAATTTACAATAGGTGGACTGGAGAGATGGCTTAGTGGTTAAGTGCTTGCCTGTGAAGCCTAAGGACCCCGGTTCCAGGCTAAATTCCGTAGTACCCATGTAAGACAGATGCACAAGTTGGCGCATGCATCTGTAGTTTGTTTGCAGTGGCTGGAGGCCCTGGTGCACCCATTCTCTCTCTCCTTCCTCTCTCTCTCTCTCTCTCCCCCTCTGTCACTCTCAAATGAATAAATAAAAATAAAAACAAGATTTTAAAAAAATTTACAATAGATGTTCTTGATCATGGGGTCCTCTTCACAGATTCAAGGGTTCTTCCATCTTCAACACTTAGGTCTCATGATCATGTCATGTTTGTCTAACTGGAACAAACTCATAGTAGGGGAAAGAGCATGAACTGTCACGAGCAAAGATTTTCAGGACCAGGTTCTAGAAAGGGTCCACATCAGTTCATTCACATTCTCTTGGCCACAAGGCCACACTTCTTTTCACCAAAGGCTTGGAAATGCAGTGTTTCTGAGGGCCCAGGAAAAAGAACTGGGTTCCAATAGCTACCCAGTCCCTGCCACACTTGTTACTATCTAATATTTATTATTATTATTCCATTTTGCCATGCATAGCAATTATGTAGTTTGGGTGAGTCCACTCCCAGTTCTAGAGCAAGCCTATACATTCTCTTTGCCCCAATTTTTGGTTCAGATATATCACTCAGGTTATAATTCAGATATATAACTCAGGCTTAAGCCAGACGGCATGGAATGCCTCAGGTCTCATACCATCTGTGCAGTGCCCCAGAATGAGGGCAGAACCAATGGAGAACAGCTTAGACTTGCAGAGTCACAGAACTGGCATCCTTCTGGATCTTGCCTGTAGCTTCCAGGTCTGATTCTAGACATTGCATTAACATGAGCTACTAAATTCTTTTCATTATGTAATAATTTTAGGTTAATTTTCTTTTTTTGCAACCATAAGCATCCTGACTGATGCAGCTTATAAAATGGAAAAGGAGTAAGGTGACAGAAAGGATAGAGTCTGGATTTTCAAATTCTGCTTCCTGTCAGTATTGCTAAAATTCCTGTGATAGCTTTTTAAATTTTATTCACAGCTGGGCATGGTGGTTCACACCTTTAATCCCAGCACTCGGGAGGCAGAGGTAGGAGGATCACCGTGAGTTTGAGGCCACCCTGAGACTACATAGTGAATTCCAGGTCAGCCTGAGCTAGAAGTGAGATCCTACCTCAAAAAACAAAAAACAAAACAAAACAAAACAAAAAACCATCTATATCTATATCTATATCTATATCTATATCTATATCTATATCTATATCTATCTATCTATTTGTTTTTTGAAGTAGGGCTTCACTCTAGTCCAGGCTGACTTGGAATTCACTCTGTAGTCTCAGGGTGACCTCGAACTCACAGTGATCCTCCTACCTCTGCCTCCTGAGTGCTGGGATTAAAGGTGTGCGCCACCATGCACGGCTCTAATCTAAATATTTTTGATTAGACATAATAGAGACAATATGTAGCTATAAATTAAACGCATTCTGCAATGTGCTTTCTGTGTACTTGCTTGATGAAAAGACAAACTTCAGAAAAGTTGCAAAAACAAAACATAGGGGCTGGAGGGATGGCTTAGTGGTTAAGGTGTTTGCCTGCAAAGCCAAAGGACCCAGGTTCGATTCCCCAGGACCCATGTTAGCCAGATGCACAAGGGGGCACACACATCTGGAGTTCATTTGCAGTGGCTGGAGGCTCTGGCGTGCCCATTTTCTCTCTCTCTCTTTCTCTGTCAAAATAAAAAATTAAAATAAAATATTTTAAAAAACATAGGACTGTATGAGTATATTTTATTATTTTTGCTGGAAAAGAATTAAGATATACATATCTCAGGAATTCCAGGTCAGCCTGAGCTAGAGTGAGACCCTACCTCAAAAAAACAAAAAAAAAATTTGATTAGAAAGTTCTAATTTTTTTTTGAGTAGTTTGAGAAAAATGCCACATAGCATCCCTGAAAGGACATTTTGAGAGACTTATGTGGTATTTAATAAGGCAATTGGAAATAACCTGGCATTTAGGGACTGTTGCTCAAGAAGTTTATTTGCATTACTACAATCTGTTGACTCAACAGCAGACACCTTCACCTGTGGTGACAAATGTAAACCATGGAAGTCTGGCCTGACTCATTCCTCTCAGAATGTGGAGAACAACAGAGGGTGACAGCCTCAGCACTGAACTGCCCTATCTTGTTGGCTTTCAGAAAGATTCGAAGTAACTTAAAGACTATGTGGAGAGGCAGAGAAGGGAATGAGGGCCAAGGAAACACAAAGATGGACTAATTACTTAAGTCAGGAGGCAGGGCAGTGTGTGAAGATGCAAGCCACAGGGACATACAAACTTGCCAGAGGCTGGGTTACACATTTGGCTCTGAGCTTCCTACAGCTTCATCAAATGGGAAAACTTGAAATGACTAAGAAGAAGTATAGTTTCTGCACTGAGGCCTAAAGAAACTGCTCTCCCGGGCTGTTTTTCTGGTGTGTGGTGATGACTATCTGAGGAGGAAAGGACACATAGAGGAAGCACCCAGGCAGTATTCTCTGTTCTGCTGCTGTGGATGTTGTACACTGAGATGCCATTCCACAAAGTTGTGTGATCTCTTTCTTCAGCAGGGTTTGGCCACTCTTTTGTTCCTTTGGCCCAGTTAGATTGATCTGGAATTAGAGTTTTGATAGTATTTATCACCTATTGACTAGATAGCAAGAACAGGGGTAAGTATGTTTGACGGAAGTGATAGGCGTTACAAGGAACCTGGGGGCCTAGAAGAAGAGGTGAGATAAGAGCTTGAAAACTGGGGCGGAGAAATTACTTAGCATTTAAGGTGCTTGCCTGCAAAGTCTAAGGATCCAGGTTCAACTCCTAAGTACCCATGTAAGCCAGATGCACAAGGGGGCACATGCGTCTGGGGTTCATTTGCAGTGGCTAGAACCCCTCACATGCCCATTCTCTCTCTATCTCCCTCTTTGTCTCTCTCTCTTCCTCTCTCTCAAATCAATAAATAAAATAAATATTTTTTAAAAAGATCCTGAAAGCCTTATTTACAAGGAACAAAGGCTAGGTGCTTAAAAAGTACAGTGCTCTTAAAGGTGGAAATGTGCAGCACTGTTAACTCCATGTGTACCAGTGAAGACTGTGGAGGAGGAGCTAGGGAGATGACTCAGCCAGTAACAGTGTTTGCTGTGCAAGCATAAGGACCTGAGTTCAATACCTAGTACCTACATTAAAAAAATAAAATAAGGGGGGCTGGAGACCCTTCCTCTTCAGGGCCTCTGTCCTGACAGTGGGCACATGGCAGGAACAGGTTTTGAGTCCCATAAAAGAAAAAGAAAGTGCCTTCACACAACTTCTGGTTTTTCCCTCATTCTTCCTGGTGTGTTAGTTTGTATGTGTAAATGTGTGATTAGTCAGTTAGGGACTAAGGATATTCAAAAAGAAGAAGGATAGGAGAGTTGAAAAGTAATTAGTTTTGTGACTAGGCAAAAGAAGTCTAAAAAGCTAACTTATACAGACTATTCTAGTTTTCTTATCTACTAATAAAAAATTAGTGACATAAAAAATAGGCTTCAAGCTGGGTGTGGTGGTGCACGTCTTTAATCCCAGCACTTGGGAGGCAGAGATAAGAGAATCACTGTGAGTTCGAGGCTACCCTGAGACTACATAGTGAATTCCAGGCCAGCCTGAACTTAAACAAGACTCTGCCTTGGGGAGTGGGGAGGAAACAGGCTTCTTTTGAGAGTGGCTGTTAGAAAACTATTGGGTTATAGTCATATAAAAAAATGGTTTATAAAGGCTGGGGATATGGCTCAGTAGTTAAAGGCACTTTTTTGCCAAGCCTAAAGGCCCTGGATTCCATTCCTCAGCACTCATGCACAAGTTGTCACATGTGTCTGAAGTTCGTTTATCGTGGCACTAGGCACATGCATGCCCATTCTCATTTTCTGTCTCTCTCCTTGCAAATAAATAAAATTATCTGAAAAATGGTTTCTAAATAGACTAACAAAATACCATTTCCATACATAATTTCTATGACTTGGAAATAATGGTGTTTCAGATGACTCTCTGTAATGGGATTTGTTGTCCTAACAGCTTACCTGTTGTAACAGTTAGGGATTTGGAGTGATAAATAATGAAATTTATGTAAAAGAGTATCCAGGAGGATTTGAGGCTGGAGAGGGACCATGAAAAGTTTTGATATTGGGCTGGAGAGATGGCTTAGCAGTTAAGGCACTTGCCTGCGAAGCCTAAGGACCCAGATTTGACCTTCCAGAACCCATGTGAGCCAGATGTACTAGGTCACTCGTGCACAGGTGGCACATGCATCTGGAGTTTGATTGCAGTGGTTAGAGGCCCTGGTGTGCCAATTCTCTCTCCCTCTCTCTAATTTAAAAAAATTTTAAAAATGGGGCTGGAGAGATGGCTTAGCGGTAAAGGCACTTGCCTGCAAAGCTAAAGGACCCAAGTTCAATTCCCTAGGACTCACATAAGCCAGATGCACAAGGGGATGCCTGCATCTGGAGTTCGTTTACAGTGGCTGGAGGCCCTGGCATGCCCGTTTTCTCTCTGTGTCTCACTCTTAGCTCTCTCTCAAACAAGTAAATAAAAATAAAAAAATTTTAAAAAATTTAAAAAGTTTTAAAAAGATTGTGGTAAGGGATCTTGTCTGTTATGACAAACCCAAACTAACCACAAAACAAATGTTGTAAATTAGGAATATATGTTAATAAGATTATTTTAGAATATTATTGGCAGTATCTAATGAAATTATACATAATCAGCTTCTCTCACCCACCAATTCTATTTCTAGGTATGTAGGTAGCCAAGGTGTATATATACTCACTAAAACTCATATACTAGAATGTTCATTGCATGCTAGAGTGAGACTCTACTTCAACCCCCCCCCCCAAAAAAAAACCCAAAAAACAAAACCAAAAAAATCCTGTGGAACCCCCCCTCCCCGGTATGCAATATACCTGAGCTGTTTTTGTGCATATTTCTTCTGTTCCTAGACTTAGCTTATGGTTACACCTCTGGATTAGTCCTTTTCATGCAGTTCCTACGCTTATAAGCTGCCCACCATGCCCTACTGGATTTTCAGTTTTCCTGTTATACATGTTGTTGGCACCTCAGCTGTGATTGCTCATGCCATCAGAGGGTGTGAGTAGTTGGTTGCTAGCCTCCTGAGCTATGAGCTTTAGGAGAGTAAAGGCTGGGTCACTCATGCCAGTCATTCTGTCTCTAGGCACTGCCATGGTGTGCTCATTGATACATTTTAAGTGGATGAACTGAATGGACTGACTTCAAAGGGAGAAATGTTTTTCTCCACCCTTTAACTTTTAGTGGGGAAGCATAGGCTTGAATGAGCCATGGAGCTGCCTGGACTATAGTAACTATAGTAACTTAGCCTTAGGAAAATTCAGCTGAAAGAGGGAAACAAGATTGGCTCATCAGTGTCCCTTAACCTAGTTCTGTGTCCACTAGGAATGTTCCTGAGAAAGAACAATTTATATATGATGACTTCATTTGTTCTGGCTTTTCTCATGACAGTCCTAAGGTCAAGTCTATTTTAAGCCTGAGAAATATGTCCTGGAAGTCAGCTCCAGAATCCTTATTTCCTTTTTCTTTCCTTATTATTGAAGTCTTGGCTATCCTCCCTCAAACAACTTTTCAGCTATCATAAATATCCTCTATTTTAATTTTTCTCTGAACTTTTGTTCTTTCTCAACTACATGTAGGAAAATAGCACCTTTTTACTCATTCTAGTGAGGGTATTTAGCCCTAAGAAATGCTCCAGTTACCACAATAGTAAGTTTTTTAAAAAATTTATTTTATTTTAAGGCCAGGCATGGTGGTGCACACCTTTAATCCCAGTACTCGGGATGCAGAGGTGGGAGGAGCACTGTGAGTTTGAGGCCAGCCTGAGACTGCATAGTGAATTCCAGGTCAGCCTGACTAGAGTGAGACCCTACCTTGAAAAAACAAAAAACAAAACAAACAAAAATTAAAAAATATTTATTTAGAGAGAGAGAGAGAGAGAGATTGAGAATAGGCTGCCAGGGCCTTCAGCCACTGTAAACAATCTCCAGATGTATGTGCAACTTTGTGCATCTAGCTTATGTGGGTCCTGGGGAATCAAACCTAGGTCCTTTGGCTTTGCAGACAAATGCCTTAACCACCAAACCATCTCTCCAGCCCAGTAGTGGTTTAGTAGGGTGTTTTTTCCCTTGTTATGTGGTAGGTAGTGGGTTCTGGAGCCATTCAGTACCAGTTCAGATTGTCCTGGCTCTACTACTCTTTACTTTTGACTTGTGGCAAATCATATAACCACAGTTTTTTCTTATTTGTAAGTTGGGTAGTTACCAAGATCTAAATAATTCGTGAATGCAAAGTAGTTTGCTCAATGCCTAAGACATTATAAAAATAGTTGCAGTTACCTAACAGGGAATGTTCACACTTTATTGTTGGAAAGGGATTTAAATATGTAGTACTTATTTGAGTCTAAAAAGTAAATTATGGAATCCTTTTAAAGAAAGGAAAGTTTTTCCTCATCAATTTCTGATTATCTTAGCATTAAAGGCTGCACTAAAACCCTGTATTTATTAGTGAGTAAAGGGAAAACAAAATTATTTTGCAAAGGATGGAAAGATATTTACACACGATTTATAGATTTGGACCAACCTTATTTTATTTATTGATTTATGAGAGAGAGAGAATGGGCACAACAGGGCCCCTAGCCACTGCAAACAAACTCCATAAACATGCACCATCATTTGCATCTGGCTTATGTGGATTCTGGGGAGTCAAACCTGGTTCCTTTGGCTTCGCAGGCAAGCACCTTAATTGCTAAGCCATCTCACCAGCCCTTGGATCAACTTTAATCCTTAAAAGATCTGGTAATTAAATTATAAGGTCAAAAAGGGCTTTAAGATGTTGAAAAAAAAAACTGGAGACTGCCTATTCTGTCTCTACAATAGCATCTTAATCAAGTTACTAACTTCTTTGAGCATTTCTTTCTCTCTTCTTTTCCCTACTTTTCCCTCTGGTCTTCCCCTTCTCCCTATCATCCTCCTCTTCCTCCTCCTCCTTTTTTTTTTTTTTTTAATATTTTATTTATTTATTTGAGAGGAAGAGAGAGGCAGATAGAGAGAGAATGGGCATGCCAGGGCCTTCAGCTACTACAAAATGACCTCTAGATGCATGTGCCACCTTATGCATCTGGCTTTACATGGGTACTGGGGAATCAGGTTTGATTCAGGGTCCTTTGGCTTTGCGAACAAAGGCCTTAATCACTAAGCCATCTCTCCAGCCCCTCTTTCTCTTTTGAGTCAGGGTTTTGTTGTGTAGCTCAGATTGGCCTTAAAGTTACTGTGTAGTCCAGGCTGGCCTTGAACTCACAACAATCTTCCTGAGTGCTGGGATTATAGGTGTGCACCACCATTCTTGACTTGAGTATTACTTTCTTATTAACAAAATGCAAATGATAGGTTCTACATTATAGAGTTTTTGATTTTTTTTTTTTGAAGCAGAATCTCCATCTAGCTAGCCTAAGCCAATCTGGAACTTACTTTGTAGTCCAGGTTGGCTTGGAAATCAGTGATCCTCTCTAATGCTGGGATTGAAGGCATGTGCCACCATACCCGGCAAGAGTTTTTGAGAGCATGTGATAAATTGTACTTTTCCTCAGAGACAATGAGATAGATGTAAAGGAATGAGTTTTTAGTATTTCTTCCACTCCTTCAACTTAATCTATTATGTACTCTGGAAAGAATAAAGGAATGTAAAGGATTTCCTGTAATTAGTTGACTTAGTATTCTGAAATATTTTATTGTGGAGAATTTATAATAGGATAATACTTGTTATATAACAAATTATCCCAAAACACACTGCCTTAAGCAATAATAACCATATTTTCTTTTCTTTCTTTCCCCTCCCTCCCTCCCTTCCTCCCTCCCTCCCTCCCTCCCTTCCTTCCTTCCTTCCTTCCTTCCTTCCTTCCCTTTCTTTCGTTTCTTTTTGAGGTAGGGGTTCCATTCTAGGCCATGCTGACCTTGAACTCACTCTGTAGACCAGACTGGCCTTGGACTCACAGTGATTGTGGTAGTTTGAAAAGATGGCCCCCAATATAATTCAGTGTTTTATTAGTTTGTAATTTGCATCTGCAGCCACCTTGCTGGAGGCAGTGACTCTGGGTGGATCTTAAGGTGTGATGGTGGATTTAGGATTTCAATCTAAAGATACGCAAAGTGTGCTGTGCTGTGCTGTGCTGTGCTGTGCTGTGCTGTGCTGTGCTGTGCTGTGCTGTGTGGTTTTTGGCTTGTGGCTTTTTCTCTCTGTGTTTGGTCCTGTGAAAGCAGGCCAGCTTCTTCTGCTATTATGGAACTTCCCTTTCATCTGTAAGCTTCAGTAAATCTCTTCCTCCATAACTGTGCCTGGTCTGGAAGTTCATCTCAGCGAACCTGAAACTGGTGGGGGTTCCACTCTAGGCTAAGCTGACCTTTAACTCACTCTGTAGACCAGACTGGCCTTGGACTCACAGTGATCTTCCTACCCTAGCCTCCAGAATGCTGGGATTAAAGGTGTGCACCACCATGCCTGGCTTCTTTTCTTTTTTCTTTTCTTTTCTTTTCTTTTCCTTTCCTTTCCTTTCCTTTCTTTTCTTTTCTTTTCTTTTCTTTTCCTCTCCTTCCTTCCTTCCTTCCTCTTTCTTTTCTTTTCTTTTCCTTTCCTTTCTTTTCTTTTCCTTTCCCTTTCCTTTCTTTTCTTTTCTTTTCTTTTCTTTTCTTTTCTTTTCCTTTCTTTTCTTCCTTCCTTTTCTTTTCTTTTCTTTTCTTTTCTTTTCTTTTCTTTTCTTTTCTTTTCTTTTCTTTTCTTTTCCTTTCCTTTTCTTTTCTTTTCTTTTCTTTTCTTTTCTTTTCTTTTCTTTCTCTTTCTTTTCTTTTCTTTTCTTTTCTTTTCCTTTCTTTCTTTCCTTTCCTTCTTTCCTTTCTTTCTTTCTTTCTTTCTTTCTTTCTTTCTTTCTTTCTTTCTTTCTTTCTTTCTTTCTTTCTTTCTTTCTTTCTTTCTTTCTTTCTTTCTTTCTTTCTTTCTTTCTTTCTTTCTTAGAGAGAGAATTGGTGTGCCAGGGCCTCAGTCACTGCAGTGGAACTCCAGATGCTTGTGCCACCTAGTGTGCATGTGTGACCTTGCGCTTGCCTCACCTTTGTGCATGTGGCTTACATGGGATCTGGAGAGAGATCAAACATGTTTCCTTAAGCTTCACAGGCAAGTGCCTTAACTGCTAGGCCATCTCTCCAGTCCTTCTTTACTTAATTTTTTTTTTTTTATTTGAGAGAGACACACAGAAAGAGACAGAAAATGGGCATGCTAGGGCCATTTTAGGCGCTGTGAACAAACTCCAGACGTGTGCACCCCCTTGTGTGCATGTGCAACATTGTGTCACTTTTGCATCTGGCTAAACATGGGGACCTAGAAATTTGAACAATCATTCTTAGGTTTTGCAGGCAGGGGCCTTGACCACTAAGTCATCTTTCCAGCCCCTCTTCTTTTCTTTTTTAATTGACAGTCTCCATATATGCACACAATGTACCCTGATCATAATTCCCACAGTTTCTTGTAATGTTGCTGTCAATTGTTGTCTGGACTGCAGTAAGCCTGAGACTTGGCTAGAACAGAGAGGATTCACTTCCTAGATGATTGACTCCCATAATTGATGCAATAGTGCAGGATGCCTCAGAAGTGGAGGAAGGGCCAGTTCCTGTCTCTGTGGGCCATGTGGTATTGCTCAAGTCTATTCATGATATAGCATTGTGGTGGCTGGCTTCTCCTAAAGGAGCATCCAGGAGGCCAAGACAGAAGTCTTGCAGGCTAGGGGCCAGGGATGGATCTCAGCTGCATAAGCATGAGGACCTGAGTTCAATCCTCAGAGCCCATGTAAAAATATTAGGTATGGTGGCACATCCTGCAGCCCCAGCACTGGAAAGGCAGAGACAGGAGGGTCTTTGGGGCTCATTGGCAAGCCACTTTATCCTAATTGGTGAGCTCTAGGCCAGTGAGAAACTCTGTCTCAAGAAAAGGTGTTCCTGAGGATGATATCCAAGTCCTCTGACCTCTCCACACACATATACACATGTGGACATGCACCCTCACCTGCACATACATGAACATACCGCATATGCATTAACAAAAGTTTGTGAATTTTGATATCACCAGTTCCGCCATTTTCTGTTGGCCACATAGACTCAGTGAGTGTGGATACTATACCAGATCTTGGATAATCATAGCTTTAATTTATTAATGATAATATGGTAGCAAATGATGATAATCTATTATTCTTTAAAAAATTTTTTTTTATTATTTGAGAGAGACAGAGACAGAGAGGAAGAAGTAGAGAGAGAAAGAGAGAGAGAGAGGACACGCCAGCGGCCTCTTAGCTGCTGTGAATGAACTCCAGACATGTGCGCCCCCTTGTAGGCAAGTGCGGCATTGTCCCCTTGCCTCACTTTTGCATCTGGCTAAACGTGGGACCTGGAGATCAAATGGGTGTTCTTAGGCTTGTCAGGCAGGCACCTTAACCAGTAAGCCATCTCTCCAGCCCTGTCATTCCTTTTTTTTTTTTTAATTTAATACCACATATTCTCTAAAAAGAAACTTCATTAAGTATACAATAAAGTTTAAATCACATGAACAAAGTAAGTGTTTTATTTCTTGCCAATCATTTACCAGTTTTCAAAGTAATAATAATTTGTTTTCCTTTTTTTTTTTTTTCAACCAGGTAGGATCTCACTTTTTGAACTTCATTATGGGCATTCTCTACATCTTTGGCTTTGGCTTCATAAATTTTTATAAAGGGAGGTCACGAATTCCCCCTCCTCCTCCTCTTCTTCTTCTTCTACTACTACTACTACTGCTACTTCTTCTTCTTTTTGGCTTTTCAAGGTAGGGTCTCACTCTAGCGCAGGCTGACCTGGAATTCACTATGTAGTATCAGGCTGGCCTTGAACTCACAGTGATCCTCCTACCTTGGCCTTGCAGGTTCTGGGATTAAAGATGTTCTGTACCATGCCCAGCCTTGTTTTTTTTTTTTTATATAGTATTATGGCTTTAAGAATTTTTACATATATGATACGCTTCAATCTATTGTATTTATTATCTATGTTTTTATTTTGTTTGTTAAAAATATGTTTATTAATTTGAGAGACAGAGTATGGCTGTACCAGGACCTCTTGCATCTGCAAATGTATACCAAACACATGTGTCACTTTGTGCATCTGGCTTTAAGTGGGCACTGGAGTCTTGAACCCTGGCTGTCACACTTCGCAAGCAAGTACCTTTAACTGCTGAGCCATCTCTCCAGCTCTTACTTATTTTATTTTTATGTTTTATTTATTTATTTATTTATTTGAGAGCGAGAGAGGCAGTTAGAGAGAATGGGGGTGCCAGGGCCTCTAGCCACTGTAAACGAACTCCAGGTGCATGTACTACCTTGTATATCTGGCTTTACATGGATATTAGGGAATCAAACCTGGGTCCTTTGGCTTTGCAGGCAAGCGCCTTAACTGATAAGCCACATCCCCCTGATTTATGTTTTTTAAATTTTTATTTGCACACGTGTGTGTATGGTTGCATCAGGGCCTCTTGCTGCTACTATTAATATGTCCAGCTTATGCCAGCTTTGGTATTGAACCTGGGCTGATAGGAGCAAGCAAGCTCCCTTCTTTTACCACTGAGCCATCTTCCCAGTCCCTTTATTATCTATATTGATACTTATTTATTTATTTATTCACTTAATTTATTGTTTTGGCATAGCATCTTGCTTTGTAACCCAGGCCTCCTGCATCTCAAGTGTTAGATTGTCCCAACTCACTTGGCTTATATCCCTTTTTGATGAATGGTAACATATTATGCATAGTAGTCTTGACTTTCTTTTCTCATTCAACTGTATATTCTTAAGATCCATATGTGGATCCATCATTGTTGTGAAAAACATTGAGATATAATTCATGTAATTTCAGCAGTGGAATCCGGGGCCTACCACATGTTAGATAAACATTCTACCGCTGAACTATATCCCAAGCCCTAATTATTCTTACAGTTTGGTTTGTAGCGTATTCACAGATTTGTGCAACCATTATCACTAAATCTAGCATAGTTTTGTCAAAGGAACCCTGTACTTTTTAGTAGTCATTCTTCGTTGCCTTCTGTTCCTCTCCTCACTCTTAGGCCATAGTAACCACCAATTTACCTTTGGTCTCTTTGGATTTTCCAATGGACATTGCATTTAAATGCCCGTATTGGGCTGGAGAGATGGCTTAGGGGTTAAGGCGCCTGCCTCCTAAGCCTAAAACACTGGTTCCAATCTCCAGGTCCCATGTTTAGCCAGATGCAAAGTGATGCAAGGGCGCAATGCCGCACTTGACCACAAGGGGGCTCCCACATATGGATTTCATTCGCAGCAGCTGAGACACTGCTGGCGCGCCCAACTCTGTCTTCCTCTCTGTGTCTCTCTCCAAAAAAAAAATAATAATAATAAAAAAAAATAATAAAGTAAATGCCCGTATTAAAGTTCTGGCCTTATCACTTAGCATGATGTTTCCAAAGTTCATCCATGTTGTACGGAGAGTCAGTGTCTCATTTTTTTTAGAGCAGTGCAGTAATACTCCACTGGATTCCTCTATCTATATCCTAGTCAACTAGCCCAAATTGGTGAATATTTTAAGTTATTTATGACTCACTTGTATTCCTTTTCCTGTAAATTTTCTGGTTATATGCCTTTAGGCTATTTCCCCAGAGGTTTGTCTTTTCCTTTCATTTTTGGGTTCCCTTTCTGTATTACAAATGGGTTTTCAATTCCTTATTTCTCTCTTTTTTATTATTTTATTTTTTTTTGGAGAGAGACACAGAGAGAGACAGAGGGAGAGGGAGAGGGAGACAGATAGAGATGGGCACGCCAGCAGTCTCTCAGCTGCTGCGAACGAAATCCAGATATGTGCGCCCCCTTGTGGTCAAGTGCGGCATTGCTCCCTTGCGTCACTTTGCATCTGGCTAAACGTGGGACCTGGAGATTGGAACCGGGTTCTTAGGCTTAGCAGGCAGGCGCCTTAACCGCTAAGCCATCTCTCCAGCCCTTATTTCTCTTTTCAACTTTTTTTTTTTTTTTTTTTTTTGAGATAGGGTCTCATGTAGCTCTAGCTGGCCTCAAACTTTATGTAGCCAAGAATGACCTTGAACTTCTGATTGTCCTGTCTCTACCTCCATAATACTGGGACTATAGGCATGCACCACCATAGTTTTATGCAGTCTTAGATCCCAGGGCTTCTTGCACACTTGTCCAAGCACTCTACCAACTGAGCTACAGTCAATTCCCATTTTACTTTTTTGTTTGTTTGTTTTTCCAAGGTAGGATCTCATTCTAGCCCAAGCTGACCTGACACTCACTCTGTAGTCCCAGGTTGGCCTCGAACTCATAATGATTTGATTCTCCTACCTCTGCCTCCTCAGTGCTAGGATTCAAGGTATGCTCTACCATGCCTGGCTTCCCCCTCGACACTAAGGTGACTTGTCATGTGAATTAAAACATTTTGTTGTTGTCTCACTCTGTAGCTCATCCTGGCTTGGAGTGGTGGTCCTCTTATGTCAGCTTCCCAAGTGCTAGTATTACATCCATGTGCCACCACACCCAGCTAAATTTTCCATGTAACTAATTTTAACTATTTTCCTTATTGCTTCTGGGAGTTTGAGTCATAAGTGAGAAATTTTTCCTTTCTCTTGGGTCATAATATATTTACCCATATATTCAATTTTAACATTTAAATTTCTTACTCTTGGAATTTTTCTTGCTCTGTTGTATGAAGACCAGATCTAATTTTCTTCTGTTTTCCATATCACTGTGCCCTATTCCCAGCACCATTTACTGATGTCTGTTTTCCCCCACTGATTTGATATACGACCTTTATGACAAATTCTATACACAGTTGGGTCCACTGCTGGATTTTTTATTTTGTCCCATTTATCTGGATGTTCACTTATGTGTCATTATTGCTTTGTTTTAGTCATGAGGCTTTCTAATATATTTTAATATCTGTTAAGTGCGCCCTCTATTTTTCACATTTTCAGGGCCTCTTGGGTATTGCTTGTTTTTACAGATGGAATTTAGGATTTATTTATTTATTTGTATTGGGAACTGAATGTGTGACCTTATACATGCTAGGCAATCACTCTATGACTGAGCTAATCCATCCTCAGCTCTCTTTTTACTTTAAAAAAATATTTTATTTATTTTACTTATTTTGAGAGAGAGGGAGAGAATTATTTATGCTAGGGCCTCTAGCCACTTAGTGTAAACAAACTCCAGACACATGCACCACCTTGTGCCTCTTGTTTACATGGGTACTGGGGAATTGAATCTGGCACCTTAACTGGTAAGCTGTCTCTCCAGCCCTCCTTTTACTTTTTATTTTGAGTTAGCATCTCACTAAATTGCCCAACTTGGTCTTGAACTTGGTTTGCCTGGAATTTACCACATCTTGCCTCAGCCTCAAGTAGTTAGGATTATATGCTTACACCACCAAGCTTGGCTTACAGATGGACTTGATCTTCAGCTTATCTAGCTTCAGAAAGAAAATTCAGAGGCATGTTTTTGCTAGAGTTGTGCTAAATTTACAGATTAGAATAGGGAGAACTGATACCTTTATAATGTTTTATCTTCTTCCCTAAAAACAAAGTATATCTTTTCATTTATTCAAATATGTTGTGTCTTTTGAGAGTGTTTTTATAAAACTCATTTTATGCTTCTGTTAGTTTTTGCTTTTATAAATGGGATTTTATCTTCCATTATATCTTTTAGCTGAATGTTCCTTTTAATACATAAATGAAGCCTATTGATTTTGATTTATAACCTGCTGATTTTCTGATTCTTAATCATACTTTTCCCCACATATATCATGATATTATTTGTAAATAGAGTTTTATCTCTTATTTATTTTTATTATTTTATTGACAACTTCCTTAATTGTAGACAATATCCCGTGGTACTTCGCTCCCTCCCTTATCTCTTATTTTTAGTTTTAAAATATTTTTATTTATTTTCATGCAGAGAGAAAGGGAGAGGGAAGGAAGGAAGGGAGAGAGGAAGAGAGAGAGAGAATGAGAATGGGCATTCCAGGGCCTCTAGCCACTGCAAACAAACTCCAGATGTTCACACCACTTTGTACATCTGGCTTTATGTGGTTACTGGGGAATCAAACCCAGGCCGTTAGGCTTTGCAGGCAAGAGTCTTAACCATTGTGCCATCTTTCCAACCCCGATTTTTAGTTCTTAGACCACTAACTGTAGTCTCTTATCTAATTGCAGTGAGTAATATGTTCAATCTTAAAAAGTACAGAAGATAGTATTTTTAAATATAAAATAGTCTTATTTCTAACTCTGCCACAAAATTACTAGTTAATTATTTTAATTTTAATATTTTAGATAAATAAATATTTTTATATTTATTGAAATGTAACACTGAATAGACCAACAGAAGGAAAGTAAGTGGAAAGAGTATTTTTTATTTGCTTTGTTGTGTGTGTTGTATGCATGTATGTGCGCAGAGGAAGATGTCAGGTGTCCTCTTGCTCATGTGCTTTCTTTCCCCAAGGCAAAGCCTGTCACTGAGCTGGAGCTCCCCATATTTTAGTTAAGACTGGCTGACCAAGCAGCCCCAGTGATCCTCCTGTCTCCACCTTCCTTAGCACTGGGGTTACAGGCATGTATGACTATGCTTGGCTTTTAACATAGGTGCTAGGGATTGAACTCAGGTCCTCACACTGTGCAGCCTCAGAGCCATCTTCCTAGACCCTTATTTGCTTCTATTTAAAGTATGGGTGATGGTCATGGTGGTGGCATACAGCTTTAATCTCAGCACTTGGGAGGCTAAGGTAGGAGGATCACCAAGAGTTCGAGGCCAGGTTGGACTACAATGAGTTCTAGGTCAGCCTGGGCTAGAGTGAGACCCTGCCTCAAAAAACAAAACATACGGGCTGGAGAGGTGGCTTAGCAGTTAAGGCGCCTGCCCGCTAAGCCTAAGCACGCCAGTTCCAATCTCCAGGCCCCACGTTTAGCCAGATGCAAAGTGACTCAAGGGCGCAATGCCGCATTTGACCACAAGGGGCGCATGTGTCTGGACTTCGTTCACAGTGGCTGAGAGGCTGCTGACACACCCATTCTCTATCTGTCTTCCTCCTCTTATCTCTCTATCTCTCTCTGTGTCTCTCTCCAAAATAAAAATAAATATAAAAAACAAAACAAAAGAAAACATACAAACAACAACAAAAAAGTACGGGTGGTTCATATTCAAGGATGGTAGGAATAAATGTGATTAATCCTTTTGCCATGTAATTTCTTATTTTATCAGTTGGTGAATTTAATGGTTATTTTAACTAGTAAAGAAAAAAACAACTTGGTATAGATAGGTGATTAAAAACATCAGAGAGGGCTGGAGAGATGGCTTAGTGGTAAGGTGTTTGCCTGCAAAGCCAAAGGATCCTGGTTCCATTCTCCAGGACCCACGTAAGCCAGATGCACAAGGGGGCACATGTATCTGAAGTTTGTTTGCAGTGGCTAGAGGCCCTGGCATGCCCATTCTCTCCCTCTCTTTCTCTCTCAAATAAATAAATAAATAAATAAATAAATAAATAAATAAATAAGTAAATAAAATATATATTTAAAAAACATGAGAGAAACCTATTATAACTTTGAGTATAATTATGTAGGAAAATAGATGAAAAGGGGTTAAAAAAATTAAACTGTGTTGCCGGGCGTGGTGGCGCACGCCTTTAATCCCAGCACTCGGGAGGCAGAGGTAGGAGGATCTTCGTGAGTTCAAGGCCACCCTGAGACTACATAGTTAATTCCAGGTCAGCCTGGGCCAGAGTGAGAGCCTACCTCGAAAAACAAAAAACAAACAAAAATTAAACTGTGAATTAACTTTTTTTTTTGGTCTCATTCTAGTCCAGGCTGATCTGGAATTTACTTTGTAGTCTCAGGGTGGCCTTGAACTCACGGCGATCCTCCTACCGCTGCCTCCTGAGTGCTGGGATTAAAGGCGTGCGCCACTGCGCCTGGCTTTGGATTGACTTTTATCATGTTGCCATCTCACCACTGGGCTTCAGGGTTGTAATGGGACAAAACAAACAAACAAAAAACCCCACATCATTAGTTAGTTGACTACTTTAGTGACAATATTACTTGTTAGCTTAGTCTGTTGAATAGAGCTAATCACATGACCCGATTTCAAGGGGTAGAGAAGGGTAATCCTCCTATGTGCCTAGAAAGAGAACCAGATGTGGGTACGTTTTATAAAACCTGCTATAGTATTGAACTTGTTTTGATTCTAATTCTGTGGCTACTGGCCTCCATTCCCAGGCTGTCTAGGAATCATGTCAAGAATTTCCTTTTGTCTTCAGGGCCAGTTTTTTTATTTATTAGCGTGACTAGTGACATTTAAATAAAGAAGCCTCAATGAATCAACTGCACATAAGTTCTCTGGTCCCAGTTCTGCTGGACTTTCTGGATCCACCAGGAATGTTTATTTACCTCCTTCTGTGGTTTTTTTTTTTTTTTTTTTTTTTTTTAATTAATCCATTAACAGAAAAGTCTGATGCTGTAGACAGGGCTGACTACCTTGAAGTTTCAGCCTTACATCAGAGAGTCTTTGGCAGTAGCTACACAGGGACACGGATCATACCTAGGAAGCCAGGAGCATCTTGAAATGCAGGCCAGAAGAGTATGGCTATGTATGAACTTCAGGTCCTAGTGTGTCTCAGCCACTTGCATGGGGCAAATACCTTGCAATCTACTTGATCCCACATTTCCTCATCCATTCCCAATTGCAAAAATTTTGACTCATCTGAATGTACACATCAGTTGAATGGCAGGCTTCAATACTGAGTTAGTATCTTCTGAGCCAATGTTGGCTAAACTGCCCGCTAGTAGATTCAGACATCACTTCTATCTAGCACTTAGTTGTTCTGTTTACAAATGCTGTGAAGCAAATCACCCCAAATTTAGTGGAATTAAACAATTGCTACTTATTATGCTCATGGATCCCGTGTGTCAGAATTCTAGATCGGGCCTGAATAGGGTGGCTTGTTCTTCACGATAGCTGAAGGTTAGATTGAGTCCCTTGGAAGCTCTTTCATATACATTGCTTAGGCTGGGAATTCTTTTTTTATATATTTTATTTTTATTTATTTATTTATTAGATACAGAGAGAGGGAGAGAGAGAGAGTGAGAATGGGCATGCCAGGGCCTCTAGCCACTGCAAATGAATTCCAGATGCATGTGCCACCATGTACATCTGGCTTACATGGGACTTGGAGAATCGAACCAGGGTCCTTAGGCTTCACAGGCAAATGCCTTAACTGCTAAGCCATCTCTCCAGCCCCAGAATTCTTTTTTTAAATTTAATTTATTTATTTTCAAACACAGAGAGACAGATATGTAGAGAAAGACAGAGAGAATGGGCACACCAGGGCCTCCAGCCACTGCAGATGAACTTCAGATGTATGCTCTACTTTGTGCATCTGTCTTTGTGTGGATATTACAGAATCAAACTCAGGCTGTTAAATTTTACAGGCAAGCACCTTAACTGCTGAGCAGTCTCTCCACCCCCCCTTTTTATTGACAACTTCCATAATTATAGGCAATAAACTATAATGATTGCCTCCTCCCTCACTTTACACTTCACAACTCCACTCTATCATATCCCCTCCCCCTCTCAATCAATCTGTCTTTTATTTTAATGTCATCATCTTTTCCTTCTATTATACAGGTCTTATGTAGGTAGTATCAGGCACTGCAAGGTTATGAATGTCAATGTCATTTTGTGTCTGGAAGATTATATTGTAAGCAGTCCTACCCTTCCTATGGCTCTTACATTCTTTCTACTACCTCTTCTGCAATGGACCCTGAGCCTTGGAAGGTGTGATAGAGATGTTTCAGTGCTGAGCACTCCTCTGTCACTTCTTCTCAGCACCATGGTGCCTTCTGAGTCATCCCAAGGTCACCACCATCTGATAAGCTGGGAATTCTTGAAGGTTGGTTTTATCAGCTTATAACTGATGACCATTGTGCCTGTAAGTAGTCTCTTTGAGAGGTTGGTGCTTCTCATCGCATGGTGGCTGGGTTCCAAAGTGGATGTCCCTAGAGGAATCATTCAGATTCAATATTCTAAAAATATAGGTAGATATTACATAACAGCTAATAATCTGTTTCATAACTGACATAGCATTAATTCTGCTGTCATAATCTTGCCAGGATTCTGGAAGTCCTCTACTTCTCAATGGATAGAGGGTAAAAACATTTGCAACTCTTAAAAACTGCTACAACTTTGTTATAAAAGAATAGAGTGCCTCATATATGTTAAGAGTATTGTAAAACATGTTATAATGTGTATATTCTGGTTCATGATGTATGTTTTCACTCTGGACTACACTTTCTTAAACATTGCTTAACTATAGCTGATCTGGTTTATGAACACCAAATTTTTATCTCTTATTACTTCATAGATTACTACTATGTGGTTCCTAGTTGTAAAGATGAGAATTAAGGAATCGATTGTAATTGCCTATAAAAAAGGCAAAAGTAAGACCTCTCCCTTTCAGATCCAATTTCCTCCTACACCAGCAGGCCCTTGAGGCCCTATTCAACTGTGGACCAGACTCAAGATTCCCTTGTACAGCAGAAGGGGCTGTGGTCCAGACGTAACAGTCAGAACTTCCCTAAAATTTAAGCCTCATCCTTGCCATTTTCCTTTAACTGCTGAACTATCTCTCCAGCCCCTCTTTGCCATTTTCCTATAAGTACAACAAACATGTGAAATGCAGAGGGCACACTTTTTTTTTTTTTTTTTGCATGCAACATGAAAATAAGTAGGCATCTGAAAGCTGCCATGTGATCCATAACTGAGAGATGGCCATTCTGCTGAGTATGGTGCTAAGTTTTGGGGAAAGGCTTTCCATGTTTGGGTTGGAACCAAGAGGAAAGATTGGGATTGGTGTCTTTTAGAAAATAAGTGCTCATTGCCAAAAGAATTTCCCCTTCCTTTCTGAACTGTGACATAATGAGAGTACTTGGTTATTCTTTCTCTTTGAAAAAAAGTGTGTAAAGCTGACTGAGCAATGACATTTACTGTTATTTTATAGAACATTCTATTGCAAACAACAGTTTTTATGGAGCAGTGCCATAAAGTGAGTAATTTTTTTTGCTTAGATATTTTAGAAAATTTACATAGTCTGTGCTTTATTGTGAATATGGTATATCCTTATTTTATAAAACTATAAAATATAGCTAAATAGAGCTGGAAAAATGATTCACCAGGATTGGAGAGATGGCTTAGCAGTTGCCAGACAAAGGTAACACAAATGCAAACTCTTACATATGCACTAGGTGGTGTAAGCATCTGCAGTTCACTTTCAGTGGATGAGGTCCTGCACTGCCAATTAATTATCTCTCTCTCTCTCTCTCTCGCATATGTGCTCTTGCTCTTTCTAAAAAAAAAATGATTCAACAGTTAAAGGTGCTTGCTTGCAAAACCTAACAGCGTTCAATTCCCCAGTACATATGTAAAGCCAAATGCACAAAGTGGTGCATGTATCTGGAGTTTGTTTACAGTGGCTAAAGGCCCCTGCAGGTCCATTCTCTCTTGCTCTTTCTCCTTCTCTATTTCAAATAGATCAAATTTTTTAAAATACAGAAAAAAACAAAAAATATTGATTTGCCACTTATAACCACTGATTTATTTTGTTGCATACCTTTTCTGTCATTTTACTGTGTTCCAAAATATCACCATACAAATATATGTTGTATGAGCATATTACCTACCATAACTTTATCCCTCCTCTTTCTCCTTCCTCTCCATCCTGTTAATACCCTTATTCCCCTAATCTACGTTCATTGTCATATACCTCATTGATTTTTTTTGTATCTGTGAAATCCAGGAACTAGAAATGAGAGACCATACAATATTTGTCTTTCTGAAATG
The DNA here is from genome assembly GCA_036365145.1 of Orientallactaga sibirica. Classification (NCBI taxonomy): domain Eukaryota; kingdom Metazoa; phylum Chordata; class Mammalia; order Rodentia; family Dipodidae; genus Orientallactaga; species Orientallactaga sibirica. Next base: position 4,320,765 of record JAEOAD010000031.1, on the reverse strand, counting down.
GGCTTAACTCACTTACTATTATTGTTTCAAATTCTATCCAATTTCCTGCAAATGATAGTTTTGTTCTTTGTTCTTTGTGGCTGAAAAAATATTCCATTGTATAAGTACAAATTTTTAAAAAAACTATTTATTTGAGAGAAGGGGGAAGAGGCAGATAGATACACACACACACACACACACACACACACACACACACACACAGAATGGGCACACCAGGCCCTCTAGCCACTGCAAATGAACTCCAGATACATACACTACCTTGTACATCTGACTTATGTGGGTACTGGGGAATACAACCTGGGTCCTTAGGCTTTGCAGGCAAGTGCCTTAACTGATAATCCATATCTCCAGCCCTAAGTACAAATTTTTGTGTCCATTCCTCTGATGTTAGACATATAGGGTGGTTCCATAGCTTAATTATTGTGAATAGTACTGCAGTAAACAATGATGTGCAAGTATCTCTGTGATATGCTGACATGGAATCTTTTTGGTAAATATCCAGGAGTGGCATAACTGAGTCATGTGGAAGATCCATATATCCTTTTTCCATCCTACAATTATTTTAAAGTATTGTTTGTTTATATAATATATGGACATGGTACATATATGATTGATTGATCCATCCGTCTTTCTTTGCTTCCTTCCTTCTAATAGGGTCATGTGAAGCACAGTCAAATGAGAATTACTTAGAACAGCTTCCTTCCTTCCTTCCTTCCTTCCTTCCTTCCTTCCTTCCTTCCTTCCTTCCTTCTTTCTTTCTTTTTTGGTTTTTAGAGGTAGGGTCTCACTCTAGTCCAGTCTGACCTGAATTTCATTCCAGATGCATGCTCCACTTTATGCATCTGGCTTTATGTGGGTACTGGGGAATTGAACTTGGGTCATTGAGCTTTGCAGGCAAGTGCCTTAACTGCTGAGCCATCTCTCCAGCCCACCTTTCTTATTTTTATTGCCTTTTCCATTCCCTTTCCCCCACATTATGTATGTCCTTCAGACTCCTTCAGATCTGTTTGGTCTTCATGAGTTCTTCCTCCCACTTTCCCTCTCTTCCTCTTTCTCTCCCTCCTCTCTCTTTCCCTCCTTCCTCTCTTCCTCCCTGCCTCCCTCCTTTTCTCATCTCCCTTTCTCTTCTCCATCCTCCCTCTCTCTTTCCCCTCTCCTATGTAGCTCTGGCTGGCTTGGTACTCACTATGTAGTTCAGGCTAGCCTTGAATGTATGGTTCTCAGATACATGTCACATGTCAGGCTAGTAACTTTTTATAGATTTTAGGATTTCTTCTACATGTTTACAGAGACAGTGACTATTTACTAAACTCTTTTCTGTATCCATTGCGTTCCTTATATTTGTTCATTTCTTTTCCAAATATACAGCATTTTACTTCCATTTATTCATTTTTCTGTACTGAAGTGTGTGCGCACACTTAGCCAAATTGTGAGAAGGTTCAATAGTAAATAGTAAATAGCCAATGAAACAGAGATAGAAGCTTTTTCTGATATCTAATATTTTGCCAAGCTTTTACCAGACCTTTGCAGTTATACATTTTGTCTTACTCATCTTTGAAAGCTACTCAGTTAAGACTCCATTAGCAACCAAAAACATTCACTACTAAAAAGCTACTTTTTTTTTTTAATCTAATAAGTCTTGAGAAAAGGTTGAGAATGGTGAGTTTGGAAACCCTAGAACAATTCTTTCTTTTGATGTGAAGCAGTAGCTCATATAGTCTCATGACTGTTTCTAAGACAGGCAACACTGGACAATTTTCAATTAACAGGGAGGAAAAAGTTTCCTATTAAATTATTCTCCTACTAGCTGGTCCCACTTCCAGGGATTCTTTGTACCTTTGCTGTGCTTCAGAAAAGGATGGTTTATTGTCACCAAAGAAGTGTGCTAGGAGAGAAAGCCAACTGAGAACAAGGGGAAGAGGCTGTCACAGGTGAATTCTCCTTCTAGTCTCTCTTAGCTCTCCTTTCTGTGAAGTCTTAGAGGTGCTTACAACAGCTCTGACTTCTTCCTGACTTTGTTTACTGCTAGACTGTCTTCAGCTTCTTGCCACTGTAGCCTCTATTGAGTCAACCCCTTTGCTCCCTATTAGCAGTCATGGTCACTGGTTTTCTTCTTGAGGGATGAGAATTAGTCACTCACTCTTAGCTCTGGCTGTGGTCAGAGTGGAGAAGATAGGAACCCTGTGAGGAGTAAGAGATGCGGCAGGTGGGGAGGGGTAGAGCTACAGTTACTTCTTCTTCTTCTTCTTTTTTTTTCGAGGTAGGGTCTCAGTGTAGCTCAGGCTGACCTGGAATTAACTATGTAGTCTCAGGGTGGCCTTGAACTCATGGCAATACTCCTGCCTCTGCCCACCCCCCCAGTGCTGGGATTAAAGGAGTGTGCCACCATGCCTGACTACTTCTATTTTTTTAACCTGGTACTTATGACTGTATATTTGAGTACTCACCTGACTGAAGAATTAATTGTTTGGACTCATAGTGAACAAGGCCCTCTGTCATCTGCCCCCTCCAGATCCTCATCTAATATGAAATGTTCCATCTTAAATACACTTTGCCGTTTGCTGTTCCTGAGCATGGCTCAATGGAGTCATTTTTCCATGTCTTTTACATAATGTTTTCTCTTTCTAGAATGCTCTTCTTGCCTGGAATAGCCTGACTTTTTCTTTAAGATTTACCTCAGCAGGCATCACTGCTCTGAAACATTTTGTGATCCCCACCCCCTTGGGCAGAGTTAATCAGTCACTTTTCAGTCACATTCTGTACAAGTTTGTGTTGTTAAACATTCACAAAATGTTGTAATTGTCTGTTTATATTTTTCTAGCTGTGTATTTTTAGCTGTTTTTAGAAGATAGGATCCAGTTTTTTTTTTTTTTTTTTTTTTTTTTTCACCCCAGTGCTGGGATTAAGTGTGCCAACTCATGGCACATCCTGCCTCTGCCCACCCCCCCAGTGCTGGGATTAAAGGAGTGTGCCACCATGCCTGACTACTTCTATTTTTTTAACCTGGTACTTATGACTGTATATTTGAGTACTCACCTGACTGAAGAATTAATTGTTTGGACTCATCTGCCCCCTCCAGATCCTCATCTAATATGAAATGTTCCATCTTAAATACACTTTGCCGTTTGCTGTTCCTGAGCATGGCTCAATGGAGTCATTTTTCCATGTCTTTTACATAATGTTTTCTCTTTCTAGAATGCTCTTCTTGCCTGGAATAGCCTGACTTTTTCTTTAAGATTTACCTCAGCAGGCATCACTGCTCTGAAACATTTTGTGATCCCCACCCCCTTGGGCAGAGTTAATCAGTCACTTTTCAGTCACATTCTGTACAAGTTTGTGTTGTTAAACATTCACAAAATGTTGTAATTGTCTGTTTATATTTTTCTAGCTGTGTATTTTTAGCTGTTTTTAGAAGATAGGATCCAGTTTTTTTTTTTTTTTTTTTTTTTTTTTCGGTTTTTTGAGGTAGGGTCTCACTGTAGCCCAGGCTGACCTGGAACTCACTATGTAGTCTCAGGGTCGCCTTGAACTCACGGCGATCCTCCTACCTCTGCGTCCTGAGTGCTGGGATTAAAGGCATGCACCACCACTCCTGGCTCAGGTTTTTAATTCCATATTGCCATTATCCTAATTTTGGTGCCTAAAAGTTGCTCCACATTTTTAAAAAGATTTTATTTTTATTTAACTATTAGAGACATAGAGAGAGAGGAGAATGGGCATGACAGGGCCTCTAGCTACTGCAAATGAATTCCAGACGTATGTGCCACCATGTGCATCTAGCTTACGTGGGGCCTGGAGAATCAAACCTGGGTCCTTAGGCTTTGCAGGTATGTACCTTAACCTCTAAGCCATCTCTCCAGCCCTGCTCCACAGTTTTGTTGAAATGAATGAATGACACTTTCATAGCCAAACCTGCCAACTAATAACACTTATTTTTATGATAGAAAGTCTATGTATTAAAAGGTTATAATTTATAAAACTTATGGTACTTCATTATCTAAAACAACCTGGTAGTCTATACATTTCTTACTTGGTGGACCAGACTGAGTCCCAGACTGTATTAGTGAGTAGTCTAAGGCCACTTGCTACTGAGAAGCAGAGCTGGGAACCAGGCTTCTAGGTCTTTGTTTTTCAAGCCATTCTTCATAACAGATTTGTGAATTAGCATCATCTGTATGGCTATCAAAGACTTGCCTTTGTTCTCCTCTCCTCTCCTCTCCTCTCCTCTCCTCTCCTCTCCTCTCCTCTCCTCTCCTCTCCTCTCCTGTGTGTTTTTGCTCACATGGATGTTTCTCTACTTCTCTGTTTGCCAGTCTTGCCTGCCATTCCAGACTCAGCCTAATGTTGCCTTTTCTGACCATCTCAGTCAAGAAGAACTCTTAAACCCTCTTCTGAGTTTCAATAGCACACGAGACAATACAGAATATAACTGAGTCTCAGCCTTGGAGGACACAAAGGCTTAGTCCAAGGTTCACAACGACACTTAGTTGCAGTATGACTGATGAGTAGGTTATCTTCTCAGAATCTCTCTTTCCAAATCTATAATTAAGAATAATAGGGCTGGAGAGATGGCTTAGCAGTTAAGCACTTGCCTGTGAAGCTTAAGGATCCGTTCAAGGCTCAGTTCCCAGTACCTGTGTAAGCCAGATGCACAAGGTAGCACATACATCTGGAGTTCATTTGCAGTGGCTGAAGGCCCTGGTGTGCCTATTCTCTCTGTCTGTTGCTAATAAATAAATAAATAAATAAATAAAAATAAACAAAAATTTTTTTAAAAACTTAAAAAAAAGAATAGGGCTGGAGAGGTGGCTTAGTGGTTAAGGAACTTGCCTGCAAAGCCGAAGGACACATGCTCAACTCTCCAGGTCCCACATAAGCCAGATGGACAAGGTGATGCAAGCATGCAAGGTCACACATGCGCACAAGGTGGTACATGTGTCTGGAGTTTGTAAATGAGAAACCAGGAAAATACTATATATTTATTAAAGAGGAAGCAAAGATCATAGAAACTTTAAAGAAGTTTTTATTGGGCTGGAGAGATGACTTAATGGTTAAGGCACTTGCCAGCAAAGCCAAAGAGCCCAGGTTCAGTTCCCTAGTACCCACGTAAAGTCATAGACACAAAGTGGCGCATAGGTCTGGAGTTCATTTGCAGTGGCTAGAGGCCCTAGCATGCCTGTTCTCTCTCTCTCTCTCAAATGAATAAATAAAATACTTTTTAAAACTTTTGACAACCTCCATACATACACACATTATACCATATCATCATCCTGCAGGGAAACAAAAAGAATTCACGATTACCTAGTTTTAAAGACATATGCTTGCTTGTTTTATTTCTAAAAGCTTACAGAATAAATCCCTCATCTTTGATTTACAAGGGAACTAAAATGTGGAAAATTTGATCTTTAAGGGGTGTGATTTCTGTTTTACGGGATTGTTTATTTTAAAGTTTAAACATGTCAGTGTCTTATGATACTGTTGGTTAAATATGTAAGAAAAGACTCACTTTTTTTTTTTCCAAGGTAGGGTTTCACTCTAGTCCAGGCTGACTTGGAACTCACTATGTAGTCTCAGGGTAGCCTTAACTCACAGTGATCCTCCTACTTCTGCCTCCCAAGTGATGGGATTAAAGGCGTGTACCACCACACCTGGTTTAAAAGACTCCCTTTTAAGTGGAAAAAAAGTTGATTTCTATGCACTGGGATAAAATGAATGTAGTTTTAATTTTTTTTATTTATTTGGATGTATGTTTTAATGCTAGCAGGGAGTACTTTCAAGGAATGAGATTTTAGGTAGTAGCCTTTTACTTTTGCTTCCTCTGTATTTATTTATTTATTTATTTATTTATTTATTTATTTATTTTTTTTTTTTTTTTTTTTTTCGAGGTAGGGTCTCACTCTAGTTCAGGCTGACCTGGAATTCACTATGCAGTCTCAGGGCGGCCTTGAACTCACGGCAATCCTCCTACCTCTGCCTCCCGAGTACTGGAATTAAAGGCATGTGCCACCATGCCCCGCTCTTATTTGGATTTTTGAGTGACTATGTTTTACTTTATATACAAATAATTTGAGGACTGTTTTATTTTTGGAGGAAAAAAAGTAGAAAAAATATTTGAAAATGGTAAAGTCAACCTTTTTCCTCCCTCCTTCTGCCCAGGGAAATTATCTCAAGGATTGAGAAGAAAAATAAATAGAAATGAAAATTATACAAAGAGATAGAAAACCTCAAGCCAGAAAATAATGAGGGTTTTTGAAAGATTGAACTCTGAGCAGGAGAGGAAGTAGATAAGATACTTGGAGTTACAGATTTCAGGAAATGAAAAACAATAAAATCCCACCCTGCAAAACTCTTTCCAAAGAGGGATTTATCCTGGAATTCAAAACCAAGATCCTTCACTTGAAATAGTGGAAATGAGTATACAAGTCAGTGGCAGGAACTTCCCAACATCCAGTTTGATTCTAAAAAACAGAGGGGGCTGGGTTGAAAGGGGACTTCGACAGACAGTACTCTCAGGAAGTAATGACCTTGCCATAGCAGGAAGAAAAGACTTTGACTCTACATAGCCCCACTGCTGCTGCTGCTGCTGCCGCTGCTGCTGGTCTTAGGTTGGGAAGAGAGCAGCTCAAGAATACTATCTTGATGCTGCACACACACATACATAGTGCTGTTTGAGAAAGCCCTGGCTCCACTCTGCTCCCAAAAGACTCTTCTACCGATAGCCAGACTAGGAGAAACTGTCCTAAAAAATGAATGGTAACAAAACATATCATTATAGTCGTGTGTGGTTGGTTTGGGCCCATAATCCTACCTTTAATGCAGGTTGAGGCAGGAGGATTAGAAGTTTAAGGTCATTCTTGGCTATATAGTTACAGCCTAACCTAGACTGTATAAGAACCTGTTTCAACCCCTTCCCCAAAAATATATCAGCAGAGATTTTAGGGCTGGAGAGATTGCTCAGCACTTAAGACATTTGCCTGCAAAGCTTAATGATTTGGGTTCCATGCCCCAGTACCCACGTAAAGCCAGATGCACAAAGTAGCACATGCATTTGGAGTTCATTTGCAGTGGCTGGAGGGCCTGTTGTGCCCACTCTCTCTGACTGTCTCTTGTCTATATCTCTGCTTGTAAATAAATAAAAATATTTTAAAATAAGCTGAGTGTGGTGGCACATCCTTTAATCCCAGCACTAGGGAGGCAGAGGTAGGTGGATCGCCATGAGTTTGAGGCCACCCTAAGACTACATAGTGAATTCCAGGTCAGCCTTGGCTAGAGTGAGACTCTACCTTGAAAAAAAAAAGAATTAAAAATAAAAGGTTTTTAAAATAGATTTACAACAGAGTTAATAGAGAGTAGTTCAGGAAAAAAAGAGTATACACTTAAGAGTTTGCACTTATGGGCTGGAGAGATGGCTTAGTGGTTAAGGCGCCTGCCTCCTAAGCCTAAGAACCCCGGTTCCAGTCTCCAGGGGTTCCAAGCTCCAGGTCCTACGGTTAGCCAGATGCAAAGTGATGCAAGGGCGCAATGCCACACTTGACCACAAGGGGGCGCACGCATCTGGATTTCGTTCACAGCAGCTGAGAGGCTGCTGGCGCGTCCATCTCTGTCTTCCTCTCCCTCTGTCTCTCTCTGTCTCTCTCTTTCTCAAAAAAATAAATAAATAAAAAGAGTTTGCACTTACTGGGCTGGAGAGATGGCTCAGCAGTTAAGGCACTTGCTTCCCCAGTGCTCATGTAAAGCCAGATGCATAAAGTGGTGCATGTATCTGGAGTTTATTTGCAGACAGCTGGAGGCCCTGGAGTGCCCATTCTCTCTCTCTCTTTTATCTCTCTCTGTTTGTAAATAAAATTATTTAAAAATATTTTGTGGGGCTGGAGAGATAGCTTAGCAGTCAAGGTGCTTGTCTGCAAAGCCCAAGGCCTCTGGTTCGATTCCCCAGTACCCATGATGCACAAGGTTGTGCAAATGTCTGGAGTTCCTTCGCAGTGGCAGGATGCCCTGGTGCTCCCATTCTCTTTGCCTCTGTCTTTCTCTCTCTCTCTCTCAAATAAATAAAATATTTTATTATTATTATTATTACCAGCATATTTCATATGGATACATCATGTGTTGGTACCCTCTTTTCCCTCATCCCTGCCCCCATCCTGCTGGGGACCCTCCTCAGTGGGATGGCAGGTATTCCCTATGGGATTGTGGGGTTATGCGTTGTGGGAACAGAAGACAGTTTTTGTTTTGTTTCGTTTTGTTTTAGTTTTTCGAGGCAGGGTCTCACTCTAGCTCAGGCTGACCTGGAATTCACTATGTATTCTCAGGGTGGCCTCAAACTCACAGCGATCCTCCTACCTCTGCCTCCCGAGTGCTAGGATTAAAGACATACGCCACCAGGCCCGGCTTCAGACAGTTATTTTTTGGGAGGGAAGGAATGCCTCTGGGCATGATGTTTCAACCTGTGGCTCTTACAGTCTTTCCTCCCCCTCTTCCGTAAAAGTCTCTGAGCTATGGTGGGTGAGTTTTAAGTCTACTTCAGTGATGAGCTCTTAGGAGCCTCTGGATCTCTGCTTTGGTAGGTGTTGAGTATCCTCAGTGTCTGTCTCCTACACCCTGGTGCTGATTATCAGGTTCAGCATGGAAGCAGCACTCTTGCTCGTCTTCCCAATTCCTCTGTGGATTCAGCTGTGGCTTGGCTGAAGTGTGAGGGATAGTTTATCTCCTTGGGTCTTGCTGCCTTCTGAAAAAGAAGAACAGATTCTCCAACAGAGAATGAAGTCAGCATAGTTTAAATGGGATACGTATTATTAATTTAGGGAGAATTTGATATATGTAACCCCTCTTTTAGCCAAAGACTAATGAGAGCTTGACTGTTTTTACAATCCCATAAATACAATCTTGTTGGCTTTGGGAGTTACATCTCAAAAGGTTGCTAAGGAACTTGTGTGTGTATGTGAATTGTGGGTTCCCCCCCTCTTGGGGGGACATTTTCTTTAAAAAAAAAACCTTTTTATTAATGACTTCCACATATATAGACAATATACCATGACCATAATCTCTTTCACCATTCTCCCTTAACCCCTCCAACTCCCTCCACCAAATCTCCTCTTCTTTCCAACTAATCTGTCTTGTGTTCTGATGTCATCATTTCCCCCCTCCTAGTATGCAGATCTTGTGCAGGTAGTAGCATCAGCTACTGTGAGGTTATGAGTGCCATGGCTACATTGTGCCTGGAAGATGATATTGCAAAGCATTTCTCCCTTTTTTTTTGGCGCTTACATTCTTTTTTGTTGTTTTTCAAGGTAGGATCTCTCTCTAGCCCAGACTGACCTGAAACTCACTCTGTAGTCCCAGGGTGGCCTTGAATTTACAGCAATCCCCTCCTACTTCTGCCTCTCAAGTATTGGGATTAAGGACATATGCCACCAAGCCTGGCTTTTGGCTCTTACATTCTTTCTGTCACCTCTTCCACAATGGTCCCTGAGACTTGGGGGTGTGACTGAGATGTCTCATTTAGTGCTAGACATACCAACTGTCACTTCTCAGCACTTTGGTGAAGGTTTTTTTTTGGGGGGGGGGAAGAGACACACAGAGAGAGACAGAGAGAGAGGGAGAGGAAGACAGATAGAGATGGGTGTGCCAGCAGCCTCAGCTGTTGCAAACGAAATCCAGAGGCGTGCACCCCCTTGTGGTCAAGTGCAGCATTGTGCCCTTGCGTCACTTTGCATTTGGCTAAATGTGGGACCTGGAGATTGGAACTGGCGTTCTTAGGCTTAGGAGGCATACGCCTTAACCGCTAAGCCATCTCTCCAGCCCACTTTGGTGAGTTTTTGAGTCTTGGTAGTGGTCACCACCATCTAAAAAGAGAAATTTCTTTAACCATATTGAAAATTGCATTAATATATGGGCATAATCATGAGTATTTAGAGGGCAGTTTGGTGGGCAAATATCCATTTAGCCAGATAACAGTAATAGTTTTCCCCCTAGGGCTTATGACCTCTCAAGACAAAGGCTTTTGATTAAGTTTTCAGTATCAGGCAGGAATTCTTTTCCATGGAGAGGGCCTCAAGTTCAATCAGAGAGCAGTTTCCCCATAATAAGACATGCAGCCATTGTACCAATTGGCACATTTGACCTGGCTAGCCAGCCATAAAGCTTTCTGGGTCCCCTGCTAATAAAAGATCACTGATGACTTTTCTCCCCCAACGTGCTGCATAGGTCTTTCTAGCATCCTGACAGCTAGTCAACAGGGTGGAGGCTTCCAGCTGAGCTTAAGCTTGATTTCTATGTCTTCTGGTCCGAGCATGTGGTGTCTTCAGCAATAGGGTCTTAGCATCTAGTTCTGATAAGCAACCAAGAGCCTTGGCAATAGCCTGTAATGTTGTGGAGGGCATAAGTAGCCTCCTTGACCAAATAACTTGCTAGAAAGTATCCCACCCTTGCAATGAAATTTCCTTATAATGGTCTGCTGCAGTAAGCTTCATGTTACTGGCAGAAAACACCAGACCAAGAGCAGGTTTTTTTTTTTTTTTTTTTTTTTACAGGCTCAAGGGGAAGCTCCATGATGGCAGGGGAAAATAATGGCATGAGCAGAGGGTGGACATCACCTTCTGGCCAACATCAGATGGACAACAGCACCAGGAGAGAGTGCCAAACACTAGTAAGGGGAAGCTGGCTATAACACCCATAAGCCCCCCCCCCCCATAATACGCTGCCTCCAGGAGGCTCCAATTCCCAAATTGCCACCAGCTGGAGACCTAGCATTCAGAACGCATAAGTTTATGGAGAACACCTGAATCAAACCACCACCTGTTGTCCCTGGCCCCCATAAACTGATAACCATCCATGATGTAAAATACAATGCATTCAGCAAGTCCCCATAGTCTTTATCAATCTTAATGATGTTCAAGCATCCCCATAGTTCAAAGATTTTAAAAAATAATTTATTTATTTGCAAGCAGAGATAGAGAGATAGAAGAGAGACAGACGGAGAGAGAATGGGCACATCAGGGCCTCCAGCCACTGCAAACAAACTCCAGATGCTTGTGCATCTGGCTTACATGGGTCCTGGGGAATTGAACCTGGGTTCTTTGGCTTCGCAGGCAAATGCCTTGACTGCTAAGCCATTTCTCCAGTCCAAGTCCAAGTCCAAGGTTTTTTAACTGAGCCATAATACCAAAAAAAAAAAAAAAAAAAAAAAACCCACCCATAATGGCACAGAATAAACATTCATACTGAGAAAGATGGCATTGGGGACTAGAGAGATGGTTCACTGGTAAGGCACTTGCCTGAAAACCCTAAGGACCTGAGTTTGATTCCCCAGTACCCACACAAAGCCAGATGTACTAAGTGGCACATACATCTAGAGTTTGTTTGTAGTGGCAGGAAGCCCTGGTGTGTCCATATTCACTCTGTTCCTGCCCCCCTCAAATAAATAAATAAAAATTTTAAAAAGGTGGCATTGGGCATAGCAAAGAAATAAGATTTAAATCAAACAGGGCAAACATCAAATTCTATAGCTCCAAGCCTGACAACTCTAACCAATGACAAGTCTCTAAGTCTGATAATTCTACCCAGTGATGAGTCTCTGGAGTTCCAATTCTGCCCCCTCTGCAGGAAAACTTCATCTGGTGCAGGCAGCTCTCTTTGGCAGCCATCCATACTCCTGGTAGCTCCATTGGGTCTGTACTATAATCCACAGTTCATCCTCATGGCTCCATAAAGCCTCCTCACAGGTAATCCAACAAGCCTGCTTCACACTGCCCATGGCTATTTCCAAACCACAAAACCATGTTGCAACTTTAGTGACCCTCTTCTGTATTTTTTATAGTAGCAGGTGGGTTACCAGTTTGTTAATCCAGGGGGGAATAAAGCAAACTCTGAAGAACAGGACACTTCTTTAATATTCAGGCCCCTTCAAAAGAGTCTGCATTCTTCCTATTGTCCCAGTGCAAGTCAGCTGGCCCAGTCTCAATGGTCTCTCAAACAATTGCAGCTAAATGGGCAGTAGCTTCAACCCAAAGATTTTATTTCCTTGCCCCATATCCCTTTATTCACACCAATCCATCATGTGGGAGTAGGAGATTTCTCCCTCCTCTCCCCCACATCACAGCTGGGATGTGGGAAGGACTACCAGAGCAGGGACCTGGAGATTCAGGTGTCAGGAGAAATGAACAGCCAAGAAGAGGCCTCGCTCACCAGGTAAGCACCTATTTCTAATCTGTTCTGGTGGTCTTCACTCTCAGGCTCAGGTGAGTTCTGAGAGAAGGCTGACTAGTGTGGAATCAGGAGGCTGGCTCAGGAAGAGGCCAACCATGACACCAAGTTTTGGTGCTGAGCTTAATCAACCACAATGCCAGGATCAGATTTAAACCTTAATTCTAGGAAAGGGGAACCCCTTTCCAGAGAGGGACTCGGGTTTTGCAGCCCTCCTCCCCATCCTCCTGCTGTTACATTCTTCTTTTTTTGTTGTTGTTTTTGAGGTAGGGTCTTGTTCAAACATTAGGCTGACCTGGAATTCACTATTGTAGTCTCAGGTTCTTCACCCACACTAAGGTTAGGATCATTGACATTGGAGCTGCCCCTACACTTGAGACCTGAAAGTTGATGGAGAAATTAGGAGAGGAAAAGAATTTTGCCAGGCATAGTACTATATAATAAGATCACAGGGCCTTCAAGGACTTGTAAGTGATTTGGGGAAGTTGAAATTCAGGCTTTAAGGTCTCCAGAAACCTTGAATACCATATATGGTCATCTAGGCTTTAGCTAGGGCACTGTGAAGCCTCTGAAGGATTTTACATTTATGATCATATTCTGATGCTTTTGTGCTTTGAATTAATAACTTTATGCATTCTCCCGTCTGTTGAATTCAGGTAATAGTGATGAAGAAAGACAGAGTTGATTTGTCTTGCTCTTCAGACTCTAAGAGAATGCTTAAGTATAGTAAAAGTATAATCAAAACAAGATTTCACTATGTCTTATGTTGGCTTTTTTGGTCAGTATTTTTGTACATCCTGTAGAAATATGTCATTCCCTGTATTTTCAGACACTTGTAAGATTTGGAGGTTATGAATCCCTTCTCAGAGCTTGTATAGATGCATTCTCATTATTAATTATTGCTGAAGTAAAGAGGAAGTGATATCAGCAGATGTGTGGAGCTTTTATTCACACTGAATACACTATTCATTTAGACAAAAAGATCATTTTTTAATTCAAATCGGAATATTCTAATTTAAGGCCTATCTCAGTTGTGTCATAATCTCTATGGAAACAAAGCTTTCTACTGTTTAGTAATAGTTTCTAATGTGTAATAGTTAATGTAGATAACTCATTTTCCTCTGTAGATACACAAATTGTCAATGTAAATATTTTTTTCATTTTCTCTTAAGAAATCTTTTAAAATATTTTTATTTATTTGAGAGAGAGAGAGAGAGAGAGAGAGAGAGAGAATATGGAGGCTCCAGGGCCTTCATCCACTGCAGATGAACTCCAGATGAATGCACCACCTTTTGAATCTGGCTTAAGTGGGTCCTGGGGAATCAAACTTGGGTCCTTTGGCTTTGTAGGCAAGCATCTTAATCAGTGGGCCATCTCTCCATCCCTTAAGAAATCTTTTAAAATAGGACTTTAGCCATTGACATTTGCTTGTGTTTTTTTTAAATAAAATTTAAAATATGTTCGAATTTCTGTTTACATGTGTTCTTACAACACTGGTAAAGCCTAGAAGTTATTGATGAAGCTCACTTTCTTTTTCCAAGTGAGTTCAGGCAGAGGGGATTGAATCCTCTTTTCTCAGTTGTTAATAATCTGCAGGTATCTTTTGTATATTATAGGTATGAGTCTTTTTCAGGTATCTTTCACATATCTTTTCAAAGTTTGAGGCATACCTTTTCATTTTTTTTTAAACTAGGATCCTTCTTTCAAGATTTAGAGAAACTTTATTAGATAAACAGAAAGAAAGAGAAGGAAGTACAGAGAGCTCCTGCCATGTGGAAAAGCAGGAGGAGTTAGAGAGCCCATGTGGGAGTAGGGGATTTCCCCTCCTCTCCCCACATCACAGCTGGGATGTGGGAAGGCCTATCAGAGCAGGGACCTGGAGGTTCAGGTGTCAGGAGAAATGAACAGCCAAGAAGAGGCCTCGCTCACCAGGTAAGCACCTATTTCTAATCTGTTCTGGTGGTCTTCACTCTCAGGCTCAGGTGAGTTCTGAGAGAATGCTGACTAGTGTGGAATCAGGAGGCTGGCTCAGGAAGAGGCCAACCATGACACCAAGTTTTGGTGCTGAGCTTAATCAACCACAATGCCAGGATCAGATTTAAACCTTAATTCTAGAAAGGGGAACCCCTTTCCAGAGAGGGACTCAGGTTGTTTATAGAAAATCAGATCTAGGTAACTTTTTTTTTTTTTAAAGTTTTATTTATTTGAGAGAGACAGAGAGAGAGAAAGCGAGTGAGCAAGCATGGGTGTTCCAGGGCCTCCAGATACTGCAAACGAACACCAGACGCATGTGCCACCTTGTGCATCTGGTTTACGTGGGCCCTGGGGAATCGAACCAGGGTCAGGGTCCTTTGGATTTGCAGGCAAACACCTTAGCTGATAAGCCATCCCTACAGCCCCAAGATCTAGGTAACTCTTTTAGACAAGAGACAAGGAAAGGCCAGAAAGGACCTTTTAATGACTACAAATTCTTAATTTAAAAACCTAATTTGGCTGGGTGTGGTGGCACATGCCTTTAATTCCAGCACTTAGGAGGCAGAGGTAGGAGGATTGCTGTGAGTTCAAGGCCACCCTGAGACTACCTAGTGAATTCCAGGTCAGCCTGAGCTAAAGTGAGACCCTACCTCAGAAAACAAAAACAAACAAACAAAAACACTAATTTTGGCCTGGGAATATGGTTCACTGGTTGGAGGCACTAGCCTGCAAAGCCTGATGGCCCAGGTTCAATTTTCCAGTATCCATGTAAAGCCAGATACACAAGGAGGAAATGTGTCTGCAGTTCCTTTTCAGTGGTGTGTGCCACATGCGTGGCTGGTTAAGTTTTTGTTGCAGTGAAATTAAAAATAAAAAATGGCCCAGCACAGTGGTGCATGATTTTAATCCCAGCACTTGGGAGGCAGAGGTAGGAGGATTATTGTGAGTTTGAGGCCAACCTGAGACTACATAGTGAAGGCCTGCCTCAAAAAACCAAAACCAACCAACCAAACAACAACAACAAAAACAAACAAAAAATCCAAAATGGAATCTTTTACATAGTAACGAAAACAAGTAACAGAGTGATGAGACAGCCTGAAGACTAGAAGTAAATACTTTCAAATCACACATCAGATAAGGAGCTAGTAGCCAAAATATATAAGAAACTCAAGCTATTCAATAACAAGAAAAGAAATAATCTCATTAAAAAAACATAGGCCAAGGGGCCAGAGAAATGGCTTAGTAGTTATGACACTTGCCTGTGAAACCTAAGGACCCAACATCCATGTAAGCCAGATGCACATGGTGGCACATACATCTGGAGTTCATTTGCAGTGGCTATAGGCCTTGGCGCACCCATTCTCTCTTTCTCTCTCTAATAAATAAACAAATAAAATAAAAGTTCTTTAAAATAAATAGGCAAAGGACTGGAATACACATTGCTTAAAAGAGATACTTATCAACAGATGTGTTAAAACACACAAGCAAAAAGAACCCTCAATACCTTGACTCTTTAGAGAAATGCAACCAGAATGAGCTATTATCTCATACCTATTAGACTGGCTGTTTCCAAAAAGATGAATGACAGTACATGTTGATGAGGATATTGAGGAAGAGGTTATACGGGGTTGAAGGTATTTTTAGCATACCTGTTTTGGAAAACACATGGAAGTTCCTACATAAAACTAGTAGAGGGCTGGAGAGATGGCTTAGCAGTTAAACGCTTGCCTGTGAAGCCTAAGGATCCCAGTTCGAGGCTCCATTCCCCAGGACCCATGTAAGCCAGATGCAGGAGGGGCGCATGCATCTGGAGTTTGTTTGCAGTGGCTGGAGGCCTTGGCATGTTCATTCTCTCGATCTATCTGCCTCTTTCTCTGTCTGTCACTCTTAAATAAATAAATAAATAAATAAAAAATAAATAATAAAACTAGTAGAATGGTCATGTGATTAAGCAGTCTGATTTCTGGGTATCTGTCCAAAGGATTGAAATTAGTGTGTGTGGTAGACAGAGGTACAATACTGGGATGATCATCCAACCAAACACAGTTTATGGGGGAGAAAGGGATTTATTTCAAGCTCACAGATCCGGGGGAAGTTCCATTAATGGCAGCAAAACCTGGCTCCCTTTCATAGATCCAAGCAGAGAGAAACAACCAAGCAAACAGCAAACAACAAAAGTAGCAATCAGGAAGTCTACCAGAGCTTACACTTCTCTCCACACTTATGGGCTAGAATCAGATCTTCCCCCAAACAGACCTTTGGGCTGGACCCCAGGTTCTGCCCCCAGTGATACCTCCTCCATCTAGGTGGTGGAGATGCAAGTTTCAAGCTTAATAAAATACCTGAGTCTGTGGGGGACATACATTCACATTCAAACCACTACAGTCTGTCAATGAGATGGCTACACTCTCATCTTCGTTGTAGTATCATTCGCAATAGTCTAAGATATGAAAACAACTAAAGTGCCCATTAGTGGATGAATAAATTAAAGAATGTCATCTATATGCACAATGGAATATTAGTCTTTAAGAAGCAGGAAATTCTGTTACTTATAATACTTTAGATGAACCTAGAAGACATTATGATAAGCAAAATGAACCAGACAAAGCAGATACCATAATATTGAACTTCTAGGTAGAATCTGAAAAAGTTGAATTTAAAAATAGAGAGTAGAATGGTGGGTACTTTTAGACAGGGAAAGGGGAGGCTTTGGTCAAAAGGTACAACGTTTCAGTTAGATAAGAATAAGTTCTGGTGGTCTGATGTATAGCATGGTAGCAATAGTCAATGCAGTACATTAGTATATATTTCAAAGGAACTGAAAGAGACTTTAAATGTTCTCATGACAAAGAAATGAGAATATTAGGAGTGAAATTCTGGCCAGTACTTATTTTCCTCTGCTCCAGCCCTCTACCAGATATTTTGACAATGTCTCCAGTTTGCTAAAGATATATGGAGCCCAGAAAGGCAGGTCCATAGGGCCTGACAACAGTGAACTCTTTATCTAGCCCATTCTAGCCCAGGCTGACCTGGAACTCACTCTATAGTCTCAGGCTGGACTCACATTTACAGCAATCCTCCTCCCTCTGCCTTCTGAGTGCTAGGATTAAAGGCATGCACCACCACACCTAGCTGCTTCATTATTATTAAAAAAAATATTTAATTAATTAATTTATCTGAGAGAGGGAAGAGAGAGGGAGAGAGAGAGAACAGAGAATGGGCATGCCAGGGGCCTCTAGCCACTGCAAAGGATCTACAAATGCATGCTCCAAAGTGGGGACTTTGTGAGTGATTTTTATGTTCTACTAAATAGTGGTTCTACTGATGGAGCACTGGACTGTATCAGGGCTGAAGTCAGTTGAAACTTCTGTCTGTTCAACCTTCACAGTACTTGTTATGGGAACTGTTGGTATGAGGCAGACAGTTCTATTGTGTGGATTGTCATTCTCAGTGTAATCCCCCTTTAGATAATACTAAGGCTTATTAGTTAACCCAGAAAAAACTAGGCTATCCTTTGCAGTCAGGATACAAGGAGGAATCAAGCAGGCAGAAAGCCACTGTAGAACCTTATGAACAAGGCTCACTGTTGTTTGTGCAGTGCATTTCATAAACATGATTGATAAATAAACCAGAAATAGACTCATCCCAGAGAGACAGATGCTAATTTGTTCTTTGGAGGTTTTCTATTTTTTTGTTATTGTTGTTTTGAGACAGGGGACTTGAACTTACAGTATCCTAGTTAACCTTGAACTCAAGGTGATCTTCCTGCCTCAGCCATAAGAACAGGCATGCACCAATCATACCTGGTGCTAATTTTTAGTTGATAATTGAGAATATGCTCTTTGAATAACCAGATCATCCATTTTTGCTGTGTTTGGTTTCTCTTGAAAAAGCTGAATAAACTGCAGGACATTTTCAACCTCTGTCTTCCCCTCTCTGGGATAGCCTGTAGACCCTTTTACCATTCTAATAGTTGCTAAGTCAGTGATCGATTTCCTGTTTTGGGAGTAACAAGGGTGGCTTCTAGTTGGGCTTTCATGATATTGCACCTTCCACAATTGGATTTGAGAATTCTAGAGTCTCAGGACTGTAATTTTTGGGGGAGGAGCATCAGGGGACTCACTGACCAACAACTTGCTGAAAAGTATTCCTACCTCTAACACTGAAATTTTATAACAATCTATGATTTCTGGATACAGTATTATTGACCCCCACATGGTACTTCTGAAGTTAATGGCTTTTATTAGACCTTAGTGCTCTGAATTAAAAAAAAAACTCTAGGAGCCGGGCGTGGTGGCGCACGCCTTTAATCCCAGCACTCGGGAGGCAGAGGTAGGAGGATCGCTGAGAGTTCAAGGCCACCCTGAGACCTCATAGTGGATTCCAGGTCAGCCTGAGCCAGAGTGAGACCCTACCTCGGAAAAAAACAAAACAAAACAAAAAAAACTCTAGGAAAATAGAGTTTTTAAAATGACTTATCATATGTGTGCATATCTAATTAATTATAGTTTAATAGCCAAAATTTCTCAGAAAGTCCATGCTCTAGATATTTACAGTTTACTGGGCATTTGTGTGCTCAGTTACTATGTGGTTTTTTTTTTTTAATATTCTTGCCAGGCATAGTGGTGCACACCTTTAATCCCAGCACTTAGGAGGCAGAGGTAGGAGGATTGCCATGAGTTCAAGGCTACTATGAGAATATAAAGTGAATTCTAGGTCAACCTGAGCTGAGTGAGACCCTACCTTGAAAAAAAAAAAAAAAAAAAGAAAGATCTTCTACTTATTTGCAAAGGGGAGGAGGGAGAGAGAAACAGAGAGAGAGAGAACAGAAGAAAAGAGAGAGAGAGAAAGAATATGGTCACACCAGGGCCTCCAGCTGCTGTAAACTTCAAATGCATGTGCTACTTTGTGCATTGGGCACTGGGAAATTGAACCCAGGTTGTTAGGCTTTGTAGGCAAGTGCCTTTAACCA
The DNA here is from genome assembly GCA_036365145.1 of Orientallactaga sibirica. Taxonomy (NCBI): domain Eukaryota; kingdom Metazoa; phylum Chordata; class Mammalia; order Rodentia; family Dipodidae; genus Orientallactaga; species Orientallactaga sibirica. Next base: position 4,301,618 of record JAEOAD010000031.1, on the reverse strand, counting down.
CTGAGCAATCTCTCCAGCCCAGTTACTATGTTAAACACTTGAAATGGCTCATTTAGTCCAGATACTCTTCTTTGCCCAGCATTATGGGTTTGGAGAAAGAAGACCTGAATGGTTTCATCCTAGTATGTAATTCTTGTGTTTAGTCAGGGTGACATCAAAGGTGTGCAGAAAATATTTGCTACTTAAATGTCTTGAAAGGGAAAGTAGCAACAGGGAGGGAGAGAAAAAGGGACTAGGACAGTGGGTGTGGGTATCAAGTATGGAAGAAGGGCCTGGGAAGCATCTGGGACCTTTGCCTCAGGATTGATCTTGGTGGATCTGCAAAGAGCTAAGGAGACTCATGCCAACCTTTACTAGGATGCCTTAAGAACCCCAGATCTCCACCCTGCACTGATACCAAATGACAAGTGAGATATTAGAATTCTGATAAAGGAATCAGTGGGTCTGTGTCCTGTTCATCAGCAAGTCTTTTGATCACTCTGCTGCTAAAATGGACCCCGAATCTGGGTGCTCATCTCCATGGCAGCTACCCCTGACCATTTTCATTTGTACTGCTGCAAAAACTTCCTTTCTGGTCTTCTACGCTCTGTTCTTTCCCACAGCCTGTTTCTGCAGATGGCCAAGAGGGACCGAAAAGATTATATCACTTCCCTGTGTAATACCCCATGTTTTTTTTTTTTTTTTTCCCCGAGGTAGGGTCTCACTCTGGCCTAGGCTGACCTGGAATTAACTATGTAGTCTCAGTGTGGCCTCGAACTCATGGCGATCCTTTTACCTCTGCCTCCCAAGTGCTGGGATTAAAGGCATGCGCCACCATGCCCGGCACCACCCCATGGTTTTTCATGAAATTTGGAATGATATCCAATTTGTCTGACTTAGAAAGTTCTCTATATCATGTGACCCCTGCCTACCCAGAACCTCATCTCATACCCTCTTCCTCCAGCTGATTGCCATGTGTCGGGTGTGTCCCATGCACCAGTTCCTCTCCCTGATGTTTCTTCCTCTATTCCTTGCTGGCTGGCTCCTTGTCACTGAGATCTCACCCCCACCCTCATATTTCTGTCTCACCCCTTCCTCACCCCTCTCATTCATAACAGCAGACCAGTTTCTCTGTCACATCGCTCCTTGCTAAGGAGAGATAGTATCTGCTGTGTTCTCTGTTGAATCTCCAGTGCCTAGAAAACCACTTGGCATAGTGTGGATGCTCGATAAAGATGTGTCTGATGTATGAATACTGTTGGCCAGTTTCATGATCTAATTTTAGCTAGATATAGGTTAGGGCCAGATGATTTTAGACCTTTCTCAATAGAAAGGGCCAAAGGGATTAAATACAGACAGAACTGAGTTTTATTCTTGCAGCTTCTATTTACTAGCTATGTGACCATTCTGTTGTGAACTGCAATTTCTTCATTACTGAAATACAGTTGATGAACTTAGCTTACAGAGTAAGAACTTGGGGCTGTGGATGTAGCTCAGTTGATAGAGTGCTTGTTTAGTATGCATGAAGTCCTGAGTTTGATCCCCAGTACCCCATAAACTTGTAGTGGTGCAAACCTTTAATCCAAGTATTTGGGAGGAGAAAGAAGAAGGATTAGAAATTAAAGGTGCCATCCTTGACTACATAGTTTGAAGCCAGCTAGGGACTGAATCTCAAACAAATAAACTGGCAAAACCAAATTGGATTTAAACATGATTGGAGTTAAAGTATTTAACATGTTAGGTACACTTTTCTACTAAAAATGACCACTATGTTGTTATTTACATTTTTCTTCCTCCCATATGACAGTACTTGTTCTTTGTACTCCTAGTGCTTAACATTATACTTGGTTTATAACAGTAATAGGTTGCTTGCAATTGTCTGCATAATTTAGACTTCCACATTTAAGAACTGGTTTCTGGGCTGGAGAGATGGCTTAGCGGTTAATGTGCTTGCCTATGAAGCCTTAAGGACCCAGTTCGATTTCCCATGAACCCAAATAAGCCATATGCACTAGGTGATGCATGTGTCTGGAGTTTGTTTGCAGTGGCTGGAGACACTGGAGCAACCATTCTCTCTCTCTCTTTCTCTCTCTCTCTCTCAAAAGGGGGATGGTACAATTAGTACAAATTGGTCCTATCAATTTTTTAAATATTTTATTTTTATTTATTTATTTGAGAGAGAGAGAGAATAGGCATGCCAGGGCCTCCAGCCACCGCCAACGAACTCTAGAGGTATGCGCCACCTTGTGCATCTGGCTTATGTGGGTCCTGGGGAATCGAACCAAGGTCCTTTGGCTTTGCAGGCAAACGCCTTAACCACTAAGCCATTTCTCCAGCCCCATTTTTGTTTTTAACAGAGGGGAGGTAGGAAAGTGATCACATGATTATGTTTCCTAGTTATTGGGATTTCATAAGATTCTTTTCTTTCTGTTCTTTAATTAAATATAAATTATTCTGAAAACAAGAAGTGCTACATTACTCATGTATAATGTATTATAATTTCAAGATACATTCATAGTTCAGAAAGATCAGCTGTTGAGTGAACATTCATTCAAAAATATTTTTGAGGGGCTGGAGAGATGGCTTAGTGGTTAAGTGATTGTTTGTGAAGCCTAAGGACCCCGGTTCAAGGCTCGATTCCCCAGTACCCACATAAGCCAGATGCACAAGGTGGCACATGCATCTGGAGTTCATTTGCAGTGGCTGGAGGCCCTGGTGCACCCATTCTCTCTCTGTCTCTGCCTCTTTCTCTGTCTGTCGCTCTCAAGTAAAAATAAAAAAAATTTTTAAATATATATATTTTTTTGAGCTGGGCATGGTTAATTAATCCCAGCACTTGGGAGGCAGAGGTAGGAGGATTGCTGTGAGTTCAAGGCCACTCTGAGACTACATAGTGAATTCCAGGTCAGCCTGGGATAGAGTGAGACCCTACCTCAAAAAACAAAAATACTTTTGAGTGCTTACCATGTTCAAGGCACTATTTTGGTCATTGAGAAAATAGTGATAGGTACATATATTCTTGTTTTCATAGACCTTGACTTTCTAGTAGGAGAAATAGAAAATAAAGAAGACAGAGTAATAAGATAGGTACTATATTAAATCATGGTTAGGGGCTAAGAAGAAAAACAACAGCAGCCATGAATGTTATGGGAGGGTGGGTAACCACCTGATCTTTGATTTGATTTGAGGCCTGCTACATGAGAAAGAATTCATGCCTGGTAATGAAAACCTCCTTAATCAAAAACATGTCTGTGAAGGTCAAAGGCTCTAGGGGAGAAGCTACTACTATTGCTTGGCTAAATATATATGTTATACCATCAAATTGACCCCTAAAGATTTATGTTTATACCCATAGATCAGTACTGTTCTCACCTTCTGTCAGAGAAGTTTCTTTCTGCATACAGTTGTGACTACTCAGCAGATTCAAAGCTCATGAGAGTGCTGAGAATAAGTGACTGTTGAGTGCTCAGCACTAAGTGGTACATCTCTATCACCCTCCAAGGTTCAGGGAATTCTGTAGATGGAGGATCAGAAAGAATGTAAGAGTCAGAAGATGGGAGGAGTGCTTTGTAGCTCTGTCTTCTGCATGTGACGTAGCTGTTGCGTTTATAGCCTCATACAGCTATCATTACAAGACCTGCATAATATTGGGTCCATCAACATGTTGTCATGGATGATGAAAGACCTTCCCATCCCCCCAAAAGACATCAGAGCACAAGAGAGACTAATTTGAAAGAAAAAGTGGAAGGTGGGGGGCAAGGAAATGTATTATGATCAAAATACATTATGTAAATATATGAAACCTGTCAAAGAGTTAAACAAAAGTTAAAGCAGGGCAGGGATAAGAGGGAAACTTGCAAGAGTAGGAATTTAACATTCTCCCTTCCCACCCCTCCCCCACAAGCCATGTATCACCATAGTCAGTTTCAACAACTTGTATAATTACTAATATCAACTTTTTTATGAGAGAGAGAGAGAGGGAGAGGGAGAGGGAGAGGGAGAGGGAGAGGGAGAGAGAACTGGCATACTAGGGCCTCCAACCACTGCAATGGAACTCCAGACATGTGCACCAAGACCTTGTGTGCGCATGTTCAACCTTGTGTACTTGTGTCACCTTGTGCATCTGGCTTATGTGGGGTCTGGAGAGTTGAACATGAGTCCTTAGGCTTCACAGGCAAGCACCTTAACTGCTAAGCCATCTCTCCAGTCCTAATATCAACTCTTAAACATATTGTTATTTCTGTACTATCTAAAAAGTCAGTTACTTTAGAAGCTGAAAGATTAAATGGAAGTTACTAAAATAGATTTGAAATGACTGTTCTCTTTAAATATTAATGTAAGAACTAAATTATTATTAAGAGAGCCGTGAACTGAAGCATTAGGTCAATTTCGTGCTGATTATTAGACACAAAGAAAGGCTGGATGTAGGAATTCCTATAGTTCTCACCCCCCTTATCCAAAGCAGTAGGGAAGTTGTTTACTCTTTGAGGGCCTGCAGCTGACGTCAGCTCACTGAGTAATGTCATCAGATTTCCTGGTTGTGGTTATTGGTGGGGGGCGGGGTGGGGGCAGTGGTAAGTAGTTGTCCGCCTGTACTGATTCTCTGCTCCAGAGTCCTGAGAGGTCCTGAGAGCCGGATGTTCCCTGTAGACAGGATGTGAGGCTAAATGCAATCTAGTTAAGTAAATAAAGTGTTCAGTGGTAAAATGGACTTGCTGAAACATGATCCTTTTAAAAAGATATTGCTAAAATTATACAGTGTTCAAAATTCACCATTGTCTTTAAAAAATAAATCCAAGCTTTTATATCTTAAAATATATCTACTGGTTATTTTAAAAAAGTTTTTAAATTTTTTTATTATTTATTTATTTATTTATTTATTTATTTATTTATTTATTTATTTGAGACAGAGAGAGACAAAGAGAGAGAATGGGTGTGCCAGGGCCTCCAGCCACTGCAAATGAACTCTAGATGCATGCGCCACCATATGCATCTAGCTTTATGTGGGTCCTGGAGAATCGAACTGGGATCCTTAGGCTTTGCAGGCATGCACCTTAACCACTAAGCCATCTCTCCAGGCCTCTGGTGGTTATTTTTATAAGTTATAAAGTTATGTTGTCTTTTCGAAAAATTATTTCACCCAACTTTTTTATATTTATTATTTGCAAGCAGAGACTGAGAGAGAGAGAGAAGAGACAGAGAGAATGGGTGCACCAGGGCCTCTGGTGCAAACTCCAGAAGCATGCGCCACTTTATGCTTCTGGCTTACGTGGATACTGGGAATTGAACCTGGGTCCTTAGGCCTCACAGGTAAGCGCCTTAACCACTTAGCCATCCTTCCAGCCCTATTTCACTGACTTTTGATGTTGATTATGTACTCAGTGTTATTTCCCAGGAGGGGAATAGGTCTTTAGCTGTGTGCTACCTGTACTTTTATCTTGTTCCTCAGCTGTGATTAAAAGTATACATTTTGGGGCTGGAGAGATGGCTTAGCAGTTAAGGCACTTGTCTGAGAAGCTTAAGTACCCAGGATCGATTCCCCAGTACCCACATAAGCCAGATGCACAAGGTGGAACATGCACAAGGTGGAACATCTGGGCCCTGGCATGCCCATTCTCTCTATATCTCTCTCTGCTTATAAATAAATAAATAAAAATATTTTTAAGTGTACATTTTAGGGCCGGAGAGATGGCCTAGTGGTTAAGGCGCTTGTCTGCAAAGCCAAAGGACCTAGGTTTGATTCCCAAGTACTCATATAAGCCAGATGCACAGGGTGGCACATACGTCTGGGGTTCATTTGCAGCAGCTAGAAACCTTGGCATGCCCATTCTCTCTCTGTGTCTGTTTCTTGCAATCGTTTTTTGTTTGTTTGTTTGTTTTTGTGTTTTTTTTCCAGGTAGGGTTTCACTCTAATCCAGGCTAACCTAGAATTCATTATGTAGTCTCAGGGTGACCTTGAACTCATGGTGATCCTCCTACTTCTGCCTCCCAAGTGCTGGGATTAAAGGCATGCACCACCACACCTGGCCCCAAATATTTTTAAGTGTACATTTTATTTTATGTGGGTTTTTTTGAGACAGTATCTCACTATATAGCTCAGGCTGGCCTTGAACTTGGAATATTCCTTCCTTAGCTTTCTAAGTGCTAGGATTATAGGTACATGCCACCATGGCCAGCTATACAATTTATTTAAATATATTTTCTCTAGCTATTAACATTTAAATAGTCTGTTAATTACTGCCTTTTAATTTATTTTTTCCTAATGGCTTCCTAACTTTATTTATTACGTATTATATTTTTTAATGAGAGAGAAGGGGAGAGAGAGAGAAGGGGAGAGAGAGAGAATGGGCACGCCAGGCCCTCTAGCCATTGCAAATGAACTCCAGACACCTGTGCCACTTTGTGTACATGTGCCACCTTGTGCATCTGGCTTACATGGGTTCTGGGAAGTCAAACCTGGGTCCTTAGGCTTTGCAGGCAAGCACCTTAACCACTAAGCCATCTCTCCAGCCCCCCTTACTATATTTTTTAATTATGGTGCTCAAATATACCAGGCAAGCATGGTTTCCTTAACTTTTGACTTTTATAAACTTGATTTGAAATCTTAGTATATTTCCTTATTTCTTGTTTCATAATAATATTTATTTTGGAGACTAGGTTTTCCTATATAGCCCAGGCTGACCTCAAACTCAGAAACCCTCCTGCTTCAGCCTCCCAGATGTCGGGATCACAGTGTGAAACACCATACCAACCTCTATAAAAATGATTAGACTGTGAATTTTGCCTGTAAGTATAATTTACCAATCTCCTGTAAATTTTGCTAGGTGATAGTCTCATTTTTATTGTTTTTCAAGCAATTGGTGGTTTTATAGTTTGCATTTTTCCTGATTCAGAATTGTGTAAATTAATAAATTAATTTTCTAGGTTTGATAGAACTTTGTTATTTTTACTTGAACTTATGGGATTTTTAATTTTTATTTATTTATTAGAGAGAAGGGGGAGAGAGAATGGGTGTTCCAAGGCTCTAGCCACTGCAAAAGAGCTCCAGACACATGTGCTACCTTGTGCATCTGGCTGATGTGGGTTCTAGGGAATCAAACCTGGGTCCTTAGGCTTCACAGGCAAGTGCCTGTAAAAATTATCTTGCCATGGCATGTGTATTGAGCTAAGAGGACAACTTCGGATGTTGGCTAGTCTTTGCCTTCCACTTTGTTTGAGACAGAGTCTCTTGTATTCCACCTTGTATGTACCCCAGGCTAGCTGGCCCACATGCTTCTGGGATTCTCCTGTCTCTGTCTCCCATCTTGCCAGAAAGAGGGCTGAGATTATGGACACTTGCTACCATGTTCAGTTTTTATGTGTGTTCTAGGGATCTGAACTTAGCTCCTTAGGCTTGTGACCAAGTACTTTCCCCACTGAACCATCTCCCCAATCCAACGTGAGTGGTGTTTTTTTTTTGTTGTTGTTTGTTTGTTTTGTTTTGTTTTGGTGGTGGTGTTGCTTGGTGTGTGTTTGTTTTGTTTTTGTATTGGGATTGAACCCAGGCCTCGTGAATGTTAGTCAGTGTTCTACTGCCGAGCTACATCCCCAAACTTTAAACTTCTGTTCTTAGTTTCTGGTTTGATTGCATTGTGGTTGAAGAGTACAGTTTTCACCTTGAGGAATATGTTTTTTATTTTATTTTAATTAATTATTTGACAGAGAGAAAGGGGGAAAGAGAGAGAAAAAGAGAGAGAGAGAGAGAGAGAATGGGTACGCCAGGGCCATCAGCCACTGCAAACGAACTCCAGATGCACGTGCCACCTTGTACATCTGGCTAACATGGGTCCTAGAGAATGGAACTGGGTCCTTTGGCTTTGCAAGCAAACCACTAAGCCATCCCTCCAGCTCTTGAGGAATATGTTTCAAGGTTTTTCTGTCATCTGGTTTTTTTTTTTCTCTTTGTTCAAGGTGGGGGTCTCACTCTAGTCCAAGCTGACCTAGAACTCACTCTGTAGTCCCAGGTTGGCCTTGAACTCACAGTGATCCTCCTATTTCTGCCTTCGTGAGTTCTGGGACTAAAGGTGTGCACTCCCATGCCTGGCTTTTAAAAATATTTATTTTATTTATTTGACTGCAGTGGTTGGTGGTGGGGGAGGTTGTGGGTCCGGACACACCAGGGCCTCTTGCCTCTGTAAATCAACTCTAGTGTGGTGGTGCACACCTTTAATCTCAGCACTCAGGAGGCTGAGGTAGGGGATTGCTGTGAGTTCAAGGCCAACCTGAGACTAATTTCAGATCAGCCTGGGCTAGAAGAGCAAGACCATACCTCAAAAAAACAAAATATGCCAGGCATGGTGGCACACACCTTTAATCCCAGTACTCGGGAGGCAGAGGTAGGAGGATTGCCATGAGTTCGAGGACAACCTGAGAATACAGAGTGAATTCCAGGTCAGCCTGGGCTAGAGTGAGACCCTACCTCAAAAAACAAAACAAAACAAAAACAAAAACATAAATAATAACAACAAAATGCCAACTCCAAATGCATGTGCCATTTTGTTCATCTGGCTTTATGTGGGTACTGGGAATTGAACCTGGGCCCTTAGGCTTCGTGGGCAAGCACCTTTAACCACTCCCCACTTATCTGTTTTTTTATAATATTCATAAATATTTTTCTTTTTAAAAAATTTATTTGTTTGAAAGAGAGAAAAGAATGGGCACACCAGGGCCTTTTGGCTGCTGCGAATGAACCCCAGATGCATGCATCACCACCTTGTGCATCTAAACACATGGGTTCTGGGAAGTCAAACCTGGGTCCTTAGGCTTTGCAGGCAAGCACCTTAACCACTAAGCCATCTTTCCAGCCCCCTTACTATATTTTTTAATTATGGTGCTCAAATATACCAGGCAAGCATGGTTTCCTTAACTTTTGACTTTTATAAACTTGATTTGAAATCTTAGTATATTTCCTTATTTCTTGTTTCATAATAATATTTATTTTGGAGACTAGGTTTTCCTATATAGCCCAGGCTGACCTCAAACTCAGAAACCCTCCTGCTTCAGCCTCCCAGATGTCGGGATCACAGTGTGAAACACCATACCAACCTCTATAAAAATGATTAGACTGTGAATTTTGCCTGTAAGTATAATTTACCAATCTCCTGTAAATTTTGCTAGGTGATAGTCTCATTTTTATTGTTTTTCAAGCAATTGGTGGTTTTATAGTTTGCATTTTTCCTGATTCAGAATTGTGTAAATTAATAAATTAATTTTCTAGGTTTGATAGAACTTTTATTATTTTTACTTGAACTTATGGGATTTTTTAATTTTTATTTATTTATTAGAGAGAAGGGGGAGAGAGAATGGGTGTTCCAAGGCTCTAGCCACTGCAAAAGAGCTCCAGACACATGTGCTACCTTGTGCATCTGGCTGATGTGGGTTCTAGGGAATCAAACCTGGGTCCTTAGGCTTCACAGGCAAGTGCCTGTAAAAATTATCTTGCCATGGCATGTGTATTGAGCTAAGAGGACAACTTCGGATGTTGGCTAGTCTTTGCCTTCCACTTTGTTTGAGACAGAGTCTCTTGTATTCCACCTTGTATGTACCCCAGGCTAGCTGGCCCACATGCTTCTGGGATTCTCCTGTCTCTGTCTCCCATCTTGCCAGAAAGAGGGCTGAGATTATGGACACTTGCTACCATGTTCAGCTTTTATGTGTGTTCTAGGGATCTGAATTTAGCTCCTTAGGCTTGTGACCAAGTACTTTCCCCACTGAACCATCTCCCCAATCCAACGTGAGTGGTGTTTTTTGTTGTTGTTGTTTGTTTGTTTTGTTTTGTTTTGGTGGTGGTGTTGCTTGGTGTGTGTTTGTTTTGTTTTTGTATTGGGATTGAACCCAGGCCTCGTGAATGTTAGTCAGTGTTCTACTGCCGAGCTACATCCCCAAACTTTAAACTTCTGTTCTTAGTTTCTGGTTTGATTGCATTGTGGTTGAAGAGTACAGTTTTCACCTTGAGGAATATGTTTTTTATTTTATTTTAATTAATTATTTGACAGAGAGAAAGGGGAAAGAGAGAGAAAAAGAGAGAGAGAGAGAGAGAATGGGTACGCCAGGGCCATCAGCCACTGCAAACGAACTCCAGATGCATGTGCCACCTTGTACATCTGGCTAACATGGGTCCGAGAGAATGGAACCTGGGTCCTTTGGCTTTGCAAGCAAACCACTAAGCCATCCCTCCAGCTCTTGAGGAATATGTTTCAAGGTTTTTCTGTCGTCTGTTTTTTTTTCCTCTTTGTTCAAGGTGGGGGTCTCACTCTAGTCCAAGCTGACCTAGAACTCACTCTGTAGTCCCAGGTTGGCCTTGAACTCACAGTGATCCTCCTATTTCTGCCTTCGTGAGTTCTGGGACTAAAGGTGTGCACTCCCATGCCTGGCTTTTAAAAATATTTATTTTATTTATTTGACTGCAGTGGTTGGTGGTGGGGGAGGTTGTGGGTCCGGACACACCAGGGCCTCTTGCCTCTGTAAATCAACTCTAGTGTGGTGGTGTACACCTTTAATCTCAGCACTCAGGAGGCTGAGGTAGGGGATTGCTGTGAGTTCAAGGCCAACCTGAGACTAATTTCAGATCAGCCTGGGCTAGAAGAGCAAGACCATACCTCAAAAAACCAAAATATGCCAGGCATGGTGGCACACACCTTTAATCCCAGTACTCGGGAGGCAGAGGTAGGAGGATTGCCATGAGTTCGAGGACACCCTGAGAATACAGAGTGAATTCCAGGTCAGCCTGGGCTAGAGTGAGACCCTACCTCAAAAAAACAAAACAACAACAAAAACATAAATAATAACAACAAAATGCCAACTCCAAATGCATGTGCCATTTTGTTCATCTGGCTTTATGTGGGTACTGGGGAATTGAACCTGGGCCCTTAGGCTTCGTGGGCAAGCACCTTTAACCACTCCCCTTATCTGTTTTTTTTATAATATTCATAAATATTTTTCTTTTTTAAAAAATTTATTTGTTTGAAAGAGAGAAAAAGAATGGGCACACCAGGGCCTTTTGGCTGCTGCGAATGAACCCCACATGCATGCACCACCTTGTGCATCTGGCTTACATGGGTCCTGCAGAATTGAACCTGGGTCCTTTGACTTTGCAGGCAAGCACCTTAACTACTAAGCCATGTTTCTAGCCCGGTCTATCCTTCCTCCCTCCCTTCCTCCCTGCCTTCCTCCCTGCCTTCCTCCCTGCCTTCCTCCCTGCCTTCCTGCCTTCCTTCCTTCCTTCCTTCCTTCCTTCCTTCCTTCCTTCCTTCCTTCCTTCCTTCCTTCCTTCCTTCCTTCCTTCTTTCTTTCTTTCTTTCTTTCTTTCTTTCTTTCTTTCTTTCTTTCTTTCTTTCTTTCTTTCTTTCTTTCTTTCTTTCTTTCTTTCTTTCTTTTTTTCCCGAGGTAGGCTTTCACTCTAGTCCAGGCTGACCTGGAACTCAGTATGTAGTCTGAGGGTGGCCTTGAACTCACAGTAATCCTCTTACCTCTGCCTCCCAAGTGCTGGTATTAAAGGCATGCACCACCACGCCTGGCCTCCTATTTTTCTTTTTATCCAAACTTTTGTATGTGTATGATTGTGTGGTATGTGCATGTATATGTGTATGTGCATGTGTAAGCATGCCATAGAATATATGTGGAAGTCAGAAGATAGCTTTGAGTGTAGGTCCTCAGTTTTCACCTGGATTGAGGCAAAGTCTTTTGCTCACTGCTGAATTTATCAGGCTAGCTGGTCCACAAACTTCTGGGGAGTTTCTTAATCTCTGTCTACCATCTCACAATGGCCATGCTGGGTTACAGACACTTGCACTACCACATCCAGTTTTGCATGGGTTTCCAGGATCTGAACTCAGGTCTTCACACTTCCTGATTTATCTATAGAATATCTCCCCCACCCTCAAACTTTAATTTTTATTTACATGCTCCTTCAAAGTAAAATTAGTATACTAGCATTCTTTGTTAGATGCTGAAGACTCTGAAACTCCAGTTGATACACAGGGCACAAGCGTTCTCTAAATTTTATCTTGGGCAGCAACAGCATCCTTTCTGTTGATGCCTTTTTGCTTTGTTATAAAACTGCTCCATACTGTAGAAAACCAACAAGATAATTTTCCTTCTCTTTCTTCTTGTTGTTGTTTTCTTCCTTTCTTCTCCTAAATAATTCCATTATATTCTCTAAGACAGGCTTTTCTCCTTTTCTTTTCTTTTATTTATTTGTTGCTCTAAACTTTTCTTATAAAAAGCAGTAAATAAAAATCTTATCAAATTGATTCCTCATTGTTTCTTGCTTTCCTTCTTACTGCCTGATAAGAGAATGATTATGTAAACCAGACTTTCCTCTCTCTGTCTCCCCTCCCTCATTCTTCTTTTTTTAAATGTGGTAAAATATTCATAAAATTTACTACTTTAATTATTTTTTTCAAAATTTTTTATTATTTTATTTATTTTTGGAGAGAGACACAGAGAGAGGGAGACAGAGATGGGCATGCCAGCAGTCTCTCAGCTGCTGTGAACAAAATCCAGATGTGTGCACCCCCTTGTGGTCAAGTGTGGCATTGCGCCCTTGCGTCACTTTGCATCTGGCTAAACGTGGGACCTGGAGATTGGAACCGGGTTCTTAGGCTTAGCAGGCAGGCGCCTTAACCACTAAGCCATCTCTCCAGCCCTACTTTAATTATTTTTAAAGGTACAATTCAGTGGCATTAAATAAAATTCATAATGTATACTTATCACTAGCACCCATCTTTTTAACTATAAAAGTAAGATTCTGTGTCTATTAAGCAATAACTTCCCAGTTCCACTCTCTCTAACTCAGACAACCACCCTTCTATTTTCTTTCTCTGTGGACTACTCTAAGCTACTTCATATAAGTGTGATCATATACAATTTCACTTTTATGACAGGTGTATTTCACTATCTGTAATGTTTTCAAGGTTCATCCATGTTATAGCATATGTCAGAATTTTGTCTTTGTTCCTGTTTGAATAACATCCTGTTGCATTTACATGCTTCCTTTTGCTTATCTGTTCATCAGCTGGTAGATATTTAGGTGGTTGTTATGTTTCAGCTATTCTTTTTTAAAAAAATATTTATTTATTTGAGAAAGAGAGAGAAAATGGAATGAGAATGAATGGACATGGCAGGGTCTCCTGCTACTGTAAACGCACTCCAGATGTATGTGCCACCTTGAGAAGCTGGCCTTTTATGTGGCTGTTGGGCAATCGAACCCAATCGATCAGGTTTTATAGCAAGTGCCTTTAACCACTGAACTATCTCTCTGGTCCTCAGCTGTTCTTAATAATTCTGCTGTGAATATGGTGTATAGGTATCTATTTGAATTACTATTTTCAATTCTTTTAGAGCATATACCCCAAAGTGGAATTACTCACATGATAATTCTATTTATTTATTTATTTATTTATTTATTTGGTTTTTGAGATTAGGGTCTTGCTCTAGCCAAGGCTGACTGGAATTCACTATGTAGTCTCAGGGTGACCTCAAATTCACAGCAATCCTCCTACCTCAGCCTTCTGAGTGCTGGGATTAAAGGTGTGCACCACCATGCCTAGCTGGTAATTCTGTCTTTAACTTTTCTTTGGAATCACCACAGCAGCTTGTACTATTTTATATATCTTACCAACCATGGTCAAGTTCTCCATATTTTCTATATCCTTATCAATGCTTCCTTTATTTTTAAATAACAGCTTTCTTAGTGGGAATGAGGTGGTATCTCATTGTGGTCTTTATTTATATTTCCTTAATGATTGGTGATGTTGAACATCTTTTCATGTGCCCATCTTTCTGTCTGCTCTTTCCTCTCTCTCACTCTCTCAAATAAACAAAATATTTTTTAAAAATTAACTTAAAATGGGTTAAAGACCTAAATACAAGATCAAAAATATTGATCTGGGGAGATGATGGCTCAGTGGTTAAATGTACTTGCTTGGAAAGCCTATCATTCCTGGGTTTAATTCTCCAGTACCCACATAAAGCCAGATTCACAAAGTGGCCCATGCATCTGGAGTTCATTTATAGCAGAAAGCATACCCATTCTCTCTCTGTCCTTCCCTCCCTTGGTCCCTCCCTGTCTCTCTCTGTGCAAGCAGAGACAGACAAACAGACAGAATGGGCACTCTAGGTCCTCTAGTCACTGCAAATGAACTCCAGATGCATACACCATTTTGTGCATCTGGCTTTATATGGGTACTAGGGATTCGAACTTGGGTTGTTACGCTTTATGGGCAAGAGCCTTAACCATTGAGCCATTTTGCCATCCTCAAAAAATATTGTTTAAAAGATCTAAAACGGGCCAGGCATGATGGTGCATGTCTTTAATCCCAGCACTCAGGAGGCAGAAGTAGGAGAATTGCCATGAGTTTGAGGCTACCCTGAGACTTCATAGTGAATTCCAGGTGAGCCTGAGCTAGAGTGAGACCCCCCCTACCTCAAAAAAAAAAAAAAAAAAAAAAAAAAAAAAGAGAGAGAGATCTAAAATATAAAACTCATATAAGAAACATAGGACAAAAGCTTCTCAACGTTGCATTTAACAGTAGTTTTTTAGATATAACACTAATGGGAGAGGAGCAAAACTAGAGAAAATTTATCAAAATTTTACAATTTTGTGCATCAAAAGATAATTACCAACAGAGTAAAAAGGCAGCCTACAGAATGAGAAAAAATATTTGCTGATTATGTATTTGATGAAGGATTAACATCTAGGATATATGGGGAATGCCTAGAGTTCAACAGACAACTTGATTCAAAGCTGGGCAAAGGACTCAAATAGACATTTCTCAAAGAAAATATACAAATTTCCATCTGTCCAGTCCTTAAGTTAATTTTTGACTGGTATGAAGTAAGCATTCAACCTAACTATTTGAATGTGCATATCTAGTTTTCCCAGAATTATTTGTTGAAAAAAATGTCCTTGTCCTTCTCAAATTGTCTTGGACATCTTAATTAAAAATTATTTCAGCATATATGCAAGAATTTATTTCTGGACTCTCTACTCAGTTCAGTTGGTCTGTAAGTCTGACTGTCAGGAGCACATTACTTTGAGTGTGGTAGTTTGGGTTTTTTTTTTTTTAATATTTTATGGACTAGAGAGATGTCCCAGTGGATAAGGCATCTGCCTGCAAAGCCTGACTGCCTAGATTCTATTCCTCAGTACCCATCTAAAGCCAGATGTACAAGGTGGTGCATGCATCTAGAGTTCATTTTCACCAGCGCTGCTTGCAAATAAGTAAGTCAAGAAATAAGTATATTTATAAAAATATTTTATTTGCAAACAGAGAGAAAGAGAGAGAGAGAGAACGAGAATGAATGGGTGCACCAGGGCCTCTACTGGCTACAAAAACCTCCAGATGGATGCATCACTTTGTACAAACAAATTCCAGACACATGTGCCACTTTGTGCATCTGGCTTTATGTGGGTACTGAGGAATTGGACCCAAGTCATTAGGCTTTGAGGGCAAGTGCCTTAACAGGTGAGCCATCTCTCCAGCCCTGAGTATGGTGGTTTTATAGTAAGATTTTTTTTTAAGATTTTATTTTTATTTATTTATTTGAGAGAGAGAGAGAGAGTGAGAATGGGTGTGCCAGGACCTCTAGCCACTGCAGACGAATGCCAGATGCATGCACCACCATGTAAGCCAGATGCACAAGGGGGTGCACGTGTCTGGAGTTCATTTGCAGTGGCTAGAGGCCCTGATGTGCCCATTCTCACTCTCCCTCTCTCTCTCTTTCCCTGTCTTGAATAAATAAATAAATAAATTAATTAATTTTTTTCAGTGATTGTATGGATTGCTTCTTATCCTCTCTCTGATTCTCTCTCCTGAGCCTGGTGGTATACAACTTTAATCTTAGCACTCAGGAGGCAGAGGTAGGAGGACCTCTGTGAGTACAGGTCAGCTTGGCCTAGAGGGAAACCCTACCTTAAATCCCACCCCCCCAAAAAAGTTAAAAAATATTATCTTTCAATCCAGAAACATGGGATGTGTTTCCATTTACTTATGTCAAATATTTTGGGTTTGATGCTGTTGCAAATGTAATTTTTTTATAGTTTCCTTCTGGATTGCTTGTTAGTGTATAGTAATGTATTTGCTTTTTGTGTATTGACTTTATACCCTGTTCAATTTATTTCTTAATTCTAATAGGGTTTTTTGTGGAATCCTTGGGGTTTTTCTTCATATAAGATTGATTATATTATCTATGAATGAAGATAACTTTTTGTTTCTATTTTGAATGCCTCATTTATTTTTCTTGCCCAATTACTTTGTTTAGAACTTCTAGTATTGGTTGATCTAATAATGTGATGAACGAAAATGGTAAAGTGGGCTTCTTTTCCTTATTCCTGATTTTAAAGGAAAAGCTTTCAGTCTTTCACCCCAAATATGTTGCTTTCTATTGGTTTCACATATGGCTTTTTAAAAAAATATTTTATTTATTTATTTATTTGAGAGAGAGAAAGGAGCAGGAAGAGAGAGGGAAGGAGAGAGTGGGCACACCAGGGCCTCCAGCCACTGCAAACAAACTCCAGATGCACTTGCCCCCTTGTGCATCTGGCTTACATGGGTCCTGGAGAATCAAACCAGGATCCTTTGGTTTTGCAGGCAAGTGCCTTAACTGCTAAGCCATCTCTCTAGCCCCACACATGGCTTTTATGCTGTGGCATTTCCCTTCTCTTCCTAGTTTTTGAGTGTTTTGTCTTGAAAGAATGTTTGTTCAGAATTTTGTCAAATGCCTTTATGGTATCAATTGAGATTATCACGTGGTATTTCTCTTCATTCTGCATTCTGTTAATGTAATATATTCTGGTTTTCATGTATTTAATAATCCTTATATCCCAGGAATAACTCCCACTTGGTCATGATATGTAATCATTTTAATATGTTGCTACTAGGTTGAATTTGCTAATGTTTGTTGAGGATTTTTTATTTGTTTGTTCAAGGTAGGGTCTCACTCTAGCCCAGGCTGACCTAGAAATCACTATGTATTCTCAGGGTGGCCTTGAACTCACAGTGATCCTTCTACCTCTGCTGGGATTAAAGGCATGAGCCACCACACCTGGCTTTTTGAGGATTTTTATATCAATGCTCTTATGGGATATTGGTCTATAGTTTTCTTGTGTCTTTGTCCTGTTTTGGAATCAGGGTAATACCAGCCTTAGAGAATGAGTTAGGAAATGGTCCCTTTTGTCAAATGTTTGGAAGTTCAATTCCCCAGTACCCACATAAAGCCAAACACAAAGTGACACATGTATCTAGAGCTTGTTTGCAGTGGCAAGAGGCCCTTTTATGCCCATTCTCTCCTTCTCTCCCTCTTTCTATCTGCCTCTCTCTCTCTCAAATGAATATATAAATAAATATTTTTTTAATTTACTGAAGTTAACCATATTTACTGCGCGGGCCTTTCTAATAGAAGTGCAAACCTTTAATAGGCTCTATAGTTCCCAAAATAGCTTTTTTGTTTGTTTGTTTTCAAGGTAGGGTCTCAGTCGAGCCCAGGCTGACCTGGCACACACTCTGTAATCCCAGGCTGGCCTCAAACTCACAGTGCTTCTCCTGCTTCTGCCTCAAAGGTGTGTGCCACCACACCCAGCTCAAAATAGTTATGTTGTACACAATCTGCCAGTTTAGTGTTGTTCAGGTAAAAAGATTCCTGGTTCTGTTTATTCTGTCTTCCTCTACATCTGTCATTTAAATAGCTCTCCTGATCTTCTTGGGCCATATGTCCTTTCAGAAATCCTGGCTCTGGCATCCAGCTATGCCTGTCAGTAGTATGTTTACCCATAGTTAACATGCCCAGGAGGATAGGTGGTGCTTCGGGCTGTCTGTTGTCCTTACCTTTCCAAAGAATCTTTAGTGTTAGCTGTGGAATAGTAATATTCATCCCTCTAATTCCTTTTGAGAAATAAAACTATCACAAGGCAAATCACAAACTTAGCCAAGTGGTCCATTGTTAGTGGACATCAGCTTCTCACAGATAAAATGACATTGTTGGGGGGGGGCACTGGGGAGATGGCTCAGCCAGTAAAGTACTTGCCACATACGCATGAGGACCCTAGTTTGGATCCCCAGCACCCTTGTAAGAGCCAGGTGAGGCAGCACATGCCTGTCACCCCAGCACTGGGAGGGGTAAACAAAAGGATGCCTGCAGCTTGCTGGCCAGCTAGTCTAGTCTCATAGTGAGTCCCATGTTCAGTGAAGAGGCTCTGTTTCAAAAAGAATACAATACAGAACAACTGGGGAAGATATCTAACCTAGTCTTCACATGCACATGCACCTGTGCACACACGTGTACCTACACACATACAAACACATGCACACACAAAGGAAATGTAAGCGAATTTCATCATCACTGAGCAGATTTTGTTATATGTGCTTACTTTAGCTCATAGTTTGAGAGGGCAGATGGAAGATTGGCAGTTAGGAGACATTTTGTAGGATCTAGTTCTTGAG
Organism: Orientallactaga sibirica; assembly: GCA_036365145.1. Lineage (NCBI taxonomy): Eukaryota > Metazoa > Chordata > Mammalia > Rodentia > Dipodidae > Orientallactaga > Orientallactaga sibirica. The sequence continues at coordinate 4,283,160 of JAEOAD010000031.1, read as the reverse complement.
TTGCTATTCTAGATAGGAAATCATATTCTTCCCTGGAGGGCTAGGGTAGGGGGTCTCTTCAACACACAACCTCACAGTAGATTCCAAAATCTTTTTCTTCCTCTGGGCAGAACTCAGAATAAACATTTATCACCTATGATTAAATTTCAGCCCCACTTTCTCAGTCTCTTAGGCAACTTTGTGCAGAACACAGACTATCCAAACCTTCCAGTGGCTCTGAGTTTGCAGCATGAGGTCTAGAAGTAAACAAATGGGGGACTCAGCCCAGCCATGGCATTTCTTAGCTGTGTAGCCTTAAGCAAGGTACCTGGAACTTCAGTTTGCCAGGTGCAAACTCTCACTCATTGCAGTGAGGATGCAGTGAGATAGCATATGTTCAGCTGGCAAAGAACACAATAATCTGCATTAGTGTTAGGATTTCTGTTATTAGGGCTTGGATATGACATTGTGTGGTTTAGTGTCAAGTGTTGTAGTGTCATCTTCGAAGCATGTGCTGATTGGTGCTGTTGAGTTCCTCTATAAAGTGAAGTGTCAACTATTTCTCAAGGAAGTTTGAAAAAAAATTATTTGCAAGGAGGTGGTGTGGGGGGAAGTATGGGCATGTCAGGCTTCCAGTCTCTACAAACTCCAGACGCATTTGCCACTTTGTGCATCTAGCTTTATGTGAGTACTGAGGAATTGAACCCAGATAGGCTTTACAAGTAAGCACCTTTAGCCTTTGAGCCATTTCCCCAGCCTTCAAGTTTTCATGGTTGACACCCCATGGTTCTAATTGCTGAATTGCATTATTCATGTGCCTTTTTTTTTGAGATAGGCTCTTACCCTAGTCTAGGCTGACTTGAAACTCACCCTGTAGCCCAGGCTGGCTTTGAACCCACTGGGATCCTCTTACCTCAGGCTCCCAAGTGCTATGATTAAAGCCATGTGACACTCGGCTTCATGTGCCATTTTGGATGTAAGATCTCATCACCCAGAAGAAAGGTGGAAATAAGCATGAAGGAACAACCAATGTTGAGGCTCTTGGTATTATAATCTTATTTTCCATTTGTGATTTATTTTTTTAAATTTATTTATTTATTAGAGACAGGGGGAGAGAGAGAGAGAATGGGTATGCCAGGGCTTCTAGCTACTGCAAATGAACTCCAGACACAGGTGCCACCATGTGCATCTGTCTTATGTGGGACTTAGAGAGCTGAACTTGGGTCCTTAGGCTTCACAGGCAAGTGCCTTAACCATTAAGCCATCTCTCCAGCCCTTACTTTTCATTTGTAACAAATGGAAAACTGAAGCTGAGGAAGGTTGAAGAATTCTTTTCAAGTTATGCATAGATAGTAAAAGCAGCACCCCTACAGTGGATACATTTTGCTTCTACTTTCCTGTTTGATTTCTTCTGAGATTATAAGGATATGATTGTGACTAGCTTACTTATCTATTTACTTTATGTAATTTTTCTTAAATATTATTCTGTGGCATTGAGTAAAGGAGAGAAAAATATATAAGATTTTCTTTTCCTCCCCCCAACTCTCTTTCTTGCAGATTTCTGTGGCTGATGTGCAGTTTGGCCCAATGAAATTTCATCAAGATCAACTTCAGGTACCAATGAACAATACTGTAATAGTCACATTTCAATTTTCTTTAAAAGTATACATTTGAGAGCCGGGCGTGGTGGCGCACGCCTTTAATCCCAGCACTTAGGAGGCAGAGGTAGGAGGATCGCCGAGAGTTTGAGGCCACCCTGAGACTACATAGTTAATGCCAGGTCAGCCTGGACCAGAGTGAGACCCTACCTTGCAAAACCAAAAAAAAAAAAAAAATATACATTTGAAATGCCAACACTTCTATTTTAGATAGTTGTATTGGGTCAATGTTAAATTTCCTGGACTTGATAGCAATGGTCTAGTTACCTAAGAGAATGTCCTTTCTTTAGGAAAGCACATTGAGATAGTATTGAGGGTTAAAGACCTGTCTGCAGCTTACATTCAGCTGGTTGCAATAAAGGGGAGTGTATAGTTGTAGCAGGGGTGGGGCGACGGCTCAGTTGGTAAAACACTTACTACAATAAGTATAAGGACCTGAGTTTGGATCCCCAGCACCCACCTAAATGCCAGGTGTAGTGATACATCTATAATCCCAGAACTTTGGTGGCAGAGATAGGCAGATCCTTGGGACAAACTGTTAGCTAGACTAGCCAAATTGAGCTCTGGGTTCAGTGAGAGACCTGTCTCAATAAATAAGGTGGAAAGCAATGGAGAGAGATCCTTGACATTGACCTCTGGAGTCCACACATTCATGAGTGTGCACACACTTATGAACATGCATTCATACACACCATATACAAACATGCCAAAAAAGTTAAAATATCTTCACCACTCCTGGTCTGTTTCTTGTCAATTGTCTAATTCAAAAGATGAGCAAGGCCAGGTGTGGTGGTGCATGCCTTTAATCCCAACACTTGGGAGGTAGAGGTAGGAGGATCACAGTGAGTTCAAAGCCACCCTGAGACTACATAGTGAATTCCAGATCAGCCTGGGCTAGAGTGAGACCCTACCTCAAAAAAAAAAGTATGAAAAAAAAGTGTGAAAGAATCCTGACAGACGTGTGTGCACCTAGCTCTTTGCATTTGTGGTCTTTGAGCAGTTGAGTAAACCATATAGGAAGTATACCTTAGAGAAGAGGGTTTCTATCAGTTTTGTGGTCTCTGCCTCCTGGGCAGCTCCATTGTTTATCAGCATCCAACCCCAGTAGCTCATTAGTGAGTCTATCTCTGAAGGAATGGAGCAGAGATGTACCTGAACCAGATTTGGCTAAGGGGCATGGCTGCATAGGAAAAAAGCAGCAAGCAGATCCAGTCCAGGCACCAAGATGGCCAGCCATTTTCCTCCTGTTGACAGAGATGTTGCCTCTTGAACTTGGTGCTGCTCCTATACTTAATCAGCACGCTTTGAAATGTAATAGTTTAGTTTTCTTCAAGTCTTCTCTCATGTTCAAAGTGATTTTTTTTTAACTTTGGAGGAATTACATGAAATCTCGAGTCAAAATATTTAACTATATTATATATTACTTAAAGGTTACATTTTCCAATAGTCTGACTAAAATGTTAGCATATGCCATCTCATGCATACTCAATTAACTTTATGTTTGTTAAAGTAAATATTTGTGTTTTGATTCCGTTTCAAGATGAAGTGCCTTACCTAGTCTTTATTGAGTTCTCTTAGTGACTTTACAGCAAATGAAATAAAACATATAGTCCAAGCACTTGGACTTCTAGACGAAGAGCAGATAGAAAATAGTACTGATTTGGGTCACCGAGGGAAAAGGTTCTGTATTGACAGATACTACATTTATATATGTGTCATGTCTTTGTCTTGAAAAAAAATTTGGCAATTTTCTATATCTCATTAAGAAATGACAATTATAAGGTCTTTTTTAAAAATGTATTTTGGGGGCTAGAGAGATAGTTTAGCAGTTAAGGCACCTGCCTGCGAAGTCTAAGAACGTCCATGCGAATCTCCAGGTCCCACATTTAGCCAGATGCAAAATTGATGCAAGCGTGCAATGTTGTACATGTGCACAAAGGGGTACACACGTCTGGAGTTTGTTCACAGCCACTGGGAGGCCCTGGCACACCCATTCTCTGTCTCTCTCTCTATCTCTCTCTCTCTGTGTCTCTCTCTGTCTCTTTCAAATTAAAAAAAAAATGTGTTTTTGGTTCAGGTACTTTTAGTGTTTACCAAAGAAGATAACCAGTGTAATGGATTCTGGAGAGCATGTGAAAAAGCAGGGTTTAAATGTACAGTCACCAAGGAAGCGCAAGCTGTCCTTGGCTGTTTCCTGGACAAACTCCATGACATCATCATCATCGACAACAGAAATCCCCGGCAGCTGGATGCAGAGGCACTGTGTAGGTAAGCCTAAAGAGTCCTATTGGCATTTGTGACAATAAGTGCAGCCTGCAAACACATGAAGTTAAATGCAGCAAACACATTAAGTTACATGCAAAATAAGCAGGACATTAGAACCTTATTGTTTCTAGGGTTAAATTATCTCTTGCTTTACTTTCTCTGAGTAAGAACTTGCCTAGCATGCATTCAGCCCAGGGTTTGATCCCCTCCACTGCAATAAAGTAAAATAAGGGGCTGGGGAGATGGTTCTATCAGTAAAGTGCTTGTCCCATAAACATGAGGACCTGAGTTTAGATCCCCAGCATGTGCATAAAAGCCAGGTGTGGCCCAGTATCAACCTCTGGCCTCCACATGTATATATCTGCATACACACACACACACACACACACACACACACACACACACCTCACATACAAATATGCGAAAATAATAAAAATAAATATAGTTTTTAAAAGCAAAACAACATAACAGTGAGAAAATATAAATGACATTAAGGATTATTCTGAAACCCAACATTTAATTAACCCCAACTGTCAGTTGCAGATTACTATAAAAATTATTATAGCTTTCCAGATTATTTTAAAGCTATTTTCAAAAATCTGGAAAATTACCTTCTAATGCTAGATGAGTGTGACTTATTTATAATATAGAACATTAACATCATGAGATATTTCCAGGTTACAGACTTAACTAAGAAAAGTGCTTAAAATTAAAGGTTTTCTTTCTTTTTATTGTCTTTTCTTTTTTTGCAGCTGGTAGGTACAAGGCAAAATAAAACTCCACTTTAATAGAGAAGAAAAATCCTAAGTTCAGTATATAAAACCTTATAACAGTAATTTTAAGGATATTTAAAATTTTGACTTTTAATAGGAAATACTTGGCCAAATATTACAAGGATTAGACATCGACATAACGGTTACCATATTAAAACATTGTTTGCAAGGTACTGGATGGCTTTACCATATGCTCATGTTCTTTGTGGGAAGAATCCACATTTCTGGTAGTCAAACTAGGTAGCTTTCACTCTAATATGACTTGCTTCTACTAGTTTCCCCTCTGGCTTTGATCTAGTACCTCAAGTGCTACCTAGAGTTGTTGAACATGTGATTTAGTCAGTCACCTAGCACATCTGGCCAACAAGGACACAGCAGGCCCTGAAAAATGGATAGTGTTCTGGCAATGGCAGAGGAAGATACATGTCCTAGTTAGCTATTCCCTTGACCAATAGTGGGACCTGAGTAACTTATTGCCTTGTCTGGGTATATTTTATCACACCTGTAAATTTGAAATACTTGGTTTCCAAAATCCCTGTATCCTTAACAGTCAATGAATTTCATTCAGAGGAGGTAAGGAAAATATTTCAATTATGTGCTGCTTGGCTATCTAAATACTCAGTCTTGGTGGTATGTTGCAAACAGGAGAAATATCTAAGGAGGGATAAAGGGCTGCCAAGATAGAATAGATGAAGTAAGTTGGGGAGTTGGTGGACATGCTAAGGAAAACAGCCTCTTTCCATTTTTTTTCAGGCCCACAAGTAGATGCTAGAAATCTGAACTCATAAGAAAAAATTTTACTAGAGCATCTTATGTTATAAAAGAAAAATTAAGTTGTATTTGTTATATTCCACTGTTATTTTTATTGTGGTAAATATACATAACATGAAATTATACTCTATTTTAAAAAATAATTTTATTTATTTATTTGCAAGGAGAGAGAAAGAGAATGGATATGCCAGGGTCTAGTGACATTACAAACAACTCTAGGCACATGCACCACTTTGTTTTGTCTTGTTTATTTGTTTGTTTTGTTTTGTTTTGTTTTTGAGGTAGCATCTCACTCTACCCCAGGCTGACCTGGAATTCACTATGTAGTCTCAGGTTGGCCTCGAACTAACGGCTCTCCTCCTACCACTGCCTCCTGAGTGCTGGGATTAAAGACATGCACTACCATGCCTGGCTACATACACCACTTTGTGCATCTGACTTTACGTGGGTACTAGGGAATTGAACCCAGGCCTTCAGGCTTTGCAAGCAAGTGCCTTTACCCACTGAGCCATCTCTCTATCCCTATAATCCATATTTAATAGAAGAAAATGTACTGTTTTTACATGTTTTCCTAAGAATAGTCTAGGGCTGAAGAGATGGCTTAGTGGTTAAGGTACTTGCCTGCAAAGCCAAAGGACCCAGGTTCAATTCCCCAGGACCTATGTAAGCCAGATGTACAAGGTGGTGCATGTGTCTGGAGTTTGTTTGCAGCAGCTAGAAGCCCCAGGCACCCATTCTTTCCTTCTCTATCTGCCTCTTTCCCTCTGTCAAATAAATACATAAAAATTTTAAAAAAGATTAGTCTAAACAACTCTGTATAAAAGAATTAACCTGGAACAGAAGTAAATACAATGAAATTCATGTCTTTTAGAAGGTTATTGACTAATGAAAAGAGTAATGTTATATTATAGTCAAAAATTCCTTACAGAAGCTGGGAAGATGGCTCAGCAATTAAAGGCACTTGCTTACAAAGTCTGCCAGCCTGGGTTCAAATCCTTAGCACCCATGTAAAGCCAGGTATATAGTGACACATGAGCTTTGCATTTGTTTGCAGCAGTAAGAGACCCTGGCATGCCCCTACAAACAAGTGTTTTTAAAAATTTCTTACAGAGCCGGGCGTGTATTATAGCAAGTATTATAGCAAACCAGGCTTCTCCCATTGCATAAAAGATAGTTTTATATAGTAATTTTATTTAAAAAATAATTAATTAATATATTTATTTATTTATGGAACAGAGAGAGAATAAAAGACTGAGAGAGAGAGAGAGAGAGGGAGAGGGAGGGAGAGGGAGAGGGAGAGGGAGAGGGAGAGAGTATGTGCATACCAGGGCCTCTTGCCACTGCAAATGAACGTTAGACACATGCCCTACCTTCTGCATCTAGCTTCATGTGAGTACTGAGGAATCAAATACAGGCCATCAGGCTTTGTAAACAAGCACCTTTAAACCAATGAGCAATCTCTCCAGCCCCTTTACTTTCTATGTCTAACTTAAAAACCCAAAACGGGCTGAACAGAACAATAATTTTTCTTACCATGTTGTAAGAAGAGACAGAAGTATAAGGAGACTGAGAATAGTATTTTTCTACTGTGTAATTAAGAATAGCAAATTAGGGCTGGAGACATGGCTTAACGGTTAAGGCGCTTGCCTGCAAAGTCAAAGGACCCAGGTTTGACTCCTCAGGACCCACATAAGCCAGGTGCACAAGGAGTGCATGCATCTGGAGTTTTGTTTGCCGTGGCTGGAGGCCCTGGCATACCCATTCTCTCTCTCTCTCTCTCTCTACCTGCTTATTTCTGTATCTCTCTCTCTCTCAAATAAATAAAAAAATATATTGGAAAAAAAAGAATAGCAAATTATGTTGGGTATGGTGGCGCACTCCTTTAATCCCAGCACTTGGGAGGCAGAGGTCGGAGGATTGCCATGAGTTCAAGGCCACCCTGAGACTACAGAGTAAATTCCAAGTCAGCCTGGATCAGATTGAGACCCTACCTGGAAAAATAAAGAAACAACAACAACAACAACAACAAGAATAGCAAATTAGGGCTGGAGAGATAGCTTAGCTGTTAAGGCACTTGCCTGTGAAGCCTGAGGATCCATGTTCTACTCTCCAGATCCCATGTTAGTCAGATGGACAAAGTTGAGGCAAATGCAAGTCACACATGCCCACTAGGTGGTGCAAGCATCTGGAGTCCGATTGCAATGGCTGAGGCCCTGGCATGCCAGTTCTCTCTCTTTCCTCTCTCTCTGTCTCTCTCACTCTAAAAGTAAAACAATAAAATAAGAATAGCAAACTACATCAATTCTGAGGTCTTTTTTTACAGTGAGTGTAGCAGATACATACTGCCTGATGACAGTATTCGCCAAGCCTCAGCTGTGCTTAACTTATAGCCCAGACCTGAGAGAAGAATGGCTGCTGACACCTGAGGCCCAGAGCTGCAGGGTTATGCCCTATCTTTCTGACCTTGAAACCTACCATTCTAATGTGTGACTATGTCAAGTCATTTCTTCCTAGTTTCATAAATTCTAAAGCAAGGCTATTGTTTTTCAGGGCAGGTTTCTGACATTTCTATTTCTAGCCTTGAGAGGGTTGTCTGTAGGTAGACACGATCTTCTCTTCTGCTTCTTCCTCACCCTAGTGTGCCTTGTTCTTTTTCTCCACTTAAGGGCAGCTCCTCACCAAGGTCATCTGCATAGTTGCCCAACTGTTGCTATATTACACATAGCTCCGTTTTTCCCTCTAAAAAGATGAGAACTGGTTTGAAATAGCTGGCTGCAAACTTACATAGCCATTTATTCCATATCTCTGAGTTATGATGGAAGGCATGATAGAATTAAACAAGAACAGATACAGTGGCCCTAGAAGTCACAGAAATAGCATTTATGCATCTGTGCTTCTCCCGTGCTGAAGACCAGTACTAGGATGACTATTGGTCACCAGGTATACACTAACTCTGTCCAGGTGAGTGTCTGCTGTGCCAGTAACCCTTCCACGCCTGCTGCCCCTTTCCTGCAATAAGCAGAGTCTGATCTTCTCCAGGCAGGAAGACCATGGTTGATACCTAGCCAGCAAGGCCCATGGTGGCAGATTTGGAAAGTCTCTTCCAGTGAGACAGGTGGGAGCTAGAGGAATTGAGTGGATACTGGATAAAGCAGGAATGTTGAGAAAAAGGAAGGTTGGGAATGAGCTACATGCCCATGAGATAGTGGCTTGTCCTTGGAGCTGCATTTCATTCCCAGGGCTGGTCTCCATCTACCCTTAGACCCACCTTCTTCAGATTGTGTCCCACAGAGAACTGCAGCCCATATGCCTCAAAGCAGGTGTGAGCAAAAGACAGGCCCTGCTCATTCTGTGGTTGCCCTCCTGCTACAATGGTAAAGATGGGTAGTTGGGACAGAGTGCATATGGCCTTTTACAGAAAAGATTGCCAAAACCAATGCATCCACTACACACAATGACTCTCTCATAGACATCTAGAATTGTTATGTTATGAACCATCTTTGAGAGGATTGAGAAATAGCCACTCAATTCATTTTCTGTGTTCTGTGATCCAGAAGTGGCTCTATTTCTTGAACTAACAGAGCTGAAGTCATGCAGTCAGCTTTGGCTGGTCTTTGTACCATCCTGAACACATCCTCCAAGAGGCCAACATACTTCTCCCTTGACTGGGACAATTTGGGTATGGTCCTCTCTACCCCCTCCTTCTAAAGCCCCTCTCCAATATAATTCTCCCTCTGTCCGGCTGGGCCGGGCTCCTTACTCCAGCCACACTTTTTTTTCTCCCAGAGGATAAGTTCAAAGCTATTGCATGGCTCCAGCAGAACACCTTTCCTTGTCTCACTCCTTTGCATCCCACCTGTGACTTTCCTCTCTGATCTCTTGGCTATATTGTCATCCCTCGCAGTTTCTGAAGCTACTTCTCCTGGAGGGTTGTGTTTCTGGCCAGGTGGGGGAATTTTGTACTCCGTGGGTGATATGGGTGAGTGGTGTTGCTGTTTCTCTCCACAACTGCTATCTTAACTTTTTCTCAGAGAAGAGTATTTTGCGTTCCCTAGTTTTGGTCTTGTGGTGGTGGTAATTTCACCTGTTTTTTACCGTGGAACTCTTTATTCTTTGTGCTACTTAAGGTACAGTGAAGAGCTGTTCACTGAGCTCCTCCATTGCCACACTCTGCATAGCCTGTGTTGATGCACAGAAGCTTGTGTTTCCCTTGCACAGGCAGAGACAACTACTGTAGCCCCCAAGCACAAAATCAGAAAATTCTCCACCTGAAACAACCTAACTCATAGAAGGCTTACCGTCTTAGTTAGCTGCTTCATTTATACACAATAATTGTTATGGTTATTACAGCCCACTAACTAGGAGTTTGTCCTCAAAGAAAATGATCAAGTACCCAGAGAGGTAATAATGAGTGTGATGAGATCTTTTTCTCTCCCTTGCTTCCCTCCCCAACTTGAATTGTGCACTAAAATTATGAACGTATATTTGTTTTTAAGAATTATTTTTATATTTACTTAAGAATTTATTTTTAAAGGTCTATCAGATCATCAAAACTCTCAGAAAACACGGTCATTGTTGGTGTAGTACGCAGGTAAACTTTTTTTTTTTATGTTGAAATTAAAGTGTCAGTATAATGCTTGCTTTTAATAGATGGTAGAATAAAAGCCTGACTGCTATGACAGGTGAGCCCTTTTAAATCTTCATTCTTTAGCATTTTATTTTGCTTGTCCAGTTGATTTCAGGCAGGGAATTGTGTTCTCAGGGTAGGCTTTCTGATTTTTGTTGTTGTTATGAGGGTGGATCTCATTCTATCCCAGGCTGACCTGGAACTCAGTGATCTTCCTACCTCTGCATCCCGAGTGTTGGGATTAAAGAAATGGGACACAATGCCTGGCTGGTCTTTCCGATTTTGAACTATCTTTCACTTTAAAAGCAGGAAACCATGTGAGAATTCTATTCCCATAAAAATGAAAGTTTTCCTTTGTTATATTCCTATGGCCTTTAATTCCAGGTATCTGTAAAGACTTAAATGACACATAAACAGGGAGAATCTTGTTCTTAAATTAGAATTAGGAGTAAGGAAAGAAAAGAAATATGTAAGGTAGAGAGCAAGTATTCAAATAAATGTTATTTAGTACATATACTTTTTTAAATATTTTATTTATTTATTAGAGAGAGAGAGAGAGATACAGAAATAGGCAGGTAGAGAGAGAGAGAATAGGCACTCCAGGGCCTCCAACCACTGCAAACGAACTCCAGATGCGTGCACCCCCTTGTCCATCTGGCTTATGTGGGTCCTGGAGAATAGAGCCTTGAACTGGGGTCCTTAAGCTTCACAGGCAAGCGTTTAACCGCTAAGCCATCTCTCCAGCCCCTATATATACATTTTTATAGATAGAAGAAATGTTCCTGTGTCCTTCAATCTATTTGAAGTAAAAGATAAGAGTGAATTTAATTTAGTTTAAATTTTTCACATATTAAATAGATATATGGACACTATTCTATCTGTTAATATAATCTTTATATTTTAAGTATTTAATACCTGGGTACAGTGTCACACACCTGTAGTCCCAGCACTCAGGAGGGCAAGGTATGAAGATTGCTTGGGTACAGGTATTTGAGGCCACCATGAGCAACATAACTAGACCCCATCTTAAATAAAATTACAATAATATGCTGCCAAAAAAATAGATATGCAGTTGAAACAAAGAAATGATTTTCAGGTTTATACTAATATATACCACTCATAAACACACACAAGTAGTCCTTATACAACTACTCATTATGTGACAGTTAAAGAATTATGTAAATTAGTGACTAGTAAAAGAGATGAGGTATAACTAGTAAACACTAACCCTTTTCCGTCTTTTTTTGAAGAGCGGACAAAGAAGAGTTGTCTATAATGCCCTTTATTGCTGCTGGCTTCACAAGGGTATGTACCCACTTCCTTGTTAAATGAGTATAATCATTGTGAGAAATTACTTCATCTCAACTTGGTATCTAGCAAAAGTTTTGAATTGATTTGAAGAAAAAAAATCTTTATATTGTGTCATAGTTCAGTTTGACTTTATTATCTGCTAACCTAATATATAAAGACTTCATTTCCTTAGTCTATGCCTGCCAAAGCCATCAAAGCATAGTAAAATATCCTATAATGGCATTAAAAATTCTATCATGTAATATGTTGTTTCAATGCTTATATACAATTTTTTTTTTTGATGTAGGGTTTCACTGTAGCCCAGGCTGACCTGGAATTCACTATATAGTCTCAGGGTGGCCTTGAGCTCACAGCGATCCTCCTACCTCTGCCTCCCAAGTGCTGGGATTAAAGGCATGTGCAACCACACCCAGCTAGATACACAATTTTTAAAACAGTTCAGTGATTCTGGACCCAAACATAGCCCCTTTGTCCTCTACTCCCTCCTCTAACCTGTTGGTTTCTCTTAAGCTAAAAGACTTCTCAGGGATTTAGTCAGCTGGTTGTAAATGAGGCCATGGGAGCTGGAGGCATAATTCAGTGATAGAGCTCTTGCCTAACATGCATGGTTGATTCTCAGCACTGAAATACAAACACAGAAACAAAAGGCTTCTGGAAGAATACCTGGATGTAGTAGTACACACCTGTAATATTAGCACTAGAGAGACTGAAGCAGGAGAATCTTTTGTTACAATCCAAGCTTGAGCTACATCGTGAGACCCTGTCTCAAAACCCAAAACAAACAAACAAACAAACAAACAAACAAACAAACAAACAAAAATGTGGTGGGAAGGCACCAACACTCAGGAGGCAAAGGTAGTGAGTTCAAGGCCAGCCTGGGACTACAGAATGAGTGCTAGGTCATCCAGGGCTAGAGTGAGACTATACTTTGAAAAAAAAACAAAACAAAACAAAAAGATGGGACTGGAGAGATGGCATAGTGGTTAAGGTGCTTGCCTGCAAAGCCTAAGGACCCATGTTCAACTCTGTAGTTCTCAAGTAAGCCAGACGCCCAAGATGATGCAAACACACAAGGTCGCACATGCGCACACATCTGGAGTTCGATTACAGTGGCTGGAGGCCCTGGTGTGCCAATTCTCTCCCTCCCTCTCTCTCTCTCTCCCTCAAGAAAAAAAAAAAAGCCCAGCCTGTTGGGCTTGCCTCAAAAAAAAAAAAAAAAAAAAAGATGGTGCACCTAGGGAATCATAATGGAAATACTTAAGCAAAATCAGATTTGTTTCCTAAATCTGTATCAATGAGGTACTCCAGTAACCTTAAGCCATGACTTTAGGGATAGTCTGTGTGGGTGATACTAAGCCTCTGAATCCTCTTCCAGAGACAATACTTCATCTTTGGCTTCAGAGCTTGCTAAATGAAATTCAAGATATAAAAACACAATAACAATTTTTAAAATATTTTTATTAATTTATTCATTAGAGAGAGAGAGAAAGAGAATGGGTGCATAGGGCCTCCAGTCACTGCAAATGAACTCATATGCATGTACCACCATGTGCATCTGGTTTATATGGGTTTTGGGGAATCAAACCTGGGTCCTTAGGCTTCAAAGGCAAGCACCTTAACCACTAAGCCCTCTTTCCAGCCCAGTAACAAAAATTTTTAAATTTACCAGGACAAAAATTACCTGGCATATAACACAGAGACACAATGAAAAGAAATAAGTGAGGGAATGTTAAGAAAGGTAGAGGATAGAGTGTGTAGTTCCAGGAGAAGAGGAAGAATCTAGTACAAGAGAAGCTTGAAGAGTGAGTGGCTGCAAAATTTTCAGCACTGATGAGACAAATCAACAAATTAGAAAATTCCAAGTCCAAAAAATAAAATCTTAAAATCAGCCAAAGGAAAAAAAAAGGACTGCTCTTTTGAAAAGAATCACAGACTGATGGCTAGCTCTCAGCAACAAGGGAAAAAAAGAAGACATTATAGTAATACTGCCAATGTGACAAAAGAAAATAACTGCCACCCTAGAACCCTATACCCAGAATAAATGTCTTTCTAAAATGAGTGTGAAATAAAGACTTGGAAAATAATAGTAATCAAAAGTTTATAACTAGCAGGTTCTGACCAGAAAAGTCTAACTGAGATATATATATATATATATATATATATATATATATATATATATATATATATATAATTTTTTTTATTATTTTATTTATTTTTGGAGAGAGACACAGAGAGAGACAGACAGAGAGGGAGACAGATAGAGAATGGGCACGCCAGCAGTCTCTCAGCTGCTGCGAATGAAATCCAGATGTGTGCGCCCCCTTGTGGTCAAGTGTGGCATTGCGCCCTTGCGTCACTTTGCATCTGGCTAAACGTGGGACCTGGAGATTGCAACCGGGTTCTTAAGCTTAGCAGGCAGGCGCCTTAACCTCTAAGCCATCTCTCCAGCCCCTAACTGATATATTTTAACTAGGAGGAATGTAAATCCTGGTGAGAGATCTGAAATGCAAGAAATAAAGAGCAAGAGAAAATGGTGACTGTGTAGTAAATAAACATATTTACCCTATAAAATAGCAAAAAGGATGTCTTGTTTGATTAGAGAGTTCAGAGAGAAAAGCACTGCAAATCCTCATATGTCATATGGAAGTCGTCTACCTTTCAAGGCAAAAGAAAATGTCTTTCAGGTATTTCTTTGAAGATTGCACATAAAATTCAGAGGAATATTTTTCCCAAGAGCTCTCCCTGTGGAAAATAGTGAGAAATGGACTCTAAGTGTACATGAAAAGCACTAACCATATCAGAACAGAAGCTTTAAGATGAAGGAAAGTGAAGAGGAGAAGTAATGCACCATAAACCACATAATGTGCCCACACACCCCCCCCACACACACATTGCCTCCTTCTGTCTGAGATCCTTCCTTCCTCTGTGTATGTACATGTATGGATGTGCATTTAATTCAACGTATGTATCTATAAAACAGTCCCAAATGGGTAAACATAGACTACTATATAATAATTTTAACAGAAAGGATGTACTTAAAGAGAAATTTTCATGATAGCTCAAGATATAAATTCTAGACTGTTATAACCAACCATAAGATTTATGGGTAGGAGATGGGGATAAACACATCCTCATGGGCTTACTGAGGAGATAGGGAATGAGGGGTGGACATTGAAAGCATTCTGACATTTTCATCTGGGAAAAATATACAGAATAGAGCATTGCTGTCTGTGAGAGATAACTTTGATCTTGAGGATAATTGGTATCTTGTTTTCTTTTCAATTTTTTTTTTTAGGGCTGGAAAGATGGCTTAGTGCTTAAGACGCTTGCCTGCAGAGCCTGATAAACTCATTTTCTAATCTCCAGTTCCCATGTAAGCCAGGTGCACAGTGACACAAGCATGCAATGTTGCACATGCACCTGGAGTTTGTTTGCAGTGGTGGAAGGCCCTGGCACACCCATTCTCTCTGTCTTTCTTTCTCTCTCTGCCTCTTTCTCTTTCTTTCAAATAAATAAATAAAATATTTTATTGATTTAACTTGAGAGCGAGATAGACAGGCACTGAGAGAGAATAGGTGTGCCAGGGCTTCTAGCTTACATCTGGCTTACATGGGTACTGGTGAATCAAACCCAGGTCCTTAGGCTTCACAGGCAAGCGTCTTAACTGCTGAGCCATCTCTCTAGCCTGATATCCTGTTTCCAAATAATAGAAGGAAATCTGTCTGCTTTAGAGACCAGTGGAAAGGAAGGTATTCTTTTTTTTATTATTAGCAGCAGCAGAGAGAGAGAATGGGTGCACCAGGGCCTCCAGCTACTGCAAACGAACTTCAGATGCATGTGTTACCTTGAGCATCTGGCTTATGTGAGTACTGGGGAATTGAGCCTCGTACCAGGGTCCTTAGGCTTCACAGGCAAGCACTTAACCACTAAGCCATCTTTCCAGCCCAGGAAGGTATTCTTTAGTTGAACAGAAATGTTGAATTAAATTTTCAACTTAACAAGAGTGTGGTAGTTTGAATGAAATGTCTCCCATAGGCTCATATGTTTTGAATGCTTGGTCCCCAGCTGGTAACAATTTGGAAGGTGACGTCTTGCCAGAGGAGGTGTGTTGCTGGAGCCGACTTTGAGGTTTACTAACCCAACTTACTGGTGCTAGTTAGTTTATTGGATACTACTTCCACTCAGAGATATGATAGCTCCCTGCTCGTGCCATGCTTTCCTGTCGTGATGTGGCTTTGCCTCAAAACTGTAAGCTTGAGATGAATCCTTTCCTCCCCCCGGGGCTGCTTCTTGTTGGCTGTTTCCTGAGGCTCTCTAAGCCTGCTTCCTTACTTTATATGCCTGGTGGGATCTATGAGACAGAAATGAAACTTGAAGAGAAGGAAAGATGAGCCATTTAGACACAGAACAAGGCTAGTATGGTGAAGGGAAGGCATAAACAATGGTGCTATACATGTGGTCAGTGTGCTGGTTTTGTTTTTTAACCTTGATTTCTACCTTGAGGATAAAATGTTTGGTGGACATGTAACATTCTTACACAATAAAAAACCTTGTTGTATGGGAGGTCACTTGTTGATGTTAGTAGGTAAGCAGACATTCCCTTTCCCAAAAAGTAATCTGAAAAGCAGTAGGGGTGGTTTGTTGTCTCAAGGCCTCTACCCATCTCCTAGATTGATATAAGCACTGCACCCAGAAATCTCTCCTCACTATCCCTGTCTGGTCAGCAGTGGTGCCAGTGTGATGGGTAGCATTTTGGGGTGTTCCTGAGGAGTCCTGGCTGATGTGGACAGCAGGTCTAGCACTCAGCCTCTGTCCAGCATGGGAACTAGAAAGCAAATCACCTGTGCCTTACCACTGGGTGAGAAGGGCTGTGGTTTGGCCTACAGACATAACCTATTAGGCCCTGGCCTTAGTCCTTGACTTTGCTGCTGGGGTGGCAATAGCTGTTCTTTTGATTTCTGTAGCAGTTTGTAGGTAAAAAGCTTCCTCTCTGGCTCTATCTCATGGTGATCTGTGGTGGGTAGGAACAGTATTACTTTTCTTGTTTTACAGGTGAGCAAACAGCCTCAGGAAGGTAAGCGCCTCACTAAGATCATACAAATTTTTAGGCATGAACCCGGGGCTGGATTTTTAGATGGTTTACCATATAGACAAGACCTTGATTATGATTGAAACAGGGGACATGTCTTTAAATTTCAGTAGCCAAACCAAGAAGTTTGTTTAGATTTTTAAAAATTTTATTTTATTCAAAGATGCCTCTTTGTTTATGTACAAAACCCCTTTCTGTTTGTAGAGATATATAGAAAACCCAAACATCATGGCCTGTTACAATGAACTTGTCCAGTTGGAGTTTGGAGAGGTGCGATCACAACTGAAACTCAGGTAATTCTGCCTCTGCTGGCAAGCCCTCTAAGCCCCCAGAGCAACCTTGCAAGTGAGAACCTTAGATCCTAACTGATGTTAGTTAAGATGGGTTGGGAGGTAGACTAGCAACGCTCCTCACACACCCTTTCAAAAGTCTGCCTCTGTCTAATGAGGGTCATGTAGTGACTGAACACCTCCATTTAAATATTGAACCACAAACTAGTAACAAATAGAAAAAAGGCAACACACAAAACCGTATAGACTATGTCTTCTGCTTTGTGTTCTAAGGGGAAAATACTTTTAATGATACACACATGTCCAACCTATTGACATTTTTGTCTCTGCCAGTTGACATGTTTTTTCCTACTCTACAATATGAATTTTATAACTTTTTTGTTTGTTTTGCTTTTGGTTTTTGAGATGGAGTCTCATATAACACAGGTTTACCTGGAACGACCTATGTATGTAGCTTGAACTGATCCTTCTGCCTCTACCACCTGAGTGCTGGGATTATAAGCGTAAGCTACCATAACTGGCTATAATTTGTTCTTGATAAATTTGATTTCACTTTGTTTTGAGAAAGTCTTGCTATGTAGCCCAGAATAGTCTTGAACTTGCAGTCTTCCTGCCTTATTCTCTTTAGTGCTTAGATTACAGCACTTGTAGCTGAATATTTTTAAGTGAAATGAGTATAGAAAGCCTGGTTATTTATATAGCAAGTCAGAAAAAGTAGCAAAATTATATCAGGTTCACATAAGGAAAATAAAGTTAGTAGTTCTCTGTCAGTCTATGTTTCCTCTGTGTCCTGCCATTTCCCTTTTCTGTGATCAAAGAGAGAAGTGATCCTTCTGTGTGTTTGTGATCAAGGCAGAGGGAAAAGGGTCAGAACTGGAATATTAAATTAACAGGGACCTGTACAAGGTTCCACATGCAGGGAAGAAAAGTACTGCATAGACAGAATAAAATGACCAAAGCTAGCACAGAAATGGCACTAAGCAGAAGTGTTTAAAGGCTAGTATGGTATGCGGAAGAGCTCTTTTATGTTGCCAGATTGTGTAAAGAACTTGACACAGACCTTTGCTCGTGGGCCTGCTGGCCATCCACTGCCTGGCCATAGCACTCCCAGGGCACTGGCCTACCACTTTCTCTCACGGGATCAGTAGGTGATGCTCAAACTTATTTTATCCAGTAAAGATGCAGAAAGTCTGGGAATGGTGGCACGCACCTGTAATCACAGCAGAGGTAGTGGCAGGAGGATCATGAGTTCAAGGTCATTCTCAGCTATATCCTTGGTTCCAGGCCAGCCTAGGATACATGAGATCTTGTCTCAGAAAAAAAGAAAAGAAAATACAGAAAATGAGCCCAAGGAAGTTAATTGAATCTCAGCTAAGATCTTAGAAATAGGAAATGACAGATAGTACTTTAGGTTATGTGGTAGTTTGAATATATGTCCCCCAATATATTCAGTGTTTTATTAGTTTATAGTTTGCATCTGCAGTCACCTTGCTAGAGGCAATGTCACTGGGTCTTAAGGTGTGGTGATGGTTTGAGAGTCCATTGTAAAGATACGCAAAGTGTGCCTAGTAGGAGTTCCTGAAGTGTGCTGTGGCTTTTGGCGATAGTTTTGCTCTGTGTGCAGTGTGCCTGGTTGGCATTTTTTCTCTCTCTTGCTTGGATCTGTGAAGGCAGGCCGTTTCTCCTGCCATTATGGAACTTCCCCTGGATCTGTAAGCTTCAATAAATATCTCTTCCTCCATAACTGTGCCTGGTCTGGAAGTTCATCTCAGCGAACCTGAAGCTGTCTGCTACAGGTTGTAACTCACATTTTCAGAATTATAGTTACTGTCTTTTCCCGTCTCTAAATTGAAGCAACCTCATACCTTTTCCCCCTAAATACCTCAGGTTAGTGAACACACCATCACCTGCAAGTTGTCCTAGATTAAGACCCCGTAGTTCTGTCATGCTGTGCTATAGCTGACAGCCAATGGAGATGTCTATTAAAAGGGAAATAAATGTAATGCTAGAGACAGGAAACATGGAGACCTATTCTTTCAGACACCAGAAAGCAGTAACAAGCATCTTCATTGCTCCTAGGTCATAAACTAGATTGTAAAATCTAGAAATAACAAGTATATTTAAAGATTGGTTTGTGATCATTATGGCATTTCAAACCAACATGGAAGAGTGGAATTTTCAGTGAACAGGATCCTGACACCTTATTAAGTAGTTGGAAGAGAAATTAATGTAGCCCTATTTTATACCCTCCCCAATGAATTAAATAATTAAATGGAAAAATGTAGGTCCACACAAATGCTCAACAATATAAATGATATGTATATATAATTGGATAAAGTCTTTTTAAATTCAGCATGGCATAAAAGCTAGATTCTACAAAGGAAGAGAAATCAATTAGATAACACAAAATGTTACACCATGTACAGATTTTTTAAAAAGACAAAACATGAAATAATGTTAGAATTTTAGACATGACAAGCTGAGTTGAGAAAAATATATATTCACTTGTAGAACAAGAGTTAGGTTAATGTCCTAAATTAGAACTTTGATGAATCAATGTTAAAAATGTGGAAATTCTCCAATAGAAAAAAATTTAAAGGTGTGCACTAGTAACTCACAGGATATACTAATAGTCAGAAAAGATGTTCATTCATATTAGTAATCAAAGAAATGAAAAATATATAGCATTTTTCATTTAGAGTGTTGGCAAAAGTCAAATATGAATGATAAATCCAATAGTGCTTCTTACAAATTAATGTCCAAGCTAGTTATTTCAGAGGTGGGAATTTCTTTTCTTTTTTATTTATTTATTTTTAATGCTTATATATTTATTTGTGAGCAAAGAGGGACAGAGACACAGAGAAAGAGACAGAGAGAAAGTGGGTGCTCCAGGGCCTCTTCTCACTATAAACAAACTCCACATGCATGCTCCACTTTGTGCATCTGGCTTTACATGGGTACTGGGGAATCAAACCCAGGCCAACAGACTTTGCAAGCAAAACACCTTTAACTGCTGAGCCATTTCCCCAGCCCCATTCTTTCATGTTTTAAAAAAATAACAGCTTTGCTGGGTGTGGTGGTACATACCTTTAATCCCAGTACTCAGGAGGCAGAGATGGGAGGATCGCCATGAGTTCGAGGCCACCCTGAGACTACATAGTGAACTCCAGGTCAGCCTGAGCTAGAGTGAGACCCTGCCTTGAAAAAAAAAAAAAAAAACCCAGCTTTATTGAGCAAGAATAATCTAAAAGCATTGTTATTTAGTTTATAGTTACTTATTATCTGTCTTTGTACTTTGTGAACAAGCCAGAAGTTACTTGTTTATTTTAATTTTCTGAGACAGGAGAAGCTCCTAATCATCCTTTGGAATATTTCTTTTACAAGACAAAAGCCTAGAAATAACCCTTATGTTTGATAACAGGATTTATTGAATAATGGTATAGCCTTATAATAGAATATTATATGGTTGTTAAAATATGGTAATAAGAAACTATAATTATTTATATGGCAAAATACTAATATGTATTGACCAGTGAGAACAGATTATAAAACTATAAGTATGATTGTGTTTTTAAATATAAATTTACTACACATATATATTTCAAGAAGGTACCTAGAATAGCAGTTTATATGTATAGGTGTTGGTTTCAGACTTTTTTATTTGTAATTTATTTGAGACAAGAAGAAAGAGGCAGATAGAGAGTGAATATGGATGTGCCAGGACCTCCTGCCCCTGTAAATGAACTCCAGATGCATGCGCTGCTTTGTGCATCTGGGTTTATGTGGCTACTGGGGAAGCGAACCTAGGCTGTCAAGCTTTACAAGCAAGTGCTTCTAACCACTTAACCGTCTCTCTAGCCCATCAGACATTTTGATCTTATTTATTTTTGTTGTTTTTTGCAGGGGGGTGGTTTGAGGTAGGATTTCACTCTAACCCAAGTTGACCATGAACTCACTCTGTAGCCCCAGCCCGGCCTTGAACTCATAGCAATCCTCTTCCCTCCAGAGTGAGTGCTGGGACTAAAAGTATGTCCCACCACACCTGGCTTACTCATTTATGTTCAAATAGCTTTATTAAGATGTACTGTGCACGCCTTTAATCCCAGCACTGGGAGGCAGAGGTAGGAGGATCGCCGTGAGTTTGAGGCCACCCTGAGACTACATAGTTAATTCCAGGTCAGCCTGGACCAGAGTGAGACCCTACCTCGAAAAACAAACAAACAAACAAACAAACAAACAAACAAACAAACAAACAAACAAAAGATGTACTGTGCATACCATGCAGTTTACCTATTTCTGGTACATAATTTAGTAGTTCTGATTCTATTCAGAGAGTTGCGTACTCATTGCCACAATTCTAGAACATTTTCCATTAACCCCAGGCCTAGGCCATTATTCTACTTTCTTTCTCTGTAGATTTACATGGTCCAGACATTTCATTTAAATGGAACCATTAATACGTGATTCCCTGTGGCTTCTTTCACTTAAACTTAATGTTTCAAGGTTCATTCATGTTATTGCATTTTACAGGAGTTCACTGGTTTTTAATATCTGTATAATGTTCCATTGTATACATATATCACACATTTTATTTATCTATTTTTTGGTGATGGACATTTGTGTTGTCTTTACTTGTCAACTGAATAATGTTGCTGTGAATAAGTTTTTATGTGGGCATACACTTTCATTTGTGTTAACTATATATCTTAAGAGTGGAATAGCTGAGTCAGATGGGGATTCTATGTTTAACCATTTGAACAACTTTGAGACTCTTTTCCAGAAATGGGACTGTATCATTCTACATTCCTAGAAACAATGTATGAATTCCTTGCTAATACTTATTGCTTATCTTTATTCTAGTTGGAATGATGTGCTACTTTATTTATTCTTGCTTATCTTTGTTTTCTAAATTTTGTCAATGAACATTATTACTTGCATAACTAAGAAAATATTTCAAACACTAAGGATATAGGGAAGTGCTCACAGAATAAGCCTATATGAAGAAAGTAGTCAACAAAGCCTGCCATTCCCCATGATCCCAATGTTGTGAAAGTAGTTTAAAATAATAGTTATAAATGGTTGCCCAGCTCCCCTGTGCCAGGCTCTAAGCATTTTAAAATATTTCTATTTATTTGCAAACAGAGAGGGGGGGAGGGAGAGACAGAGAATGGGTGTGCCAGGGCCTCCAGGTGCTGCAAACAAACTCCATATGAATGCACCAAGTTGTATATCTGGCTTTCTGTGGGTACTGGGGAATCAAACCCTGGTTGTTAGACATTGTAGTCAATCACCTTAACTGCTGAGCCATCTCTCCAGTTCTCTAATCATTTTTTACTCTCTTCTCTCATTTATTCCTTGTAAACACTCTTTAATATTGAGAAGAGACAGTATAGGGAACTCAGTTAAGCCACAGATCCTGCAGAGCTGTGACTTGACCCTGCTGTGTGACCATCCTGGCCTAAGGCCTCCTTGTATTAGAGGAAAGCACAGCAGTGTATGCAGGGATGTTCTGCAGCTGGGGCTGCAGAAGCCCTTTATGCTTTTAAATATTTCCTTCTTTTTTTCACATATAAAACAAAATTTTATTACATTACATCTAGACAGATGTTTAACCAGACATGTGAATACCCTAGTTACAACAGTTCATCTTTTTCTTTATTAAATAGAAACTTTGTATGAATACAACAACATTTCCCTTCTCCCTGCCCTCACTCCACAGAGGGCCCTCCTTAGTGGGATTGCTGATATTCACCAGGTAATTGTAGGTTATAAGTTGTGAGAGCAGCATCTGTCATTGTGGGGAGGGCTATGTCTGGATATTCCTTCCCACCCTGTGGCTCTTGCATTCTTTCTACCCCCTCTTCTGAAACTTCCCTGAGCCGTGGTGAGTGTGCTTGAAGTCTGCTTTAGTGTTGGGCTCTCAGCAGCTTCTGGATTTCTGCTTTGGTGCATTTTGAGTATCCTCAGTGTCTGCCTGCATCACCCTGGCCCAGGCTTACTGTGGAAACAGCATACTTGTTCATCTCGCCAGTTCCTGGGCCCTGGCTGCTGTGTGAGGTGTGGTTTATCTCCTGTCAGGGAGTCAGCCATCTTTTCTTATTTTGTTGGTAGATTATGGTTGTCCTTGATTCTCACTGCTTTCTGAAAAACAAACAGATTAATGGTGTTCGGCTCCCACTCCTTCTTTTTAATGAGTAGGCATTACCTTCATAAGTTAGACAAAAACATACTTAAGTAAGCTAATGTTATACCTCAAGATTGTATTAGATTTGGTAGTTATGATTAATGTGAATACATTTATCAGTCCTTTTGTTTCTCTCCATAAAGGGCTTGTAACTCAATATTCACTGCATTAGAGAAAAGTCAAGAAGCAATTGAAATTACAAGTGAAGACCACATTATACAGGTTTGTTATTTTGGAAATTTATGCTCCTGACTCTCTTGTTTAATTTGTTCTTATTTTTAGGGTTGTAACCCTCCAGAATGACTTGTTTCTTTTAAGAAAATTTGTGTGTGCATGCTTGTGTATGATAATGATGGTATATATGTGTCTGCATGTATGGAGATCACAGAACAACCTCTGGGAGTTAGTCTTTTCCTTCCACCTTTTTTCCCCCATCTTTTTTTTTTTTTTTTTTTTTTTTTTTAGCGTGATCTCTTGTTTTGATGCTGGAAAGACCAGACAACTTGGTTTCAATGAGCTTCAGGATACTTCTGACTCTGCTTCCCATTGCCATACTTTCATTGGGATTACAGATGGGTGTGTTACTTTTGCTTCCAGCTTTATGTGCATGCTGGGGATACAAACTGCCATCAGTATGCTTGTATAGCAATCCTCTTTAACCACTAAGCCATCTCCCAGCCCCTCATTGTTTTCTTCGTTTTGAAATCCAAGTGACTAGTTTTTCCTAAATTGATTATAAGAAGAAAAATCATTACAAATATGTTATTAAAATAAATTACTAGATAACAATAATTGCTTTTGATACTACAAACATAGAAATATCAGATTTGTGTCCACTGTTTCTCATGATGTGAGTCTGTGTTTGCTTAACAAGGCAACTTATTCAAAGGAGTGCTTGGGAGATTGTCCATAGGGAGAGCCATTAGATTGAAAGCTTTTTTTGCTATGCTTACATCTTGCTCACTATTGTTGGAGATAGTTAAAACTTTTAGAAATTTATTAGAAATAAATAAATAAGAGACTAGCTGGGTGTGGTGTGCACACCTTTAATCTCAGCACTTGGGAGGCAGAGGTAGGAGGATCACCATGAGTTCAAGGCCACCCTGAGACTATACAGTGAATTTCAGTCAGTCCAGACTAGAGTGAGACCCTACCTTGAAAAACCAAAAAGTGAAGAAGATTTTTTTAAATGATTAAACTGCTAATATTAGCAAAATGGGCTTATATAAATGATTTAAGATAATATGGTTTATACTTTGTAGTATAGTATTTAAAAAAATGGAGTGGTTCCAGGGAAACATTCCTTTGGTCTGAGAATGAGTACCACTTTCATTTTACTTCTGGGCACCCCAGTCCTTCATTTAATGTCACTTGTAACTTCCTTGTTGAAGAGTCATGGTGTTGACATTTGGAAGTCAGTACCAAGAAAGAGGCAACCTGAGCTAGTGGTTGAGGGCAGACTTCCTATCCACCTCAGCCAAACATCTTTGGCCAAGATGTTTAATCAAGCTGAGTTCTGTTGTTCATCAGTACAAATGGAATGTGAATAATAGCAGTTTTAAAAAAAATATTTTTAATTACTTATTTATTAGAGAGAGAAAGAGAAAGAGGCAGATAGAGAGAAAATGGGTACATCAGGGCCTCCAGCCACTGCAAATGAACTCCAGACACATATACCACCTTGTGCATCTGCTTTTACATGGGTACTGGGGAATCAAACCTAGGTCCTTTTGCTTTGCAAGCAAGCACCTTAACAGCTAATCTATCTTTCTACCCTAAGAGCAGCTTTTGTATGGTTATTTTGAGGACTAAATGATTTAATATATGTCAAGTGCTCACTATAGTATCGTAAAGGAAAAAAAGATATTGATAAATAATATCAGTTACTGTTTTATCATCTTCAATACATGCAATTTTCCATATATTTTCTACTTGTCTTATAGTCCTATTTGAAACTTAGCAATCAAGCATTATACTTGTAAACACTTCCTTGGCTTTCTTTCTACATACATTATGAATGTAAATCATGGGGGAGAGACATGTGTGTCATTCCTGTTATTCAGATGAGCAGACAGAAGTTCTAACCAATGCAGTGACTTGCAGAGGTCCAACTGTGTGAGAAGGCAGGTCCCAGGTGTTGTGCAGCCTAGCCTGGTGCTTTATTCTAATGTAGCACCACCTGAGCAACTCTGGTATAGGCCTAGTTTGTCCCAAGGAGATGCCTTCCTTTGCCTTAGCTGAAGTTGGGGGCATGCCTGTTGCCTTCCTGAAGCCTCAGGAGAACACAGAGGAAAGCCCAGCCACATGTCACTGAGCAGAAGCTTCTTTGGGCTCCAGAATTCCTGTGACTTCAGAAACACTGTAGCAAGAGCCAGGCTTCTGGACTTTCTGAGGGGGCAACAGGAGGGCTTAGGTGTAAGACCTCTAAATTTTCTTTTTTTTTCAAAACATACTCTAATTCTCTTGATTTTTTTCTTTTGTCTCCTACCAGTATGCAAATCCTGCATTTGAAACAGCAATGGGTTACCAGAAAGGTGAATTAGTAGGAAAGGAATTAGCAGAAGTACCCATAAATGAAAAAAAAGCTGACCTGCTGGATACCATAAGTTCATGTATCAGGACAGGCAAGGTAAGTAGATGTCAGTCCGTTTGTCATTTTCAGATGAGGAGGAGAGGACTTAGTGTTTGGTGAACATTGAGAGTACCAGGTGTTCTCAGTTTACTTGTCCAGCAACCTTGAGAAGCATAGGTAGTTTCCTCGTTACTCCCATTTTACAGATGAGGAAACTGAAACCAAGGAAATATATGATATGATTAGCCAATAAGCAAAGTAATTTTGTTTTTCAAGGTAGGGTCCCACTTTAGCCTAGGCTGACCGGGAACTCACTCTGTAGTTCCAGGCTGTCCTTAAACTCGCAATGATCCTCCTACCTCTGCCTCCTGAGTGCTGGGATTAAAGGCATTGCACCACCACATCCTACCTGGTATAATTTGAATTGACTTAAAATCATTATATATATTTTGGGGGGGGGGAGTTGAGGTAGGGTCTCACTCTAGCCCAGGATGACCTGGAATTCACTGTAT
Source organism: Orientallactaga sibirica (assembly GCA_036365145.1). Lineage (NCBI taxonomy): Eukaryota > Metazoa > Chordata > Mammalia > Rodentia > Dipodidae > Orientallactaga > Orientallactaga sibirica. Next base: position 4,257,129 of record JAEOAD010000031.1, on the reverse strand, counting down.
TCTCAGGGAGGCCTCAAACTCATGGTGATCCTCCTACCTCTGCCTCCTGAGTGCTGGGATTAAAGGCGTGCGCCACCACGCCCGGCTTCATTATTTTTATCTTATGAGGAGTAAGTTGATCTGTCTTGATCTTCTAAGTGGTGGGTGTTGGCACATGGTTCTGGGTAAGGGTTTCTAATAAGGCAATACACCCTTAGAGCACATCTGAGCCTCAGTCATTTATTGAGTGATTTTCAATTATCTGTTGTGTGCCAAGCACCATGCTAGAATATGATAGAAAAGTAAAAGAAAGACAAGAGAGCCTCAGTGAGCTCATTTTCCATAGTTGGAAACAAGGGATCATTATGCAATGATGTGAGAAGTCTCATAGGTGCAGTTAGACCTCTCTTCTCTGAAGTGTCTCCTATACGAACCTCCCTGTCAACCAGGCTTTCAGGTATCATGAGAAGGAAGGATTTACCTCTGATCAGTTATTTTGCATCCTTTTACTGGTCTTTTCCTCCCTTCAAAAATGGGAAGGGAATGTTAATGTTATTTGAAACATTCTCAAAATTGGCGACTTGTTCTGCTGCCTTCTCTGAAGAGACACAGTAGAATGTACCCTCCCCAGTGCCATTGGGCAGGGACTATAGTTACGAAAGACTTATACCCCATTTGGCTTGGGCCCCTTGAACACACTGAATGGCCTTGTTTCCCTTTGCTTTCCCTGTGGCTCTGAGCACATGGTGTTGCCTTGAACTGAGGTCACAGAAAGAGCAGGCTGACTGCAACAGCCCAGCAGTACACTATCAGGGGAATGTCAAAGGGAGTCCTGTTTGCCTTCAGGTCTTAAATACAAGATGATGTTTGTCTTACTACAAGGAGTGGAAAGTGCAATAAAGGCTGAGTGGATGAAGAGACCTCAGTGCTCTATGTGGGTTAGATCAAGCATTTTCTCTGGGTTAAGAAGGACATTTTCAGGCTGGAGAGATGGCTTAGTGGTTAAGGTACTTTCCTGCAAAGGCAAAGGACCCACATAAGCCAGAGGTACAAGGTGGTGCATGCATCTGGAGTTCATTTGCAGTGGCTGGAGGCCCTGGCGTACCCATTCTATCTCTATCTGCCTCTTTCTCTCTGTCTCTCAAATAAATAAATAAACAAAATATTAAAAAAAAGAAGGACATTTTCTAGCCAGGCGTGGTGGCATATGCCTTTCATCCTAGCACTTGGGAAGTAGAGGTAGGTGAATTGCTGTGAGTTCAAGAGCAGCCTGAGACTATATAGTGAATTCCAGGTCAGCCTGGACTAGAAAGTGAAGACTCTACCTCGAAAAACCAAAAAAAAAAGAGGACATTTTCTGAAGGAGGCTACAGATAGGGCTGTCTTCCAGCCTGCAGTGGTCATAGGGGGTGGGGGGGGGCTTTCCCATGGCCATTCAATACTGGCATTTCACCCTTGCTGCCACTAGGTTAGCCAGTGGTTTTGTTCACCAGGTATGGTAGTCACCTTCTTGTTGCTAGGACAAAGCATCCAACCAAAAGCAGCTGATTAGAAGTAACTATTTGTTCTGGCTTACAGTCTGAAGGGGAAGCTTCATGATGGCAGGGGAAACATGGTATGGGCAGAGGCTGGACATCACCTCTGCCACAGCAGGTGGAAAACAGCAGCAGGAGAGTGCACCAAGCTCTGGCAAGGGGAAATGGCTGTAACACCCCAAAGCCCACCCCCAGCAATGTACCTCCTCCAGCAAGACTCTACTTCCCAAATTGCCATCATCTGGGGACCAAGAAGTCAAAGCATTTGTGTTTATGGGATACATCTGATTCAAACCACTACACTGGGTATGAACCAGTATGGTCCACACCCTGTCAGGTGTTCTGGGACCCTCTTACTGAGGAGAGGAAGTGGAAATCAAAGAGCTTGTGGTCAGTGGGTTAGCTTTAGGTCTGTGAGTCAGGTGCGTTGTTTCTATTGGAGTGACACTGTTAGGGACCAGTACGGAACTCCTCAAATTGGAATAACAGAAGACTGTTCCACAAAGGCTGAATTGATTGTGAGCAGAAAATCGGAAAACTTGTCATGTTATTAGCCCCTTTTCTACTGTTTCTGAAAAGAGTCTGGCCATTTGTTTAGCATATTTCAGAGGTCTTAGGGAAAGTGACAAGTAATCTGCTGAGGTTCACTGAGGTTCCTGAAGTAAAGGAATAGATAGCCTGTCTAATTCAGATGTGGGGGTGAGAGCTGGTAGAGGGGCCAGTGGCCTAGGAAGCCATCAGGCTATAATTTGCAAGGAGAACTCAGATGTCCACTAAGGAGGAAACTCGGCCAATGGTCAGATGGCCAGGGATATAGGTACTGGAGTATCATATTATGTGTGACAGATATCTAAGTTGGAAATTTTCATGTTAGAGAAATTCTGGTATTGTTCATGCAGAGTATTGTAGACACTTAGTGCTCTTCACAAACCTGTCTGCCTACTGCTGTCATTGGGCTAGAGAGAGAAACTACCTTAATCTTTAAGCCTCTCAGCCATGCTTCCTTGGATCCTTTTCCTTCTTCTTCAAGCTCCTGTCAAGGCTCTAGAACTATAATCTCACATCTTCTCAGATGCCTAAGCTTTACACAACCTTCTAGAAATCTTGACTTTTTCTCTTTTGTTCTTCCCCTGACACATATTTGGTACAGGGTACGTGTTGGTCACTTGGATTCCTATCTGTGATAATGATATGTGGCCACAGGATCTTTGACCTTCCTTAGCTCCTGTGATCTTCTTCCTCCCTGGCAGGCTCCCCTTCCCACTCTTCTGTCTTCTGTTTCCTTCCAGATTTACCTGGACTTTGGCCTTTGCCCCTCTGCTGTTGCCCTCAAATTAGATTGTCTGACAATACTTCTCTCTCATCTCCTAACAACAAAAATTTCTACGTCTCTTCCAGTTCCTGCTCAGTTCATGAGCCATCCGCACAGTTGCCTTGTCTTAGATTCCTGGAAGGAGTTGATTTCCTCTCTGCCCTTCAGCCTCTTGCATCAAATCAGCCACCAACCCTGCTGGTGGCTTGCCTGGTGGCCAAGATTCTGTGATTGACTTCGGCCATTTGTAAACAAAACCCCATGTGTTCCTTGATTGTTTACTGTGGGCATACACTGTGCCAGCCCTGGGGATAGGACAGCTGGATGAGGATGATGATGATTTGATTTTATGACAATGGATGCTAAAAGGGACTGTATCAATAGTCACAGAATCCTAGCCTAATGTATAGCTTGTACTGGACAGCAGAGAGGTATGGACCTTACTGCTGTGCAGTGGGGAGCTTATCCAGAGACAGGAAGGTGCAAAAGCGCCTATGACCCAAACAGGCGGGTTGTTAAACTTGCCATGTGTGTAGTCTTTGCATTACTGTTGTGGTTACTTTCTAGCTCCTGGGAAAAAAACACCAAACCACAATAGCTTATTTTAGCTCATAGTCTCGAGAAGCTTCAGGATGGCAGGGAAAGGATGTTAGAGCTGAGGCTAGACATCACTTCTTGTCACAGTAGCTGGCAGAAAGCAAGAAAATGAGCTGAGCCTGGGCAAGGGGGGGCTGGGCTATAACACCCCCAAAGCCCACACTCAGCAACATACCACCTCCAGCAAAGCTCCACCTTCCAAATTGCCACCAGCTGGGGACCAAGCATTCTAAAAATATGAGTTTATGGGGAACACCACCACAGTTATCCAACTTTAAAATCTTTATGACACATTCTAAGGTGGTCCTGTTAGTATTCTCAGGAACTCAAATTTATATTGATACTTAAAATAAGTAAATATAGTTTAATATTTACAATAAATACATAGTTTATACTAAATATTTTTTTTATTTCCATTGGTAACCAGAAAACTTAGAGTTTAATTCTGTCCCTCACATAGACTTAATTCTGGCCCCTCAGGTAAGTCACTGGCTTGATCATCTCCTTTGCGGGGACTGTGGCGCTTTGGCTGGCAAAGCCCGTTATACTGGCTTAGAATCTGTCCATTGCTTGAGTTTATACAAAAAGAACTAGAGAAGGAAATCCTAATATATTTTTCAAAATACTAGCAGCTTGATTTGAGTCTACTGTTTCCTCTCTCCTCTCCCCCTTTTTAAATAACAGATCTATTGAGGTATAGTTCTAATACCACATAGTTCATGCATTTTAAGTATACAGTTCACAGTACTTGAGAGGCTAAGGCAGAAAGATCATTGCAGTGTTGAGGCCAACCCTGGTCTACATAGTGAGTTCCAGGCCAGCCAGAACTATATACTGATAACCAGCCTCAAAACGTCACAAAAAGGAGCCAAGCGTGGTGGCACACACCTTTCATTCCAACACTCAGGAGGCAAAGGTAGGAGGATTACTGTGAGTTTGAGGCCAGCCTGGGACTACAGAATGCCAGGTCAGCATGTGCTGAAGTGAGATCCTATCCTGAAAGCAAAAATAAATAAATAAAAACAAAAAAGGGGGCTGAAGAGATGGCTTAGTGGTAGAAGGGGCTTGCTTGCAAAGCCTGTTGACCTGGGTTCAATTCTCCAGTACCCACATAAAGCCAGATGCACAAAATGGTGCATGCAGAGGCAGGAGGCCTCTCAAATAAATGAATAAAATACTTTTAAAACAAATTTTTTAAATCAAAAAGTATATAGTTCAGTGGGATTTAGTATATTTGTAGTTGTACAAACATCTCTACTATTTCCCTCATTACCTTGAATAGTAACCCTTACACCTGTCTGCTTTTCAAGGTGATCACATGGGCTATGGAGAGGCAGCCAGCCTGTTCCTTCCTGTCTGGAGGGTCCCTGCTTAGCCCTTGTTGGTCTCTTACACAGCCTCTCTGGTCTGGCTGTTCAGAACTGTGCTGAGTGAAGCCTGTTCCTTCCTTCTGTTCCAGTGGGAGCTGGAGTCTTTCACACGTGTGTGTGTGTGTATGTGTGTGTGTGTGTGTATTTTTATAAGAGAAGAAAGAGAGAGAGAAAATTGGCATGCCAGGGTCTCCAGTCATTGCAATTGAACTCTAGACATTTGCGCCATCTTGTGCACATATGCGACCTTGCTTGCATCACCTTGGGTGTTACCTTGTGTGTCTAGCTTACATGGGATCTGGAGAGTCGAGCATAGGTCCTTAGGCTTTGCAGGCAAGTGCCTTAACTATTAGGCCATCTCTCCAGCCCCTTTGGCTGCTTTTAACATAGTCCTTTTTTGGTGATCATTATTTTCAGAATTATGATATGTAGTAATCAGCCTGAGTATTTACCTGACTATCCTGGCTTCCTTTTTTTTTATTGACAACTTCTATACTTACATACAAAAAAACGCATGATATTTTCCTCCCCTTCCCCCATACCCCTTTAGAACTCCAATCTCCATCATATCCCTTTCCTCTCTCCATTAGTCTCTCTTTTAATTTGATGTCATCATCTCTTTCTTCTATTATGAGGGTCTTGCAAAGGTATTGCTAGGCACTGCAAGGTCATGGATAGCAAGGCCAATTTCTGTCTGGACAGTTGCATTATAAGGAGTCATATCCTTCCTTTGGCTGTTCCAGTCTATCCGCCCCCTCTTCCACAATTGGCCCTGAGCCTTGGAGGGTGTGACAGAGATGTTTCAGTGCTGGGCACTCCTCCATCCCTTCTTCTCAGCACTATGTTGCCTTTTGGGTGATCCCAGTGGTCATCGCCATCTGAAAAGAGAAGCTTCTCTAACCAGAAGTGAGAGTAGCATTAATATGTGAATATGAACATTAAGTGTAGTGCTTTCAGGGCAGCTTGGTGGGAATAATATTTACATTTAGCCAGACAAGAGCAGGCTTTATATCCCTAAGGCTCATGACCTCCCCTGCCATAGACTTTTGCTTAGGTTTTTCAGTACCAGGTATGTATTCCCTCCCGTAGAGAGGGCCTTCAGTCCAATTTTGGAGCAGTTCGTTACCCCAAGAGTAGACATGCCACTATTGCACCCGTTCAGTCATTGGGCCTGTCTGGCCAAGCTTGAATATTCAGCATCCACTGTTTTCACTGTTGATGGCTTCTGTCTCCCATACACTGCGTGCAATGCAGCTTTTTCCAGCTTTCAGTTGGCTGGTCTACAGAGAGAAAGTTTTCTGCTCTGCACCAGCTTGCTTTCTCAGTGACCTTGCCTCTCAGGCAACAGATGTCTTCAGCACTAGGGTCTTACTATCTGTTTTTCAAGGGAAACCAAGGGCTTTGGCAATAGCCTTTAATGTTTTGGAGGCTTCCAGGACCTCCTTAGCCAACAACTCACTGGAAGGTATCCCATCCCAGGCACTGAAAATTTTCTAGTAACAGTCTACAGCTTCTAGATGTGCCATTATTCAAAAAAGTAGGTTTACATAAGTCTTATTCACAATATCTTGAATTTTGATTGACCCTCCCCCTGCCCTTCTTTTATGCATAATCTTCCCATGGCCTTGCTTAGGCCATTCCCCTCCCTGTAATCTGTTCTTCTACTTACATATGTGCAATACCATACAATTAAGTCCTTCCCTCACCTTCCTCCCTTATAGCCTTTTACCAGTTTACTGGTTTCTGGTACCAATTTTTGGCTCCAGTTCACACACAAGTCTATACATTTGTAGCTAGGATCCACATATGAGGGCGAACATGTGACGTTTGGCTTTCTGAGCCTGGGTTACCTCACTTAGTATAATCCTTTCCAGATCCATCCATTTCCCTGCAAATTTCATAATTTCATTTTTCTTTACCGCTGAATAGAACTCCGTTGTGTAAATGTACCACATCTTTGTTATCCATTCATCTGTGGAGGCACATCTAGGCTGGTTCCATTTCCTAGCTATTGCGAATAGAGCAGCAATAAACATGGTTGTACAAGTATCTCTAAGGTAGTGAGAAGAGTCCTTTGGATATATGCCTAGGAGTGCTATAGCTGGATCATATGGTAAATCTGTTTTCAGCTGTCTCAAGAACCTCCACACTGATTTCCACAATGGCTGGACCAGATTACATTCCCACCAACAGTGTAGAAGTGTTCCTCTTTTTGCGCATCCACGCCAACACTTATTGTCATTTGTTTTCTTGATGGTAGCCACTCTGACAGGAGTGAAATGGAATCTCAAAGTGCTTTTAATTTGCATTTCCCTGATGGCTAAGGATATGGAACACTTTTTTAAATGTTTATATGCCATCTGTATTTCATCTTCTGAGAATTTTCTATTTAGTTCCATCACCCATTTTTTAACTGGGTTGTTTGAATTCTTATTATTCTGTTTTTTAAGTTCTTTGTATATTCTGGATATTAATCCTCTGTCACATGTATAGCTGACAAAGATTTTCTCCCATTCTGTAGGTTGTCTCTTTGCTTTATTCACAGTGTCCTTTGCTGTACAAAAGCTTTTTTCATGAGGTCCCAATGGTTGATTAGTGGTTTTATTCCCTGAGCAATTGGGGTTATATTCAGAAAGTCCTTGCCTATGCCAATATGTTGAAGGGTTTCCCCTACCTTTTCCTCTAGTAGTTTCAGAGTTTCAGGTCTGATATTAAGGTCCCTGATCCATTTGGACTTGACTTTTGTGCATGGAAAGAGACAAGGGTCTATTTTTATCCTTTTACATACAGATATCCAGTTTTCCCAGCACCACTTGTTAAAGAGGCTGTCTTTTCTCCAATGAATATTTTTGGCATTTTGGCAGCTGTAGCTGCCTGGATTTATATATGGGTCTTCTATTCTGTTCCATTGATCTACCTGTCTGTCCTTGTGCCAGTACCATGCCATTTTTGTTACTATTGTTTTGTAATATAACTTAAAATCGAGTATGGCAATACCACCAGCCTGATTTTTTTTTTTTTTTTTTTGGTTTTGCGAGGTAGGGTCTCACTCTGGCCCAGGCTGACCTGGAATTAACTATGTAGTCTCAGGGTGGCCTCGAACTCTCGGCGATCCTCCTACCTCTGCCTCCCGAGTGCTGGGATTAAAGGCGTGCGCCACCACGCCCGGCACCAGCCTGATTTTTATGGCACAAAATTGTTTTGGCTATTCAAGGTTTTTTGTGTTTCCAGATGAATTTTAGGATTGTTTTTTCTATTTCTGTGAAGAATGCTATTGGGATTTTAACAGGGATTGCATTGAATGTGTAGATTGCTTTTGGTAAGATTAACATTTTCACGACATTGAATCTTCCAATCCAGGAGCATGGGATGTCTTTCCATTTCCTTGTGTCTTCTGCAATTTGTCTCTCGAGTTTTTAAAGTTCTCATTGTAGAGATCCTTCACTTCCTTGGTTAAGTTTATTCCAAAGTATTTTTTTTTTTTTGAGGCAATTGTGAATGGGAGAGATTCCATGATTTCATCCTCTTCATGTTTGTTGTTAGTGTATAGAAAAGCTACTGATTTCTGTGTATTTTGTATCCTGCTACATTGCTAAAAGTGTTTATCAGCTCTAACAGTTTGCTGGTAGAGTCTTTAGGGTCTGTTATGTACAGAATCATATCATCTGCAAGTAATGATAATTTTGATCTCTTCCCTTTCAATTTGTATCCTTTTTATGAGTGTCTCTTGCCTTATTGCTATAGCTAAGACTTCTAGTACTATATTAAATAGAAGTGGGGAAAGTGGACACCCTTGTCTTGTTCCTGAATTTAGAGGAAAGGCTTCAAGTTTTTCCCCATTTAGTATTATGTTGGCTGTAGGTTCATCATAAATAGCTTTTATTATGTTCAGATATGTTCCTTCTATTCCCAGTTTCTGTAATACTTTCACCATGAAGGGGTGTTGGATTTTGTCAAATGCCTTTTCTGCATCTATTGAGATGACTATGTGATTTTTGTCCTTCAGACCCTTTATATGGTGTATTACATTTATGGATTTGCGTATGTTGAACCATCCCTGCATCTCTGGGATAAAGCCTACTTGGTCAGGGTGAATAATCTTTCTGATATATTCTTGTATTCTGTTTGCTAGTATTTTGTTGAGAATTTTTGCATCTATGTTCATGAGGGAGATTGGTCTGTAATTTTCTTTTTTTGATCTGTCTTTGTCCGGTTTGGGTATCAGGGTTGATGCTGGCTTCATAGAAGGATTTCAGTAGAATTCCTTCATTTTCTATTTTATGAAAAAGTTTGAGAAGCATTGGTGTTAGTTCTTCCAGGAATGTCTGGTAAAATTCAACAGGGAATCCATCTGGGCCTGGGCTTTTTTAATTGGGAGACTTTTTATAACTGCTTGGATCTCTGTAGTTGTTATAAGTCTATTTAAATGGTTCATCTCATCTTGATTTAAATTTGGTAGGTCATATGAATCAAGGAAATCATCCATTTCTTTCAGGTTTTCAAACTTAGAGGCATATATATTCTTAAAGTATGTCCGTATGATTTTCTGAATTTCTTTGGTATCTGTTTTGATGTTGCCTTTTTCATCTCTAATTTTATCAATTTTTGTCTCCTCTTTCTTTCTTTTGGTCAGATTTGCTAAGGGTTTATCAATCTTGTTTATCCTTTCAAAGAACCAACTCTTTGCTTCATTGATTTTTTTTGTTTTGTTTTTTGGTTTCCATTTCATTAATTTCTGCCCTGACCTTTATTATTTCTTCCCATCTACTGATTTTTGCTTTGCCTTGTTCTTCTTTTTCCAAAGCCTTAAGGTGAAGCATTAAATCATTTAGTTGTGAACTCTCTAATTTCTTAATATAGGCACTTAGAGCTATAAATTTCCCTTGTAGGACTGCCTTCATTGTGTCCCAAAGGTTTTGGTATGTTGTATTATCATCATTTGATTCAATGAATTTCTTGATTTCCTTTTTAATTTCTTCAATGACCCATACATTGTTCAATAATGTACTCTTTAGTCTCCATGAATTTCTGTATGCTCTGTAGTTTTTCTTGTTGCTGATTTGCAGTTTAATCCCATTGTGGTCAGATAGCATACATGGGATTATTTCAATTTTCCTGTATTTGTTTAGATTTGATTTGTGTCCTATTATATGATCTATTTTAGAGAATGTCCCATGTGCTGCTGAGAAAAATGTATATTCTGCAGCATTTGGATGGAATGTTCTATATATACCTGTTAGGTCCATTTGTTCCATGTTTATTTTTTGCTGGGTAGACCTGTCAAGTGATGAGAGTGGGGTATTGAAGTCACCCACTACTATTGTGTTAGGAGTTATCTCTGACCTTAAGTCTAATAGTGTTTGTTTGATGAAATTGGGAGCCCTCATGTTACGAGCATATATGTTTAGGATTGTAATGTCCTCCTGTTGGAGTGTTCCTTTAATCAGTATAAAGTGACCTTCTTTATCTTTCCTCACTAATGTTGGTTTGAAGTCTATCCTGTCAGAAATTAGGATAGCAACCCCTCCTTGTTTCCTCGGCCCATTTGCTTGAAATACCTTGTTCCAACCTTTCATCCTAAGAAGGTTTTTATCTTTTATTGAGAGATGAGTTTCCTGGAGGCAACAGATGGTTTTTAATCCAGTCTGCAAGTCTGTGTCTTTTGATTGGGGCATTGAGGCCATTGAAATTAAGAGTTATTATTGAAAGATATGTGTTTGCTCTCACCATTCTTCTTGTTTTGTAGTTCTCCCTGTTTTCACTCTACTCACTTGTTTTAACTGCTATTTGAGTACGGTTTATTTTTTCCTATTTCCTGCTGTGTGTGTTTTGCTTTCTCTTCAGCATGAATGATTCCTGCAAGTATTTTCTGTAGAGCTGGTTTAGTTGCCATAAATTCCTTTAGCCTGTGTTTGTTGTGGAATGTCCTTATTTCTCCATCAATTTGGATAGATAGCTTTGCAGGATAAAGTAATCTTGGTTGACAGTTTTTTATCTTTCAGAACTTGGAATACATCACTCCAAACCCTTCTGGCTTTTAAAGTTTGTATTGAGTAATCTGCTGTGATTCCAGTGGGCTTGCCTTTGCAGGTGACTTGATTTTTCTCTCTAGCTGCTTTCAATATATTTTCTTTGGTTTGTATGTTTGGTAGTTTAATTATAATATGGTGGGGAGAGGTTCTTTCCAGGTTTTGTCTGTTTGGTGTTCTAAAGACTTCCTGTATCTGCATTGGCATCTCTTTCCCAATTTGGGGGAAGTTTTCTTCTATGATTTTGTTGAAAACACCTACTATGCCTTTGGAGTGAGATTCTTCTCCTACTATCCCTTGAATTCTTATGTTTGATCTTTTCATCGTGTCCCAAATATCTTGAAATTCCCATTCATACCTTCCTATTATTTTGTCTTTCTCTTTGTTGGACTGTATTAGATCTGCCACCTGGTCTTCTAGCTTAGATATTCTGTTCTCTCCTTCATCCATTCTACTAGAGAGATTTTCTACAGAGTTGTTTTTTTTTTTTTTTTTTTTTTTTTTTGGTTTTGCGAGGTAGGGTCTCACTCTGGTCTAGGCTGACCTGGAATTAACTATGTAGTCTCAGGGTGGCCTCGAACTCTTGGCAGTCCTCCTACCTCTACCTCCCAAGTGCTGGGATTAAAGGCGTGTGCCACCACACCTGGCTTCTACAGAGTTTTTAATTTCACTGACTGTGTTCTTTATTGGTAGTATTTCTGACTGGGTTTTCTTTATTTTTTCTATTTCCATATTTATGTCTAATATTGACCTCCTTATTTCATTAAATTGGTTTTCTGTGTTTTCTTTGAATCCTTTCATTTCCTCTTTGAGTTGTTTGAACATATTTATAATCATTCTTTTGAAATCTTTCTCAGACATTTCCTCTAACTCAGTCTCATTGAAGGTCATTTCTGATGCATTAATACTTTTCAGTGGATTTATATTGTCTTGATTTTGTGTTTCTTGTATTATAATGTAGAGATTTTTGCATCTTTGATTAATTTAATGCTTGTGTTTTCTAGTTATCTGCAGTAATATTAGATGTATCAATCAATCTGATATTATGTATCTGCAGGGTAGGAGCTTAAGGTGCTAGGTATGGCTCTTAAGACTCTCAGAGTAAATCATAAAAGTGACCCTAGGTGTTGGGTTTGCCTGCTATGAGAGTATTCAAGTAGGCTGAATGGAACAGAATACAGTCAAATTCCAAAAATTTAACTAAACAATGTACCCATTCAATGAAATACAGCACAGAGTATTTGTGCAAAAGTAGGTGTTATAACAAACAGATCCTTAAAACCGTCACAGTCCCTAAGGATGTGTATTGCCCCACACCCTTAATCTTGTCAACTGGGAGGCTAAGATTTCTGGTCTGTAGAGGGTTCCAAGGTCAGCTTGTGACCAAGTGAGACCCTTTCCCAACAATTGACAGAAGAGAAAACAAAGGCACTATAAATCAGGAAGCAACAAATGAGCAGCCCAAAATATAGCTTATTTACGAATTTCAGATCTGACCATCCATCAGGCTTAATATATAATTTACCCTGTCATGGAAGGTGCAATTCGCCCTTCCAATGCAAGCCTATACATCGGGCTTATTTGGTGGGTACTGACCTGGTGTAATCCCAGTTACCTTTTGAGACGGTTTTGGTCTCAGCTATGCTGCATGGCTGCTTGGGTCCTTCTTTGCCGTGTTTTCGGCTCAGGAAGGCCGGCTGCATCTGTGGGTCACTGCTTTAATCATGTCAGATGCTGGGTACATGAGCTCTCTTTTCCAGGTCTCTGGTGCTTGCCAGCACTTGTGCTGGCAGTGGGGGAGGGGAGGCTTTGAATGGTGGCTGAAGTCCATCTGCTCGTCCACGCAAACCTCTTCCTCACAAGCTGCTCCGTTGGTCTCTGCCATCCTCCTTCCACGTTTCTTGAGTTTGCGAGGAGGCCAGAGTGATTGGAAAATCCCAACACCTGGCTTTAAAATCCTGCAGCTTAGGCAGAGCCTGGCAGCTGCCGCTGCGTGGTACTCACCACAGCTGTGGAGCCACTTCTTCCTGTTTCTGTGGGCTCTAGATGCTCTGGGTCTCTCCTACTTCTCTGCTGTGGTTTGTAATTTACTATTCATCTCACTTTTTTAGTAGAAGAGTGTATTTTGTTGGTTTTTTTTTTTTTTTTTTTTTTTGCTTTTTTCCCCTAGCCTGTTCTGGCATGGTTCCTATGCCACCATCTTAACCGGAAGTCCTGGCTTCCCTTTTTTTTTTTTTAAAGCTAGCTTTTTATTTATTTATTTATTCATTTATTTTTGGTGTTTCAAGGTAGGGTCTCGCTCTAGCTCAGGCTTACCTGGAATTCACTATGTAGTCTCAGGGTGGACTTGAACTCATGGCAATCCCCCTACCTCTGCCTCCCGAGTGTTGGGATTAAAGGCATGCACCACCACGCCTGTCTCTTAAGCTAGTTTTTAAAAAACAATTTTTAAATTTTTTTTTTTGGAGAGAGACAGAGAGAGAGAGAGGGAGAGGAAGACAGAGATGGGCGCACCAGCAGTCTCTCAGCTGCTGAGAATGAAATCGAGATGCCTGTGCCCCCTTGTGGTCAAGTGCAGCATTGCGCCCTTGTGTCACTTTGCATCTGGCTAAACGTGGGAGCTGGAGATTGGAACCGCTGGAGATTGAAACCAGCGTTCTTAGGCTTAGGAGGCAGGCACCTTAACCGCTAAGCCATCTCTCCAGCCCTTCAAATTTATTTTTATTTGAGACAGAGAGAGAGGGATAGAGAAAGAAAAAAAGAGAGAATGGGTGTGCCAGAGCCTCTAGCAACTGCAAATGAACTCCAGACACATGTGCTAGCTACCTTGTGTATCTGGCTTATGTGGGACCTGGTGAATTGAACCTGGATTCTTAAGCTTCTCAGGCAGATGCCTTAACCACTGAGCAATCTCTCCAGCCCTGGCTCCTTTTTGATCCACTTTCTCATGGCTACCCAAAGACAAATGCTTCCTTTGGGATTTGCAAGTTGGTTGCCATGCCACTAGTATTGATTTCAGAACTGACCTTGAGTGAGGATCTAGAAAGAGACCTCAGCAGAGTTCCCCAGACTGCCATAGTGACCCACTTCCCACCTGGGTCTGATGTGGGTCCTCAGGGATTCTGGAAGGTTAAGAACATTAGGGACTGTCCTAAGTATTCAGTGTTGTACAGTGGGTTTGGAGAATTGTTTTTTTTAGTTCCAAGTACAAACTTTGTTTCTATTAGAAGGATGTTGATAATCATTATAACAGTAAAACAAAATGAAGGAAAGGGGGGCGCTGAGACCTCAGTCCTAATTGGTCAGTGCCCAGCATGGCCCTTGTTGGGGTAATCAGCCCTTATTCTCTCTATTAGAGGGCAGTGAAAACAAGCCACGCTTCCCCTTAGGAAAAGAAGGCAGTGATGCCCAATGTGAAGGAAGTAGTTTAAATAGCCTCAATGGATTTCCATAGCTTAGGGCCTGGGTGACTTGTCCAAAGAATTCAGAACTTTTTTGGATAATGGGAAGTCCCAAGATCTTCTCATCACTCCAAAGGGAGGGGAAGCTCTGAGCCCTATTCCCTTCCACAGTTGTGTTCTTCCCTACTGAAGGACTCTCTGGCTCCCATCATATAAGCAGGACTTTCAAAATCACACCACCAGCTTTCATAGTCACTCACACTATCACAGTCCCAGGCTTACAGCTTCACCTGTTTGTACTGCTACCTGATCTCAGTCCTACCTGTTGCTTTGTAGCACACAACATCTGCAAAGGAACTAGAATATCCTCTCATAATATCCAGAGCCTTGAGCTATTCAGAGTAAGAAGCTGGGAGCATTCCACTTGGTGATTGTCACATAATGGTCTCTTCTGTGCCCAAGTCCTGAGATTTTTCTTGTCCAAGCTTCCTCCTCCAGTGCAGCAGGTGCTAGTTAAGAAAGGAGGAGGGCTGGAGAGATGGCTTAGCAGTTAAGGCGCCTGCCTGCTAAGCCTAAGAACGCCAGTTCCAATCTTCAGGTTCACATTTAGCCAGATGCAAAGTGACCCAAAGGCGCAATGCTGCACTTGCCCGCAAGGGGGCGCATGCATCTGGAGTTCGTTCACAGTGGCTTAGAGGCTGCTGGCTGACCATTCTCTCTCTGCCTCTCCCTCTCTCTCTGTCTCTCTCTGTGTCTCTCTCCAAAAATAAAAGAAAAAAAAAAAGAAAGGAGGAGCTTGTATGTTATGTGAGGGAGTATTCTCTCAGCAACACATGACCACTGAAAACATATGACCATTGACCTTGGTGACCTGACTTTTGTCAGCAACCTAAGAGGAAGTAGCCTTGAAGGGTGAGGAAGAATCATCAGATTACCTGAATTGTGATTGAGATTGGGATCTTTTTTAAAAATCCTAATTACGGGCTGGAGGGATGGCTTAGTGGTTAAGGCATTTGCCTGAAAAGCCAAAGGACCCAGGTTCAATTCCCCAGGACCCTTGTTAGCCAGGTGCACAAGGGGTGCATGCATCTCGAGTTCGTTTGCAGTGGCTGGAGTCTCTGGAGCTTCCATTCTCTCTCCCTCTCCCTCCCTCCCTCTCTCTCTTTCCCTCTCTGTCAAATAAATAAATAAATAAATAAATATTTTAAAAATCCTAATTACTTTAGCAATGTCCAATAAATCAGAATTAAATGAAAAATATTCTGGACTTATGTTTTGAACACAAAGTGTAATGATGCTTACATTTAATTTATAGGAGTGGGAAGGAATTTATCATACCAAAAAGAAAAATGGAGATAATTTACAACAAAATGTGAAGATAATACCTGTCGTTGGGCAGGGAGGGTAAGTGGAAAAAAAAACAAAAAACAGCTTCAGTCAGCTTTCCATGCTTTGACTTTGTCTTGAATAAATAAGCAAGCTCAGAAGTGTGAAAGCCTCATAGCAAGCTCAGGTGTCTTATAAGATGCCCTTCTAGGGTGGTGCCTTCCATCCGTAGCTCAAAGCCACCAGACATGGAACATTCTTGTTTATGTTGTGTGGATACCCAAGAGACTACAATGTTGATATTTAAATTAAAACGTCATTTTTTAAAAAGCTGAATGCTAATAATGCTAACTGGTAGGTGCCCTTTGTTTAAAAGATTTTTATCTAATCGGATATAGTTATTTCTGCAAAGGCCTGTCACAGTAGAGAAAAATATTTTGAATACTAATACTTATGAAAATTTTTGTTTATGTAAAATGTATTATTTCATATTAGAGATGAGTATACATTAGAAGCCTAAAATTTTCAGATGGGTTGTCTTGAAACCTAATTAAAATAATAATTAGGGGAAGTAGAAAATTCTGAAGATGAATTGTAGAATACCCAAAAGTAAAGTATGTAACTATTAAAATTGATGATCACGGGAAGTTTAATTCTAAGGAGAAACCTTATGATATAATGTCAAATGCAAAAAGCAAAATGTAAAGTCAGACCTAGTGTATGATCACAGTAATGAAACTGAAGGGAGAAAAGAGCAGGAGGAAGAATGGCCCTGATTTCAGTTTCAGGAACTGCCTTAGTGATAGATGTCACTTCATTTCATCCTAAGTACAGTTTTATGAGGTTGGCCCTGTGATGTCATTACTTTACAGATGAGGAGACTGAGGCTTAGAGAGGTCTGGTTTCTGACTCCAGCCCTGGATGTTGTTTGTGATGGTGCCTGGTGCAGCCCTCAGCACTGACTGCATAGCTCACGTGCGCTGTCATCAGGCTTTGCTCCAAGTTGGCAGTTGCCTCAGGGAGGCAGATCTGTGGAGCTCTCTGTTCTGATTCTTTGCTCTTTCATGTCCTTTCCAGATTTTTTGTGATAACTGTGTAAGGATTTGACCATGGGGTAGGGTAAAAAAGTGAAGAAACAATAAAATAAATGGGAAGCATCAGCAGTTTCTTGAGTTTTGCCCTCATAGCTTTGTTTTGGACTGGCTAACCAAAGCCAGCAGGAACTTTGGCCCCCTATGGCCTATGGCTGTTTCCCTGAATGGCTATGAGCAGACTGGAATTTAAAGAAGATCATCAGCATAAAGGGTTATCAAAATGGCATCCAGGGAAACTAAAGGTTCTTAGTTGGTTAACATATAGTACATTTTTAAAAAGCATATGAATTCTTGGTCTGTTGTGATAATTGGAGAAGTGATTGCTAAAGTCACTTCTCCAGAGACACCAGAGGATATTTACAAACTATTGTTCATGTATTGGTGGCCTTGGCTTTTATAAAAAAAAAAAGAAGAAGAAGAAATGCTCTCAAAGCATTTTGTATATTGTGAAAGGGAGGTGCTCTTTTCATCATGAAGAATTAACTATGTTTCTGTCAGACTATAGTCAGGAGAAAATGATGCATTGTTTTTTATTTTACAGAAAAATTAGACACTATGTGTCCCTTATCACAGTGTGCAATGGCAACAATAAGGTAAGTAAAGAAAGCCCTGGGACATAGGCATTCCCCAGCAAAATTTCCAGGCAGTCAGAACTAATGCCTTGTAAATATTTTTTTTTTTTTTAGGCTGAGAAAACACCTGAATGTTCTGTGCTGTCTGACAGTTTGACAGGTGTGTTGTATATTCATCCTTTGGGTTGAGTTTGGTGTGGAAAAACCCACAGGTCCTTACTTTGATGGGCTGCCTGGTACAGTGGTGGGACCTTTTGTTTTTCTAGTACCAGATCAACCCAGCGGGGGTTGAATTAAGGGACTAAGTAACTGTGGGCATCTTGATAGGTGCCCTAGGGTAGATCTGAGCCTTTGGAGAGACAAGGTGGACTCCAATGCATGACTTACATGAAGATGTGTTGAATGATTTTATAACCTGACCTTTGCTTTAAGAGGCAAACAGGGACCTCAAGAGATTGATCAGTGGTTAAAGGCACTTGCCTTCAAAGCCTGATGGACTGGATTCAATTCCCCAGTACCCTTGTAAAGCCAGATGCACAAAGTGGCACATGTTTCTAGAGTTTGTTTGTAATAGCATTACTCACTCTGTTACTCTCTCACTCTCTCTCTCCCCTCTCTCCTTGCAAATAAAATAAAAATAAGTGCAAATGTAAAAAAAAAGATGCAGACAGGGAACACTGTAGTACTTTAGCAGGGATATCTCCACCGGCCCTGACAATCACCACTGCATCTCTGGGGAGTAGCTGTGCCCCTCAGACTTGCCTCATCTCATATCTGTGTTACTGTAAAGACTTTCTCTGGCCTGTTTCATGGCTTCACCAAGCCTCCTCTTGATCTGGTCCTCAAGGTGAGGGGTGGACTGATGGTGCAGGGTTTTCACAGGGACCTTGACTACTCTGCCAAGCCCATGAATTACACTCTCCTGAGAGCAGACTTTGTTTCCATCCTCTTATTGCAATTGGTGATGTACTTCCCGCCATGACAGAACAGCTCATTCATTCAGTCTAGAGACATTTACTATGTCTTTCTGAGTATTTACTATTACAAGGTACTGTGCTGTTTGTTTAAATGAGTTCTTGGAGTGACCCCAAAAGGACTTTTATAAATGATTTTCTCCAGCTAAGAAAACTGTCAAGCTACATAATTTGCCCAAGTGACACACACAGGTAGACCTTGAATCTAGAAGGACTGACTCCAGAGTTTTGAGGCACATGCTAAGACAACTGCTGTAGGTACTCTGAGAGCAGTCAGCTTTAATCTGGGAAGAAAAGGTGCAGCAAGTGAGATGTGGTCAGAGAGATGAGGCCATGTGGCCCACAGGAAAAGAGAAATTTTCCAGATAGGGAGAGGCAGAGTTGAATGAGAAGAAGGGTGTGAAAGGAAGCATTACAGCAATAAAAACAGGCAGAGAAGAGGGAAAGTCCAGGGTGTGTTCCAGAAAGAACTAGTATTAAATTTAGACTGGCATAAAGGGTCAGCGGGATACAGAAGTCTGGATTAATCATGATCCTTAAAGGCCAGGTAGGAAGTTAGACTTTTCACCCATAGGCAAAGGGAGGGAAGATTTCTGAGCAAGTGAGTAGTATGAAGACCTTTGAACTCTAAGAAGCTCTTCGATTATGTTTGCAAAGAAGAGTGCTCAACATTATTACTTAAATTGTGGTTGAAAGGAGTAATGCAATGTCAGTAAGAAGAGAGAGAGAGGACTAATGTAGTGGTATGCGACCAGAGAGAGGAAGGAAGAAACATCTGTCAAAAAAAGGTTCATTCTGGCCCAGTGTAGTGGTGAACGCCTTAAATCCCAACACTTGGGAGGCAGAGTTTGGAGGATCGCTGTGAGTTCCAGGCCACCCTGAGACTACATAGTGAATTCCAGGTCAGCCTTGGCTAGAGTGAGACCCTACCTCAGGAAAAAAAAAGGTTATTAGGTTATTACTGAGCCAGGACCGGGGAAGATGAATGTAGGCTGCTTTACCTATGAGGTCCTAGTGAACCATTGGGTAAGTTTGTTTATTTATTCTTCTGTTTATTCCTGTACAAGTCTATATGGAGCATCTGGGCATTGATTCCCAGGCTCTGCAAAGAGCTAAGGACTAGAGATGCAGGAGTGTCAGATCCCGCAAAGCATCAACGAGTAACACAGATAGGGAACTGCTGTGATGGAGTCCAGGGATATAAAGGGAAGTAGGAGTTTTGAGGTTACCCTGGAAGAGAATAGCAGGAAAAGGGAGCAGAGGGGTGAGGCAAGTTCCTGGAGACCACCTGCGTCAGAGAAGGAGGAAGCTGAGCAGAGATGGGGGTCAGAAGAAGGGGAGTCTGGAGTCTGTCACTACAGCAGCTGAGGGCAGGGCAGAGATGCAGACTTTGGCTTCCCATTGGGAGCGCCTGCAAACAGTGCAAGTGCAGATGCAGAGAAAGGTGAAGCAGAAGCCAAGCTGCAGGTGTCTAAGGAGTCAGAGTGGAAGTGACAGACAGTGACAGACACGACCTGTTATGGCAAGAGTTTTATGCTGCAAGCTCACAGTTTGGTTTCAGTGTGGTGGTTTATGTGCTTTATTTCTTCAGCATAACCATGTGAAGTGGGCATGACTGTCTTTAACACCCTCATGCCACAGAAGAAACTGGGTCAAACAAGTAAATGAGATCCTAGAGTTGGGCAGCCAAGAAATGACAAAGCTAGACCTGGAGCATAGTCAGTGTCAGTCACAGGAAGGCGTAGACAAGGGAGGAATCTCCCAGTGGCAGTGTGCCACACCATTTGACCATTGTACTGATCCATGTGCACTTCGCAGCTAGAGCCATCACCTCGATGAGCCATCCACCTAACCCATCTGCATTCTCATGGGCAGCAAAACAGCTCTGTACCTGAAGATCTCAGGGGACTGTTTTGCCTTCAGAGGGCAGTTGGGTCTATTATAGGCTATGACCTATATTATTTATTGAAAAGAAATAGAGTAGCTTATAGATTGGATAAAAGAACTCAAGAACCAGTTTGGGAAGTGGAGAAGAAAGCAAAGGAAGCTGGGTAGATGCCCCTACTACCTAGGCATGTGATAGAAGCAGTATGGTTAGGTTCCACTTTCATCACCACTGAGCTTTCGCTGTCCCTGGCTCTTGTGAGGCCCAGGTCTAGGGTCTTGCTTTCTTGCTTTACTTTCTTCAGCACAGACTCTGAGGAGGAGTCATATTTGGTTGGGCCTAGGTTACCTCCCTACTCCTTTGTTGCCTGGCTGGGGTAGTAAAGGAGGTTCTGGCCTCCTCCCATCTATAGAGGGAGGCCCTAGAACTCTGCAGGTAAGGGTAAGGAGGTTCAGATGTGGACATCCAGAAAAGTAATAAAGGACCACTACATACTCCCCTTTTCCTGGCCAGTGTGTCATTTCGGAAAATGATGTGACTCACTAAAGACACCAAATAATTGTTGTAACAATAGGTCATTCTATATACCTTGACTATTCTGGCTTTAGGGACCCAGAAATGAACATGGGCTCACTATCTGATGGAAGTGATCTCCATACACTGTAATGTGCAGTAGTACCACACTGGGGAAGCTGGAACACTTCCAGATGATGGTGGTTGAGGTGTCTAGAAGAGAGGATGCAGGAGGAGGAGCACACACACAGGGAGGCAGGCCAGCAAGGAAGGTTATGGGAGACTACATAAGTAAGTGAGAAGGATCAGGTCTTATAGTTGTGGTGACAGTATAACGACTAAAGACAGAGAGAAGCAGTGGAAAAACTGGATGAAGGACTTGTTGTGGTTACCTTCACATTGCTGGATGGACAAACATCTGACCAGAAGCAGCTTATGGGGGGAAAGGGTTTATTTTAGGGTCATACAATCCAAAGGAAACACCAACAATGGTGGAAGAAGCTGACTCTTTTCCGTAGGTCATAGCATAGAGACACCATCAAACAGCTAGCCAGCATGGACAGCCAGAGTTCCAACACCTTAGAGCTGGACTTAAGATCTGCTCCCACCCCCACTCCCACCCTCAGTGACACACCCTCCAGCAGGCTGCTGGAGACTTAAATTGCAAGCTTAATCAAAAATACCACTCTGGGCATGGTGGCGCACGCCTTTAATCCCAGCACTCAGGAGGCAGAGGTAGGAGGATTGCTGAGAGTTCAAGGCCACCCTGAGACTACATAGTGAATTCCAGGTCAGCCTGAGCTAGAGTGAGACCCTACCTCAAAAAAAAAAAAAATCCACAGGCTATAGGGGAACATTTAAACCACCACAGGCCAGGCGTTCCTTAGGAATAATCAGGAGGCACTTGTGTACTGTGATGAGGAAAGGAAAGGGATTAGAGGGTAACATTAAGGCCTGTGGTCTGGGCCCCTGGATAGTGCTGATTAAAGTGATAAATGCATACAAGGCCATGAGAAAAAGCACAGGGAAAGGATAAATTTAGATTTGAACTTAATACATCTGAAGTGCTCAGAATATTCTAGTGGTGATGTCTGGTAGTATATTTGGAGGCAGGCAAAACTCTGGGCCCTATACCAGCTCTCGAAGTGGAAGGAAGACCGTGAACTGAGAGTGGTACCTGACAATGACAGAATGTGTAAGGGATGGATAAGGGAGCACTGGGGTCAGGATGTAGAAGTCATTTGCTTACTGCAGTCATGATGTATGTGTCAGGCTTCTGTGTTTCTGCTTAGGAGTATATCACATGATGCTACAGAGAGGAGAATGCAGAGAGTGAAAGAATGGGCAGAATAGTTACGTGACAAGCTTTGGTTCAGGCAGTATAGAGTGAGGCCTAGGCCTCAGGGTAATTCACAGGTCTTCTCAAGGGCTTCCAGGATTAGGACAATTGAAGTAGACCTTTCAGGTCTCTGTATCTAAAGATAGAGAACCCTCTTTCTGGGGCTATAGAAAGGCACAAGGACCAGCAGGAAGGCATTCCACACAGGCCTACGCTAATGAGAGTTCCCAAACATGTACTTTAACAGCCTTTGAGGTCCCAGCACAGTAAGTTGTAGGCCAGTCAGGTAAGGTACTTGGCTTCAGCTTTCTGATATCTAACTGGAGCTCCTGCTTTGAGGCTATAGGTTCACGCATTCAGAGGAAGCTGCTATATGAAGAGTGCTGACTGTCTGCCATCTCTCCCATTGCCTCTACTGCTTCTCCAAGGTTCCTTGGATTGTCCCAGCAGGCCACAGAAATGCTGCTAATGTGTTTGAAAAGAGGACAGAGTTTAAGGATCTTATTTTACAGAATAGGAAATTAAGAGCTAAAACTTGAAGTCGCAGGTGTTGCTGAGCCTAAGCCTTGGTCATGGGCCTATTTGGCTCTTTGTCCAATTGATAGGCCTGATATTATAGCAAATCAGTCTGTTATCTGTTGTGCTCCCAGTAGGTACAAGATCCTCTGAAGCCCTAGACTGGTGCTTCTTCAAGAACTAGGATTCTCTTTGAGATGTGAACCTCCTACTTCTTCATTCAACGCGTAGGTATGCCCTGAGGGCTACATCTAAGAGCCAGGCTCTGTCCTGTGGCTCATGCCTTTCATCCCAGCACTTGGGAAGCTGAGATAGGAGGATCTGTATGATTTCAAGGCCAGCCTGGGCTAGAGTGAGACCTTTACAGCATAAAAACAACAACAACAAACA
Source organism: Orientallactaga sibirica (assembly GCA_036365145.1). Taxonomy (NCBI): domain Eukaryota; kingdom Metazoa; phylum Chordata; class Mammalia; order Rodentia; family Dipodidae; genus Orientallactaga; species Orientallactaga sibirica. Next base: position 4,234,297 of record JAEOAD010000031.1, on the reverse strand, counting down.
ACAAAAAGAGCAGGCCCTGGGGCATAGAGTCAAAGCATACATGGCCCATCTCCACCTGCTAGGTGAAAATATCTAGTTATCTATAAAATCCTATCAGGGGTACAGTAGGAGCAGCAGTCCTAACAGGGCTTTGGCCGGGGAGCAGCAGGATCTAATATTTACACAGAGGTAAAGACATTTTACTATTTTTTTGAAATGACTTTATAATACTTCAGTAGGGCTAGAGAGATGGCTTAGCAGTTAAGGTACTTGCCTGCAAAGCCTAGACACCCAGGTTCAATTCCCTAGTACCAACATAAGCCAGATGCACAAGGTGGTGCATGTGTCTGGAGTTCATTTGTAGTGGTTGGAGGCCCTGGCACGCACATTTTCTCTTTCTATGTGCCCTCTCTCTCATAAGTAAATAAATGAAATTGGGCTGGGGAGATGGCTTAGTGATTAAGGTACTTGCCTGTTAAGCCTAAGGACCCACATAAGCCAGATGCACAAGGTGGCACATGCATCTGGGCGTTGTTTGCATTGGCTGGAGGCCCTTGTGCATGTGTGTGCTTTCTCTCTCTCTCTCTCTCTCTCTGTTTCTCTCTCATTCTCTGTCTCTAAAAAATGAAAATAAAAATAAATATTTATAAAAAATAACATTTTAAAAAATTCTGTAGTAGAAATTAAAACTGCTTCTTCTTCCAATCTCACCACAGCACCATCCTGATAATGTGTTTCTTTTTGTATCTTTCCAAACATACTCAACTCCAGCTCTTCCTTCATGTTAACATTCTTGCTATAATTCTGTTTGCCTGTCATTGCTTCTCACTAGACAATCCCTTGTTGAGGATATGCACCGTATCTTACTCATTGTCACATCCCTAATGCTGGATGTGTTAGTCAACTTTCCATCATTGTAATAAAATAGCTGAGACAACTAGCTTATAAAGAGAAAAGACACTGGGTGTGGTGGTGTATACCTTCAATCCCAGCATTGGGAGGCAGAGGTAGGAGGATCACTATGAGATCAAGGCCTCCCTGAGACTACATAGTAAATTCCAAGTCAGCCTGGGATAGAGTAAGACCTTACAAAAGAAAGAAAGAAAGAAAGAAAGAAAGAAAGAAAGAAAGAAAGAAAGAAAGAAAGAGAGAGAGAGAAAAGAAAAGAGAGAAGGAGGGAGGGAAGGGAGGGAGAAAGGGAGGGAAAGGAAGGAAGAAAGGAAAGAAAGAAAGAAAGGAAAGGAAGAAAGGAAAGAAAGAAAGAGAAAGAAAAGAAAGGAGGCAGGGAGGGAGGGAATAAAAGAAAAAGAGAGAGAGCCAGCAAGCACACACTCAGGAGGCAGAGGTAGGAGGATTGCTGTAAGTCTGAGGCCACCCTGAGACGACATAGTGAATTACAGCTCAGCCTGAGCTAAAGTGAGACCCTACCTTGAGGAAGAAAGGAAGGAAGGAAAGAAGGAAGGAAGGAAAGGAGGAAGGGGAAAGAAAAAGAAAGAAAGAAAGAAAGAAAGAAAGAAAGAAAAAAGAAAGAGAGAAAGAGAAAAGAAATAAGTAAAGACTTATTTTGGCTCACAGTTTTGGAGGTTCTGGTCCATTATCAATTGGCCTTGTTGTTTTGGGTTCATGGTGGGAACACATGGCAAACAAAACCACTATCTTTTGGCCAGGGAGCTAAATAGAGAAAGAAGAAGAGATGAAGGGTTCACTATCCTCTTGTGGGCATACTCCAGATGACCTGAAAACTTCCCACTGGGCCCCTTCCCTTAAAGGCATTATGCATGCTTTATTAACCCTGTGCTCTGGTACTCCCCTCTCAGAGACAACCATCAGAAAACATCTAGGGGACAAATAAGGAAGAGTGAAGTTCACATCCCAAAGAACACCATCACAGGGACCTTTTAAGTATATTCAAGATCTCAACTATAGCACCAGTCTTAGGTGCTATCACAGGGTAGATGTTCAGTGAATGTTGAATGGATGAAAGAAAGTAAAATCAGTAAGTTCATAGCCTAACATACTGGACAGCTGTGTGGATGTGAGTCATATGAAGCTCTGAAAATGTAGAGACACTTGGGGCCACATAAGGCTAGGAGGAAATGCCATTTGAAGAAGAGGATACACTGTCACATCACAGACTGGAGGAGCAGGTGTCAAGGCTGCTCCAAAGATGTGGGCATAGTAAAGACCAGTGAGAAACAGAAGGCAAGCTGTTTCGGCAGAACACACCTGCACTTGGAAGCCAGAAGGGTTTTGAGCAGGGGAGACAGAGTCTGAGTGCTTTTGCTTATCAGTACTTTCACTCATGCATAGGAGTGTGTTGTAAAGCAGACATTGGTTTGCTGAGCATCTGCTATGTGCTAGGTCTGGTGCTCATCCCCTAGAAAACATGTTACCCCCACATGCTAAGGTGGCATGGAGGACATAAGGGCAGGTTTACCAAAGTTTAGGGTACCTGAAAATCATTTTTCCAGATAATCGGAGTTAAGCAGAGAAAGGAGACAGTATGGGAAAGGTACATTCCCAATTAAGCAGGTTATACCAAGTGGGAAGGCTTAGTAGAGGTAGAACTGTAGGAAGCACTGAGATCTTTGAAGGAGGCTTGTTGACTGAGAAGAAGGGGAGTGCTGATAGAACCTTTTAGAAACCAGTTTGGAAACACCAGCAGGCTGAAGAAGAGGAAGTCATCCAAGAAAGGAACAGTATGAGGGAAGAAAAACCTGGAGAGCATGGATTCTGTAATCAGAAGAGTCTGGAAAGAGGGATTAGTCAATAAGACGTGAACTGTGACCTGCAGAGTTAGTTACAAGGAGGTCGTCAGTGACCTTTGCAAGTTCACATAAGTGCCCATGGAGAAGAGACTGGCTTATGTTGGATCAGGAAGCAAAGGCTCAGTGGTACGGTACTTGCCTAGCATACTCAAGATTTCATCTCCAGCACTACACACGCGTGCGCGCGTGCGAACACACACACACACACACACACAGAGAGAGAGAGAGGTAAAGAAACTTCTTCATGGTTCAGAGATGCAAGTAGGACCTGCACTGGCGGTTCATGCTGTGGCAGATGTAAAAGGCTCAGATGAACACACACAGTGACACAAAGTGAGACTGAGAAGCTCACACATCCTAGGAAGAGCTGACCTTGGGGGGGGGGGGCTTCCCTGCCATGTCCTGTGCTCATTTGCTGGTTGACTCCCAATTTCCTTGTCTGTGAGATGGGGATACGAGTTGCTGCTCATGAAGTCTCCAGCAAACACACAGAGGGGGGCAGGAAGGAAGATCAGGCTTGCTTTGTCAGTGATCGTCATGGGGCAGGGGCTAGACAGGAGTCAGACAACATTTGTTTGGAGCTTAGGATAGCAGTGATGTCCTTTACTGAAAGGAGAAGGAGAAAGGTAAAGTGTTTTCTTTTTTTTTAAAAGATTTTTTTTAGTTTATTTATTAGAGACTGAGAGAAGAAGAGAGAGGGAGATAGAGAGAAAAACGGTGCACCAGGGCCTCTAGCCACTGCAAACGAACTCCAGATGCATGCGCCACCATGTGCATCTGGCTTACGTGGGACCTGGAGAATTGAACCTGGGTCCTTAGGCTTCATAGGCATGTGCCTTAACTGCTAAGCCATCTCTCCAGCCCTAAAGTGTTTTCATAATATACCCCAAACTGTGTCCTGCCCTCCACCCTAGAAAAGAGAAGAACATTCACTAAAGATGTTGCAGAGAAAATAAATAAGTGGAAATAAATAAGTACAGATTTTCCCCCTCACTTGGGGCATAGTGAATAGTGATCAAAATTTTCCCATTATTGGATTTGAATATATGGAAATGTAACAGGAGAACTCCTGAGGCCATTTCTGCTAGTTGTTAGTCTATGTTTTGGGACACCTTTTGGGAAAAGGGTGTTTATAGTCTACTTCTGTGCCTGGTGCTGATTGTTGTAGCATCTTAAATGGTATTTTAGTCTTTAAACTTGCATTTTTTTATTTAGCTTGATTTCCTTTGCTGATATGCTGGTTAACGTCTCTGTGAAGAGATGATTTATAACTTAATTGTTTCCACAGATAGTCAGTCAAGCAAACATAAAGACATGAGGAAAGGCTCACTGGATATCAAAGCTGTCACCTCTCAAACAAGTGAAGGTGAGTGACAAAGACGGGAGAGAAACAAAGATCATATTGGCCTTGGACACATGTTCCTTCAGCCTCTCACCTTCTGGTCATTGTGCATTATGCATGCATGGTAAGGGAAGGACCCTTTATGAACCAGTGTCCCACCCTCTACCTTCTACATCAGTAAACTCCATTCTGAGCCTTCATTTATTTATTTTTTAAATTTATTTATTTATTTATGAGAGAGAAAGACACAGAGAGAGAGAGAGGGAGAGAATGGGCATGCCAGGGCCTCCAGCCACTGCAAACAAACTCCAGATGCATGCACCCCCTTGTGCATCTGGCTTACGTGGGTCCTGGAGAATCAAACTGGGATCCTTTGGCTTTGCAGGTAAACGCCTTAACTGCTAAGCCATCTCTCCAGCCCCATTCTGAACCTTTAAATGGACTTGGGAATGAGGACAAAGCAACAAGGCAAAGAAGCAGATAGTAGGTATCCTGTATGCGTTTCTCAACTCTAACAGCAGATGTCATCAGTTAATCTGTGGTAATCATGAGTACCACATCTGCAGCTCTGAAAGACAGATTCCACTGGAACTTGCAGTTTACCATAGAAGCTTACCTTTGGGAGGGTAAATTTGATTTGGAGATTGAGAGTGACTTACCTTACAATTTTAGGGGAGTGTTTTGAGACAGAGTCTCACTCTAATCCAGGCTGGCTTCCAACTAACAGCATTTCTCTTACCTTAGCCTCCTGAATGATGAGATTACAAGTGTTAGCTGCTATGTCCAAATGAAATACAATTTTTTTGAGTCAGGTCTCATATATCAAGTTGGCCTAGAACTCCTTATGTAGCCAGGGATGACCTTAAACTTCACCTGATCCTCCTAAGTACTAGGATTACAGGTGGATGCCACCTTGCCCAGCCAAAATACAATTTTTAAGATCATGTAGATGCATGCTGAATGACCTACTTCTTTTTTTAATTTTTAATTTTATTTTATTGATTTATTTGAGGGGGGCAGAGAAAGAGGCAAATAGAGAATGGGCACTCCAGGACTTCTAGCCACTGCAAATGAACTCCAGATGTGTGGGTCTGCTGTGGGTCTTGGCCACCAATGTCCTGGGCGAGGGAGGGAGGGAAAGCAGCAGGGTCCTGGAGCAGCAGGTGAGTGCGACGACGAAGATGACAGGCAATGAACACCTGGGAGACCGTCTGGTGGACAGCACTCATTTATTCAAAAAGGGAGTGGGTTTATAATTACAAACACTTGGGGAAGGTTGAAATGGCAGATATAGACTATATGGGCGATCGGATGCATAGTTTATGGATGCCTGCTTATCTAAGAGGCAGAAGATCTAGTAACTTCAAAGCTGTGGGGGGAGGAATTGAGAGAGAGAGAGAGAGAGAGAGAGAGAGAGAGGGAAAGAGAGAAGGGAAATGGCAGAAGGCTGTGACTTCAAAGCTGTGGGGGTGTGAGAGATGGTGGAAAGGCTACATGACTTCAGCCACATAAGAGTCTCTGGGCAGCTAGCCACAAGGTCAGGAATTGTGGGGGGCAAAGTCTGACTTATGGAATGGTCAGAGCCTTTTGGGGTCCAGGGGGAGGGCCTCGCCAGTTCTGCCCACTTTGGGCGATGATAGGGCACACTACAACCTACAATGTAGGGAAGCCCAGTCACCATCGCCAGGGACTCCTGATGATAGGGCCAGCTGCAACCCCACAACCCAAGGTCCCTGGCCATGTCCAGCAGTTCAGGCCAGCCTCCTCACAGTCCCAGCGCATTTTTAGTAATGCCCAATACAGATGTATGCGCCACCTTGTGCATCTGGCTTATGTGGGTACTGGGGAACTGAACCTGGGTCCCTAGGCTTCATAGGCAAGTGCCTTAACCAATAAGCCATCTCTCCAGCCCCGGACCTACTTCTTAATGTGATCAAAATTGCTTATGGTATGGAGGCAAACATTGCTCTGGCTATATACATTCTTTGGCAAAAGATGATAGGGAAGGATATGTGGCTGGTTGTTATTCAGAAGGCAAAGCTTTTCAAGGCAGTGTAGCTGAGATTTTATCTCCTCTCTTCCCTCAGATTTTTGGGAGACTCATATGACAGGCTATGTATTCCTTGCACCCAAGAGACTGTATGGATTATACCCCTGCTATAAGGACAGGATATAGTGATGACAGCAGGAAGCAGTATAGTCTCGTGGTGAGGAATGTGGGCTTTGTTGTCAGGATGGCTTTGGTTAAGTTCTTCACCTACCTTCTGTGCAGCCTTGAGGAGAGATTTCTGTGCTTCCTTTGCCAGACTGACAAAATAGGGATGACTGTGCTGTTCAGAAGATTGTGTGAGGTAGCTGGGAGGGGTAGAAACCCACTCTGTGTTAGTTTCCATCATCATCTTCACTGGGCCCTCATCATTATGTTCTCATAATCTTCTGCAATCCTCAGATAGTGCAGAGTAGGCACAAGGCTACTTCTACCTAGAACAATCACCACACTGTAACTTCCATGATCCTTTGGATTCCTTTGTGCATTTATGTGATTTTTGTTTGTTTGTTAGTTTCAAGAGAAGGCTTTACTGATTTATATGTTTTTAACATATATTTTACCTTGCATTTGAAACAATTTTTAAATTGAATTATAATTTAAATATGCTACAATTCAGATACCAAATATCTGTTCATTTTTATGGGTTTTGACCATTATGTTTCATTGTTCTGATTACCTGTGTTTGCACAAGTAGCACAGTCCATTCTGTGATGTCACAGTAAGGTGATGTCTGGTAGAGAAGTTGTTCTTATGCAGGATCTTGAATGTTCCAGGTCCTTTTCATTTCCATATAACACTTACATCAACTAATTAGTTTACACATGCACACACACTTTTTTTTAGGAGCCTTTTATCTGTAGGTCAATTAATTTTGGAAAAATTTAAACCCCAATAATACTGAGACCTTCAAACTATGAACATACTCTATTTCCATTTATTTAGGTTTTTTGTATTTTCTGTTAGCAATACTTTGCACTTTAATTATAGAAATCTTTAAATTTTTTCATTACACTTTTTCCTAGGTATTAATGTCTTCTAATGTATTTTAATGATATATATTTTTTTTGGGGGGGGGGTTCAAGGTAGGGTCTCACTTTAGCTCAGGCTGACCTGAAATTCACTATGTAGTCTCAGGGTAGCCTTGAACTCATGGCAATCTTCCTACCTTTGCCTCCCAAGTGCTGGGATTAAAGGTATGCGCCACCACGCCCGGCTCTTAATGATGTTTTTATTTCAGTTTTCAAATGTGTGTTGTTAGTTTATAAGAAATTCAAGGTATTTTGGGCTGGAGAGATGGCTTGGCAGTTAAGGCTTTTGTCTGTGAAGCCTAAGGACCCAGGTTTGATTCCCCAGTACCTACATAAGCCAGATGCACAAAGTGGCATATAATATGTCTGGAGGCCCTGGTATGTCTGTTCTCTCTCTCTCTCCCTGTTTCTCTCACAAATAAATAAAATATTTTAATATTATTAAAAAAGAAATCCAATATGTTTTAATATACTGATCCTGTACTAAATAGCTTTCTAAAATGGTTTTATTTAAGGGCACCCAGCTAGCCCAGTCAGTAAAAAGCATGAGACTCTTAAAAAATATTTATTTATTTATTTGTGTGTGTGTGTGTTCATGTGTGGGAATACCAGGGTCTTTTGCTGCATCTGGAATCTAGCTTTATGTGGGTGGCTGGGGAATTGAACCTAGGCTGGCAGGCTTTGCAGCTACTAAGCTATCTCTTTAGCCCTTCAATAGCTTTGATAGACTTAATAATTTAATCTAAGTACAATAGTATATTTGCATATTTTGGGGGTTCTCTGATTACAGATGATAATCTTTGTATCTTGTATTTTTTCTTATCATTGGATTTATGCTTTTTGATATTTTCTGATTATTTTTAACTAAATATTTCTTTAATTGACAAATTAGAATTGTATGTATTTATTGTATACAACTGATGATACGTTGTAGAATGACTAAATCAAGCTAATAAATGTATTGCTTCATGTCTTTATTCTTTGTGTAATGAAAACACAAAATCTCTCAAGGTTTTAAGAATACAATATATATATATGGTTCTTTTTTTTTCATTTTTATTTTTATTTTTATTTTTTTTTTTTGGTTTTTTGAAGTAGGGTCTCACTCTAGCTCAGACTGACCTAGAATTCACTATGTAGTCTCAGGGTGGCCTCAAACTCATGGTGATCCTCTACCTCTGCATCCCCAGTACTGGGATTAAAGGCATGCACCACCACACCTAGCATTTTAAAATTTTTTATTAATTATAAACTTTACTTTATGAACAGATCACATATTGGTCATATTCTTATTGGGTTATACTGTTTTATCCCTGTCTACTGCCCCATTCCATAAGAGCCTTCCTCAGTGGGGTTATTGGTATTCACTGTGGGGTCATGATTTTGTTTTTAAATATTTTTATTTATTTGCAAGCAGAGAGAGAATGAGGATTAATAACGAATTCCAGATATATGTGCTACTTTGTGCATCTGACTTTATGTGGGCACTGGGGAATCAAACCCAGGCCATCAGGCTTTGCAAGCAAGCACCTTTAACTGCTGAGTCATCTCTCCAGCCCCAACAAATCAAGTTATGATACTGATAAAATAGTGAGGCTTTTTGTTGGTGTTGCAGACAGCTTCAGGTTCGCTGAGATGAACCTCCAGACCAGGCACAGTAATGGAGGAAGGGATATTATTTATTGAAACTTACAGATCCAGGGGAAGTTCCATAAAGGCAGGAGAAACAGCCTGCTCTCACAAGGCCAGGCAGAGAGAGCAAAAGCCAACCAGCCACCACAGCACACAGAGCAAAACAACAGCCAAAAGGTCACACAGCACACTTCAGGAACTCCTGCTAGGCACATTTGCATATCTTTACAATGGACTCTCAAACCATCACCACACCTTAAGACCGGCTCCCAGTGACCTTGCCTCTAGCAAGGTGATTGCAGATGCAAACTATAAAGTAATAAAACATTGAATATATTGGGGGACATATATTCAAACTACCACATTCTGCCCTGGCCCCCAATATATTTAGCTCCTGGCCCCAATAGATTATAACTATCACACATTGTAAATTGTACTCAGTCCAATTTCAAAGGTTCTCATAGTCTTGATCAACTTAAGATACTGAGTCCTGTAAAATCAAACAAGTTAAATACTTTCAACATGTAAAGGCACAGAGTAAACATTTTTAACTGGTATAAGGTATAGCAAGGAGAAACTAAAACAATGCAAACTCAACCACCATCAGCCGTCATCAAACTTCTGCAGTTCAAGTTCAATATAACCAGAGACTAACAGTCTTCAGGTTTTCCAATTCTGCCCCTCCAGCTGGGCAGAGTCACCAGGGAAAACTTTCATAACATGCCAACACTGCACTCCATGGTAGCCCTTTTGCACAGTCCTGGTATATCCAAAACATCTTCAAGTCTCCATGCAAACCACGGTCCATCTTCCAAAGGCTCTTCCAGCCTATTCCTGAGGGTCTTCATGCCCTGCCTCATGCTGCATCTCAGCAGCGGCTCCTGGAACCGTGTGCAACTCATGACCACTCCATGCATTTTTCATATTTCCAAAACTAATACCAGGTGTGCAGGACACAGCCATATTCTTAATCCAGGGACAAAATAAACCATAGCCTTGAAAAGCAGGTTCCTTCTCCAGTCAGCTCTTTCCAAAGAGTTTGCATTTCTAACAGTCTTTCCTCAGGCATCCTCTCCATTGTTTTAATGTAAATCAAGTCAGGCCACCTTCCTTCCACCTTCCTTAAGATTGCTAATGCGTTGACAATAGCAGCCCCAATAACCTAAAACCAGTCTCAGTGCCTCTGCTTTTAACTTGCTTGAGTTTTTCCAACTTAAAATCTTAAAATCTCAGTCCAATATCTTCAGCCAAGCACATCAGTCCATTACAAATTTAACCTTGATCAAACTTTCTGGGCCTGGATAGCAGAACGTAGCCATCCCTTATGCCAGTAGCCCAGTTCCAACAAAGTCCTCTGCAGTCTTTCCTTCCCCTTAGAAAGCTCATAAGCCAAGCCTCGAAGTTCAATACAGTCTGCACTTAGCATTCTCAAACTCTCATCAGAATCGTCCATAAAACTTGGCTTACCACTCCAGAAGACATCTTCAGTTGCAAGCACCAAGTCCATGCCCATTCCTCCAAAACAAAGGTTCCAAAAGACGAATATCCACATGGTCAAGTTCATCTCACCCCACACCCCTCGGTACCACTTTACTGTTGCAGACAGCTTCAGGTTCGCTGAGGTGAACTTCCAGACCAGGCACAGTTATGGAGGAAGGGATATTATTTATTGAAACTTACAGATCCAGGGGAAGTTCCATAAAGGCAGGAGAAATAGCCTGCTCTCACAAGGCCAGGCAGAGAGAGCAAAAGCCAACCAGCCACCACAGCACACAGAGCAAAACAACAGCCAAAAGGTCACACAGCACACTTCAGGAACTCCTGCTAGGCACATTTGCATATCTTTACAATGGACTCTCAAACCATCACCACACCTTAAGACCGGCTCCCAGTGACCTTGCCTCTAGCAAGGTGATTGCAGATGCAAACTATAAAGTAATAAAACATTGAATATATTGGGGGACATATATTCAAACTACCACAGTTGGTTAGTAATTGTTGTATAAAATGGAAAGTTGCAAACCATATGCTAATCACCAAAATTAGATTTAAGTCTTGTTGATCCCCTCTGGACATGTTAAACTTGGATAGTATCTCTTTGGGCCTCTGTTTCTTCATTGGCCAAACAAGGCTAATGCATCATTCTGTTGCATTATGTCTTTACTAAGCATCATCTAGCTTGACAGTAGAGTATTCATAGATACACAGGACTGTGGTTATTCTTCTTTTTTAAATTTATTTTTATTTTTTTTTATTTGAGGGGGGGGCGGGAGGGAGAATGAGAATGGGCCTGGTTATTCTTTTCTTGCCTATACATTACCCAGACTTCTCCCACCTCAAAGAGCAACAAAATGTAACTAGCTTTATTTAAAGCCCACAAGCTGTCTTTGAATGCTTTCAATGCTACTCACTGACGGTATTTAATCAGCTGGCATCAGGAAAGAAGGAGAAGCAGAGGGGCCCTTGAAATGCTTAACCAGAAATCCATTGATTCAGTTAATGGTGATGAATTCATTGCGCTCCTCATGTGTGAGGGGAGAGCCTGTGTGGCATCGCCTTCCAGACATGTTTCCTCATGGAGAGCAGCAAGAGGAGTAATTGTAAAGCCTATTGTTACAGAGGTTGTGTGGCCTTGACTTGGTAGATTGTTTCCTGTTTTCTCTCTGGCCCGTGACATCATAAGCTCAGTCCATGGGGACATACATGCATCCTAGAGCCTATGAATGAAGGAACAGAGCTGGTTATGCAGCAGCCAGGCTCGTCATATAGGAAGGAAGCTCCATAGCTATGCACTTAGTCCTACCCCTTCACTATGCAGCTGAGTACACTGAAGCCTGGGGAGGGAAGCTGTGAAGCCCTTGGAGGTCGTCAGACAGGTGTACAAGGTTGTGCACATCCTGATTTCTCGCCTTTTTCCACAGCTTCTAACCAAAGACGGCATTCATCCTTGGCTCGGATACATTCTATGATGATTGAGGCACCTATCACCAAGGTCAGTCAGTCTTCACTGGTCACAGGAAGACTTACACTCCCATTGACAAGAAACAGTGGCCTACAATCAATCATAGGATGACTCTTAGAGTTGTATGGTGCTGCCTCCTCTGAAGAGCGTGTGTGTGGAACAACACTGTAAATAACAGTGTAGTGACACAATGATGCACTATTTTGAGCTTAACTCTCGACTGTTTTAGATGGTTTGTAAAGTTATAAAAGTCAAGTCTTTTCTTTCCCTGATGTAGATAATCAATATTATCAATACTGCCCAAGAAAACAGTCCCATGCCTGTGACAGAAGCTTTGAACCGGGTGCTGGAAATTCTGAGAACCACTGAATTGTATTCACCACAGTTTGGAGCTGAGAGTGATGATCCTCATGCCACTGACCTCGTGGAGGGCTTAATGTCTGTAAGTTTATTTGAGCAGGCTGCTGTTTCCTCAGAAGTTATTTGTGTAAACAAGGTCCTGTAGAGAGGCAAGCAGGGAGCCTTAGGTAGGGCTCACTGGAGGCCAAAATTGCTCCACAGCCTCCTGGGGCTGAACTGTGATCACCTGCTGTTCACATCGCGGGGGGGGGGTGGCGCTATTCTAGATAGTCCATGGATCCAATTCTCCTTTGTTACTTAGGATTTTTACAAGTCATTTATTTGGATAAAACATTTCCAATTATATAGAAGACTTTTTTGTTGTTGTTTTGTTTTTGTTTTTCGAGGTAGGGTCTCACTCTAGCTCAGGCTGACCTGGAATTCACTCTGTAGTCTCAGGGTGGCCTCGAACTCATGGCAATCCTCCTACCTCTGTCTCCCAAGTATGGGATGAAAGGCGTGCGCCACCATGCCCGGCTTATATAGAAGATTTTAAAAACTGTGGCAGAAAAAAAGAAATTACATACTAGAGGTAGATGTGTTACTGAATAGTGAAATACTTGCCTAGCATTTTTGTTTGTTTGTTTTCGAGGTAGGGTCTCACTCTAGCTCAGGCTGACCTGGAATTCACTGTGTAGTCTCAGGGTGGCCTCAAACTCACAATGAGCCTCCTACCTCTGCCTCCCAAGTGCTGGGATTAAAGGTGTGCAGCATCCTACCCAGCCTTGCCTAGCATTTGTAAGATCTTGAGTTCCATCCCCCGTGCTTGTGGTGGGGTGGGGTGGGAGGCAGTCTCAGACTGAATGCCACATGCCAAATTGCAAAACAGGAAGAGTTACTCCCATTTTGTGTGCTTTAAAGGATGCCAGAACTACCTTCAGTCCTTTCCCATGTAGGTAGCTTCATAGAAAAGAAGGCTTTAGGGACATGTCAACCTCCAGGTTATCTAGAGTAGATTCCCAGAAGAGGTCACAGATCACATCATGGCTGTCTGTCAGCTGTCGTCTTGGTCAGAAATAAAATTCACTTCTCATCCAATTCCCACTTTCTGAAATTACTTGATTGCATAAAAGTAAGGTTTGGGACAGTAGTCCAGATTCTAGAAGGGGGAGTGAGTGGTTCCCAGTGATAACCTCTAAGTTTAGGCTTTACTGTTGGAGGACAAAAGCACCCCTAATGTATAGGTCAAAAGTAAGCGTAAGGTAGGAGAGTGTCCTAGAGGTGAATAGTAAGAGTGACTGCGGGACTGGAACAGAAGGCATGGGAAGAGAGTTTTCTGGGAGCCCAAGAAAGCCACCTAGGAGATAAGAAAAGATTCATTGTTCCAAAGGAGAAGCTGAGGGCAGAGGGTGGTGAGAAAGTAGAGAAAGACTAAGAGCACAGGAGAGTTGTCCTAAGACACCAAAGTGTTCCTGGAACTCGGGCATGAATGCTGGGCTTCAGGGCTCCCTCTTAAAGCATTTCACTACTGTCAACTCTGCTCGAACCCAGAACCAGATTGCTAAGCTCCTTGGGAAGTGATTGAATTCAAGACAGGCCACGGTAATGGTCAACCTGTGGGCCAGCGGCAGCCTTGTAGTGAGCCAATGGGGAGGCTGTCCTGGATTTTCCTGGGGCTGGCCATCTGGGGTTTACAAGGAGGAAAGAAGAGCTGTGACCTTTCTTTTTCTTGTTTACTTGGTTTTTACTAGGATGGTTTACGAAGATTATCAGGGAATGAATATATTCTTTCATCAAAAAGTGAGTTGTTTTTAATTTCTTGCATCATTACAATGTGACAGTCAAGGTTAAATAATGAAAATAGTTTTTCTCATTACTAAGAAGTTTCTGGGTATGCCATAAAGCCTCAGAAATAAATAGCCATCCTAGTGCTGTCCTTTCTACAAAACAGCTAACCCTATGTTAATGTTGTTCTCCAAACCACATCACCACAGACCTTCAGCATGCTTCAAATACTGTGGTCACTTCCATCTCCCTTCATGATGTCCCATCTCAGATCGCCCTAGCCATGGAAAATGAAGAATATTGGGACTTTGACATTTTTGAACTGGAGGCTGCAACCCAAAAGAGGTGAGTCGAGCTGGAGTCACAGAGCCTGGATGAGGACCCACCTGAGGAATATGGAACTGTGCAGAGCTTTTTCCTGGGTGAAGGGGATTCTGAGGAAGGATGGCAAGTGGTTGTGAGTCACTGGGGCCTGAGGCAGAGTTGGCTTGACCAAAATGGACACAGTGGATTTTTGGAACGTGTGAAACTGAGCAAGTGCCTTAACTTCTCCAAAGATCAGTGTTTTTTTTTTTTTTCCTGTGAAATGGGATGCTAATTTCCCCTGTAAATGATCATATATTGAGGTAATAGCAAAGAACCCTCCTGGGACTACTTAGTGAATTCCAGGTATTCTGGGCTAGAGCGAAACTCTACCTCAAAAAACAAAAAGAGAGAGAGAAATTGCCGGAGCCAGGTGTGGTAATACACACCTTTAATCCTGGTACTGGGGAGGTAGAGGTAGGAGGATCACTGTGAGCTTGAGGCCACCCTGAGACTTCATACTGAATTCAAAGTCAGCCTGGGCTAGAGCAAGACCTTGCCTCGAAAAAAAATTGGCTAAGGCGCTTGACTGCAAAGCCTAAGGACCCAAGTTCAATTCCTCAGTGCCCACAGAAGCCAGATACATAAGGTGGTACATGCACCTAGAGTTTGTTTGCAGTGGCTAGAGGCCTTGGTATCTATCCATTTGCGCCTCTCTCTCTCTCTCTCTCTCTCTCAAATAAATAAGTAATAAATTTTTAAAGTTTCTTTAAAAAAGGAGATTGTATCATATCTTGGTTGCCATGTTGGCAGCTGGCACAGGGACACTCACACCCCCGGTCATGCTCATCTACTTGTGATCGCACAATGGGGTTTTGTGTTTTGCTGAATAAGATCTGTTAGGGTCATGACACACTGGATGAGGCATCCTCAGCCAACACAGAGCTGCTGTCAGGGCTCAGGAGAGAGTCTGCTCTTGGGCTTCAGAGGACTCATCAGGTTTCATCCTGGTCTTGGGGAACTGTCTCCATGGAGTCCTCAGCTTTGCTCTCCATGTTCACCTTTCAGTACATTTGACATCCATGTGCCCGAGATAGCCAAGCTGAATGGAAATGAATATTCCCTTAGCACCTGAGTCTCTGAGGACCTGGCTTACATACCAGGGACATTATATCCATGGGTATTCCATTAAGGCAGGTCAGGTTGAGTCCTGTGAACACTTCTTCAACAGGGTCAGTTTCTTAGCCTTTAACCCCAAAAATCCAGTAATTAAGGTGACTTTTCAAGGCCTTCCTCACTTGTTGGCACTTGGTCTCCTTCTCAGTGGAAGTTCCGAGACTGTAACAACCCATCTCCAGATTGTTGAGGTGAGCATGTATAGCAGACAGCTTCAGGTTCGCTGAGTTGAACTTCCAGACCAGGCACAGTTATGGAGGAAGGGATATTAATTGAAGCTTATAGGTTCAGGGAAAGTTCCATAATGGCAGAAGAAACTGGCCTGCTTTCACAGGAGCAAACACAGAGAGCAAAACCAAAAGCCACACAGCACAGCACACTTCAGGAACTCCAACTAGGCACACTTTGCATATCTTTAGATTGAAATCCTAAACCTATCACCACACCTTAATATTCCCCCCTCCCCCAGTGACACTGCCTCTAGCCAGGTGGCTGTAGGTGCAAACTACAAGCTAATAAAACACTGAATATGTTAGGCGCCATCTATTCAAACGACTACCACAGCATGTATCAGTGTCTGACTTATATGCAGTTTGCAAGTTATTTTCTAGGCAGGGAATCTATCAAGTAACATATATGTCCAGCAAGTCCAAAGGAGAGGAGAGGATTCCAGGTGGTATAAGCTTAGCCTGAGAAAGGGGTAATTTTAAGGATTCCACTAGTGCAAGTAGGAATTTGAATCAGGCAGGGCAGTATGACAGACTTTACCCCAGTGAATGGGGAAGTCCAAAAGGTCTAAGGCCAGAAGCTGTTCTGTGGCCCCTCTGAAGGCAAGAAGTGGCACCTGGTTACTCCATGGTTGGCAGCAAGAGGCCAGTGCTGCCAGAGCAGCTATTCTTGGCCGCCCTGTGTACTCTGCAGTCTGGCATGCATTTGCTTGTTGGGCCTGAACCTCTTCAGGCTTCTGAATGCCAGTTCTTTGCATTTTTTTAAATATTTATTTGACAGAGAAAGAGGGAAAGAGAGAGAGAATGGGTACATCAGGGCCTCCAGCCACTGCAAATGAACTCCAGATTCATGCGCCCCCTTGTGCATCTGGCTAATGTGGGTCCTGGGGAATCGAACCTGGGTCCTCTTTGGCTTTGCAGGCAAGTGCCTTAACCACTAAGCCATTCCTCTAGCCCTTGCATTGTTTTTTATTGTAGATGTTTTTCTTTGTAGGCCTTTGATTTATCTAGGTCTCAAAACATTTGCTCGTTTTGGAATCTGTGAATTCTTAAACTGCCCTGAGTCAACACTGAAATCATGGCTACATATTATTGAAAGCAATTATCGTTCGTCTAACCCCTACCACAATTCAACACATGCTGCGGATGTGCTTCACGCCACTGCCTATTTCCTCACCAGGGAAAAAATAAAGGTAAGCCCACATTTGTGCTCCATGTTTAAGAGCAATAGCAATAAGGAAAGTCTAGTGTTTCTGCCTCCACTGAGTGACAGGTAATACGAACAATAAGGAGTAATCCCCTCATATATGCAGCTTGAGATATAAAGGAAGAAGTGTGAAAAATCGAGCCAGAGGCCACACTGAAGCTCTGAGGAATCAAAATGCTAATCTGTAGCTACACCCTAGCCATTCTCTGAGAGTATAAGCAGCAAGGTATGGTCCCTGGGGAGAAAGCCAGCAAAAAGGACAGGATTGTTTTGGTGTTTCACTCTAAGCCAGTAGGCAAACTCAACCTCTTTAGGATTCACTACTACTGTGCAAGTAATTTTTACTTTTCAATTACTTCAAAATTTGGCTTCTGACCCAGATGGAAAAGTGAATTCTTCAGCCCTATAAATAATTTTCCAAATTTTCCACAAACCTTTTCAAAGCCTTGAAAGGGATAGAAAGCTTCCAGATCATTTTATCAAAATCATAAAACTCTGACATCAGCCTAACAAAACTAATATCAAAGGGGAGGAGGAAAACCGGGCGTGGTGACGCACGTCTTTAATCCCAGCACTTGGGAGGCAGAGGCAGGAGAATCACTGTAAGTTCAAGGCCACCCTGAGACTACCTAGTGAATTCTAGGTCAGCCTGGGCAAGGGAGAGATGGCACCTCAAAAAAAAAATCAAATGGGGGGGGTAGGAGAAGAAACTAGATCAATTAACATAAATGTATATCTTAAATTTAATTTTTTTAATTTTTAAAACTTTATTTATTTGAGAGCAACAGACAGACTGAGAGAAAAAGAGGCAAATAGAGAGAGAGAGAATGGGGACACCAGGGCCTCCAGCCACTGCAAAGGAACTCCAGACGCATGTGCCACCTTGTACATCTGGCTTGCATGGGTTCTGGGGAATCAAACCTTGAACCAGGGTCCTTAGGCTTCACAGGCAAACGCTTAACTGCTAAGCCATCTCTCCAGCCCAAAACTACTTCTTATTTAGCAATATTGGTTTCTGTTGGTCTGAGTCAAAGTTTCAGGCTACAGGCCTTTTTGGTAAAAATGGGTCTGGAGGAAGACTAGCCGTGGAGGTGACTCATATCTGTTGAGGACTCTCTATATCCTTAACTTGTAAGACTGAGGATCAGAAAATATTCCCTAGTAAACATATGTAGAAATATAACTGCTTCAGAGTAGGAATGGGAAAGCAGGATTTGCTCACACAAGGTTCTTATTTAGAAATCTGAGAAATTCTTACCTTAAAAAGTAAAGCAAGAGAGAAAATAAAGGCTTCCTTGCTTCAGTATCATACCCCAGCTTTCAAAAGATCTCTTGTTTTCAGGCAATTTTGGAACCAATTGATGAAGTTGCTGCCCTCATTGCAGCCACTATTCATGACGTGGATCACCCTGGGAAAACCAACTCCTTCCTTTGCAATGCAAAGAGTGAGCTGGCTATTTTATACAATGACACTGCTGTACTGGAAAGCCACCATGCAGCCTTGGCCTTCCAGCTAACTCTTGGAGATGACAAATACAATATCTTTAAAAACCTAGAGCGGTAAGAACAATGTCTGGGAAGTATGTTGATGGCTTTGTCTCTGTCTTTTAAACAGCTTTATTGAAATATAATTTATATACTTTACATTTCACCATGTAGAAGGCTTTAAATTGGCTTTAAGTGTAGTCACAGAGCTGTACAATCATTACCACATTCAATTTTAGAACAATTTCTATACCTAAACCTCAAATTTTCAAATAGTCCCTCCTCACCTCCCACCTAGTTCTTTTAGTCCTAAGCAAGTGCTGATCTATTCCCTACACACCTTTGTCATGGGAGTTGAACTGAGGGTCTTGAGCATGCTAGGCAAGCGAGTTTTCTACCACTGAAGTACATCCTCAGCAACTCCCTTCTTTAAACTTTTTATTGACAACTTTCATAAGTATAGACAATAAATCATGATAATTCCTAACCTCCACCCCTATTTTTTTAGTTTCCCCTCCCAAATACACCCCCCCCACTGAATCCCTTCTTCTTTCCATTTAATCTTCTCTTTTTTAAAAAAAATTAATTTTTTAAAAATTTGAGACAGAGAGGGGGAGAGAGAGAAAATGGGTGTGCCAGAGCCTCTAGCCACCACAAACAAACTCCAGATGCATGCGCCACTTTGTTCATCTGGCTTATGTGGGACCTGGAGAATCCAACATGGGTCCTTAGGCTTCACAGGCAAGCACCTTAACTGCTAAGCCACCTCTCCAGCCCCTCTCTTCTATTTTGATGTCACTGTTTCTTCCTATTATGAAGGTCTTGTGTAGGTAGTGTCAGGCACTGTGAGATCATGGCTATCCAGGCCATTTTGTGTCTAGAAGATAGCATTGTTAGCAGTCCTACACTTCCTTCGGCTCTTACATTCTTTCTACCAACTCTTCCCCAATGTACCAGAGCCTTGAAAGGTGTGATAGAGCTGTTTCAGTGCTGAACACTCCCCTGTCACTTCTTCTCAGTGCTATGGTGAGTTTTGAGTCACCCCAGTGGTCACCTCCACCTGAAAAGAGAAACTTCTCTAACCAAAAATAAAAGTAGGGCTGGAGAGATGGCTCAGCATTTGAGGCACTTGCCTACAAAAACCAATAACCCAAGTTCAGTTCCCCAGTACCCATGTAAAGCCAGATTCCCAAAGGAACACATGCGTCTGGAGTTCTTTTACAGTGGCTAGAGGCTGGTGTGCCTCTATATCTATCTCTTTCTCTCTCAGTCTCTCTGCTAGCAAATAAATAAATAATAGTTTTAAAGTAAGAGTTACATTAATGTATAGGCATAAACATAAGTGTTTGGTGGGTATAATATATCCATTTAGCCAGACAACAGTAGTCATCTCTCCCCTAGGGCTTATGACCTCCCCAGCCATAGGCTATTGATGAGGTTTTCAGTACCAGGCATGTATTTCCTCCAGTGGAGTGGGCCTCCAGTCCAATCAGAAAGCTATTGGTTTCCCCCATAACAGACATGCCACTGTTAAATCAGTTGGCACATTTGGCCAGGCTGGCCAGCCATAAAGCTTGCAGGCCCACTTCTGGCTAACACCCTTGGTGACTCTGTTTCCCAAATGGATGAATGCTGCATAGCTCTTTCCACCTTTCTGACAGCTAGTCAACAGGACGAAGGCTTCTACCTCAGCTCCAGTTTGATTTCTCAGTGACCTGCAGTCCAAGAATGTGGATTCTTCAGCAATAGTCTTATCTTCTAGCTCTGGTGGGCAACCAAGAGCCTTGGCAATGACCTATAATGTTTTGGAGGCATCAGGGGCCTCCCTGACCAACAGCTCACTGGAAGGTATCCCACCTCTGGTACTGAAATTTTTCCAATAGCAACCTATGGCTTCTGGGTGCACCATTATCCACCTCCACCAGATACTTCTGCCCAAAGTCTCTCTTTTTTTTAACATATGTACTGTTGGCTAGCAATGAAGTAGGTTTCCATATGGCTTATTCATTAAAATCTTAATTTTAAAAAATATTTTATTTTTATGTATTTATTTGAGAGAGCGATAACTAAATAGGCAGGTAGAGGGGGAATAATGGGCATTCCAGGGCCTCCAGCCACTGAAAAGGAACTCCAGATGCATGTGCCCCTTTGTGCATCTGGCTTACGTGGGTCCTGGGGAATCGTACCTGGGTCCTTTGGCTCTGCAGGCAAGCACCTTAACCGCCAAGCCATCTCTTCAGCCCCCTTGATTTTTTAATATTTATTTTTTAAACTTACTTATTTAAGAGAGAGAAAGAGGCAGGTATATATATAAAGAGAGAGAATGGGTACACCAGGGCCTTCAGCCACTGCAAACAAACTCCAGACATGTGTGCCACTTTGTGCTTCTGACTTACATGGGTCCTGGGGAATTGAACCTGGGTCCTTGGCTTTGCAGGCAAGTGTCTTAACTGCTAAGCCATTTCTCCAGCCTACATCTTGAGGTTTTTTTGTTTTGTTTTGTTTTGTTTTTTGTTTTTCAAGGTAGGGTCTCACTCTAGCTCAGGCTGACCTGGAATTCACTATGTAGTCCCAGGGTGGCCTCAAACTCATGGTGATCCTCCTACCTCTGCCTCCCTAGTGCTGGGATTAAAGGCGTGCGCCATCATACCCGGCTTCCTACATCTTAAGTTTTGATTAACCTTCTCATCCCTCCTCTCCTCCATACCTCTCCCTGATCCCACTTAGACCATTCTACCCATTATTCTTTACCTCTACTTACATATCTGCAATACATTCCCCTTAAGCCCTCCCCTTTCCTCCCTCCTTTATGGCCCCTTATTAGGTCTCAGCCCTTTTTAATTTTCTTTATTTCTCTTTATTTGAGAGAGCAGGGTGGTGGGGTGGGGAACAGAGACAGATAAAGAGAATGGCACACCAGGGCCATCAGCTGTTCCAAATGACCTCCAGACACGTGTGCCACCTTGTGTATCTGGCTTATGTGGGTCCTGGGGAATCGAGCCTGGGTCCATTGGCTTTGCAGGCAAACACCTTAACTGCTAAGCCATCTCTCCAGCCCTAATTGATGTTTTTATTTTTTTTGAGTCAAGGACTTTGTAAGTTGCCCAGGTAGGTCAACATATCTATCTGGCAAACTCCTCCCTGCCTTACAGTCCCCAGTAAACTTGTTGCCTTTATCTATTTACAAGTCATTCCTTTGGGGAAGCCTTCCATGATCCCTCACACTAAGTTAAACTCTCTTTTAAAAAATGTTTATTCTATTTACTTATCAGTTATTAGAGAGAGAGAGAGAGAATAGGTGCACCAGGGTCTCTAGCCACCTCAGATGAACTCCAGACGCTTGCACCACCTTATGCCTCTGGCTTTATGTAGGTACTGGGGAATCAAATCTGGGTCCTTTGGCTTTGCTAAGCCATCTCTTCAGCCCCTAAACTCTCTTAATAACTCAGTATGGAGGTTTTTATTAGCACATGTCACATTTATAAAAATAAATCTTTAGATTCCTGTCTGCTTTCCGCTTAGTAATGATGTTGGCACTAACCCACCATTTCCACTTTTTTTTTTAATTTGAGAGAGACAGAGAGAGAGAGGCAGAGAGAGAATGGGTATGCCAATGGCCTCTCAGCTGCTGTGAGTGAACTCCAGACACGTGCGCCCCCTTGTGGGCAAGCACAGCATTGTGCACTTGCACCACTGCATCTGGCTAAACATGGGACCTGGAGATTCGAGTGGGCGTTCTTAGGCTTCACAGGCAGGTGCCTTAGCTGCTAAGCCATTTCTTCAGCCTCCATTCCCACATTTTAAAATATTTATTTATTTATTTATTTATTTATTTATTTATTTATTTATTTATGAGAGAGCTAGAGAGAGAGAATGGGTTCACCAAGGCCTGTAACCACTGCAGACAAACTCCAGATGCATGCACTACCTTGTGCATCTGGCTTATGTGGGAACTGGGGAATTGAACCTGGGTCCTTAGGCTTCTCAGGCAAGTGCCTTAACTACTAAGCCATCTCTCCAGCCCCATTTCCACATTCTTTTCAAGTGTGTCTTCCAGTGGCATTCAACTTTAGCTGCAGTGCCCGTACATTCTGGATAACAGATTATTTGCAGGAGAACCTATCTGGTCTGGGTCAGTCACCTACAGCAGCCTCTCATTTGTCACCTGAAACAGGAATGACTATCGGACACTGCGCCAGAGTATTATCGACATGGTCCTAGCCACAGAAATGACAAAGCACTTCGAACATGTCAACAAATTTATCAACAGCATCACCAAACCCTTGGCAGCACTAGAAGAAAATGAGGTAAGAGTAAATTTACTGTGAGAGGACCAGGGTCTAGGCCTTCACACCTGTGCTATGAAGAACATACACTAGGAGATCTTGAGCCAGGAAGCCTCAGTGAGTGCACTGAATTTAGTTTTCCTTTTTGAATTACTTTATTTTTTAAAATTTTTATGTATTTTTTAAATTTTTTATTGACAGCTTCTGTAAGTATAGACAATAAACCATGGTAATTCACACCCACCACCCCCCTTATTCCCCTCCCAAATCTACCCTTCACTGAATTCCT
The DNA here is from genome assembly GCA_036365145.1 of Orientallactaga sibirica. Lineage (NCBI taxonomy): Eukaryota > Metazoa > Chordata > Mammalia > Rodentia > Dipodidae > Orientallactaga > Orientallactaga sibirica. The sequence continues at coordinate 4,211,439 of JAEOAD010000031.1, read as the reverse complement.
TCTTCTTACTAATTATTCTCTCTTCTATTTTGATATCACTGTTTCTTCCTATTATGAAGGTCTTGTGTAGGTAGTGTCAGGCACTGTGAGATCATGGCTATCCAGGCCATTTTGTGTCTAGAAGATAGCATTGTTAGCAGTCCTACACTTCCTTTGGCTCTTACATTCTTTTCACCACCTCTTCCCCAATGGACCAGAGCCTTAAAGAGTGTGATAGAGCTGTTTCAGTGCTGAACACTCCCCTGTCACTTCTTCTCAGTGCTATGGTGAGTTTTGAGTCACCCCAGTGGTCACCACCATCTGAAAATAGAAGCTTCTCTAACCAAAAGTGAGAGTTACATTGATACATGGGCATAAACATAAGTGTTTAGAGGGCAGTTTGGTGGGCATAATATATTCATTTAGCCAGACAACAGTAGTCATCTCTCCCCTAGGGCTTATGACCTCCCCAGCCATAGGCTATTGATGAAGTTTTCAGTACCAGGCATGTATTTCCTCCAGTGGAGTGGGCCTCCAGTCCAATCAGAAAGCTATTGGTTTCCCCCATAACAGACATGCCACTGTTAAATCAGTTGGCACATTTGGCCAGGCTGGCCAGCCATAAAGCTTGCAGGTCCACTTCTGGTTAACACCCTTGGTGACTCTGTTTCCCAAATGGATGAATGCTGCATAGCTCTTTCCACCTTTCTGACAGCTAGTCAACAGGACGAAGGCTTCTACCTCAGCTCCAGTTTGATTTCTCAGTGACCTGCAGCCCAAGAATGTGGATTCTTCAGCAATAGTCTAGCTCTGGTGGGCAACCAAGAGCCTTGGCAATGGCCTACAATGTTTTGGAGGCATCAGGGGCCTCCCTGACCAACAGCTCACTGGAAGGTATCCCACCTCTGGCACTGAAATTTTTCTTTTTTGTTTTTCTGAAAGTTTTCTGATAAGAACCTATGGCCTCTGGGTGCACCATTATCCACCTCCATAGGCTACCTCTGCCCAAAGTCTCTCTCTCTCTCTCTCTCTCTCTCTCTCTCTCTTTGAGGGTAGGGTCTCATTCTCCCCCAGGCTGACCTGGAATTCACTCTAGTCTCAGGCTGGCTTTGAACTCACAGCAACCATCATCCTACCTCTGCCTCCTGAGTGCTAGGATTAAAGGCATGCACCACCACACCCAGCACATTCTCTCTTTTTTAAAAAACATAAATATTATTGGCTAACAAAGAAGTAGACTTCCATATGGCTTATTCATAGCATCTTAAATTTTGATTAACTTTCCTCCATCCCTTCTGATTTTATTTATTTTTTTATGTTTTATTTGAGAGAGACAAAGAGAGAGAGAATGGGTGCACCAGATGCCTCTCAGCCGCTGTGAACGAACTCCAGACATGTATGCCCCCTTGTGGGCAAGTGCAGCATTGTGCCCTTGCATCACTTTTTTGCATTTGGCTAAACATGGGACCTGAAGAATTGAATGGACGTTCTTAGGCTTCACAGGCAGGCACCTTAACCGCTAAGCCATCTCTTCAGTCCCTGATTTTATATATATATATATTTTTTGTTTTGTTTTGTTTTGTTGTTTGTTTTTCTGAAGTAGGGTCTCACTCTAGGTCCGGCTGACCTGGAATTCACTATGTAGTCTCAGAGTGGCCTCTAACTCACGGCGATCTTCCTACCTCTGCCTCCCAAGTGCTGGGATTAAAGGCGTGCACCACCACATCCGGCTCTTACTAGTCATTTTTATTTTGTATTTATTTATTTGAGAGAGAGAGAGATACAGAAATAGGCAGGTAGAGCCAGGCGTGGTGGTGCACGCCTTTAATCCCAGCACTCGGGAGACAGAGGTAAGAGGATCACCATTAATTCGAGGCCACCCTGAGACTACATAGTGAATTCCAGGTCAGCCTGGGCTAAAGTGAGACCCTACCTCAAAAACTACCAAAAAAATGTTTTTGAGAGAGAGAGGATGGCATACTGGGGCCTCTTGTTACTGAAAACAAAATCCAGAATCCAGACATGTGTATCACTGTGTACATCTGGCTTTACATAGGTACTGGGGAATCGAACCTGAGATGGCAGGCTTTACAAGCAAGTGCCTTTAACTAATGAGCTATCATTTTATTCTCCTTCCTTCCTTCCTTCCTTCCTTCCTTCCTTCCTTCCTTCCTTATTTCCTAATTCACTCCCTTCCTTCCTAATTTCCTAATTCACTCCCTTCCTCCCTAACTCCTTTCCTTCCCTCTTTCCCTCCTAACTCCTTTCCTTCCTTCCTTCCTTCCCTCCCCTCACTCCGTAACTCCTTTCCTTCCCTTTCTCCCTCCTCCCCCTCCTTCTCTTTTCTTTTCTTTCTTTTTTTCTTTGGATTCAGGTTCTTACTCTGAGGCCCAGGCAAGGCTGGAACTCCCAACCCCTTAGTACATGAGCTCAGTCTCCCTAGTGCTGGGATTACAGGTGTGAGCCACCATACTCAGCTGAATTTGGTTTTCATTTAGCTGGATATGGTGGTTCATGTCTTTAATACCAGCACTCTGGAGGCTGACGTAGGAGGATTGCTGTGAGTTCCAGCCTTGTCTGGGACCCTACCTACCTCAAAAGACAAACAGAAAAATCATAGGACATGCAAATAAATGCAGATTTTTTTTTATATACAGTGGGCCATTCCCTTGCCCTGTATCACACATATTCTCTCTCCTCCTCTTGGGCATTAGGGCCAATTGGGGCCTGTGAGGGCTCTTATCAGCCACTCCCTAGTGGGCATGGTAGCAGAAGCTGTTCCTGCAGGAAAGTAGGTTGAAAAGGACCCTCTATTAGGGTTGCAAAGGTGACTGTATTGTTGCCCTCCTTTCTGAATTTGAGGCATGGAGTCAACAGCTACCTGGCAAAGGTGACATTAAACCTCTGGGTAGGCAAGAGACCCTCGCTGTGACATCTAGTTCCGCATCACCACCTTGTTTATGGAATGGGGATGGCAAACCTCAAGGTATAGGCAGGACTGGTAGGCATGGCACCTGCTAGCTTCTCATTATACCAGCCCCACTGTGTGCAGCCTTTCTGTTCATCAAGCATGTCTGTGAGGTCCACAGATCTACCCCTCTCCCTCCCTGGCTCCTGTCACCATCCTTAGATGTTTGACACACGCAAGGATGGCTTGCCTCTCAGGCTTGGATCACAGTTGCTTTACTTCTAACTCTATTTTACTTCTGCAATTTGTTTGGCAATGGCCTTTGGCTACTTACTCACTGTCCTTCTAGTGTTCTAGCCTTGACCCTTAATCCTGTTGAACGTGATGGTGGAGCCTGTGGAAAACTCTGCTCCCTTCCCCTTCCCCACTCTCCCAGTGTGTCAGCCTGCCCTTCCCTGCACCACCTTTCCAAGGGACAGCTACTGCAGAGGCACCCTATCCAGCCTCTTATTGTCTCCCTCCTGACATCTTGGGTAGTGCTATTTGTCACTACCTTTGGCTAGACCCATGACACCACATACCTGCTTTTCTCCGTCAGTTGGTGGCTGTCCAAAGCTGAGGTAAATTCTCTGCTCAACATGACAGTCTGTTGTTCATCTCTGTGGTCACTACTTGAGGTTGTGCAGAGAGCCTGGAAGTCATTAGCCAGTGAGTCAGTGCAGAGACAATGCCACAGGAGATGATAGTTTGCAGGTTGGCAGTGCTGAACTACATAGTGAATTCCAGGTCTAGAGGGAAACCCTACTTCAAAAACCAAAAAAGGAAGGGAGGGAGGAAGTAAGTGGGGGAGGAAAAGGCAAAGGAAGGAGGAGGGCAGATCAGCCAGCCCCCAGTGCTGCCCTCTAGGCCTGTGTCCTGCTGAACTCACTGGGCTTTGATTTCCTCCTGGCATCATGAAAGGCCATGCTCAGTGCTCAAAGCATCTCCAGTACTATCTTATGAAACTCTTCCCTTGTAGATCTGACTAGAGCCTTCCTGTGCTCACAGGACCCCACCAGTAAGAGGGCTTAGCACGGAGTGTCCCTACTGATTGCTTTTCATTCTACTCATGGTTCAGCAAACTGGCAAGGACGAGGCCATAAACACTATGCTCAAGACTCCAGAGAACCGGGCTCTCATCAAGCGAATAATGATTAAGTGTAGTGATGTGTCCAACCCCTGCCGGCCCCTGGAGTACTGCATTGAGTGGGCTGCCCGCATTTCAGAAGAGTATTTTTCTCAGGTAAGATGCTGCCACTTACATCTCCTACTACACAGACACACAGAGACAGGGACCACAAGCTGATAGACTTAAAACAAAGCAATAGTATTCTGAAATTCTGCCCTTGAAGAACATTTCTTGCATCACACATTTACTGATAATGAATTCTGTTTATCTGAAATTGTGTCCATTTTGTCTTCAATCTTGCAGGACATCTTTGCTTGATATGGAATCCTGGGTTGACAGGCTTCTCCTAAAAGCACTTTATTAAGGGAACTAACTGTCCTTCTTAGTCTCTTGGAAAGAAAGGAAATAAATTAAACAAGGTTTTTTCCAGATTTGGTAGAGGATATATAGTACACAGATTTAAACCCATTGAGGCTTAAGGTATAGTTCAGTAGTAGATCACTACTCACAAAGCCCTGAGTTTGATCCCCAGAATCTTAAAAAAAAAGCCCAGTGAGGGTTAACCCCTCTGAGGTATGACATAGTCAAATAGGCACAACAAATATTTTTTTATTATTTATCTATTTGCAAGCAGAGAGGTAGAGAATAGGCATGTGAGGGCCTATTGCCACTGTAAACAAATTCCAGATGCATGTGCCACTTTGCACGTCTGTCTTTACATGAGTACTGGGGAACTAAACCCAGCCATTAGGCTTTTCAAGCAAGTGCCTTAACTGCCAAGCCATCTCTCCAGCCCCTAATAGAACTTTTTTTTTTTTTTTTTTTTTGAGGCAGCACCTCACTGTAGCCCAGGCTGACCTAGAACTCATTATATAGCCCAGGCTGACCTCAAAATCATGATAATCCTCCTACCTCAGCCTCCCGAGTGCTGGTATTCAAGGTGTGCGCCAAAGATTTAAGAAACAAATTCTTGAAATCAGAAAAAAATGATACATGTCTTACAAGAAAAAAAATCATTCTCATGTTTTCTGACTTTCTGTCAGAAACTTTGAAGGCCAGAAGACACTGAACATCATCTTTAAGCTGCTATTAGAAGAAAACTATCAACCCAGACTTGTATATCCAGTGAGAATATCCTTCAAGATTCAGGGCAAGATAAGCACATTCTCAGATAAGGAACACTAATTGAATTCATTACCAGTGAACCTACAATACAGGAAATGCTAAAGGAAGTTCTTAAGACTGAAAGGAAGTCCTCACAGATGCAAACCTGTATCTTCAAGAAGGAATAAAAAGCACCAAAAATGGTAAATATCTCTGAGGCTATACAAGAGTTTCTTGTTCTCTACATTTTTCTGTACTAAACACATAGGATTACTTTAAGAAAAGCTTTTCACAAGCCGGGCATGGTGGCGCATGCCTTTAATCCCAGCACTTGGGAGGCAGAGGTAGGAGGATAGCCATGAGTTCAAGGCCACCCTGAGACTACACAGTTAATTCCAGGTCAGCCTGGGCCAGAGTGAGACCCTACCTCAAAAAACCAAAAAAAAAAAAAAAAAAGAAAGAAAGAAAGAAAAAGAAAAGCTTTTCACATTGCAGCGTAGGTTCCATGCTCTGTGTAACTTAAGGTAGATGAGATGACAGCTGTAACAGAACAGCTAGAGAAGAAATTGACTTACATGGATCTGAGGCTTCAACATTTGTCATGAATATTATAATATTAACCCAAGTTAAACAAGAAGGATTCATATTATAATCCCTATAGTAGTCATCATAGTTTAATAGCTAATAGACCAATTTTAATGGACTTCAGAAATATATTAAAATAGTACAGCCTTGGTTTAATTCCTCAGTACCTATGTAAAGCAAGATGCACAAAGTGGTGCATGTGTCCAGAGTTTGCAGTGGCAGGAGGCTCTGGCTTACTTATACTCACTCTCTTTCAGTCTGCCTCTCCCTCTCCCTCTCTCTCTCTCTAGTAAAAAAATAAAAATAATAAGCCGGGCATGGTGGCGCACGCCTTTAATCCTAGCACTCTGGGAGGCAGAGGTGAGAGGATTGCCATGAATTTGAAGCTACCCTGAGACTATAGTGAATTCCAAGTCAGCCCGGCTAGAGCAAGACCCTACCTCAAGAAAAAAAGAGAGAAAGAGAAAGCCAGGCGTGGTGGCACATGCCTTTAATTCCAGCACTCCGGAGGCAGAGGTAGGAGGATTGCCATGAGTTTGAGGCCACCCTGAGACTACATAGTGAATTCCAAGTCAGTCTGAGTTAGAGCAAAATCCTACCTCAAAAAAACAAAAAACAGTAGGGCGTGGTGGCACACGCCTTTAATCCCAGCACTCTGGAGGCAGAGGTAGGAGGATTGCTGAGAGTTCAAGGCCACCCTGAGACTACATAGTGAATTCCAGGTCAGTCTGGACCAGAGTGAGACCCTACCTCGAAAAACCAAAAAAAAAAAAAAAAACAAGCCGGGCATGATAGCGCACGCCTTTAATCCCAGCACTTGGGAGGCAGAGGTAGGAATATCTCTGTGAGTTCGAGGCCACCCTGAGACTAGAGTGAATTCCAGGTCACCTGGGCTAGAGTGAGACCCTACCTCGAAAAAAAAAAAAAAAAAAAAAAAAGAGAGAGAGAGAGAGAGAGAAATCAATTAAAAGTCAGTTGTATTTTATATAGCAGCAGTAAGCAATGAGAAAATGATAGTAAAAACAGTTCTGAGCCAAGCATGGTGGCACACACCTTTAATCCCAGCACTTGGTAGGAGGATCGCAATGAGTTTGAGGCCACCCTGAGATCACATAGTGAATTCCAGGCCATCCTGGGCTAGAGTGAGACTCTCCCTTGAGGAGAAAAAAAGCCACACACACAGCCCTATTTACAATATCAATAAAAAGCAAAAATTAACTTTACTTCCAATAGATGTCCAGACCTTACAAAACATTACTGAAAATTTAAGGAACACTTGCAAAAATTGGGAACTACCCTGAAATCACATATTAGGAGGCACAAAGGTTAAGATTCAGCTCTCCCCAAATCATGTATCCTTTCAACATAGTGCCAGCCAGTCCAGCAGGGCATTTTTTTGTTTTGGTCAGTTTGTTTGTTGAAAATTGACAAATGAGTCTGAATGTAAAGGACCGTGAATAAGCAAAAGCAAACTTGAAAAACAAAGTTGGGATGCTTACAGTATTTGGCCTCAAAACTTACAGTAATAAAAATAGTATGGTGCTGGCATAAAGATAAACACAGCAGGTGTGGTGGCACATGCCTTTAATCCCAGCACTGGGAGGCAGAGTTAGGAGGATTGCTATGAGTTCGAGGCCACCCTGAGACCCCATAGTGAATTAATTCTAGGTCAGCCTGAGCTACAGTGAGACCCTATCTCTAAAACCAAACCAAAAAAAAAAAAAAAAAAAAGAAAGTTAAATACAGTTGTGGAACAGAATAGAATCAGACCTCGAACCACATTTATACAGTCACAGGGAAAGTAAAATTTTTTCTCTAAGTGGCATTGGGACACAAAAAGAACCCCAGCTCCTCCTGCCTTATACCACAGAGCACTCTCACTTCCCTGGAGATCACAGGCATGACTGGAAAAGCTAAAGCCATAAAGCTTTTAGAGAAACCACAGCAGGATATGCACAAGCTTGGAAATGGATGAAAATTCCTTAAGTATAGTTAGCAATGTCTATAGAAAGAAAATGTGAGAAATTAGACATCATCAAATTTTTTTTAAATGCTCAACCAAACACAGCTAATGAAAAAACACAGAAAATGAGTAAGCAGGCCTTCTTACATCTCATTTCTGACAAAGGACTATCCAGAGCCTATAAAGAAGTACACCACAGTAGCAAGACAAGCTACCCAGTTAGAAGTGAGTAAATACTACAAAAGATAATATGAATGCCTAGTTAGTACATGAAAAAGGGCCTTCATCAGGGAAATTCAAATTAAAGTCACAGTGAACTGCCACCACATACCAGCAGAATGGCTTAAAATTGAAAGCACTGAGGTCAGACATGATGGCACACACCTGCAATCCTGGCACTTGGGAAGTGGAGGCAGGAGGATCAGGAGTTCAGGATCATTCTCAGCTACATAGTCAGCCTGAGACCCTGTCTCAACAAAACACAGTCAGTCAATCAATAAACAGATAGAAGGAAGGAAAAGGAAAGAAAACCTCTGATACCACCGAATGCTAGTTCAGATGTAAGGCAGCTGGACTTGAGATACTTGTGAAGGTGTTTGGTAAGCTATGATGAGCAGATTTGGTTCTGTGTAGAAAAAGTTACCATTTTAGCCAGGTGTAGTAGCACATGCCTTTAATCCCAGCACTCAGGAGGCAAGGGTAGGATTGCTGTGAGTTCAAGGCCAGCCTGAGACTATAGAGTGAGTTCCAGGTCAGCTTGGGCTAGAATGAGACCCTACCTCAAAAAGCCAAAGAAAAAAATTTTTAATTAATTTTTTTTTCTTTTTGAGACAGAGTATCATCATGTATCATAGCTCAGAGCTCAGATTGTCCTCAAACTCACAGTCTTCCTGTCTTTGCTTCCCAAGTGATTATAGGTGTGTTCTGCTATTTCCCTGCACTACCATCTTTTTTTTTTTTTTTTTTTTTTTGAGACAGGTCTCCTTGTATCCCAGCCTAGCCTCAAATTTCCTATGGGCTGAATGACTTTAAACTTTTGATCCTCTTGTCTTCACCTCCCTAGTGCTGGTATTTCAGGTATGCACAGTTCTTGGGGTACTGAGGGCCTAATCCATGCTAGTCAAATATTCAGCCAACTGAGTATCCCAAGCCCAGCTACCACCGCCTCTTGGGAGGATGGTAAAGTCTCTGTAGCACAGGCTGGCCTGGAACTCACTGTGATCCTCCTGCCTCAGCTTTCTGATCACTGAGATTACTGGTATAAACCACCACACTGTGCTTCCTTACTCCATACTGCTTTACTCACCTGCTGACCCATCCCTGCACTCAAGAAATTCTGCAGCAGGGCCATCCATCCTTTTGACATTATAATCTGATGTTGTCACCCACATATGTGACCTGTGCGCCACATGTTGGAGACACTTGTTACATAGTCATAGTCATGTGGAATCCTTTCACTCTGTTGAATTTCTGCTAGTACTTTGTTCAGGATTTTTTTGTTTGTTTGTTTCTCAAGGTAGGCTTTCACTGTAGCCCAGGCTGACCTGCAATTCACTATGTAGTCTCAGGCTGGCCTTCAACTCACAGCATTTCTACCTCTGCTTCCCGAGTGCTGGGATTAAAGGCATGAGCCACCAAGCCCAGCCTATGATTTTATTAAAATCAATATCCACAGAGATATTGGTCTGTGGTTTTATTTTCTATCAGTGTCTTTATCTGGGTTTGCTATTAGGCTAATGCTAGATGAGCTAGGAAGTGTTGGTTCTTCAATTTTTTTTGAAAGAGTTTGAGAACTATTGGAGTTAATTCTATAAATGTTGGGTGGACTCACCAGTGAAGCATCTGTCCCTGGCTTTTCTTTGTTGAGAGGTTTTATTACTGCTGCATCTCCTTCCTTGTTACTGGTTTATTCAGAGTGTTTCCAGTAACGGTCCAGCCAGCGCTGAGAAGCAGCCACTGGACTGGGCACGTCTAACCTGTAGCCCACTGGTTATACCCTATATCTATGATCATGATGAATGTGGCCTGACAGAATCAGAAACTTACTTAAAGCGTGTGAGATTTTTTTTTTTTTTTGCTATTTTTTATAACTCAATGGAACAGTTCTCAAGCATTAACTTTTGCAACATAACATTATCATCTACAACATCAAAAGGTTAGATGTACCTGTAAGCCCTTCCCTGGGACAGACAGGTGTGTTTCACCTGTGGACACATTGTGAGGCACATCAGGCATTTATGGGTGGATGACCAGACACTGATAGGCAGCCTCTGGACTCTTGCCTGAGGAACTTGAGTGAGGAGCTTCCAGCAGTTGAAAATGTCTGGACTGAGTTGGGGTTCCCCAAGCATCTTCACTCTGAGAACAGCTCAATGTCTGCCAGAAATGGTTTGCTTGACTAATTCTGCACTGGTTGCTCTAGAGGTGCTGTCTGTGGATAGAGCTGCTCCAAGGTGGGCCAAGTTAGATGCTGGAGTCCTGAGATCACAAAGTGTTCTGCTTTGCAGACTGATGAAGAAAAGGAGAAGGATTTGCCTGTGGTGATGCCAGTTTTTGACAGAAACACCTGCAGCATCCCCAAGTCTCAGATCTCTTTCATTGACTACTTCATCACAGCCATGTTTGATGCCTGGGATGGTAAGGAACCTTCTTGCATGTCTCCTTTAAGGAGAAAATACATATTAAATAGTAAGTGGTGTGTGGGACTTCAAAGTGGAATTAGAAGAAAGAAGGCATCCTAAATGCCCCATCCTAAAGGTAGAGAGTTGAACTTAGAGTCAAAGGCTAGCAGTAGAAGGGCCTGGATTCAAGCCCAAGTGTTTCTGCATGGGCTCCTTACCATCTGTCCTCTCCGGCCATACTCAGGCCCCACTTGGTCTGTACACTCCAAGCTTGGGGTGGTTTCTGGGCATGACATTCTCTGGCCATTTAAATTCCAGGTTGGGGCTACAAGCCTGTCAAATAAAAGTTATCAAGAGAACCAAGAGGATCCTAAGGCTACTCCTTCCCCATGCCCTTGTGTCAACCCTGAGGGCTGGAGGAGCTCCTGAACACACACTGGAGGTTTAGGGAGACAGTGCAGGTGCTATGGCTGAGAAGGGTTTCCTTGTGCGCCAGCCCCTGGTGTTGGCTCTGGTCTCCTTGATATACCAACACCAACACCCTTCTGGCCTTCTTCTTTTGTTTGTTTTCGAGGTGGGGTCTCACTCTAGCCTAGGCTGACATGGAACTCACTCTGTAGTTCTAGGCTGGCTTCAAATTCATGTTGATCATTCTACCTCTGCCTCCCAAGTACTGGAATTAAAGGTGTGCACCACCATGCTCAGCTGGCCTTTTTTCTTAACATGTTACCACTAGAAAGCATAAACCCAGGCTCAGGGCTGCATCTGAGTGATAGATGCTTCCCTAAGTATGTACAAGGCCTGAGTTCCATCCTTTCAAAGAAAAAGAAAAGGGAAGACTAACCCATAAAGGAGGACTGTGAAAGGATGTCCTATTTGTATGTATGTCTCTCTCTCTTTTTTTCTCTCCAGCCTTTGTGGACCTGCCTGACCTAATGCAGCACCTGGACAACAACTTCAAATACTGGAAAGGACTGGATGAAAAGAAGCTGCGGAGCCTCCGACCTCCTCCAGAGTAATGTGGGGCACTCACTGGGCCCAGAGAGTTTCTCCTTCTGTTTGCACTTCAGCACAGCCTGGGAGCTTCTCAGTCCTTTCAGTATCAGGCAGAGCTGTCAGGACACTGTAAAGCAGCAGTCCTCCCAGTTTCCTGCAGCACTTCAGAGAGCTGATTTGCTCACACCACAGAAGGTGCACTCACTCACACACACTCGGGAACACTACTGAAAGTGACCTTGCTCAAAATGGAGTAGCAAAGGAGACATAAATTTTGAGGTTGATGATTATCAGTTATTAAATATTTTATTTATTTTATTCAATATTTTCTATGAATTTAAAAACACTTCAAAGCCAAAGCCAACTTCAGATGCCATGACCAAATTTACATGATTCATATTCATTCATTAAATACATATGACTTGGTGTACAGACTTATTTTCATAATGTACATTTAAAATATAAAAGAATACATTTTTACTGCACTATAGAGGTATTTGTGTTTGTAAAACTCTTTTCTGTGATGTTAATTGGAAAAAGCTGTTTCCCTGGTGGGCCTCAGTCTAGAGAGCTAACAGAGAAGGTGGCTTCTACTGTACAGAACCTGGGCGCTGAAACATACCAGTAATCTGGTGCATTTGAAGGTTATTCCCTGGAGAAAAATAAGGATGTCACCATTTTTCCTAAAATTTTTAATTGAATTTCTAAAAAGTTTGCCTTATTTTATACTATTTCTAAAAATATGGCCTATAAAAACAAAGAGCAAACATGGAAAATTTAATGATTAACATTTTATAGTTGCCATGTTTTCATCTGCAATGGGAATCTTTGATTTTAGAAATTTGTAAAGATTCTGTATGTTCACATTTTGAATAAATATAATACTATAAAAGTGATACTTAATGATATGTCAAAATGTTAGTTTCATTTTAAACTTGTATTTTCTTTCAGATAAAAATGAAATTAAACTATTTTGTTTTTAAGAAATTGTTTATTGCCAGTTCTTTGGAGTTTCCTCTGAGAGTACTCATAATCTTTTGAAATAAAGTGCATACCTTCATTCATTGAACATATCACTAACTAAATGACCGATGCCCCATTCAGATAAGTCAGGTTACTATGGAGAACTAATAAGACAAGACTCCTTTATCCTAGTTGAAAACATTTGTATAAGATAACTAATAACTGAGCTGGGGCTGGTGAGATGACTCAGTGGTTAAAGGCATTTGCTTGCCAGATACACAAATTAAAAAAAAAAAAAATAGATAGCTGAGCTAGATATTTTTCTATATTTTTCTCCTTCCCAGATGCTAGGAAAAAGGAAATAAAAACACAACTTCAGCCACCATGAGGTAAGAGACAGCGAAGTATATAATATATGGAGTTTTTACCACAGAAAATCTAATAATAGAGACAATCTGAGACTTTGAATGAGTATGTTTAACGTGATTGTATTCTTATTGCCTCTATAATCTCCTCAAAGTTATCTAAGGTTTTTCCTTTTTTTTTTTTTTTTTCAAGGTAGGGTCTCACTCTAGCCCAGGCTGACCTGGAATTCACTATGTAGTCTTAGGGTGGCCTCGAACTCATGATCCTCCTACCTCTGCCTCCTGAATGCTGGGGTTAAAGGTGTGTGCCACCATGCCTAGCCAAGATATTTTTTAAAATAAATATGGAAAAGGACCAAATGAAACATTCTAGAGGTAAGAATATAATCAGAGAAATAAAAACAAAAGAACAGACACAAATATATAAAGAGAGAATTTATAAATTGGAAAACAACAAAGTCACTTAAAACACAACAGAAGCTAGGCATGGTGTTGCACGCCTTTAATTCTAGCACTTGGAGGCAGAGGTAGGAGGATCACTAAAGTTCGAGGTCCCCTGAGACTACGTAGTGAATTCCAGGTCAGCCTGGGCTAAAGTAACACTCTCCCTTGAAAAACAAACAAAACAAACAAAAAAAAGCAGAGACAAAAAAAATTGAAAATATGAAAAAGACTAAAATAAAGGAGTTGCAGTTGTGCCTATCCAGGAGATCCACAAGGGACAGTAGATGGAGAGAGGCACTGTTATCCAGGGCAGTGTGAAAGGCCACCATGGTGTGAAAGACACCATCCTCAGATTTAAAAGAGTTCCAAGCTACAACCAAAAGAGGATATATACACACACACACACACACACACTTTTATTCAAAGAACTAAACAAGCCAAGCGTGGTGGAGCATGCCTTTAATTCTAGCACTCAGAGGCAGAGGTAGGAGGATCACTATGATTCTGAGGCCAGCCTGAGGCTACACAATGAATTCCAGGTCAGCCTGAGCTAGAGTGTAACCTTACCTCAAAAAAATACAAAAACAAACAAACAAACAAAAAAAAAAAAACAGGCTGGAGAGATGGCTTAGCGGTGAAGGTGTTTGCCTAGCTAAAGGATCCCGGTTTGATTCTCCAGGACCCACGTAAGCCAGATGCACAAGGTGGCACACACATCTGGAGTTCGTTTTCAGTGGCTGGAGGCCCTGGCATGCCCATTCTCTCTCTTTCTCTCTCTCTCTCTCTGCCTCTTTCTCTCTTTCTCAAATAAATAAATAAATATTTAAAAAACAAAAAACAAAACAAATCAATTAAAAAATGAGATAAACTGAACAGAGAGTTCTTGAGAGAAGAAATAGAAATGGCTCATGAGGGCTGGAGAGGTGGCTTAGTGGTTAAGGCATTTGCTGCAAAGCTAAATGATCCTGGTTTCATTCTCCAGGACCCACGTAAGCCAGATGCACAAGGGGGCACATGCATCTGGAGTTCATTTGCAGTGGCTAGAGGCCCTGGCATGCCCATTCTGCTACCTCCCTCCCTCTCTCTCTCTCTCTCTCTCAAATAAATAAAAAAAACATATTTTTAAAAAATGGTTCATGAATATGTTTTTTAATATGTTTATATCTAATGAGAGATAGATAATGGTTGTGTCAGGGCCTCTTGCAACTGCAGACAAACTCCAGATGCATGCACCACTTTGTATATCTGGCTTTGTGTGGGTACTGGGGAATCAAATCCAGGCAGGCAGGCTTTGCAAACAAGTGTCTTTAACCACTGAGCTATCTACCCATCCCTAGTTCATGAATATTTTAAGCTGTTCAACCTCATCAGCCACCAGGGAAATGCAAGTTAAAATTACTTTGAGATTCCATTTCACCCCAGTCAAGACGACTGTAATCAAGTAAACAAATGACAACAAATGCTGGCAACAATGTGGGTAAAGAGGAACCCTTATTCACTGTTGGTAGCGTTGTAAAATGGGATAGCCGCTGTGCAAAACAATGTGAGGTTCCTCAAAAAACTAAAACTAGAACTGCCATATGACTCAGCTACACCAACCTTGAGTGTATGCCATAAGGACCCCATATCCTACCACAGAGATACCTGCAGATCCATGTTCATTGCTGCTCTGTTCACAATAGTAAGGAAACTAAATCAGCCTAGATGTCCATCAGCTGATGACTGGATAATGAAGCTGTGGTACCCGTACATATGGAATTTTATTCAGCTGTAGTAGAAAATGAAATTGGGGCTGGGCAGTGTCAGTGGATAAAGTGCTTGCTACTGTAGCCTTACTACCCAAATTTGATCCCCAGGCCTCACATAAAAACCTGGATGGTATGGTGGACTTCTGTAATTCCAAAATGCTGCTGGCAAAATGGGAGGCAGGGACAGCAGAACATTTTAGGAGCTAGAGGCAAGCTCAGCAAAAGAAAAACAGTGAAAGCCAGGTGTGGTGGCACACACCTTTAATCCCAGCACTCAGGAAGCAGAGGTAGGAGGATCGCGGTGGGCTTGAGGTCACTCTGAGACTACATAGTTCCAGGTCAGACTGGGTTAGAGTGAAACCTTGCCTCAAAAAAAAAAAAAAAAAAAAAAAAAAAGCCAGAATGGGTCTGTGTGCCCACCTGGCCCTGCCTGAGTCTCAGGAACAGAAGCCAGTGGAAGGGATTTTCCACTCACACCAACCTCCTCACAAAGTCAAGAAACTAAAGAAGACAGCAGGGCCCAACTGAGCAGCTGTTGAAGGAGATCACAAAGGAGACCAGCTGAGCAGCTCCAATACAACTCCAGGCACCCTGCACAGCCTCTCATCCCCCAATCGCCAGTGCTGTGGACCACCGGAGAACTCATCCAGCCCCCAGCCACACAGCATCCAGCACAGCCAATCACAACACCAGATGCAGCGACCCAAGCAGCCTAACCGAGTACACGGCGCAACTGGAAGGGACAAAGGTGGGCACTCAGCATAGGTGAGATTGGAAGCCGCCCCAAAAGGTAATAGGTCCTACTTACACAAAACCAGGTACATAGTCCTGTGCTGGAAGTGCTATTCTCACCTTCAGGGCAGGTTATGTGTCAGATTTGATTGGCGTATTCTTGATTGGCTTTGCATTCTCAAATAAGCTGTATTTTGGTGTTGACTACTGTTGCCTTTGACATCTCCTGACGTAAACAGCATTTGTCTTTTTCTTCTTCATTATTGGGGGCAGGATCTCACTTGGCTCCAGGCTGACCGGGAACCCATTTCAGACCAGAAATCGCAGCCTCCCAGTTGACAAGATTAAGGGTATGGGGCAACACACACCCATAGGGATTTTGACTTTATTAGATTCTCTGTTTGTTTTAAGCCCCACTCTTGCATTGAATGTGTATATTGCTCAGTTGAATCTTGGAATTTGCTAGTAATTTGCTCCACCCAGCCTACTAGAATACTTGCTTAGCAGGCAAATCCACCCCCTAGAGTCACTTCTGCTGTTACTCAGGGAGTAATATAAGAGCCACACCAGGCACTTTAAGTTCCTACCCTGAAGATTTATACATCTAAGATATGGCAGATAATTACAAAACCCAAGCATTGGGCTGGAGAGATGGCTTCACGGTTAAGGCGCTTGCCTGTGAAGCCTAAGGACCTATGTTCAATTCTCCAGATCCCACATTAGCCAGACACACAAAGATGAGGCAAGCACAAGGTCATACAAGCCTCTGGAGTTCTATTTCAGTGGCTGAAGCCCTGGTGTGCCAATTCTCTCTGTTTCTCTAAAAAAAACAAATCTTGGGCTGGAGAGATGGCTTAGCAGTTAAGGTATATGCCTGTGAAAGCCTAAGGATTCAGGTTCCATTCTCCAGGTCCCACATAAGCCAGATGCACATGATGGCACCTGTGTCTAGAGTTTGTCTGCAGTGGCAGGAGGTCCTGATGTGCCCATACTCTTTCTGCCTATCTCTTCCTCTTTCTCTGTCTCTCAAATAAATAAAGAAAAATATTTTAAAAACAGGAAGAGGGAGGGCTGGAGAAATGGCTCAGCAGTTGAGAAGGCTTGCTGCTTAAACTTAGGGCTTCTTTGGCCAGAGATTGCTGAGTTCAATCCCTCAAAGCCCCTGTAAAAAGTTTGGCATAACAAAAAAAAAAAAAAACAACAACAACAAAAAAAAAAAACAAAAACAAAGTTTGGTCTGGCCATGCATGTCTGTAACCCCGGTTCACAGTGGATGGAGACCAGAGGGTTGTGGGGATCACTGGGGCTCACTGACAAGAGCAGCCCTGTGTGGAGGGAGAGACCCCATCTAAAGGAAAGAAGAGGTCAGTGATAGGGACACTTCATGTTCTTCTCTGGCTTCTGCCCATGTACACACACACACATGCTGTGACAGTCACCTTCTCATTGCTGGACAAGCACCTGACCAGAAGCAGCTTATGGGAGGAAAGGGTTTATGTCAGGTTTACAGGGTCTAGGGAGAGTTTTATCAGAGCAGAAGAAGCTGGCTCACTTCAGTCCACAGCAGAGAGAGAGAAGCCCACAGTAGACAGCACCAACAACCAGAGCTCAGACCGGCTCTCAACACACCCAGTAGGACTGGGCTCAAGATCCGCCTTGCTCCTGTAGGCCTCAGCCTGCTGGAGACTTAAGGAGAATGTTTAATCTTAATCAAAACTTCCTGAGTTGGGCTGGAGAGATGGCTTAATGGTTAAAGCATTTGTCTGTGAAGCCAAAGGACCTAGGTTTGATTCCCCAGGACCCACATAAGCCAGATGCAGAAGGTGGCACATGCATCTAGAGTTCATTTGAAGGCCCTGTCACTCCCATTCCCTCTCCCTCTCTCTCTCTCTCTCTCTCTGCCTCTGCCTCTTCCTCTGTCTCTCTCTCTCAAATAAATTAAATAAATAAAAATTTGTAAATGCCTAAGTCTACATACATTTACATTCAAACCACCACGTTCATATGCCACAAATCACACACACCACAATATACACATATTCTACACACACACATACATACGTGTGTGTGCATGCACAATACAGAAAACTAAACAATATTCTTATGAGAAGATCCAGCAAGCATGCTCCTTGAAATTTACCCAAAGGGCTGAAAGTTTGCATCCACATAAAGATCTTCATATAGATGTGTAGGCAGCTCTGCTGGTAACTGCCAAACTTAGGAGCAACCAAAATATCCCTCCGTGGTGAAGAGATAAATGGTTCAGCCAGACAATGGAGCTTTTATTCAGTGCTAAAAAGAAATGAACTGTGAGAGCGTGAAGAGAGGGAGAAATCTTCAATACACATTTCTATGTGAAAGAAGCTGAGCTGAATGGGCTATACAATGTGTGCTGCCAAGTATACAACATTCTGGAAAAGTAAAACTATGGGAAAGCAAAACAGCCCACACTAAGAGGTGCTAGGGGTGGGAACAGGAATAACCAAGGCTAGGTAGAGTGCAGAAGAGTTTTAGGGCAGGGAACTACTCTGTATGCATGATATGACGGTGGTGGACACATGTCATTCAACGTTTATTGTTATGGTTTGAATGCGGAATGTCCCCCGCAGGCTCATGTTTTGAGCATTTGGTCCCCAGATGGTGGTAGTGTTTTGGGAGGTTATGGAAACTTGAGACATAAGGTCTAGCTAGGTGGGCATAGGCCACTAAGGGCGGGACTTTGAAGGTTCTACCCACCTCTGATTCGAATCCAGAGGTCTCTGCTTCTTGCCAAGATGTAAGGAGGCCTAGCCTCATACTCCTGCCTCTGGAGAAGTACTTTGCTGTGCTTTCTTCATTATGAAACCACGAGAGACAGTAAACTTTACCCTCAATCGTTGCGTCAGGTATTTGATCACAGTGACACTAAAGTAACACGTTTACCAAGGTTTACAAGATGTGTAATACCATGAGTGACCCCTGCTGTAAACAATGGACTTTGGGGGAGTCAGTTGCATCACACGGCCTCATCGATTGTGCCGCTCCAAGGAGAGCTGCTAATGGGAGGGGCAGCAGCTCTATGAGAGTTCTTCATATTTTCTCTCACTTTTAAATTTTTTAATTTTATTTTAGAGAAAACAAGAGAAAGAGAGAGACTTGGTGCAGCAAGGCCTCTGCCACTACAATTGAACTCCAGACACTTGTGACACCTAGTGGACTTCTGTGATCTTGTGCTTGCCTCATGTTTGTGTGTCTGGCTTATGTGGGATCTGGAGAGAACATGGGTCCTTAGGCTTTGCAGGCAAGCACCTTAACTGCTAAGCCATCTCTCCAACCCCTTCTCTCACTTTTGATGTGAACATAAAATTCCTGCCCCCCCCATATGGTCTCAAGAGGGAGAGATGTCTCAGTGGAATAACTGCTTGCTATGTGTGAGGATCGAAGTGAAGATCCCGGGGTGAGTGTGGTGGTTCATCCGTCATCCCAGCAATCTAGACTTGGAGACAGGGTCCCAAGGGCAAGCTTATTAGCTAGACTAGCCAAATCTGCAAGCACTGGATTCAAGGGAGAGCCCCTTGTCTCAGTAAGCACAGTGGATAGAAATTGAGGAAGACATCTGAAGCCAACCTCTGGCCTCCACATGCATGTACACACATGTGCATGTGCACCCACCCTCATAGGAACACATACATACACACACAAGCACACATACGCATACACACATATACATGCAAAAATGAAGTAAAATAGGGGCTGGAGAGATGGCTTAGTGGTTAAGGCACCTGCCTGCCAAACCTAAGAACACCCATTCGATTCTCCAGGTCCCATGTTTACCCAGTAGCAAAGTGATGCAAGGGCGCAAATGCTGCACTTGCCCACAAAGGGGTGCACATGTCTGAAATTCATTCACAGTGGCTGAAAGGCCACTGGTGCACCCATTCTCTCTCTCCCTCTCTGTCTCTCTCCAAAAAAAATTAAGTAAAATAAAAATAGTCTTTGAAACAATAAAATTGTGGACCATAAAAAATGAGATAAAGAATGAGATTCTTGGCCTGGAGAGATGGCTTAGTGGTTAAGGCGCCGGCCTGCTAAGCCTAAGAACCAGGTTCCAATCTCCAGGTCCCACGTTTAGCCAGATGCAAAGTGACACAAGGGCGCAATGCCGCACTTGCCCACAAGGGGGCACACACATCTGGATTTCGTTCTCAGCAGCTGAGACTGCTGGCACGCCCATTCTCTGTCTCCTTCTCCCTCTCTGTCTGTCTTTCTCTGTGTCTCTCTCCAAAAAATAAATAAAATAATTTTAAAAAAAATTTTAAAAAGAATGAGATTCTTGGCTGGAGAGATTACTTAGTGGTTAAGGCACTTGCCTGCAAAGCCAAAGGACCAAGGTTTGATTCCCCAGGACCCACATAAGCCAGATGCACAAGGTGCCACATGTGTCTGGAGTTTGTTTACAGTGGCTGGAGGCCCTGGTGCACCCATTCTCTATATATGTATATGCCTCTTTCTCTCTTTCTTTCAAATAAATAAAAATAAATAAGTTAAAAACTTTTTTTAAAAGAATGAGATTCTTGGGCTGGAGAGATGGCTCAGTGGTTAAGATGCTTGCTTGCAATTCCTGATGACCCAGGTTTGATCCCCAGTACCCATGTAAAGCCAAAGGCACAATGTGGCATATGCATCTGGAGTTCATTTGCAGTGGTGTGCCCATTCTCTCTCTAATGAATGAATGAATAAATAAATAAATAAATAAATAAATAAATAAATAAATAAATTTTTCTTTTTTTTTTTTTATTTTCAAGGTAGGGTCTCACTGTTGCCCAGGCTGACCTGGACTTCACTATGTAGTCTCAGGATGGCCTCAAACTCACGGGGATCCTCCTACCTCTGCCTCCTGAGTGTTGGGATATGCCACCACGCCCAACTCTAAACTATATTCTTTTTTATTTTTATTTTATTTATTTTATTTTTATTTATTTATTTGCAAGGAGAGAGAGAGAAGAGAGGCAGACAGAGAGAGAATGGGCATGCCAGGGCCTCTAGCCTCTGCAAATGAACTCCAGATGCATGTGCCCCTTGTGCATCTGGCTTACGTGGGTCCTGGAGAATTGAACCGGGATCCTTTGGCTTCGCAGGCAAACGCCTTAACTACTAAGCCACTTCTCCAGCCCTAAGTTTTTTTATTGACAATTTCCATAATTGTAGACAATATCCTATGGTAATTCCATCCCTTTCCCCACTTTCCCCTTTGAAACTCCACTCTCCATCATATCTCCTCCCCCTCTCAATCAGCCTCTCTTTTATTTTGATGTCATTATCTTTTCCTCCTATCATGATGGTTTTGTGTAGGTAGTGTCAGGCACCGTGAGGTCATGGGTACCCAGGGCATTTTGTGTCTGGAGGAGCACGTTGTAAGGAGTCCTACCCTTCCTTTGGCTCTTACATTCTTTCCACCCCCTCTTCCACAATGGGCTTTGAGCCTTGGAATGTATGTTAGAGATATTTCAGTGCTGAGCACTCTTCTGTCACTTCTTCTCAGCACCATGGTGCCTTCTGAGTCATCCCAAAGTCACCACCATCTGAAAAGAGAAGCTTCTCTAACCAAAATAAAATATTTTTTAAAATGAGATAAAGAAGGAGATTCTTGGGCTGGAAAGATGGCTTAGCAGCTAAGCACTTTCCTGTGAAGCCTAAGGACCCCAGTTCAAGGCTCAATTCCCCAGTATCCACATAAGCCATTTGCACAAGTTGGTGCATGCATCTCAAGTTTAGCAGTGGCTGGGGGGCCCTGGTGCGCCTATTCTCTCTCTCTCTCTCTCTGTCTCTGACTGTTGCTCTCAAATAAGTAAATAAAAATAAATTTTTAAAAATGTGATTCTTGGGCTGGAGAAATGATGTGGTCAAGGCACTTGCCTGCAAAGCCTAACGACCCAGGTTCAATCCCCCAGTGCTCACGTAAACCAGATGCACAAGGTGGCACATGCATCTGGAGTTTATTTGCAGTGGCTAGAGATCCTGGTGGGCCCATTCTCCCTCTGTATCTGCCTCTTTCTTTCTCTCTCTCAAATAAATAAAAAATACAAAAATATATAAAAAATTAAAATATTTCTTAAAATGAGATAAAGAATGAGATTCTTGGGCTGGAGAGATAGCTCAGCTGTTAAAACATTTCCTTGAAATACCTGAGGGTCTGGGTTTGATTTCTCAGTACCCACATAAATCCAGATGCACAAAGTGGAGCATGTATCTGGAGTTCATTTGCAGCAACTAGAGGCCCTGGTACACCCATCCCTTCTCCCTCTCTCTCTCTCTCTTGCTATTTTTCTCTCTGTAAATATTAAAAAAAAAAAAAAAAAGAATGAGATTCTTTGGGCTGGAGCAATGGCTCTGCAGTTAAAGGCACTTGCTTGTAATGCCTGCTGGCCTGGGTTTGATTCCCTAGTATGTAGGCAAAGCCAGTTGCACAAGGTGGCTCAGGTGTCTGGAGTTTGTTTACAGTGGCAAGAGGCCCTGGCACATCTATTCTCTCTGACTCTGTCTCTATCTCTCTATCTCTCTCTCAAATAAATACATAAAAACTTTAAAAGTTGTATTTATTTATTTGAGAGAGACATACAGAAGTAGGCAGGGAGAAAGAGGGGTGGGAGAGAATGGACATGCCAGGGTCTCCAGTCACTGCAAACGAACTCCAGATGCATGGTGCCCCATGTGTATCTGGTTTGTTTGGGTCTGGGGAATCAAACCTGGTGTCCCATTGGCTTTGTAGGCAAATGCCTTAACTACTAAGCCATCCCTCCAGCCCAAATACAATTTTTTTTTTTAAAGAATGAGATTCTCCAGGTTTGATCCCCAGTACCCATGTAAAGCCAAAGGCACAATGTGGCATATGCATCTGGAGTTCATTTGCAGTGGTGTGCCCATTCTCTCTCTAATGAATGAATGAATAAATAAATAAATAAATAAATAAATAAATAAATAAATAAATTTTTCTTTTTTTTTTTTTTTTTCAAGGTAGGGTCTCACTGTTGCCCAGGCTGACCTGGACTTCACTATGTAGTCTCAGGATGGCCTCAAACTCACGGGGATCCTCCTACCTCTGCCTCCTGAGTGTTGGGATATGCCACCACGCCCAACTCTAAACTATATTCTTTTTTATTTTTATTTTATTTATTTTATTTTTATTTATTTATTTGCAAGGAGAGAGAGAGAAGAGAGGCAGACAGAGAGAGAATGGGCATGCCAGGGCCTCTAGCCTCTGCAAATGAACTCCAGATGCATGTGCCCCTTGTGCATCTGGCTTACGTGGGTCCTGGAGAATTGAACCGGGATCCTTTGGCTTCGCAGGCAAACGCCTTAACTACTAAGCCACTTCTCCAGCCCTAAGTTTTTTATTGACAATTTCCATAATTGTAGACAATATCCTATGGTAATTCCATCCCTTTCCCACTTTCCCCTTTGAAACTCCACTCTCCATCATATCTCCTCCCCCTCTCAATCAGCCTCTCTTTTATTTTGATGTCATTATCTTTTCCTCCTATCATGATGGTTTTGTGTAGGTAGTGTCAGGCACCGTGAGGTCATGGGTACCCAGGGCATTTTGTGTCTGGAGGAGCACGTTGTAAGGAGTCCTACCCTTCCTTTGGCTCTTACATTCTTTCCACCCCCTTTCCACAATGGGCTTTGAGCCTTGGAATGTATGTTAGAGATATTTCAGTGCTGAGCACTCTTCTGTCACTTCTTCTCAGCACCATGGTGCCTTCTGAGTCATCCCAAAGTCACCACCATCTGAAAAGAGAAGCTTCTCTAACCAAAATAAAATATTTTTTAAAATGAGATAAAGAAGGAGATTCTTGGGCTGGAAAGATGGCTTAGCAGCTAAGCACTTTCCTGTGAAGCCTAAGGACCCCAGTTCAAGGCTCAATTCCCCAGTATCCACATAAGCCATTTGCACAAGTTGGTGCATGCATCTCAAGTTTAGCAGTGGCTGGGGGGCCCTGGTGCGCCTATTCTCTCTCTCTCTCTCTCTGTCTCTGACTGTTGCTCTCAAATAAGTAAATAAAAATAAATTTTTAAAAATGTGATTCTTGGGCTGGAGAAATGATGTGGTCAAGGCACTTGCCTGCAAAGCCTAACGACCCAGGTTCAATCCCCCAGTGCTCACGTAAACCAGATGCACAAGGTGGCACATGCATCTGGAGTTTATTTGCAGTGGCTAGAGATCCTGGTGGGCCCATTCTCCCTCTGTATCTGCCTCTTTCTTTCTCTCTCTCAAATAAATAAAAAATACAAAAATATATAAAAAATTAAAATATTTCTTAAAATGAGATAAAGAATGAGATTCTTGGGCTGGAGAGATAGCTCAGCTGTTAAAACATTTCCTTGAAATACCTGAGGGTCTGGGTTTGATTTCTCAGTACCCACATAAATCCAGATGCACAAAGTGGAGCATGTATCTGGAGTTCATTTGCAGCAACTAGAGGCCCTGGTACACCCATCCCTCTCCCTCTCTCTCTCTCTCTTGCTATTTTTCTCTCTGTAAATATTAAAAAAAAAAAAAGAATGAGATTCTTTGGGCTGGAGCAATGGCTCTGCAGTTAAAGGCACTTGCTTGTAATGCCTGCTGGCCTGGGTTTGATTCCCTAGTATGTAGGCAAAGCCAGTTGCACAAGGTGGCTCAGGTGTCTGGAGTTTGTTTACAGTGGCAAGAGGCCCTGGCACATCTATTCTCTCTGACTCTGTCTCTATCTCTCTATCTCTCTCTCAAATAAATACATAAAAACTTTAAAAGTTGTATTTATTTATTTGAGAGAGACATACAGAAGTAGGCAGGGAGAAAGAGGGGTGGGAGAGAATGGACATGCCAGGGTCTCCAGTCACTGCAAACGAACTCCAGATGCATGTGCCCCCTTGTGTATCTGGTTTACATGGGTCTGGGGAATCAAACCTGGGTCCTTTGGCTTTGTAGGCAAATGCCTTAACTACTAAGCCATCCCTCCAGCCCAAATACAATTTTTTTTTTAAAGAATGAGATTCTTGCCAGATGTGGTGACGCACGCCTTTAATCCCAGCACTTGGGAGGCAGAGGTAGGAAGATCACCATGAGTTCAAGGCCACCCTGAGACTACATAGTGAATTCCAGGTCAGCCTGAGCTAGAGCGAGAACCTACCTAGGGGAAAAAAAAAAGCAAGCAAGCAAGAAAGAGAATGAGATTCTTCATATATAGTAATTATCAGATATATTGCTAAGTGGGGGAAGCACTTGTTTAAAGGCTAAATAAGCTCCACACCTCCAGATATGCAGGCAAGACAAACAACACAGGTCACCTGTGGAAGGAAATGGTGATCAGGGAACTGAGAGAAGGGAGACTTTTCTCCGTGTGCCTGTTTGTTCCTTTTGAATTTTGAACAGTGCTTCTGAGGAAGAGAAAAGGTGTAAATGAATGTATAGGCATACCTTACTTTCTGGATGAGTTCATTTAATACAAGTATCATTTTCATCAAAGTTATTCCAGGAATTTAGCATGAGTCCCAATTGCAAACAGAATGTAATCTAGACAATTTAACCTGAAGTTCCTGTAGTGAAAGTAGAATATAAACAGAAATGTTTATTTAGTCTTTGTCCCTAGCTCCCAAGCTGAGTTCCTAAATTCCTTAAAAGTTCCTAAGTAACAGGAGCGCCATTATTACTATTATTATTATTATTTCTATTACTATTACTATTATTTGGGAGAGACAGAGAGAAAGAAAGAGAGGGGCAGATAGAGAAAGATTGAGCAAGTGCACCAGGGCCTCTAGACACTGCAAACAAACTCCAGACACATGTGCCACCTTGTGCATCTGGCTCACGTGGGTCCAGAGGAATCAAACCTGGGTTCTTTTCTTTTTTTTTTTTTTTAATGGTTTTTCAAGGTAGGGTCTCACTCTGGTCCAGGCTGACCTGGAATTAGCTATGTAGTCTCAGGGTGGCCTCAAACTCATGGCAATCCTCCTACCTCTGCCTCCCGAGTGCTGGGATTAAAGGCGTGTGCCACCACGCCCGGCTTCAAACCTGGGTTCTTTGGCTTTGCAGGCAAGTGCCTTAACTGCTAAGCCATCTCTCCAGCCAGGAGCATCTTTTGTTATAACGAGGAGGCTCTTTGGTGGAGACATGGGGCTGGTCACCATAAATAGTTAGCCATGGTTAGATGGTAGGGACTTTTAACCTTATGCCTGACCCGGGAGAGAAAGAGGAGTTGAGGATTGAGTTGGTTACCAAAGTTCTATATGGTTCAATCTAGCATGCCTTGACGAGAGGGATGTGAGTGGTTCTGGTAGATGAACACATCAGAGCTGGTGGGGGCTCCACAGCCTCCTGTGGTAGTTTGAATGACTGTCCCCCAATATATTCAGGATTTTATTAAAGTTTGTAATTTAGATCTGCAGCCACCTGGCAGGAGGAGGTGTCACTGTGGGTGGATCCTAGGGTCCAGCCCTGAGGTGTGGGGGTGGATTTGGAATCTAGTCTAAAGATATGCAATTGCCTGAGCTTTATCTGTAGTTCAGTAAGTGTGCTTGTATGCTTGTGGTGGCTTATGGTTTCTCTCTTTGCTTGGACCTGTGAAAATGGGCCAGCTTCTTCTGCCATTATGGAACTTCCCCTGGATCTGTAAGCATCAAATAAATTTTTTCCTTCCACAACTGTACCTGGTTTGGAGGTTCATCCCAGCAACATAAGGCTTGTCTACGATAGCCCCAATCGCTGTATTTATTATGCTCTGTGAGTTCTTCTTATTGGAAATTAAGCAAAGGGTGCTTTTGAGTTCTGTGAGCCACTTAGGAAATTGTCAGGCTTAACCAGTGGGCTGTGGAAGCCCCATGGTTTGTTCGGGATCATGGGAGACCCAGACTGAGAAGGGTTCCTGGAGTGCAACTGAGCCCTTTACCCACAGGGTCTGATCTGATTCCTGGCAGTTCGTGTCAGGGTAGAACTGAACTACAGGGCAGCTGGAGAACTGGAGAAGTAGCTGGCATGAGGCAAACCCCACAAATTTAGCACCAGAAGTATGAGTAAAAGCAGTTCAGAGAAGGAAAGTCAAGATTCTGGAAATGAAGAATAAAGATTTATCAGTAAAGCTCTGGCCCATGTCTAGGTGAATAAACAGAACTGAACAGACCCCAGAAATGCACCAAAACATGAGCCAGCTGGGCATGGTAGCACATGCCTTTAATCCCAGTGTAACGGGGTGCCAAGGGTCCAGGAAAGTCCTTGCACCCCAAATCCTAGGCTTGCTTCTAATTTTATTTTATTTATTTATTTTTAAAATATTTTTTATTAATTTATTTGAGAGAAGGAAAGAGGGAGAGGAAGAGAGAGAGACAGAGAATGAGCACACTAGGGCTTCCAGCCACTGCAAATGAACTCCAGATGTATGTGCCCCCTTGTGCATCTGGCTTACATGGGTCCTGGGTAATCGAACTGAGGTCCTTTGGCTTCACAGACAAGCGCTTTAACCACTAAGCCATCTCTCCATCCCCTTGCTTCTAATTTTAATCAAAGAATTGAATAAAAAAGAAGACTGAGAAGCATAATTATTAAATTACTACATTTACTGAGGGAAGTACAGAGCCAAGGAAAGGCACCCACGTGGCTAGAGATCCCACATGGAGGGCCTGGAAAAAGCACGGAAAGAAAAGAGAAGAAAGTTCCAGGAGCTCCTGCCATGTGGGGAGCTAAAGAAGGAGAAGATAAAGAACCCATGCGGAGAGTGAGGGCTAGAGGGCTCTTCTGGCTGGTTTGTGTCTACTTCTAACCAAAGAATTTGATAAAATAAGACTGAGAAGGATAATTATTAAATTATTATGTTTATTTAGGGAAGAACAAAACCAAGGAAAGGAAAATGAATACGCCCATGTGGTCTGAGAGCCCATGTGGTAGGCCTGGAAAAAACTGTAAAAAGAGAGTTACAGAGGGAAGAAAAGAAAGTACACAGAGCTCCTGCCATGTGGAGGGCGGCGGGGGGTGGTGAAGAGCCCTGGGGATGTTAGAAGCAGTGTGGATAGCTGGATAGTGAAAGTCACGCAGAGGCAGCTAGCCCAAAGTGGTCGCCATATGCAAAGCAGCCAACCCTAAAGTGATAATGAGCGGCATAGAATGGGACTAGGACCACGACCACATAAAAAGCCAGGAGTTCCAGATGCTAGCTGTGACTGGACACAGTGAACGTTTTGACGGCCGTAGTATTGACACCTGCCACTAGAATCCTGAGCAGCCCACGGGAACCCAGGGATATCATCATCATCATCATTGGCATGGAACTCTCAGGACCAAGTGGCACTGGTAAACTGCCTTGGGATTAGGCCAGGAGTAGGAAGAGATTAGGCGAAGGAATACCTGGTTATGCGAATGTTGAGTTGTTGAATGCTAAGAGTGTGAATAAATGATTTCAGCATTATAAAGGACTCCCGAGCTCCTGATTGCTCGCAACATGGGAATTGGGTTTAGGGGGGTTCTCCCCTTGTTTTAGAGTCAAGGAGGAGACTCACCAGAACCTGGAGGTTCACAAGTGATGAATCAAGAAAAGTTGCCCTCCCCTAGTAAACATATTTATAACCTTTTGGTGGTGGGCCCTACCTTCCAGCTCAGGTGAGCCAGAAAGAGCGATTGGTCTGGGCTAGGGCTGTCTCAGGAAAAGGCTAGCCATGATGCCAAGTTCTGGGGGCTGAACTTGACCAGCCAATGTTAGGATTAGATTTAAATCCTAGGAATGAAGACCTTCCTCCCAGGAGGGGCCCAAGTTGTCTGTGGAAAGACAGATGGAGGGAAGAGATAAGAAGTCATATCCTACTTTGATCTCTAACAAAGTGGAGACTGCAAGGATACTTTTGGGGGCCCAGTCACCCTAACTGCCGAACAAAGCTACCTGACTCCTTCTCAGTAGAAAACTTGCTTAGAGTACATGAGACTCTGCACTGAGTCCCCAGTATATAAAACAAAATTACACATGCACACAGGAACCCATATATAACAACAGCTAACAGTTCACCTCATTGGAGATGCTGACTCAATAGATGGTATTGGGATATCTGTGCAACTATCTGGGAAATAAATTTGGGGGGATTTGTTGTATTTATTTATTTTATTTATTTGAGAGAGAAAAATATAGAGAAAGAATGGGCATGCCAGGGCTTCAGCCACTGCAAACAAACTCCAGGTGCATGCACCACCTTGTGCATCTGGCTTTATGTGAATTCTGGGGAACCAAACCTGGATCCTTTGGCTTTGCTGGCAAGTGCTTTAACCACTAAGCCATCTCTCCAGCCTGGGTTTTGTTTTTTGATAGAGTCTCACTATTAACCTAGGCTTATCTCAAACTCTCAATTCTGCTTCAGAGGCCTCCTGAATGAGGCATATATACAGGCATATGCTGTTATGGACAATAAATGAGACTGATAATGCTTTATAAGTGAAAAACAGATGAAATTATTATCTCAGTGGAAAATGGCATGACATAAGCGCATATTTCATAGAAAAAAAAAGATCATTTTACCTGATTTAAAAGAAACAAGGCAAACCAGGTGTGGTGGCACACACCTTAAATCCCAGCACTTGGGAGGGAGAAGTAGGAGGATCGCCACCATGCCCAGCAAAATGAAATTTTTAAATAGTTAAAAGAGGCCAGGGGTGGTGGCACACGCCTGTAATCCCAGCACTCAGGAGGGAGAAGTAGGAGGATTGCCGTGAGTTCAAGGTCACCCTGAGACTACATGGTGAATTCCAGGTCAGCCTCAGCTAGAGTGAGACCCTACCTCAAAAAGAAAAAAAATAGTTCAAAGAATGACTGAGAGCCGGATGTGGTGGTGCACGCCTTTAATCCCAGCCCTTGGAAGGCAGAGGTAGGAGGATCACCGTGAATGCAAGGCCACCCTGAGACTACCGAGTGAATTCTAGGGCAGCCTGGACTAGAGTGAGAACCTACCTCGAAAAAACAAAAACAAAAAAATTACTGAGAGATTAGAAACAGCCATCATGCCCAGCAAGTGAGGGTTAAGAATACTTTAGTGCGTTCCTGATGGAGTTCTTTGCAGCCCCTAAAAGGAATGACTGGGAGGTCCATTCGCGGAAATGGGGAGCCCTTGAGGTTATTGAAAACGCGTGTGGACCACATGTAAGGAGATGCCCCATCCGAACAAGAAGAGACATATTTGCTACATTGCTTCTCCTTAAAGGATAGGATTTTAGGTGAGTTATTTCCTGTTTTGTGCTTTTCTTCAACCATAATACATTGAAGTCCTTTGCAATGAGAAAGGCTGAAGGTCTAAAATTGGAATAACTGAGAACACATTGCATCCACAACCAGGAAGTGCTGGAGACATGGCAGACTTTTGAGGGGAGGTGACCAGTTCAGACCAGGCTGAGTGAGGCTTTTGGCCAGCCAGGAAGAGAAGCCTGCCTGGAAATGGACGCTGGGCCCTCGTAGGTGTCTCCCTCACTGCATGGATGTGATATGAGCCTGGGGAGAGCTGCATCCCTGGTCCATGTGGCAGCTGTGGAGGAGGTCCAGTGCCTGGAACCTCCTGGAGCTGGAAATTTCCCACCTCCAGGCTGGGTGTCCTCCCAGGGGACTCTGAGATCCCACTTGACAGGGACAATGGTGCATGAGCTCTGCTAGTATGTCCCAGGAACAGAGAGGCGCACACTAAAACTTCAAATAGTTTTTTTTTTTTTTTTTTTTTTTTTGGTAGGGTCTCACTCTAGCTCAGGCTGACCTGGAATTCACTATGTAGTCTGAGGGTGGCCTTGAACTCACGGCAATCCTCCTACCTCTGCCTTCCAAGTGCTCGGATTAAAAGCCTGCACCACCATTCCTGGTTCTCAAAAAGAAATTTCTGGAGAAATTCAAAGGTTTGTGTGCCCACCTCAATTAGGCTGAGCTTTCCATACAGGAGAGAAAAGGTGGATGAAAAGTAGGAAGAAGTTTCATGCCCCAGTTTTCTTCGTAGAAATAGGTGGATGAGGCTGGAGAGATGGCTTCGTGGTTAAGGCTCATGCCTGCGAAGCCCTAAGGACCCACGTTCGATTCTCCAGGTCTCACATAAGCCAGATGCACAAGTTGGTGCATGCATCTGGAGTTCGTTTTCAGGGGCTAGAGGCCCTGGCATGTCCATTCTCACTCTCTCTGTCTCTCCTTCTCTCTGATAAATAAATAAATAAAAATAGCTGGATGTAGAAGAAGGGGTTTGTGAGTCATAAGGAAGCCTTTTCCCCATTGGGAGCAGAAACAATGGGACAGGGAGTCTGAACTCCACCAGCTCGTACAAGCTCAGGAAGACGCTGAATAAACTGTCATCCTGCTATGCCAAGAGGAAACTTCACACCACCCTGAACTGTCATGTCTATGGTAATAGACCCTTTCACTCCACTTAGATGGTCTTGTGTCGTAAAAGAAAACACAGCCCCTAGTCATCACCGACCACAGGGGTCCACAACCCAGCAGCCTTGATATCACCAGGAACCAGCCCGAAAGGTGCATTTCATGGGCTTCTGCTTGCTTGAGGGAGAAGCTGGCTCAACAAAAGAAACAGGACCTGCAAGAAGCTATTTCCACAAGCCACCCTTCCTGTTTCCTCCTACCCCACTGGACCACCACCTCCAGCCCCAGCTGGGCCCCATTCTCAGCTGGGGGAGGTGGGCCTGTTTGATCTAGAAGGGAGAAGGCGCTCTCAGCTGTTAGGAAGCGATAGCCCTCGCACAGGGGTCAAGAACAAGGCTGGGGCAATTGCTTCCATTCAACAAGGCTTTTCCCCCAGGAGAACAAAAATGCATTTGAGGACAGTTGTGGTGGTGCATGCCTTTAATTTCGGCACTCTCTAAGGGCAGAGGTAAGATAGCTGTGAGTTCGAGGCCATCCTGAGACTACATAATAGAGCAAGACCTATCTTAAAATCCCCTGCCAAAATTAATTTAAAAAACAAACAAACAAACAAACATGAGGGCTGGAGAGATGGCTTAGCAGTTAAGGCACCTGACTGCGAAGCCTAAGAATGCTTGTTCAAAATCTCCAGGTCCCACGTATAGCCAGACACAAAAGTGACACAAGCACACAATGTCACACATATGCACAAAGGGATGCACATGTCTGAGGTTTGTTTACAGTGGCCAAAAAGGCCCTAGCACGCCCATTCTCTCTCTGCCTCTTCCTGTCTCTCTCTCAAATTAAGTAAAAATAAAAATAAAAAAATGAAAATGGGGCTGGAGAGATGGCTTAGTGGTTAAGACACCAGCCTGCGAAGCCTAAGACCACTTACAAGCATGCAATGCCACACATGCCCACAAGGGGGCGCGTGCACCTGGGTTTCATTCACAGTAGCTGAAAGGTCCTGGCGTGACCATTCTCTCTCTCTGCCTCTTCCTCTCTCTCTCTCTCTCTCTCTCCCTCAAATAAAAAAAAAAAAAACATGAAAATGTATAAAATGCAATGAAAGCATTGCTTAGAGAAGAATTTATAGCTGGATTACATATTAAAAAGGGAAAGTCTCAAATCAACAGCATACCTCAGTAAATTAGAAGTACAAGCTAAACATCCCAAGCATGATGAAGACAATAATGAAGATTGCAGGGTTGGGGATGTGACACCATAGGAGAACACTTGCCTAGCATGTATGAATCCTTGGGTTTAGTAGCAGACATAAGTAAAAAAGAGGAAAACTTGAGCTGGAGAGATGGCTTAGCGGTTAAGGCATTTGCCTGCAAAGACAAAGGATCCTGGTTTAACTCTCCAGGACCCATGTCAGCCAGATGCACAAGGTGGCGCATGCATCTAGAGTTCGTCTGCAGTGGCTGGAGGCCCTGGCACACCCATTCTCTATCTATCTGCCTCTTTCTCTCTCTCAAATAAATAAAATATATTTTTTTAAAAAGCTGAAAACTCAACAAAACCAAAAATTGGTTTTTTTTGATTGTTTGTTTGTTTCAAGTAGGGTCTTGTTGTAGCCCAGGCTGATGTGGAATTCACTTTGTAGGCCCAGGCTGGCCTTGAACTCACAGTGATCCTCCTACCTCTGCCTCCCCAAGTGATTAAAGGTGTGGGCTACCACACCCAGCAGATGGCCAAAAAATATTCTTTGAAAAGATGAAAGACTGAGGTACGCTGATCATGGTGAGTCTGAGACCAGCATGGACTATGTAGTAAGTTCCAGGTCATTCTGGGATAGAGTGAGACCCTACCTCAAAAAAACAAAAATTAATGAGATGGAAAGTAACTGAGAGAGACACTCAAACATTGACCCCTGGCCTCCATATACATGTGCACCCACACATACACATACACACATGTGCACACCACACACATACAAATGCATACACCACATACACATGAATGCATACACACATGTACACACCACATACATACATACCTCAAAAAATCAAAAAAGTTCTATAAAAACATTTAAAAAATAATTTTAATTTATTTATTGAGAAGGGACAGATAATGGGCATGCCAGAGCCTCCAGCTGCTGCAAATGAACTCCAGATGCATGTGCCACCTTGTGCATCTGGCTTTACGTGGGTCCTGGCGAACTGAACCTTTGGGTTCTTTGGCTTTGCAGGCAAGTACCTTAATTGTTAAGCCATCTCTCCAGCCCTCTTCTATTTCTATTTTGGTGACATCCCCTATTATGCAGGTCTTGTGTAGGTAACATCAGGCAATGTGAAATCATGAGTGCCACGACCACTTTGTGTCGGGAAGACAGTATTGTAAGCACTCCTCCCCTTCCTTGGACTCTTACATTCTTTCTGCCCCCTCTTTCACAATAGTCTCTGGAGGGTGTGACAGAGATGTCTCCTTTAGTGCTGAACACATCACTGTCACTTCTTCTCAGCACTTTGGTGAGTTGAGTCTTCTCAGTGGTCACCACTATTTGAAAAGAGAAGCTTCTCTAACCAAAAGTGAGGGTAGCATTAATAGTTGGGAAGAAGTTCTTGTCTTGGGCTCCGGTGCCAGGGTAGGGTATGGGGTATCTTCCCTAGAGACATGCAAACAAACCCTGGAGGTTGACTTCTTCCTTATTTCTAAGTTTTCAACATACCTTTACTGAAAATTAATTTGTCCTTTTTTTTTTTTTTTAGAGAGAGCGAGCGAGAGTCAGAGAGAAACACAGAGAGAATGAGAGAATGGGTGTGCCAGGGCCATTTCAGCAGCTGTGAAGGAACTCTAGACACGTGCGCCACCTTGTGGGCAAGCACGGTATTATGCACTTACGTCTGGCTAAACATGGGACCTGGAGAATGGATTCCGGCATTCTTAGGCTTGGCAGGCAGGTAGGTCCCTTAACCGCTGAGCAGTCTCTCCAGGCCCGCCCCACCCGCACTACCCCCACTACCACAAATTATGTAGTCGAGTTTCCTGCATTTGGGGAAATCGCAGGGGTCTGCACATCCGGAGTGCAATGGCTAAGCATGGTTCTGGGAAAACCACCTTCGTGATCATGGTATCCCCTTGCCAGGTAAGTATAATTTGTACTTTTTGAATGGATTTATATCTTCTCAGCACCCTCACTGAGTTTTAAAAAAAATTCTTTAGTCAAGGCTTGGTAGACCACCCCTTTTAATCCCAGCACTCAGGAGTGCTGAGGTAGGAGTTCAAAGCCAGGCTGGGGCTAGAGTGAGACGGTACCTCAAGGGGAAAAAAAGAAATCTTAAGCTTGTGTTCATTTTCTGTTCCTATTTCATTTTTGTTTGCTGAAAATAACTAAGGACTATATAGGAAACAAACAAATATTACCTGCAAGTTTCTGGAGTACTTTTGAATGTTCAAGAAGCAAAATGTTCTTTAAAGGTTATGGCGGTATAACCCACTTTATGCCAAGAGCTCCTGTCAGCACAGGCTCTGGACCATCAGGAGGGGCCGGCTTTGTCAGCAAGGTCCACGGAGGTTCTCATGAACTTCATCGAGGGTGTGGTTTCACATGTGAAGGAACTGAGACCTGGAGGTTAGTTCTGCTAGGACGCAGATAACAGCTGCCTCATGATGCCCCAAGTGGCAGCCAACCCCTCCTCCTCCTCTCAATGGCCGGCCAAGGACCTAAGTTACCTAGCGCTGGTACAGGAGCAAGGAGAGACGACACTGCCACCCCGTGGAAGTGTGCGGCAAACATCCTGGCATCTAATGTCTCCCCAGGACACAAAACCCAGTTCTTTGACACCAAGACCTAGTAGGAGGTTCCTGTATGTATTTAGAAGGCAAGAAGATTTTCTGAAGGTGCACTAACAAAAATGTAGACAGAGGGTGGCTGTAAATAAGTGGGTTAGAAAAATCATAGATGCCAGAGTCTGGACACAATGTTGAACAGGATATGTGTTTTTAAAACTTTGAGAGGAGTACACCTGTCACTGCAAATGAACTCCAGGTGCATG
Source organism: Orientallactaga sibirica (assembly GCA_036365145.1). Taxonomy (NCBI): domain Eukaryota; kingdom Metazoa; phylum Chordata; class Mammalia; order Rodentia; family Dipodidae; genus Orientallactaga; species Orientallactaga sibirica. The sequence continues at coordinate 4,176,491 of JAEOAD010000031.1, read as the reverse complement.
CACCACCCTGTGCTTCTGGTTTATGTGGTACTGGGGAATTGAACCTGGATCCTTAGGCTTCATAGGCAAGCACCTTATCCGCTAAACCATCTTTCTCCAGCCCTTAAACAGGATATTTATGCTTTGACTAACTCCTCAGAACTTAAAAATATTTACTTATTTGCAAGCAGGAGGGGGGGCGGCACCAAGGCCCCTATTTACTGCAAACAAGACTCCAGCCACATGCCCCCTTGTGCATCTGGTTTAATGGGTCCTGGGATCAAACCTGGGTCCTTTGGCTTTGTAGGCAAGCACCTTAACTGTCATCTCTCCAGCCTTTTTAAAAACAATTTTAAATTTTATTAACACATGACATTGCATGTTTGCATCACTGTGCATATGGTTTATGTGGGACCTGGAGACTTGAACACAACTTCTTGGGCAAGTGCCTTGATCGCTAAGCCACCTCTCCAGCTCCTCCCCCGCCCCCTTGAAATCCCAGCACTTTTAAAACAGATGGATTTCCATGAGTTTCACAGCCTGGGACTAGAGTTCCAGGTCAGGATGAGTTAAGACCCTGCCCACTCCCATGTTTGCTGGGGATGCAGAGTGCTTGCCCAGTGTGCACTCAGCTCTAGATTTGCTCCCTAGCACTGCATGAAACCAGTGTGGGGATATAGGATTATTAATCCTTGGTAATCTGAGGCATATGCAATCCTGGTCCCCCACCCACCAAAGTTATTTCTCAAGGCAGGGTCTCACTCCATAGCCACTGGGTGTCCTCAAGTTCAGGGTAATCCTACCTCAGTCTCCAGAATAGGAAGGTTAAAGATATGCACATGGGCTACCCACCAAAATGTTTTTGTACCTACTTGACAAATGTGTGTGCCTTTAACAGTTTTGAAGCCAGCCTAACTTTACACCCTTGTCAAGGGATCTGACAGCCTGGGTTGCCAACAGCTCCTTCTGCCTCTGCCCTTTGGCACCTCCAGTAGCCGCCAACCTCAGCAACACACAGGTTGCAGTTAGCTAGCTGCTTCCCTTTGTAAACCAGAAAAATGTGGCATCATAGTTCTCAACCCATTTATTACTCTACTCAGGCTGGGGGCTCAGTGATGAACACCTGCCCAAAATTCAGACCTAGGAGGTGAAAATGCCTACATTGCAAGTGCCAGCTGTGACACTAGGCAGACACACTCACTATGCCACCAAGTTTGACACTAGTATATATGAAGATACCATTGTCCTCGAGATGTGGGCAGGCTGGCTGAAGTTTTGCACAAGGGGGAAAAGATGGAGGAGCTGCCAGCAAAGCACTTTTCTAAACTTTGTCCCAAGGCCCCTGGGACCTTTCCAAACCCTACACCTTGCACATGGCATATGCCAAGCCTGCTCTCCCAGTAAGCTATGTCCTGAGAATGCCATCCCTCAGCCAGCCCACACCCACCAGCACAGATGACACAGGCAAGTCATTCCCAGATTTATTGAAAATATTACAGAACAGCAGAAAATATTCAAACAGCTCCGCGTGGTGTTTTGAAATTCATCCCCACTGTAGGCTGAGTGACCTGCAGGTTGGAGAGACTGCCAAAGTCCTGGAAGAACAAAACAGTGATGGTGAGTTAACCTGTGCTCAGCCCCAGCACCACTGCCAGGCGGAAGGACCCTAACCAAGGAGGCCACGCCTTCCCAAGAATGACTCCCCCACCTGACCAAACATCCCTCCAACTGCCAGGCTGTTCTTCCCTTTGCTCTAAAGCAAAGGGTCGCAGGGTGCCATTCTGGGCATGTAGTAAGCACAGCAGCATCCTTGTCTCTACCCAGCAGATGTCACCAGGTATCCTCTAGCTGTGACCAGTCAAATTGGGCTTAATGCCCACCATCTTTTGACAAAAACCTATCTCTTTCAGAATACAATTTCCCAACTACTCTATGATCCCACAAACTAGATTAAATGTACTGAGAAAAAGAAAATCTGTGCTGAACGTGTATACATTTTTGCATCATTCCCCAAATACAGCTTATCAATTAATCTGCAAAGAACTTATCAGAGATAATCTAAGGATAACACCATATAGGAAAGAATGTAAGCAATGCAAACGCACCCCTGAATTTGGTATTTTTTGGTGATGGGTGCATAGAGTTTCCTGAAACAAATCTGAGACACCACCCACTCACTGCCCCCCCTCCAAGGATCACTAATCCAGTCAATATCTGGGGAAGGATGAAGTACAAGTTTCAAGTGGAATGAAGCAGAGCACACCAGAGCTTGTCTCTAAGCAAGCCCAGTTCCCAAAGGTCTGCCATGCATATAACGTCCTGATTCCAAAAGCCTATTTACAGGATAAACACTATAATTGTACTGTACTTTTTTTTGGTGAAGCAACGTATAAATAAGGCAGTAATTTGTTCAAGCACCAATGGCATGCTAGTGAGACCAACACAGCATTGATAGTCTCCAGAGAAAACAGTGAAGACCACTACACCTGCAACACAGGGGCACACCAGAGGGACCAACCACAGAACCAAGAAATTGAAAGCCAGATGGGAGCTATCACCTACAACCATTTTTTAAAACCTTATTTGTAAGCTGGGAGGGGGGGGAAGAGAATATGAATGGGCAAGAAAGGGCCTCCAGCCACTACAAATAGCTTCAGATGCATGTGCTTTTGTGCATCTGATATGCAGTTACTGGGGAATCAAACCCAGGTTGTTAGGCTCTGCAGGCAAGCACCTTAACTGCTGAACCATTTCTCCAGCCCCCATAGCCATTTTAAAAGTAGTTTAATGGTTAAAAAACTCACCAATAGCTTCAGCATTTCCTTAGTGTCAGGATCTACCTCAATGATCTCCTGATCCAGGGCTGAGACCTGAAAGTAAAGGAAGTAGATTTAAGTTATCAGTTTCTAGCTGGGCATGGTGGCGCACGCCTTTAATCCCAGCATTTGGGAAGCAGAGGTAGGAGGATCACCATCAGTTTGAGGCCAGCCTGAGACTACACAGTGAATTCCAGGGCAGCCTGGGCTAGAGAGACACCACTTCAAAAATGAGAAATCCGTTTCCACCTTTCTTGCCCCCACTTTTTAAGGTAGGGTCTTGACTACTGACACTCCTGCCTCAGCCTCCAAGCACAGAACTCACAAGTGGGTGCTACCATAGGTCTCCCCCCACTTTACTGAATTGACTCCGTTACACTACCACCTACTGTTCTAGCTTTATCATCTCAGATTGTCTTTTGGGCATTCAGAGGCCTATCATGTGAAGAACAAGTGGGCTTAACCTGGTCCTGATGGAGCAGAAAGAGGCTAACAAAGAGGCCGATTAAGGCATCTACAGCTGGTTAAGAGGAGTAAATGAAAGCTTCTCAGACTCCGCTGAGGAAGGAGCCTTTGGGAACCAGTTCCCCTGTGTTTTCAGGAGCCTCTGACCCCTTGGACACGAGCTAGGGAAAGCTTCAGAGAAAATAACCCAGAAAGCTTACCTCAGGAACATAATTATCTCTCCTCTCTCTCTCTTCTTCCTGTAGCTTGATGGAGATTCCTCTCACAGGACCTCTCTGAATCCGCTTCATCAGATGCGTGACGTAGCTGAAAGTACACACGCGCAAGGAGAACACATGTCAACTGCTCACCCGTGTCCAGACCATGTGGACACATAAACAGGTTTGGCATTTAGTCATTTTCTACAGTGAGAAAGGAGAGGACTGACTCACTATGAAGAGAACGTCTCGCACTCACAGCGATCCTCTAAAGCACTCCGATGGGCCATTTAGCTTCTCCTGCTCCTTAAACTCTCCTTCGAGATGGTCAACCCTCCAAGTCCCCCCCCCCATGCAATGTAGCATTTGTACTTTGGGCCTTACTGTAGAGTTACGACTCTTCCCGACCTCGCTCTACCACCTTTTGGAGGAACATGGCAACAGATACAGAATCAACCAAGCCTTAAGAACAGCGCTCTGCCTTCAGCTTCCCTAACAGCCTGTCCTAAGAACGTATGATCAACCCCTCGGCAAAAACCACCACCTCCTCTATGCAGACGCGGACCCACGGCCTGCCTGCACTCACTCACCCTGCTATCTTGTTGCGGAGCTTCTTGCTGGGGATGATGGCGATCTCCTCGCACACGCGCTTGTTGGTGTGGAAGTCATTGCCCAGGCGCGTGTAGTACTTCTCGATGATGACCCGGGCCGCTTTCTTCACGGTCTTCGTGCGCACGCGGCCCTGAGGGTGGAGAACACAGTGTCACTGCACAGCCGCCTCCGACCCGCGGCCCCGGCGTTCCGAGCCCGCAGAGACTGGTCCGGACGGAAGCCCCGGGCCTCCGCCGCTCCAGGCGGACAGGGTTCCATCTCCACCAGGCCCAGAAACTCCTGCTGCTGGTCGGGGGCCACAGCAAGCTGAGGATGGAGGGCGATGGACGGAGGTCTCCGACGAAATCACCTACCATGTTGGCGGGTCCTAGGAAAAGAGGAAACAGGAAGCACAAGAGAGGCCTATAAAGCGCAGGCCCAGAGAGCCACTTCCGCCCAGCACCGGCTGCGTGGAGGTCGCTGGCGCGCCACAGCGACCCCTGTCGGAGCGGAGCGGAAATGGAGGCGGCGCGCCCCCGCGGTGGGCTGGGCAAATCTCTGCAGCTGCAGGGGGAACGTCGGGGGTCCCTCCCGAGGCTTCCGCGCATCCTACTGCTTGGGATGGTTGGACGCTCTGTCTTTAGCCCTTCAGTGTGCTCTAGATGAGGAAGGGTGTGCAGCACCTACGCCAAGGAGCGAAGGGGAGGCTTCGAGGCCTTGGGAAGATAAGGCAGTAGATTCGTGCTATGGAAAGGTAAGGAAGAAGGGGGAGGCGTCTCACCCCTGACCTGCACTGAGGCCATGGCATGCGTGGGTCAGAGGTTTGTCACGTGGTGACACATGATGGAGACGTTGGCGGGGCGGGGGGGACCTGAATCTTTTCTTTTGGTTGTCGACTTAAACATCACCTTACCAGAGGGGCCTTCCATCTGGTCTATGCTTTTTTTCTTTTTCTGGTTTTGGATTTTTTGAGGTAGGGTTTCACTCTAGTCCAGGCTGGCCTTGAACTCACTGCGAGCGATCTTCCTCAGTCTTCCAAGTGCTGGGAATAAAGGCGTGTACCATCACACCCAACCCAATGTTCTTTTAAAACTGCATTTACAGCCGGTTGTGATGGCGAATAATTTTAATCCCAGCACTAGGAAGGCTGAGGTAAGAGGTTCGCTGGTGAGATCGAGGCCATCCTGAGGCTATAGAGTGAGTTCCAGGTCAGCTTGGGCTAGAGCAAGACTACCTCGAAAAAACAAAAAACCTGCACTTATATATCTTAGCGCATCACATAAACTCTGTTTTCTCTACTAGGAGTGAACTCAAAGGAGGTAAGGACCATTATGTTCAGCTAACCTCCAGTGCTTAAACAGTGGTTGGCTCACGATAAGCCCTTAAACGTTTAAATTTCAGTTCTGTGGTGTTCCCAACGATGGAAGGCATTTTCTCCACTACTCAGCTTTTTTAGTAAGTTCCTGCCACAGGCTGTCCACATTGCCCTCATCAGCTTAGGGGGGTCCTTGCTCCTCTCCTCCAGCTCTGCTCCCTGGGTTGGAGTTCTAGGCCCCCTACTTGATCTAAGGAAAGCCTGGACTGGCTAGGTTGGATGTATTAAGTGGGGTGGGGGTGGAGGGGGGAGCAAGGTTATGCTTCACCCCTCAGCTCATCTGTACCAGAGACTTTCATATGGAAGGGTGAAGAGCAGATTGTCCTCTCATCCTGAAAGTAGCTCTTGGAGGAGACAAGAGAGATGTCATATCTGTGGAACTCGAGAGAGATCTACAGGTCAGAATCTCCAGGGAACTGCAGCAAATTTCCAATGAAGTGACTGCCACCCCCAAATGGAAAACCAGGCCTCACAGTCTTACATGAGCGGACTCTCTCACACTATCCACTAGTGAAGCTTTTGCACTTCACAGAAAGAATGCTTCAGTGGTAGGATTCCTTCCACTCAGACTAAATTGTTTCCCAACTGATCAATCTAACAGGCTGGTTCAAAACTTCTCTACCTGAAAAAAAGCATCAGTAGGTATGTCACAAACCATTGGAGCTTGTCAGAGTCTAGTCCGGCATAAGGGCTCTCTGAAGAAAACAAAAAAGTAAATTCTGTGCTTCAGCACAGAGGAGTCCAAGAGAATGAGAAGCCTCCCAAGAAGCTATTTGCCAGAGCTCACAGGAGAAATGAGAACAAGAGGCTCCTGACACCTGGGCAGGTGTGTCTCTGGAATTTTCAGTGCTGCATTTAGAGGCTGTGAGGAATCCCAAGAAATATGAAGGTTTATTTATTTTTCAAGATAGAGTCTCACTCTAACCCAGGATGACCTGGAATTCACTATGTAGTCTAAGGGTGGCTTTGAACTCACAATGACCCTCCTACATCTGTCTCCCAAGTGCTGGGATTAAAGGCGTGCGCCACCACACCTGCCTGGTCTTACTTTTTAAGACAGGGTGTCTCACTAACCCTAGAGCTCACTGATTTGGTTAGTGAGCTCCAGTGGTTGGATTACAGGAATGTACTACTATGCCCAGAGGATCTGAACTCAAGTCCTCATGCTTGCAAGGCAAGCACTTTACTCACTGAACCATCCCCCTGCTCCAGGTTTCTTCCTTTTTTTCTCTCTCTTTAGTCTCAGGGTGGCCTTGAACTCATGGCAGTCCTCCTACCTCTGCCTCCCGCGTGCTGAGATTAAAGGCCTGCACAACCACACCTGGCTTGGTTCAGGTTTCTTGTTTGTGTGCTAGAGGCACTCAGCCACTGGAGGCAACTACAAAGTATATTTGTCCCTGGACGTGACCAAATGTTACTTGTAGGGATAAGTTTTCCCACATGGTTCTACCATCATTCTGGGCTGGAATCCCATCACAGAGACTCCAAAGTGGGTTTTTTTTTTTTTTTTTTTTTTTTTTTTGGTTTATTTATTTTTCAGAGTAACGAAAGACAGAGAGAGAAAGAGGCAGAGAGAGAGAATAGGCACACCAGGGCCTCCAACCACTGCAAACGAACTCCAGTTGCATGCACCACCTTGTGCATCTGGCTTTCATGGGTACTGGGGAATTGAGCCTCGAACCAGGATCCTTAGACTTCACAGGCAAGCGTTTAACCACTAAGCCATCTCTCCAGCCCCCCCCTTTTTTTTTTTAAAACTTTTTTTATTGACAACTTCTATACTTACATACTAAAAATGCATATTTCCCTCCCCTCCCCTCCCCTCATTCCCCTTTAGAACTCTAATCTCCATCGTATCCCTTCCCTCTCTCCATTAGTCTCTCTTTTAATTTGATGTCATCATCTTTTTCTTCTATTATGAGGGTCTTGTGAAGGTATTGCTAGGCACTGCAAGGTCATGGATATCGAGGCCAATTTTTGTCTGGGCAGTTGCATTGTAAGGAGTCATATCCTTCCTTTGGCTCTTCCATTCTATCCGCCCCCTCTTCCACAATGGTCCCTGAGCCTTGGAGGGTGTGACAGAGGTGTTTCAGTGCTGGGCACTCCTCCATCCCTTCTTCTCAGCACTATGTTGCCTTTTGGGTCATCCCAGTGGTCATCGCCATCTGAAAAGAGAAGCTTCTCTAGCCAGAAGTGAGAGTAGCATTAACATGTGAATATGAACATTAAGTGTAGTGCTTTCAGGGCAGTTTGGTGGGAATAATATATACATTTAACCAGACAAGAGCAGGCTTTATACCCCTAAGGCTCATGACTTCCCCTGCCATAGACTTTTGCTTAGGTTTTTCAGTACCAGGTATGTATTCCCTCCCGTAGAGAGGGCCTTCAGTCCAATTATGGAGCAGTTGGTTACCCCAAGAGCAGACATGCCACTATTGCACCCGTTCAGTCATTGGGCCTGTATGGCCAAACTTGAATATTCAGTGCCCGCTGTTTTCACTGCTGATGACTTCTGTCTCCCATAGGGCTGCATGCAGTGCAGCTTTTTCCAGCTTTCAGTTGGATGGTCTACAGGGAGGTTTGCTGTTCAGCACCACTTGTTTTCTCAGTGACCTTGCCTCTCAGGTCTTCAGCAATAGTCTTAACATCTGTTTCTCAAAGGCAAGGGCTTTGGCAATAATGTTTTGGAGGCTTCCAGGACCTCCTTGGCCAACAACTCACTGGAAGGTATCCCATCCCAGGCACTGAAAATTTTCTAGTAACAGTCTACAGCTTCTGGATGTGCCATTATTCAAAAAAATAGGTTTACATAAGTCTTATTCACACTATCTTGAATTTTGATTGACCCTTCCCCTGCCCTTCTTTTACGCATTCTTTTCCCATGGCCTCGCTTAGGCCATTCCCCTCCCTGTAATCTGTTCTTCTACTTACATATGTGCAACACCATACACTTAAATGCTTCCCTCTCCTGCCTCCCTTATAGCCTTTTACCAGCTTACTTGATATGCCAAGGTCTCTTGCCACTGCAAACTCCAGACACAAGCACCCTTTTTTAAAAAAAAAAATGTTTTATTTTTGTTTGAGAAAGAGAGAGAGAGAGAGAGAGAGTGGGTGTGCCAGGGCTTCCAGCCACTGCAAATGAATTCCAGACACATGCGCCGCCTTGTGCATCTGGCTTATGTGGATCCTGGAGAATCAAACCAGGGTCCTATGGCTTTGCAGGCAAATGCCTTAACCACCAAGCCATCTCTCTAGGCCAAGCACCACTTTTTTGTTGTTGTTTTTGTTTTTCGAGTTAGGATCTCACTCTGGCCCAGGCTGACCTGGAATTAACTATGTAGTCTCAGGGTGGCCTTGAACTCACGGCGATCCTCCTACCTCTGCCTTAGCACCACTTTTTGAGTGTAGCGTTATGTGGGTACTGAGGAACTGAATGCGGGCAGGCAGGCTTTGCAAGCAAGCCTACCCCTTTAATTGCTGAGCCATTTCCCCAGCCCAGAAGAGTTTTCCTTTGGAATCTGGTTAGCCCATTGCCGCTTGCTTCCACGCCGCAAACACACAGAAACAAAACAAAACAAAACAGAAAACCCAAATTCTGCTGCAACGTGTTTATTATGTGCCAAAAAAACTACACCACAGCTTACTCCACACATCTGTAGGAGAGTGCAGTCTTGCCTGCATATACTACAATGAGGTAGAGACTTCACACACAGCTTCACAAAACCCACAGAGTAGCTGGGATATGCAACAATGCAACGTCAGCTCAGCAGGAGGGAGGAGAGGGGTTATGACACTGGTTCTTTGGCACACAGCTTCCCTAAGAGGGGCAAGTAGTAATTAAAAAGAAACATTAAAAGGAAAGAGTCAAGTTTTCAAATTCCAGTAGCATTTTAGTCAACTGCAATTGTTGATTCGTACATTCTTCAAATAAAAGATAAAAGAAAGGGTACTTGCCTCCTCTAAGAGAAAGGGCTCCTGTGAGCCTTCATCTGCCCCCACCAAAAAAGCAGCCCTTTTTTTTTTTTTTAGCTCTGTTACAAAAGAAAAAAGTCCTGTGACTGTGATTAAAAACTTCTATCAACCCTCCCCCCCCAACATAAGTGCAACTTAAGAAGGTGCAATAAACCATTTAAAACTATATACAGCAGCTGCTCAAACGCCGTTTTTCCCGGTCCAGTTTCAAATAAAACAATTTTTTTTCTTGGTTGCAAATGCTTTGATTCACAACAGTGAGAAACAGTGACCAGCAGTCCCCCAGACACAAATTTGTTATAATGTTAAAAGCTGCCAGGAAAAAAAAAAGTCTCTTGTTCCAAACGACTTAAAAACTGTTTTTAAGGAGTGTAAAAAGGAACCGGTAAAAACCCTCGAGCGTAAAATATGAAATATGATTTGGTTTAAATGAAGAGCAAAGTCTCCTTGTTTACAGTAAAAAACACCAGCTGAACACTCAGTTTATGCCGTTCAGGTGGGGGTTAAATAAATGGAAAGGCACTGTATGGCAACTGCAAGAATGAGACCGATGAGACCTGCGCATCACCACCATCAGCATTGCAAAGAATGGAAAGAGCGCTTTAATAAATAAGCCTCGATGTAGGCATCTGTGTCAATACCTTCTGGACACATAGTTGTTTTTTTTTTTTCTTTTCATCTGCAAAATGAAGAACTAAAATCTGGGAAAACTAGAGTCGCTTGGAAGGTGAGCCAGAGGGTCCTTGCTCTGGTGCACCCCCTGATAACAAAACCTGACAAAACTCATTGTGCATTAATTAGTGCAGAAACAAAGATTCAGCAAGTGCAAAGGTGATTACAATTTTCCCTTGTCCTTGGGAAGCCAGCTCCCTGGGCACCAGGGGCAGAGTGGTACAAGCTGCTGCCTGACCTGCCAGCCTTGGGTGCCACAGGCCACCGGGCAAGGCCAGCTTCTCTAGCTGGAATCTCGGTTCTTCTGGTTCCGCATCAGGGGGCTGTGGTGGCGCAGGCCTTCCATGCTGTGCCGCCAGTGCCAGCAGCTCCTGCAGAAGTACTTGAAGCAGACCTGGGTTAGAGGAACAAAGATGTCACACCTATGCTAGCACCAGACATAAGGGAACTTCTGCCTTACTCTGCTTTAAGAGAAAATGAGAGAACCCTTGGTTTATTCTGTGATGCCAAGAGGTGATCTCTTGGGAGCCCTCTCTCACCCCAACAGGGCTGACCAACCATGGTGAGGTCCAGTCTTGTTTCAGTGAGTGCCTTCTATAAACATTTAGCTCCCTCATTCCTCTCAGCACTATAGCTGCTCTCATTTTCTCAGGTTAACCTCATCTGTGCTATACCTATGAATGCTATTCCCTCCTCTGTATTCTCAGATATCACAAGCTACCTCAGAACTTTCTATTTGAGACAGAGAGTGAGTGAGTAGGGGTGTGTGGGGCCTCCTGCCACTGCAAATGAACTGCAGATGCCTGTGTCACTTTGTGCATATGGCTTTAGATAGGTACTGGGGAACAGAACTCAGGCCATCAGGCTTTGCAAGCAAGTACCTTTAACTGCTAAGCCATGTCTCCATCCCCTATCTCAGAAGCCTTAACATTCAATGTCACAAAAATGGCTTAACAATTTTTAATTAAGGCAGGTACTTCACAGACATATCCATTGCCCAGGGGACTCACCTGATCTCGACAGAAGAAAGGACCAGGCTGAGAACTGCAGATATGACACAGAGAATCCTCTAGGTAGGGGTCAATCTGAACCTGCAGAAAAGCAACAGAGGAGGATGAAATAGCTTTTCTCACCAGGAGCCCAGATGGACTGTAAGGGCACATTACTGGCACCACAGTAATACAGGATACTATTTTTTAAATACTTTTATTTATTTGCAAGCAGAGAGAGGGGGAGAGAAAGGGAATGCTAATTAACTCCAGGCACTTACACCACTTTGTGCATCTAGCTTTACGTGGGTACTGGGGATTTGAACCTGGTCTGTCAGGCTTTGCAAGCAAGCACCTTTAATAGCTGAGCCATCTCTCCAGCCCAGGATATTTGTTTTAAGGGAGAATAGACAGAATTATGGCCCAGGGACTAACAGGGATCTTAGAAGAGAGCCTCACACCACAAAGAGATAGGGCTGGTTGCCTCTAGGATTCAGGCAACCATATATTTTACCTTGCTGCCTGCTCTTCTCAGTACACTGAACCCCAGTCTTCTAATAGCAGCAGGCAGTGTTCAGATGATTCAGGTAAAGTGAGACAAGGAAAGTCAGGCTGCTCAGCAATGCCAGACAAACACCATAGAAAAGGCACCCCTCTCACATACTTAGGCAGCTAAACAGTTTAGGTTTCTCCCTCCTGAGCCCAAAGACAAAGGCCTACCTGAACCTAAACTCATTAATTTTGTAGTTTGGCTCATTTCCCTCATCTTAGGCCTGCCCTGAGTCCAAATACTTCTCAGAGTAAACATAAACCAGCCCACTCACCTTCTTGGTAAACTTGGTGGTTTTGATCTCCACAAAAGCAGCACTGACCGCTTTCAGGTAACTACGCTGGTTATTGAAAGTCACACGACCAGACCCTAGGAACAAAAAGCATGAGCTTACCTTCTAGCCAAATTCTAAATTCTCTTCAACATTCAAGGAACCCTTTTCTACACCAGTGCTGTTTGACAAAAATATAATGTATTTTCTAATTTTGTAGTAGCCACATAAAAAATAAAAACTGTGGAATAATAATTAATTTATTTTTTGGTTTTTCGAGGCAGGGTCTCACTCTAGCTCAGGCTGACCTGGAACCCACTATGTAGTCTCAGGGTGGCCTCAAATGCATGGCAATCCTCCTACCTCTGCCTCCTGAGTGCTGGGATTAAAGGCATGCACCACCATGCCCAGCAGCAGAGAGAGAGAATGGGCATGCCAGTGCCTCTAGTCATTGCAAATGAACTCCATGTGCATGTGTCACTTTGTACATCTGGATTTACAAGGGTACTGGGGAATCAAACTTTAGTTGTTAGCCTTTGTGGGCAAGCGCCTTAACCACTGAACCATCTCCCCAGTCCAAAATGTTTTATTTAACCCATGTGTCATATATATATATAATTATAGTTGTTTGTTTTTTTTTTTCGAGGTAGGGTCTCATTCTAGCTCAAGCTGACCTGGAACTCACTATGTAGTCTCAGGGTGGTCTTGAATTCATGACAATCCTCCTACCTCTGCCTCCTGAGTGCTGGGATTAAAGGCGTGCACCACCATGCCAGCTTCAAAATATTTTAACATGTGGTAGAAGCCACATTTTTCTAGTGACTACCACATTGGACAGTGTAGTTATAGACGATGTGGGTATAAACCATTCAGGAAAGAGAGAAGACAGGGGCTCTTCCAGTACAGATATATAGGTAAGGATAAAGGGTTCAGGGTAGAACCAAGATACAGACAAAACACTTCTGAAGGGCAGGCATAGCAGCCAAACTCCTCCTGGCCCCAGGGGTACTATGGAGAACTAGCTGGAGAACCGGAAGAAGCCTCATCCTGCCAAGTGCCACCTCCGCCCCTGCAGCCTCTGAAGTCCTTGTTCTCAATCTGCAGCCAGCACTGATGAGCACAAAGTGCTCCTTCCTGACCAGATTCCGTGTGGGTGGGCAGACTAAGAATCTGGGTAGGTGGGTTAGCCACATCTTGATCAGACTCTGCTCCACTTCCAAACCCAGCTACTGGTATTATTTTATCTGTCTATGGAACTGACCTCCTTTCTCAGAGGGGCTGATCAAAACTCAGTGGTCAGGCCTACACACTTTTCTTTCTCTGGGGCAGCTCAAGCCATGATTGCAGTTTCTTGAGGTGCTCAGAAAGCCCTCCTTTGATCTGACCTCATCTCTGACTTTAGAGACCACCAAAACTTTTCAAGAACATTTTATTGAATAAACTGGGCAAGTTCAGGAAGTTATGGTCTTTTACTGCAATATATTACCTGTGGTTTGTTCCAAACTGGTTTGGCTGTGAACTTTGAGTTTCCAACAAAGTTCTTTCCTCATTCTCACCAATCATATCTTAGAGCCCGTATTTTTTTCCCTGCATGGGAAGTAGGAGTAGAAGGGACCAGGTAACTTGTCTGGGGAAAGATGCTATGCCATTTGTATATGCTGATCCGCAAACCTGGGTCAGGCGTCTCTCTTCACTCCCAAAGGGAAGTACATAATCTTGATCTACTCCCCGGGGGGCACCAAGCTTTCCCACACAAAAGTAGGACACTCACCAATGGGATACTTGTGCTTATCTGTGTCAATCCCAGCATACACCACTCCACCAAATAGGTCATTCAAGATGGCAGCCAGAGCCTCAGCATTGAGCATCCCATGCAAAGCACCGACAAACACCGTCCTGCTGGGGTCCAGCCTCTGAGATGGGCTCCGGACAAAGTTGCTGTCAGCCAAGACCCAGGGAATTACCTGTACCTGGAAACCCCCAAAGATATATCAGCAGTGGCATAGAGCTGCAAATAGAGAGGCTTCTGTATGGCAGGGAACACATGCTAGAGATGCTACAGCTGGGGCTGCTGAGGCCCAGGCAGGGGGAAAAGGCATCATCACCTACCCAATATAAGTGGTAAAACTGAACAGTAGACTAACGTTCACCCTGGAGAATAAGCCAATGAGATATAAGCTTATGTCCAACCAAGGGCCATGGATATTGGTGGACAGAACATGAGTTCTCAAGAAAGAAACACAGTTCTTGAGAAAGGAAAGATTCACAGAGAAATTAAAAGCTAGAATCCTATAGGACAGAGAAGGAGAATGCTTTTATTTGTGAGACGGTTACTGGTCTAACCTAGGCATGGGAAGACTTTTTGCCTGAAACAATGGGATGAAATAAGAGAGAGAAAAGTTGGAAAGTCATGTGGACACCTAAAGTGCTACAGAGCAGGAACTGACCATGTCCTTTGCCTCTGAATACCCTGACTCTAGAATGAGACCTGGTATAGCAGGCAGAGAAATCTGTAATGAAGTGAGATAACAGCCAGTAGTTTTGAAAGACTAAGTCTGTGAAAATCTTAAAATGTCTTGAAGCAGGAAGAAGTCTGAGGCAGAAACCAAGGAAATTAAAACTAGTTCAAAGGATAGGTGATTAAGACCTGGACAAGGCTGGCGGCAATAGGCACAGAGTGGGCCAATGATATTCTTCAACAAAAGACTGTGATGTCAGACTGCCTGAGCATGGTGGGCAAACAAGAAAGAATCATTACTTCCCTTCACTTAGTACTTCCCTTCCACTTCATCAAGAGTCAAAAGGTTTTTCTAAAAATTAATTGGGAATATAGTGGCATATTTATTGCAGGACAAGAAGAACATACTTCTTGCCTCAGCAGGAATGCTTTCTGTCATCTACATTTCCTTCACTTCAAGGAAAAAAATCCAGTGCCATCATACTCCAATTGCCTAGACACATAAAGAATACAAACTAACTCACCTCCTTGCAGCGCATCCTTCGGCTGGACATCTTGAAGTAATATTCACTCAGGCCATCTGGGCTCAGTGGGTCATGAGAGCAAGCCTGAAGCAAGGCCCGGACAGACTTCTCTAGTTCAAACACCAGATACACATACCCTGTTTCCAAATGAGAAGAAAAGATGCCTTAACATCCCTCATGTGGCTTCTCCTCTACCCTGGCTTTACAGTAATGAGTTCCTTCTAAGGGAGGAGACCTCAAATACACATTTTGTTTCGTGTGGTGCTGGGGATTGAACCCAGGGCATTGTGCATGCTAGGCAAACACTGACACTGAGATGAATTACCAGCCCCATATATATACTTATGTACGTACGGTATGTACGGTATGTATGTATGTATGTATGTATGTATGTATGTATGTATGTATGTGTATTTTTTTGAGGTAGGATCTCGCTCTAGCCCAGGCTGACCTGAAATTCACAATGTAGTCTCAGGGTGGCCTCAAACTCATGGATATCCTCCTACCTCTGCCCCGAGTGCTTGGATTAAAAGTGTGTGGCACCATGCCCAGATTTTTTTTTTTAATTTTTTAAAGATAGGGCCTTTTTGGTAGTCCAGGCTGCCCTGGAATTCACTATGTAGTCTCAGGCTGGCATCAAACTCACAGCAATCCTACCTCTGCCTTTAGAAAGTGCTGAGATTAAAGGCATGAGCCACCATGCCTGGCCCCAAATTGTTCTCCTGGAAAAGCCTTGTTGAATGGAAGCAATTGCTATGCCTATGCCCAGGCCAGGAGAGTGATCTATACCATCTCCCACTCTGGTAAGGGAAAAACTGTTGAGTTGGGACAGAAGACCCACCACTACCGCAAAGCTATCCCAGAACACAGAATATGCTTAGGTCAAAAAGCCAGGGAGGATGGCAGATTTATGGTCAGTTTGCCAGGGGATGTAGGTATTGCTTTAAAAGCCTAATTAAGCCGGGCGTGGTGGCACACGCCTTTAATCCCAGCACTCGGGAGGCAGAGGCAGGAGGATCGCCAAGAGTTCGAGGCCACCCTGAGACTACATAGTTAATTCAAGGTCAGCCTGGACCAGAGTGAAACCCTACCTTGCAAAACCAAAAAAAAAAAAAAAAAGCCTAATTAAACCATTGGTTCAGCTCAGTAAAGATGGGGCAGAGTGAAAATAGCACCTGCTCCTTTCTACAGGGAAGGGATCTCATTTCAGACCAGTGAGGTAATCAGATGCTGGGTCCTTGTTCCTTCCAACTCCAAAGGGAATCTCAGAATTAGGACAAGCAACAACAAAACTGGGCAGCCAAGGCAGACAAGGGAAAGTTCTCCTAACACTTCATTAAAGAGGGAAGACATTGCTGGGGTTCAGGTTTGGAGGGAAGTGGACAAGGAAGGGGTACAGAGGGAGTTCCCACTGCAGTGTAAAACTGGACATTAACTCAGAGGAAACAAAGGGATGTGAAAAGTAGAAGAGAACTATGCTTGGAGTGCCCGCACCATTTTACCAGCATGCGTCTGTGACATCCCAGCACCATGTGGTGCAGTTACATATTAGGGAAGGGAAAAAAAAGTTCCTACCATGTCTTTATTACCTTTAGGCATATTACCTTTGGGAGGACACCGGGGGTGCTTGCCATCCTTACCAGGCCATTCCACACTTAGAGAGCCAAAAACACGGAAGGTGTTAACCAATCCAGCTGCAAAGATTGGGAAGAACAGCAGAAGCTAAGATGTAGTCCACCCAAGAAAGGCACACATGCACGATCACTAGTATTTTCCCCACAGGCTCACTGTTCCTGACACACAACCCAGAACTAAGCCATAGTCTTAGGCATAAGCAGCAGACACAGGAGCACTATGGGAGCACTGGTCCCCTCAAATGCTCCACCCTGTGCTAAGGCAGAGGGTTAGGATCTGGCCTGAAGCCCAGAATTCATGCTCTTGAATGACATGCCACACCTTTACTTGTAGGTCTTTGACGCAGCTCACCTTCCGTAATATCCCAAGGAACACCTCCAAGAAACACCTTGCAAGAGTAGATGGGATTCTTATAGTTCCGGGGAGGAAGCTGGCCACTCCAGGTACAGGTAGCTTCATTCACAGCTTTGGTAGGAGACAAAAAGAGAAACAAGGAGTCAAATCACTACCTTTCCTTAGGATGAACTCGTCAGGAAGATATGAACTGGTCACAATTCCAACCTGGCTGCCTGGGAGAATATCCATAACTATCCAGAAAGATAAGACACATTGGGGGCTGGAGAGATGGCTCAATAGGTAAAAGTGCCTGCTATGCAAGCACAGGGAGCCGAGTTTGATCCCCACACGCCTTGAGTTCCAGCACTCAGGAGGCAGAGGTAGGAGGATCACTGTGAGTTTGAGGCCAGCCTGAGACAGCATAGTAAATCCCAGGACAGCCTGGGCTAGAGTGAGACCCTACCTCCAAAAACAAAACAAAAGTCAGATGTGGCTGCACAAGCCTGTAAGCCCAATGCTAACTGGGGTAGAGACAGGTGGATCACTGGGCCTTGCTGGTCAGTCAGCCTAACAGAAAAACAGCATTAGTTTCAGGTCACTAAGAGACCATTTCTTTCTTTTTCTTTAAAGTATTTTATTTTTGCTTATTTATGAGAGAGAGAAAGAGAGCGAACAAAAGTGAGAGGATGGGTGCATCACAGCCCATAGCCACTGCAAACAAACTCCAGATGCATGTGCCACCCTGTACATCTGGCTTACATAGTGTTCTGGGGAATCGAACCTGGGTCCTTAGGCTTCACAGGCAAGTGCCTAAACTTTAAGCCATTTATACAGCCCTTCTTTTTCTTTAATTTTAATTTAATTTTAGAGAGAGAGTGTGTGTGAGAGACAGAGGGAGAGACAGAGAGAAAGAGACAGGGAGAGAGAATTGGTATGCCAGGGCCTCAGCCACTGAAATTGAACTCCATACACTTGCACCACCTAGTGGGCATGTGTGACCTTGTGCTTGCCTCACCTTTGTGTGTCTGGCTTATGTAGGATCTAGAGAGTAGAACATGGGTCCTTAGGCTTGCAGGCAAGTAAGTGCCTTAACCACTAAGCCATCTCTCCAGCCCTTTTTTTATTTTTTGGTTTTGTGAGGTAAGGTCTTACTCTAGCTCAGGCTGACCTGGAATTCACTATGTAGTCTCAGGGTGGCCTTGAACTCATGGCAATCCTCCTACCTCTGCCTCCCAAGTGCTGGGATTAAAGGCATGCACCACCATGCCCGGCTCCCTCTTTTCTTTCTTCTTTTTTTTTAAAATTATTTTTATTTATTTATTTGAGAGTGACAGACATTCAGAGAGAGAAAGAGGCAGATAAGAGAATGGGTGTGCCAGGTCTCCAGCTACTGCAAACAAACTCCAGATGCATGTGCCACTTTGTGCATCTGGCTTATGTGGGTCTGGGGAATTGAGCCTTGAACTGAGGTCCTTAGGCTTCACAGGCAAGTGCTTAACCACTAAGCAATCTCTCCAGCCCTTTTTCTTTCTTTCCTTTCTCCCTTTCTCCCTTTCTCTCTCCCTTCCTTCCTTCCTTCCTTCCTTCCTTCCTTCCTTCCTTCCTTCCTTCCTTCCTTCTTTCCTTTCTTTTTTGAGAGAGAGAGAGAGAAACAGAGAGAGAATGGGCACACCAGGGTCATTTCAGCCACTGTGCATGAACTCCAGATGCATGCTCCCCCTTGTGGTCAAGTGTGGCATTGCACATTTGCATCACTTGCATCTGGCTAAACGTGGGACCTGGAGAATTGAACAGGTGTTCTTAGGCTTGGCAGGCAGGCACCTTAACTGCTAAGCCATCTTTCTAGCCCTCTCTTTCTTTTTAAAAAAATATTTTTATTTGAGAGAGGAAGAGATATACAGAGAGAATGGGCATACCAGGGCCTCCTGCAGCTGCAAACTCCAGATGTGTTTGCCACTTTGTGCATCTGGCCCTACATGGGTACTGGAGAGTCAAACCAGGGCTTTCAGGCATTGTAAGCAAGTGCCTTTAACCACTGAGCCATCTCTCCAGTCCAAAAGACCTTTTTTTTTCTTTCTTTTTTGTGAGATAGGGTCTTGCTCTAGTCCAGGCTGATCTGAAATTCATTATGTAGTCTCAGGGTGGCCTCAAACTCATGGCGCTCCTCCTACCTCTGCCTTCTGAGTGCTGGGATTAAAGGTATGCATCACTGTGCCAGCTCAAGAGACCATTTCTTCTGATTTATTTACTATTTATTTATTAGAGACAGAAGGGTGAGGGGGAGAGAGGGAAGAAGGGAGGGA
Source organism: Orientallactaga sibirica (assembly GCA_036365145.1). NCBI lineage: Eukaryota > Metazoa > Chordata > Mammalia > Rodentia > Dipodidae > Orientallactaga > Orientallactaga sibirica. The sequence goes on along the minus strand of JAEOAD010000031.1, from coordinate 4,157,358 downwards.
GAGAATGGGCATAGCCACTGCAAACAAACTCCAGATGCATGCACCACCATGTGCATCTGGTTTATGTGGGACCTGGAGAATTGAACCTGGGTCCTTAGGCTTTGTAGGCAAGCGCCTTAACAGCTAAGCCATCTCTCCAGCCCCAAGAGACCATTTCTTAAGGAAACAAGGTAGAAGAGTGACAGAGGAGGATATCTGACATACTCTGGTTTCCACACATATGTGCAGGGGTGTGAATATCTGCATAATCACATACATACAAACATACACCACACATACCAAAAAAAAGATTGATAATCCTACCTCATTAGTCCTGTTTCTAATAAAAGTGAAAGGAATACCAGATGTATAGGGTAAAAATTATTAAAACTGCTGGGCATGCTGGCACACACCTTTAATCCCAGCACTTGGGAGGAAAGAGGTAGGAGATTGCCTTAAGTTCAAGGCCTCCATGAGACAACATAGTGAATTCCAGGTCATTGTGGACTAGAGCAAGATCCTACCTCAAAGAACCAAAACAAAAAATATATATATCATAAGCTACTTCTGATTGTATAGCTGATATGCTAATCACAAAGCAGTTTTATCTTGCTATTTTTATAGTACTAAGTATAAATACTTGAGAGCAAATAGAGACATTTCATTTATAATGTCCTACAGGTCCAAATAGGCTTTTATCTTGAAGTTCAAAGAGGAATACTGTTTGCCTATTTTGGCTCTGAATACATCAACCACAAAACTTAGGACATTGCCAATAAAAACCACCATTAGGGCTGGAGAGATGGCTTAGTGGTTAAGGCGCTTGCCTGCAAAGCCTAAGGACACATGTTCGACTTTCCAGGTCCCACGTAAGCCAGACACACAAAGGTGAGGCAGGTGCAAGGTCACACATGCCCACTAGGTGGTGCAGGTATCTGGAGTTTGATTACAGTGGCTGAGGCCCTGGCACACGAATTCTCTCTCCCCCTCTAAAAAAACAAACAAACAAACAAATAAAAACCACCATTAAAGCTGGGTGTGGTGGCGTATACCTTTAATCCTAGCACTTGGGAGGCAGAGGTAGGAGGATCTTTGAGAGTTTGAGGCCACCCTGAGACTACATAATGAATTCCAGGACAGCCTGGGCTAGAGTGAGACCCTACCTCGAAAACCCAAAAACAAAACAAAACAAAAAAATGCCACCATTAAAACTCAACAAAATAGGAATGTCACAACTGTTTCCCAAGTCAGAACTATAACCTACAACTACCAGAAGCTATTTTCAACAAGCACCTGAACAGACACAGAGCTTTCCTTGCTGCCACGTTTTAGGATAAAAACATTTTCCCCCAAGCCTTCAGATTCCTAACTATGTCAGACCCAAGTATGTGAAGAGGCCCTTCCTGCTGTGTGGGTATGGAACTACTTTCTGATTGGCCTGGCCCCATTTCTGGAGGCCTGTTGTTGGTAACTAATTCAGCCTTTTCAAACCAGACTGACCTGGGTTAGGACTGGCCACTCCTTATCTATTTTATTCTCTTCCTTAAGCATGAAGGCAGACATCCAGTGAAAGAAATTACCATTTTCACTCAGGATAAGGATATAAACCATTACCTAAAAGCCACAGGTCTAATGTGTTGCTGCAGTAAGAAACTAGACACTCTCAGTAAAATGTTATGACAAAAACAGAAGTTAATATAATGGCCTCCTTTAAAAGCAAGGTAATGTCATTCCAAATGATGACACAAGAGAAAGTAGTAAGATAGGCTGCCAAAACCATTAGGTGACTAGGGTACTAGCACTGTTAGGGGAGACTTAGATCAAGACCATTGCTATGAATAGACAAACAGAAGGCCATGGAAGAAATGTAACAGAGAAACATTCATTTAGTAATAAATTGCTGACCTCAGAACAGTGACCACATCTTCAAAACATGACATATATAGCTCATACTTCTAGGCACTGGAGTAAGATAAAAAACAGATTAAATATGTACTTGAAGCTGGGTGTGGTGGCACACACCTTTAATCCCAGCACTTGGGAGACAGAGATAGGAGGATTGCTGTGAGTTCGAGGCCACCCTGAGACTACATAGTGAATTCTAGGTCAGCCTGGGATAGAGTGACACCCTACCTCAAAAAACCAATAATAATAATAATAATAATAATAATGTACTTGAGATCATTTAAATGACAGAACCTAAACTGTTCCTAAGAAGTCAGGGTACTGGGTGACATCTTGTAACTTTAGAGGTATTCAACCTGTGACCTGAAGCTGCCTATAGCCTTATACAAAATCATACTTATTTAAAAGATTATAAAACTTTGTAATTTTTCTATAACTCAGTTCCATGGTTTTGTTGCAATGGCATGAAACGTAAACATAAATATGCTTTTTTGAACCATAGGCAGAAAGTTGGTCATCTTAAGTCACTTACTATGCAGCTCCAGACAATTCTTCATCCAATGTGTCTCAAGAGAAGCCAAAAGGTTGAACATCCCCTGAGGCTTAAGGGCTACAAATGGATCACCCACCCTGAGTGCATCCTTGAGTAAGTATAATTATCAGAAAGCCTCAGGTCATAAAGCCCCAAAATGAGTTGTGGCAGTAGGGAGGCAGACACAATTCCAGGCATCATTTCCAGGCTTTCTCTTGTGAATACTTAAGAAAGAATCAAAACAAGGGTAGTGCACAGCCATCTCCATGGATGCCCACAGTGAGAAGTGGAGCTAACCCCCTATACTGTGGCACAGCCTGTGTATAAGGTTATTTGCCTCTTTATTCTCAGCCTGAAAGCTGTCCCTTACTCCACACAACAGATTTTTTTAAAATTTGTTTATCTGTAAAAGGGAGAGAGAATGAGAATGAATGGGCAATTCAGGGCCACTGCAAACAAATTCCAGACACGTGTGCTACCTTGTGCATCTGGCTTACATGGGTCCCGGGGAATGGAACCTGGGTCCTTGGGCTTTGCAGGCAAGCGCCTCAACTGCTAAGCCATCTCTCTAGCCCCCAACAGATGGTTTTTAAAGATCTGAAGACTTTACCAGGCATCCAGAGCTTCTCCTAGAGTTAAGAGTTCACAGTAAACAAAGGTCACGTTTATGTTTCAGAATGAGGTCTCATGCCCTGTATTACTAAGCCACACTCACCTGCAGCCTGCCGGTGCAGTCTGGCTTCTCTCTCTATGCTGAAGGGGTCTTTGGGAGCTTCGAGGAGGTCCCAGGATGGCCATACAGAAGCTCCTGGCCATCTTTTTGAAGCACTGGTTGGGGAGGGAGTAACTGCAGCAAGAGCAGCTTGTTCATGGTCCATCCGGGACCCAACTCCCATCTTTAAAGGGTCTCTGGGACCACTTCCTGTCAGAGACAGGAAGGGCAGAGGAGGAGAAATGCGAAGGCTTGACTAGGGGAGGAAAAAGGAAGACACAGGTTTTTAAAGGGCAGTTTTGTTATAAAGTAATAATCACACAACATAAATTACTGAAGTACCTAACATAGTTATCAGTTAATATGTATCATTTTTAGTGTGTGTACGGATATGGCACATGTGGATGTGGAGGTGCTTATTCACCAGTGTGTGTATGGAGGCCAGAGGTTGACATTAGGTGTTCTACTCGGTCGCTCTCCACCTGTCTTTTGGAACAGAGTTCTCTCACTAAACCTAGAGCTCACTGATTTGGCTATATTAGCTAGCCAGAGAGCCCTAGGAATCTGCGTGCCTCCATTTTCCCAGTGCTGAGATTAAAAGTGGGTATCCTTACGGCCAGCATTTTATGTGGTGCTGGACACCTACACTCAGGTCCTCATGCACGTTACCCACTGAGCCACCTCCCCAGATCCCACTCAGTATTTCTTTTAGTTGTTTTTTTTTTTCCTTTTCTTTTTTTTTTTTTTTTTTTTTTTTGCTTTTCAAGGTATTGTTTCATTCTAGCCCAGGTTGACCTGGAATTCACTATGTAGTCTCAAGGTAGCCTCAAACTCATGGCGATACTCCTACCTCTGCCTCCTGAGTGCTGGGATTAAAGGTGTGTGCACCATCACACCCTACCTATTCCTATTCATTTTTAAGGCGAATTACAGGTTATACTGTAAGTAGATTCTCCATCTCTTCACATAGATGTTGCCAGATAGTTTTCATCACAATTTTAGTAGCTTTTTATTGACAACTTTCCATAATCATTTTTAATGAATTTATCACATTTTATTTAGGGAACCAGCTACAGCTAAGTGACTCATCCCCCAACTGGTTTTGAGACAGTCTCAATATGTTCCCTACCTAGGCCTCAAACTCTTGCTCCTTCTGTTGTCTTAGCCTCCCAAGTAGCTGGGATTAAAGGTGTGTGTCACCATATTCAGCACTGCTAAACATTTACAGGTTTTTCAAGTTTTCAGAATCACAAATAAGATGTAGTTTATCTTTTATTTGGTCAGATTCCTAGACAAAGAATGCCAAAATGCTTTCTGTTCTATCACAAATGTATGGGAACATGAGTTATACTATATAACCTGGATGAGGCTTTAAATGTTTAAAATATTTAAAAAAATCAAAATTTGGTGACAATATTTTCTGCAAATTCAAAAAGTGTCTTATTTCCTCTTCTATAAGTGTTAGCCTTATCACCTCTCCAGGAAATTCTGAAGTAGGGTATGAGAAAGTTCTCTTAGTCAATCACAAGGTAAATTGCCAAGATAAGTTGTAGCTAAAGCATTCTAAACATAATACGCACATCTGTATGACAGTGTGACCTGCAGCTTAGAGAAGTAAAGAGATCTTCTTGTGGTTGGCCTTCTAGAAACACAGTCTTAACAGACAAAAATCAGTGGGCAATGGGAATAACAATGCTGGCATTTACTGTCTAAGACAGGCTGACAGAAGACAGGGTGGGCTCTAGAAGTCATAAATGGAAAACTATGAAAATAAAAGCAAGAAAAATGAGCTGTCCTATTCATTAAACATTCAGCTCAAGGGTTTTGGTAATAGAAAAATTGAGGGTCAGATGGCACCTAAAATTGTATTTTATTTCAGGAAGATGTCTCATTGCCAATCCCACATGCACTTAGTTCTGACTCCTAAATATACTGTCTATTCTATTCTTATGTATCATCCATACTAACTATCTTCTTCATCCATTCTAATCCATTTGATAACTCTACTTAGCATGGAGACTGTACATGTTATACATGGCTATAGGTAAGGAACACGAGATGTATAAATTTCATGACAACTTCAGACTGCAAGATGGCATGGGTCAGTACGAAAGTACAGGAGCTAGAGTCACCATTTAAAATCTTGCTAATTACTGTTATTTGTTAAGCCATCAGTTGTAAATTCTGAGATATTATACATAGAGGTATATAAATGATAACTGTTTAAAGGCTAAAGAAAACACCCTGTACTTCAATAAACAAAATACATCTAAGACCTCCATATTTACTTTCAAAATTAACTGTTTTCCAATAGCTCTTAGAACAACATGTAAAAAGACAGTCCCCAATCCTGGATGTATTGTTCATAGGTATTCAAAGAACCCTTGATTCTGTTGAGGATGAATGGCTCTACAGAGGGGCCCAGCACTTTCCAATCCTCCCACTGGCCCACCTCCCAGCCTCCATCAATGGACAGGCACACTATTTCAAGCTCTAAGACAGACACTACATCTTCCTTTCCTTTTGACACACACAGACAACATAGCCTTCACCCACCCCTTGCAAAATGTGTTACATACAATCAAATCTGAGAGATGATCTGATCCAGAGCTGAAGCCACTCGTGTCTGAGTCAGAGGGGCTGCTGGAACGGGAATCTAGGATGGGCCGGGTGTCCAGGCGGGATCCTCTAACTGAGGATGTTGAAAACTTGTCCAAGTCAGACCCAAGAGGATCCAGAGGCAGGAAGCTCAAGGGGGTTTTTCCTAGGACATTTCCCAGTGGGTTTTGGAGCATGCTCAATACTAGGATGACAAAAAAGAAAAAAAATAACTTCTTAGTTTCCCACCCCCCCACACTCCAGATAAGAGCCCTTTTCTTCCAGTTACCCAAGGCAGGACCCTTTATTCTGTTGAGGATGAATGGCTCTACAGAGGGGCCCAGTGGTTTCCACTCCTCCCATTGTCCCACCTCTCATAAACACAGTATAATGTGTATATATAACCAACCATGTTAGAGACCTGGTCACCAAAGCCCCATTAGAGAAAGTTGTAGAATGACTGTCTGGAAAGCAAAGTTGCTTCTGTTAAATCAACAGTAAAACTCCTGCTCTCTGTCATCAGGCTTAAAGACCAGTCAGTATCAGCATGAGAAATTTGGTCACAGCTGCTTTTCTGTCTAGATACCCACAGCACAACTAGTAACCTACACTATACTCCTTTGCTGTGTGCCACTATGTTGATTACAGCTCCACTTTTCTAATGCCACACTGCTAAAACATAGAATTGCATGCAACACACCGCATAAGTATGCCACTCACTCCATGTAAGAATTCTCTTATGCAAGCTTCTGATGCAGCCCTCATTTTGAAATATTTGGGAAGTAAGTAGAATGACCTTGTGAAGCCCACTATCCAACAAAACTAAGCTGTAATGAAACCTTAGGTATGACACCTCCTGTGGGTGATTGATTATCAGCCTTAGCCTACCTGGCTTCTCTGAGCTTCCACTTTCTTCTCACAGGCCTTTTGGGTGGAATATAAACTACTTCAAGCAATTGCTTTTAATTGCTGAGCCATCTCCTCATTCCTAAGCTATTTCATAACATTACTAGGAGGGTTCAATAATCAGACAACAGATGTAAAGTACTCAGCAGAGAATGCACAGCACACACACAAACACACACAAAAAAAATACCATCAGATGTGGTGGAGTATGTCTGTAAACCCAGCCACCTGGGAGGCAGAGGCTGGAGAATTGTGAGTTCTAGGACAGCCTGAACTACGTATTTCGATCTTGACTCAAAAAAAAAAAAAAAAAAATCAAGAAGGGATAGAGAGATGGCTTAGCAAGGCACTTGCCTGCAAAGCCAATCCAGTTTCATGTTCCTAGGTCCCACATAAGCCAGATGCACAAGGTAGCACATGTGTACGGAGTTTGTTTGCAGCAGCTATAGGCCCTGGTGAACCCATTCTCTCTTTCTCTCAAATACATAAAGTATTTAAAAAAAAATAAAGAGAGAGAGAAAGAAGAAGGGGAATGAGAGAGGGAGGGTTTTCCCCCTACGCTTGGTCTCATGGAAATGAGGGAACTGAGTGAACCACATCCTCCATCTACTGTGATGAAGAGTAAAAGGGCTTTGCCATGGAGAGATGGACATACTTAGCCTACAATGGAAGCCTTAATTTGATACAAACAGTGACTGACTACCTAGATCCTCTTCAGCTTTAATAATTCCATGAAAATACAAGCTACCCTGAGCTGATTACCTACCAAGCCTCCAAATGGCAGGAATAAACCTCTCCAAATCTTAAATCAAAGTCAAGGCATGTTCTCAGGGTTCCAGAAACACTGACATTCATGACAGAACATATGCACAAGATCCAAAACATCTGTTACCATGGAATTAGACCTGCCCACTCTCCTGAGGCATATGACCTCCCCTTCCAGTTAAAGACATAGTAGGTGTGTGTATCCTTAACTTTTTCATTTCTAAGCACAGGGGATATTGTGGATGAATTTAACCAATTATTATTCTATAATGTAAAAATGCTTTAATTAATAAAAATCAGTCCCTTTTTATCTTAGCCAATATCTGTATCATCAGTCTTAATTTTAGGATGTGTATGATCTATATGGCTGGAGGATTCAAATCGTATCTACAAAAGAACTGGTTTACTATTTTACTTTTTAAGGAAATATTCTTTTACCTAGGCCTTTCCTTTTTTGAGAGAGACAGAGAGAGAAGGAGAGGAAGACAGAGATGGGCACACCAGCAGCCTCTCAGCGCTGCGAATAAAATCCAGATGTGCGCGCCCCCTTGTGGTCAAGTGTGGCATTGCGCCCTTGTGTCACTTTGCATCTGGCTAAACGTGGGACCTGGAGATTGGAACCACTGGAGACTGGAACCAGCATTCTTAGGCTTAGGAGGCAAGCGCCTTAACCACTAAGCCATCTTTCCAGCCCTTTCCAAGTGATTTATTTATTTTTTTAGAGAGAGACACAGAGAGAGACAGACAGAGAGAGAGGGAGACAGATAGAGAATGGGCATGCCAGCAGTCTCTCAGCTGCTGTGAACAAAATCCAGATGTGTGCGCCCCCTTGTGGGCAAGTGCGGCATTGTGCCCTTGCGTCACTTTGCATCTGGCTAAACGTGGGACCTGGGGATTGGAACCGGGTTCTTAGGCTTAGGAGGCAGGCGCCTTAACCACTAAGCCATTTCTCCAGCCCTCCAAGTGATTTTTAAACACTAAGTCTTAACTATATGCTGGTACTAAATGTCTCAAAATGTTTAGATTCTGATGCTCATCACAAGTAACCCTTGACATATTTCTCAAGTAATCTTATTAAGCCCCTGCCTGAAATAAACAGAAAATTAAAGCATCAGAGCCTGGTTTTGGAGAGGGCAGGAGATGTGCAGACTCGCTAGTGTTTCCTCTTTGCAGTTGTAAAAGTCTGGCCCAACAGCACTGTGAAGCATAGATGGTACACAGCAATCTTTAAAGTGCTACCAATGCCCTAGCAGGCCTCCTCCTCCTTCACATTTTACAAAAAGAAGCTTAGGGTGGTGAACAATAAGATAACAATTAAATAATAAAGAGCCTTGACATCCAGGTTAAAGAATTTTGATATTATCCTGAGGATAACTGAAAGACACTGAAGAGATAGTCTAAAAAACTGCTGAGGGTGGCAAAGGAGGCTGGCCAGAGAAAGTAAAGATGGACAGCAGTACCCAACTAAGAGGGTGATGGAACACTTACATTGGAGTTACAGCACTTTCTCCAGCAGAACGAAGGTAGTTCTGGATGGCTAGTGGACCCACTGAGGGATGTGATTATTTTCCTTCATGGGAGTATGAAAAAGAACATGAGTAACAGAAGAAGACAGCAAAAGAGGAGTCAAAAGAGTGCATCAAGCCGGGCGTGGTGGCACACGCCTTTAATCCCAGCACTCGGGAGGCAGAGGTAGGAGGATCGCCGAGAGTTCAAGGCCACCCTGAGACTACACAGTTACTTCCAGGTCAGCCTGAGCCAGAGTGACACCCTACCTTGAAAAACCAAAAAAATAAAAAAATAAATAAAAGAGTGCATCATACATAGGTTATAAGCTAAAGACAGAAGCCTGTCAGTAAGGATTGGGAGCAGAGAAATGGAGAGCTAGTTACTTCCGTAGGTTGACACCTCTAAGAATGAAAAAGAGAAGAAATAAAGATTTGTGATGAGGGCAAGGTCCAGGATATGGAAGCAGGATATGGGCGGCTGAAGTGGAATGTGTGAAGTCTGAAACACTGCAGAGGTTATCCATACACACATTAGTGATAGTTGTGATGGGGCTTAAAATAAAACAGCAAGAATTGATATCATCAGAGATGGGAAAGGACTGGCAAGTAGGTAAGGAGGAACAAAGGGAATGACCCTGAGGGAGATGAGGCTGGGACAGTGAGTAGGCTCCACCTAGCAAAGCAACACTTAAAGAAAAGCCTTCAGCTAACAGACATTGGGAGAAAAACAAGATCAGGGACAGCTTGTTAATAGTGGAAAAGGAGACTTTCAAGTGGTACAGCAGAGAGCTCTGGAAGCTGTTAAGGGAGACATATGTGAACTGAAGTTCCCAGAAAAAAAAACACACCTGTGCTCAAGATTCTATCTATAAGGCTGATTAATTAGTTATAACTTCTGAGATCATGGAGAGCTGGAACATTCCAAGTCCAGAGGCAAATTATGTTGGGCTAATTTTAGCCCCCTTTAATAGCCATTTGTTGCCTGCCTCTGTGTTTGACCTAACACACTTGTGATAATCAGGTAAAGTCCTTTTTATTTATTTATTTCTTAAAGTCCTTTTTAGAATGTACAAACAAACCCATAGCATCCATCAGCCCAAAGGCCAAGAATGCCATTAGGTAACACCTAAGCAGAGACTTCCTTGCTTTGCTGTAACCCATCTACCTAAAATTTCCACCAAGGAATTTTATTTTTTTTAGATAGGGTCTCACTTTAGTGCAAGCTGATCTGGAATTCACTATGTAGTCCCAGGCTGGCCTCAAACTCATGGCAGTATTTCTACCTGTGCCTCCTGAGTGCCACCACACCCAGCCACCTTAATTTATGACTCTCTTGTATCTTGTTATTATAAAAACCTTCATGAAACTATTACTGTGTTAGAACATGGCATCTGAGGTAACCTGAATCTGTGTTCCTGGACCACAGTCACTCCTATTTATTGTAGAATAAGCATTCTTACTCCGCTTTTTAAAGTGAGAGCTTTGTTTTTTTTTTTTTTGCATTGATACACAGCATAGAACACTATGCATAACAATGCCCAAGAGAGGATATTGGCTCACATGGATCATATCTGAGGGCACCAAGGAGGACAAAGAACTATGCTTTCACCTAAAAAAGCTGTTATTGGAAACAGTAAATAAGCAACATGGTAGCCACTACAGGCAACCTCATGTCTTCACATCAGTTTGTATACTGGGTACCTCAGGTAACATGTCAACTCTACTGTGCCTACAAAAAGATGGAGGCTTTGTCAAACTCCTGCATCAATGACAGAAAGAAATTATGCTTATAGCAATCCTTTACTATGGTAATAAGCTTATCTATTAAATGGAAAATGGCATGAGAACCCAAACTGGCCACTAATGAGCTCAATTTCCTTAAGAACTCACAGCACCTGGCCAGTCATCATATATACGTACGTACGTACGTACGTACGTATGTATATGTGTATATATATATATAAATTTTTTTCAAGAAAGGGTTTCACCCTAGCCCAGGATGACCTGGAATTCACTATGTAGCCTCAGGGTGGCCTAGAACTCACAGCAATCTTCCTACCTCTGCCCCCCTAGTGCTGGGATTAAAGGCATGTGCCACCACCCCTGGCCCAGTCACCTACTTTATAATCTGACCACACTCAGTCAGGTTTCTTCCATTTCCCTATCATCTAGCACATGCCAGAAGCACTTTGGATAAATATGAATCTTTTACCAAGTCCTAAAGAATATTACTCAATCTTAACCAAGGAAACAGGCTCAGAGAGCAGTTGATGTGTAAGAGTAACAGCATGGGATCTGATCCTATCCAAGTTCAAGCTTTATTTTCTGTAATGCATCATTTATTAGCTACTTTAAAAAATTACATATACTTGTGTTCATATTCTTGTAACTTCTCCATTTTGTTCAAATTATTCAAGACCTGCAACTACAGATGAACAATGTCACCTACTATAAGTAGCAGGGAATCTAACGCACTTATGTCTCAAAATTTAGCTATGGCCTTGCCACTGCAGGAACTCGTCAAAAATCCACCTTAGGGGCTGGAGAGATTGCTTAGTGGTTAAGTCACTTGCCTGTAAAGCCTAAGGACCCATGTTCAACTCTCCAGGTATCACTTAAGCCAGATGCACAAGGTGGTGCACACATCTGGAGTTTGACTGTAGTGGCTAGAGGTCCTGGAATGCCAATTCTCTCTCTCTCACTCTCTCATATAAAAAAAATCCACCTTAGATCCCACTGGAGACCTGAATCAAAATTTTAATGAGATTTCCCAGTAGATCTGTGTGTACATTAAATTTTGAGAAACTCCAATCTAGAAAACCTAAGCTTGCTACTTTAAGTTTCAATTTTTAAAAATTTATTATTTTTTTACACCAAGGCCTCTTGCTGTAGCAGACAAATGTTTCTACCACTTTTTGCATCTTGCTCATGTGGGTGGCTTGGGAACTGAACTCAGGCTGGCAGGCTTTTCAAGCAAGTGCCTTTAACCACTGAGTCATCTTATCAGCCCCAACTTTAAGTTTCTAATCTCTCCCCTTATGACATCCAAACAGCTTTCATATGTAATCATTTCTCTTAATGGCAAATACAGCTTTTACAGCACAAAGACAACTAAAGCTCAAGGAATGGAAGTGTTCACCAACTGAAACCAATGTGGCTGTACAGGACATTTCCTAAGGCATTTGATTTCTGAAGACATTGGGTGGGGTTAGAGGGAGAAGTAGAAAAATCAGGAACAACAAAGAATATAAAGAGTGACCTGGGGGCTGTGGAGATGCCTCAGGGGTTAAAGGTGATTGCTTGCAAAGCCCTGGTTCAATTGCTTAGTACCTACTTAAAAGCCAGATGTACCAACTGGCACATGAAACTGAAGTTCCTCTGCGGCAGCAGCAGGCTTTGAGCACCCAATACTCACTCATTCTAAGACACACACACACACACATTTACAAGAGACATGGAATATAATAATACTTTCAGGAAAAGTAATGGCCAAGCCCAACAGAATACACTGTAAAGACCATTTAAGATAGTCACAGGATGCCAGGTGTGGTGGCACATGCCTTTAATCCCAGCACTCGGGAGGTAGAGGTAGGAGGATCGCTGTGAGTTCAAGGCCAGCCTGAGACGACATAATGAATTCCAGGTTAGCCTGAGCTACAGTGAGACCCTACCTCGGAAAAAAAAGAAAAAAGAAAAAGAAAGACAGTCACAGAATTTAGTAAGCTCACACTGAAGGGAAACATGGGGAGCTAGGGACTACTATTTGGGGTAGATACATATTGAGAGAATGCAAAGAAAGTACCACAAAAGACTTTACTGTATCACCTGAAAAACTTGGGAGTATAAAATTGTAGTTTAATAAGATAATCATATCAATTTTTAATGATCTTACGCTCATAACTGTTTTGTTATATATAAATGAATGTAAGATCACTTTTAGGCTGGGCACATAACTTTAATCTTTCATACTAGCATTTTGGAGGCTGAGGTAGAAGGATCACTGTGAGGGGGGTTCCAGGTCAGCTGGGGCTAGAGTGAGACCACACTTCAAAAAACCAAGAAAATTACATTTTTAATAGTTCAGAGAAACCTATATTACATATAAATATATAGAGAATGCACAGTTGATAAAGCAAATGGGATAGAATGTCAACAGTGGGAGAATTTGGATAAAGCTGGTTTGAGATTTCTTTCAGCCCACAGAATTAGCCAAGTTTCTGGAAACTGTGACCCAGTCAGATGCCCTACAGTCCTGACTGCCACTCTATAGCCCAACCTGGCAGAGGGTTCCAGTTCATTAATGCCACCTCAGAATACAAGAGACCAAATCAGCAATGATATTTTTAGATGATTGTTAACTTTCTCTACTTTCACCCTTCTATGCCAGCTCCTATGGTTTTAAGCTGAGTCACTGTTGGAATTTCTGAAGCTCCCTAGGAGTATAGCAGCATCTAAGGTCTGATGGAAGTACTGGCAAAGGCAGCAGGACCTGGCACTGGATGCCTACATTGCAAGACATTCTTCTGAGTTTGAGCTCATCTGAGATGGGTTTAGTCCTGGGACACCATCACCAAACACTTATTACCTACTAGATTAGGGCCACTTTTTCTAGCCTAAGATATGGCTATGTATCTGGTCCTGCTGGTAGAGAATCTACCTGAAGGTACAGGCACAAGAAAGGGAGAAGGCAACACTGAAAACAGACCCTTTACCTTTGACTCCAAATCTACAACAACCTCAGCTCCAGTGGTGACCTTCTGAGTATGGACTCTTTGGCTGACTCTGCAGCTCTTGGGTCCAAGGTGGTCTACCTTAGTGTACTCCTAATCTTGATTACCAGACAAATTCCATTACCTACAGAGATGATGTACTCAAGGTCTATGGGAAATGTGGTGGTTTGAATCATGTCCTCCATAAACTAATGTGTTCTAGATGCTTGGCCCCCAGCTGGGAGCAACTTTGGAGATAGAGCCTTGCTTAAGGAAGAGTGTTTCTGTGGGTGGAACTTGCGATTTATTAAGCCCTAGCTTGTTAGTGTTAGTTTGGCTCTCTTTCTTGCTGCTGTTTTCTGCTTGCTGTGGCAAGGAGGTGATGCTCAGCCTTTACTTGTGCCATGCTTTCCCCTGCCATCATGATGTTTCCCCTCAAGACTATGAGAAAAAATAAAATCTTTCCTCCCACCAGCTGCTTTTATTTGGGTGTTTGTTTTGTCCCAGCAGCAAGAAGGTAAGTACAATAGAAAATTAGTACCAGGACTGGGGTTGCTGCTGTTTGAAATCTAATTGTGTAGGGGGTTTTCTGTTTTTGTTTTTTGTTTTTCAAGGTAGGGTCTCACTCTGGCCCAGGCTGACCTGGAATTAACTATGTAGTCTCAAGGTGGCCTCGAACTCACAATGATCCTCCCACCTCTACATCCCAAGTGCTGGGATTAAAGGCGTGTGCCACCATGCCAGGCTAATTGTGTAGTTTTTGATCTTTTGGAATTGACTTTTGGGAGGAATGTGGAAGGATTTGAAACCTTGACCTAGGATATGCCTTGTAGTGCTATAAGTAGAGTTTGACAGACCATCTGGTCAGTTGAAAGACCTAAATGCAGAAAGAACTGTGGATTATGAGGTTTGGCTTATCAGCGGAAGAGAACTTTGTCCAGACTAAGTTAGAGGCAGTTTGTGTGAGAGACTAGCTGTGTTTTGCCTATATCCTAAGAACTTGAGCAGGGTTGAGTTTAGAAGAAATGGACTGGTGTGAGCAGATGGATATAGCACAGAAAGAAATCAAAGTTCTGGGCAGAGACTGTAGTCTGCTTTAGCCACAAACTGTTTGAGAGATTACCATCATTGAGATTGGGCCAGCTGTTCTGCACAGGGACAGCAGGAAGAATACTGAATATTTTGAAAGCAGGGAAGCAGAATACTGAGTTTTCTTATTCTTCAAAGTCAGCTATAATTGCCCCCTGGCTTAACAAATTTGGTAGCTTGCCTTAGACTACAGGAATATACAAAAAGTAGGAAAGAAAGGGTCATTGGATTTTCAATGTAGTTTTTTGTGGAGATGGCCCCTAGGCAATACGTGACAGAGATGTTAAGAGTCCCTTCATGGAGGACTGACAGAGCCATAAGGATGAAATGTGTGTTGCAGTAGAGACCTCAGGATTTTTGAGATGCCAGGAATACAGAATATCCCCCACAAACTCATGTATTTTGAATGCTTGATCCCCAGCTGGGGCAACTTTGGAGATAAAGCCTTGCTGGAAGAGGTGTGTTGTTGGGGATGGACCTTGAGGTTTATTAGCCCTAGCTTGGCAGTGTTAGTTTGGTTCACTCTCTTGTTGCTCTTTCTACCTGTTGTAGCAAGGTGGCCTCTGCTTGTGCCAATGCTTTCCCATGTCATCATGAAGCTTCCCCTTGAGACTATAAGCAAAAATAAACCCTTTCTTCCCATCAGCACTTTTGGTTGGGTGTTATGTCCCAGCAATGAGAGAGTGACTACAACAATAAGGTCAGCACACACCCAACCATCTCAACCTCTTTCTCACACAGGAGGCACTTGTTAAACTGCTTCACAGGTTTTCTCTTCTTTCTGCACTGGAAACTGTTCCCAAATAAGTGACCTCACTCCATAAAAATCTCATGCTCAAGTGCTTGATAAAAAATGTGTAAGTGAATTGTCATGTCCTAGAAGTTACTAGGATCTAGAGAATCTTTAAGAATCTGGACATCAAGATTATCAATGCAAGAAAGAGGCATGATGGTAGAAAAACATTATTGGAAATATGCAGCTAAAAAAATACCCAGAAAAAAATGGGGATGTAGAGCTCAGTTGTGTACCATTTGGGTAGAATGTTCAAGGCTCTGGGTTCATCCCCAGTATTGCAATAAACTAAACAAAATCATACCAGAAAAGAAAAAGAAACAACAGAGCGGCTCAACACTCGCCATTCATTGAACAAACATTTAGCAAACTGCCCTGAGTTAGGCAGTGTGCTACATGCTGGGAAGAACAGTATCGAAGACTTGGGAATTAAGGAAGATTTACACGATAACTTAGCTGGGCCCAGGAAGTCCATATTCTATGCAGGACAGACTTAACTCTACTTTAAAAATGGTTCCAAAAAAGATAATTTCGAAGAGGCTGGAGGTCAGATCCAAAATGCTGAAGAATCCCCTATCATCTCAAGCTAATCTAACCTATGGGGAACCTACAAATGACACAACACAAGGAACACTCCATCCACTGGTTAACAGTTAGGGTAGAAACTAGACAGGGAGCATGGGTTAATCCCATAAGACTCCTAAAAGGGAGTAGACAGGATGTATCCTCTGACATCCTTAGGCTGAGCATCTGGTTTGCCCACCTGACTTCTATACAAAATATTCATTAGGAGTCCTTATTTCCAGGCCCCTCAAAGTACATTTTAATAGTCACTATTCTCTCCTGCTGAGTAATGCTGCACAGAAAGAAGTCACAAGAGAAATGGCAAAAAGACAATTCCAGCGGGTGGTATAGCTGATGAGCTGAGACTGAGAGGTAGGAACTTTTTGGTGAGTGCTTTCAACTTCAGAGACCTCATCAAGGGAGCACAACACTTCTAGCTACATATCCCCTGCATTTCATGTGAGATATCTAAGTCTTCTTGTCTAACATATTACAATTCTGATTATAGGAATATAGGTTAAACAGGAATACAAAAGTTTTAGAAACAAAGAGGCCAGGGTTGGAATGCTGGGTTTGTCAACAGTTGACCACTTTTGTAACTTTGCAACTTCTATGAGCTTTTTTCCTTACCTGTGCAAGCATTAAAATCATGTGATGTACTCAGTATAAAAAGTAATCAATAAGTGGTAGGTATTAGTCATTTCATTTTCCATTCAAGAATACTGAGGACAGCCTCCACAGCCCTGCTGTTTCCACTATAGAAGCAGGACAAGGATAGCCGTGGATAAATACCATTGGGAGTCTCCCAGAAAAGTACGTTTTTAACATTCATCTTGCTTGAAATTCTTCCTCCCCAGTAAGGGGTAAGGACTACAAGGGAAGGATCACACAAAGTACCACATTCAAACCTATGCTGGCCTTATAGGCACAGCTCTCAAAAAAACTTTCAAAGTAAATCTTCGAGCAGGCCTGAGTTTAAAAACAAAAACAACAACAAGAAAAACCAACCTACATAGCAGAAGTACTTTGGCCCCTTATGAATGTTCTCCATGTGACATCTCATGCTGTGAACTCAATGAAAGATTGTGCCAATGCAAAAAAAAAAAAAAATCCTTTGGGAAGAAAACAGACATCTCAATGAGAGCAATTATTATGCTGTATTTGGTATATCTATCATCTATTTTTCCTTGGTAGTTATAAGATCTTTTTTTAAAAAAAAGTATTTATTTATTTATTTATTTATTTATTTATTTATTTATTTGAAGAGAGAGAGAAGATAGAGGAGGACAGGGAGAGACTATAAACAGGCATACCAGGGTCTTTTGCTGCTGCAAATGAACTCCAGATGCATTTGCCACTTTGTGCATCTGGCTTTGTATGGGCATTGGGTGATCAAACCTGGGCCAGGAGCCTTTGCAAGCAAATGCCTTTAACCACTGTACCATCTCCCCAGTCTTAGTTATGGAGATTCCTTTTAAAAAATATTTTATATTTATTTGAGAAAGATGAGAGAGAGAATACGAATGAATGAGAATGTCAGGGCTTTCATCCACTGCTAACGAACTCCAGATTCATGTGCCACCTTGTGCATCTGGCTTACATTGGTCCTGGGGAATCAAACCTGGGTCCTTCAGCTTTGCAGGCAAGTGCCTTAACCACTAAGCAATCTCTCCAGCCCATGGAGATTCTTAATGTCAACAATTTTACCCTATTTCACTGACAAACCATTCAGTGCCCCCAAATGCAATGCCTGGCATATAGCCAGTGTTTGATGTGTGCTGAGTGAATGAATTTAGGTATCTGAAGTCAAGAGCCCTGCCCTTCAACCTTGCTTACCACACTGCCAATTTTTTTTATATCTGAAATATTTTAAAATAAGATGTTCATAGAACAATTACTTCCAAATATTTAAGAGTGACAGGGATGATGAGATGTGAAGCCATAACTCCTGGGCAGCATCACCAAACAAGAGTCCAAGGAATAAGCTTGCACCTGGGTTTCACACAGGGACAACAGGATACTGGGATGTCTACAAGGACAACTCTCAGATTTCCTGAAGCAACTGAATTATCTCCTTTGTGAAAAAAACAGTGAGTTAGATTTCAGATGGGGAGGCAATGTAGGTACTGGCACGTGGGCTGCATGTTCCATATTGCTGGTGAGGGTGCACGATCTGGCACTGCAGCTGGCTGGTGGGAGAGGAGCATCCTACTCCAGTAGGCAGCACCCTTATGTGGGCTTTCAGAGAAGGCCCAGAACTCAGGGAAAGGAGATGGCTACTACTACCAGCTCCACAAACGAAGGACAACATGGAAATTAAAGACAGGTGTGTTCTTAACTGTCAGACGGGAAGAAACACCCATGCTAATCTTGCCCTCAACAAATTCATGGCTCTGGTCTGTCTCTGGTCCTTATGAATTCTAAGGC
Source organism: Orientallactaga sibirica (assembly GCA_036365145.1). Taxonomy (NCBI): domain Eukaryota; kingdom Metazoa; phylum Chordata; class Mammalia; order Rodentia; family Dipodidae; genus Orientallactaga; species Orientallactaga sibirica. The sequence goes on along the minus strand of JAEOAD010000031.1, from coordinate 4,138,871 downwards.
TCAGGCTGCATTCCTTCCCTAATCCACAAAATCATGTAATATTTATCACTAAAGTGCTTGAGATGGAGAATGAAGAAAAACATCCCTTCTTCAGAGACAAACAATTACAAGATTAGGCTTTTTAAGTGGTGGGAAAGCTGATAAAATTATGACTAGATCCAAGTATTCCTTTTTGAGACAGATTCTTGCCCCCTTACCTTAGTCTCCTCAGGAGCTGGAGTCACAGGCGTGTATCACTATAGCCAAACTAGTTTTTATAGCCTAATTCCACCATTAATTTTTAGGCCAGGCTCTCTAAGCCCTAAGCTAGACATAACTGAATTTCTATTGGCCCAAAGCTGTATTTCAGAAGCTACCCTTGTAGCTAAGAGAAATAAGAACCAAAGAAGGGCAACACCTCAATTTGATGCCAATACAAGTTAGATACTGATGACCATACACAGGTACCCATTTCCTGTGTGAGTTCTTTTGTCTTTTGCTCAGGTCCTGTGGGAGTGAGGCTAGGATAAGATTGGCTTTAAAAAATACAAAAAAGAAAGTACTGTAGCCTCTAAGCCAAGGTCCAGGAAAAGGACATTAAATAGTGACTCCACACTTCCTGGCCCTGGGGAATAGGGCACATATCAACCTTTCCAGAAAAGCCTGAGTCAGCTGAAGGGCAGTACTTCAAGAGGTCCCCACCTTAACCTGCAGGTAGTTTTAATTAAGGCAAGTTCTTCCAAATATACAACCCAATTAAAAAAATTAACCTTCCTTGTCTAAATGGGATTTACCAAAATAAATTGGCATTAAAATGCCTAACAGACAAGAGTCCCAGGCTCTGCAAAGCATTCTAAAAAAAGACCTGCGGCAAACAGGGTGGAGACCAGCAGTACCTTGCTTGCTACCATGACTGCTGGCTCCTAGACCAGAGAAGTAGGAACGGTCAGGCGGTTCTCAGTGTAACTTCACTGTCAGCATCAACAGCAAATGGCTGCACCCCAGAACACTTACTTTCCATTTTCCTATAAAATCTGTTGCCTGTCGCCTCTCAACCTTTTGACTAAAATCATGTACTGTATCTGTTCTGATCAGTTTAAATTCTGCTGCCAACATTTGTTATTATAAAGTAAAATATGCAGACTTCAAGTATTATTGTAGTATTTAAGTTTCATTTCTTCCTGAACACTCTTAAGACTTGTATCTATCTGGTCAACATTCCCCTGAGTAAAAGAGCAAAATAAACAGGTAAGAAGGTCTGAGTAAATGCAATTCAAAGGTTCAATAAGTCCCTTCAATTCACCCCCAATAAATTCTACCAAGCAGCCAAGGAACCCTAAAGGGGAGTGGCTCTCCTTTTATCTATCTAGTTGAGAGCGAGTGAGAGAGAGAACATGAATATGAGAATGAATACAGAAGAAAAAGGGCCTCTGTAGCTGGGAGTTACCCCACCCTGCTTACCTTGCCTACCCCCTTTCTAGGACCAATGTTCTTAACCTTATGTTAAGGCAATTCCAACATTCAAGCATTACTTAGCCTCACCTGAGGTTAAAATCCTTCCTTTCCCTTCCCTTCCCATGACTCAGGGACCACTCAACCTTCATGTATAGCTCCTTAGTTTTAAAAGCTACTAAGAAATAGAAGCTAGTTACATAGTAATCAGCCCCTTAAATCCCCTCCCCCACATAAAAGTGTTTTGCTTCATCATCTCCAAGACAGGCCTGGGCACCAGGGGGTTGGCTGGCTCATTTCTGCATAAGGCTATAACCTTGGGGACTTTTCTCAGGGCCACCCCAAGTGTAAGCTAATAACTCCAGGGAATTTATCAGGGTAAGTGGAAAAGCTATGCTCATCTTTAGGAGCTGCCATCTGTCCTGCCACACTCACAGCTACCATTTCCATTTCTTGCAAAACAGCTCCATGTTGTGTATATGTGGGGGGAGTGATACAAAGGGGAATAGAACAACTGTTGCTTTGCTCACCACCCCATGCGTCCCCTCCCCCAGCCACCTAATTTTCTGGCACTCACCCGAGTGTGTGCTGCTCTGGGCTGAGGAATCTGAGTCCTGAGTGCTCCAGGGTCGGTCCCAGCCGGTCAGACTGAGGGACTGCAGGCCAAGGCACAAGTCATTTGCATCTGGGAGGCCACGGGAAGATTCTTGCGCAGAGGTGGGGAAAAGCATCCTGCTTGTAACTGCTTCTTCCGAGTCCTGGAAGTCTGCTTTGGACAGGAGGATAGCAGAAACCCCAGAGTTAAGGGCTGTCTTTTCCTAACACTATCAACAATAAATAACACTAATAGTTTCCCCAGGTTCAGGGGCCAGATATCCAAGCTGGCTCAATGTGTAGCAGCTGCCTTTGCACTTTTGGGGGCGTTGAAGTAAGAGCAGTTGCCACATAGCCCCCTCCCCACACACCCCTATCCCGTCTGCATTACAGACTGGGCAGCATGTGATCAGGCTGCTGATGCTTCCCGCTGCCAGTGACATCAGCCGGCTGAGCCCTGCGATACAGCAGCAGCATCATCCCTCACAGATCGGGGGAGGAGCAGGAGGGGACAACAACAGGGAGGAGACTTGCCTCCCAGGGAAAAGACAGCACAAGAGCTACTTGGAATAGTCCGGGTGCAGTGCTGCTAAGTCAGGCTTGCAAGGCAGACCCCTCCCGTCTCCAGCAATGATGGCCAAGTGGCCCTCAGGCAAGACTGAAGTCCTCTCTGCTGACAGGGAAGCTAAAACCAAAGCAATGGACTGCCTGCTTGTGCAGCTCTACCCTCCAGCCCCTCCCTGCCCCTCCCTCCCTCTGCTCTCCACCCCCAAACCCAAAAACACTCTAGTCCTGGACTCCCTCCAGCTGCTGGCTCAAGCCCTGGCTTTGCAGCCTAATGCAAAGCTTCACAATCCTGCTGGCAAGTGCTCCAAGTGGCCCCTGAGCAGCACCCTGACACAGCAGTGTTTGCCCCTGAGGAATGGGATAACCTTCAGAGAAACAGTACACTTGGACCCTAAGGAGTAACACCTGGTGCTCCAGGCTGGTCTGAGAACATCTCATCATAGGAAAAGGGAGGGAGAGTTACCATGCTGTTTCAGGTATATCTCACAGGACATGGCCCATAAGCCACACACCACAGTGATACCTGCTGTCACTAGGATAATCTGTGTTCCTAAACTCCATAACACCAACAGGATGGGCATTGGAGCATCAGACCTAAGGACCCAGCTCTTCCTCTCCTCCTAGCAACTAAAGGCACTGACTGAGGCAGTGTCCGACAGACCCCAAGAGAAAACAGTCTCAGAAACTCCTATAATATCCAGAAGTCCCTGCTTAGGGGCTCATATCACCCTGCTCTTGTCAGTACTATTTCTCCTGAATTTCTCCTTTCAGGAGCCCTTGGGCTATCTGGGCCAGCTATAAACATCACTAATACCATTAATTGCCATAATTTCTCTCAGAGGTGATTGCCCAGAACCAAGAACCTACTTCAGTGAACTCCTCAAAGCTCCAGTAACAAAGTGTGGTAAAGTCCAACTTTTAAAGCTTCTGTCATTTCCTCTTTACCATCATCTCCTTCTTAGTCAGTCCTTTTTCAATACGGACTCCTCCCCACCCCCCACTAGGCTTCTTCCTCATAAGGGATAAGGATAGGGCAACAGTCACACCTGCACCAGGCTGGCAGCACTCCATCTGCCTGTTCTCTGTTGCAAGGAGAAGCAAGTAGATATGGAAAGCATGTGCACCTGGGACCTCCCAGGGCCGGGTCTAAACCAGGCAAGAGAGAGATGGGCTAGTGCTGTTAGCCACAGGAACATCTAGTCGGAGCAGCATATCCTATGTATACTCAGACACAGATTCTGGAGGGGAATAGTCTGTGGGAGGGGTTCCTCCCTTCAGAGGATTTTTTTTAAAGCTTTGCTGCTGTGTCATCGCTCCATGATTTTCCTGTCTGGCTGTAGACACTCGGCTTGCTCCCTGTCTGTGTCTGTCAAAGCTGTGTTGTCACCACTGTACAGGCTAAGCAAGAACTCACCCATATTGGACCTGGCCCCATCCTATTCCCTCCTATTTCTGCCTATGTCCACCCTTCTCCCAAGCAAAGAATATACTTTCAGATTAATCCACATTTTAATTACAAAATAAAATACTTCCTTTCAAAACAACTACACTTAAGAAACTATTCCCACCTAAACTAGGAATGCATATAATCCTATTTACCCTAAAGGCATCTTGCCGGCATCTGTTGTTCAGAAATAGCCATTCTCTTTGTACCCTTAAAATCTGAGCAAATGTGTATACACTGTACCCCAAGCAAAGAGAAGAGAATAGGCTATGTTCTTGTTACTAAGTGTGGCAAACCAGTAACATCAGCATCATCAGGAGCCCATTTGAAATCCTAAGTCCCAGGCCCTACTTGAGACTTATGGAATCAAGCAGCATTTTAGAAAGATTCTCAGTCTGTTATACGTACACATAAAAATCCAAGCAGTACTGATCAACAGAAGTAGAACCTTTCATCCTGAACTGTAAAATCACCCAAGGGCTTATTGGCCATATGCACCCAGAACCTGGTGAGCTATATATGCATAATTCTTTCACCTTGGAAGCCTCACTTCACACCTCATTTTTAGCTTTAACCAGACACTCACTAATTCACTGTATTTCCCACATAAAGGTTTTTACTACCACTGTAGGATGAACAAACAAAAACAGTGGAGGCCATACTTAAACTTCGGTGGGGAAGTCTGGGAGAAATCAGGCATCTCACCCATCTTGCTTTGCTCATCAGATCTACAAACATGTGACCTCATCCCTACTTGATCTTTCTGAGTGTCTTTACCTGTAAAGGGTCAATAGCATCTGCTTTTCATTTGGTAGAGTCTAGCACAAAGTATTTTACGCTTGAAAGAGAAAAGAGGCAAATACAGCACAATGGCTAAAAGCGTCAATGGAAACTGTGAGACGTACTAGAAGGCATGGCCACTATATCCTCATTTAGTTAAAAAAGAAAAAAAAGCCTCCTTTCTAAATGCTCCCTGAATCCTTTCTCTTCAAACTTAACCATTCTGCTCCACAGAGAAGCAGTCAACATGGGTTACCATGCAAAGTGTCAAAGGGCCTAATGAGCAAAGGTTAACTTTAATTTGCAAAAGACCAATTATGCCTCTCAAACTCACATCTGAAACTGCATAGGCACTTGGGCCCTTCTTACTGGCCAAGAACCACATAAGCATTCAGAAGACACTTAAAGGCTGGTAACCAACAGACCAAAGGGATACTTCTCATTCTAAGACCATCTTTTTTTTTTTTTTTTTTTTTTTTTTTTTTTTTTTGGTTTTTTCGAGGTAGGGTCTCACTCTGGCCCAGGCTGACCTGGAATTACCTATGTAGTCTCAGGGTGGCCTTGAACTCTCGGTGATCCTCCTACCTCTGCCTCCCGAGTGCTGGGATTAAAGGCGTGCGCCACCACACCCGGCTTTGTTTTGTTTTTTTGAGGTAGGGTTTTCACTCTGGTCCAGGCTGACCTGGAATTAACTATGTAGTCTCAGGGTAGCCTCGAACTCATTGCAATCCTCCTACCTCTGCCTCCCGAGTGCTAGGATTAAAGGCATGCATGCCACCACGCCTAGCTAAAGTTCATCTTTTTGAACAATGCCTCAAATGCTTTCTTGTAATGTTTCCATTTGAAAATATGTGGGTACTGGGGAATTGAACCTGAGTCTTTGGCTTTGCAGGCAACCGCCTTAACTGCTAGGCCATCTCTCACTGTAAAGGAACTGCAGATGTGTGTGCCACCATGTACATCTGACTAATGAGGGTACTGGGGAATTGAGTCTGGGTCCTTAGGCTTTGCAGGTAAGTGCCTTAACCACTAAGCCATCTCTCCTGTTATTCTTTTTAAACAAAAATATTTTATTTTTATTTATTTACTTGACAGAGAAAGAGGAAGAGAATAGATGCACCAGGACCTCCAGCCACTGCAAAACGAACTCCAGATGCATGCCACCTTGTGCATCTGGCTTATGTGGGTACTGGGGAAATCGAGCCTCGAATCAAGGTCCTTAGGCTTCACAGGCAAGCGCTTAACTGCTAAGCCATCTCTCCAGCCCCCACACCGAGTTCTTTAACCAATCTCTACTCTATTTCCAATTTCAGCCTCTGGGAATAACAAAGACAAGACATTGAGTCATTTGTCTACATTAATTCTTCAAAATAATTGACTGACTTGGCAGTCAGGTGAGAAAATTAAAAATCAATGTTTTTGATGGTTGTTTTTGGATGTGTAAATATGTATGCATGTGTGCATGCACATGTCATGGTGCATGTGTGGAGGTAAGGACAACTAACAGTTTTTGGATTGGTCTTCACCTTCCACCTCTGTTGTTCATGAGCTTCTGGGAAATTCTCAAAGTGGGAGTCTCAACTCACCTTCCTGCTGCAGGTGCACTGGAACTGCAGAAGCCTGCTGTAGCTTCTGGCTTTTCATGGGGTCTGAAGGTCTGAACTCTGATACTCAAAGTTGCACATCAAGATCCCCCCCAATGGCTCTTATTGATAATTTAAATAGTATATTTTGATCATAATCACCTTGGGTCACCTGTTGCTTTCTTTGTTCTCCCCTCCCTCGGGCCCCTTGCACTGAACCTCCTCATTTTTATTTTTTTTGGTTTGAGGTAGGGTCTTGCTCTAGCCCAGGCTGACCTTGAACTCATGGAGATCCTCCTACCTTTGCCTCTTGAGTGTTTAATCTTAAGGCTTAACCTCCTTTCCCATTAGTCCCTCTTCTAATTTGGCTTTTTAAAAAATAGTCTTCTATCCATGATATGATTGTTCTTAAAACTAGCAAGCCATGGGGCTGGAGAGATGGCTTAGAGGTCAAAGGTGCTTGCCTGCAATGCCTAAGGACCCAGGTTGGATTGCCCAGTACCCACATGAGCCAGATGCACAAGGTGGTCTGGAGTTTGTTTACAGTGGCCAGAAGCCCTGACATGCCCATTCTCTCTCTCTCTCCCTCAAATCAATAAAATATTTAAAAATAAACTAGCAAGCCAATAAAATAGCATTTCTAAAAATTTTGTTTAAGACTAACTAGCTCTCCCTATGTAGCCCAGGCTGGCCCTGAGCCTCAACTTGCAGGTATGCACCACCATTCTGGCCCAGAATTTGCATTTAAAAAATATTTTTATTATTTGTAATTGGGGGGGGAGAGACAGAGACAGAATGGGCATGCCAGGGCCTCTAGCAGCTGCAAATGAACTCCAGATGCATGTGCCACTTTGTACATCTGGCTTTATGGAGGTACTGGGGAACTGAACTTGGGTCATTAGGTTTTGCAGGCAAGCACCTTAACCTCTGAGCCATCTCTTCAGCTTTCTAATAAACTCCTAGGTGATAACAGTACTACTGCACTGCTGACCTGTTTGAGTAGTCAAAGCTCAAAATAAGTCACATTCTAAATTGGATTTTTTTAAAGCTTTCTACCCTTGAATCTCTCTTCCAGGTAACTGCCCCATCCCTACTCAGCACTCCCTTCTTCACTGTATCCACTCTACCAAACAATCACCTTCAGGGTTCCCTGTTACCTCTCAGATCAAAACCAATCTTCAGGTCTTGGCTAACTTTTTAACCTTCTCTCACACTATTCAGCAAACATAAAAGGCTAAATGTGAGTTAATCACAACCCTTCAGAAGTTTATACTCTAGAGAAGGATTTGTTGCTAATCTGAGTGTTTGTAAGTGGAACACTTCAAAAGACAGACAAGGGCTGGGGAGATCACTTATTGTCAAAGCAGACGTGCTCCCACCGGAGAAACATCAATAACTTAAAAAAAGAATAATGAAATCATTAAACACAAAATTGAAGTGTTTTCTCTCATAAAATGTAGAAGTTAAAATACAATCCAGGGCCTGAATATGAGTTTCTAAAATGCTATGAATAAGTTTGTTAAAAAGATAATACTATTACTGCCTACTACTGTAAGAGGTAAACACTGAAGTTAATAAAAAAAGGGTCACAGAGGCAGTGTAGTATCTTTGGGGTAATTCTAAGGATAAATGTAAATACCGCAATTTTACAATTGTATGAAATATACTCATGGGGCTAGAGAGATGGCTTAGCAGTTAAACACACTTGTTTGCAAAGCCTGAGAGTCTGGGTTTGATTCTACAATACCCACACAAAGCCAGATACATAGAGGGCACATGCATCTGAAGTATGTTTGCAGTGGCAGGAGGCCCTGGTGTGTCCATACATATTCTCTCTCTGCTTAGAAATAAATAAAAATTTTAAAAATAGCTGATGGGCTGGAGAGATGGTTTAGTGGTTAAGACACTTGCCTACAAAGCCTAAGGACCTAGGTTCAATTCCCCCATACCCACGTAAGCCAGATGCAAGAGGTGGCACATGTATATGGAGTCTGCAGTGGTTGTAGGCCCTGGCATGCCCATTCTCTCTCTCTCTCAAATAAATAAATTTTTTAAAAACTTTTTTTTGAGACAGAGAGAGAGAGGGAGGGAGGGAGGGAGGGAGGGAGGGAGGGAGGGAGGGAGGGAGAGGGAGACAGAATGGGCACACCAGCAGCCTCTCAGTTGCTGTGAACAAACTCCAGATATGTGCCCCCTTGTGGGCAAGTGTGGAATTGCACCCTCGCGTTGTTTTGTGTCTGGCTAAACGTGGGACCTGGAGATTGGAACTGGCGTTCTTAGGCTTAGCAGGCAGGCCCTTAACCACTAAGCCATCTCTCCAGCCCTAAAAAAACTTCTAAAGCAAAAAAAAAAATGAAGGAGGCTGAAGCCGAACTCCAACAGTACCATAAAGAAAGAAAAAGAATCTGTAGCCAGACTTGGTGGCACACCCCTTTAATCCCAGCACTCAGGAGGCAGAGGTAGGAGGATCACCATGAGTTCAAGGCCACCCTGAGCCTACAGAGTGAATTCCTGGTCAGCCTGAGCTAGAGTGAGACCCTACCTTAAAAAAAAAAATTGAAAGAATCTGTAAGCACAGCAAAAAGAAGAAAAAATGTAGTCTGGGAATGAGAAAGCAAACTGGGAGACTTGACAACATATTTTTGAACAACAGAACTCCGAGAATCTTGGAAAATAAACAAGGAAGGGAGGGTCCTTTAAACTCCATTGACTAGCACTCACATAATAGTTGCAAACATGCCATCTCATCTTACACATCAGTATTTGTTTAATCTGTTTGACCAATTTCACTAATTTAAAAAAAATTTTTCATTGGTTTTATTCATAATAATGAATTTAACAGCATGACAAAAATTATTTTGCTGTTGTTTTTGAAGGAGATTAAGATGCCTTCAATTATCTAGGGTGCTGTGTACTTAGTTAACAGCTCTCAATGCCTTTCTATATTCTCTTGTTGTTGTTGTTGTTGTTATTATTATTATTATTATTATTATTATTGGTTTTTCGAGGTAGGGTCTCACTCTAGCCCAGGCTGGCTTGGAATTAACTCTGTATTCTCAGGGTGGCCTCGAACTCATGGCGATCCTCCAGAGTGCTGGGATTAAAGGCATGTGCCACCACACCCAGCTCTCTTGTTATTTATTAAACAAATGTCTTCAATTTAATGCAAGAGAATATTTTATTATTGTATAATCATGTTCTGGTAGTTTAATTGTTTACAGGTTATTCCAAAGTAAAAGGACTGTAGAAGGCTTTTTTTTTTAAATTTTTATTTATTTATTTATTTGAGAGAGATACAGAAATAGGCAGGTAGAGAGAGAGAGAGAGAATGGGCACGCCAGGGCCTCCAGCCACTGCAAACGAACTCCAGATGTGTGTGCCCCCCTTGTGCATCTGGCTTACGTGGGTCCTGGAGAATTGAGCCTTGAACCGGGGTCCTTAGGCTTCAAAGGCAAGCGTTTAACCGCTAAGCCATCTCTCCAGCCCCTGTAGAAGGCTTTTATTTGGGATAAATTGCCATAATGTGATGCAAACTGTGTTTCTGTATAACACAAAGGTTCAATTCAATGCAACATGTGCAATAATATAATTTAGTCTAACACAACTGACCTTATTTTCACATTTTCATTGTTTAAAGATAATAGATTTAAAAAAAAAAAAACTCCCTATGTTTACAGCATTCCTAGAACTTTTTTTTTTTTTTTAGAGAGCAAGACACAGAAAGAGAGAGAGAAATGGCATGACAGTGCCTAAGCCACTGATGCTCCCGCCACCTAGTGGGCATGTGTGGCCTTGTGCTTGCCTCACCTTTGTGCATCTGGCTTATGTGGGATCTGGAGAGTTGAACATGGGTCATTAGGCTTCGCAGGCAAGAACCTTAAACACTAAGCCATCTCTCCAGCCCCCTAGAACTTTTTTGCAACAATACTTTGTTTAACTGTGTTGGATTCTTTAATTATGTATTATTCTCTCTCTCTCTCTCTCTTTTGGTTTTCTGAGGTAGAGTCTCACTCTAGCTCAAGCTGACCTAGAATTCACTATGTAGTCTCTGGGTGGTCTCAAACTCACAGTGATCCTCCTACCTCTCTGCCTCCTGACTGCTGGGATTAAAGGCACGTGCCACTATGCCCGGCTTCTTTATTCTCATTTTAAATTCTCTTTAGTCAGAATCTCAATTGCTCCATATTTGTAGTAACATTTGATTTAGATCTTTTCAATATGCTGATCCTAGTAAGATAAAATATAGTATCTTTCATATAATAATAGCCAATAAGGAAACTACTTTAACTCTTTTTTTTTATATTTTATGGTTAATAGCAGGAGCAAAATGCATTTATAGATTGTTTCTAGGCAAAATTGTGAAACTAAAAGCCACTCTGTTTCTATTTGCATGTCATTTATGTTACTAAAAATGAGGGCTGGAGGGATGGCTTAGCAGTTAAGGTGTTTGACTGCAAAGCCAAAGGACCCAGGTTAGATTCCCCAGGACCTACATTATCTAGATGCACAAGGGGGCGCATGTGTCTGGAGTTCGTTTGCAGTGGCTAGAGGCCCTGGCGTGCCCATTCTCTCTCTCTCCCCCCCTCTTTCTCTGTCAAATAAATTAATAAAAATAAAATATTTAAAAATGAGATCATAGACTTCTGAAGACAAAAAGTCACTATTCTGCATTCAGCAGTATTCATATATTACATTTCAGAAGTTAAGGTGCTTGCCTGCAGAGCCCAATGACTTTAGTTCAATTCCCTACTTAAAGCCAGATGAACAAACTGACACATCCATCTGCAGACCATCTGCAGTGGCTGGAGGTCTTGGCACACCCCTTTTCTCTGTCTTCTCTTTCTCTCTGCTTGCAAATAAATAGTTTTTTTTTTTGGCCGGGCGAGGTGGCACATACCTTTAATCCCAGCACTTGGGAGGCAGAGGTAGGAGGATTGCCATGAGTTCTAGGCCACCCCGAGACTACATAGTGAATTCCAGGTCAGCCTGGGCTTGAGTGAGACCCTACCCTTGAGAAACAACAACAAAAAAAAGTTTTTTATTTATAAAGAAGAGAAAAAGAGCTGGGCATAGTGGTGTACGTCTTTAATCCCAGCACTTAGGAGGCAAAGGTAGGAGGATCGCTGTGAGTTTGAGGCCACCCTGAGACTACATAGTGAATTCCAGGTCAGTCTGGGCTACAGTGAAACCCTACCTCAGGGGAAAAAAATTTTTTAAAATATTTTATTTATTTGAGAGAGAGAAAAAGGCAGAGAGAGAGAGAATGGGCACTCCAGGGCCTCCAGCCACTGCAAAAGAACTTCAAACGCATGCGCCCCTTGTGCATCTGGCTTACATGGGTCCTGGGGGAATCAAACCTGGGTCCTTTGGCTTTGCAGGCAAATGCCTTAACTGTTAAGCCATCTCTCCAGCCCCCCCAAATTTTTTTTAAAGAAAAGTCACAACACTGTGAATAGAGCAAAAAGACAACCTACAGAATGGGAGAAAATCTTTGCCAGCTATACATCTGACAGAGGATTAATATCCAGAATATACAAAGAACTCAAAAAACAGAATAATAAGAATTCAAACAACCCAGTTAAAAAATGGGCCATGGAACTAAATAGAGAATTCACAGAAGATGAAATACAGATGGCATACAAACATCTAAAAAAGTGTTCCACATCCTTAGCCATCAGGGAAATGCAAATTAAAACCACTTTGAGATTCCATTTCACTCCTGTCAGAATGGCTACCATCAAGAAAACAAATGACAATAAGTGTTGGCGTGGATGCAGAAAAAGAGGAACACTTCTACACTGTTGGTGGGAATGTAACCTGGTCCAACCATTGTGGAAATCAGTGTGGAGGTTTTTGAGACAGCTAGAAATAGATTTACCATATGATCCAGCTATAGCACTCCTAGGCATATATCCAGAAGACTCTTCTCACTTCCATAGAGATACTTGCAAAACCATGTTTATTGCCGCTCTATTCACAACAGCTAGGAAATGGAAGCAGCCTAGATGTCCCACCACAAATGAATGGATAATAAAGATGTGGTACATTTACACAATGGAGTTCTACTCAGCGTTAAAGAAAAATGAAATTATGAAATTTGCAGGGAAATGGATGGATGTGGAAAGGATTATACTAAGTGAGGTAACCCAGGCTCAGAAAGCCAAACGTCACATGTTCTCTCTCATATGTGGATCCTAGCTACAAATAGACAGACTTGTATGTGAACTGGAACCAAAAATTGGTACCAGAAACCAGTAAGCTGGTAAAAGGCTATAAGGGAGGGAGGAAAGGGAAGGACTGAAGTGTATGGTATTGCACATATATAAGTGGAAGGACTGATTACAAAGAGGGGAATGGCCTAACCGAGGCCATGGGTAGAGAATGCATAAAAGAAGGGCAGGGGGAGGGTCAATCTAATTTCAAAAGATTGTGAATAAGACTTATGTAAAATTACTTTTTTGAATAATGGTACATCTAGAAGCTGTAGACTGTTACTAGAAAGTTTTCAGTGCCTGGGATGGGATACCTTCCAGTAAGTTGTTGGCCAAGGAGGTCCCGGTAGCCTCCAAAACATTAAAGGCGTTTGCCAAAGCCCTTGGTTTCCCTCGAGAAACAGATAGTAAGACCCTATTGCTGAAGACATCTGTTGCCTGAGAGGCAAGGTCACTGAGAAAGCAAGCTGGTGCTGAGCAGAAAACCTTCTCCCTGTAGACCAGCCAACTGAAAGCTGGAAAAAGCTGCACTGCATGCAGAGTATGGGAGACAGAAGTCATCAGCAGTGAAAACAGTGGACGCTGAATATTCAAATTTGGCCAGACAGGCCCAAAGACTGAACGGGTGCAACAGTGGCATGTCTACTCTTGGGGTAACCAACTGCTCCATAATTGGACTGAAGGCCCTCTCTACGGGAGGGAATACATACCTGGTACTGAAAAACCTAAGCAAAGTCTATGGTAGGTAAGGTCATGAGCCTTAGGGGTATAAAGCATGCTCTTGTCTAAATGTATATACTATTCCCACCAAGCTGCCCGGAAAATACTACACTTAATGCTCATATTCACATATTAATGCTACTCTCACTTCTGGCTAGAGAAGCTTCTCTTTTCAGATGGCGATGACCACTGGGATGATCCAAAAGGCAACATAGTGCTGAGAAGAAGGGATGGAGGAGTGCCCAGCACTGAAACACCTCTGTCACACCCTCCAAGGCTCAGGGATCATTGCGGAAGAGGGGGCGGATAGAATGGAAAAGCCAAAGGAAGGGTACGACTCCTGACAATGCAACGGCCCAGACAGAAATTGGCCTTGATATCCATGACTTTGCTGTGCCTAGAAATACCACCGCAAGACCCTCATAATAGAAGTAAAAGATGATGACATCAAATTAAAAAAGAGACTAATGGAGAGAGGGAGGGGATATGATGGAGAGTGGAGTTCTTAAGGGGAATGGGGGGAGGGGAGGGAAATACTATGCACCTTTTGTATGTAAGTATATTTTGTTGTCAATAAATTAAAAAAATAAGAAAATTAAAAAGAAAGAAAGAAAAGTCACAAAATGAAGGCTAGAAAGATGGCTTAGTGGTTAAGGTGCTAACCTGTGAAGCCTAAGGACCCAGGCTCGATTCCCCAGTACCCACATCCCACATAAACCAGATGTACATGGTGGCACACTCATCTGGAGTCTGTTTGCAGCGGCTAAAGGTTCTAACACACCCATTCTCTTTTTTTTCTCTCAAGTAAATGAAAATATCTTTTTAAAAGTCACAAAATGAACATATACTAAAGATTTGATACTTTTTACTTTTTGGAGCCATGGGATAGCTAAACTGGTAAAGTATTTGCTTCCCTGGGTTGGGAAGATGACTTAGTGGTCAAAGGCACTTGCTTATAAATCCTGTTGCCTGGGTTCAATTTCCTAGCCACCCACATAAAACTGGATAGTTGCTAATTTATGGTGGTAAAATACTTGCCTCATGAAGACCCGAGTTTGATCCCCAACAACTCATGTAAAAGTGCTATGTGGTGGCATGTGTTGGTAACTCTAGTGCTAGGAGACAGGCTCACTGGCCAGGTAGTCTAGCCTAATTGGTGAGCTTCAAGCCAATGAAAGACCCTATCTCAACAAAAGGTGTGTGAGGATCATACATACACACATGTACCTGCATGAACACATGCACCTGTACACATATTAAAAAATTATTTCCAAGCTGGAGGAGATGGTGTAGCAGTTAAGGCACTTGCCAGTAAAGTCAAAGGACCCAGTTTCAATTTCCCAGTACCCATGTAAAGCCAAATACACAAGGTGGCCCATGCATCTGGAGTTTATTTGCAGTGGCTAGAGGCCCTGGCAATCCACTTTATTTGCTTCTCTCTCTCAAATATTTCAAAAAGTTATTTCAGGGCAGGAGAAATGGTTTAGCGATTAAGGCACTTACCTGCAAAGCCAAAGGACCCAGGTTCGATTTCCCAGAACCCATGTACAAGGTGGGGCATGTGTCTGGAGTTCCTTTGGAGTAGCTAAAGGCCCTGGCATGCCCATTCTCTATCTGCTATCTCAAATAAATAAATAATTTTTTTAAAAGTCATTTCCTATCAAATTAATATACACAGTGTGATCACAAAATGATGTCTGTCATCAAGAAAGCAATTTAATAGCAAAAGACTTAACAAATGATGGTGAGAAATGAACCTTGACTCCAGCCTCATACCATATACAAATAATAAATAACCATCTAAAAGACCTACAAGTAAAATAAAAATTTAACTATAAAAGTTCTCTAAGGACTATCTTTATAACTTGGTAGGGTAGGGAGAAGCAAAAACATTTTTATTGTGTAGTGCTAGAGATCAAAGTCAGGACCTCATACATGTTAGGCAAGTACCACCGAGCTCTACCCTACTCCTAGCCAGAGATTTCCTACTAATACACAGAATGGACAGAACATTAGAGAAAATTTTGGTAAATTAAATGTCGTCAAAATTAAGATCAGCCAGACATAGTGACACATGCTTTTAATCCCTGCACTTGGGATGCAGAGGTAGGTGGATCGCCGTGAGTTCGAGGCCACCCTGAGACTACATAGTCAATTCCAGGTCAGCCTGGGCCTAGAGTGAGACCCTTCCTTGAAAAACAAAAACAAAATTATTAGCGAGAGAGAGTGAAAGGGCAGAGAGAATGTGTGTGCCAGGGCCTCTAGCCACTACAAATGAACTCCAGTCGCATGTGCCACCTTGTGCATTTGACTTATGTGGATTCTGGGAAATTGAACCTGGGTCCTTAGGCTTCATAGGCAAATGTTTTAACTGCCAAGCCATTTCTCCAGCCCAAATTCTTAAGTTTAAAAAAAATTTTTTGTTTTATACACACACACACAAACACACACGGAATGCCAGGGCCTCCAGCCACTGCAGTAAACTCAAGATGCATGCACCACCTTGCACTTTTACATGAGTACTGGGGAATCAATCCTGAATCCTTTTGACTTTGCTGGCAAGCACCTTAACCACTAAGCCATCTCCCCAGTCCCCGTTTTTAAAAAAGGCACAAAATATAAAAAGCACTTCAAAGCTGGGCATGGTGGCACACACCTTTAATCCCAGCACTTGGGAGGCAGAGGTAGGAGAATTACCATGAGTTCAAGGCCACCCTAAGACTACAGAGTGAATTCCAGGTTAGCCTGGGCTACAGGGAGACCCAACCTTGAAAAACTGAAACAAACAAAAAAAAAGCACTTCAGAATGATAAACAGCATTTTGGTACACTTCCAAGAAACTGAGTTATTTCAATTTCTTTTTTGTTTGTTTGTTTTTTGCAAGGTAGGGTCTCACTCTGGTCCAGGCTGACCTGGAATTAACTATGTAGTCTCAGGGTGGCCTCGAACTCTTGGCGATCCTCCTACCTCTGCCTCCCGAGTGCTGGGATCAAAGGCGTGTGCCACCACGCCCGGCTGAGTTATTTCAATTTCTAACATGACTAGGTAATGAATCTTATTATAAATTGGCTGGTTTCCAGTTCCTTCTTTTCAACCAATATGAAGGTGGAGTGAATCAACTATCATATCAGTAGATGACTAAAAGTAACAAGGCTAGAGAGATGGCTCAGCAGTTTAGTGTGCAGTTTTTGCACAAGCATGAGGGCCTGAGGAGGCCTGAGACGTCACAGCTAAAATCTCCAAATCCCCCATAAACAGCTGGGCCTGGTCATACACACCTGTAGCCTTAGTCCTGCAGAGAAGCCAAGACCTCAGCATCGCTGGAGTCTTGCAAACTCCAGAATCAGTAAAAACACTCTGGCTCAAAGTAAGAGCATATGGAAGAGCAGTGGAGTGGGCCACTGTAGGCAAGCACACCCCGACCCCACTGGCGAGCGTATGGGGCACCATACCACACACCCACACAAAAGAAACAATCAGTGACTGAATTCTGCATAGAACTCAGTTAAAAAAAAACAAATTGGGCTGAAGAGATGGCTTAGTGGTTAAGGCATTTGCCTGCAAAGCCAAAGGATCCTGGCTCAATTCTCCAGGACCCACGTAAGCCAGATACACAAGGGGGCACGTGCATCTGGAGTTTGTTTGCAGTGGCTGGAGGCCCTGGCGTGCCCATTTTCTCTCTCTCTCAAATAAATTAATTAAAAAAAACAATTGACAATGTTTCATTCCCCAACTTACTTTGTATGAACAAGTTTACTCACAGCACAAAACCTACACTATAAAAACAAAAAAAATATATATTTAGTGTTGAAAATCCCAAGTCATTCCAATAAGCAAACCATCTTAAAATTACATGAGCTTTTTTTTTTCTTTTTGGTTTTTTGAGGTAGGGTCAGGCTCTAGCCCAGGCTGACCTGGAATTCACTCAGTAGTCTCAGGGTGGCCTTGAACTCACCGCAATCCTCCTACCTCTGCCTGCCAAGTGCTGGGATTAAAGGCACCACCACACCCAGCAACATGAGCTTTTTAGAAAAGTGCAAAAAGTACATCATTTGTCTCAGTAAGAAACACAATTAAAAATTTTTGTATAGGCTGGAAGAGATGGCTTAGCGGTTAAATGTTTGCCTGTGAAGCCTAAGGACCCCAGTTCGAGGCTTGATTCTCCAGAACCAACGTAAGCCAGATGAACAAGGGGGCGCACACATCTGGAGTTCGTTTGCAGTAGCTGGAGGCCATGGCGCGCCCATTCTCTCTCTCTCTCTACCTGCCTATTTCTGTATCTCTCTCACTCACTCAAATAAATAAATAAAATGTTTTTTTTAAATTTTGTACCAAAATCTATAATATTTATATTGATATAACAATTGATTAAGGCAATTCATTGTCATAACAATTTATAATACTTACAGCCTACCACACAAACTCATTTAAAATGTCAGGTTATGTACTTTAGTACTTTCTATTGTAGTTAAAAATGATATGAGATCATCAAAAGACAACCATAAGCTATTATAAGAGGATAAAACTATGGGAGAAGCTGGGTATGGTGGTCCATACCCTTAATAGCAGCACTCAGGAGGCAGAGGTAAGAGGATGTGGTGAGCCTGAGACTATAAAGTGAGTTCCAGGTCAGCCTGGTCTAGATCAGAAAATCCTACCACAAGAAAAAAAAAAAAAAAAAAAACCTATGGGAGAAATAGATGAGAAATTCAAGTAAGGAGAGTAAGAATAACAAATTTTCCACTAGGCAGGTGTGGTGGTTAATGCATTTAATCCCAGCACTTGGGAGGCTGAGGTAGAGTGATGGCTATGAGTGTGAGGTCAACCTGGGCTACAGAGTGAGTTCTAGGTCAGCCTTAGCTACAGTTAAGACACCGTCTCAAAAAAACAAAAACAAAGCCAAAGACAACAGCAGCAGCAGTAGCAACAACCCTTACTACCATTACAGAACTAGTCTCCTTCACATTTTTATTTTATGTTTTTTGAGGCAAGCCCAACAGACTGGCCTTTTTTTTAACAAATGTATTTATTTATTTGAGAGAATGAGAAGGGGGGAGAGAATGGGCATGCCACGGCCTCCAACCACTGCAAATGAACTCCAAATGCATGTGCTACCTTGTGCATCTGGCTTACATGGGTCCTAGAGAAAGGAACCGGGATCCTTTGGCTTTGCAAGCAAACACCTTAACCACTAAGCCATCTCTCCAGCTCAGAATGGCTTTTTTTCAATGAAAGAATTGGCACATCAAGGCCTATAGCCACTGCAATCAAACTCCCAACACGAGTACCACCTTGTGTGCATGTGCGACCTTGAGTGTTTGCGTCACTTTATGCTTCTTGCTTATATGGGACCTGGAGAGTTGAACATGGGTCCTTCAGCTTCATAGGCAAGCACCTTAACCACTAAGCTATCCCTCCATCCCATCCATCATATTTTTAAAATATACTAGAGATCAAACTCAGGCCTCACACATGCTAAGCATATACTTTACCACTGAGCTATACCTCCAACCCCTACATATTCTTAAACTGAAGATGGGTTTCCAATCTAGATACAAATAAATTTACTTATGAAAACAAAGATACCAAGTTAAATCTGCAAGGGGTATTTTGAATTCTCACTGTGATAATACATACCCAACATAAAAGTTACCACTTTAACCATTTTTAAATGTACAATTCATATTTTGAACCAGTATCACAACTATTTACCTCCAGAACATTTTAGTCCATGCTTAAACTCTGTACCACTGAACACTAATCTACTGTTAACCTCTCTCCGCAAGCCCCTGGTAGCTGTTATTTTACTTTCTACTTCTATACTAGGGCTGTGATATAAGTGGAATCATATACTATATATCCTTTTTGTTTGGGGTAAGAGGTAGGGGAAGGGGGAAGGGGAAAGGAGGAGGGGGAAAGGGAGAGGGGGAAGGAGGGAGGAGGAAAGGAGGAAGAGGAAGGGAGAAAGGAGAAAAGGGGGAAGGAGGGAAGGGAGGGGGAGAGAAAAAATATATCCTGCCATGTCTTAATATTATGACACTAAGGACCAAGCTTCTAATACATAAAACCTTTGGGAGACACCATATCCAAGACCTAGCAACCATTCCCATAAATACAGAGACCATTTTCAATACGAGCATTACGCAAGCTAAACTAATAGAGACTTCTTCCTTCAATTTTTTCTAAATATATATAGCAGAAAAAGAATCCTCTTCTGACTGCTTGTAATGCCAGTGTGTGCAAGTATATCCCATTTTTCAGACAACAGGCAAATCTGCAAAGAAAATTAAGCCCACATTGGGAAGAAGTACAGAAAAAAAAAAATCTCAGATGCCCAGTCATTTATCTGACACTCAAGAATGCCTCTCAGCAGCATGCCATGACACTTACAGGCTCTGTTGGCCATTTAGCAAAACAAGGAAAAAGTTTCCATACACATGCCTTGAGGACACACTAACCTAACATCTGACCTGCGACGAAAGGGGGAAAGGGGATACAGTACCATGCCAGGATTGTAGTTGAAACATTTCACTTAGAAATTCAATTTTTTTAAAATTATTTATTTGAGAGTGACAGAGAGCGCGAGCGAGAGAGAGAGAGAGAGAGAGAGAGAGAGAGAGAACACTAGGGCCTCTATTCACTGCAAACAAACTCTAGCCACATGCACCACCTTGTACATCTGGCTTATGTGGGTCCTGGGGAATCAAGCCTTGAACCAGGGTCCTTAGGCCTTACAGGCAAGTGCTTAACTGCTAAGCCATCACTCCCGCCCAGGAATTCAATTCTTAAACACCAGCTTTTTCTCCTCCCCCTACTCTCCCCACAACTCTCCATTTATCCTGCAAAAAGTTGATTTTACATTCTGGTGTTTCCAAGATTTCATTGCCATATGTATATACTTATTATTATTTTGTTTTATTTTGGTTTTCTGAGGTAGGGTCTTACTCTAGCTCGGGCTGACCTAGAATTCACTATGTAGTCTCAGGGTGGCCTTGAATTCTGGGTGGTCCTTCTATTGCTGCCTCCAGAGTGCTGGGATTAAAGGTATGCACCACCATGCCCCTGGGTGGCGGTGGTATTACTATTATTATTTTAATTTATTTTATTTGAGACAGAGACAGTGGGGGAGAGAATGGGCACATCAGGGCCTCTAGCCTCTGCAGACGAACTCTAGACTCATGCACCACCTTGTACATCTGTCTTACATGGGACCTGGAGAATTGAACCTGGGTCCTTAGGCTTCACAGGCAAGTGCCTTAACTGCTAAGCCATCTCTCTCCTGACCAACTTACTATTTTTGAAAGTAACAATTTTACTTCCTTGAAGATAGCAAAAAGGAAGCTTGCTGATTTAAGGCTTGCTTCAAGTAATCTATAGTTTATGAAATGGAGGAGACATAAACAAGCTGACCTTCTTGACATCTATAGTTCACAGTCTCAGCATCTAAAATATATATTTATAACATATTATATAGTTACATATCTAGTTCTGTTCTCAAATTGTATAGAAAGTAGCTACAGCAATAACACAATGTTACCACATCATTCAAATTTTGGGCTTGTAACAGTTGCTTGAACATTACTCCAAAATGAAGATCCCTATTGGTGGCCCCTTACAGCACTAACCACAATGGACCTAGAAAATAAACAGCCTAGTGATTTAAGAAAGTAAAACAAGATACATTTATACTATAGAGAATATACTGATAGGTTTCTGGAGGGTTATAGGACATGAGCATTAAAAACTAAAAATAATATTTATTCTTTGATGGAAAAGTCTACTTTTAGGGTTAATCACAAATGCAAGCAAAGATTTTGTTTTGTTTCATTTTTTTGTTTTCCGAGGTAGGGTTTCACTCTAGTCCAGGCTGACCTGGAATTCACTATGTAGTCAGAGGCTAGCCTGGAACTTACAGAGATCCTTCTACCTCTGGCCTTCCAAATGCTGGGATTAAAGGCATGCACCGCCATGCCCAACACAAACAAAGATTTTAACTTCAAATACTTTACACTAGCATAGAAAACAGACACTAGTCAGAACAATATAACTCCAAAATACAAAAATGAATGTCAGACATTCTCAACATTTTTTTAAACCATGAAACCATTCAGCAGTCTGTTAAAAGCATATGGACATCTAAGAATGTTTTAAATATATAAAATAGTGATAAAATTTTTAAGATAGTAAGATGAAAAAATGTGTAATGATGATAAAGGAATCAAGTATGAGTTGTCTGATCACATTATTAATACCAAGTATCAGGTCTTGCTAATATTGCTAAATTTATAATAGAAAGAAATTCTGCATTTCAGTTAAACATTGGTAAAACTGAAGATTCAAATGTTTATTTATCTAAATTACTTGATCCCTGAATTCTATCCATGTACTCAAGAATCTCATAATGCATCTATTTACAGTGAAATGCTATACAACCTTAAAGAAAAATATACAGATTTAATGACAGAAAAAGGAAAAGGGGAATTTCAGAAAAATGTTATGAAAATGAAATCTATAGATGTGACAAAGAATACTGGGGAGATAGATCCAAGTGTTATCAGTAGTTACCTCTGGGTAGTGGGACTGTACATGATTTTTCTCTTCCTTTTCTTGTCAATTTTCCTTCACAAACTTTTATGGTTGATATATTTATAATAAATATAAAGTTAGTAAGTGAATAAAATAACAGATTTAACAGCCTCTAAATAAATTAGAACTTTTTAATTTTTGCAAAGAAATGTCCATATTGAAAGAACAAATTTTACTTGTCAATGATAAAACGTAATTAGGATTATAATACAATTCAAAGACAATAAGTTTCAAATTAAAGATAGCAAATAGAGTAAAAAACTGTCTTTCCCTGAGTTAATGTTAAAATCTCATTCTATAGGCTAGGGAAGATGGCTCAGCGGTTAATAGTACTTGCTGCCTACACATGAGGACCTCTCCTACAGGAGACTTCCAAGTTCAACTGCCCAGAACCCACAGAAAAAGATGGACATGGCCATGCATGTCTGTAACCACAATCTACAGGGAGCAGAAACCAGAGACAGCAACTCTGAATTGAGGGAGAAACCCTGTTTCAAGGCAATATGTGGATGAGCAATAATAAGAGGACACCTGACATACTCCTCTGGCCTCTGCAGACATGCATATGGATCACACACATCTGCATCCAAGCATGCACACGCCACACTTACAGTTCATGTGTGTGGCTGGAGGCCCTGGTGTGCCTACTCTCTATATCTTTCTCTCTGCCTGCAAATAGATAAATCAATCAATAAAGAAAACTGTGCCAGGGATGGGATACCTTCCAGTGAGTGGTTGACCAGCGAGGTCCCTGATGCCCCCAAAACATTACAGAGCATAGCCGAAGCTCTTGGTTTCCTACCAGGAATAGATGGCAAGACACTACTGCTGAAGACTCCACATACTTGGGCTGCAAGGTCACTGAGAAATCCTACTGGAGCTGAGCTGAAAACCTCCTCCGTTTAGACTAGCTAACAGAAAGCTGGAAAAAGCTATGCTGCATGCAGCTCCACGGGTGAGAGAGAAATCATCAGTGGTGATTAAAAAAAAAAAAAAAAAAACAGTGGACACTGCAAGTCTTAAATTTGGCCAGCCAGGCCAAATAAGCCAACAGGTCTAGTAGTGGCATGTCTGTTATGGGGAAAACCAACTGCTCTCTAATTGGACTGGAGGCCCGCTCCATGGGAGGGAATACATCCCTGATACTGAAAACCTATGGCAGGGGAAGTCATGAGCTCTAGGGGTGTAACATCAGCTGGTGTCTGGCTAAATGTATATACTATGCTCACCAAACTGCCTGGTAAGCACTTCTCTTAATGTTCATACTCATATTAATGCTACTCCCACTTTTGGTTGAAGAAGCTTCTCTTTTCAGATGGCGGTGACCTCTGCAATGATTCACAAGACACTATAGTGCTGAGAAGTGATAGAGGAGTGCTCAGCACTGAAACATCTCTATTACACCTTCCAAGGCTCAGCGTCCATTGTGGAAGAGGTGGTGGGAAGAATGTAAGAGCCAAATGAAGGGTAGGGCTCCTTACAATACACTCTTTCAGACACAAAATGGCCTGGATATCCATGATCTTGCAGTGCCTGGCACTACCTACACAAGACCATAAAAATAGGAGGAAATGATGACATCAAAATAAGAGACTGATTGGGGGGGGGATATGATTGAGAGTGGAGTTGTGAAGTGCAGTTGAAAAGGGGAAATTGAGGGGGAGGGAATCACCATGGGTTGTTGTCAATAAAAAAATAAATATTATTAAGCCGGGTGTGTCCCAGCACTCTGGAGGCTCACTGTGTGTTCAAGGCCACTCTGAGACCACATAGTGAATTCCAGGTCAGCCTGAGCTAAAGTAAGACCCTACCTTGAAAAACCAAAATAAATAAATATTTAAAAATCAGTAAAAGAAAGAAAGAAAGAAAGAAAGAAAGAAAGAAAGAAAGAAAGAAAGAAAGAGAGAGAGAGAGAGAGAAAGAGAGAAAGAGAGAAAGAGAGAAAGAGAGAAAGAGAGAAAGAGAGAGGAAAGGAAAGGAAAGGAAAGGAAAGGAAAGGAAAGGAAAAGAAAAGAAAAGAAAAGAAAAGAAAAGAAAAGAAAAGAAAAGAAAAGAAAAGAAAAGAAAAGAAAAAAGCCAGGCGTGGTGGCGCACGCCTTTAATCCCAGCACTCGGGAGGCAGAGGTAGGAGGATTGCTGAGAGTTTGAGGCCACCCTGAGACTACATAGTTAATTCCAGGTCAGCCTGGACCAGAGTGAAACCCTACCTCAAAAAAAAAAAAAAAAAAAAAAAAGAAAAGAAAGGAAAGAGGAAGAGAGAAAGAAAGAAAGAAAGAAAGAAAGAAAGAAAGAAAGAAAGAAAGAAAGAAAGAAACCAGAAAGATAATCAGCTTTATTATAAAGAAGTCATCTAGAAGGCACAGCTCTCTATCCACTCACATCCCATGGGTTAGATGTTAGCATAGGGCCACACCAAGCTGTAGGAACTGTCTGGGAAATGTAGACTCTCCTTTGGGGTGAGTGGACTTGATCTCTATCTTGTTGTCCTCACTAACTGTATCTTTGGAAGAAGAACGATAAGAGCAGTTTACTCTTCTCATGCTAGAAGGTACATCGTTGTGTTTATGCACTTCTAGGCAGAATGCAAAAATATTTGATTTCTCGAATGTGTTAGGCTCTTGTTCACAGGAAATAAAGCTCGTGATTTAGCCCATCAACACTTGTTTTTTAAATGAAATGACTAAAAAGAGAATTTATTTTGTAAATAGGATGCTCAAAGTATGGGGCAATCCACTGAGAAAAAAAAGAAATTGAGTGGTATCCATGGAGGTCTACTACTGATGCCCTATTTCAAGAATACCACTAAATTCAGTAAGCATTCCAGGAAGTGGTATGTCAGTGGGTCTGGGATATCTGCCCTGGGCATGATTAGAATCAGATCCCAGTATCACAATCTACCTTTAACAAGTATGTGACCAAGTGAAGGGAAATACTGCTGGGCTTTTACTTCAATATCATAATCATCATCCTCCAGAGAGAAGGAACATCCTTCTTAGACGCCCTCAGTTGTCACCTATAATCAATTTCAAGCAACATACTGCCTTTTTTTTTTAAACATTTTATTTTTATTTATTTATTTATTAGAGACAGAGAGATGGAGAGAGACAGAGAGAGACAGAGAGGGAGAGAATGGGCATGCCGGGGCCTCTAGCCACTGCAAACCAACTCCAGATGCATGTGCCACCATGTGCATCTGGCTTATGTGGGACCTGGAGAATCGAACCTGGATCCTTAGGCTTTGCAGGCATGTGCCTTAACCGCTAAGCCATCTCTCCAGCCCCCATACTGCCTTTTGAAATCTCAGATGCCCAGTCATTTGACACTCAAGAATGCCTCTCAGCAGCATGCCATGACACTTACAGGCTCTCAGTTGGCCATTAGCAAAACAAGGAAAAAGTTTCCATACATATGCCTTGAGGACACACTAACCTAATGTCTGACAAGAGACGAACGGGGGTTATACAGTACCATGCCAGGACTGTAGTTGAAACATTCCGTAACTGGATCTGATCCCAATTATAATTAATCCAGAGTCTGTGTTATAGGGATAATAGTAACTCCTATGATCTAAGAAGTAAAGTTTCTCCACTCATTAAAATCTTCATTTCAAGGTAATTTTCTAGGTTTCTCTAAGACAACTTATTTTTTATCTAATTTATATTTATTTTATAAGGTGTTGCTAAGGAGCATAGAATATCTTTTCATTTAAATTTCTAGCTGCTATTATTAGTATGAAAAAACACTATTCTTGGCTGGGTGTGGTTGTGCACGCCTTTAATCCCAGCACTTGGGTAGGAGGATCGCTGTGAGTTCAAGGCTACCCTGAGACTACATAGTTCCAGGTCCGCCTTGGATAGAGCCAGACCTTGCCTCAAAAAAAAAAAAAAAAAAAAAAAAAAAAAAAAACAACCTTCCTAGCCCTGTCTTTCCTGCCTTCCACTCCATGAAGCCTTTAACCAAACAGGAGTGGGGTACAGAAAGCCTTCTCCTGGCAACTTAGGGCAACAGGACAAGGGCTACTGTGTGTCCAGCTCTGTTGGTCTCCTGGTACTGAGAAGTGTGTCCAAGCAGAGTTTATCAGCCTCTGCCTGCCCTACCTGGCTGAAGCCAGGGGGCTAGTAGGAGTACTCTGGGATGGGGTCCTTAAAGACCTAAATGAGGAAGGGCTCAGGTCAGGCAACAAGGTAAGGCCCAGGCCCAAGCTCCTGCACCTGGGTAGGGTCATTAGGCTATGAGGTGAGGCCTAGATTTCTGTACTGGTGTGGGGTGCAGTTAGGGGCCTGGCCTCCGTGGGCAGCAGCCTTGGTGCCCACCCGTGTCCTACGCAGTATTTATTGCTAAATTATTGTCCAAGAGGGCAGCACTGGACCCGCCCCCCCAGGTATTTATTGTACATAGTGTATGTTTGTGATATATAAGGTTTTCTTTATTTTGTATATGATTAATAAAGGCCTTTTAAAGAGAAAAAAACCCAGAAGTTATTCTTGTTTTATACTTACTATGTGTCTTGTCCTGGATACTTTGAGGCTTTAAAAAAATTTTTTTTGTTTATTTTTATTTGTTTGAGAGCGACAGACAGAGAAAGAGGCAGAGACAGACAGGCAGGCAGGCAGGCAGGCAGACAGGCAGACAGAATGGCCTCCAGCCACTGCAAATGAACTCCAGATGCATTTGCTACCTTGTGCATCTGGCTTACATGGGTACTAGGGAATCAAGCCTTGAACCAGGGTTCTTAGGCTTCATAGGCAAGTGCTTAACTGCTGAGGCATCTCTCCAGCCCCTGATTGGGTCTTTTGAACTCTCTAGGAATGTAGTTATATCTTCTCAAAAAATACAGTAAATTGGGGCTGGAGAGATGGCTCAGCAGTTAAGGTGCTTGCCTTCAAAGCTTAAATTATCCAGGTTCAATTCCCTGGTACCCACATAAAGCCAGATGCACAAAGAGGTGCATACGTCTGGAGTTTGCAGCAGCTGGAGGCCCTGGCACACCCATTCTATTTCTCTCTCTGATTGCAAAGAAATAAAATATTTATTTAAAAAATACAGTAAAGGGACTGGAGAGATTGCTTAGCGGTTAAGGCGCTTGTCTGCGAAGCCAAAGGACCTCGGTTCAATTCCCCAGGACCCACGTAAGCTTATTTTTATGTCTAAGAGGAATGAGGCAAGTTATAATCATCACCATGATTTTCAAAACAACTCCATGGAGAAGGAAGACAACATGATCATGTCATAGAACTAGCTTCAAAAGAAGTAAAGTCCTTTAACCAAGCACTGCCAGCACTCAGTTCTCATTATAATCTAGCCATGTCCTTCTTCCCCATGCCCATTTAATAATGAAATTATTAAATTTCATTTTGTTAAAACAAATTAAAGCAATATACAAATATGAGTCAAGTAGAAAAGTGCTTTACAATATTTCATCCTAAATCCTACTTGCTATTAATTATTTAAGGGATACTCCTTTGCTACTATTTTTTCTATGCATCTTTTCCAACATAGCTCCTATCCAACTTTTAAGTTCTACCAATGGGACAGGTTAAAAAAATTTAGCTAGTCTTCTGTTTGGCATTAGGAAGGAAATTGGGTAAAGGAAAAACATCTGAACCTCTTGCTTTATGGATGTAAAAGCTAGCCATAGAAACAAAGCAAATAATCATACAAATGATAAACTAAAATGTGAGTTAAAAGTGTTAGGAAGAGACATGACATCATAAAAGTACTTGAAGGATTCCTAGCCTAAAGTGTAATGATGGTTAAAATTTCCCCAGGAAAACATGCTTTTTCAGTTATCATGTTAATTTAATTTACAATGTCCTTGATTATGAAATAAATGGTTGAAGCATTTTTTCCCAAACAGAATAAAAACAGTCAGTAGCTCCAAGCTTTCAGTTTAACATTATGTGTCCTCTTCTCTTCAATGAATTCTAATCCCACATACTGGCTAAAAAGAATGAACACTCCCAAAATGAATACCCCTAAATTATTTACTTTTTCGATGCACTAGATAAGATTTGAAGTACCTTAGACTGCAGAATTATTTATAGAGGCCCTTAGTATATTGGCTTTACTAAACCAATTATTTTTCTCTGGGTTTTATTTTTATTTTTGGTTTTTTTTCAATGTAGTGTTTCATTCTAGCCCAGGATGACCTGGAACTCAGTAGACCCCAGGCTACCCTTGAACTCATGGCTATCCTCCTAACTCCGCTTCTCAAATGCTGGGATAGACTGCTGGTCAAAACCAAAGCTCAATTTATCTACATAGAACTGAATCCAATAGTTTACAGGCCTCATTATTTGTATTCATCAGGAAAGAAAGAATAAGGACCCATAGGTCCTAGCAAGCTTCACAGCTTTGTCTAAATTTGGATGCACATCTGCACAAACACCTTTATACTTAGGCATACTGAACAAGTGTGAATTCAAGACAATTACTAGCTAGCATTTACATTTCAAAAAGTTGAAAGTTGCCAGTAAAGGATGTTTACTACCATAAGCCTAATTTATAGCATTTTTCCAAGATAACAATGAACTGAAAATAATCTGCCTATCTTCTCTTAACTTCCCCAGTGGAAGCAATTACAATTGTCTTTAAAGCATTTAGTTTTTCAGAGGACCTGGTAGCCTTTCTGCCTTAATGGAATTAAACATAGGAAAAGATTTAAGATAATTAATAGTTTTTTTTTAAAAAGCTTTTCTATTTCTCTGAAGGCTAGGGAGGAACATATTCTTTTCTTTTTGATTTTTTAAAAAATGTGTTTACTTGCAAGGAGAGAGAGAGACAGAGAGAAATGAATATATAAATGGACATACCAGTGCTTCCAGCTATTACAAACAAACTCCAGATATGCATGATGACGCTTTATGTGGATACTGGGGAATCAAACTTGGTTTGTTAAGCTTTGTAGGCAAGTACCTTAAAACCCTTAGGGGTTTTGTTTTTGTCAGCCCAGGCTGACCTGGAATTCACAAAGTAGTTCCAGGCTGGCCTCGAACTCAGCGATCCTCTGCTTCTCAAGTACTGGGATTAAAGGCATAAGTCACCATGCCCACCCAGCCCTGATTTCTTAAAAAATATTTTTATTTATTTGAGAGTAGAAAGAATATGTTATGAGAACACCAGGGCCTCCTGCCACTGCCAATGAACTCCAGATACACTCACCACTTTTTGAATCTGGTTTTATATGGGTACTGAGAAATTGAACCCAGGCCTTCAGGCTTTGCAAACAAGCGCCTTAACTGCTGAGCCATTTTTCCACCCCTCTTTTTGATTTCTCTCTCTCTCTCTCTCTCTTTTTTTTTTTTTTGGAGGGCTAGGGTCTCACTCTAGCTCAAGCTGACCTGGAATTCACTATGTAGTCTCAGGCTGGCCTCCAACTCACAACAATCCTCCTACCTCTGCCTCCCAAGTGTTGGGATAAAGGCGTGCGCCACTACACCCAGCCTCTTTTTGATTTTTTTGTTTGTTCTGGTTTTCTAGGGCAGGGTCTCACTCTAGCCCAGGCTGACCTGGGACTTATTCTATAGTCCCAGGCTGGCCTCAAACTCACAGCAATCCTCCTACCTCTGCCTCCTGAAAATTATTTTCTTAAGTAGTTTCTGGCCATTTGTGTTTCTTCTTTTGAGAACTGTTCATTTAATTAGACCATTTGGCTATTGGAAAATCATTATTTTTTTGATGTTTGATTTTTAAATTTTTTTATTATTTTATTTATTTTTGGAGAGAGACACACAGAGAGATAGACAGGGAGGGAGAGGGAGACAGAGATGGGCGCGCCAGCAGTCTCTCATCTGCTGTAAACGAACTCCAGATCTGTGCGCCCCCTTGTGGGCAAGTGCAGCATTACGCCCTTGCGTTACTTTGCATCTAGCTAAACGTGGGACCTGGAGATTGGAACCGCACGAGATTGGAACCAGCGTTCTTAGGCTTAGCAGGCAGGCGCCTTAACTGCTAAGCCATCTCTCCAGCCCGATGTTTGATTTTTATAGTTCTTTATAAATTGGTTATTAGGCCCCTGCCTGAAGCACAGGTGGCAAAGTTTTTCTCTCATTATGTTGGTGATCTGCTTGCTTTGGTGATGGCTTCTAGCCATCAGAGAACTGCAAATCAAAACAACTATGAGAAACCACCTTACTCTAAGTCAGAATGGCTATTATCAAGAAAAGAGACAACAAATGTTGGGTAGGGATGAGACTGGGGGGAAAGAGTAAAGTGCAAACTAGTACAGCCATTATGGAAATCAGCATGGTGGTCTCTCAAGAAGTTAGAAACAGATCTCACATATGAGCCAGTCCTACCACTACTGGGCATACACTGTAAGGATTCCACACCCTTACTACAGAGATATTTGCACATTCATGTTTACTGTAGCTCTATTTACAATAGCTAATTGGAAATGGCCCAGATTCCCAGGAACAGATGAATGGATAATGAAAATGGAATTCTATTGACAGTACAGAAAAATGAAATTTGTAGGAAAATGGATGGATCTGGATAGAATCATATTAATAAAATGACTCAAACTCAGAAAGATCAAAACCATATGTCCTAATATGTAGGTCTTATCTTGTAACATCTGTAAGTATATATGGGGGACACAAGTGGATAAAACCTGTAAAGACAGAACCATAAGCAAAAGTGAATATAAAGACATGACCTGAAGCCAGGCATGGTGTCACACACCTTTAGTCCCAACACTTGGGAGGTAGGAAGATCACCATGAGTTTAAGGCTACCCTGAGACTACATAGTGAATTCCAGGTCAGCCTGAGCTAGGGTGAGACCCTACACCTTGAAGAAAAACAAATAAAAAGGCATGACCTGAAAGAGGGGGGAGAGAGATTAGGCAAAATGATACATTTGATATGTAAACAAAAGGAAGGAAAACAGCGTGTGGGGGGGCGGGATTTGGGGGAAAGAAAGCAAAGGAGGGAGGATGAGAATCAACAAAAACAAACTGTTTGAAAATACCAAAAATAGGGCTGGAGTGATGACTTAGTGGTTAAGGCACTTGCCTGTGAAGCACAAAGACCCAGGTTCAATTCCCCAGTACCAGTCCATATATACAAGGTGGCACATGTGTCTGGATTTTATTTGCAGTGGCTAGAGGCCCTTTTTCTCTCCCCCCCTCTCAAATAAATATTAAAAAAAGAAAATTCCCCCCAAATTAAAATAAGCCAGGTGTGGTGGTACATACCTTTGGTCCTAGAGGTAGGAGGATTGCTATTAGTGCAAGGCCAGCTTGGGGTTACAGAGTAAGTTCCATGTTAGCCTGGGCTAGAGTGAGACCCTACTTTGAAAAACAAAAACAAAAAAACAAAAGTAAGTTTTTCCACTTATAAAGGGAGTGGGGGGCTGGAGAGATTGCTCAGTGGTTAAGGTGCTTGCCTACAAAGCCTAATGACCAGGGTTCAATTCCCCAGTACCCACATAAAGCTAGATGCACAGTGAATCATACATCTGGAGTTTGTTTGCAGCAGCTGGACGCCCTGGGCACCCATTCTGTCTCTGTCTTCTATCTCTCTCTCTGCTTGCAAACAAGCAAGCAAATAAATAAAAATAAATAAGCAGGGACCAAAATGAGAATTCTCCTTTAGAAAATTAGTTATACTATTTAATAGTGATGAGTTAATTTTGCTAATTTTCTCTACATATATGGTGAGACAGCACTTTCAAACAATGGAAGAGACCAAAAAAGGATACTATTTCCATAAATCTTGAGTTAAAAAACATTAGCTGGGGGCTAGAGAGATGGCTTAATGGTTAAGGTGCTTGCCTGCAAAGCAAAAGAACCTAGGTTTAATTCCCCAGGACCCATGTAAACCAGATTAACAAGGTGGCACGTGCATCTCAAGTTTGTAGTAGCTAAAGGCCCTAGAACACCTATTCTCCCTCTCCCTCCCTCCGTCCCTCCCTCTCAAATAAATAAAAATAAAAATATTAGCCAGGCGTAATTCCAGCACTTGTGAAGGACAGGTAGGAGGATCCCTGTGAGTTCAAGACTACCCTGAGATCACATAGTGAATTCCAGGTCAGCCTGGGCTAGAGCGAGACCCTACATCAAAAAACAAAACAAGGGCTGGAGAGATGGCTTAGCAGTTAAGGCGCTTGCCTTCAAAGCCAAAGGACTGCGGATCAATTTCCCAGGACCCACGTAAGCCAGTTATACAAAAGTGGTGCATGCATATGGAGTTTGTTTGCAGTGGCTGGTGTGCCCATTCTCTCTCTTTGCTTCTTTCTCTTTCTCAAATAAATAAATAAAAACAAAATATTAAAACAAACAACAAGCAAACAAACAAGCCCAAGAAAACTTAAAATTGTTCAACACAGTAACTGCATCCATAAGAATCTATCCTAGGGCTTGAGTGTGGTTCTGTGGTAGAGTACTCACCATCGGGAGGGCTTTAGCAGTACCTCTCTTCCCCTAAATCTCTCCAAAATACTCATAAATGTTAAGACAGATTTACTTACAGAGACATTTGTCACAATATTATTCACTGTGGGAAAAAATGGGACTTAAAAAATTTTTTATTTTATTTTATTTATTTTTGCTTTCCTGAGGTAGGGTCTCACTCTGGCTCAGGCTGACCTGGAATTCACTCTGTAGTCTCATGGTGACCTTGAACTCACAGCGATACTCCCACTTCTGCCTCCCAAGCGCTGGGATTAAAGGCATGCACCACCACACCTGGCTATTTTTTTTTTAATTTGAGAGAGAGAGAGAGAGAGAAAGAGAGAGAGAGGGAGAGAGAGAGAGAGAGAGAGAGAGAGAGGGAGAGAGAGAGAGAGAGAGAATGGGTGTACCAGCAGCCTCTCAGCTGCTGTGAATGAACTCCAGATGTGTGCACCCCCTTGTGCACATGTGTGACATTGCATGTTTGCGTCACTTGCATAGGGCTAAACATGGGACCTGGAGAATCAAACGGGTGTTCTTAGGCTTGGCAAACAGGCCCCTTAACCGCTAAGCCATCTCCCCAGCCCGGATTATTTTCCTCAAAATGATAGATGAATTTAACCATCCAAACCCAACCCAAGACCTTGCTGTTTTGCTCTGCTTATAATACTGTTACTTGGGTTTAAGACTAGTCTCTAGCTGGGCATAATGGGGTACACTTATAATCCTAGCACCTGGCAGGTTAAGGCAGGAGGATCAAGAGTTGAGGCCAGGCTGGGTAACATAATGAGACTCTATCTCAAAACAAAACAAACCAAAACCAGTTTCCATATAATTGACTACATGTCATTCAGGTATTTAGCCTAAATGTCACTTTCTCAGATAGAGGTTTTCCCTAAATTATCCCCCACCCCACCCCACACTACTCCACATTCAAATTGGAGGAGGATAGGAGAAAGATACCTTTTTATTTTTTGGTAATTTTTAAAAGATTTTTTCTTTATTTACCTATTTATTAGAGACAGAGGGAGAGAGAGATACAGAGTGAGTGAGAATGGGCATGCCAGGGCCTCCAGCCACTGCCAACGAACTCCAGACGCATGCACCACATGTGCATCTGGCTTACGTGGGACTGGGAGAATCAAACCTGAGTTCTTACACTTCGCAGGCAAGCGTCTTGACCGCTAAGCCATCTCTCCAGCCCAAAAGATATCTTTTTAAAGGCAGTTTCAGTTAAAGATTGAGGCCCAGAGAGAACCAGGAGATGCCACCTTGCCATGGCATAGGAATGGAACTCGAGTCTGATTGAGACTGATCTACACATTATCTAAATAAAACGGCCCAGGTGGGCTGGCCCTGGGGTCCACCCCAATCAGGTCTTCCTCTTAGACCTGATTCTGATGCTATAAAGGCTGCAGCCTTCTGGTCCCTCCCTCTCTCTTGACTCTGGTGTGTATGTGTGGGTCTCTCTGGATTCCCTCTCATTTCTGCATGGATACATGTGAGTGGGCTCCCCTCTCACCCAGCCTGGCTGAGGGGAAGAGGGGAACAGAATATTGCTTCTTCCTCTGAATGGTTTTTCTGCTTGCCTCTGCTTTATAGTCTGGGGTAACTTCTCACTTTAATTACATGTCATAATTTTCCTCCGGTCTCTAAATCTACCACATGTGTATTTTCCTTATACTCTTAAGATCTACCACGTGGTGCTTTCTCAAACTCCAAGCCTGTTACCTATGTAATTATTCTAAATTTGAGTTAACCATGAATGTAACTATTCATTATTTATTTCTCCTCCGAATCGCCTGGTCTTTCCTTTGATATTTTCTCTCTGCTATTCTTCCTTAAGTCACCACCATTTGCCCTTATAACTTTCTTCCATGGGGAAACTCAGAGTGGATGCTATGGGTGTTCTTTCTAAATCTCCCTACACAAGTGCCTAAATTCTCAAATTCCCTAAATACCCTAAAACCTACATTTTTTTCTTAAATGGATCTCACAGACTATGCTGTGTTTTCCACGTGTTTAGCCTCCCTTCCTCGACCTCAATCTCCTTTAAATAAATGCCACAATTTGTGATTAACCCCAAATAAACTTAATAATTCATAATTTATCCTTCTTGAGTCCATTTTATTCTTTATTAAAGACAGGGCAGAACTCAAAAGTTGGGGCACATAAATTCTGGAAGACCTCCTCCTGAACCCGAAAATCCTACACCAAAATGATGTAACCACTCATCTTCTATCCCAGTCATTTCTAATTCTATCCTATTGTTTAGTTTTCAAATTACTTGGCATAATCTGAAAGGTATTATTTGTGCTATTCCTCACTACCCTTCTGTAGTGACACACATTCTATTCATAGCTTTTCTACAGGAGAGCAGATGCTGTGTAATCTGTTCACATCTGGATTCACAGCCCACAGAACAGTTTGATTAGTACGTTTCAACTAATGAACTGTCTCTTCATGTGTGCTTTTAAAGTGTGATTGTTAGTTTCATTTTTAAGAGACCTGTAATTTAAGAAAGTTAATCTTCTGCTATGCATTATAAATATTTTTACTCTTTAGTCATATCTTTTTTTTTTTTTTTACCATATCCCTTCTTATATGTATCAAAACTCATACTTAACAATGAGCTCTGGGTTGCAAAAGAGGATTTATTTTTGCACCTGTCTTTAAGTCTTTGTCCATCAGTTCAGCAAAGACAAGGACACGTGCTATTTAGTAACATCTTTATCCATTTAAATTATATAACTCAAAGTCAGGGATGGAAATTCACTCCTGCAGTCCCAGATACTTTGGGAAGCTGAAGTCGGAGAACTTCTATGGTTTTGCATCAGCCTGGGAAACACAGTGAGACACCATTTCAACAACACCTCCCACCCTGCCAAATACATATACAGAGTTGGGAAGATGGCTTAATGGTTAAAGGCACTTGTTTGCAAAGCCTGCTGGCCTGGGATCAATTACCCAGCCACCTACATAAAGCACACACACACATGCAAACAAATTGCCTTTTAAAAATAATTTTTAAAAAGATTTTATTTTTATTTATTTACTGCAGTCAGAGAGACAAGGAGAGAGAAAGAGAGTGAGAATGGGCATGCCAGGGCTTCTAAACGAACTCCAGATGCATGTGCCATCATGTGTATCTGGCTTAAATGGGACCTGGAGAATTGAACCTGGGTCCTTAGGCTTTGCTGGCATGCGCTTTAACTGCTAAGCCATCTCTCCAGTTCCATAAATTGTTTACACACACACACACACACACACACACACACACACACACACAAATTATACAATCCAATGGTTTTTAGTATATCCAGAGTTGTATAACATTATTTTTTTCAACTTTTTAAAAAATTAAAAATTTTTTTTTGGTTTTTTGAGGTAGGGTTTCACTCTAGCCCACCGTGGTCTAGAATTCACTATGTAGTCTCAGGGTGGCCTTGAATTCATGGTGATTCTCCAACTTCTGCCTCACAAGTGCTGGGATTAAAGATGTGCACCACCACGCCCAGCTTATATAACATTAAATTTTAATTTTGTATGCCATGTGTGCCATGGCATGCATGTGGAAACTAGATGACCCACAAGCTTCAGATTCTCATGGCTTTGTCTCCCATTATCATACTTAGGCTTTGCAAGCAAGTGCCTTTAACCCTGGGGCTATCTTTCTAGCCCCATTATAAGACCGACTTTTACAACATTCTGTCATCGCCAAAAAGAACTCTCCAGTAGCCATTCTTATTTTCCTACCATTATTCCCATTCCTAGGAAGCCACCAACCAACTTACTTTCTATGACTTGCCTATATTCACATAAATGGAATCATATAGTATATGGTCCTTTTTTAAAAACATTGGCAAATCCAGGAGTTCACTGGGCTAAAGGAGTATGGATGAGGGATTCCTCACAGATGTATCCATCACCAGGAATCATGTAGCTCTGCTGGGTGGAGTGTCCCCTCTCCTGACAGAAGTTACTGCTTACCTAACTTTTAGGGAGAGGCTTTGTCAATCTTACAAATTTCAAGAACCTCCTTAGACTTGTGAGTTGTTTACTTCCTGACCCTTGTAAGTTCCATTTACTTCCTGAGTCTTACTGTGCTTCAATAAGGATATCTCTAAACCACACAAAGATATAGCAATGAAAAAACAGATCGGTGGTGCATGCCTTAAATCCCAGCATTCGGGAGACAGAGGTAGGAGGATTGCCATGAGTTCGAGGCCAGTCTGGGACTAGCCCAGTGGTTAAAGTTACTAGTTAACAAACTTGTCAGCCAGGTTTCAATTCCCCAGCCACCCACATAAAGCCAGAAGGAAAAAGTACATGCATCTGGCATGTGCTCGTGGCAGGAAGGGAACCTGGTGCACCTATATATCTACGTATAAACCTATGCACACATAAATAAAAATATTTTTAAAAAGGAGTTTGAGGCCAGCCTAGACTGCATGAAACCCTGTCTCAAAATGTTAAAAGTGTAATGTATACATCCTCTAATCAACAGTATAACCAGAAATTAAGCATGATGAAGAAATAAAACAAGTTAAAATGTGCACACAATAACTTTCAATGTAGCAGTGTTTGTAACAAAAATTTAGAAACTCAGATACCTATCTATAATCACATTAAAATGGAAAAATGTTGAGCTCTTAAATGGGCTGTGAAAATACTGTAATCTCTCTCTCTTCCCTCCATCCTCTAAGTTCAGGAGCAAAGGAATCCAACTAAGTATCTTTGGACCATTTGGCTATGGCTCACAAGGTGGGGTTGAACTGTGGCTCTTGTTATAACCATATTGCATGGCATAGGTCAAATAGGCAGATGCATATTTATATAATGGCCCCAATGTGATGAGAAATAAGGAAGATTGAAATTAGGTCATTGTCATGGCACAGACTGAAAGGGCCAGAATGAAACAATCTTTAGATGTTTATAAGTACTCCTAGATATTTTATATTCTACACTCTATCCTTGGGTTTGCGGTCATTTAACTTTACCTAACTTGATCTCATTTTCCTGGTTATAAATAAGGAAGTCCATCAGGATAATGTCTATAATTCTTTCAAAGTCTACATTTGCACAGTAGGCATTATGAAAAACAAAATTTGATTTTGTGCCTGGCATGGTGGCACATGACTTTAATCCCAGCATTCAGGAAGCAGAAGTAAGGGGACCATAGTGAGTTTGAGGCCAGCCTGGGACTACAAAGTAAGTTCCAGGTCAGGCTGGGCTAAAGTGAGACCCTGCCTCGAGGAAAAAAAAAGAAAAATTTGATTTTGTTTATAAACTGAATTTGACATACCTCTAGATCAAATAATTATTTGTAAATTACTTCTGGCCTTTAGAAGAGAGATCTGAGAGTCACTAGCATCTAGATGGTGTATGAAGCCATAGAAATAGATGAGATTATTTAAGAAAGAATTAAGCAACTAAGAAGTAATAGCATTAGAATTTAAAAAGTGAGTCAGGTATGGTGGCACACACCTTTATTCCCAGCACTCAGGAGGCAGAGATAGGAAGATTGCCATGAGTTCAAGGCCACCCTGAGAATACATAATGAATTCCAGGTCAGCCTGAACTAGAGTGAGATCCTACTTCAAAAAACCAAAAAATAAAGTAAAATAAAAATTTAAAAAGCAAATGCTAAAAGGATGAAAGCCAGGTAACTAAGAACAAAGAGTCAACTGGGGATCTGGAGAGATGGCTCAGCGCTTAAGGTGTTTATCTGCAAAGCCTAATGACCTGAGTTAAATTCCCCACATAAAGCCAGATGCACCAAGTGGCCCATGTATCTGGAGTTTGTTTGCAGCAACTGGAGGTCCTGGTGTGCCCATTCTCTGTCTCTCTCTCTACTTGAAAATAAGTAATTTTTTTTTAAGAGTGGTGCATAGTGGTGCACACCCTTAATCCCAGCACTTGGGAGGCAGAGGTAGGAGGATGCTGTGAGTTTCAGGGCCAACCTGGGCTAGAGTGAGACTCTGCTTCAAAAAAAAAAAAAAAACTAAGTTAACCAATTGAGACATAGTAATTATTAACTATTCAAATCCCAGGATTTCATTCAAACTGTGTCCTTTTGCATAGTACTAAGTATAATTTTCTGTTACAAGAAATTAGATGATGTTTAAAGCAACACTGCACTATCATGCATGCTGTCACAAGTTAATATAAAGCAAA
Source organism: Orientallactaga sibirica (assembly GCA_036365145.1). Classification (NCBI taxonomy): domain Eukaryota; kingdom Metazoa; phylum Chordata; class Mammalia; order Rodentia; family Dipodidae; genus Orientallactaga; species Orientallactaga sibirica. Next base: position 4,100,385 of record JAEOAD010000031.1, on the reverse strand, counting down.
ACTTTATAATCACACTTTTTTTTCCTTCAAAACTGAAGTCTGACAATGGCACACCCAGACACCATAGATTGTTACTAGAAAATTTTCAGTGCCAGGAATGGAATACCTTCCACTGAATTGTTGGCAAGGGAGGTCCCTGATGCCCCCAAAACATTACAGAGCATTGCCGAGGCTCTTGGTTTCCCACCAGGAATAGATGGTAAGACCCTATTGCTGAAGACTCCAAATGCTTGGGCTGCAAGGTCACTGAGAAATCTTGCTGGAGCTGAGCTGAAAACCTCCTCTGTGTAGACCAGCTGACAGAAAGCTGGAAACACTTACGCTGCATACAGCTCCACAGGAGAGAGAAAAGTCATCATTGGAGATAAACAACAATGGCTGCAAGCCTAAGCTTGGTCAGCCAGGTCAAATGAGCCAGTGGGTGAAATAGTGGCATGTCTGTTATGGGGAAACCAAAAGCTCTTTAACTGGCCTGGAGGCCCACTCCATGGGAGGGAATATATGCCTGATACTGAAAAACCTATGATAAAGAAGTCATGATCCCTAGGGGTGTAATGCCTACTCACCAAACTGCCTGGTAAGCATTTTTCTTGATGTTCATACCCACATATTAATGCTACTCTCACTTTTGGTTGTGAAGGGGAAACTGGGGGTGGGAGGGAATCATCATAGTTTATTGTCTATAATTATGGATGTTGTCAATAAAAAATTTAAAACAACTTGAAGTCTGAGTAACTTAGTATATCATTCACTAGTCTTCATATTTATTCTGCCTTTCCGCTCTGCCCTCCTACACTTCTCATTCATAGAGAATATATGCCTGCTCCACTAAGCTGCATGCAGAATATACTATTGCCTACAGAAAACCTGCTCTTTCTTTTTTATTTTTTGAGGCAAGGTTTTACTCTATCCCAAACTGGCCTAGAACTAGGCTGAGGTCACAGTGCTCCTCTTACCTTAGCCTCCTGAGTCCTAGGATTATGGGTGTGAGCCAAGTATGTGGGCTTTTTTTTTTAAAGCTTATTTTACTTAGCATATTTTCAATTTTCAATGCAGTATGTTATAGCATTTAATCAGGACTTCATTCCTTTTACTGATGAATAATATTCCACTGTGACATTCTGTTTATTCACTCATCAGTTGATAAGATATCTGAGCTGTTCTACATTGGGGAGGATATGCATAAGGCTGTTTTAGGATGGATAGATAGCTCAGTGAGTAAAGCTCTTGGTGTGCATGAGAACTGTGGTGGTTTGATTCCAGTGTGCCCATAAACTTAGGTGTCTGAATGCTAGGTTCCCAGCTGACAGGATTTGGAAATTAACGCCTCCTGGAAACAGTGTATTGTTGGGGCCGTGCTTATGGGTGTTATAGCCAGTTTCCCCTTGCCAGTGTTTGGCACACTCTCCTGTTGCTGTTGTCCACCTGATGTTGGCCAAGGGGTGATGTCCACCCTCTGCTCATGCCATCATTTCCCCTACCATCATGGAACTTCCCCTTGAGTCTGCAAGCCAAAATAAACCCTTCCCCCACCACACACAAGCTGCTCTTGGTCGGGTAATTTCTGCCAGCAATGCAAATCTGACTGCAACAGTAAAGTTGGTACTGAGAGTGTTTTTGCTGCTAGACACTTAACTATGTGGCTTTGGCCTTTTGGAGCTGATTTTCAAGAGGAATGTGGAAGGATTTTAAACCTTGGCTTAGGAGATGCCTTGTGTTGCTATAAGTACAGCTTGATGGGCTATTCTGGTCTGAGCTGAAAGACCCGAATGCAGTAAGAACTAAGGACTATGAGGTATGGCTTGTGAGGGTGAGAAAGAGCTTTGCCTGGACTAGGCTAGAAGCAGTTTGTGTGAAAGGCTTGCTGTCATGCCCATGTCCTGAGAACTTGTGCAAGGTTGCTTTGCATAGAAATGGATTGGTATGAGCAGAGGGATATGGCATAGAAAAAATGAAATTTTGGGGCCGAAACTACGGCCTGTTCAGCTGCAATTGTATGAGAGATTACAACCTTTGAGATTGGGCCAGCTGACTTGCACTGGGACAACAGAAAGAATGCACTCTTTTGAAGGGGCCTGAATGCTGAAGAAGTGTCCTATTCTTCAAAGTCTGCTTTAATTCCCCCCTGAATGAACAAGCTGGCACCCTACCTGGTATTATGGAGTATAAGAAATGCAGGCAAGAGAAGGTCATCTAATTGGCAACACGGTCTTGTGTTTTGGAAATGGCTATGGGCAGTGTGGAGCAGATTTGCTGAATGCCTGCATGGAGACCAGATGGAGCTGTGAGGATGGACCATGGGTTGCAGTGGAGACCCAGTGGAGATGCTGGAACCAGGAGACGGTTGCTAAGGAGAGCTGCTGGCCATGGATGAAGGTTTCCAGGACTGTGAGTAGCCTAGCTGGAGGGGCAGAACTGGAACTCCAGAGACTTGGTGCTGGTTAAAATTATCGGACTTGGAGATTTGTCACTGACTAGAATTGTTGGACAAACTATAGAGTTTGATGTTTGCCCTGTTTAAATCTTGTATTGGTTGAATATTTCTTTGCTAAGCCCAATGCCATCTTTTGCAGTGTGAATGTTTATTCTGTGCCATTATAGGTTTTGGGGGTATTTTTTTTGAATTATGGCTTAGTTAAAGACCTTGGATTACGGGGATGTTTTAACATCACTGGGATTGATAAAACTATGGGGACTTTTAAAGTTGGACTGAAGGCATAGTATTATATATCATGTATGGTTATCAGTTTAGGGGGGCCAGGGGCGGAATGTGGTGTTTTGATTCCAGTGTTCCCCATGAACTTGTTCTAAATGCTAGGTTCCCAGCTGATGGAGATTTTGGAATTAACACCTCCTGGAAGCAGTGTATTGTTGGGGGTGGGCTTATGGATATTATAGCCAGTTTCCCCTTGCCAGTGTTTGGCACACTTTCCTATTGCTATTGTCCACCTTATAAGGCCAGGGGGTTGATGTCCACCCTCTGCTCATGCCATAGTTTTCCCCTGCCATCATGGAGCTTCCCCTCGAGTCTGTAAGCCAAAATAAACCCTTTTCCCCACAAGCTGCTCTTGATTGGGTGATTTCTGCCAGCAATGCAAACCTGACTGCAACAAGAACCAAAGTTCAGATCCCCAGAACCCACATAAATCTATGCATGGCACATGTACATCTTCATGGGCACAATTACACATAAGATAATTTTAAAATGCTGCCCTAGGTGGGTAACCAATGGCTCTCTGATTAGCTTTGAAATCCACTTGGTGGAAAGGAACCCCAAGCTTGAACTGGGAACCAAATCAGAATCTTATGGAGACCAAGATTATGGACTCCAATGAAAAGCTCCCACTGGTCTTTGGCCAAAAGTGAGGCTAACCCCAGCAAAATCTCTCTAAATTAACAATGCTTATCCCCTTTAACCTATCCTGATCTCACTCTCCATTAGAGAATCTTTTTCTTTTTCAGAAAGCAGTGAGAACTCAGCAAGGACAACCAAAGTCTATCAACAAGACAAGGATAGAATGGCTGACTCCCTGGCAGGAGATGAACCAGGCCTGGCACAGAAGATGAAACCACAGAGGAACTGGTGAGATGAGCAAGAGTGCTACTTCCATGGCAAGCCTGACAAACTGTGCCAGGGTGATGGAGACAGACACTGAGAATACTAAAAAACACCAAAGCAGAAATCCAGAAGCTGCTGAGAGCTCACCACTAATGTAGACTTAAAACTCAGGGAATTCTGCAAAAGAGGGGGAAAAAAGAATGTAAGAGCCACAGGGTGGGAGAGAATATCCAGAGACATTGCTCTCCCCCATGACTGACTGCTGCTCTCACAACTCAACGCACAACCCCATAGCGAATATCAGCAATCCCACTAAGGTGAACAGGGAGGAGGGAAGGTGATGTGTTCACACGTTTCTACTTAAAAAAAGAAATGCTGCTATAAATATCTGTTCATTACAAGTTTTGTGTAAACCTGTAAAAAATTTTTGTTTTTGTTTTTGTTTTTCAAGGTAGGGTCTCACTCTAGCTCAGGCTGACCTGGAACCCACTATGTAGTCTCAGGGTGGCCTCAAATGCATGGCAATCCTCCTACCTCTGCCTCCCGAGTGCTGGGATTAAAGGCATGTACCACCATGCCCGGCAAATTTTTGTTTTTTTGATGTGCTTGGTATTAAATCTAGTACTTTACACATGCTAGGCAAGCACTCCTATCACTGAGCTATGCCCCTAGACCTTGAGTCTATTCTTTTATTTCTCTTAAGATATATAATTATGAGTTGATTTCTGGGTCATATGATAACTTATGCTTGACTTTTTCAATAGTGCCAAACTGTGTTCCAAAGTAGCTTCAACATTTCACATTAGCAACATGTAAGAGTCCCAGTTTTATACATTCTGATCAGTCATAGTTGTAAGCGGTTTTTAAAAAATGGTAGTCAGGGCTGGAGAGATGGTTTAGCAATGAAGGCACTTGCCTGCAAAAGGTTAAGGACCCAGGTTCGATTTTCCAGAACCCAGGTAAGCCAAATGCACATAGTGGCACATACATCTGGAGTTCGTTTGCAGTGGCTAGAGGCCCTGGTGCACCCATATTCTCTCTCTCTCAAATAAATATTACGAGATAAAAAATGATAGTTATTCTACTAGGCATGAAGAGACTCAACTGTTTTAAGAATAGGACCACCTGAACAGAAAAGGGTAATTGCAATGGATCAAGACATATCAACCACATGAGATCTATTGATTATGATATCCTGAAAAACAACTTGCTGGTCAGCTTTAGAGAAATCAGCTCAGTATTATGAAAAAGTAAATAAACTTCACAAAGTGTTTAATTGCCTTTCCTAAGTTTCTAATTTGAAAGTTAACCAAACAATTGGTAAAACTTACTCTTATAAAAGTACCCCAAATCAGTTAATAAATGAAGGAGAGAATAAGGAACTTGTTGGCAGCCTCTAATATAATAACACATCTGTGGAAGTCCCCATTGCCTGCTGGCACTTCACAGAAGTGGCCAGTATCATCTATGAAATATTCTTCTTTTTAAAAACAATCAGGGCTGGAGAGATGGCTTAGTGGTTAAGGCGTCTGCCTGCTAGCCTAAGAATCCGGTTCCAATCTCCAGGTCCCACGTTTAGCCAATCAAACCTAAATCTACAGAAACCTCTAAATATAACCACCAGCTCATTGAAAATCAGGGACTGAGGACATATTAATTATTTCCAAAGGAAAACAATAGTCAGCAAAATGTATACTGTAGCTGTCTACAAGACAATGTGGATTTTCTTAACAAATAAACTACAAGAGGAGGAAAAGAAATAGATGAAGCAATGGTAGACTCAAAGCAACTTGAGAAATATCCAACAATCACAGTGTATACGTTTACCTGCCTCTCAAGAATGCCAAACCAAATGAGACTCCTTCCCACTCAAGCCCTTAAGAACTAGCAACTCAATACCAGCAAGTGTGTGCCAAAATTTGGACTCATTTGTACTCCTGACAGCACACTAGTCTCACCCAATTCATTTAAATTAGACCTTTCTTATTGTTTCTTTTCTCCTTTTTTTGAGACAAGGTCTGACTGTTCAAGCTGGTCTCTAAACCCTAAGGCTCCAGTGTTCCTCTTCCCTCAGTATCCAGAGTAGCTGAGATCACAGACATCTACCTTTGGGATTTTTGGATCACCTAAAAAACAAATCCCAATTATATGCTAATACTTAGCATGACCATATCTAATAGGGCAACAACAAAAAACAAGTACACTGATTTGAAATGTAAAATTAACTTGATATAAGCAGCCTCCTAAGTGGGGAGGCATACACCACCATAAAATACACTTTTCCAGTCAACAAGATAACCAATAAACATTAAAAAAAATATTTTCAGAGCCAAGAGTGGTGGCACATGGCTTTAATCTCAGCACTTGGGAGGCAGGGGTAGGAGGATTGCTGTGAGTTCAAGGCCAGCCTGGAACTACAGAGTGAGTTCCAGGTTAGTCTGGCCTAGAATGAGACCCTACCTCCCCCCCAAAAAAAAAAAAAGGAAAAAGAAAAAGAAAAAGAAAACAAATTCTGGAGTTGGGGAAACAGCTCAGTGCTCAGTGGTTAAAGGCACTTGCTTGCAAAGCCTGAAGGTCTGGGTTTAATTCCCCAGGACCCATGTAAAGCCAGATGCAGAGTGGTACATCCATTTGGAATTCATTGGCAGTGTCATGAGGCTCTGGAGTGCCACTTGTTCATTTTCACTCTCATTCTCTCTCTGCTTGCAAATAAATAAATTTTTTGTCTTTTTTTGTTTCTGTTTTTCAAGGTAGAGTCTCACTCTAGCCCAGGATGACCTGGAATTCACTATGTAGTCTCAGGGTGGCCTTGAACTCACAACGATCCTCCTACCTCTGCCTCTGGAGTGCTGGATTAAAGGTGTGCAGCACCACGCCCAGCTGCAAATAAATATTTAAAAAGAAAATATTTTCAGCTGGTAAGTGAGAGATAGGAGTTTGACTCCAGAGTAGGACACTTGTCTAGCATGCATAAAGCCCAGCATTCAATCCCCAGCACCACCATATATATATGGCTGGAGAGATGGCTTAGCGGTTAAGGCATCTGCCTGCAAAGCCAAGGGATCCCAGTTGGACTCTCCAGGCCCCATGTAAGTGGCTGGAGCCCCTGGCATGCCCATTCTCTCCCTTTCTCTCTCTCAAATAAATAAATAAGTAAGTGTATTTTTTTTAAAGAAAATATTTTCAACTGAGTTATAATTTAAAAGACTTCACATATAGAATGCACTTACAGGTAAAGTTATGATCTTCAGTGCACTTACTAGGAAGATTAAAAATAAATTATCAGGGTGATGCTAGAGAAAAGGCAGGGTAAAAATCTGCAAAAATTCTTCCCTAAAAGCAAGTAGAATACTGGCAAAAATGGTCAGAATCAACTTTTCAGAACTCTAGAAATTAAATGCAAATTTCAGTTATGTGGTGAAATATCTAAAAAATAAACACATCTGAATTCTAGTTTGAACAGCATACTGTATATGGTCTACACACACACACACACACACACACACCACCACCACCACCACCACCACCACCACCACCACCACCACAGATTACACTCTTTTATCCCCTCGCCCCAGTCTCACTTCCCTGGGGTCCTCCTCAGCGGGATTATGGGATTCACTGTAGGGTCATGAAAGCCTCAGTGTCAGTCCTTGTGGGGTAGGAGTGGGAGGGTAGGGTATTCCTATCCACTCTGTGGCTCTTACAATCTTTCTTCTCCCTCTTCCAAAATGTTCCCAGAGCCATGGTAGGCCTGTTGGCAGTTTGATTTAGTGTTGCATTCTTTGTAGCCTCAGGATTTCTGATCTTTTAATTTATATTCGTTCATCCCCCTTCTCCCTAACTAAGATTTTCCCTGGAAAACCAACATCTTCTGATCACTGTGAAAACTAACCACTATGCTGCTACTGTGGTGAGCCAAGCTGCTAGCCCTATCCTGGAGAGCTAGCTCTACCTGACTTACTTGCAAGGCTGACCTGTCTCACAGATCACCTACTTCGAACAATTATTCTCCAAGAGAAGCTTGTTAAAAAGACAATTACGGGCTGGAGAGATGGCTTAGTGGTTAAGGTGCCTGCTTCCCAAGCCTAAGAACGCCGGTTCCAATCTCCAGGTCCCACGTTTAGCCAGATGGAAGGAGACACAAGGGCGCAATGCCACACTTGACCACAATGGGGTGCATGCATCTGGATTTCACTCGTGGCAGCTGAGAGGCTGCTGGCACATCCATCTCTATCTGTCTTCCTCTCCCTCTCCCTCTGTCTGTCTCTCTCTGTGTCTCCAAAAATAAATAAATAAAAATAAAAAAAATTTTTAAAGAGTTGAGCATGATAATTTATATATATAAAAAGACAATTACTGGGGCTGGAGAGATGGCTAAATGGTTAAAGGCATTTGCTTATAAAGCCTGAAGGCCCATGTTCAATTCCCCAGTCATACACAAAAGTGGCACACGCATCTGGAGTTTGTTTGCAATGGCAGGAGATCCTGGTGTGCCCATTCCCTCATTATCTTTCTCTCTGCGTACCAAGAAATAAAAACATTTTAGGGCTGGAGAGATGGCTTAGCAACTAGGCACTTGCCTGCAAATTTAAAGGACCAGGTTTGATACCCCAGGACCCAGATGCACAAGGTGGCACATGTTTTTAGAGTTTGAATGCAGTGGCTGGATGCCCTGGCATGTCCATTCTCTCTCTCTTCCTCTTTCTCTCTCTTTCAAATAGAGAAAGAGAGAGAGAGAGAGGGAGAGGAAGACAGAGATGGGCACGCCAGCAGCCTCTCAGCTGCTGCGAATTAAATCCAGATACGTGCACCCCCTTGTGGTCAAGTGCAGTATTGCACCCTTGCATCACTGCATCAGGCTAAACGTGGGACGTGGAGATTGGAAACGGCGTTCTTAGGTTTAGGAGGCAGGCGCTTTAACTGCTAAGCCATCTCTCCAGCCCAAAAAACAACATTTTAAAAAATTAGCAAAACTGTGGATGCCCTGAGATAGTAGATAAAAGTTTAGGAAAGAATGGGTCAATCTATAAAAGGGAAAACTAGGGAGTAAGAATCTACAAAGAGACTTTGAAAAACTCAATCTCAATATATTCCTGAGAAAACTTTCAAGATTTCACTTCTGGTTAATCTTGAGACTATGCACAAGCATGAATTAAAGATAACTGGAGAGTTATAAGCTATCTGGCTGAGCATGGAAAGTATTTTAGGCTTCTTGGAAAAAATGGGAAGACTTACTGGTTCTAGGAATATAAGATATTCTCTGTCTAGTCATTAGCTGGCTACTAAAACATTCACCCATTATATAACCACAAACCCAAGTGGAGACTTCAGTAGCTTCATGTAAAGAAAAAAACTCTATAGAATTATTTGAGAGAAATCACTAAAAAAAATTTTTTTTTAAATAGGAGGTAGCCAGGCATGGTGGCACACGCCTTTAATCCTAGCACTCGGGAGGGAGAGGGAGGAGGATCGCTGTGAATTCGAGGCCACTCTGAGACTCCATAGTGAATTCCAGGTCAGCCTACGCTACAATGAGACCATACCTCAAAAAAAAAAAAAAAAAAAAAAAAAAAGCCGGGTATGGTGGTGCACACCTTTAATCCCAGCACTTGGGAGGCAGAGGTAGGAGGATTGCCATGAGTTCAAGACCACCCTGAGAATACATAGTAAATTCCAGGTCAGCCTGAGCCAGAGCGAGATCCTACCTCAAAAGACAAAACAACAAAACACACACAAAAAAGCAGTAACTTTTCCTCTTGGAGGAGGTATAATCTTATTTTCAGGTGACTTCATATCAGAAGCCAGAAGGCAATAGGATAACATATTCAAAGTATTTTAAAAAAATAAAAACACTCATGGGGCTGGAAAGATGGCTTAGCAGTTAAGGCGTTTGCCTGCAAAGCCAAAAGACCCAGGTTTGATTCCCCAGGACCCATGTAAGCCAGATGCCCAAGGTGGCATATGCATCTGGAATTCATTTACAGTGGCTGGATGCCCTGGTGTGCCCATTCTCTCTCTCTCTCTCGCCCCCTCCCTCACCCTCTGAGTCTTTCTCAAGTAAATAAATTAAAAATAAAAATAAAAACTCAGCCAAGATTTTTTTTCTTTTGGCTTATATGAAAGTTTACTGGATTATGTAAATTAGCAATCTAAGCCATGGCTAGATTTACAGATGAAGTCATCTTCAGAAATGTCTATCAGATAACCAAAAAAGAAAGTTATACACCAATTTCCCTGAAGAACATAGATGCAAAATTTCTCAAAAAATACTTGCAAACCAAATTCAAGAATATATCAAGAAGGCCATAAACCATGATCAAGTGGGCTTCATTCCACAGATGCAGGGATGGTTCAACATATGCAAATCACATAAATAAACTGAAGGAAAGACAGAAATCATATGATCATCTCAATTTATGCAGAAAGAATTTGACAAAAACCCAACAACTCCTTCATGGAGAACCTATGGATGAAAGGAACATATCTCAGCTTAATACAGGCCATATATGACAAATCTTTAGCCAACATCATGTTAAATGGAGGAAAACGCAAAGCATGCCCACTAAAATCAGAAACAGAACAAGGGTATCCACTCTCCCCACTCCTATTCAACATAATCCTTGAAGTCTTAGCTACAGCAATAAGAGAAAGAAATAAGAGAGAGAGAAACAGGAAAAGATAAAGTATTATTATTTGCAGATGATGTGATTTTATACATAAGGGACCCTAAAGATTCCACCATAAAACTAGAGCTAATGAATGCTTTCAGCAAAGCAGTAGGACACAAAATTAACATAAATTAGTAGCTTTCTTATATATCATAACAAACATAGGGAAAAAGAAATCAGGAAACAATCTCATTCCTAATGGCCTAAAAAAAAAATCCTTGGAATTAACCTAACCAAAAAAGTGAAAGGCCACTACAATAAAAACTTTGAAAAGTGACTGGAGAGATGGCTTAGCAGTTAAGGTGCATGCCTGCGCAGCCTAAAGATCCCGGTTCTATTCTCCATGTCCCACGTAAGCCAGATGCACAAGGTGGCAGATGCGTCTAGAGTATGTTTGCAGTGGCTAGAGGCCCTGGTGCGCCCATTCTCACTTTCTCTATCTCTAATAAATAAATAAAAATAAATCTTTTAAAAAAAACAAACTGAAACACTGAAAAAAGGGAAGTTTAAGGTGACACTAGGAGATAGAAAGACCACTGAAGAATTAACAATGGCCATCCTACTGAAAGCAATCTACAAATTAGTGCACTCACAATCAAACTCCAGCACCATTCTTCACAGAAATAGAAAAAAAACAATTCTAAATTTCAATATAGAAGCACAAATGACCCCAGATAGTCAAAACAATCTTGAGCAAAAATACTGCAGGAGCTGGGTGTGGTGGCACATGTCTTTGCACATGCCTTTAATCCCAGCACTCAGGAGGCAGAGGTAGGAGGATCGCCATGAGTTCAAGGATACTTTGAGACTACAGAGTGAATTCCAGGTCAGCCTGAGCCAGAGAGAGACCCTACCTCAAACAAACAAACAAAAAACCCAAAAGGGCTGGAGAGATGGCTTGGTGGTTGGGGCGCCTGCCTGTGAAGCCTAAGAATGCCATTCGATTCTCCAGGTCCCACGTTTAGCCAGACATAAAATGACGCAAGTGCGCAATGCTGAACTTGCCCACAAGGGGCGCAAGCATCTGGAGTTCATTCACAGCAGCTGAGGATGCTGGCCCGTCCATTCTCTATCTCCTCTCTCTGATACTCTCTCAAAAAAAAAAAAAAAAACTTCAGGGTGTATATCACCATACCTGATTTCAAGTTATACTACAAAGCCACAGCAATAAAAATAGCATGGTGCTGATGCAAAAACAATACTTAGTTTAGACTAGAAAAACAACAGGGAAAAATTTTTTTTAATCAAAAAAGTTATTTCTTTGAAAACAGCACAACTGACAAACACTGAGCTAGATTGATCAAGAACTCAGATTATGAAAACGGGGACACAACAATAAACTTTACACAGGGCTGGGGAGATGGCTCAATGGTTAAAAGTGCTTGCTTGCACAGCCTGATGGCCCATATTCGATTCCCCAGTACCCATGTAAAGCCAGATGCACAACATGGTACATGCACCTGGAGTTTGTTTGCAGCAGCAAGAGACAGTGGCATGTCCATGCTCTCTTTCCCCACTCTCCCTCTCTCTCTAGCAAATATTTTAAAATATTTTTTTAAAAACTTACATATTTACTTACTATGATACTTAATATTGATTATCAACTTAATTGGATCTAGAATCACCCAAGAGACATCTCTGGGTATGTCTGTGAGGGAATCACTACATTAGGTTAATTGCCTAAACATGTGTAGCATCATTCCATGGATAGGGGTATCAAAATGAATAAAAATGAAGTTGAACTCTGCTTCCTGACTGCAGATGTAATGTGACCAGCTGATCTATGCTCCAGTCGTCATCCCCTCCTTCCCTGTCACGGTGGACTATATCCACTGGAATCATAAGGGGAAATAAATCTTTTCTCGCTTAAGTTGCTTCTTAAGTATTTTGTCACTGCAATGAGTAACTAATACACCTACCAAAACCAGAAACTATATGAATGGATAAAGTTGTGCAGGCGTAACTATTGACATAGGAAGAGGCAATCAGATTAGACCAATATTAGAAAAGAGCCTGAATTAATAAAAAGCCCAAGATAAAGTGGCTTCATGAGTGAATTTCACTAAAAGCTTAAAAAGGAATTGAGACTGGGGAGATGATTCAGTGGTTAAAGGTGCTTGCTCATACAGCCTGCTGGCTAGGGTTCAAATCCAACCACCCACAAAAAGTTAGACAGGCATTTATTTGTAGCAGTAAGAGACCCTGATACATACATATGTACATACATAAACACATACGCACACACAATAAATAAGTACATAATTTTTAAAAAATGAATCAACACCAGCAATTTCAGAATCTATAACCAGGTGTAATGGCACATGCCTGTAATCTCAGCAGAAAGCAGGAGGATCATGAGTTCCATGAAAGTTTGAGCTACGTAGTGAGACACAGAAACAAAAGGAATTAAATAAAACCAATTTTGGGGGGCTGGAGAGATGGCTTAGCAATTAAGCACTTGCCCGCAAAGCCAAAGGACCCAGGTTTAATTCCCCAGTGCCCACATAAGCCAGATACACAAGGTAGTACATGTGGTCTGGAGTTTGTTTGCAGTGGCTAGAGGCTCTGCCACACTCATTCTCTATCTGCCATTCTCTCTCTCTCAAATAAATACGTAAATAAAAAAATAAAAAACCAAAATTTTCAAAAGCTCTTACCTTCCAAACTAGATGAGGAATCACTACAACTTAGTCATCAATCATTCTTTCTCTGATACCAAAACCTAACAAAGATATCACAAGAGAAGAAAACTGTTCAAGAGGCTAGAGAGGTAGCTCAAAAGATAAAATACTTTTCTTGCAAGCATGAGAATATAAGTTTGATCTCCAGAACCCATGTAAAAAAGCCATATATGGTGGTATACACTTGTAACCCCAGAGCTAGAGAGGCAGAGACAGGCAGAATTCTGGGGCTCCCTGGGCAGCCAGTCTAATCAAATTGGTGAGTTCTGGACCAATGAAAGAGCTTATCTCAAAAAAGGTGGGCCATGCCTAAGGAATGCCACCTGCTTTCACTAACAAATCACACCAAAATTTAAAGAGTAATATTGCAAAACTTATACAAATCTTTCCAAAGAAGAGAAAAAAAAAAACTTCAATTTGCTTCAAGAGGCTAGCTTGACTGACATCAAAGATAAGAGAGAGAGTGTGTGTGTATTTTTTCCTCACTCTAGCCCAGGATGACCTGGAACTCATTCTGTTGCCCAGGCTGACCTCAAACTCCTGGCACTCCTCCTACCTTAGCCTCTTGAGTGCTGGGATTACAGGTATAAGACATCATACTCAGCTACATCAAAGATATTTTAAGGAAGAGTAATGAATTATAAGCTAATCTCTAAAGTTCATCAACACAAAAAAGATAACTTGTACAAATCATATTTAGCAATACACTAAAGTCCATTATGAACAACTTGGGTTTACTACAAGGATACAATGGTAGTTTTACTTTAGTATTCTTTCCTGAATGTCATTTCACCCATTTATACAATAAAATATAAAAGTCAAATGAATGAACAGACAAAATTTATCTAACCTAAATTTCATCACTGGGAATGGTAGTGTGTACCTGTAATACCAGCACACAGGAGGCTGGAATAGGAAGACTGCCATGAATTCAAGGCCAGCCTGGCTACACATGAGTTCCAGGGCTAGCATGGGATATACAGCAAAACTTTGTCTGGATAAACAACAACAAAACAAGCCAAAACAAACAAAAATCATGATTCTCTAAAATTCTCCCCCAGCAACTCTAAAAATAGTTTGCTTAATCACTTAAAGAATAGCCTCAAAACAGTATACACTGATATAATGCTGAGACCCTCAATCTTCTTCCCAAGACAAAGGACACTGGCTACTAATAGTTAACTTGACTATTTAGCTGAAAGAACTTACCTGTGGGGGAAAAGTATGACCAAAAAAAGGATAAAGGACCAGAAAGAATGGAAATTACCATACTATGCAGACAACATGGTTGTGTATTTAGAAAACCCAAACAACCTATAAGGAATTAGGTGTCAGTATTTATAATTTAGCAAGATCACTGAATACAGTGTCAATGTACAAAAAGCTTTTCTTTCTTTATACTAGCAGACAACTAGGTTTTTTGTTTGGTTGGTTTTTTCTTTTTTTTTTTTTTTTTTTTTTTTTTTTTTTTGTTTTTGGAAGTAGTGTCTCACTGTAGCCCAGGCTGACCTGTAATTCACTCTGTAGACTCAGGGTGGCCTGAAACTCACAGCAATCCTCCTACTTCTGCCTCTCGAGTGCTGGGATTAAAGGTGTGCACCACCACGCCCAGCTGGAAATGAGTTTTAAATGTCATCTACAACTTTAACCAAAAGAAAAATCCAAAGAAACACACAAAAATCTTTTATTTCCTTAAAAAGGGCAATGTTTAAGTATGAAATGAAAACACTAACTCTAAAGAACTGAATTTTTTTTTTTTTTTTGGTTTTTCGAGGTAGGGTCTCACTCTAGTCCAGGCTGATCTAGAATTCACTATGTAGTCTCAGGGTGGCCTCCACGCCCAGCTTAGAACTGACTTTTATATAAATAATTGAATTTGGAATTACCTTAAAATGAAGAATTTATATTCACCAAGACAACATTAAATGACTAAAAAGGCAAACCAAATAAGTGGAAGAGTAACTGTTTATATGAAAGGAAGGATTCCACTCCAAAATCAATTAGGAATTTCCTCAAATCTGATTCACACAGTATAAGAACTCACAAAGGACCTACATAAGCACACTGCAGAGTAAGATTTGGAATAGCCATTAAAGATTTGAAAATGAGCCAAACACAGTGGCTTCTGTCTTAATCTCAGCACTCAGGAGGCTGAGGTGGTAGGAAAATCACTGTGAATTTGAGTCCAGCCTGGGCTACACAGTGAGTTCCATATCAGTATAGGCTAGAATGGACCCTGCCTTAAAACACAAACAAATAGCCAGGTATGGTGGTGCACACCTTTAATCCCAGCACACAGGAGGCAGAGGTAGGAGGATCACCGTGAGATCGAAGCCACCCTGAGAACACAGAGTGAATTCCAGGTCAGTCTGAGCTAAAGTGAGACCCTACCTTGGAAAAACAAAACAAAACAAAAAATAAAACAAATAACAACAATAAAAACTCCACAAAACCTGAATGAATATGTTCAATATAAGTAAAAATCAGGAAAATAGAAAATTAAAACCACAATATGGCTGGTTATGTTGGCATATGCCCATAATCTCAGCACTTGGGAGACTGAGGCAGGAAGATGAGTTCAAAGCCAGCTAGTGTTGACTTTCTGGGACACCATCTCAAAAAAACAAAGAAGAAATAATAGTACCAAAATAATACTGTGATATTATTACACTCCATAAAAATAGCTACTTGAAAAAAGAGAGACAGCTGGTAAGGATGTGAGGCAACTGGCACTGATACACCTTACTGGTGGGAATGGAATTGGGTCATCCTCTTTGGGGAAAGTGGTGTCATCAAGTTAAATAATTTTCCTACCCAAAACATTCTTCTCTAGGATATACACTCTAGATAATTTGTGTACTAGGACTCACATACAACAATGTTCACAGCACCACTGTATAACAGTCAAAAACCAAAATGTTGGGCTGGAGAGATGGCTTAGTGGTTAAGGCACATGCCCTGAGAAGCTTAAGGACCCAGATTTGATTCTCCAGGTCCCACATAAGCAAGATGTACATGGTGGTACATGCATCTGGAGTTTGTTTGCAGTGGTTAGAGGCCCTGGTGTGCCCATTCTCACTCACTCACTCTCTCTCCCTCTCTATGTCTCAAATAAATAAATGAAAATAAAATCTTTTAAAAAACCTAAATGTTAAACACCAGAACTGAGAAATTGTGAATCATTCCGTGACATTATAGAGTTATGAATCTTAACAGACTGTAACATAGGCAAGTGTCCTAAACAAGCTGGCCACAAAAGAATAAATACAGCTTGGAATAAAGTTCAAAATTTAAATACTTTATGGACACACACGAGTTAAAATACATGGAGAAAAACACAGGAAGATAACTCAAGATGATATTTGTTCACTAGAGGAAACATAGAGTACTTGGCAATGTTCTATTTCTTGACCTGAATAGTGGTTATACGGGTGCTTAATGCAGCCTTCCTTCCTCTCTCACTCGCCTCTTTTTTTTCGAGATAGGGTCTCACTGTAGCCCAAGCTGACCTGGAATTCAGTATGTACTCTCAGGCTGACTTCAAACTCACAGCGATCCTCCTACCTCTGCCTTCCAAGTACTGGGATTAAAGGGATATGCCACCATGCCTAGCAATGTATACTTTCTTAGAATACAATTGCTTATGTGATTTTCTGAATCTATGTGCAATGCTATATTTAACAACTTAGAAATGACAAACTAGTTCAAGAACGAAACAAAAACAAATGTACTCTAAGAAATCAGAAAAATTACTAAAATCTAAATAAATAATGATCGTATATACATGTATACACATACAAAAGAAACTGCAACTAAAATTAAGATGTATTTCATGTATTTATTGGGCACAATTTATATGAACATAAAATTAATTCCTCTTGCAGCTTTGGCATCCTATTTTTTAAATTTTTAAATTTTTTAATATATTTTATTTATTTGAGAGAAAGAGGGAGAGACAGAGAGAGAGAGACAGAGAGAGAGAGAGAGAAATGGGTGCGCCTCCAGCCACTACAAACAAACTCCAGATGCATGCATCCCCTTGTGAGTCTGGCTTACATGGATCCTGAAGAATCAAACCAGGATCCTTTGGCTTTGCAGGCAAACACCTTAACCACTAAGCCATCACTCTAGCCCCTAAATTTTAAAATATTTTTGTTTATTTATTTGAGACAGAGAGAAAGAGAGGGAGAGAATGGGCATGTCAGGGTCTCCAGCCTCTGCAAACGAACTCCAAATGCATGTGTCACCACGTGCATCTGGCTTACATGGGTACTGGGGAATCAATCAAACTTGCATCCTTAGGCTTCACAGGCAAGTGTCTTCACCTACTAAGCCATCTCTCCATCCCTGCTATTTTTGAAGATGAATTTATTGAGCAATTATACAGTGATACCCATACCATGCATCAGATTCGCTTCTAAAGTTCAAGAATCCAGGGATATTTAAAATCTGGTATTTAAATATCCTTAAGAGAATTTTAGTCTCAACAAAGCTACTAATTTCAACTTTAACTCCATGACTGAAGCAATGTTCTCTCAACTGCAGTTTTTGTATACTCACACATTACGGTCTCTATCACCTTAAGTCACTAAGTACAGCTATATGAATTTCAAGTATTCACCATAAAGAGTCAAATGTCACAAAACCCCCATAACCATGTTATATTACTACTTCCCATGTTGTAGTTCAGGAAAATTTAAACTCAGTTTGCCGCAGTAAAAGGCAACAAAGAGCAAAGTAGAATTTGTTCTCAGGTCATAAATGTCAGACGCTGTATCATACCTTGTGCAGGTTTGCTAGTTATGAAACAGGTAAACCAACAGTGTTTTATTCAAAACTATTCCTCTCTTCTCCATTTTGAGAATATATGTATATTTTGTTATTATATATTAATTATTACACAGGGTGTGATATCACATAAAGTGCATATGTAAAAGAAAGAGCCAAGAGGGACCTTATTCAATCCCAGATTCAGACTGACTATGGAACATGGGAGACAAGAGAATGTAAGGAGGTTTTCAGAGATGACAACCAAGCCACCCTTGTGTAAGAACAGGATATTTCTAGGTAGGCAGTATTTAAACCAGTTGTCATCTATGTAGCAAAAAAGTATTCCTTGGGGCTAGAGAGATGACTCAGAGGTTAAAGTGCTTGCTTGCAAAGCCCAAGGACTGGGGTTCGATACCCTAGTACCCACATAAAGCTAGATGTATAAGATGGTACATGTGTCTGGAGTTTGTTTGCAGTAGCTAGAGGCCCTGACCTGCCCATTCTCATTCTCTCTCTCAAATAAATAAAGTAAAAGTATTCCTTGAATAAGTTCATCTAAGCCAGACTTGAATGATACACATGGGATATCATGAAATAAATCAGTCATAACAGTATTTAAGAACAAACCCTGGGACACTAAGAATATTTTTCTGGGATGATTTCTAATAATATATATTTAATAGACTCATAAATACAGAAAATTTTATAATATGAACAAAACCAAAATTAAGTTGGATTTACACCCATGTTGGCTGAAATTCAAAAAAGCATGCCAATACCTAGTATCCAAAAGAATGTGGAGAAAAACTGGCATGATATCCTAGCAGTGCCAGACCTGGTGGTACAGGTTTGTATTTCCAGCTACTCAGATGACTGAGGTAGGGGAGTAACAAGTTCAAGGTTCGCATTGCTGACAGAAATCATCTGACCAAGAGCAGCTTTTGGGGAAAAAAGGGTTTATCTGGCTTACAGACTCGAGGTGAAGCTCTATGATGGCAGGGGGAAACGATGGCATGAGCAGAGGGTGGACATCACCCCCTGGCCAACATAAGGTGGACAATAGCAAAAGGAGAGTGTGCCAAACACTGACAAGGGGAAACTTGCTATAATATCCATAAGCCCTCCCCCAACAATACACTGCCTCCAGGAGGTGTTAGTTCCCAAATCTCCATCAGCTGGGAACCTAGCATTCAGAACAACTAAGTTTATGGGGGACACCTGAATCAAACCACCACATTCTGCCCCTGGCCCCAATAAAATGATAATCATACATGATATAAAATGCAATGCATTCATCCAACTTAGTCCCTATTTTTTTTTTTTTATCAATCCTTATGATGTTCAAACATCCCCATAATCCAAGGTCTTTTAACTGAGCCTTAATACCAAAAATACCAAAAAAAAAAAAAAAAAAAAAACCCATAATGGCACAGAATAAACATTCACACTGCAAAAGATGGCACTGGACATAGCAAAGAAATATTCAACCAATACAAGATTTAAACAGGGCAAACATCAAACTCTGTCGTTACAAGTCAGTGACAAATCTCCAAGTCCGATAATTCTAACCAGCAACAAGTCTCTGGAGTTCCAATTCTGCCCCGCCAGCTAGACTACTCACAGTCCTGGAAAACTTCATCCGAAGCTGGCAGCTCTCCTTAGCAGCTATCTTGTGGTCCCGGCATCTCCATTCTCCACTGCAACCTATCGTCCATCCTCATCAGGTCTCCATGAAGGCATCCAGCAAACCTGCTTCACACTGCCCATGGCCACTTCCAAAACACAAGACCATGTTGCAAATTCAATGACCCTCTCTTTCCTGCATTTCTTACACTCCATAATACCAGGTAGGGTGCCAGTTTGTTCATCCACGGGGGAATAAAGCAGACTTTGAAGAACAAGACACTCCTTCAGCATTCAGGCCCCTTCAAAAGACTGTATTCTTTCTGTTGTTCCAATGCAGGTCAGCTGGCCAAATTTCAATGGTTGTAATCTCACACAATTGCAGCTGAACAGGCAGTAGTTTTGGCCCCCAAATTTCATTTTTTTCTGTGCCATATTCCTCTGCTCACACCAGTCCATTTCTATGCAAAGCAACCCTGCATAAATTCTCAGGACATGGGCTTAGCAGTTAAGGCACTTGCCTGCAAAGCCCAATGACCTGAGTTCGATTCCCTAGTGTGGCTGAAAAGCCAGATGCACAAAGTGGTGCATGCATCTGGAGTTTTTTTGCAGTGCCAGAGGCCTTGGTACACTCAATCTCATTCTCTCTCTGCTTGCAAATAAATCAATAAAAAATATTTTTTAAAAAAGCATGTCTACAGGGTCCCCAAAATAAAGACAGGCTTCTGTCAAAGCACTTGATTACCCTCCTGAGGTAAAAGTTAAGACCCTACTGTTGAAGAAACCACATTCTGCCAATGCAGAACATTGAGAAATTCAGCTGAATCTGGAAGGAAGCCAATGCCCAGATGGTTAGCCCTTATAATGCTGAAAAGTGCTACATGAACTGCTGAGAGGGAAAATGGCCAACAATAGTGTGAGTAAGCAGGAGACAATGTTATATGAAAGCAACCAACCTGACAAGATGGACATACCTATGCAATAATGGCACACAGCCTAGGTGGGTAACCAATGGCTCTCTGGCTATGAGATCCACTCAGTGGAAAGGAATCCAAAACTGGAACTGCAGACCAAGTCAGAATCCTATGGAGACCAAGTTTATGGACTCCAATAAGAAGCTCCCACTAGTTTTTGGCCAAAAGTGAGGCTAAACCCAGCAAAATCTCTCTAAATTAACAATGCTAACCCCCTTTAACCTATCCTGATCTCACTCTCCATTGGAGAATCTGTTTTTCTTTTTCAGAAAGCAGCAAGAACTGAGTGAGGACAACTGCCCCCCCCCATGACTGACTGCTGCTCTTACAACTCATAGCCTACAACTCCATGGTGAATACCCATAATCCCACTCAAGAGGGCCCTCAGTGGAGTGGGAGCCTGGAGGAGGGAAATGATTGTATGGACACATCATATGTTGGTACCAAGCTTCTACTTAATAAAATAAAAAAATTAAAAATCACCAATTAAATAGAAAAAATAAGAGCAATACAGGATTTAAAGCCTTCCATTCAGAGGTAATTATTTTAAATGTTAATAGCTTTACTGAGGCATAAATGACCTATAAGTACATTTAAACTGTACAATTGGTATGTTTCAGTCTATATATACATAAATCACAAAATCATATCACCAAGAATTAATGAACATACCCACAAATCCCACACGTTTTCTTCCTGCCCTTTCTTTCCTTTCTAGCCCATTTCTGCCCCCTCCACAACTCCAGCCAACTACTGATTTGCTACCAGTACAGGTTAGTTGGCACTTCCTGGAATTCAGTGCAAATGTAATTATACATATTTTCATTACATACATACAGTACATATTTTCTTTCACTAAGCATAATTATTCTGAAATTTGCCCTGATGTAGCATGCAGCAACAGTCCATTCTTCATTATGGAGTAGTATTCCTTTGTATGTACACATAAAAAAATCTGATTATTCATTTTTTGGCTATCTGGGTTGTTCCCAGTTTGGGACTATAAACATATGTGCACAAGTCTGTATATAGATACACATTTTTATTTCTTCTAAGTATAACCAAACTACTTAAAGATGTCAACATGAACAAAAACAAGAAAAGCCTGAGAAACTAACAGTCTTAAAAAACCTAAATAGACAGAAAGAATACTAAGTATGATTCACTTGCTAGGATCTTGGTATAGAAAAAGCCTAGGAAAATCAAAACAACTTAATTAACTACAGTAACAATATTGGTTCATTAGGTATAGAAACTTCACCCTACTAATGTTAAGAACTTGGCAAGGAAAATACAGTGCAACATATATAGTTACATTTATTTTTTTATCTCCCCCTTTTTTTTTTTTTTTGTTGATAGGGTCTTTGCAACTACTCCTTATTCTACCTTTTTTTTTGAGATAGGGGTCTCACAATGTAGCCTAAGCTAGCCTTGACTCATGGTGATCTGCTTGCTTCAGCCTCCCAAGTACTGGGATTACAAGTGTGAGCCATGACACCTGGTCTCATCTTTGTAATTTATATAAATCAAGAACTATTCTAAGCCGCACATGGTGGTAACACCTTTAATCCCAGCCCTCAGGAGGCAGACATAGGAGGATCGCTGTGAGTTCGAGGCCATCCTGAGACTACATAGTGAATTCCAGGTCAGCCTAGGCTAGAACGAGACCCTACCTCCAAAAAGCTATTCTAAAACATGAATTCATTTTTAAAATACCTATGTGTGAAAGGACATACCTATTGTTTCAAACAAGATCAGCAAAATCAAACCTTCTATTTCCTATAAGAAAGTGATAGCTTTCTGAATCTATTCTCTTTTAAAATATTTTCATTTATTTATGTATTTGACAGAAAGAGAGAGTAATGTATTTATGTGTGTAAGTGCAAGAGCACATGCACATGTGGGGGGGGAGAGAATGGGTGCACCAGGGCTTCTTGCCACTGCAAACAAATTCCAGATGCATGCATCACTTTGTGTGTGGCTTTACATAGGTACTAGGGAATTGAACCCAAATTGCAAGCAAGTACCTTTAACCACCGAAACATCTCCCCAGCCCAACTTAATAGAAATAAATACTACAGATGACACACAAAAGTTTACTTTTTTAAAAATGTTTTAGGGCTTGAGAGATGGCTTAGTGGTTAAAGCGCTTGCCTGTGAAGCTAAGCCAGATTTACAAGTGGGCACATGCGTCTGGAGTTTATTTGCAGTGGCTGGAGGCCCTGGTGTGCCTATTCCCCCACACCACCTCTCTCTCACACATACACACACATCCCCCCCCCACACCCATGCAAATAAATAAAATAAAATAAATTTTAAAAATTAAAAAATAAGAAAATATGTAAAATAAAAAATACATAGTAGGCACTAGTCCCATGTCACATGAAATATTAGTCCATATTTTGATGTGTTGTAGTGTAAAACAGACACTGAATTTTGAAGTCACAGTACTAACAAAAGATATAGCTTACTAATAAATTTAGATTGATTACATGCTGATATGGCATTATATTGCATTTATTGAATTAAATATTATAGTCAACTATTTTTCCTTTAACATTCTTTATATAGCTACCACAACATCTCTAACATGTGATTCACATTGTATTTCTTTTTTGGGCTGCTAAAGCCTTGTACGTGTTAGGCAAGCACTGTACTACTGAGCTATACACTCAGCCCTTGGTATTGTTTTTGAGATAAGACCACAATATTTAGCTCATTCTGACCTTGTACTGGCTACATAGTCCAGGTCATTCTCAAATTCACAATCCCCCTGCCTACATCTCCTAAGTGCTGGGATTACAGGACTACACCACCATCCCTTGCTTCACATTACATTTCTCTATCTAAATACTCCTGTTACTTTCATCTTGTCCTTTCTCATCCAGTCTTCTTATGTATCACAAAATAGATTTCTATATTCTAATCATAGGCAGTCTCCATCCCAAGGGATCCCAATCCATAAAGCAAACCATAACATGGGCAAGAACTGCCAGAACTCATCGCCTTTCTCCCATAGCTTCCCGAGAAGACCTCCTACACACAGTGCTTAGAAGCATTCTATGCACAAGCCTAGTGCTACCAACTTCCAACCCACAATCACCTGACAAATGGTCATGAATTCCTCGGCTTGTGGGTGTTGTGCAGACTTTACTGAAGTCCAGAGAATTATCCAATATGGCATTTATCCTTCGAAAGATATTGGCATTGCTACATGTGGAGAGTGCTGGAACTTCTTGGTTGTCCCAACAATCTTTTATCTTTCTCGCTTCTTCTTCCTAGATATAGAGAAAACATGATTAGGTTTTTTACATTCATACAGAATGATAAATAGACTTCACAACCCCTTCAATGCAATAGATGAATTAGAAAAAGTAACCAGGACTTGAGTTTCTTACCTGCATATTAAAACACTCAATGAGTATTTATTATGAACAAAATACTAGGAGTTGTGAGAGTACCAACTGAAATATAAAGATATATTCTCTAGCCAGTCTTAATTTAATGGTATACGTAGAGGCATTAGCATGAGTGTCACAGTCAGCTTCTTACTGCTTGGATGAACCTCCAGACCAGACACAGTTTATAGGAGGAGTGGAATTTATTAAAGCTTACATACCCAGGGGAAGTTCCATAATGGCAGAAGAAGCTGCCCCTTTACACAGATAACGCAGAGAGAAAAACAATCATCACCAGGACCATAAAGCCAGCATACTCTAGGAACCCCAGGCAGAGCTCAAGCACTCTGCGTATCTTAGGCTGAAATTCAGATCTACCCCAAACACACCTTACAGCTGGACCCTAGTATCTGATCACAGTGACACCTCCTCCAGCCTGGCAGCTGGAGAGCTAAAGCTTTAATACATTCCTGATTTATTGGAGAACATCCATTCAAAATACCACACATGGTAAGAGTAACATGAGCTTTAGAACCAGACAGGCTTGTTCAAGTCTTTGGTATATCCAATATACTGGAATATTTTTGGCACACAGGAACATAGTGCTAAGACATTCTACAACATGTATAAACCTCAAAAACATTATGCTAAGTTGAAGAAGCCAGTCACAAAAGATAACATTATCTAAGCCCATCTATATGAAACACCCCACATAAAAAATTCTACAGATTACTTGTCTAGAGCTGAGTCAGAAATAAGGGTGTGTTGGCTGGTGACTTGCAAGGTTTCTTTCTGAAGTGATGTGAAATATATTTTAAAACTCCATGACCAGACCTGATACCACAGGTCTATACTCCTAGCTACTTGGAAGGTTGAGGCAGGAAGATCATGAGTTCACAGCCAGTCTAGACCATTTAGTAAGACCGTGCCTCAACATAAAAAGCAAAGAGGCTGAGTTTGCTCAGTGGTAGAGCATTGCCTAACATGCTGAAGGCCTGGGGCTAATACATTTCTACTTATGAGCATGAGGAAATGTGTAAGGTATCACTGAAAAAAAAGAAACCCTTCTAGACATCCAATCATGAACTGAACCTTATGTAAAACTATTATGGTGTTCTCTAACCTGTAAATATAATGTCACCATCTACTGGTACCAAGACAGCCACCCAGTCAGTATCATTCTTCACTCAAGTCCTTCGCTTTCCACATTCAAGACCTTAGGTTGTAAGCAATGAAACACTGGTTGTCAGAATGAATTTTCTTTTTGTTACTTTGTTTCTGAGATAGGGTTTCATGTAGACCAAGATGACCTTAAATTACTGATTCTCCTTCCTCTACCTTCCGAGTGCTGCTGGGATTACAGGTGTGAAGCATTATGTCTAGCTCTTCTTTCCCTTCCTCTTTTTTTCTTTCTTTCTTTGAGACTGAGTTTCAGACAAGGGTTCATATTATAGCCCAGGCTAGCCTGGAACTCACTATAGAGCCCAGGGTGCCTCAAATTCATGGCAGTCCTCCTGCTTTAGCCTCCCAAATGTTGGATTACAGGTGTGAGCCATCATGCTCAGCTGATAAGTCTGAATTTTATAATTTTAGTAGGAGTAGTTCACCATTCCTAGTTATCTCAGGAAAAACTATCAACAAATCAAGCAATGACAGTAGCTATCACTATTTTAGAGCTGCCTCATTTAAAGAAAACAGAACAGCCCAGTGTCCCTTTGTTTAACGTATTAAGATCCAGCATGACATGAACAAATGTTTTTACAGTTTTACCAACTCTGTTTTCTTTAAATTTATGACAAAGAAAGAGGAGGGGGGAGAGAAGAGGAAGGAGAGAGAGAGGGAAGGAGAAAAATCAATGTGCCAGGGCATCTTGCCATTGTAAAGAACTTCAGATACAAGTGCAACTTTGTGTATCTGGCTCTATGTGGGTACTGGGGATTTGAATATAGGCCATCAGGCTTTGCATATAAGTGCCTTTAACCACTGAACTCTCTTCCCAGTCCACAGTTTTGCCAATTCTTAAACAGAGAAACTTGAATCCTTCTTCAGTCTCAAGTTCTTAAAAAGACTATCCTTTGCAACCTGTGAGAATAATCAGAATACTCAGTTCAGCAAGACTGTTTCCCAATCCCTACTGAAAGACAAAACTCATCAGGCCCTTTTCACAACTATGTTTCTAAGATGATACTCAAACTTCACTCAGGTAACTGGACAAAGACTGCAAGATAGAAGCAAGCCTTTACAATCTGCAGATCTTAGGGCTATATGCTTCTTTCATTTATTGACTGACGTCGACAGGCAACACACCAAGGGGTGAGACAGAGATTCAATCAAAAGAAAGTGTTTAAGTTTGGACAAAGAACTAAGACCCGATTGTGTTGTAAATGACCACAACACATGTTTCAACATTAAATATCCACTGTCCTCTAAGTCTAGGTGGTTGGAGGGAGAGAATGTGCTTAGGAGTGGGGTAAGGAGGGCATACGAAGAACACAAAAAGCAATGAGGCATTATCAAAAGTGCCTCACTGTGGTAAAGCCTTAGTTATAGGCGACAGGAAAGGCCTCATACACTGAGTTAAGGAATTAGCAGTGTCTTTTAAATCAGAAGTTACCAAACTTTTTAAAGTCCTTTATAACAGTACAAAATAACCTAAATTTTACCTACTCCAAGTACTATAAATGTGTATTCTCTGGATTTTGGCCATGTCTGAAGGCAAGTAAATGACCAATGTATGTAAGTCTTAAACTAACAGCAACTACAGGAAAGATGAAGACCTCTGAGAAAAAGTGACAACAGTTTAGGGGACACATGCAGACTTGGGGAGGTCTTTTAGGAGAAACTCATTCCTAAGGAGAAAGGCCTAAAATACTTATTATTTCAAGTAGCCTGAAAAATAATCTAATTTAGGACTATGTCTGGTCATCCTGCTCTACTCCTAATGGAAGATTCATTCTAACCCAAATGGGCAAATGTCACCTGCCATGTCTCCCTCTTCTTCTCTGTGTATCCCAAATCAGAGATCTAGTTCAAGGTGTCACGTACTTAGAATAAGTCAATGAGGTGTTTAATTTATACCACACATAACTTGCCTTATCAGTAAGTATTCATGTTTGTCTTGAATGACCACAGTGAGGGGGGAGGCAACATTGTCAGATGGGGAACAGTTCTACCACTTTTTCTATTTGAACAGTTTAGTGATTATACTACCTCTTGGGAGTATGAATTAATACACATATTGTGTCCATAGTGTCTCACACATAAATGTTCTGAGCAAATTAATGCTAGTAGTAGTACTAGTAGCAGCAGCAATAGTAGTAGTATACTACAATACAAAAATAAAATTTAAGCCGGGCGTGGTGGCACACGCCTTTAATCCCAGCACTCTCGAGGCAGAGGTAGGAGGATCGCTGAGAGTTCGAGGCCACCCTGAGAATACATAGTGAATTCCAGGTCAGCCTGAGCCAGAGTGAGACCCCACCTCGAAAAACCAAAAAAAAAAAAATAATAATAATAAATAAATAAATAAATAAATAAAATTTTAAAAATCAGGGTAATAGAAGAGGAGAAAAATAGTAACGCTTTCAAGTTTAAAGATGATGATACACCAAAACACAGCCCCAAAATAAAACTAGTTCTGTCTACCTAAATGATTAGAATGGCTCATGAGGAATCTCTACCTACACAGTTATTTTACATCAGGCCCCAATTTTCTCAACACATGAGTTGACATTACCATGATGAAACAGTGATTCCCTACAGCTATGATCCCCAAACAACTCCCACCACCAAAATGAGACTGAAAATTTTTTTTCCTTTTACATAAGGAAAAAAATCCTCCTCCCCCAAAATGAGAGTCGCTAATTCAAAAAACAAAAAGAACAGCACAAGCTTTGGAGTATAAATACTAGGTCTATCACCTATGTATTATTCTGAGCCTTGATTAGTTAAGATATAAAATGGGGTGACACTTACTTTGCAGACTTTATAGTAATTATACATGAAATGCCAGAAAATACACAACAATTAATGGCAGATGTCCACTTCCATAGGTGACAGTGTTGGTACTCTCAACTTATTCACCCTAGCCACCTTCACTAAGAAATTTATTTACTTGCTTTAGCATAAGTGGGGTTTGTTTTTACATCTGTGACTTGAAATTATCACTCATGGCTCTTTAAAAATTTGTTCAGGGCTTAAGAGTTGGCTCAGCAGTTAAGGTACCTGACTGCAAAGCCTAAGGAATCAGGTTCAATTCCCCAGTACCCACATAAAACCAGATACACAAGGGCACATTTGTCTGGAGTTTGCAGTGGCTAGAGGCCCTGATGTGCCCATTCTCTATATATGCCTCTCTCTCTCTCCCTCTCTCTTTCTCTCTCTCTCTCTCTTAAATGAAATTAAATAAAAACTTTGTTTAGAGGCAGATTCTCAAACCTTAGGCTGTCCTAGAACTCATGATCCTCCTGCCTCTATAGCCTTAGCACTGGGATTACAGGCATTCACCATTCTATGTGGCTAAAAATCTATGTGGGTATGCTTGCTCATAAATATCCCCAAAGTTGGTATTTATTTGTATGGCAAAACAAATGCAGAATTACCTCACTGGAAAGCCCTGGACTTATCTTCAGGTGTACACCCTATAGGCTCAGCTTAGTGATGGCCATTCCCAAGTCAAAATCTTCATGTCAATTCTACCCTTTCTGGGTTTTAAATGGTTTGCTTTCAATCAACAACACAATATCAATACTAGATGCCTCAAAGACCACTGCTAGTCACCCATGAATTTGTCAAAAGCCAGTTGAGAGATTCAAGACTTTCTGAAAGATACAGTTTCTTCCTCCATCTGGGGTTGTTTTGGTGTGTGCACGTGTGTGCATGCCTGAGATATGTATGTTCTTGTGTATTGGTGCAAGTGCACATGTAGAAATCAGAGGACAACCTCAACTGTCAGCCCTCACCTGCCACCTTTTTTGAGGCAGGGTCTCTCCTTGTTCACCACTGTGTAAGCCAGACTAGCTGACCTGTGAGCTTTGAAGGATTCACCTGTCTCTGCCTCCTGTCTCAGTGTAGGCATGCTGGGATTTCAGACATGTGCTACCAAGTCTAGCTCTGGGTTCTGGGGATCTGAACTCAGGTATTCATGCTTGCATGGCACTGAGCCATCTCTCATTCCCCTGATGGAGTGTTTTTTTTTTTTTAAATTATTTATTCATTTGTAAAGAGAGAGAGGGAGGAGGGAATGGGTATACCAGGGCCTCCTGCCACTACAAACGAACTCCAGATGCATGTGCCACTTTGTGTATCTGGCTTTATGTGGCTACTGGGGAACTGAACCCAGGCCCTCAGGCCTTGCAAACAAGCATCTTTAACTCCTGAGTCATCTCTTTAGCTCCTCCTGATGGAGTTTTAAACTCATGGACTAGAATGTAGTAAGCCTCTTGCAAAACTGTGTTTGCACTAACTTTTTCCGATAATAAGAATTTTTCCAATTAATTAAATGATTTTGGCTAAATGCATTGGTCTTGAACACTTAAGACTTTTTTTTTTTAACCGAGCCAGAGAAACAGGAAGTAATATACTTAGATGTTCCCAAAGACCTAGTTCTTCCCACATGCACTTTGGTGGTTGTCTTTAGTTTAATAATAAAAATATAGTTGAACAATACCTCTGTAATGTTTATCCTCAGATTTTGATCATATTTTTACTACAATTTTGAACAGCCCTTATATGAATGCGCTCACAGAAAAATATCATTTGTATGACAGATTGGAAAATGCTAGTTTCCCATGCTTTCATTAGAAAGCATGCTAACGTAGGACTGGGAAGATGACTCAGTTAACACAAGCATGAGGATCTGAGTTTGGATTCCCAGCATCCATATAAAATGCCCAGGTGCGGTGACGGATGCCTATCATACCAGTGCTAGGTAGACAGAGAGACAGGGAATCCCTGGGGCTCACTGGCTGGCTAGTCTAGCTGAATCAATGACTCCTCAGTTCAGTGAGAGACTCTGTCTCAAAGAATAAGAAGGCACCTTTGACTTTCTCATGTACACAAGCACATTCGTACCCCCCAACACGTGTGCCTACACACAAAGGAGTACACACATTTGTACATCCTCCATATATATATATACAAAAGAATACAAATCTAGCCACATTTCTGTTTGCTTAGGCCATCAGGCTACTCAGTGCCAAATTCCTGATTGAACTTTGCTGACTTAATTGTTAAGAAATGTTTCTTGGTTGGGCGTGATGGCATACACCTTTAAACGCTTTCAAGTTTAAAGATGATGATACACCAAAACACAGCCCCAAAATAAAACTAGTTCTGTCTACCTAAATGATTAGAATGGCTCATGAGGAATCTCTACCTACACAGTTATTTTACATCAGGCCCCAATTTTCTCAACACATGAGTTGACATTACCATGATGAAACAGTGATTCCCTACAGCTATGATCCCCAAACAACTCCCACCACCAAAATGAGACTGAAAATTTTTTTTCCTTTTACATAAGGAAAAAAATCCTCCTCCCCCAAAATGAGAGTCGCTAATTCAAAAAACAAAAAGAACAGCACAAGCTTTGGAGTATAAATACTAGGTCTATCACCTATGTATTATTCTGAGCCTTGATTAGTTAAGATATAAAATGGGGTGACACTTACTTTGCAGACTTTATAGTAATTATACATGAAATGCCAGAAAATACACAACAATTAATGGCAGATGTCCACTTCCATAGGTGACAGTGTTGGTACTCTCAACTTATTCACCCTAGCCACCTTCACTAAGAAATTTATTTACTTGCTTTAGCATAAGTGGGGTTTGTTTTTACATCTGTGACTTGAAATTATCACTCATGGCTCTTTAAAAATTTGTTCAGGGCTTAAGAGTTGGCTCAGCAGTTAAGGTACCTGACTGCAAAGCCTAAGGAATCAGGTTCAATTCCCCAGTACCCACATAAAACCAGATACACAAGGGCACATTTGTCTGGAGTTTGCAGTGGCTAGAGGCCCTGATGTGCCCATTCTCTATATATGCCTCTCTCTCTCTCCCTCTCTCTTTCTCTCTCTCTCTCTCTAAATGAAATTAAATAAAAACTTTGTTTAGAGGCAGATTCTCAAACCTTAGGCTGTCCTAGAACTCATGATCCTCCTGCCTCTATAGCCTTAGCACTGGGATTACAGGCATTCACCATTCTATGTGGCTAAAAATCTATGTGGGTATGCTTGCTCATAAATATCCCCAAAGTTGGTATTTATTTGTATGGCAAAACAAATGCAGAATTACCTCACTGGAAAGCCCTGGACTTATCTTCAGGTGTACACCCTATAGGCTCAGCTTAGTGATGGCCATTCCCAAGTCAAAATCTTCATGTCAATTCTACCCTTTCTGGGTTTTAAATGGTTTGCTTTCAATCAACAACACAATATCAATACTAGATGCCTCAAAGACCACTGCTAGTCACCCATGAATTTGTCAAAAAGCCAGTTGAGAGATTCAAGACTTTCTGAAAGATACAGTTTCTTCCTCCATCTGGGGTTGTTTTGGTGTGTGCACGTGTGTGCATGCCTGAGATATGTATGTTCTTGTGTATTGGTGCAAGTGCACATGTAGAAATCAGAGGACAACCTCAACTGTCAGCCCTCACCTGCCACCTTTTTTGAGGCAGGGTCTCTCCTTGTTCACCACTGTGTAAGCCAGACTAGCTGACCTGTGAGCTTTGAAGGATTCACCTGTCTCTGCCTCCTGTCTCAGTGTAGGCATGCTGGGATTTCAGACATGTGCTACCAAGTCTAGCTCTGGGTTCTGGGGATCTGAACTCAGGTATTCATGCTTGCATGGCACTGAGCCATCTCTCATTCCCCTGATGGAGTGTTTTTTTTTTTTAAATTATTTATTCATTTGTAAAGAGAGAGAGGGAGGAGGGAATGGGTATACCAGGGCCTCCTGCCACTACAAACGAACTCCAGATGCATGTGCCACTTTGTGTATCTGGCTTTATGTGGCTACTGGGGAACTGAACCCAGGCCCTCAGGCCTTGCAAACAAGCATCTTTAACTCCTGAGTCATCTCTTTAGCTCCTCCTGATGGAGTTTTAAACTCATGGACTAGAATGTAGTAAGCCTCTTGCAAAACTGTGTTTGCACTAACTTTTCCGATAATAAGAATTTTTCCAATTAATTAAATGATTTTGGCTAAATGCATTGGTCTTGAACACTTAAGACTTTTTTTTTTTAACCGAGCCAGAGAAACAGGAAGTAATATACTTAGATGTTCCCAAAGACCTAGTTCTTCCCACATGCACTTTGGTGGTTGTCTTTAGTTTAATAATAAAAATATAGTTGAACAATACCTCTGTAATGTTTATCCTCAGATTTTGATCATATTTTTACTACAATTTTGAACAGCCCTTATATGAATGCGCTCACAGAAAAATATCATTTGTATGACAGATTGGAAAATGCTAGTTTCCCATGCTTTCATTAGAAAGCATGCTAACGTAGGACTGGGAAGATGACTCAGTTAACACAAGCATGAGGATCTGAGTTTGGATTCCCAGCATCCATATAAAATGCCCAGGTGCGGTGACGGATGCCTATCATACCAGTGCTAGGTAGACAGAGAGACAGGGAATCCCTGGGGCTCACTGGCTGGCTAGTCTAGCTGAATCAATGACTCCTCAGTTCAGTGAGAGACTCTGTCTCAAAGAATAAGAAGGCACCTTTGACTTTCTCATGTACACAAGCACATTCGTACCCCCCAACACGTGTGCCTACACACAAAGGAGTACACACATTTGTACATCCTCCATATATATATATACAAAAGAATACAAATCTAGCCACATTTCTGTTTGCTTAGGCCATCAGGCTACTCAGTGCCAAATTCCTGATTGAACTTTGCTGACTTAATTGTTAAGAAATGTTTCTTGGTTGGGCGTGATGGCATACACCTTTAATCCCAGCACTTGGGAGGCAGAGGTAGGAGGACTGCTGTGAGTTTGAGGCCAGCCTGAGACTACACAGTGAACTCCAGATCAGCCTGAGCTAGAGTGAGACGCTACCAAAAAAAAAAAGAAAAAGAAAAGGAAAAAAAATACTTCTTGGGGGCTGGAGAGATGGCTCAGCAGTTAAGGCGCTTGTCTGCAAAGCCTAAGGCCCTGGGTTCAACTCCCCAGTACCCATGTATAGCCAGATGCACAAAGTGGCACATGATCTGGAGTTCATTTTCAGTGGCTAGAGGCCCTGGTGTGCCCAATTCTATCTGCCTCTCTTGCTCTCTCTGCTTGTAAACAAACAAACAAAATATTTAAAAATTTTAAAAAATGCTTCTTGAGCTGAGGACCACATTTAGATCCCCAGCACCCAATAGAAATGCTGGGTAGGTGTGGCAGCTGTCTAATCACAGTGCAGGAGGCATAGATGAGGAATTCCTAGGGTAAGCTGGCTATCTAGACTAGCTGAATTGGCAAGCTCTGGACTCAAGTGACTGACTTTACCTCAGTAAAAATAAAGAGGAGAAGAGCTGCAGAGATGGCCCAGCAGTTAACTGTGCTTTCTGTGCAAGAGCCAGAGCCTGAGGGGGCTTGAAACTGCCCAAGTTCAAATCTCTAGGACCCTCGGAAACAGCTGGGCTTGGCCACACATGCCTGTAACCCCAGATCTGCAAAGGGGAGCAAAGACCAGTGAACTGGTCCAGGGATAGGAGGAAGGCTGTCAGTTCCAGGTCAGTATGTGCTAGAATGAAACTCTGCCTCAAATAATGAACAGAAGAGTGGGAAGGGGATGGGAGAGAAGAAAAGATGATAAAGCACTTGCTGCACAAGCATAGACTTGAGTCACAATCCCCAGAACCCATGTACAGCCAGACACAGTAACACCATCTATAATCCTATGGTGAGATGGGAGGCAAAAACAGGAGACTCTCCAAAAGCTCGCAGGCCAGCTAGCTTGGTGAATGCAGCAGTGAATGAGATCTTGCCTCACATAAAGTGGAAAACAAGGATTGACACTTGAGGTGGTCCTCTGATCTCCACATGGATGCCATGGTATATGCATGCCCAAATACACATGGACACATTACATACATACATACAACACATACCCCCATACACACATAGATTTTAAAAGGAGAAAGGAAATACTTTATTTTTAATTTTCTCCTATGGCAAAATACAAGGAATAAAAATGTATTAAGTTGGTTCTTATAAAATTAATATTCTACCTTTTTAACAAAGAAAATGGCATTTTCACATAGCTCAATCTACTTATTTCATGAATGCCGGAAAATACAGATTAGACACTGAGATCACAGAAATGGTTAAATACTGTCTCAGGAGAATTCTCTAAATGGGGTAAATAAATTCAGTTAGGCCAGTAGAGAACAAGGAAAGCACAAATTGCTATGGAAGAAGAAAGAAGTAAATCAAACTGTCAGGAACTGTTTCACAATTAAAACTGCTAAGCAGAATTTCAATAAGGCATAAGAAAGAACATAACAGAACACACACACAGAGGATAGAAAACAGAAGAAATTCAAAAAAAAGCAGGGTTTTATTAATCCTACCACTTGGGAAGCTGAGGTAGGAGGATCACCGAGATGGAGGCCTACCTGGGGTACAGAGAAAGTTCCATGTCAGCCTAGGTTGAGTAATACTCTGCCTCAAAAAATGAGGCTGAAGAGATGGCTCAATGGTTAAGAGCTTCTTGTGCAAGTAGGAAGGCAAAAGGAGACTTGAGACACCAACTACAGTCCTATCCCCAGAACTTCCACAAATAGTTGGGTGTGGCCACACATGGCTTTAATCCCAGTCCTGAGGGGAACAGACACAGGGCAATCACTGGGGCTCAAAGAAAAAACCAACCAACATGTTCCAAGATCAGTAAGAGATTCTGGCTCAAGTAAGAACAGGTGGAACAGTGACGGAGGGGGACCACTCAGCATTCTTCTCTGGCCACCACCACTACAGGTGAGCATATCTGAGCATGTGGGGTGCTGCACAGACACACATGCACTCACACACACCCCCACACACATGTGCTCCAACATGGCTAGACCAGAAATTTTCACCAGGATTAAAGGAGACCCAGCTGTAGATTCTTACTTTTTCATCAGAAAGAAAGTGAATCTATCTACAGATACCAGACATCCTTTCTTCTTCATGACCTAGCTTTCTTTATTCTCCACTTAGTCTTCTTCCTCTTGGACTGTAAGTATGCTCAAGTAGACTCTTCCAACTTAAACATCTTCCCTGTGGTAGATGGAAAGTGATAGTTTGAATACCTGACCTCATAGACTCAGGAGTTTTATTAAAACTGAGCTTGCAACTTGAACCCCTAGCAGGCCCCTGCTATTGGGGAATGTCACTTGGGGATGGATCTTAAAAGAATCCAGCCCTAAGGTGTGTTTGGGAGCAGATCTTAAGTCCAGCCCTAAGATGTGAGGAAGAGAGTTTGGAGCTTTGGCAGTTTTTGGGGTGCTGGCTGTTGGTGGTGTCTCTCTGCTTGTATCTATAGAAGTGATCCAGCTTCTGCCATTGATGGTATTCCCCTGGAATTTGTGATCCTGAAATAAACCCTTTCCTCCCCATAAGCTGTTTGTCCTAGCAATAAAAACTGATTATAACACTCCCCATCCACTGCAATCTTTCTTTTGCTCTATTACCAACATTCTAGAAAGGTTTCTATCTTTATTTAACCTCCATTCATCCTGCCAGAATGCTGTCATGAGACACTATAGAACTCCTAGATTAATGAGTTCATAGTTGTTAAACCCAACCAAGACCATCCCCAACTACTCTCTACTGAATCCAGGAACCACATTCTCCTGGTTCTCCCTTCTCTGGTTACTCTTAATTTTCCATAAGGGTGTATCTACTGCCTAGTATTCTTTCAACTCTATTTACTCAATATGGGAAAGTACATATAATTTTCAGGACAGACATGAGAACAGTAATGGAATTTTGAACACCAAGACTGCTCAAGTTACTGATATTGACAGCACATGGTCACTATAACTACAGCTCTTGTCAGCATTTATTAACCACTGTCAGCTATATGCTTTATGAGTTGGTAAACTGTAAGGTTGCCCACAACCTGTATCTTAACAGCACCCAGCATAAAATCTGTTGCTGCTACAGTCACTCAATACATGTATTATATGAAAGCTAAATTCATATCACACTCCACTCCTATCATAGGTAGGTACTTTTGCCACCTCATTCATAACCCCCATAAAAATAATGGCTCCTTTATTAAACTTTAGAAAATATTAGGCTAAGAGCTGGGTGTGGTGGCACACACCTTTAATCCCAGCACTTGGGAGGCAGAAGTAGGAGGATCACTGAGAGTTCGAGGCCACCCTGAGACTGCATAGTGAAATCCAGGTCAGCCTGAGCTAGAGTGAGACCTACCTCAAAAAACAAAACAAAACAAATAAAACACCAAATGAAATGATCAGGCTATTCACTAATTTTTTTGTAATTTTTTTTTTATGAGAGAGAGAGAGAGAGAATTGGTATACCAGGGCCTTCAGCCACTACAATCAAACTCCAGACATGTGTGCCTCCTGTGTGCTTGGGTCACCTTGAGTGTCTGGCTTACATGGGACCTGGAGAGTTGAACACAGGTCCTTAGGCTTTGCACACAAGTGCCTTAACCACTAAGTCATCTCTCCAGCCCTCACTAATTCTCTTTCTTTTTTTGGTTTTTCAAGGTAGGGTCTCACTTTAGCCCAGGCTGACCTGGAGTTCACTA
The DNA here is from genome assembly GCA_036365145.1 of Orientallactaga sibirica. NCBI lineage: Eukaryota > Metazoa > Chordata > Mammalia > Rodentia > Dipodidae > Orientallactaga > Orientallactaga sibirica. Next base: position 4,063,948 of record JAEOAD010000031.1, on the reverse strand, counting down.
AGTAATCTCAGGGTGGCCTCAAATTCACAGCAATCCTCCTATCTATGCCTTCCAAGGACTGGGATTAAAAGCATGTGCCACCATGCCCAGCCTCACTCACTAATTCTATGTCTTCTGTCAAAGCTCTTAGTCACTCAAAAGTCATTTACAAAAATTTGGATTTTAGGGCTGGTGTTGCAGACAGCTTCAGGTTCGCTGAGATGAACTTCCAGACCAGGCACAGTTATGGAGGAAGGGATATTATTTATTGAAGCTTACAGATCCAGGGGAAGTTCCATAATGGCAAGAGAAATGGCTTGCCCTTCACAGGACCAGGCGAGAGAGAGAAAAGCCAACCAGCCACCACAGCACACAGAGCAAAACTACAGCCAAAAGGTCACACAGCACACTTCAGGAACTCCTGCTAGGCACATTTGCATATCTTTACAATGGAATCTCAAACCATCACCACACCTTAAGACCGGGCCCCCAGTGACCTTGCCTCTAGCAAGGTGATTGCAGATGCAAACTATAAGTAATAAACCACTGAATATATTGGGGGACATATATTCAAACTACCACATTCCGCCCCTGGCTCCCAATATATTTAGTTCCTGGCCCCCAGTATATTTATAACTATCACACATTGTAAATTGTACTCAGTCCAATTTCAAAGGTTCTCACAGTCTTGATCAACTTAAGATAGTGAGTCCTGTAAAATCAAACAAGTTAAATACTTTCAACATGTAAAGGCACAGAGTAAACATTTTAACTGTATAAGGAATATCAAGGAGAAACTAGAACAATGCAAACTCAGCCACCATCAGCAATCATCAAACTTCTGCAGTTCAAGTTCAATATAACCAGAGACTGACAGTCTCCAGGGTTTCCAATTCCACCCCTCCAGCTGGGCAGAGTTGCCAGGGAAAACTTTGATCCCATGCCAACACTGCACTCCATGGTAGCCCTTTTGCACAGTCCTGGTACATCCAAAACATCTTCAGGTCTCCATGAAAACCACGGTCCATCTTCCAAAAGGCTCTTCCAGCCTATTCCTGAGGGTCTTCATGCCCTACCTCATGCCGCATCTCAGCAGCAGCTCCTGGAACCGTGTGCAATTCATGACCACTCCATGCATTTTTCATGCTTCCAAAACTAATACCAGGTGTGCAGGACACAGCCATATTCTTAATCCAGGGACAAAATAAACCATAGCCTAGAAAAACAGGTTCCTTCTCCAGTCAGCTCTTTCCAAGAATTTGCATTTTTAACAGTCTTTCCTCAGGCATCCTCTCCATTGTTTTAATGTAAATCAAGTCAGGCCACCTTCCTTCCACCTTCCTTAAGATTGCTAATGCGTTGACAATAGCAGCTCCAGCAACGTAAAACCAGTCTTATTGCCTCTAATTTTAACTAGCTTGAGGTTTTCCAACTTAAAATCTTAAAATCTCAGTCCGATATCTTTAGCCAAGCACATCCGTCCATTACAAATTTAAGCTTGATCAAACTTTCTTGGCCTGGATAGCGGAACGTAGCCATCCCTTATGCCAGTAGCCCACTTCCAACAAAGTCCTCTGCAGTCTTTCCTTCCCCTTAGAAAGCTCGTAAGCCAAGCCTCGAAGTTCAATACAGTCTGCACTTAGCATTCTCAAACTCTCATCAGAATAGTCCATAAAACTTGGCTTACCACTCCAGAAGGCACCTTCAGTTGCAAGCACCAAGTCCATGCCCATTCCTCCAAAACAAAGGTTCCAAAAGACGAATATCCACACGATCTGGTTCATCTCACCCCACACTCCTCGGTACCACTTTACTGTTGCAGACAGCTTCAGGTTCGCTGAGATGAACTTCCAGACCAGGCACAGTTATGGAGGAAGGGATATTATTTATTGAAGCTTACAGATCCAGGGGAAGTTCCATAACGGCAAGAGAAACGGCTTGCCCTTCACAGGACCAGGCGAGAGAGAGAAAAGCCAACCAGCCACCACAGCACACAGAGCAAAACTACCGCCAAAAGGTCACACAGCACACTTCAGGAACTCCTGCTAGACACATTTGCATATCTTTACAATGGACTCTCAAACCATCACCACACCTTAAGACCAGGCCCCCAGTGACCTTGCCTCTAGCAAGGTGATTGCAGATGCAAACTACTGAATATATTGGGGGACATATATTCAAACTACCACAGCTGGAGAGATGGCTTAGCGGTTATGGCGCCAGCCTGCTAAGCCTAAGAAAGCCTATTTGATTCTACAGGTCTCAGCCCACTCTCATTCTCTCTCTCTCTTTCTCTGACTCTCTCCAAAAAAAAAAAAAAGGATTTTAAATTTTGACCAAAGACAATTTCTCATCAACAAAAGACTCTGGGGGCGAAGAGATGGCTCAGCAATAAAGGCACTTGCCTGCAAAAACCTAACAACTGGAGTTAGAGTCCCCAGTACCTACATAAAGCCAGATGTACAAAGTGGAGTGTGCATCTGAAGTTCATCTAGAAGCCCTGACACACCCATATCCCTCCTCACCCCCTCTCTGCTTGCAAATAAATAAACATATATAAGACCCAGAGTTGTGTTAGACCTGTTCCTTGTCTTGGTCTTCATCTCCTCTCCAAGAAGTGTTTCTCAAGCTGCCTGATGCTAAAAGGAGTTTAAAGTCTGGAATCTCAATGTGAGTCCTAGTGCTCTATTAACCAAGCAACTTTGACCAAGATTTTAAATTTCTCATTTGTAACATGAGAATGACAGTCTCAAACTCCTTTCAGTATCAAAACACAGTGAATATTCTAGACAATTCTAGACAATATTCACCTAGGTTCTATTCTTGCTGATATAGCTTCTATTGCTATCCTTTTTTCTCCGGGTAGCAAAGGAGTATCCTGCCTACGCAAAGAGCAGTTTTGAAATCCATCTATATACTCATACCCTCATGACCTCTTGATTACTTATCCCTGCCATACTTTTCACCTCTGTGTGTCAACAGGATCTCCCATGTTTAAGCTGTTCCTTAATTCCATACTCTCTTCTAGTCATTAGCCTGTCTTTTCTACAGCTTCTCTACAGTGAAACCCACTGTCTCTACTGATTCACCCTTGTTCATCTCTTTAATCCTTGAAGTCAGGCATCGGATGTCTCTTTCCTTCCTATACATGTTATTCTGGGAAAAAAAAATTTTTTTTTTTTTTTGAGGTAGAATCTCACACTCTCGTCCAGGTTGACCTGGAATTCACTATGTAGTCTCAGGGTACCTCGAACTCACAGTGATCCTCCTACCTCTGCCTCCCGAGTGCTGGGATTAAAGGCGTATGCCACCATGCCCAGCTATTCTGAAATTTTTTATGTCACTGTGTGTCCAAATCCACAGGGAATTTCTTGAGCCCTTCAAGAGGTTTTCAACCTACTTAGATGGTACTATTAGTGACTAGATAATAAGAGATACTATTCAATATCACCAGTTTTGAGTTTAAATAAGAAAACCTCAAGCCGGGCGTGATGGCGCATGCCTTTAATCCCAGCACTTGGGAGGCAGAGGTAGGAGGATTGCCAAGAGTTCAAGGCCACCCTGAGACTACATAGTTAATTCCAGGTCAGCCTGGACCAGAGTGAGACCCTACCTTGCAAAAACAAAAAAACAAAAATAAAAAAATAAGAAAACCTCTTCTACAGGATGAATCTTAAACATTTTGGTCTCCGGACTGTTTACACTCCTAACATTACTAAGGATCTCAAGATCTCTGATGTAATCATGCCTATCAACATCTACTCATTAGAACTTTTTTTCTGAGACTGGGGAGACAGCTCAGTAGTTAAAGGTGATTGACCTGGCAACCTGGCAACTTGAGTTCAATCCTCCTCAGCACCTACATAATGCTGGTTTCAAAATAGCACATGTACCTGTGATCCCAATGCACCTACAACAATGGGAGGTAGAGAGAGGAGAACCTTAAGCTTATGGGATAGCCAGACTGGCTTTCATCTGCAGTAGCAAGTGACCTTGAATCGAAGGTGAAAGAACAGCATGGTTGTCCTCTGACTTCCACAGGCAGGGGCACATATGCGTGCACACGTGCACATGAGCATGCACACACACACACAGGTAACTTACAAACAGTAACAAATATTAGTGAAGAATGGCGTCCTTTCATGTTGTTGCAACTCTTTAATAGCTAGCTTAATAGAAGCTGACTAGATTTTCTTATCTGCTTCTGTGTTTAATCTGTTGCCATATGTTGTTTTGGATGAAGTTCATGAAGAAAATTCAGTCTCAGATTAGTAACTTAAAAGAGGAATATTTTCAGTTAATAGTGCCTATTCTTCTCTGACACTGTACCCAATCTCTATGTTAGTCGTTTGTAAGTACTGATTCACCCAGTCCTGCAGATATCTCAAGTGTTGACACAACTTATTGACACAACACATACTACTTTAATCAGGAGTCCTTAAGCATATTGGAGATGTCAAATGTTTTCCAAAAACTCTAATTTCTTCCGAGCTCAAAATTTATCACTGGAGGGGCTGGAGAAATGGCTTAGCAGTTAAGGCGCATGCCTGCAAAGTCAAAGGATCCTGGTTCAATTCTTCAGGACCCACATAAGCCAGATGCACAAGGGACACATTCATCTGGAGTTTGTTTGCAGTGGCTAGAGGCCCTGTCATGCCCATTCTCTCTCTACCTGCCTCTCCCCTCTCTCTCTTTCTCTTCTTGCAAATAAATAAATAAAAATAAAAATAAATTTATCACTGGCAACAAACACTGTCAGTTAACTTTTTTATATAGTGACTGATTTATTCTGATCACTTTCAAGACTGTATATGTCAAATTCCCAAAGTTGAATAACCACAGTTTACCAAGTGTTCTTTGTCCTTAGATATGAAGTGAATGTGCTCTCCATTGGCTTCCCATTTGTCACAGTATAAAATCAAGATTTAATTTTTTTTCTTTTTTTGGCTTTTCGAGGTAGGGTCTCACTCTAGCTCAGGCTGACCTGGAATTCACTTTGTAGTCTCAGGGTGTCATTGAACTCACAGCGATCCTCCTACCTCTGCCTCCTGAGTGCTGGGATTAAAGGTGTGCGCCACCACACCCAGCTTAATAATAAACTTTATATACACACATACATACATACACATAAAATTTATTTGAGAGAGAAAGAAGTAGATAGAGAGAATGGGCATGCCAGGGCCTCTAACACTGCAAACAAACTCCAGACATATGTGCCTCCTTGTGAATCTGGCTTATGTGGGTCCTGGGGAATCAAACCAGGGTCCTTTGGCTTTGCAGGCAAATGCCTTAACTGCTAAGCCATCTTCTCCTGCCCTAAACTTTTTTTTTAAACTGCATCCTTATGTCTGTATGTGAAGCTGGCTTTTGAGAGGAATGTGTAGAATGACTAATAATGATGGCTACTATAACTTAGTGGCAGTGTTATGATTCCTGCTAAGTTTCCCAAAGGACCCTCACCACTTTTGCACCCTAAGTGCAAATGCCAACACAATTTCAAAAGCAGCTGACAGCCAGGTGTGGTGGCATTCACCTATAACCACAGCACTTTGGTGGCAGGAGGATCACAAGTCTGATGCCAGTCTGGGCTACCTAGAAAGTTCTAGGCTAACCTGGGCTATGAGATCCTATCTCAAAGGAAAGAAAAAGAAACTGTTATAATTATGAAATACTTTTGACTTTGGAGACTTTCAAAGGTCCACAGACCTAGCTTTGAAAACAACTGTCATAAAGGCCAAGACCCTTAGCCTTAACATAAAAAAATCTTTTCTTTTGTGGGTCTAGCTTCATCTTGGTGGCCAAGTTGGAGCTCTTCTAATTACTCCTCTTTTTACTCCTATTTTAACTGAGAGATAATGAACATGCAGTAAGGACACGAGGATACACTAAATCTTCACATATTTGTACATACCAGAGAACCACACACATCAAGATAAAAGCACTTTTAGTCTGTAGCTTCTGTGCCCTGTCCCATGCTCTAAACTCCATTAAGTCCCATCCCCTCCTCTCTGAACTTACCAGACTTTTTCCCTTTTTAATATTATTAGCATATATCAGTTACATATAATTGATTTCATTAATCATTCAGACTTGTGTTGTCACTAACTACTTTTGTCTATTTTTGAATGTCTTATAAATGAAATTGTGTAACAGGAACTTCCCTCCACTTTATATATGAGATCATTATCATTTCCTCCTTCCCCTCCTCTTTTCCCCAATACTAGGAACTGAACACAGGGCCCTATGACAAACAAGTGATATACCACTGAGCTATATCCCCAATCCTTTAAAAAAAAATTGGGACATCTCACTAAGTTACCCAGGCTATTCTCAAACTCCTAATTATCCAGCCTCAATTTAGGATTACAGGTGTGTACCACCATGCCCTGCTAGTATGAGAGTTTTTATATGTTGTAATGTAGTCCAGTAGCTTTTTATTACTGTATCATATATTATCAGATGTAGTTACATCACAATTTATTTGTATTCCTACTTACAAGTATGTGGAAATGAGTTAAACAATAGGTCTTCTGGCTGGCATATGGGATCTTGGATTTTGAAAATTCACCATTTCTATTATTGATTTACCACTCCTAAACTGGACAAACAATATGGTTTATGCCAAACACCTGCTTCCTCCCTGGACTATGGAAATCTGGTACATTCTAGGCAGACTACCTAGCTGACTAGGCCAAAATAACCAACCAAAACTTTATAAACACATGCTTTGTGCATTCAAGGTTCGACCAAATTTCCCTGGCTGGCAACCCTACTAAAGCTTATTTTGGTAAAGTGGCCCGTCATATGAGAAAACAAGGAAATAATAACAGCAATATTTGGGTCTCCAAACATATTACATTTAGTTCATGGACTTTTGTTTTTTTTTGTATATGTGAAATTGTTTTTAGTCCAAACTTAAAACCTCAAATCCTGAAATGACTAGGTGACTGAGAGCTTTGACAATGAGGATAAATAGAACTGATGACTGAGTGCCTTGAGAGTGTGAAGATAGAAAGGAACCATTAAAAGGCTCTCATCCAGAATTTATTCCCTGGTTTGGGAGATACAATAAAAACACTAGGAACCAAAGGTTAGAGGGATATCCAGGGAACAATGAGAACATTAGTGTGGCCAGGCTCCACAAAGTGTCAGGTGTGAGTACAGGAGAACAGTTGAGAAGGAATAGTGCTGAAAAAGTGGATTGAAAATATTTGTGTAAGGGAATGGAGAAGGAATGAAAGGATACAGGGAACACAAAGTATAGGATCACATCAAGCTTTACAGTTATAGGAGCTATAAAGTATGTTTCCAAAGGGAAGTTTCCAACATTGTGCTTACCTAGCATCTATCCATGGTTGTTTTTCAAGGTAGGCTGACTTGGAACTCATTCTGTAGTCCCAGGTTGCCCTCGAACTCACAGCGATCCTCTGACCTCTGCCTCCCGAGTGCTGGGATTAAAGGCATGTACCACCATGCCTGGCCCTAGTACCCTTCTGTAAGAGCCTCTATAGTGGGGAAGAAACAAAAATACCCAAACACAGTTCTTACCTAGAAAGGGCAATACAGCCTTAAATTGGGGGGAAAAAAAAAAGACTAATTTGGTGAGGGAGTAAGATTCAAATTAGTTTGAAGGGGAAAAAAAAAAAAAACTTTTTAAACCAGAGAGCTGCTGGATTTAACATGCACCACACAGACAGATGCACAGATCTTGAGGAAAAGCTGGGGTAAAAGCACTTAGCCTCTTTGATCATATAGAGAAGTAGTATAGCTACAGGAACACACTGGCTACACACACACACACACACACACACACACACACACACACGAACAGGAATGAGCCAAGAGGCTGAACCCTAGGAACTATAACAGTGACTGGAAAAAGGAAGCCTAAAAGTGCCAAGACAAGATGAATCATATAGAAAAGAACTAGGAATCCAGTGTCTTATGAATTAAGAAGAAATTAAAATGAGATGAGAGATCAACAAATAAGTCAAGATACACAAATTCTTAAAGGAGCACTAGGACAGAAGAAATGACAGTTCTATTTCTAGTTCTGTCACTCATTCACTGCCCAACATTTAAAACAATCACTTCTCATTCTAAGCTTAATTCTACTTTATTCACTGAAAGGAAGTAAAAATTATAACCTGGGCTTGGTGTCAACTCCAAATTACACCCAAGAGACAAAGCTCTAACACCTTTTGAGCTTCAAAACAATCCCAAGATTACAGTTTTCATTAAAAAAAAAAAAATTGTCCTGGGGAAAAGGCCAACTCAGGGGACAGACAGATGGTATCAGAAACAAAACCAAGAATACACACCAAAATTCCAGGTACAGTAGTAAGAGATTTAAGTGTTCCGTCAAAAAACACATGTGTACTTATGTGCACACATACTCCTCTACCTGTCCTTCAAGGTAATTGCTCTCTTCCAAAGCTACTCTCACACCCTCACCAAAGACTGTAGGTAGTTATGCTAAATCCAGTCAGATAGTACTACACCACCAGCATAGTATGTTGGCCAAAATTAAAGACACCAGTCAAGTTATTCCTAGACACAAGAATGACCCTTTTTTAGCACACAAAACATTCTTGAGACCTGCCCTTCTGGGGGTTCTCCTATTACTTCAAGGGAAATCATCACAAAATACCTTAAAAACATCAAAATAGTGTTAACTTGCTATAACCTAAAAGGGTTGCACTTCAACCACAAAGAAATTCTGAAAGAGGTGGAATTCAAAGTAACTCTTATCTAAATGTTCTCCTGAATTACTGTGAGCAAAGTTCAGCCTATTTAGTCAGGAACACCCCCAATCCTTACTTAAAAACTCATTATGTATTAAGGCAACAACATAATCTCAAACAAGAGTCTTTTTAAATCCCAGCAACAAAAGATATTGAAAATTTATCCACACAATATATATTTTTAAATATTTTATTTTTATTTATTTATTTATTTGACGGGGGGGGGAGAGAGAGAGAGAGAGAGAGAGAGAGAGAGAGAGAGAGAAATGGGCATGCAGGACCTCCAGCCACTGCAAACAAACTCCAGACACATGCGCACCTTTGTGCATCTGGCTAACGTGAGTCCTGGGGACATCGAACCTGGGTCCTTTGGCTATGCAGGCAAACGCCTTAACTGCTAAGCCATCCCTCCAGCCCTACAATGTATATTTTTAAATGTGAAATTTAGGTGTTAATTTTTCACAGTAAGGTAATTTTCCTTTAAAATATGAAATCCATAATGTATCTTTTAGTTCAATCTTTTCAGCTCATGTACTGTAATTGAGAAATGCCTTATTTGGTGGTCAACATAAAAACTTTCAGAACTTGGAATCTGGGCTTATAGAAGATGTGAATCTTACACTAAGCAGGTTTAACTAAAAACATACGGTAACAATGGCAGAAAAAAAACAAAGGGCATTTCTAAAGCTGCAATGCAGGGGGCAAAGGAGGTGCAGTTGGTAGCATCCAAAGGCTTAATAAACACTGAAAGGGTTCAGTATGTAGGTTTTGGTTTTAAATCAAACAACAGAGAAAAGTCAAAGTATTTAGGTAACCTCCTCTACCCCTAACCTTTGGTGAGTTCTCCTCAAAGTCAATTCAGTTCAGACACTATGTGAAAAGCAGATTTACAGACAAGATGAGATTAGCGCAGCTCTTCCATAGTAGAGGAAATAATTTACTATTTGATCCCTTGATTCTTTTTGTTGCCTCCGCTACTAGGTACTGAAAATAATGGTCTGAACATTGATCCCTGGGTTGGATGTATACTCCTGCCCAATTTTAAGCCAGAATGAAGTTTCCCTTTAAACAAGACATAATTTTAGAGAATGGTCAATTATCTAAGGGACCTGAGACCAGTGAATGAGACAGCTTCCACACACAACAATAGCAATAAAACATAGACACTAGCCAAAAGAGAACTTTAATCTATACCCCTCAGGCCCACCCACTCCTCTCTGCTCCCCAAATCTGCCAACACTCAACTCAGACTGGATAGCTTGGCTGGTAAAGCTTAATAAAGAGACTAAAGACAGCTAACATTTTAAAGTTCCTATCTTTACTAAAACTTTTCAAGCCACAGGCAAAAAATCTACTTTGCTTGTATTTCAGATTGAATTCTTACAGGAAAAAAAAATCCATTTGGCACAAGCTTTGAATATACTCATTACTCCATTAAGTCCTTAGGTGTAAGATACAAAAATCAAATGGCAAGAGCCGGGCATGGTGGCGCACGCCTTTAATCCCAGCACTCGGGAGGCAGAGGTAGGAGGATTGCCGAGAGTTCGAGGCCACCCTGAGACTACATAGTGAATTCCAGGACAGCCTGGACCAGAGTGAGACCCTACCTCGCAAACCAAAACAAAACCAAAAAAAAAAAGAAAATCAAATGTTCACAGCTCTTTCATATTTGCTAAGTAAGGCTATGTATAATGCTGAGACTGAATCTTCAAGTTTTACCCAGAATTAAAACCTGTGCCTCTCATTCCCCAGCCTTTTTATGACCCACAACCTGAGAGACATATTATAGATTTTACCACATACTGCTTAAAGAAAAAAAAAAACTATTACTCAGGAGACTGACAGAGGGGTTGGGAGTTAAAAGACCAGCCTAGGCTACATAAGGAGATCCTGTCTCAAAAAGGGAATAATTTTATTAATTTTTCCTGGTAATATGAGAGAGACATCATTATGGAAGTTTTAGCAAAGACAGAAAAAGTGAGATTAATCTCCATTTTACTTTTTTGGGTATTCTAAAACAATTTAAAAATTTTAAATTTGCCTTGTCTCAGAAGGAAAAAGTTATTGAAATTGTAGCTATCTATGTTGGAAAAAAAAGATCTTTTGTGTAGAGGGTTGAGAGGGTCATTCCCACAATGGGAGGAGCCTACTTTCTCCAGACCTCTAGCTGTCTGGACCATCTAACTGCTCTGACACACACCATGGAATAGTAGACACAGCACATTCCTTCAGGCATCAATCGTGCTGCACTAATGCTCAGAAGACCCATACTGACTTATATACAGCAATAGAAGGTTCCTTCCCCTGGGGTTAAGGTTCACCCTGTAGCCCACAGCCAATCACCCTTTTCTTTTTTTAAAAAAAAATATTTTATTTTATTTTACTCATTTATTTGAGAAAAAGAAATAGGCAGGGAGAGAGGGAGAAGAGAATGGGTGCACCAGGGCCTCCAGCCACTGCAAACGAACCCCATATCCAAATGCATGTGCCCCCTTGTGCATCCTAGGGAATTGAACCTGGGTCCTTTGCCTTTGCAGGCAAGCACCTTAACTGCTAAGCCATCTCTCCAGCCCCAACTACCCTTGACATACCAGAAAATACATAATGTAATAGGTTGGGCTAAGTCATCAAAAAACATAACTGTGTAGGAGGATCTCCATGATTTTGAGGCCACCCTGGAACTACATAGTGAATTCCAGGTCAGCCTGAGCTACAGTGAGACCCTACCTTGAAAAAAAAAATAATAATAATTGCATCCCTTAATAGTTTGTTACTTGCCAGACATGGTGGTTTACACCTTTAATCCCAGCACTGGAAAAGCAGAGGTAGGAGGATTGCTGTGAGTTTGAGACGAGCCTGAGACTACGCAATGAATTCCTGGTCAGCCTGGGCTACAGCAAAACCCTATGTCCAAAAACCAAAAAATAAAAAATCAAATTAAATTAAAAAGTCTGTAACTTGATGCTTGAGTCAAAGTGTTTTACTCATCTGCAAAATGAGTAAAACCTATATGGATTCCAAACTAGTCTTTGGATCCCCCAAGCATTGATTTTGATTGACTCCAACATTAAAGACACAATACATTTGATCCATTTCGTGTTTAAATGTTTTATTGCTGCATTTTTAAAAGCCAGGGGATTCATCAAAATAGGAACTAAGTCAAAGATCCATCAACTCTTGGGCCTGATAATTTGTCAATGCTCACCTAACGACTGCTTGCTTTTAGAGCAGCATTAACTGCAGGTCAGCAGGCCCTTTTCTTCCTCCCTCTTCCTTCATTTATGTTACCCTCAGGCCCCTTTTGGGCTTACAGCTCATTTTAAGGATTAAAGACAAAATAAATAGCTTGTACCTAGTGCAATTACTGAGGCAACCATTATCATCAGTTCCCCTGTAAACAAGTCTAGTGTTGAGCTCAGAGTCTTATAACTTTATCCTCTTCCTCCATTTCCTGCCTCATGGATATTTAAATACACAACAGTCTGGTTACCTGTATAGTAAAAGAAAGGACCCTAAAGCCACTCCTAACTGCAATTTGCGCCTATCAGCTCCTCTAACCTCCTGTCTGCTGTCCGGGCTGACACGGGCACCTTCCATACTGGGAAACCAGAGAGTTGTCTGTAAGACAGACACTGGGAAGAGGAAGGCAAGTATTTTTATACAAAGCTGGCTAACCTATATGGTAGTCAACTTTCTATAAACAGAGCTTACATTTTCAGACTATTCAGTTTAACTTTGAGAAAAGACAGAACAACAACAGTAGTAATAAAATAAAACACCACCCAAACTCTACAGCAACCTATTCCGGGAGTATAGATTAGCTCCAGGCAAGCCCCAAGAGGAAGGATAAAATATCACTATTGAGTGCTCCCAGATAGCCTGGAGCCCCAGTGGGACCAAAAGCCAATTGCACATCCCTTTTCTACCAACCTTCACGAAAACAAACCAGGAAAACAATGGCTAACTTGCATTTCTGAGGCTTTAACCTGCCTATTTGGAGTTCTATTTTTTTTTTTTTAACCCAACGTGTATCCCCTAGACGCAAACAGAACAGGAGCCTGACGGTGAATTACCCTCAGCACACACCCTCCAAGCTGGCACATGTGGAGCCAGTCACCTAAGGAGTGGTCAGGAGGCTACAGGTGCCCGTGTGTCTTCCAGAGCACCCAATCCTACCCACTTGCCTTGGCTCCAGCAAATGACGCACACCAGCAGTTTACTCAGGTGCCAGAAGAGAGTGGGGAAGGCAGCATGGTAGCCAGGGAGACCAAAGGAAGCAGTTGCCAGAGAGAGAGAGAGAGATGCCACGCGTTCATTTGATCCGGGCCTGGAGGCCACAGAGGGGGAAGCAGAGGCCTGAGGCCATTCTGGGTCTCGGTGGTGACTTCAGCCTTTGCCCACGAGTTCACTCGTCTCCGACAGCACAGTGATAGGGGGTTCACAGTCGGCCAAGGAGCCCCGGGGGCTACTACAAACTAGGACGCTGACGCACGCATGAACGCACGCACGCACGCACGAGGCTGGCAATGTCCTCTGAAGCCCCGACGCCGCGTGCCTTCATCTCTCTGTCTCGTCCCCTCGGGCCATTTTGCAAGGATCGTGGCCTCGCGTGGCACGACACCTATCTGGAAATGCGGCCCGTCATCACGGTGGACTGGACTGCACGGAAAGCGGCGCAGGAAGCAAAGGGGCCGCAGCGACGACGGACCGCCAAGTTGACGATAAAGACGGTGCTGGCGCAGCCCAGGCGGGCGGGCACGAGGCCTTGTCAAGTCAGCCAGCCGCCCGGGCCTCGAGGTGGAGGGCGGGGAGCGGCCCGTCAATCCTCCCCACCCCCGTCTCCAAAAAGCCCAGGCCGCGGCTGGAGAGCCCACGCGAACCCACCCGCGACACCCCCAAAGTTCAAGCACCTGGATTAGTCGGCTGAGATAAGCCGAGGCACAGCGGCAAGGCCACATGAGCGCGTCGGGGGCCGGAGGGGCCACGGGGAGATCAGGGGGAAAAGGCGGAAGCCGGCGAAGACGCGTGGGCCGGCCTCCACGCCGTGCGCCCCCTCGCGGCCCGCACCGCCAGGGAGCCCAGAAACACCCCCCTCCCTCCAGCCCCCCAGGGATCACGTGTCGGGACTCCCCTCACCTGGCCCCGTCCGCCCTCACGCCTCCAGAACCAATCGAACGTGTGAAGCCACGTGACTTCCCGGGGCTCCAGAGGCGAGCACGGCGGCGTGCGACGACGACCACGACCACCAGGAGGAGGAGGGTCGGGATCCCTGTGCCTTAAAGGAGCCGCGCCCGTGTAAGGTGTGTTGGCCACCTGCGACGCCTCCCCGCCCTGGCTTCCCGTCCCTGCCTCCCGCCGGATGCTAACGCGACTCGCAAGGGGCGTGAACTTCCAGCGGCGGCGGCGGCGGCGGCTTCGGCTCTCACGTGCTGCGACGACGACGACGACGACGGCGTCGGCGGCAGCAGCGACGGGAGGAAGTGTTCCGGACGCCGGAGGTCCCTTCCGTCCGGGCAGCTCCTGTCTGGACATACGTTCGAGACCACGGGGGAGGGGGAGTCTGCAGAGCAGCTCCGAAGGCTCCAATGACCGCCGCCGCCCCCGCCCCCAGAGGGCCGCGGCGCCTTTAAGCCCAAAGGCCCTGAGTCACGAGGAAGATGCCTGCTCCGCCACCCCGTCCGTCCGTCTGTCCCCCCACCAACCCGACCACGAGGCCCCACGACCGCGGGCATGTGACCCCCCCCCCAGCGCCCCGCCAGGGACGCGCGCACGGGGGAGGGAAGGAAGGCGAGACTGCGCGCGGACCGTTAGCTGCAGCGGCGGCGGAGGCGTGGGGACCGCGGCCCGGCCCGGCCCCGCCCCGCCCAGGCGGCTCTTACCAGAGGGAACGCCATGGGGCCCGGCGTGGCCCTGCTGGACTGACAGGCGTCCGGGGACGGGTGCGCCGGCACACCGGCGCGGCGAAGGACGCGCGCACACGTGGACACTTTTTTTTTTTTTTTTTTTTTTTTTTTCCCCTTTTTGCAGCGAGCTACTCCCTCGCAGCTCCGCACCCCCCGGCGGCTTTTATAAAGCTCGGCGGAGCCGCCCGCCGGCCGGATGAGCTGCACCTGTGACGGCCCCGCCCGGCCTCGGCCCCGCCCCGCCCCCACCGCCCTCTCCGGGTGCCTTCCCCAGCCGTCCAGAGCCGAGCTCCACCGCCCACCCGCAGCCGAGACCCAGCCAGCGTGGGGCGGGCTCTGCGGCTGGAGACACTTGCTGGCCACGAGCCACTCCTGGAAGACCAAAGGTCCCGAGGCCCGAGCGCGTCACTCACCTAATGGACTCTCTTGCCAAGTCACGCTTAACCCACCCCCACTCCAGGCCTCAGTTTCCCCTTCGTGCAGTAGAAAGTGAGGCGGCCCGCAGCAACGAGGTGTTTGCTGAATAAAACGGTGTGTCCACAACCCTGACCTCTCCGGGATGACGAACCAACCTTGCAAGCCCCGGAGGTCCGAACCTTTAGTCTCCACCCCCCCCACACACACACACACCCGGATTCCCGGAGTGACGCGCTCTCACCACTTTCCCAGACCCCCACTGCGACGCGAGCTGCAAAGGGGAGTGCTGGCGTCAGGGGATTCCGGAAAGTTCCGAAGACAGCGGGGATCCTCTTTGGGTTTGCAGTTCCCCAGGGAAACCGCTGCAGACGCTCCT
The DNA here is from genome assembly GCA_036365145.1 of Orientallactaga sibirica. Classification (NCBI taxonomy): domain Eukaryota; kingdom Metazoa; phylum Chordata; class Mammalia; order Rodentia; family Dipodidae; genus Orientallactaga; species Orientallactaga sibirica. The sequence goes on along the minus strand of JAEOAD010000031.1, from coordinate 4,048,529 downwards.
GCCAGATAGAATAGGAAGCTTCACGGAGAAGGTTGGGGAGCAAGAGATCGCTGTGGGCCTGACTAGTTTGCAAAGGCGTCACCGGCTAGCTGGGGCTGGAGGGGACCGGAAGCCCGAGCGAGCGCAGAGGCGGAGATGGCATTCCAGGCGAGAGACCAAGGGAAAGCGGAGAGGGAGGATTTGACCAGGACCGTGGCTAATGCGTGCTGATACCACTGGAGGGAAGCCTGGGCCCAGTTTGCAAAGAGCTTATTTTTTATTTATTTATTTTTGCCGATAGCTGAAAACTAGTCAAGAATGGAAGCTGTCAAATCTCTTTAAAGTGTTACTGGACATTTAGTAGAGGTTGAAAATAAGGGACCAGAGGGGTTAAGAAAGGGACCAGAGTTTATTGAGCATTACTATTTTGTTTGCTTATCATGACATTTATTAAACATTTCTTGTACTCAAAACAAACGGGGACGATGTGGCTGCCAAACCTTCCTGACAGACTGGTGAGGCTGGCCTAGATCTAATGGCCAAGCGTATGAAGACAGGTAACTAGGTTTCTGCCCAGTGTGATGGAAAGAAAGGAAGTCCGTGGCCTTTGGTCTAGTGTTTCTGAAGGACTGATTGAAGAGGGGAGGGTGGAGAAGCAAAGGGCAGATGCTAGCAAGAGTCAGCGTCCAGAGGAGGTTGAGTGACAAGAGCTGCATCCAGTCTGCATCCAGCCAGAGGCACTGCCTTAGGCTGCTGAGGTCATGAGTACAAGAGGGTCATGACTATAAGAACAAGGCAGAAACAGCTTCCCAGCAGCCCACCCCAAGCCCCATCCTGGCCAGCAAGCAACATAGTTCAGCTGCTACAGATGTCGTGTATTTTGTTTTCTCCCCATTTTAAAGAGGTGCCACACTCAGGTGCCTACAGCTCAGGAAATAGGTGAGGGTGCTTGAGAGGCTCTGAAGGCCTGAGGCACATCTGAAAGGGACGCTTGACATCCAGGCATAATGGTTCACGCTTGTAATCTCAACATTGAAGAGGCTGAGACAGGAGGATGATCTTAAGTTACAGGCCATCTTAAGACTACTGGGTGAGACCCTGCCTCATAAAAAAATAAAAAAATAACTGGATGTTGTTAGTTGATAAGTGCCAGATATATCTTCCAAGAAAACCTGGAAATACAGATTTTTTAAAATGAAATCTTTAATGTGAATGTTAAATACAAGGGCATCATTCAGGTCACTGACTGCCAATTTGTGATCCCTCACATCCGGGCCACTTCCCTGACTCCAAAGCTCTAAGCAAGATAAGAATCTAAAAGCTGGAAAAGTGCCCAAGGGAATGACCAACCTCCCAGACTGTATGAAAGCAACTTGGAAAATAATTTCTGCTGCTTAAATTGCTCTCCCTAAGTTTTTTGCAGGCGGTAAGAATAACTCACCCTTCCTGAACATTTAATGTGCTTAGCATAGGTGTTTCCCTTATGTTAATTTATTTTGCAAAAGAAGAAACAAGTTAAAAGAAATTAAGTAACATGCTGGGCTTCAGCTATTCAGGAGACTGAGGCAGGAAGATTGCAAGTTTAAGGCCAGCTTGGGCTACAAAATAAGTTTAAGGCTAGCCTGAGCATCTTAGTAAGACTCTAACTCAAACAAAGAGGACTGAGGCTATAGCTGAGTCATAAAGCAGTTGTCCAGCATGCAGGAGACTCTAGATTCAATACCTAGTACCTTAAAAAAAAAGGTAGTTAAGCCGGATACAGTGGCACACGTCTTTAATCCTAGCACTTGGGAGGCAGAGGTAGGAGGATCCCTGTGAGTTCGCCAGCTGGGACTACTGAGTAAATGCCAGGTCAGGCAGGGATAGAGTGAGACCCTACCTTGAACCCCCCCCCAAAAAAAAAAGTATTTAAATCTCTTGCTCACAGACCAGGGCTAGCAGTACAAACGCAAGGACTCGAACCCACAGACTTGGTTTCATAGCCTGATGATAAAAATTCTAGTACTCCTACTCACTTCCTTCCCCCCTTTTTTTTTTTTGACTGAGATGGGATCTCACTATGTAGGCCAGACAAGCCTTGAACTTCTGGTCCTCCTGCCTATGCCTCTGAAAACCACATGCTTGGTTTATTCCAGCACCTTTATGTGTGTACTTCCTTGTGAAGGACCCCAGAGTTTACTGCTGATAGTATGGGAAAAGGTGAAGGAGTCCCGACGTGGCCATGACCTGTATCTCCTGTAGATGATTCCTTGCTCCTTGGGTATTTTAGGCTAGACCTATAGGTCATACAGAAAGCACAGGCTGAGATAAGAAAAATGTTCTCCTGTAGGCCTAGTGGCACAGACCTATAATTCTAGCATTTGGGAGGTGGAGGCAAGATTTAGCTGGACTACCTGGTAAGACCCTGTCTCAATCCAAAAAAATTAAATGGCTCAAGGTTTCCCTAGATTGTCCCTCTGGGAACCCCTGTCAGCTAGAGAGGGCCCTCAGCTTGGGAGTGTTCCTGCTTTGCTTCTACTCCTATGTCTATGCTCTTTGGGGGGTTTTTTTTTTTTTTTTTTTGAGGTAGGGTTTAACTCTAGCCAGGCTGATGGAATTCACTATGTTGACTCAGGCTGGCTTCAAACTCATGGCAGTCCTCTTACCTCTGCTTCCTGAGTGCTGGGATTAAAAGTGTGAACTATTGGGCTGGAGAGATGGCTTAGGGGTTAAGGCGCCTGCCTCCTAAGCCTAAGCACTGGTTCCAATCTCCAGCAGTTCCAATCTCCAGCAGTTCCAATCTCCAGGTCCCACATTTAGCCAGATGCAAAAGTGACGCAAGGGCGCAATGCCGAACTTGACCACAAGGGGGCACACACATCTGGATTTCGTTCTCAGCAGCTGAGACACTGCTGGCGCGCCCATCTCTGTCTTCCTCTCCCTCTCCCTCTCCCTCCCTCTCCCTCCCTCTCCCTCCCTTCCTCTCTCTCTCTCCCTCTCTCTCTCTCTGTCTCTCTCTGTGTCTCTCTCCAAAAAAATAAATAAATAAATTTTAAAAAGTGTGCACTATCATGCACAGTTCTCTCTTAAAATAAATCTTTAATAATTTACTTTTAAATAAGTGACTAAAAAAAGAGGAGGGATGGAAAGATGGCTTAGTAGTTAAAGCATTTGCCTGCAAAGTCCAAGGACCCAGGTTCCATTCCCCAGTACCCATGTAAGCCAGATGCACATGGTGGCTCATGCATCAGAGTTTGTTTGCAGTGGTTAGAGGCCCTCATGTGCCCATTCTATCTGCCTATTCTCTCTCTCCCTCTTTGAAATAAAATATTTAAAAATGTGACTAGAAGGTATTCACCATACACGGGGGGGGGCAGATAGGAAAGTGGAAGGAGCAAAGATATATTAAATCAACCATACATGGGGGATAGCAAAGTGGTAGGGGCAGAGAGTAAATCCACCTTACATAGTGGGGGTAGGAAAGTGGTAGAGGCATAGATATTAAATGACTTGGTCAAGTTCCCACAGCTGGTCACTGGCAGAAATGGCAGGAACAAACGGACAGCATTATCCATTCTCCCAGTCAACAAACATCCATTGAGTCCAGCAATGCCTGGCACTGTCTCTGCAGATTTACAATACAGGTTTAAGTGTAACTAGTCAGCTTAATTTAACTACATGTAGTAAGGAGACAGGTGGGATCATAGCTATAGTCTTCTACATGCTCACATATAAAAGCACAGGAACACAACAAGCAGAAAGTGAAAAAGAAGAAAGGAGAGTACTGGGAGAAAATGATGTCCTGTTTGTAAAAAAATCAGAAGGGAAAGAACACTTAGGAACACAACACCTCAAGGACAAGTGCCCACAAATCCTTTGATCAAGTTTCACCAAGCTCTGTATAGAAGCAACCCTGTTCCTTCCTCCCTCAGTACTACGTTCTTTCATCTCCCCCCTCTGTCTTTAAGTGAGACAAGAGACAACTGGTCAGCTCCACATTTCATCATACATAAATGTAAATTTTAAATGAGTTTAAAATATAAATATGAAAAGCTTTTTAAAGAGTTTTGTTTTTGCAAGTCTGAGTCTCGCTGTAGCCCAGGCTGACTTCTAAATCATTTTGTAGCCCCCACGCTGGCGTTGAGCTCATAACAATCTCCCTACCTCAGCCTCCTGAATGCTGGTACTAAAGGCATGTGCCACCACACTTGGCTTGCTTTTCTAAGAATTTTAAGAAGAAGAATAGAACATTTTTTTGGAGAAATTTTTAAAAATTATTTGTTTGTTTTTTAGATAAATTCTAGCCATGAGGCCCAGGCTGGCCTTGAACTTAAAATCCTCCTTCCTATACTCCCAAATATTGGGATTATAGGTCAATGCTACCAGGCCTAGTAGAAGACCATTTTTATTATGTCATCCTATAGATGAACTTTATAAATTAGAGAGCTCAGAATTCTAACCACTAGACCACCAGGGAGTGTCAACTTTGTAAATTAGAAACAATAAGAACAGGTTATAAAGAATGTTGATAAATTTTACCACATTGGAATTAAAAACTTTATTAAGTATTTAAAACTTGTAAAGGCAAGACATATACTGAAAGATATTTGCAATACATGTTATCTTCAAAGGCCTAAGATATCTTAGATATCTAAGAATTTTTAAAGTCAATGAAAAAAAAAAGACAACTTCATTGAAAAATGGAGAAGATGGGAACAGGCAGTGGACATGACTGAAAACCCAAATGACCAATATGTCGATCAGAACCTTATCAAGGGAATGTAATTGAAGCCATAATCAGGTGATTTCATACTCCTCAAGTGGACAAAATGGTAAAGCATGTACTGCACAAGCATGAAGACCCGAATTCAGAATCTCCAAAAGCCACATAAATGCCAGGTGAGCATAGCTGACCTGTAATCCCAGTGCTCAAGAAGGTTAGACAGGGAATCCCTGGGTTGAACTGGTTACATAGACTAGCTGAATCAGTGAGCTCTGGGTTCAAGTGAGGGACCCTATCTCGGTAAATCAGGTAGACAGTGATCTAGGATGACACCTGTGGCAGCTTGAATGTGAAATGCGCCCCCCACTCCCATAGACTCAGGTGTTTGAGTACTTTATCCCTAGTTGGTGGTTCTGTTTGGGAATGCTTTGAAACTTTCAGAGGCAGAGCCATGCTAGAGGAAGTGTGTCATTGGGGGCGGGCCTTGAAGTGCTACAGCTATGGTCAACTGGCTTTCTCCTCATTCCTCCCTGCTGATGGGAAGATGTGATCTGCATGCTGTCTGCTCAAACCTGCCATGCCTTCCACACAATAGTGGACACTTCCCCTCAAAACTAAGCCAAAAATAAATCCTTTTCTTCCTTAAGATGCTTCTGTTCTCTGGTGAGAAGGTAACCTGATTGTAAACTCTGGTTTCCACACATGTGCACGCCTAGACACACATGCATACACATGCCATACACACACAAAGTTACTATTCCCATAGCAGAATCACTATCAATGATAGTATAAACTGGCTCAGCCACTTTCTCATGTATTTTTATTAATTTTTCTTTTTTTTTTTTTTTGAGGTAGGGTCTCACTGTAGCCCAGGCTGACCTGGAATTCACTATGTAGTCTCAGGGTGGCCTTGAACTCACGGTGATCCACCTACTTCTGCCTCCTGAATTAAATTAAATGGATTAAAGGTGTGTGCCACCATGCCTGGCTTTATTTTTTTCTATTTTTCAAATATTTTTTCTACTTTTCAAATTTCATATATAAGGTATTAGGATCATATTCATCACTTACTAGCATTTCTTATAGCTCTTTTACTCCTAGTGAACCTCTTTTCCAACTTTCATGTCTTTTTCTTGTGACACACTGACTTAGAGTTGCCTGCGTAAGCATGGATGAAGGTTATTTACTGGAGCATGGGCAATTTACCAGTGGCTATACCACTGAAGAAAATTACTCATTCCCCCTCAGTAACCTTTTCTTTAAAAAAATTGTTGCTGGGCGTGGTGGCGCACGCCTTTAATCCCAGCACTCCGGGAGGCAGAGGTAGGAGGATCGCCATGAGTTCAAGGCCACCCTGAGACTACATAGTGAATTCCAGGTCAGCCTGAGCTAGAGGGGGACCCTATCTCGAAAAACCAAAATAAATAAATAAATAAAATAAATAAATAAATAAATAAATTGTTAATTTTAGTTTATTTATTTGAGAGTGACAGACAGAGAAAGAGAGAGAGAGAGAGAATGGGCACACCAGGGCCTCCAGCCACTACAAACAAACACCAGACACATGCACCACTGTGTGTATCTGGCTTATATGGGTACTGGAGAATTGAACCTCAAACCGGGGTACTTAAACTTCACAGGCAAGTGCTTAACTGCTAAGCCATCTCTCCAGCCCCCCCTTTTTTGAGATAGCATCTTACTCTGTAGCCCAGGCTGGCCTCAGCTTTTGACAATCCTCCTGCCTCTTACATGCACACACAGCCTAATTTTTACACTGTGCATATATGGAGCTATACATAAAGTAAACAAACAAATCCTAAGTATACAGTTCAGTGTCTTCTTTCCTACTGATATACCCAGGAAGCCACCATTAATATCAAGCCATAGAATCTCTCCACCCTCTCAGGGTTCTATCACACTCCTTCCCCTTTGGGCCTTGTTGAGGTAACTGGTTTTCTTACCGTTTTCAACACAGCTTTGTTTGGCTTGATCCAACATTCATACAAGTAATGGCTTCTGTCACTAATACATATGTAGGATCCATCCATATTGCATTTAGCAGCAGTTTGTTCCTTTGTATTGCTAAATATTCCATTGTTTGGACATACCATAATTTCTCTCTCTGTTCTCCTACTGATTGACATTTGGATTTTGTTTCCAGTGTGGGGACCATTATAAATAAAGCTACTACATATACTCTGGTATCAGTTAAGGAGAAGAAGTGTAAATAATGCAGCAATGACACTGAGGAAAATAAGGCACATATTTCAAGAGGCATGAGTGAAAATGCCTGCAGCTGTTTAGTTGCAAAAAAAAAAAAAAAAAAAAAAACAACTACAATAACAACCTTCTCACTAACCATAGAATGGATCAAAACAATGTGGTGTAATCTACAATGGAACTTCCATATATGTATGGAACAGTAAATGATGCACACATATGTATGTAAAACTAAATGAAGCAAAGCCAAACCTATCAATGTGATTCAAATAATACTGGGTGATGAAAGTAAGGTGCTGAAGAATACACACTCTGAAGGGTCATTTGTATACACTTTTAAATCATTTATTGTTTATTTGAGAGAGACAGAATGTGGCAGAGAGAGAGAGAGGAAGAGAGCAGAAAGAAAGAGGCAGAGAGAGGATGGGCACACCAAGGTGCTGCTGCCAATGAACTCTAGATGTATGTGCCACTTTGTGCACCTGTCTTTAAGTGGGTACTGGGAAATTGAACCCAGGCCATCAGGCTTTGCAAACAAGTGCCTTTAACCACTGAGAAATCTCTCTAGTCCAGAATACAACTTTAAAAGGAGCAGAACACTACTATTACAAAGTATTTTGTGTTCAGGAACATCTTTGTCTACACTATACTTTGTCTATATTAAAAGTGCCAAAAATGGATAGCATTGATAATGAGAAAATCCAGGAAGGAAAGAGTTTGTTAAATGGGGCTGGTGGGGAAGATATAGTGGATTCATGAGTGCTTTAGTGTTGCTCTTGCTATATACCCCAGACTGGCCTAGAACTCACAATCTTACTGAGGATTGGAATTACAGGCCTATTTTATTCCTGGAAAATACAACTTTTTATACAAGAGAAAGCCAAATCTAGTGATACAAACCTGTAATCCCGGTACTAAGAAGACTGGGAAGGGAAGATTGAAAGTTTGAAGCCAGCCTGGGCTACATCACGGAGCCATTATCTAAACAAATGAATAAACAAGGGATGGGAGTAATTAAGGCCAATGAAATGCTGGTAAATGACAATTGGCCGCAGGAGGGAGCAGAGCTGTAGTCTTCCCATGTTTTCATAGTCTAACTACTACTATCATGGCAGATTTCAATCTACAAATAAGACATCAACCAGTTTGCAGAATTCCTGAAAGTGCAGTTGGTCTCATGAGCAGTATGAGCTAGCTCCATCCAGCACAGCACTAGCTGAGGGAGCAAAGTGCTCTGCAAGCCTAACTCTCAGGCTCTCTCTGGGGATTTTCCCAATGCTCTAGGAGAGGAGAGGAAAGCTGGATTGTATTAGTTGTCTACGGCTGTTAAGTTACCCCCAATAAAGAGATACTTAAACAGCAGATATTTATCATCTCACAATTCCTGCGAGTTGGGAATAATTTAGCTGGGTGGTTGTGGATCACGACCTCTCGTGAGGCTGTGCTCAGGCTAGTCATGACTACAAGCCTTTGAAGCTATGCCTGGGACTGGAGGACCAGCTTCCATGCTCATTTCAGTGGGTGCTGGGAAAAGCCTCCCTTCCTTTCATTGCTCAAGATGGGGCAGCTAGCTTTTAAAAAGTTAGTTTTTGCATGCTTGGTGTTTTTAATACACATATAGAATGTAGTTTGATCTTATTTTCCAAATTGCCCTTTCTTATTCTCCTCCCATTAATACCATTCTTCTCTCCCCATTAAATCCTCATCTTAATTTCATGCCCTCCCCCCTTTTTTATTTTTATTTATTTATTTATTTGAGAGCGACAGACAGAGAAAGAGGGTGACAGAAGGAGAGAGAAAGAGAGAGAGAGAATGGGCTCACCAGGGCCTCCAGCCACTGCAAACGAACTCCAGACACATGCGCCCCATTGTACATCTGGCTTACATGGGTACTGGGGAATTGAGCCTTGAACCGGGGTCCTCAGGCTTCACAGGCAAGTGCTTAACCACTAAGCCATCTCTCCAGCCCCTCCCCCCCCTTTTAACCCATTGAGTTAAATGAGAGTTGCTTGCATGATCATGTGTACAAAGTTATCTACTGGGGAATGGGCAACTTACAGTGGCCACACCTCTGGTGCCCCTGACTCCTCCTCTCCTAGCAACCATCATCAAAGCAGCTGGTGCTCTCCAGAGGAGAGGAGACAGGAGAGAGGGGGCAGGCGAGGGAGAGACCTTGAGTGAGCATGTGACAATCTTTTTAATCCTAATTTTAGAAATGGTACTGCCAATACTCTGTTGTTCACACACACCAATCCTGATAAACTGGGGTAAGGATGATGCAAGTGTACAAATAGCAGGAAGCAGAGATCACTGGAGCCATCTTGGGGTTGACCCTAATTGATGGTAAGTGCAGAATTTAAAGGCCCCCAGGAATTCTCTATTGGTTTGTGTTCTGTCTTCCTAGAAAGCAACCTCTGCCCTCTTGTTAGAGCTGAGTCAGAAGTAAAAGTGAGACTAAGTCTACCATCCAAGCAGACTTGGAATAGTGAATCAGTTCCTACCTCAGACAAAACAGTGACAAAAACAGTGAGCCCAGAGAGACTCTGGGCCCCAAGGCTCTCCTGGAAACGGCAGCTCCAGCTGCTCTCAGGTGCCACAGTGCCCAGCAAGTCCCTGGAGCCACAGGCAGGCTGTCCCCTGGTACTTCCTTTGTTCTCCCCCCTGACAAGAGGGCCACCACACCTGTTTCATCCTCACACTGCTGAACAGATGGGCTTATGCACATTTAAGTGACAAGGCTTTGGGGGGCCTGTGGCCAGGGAACTACAATCTTGGTTATGTGAGATCAGGAGCTTTGGCATTACATGTCAAGCTATCTATTCCTGTAGGCTGTTCCCCATAATCCAATCAATCAAAATGTTCTGAGAGAAAAGTGTTCCAAGATAATAGCAAGCTTGGGTAACACTGTAAGTTCTATTCGCACTGGGTGGAGAGGACTAGTCATAATCCACATTTGAATAGTCAAGACTGGAAGGCTGATGGGAAATAATCTTACCTCATTTAAATAAATGATTCCGCCTAAATTTTATTTGATCATAACTTTAATGTTTTCCTGGCAGAGCACATGGTGGTTAAGCTCTCTTACTTCTGTTGCTCTCTCAGCTTGTTTCCTCACTAGAAAAGCTGTCAAAGAGGGCCACCAAGTTTGCCATTGGCGTGGAGGCTCTAATCCTCACGACTCTGTCTCCTGCTCAAGGTGTAGCAGTGCCAGCTGCCGGGACCTTGTAGAAATGCAGACTCTCAGGCATCACTCAAGACCTAGTGACCAGAATCTGCAGGTTAGCAGGAGCTCCGGGAAACTGGGGAAAGGAAGTTTGAGAAGCATGGCTATACATCTTCTTTCTCCTCTAAGATGGTCATCTTTTGGGTCTTGGGGGGGGGGGAATCCCATGTCCTATATCCAGATACAATTAATATACTTTGAACTGCACATCTATATTTAAGGAATTCCTTTCTTCCCAAAGGGCCCAGGAGGATACCAAGGAAAGCTGCCAGCCACCGAAGACTTGCTTCTGCTCAGACTTAGAAAAAAAACTAAGAAGTTAAGGCAGGGGCACCTTTTGGAGACAGGGTCTCATATAGCCTAGGCTGTCCTCAAACATGCTATGTTGCTGAGGATAATCTCGAGTGTCTGATGCTTTTTCCATCACCTTCAAAATGCTGGGATTACTGGTGTGTATCACCATACCTAGAGAAGACCAAAGAACTGTCACAGCTCGACCTACCTGTGCCTTTGCAGATGCGTCTTCCATAGGGTTAAACAGACTCCTGGCCTGGCCATGGTCACTTTAGAGATTTAACTTGTCTCCCTTGAGAGTCAGTCATAAACACAGTCACCCTTAGCATCCCTGTCCCCAACCCCTTAGAAGGAAAGATTAGCCAGCAGCTAAGGAGGAGAAGATATTTTATTGAGATTGTGCTACATAAATAGCTACATAAAGCTGGGGGTGGGATACTGATGCTGAAGGAAGCAGCCACTGCCTCTCCCAGCAAAGGTCACTCAGGCTGGAAGCGGTCACTAGGAAGCAGAGAGCCCCCATGCTCTCTGGCATAAGGACAGTACCAGGAGGGAGGGAAAACTTGGAGGGTGGGGTGATCTGTGAGCAGATGTCGTAAGTGAAGACCAAGGAGGTCGCAGTGCTCGGGAATCACTGGGTCAGAGCTTGTATCACATCTTTCACCAGCATGGTGCCAATCACCATCTTCTCACTGTTGACAGTCAGCTGGGCAGCTCCAGCTGGCCGGGCATCCAGAGTCAGCAAGACCAGACTCCCACTGGTCAGTGTCCTCCCTGCAAACCTGAGGTAGGAGTGGAGGGAGGGATGGGAGGATAGTTTCTGAGGGTGACTGTGTTTGCAAGTGGCTCAGCCCTGGTGCTTAAGGCCTCTCCTTCAAACTGGGCCCCACAAGAGCCCTCTACTACACTAGTACCTGTACTCATCAGATGTCCCACAAGGGACACGACCCAGGTTTGCAGTGGTGGTCACTTTCTGCACCACGATGTGGTCACTCCGACAGGTATCCGGTAGCGTGAGTTTCTCTGTGATCTCATTCATGCCTGTCAGCTTTCCTGTGGACAGACATCCCCCGACGCAGGGACGAGAGGTTAGAGACTGTAGTGGACACAGAGATCAGCATCTGTGTCACCTAGCTAAACACCGAGTTCTCCCAACTGGGCAAGTAAGAACCCCCTCCTCAGCCTTCTCTTCAGCCTCTTCCCTCCCTCTGCAGCTTCCTCACTCTCCTCCCCCTTCATAGAACTGATATCCCTCACCTTCTTCGATGCCCTCCATTCGTGGCCAATGACATTGTCTCACCACTGTTCTTTCACTCTGGTCATGTTCAAGTCTACCCGTGTGTGTGTGTGTGTGTGTGTGTGTGTGTGTGTGTGTGTGTGGCACGCGCGTACATGTGTATGTGTGCATGTGGAGGGCCAGAAGACAACTTCAAGTGTCATTCTTCATAGGTGCTCAAACAATATCCTTTCTCCTTTTGTTTGTTTGTTTGTTTTTCGAGGTAGGGTCTCACTCTAGTCCAGGCTGACCTGGAATTCACTATGTCGTCTCAGGGTGGCCTCGAACTCATGGTGATCCTCCTACCTCCTGAGAGTGCTTGGATTAAAGGTGCGCACCACCATGCCCGGCTCTCCTTTTTTTTTTTTTTTTTTTCGAGGTAGGGTCTTCCATTGGTCTGGAGCTTGCCAAGTAGAGGCTAGACTGGCTGGCCAGTAAGCTCCAGTGATCCACCTGTCTTTGCTTCCCCATCACTGGACTACAAGCGTACCACCACATCTGTTTTTTGTTTTTTGTTTTTTTCTTAAAATATGGTTTCTGGGGAAGTAATTCAGATCCCCATCTTGCAAGGTAAGCACTTTACTGACTGAGCTATCTCTCCCAGCCCAAGTCTACCCATTTCTAAAAAATCCTTTCTAAAAGAGACAGCCTTTTTCATGACAATGCCCTAGTTCCCTCCCTATCCATAGCCAAAGTTCTCAAAGAGGACTCGAGTCAAAATATCCCTCAAGCCCCTGTCAATGGCCTGGCCCTCTGTTAGTGATAACCTGCTCTCCCTGGGGTTGGCCATGGCCTCCAGTGTGCATGATCTGAAGGACTTTGGTCATTGAGGGCCTGCAGGACCCTCTAAAGCATCTTCCTGCCTTGCTATCTCCCCTAGTTCTCCATGAGGTGAACCTCTCCTCTCTGTTCCCTTCTTTTTTCTTCTATAGAATGCAGACTTTCCTCAAGGGTCTGTCCTTGGCTTCTTATCCCCACACCCCACCTGCCACCACTTTTATGTGCCAGGGTGATATCACTTCTGTTGCTTCTATTGCCACATCTATGCTTTTGACTCCAGCCTACAAGTGTTTGTTGGGCACAGACCCATAAATCCAATCAATTCTGACACTTCCCAAACCTCCCAAATGCAGTTCAAAATCAGCTTTTTCCAGACCAGCTGGGATCTTCCTTCCTTGCCTGTGCTGTTCTTTCTTCTAGAACAGGGGTTTGGCAAATTACAGCCTGCTGGCCAATTTAGCTTACTACCCAAATGGGCCTGCTTTGGTTTTCATGTTTTTTTTTTTAAACATTGGGGTGGGGGGAAATTCAAGAGATTAGTATTTCATGATACATGAAAATTAAATGAAATTGTCTACTAACAAGTTATCATTAGAACACAGTCACACTTCCATTTACATCTTGTGTGTGGTTGTTTTGTGTCACAATAGCAGAGCTGAGTAATTGCAACAGAGACCACATGACCCTCAAAGCCTGACACATTTACTTTATGACCCTTTACAGAAAAATTCACCTCCTGCTCTAGATGAAGGGCACCATTCATTTCCTTACCATTCAAGCCAGAAAGCCAGAAATTCTAGAGTCAGCCTATATTTTCCCATCTCAGGGCAACTACCCAAAGCTTCCCTCTTTCTTTTTCTTTTTTAAAGTGTATTTTATTTATTTATTTATTTGGGAGAGAGAGATTAAGAATATGGATGTGCCTGGACCTCTAGCCACTGCACCCCCTTGTGCATCTGGCTTATGTGGTACTGAGGAACCAAACCTGGGTCCTCAGGCTTTACAGGCAAGTGCCTTACCCACTGAGCCATCTCTCCAGACTAGGATTCCTTATTTCTAAGCACTCCCACACCAAGCCCCAAGCCCTTCATATACCCTTTGACATGGCTCTGATCCTAGCTTCACTATTTCTCACCACATTTATTGCACTGACCTGATAGCCAGTCACAGAATTTAGCACAGAGCACACACAAATAAATTAAAGCCATGACTTGTGAATCCCTATATCTCCTCCTCTGATGCGAGGTGACCCCACAGGCTCTCAAATCTTAGCTGAGTTTTGCCAAATTGCTCTTTCTGAAGTAGAGGTTAAACCTTTCTCTTTCCTCCAGTGACTCTTCCAAGTGCTAGGAAATGAAACCCGAGGTCATCATCTCGTCTCTAATGATGCAGTTGGACCCCTCTCGGCTCTGAAATGCTAGGACTGTATGGTGAAGCTCTTTGAGCATTAGATGGATGGTGCTGGGATCTTCTAACCCACCATAGGAAACACTCACCCTGCTCCTTCTTGAACTCATTCTCACTCATGAACACAGGGGCCATTAGTTCCCCAACAGGTGGCTGAATAGAGACGTAGAACTGTTGGGTTTGGGTGCTGGGAAGAGTGGAAGACAGGAGTGGAAGTGAGGCCATCATCTCTCTCATCACCTGACTCCCTCAGCTTGAAACAGGGTTTGATGAAGGTGGCAGAATAAGGTAAGATCTGTGGGCTGGGGATGGCAGCTAGACCCACAGAATTTCTGATGCAGCCCCATCTACTGCCCTTCTTTGATTCTCTCAGACTCTGCCACTGTCCAACCCACCCTGTCACCCCACTCCCATGAGTTGAGCACATACCACAGCTGGAAGTTGGCTGCCTGGGTGGAGTCACAGAAATTAATACCCATCACAGCAGTGGTGGATTCTCCAGGTGCCAGGGACTCTGAAGTGATGTGAAGAAGGGTAAGTAGGGGAGACACCATCACTTTATTGGCCTGGAACCCAGTCCGGACCCAACCTCCCTCCTCTAACTGAGCAGACCAGCCATCTGTGGAATCCTGACTTTCTGGGCCCCTGGAGACTTCCCCTGGCTTCCTTCTGATATGCAAACACCCTTCCTCCACCCACTCTCAGCCCACTGAAGTCAGTCTTAAAGTCCATATCTTCTGCTCAGGTACTTTCTTGCCCTGACACTCACTTGCTTCATTACTAGTCTATCTTGTCTACTGGAAGGTGCTAGAGGGACACAGGGAAGTCGCATCCATCATGCCACCTCTGTGTCCCCATAGCAGGGAAATTAGCTTGGCCAGAAGAGGGGATCAGCAGCACAGAAAGACTAACTGCCCAGAATCATCCTCCTCCACCCATACAAGGCCCTTCTGTACCAATTTCAGGGAATTCTTGGATGCTGATGCCAGCAGGCAGTTTGGAGGTGCCCATATGTAGCCCCTTAATGGGAGTTTCAGAGTTGTTAGAAAAGTAGATGTGCACAGACACCATGCGAGGATCCCCAGTGAAAGGCTGGCGGCTGAAGGCATAGTCCACTGCCAGCCCCTCGCCAGCTACTCGGTGCAGCAGCTCCTGTCTCCCAGCGCTCGACACTGGACTCAGCAGCTAGAGGGGAGGAGGGAGGAAGTACAGAAATGAGTAGGAAGGACAGCTGGTGTCGGCCTTGTCTCACATAGGGCCATCCTGCAACTGTGACTCAAAGATATTCCCTTGGTCACACCTCTTCCCATCACAGACCCACACCACAGGACACAACCTAGTGCTGGCTCCCTGTCTCAACTCAGTCCCTCCCTTACCCAACTCACCGAGGGCACTAGAGAAGTGTCCGTGAGTGTCAAGCCCTCCAGGTCAGCAGCCAGACTGGCGGAAACAACCGTGGGGGAAGACACGGGCTGTACACTGGGAGGGGTGACTGGGGGTGAGACAAAGATGACTACGATGAGGAAGAGGCAAAGTGGAGTTGTTTGGGGTTGAGCCCAGGGCTCAAGGAGCAAGCTCTCAGCACCATGGACAGCGAGACACAGCAGCCTCTCGGTTAGACTGCCAGGCCACATCCTAATCCCAGACTTTAGCCACCAGGCCCAGAACGCCCAGAAACCTTCCTAAACCACAATCCTGGGTCTTCCTCCCCCATGGCCTCTGCCACCCAAACTCACAGTCCTCTAGGTCAAGTAGGGAGATCTCCTTGGCTGCAGGGGCACTTTTGCCGCTGGGAGGCTGAAAGAGCAAAGAGGGTGTGTGAGTATGAGGAAGAAGTGGACCTGCTCTGAGTTGGTGAGAGGCACCATAACTTATTCTGAACGTGGAAAGATTTCTAGTCTGGAGGGCCCTAGCAAGGTCCTCACTGTTTTCTTCCTCCAGGAGGCAGGCTCCACCTGCTCCTCCTCCGATGCTGATGTCATCTCCGACTCTGAGGAGCTGCTGCTGGAATCGCTGCCCTCATCTGAGGATGTGCCTTCTCTATGTCCCTCCAGCACCTTCTTCCTCTTCTTTGTCTTCTTCTTCTTCTCACCTTCCTCCTCACTCTGTTCACTAGAGGACAGTGGACAAGTGAGTACACAGGTCCAGCCTAAACACCCCGCCCTTGTCTCACAGAAGAGCAGGGGAAACCCCAAAAGCAGCAGTGAGAGTGGTTCATGCCAGCTCAGGTCCCAACCCCCCGATTGCTTCTCCTCACATTTCCAGTAGGTCTCCAAGACCTCCCGCAGACAAACATCATGGGGGCTAACCAGAAGGTGTATGGGTACCCAGCACCTTGTGGGCAGCTCAGACTGTTTCTTTTTCAGAGGATGCCCCTGAGCCCCACAATCCACCAGACTGGTTCCCCCCTTACCTCTCACTTCCTCCTCCTTTCTCCTCATCCTCATCCTGGTCTTCATTGTCTGACTCACTGCTGGACTCCCCGGAGCCACTCTCGCTGCTGCTCTTACTGTCTGACTCACTCTCAGACTCTGGCTCTGTGGAGGAACCACATCAGGTCTCCCCTCTCATGGCAGGTCTCACCCCCATCATAGGTAAACATCTTTTATGCACAGGCCTCCTACCTCATGTAGGTAGGTTGCTTGGGTTCCCATCTTCAGATTCAGCACTGAAGCCTTCAATCCCCTCTGACCCACCCTAACCCCAGAATGCCAACTAGAACTGGCAAGAATAGAAGGACCCACACAAACAGGTGTTATCACTATGCAGCTCCTCCCCACCGCATACCTTAGAAGGATCACTGGGTGCATAAACACACCAGCAGGAACTCACAAGCAAGTGCACATCCTTGGTCATGGACCATATAAAAACACAGAGTCCCCCCCAACAACACAGGCACACAGAAGGCCCCAGCTGTGCCTCTCTCCTCACCACTATCTGCAGACTCGGTGGGGCCAGACTCCCCCTCAGAGTCTGAGTAGAAGGGCTTTTCTTTCTCCTTCCTCTTCTCCCGATTTGAGCACTTGGTCCATTCAGGTACCTGGAGATGGAATGTGTAAGGGGGTCATTTCCTCATGGTTGGAGGACAGAGAAGAAAATGTGCAAGCCCTTCGTACCTTTCACCACAAAGGGGCTCTTCTTGGTCCCCTACTTGGCCCTGTCCCCAGAATGGAATAACAGAGAGGAGTACAGTCCACAAAGGGAGGGGAGACAGTTCACGGGTGGGGCAGCACACAGCCATGGAGGAAAGGCACACGGGAAGGGAGGAGGGAAGGAGAGCACACAGCACACAGAGGGGACCTCGGTGTATTCGCCTAATAGGCCCACGTGGGTCTCAATAAGGGAGAGGTCTTCTTCCTGTGTATAGGGAGGACATCAGGAGGGCTGGGCCAACACTTTAAGGGCTCCCTGCTGCTACCCTCCACCCCAGCCTGTGCAAACATACTCAGAGCCACTGACCTCTACATTACGCACGGATGGGTCTGGTGCTTCCTCTGGCCAGTCTGGGAGTTCCTGGTAGCCTGTGGCCTTTGCATTGAGCAGGTGAGATAGTGAACCCAACTGGAAGTGGTCCCGATCTGGAGACAGGTTTAGCAATCAGCCTAGCAGTGTCAGTGAACAATGCCCTGGGAACTGGGTGCTAGCTCTGATTGGGACTCCTAGCTGGGCAGGGAAGGTAGATGAATGTATCTCCTGATGACTCCTGTGCCCTGGCTATATGTCAGGCCAGGCCCACATGCTAGTAAGACAAGTTGTACACTCTGGTCAGGGCAGAGCCTAAAAAGTGGGATAAGGTGGGAGGAGAGACATTCGGGGCTCAGAGATGCTGCTGGCCTGTCGACTCAGGTCTCTATGAGAAGGGCAAAGTGTCAATGTCACATAACTCCCAGGCACAGCCAGGCTTGGGAGGGAGGCCAAGGTGAGGTGGGGACAAGGTGACTAGGAGGCTGGCCGGGTTAGTCTTCAAGGGCAGAAGACAGATCTGGTTGGCCTCTGGACTCGGGGACAGGGTGAACAGATAGAATCAGAAGGGGAGGGGGATCAGGGACCTAGTGGGCAAACGCTGCAAGAGGGCAACACCTAGACCTGAGTGAGGACAGCATCAGGGCAGGGAAGACCAACTGTCCTACTTCCTGGGATATTTCCACAGCAGCCCCCATCCCAACCTCCCTATTCCTGAGGTCTGGGGAAGAGAAGAATGCAAAAGTACCCAAGAAATCCAGGCACTGTGCAGGCCCTGGCTTTGGTTACCAGGGCCAGTGAGCCAAGTAAAGGCTCCTCCCCTCCCAGGCCAGGCTCATGAGCAGATGTGAGGTTGAAGGCCAAGGTCAGGGCTTGGGCTGATCACATGGCTGAACCTAGTCCTGGCAAATGCATCCTCAGAACTGTTAAAATGTCCGCCTCTCCACCTCTCCTCTGCATGTTGTTTTACTGCCTGCCTTCTTGGGTCCTTGGTATTTAACATCTTGACATAGAATCTCAAGCCTACAGCCTGCTTGGGAAGGAGATGGAAGGGGAGAGAAAGGTATCAGAAGCCCCGTGTGATGGGGAGGTGAGACGGTGCCAGCTGTGGTTGTAGGTGCAGACTGTGGGTGGGTGAGGGAGTAGAGTGATCAGAGGCCAGGACTGGCATTTCCCTAGTTCTATCTGTAGAAGCCTGGTGCCTGGGACCTGACAACTTTCTGCCCTCCTCCAGGGTATTTATCCTGATATTTGCTCCCACCTTTAAATGATGATTCCAAGACAGGAGCTGGCTTAGGGGCCAGGAAGAGCTTCTTGGCATGGCGGCTAAGGGAACCACCCTGCTCCGAAGGGACGATTAGCTGCCGGGTGAAGCGGGCTCGATCACGGATGTCATAATTCTGGTCATACTTGGCCAGACTCAGCACATACTGGGTCAGCAGCTTGGTCTGGGTGAAGAAGAGTATGTGGCTCAGCAGCAGGACCCAGAAGGCACATAACCAGCTTTTTCAGCCAACATCTCGAGGCAGAATTTTCTCCTCACTTATACATACAACAGGTTGCCCTTGCCCAACTTCCTCCCGACCTGCCATGACTCCTGGCTTCATGTTTCTTCTCATCCCTCTGCATTGGACTCCTACTCCAACTGTGACAACTGCCTTGAGTCAACAAGAGCTTGTCCTTTCCCCTTTCTTGACCCTGGACTCCATTCCTCTGATTTATGATAGAGGATAGCCAACCTCTTTTCTCTGAGGTGGCAAGATGAGTGGAGGGCCTGCACCTCATGATTTCTAGGCCCCATCGTTCCTGGAGAATCAAGACAACAAAAGGGGAGGGTGGCAACAAGGAGTACTTTGGCAATAATTATGAACCCACAGAGCAGATTCTGAGAAGCCCATGGGTCTTGGAGACCCCAGTCTTTCCCTGAAAAATTATTACTATTATTATTATTTAAAGATATATTTGTATTTATTTATTAGAGACAGAGGGAGAGAAAGAGAGTGAGAAGGGATGTGCCAGGGCCTCTAGCCACTGCAAATGAACTCCAGACACAATGTGCCACTATGTGCATGTGGCTTATGAGGGTCCTGGAGAATTGAACCTCGGTCCTTAGGCTTCACAGGCAAGAAGAGCCTTAACCACTAAGCAATCTCTCCAGCTCAAAAGATTATTTTGAAAACATTTTTATTAATTGTGTGCATATGAGAGAGAGGACAATAGGGACACAGAGAGGGAGACAGGCAGACAAGGTGAGTGTGGCTACACCAGTGCCTACTGTCACTGCAAATGCCACTTTGTGCATCTGGCTTTACATAGGTACTGAGAAATCAAACTTGGGCCTGTCAGGCTTTGTAAGCAAGTGTCTTTTTTTTTTTTTTTCCAAGGTAGGGTCTCACTGTAGCCCAGGCTGACCTGGAATTCACTCTGAATTCTCAGGGTGGCCTCGAACTCATGGCACTCCTCCTACCTCTGCTTCCCAAGTGCTGGGATTAAAGGCATGTGCCACCACGCCCGGCTCCACAATAAGTATCATTAACCACTGAGCCATTTCTCTAGCTCATCTCTGAATGATTCTAGCAAGATCAAAGCAAAGGGGTGTTGCTTATGAAGTTGGCTGAGGTCACGTGGAGTCCACAGTTTACAGTCAAGACAGCTATACCTGAGGACCTGAAAGTCTGACATACTGCCCAAATCTTGGAACTGTCGAAGTTGCCTTGACACTAGGACAGTGGTAGTAGCCACCATGTATAAAGTGCTTTATGAGGTGAAGCACTGGGCCAGGCGCCCCTTGTTCTCCCGTCATCTCTACAGTCGCTCTGAGAGGTAGGTCTTATTGCTTTATGTGGTAGTTTGAATATATGTCCCCCAATATATTCAGTGTTTTATTAGTTATAGTTTGCATCTTCAATCACCTTGCTAGAGGCAATGTCAATGGGGGCCGGTCTTAAGGTGTGGGTTTGAGATTCCATTGTAAAGATATGCAAATATGCCTAGCAGGAGTTCCTGAAGTGTGCTGTGTGACCTTTTGGCTGTAGTTTTGCTCTGTGTGCTGTGGTGGCTGGTTGGCTTTGTCTCTCTCTGCTTGGCCCTGTGAAAGCAGGCCACTTCTCCTGCCTTTATGGAACTTCCCCTGGATCTGTAAGCTTCAATAAATAATATCCCTTCCTCCATAACTGTGCCTGGTCTGGAAGTTCATCTCAGCGAACCTGAAGCTGTCTGCTACAGTAAAGTGGTACTGAGGAGTGTGGGGTGAGATGAACCTGACCGTGTGGATATTCGTCTTTTGGAACCTTTGTTTTGGAGGAATGGGCATGGACTTGGTGCTTGCAACTAAAGGTGCCTTCTGGAGTGGTAAGCCAAGTTTTATGGACTATTCTGATGAGAGTTTGAGAATGCTAAGTGCAGACTGTATTGAACTTCAAGGCTTGGCTTATGAGCTTTTTAAGGGGAAGGAAAGACTGCAGAGGACTTTGTTGGAAGTGGGCTACTGGCATAAGGGATGGCTACGTTCCGCTATCCAGGCCAAGAAAGTTTGATCAAGCTTAAATTTGTAATGGACGGATGTGCTTGGCTAAAGATATCGGACTGAGATTTTAAGATTTAAAGTTGGAAAACCTCAAACAAGTTAAAAGTAGAGGCACTGAGACTGGTTTTAGGTTAATGGAGCTGCTATTGTCAACGCATTAGCAATCTTAAGGAAGGTGGAAGGAAGGTGGCCTGACTTGATTTACATTAAAACAATGGAGAGGATGCCTGAGGAAAGACTGTTAAAAATGCAAATTCTTAGAAAGAGCTGACTGGAGAAGGAACCTTCTTTTCAAGGCTATGATTTATTTTGTCCCTGGATTAAGAATATGGCTGTGTCCTGCACACCTGGTATTAGTTTTGGAAGCATAAAAAATGCATGGAGTGGTCATGAATTGCACACGGTTCCAGGAGCCGCTGCTGAGATGCAACATGAGGCAGGGCATAAAGACCCTCAAAAATAGGCTGCAAGAGCCTTTGGAAGATGGGCCGTGGTTTGCATGGAGACCTGAAGATGTTTTGGATATACCAAAAATGTGCAAAAGGGCTACCATGGAGTGCAGTGTTGGCATGGAATGAAAGTTTTCCCTGGCGACTCTGCCCAGCTGGAGGGACGGAATTGAAAAACCTAGAGACTGTCAGTCTCTGGTTATATTGAACTTAAACTGCAGAAGTTTGATGACGGCTGATGGTGGTTGAGTTTACATTATTCTAGTCTCTCCTTGCTATGCCTTATACCAGTTAAAATGTTTACTCTGTGCCTTTACATGTTAAAAGTATTTAACTTGTTTGATTTTACAGGTCTCACTATCTTAAGTTGGTCAAGACTGTGAGACCTTTTGAAATTGGACTGAATACAATTTACAATGTGTGATAGTTATAAATCTATTGGGGGCCAGGAGCTAAATATATTGGGGGCCAGGGGTAGTTTGAATATGTGTCCCCAATATATTCAGTGTTTTATTAGTTATAGTTTGCATCTTCAATCACCTTGCTAGAGGCAATGTCACTGGGGGCCTGGTCTTAAGGTGTGGGTTTGAGATTCCATTGTAAAGATATGCAAATGTGCCTAGCAGGAGTTCCTGAAGTGTGCTGTGTGACCTTTTGGCTGTAGTTTTGCTCTGTGTGCTGTGGTGGCTGGTTGGCTTTTTCTCTCTCTGTTTGGCCCTGTGAAAAGCAGGCCACTTCTCCTGCCTTTATGGAACTTCCCTGGATCTGTAAGCTTCAATAAATAATATCCCTTCCTCCATAACTGTGCCTGGTCTGGAAGTTCATCTCAGCGAACCTGAAGCTGTCTGCTACAGTAAAGTGGTACTGAGGAGTGTGGGGTGAGATGAACCTGACCGTGTGGATATTCGTCTTTTGGAACCTTTGTTTTGGAGGAATGGGCATGGACTTGGTGCTTGCAACTAAAGGTGCCTTCTGGAGTGGTAAGCCAAGTTTTATGGACTATTCTGATGAGAGTTTGAGAATGCTAAGTGCAGACTGTATTGAACTTCAAGGCTTGGCTTATGAGCTTTCTAAGGGGAAGGAAAGACTGCACAGGACTTTGTTGGAACTGGGCTACTGGCATAAGGGATGGCTACGTTCCGCTATCCAGGCCCAGAAAGTTTGATCAAGGTTAAATTTGTAATGGACTGATGTGCTTGGCTAAAGATATCGGACTGAGATTTTAAGATTTAAAGTTGGAAAACCTCAAACAAGTTAAAAGTAGAGGCACTGAGACTGATTTTAGGTTAATGGAACTGCTATTGTCAACGCATTAGCAATCTTAAGGAAGGTGGAAGGAAGGTGGCCTGATGACTACTTTACATTAAAACAATGGAGAGGATGCCTGAGGAAAGACTGTTAAAAATGCAAATTCTTAGAAAGAGCTGACTGGAGAAGGATCCTTCTTTTCAAGGCTATGATTTATTTTGTCCCTGGATTAAGAATATGGCTGTGTCCTGCACACCTGGTATTAGTTTTGGAAGCATAAAAAATGCATGGAGTGGTCACGAATTGCACACGGTTCCAGGAGCCGCTGCTGAGATGCAACATGAGGCAGGGCATAAAGACCCTCAAAAATAGGCTGCAAGAGCCTTTGGAAGATGGGCCGTGGTTTGCATGGAGACCTGAAGATGTTTTGGATATACCAAAAATGTGCAAAAGGGCTACCATGGAGTGCAGTGTTGGCATGGAATGAAAGTTTTCCCTGGCGACTCTGCCCAGCTGGAGGGACGGAATTGAAAAACCTAGAGACTGTCAGTCTCTGGTTATATTGAACTTAAACTGCAGAAGTCTGATGACGGCTGATGGTAGTTGAGTTTATATTATTCTAGTCTCTCCTTGCTATGCCTTATACCAGTTAAAATGTTTACTCTGTGCCTTTACATGTTAAAAGTATTTAACTTGTTTGATTTTACAGGTCTCACTATCTTAAGTTGGTCAAGACTGTGAGACCTTTTGAAATTGGACTGAATACAATTTACAATGTGTGATAGTTATAAATCTATTGGGGGCCAGGAGCTAAATATATTGGGGGCCAGGGGTGGAATGTGGTAGTTTGAATATATGTCCCCCAATATATTCAGTGTTTTATTAGTTATAGTTTGCATCTTCAATCACCTTGCTAGAGGCAATGTCACTGGGGGCTGGTCTTAAGGTGTGGGTTTGAGATTCCATTGTAAAGATATGCAAATGTGCCTAGCAGGAGTTCCTGAAGTGTGCTGTGTGACCTTTTGGCTATAGTTTGGCTCTGTGTGCTGTGGTGGCTGGTTGGCTTTTTCTGTCTCTGCTTGGCCCTGTGGAAAGCAGGCCACTTCTTCTGCCATTATGGAACTTCCCCTGGATTTGTAAGCTTCAATAAATAATATCCCTTCCTCCATAACTGTGCCTGGTCTGGAAGTTCATCTCAGCGAACCTGAAGCTGTCTGCTACACCTTACATTGCAGAGGAGAAGCAGAATCATCAATTGGCTTCTTCCAGGTCGAAGAACTCATAGGTGCTATACGAGACCTGGACTACCACCCTCACTGTTTATGTGCTGACAAAATGGGACTGCCCCGGCCCAGGTTTCCATGTGTCCATCTTTTGAAACCAAGATCAAAATCACCAGGTAGGGCTGGAATGATGGCTTAGCAGTTAAGGTGCTTGCCTGCAAAGCCTAAGGACCCAGGTTTGATCCCCCAGTACTCACATAAGCCAGATGCACAAGATGATGCATGCATCTGGAGTTTGTTTGCAATGGCTGGAGGCCTTGATGCACCCATTCTCTATCTATCTGCCTCTTTCATTCTCTCTCTTAAATAAGTAAATAAATATATTTTAAAACAATCACCAGGTAGCCAACAGCCAGAGAGATTAGGAGTAAAAGGCACTAGCTAGACAGAGCCTGAAACTCACTCTGGTCTTCCTGAGATCTATGCTGACATAACATAATATTCAGCCTTGAACATGACTCACCTAGCTATCCCAGCAGCCTATGAAACAGAAGCGTCTGAGGGGCAGAGCCCTCTAGATCATATGTATCTAATCTACAGCCCATGGGCCACATGCATCCCAGGATAGCTATAAACACAGTGCAATATATTTGTAGATCATATCATATTGCAATGTCAAAAGGCTGGCCCCCTCTGATCTAGTTGCTAACTTACAATTAGAGGAGCTTTTATGACGGAACTGCCCCACATCATTTTAGTGACCCCTGTGGCTCTAATTCTGCCTACTATATGTCCCCCAGGGACTTTGATGGCCTCACATTTGGTTCAGTCCTTTCCAGCACTGGTGACCCTTTCAATCCCATACTCTCTTAATGCAATGGCTTCAGAAACATAAATACAAGATGGCATCATAATGGACTTTACTGTGGGCCTGCCTCTCCCCGGGCTAGATACCATCTGACCAGCCAAAGCTGGTAGACACCTTATCAACATACTTTGCTATTAATAGGCTGCTGCGTCCCCTCTTTTAGTTTAGGACAACATCTTCCACAGACTTCCCAGTTGGCTGATCACAGATTCTTTCCTCTCACCTTGTTCTAGAAAGAACTGTTCAGGATTTGGATTCATCTGTCTACAGCCCTAACCCCACGTCAACAAACACACTGCAAGATCTGCCTATAACAATCCATGATCCTTCACCCCAAGCAGTCATTCCCTATACCTCTTGCTATCCATTCTGTACCCTGGGACCCCACCTCATCGACCTAGGGTATTCTGGAATTATGTGTTGCTCAAGAAGACCTGGGAGTCTTGCTTCAGTGCACCAAGAACAGAGCGAGATTCCCACTGACCAATGGACTGCAGTTACCAGGGAAGAATGCTATCTAGGGACACTGACTTCCTCTTAATATCCTATGTCAACATTCCTGCTAACTTGCAACCAGCTACCTGGTAAATCATGCTGATAAAACTATTCAAAAAATTTAAATGACATCTTCCCCTTAAACACTACACAACAGTAAATTCCAAATAGATGGAGCAGACAGACTTTAAGGTTCTGCCTGCTTCCTAGTGTACGTGCCTTTGTGTAATCCCCTCATCGTAGTGGGAACAAGGTCTGAGACTTCTGAATGTGCTAAAGGTAATAGGATCAAATTCTGTCTTTCTAGTATTTGTCCCTTTTGGCTTAGAAATAAATGGCTCATTCAGGAGTCAAGAAAGCCTCTAAAAACCTACAGTAGTCCTCAGCTATCAGCCAGCAAGAAGCCAGAGTATGGCCCTACAACCACAGGAACACTATCAGCATCATAGCTGAGAAGTGAACCTTTCCCCCAGAGCCTTGAGGTGGAAACCCAGCCCTGACTGACACCCTGACAGCAGACTTGCATAAGACCCAACTAAGTCATACTGGATTCTTGACCCTTGAAAACTGTGAAAAAATGTCGGTTGTATTAAGTCATTAAGTTAAAAGCAATCTACTATGAAACTGTGGAAAGCTAATAAGATGCATTAAAAATGTGACAACAGGGGCTGGAGAGATGGCTTAGCAGTTAAGCACTTGCCTTTGAAGCCTAAGGACCCGAGTTCAAGGCTCAATTCCGCAGTACCCACGTAAGCCAGATGTACAAAGTGGTGCATGCATCTGGAGTTTGTTTGCAGTGGCTGGAGGCCCTGGTGCACCCATTCTCTCACTCACTCACTCACTCACTCACTCACTCTCTCTCTCTTTGCCTCTTTGTCTGTCTGTCTGTCACTCTCAAATAAATAAAAAAATTTTTAAATGTGACAATAGAAAAAAGCTGGGAGGAAATTAAGTGAAAAACATAATTGACATGTGAATGTTAAATTAGTTTTTCTAGAGGGATAGGGATGTAGCTTAGTGGTATAGCATTTGCCTAGCATGAACAAAGCCCTGGGATCCATCTCCAGCAGTGAAAACACACATACTCAATAGCCTGGTGTGGTGGTGCACGCCTTTAATCCCAGCACTCGGGAGGCAGAGGTAGGAGGATCACCATGAGTTCAAGGCCACTCTGAGACTACAAAGTGAATTCCAGGTCAGCCTGGGCTAGAGCGAGACCCTACCTCGAAAAACAAAACAACAACAACAACAAAAACCACGCACACACATTCAGACAAACAAAAACAAAAACAAAAAACCTTCAAATGGGCTGGGGGAATGGCTTAGCAGCTAAGGCACTCGCCCACAAAGTCAAATGACCCAGGTTCAATTCCCCAGGACCCACATAAGCCAGATGCACACGCGTCTGAGTTCATTTGCAGTGGCTGGAGGCTCTGGCATGCCAATATTCATTTTCTCTCTCTCTCTCTCTCCCCTTGCTTCATTCTCTCTCAAAATATTTTTTTTAAAAAAACTTTCAAAACTGAAAAGAACTGAAAGAAAAAAATGAAAAAATTAAAATATTGAAAAATTCACAAATGTACAACTTCTGGATGATGTTATATAAACACAAAAAATTTCTTTCTTTCTGTTTCTTTCTTTCTTTCTTTCTTTCTTTCTTTCTTTCTTTCTTTCTTTCTTTCTTTCTTTTTGGCTTTTCGAAGTAGGGTCTCACTCTGGCCCAGGCTGGCCTAGAATTAACTATGTAGTCTCAGGGTGGCCTCAAACTCACGGTGATCCTCCTACCTCTGCCTCCTGAGTGCTGGGATTAAAGGCATGTGCCACCATGCCCAGCCAAAAACATTTTTTTAAAGTACCAGGATTAATGGTGTATGCCACAACATTTGGCTCCAAAACTTATTTTATTTTATTTATTTGAGAGAGAGAGAGAGGCAGATAGAGAGAAAGAGAGAATGGGCATGCCAGGGCCTCTACCACTGCAAACGAACTCCAGATGCATGTGCCCCCTTGTGCATCTGGTTTATGTGGGTCTTGGGGAATCGAACTGGGGTCCTTATGCTTTGCAGCCAAATGCCTTAACTGCTAAGCCATTTTGCCAGGCCTTTTTTTGTGTGTGTGTGTGATTTTTCGTGGAAGGGTTTTGCTCTAGCATAGGCTGACCTGGAATTCACTATATAGTCTCAGGGTAGCCTTGAACTCATGGTGATAGTCCTACATCTGCCTCTCAAGTGCTGGGATTAAAGGCATATGCCATCATGCCTGGCCCAAAGACTCATTTTTATTTATTTATTTGAGAGAGAAAGAGGCAGATAGATTCACCAGGGCCTCTAGCCACTGCAAATGAATTCCAGACACATGTGCCACCTTATGCATCTGGCTTTATGTGGGTACTGGGAAACTGAACCTAGGTTCTTTGGCTTTGCAAGTAAGCACCTTACCTGCTAAACCATTTTGCCAGACCCCCCAAACTCAGTGTTTTTTTTTTTTTTTTTTTTTTTTTTTTTTTTCTCGAGGTAGGGTCTTACTGTAGCTCAGGCTGACCTGGAGTTCACTTTGTAGTCTCAGGGTGGCCTCGAACTCATGGTGATCCTCCTACCTCTGCCTCCCAAGTGCTGGGATTACAGGCATGTGCCACCACGCCCGGCTCCCAAAAACTCCGTTTTAAAGTTAAGAAAGACAAGATTTTGGGACTGGAGAGATGTCTTAGGGGTTGAGGTGCCTGCTTGCTAAGCCTAAGAACCAGATTCCAATCTCCAGGTCCCACATTTAGCCAGATGCAAAGTGACACAAGTGCACAATGCTGCACTTTCCCACAAGGGGGCACACGCATCTGGATTTCATTCACAGCAGCTGAGAGACTGCTGGCGCGCCCATCTCTATCTGTGTCCCTCTCCCTCTCTGTCTCTCTCCCAAAAAAAAAAAAAAAAAAAAAAAAGAAAAGAAAGAAAGACAAGATTTTTCTAAGTGGGCACTTAGAAGGATGAGAGGATCATGAGTTTAAAACCAGCCTGGGCTACAAAAAAAAATTCAAAGCCATGATAATTTAAATTTATTCATTAGTATTTTCCCAAATGTTCTGTGTTGAGCTCCTTCATAAAACACACACATACACAAATTTTCTTTTAGTTCTATAGATTTTACGTGGATTCACTGTAGACACAGAAAGATGAAGCAGCTATAGTCCGTCTGTGCCCTGGGGAGGCCCTCCTCCCACACATCTAGCCTGCATATAAAAATCACACTCACCTGCCAAGAGCATTCCGGGTAGTTGCTCCACCTGCTGTACCCAGGTGTCTGCAATACCACCTTCATTACCCACCCTCAAGCCTCTGACCCTCTCTCTTGCACCTTTGTTGTCTACGGTCAGAGAATCTGATTATCTGCAGTCAACAGCAGGGTACATTGTCATCTCCTTTAGTCTCACGCTGGGCTGGGATCTGACCTGCAGCAAGGAAATAACTAGGATTTCTGTGGCCTTGTAGCAAGGCCTAGAGTGTCACTCGTTGTCCAGGATGGGGAAAGCGTCACTACTGATTTTCAAGGACACCATGTGTATATTCAAACTACTTTCCCCCAATATGGAAGAATCAGTGCTCTCAGCTGTCTCCCCGACAGGCTGGGAAGAAAGAAGAAGAGGACAAAAGTTCTCTGTATTGAGTCAAAGAGCCATTCTAGGCCTGCAAAAGACCCACCTTAAGGTGAAGCATGGCTTGGGGGTCAAAGACATCTGCCTGAACAACACACTTTGGGTGCCCTGATTGTTTTGGGATCCCTCATGTCTTGCCTAATTTAAAAAACTTATATAAGCCAGGTGTGGTGGTGCACGCCTTTAATCCCAGCATTTGGAGGCAGGGGTAGGAGGATCATGAATTCATGCGCACCCTGAGACTACATAGTGAATCCAGGTCAGCCTGTGCTAGAGTGAGATCCTACCTCAAACAATAATAATAAAAATAAAAACAGAAACACATTTGTGCATTATAAGGGTGCCCATCACAGAACACCTGGGGAACACCACAGTGGGTGGCTACCTGGACCGACAGCTCACTGTGCTAGCCCTGATTACAGCTCTGATTGCTTGGTTTAAAATGTTGATTTCTTCTTTCTTTCTCTCTCTGTCTCTTCTACTTGGCTATGAGCATTTGGAAGCCAACAAACATCCCCCACACACTAACATATCCCCAGGACATAGCTAAGTGGCAGACAAGCACTCACGGAATACGCATGTTAAATAAATGTACAAATGCACATGTAGTTAACAGCGATGACTGTTAAGAGCCCTAACACTTGGTGGCCCTGACACTACAGCTTCAGTCCCTGGGGCTCACACTAACCATTACGAATCAAAGGAGCCAATGAAGAAGCCAAATGCTACCACTCACGTGACAGTGACAATTGTCATGTAGGCAGCAGGCAGGCACAAGCTGATGAAAATAGGGTGACCTCAGGACCTTGGCTTAGTCCTGGACATGTCAGACTCCTCCCTACCTGGACAGCTCACTAAGTACACTGCTTCATCTTTTCTTTTAATATAAATTTATTATTTATTTGAGAGAGAGATGGAAGGAGAAAGAGAAAGAGCAAAAAAAAAAAAGAGAGAGAGAGAGAGAGAGAGACAGAGAAAATGGATATGCCAGGGCCTCTTGCCATTGCAAACGAACCCCAGAGGCATGGGTCATTTAGTTTATCTGGCTTTATGTGGGTACTGGAGAATTGAACCCAAGTCATCAGGCTTTGCAAGCAAGCACCTTTAACTGCTGAGCCATCTCTCCAGACCTTTGTTTCATCTTTTGTGCTATTTCCTTTGGGGTTGAAGCCAGAGCTTCATGCATGCTAAGTACATGCTCTACTGCTGAGCAGCACCACGGGCACTGCTCCCTTTTTATTCAAGTGTTCTTCTAGCATGCTCTGTCCTTCCATCTGAGCAAGGCACTATACAAACACTTGAACACTGACTGAAGGCTCCACCATGCTGGTTTCTCTAACCTCTTCTTGTCTGAGTCCTAATAAGAGCCCCAGCACTTGGGGACCCTACCTGCCCCAGTTGGAATCTCTGGACTCACTCTAGCTACTGTGAATCAAGGGAGTCAATGAAGATACTGAGGGCTGTGATCCAAAGAGTACCATAGGAGGGTGAAAGGCTGCTCAGGCCTGGCTTTGATGTGCAGTCTCTAGGCTACAGCCCTGCTGTATGAACCCATCCATTCCACCTAGATATTTTGTCTTAAGGATCTGCAGACTTTCTGTGAAGAGCCAGAGAGTACTTTGGGTTTTATGGGCCACAAATACTGTTTCAAGGAGTCAGCCCTGCCACTGTAGCATAAATGCAGCCACAGGCAATATAAAAATGCATGTCCTCCAATAAAACTTCATTTAGCCGGGCGTGGTGGTGCACGCCTTTAATCCTAGAACTCAGGAGGCAGAGGTAGGACGATCGCCGTGAGTTCGAGGCTACCCTGAGACTACATAGTTAATTCCAGGTCAGCCAGGACCAGAGTGAGACCCTACCTTGCAAAACCAAAACCAAAACAAAAACAAAAAAAACTTCATTTATAGAGTTGGAGAGATGGCTAAAGGTTAAGACTCTTGCCTGCAAAGCCAAAGGACCCAGTTTCAATTCCCTAGGACCCACATAAGCCAGATGCACAAGGTGAGACATGCATCTGGAGTTTGTTTGCAGTGGCAAGAGGCCCTGGTGCACCCATTATCTTTCTCTTCATTTCTCTCTCTTTCTCTCTACCTATTTCTCTCTCAAATAAATAAAAAAATCTCAAAAAAACCCTTTACTTATAAAAACAAGCAACAAGGGCTGGAGAGATGGCTTAGTAGTTAAAGCACTTGCTTGCAAAGCCTAAGGACTTGTTGCACTCTCCAGGTCCCACATAAGACACATGCACCAACAGTGTGCAAGGTCACTCATGTGCACAAGAGGGTACACACATCCAGAGTTTGATTGTAGTGACTGGAGACCCTTGCACACCAATTCTCTCTCTCTCTTGCATTAAAAAAAACCCAGCATGGTGGAACTTTCAGTCAGTGTTGGGCTTGCCTCAAAAAATATATATTGGGCTGGAGAGATGGCTTAGTGGTTAACGTGCATGTCTGCGAAGCCTAAGGACCCAGGTTCAATTCCCCAGGTCCCATGTAAGCCAGATGCACATGGTGGCACATGCGTCTGGAGTTCATTTTCAACGGCTAGAGGCCCTAGCGTGACCATTCTCACTCTCTCTCTCTCTCTCCCCTCTCTGTCTCTAATAAATAAATAAATAAAAACAAATCTTAAAAAATAAAAATTAAAAATATAAGTGAATAAATAAACAAGCAACAAGCCGGGCATGGTGGTGCATGTCTTTTAATCCCAGCACTCAGGAGGCAAAGGTAGGAGGATTGCTGTGAATTTGAGGCCACCCTGAGACTACATAGTGAATTCCAGGTCAGCCTAGGCTAGAATGAGACTCTATTTCAAAAAACCACACACAAAAAAATAAAAACAAGCAACAGGCCAGGATGGCCCATGGGCAGTAGTTTGACTTCCTGTGTTGCTGAACCTTCCTGTTGTTTGGTTGTCTGCCACACCTTGAAAAGTTTTGTGTATTATGCTTCACTCTTAGAATTTACTGGAGCCATCTCAGGGTTCACCAGACACCCAAAGACTCTTTGCACCATGATATTCCAGCTTATTGGAACGACAACCTTGGCTATGGTATCTCTTTCACTTTGGAATGGTGCAGCACCCATCTGTGCCAAATCTTGGCCCTGGCACAAACTGGTCAGGCATCATCAAGCCTTGAGAAGAAGCACAGTCCATGTCCTCTGGGATGCATCTTCTCCCATCACTGCCTGTCACCAGTGCCCTCTTCCTTATCCCCAATCAACAGTGGGCTCCGCTGTTCTGAAGGTGACAGATAATGATACTCTTATTGGCAGGTACGAACTCATAACCTCACAGAAGAGCCTTTTCAATGGTGACGTGCTCCAGAATAACTGTGGACCCCGGAATAGCATTGTTTACTGGGCAGACCAGCCACCTGTCTAGACTCCCTTTTTCAGAAAGAATCCAGTCTTCCTGGGATTGGTCAAAAGAATACTGCCAAGCAAAATTGTTAGGGATCAGAGCACGCTGGTGGGGACAATTCACTCTTTACCTGCTTGGAGTTGGTCAGGTAGAGCTTGGCTGCCAGGTTGATGATCTGCAGCTTGACGATGTCCTCCTCTGCTGTGAATGACTTGGCCATTTTCCTCAGGACATCAGGTGCAATCCTGGGCACATGTTCACAGTACTCTCCAATGAGCCACAGGATACTGGCTCGTGCCATGGGCACCTGTGAGGGACAGTTAGGGCTAGGAGAAGCATGGCAAAGTGGGTGGAACATAGACTGCCAGGGAAATAGCACTTATCCATCTGTGCTGGCCAGAACTTTGAGGGAAAATAAGAATTATAGTAAAGGCTGTGGAGCACACTAAGAAATCCCCATGGGGGAGGAAGATCTTGAGCAACAAGGTTATAGTTACACAGTCTAGTCTCTCTCTCCTTTTACATGAAGCTTTCTCACAGCCCACTTGGGAGGTATGGAAGTTGATTCTGATAAGACTAAAGCATTTAAGTACAGGGTCTTAAGACCATGGGCTCAGTGTTGTGTGGGCTGGGAAACACGGGGCTGCTCCCTTACCTGGATGTTGTCTGTGAGCTTGGCCAGGTGTTTGATGATCTCCCCATGCTGTGCTGGCTGCATCTGCAGCAGCTTTTTAATGACCACCACGGACTCTGCGACCACAAGCTCTAGGGAACAAGAACAAGCGTGTGGGTTCCAAGACAATCGTATGGCCACACATTAGGTAGACAGATACACTTGCAATAGCCCAGGCCCCTGGCCCTCTTCTTCAACCCCCTGCACCACTTTAGTAGCCCTCCAGGTGTAGAAACACCAACTGAAGTGGATAAACCAATGGCCATGGATTGAAGACAGATGGACAAGGAGATAACTATCTGCCAGCAGCATCCACACAGAGACACCAAGGGTGGACACTTCCAAGGGCAAACACTGACCATCACGGTTGGACAGCAGCTGCACCAGACCATTGAGGCAGGTGTCACGGACTCGGCCTATGTTCGTTGCACAGCGTCCAATGGCCTGGATTGTGGCTGCCACAAAATCCTTGTCCATGCTGCGAATGTAGGTCTGTGGGGCATCACAACAGAGTAACACTTAGTAGGCAGTAACCCCACAGTGAGTCCGCACGCTTGAGTGTGACCTTCAGGAACACTATGACCCCTTCATTCTATGACTCATTATGTTATAACACAGACTATGTCTTGGGAGAGAGTGATATCTCTAGCCCACATCCAGAGTGATTCCTCAGCTCAGAGCTAGCGCAGGCACTGGCAGGGAGACCCAAGTAACAGTTTCTCCAGCGCTGGGCTCTTAGAGAAGATGAGCCTCACTGGGCACAAGGATCTGCAGGGCATCTCTCGTGGGACCCACTGACTGGGGTTCCCCCCTCCCCCCGGCCTGTACCTGGAATTCCCGTAGCACAGTGGGGATGTTGGTCTCATTGGCCAGGTTGGTCAGCACCTCCAGCTACAGGGAGGAGTGAAGAGGCAGAACGTGGGCAGGGTGGCCAGCAGGCTTTCTCAGCTTTCATGTCAGATATATGTGACAGACCAGGAAATCATGCTCAGGATAGCTCTGAGCATGCTTAGAGTGATGAGGGAACACCAGATCATGGGACTCTTAATAGAGTTCCTGGGCTGGAGAGATGGCTTAGCGGTTAAGGCGCCTGCCTGCTAAACCTAATAACCCGGTTCCAATCTCTAGGTCCCACGTTTAGCCAGATGCAAAGTGGCGCAAGCATGCAATGCCGCACTTGACCACAAGGGGGCACACACATCTGGATTTCGTTCACAGCAGCTGAGAGACTGCTGGTGCGCCCATCTCTCTGTCTTCCTCTCCCTCTCTCTCTCTCTCTCTCTCTCTGTGTCTCTCTTCAAAAATAAATTAAAAAAAAATTTTTTAAAAAAAGAGTTCCTGACAGTATGCTTCAGGCATGATCATGTCATGTCCCACCTCCACAGAAAACGATGGCTTTAGGAGACCAAGGTCTTTGACATGGTCTGTGAGTCCTTGAATGATACCACCACTGTCTGCCTCTCAACTGGAACCACTTTTCCCTGCATCACTATAACCCAGTAATACACCCCTTCCTGCTGCAAGGGCTTTGCAAGTGCTGCTCCATCTGTGTTCTGTCTGAATTTATCTACATAGATGTTCTCAAGTCTCAGCTCAAATACCATGTTCTCAGGGAAAATTTTCTTCTTTTTTTAAATTTTTATTTTTATTTATTTATTTACGAGAGAGAGAGAGAGAGAGAGAGAGAGAGAGAGAGAGAGAGAATGGGTGCACCAGGGCCTCCAGCCACTGCAAACAAACTTCAGATGCATGTGTCCCCTTGTGCATCTGGTTTATGTGGGGCCTGGAGAGTCGAACCGGGATCCTTTGGCTTTCCAGGCAAATTTTAAGCCATCTGTCCAGCCCTATTGGTGTTTTTTAAGCCATCTCTTCAGCCCAAAAACTTTCTTGAAATAACTGATGTGGCTCCTATGTTTTACCTCTCTCTTTCTCTCTCCACCATTCTTGCTAAATTTCATAATGGATTTTTACATCTGTTCTGGGATTAGTTGTTTCATGTCTCCACCTGCATCCAACTAGACTGCATGTTCCACAATGATGAGTTTGCTTCATCTTGAATTCCTAAATCTAGCTAGGAACCTGGAATGTAGTAGATGTGCCAAAGGATTAGGAGAGTTAGCTGCTACTCAGTGAGATCACTCATGTAATGAAGAAACAGAGCAGGAGTGGTATGAAAGTACAGGATATTGAGCCTTTTCCTGTTGGTATATGTTTTCCCCAAAGCCCGAGGGGACAAGTGTGTGAGAGACAGAAAATTGAGTGGGAAAATCATAGGAAAAGTCAGCTGTGTTATGTAACCTCGGGGTAGTAACATACTTCATTGCTTCTTGGAGTGTCTCCTTTTTTTGTTTTTACACAAACTGGAGGTAATGTACATTTCCTGGGTGATTATGAAAATCAAGTTATCCTATGAAGCACAGCTTGAGCATACCAAAGGGCAGCTTGCCACTTGAGTAAACACCTCCCTCTAGGGCAGTTGGGGTTTGGCCCCAGAAAGAGGTGGGCACTAATATGACCAGTAGCAGTTACCGGCTGCTATGTGACTCGGGTGGGGTAGGATCAGGGACCATGTGCACTGTGTCCACCACTCACCTTCAGGATCTTGATCTGGGTGGGATCCGTGGACCTGATGTAGAAGCTTTTCAGATAGGGCTCAAACATACCCTGGCAAGAGAGTAGGCAGAGGGCGCTCCATCACAGTGCCAGGCCTACATCTCTTCCAGGGCCACCCGCCTGTCAGAGCATAGGGCCCTTGGCTTTCCAACCTCACCACTCCCTCTCCAAGTCTCCCCTCCATCTCAGATCTGACTTGCTCTTTCTTCAAGGGGTATCTCCCACCCCCATGGCCACTCAGGATCCAGGCCTTGCTCCTGCTTTGTGTTTGGAGGTTTCACCTTCCCCATGCTTGCACAGGTGGGACAACCCTTCATCTTACTGTACGACCACCACCCTCAACCCCTATCCCAACAGTGTCCGCACAGCCCTCAGGAGTGGAGGAGTGAGAGTCGCACACTCACCCTGCGCTTGATAGACATGGTGGCCACGTTCTGGAGCACTACGTACTGCACCTCACTGTGGAGAGAACTGATCAGAGACCCTGGACCTCTCTGATGGTGCCAGGGCCAGGTGGAGGAACGACAGGTAAGGAGGAGAAAACCCCAGGAGGAAGGTGAAGGGTTAATAGCCCTCCCTTAAAGCTAGAGGGAACTAAAGAGTTAATAACTAATCAGGATGAGAAGGCCATAAAAAATGGAGACATCCACTCCTTAGCCAACTCTGCTAAAGAGCCTATTCCGAGCAAATACCTTTGATGCCTTATCTACTTCCCTTGGATCTGCAGCTAATTCAGTATGTTTGCCTTAGGATCCTTTTTATAAGTTTGAACCCCAGCCTGACTCGGTGCTTCAGCCTTCATCCTGCGGGAAGGCAGCTGCCCCTCGCTATGTCTTTCAATAAACATTCTGTAGAGATCAAGTCCGGTGTTCTTTCCTGCTTTTCTCCTACACTCTCCTTACAGAAGACAGGCTATAGCCAGTGTGGGACCCGGCAGGCTTGGGATGAGGAGAGTGTGGGGCTGTAGCGAAGGTTAGGGCTCCGTGGGGCTCAGTGGCTTGGGGCAGGGGCAAGGTTTTGCACACCTGTGGCTGCGCAGCAGGCGCACCAGCGCCTTGGCAATGACGCCAACCTCTGCCTTGGGAGCCAGGTGGAAGTACAGCTGCGCCACAGCCATGACCACTGCGGCACTGCGGCTCTGCAGCAGGGGCTTCGTGTTGCGCAGCAGCAGCCGGTGGTCGGGGTCCATGACATAGGGCTTTCGGGCTGGAAGTGCTGCAGTAGCTGCCTCCTCTGAGCCGGGGCCCTTGGCCTCGTCCTCCTCCGAGCCATAGAAGGCCTTCTCAGGGTTCTCCTCCAGCAGAGATTCCTGGAGGGGAGATGGCTGGGCCTGTGGACACCGTCCCCAGGGGACGCCCCTCCGCCTTCCCAGGGCGTCCTGGCGCTTACGTTCTGCGTGGGGCTCAGGAACTGCGTGCGAGCATAGCGCGTGAGCATACTGATGATGACCACCTGGCCCCACTCCTCCACATCAATGAGCAGGTTGCAGAGCTTCCGGTAGTTTTTGTGAATCAGGTCGATGCGCTCCGGGCAGACCTCCTCAAAGGCCATCACCACACTGCCTGCCACCAGCTGGGGAATCAATACAAGAGGGGGTGAAGGGGAAAGGTAGAAGGATTTGGTTCAGCCCCTGTCTGGTAATCTTCCCACTTCTCGCGCCTAGGTGCCCATCATGTACGCACGGTGGTCTTATCTGCCAGAAGCTTTTCAATGACTTCTATCAGCTGGTCCTTCTGGTCAGAATCCAAACTGTGGGAGAAAAGTTGGCAAGAATTTATTCCTTCTTGTCCCCAGTGTTCCCCAGTAGCTGCCCCCAGCCCAGCCCAGCCCAGCCCATCTCCCACCACACATGCTTTCATTCATGAAGAGGATGAAGCCCCACCACTGGCCTCCATCTCTGTTGCCTAAACTGTCCCCTGTCGGGTAAGAAGAAGCCTGCAAGGATTGGGAACACGGTCCCTGGGGACACACCTGTAGAGTTTGGGGATGGCATGGGCAGCGGTTTTCCGAACGTAGGGTGACATGTCAGAGGCGGCTTCCTTGATGGCTAGCATCATGATGGGCACGATGATGGGTACACGGATGCTAGAGAGGACACGGAGGGCACTGGCTCGAATCAACTGGTTGGGATCCTAAGGGCGGAGGTGGAGATAGAGGTCTGAGAGGGCACTGCAGCTTCAACAGGGTGGCACACCTTTGTGAGGCACTATACCTGGGTGCTACCATCAGCTTTTGCTTCCTTGTCTCCTGACCTGAGGCTGGGTGATCTATCAGTGCTGGGTACCTGGGGGAGTATGCTTGGGTGTCCTGACTCCTGGCTCTGGCTGTGGAAACTTGACACCCGAAGAGGTGTGGGAAGAGGCAGCTTTGCTTTCAGAAAGAGTAAAACTTCAGAACCTTGGAAGTAAACTTCCTATTCCATACGGGTGGGGAATTCTGTGTTTAAGGCTGAGGTGACTGCTAGAAAATGCAAACTAATCTCTCTTCCAGAGAATGTACACTCCCGGCAACTTAGCAAAGGCTGCCCTCCTTCCACAGTGACAAAAAACAGAGTAGCTGTGTAGGCCTTTGCTCTGCTCAGACTGATCCCATGCAGGCCGGGTAAGAGCATGCACTAGACAGGCGGCAGCTATGAATATCTGCTAATCCTGGAGAATGGCAGACAATGAGAGAGGAGCTAGTACACTGGAGAAATTTAGATGTGTCCAAAATAAAGAAAAATCCAACTACATTAGAGGTGAAAGTGATAGTAACCACTGGCAAAAATGATGGAATTCATGTTAAATGGGTGGTTTAGAAGTATTTAATACGTTGGAGCTTGTATTTTCTTAGACAAATTATATCATAGCAACCACTTAAACTGGTAAATTATCATAGTCATAAAAATTGTTTTCCTTTTTGGGAAGAAGACTAGGCTGGTAGATGTGAGCACTATGTGTTTTGATTTCAGCAGGGTGTTCCCAGAGCCTCTCAGCATTGCTCATCACCGCTTTTGACAGGAGCCTTTACTTTCACTTAATTTTTATAAGCAGAATTAAGGCCTATTTTATCTCTGTATCACCCGTAACTCTTTGCACAGGAAGGGTGTTAAATTTTTTCTTGCTATTAAGTTCTAATAAGATAGGAACATGTTGACTGTACAGTTGGGTGGGGATACAACTTGGTAAAACATAGTTGGCAAAGGTTTATTAATAGATCAGTGCTGGGGCTAGAGAGATGGCTTAGAGGCTAAGGTGCTTGCCTGTGGAGTGTAAGGACCAAGGTTCAATCCCCCAGTACCCATACAAGCCAGATGCACATGGTGGTGCATGCGTCTGTAGTTCGCTGCAGTGGCTAGAGACCCTGACATACCCATTCTCTCTCTCTCTCTCAAATAAATAAATAAAAATATTTTTAAAAATAGATCATTGTTAACCTAGAAACATGATATGCCACAGCCTCAAAGTTGGGGTACCCTGGTCCAAATAGTTATCAACATCTTGGAGGAAGGCACAAAGTTGAAAGACAAAATTTAAAATTCAGAGTTTGAACTGGGTATGGTTCTGCAGCTACCAGCAAGGCTGAGGCAGGGCTGAAGGTTTGAACCAGCCTGGGAAACTTAGCAAAATCATGTCTCAAAATAACTAAAATTAAAGGGCTAGAGCAGAGCCAGGTGTGGTGGTACATGGCCAGCACTCAGGAAGCTAAGGAAAAAGAAATAGAAGGTTTCAACACTCCATGATGGTTAAGAAACAAAAGAACCAAGTGCAATTGTCTTAAGATGGTGGCTTTATGAAGGAATGTAGTCCCTATCACTGGAGATGACATTTCAGAGATGTTCTACAGCAAAGGGCAGATAGGATAGCTGCCTAGTTACTTATTTGTTCATTTATTTAGTGGGTGTGTGTGGGTGTGTGTATGTGTGCAGGTGCATGTATGTGCACATGCAGGTTGATGTCAGGTGTCTTACTTGATCATTCTCTGTGTTACTTTTTGAGGCAGGGTCTCTCAATGAACCCAGAGCTCATAAATTGGGCTACATAAATTAGTCAAAAAGCCCCAAGGATCTTCCCATCTCCACCTACCCAGTATGGGAATTACAAGCTCACACTGCCACCTCCAGCATGTTATGTAGGGGCTGGGGATCTAAACTCAGGTCCTCATGCTTGTGTGGCAAACACTTTACCCATTGAGCCATATTCCCAATCTTCAAGTACCTAATTTTGGGGGGGGGCTACCTAATTTTTATATAAAGATTTATTGAGCATAGTCATGTCCACTTATTTATGCAAAACTGAATAAGTCAGTGGTTGCAGAATGGCCTGCAAAACCTAAAGTAAATACCATTTAGCACTTTAAAGAAAATTTGCTTAAGCTGGGCGTGGTGGCACACACCTTTAATCCCAGCACTCGGAAGGCAGAAGTAGGAGGATTGCTGTGAGTTCGAGGCCACCCTGAGACTACATAGTGAATTCCAGATCAGCCTGGGCTAGAGTAAAACCCTACTTCGAAAAAAAACATAACAAAACAAAAAAAAAGCTTGCAGACAATTACTCTTGAGAAATGACTGCATTGAGTTGGACTAAATGAGCCCAAAGACAGATTATAAGAACTACAGAAGAATAAAAAATTTGTGCCAAAAATCTCATAAGTTTTTTTGCATGTACATGTATGTGTGGTGCTCATAAGGAAGCCAGAGATCGATGCTGGTGTCTTCCCCACTGGCTCTACACTTTATTTACTGAAGCAAGAACTCTCACTTGAACCCAGAGCTTGTTCATCTGGTTAATTTGAAAGTGTGTGTGTGTGTGTGTGTGTGTGTGTGTGTGTGTGTGGCAATTGTTAATAGGATTGTTTCTCTGCTATCTTCCTCAGCAGGTTTATTATTAGTATATAGAAAGACTATAGGGGTTTGTATGCTAATTTTGTATCATGCCACTTTGCTGCAAGTGTTAATCAGCTCTAAGAGTTATTGGTGGAATCTTTAGGGTTTCTAGTGCAGGGAATCATATCATCTGCAAATAAAAATACTTTCACCTTTTTCTATTAAAGTGGCTCTGTCTCTTGCATATGCCTCTCTCATTCTGTGATATCCTGTGCCACCTTGGGACTCTGAATGGCAAGAAAGCCCTACCAGGTATGACTTATTACCCTCGGACCTCCCAGCCTCCAGAACTATGAGCTGAGCAAACGCTGAGTTTTTTTTTTTTTTTTTTTACAACTTATTCAATCTGTATAATTCAGTTATAACCATAAAAAACTGGACATTTACACAGGCATTACCACAGGTGGAGAGACAGAGGCCCTTGGCACACAGTTCACTCTCACGTCCCTCCTAAGCCTGGCCTCTACCCCTTGAGGCTTGGCCAGTCCTCTCCTTTCTCCTGACTTGGCTTTCCCCACTTTTGCAGATAGGAACAGGTCTCCAGAACCTTTTCCATGCTCATGGCCTCTCCTTGAGCCCCCTGCACCTGTAGAGTTCCAAGGAAGCTGAGACTGCAGGGAACAGATGGAGGCCTCTGACCTTTAGACCACGTTGGAAGGTGGAGATGGACAGGAGGGCCAAGTCTTGCTGTTCTTCCGCGTATCGTACCAAGTACACGTAGACAAGCTTCTTTACCTAGGGGAGAGCAGGTGTCTCAGCACGAGGGTGCCTAGCAGAGCCTGGTACCTTCAGTTCCCAGGATGCTACCACTGCCCATTCCAGCCATGGTCCATGGAGTTAAATTCTTCCAAAAGAGGACAGCATTACTAGAGTGTGTCCCGAGTCCTTTACCTTTCATCCAGTGTCATCTGGACCAGAGAGGCCTGAGCAGATTCAGCCCCCCCAGAGGCTGAATCATGTCCTTCCTTACTCCCAGCCCAGCTTGAGGCGAGTCCTGGTTGGTGGGGATGGAAGATCCCCTGGTGAGTGGTGCTCACCTCTATGTTCTTACAGGCCACGTTCTTTACCACTGCTGGAAACAGATCTGAGGCGTTCTTCCCCCTGGCGATCATCTGGGCAGGGGTGGGGGTGGGGGTCAAACACAGGGAGGAAGAGGGAGGAAGCAAAGTATAGATTTAGACAAGGCCTGAGACACCCAGGAGCAAGGTTCTTCTCTTGGACACTCCCCCTCTCACCGCCACAATCCTCTTCATGGCCTCCAATTTGAGGGAATCCTTGTTGGTGTCCAGCATCTCTTTCAGGTCATCATGCCTGGTGGAAGGCAGGAGAGGTCAGCTGGGTAGGAGTCAGAGTATCAATCATCATGGTCCAGGCAGGGAGAAGGCTCAGGCAAGTCCAGACCAGAGAGCAACCACAGCTGGCCAGGGAAGGGGACTCAAGGTGTTGGGAGAAACATGTGGGCAGCAAATGTTATGGGTTAAATTGTGTCTCTCCAATGTCAAAAGATAAGATGGGGCTGGAGTGATGGTTCAGTGGCTAAGGCACTTGCCTGCAAAGTGCCTGATGACTAATGACCCAGGTTCAATTCCCCACTATCCACATAAAGCTAGATGCACAAAGAGGTATATGCATCTGGAGTTCGTTGCAGTGGCTGGAGGCCCTGGCACACCCATTCTCATTTTCATTCCCTATCTCTCCCTCTCCTTGCAAATAAATAAATAAATAAAATATTTAAAAAGATAAGATGTTAAACTTTTAACCCCTACTTTCAAAATAGGACCCGACTTGGAAATGGATTTGTCAAAGATATGACAGATGCTCCTTGATTTACAATGGTGTCATGTCTCCATAAACATAGTATAAGGTGAACATATCAAGTTGAAAATGCATTTAATATACCTTAGCTATCAAACATCATAACTTAGCCTCACCTGTCTTAAATGTGCAGAGAACACTGAAATCTTTTTCTTTCTTTCTTTCTTTCTTTCTTTCTTTCTTTCTTTCTTTCCTTTCCTTTCCTTTCCTTTCCTTTCCTTTCCTTTTCTTTTCTTTTTTCTTTTTTTTTGAGATAAGGTCTCACTCTAGCTCAGGCTGACCTGGAATTCACTATGTAGTCTCAGGGTGGCCTCAAACTCATGGTGATCCTCCTACTTCTGCCTCCTGAGTGGTGGGATTTAAGGCGTGCACCACCATGCCTGGCTCCACTTTTTTAATTTTTATGAGAGAAAAAGCAAGAGTGCATGTGTGTGAGAGAGAGAATTGGCATGCTAGGGCCTCTAGCCACTGCAGTTAAACTCCAGATGTGTGCACCACCATGTGCATGATCTTGTGTGCATTGCCACCTTGTGCATCTGGTTTATGTGGGTTCTGGGGAGTTGAACCTGGGTCCTTAGGCTTCACAAGCAAGTGCCTTAGATGCTAAACCATCTCACCAGCCCTGAATACTTATATTAGTCAATAATTGGGCATAGCATGAAAGTGCCACAGTGTATATTGCTAGCTTTGGAAAGGATAAAAACTCAAAATGCTTTCTATTGAATGCAGATCATTTTCACACCATTAAACAAAAGTTTTTAGACTGAATGAACCATCATAAGTAAAAGGATCACCTTTACTTTAAGCTAAATGAGATCATACCATAGTAGGGTGGACCCTAGTCCAAAATGTCTCCTGTCTTTTTTTTATTTCATTTCAATTCATTCATTTATTTATCTGAGTTAGGGCCTTACTATGTAGCCCAGTTGGCCTGCAGCCTCAGCCTTATGATCCTCCTGTTTCAGCCTCCCAAGTGCTAGGATTACTGAAATGCACCACTATACCTCATTTCTCCGGTACTGGCATTCAGAGAGACCCGAGGAAAACATGATGTGAAGACAGATTACTGGAGATTTTAATCTAAAAGCCGAGGAATATCAAAGATTGTCACCAAGCTTCCAGAATCAAGGAAGGGAAAGGAAGAATTCCCTTTTGGGCTTCACACCAGGCAGGGCCCTACCAACACCTTGATTTCAGGTGTTTGGTCTCTAGGACTGTGAGGCAATACATTTCAATGGTTTGGAGGGCTCAGGATATAGCTCAGTTTTTTTTTTTTTTTCTAGCTGCAAGAAGCCACAGGTTCCATC
Organism: Orientallactaga sibirica; assembly: GCA_036365145.1. Lineage (NCBI taxonomy): Eukaryota > Metazoa > Chordata > Mammalia > Rodentia > Dipodidae > Orientallactaga > Orientallactaga sibirica. Next base: position 4,005,090 of record JAEOAD010000031.1, on the reverse strand, counting down.
CCCAGCACCAAATAAACAGGATATAGTGGCACATCCCAGTAATCTGGAGGTGGAGGCAGGAGAACCAGAAGTTCAAGGTAGACCTCACCTACATAGTGAGTTTGATGCCAGCCTGGGCTACGTGAAACCCTGTCTAGAAAAATAAATAAAATTTTCAGGCTTGGGAGATGGCTCAGTTAGTAAAGCACTTACTTTACTGAGTTCAGAGCCCCAGCACCTACATAAAATGTCAAGCACAGTGGCACCTACCTGCAATTCCAGTACTGGGGTGGCAGAGACAGGAGGGCCTGCTGGCTAGCCAGCCTAGCCAAACTGGTGAGCTCCAGGGTCAGTGATAGAGCAACTGAGAAAGACAACTAGTCTTCATGCACACACACACACACACACACACACACACACACACACACACACACACACTTTCTATTGTTTTAATCCACATCCTGGTTCTTTGTTTTAGCAACCATAGGAACATAATGCAGCCAGGAACAGAGAGCCAAGGGACAAAGGAAGTGCTTAGGGTGGGAAGGCAGGGACCTTGCTCAGAAGACAGGGCTAGCTAACCAGTAGAGAGAAAGTGGATGTCAAAACAAGGATAGGATGCTCCATATCCAGTGTGTCCGTAGGTCCTGAACTCACAGAATAACTAAACTGATTCTAAGGACTGGATAGGTCCCATAGACTATACAGATGGTCTCATATCAAAGGCCAGGCCTAAAACCAGGCATGGTGGTAATGACTAATCCAAGCACTCAGGAGATAGAAGCTGGAGGGTTGTAAGTTCAAGGTCATCCTCAACTCAGCAAGTTTGTAGTCAGTCTGGCCTACATGAGACCCTGTCTTAAACATACAAAGAAGCAAAAGGCCCAGACCTGCCTGTCATTCTTCAATAGTCATTCAAGTAAGTTATTGTACCTTAGTGGAAAAATTCTGTGAATTCTTGAATAAATAGATTTTCAGCACTTGGCCAAGGACGATGAAGGTAGTGGCTAAACTGGTATACAGATTTTATGTAATTTCCATTGACCTTTCAAAAGGAGTCTTGTGCAGACTTTGTAAAGTAACAGAAAAAATTTATCTTGGAATAAAATATGAGTAGGTGAAACCTCCAAACATGACTCACGCTTGAATTCCCAGCATCTGGGAGAGGAATGAAGATCAGGAGTTTAAAGAATTCCTTGGTTACCTGGCAAGTTTGAGGTCAACATAGGCTGCATGAGCTCTTGTCTTTGTTTATTTATTTATTTATTTTGGTTTTTCGAGATAGGGTTTCACTCTGGTCTGGGCTGACCTGGAATTTACTATGTAGTCTCAGGGTGGCCTCGAACTCATGGCAATCTTCCTACCTCTGCTTCCCAAGTGCTGGGTTAAAGGTTTGCGCCACTACACCCGGCTGAGCTCTTGTCTTTAAAACAAAAAATCCATGGAAGCTGGAGAGATTGCTTAGTGGTTAAGGTGCTTGCCTGCAAAGCCTAAGGACTCATGTTTGACTCTCCAGGTCCCACATAAGCCAGACACAGTGATGCAAGCACACAAGATCGCACATGCACACAAGGGGGTGCATGCATCTGGAGTTTGACTGCAGTGGCTAGAGGCCCTGGCACACTGATTCTGTCTCTCATTCTCTCTCATAGAAAAGGCAGTCTGTTGGATTTGCCTCAAAAAAAAAAAAAAAAAATCCATAGGCTAGAGGGATGGCTTAGCCATTAAGGCACTTGCTGACAAAGCCAAAGGACTCAGTGTTCAATTCCCTGCTATCCATGTAAAGCTGGATGCACAAGGTAGCACTTGCATCTGGAGTTTGTTTGCAGAGGATAAAGGCCTTGGTGTGCCCATTCTGTCTTCCTTCTCTCTCTCTCTGCCTCTTTCTTTCTCACTCTCAAATAAATAAATCCAAAGAATATTTTTTAATATTTTATTTTTATTTATTTATTTACTTGAGAGAGAGAGGAAGAGGGAGAGAGAGAAAAAAAAAAGAGAGAGGGAGAATGGGTGCACAAACGAACTCCAGACACATGTGCCACCAAGTGCAGCTGGCTTATATGGGACCTGGACAATCAAACGTGGGTCCTTTGGCTTTGTAGGCAAGCACCTTAACCACTAAGCCATCTCTCTAGCCCCCAAAGAATATTTTTGAAAAAAGAAAAAAATTGACAAACTCACCCTACTAGACATCAAAACATTTTTAAAAAATATATGAAAACTGGGCTGGAGAGATGGCTTAGCGGCTAAAGCGCCTGCCTCCTAAGCCTAAGAACTCTGGTTCCAATCTCCAGCCGTTCCAATCTCCAGGTCCCACGTTTAGCCAGATGCAGTGAGGCAAGGGCGCAATGCCGCACTTGCCCACAAGGGGGCGCACACATCTGGATTTCGTTCACAGCAGCTGAGAGACTGCTGGTGCGCCCATTTCTGTTTCCCTCTGTCTATCTCTCTCTGTCTCTCTCTCCAAAAATAAATAAAAATAATAAAAAAATTTTTTTAAATATATATATGAAAACTGGATGTGGTGATTCACACCTTTACTCCCAGCACTCAGGAGTTTGAGGCCACCCTGAGACTACATGGTGAATTCCAGGTCAGTCTGGGCTAGAGTGAGACCCTACCTTGAAAACAAAAAAGTTCTAAGTTGAAACATTTGGACAAATAACTCACCAATGAGGGAAAGAATCTATGTTCCATCAAATAAATGCTATGGGACAAATGTTACACTGCAAAGAATTTAACTTGTACACCTATTTCACACCAAAATAAATCCCACATTTAGGAAACTTTTAAAATATTTTTTATTTATTTGAAAAGAGTGTAAGAGAGAGAAAGAGGCAGAGAGAGGGGGGAGGGAGAAAATGGAAGTACTAGGGCCTCTAGGCACTGCAAAAGAACTCCAGACACATGCATCACCTTGTGCTTCTGGCTTTACGGAGGTACTGGGGAATCAAACCTGGGTCCTTAAGTTTTGCAGGCAAGCACCTTAACCACTGAGCCATCTCTCTAGCTCCCAATAAATTATTGTTAAATGGAGGAGGAAATCTTATTTTCAAGATCATAAAGTCATCAGTAAGAGGATGGCTAGGTTTATTTTTTTTAACTTTGATATATAAAAACTAAATTTGCCAAGTGTGGTGGCACATGCCTTTAATCCCAGCACTTGGGAGGCAGAGATGGGAGGATCACCATGAGTTCAAGGTCACCCCGAGACTACACAATGATTTCCAGGTCAGCCTGGGCTAGAGTGAGACCCTACCTCAAAAAAAAAAAAAAAAAAAAATGGGATCAGGAAATGGCTTAGTGGTTAAGGTGTTTGCCTGTGAAGCCTAAGGAACCCCTAGTTTGATTCCCCTGGACCCACGTAAGGCAGATGCACAAGGAGACGTATGCATCTGGAGTTTGTTTGCAGTGGCTAGAGGCCCTGGCATGCCCATTTTCTTTTCCATCTGCCTCTTTCTCTCTCAAATAAATAAATAAATAAATTCAAGGGAATAAATAGGTTGGGGAGATGGCTCCGTAGTTAAAGGCACTTTTTGGAAAAACCTGTCAGCCCAGATTCAGTTTCCTAGCCACCCAGGAAACCTGGATAGGCATTTATTTGCAGTGACAAGAGACCCTGGCATGCCCATACGCACATGCACGCGCGCACGTGCACACACACACACACACACACACTCAAATAAAGAAAAAAATTATGTATATATAAATAAAATAGCCAGGTATGGTGCCACACAACTTTAATTCCAGCACTCAGGAAGCTGAGGTAGGAGGATCACCTGGTTTGAGGCCAGCCTGGGCTACAGAGTGAGTTCCAGATTAGCATGGGTTACAGTGAGATCCTACCTCAAAAATAAAAGAAAACAAAACAAAACAACAAAAACAACAAAGAAAACAGCTGAAGCACAGCTCAGTAGTAGAGTGCTTGCTCAGCTTGCACAAGGTCTTGAGAGACCAAAGGAATATGCAGACGATAGTGTTGCCATTTTAGAATAAGTAGCCATTTAAAATAAAAAGCCCAGGCCTGACTCAGATGAGGAACTTGCGGGCTAATGTACTGACGTTTGCTTCTTTCCCAACCCCCTCCCTCTCTCTTATTGTTCATTCCTGGGAAGTCTTAAGACATCCTGGAGGTAATAAATCACAGAGGTCTCCGGTTTTGTACAAAGAAAGGATCTGCAAACAAACGGCTGATCCTAGATAAGCAGCTCAGAATGTTCCCGTGCGTGCGCTTTTTGAACCAACCATTTCAAATGTTGCAATATGATGTAACTGCTGTATCCCTTCTCTATATAAACCCTTTCACCCAAGAGTGGGGGCTCTCTCTCACACTCCCACTGCGTTGGTTTGTGTGGACAGAGTCCCAGTCTAGGCTTGGTAATAAAGAATTCCATGTAATTGCAGTCGAGCTTCTCGGTCTTGTTGTCTCACTGGGTGACTCCCAAGGACCCCAACCCACATTTGGGGGTCCTGGCACTACATTTGGGGGCTCGTCTGGGATCCCCAGTGACCCCCAACAACCCCGAGGCTCAAGGGATTCTTTTCCGACCGGTTGGGTGAGTATCTGAGCGCTCTTTCTTGATTTCTCTCTCTCCCTCGCTTTCTCTTTCTGTTTTTACTCCCAGTTTTGCCGGCAGGCTGCGTTTGGAACGCAGCGTCTGTATCTGAATATTTCTGAACAGGTCATGAGCCTTGGTGGACGCACCGTAGAGGCAGACCTGGAGGAGGCATGAGACGTCCTGCCCCCTCATCTGAGTGGGGGCCCTGTCCCAGAGGACAGAGCTAACCTGCTGGGGAGACCAGCTCCCATCCGTACTGTGTTCGGTATTATTGAGCCCAAGTTGGACTTGGACTCGTCTGGCCGTCACGAATCTGTATCTGTATCTGACTCTGAAATGCGCGAAGCTGTTTTTTGGGCCCTTCTGTGTTGCTTTATACTTGTGTGTGTCTGTGTAGCTGTTGCCCTAATCCTACAGACGCTTTCCCCTTGACTTAATAACATGAGACAGATTCCTTCCTCTCCTCTGGAACTCTGTTTAGCCCACTGGAAGGACATCAAGGACATCGCCAAAAAAAAAAAAAAAAAAACGGGGTGTCTGTTAACAAGGGCAAATGGATTACTTTCTGCTCCTCTGAGTGGCCTACCTTTAATGTGGGATGGCCACCAGAGGGGACATTTCATTTAAATGTTATATTGGAGGTTGAAAAAATTGTTTTTCGTCCTAGGAGCGGACACCCAGAACAGATCCCATATATCGTGACCTGGAGAAATTTAGTTGAGGAGCCTCTTCATTGGATGAGAGCTTTTCTCCCCCCTTCACTCCCTTCTTCACAGGTGCTGACAGCCACACCTAAGAGAGGCATCAGGCCCACCACTGAAGCCTCAGCACCAATTCTTGTGGGAGGCGATGAAGAGGCCGACATCTTTCCTCCCCCCTACATACCTCCTCTAAACCCCAACCCTTCCCAACCCCCGGGGGGCGCTCAAGCCCCTGATAACCCACCTCTTAATCCAGAGGGACCAACACAAGCTACACGGAGCCGGAGGGCAGCCACACCTCAAGCCCCCAATCAGTCAGTAGCTTTGCCCCTCCACCCTGCCGGACCCATTGACGCAGAAGGAAATCAGCCTTTCCACTATTGGCCCTTCGCTACTAGCGACTTGTACAACTGGCGTTCTCAGAATGCCCCCTTCTCTGAGAACCCAAGGGGATTAATTAACCTGTTAGAAACTGTTCTCTTTACACACCAGCCCACCTGGGATGATTGCCAGCAACTCTTGCAGGTCCTGTTTACTACTGAGGAACAAAACAGGATCACTGAGAATGCTCGGAAACTGGTCCCAGGGCCCACGGGAGACCCCACCACTGACCCAGCCATAATAAATGGCAGTTTCCCAACTACCCACCCCACCTGGGATTACAACATGGCACAAGGTAAGGAGAGACTCCTGGTCTATCGCCGGACTCTGTTAGCGGGTCTCAAAGCAGCAGCAAGAAAGCCTGCCAATATGTCCAAGGTATACGATATTAGACAGGGACCTGATGAGAGTCCAGCCGCCTACTTAGAAAGACTTCAGGAAGCCTTCCGCAGGTACACTCCATACAAGCCTGAGTCAGAAGAGGCAGCCACTACTGTCATGTTTGCCTTTATTAATCAGGCTGCCCCCAACATTAAGAAAAAGTTACAGTCACTAGAGAGACTAGGAGAAAGGAACATTAGGGACTTAGTGGCAGTGGCGGAAAAGGTCTTTGATAAAAGAGAAAGCACAGAGGAGAAAGAAATCAAACGAGAAAGAAGACAGGAAAAGAATTTAACCAAGATTTTAGAATTACAGCAGACTAAGCACCACCAAGAACTCAAGGAAATTTTAATGGCTATGGGGAACCGGACTGCTGGAGACACTCGGAGGGAAAACAATACCAGAACAAGATCTAAGGTAGGGAAAAATCAATGTGTTTACTGTAAAGAGAAAGGACATTGGGTCCGAGACTGCCCCAAAAAGAAACAGCGGGCCAATATCCTGGCGGCCACTCAGGAAGATAGTGACTGAGGGAGACGGGGCTCAGCCCCCCTCCCTGAGCCCAGGGTAACCCTTGAAGTGGAGAGGAAAAAGATAACCTTTATGGCCAACTCCGGGGCTGAAAATTCTGTATTATTACAAGCGGAGGGACCCATGACTAAGAAAACTACCTGGGTCCAAGAGGCAACGGGTATCAAACCTTATCAATGGACGACACAAAGGACTGTTAACCTAGGCACCCACCAAGTAACCCATTCCTTCCTGGTCATACCGGAGTGTCCATACCCACTACTGGGACGTGACTTATTGTCCAAAATGAAAGCTCAAATTTCATTTTTGGAACAAGGGGCACAAGTCTCGATGATGGGAGACCCCCCAATACAGATTCTGATGACCACTAATCTGACAGAGGAATATAGACTCTTTCAAAAGTGTGCCAAAGACATGGAGCCCCAGGGCTCTTCCTGGCTGACTGACTTCCCATGAGCATGGGCGGAGACTGGCGGGATGGGATGGGCACAACATAGGCCCCCCATTCTAGTAGAACTAAAGCCAGGAAGCACACCAGTCAGGGTTCGCCAGTACCCCATGCCTTTAGAAGCTAAATTAGGAATTACTCCCCATATCAGGCGACTTCTGCAATCAGGGATCCTAAAGCCAGTACAATCAGCCTGGAACACCCCCCTCCTGCCGATTAAAAAGCCTAACTCAAATGACTATCGCCCAGTACAGGATCTGAGGGAGATAAACAAAAGAACAATGGATATCCACCCAACGGTGCCTAATCCTTATACTCTGTTAGGAAATCTAACACCTGAGGTCACTTGGTACACTGTCTTGGACTTAAAAGATGCATTCTTTAGTTTGCCCCTGGCTCCACAGAGTCAGCCGTATTTTGCCTTTGAATGGCATGATCCAGACATCAGGATCAATGGCCAGCTTACTTGGACTTGATTGCCCCAGGGATTTAAAAATTCTCCTACCATTTTTGATGAAGCCCTACATGAGGACTTATCAGACTTTCGAATGTGTAACCCAGGACTGACTTTGTTGCAGTATGTAGATGATCTTTTAATAGGAGCTATCAGCCATGAGGCATGCCTGACGGGAACCAGAAACCTCCTGCAGACGCTGAGTGACCTGGAATATCGGGCATCTGCCAAAAAAGCCCAGATTTGTAAACAACAGGTAACCTACCTGGGATACATTCTCCGAGATGGCCAATGTTGGCTGTCAGACGCACAAAAAGAGACTGTCCTCCAGATCCCAACGCCGACCTCAGCCAGACAGGTCAGAGAATTCCTGGGCACAGCAGGCTTCTGCCGTCTGTGGATCCCCGGATTCGCGGAACTGGCAAAACCTCTATATGAAGCCACCAAGGAGAACCAGCCCTTCCAATGGACAGATCATCACCAGTGAGCCTTTGAGGACCTAAAGGTACGCCTTCTAGAAGCCCCTGCCTTGAGCCTCCCTGATGTGACTAAGCCATTCATGCTCTTTATAGATGAACATAATGGAATAGCGAAGGGAGTCCTCACCCAAAGTCTAGGACCCTGGTGGCGCCCAGTTGCCTACCTGTCAAAGAAGTTGGACACTGTTGCGGCAGGTTGGCCCCCATGTCTGAGAATTATAGCCGCCATGGCCCTTTTAGTCAAGGATGCAGATAAGCTGACTTTGGGACAAAACCTAACGGTCACAGCCCCACATGCCATTGAGGGAGTGCTGAAACAACCACCTGACTGTTGGCTCAGCAATGCTCGCATGGTCCACTATCAGACCCTGCTCTTAAATCCCGCTAGAATTACTTTCCAGACTCCCACAGCCCTGAATCCTGCCACTCTGTTACCTGATCCGGACTTGGACGCCCCTCTTCACGACTGCACTGAGATACTGGCCCACATGTACAATGTAAGGCCTGATCTCAAAGACACCCCCCTCAAGGATGCTGAGGTAACCTGGTTCACTGACGGCAGCAGCTTTATCCAGGATGGACACAGGTACGCGGGGGCAGCAGTCACCACAGGAACCGAAGTCATATGGGCAGAGCCCCTTCCAGCAGGAACCTCAGCCCAAAGAGCAGAACTTATTGCCCTCACTAAGGCTCTACAATTAGGGGCTAACAAGAGGCTGAACATATACACGGACAGCCGATATGCATTTGCCACGGCACATGTCCATGGAGCAATATACAGAGAAAGAGGACTTTTAACTGCTGAAGGAAAGACTATTAAAAACAAGCAGGAGATTCTGGACCTGCTCCAAGCCCTCTGGGGTCCCACTCGGGTAGCTATCATTCACTTCCACGGACACCAGAAAGGGGACGGACTAATTCCCTGGGGAAACAACTTGGCTGATCAGACAGCCAAACAGGTGGCCCTTACAACCAAGATAGCCCCTGTCCTGGTAGACCCCGGAGGTAGAAAACTTCCAGACATTCCAAACTACACCTCAGAGGATTTGACATGGATTAGTCAATTAAAAGGAACTCAAAAGTCTGATGAATGGTGGAAAACAGAGGATGGACATTTGATTTTGCCTCAAAGACTAGGACAAAGAATTCTAAAGAAGGTCCATCGCTCCACTCATTTGGGAATTAAGCGGATGCAGGAGTTACTGAGGAACTCCCATTTGAAAATACGGAGCGCTAGCCAAATTATTGAACAAATTGTGTCTAATTGCCAGTCTTGTTGTATGACTAATGCTACTGCTCTTCCCTCCAATCCAGGAACTAGGCTAAGAGGAACTAGACCAGGGGCCTACTGGGAATTAGACTTTACTGAAATTAAAACTGGAAAATCAGGATACAAGTATCTTTTAGTATTTATAGATACATTCTCTGGATAGGTAGAAGCTTTCCCCACTAAGACTGAAACTGCACAAGTTGTTGCTAAGAAGATACTAGAAGAAATACTGCCCAGGTATGGTTTCCCAGTCTCTTTAGGTTCAGACAACGGACCAGCCTTCATATCTCAGGTAAGTCAGGGAGTAGCCACTGCACTGGGGGCCAATTGGAAATTGCATTGTGCTTATCGCCCTCAGAGTTCAGGACAGGTAGAAAGAATGAATAGAACTTTAAAAGAGACCTTAATTAAATTAGCTTTAGAGACCGGCGCTGACTGGGTGACTCTCCTCCCCTTTGCTCTGTTTCGGGTGCAAAACTCTCCCTATCACATGTGCTTAACTCCCTTTGAAATAATGTTTGGAGTGCCCCCTCCTATTATCCCGAGCCTCCAGACTGATCTCCTAGCACGGATGGATGACCAAGACCTAGTGCACTCTCTGAAGTGCTTACAACTTACCCACAAAAAGGTCTGGCCCCACCTGAGAGCTGTTTATGAGACTGCTGTTCCTCCAAAACCCCACAGGTTTCAACCAGGGGATAAAGTGCTTGTCAAAAGGTACCAACGGAAGTCCCTGGAACCCAGATGGAAGGGCCCCTACATCGTACTGATGACAACCCCAACAGCCATAAAAGTGGATGGCATCACGTCATGGATCCATTGGGCTCACGTGAAGGCGGTCCCCTGGAAAACCGGACACCTGGACAAGTCGCCCCAACCCAGAGAACCCTCTCAAGCTTCGCCTTCAACGAGACACAGCACCCTTAACTCCAGCTTCCTGATGTTCCTGGCTGCTTGTTGCACTCTCTGTCAGGTTGGAAATGCTTCTCCGGTCGTCCCTCCCCTTGATCTTTCACCTCATGCCCCTCTGAATCTTACCTGGCAAGTATATGATGCAACCACCCTTGAAGTCATTAATTCTTCTAGCGGCCTATACCTGCTTTGGACTTGGTTCCCAGATTTGTATTTTGACCTGGGAGCATTGTTCGGAGACACCTGGGATCAAATTTTCCTTTTCCCACCCGCTGAGGGGTATCAGGGAGCATTACAAAGAGATGGCTTCTATGTTTGCCCAGGGGAGCACATGGGGACAAAACAGGACAAACAAACTTGCGGGGGGCCAGGACACTTTTACTGTAAGTCTTGGGCTTGTGTCACCACGGGAGATATACCATGGACCGCAGCCTGGAAAGGGGACTTGATCACCATGAAAAGAAAGTCCAAGCCAACTTGTTCAGGGGATAGCCCTAAAGTCTGCAACCCAGTTCAGATTACATTTACTGAATGAGGGAGAGCAGACCGTAACTGGCTCAAAGGACTAATCTGGGGCATCCGGATTTATGAAGAAAGAAGCATAGTTACCTCAAAACCTTTCCGGGTGGCAGGGAACCCCAAAGACCCCGGAACTCTCCTAGGAATAAGATTACGAGCTAAATCCCCACTGGACTCACCTCTAGGACCCAATAAGGCCCTGCCCATACCCCCCAAGAAGGCGCCACCCCCTCTACCTACAATGAAGCCGGCGCCCTCTATAAAAACCCCATCCCTGGGGCCCAAATCTGAACCTCAATCTCCTTCTGATCAGCTCCAGGCTATGCTACAGCAAGCTTTTTTCTTCCTCAATGCTTCCAGGCCAGAGTTGACTAAGTCTTGTTGGTTATGCTAGGATATTGCTCCCCCTTACTACGAAGCCACTGCCATGCAGGGAACCTTCTCTGTCACTAGTGAACCTTCCCAATGCAGATGGACTTCAGAACCCAAAATAACTCTCCAACAAGTAACTAGAGGTCTGACAGGAGGTACATGTATAGGCAGGATCCCAACTGCCCTTACCTACCTCTGTAACCAGACTCACAATGTCCGACAGTCCTCATCATACTTGGTTCCCCATAATGATACTTGGTGGGCCTGCTCCACGGGCCTGACCCCTTGCTTATACCTTCCGACTTTTAACCTCACTGGGGATTTTTGCGTCATGGTCAGATTATTCCCCAGAATCCTCTACCATTCAAATAGGGACTTCCTTCGGGCCTACACTAAACTCAATAGTCCCCACAAGGCCAAAAGAGAACTAATCACTGCCGTTTCTCTAAGTCTTTTATTAGGCACAGGAATCGCGGCCGGTACAGGCACTGGCACTGCGGCCCTCCTTCAACAAGGACAATTGTACTACACTCTGAGAGCAAGCCTAGATCAGAATATTCGAGAGTTAGAAGACTCAATTACTCATTTGCAGGACTCCTTGAGTTCATTGGCAGAGGTGACCCTACAAAATCGGAGGGGACTAGATCTGTTATTTCTCCAACAAGGGGGATTATGTGCTGCCCTGGGGGAACAATGTTGCTTCTATAGGGACCACTCTGGTCGCATTAAAGATAGTATGGCTAAAGTTAGGGAAGGATTAGAAAAACGACAGCGTGAACAAAAGGCTCAGGAAGGATGGTTTGAATCATGGTACAATAGCTCCCCCTGGTTCCTCAAAAAACAGGGCTGGGGAGATGGCTCAGCAGTTAAAGCCATTTGCCTGTAGAGCCTGTAGGCTGGGTTCAGTTCTCCATTTCCTAGGTAAAGCCAGATGCACAAAGTAGCACATGTTTTCTTGCAGTGGCAAGAAGCCCATGCATTCTTGTATACATGGAACACCACAGACATATATCCACAACCCCAGAGAAAAACACAAAAATTTGGTACACACCTTTAATCCCAGCACTCAGGAGGCAGAGGTAGGAGGATTGCCATGAGTTCAAATCCACCTTAAGACAACATAGTAAACTTCAGGTCAGCCTGCACGAGACAGAGACCCTACCTCAAAAAATCAAATAAATAAATAAATAAACATAGAGCCAGCTTCCACATGTAACAACCTACCTAGACACACCTACATACCCACAAATACGTACTATAAAAGATCTCTCCATATTACCCAACACCTTCTTATAGACATATATGCCCTACACAAACACAGACATCCCACATGTGACCCCACAGTCATATACACCATAGCCATATCTAGCACCTATACAACTTTGACAAAAGTTGGCCACTCCAGTCTCAATTACCAAAGTGGCTAGCAAGCTCCTTGTATCCAATCTAGGTGAGGGTAAATTTAGACCTGTAAGATGAAAGACTTCTAGCCTAAGGGCTCCTCTGACATTCTTCTGAGGGCTCATGGGTGGGGTGTGAGGCCCTTCACTGGCCTGCACTGGGATCAGTCTCCTTTAACTCAGGGTGTTCTCTAGAACTGAGGCTCTCACACCTGGGTGTCCTTGCCACACCTACAAATGCCACAGGCCTCTGTCAAATTCACACACCCCGGGGCATCCCACCCAGGCAATCCAGAGCATACACTTCAGGCCCAACAGAAGGAAGGGAATGGCAAGTACTAAGCAGAGAGCAAGAAGGACTGAGCATCAGATGTCCACTGACCCAGACAAGGCCTCCTGGGATAAGATGGCTCTTGTCCCTCTTCCTCCTCATTTCCCTTACTCCCACCTTCTTCAGTTCCCAAGAGGCAGAGACAGAAAAAGGCAGAGGTACACAGCAATACCCTGAGGCCATGAAACATTTATCTCCCACAGGTGGATCCCCTTACACAGCATCCCTTTGACCTGACCCCTGATCTGGCCTGAGGACTCTCTGGCCGTTGCTGGAGTTGTCCAGGGGGTAAGATATGGCCCTGGAGCCAGAACACTCATTTCCCTAATGTCTTACAGCCTCCCCTCCCCCCCACCACCATCACTCACGTTCCAGTCCACTAGCCAGGGAGAGGCTGGTCAAACATGTTTTGTGCTTAATCTTGTCGCCATGTCTTATCCCTGAACCCATTCTGGCCAGGGCCTGAGGGAGAGAATGGGTTCAAGGTACAGCCAAAATCTTTGACTATTTGACTGTCCTCCTTCCCTTAGAGCCTCCAGTGAGTTAAGCTCCTTATCTCCCCAATACATACTCTCTCAGCCCTGTATGTGTTCTGTGATCTCTACCCACAGCTCCACTAAGCTTGGGCTCTAAATGCCAGCCCATTGCTCCCCCACCCAAGGAGCTAAGACTTGAGAAGGGACGAGGCTAAGAGCAGCAGCCACCCATTCTATGGGCTTTATGGCTATCTGAAGTGGGGAGAGTCCTGGGGATCCCTCTTTACCTTAGTGGCTGGCTCTGGTTCTGGCCTTGGCCAGTGTCTGGGCAAAGTCCTTCCAGAGATGCTTCTTGGGCTGTGTCTTCCTCAGGAGCCTGCAGCCACCGTAGTTCCTCAGGCTGCAGGGCCTGGTACCAGGGCGGAGGCCCACCTTCAGGGCCTAGCACAGGACTGGCAGCCTCCTGATCAGCCCCTCTCACCCCTGGCCTAACCACAGCCCCTGGGAGCTGTAGGAATCGCTGCATTGGGCCATCAGGTCCAGCTCCAGGCAAGGACTGAGCTTGCCAGTGAGCTGTGGCTGCCTGTCATTGTCACCAGATGACCCGCCCCGAAACTCAGTAACCAGACACTGCCCAGGAAGGAGATTCTGGTTTCTTCCTCGGGATTCAGAGACAAGGCCACAGGAGGGACAAGGTAGGGGACTGGGGACTAGGCCTGAGGACTAAGCCCACCCCAGTTTCTGGGCAGGAGATAAGAGAGGAATAGCTATTTCTTTTCTAATCCATACCTTCAAGTGGACCCTAAGTTTTGTCAGAACTGCTTCTCCCCAGAAATCTCACACATTCAGCTCAGTGTCTGAATCCTCATCGGCCCTTCCACAGTTAGTTTGTGATAATTAAACTTTTTTTTTGTTTGTTTGTTTGTTTCTTTCGAGGTCGGGTCTTGCTGTAGCCCAGGCTGACCTGGAATTCATTATGTAGTCTCAGGATGGCCTTGAACTCATAGCAGGCAACCTCCTACCGCTCTGCCTCCTGAGTGCTGGGATTAAAAGCATGCGCCACCATGCCCAGATGCCCGGTTGTGATAGTTAATCTTGACTGTCAATTTGACGGGATCTAGAATCACCTAGGAGTAAACCTCTGGGCTGGCCTGTGAGAGGGTTTAGGTGGGAAGACCACCCTAAGTTGGGTGGCACCATTTCATGGGCAGGGGTCCTGGACGGAATAAAAATAGTAAGCAAGTGGAGCACCTGCACGCGTCTCTTGGCCTCAAGACTGCAGCTGCAGTAAGACCAGCTCCTTGTGCTCCTGCTGCACGACGTCTCCCATCTTGATGGACTCTCCCCTCAAACTGTGAGTCAAAACAAACCTTCCTTCCTTCAGTTGCTTTTATCAAGTATTTGATGACAGCAGTAAGAAAAGTAACTAAGGGATGGAGAAATGGCTTAGCCGTTAAGGTGCTTGCATGCAAAGCCAAAGAACCCAGCTTTGATTCCCCAGGATCCACATAAAGGCAGATGCACATAGTAACACAAGCATCTGGAGTTCATTTGCAGCAGCTAGAGGTCCTGGTGGATCTATCCCCTCCCCTCTCTCTCTGCCTTTTTCTCTCTCTAGAATAAATAAAGAACAAGAAAAAGAAAGAAAAGTAACAAATACATAGTTCCTTGATGACTTCCTTTCTGTCAGCCTTCTCTTACCTGTCTCGTCCCTGCCAGGCCCCAGTCCACCCCTCCATAGCTCTCATATTCTTGGCCCTTCTGTCCCATGTCCAAGCCAAGTAGAATGAAAAGTTGACTTTGTCAGCCAGTTGTCTCAAATTTCTTTTCTTGCTTGACTTGACCTTAATGGGTATTGATAAACTGTACTCTTTCCCTGTTTTGTTTGTTTGTTTTTTAGACAGGGTTTGGTCTTGAACTCACTATATAGCTCAGGCAGGCCTCGAACTACAATGCTCCTGCCTCAGTCTTGAGTCCTGCAATTATAAGTATGAACTACAACACCCAAATGCACTGTATTTTCTTCCTGCCTTTTGGTCCATTTAAAAAAATATTTTATTTTTATTTATTTATTTGAGAGGGAAAGAGAAAGAGGAAGGGAGGGGAGAGGGAAGGGGAGAGAGAGAGAGAATATGGACATGCCAGTGCTTTCAGCTGCTGCAAAGGAACTCCAGATGCATGAGCCACCTTGTGCATCTGGCTTGTGTGGGTCCTGGGGAATCAACCCTGGGTCCTTTGGCTTTGCAGGCAAGTGCCTTAAACACTAAGCAATCTCTCCAGCCCTAGGTTCATTTTTTTTTTCTCAGTCCTCGAAACATTTCCCCCTACTTTCCTCTGGTCAGCCCTAATGGTGGTTAGGGTCAGACTGTGTCCTATTACCTTCTTGCCTTCTGTGGCATTAATTAAAATATATGGGGACAATCCCTCATCTCTCTAACAATAACCCTGGAATCTAAACCCTAACACCCAGCTAGATGCTAGACTTGAACAGTTCTCAGAGGCTACAATCTCAGCATGTTCAAAGTAGAGATTGCCATTAGTTTCTACAAATTGCTTGTAACATTTTTACATCTAATTGTACTAAATAGAGCCACCATCTATACAGTTGAAGGAGCCAGAAACCTGAGTACCATTCCCAACTTCTCCTAGCCACTCTCTTTTACCCTCCCTCCCATATCTAATCATCAAATCATGCTTCTACCTAAGTAGTCCTTAAGTCCTCTTCTCCTGCCCTAATCTAGGCCAAGACTTCTTAAACTTCCATTCAGCACTTCTTTCCACTCAAGAAATTTTCATGTGACTCCAGGTATATAGGTATATAAAATAGGCATTCAAATCAAGCATTAACTAATAATAAATCATAAAGAAATTTATTTTAAAATAATTTTTGTGGTTTTCAAGGTAGGGTCTCACTCTAGCCCAGGCTAACCTGGCAGTCACTCTGTAGTCCCAGGCTGGCCTCAAACAGTGATCCTCCTACCTCTGCCTATAAAATATAAGCAGGGCTTACCAGGTAGGTAAGGCCTTCTTAGCTGTTCATCTCTCCTGCCACCTGAAGCTCAAGATCCCTGATTCTGGTAAGCCCTCTCCCATCTCAGCCCAGCTGGTCTGGTCTGATGTGTGTGTGTGGGGGGGTCTTTTCATTTACTATCTTGTAAGCTATGGGACCCTTTGTAACTGACCTCTTAGCTTTTTTCCTAATGTGAATGAGAAAGGCTTATATCCTTTTTCTCCACCTCCTATGTAGGTGTGTGGGTGTTTCTTCAAGCTCTGACCCTTTTTCTATTTCACTAGAAATCCCCTCCACCATTCTAGCCTTTCCCTGGAGACCAGTTTTCTCAAATAAACCTTATAATTTAACCTTTTCAGAATTTGTTTCCCCAATTCTTTGTTGGAATGGACAAGGATCTAAAGTTTGAAATTCACAAGCCAGGGAAAGAACTTCCCTGCTGCCTGGAATCCCATTACAAACCTACATAAAAATCTGAGCATGGCCACATAGTCTATAACTCTATTGTGGAATGCAGAGACCAGAGAATGACTGGGGCTTACTGATAGAAAGCAACTCCAAATTGAGGAAGAGACTCTGTCTTAAGCAATGTGTGGATTGGTAAGAGAAGGAAACTGATGTTCTCCTCTGGCCTCCACATGCATATTCTTGATGCATGCACATCTGTACACACATGCATACACCACACATCAAACACACTCCACACATATACTCTACATACACATGCACACAAACTGTTACAGTTACCTTCTTGTTGCTGGGACCAAACACCCAACCAGAAGTAGCTTATGGGAAGGAAGGATTTATTTCACCTTATAGTCTCAAAGGGAAGTTTCATAATGGTGGAAAAGCATAGCAGGTCTGAACAGGAAGCCTGGGTCACATCTCCACATCAGTAGGAAGGAAGTAGTCTAAGCAAGCTAGCTCTGAACAACCAGGAGGCTGGACTAAGAAACCTCAAGGTCCACCCTCAGTGACACTCCTCTTCCAGAGGGCTGTACCTCCTTCCCAAATTGCCATGAGCTGGAGATCAAGCATTCAAAACACATGAGCCTGGGGCTGGAGAAATGGCTTAGCAGTTAAGGCACTTGCCTGCAAAGCCAAAGGACCTAGGTTCAATTCCCCAGGACCCATGTAAGCCAGACGCACAAGGTGGCGCATGCATCTGGAGTTCATTTGCAATGGCTAGAGGCCCTGGCATTCCCATTCTCTTTCTCTTTCTCTGCCTCTCTCTCTCAAATAAATAAAAATAAAATATTTTTTAAAAACACATGAGCCTATGGGGGAAATTTTATTAAAGCCATAACACAAACAGAGACACACTCAGCAAGCAGTTAGGTGCACTTCCCACAAAAGCATGATGGCCTGAGACCACCAGATTTTGAATCTCCAGAACCTACATTAAAACATCTGGATGTGGTCACATGTGTAACCTCAGTCCTATAGGGTGGCATAGTCTGGAGAATCACTGGGGCAGAGAGAAAGAGAGAGAAAACAGAAAACTTATGTACAGTTCAAAGCACTATACTTCATAACACAATAATCTAGAATCTGAACTGAGGTTGTTTCAGGCAGTTCGTTGGCCACGCTTTGTGAGATGGCACGCATGGTGCAAAGTGGGTGTGTCATGCTTTTCAGAAGCAAAGCTGCTGTGAAGTTTCAGGATGCAACACTGGGTGAGCTGCTAGAGACATTTTACACTCATCACAGGTCTGTTTTTAGCTACTTTTTGGTTCTTATGCATTCAGAAACATTTTTTAAAGTATTTAATTTAATTTATTTACTTATTTGAAAGAGAAAGAGAGAGAGGCAGATAGATAATTGGTGTGCCAGAGCCTCTAGCCACTGCAAACGAACTCCAGACACAGGGGCCTTAGGCTTTGCAGGCAAGCACCTTAACTGCTAAGCCATCTGTTCAACCCAGAAACATTTTATTGTTGATAAATTGTTGTGGCTCCCCCATCCCCCCACATCAAATTACTGGGACCTCTATGGGCTCAGAACCCAAAATTTAAGAAGCTTTGGTCAGGTCACCCACAGTGCCTCTTTCCCCTATCTCTTCGTCAATCAAATCAAGCCAGCTCACTTTCAACCTCTTCTCCACCATCCAACCTGGGAACCAACTCAACTGCAAATCTGGTGCTTGTACCTGTTGAGAACCCTCAGCTGCCTCCGTGCTCATTTCTGGTCACTCATGTGACTTGTACCATGATTCTGATCACACTGTACTATCACCAGCAGAATCTTTGACCTGGCTGTTCTTCATAGTCATACCTCAATAATTTTTTTCTTTTTTAGAGCAAGCAGTCAGAAGTCGAATTAGAGCAAGCAAGCAAGCAAGCAAGGAAGAATGCACTCTTTTGAGTGGGCCAAGAGCAGCAGCAATAGCCCACACTTCAATTTAAATATATATATAATTTATTTATTTGAAAAAGAGAGAGAGAGTGAGATAGAGAGAGAATGGCCATGCCAGGGCCTCCAGCCACCACAAACAAACTCCAGACACATGTGCCACCTTGTGCATCTGGCTTACGTGGGTCCTGGGGAATCGAACCGGGGTCGTTTGGCTTTGCAGGCAAAAGGCTTTAACCGCTAAGCCATCTTCTCCAACCCCACACTTCAATCTTTGTGCAAACAACCTTCCTCCCTGTAGGCAACAACCCCCACACTCTGCTCCCCCACCTCTTACACTAAATCGTCACTGACTGCCTCACCTGTGCTCCCTTCTAGAGCAATATGAGAGCAAGGGTGGTGTTCTCCCGCTCTATAGCTGTACTATGTGACTATCGCAGTTCCCCCCCCCCAGTAGTCCTTTAACAAATGCCTGTTGCTGAATTTATGAATAAATGAAGGCATGAACGAGTCAAGGGTGAGGGGGTTGAAGAACCATACCCAAGTAGATTTGAATCACAGGGCAGTGTGGGGGATGGGAGAGCGCCAGGTGGGAGATGGGGGAAATGAATTGGTAGGCAAGAGCCAATGTCTAGTCTACATGCTGCTCCGGGGGGAGGGCCAAGACTCAAACTCAAGTTCTTGGACATACACCCCCACACACACACACACCACCTCCTCCGCCACTTTTTTTTTTTTTTTTTTTTTTTCGTTTTGGTTTTTCCTGGAAGCCAATCCTCCCGTCCAGTACAAAGCTGGGGAATCTAAGCAGAAGAAACCTTGGCGCCGGGCAGCCCATCCCCCACCGTCCCCGGGGTACCCCGGAGGCCCGCGGCGGTCGTGGGGGGGTCCCCCGCTGGGCTGGCCGGGCGCTGTCCATGGTGCCGCGCCCCGGCCCTCGCTCACCGCTTGTAGTCGGAGGAGAAGATGCCGCCGCTCGCCGGGTCGTGGCCATACTCGGGCTCCCCGGGGCCGGCCGAGCCGCCCTTGTCTTCGCTGTAGGCCGGAGCGACCGACATGGGGAGGAGCTGCGCTGGGGAGCGGAGGGGGACCGAGGAAAGGCGTGCAGGCCCGGCTCTGCAGAACGACAATCTGCGCGGCGGCGGCTGCGCGCGGGATCGCCCGTCAATCAGAGCCGCTAGCCGAGGTTCTTAAAGGAGCCGGAGCCTGCGGAGAGCTGGGGGAGGGGCAGAGGGAGGGGCAACCGCGATGCCCCGCCCCACGCCCTCGGAATTCTGCCCCCCGCGCACGCGTACACACACATACCCATCTGAGCCGCTGCTGGACTGAGGATGGAACGCCTGCCATCCTCACCCCAGACCCCCCCTTGACCTGCAGGGGCGGCTCCCACACTCCTGCAGTGGAAGGAGGAGGGTGCTGAAAGGCAGGTTGCACCCGCAGGCATACGACCTCTGGTGAGGGTCCACCGAGCTAGAACACTCCGGAGGGTGCCTTTCCTACTTCCTTTTCTACACAGTCTAAGCCTGTCAAGGGGCGGCCTGCCTGTTAAGCAGACATCGTGTGGGAGCACGTAGAATTGGCCTGGGAGTACCGAGGAACCCTTAGGTAGCCTGGGGCTGTGCAGAGAGATGAAAGATGGAGTAGAGAGAACATCGAACATGCTAATGAAATTTTGGAAATACTTTAATGCTGCTATACGAAATCTCATCTGGCCCATCTAAGAGGGCTCAAGGTCACATTTAGGACTGGGTTTGGTCCACGTTCATTGACACCTAGGAAGGGAGAAGGAATAGACTAGGTTAGGTCCAGGTCTCCTGGATCATGTGATCCAAGGAAGGCTCTGGGATCAGTTATGCTGGGGACAGTAGGTTTGCAGCTATCCTGGCCAGTGTTTTGGGCATCAGGTTGGATGGCTGTGGTCTCTTGGGTGAGCTTGGAGAATGGAAGAGTTCCTGAGGGCTGAGTTTTGACCTGTAGATTAGGGTCCAAAGACAGAAGTGGAGAGTTGGCTGAAATGAGTGGGGCCCAGAGAGATGTAGTTGGGTCTCCCACAAGTTTCTCTTGTGGGAAAGGGAAATGATGAGACTGGACCAAGATGGAGGTGGGATGGATAGGAAGGGAAGTCTGGAACCGCACCTGGCTTGAAGATTGGTAGATTGAAGTGACTAGAACCTGTGAACTTGGGCCTCAGTACTACGTGGGCCCAAAAGGGTTTCAACAAGTCGTGTAGAGCCCATTTGGGTTCTAGGGCTTTGGGGGCTGCCAAAGAAGACCTTGAGTTTAGAGGAAGGTGGCTTGAGTAGGGAGGACAGGAGTGCGTTGAATAGGTGTGTTTTGTATCTGGGCAGCCCTCACCGAATCTATGCCCAGCAGGTGCAGTGCAAAGTGCACGCAGTTGTTGTGCACTGGGTGGTAGAGAGGAGGTTCGGCGTCCATCGCTTCTCGTATGCGCAGCGCCAGGACAGTGGGGTCGACGCCGCCGCGCCTGCGCAGCACGCGCCAGAGGCGGCGCGAGCGCTGCAGCGCGCGCTGGCCCTGTTTGGATACCACGCCTTCCAAAGGTCTCAGAAACGTTTGAGGTCCTTGATGGCCCGGAACCATGCCTGTGGGGTGGGGGTGGGGCGGCAGGACACAAGTCAGAACCAGCTGAGTGAGGGCCTGGGCTCAGTTAACCCTGCACCCGCAATTCCTCAGCTCCAGGTGCCCACCCCCTTCCATCTTCGGAAACCTGCACCTCCAGCCCAGGACTCTACTCTCACATGGGTGAGGCAAGTTGGCCTGGGCAAGCTTCATTCGCTCACCCTCAAAGTGAATGATCTCGCCATTGCCGCAATAAACGCCCACGTGGGCCCCACACCACTTTGCTGAGGGGGACAGTAACTTGAAGAGGAAGAGGTCTCCTGGCTTGGGCTCATCCGCTTCCAACTCCACCACCTCGAAATTCTGAGCCATGTAAGCTTCGGAAAGGAAGAAGTTAAGGGTTCTGGCTGCTCCCGTAATGACCTAGGAAGAGAATAGGAGCAGGTGGCAGGGTTGTGTGCACAAGTCAGAATAGAGGCTGGGTCATCCCACTGACCAGATCGCAGAAGACCTGGCTCAGGGTTGCATCCCAGGCAGAATGACTTTACTGCCCTCTACGTGTCTCCTCCCTGTCCTTAAGGGACTCTGAAGCCTGAAAGTCACAGATATACTCAGCCCTGAGCCACCCTTGAAGACCCCATAGTGTCCAGGAATTGGAACCTCCTCCCCACTCATAGTTAGCTTCTCATCTCAAAATCCAGTCACTCCTTTCTCTTCCCCTCGGCCTGCTGCAAGATCTCCTTTCTCAGCAGGCCTAGAAGCAACACAGGGCTCTCAGTGTGTGCTGGTACCTTGTTTGAGCTGTAGACCTGAAGAAACAGAAAAACCTGGGTGAGATCTGGACCCAGGGCAGGTCCCTCCCAAGTGCAACAACTTCATCAGCAATGCACAGTTCTGCAGTATAGGTACAATGTCCCTGTTTTGGGATAAGGAGGTTGAGATTCACCTAAGCTTGCCAGGAGGGCAAGGCTAATGTGTACTACTTGACTCTACCCTGTGCCCCTTGTACTAAACACCAGTCATGTGTTTTTCCTTTACTAGGAAATGCAAAATCTAGTTTAATTTTCTTGTGTGTTTAAGGGAACAAGGTTTATAGTATTTGGGAGGATGGCCCCATTGCCTGTGGTATGCTTAAGCTTTTGGTCTCAGAGCCAGAAAAAAAAAGGAAATGTAGGGCCCATTGAGGCACTGATAAAGGACTTGGGAGCAGCAAGTGACCCACTACCTCCAGGTCTCTGGGCATGTTTTTGGCAAAGGGAGAAGACTGACTCCAGCAGTTATGACATGGGTGGGAAGAGCTAGATACAGATAGAAATGAGGAGATTCCCAAGACCACATTGTAAAACACAGCCACTGGGTAGCTTTCTGTGTCTCACTCTTTTTTATTTTTTTTAAACTTTTTGTTTTTTTGAGGTAGGGAAGTAGGGTCTTGCTCTAGTCTAGGCTGACCTGGAATTCACTAGGTAGTCTCAGGGTGGCCTCAGACTCACAGTAATCCTCCTACCTCTGCCACCCAAGTGCTGGGACTAAAGGTGTGAGCCACCACACCCAGCCTCATCTTCATTTTGTTTGTTGTTTGAGACAGGGTCTTGCTATGTAGCTCGGGTTTGAACTTGTGATCCTTCTGTCCTGACATCCCAAGAGCTGAGCTTTTTTTTTTTTTTTTTTTTGAGGTAGGATCTCACTCTGGCCCAGGCTGACTTAGAATTCACACTGATCCTCCTACCTCTGCTTCTTGAGTGCTAGGATTAAAGGGCAAGTGACACAATACCTGGCTTTCTCTCATTGATTCATTCTCTTTTTCCCTCCTAATTCCTAGTCCATAATATTCTCTGCTTATTGCTGACTGAGTTTGATTTTTTAATTGTTATTTATTTATTTGAGAGAGGGTGGCGGTGGGAAGGGGTTGGGGGAATAGGCATGCCAGGGCCTGTAGCCACTGCAAAAGAATTCCAGACGTTTGCACCACCTTGTGCATCTGGCTTTAAGTGGGTACTGGGGAATCGAACCTGGGTCATTTGGCTTTGCAGGCAAGTGCTTTATGTGCTAAGCCATCCCTCAGTTTGATTTTGTCACTAAATACTGTTGAAGACTTGGGTGGTGACCATCTCATCCCTGTTGGTCTACAACTTTACATGTGGGTTATTTTTGTTTTTGTTTTTGTTTTTTTTTTTTTTTTTTTTTTTTTTTTTTTTTTTTTTTGGTTTTTCAAAGTAGGGTTTTGTTCTAGCCCAAGGCTGGTTGACCTGGAATTCACTATGTACTCTCAGGGTGGCCTCAAACTCACAGCAAGCCTCCTACGTCTGCCTCCCACGTGCTGGAATTAAAGGCAATGACCACCACACCCTGCTAGACTTTACATGTTTTAAAATTGAAAGCCATGTATCTCCAGAAACCAGGAAAACTTAAAAGTTGGTCACCCTAGGCTTAGGTTTCCACTTCCCATATCTCATATCCTGATTAGGGCACAGAGAGAGCACCACCATGAATAGCCCTTTGAGCTCAGGTCATGCTCTCTACCGTCCACCAGGTAGGGAAGGCACCTTACTTCCTGTTTCCCTCTTGTCCCATACCCACGGAGTCAAGCAGAAGTCACATCTGTGGAAGAGAGTTAACAATCCTCCTGGGCCCTGTTGAAGCAGCAGGCACCCAGCCTGGGGAGGAGGTAAGATGAGCCAAGGACTTCTACTCCAATTACCTGGGAAGTGAAGCTCATCTAGGGAGAGAAAAATCAGTCATCACCACCTGATTGCTCTGCGCCAGCCCGTCACTGTATGTTAGTACAAGATTGTGCCCATAAGTCTGCACTAGATTGCTAGTCACGGACTGAGAGACCTAGTCACGGCCATGACTGCATGTGGGACATCAAAAAGTTCTGGGGCTGGGGAGATGGCTCAGTGCTTAAAGGTCCAAAGCCTGATGACCCTAGTTTGAGTTCCTACTACCCACATAAAGCCAGATGCAAGAAGTGGCATATGTGTCTAGAGTTCATTTGCAGCTGCAAGAAGCCCTGGCATGCCCTCTCTCTCTCCTACCCTCTCCCTCTCTCTCTCCCCCCTCACAAATAAATAAAACTTTTTAGCAAGTCGGTTCCTCCCTCTAGGCCTCCACTTCCTCATCTGTGAATTGGAGGCAGTAGGGATGAGCACCACAGGATGATTGTGCTGTACTGAGAGCTCTTTGTGAGCTGGAGAAGGCAAGAGGGCAGCATGGGTCTGGCTGGCTCCTGAGCATGCAGATTTGGATGCCAAGAGGAGGGGTTGGGAAGGACATATCTTTCTCAGTTCATAGGAGAAGAACAATGGGTCTCCAGAGGCTGATGGCCTCCCTGTG
This sequence comes from Orientallactaga sibirica, assembly GCA_036365145.1. Taxonomy (NCBI): domain Eukaryota; kingdom Metazoa; phylum Chordata; class Mammalia; order Rodentia; family Dipodidae; genus Orientallactaga; species Orientallactaga sibirica. The sequence continues at coordinate 3,980,622 of JAEOAD010000031.1, read as the reverse complement.
ACCCTGCCCCACAGCTCAAAGGGAATCACTCAGATGGAAAGGCCCGGACTCTCCCTGGGAAAGTACCCATGATGGTGAGGCACTTTGACTACTGTCAGCTGGGACCCTGGCTTTGAGTCGGGGTCTGGGTGCTAAGATGCCCCTTTAGATGGGGATCCAGGCTCATAGGTGGTGGTGTTTCAACTATAATTATAATAGCATTTATCGCTAAAAGGTAAGTACAAGCAATGTCACGGAGACACTGTTGTCGCCGTTGCAAATGAACTCCAGCGGCATGCATCACCCTGTTCACCTGGCTTTACTGGGGAATCAAACATGGGTTCTTAGGCTTTGTAGGCAAGTGCCTTAACCGCTAAGCCATCTCTCCAGCCCGATCATTATAGATGGGGGAAACAAGCTTGGGGAAGTTGCTAAAATGGCAACTAGTAAGTGGAAGAACAAAGCTTCAACTATGGTGGTTTAACTTTAGTTCCTGGGTCCTTAACCACTGTATAGGGCTGTCTTTCACATGCTGCTGGCATTTGGGAATCCCTTTCCCCAGACCCTGACACCAGAAAGTACCAGTGCTGTTTCCTTTCTGACTGGAAGAAAGGGGCACCCTTCCATTTGGCTTTTATTTAGTCAAGCTAAGAAGCAACACCCTGAAGCCATGAAGACCCACAGAAGAGAGCAAACCAAACCTAGGGAACGGCCTAGTAACAGCACCCACCTCACTGGGGCTCCTTCCTTGGGGACCTGAGAGCCCTCCCTCCTGTCACTTTGGCTATGGCTATCAGGAGAAGAAAGCAGTGTGTCTGTGTGTGTGTGGGGGGGGTATCCCTGGGACTTGATTTTGAGCCTGCCGCACCCCCACCAGCCACCTTCCGCCAGAACAAGGTCAGAGTCCTCTACTGGTGCGGAGGAAGCAGCCCACTGGCTTAGCCCTTCCTTCTCCCCCCTTACAGAGCCCTCCCTCCCTTTTCCTCCTCTCCCCAGTGATCCCTCCTGAATCTGACCCCCCCTACCTGTCCCAAGCCCAAGCAGCTTACCTTGTAGTGACCACACTCCACACCGGGTGAGATGATCTTCCTCTATGGCCAAAGCAAAGAGAACAAGTTGCCGGTGCTCTGGCATATAAAAGGCCAAGCAGGAAGTCCTGAAGACCTATATTGAGCATCACTGCCCAAGCCAGTCTGACGACAGGAACAGCAGAAGGGCTCACTCCCTCCTCTTGTAGCCCTGGGGACAGGCAAGAAGCCAGAGCCTGAGGCTGGGGTCCACGTGGGTTGAATGGTGCCCTCTCTCCCCTCCTCCATGTGTCTGACCCTATCCCAACCCTGCCATTTGCGCTTGCTCTCAACACTGGCTCAGGACCCTTTACTAGTGTCTGGGTGCTCTCTACTGTGATCAGAAAACAAGAGTGGGAATTCAATCCCTGTGAATGGGTTGAGGTTTGCCTCATGGTCTGTACTGGTGGACATATTTTACATACAAGCAAATGTACGTTTTGCACTCAGGACCTTATTTATTTTTTTGTTTTAGTTTTCTGAGGTAGGGTATCACTCTAACTTAGGCTGACCTGGAATTCTCTATGTAGTCTCAGGGTGGCCTCGAACCCTGGGCAATCCTCCTACCTCTGCCTCCTGAGTGCTGGGATTAAAGGCGTGCGCCATCATGCCCAGCTCTTGGCTTTAGCTTTTATTCAGCTTCCTGTCAGTTAAGAGAAGAGTATTAAAAATTCCAACTTAAAAAAATAATTGCTGGGCGTGGTGGCGCACGCCTTTAATCCCAGCACTTGGGAGTCAGAGGTAGGAGGATCACCATGAGTTCTAGGGCACCCTGAAACTACATAGTGAATTCCAGGTCAACCTGAGCTAGAGTGAGACCCTACCTCGAAAAACCAAAATAAATAAATAAATAAATAAATAAACATTTAAAAAAAATTCCAACTTATAGGGCTGGAGAAATGGCTTATTGGTTACTTATTGGTTACTCGAATCTCCAGATCCCACGTTTAGCCAGATGCAAAAGTGATGCAAGTGTGAATGTCGCACATGTGCACAAGGGGGCACACACATCTGGAGTTCCTTCACAGCTTCTGAGAGGCCGCTGGTGTGCCCATTGTCTCTGTGCCTCTTCCTCTCTCTCTCTCTCTCTCTGTCTCTCTCTCTCAAATTAAAAAAGAATTCAACTATAGTTGTGGACTTGTATATTTCTGCCTCTAATTCTGTCAAATTTTGCTCTGTGGATTTGAAACTCTTATGTGTAGAAATGTTTTATGACTCTCATGTCTTTCTGATGACATTTTATTATTGTGAATGTTCCTCCTCTCTGCTAATGCTTGCTTTGAAGTCTCACTAATTGCATCTATATCTTTTTTATCCATTTATTTTTATTACAATTTATTTCCAATCTGTTTAAGTCTTTATATTTAGCTTTGAGATGGGCCCTCACTTCCTAGGCTAGTCTAGAACCACTGGGCTCAAATGATCCTCCTACCTCAGCCTCTTGAGTATCTGGGACTATAGGTGCATAACATAGCACATGGCATTATGCCATTGTATTTAAAGCACATTTCTTATAATAAGATGTAGTTGAGTCTTGCTTTCTAATTTTTTTTGAGGTCTCACTCTAGCCCATGTTTGCTTTTTCTGTAGTCCAGGCAAAACATTGTTATGTGTTGCTTAAAACAGTCCTATTTGGGCCTGGAGAGATGGCTTAGCGGTTAAGGTGCCTGCCTCCTAAGCCTAAGAATGCTGGTGCCAATCTCCAGGTCCCACGTTTAGCCAGATGCAAAGTGACGCAAGGGCTCAATGCCACACTTGACCACAAGGGTGCACACACATCTGGATTTTGTTCACAGCAGCTGAGAGGCTGCTGGCACGCCCATCTCTATCTGTCTTCCTCTCCCTCTATCTCTTTCTCTCTCCAAAAAAAAAAAAAAAAAAGTCCTATTTGTTTTAGAGAGAAGGGGAAGAAAGTCCTTTGTATTTACCCAGATACTTAACTATTTCTGGCCTCTTCAGTCACTTTTGAAGCTCGAAGCTTTTCTCTGGTGCTGTTTTCTTTTGGAATAAAAATTCCTTTCCTAGCCAGGTGTGGTGGCACACGCCTTTAATCCCAGCACTCAGGAGGTAGAGGTAGGAGGATTGCTGTGAGTTCGAGGCCAGCCTGAGGCTGCATAGTGAATTTGAGGTCAGCCTGGGCTATAGCGAGGCCCTAACCTCAAAAACAAAAACAAAACAAAACAAAACAAATTCTTTTCAGCATTTCATGTGGTATACGCTCACTGATGATGGATTCTCAGTTTTCTTTTTATCTGAGAACACTTTTTCAATCATAGAATTCTGTTTTAATATTCTTTTGCTTAAGGCCCTTTAAAGACTTTTCTCCGCAGTGTCTTTCTTCATCATTTCAGGTGAGAAGTCAGTAATAATTCAAACTGCTCTTCTCCACATTGTCCTGTTAGCTTTGGCTGTTCTCCAGTTTCACTTCTTATCTTTGCTTTCAGGAATTTGACTGTCATTTGCCCAGCAGTAGTTTTTTTTGTTTGTTTGTTTTTTGTTTTTTTTTTTATCTTGCCATATCATAATTCCAGAAGATTCTGAATTTTAATTTTTGTCTTTTACTTTTTTTTTTCTTAGACCAGGGTGGCCTCAAATTCACAGCCATCCTCCTACCTTAGCCTTCCGAGCATTGGGATTGTAGGTGTTCGCCACTATGTCTTTTGCCTTTTAGCTCTTCGTGTATTTCTGTCCCACATCTTTTGCATTTTAGCTCTTCGTATATTTCTATGTAGTCTCAGGGCGGCCTTGAGCTCACAGCGATCCTCTTACCTCTGCCTCCCGAGTGCTGGGATTAAAGGCATGCGCTACCACGCCCGGCTGTTTTATTTTTAAAAAAAGGAAAAATATGAAGTCGGGCGTGGTGGCACACGCCTTTAATTCCAGCACTCTGGAGGCAGAGGTAGGAGGGTCGCTGGGAGTTTGAGGCCACCCTGAGACTACATAGTGAATTCCAGGTCAGCCTAGACCAGAGTGAGACCCTACCTCGCAAAACCAATACATACATACATACATATATATATATGGAATGCTTTGTGAATTTATATGTCATCCTTGGGCAGGGGCCATGCTAATCTTCTCTATCTTTCCAATTTTGTTATATATGCTGACGAAGTGATAACCCACTTACCCTTTCTTTGAACACCTTATTTGCTACCATGCATTGTTTTTTTTTCTTAGTTTGAGAATTTGTTGTTGTTAAGGGTTTTGTTTGTTTATTTGGTTTTTGTGTGTGTGCGTTTGAGATTGGCCTCCAATATATTCAGGATTTTATTAAAGTTTGTAGTTTAGATCTGTAGCCACTTGGCTGGAGGAGGTGTCAGTGGGTGGATCTTAGGGTCCAGCCCTAAGGTGTGGTGGTGGACTTAGAATTACAGGTTGAAGATGTACAAAGTGCTGGAGTTCAGCCTGGAGTTCCTGTAGTGTGCTTGCTTGCTTTTTGGTGGTGGCTTGTGGCTTTTCTCTCTCTGCTTGGACCTGTGAAAGTGGGCCAGCTTCTTCTGCCATTAAAGAAGTTCCCCTCTATCTTCAATAAATATCCCTTCCTCCATAACTATGCTTGCTTTAAAATTTCATCTCAACAACCTCAAACTGTCTGCTACACATGTGGACTGGGGAATCGAACCTGGGTGTTGAGGCTTTGCAGGCAAGCACCTTAACCGCTAAGCCAATTCTCCAGCCCTAGAATTTCTATTTTTAGAAATTTTCCTTTTCTACTGAATTACACATGCATTTTAAAATTTATTTTTATTTATTTGCAAGGAAAGAAAGAAAATATGGGCATGCCAGGGCCTCTTGTCACTGCAAAGGAACTCCAGATGCATGTGCCACTTTATGCATCTGGCTTTACATGAGTACTGAGGAATCAATCCCAGGCCGTCAGGCTTTCCAAGCAAGCAGTTTAATCCCCAAACCATCTCTTCAGCCCTTAATTCCTATTCATTTATTCATTATGATTATTGTTTGCATTGATAAAATGAGCCATAAGAAAAAAACCATTAAAGCAGAGTTCTGTGTCTAATAGGATAGGGTGAATGAAAATGAAGGTGGTTTCAAATATTTTTTGAGTTATCTCAGTACTTATTTCCATCCAGTATTTTATTATTGAATTACATTTTGGCATGCTTTGGATTTAAAAAACATTATACAGGGATTCTGGCTTCTTTTATCTTCTGAAGAATGTTGATTTTTGTGTGAGCAAGGAAATGAATTAATAGTTTGATCTTAAACTTGTAGATTCCTGGTTTAATCCTTTCTTATGTAATTGTTTTGCCATTATTATTTAGTGTGAATTCCTTATTCTCAGAAAATAGTCTCCCAGAGCCAGATATACATCTCTGCAGTGATCATTGCCCACTGTAAAAAGAAGGTACTTCTCTTGCCTGCAAAGCCTGGGGACTCATGTTCAACTCTCCGGGTCCCATGTAAGCCAGATGCACAATGTGATGCAAGTGCACAAGGTCGCACATGAACACAAGGAGGTGCACACATCTAGAATTTGATTTCAGTGGCTGGAGGTCCTGGTGCACCAATTCTCTCCCTCTTTTGCATAAAAAAAAAAGCTAATCTGTTGGGCTTGCCTCAAAAAAAAAAAAAAAAAAAAAAAAAGGAGAAGTAAAAGAAGCTTCTCTGGCCAAGGCTGAGAGCAGCAGTACAGCACTAATCTATGTGCATAAACATAAATACTTAGGTTTGCCTAGCACATCGTGTCCAATTAAAACAACAGCAGCTTCCCCACTAGGGTCTATGACCTCTCTGCCATTGGCTTTTGATCAGGTTTACAGTACTAGACACGAGTTTCCTCCTATAGACTGGGCCTCAAATCCAATCAGGGCAGTTGGTTACTCCCATAACAGTCATGCCACCATAGCACCAGTATACATATCTTGCCTGGCAGGTTGGTAGTTCCCCCATTCTCATGTAGCTTTATTCTTTTTTTTTTTTTTTTTTTTTTTTTTTTGAGGTAGCATTTCACTCTAGCCCAGGCTGACCTGGAATTCACCATGTAGTCTCAGAGTAGCCTCAAATTCACATCGATCCTTCTACCTGTGCCTCCTGAGTGCTGGGATCAAAGGCATGCGCCACCACACCCAGTTCATGTAGTTTTGATTTAGCTTCATACTTAATCCCCAGCTTTTAGAGCCTTTGGGAGGTGGAGCCTTGTAGGAGAAGGTGTGTCACTGGGGGTGGGCCTTGAAGTTTATTAGCCCACTTCCCCTGAGTGTTCAAAGCTCACACTTGCTGCTTCCTCCCTGCTGATATGAGGAGATGTGACACTCACCTGCTTGTCCCTGCCATGTTGTCCCTGTCATTATGAAGCTTGCCCTCAAAACTAAGCCAGAAATAAACCTTTTCTTTCCACAAGCTGTTTCTGGTTGTTCTCTTGTTTTGTCCCAGCAATGAGGAGGTGACTGCTATAGTAGTGTAGCATGCAGAGTTCACAGCTGAGTAAGACTATTGGTGACAATTCTCCCCCGCAGCCTGCATAGCACCTTCTGGCACTATGAAAACTAGCCAGCAGGGAGGAAGCTTACAGCTTGGTTTCTCTAGGTCTGGAAACCAAACCATGTGGTGATTTCATCAATAGGGTTTTACCATCTCGTTCTAGTGGGAAACCAAGAACAATAGTAATAGCCTATATTGTTTGGCAGGCCTCAGAGGCCTCCTTGACCAACAACTCCTAGGGAAGTGTCCTACCCTGGCATTAAGACTGCCACTTAATAACTCATGACTTTTGGGGGGAGCAGCATCTATGCATATAGAAAGCATCAGGTGCAAATAAATGCCAGATGCATGTGCATGTGGCTTACATGGGTACTAGGGAATTGAACCTGGGTCCTTAGGGTTCACAGGCAAATGCCTTAACCACTAAGCCATCTCTTTGGCACCTTCAACTCCTTAAATTATATTTTTAATCAACTTAAAAAGTAGTAGATTTCTTTATGACCTCTTCATACATACTTACTTTTGGTTGACCCTACCCCTGTCCATCTGTGTGTGAGAGAGAGAGACGATTCTGCATATGAGAAAAAACACATTCTTTGTCCTATGTTTTTGACCACTTAACTATAATACATTGTGAAATACTTCTTCTCTGGTAATGTCTATTTGAGGTTTTAAGTGCTTTCCTGTATTTCTTTTTTCCAAGATTTAGGAAATTTTTCTGTTACTACTTTATTAAATAGGTCTGCTATATCTTCAGCATGTAGTTCTCCTCTCTCTGGTATGCCAAGAAGCCAGATACTGATGTGTGTGTGTGTGTGTGTGTGTGTGTGTGTGTTCTTCGTTGTTGTGGCAAAATACCCAAGGGTAAAACAGCTTAAGGGAAAAAGCATTTTATTTGGCTTGTGGTTTCAGAGGTCAGATGTCTCCGTTGTTTTGGGGCCTGTGGTGAAGAATACTTCATGGTAGAAGGGTTTAGCAGCACAGAGCTGCTTCTCTATGGAAGCTAAGAGAAGAAGGAAGAGGGAAGAGACAAGATTTTTTTTTGTATATTTTGAAGTTTTGTTATTGATTTTTCTAGGTATATGTGTGTGGTATACATGCATGCGTATATTTGCATGTCCATTGTGTGTAGGTGCACCTGGGTGCTTGTGTGTGGAGGTTGAGACTGAGTCAGGTGTTTTCCTTAATTGTTCTCAACCTTATTTTTTATTTTATTATTATTATTATTGGTTTTTAGAGGTAGGGTTTCACTCTAGACCAAGCTGACCTGGAACTCACTTTGTAGTCTCAGGGTGGTCTTGAACTCATGGTGATCCTCCTACCTCTGCCTCCCAGGTGCTGGCATTAAAGGTGTGCACCACCACGCCTGGCTATTTTTTTTCTTTTTAAAAAATATTTTATTTATTTGAGAGAGAGAGAGAGAAGCAGATAGAGCGAGTGAGAGAGAGAATGGTGTGCCAGGGCCTCTAGCCCTGCAAACAAACTCCAGATACATGTGCCACCTTGTGCATCTGGTTTATGTGGGTACTGGGGAATTGAACCTGGGTTCTTTGGCTTTGTAGGCAAGAGCCTTAACTGCTATGCCATTTCTCCAGTCCAGGGTTTTTTTTTTTTTTTTTTTTAAGACAAGGTCTTTCACTGAACCTGCAGCTTGCCAATTCAGCTAGTTTAGCCAGCCAGCAAATCTAGGATCCTCCTGCTTCCTCCTCCCTAGCACTGGGATTATAGACACATGCTGCCCCACCTGGCTGTTATGTAAGGGTTGAGGGTCTGAGCTCAGGTCCCCACTATTGTGCAGTGAACACTTTATCAACTGAATCATCTCCCTAACCCCTCAGCTTAGGTGTTTGTTATCTGACTTATTGAACTAATAAATTCCTATTGTTTAAGTCATTCAAGTCTATAGTAACTTTTTATAGCAGCCCTTAAGCCAATACAAAATTAGTACGAAGAGGGCTGGGTAGAACACTTGTATATCATATGCAAGACCATGAGTTCAATCCATAGTTCTGAAAAAAAATCAACAAAAATAAAATATTAGTGCAAGAGCAGGGTGTCTATCCAAAACTGATGAAAGCATACTATAGTAAAAGAAGAAAAATAAATAGAAGGCAAAACAAATAAAAGGTCTCATCTCTGGAGCTTGCACTCTGTAACTGTGCCACCAATTCATAGAGAAAGGAGTCAGGGCTGGAGAGATGGCTCAGCAGTGAAGGCGCTTGCCTGCAAAGCCAAAGGACCCAGGTTCATCTCCCCAGGACCCATGTAAGCCAGATGCACAAGGTGGAGCACATGGCTCGAGTTCATTTGCAGTGGCTGAAGGCCCTGATGCACCCATTCTCTCCATCTCTCTCTGCCTCTTTCTCCCTCTCTATTGCTCTCAAATAAATAAATAAGAATAACATATTTTTTTTAAAAAAAAAGAAGGAAGCCAGACATGGTGGTGCACACGTTTAATCCCAGCACTCGGGAGGCAGAGGTAGGAGGATCATCATGAGTTTAAGGTCACCCTGAGAATACATAGTGAATTCCAGGTCAGCCTGGGCTAGAGTGAGACCCTACCTCGAACAAAATAAAAAGAGTGAGAGACAGATGTAAGCATCTTAAATTCTGCCCCTTCCCCTTGCACCAAGAACACCTTCATAATAGAGCAGATTCTCTGGATTTCTAAGAATGGTTTTTCTCCACAGGGATTTTCTCTTAGATATTGAAGCCTAGGTTCTTCAACATAGGAAGTGAATTTAGACCAATACTTAGCCTAAAGGTAAACTGATTATAAGTAGTATTGATACCAGTATTCTAAGTCAGAATATAAACTACATTGCCAGGCTTTCTAGGAACAACTTAATTTTATAGATAGGAAGAGAGAAATGGATGGAGTTATCAGTTCAAGGTCATATAGCCCAGGTCTGATTGATTTCAAAGTCTCTGTGCTTTAATGACTATCTTGTCACAGTTAGTTCAACCTGCAGTGCCATAGGACACAGAATAAATGAGTGAATCTTCTGTTCTCTCCTTATGGGATTCTTACCTTGAAAACAAGGGTGGGTATTAATTTATAGGCTGAGACTGGAGTGAATCAAATGGAATGCTTGTCCTTGATATAAAATTTAAGATGGTACAAAAAAACACTCAGGAGCTGGAGACACATCTTAGTGGTTAAGGCATTGGCCTGAAGAGCCTAAGGACCCAGGTTCAATTCCCCAGTACCCACATAAGCCAGACACACAAGGTGACACATGCATCTGGAGCTTGTTTGCAGTGGCTAGAGTCCCTAGAAGGCCCATTCTCTCTCTCTCTCTCTTCTCTCTTTCTGCCTCTTTCTCTCTCTAATAAAATAAAATAAAATCTTAAAAAACAAACACTTAGTAATTAAGATTAATACCCAGGCAAACTGTCTTGTGCTCACAATTCCAGGACTCAGAAGGCAGAGGCAAGAAAATGGCCACAAGTTTGAGGCCAGCCCCATCTACACAGCAAGTTTCCATCCAGGCAGGGCTACATAGCTATACCCTGTCCAAAAATCAAAACAGATAAATAATAATTTCATACACTATTTAAAAAATTAATTTAAAAGAATTCATGATGGACAAAATAGTGTAATTTTTGGTGTTGGGGCATCTGCACATATATGTGCAGATGTATGTACATACAAGCAGAAGTCAGAGCAGCATGTCAGGCGTCCCTCTCCACTACCACTTTTCCACATTATTTCCTGAAGACATACTCTCTCCCTGAAACTTCAGCTCATATTTTGCTAGATTGGCTAGTCAGTGAGCCCCAGTGATCTTCCTTGCCTCCACCTCCCACAGCACTGGGATTATAGGGATGTGTGGCCAAGCCCAGCTTTTGATGTGGGTACTGGGGATCAAACTCAGGTCCTCACACACTGTTCTTACCTACAGGGCCATCTCCCCTGATCCCAACTGGTATAATTCTTTGGGGGGAGGGGGAGTCTGAGGTAGGGTCTCACTCTAGCTTAGGCTGACCTGGAATTCGCTATATAGTCTCAGGATGGCCTTGAACTCTGGGTGATCGTCCTATCTCTACCTCCCAAGTGCTAGGATTAAAGGCATGTGCCACCACGCCCAGCCCCAATTGGTATAATTTTAAATAAACGTTAGTTCTGTGCAGAGCTGTGTTAAAGCCTAAGAAAAGAAAAAAAAAAAAAGTGTGTCCCTTCCATGGCAGCCAATTCATCAATATCTCCAACATCTACTTCTCTGCTGATGTCACTTCCAATGGGGAGAATTGCCATGTATTATCATTTTTCTTAACCAAGTGATGTTCCTAAGCAATTTTTATTTAAAGTTGGAATATATTTTTGGTATAAATGAAATAGGTAAACTTAAAAACATCATGGGGGCTGGAGAGATTGCTTAGCAGTTAAGGCATATGCCTGTGAAGCCTAAGGATCCAGGTTCAATTCTCCAGATCCCATGTAAGCCAGATGCACATGGTGGCACATGCATCTGGAGTTTGTTTGCAGTGGATAGAGGCCCTGGCATGCCCATTGTCACTCTCTGTCTCTAATGAATAAATAAATAAATAAATAAATAAATAATAAAATCTTTAAAAAAAAAAACATCTTGGAATTGGGTGTACTGTTGTGCACCTGTAATTCCAGTACTTGGAGGCTAAGACAGGAATGATCCTAGTTCAAGAACAGCCTGGTCTATGTAGCAAGATCCTGTCTCAAAAAACAAACAAACTGGAGCTGGAAAGATGGCTCAGTAGTTAAAGGTGCTCGCTTACAAAGCCTGCCCACCCCGGTTCAATTCCTCTATACCCATAAAGCCAGACGCACAAAGCGGCACATATGTCTGGAGTTCATTTGCAGTGGCAGGAGATCCTGGCGCCCTATACTCACACTCCCCTCACATCTCTTGTCTGTCTCTTGTCTCTAAATAAATAAATGAAAAAAAGTTAAAGACCAACAAACAGAAATACTAAGTTTTTTATTATTATTATTTTTTGGAGAGAGACACAGAGAGAGACAGAGAGAGGGAGAGGAAGACAGAGATGGGCGCGCCAGCAGTGTCTCAGCTGCTGCGAAAGAAATCCAGATGTGTGCACCCCCTTGTGGTCAAGTACGGCATTGCGCCCTTGCGTCACTTTGCATCTGGCTAAACGTGGGACCTGGAGACTGGAACCGCTGGAGATTGGAACCAGTGTTCTTAGGCTTAGGAGGCAGGCGCCTTAACCCCTAAGCCATCTCTCCAGCCCAGAAATACTAAGCTTTTATACATCCACTTTTTAGTTTTCAAAAAAAATTCGGGGCTGGGGAGATGGCTCAGTTAGAGTTCTTGCTAAGCAAAGAGAGCCTGAGAGGGCCTGCGTTCAGTTCCCAGCATCCACATAAAAAGGCAGGAGTAACCACACAGGCCTGTAACTGTAGTCCTGTGCATAATGAGATTGGGGGCAGGATGGCCATGAGAGAATTGCTGGAGCTCACTGGTCAGCCAATCTGACTGACAAAATGGCAGCTGCAGGTTCAGCGAGACTTCTTTCCAAGAAAATGCTGATCAAGAGAGGCGGACACCTGATGTTCTCTCCTGTCCCCTGCATACATTGCACGTACACACCACAGCATACCACACATTTACACACACACACACATAACACACACACACACCAATTTTTTAACCACTTTAATGTTCTGAAGAAAATTTACTTACTAAAATCTGCATTAAAGCATGTATGATGCACATTTTCCCCCCTTTGCCTCAGAATCTAATGTGAAGACACAGCTTATTGATTCGGCTGCATAGGACTAACTAATTGCAAAATAGAATTCTTAGTGTTAACTTGCTCTATGAGATTGGGTGTGAACTGGAAAAGCGCTTCTTAATATACAGTATTCCCATTTTGAAGACACCAGAAACTATTAAAACAGGTTGAATAACTGTCCAAAGTTTCAGCCTCTGCTGGGTGGTGAAGACGAGACTTGAGTTGAGGTTATGTCACCCTAGACTGTGTTATGATAAGGTCTCCACTATGTACTATTAATAGACTTGATTAGCTAATAAGCTGGTTTTCTTTCTCGTCCATGGCTTAGTTTGGGTTGGGTACATTTATTTTCCACTAAAATTTGATTTTTGTCTTGTTTTGTTTTTTTGTTCTGTGGGGAATAGGGTCTCATGGAAGCCCACTGGCCTGGATCTTGCTAAATAGCCACAACTAGTTTGAATTCCCGATCCTCCTGCCTCCACCTCAGTGGTCCTGGGATTACAGATGTGCACCATTATGCCTATCTAAATATTTGATTTTTATAGAACATCTCATGAGGCTCAGATATGTTGGGAAAGCGCTTTATATAGTATGGACAGAAGCTGATCCACCCTGTAGTCTCCTTAGGAGAGAGTGAAGATTTTTAAACCATAGAAAATTTTGAAATTAGATATATGTTTCAATTAGACACTAGTGACCAGTGCAAAAGATAATGGAAATGGGAAAAACAAATTGGTTTTTAAAGGGTGGACCAATGAGGACAAATGAACAAATGAGAGGTGTGTTAACTAAGACAGTGGCAGAAGGAAGAAAAGGGGTTACCTCCAGGCATCCTCACTCTTCCTTCCCAACTGAAGTAGGTTAAGGATTGAAGTGTCTTCTACTCCAGCCCTCCATGAATATCCACTGGTAAACAATGCTACTTCATATTCTTCCCAAGTGCTATAATACTGATTTACTCAATATACACCAACAATTGAACATGATGGGTAACAACACAAAGGAACCCACTGTTGGTCCTGTTCAGAGAGCAGAATATTCATCTTTGTGAAGGTTTAGTCCTTGATGGATACAGGTTAAGCCTCTTTTCTCACCTCTACTCAGGGCCATTCTGAGAGAATAAATACATTCTAAGAGAAAAATAGCCAGTAAATATTATTACTAACCTGCATTACTGTTCAGCCTCCTGGGTGGGAGAGAGAGATAAAGGAGAGGAATTGCAGCCTTCAGAGCACACAGCCAGCATGATTCTGAGTTCCTTCTCTGGAGCTGGTCTTCCAAAGTGAACAAGCTGTTCCTGTCCACATGTGAGGAAGCTCTGTATGACTCAAAGCCTGCTCTGCTTGCTGTGCCAGTCCATCGTGTCCCAAGGGTTTGGGGGCCATATTTAGAATTTTCAGATGTGTTTTTAAATATTCATATTTATTTATTAGAGACAGAGTGAGAGAGAGAGAGAGAGAGAATGGGTGCACCAGGGCTTCTAACCACTGCAAATGAATTCCAGACACATGGGCCACCGTGTGCATCTGGCTTATGTGGGGCCTGGAGAATCAAACCAGGGTCTTTAAACTTCACAGGCAAGTGCCTAACCATTGGACCATCTCTCCAGCCCAAGTTTTCAGATTTTTGTTTGTAATAAGAACAGAGGCAGAATTCTCATATAGGGATTCTAGACAGGAGCTGAGTTTTCTTTTTTCTTTGATGGATTTTTTAATATTTTATTTTTATTTATTTATTTGACAAAGAGAAAGAGAGAGAATGAGAGAGAGAGAGAGAGAGAGAGCATGTGCGAACGGGTGCGCCAGGGCCTCCAGCCACTGCAAATAAACTCCAGACACATGCACCACCTTGTGCATCTGGCTAACATGGGTCTTGGGGGATCGAACCTGGGTCCTTTGGCTTTGCAGGCAAACACTCTAACTGCTAAGCCATCTCTCCAGCCCTTCTTTAATGGATTTTGAGACCAATCCTTGCTATGCAATCTCATTACTTCTGTATCACCATGCCTCACTCCAGTAGTTTTTGTTTTCTTTCTTACTTATTTTATTCTTTGGTGAGTGCATATGTGTGGTATGATGAGTATATATGATATGCATATGGGTGCATGTGTGAGTGCAGGCACCTCCATGCCAGAGCATGCATGTGAGGTCAGAGGACAATTTTCAGATGTTGATCCTCACCTTCCACCTCAACCGAGACAAGGTGTCTTGTTCTCATCATTGTTCTCCAGGCTAGCTGGTATCCGTAAGCCACCAGGGAATTTACCTGACTCCATCTCCCAACTCGCCACCATTGAGCTGAGATTAAAGAAGCCCCCACAGCTTCTGGATTTTATGTGGGCTTGGGGGATCTGAACTCAAGTACTTGGGCTTGTGTTGCAAACATTTTATCCACTGAGCCATCTCCCCAGCCTCTAAATTTTTTTTTGAAAGAGGGTCTCATGTAGCCAGCTCAAGTTGGTCTTGAACTTGCTATGTAACTGAGGATGACCTTGAATTTCTGATCCTCCTTCCTCCACCTCCCAAGTGCTGACATTACAGGCATGTGCTACCATGCCTAGGTCAGATAGGGTCTTTATATATATATGAGCCAGTGAATACTCCATTGACTTGTCCACATGACCTCTCAGAAGCTCTGTCCTCTGAGGGACACTGTCCTGAAAACTAGCTGCCTTGATCTTGCTGGATTCTCAGCTTTAGCTCCAGTTCCAGCTCAGTGAACCTGTTGAGGTCTGCTGCATTCTCCTCTCCTGCATTGTTTCTTGGAAACTCTTTCAGTGACAGTAAACTAGAGCAACCACAGAGCGCCTCTTACATGTCCTTCTCAGAGATTGGTGTTCTCATTGCTTCATAGTATCTTGAAAATGGTTTCATATATCTTGTTCTTTTCATTGTTAATTTTAGGTAGGTGGATTAAAACGAGTTACTGGTGCTCCATCTTGACCAGAAGCAAAATCTCATGTGTGTGGGGGGGGTGAGGGGCTGGAGGGATGGCTTAGCGGTTAAGGTGTTTGCCTGCAAAGCCAAAGGATCCTGGTTTGATTCTCCAGGACCCACGTAAGCCAGATGCACAAGGGGGCGCAGGTGTCTGGAATTCGTTTGCAGTGGCTGGAGGCTCTGGCGTGCCCATTCTCTCTCTCTGCCTCTTTCTCTCTCTCAAATAAATAAAATATGTTTTTTAAAAAACCCACATGTGTTGTAAATCCTCACTCAATAATATGCACAATGTACCAGACAGTTGACTGTGGCGATCAAGGCAGCTTTTATAACAGACAATTTAGTAGTGAGAACAAAAGGCCCATTAAGGAAAGTATTACAACCTTATGTATCAAGTTCAAATCAAAAAGGGATTAGTTTACGACATATAAGTGTCAAAGAGGAGATATTTAACAAGGGCTTGAAGATAATCAAGAGTCCTTGAATAAGACTGAACTCTGACCATGGTCCCTGGTAGCTACATAGAAATATTCCATAGTTTCATTCAAAGTGACAAAATCTGGATGAAAGGCAAAGAATCAAAAGTGTGAATATGGCCTGGGAGTGTGGCTCAGTGGTAAAATTCTTACTTAGCATGCACAAAGCTCCAAGTTCAATACCCAGGACTAAAAAAAAAACAAACAAAAGTGTAAGTACTAAAAAGAACTTCTATAAGAATGTAATGACTTAAGAATCAAATCAGCACAGGTCTGTATTCCCCTACTTGTGTGTGTGTGTGGCAGTGGAGGGGGTGGCACTGAGGGAGGAAGATTATGAGTTTGAGGCCTGCCTGGGCTATACAGCAAAACCTTGTCTCAAACAAAACAAAACAAAACAAAACAAAACAAAACAAAACAAAACAAAACAAAACAGAATCAAAACAACCTACACACAGATTCTTTTTGTAGTATCACTTTGCTCCTATCATCTTTCTCCATTTAGAAATGCAACTGTTTCTGACTAACAGCAGCTTTTAAGTCTAAAAAGTCCAAGGCACATATCACATTGAAGTCTCTCTATTTTCTTTTCTTTCTTTTCTTTTCTTCTCTTTTCTTTTTTTTTTCTTTCTTTCTTTCTTTCTTTCTTTCTTTCTTTCTTTCTTTCTTTCTTTCTTTCTTTTTTCTTTTTTCCTTCCTTTCCTTTTTTCCTTCCTTTTTTTTTTTTTTTTTTTGAAGTAGGATCTCGATTCCAGGCTGATCTGGAATTTACTATGTAACCTCAGGCTGGCCTGAACCTCACAGCAATCCTCCTACCTCTGCCTCCCGAGTGCTGGGATTAAAGACATGTGCTACCATGTTTGCCCTCCATTTTCTTTTTTTTTTTTTTTTTTTTTTTTTATTTTTATTTTTTATTTATTTATTTGAGAGTGACAGAGAGAGAGAGAGAGAGAAGAGGCAGATAGATAGAGAATGGGTGTGCCAGGGCCTCCAGCCACTGCATACGAACTACAGATGCATGCACCACCTTGTGCATCTGGCTTACGTGTGTCCTGGGAAATCGAGCCTCAAACCAGGGTCCTTAGGCTTCACAGGCAAGCATTTAACCACTAAGCCATCTCTCTAGGCCCTTCTTTTTCTTTTCTTTTCTTTTTTTTTTTTTTTTGAGGTAGGGTCTCACTCTAGGCCAGGCTGACCTGGAATTCACTCTGTAGTCTCAGGGTGGCCTTGAACTCATGACAACCCTCCCACCTCTACCTCCTGAGTGCTGGGATTAAAGGCGTGTGCCACCACGCCCGGCTTTCTTTTCTTTCTTTTCTTTTTTTTTTCTTTTCTTTTCTTTTCTTTTCTTTTTTTCTTTCTTTTCTTTCTTTTCTTTCTTTCTTTCTTTCTTTCTTTCTTTCTTTCTTTCTTTCTTTCTTTCTTTCTTTCTTTCTTCTTTCTTTCTTGTTTTGCGAGGTAGGGTCTCACTCTGGTCCAGGCTGACCTGGAATTAACTATGTAGTCTCAGGGTGGCCTCAAATTCTCAGCGATTCTCCTACCTTTGCCTCCTGAGTGCTGGCATTAAAGGCGTGTGCCACCACACCCGGCTCTTTTTCTTTTTTTAAACATTCTTTTATTTATCTTACTTGAGAGAGAAGCAGATAGATGATAGAATAGAATAGAATGATAGATAGATAGATAGATAGATAGATAGATAGATAGATAGATGGATGAATGATGGGAGAGAGAATGGGAGCACTGAGACTTCAGCCACTGCAAATGAACTCCAGATGTATGTGCCACTTTGTGCATCTCGCTTATGTAGGTCCTGGAGAATTGAACTTCCATTCTTTGGCTTTGCAGGCAAGTGCCTTAACCACTGAGCCATCTCTCCAGCCCGCCTTTCTTTCTTTCTTTCTTTCTTTCTTTCTTTCTTTCTTTCTTTCTTTCTTTCTTTCTTTTTCTTTCTTTCCCTTTCTTTCTTTTTCTTTCTTTCTTCTTTTTTTCTTTCAAAAACATTATATTTATTTATTTACTTGAGAGAGAGACAGAAGGAGGGAAACAGAGAGAGTGAGTATGGGTGCACCAGAGCCTTCCACCACTGCAAATGAACTCCAGACGTATGTGCCGCTTTGTGTATCTGACTTTATATGGGTACTGCAGAATCAAATTCAGGTCATCAGACTTTGCAAGCAAGTGTCTTTAATCACTAAGCCATTTCTCCAGCCCCCATTTTCTGTTGTGGGTTCTTGCTTTTCCCTCATAGGCCATGCTTCACCAGTGCAATGCACTCAACGTGTCCTTCCAGACTTTTGAAATGTTTGTTCCTTCTCATGGTGTCTATGTAGTTAATTGTCATTCATCCGGAAAAGCTCAGCATCAAATGAGTACTTTGCAATTGCCTTGCTACCCACTACTACTTAGAGCATAACTCAAGTGCAGCATAGTCACAGAGAATTGGAACCATTCCGAAGTTTGCTGGAGGTGAGCTCAGTCATTTTTATATCCTGTGCTTTCACACAAATTTCTCTTTCTTTCTTTCTTTTTCTTTCTTTCTTTCTTTCTTTCTTTCTTTCTTTCTTTCTTTCTTTCTTTCTTTCTTTCTTTCTTTCTTTCTTTCTTTCTTTCTCTTTCTTTCTTTCTTTCTCTCTCTCTCTCTTTCTTTCTTCTTTCCAAGCAGAGAGAGAGGGGTAGGGGGAAGAAAAAGGGAGGGTGAAAGAGAGAATAGGCACACCAGGGCCTCCAGCCACTGACACTTTGTGCATCTGGCTTTACATGGGTACTGGGGAATCAAACCCTAGTCATTAAGCTTTGCAGGCAAGCGCCTTACAACTGAGCCATCTCTCCAGCCCCACAAAGGAGATTTTGATGAGTGTTTGGTACGTGAATAAATGAAATGTAAGTGGGCTAAAATAATAGGACCCTTTTCCACATATAAAAGTATATTTTTCAGCAGCAACTTCTTCAATGGAAATGGGTCAAAAGATTTTTTAAACTTATGTTTACAAACAGTTTAGCATTTGGGAAGAGAAATTCTTGAATTTCTTAATGAGTTCTCTTGAAAGAAATGATGAGAAAGTAACCTATCAATTTAAGTAAAGATATCCTTTTAAAAATATTTTATTTAGCCGGGCATGGTGGCACACGTCTTTAATCCCAGCACTTGGGAGGCTGAGGTAGGAGGGTTGCCGTGAGTTTGAGGCCACCCTGAGACTATGTAGTGAATTCCAGGTCAGCCTGAGCTAGAGTGAGACCCTACCTCGAAAAACTAAATATATGTCAAATATGTGTGTGTGTGTGTGTATGTGTTTGAGAGAGACAGAGAGAGAGAGAGAGAGAGAGAGAGAGAGAGAATGGGCACATCAAGGCCTCTAGCCACTGCAAACAAACACCAGACACATGTGCCACCTTGTGCATCTGGCTTACATGGGTACCAAGGAATCAAACCTGGGTCCTTAGGTGTCACAAACAAGTGCCTTAGCCATTAAACTCTCTCTCCAGCTCCTGACTTTTTATTTATTTATTTATTTTTAGTTTTTCAAGGTAGGATCTCACTCTAGCTCAGGGCTGACCTGGAATTCACTATGTAGTCTCAGGGTGGCCTCAAACTCACAGTGATCCTCCTACCTTTGCCTCTCAAGTGCTGGGATTAAAGGTGTGTACCACCACACTAGGCTTGAAGATGTTTCCTTCTTGCTGGTACATAAACTCATGGTGCACTTACAGGTGATCCCATCTTGGATCTGATGACACAGAGTACATGGTCTTTCTTATTGTCTTAGAGATTTAATGTAGCCATTGGGTATAGTATTACAAATGTCTCTGTAGGATGCTGTTTAGTTATTTCTTTTTTAAAAAAATATTTTCATTAGTTATTGGAGAGAGAGAGAGGCAGATATACAGAGAGAGAGAGGGAGGGAGGGGAGAGAATGGGTGCACCAGGGCCTAAAACCACTGCAAACAAACTCCAGATGCATGCACCACCTTGTGCATCTGGCTTATGTGGGTGCTGGGGATTTGAACCTGGGTCCTTAGGCTTTGCAGTCAAGTGCCTTAACCACTAAGCCATCTCTCCAGCCCTGTTTTATTTTATTTTATTTTTTTTTGGTCTTTCCAAGTAGGGTTTCACTCTAGCTCAGGATGACCTGGAATTCACTATGTAGTCTCAGGGTGGCCTTGAACTCATGGAGATCCTCTTACCTCAGACTCCCAAGTGCTGGGATTAAAGGCGTGTGCCCCTACACCTGGCAAAGCCCTGTTTGCTTGTTTGTTTGTTTTTAATGATAGAGAGATCTTTATTATGCACTCCAATAGATACAATACTCTGGGTTTATTTTCTCATTTTACCCTTGCAACTATGTAGTGGTTATTACTGCCATCAGCTTACAAATAAGAAAGTAGAGATGCAGAGGAATTCAGTAACAGCCAAGGTCATATAGCCACTTGTGACTGAATTAGGTTTAAAATCAAGTCTGTTGGCCCCACCAGAAGATAACTCACAATTAACTTACTTTATAGCAACATAGTTCAGCCTATAGATCACACCCCCAGTGGGCATGAAGTCACCAACCCATACTTGGACATTGAAGTTGCAGTGTTTTCCAGACAGGACAGCATGGACCCTAGACCCAGGAGAGTTACAGTGCTGCCTCACCACAGAGAAAGCTTTGTCTACAGGCTATTGGGGATAATGGGTGCTGGCTTATTTGTTCATTCTTACAGCTGCAAATGGAACCAGGCCTCACACATGCTAGGCAAATGCTCTATTACTGAGCTACATCCCCAGCCTAAGTAACTTTGTGTGTGTGTGTGTGTGTGTGTGTTTATAGAAGTGTATGGTATTGTACATATGTAAGTAGAAGAACAGATTACAGGGAGGGGAAAGGCCTAAGCGAGGCCATGGGAAGAGAATGCATAAAAGAAGGGCAGGGGGAGGGTCAATCAAAATTCAAGATAGTCTGAATAAGACTTATGTAAACCTACTTTTTTGAATAATGGCACATCCAGAAGCTATAGACTGTTACTAGAAAAATTTCAGTGCCTGGGATGGGATACCTTCCAGTGAGTTGTTGGCCAAGGAGGTCCCTGTAGACTCTAAAACATTAAAGGCTATTGCCAAGGCCCTTGGTTTCCCATGAGAACAGATGGTAAGACCCTATTGCAGAAGACATCTCTTGCCTGAGAGGCAAGGTCACTGAGAAAGCAAGCTGGTGCTGAGCAGAAAACCTCTCCCTGTATACCAGCCAACTGAAAGCTGGAAAAAGCTGCACTGCATGCAGCCGTATGGGAGACAGAAGTCATCAGTGGTAAAAACAGTGGACACTGAATATTCAAGTTTGGCCAGACAGGCCCAATGACCAAAAGGGTGCAATAGTGGCATGTCTGCTCTTGAGGAAACCAGCTGCTCCCTAATGGGACTGAAGGCCCTCTCTATGGGAGGGAATACATGCCTGGTACTAAAAAACTAATCAAAAGTCTATGGCAAGAGAGGTCATGAGCCTTAGGGGTATAAAGCCTGCTCTTGTCTGGCTAAATGTATATATTATTCCCACCAAACTGCCCTGAAAGCACTACACTTAATGTTCATATTCACATATTAATGCTACATATTACTGTTTGGAACAATCTGAGTGATCAATTTTATAAAAGAACTTTTGCAGTTTAACATCCATTATACATGGCACTCATATATCACCCACAAAACTGCCTTTTAGAAAACAAGTAAGGGGGGGTGCTGGAGAGATAGCTTAGCAGTTAAGGTGTTTTCCTGCAAAGTCAAAGGACCCAGGTTTGATTCCCTAGGACCCACATAAGCCAAATGCACAAGGTAGCACATGCGTCAGGAGTTCATTTGCAGTAGCTTGAGGCCTTGGCATACCCGTTCTTGTAAGGAAAGTACAACAAAGCAAAGGAGAACACTGGACTTGATCTCTGTAGACAGACTATTTACTGAGAGAAATGGCAAGGAACAGGAGCCTTCCCACGGGATGAAGACTGGAGCATTGAGCTAGGCTGGGGTTCAAGCTTATAAGGAGGATTCTAAGGAAAACAGACTGTACCAGCTGCAGGTGCAAGGGAAGTAGAAAAGGAGCTGTAGTTGTTTGTGTCCTTGCTCAGAATAAGCTTTTCAAGATTTTCTGATTTAAGGGAAGTTTATCAATCAGGGGAGTTGTCAGACCTGTCAAGTCTGCTTCTTTATGATCTACTAGTCTTAGGGATAGTTATTAACTCTTTAGTTCCCTCTGGTTTTCAGGGAGGGCTATTAACCCTTCAGTTCTAACTCTCTCGCGCAACCTCTCTCTCTCTCCCTCTCTCTGTCTCTAATAATAAAAAAATCCAAGTGAGGGGCTGGAGAAATGGCTGAAGGGTTAATAGCCTTCCCTGAAAACTAGCAGGAACTAGAGTTATTAACCATTCCTAAAGCTCACGGGCAATTAAGAAGCCACAGAGGTATTCGGCCTCATGAAGCTGGACACCTTCCCTGATTGATGTACTCTCCTTAGCCCAGATGGCCTTGAAGGACCAGAGACCATCTGAGACATCTTAGACATTCCCGGCTGAAGAAGCCTATTCTGAACAAGGACACAAACAGCTACAATTTTCTTATCAACTGCACCTGGTACAGTCTCTCTCTTAGGATCCTCCTTATAAGTTTGAACCCCAGCCTGGCTCAATGCTTAAGCCTTCATCCCATGGGAAGGCTGCTGCCCTTCACTGTTCCTCTCAATAAACAGTCTGTCTATAGAGAACAAGTCCGGTGTTCTCTTTTGCTTTTCTCTTACACTTTCCTTATAATGGCTTAGTGGATAAAACATTTGCCAGAAAAGCCACAGGACTGAGGTTTGATTACCCAGTTGTTAGGAGCACTAGTAATAGTAAACAAACAAACAAAAAAAAAAATGGAGGCACTCACCTATCAATAAGGACACCACTAGGGCAACCAGAGACTGCGACCAAAGACCAGCTGTGCACCAATTTGTGAATGAGGTAACCCTAAGGTGGGTGGCTAGAGTGACTGAGGAGAAAATGGGTATCAAAACCTCAGCAAGAGCTCAGAACACTGTCACTCAACTCAATGAGACAGACTCCATGTGCCTCTTTGTGTTGATACCCACCGTAAGGGGAAGAAGCAGCCCATGGGGCAGACAGAGGAGGGCTACTCTGATGCCCCACGGACCAAGTCGCTAGTGAGCTGCCTTGGGGCTAGGATATTGACCTAATTAACATGTGTGAAGAGTGAATAAAGTGTGGTAATTAAGCCCCCCCCCACGTGGTGGTGCACACCTTTAATTCCAGCACTCCCGGAGGCAGGGGTAGGAGGATCACCATGAGTTCGAGGCCACCCTGAGAATACAGAGTGAATTCCAGGTCAGTCTGAGCTAGAGTGAGACCCCGCCTTGAAAAATTTTTAAAAAGGTGGTGTAATTAAATTAACATAATCTGCCTCTCGACTACTTAATGCCAACACCAGTACACACATAAAGCCAGATGCACAAGGTGGCATATGCATCTGGAGTATGTTTGCAGTGGCTGGAGGCCCTAGTGCTCCCATTTGTCTCTCTCTTTGTCTTTTTCTCTCTCCTCTCTGCCTCTTTCTCTCTCTCATTTGAATAGATAAATAAAATATATATTTTAAAAAGAGTGACATGAGATCTTTAAGCAGAAAAGGGGACTATGGAATACCTGGGGGATATGGAATATATTCAGAGAAATATGGACTATCTGGATAGAATATTTCTGGCAAAATAGACAAGCAATCAGTGGCAGGTAGCATTTTTCTAGACTAAGAGAGATGAAGGAGCTTAGAGGGAGGAAGTCTTCTCACTCATTCCTCTTGCACCCTTTGGCATTATTGTGCCATGTACATGAATTTCTTTTAAATAATAAACAAAATAATTCAAAACTGACAATAATCAGGTTGGGCATGGTGGAACACACTACTTGGGAGGCAGAGGTAGGAGGATCATGGTGAGTCCAAGGCCGCATTGAGACTACATAGTGAATTGCAGGTCAGTCTGGACTAGAGTGAGACCCTACCTTGAAAAACTTAAAAAAAAAAAAAAAAAAAGAACAATAATGAAATGACAATACATCCTGTCAGGCCTCTTGCCGAGGCAACAAAGATGAAATACTGTGTAGAAGGGAAGGCTTCAAGTGTCTGTCCTACTCCGTCTACGCCATCAAGGCAGCTTGTCATTCATACACTCGGTTACACCATCTGTGACAATGGCAAGGAGAGGTCTGCAGGAGCTGTGCAAGGATCAAGTGAAAGCATCTGAATTAGGTTGTAAACAGAGGACCTTCAGTGACACAGGATCACTGTGAATGAATTCCTGGAGCTTGGGGGATGGTCTGGACTAGAGAAAGCAATAATCGCTGAATTCATTCATGTAAAAAATGTGGCAGTATCAAGCTAGTGCCTGTACAAGTTCTGCTAACTATCACTTGTTAAGAAATCCTGAGTAGAGCTGGGTGGTGGTGGTGCATGCCTTTAATCCCAGCACTCAGGAGGCAGAGGTAGGAGGATCGCCGTGAGTTTGAGGTCACCTTGAGACTACATGGTGAATTCCAGGTCAGCATGGGCTAGTGTGAGACCCTACCTAGAAGAAAAAAAAAAAAAAAACCTGAATATTGGCACACCAGGGCCTCTTCCACTGCAAGTGAACTCTAGATGCATGCGCCACTTTGGACATTTGGTTTTATATGGGTAGTGGGGAATTGAACCAGTGTCATGACGCTTTGCAAGTGCTTTTAATAGCTGAGCCATCTCTCCAGCCCATACCAGGAAATTTTATGTGGGTTCTAGGGATCAACCTCAGGTTCTCTGCTTGTAAGGAAACCACTTTACCAACCAGCCCTAATTAATTATTCCCTCTGATTTTGGGCCCTATTTCTACTCCCCATGTGTTGTGTTTATCCAGAGTTTCTTGAAAGAACTTGGAAGAAGAAGCACTTCACATCTGGAAAGGTCTCACTTGTGATAAGTTCCAGGTAATTGCTTTCTTTAATCCAGTTTATCCTCTAAGCATTCCCATGACATTTCCACTATGGGAAAAACAGTCAGCCCAGGATCCAGGTCAAAATTTCAAGCGCAGCTCAAGAGGAGAGGAAACCTGAAGAGGAGACTCACCAACACTCTTCATGGTGTACTCATATGTTGAGGGTATTTACAGCCTATATTTAACACCATTTAACATTCCCTGAGTTATGAGTGGATGATCATCCTTACCCAGAATTCCAGGTAGATTTTTTCCCTTCAGGATGGTCACATCTCTTCTCCTTTGTAGTATATTTATTTATAAGTTAATTCTTCTACATTCTATAATTCTCATGCTTCTTTTGTCAGACTGGCTGTAGCAGACAGCTTCAGGTTCGTTGAGATGAACTTCCAGACCAGGCACAGTTATGGAGGAAGGGATATTATTTATTAAAGCTTACAGATCCAGGGGAAGTTCCATAATGGCAGGAGAAGTGGCCTGCTCTTCCCAGGACCAGGCAAGAGAGCAAAAGCCAAGCCGCCAGCTACACAGCACACAGAGCAAAACTACAGCCAAAAGGTCACACAGCACACTTCAGGAACTCCTGCTAGGCATATTTGCATATCTTTACAATGGAATCTCAAACCTACACCATTAACACCTTAAGACCGGCCCCCAGCGACATTGCCTCTAGCAAGGTGATTGCAGATGCAAACTATAACTAGTAAAACACTGAATATATTGGGGGACATATATTCAAACTACCACACTGGCTAATTCAGATCAGTTTCTCAAAATAAATATTCAAGCCTTCAGTTTCTTGACCTGAATGAAACTGTTGAAGTGAACAAACCAGGTTCTCTGTTGGGTCCTGGAGTTGAGTGGGCAGACTGGCATTCACTGTGTTTGTTGTTGTTTTGGGGTGCTGAGGAGTGAAGCAAGGGCTTTGCACATGCTAGATGTACTAGTTACTTTCTTGTTGCTCTGACAAAATACCTAACCAGAAGCAGCTTAACTTAATAAAGGGTTTATGTTGGCTTACAGTTTGAAATGAAGATCCATCATGACAGGGAAGGCATGACAGAGGGATCTTGAGACACTGGTCACCTTCGGTTCACAGTGAGGAAGCAGAGAGTGATGCATGTTGATGCTCAGCCAGCTCTCTCCTTTTCATACTCATACTTTTTATACCTTTGTACTTTTTAAAAATACATTTATTCATTAATTTGAGAGAGGGAGAGAGAAAAAGAGAGAGAAGGAAAGGATGATCCTGAAGGAAACAGATAATTTAGGGGACAGGAGAGAATAGGTGCATATATGCACACAAAAATAAAACTACCTCCTTAAAACAATGATAAGGGGCTCAGCAGTTAAAGGCACTTGCTCACAAAGCCTGATTGTCTGAGTTCAATCCCCCAGTTCTCATGTAAAGTCAGATGCACAAGGTGGCACACTCATTTGCAATTCATTACAGTAGCAGGAGGCCCTGTCCTGCCCATTCATACACTCTCTTTTAAGTAAATAAATAATTTTTTTAAAAGAAACAATGATTAAAAAGAGATAAAATGAACCAGGAAATTCATTTTTATTTTATTTTTTTATTTTTGGAGAGAGACACAGAGAGAGACAGACAGAGAGAGAGGGAGAGGGAGACAGATAGAGAATGGGCGCACCAGCAGTCTCTCAGCTGCTGAGAACGAAATCCAGATGCGTGCGCCCCTTTGTGGGCAAGTGCAGCATTGCACCCTTGCGTCACTTTGCATCTGGCTAAACGTGGGACCTGGAGATTGGAAACAGGTTCTTAGGCTTAGCAGGCAGGTGCCTTAACTGCTAAGCCATCTCTCCAGCCCAGGAAATCCAATTTTGAATTAATAGACATTCTAGGGGAAAAAACAAGGCAGTGAATGAAAGTGGGTGGAGGCAGGGGAAAAAGAACATTTCTCAGAGTTGATATAGAGTTTACTGATCCCTCAGGACCTGAAAACAGAGACATCAGAACCCTCATACATTGCTAGAGAGGAGGAGAAGTAAAATGTTATTGTTAATGTGTAAAAGTTTGGTGGCTAACTGGGCATAGTAACTCACACCTATAATACCAGCACTATGGAGGCTGAGGTAGGAGAATCATGGTGATTTAAAGGACAGCCTGGGGACACAGAGTGAGTTGCAGGTCAGCCTGGGCAAGAGAACTTAACTCAAAACACCAAATAAATAAATAAATAAAAATACAAACCAACAAAAAAAAATTTTGGCGGCTCCCCAGAATGTTAAATGTAGAATTATCACGTGACTCAGCAACTCCTTTCCAGTCATGTGCCAAAGAATTGAAAACAGATGCTCAAAACAAATATACAAGATACATGTGTGATCAAACAACACTTATAGGAAAACAAGTGAGACAAACAAGTCAATTGGCTACACCCTAGTGAGTCAGCTGCTCAATTAGTCACAGCTTAACTTGTTAATTGTTTACAGCCTAATCTGCTAACTGGCTACTGGACCGTCTGTAACCAGCCTCAGCTCTGTTACTGTGTTTGGTATGCTGGGTCCAGGACAGGTGCCCAGTCCAAATGCATGGCCTCCTATAAAAATGTTATTTAGTACTATGTAAATTGCACTGAATGAGATTGACCAGGACCTTAGTGTAGACAGAATAAGGAAATGGCAGGGTATTCCAACATTAGAAGTCAGCAGGAAAGGAGAATTCAGCAAAAGAAACCAAACAAGATGGCCAGCGAGGGAGGATACCAACCAGGAGAATGTGATGTCCTGGAAGCCACCAAAGAGAATGACAAGATAAGAGATCAGCTAGCTCTTTCAAGGACCAAGTGGTGCTAGGAGGTGGCATGAGAACATGAGTGGTCCATGGCATTGTTCATTGGGATACAAAAAAGATTATGAGATACACACCAGAAGGGTTTCTGGAATAGGAATGAAAATCTAATGTAAGTGGGTTAAACATGGAGCAGAAAATGAGACAATAAATAAACGCATATAGTCAAGTTCATGGAAGATTCTATAAATGAAAGTGGAAAAATATAGGACTAGGGAGATGTCTCAGCAGTTAAAGGTGTTTGTTTGCAAAGCCTGATGGTCCAGTTCAATTCTGCAGTACCTACATAAAGCCAGATGCACAAAGTGTCTCGTGATTATGGAGTTCATTTGCAGTGATAGGAGGCCCTAGTGTGCTCATGTTCTCTCTTTCTCTTTCACAAATATATATATTCAAGGTAGGGTCTTGCTCTAGTCCAGGCTGACCTGGAATTCACTATGTCTCAGGATGGCCTTAAACTCATGGTGATCCTCTTCTTCTGCCTCCCAAGTGCTGGGATTAAAGGCATGTGCCACCATGCTCGGCTACAAATAAGTATTTTTATATCTTATTTTTATTTATGAGAGTGAAAGGGTGTGTGTGAGACAGAGAGAGAGAGAATGGGTACATGGGACACCAGGGCCACTATCCACTGCAAACAGTTTCCAGATGCATGCGCCACAATGTATATTTGGATTACGTGGGTTCTGAGGACTTGAACCTGGGTCCTTAGGCTTCTCAAGCAAGCACCTTAACCACTAACACATCTCTCTAGCCCATAAAAATATTTTTTTAAGTGGAAAGACAGAGTGGTGAGCTGCAATAGGTCATTGAGTTAAGGAAGATTTTTTTTTTTTTAAAAAAATAATGGCAGTTATTTGAAACTACCCATAGCTGATAGGAAACATCCAATAGAGAGGGGGAAATGACCATTTAGAAAAGAGGGAGATAGGATGACAGGATCACAGTCAGTCCTTGATGGGGTAGAAGAGATAGATTTTACTTCACAAGTGGAGGGTTTGCACACTAACAGGAGGGAAAACATGTAGGGACAAGATTAAGGAAGATGTGTAAATAGGGGTGAAGGGAAGACTGAGAACATGGAATTATCTTCTAATTGATTCTACTTTATTGGGGGAAAGTGTGGTTATGCATGGAATTCTAGAGAGGAAGGAATAAAATGTTCTCCCAACAGAGAGATTGATAGAAAAAATATTGCAATGCTTGCAGGAGAAAGCACATCTTTGTAGCACTGAAGCCTTCAGCTCTAGTCACAGTGATCCTCTTACCTCTGCCTCCTGAGTGCTGGGGTTAAAGGTGTGTGCTACCACACTGGGCAGAGTAACAAGATTTCTTCATATAGATTTTCATCTGTTCTAATTCAACAGCAATGGTTGGGTGATGCCTTCCTCCAGGATGTTATGGAGGATAGAAAGATTTTCTTCTAAGCCATATGTCTCACACCTTTAACCCCAGCACTCAGGAGGCTGAAGTAGGAGGAACATAGTTAGAGGCCATTCTGAACTAGAGTGAGTTCCAGGCCTCTGAGCTGGTGTTAAACCCAGCCTAAAAAAAAAAAAATCTTTGCCTTCAGGCACCACAGTTGGAAAGGCATGATATGATATAGGGGGTCAAGGGAGGTGATCAGTTCTCAGTGAGAGCTCACAGGAAAGAATGGCTGCTCATGAAGAATAGAAAGATGTACAGTCATCTTAGCACACACACCTGCACCTACTAGAGAACACTCGGGTGTAGCTGTTTGAGTCTCAGGGAGGTCCCAACTAGTTAGAGGCTGCTTGATCTGGCTGCTGTGTCTTCTTGATCTTCCCCTTTTCTTTGCGAAATGCACCTGAAAGAGGCTAGCTGAGTCTTGGGAGCAAACTATCAACTTGTTCTAAGAACATATAAAAAGGTGAAATATAGTCTACCAATTCCCTTCTGTTTCACTGACCACTTATAATTACCAGAACCAAAAGTGGAGCAGCAGAGCTTTAAGTACTACGTGACATTTCATGCCATGTGCCCTTATTTATGTGGTACCATGTTAAGCAATCATTAGCTACCTCAGAATTTTTGGTGCCAATACAAATGTTTTGGACTCTTGGGTCTTTTTTTTTTTTTTTTTCTTCTTTTTTCGAGGTAGGGTCTCGCTTTAGCACAGGCAGACCTGGAATTCACTATGTAGTTTCAGAGTGGCCTCAAACTCATGGCAATCCTCCTAACCTCTGCCTCCCAAGTGCTGGGATTAAAGGCATGTGCCATCACACCCGGCTTTGTGTCTTCTTTTTATAAAAAAAAAAAGTTATTTATTTATTAGAGAGAGAAAGACGCACATAGAGAAAGAATAGAAGATACAGGGGCTGGAGAGATGGCTTAGCGGTTAAGGTACTTGCCTGTAAAGGCAAAGGATTCCAGTGTGACTCTCCAGGACCCACGTAAGCCAGATGCACAAAGAGGTGCATGCATCTGGAGTTTGTCTGTAGTGGCTGGAGGCCCTGGTGTGCCCATTCTCTCTCCCTCTTTCTCTCTCACACACACACATATAAATAAATTAAAAATTTTTTTAAAGTAGAAGATACAAAAATACGTATTCCTAATCTGCTACTGCAGGTGCACAGTAGTCCTCTCTCATCTGCAGTATTGCTTTTCGTGGTTTCAGTTACCTACAACCAACAGCGAGCTGCAAATATTACATGGAAAATTCCAGAAGTAAATGATTCATACATTTTAAGTTGCATGCCATTCTGAGTAGCATGGTGAAATCTCACACTATTCTGCTCTCTCACTGGCATGTGAACCATATCAGGAAACAGATGCAACAGTATTGAAGCCATTACCAACACAGATAGTACAGCTGGGCATGGTGGCATACACCTGTCATCCCAGCACTTGGGAGATGGACATAAGAGGATCAGGAATTCAAGGCCAGCTTGGCTACATTGAGAATTCAAGGCCAACCTGGGCTAATGAGACCCCTTTTAAGACAAAATAAAATAATAACAAAAATACATATCATACTAGGGAAGAAAAAATGCCTAATAGGGAATGGGCAGATGGCAGGTCCAAAAGCATTGTCTTTTCCTTGTTGTTTTAGGTAGTACCACTAGTGGACTTCAACACTGGGGAAACTTCTGGAGAGGCTTATCTTTTAGGCTGAGCTGAGCTGTGTTAGCTCCACCCTGGGATTCCACAGGAGCCAGTGGGTGGGTGTGAGAGCAGGGTAGTCACGCTGAAAGCGGAGCTTCATGGGGGCAGTACTGTGATGAAGGGAAGACAAGAGTCTGCATTGGTTTCTAGCTAAAGAGATGGCAGCATTTTTTTTTCTATGTTAGTGATTTCCTAGAACCGAAACAAAGGGATATAAAAGGCCAACAACAAAGGGGTGAGCTATGAAAACACAGGCAGAGGAAACAGAAGAAAGGATTGGTAATATGTAAGAGAATACTGGTTGGATGCAAGCTGAAAGTGTTAAACAAGATAAAAAGGAACTTATGTAAGGCATAATTCATGAAAATAGGGCAGTCATAGTTCTGTATTAACTACAGATACAATAACTGCATACGTGAAGAACCCATTTCAGAAATACAAGGAAAACTTACAAATTAAAGAATTAGGTAGATCTAAAAAATATGTAGGGAGCTGAATTCTAAAGTCAATACATCTGAACACTAAACCCAATAAACTTGATACAATAGAAAATTTTAATTATAGGGCTGGAGAGATGGCTCTGCAGATAAGGTGCTTGCCTACAAAGCCCAAGAACCCAGGTTTGATTCCCCAGTACCCATGTAAAGCCAGATGCACAAGGTGACACATGTGTTTTGAGTTCGTTTGCAATGTCTAGAGGCCCTGACACACCCATTCTCTTTGTCTGCCTCTCTCTTGCAAATAGTTAAATTAAAAAGAAATTTTAATCATGAATAGAAAATATGTTTTATGATCATGAAGTATGTAATGTATTATTGACCCCATATTTGATTAAAATAAAATCTTTTTATGTTTGTTTTGTTTTTTTGAGGCAGGGTTTCGCTCTAGCCCAGGCTGACCTGGAATTCACTGTGTAGTCTCAGGATAACCTTGAGCTCATAGCAATCCTCCTACTTCTGCCTCCTAAGTGCTGGGATTAAAGGCGTGCGCCACCATACCCGGCAAAAAGAAAATCTTAATTAAAAGTACAGAAAGCTAGGGATATAGCTCACTGGTTAAAAGGTGCTTTCTAGCCGGGCGTGGTGGCGCACGCCTTTAATGCCAGCACTCGGGAGGCAGAGATAGGAGGATTGCCGAGAGTTCAAGGCCACCCTGAGACTACATAGTTAATTCCAGGTCAGCCTGGACCAGAGCGAGACCCTACCTCGCAAAACCAAAAAAAAAAAAAAAAAAAAAAAAAAAGGTGCTTTCTTGCAAAGCCTGCTGGCCTGGGTTCAATTCCCCAACACCCAAGGCAAGCCAGTTGCAAAAAATGGTACAGTCATTTGCAGTGG
Organism: Orientallactaga sibirica; assembly: GCA_036365145.1. Taxonomy (NCBI): domain Eukaryota; kingdom Metazoa; phylum Chordata; class Mammalia; order Rodentia; family Dipodidae; genus Orientallactaga; species Orientallactaga sibirica. Next base: position 3,948,739 of record JAEOAD010000031.1, on the reverse strand, counting down.
CAAGAGACCCTGGTGTCCCTCCCCCCGCCCCATGCATATAAATAGGGATTAGGGAGATGGTTCAGTCCTTAAAAGTGCTTGCTTGCAAAAGCCTGTCAGCCTGGGTTTGGCCCAGTTTCAAATTCCCAGTACCAATGTAAATCCAGATACACAAAGTGGTGCATGCATCTGGAGTGTGTTTTCAGTGGCAAGAGGCCCTGGTGTGCCCATTCTCTCCCTCCCTCATATAATAACTAAGATATGTTAAGATTCTTTCATAAATACATTTTTAAAATACAGAATCCTCAGATCATACAGATATAAGTTAAGGGCTGGAGAGATGGCTCACTAGTTAAAGGCACTTGCTTGCAAAACCTGACAGTTTAGGTTCAATTCCCCAGATAGCTAGATGCATGGGATTAAAGGCATGTGCCACTATGCCCAGCCACATGCAATTTTTATGCATAGCAAAACAACAGAAACTAGGTGTGGTGGATCAGTCACCCCTATAATTCTAGCACTTGGGAGGCAGACAGGAGGATCAGGAGTTCAAGGCCAGCCTGAACTACATAGCAGTTTAAGACTAGCCTGTAGGACTACCCTTGTAGACCCTGTCACAAGTGGACACACACACACACACACACACACACACACACACACAAAAAGCCCACCCAAAACGCACACCAAATGGAAGAATCGAGAACCAAAGAACAACTATAAATGATACTATACAACATCAGTACTAGCAGAGGAGAGAAATAAAGGAACAGAAAAAAAGTCTTTCATATTGTTTAAAACATTAATAACTTGATAATTTCCCTCAAATAATGATAGATACCAAACTATGGATCTAAGGTCAGAGAATACTGAGGAGGATCAATGCCAAAATAAACAGGCTTGCAACTAGGCATATGTTTAACAAGGATAAAGAAAAATCCTGGAAAAATGCAGAGGACAGGGCTGGAGAGATGGCTTAGTGGTTAAGGTGCTTGACTGCCAAGGCTAAGGACCCATGTTCGGCTCTCCAGATCCCACATAAGCCAGATGCACAAGGTGACACAAGCATGCAAGACTGCACATGAACACAAGATGGTGCACATATCTGGAGTTCGACTGCAGTGGCTGGAGGCCCTGGCATGTCAATTCACTCTCTCTCTCTCATAAACATAATTTTTTAAAAAGAGTCTATTGAAAAATGCAGAGGACAAAATACTTTATAAAGGAGGTTAAGAACCACATGCAAGTTTTCTTCAGAAACCATGCAAGCTACAAGGGAATGGACTGAAATGTTTGGTATAAATTTAGAGAGTTAAAAAGAGGGTAAAAATGCAAATCAATCCAGAATTCTATATCCAAGATTGACTATGACATATTGATACTTGCCAAATCTCTTGTGTAGTCATAAGAATCTAGGGAACAGAGTTAGAAAACTATGGAGTTTTTTTCCAGTTTGGAAATGCCATGTGTAAAGCAACTTTCTCTAGATACACTCTTAGTTCATGTTTTAACTCCTGTTGCAAGAAGGCCATTTCTCCAAGGCATTTATTGAAGCCTCCTGGTTGCCCAGAACTGTACTGGATGCTATAAAGGAAAGTAGCTATACCCCTTCCCAGGGTGATTATTAGGGTTGATCTAGTGCAGGAGAGGGGCAAGGAGGAAAAAGATGAACATATTCTAATGCTGTATTTCATACCCTATGGCTTCTAGTCTGATAAGCATGGGAATCTCACAGATGAAGAGAACTTTTATATAATCCTCATCCCCAACTTTGAGTCTTTCTTTCTTTCTTTCTTTCTTTCTTTCTTTCTTTCTTTCTTTCTTTCTTTCTTTCTTTCTTTTTTTTGGTAGGGTCTCACTCCAGGTTCATCTGGAATTCACTATGTAGTCTCAGAGTGGCCTCTAAGTCAACAGCAATCCTCCTACCTCTGCCTCCTGAGTGCTAGATTTAAAGGTGTGCGCCACCACACATGGCTTAAGAATGCTTTTGTTTAGCTTTGCCTTCTGTGATTTGTATTATGAAGGCATTGTGTTTTTTTTCATGTTTCAAATAAATGTTATATAATAATAATGTATAGTTGGTCTTACCTTTTAAAAATATTTTATTTCTTGGAGAAAGAAAAAGACAGAGAAACATACTGTGGTAGTTTGAATATATGTCCCCAATATATTCAGTGTTTTACTAGTTATAATTTGCATCTGCAATCACCTTGCTAGAGGCAATGTCACTGGGGGCCGGTCTTAAGGTGTTAATGGTGTGGGTTTGAGATTCCATTGTAAAGATATGCAAATGTGCCTAGCAGGAGTTCCTGAAGTGTGCTGTGTGACCTTTTGGCTGTAGTTTTGCTCTGTGTGCTGTGATGGCTGGTTGGCTTTTTCTCTCTCTGCTTGGTCTTGTTAGAGAAGGTCGCTTCTTCTGCCATTATGGAACTTCCCCTGGATCTGTAAGCTTCAATAAATAATATCCCTTCCTCCATAACTGTGCCTGGTCTGGAAGTTCATCTCAGCAAACCTGAAGCTGTCTGCTACACATACAGACAGAGAAAAAAATATGGACACACTAGGACCTCTGCCACTGCAAATGAACTCCAGAAACATGAGCCACTTTGTGCCTCTGCCTTTATGTGGGCACTGAGGAATTGAACCCAGGCCATCATGCTTTGCAGGCAAGCACTTTTAACTACCAAGCCACCTCTGGAACCCTGGCCTTGCTTTTTCCAAGATGTCATAGACATCACCCCCCAAATAATGATATACTTCCTTCACCTTTTCCCTCAGCATCACTCCCATACATTGAGAATAACTGACTCAACTCATTCTTCCTCATTTGTACCTGAGACTTGGTTTCCTCAGCTACAAAGTGTGAGGGAATAATATGGGGAGTAAAGGGACATCAGGGTATAAATGAAGTAAGATTGGCCTTAAGCTGATGATTGCTACAGACGTGTGTAGCCCACACAAGCTGTTTACATGGATGCTGGGGAATCAAACTCAAGGCAAATCACAGGGCCTCTCAGAACCTCATGTTTGCATGGCAAGTGCTCCCACTGAGCCATCTCCACAACCTGACAGATGGTATAAATCTATGGTATGGGCTGAGGAGGGTTCAATGGATAAGGTGCTTGCCATGCAAGTGTAAGTACCCAAGTTCAGATCCCTAGAACCCATAAAAAGCCAGATACTGTTGAGCAAGAATCTGTAATCCCCAAGCACCTACAGTTAGAAGAGAGGTTGGAGACAAGAGAATTGCCTTGAAGCTCACAGGCCAGCTAGCCTGGTAAACGCAGTGGTGAATGAGAGACTTTGCCTCAAACAAGGTGAGGGGCAAGGATCCAGAACTAAAGTTGTCCTCTGATCTCCACACACATTATGGAATGTGTGTGTCACACTCATACACATGAACATACACATAAACCTCAAGACTACAATATCATCATGTAAGATTGTTTCACAACCTCATCCTTTATTGAACCTTAAGAGAAGAAATAGTCTTTTTGTTTTCAGACCATAACATTATGGAATGCTCCTAATTTTAAGCAATCTAGTATGACTTTAAATACCTAATTTAACTATAGTAGACCTGTGGGCCCATATACAAATCTTGTTCCTAGGAGAAAGAAATTAATAAATGGAGTATAACAGGGCATTAAAAGAATAAAATATTCTGGGCTGGAGCAATGGCTTAGGGGTTAAGGCGCCTGCCTCCTAAGCCTAAGAACACTGGTTCCAATCTCCAGCGGTTCCAATCTCCAGGTCCCACGTTTAGCCAGATGCAGTGATGCAAGGGTGCAATGCTGCACTTGACCACAAGGGGGCGCACACATCTGGATTTCGTTCACAGCAGCTGAGACACTGCTGGCGCGCCCATCTCTGTCTTCTTCTCTCTCTCTGTCTCTCTCTGTGTCTCTCTCCAAAAAATAATAAAATAATAAAAAGTTTTAAGAATAAAATATTCTGCTCAAAGAGTTATGTGTAAAGATCTTATTGGTATTAGGCACTGTATCAAGTATTTTTTCTTTTTTATAGTGCGCTGTGTGTGCAGGTTTTCCTCATACCTGGATGGCAAGTGCTTTATACACTACTCTACCTGCCTACCCACTTCAAACACTTTATTAATTTGCAGTAGGCTGATACTTTGAAAGCACTGAGCTTTTCAATATTCCACACTTCATATAAAATATTTCATATTTCCTTTAAATCTGATATATCAGTTGTTCAGTGCATTCATAGGTACTTCATATTGGCACCTTTGGATGTGTTCCTTTTTAGCCTATTTTGTTACTGCCATATAAGAAAAACACAAAAAATTTTCATGTATGTGTCTCTCTAGACACGAGTATGCCAAAGTGCATGTGTAGAGTTTAGAAGAGAACTTTCAAGTCAGTCCTTGCCTTTCCATCTCAGTTGAGGCAGGGTTCCTTTCTCTAGATCGGCTCTGCTGTTCTTTGCTGTGCTGGCTGACAGCTTCTGAGAAATTCTCCTGTTTCTGCCACCCATCTCACTGTCATTGTGTGGGGATTACAGAAGCCCTTTGTACATAAGGTCTGGGAACCCAAACTCTGGGCACCACGCTTGCTTGCACACAAAGTGCTTTTAATCACTAAAGCCATCACTGTAGCCACTTGCCAAGCTTTTGTAAATCAAAGTATATACTAGATTTAAGAATTTGTTGTTGAGAGCCAGACCTTTAATCCCAGCATTCAGGAGGCCAAGGTAGGAGGATCGCCAAGAGTTCAAAGCCACCCTGAGACTACATAGTGAATTCCAGGTCAGCCTGAACCAGAGTGAGACCCTACCTCGAAAAACAAAAAAAAATAAATAAAAAAAAAAATAAATAAATAAAATAATAAAAAAATATTTAAAAAGTTGTTGAGATAAACATGTAGAATAAAACCTGTAAATTAATATAATGACTCGGTAATAAAGTTTCTAATGTCAAATAATTTCTGGGATAAGCCATTTCTTGTTCTAGATAGATTGTAATATTGGATTTGCTGATTTTCTTGCAGCCTTGTATTTAGGGTTTAGGTACAATTTTCTCTTGTTCTTTTTCTTTTTTTGAGGCAAGCCCACAGACTGCCTTTTTTTTTTTTTTTTTTTTGAGAGACAGAGATTGAGAGAAGGGAGAGGGAGAGAACTGGCATGCCAGGGCCTCCAGCCAATGCAATCGAATTCGTCTGCCCCTTTGAGCACATGTGTAACCTTGTGCTTTTGCATCACTGTGTGTCTGGCTTACATGGGACCTAGAGAGTTGAACGTGATTCCTTAGGCTTCATAGGAAAGTACCTTAATCGCTTAGCCCTCTCCGAGTCCCAATTTTCTCTTCTTTAGCTTTGCTAGGTTTTGGTATTGGCACAAATTGCTATACAGTGACTCGAGCCCTCTCCTACACCACGCTGGGATACAATATCTATCACAGCAAAACAAGCAAAATAAAGTAGGTTTGACTCAAATTGGTAACCACTCTTCAAAGCTTAACTTCTCTGATGAAAACATTGGTTTGCTCCTAATTTTGTATAAAGAATAGAATCCAAACATCTTAGCCTGCATGTAAGAACCTTTGTTTTTTAACCTACTTTTAAGTCTAACCCGTTTCCTGTATTTTGTTCCTTTTGCTTAAAATGTTCAAGTCTATGATGCCACATCCAATCCTACCCACGTTCCAATGGCCCAAACCTTCTCAGATCCAAAATGAACTGTTTGAATTCATGTGTTCTATAGCTATTTGTCAGCTTTTGGTTTGCCCAGTCTTAAGAATTCTATACAGTTGTGCTGGATTGGCCAGTGTTGCAGAAACCTCCCAATGGGATCTTATTTGGAAATACACGGTCGTTGCACATAAAAGTAGCTGTGACCAGGTCACACTGGAGCATGGTGGGCTTGTTACCCAACAGGACGAGTGTTTTTATAATTAGAAACAGGAGAACAACATTGAGGGAGTGGAGTGATATAGTTCACATTAATGAATACTGGCAATCATGGGAAGGGCAAAAGGATTCAACTCAGAATCTGAGGCAGCATGACCCTGTGACACGGTGAATCCAGAATGCAAAAGGAGAAATCTGTTTGTTTGTTTTTTTTTTTTTTTCCGAGGTAGGGTCTCACTCTAGCCCAGGCTGACCTGGAATTCACTATGTAGTCTCAGGGTGGCCTCGAACTCTCAGCGATCCTCCTACCTCTGCCTGCCAAGTGCTGGGATTAAAGGCGTGCACCACCACGCCCGGCTAGACATCTGTTGTTTTAAGCCGCCCAGCGTGTGATGTTTTTCTGGGGCACCCCCAGGAAACTAACTTCTACTTATCCTCACAGCTCCAAGAGCGCCACGTTCCTGGCAGAGGCCAGCCTCCAGAAGGATCCCTGCCCCTTCGATGAAGATGCTTGCGCTTTCAGCAATAAGTAGCGAGGACGCCCGAGACTCCCCCTGCTGAGACGCTGTGCGGCCAGTACGGCTCCGTCAACGGTGGCCCAAAGGTGCCAAGACACGGAGCTCGAAAGCAGCGGCCGCAGCAGTAAAAGGCCAGGGGTGAATGGTGCATAAGCTGGAGCGGGGGGCGGGCGGCCAGGGGGCCGGAGCCGTCCATTCCCTGGAGGACGCGGGCGAGGGAAGCGGGAAATCCCGGGGACAAGACGACTCAAGCCGCCCTCAGCTCCCGCCAACACCGCCCGGCAAGGACGAGCGGCTCCGGTGGTGCCCTAGGGATCCTGACAGCCCCAGCGGCAGTAAGAGACAGCCATCAAGGTCTCGTGCAGTTGCGTGGGGCGGAACTTCCTCCCCACGCGCAGGAAACCGGAAGGGGGTGTCTTTCCGCCGGAAGGCGAACGGATGCCGGCTCTCTGATGGCCGGCGGCACGCGTCGCTCCGGGTCAGGCCAGTCTTTGGTCACCGGTAGGGCAGGTGACAGGGTGTTCTTGGAGGCAGCGAATGGGGAAGAGCGAGAGAGAGAGTGGCGTCGGGTGTCTGTCGTTGGAGACCGGGGCCTCGTTCCTGGTTCTCCAACCTCCGGAAAAGTGAGGAGCTGCGGTGAGGGTAGAGTGGGAGGAGAAACGCTCTCATGCAGACCAAAGTTTAATTTAAAATAAAACATGTGGGCTGGAGAGATGGCTTAGCAGTTAAGGTATTTGCCTGCAAAGCCAAAGGATCTTTGTTCGATTCCCCAGGACCCACCTAAGCCAGATACACACAGTGGCCCATGTGTCTGGAGTTGTTTGCAGTGGCTGGAGGCCCTGGTGCGCCCATTGTCTTCGCTCTCTCCCCGCCTCCCTCCCTCCCTCTTTCTCCCTTCTTCTCCCCCTTTCTCAGATAAATAAAAAATATTTAAAATAAAACATTCAGTGTCACATAGATGGTGAATATGGGCCCGTACAAACCCCAGGCATCTTTCCGCAGCGGTGACTCCTGCTTGAGGCAGCAGCAATCTGCCGCATTTTAAATGAACACACACGAAGTTGATCATTTAAAAGTTAGATGCTAACGTCGTCGAAGGTGGAGAGTTGAGTGAAGATGGCCTTGAAGTGTGTTTAGATACTATGTAAATCTACCAAAGGCAAAATCATTATGTGCCAGGTGTTAGAAGTTTGTCAGACATCTACATTTTTGATGCTGTGTAGATGGAGATGTGTCTACTATGTCACTTCTGTCATTTTCCAAATAACATGGAATAACAAAATGTGCAGATGAAGTTTTCATGGCCAGTTATGGGCCTTTACATAGAAAGACTTGGGATTGTTAAAGAATGAGCTCCTCCCCAGAAGATTTATGGGCGACTACTTTATCTGAGCTCTCACTATGACTTTGCTGTAAAAACACTTAGAAATTTATCCACAACTATATGAGAGACCATTTATAAAAAACTTGTAAGCTGGCCTGGAAGGATGGCTTAGTGGTTAAGGTGTTTGCCTGCAAAACCAAAGGACCCAGGTTTGATTCCCCAGGACCCAAGTTATACAGATGCACTAAGGGGCACATGTGTCTGGAGTTTGTTTACAGTGGCTGGAGGCTATGATGTGCTCATTCTCTCTCCCTCCTCTTTCTCTGTCAAATAATAAGTAAATAAATTTATTTAAAAAAAAAAACTTGTAAGCTGCCTGTAAGTCCAGGCAAGATGTTGGAGAGTTCACTGCAGTCAAATCTGCTGTCTTTGTAGGTAAACATTTGATGTTTGTGCAGTCTTAAGTGTATTGCATATTATTGCTATAGTCTTTCCCATGGAAACCTGATGGAAAGTGGCAAGTCTATGAAATGAGTAAGCGAGTCTAAGAGGTCCAGAAAACACACTGCATTAGCAAATACTGAGTAACTGTTAGCATCACATGTGGGAAATCTTAGTACTGAAGAAATTATTCAACTTGATGCTCATTGTGCTCATATACTCTTTATTAAAAATTTTTAAATGGTTTTGGTCTCCAGACACCCTTAAAATAATTGAGGACATAAGCTATAGTGGCTCATACCTTTAATCCTAGCACTCAGGAGACTGAGGTAGGAGGATCACCTTGAGTTTGAGACCAGCCTGGGTTAGAGTGAGGCCCTGCCTCAAAAAACAAACTGGGGACCTGGAGAGATGGCTTAGCGGTTAAAAGCCTGGACCCTGGTGAAGCCTAGGACCCACGGATGCACAACCTGGTTCGAGGTGGCTGGAGACCCCCAGAATCCTCTCTCTCTACCTGCAGATAAATAAATAAATGATGCAATATTAAAAAAAAAAAAAACTGGGGACCTGTTCACTTGCAATGGCTGGAGGCCCCCCAGAATCCACGTAGGCGGATGCACAAGGTGATGCATGCATTCTTCTATCTTTCTGCCTCTTTCTCTCTCTGTCACTCTCAAATAAAAAACAAGTGTTCGCTTCAGCAGCACATACACTAAAATTGGAACGATACAGAGAAGATTAGCATTGCCCCTGTGCAAGGATGACATGCAAATTTGTGAAGTGTTCCCTATTTTTAGCCTATACGAGAGAAACTTGTAAAAGTGTCTATGGGAGCCGGGCGTGGTGGCGCATGCCTTTAATCTCAGCATTTGGGAGGCAAAGGTAGGAGGATCGCCATGAGTTCAAGGCCACCCTGAGATTACATAGCAAATCCAGGTCAGCCTGGGCTAGAGTGAGATCCTACCTTGAAAAACCGAAAAATGAAAAAACCAAAATAAATAAATAAATAAATAAATAAAAGTATCTATGGGATACTTCTTTAAAGCTCAGAAAAATGAAAAGTCTAAAAGAATGGCAGACATATGAAATTCATTCTCATCTACAATTTTAAGCTCTGTTTTACTATGTATAAAAGTTACTTTAAAAAATAAACAAAAAAATTTTAAAATAAACAAAAAAATTAAAAAAAAAAAAAAACAGGGCTGGAGAGATGGCTTAGTGGTTAATGTGCTTGCCTACAAAGCCAAAGGACCCATGTTCAATTTGCAAGTGCCCACATAAGCCAGATGCACAAGGTAGCCCATGCATCTGGAGTTCTTTTGCTCTGGCTAGAAGCTCTAGTGCACCAATTTTCTCTCTATCTGCCTCTCTCTCTCAAATAAATAAATATTGATAAACAAACAAAAAACCCTGTTATTGAGGACTCAAGCCTTTTCTGGGTTAATATCAGTATTTATGATTTTAGATAATAAAAGCTGAAGAATGTTTGAAACAGTCTCCACTAGTTTTTTTTTAAAATAAATATTTTTATTTATTTGCAAGCAGAGAGAAATAGAAGAGAGACAGAGAGAATGGGCACACCAGGGCCTCTAGCTGCTGCAAACAAACTCTAGATGCATGTGCCACTTCGTGCATCTGGCTTTGTATAGGCACTGGGGAATCAAACTCAGTTTGTTAGTTTTTGTAGGCTAGCACCTTAACTGCTGAGCCATCTCTCCAGCTCTCTCCACTAGTTTTGATAATGGTGAATGTCCCTACACATCCTGTAGCCTCCAGTTAAATTCTGCTACTCATGAACAGAATAAGAATGGATAAGGTAAATAATATCTGGCATTGTAATGAAAATAGTTTTGGGCTGGGGAGATGGCTCATTGGTTAAAGGTTCCTGCTTCAAAAGTCTGCCAGCCTGGGTTCAAATCCTCAGCACCTACGGAAGGCCAAATGCAAAAAAGCAGTACAAGCATTTGGCATTCCTTTGCAGTAGCAAGAGATTCTGGTGTATCCACATTCACATGCAAATAAATAAGCATATTTATTTATTCGAGAGAGAGGGAGAGAATGGGTGTGCCAGGGCTTCCAGACACTGCAAACACACTTCAGATGTATGTGCCACCTTGTGCATCTGGCTTATGTGGATCCTGGGGAATTGAACCTGGGTCCTTTGACTTTGCAGGCAAGCATCTTAACTGCTAAGCCATCTCTCCAGCCCAGTAAATACGTTTTTTAAAAAAAAAAATAGTTTTGACCCCATTAATCCAAGAGAGGCCTTCAGTGGTTCCCATAGGAATCACACTTTTAAGAATAACTTGCCAGGCCTGGTGGTGCAGGCCTGAAATACAGGCTTCTTAGAATGCTGCAGCAGGAGGATATCAGGTTCAAGAACTATCTGACTAACTTAGCAAAACCTTGTCCCCAAATAAAAAATATTAAATGGCTGGTCATACAACTCAGTAGTGGATTACTTGCTTAGCATGCACAAGGCCCTAGGTTCAGTCACAAAATTGCATTAGTGCAAATGTTTCTTTTTTTGAGTATATAGACAAATGATTGCTGTTGTGATTGTTACATGGGCAGAAGTTTCATCTGAAAATGTAATGATAAATGTAGCCTTAAATTTCTTACCGCGCATGTCATACTTGTGACATGTGTCCAAGGATGGCAGTGAGTGCAGCCCAACACATTTGTAGATGGCAGTGTTAGCTTGCATTCCTTCTAGAAGCTGTGGAATTATAGACACAGGAACACAAAATAGCTATACATTTTGTATTTAACCCTGTTGCTACCCCAGTGCTAGGGCTTGAAACCAGAGCCTCATACATAGCACATTAGGCAAGTGCTGCACCACTGAACTACACCCCAGCCTCCATTCCTTTTTTGTCTTCAACCAATGGTTTAGACCAACCCCTAGAGAACCAAAGGCTCAAAGAGAAGACTTACCAATTCATTGGATTTGGACATGGACTAGTGTCAGGCAGTTTCCTTTCTGTTCATTCTCTTATCCAGTTAGCTCTGGCTTATCTACCTGTGACCAGCAATATGTTATACCCTCCATCTACCTCCACCTTCTGCCTTCCAGAACACTCACGATTTTTCAGTCACTAACTATACAAAAACATACCCAGTTTTAATGTAAATAGGTAATGATGTTTAAGATGTCTTAAATTGGGCTGGGATGGAGCTCTGGTAAGGTGTCTAGTGTGGGCAAGGCTCTTGGGTTAGATCCTAAACTTCAAAATTAGGAGTGGGGAGCTGTGTGAGGTGGCATATGCCTTTAATCCTGGCACTGGGGAGGCAGAGGTAGGATTTCCATGAGTTCGGGGCCACCCTGAGACTACATAGTGAATTCCAGGTAAGCCTGGGCTAGAGCAAGACTCTACCCTACCTTAAAAAATATAAAAAAAAAGGGGGCGGGGAGGAGTGGAAAGGAGAAACCAGGAAATCTTAATAGAAATGCTCGGCTAGCCAGACGTGGTGGCACATGCCTTTAATCCCAGCACCTGGGAGGCAGAAGTAGGAGGATCACCATGAGTTCAAGGCCACTCTGAGACTACATAGTGAATTCCAGGTCAGCATGAACTAAAGTGAGACCTTACCTTGAAAAACGAAGAAAAAAAAGAGAGAGAAAAATGCTTGACTAGTTAAATGTTATTTTTGATAATTGGCCTGAGGTCCTTTGAAGGGCTGGGAACATATATATCTGAATTAACATAATGTAATGCTGTATCCCACTATCTGAAAGTTCTAGCCATCAGATTTTTAGAAAAGGATGGCATTTCAATAGTAGGTGCTTCCATTTGACTTCTACCTACAGAGAATATATAAGTTGACCAAAGTTGTTTAGGGGAGGACTATTGTTAGGTACTTAGTTACTTTAATTGTTGCTTTATGTCACTTGTGAGGGAGTCTATTAAAATGGTTTTCGTTTTTTGAGGCAGGCTCTCACTTTAGCTCAGGCTGACCTGGAACCCTGTAGCCCAGGCTGGCCTGAACTCATGGTGATACTCCTACCTCAGCTCCTCAGTGCTGACATTAAAGGCATGCCTCACCATGCCTGGCTATTAAAATGATTTTTAGGAATCCGTAAAGCACCAGTGATCTTTACAAGTCCCTATTTGTCATTGCCTTCCACAGGATATAACTTCCTCTATACAAGTCTGAAAATTTAAAACCAGCAGATAGCCAGAGAGTCATGTTGTGCTTTAAATGCCAAGTTAAACTTAGTGGGCAGGGAGTCATCTTTCACACAGCAGCCTCTAAAGATTCTAAACCAAAATAGTGATTCATAATGCTTAAAAAACACATAGATCTTTGGGCTATCTTAAGAGTTGTCAAAACTATAATAAGTATTGAATGTGAATGTCAAAGTTTTTATGCCATAATGGGAGGGACATTCTAAATCACATCCATCTCCTTTCTTCCCGCAGATTATTCTACATCTCTTCTCACTTTTTTTCTACTTAAAAAAAATATTTTAGCCGGTGTGGTGGTGCACGCCTTTAATCCCAGTACTTGGGAGGCAGAGGTAGGAGGATCCCTGTGAGTTCAAGGCCACCCTGAGACTGCATAGTTAATTCCAGGTCAGCCTAGACCAGAGTGAAACCCTACCTCAAAAAACCAATATATATGTGTGTGTGTGTGTTTATTTATTTATATAATAATATTTTATTTATTTATATAATATTTATTTATTTATTTATTGGCACGCCAGGGCCTCCAACCACTGCAAATGAACTCCAGATGATGCACCACCTTGTGCATCTGGTTTACATGGGTCCTGGGGAATCAAACCTGCATTCTTTGGCTTTGCAGGCAAGTGCCTTAACTGCTAAACCATCTCTCCAGCTGTCACTTTTTTTTTTTTTTTTTTTTTGTAAGGTAGGGTCTTGCTCTAGCCCAGGCTGACCTGGATTCATTATGTAGTCTCAGGCTGGCCTTAAACTCACAGTGATCCTCCTACGTCAGCTTCCCAAGTGCTGGGATTAAAGGCGTGTGCCACCATGCCCAGCCCTTTTCTCACTTTTTACAGAGTAGAAGTCACCACAGTGCTGTTACTATTGACTCAGGAGATCCCCTCAGGTGTATAATCACAGAAGACAGGTTGAGATTCACTGATCCATATTTTCAGTCTTATCCTCCCCCAAGCTCACATGGATTTGAAAGCTGCTTTGGTTACTAATAAAGGGTTTTTCCTTTAATTTTCAAGATAACTTGAGGTCTCGTTTCTCTTTTCAGGTATAAGAGCTCCCTGAAAGCAGAAAGCAGTTGTTTCCATGTTCTCATCATTCAGAGATTATGCATGCACATGCCTGCCTTTGACCTGTGGAGCCAACACAAGTCAGTGGTTGCAGTATCGCCACTTACATATTCTAAAGGGTGCGTATGTGGCATATGACTCCCTTGGGAAAGGGAGGACTTTTGAGCTTTATAGACATTAAGTGAAAAATAGAGGCAATGCACTCTGGGTGCCTAGGAGTCTGTGGCTGTAAATGATAAAAGTGTAAATGGTAAAAAGACAGTACTGAGTATCCTACAGCTTTTTCCAGAGTGCTCTCCTTGTTTTTAAACAGTACTTCCTTTTTCTTCCTTCTCTCTCCCTGCTTTTCTTCTCTCAGGTGCATGTTTGGAATGTGGAAGGAAGTGAATAGTAGGATGACAAATGATAGAAAATTTTATAAATACTATACATCATTTCATTGTATTTCTAAAAGCATCTATTAAAATGGACAACTGGGAAACCCAAATTTGATTGGCTGGGTGCTTTCTCAGTATCTTCCAAACCCGTCTGTTTGAATTTAAAGATACCTCAAACTCTCTTGAAGGAAAATATCCACATTTATGCTTAGGAATGAAAATTGGGGAGAGAGCAAGATTTTAATTTAAGCTCATACTATAAAAAATTTTTTTTGAGCCAGGTGTGGTGGCACACACCTTTAATCCCAGCACTTGGGAGGCAGAAGTAGGGGGATTGCTCTGAGTTTGAGGACAGTTTGGGACTACAGAGTGAGTTCAGGTCAGCCTGGGCTAGAGTGAGTCCCTACCTCAAAAAGACCAAAAAAATTTTTGGTTGAATGATTACATATTGTGTGAATCAGGTATAAGCTACTTAGTTCTCACAATTCAGATAAATGATAATTCTACTAAGATTTGAATAAGTGAAAGCAGCAGAAAATGCTAATCCTGTCAAAGTCTAGGAAAATGAAGAAAAAGCATCCCATCTGTGAGTTAAGCCTCATTTGTTTCCAGGATTAGTAATAGAAGAAAACAAGCAGTGACATGGTGGGACACAGTACACCTGATGAGAACCAGCCTCATGCAGCAACAGCGCTTCTAACTTAGGGACAGTTGTGCCTCAAGCACACTCCTAAGAGTCGTTATTTCCTAGTGACAGATGTGACAGGCTATGGTTGTCTTTCCAAATCACAAACTCTTACATTATGCTTAGTGCAGTTGACCAGGACCATTGGTTGCGGTGCAGGAAGTTTATGTGCAGAGTTCAGCACTTAAAGATTGAAGTTATAATTTATCTTTCCTTTAATATCTTGACATTTTAAGAACAGTGGTTTTGCATTTTTGTATTTAAGACTAGGTTTCACTCTGTAACCCAGGCTGGCCTCAAACTCAGAGCAGTCCTCTTGTTTCAGCTTCCTGAGTGCTGGGATTACAGGTGTGAGCCATTATGCTCAGCTTTTAGTTTTGCTTTTTTAGGGCAGGGTCTTATGTAGCACTTGTTAACCTTGAACTTGCTATATAGCTGAGGATGATGTTGAACTCCTGATCTTCTTGCCTCTACCTCCCAAAGGCTGTGCTTGGCTTAGGAACTAGTTTAAATGCTGGATTTGGTCATATTTTTCTGGAGACTTAGAAAATAGAGTCCTTGAAGTCAAGGTGACTCTTACTTTTAAAAGCCTCCTAGATGAAAAGGTGGATAGAACAGGTCTTGTTTGCAAAATACATTCAAGACCTACTTATCTACCAACAGCCATTACCTGCTTTCCTATTGTCTTACTACAGGAAAAAGTGGTAAATTTGTAGATAAGAAAGGTGGGGGAAGCCATAGTGAATATTTGAAGGTCTGACTCTACTAATTGATAGGGAGATAACTAGAAACTGGACAGGGAGTTTTGGAAAGGTGAGGAGAGAACCTTTCCTGTAGTGCCGGCTGGTAGAGTCCAGTAAGTTTAGTACCTGAATCTCCTTGCATAGAGATAAGCCATTTATAGATTATCACATCACAGGGAATTGCTGTAGACAGCTTCCAGTATGTGAGTGAGGTGATAATTTGAACACATTTGGAGGGTGGGAAGTATTGAGAATTCCCACCTGGATGTGCATTTGTTCTGCTTTGTACTGATGACCAAGCACATGCATACATGTCTGACCCAGCAGGAAGCCAGTTATTAAGCATAACACTTAACTGCTCTGGGGCTCACACTTGTAATCCCAGTACTCAGGAAGATTGCTAAGAACTCAAGGTCAGCCTAGGCTACAGAATGAGACCTTGTCTCAAAACAAGAACCACCCCCCCAAAAAAAATTTACACACATACTAGCCATTTTTCTAAATAAAAAGCTATTTAATTTACCAGAAACCAATGCCATTTTGTATCCCAAGTTGCTAACCAACTTGCCCATCCTCTCTAAGAAGAGTACTGCAGGTTCTTGATAGTCTGATTCTACATCCTTGCTAGTTTCCACCCAGTTTCCGTGGTTGCTTTGGATGCTCCTTCTTCGTGGTTAGGGTGGGGAGCAACACCGACACTTCTGTGATGCCTTGCCCAAGAGTTAGAAAATGATGTAGGGACAGCTGAGAGAAGAGCAGATACTGGCATCATTTGGTTTATCTGCCCAGGATCAGGGATTAGGTCTATAATTGTCTCATTTTAAAAATCTTTTTCTGTTTGTTTTTTAACAGATTTATCACCAGGTTGCAGGTGAACATGCCATGAGGTAAACCCTGTCCATCCCTTTTTGAAATTTAGTTTCACCAGCTTGTACTTATATTATAAGGACCTGGAGTATTCTCACACAAAAAAAGTTTTTTGCTTCTTGAAAAAGAAAATGAGAACAATGTTCAAACAAAGCTTCTTTATAATTAATAACTGTGATGTTTGAAGTTGTTCCCCTGCCTTGTTTAAATTAAGTGGATTTTAAATGTCTTAAGATAATTCTGATTTTTTTCTTGGTAAATAAAAATTTATTAAAAATCTTGTAGTTGTCTAGTCTTTAACCCATTTATTCATGTTCATATATATGGGACACGCTTCATAAAGTCCACTAGAACCCTGAATTCAAACTTGCCCTACTATGATCCAGTTCTCATTCTCAGTACTTTCTATCTCAATAGGAGACAACACTTAAATATATACATGTGTATATTCTGCTTCTAGTTTGAGGCATTTCTGCTTTTACATCTGGTATATTATTTCAGGGTAAGAGACCCAGCTTGGTAGGGCAGAGGTGTGTGTGACAAACTATTAAATTGTCTGATAAGGATTATTTCAGAGTCTAGTAGGAGTTGAGAGTTGTCAGCATGTCAGACTTCAAGTGTGCTGGAAAACAGGAAAGTTTGTAACCTCTTAAGAGAAGGCTATTTCCCTTCTTTTTTTTTTTTTTTTTTTTGGTTTTTCGAGGTAGGGTCTCACCACTCTGGCCAGGCTGACCTGGAATTAACTTTGTAGTCTCAGGGTGGCCTCGAACTCACAGTGATCCTCCTACCTCTGCCTCCCAAGTGCTGGGATTAAAGACGTGCACCACCACACCTGGCTCTCATCATACAGTTTTATTAAAGGGAAATAGCTGCCGGGCGTGGTGGCGCACGCCTTTAATCTCAGCACTTGGGAGGCAGAGTAGGAGGATTGTTGGGAGTTCAAGGCCACCCTGAGACTATGTAGTGAATTCCAGGTCAGCCTGGGCTAGAGTGAGACCCTACCTCAAAAAAACTAAAAACAAAACAAAACAAAACACCTCTGTATGATGATACTGGTGTTTAGAGTCATCACAGGCATGGTACTAAATCGTTTTAGATTGTTTGAGAAAATGGAGTTCTCACTCTGCAGCTTGACTCCGAAGCATTGCCAGTACTGTCTGCAGAGCAATTGGAAATGTGAGCTAGAAAACCAGGAATGTAGCTGATAGAGCTGGGTACTGAGGTCACCGAGTGCTATGGGGCCATGAGGCAGGATACCCATGAGCTGCTGACTAGATCACTAATTTTCTCACTCGGGCCCAGCTTTGTCCTGTGGTGGGTTGATGGTTGCTTTTAAAGTTATGCATATGTTGTATGTCATGTATTGCTAGGCACTTAGGTTTGTCATGAAACCTCACAATCCTATTGAGACAATTACTGCTTCTCCTTTGAAGAGAAACCAAAGGTTTGGAAGGTGACTTTTTCAGCTTAAGGCAGTGTAGCTACAAGGTAGCAGTCAAGCCCAGTTTTTAGTTTCAAATCTGCTCTTGACATCACATGGCAATTCCTAGAATCAGTTGCAACTAATATCTGCATCCACCCTCCTCAATACGAGGTGAACACCCCATTCACGTGGCTGCCTGCATCAGTGTGTGGCAGTAAGTAGTACTCCACTGAGCTACAATGCCCTACTTACTGTTCCTTTATAAAGTCCCCCTTAAGATTGTCTACCCCACCCTTGCCATATGTCCTTTGCTATAGTTTTAAAAGATCCCTGCCATTGTTCCCATCAAGAGCAGATGAGAGGCTAGACTCTGTTATGCTAGACTCTGAAAGTGATGAACACACACTGTCTCCACCTTCATGGGATTGGTATAACATTACAGAGTAGTGTCAGTACTCTGAAGAAGAGGACAGGGTGGTAGAAAGAGTGAACACTGGGAGGGACCTCAACAGGGTGCTTCCAGCTCTTGGCAAACAGTGTGGACGGCATTGAGAGGGCACATGACTTACCCATTTTCTTTAGAGAGCTTCTCGCCTCCTCAGATCTGTTCTTGGTGACTAAGGAAATGCCATAACTACAGCAGCTCTTCTCCCTCTCTTACATATACACAGACACGTGCAGTTTGGCCCTGTGAGAACCCTTTGAATTTATTGAGCCTGACCCCTCATTCTATAACTCAGTTTGGTGATGGCTCCCTTAGCATCACCTAGGCAACAGAGCAGAGGACTGGAGCCCACATCAGGTGAAATGGGTGGCAGCTCAACATTCTGCCAGGTAACATGAGCCACAACTTATATACAGGATGCAGGATGATTGAAGACCAAGTTCAGCCAGCTGAGGTAGAGTGACTGAGGGGTAGACCTCAAGAGAGACTGGAAATTGGACAGCAGTAGGATCTAAAAGAAAGTGACATGCTTTGGCATTGAAATACCATTGTGTATCTTCAGACACCCAGGCTTTTCCAAAGAAAAACAGGGATGCACAAATTGGTGGAACTGACAACTGAATGTGTAGAGATGCTGAGAAATATCCACGTTGAAAAATGACAACTTGGAATTTTCATAGTCTAACAGTATGCCAATCTTCTTGGGTGAAACTGTTATTCTAATGTCTGGTGTTGTTCGGTTGTGCAGAAATTCATACTGATGCCTAAAAATTAAAATATTGATACAACAAAACTTTAGAAATTCTGTAGATGTATTTACGTAAGTTTTCATTATTTTTATTCATACTCCTATTTTTTATATTAAATAACTACCAAGGTAGCATATCATTTCCCAAACTAATCTCCTCTTTTCTAATACTTTTCCCAAGAAACACAGTTTCAAACTCTTCTTTACCTAAAAATTTTATGTATAGAATCAGAAACTTAGATTGTATCAAAATTAGCTTAGGGAGAGATGGCCTAGCAGTTAAGATGTTTGCCTATAAAGCCCAATGATCCAGATTCAATTCCCCAGTACCTATATAAAGCCAGATGCACAAAGTGGCACATGCAGAGTTTGTTTGCAGAGGCTGGAGGCCCTGCTGTGCCCATTCATATTCTCCCTCCCTCCCGTTCTTTCTCCTTGCAAATAAATAAATAATAAATAAATAAAATATTTTTTAAAATTGGCTCAGGCTGGAGAGATGGCTTAGGGGTTAAGGCGCCTGCATCCTAAGCCTAAGAATGCCCATTTGATTCTCCAGGTCCCACATTTAGCTAGACGCAAAGTGATGCAAGGGGGCAATGCCCCACTTGCCCACAAGGGGGCGCACGCATCTGGGTTTCATTCACAGTGGCTGAGAGGCTGCTGGCATGCTCATTCTCTATCTGTCCCCCCACCTTTATCTCCAAAAAAAAAAAAAAAAAAGAAAAGAAAAGAAAAGAAAGAGAAAGAAAGAAAAAAAAATTAGCTCAGAAACAAAAATCATTCTAAACCAGTGTGCAGATTGTTTGTAATAAAGACATTTAAAATAGGGAGCCCTGTGGTCTTTCATGTAATGGTTTTTTTGCTATAAGTTTGCTGAGGAACATCGAGTTCTTATCTGTTACCAGGCCTGCCAATTCAGGGTTGAATAGTTCTAGCACCCTTTACACTCAGTATCCTGTGTGCTCTGGGAAAACTATGACCTAGACAGACACTGAAGATTTCTTGTGTGTGCCAGCATGTTGGTTTAGACTCCCTGGATAACACTTGAAACCCAGTTAGATGTGTTAGCAAGACAATCTTTTACCATGTCAGTTCACCATATCTTCTCTCAGCTTCGGCTACCAGATGTTAGTGAGTTCTTTCTCTACCTTCCCTTGCTCTACCAATGGATTTTTAAAACCATGGACCCAAAATAGACTCCATGGGAGGCTTTGTACTCATCCTCCTGCCCTCTCTTCTGTCTTTACTTTTTTTAAAAAAAATTTTATTTATTTGAGAGAGAGAGAGAGAGAGAGAGAGAGAGAGAGAGAGAGAGAGAGACACCAGGGCCTCCAGGTACTGCAAACAAACTTGATGCATACACCACCTTGTGCATCTGGCCTGTGGTGGTCCTGGAGAATCGAACCTGGCTTTGCAGGCAAGCACCTTAACCACTAAGCCATCTCTCCAGCCTTTAAACTCTCCTGTCATTAAACACAAGATTTCAAGAAACTTTTAACAGCTCCAGGCCTTGC
This sequence comes from Orientallactaga sibirica, assembly GCA_036365145.1. Taxonomy (NCBI): domain Eukaryota; kingdom Metazoa; phylum Chordata; class Mammalia; order Rodentia; family Dipodidae; genus Orientallactaga; species Orientallactaga sibirica. The sequence continues at coordinate 3,928,557 of JAEOAD010000031.1, read as the reverse complement.
TTTGCCCTTTACCATTCTGTCTCATGTTTCATCCCATACTTCCCTCCCTCAAACAACAGTTGAGTTTGATTCTCTCATGGGGGAAAGCTGCTCTTCTCTGTGCTTGGGCAAGCCAGTAAGAATTTGAATACCATGACACAGGGTCACAGGCAAAGAGCACTGGAGGAACAGTAACAGCATTCATCAAGCCAAAAGGGTCATTCCTGAACTTGGAAGGGATGCTGGGAAAGTGCTATGGGATTTGGTGTGTGTGTGTGTGGGGGGGGTTGGTGTGTGTGTGTTTTACAGTTTTTTAAAAATTTATTTTATTTACTTGAGAGAGAGAGAGGGAGAGAATAGGTTCTTCAGGGCTTTCAGCTGCTGCAAATGAACTCCAGATGCATGCGCCATCTTGTGTATATGGCCTACATGGATCCTGGGGAATTGAACCTGGGTCCTTTGGCTTTGCAGGCAAGCACCTTAACTACTAACCCCTGTTTTGCAATTTTTAAATTGAAGAAGGGTCACTGTGGCTTTCTGTGGCTTTGTCCACTAGTATGGGCTCCATGGGATTTTTTTCCACCAGCCATGTTTAATTATCCCATGTAGTGTTTAGCATGAGAAGTCTTTTTTTAATAAAAAAAAAAAATTGACACACAGAGAGAGACAGAAACAGAGACAGAGAGGAAGAGGCAGAGAGAGAATGGGCACACCAAGGCCTTTCAGCCACTGTGAATGAACTCCAGACGTGTGCGCCCCCTTGTGCGCATGTGCGACATTGCGTGCTTGTGTCACTTTTGCATCTGGCTATACGTGAGACCTGGAGATTCGAACAAGCATTCTTAGGCTTCACAGGCAGGCACTGTAACTACTAAGCCATCTCTCTAGACCGAGAAGTCTTAATTATAAAGCCTTTTACCAAAATATATTTGACAAGATGGAATTGGGTTTTCAGATCAAGCAGTAACTGCTTAATAGCATTGAAACTGATCAAAATGAAAAACATCACTTAGTGCTTAAGAATGACACTTGTGGAGCCAGCCTGCCTGAGTTTGATGCAAGCTCTGGATCTAGATTGCATGGATTATTCAGCTGCTATGAGGGGAGCCTTACTTTTTATGTGGAGTGTTCCAGTTGTGAGCAGTAGATAAGACGACCCAGAAAAAGAGTGGAACTGTGTTGGCACCTAGGGAACTCTCCATGAGCTTTAGCTGTTTTTATCTTAAACTGCTCTTTTTTTTTTTTAAGATTTTATTTATTCATTAGACAGAGATTATGGGCATGCCAGGGCCTCTAACCACTGCAAATGAACTCCAGACACATGCGCCACCTTGTGCACCTGTCTTATGTGGGTACTGGGGAATCGAACCTGGGTTTGCAGGCTTCACAGCCAACTGTCTAAACTGCTAAGCCATCTCTCCAGCCAAGCTTTATTTTTTATTTTATTTTATTTATTTTATTTTATTTTATTTATGTTATTTTATTTATTTTATTTGATACTGGCCTCAAACTCTTAAGTATGTAGCTAAGGATGGCCTTGAACTTCTGGTCCTCCTCCCTTTGCCTCCTGAATGCCTAGATTACAGTGTGCTACCATGCCGGGTTTATGTAGTGATGGGGATTGAACCCAGGGTTTTTTGCATGGTACGCAAGCATTCAACCAACTGAGCGGTATCCTGAAGCCCTGAACATGCACTTATGAGAATTAAAAACTTATTTCAGGGTTTTCCCTCTCTTTCCCTTACCTTCTTTTATTACATAAAAATATAAATCACTAATTTGTTCAGTCATTATCAAAATTATTTCCTATTTTATATCAAATTTATGTTGATACCAGTGAATAAATCACTTGAAGTATAACTTAATAGTTGGGAAGAAATATGTGTTTGGTCAATTGCATATTGGTGTATCCCCTATGCTTTAAATCACTGTCCTAAATAATAAAATAATTCCTGATTAAAGCTTGATTTGAAGTAAAAATGTAGTACTAGTGATTTTTAGATATACTGAATTAGCCATGCTATGTAAAGATTCTGAGAACACAACAAAATTTTAGTAAGCAATAGACATAAACTTGTGTATGTAGTTCACTGTTAGGTTAACTTCTAAAATATAGTCAAAATAAATATATGCCTACAATATATCTTATAAAAAGATTAAGATTTGAGATAAAAGTTTATGGCTTTGATGTGAAAGATCACATTAAAAGATGTGAAAGATGTCACATTAACAACTTACAAATGGGACTGGATAGATGGCTCAGTGGTTAAACTGCTCTTTTTAAGAGATATTTATTTATTTATTTATTTATTTATTTATTTATTTATTTATTTATTTATGAATAAATGCTGGGGAATTGAACCTGGGTCCTTTGGCTTTGCTGGCAAGCGCCTTAACCACTAAGTCATCTCTCCAGCCCTGCTCTTTCTTTTTTAAGGATGTGGTTGACAAGAATCCTTGAGGTACCTGAGAATATTTCCTGAACATAATGTGAGCCTTAAGTATTGACAGTGAAAACCTCTTACTTGCACAATCCTAACCTTGGGTGTCTAGATCTGACCTTACCTTGCTGAGGCATAGGTGTGCCTCATACACCAGGACAGGCAGTTTGCTCCCAGGTCTTCCTGTTTAGGGACATCTTCAAAGGCCACACCAACAGTGTAGTCCAGCTGCTCCTCCACCTCCACCTCCCAGTAATGGCGCCCTCGGACTGGAATTAGATTTCCCATGACAGCAACACACCTGGTTTTAGAAAGCAGACATGGGCCAAGGATGGAGTTCTGGTAGGGTACTTGCCAAGCATGCCCAAGACCATAGGTTCTCTTTCCAATACCAGGGAGTATGTCTGATTTAGGGTGCCCCAAACTTGGCTGATGCTAAAGATCTGAAGAGGAATATTACACCACCTGGCAATGGCGGAGGTGACACAAACCCACAGAATAGGTTCTTTTGGTTCTTAAAAATGCTTGTGGTTTTTCTAGTTATCATAAAAGTTTGATTTATTCACAAAAGAGGCAGGGGGTTGAAAACTCACAGTGCAGGCTGGAGAGGTGGCTCAGTGGTGAAGGTGCTTGCCTACAAAAACCTAACAACTCAGGTTTGATTCCCCCGTACCCACATAAAGCCAGATGCACAATGTGGTGCATGTACTGGGGTTCATTGGCAGTGGCTAGAGGGCCTTGTGTGCCCATTCTTTCTCTATGTGTATCTGTCTCTCTCCCTCTTTCTCTCTCAAATAAATGAATAAATAAAATATATAAAATATACATTATATATATATAATATAAATTAAAACTCCAATTTTTCATTATGATGTCTGTGAGATAAAACAAGAATTCTTGCTCCCCCCTGGATGGAGGGAGGGCTGGCAGCATGGAGCTGACACTGGGAGAGCCCTTTTTCTTCCTTGGAAGATTTTCAGGACTTAAAAACCAACCTTCCAAGAACTCTTTTTGCCCTGCCAGGAAGGCAAGAGGGCGTGTTTATTGTTTAATACTAAAATTGATAGATACAGCCCTTGAAGTTAACCAGTCTTTCCTTTTAATTCTACTGTATTTCTTTTTCTATCTCAGTATCATATATTTGCCTCTTATTTTAAGCTTTTGTATGTCTTTGGAGAAAGAAGGATGGCATAAACAAATCAGTAAACACTGAGGAGAAGAAGCTGGAGAGCTAGACAGATAGCATTTGGGTGACCCCCACACACACACAGCTCATGCATAGGTGGTGTCCCCCTTAACTTTTAAGATTGGCCTGCTCCACTGCTGATCTTCCCTCAGGAGTTGTGGCAGTGACAAGGGAAGCTACAGCTGTATTTTGCCCCTTTGTGGTTAAGTATCCTTGAAGCTACAGTTAAGTTTGTCCTGCTATATCAGAAACTAAAGCTCCAGGGCACTTTCCCCAGTCACCAGACATGCACTAATGAAAGGTTTGTATCCTGAATTCATTGTAACAGCATTTCTTTTTAAAAAAATATTTTATTTACTTGTTTATTTGAGAGAGAGAGAGAGAGACAGAATGGGCATGCCAGGGCCTCTAGCCATTGCAAATGAAGTCCAGATACATGTGCTACCATGTGCATCTGGCTTATGTGGGTACTGGGGAATTGAACCTGGGTCCTTAGGCTTCACAGACAAGTGCCTTAACTGCTAACCCATCTTTTCAGCCCTATAACAGCATTTCTATTGTGGTTTTGAACACCAGAGAATCCTGGTAGAAGGGAGATCTGGTCCACCATGTTTTGGTAGGAAAGATACCCCTCACAAACATACCCCCCCATAAATGTTCATAAAACTTAAAAATCCACAACAGGAGCCATTGCTGCTACCCATCCCTTTCAGGATGGTCAGTGTCACTCTCTGGAGATCATACTGTTCCTTGTAAATAAGCTTCTGCCTAAACTGCTTCTCTTGGCTGAACTTTTTTCCATGGATACGACAAGACCTGAGAGTTAGAGAGATGGCTAAGTAGTTAAGGTGCTTGCCAGCAAAGCCAAAGGACCCATGTTTGATTCCCCAGTACCCATGTAAAGCTAGATGCACAAGGTGGCACATGCATCTAGAGTTAGTTTGCAGTGGCTAGAGGCCTTGGTACACCCATTTTCGCTCTCTGTCTCTGCTTTCTTCTCTCTCTCAAATAAATAATTTTTTTTAAAAGACAAAGCTGAGGAGAAGCTTTCACAGGTCAAACAAGACAAAGCCTGGTTTCTGATCCTGCACTACTGGACAGCCTGGACATATCCTATGGCTCTTCTAGCCTGGGACCTGCCTTCTCTAAGGGCCACTGCAGCCCCCACTTCTCTGAGATCTTCCCCTTCAGCTGCATTTATTTGTCATAATCCAATTTGCCCTGAATAACAGTGTTGTTAGGTAAGTGTCTAGAATGGTCCAGCGAGGGTCAGTCCAGTACCTGGTAAACTGGGTCTTGTTGGGTGGTGGCTCTCTTTGGAAGATTTTCCTTTTGCTTCGAATGACTGTCATACCATCTTCAGAAATAGTCAGCCATGGGTGGCAGGTGTCCTTGTTGAGGTGAAAGTAGCTTCCTGTGTAGGGAAGAAACATTTCTGAGGTTCCAGCAAGCTGTTTTATGTCTTTTGCCACTCAGCTTTGAGGCACTACCCCTGCAAGTGGGCTTCTTTCAAGGAGCTACATAGAAGCCCGCCCCCGCAGTCATAACTGACCTGTGAATAGGGATGACAGTTACCATGTGTGAGGCAGTTCTTGTGTGACTAGCACTGAGCTAAGTAAGTAGTTTTAAGTCTTATCTCCTTCAGTCCTTATGGGTATGCCTAGAAATGGGTGTTACTGTTTCCATTGTAGAAATTAAGAAGAAATTAAGGTAAATGTGGTAAAAAAAAAAAAAATCTGCTGGCAAATGATAGAACTTTCACTCCACTGGTTCCAGAGGCTGTGCTTTTAACTCCCAGGCTGTGAATGTGTGCCTGAGTGAGAAGTTTTGACTTCCTTGCCAAGGAAAACAAAATTGAGGGAATCCATTTGTTGGTTTTGTTTTGAGTCAGGGTTTTTCACTGTAATCCAGGCTGGCCTGGAACACATTATATAGCCCAGGCCTCAACTTGCAGCAATCTTCCTGTCTCAGACTCTGGAGTGCTGGGATTATAGGCATGAACCACCACAACCAGCTGAGGGAATTTAAAAAAAAATTTATTTATTTATTTGCAAGCATGGAGAGAGAGAGAGAGAAGATGGACAGACAGAGAGAATGGATGTGTCCCTCTGTCTTTCTCTTTCTTCTTGCAAATAAACAAATGAAAATATTAAAGAAAAACACCAAGCCAACACAGAAACTTAGAAGAGCCAGACAACGGAAGGACAGCCTCAGTACCGAGCAAAGGAAACTTGGAGTCCTAACCCTGGCAGCATTCCTTTTCAGCTCTTCCACCTCAGGTGTCCATAGAACTTGACTTTTGACTTTCCCATCTGTGTGCAAGGAATATAAATGCAGGTAACTCACAGACCTCTCTTCCTGCCATTGGAAATGGAGACAAAAGGACACAGCATGTCTCAGTGAAAGGTCCCAGGCAAGGGAAGTTTGTGCCTAGCTCCAGTCAGGCTTCCTGCTTCTGCAGCTAACCTGCAAGTCACCCAGCCAGCCAGCCTGAGCTCTGGGGCACCTGGGCAAAGCTCAAGTTGCAGAGCCATAGCAGTACAGGATCCCAGATGGGTGGATATTTCTTATGAGGTCTCTGCTAAAACAGGATTTGGACATGGGAATGACAGTTCTCCGACATGACAATGGCAGATGAGAAGGGATGTGTGCACCTGGGAGGAGGCTGGACTGTGGGATCTAAGTCAGCCTCTGGCTGGGCTTCGAAGTGCTTGGGTTGATAGTAGGAGCAGGGAGGCGACTGGCCACGGCAGTTCTTGGTAGTTTCATAAAGACCATGTTCCACACCAGGTGTGGTGATTCATGCCTGTAGTCTTCGGCACTTGGGAAGCTGAGCCAGGAGGATCACCAACCTGATGAGTTAGTAAATCCAGGCCAGCCTGAGCTACAGAGTAAGACTCTGTCTCAAAAAAAAATTGTAAGATAAGAGATGTCCGGGAGTACACTTCCAGGTAAGACGGCAGCATAGGAGCCATGCCAAACCAGCCTAGGGAGGAATTTAAGCAAAACAACAGCAAAAATACACTCTTCTGAAAAGTGAAGGAATATAGGTTCTTCTTAGACACAGTGGAGAAGCAGGAGAGACCAAGATCCACCAGAAAGGAGGAAAATGGCCAGAATCCCACTGAGGTGCTTGTGGCCTGCCAAGCAGCAGCAGCAGAGACCAAACAAGGGGATTTTACAACCTCATCAGTCTCCTTGCAAAGTCAATAAATCTGAAGGAAAGATAGCTGAGATCAGCTAAGGAGCTTCTGAAAGGGACACAGGCAGGACTACATGAGCGACTCCAGGCTTCCTGTACTCTCCCATCCCCCAACCATCAGAACCTGGAACCTCAGGCATTCAGCCCCTAGGGGCAATGAATCCAGCACAGCTGAACAGAATTCCAGTTCCACAGCACAACACAGAGGGATCAAGATGGGCACTCAGCATTGGTGAGATTGGAAGCCACCCCAGAAGGTAACTAGGCTGACTGACAAAACAAAACAAAACAAAACAAAACAAAACAAAACAAAACAAAACAAAACAAAACAAAACAAAACAGGTACATAGGCCTGCATCAGAAGTGCTAATCTCTCCATGTCAGGACAGGTTATGGGTTACATATTCTTGGTTGGCTTTATCATTTTCAAATAAGCTGTATTTGGGGGTTGAATTGTTGCCTTTGATGCTTTCAGATTTATAGGGCCTTTGCTTTTGCTTCTGTCATTATTGGGAGCAGGGTCTGATTCAAATCCAGGCTGACCTGGAACCCATTTCAGAACAGAATTCTCTATCTCCCAGTTGATAGGATTAAGGGTATAGAGCAACACACACTCTTAGGGATTTGGGCTCTATAGACTATCTGTTTTAATCCCCACACTTGCATACTCTGTGCTGGTTTTTATTGAATGTGTATATTGCTCAGCTGAAGTTTAGAATTTTCCAGTAAGTTGTTCCACCCAAGCCAATAGAATACTTGCTTAGCAAGCAGACGCAACACCTAGGATTACTTCTGCAGTTGGATTGGGGTACAAGAGCTACACTTGGCACCTTAAACTTATATCCTGAAAGTATATAAAGGTGGATCACCACATCTAAGAACACTGCAGATAAGTAGAAAACCCAAGCATCAAATCAATTCAGGATGCAAAAGTCACTTCACTATAATACAAGAAACACAAAGAATCAAGACAATATAATCCCACCAAAAACTATAAATCCAACAGAAATGATCACCAATGAGACTGTTTTAGGTTAAATGCCTGACAAAGATTTCAAAAGAATGATTTTTATCTATACTCAAAGAAATCAAAGGAATCAAAGAAGAAATCAAAGGAATCAAAGAAGAAAACAAGCTCCTGAAAGAGAACACAGAAAACCAGCTTAATGAAGTAAGGAGGTCATTACAAGACATGAGTAAGGAATTAGAAATACTGAAGAAAAACCAGGCGGAAATTCTAGCTCTGAAGAACACAGTCAAATAAGAAAACTCTGTGGAAAGTCTCACCAGTAAAATGGATGAACGAGAGACAGAATATCTAAACTAGAAGACCAGGTGGCAGACTTAATACAGTCCAACAAAGAGAAAGGCAAGCTAATAGAAAGCTATGAATGGGAATTCCAAGATATTCGGGACACTATGAAAAGATCAAACATAAGAAGTCAGGGTATATTAGAAGGAAAAGAATTTCAATCCAAAGGCTTAGATAGGCGTTTTCAACAAAATCATAGAAGAAAAATTCCCCCAAATTGGGAAAGAAATGCCAATGCAGATACAAGAAGCTCTTAGAACACCAAACAGACAAAACTTGGAAAGAACCTCTCCTTGCCATGTTATAATTAAACTACTAAACATGCAAACCAAAGAAAATATATTGAAAGCAGTTAGAGAGGAAAAGCAAGTCACATACAAAAGGCAAGCCCATCAGAATCACAGTTCTGAAAGATAACAACTGTCAACCAAGATTACTTTATCCTGCAAAATTATCCAAATTGATTGAGAAATAAGGACATTCCACAACAAAAACAGGCTAAAGGAATTTATGACAATTAAACCAGCTCTACAGAAAATACTTGAAGGAATCCTTCATGCTGAAGAGAAAGCAAAAACACACAGGAGGAAATAGGAAAAAATAAACCATACTCAAATAACAATTAAAACAAGTGAGTAAAAGGAAAACAGGAAGCACTAGAAAATAAGAAAAATGGTGAGAATAAATACGTACATTTCAATAATAAGTCTTAATATCAGTAGTCTCAATTCCCCAACCAAAAGACACAGGCCTGCAGACTGGATTAAAAGGCAGGATCCTGCTATTTGTGGCCTCCCAGAAACTCATCTCTCAATAAAAGATAGACACTGTCTTAGGGTGAAAGGATAGACAATGGTATTTCAAGTAAATTAGCCTAGGAAACAAGCAGGGGTTACTATCCTAATATCTGACAGGATAGACTTCAAACCAACATTAGTGAGGAAAGATAAAGAAGGACACTTTATACTGATTAAAGAATATTCCAACAGGACATTACAATCCTAAATGTATATGCACCTAACATGGAGGCTCCCAGTTTCATCAAACACTATTAGACTTAAGGTCACAGATAACACCAAACACAATTGTAGTGGATGACTTCAATACTCCACTCTCATCAATTGACAGGTCATCCCAGCAAAAAATAAACAGAGAGCCACCTGGATTAAATGTCATGGAACAAATGGACCTAACAGATATCTACAGAACATTCCATCCAAATGCTGCAGAATATACATTTTTTTCTCAGCAGCACATGGAACATTCTCTAAAATAGACCACATATTAGGACACAAAGCAAATCTTAACACATACAGGAAAACTGAAATAATCCTTTGTACTCTATTTGACCACAATGGGATTAAACTGCAAATTAGCAACAAGCAGTTATAAAAAGTCTTCCAACTAAAAAAAGTCCAGGCCCAGATGGATTCACTGGTGAATTTTACCAGACCTTCATGGAAGAACTAATACCACTGCTTCTCAAACTTTTCCATCAAATAGAAAAGGAAGGAATTCTACCAAAGTCCTTCTATGAAGCCAGCATCACCCTAATACCAAAACCAGACAAAGAACAAAAAAAGAAAATTACAGACCAATTTCCCTCATGAACATAGATGCAAAAATTCTGAACAAAATCTTGGCAAACAATACAAGAATACATCAGAAAGATTATTTACCCCTAGCTAGGCATGGTGGCACATACCTTTAATACCAGCATTTGGGAGGCAGAGGTAGGAGGATCACCCTGAGTTTGAGGCCACCCTGAGAATAGAGTGAATTCCAGGTCAGTCTGGGCTGGAGTGAGACCCTACCTTGAAAAACCAAAAAAAAAAAAAAAAAAAAAAAAAAAAAATTCACCCCAAGTAGGCTTTATCCTAGAGATGCAGGGATGGTTTAACATATGCAAATTGTTAAATGTAATATATCATATAAATATCATAAATAGTCTGAAGGACAAAAATCACATGATTATCTCAATGGATGCAGAAAAGGCATTCTACAAAATCCAACATCCCTTCATGGTAAAAATCTTACAGAAACTGGGAATAGAAGGAACATGTCTCAACATAATTAAAGCTATTTATGACAAACCTAGAGCCAACATAATACTAAATGGGGAAAAACTTGAAGCTTTTCTACTAAATTCAGGACAAGACAAGGGTGTCCACTGTTCCCACTTCTATTTAATATAGTACTGGAAGTCTTAGCCATAGCAATAAGGCATCAGACACTCATAAAAGGGATTCAAATTGGAAGGGAAGAGATCAAATTATCATTATTTGCAGATGATATGATTTTATACATAAAGGATCCTAAAGACTCTACCAGCAAACTGTTAGAGCATCTAAACACTTTTAGCAACATAGCAGGATACAAAATAAACACACAGAAATCAGTAGCTTTCCTATATACTAACAACAAAAATGTAGAGGATGAAATCAGGGAACCTTTCTGTAACAGACAGTTTCAGGTTTGCTGAGATGAACTTCCAGACCAGGCAAAGTTATGGAGGAAGGGATATTTATTGATGCTTACCAATCCAGGGGAAATTCCATAAGGGCAGAAGAAGCTGGCCTGTTTTTATAGGACCAAACACAGAGAGAAAAGCCACAAGCCAAAAGCCACACAGCACAGCACAGCATGCCTCAGAAACTCCAGCTAGGCACACTTTGCATATCTTTAGATTGAAATCCTAGACCCACCACCACACCTTAAGATCCGCCTAGTGACACTGCCTCTACCTGCAGATGCAAGCTACAAACTAATAAAATACTGAATATATTGGGGGCCATCTATTCAAACTACCACACTCTCCCATTCACAATTGCCTCAGAAAAAAAATAATAAAGTACCTTGTAATAAACGTAACCAAGGAAGTGAAGGATCTCTTCAATGAGAACTTTAAAACACTCAAGAAAGACATAAGGAAATGGAAAGACATCCCGTGTTCTTGGGTTGGAATAATCAATATTATGAAAATGTCAATTTTACCAAAAGCAGTGTACACATTTAATGCAATCCCCATTAAAATTCCAATGGCATTCTTCACAGAAATAGAAAAAACAATCCTAAAATTCATTTGGAAGCAAAAAAAAACCTTGAATAGCCAAAACAATTTTGAGCAATAAAAATCAGGCTGGTGGTATCACCATACCTGATTTTAAGCTATATTACAAAGCCATAAACTGGGCGTGGTGGCTCACACCTTTAATCCCAGTACTCAGGAGGCAGAGGTAGGAGGATCTCCATGAGTTCAAGGCCACCTTGAGACTACATAGTGAATTCCAGGTCAGCCTGGGCTGGAGTGAAACCCTACCTCGAAAAACAACAAAACAAACAAACAACCCCCCCCCAAAAAAAAACAAAGCCATATAACAAAAACAGCATGGTACTTGCACAAAGATAGACATGGAAATCAATGGAACAGATTAGAGGACCCATATGTTAATACAGGCAGCTGCAGCCATCTGATTTTTGACAAAAATGCCAAAAATATTCATTGGAGAAAAGACAACCTCTTCAACAAGTGGTACTGGGAAAACTGGATATCTATATGTTGAAGGATGAAAATAGATCCTTGTCTTTCTCCATGTACAAGAATCAAGTCCAAGTGGATCAGGGACCTTAATATCAGACCTGAAACTCTGAAATTGCTAGGGGAAGAGGTAGGGGAAACCCTTCAACATATTGGCATAGGCAATAACTTTCTGAATATAACCCCAATTGCTCAGGAAATAAAACCACTAATCAACCACTGGGACCTCATGAAATTACAAAGCTTTTGCACAGCAAAGGACACTGTGAATAGAGCAAAGAGACAACCTACAGAATGGGAGAAAATCTTTCCCAGCTACTCATCTGGCAGAGGATTAATATCCAGAATATACAAAGAACTCAAAAAACAGACCAATAAGAAATCAAATAACCCAATTAAAAAATGGGCTATGGAGCCGGGCATGGTGGCACATGCCTTTAATCCCAGCACTTGAGAGGCAGAGGTAGGAGGATCGCAGTGAGTTCAAGGCCACCCTGAGACTGCATAGTGAATTTCAGGTCGGCCTGCACTGCAGCCTGGGCTAGAATGAAACCTTACCTTGAAAAAAAAAATAGAGAGTTCTCATCAGAAGAAATACAGATGGCATATAAACATCTAAAAATAGTGTTCTACGTCCTTAGCTATCAGGGAAATGCAAATTAAAACTACTTTGAGATTCTGTCTCACTCCTGTCAGAATGGCTACCATCAAGAAAACAAGTGACAATAAATGCTGGCAGGGATGCGGAAAAAGGGGAACCGTTCTACACTGTTGGTGGGAATGTAATCTGATACAGCCATTGTGGAAATCAGTGTGGAGGTTCTTGAGACACAGCTGAAAATAGATTTACCATATGATCCAGCTATAGCACTCCTAGGCATATATCCGGAGGACTCTTCTCACTACCTTAGAGATACTTGCACAACCATGTTTATTGCTGCTCTATGCTAGGAAATGGAACCAGCCTAGATGTCCCTCCACAGATGAATGGATAATAAAGATGTGGTACATTTACACAATGGAGTTCTACTCAGTGGTAAAGAAAAATGAAATTATGAAATTTGCAGGGAAATGGATGGATCTGGAAAGGATTATACTACGTGAGGTAACCCAGGCCCAGAAAGCCAAATGTCACATGTTCTCTCTCATGTGTGGATCCTAGCTACAAATGTACAGACTTGTGTGTGAGCTGGAACCAAAAATAAGTAGCAGAGACCAGCTAGATAAAGGCTATAAGGGAGGGAGGACAGGGAAGGACTTAAGGGGATGATATTTTATATAGTAAGTGGAAGAACAGATTACAGGGAGGAGAACGGCCTAAGTGAGGCCAGGAGAAGAGATTGTATAAAAGAAGGGCAAGGGGAAGGGTCAATCAAAATTCAAGATATTCTGAATAAGACATGTGAAAAGGGCACATCCAGAAGCTATAGATTTTTACTAGAAAATTTTCAGTGTCAGGGATGGGATACCTTCCAGTGAGTTGTTGGCCAGGGAGGTTCCTGTTGTCTCCAAAACATTATAGGCTATTGCCAAGGTCATTGGTTTCCCCTGAGAAACAGATGATAAGACCCTATTGCTGAAGACTTCACATGCCTGAGGGGCAAGGTCACTGAGAAATCAAGCTGGTGCTGAGCAGAAAACCTTCTCTCTGTGGACCAGCCAATTGAAAGCTGGGAAAAGCTGCACTGCATGCAGCGTATGGGAGACAGAAATCATCAGCAGTGAAAACAGTGGACACTGGAAGCCTCAAGTTTGGCCAGATAGGCCAAATGACTGAATGGGTACAACAGTGGCATGTCTGCTCTGGGGGAAACTAACTGGTCTCTGAGTGGATGAAGCCTGTTTTATGGGAGGGAATACATGCCTGGTACTGAAAAACCTAATCAAAAAACTATGGTAGAGAGGTCACGAGCCTTAGGGGTATAAAGCCTGCTCTTGTCTGGCTAAATGTATATATTATTCTCACCAAACTGACCTAAAAGCACTACACTTAAGTTCATATTCATATATTAATGCTATTCTCACTTCTGGTTAGAGAAGCTTCTCTTTTCAGATGGCGATAACCACTGGGATGACCCAAAAGGCAACACAATGCTGAAAAGAAGGGATGGAGGAGTGCTCGGCACTGAAACACCTCTATCACACCCTCCAAGGCTCAGGGCCCATTGCGGAAGAGGGGGCGGATAGAATGGAAGAGCCAAAGGAAGGGTATGACTCCTTACAATGCAACTGTCCATACAGGAATTGGCCTTGATATCCATGACCTTGCAGTGCCTAGCAATACCTTCACGAGACCCTCATAATAGGAGGAAAAGATGATGACATCAAATTAAAAGAGAGACTAATGGAGAGAGGGAGGGGATATGATGGAGAGCAGAGCTGTGAAGCCCCTTCCAGGTCTGACCTCCATGTGTCCACATCTGCATATAGTCCTCTGTTTTCCAAAGTGTTACCAGCACTGGGTCTGCCACAAAGTGGCCACATTGGGTTCCAAGGAGTGTGGCAGAGCCAGACCTGTGGTATGGATGGTGGCGGGCTCACTCCTGGCACTGGGGCCTCCCACGTTGAGGGCTCGCACGTAGATGGTATAACTGTGCCTGGGCTGCAGCTGTATCAGGGACTCGCAGGTCGGGATGCCCACCACAGACCTAGGCAAGGAAGCAGAGCTCAGTCAGCCTAGGTCTAAGCATCATCATCCCTTTCACTCCCACAGGACTGTCCTGGGACCCACAGCAGCACAGCCATTAGTATTGGCTGACCATGGTGGGCCCTCCCATGGCCTGTGGCCCACTTTTCTCAGCTGTGTGTGTGGCTGTGTCCCAAATTCCTCACCAGGGTTTCCCAGGCACTGGGCACCATGATTGATGTGTGTGCTGGATGTGTGTGAATCCTGTGACTCCTCTGGCTGTTAAGACTGTAAACTCTCTGAGGGCTGAGTACCACTAAGCATAGTTCCATGCTGTGCCATGGAAGGCTCTCTGTGTGTATTTCTGAATGTATGACTGTGACCAGAACTGGAGGGGCCCGTGGAAGTCCACTACTAAGGACAGCTGCTATTTCAGCCATACTGCACAGGAATACATGCCTGCAGTTGCCACTGTCTGGGTCCCATGTTGCCAACTCCACTTCAGTTCAGTGAACAAGAGCATTTTCAGAATGGTGAACATTTGCAGGTAGGACACCTCGCCCAGACGTGGCCGCAGCTCCAGACCCGCAGAGCGGTTTTGCTTATTCATTTGCTAGGTAATAACTATGCAGCTCAACACACTGCTTGTGCCATAGCAGGGCTACGCTGGACTCCTTGCTTGGGTCTGACTGCCTGGATCATTACTGCTCCACAGCTTCATGCCTGCCTGGCTACAAGCCAGAGGAGCCCTCAGCCTTCCTCCATGGTGCCCTGCTGTAGACTAGAAGCACCCCTGGGTTCCTGAGGCCATGGCATCTGCTCATGAAGGCCTCCCACATTCAAGCAATCAGGACAGACAAGAGTCTTCAGTCTGTCAGACAGCCATCTGTGACAGATGGCATCTTTGTATGTTGAGCCAGTCTCCCTTCTTGGTCCTCTTGTCTTCCTCTCCCTTCTCCTAATTTCAGCCATCTTGTTCCCTATGATCCGTAGCACATCCAGTGCACCCTTGCCCAGGGCTGTGCCCATGCAGCCCTTCTCCTGTCCTGTGAGCATTCTACTTATTTTTTATTAAAAAAATATTTAACTAATTTATTTATTTGAGAGAGAGAGGCAGATAGAGAGAGAATGGGCATATCAAGGCCTCCAGCCACTACAAATGAACTCTAGACATATGAACCACCTTGTGCATGTGTGGGTACTAGGGAATCGAACCTGGGTCCTGAGACTTCACAGGCAAATGCCTCAACTGCTAACCCATCTCTCAGCCCTCATTTTTTGTTTATTTACACACACACACACACACACACACACACACACACACACACACACATCTCTTGTGGCTGCAAACAAATACATCTGTGGCTACTGGCTGTAGAATTGAACCCCAGGATGGCAGGTTTTGCAATCAAGTGCCTTTAACTGCTGAGCCAGCTACCTGCTTCTCTCACAGAAGCATCCTGTACCCAGGGCTGTCAGGCTCAGTCCCTCCTGTCCTGGATCCTATCCCAGGCATACCCCACTACTGCCAACAATCTTTTCACTATATATATTTTCCTTCCCTGCTGCGTGTAGTTTACTTGTTTCTTGCTTGTTTTCTTTACTGAACTGCCAGTTCCATGAGGGCAAAATGCATCTTTCTAGTTTCCCAATACTACCTATGTATCAGTAATTGATGTATGAATGAAAAGAACGTCTTTTTATGGGGGGGGTGAGAGAGGGTCTCATGTAGTTCAGACTAGCTTTGAATTTGCTATGTAGATGAGGATAACCTTGAATTCCTGATCCTCCTACTTTCATTTGGTATTAAACTAGGAATATAGACATATATCGCCATACCCAGCTTTTCTTTCTTTCCTTCCTTTCTCCTTTCTTTCTGTGTCTCTTTCATATATATATAACTTATTTGAGAGAAAGAAGAGAGAGAGAGAGAGAGAGAGAGAGAGAGAGAGAGAGAGAGAGAATGGGTGTTCCAGAGCATCCAGCCACTGCAAACGAACTCCAGATGCGTGCACCCCTTGTGCATTTGGCTTACATGGGTCCTGGAGAATCGAACTGGGGTTCTTTGGCTTTGCAGGCAAATGCCTTAACCGCTAAGCCATTGCTCCCGCCCTCTCTTTCTTTTTTGAACAAGGTTTCACTCTATAGTCCAGGCAATCCTCCTGCCTGAAGAGTTGTAACTGAGTGCTGACAGAATAGGTATGGGCTACCATGCCTGGCTGAAAAGGAAATCTTAACATTAAAAAACGACAAGCATGAAGCTTTACTAATTACTTAGTAATCATTCACTGTCAATGATAGTATTCTAGTTACTTGTCATGTAAACTAAGCAACCGAATTAAGATTCCTGCAGGATGCAGGGCTTGGTGGCATACACTTTTAATCCCTGCACTCAGGAGCCAAGGTAGGAGGGCTGCCATGAGTTCAAGGTCAGCCTGAGACCACAGAGGCTAGCCTGAGCTAGAGCAAAACTCTACCTCAAAACCCTCCCTCACAAAAATAAAGATTCCTGCATGTCACAAATTCTGACCTTGTCTCCACACTCTATAAGCAGCCCTATGGAGGCCCTCAAGACTCACTCAGTTACCCCTGAGGCCTCTGGCGTTTCTGCCTGGGTCAGCTCCACTGTGTAGGAGTCCACAGGATTCAGGTTCCCAGACTCCCAGCAGATGAGCGCAGCCTCTTCACAGCTCCTTATTGCTTTGCTTTTTATAATGGGGGGCGAAGGAGCTAAATGCAGAAGGGAGAAATGAGCAACCATTATGTTCACATCGTCATTTTGTTCAGAGCCATGAACAAACACAACATCCACCCTCTTCTTCCTCCATTAGAAGATTCAGTGTGACAAAAAGCACCAGATTCCCATGTCCCCTTGAATGACTGCCCGGATACAGAAGACAAGGAGCCCCATTACCTGTCATGTATACTGCATGTTCACTGGAGGGGCTGGGGCCAGTTTTGTTCTGAGCTATGACCCAAAATTCATATTGGGTATTTGGCTCAAGGTTTCTCACTGAGCAATATGTTTCTTTGACAGTCATGGTAGACTCTGGAGTGGGGGGGAAAGACAAGAATTTAATCCTTGGGGCTAGAGAGATGGCTCAGGAGTTAAAGGTGCTTGCTTGCAAAGCCTGATGGCCAGGGGTTCAATTCCCCATTATCCATGTAAAGCCAGATTGCACAAGGTGGCACCTATGTTTGGAGTTTGTTTGCAGAAGCCCTGGCATGCCCATACCCACTCTATCTGTGTCTGCCCTTTTCTCTCTGTCTCAAATATATATTTGGTTTTTTTGAGGGAGGGTCTCACTCTAGCCCAGGCTGACCTGGAATTCACTATGTAGTCTCAGGGTGGCCTTGAACTCATGGCGATCTTCCTAACTCTACCTCCCGAGTGCTGGGATTAAAGGCATGCGCCACCATGCCCGGCTATAAAAAAATATTTTTAATTTTTTAAAATTATTTATTTATTTATTTGAGAATGACAGGAAGACACAGAGAGAAAGAGGCAGATAGATAGAGAATGGGCATGCCAGGGCCTCTAGCCACTGCAAATGAACTCCAGATGCATGCGCCATCTTGTGCATCTGGGTTACGTGGGTCCTGGGGAATGGAGCCTTAAACTGGGGTCCTTAGGCTTCACAGGCAAGTGCTTAACCACTAAGCCATCTCTCCAGGCCCTGTAAAAATATTTTTAAGCAAAGAATTCACCCTTAAAATAGGCCAGTGCTCTACTGCACTGAGTACCACTACTAAAGGCAACAAAGCTGCCTGCACATTCTTCCCTTCCTTGTAGGCACAGCTCTCTGCATCGGCCTTTGTTGTTACTACTGTTAACAGAGTTGTCTCTCTTGGGATGGAGAGATGACTCAATGGTTAAGTGTGCTTCCCACGCAAGCAAGTTCAAATCTCCAGATCCCACGTAAACAGCTGGGCTTGGTCATGCACCCCTGTAACCCAAGTCCCTAAGAGGAGAAGAGAATCTTCAGAGCCCTGCAACCTCCAGAATTAGTAAAAGGAGACTCAAAACAAGACCAGCCAGAGGAGTGATGGAGTGGTTCACTTGTCGCCACTGGAAGGAGGGAGGGAGAGAGAGGTCCTTGATTCCGGGCTTTTGTTGATGACAGGCTTTGGCAGGCGAATCAATGACAAACATGAAGCCTGCAGAGGCTTGGAACACAAAGGCTTGCCCCTTGCTGAGGGGAATGCTTCTCCTACATGTGCAAGACCATCTGGCCCTATGCAAGGGCCAGGGCTGAATTGTCCAGCTAGCTAATCCATAGGATTGCAAGAAACAATAAACGTCTATCATTTTCAGCCACTAAGTTGAGGGGAGGGAGCAAAAACTGATACAAAGCCATACGTGATGGGAAGTTGAGGCAGGAGGATTGCCAAGAAATGGAGACCAGCCTGAGCTATGCAGTGAGACCTTGTCTCAAAAAATTAATCAGGGCTAGAGGGATGGCTTAGCAGTTAAGGCCCTTGCCTGCAAAGCCTAAGGACCCAGGTTCGATTCCCCAGTACCCACATAAGCCAATGCACAAGGTGGCACATGCACCCGGAGTTCATTTGCAGTGGCTAGAGGCCCTGGTATGCTCATTTTCTCTCTCTGCCTCTTTCTCTCAAATAAATAAATAAAATTAATCAATCAAACAAACAGTTAAAAAAAACCTAACTGATACAACTCCATGCCTCCCCAGAATCTTGTAAGGCAGCAGTAACTTGTTAATGTATCCGTTTCTGCACCCAACAAAGGTAGAGACTGATGCCAGGATGTCTCTCACCTGACCTCAAGATCCTCCTCAGCCAGGTCCTAACTTGCTTTTCTAGGTCTTTCCAACTTGCTCATCTGCCTGTCTCCCATTCCCTGGCTGTCCCCAGGTCATGCAGCATCATGGGCAAGGCAGGCCTGGGCTTTGAGAGGTCTGACTTGTTCCCATGGGCTCATGGGTGTATGCCCGGGCACAGCCTCACCTGCTTGGTCCTTTCCGGAAGGGCCATCCCGCACTGGCCTGTAAGACAGCTGATAGCTTTCCACAGTGTCATCGGAATACAAGCTCCAGCACACCCGAACAGAGGAGCCTGTGGCTGAGTTGGGAGCCTGGGGATTTATCACTGGAGCACAGGGAGCTAGAGAAAGAAAAGAGAGAAAACAACAAAAAATGAGGAGCCATACTTGGAGGAATGGGATGGGAATAGTCCCTTTTAAGGGCCACTGGTCTTCCAATAAATCTATGTACAGAGTAGACAAGAAGGACTGGAATGCAAAGCCTGTCAACATGAGCCCCAGGAACAGAGTACTGGTGCGGGTCCTCACCATCCCCAGGGGGTCATTGGCCATCGATGTCCCAGGTGCAGGAGGAGTTGGGGGGAAGCAGGGCCCTGGACTGGGTGAGTGCAATGGGCAATGAACCACCTGGGAGGCAGTCTGTTGGACAGCACGCTTTTGTTTATTCAAAAGGGGAGTGGGTTTATAAACAGTCGAGAAAGGTTGAGAAGGCACATACAAACTATATGGCGATTGGATACATAGGTTTATGGGTTGCTGTCTAATTGATTGAAAGGCAGAAGTCATGAGGGAGAAGCTGCAAGGGAGGTAACAGAAGTGGCGGGAAAAGCTACATGACTTCAGAGTTGCGAGGGAAGAGGGAGATAACAGAAGTGAAGGGAAAAGCTACTTCATGACCTCAGCCATATATTAGATGGCTAAAGCTGCAGGGAGACTGTTTATAATGGTCTCTTGGGCAGCTAGCCACAAGGTGAGGAACTGTGGGGGGCAAAACCTGACTATGGAATGGTCAGGTGCTTTTTGGGATCAAGGGGGAGGGCCCGCCAGTTCTGCCCACTCTGGGCAATAACAGGGCACACCACAATCTTGCCCGAGGGCAGGGAGGGCCAGTCTCTGTTGCCAGAGTGGGTTTCCGACAATAAGGACAGCTGCAACCCCCACAGTCTAAGGTCTCTGGCCATGTCCAACAGCCCAGGCCAGCTTCCTCACAGTTCCAGCCCTGTTTAGCAATGCCCAACATACTGGTCCCACTTGGGCAAATGCAAATGAGCTTGGGAGCAGGGTTGGCCAATGGGGTCTCAGCCTAGGTATGATCTGCATATCCTGGCCCATGGTTGTGGGTCCTCTCATGACATCTGAAGAGACAGGACAGCCAGGCTTTCAGAATTGCTGCCCCTCCCCCCAAACCCATAGTGAGTAAAGAAAGGGAGCCTTCAGCATGGGTGCTCTGGTGCGGGCAGGAGGCCGGGGAGCTGATGACTATCTCCCACACTACAGGAGGGAGCTTTGGAGCGGCCAAACTGCTTTTCAGAACCATCTTCTTGTGTGTTTTTTTTTTTTTTTTTCCTCACTCAAGCTCAGGTTATCCTGGAATTCACTATGTAATCTCGGGGTGGCTTTGAACTCATGGAGATCCTCCTACCTCTGCCTCCTGAGTGCTGGGATTAAAAGTGTGTGCCACCATACCCAGCACACCATCTTCTTGTTTTTATATGTACATTAGTACATCTGTTTCCTCCACCCCTTGCTCTCAGTCTCATGTAGAATCAAGAAGAAAAGCAAATAGTTGTGAAACATCACCATAGTTCAGCTTCAGGACATTTCATCACCCTAGTGAGAGTCCTCGTTGTCCTTTTCCAGGTAGTCCCTATCTAATGCAGCCCAAGGCAACCATTAACGTGTTCTCTGTATGGATTTGCCTTTTCTATCTTTATCATATAAATGCAATCATAGGTCAAAAAAAAAATCTGGATATGGTCATGCATGCCTAAAACCCCTGTGCCGAGGGGGATGGAGACAGGAAAACTGATGGAGTTCCCTAGTCAGCTGATCTAAACATAAAATAGGGAGCTTTAAGTTCAGTTCAGTGAGAGACTGTCTCAGGGAAAGAAGACAGAAGAGCAAGAAAGACACCTGATATTTTCCTCTGGCCTCTTGCACATGTGCATACAGAGTGTGTGCATTTGGACACACACATGCATACACCACCCACATATACAAACCACACATTACTACACACACACACCAAAAAAGAGAACAACAAAAAAAGAAAAGAATTAGAAGGGCTGGAGAAATGGCTTAGCGGTTAAGGCACTTGCCTGCAGAGCCTAAGGACCCATGTTTGACTCTCCAGATCCTACAGTTAGCCGGATGCACAAAGGTGAGGCAAGTGCAAGACTGCACATGCGCACTAGGTGGCACATGATCTGGAGTTTGATTGCAGTGACTGGAGGCCCTGGCACACCAATTCTCTTTCTCTCTCTCAAAATGAAATTTACAGGAAAATGGATGGATCTGGAAAGGAGTATACTTAGTGAGGTAACCCAGGCCCAGAAAGCCAAACATCATATGTTCTTTCTCATATGTGGATCCTAGCTACAAATAATTGGACTTCTATGTGAATTGGAATAAAACTCAATAGCAGAGGCCAGTAGGCTAGAAAGGGGATTTAAAGGAAATAGAAAGGGAGGGAGGGGAGACTTAATAGGACGGTATTATAAATATGTAAGTAGAAGAACAGATTAATGGGATGGAAAGGCCTAAGTGAGGTCAGGGGAAGAGACTGAGTAAAAGAAATGTGGGGGGAGGGCTAATCAAAATCTAAGAAGATACAAATAAGTCATATGGAAACCTACTTTTTGGACAATGGAACAACCAGAAGCCATAGATTGTTATTAGAAAATTTTCAGTGCCAGGAATGGGATACCTTCCAGTGAGTTGTTGGGAAGGGAGGTCCCTGATGCCCCCAAAACATTACAGGCCATTGCTGAGGCCCTTGGTTTCCCATCAGGAATAGATGATAAGACCCTGTTGCTGAAGACTCCACATCCTGCGGGAGCTGAGCTGAAAACCTCCTCTATGTAGATCAGCTGATAGAAAGCTGGAAAAAGCTATGCTGCATGCAGTTCAATGGGAGAGAGAGAAATCACCAGAGGAGATACTCAACAACGGACACTACCAAATTTGTTCAGCCAGGCCAAATGACCCAACAGGTGCAATAGTGGCATGTCTGTTATGGGGAAAACCAACTGCTCTCTAATTGGATTGGAGGCCCACTCCATGGGAGGGAATACATGCCTGATACTGAAAACCTACAACAGGGGTAGTCATGAGCCTTAGGGGTATAATGTTTGCTGGTGTCTGGCTAAATGTATATACTATGCTCACCAAACTGCCCAATAAGCACTTCTCTTAATGTTCATACCCATATATTAATGCTACACTCACTTTTGGTTAGAGAAGCTTCTCTTTTCAGATGGTGGCAACCTTGGGATGACTCAGAAGGCACAATAGTGCTGAGAAGAGTGACAGAGGAGTGCTCAGCACTGCACATCTCTATCACACCTTCCAAGGCTCAGGATCCTTTGCAGAAGAGGTGGCAGAAAGAATGTAAGAGCCAAAGGAAGGGTAGGACTCTTTATAATGCGCTCCTCCAGACACAAAATGGCCTGGATATCCATGACCTCGCAGGGCCTGACACTACCTACACAAGACCATCATAATAGGAGGAAAAGATGATGACATCAAAATAAAAGAGAGACTGATTTGAGAGGGGAAAACATGATGGAGAGTGGAGTTGCAAAGGGGAAAGTGGGGGGAGGGAATTACCATGGGTTATTGTCTATGGAAGTTGTCAATAAAAAAAGGTAATTAAAAAATAAGAATAAGAAAACCTAAATTAGAGCTTGAGAGATTGCTCAGTGGTTAAGGCACTAGCCTGCCAAGCATAAGGACCAAGGTTCCATTCCCTAGTATCTACAAAGCCAGATGCAAAAGGTGGCACATGCGTCTAGAATTCATTTGCAGTGGCTTGAGGCCCTGGTGCACCCACTCTCTATCTCTCTCTCTCTAAAAAAATGAAAATATAGAATATTAAAATAGAAAGAAAACCTAAACTAAAAAGGTAAAAGATTTTTGTGCACTAAAAATTATGACACTGATGAAAGAAAGTAAAGCTGATTTAAATAAATGGAAAGACATCCTGGATTTATGTGTTAGAAGAATACTGTTAAAATGTTCATACTTCCCAAATGATCCACTGACTCAATGCAAATATTATCGAGAGCACAATAGCATTTTTCTGTGTTTGAGACAGCATCTCACTCTGTAGCCTGGACTGGCCTGAAACTCAGAGCAATCGTCCTGTCTTACCCTCCCAAGTCCTGAGATTACAGGTGGGAGTCATCATGCCAGGCTTTCCATAGTATATTTTACATAAATATAGAAAATAAAATTCACAGGCTGGAGAGATGGCTTAGTGGTTAAGCTGCTTGCTTTCGAAACCTAAAGATCCAGAACTCATGTAAGCCAGATGCACAAGGTGGTACATGTGTCTGGAGTTTGTTTGCAGTGGTTAGAGGCCCTGGCAACCCATTCTCTCTCTCTCTCTCAATAAATAAATGAAATTAGAAAATAAAATTCAGAAGCTGGAGAGATTTCTCAGTCGATAAGGCACTTGCCTGCAAAGCCTAATGACCTGGGTTCAATTCCCCAGTACCCAAATAAAGCCAGATACACAAAGTGGAGTATGCATCTGGAGTTCGTTCTCTCTGGTTCTCTCTCTGTCTCTCTCTTGGCTTGCAAATAAACAAATAAATAAAACATTAAAAAAATAACATTCATAATGATCCTAAATTTCCCAAGCGCATCACATTTCCTGGCATCAACATATATAAAGAAGGTAAAGTAATCAAAACAGTATGGTACTGCTATAAAGACAGACACATAGACCAAAAGGATAGAACCACGAATCCAGAATGTATGTGTGCACGGCCACTGATGTCTGAGAAAGGTGTTAAGAACACAAAATGAGGATGCTATTTGAGGCAAGCTCTCACTGTAGTTCAGGCTGATGTGAAACTCTTACTATAGCCCAGGCTAGACTCAAACTCACCACAATTTCCCTACTGAGTGCTGGGATTAAAGACCCATCTTGTACAAAAGGTAATCTTTTCAACAAATGGTATTGAAAGAACCAGACAAGCATATGCAAAACAATGAAATTTGATGGGTCTGTTGTATGGAAAAATTATTCTGCATTGAAAGCGGCCAACAACTTTGTCAGCTTTTATGAAAAGCAGCTGGGACAACTTACAGGAGAGGGTGTGGGGAGGGTCACGAGAGCCCACCTGAGCTCTCAGACAGCGCTTGGGCCAGCTGTATCCAGTAATGCCCCAAGTCTTGTGTCCTCAGGGGGAGATATAAGAGGATAAAATATCAAGGAACAATGAGCTCCATCAAAGTGGTTTCTTTGGAGTCTCATGCTCTGTAAAGAAGCCCTCACCCTGAGTCTGAGGGTGGGGTACCCACTGGGGTGATTCTGACACAGCGAGCCCCACTGAAGTGCTGCTTTGGGGTCTTGTACTCTGTAAGTAAGCCCTCACTCCAAGACCAAGGGAAGAGCATCTGCGGTTGTAATCATGACATAGTGAGCTGCATTGAAGAGGCTTTTTTGGGGTCTCCATGCTCTGAGATTAGGCCCTTACCCTGAGGCTGAGGGAGGAGCACGAGGTGGGGGAGGAGTGGTCATCCCGACATTGAAGGTCACTGAAGTGCTTCTCTGCAGTCTCCGTGCTCTGAGATTAAGCCCTCATCCTGAGGCTGAGGGAGGAGCATCTGTAGGTATAATCCTGACATAGTGAGCCCGCAGCTGCTCTGTGGTCTCTGTACTGGTCAGGAACAGGAGCTCCTTGAAGTGGCCATGAGGAAGTTGTCATTCAGGATATGATGAGACTTCTCTGTGGTTGGCTGCTCTGGGTCCCCATGCTCTGTAAGTGAGCCCTCACCTTGTGGTCGAATGAGGAGCAGCTGAGGAGTAATCTTGACACAGAGAGCCCCATCAAAGCAGCCGCTTTGGGGGTCCATGTTCCTGTAGATAACTCCCTACCATGGTCTGTAAGTAAACCCCAATAAACTCATTGGTTCACCAATCTGGTATCGGTGCAATTGTACCTTTTGGTCTGCCATCTGAACCCTAACTGGGGGTGAAGGCATCTCCCCCAAGGGGAAAGCTTCCCACAACAGGTCTTATACTCAAATAACTGGCCAGATGACTCAGTGGATAAAGCACTTGCTATGCCCTAGGTAAAAACCTGGAAGCTTTGGATGACTTCTGTAATCCCAGTGTGCCTATGGCATGAAGGAAGGTGAAGAATGGAGCAATGAAGGAGAGATCCTTCCTTCAAATGGAAGGCGAGGTCTGACCTGAAAGTTGTTTGCTGACCAACACACACACTTTAAATGAATGAATATTAAGAAGCTTTCAAAATTGATTGAATATTTGGACACAAGACCAAAAACTATAAAACTCCCTAAGGAAAAAAGGAAAAGCTTCTTGCCAATTGTGCATTTAGAATGCTCTCTTAGATCTCACATCAAAACAAAAATAAACGAATATTATACCAAACTAAAAAGCATCTCACTACAAAGGAGACAATCTACAGAGTGGAGAGAGAGCCTGTGAATGGGGAAACTATAACTTCTTTAAAAGTGAGAAAATAGGTCCAACATGGTGGCACACGCCTTTAATCTCAGCAGTTGGGAGGCCAAGGTAGAAGGATCACTATGAATTTGAAGCCACCCTGAGACTACAGAGTGAATTCCAGGTCAGCCTGCACTAGAGCAAAACTCTGCCTTGAAAAAGAAAAGTGAGAAAATGACTTAGATATTTGCCCAAAGACAACATGTAAATGGTCACCAAGTATATGAACAGGTGTTCAACACTATCAATCATGAGAGAAATGGAGGTCAAGGGTGGTCCAATGGTAGCGCTCTTGACTAGTGTGCACAGTTCATGGGTTCAATTCCCATCAACACAAACACACACACACACACACACACACACACACACACACACACTACACAGCTGGTACAGTGGCACATGTCTGTCCTCCTAGCACTTGAGAGGCTGAGGCTACAGGATCACTGTAAGTTCAAAGCCAGCCTGAACTACATAAGAAGACCTACATAGCTAGCTACATAAGAAGACCTTGTCTCAAGAGAAACAACAGCAAAAAAACCCAAAAGCTATAATCTCACACCTGCTAGAATGGCTATTATCAGAAAGCAAAAGATAACAAGTGTTGATGATCCAGAGAATAGCAACCCATACATGCTGCTGGTGGAAATATAAATTTTTATAGCCACTATGAAAAATAGTTTGTGGGTCTACAAAAATTAAATTAGAACTGCCAGTGCTTATAGTGGAAGCTACTGAGGAGGTCTAGATAGGAGGCTTACTTGAGCTCAGTAGTTCAAGGCCAGCTTTGACAACATAGTAAGTTACCCATCTTAAAAAAAAATAAGATAGGGGCTGAAAAGATGGCTTAGCAGTTAAGGTACTTATCTGAAAAGGCAAAGAATCCAGGTTCGATTCCCCATGACCCACATAAGCCAGATGCACAAGGTGATGCATGCATCTGGAGTTCATTTTCAGTGGCTAGAGGCCCTGTTGTGCCCATTCTCTGTCTCTATCTGCCTCTCTCTCTCTCAAAAGTAAATTAATAAACACATAAATACATAAATACATAAATAAATAAATAAATAAATAAATAAATAAATAAATAAGATAAGCAGGGCTGGCATAGCTCAGAGATACTTGCCAAGCATGTATGACATACTGAATTCAATCTCTAGCAATACAACAAAAATGATTAAAATGAAACCTTCCAGATAGTCCAGCAATTCCACTTCTGGGTATATGTATCCAAAAGAATTAAAATCAGGATTCCAGGTATTTTCACTCCCATGTTTATGATAGCTTTATTCACAATATGAGGTACTGGAGAGATGGCTCAGTGGTTACTTGCTTGCAAAACCTATTGACCCCGGTTCAATTCCCCAGTACCCATGTAAAGCCAGACACACAAAGTGGCACATGCATCTGGAGTTTGTTTATAGCAGCAAGAAGTCCTGGTATGCCCATACTCTCACCCTATCTCTCAAATAAAAATATTTTCAGAGCTGGAGAGATGGTTCAGCAGTTAAGGCATTTGCCTATGAAACCTAATGACCCAAGTTTGAGTCCCCAGTACCCATGTCAAGCCAGATGCTCAAAGGGGCACATGGAGTTCAATTGCAGTGTTTGGAGGCCCTGGCATGCCAATTGTCTCTCTCTCATTCGCACTCTTCCTCTCTCACATAAAAAAAGGTCAGTTTGTTGGGTTTGCCTCAAAAAAAAAAAAAAAAAAGATATGGGGACAACCAATATATCAGTCAACTGATGAATGAATAAAGGAACTGGTACATCTATGCAATTGAATGTCATTTGGCCTTAAAAAAGAAGGAAGCCCTACCATTTTTGACAAGATGAATGAATCTACAGAAGAGTATGCTAAGTAAAACAAAACACTCAGAGCAAGACAAATACTTTGTGTTCCATTTCCATGGGGTACCTAAAGTCAAACTCAGAGCAGCAGAAAACAGAATGGTGGTTGCCAAGGGCTGGGGGAAGAAGCATTGGGGAACTGTTGCTCAATAATGGTATAAAGATTTGCTATTTCAATATGAATAAATTCTGTAGACATACTGCATTACACAATACCTATTGCTAACAATATGACATTATAAGTTTTAGAATATAGTGAGAGGGTAGATGTTGTTCTTTTTATTTTATGTTTTAATAGTTTATTTATTGATTGATTGATTTAGAGAGGCAGAGAGAAAGAGAATGGGCACGCCAAGGCCTCTAGTCACTGCAAACAAACTCCAGACACATGTGCCACCTCGTGTATCCAGCTTACATAGGTACTGGGGAATCAAAACTGGGTCCTTAGGCTTTGCAGGCAAGTGCCTTAATGGCTGAACCATTTCTCCAGCCAAGACCTGGTTCTTTTTTTTTTTTTTTTTTGGAGAGAGACAGAGGGAGAGGAAGACAGATAGAGATGGGCGCGCCAGCAATCTCTCAGCTGCTGCGAACGAAATCAATATGTGTGTGCCCCCTTTTGGTCAAGTGCGGCATTGCGCCCTTGTGTCATGTTGCATCTGGCTAAACGTGGGATCTGGAGGTTGGAACCGGCATTCTTAGGCTTAGGAGGCAGGCGCCTTAACCGCTAAGCCATCTCTCCAGCCCAAGACCTGGTTCTTAATGCACACATGTACAAAAGTGGAAATCTGAGCTGTTGTGAAGAGGCACAGGGCACATACACACCTGGAACCGTGTTGATGGAGTCCATCAGCTGCTCCACATCAGAGAAGTCCAAGGTCTGGTCTTCAAACTCAGGCTGTGTGGAGAGTTCCACATCTGTTTTTGTTTTCAAGAATTTCCCAAGTCTGTTGGTATAAAAAAACAAGGGTGGTGGTACACTCCTTTAGCAGTTACCTTCTAATTGCTAGGACAAAACACCTGAACCAGAAGCAGCTTATGGGGGGTGGAGGAATGGGTTATGTTAGCATACAGTTGCAAGGAGAAATTTCAGTATGGTGGAGAAAGCACAACAGCCTTGAGTGGGAAACCTGGCACATCTCCACAGCAGCAAGAAGGAAGTAGTCCAAGTGAGCTAGCCAGCACTGGCAAGTAGGCTGGACTATGAAGTCCCAAGGCACAACTCAGTGACATACCTCTTTCAGCAAGGCTCCACTTCCCCAAGGCAGAGATGACAAGACCACAAACAACTATGTAATTCAAAGGGAAGCTCCTAGTGATGCACTTCCTTCAACTATGCCCTACCTCCTAATTTCCACCACCTCCCAATAGTGCCATAAAATTATGATCCATCCAGGATTAAGTAAGTGACAAAGTCAGAGCTCTACTCATCCAGTCATCTACCCAGGCCCCTCTTCTGAGCATAGCTGCCTTGGGAAGCAAGCCTTTTAGGGAACACTTCCTATCTAAACCATCAGAGGCACCAATGGGATGAGTGGGGTTGATTTGAGTCTTCCAGGGGCAAGAGGAAGGGTAGGACTTGGTGTGAAGGTTAGCAGAAGAACATGCATTAACAAGTGCACGTTTTCACACCATCTCTCAGGGGCTATTGTGGAAGCTCCACACCAGCATCAGCCCTGTTCTAACAGGTACCCAGGGTTCAGACTTTGAGGACTTCCTTGCCAAATGACCAAGTGCCCTCAAGTTGCTGCCCTGGGGCTAAGAGATGACTCAATGGATAAAGTGCTGGCTACACAAGCATGAGGACTTGAGTTCAGATCCTAGCACCCACACAAACGCCAGATATGGCAGCATGTGTCTGGAATCCCAGTGCTGGGGAGGTGGAGACAAAATGATCCCCAAGACTTTCTGGCTAGCTCATCTAGCCAGATCACTGAGCTCTTGGTTCAGTGAGAGACCCTACTTCAAAAAAATGCAGTAGAGGGCTGGGGAGATGGCTTAGCAGTTAAGGCACTTGTTTGCAAAGCCTAAGGACCCAGATTCGATCCCCTAGAACCCACGTAAACCAGATACACATGGTGGCGCATGTGTCTGGAGTTCATTTGCAGTGCTTAGAGGCCCGGGAACACCTGTTCTTTCTCTCTCTCAAGCAAATAAATAAAAATAAAATTAACATTAAAAAACACAGTGGAGAGCAACAGACAAACACACATGCACACAAAACACACACATACGCATGCAGTGAAAGTTGCTGCCCTGGGAGCTCTAGGTCTTCTTGCACCTGCTTCCTGGCAGTCACTAGGGTTCTAAGTGGTGAAGGCAGAATTTGAAACCAGCTTTATTTTTACCAAAATCCACATGCTTAGCCCTTGTTAAGTTCCCATTTTCACATTGCTTTATGGATATTGTCTTATTAGGTTCTCACCAAACTATGCCTGTTTGTAAAGAAAAAGGTGGGGCGGCCTCCAAATGGCTGGATTGGACCTGGTAAGGTCATAGGACTAAGCAGGGGTAGCGTGCTTGTGTATCTGACTCTAAGACGAGCAAACTTTCTACAACCATACACACCAGGTGTGAGCTAGACATTGGGCACACTCCTCAGTTCCTCCCAGTGAAACAAGGGGCTTGTGGAGGACACCAGCCTGGCCACAAACTTGATGGACCTCATCATACACTCGCCCTTCCAGCACACAGATTCTAAGATTCAACACCAGAGGGCCCTGCTGACCCTGCACTGTCATAGGATCACAGAAGCTGAAAGACCCTGTGGAACAGAACCTAAAGGTGAAAAGAACAGAAAAATAAAGTATGTCAAGACAGAAGTATTACCTGTCAGCCATCGCCACTGCATCCTAAAAGAGAAAAGGAGAAAACTATATAATAAAACTATAATAATAATATAATCAAACTATATAATAAACAAACATGTTTTTGGTTTTTTAATTAATTAATTAATTAATTTATTTATTGGAGAGAGACACACAGAGAGAGACAGAGACAGAGGGAGAGAAAGACAGATAGAGATGGGCGAGCCAGCAGCCTCTCAGCTGCTGTGAATGAAATCCAGATGCGTGCGCCCCCTTGTGGTCAAGTGTGGCATTGTGCCCTTGCATCACTTTGAATCTGGCTAAATGTGGGACCTGGAGGTTGGAACCTCTGGAGATTGGAACCGGGGTTCTTTGGCTTAGGAGGCAGGCGCCTTAACTGCTAAGCCATCTCTCCAGCCCTGTTTTTGGCTTTTTTAAAAAGAAAAACCTGGAAATTAGGATAAAGGGAAAAAACTCATCTCTCCTAAAAATACCACCATCACCCCTATAGAATTTTCCACATCAACAGCATGGAAGTGCTTCCGATGTCACCCGTGGCCTTTAGGACCACTGATAAAGACTGCAAGCAGTTTGTTGAATGAAGAAGCCACTGTTTACAGAATGGCTCCTCTACTGTAGAACACTGTGTCCACTTTTTCATCATCATCGTAAGCAATGGTGAGAAACGCCCCCCTTTGACTCCTCCTGGACACTCTGGATTGTGTCTTTGAGAAACAGTGGATATGGGCCCACTGATGCGGATGTACCAGCAATGGTGGCTCTCATGGCACCGTCAGATTGCTCCTCACCTTTAGCGATGGGTCTTTTATTTGAACCATGGAAGGAAGGCAGTGTCATTGGGCTTTGAAGGGCAACTGTGGGCTTGGACAACATAGGATCATACTTGGCATCCAGGAAGATTCTGGAGGTTGAAGGGCCAGCCCTCTCCCACCTCCCGGGCACCATATCTGCCCTGTACTCTTGTGGGACCCTGTGATGAAAAAGGTCCCTAGCTTGGACTGAGGAGAAATTTCTGCAGCCCAGCTACATGGAGCTGTCATATCTAATATGATTTGTAGAAAATCAAGAAATGGATTTTTTTTAAGGTAGGGACTCACTCTAGCTCAGGCTGACCTGGCACTCACTCTGGAGTCCTAGGCTGGCTTTCGAGCTCACAGTGATCCTCCTACCTCTGCCTCCCAAGTGCTAGTATGAATGAAAGGCATGCACCACCACGTGGATATTGCGCATACATATGAAGTTATGAATTAAGAGTAATAATTGCTATCCTTGTAACTAGATAATTTAAAGTGACTTTTTAGCCTGAACCACTTTCTATCCAAAGTTCCAAGAGGCCATTTAAGGTGACCAGAAGACTCTCAGGGTACAGTCATTGCTCAGCTTAGAATGAGGGCTGGGGAGATGGCTCAGTGGTTAAGGTGCTTGCCTGCAAAACCTAAGAACCAGGGATCAATTCCCCAGTATCCACCTAGAGCCAGATGCACATGTGTCTGGAGTTTGTTTGCAGTAGCTGGAGCCCCTGGATGCACATTCTCTCTTTCTATCTGCTCCCCTCTCTCAAATAAATAAATAAATAAAATTAAGGGAAAAAAAGAATGAGGAAAGAGAGGAACAAAGCCTGCGGCTACCTTAGCAGTGGCACAGGGAAAGGACCACTTGTGTCTGAGCTGACAGATGGAGTGACAACCTCCCACCATGACCATCCAGTGGAATCAAATGGATGCTGACCATAAAAGTGACCTCTGACACCTCCAGGAGGAGAGAGGGCAAGCTGGCCTCCCCTGGCTGAACCTGCCATTTCAGTTCATGGCTTCATTTCATCACTGACCTTTAAGAAATCAACCTTCTCCTCATGACACATCTCCTCTATGGTTTCCATCAGTTCTTTACAGGTGTCGAGGTTCTCTCCACAGCTGACCAGTTGTCCATATAAGGCTTCCAGCTTCTCTTTCTTTTTCTCCCCTAAAGCTTGAATTTTTTCTTCATACTTTTGAGCAAGCATTTCTAAGATCTCATTGTAATGTGACTCAAAGTTTTGCTCTTGCCTTCCAAAATTCTCCTGTAAGACATAAGACCTCAGTTATTTCAGTGCATGTAATGTGTTGACTAGAGTCACCAGAGGGCATTCGTCCCTCCACTTTGTCTTATCTCTTATCAGGATGCTGTAATGGATGCTGGGGAAGCCAGAACAGGGGAGTCTCCATTCTAGACTCCCTCTACCACCATAAATAATCTTATCAGAAAACACTGCCATGTTTTCTTTTCTTTTTCTTGACTTTTCTTTCGTTTTTGTTTTCTTTTTCTTTTTTTTTTTTTTTCAAGGTAGGGTCTTGCTCTAGCCTAGGCTAACCTGGAATTCATTACGTAGTCTTAGGCTGGCCTTAAACTCACAGCAATCCTACCTTGGCCTCCCAAGTGCTGGGATTAAAGGTGTGCACCACCACACTGGCCGACACTGCCATCTTTTATGGCAGCATTTTATAATCCTTTCCTCAGTTTAGTTATCCTATCACCATGACAATTGGCTAGGGAGTTTATTAATGACAAGTCAGCTTGGTACTAGAAATTATGACCTCAAGTAGAAATGTTTGCCCTGAGAGATTTCCAGCTATCATTGCTTCCTGAATTCTCTTACTCCTACCTCACAATGCTCATCTTTACTTCCTGGTGCTTGGACTATATAAACACCCAGGGTACTTCAATTAGGGTCATGCCAGCCAGGGGAAAGATGAAGGGAAGAAGAATGAGGGTTGTATCCAGGGGCTCTGCCTGATGGATGAAGAAATGAAGGAAGCAGGAAGTATAATCTTAATCTGGTACTTATAGTATTTATTTATTTATTTTCAAAATAATTTTTATTTTATCTTTATTTATTTATTTGAGAAAAAGGAGAGAGAGAGAGAATCAAAGCATCAGGGGCTCCAGCCACTGCAAACAAACTCCAGATGCATGCACTACCTTCTACATATGGCTTATGTGGGTCCTGGGGAATCAAACCTGTGTTCTTAGGTTTTGCAGGCAAGCACCTTAACCACTAAGCCATCTCTACAGCTCTATTTATTTTTGAGACAGTGTCTTTCTATGTAACTCTGGCTTACCTAGTACTCCCTATGCAGCCCAGGCCAACCTGTACCTTGCAATAATCCTTTTGCCTCAGTCTCCCAAATGCTTGGACTATAGGTATGCACCACCCCACCTGGTTGATACTTATTTAATCCAGGAGCACAGAGGATGAGAGGGGAAGGCAAGAGATGAGTCCCCAGTTTGAGGATGACCCCAGAGACCTCTCTGGAAAAGAAGGTACTTTGAGACTTAGATGGCAGAACAGAGTGTGAGGAGTTTTGTTCTGGCTGTCTCACTCTTACTCCTTCTACTACCACCATGTGCTTAGAAGCTGAAGGATCTCCACCCCCCTCCCCCATGTCTTCCCTAGGATTGGGGTGACTACTCTCTTCCTCTGTGAGGATGAGTGTCTTTTGATACCTGTTCAGGTCCAGGGCAGAGGGGATGGCCTTGCCCTGCATAGCTCCAGCATGACCACTGGCAAGTTCAGAGCAGCAGCTTCCAGCACAGAAGTCTTATCCATATTTGAAGGGCTCACATCCTTCCCATGTCAGGATGACAAGAGGCGGGGCCTTAAAAAATGAGAAGGTCTATCCAACCTTGGAATTCTAAGTTTTTATGGATCTCTCTAGAAATCCTGGAAAATGACTATTTTGACAAAGGAAAAACAAAACTTATTTTGTAACCCATGGTCAGCTAAAAGTGTGTCTGTGTTTCAGAAGTAGTAATTGACAGGAATGGGTACATTGCCTCAAAAAGAACTAAAAACTGTTAATAACAGATGATTGTGAAGACGTGGACAAAAGGGAACTCTCTTTAAAAGTATTTATTTATTTATTTATTTAATTATTTTGAGAAAGAAAGAGAAAGGAGCAGACAGAGGGAATGGGTGCATCAGGGCCTTCAGCCACTGCAAATGACTTCAGACTCATGAGCCCCCTTGTGCATCTGTATTATGTGGGTACTGGGGAATTAAACCTGGATCCTTAGGCCTTGCAGACAAATGCCTTAATCACTAAGCCATCTCTCCGGCCTGACAAAAGGGAACTCTATACACTGGTAATGGTGGGAATGTAAACTAGTCCAGCCACTGTGGAAGTCAATATGGAAGTTCCTCAAACAACTAAAAATAGACCGACCATGTGACCCAGCTATCAACTCCTGGGTATTTATCCAAAGGATTCCAAGTCAACATATCACAGAGATATTTGCACATCAATCTTTATTGTAGCACTATTCACAATAGCTAAATTATAGAACCAACTAAAGTATTCAAAAACAGAGGAATGGATAAAGAAAATGCAGTGCATTAACAAGAAGGAATTTTTTCGGCCATAAAAAAGAAGGAGGGCTGAAGATGGCTTCGTGGGTAAGGCACTTAACTGTAAAGTGTAAGAACTAGGATTGACTCTCTCTCTCTCACAAGGTGATGTGTGTGGTTTGCAGTTCTCGCTAGAGGCCCTGGCTCTCTCTCATGTGTGTGCACTCTCGCTCTCTCTCCCTCATAAAAAATAAAAAAATAAAGAAGGAAGTTATGTTGTTTGCAGGAAAATGGATGCAACTGGAAATAATCATATTAAGTGAATTAAACCAATCTCAGAAAGACGAGTATCTTACATTTTCTTTTTTAAAACTTTGTTTATTTATTTATTTATTTATTTGAGTGTGACAGAGAGAGAAAGAGGCAGATAGATAGATAATAAAGAGAGAGAGAGAAAGAGAGAGAATGCCAGGGCCTCCAGCCACTACAAATGAACTCCAGATGCATGCGCCACCTTGTGCATCTGGCTTATGTGAGTCCTGGGGAATCGAGCCTTGAACAGGGGTCCTTAGGCTTCACAGGCAAGCACTTAACCACTAAGCCATCTCTCCAGGCCCTCTTACATTTTCTTTTATTTGTCATTCTTAGATTTTATATAGTTACATAAAATCGTGCACGTATATATGACACAAAAGTACAAGCAGAACAGTTTAAAGTTTAAAAAATATTTTTATTTTATTTATTTTTAAGCAGAGAGAGAGAGACAGACAGAGTGGGCACATCAAGGCCTCTAGCCACTGCAAACAAACTCGAGATGCATGCACCATCTTGTGCATCTGGCTTTATGTGGGTACTGGGGAATTGAACTATGATCATTAGGCAAGCACCTTAACCACTGAGCAGTCTCTCCGGCCCCAAGCAAAACAGTGTAAATGAACCAAGGGAACAATGAGGGGGAGAGGTGACAAAAGGAAGGGTAGGGGACTCAGTGTCCATCATATACCTGAATGAAATGTCCTTATGTAACACATAGTGAGCATACACAATGAAAACATTTGAAGGGAAAACCCTTGTGTGATAGTCTATGCCTGACTGAATGCAGTAACATGGTTGGTACCCCAAGGGCCACTGAAACCCCACAGAGCAAAGCAACAACGTGGAAGCCTGCTATATCTGGTTCCGACAGTACATCACATAGTATCCAAGGGAATCTCAGTGTGTTAGGCCAGAAAAAGGAAAAAGAAAAAGGCCAAACCAACCTAAAACAAACAAACAAAATGCCACGAAGTGACTTGAGTTCAAATAAAAGAAACTAAACCACATGTAATTGGCAGTTTGGTCGGAAAGTTTCTGCCTTATTTATTCATACATGTCTAACATGCCTGCTCTGAAATGTACCACGCTGTGGGTCTGGAGATACACAGGCATAGAAGAGCTGGCCTCTCCGCCTAGAGGACATAGCGCAGGAGGGGATGCTGACCTGTGATCAGTGTCCCTGTACATTCTCAGGGCCCACAGGGGGTCCAAGGAAGGCTGAGGGAGGAGGCAGTGGTGACACCTCACATTCTTTTGTAAAATTTTATTATTTGGAGAACACACACACACACACACACACACACACATCCATATGCTGGGCTTGCAGAAGACCACCACAACTTCCAGCTTTTTTTGTTGTTGTTGTTGTTTGTTTGTTTTTTTGGGTAGGGTCTCACTCTAGCCTAGGATGACCTGGAATTCACTATGTCATCTCAGGGTGGCATCGAACTCATGACGATCCTCCTGCCTCTGGGATTAAAGGTGTGCACCACCATGACCAGCCAACTTCCAGCTTTTACTTGGGGTCT
Source organism: Orientallactaga sibirica (assembly GCA_036365145.1). Taxonomy (NCBI): domain Eukaryota; kingdom Metazoa; phylum Chordata; class Mammalia; order Rodentia; family Dipodidae; genus Orientallactaga; species Orientallactaga sibirica. Next base: position 3,891,949 of record JAEOAD010000031.1, on the reverse strand, counting down.
GGGGTTCTGAACTCAGGTACTCAGAGATGCATGGTATGCATTTTATCCACCGAGTCATCTCCCCAGCCCTGACCCTTCACATTCTAAGAAACAGGTTCTCTAGCTCATTAATAACAGCTATTTGACATGGCCACTGATGGGAGCCATGTGTGTCTGATAAGTGAGCAAGTGGTTCTTACCTCCACAGTGATGAATACCTCTTCCAGGTGGCTAGCAAAATTTTCCATCTCGATAATCTGCTGTTCTAATTTGTACATGTTTTTGTGAACTTCATCCTGCAACAGAGTCGCACAAAGAAGGTGTTAATGTTAAGTCCATCCTGTCTCTTTTTTTTGCTGTTTGTTTGGTTTTTCGAGGTAGGGTCTTGCTCTAGCCCAGCCTGACTTGGAATTCACTATGTAGTCTCAAGGTGGCCTCGAATTTACAGCAGTCCACCTACCTCTGCCTCCCAAGTGCTGGGATTAAAGTTATGCGCCACCACACCAGCTTGGTCTCTCTCTCTGGTTTTTTTTTTTTTTTTGTAAAGATTTATTTATTTATTTATTTATTTATTTATTTATTTATTTATTTATTTTGGAGAGACACAGAGAGAGAGAGAGAGGGAGAGGGAGAGGAAGACAGCGAATGGGCACGCCAGCAGCCTCTCAGCCACTGCGAATGAACTTCATATGCGTGTGCCCTCTTGTGGGCAAGTGCGGCATTGTGCCCTTGCTTCACTTTATGTCTGGCTAAACTTGGGACCTAGAGATTGGAACTGGTGTTCTTAGGCTTAGGAGGCAGGTGCCTTAACTGCTAAGCCATCTCTCCAGCCCAAGATTTATTTTTTTTTAAATTTATTTATTAGAGGCAGGGAGAGAGTGAGAATGGGTGTGCCAGAGCCTCTAGCCACTGCAAATGAACTCCAAACACATGTGCCACCATGTGCATCTGGCTTATGTGGGACCTGGAGAATCAAACCTGGGTCTTTAGGCTTTGCAGGCAAGTGCTTTAACCACTAAGCCACCTCTCCAGCCCCATCCAGTCTCTTGTAAAGGGCATTTCAGAGTTATGCCCTGCCCACCAACTTGAGACATAAACTGGCTGTGAGGACAGAGACATCACCTTGGCACTCTCCAGTGCCTTACTGAGTGGGGTCACTTCGTGCTCCCTGTGTTTGTCACTCTCCTTCTCCACAGCTCTTATTGGAGTTTTGCAAGTGACACAGAAGATGTCAGCAGGTTCCTCCTCGTCCTCCTCCTCCGGGATGACGTAGCATTCGTACTCCTCACTGGCACGACCATGTGTGTACCTATAGGCTTCCCGCAAGTCCTGGCACTGGCCAGCCAAGCCTTGCCCTCCATAGGCCAGGTCCTCAACGTCCGCTGCCTCGCTACCAAATCTCCAGTCTCTCTGCTCCCTGGCAGGGTCTTGCCTCTTCATCCCATAAGGAGGGTACCCTAAAGCCCCCATGCTGTGTTCATCCTCAAACTCGTCCCCTAACTCATGGTCATCTTCCAGTCCGTATAAATGGACAAGTTCATCCACTTCCTCTTGAAGGTGTCTTTGAGCCCTATCTTCCTCTACCCTTCCTGGCTTATTGCTCATTTCAGCTTGGACTACTTCTCTCCTAGTTCTGGTGTCTTCTCCTGGGAAGATCTGCAGTCTGTCTTCAGAGTCATACAGATCCATGTGATAAAAATGGAAGTCTCTGGGGACTGTCAGTTCCTCCTCAGCCTCCTCCTCCATTGATGCAAGAATGATCCAAGACAGTCAGTAGTGAGTACTCTGGCTCCTAGGACACAAGAAAATGTGATCCTTTAAATGTGCTGCTCAATTTACATAATTCAATTTTCTACTTTTTTTTGGGGGGGGTTGAGGTAGGGTCTCTCTCTAGCTCAGGCTGACCTGGAATTCACTATGTAGTCTCAGGGTGGCCTCGAACTCATGGCAATCCTCCTACCTCTGTCTCCCATGTGCTGGGATTAAAGGCATGTGCCACCATGCCCGGCTAATTTTCTACATTTTTACTGAGAATTTTATTTAATTTTTTGTGTGTTTGTATGTGGTATGCATACATGTCTGCATTCATATGTGAGTGGACATGTGTGAATAGGTGCATGTGCACATTTGTGTGCGTGTATGTGGAGACCAGAAGACAACCTTGGGCGCTATCTTCAGGTTTACCATCAACCTCTTTTGAGACAGGAACTCTCATTGGCTTGGAGCTCACTAATTAAATCAGACTGAGTGGCCAGTAAGCTCCAGAGATCCACCTGTCTCTGCCTTCAATACACAAGGATTACGAGAAGACACCACCACCACACCAGCATTTACATGGGTACTGGGGGTGTAACTCAGACCCTTGTGCTTGCAAGGCAGGTGCTTTACTTACTGGACTATCTCCCCAGCCCCAGTGCTCACATTGTTTGTCCCTGCACTCCTTTTCTTAAACCTTAAGAGAAAAAAACTAAATGCAGGAAACTTTTTTTTTTTTTTTTTTTTTTTTTTTGATTTTTCGAGGTAGGGTCTCACTCTGGCCCAGGCTGACCTGGAATTCACTATGTATTCTCAGGGTGGCCTTGAACTCAAATCCTCCTACCTCTGCCTCCCGAACCATGCCCGCAGGAAACTTTTATTTCCATATAAAAATATCCAACACAGGGCTGGGGAGATGGCTTAGCAGTTAGGATGCTTGCCTGCAAAGCCTGAGGACTCAGGTTCAACTCCCCAGTACCCATAAGCCAGGTGCACAAGGTGGCACATGTGTCTGGAGTTCGTTTGCAGTAGCTGGGGGCCCTGGCACAACCTATTTTCTCTTTCCACCCACTGCCAATACACAAAAACTTTAAAAATTTTAAAAGAAATCCACCACAAAAAGTTTATAGCAAAAAGATTTTTGTAAAGGCTTAATGTTAGGAAAGGAGTTCTAGGAAAGTAAGCTAGGAATCTGTACACTGTTATAGAGTACGAAGAAGCCTTCAGAACAACTTGGAAAAAGCCTTATGATATTTGGTTAAATAACCAGGTTTTTCATTAGATATAAAGTATGTATTGGCAGGGTGTAGCTATGGATGCCAGCAATCTCATTTAAGGAGAGGGAGGCAGGTGGTTCAGGAGTTCAAGGCCAGGCTGGACTACATGAGACAGTGTCTCAGAGAAAACAAACAACAAAAAGCAATAAAAATCCAATATTTTATATGCTAACTTAAAATTTAATAAAAAAATTAAAATAGGATGCCCACTATATTAATGAAGCTATATAAAATCTATAACATTTTTTTAATTTGAGAGAGAGAGAGAGAGAGAGAAGAGGCAGAGAATGAGCTTGCCAGTGATCTCAGCTGCTGTGAACGAACTCCAGACACTTATGCCCCCTTGTGGGCAAGTGCAGCATTGCTCCCTTGCCTCACTTTTGCGTCTGGCTAAATGTGGGACCTGGAGAATTGAATGGGCATTCTTAGGCTTTGCAGACAGGCACCTTAACTGCTAAGCCATCTCTCCAGCCTTACAACATTTTAATAGTAATAAATACTTGTAAGTACTACTTTTAAAAAACTTGTATTTATTTATTTGCAAGCAGAGATAGAGAGATAGAGAGAGAGAAGAGAGAGAGAGAGAATGGGCATACCAGGGCTTATAGCCACTGAAAACAAACTCCAGATACATGTGCCCCTTGTGCATCTGGCTTACATGGGTCCTGGGGAATCAAACCTGGGTCCTTTGGCTTCTCAGGCAAATGTCTTAATCACTAAGCCATTTCTCCAGCCCTGTAAGTACTACTTTTTAAAAAAATATTTTATTTATTTGATAGAGAGAGAGAGAGAGAGAGAGAGAGAGGTAGATAGAGAATGGGCATGCCAGGGCCTCTAGACACTACAAATGAACTCTAGATGCATGCGCCACCTTGTGCATCTGGGTTACATAGGTAGTGGAGCATTGAACCTGGTTCCTTAGGCCTCGTAGGCCTAACCGCTAAGCCATCTCGTCAGTCCAACTACTACTTTTAGTATTGCCTTGTTCCCTTTTACCCATGCAGACATTATCCTCACCCATCTTACAGATGAAGAAACTAAACTCCAAAAGGCATTGAATAATCCAAGAGGGTGTCTTGGGCAAGGTTGCATGGTAAATTGTTGAGCTGGGATTTGAGCCTTAGCTGGTACATACATATGTGATGTTTTCCATAGTTGATTTTAGAATATTTCACCTCATCAAAAAGAAGCCTCAGGGGCCGGGGAGATGGCTCAGTGGATAAGAATGCTTGCTACACAAATATTAGGGCTTGGGAGGGCCTAAGACAGCCCGAGTTTGATCTGTGTAAAAAGCTGGGCATGGCCATGCATACCGTAACCCCAGTCCTGTGGGAAACAGATAGGAGAACGGCCGGGACTTACTAGCCAGCAAGTCTGACTGAAAAGGGCAGCTGTGAGTTCAGTGAGAGACTCTGTCTCAAGGATGAGATATGGAAAGCAATAAAGGAAGACACCTGACACATTTTCTTCTGGCCCCTGCACATGAACACACTTCATATACATGTGCACATGCATGAGCACGTGCACACACATATTGCCTTGCTACATCCTACCAGCTTTGATATGTTTTATCTTCATTTTTAGTCATCTCAAAGTATTTTGAGACTGGGTTTCATGTAGCCCACACTGGCCTAAAATTCATTTTGTAGCCATAGATGACTTTGAATTTCTGGTCCTTCTGCTTCTACCTGGGATTACAGGCATGTGCCACAATACCTGGTTTATGTGGTGCTGGGGACTGAATCCAGGGCTTTGAATTATATCCCCAGCTCTTCAAAGTAACTTCTTTTTAAACTTTTTATTTGTTTATTTGAGAGAGAGAGTGGGCACGCCAGGGCCTCCAGCCACTGCAAATGAACTCCAGATGTATGTGCCTACTTGTGCATATGGTTTACATGGGTCCTGGGGAATTGCAGACTAGTGCCTTAACCACTAAGCCATCTCTCTACCCCTCTTTGAAGTAACTTTTTTAAAAAAATTTTTTATTAATTTTTATTTATTTTTGGAGAGAGACACACAGAGAGAGAGAGAGAGAGAGAGAGAGAGAGAGAGAGAGAGAGACAGAGAGGGAGAGGGAGACAGATAGAGATGGGTGCACCAGCAGTCTCTCAGCTGCTGTGAATGAAATCCAGATGTGTGCGCCCCCTTGTGGGCAAGTGCAGCATTGTGCTCTTGCGTCACTTTGCATCTGGCTAAACGTGGGACCTGGAGATTGGAACCAGCGTTCTTAGGCTTAGGAGGCAGGCGCCTTAACTGCTAAGCCAACTCTCCAACCCTGAAGTAACTTCTAATTTCCCTTTTGGTTTCTTCTTGTAACTATTCATTATTTGGGAATGTGTTATTTAATTTCCTCATGTTTGTGAATTTTCAAAATTTATGTTATTAACTTCTTTTTTTCAGGTAGGGTCTCACTGTAGCCCAGGCTAACCTGAAACTCACTCTAATTCTAGGCTGGCCTTGAACTCACAGTAATCCTCCTACCTGTACCCCTGAGTGCTGGGATTAAAGGTGTGTGCCACCACACCTGGCTATGTTATTGATTTCTAATTGCATTCCATGGAGGCTAGAGAATATATTTTGTACTTTTTAAAAAAAATATTTTATTTTGATTTATTTATTTATTGAGGGGGAGAGAAAGAGGCAGAGAGCGAGAGAGAGAGAGAGAGAGAGAGAGAGAGGGAGGGAGAGAGAGAGAGAGAATGTGCACATCAGTGTCTCTAATCTCTAGCAAACAGACTCCAGACACATGAGCCGCCTTGTGCATTTGACTTACGTGAGTACTGGGGAACTGAACCTAGATCCTCAGGCTTTGCAGGCAAGTGCCTTAACTGCTAAGTCATCTCTCCAGCCCATATTTTGTATTTTTAAAAATTACTTCTGGGCCTGGAGAGTTGGCTTAGCAGTTAAGTGCTTGCCTGTGAAGCCTAAGGACCCAGGTTCGAGGCTTGATTCCCCAGGACCCACGTAAGCCAGATGCACAAGGTGGGGCATGCATCTGGAGTTTGTTTGCAGTGGCTGGAGGCCCTGGCATGCCCATTCTCTCTCTCTCTCTATCTGCTCTTTCTCTGTCTGTCACTCTCAAATAAATAAAAAATAAACAACAAAAAAATTAAAAAATTATTTCTACCCTTTAAATTTTCATTAAGGTTTGTCTTATCAGTAGACAGATGTGCTATTCTCAAAAATGCTCCCAATGCCCTTGGAAAGAGCTGTTTGTGGTGTTGAATGGAATGCTCCCCAGCTGCCTGCAAGACATTTTCTTCCAAGTCTGGCAGTACACACCTGTAATCTAAGCACTCAGGAAGCTGAGGCAACAGGATTGTAGGTTGGAGATGAGCTTCAGTAATATCAAGACTCTCAATAAACAGTAAGAAAAGACATTTCCTATGAAATCAAAAAATATTAAGCTACAACAGGAGACTAACAGCAAAGTTGGGAAGAGAACTCTTAAGGATACCTGAGGCAGTGGGGAAGTTCTTAACAAAGGACAACCCTGACAGGGATTTGGAACTCATTGAAGAAGTTATGATCACAGCCCACACGATGGTAAATAAGTTCACTGAATGGTGCTGGCCACAGCCAATCCACAATTGCTGGACAGGCAAGAAAAAAATACATGGAAACCCAGGTGAGCCAAAGCTGACTGAGAGGTGAGCAGTGGGAATTGGAGTCCCTGCTATAGGCAGGAACACTAGAAGGGCCAAGGAAAGGCTGATCAGACTTCCTGAGAGACTCTAAGCTACAGTCACCTTGATGGTCTGTTCTCAGCTGGGCTCTCATAAACCATGCAAGATAATCAATAGTGGTCATTTTAAGCCATCAAGCTTTGGAATAATTTGTTATATAATAAAACATGCATGGTTCCAGCCTCAAAATGATCTTCTTTCTACCTGACTTTCCCCTTGTGCTACCATTTCCCCCTCTCCTTAGTTCATATTCAGGCTCCTTCAATGAGAGGTGGTGAATTCATGGGTCTTCAGACTGTGGCTCATGCTCACGAGACTTTCCAAAGGGAACATACACATGGGTAGTTTGAAGAGTTGTCAGTTTTCAGATCAACCTAATATTAATCTTCCCCAGAGTTGCTTTGCCTGGGAACAGGTTAGCATTTGAGACCTTATACAAATTCTTTTTCCCAATAGCCTCTCTTCCTCTTTATTATAAAAGTAAAGATACTTCTTTTTCATTATGAATATTACATTGCACAGTGAGATTTCATTGCTTTGGAATTTTAAAAACCTCCAGAGAACTAAATGAAAGGACAACTTGAAGTATTGGTGTCAATGCTGAGAGAGTGAGTGACATTAATGAATGGGTAAGAACACTTTTCCAAATTAAGTGGTTTCCAGTTCTTTGCATCCAACAAAACTGCAAGAGGATCTAATCAAGTTGTCAACGGATATATCATTAGAAATGAATTTTCACGATAGGACATTATATAATCTTGGCATACACTTCAGAAAGAATTTAAAGACTCTGGGCTGGAGAGATGGCTTAGCGGTTAAGGCGCCCGCCTGCTAAGCCTAAGAACCCGGTTCCAATCTCCAGGTCCCACGTTTAGCCAGATGCAGTGACACAAGGGCACAATGCCGCACTTGCCCACAAGGGGGCACACATCTGGATTTCGTTCACAGCAGCTGAGAGACTGCTGGCGTGCCCATTCTCTGTCTCCCTCTCTCTCTCTCTGTCTCTCTCTGTGTCTCTCTCCAAAAATAAATAAAATAATAATAAAAATTTTAAAAAGAATTTAAAGACTCTAGTGGCATTGCTAGAAATTGCTTCCTCTTCCTTTTACTCATACAGGTGAGCAAGAGCACTCTGTGTTTACATCAACAACGTGAAAGCAGGAAGACAACTCACTCTAATTCCTGTTGTGTTCTAGAATGTGTAGTCTTCAACCATGGGTATGAGGGTTTTTTAAAGAAAGTCTTATTCACTGCATTAAGAGGTAGATTTTGATTTAATTTTTTAATAATTACCAAAATTTGAAATGTTTTATTTATATTTGACTAAAATCATATTGGTAATTTGATTCAGAAGAAAAAAGAGCTTACCATTTGGAGACTTAAGATTTTAAGGAAAAAAATTTCAAGTCATATATGTGTATTTTAAATTTTTTTATTTGTGTGTGTGTGTGTGTGTGTGTGTGTGTGTATGTGCGTGTGCACACATGCATGGGTGTGCATACCATGGCACGTGTGTGGAGGTCAGAGAACAACTTCAAGATATATGTGCTCCACCTTAAGACAGGGTTTCTTGTCACTACAAATGAACTCCACACTTAGCTGGTCCATGATCTTTGGATTCTCCTGGCTCTGCCTCCTATTTTTGAAGGCACAGTAGGATTATAGATACTTGTTCCACTTTGCATCCGGCTTTACACATGTGCTGGGGAATTGAATCCAGGCCAGCAAGCTTTGTAAGCAAGTGCCTTTAACTGCTGAGCCATCACCCCAGCCCTACATGTATATTTCTTGTAAAGAAGAATCATGATTATCAATAAATGACTTTGAAATCTTAGAAAACATTGTTAGTACAAAGTTCTGTTAACTTGTGAAATGGAAATACAAGTTCAAAAAGAAAGAACAATATAAAATTTCTTTCTTTTTTTTTTTTTGGTTTTTCGAGGTAGGGTCTCACTCTGGCCCAGGCTGACCTGGAATTCACTATGTAGTCTCAGGGTGGCCTTGAACTCACGGCGATCCTCCTACCTCTGCCTCCTGAGTGCTGGGATGAAAGGCGTGCGCCACCACGCCCAGCCAATATAAAATTTCTAATGTTGCAGATGAGTTTTGTTTTACATTTTTAAATAATATTTAATCAAATTGAAATACCATGAGGTTGCCTGGGTTCAACTCCTCAGTACCCACATAAAGCCAAATGCAAAAGGTGGCACAAGTGTTTGGAGCTTGCAGCATCAAGAGGCCCTGGTATACCATACACACACACTAAATAAATAAATAAATAAATAAATAAATAAATAAATAAATAAAATAATTTTAGAAGCAGGCATGGTGGCACATGCCTTTAATCCCAGCACTCAGGAGTGTAAGGTAAGAGCCTGGGATACAGCAAAACCCTACCCCAAAAAACTAAAATGAAAATTTTTAGAAAATAAGTTTAAAAACAAAAGGTTATGAAATAATTTTATTTGAAAACACGAACATTTATGATATGCTATAAAGTGTATCTTTTCAAATATTTTACATTTTTTAAAATAATACTTTTATTAAGATATAATTTATGGCCAGGCATGGTGGCACACACATTTAATACCAACACTTGAGAGACAGAGATAGGAGGATCTGTGAGTTCAAGGCCAGCCTGGTACTACAGAGTGAGTACCAGGTAATCCTGGGCTACAAAAAGATATAATGTTTATACTACAAAGTTCACCCTTTTAATTGTACACTTAGTAGTTTTTAGTATATTTATAGAGTTGTGCACCTGCCAGCAGTATGTAGTTCCAGAACATTTTTTGAGACAAGCCCAACAGACTGCAACCCCCTTTTTTATGTGAGAGAGTAAGATTGAGACTGAGGTGGTGTGGGGAGAGAGAACTGGTATGCCAGGGCCTCCAGCCACTAAAATTGAACTCCAGATGTGTTTGCCACCTTGTGAGCATGTGCGACCTTGCGTACTTGCATCATTTGTGTGCCTGGCTTATGTGGGACCTAGAGAATCAAACATGGGTCCTTAGGCTTTGAAGGCAAGTACCTTAACCGCTAAGCCAGCTCTCCAGCCCTCTAGAACATTTTTTGTTGTGTAAGACTGATGCATAGCCAGGTGTGGTGGCTCATATCTGTAATCCCAGCACTCAGAAAGCACAGATAGGAGAACCACCCAGGAGTTTGAGGACAGCCTGGATATAGTATTGGACTCTATCCAAAAGTTCCCCTCAAAAAGAAATGATTGATGTACAAGTTGCCAGTTCCACTGTGTCCTGGCCTAAACTAACCTGAACCACCTGCAGGACCTGGTCTATTCCCTGGCTGGGAGAGGAGATGAATGAAAGATAGGCTTCCAGAGGCAGCATCATCAAGCAAGTGGCTCCAGGCATCTGGACCAATATTTTGCCTCTGCAGCATCTCCATCCTGGCTCTGGTCCCATATGCTAAAATCTCTGTAGTTCTAGTATCACTCCTAAGTGTCATCATCTAGGAAGAAACTTTCCTCAAAACTATCTTGTCCCCCACAGTCCTCGTGCCCCAATGGCCCTTGCACGTGTATGTCCCTGCTAAGCGCTCAACAGAGGCGATCAAAAGAATAGTCTACCATCTTTTTTTTTTTTTTTTGGTTTTTCAAGGTAGGGTCTCACTGTAGCCCAGACTGACCTGGAATTAGTCTCAAGGTGGCCTCAAACTCACATCCATCCTCCCATCTCTACCTCCCATGTGCTGGTATTAAAGGCTTATACCACCACGCCCAGCTAAAAAGTCTGCCATCTTGAATTCAAGGGGGTGACCCCATCACTGGCAAGTCTCAACTGCCCTGGATCCCAGGCACCCTCATTCCCTAGCTCCCAATCTCCAGTATCTACTGCACTTCTGTGTTCCTTCTGATTCCCCTCAGTGTCCTCCATTTCAGTCCCACCCTAGGCCTTGGCTTAGGCTGCTTTCTGTTGAGAGTGCCCCTTCCCCTTACTACTGCCACCCGACCACCTACTTGTCCCACCCAGCCAGTGTCCGCCTTACTCTCCATGAGGATCAGCTCTCCTGCTGTCCATGATAATGTGACACCTGCCCTCTCCAGCACTGACTCATGAATATGAATTCTGGATCTGCACCCTGAATCTTCTAGATAATCTTTCTTCCCTCCCCAAGGCCACAGCTCTCTAGATCAGACAGTCCTGGGTTTGCTTTATGTCTCTAATGTTACCCCCCGTGTGATGATAGGTCTAAGTGAGGTATGGCCTTATTTTTTTTTTTTTTTTTGAGGTAGGGTCTCACTCTAGCTCAAGCTGACCTGGAACTCACTATGTAGTCTCAGGCTGGCCTTGAACTCATGGTGATCCTCCTACATCTGCATCCCAAGTACTGGGATTAAGGCTAGAGAGATGTCTTAGTGGTTAAGGTGTTTGCCTGCGAAGCCTAAGGATCCCACATAAGCCAGATGCACAAGGGGGCACATGCATCTGGTGTTCGTTTGCAGTGGCTTAGAGGCCCTGGTATACCCATTCTCACTCTCCCTCTCTTTCCCTCTGTCTCAAATAAATAAATAAAAATAAAATCTTAAAAAAAAAAAGGAAAACCAAGTGCTGGGATTAAAGGCATGCACGACTATGCCTGGCTGGTCCTAATTTAATATTTTAATTTTATTATTATTATGTTATTTTATTATTTTTATTATTAATTTAATTTAAAAAGTCTCACTCAAATTTTTAATTTATTTTTTGGTTTTTTGAGGTAGGGTCTCACTCTGGCCCATTCTGACCTGGAATTCACTATGTAGTCTAAGGTTAGCCTCGAACTCATAGTGATCCTCCTACCTGTGTCTCCCAAGTGCTGGGATTAAGGACATGTGCCACCATGCCCAGCTCAAAAAAATTATTTTTACAGATTTTTATTTTATTGATTTGAGAGAGCAAAAGAGAAAGATATATATATATATATATATATAGAGAGAGAGAGAGAGAGGAGAGGGAGGGAATGGGCATGCCAGGGCCTCTAGCCATTGCAAACTCCAGACACATGTGCTGCCATGTGCATCTGGCTTATGTGGGTACTGGGAATAGAACCTGGGTCCTTAGGCTTTGCAGGCAAGTGCCTTAACAGCTATGCCATCTCTCCGACCCTTATTTATTTATTTATTTATTTACTTATTTATTTATTTATTTTGCAGGGTTAGGGCCTCACTCTAGCTAAGGCTGACCTGGAATTCACTATGTAGTCTCAGGGTGGCCTCGAACTCACGGCGATCCTCCTACCTCTGCCTCCCAAGTGCTGGGATTGAAGGCATGCGCCACTATGCCTGCCTGACCCTTATGTTTTAATGTGATTTAATTTTAATTAAAAAGTCTCCCTCAAAATGTTTTTTTTTTTAATTTTCAGTGGTTCATGGGCACATCTTAGTATCTACCGAAACCTTTACATTCAACTTCCTGTGGGGGAGCCATAAAAGCTGGGATATCACTTTGCATAGAATTATAGTGCTCTTCCATGAAGCCTTTAGCAGTTCTAAAGTATAGCCAAAGAAAATCTGCTTTTACACAACAGTTTTACAGTAGTACAAAATGGTTCCAATCAGTTTCCCAGGTACAGCTCAGACTTGAAAGCTTTCCTCAGGAGGAAGCTGTCTGCATAACACATGAAAGTAGTAACAAAGCTGTTTTTTCAGTAATTTGATATAAGCATGAAATTATTATCTATCAGCTAGCACAGGCATGTTAATACAAAAAATTACTTGTCAACTCAGTACTTACTATAGCCAGATGATATCTGTGTATTGAATTCCAAACTGTTCTAGCACATGGACCTGGTACTAAAAACATGCTAACGATATGTTGCAGGAATCAACAGCCCCTCCCTACTTTTATGAGAGCGTTTCATGCCTTGTACCAACATCATGTTGGGAATTCCTGTGAATTCAAGAAGGCACAGAAAACACTGATACTGTCAGGTACAACTAAAGGAAAGATATCACATTAATATACTGGATTTGTGCTGAGAGATTCTGATAATATAGCTGGCATTAGAATATTATACTTATCCCAAAACTTGCCTGCTACTGTAAGCATCCATAAATTCTTCTTTTAACTCAGAGGACCTGGTTTTTGCTGAAAAACTGGATCTGTGTTCAGCAGGCTTCCCTTCCTGGTGACCTCTGCATGCCCCACAGGCTGGGCCTGCCTCGTCTACCCCAGGATTCAGTAAGTGGGGTGCTAAAGCTGGATGGTAATATGAGCTGGCTCCTGCTGCAAATAGCAACAGGCCTGCCTTGAGCGAAAGCCCAAATATAGATCTGCCAGGGCTGTCCTGTCACTTCTCACTGCTCAAGTGTCACGGGAAGAGGTCATATGTTATACTGAGTTACTTCTTTTTTTACTGTTGGGGTTGGAACCTGGAAGAGATGGCTGGCTATGTGTAGAGGGGGTAGGGCTGTCAAAGGTCAAAGGGAGATGTCTGACAGTCCTGGACTTTCCCAAAATGTGTGTGTGTGTGTTTCCGAGGTGTGGTTTCACTCTAGTCTAGGTTGTCCTGGAACTCACTTTGTAGCCCCAGGGTGGCCTTGAACTCACAGCAATCCTCCTACCTCATTCTCCAGAGCACTGGGATTAAAGGTGTGTACCACCCTGCCAGTCCTGAAGTGTTTTAAATGAGCACAACTCCAGATATCTTCAAAGGCAGGTCTTTTCTCTCCCATCATCCTTCATAGTGTGCTCAAGGTGGGAGCTCTTTCTCTCTCTAGCAGATCCACCACAGCCTATGACTTCTGTTCCCTCTTAGTAAGTCAGTAATTGAATGTCCGGTTCTACAGATTCATCAAAATGCCAAACCTGGTTTATCGAATATCAATATCTTCTCTCCTCCTCAGCTTAAACCTCTTTAGCAGGAAGCTAAAGAGAGAATCAGGTGGGCCTATCCTCCCCACAGTCCCCCTAGAGCTGTGGGTTGGATGCCAGGGCAGGAGCCCAAAATGATAAGCTGGCTCTATTTGAGTGGCAGCTATAAGAAGTGCTATTTATACACTGGGGGCCTGGAAGAGTCTTCGCTCTGATTCTCTCATCTCTAGAGAATCTCATTTTGGAGAGCCCTCTCCTGGCTCACAGTTTCATTCTGTAACAATAACAACAAAAACCCCACAAAATATCGGAAAGGCTAAAATAATATAAAACAGAGTAAAAAAGACATGTGAACCATGGCTCAGGGAATTTGTGGAAGAGGGGGCAGAAAAGATAGTAAGAGCCACAGGTTGAGACATCATGCCCAGGAGACATTCCCCCCCGCCCCCCAAATAACTGACTGCTTCTCCCACAATGCTAAACCACAACCCCATAGGGAATACCTACAACCCCATTGTGGAATATCCCCAATGGAATGGGGGCAGGGACGAGGGCAAGGAGGGTACCAACACAGGCCGTATCCATACGAGCACATCATCATCATCATCATAATAATAATAATGAAAAATAGTTTTAAAAAAGGAAAGAAAACCAGGCCTAGAGAGATGGCTCATCAGTTAAGGTGCTTGCCTGCAGGGCCTAATGACCTGATTTCAATTCCCCAGTACCCACATAAAGCTAGATGCACAAGGTGGCACATGCTTTTGGAGTCTGTTTGCAGTGGCTGGAAGTCCTGGCATGCCCATTCTCTCTTCTATATCTCTCTGCTTGCAAATAAATAAAAATAAAATTTAAAAAGTTACTGTGGCATAATAATAAACTAAGATAAAATGGGAAAAAAGACATAGTGAAAAAGAATACACACACACACAAAGATATTTAAAACATGAATTTAGGGACTGGGGAGATGGCTAAGTTGGTAAAGTACTTGCCTTGCAAGAATGAAGAGCTGAGTTTGATCCTCCTCAGTATCCACATAAAATGTGAGGAAGGGGCTGGAGAGACAGCTTAGTGGTTAAGGTGCTTGCCTGTGAAGCCTAAGGACCCATGTTCGACTCTCCAGGTCCCAAGTTAGCCAGATGCACAAGGTGATGCAAGTATGCATGGTCACACATGCAAGATGGTGCATGCATCGGGAATTTGATTGCAATGGCTGGAGGCCCTGGCACACCAATTCTCTCTGTCTCTCTCTCTCTCATAAAAAATAATAAAAATGTTGTGCTCGCTTCGGCAGCACATATACTAAAATTGGAAAGATACAGAGAAGATTAGCATGGCCCCTGCACAAGGATGACACGCAAATTCGTGAAGCGTTCCATATTTTTCCATAGACCTACCAATGGACCCAGTTATTCCCTTATTGGGCATATACCCTAAAGGCCCCAAGCCTCAGATCAGAGACATTTGCTCAACCATGTTTATAGCTGCTCATTTCATAACAGCAAAGAGCTGGAATCAACCCAGGTGTCCATCACTAGATGAATGGATAACAAAGATGTGGTATATCTATACTATGGAATTCTACGTAGCAGTAAGGAAAGATGAAATAAGGAAATTTGAAAAAAAAATGGTCAAACATGGAACAGATCATCCTCAGTGAGCTCACCCAAGCACAAAAAGATAATCGTCGCATGGTCTCGTTTATCTGTCGCTCCTAACCTGAAACCATGTGGCAGGTGGCCAAACCAAATAAACACTCTGAAGCCCAGACAAAAGGGAGGGTGGGAGGGAGGGAGGGTAAGTGTGGGAGGGAACGAGAGGGTGGGAGGGAGAACAAGGGGGGGATACAAATTGGGACCCAAAAGGAAAAGATACTATAAAACCCTTTATTCTGAACAACAGGTTAAAACATTGATCCTTCAGCAGGCCCGCAGAGGGAACACCCAAACCACAGGAACCTGGAGAGAGCATCATGAAGGCCAACCTTAATCTTGTCCTGCTTCTCTCTCTCTCTTCTCTCTCTCTCTCTCGTTCTCTCTCCCTCCCCTCTCTATACCCACTTTCTCCTCTATATTATCTTTTTCTTCCCTCACCTTCCTAGGTGCAGACTTATAACTCCCAGTGCCAGCATGGGGTGAACTTCCACAATGAGCTGTTGATCTGAAACACCTACAAGGTTTCCCAAAATAGACAGACTTCTGTCAGAGTTCTTGGTCACCCACCAAAGGTTAATGGCAAGACCCTACTGTTGAAGACAGCTTACGTGTGTGAGACCAAACACGGAGAGATATGTTCAGAAGCTGGAAGAGGGTCAGTCCCCAGACAGTTAGCTAGTCTAGTACCAGAGGGCGCTATACAAGCAACTGGGGAAAATGACCGACATCTGTCCAAATAACTGGCAGTCTAAGATACCCAGCAGGAAACAACTTGACGTAATGCTCATACAAGTGCAGTAGTGGCAATCAGCCATGGTGGGTAACCAACTGCTCTTGATTTGGCTAATAGATCCACTCAGTGGAATGGAACTCATTGCTGGAACTGGGAAGTAAGTCAAAACCAGGTACAAAAAATGAGCTCAGTCTCCAAGATCAAGATACCACCAAATGTGGGCTAGAAGAGAGCCAATGCATATAAATTTCCCTCCAAAACATAGATGGTCATCCCTTCTACCTAGTACTAACTTTTCTCTCAGATGGAGAATTTGCTTATCTTTTTTCAGGTGGACATCGAACCTCAAGGGAGGATCAGCTAACCACACCTCACCAGGGCCCCAGCTGAAACCATAGAACAACACAGGGGAAGGGCAAGAGTTCAGTATTCATGGCGATCATGACACCAGCAAAAGGCCGAAGGAGATAAACACAGAGAACATCCACCTCCAACTAAGCCAGAGATCCAGAGACACAGAGGCTCCCGAAACCGCATCACTGAAGCAGAACTAAAATGACCCCAATGTGGCTCAGGGAAACTTGTGGAAGATGGGGCGGAAAGATTGTTAGAGTCATAGTTGGGGCATTATGCACAGAGACTGGGGCCAACCCCCCAGAACTCTTAACTAACCTCACAATGCTTGACCCACATTCCCCATTGACAAGGGTCCCTTTGAAAGAGGGAGGACAGGGAGGAGGACAATGGATCCTTTACTATGAATGTAAAATCAAAATAATATAAATAAAAAAATATATATTAAAATAATAATAATAATAATAATAATAATAATAATAATAATGTGAGGAAGTAATGGCATGCGCCTGTAATTTTAGCACTGGGGAGGCAGAGACAAAGGATCCCTGGGGCTTGCTGGCCAGCTAGTCTATCTGAATTGGTGAGTTTGGCCTCCACACATGCATGCCCACCTGCTTGTACACATGAACATACACTGCCCTCACAAAAACATATTGAGGGGTGGAGAGATGGCTTAGCCGTTAAGGTGCTTGCCTGTGATTCCTAAGGACCTAGGTTCGATTCCCCAGTACCCACATAAGCAAGATGTATATGGTGACGCATGTGTCTGGAGTTCATTTGCAGTGGCTAGAGTCCCTGGCATGCCTGTTTTCTCTCCCTCTCTCTGCCTCTTTCACACTCTCTCAAATAAATAAATAAAATATTTAAAACCACTAAATATGAGTAAATCATATTATTGAAAATGATGTGTTTAAAATAGTTGTGGGGAGATGGCTCAGTGAATAGAGTGCTTGCCATGCCAGTGTAAGGACCTGACTTTGGATCCCCAGCACCCAGGCAAACCATGCAGATGAAGCTACAGTGGTAGTGTCTGTAATCCCAGTGTGCGTAGGTCAAGAAGGGAGGTGGAGACAGGAGAACGACCTGGATACATATGGACCAGCTAGCCTGGTGAATGCAGCAGAAAACGACAAGAACCTCTGCGTCACTGGAACGTGAGGACCAACATCTGAAATCATCCTCTGACTTCTTCCACATGTATGCCGGGACATGTACATGCCCACGCTCACACATGAACGCTCTCACACACATGTCAAAATGAAAACTAAGATATTTCTGGGGAAAAATAGACCACTTTAGCTAAAGATGACCTTAGCAACATTGGAGAGTAGAAGAGCAAGGCCCTTAGCCTCCAGGTTGGCAACTTCACATTACCTTCTGCACAGGTTGCTGGCCGGGTATGTGAAGGTCATGTTCAGGGTGGAGAGATGTCCTATAACTCCAGACGGGCTCTTTGTTCTTCATTTGATTTTCATTTTGTGCTAGCAAGTTAGCCTCGGGAACAATAGCAAGTATGAATTCTGGGCATTTCCAATCTCTACAGCTCCTCTCTGCTGGCCAGCGGTGTACATCTTGGTTTATCCTGTTTCCTAGGTGGACCAGTGTGTCTTGTTCCTGGTTGGTAATCACATCAACTATGCTTCATAGCTCCATCCACATATGCAAACAGGATGTCCTCATATTAATACTGGAGTTTTAGAGCAAAAGCCTCAGCAGTTCAACCACCCATCTCTTTAGGGCAAGATAAGAATTTTAATTTTTAATTAATTAATTTTAATTTTTAATTTAATTTTTTTTTGGAGAGAGATACACAGAGACAGAGAGAGAGGGAGAGGAAGACAGATAGACAGGGGCGCGCCAGTAGCCTCTCAGCTGCTGCGAATGAAATCCAGGTGTGTGCGCCCCCTTGTGGTCAAGTGTGGCATTGCGCCCTTGTGTCACTTTGCATCTGGCTAAACGTGGGACCTGGAGATTGGAACCGCTGGAGATTGGAACTGGCATTCTTAGGCTTAGGAGGCAGGCGCCTCAGCCGCTAAGCCATCTCTCCAGCCCAAGAATTTTAGATTTAAATGGGCAAAGAACTGGGGCAAGGGTCAAAAGATACTCATAACTAGGGGGCTGTAGAAATGGCTCAGCAGTTAAAAGTGCTTGATTGCAAAGCATGATGGCCCAGTACCCACATAATGCCAGATGCACAGAGTGGTGCATGTGTCTGGAGTTCATTCACAGTGGCAGGGGGCCCTGGTGCACCCATGCTCATTTATTTTTTCTCTCTCTCTCAAATCAAGATAATATCAGGCCAAGTGTGGGGTGCATACATTTAATGCCAGCACTTGGAAGGCAGAGGTAGAAGGATCACCATGAGTTTGAGGCCATCCTGAAAATATAGAATGAATTCTTGGTCAGCCTGTGCTACAGCAAGACCCTACCTTGAAACTCTCCCCCCACCCCCCAAAATAGAGATACTCATAATTAGGAAGCTTTGGTTAAGGTGTGGTCTGGTTGATCATATTTTAAGGTGTAAATAAGATGTTACTGCTGTCATCTTTTCTTTTTCTTTCTTTATTATTTTTTTTCAAGGTCTCACTCTGGCTCAGGCTGACCTGGAATTCACTCTGTGGTCTAAGCGTAGCCTTGAACTCACGGCTATCCTCTACTGTCATCTTTTGAGGGGAGCAATGTGCTTCCCACAAGATGATTTCTCCTGCTCAGGGGTCAGCCTCAGGATCATGGACAATGGCCCTCTCTGGATCTGGGAGTGTGTGTGTGTGTGTGTGTGTATGAAGGAGT
Source organism: Orientallactaga sibirica (assembly GCA_036365145.1). NCBI lineage: Eukaryota > Metazoa > Chordata > Mammalia > Rodentia > Dipodidae > Orientallactaga > Orientallactaga sibirica. The sequence goes on along the minus strand of JAEOAD010000031.1, from coordinate 3,872,902 downwards.
GACCTATCCTTCATTGCTTGGTATCATAAAGGTGTGTGTGGATTATATATGTTTCTCATAGAGTCCAAGGTGACTGCAGGCTTAGGATACTGAGTAGAGACCTTCAGACTTCTTTGTTGGGTCATGTGGACATAAAGGAATTTTAGGATTCCTTACCAATGCACTAATATATGCTGCAGTACAGGAGCTCCTGTCCATGAGAAGGTAGGAGAGGAGTAAAGCCCGTGGTACACGGAGCTCCTGTCCATGAGAAGGTAGGAGAGGAGTAAAGCCCGTGGTGCACAGAGCTCCTGTCCATGAGAAGGTAGGAGAGGAGTAAAGCCCTTGGTACACGGAGCTCCTGCCCATGAGAAGGCAGGAGAGGAGTAAAGCCCGTGGTACACGGAGCTCCTGCCCATGAGAAGGTAGGAGAGGAGTAAAGCCCTTGGTACACAGAGCTCCTGTCCATGAGAAGGTAGGAGAGGAGTAAAGCCCTTGGTACACGGAGCTCCTGCCCATGAGAAGGTAGGTGAGGAGTAAAGCCCGTGGTACACGGAGCTCCTGCCCATGAGAAGGTAGGTGAGGAGTAAAGCCCTTGGTACATGGAGCTCCTGTCCATGAGAAGGTAGGAGAGAGGTGAAAAGCCCATTTTACATTGAGCTCCTGCCATGAGAAGGTAGGAGAAGAGTAAAGCCTGTGGTACACGGAGCTCCTGTCCATGAGAAGGTAGGAGATGAGTAAAGCCCGTGGTACACGGAGCTCCTGACCTTGATTAGGTAAGAAAGTGGTAAAGCCCATGGTACAGGGAGCTCCTGTCCATGAGGAGGTAGGAGAGGAGTAAAGCCTGTGGTACACGGAGCTCCTGTTCATGAGGAGGTAGGAGAGGAGTAAAGCCTGTGGTACACGGAGCTCCTGTCCATGAGGAGGTAGGAGAGGAGTAAAGCCCGTGGTACACGGAGCTCCTGTCCATGAGGAAGTAGGAGAGGAGTAAAGCCCGTGGTACAGGGAGCTCCTGTCCATGAGGAGGTAGGAGAGGAGTAAAGCCCATGGTACACGGAGCTCCTATCCATGAGGAGGTAGGAGAGGAGTAAAGCCCGTGGTACACGGAGCTCCTGTCCATGAGGAGGTAGGAGAGGAGTAAAGCCCATGGTACACGGAGCTCCTGCCCATGAGAAGGCAGGAGAGGAGTAAAGCCCGTGGTACACGGAGCTCCTGTCCATGAGGAAGTAGGAGAGGAGTAAAGCCCGTGGTACAGGGAGCTCCTGTCCATGAGGAGGTAGGAGAGGAGTAAAGCCCATGGTACACGGAGCTCCTATCCATGAGGAGGTAGGGGTAAAGCCCGTGGTACAGGGCTCTCCTATCCATGAGGAGGTAGGAGAGGAGTAAAGCCCGTGGTACACGGAGCTCCTGTCCATGAGGAGGTAGGAGAGGAGTAAAGCCTATGGTACGGCTCCTATCCATGAGGGTAGGAGAGGAGTAAAGCCCGTGGTACACGGAGCTCCTGTCCATGAGGAGGTAGGAGAGGAGTAAAGCCCATGGTACACGGAGCTCCTGCCCATGAGAAGGCAGGAGAGGAGTAAAGCCCGTGGTACACGGAGCTCCTGTCCATGAGGAAGTAGGAGAGGAGTAAAGCCCGTGGTACAGGGAGCTCCTGTCCATGAGGAGGTAGGAGAGGAGTAAAGCCCATGGTACATCCTATCCATGAGGAGGTAGGAGAGGAGTAAAGCCCGTGGTACAGGGAGCTCCTATCCATGAGGAGGTAGGAGAGGAGTAAAGCCCGTGGTACACGGAGCTCCTATCCATGAGGAGGTAGGAGAGGAGTAAAGCCCGTGGTACAGGGAGCTCCTGACCATGAGGAGGTAGAAGAGGAGTAAAGCCCATGGTACATGGAGCTCCTGTTCATGAGGAGGTAGGAGAGGAGTAAAGCCCGTGGTACACGGAGTTCCTATCCATGAGGAGGTAGGAGAGGAGTAAAGCCTGTGGTACACGGAGCTCCTGACCATGAGAAGGCAAGAGTGGAGTAAAGTCCAGAACTTAAGATAAGGAGTTAAGAGTACAGATAGCTCCTGTGAGAAGGCAGAAGTGGTGGAAAGCCCACCTAGAGACCCAAATTGCGGTCATGTATAGGTTCTGAATGGGAGCTAATCTAACCTGCCCTGACGCCACATTTTTTGGGACGTAGCTAACTGGGTTTAATCCTTCTAGGAATCATAGTTTTAGGAAAGGAAAATTCTTTCCTAGGGAGTGACGCATGATTAAGTTTATGTAAAAATAAATCTATGGCTGGAGAGATGGCTCAGTCGTTAAAGGTGCATGCTTGCAAAGCTTGAAGGCCCAGGTTTGATTCCCCAGTACCCCTGTAAAGTCAGATGCACAAAGTGTTTCATGTGTCTGGAGTTCCTTTGCATGACCAGGAGGCCCTGGCTCTATACTCTGTGTTTTTCTCTCTCAAATAAATTAAAAAAATTTTTTTTTACAAAACAAATCCAAGGAAGTCCTTTAGGCAGCAAGTTATAAGGGATAAGCTGTAGCTTCCTCTGACCTCTAGCAAAGTGGAGACTGCAAGGACAGGCTCAAGGACAGTCTCTGCTTTTACTTGGATGGGAGGGGGTAGCCTGTTACCCTAAACTGCCTCATGAGGAAATGCTTTTTAGGAAAAGCAGTCTCTAAGTGCTTGTATAATACCTTGGTTGAGAAGCTACCAGTGGTCGGTGGTCTTGGGTAACATTAGTTTATATGTATCTTAAAAAAATTTGCGGGGGGGTCTGGAGTGATGGCTTAGTGGTTAAGGCATTTGCCTGCAAAGCCAAAGGATCCTGTTTGATTCTCCAGGACCCATGTAAGCCAGATGCACAAGGAGGCGCATGCATATGGAATTTATTTGCAGAGGCTGGAGGCCCTGACACGCCCATTCTCTCTCTCTCTCTCCCTCTTTCAAATAAATTAATAAATAAAATATATTTTAAAAATATCTTGGAGCCGAGTGTGGTGGTGCACGCCTTTAATCCCAGCATTCGGGAGGCAGCGGTAGGAGGATCACTGTGAGTTCGAGGCCACCCTGAGAATACTGAGTGAATTTCAGGTCAGCCTAGGCAAGAGTGAGTCCCTACCTCGAAAAACAAAAACAAAACCAAAAAAATCTTGGGTGTGTATGATACATTTGTGTGACTGCCACACACACAACCTCTGATGTCCACCCTGGTCTTTCACCTTGTTTAAAGCAGAGTCTCTTGTTAGCTGCTGTGCACACCAGGCTAGCTGGCCCTCTGCTTCCAAGGATTCCTTGTCTCCTACTGGCTGTCTGTACTGAGATTTAAGACGCACCCGCCTCTGTGTCTGGCTTTAGGTAAATTGTGAGGTTCCAAACTCAGGTCCTCATGCTTGTGCAACAAGTGCTTTTTCTTTTTTTGCCCAGGGAGCCCAGCCCCTAATGTGTATATTTCCTTGTCTTGGAAAATGAAGTTGGAACATAGGTTGTATTTAAACATGCTGATGTTTTTAAACACGTTTAAATACAGGAGACAAGATGCTGAAAGCAGAAATGTTTGTATTTCCCTTACACCTAGCTCCCCCAAATACTGGCAACACGGTAGACAATATAAAGCTTGCTGAATTGACAATAAATGTATTTGCGGCTTTGAACCACCCCCAAGTGCTTGGCACCCGGAGGCCCTCAATAAATACTGATTTTTTAAAAATTAATGCTTGATAGCCCCAGCGCATTTGTGACACTCCAGGGTAAAGAACCCGACGAACGGGGATGGAATCAGTTGCGTCGCTGTCCTCGTCTCCCGGTAGCAAGCCAAGAGGTCAACTCACCCAGTTCAATCTCTTCCCGACGTCAAGGGTGTGCAAAGGTAGACACTGTGCGGGGCGTGGGGAGTGCAAGTTCAGGTTCTGGACTCTGCGACCACACTGATTTCTGAGTACGGGTCACAGTAGAGTTTTGTTTTGTTTTGGTTTCATTGGTCGCCGCGGGCCCTCCTTTTCTGTCACCCAACCAATCCGGGACAGTCCCGCAGACAGCCACCCAGAGCCAGGGGCGGGAGAGCCGGGGCGCAGAAAAAAAAAGAAAAGAAAATGTCGCTGCCGGTCCGATCCGGGGTGCGCTGGCCGCCCGCGGCCCTGGAGCTCGAGCAGCCCGACAGCCTGGAAGGCTGGGTGCCGCTGCGCGACGACCTCTTCGCGGAGCCCGAGCGACACCAGCTGCGCTTCCTCGTGGCCTGGAACGACGCGGAGGGCCAGTTCGCCGTGACCTGTCACGACCGCACGGCGCAGCGGCGGCGCGGCCGGCCCGAGCGCGCCCGGGAGCCGCAGCCCGAGCCCGAGCCCCAGGCCGCCGCGTCCCCGCCCAGCTGGGCCGGCCTGCTCTCGGCCGCCGGGCTCCGCGGCGCGCACCGGCAGCTGGCGGCGCTCTGGCCGCCTCTGGAGCGCTGTTTACCTCCGCTACCGCCCGAGCTGGACGCGGCCGGGCCGGCCCGGGGCTTGGGGCGTGGGCTGTGGGCTCTGGTGTGGCCGGCGCGTCCCGGCCCCGGCGAGGCGGCGCTGCACCTGCTTGTACACATGAACATACACTGCCCTCACAAAAACATATTGAGGGGTGGAGAGATGGCTTAGCCGTTAAGGTGCTTGCCTGTGATTCCTAAGGACCTAGGTTCGATTCCCCAGTACCCACATAAGCAAGATGTATATGGCGACGCATGTGTCTGGAGTTCATTTGCAGTGGCTAGAGTCCCTGGCATGCCTGTTTTCTCTCTCTCTCTCTGCCTCTTTCACACTCTCTCAAATAAATAAATAAAATATTTAAAACCACTAAATATGAGTAAATCATATTATTGAAAACGATGTGCTTAAAATAGTTGTGGGGAGATGGCTCAGTGAATAGAGTGCTTGCCATGCCAGTGTAAGGACCTGACTTTGGATCCCCAGCACCCAGGTAAACCATGCAGATGAAGCTACAGTGGTAGTGTCTGTAATCCCAGTGTGCGTAGGTCAAGAAGGGAGGTGGAGACAGGAGAACGACCTGGATACATATGGACCAGCTAGCCTGGTGAATGCAGCAGAAAACGACAAGAACCTCTGCGTCACTGGAACGTGAGGACCAACATCTGAAATCATCCTCTGACTTCTTCCACATGTATGCCGGGACATGTACATGCCCACGCTCACACATGAACGCTCTCACACACATGTCAAAATGAAAACTAAGATATTTCTGGGGAAAAATAGACCACTTTAGCTAAAGATGACCTTAACAACATTGGAGAGTAGGAGAGCCCTTAGCCTCCAGGTTGGCAACTTCACATTACCTTCTGCACAGGTTGCTGGCCGGGTATGTGAAGGTCATGTTCAGGGTGGAGAGATGTCCTATAACTCCAGACGGGCTCTTTGTTCTTCATTTGATTTTCATTTTGTGCTAGCAAGTTAGCCTCGGGAACAATAGCAAGTATGAATTCTGGGCATTTCCAATCTCTACAGCTCCTCTCTGCTGGCCAGCGGTGTACATCTTGGTTTATCCTGTTTCCTAGGTGGGCCAGTGTGTCTTGTTCCTGGTTGGTAATCACATCAACTATGCTTCATAGCTCCATCCACATATGCAAACAGGATGTCCTCATATTAATACTGGAGTTTTAGAGCAAAAGCCTCAGCAGTTCAACCACCCATCTCTTTAGGGCAAGATAAGAATTTTAATTTTTAATTAATTAATTAATTAATTTTAATTTTTAATTTAATTTTTTTTTTTTTGGAGAGAGATACACAGAGTCAGAGAGAGAGGGAGAGGAAGACAGATAGACAGGGGCGCGCCAGTAGCCTCTCAGCTGCTGCGAATGAAATCCAGGTGTGTGCGCCCCCTTGTGGTCAAGTGTGGCATTGCGCCCTTGTGTCACTTTGCATCTGGCTAAACGTGGGACCTGGAGATTGGAACTGCTGGAGATTGGAACTGGCATTCTTAGGCTTAGGAGGCAGGCGCCTCAGCCGCTAAGCCATCTCTCCAGCCCAAGAATTTTAGATTTAAATGGGCAAAGAACTGGGGCAAGGGTCAAAAGATACTCATAACTAGGGGGCTGTAGAAATGGCTCAGCAGTTAAAAGTGCTTGATTGCAAAGCATGATGGCCCAGTACCCACATAATGCCAGATGCACAGAGTGGTGCATGTGTCTGGAGTTCATTCACAGTGGCAGGGGCCCTGGTGCACCCATGCTCATTTATTTTTCTCTCTCTCAAAATCAAGATAATATCAGGCCAAGTGTGGGGTGCATACATTTAATGCCAGCACTTGGAAGGCAGAGGTAGAAGGATCACCATGAGTTTGAGGCCATCCTGAAAATATAGAATGAATTCTTGGTCAGCCTGTGCTACAGCAAGACCCTACCTTGAAACTCTCCCCCCCCACCCCCCAAAATAGAGATACTCATAATTAGGAAGCTTTGGTTAAGGTGTGGTCTGGTTGATCATATTTTAAGGTGTAAATAAGATGTTACTGCTGTCATCTTTTCTTTTCTTTTTCTTTATTATTTTTTTTCAAGGTCTCACTCTGGCTCAGGCTGACCTGGAATTCACTCTGTGGTCTAAGCGTAGCCTTGAACTCACGGCTATCCTCTACTGTCATCTTTTGAGGGGAGCAATGTGCTTCCCACAAGATGATTTCTCCTGCTCAGGGGTCAGCCTCAGGATCATGGACAATGGCCCTCTGGATCTGGGAGTGTGTGTGTGTGTGTGTGTGTATGAAGGAGTGACCTATCCTTCATTGCTTGGTATCATAAAGGTGTGTGTGGATTATATATGTTTCTCATAGAGTCCAAGGTGACTGCAGGCTTAGGATACTGAGTAGAGACCTTCAGACTTCTTTGTTGGGTCATGTGGACATAAAGGAATTTTAGGATTCCTTACCAATGCACTAATATATGCTGCAGTACAGGAGCTCCTGTCCATGAGAAGGTAGGAGAGGAGTAAAGCCCGTGTGTGAGCTCCTGTCCATGAGAAGGTAGGAGAGGAGTAAAGCCCGTGGTGCACAGAGCTCCTGTCCATGAGAAGGTAGGAGAGGAGTAAAGCCCTTGGTACACGGAGCTCCTGCCCATGAGAAGGCAGGAGAGGAGTAAAGCCCGTGGTACACGGAGCTCCTGCCCATGAGAAGGTAGGAGAGGAGTAAAGCCCTTGGTACACAGAGCTCCTGTCCATGAGAAGGTAGGAGAGGAGTAAAGCCCTTGGTACACGGAGCTCCTGCCCATGAGAAGGTAGGTGAGGAGTAAAGCCCGTGGTACACGGAGCTCCTGCCCATGAGAAGGTAGGTGAGGAGTAAAGCCCTTGGTACATGGAGCTCCTGTCCATGAGAAGGTAGGAGAGAGGTGAAAAGCCCATTTTACATTGAGCTCCTGCCATGAGAAGGTAGGAGAAGAGTAAAGCCTGTGGTACACGGAGCTCCTTCCATGAGAAGGTAGGAGATGAGTAAAGCCCGTGGTCACGGAGCTCCTGACCTTGATTAGGTAAGAAAGTGGTAAAGCCCATGGTACAGGGAGCTCCTGTCCATGAGGAGGTAGGAGAGGAGTAAAGCCTGTGGTACACGGAGCTCCTGTTCATGAGGAGGTAGGAGAGGAGTAAAGCCTGTGGTACACGGAGCTCCTGTCCATGAGGAGGTAGGAGAGGAGTAAAGCCCGTGGTACACGGAGCTCCTGTCCATGAGGAAGTAGGAGAGGAGTAAAGCCCGTGGTACAGGGAGCTCCTGTCCATGAGGAGGTAGGAGAGAGTAAAGCCCATGGTACACGGAGCTCCTATCCATGAGGAGGTAGGAGAGGAGTAAAGCCCGGGTACACGGAGCTCCTGTCCATGAGGAGGTAGGAGAGGAGTAAAGCCCATGGTAGGAGCTCCTGCCCATGAGAAGGCAGGAGAGGAGTAAAGCCCGTGGTACACGGAGCTCCTGTCCATGAGAAGGTAGGAGAGGGAGGCCTGTGGTACAGGGAGCCCTGTCCATGAGGAGGTAGGAGAGGAGTAAAGCCCATGGTACACGGAGCTCCTATCCATGAGGAGGTAGGAGAGGAGTAAAGCCCATGAGGAGCTCCTATCCATGAGGAGGTAGGAGAGAGTAAAGCCCGTGGTACACGGAGCTCCTGTCCATGAGGAGGTAGGAGGAGTAAAAAGCCTATGGTACACGGAGCTCCTATCCATGAGGAGGTAGGAGAGGAGTAAAGCCTGTGGTACACGGGAGCCCTGTCCATGAGGAGGTAGGAGAGGAGTAAAGCCCATGGTACAGGAGCTCCTGCCCATGAGAAGGCAGGAGAGGAGTAAAGCCTGTGGTACACGGAGCTCCTGTCCATGAGGAAGTAGGAGAGGAGTAAAGCCCGTGGTACAGGGAGCTCCTGTCCATGAGGAGGTAGGAGAGGAGTAAAGCCCATGGTACACGGAGCTCCTATCCATGAGGAGGTAGGAGAGGAGTAAAGCCCGTGGTACAGGGAGCTCCTATCCATGAGGAGGTAGGAGAGGAGTAAAGCCCGTGGTAGATATCCATGAGGAGGTAGGAGAGGGAGTAAAGCCCGTGGTACAGGGAGCTCCTGACCATGAGGAGGTAGAAGAGGAGTAAAGCCCATGGTACATGGAGCTCCTGTTCATGAGGAGGTAGGAGAGGAGTAAAGCCCGTGGTACACGGAGTTCCTATCCATGAGGAGGTAGGAGAGGAGTAAAGCCTGTGGTACACGGAGCTCCTGACCATGAGAAGGCAAGAGTGGAGTAAAGTCCAGAACTTAAGATAAGGAGTTAAGAGTACAGATAGCTCCTGCCTGTGAGAAGGCAGAAGTGGTGGAAAGCCCACCTAGAGACCCAAATTGCGGTCATGTATAGGTTCTGAATGGGAGCTAATCTAACCTGCCCTGACGCCACATTTTTTGGGACGTAGCTAACTGGGTTTAATCCTTCTAGGAATCATAGTTTTAGGAAAGGAAAATTCTTTCCTAGGGAGTGACGCAGTTAAGTTTATGTAAAAATAAATCTATGGCTGGAGAGATGGCTCAGTCGTTAAAGGTACATGCTTGCAAAGCTTGAAGGCCCAGGTTTGATTCCCCAGTACCCCTGTAAAGTCAGATGCACAAAGTGTTGCATGTGTCTGGAGTTCCTTTGCATGACCAGGAGGCCCTGGCTCTATACTCTGTGTTTTTCTCTCTCAAATAAATTAAAAAAATTTTTTTTTACAAAACAAATCCAAGGAAGTCCTTTAGGCAGCAAGTTATAAGGGATAAGCTGTAGCTTCCTCTGACCTCTAGCAAAGTGGAGACTGCAAGGACAGGCTCAAGGACAGTCTCTGCTTTTACTTGGATGGGAGGGAGTAGCCTGTTACCCTAAACTGCCTCATGAGGAAATGCTTTTTAGGAAAAGCAGTCTCTAAGTGCTTGTATAATACCTTGGTTGAGAAGCTACCAGTCGTCGGTGGTCTTGGGTAACATTAGTTTATATGTATCTTAAAAAAATTTGCGGGGGGGTCTGGAGTGATGGCTTAGTGGTTAAGGCATTTGCCTGCAAAGCCAAAGGATCCCGTTTGATTCTCCAGGACCCATGTAAGCCAGATGCACAAGGAGGCGCATGCATATGGAATTTATTTGCAGAGGCTGGAGGCCCTGACACGCCCATTCTCTCTCTCTCTCTCTCTTTTCAAATAAATTAATAAATAAAATATATTTTAAAAATATCTTGGAGCCGAGTGTGGTGGTGCACGCCTTTAATCCCAGCATTCGGGAGGCAGCGGTAGGAGGATCACTGTGAGTTCGAGGCCACCCTGAGAATACTGAGTGAATTTCAGGTCAGCCTAGGCAAGAGTGAGTCCCTACCTCGAAAAACAAAAACAAAACCAAAAAAATCTTGGGTGTGTATGATACATTTGTGTGACTGCCACACACACAACCTCTGATGTCCACCCTGGTCTTTCACCTTGTTTAAAGCAGAGTCTCTTGTTAGCTGCTGTGCACACCAGGCTAGCTGGCCCTCTGCTTCCAAGGATTCCTTGTCTCCTACTGGCTGTCTGTACTGAGATTTAAGACGCACCCGCCTCTGTGTCTGGCTTTAGGTAAATTGTGAGGTTCCAAACTCAGGTCCTCATGCTTGTGCAACAAGTGCTTTTTCTTTTTTTGCCCAGGGAGCCCAGCCCCTAATGTGTATATTTCCTTGTCTTGGAAAATGAAGTTGGAACATAGGTTGTATTTAAACATGCTGATGTTTTTAAACACGTTTAAATACAGGAGACAAGATGCTGAAAGCAGAAATGTTTGTATTTCCCTTACACCTAGCTCCCCCAAATACTGGCAACACGGTAGACAATATAAAGCTTGCTGAATTGACAATAAATGTATTTGCGGCTTTGAACCACCCCCCAAGTGCTTGACACCCGGAGGCCCTCAATAAATACTGATTTTTTAAAAATTAATGCTTGATAGCCCCAGCGCATTTGTGACACTCCAGGGTAAAGAACCCGACGAACGGGGATGGAATCAGTTGCGTCGCTGTCCTCGTCTCCCGGTAGCAAGCCAAGAGGTCAACTCACCCAGTTCAATCTCTTCCCGATGTCAAGGGTGTGCAAAGGTAGACACTGTGCGGGGCGTGGGGAGTGCAAGTTCAGGTTCTGGACTCTGCGACCACACTGATTTCTGAGTACGGGTCACAGTAGAGTTTTGTTTTGTTTTGGTTTTCATTGGTCGCCGCGGGCCCTCCTTTTCTGTCACCCAACCAATCCGGGACAGTCCCGCAGACAGCCACCCAGAGCCAGGGGGCGGGAGAGGCCGGGGCGCAGAAAAAAAAAGAAAAGAAAATGTCGCTGCCGGTCCGATCCGGGGTGCGCTGGCCGCCCGCGGCCCTGGAGCTCGAGCAGCCCGACAGCCTGGAAGGCTGGGTGCCGCTGCGCGACGACCTCTTCGCGGAGCCCGAGCGACACCAGCTGCGCTTCCTCGTGGCCTGGAACGACGCGGAGGGCCAGTTCGCCGTGACCTGTCACGACCGCACGGCGCAGCGGCGGCGCGGCCGGCCCGAGCGCGCCCGGGAGCCGGAGCCCGAGCCCGAGCCCCAGGCCGCCGCGTCCCCGCCCAGCTGGGCCGGCCTGCTCTCGGCCGCCGGGCTCCGCGGCGCGCACCGGCAGCTGGCGGCGCTCTGGCCGCCTCTGGAGCGCTGTTTACCTCCGCTACCGCCCGAGCTGGACGCGGCCGGGCCGGCCCGGGGCGTGGGGCGTGGGCTGTGGGCTCTGGTGTGGCCGGCGCGTCCCGGCCCCGGCGAGGCGGCGCTGCAGGAGCTGTGCCGGCAGCTGGAGCGTTACCTGGCTCTGGCGGCCGACGGCTGCGGAGGCCTCACCGTCCGCGACGCGCTCTTCCCGGGCCTGGGCGACGCGGCCGACTGCGAGGGTCTGCGCGAGTTCCGCGAGAGGACGCTGCGCGCGCGGCTGGACCGGGCCGGGGCGCGGCTGCGACAGGTGAGGCTGCGCTCCACCGCCGGGACCGGGAGGTTGGGGGTTGGGAGAGGACTCGCCTGAGCCCTGTGAAGTCAGATGCCACTCTTCTTTCTATCTGTCTGTCTGTCTGTCTGTCTGTCTGTCTGTCTGTCTTTCTTTCTTTCTTTCTTTCTTTCTATCTATCTTTCTTTCTTTCTTTCTATCTATCTGTCGCCAGGGCCTCCAGCCACTGCAAAGGAACTCCAGATGCATGCGTCCACTTGTGCATCTGGCTTACATGGAACCTGGAGAATCGAACCGGGATCCTTAGGCTTCCCAGGCATCGTGCCTTAACCACTAAGCCATCTCTCTAGCCCCAGACGCCACTTTCTAGTCTGGCTTTATTGTGGGGTGCTGGGGGAATTGAACCCAGGCCAGCAGGCTTTGCGAGTAAATTTCTGTCGTCACTGAGCCACCTCACAGTCCTGTGTTATTTTTAAAATAATAATAATAATTATTATTATTTTATTTATTTGCAAGGCAAGATGGGGTGAGGGAGAGAGAAAAGCCAGGGCCTTCTGCCGCTGCAAATGAACTCCAGATGCATGTGGCACTACGCATCTGGCTTTACGTGGGATACTGGGGAATGGAACCTGGGCCTTTAGACTTTGCAAGTAAGTGCCTTAACTGCTGAACCATCTCTCCAGCCCCCTCCACCGTTAATATTATTATTATTATCTGAAAGACAGGGTCTCATGCTGTAGTCCAGGCTGGCATTTCATTAGTGGCTATGCTCCTGTCTCAGCCTACCAAATGCTGCGATTACAGGCAAGCACCATCATTCTCAGCTTAGCTCACAGTTTATTTGCAGTTGTGAGCCAAATAAGCCCTTAACCTTTCCCCTCAAGATAGTGGCAGAGCAGGATGATGTAATTGGGAAAGTCCAGACATATTGAAAGCAAAGCTGAAAACAGTGCATACCCGTAGGAGAAAATAAAATGAACCTAATTGAAGCAATTCTGGGTTCTCTAAGGAGAATCAGAAATGGAGACAAAATGTTTTGGAGGATGAAGTGGCTTTCAGAAGATAGGATTTTGTTTTTTAAGCTTACAGGAAGTGAGCTTTATTCATTAAATTGGAATGGCAACAAGAGGACCCTTTTAATCTTGCAAAGAGGTAGTAGTTCATTTCATTTTTGAAGGGTAAACAAACAAAGTTTTATTGAAAGTGAAAGGAAAGGAAAGCACTCTGTGACAGAGAGGGGTTCTGGGGAAATGGGTGGCCTATAATTCATCATTTGAATGGCAAACTTCCAAAGCATAAGAGGAAGTTCACAAAGGACTGAAGAGAACCTATGACTTACAGAGCAGTCATTTCCTGAGGAGAGAGGAGAGGTGCTTCATTCTGTCCTGGACATGTCCTCTTGCTTTTTTTCGTTATGGGCCATTATTAATCCATGATTTTCCTGTGTATTCTTATGAAGAAGGAATTCAGTCACATTTGCAGTTTTTATTTATTTATTTTTTGTTTTTTTGAGGTAGGGTTTCACTCTATCCCAGGCTGACCTGGAATTCACTATGTAGTATCAGGGTGGCCTTGAACTCACTGGTGATCCTCCTACCTCTGCCTCCCGAGTGCTGGAATTAAAGGTGTGTGCCACCACACCTGGCTTCCTTGCAGTATTTTAGTTGCTGTATATCATCTCAAGTTTAATAAGTTTTTTAAGCTAAAATGGTTTTATGAAAAGACTGTGTTAGTGAGGTCTTTTTTGTTTGTTTTGATGCAGGGTCTCACACTGTAGCCCAGGCTGACCTGGAACTTACTATGTAGCCCAGGCTGGCCTCAAACTCCTAGAAATGCTCCACCAGGCCCAGAGCATTCTTCTGTATGTTTACATACCTACTTCTCTTGTGCTGTTTTCACTATGAGGAACTGTAAAGAATTTTCAAGCCAGCTGGTTTATGACCTTAGGTTGATCTTTTTATGTCAAATTTGGTTATTTATTTGTTTTTTAGTACTAGGGATTGAACCTTGGGCCTGTTGCATGCTAGGCAAGCTTTCTACTATTGAGCCATATCCCCCAACTGTATTTATTTTAAAGCAGAACCTCAGTAGGTTGCCCAGACTGGCTATGAACTCTGTACCCGGGCAGGCCTAGTCCATCTCTCACTACTCCCCTCCTTTCACTCTACAGTCCAGACTCTACCACCTCATTCCCTTTCTCTAACTTGTCTTGCTTTCTGTATCCTGTGGCAATTTCTTTCTCTCCCCTTCCTTCCTTTCCTTCCTTCCATCTCTTCCTTCCTCCCTCCCTCCCTGTCTCCCTCCTTCCCTCCCTTTCTTCTTTCCTTCTCTCCCTCTTTCTTTCTTTCTTTCTTTCTTTCTTTCTTTCTTTCTTTCTTTCTCCCTCCCTCTTTCCTCCTTCCTTCCTTCCTTTCTTTTTTCTTTCTCTCTCCCACTCTCTTTCCTTCCTTCCTCCCTCCCTCCCTCCCTTCCTTCCTTCCTTCCTTCCTTCTTCTCTCCCTCCCTCCCTCCCTCCATCTCCCTTCCTCCTTTCTTCTTCTTTCTTCCTTTCTTTCTTTCTTTCTTTCTTTCTTTCTTTCTTTCTTTCTTTCTTTCTTTCTTTCTTTCTTTCTTCTTCTTTTTTCAAGGTGGCTCTCACTGTAGTCCAGACTAACCTGGAATTCACTGTGTAGTCTCAGGCTTCATACTCACAGTGATCCTCCTTCCTCTGCCTCCTGAATGCTGGAATTAAAGGTGCGTGCCACTATGCCAGGCTGCTTTGGTCATTACTTGAAGTGCTTTTCTTCCAGAAAACTCTTCCCTCCAGCTTGGCTAAATCAGTGGCACCCTTTTATGCTATGTCTCTTCAGGAAACCTTCTGGCTCCAAGGGTGACTCAGGGCCCTAGACTTACCCAAAGCAAGGTCTTATCTTCCTGCCCTAGCCTCCTAAAATAGCTAGAATTGCAGGCCTGTGCCACCTCCTGCCTTAATTTACCAAAGTAGCTGAATTCGCCACCAGATCTAACTTAAACTTGTCTCTAGACATTTGATTTCTCATAGAAAAGTGGTGTCTTCTTACACTCTTAACATTTGCATATGTAGTTATTATTGGAAAAGTTATGTTTTTCCCAAATTGAAGTTCATTCCCAGGTATTTATGGTGCTGGTATAGTTCATACTCAGCTAAGTATTCACACTTGTGTAATTTACCTGTTGATCTGGAACTTGAAAAACAGAGAGGTGGAAATACAAAGCATACTATGTCCATGGAAGTATAGGTAGTCTCTCTCTCTCTTCATCTTTGAGACATGGTCTTTTGTTTAAACCAAGACTCATCGATTTGGCTAGACTTGCTAGTCACCCAATTCCAGGGATCCTCCTTTCTCTGCCGCCCCAGTGGTGTGATTACAGGTGTATTCCATCACAACTGGCATTTTACATAGGTGCTGAGATCCAAAATTACGGTCTCATGCTTATATAGCAAGCAATTTACCCACTGAGCCATTTCTCCAGCCCCTCCATTCCTCCTTCCCTTTCTCCCTCCCTCCCTTTATTTCTGCTTGTGTGTCATGTGATATGTTCATGTGGTCTTGTGTGTGTGATATGTGCACATGTATGTGCTTTTGTGGCACTCTATGCACTCACCTGCAGTGGGGTGTACTCACCTGTGGTGGCTAGAATTGAACATCAGGTGCCCCCTCCATAGCTCTTCCACCTGTTCTTAGTTGAGCTAGAATCTCTTATTGATCCCAGAGCTTGTCTTTTTTTGTGTGTGCGCTCTGGCAATTCTTGGGTCTTTGCACCTCAAGGGACTGTGGCCATGTCAAGCTGTTTATGTAGGAGTGAGTGATTCAACTGGAGTGGTCTCTGAGGCCTCCTCAGCCCCTCTTGCTTACACAGGAAGTGTTCCTAACTGCTGAGTCATTTCTCCAGCCCTCTTTTGTTGAGACAGAGCCTTGCTATGTAGACCAGGCTGACCTGGAACTCACTGTTTAGCAAACTGGCTTCACAATTACAATCCTCCTGCCTCAGCCTTCTGATTATGGGGATTATAGGCATAAGCCACCATACCCGGCTAAGTCTTCATATTCTTAAATAGTCTTTAAAAACAGCGTTGAATGACTGTGGGAATATTCTTCCATGGACATGCCATAATTTGTTGAACCACTTTGATTTTATTGGGAATTTTGGTTGGAGGACAATAACATTTTCATGTTTGATCAGTATTTAAATTTGATATATTAAAGTTCAGAACATTAAATTTTGTTTGTTAATTTTGGTAAGATTTTTAAAATACTGTCAAGATTGGCACTTTATCTAAATTTTGCCTTCCAGGTGCTTCAAGGACATGGAAAAGCCAACACCATGGTAGCATTAATGAAAGTTTATCAAGAGGAAGACGAAGCATATCAGGAATTAATTACCGCGGCAACCATGTTCTTCCAGTATTTACTGCAGCCATTTAGGGATATGCGAGAAGTTGCAACTTTATGTAAGCTTCATATTTTGGTATGTTTCCTGTTCTTATTAGACTTATTACCTGTTATATATTACTTTTTTACTCACATTTAAGGCTCAATCTGCATTTAACTTGGTTTTAAAAGTTGGGACTGGCAGTACTGTTCCATGACAGAGCATGTGCTTAGTATGTGTAAGGACCTGAATTGACCCAGCACCAAAAAGTTCTGCCCAAACAAAACAAACAAAACCCCCCACCAAAACAAAATCAAATGAGCCAAACCTGGTAGCACAGGCCTGTAATTTTAGCTACTCAGCAGGCTGAAGACGCAAGATGGAAGTTCAAGAGCTGCCTGGACTACAGAGAGAGTTCAAGACCAACTTGGGCAACTTAGGGAGACCCTGTCTCGAAAGAAAGAATAAAAAAGGATGTAGGATTATAGCTAGTGGACAGAGCACTTGCCAAGCGTGTGGGAGCCCTTCATTCCTCGACTTCTCTGCCAAAAAAGGGGGTGGGGAAAATGGATTAAAAGTAAAGTTATTTTGGTCATCTCCTCAATACCTTAAGAATTCTGTACATTTTAAAATGTTAAACACTTGTTTTGCTGATGGATTGTTTATAATGGGATGTATTTTTTACTTTAGCTTATTTTCTTTTTTTAATTTTTATTTTATTTGTTTGCATGGATGAGTATGTGTGTGTGCATGCTAAGGCCCCTTGCTGCTACAAACAAACTGATCCTTGCACTGAGTCCAGCATATGTTGGTGTCTTGGGAATTGAACCCAGGCTGTTAGGCTTTGCAAGCAAGTGCCTTTGATCACTGAGCTATCTTCCCAGCCCCACTTTAGCTTATTTTCTACCTTTAAAGACATACACAGATTTCTCAGAAATGGATAAAAACTGAAATACATGACCTTGGATTGTAACTCAGTAATTTAAATTTTATTTATTTTTATTTATTTATTTGATAGAGGAAGAGGGAGAGAGAGAGAATGGGCGCACCAGGGCCTCCAGCCACTGCAAACGAACTTCAGATGTGTGCGCCCCCTTGTACATCTGGCTAACGTGGGTCCTGGGGAATCAACCTGGGTCCTTTGGCTTTGCAGGCAAACGCCTTAACCACTAAGCCATCCCTCCAGCCCAGTAATTTAAATTTTAGTAAATACTTTTGTCATTCCAATCTGATTGAGTGTGACCCTATATAGAAAAATTATTATTAATGTCATTGACTTGTGTCTAAACAGCAATCAAAAGATGTCAGTGAGATTTCTGGTCTTTTTCTGTGCATGTGTATGTGTATGGGATATGTGTGTATGTGTGGAAGCCAGAGGTCATTGTTGGGTATTGTCCTTAGTTATTCTTCCACCTGATTTTTCTTTTCTTTTCTTTTCTTTTTTTTTTTTTTTTTTTTTTTTGAGATGAGGTCTCTTACTGAACTAAGGATGCACTGATTCAGCTAGACTATCTAGCCAGAAGTCCCAGGGTTTCTTCCTGTCTCTGCCTTCTCAGCATTGGGATTACAGGTGTGCATTACCACACTTGACTTTTACATATGTTCTGGAGATCTGAGCTCAGGTCCTCATGTAAGCACTTGACTACCTGACCCATCTTCCCAGACCTATCAGAGAGTCCTTGATCTCCACACTGCCCCATCTTTTCCACATATTCTCTTGACCTTGGCTAGGTTATTGTATTGTATTGTACCTGTGGATAAAGATGATCTGTTCACTGTTTTTTAAATTTTTTTTGGTATGGGTGTATTTTGTATGGTGTGTGTGATGTGTGGTATATGCCCTGTGTGTGTACATGCGTGTGCCCAATGTGGATGTCTGCATAGGCCAGAAAACGTTGGTGTCCTCTTATTACTCATCCGTGTATTTCCTCAAAACAAGGGCTCTCTCTTAATCCAGAGCTGCTGTCCCTCAGTGAGTGGTCCTTGGCCTCTACAGATGGGGTTACACACATATATAGCCACACCCAGCTTTTTATGTGCTTTCTGGGAAATCGAACTTGGAGGCCTGTAGCCTAAGAGGCCCTCATGCTTAAGCACCAAGCACCCTTAACTGCTGAGTCATCTCCCCAGTCTCTGTTCTCTGATGTAAATGTCTGCTGTTTAGAGTCTTGTGTGTGTGTGTGTGTGTGTGTTTTAAGGAACAGTTTTATTGACCACACAAGTATAGTATACAACTCAGCTTGCTTTTAAATATACTTGGAGCTGTGTAACCACCACCTCTCTAATTCTAGCACATTTTTTACTCAAGAAAAGAATGCCATGCCCAGTCATTCCCCATTTTCCTCAGCCTAGGGAACCCCTAATCTATTTTCTGTGTTTGTGGATTGGCCCAT
This sequence comes from Orientallactaga sibirica, assembly GCA_036365145.1. Lineage (NCBI taxonomy): Eukaryota > Metazoa > Chordata > Mammalia > Rodentia > Dipodidae > Orientallactaga > Orientallactaga sibirica. The sequence continues at coordinate 3,854,719 of JAEOAD010000031.1, read as the reverse complement.
TCTGGAAATCTCATATAAATGGAACCATACACTACATGGTTCTTTGTGACCTGCTTTCTTATGTAGCATGTTTTTAAGGGTCAGTCACAGTGTAGCACTTATCAGGACTTTATTTTTTAACAATGAATAATATTCATTTTAAGGATATGCCACATTTTAGTCATCCATTAATGGACACTTGGGTTGCTTTCACTTTTGGGTTGTCATTAATAATATTATTATGAACATTTGTATGTAGATTTCTGTGTGGACTTTTCCCTTTTGATGTGTGTGCTGTGTGTGTGTGTGTGTGTGTGTGTGTGTGTGTGTGCACATTTGTATGTGTGTAGGAACACGTGTATGTGCAGGGGCATGTGCAAGTGTGTACATGCATGTAGAGGCTAGCGGCTGACAGAATCAATCATTCTCTGCTTTCTTTACTGAGATCAGATCTCTCATTTAAACTCCAAGATTGCTAATGCTGCTAGTCTAACTGGCGAGCTTGCCTGGGTCCCCCTTGTCTTTGCCTCTCAAGTGCTGGGGTTATAGTGGGCTGCCACACCCTACCTGGTAATGGGTGGTGGTGATCTTAACTTTGGTCCTCATACTTAAGTGGCAAGCACTTTATCCACTGAGCAGCCCTTCATTCTTTATTTTTGTTTTGTTTTTGGTTTAGTTTTTTGAGGTAGGGTCTTGCTCTAGCCCAATAATTGATTATATAGATCAGGCTGGCCTTGAACTCACGGTGATCCTCCTACCTCTGCCTTGTAAGTGCTGCTATTAAATGTGTGCACCACCATGCCTGACCCTTTTTCTTCTTTAAGATTAAAAAAAATTATTTACTTATTTATTTGCAGTCAGAGAGAGAGAGAGAGAAGAGACAGACAGAGAGATGGGCACACAAGGGGCTCTAGCTGCTGCAAACAAAGTCCAGACACATGTACCACATTGTGCATCTGGCTTATGTGTGTATTGGGGAATTGAACCTGGGTCCTTAGGCTTTGCAGGCAAGTGCCTTAACTGCTAAGCCATCTCACCCCCCACCCCCTTATTTTGAGATAGGGTCTTATTCTATCCCATGCTGACCTGGAATTCACTCTGTACTCCCAGCCTGGCTTTGAACTCACAGTGATTCTCCTACTCCTCTGCCTCCCGAGTGTTGGGATTAAAAGCATGCCCCACCATGCCTAGCCCAGCCTTTCTTTTATTAATGAATGAATGAATGAATGAATGTTTGTGCCAGAGCCTCCTGCCAATGAAAACAAACTCCAGATGCATGTGCCACTTTCTGCATCTGGCTTTATATGGGTACTGGGGAATTGAACCCAGACTGGTAGGCTTTGCACACAGGTATGTTTAGCCACTGAGCCATCTCTCTTGCTCTCTTCTTTTTAAAAATATTTGTTTGTATCTATCTATCTATCTATCTATCTATCTATCTATCTATCTATCTATCTATTTATTTGAGAGAGAGGCAGATAGAAAAAAAAGGGCATACCAGGGCCTCTAGCCACTGTAAACAGACTCCAGACGCATGTGCTACCTTGTACATCTGGCTTATGTGGACACTGGGGAATCAAATCTGGGTCCTTAGGCTTCACAGGCAAGTGCCTTAACCACTAAGCCATTTCTCCAGCCCTTTTTTTTTTTTTTTTTTAATTTTGAGTGAGGTTCTCACTGTGTAGCTCAGGCTGGCCTGTAACTTACAGTACTTCTCTTGCCTCAGTTTCCCTGTATGTTAGGATTGCAGCATGAGCCCACAAATTTGACTTAGTTGTTTTCATTTCTCTTGTGTGTATACTGAGGAGTGGAATTACTGGGTCACATGATAATTTAATGTGTAACTTGTTTTTACTTGTTTATTTTTTAACTTTTTATTGACAGCTTCCATAAATATAAACAATATACCATGATCATAATCCCCTCCCACTACCTTCCCTTTTCCCCCAGCACCCCCATTGAAACCCTTATTTCCAACTAGTCTATTTTGATATCATCATTTTTTTCCCTCCTATTATACAGGTCTTGTGTAGGTAGCATCAGCCACTGTAAGGTCATGAATATCAAGGCCACTTTGTGTCTGGAGACAGTATTACAAAGCACTCTTCCCTATCCTTGGCTCTCACATTCTTTCTGCCCTCTCTCTCACAATGGAACCTGACCTTGGAGGGTATGATAGTGATGTCTAGTGTTAAACACTCCACTGACACTACTCAGCATGTTGGTGAGTTTTGAGTCATTCCAGTGGTCACTGCCATCTCTAACCACAAGTAGGGGTAGCATTAATATATGGGGATAAACATAAGTGTTTAGAGAACAGTTTGGTGGGCATAATATGTGCATTTAGCCAGACAGCAGTAGTTTCCCCCTTAGGACTTCTGATCTCTGTAGCCATAGGCTTTTGAACAGGTTTTCAGTACCAGGCAGGAATTCCCTCTTTTGGAGCAGTCTTCAAATCCAATCAGAGAGCAGTAGGGTTTACCCATAACAGACATGCCACTATTACACCAGTCAGTACATTTGGCCTGGCTGGATAGCCATAAAGTGTACAGGGTCTCCTGCTGGTTAAGATTATTGATTACTTTTCTCCCCCAACAGGCTGTCTAGATCTTTCCAGCATTGGACAGCTAGTCAACAGGAAGGAGGCTCAGCTCCAGCTCTATGTCCAAGTGTCTTGTAGCCCAAGCATGTGGAGTCTTCAGTAATAGGATCTCACCATCTAGTTCTGGTTGAAAACCAAGAGCCTTGGTAATAGCCTGTAATGTTTTGGGAGCATCAGGGGCCTCCCTGACCAACCAGGGGTATTCCATCCCTGGCACTGAAATTTTCTTGTAACAATCTATTGTTTCTGGGTACAGCATTATCTACCCCCACAGGGTACTTCTGCCCAGATTCTTTCTTTATAAACATATATATTATTAGCTAGCAAAGAAGTAGATTTCCATCAGCTTATTTATATCATCTTTAGGTTTTTAAATTTTTTTAATTTTTATTTATTTATTTGAGAGCAACAGACAGAGAGAGAAAGAGGCAGATAGATAGAGAATGGGTGTGCCAGGGCCTCCAGCCACTGCAAATGAACTCTAGATGCATGTGCCACCTTAGGCTTCACAGGCAAGTGTTTAACTGCTAAGCCATCTCTCCAGCCCACATCTTCAGTTTTGATTAACCCTCCACTTCCTCCTCTCCTCAGTCCTTCCCCTGAACCTACTTTTGTTTATTTGTTTTTGAGACAGGCTCTTTTGACATAGTCCTAATTGGCCTGGTGCTCACTATGTAGCCCAGGCTGGCCTTGAACTCTGGCCTTCTGTCTCAGCCTCCCTGCAATTCCTTCTTCCTGTCTCAGCCTTGTCCAAGTGGGGAAAAACACATCTAAAACCAAGCTTCTGGAAGATTATCTCTCCTCAAGGTTCACCTTGGCCTCCCGTCTGTCTCTGAGAGCTGGGTCTCTGATTTATTGTTTTGTCCAAGGGATTCCACAGAGTTTTGTGGGCATTGATTAGCTAAACCTTCACAAAAGACTTGATCTTTGATCTTTTGGCGATTTTCTTCTTGCCCATGGCAGCTGTCACTTTGCGTGGGTTCAATTGCCACCAGAGCATGGCTGTAGGGACGGTCAGAGGTGCCATTATCAATATTTTCCAGGACCAGCACCACTTTCCCGGGTTTCATGAACTTCTTTGTCTTTCATTTGCCCATTTAATATTTTATTTTTTATTTATTTATTTGAGAGAGAGAGAGAGAGAGAGAGAGATACAGAAATAGGCAGGTAGAGAGAAAGAGAGAGAGAGAGAATGAATAGGTGCACCAGGGCCTCCAGCCACTGCAAATGAACTCCAGATGCATGCACCCCTTGTCATCTGAATCATGGTCCTTTGTAACTGCTAGAAATTTATTCCAGCTATCCTTATGGGCGTGAAAAGGTATTTCATTGTAGTTTTATTCGCATTTCTCTGATGGCCAACCTGACTATACAATATCACTGAATCATGCTTTGTAGAAGAAATTAGATGCCAGATGACATGGTAGTACATGTTTTAATTCCACTTGTTATAACAGTGTTCTGAAAACTGGGCAATAGGATTTTTTCCCCCCACACTTCTGGTGGTTGAGAAGTCCAGGTTCAAGGTAATGATAGATCTGCTATCTGATGAGGGCTAGCTTGCTAGTGTTTAGATGGTGTCTTTCTGTGTCCTTTCATCATGATATGCGCAGAGATCTTATAACTCCTTTCCTTTTTATAAGGGCATTATTTCATCCACAAGGCCTCTACCGCCCCCCCACATGACTTAACACAAGTATCCTCAAGGATTTAGGTTCAGCATAGGAACTTTGGGGGACACAAATATTCAGTCCATAGGAGTGAACATCATGATCCTGAATATGCAGATTTGAATAGCTTTTAGATATTGCATTTTTCCTTTAGAAAAGATCAATGGCATTGAAAAGCTTTGTGTCATATTCCTTGAAGAAACTGCAGCAACACTTAGGTGCTATGGACCCGACCTGTGTGAGTGCCAAACCCCACAGCTCCCATTTAAACAGCTGTGCAGAGTTAATAATGGTATGTAACAGTACTGCTGTCTGGGAAAAGTCATTCTGGTAATACAAAATGAAATTTAGGTACCTTTTCCCTTCTGCACCAGAGTACACCTTTGTCTTCCAAGTGGTACCCAGCTTTGGGAACACTCATGCTCAGTAAAGACCCCACTTGACCAGGCTCTACATCACTGGCTCTTCTTTCCATAGAAGTCCCTGGAAGAGGATGTACTGGGCCCTAAAAGAGTACTTGCCCTGCAGAAGGAGGCCAAAGAATGGACCAGACGGGCTGAAGATGCAGTTGTCTCTATTCAAGATATCACTGTGAATTATTTCAAGGAAACAGTGACAGCATTAACAGGTGACACTAAAAAAATACTATGCTAAAGTATTTGTAATTTTTATTTTACTCAAAAAACATTTGAGTGCTTCTTAAGCTCTCGGTGTATTTGCCAGGTGCTGGTAATTCATTGTAAGGACAGGCATAAAGGAGGAATGAGGGCTGAGAAGTCGATGTTGTACGTTCATTCAGCACATGGAAAATGACAGTGGGAGAGAGAAATTGAGCCTGGTGAGGGTGGTCAGAGACCTCAGAGAACTAGCACTTGCCTCGATATCTAAAGGGTACAAGGAAGTAAAGGGAAAAGAAGTGAGGGGAGAGTTTGGGGTAAAAGAAAATTTGGAAAGCTCTCTAGCTTGAGGTAGCTTGACAAGCCTAAGAAACTTAAAGCCCATGGGCTAGGTCCTAGAGTGTGTGTGGGAGAGCATGCTGTGAGGGAGAATGCTGGCCAGACACACAGGGACGAGATCAGGTAGGGGCTTGTGGGTGGGTGAAAGACTTTTAACTAATCTTAAATTATTGTCCATAAAAGTCTCAAAAAGGACACAGCCTCAAGTCTGTCAATCCATTTCTCAAGTTACAAGACGTTTATGAAATGGAAAATTATGTGACTATTAATCATGATGTATAATTTTTTTATTTTTCACTTTTGGGTTTTTTTGAGGCAGTGTCTCACTCTAGCCCAGGCTGGCCTAGAACTCACAGTGATCCTCTTACCTCTGCTTCCTGAGTGCTGGGATTAAACATGTATGCCACCATGCCTGGCTAAGAATGATTTCTAATACCCTTTTTAAAATTTTTTTATTTGGAGAGAGACAGAGAGAGAGGGAGAGGAAGACAGATAGAGATGGGTGCGCCAGCAGTCTCTTAGCCTCTGCAAACGAAATCCAGATGTGTGCGCCCCCTTATGGTCAAGTGTGGCATTGCGCCCTTGTGTCACTTTGCATCTGGCTAAATGTGGGACCTGGAGATTGGAACGGCTGGAGATTGGAACCAGAGTTCTTAGGCTTAGGAGGCAGGTGCTTTAACTGCTAAGCCATCTCTCCAGCCCGCCCCCCCCTTTTTTGAGGCAGCGTTTCATTCTAGAACAGGCTGGCCTCAAACACACTATGATTCTCCTATTCCCTCTCAAGTGCTAGTATTAAAGGCGTGAGCCACCATGCCTGGATTTGATGCCTTTTAAAATGAATGGTAGGAGTTCCTAATGTATTCGGTAAACTAAGCAAGTTACAAAGAACGATGGTGACCTTAGGTCTTTTGGTAAAACTACCTATATAAGCCCATCTGTCTAGCTAGCCACCGAAAGAGTCTGGACAAAATGTTGGAAGCAGTAGTCATGTGCTGTCGTTGTCTTTTGGGGGGTTGGGAGGGTGGGGGAGTGCCCCAGCATGTGTGGAAGTCACAGGGCAACTTTCCAGGATCAGTCCTTGGTCCTTGCCATCCACCTAGTTGTGGGGGGAGGGGTGTCTTGTTCTCATTTTTCACCACTGTGTTCTCCAGGCCAGCAGGTTGCAAGATTCTAGAAATTCTGTCTCTACCTTCCATCTCATTCAAGGGATTACAGAAGGCCGCTATGACTTGTAGCTTTTACCTGGGGTCTGGGGATAAAAACTCAGGTACTCATGCTTGTACACCACTGAGTATATCTCCCCAGCCTCTATTGTCCTGTTTTTCATGGACTAGTTAAAATTTTATATCAGGGCTGGGAAGATTGCTTAGTGGTTAGGGTGCTTCCCTGCAAAGCCAAAGAACTCAGGTTTGATCTCCCAGGACCCACGTAAGCCAAATGCACAAGGTGGCACATGTGTCTGGAGTTCGTTTGCAGAGGCTAGAGGCCCTGGGTCACCCATTCTCTCTTTCTCCCCCTCTTTCTCTCTCTCAAATAAATAAAATAAATAAAATTTTATATCAATGACCACATATTACTTTTGTAACAATAAAATTGTTACAACAAAATATACTTTTGGAGGCAGAATTGCACTCTAGCCCAGGTTGATCTGGAACTCATTCTGTGGCTCAGAGTAGCTTTGAACTCACCATGATCCTATCCTCCCACCTCAGCCTCTTGAGTCCTGGGATTACTGATGTGAGCCACTGTGCCCAGAAGATATTTTTTGAAAACAACAGGTGGTAATAGAAAAAGAATTAACTCAAGATTAATTCTGAGTCTTTTTTTTTCAAGATAGGGTGTTGCTCTAGTTCAGGCTGACCTGGAATTCACTATGTAGTCTCAGGGTGGCCTCAAACTCACAGCTATCCTCCTACCTCTGCCTCCTAAGTGCTGGGATTAAAGTCATGTGTCACTATGCCTGGCTAATTCTGAGCTTTTTAATGAGTTGTGATTTTATTTTATTAATTTTCATCCATCAGGAATGCAGAAACAAATGGAACAGGATGGGAAGAGATTTGGCCAGGCTGCGTGGGCCACAGCCACTCCCAGATTAGAAAAACTCAAACTCATGTTAGCCCGAGAGACTCTGCAACTCTTGAGAACCAGAGAGTTGTGTTTAAATCACAAAAGAGCTGAAATCCAGAGAAAGGTAAGACAGATAAATATAACTTTTAAAAGTATATCTTTATTTTTATTTTTTGGAGAGAGACAGAGAGAGAGGGAGAGGAAGACAGATAGAGGTGGGCATGCCAGCAGCCTCTTAGCTGCTGCAAACGAAATCCAGATGCGTGCATCCCCTTGTGGTCAAGTGAGGCATTGCGCCCTTGCATCACTTTGCATCTGGCTAAACGTGGGACCTGAAAATTGGAACCGCTGGAGATTGGAACCAGAGTTCTTAGGCTTAGGAGGCAGGTGCCTTAACTGCTAAGCCATCTCTCCAGTCTATATCTTTATTTTTAAATAGCACCTCTCTTCATTCACCCCAACAGAAGATAAGGCTTTAGAGACTTCATGGATGGGCTATGACGTTTTCCTTCTTGGCTTCCTAATTGTTTCTGAAATACAATACAGGTTCACTTTATAACCCCGAGCTCAGGACAGAAGTGGGTGATACGCTTTAAGAATTAATCCAACTGTATTCTCATTATTTTTGATAGTGCCAGGCCCTTGCGCATGCTAAGCAGGGCTCTAACTCTGAGCCACAACCCTGGCACCAATATCTCTTTAGGATAATCAAAAAGATGCTATAGACAGAGCAGCAACACAGTTCTTCTGGAGGCTTCAAGTCCAGGGTCAAGGAGCCTTCAGATTGAGCATCTGCTGCATGCTCACATAGTCTCTTCCCAGGCAGTGTCCATGGAGAGAGAAAGTTCTTACAAGAGGCCCAATCCCACCATGAGGGCACTAACTTCTTGAGGTCATCTAAGCCTCCAAAGACCCCCCACTCCAATTCTGTCACATTGGAGCATAGAGCTCTAATGCACAAGCTTTGGGATAGTACATGCTCAATCCCTAACACTGCCTCATTGCCATTTATGTTACTGCGAATGTAAATGTTCTCACTTATTTCAAGGATTAGATTAAGCATTCCTAGTAAACATTGGATAAGGCATTTTTGTCTCATTTGATGGGATGGAAAAGTGTTTCTATTCCTTTCTTATAAATTTAGTAAATGCATTTAGAAAATAGCCAGAATGTTTCTAAAATTTGCTCTTATACTGATTAATTAACTAATTTTTTTTCTGTAAAAATAAGGTAGAAGATCTTCCAGAACAAGCAAAAAATTTAGATGTTGTGGATGAGTTAGAAATACTGTATTATGAAGTTCAATTGGAATTATATGAAGTTAAATTTGAGATATTGAAAAATGAAGAAATTCTTCTGATTACACAGTTAGACTCTATCAAAAGACTTATAAAAGGTAAAATTTATGCTTATGGGTAAAAGTAAGTTACTTAAGTTACGTGTTTGAGGAAATATAGACCAATAATCAGTTACCTCTTATAAATTGCCTGAACATCTATTATTTTCACCTTCTGTCAGTATTTTTATTATTCAAATAATGTGTTCATTGTTAAACATACAACAAAACACAGAAAGAAAACCCCTTACCCATGGTACTTAGTAGAAATAATTTGCTACATAACTTTATATGTTATTTTTTTAATATACTAGCTATGTATCAATGAATTATCAGTTTTTAAAACCAGAGCTATATGTCCTATTCAATAACCTCATTTTTACTTAACACATAACCATCTAATAATTTAAGTAATAAATACATTGAAATTTTAATGGCTGCATAGTATTCCATTTCACAGGCAACCTGCAGTTCCATTTTTTCACTATGTTGAAGAGCAGTGAGCAGAGAATTTCCTTTACACTTGTCTGTGTGTGTATAGGACAGATTACTGGAAATTTATGAACTAAATTTCTAAAGATGTAACTGGCTAAAGGGCAATATTTAGTTTACATTTCACCATATATCTGTTAAAACAGCATGAAAACAATAATTTTTTATACATTTTTCTCACTTCTAGCTTCTGAATTTCATGACAGTCCCCTAGAGAATCTATACAAAATGATATGTCCATCAGCAGGATATGAGAGCACATATTTTCCCGTTCTTATGCCATTCTCATTTAAATGTTTGGTTTGTGAGTGATAGAAAAAAAACAGCATATTGTCATTTTTATTTATCTAATTATGAATGATACCGAACACAATTTTATATGTTTAGTGGCAATTTATATTAATGAGCTGTCTGTTCATGATCTATGCCTAATTTTCTTTGGAATATTTATACTTTTTCTTTTTTCCATTTTTCTTTTCTTTTCAAAACATTTATTTATTTGTAAGCTGACAGATATAGAAGAGAGATAGAATGGGCAGCCAGGGCCTCCAGCCACTGTAAATGAACTACAGATATATGTACCTCTTTGTGACTCTGGCTTTACATGTGTATTGGGGAATTGAACCCAGGCTAGCAGGCTTTGTAAGCAAGTGCCTATAACTGATGAGCCATCTCTCCAGGACCAGTTTTCTTTCTTTTTTTAAGTCTCAGTATGTAGCCTTGACAGGTTTCAAACTTACTGCAATCCTCATTCCTTTGCTTCTGGAGTGCTGGGAGTGTAGGTGTGCACCACCAAAACTTACATCTGTTCCCCGCCCCCCCAACCCTGAGGTAGGGTCTCACTCTAGCCCAGGCTAACCTGGAATTCACTACTCAGAGCAGCCTCAAACTCTTGGCGATCCTCCTGCCTCTGCATCCTGAGTGCTGGGATTAAAGGTGTGTGCCACCATGCCCAGAAACCCTGTTTCTCTTTTGATCATTGATTTTTTTTTTGGGTGTGTGTGTGTGTGTGTGTGTGTGTTTGCATGTGTGTTTGCATCTGTGTGGGTGCCAGAGGTTGACACTGGGCATCTTTCTTGATTGCTAGAAAGCTTTGTTTGTGAGATAGGGTCTAACTTGAACTCAGAGCTTGCCCAGTGGCTGGTGTAGCTAGCCAGCTTGTCCTGGGGATCTCCAAAGTGCTGGGATTACAGGTGGGCTGCCATGCTTGCCAGTCATTGACATTTATGTGGGTGCCCAGGGTCCACCCGCAGGTCTTCATGCTTGCACAGAGAGCACTTTAGTGACTGAACCATCTCCCAGCCCCCCCCTTTTTTTCTTGTACAAAATAATGGTTTTTATGACATTTTCTTTCTTTTTTTTTTTCTTTTCCGTTTTTGAGGTAGGGTTTCACTCTAGCTCAGGCTGACCTGGAATTCACTATGTAGTCTCAGGATGGCCTTGAACTCATGATGATCCTCCTACCTCTGCCTCCCGAGTGCTGGGATTAAGGGCGTGTGCCACCACACCCTGCCATTTTCTTTTTAAAAAATCTTTTTACTTATTTACTGGAGAGAGAATGGGGTACACCTGGGTCCTTTGGCTTTACAGACAAGCACCTTAACCACTAAGCCGTCTTTCCAGCCTTTATATGACATTTTCGTACCTCTATATAATAGTTCTTTGCTTATATTTGCCATTCTCATCACCCCTTTTGTCCTATCAGCTTCTTCCTCCCTCCCCCAAATACTTCCCCTTCTGCCTTCATGTCTTACACACACACACACACACACACACAGTTCTTTTATTTTTAGTTTTTGGAGACCAGGCCTCATTAGCCTGGGCTGACCTTGAACTCATTATGTAGCCAAAGATGACCTTGAATTCCTGATTCTTCTGCTTCCACTTCCCAAGTGCTGGGACTGTAGGCATGAGCACTGCTACATGGTTACATCCAGATTCTGCACATGAGAAAACACATGCAATATTTGCCTTGATTTCTTGAACATTTACTTTCCATATTAGAGATTGTATTCAATTGTCATATTGAGGTGGAAGTTAAGCTTTCCTTCCCTAATTATTAAGTAGATCCAGTCACTGAGTTACAAACATATTCTCATACTGCTTTGAATGGCATGTCTCACAGCCAGCATTCTACTGCTTTGGTCTGAGTTCTCTTCCACTCATCTGGGAGTGCCTACTGGGTTGGCCTCCACACAGTTCCTATGGCCAGGAAGCACATCCTATCATCTGGTAAGGCAAGTATCCCCTCGTTACTCTACTTCTCCATTTTCTCACTACTCTCACTTCTTTATTCTTCCAGATGAACTTTAGAGTCACTTTGGCAAGTTTAAAACAAAACAAAAAAAAGTCATTGGAATTTTAATTGGGATTGTGCTTAACATTAGTAATTACTTTGGGGAGAGTTGCCATCTGCAATTTTGAATCTTCCCACCCAAGATCATGGTAGGTTTTGCCACTTATTTAAATCTTTTTTTTGTTTTGTTTTGTTTTTTGCCCCTTAAGTTCCTCCAAGTTTAATACTTTTCCTCATGTATATCCTGGACATTTTTAGTTGAACCCTAGGCTTTCAGAATTTTTATAGTAGTGTGTAATCACAAGCATTTTACATGCTTAGGGAGAAATTATATTAAAAATCAATCTGGAATGATGCATGCCAAGTTGTTCATGATATTTTCCTCTGAGAATGGTACTCAGAAGGTTTGGGGGAAGCAGGAAGAAAATTTCACTTTTTATTTTATACACTTCTCTAGGATTTGAACTTGTTGTTAGCATGTATGTTTAAAACAATGTCATCAAGATTAAGTGAGGCACTGTCATGCAGTACAGCTGGCAGAAGTTTCTGCTCTGGAGGGCAGTTTGGCATAAAGAAACCTGAATTAGCCTGGTGTGGTGGCGCACGCCTTTAATACCAGCACTTGGAGGCAGAAGTTAGGAGGATTGCCATGAGTTTGAGGCCACCCTGAGACTAATTTCCAGGTCAGCTGGGCTAAAGTGAGACCTTACCTAGAAAAACCAAAACAAACAAAAAACAAAAACCCTGAATATTCATTTACTCAGCAAACAACAAAATGTGCACACAAAGATTCATATACAGAGATGTTTTTCACAGTAAAACTGGAAACCATCAAACATTTTAACAGCAGAGAATACTATGTGGCCATTAAAATTATATTTCCATCACATGGAAAATGTTCTTTAGAACTCTGTTGATGTATGTAGCTGTGTAAGAACTCTTAATAAGAACACTTAACAGTGGTTTTCTCTGGTGATGGGATTACACATGATCTTTACTTTTGTTATATTTAGACACAGCTTACATTACTTTTCTAGTAAAGCATGCTTAAGAAAATCATTAATATTTTTAGAGAAACAGGATGAAGTGGTATATTATGACCCATGTGAAAGTCCTGAGGAACTGAAAGTCATGGCTTGTGGTGCAAAGGATCTGCAGAACGGTGAGAACGTGGAGGTGAGAGCGCTCAGCCGGCAGTGCCAGCAGCTGGAAGCCCAGCGGGGCCGCATCTGTGCCAGGAGAGCCTACCTCAGGAATAGAAAGGTAAGTAGAGGCTTTCATTCCTTTTTCAGGGTTTCTTCTTTTATGAAAAGAGAAAAGGTATTTACACAGATAGTAATTAAAATTTTGTGTATATGTATAGATAACTATGACTACAGTTGAATAGATTTCATTTATTTGTTTGTTTATTTAAGAGAGAAAGAGAGGGAATGAGTGTGGGTGTACTAGGGGCTCCTGCTGTTGCAAATGAACTTCAGATGCATGCTTCACTTTGTTTATCTGGCTTTATAAGGGTTCTGGAGAATCAAACCTGAGCTGGCAAGCTTTGCAACCAAGTGCTTTTAACCACTAAGCCATATTCCCAGCCCAAAAGATGTTTTAAAATATTTTTCTTTAAAAAACTTCTCTGTTTATTTTTGGGGGTGGGATTTAAGCATTTACTATAATTTCTAAATTTTAACTAATTCATTTGAAAATTATTTATTGAATCCCTGCTGTATACATAGCTGAGACTCAGTTTCAAAAATGCAACAAGATATAACAAACAGGGGCTGGGGAGATAGTTTAGTGGGTAAGAGTGCTTGCTGATCAAGCATGAGGACCTGAGTTCAATTCCTAGCACCCCCATAAAAAACTAGGCATGGCCACACATGCCTGTAACTCCATTGCTGGGGCGGGGAGGGTTGGAAACAGAATAGCTGGAGCTCACTGTCAGTCAAGTTCAGTGAGAGACTCCTCAAGGACATAAAGCAGAAGAACTTTAGAAGGGGGCATTTGGGGCTGGAGAGATGAATTAGTGGTTAAGACGCTGGTAAAACCAAAGGACCCAAGTTCGATTCCCCAGGACCCATGTAAGCCAGATGCACAAGGGGGCACATGTGTCTGGAGTTCGTTTGCAGTGGCTAAAGGCCTTGGCAACCCATTCTCTCTCTCTGTCTACCTCTTTCTCTGTCTTTAAATAAATAAATAAATTAATTAATTAATTAATAAAAATTTTGAAAACAGAAGAAAGCATCTGATATTGTCCTCTGGCCTCTGCACACATGTGCACTGGCATGTGTGTGTCGGCACACACTCAACACACACACACACACACACACACACACACACACACACACACACACACACAAATAAACAATGAAGAAAGAAACCAAAAAAGCTCCTGTATTCATGAAATTGATCATATTTATTATTGCTATTATGTTTTTATTATTGGAATTTAAAAAACATGAAAATTGTGACTTCCTTTTTGTTAGTATTGGGGATTGAATCCAGGGCCTTGTCCATGCTAGGCAAGTGCTCTACCATTGAGCCCCGCTTTCTCTTACACTGAGACAGGGTCTTAGTAAGTTGCTCGGGCTGGCCTCAAACTTGAGATCTTCTGGTCTCAGCCTCCCGAGTGACTAGGATTATTTCAGACATACACTCAGCCATGACTGTTCTGTTCCATGCAAATATAAATACTGAAGATTTTCTTAGAATTGGCTCTTTGCAAGTCTGAGAATAAGAACCACAGTTCTGGGCTTAGTTGCTGTTCCTCAGACGGTGTGAAGGTTCACAGACACTTGCCCTTTGCTCTGCATTTCAGAAAGCCCATGGGTGCTGAGGCAGTGTCCTTTGACACATTGGCACTGTGGTGAGGTGCCCGTGGGTGCTGGGCAGTGACCTTTGGCACTCTTGTACGGAGGTGAGATGGAATGAGGCCTTTTTGTTGATAGGAGAGCTGTGCCTTCTTATAGCCTAACCCAGAGCCTTGACCTTCATTCTCCAGATATCATTCTTTTCCCTTCCTTCCTTAGTCTAAAAGCTCTCACCATTGAGTTCTGGAAAGTCTGGAATTGGGAAGTCACCAGGTTAACAAGATGGGAGTTGAGGTCAGACTCAAGTTCAGCTTGGGTTGAAATCACAACTTGGCTACTTGGTAAATGTGACCGTAAGCAAATCCCCAAATCTTTTAAGTTCAGTTTTTCATCTGTTAAGAGGATAATCATAGTAATGATATAAATCTCATAGTTTAGTATGTGAATAAAATGGCACTGAGGCTCAGCCCTAAAACATGCTCAGTAAATGTTAGTGTTTTTACTGTCTCATTTTCTCCATACATAAAGGGTTATGGTGAGTGGGTACACACAGGTGAAGTATAGTTTTTAACATAATTTTCCAGCATCTGTAGGTTGATGTTTATAACATGAAACACAATCACATTAGAACAAATTGTTGGGATACTTCATCTTTCAAAGCACTCTGCTGGGAAAGAATTACTCCCATAGGCACCATTCAGCTCCCGTCCCATGACTGTGGAGGAGGATGCATGACCAAGCTACCCTGGAGACTGATACTGAGTGCCTCACCAGAGAGCCCAAATCCAGTGCTTCTTAAACATTTCCTGCTATAGCCTGTGGTATTAAAAATCATGTAGGTGACTGAAGAGGTGGCTTAGCGGTAAAGGTGCTTGCCTGTGAAGCCTAAGGACCAAGGTTCAACTCCCCAGAACCCACGTAAGCCAGATGCACAAGGTGATGCATGTGCACAAGGTGGCTCACGCATCTGGAGTTTGACTGTAGTGGCTAGAGGCCCGAGCGTGTCAATTCTCTCTTGCTATCTTGGAGTTTGATTGCAGTGGCTAGAGGCTCTGGCACACCAATTCTCTCTCACTCTCTCATTAAAAAAAAAAAAGTAGGTGATTTCTGTTATTCCATCAGGATTATTGCAAAGAAAATCATCGGCTCAGATTGCAGCAGGCTAATGAAAGCATACGACATTTTCACCAGCATCATAGTATTCAGATGGTGAGTAGCTGAGGGAAAAATGTTTTACATTTGCATAATGTGAAACTCTGGCCTAAACCTGTGGAAAAACAAGTTCCTCTGCCTCAGCCAGCAGCTGTCCGCCCTGCTTCTCCAGTCCTAAGCACAGATGGGGGTGGGTATGTTGGGTTTGCCCCTTTCTGTCAACAAATAAGCCAGGCGTGGTGGCGCACGCCTTTAATCACAGTACTTGGGAGGCAGAGGTAGGAGGATCGCTGTTAATTCGAGGCCACCCTGAGATGACATAGTGAATTCCAGGTCAGCCTGAGCTAGAGTCAGATCCTACCTCACCCCTCCCCAAAATAATAATAACAAATAGATGACTAGAATTCCAAGTAGTCTACAAATAGATGTTTGCTTAACTATAGAAAAGAGACAAGATAAAAGAAGAGGAGCAAAAGAAAAAAGAATGGATAAACCAAGAACGCCAAAAAACCCTTCAACGATTAAGAGCTTATAGAGAGGTAAGTTCTAGAAATAATCACGTCACCTCTTTTTTCTGGCAGACAAATAAGTATCACCCAACCTAGGACAAAGGATAAACTATTATGAACAGATAATTTTGAATATGAAATGTTTAAAAATACTATTGTTTGTGATATATCAATAAAGAACAAAAAATTGGAAATACTTGTGTTCCTCTCTGCAGCCCTAGTTCATGTTAACAGCTCTGTGCATTACATCTTGTGTTTTGTTGGCTGACCTGTGCTTTCTTTAACACCCCAGTAGTTTCTTACAGGCCTATGGGTTTGTTTGCTTGTTTTTTTAAATCAAACTAATATCTAAGAGACCAGAAATTTGCAAACATGGGTTTCTTTTTTAATTATGAAATTTACTCCAAGCTTAAAAATTAGAGAAAAGAAATATCCAGTCAGGGCTGGAGATGTGCCTCAACAGCAGAGTACTTGCCTAGCATGTACAAGGCCGTGGGTCTGAGCCCCAGCACTACCCCCCACACGCATGCATGCAAGTGCACACTAAGGCTTGCTGGGAGTGGTGGCACATATCTGTCATCCCAGCACTTGGGAGATGGAGGCAAGAGGATCAGGAGTTCAAGGTCATCCTTAGCTACATAATGAGTTGGAAATTAACTTACATTACATGAGACCCTGTCTCAAAAAAAAAAAAAAAAAAATCCACAGTCCCTTTGATGTTTACTCTGCTGGAGGCTTTCATAGATTTTTTTTACATATTTATAGCCAGAATTCCTCCTCTTTTATATCCTAATATTTCCATTTGACACTGTATTTCACTTTTTCAAACTTTGTACTATTCGTGATTTTTTGTGCTTAATAGGTCATGCTTGAATAGGTTTATCATCTTTTTTTTTTTCAACAAACTTCTTATTTTTGGCATTTCTACTAAAAATGGTATATGAATATTTTCATTTAAAAATATCCTTTTCATCATTTTATTACTGAGAAAGTAATACTTGGTGACTTTGTCAAAGAACATGGATTTTTTTCTTCTTTTTCACTATGTAGCCATATCCAGTGAAATGTTTATTTTTCATTTTTTGAGGTAGGGTCTCACTGTAGCTCAGGCTGACCTAGAATTCACTATGTAGTCTCAGGGTTGCTTCAAACTCACGGTGATCCTCTACCTCTGCCTCCTGAATGCTGGGATTAAAGGCGTGTGCCACCACGCCCAGCTGAAATGTTTTTTGTTTTTTTTAGTTCATGACAATAGATTTAGAAACAAGTATGTCTGTGAAGGTGACCAGGAGCTATTCTGTGAGTTAGACCATTCTATGTGTATGTTAGTGTGTATTTATAGATTTATTTATAAGCAATTTGAGCATTTCGATAGTCTGCATTTGTGGCAGGATTCTCACAACAGCTTTTCATTTGCAGAAAGGTCCAGCTCAGTCTGTGCTGAAAGTGGCTCCAAGTCTGCCAGGTGGATGCTCCCAGAAGACATCCTCAGCAGTCAACCCAGCCTCCAGCAAAGCCAGAAGTGCTCCCCACTTACCTGAAGTCAGGAATGTGAAAGCCCCTGAGCACCAAGACTGCCCTCGAGATAGTTCTGTCTGGGTTCCCGTTGGTGACCAGACAAACTCCAGGTCCAATGAGGAATTGTCACAGCCACCACAGCTTTCTCCTCCTCCTCCTCCTCCTCCCCTTCCTCCACCACCCCCTCTGCCTGCTCTGTCCTCATCCACTCAAGCTGCCACTCATCAGAACTTAGGCCTCAGGACTTCAGCACCAGAGGACCAGCCATGTTCTCTAATGTGTGAGGTCCCTGCTGAAAGACACCATGATCCCTTGGCAAGTTTTCAATGTCCAGGTGAGCCACTGGGATTCTGCTCTGCTCCCTTTGAGGTTGTTAGGCGGAACAGTTCTAGCTTTAGAAGCCATCAGTTTCAAATCAGAATCTTTTCCAAAATTCTCTAGTCTTGAAATATCCCAGTGTCTGTTGCCTTGAGTTATTATTTTTATTGCAGTTATTCAGGCAAAATCTGAGCTTGACAAATGCTAACTCAGCCAAAAAATTTATCTCTGTACATTTACTGATCACATGGCATGGCATTTCTGAAGCTGTTAAGAATCGGTCTATTTCCGTTTTCCTTGGACTTCAGCATGTATCTGAGTTCTGCCAGCATTCTTTCAATGTACCTTCAATGCTGCTTACTGTGTACCTCGCAGTCCTCTCTAGAGCTAGAGTGTTTTAGAGGAGACTATTGCTTGGAAATTATTGTAAAGATATATTAGCTAACATGTAGGTTCTTACAGACTGACAGAAAAAAGTGGGCCACATTTTGTCTTCACATGTCTAACACACCAAATTCACTCAAATATTTGTTTAGTGAGAACTTTAGTTCTCATCCATAGTTCTGATTATGGCTTTAGATAATGCCTATTGAAAAGACTGCCTTAAACCTGCCAAGACTTAGAGCCTATTGCTTTGGGGTGAGGAGTTAGAGTAAACCTTAGTGAAATGCTTTGCTCCTGCCTCATATGCTCAGTCACACTTCCTACTAGGATAGGAATGTGAGTGAAGCATACCATGCTGGCCCTGGTGTCACTGTATCCAGAAGAAGGTACAAATGAAGACGCCTGCACTATTAGGTGGAGAAAATTAGCCTCTCTCTGTGGGGTTTGTAACATCCTGTAATCTGTGCCTAGATTAGACTTTGGATATGGCAGATCTGAGGGTGGGTTTTACCAACACAAGTTGTTGTTTTTTTAATATTTCATTTATTTATTTTCAAGCAAAGAGACACAAATAGAGAGAATGCACACACCAGGGCTTTTAGCTGCTGTAAATGAATTCCAGATGCATGTGCCACCTGGTGCATCTGGCCTTATGTGGGTACTGGAGAACTGAACTCCAGTCCTTAGGCTTTGCAGGCAAGCACTGTAACCACTGAGCAATCTCTCCAGCCCACCAGCTCATTTTATGCACACAGTTTTGGGGAGCTCTGTTCAAATCACAAAACACTGCTTTGTCACTGCTTTGGAAAGCAGAAAGTGTATACTAGAATCAGAGAAGCCTTTGATTGTGAAACTTGTCTTATTCCTAGAAGGGATTTGTCATTAGATAAAGGTTTAAATCCAAAACAAAACAGATTTTTTTTAGCCATAGCACGCCTCTTCGATCCCCAACTGGTAATGACTGTTACTCTTGAAAGCTTACCTGGAAGATGTTGAAATTAGTCAGTCATGCCCCTCTGTCCAGCTGGTGATGAAAGATTTCACCCCCTCAGGGTCTCAAGGTGCCAGAGTGAAAAATAGCTTACCAGCACTTTGAAACTCTGAGCTAATTTGTGTTTTGACAGCATTTCACACCCTCGAAAATGGAGCGTGTAGCCCCCTCAAGGTAAGGTAGGTGGAATTAAACACACTGTGTACAGGAAAATGTGCCAGCGCCTTCCCTCCTGGTTCATTGAGCTGCTGATTAGCACTTCACTTTAAGCCTTTCTGTGTGTGGAAACCTACTCGCTTCATTGTCAGAGAATGAGTCATCACTGACTAATCCAAGGCTGGAGTTAGAGAACACCAGGGTAAATTTTCAAGACTTGTTTTTAAGTGGAAAAGGAAAATGGAGATGGAATTTAGAGGGAGAGAAGTCATGCCCAGCAGGCCAGGTTGTTTCCACCCTAGGCATCCATAATTCCTTAGGGAGTCTTAAAAAAAAAAGTCATCTCAACAAAAGGTGTGTATGACTGTGCCTGTGGATTTGAAGAAGTCAGAGGCAAGTTAGTAGTCAAGATAAGACATTAGCTATTAAACTATTCTAGATTCAAGCAGGGAGCTTATTGATCCAGCAGGTAATCAAACCATTGTTCACAGGCTTAGTGGACAGTATTTTTTTAATATTTTATTTTTATTTATTTGAGAGAGAGATACAGAAACAGGCAGAGAGAGAGAGAGAGAGAGAGAGAGGAGAGAGAGAGAGAAAGCGAGAATGGGCACACCAGGGCCTCCAGCCATTGCAAACGAACTCCAGATGCGTGTGCCTCCTGGTGCATCTGGCTTACGTGGGTCCTGGGGAATCAAGCCTCGAACCGGGGTCCTTAGGCTTCACAGGCAAGCGCTTAACCACTAAGCCATCTCTCCAGCCCGACAGTATTTTTTTAAGGCATGACATTAACTGGTGTGTTTTCCTAGAAATTTTGTCCTTGGTAATGCTCGCTCTGTTTGCTCAATTTCAGGATCTATGGATGAAGTGTTGGCTTCTCTAAGGCAAGGCAGAACCTCTCTCAGGAAAGTAGAAGTGCCTGCCTTGCCCCCTCCTCACATGTCAGTCAATGAGCAAGTTCTGGCTGCCATCAGACAGGGGGTCCAGCTGAAGAAAGTGCACCCAGACTCTGGCGTGGGCTCCAGTAAGCAGCCCACCAGTGACCTGGAAAGGAGCATCAAGGCAGCGCTGCAAAGAATAAAGAGAGTGTCCGCTGACTCAGACGAGGACAGCGATGAACAGAGCCCTGGCGAGTGGGATCACTAAGATCTTTCCAGATGACGTAGGTAGACAGGCCACATCGCCACTTAACACCTCAGAAAAGCTTTGCACAAGACACTGTAGCTTTGAGGTTGTGGCTCTTAAAACTGGACAGAGTAGAGACATAGTGACTGTCATGCACTAACGCATAGGTGGATGTGAGTGCCCCTGGCATAAACAAGTGTTGATGTGTGCTAGGGGGCTCTAGAATCATGGCCTGATTCTGAAGGAGGTTTACACGGGCAAGCAGTACATTAGACTGCTGACTGTGTCCTCCTGTGTGTACGGAACAGGGGCTTCTCGGATTTGGGGGCTTGAATGTGACCATTATAATCAGAATAAATTACTTATATTTAGGAGTATTTTAAATATTTAAATGAAATTTATTTTGTATATCAAACACTTTATAAATTAATAATAAACAACGATTTATAACACATCCATGTTACAAGGAAATGGAAGCACAGTATTTGACAAACTGTAAAAGGAAAGCCTTCCTCTCCTAGGTGGGTTTAAAGTATTTCCCAAGATTTCAGCTAAACGTTTGATAAAGCAAGCATAAAAGATATAAGAAAAGTGTTGCTCACCTCAGAAACCATGGCCGGGATCTTTTCTCCTCCTGTGTTGCGTTATAGTTAGGAAAGAGAAGGGACCAATACAAAACAGCCTATTCATTCCTCAGACTGGTCAAGCATCTCTGTAACCTCACCACGTCAGTCCTGGGTTTCCAGTGAGCAAAATGAACCCACCTTCCTTGTTGCCAGAGCAAAATCTTATAGACCAAAAAAAGGTACTACTTCTAGTTTATTCTTAACTCACTCTGGCTGGCACCAACCTGGTATGGCTAGGAGGGTCCGAGTTCTTCAGCAGCTACACCAGGACCTGTCCCCGGCCTCTGTCCGACTGGCTACAGGTCTGCCACTGTGCTTCGCAGAGCTCCAGCTGCATGAAGGTACTTCCGTGACTGGCTCACACTGTCCCCTGTGCCAGCTGCTCCCTCACAGGCTCCCAGCGGTGTCCTACTGAGATCACTCCCTGCTGGCCCCTTGCTGGGCTTCAGTTTCAAATCCCTGAGGTGTATCAAGTGGCTTTGCCCAGGACTGCTTGCTGACAGGCCAAGCTCAGCAAAGAATTTGTTATTTAAAAATGGCAAAAATCACAACTTTGTGGGACTTTTCTTAGGCTTATTTTGAGTTTTTTTTTTTTTTTTTCTACATTGCAATTTCAGCACACCATGGGGCTTAGTCAGATTTGTCTAGTTCTCAGAGTTTGCTTTTGAGGGCTGCCAAAGGTGAGATATCAAAACAAAGTTCTGTCAAAACTCCTGGTCCAATTTGATATGATGGCAAGATGAAGGCAGGAGGATCATGAATTTGAGGCCAGCCTGGGATTTAGGGGAGAATGGGTGAAAGGGCCCAGGACAGAGCATTGCAGAGCCAGTGCAAACGATAGGAGAGGAGAAAAGAAGGGAAGAGTCCAAGAGGTTAGACAAGAACTGGTTAGGAAAATCAGGGTCTCCAGGCCTGCCATCTGTGACCCTCAACAAAGGCAGTCAGTGGTAGGAGTGGTCAAGGAGTCCCCCCCACCCCACACACACTGGGTGGTCTGGTGTGTTGCAGTCAGGTTCACATTGCTGGCAGAAATCACCGAACCAAGAGCAGCAGCTTGTGGGGAAAAAAAAAGGGTTTATTTTGGTTTACAGACTCGAGGGGAAGCTCCATGATGGCAGGGGAAAACAATGACATGAGCAGAGGGTGGACATCACCCCCTGGCCAACATAAGGTGGACGATAGCAACAGGAGAGTGTGTCAAACACTGGCAAGGGGGAACTGGCTATAATACCCATAAGCCTGCCCCCAAAATACACTGCCTCCGGGAGGCATTAATACCCAAATCTCCATCAGCTGGGAACCTAGCATTTAGAATGTCCAAGCTTATGGGGAACACTTGAATCAAACCACCACATTCTGCCCCTGACCCCCATAAACATAACCATACATGATATAGTCCAACTTTAAAAGCCCCCATAGTTTTCAATTAATCCTATTAATGTTCAGATATCCTCATAATTCAAGGCCTTTTAACTGAGCCATAATAAAAAAAAATTCCCCCCAAGCCCCATAATGGCACAGAATCAATACTTACACTGCAAAAGATGGCAATGGACATAGCAAAGAAATATTCAACCAGTACAAGATTTAAACAGGGAAAACATCAAACTCTGTAGTTCCAAGTCCAACAACTCTAGTCAGTGACAAATCTCCAAGTCCAATAATTCTAACCAGCAGCAAGTCTCTGGAGTTCCAATTCCGCCCCTCCAGCTAGGCTGCTCACAGTCCTAGAAAACTTCATCTGGGGCCGCAGCTTTCCTCAGAAGCCATCTTGCATGGTCCCGGCATCTCCACTGGGTCTCCACTGCAACCCACAGTTCATCCTCACGGCTCCATTGGGTCTCCACGCAGGCATCCAGCAAACCTGCTTCACACTACCTATGACTGTTTCCAAAACACAAGACCATGTTGCAAATTCAATGACCCTCTCTTTCCTGCATTTGTTATACTCCATAATACCAGGTGGAGTGCCAATTTGTTAATCCAGGGAGGGGAATAAAGCAGACTTTAAAGAACAGGACACTCCTTCAGCATTCAGGCCCCTTCAAAAGACCTTGTATTCTTGCCCCAATGCAGGTCAGCTGGCCCAATCTCAAAGGTTGTAATCTCTCATACAATTGCAGCTGAATGGGCAGAAGTTTTGCTCCAAAGATTTCATTTTTGTCTGTGCCATATCCCTCTGCACAAGTTCTCAGGACATGGGCATAACAACAAGCCTCTCACACAAACTGCCAGTACAAGCAAAGCTTTTCTCACCCTCATAAGCCAAACCTCACAGTCCATTTATTGCACTCAGGTCTTTCAACTTGGACTAGAATCATCCATCAAGCCGTACTCATAACACTGCAAGGCTTCTGTTAGGCCAAGGTTTCAAATCCTTCCACATTCCTCCTGAAAATCAGCTCCAAAAGGCCAGAGCCACACAGTCAGGTGTCTAGCAGCAAATGACACCACTCCTTGGTACCAACTTTATAGACTTGAGGAGAAGCTCCATGATGGCAGAGAAAACAATGGCATGACCAGAGGGTAGACAATAACAACAGGAGAGTGTGAAGCACTGGCAAGGGGAAACTGGCTATAATACCCATAAGCCCACTCCAACAATACACTACATTAATTCCCAAATCTCCATCAGCTGGGAACCTAGCATTCAGAACAGTTTATGGGGGACACCTGAATCAAACCACCACATGTATATAAATACATACCTGGCTTATGTAATAGTTTCTTTTAAAAAAAATATATTTTTATTTGAAAGAGAGAGAGAATGGGCATGCCAGAGCCTCCAGCCACTGCAAACAAACTCCAGACACATGCGCCCCTTGTGCATCTGGCTTACCTGGGTCCTGATAATCGAACTGGGATCTTTTGGCTTTGCAGGCAAAGCCTTTAACCACTAAACCGTTTCTCCAGCTCCTGTAATGGTTTCTTCACCTTAAAGCACTCCCAAGCTCCAGCCTGCTGGCCTCAGACAGAAGACGGATGCAGAGTGGGCTTAAGCAGCCAACAACACAGCTGCACAGTGACTTCTGCACACAGGGCATCTGAGCAAATCCCCTGTTCCAGGCACCCAAGAGAGGGAGGTGTAGCTGGAGAAGGGGACAGAGGACATCTCAACAGATATGGGTTCCATCTCTAGGGAACATGAAAGCCCTCCCAACAAAGACTAGCCTTTGAAACCCAGAATTGCATGAGCTTGGTACAACTGCACTTAAAATAGAAATTAAGTTAAATGAAGGAAAAACAGAGGTTGTATTTCTTTCATTTCTGAGCTCAGGGCTGGGATTCACACCTCCTACACACTTAGGAAAAGGTGGTTCTGTGCCTGGCACAGATTCTGCCATGTAAATAGCCTGTTGAAACAGCTCTGGCAAAAAAAATCTGTTCCAGTGGGATGAGTCTCTGAGATTAGCTTTTGCTCCAGTAGCCAGGCAACAAGAATGAATTCTCAGCGCAATCTATAGAAAGCTAGCACCTGCGCAAGAAGCGCTCGTTGTGGGCTGAGAGAAGCGGTGGTGTGGCGCTTTGAGGCAGAATGTGGCCAGCCGAAGGGCAGGGGCAGGCGGAACTGGAAACAATGGCATGTTTCAAAACTCATTCTCTTCCAAAGACTGGGCTGCCTCCACCAGAAGGCCACTTTTGGTCTATCTGAAAGTGGCCATGGAGGACATCAATCATCCTACTGGAGGACATCAAGGACTTCCAAAATAACCTCGTTAAGTAAGGCACAGAGGGCTGCTGAGAGATTCTTGGCAGCTTACAAACACACACAAACATTCTACTGAATTATATATTTCTACATAACCAACTCTATTACAACAAAGCCAGATAAAACAAAGGAATACAAATGTTCAAGGAAACTATTTCCCTGAATATAAAAGGCTCATTTGCCAAATCACAGTAAATAGGGACCCATAAAGCAAGAACTGTCAGATACATAGGAAGAGAAATGGAAAAACAGTGAGTAGTGGGAACAAACTTTTCTTAGTCTTTAATTGAATCAAGTAAGGAAAAATTAAAAATCCATAATGGTATACTTAGCAAGGTCAAATGAATACATGTAGATTGAATATTGGTGCCTTCAGAGAAATACTTTTGTCCATTTCCCTGGGAATCTTTATTGAAACCAAAAAATTATTAGATCCAAACAAAACATCAATAAACTCCAAAATGCAGAAATTGTACAGGCTATACACTCTTTGAAAGGCAGTAAACCTAGAAGTTTGTATACATGTTAAAAACAACAGCATATCGAACCACCTGGAAATCTAAAAGTATAATTTAAAATAACTCTTCAGTAAAAAATAAAGTTAAATCTAAAATTATAAATTATTTATAACATTGAATCATACACATAAAGATATATTCAGAGGAAAAGCCATAGCCTTACAATGCTAGTTATTGTCTTGTATTAAGCAAGAAAAAGTTAAAATGGCATTTGCCATTGTAGAAAAAAAGCAAAAACAAGAAAAAATAACATAATAGATCAGAAAATTAAGTTATAAATCCCAGAGCTGGTTCTTTGAAAAAATTAATAAAATGTAAACTAAGTTTTGAGAAATAATCAGAAAAAATGGAAAGTGTAGACATGCAAAATCAAGGAAGAAGAATAATGTAACTCTGTGCCAACAAATTGGAAAATCTTAACAAAAGAATTATTTGGGGAATTTTAATTGCCAAAAACCTTACAGAGTAGGAAGGAAGTTGGCAGAAGTCAATGAGTATGGAAAACAATTTGAATTATCAAAGGACTATTTCTTTAAAAGGCACTAGACTTGGACAGTTTTACACATGTTATAAAAATTTTAAAGAGCAAGAAACTCTAAATATTATTTGAACTAGTTCAGAGCATAGAAAAAGACATAGAAAGCTTCCCAAGATATTTTTAAAGGAAGTTAACATAAAAATACTTGACAAAGACAGCAGAAAAATTACAACTATCCATTTTACTCAGATATGAAATTCAAAAATAAAATGAGCCAACCAATTCCAGAAGAGTATTTTCTCATTGTAAAGCTCTTATTTTTTATATTACAAGTAATACAAGTTGTCATAGAAAAATCAGAAAGCACAGACAAGAAACAAAATAAAAATCTACCACAGGCCAGCCAATTATAAATAACCACTGTTAACATTGAAAAGAGATGAAAGTTAAATGAATAATATGCCATGATCGTATCAAAGTTCTGTAGAAATGTAGAGATGCTTAATACTGGACCATCTACTAAAATGACTCACCATAGAGAAAAGAATGTGATCAACTTGACAGATGTGAAAAGTCATTGACTAAAGTCCCATCCATTACTGATACAAATTAACAAACCATAAACAGAAGGGCACAACTTGAATATCTTACTAAGAGTCAAACCTATACTTTTTTAGAAACACTAGAAATATCTTGAAAAAAAAAAAACATAAAGAAGTATGTAAGTATGTGTAAGACCAGGACAATTCTATATGCATTATTTACTCTTGTTCTAAAAGTGCTGGTCAGTGGGGTAAGAGTGAATATTATGAAGATAAAATTACTATCAACATCAAGAACCCATGGAAGGCAAAAGAAATTAACAGCAAAACCATTAGAGTGAAAAGAATTCAGTAACTGACTGGCTATAAATCAAACAATTGCCAGGTTAAATAAATGAGTATACAACCACACACTACTCTTATGCAGAGGTAAAAATGAGGTAGATTGATGCTTACTGAAGATAACCAAGATCTATTGCTAAGTGAAGAATTCAAGGAGCAGAAGAGCTGTATCATACTGTCAAAATGATAACACAGACTTCTGGGGGGAAACTGAAGAACATATAGTTTGTTTGTTTTTGTTTTTCGAGGTAGGGTCTCGCTCTAGCCCAGGCTGACCTGGAATTCAGTATGTATTCTCAGGGTGGCATTGAACTCACTGCGATCCTCCTACCTCTGCCTCCCAAGTGCTGGGATTAAAGGCGTGCGCCACCACGCCCAGCTTTGAAGAACATATAGTAAAAGCTGTTTATCTTTAGGCAGAAGGATTTTATAGGGAACTCTCACTTTCTATGTTTTTTTTCACATATATATATATATATATATATATATATATATATATATTTGTTTGTTTGTTTGTTTGTTTTTTTTCTGAGGCAGGGTCTCACTCTACCTCAAGCTGACCTGGAATTCACTATGTAATCTCGTCAACTGAACTCTTGGCAATCCTCCTACCTTTGCCTCCCAAGTGCTGGGATTAAAGGTGTGCGCACCACACCTGGCACTTTTATTTAGTGTCTTAAATTAGAAAACCAAGGGATTCAATTTTTATTAAACAGTGTAGTGGTATACATATATGCTAAAAAATGCACAAATGGAAAAATATCTCATTTGTGACAATTACCACAACTAAAGAATTCTTTATTAGAAAAAACAGACTGATGGAAATGAAAGTGAATATTATAAATTTACCAAAATGAAAGGGAAAGTACTATAAAATGTTCATTCTATTATAATATATAAATTTTATATTAATTCAATTTTGGAAACATTAACATTGCAAAGCATACTAGAAATTTTATTTAAAAGTTTGATTAATGGGTCATTGAGCCTAAAGTTATGGTAGCCAAAACAGTGCGGTACCAATGCTAGAATATATTCACACAGATAATGGACTACACTAGAAAGTTCTGAAGCACATTTGTAACAGCACGTTTACTCGAGAATTCTAACAGGAGGACTGGGCAGGTAGTAAGAATGCAATTTGATATTAGTAGAGAAAGGATAGTTTCCCTAAAACAATACTGGTGCAATTTAGAAAATGAATTCCAAATGGAAGATTTTAAAAAATAATTTATTTTTATTTATTTATTATTTGAGAGAGAGGGAGAGAAATAGGCAGAGAGAGAGAGGGACAGAGAATGGGCATGCCAGGGCCTCCAGCCACTGCAATAAACTCCATATGTGTGCACACCTTTGTGCATCTGGCTTATGTGGGTCCTGGGGAATTGAACCTGGGTCCTTTGGCTTTGCAGGCAAGTGCTTAACTGCTAAGCCATCCCTCTAGCCCCTAGATTTGTTTTTTTTTTTTTTTTTTTTTTTTTTTTTTTTTTTTTTTTTTTTTTTGTTTTGGGGGGTCTCACTTGCTCAGGCTGACCTGGGTTAACCTTCTCAGGCTGGCCTGCACTCAAGCGATCCTCCTACCTCTGCCTCCCGAGTGCTGGGATTAAAGCCATCCCTCTAGCCCCTAGATTTGTTTTTTTAAGGCAAGATCTCAGGTAGCTGAGGTTGGCCTTGAACTTGTTATGTAGCTGATATTGGCCTTGAATTCTTTTTGTTTGTTCGTTTTTGTTTTTTCGAGGTAGGGTCTCATTCTAGCGCAGGTTGACCTGGAATTCACTATGCAGTCTCAGGCTGTCCTCGAACTCACAGTGAGTTCCTCCTCTTACCTATGCCTCCTGAGTGCTGGGATTAAAGACGTGTGCCACCATGCCCAGCTCAAGAGAGAGAATGGGCACACCAGCAGCCTCTCAGCTGCTGTGAACGAACTCCAGATGTGTGCGCCTCCTTGTGGGCAAGTGCAGCATTACACCCTTGTGTCACTGCATCTGGCTAAACTTGGGACCTGGAGAACAGAACCGGCATTCTCAGGCTTGGCAGGCTAAGCCATCTCTCCAGCCCTCAAGGCTTTGAATTCTTGATCTTTCTTTCTCCACCTTCCAAGTGCTAGGATTACAGCCATATGCTAATATGCCCAGTTTAGCTCAGCAACTTAACTGTTTAAAATATATATACAAAATTAGACACTGATGAATTGATGGAGGGACTTAACAAGAATGACAACAAGGATAGTAACCACAAAGGAAAAAAGAGATATAACTAAAATTTTTTTAATGTCTAAAATTGTTTTAATTTTAATTTTTTAGTGTGTACACGCATGTGCACACATGGGAGAGTGTGTGTGTATGGACATGCTAGGGTCTCTTGAGACTATAAATGAACTCCAGACACATATACCACTTTATGCATCTGATATTATATGGGCACTGTGGAATAAGACCCTGGGCCAGCAGGTTTTGCAAGCAAGTGCCTTTAACTGCTGACTCATTTCCCCAGCCCCTCCAAAGATTTTTCTAAAAGCCATATATACAACTTAAATTCTTTAAAAAAAATTTTTTTTTAAAGAGAGAGAGAATTGGCATGCCAGGGTCTCAGCCACTACAATCAAACTCCAGATGCTTGTGCCACCTAGCGTGCATGTGCGACCTTGTGCTTGCCTTACCTTTTGTGCATCTGGCTTATGTGGGATCTGGAGAGTCAAACATGGGTCCTTAGGCTTTGCAGGCAAGTGTCTTAACCACTAAGCCATCTCTCTAGCCCTTAAATTCTTTTTATTTGTTTATTTATTTGACAGAGAGAAATAGGCAGATCAAGAGAGAGAGAAAGAATGGGCATGCCAGGGCCTCTAGCCACTGCAAATGAACACGAGATGCATGTGCCACCTTGGGCATCAGGCTTTCTGTGGGTGCTGGGGAATTGAACCCAGATCCTTGGACTTTGCAGGTAAGTGCCTTAACTGCTAAGCCATCTCTCCAGCCCTTAAATTCTTTGTATTTGTGAAAAAAGACTTCACAGAAATCAATTAGGTCATTATATATGATGGCCTAAATCTGTAATCCCACAACACATCTCAGACTGAGGCAGGAGGAGTGCCACAATTTCAAGGCCAGTGTGGTTTATATAGTGAATTCTAGGCCACACAAGACTATACAGTGAAACTCTGTCAAAAAAAAAAAAATTAAAAGGAGGAGGAGAAAAAGAAAAAATGAATGACAAGACTAAACATATTATGAGAAAGGTTGGCCAATGATGAAGGTAAAAATGAAAAAACTATAGTTAAAGACTGTTGCTAATGAGGGCTATATTTTAATCAAAACTTTCCATTTTTAAAACTCCTGCATCTATGGTAATAACAGGATTTAGGATATTCTCACACACTGCTATTGTGGATATAATTGGATGCCATCTTTCTGAAAGGAAATCTGAAGCAATATGTATTTAAAATCCTAACAATGAGCATGACTTTTTTCTTAGTCAAAATAGGGATCTGCAGTACAAAGATTACCCTGAAACCCCAGTGGTGTATCACTGAAGGTTTATTCTTTAGTCATGCTACACGTCTATCGAGGCTGGTGAGTGAGGGGTTAGGGGAGCTGATTCATCTGTCATTCAGGGACCCTGGCTATGAGAAGCTCTCCTCCTGGGCTGTCACCATTTGCTAATGCACAGGAGCACAGATGCTGAAGCCATGCACATGGGCCGTTTATAGCTACAGTTGCATGTGTTACTTCTGCTCACACCTCACTGGCCAGAATCAGTCACCAGACCCTGAATGATGGGCTACACAGACATTGCCATGCCCGGGAAGGAAAGAAGCCAGGGATATGGAAGAATCACAGAGTTCCAATTTTAGAAACCTACCTTAAATAAATATTCTGAAAAGTTTACAAAAATGTCAGAACAATTTCATCATGTCCTAACTATAACAGTAGAAAACTGGAAACAGCCTAAATAGCCAAGATACAACCTATACCACTGTTAAAAAGGATGTAATTACATAGTTACTGGTATAGAAATTTATAAAGCATATTGAAAGGGGGAAAAAGCAAGTTACAGAACAGTATGTTTAACATGATTATACCTCATGGAAAAAGTCCTAAAGCAAATACAGACGCATGGGGGAAAAGCCTAAACAGATATATACCAAAATGTTAACAGTGGTTATAATCAGATGGTATAACAGGTGATTTTTTTTTCTTTTCTCTTATCTTTAGTTTTTTTTTAGGTATATATTACTCACTTACCAAAAAAGCATTTAAAAAGAAATGAAATGATACTCATAGATGACTTTGCTAACCTAACCACATTTATCATTAAATTCTTACAGCTGATGTAAGAAAGGTCTGTTGTCACATCATGAGCCACTGCAGTGGATCTAGTCAGGGCTTCCTACTAACAGTGGCACCCGGGGGTGGACACAGCAACACGGCTCTGACAGCTGCATAGCGTCGGTCCTGCCAATCACCTGCTGAAATGCATGAGCGTGACCTGGGACACCACTCTGCAGCAAGGGCGTCACTGACAAAGAGTAGGGCACTGTACAATTCCACAAAAAGCAGAAGACCCACAAATTCCTCTTGTAAAAATTCCAGAACATCTACCACCACCAGAAATGGTCAAAAAGACATCTCTTAGGTATACAGATTTCATATATATATAAACATGGAACGCTTTACAAATTTGTGTGTCATTCTTGCGCAGGGGCCATGCTAATCTCTGGTATACAGATTTTTAAAAATTGAATTATTCAAAGTTGTTTTTTCCTATTTTGCTTGCTGTTTCCTCCCCAAAACACACACACACACACACACACACACACACACACACACACACACACAGAGTCCTAAGCTCACCAAACATTTCATCCAGCTCAAAATTCTTGCCACAGTCACCTTGCCAGGCCTGGACTCTTGAGATAGGTGTAAGGAAAAGACATGTATATAACACACGTTTCTACTCAGGACTACCACTCCATGCTGTCACACTTACTATACCCAGAATATAGACCACTTTGGGGGGGGCTGGTTAAGGGAAGCCATGTACTCAGAAATCAGGGTCCATTTAAGCTGTGCATATCACTTAAAGGATTATGGACATTAATTTGCAAGCTGCTAGTTTATATCACAAAGTGCTTCAGAACCCAGTGATGCCTCCATGGATTAAAGAATTGTAGCTTCTAGAAGGGTGGATGGTACAACCACTTTCGTTATTAGAGAGAGCAGTGTCTGGCTCCCAAAAGGCAGCCTCTTCTGAGTGCCTACACTAGCTCAAGTCACAGATGCCTTATTTCCAAGGGTGCACCTGGCCACTGCTAGGTCCCACCATAAGGTCTGTGACATGTTGTGGCTGGTTGTCATCCAAAGCTGCCCCTGTTCCTATAGAAAAGACTTCTCTATAGAAAAGCAGCCCCTTTGACATGGGCAGGCCATGATGCTTCTGGGCAGCATGTTACCTGTATGACGTACTACCGTTCATTTGATGTCTCTCATCAAATGCAGTACGTGCTTGTCGGGCACCCACCCGTCGCCTTCATGAAGAATACACTTGTAGAGCCTGCAGGTCAGAGAATGGCTGCCCTGTGGACAGTCTTCCGTGCATACAAGGATGCAACCTGCTGTAGGCACTAAGCAAGTTTGTTCTCTCCCCAGCTCTGGCTTGTCCCCTGGCCTGGTCACTTCCTGGCCAGAATGCTGTTTATGTCTCTATAGTCTTAGGCCTTCTGCCTCTTGAAAAATGTTTTTATTTATTTATTTGAAAGAAAGAGACAAATAGAGACAGTGACTATGGGCCACTGCAAATGAACTACAGATACACGTGCCACTTTATGCATCTGCCTTTATGTAGATACTGGGTCATTGAACCTGTACCGTCAGGCTTTGCAAGCATGTACTTTTGAGAGCTAAGCCATCTCTCCAGTCCACCCCCCACCCCGCCTCTTCTAAACAGACTGCTCTGATCCATTGAAGCCATCAATTTAAGGCAAAAATGTGTATTTTGTGCCCATCAAATTGCCTTCTAAATGTGCATGTTTACTCAAAGACTAACGTTCTCACTTTTGGTTAAGAAGCTTCTTTGTGCAGATGGTGGTGACAACTGGGGAGACCCAAGACTCGTCAAGATGAGAGAAGAGACACTTGAGTGCCCGGCATTGGACGAGACAGCTCTAGCACACCTGCCAGGGCTCAGGGCACTTTGTGGAGAAGGTGGCAGAAATAACATGAGTGCTTGTCTCGCCACTCACCAGAGAAGTTCCTGTTTGGAGATGGCTGTGGATACTGGGCAGACTCAAAACTCATGAAGTGCTGAGAACTAGAGGCTCTTGAGAGCTCAGTGCTACACGAGACATCTATATCACACCCGCTAAGGCTCAGGGAACATCCCAAAAAAGGGGGTGGAAAGACTGTAAGAGTCACGGGTGGGGAGGAGTACTTTGGGACACTATCCCCTGGACATGTGGGGACTGATGCATTCATGGCCTCCCAGTGGAGGTCAGTACCTCCTGATGACCTGATGACAGAGGAAGGAAAAATAAAAAAGAATCAAAATAGGAGAGAGTCTACATGGAAAGAGAAACAGGTTCACTGGAATTGGGATAGGGCAAGGGTATTAATGAGGGTAATAGAAGGGAGTAGATCAATTATAGTAAGTTCATGGGTTACAATTCTCAAAAAATACTGGGGAAAAAAGAACTCAACACCAGTCTGTGATCTACTGAACTGATCTTCCAGAGCACAGACATCATTGTAACTAACAGTCTCTTGGAGAGATTGCTATAAACCAGAATCACTCAAAAATAAAACTTGGGCTGGAGAGATGCCTAATGACCCAAGTTCAATTCCCCAGTAACCATGTAAAGCCAGATACACAAAATGGCACATCTGGAGTTCGTTTGCAGTGGCTAGAGGCCCTGGTACACCCATTCTTTCTCTCTCTCCCTCTCTCTTCTTGAAAATAGATGAAATTCATTATTCATAATAAACACAAGTATAATTTTGCCTCACTCCTCTAAGTTGTTCTCTGTTATGGACACACATCAAAATAATAGAGTTTGAAAATGCTTTTAGTAGTGTACAAGGGAATTTTTTTCTTCTTCTTCTTCGAACCTAAGGGTCACCAAAGGGAGAAGAACAGTGATATGGTTCATAGAAAAATAGTGAATCAAGCTCCAGAAGACCTGGATGCAGAGCCCACACTGCTTCTGGTCACAGCTGAGTGGCCCTGAGTAAGCCACTCTGACTCTCGTCAACAATAATCTCTGCCCAGTTCTCTCACCCAATTAGGTCTAGACTGGAGAGCAACAGCTCCTGAGGGGTTAAAACTGAGGGCCACACAGGATCAGAAGTCTAGTGTGGGATCTGCTTCTCTTTCCCCTTCAGGTCTTCTCTCCCAACCTGTCCCTCTAGCGGCTTCACATTCCCCAGGCACAGGGGAGATGTCCTCTCTCCTCACCAGCCCCTGCTTAGAAATGCATCCACTTGGGTCTTGACTGGAATGAAAGTTACTAAAAGATCATCTTGGTTAAAGGGTTCTGAGTTCTACCTCACCTCTTTTAGGCCTGTGAATGGCTGCAGAAAAAGAGAGAAAGAGAGAGAGAGAGAGAGAGAGATCAAAGTACAGCCAGTCTTGGAGATGCCCAAAACCAGAAATATTCATCTAGAAACCCACACCCAGCACAGTGGGGAAACAGCCGGGAAGAACAGCTCATGTCCCACCTGCACACGGCTTGAGGGCGGGATGTTGACATAAACAAGGGCATGTCATATGTCTCCAGTGAATGCTGGACTATTTCAGTGGATCATTTTCACTGTATAGGGTCCACCTTCACAGTGTCAGATACTGCAGACAGGGTTGTTAACTGCCTAGGAGGTTCCTGGGTATTATTTTCTTTAAAGAAAACAAATAATAATAATTAAAAAACCCTAACGTCTTTAGAGAAGAGCAAGTGGAATGGAAAATTTAGTGCTTTCATGTTTTGTGCTTTGACTACAGAGCGCAACTGTCCCTTCAGCAGAGTCTCTAACCTCCTGGGCTACACCCATTTTAGGACTGGTTGAGCCCTACAGCACAATGACTCAAGTTTCCCATCTACTGGTTACAAATTGTTTGTTAAACTCTTGAACAGGGGTCACGGGTTTCAATGCCATAGCAGCTCAACATGGTAATGACTTTGAGAGCTTTCTACATTTCCATTTGCAATACTTTCTGAAGTCGCTGTCATGGGAATACACACATGGCTTTTAGTAACTATCCTCATAGGACTAGGTCACCAGATCATGCGCCAGTCAGCCAGGATGGCTCTTCTACATTAATAAGTCACGGGCAGGTAGAGGTGGCGGGTATCTGAAGCCTGGAGTTGAGGGATCCCAGTGTCTACTGCTACTGGGCAGTCATGTGCCAGGGTTGTTGATAGAAGATGGGCCAGGCTGGCCTGAGAAGAGTCCCTTTTACCTGATGCTGGACCACAGCTGGTCTGGCTCTTTGCTCTCCTGGCACACCACTTACAGAGCTGCTGCTGACTGTCCTGAGAACTACTGGGAACTGTGGAGAGAGGTGGGGCCGGCAGTGCCCTAGGCTGAATCATACCAGGGCTGACCACACTTGCCATTTCCTAAAAGCCTGTGTGCTTGAGGTCCCCTCAGCCTATAGGGGACTCTCCTAATGTGCCTTGGTCCTACAGATCACGACCCTTCCCTCTTCTTTAATTGCAAACAAGGCTACCTTGAGCTGAGACTGCTCAGCTAGGTTAAAGAGAGCTGAAGAAATCACTGCAGGGCCTGGGTCACACACATGTGGACCCCACTTTTCTCTTCTGGCTGTGCACTTGTTCATTCAGTTGACAGGAAGAATTCCTAACCCCGTGTGAACATGTTCCTAGAGGGAAGGTCTCTTAGGTGGCTCCTGGAGGGGTAAGGGGCCACCAAGGCCTCCCTTGCCCAAGGCATTTAGAAAAGTGGAAGGATAGGGACTCGAAACAGTTTGACATGCACAGGCAATCTCCCCCAGTGGATACCAGTGACACTTCAATGCCCACTGGCCCCACTAAGAAGTTCTATGTAAGAGGAGAGGCTTATGGCTCCAATCCCTTCCTTAGCAGGAACTGAGAAAGGCAAGAAGCAGACTTAGGCAGAGCTTCTCTGTGTCAAGGCCAGGACATGCTAGCAGAGCAGCTTTCTCATCCTCATGGGCCTGCAGGATGTTTCTTCAACTGTCTAAACCCACCATTGGCTCTCAGCCTCATTCCTAAGGTCTGCACGCACAGCTAGTGTCCTCAAACCCTCAATCTACAGACCTCCCTTCCTAGAGAAGAAGTTGATCCCAAGGTAATGGTCTCCAAGGACAGAGAATCTTGGCTCTTAGGGATGAGTGGCCTCAGACCAGGCACTTACGGTCCCTCCCCATTGTCACCCTCCCTGCCCCAGTTCCACCAGAGCCACCTCTGGGTTTCATTCCTGATAACTCCTCAGCACAACAAAGATGATGGATCACTCAACCGGGGTCCAAATCCTGATGTGGGGTTTGATTAAAACGCTAAATTCTGTTTATGTGTTGAATTAAACAAATGTTTATTAAAGCACCTATTTTGTGCCTGGCACTGGGCTAGGCACCCTCACTGCATGCCGCTCCCACAGCACAAGCATCTGCTCAGAAATTAAAACCCAAGAGAAGGAACATTGTCGCAACCATACAAACTGGGGGACGATGGGACCTAGTGGATGCAAGTATTCCCATGCCAGAAAATGCATCCGCTAGATTCTTGTTATCGTTCTTCGGCTAAGTCTCAACTTTAAAGCATGACAATTTTTTTTTACAGAGAGATGTTCCCTCCACCTGCCCATGGACAGTCGCATACTCTGAATGCTACTCAATAAAAGGAGTGCACTGGCCTATTGTAAAAGATATTGATATCTGGATTAGAAAATACTGTTTTTCCCAGTTAATAGGGTTGCAACAGCCCTTAAAGAAAGATATAAACATCCCTGCCCTGACTGCGTAAACGTTTAAGGTAGACCAAGTTCTGGATTCCTGAGTCGTAAGCTTCCAGTTGTCCACAGCCTCACAAGGCCAAAGAAGTGAGAGATTTCTATTCTGGAGAGGAGTGAGTGGACGGCACAACTGGTTTGGAAACACGACAAAACGCACCTGCATTTACAGAAGCAACGTGAATGGGACAATGTCCTAGTCTTACTTGTCTCACATACACTCTGGGGACTTTGCCCAAAAGACCCAGGTCCCCAATCCTAGTTGTCTGTGCCCAGCTTGGACAGGCCACGGCGGAAGTCATGGAGGTCATCAATCTTCCCGTCCAGTATCTCCAAGAAGCTCTTCAACTCCCCCTTGAGGTGTCGCTGCCGGTATTTACTCTCTTCAATGTCCGTCTTTAGAGACCGCACTTTGTCTTCCAAGTTTTGATTGTCTCTTTCTGCTGCCTGAAAGAACCGAAGCGAGAAGAATCTGGAAGACTTGTGTGGTGGTTTGAATCACATGTTCCCCATAAACTTGTGTGTTCTGAATGCATGGTCCCCAGCTGGTGGCAAGTTGGGAGACAGAACTTTGTTGGAAGTGGTGTGTTGTTGGGGTCAGGCTTATAGCCAGCTCCCCCTTTCCAGAGATTGGCTCACAGTCCTGCTGCTATTTAACACCTGCTGTGGCAGAGGGGATGTCCAGCCATGGTTCCCCTGCCATCATGGGGCTTCCCCTTTCCTCCTGTCAGTTGCTTTTGGTCCAGTGACTCATCCCAGCAATGAGAAGATAACTATAACACAAAACTGGTACCAGGAGTGGATGGAATGTGGTGGTTTGAATGTAATGTCCCAATAGCCTCAGGGTGTTTGTGATTGAGCTTTCTGCTAAGTCCCCACCTTGTGGAGCATTTGGGAGGTGGAGCCCCACTGGAGGTAGCACATCACTAGGGGTGACCTTGGATGGAGTTTAGCCTACTGTGTGTTCAGAGTCAGCTCATGCATTCTGGTGTGTGTTCTTGTCTCTCTGTTATGGGTGTGTGATGAAGTGAGCCAGCTTTTTCTGCTATGATAAAGCTTCCCCTGGAAACTGTAAGCCTGAAATAAACCCTTTCCTTCTATAATCTGCTTCTGGTCAGATGTTTGTCCAGCAACAAGAAGGTAACTGAAAACCGTGTGACTGATCGAAGCCATCCTAAAACCACCTGGAACCCAACCAAACTTTTACAAGCCCATGACCATGATGACAGAAAGGGGACCATGGGAATTTTGGGGTGCCTCTTCTTTCCTGCTGATTCTCCAGCAGAAGGGCTAACAGGCTGAGTAAGTGACTTACAGCTGGTCTGAAAACCCCAAGTAGCAACCAGAAATGAAGAATGCAGAGTCCTGCCCAAAGAAGCTTCTCAAAGGGCTCGGCAGAGAAGTTCTGAAATCCCAGCCTCAGTCTTGGAGTGGTCAGCAGAAACTCCCTTTTAGTTACATTGTGAGAAAGAACCATAATAAATGGGAAGTGGCTTCTTTCCCTGGTTCCATGGGGTTCCATAGGAGGCCTCCTTGGCCTCAGGTTAATTTCAGGCCCTTGGCAAGGGAGGCCTGATCATGTCAGTAACTTGGGGGTCATGCAGTCTGTACAATCTCTGATGCCATCACCAGAGAGAGACAGTCTGCAGAGCCAGGCCTTACTGGTTAATAGTGGCATATCAAAGTATATAAGAAACATAGTCCCAAAGGCAGGATAGCTGCAGGTCATTAGATGAACCT
Source organism: Orientallactaga sibirica (assembly GCA_036365145.1). Classification (NCBI taxonomy): domain Eukaryota; kingdom Metazoa; phylum Chordata; class Mammalia; order Rodentia; family Dipodidae; genus Orientallactaga; species Orientallactaga sibirica. The sequence goes on along the minus strand of JAEOAD010000031.1, from coordinate 3,816,435 downwards.
TAAACCTTGAGCTCTGAATGCCGCAGAAGAGCTTTATTTTCTGGGCATATACTGGGACATTCTTGAACATGTGCCCAAGACCCAGTTACAACACAGTCTTGGGGTTGTATACAACTCAATAAAGTGTTCTTTGTGTAGGTTGAAGAGGACCCTAGAGGTGAAGAAGGTTACTTTAAGGACCAGAAAGTTGAGGCCATCAAGGAAGTCCTACTCATGGTCACTACCTAAAGACCCAGGCAGGGAAATGGCTGATGTGGACTCATATCCTGACCCTATGATCTCAGACCACCCATCTGCACCACTCCTCGCTGTCTTCGTAGGTTTTGTAGGAGTTTTCTGTGGGTGAGAAATAGTAGCCTATGCTACAATTATATGCAAACCTCTTTTATGTAAGTGGAAAACCTCAAAGACCAGCACTGCTGAGGCATCCCTTAGGGGCACTCTGCAAGGCATGTAATCACCACCAGGTTTTTATAAATAATAATAAAAAAAAACCCGCCACTCTTGGTGATGCTAGGTGTGAAAATGAGAGGAAGTGATAGAGAAACTAGCAACATGCAAATTGCCTTCTCATCTAAGCCAGGCCACAGGTGCCCTCCCCTTACCTCTAACTTCTCAGACACATATTCACACTCTGACATGAGCTGAGGTATGATTTCACTTTGTTTTCGGAGGTCTTTCAACTCCTACAGGAGACAGAAATTCAAAATGGAACAAGAAAGTAAACCAGGTAAGACTGTTCTCTTGACATCGCCAACTTGTGCATCTGCTATTGGAGGCTGTCCTGTCAGCACTGGGTGAGTCCAAGGGTGAGCGCATTAAATCAGCACATGAAAACCACACGCCACCCTTAAAAAGGCATGTGTTTTCATGATTTCTGTGATATGGAGGGGCAAGCTGAGGCCTAGTGAGGTTTGGTAACTTGTCCATGTCTCTAGTAAGTATGGACTTAACTGTTCTGCCTCCCAGAATGTACACGAGCTGGAGCTCTAGCTGCATTAATAACAGGATTCATCTTCTAACAGCAGATGATCTGGAAGAGGGCCTGGCGGTTTTGTGAAATGTTCAACTCACTCGGAATTGGGTGAGTGACCATCAGATACAATGAGGAGGCTGCAGAGCGGCATGGTGAGACCTTTGTCTGGGGAACCTACACCATGGTTTAACTCTTCTATCCTGGTGTCCAGGGCATCTCCCAGAACCAGCCACATGCTCTAAGCCACTTGCTGTGTCCCACAAGGCCCAGCAGACACCAAGGTCCCAGCTCGGAACTCTGAGACTCACCGTCTCCTTTTCTCGGAGCTCCGACTCCAGCTCCTCGATTCTCCTCTTCAGCTGGGTGTTCTTCTCCTTCTCCCTGTTTACCTCACCACACTTTTCTTCGAGCTCCTCAATCTTTAATAAACACCACAATTAATGCAGGGATAATAGTTTACAGGTCATTAAACAAGAATTTGCCTCAGCTATTTTATGCTTTCTTTTAAAATAAAACATAGCTCCCCCACTTACTCATTTTCCTGTGAGCAGGCTTCATGCAGCTCCCAGGGGGCTGTTTGCCTCTGCTTGTACAAGATGCCTTAGTTAATCCCAGCAGGGCCAATAAGTCAGGAAATCTGGTCTGAGCTGGTTTTCTCTTATGGCCATGTGGGAGTAGGTCTAGGTTTGCTTTAAGGATTTGCCATAGGCCAGATGTTCCCTGAATTGATCTCTTTCTCCCAAGAATGCTTTTTATAATGTTTTCATCATGCCCTGAATCCAAAGGGCTTAAGAAGACAGCGTAGGGCTGGAGAGACGGCTTAGCAGTTAAGGCACTTGCCTGTGAAGTCTAAGGACCCATGTTCCACTCTACAGATCCCAGACGCACAGAGGTGAGGAAAGTGCAAGGTTGCACATGCCCACCAGGTGGCGCAAGGGTCTGGAGTTAGAGTGCAGTGGCTGAGGCCCTTGCACACCCATTCTCCCTCCCTCTCTCTCTAAAAATTGAAAGAAAAAAAAAAAAAACAAAAAAACAGAGTAGGACACAACACTGTAGGAAGGGGCTACCAAATGAGAAGCAATGACATCTCAACTACCACACAGCAAGTGGTTCCTCCTACTGAGGCACGCAGGAGGGGGCCTAGCTAGAAGGCCTCTTCCTCAAGACTGGATGAAAAAGCCCCAGCACTTCTCTCTCTCCCTCCTTCCTGGGCTGTCTCTGAAAAGGGCTGCCCCTGTGGAATGACAGTGAAGAGTCCTGACACTGTGACATTTCCATCTGATGCTCGGCATTTCATGGAGACTAAAATGCATGTGCAAGCCGGGCGTGGTGGCGCATGCCTTTAATCCCAGCACTTGGGAGGCCGAGGTAGGAGGATTACCATGAGTTCAAGGCCACCCTGAGACTACATAGTGAATTCCAGGTCAGCCTGGGCCAGAGTGAGACCCTACCTCGAAAAAAAAAAAAATTAAAATGCATGTGCAGAGGAGATGGCAGGAACAAAACCAAGGCATAATCTAAAAGCATCATGGGTCCCCACAAGCAGGCAGCACCAGCCTTTGACATGAAGGTCAATAGTGACAAGGGTGGTCATTATGCAGAACACTCCTCAGTGGTAGACAACATCAACCCTCAGGGTCTAAACCCCTAGCCCAACAGCTCCTGGCAATCCCACCCACTTCCATCTTGGAAATCAAGCTCCTGATGCATCCTACCTAGGGAGATCCAAACTCCTCCAAGGGAGTCAGCTCTGGGTGACATTATGCCCACTCCCTAGTTGGTTGTCATCCTTAAATCAGAGTGAGAAACTTAGCTTTGGAAAAAAAAAAAAAAAAAAAAAAGAACAATTGATCCCTCTAGCAGGCAAGATCTGCCAGGCCTCGGACAGGAACATGCAAAGTCAGCAACTGGCCTGGTGCCCTGTCAGCAAATTCAGACGATGAGACAAAAAGAAAAAAAAAGACACAAGGCAGTTTTATGAGCCAATAGTGTAAAGGAAGGTGATGAGAGAGAAAGCTGGTTCACAGCGGTTCTGTCCACACAGGCCAGGGCAGGGTGACATGCATGGAACAAGGGACAGAGAACATGAACATAATTGTGATGTGCCCTCCATAATCCTGCAGCTAGCAGCAGTCTTGGAAGCTTGGTGGCCTCAAGCTGAAGGGCCAATGGGTTCATGTCGCAGCATGGTCAACACAGAAACCGGAAACCCTGAAGAGGAGTGTCTCTAAATGCTCCCAAACCACCTGATAAGCTTGGGGAAAACCACAGAGTAAGAATGACTAATTCTGAGAAGTATTTAAATGCTGAGACATCAAAGTGGGAAAACAGAGGGTGTCCCATAGTGGCCAGCTCTACCTTCCTCTGCTCTCCTCCTCTCACTTCCAAACTTACAGTTTTAGAAAGGATGATTGCATAGGAGGACTTAGGAACACAGAAGCGCCTCCCATTTCCTGCACCAATTTTCTCACAGCCTCCAGACCCCTTGCCCCCACTGAGCCTCAGGAATGCCAAGGGAGCACACCTACAGCCAAAGGCCAGCCCAGGGGGAGGATGGAGGGAGGGAGTCCTTGACAGGGACAGGACTGCAATCACCAGTCCATCTATCTTCTCCTTAGCAAGAGGGTATTACAAATCACTAATTTACATGATTAAATTCCTACTCCCAAAGGCAGGGAGATGGAAGGCTATTCAAAGGGGGGGAGATGCTAAGTCTTCCTTCTGCCCATAGGGATAAGGGCAGTGAGAAGATGGCAAAGAAGGAGAGCAATAAAGGACCTTCTGTGGCCCCATCACCCATTCTCCACTCTAGCTGGCCAGCCCCTTCCTCCTCCTGGAGAGGCTCTTCTTTGGGGCCCACCTTGTTGCGAAGTCGGTCGTTCTCATCTCGGCAAATGGAGAACTGCCTTTTCCACTGCTCCACGCTGGCCGCCGACTCCTGCAGTGCTGTGGTCAGCCGGGCATTGCTCTCCCGCAGGGTCTGCAGCTCAATCTCCCACTTCTTCACATTGGCAGCACTGCGGGGCAGGGGACAAGCAATGACAGAGATGGAGGGTGCTGTTCATCGACCACACCTCCACCTGCTGGGGGAACTGTCCTCTGCCATCCATCACCCTAGCCCAAGGGAAGCCCACACTCTCATCCACTACTCAGCTCACCTGGTTGGTGGGCCTGGCTGGACCAACCAACTGCTATGAAGGACAGGAATTTCTCTGTCGTATGAATAGGTCATTTTGCCCAGCTATTTATTTATTTATTATTTATTTTTGACAACTTCTTTAATTGTAGACAATATCCCATGGTACTTCCCTCCCTCCCCCCCCCCACTCTCCCCTTTGAAACTTCACTCTCCATCATATCCCCTCCTTCTCTCAATCAGTCTCTCTTTTCAGTTTGATGTCATCATCTTTTCCTCCTATTATGATGGTCTTGTGTAGGTAGTGTCAGGCACTGTGAGGTCATGGATATCCAGGCCATTTTGTGTCTGGAGGAGCACATTGTAAGGAGTCCTACTCTTCCTTTGGCTCTTACGTTCTTTCCACCCCCTCTTCCGCAATGGACCCTGAGCCTTGGAAGGTGTGTTTGAGATGTTTCAGGGCTGAGAACTCCTCTGTCCCTTCTTCTTTTATTTATTTAGTTTTTTTTTTTTTTTAAGGTAGGGTTTTGCTCTAGCTCATGCTGACCTGGAATTCACTATGTAGTCTCAAGTAGCCTCAAACACATGGTGATCCTGCTACCTCTGCCTCCCAAGTGCTGGGATTAAAGGTGTGCGCCACCATGCTGGGCTCATATATATATAGCCTTAGAAGAGAACAGAGTCCCTCTTCCTCCTCTTCTTTTTTGGCAGTACTGGGGATTGAACCCAGGGCTTTGGGCATACTAGTCACACAGCCTACCACTCAGTTATAATGAGTTCTTAGCAAATGAGAAACAAAGCTAAGAAGGCAGGCTGTAGGGTATGGTAAAGATGCCTCCCTCCCTGCTGAACCCCTTGCCATGGAACTTTCTCAGGCCCCCTCATTTCTGGAATGAATCTCATGGACAGGGTGACCATGGGGCCCTGTGAGAGTCTCGTGAGAACACCTCTCTGACCTGTGCTATGGAGCAGCTGTTTCCTTCAGGTTGTAACATTGTCTAGTAGGAGAGGGGAGGCTGACAAAACTTAACAGTCATAAGACTCACAAATATCATCAAACTAACAAGACTCACAGGTCCCCCTGGGGTTATGACAGTAGGACACAATTGTTGGGGAGAGGTGATTTCTGTGGAGCTGCTTGAAGTGTGGACAGGAAACTCCAGTGATGCAGCTTTTGTGAGTCATCACCCATCCTGTGATGGGCTTTCGAGTAATGTAGCTGCCTGAGTCACACATGATCCTATAAGTAACCTCTCACTCACACTCCTGTAAATCCCCAAAATAATGGGTTTAGCAGGCCAGACTTAGATGGAATCTTTTTTGTTGTTGTTGTTTGTTTTACCCTTTTCATCTGGGATGAATAGAAATATTATTCCCCAGGGGGAAAAATGCAACACATACACAGAAACAAAAAACCTGGCTCATGGGAGATAATGGCTCCACTATGACTTGTGCCTCCTCAGAACCCTTGGAGGAAACCAGATCTGAGAGCCAAGGGCTTAAGGACAGAAGAGACGGGGACTGGGAATCATTTCCGTGTGAGTGGAACTGAGGTCCTGACCTGGGTGAGTGGGAGGGAGTCCTCAATGAAAGATGTTACCTTAGGGGCATAAGGGGTGTGGGACACTCTTCCCTCCTCCAAAAAGCATCCTGTTTTACCACTGATGTGTTCAGTTAGGAAGAAGTTTAAAACAGGAGCCAGGTTCTCCTCAGTCTTTGCTTACCCCACACACTGTGTGTGTGTGTGCGTGTGTGTGTATGCATATGTGTGATATATATAGAGTCCAGAGGTTAACAGCGGGTGTCTTCCTCGGTCCATATTTCCTCAGACAAGGTCTCACACTGAACCTATAGCTCACTAATTTGGCTAGACTAGCTGGCTAGCAAGCCCTCTCCTGCACTGGGATTACAGACACAAACTGCCACATCCAGCTTTGATGCAAATTCAGGTCTTCGCTGCATGGCAAACACTTTTTACCCACTGATACATCTGCCCAGCCCCAAACTGTCTGCCTTTGACTTCCCTTTCATCTCTTTGCCCTGGGATCCACATATCTGTGGTACTGAATGAGACCTAAGGTGATGGTACAGAATTGCACAGGACAAGCCCATAGAAAGTTTCTCCCTGGCTGAGTCCTTTCTCTTTTCTCTTTTTATTTGATTTTATTTTTGTTTATTTATTTGAGAGAGAGAAAGAGAGAAAGAGAATGGGTACATCAGGGCCTCTAGCCATTGCAAATGAACTCCAGATGCATGCACCACCATGCATCTAGCTTACACAGGTACTGGGAATTGAACCTGGGTCCCTAGGCTTTGCAGGCAAGTGCCTTAACCACTAAGACATCTCTCTATCCTCTAGCCCCCGAGTTAATTTATTATTTATTATAATTTATTTATTATAATTTATTATTAATTTATTATTAATTTATTTATTTATTTTGGTTTTTCGAGGTAGGGTTTCACTCTATCCCAGGCTGACCTAGAATTCACTATGTAGTCTCAGGGTGGCCTCAAACTCACGGTGATCCTCCTACCTCTGCCTCCCGAATGCTGGGATTAAAGGTATGTACCACCATGTCCGGGTATTGTTTTTAAAAAATTAAAATAAATGCAACTATATCTGAATAATTAGTTATCTTTCTGCTCACACCCTCAAGAATTTATTAGTATGAGTGGAAAACACATGATTTCAGTTTCAAATGTCACACACTGAAAATTAGTAAAACGTTATCTGATTAATTTTAGGGGGCATGACTGAGGATTAAGCTAATTTAGGGAAATGGGTTCACCTCTATTTCTGCAACTCACTTTTTCATTGAACTTGGATTTGAAAACATTTATTTTTAAGGCTAAAACATTTTCATCCAGGCAGCTCACTATGACTTAACCAAAAATAGTCCTCACAATTGCCTGGGAAAGTAAGAAAAGTGACTGGTCAGTTTTGTCTTTGAAGTATCTGACAAAGACCCAAGGTCCAGAGGCAGGAGGTGGATCTGAAAGTCTCATGTGATTTTTAGAATTTTTAGGTCAGGTCACAGGAATCGAGCTCCAAATACCAGCCAGGCTGCTGAGTTGGGCCAATGGTTTTCAGATCTTTTGGGGAGCTCCAGATGGGGATGTGGCTGGCTGAAAGGGAGGCAGTGTAGGGTGATGGGAAGATTTCCTTTAATTATGTGTCCTTAGGCAGGGAATCACTTTACCTCTGTGGTCTCCGTTTTCTTGTCTCTACAACCTGGGAATTCAGAAAGGATGAGTCCTAAGATAACAAAACTTGAGGGTGGCTTCTTAGCCACAAAGCCCCTGGCAGAGTGATTCTGAACGTTCCAGCCCTCAAGACCAAGAAATACAAGTGTAGCTCCTGCCATCCTTAAAAATTTATATCTTTATCTCAGCATGGGGATCATGTTAATGTATAGATCTATTTAGGGGAAACTGATACCTTACAAACCATGCCACTTCCCACTAGAATGCCATCTATGTTTGAAGTGAAGGATATACCACTGGCTCTCATCTGATCATTATATAGCATATACATGTAGTTGAGGTCACACTGTATGCAAAAATGTGCACAATTATGTGCTAACTATAACTGAGGCTTTTTTAAGGTTAAAAAAAGAATATAGCTGTTTATTAAATAAATATTCATTTGTGGTCCTCAAAAATCAAAAGTTTGGTTCATGCAGCCAGGCATGGTAGTGTACATCTGTAATCCCAGCCCTTACGAGATGAACGAAGGAGGATCAGGAGTTCAAGGTCATCCTCAGCTACAGAGAGAATTTGAGGCTAGCCTGGGCTACATGAGACCTTGCCTCAAAACAATTAAAGTCTGCTCAATGTATATTCTGTACATTTCTTGTCACGTTTATTCCTATGTATTTTATGGTTCCATTTCATATTATAAAGGAAATATCTTCTTCCAATATTATCCTATCATTTTGTATTATGAATACTATTGATTTGTGTGCTTTCATATTATTTTTTAAAGTTTCTGAGTTTTATTATGCTTTTCTTTTTTAAAAAAAATACTGATTATTTAGTTGTGAGGAGAGAGAGAATAGGTGCACCAAGGCCTCCTGCCATTGCAAACAAACTCCAGACACATGCACCACTTTATGCATCTGGCTTTACATGGGTACTGGGAACTGAACCCAGGCTCTCGGGCCTTGTAAGCAAGCACCTTTAACCACTGAGCCATCTCCTCTATATTCTTTTCTTGAATGTTTAACACTCAATCTTGTCACATATTACTAAATAATAAATGTTGGAGATGGTGCCGCAGTTAAAGGTGCTTGCTAGCAAAGCCTTCTGGCCCAGGTTCCACTCCCCAGTACCCATGTACCTATTCTCTCTCTCTCTCTCAAATAATAAATCAGTAAAATTTTGCTTGGGGAAAACCACAGAGTAAGAATGACTAATTCTGAGAAGTATTTAAATGCTGAGACATCAAAGTGGGAAAACAGAGGGTGTCCCATAGTGGCCAGCTCTACCTTCCTCTGCTCTCCCTCCTCTCACTTCCAAACTTACAGTTTTAGAAAGGATGATTGCATAGGAGGACTTAGGAACACAGAAGCGCTCCCATTTCCTGCACCAATTTTTCTCACAGCCTCCAGACCCCTTGCCCCCACTGAGCCTCAGGAATGCCAAGGGAGCACACCTACAGCCAAAGGCCAGCCCAGGGGGAGGATGGAGGGAGGGAGTCCTTGACAGGGACAGGACTGCAATCACCAGTCCATCTATCTTCTCCTAAGCAAGAGGGTATTACAAATCACTAATTTACATGATTAAATTCCTACTACCAAAGGCAGGGAGATGGAAGGCTATTCAAAGGGGGGGATGCTAAGTCTTCCTTCTGCCCATAGGGATAAGGGCAGTGAGAAGATGGCAAAGAAGGAGAGCAATAAAGGACCTTCTGTGGCCCCATCACCCATTCTCCACTCTAGCTGGCCAGCCCCTTCCTCCTCCTGGAGAGGCTCTTCTCCAGGGCCCACCTTGTTGCGAAGTCGGTCGTTCTCATCTCGGCAAATGGAGAACTGCCTTTTCCACTGCTCCACGCTGGCCGCCGACTCCTGCAGTGCTGTGGTCAGCCGGGCATTGCTCTCCCGCAGGGTCTGCAGCTCAATCTCCCACTTCTTCACATTGGCAGCACTGCGGGGCAGGGGACAAGCAATGACAGAGATGGAGGGTGCTGTTCATCGACCACACCTCCACCTGCTGGGGGAACTGTCCTCTGCCATCCATCACCCTAGCCCAAGGGAAGCCCACACTCTCATCCACTAGTCAGCTCACCTGGTTGGTGGGCCTGGCTGGACCAACCAACTGCTATGAAGGACAGGAATTTCTCTGTCATATGAATAGGTCATTTTGCCCAGCTATTTATTTATTTATTATTTATTTTTGACAACTTCTTTAATTGTAGACAATATCCCATGGTACTTCCCTCCCTCCCCACTCTCCCCTTTGAAACTTCACTCTCCATCATATCCCCTCCTTCTCTCAATCAGTCTCTCTTTTCAGTTTGATGTCATCAACTTTTCCTCCTATTATGATGGTCTTGTGTAGGTAGTGTCAGGCACTGTGAGGTCATGGATATCCAGGCCATTTTGTGTCTGGAGGAGCACATTGTAAGGAGTCCTACTCTTCCTTTGGCTCTTACGTTCTCTTTCCACCCCTCTTCCGCAAATGGACCCTGAGCCTTGGAAGGTGTGTTTGAGATGTTTCAGGGCTGAGAACTCCTCTGTCCCTTCTTCTTTTTATTTATTTAGTTTTTTTTTTTTTAAGGTAGGGTTTTGCTCTAGCTCATGCTGACCTGGAATTCACTATGTAGTCTCAAGTAGCCTCAAACACATGGTGATCCTGCTACCTCTGCCTCCCAAGTGCTGGGATTAAAGGTGTGCGCCACCATGCTGGGCTCATATATATATATAGCCTTAGAAGAGAACAGAGTCCCTCTTCCTCCTCTTCTTTTTTGGCAGTACTGGGGATTGAACCCAGGGCTTTGGGCATACTAGTCACACAGCCTACCACTCAGTTATAATGAGTTCTTAGCAAATGAGAAACAAAGCTAAGAAGGCAGGCTGTAGGGTATGGTAAAGATGCCTCCCCTCCCTGCTGAACCCCTTGCCATGGAACTTTCTCAGGCCCCTCATTTCTGGAATGAATCTCATGGACAGGGTGACCATGGGGCCCTGTGAGAGTCTCGTGAGAACACCTCTCTGACCTGTGCTATGGAGCAGCTGTTTCCTTCAGGTTGTAACATTGTCTAGTAGGAGAGGGGAGGCTGACAAAACTTAACAGTCATAAGACTCACAAATATCATCAAACTAACAAGACTCATAGGTCCCCCTGGGGTTATGACAGTAGGACACAATTGTTGGGGAGAGGTGATTTCTGTGGAGCTGCTTGAAGTGTGGACAGGAAACTCCAGTGATGCAGCTTTTGTGAGTCATCACCCATCCTGTGATGGGCTTTCGAATGATGTAGCTGCCTGAGTCACACATGATCCTATAAGTAACCTCTCACTCACACTCCTGTAAATCCCCAAAATAATGGGTTTAGCAGGCCAGACTTAGATGGAATCTTTTTTGTTGTTGTTGTTTGTTTTACCCTTTTCATCTGGGATGAATAGAAATATTATTCCCAGGGGAAAAAATGCAACACATACACAGAAACAAAAACCTGGCTCATGGGAGATAATGGCTCCACTATGACTTGTGCCTCCTCAGAACCCTTGAGGAAACCAGATCTGAGAGCCAAGGGCTTAAGGACAGAAGAGACGGGACTGGGAATCATTTCCGTGTGAGTGGAACTGAGGTCCTGACCTGGGTGAGTGGGAGGAGTCCTCAATGAAAGATGTTACCTTAGGGGCATAAGGGGTGTGGGACACTCTTCCCTCCTCCAAAAAGCATCCTGTTTTACCACTGATGTGTTCAGTTAGGAAGAAGTTTAAAACAGGAGCCAGGTTCTCCTCAGTCTTTGCTTACCCCACACACTGTGTGTGTGTGTGCGTGTGTGTGTATGCATATGTGTGATATATATAGAGTCCAGAGGTTAACAGCGGTGTCTTCCTCGGTCCATATTTCCTCAGACAAGGTCTCACACTGAACCTATAGCTCACTAATTTGGCTAGACTAGCTGGCTAGCAAGCCCTCTCCTACACTGGGATTACAGACACAAACTGCCACATCCAGCTTTGATGCAAATTCAGGTCTTCGCTGCATGGCAAACACTTTTTACCCACTGATGCATCTGCCCAGCCCCAAACTGTCTGCCTTTGACTTCCCTTTCATCTCTTTGCCCTGGGATCCACATATCTGTGGTACTGAATGAGACCTAAGGTGATGGTACAGAATTGCACAGGACAAGCCCATAGAAAGTTTCTCCTTGGCTGAGTCCTTTCTCTTTTCTCTTTTTATTTGATTTTATTTTTGTTTATTTATTTGAGAGAGAGAAAGAGAGAAAGAGAATGGGTACATCAGGGCCTCTAGCCATTGCAAATGAACTCCAGATGCATGCACCACCATGCATCTAGCTTACACAGGTACTGGGAATTGAACCTGGGTCCCTAGGCTTTGCAGGCAAGTGCCTTAACCACTAAGACATCTCTGTAGCCTCTAGCCCCCGAGTTAATTTATTATTTATTATAATTTATTTATTATAATTTATTATTAATTTATTTAATTAATTTATTTATTTTGGTTTTTCGAGGTAGGGTTTCACTCTATCCCAGGCTGACCTAGAATTCACTATGTAGTCTCAGGGTGGCCTCAAACTCACAGTGATCCTCCTACCTCTGCCTCCCGAGTGCTGGGATTAAAGGTATGTACCACCATGTCCGGGTATTGTTTTTAAAAAATTAAAATAAATGCAACTATATCTGAATAATTAGTTATCTTTCTGCTCACACCCTCAAGAATTTATTAGTATGAGTGGAAAACACATGATTTCAGTTTCAAATGTCACACACTGAAAATTAGTAAAACGTTATCTGATTAATTTTAGGGGCATGACTGAGGATTAAGCTAATTTAGGAAATGGGTTCACCTCTATTTCTGCAACTCACTTTTTCATTGAACTTGGATTTGAAAACATTTATTTTTAAGGCTAAAACATTTTCATCCAGGCAGCTCACTATGACTTAACCAAAAATAGTCCTCACAATTGCCTGGGAAAGTAAGAAAAGTGACTGGTCAGTTTTGTCTTTGAAGTATCTGACAAAGACCCAAGGTCCAGAGGCAGGAGGTGGATCTGAAAGTCTCATGTGATTTTTAGAATTTTTAGGTCAGGTCACAGGAATCGAGCTCCAAATACCAGCCAGGCTGCTGAGTTGGGCCAATGGTTTTCAGATCTTTTGGGGAGCTCCAGATGGGGATGTGGCTGGCTGAAAGGGAGGCAGTGTCGGGTGATGGGAAGATTTCCTTTAATTATGTGTCCTTAGGCAGGGAATCACTTTACCTCTGTGGTCTCCGTTTTCTTGTCTCTACAACCTGGGAATTCAGAAGGATGAGTCCTAAGATAACAAAACTTGAGGGTGGCTTCTTAGCCACAAAGCCCCTGGCAGAGTGATTCTGAACGTTCCAGCCCTCAAGACCAAGAAATACAAGTGTAGCTCCTGCCATCCTTAAAAATTTATATCTTTATCTCAGCATGGGGATCATGTTAATGTATAGATCTATTTAGGGGAAACTGATACCTTACAAACCATGCCACTTCCCACTAGAATGCCATCTATGTTTGAAGTGAAGGATATACCACTGGCTCTCATCTGATCATTATATAGCATATTCATGTAGTTGAGGTCACACTGTATGCAAAAATGTGCACAATTATGTGCTAACTATAACTGAGGCTTTTTTAAGGTTAAAAAAAGAATATAGCTGTTTATTAAATAAATATTCATTTGTGGTCCTCAAAAATCAAAAGTTTGGTTCATGCAGCCAGGCATGGTAGTGTACATCTGTAATCCCAGCCCTTACGAGATGAACGAAGGAGGATCAGGAGTTCAAGGTCATCCTCAGCTACAGAGAGAATTTGAGGCTAGCCTGGGCTACATGAGACCTTGCCTCAAAACAATTAAAGTCTGCTCAATGTATATTCTGTACATTTCTTGTCACGTTTATTCCTATGTATTTTATGGTTCCATTTCATATTATAAAGGAAATATCTTCTTCCAATATTATCCTATCATTTTGTATTATGAATACTATTGATTTGTGTGCTTTCATATTATTTTTTAAAGTTTCTGAGTTTTATTATGCTTTTCTTTTTAAAAAAAAATACTGATTATTTAGTTGTGAGGAGAGAGAGAATAGGTGCACCAAGGCCTCCTGCCATTGCAAACAAACTCCAGACACATGCACCACTTTATGCATCTGGCTTTACATGGGTACTGGGGAACTGAACCCAGGCTCTCGGGCCTTGTAAGCAAGCACCTTTAACCACTGAGCCATCTCCTCTATATTCTTTTCTTGAATGTTTAACACTCAATCTTGTCACATATTACTAAATAATAAATGTTGGAGATGGTGCCGCAGTTAAAGGTGCTTGCTAGCAAAGCCTTCTGGCCCAGGTTCCACTCCCCAGTACCCATGTACCTATTCTCTCTCTCTCTCTCAAATAATAAATCAGTAAAATTTTAAAAAGATTTTATTTTTATTTATTTATTTATTAGAGACAGAGGGGGCGGGGAGAGAAAGAGAGTGTGAGAATGGGCACCCCAGGTCCTCTAGCCACTGCAAATGAATTCCAGATGCATCTGGCTTATGTGGGAACTGGAGAATCAAACCAGAGACCTTAGGCTTCACAGGCAAATGCCTTAACTGCTAAACCATCCCTCCAGCCCCGTAAAAAAAAAAATTTTTTAAAGCACAATCATAGGAGTATAACATACACTCTCACATACATACCCATACAATTTCATTCACATACACACTTTCTCACACAAATACACTCCCACAGACTAACTGATGCTGGCTGGCCAGACAGAGTAAGGTGGTGAAGCCAGTCTGTCTTTAAGACCCAGTCTTCTCTTTCACTTCTCTGAAATCCTGGAATTTGGATTTGAAATAGGCCTCACCTCTGCGTCAAAGCGGTCTTCAGCTTGTCATTCTCAGACTTGAGGTGTGTGTCGGCAGGCCCTGCGTGCGAGGCCTTTTCATCGTCAGTTCCATTGACGCTGGATGCCTGAGTGGAAGATGGGGTTTCACACCCAGATTCCTGGCCAAAGTGAATTATCTTCACACGTTACTGCTTGTCCTCACATTGGCAGCAAGTTAGGCATAATGAGAAACTGTGTGTTTGTGAGTGTGGACAAAACCAACTTATCAACCAGAACACAGCAGCAAGCGCTCACGGTAAAAAGGCTATTAACACAACCACTAACAGGCGGAAAGGCCTGGAATGCCCCACACGTTGTTCCTAATGTCCCTAATGTCTGGGCACTTCATTGACTAGAGAACACCAGAGCCCTGCTCAGGGCCTTTTTTTTTTTTTTTTTTAATTCGACCTTTACATTCCTGGTTCTCCATGTTCAATTCCTACCAAGTTTGAACATCTTGTCCCCCTAAATACCACAGTGATAAAACTACAGTCAACACAAGGATTGTTACATAAGCAGCAAAGAAGAGTGAAAAGCAATGAATGAGGATAGAGAAAAAGTACTACAAGCTGAGTCAACTCACAGATCCTGGGGCTATGGAGAATTGGATCAATGTACTCATTCAAAACCCAAGAGCCAGAGATGGGTGTTGGCGACTCCATTTCTACTTAGCAATCCTATGAATATCCTGAAGTGGTTTCTGTAATAAGCCAAACTACGAGGAGGGGAAAACTCATCTAGTCTTGGATCAGATCTTAGGAAGATCTTATTCAGCCTCCAATAAGCATAAAGGCAAATAAAGGGCACGAAGGGAATGATGTATGAATCTGACTTACTAAAATTCCTGCACTGCAAAACAAAAGTCATAAACAAAATTAAAATGCAAACAAAAACCTGGGGAAAATATGTGCAGCAGATATTAAAAAATGAAATTTTAATACCTTTTCTGTGCTGAAAACTCTTAGGAGTCTGCATATTTTAGAGTTACCTAATGTAATATTTATGGATGAATTAAGATATCTAGGATTTGCTTTTAAAATGTGGGAAATACGGGGCAAAAATAAAACAACAGGGCATAAATTTCTAATTGCTAAAGCTTACCAATGGGCACTTTGAGGTTTATTATACAGTTCTGTCTACTTTGGTATATGCTTAAATTTTTCCATGTTAAAGTATACGTAAAGCCCTTATAAATCAACACATGGACACCTAAGCTTTTGAAAATAAGGAAAAAAAAGACAGACTACTGGTAATGACTAAGGAAGAAATGTATGTAATCAATAAGCATAGTTGATGTCACTAGAAAAACAAAACAGAAAAAGTCAATGAGGTGCATTTTTCACCTGTCAAATCAACAAAGCGTTCTTGGTGAGGTGTGGGAAGAAAAAAGCCTTACTCACTGCTGGTGGGAGTTGGATCTGTACACTGTGGTAGACTAAGAGCACAGTATACCTCAAAGCTTTGAAAAAAACCCACACCTTCAACCCAAGCTTCCATTTCTAGAATTTATCCCATAAAAGCCATCAAATGCACAAAGATGGGCAGGAATGTTTATCATCATGTTACTTATATTAGTTATAGAAAAATAGGAAAAAAACCAGATGTCCCAAATTATAAATTATAAGAGTTAAGAGGATAAATCATCGTATAAACAAACTGGAATTGTTTAGCCACTGAGACAGTTTTGAAAGTATATTTGAAATTCAGAGGCAATGATCATAGCTTAATTTTTTTTTTTAACTCACTGGTACTATTTAATAATGGAGAGGCAATTTCCATTAAGAACCTCTCAGAACTCCTTTCTGTATTGCACTACCCTGCTCCCTTAATTTTTTTTAAAAGAAAGATTAAAAGGAGTAATAGAAAAATATCCTGGAAAGCTATATTGAAACGATACATTTCAGGGTTGGAGAGATGGCTTAGCGATTAAGGTGCTTGCCTGCAAAGCCAAAGGACCTGGGTCCGATTCCCCAGGACCCATGTAAGCCACATGCACAAGGTGACACAGGCATCTGGAGTTCGTTTGCAGTGGCTGAAAGCCCTGGTGTGCCCATTCTCTCTACCTCTCTCTCTCTCTCTCTCTCTCTCTCTCTCTCAGAGCATCTTTCCCTCTCTCAAGTAAATAAATAATTTTTTTTTTAAAGATGCATTTCACCAGGCATGGTGGCACACTTCTTTAATCCCAGCACTGGGGAGGCAGAAGTAGGAGAATCACTGTGAGTTTAAGGCCAGCCTGCAACTACAAAGTGAGTTTCAGGTCAGCCAGGGCTGGAGTAAGATCCTATTGTGAAAAAAAGGGGAAAAAAAAGATACATTTCAAACTACCACTGAAGTATCTGTAAGTGATGATAGAGATTGTGGTTCTGCTGTTGTTTTGTGGTGCTTGGGTTTGAACACAGGGCCTTGTGTATGTCTAGCATGCACACTACTGCTGAGCTACAGCCCAGGCCTGAGAACAGGTGATGCTTATTTCCTTCTTCATACTAGCCATTTTATTCCTATAACAAACCTGTCCTGCTTTCATGATAACAAAACCCCTTATCAAGTGTTGTTTCTAATTCAGCTGTTTAAATATTCAATTGTTTGGAAAACTTGATCAAAGTGTTCATTTCCTAAAAGTTCAGGAAAATAAGCAGCTGACTGCTAAGCTAAAAATGTACAGTACCTAGGGAACTCTCAGGAAGGGTAAACAAGCACTAAAGCACAGAGACAGAAACACAGTTCTACGCAATTCATCTATACATAGAATGGAATCTTACTGGGCATATTTCATTTTTAAGGTTTAAAATATTGGGGGGGGGTAATCTCAAAACAAAACCTCATATAGAGAAATACAGATGATGTTTAAGTTTAAAGATGCCACGATGAAATGTGGTATTCAGACAAAGACAATGTATACAACTCTTCAGACTGGGAGCCATTTCTGTAGGTTAAAATGTCCATACTTTCAACCTATGTACCATCATCTCGGTAATTTATTCTGTATGGCTACTCAGAGATTACTCAGAATTAGTATACTAATTTAACCATGTCACTTTGGATTAGTTAGAAGGTTCAGGGGATTTCTGGTTCATCTAAAATACAACATAAATTCATTTCTATAAATTCACCTGGAATATCTTTTCTATGGCAAGCTCAGGACAAGCCATAGAGATGTAACTCAAGATACCCCTAGGTTCTCCTTGGTAAAACCTCCCAGCTACCAACTCTGCTGGCACGCAGGGTTCCTGCTGGCACTCTTCCGCCCTCTGAATACCAAGGGCTGAGTCGGCTCTGACCCTGGGTTCAGTGATGCCAAAGTTTCTCCTCTGCCGGCACCCTTTTCAGGGCCCTAGCTTCTACTGACACTATCTGCTTCCTAACGCACCCAAGGCTTTAGCTATTATGTCTGCGGGACTCGTGGCCAAGTCCAGAGTGTTGAGTATGATTGTTGCAGGTGCCCAGTCTTCCTGGTTCTCTTCCTTGGAGCCATTCCATATGTGCGTTCCCTCCTCATTTGCCCCTCGGCTTCCCAGCTGCTCTGCCTTCAACAGCTTCCTGACAAATTTCCTACCCACAGTTACCCCCTAAGTACCTCACTACCTCATGTCAACTCCAGATCAATAGTCATATATATAAGAACTCCAAGGTCTGATAACTACCAGTTAATCAAATGGCTAATAAACACTGGAGAATTCCAGGTCTTTCACAGTAACTCCAAGGATACTTCTACACTTCCTACTTAATTGCACAAGCAGACACTCCTGGCTGTCCGGCTAGAGTATCATGCTTATTCTTGATCTCATCAGCTCCTGGACTCTCTCTTTCCTTATCCCTACATATAAAATAGTCAAGCCTTCACTCCTCAATGCAGACATCAGGTATGATAGTGTTTTTTTTTTTTAAATCACAGGTTAACATGAGTCCTTTATATAGCCAATCAGTACACTTCTAAACAGACAGACTAAATTCCTGGCAAAGCTAGATTTCTTTGGACTAAGACAGAGCTGAGGAAATGCCATCTTCCATGTGACTTTTGTTAAAACAGGGAGAGAGACTCAGGACTCTCTGATATTAAGTTTTCTCTCCAGTAGTTATGAGGTGCCTGCATCCTACATATAGACCTTCCAACACAGTAATGAAATATATAGCTTGTCACTGACCTTTAAGACATTGCCTGCCCTTGAAGTTGCTGGGGTTCAAGTTTAGAAAGCTCAACCCTGCTGAAGTCTAGTGTGCTCTTTTCTTTCTTTTTCTTTCTTTCCTTCCTTCCTTCCTTCCTTCCTTCCTTCCTTCCTTCCTTCCTTCCTTCTCTCTCTCTTTCTCTCTCTCTCTTTATTTTGGTGTTTGTATGGATGTGGGCATTCACATGCCACAATACATATGGAGGTCAGAAGACAATTTTGGGGTGTTGGTCCTCGCTTGCATGCTGCTTGAGGCAAGGTCTTGGTCTCTCTCTCCTTTTCCTCTCACTTGCATTGTTCACTGCTGTGCTCACTGCTCACTACTCACCAGGCTAGCTGCTGTACAAGATTCTGGGAAATTCTCTCTGCCTCCCATCAACCATCAACGTGCTGGGATTACAGAGGCCAACATGGATCGGAAGTAGTGTACTCAGGCTTGAACGGTAAGCACTTTATTCCCCAAGCCATCTCCCCAGCTCTGGTGTGCTTTTTCTGGTAATATAGATATCATGGCATTAAGCAAGTCCACTTCCATTTTTTTTATGCAGGGGGGTGGGCAGGATGGGGCAATGCCAGGGATTGAACCCAGGGCCTTGAGCATGCTAGGCAAGCAAACTACATCCTAAGCCCTTACCACTGACCTTTAAACATAATGACTACAGAAGTTTTTCAGGGGCTGGAGACAGGCAGCTCTAACCTCATCAGTCATTTTCTGTCAAAAATGCAATACCACATCTTGAGAAATTCAAGACACTCATAAAAACATGTCACAACCATCTCACTGTAAGCAGGCTAATCATTGAAAAATGCCTTCAAAGTGTCCTACTGCTAAAATTCCCTGTTTCTGGCTATGAGTGACAAAGAATGAGGAGGCCCGTCCCTGATCACACTCAGATTTATTTCATAGACCAATCACTTACCTGGGAATGATTACTTGAGGTCTCGATTTTCTCCTGGGACTTATCTCTCGCTAGCTTGGCAGCTTCTTTTACCTCCTGGAATTTCTCTGCAAACTGAACATGAAGCATATATTAATCTTATCCATGACCAACACTCAGGACCCATCTTTATTATTATTTTGTATCCATTTTAAGCCAATAAATTCTGTACAAATCCAGAATAATTTTGTCTAGAATTAAAAAGAAATGAAGGTAAGAAATTTCTTTTTTTGTGTGTGTGTGTCAGTAAATACTATTGTCCAAGGTCAGATCTGAACTAATTTCAAAGCTATTGATTCTAGTTTGGTGGAGTATCTAAGAAAGAACAAATTAAGCTCTTGAGTTAACAGTAACATACAAAAGCAGCCCAAGAAATACAGCTGTACCACAGAAGGAATTCATGGAAAAAATTCACAAACTCTATTGAAAAAAATCCTTTTTTTTTTTATTTTTGAGAGATGGACAGAGAGCGAGAGAAAGAGAAAGAGAGAGAGAGGGAGAGAGAGAGAGGGAGACAGAGAGAGGGAGGGAGAGAGAATGGGCACACCAGGACCTTTCAGCTGCTGTGAAAGAACTCTAGACACATGTGGCCCCTTGTGCGCATGTGTGACATTGTATGTGTGCGTCACTTTGCATCTGGCTACACGGGACCTGGAGATTCAAACATGCATTCTTAGGCTTTGCAGGCAAGTGCCTCAACCACTAAGTCATCTCTCCAGCCCAAATCCTTTTTGTAAATAAGTAAATGAATGTCATTTCATGACATTTTTATAAATGAATAAATGAAATATAAATGAATGTCATGAAAAATGAAAACAAGGCTAGATATGGTAGTGCACACCTGTAATTCCAGCATTTGGGTGGCTAAGGCTGGAGAATTGAAAGTTCAAGGCTAGCCTGTACTACATGAAAAGTTCCAGGGAACTGGGCTGGAGACATGGCTTAGCAGTTAAGGCGCCTGCCTCCTAAGCCTAAGAACGCTGGTTCCAATCTCCAGGTCCCACGTTTAGCCAGATGCAGTGACTCAAGGGCGCAATGCTGCACTTGACCACAAGGGGGCGCATGCATCTGGATTTCATTCACAGCAGCTGAGAGATTGCTGGTGCACCCATCTCTATCTGTCTTCTTCTCCCTCTCTCTCTCTTTCCAAAAAAAAAAAAAAAAAGTTCCAGGGAACTCTAGTATACATGAGACTCTGCCAAAAAACAAAACAACAACAACAAAAAAAAACTGGACTGGGGATATAGCTCAGTGGTAGAATACTTGCTTAGTATATGCAAGGCTCTGGGTTCAATCCCCATTTCTGTCAAAAAAAAAAAAAAAAAAAAAAAAAAAAAACAGGCACCTAAAAATTTGGGGAGTTTTAAAAGCCTAAGGTACAAAACAGTAAATTAAATAGCCTATGATTGGATGCTTACTCATCATGTAATTTGCTTTGAAGTACTTCATCAAAAGAGATAAAGGCCAGGTATGGTGGCACATGCCTTTAATCCCAGCACTCGGGAGGCAGAGGTAGGAGGATTGCTGTGAGTTCAAGGCCGCCCTGAGATTACATAGTGAATTCTAGTTCAGCCTGGACTAGAGCAAGACCCTACCTTGAAAAACCAAAAATAAAATTTAAAAAAGAGAGAGAGAGAGATGAAGATTCCTAGCAAAGTGTTAATTTGCTGGGTCATCTTCATTTTCAACTTGACTGGATTTAGAATCACCTAGGGTACACACTTCTAAGTATGTCTGTGAAGGCTTTTCCAGAGAGGTTTCATTAAGGAGGGAAGACCCATCCTGAATGCAGGCTGCACTATCCCATTGGCTGGGGTCTGGGACTGAGTTGAACAGGAAAAAAGAAAGCCAGGCGAGCTTCAGCATTCATTTCTCTGCTTCCCAACTGTAGACGCAATGTGACCAGCCGCCTCGTGCTCCTGTCACCATGCTTTCCCCACCGTGATGGAGTGTGCCCTCAAACCATGAGCCAGAATAAACCCTTCCTTTCTTAAGTTGTTTTTTTTGGGGGGGTAATTTTGTCCTATCAGCCAGACAGTGAACTATGAAATGGAGGTGATAGGTATAAGGAGTTCATTTTTCTATACTTTCTTCTTTTTAATTATGTTTTTAACATTTCCATAATTTAAAGAAACTTAAAATCCCATGGCACCTACATCAATCCCTGGCTCACAGTCACTGACTGACAAGAGAAGTGAGCTTAATGAGCAGATGTGTTGTTGGAACACAGGACGCTGGTGAGAGGCAAAGCTGGTATTGCCTAGGGAGGGCAGGCCGAATGGGGCTCCTGAGAAACAAGAAGAGCCAGCAGGGCTGAAGAGATGGTTCAGCAGTTAAGGTGCTTGCTTGTCAAGCCTGATGGCCTGAGATGGATTCCTGGATGCCCATATAAAGCCAGATGCACAAAGTGGCGCATGTATCTGGAGTTCGTTTGTAGCAGCTAGAGGCCCTGGAGCTCCCATACTCACTCACTCTCTTTCTATCAGCCTTTTTCTTTCTATTTCTTTCAGAAATAAAAGTTGAGCCAGCAGGCTGCAAGACTCCTGACAGTCCTGGGAGTTTGGCTGTAAGGGTCGTTGAAGAACAGGCTCTGGTCTGAGCATCATCACATGGAGACAACGGTAGCCTGCTTTGGGAAACCTTGACAGACAGCAGATGCTGGCAAGTTCGAACCCTGGTGTAGACAGAAAGGGACAGCCAGCCTCGCTGTTCCCACCTGTGTTGACCCTGCAAGCCCTTTAACAAAGTCACACCCTCAACCTTCAGATTTGACCACTGACATACTGTCAGAGGAAAACCACATGACCTGAGATTAAAACATGGCAGGCTCCACGAAGATGGCTAACACCTTTCCACACTTGGGACCAGAGGTGGCATCGCAAAGTCCTTGGCTTCCTGAGACTTCTGGAATCCAGGTCAGCCTGGGCCAGAAAGTGACCCTACTCTGGGTTGATTTGCATGCCCCTCCCGCTGAAAAAGGAAGGCAGGTCAAAGACTGGCTAACACCTTTCCACTTTTGGGACCCTTGGTGGCAGCAAAGTCCTTGCTTCTCCTTCTGGAATCCTGCCTTGCCCCAGTCAGAAAGTGGGCTCTGGGTTGATTTGCATGCCCCTCCCGCTGAGAAAGGAAGCAGGTCAAAGACTGGGTTCCCACCCTCAAAGAAAGTCTAAGTCTGCGGAGGATCGATCTTGTTTACATTCAAACAGGCAAAAATCAAAAAGAAAGTGTCAGGAAAAAACTCAGAAGTAATAAAATAAGCAAAATAGATGTTTAAATAAGTGCTCATGTAATGGCTCCTGCTTGCAATCCCAGCATTTGGAAGGCTGAAGCAGGAGGACTGCTGAGTTTGAGACCACCCTATACTACATGAGTTCCTAGCTAGCCTGAGCTACAGTGTGAGAGCCTATCTCAAAGAACCCTAAACAAGCCAGGTGTGGTGGCACACACCTTTAACTCCAGCACTCAGGAGGCAGAGGTAGGAAGATTGCTGTGAGTTGGAAACCACCCTGAGACTACATAGTGAATTCTAGGTCAGCCTGGGCTAGAGCGAGACCCTACCTCAAAAAAAACCAAAAAAGTGCTGGAGAGATGACTTAGCAGTTCAGGTACCTGCCTACAAGGCCAAAGGATCCAGGTTCGATTCCCTAGGACCCACATAAACCAGATGCACAAGGTGATGCATGCGTCTGGGGTTCATTTGCAGTGGCTGGAGGCCCTGGCATGCCCATTCTTTCTCCCTCTCTCCACCTCTTTCTGTCTCTCAGATAAATAAATAAAAATAAAATATTTTTTAAAGATGAAAGATTAAAAAAAACTAAACAAACAAACAAACCTGTAATCAGCTCAATTATAACCTGTTGGGGTGACTCAAGGAAAGAAAGAAAGAAAGAAAGAAAGAAAGAAAGAAAGAAAGAAAGAAAGAAAGAAAGAAAGAAAGGAAGAAAGAAAGAGAGAGAGAAAGAAAAAGAAAGAAGGGAGGGAGGGAGGGAGGGAGGGAGGGAAGGAGGAAGAGAGAGAGAAACAGGCACAAGTAATAAAGTGAAAGGTGGGATCCAGTGGCCTGTAAGCTCTGATGGAGACACTGCAGCCCCACCTAACCAGCGCTGGTTTGTTTTATATACAAGCTAAAAGGCATCACACGTTATCAGCTAAGTTTAAGTTTTCTTCCAAACATGGAAAAAAAAAATCACAAGGTGTGGTGGGGATAGTGGCCAAGTGATAGAGGAACAAGGAAGCTATAGTCTGATGTTTTGTGTGCAGTGTTCTCTGCACCAGGTCAGGCTTGCACAAACAACCCGAAAGGAGAAAGTAAGAAGGAGCTGTGCCCCACTTGGGTCTCTGATGGTTCACCTGGAGGTAGACATGGCTGTGCCTATGTCAATGGCTCCTACTGGTTGTGGCTCTGCCCAGTGCAGGGGTCATCTCATGAATGCAGTGTCTCATCACATGCAGCTCTCTACACAAACCCAGATAGGTGTTATTACCAGATGGGCAGAAATAAATAATAATAGGGCAGAAAAAAAAGAGAGAGAGAACTGGTCCCAACCACCTAGACAAAAATTAGCTTACAGCAAAAGGAGAATCATAAATTGATGGGGAAGGTTATTCAACATACAATTGAAATAATTGTGGCTAATTGGGGAAAAGGAACTTGAATCCTTCCCACAAACTAGTGGCATGATAAAGTGCCAATGCAGTAAATGTGTAGGTATGAAAAAGAAGGCCAACCTTGAAAAAAAAAAAAAACCTGGGTGCAAACAGAATTGAACATTTATTAAACTACTATTTGAGAGGTGGGAGGGTAATTATCTAAACTCAGAAGAAATGAAAGAAAATCACAAAAGTGACAGGTTTGACTATATAATACTTTAAAGCTCTTGAATATAAAAGGAAAAAAAAAAACCCTCTAACTCACAAGGGAAACAACAGCCTAGGGAAAATCTCTATAGCTAGGCTTGGACAACAGAAAAAGGGCCACTAGTTTCTATAGAAAGAGTTTGTACAAGATGAAAAGGAAACTACAAAAATGCCAATACATAAATAGCAAAAATTCTTGACTAAGAAATATAATAACCAAACAACCTGTAAGAAAAATTGTTCTGCCTTGCTAGAAATGCAAATCAAAATAATGAGGTGCCATTCTTTGTCTGCTAAATTAGCATGCTAAATATAATCATAAACCCTGGTGCTGGCAAGATCGCTCTGGTAGCATGTTTTGGTACAGCACCACTGAGAAGCAATTTAGAAGTGTGTACTGTGAGTGAAAAAATATTCATACCTACTGACTTGGTGATATTGCTTCTGGGAAAGTATGCTGTGAAAATAATTGAGGCTATAAAAAAAAAGGCCTTCAATATAATGATCACAATCCCAGCATTATCTACAAGCTGGAAGCTATCCAGAGCCCTGTGGGAAGATGGGAGAACACGTCCCTTCATAGCCTCCAACTATCTGACGAACAGCACCAGTTATGAGAGTCACCAAACAATTATCCTTTAGTGAAGATCCCCCGCAGGTCTAAAGTTTTATTATTTCTCCATTATTATATTAAAAAGAGCACATGTGCTCTCAAATTTAGAAAAAGTAGTTTAGAAAAAGATTTTAAGTTATGGTGCCATCATCAGAGATGAGCACTAACCACGTCAACTTGCTGTATTTTCTGTCTGTATATACGCATTCAGAACACATACTTTCTCCTAACAACAAGATGGCATGATACATCTCATTTTATAACCTCTTTTGAAATTAATAATATGGCATCAATACTTCAAAGTAATTACACGATCTTCCATACTATCTTAATTGCTGTATGATATTACCCTGAAGGACATGCTGGGCTATTAACAAATCTCCTTATGTAGGAGTTTTAGTTCATTCTCCCTCTCTGAAGCTACTGCAAGAAAAATTCTTGTAGTGGCATCTCTGCACTCAGTCACAATTACTTCTTTATAATATGTTCCTATAAATTAAACACATAGATCAAAGGATACTCAAACTATAAAAGTTTCTCAACTGTGCCAAATTAATCATGTTTTTACTTATTGAGGTCATTTTCTACATTTGTAAAGTTGTATAATTTTAATCAAAATCATCATCATTAACATTATGAAAAATGAAGCTGTGTGCCTTGATTAATGAAGAACTGCACAAACCCTACATTCTCCATGCCCGCCCCCGCCCCATCCGCTTTCCTCTTAGCTTAGCAGAATTTCAAACTTGTCTGGAACAAGAAAGGAATAGGAGAACTGGTCCAGGATGCTCATGACAACCGATTTTCCTTTGTTCATTTCTGGAGGCGTAGGCTGGGGACCCAGAGCCGACAGTGAGACTCACGAAGAAGCCTGCCACAGTAGTTTCCAAGGTAAGCGTTGGAAGCCATCTTTCTGCGTCTTCCCTCTTGCCATGAATACGGATGTGAGAATACAGTCTGAGAAGCCATCGTATCTCCGCGAGGGACCATCATGTAGAACTCTCAGCCCCGATGTCACAGATCCAGTAGCGCAATAGCCTGCCTCGGGACTTCACTTGCACTCCATATGTTTCAGCACTGTGACTACATTCTCTACTTGCAGCCAAGAGTTTTCTAACTAAAACATATCAAAAGAATGATAGGGGGGTGGGTCATGGGAAGTGGCTCAGTGTCTAAGAGTGTCCCGAGTTCAATAACCAGCACCATGTAAAAGGCTGGCCATGGCTGTACATGCATACTGTAACCCCAGTGCTGAAGCGGGTGGAGTGTGGAGGCAGGAGGATCACTGGGGCTCCCTGGTCAACTAGCCTGGCCCAAAACCCCCAGATTCAGGCTCCATGAGGGACTCTGTGTTAAGGAAATAAAGCACAAGAGCTACAGAGGAAGACAACCAGCATTCTCTGTCCTCTTAACACTTGCACACAGGGCATGCAAATCTACACACACACACACACACACACACACACACACACACACACACAAATTTAAATTTAAAAAGAGTGACAGCTTCAGGGGCTAGAGAGATGGCTTAGCGGTTAAGCACTTGCCTATAAACCCTAATGACCCCAGTTTGAGGTTTCATTCCCCAGGACCCACATAAGCCAGATGCACAAAGTGGTACATGCATCTGGAGTTCATTTGCAGTGGCTGGAGGTCCTGGTGCACCAATCTCTCTATATCTATCTGCCTCTTTCTCTCTCTCTGTCTGTCATTCTCAAATAAATAAATAAACAAAGAGTGACAGCTGCAGTTTAAAAAATAGGTCCTAGCCAGGCATGGTGGCACACGCCTTTAATCCTAGCACTGGGGAGGCTGAGGTAGGAGGATCACCATGAGTTCAAGGCCAGCCTGAGACTACATAGTGAATTCCAGGTCAGTCTGGGCTACAGCGAGACCCTACTTCAGAAAACTAAATTGAACTAAAACTAAACTAAACTAAACTAAACTAAATAAAATAAAATAGGTCCTTAAGGCAGGAGACATAAAGGCAGGAAAGAAGGCCACATTCTTCTACCTATGGCGGTTAATAAAGTGAGCACAGGGAAGGAACTACTGAGAGTCAGAGTCAATCTGGGCTGAGCCAGGATCGCCGGGGGAGCACTGGCACCTCCACCCTGGGCTGCTCCCTGTTAGTGGCAGAAAGTGTTTTCTTCTGTTTGTGATGAATGAGATGAAGCCAAACACACAACAAGCGGCTTGAGGTCAGATGCAAGGAAGAAGGTAAACTTTAATCACCAGCTCACTCTTGTTCTCTGTCCTTTGTCTTTAGTTCCTTTCCAACATTCCTTGGTAGGCTGAGGTATTTTGTCTTCTCCAGTGGGTGGACAGATGAGTCCCTGATTGCTTCTGGGAATACACAGCTCCTGTTATTTGTGGAAAGCCTATCTAAAGTGCAGGAACCTTCTCTGCAATACTTCCTGGGCTGTGGTTGTGAAGCGGAACTTATAATGAGAGCTGTTAAGATCAAGGTACCTATTTTCCTTCTAGGGGCTGGGAACAGAAGCACATATAAAGTGTTCTTAAATGAAAATGTCCACACCAGTGTTCCTTTCCCCAGCCTAGTATCTGATTACCGATCCCCCTGCAGGTCTGTGGGTGGCTGCTCTGGGAAGTCAGGAATACTCAGCCACAGCTCTCCCTCAGCACATGCCTCGGGAACCCTTGAGGCCCGAGTTCCTTCTGTGCTAGCTAATTGCCACTTGTCAAGACTGCCAGCCTCTATTCATGACAATTTATCAGTGTGTGGTTAATCGTTTCCTTCAAAGAGAAGGGGGAAAGTTGATTGAAAATATTTTGGACAAAGGAGACATCTGAAAGCCTTTTTTTTTAAAAAAAAGTCTCTGTGACAATAGCAGGTCACAGACAGAGCTGAGACTGCAGCCCTGCTGGAGACAGAGTGACTCAGGAAGACAGGACACTCCTCCTTAATGATAGCACATTTTCTTCTGTCTGGGAGAAATTAGAAGTGGCCGCACTTGGAGGCAGGCACAGTGCAAGGTCTCTTCAGTTCGCAGAGGCACAAAGAATTGAACTTTCACAATTTGTTCCAGTTTTTCTTTGGAGTTCTCCTTCCGATTCTTTTCATGGAAGCTTCCCCTTTTATCTGTCCTCACCACTTTGACTCCTCCACAGACTGAAGAAATTGTTCCAGGCAGCTATGAGTGCTTCTCTTGAACCATCCTGGGCTTCAGGGGAATGCTAGACCTGACCTTATGTGTGTATGAGGAAGGAACGGGGTCGGGCCCTGGGTAAGAGAGTCCTCCCACCACTCCTCTCCTGACCAGGCCCCTCTTGAGGTAGGAAACCACACACACACTGCCCACTTCAGATAGAGGCTACCACTGCTCACGTCTTCTAGCCACCATCACACCTGCCTCTACTTTCCACAAATCCTATCTGCCCTGACAACACCTGCTCCTCTTCTCCATTTCAGAAAAGGAGTTGCCATGATCTGCTCAGAATAACCTTCGGTTCTTGGTCTCCTTCATCTGCTCACCAAAGTTCTGCCGATTTAAAATTTTTCTCCAATTCTCACTCAAATCTTTGTCAGTTCTTCTCTGAACTAAAAAACAATCTGACTTGATGACAGAAGAAAAAGAACCTACCTGAAATAAAAATCCAGTCACCTTCCTTGTGGGTTAAAATCCTTCTCAAGTCACAGGATAAAGTTCAAAAGCTCCAGCATGCCCTATAAGACCTTCCAAAGGCTGGCCTGTAGCCACCATGTCTAGGCCAAATCAGGGGCCCTCTGTGATATGTCTATGGATTCCCTCATGCAGCAGATGCCACATTTGCTGTTCCTGCTAGTGGGAGAACAATGTGACACCCCCATGGGCATGTCTTAGAGCACCAGGCCCAGGAGTAGAGCAGAGATTGCCTGGACTTAGATCTTCACTGAACCCTAGAAAATGGGCAAGACCAGAAGGTAGGGAGTAGGAAGAAACAAAGGTGGCTGATTAGTGATGAAGTGGTTTGGGAAATAGCAATGTTAGTGGACTCGAATGTAACCAGAACCTGAAAATAGTCATGTTCCTCGTGAATGCCCCACAGAAATCCTTACTCTTCAGAGCAAAAGAGAATCCTTCAAGCTAGGTGACAGGAAAGTTCTGTGGGTGCCAGGAACACACCTGATAGCCTGATACTTTGCTCAAAGGACCTATGGACACATTGGCCATGTGCCAGGGGAAAACATCATACTGCTTCCAGAAGACACATTCCTAATCTCCACAGCTGCCCTGACTCCAGCTGTCCAGGTGTCAACAGCGCCCACTCTGAGCATCATAGTACTAAACGTTCAGCTGGCTCTCTCAGGAAGCTAGCTGTCATACTGGGCCGTTTCCTCCAGAAGCACAATGACTTTATCTCTACCAGAAGAGACACTTCTGGAGGCTGCTAAGCTTCTGTCAGCCGTATCACCCACACCTTTGTCTAGAAATTTCTGTAGTGTACCACATTGCTGCAGACCAAGGGAATCTGCAGACAATGCACCTCTCTGAGAGTGCCTTGATACAAGAATCTAATGGCCCTTCTGGTCTTACAGAGCAGCAGGCTGGGCAGTATTCTGTCTTCCAGAATTGCAGTCCACAAGTCCAGCAGCGGTGGGAAAAGGGTGGAGATGATCCATCCTGTCATTACAATGACCTGGTGTATTAGTTACTTTTATCTTTGCTGTGACCAAACTCCTCACAAGAAGCAACTTTAACGGAGGAAGGGTTTGTTTTATCTTACAGCTTAAGAAGAGGTACAGTCCACCATGGTGGGGAAGGCATGGTAACAGGAGCCTGAGGCAGCTGGTTACATTATATTTGCCCTAAAGAGTAGACAGGAAGTGGGGTTGTGTTATAAAGCAGCAAAACTTCAAAGTCCACCTCTAGTGACTCACCTCCTCCAGCAAGGCTCTATCTCCTAAGGGCTTCACAAGCTTCAAAAACAGAGCTAGGGATCAGGTGCTCCAACACATGGGAGATATTTCACATTCAAACCACAGTGTTTTCTTCCTTCCCCCATTTCTGGATCTGGTAATCTGGGGGCTTTCACCCCAGGTAGCAACAGGTGGCTGACAGTGCATTCTCAGAGAGCCACTGGGCCAGTTGGAGCTTCTCTGGTTCCTAAAGGTACAGAACCCTCATGGAGTGCTTTGGAATGCAAACAGAGGAGGCTCATCTGTGGGTGTCTTCACCGCAGTTCATTTGTGACTGGGTGACCAGATCTGCAGGATGAGCCTCATGAGACAAGATCAATGTGAGGGAGGGTACAAATTAGCAAGCCCCATCAGGATGGCTTCCTGACTCACCCTAATTCCCCTTTCTCTATGAATCATGCTCAGCACACATGGGAACCCAAGCAACTGAATATTAATTCCCTAAGAATCTGGGATTTCATGACATACCACCTGGGAACAGCCCCCGCCCCATCCCAACACCGTCAGTGTGCAGCATGTGGGAGGACAGTGGCCCAGGTAGTCAGTCAGATGATGAGGTCAGCCATCAAAGCATGTCCATCCCACAGTGGTCACATCTGACCCAGGAGAGCTGGGAATGAAGCCCAACACAAAACTGTAAGCTTACTTAAAATACTGAGATTTTTGTTTTGTTTCTGAGGCAGTGTCTCATTCTAGCCCAGGATGACCTGGATCTCACTCTGTAGTCCCAGGATGGCCTCAAACTCATGGTGATCCTCCTACCTCAGCTTCCTGAGTGCTGGGATTAAAGGCGTGCACCACTACTCCTGGATCCATTATAAGATTTATTTTCATTTTTTTTTTTAAATTTGACTTTGTTGTTCTTGTGCACGAACTTTGTGGATAACAATGTCACGTGACAATGCCAACATATTGGACATGTCTGGGAGAAAAACAACTCCTGAAGCCATGCCTCTGGAAGCCAACTTGGCTCCAGCCCCAGCCTACCTAAATTTCCAGCTCTCCCTTAATTCTATGATATTCTGACAGTCTCCTAATAAATTCCAATATCATATAAATTACTCAGTATTACCTTTTTTTTTTTTTTTTGGTTTTTTTAAGGTAGGTTCTCATACTAGCCCAGGCTGTCCTTGAATTCACTATGTACTCTCAGGCAGACCTTGAACTCACAGCAATTCTTCTATCTCCCTCCTGAGTGCTGGGATTAAAGGCATGCACCACCACACCTAACCCCAATATTACTGTCAACCCAAAGAGTATTCATACCTACACAGGGCTTTTCTATCATCCTAAAAAGAATCCTGGGCTGGACAGATGGCTTAGTGGTTAAGGCACTTACGTGCAAAGCCTAAGGACTCATGTTTGACTTGCCAGGTCCCATGTAAACCAGACACACAGTGATGTGAGCACTCAAGGTTGCACATGTGCACAAGGGGGCACACGCATCTGGAGTTCAATGCTGAGTGGGGAGGCTTAGAGCTCCCTCAGTTTCCCCAGGGCTGTGGTCGGCTGTGATCTGCTCATTAACACCTTCCTAGCCATTCTATATCTAAATCCTTGGATAATAGAAATTACTGAAACTATGTATACTCTCCCAGGTGGGGGAGCAACGCCCTCCCCACCGCATGACATTCTGAAAAGTACAGGGGCTCCGGGTTAAGAACACCTATTATTCATCACCTTACTCCTTCTCTGTGAGAGCTCTAAACAGAGTGGCTAATGTTGATGGCTGAAGACAAGTTGTGCCAACCTTTAAAAGACGTAATAAGCTTATTTCATTACTGCACTTGGCAACAGGAATATGGCTTCTTTATCAGGATTGCTAGGGCAACAACCAACCCTCTAACAAAGGTCTGAAAATACAGTCAATGTGACATGAGCAAAGAAGCTGGCTCCTCTGACTGGCCACTGACTCTGCTGGGCACAAGCAGCAGTGACCAGCACCAGAAGCCATGAAGGACTGGCCTCGCTCCTTCCTTAGGCTGCAATCTCAGGCCCCCAAAACAGTATCTGTTGGAGATGAACTTCCCTCCCTCTATCTGCTACTCCATTTTCAAGGAACCTAGTATTTCAGAAAGGGCACCTGCTTTAGCAGGCCTGTGATGCCAGAGGGCAAAACAGAAACTGGGAGGAGTCCTGCTCATCCACAGCACCACTCCATCTCTCGGCAACTTCTGAATGCGCTGGTCATCTGACGAGGTAGCTACCGCACTGCGCAAAGGACCACCTACCTTTGTCAGCTGCTGCTCAGAGGAGAATCCCAAACCAAACACCGTGTTCGCTCTGCTGTCAGCCCACTGCCCAAACTTCTGAGAGGTTTTGGTGAAAGTCATATTTGGGGTGATTGTGCTGTTTATGATCACCTGCAAGAAAAGAGCACAGAGGAGGGATGTAAACACTGAACTAGACCCCACAATGCTCTTCAAAACATCTGCTGGGAAAATCAGTGGCCACAGCAAGCTTCCTCTGCCCTCTTATATCTGGCCCTAAGTTGTTCTCACACATCCCATACCAGCATAGATATATAACAATGAAAAGCATCAATTTCAGATACTTAACAATCAGCCTAAAATAAGATCTGCATTACCAATGGGAAACAGATCTCCTGCTATTTACTGTCCCAAAGTTGCCAAGCATAATGGCTAGCCATGCACACAGTTTAGAAGAACTGCCCTACACACCTTTCCCCCTGCACTCCAGAGTCCAGCCCAAACCATTTAGATTTTCCACCAGTAATTGTAGCACCAAGGAGAAAGAGAAGGCACGCTCCAATTAGGATAGTTTGAAGAGGTTAATTTATAGAAAGATCAGTTAAAGGAAGAAGGGATGGAGAGGCTACAGATTATGAAAGGAAGGATCACGTGGAGCAGGCTGCCTTGAAAATGGAGGTGACATTCTGGTGAGAGTAACTGCCAGCAAATGTGTCCCTACAAGATGGAAGCCATGAACTTGAGTTCAATTCCCCAGTACCCATGTAAAGCCAGATGCACAAGGTGGTGCATGCGTCTGGAGTTCATTTGCAGTGGCTATAGGCCCTGGCACGTCTATTCTCTCTCTCTCTTTCTGCCTCTGTCTCCTCTCCAAATAAATAAATAAATTATAAAAAATATTTTCAATCCCAGCACTCAGGAGGCAGAGGTAGGAGGATCACCGTGAGTTCGAGGCCAGCCTAAGACTACATAGTGAATTCCAGGTCAGCCTGGGCCAGAGTAAGACCCTACCTCAAAAAACAAGAAGCAAAAAAAAATATGGAGTCAAAAACCTAGCAAGTGGTTTTTTTTTTTTAATTTTTTTTTATTATTTTATTTATTTTTGGAGAGAGACACAGAGAGAGACAGACAGAGTGGGAGAGGGAGAGAGAGATGGGCCAGCAGTCTCTCAGCTGCTGTGAAAAATCAAGATGTGTGCAAAATCACTTTGCATCTGGAAACGTCCTGGAAAACCAGCGCCCTTAGGCTTAGGAGGCAGGCGCCTAACCGCTAAGTCTCTTTTAAAGGTTTTTTAAAAGGTGGGTATAGTGAATATACTACTCACAAAACATTGATTAGTTGATTTCTTTTTTAAGTGTACTTCTTTTTTTAAAATATATTTTATTTATTAACTTGAGAGAGGGAAAGAGGCGGGGGCAGGGGGGAGGGAGAGAATGAGCATGCCAGAGCCTCCAGCCACTGCAAAGGAACTCCAGACGCATGTGCCACCTTGTGCATCTGGCTTACGTGGATTCTGGAGAATCAAACCAGGATCCTTTGGCTTTGCAGGCAAACACCTTAACCACTAAGCCATCTCTCCAGCCCCTGATTAATTGATTTCAAAAGCAAAAGCAATTTCTCCTGCTTGGAGGTTCATTGAGCTTCATAAGCTTGTGAACTCATCACTTGTAGGGAAATTCTCAGCCATTTTTTCCACACAGATTGTTTCTAATCCACTGTCTCTCCTTGCTTCTCTTTCTAGGTCTCTAATTATACATATACAGACCTATTGAGTATGTCTAATATTTTTTACACTCATCAATTATCACCGTCCGTCCTGTTCTTGGTTCTTTCTGCTTCAATTTGGGTATTTTTTTATTCATCTAATTTCTGTCTCAATCTGCTATTAAATCTATTGAAACCATTCAGTATTTTAAAGAATATTTAATTAAATTAATTAATTTATTTATTTTAATTGACAACTTCCATAATTATAGACAATAAACCAGTATTTTGTTTTTGAGACAGGGCCTTGCTATGTAGCCCAGGCTAGCCTTTAACTCATGATCCTCCTCTGGCCTTAGAACGCCCCAGTCCTGAGATTCACAACCATGCCTGACTATACTGAGCTTTAAGGTTAAATCTAGAATATATATTTGATACTTTAAACAATAAATTTTAAGTCTCTGAGGATACTCTTACCTCCATCTATTAGGCTTGTCTAACTTGTGGTCTGTGGTCTGCACGTATTCCAGAATTTCAATGAATGTGGATTTGTAGATGACAACTCATGTCGAAATTTCAAAAGGCTGAACACCTCGATCTATTTCCTTGGAAATATTAATCCAGGGGGAGTTATTTTTAAATCCTTGATGCAAACTCTTAACATCAGGACCACTTCTGAATCGGTTTCTATTATCTGGATTTTCCTTCTCTGGACTCTAGGCATATGATAGCCTTGCCTTTTTGAATGATCAGTAATTTTTTAGGTGTTGGAAATGGGAATTAAAAAAACTGTTAAGTGCTTGCTCTTGCACTCAGTGGTTAAAGGCACCTGCTTACAAAGCTGACAGCCCAGATTCAATTCCCCATTATCTATATAAAGCCAGATGCACAAAGTGGTGCATGCTTTTGGAGTGCATTTATGGTGGTAGGATACCCTGGCCTACCTATTTTTTCTCTCTCTCTCAATTAAATAAAATTTTAAAAATCTGTTAAGACTCCATAGTACGTTTCCATAGAAGGCTGTCCCTCTCTGCTAGGCAAATAAGGCAGACAGGAAATCCCTTCTCAGGAGTAGAGCTTGATCAGGCTGGGTTTCAGCTTTGGTAAGATTCAGTCTACCTCTGGTTCACTAGTGGGTTTAGGGCGAGTTCATAAGAAGTTCAAATGACAGCCTGGCAGGCCTTTACAGCTTCCTCCCTTCAGGGCTATAGAGATTCAGTCCTACCCTTGAGTGTTTTCTGTTTAGTTCTGTGGCCTGTTAAGTCCACATACCTTTAAACTTAGCAAAACATTCTTTCTTTTTTTAAAAAAAATATTTATTCGAAAGAGAGAGAGAATGAGAATATGAATGGGTGTGCCAGGGCCTCCTGCAACTACAAATGAACTCCAGATGCATGCACCACTTTGTGTATCTAGCTTTATGTGGGTACTAGGGATTTTAACCAGGCCCTGCAGGCTTTGCAAGCAAGTGCCTTTAACTGCTGAGCCATCTTGCCTGCTCCACAATATTTTTTAAAAATATTTTGTTAGAAAGAGACAGAGAGAGATCTATTTTTGACAGGGTCTTATGTAGACCAGGCTAGCCTCAAACTCCCTATGTAGTTGAGGATGACCTTGAATTCCTGATCCTTCTGCCTCCATCTCCCAGGTGCTGATATTATAAACCTATGCCACCATATCCAGCTAGCAAATCTTGAAGGGGAAATTGGCCATGTGTCTGGAGTCACTCAAGTCTCCCATTTTGTCACTCAAGATATGTGATCACCACAATCTCTGCCAGAGTCTGTGTGCCTGCAGCAGCCTTTCCTGGGGAATCAGCCTGTGTATGTGTGCTGCCTCCATTTGCCCTGGTGCCAAGGTGGTCAGTGTTTGTTCCCTACTCTCTCTGCGGCTTTTCTGTCTTTGTGTGGTTTAGGACACTTGGCAGGGCTTTGCTTTCTACACACTGTAATCTGAAGCAAATTTTACTATGCCTCTCAGAAGTGTTCAGCTGAAACTCTTTACACTCTGGGACAGACTTGGAATTCAGCAAATGTCTTGGGGTTGGAAAATCAGACATGGTGAGGCCTCTCAACTCTCCACTTCTGTGAGCTTGGCCTGTGTCATTGCTAAGTGCCATGCTGATTTCTCTTTTCTTTCATTTTAAGTATATCTCTTCCAGAGCCAAACCCTAACCTTTGGTCTACACACAGAACTGGCAGAGGCTCCCAGGGCAGAGCCAGCTAATCTCAGCCCTGAGTGGTCCACAGATCTCTGGAATTTTGATCTCTGTAGCTCTCATAATTTCTATTGCTCTTTGAAGCCTTCAAATCATATTTATAGGTCTGGGAATACAGCTCATTGATAGAATGGTTTCCCACATGTGGGAGGCTCTGAATTCACTCCCCAGTACTGCTAAAAATTTATACGTATCATATTTTTCCCTACTTGTTATCAGAGGGAACACTGGCTTGCTGGAAGCAATATACCTTACTCGGAAGCAAAGTGCGGAATCTGTAGAAGTTCAGAGATCAATTCACTGTGTGTCTCAAGTCACATTTTCTAGAATGTTCATGGGGAGGCATGCGATCTTTTGTAAGGTTGCTGCTTATGTCAATTAAACAAAACTAGGCCCAGACACGCCAGTCTAGCTTGTTGGTATGGCTTCAAGCTCAGCTACTCTCCAAGTTTTCTACCATCCTCTATACTTACTCAAAGCAGTGATTCCAGACCATTAGCCACCTGCCCATCACTTTCCTTCCTCCTATAGCATACAAGGCAAGGCAGAGAGAGCAGAGAGGTATCGGATCACAGCTCACTGCTTCCGTCCACTGACTCCTTATCCTACGTCATTCCCTCCTGTCTCTCAAGAGCAGGATCCATTCACTCCTCCAGAACTAAGCTTTCCCCAGCCCTCAGGTCCCATGTCTTTGTCTCCAACCCTAAGACATTCCTCCTCCCCACACATCTATGCTACGCACTCCCCACTGAAGGCCCAGAGTTAACAACAGGTGTGGTCACCCTTGGGACACACAGTGCTGGCCTTCTAGAACTCGGGAGGATTTTGCAAAGGGGGGTTGCGGCATTCTCTTCATTCCCTGATAACAAGCCTGCTCTGCTGGGGACTTGCTTTTTAGCCTGGCTCAGTATAGCTATGCTCCCCAGCACCTGCATCAAGGTGCCCGCACTTACTGAACACAACCTAGAGAATCCCATAAGCTGAAGGTCAGCCAAGAGGGAGAAAAAAATGAATGCCACGTTTTGCCGTGCTGCTCAGCATGGCAATTCTTGGCTCCCTGGCAGGGTCTACAATGCCCTAGCTGGCTCCTAACATATTACCCAAGGTTCTGGAACTTCCCAGATCTTCAAGGGAAGAAGAAAGAAGATGAGAGAGGAGAAAAGGTAAGAAAAATGATCATTTGCCACTATGGTATCCTTCTACCCTGTCACAATCACCCGAGGTAGATGCTCTGAACAATGTCACAGTCACAGCAGTAAGTCCATCTCTACATAAGTGAGACAGCTGGCTGGCTCCCCTCCCAGAAAACACACAGCATCGACTTCCACAAAAGCAGCACAAGGGCTGGAGAGATGGCTTAGTGGTTAAGGCATTTGTCTGTGAAGCCACAGGACCCAGGTAAAATTCCCCAGGACCCATGTAAGCCAGATGCACAAGGTGGCACATTCATCTGGATTTTGTTTGCAGTGGCTGAAGGCTCTGGCATGCCCATTCTCTCCCTCTGTCTCTTAAAAGAAAAAAAGAAACACAGGTGACATCCCCAACAACCATGCTGTCAACCTTAGAATCTTCTTCCTTCACTAACATGGGAATGTGACCTTGTGTGATACTTGGCTTGGTCACCAAGATTAAGACCTCCAGACCAGTTGTACTGACAGAAGATAGTGTGGCCTGTTCCTTCTGTGCATGTTCCTCTCAGGGCCCCACACCTTTTGTGGCTGTGTTTAGGTCTGCATTTCTCCTAGAGGCGCTAACTCAGTTTGGCCTTCACCCTCCTTAGGCATGAATGAATGAGTGAATGAAACAAAATAAACACTTATGAAAAGACCTTCTGCTAAAAAAAAAGGTTGTTTTTTTTTTTTTTTTTGAGAGAGACATAGAGAGAGGCAGAAAGAAAGGGAGAGGCAGAGAGAGAGAATGGGTGCACCAGCAGTCTCTCAGCCGCTGTGAACGAACTCCAGATGTGTGCACCCCCTTGTGGTCACTTTGCATCTGGCTAAATGTGGGACCTGGAGATTGGAACTGACATTCTTAGGCTTAGCAGGCAGGTGCCTTAACCGCTAAGCCATCTCTCCAGCCTTTTTTTTTTTTTTTTTTTTTTTGAGACAGGGCGATGCAGCCCAGACTGGCCTTGAGATCAAGATTCTCCTGCCTCAGTCTCCAAAGGGATGGGTTTACAAGTTTATATCACCACATCCAACTGAAAAGGCTTTTTGTCTGCTGTGAGTGTGCAGTGGTGAGTGCACAGTGCAGATGGATGGTGTGGCAATTTGAATCAGATACACTCCATAAACTCATGTGTTCAGAAGACTTGGTCCTCAGCTGGTCGCAGTTTGCGAAGTGGAGCCTTGGTGGAGGAGGTCTGTTGCTGGCAGCAGACGCTGGCGTGTTGTAGCCCAGTTTCGCCCTTGCCAGAGCTCACCTCGTTCATTCTTCCAGTTATCTTCCATGTGTTTGTGGCAAAATGGATGTGCAGCCTCTGCTCTACCATCATGAAGCTTCCCCTAGAGACTGTAAGCCAAAATCAAATCTTTCCTCCCATCAGCTACTTTAAAAATGTTTTATTGATTGACTGATTGATGGGTGGGTGAATGGATTTACAAGGAGAGAGGTAGAACAGAGCGGGGAGGGTGTTCATGCCAGAGCCTCCTGCTACTGCAAACGAACCCCAGATGCATGTGCCACTTTGCACACATAGCTTAATGTGAGTGCTGGGAAATTGAATAGGCCGTCAGGCTTTGCAAGCAAGCCTCTTTAACTGCTGAGCAATCTCTCCAGTGTCCCCCATTAGCTGCTTTGGGTAAGGCATTTTGTCTCAGCAATGCAAAAGTAACTACACCAGGTGGTCAGGAAAGACATGCTGAGGTTAGGGACAGAGGTGAAAACTTGAGAGCCTGAGGGAAGCTTAGTTCTGGGCAAGTGACTGGACCTTGTTCTTGAGGACTAGAAATAATTGAGGTACAAGGGTTGAAGGACATTAATTACATAGTCAGTTTCACAGGTGATGTGGAAACTGCATCACCATTATCATTATAGACACTCACCACATTCACAGTCTTATGGGTGGAGAGTTGGGGAGATGGCTCAGTGGTAAGAGCACTTGGGGCACAAGTCTGAGAGCCTCAGAGGGCCTGGTGCACCCTCAGCACCCCAAGCCAATAGCTGGGCATGGTCACATATGCCTGTAACCCCAGTCCTGTAAGGAGCAGAGACAAGAAGATCCGCTGGGGCTTCATGGTAAGCTAGTCTGACTGACCAAAAACGTTTCCTTCTGGATTCTGCATGCATATGCACAGGGCACATGCATCTGTGCCCCACACACGTGTACACACCACACATACACATACCACACTGCACCCACATTTGTACACAGGCACATGTGCATGCACATGTACACACACACACAATGTCAGAGGATATTAAAAGTTTGGGTAGGAGCATGGTGCACTAAGAATCAATCCATTAGAAAAACAATGTGGCTTCCTTTCCAGCGGAGTTTCAAAAGCACTTTCCGAACACCTACCAATCCCACTTGTAAGCACCTGCCTGGAAGAAATCTTTGCATAGTGTATATATGGATGCTAAAAATGCACAAGCACACTCACAGCAGCAGAGTTTGCAAAGCAGCATTCACCACCATAATGGATACACACACACTGTGGTATGTTCATATAACAAAATGCTATCTAGCAGGAAAAGTAACCAAGACATCAGCATGGATTTACCACAGAAATGTAACGTCACTGGCTTTACCCTGCTCCTGCCTTCTCATGGACAGGAGCTTGCTATAGTCTCTCCTCCTTCCTTCTTTCTAGGTGGGCTTCTCAAACCCCCTCTTGGCTCCTTGGGCAAGAACTCTACATTTCTTCCTAAAGTTCTTACTTCCCCATTTCTGGGAACCGTTCCCCCCCCACCACCGGGCATGAGCTCTGTCTTCCTTCTCTTAAATTCTATATATAATTTAATAAAGCCTGTAAGCTTTAAAAAATGAATTATTAAACTTAATTTAAAAGAAGGGACTCCAGCATGAATCTATTTGTATAAGAATTTAAAAACAGGCAAAATTATTATTTAGGAAGGGGTCAGCACACTATAGTCTTCAGGCCAAATCCTGACAATAACCTGCTTTTGTAAAACAAAATTTTACTGGAATGCAGCTGTGATTATTTATTTATATACTGGTCTATGACTATTTTCTTGCTACAAAAGAAAAACAGAATAGCCATATCGGAGGCCATAAAAATTTTACCCTGTGGGGGCTGGTGAGATAGTTCAGCAGTTAAAGGTGCTTGCTTGCAAAGCTTCCTGGCCTAGGTTGAATTCTCTGGACACTCATGTAAAGCCAGACCCCCCAAAGTGGCACAAACATTTTGCATTTCATTTACAGTGACAGGAGTGGCAAGTGTATATGTGCCCCCCACAAGCAAATAAATAAATAAATAAATAAATAAATAAAAATAAATACACACTACAGAAGGGAACACCTGATACAAACTTCAGGAGTAGGAATCTTGATGTGTGGTGGAGGATCATATACTTAGAGATAATAAAAAAATTTCTGAAGTAAAGTCTTTAGCTTAAAATGACACAACCTTGACTTCACTATGGTGTGAAAGTGATTCATATTTAGTAGAAACCAAACTTCAAATTTTGATTTTTCTTTTTTCTTTGTTTTGGTGGTACTAGAGCTGGAACTCTGTGCTTTAAGCATGCTAGGCAAGTGCTCTAGCACTAAGCCACAGTCAATCCCTGGTACTTATCTTCCTCTAGGGCGCCATATGTAGCAAGATCCTCTGATGTTGCTGAGCAGCTGCAGCGGGCCACAGCCAGCCATGTAGCCACCCATGCAGCTACGCTAGCACATTCAGTAGCTTAATGTTTTCAATGCATTTTCAAGCTATGTTATTTTCAATTTATGATGAGTTTACTGGGCTGAAAGTCAAGGACATTTGTACTAGTAAATGATCTATCTCAACTGAGTGGGGTCCCTTCCCCTTCACAAGCTGCTCTTGGTCAGGTGTTTTCTGCCAGCAATGTGAAGCTGACTGCAACAGTTAAAATTGGTACCAAGAAGTGGTATCATTGCTGTTAGAAACCTGACTTGTGGCTTTTGGCCTTTTGGAACTGATTTGAGGGAGGATTATGGAAGGATTTGAAACTTTGGCCTAAGAGATGCCTTGCGGTGCTGTAAGTACAGCTTGATGGACCATTCTGGTCAGAGTTGAAAGATGTGAATGTAGTAAGAACTATGGATTGGGAGGTTTGGCTTAGGAGGGTGAGAAAGAGCTTTGCCTGGACTGGGCTAAAAACAGTATGTGTGAGAAGCTTGCTGTTATGCCTGTGTTGTGAGAACTTAGGCAGGGTTGAATTGCATAGAAATGGGCTGATGTGGGGAGAGGGATATGGCACAGAAAAAAACGGTTGGGCCAAAACTGCTACTCATTCAGCTGCAATTGTTTGAGAGATTACAACCATTGAGATTGGGCCAGCTGACCTGCATTGGGACAACAGGAAGAATACAAAATCTTTTGAAGGGGTCTGAATGCTGAAGGAGTGTCCTGTTCTTCATAGTCTGCTTTATTCCCCCTGGATTAACAAGTTGGCAGCCCACCTGGTATTATGGAGTATAACAAATGCAGGAAACAAGGGTCACTGAATTTGTAACATGGTTTTGTGTTTTGGAAATGGTCATGGGCAGTGTGAAGAAGGCTTGTTGGATTACTTGTGTGGACGCCCAATGGAGCTGTGAGGATGAACTGTGGGTTACAGTAAGACCCAATGGATCTGCCAGGACTCTGGGATGGCTGCCAACAAGAGCTGCCGGCACCGGATGACGTTTTCTGGGACTGTGAGTAGCCTAGATAGAGGGGCAGAATTGGGACTCTAGGGACTTGTTAGAATCATCGGACTTGGAGACTTGTCACTGGTTAGTTGTTGTACTTGGAGGTACAGAGCTTGATGTTTGCCCTGGTTGTTTTAAATCTTGTATTGGTTGAATACATCTTTGCTATGTCCAATGCCATCTTTTGCAGTGTAAATATTTATTCTGTACCATTATGTTTTGTGTGTGTGCATGTGTGTGTGTGCATGCATAAGTGTGCATGCACTTTGGTATTATAGCTCTGTTAAAGACCTTGGACTATGGGGATGTTTGACCATCACTGGGATTGATTAAAAACCATGGAGACTTTTAAAGTTGGACTGTATGCACTACATTTTATAACATGGATGGTTATCAGTTTATGGGAGCCAGGAGCAGAATGTGGTGATTTGATTCAGGTGTCCCCTATAAACTTATGTATTCACAATGCTAGGTCCCCGGCTGGTGGCAATTTAGGAACTGGAGGCCTTTGGAGATAGTGTATTGTTGGGGGTGGACTTATGAGTGTTATAGCCAGCTTCCCCTTGCCAGTGTTTAGCACACTCTCCTGCTGCTGTTGTCCACCCAATGTTGGTGGAGGAGGTGATGTCCAGCCTCTGCTCATGCCATCATAGGGCTTCCCCTCGAGTCTGTAAGCCAAAACAAACCTTTTCCTCCACAAGCTGCTCTTGTTCAGGTGTTTTCTGACAGCAACTTGAAACTGACCATAACAGGTCAAATTGGCACTTTATTATTAGCCATTAAATGGTTAAAAATAACGGTTACACAAACCTCTAACTGCAGTTGTCAGAGAGGGTCATCTTCAGGGTGAGCACAGGTGTGTGGAAAGACCTGGCGGTGCCCTTCCAGCACATAGAGACACTGCTAAGTCACACTGGGACAGAGGAAGTGACCGAACATGCAGGTTCTAGTCTCAGAGGAGAGGTGGGAC
This sequence comes from Orientallactaga sibirica, assembly GCA_036365145.1. NCBI lineage: Eukaryota > Metazoa > Chordata > Mammalia > Rodentia > Dipodidae > Orientallactaga > Orientallactaga sibirica. The sequence continues at coordinate 3,773,794 of JAEOAD010000031.1, read as the reverse complement.
TCAAGCCGATGGTGGGGTGAGCAAGGAAGGGGTCACGGAAGTGTAGAAAGGCACACAGAGTGAGGGACCAACAGGAGGAAAGAAGCCCGGGGCAGGCAGGAGCTGATGCCAGGAAGGGGAGAAGCGGGTGATGAGACATAGATGGGGCTGGAGGAGGAAGGAAGTCCAAGAGTGAGAGTGGACGAGGAGGCTGTGCTCACACTGAAGGTGAAACCATGCCTCCTGGAGACAGGGGAAGGAAAATCTGGGGGAGAAATCAGAACTGAGATAGGAGGAGAGGTTAATCCATAAAGCATCCTGGCACAGGCTTTAACACAGCTGCCATCTCTGGTATACACCTGCCTTTCTCATGCCTTCTCTCAGGACCTGGCTCTAGTAGAGCACTGGAATACTGGAATCAAGTTTTCTGAAGAGTCACAAAATGCTTGTGACCGAGAGCTTAGAAGAAGCCCTTCTTGGAAGAGGACATCCCAAATTCGGGGAGCTAGAAAGTGGAAGAACATAGTCATTTTCCATAAGAGGCTACGACAAGCTAGAACAACCAAAAGACACACCGCCTGCTTACAAGGTGGACTAGTAAGACGCTTTTCTCTTTTACTCTTTTAAGCACACAGAGAGAAAAAGAAAATGAGTTTATTGAAAACTTACTGTGTGGTAGAAATCTTCCAGATGCCTACTCTCTGTTTAACTTATTTTTAAAAACATCTTATTTATTTATTTACGAGAGAGAAAAAGTAATAATCAGATATAGAGAAAGAATGGGCCTCTAGCAACTGCAAACAAACTCCAGATGCATGTGCCACCTTGTGCATCTGGCTTTATGTGGGTACTGGGGAACCAAACCCAGGTCCTTAGGCTTTGCAGGCAAGTGCCTTAACTGCTGAGCCATCTCTCCAGCCCCACATGCTTACTCTCTTAATAGAAGGGTCTCTATATTTATTCAAAGGAGAAACTACCACAGGGGGTGGACGACTGGGACTGGGTTGTGTTCTTGAAAGCATTTTCACATTTCCAAACAAGTCAGGGTTTCCGACGTTTCAATCCTCTGAACTGCCACGATTAGGCAAGACTTGCAACACAGCAGGTACTGTTAAATATTTGTAGAACAAATGACCTGTAAGGTCTCTTCCAATATAGGTTTTCTGTGATCCTATAAATAACCAAGAGACAAGGGCAGACGAGTCATCCAGAGCACCTGGGAGAAGCACCTGCTTCGGGCAAGCCTCATCCAGACACACAGGCAGCTCCTGCTAAGGATGGCAGTGATTAACTCCGTCCACAGACAGCGCCAGCAGCACAATGAAATCAAGGCTGCAATAGCTCAATTAACAAATGCTCTGGAAATGGAGTTTCTTTATAATAGAGTTGGCTGTTCTGCCCAAAACTCGCCATAAATCATACGGCTGTTTGGCGTGAGCCACCCTGGCTCGTGGTAGTACTCTGAGAAGCTGCGAGTTGGGAGTTGCCCTGGTGTGGCCTCCATCTGTCCACTGTCTGTGAACAAGGTGAACCTTCCTCGGCTCTCCCTTGGTTTCACTCTTCTGCACACCCAGCACGCCTGCGACAGGCCTGAGTTCATCTCAGTTCATTCCCTCACCACTTCTGTGGTTTTGCCCATTCTGGCTTGGTGCTGAGACTCCAAAGACAAGCCAGGTATGCCTCCACCCCAATCCTACCTGCAAAGAGTCATTCACCAAGCAGCACCATACACAGACATGGGTCCCCACCATCCTCCAGGGCTTGGGTGGTACTGAGTCCTTATTCACAGCAGTTTCCCATCAGATCATGTCTTTTGGCAATCGTAGAACAGCCACATATGGGCTGGGGTGATGGCTCATCAGTGAAGGCTCTTGCTTGCAAAGCCTGCTAGCCTGGGTTTGATTCCCCAGTACCCACATAAGCCAGATGCACAAAGTGGCTCATGCATCTGGAGTTCATTTGCAGTGGTGGGAGATCTTGGTGTGCTCATTCTCATGTTCTCATTCATTCTATCTTTCTCGCAAAAAAAAAAAAAAAGTTAAAAAAAAATGAATAGCCATCTGCCATACTGGTGTTGAAGAAAGAAAAGGTTCATGTTTCAAGAAGAATGAAGACCAGGTTAGCACCAGATCTTCCTATGATGAACAGCAGCAATTGCTCTCAAGCTCAGGAGGCCCTCAGGCCATGAGGCAATGGGGGGAGGACAGTTAGCCCAGCATACTGCACCCTGCTACAACACACAGGACAGAAGGTAAGGGGACCCAGATTAGGGCTCTATCAGTGGGCAGAAAAGTGGTACCAGGCAGTGGCAACAGCTGCTCTGGCTCTGAGGTCATGTCTTCACACCCCACCTGACCTTGGAAGCTGGGGGCACAGAATCCCATCTAGACCTGCCCTGTGCATTCGACTCACTGCTGCTCACTCAGTCAAGAGAGGCTGCAGCAGCACTGTGGTGATGCTGAAACCACATCCAGTGCTTGTTCTGGGTTCCAGTTCTCCAGGCAAACTTGCCCTTACCCCTACCCCAGCCACTGAGTACCAGAGACAGTAATAAAATGCGTTAAGTCTAGCACTTCCCAGGCTTTCTGCTACCTTTGCAGAATGAGACTGCCACAGCTCTCTGCTTCAGCAGGAACTCTAGCGGGCTCTCCAAACACCAGGTCACCAGGGCCCATGGCACGAAAGGGCACGTGAGAGCCTCTGGCTCAATCGTGGAATTTCTATGGCACCCCATGGCCTTGGTTTCCAATTCCCACTGCTTAAGTGCCTCAATGTGATAGATTCCCCCACACTGAGCCTGAGTTAGCTCTACTCTGGTGCTAGAGCATTAGCCCGACTTCCTACACCCGTTTGACTTCTCAGAGTCATCTCTGCTGGCTTGGACTCTGCCACACTGCCCCAGCTTGCAGGAACGGCAGAACCATAATGATACAGTGGCTGACAATGACAAATTACTAAAAGCCTAGCTAATAAGACCAACACACTTGATCTAAGAATGCTGTTCTATCTGCAGTTAAGCCCAATATATCCTTGGATAACTCAACTGACAAAGTGCAAACCCATCTAAGGATGTCAGATATACTGACAGAATTTGCAGATAAAAGAAAGCAGGTCAGCTCAATTCTCCCTATCCCTGTCAGAACATTCTGGAAAGAATCCAAGCGATTCCAGCTCAGAGGCCCAGAGAAAAGAAGTGGTAATTACAAGTGCAGCATCACCACCATGTCTCCCAGAAGTAAAAAATAAAATAAATAAAAGTTTAGGGCTAGGGAGATGGCTCAGTGAATAAAAATGCTCACTACTCAAATATGAGTACCTGAACTTGAGCCTCCTCAGAGCCAACATAAAAAGCCGGGGCAGGCTTCTGTAAATCCTAGCACTCAGATGGTGAAATGGGAGGAGAATTTCTCCAAAGTTCTTGGTGAGGGCAGCAAAAAGAACAACAGAGCAAGATCCAGACAAACTCTGCCTCAAGAGGTGGACTAGCAAGGGTGGACCAGAAAGTTGTCCTCTGACTTTACACACACACCATGCTCACACTCACACATATACACATGTGTACACACACACACAGAGGCATGTACACACACACTTTTTAAAAAATAAAAATGTTAAATCACCTTTCAGATATACACTCATTAGAAATGAGGCACCTGTCTATTATGTGGAATATGTGGAAGGCACTGACATATTTCCTTACTACTGGCCACATACCCCCATACTCTATCATTTCAGTTGCTTAGATGAGAAAACCAGTTATTGAGTCCCTTAATATATTCACTAGGCCATATGCTGCTCTCTGAAAAGGCCAGGGACCACATACCCCCCGCCGGAAGGGTGTCACAAAATGCTCCTCTGGTAGCCGAGGAGAGTCCTGTATCAACCCAAGTCAGAATGGGGCTGGGCACTGACATCAGTTTGACACTTCTCCACAGCAGTGTGAACTCAGGCAGATCCCTAACTCTGCTTAGACCTCAGCTGTAAATTGAGGACTTCTGGGCTCCCTTGCTGAGTAGGAGGAAAGTTTGTCGCAACTGGAAGAGAAAGAAGACTACGAGGTCAAATAACCTACACCTGCAGGCACCATGGTGCTGAGCGTACAAAGGAGGCCCTTAGAAAACAAGTCCCGTCTGATCAGGAGGCACTGGCAGTCTATCATCCTTACCTGGGAGATCTTCTAATGGGAACCTCCCCATGCTTTCTACTCTTGGTGTGTGGCAGTGGTATGCTATATCTAGGACCCATTCTACTGCCCATCTCCCAACTCTGCTACTTTCTACTGCCTAGGAAAGCTGGACTAGAGGCAGAATGGAGGACATACTGAAGATAGTAGCTGAAGAAGACAGCTAAGGGTCCAAGCATGACTGTGCTAAAATAATACTTAAAGTTTTAGAACAAAACAGAAGATATCTATGTGAGATGTTTCAAAGGTAATTTTACAAGCTTCAAAAAGACATGCCTCTGTCTTGTTTTGTTGGGAAATAAAAATGGAGAACTGGTTTAGAGGCAAATGGGAACTTCTGAAACACACTGAATTTCAGGTCACACTATGGAAAAATAGCCAACACTATGGACTCAGTCTAAAGATGGAAAGGGACTCTAAAGCACGTTTGTTTATTTTTGAAGACTTGGTGGTACTTCTGCCAGCATCCCTTCATTCTGCTTCCAGAATAATGTGATAAAACATGGAGAAAATCAGCAGAATAGTTAAAGTACCAGTGTGTGTGATATTTCAAGAAATATTAAGCTGGGCATGATGGTAGATGCTTGCAATTCTAGCACTTGGGAGGCTGAGGCAAGAGGACTGCTGTGAGTTCAAGGTCAGCCTAGACTCCAATAGTAACACTCTGTTCTAAAAAAAAAAAAAAGATAAACAAGAACTACTCCAAAACTATTTAACAAAATTCTGGTGTCTAGTGCTATCAGGATCAGAAGAGAGGTATGGCCAATGTTTGTAAGAGTGTGGTTAAGTTGGCATTCTTGTACATGGTGCCATTAAGAACCCTTCTGAAAACCAAACTCAGAGCCATATGGTGTTCATATCATGACCTATAATATTACTTATAGAAATCCACTCTGAGGAAATATTTCACAGATAGCAATAGGTATGTAATGAACCACTGAGAATATATGGTATGTAGAAATGCTTAATATCTATAATAGCAAAAAATTGGATGCCATAGTGGGGAAATTAAGAGCACTTTAGGCACTTGATGCAATCACACAGGCATTAAAATGCTAGTTATAAAGACAGTGTGGTCATAGGGAAATCTCTTTTATTCATTTTCTATCATTTAAATTAGAAAAGAGCAAGGTATGTGGTCTGTGTTAAGATGGCAGGATTTGGGGTACCTTTCCTCCTTCATTTTCCAGGTGTATCATATTGCTTTGCATTAAAAGTAAGTGTGAGAGTGTTCAAATCAGCTGGGGGTGAGTACCTTGGCTCCATCGACACTGATGATCCGATAGCTGTTCCGGGTGACATCGTAGAAGTAGGAAACAGTGACGGCCTGCTTACTTGCAGGCACCCAGTTCTTCTTGGTGCTGGGGTCAATCTGGAAGACATGCGCTCGGGTGGTGAAGATGGGCTGTTCTCTGCAACAGGACAGATGTGCATTGAGTTGATGGAACTTGACCGAATGCATAATTTATCATTTCTAGGCCATTCACTGCCCCGAGAGAATTTTAAATAGCTTATTGGCAAAGATACATATGCATGAGAACAATTAAAATAAGAAGAAGGGAGGAAAGGAGATACCAGTGAGTAGTTTCTGTGGCCTACGCTCCATTTAGCTGTGCCTACCCCGAGGCTGCTGGGCAATTGGCCTAATGAGCTATTTGCTTGGAATGCAACTCCTTGTTGAGTTTTTACATCTTGTCAAGTGTCCCATTCTTCTTCTCACATCCTTTGGGCATTTTGGGGAACCGGTTCATTTTTAGGATTTAACAAATTTATTTTAGGGGATTCGGTAACAATTTTAGGATTTTGCAACCCACTTACAGCTTAATATTACATTTCTTTTAAGCACTTCTCAAATTTGCAGCATTTTTTTTGAATGACAGAATTGTTTTATAACCTTGGAGGACTCTCCTTGGTTTGCTTTTGAAACCACTTAAGGATTTTACAACTTGACAAAACCTTAAAGTTTTATGTAGATGTTCCATGTAAAATCTATTGAGGTTTAGGTAAAATTTATCAAATCCATCTCTTCTGCTAGTCTTGTCCTATACCACTTCTGCCTTTTTCACTCCATCAACACACCTATATGCTCTTCATGTAATTGCTAACCAAATTAGCACATTATCTGTGTTTATTTTTTGTTTAGAAGTGATTTAATTAGATCCTGACAATAGGTAAAAATAAATGGGACAGATGAATCAAAACCATAAGACAATTCACTGCATGGTCATATTTTCAAGTATCTGCTTACCAAAGCAACACAAATTGAGACATGGACTCATCGCAAAATCTGCTTTTTGAAGAAAAGCTCTGTTGGCAAATTGCCTCACACATCCTTTTAAGTGTTCAAAATAAGAGAAAATTAGAAAAAAAATCACCATCATGTAAAAATAAATTCCCAAGACGGTGAAGTACTGATGAGAAATACAAAATTAAATCAAAAAGCTTAATTTTGTCTAGTCAAATTAATTTTTAAAATGTTGACAATGTCAACAGAGACATCATTAAAAAAAATAGGACACCCAAGAGCTCAGAAGGGAAAGTGAGTTTGCTCACTCTCTCTCTCTCTCTCTCTCTCCCTCTCTAAGGAATAGTTGAGGCACAGCTGTCTCTGAGCACCACCTCACTACAGAAGACTGGAAACAAAACTCCAAAGGGGAAACCTTTTCCCTAGAAAAAACAGGTTACATTTGAGCCTCATACACTGTAAATACCATGGATAGCAACACAGAGGCTGACTTCTTGAAGGACATGCTACTATGTGACTTCAGTAGAGATGCTTCTAGAGGCCAGTGTTCCAAAGGAACAGCCGGAGACTACCATTCCCTGCTCCCTCCTAGAACCCAGGAAGCCTGAGAAGCAGGCTGTGGATCACTCGGCCCTTTCCCTCAACAATCCCCTATCTCATCCATCCTTCCAGAGGCTGTGACAGCTGTGGAGCAAAGGAAGACTCTCCCTAGAACATCTTATATCTGTTGTCAAGAGGCCGGGCTGTGGGGAGCATGCGCACATGAATACAAGCCTCGCCATCAAGTCCACACTGGGGAAGCCTGACATCTGGATGGCCCAGCTGTGCCATTGACAACCCAGCACCGTGTTTTTCTAATCATCTAAATAGAACATGGTAAAGAAACACACTTCCTCACACAGTGTTCTCCTGCATATGGAAGGGGAAGGAGCCACTTGAATGGCTGGCACTACAGAGTGATTTTAGAGAATGAAATCATACTAAAATCTCTGCCTTGCTCTCTCAGAGCACTGAATGTAGCCCAAAGGCTAGAGCAGAGTCTTCATCAGGGAAGAGGCCCCGGCTTTCCGATCTTTCTTCCTGTTCCCCAAGGAGGCACGAGGTCTGGGGCAAGCATGCTTAGACCAGTTTCTTACAGCTTCATGATGGCAAATTAGCTGGGAACCTACTGAAAATACCAGCTCCCAGACCCATCCCAGCTCCTTGGAACCTGGCTCTCCAGGAGAGTGGTCTGGAGAGTTCTGCTTCGAAGAAGCTTCCAGAAGCTGAGGTAACACTCTCCTTCCACTGGAAAACAATGCAGGATGCTGTTCCCAGAGCCAGCATCCCTCACTCAGAATGACGTAGCCAACTGTCCGTGACACAAACTACCCCTGAAAGGTCTCCTACAGCTCTGGAGGCCAAGAACCAATTCTCTGGATGGGAAGGGTTGGGAAGGAGAGGCACTCAGGTAAGGAAGGAGAATGAAGAAGGCGAGCTGGCAACTCATGTGGCCCAAGCAAGGGTCTTCTGCAAGTACCATCTCCTTGGGGTCTTCAGGCATTAGGAGAACAGAAAGCAGTGTGGTGGGAGATGCAACCATGGGCAGACAAGATGGCAGAGCTTTCTGACTAAGCCACAGCCAAAGCAGCCTCCCGCCTGCACTGGCGACTTAGATCAAGGTGAGCCGGAGGCCTCCATCTTCAGATTTGCCTTCTCAACTCTGGACACGGACCGAAGCCACCTTGGGTTGTCCTCAGGACCCCAACCAAAACTGCACAGGTATGAGGAAGCATGGTAGGTTCCTCTGGATACATCCTGGGCCACCACAGCCAGGCCTTCAGCAGGGCAAGTAGCTGCTCCACACAGAAACCCAGGAAGGTTGCTATTAGGCCTCCCTTCTGCCCCATTCTGAGGATGGTCTCACTCAACCTGCAGCTATGGCCTTCCTGAGGCCCAAGATCTGCATGCTGCAGTCCTGAGGTCCCTGGCAAACAGGGAGGACCTGCACAGCCAGTTTGGCAGCAGCTCTGTGCCTAGCAAACCACCCACAGGACTGGGATTTCCACAGGAAGAACCACATCTGAGGGCACCCAGGACATCCATGCTGTTCTTCTGAAATTCAAAAGAGTCTAATGTTATTTTAAGAGAATTTGAAAAATAAAAAATAAAAAGTCAAGGTTGAAAAAGAAGAGCCAGTGGCTGACATTTACTGACTGTTCACCATTCCTTCTGCAGTTTCACACGTGATCTCTCATTTGGGATTATGACAATCCTATGGGGAAGGTGCTGTACAGGTAGGGAAACAGGCTCAGAGAAGCCAGGTAACCTGCTGGGATCACACAGTAAATGCCCCAGCTGAGGCTTTCTGTTAGTTCTAAGTGGCATGAAAGCTTCCCTCTGAACCATCATGTTTTAATAGCAGATGAAACAACAGCAGTTGCAGTATACAGTTTCTAATGCTGCAGCTCCCAATGTCACCCCCTCCCCTTGAGTGTGGGAGGACCTGTGATTGGCCTTTTCTTCCTTCCTCTGAGACACAGTCACCCTATGGACATGGACATGGACTCCAACTCATAATCCTTCTGCCTCAGCCTCCCAAGTGCTATGATTAAAAAGAGGTGTGGACTAGCACACCTAGCATTGTGACTTGCTTTTAAGCAACAAAATATAGCAAAGGTTTATTAGGTCACACAGAACTATGACTTCTGTCTTCCCAGAAGACTCTCTCTTTCAGCCTTCTCTTGCTGACTTGAGGAAGACAGTCCATACTGCAAGGATTTGAGAGGAGTCTAGCCAGCAATCAGACAACTGAGGTTCAATATGCCTGGAGGAACTGAATTCTGCCAAGACACTGTGTGAGCACTAGGGCAGATCTTTATGCAACAGGGCCTTCCCATAGGGTTCCAGCCCCTACTAACACCTAGATTACAGCCTTATAGGAGACCCTGACACACAGGACTGTCCCCAGCTAATCCACAGATTCCTGACCCATAGAAATATGATTGTCTTAAACTGCTGAGTTTGTGTGAGTTTGTTACACAGCGATAGATTGAAACTGATACACTGTACTTCATGGAAAGTTTACACCACATCACAGAAATGGAAACAACCTCATCATGTCACCCTCCTAGCATCACCACTGAGTGGACAGAAGCATCCACACAGCTAAGGGTTACAAGATAACTTCAGGCAACAATGCTTGACACCTCTAAAGGCAAAAATCAGAGGCCTTTTAATTCCGAGCAACAGACTCCAACTTTGAAAGACACACTGTGCCTCCACTTAAGGGAAAGAGATGAAACTAGGCCACAGGAGTCAGTTCCTCTAAGTGTGCAAATCAGTATCAGTCGAGCCAACAGACTCAGAACTCTGCAACCCAGGAGGCCACATGTCCTTCCCAGTGGGGACGAGAGGAAAAGTGTGTGTAACAAAACAGAAACTACCTTCATATCCAATTTCATTCGCCTTTCTTTGGTGTTCAGCACTCAGGGAGTATATTTCAAAGATACTCCCATTCCTTCTTCATTGCTTTAAATAGAAAGCAGATGTTTCCGGATGGCAGAACACTTCTTTAGGCAACAATATAACCTACTGTTCCCTTGCATAGTCTTTTAAGCTGAATAAACACCAATTGCTGTTCATTGAACACATTTTGGAACCTGACAGTAATTGTCCCCAAGAATAATTAGACACTTTGTACAACATATGTATATTTGGAATATGAAAACTACTCGGCAGAGACCACTCCTGCTTTGAACGATTTCTGGCTCCATGTGAAATAAATCTGCAAAGAACTGGCACGACTACTTTTTGAAGAAAAAAAGAAATAAAAATGAGGTTTTCAACTTGTCATAATCCCTCAGTTGCTCAATGCCAGGCTATTTTCTGACACAAATCTATAAAACCTCATGATTCTTATGCTTCCTACTTTTATTTGACTTGAATTTTAAAATATTATTCCAACAGGGCTGGAGAGCTGGCTTAGCAGTTAATACACTTGTCTATGAAGCCTAAGTACCCATGATAGACTCTCCAGATCCCATGTAAGCCAGATGCACAAAGGTGAGGCAAGTGCAAGGTTGCACATGCCCACTAGGTGGCGCAAGCATCTGGAGTTCAAATGCAGTGGCTGAGGCCCTGGTGCACCAATTCTTTCTTTCTCTCTCTCTGTCTCTTGGTAAAAATTTTTAAAAATTATTCCAACATTGTTTTACAGCCATTTAAACATATTTCAAAATCTCAAAAGGTGTCCTAAATAGCATGGATGTGGCACCAAGAGAAAAGGTCCCCCCATTCTAGATGGGTACAAAACTCAGGCCCACAAACAAAGGCTTCCCAGTTCCTTCCCTCACAGGGCAAGCTCTAAGTTTTGGGATGACCAGTAGGCTCTTGACCACCTGCCCTGCCCCACCCTCTCACCAAACGAGCTTCTGCTGCTTTCTTTTAGAACTTTGGTTGTTTGGGGGGGTGTTCTGAGGGGTGGGGGAGTCCAAACTCTGGGCCTCACACATGTTAAGTGAGCAACCTACCACTGAGCTACCTTCCCAGCCCTTCCTCCAGCAATTCTGAATGGTCTACATATGCATGTCAATGCCCATGGCCACAGCTGGGGTGAAAATTTTCTTCCTCTGCTGTTGTTCCAAGGGTTTCTGGCTGCATGTTAGACAGCCCTCTACTACTATGCTATGCCTCCCCAAGCCACCCTCTTAGGACACAAGCAAGGTCCAGAAGAATGGGCTCATCTGCCCCCTGGCCAGCACTGCAGATGGCCAACAGGCCTCTGGCCAGTGGGGCCAAATCCTAGGAGCCCAGACAGAAAGCTGCAGAAAAAAAAGGAGATTCAGACAGAAGTTTGATCTCACACATTCTCTCATGAAGGAAATCTAATTCACAGGCATACTGTGTGGTTCTACTTTCATAAAAATTCTAATACGAAGCCGGGCATGGTGGCTCATGCCTTTAATCCCAGCACTCGGGAGGCAGAGGTAGGAGGATCGCCGAGAGTTCGAGGCCACCCTGAGACTACATAGTTAATTCCAGGTCAGCCTGGACCAGAGTGAAACCCTACCTCCAAAAACAAAAAAACAAAAAACAAAATTCTAATACGAAGGTTATCATTTGCAGAAATGATTGCATATATGAATAATACAATTAAGCAAGGTGGCAAGCTATAAAATCACCAATTAAAAAGCAAATCAATTGTCTTCTCATATATATAAACAACCAAACAGAAATTATAATGAATGTTTTAAAAATTCCATTTACAGTAGCAACCAAAAAGGATGCAATATCTAGGAATCTATTTTAAAAGTATGCAAGATTGGGCTGGAGAGGTAGCTTAGTGGTTAAGGTGTTAACCTGCGAAGACTAAGGACCCACGTTTGACTCCCCAGATACCACGTAAGACAGACACACAAAGTAATGCATGTGCAATGTCACACATGCACACAAAGTGGCCCACACGTCTGGAGTTTAATTATAGTAGCTGGAGGCCCTGGAGTGCCAATTCTCTCTCTCCAAAAATTTTCAAGGAACACAAAAACTTTGGGGAGATGACACAGTAGATAAAATGCTTATTGGAAAACATGAAGAACTGAGTTTGGATCCTGAGAACCCACATAAACCCAGAGGTTTTGTAATGGATGTCTACCACCCCAGGGTGCCAAGATGGGAGTTGGAGACTGAAGGATCCCTAGAAGCTCATGGGCTAGGCAGCTTGGCAATGCAACAGTGAGCAATGAGAAATCCTGGGACCACAAGGTAGAAGACAACCTTCAGACCAATGCCTGGAGTTGTTCTCTAGCTTCCATGTGCACACCATGGCACATATGCCCTGCATTCACACATGCACACACAGAAAAACCCAGAAAGATTTAATAAATAATATATAACCTGTTATTAAGTGAGAACATCAATATGAAAATGGCAATTGCCCCTAAACTAATATATAACTTTAATACAATGAAAATAGCAGGATTTTTTTTTTTTTTTTATTTTTCGAGGTAGGGTCTCACTTTGGTCGAGGCTGACCTGGAATTCACTATGTAGTCTCAGGCCTCGAACTCACGGAGATCCTCCTACCTCTGCCTCCCGAGTGCTGGGATTAAAGGCGTGCGCCACCACGCCCGGCTAGCAGGATTTTTTTTTGAACAAGACAAAATCATTCATATAGAAAATTCAATACAAGAACAGAAGAAAAATCTGAAAATAAAGAGCAATGGGGAGATTTAGCTGTATCAAATACTGAAATAAATTATAATATTAATAACAAATAAAAAGAAAAAGTGTTAACAAATCCATAGACATATTAATGAAACAGAATAAAATCCATAAGTGCAAGCCTGAGGAATTGAACACATACTACAGGCATGCCCGCCCATTCATGGGGACACAAAATATTGTTCCACAATTCTTGTTCCAAGAATGTACTGCTTGGAGAATTTGTACCTATCAGATTTGAGCCAGAAGTCCATCTGCCTGCCTGTCCCAAGCCCCTTCAAGTGGACCACAGCTGCCTCATTGTATTAACGTTATTTTCACCTGCCCGTAAAATGTCCAATTATCACACCTCCTAAGTCAGAGGTCTCATAGAAGAAACATCTGCCATAAATCCTCCGCCTTCACTGACTAGTGTTTCCTCTTTTGGGTCACATTTATACCATGGAACCGAACAGATAAGCACCCCTGATGAACACTGACAGGATTTATTGATGATGTGACTTACTCCTTAGAATGCCTGACAGTGTTTAAGAAGCTTTCAACACACATTCCCTGTTGTGATATGAGTCTAATTAAGTTTCATAGACCTAAGCTGCCCCAGTGAGGCCATCCGATCCATTCCCCCGTGCTCTGAAGTGGTAGAAGGGCCAGAGCAGAAAGAGACGATCTAGACGGTCAGTAGGAGGAGGCAGAGTTGTGGAGGAGCAAAGCCCAGATATAAGGCAAGTATTTTCATGGGTAGAAGTAAGGCTTCTCTGAGACTGCGTGGGAGTAAAGAGATTCTGGGGAGGGGAAGGGAAGGGTGAGTCTTATCAAGGACAGAGAAACAAGAGAGAAAATCAAACTATCAAAACTGCAATGCTGACCCTTGATTAAATGGCACCCCCCCCCCAGCCCCTGCATGGACACCTCTTCTACCTCCACACAGACCACAGAGTACCACATCTGCTAGGGCTACTGTGCAACTATGGGAGGGAATAGAAGGAGATGAGGCCTGAGGGCAGGCCACATTAGACAGCCTTGAATCCTGGGTACCATGCTAAGTAAATCAGTTTTTAATCTTAGGGCCAACATCTTTCAACTGTGCTCTGTGAAACATTTACATCAAAGTAACTTTTCCTTCCAAATAGATTCCAAAAAATACATATGCAGGGAAAATGTTAACTGCATTTGGATAGCTGTTCCAATAATTATGCGATATCACCTTTAAGCAGTTGTATTCTCAATACAACACTGCCAGGAAATAACACGGGGGCTGCATGACACACGTGTCTGCCACGTGAGCTGCACAGAGGCGAGTAACCAGCACTTATCAACTCCCCAAGGCACCAAGGGACCAGGGTGTTCACTACTGCTATCTCTAGAAGGCATCTTGTCTTAGGATTTTAGCATATATTCATTTTATCCTGTAGACATCATAGTGGACATTGATACATAAGAATTCGTTATGCCTCAACCCATGGTGAGCAGAGCAAGTTTTAAATAATGAAGCAGTTTCATGATTCACATAAGCCAAGAATTGGAAAATATCCAAGTAAAGATTTCTAAAAAAGCAGGTGGTGAATTGCCAGAGTCACAACGATTAATGATTTCTGGGACAGCTTAATTCAAGAGAGTGCAAAATCTTGCTGAAGGAACAGTTTGTGTTCTTCCTCTTGCTACAACACATCTGTGCATGCAGACTTTCATATTATATGACAATGAGACAAAATAGGGAAGACTGCATGCCGTACCTGATAGGAGACTACGACTTGGCAACATGATTTCTAACCTTACCAAGATTGTTTGTGCATATATATATATATATTAGATAGATAGATAGATAGATAGATAGATAGACAGACTCTGGGAAAATGATGTTCTCAATTTTAAATGTCAAAAGATTTTGTATTCATGTACAACAAAAATGAAATTAGATGTTTGACTACTCAGGTACTCTTCTTGATAAAGAAGAAATAATTTTCTTTGATGTTTTATTCTGTTCCAATTAGAGTACTTAAAAATAAATATGAACCATTTGTAGTAATAAATTCATCAGTGAGATCAAATCCTGCTGCCCACTGTCCATGCTGACCTCAGAGTATGTTAAATCTTAATATTTCAACATGGTCTGGGAATACAATTCTGTGTGTCATCCCAGCACCTGGGAGGCAGAGGCAGGAAGATTACTAGAGGTTCAAGGCCAACCTGAGCTACATGGCAAGTGAATTCCAAGCCAGTTAGGGAAGGCTATGTAGCATGAACTTGTCTCAAAAATCCAAAAATAAAGTTACATCAAAAAAAATTTTTTTTTAGCCGGGTATGGTGGCGCATACCTTTAATCCCAGCACTCGGGAAGCAGAAATAGGATTGCTGTGAGTTCCAGGCCACCCTGAGACTACATAGTTAATTCCAGGTCAGCCTGGGCCAGAGTGAGACCCTACCTCAAAAAAATAAAAAAAAAAAATTTTTTTAAATGGGTAAATTCTTTCATGGAAAAATATATCCAGAAAATGTTGATTTTTTTTTTTAACAAAAGAGCAGCACAGAGGGGTGGACTGGCACTGGAGAAGGGACAGAAAAGGAACAAGTCTATGGGCTGGAGAGATGGCTTAGTGGTTAAGGTGCTTGCCTGTGAAGCCTAAGGATCCAGGTTCTATTCTCCAGGTCCCATGTAAGCCAGATGCACAAGATGGCATGTGTATCTGGAGTTCGTTTGCAGTGGCTAGAGGCCCTGGTGCACCCATTATCTCTCTCTCCCTCTGTTTCTAATCAATCAATAAATAAATAAAAATTAAAACTAAAAAAAAAAAAAAAAAAAGGAACAAGTCTAGAAGATACTACTGAGGCACAGGATGGGAATGGAGAGATGAGTGACTCACTGCAGTCAGTGAGGTTTCAAAAGTGGCATTAGGGCTGGGGAGATGGCTCAGCTGTTAAGGGGCTTGCAAACAAAGCCTAACAACCTGGGTTCAATTCCCTGGTACCCACGTAGAGGCAAATGCACAAAGTGGAGCATGCATCTAGAGTTCATTTGCATTGGCTAGAGGCCCTAATGTGCCCATTCTCTCTTGTCTGTCTCTCTTCTCTCTATCTCTCTCTCTCCTTGCAAATAAATAAATAAAATAAGAATATTTTTTTTTAAGTGACATTAGCCTGTCCAGTCCAGCACATAAAATCTTGGGTGTCACTATTCCATTCTAACCAGTAAAAAGATGAACAAACTGAACAATCAACAACGCGTCTTAGTTCCATCACAGCCCTCAAACTGGAGAGACAGACAGAGAGATACAGATAATCCCAGCTCACCAGGACATACTGGAAATCCTACTGGATATAATAAGATGAGTAAATAAAGGTGTGTAGATTAGGAAAGATAAAATAAGTTTCTTTGTTTACAGATGACATTATAGTCTATATAGAAAAATCCAAAAACATAAGACTTTTGGAAAAAATATGCCATTATAGAAAGGTTGCAGAATACAGAGTTAATACACAAATTCAATTCCTTTCCTATATACCAGCAGCAAACAATAGAGGTTGGAACTAAAAACACATTATCATTTATAGTTACAAGGAGAAAAATAAGGTCTAAATAGGATTACAGGCTCTGCTGTTGAATGACAAAATGTCTCATGCTGGAAATTCAAGAGCATGGCGCCAGCACCTGCTTAGCTCTAGTGAGAGCTCCAAAGGCTGGACCACACATGGTGATAATATCATGTTGGGAGCACACGTGAGAGGGAGAGAACATATGGTGAGATGGGAAGTTAGGGAAAGTTCTAGGAGACAGGCTTGCTCTTTTATACTCACTTTCACCAGAACTAATTTCCTCCAGTGGCAGTGCCTCTAATAATCAAATCACCTTTGACTAGGCCCTAAGTTTCTAGCATATGAACACTTAGTCTACACACTCAAACCAAACCCAAACTCTAGCAGGGACATATCCCATGCTCATGGACAGGAATACTCAGTATTACCATGACCAGATATGAAGGTGATCTGGCTGCAACATCTGTCACCCCATTGATCACCAAGGCTGACTCAGCTGATCTAGCTGGCTAGATGGGATCTCTGACCTCCCTCACTTCTCCGTGTGTGTCCCTTCTGAATCTGTGTGTTTGGTCAAAGAGGACGACTGTTCTTTGGTCAAGGGTAAACCAGTAGCTGGGCTTCCCTGCTAGAACCTCCAAACAAGCTGTCAATATTATCAAGATGTCATGATATCCTTTCAAATTTAGATTCAATACAACCCAATTAAGATGTCAGCAAGTTATTTCATAGATGTTGAGAAACTTCATGGATATTGAAATGTAGAACACAGAGGCAAAAGATTATCATCATCTTTACAACTTATTGCAGAGGCTCGGGGTATAGCTCAGTGGTGGGGTACATGTCCAGCATGCAGAAGGCCTTGGGTTCAATCCCCAGCAACACACATGCACACATGCACATGTGCTTGCACACACACACACAGAAGGAGGGAGAGAGAGAAGGAGAGGGAGAGGGGAGAGAATAGAAAGTAAGAATAATCAAGACAGTGTGGCAGAGTAGAATTTGAAACAATTAAAAAGACAAATAGATCAATGGACTAGAACATACAGCAAAACCTAAGAATGCTTGTTCAAATCTCGAATCCCGATGCAAAAGTGACCCAAGTAGCCGGGTGTGGTGGTGCACACCTTTAATCCCAGTACTTGGGAGGCAGAGGTAGGAGGAGCACCATGAGTTCAAGGCCACCCTGAGACTACATGGTCAATTCCAGGTCAGCCTGGACCAGAGTGAAACCCTACCTGGAAAAAAACAAAACAAAAAAAAAAAAAAAACTGACCCAAGAGTGCAATGTTGCATATGCACACAAGGGGGTGCATGCATCTGGAGTTCATTCACAGCAGCTGAAAGGCCCTGGCTCACCCATTCTCTCTCTTTCTCTCTCTCTCAAAAATAAAATAATTTAAAAAAGGTTCATAAAAAAAAAAAACCAAACATGGTGTTTACTGGCTGTTGCATTCATACCTGTCAAGACTTGACAGCAACTAAGATATCCTTTAAGGTGAGTAGATAGGAACTGGGTATGGTAGTGTACGCCTCACAGTTTACGAAGTACACTGTAGCCTCAACTAGACTAAAAGCAAATGAGCTACCAAACTCTAAAAGGACATGAAGGAATTGTCAGTGTATATTATTAAGTGAAGTGAACTAATATAGAAAAAGTGCACAATGTATGATTCTATCTGACATTCTGGAAAGTTCAAATCTATGGAAAGCTGTGGGGGTAGCGAAAAGATCAGTGATTGCCAGTGTGGATGGAGAGACAGGAATGGTAAGGCAGAGCACAGATGACTTTGATGGCACTGAAACTATTCTACAATGGTAAATATTTGTCATTATTCACTTATCAAAACCCATAGAATAGAGGCCAGGGAGACGGCTTAATGGGTACAGTGCTTACCACTCAAGTGTACGGACCTGAGTTCAGGCCCAATGCCTATGATGAGATGGAAGGTAAGAGACAGGAGAACCTTTGGAAGCACTCATGTCATCTAGGCTGGCACACACAGAAGCAAACAAGAAACCCTGTCTCAAACAAGGTAGAAGGCAAAGACCAACACTCAAGACTGTGCTCTAATCTCCACACATGCACTCACGCACATGAGCACACATACGTGCACACACAAATGCCCTGGTACCCACGTAAGCCAGATGCACAAGGCGGCGCATGTGTCTGGAGTTCATTTGCAGTGGCTAGAGGCCCTGGCACACCCATTCCCTCCCCACTCTCTGTGTCTCTTTCTCTCTCTCATTTAAATAAATAAATCAAACTCATAGGATGTCCACCACCAAGAGTTCATCTTCATGGCCATGGTAGACTGGAGGTGACAGTGACCTGTCAGCATAGCTTCATCAATGGTAGCAGGAAGGTGATAATGCATGCAGGAGTTATTTTTCTGACAGTGGCAACTTAAGGAAGGAAGGATTGATTGCTTTGGTTCATGCGGACGACATGTCAGTATGAGATAGCTGGTTGCATTGCATTAACAGTCGAGAGAGAGAGAGAGAGAGAGAGAGAGAGAGAGAGAAAAGGGAGAGAGAGAGAGAGAGAAAGAGAGAAATGAATGCTAGTGCTCAGCTTGCTGTCTTCTCATTCAGTCTGGGACCCCAGGCCATCGATGGTGCCACCCTCATTTAAACCTCCGTTAAACCTCTCAGGAGACACCCTAACAGGCACATTAACAGGTGTGTCTCTGAGATGACTCTAAATCTAAGTTGACAATCAAGATAAACTCAGGGACAAGGGAGTGAGGGGTGGTATTTGAGAACTCCCTGGACTTCATGCTCAGTGTTTCTGAGAACCTAAATGCTGAAGTTTGGATGATGAGTGTCCACTAAAGCGAGGCTACTTGGAGATGGTGGGACCTTTAGGAGGGGGGCCTAATGGGAGGTCGAAGAGAACTGGCCCTTCCTCTTCCTCTTTTGCTACCTTCCTGTGGGGTGAACAGTTTACCGCATGTTCCTGCCATGGCCGTCCTCCCCCACCAGTGCCAGAGCCCAAAGCAATGGCCCCATGCCATGCACTCATGCACAGGGACCACTAAAACTGAGAGCGCAAATAAACAAACCTTTCTTATTTATAAGCTAACTACCAGGTATTCTTCTATAGAGTCGGAAGACATTGAAACTGCTCTAAAACATTATTTATTTATGTATTTATTTATTTGGTTTTTCAGTTTTTCGAGGTAGGGTCTCACTCTGGTCCAGGCTGACCTACAATTAACTCTGTACTCTCAGGGTGGCCTCAAACTCACAGCAATCCTCCTACCTCTGCCTCCCAAGTGCTGGGATTAAAGGCGTGTGCCACCACACCGGGCTAAAACATTTTTAAAAAAAGAAATGAGGTAACTCTTGACTACCCTCACAATGTATGACCCACATTCCCCATTGATGAGGGTCCCTTTGGAAGAGGGAGGACAGGGAGGAGGATAATGGAGTCACCATTATGAATATAAAATTAGAATAATATAAATAAAAAATAAATGATAAAAAAAGAATTATAAGAAGAAAGGTGCCAGTCAGCTAGTGTTCCACCTGCATGTGTCAACTATCTCTGCAACAAATAAATGATAAATAAATAATTAAGTGACAAATAAAATAAATAAAATAAAATTATATGTTAAATGCAAAATAAATAAATAAATAAATAAATAAATAAATAAATAAATAAATAAGGGCTGGAGAGATGGCTTAGCGGTTAAGGAGCCTGCCTGCTAAGCCTAAGAATGCCAGTTCCAATCTCCAGATCCCACATTTAGCCAGGTGCAAAGTGACACAAGGGTGCAATGCTGCACTTGCCCACAAGGGGAGTGCACGCATCTGGAGTTCGTTCGCAGTAGCTGAGAGGCTGCTGGAGCGCCCATCTCTATGTGTCTTACTCTCCCTCTCTCTCTGTGTCTCTCTCTCAAAAAAAAAGAAAGAAATGAAAAATATGACATCAAGAGAACTTGCTAAAGGTTCAGACGTGCCATAAGTAGGGCATGCTGTAAATAGCAGCTGATGTGGTGGTGCCTGTAAACCCATCACTTGGGAGGTAGAGGCAGAAAGACTAGGATTTCAAGGACAGCCTTGGCTACATAGCAAGTTTGAGGCCAGCCTGGGATACAACATAAACTAAAATAACCAGGCATGGTGGCATGAGCCTATAATCCCAGCAGGAAGCAAGATGATCAGGAATTCATAATCGTCTTCAGCTACATAACACGTTTGAGGCCAGACTGGACTGACTACATGAGACCCTGTCTCCAAATATCAAAACAACAACAATAATAATAATTAAAATTATAAACTGTTCTACATAAAATTTAAAACTTCTGTACATTGTTTCTGTTCTTTGTAGGGCAAGGGGTGCTGCGTATGAGGATGCATGCCTGTAATCCCAGCACTCAGAAAGCTGAGGCAAGAGGTTACAAAGGGAGTCCCAGGGCAGCCTGAGCTAGAGCTTGAAAACTTGTCTCAAAAGAACAAGAAGAAGGAGGAGGAGGAGGAGGGCTAGGGAGGTTGCTTAGTAGTTAAGGCATTTGCCTGAGAAGCCAAAGGACCCAGGTTTAATTCCTCTGTACCCACGTAAGCCAGGTGCACAAGGGGCGCATGCGTCTGGAGTTCATTTGCAGTGGCTGGAGGCCCTGGAGTGCCATTCTTCATCTCTGTCTGTGTCTCTTCTATCTCTCTCTGCTTGTAAATAAATAAATAAAATTTATTTTTAAAAAAGAAAACAGAGAGAGAGAGAAAGAAAGAAAGAAAGAAAGAAAGAAAGAAAGGGAAGTGAACAATGGAGTAGCAGTCAGAAACCTCTAGTGGTTGATGTGCTCTAGGATACTGAGCCTGTTTCTGTGACCTGGGACAAGCCACTTCACTCTGTGAGGACGGGTGTTAGTATAATCTCCTCAAAAGGTTGAAGACATGGTAGCTCATACCTGTCATTCCAGCTCTCTGGAGACCTGAGACAGGAGGACCACGAGTTCAAGGTCAGTCTGAGCTACACAGTCATTTACAGCTGGGCTGTACAATGAGACACTGTCTCAAAAAGATAAAACCAAACACAATGAAACAAAAAGAAATAGATGCAATAATATGTATAAAATGCCCTTTCCGTATTAATAGCAACCTGCTAATGAAATATTATATGTTAATTATAGTCAGGAGAAGCTACTGCAGAGAATCCTTTTTAACCTTAGACAGCTGAACCTGCTCAAAAAAAAATGGAGTTCCTCTACCTATTATCACCAGAAATTAAACAAAGAAATCTTCAAAAAGAAAAGTATGTGCTTTTGTAATTTAGTTTTTTTTCTGTTTAAAAATGTAGAAGTCTGGGGCTTTTTTTCTTTGACTAGCCAATGAGTAAGAATAGTGTCTTTTAGCAACCGGGTTTTTTAATTATTATTTTTATTTATTATTTGCAAGCAGAGAAATAGAAGAGAGGCAGACACAGAAAGAATGTGCACACCAGGGCCTCTAGCCATTGCAAATGAACTCCAGATGCATGTGCCCCGTGTGCATCTGGCTTACGTGGGTCCTGGAGAATTGAACCAGGATCCTTTGGCTTTGCAGGCAAACGCCTTAACCACTAAGCCATTTCTCCAGCCCCTTTTTAAATTTTTAAAAAATTTATTTATTAAGCAACTGAGTTTTTATGGCCCATTTGAAACCTGTTAGGTTCCTGGGGAGCAGGCAAGGAAGATTCTAGTCCTAGTTCAACAAGACAACTCTTGCAAGAAATGGCTGCCACTCTAAACTTGGGATTGGGAAGAATGCTATTTTTGTTTTCCTTGGAATCATACTTATTTAAAATTAGATTTGCATGGCAAACTTGCCAAGTCAATTACAAAAGGTGTGACATAAAACCAAAGGCACAGACATGCCTCACGACGGCTTATGTTTTCATTTACGTTATCACTATACCTCTCAGGCAAGTGAATATTTGATGTGTGTGTACTCCAATAAAACTTTATTTACGAGCTGGGTGTAGTGGCTCACGCCTTTAATCCCAGCACTCGGGAGGCTGAGGTAGCAGGATCACTGTGAGTTTGAGATCAGCCTGAGACTAATTCCAGGTTAGCCTGGGCTAGAGCAAGACCCTTGAAAAACCAAAACAAACAAACAAATAAACAAAACTTTGTTTACAAAACAAGTGACAAGAATAGAGTGCCACAATTGGCAGATTAAAAAAAAATATAGAATTTCGCCAGGTGTGTTGGTGTATGCCTTTAATCCCAACACTCAGGAGGCAGAGGTATGAAGACTGTTATGAGTTTGAGGATAGCCTGGGACAACAGAGTAAGTTCCAGGACAGCTTGGGCTAGAGAGATACCCTACCTCAAAAAAAAAAAAAAAAAAAAAAAAAAAAAACCCATAGAATTTCTAGCTACACTTACATTTCAGATAAACACTGAATAATTTTAAAACTATTTGAGACATAATTCAGACACCATTAAATTCATCCTTTCTAAAAAATATTTTATTTACTTATGAGAGAGAGAACGAGGTACAGAGAGAGAGAGAAAGAAAGAGGGAAGGAGGGAGAGAATTTTTGCCACCAGGGCTTCTAGCCACTGTAAACGAACTCCAGATGCATGTGCCATTTTGCATCTGGCTTTACATGGGTCCTGGGGAATCAAACCTGAGTCCTCTGGCTTTGCTGGCAAGCACTTTAACTGCAAAGCCATCTCTCCAGCCCAAATTCATCCTTTTAAGTTATGGAGGCCAGCAGGTTTCAGGTACAGAATTGCACAGCTGTAACCACTGCCCACTTTGCGAGTGCCCCCAAGCCTGTGTTCACTAGCAGTCACGGAGCTTCTCTCCTCTCTGCCGTGGCCATGTTAATGTACTTTGTGACTTTGTGAAATTGCCTGTTCTGAACATTTCATATAAACAAAACGATATAACATATAGACCTTTGTGCTGATTTTTTTCCCTGGGCATATTTTCAAGGCTCAGCTTATGATGTAACATGTATCAGCACTTTATTATTTTTTTCTGGCATGTGTGTGCAGCATATGTGGTATGGTGTGTATGTATATGTGTGTGTGTTATGTGTATATATAATGTATGCACATGTGTGTGCAACTTGTGTTTCTTTCCTGGAAATGAGTCTCTCACTGACTTTGGAGCTGTATTATTTTTTAAGTCAGACTGGATGACCAGGAAGCCACAGCAATTCTCCTGTCTCTGCTCTGCACAGGCTTTTGTGTGTGTGTGTGTGTGTGTGTCATGCCCAGCGTTTTACATGTTGCACTGGGGATCAAACTCAGGCCCTCAGGCTTAGAAGGGAAGTGCTCTTACCCACTGAACCATTGCCCAACACCGTGTCATACTTTTTTTTCTTTAATTTGAGAGAGAGACAGAGACAAGACAGAGAGAGAGACACAGAGAGAGAACAGGCATAACAGCATCCTCTCAGCCGCTGTGAAAGAACTCCAGACATGTGTGCACCCTTGTGCGCATGTGCAACATTGTGTGCTTGCATCACTTTTTGCGTCTGGCTAAACGTGGGACCTGGAGATTCGAACGGGCATTCTTAGGCTTCGCAGGCAGGCGCCTTAACTGCTAAGCCATCTCTCCAGCCCACCGTGTGGTTCTTTTAAAATCTTTTTATTTTATTTGTTTGAGACGGAGAGAGAGGAAGACAGAGAGAAAGAGAGAGAGAGAATAGACACACCAGGGCCCACAGCCACTGCAAACCAACTCCAGACACATGCGCCACCTTGGGCATCTGGCTTACATGGGTCCTGGGAAATCAAACCTGAGTCCTTTGGCTTCGCAGGAAAGTGCTTTAACCACTAAGCCATCTCTCCAACCCCATGTCATTCTTTTAATGCCTGAATGGTATCCCATTGTATGGATATGCCACATTTTGCTTATTCTTCAATTGATACATACTTGGGTTGTTTCCACATTTGGGCTGTTATCAATAACGATGCTATGAATATTCATGCACTAGGTTTATTATGCAGTTCTTGGATATATGTCTCGGAGTGGAATTTCTGGGTGATTAATAACTCTATGCTTAGGTTTTTGAGGCACTGCTGGCTGATTTACAAAACAGCTGCACTATTTTGCCTTTTGATGAGCAGTATACAAGAGTTCTAATGTATCTGTGTTTGTACAGTGCTCTTAGTGGGTGTGGACTGCAGGCAAGGGGTACCTAGCCCACTGATGAAGGCAGTCACGTACCTAGTAAGGGTGACCCGAAACCCAACCAGGTACTTAGCCTGTGTGTTTACCCTGGGCCCTCACTGTCATTCTTGGGTAGCTGCTGCAAAAGGGAGAGACCTTGCCTCACAATAGGCTGCTTATTGTAGGGTCCCTTATTAACAGGAGAATTTTTTAATATCTTTGAAGCTATTGAAATCAGAGAGAACTGGGGATGGAGAAGCAAGAAAAGAGTTAGGAACCAGTGAAGCAAATGATTTTTATGCCATGTGAGCTTGGCAGAGATGTACAAACGTGCAGAGGGCCTACAGGGCACATTTCAAAGACTAAGGAGATGCCCTGCCTGGTTTTGCCATTCTCTGTTTGTAGGAAGTGACCTGTGCATAGCTAAAGCTCAGCTTCCCTGGACCCTGGGGAGGAATGGTTGTGAAGAATCTCAGGGCCCAAGGAGAACATCCGTTTTTCTTACTGTGCCTCCAAGTTGCTCACATTATCCCAAGGAGGCCCGAGCTGTGTAGAAAAAGGAACTCCAGATCCTTCTGACACTTCCCTTGTTCAGCTGGAACTCCCATGCTACTCCTAACCAGTGGTGCCTGTCAGCGGGGCCTGCCGTGCAGAACCACAACCCTATCTCTACCACGTCTGGCTTCTGTTATCTCATCCCAGCACCAACACTCTCTGGGGCCATAGTTGGGTTTTTTTTTGGGGGGGGCAGTCTTGCTCTAGCCCAGGTTGACCTGGAATTCCCTATGTAGTCGCAGGGTGTCCTCAAACTCATGGCAATCCTCCTACCTCTGCCTCCTGAGTGCTGGGATTAAAGGCGTGCCACGCCACCATGCCCAGCTTTGAGCCATACTCTTTAAAGCAACAGAAGCCAATGCTCAGGAGGGAATTCCAGGTTCAGAGAGAGCTTCTGTCTTACAAAGGAGTGACAGAGAAGAGCACTCGACATGGGGAGTACATGGACTGGCTGATGAGCAGGTGGCCAGCCACACATTCAAGCTTTGCTCCCTTAGGAAATGCCTGCTGCAGTCCCTCTGGGAGGTCCCTTTCTCCACACCCACTACAAGGCAGAGTCCATCTGTCTGTCTGTCTCTCTGAGAACTCAAAAGCACCATTTCTTTCTGGTCTTTTGTCCAAACAGTGTGCTAGGACAGTGGCAAACAGTGTTGTGGTTTTAAAGTTCAATGCAGAACTGCCACAGGTCCTGCCTTTCCACTTTTAGATATAGACAGACAAGAACGCAAAGTGGAGACTCAAACAGATATTTATGTGCCCAAGTTCAAAGCAGCACTAGTCACAATAGCCAGAAGGCAAAAATGGGCCAAGTGTCCATCGATATATAAATAGACAAATGAAAATAGGGTGCACACAGTCCTTAAAAAGGAATGAACTTCTTAGGCTGGGGAGATAGTTCAGCAGGTAAGAGTGCTTGCTGTACACGCATGAAGGCCTATGAGGGCCTGAGTTTGATTCCCCAGCACCTATGTAAATGGCTGGGTGTGTCCACACATTCCTGTAACCCCAGTGCTATAGGAAGTGAAAACCAGAAAATTACTGGGGATTGCAAAAAATGGAAGTTCCAGGTTCAGAGAGAGAGAATTCAGCCTCACAGAGCACTCAACATTCTCCTCTGCCTTCACACATGCACACATGGGGTACAAATATCTGCACACATACATGCCATGTGTATACCACATATACCATACATAGTAAGCATGGACATGCAAAAATAAAATATATTATAAAAATGAGTGAATATTTGATACATGCTATAAATGTGAGCAACTAAAACAAATGACTCACAAAAGGACAAATGTTCTATGAGTCCACTTATATGAATCAAATTCATAGAGACAAAAAATAGGGCTTGAGGGACTGGAGAGATGGCTTAGTGGTTAAGGTGTTTGCCTGCAAAGCCAAAGGACCCCAGTTCAATTCTCCAGGACCCACGTAAGCCAGATGCACAAGGGGCACATACATTTGGAGTTCGTTTGCAGTGGCTGGAGGCCCTGGCGTGCCCATTCTCTCTCTCTCTCTGCCTCTTTCTCTCAAATAAACAAACAAACAAAAAATAAATAAGTAAATAAAATATATATTTTTAAAAACTTTTAAAAGGCCAGGCGTGGTGGCACACGCCTTTAATCCCAGCACTCGGGAGGCAGAGGTAGGAGGATTGCTGTGAGTTCGAGGCCACCCTGAGACTACATAGTTAATTCCAGGTCAGCCTGGACCAGAGTAAGACCCTACCTTGCAAAACCAAAAAAAAAAACTTTTAAAAATAGGGTTTGAGGGCTGGAGAGATGGCTTAGCGGTTAAGGCGCCTGCCTCCTAAACCTAAGAACGCTGGTTCCAATCTCCAGTGGTTCCAATCTCCAGGTCCCACGTTTAGCCAGATGCAAAGTGACGCAAGGGCGCAATGCCGCACTTGACCACAAGGGGCACACGCATCTGATTTCGTTTGCAGCAGCTAAGAGGCTGCTGGCACACCCATCTCTATCTGTCTTCCTCTCCCTCTCTCTCTGTCTCTCTCAAAAAAAAATAGGGCTTGAGAGATGGCTTAGTGGGTTAAGATGCTTGCCTGTGAAGTCTAAGGACCCATGTTTGACTCCCCAGATCATACATAAGCCAGACGTACAAGGTGACATATGTGCAAGGTTGCACGTGTGCACAAGGTATGCATATGTCTGGAGTTTGATTACAGTGGCTGGAGGCCCTGGCATGCCAGTTCTCTCTCTCTCTCAAAAAAAAAAAAAGAAAAAAAAAAGGTCATGGGCTGGAGAGATGGCTTAGTGGTTAAAGGTGCTTGCCTACAAAGCCTAAGGACCCATGTTTGACTTTCCAGATTCCATGTAAGCCAGATGCGCAAGGTAATGCAAGCATGCAAGGTCACACATATACACAAGATGGCACACTCATCTGAAGTTCAATTGCACTTGCGGGAGGCCCTAGTGTGCCAATTTTCTCTCTCTCTCTCTCTCTCTCTCTCTCTCTCATTAAAAAAATTAAAAACTTTTTTAAAAAAAGACCAGTCTGTTGGGCTTGCCTCAAAAAAAAAAAAAAATAGTGATCCACAGGGCTGGGGATGGGGACTATTGCTTTATAGGTTTAAAGTTTCTCCATAGTGTGATGAGGAAGCTCTGGGAATGGAACAATATTGAACAACATTGACTGTACTTGATGTCACTGCAATGTACTGAAAAAAGTGATGGAAATGATAACTTTGCATTCTGTATATTTCCTACAGCCATGTTCTGACTGCAGATGAGGTCAGGATGGCTCTGGTCAGAGAACCATGGAGCTGAGTCCTCAAGAGGGGAAGTGGAGAAAGGGCAGCCTTGAAGAATATGAAGTACAGTATTGAAAGGTCAGTATTGAAAGTTGGGCAAACAGGAAGACAGTGGGAGAATGCAAACATGGTCTGGAATTCTGGGAGGGCCAGAGTTTCTGAGAGGGTGTAGTCTGCAGGGGAAGAAGACTTGAAGCTACCAAGTGGGATCAGAACAGGAGTGTCCAAAGAAACAGACTTGACTACCAGTGTGACCTGACACAAGTCTTCTCAAAGGCTAGGGGTGTGGCTCAGTACAAGGAACTGGGTTCTGTTCCCAAAGCTGAAAAAGTTACACCTCCTCACGGGAAAAAAAATGTAAATAAGACAATGAGATCCTTTTCAGCATCAAATTCAAGTTCAAGGCCAACAAAACTATGAGACATTCTGGAGATGTGGTAGCAAAGGAACATCTGAACTTATTAAAAATAAAAATAAGGCCAGGAATGGTAGTTCATGCCCTCAATCCCAGCACCCGTGAGGCTGAAGATAGCCATGAGTTAGAGGCCAACCTGGTCTACATAGTAAGTTCCAGGCTATCGAGAGCTACATTGGGAAACTCTGTCTCCAGATGGATGGATGGATGGATGGATGGATGGATGGATGGATGGAAAGATAAAGCTAGCTAGCTAGATAGCCATATAGATAGCTAGATGGATAGATTAGATTAGACAGATGATAGATAGATAGATAGATAGATAGATAGATAGATAGATAGATAGACAGACAGACAGATGATCGATAGAAGCAAAAGTAAACCCAGCAATAACTTATATAGGCCCAAAGTAGGTCAATGGTTACACAAAGTGTATGTATTCACACAAGAAATTCTAGTCTTCTAAAGTGATAATAAATTTAAATGGGTTTTATATCATATGAAAAGATGTTTTCTTCTTTACCCATTATGGGTTTAAAAAAATTTTTTTTGGAAACATGGTCTCAGGTAGTCCAGGTTGGTCTTAAACTCAATATGTAGCTGAGGGTGACCTTGATCTTATGATCCTCTTGTCTCCACCTCCCAAATATAGAGCTTATAGGCATGTGCCACTATGTCTGACCTACTATGTTTTTTTAAAAAAAAAAATTTTTATTTATTTATTTGCAAGGGGGGAAAGAGAAAGAATGAGAGAATGAGAATGGAAATGACAGGGCCTAGAGCTACTGCAAATGAACTCCAGACACATGTACCACTTGGTGCATTTGGCTGTACATGGGTACTGGGGAATTAAACCCAGGCCTTCAGGCCTTTAACCACTGAGCTATTTCTCCAGCTCCCACTAGGTTTTATTCTGTACTTCATCATTACAAAATGAGGTCACCAACAACTGCTAAGTCCAAGACTAGCTGCAACCTTCTCTGTCCTTTTTTTCTACCAAACAGAAATCACCAGACCTTAAAAGATTTGAACATCATTTGATGCCTACTCTCCTCGGAGAGAAAAAATAAAAATAAAACAACAATAAAACGTAGAATTCAAAAAATAACCAAACTAGGATTTGGATTGTGAAGTGAAAAGGACAGATTACAAATAAGATCATACTCTGCTCCTGCCCTAACAAATATACTTACTAATATGTGCTAACAAATATTTAGCATACAATTGCAAAGAAGAATGGTACTAGGTGCAAAGAATATCCAAGGAAATAAGACAGCAACAGCCTCCATCTCAAAACCCTAACCCTATCTATCTGCCCATGTTTGAGCTCTTATATACATGGGAAGTCATACGGAATGCCGACCATATAACAAGAGTTTTCTCTATAAAGAACAGGTTTTAAAAATATATATTTTGGTGGTGCACGCCTTTAATCCCAGCACTCAGGAGGCAGAGGTAGGAGGATCACTATGAGTTCAAGGCCACTCTGAGACTGCATAGTGAATTCCAGGTCAGCCTGAGCTACAGTGAGACCCTGCCTCAAAACACACACACACACACACACACACACACACACACACATATATATATACATACATACACACACACACACACACACACACACATACATACATGGCCTGAGAGATGGCTTAGTGATTAAGGCTCTTGCCTGCAAAGCCGAAGAACCCATGTTCGATTCCTCGGGATGCATATAAGCCAGATGCACAGGGTAGCAGTGGCTGGATGCCCTGGCATGCCCATTCTCTTTCTCTCTTTCTCTCTGTCTCTGTCTCTCTCTCTGCTTCTTTCTCCCTCTCTCAAATAAATAAATAAAAATACAATATTAAAAAATATTATTTATTTATTTATTTATTTATTTATTTAAGTGAGAGGGGAGGAGTAGGAGAGAATGGGCACACCAGGGTTTCTAGCCTCTGCAAATGAACTCCAGATGTATACATGACCTTACGCATCTGGCTTATGTGGGTACTGGAGACTCAAACCTGGATCCTTAGGCTTCACAGGCAAATACCTTAACCACTAAGTACGTAATGTCCCCACAATGACCTTGCTAGAACATAAAACTGTCCAAGCAAGGGAGAGGCCAGTCTCTGCTTCCCAAGGTAAAGACCAAGTGCAAAACCACCTGGACCAAGTAGAACAAGAGTAAGCATGCCCCTGAACACCAGGGATGGTGGAGGAGAGAGGGCGATACTCTGAAAACTGTAGATGGAAGGAACTAGACAAGGACTTGACACCCAAGGAGCTGAGTAGCCAACTTGCCCCTCAGTGTTCCCAGGCAGTTGGTTCAGTATATCCAAGCCACACACTACTCTGGAAAGAGCTGGGGCCGTTGTGTCTAGCTCTCATCCTGTTTTATTTCCAGCTCACAGTTAATGCACTGGTTTCCAGCCTAGGGGCCAAGAAATACCCATTTATGACCTTTCCTCCCCCCACCTCCAACCCCATTATTGAAAGACTTTGAGACAATATTTATGAAAGAAATATTTCTTTCTTTCTTAGTCTAAGTCACCTAAGATTGCCAAACAGCTTGCTTACCTGCCAAGTGGCCTCAAGAATGCAGGTAAGCTAGTTACAGCTCAAGCAGCCAAAAGTAGAAGGCTGCCCTTTGTCTTGTGTGGGCACCTGTCCCAAAGGGTGAACAAGTGTGGGCACCTGTCCCCGCTCTCCCAGGGTCCTAGAGGAAAACTGCTGGAACGGCCATTCCTTTCACACCCAAGGACACCATGCACACATAGGAAGGTGAAGCAAGGCAGGTCTCTGCCCCACGGGTATGGCAGCTAGCCCCAGAATGTGCTCAAGGAAGAAGTGATGTGCTCAGAATGTGCAATTCCAGGGATGAAGCTTATAAGGAAGAGTTCAGGAAGGAAGCCTGGTCAGTAAGAATCAGTCATAGACCTATATGGTGAGTTTACTTGACAAGGAAATGTGTTCTGACCACCAGCAGCCCTTCATTTGTGGCAGCCCTGTACACGGAGAAGGTCCAGAGTATTTGCTTAGCTGATTACTTAGCCAGGCTTGGTGGTGCATACCTATAATCCTTGCACTTGGGAGCGTGAGGCAGGAGGACGGTCACAAATTCAAGGTCATCCTGTGATACATAGTAAGATCATGTCTCAAAGAATAAAAAAAGCAGGGCTGGAGAGATGGCTTAGTAGTTAAGACACTTGCCTGCAAAGCCAAAGGACAAAGGTTCAATTCCCCAGGACCCATGTAAGCCAGATGCACAAGGGGGTGCATGTATCTGGAGTTCATTTGCAGTGGCTGGATGCCCTGGCACACCCATATGTTCCCCTTCCCATTGCAAATAAATAAATAAAAATAAAATATTAAAAAAGCAGCTGGACATGGTGGCACATGTATTTAATCCCAACCCAAGGGAGGCAGAGGCAGGAGGATCACTGTGAGTTTGAGAGCAGCCTGGGACTACAGAGTGAATTCCAAGACAGCCTGAGCTAGAGTGAAGCCCTACCTCAAATTAAAAAACAAAAACATGATTAATTGGCTTTAATACATAATGTAGATGTTAACTGGCATATACCTAGAAAGGCAAGGCTCCATTCTATTATTTCCCACAATGTTAAGGGAAAGTGTAGCCTATCTTGCCCACAAGGACAGGTATGATAGGCTGAAGCAAGGCCTTCTGCTCATCAGGGTGTGACAGCTGCTGAGGCAGAACAGGCGAGTGTCGGCCTGGCACCTGACGGTGCTCATCATTAGGCTGAGGTGGGTCCTGGCTCTGATATGGTCGCCGGAGATTTCAGCCATGGATCCTCTAGGGCAAGCAGATGCTGTCCTCAGGTCAGTGTGATCTTGTTGGGACAGTGTCCATAAGCCAAGGGACAGGATACCACAGTGCTCAGATTGCCCTCCTGCTTGGGCCTCAATTCCCCGTTCTATTCAAATATCAGAATCTATCTTTGGCTTGTGGCCTAATGGGGTGGGGTGAGATGGGGTGGGAAGAGGGGGGAGGGCAGAGAGGGGGGGTCTTGTTTCCCAGGTTCTTCTCCATGTTCTTTCTCTACCACACTCAATTCCATAGTTGCAAGGAATCTCTCTGTCTGACGAAAACTGAATGTAAACATCAAGCCCAGGTGTCTCTTCTGAACCCCAAGATCACACCTTATCTCCCTGCAACTGTGGCTCATACCCAGCACAAGGCAGCCATGTCCCCTGTGTCTGTCCTCTCCAGCATCCCAGGCCCCTGGCCTTTCTAGCAGTGGCTTCCCATGGGCCACAGGTGTGCTAAGACTGGCCCTGCAAATGCCAGCTCTGTGGGGTCCCATCATTCCATGCTCATAAGAGATTTGCACACCTTTTATGCCAGTCAGTTGCCTGGCAGATAACAGATTATCTAGAAGGGTTCTTGAAAAAGAAATGGCTTCTTCTTTTTCTTCTTTAATTTATTTTGAGCGAGAGAGAAAGAGGTAGAGAGAGAGAGAGAATGGGCGTGCTAGGGCTTTCAGCCACTGCAAACAAACTCCAGACACATGCACACCCTTGTACGCATGGGTGAAATTGTGCACTTGTGTCACTGTGTGTTTGGCTATGTGGGACCTGGAGATTCAAACATGATTTCTTACGTTTCACAGGCAGGAGCCTTAACCACTAAGCCATCTCTCCAGCCTAAAATGGCCTTTTCTAACTTACACAAAGATGTCATATGGCTGGAGGACATAGCCTGTTGAGAAGGGAATAGCCTCAACGGGAGGGAACAGGGCAGGACCCAGGAGACAGAAGTCCCAGGGAGGGAGCTGAGAACCGTATTATCCACTTGCCCATGTGCTGTACAAATATTTTTCATGTGTCCATGACACTAGAAAGATTGAGAAACACTGACCTAGATTACAACAATAGCCTCCCTCTCTGTTTCTGGATCTTTTCTATTGGCAGATAAACAATCTTAGACTTCTCCCGTTCTTACTATTAAGTCAGCATGTCTGCTCCACCCAAAATCCACTGCAGCCCACAGCCCCACATTGTGAAGTGCCTCTAAGCTGCTCGTCAATAAAGGACCAAGGACAGACTGGACAGGATGCCCAGAACAAGTAGCTTAGCCCAAACCAAAAAAAAAAAAAAAAAAAAGGTGGGGGGAACAGTCATTAGCTAAGACAATCAGCACCTCCCTTCAGACTTCAGCTGTCATTTGCGCTCTTGGGGCCCTTCCCACTACACATAATTATACATTACACTGATTCAATTCACCTACACTTCCCACAAAGACACTTCACGGATCAAAATGACCCCAGATTCCAGCATTATTTATGAAAGGTCAACCAGATATTAACTGGAAAGTCCGGCACCAGGAAGAGTCAAGTCAGTCAGCTAACACAATGGAGCATTATGTCACCATTTAAAAAAGAGAACATTATTTGACTACATAACTATTGTTCCCTGCAGAGGCAAGAAGTATGTCGGGATTAGAGTTCTTTCTGTGCAGCCCCAAGGCCAAGAATGAGTACTCCTCAAAGTCAAAAGGACGTATCTCCTTTCTAGCATGCTCCCAATTGTTCAAAAGCAGACAGTATCTTCACAGACTCCCTATTTGGGCATGTGTTGGGGATAGTTTAATTTTTGATGATTTTCTATTGTCTCCTTTTAAAATATTTAATTTAATGAATTTATTTATTAGAGAGAGAAAATGGGAGTGCTAGTGCCTCTAGCCAATCAATGCAAACGAACTCCAGATGGATGAGCCACCATGTGCATCTGGCTTATGTGGGTT
Organism: Orientallactaga sibirica; assembly: GCA_036365145.1. NCBI lineage: Eukaryota > Metazoa > Chordata > Mammalia > Rodentia > Dipodidae > Orientallactaga > Orientallactaga sibirica. The sequence goes on along the minus strand of JAEOAD010000031.1, from coordinate 3,740,054 downwards.
CTGGGGCATAGAACCTGAGTCCTTAGGCTTTGCAGACAAGTGCCTTAACTGCTAAGCCATCTCTCCAGCCCGTTTCCCTTTTTGTAAAAAGAAAAGAAACACAGTTTGTGCTCCTAAAACGTTAGTGTCTTCTGGTATGTTCACTCTGCCTGCTGCCTGCAATCTAGTCTGGTCTCTTTCCCAAGGATAATATTCATGGGGCCAGAGGCTTCCAGTTCTAATTGAGACTGATTGCTTCATGGCACATTCACAGCCATCTGTTGGGGAGTTCTTTTCATTAGATTCCAAGAAGCCACTAATTCTTTTTGCTGGCTAACCGCCTCCTTCATAGACTTCGCTCTTGTTTTGCTGGTCTTAATCCTCATGATAACTGGAAAGTCAGCTTTAAGTCCCTGCATCTAAAATGGTCTTCGCTTCCCCTTGATTGGTTTGGCTACATGCATCCATTTCCTAGACTACAGTACCAAATTACCACAAGTTTGTTGGCTTAACACAACTGAAATTTATTCCCAAACAGTTCTGGAAGCAATTAAGTCCAAAATCAATTTCATTGGGTTGAAACCAGGGTGTTGGTAGGGCACTGTTCCTTCTAGAAGTTCTAGGGGAGGGAGACTGGAGCCCATCTTTTCTAGCTCTTAGAGATGGCTCACTGCCACCATCTTTTCCTTCATCCTCAACACCTGCTGCAAAGCCTCTCCAAATCTCTCTGTGGTCCTCACTTGCCCTGCTGCCTTCTGTCTGGTGTGGTGAATTCTCTCAGCCTCTCTTCCACCACAGGATTGAGTAACTCAGGATCATCTCCCCAGCCCAGAGTCCTTCACTTAACCACTTCAGCAAGAACTCTTCTTCCACATAAGAAAGCATTTACATGCTTGATTTTAGGACCGGTTATCTTTAGGGACACTTTTTTTAAACTACAAAAGCCATAAAATAATTCAATACCATCCCATGCTCCCTGCTTGGGCTCAGTCATGGATGCCTGCTCATCCTTATTTCCTCTAAGAAGCACAGTGCTTCCAAGACTTCAAATTAAAGAGCAGCTATAGCCTCACTTCTCATTCCTCTTCTCCTTGACCTGTGGGCTCAGTCCAGACCTTCTGGGGATCGTCAGAGCATATTCTGACTTCCTCTTGCTGTAGTTCTGACATTGCCACACCCTCCCTTCTTGCTGCCATCCAGAAATGTGTTGCAATCTCTCAGCGACTGATAATTCCCTCCTATTCATTTTGCTCTCCTGGAATTATACTTCTCCTAATCTCTTTATTACCATTTTAATAAGTTCTGGGGAGAGAAGGTATAACTACATTCAAGCACAGAATCATCCATCTTGAACTCCAAGTTAATCTCATTAATTTTTCAGTTTTAACTTGCATGTGCTTAAAAGATAACCGACATTCTGTTCTAAGTTCACAGGGTCCTGTCGGTGGGTGATGGTGGAGACTGGCAGGTTTAGACTTAATTCCAGCTTGCCTCACTGGCCTCACCTCCCACACTCAGGGTCCTTCTGTGGTGAGCACCTCTGCCTGCCACAGATTAAGGAACTGGAAAACTGTACGTGGGTTTCCACTTTCCAGGATTTTTTAAAAAGCAAATTAGTTCTTCCCTATGATGCCAGAGACAGGCATTGTGCCACTAAAAAGCTTTAAATCAAGTACACCTTCTACAGGTTCCATCAGCCCGAGAGAACCTTTTTACTCAAAAGCAAAGGCTGCATGATACATCCCGGCTTTACAAAGGCTCAAGTTTAAAAATAAACACAGGCGTTTGAAGGAGCATAAAAATAGTTGGTCCCCGCACTCTACAGAACCCCATGGCACTAGGTGTATGCTGGCTCAGAGGCCAAGTTCAACAGAAAGCCCTCATGGACCTCAAATAAGCAAGGAAAGGGACCTTTGTGCACCTCATTCCTTTGTGTTACGCAGGACCAGCCATGCCCCATTCACTCCAACCACAGGCATCCACCCTGTTGAGCTATTCATGAGCTATTCATAAATGGGTTGCGAAGCCAGTCCGTGACCTGAAATCGGAGTCCTCACCCACCTTGGTCTCCACCTACCTCTGTGGTCTCCTCCCCTTCAATCCCTGTTCTTAGCCTGCAGGTCCAAGACAACAGAAGCTCCTGGCAGGCCATACCTCTGCCTTTCCAAGAGCTGTGCCCTCCCCAGGAATGCCTCTGGCTCAAATCACACCCCACTGGTCAGAATCCTACCATTCTTCAAGGCCAAGTGCAAATGAGCTGCTTCCTCCATCAGAGCCACCAGATTCTACCTATCAGACCAGGGGGTTCTCTCCCTAGAGCCCAGTTCTCTGCACTTCTTTGTGTGTTCCTTGTATGTTATCCTGCCTTATCTTTGAGCAGCTATAGGTGACTCCTCCCACCAAGAAATAGGGTGGTAAACCCCCTTAGGCAAGGATCAGGTCTTCCTTTCTAGCACCCTTGCAGTCCTTACTTAGAGGAAGCACTTAAAGCTGTGGCCACAAGCTTTGAATGAACCTTGAAGCTGTGGCCAGAAGCTTTGAATGAAGCCAAGGTCCAGGGAGCTTAGAGGAACCAACTCCAAGCTAGTGGGACCCTGTGTAATTCCACAAGTTAAAAAAGCAGATCCTTGTTGGATGGTATCAGGACCCGAAAACTCCACTCCACAGCAGAACTGTTGGCTACTGTTTCTGTACCAGACACACATCCGTAAGTGCACATAAACAGGCACATGGGCATGCTGAGGTTCCTGCCTGACCCTCTGAGCTCCAGACAGCTGGCGTCCTGGTCTATGACTTCCCCACCAGCAACCTGTTCCCTGTGTCCTGCACAAGTAACCTTTCCCAGTATGCCCTGCCTGGCCTGAAAGAAGTTGGAAAGCATAGCTTACTGGGATGAACTCACATTTGAGTGACAGCCAGATGGGACTAATAATACTGGATCTACTAGAGTTCCCTCTTTCGTTTAGAAAAGGTTTGAGGTGCAACTTTGACCAGAACAACACTGCTAACAGTAGTCTTGTAAGCTTCTGAGGTACAATAGTTAGGGCTTGGGAGTGCTGGCTCCAATCAAGCCCCAAACAGCTTGTGCTTATTCCCATACACCAAAGACATGTCACCCATCTCTTCCAAAGGGCCAGATGACCTGTGTGTGTCAACGTGACTCCACTTCATTCTTACCTTCTCCAAGCACACCTCAAGTTGCCATCCACAAATTTGCATATTCCAAGCACAGTTTATCTCAGGACTTCAGGGCAATTTGTATTCTTCTCCTGAGAGGTCTGTTTTCTAAATATAAATGTCTTTCCATGGTCTTACAGCAATGCTGATATACACCCCACCCAGGTCTCAGCAGTGCCCAGGAAAAGATAGTTCATAGGGATTTTAATGTTTACTGGTCATCTGCTAGTGCTAGGCATCATGCTGGCCCCTGGCATATACTTGACCTCACTTAATCTTCCCAACAACCTTGAGATCAGCACCAGTGTCTTCATTTTATAGAGAGAAAATAGCAAAGAGAAAACATGATTAAGTAACTTGTCCAAGTCCATACACAGCCCATTAAATGATAGTGCCTGTGTCACCTAATCCCAGTGTGATGCTTCAGGCTCTTATTATTTATTTTTTATTTCTTTATTTAAGAGAGAGAGAGAGGCTGGAAAGATGGCTTAGTGGTTAAATGCTTGCCTGTGAAGCCTAAGGATCCTGGTTCGAGGCTCGATTTTCCAGGACCCACGTAAAGATGCATAAGGGGGCCATGCATCTGGAGTAAAGGCCCTGACACCCATTCTTCTCTCTCTACCTGCCTATTTCTGTTTTTCTCAAATTAATAAATAAATAAAGATAAAATATTTTTTTAAAAAAAGAGAGAGAGAGAGAAAGAGAATGAGTATACCAGGGCCTCTAGCCACTCCAGAGGCATGTGCCACCTGGTGCATCTGGCACTGCAGAATAGAACCTAGGTCTCTAGGCTTTGTAGGCAAGTGCCTTAACTGCTGAGCCATCTCTCCAGCCCCTTCAGGCTTTCTTTATGTCTATTCTGCCATGTACATCACCAGTTATGTCCCACATAGTTGCCCCACCGACTCCCATCCAGACCCTCTCAGCCCTTTGCCTTTCCCCATCACCGTGTTCAGGCTAAAGCTTTCCTCAGATACTAAGCTGTTCTCTGGGAGAAAAGGTTCACGGGATTAGGACCCGAGAACCCCACTGGTAACTCCTGGCTACTACTTTCCTCTCAGGCACATGCATATAAATGGCAAAAGGAGTAACCCACAAAATCCTGATTATCTTGTCAGCAGGCTGTCAGTCACTACCTATTGCTGCTATATCATCAACCAACCCTTGAGTCACTTCCTTTGTTTCTTACTGATTTTGACTCCTGAATCATTGACTATCCTTGTTTGGATTCTTGGTGACTTCAGTACATACAAAGATGATTTTTCCAACTGGCCTATTAAGTTTGAACTTCTCTTTTCTCTCCCTCAGTGTCTCTCTCTGTCTCTCTTTCTCTCTCCCTCTCTCATTCCCTTACTCAATCTTTCTCTCTCTCTCTCTCCTTCCCTTACTCAATCTTTCTCTCTCTTTCTCTCTCTCTGAGTGTGTATGTGTGTTTCAACCCATCTTGACCAGTAACCCCCACCTATCTACAATCTTCACTTTATGGATCCCATTCTCTGAAACTGACACATATTATCCTAGCTGTTCAGGGTGCTATTACAACATACAAAGAGATTGGGTAGCTTACAATAGGTATTTTTCACAGATCCAGAAGTTGGGAAGTCCAGGATGGAGGTGGCAGCAGATCTGGTGGCTAGTGAGGGTCCACTTTCTGGCTCATAGCTGGCACCTTCAAGAGCACTAAGCACAGTCCTGAGGGCTCTGTGTTTGTGACATAACCACTTCCCAAATGCTCCATCTTTTTTTTTTTAGGACATGTTCTTTTTTTACCCTATTTTCAAAGTTTATTTATGAGAGAGAGAACATATGTATGGTGCACTGCTACAGATAAACTCCAGACACATGCACCTCTTTGTGCATCTGGATTTAGATGGATACTGGGAAACTGAAACTGGGCCATAAGGCTTTGCAAGCAAGTGCCTTTAACAAGCTGAGCCATCTCCCCAGCCCCAAATGCTCCACTTCTTAATACCATCACATTGGTATTGGATTTGAACACAGGAATTTTGCAGGGAAGCAACCAACAATTCCAAGCATGGCATGTATAGGCCCCTCCACAGCTCAGCCATGCTCCCAAACACTCATTCTATGTGCCTCTTGATCCTCAACACACTTTTCATTGTCTGACATGAATACCATAACGTTTATTAATGCTCTCATTTCCTGGATGCTTCATGAAGGCAGGACTCCTTATCTGGTTCACGGATAATGCCAATACCAGGAACAGCTCCCAGATTAAAACTCAGTGAAGGAATGAATTATAATACTTTCTTGAAAAGTCTTCAGTTTTTCCTGGCATACTGTAAGGCCTACAAAGACAGGCCAAATCTTTGTCGCCTATGGGGGTACAAAGTAAAACAAACAAACAAACAAAAAGACAGCTGATTAAGTGAATGGTTGGAGGAGTCAAACAGGATCTAAGAAGAGCTTTCCGGGGTCAACTTACCATTTTTAATAAGGGCAACCTCCACCTGAGTTTGCATGCAGCTGTTTCCACTGGCTGCCACTTTAACACAGGTGACCTAAATAGTGCTATTGATTCTGATAAGCTCAAGCACATAACATCAGAGGTCCTTAAAACATCAGAGGTTTGAGCACATAGCTGGATTCTGCCTTGGCCACTCAAATATTTGATCTCAATGATGTGGGGGGAAACTAATTTTATCTATTACCAAGAAAAGCTCCAGAAGCTACCTGAAAATTTTTCGTTTTAAAAACAGATTACTAAAAAGCCCTTAACCACAAACTTCCCCAGCAAAAGGCATTTAATGAGAGCCTGTCTAGGTTTCAGATCTTGACTTCAGTCTTTGACTTCCTCACCAAGCCGCATTCACCATTCACTACGTTAATTTAGCCTTTGGTGGCTAAGAGACCCTGCTCTGGAAGAAAGGGCGTACAGACAAACAAACAATCAAATTTTGTAAAATGTGCACAGAGAACCAAATTTCACTCCTTCATTCAGTCTTAACCTCTCCAGGCTGAAACCCCCACCTTCTCTGGAGGCCTGGGGAAGCAGTCCTGAACACTACACATCACTCCATGCACCTGCCTGATCAAAATTCCCAACAAAGCAGGTGCAGCAATGGGGGAGGGGCAGATCTCCGAGACAAACAACACAAGGGATTGCCAAGGTGTGGGCTCAGAGGCGTATGGGAAAGAGTCTGATTTGTAGCCAAACGGGAAAGTGAGCGGTGTGATCTCTGGAGGGCTTCTGACCACACTCTGTCGAGCGATGAGACAGAGACCCACAGCTGTGCTTGAGACTCAGACTCCTACTGCCCGATACCTTAGTAATTGTGACAGTAACATGCAATCCAACAAGCCTGAAGCAAGCCTGCAGTCATTCTGAGAATCTCTGCTAAAATCCGAGGTAAAGGAACAGGCAGAAGCTGGGAGACCGGAGGATGAGAAAGGGGATATAAGCGAATAGTTCAAAAGAAGACTATAGGTGACTGATTCATTTTAAAATGGTGTTCCCACAACTTCCCTGAGAGTACACTTCTGCCTTTTCTTTTAGACATCTAGCTGGGGATGGGGATATGGGTAACAGTGCTTGCTACATAAGCATGAGGACCTGTGCTGGATCTCTACAACCCATGTAAAAAAAAAATAAATAAAACTGAACATGGGGCTGGAGAGATGGCTCAGTGGTTAAGGTCCTCACCTGCAAAGCCTAATGACCCAGGTTTGAATCCCCAGTTCCCATGTAAAGCCAGATGCACAAAGTATCACATGCATCTGGAGTTTGTAGCAGCTGGAGGCCCTGGAGCACCCATTCTCAGTCTGTTTGTCTCTCTGCTTGCAAATAAATAATTTTTAAAAGAACTGAGTATTGGGCTGGAGAGTTGGCTTAGTAGTTAAGGCATTTGCCTAGAAGCCCAAGGACCCAGGTTCGACTCCCCAGTACCAACGTAAGCCAGATGTACAAAGCGGCACATGCATCTGGAATTCATTTGCAGTGGCTGGAGGCCCTGGCGCACCCATTATCTTTCCCTATGCCCCTCTCTCTCTCTCTCTCTCTCTGCCTCTTTCTCTCTCTCTCTCTCTCTCTAATAAATAAAATTTCAAAAAGTTAAAAAAAACAAAAAACACCTGAGTATGAGTGCACATGCCCCAGCACTGAGACAGAAGGATCACTGAGGCTTGATGGTCAGCCAGACGAACTGAAAAACAAGCAACTCCAGGTTCGGTGAGAGACTGTCTAGGGAAATAAGATTGAAAAACAAATAAAAGAAGACTCCTAACATTTTCCTTTGGCTTCCACATGCATGTATATGAGGTGTGCACATTTGCACATACATGTGCATATATCACATGTACACATATACAACAAAATTTAAATTAAAATAAATAAAAAATAGACCTCTAGTCATACTTTTAAAACACACAGAACTATGAAAGTCTTACAAAATTTGAATCTTAGAGTGACTCAGAGCTACACAAAATATAAAACCACCAGCTTCATTGTGTGTTCTCACGGTGGGACTTGAACCAAACAGCTTAGCTTCTCTGAACTCATCCGTGAAATGGGAAGCTGAAACAAAATCATGTATATATAGGTAATTAATAAATAATTGTTCCCTCATCCTGACAGAACTCATTTTTCCACAGACCAAGGAAGATCCTATAATGACTTTGTGGTACAACCCTGTGCTTATACACCATCTCATTCTGTAGCCCCGGGGACAAAGACCTTGCACAGCCCCAGAATGGGCAGGAAGCCAGGAAATAATGGGACAATCCTGAAATGGCACCACTGCCCCAGAAGGAAGACTATCTGTTAGAAAATAGGGCTGGGGGGATGGCTTAGCAGTTAAGGCGTTTGCCTGCAAAGCCAAAAGACCCAGGTTCAATTCCCCAGGACCCACATGAGCCAGCTGCACAAGGGGTCGCATGCATCTGGAGTTCGTTTGCAGTGGCTGGAGGCCCTGGCACACCCATTCTTTCTCTCTCCCTCCCCTTTCTTTCTGTCAAATAAATAAATATAAAATATTTTTTAAAAGAAAAGAAAAGAAAATAGCTTTCTCATAGACGTCTTGGGCCTGAGGCCCCAGTCCTCTCACATGGACAGCCTGAGGCAACGGAGAAATGGATAAGACCAAGCAAGCAGTCCCAGGTCTGACACTCACAGCTGATACAGACAGCCCAAAGAAAAGCCCGCATTGTGACACATGCCACCTTTCTCCTCTTGTGACATTTCCTCATTTGTGCCAATTTCACCAAATACTTAAAAAGAAGCCACTTGAGGCTACATCCATTTTTTTGCTATGAGGACAACCTCCTTGAGCCCCAGCTGGCTTTGCCCTTGAGAGAGAGGCTCCTGGGGCTGCAGTGTGACCAGCCTGGGTCGATAACTGCCATGCCCAGTATTATACACTTAATTATTTAAGGCAGGAGGCATTGTTTCCTTCACAGGGTAAAGCTTTCAGGGTATTTAAAATTCATGGGAGAAGCCAAGGAGTGGCTTTTTTTAGCTCCCTCCCTTGAAGCAAATGATAGGGCTTTCAGTCAGACCCCAATTCATTTTCCAGAATATTCTACCCCTAAGGTACAACTGCTTTAAAAAAAAAAAAAAAAAAAAAAAAAAGCAGCCCAGGTATGGTCCAACCTGTAATCCCAGCACTTGGGAAGATGATACACAGGAGGACTTCAGTGAGTTCAAGGTCAGCTTGGACTACATAATAAGTTTAAGCCAGCCTGGGAGATAGAGCCAAACTCTGTCTTAAAAGAATACAGGGCTTGGAAGATAGCTCAGCAGTTAAAGGTGCTTGCTTGCAAAGCCTTCCAGCCTGCATTTGATTCCTCAGTAACCGCATAATGCCAGATGCACATCGTGGCGCATGCATCTACAGTTTGTTTGCAGTAGTAAGAGGCCCCGGAGCACCCACATTCATTCCTTCATTACCTCTTTCTCTCATTGCAAATAAATTAGTAAAAAATATATTTTTAAAACACCAGATAGAGTGAGACCCTACCTTAAAAACAAACAAACAAACAAACAAACAAACAAACAAACAAAAAAAAAAACCAGAACCAAATAAACAGGAAAAAGAGACCACAAGAGTTTGAGAAAGAATCTATGATAAAGTCACACAGTATTAGTCAGCAGTTGACCCCATGGGAGTCACCTTTAAGTTTAGTGGTGCAAATTCTGTTGGTGCTGAAATAAGGGAAAAGCCCTAACCATCATTGGGTATATACTGGGAGTGGGGTGATGGTGAGGGGAGTCCCCTCGAAGAGATGAAGCTCTGCTTAGCCCACCCAGGCTTTGTGAACCCAACAGCAGAGACTATCTAAGAAGGTAACTGAGGGTGCGTGACGGTGAGCTCACCACCTTGGACAAGAGATGGGGGAGCTCTTCACAAAGGCAATGCCTAAAACAGTTTTCATACTGCACAGTAGTTGAAGCCATAAACACTGCAGGTCACCCACTCCCTAAGACAATAGTTAGCATTCTGTCTCCAGAAAGGAAAACACAGGTAAGATGTTCAGGGCCACTGCACAGAGCTGCATGCCTGGGTGTCTACAGGGTTGGGTGGCTGCAGGCGTTCAGCCCTCAGACAGCCTCTGAGGGCTGGGAAAGAAGACCCAAACGTCTTTATTCCTTGCCACAAAGAGCTGTGGACAAACCTTTTGTCAGTACCACAGTCTAGCCACTTCTGCCACCTGCCCCATGCATACCCACTATGACGAATGCTCTCAGGCTCCCTGGATGACCATGTGGAACCAAACCTATGCACCCTCCCACTGACCTGAGTGCCACCAGCTGGGTGAGCATCAGCCAAGCTCCTTCCTCTAATGGCGGCTACAAGGAGATGGCTCTCTCCTGGCCCCACCCTCACATCCATGTTCTCCTTTGTCTAGGCCAAATATGCTTAGGTCCTTTATACAAGTACTGTGAATATTTTTTGGGTCAAGAACCTTTTGGAAACAGATAAAAACTGTGGGCACCCATAGGAAAACATATGCACATCCACAACTCTCATGTGGGAGCATATGAGACCTCACATTAAGAACACCTCTTAAAACCAGGCATGGTGGCACACACTTTTAATCCCAGCGGGAGGCAGAGGTAGGAGGATTGCCATGAGTTCAAGGCCACCCTGAGACTACATAGTGAATTCCAGGTCAGCCTGAGCTACAGTGAGACCCTACCTCAAAAAAAAAAAAGAAGAAGAAGAAGAAGAAGAAGAAGAAACCCCTCTTAAGAGCTGGAGAGATGGCTCAGTGGTTAAGGCACTTGCCTGCAAAGCCTAACAACCAGGGTTTGGTTCCCCAGTACCCATGTGAGCAAGGTGGCGCATGTGTCTGGAGTTCGTTTGTGGTGGCTCGAGGCCCTGGCATGCCCATTCTCTCTCTCTCTCTCTTTCACTCTCTAATAAATAATATTTTTTAATATTTTTTAAGTTTAAAAAAAGACAAAAAAAAAGAACTCTTAACATCAGGCACCTGTGACTATGCACGGGGAACCCCCACAAGACTGGGCCCATTAGCATTCCCTTCTGGAAGGGAGGAGGGAGCATTGGCCTGGCCTTCCCACAAGCTGCATGAGCAGTTAGTAATTTCTGGAAAGGGAAGGGGCTCTTCTTCAGTGATGCAGCTGCCAGTACACTGCCCGCGGTACTACAGTAACTCCTCACCCATGCTCCTGTAAGTAACTCCATTTAAAGTCATCAAGCTAGACCTGGGTGGAATCGTTTCTTTGGTCTCTGGATGGGCTAAACAGATGTTTGCTTCTCTCCCCGAGAAAAGTCATATGACAGAAGCCCTCCTGATAAGTAAGCTTCCTTACAGAGCATGTGCTCAGGCCGCCTTGCTCTGCCTCTGCTCTGAAAGTCCTTCCACCATCCTCACCTGGATGCCCTCTGACACCCAGAACCAGATTCAGCAGGGCCTGCTGCCTCACAGCTCTCTCATATTTCAGTTTAAGTCCTCAGGGTTTGGACTGACTGCTGACTCAGGGGTAGCTCACTATCCCTCTCAATCCCCAAGTCCCTCTCATACTCACGAAAGATCTGCCACACACTACCACAGGGAAAGTCAACCAGCATCACCTGGCATCCATCAGTCCAGAAATGCACACTCATCTAAGTTTGAGCCAATTCTCCCTTCCTTTCTATTCTAAATCCCCCATAGGCTCGCTGAAAACCTTGGAAATCAGCCAGCACCAACCAACCCGGGCCAGAATATTCCCCTTCATGCCTTAACTGAAAACAGCTGGCCCCTGAGGACAAGCTTCACCAAACATGCAAGCTGTTCTGTCCCTCTTGCCCTAACACGTGCAGAACACAGATAGAGGCAGGCAGCTGGTGTGCTTGTGGCTCCCTCCAAGCCCTGAAGACCAGGCCATTCCAAGCACCTGCTTTTCACACACCCTCCCCGGCCTCCAAGTCACTTCCTGTCATTCACCAAGAGCTTCAGCTTCCTCCTCCTCCTCTTGTCAACGTCTCTATTCATACAGATGATCCCAATACCATTGTACCAGGCTCCTTGGGCTTCCTCAATGCCAGTGTCTTGATCCTCATGCCCCTTCAAGTGACTCTCACCCACAGCCACCTGCTCTACTCCTTCTCACCTGGAAATGTGAATTGCCCACCTCTGTGTCTCATGGCTCATACTTCCAGCTCGTTCACTTGGGCACTTCCCACCTCACAGAGCCCTCTAATGGAAAGACTGAACCCCTCTCCACCAGCTGGGGGCTAGCTTCTCATTCTTCCTTGGATGACCCACATGCACCTCACAGTCCACCACTATTGGTTGATCCTGGGAGAAGCCCTGCCTCCTAGCCTGACAACACCCCTCAACCTGATGCAGCCTGCTCATACCCAAGCCACCGGGCAAAACTGGGTGGATGAGTTTCACTTTAAATTCAAGTTCTCTGACCTCAAACTGTCATCTAAAATGACCCATGGCCCGGTGTTTCTCTGGGAGGCTTGCCACCCACTCCCAAACAATAATGTCTTCCTCTTCTCCTGCAGTTTCCTACTCCCTGTGCTCCACCCCTGCCCTCAGCCGATGAGCAGCCTCACATTCGTCAGAGAAGACAGGAGCCACAGATGCGACTCCTATATTTTCCCACCACACCTAAGCCGACTTGTATCTCCCCGCACGTGATTTCCTTTCCAAGGAAAGATGCCCTTCTCTCTCCTCCAAGGCACAGCCCTTCCCTGGTCCTCTGAACCCTGAGTTTCTCCTCTTCTCAAGGGCACAGCCCCTCTGTCCCCTGCCATGTGCACAGCAGCATTCCCTCTCTTTTCAGTTGTATGCTATTATCCCATGTCTCACGTCACGGCCAGGTGTGGTGGTGTGCCCTTGAGGCTGAGATAGGAGAACCACTGGGACTTTGAGGCAAGCTTGGACTACAGCGTGAGTTCCAGCAACCTGGACTAGAGTGAGGCCCTACTTGAAAAAAAAAATTTTTTAATTTACTTCATAAAAGAGGTCCACCAGTCTCTACACAATTCTTCCCAGCAGCCCATGGGCCTCCCAGCCCACCTGCTTGACTCTGGCGTGGCTCAGATCTGGGCACCAGCAGCCACCTCTCAGGAGCACTGAACATCAATGCCTAAGTCCTTCTCATCGGTATGATTTTCCTGTGGCCACCACTAGCTGTCCTCCTCCTTAACCAGCCACTCCTCTTCCATCGTTTGCTAACTCCAGCCGCCTACCAAATAAAGGATGGCACTCTGGGATCACCCTGAGCCCTCTCCTCTGCCTGGCCTTTCCTTGGGACATGCTGTCCAGTTGTCTCCTCTCTGCCCTCAAGGCTGAGCCTGGGTCATATAATCAGATGCTTCCTTCCGGTTCCACTGACGCTCCTAAAGAGAACACGCTGACACTGGACTCGGCTTCTCTCTTCCCTCCTAATGCTCTCCATCCAGGCTTTCCCATCTCTACTAGGAGCAAATCTCAAACTTCACGGGTTCCTCTTTACTTCTCCAGGCCCCTACTTGCCACATGTTATCGTGTGAAAGTTCAAACAAACCGTGAGTGGAAACTGCCCCCTTTCTCTCCCTCTCTTCTGAGACCTTCCCAGCCTCAGCATTCACTCTGACCTCTAGAGCCACCTCACTTGAACTCTTGGCCTCTTTCAACCCATTTTCCACAGGACACCAGCAAGGTTTTCCAGGAGTTAATAAGGATCCTGTTGTAAGCCTTCAATCTTATTCAGTTTTATTTGATCTCACCACACTTCAGTCCTTGCCATAGCTTCCAAGGTCCCACACAATTTCAGCCTCTGCTACTTCTCTCTCCAACCCTGGACTGGGCTCCTTCCTTCACTCGCTGACATCCTGCCACCCTGGTGTCAGCTTCTCAAACCTTCAGGGCAACTCCTTCCCGCTGCAGGTCTGTACACCTGTTTCTCCTTCCATCTGGGCACTCTGCTCTCTCCTCCACATGAAGTGGCTGCTTAAATGTCACCTTTTCAGAGATGCAGCTCATAACCACATGTTCTAAAAGCCTCAGCCCTTGTTTCTACCCTTTGTCATTAAGCACAATTTGCAGAGATTTTATTAGTGGATCCATTTATAGAGATTGGCGGGGAAGGGTAGGAGCTGAGATCACAGGGATAAGTGGAGTCTTGCCTCCCTCACTGGAACGTAGATTTTAAGGGACAAGGGCCATATCGGTTTTATTCACCATTGATTACATTTTGAAATAATATTCTGGATACACATTAAATTTTTAGCTTTGGGCTGGAGAGATGGTCCAGTAGTTAAGGTGCTTGCCTGCAAAGCCTAATGACCCTGGTCCAAGGCCCTAGTGCCCACATGAAGCCAAATGCACGAAGTGGCTGCATGCATCTGGAGTTTGTTTACAGTGGCTAGAGGGCCTGGTGTGCCCATTCTCTATTTGTCTCTCTTCTCTGTGTCTCTTTCTGTTAGCAAATAAAATAAATTTAATATTTTTAATTTAACTTTATCTCTTTAACTTTTTAATGTGCGTAACAGAAAATTAAAATTATTTATATGACTATCACGTTTGTACTGGAGAGCCCTGGCTTGGTTAGCAAGGGTAAGACCATCTCAGATTATACTGATCTGCTGACATAACTTCATATTTCAATAAGTCAAAAAAATTATTTATTTATGCATGTGTATATGGGTGTGACAGATCTCCTGCCACTGAAAATGAAGGCCAGACACATGTGCCAGTGTATTTTTGGGGGGTGAGGAGAAGGTCTGTCTTTACGTGGGTTACTGGAGAATTGAACATAGAATGGCAGGCTTTGTAAGCAAGCACCTTTAACAACTCCCCAGCCCCTCTAATAAAATGCTTTATGTGGTAAACAATATAAAGGACTGGGTGTGGTGGCTCATGCCTATAATCCTAGCACTTGGAGGCTGAGGTAGGAGGATTGCCATGAGTTCAAGGCCAACCTGAGCTACAACAGAGTGAGTTCCAGGCTATCCTGGGCTAAAATGAGACCCTGTCCATATGTATATATGTATGTGTATGGATGGACGGACAGACAGACATGAACCAAGTGTTTAGGGAAACACAAAGGACAGATAGGTCAGGCTAGGTAGTAGCATAGTGTGCTCAAAATATCAAGCTAATGAGGATAAAGTCATGAATCATCACTACTTAGCCGGATGCCTGGCGTGTACCTTATGTCAAGTACCCTCTGCACACTCGGATGTGAAGCTGGGATGACAGAAGATGTGTTCCAACACGGTCATACCGCAAACATCCTGCCAGCCCTCCCAGGCCGCTGTGAATGACACATCATCTAGATATTCTTGTCTGCTTAAGACTCAGTACTTCCCATCTCCAGCTCTCCTGGACTCGCTGAGAGAGAAACAGGGGCTTGCTAGGGTTTGGTTTCTCCAATTATCTCAGTGTTGGGCTGCTGTTAGATTCAGTGAATGGGCTGAAGGACAGCAATGTACAAAAACAATTAGTTGGGCTGGAGAGTTGGCTTAGAGGTTAAGGCACTTGCCTGAGGAGCCTAAGGACCCAGGTTTGATTCCGCAGTACACACGTAAGCCAGATGAGCAAAGTGGCGCAGGCATCTGGAATTTGTTTGCAGGGGCTGGAAGCCCTGGAGCACCCATTCTTTCTTTCTCTCTTCCTCCAATAAATAAATAAATTAATTAATTAAAAAAATAACAATCAGTCCCTCTTTCACGGTACACACACTACGATCATATGGTATAGAGAGAGGGCAGATACACATCTGCCACTCCCACATTGTCTCTGCTCTCTGGCCGAAGCTACCCTTCCAGGTCTGCACATTAATGTTCTCTCCCTCCAAGAGATTACCCGCTCCCATGGAGCAAGGAAATTCACTTCTCACAGAGGTTAATAAATTTACAGATCTCATTATTCAAAGAGGTCATGCCGGCAAGAATTTTAATGCATTTTTTTAAGGAAAAAGTCTTGAAGAATATTAACAATGGAACAATGCCTGGCTACTGGGAGATGCAAGGGCCAAGAGGTGACCCATAGGGTGGAGCGGACTCTCCTTCACGCAGTGTCCCCCACAGCATGCAGAGTCTGATCATAGGGGCCACTGTGCAACCACCAGCCTGCCTCTGCTCTTGCACCCAGATTGCTTGGCATGGTGGCAAGTCGCTTACCTGTGGTTACCTTTAAAAGCTAACATTCTTCATTCTTCAAGGGGCCCCTGAAGGCTAATAAATCTGTATTTGCCTCCTCTAACTCCATGCCCCAAACCCCTAAGGTAGCTCTACCAACCCATTCCTTTTCTTCTTGATATAGCCCCTGTCCCTCAAATCGATTCCTTAGCTCACACTAAAAAGAGCCAGCAGACTTACCTCTCTTGTTCTACTTCCTGCCACAGTGTCATAATGCCTGTGGGGTAGAGCCCTTGCTAACGTGTGTGAGGCCCTGGGTTCCATCCACAGTGCTGAGAGCTGAGTAAATGAGTAAACGTAGAAAAATGCCTCAGGAGTTGAGGTTGTCTGAGGACTGTCCTATGGCCCTTCAGAAGGTGCAGTCCTTCTCCTAAGCTCATTCTAGTTTCTTCCTATCTCCAACCTCTCTGCTGCTCTTTCTCTAGTATCTCTGATCTCCCCTTTTCTTTGCCTTCAGCCTCCCAACACATTCCACTCACAAAACAAAAATCAACCTTAGCCAGGCGTGGTGGCTCACACCTTCAGCCCCAGCATTCAGGAGGCAGAGCTAGGAGAATTACCATGAGTTCAAGACCAGCCTAGTCTACAGCGTGAGTTCCAGGTCAGCATGGGGCAGAGTGAGACCCTACCTCAGAAAAAAAAAAAAAATCAACAGGTCAGCCTGGGCTAGAGTGAGACCCTACCTCAGGGAAAAAAAAAAATCAACAACAAGAAAACACCTTCTTTCTACCCCAACTCACCTTCAAGTTTAGAGATTCTCCACTCCCTCACACATCCCTAAAGTGAATTTTGCCTGTGAATGGTTTGTGTTTTCCCACTTGACTGAAGCTGCTCTCACACTCATTAATGCTCCAATATTCCCAATCCCCTTCTCTGAGCTTCCGGAAGCCTCTGGCCTTGTTAAGGACACCCCTCATCTCCACTGGCTCCTCAACCTCTCCTCCAGCCTTTATTTGGGTCTCATCACTTCTTCCTTTTAGCTCAGGTCCTTTGCCAGAGTTCCATTGTCATCATCTTAACTCACTCTCCCATGGTCAGTCCAGCTCAGGCGATGGACCATGGCTGAGTTTCTACTTAGAAAGGGCACTTGTGGGAAGCTGGCCAAAAGTAGAAATTCACCATACACACACAATACTAAACTCTCACCCTTTCCTCCCTAAAGAACTGCCTCTCCTCTTGTGGTCCCAATAAATGAGCACTGCCATGATTAGCCACAGACCCTAGAAACATCCACATCTCTGGACACTCAGCTTCTCCCTTTTTCTCATCCCAACAACCACGAGTTGTGAACCCACCTCCCGTGTGACTTTCAGGGGGGCTCTGCCCTCCAGAAAGTGTGCCTTAAGAACATGGATTTTACTCTATAACAGGCTCAAGCTTAATTCCCAACATTGCCACTTCCTGGCTAAGAGCTTAAGCAGGTTACTGACTCTCTCATATCTGAGTTTCTTCAACTAAGAAAATGAGGATTGCTTCAAGAATTAAATGAGATATAATGAGTGTACACAGTGCACTCGACATAGAGACACCATGTACTCATTAACAATAGCTTAACTTGTGTCCAAATTTAGCAGCTATATGGGAAAGACTCAGTCTTTCTACCTCTAATCCCAGTGAGGTTTCCTATCAAGTGTTTTTCACTTTCACTGTGTCACGCACATTCCTGGAGGCTGCCTCGGATCCACTGCAGAACAGAACCAGGCTTGGATAAATCTATGCTCTATCTGCTCTCTCCTCTCCATACCTTCTACTTGCAACATTTCTTGTCTAGACCGTGGCTCCTTCCTAGAACATCTCTTTCTTTTCAACTTCTACTCTCCATCCTTCATCACTATCTCTAGAATAATTTCCCTAAAATAATTATTCTGCCCTTACTGCCCACAGACTGAAGTTCATAATATAGCATATTTCTGTCTCCCATCCACTGCCACATCTTCTGCAAAGCCATGTACACAAGGTCCAGGTCAGGCCTCATCTGTGACACAACTAACTGTCCCCTGCCCTCCAGCCTCACTCATGACTGGCTCCCTGCCACCCACAGGATGAAGTCCCAATGCCTTACCACAATGATCTCTCGCTCATGGCTTTCCTCCTGAGCTGTTCTCCTTGTACCTCGAACCACTCACCTTGAACTTCACATTCTTTCCTTGCCCCCATGACTACCAATAAACAGCTAGCGAACATCAGAATGGATGCTTTGACTTGATGACGGCTTCACAATGTTGGCATTATTACCATTCCCATTTCACAGAAGAGGAAATGGAAGCTCAAAGAAGACACTGTATCTTGCTTGAAGATACACAGTCCGTGAGTGGCCAAGTTCCCTGTTCTCAACGCCTCAGGTGCACCCTGTGCTTGAACACCCTGCTTCCTTACACGGTCTGCTTGGCAAACTCCTATTCATCCATCCTTCAAGACTCTGCTCAATGGACACTGCATTCAAGAAGCCTTTTCTCCTTGCAGAGTGGAGCAATTTCATCCTTATTAATATCTCAATAACGGGGCCTATTGTATTGCCCTAATTACCTTCTGGCTACCCATCTCCTCAGGAGGGGCCACCATGTTCTATAAATTTCTATGTTCCTGGTGCCAGAAACACAGAAGACATTCAGCATCCAAATGGGGTAGCCTTTGGTAAAAAGGTTAGGAAAGGGGGCTGGAGGGATGGCTTAGCAGTTAAGGTGTTTGCCTGCAAACCCAAAGGACCCAGGTTTGATTCCCCAGGACCCCATGTTAGCCAGATGCACAAGGTGGCGCATGCATCTGGAGTTCGTTTGCAGTGGCTGGAGGCCCTGGTGCACCCATTCTCTCTCTGTCTCTCTCTCTCTCTACCTGCCTATTTCTGTATCTCTCTCTCTCAAATAAATAAATAATTAATTAAAAAATATTTTTTTTTTTTTAAAAAAAAGGTCATCAGAAAGGAATGTACAAGGGACTGTGGAGATGGGAGATCCTGAAACCTACCAAAGACTCCACCTGGTCCCTGGAATCACAGTGCCCCATGCTGAAGCATCCTGCCTCAGGCCCTTGCATGGTTATTGGTTCTTCCAGGAATACCCTTCCCTCAAGTACCTATGTGTCTCACCCTCCTTCCTTCTGGTCTTTCATGCCTCCTTATCAGTGAAGCCTTCCAACCGGTTATCTGAAGTCTGTTCTACCTCACCCTCTGCTAGGTCACTTCCTTATCCTTTAGAGCAGTCTAATAAACTGGTGTCCTCCTCCTCCACAGGACTATAACCACCCCAGGCAAAGACGGCCATGGCTGTGTTCCCACCACTTACAATAGTGCCTGGCAGAAGGGCACAGTTTTCTGAAAGAATAAATAAATCAATGGGCAACTGATCAAATGAAGGGTTCCCCAGTAAGCAACACGAATCCCTAGTACAAACACACAAAAGAGAGCACCCTTCGTCTTCTGTCCACACTCACACCTCCCTAGGAAAGCAGCCAGTCGGCAGACTGGTTTTCTCCTTGGCATACTTGGCTAGCTCTTTGACCACTGACTGGGGGACCTTCTTCCATCTGTACCACCTGAGGCTTAGGAACACAAGGCTACACTTCAGAGGGCAACTTTCATGCTGTCTGGACCACCTGATGACAGGAAACCACTCTGGTACTGGTCTGGACTGGGAGAGGAGTGGTGACTACACAGAGCGGCCAAGGACTCAGAGCACCTAAGAAGATGAACAAGGAATGGAAGACTCAACCCATACTACCACCTCCAGAAGGTACCAAGAGTCACAAGCCAACCCGAGAGGAAGAAACGGTATTGCTACTAATAAACTTGGCCACCATTTACTGAGTGCTTCTGTGTCACGTGTTATGCTGATGCTTTCCAAACATGATGCTTTTTCTTTTTAAAGTCTTTACTTCTCACACACTACACACACACCATCTTATTCCCCTTAGTGAACCTCTCTTACCCCCCACACTCAAACCCTTCTTCTCAACGAACCCTTACTTCCTACTTTAATGCCCCCCCCTTTTTGATCCACTGAGTTAAAAATTAGGGTTGCAGGCTGGAGAAATGGCTTAGTGGTTAAGGCGTTTGCCTGTGAAGCTAAAGTATCCCGGTTCAATTCTCCAGGACCCACCTAAGCCAGATGCACGAGGGGGCGCATGTATCTGGAGTTGGTGTACAGTGGCTAAAGGCCCTGGCGTGCCCATTTCTCTCTCTCTTCCTCTGCCTCATTCTCCCTCTCAAATAAATAAAAATAAAATATAAATAAATAAATAAATAAATAAATAAATAAATAAATAAAAATAAAAATAAATTTATTTTTAAAAAATTAGGGTTGCTTGCATAAGCATGGGTGGGAGTTGATTTACTGGAGTATGGGTAAATTACCAGTGGTCTCATCATTGAAAAACTTTACTCCTCCTCCTCTAGTGACTATTAGCCGCTGCTATTAGCTACTCTGAGAAGTGTGAGTTATTATGAGCCCCCTCCCCTGACTATGACGAAATGGTGACTGGATCAGTCTTGTGCAAGAAACCATGGCTGCTTTAAGTCCATGAGTTTAACAGCCATGTCTGACCCAGAAGACAGCACTCCACAGCACTCCTCCCTGTCCTCTTGCTCTTACATCCTTTGCACCCCCTCTTTGGTGAGGGTCCCTGAGCTTTAGTATAGATGTCCTGTTTAGGGTTGAGCACACAATAGTCACTTATTCTCAGCAATTTTTCCAGCTATGCATCTCTACATTAACTATTGCCCATTGCAGGGGGAAAAAAAGTGAACCAGGTGTTGTAGTGCACACCTTTAATCCCAGCACTTGGCAGGCTGAGGTAGAAGGATCACCACGAGTTTGAGGCCACCCTGAGACTATAGAGTGAATTCCAGGTCAGCCAGAAAATCAAAAAACAAAACAAAAACTCTGATCAAGGGCTGGAGAGATGGCTTAGCAGTTAAGGAGCATGCGTGCGAAGCCTAAGGACCCAGGTCCAATTCTCCAGATCCCGTGTAAGCCAGATGCACATGGTGGTGCATGTGTGTGGAGTTCGTTTGCAGTGGCTAGAGGCCCTGGCATGCCCATTGTCACTCTTGCTCTCTCTCTCTCTCTCTCTGACTAATAAATAAATAAAAATAAAATCTTTTAAAAAAAAAAAACTCTGATCAAGGCTGAGAGCAGCACTAATCTATGGAAACAGACATAAATATTGAGAAGACAGTTTGACATCTTCTCCATTTAACATAGACCCAGCAATAGGTTCCCTCCTAGGGTCTAAGTTCCTAGCCACAGGCTTTTGATCCCAAATTCACCCCTGCAGAGTGGGTCTCAAATCCAATCAGAAAGTGGTTGGCTATACCCATAATAATCATGCCACTACTGTACCAGTGACATCTTGCCTAGCAGGTAGGTTGGAGAACACACAGGGGCCACAGGTGGAAAGGACTATTGATGACTTTTCTCCAGCAGCAGCTTGCATAGCACTAAGAAAGCTAATCAACAGGGAAGAAGCTTCCAGTTCAACTCTAGCTTGATTTCTCAGTCCTGCAACAACAGTGTTACACATTTTATATTTAACCATTTCAATCATTTAACAGATAAAAGACAGTGTAGTTGGATCTAGGGTATAGCTCTGTGAAAGAGCATTTGCCTAGCATGAGGGAGGAAAAGAAGAGAGAAGAAGAAGGGAGGGAAACACTTCTTAGAGAAATGCAATGACTTATCCAAACTCCCACAGCCAGCTAAGAGGGCTGGAGTTGGATCTGTTTTTATACCCAGCTACCCAGCCCAGCCCAGCTGACAACTGGCCCTTCCTGGGAACAAGCTCATCACGGGATGAACCAGCTAAGCCTATCCGGAGTCCACCTGGAGGAGGCAGAGCCCTTCCTCAAACCATCAGTGTGTCTCCATGCTGCCTCCACCAGGAGCTCCTCCTCCAGCCCTGGGGAGCGTCCCTGGCACCGGCTGCATTCCTTTTCCCCAGGAGAACTTTCGCCATCAGCCCTCTCCCCCCAGGACCATGCAACCAGAGCAGCCCTCCTCTTTCTCCATTTAGCTAAACAACTCCAATTAAAACCCTTCCCAATTAAAGATCCCCAGAAGGGCTCCAACGCAAAGGCAACAGGGTCTGCAATATCCTTCACTAATTAGGTCCCCATGGATGGCCCCAATGCAGGACCCAGACAGGATGCCCCCAGAGCTCAAGGTACCAAAGGGCAGGGCAAACGACGGGGTTAGCTAGAGCCCCAGCGCAGCTGGGAGCCCATCTTGCTGTGGCTCTCCCTTGGCCAGGAGGTAGCCAGGTACCAAAGGATTTCTTAATTCCTGGCTCAAGCGGACTACTTTGCCCGAGAGCCGTGCCTTATCCCCAAGCTTATTCACAGAGGTAGAGAGCCCAGGGTGTCTGGTTTCTCAAAGGAATAATAAGTAGACTATCACACAGGCTTGTGAATAAAAATTTTTTAAATCTCTCTTGTCTTTGACAAATGTCTAAATGTGTTCCCAACAAGCATATTTTTATTCTAACAAGTTAATTTGAAATATAATTTAAATAATTTCTACCAGAATGATACCATATGACTAACAGCACCTTGGTGGCAGAAGTACTGGAGACTTGATCATGCATTGAGAGGCTTCCATCCTGCCTCTTCCCACACAGAACGCACCCTGCTAGAAGACGGGTGCGCCATGCCAGCTCTCACCTCCAAACCTATAAATATGCCTCGGGGGCTGCCTGCGTGCGCAATACCTAGAAGATGCGGACACACAGCAGGCAGCGTTCAAGCTGAAGAGACCCGGGGATCAAAACCAGTGCACAACAGAAGCTCTTTGCTCCGACTCCTCACCATATATCTTTTTGCTCAGTTTTATTAAGCAAACTGTATCTCTCAAGATCTATTAGGTCAAGACTTGGTTCACGGAGGACTTCGGATATTTTGAGAAATCTCTTTCTACTGTTGTAAATGATCTATTTGAGGCTAGCTGTTTCACATTTGATGAAACTGAAGGAAGTTTTTCTTGTCAAATGGAAATGAGCCCCCACCCCATGTTCCAAAGAAAAATCCTTTTTCTATGGGTTTTATATGCTTACCTAAGCTGAGGTGACCACTAAATTCACCCAAGTGCATGCACCCCACCCCATCCCTGGGTATATTTTGTGGTATTGGGAACAGAACCCAAGGTCTCACATATGTGAGACCTACACACATGCTCTGTCTGCCACTAAGCTATATCCCTGGCCCTTTTTAAATTTTTATTTATTCATTTGAGAGACAGAATGGGCACACCAGGGCCTCTTGCCACCACTGCACATGAACTCCAGACACATGTACCACTTTGTGCATCTGGCTTTATGTGGATCCTGGGGAATGGAACCTGTAATGATAGGCTTTGCAACCAAGCACCTTTCACTGCAAAGCCATCTCTCCAGCCCTAGCCCTAGGCCTAGCCCTTTTAACTAAAGCAAGGAATATAATGTTCTTCCTATATATATGTCTCTTGTCAGTCTTCTCTCCAAGGGAATCCTCTTTGAAGAAACACAAAGGTACTTTGAAGTATTGGGTTGGTGGGGGGACATGACATGGGCGTTTATTGTCCCATCCATGCCGTAAAAGCAGGATTACTCTGTCCTGATATTTCCAAACAAGGAGAAACAATTGGAGCAGCTGGGGTCTCAGTCTACCACCCACCCTTAGCAACAGCTACGAATCCTTGGTGTTTTTACCAAGATTCACTAAGGAGCAGTGACTCACACAAAACTACATAGGCTCTCCAAATTACCCAATGTTAATTGTGATCTTGGTCTCCGCTACCATTTATTTCCTTTAGTAATTCATTTAAAGCCAACAACTGCCTTGAGGCATTGTCCAAATGTCTTTTTTTAAATATGCTGCCTTGTTCTAGAAATGACTTAAGCAGGTTTGCAAAAAGGTATTCAATTTTAGCAAAATGACAAGTTAGAAATAGGTGTGGATTTCAAATGATGATGTATTTTTTTTATAGCTATTGGCATGGAAAGATGTCCACTCAAGACATTTTAAGTTTCAAAAATGATCTTAAAAAAAAAAACAGATATATAAGATGATCCTAGCTTGATAAAAACATTTTTCTCTTTGTAGACACAGACACACAGTGTCATTTATACATGGGGAAAAAAGTATGCAAAGACAGATATCCAAATGCTGATTGAGGTAATCCCTGAGGCGTGGGATGGCAAGTCATTTTCACTTCCTTCTTTCTGCTATTTTTTTTCTAGTATGAACATGTAATGTTTTTATAATTAGAAAGAAAGTAATTTTCATTTTGTTAAAAAAAGAAAAGAAAAAGAAATCAGTAGATGAGAAAGGGGAAAGGCAACTAGAGGGTAAGGCCCCGAAGTAAGGCTAGAAAGAAAGTAATAAATGAGCTATGATGAACGTGCTAGGGCATTACAGAAGAGACCTGGTAATTTCCACAAATCACTGCATCTATTAGAAAAAGCAAAAGCCCCCTGCTCTGCTGGGGCCCTCCTTCAGGGGACTGCATGCAGGCTGAAAAGTCCCAACAATCCTCAAGGACAGATGCTTCCAACGTGAATGATGACATTTCCCAAAATAAAAGTGGCCCCAAAACATATAATCTGGCCCTTGTTACCTCCCTGACCTCTTCACCTCCACTCTCCCTCTCACTTATTCTGCACTAGCCACACTTGCCCCTTTCCTGTTCTTTACACCATGCCAGGCCTGCTCCTGCCTCAGGGCCTTTGCACTAGTTGTTGATTCTGCGAGGAATCCTCTTCTCTCAAGTATCTGTGTGTCTCGCCATTCTTCCTTCAGGTTTCTCATGCCTCCTTCTCAGTGAGGCTTTCCAACTGGTTACCTAAAATCTGTTCTACCTCAGTATCTTCTAGATCACTTCCTTCTCCTTTCAGAGTTGTCTAAGAAACTGAACTTTAAAATAGTTTTATTTTAGAGAAAGAAGCAGAGAGAGAGAGAATATGGATATGCCAGGGCCTACAGCCACTGCAAACAAACTCCAGACACATGTGCCACCTTGTGCATCTGGTTTATGTGGGTCCTGGGGAATCAAACCTCTGGCTTTGCAGGCAAGTGTCTTAACTGCTAAGCCATCTCCCTAGTCCTAAACTGAATTTTATAACCAAAACAGGGCTGAAGAGATGGCTCAGTGGTTAAGGTGCTTGCCTGCAAAACCTAATTACCCAGGATCAATTCCCCAGTACCCATGTAAACCAGATGCACAAAGTGGCACATCTCTCTGGAGTTCCTTTGTGATGGTTAGAGGCCCTGGTGTGCCCATTCTCTCCCCCCACTTCTTTTTTATCTCTATGCATGCAAATAAATAAATAAAATTTTATAACCATAACAAAACAAAAAACAATCCAAAAATTTCTATTCACATTCACTCAATATACATTTAGTCAGTCCCTTCCACATTCTGTGTCTTTTCCCAACTCAGACACTGAGAGTGCTGACTCTAAATGAATGCTTAGGGCCCTTTGGCACCTCCCCAATAGGGCATCTTTGCTCGATTCCCCAGATAGATGGGCATCCCACCACCACCTCTTACATCCTTCAAGTTCTATTAACAGTTTGCTAACAGACACAGCAATTAAACACAGCACAGGCATCTGCATGTATGGCTTATCTGCATTTTTAAAAATATATAAGCCCCAGAGAGACAGGAGCAAAGTAGTAGGTCTGCTCCTCTCTGGGTCTCCAAGAGTACTGGACAACTTCTTCATAGGTGGGGTTTGAATTGACCTTAGTGAAGTTCAGAACAACCACATCAAGACCGAGGGAAGACAATTGCACCTTCAGAGAACAGAATGATTACATCCATTTTAGTTAACTCAGAACCTGAAGCAAAACCCTACATCTTGTAGAAGTGACATAGCTTGCTATGATTCTGGGGGAATGGAAAACCAAAGAAGGAAAGAACATCAAAAGAAAGCTAATCAGTATAGGTTACCGAAAGGCAGCCTGTGGTGTCAGATAACCAAGATTGTGGCATTCATACAGCTGTGAGATAATCTTGGCCGAACACAACAAGTAAGTGTAAATTGAAGGCCAGGCAGTAATACAGTAGATCTTATTTGTAAACACTGACAAAATCATCTAAGAGTCATATAGCAGACAAGCTGGCTGTTCTGTTGGCCTTTTACAGAAGGATAAAAAGATAATTTACAACCCCAATACATGTGACAGCAGACAGCCTGAAAATTAACCCCATCACAATAAAAACTAAATGGCTTGCTTTAGCATTAAAAGAAAACTGCATCCAAATGTGAGCCCTTTCTCTCTTGGCCCTAGTGACTCCCAATTAAGGAAACTATATAAAAGGTAATCCAAAAATTATCACAACTTCCAGGCTAGCGTCCAAGCAAGGCTCCCACTACATGCAAACAATAACTCAATCAGAAGATATTTAAGGAGGGCCTCTGAGGTCAGCCACTGTGTTGGGATACAAGTGAAAAGGAAAGGCCTTGGACACTGATACTGGAGGGGAACAAAGTAGAAATAAGTAACAAGGCCCAAGTTATGGCAAGCAACTGTGGGCTACAAAGGTGGGGCTAGGTTAGAGGTGTGGAAAAGAGTAACCTGGGGGTGGTGCCTAAGAAGGGACCACAAAGTCTGAAGAGAAGAGAGTATTCCAGGCTTCCTAGAGCCCCAGGCCAGGCAAGAAGAGGAAAGGAGGCCAGGAATCCATAGAATGTACTGAGGGATATACTGGAGATGGGGCAGGGGCCAGCACCTAGTCTGCTGACGGGTGTTGAAGAAAGAGAGTGACGTGATCTGATTTGCAATCTTAAATGCCAGTCACTTAGCTCCTGGGAGAAGAGATAACCCAGAGTAGAAGCTGGAGGGCAGGTTAAGAAGTCTGTCCAGGGTGGAGATGATGACAGCTGGGACTGAAGTGGGCCATTGTGATTATGGGGAGACTGTGCAAGCTCCAGATGTGTCCTCGAAATAGAACCCACAGGGTCAATGACAGCCTGGATGTGGGACATGGAAGAGGACCAAAAGTGACTCTTGTCAAACAGGTGGATAAATGGTGGGGCCATTGACTGGGATGGGGGTGGGGGTGGAGGGCAGAAGAGCAAGCTTCGGCGATGGACAAAAATGGGGAGCACTGAGAAAGGTCTGTGTTGGAAATAAAAACATTGGGGTTCACTTAGAGCAACGTGTAGTCTGGCTGGGGAGGTAGCCCAGAGATTAAAGGCGCTAGCTTGCTAAGCCTACTAGCTGGGTTCAATTCCCCATTACCCACATAAAGTCAGATGCACAAAGTGGCACACGCATCTGCAATTCATTTGCAGAGGCAAGGGACCTTGGAATGCCATATTCATTCTTTCTCTTCCTCAAATAATAACAGTATGTTTTTAAAAAAAAAAAAAAAAAAAAGCAGCTATGTGGAGTGGTGGGAGTAAGATGGGGGGAATGGGATAACGTGACCTAGGAAAGATGTACTGATAGAGCAAAGGAACCAGTACCTACGTGACCCACGACTGGGAGTCAGACAAGGGAGCAATCAGCAGGGAAGGTGAACCAGAGCCATCCGGGAGGTAAGGAAAGGCAGTGAGGTGTGGTGTCAGAGGAATGGAGTGGGGAGCTGTTTCAAGGACACGAGGGAGGGGCCTCAGTTAGGAATGCCACTCAGAGGTGAAGTAAGATGAGGGTAGAGACCTGGCAGTTTCTGTGCAGGGGTGGAGGCAGGAGCCACAGTGGAGTGTGGGAAACAAGAAAAAGGTAGGAAAAGACAGCAGGTGGAGATAGAGGTTTGACCTGTCTGAGATTTCTCCAGAAGGGGAACAGATGCAGGAGAGGTATGCAGGACGGAGGGGGAGAGGCCAAACTGTATTGTCCACTAGCTACATGTGGCTATGTGTATTTAAATTAAAAGGTAAGGTCCTCAGTCACACTGGACACATTTCAAGTGTCCAGCAGCCTCACAGAGCTGGTGGTCGCTGTACCACACCATGCAGATACAACGCATTCCCAGCACTGCAGCTTCCTGGGACAGCAGTGAGCTAGATCGTGCATGCTCCCACACTGATGCTAAGAAAAAGTTAGGAAGGAAAGGGGTTCTCTGAAAAGGTGGAGGGGGATGGGTGGGAGAGGCTACCCCAGAGGGAGCAGGGCTCTGCTAGGACAGAAAGGGGGACTGGCCATTCAGCGAACAGGCAGGAAGGACAAGGATGCAGCTAGACACCGACGGTAGGGGATGGTGGCAAGAGGAAGGCGTGCATTCCCTTGGTCTGTGGCTGCTGTCTTTTCAGTGGAAAAGCAGGCAAAGAGTGTGTAGAAAAGGGAGACTAGAGGTCTGAACTGGGAGCAGGTATGAAAGTGCTGCCTTGGTGAGCAGTACACACCTAAGGTGGAAACACATCCTTGTGGGGAGAGGTAGACTCGGTGGGTTGTTTTCATTTTCTTAAATCCTGGCCACATCTTCACAGCAGAGCCAGGACAAGGCTTTTCTAGGGACCACAGCCAGACTAGCTACAGGCTACCCTCTCTTGGTTCTTCCCCTCCATCCTATCCAACTCTCAGAAGGGATAGCAGTGGTTCTACTTGTGGTTAAAATGGCTCCCTCCATCCACTTCCACTGTCTAAACTATTTATCCAGCTTTTAGTTCCATCTCAATTTACAACCCTGGCTTGTACATTCACCGAAACTACACAAGAAGTAGGTATGTTAAAAAATGGCAGGGGTAGGAAAGAGTTACAAATCAGTCCTTACCTATAAGGAGTGAGAGTAATATACATGTATTAGATGATATTAAAATTACATGAAAGACATGGTCTGTGTTTAAACAAAATCCCCAAGCTACTCCTCCCTGCTTTTCCACAAACAAAATATTATTTTTCTGACATTTTCTTTAAGCTTTTATGAGTAAACATTTTCATTTTCACAGATCTATTTGATCTCAATCACAGTTTCAGTATTTGTTTGTGACCATGCAAGTGGGCTTGGTTGGTTTTGTGTCAGCTGGTGGTGTGTGTGTGTGACAGAGAGGTGGGGGGAGGGAGAACAGAGAGAGTTAAAATTACCAGATCCCTTTTATATTCCATCTTGAGACCTACATTTGCTAACTCCTTTCCAAAGATATATATTTTTTTATTTTTAGAGAGAGACACAGAGAGAGAGGGAGAGGGAGACAGATAGAGAATGGGCCCGCCAGCAGTCTCTCAGCTGCTGTGAACGAAATCCAGATGTGTGTGCCCCCTTGTGGGCAAGTGCAGCATTGTGTCCTTGCATCACTTTGCATCTGGCTAAACGTGGGACCTGGAGATTGGAACCACTGGAGATTGGAACCAGCGTTCTTAGGCTTAGGAGGCAGGCGCCTTAACCGCTAAGCCATCTCTCCAGTCCCTCCAAAGATATTTTTTAAGTATGAAATCTGAGAGTCTCAAAGGTTCCCACTGCTCAAAGATCACCTTTTTTTTTTTTATATGCATTGAAGAATAGCTAGAAATATTACAGAAAAACTGCCCTCCCAGCTAGGGTACCCTTCTGGTTGCTGTCAGCGTGAATGGGCAGTGTAAGCAAACTTCCTTGCCCAGCTCTGTCCCCTGTGCCCAGCTCTGTCCCCTGTACTCAGCTCATGTTGGCCCACAGCCATCATATTCCTCTGTCTCAGCTTCTCTCTTAGCCTGCCCAGGTCTCCTCCAAATGCTCTGCCAACCCCACGGATGAAGGACTTGCCAGACGTGACTGGATCTAGGCACAATAAAGCCACTATAGGGGCCTGGTCAAGTCACCAAGACCATCTTGCCCCTTTCCAACGGCACCTTGGCCATCCACACTCCACCCACCCCAAGCAGGAAAGCAAGGTGTCTATCCCCACCATGCAGAAGGGACTGAGTTTTAGGAAGGACTGTTTGATGAATGGTGGGTTCAACAGCAAGGGGACAGAGCAATTCAGGTACTCTGGTTCCCTAACCCATCAAGGCCCACCATCAGGCAGTGGCCTAGCCTCTGCCCATGACCACGTTTTAGGTGTCCTGCCCCTTCTTCAGATGTGTATCAGCTGTACAACCTGGAAGAAGTGACCAAACTATTTCGAGACTCAGTTTCCTCATCTGTAAGGCGAGCTCAGTGGGTGCATTCCCTGCCAGTGAACGCAAAAACATTGGGGTAAGCATCAGGGTGCTCTCACGTCGGGGGTGGGTGGATGGATGTTCAGAGCACAGCGGTTCCCTGACTCACAGCGCCTATTGCTCAGAGGAGGGAGAGAGGGACGCCGGAGAGAAATCAATCCTGCTTTTTAAATTACTTTATATACTCAAAAGCATTAGTCACTTCACCAGAGGATTTCCAACTTCCCTCTCAAGCACACACGGCTCAACGCCGGTTCCTTAGCAGATGTCCACCATCCTCAGCCATCTCTATGCCGCCTGCAAGTCCACTATCCCTACGCTGAAGAGGTGGCGGGGGGAGCAGGTTATGACTGGGTGTGTTTCCTATCCAGGAAAACTTCGATTTCCATTTCGCTGGTGATGAAACCCAAGCCTTGGAGAACAAGCGAACCGTTTTCACACTCCCAAGCCCAGGCCCTGGAGTTTGATGGCTCCAGGGGCGAAGGAAGCCCGCGCCCCCCGTCCCCCTCTTGCAATGGCCTAGGCGCTGGAGGCCAGGTGTCCCCCCACACCCGGGGCTGGCAGACGGGGCAGGGCCGCGGGGTCGGGAGAGTGTGGGTGGGTGGGGGGACCCAGGCCGGTGCTTCGGGGTTCACTCGGGGCTCCAGCCGGAGCGCTGGCTGGCTGGGATTTTTTTGGGGGGGTAGGGCTCACTCACCCCATCTCCGGCGCTGCTCGGACGGCCGCTCCGACGGGGCCCGTGGCGCTCGCTCTCTGCTCCCCACGCGGCACATGCGGCGGCCCGTGTGCGCCCGGCTCAGCCCCGGCGCCGATCCATCCCGCGGGCTGCGCGGCGGCTCGTCTGCCGGTGCCGCGGCCGCCGCCAGGCGCGGGAGGGCGGGCGGGCGAGCGGAGAGGGCGGGCGGGCGGGGGCTGGGCGGAGCCTCCCCTCCCGCCCTCCAGCCCCGCTCCTTACGTAACCCCGTGGCCCCCCGGCCGCTGTCCTCCGAGAGGCATGGGGGGCGGGAAGGGGGCGCGGCGGCTGCGTGTGCAGCGTGCCCCCCACCCCACCCCGCACCGCGGCGCCGTCGCCGTCTTCTTCCCTTACAGCCCCCTTCCTCCTCCCGGTGGAGCCCAGCCAGGCACTGGCGTTCCCCCCCACCCAACCCACCCCGCCTCCCTCGGCGGTTGGTACAGAGCCTGGAACATCCCCTCTGCTAGACTTGAACTCCCACTTGCAGCGGGAAGGGACTTGGCGACCACCTTTAGTTTGCAGATGAGAACACTGAGCTCGCACGCCCCCTACTCCCGTCCCCTGAGGAGAAGTCCAAGGTCACATGTTCAGGTTAGAGCTCAGGTCCCAGCGTGTGAGCTGGGCACGGACATGCACCCATCTCCTCCACTTAAAACCCACCTGTGCCAGTCTGGATGTCCTTATGGTACCTGGCTCATGAGAACCAACTTGACAGGGAGGAACCTATATCCCAAAAGCTGGTGCTCCGGACTCTTCCCTGGGCTGGGATCCCCTACATAGAAGGTCACTGATTTTAAGGAGTAAGGTCCTGGATCCCTACCAAAGGCCAGAACTGACGCCATCGGACTCTTCCTTCCCCTCTGGGCCTTCCACCGGATCATCTTATGCTGAGAGCACACTGACCACAAGAGCGCAAGAGCCTGACCCTCTCTTCGCAAGGTAAAAAAAAAAAAAAAAAAAAGCCCAGGGACAAGGGGACAAGCAGGTGGAGCAGGACCACCACCCTGACCTCGTCTCTCTTGGGACAACTGTCACCTGCTAACCTCTACAGTCTCCTCACAGGAGCACCAACCCCTTTCTAATCTGTACTGCACACTGTGGTCGTGTCACTTTCCTGAATTAAACACCCTTCAGTGGCTTTCTTCCCACTGTCCACTGGGTAGGGTGAGCCTACACAGTCCACAGCTGCCTGCTGCCTTTTCTCCTCCCGCTCTGCCCTTGCTCTTTTTACTCCAGCCAGCTGGCCGTTCTAGCAGCTCTTGCACGTGCTATATACTCTGTCTGGGAAGATTTTCCCCTCTCCTATCTCTCACCCCAGCTCCCTTTTCTAGTTAAGTCCCACATGCTCTTCAGATCTCACTTCAACTGTCATTTCCTTCGGGAGCTTTACCTAATGCGCTGGAGGAGATCATATGCTTCTTCTGTGTGTTTTCCTTCCTTGAGTTTCTTGTTAGGATCCAATGTGAACTTACTGGTCTAGTATGCCTCCCAGACAATCTACAAGCTCTCAGGAAACCTTGGCTTTTTTGCCCATTATTGTATCCCCACTATCAAGAACGGGACCTCAAAGTCCTCCACAAATGTTTGCTGAAAGAATAAGCAAATAGGCCAGGCCATACCTGCACAAAATTGGCCAGGGTCTGTACACACAGGCAAGTCTATTTAGAGCCAGGGCTGATGAGCCCTTGGCCCTCAGAAGGAAGCACATCTATGACAAACTGAATTCCAAAAACCAGAGCTAAGCCAAGGTGCTTGAGGGGAAGGTGTTGCTGATAGGATCTAGGAGAGGAGCCAGCAGAAGGGGGATAAAGGGCAGGCACCAGCTCTGGTGGACTAAGGGTACCAGGTGCCAGCAGTCTCCATGTGGAGGGGCCAAGTAGGGCAACAAGCCCCAGATGGGAGTTTCCTTTCACTCACTGATGGAAAGGACACACCCACACCACCTTGACAAGATGCAAGGAGAAGGCAGAACAGGTGGGGTGGTGAATCACCCTGGCTGTACAGTCAGAGGGAGGCAGGAGCATCTTGAAGTGTGAGCCCACTAGAGGTTAAATGCTCTGTGATTAAACTAGCTGTCACTCTGGGACCAAGACTTTCCCAGAGCGAGGAAAGGGGGAGTTAAGAGATTTGGCAATAGATGTTCTTTCTTTCCTCCCCCTTCTGGCAGCTATTCCTTGGGGGGGGGGCGGACATGGCCTTCACTCCTTTCCTTCAACCCTCTGATAACAGGCCAAGCTGGGTCATACAACTCAAGAGTTTTTCCTGAATGCTCCAAACTCACTGTTCTCCTCTCGAGCAGTCCTTATTGGCAATATGTCATCATCTTGTAATCTTCCCAAGAGGGAGACCACGTAATTTCTCTATCAGAGGCCCTCCACAGAAGCCAATGCAGACACATTTTTTCCCCTGTGGAAACTCTACCCTGTCCTTGGTCTCCAATGGCCCTTGTTGTCAAGGGAGATGATAGGTGAAATCTATGCTTTCAAAAAGGCTGAAGTGAAAAAAGAGATTCTATGCCAGCTGGTGGTTGAAGTCAGGCAGAGGAGAGCCAACATAACTGAGTGTAAGAGAAGCTGATGGAAGAGAGAGGCATGGCCCTTGGAGAAGGCAGGAGAGGATGGGATCCAGGCCAAGGTAGAGGTGCTGCACCGGGGCAAGGCAGGAATGGCTGAAAGAAAGCGTGCCTGGTGGGCTGCTATTTTTTTTTAATTTTTTGGAGAGAGACACACACACACACACACAGAGAAAGGGAGAGAAGACAGATTAGAGATGGGAGGGCCAGCAGCGTCTCAGCTGCTGTGAACGAAATCCAGATGCGTGCACCCCCTTGTGGTCAAGTGTGGCATTGCGCCCTTGCATCACTTTGCATCTGGCTAAACATGGGACCTGGAGATTGGAACCTGCGTTCTTAGGTTTAGGAGGCAGGCGCCTTAACTGCTAAGCCATCTCTGCAGTCCAAGGGCTGCTGTTTCTAAAGAAGCAAGGACATCTATTGAGCATGAAGGAGGGAGTAGACAGTCGAGTAAGTGCCAATTTGGAACACAGGTGCTGAGAGAACTGAGAGACTACTGTTAGGATGGGTCCATAGTTGGAAACCAGCAAGCAGGGATGCTCCACATTGGCTGGAACCCAGACCTTGACCAGAACAACTTCAGAGACTCAGGATGCTTGCCATTCTGTGATGACAGCAGAGGTTTCCAGAATCTGAACACCAACCATAGACAGTTGGTCTGAGGAGCATTCTGCATTCTAACTGGGCCAGCTCACATAACCATGGGTAACTCACCAGAGAACCGTATCCAAGCGAGGAAAACAAGAAAATGGAGAGCTGGGGCTGTAAGTCAGTGGTAGAGTACTTGCCCAGCATGCATAAGGCCTTGAGTTCCATCCCTGACATCACAGCAAAAGAAAATAAAACAGCTCCCCAGTGTCCTTCTTCTTTGTTGCTCACTAATTCTCCAAGGCCCCCAGGCAGAGAAGCACCTTTGTATCTAGCAGGGTAGCACTCCACATCTCTCTGGCTTCTTGCCTCTCAAAAGCTACCTCCTGGGGCTAGGGAGATGGGTGGCTCAGTGGATGAAAAGTTTGCCTCACAAGCACGAGTACCTAAATTTGGATCCACAGTACCCACATAAAGCTATAGTGAGCTTCGGGACACCCAGCATTGTCTAGGATGAGAAGGGAGGTAGAGAAAGGAGAATCTGTTGGAAGCTTGTGGGCCATCTAGCCAGGGGAACAGAGCAACAGATAGAACTGTTCATTAAATGAGGTAGAAGGCAAGCACCCACACCTTCACTGTAGCTCATCTCTCCCCACCCTTCCCTTGCACACATCCAAGCTAGTTCCTGGAGAAATGGCTAGTCCTAAATCTAAGCAGGGTGGAAAATACAAGATGAGTATGGAACATCTTGTTACTCCAGAAATTGAGGAAGTACACAAAAACTATAGCTTGTAGCCAGGCTTGGTGGCTCACACCTGTAATCTCAGCATTTGAAAGGCAGAGATAATAGGATCATGGACTGCAGAGATAGCTTAGTGGTTAATGCACTTGCCTGCAAAGCCGAAGGACCCAGGTTTGATTCCCCAGGACCTACATAAGCCAGCTACACAAGGTGACACCCGAGTTTGTTTGCAGTGGCTGGAGGCCCTGGAGCACTCATTCTCTCCCTCTCAATCAATCTCTCTCTCTCTCTCTCTGCCTTATGTTCTTTCTTCCTCTCTTTCAAATAAGTAAATAAATAAAATATTTGTTTTTAAAAAATGATTACCACAAATCTGGGGTCATCCTGGGTTACACAGTGAATCTCAGGTGAGCTAAACTGCACTGTGAGACCCTGTCTTATAAACAAACAGTAGGACTGGAAAGGTGGCTCAGCAGCTAAAGGCACTTGCTCTGTAAACCTGCCCATCAGAGTTCAAAATCCCAGCTCCATGTAAAACCTTATGCAAAGAGGCCCATGTATCTATAATCCCAAAGCACCTGTGGTGATGGGGGGAAGGCCAGTTAGGCTGGCTTTTCCAGCAGCAAAACCATGAGAAATCTTGCCTCAAAAAAGTTGGAAGGACAGGACCAATATCTCGAGGTTGTCCTCTGACCTTCACAAGTATGCATCTGCACGCACACATGCACACTGAAAATTTTTTAAATTTAAAAATAAACAAACAGCCGGGCGTGGTGGCATACGCCTTTAATCCCAGCATTCGGGAGGCAAAGGTAGGAGGATCACCATGAATTCGAGGCCACCCTGAGATTACATAGTGAATTCCAGGTCAGCCTGGGCTAGAGTGATACCCTACCTTGAAAAACTGAAAAATAAAATAAATAAATAAACAAAAAATAAACAACAACAACAAAAAAAAACCTTGGAAACATACCAAAAAGACCCAGAAGTCACCTGAGAGAGTTCCCAATAGGACAATTTGAGAAATAACTATATCTGAAATAATTATAATTCAAAATATAAAATAGATACATGGCTGGGTGTGGTGGCACATGCCTGTAATCCCAGTACTTGGAAAGCAGAAGGAAGATCAAAACCAAACTGGTCCATGTAGCAAGTTCCAGACTAGTCAGAGCTACACAGTGTGACCCCATCACACACAAAACAGATACACATGAATTATTAGAGACAGCTTTTTCTTACAGAATAATTTGAAATGTTATGTGCAGAGGGGAGTTTAAGATACCACTATCACCTCACCATTACCCCACCTCTGACCCACTTAAGGATAGGCAAGTCTTAGTGATGTGATTCCAAAGACTTGCTCATGAAACGTGGAAACAGTACCATTTAGGAGAAGAAGTCTTGTGGATACAATCAGGAGTGATTAAGGTTCACATCACCTGTGATGTCATGTTCGCATCATGTATGTCTCCATAATCAGAAGGGCACATCACTTCTGTGAAATTTTTCTCCAACCCATAACCTCAGTTAATCATAAGAAATATTTCAGCCAAAGCCAATTTTTAAAATCCATTTATTTATTTGAGAGAGACAGAGAGATAGTGAGTATGGGTGCTCCAGGGCCTCTAGCCACTGTAAACGAACTGCAGATGTATGCACCATTTTGAGCATGTGGCTTTACATGGGTACTGACTGGGGAATCAAACCCAGCCCATCAGGCTTTGCAAGCAAGTACCTTTAGCCGCTGAGCCATCTCACCCGCCCCAAAGCCAAATTTCGAGAGATAGACTACTAAATACCTCACTAGTATTCCTCAAAGCTGTCAAGGTCATTAGGAACAAGAAAAAATGGGAGAGGTTGAGTGGGTGCTGCAGAGATGGCTTAGCAGTTAAGGCATTTGCCTACAAAGCCAAAGGATCTCGGTTCAAATTCTCCAGGCCCACATAAGCCAGATGCACAAGGGGGCACATGCATCTGGAGTTCGTTTGCAGTGGCTGGAGGCCCTGGTGCACCCATTCTCTCTCTCTCTGTCTATCTGCCTCTCTCTTTCAAATAAATAAACAAAAAATAAATTTTAAAAATTTTAAAAAGAAAAGATGAGGGGAGCACCAACAGCCTAAGGAACATGATGAGTAAACTCAATGTGGTGGCTGGATTAGATTCTGAAACATGAAGAGCAACAGATGAAACTTAGTAAGTTTAGAGCTGGCGATAAAAATGCACCATTGTTGGTCTCTTCACTATAACAAGTATCCATGGTAATGTGAGATGTTAACAGTAGGAGAAACTAGGTGAGGGATTATGGGAATGCAATATACTCTATTTGCAAATTTTCCCTAAATCTAAAATTAGTCCAAAATAAAACATTCATCAAAGAAGAAATTAGCCTTGGGAACATCCTATGTTCCAAATCCTCGGTACATGTTAGCTGTCAGCAGTATCAGAAAGGCAAACATGTTAAGCAGCAATTTAGGGGGCATTTGAGGATTTTTAAAGTGCTTGCAGGACTCCAAAAGCAAGCCATTGAAATCAATGATTCTCAATTTTTTTTTAAAGCTGTAACCCAGTAAGAAATACACTTTACACTACAACTGGGCAAACACACTTCATCACTCTATGGCTTTATCTATATAAATGAAAATAAGTTATACAAAATAAAATCATTCTCTTTTTTTTTTTAATTTTTCAAGGTAGGGTCTCACTCTAGTCCAGGCTGACCTGGAATTCACTATGTAGTCTCAGGGCAGCCTTGAACTCACGGTGATCCTCCTACCTTGCCTCCCAAGTGCTGGGATTAAAGGCGTGCACCACCACACCCGGCTAAAATGAAATAATTCTTATTTACTCACCTGCAATGCATTCAGACATGTTTCATTCTATCTCTTCTAATATATATACATACATATATATTTTATTTGAGAGAGGAAGAGAGAAGGAAAATGGGTGCATCAAGGCCTCCAGCCACTGCAAACAAACTCTAGATGCATGCACCACCTTGTGCATCTGGCTTATGTGGGTACTGGGAAGTTGAACCTGGGTCCTTTGGCTTTGCAGGCAATGCGCCTTAACTGCTAAGTCATCTCTCCAGCCCTGTTTCATTCTGTCATTAAAAAAACAGTTCTTCTCACTACCTACTAAATTGATTTCAAAGCCTGTGCTGGCTGAGCAGCAACATTCATTGTGTTTCCTCCCTGCCAGTGTGATAATGTCACCACAGCTGCCTGCTCCTGCCATGCTTTTCCTCCCCATGATGGGCCCTACCCATCAAGTAAACTGAAATAAACCCTTCCTTCCTTAAAAAACAAAAAGCAAAAACCTGTAATCTGGCCTGGAAAGATGGCTCTGTGGTTAATGGCACTTGCTTGCAAAGCTTGATAGCCTGGGTTCCATTCCCCAGTAGTACCAGGTAAAGCCAGATGCACAAAGTGGTGCATGCATCTGGAATTTGTTTGCAGTTGCTCAAGGTCCTGGCGCCCAGACTCACTCTGCCTGCTCTCTGTCTGCCTCTTTCTGACTCTCTCTATAAGAACTAAATAAAATATTTTTAAAAACCTATAATCAAGCCGGGCGTGGTGGTGCATGCCTTTAATCCCAGCACTTGGGAGGCAGAGGTAGGAGGATCACCGTGAGTTCAAGGCCACCCTGAGACTACATAGTTAATTCCAGGTCAGCCTGGGCCAGAGTGAGACCCTACCTCAAAAAAAAAAAAAAAAAAAAAAAAAAAACCTATAATCAGCCGGGCATGGTGACGCACGCCTTTAATCCCAGCACTTGGGAGGCAGAGGTAGGAGAATTGCTGTGAGTTCAAGGCCACCCTGAGACTACATAGTGAATTCCAGGTCAGCCAGGGCTAAAGTGAGACCCTACCTCAAAACAAAACAAAACAAAACAAAACCCTATAATCTATTGATATATACTTTTTCTTTTAACAGCACAATTAGGCTCACTGTATACACACAGAATGTTGTTGATAGTGAGCTCAGGGTTCTGGTATTTCTGATGTAGGGATTTCAACCTTTTTTTTTCCTTCTAACCATGAAAGGTCAATTCTCCCAAGTGCATATGAAACAAATATCTTATGAAAATATGAAAATCATACAATAATGGATAACTATTATTAGGTTATATTTTGAAGACAGAAAACATTTCTTCTTTCAACAAGTATACCTACTATATACCTGGCATCATGCTGGACATTAGGGATAAAATGCTCAGAAAAAACCCACAGTCCCTCTATTGTGGCATTATAAGATGATATGAAATATATTAATCAAATGACCACATGGATATATAAGTTGTGATCTGTGTGAATAAATAAAGGGATCTAGCTTAGGTTAAGAGTAGTCTCTTTTTTTCCCCCCTTTGGTTTTTCGAGGTAGGGTCTCCCTCTAACCCAGACTGACTTGGAATTCACTATGTAGTCTCAGGCTGGCCTTGAACTCACAGTCATCCTCCTACCGCAGCCTTCTGAATGCTGAAATTAAAGATATGCACCACGCCTGGAAATAATGACCTCTTTCAAGACATTTCAGAAGAGTTTGGAAGACTATGAGGCATTAGGAAGGATTTAAGGTAAGAGGTCTCAGGTAGAGGAAATTTCAAACTTCCTGGGTAGTAGAGAATTGGGACAATTTTGTTTTTATTTACTTATTTGAGTGAGAGAGAGAAAGAGATAGAGACATAGGCAGGTTGAGAGAGAGAGAATGGGCACACCAGGGCCTCCAGCCACTGCAAACAAACTCCAGATGTGTGTGCCCTTGTGCATCTGGCTTATGTAGGTCCTGAGGAATCAAACCTGGGTCCTTTGGCTTTGCAGGCAAGTGCCTTAACTGCTAAGCCATCTCTCTAGCCCGAGAATTGGTTCAATTTTAAAGAATTGGAAAAAAGCCAGTGTGGTTAGAGGGAAGTGAGCCTAGCAAAGCATGAGATGAGTAGGTAGAGGTGAGCAAGGACCCGAGGCAGGGCTAAGGATCTGGGGTTTATTCAAATGCATTAAGAACCCACCAATGGACTATAGATGCAGCGATGTAGTTTACGTTTTTAAAATGTCATTCTGGCCAGGCTTTTTCTTTTAACAGCACAATTAGGCTCACTGTATACACACAGAATGTTGTTGATAGTGAGCTCAGGTTCTGGTATTTCTGATGTAGGGATTTCAACCTTTTTTCCTTCTAACCATGAAAGGTCAATTCTCCCAAGTGCATATGAAACAAATATCTTATGAAAATATGAAAATCATACAATAATGGATAACTATTATTAGGTTATATTTTGAAGACAGAAAACATTTCTTCTTTCAACAAGTATACCTACTATATACCTGGCATCATGCTGGACATTAGGTATAAAATGCTCAGAAAAAACCCACAGTCCCTCTATTGTGGCATTATAAGATGATATGAAATATATTAATCAAATGACCACATGGATATATAAGTTGTGATCTGTGTGAATAAATAAAGGGATCTAACTTAGGTTAAGAGTAGTCTCTTTTTTTCCCCCCTTTGGTTTTTCGAGGTAGGGTCTCCCTCTAACCCAGACTGACTTGGAATTCACTATGTAGTCTCAGGCTGGCCTTGAACTCACAGTCATCCTCCTACCGCAGCCTTCTGAATGCTGAAATTAAAGATATGCACCACGCCTGGAAATAATGACCTCTTTCAAGACATTTCAGAAGAGTTCTGAAGACTATGAGGCATTAGGAAGGATTTAAGGTAAGAGGTCTCAGGTAGAGGAAATTTCAAACTTCCTGGGTAGTAGAGAATTGGGACAATTTTGTTTTTATTTACTTATTTGAGTGAGAGAGAGAAAGAGATAGAGACATAGGCAGGTAGAGAGAGAGAGAATGGGCACACCAGGGTCTCCAGCCACTGCAAACAAACTCCAGATGTGTGTGCCCCTTGTGCATCTGGCTTATGTAGGTCCTGAGGAATCGAACCTGGGTCCTTTGGCTTTGCAGGCAAGTGCCTTAACTACTAAGCCATCTCTCTAGCCCGAGAATTGGTTCAATTTTAAAGAATTGGAAAAAAGCCAGTGTGGTTAGAGGGAAGTGAGCCTAGCAAAGCATGAGATGAGTAGGTAGAGGTGAGCAAGGACCCGAGGCAGGGCTAAGGATCTGGGGTTTATTCAAATGCATTAAGAACCCACCAATGGACTATAGATGCAGCGATGTAGTTTACGTTTTTAAAATGTCATTCTGGCCAGGCATGGTGGCACACACCTTTAATCCCAGAACTTGGGAGGCAGAGGTAGGAGGATCACCATGAGTTTGAGGCTACCCTGAGACTACATGGTGAATTCTAGGTCAGCCTGGGCTACAGTGAGACCCCACCTCAAAAAAAAAAACAATAATAATAAAATAATAAATAAATAAATAATAAATAAAAATATTATTCTGTCTTCTGAGAGGAGATGGGGGACAAGAGTAAAAGAATGGAAATCCCTTAGGAGGCCCTGGAATAAATCCAGACCCAAACCCCAAAATAAGATGGCTATCTATTTCAAAGATAGATTTCACAGGACGTGATAATGGGTTGAATGTGTATTCGACTATGAAACTCATAAAATAATCTGAGTTGTAGCTGCTTTGTGAGTATAATTATGTAAAAATTGGTGTATCTAGATAGTTCCTGGACAAGGATGGCAGAAAGATTTCCAAGTGAAAGGAAGAGCATTCAACTCACTCACTGGCTGTCGGCTAACTCTGTGACCTTGGACAGTTTTCCTCTCTCAGAGCCTCACTTCTCTCATCTCTTCCTTGGGGATGCATACTTTATTGGACATTGGGAGTAGTGTATGCGATAATACTTGTAAAGTGCTTAGCGCAGCCCCTGATACAGTATACAGTATTACTGATGGCAGAAGTAAGGTGAAATTTGAATTCTCTTAATGTGACTGAATTAATACAGCCACCATAAGCAATAATTATTTTTGGTTTTTGGAGGTACGGTCTCCCTCTAGCCCAGGCTGACCTGAAATTTACTATGTAGTCTCAGGGTGGCCTCGAACTCACGGCAATCCTCCTGCCTCTGCCTCCCGAGTACTGGGATTAAAGACCAGTTTGAGTATTCTAGAATTGGACATACTCCCTCCCACAAAACATTTTGTTCACTTGTGTCCAGACCCTTGCATAGTTTTAGTGTACCTCAGTAGGAACCTGGAAGTCAGAAAAGCATGTGGGCTGGCTCTTTAAAGGCTTCCAGATCACTACTGGATCACCAGCCTCAGGCCCTTCAGTTTTCCAATCGAGCAGAGTACTTATCTGTAGAAAGGTGAGCTGTAAACAGCTACCAACAGTTCCTACTGTCCTGTCTCTTTTGAAAAATTCATCTGTTCTAGATGCTTCCAGGGATTTTGATAGGATTTTTTTTTAATTTAATCTTAACTCTGTAGCTGTTCTGAGCTGGTCTGGGACCTCAGACAACTTAATCAGCAAAGGAAAATGTAACAAGGAATGAAAAAAGTCCTGTGAGATATTGCCTCTGCCTGAAGGAGGCTCCCAACAGGTGCACGTGAGCTGCTCTTAAAGGAGGTAGGAGAGGGGAGGCCATTTTCAGCAACAACAAACATGCAGTAAAACATGCGAGCATTGGTGGGTATGAGACATGGGCTGAAAAGATGGCCCAGCAGTTAAGGCACCTACTTGCAAAACCTAACCATCTGAGTTTGATTCCCCCAGACCCATATAAAGCCAGATGCACAAAGTGGTGCAAGCATCTGGAGTTTGTTTGTGGTGGCTGGAGGCCCTGGTGTACCCCTTCTCTCCCTCTCTATGTCAAGTGTGGTGGTGCATGCCTTTAATCCCAGCACTCAAGGGGCCAAGGTAGAAGGATCGCTGTGAGTTTGAGGCCAGCCTGAGACTACATAGTGAATTCCAGGTCAGCCTGGCCTAGAGTGAGACCCTACCTTAAACAACAACAACAACAAAGATCTGCATGACATTGGCTTCAGCCAAGACCAGACAAGGAGAGGAGTCTGAGTCAGGTCCCAGTTCAGGTGGGAACACGAGCCTACAAGATGCAGCTGCCGGGAGGGGTAGGTCTTCCAACAGTGCCATAACCCTGAGGAGAGGCTGCATCTTGCTGGCTTCCTCCCAGCAGAAGTCAACTCTAAGAGGCAAAAATAGAAATGCCCATAGCAGCCCAGGCATGTGAAAATGCCCACAGGGTCATTCAGGTTGTGCTGCCCAGATGCCCTGAGCTGTCATGATTGTCATCGGCACTGTTCCTCTCTTGGATGTGTAACTAGGTGAATATCTTCCATTGGACTATGGTCTTCAAGAACAGGATCCCTCCCCTGGGTTATGTTTGTTTATTTGTCTCTATGTGGCTCTCATACCCAAACAAACTCTCTTCTGGATTCCAGTCTTACATTCAAGTCTAGCAAGACATGCATACATTCCTCAAACTGGTCAAACCACAGTCTTAGAATCAAGTCCCAAGATGTCTGATTGACTTGTCTTGAGGCACAGGCCTATTCCTGAGCCCATCACTGTGGCTGAGGGAATTAAGCATGCAACATGTAGGGTGTGGAGGCAGCTTCATACAGAGGACCGTGGTCTGGGAGTGCAACTATAGTAGACACCTGTAGGAAAATCAAGAAAAATGGACACAGGGTGGTGGCTTAAAAAAAAAAATCCAATGCCCACTATAAGCACATCGCTTCCCAGGACCATGTATAGAGTGTATATGAAAAATAGTATAGGAGAAAGTCAAACTAGTCCTGGAGAAGAGAGTACACGGAGTTGAGCCTTCACGGCAGAACATTGAAATACCTACTTCAAAGCAAACATTCTCAAGTTGGCTGAATATTAAAATCACCCAGGGAGCCTTGACAAAATACCCACACCAGGACTCCACCTCTAGACGGCACACTTGGTCTTGGTGGTGCCAAGGCATCTCTACTCCTTTAAACTACCCACGAGATGTCAACATGAAGCCTGCTCTGAGGCCTCTGGCATCCAATGAGAAATAGATAAGGGGCCCAGAGCCCCCTCCCCCCAGGAGTTTAGAAACTGGTAAGAGTAGAAAGAAACACACCCAGCTCATTGTCTGGGCTTTCCTGAGAGTTAGGATTCTGAAGAAGAGCTAAGAAATGCAAGGAAGTAGCAAAGCCAGCAATGTACAATGCTTCCTGTGAGAAAGAACTCATTCCATATCTGTACCCTCCATCCATGAGGCACTAGAGCTCTGGGGATCATGTGCCTTTGATTGGCAGCAACAGAACAGATAGGCCCCTGTTTGTAAATCAGCAATAGCTGGGATGGATCAGGTACAAATGGGTAAGGCCAGAGATCTGGAACCAGCCGAGATGTCTATCAACAGATGACTGGATAAAGAACATGTGGTACATATACACAATGGAGTTAATGTGGCCACCAAAAGGGCAAGTATGACATTTGCAGAAAAATAAATTGGACTGGACTCCAGATCACTATGCTGAGCAAAATAAGCCAGAATCAAGTATTACATGTTTTCTCTTATATGTGGAATCTATATTTAAATTTATATATATATATATTAGAAAAGGAATTGTAAGAGGGGAGGAAAGGGTCTTAAGGAAGGGGAAAAAGAGAAAGTAATATAATATATATGATATCAAAGCAGAAAGGGGGGCGATTTGGGTAGAAGGAGACCAGCAAGGGGGAAAAGGAAGAGTGGAAGAGGGCATTGTGAAGGACAAATAACAAAATATAATGATACATGTGTATAAAAATGAAGCCATGATGAATTAAGAAGGTGGTGGCATCACATGTAGCTTGGCGGTTTCTTATTAGAGATGCTGGGTAGGTGGTAGGTGTTATAGGCAGTCCAAGAAGGAAAGGGTCAGTAATGAATCACACAGGTAATACAAAGGGGGAAATTTTGAATGGAGAAGATGAGCTGTCCTTCGGTAGGGTTGGAGTTCAATGGCAGGGCACATACCCAGCTTGCAGCAGGCCCTGGGCCTGACTATAGCACTGAAAGGAGGAGAAAGAAGAGGAGAGGTAGGCAAAGTAGGAGAAAGAGAAAGAAGAGAAGAAAAGGACATGCCCAGTAGGCAGCTAAATATGACAAAGGCCTTTTAGAAGGGAGACTTGGAAGCCATGAGCAGGACAGGATCTAAATGCTGGGAGAGGGCGATAAGTGAATATAGGCAGAATGAGGAGAACACGCAGCCTGTTCCGGATGGGATTACTGGAGAGGAGAGGAAGAGGGTCTGAGGATGAAAGGGTGCTCGTTAGTCTTTGAGGGAGCCGTCGGTTTTAGATGTGGATCAATTCCCTTTCAGCTGATTTAGCTACATCAAATGGCAACCTTTAAAAAAATCAAATAATTCTTT
The DNA here is from genome assembly GCA_036365145.1 of Orientallactaga sibirica. Classification (NCBI taxonomy): domain Eukaryota; kingdom Metazoa; phylum Chordata; class Mammalia; order Rodentia; family Dipodidae; genus Orientallactaga; species Orientallactaga sibirica. The sequence continues at coordinate 3,695,291 of JAEOAD010000031.1, read as the reverse complement.
GCTAGCAAATGAAGAGCATACAAAACAACAAACAAACAAAACCAGATAAGTGAAAAATAGAAACAAGCGGGCTTTCAATTCATTTCAGTGTAGCAAATATTTACTAAACGCCTACTATGTGCCAGATTAGCCACAGATGGCTTGGCTGGCTGGCATGGTTAGCTTATCAGGCACACAGCCCCACTCCCACTCTCTTCCCAACCCCACGTGGGAGACCTCTGGTTCTGGTTTCTAGAATCTGCCTCTAATGATGCTCAGCTGGTCCACCAGTTGTTCTGAGTAAGGGCCTTGGCAAACCTGGGGTCTTTGAGATAGGTACCATCTTTCCTGGAAACCACCTATTTTACAGCAGCTGCTGGTAGACTTTGTCTCTGTGCTTCTCAGACAGTCCTGGACTGTGCCGGGTTCCCCCAGAATCCTTGGCTTCTGCTCTAAGGCCTACCTGTAGCCTAGCTCCTGTGGAGGGCAGAGAGGCATGAAAAAGAGCTGTTGGCCAGGAAAAGAGCCCCAGCAGCTGAGTCCAGGCTTTTGACATGGTGACATGATGTTGTCATCTATAAAGTTCACACTCAAGTACCATGCAATCGAGCTGCCAAAAAATTGCAATAAAGCTCATTTTAAATAAGCTCATGGTTTTGTGTTAGGCCATATTCATAGCTATCCTGGGCTGCATTTGGCATGCAGGCAACATGCTGGGCACAGCTGCAAGGAGATGGCCATTTCTACCCATCTCTCCAATAGTTAAGGCCATCACTGTCACATCAGGGACACAATACCAGAACAGTTCTTAGAAAATCATTTTGAACAAGACACATAAAGTAAAAGATTGGGTAACTCTTCAGTCACTGCCCACCCACAAAAACCACCCCTTTCACCATTTTCTCTGTGGACTTTGACCCCTCATGTACCCAGCAAGCCCTTTCCATACTCAGGTTGGTCCAGAGACTTGAGTCTGGAGTTCATTTTGCAGTGATTACAGGCCCTGATGTGCCCAGTTTTGCTTTCTCTCTCCCTCTCTCTCTTTCTTTCTTTCTTTCTCTCCCTCTCTCCCTCTCTCTCTCTCTCTCTCTCTCCTCTCTCTCTCTCTCTCTCCCTCCCTCCCCCTGGGGCATTACTCTCAGCACTCAGGAGGCAGAGGTAGGAGGATCACTGTGAGTTCAAGGCCAGCCTGGGCTAGAGAAAGACCCTACCTTGAAAAACCAAACACACACACAAAACTGAGTGTTTGGTCTACTTAAGAGATCCTTTTAAACTGACATGCTAAAATGCATTTGCTGGTTTATCACTTTGTAAATGTCATGATTCTTGGGTATTTTATCTTCTCCTGAAAAGTTTTTTAATTGTGGTAGATTATATATTACAAAATATTTACCATTATTGTACAACCATTACACTACCCATCTTCATAACTTTTCATTAATCCCCAACCTAAACAAGGTTTTCTTACAAGTTCAGGAAGTAAGAACGTATTGATTTTTTAATGCTATTTCTGTACATACTATGTACTTGTTTTTGTCCATTTTTCTGTTGCTATGACAAAGTAACCAAGACTAAGAACTTTGCAGCATGGAAAAAATGAAATTAGGAAATTTGCAGGGAAAATGGATGGATCTGGAAAGAATCATATTAGGTGAAGCGACTCAACTCAGAACAAAACTGCATGTTCTTTCTGTGTGGGTCTAGTTTGTAATATGTATAATATGTATGTATAAAGGGAAGCAAATGTGAATAAAACCTATAAAGATAGAACCAGAACCAAAAGTGAATATAAAGAGATGAGCTGGAAGAGTAGGGATGGGCAAAAGGATACATGTGACATGAACACAGACGGAGAGAAAACCTAGGCAGAAGGGGGATTGGGAGAAGTGGAGTCAAGGGGGCAGGAGGAGGGATGGGAATCAACAAAAACAAATTGTATTTGAAAACACTAAAAATAAAAATAAAAAATTAAAGCCGGGTGTGGTGGCACATGACTAATCCCAGCACTCAGGAGGCAGAGGTAGGAGGATTGCCAAGAGTTCAAGGCCTCCCTAAGAATACAGAGTTAATTCCAGGTCAGCCTGGGCTAGAGTGAAACCCTACCTCAAAAAAACCAAAAGAGAGAGAAGAGAGAGAGAGAGAGAGAGAGAGAGAGATATCTATTTACTTCCCAGCACTGGAAGGCCAAGAACATGGTGCTGGCATCCTGGCCAAGCACTACCTAGAAGTAGCAGGGGAGTTGGCCAAGACTGTGATGTGAGGGATTCCCTCCACCCTTGCTCGTCTTTTGCAAATACTATGTGAGGGGCATGTGGCCTTGATTCATACATAACAACCTGTTCCCAGGAGCACGAACTCTCTGCAAAACCAGTAGTGAACCCTGCTGAGGTTGGAACCTCTGACTTAGTCACTTCCCACTAGGCTCCACTTCTTAAAGGCCCCACCACCTCTCAGTAGTACCACATTGGGGATCAAGCTTCCAACATGAAAGCTTTTGGGGGGGACCAAGTCAAACTTTATCCAAACCACAGTAATGCCCCATAAATAATCCTGGCTAAAGCTGAGCATGGTGGTATGCATCTGTAGTCCCAGCAACTCGGGCAGAATGATCACTGATTCTCCTTAAGTTTGAGACTAGCCTGAGCAACAGAGCAGAAAACAAAAAAATGAGCTGGGGAGATGGCTCAGCAGTTAAAAGCACTTGCTTGCAAAGCCTGTTGACTTGGGTTTGAATCCCCAGTACCCACATAAAGCCAGATGCACAAAGTGTTACATATGCATCTAGAGTTTGTTTGCAGTGACCAAAAATCTTCCCTAATTAAAGTAGGTAAGAGCTTAATAGAAAATATATCAAAATGACACTGATATCAGTTCTTCAAACTACTCTTCTAAAATTACATTTTTTCTTAGAGAAAGAGAGAGAGAATTGGCATGCCAGGGCCTCAGCCACTGCAATGGACCTCCAGATATTTGTGCCACCCAGTGGGCATGTGCAACTTTGCACTTACCTCACCTTTGTGATCTGGCTTACATGGGATCTGGAAAGTTGAACATGGATCCTCAGGCTTCACAGACAAGCACCTTAACTGCTAAGCCATCACTCCAGCCCCTAAAATTACTTATTAAAAATATTTTATTTATTTATTTGAGACAGAGAGAAATAAAGACAACAATAATGTGCACACCAGGGCTTCTTGCCACTGCAAATGAACTCCAGATGCATGTGCCAGTTTTGTGCAAAATGGCTTTACATGGTACTAAGGGATCAAACCCAAACCATCAGGCTTTGCAAGAAAATGCCTTTAACTGCTGAACTGTCTCTCCAGTCCTAAAAATTACTTATTAAAGCCAGAAGGGAAAGATAGATCTAGGGAAAGGAACAAAACATTTATAAACTGGAGCCAACATCAGACTAAGCCCTGACCTTGTCCAACGAGGCTAGCACCCCCAAACAGCTAAGGAGCCCAAGATGAAGTCCTCATGTGTCATCATCAAATCCTTGTAGCATCCCAAGCCAAGCTACAAAATTAACTGACAGGAAAGAGCACTAGGAGGGATGCATGGAGCCCTTTCTGCTGAGTAAGATCTCTGAACAGCCAGAGCAGTGTTTCCCCAACTTGCTTCATTATGTGATTCATCCAGGCATTTATTAAACATACTGATTCAGTACTTCTGGGGTAGGGTATAAGAAACTGCATGTTTAATAAGATCCTGGAGTGATGCTCATGAAAGGCAAGTTTAGCAAAGAATAAACAGGAGTGTTCCATTAGCAGGGAAGGGTTGAGTGAGCTGCCTCAGGCTGCAAGGTAAAGGCTCCTAGCCAGACTCACTCCAGCTTCCAGGAGCTACACACGTAGACCACTGTGCTGCTTTTACAAATCCTGGCCCATTGAGGCCCCAGACGCCCCTGTGACTTCTGGTACTCTCTCCTCCACTCCACCTCCTTTACATAAGGCCAGAATCCTATTGCCTCTTATTTCCACTTCTACTGCCCAAGGCCTGGGATGATCCCATATTCTGGAAGCCCATCCCTTGGCTGGTTCCCTGCAGTGGAATGATGACAATGAGCTGCAATCCTAATTTAGAACAAAAGAGCCATGCGTTCATTGGCCAGGTATTAATTAGGGAATGGCTACAGATAGCCGGTGACATCACATTCTACCTTTAGATCCAGCTGGATCAGTTCATGGAAATAAGTTGGGAAGCTTTACATCTACCAAACCTGAGGTCAGTGTTTATAGACAGAGACACTGGGCATCAATTAGGTCAGAACTTAAATTTCACCTTGGGGCCCTTCTGATACAAGTCAGGCAGATGGAGCCTGGCTCATTCAGTCAAGATGGCTCCAGTGGGCCCCATGCCTGCAGAGTACACCCATAAGATGATTACTTCCCTCCCACAACCACCACAGAGTGCAGTGGGTCAGAAGCAAAACTGACTGGAGAATACTGTTTGGCCAAAGAGTCACAGATTTGCTTGTTTGTTTTTTTACCCTTCTGTGGAGCCAGAAAGACTTTGCTATAACAAAAACACAATTTCTGAAATAGCCCGTTTATCCTCATCCCAGAGAGTTTACATGAGGCAGTGTTTTTACACAGTGCTCGTAACTTTAAACATTAAAGAAAGATTCCACACTCCACAGGACTGAGAAATCTTGGGCTAAAAATGTGAAATAGAGTTCTTTATTGCTTATTTTGTTGTTGTTGTTTGTAGCACCTTTAATGTGTCATTGTAGACTTAGGAAACTCCATGAAGTAAATACAATGTACCACATTTTTTAATTAAGTGAATTTATTAGCAATGAAATTATAAGCCATTTTCTGCAGAACTCATTCCAGGAGATGTTGAAATAAAGATTACTATTATCAAGGGCTAGAGAGATGGCTCAGCAGCTAATGCACTTGCCTGTAAAATCTAATAACCCAAGTTTGATTCCCTAGTCCCCATGTAAAGCCAAATGCACAAAGTGGTGCATGCAATTATCAAGAGCCTCCTTGGTCTTTAAGAAAAAAAGTTGGGGCTGGAGAAATGGCTTAGTGATTAAGGCACTTGCCTACAAAGTCAAAGGACCCAGGTTCAATTCCCCAGGACCCATATAAACCAGATATACAAGGTGGCACATGTGTCTGGAGTTTGTTTGCAATAGCTAAAGGTCCTTGCGCACCCATTCTGTCTGTCTGTCTCTCTCCTCTCTCTTTCATCTCCCTCTCTCTCTCTCTCAAATAAATAAAGTTAAAAAAAATTTACCCTTTTCCTGACTTAGCGTATTTTCTCCCTCTTGGGAACTGTCCTCCACAACTGTGTACTTCTTGGGGTTAAGTGAGCAGCCGTGTGGATTTTTATCTGGGATCCTCTACTTATCAACTCCAGACACATTCCCTATGCTTCCTGTGCCTCACATTCTCCATCTGTACAAGGCTGTGGTGAAGATTAAATAAAGGTACACATGAAATTACTATTTCTAATGATGGAGACGCTGTCTTCTGGAGTCCCATTTCTGGGTTTGATTTCTCATCAGATAAGCCAGTGTTTGCTTTGAGAGTGTGCAGTGAACTTGGTATTGGGAGCATAGTTGAATCAGGTGCAAATAGAAGAAGTAAGAATAAACTGAAGAAGGTTATTATGCTAGAGCTCAGAGCATCTGAGGAGCAGAGCTCAGGGTGAAGATGAAACCTCACTAAAATAGAAGGAGGAAAATAAAAGAAGCAAGTAAGTCTCGAAATATGTTGTTAAAATTCATGCTTGGGCTAGAGAGATGGCTTGCCTGCAAAGCCTAAAGACCCAGGTTTGCTTCTCCAGTACCCACATAAACCAGACACACATGGTTGTGCATGCGTCTGGAGTTCTTTTGCAGTGGCTGGAGGTCCTAGCATGTCCATTCTCTCTATATATCTGCCTCTTTCTCTCTCTCTCTCAAATAAATAAATAAAAACTTTTTTAAAAAACGCATGCTTATGGGGTTCAATGGCTCTATCTACAGAACTGGAAAGAAAAAAAGAAAAAGAAAATGATGTTTTTGTGTGTCAATAAGTGCATTATAAACACACACATAAAAGAAAAATGTGGAGGAGGGAAAAAACTCAAATGTCATAATTTCTTTCAGACAGCATTAGCTGGTACCTGTGGTACCCATGTGGACTCCACAGCTGCCTGGCTTTCTTAGCAGGGTGGCAACCTTTGAGAATAGTCTGAATGATGTGCAAAAGTGGGTATGGTGGCGCACGCCTTTAATCCCAACACTTAGGAGGCAGAGGTAGGAGGATCACTATAAGTTCGAGGCCACCCTGAGATTACATAGTGAATTCCAGGTCAGCCTGGGCTAGAATGAGATCCTACCTAAAAAACAAAACAAGAAGTGAATTTCACAATGGAATCTCTAGCAGCGAAAGCAGAGTCATCCAGGACAAGGGTGAGGAAACGTCAGGATAGGAACTAAGCAAGAGGGAAGACTCAGAGAGTCTTCCTGTGAAGCCCCAGGGATGCCCAGGAACATCCTGTCTGAATTTCAAGGGCTCACTGACATTTCACAGTAGATATCACTGCCACACAGCAGTGAGGGTCACAGCAGGCAAAGGAGTTCCTCAGATGCACTCTGGACAAAGTTTGTGTAGGAATGGAACTTTAAAAACCTCGTGCCTCCTGCAGTCATCTTCAGAGAAGAAACCTTAACTCCCTTGGGACCTCATGATGGCTGAGAATGAACTGAGTGCTCAGCTCTGGGAAAAGTAGTTCAGTTTTTTTAAAAAACCACAAAGCACACCAAGTGGCCGTTACTAAATTTGTGATGGCACAGCGGCTCTACCTGCACAATCCTGGGCCCATCAATATGTCGTCACGGATGATGGAGGAGGGCCAAACAAGACAACAAAACAGAGGAGGGACTCCGTGGAATGAGGAAGGAATTCAGAGAAGTGGTATGGGGGAGAGGGACTAAAGAAATAAAGGGAGGGGCTTATGATCAAAATATGTTACGGACATGTACCAAAATTGGCAATAAAAAACAAAACTCGGGGGCTGGAGAGATGGATTAGCAGTTAAGGCATTTGCCTGAAAAGCCAGAGGATCCCGGTTCAACTGTCCAGGACCCACATAAGCCAGATGCACAAGGGGGAGCATGTGTCTGGAGTTCATTTGCAGTAGCTAGAGGCCCTGGCGTGCCCATTCTCTCTCTCTCTCTCCCTTCTCTTTCTCTCTCTCTCTCCCTTCTCTTTCTCTCTCTCTCAAATCAATCAATAAATAAATTAAAAATAAATAAATAAACAAAACTCAGGCTGGAGAGATGGCTTAGCAGTTAAGGTGCTTGCTTGAGAAACCTAAGGACCTATGTCCAACTCTCCAAATCCCACATTAGCCAGACACACAAAGATGAGGCAAGCACAAGGTCATACATGCCCACTAAGTGACACAAGCATCTGGAGTTTGATTGCAGTGGGTAAGGCCCTGGCATGCCAATTCTCTCTCTCTCTCTCTCTCTAAAAAGTAAAAATGAATAAATAAATAAAAATAGAAAACTCTTGCTGGGTGTAGTGGTGCATGCTTTTAATCCCAGCAATTGGGAGGCAGAGGTAGGAGGATCACTGTGAGTTTAAGGCCACCCTGAGATTATGTAGTGAATTCCAGGTAAGCCTGGACTTAAAAAAAAAAAAAAAAACAAAAACAAAACAACAACAAAAGAAAAAAAAAGGTATGGTAGCACAGCCTTTAATCCCAGAACTTGAGAGGCAGAGGTAGGAGGATGGCTGTGAGTCTGAGGGTGGGACAATAGAGTTCCAGGTCAGCCTTACCTAGAGTGAGATCCTACCTCGAAAAAACAAAAAACAAAACTCACAGAACAGTAAATCTAAATTATATTTCTGTGACATGATCTGAGAAATTTGAACATCATGCTTTCATGATATTAAGAAATAATTTAAGTTTAGGAATGATAATGTAAATAAATTTTAAAATGATTCAGGTTGGGACTGGAGAGATGGCTCAGGGTTAAAGGAGCTTGATAGCCTGGGTTAAATTCCCCAGTACTGACTTAAAGCCAGATGCATAAAGTAGCACATGTATCTGGAGTTTTCTGCAGTGGCAAAAGGCCCTGGTATACCCATTCTCTCTCTCCTCTCTCTCTCTTTGCTTATAAATAAATATTTAGAAATGTCTTTAATCGCAGCACTTGGGAGGCTGAGGTAAAAGGATCACGTTGAGTTCAATGCCAGCCTGGGTCTAGAGTGAGACCCTGCCTCAAAAAACAAACAAAAAGCCGGGTGTGGTGGCACATGCCTTTAATTCCAACACTTAGGGGGCAGGGGTAGATGGATCCTCATGAGTTCGAGGCCTCCGTGAGACTACATAGTGAATTAAAATCCCCCCCCAAAAAATGAAAAAAGAAATATTTATTGAAATATTTTCAATTTGCTTTGAAGTAATCCAGTGGTGTGAGGAAGAAATGGGTTAGGGTTGAAATGAAGTTACACTAGCCATGCGTTGCTAATTGTTAAAGCTGGGTTGCGTATAAAAGTGGTTCACTGTGATGTTCTTGTCTTATATATGTTTGGAGTTTTCCATCTAAAAACTCCATAAAGGACAGAGAATGAAGTAAGTCTAGCCATACCACCCTGCACTTGCCCCATCTCATCTGATCTCAGAAGTTAAGCAGGGTTGAGCCTGGTTAGTACTTGGATAGAGAACAGAGAATTTCACAGTATATGCAGATCATTTAATGTAAACTTGTAATAGAATATGCCTTTTATTCTTTCATTCCTCTTTCATATTATAGTACTACTTACATAATCATAGTAAAATTCACCATTTTAACTGTTTTTAAGCATGAATTTCAATGGCTCTTATATGCTGTTCCGTAGTTGGTCATTTTCCACTTATATCTTGGAGATGGTTTCATAATAATACAGAAACTTTTCCTTTTCATAGTGGTGTAATATCTGATTATTTTTGCCTTTGTCTAACAGACTGTTTTAAGTGCTTTGAGGCTACAGGAATGAATAAAATACAGTCCTTTTCTCAGCCAGTGCAGTCTAAAATGTACTTTCTTTTGAGAAAGGGGCAACACAGGGCTTTAGCTTCCAGGCTGATCATAATCTCAGTTACCTCTATGGCTAGATTATAAGCAAGGGAAAGGCAATGTCTAAAATAAATGGCTTGGAAACTGGGGAGATTGCTCAGTGGTTAGGGGCTCTTGCTTGCAAAGCCTGCTGGCCAAGGTTCAATTCCCTATCCACCCATGTAAAGCTGGACAGGGGTTCATTTATAGCAGCAAGAAACCCTGGCCTGTGCACTCGTGCACAAACAAACAAACAAACAAACAAACAATAAATAATAAATAAATAAGTAAATAAAATGAATGTCTTGAGGGGCTGGGATGGAGCTCAGTGACAGAGTGTGTGCTTGGCATGTGTTGGGCCCTGGCTTCAATCTCCAGCACCTAACTTTTTTTTCTAGTTAAGAAATATTTACTTACTTGCAAGGAGAGAGAGAGAATGAGAATGGGTGCACCAAGGCCTCTAGCTACTGCAAACAAACTCCAGACACATATGCCACTTTGTACATCTGGCTTTACATAGGTACTGGGGAATGGAACCCTGGTTGTTAGGCTCTGCAGGCAAGCACCTTAACTGCTGAGCCATCTTTCCAGCCCTGGTTTTGTTTCTTTTTAACTTTTAAATTGACAACTTCCATAAGTATAAACAATGATCATCATCCCCTCCTACACCCTGCCCAATCCCCTCCACTGAATGCTTTGTATCTGAAAGATGGTATTATAAGCACTCCTTCCCTTCCCTTGGCTCTTACATTCTTTCTGCCACCTTTTCTGTAGTGGTCCCTGAGCCTTAGAGCCTTAGAGGGAGGACCTATTTTTTTTTTTTTTTTAATGAAAGGGAATAAGAACTATCAGGAGATTGGCAGCCACTGCTGGCAAAGATGACCACAAATTGCTGCTTCTCTTCCACCTTACCAGGCATAATTGATCATATGACTTGTTTCCTGTTTACTATTTTCCAGACTAGAAATGAGATTCTCGTTGAAGAAATTTAGAAAGTGTGTAGAGAAGCAGAAAAATTACCCATACTTGGTTGTAAGCATTTTAAATAACTGCTGAAAACTGTACTGCATCAATGCAATGCAACTTATTAAATGATCTCCCTACCCACTCCTGCATTTTAGAGATCTAAGAACAGAAGGAAAGTGTTTGTTTGAAGGAAATCAAGAGACATCTAAGCAAATACAGTGAATGAGACACAGGTAAGACTTGGAGCCCAATATGTATATTTGAAAATTATCTGTATGAAATTGAAGGCAGGTGCCGAATAAGCCTAAGGAGAACATGGGAGCTAACCTGGTCAGTGAAGTGCTTGAGGACCTGAGTTAGATCCCCAGACCCATGTTTTAAAAATTACCAAGTGTGGTGCCAGACACTTGTAATCCTAGTGCTAGGATGGAAAGATGAGCAGATCTCTGGGGCTTACTGGTCAGCTGGGTTAGCCTAATTAGGCAAGTTCTAGGCCAGTGAGAGGTCCTATCACAAAAAAGGTGGACTGTGTCTGAGGAAAGGCACACATGCACATGCATGTGCACTGGCCATGAAAACATGAGAGAAAAGAGAGCGCCAACAGTTAAGACATTAGGGATTCCAGCAATTACTGAAATAAAAATAAAAATAAAGAGCCCTGCAAATTAACTAGAGGAGGATTCACTTCAGTAGAACAAAACCTTGGTGAGTGCGGGTTTTTAATAGATTTTTTTTTTTTTGACCCAGTCTCATTCTATAGCTCAAACTAGTCTGGAACTCACTATATTCCCCAGGTTGACTTCAAATTCCAAGCAATCCTCCTGCCTCAGCATATGGAGTCCTAGAATCAGAGGTGTGAGCCACCATGCCTGGCCAGATTAGACCTTTGTACCCTCAACACCCACCAAAGACACTGCGCAGGGCACGTGATACATTTGTTTAACTGAACATAGGAGTGGGAAGGAGAGGGATCTCCAGCGTCTGAGGGGCAGGAGGGGACTGTCGCATGAATATCGGGAGGTCTGACCTCTCTAACAAGGGGATGGAACCTCTAGCATATAGTTGGCAACTAAAATTATAGGAATAGGTACACATTCATGTGGCAAGCCGGTGGAGTGAGAAGAGGCCCCGGGGCAGCATCCTGAGCACCCTTGCCTCAGAAAATCAGCGTCATGGCCACTAAGAGAAGTGAGCAAGTCCTCCTCAACATCTAGCCAGAAACTGTGCCTGAGAGAGAACAGAGTCAACAGGAGGGTTTAGGAAACTTTGGGGTTCAGCAAATGATTTGAAAGTACCCAAGGAGAGGCCTGTGATTTAGAGAATGAAAGGGGGGCCCTGGTTTATCAACCAGAGATCTTATCACCAGGGTTCTGACAAACACACAGGAAGCTTCCTTTCCAAACAATGTAATTCTCACCGAAAATGGGCCTGATAATGTGCCTCATACTATCCTCGACGCTAAATTGGAAGCTCCTGACTCATGCTTCTTATTTTGCCTTCAGTTCCGATCCCTGTTTCCCACACACCTCAGTAAATGACAGCACTGTTGTTCTTTCTCCGGGAGAGTCTATTTCAGGGACAGGCAGTGGACAGTCTATAGTTGTGTGTGCTATTATTACCTGGGGCGTAGTGCAACCCTTTATAGCATTCCTTTCAAATGTAAAGGGAGAGAGAACACACAAATGAATGAGAGTGACATCTTGCTAGATACATTCTCTGAGAAGAATTTCCTTTATGATCAAGCCCAGCTGTACAAGAAAAGAAACCCAAACACAGGGCCTCACAGCCAATCTCGCCATGCAGCTTTGCACGGAGCCACTGCTCAGAAACAGCCTTTCACCAAGCTAACACGTGGGTGAGAATGCTGCCGGCTCCCATCTGACCCAAAGTCACCCAAGATAAAAAATCTTGTCCTTGGAAAAATTCAATTCTGTTTTGTCAAATATTTATCAAGCACCAGCTATTTTCCAAAGCCTGTGCAGGGATGAAGAAATGGAAATCTAGCCTATGGGCTCCAGTAGCATCTAGGTATCAAAAAAGGAGGAAAGATACTGGTTTGCTATGAATATCATGAGCTTGACGAACACAAGTCAGTTCTTGATAATGGGCAATATTGCCTTTCTGGACATGTGCAGCTCACATCTTGGTGCAGGATCATGCTCGACTGCAGGTTATTGAAATCATTTGTATGGAGGAGAGGATAAAGCCAACTCTTGTGCCCCTACAGTTCTAACCTTCCACAGTGCACTGGGGCTGGTTCTTGCTTCAAACACCAGTGATTCCTGTCCTTTCCCTCAGAAATTCTGAACCAGGGTATGGGGGTGGAGTGGGAGTAAGGGAGGGAGGAAGAGAAAGTGAGCCTTAAACTCCCCCTGCTGCTTCCACCTCCCAAATGCTGGGATCATAGGCATATACCCCATTCCCATTTTATGGGGTGTTGGGGATTGAACCAGGGCTTCATGTATACCAGGTTATTTAAGTACTCAATTAAGTGGGTTATAGCCCCAGCCCACTTGATACCATTTTAAAATAAATTTTGGTAATTGTAGTACTAAACTCCCCTATTCTGAGTGGCGGTCTGTGATTGCTCTGTAGATGTAATTTTTTTTTTTTTTTGAGGTAGGGTCTCACTCTAGCTCAGGATGACCTGGAATTGACTATATACTATATAGTCTCAGGCTGGCCTTGAACTCATAGAGATCCTCCTACCTCTGCCTCCAAAGTGCTGGTAACTTTTACTGTGAAATAATTGGAAAAAAATTCAAATAGATTTTAGAGTATTCCTGAAAGACTCCTAAAATGAAGCCAGTCCTGGACCAGCATCTCAAAACTGTTTCTTGTGGAAGAAGGAAACTGATATGGGATGGAGGAGGGAACTGGCCATTACTGACATTATGATTGTCATCTTTCCAAGGTGTACATTGGGGACTTGGTGTACTCAAAGTTAGATATCTAGACGCTAAGATTTTAATCATTAACTCCTGGCCTGGAGGTTTCCCAGGCAAACTGTGTCTTCTGTGCGCTGACATGGTTACCTGGGCTTCACCCAAGTGCTTCAAGCTCATATCATAGCACTTAGTCTAGAGCTTTCCCTCTCCTTTCATTACTCCTTCTTTCCTCCTTTCCTCCCTTTCTCTCTCTCCCTCTCTCTGAAGATATAATTTACATACCACAAAATTCACCCATTATAAGTTGGCTCATGATTTCTAGTAAATTTATGGATTTGTGCAGTGTGTATTAGAACACTTCCATTACTCAAACCAGATCCCCTGTACTCATGTCTAGTCAACCCCTCTCCCCCAGCAAATCCAGCTCTGCTTACTGTCTCTCACAGTGCTTCTTTTGTACACCAAATTTTGGCCTTAACCATCCAAGAACTCCTACATCCATGCCTCAGCACGGAGTGTCCCCTAGTTAAGAATATAAAAAGTTAGGGCTGGAGAGATGGCTTAGTGGTTAAGGCACATGCCTGTGAAGCCTAAGGACCCAGGTTTGATTCTCTAGGTCCCACGTAAGCCAGATGCACAAGGTGGTGCATGTGTCTGGAGTTCGTTTGCAGTGGCTGGAGGCCCTGGCACATCCATTCTTCCTCTATCTCTTCTCTCTCCCCTTCTCTCTGTCTCTAATAAATAAGAATGTAAAAAGTTATGCCAGTCATGGGAGGCTAAGGTAGGAGAATTGATGTGAATTAAAAGCCAGCCTGAGCTACAGAGTGAGTTCTAGGTCATTCTGGACCGAAGTGAGACCCTGCCTTGAAAAACAAACAAAAAGAATATAAACAGCTGCATTCTTCGGTTTTATAATGTTGTGCCCATATGCCTTAGGAGGGTGTGGGCAGGCTACCTCTGGAAGCCATCCAAGTGGACATATGTGAGGGACCCTTAGGTTCTCAGTCCAGGTGCAGGGATGTGGAGACTGTCTCCAGGACTGCCAGAGCAGGAATTTCAAGTCCTCAGGTGGGCGCGAGGCTAAGTAAGGTGGCCTCCTGAGTAACAGAATGGAGGTACAAGTGGCTTGGGGACGTAACAGAGTAAACACACATTCCATATGTTTTGGGCCTTCTGCTTCTTGTCTCACTTATGTCCTTTGAGTTGCTTTAGTCTTGCTTCAAGAATAAAACAAAAATAGGCCGGGCGTGGTGGCACATGCCTTTAGTCCCAGCACTCGGGAGGCAGAGGTAGGAGGATCGCCGTGAGTTCAAGGCCACCCTGAGACTACATAGTGAATTCCAGGTCAGCCTGGGCCAGAGTGAGACCCTACCTCGAAAAACCAAAAAAATAAAATAAAATAAAATAAAAATAAAACAAAAGTAACTATGAACTGAGTTCAAGTTGTCACCTAAACACTCCAAGTTCTGGATCAAGTGTCTTATACGGAAGCAGATGAATCTTGCTTTAGACAGTGCCATAGAACATCTGCATTCTAATCTCTTATCACAGAACAATCTGAACAAACCTGCTGTACAGCTCCCAGAACTACAGCTCAAACGTGTTCTATAGATTCCTTAGTGTCCTTCCATGTCTAGAGCACAAGTTTTGGAAACTTCAACTCTCATTTTCCCCTGTTGGCTTGTGTGACCTTGGGTAAGTTATCCATCATGCCTAAGCCTATATAGGTGGGCTTTTGTGAGGATAAAAAAAGACGAGAGCTTTGCCTGGTGCCTGGTATGCTCAACAGCAGTCAGTGTTCAGATTTTGCCATGACTGTGACAGAATGTGCGCACCAGAACCTCTCCCTATTAAAATTAGCCAAGTCAGAGTATTTTCTTTTGTTTTGGAAAAACAGTGAGGCATCCACATTTGTTAATGCTTACAATGTAGGCTACAGGGAATAATCATCTCACTCCAGAGCTCAGGAGACTGAGCCTTAGAAAAGTCTGTTGGGGACTGGAAAGATGGCTTAGTGGTTAAGGCACTTGCATGCAAAGCCAAAGGACCCAGATTTGATTCCCCAGTACCCATGTAAGCCAGATGCACAAGGTGGTGCATGCATCTGAAGTTCATTTGCAATGGCTAGAGGCCCTGACACACCCATTCTCTCCCTCTTTAACCCCCTCCCTCCCTTGTTTTCTCTCAAATAAATAAATTAGATATTAAATATTTAAAAAATTTAATCTGTTGGCCAAAGTCATGCAGATATTTGCATCTAAAGCCAATGCCCTTTGCACCTAAAAACACTGAAGAGGAGATCCTCAGCACAAGAGCTCTGCACCAACCTGCCAGGGGTGGGAAACCAGTCTGCGTTCAACACCGAACGGGATATGCTGAGATCTGAAGAGTGCATTTCTCTAGGTGAGCCTGGATCACAGCTCATATTCCAGATATAACAGGGAGAGATCACACAAGGGCTCCCAGAGGGGACTTGGGAGAAAGGACTAGTTAAGAGCTCTGAGTTGGCTTTTGGGGAAACAGAGCAGCAGCAGGTGGAGCCCTTTGAAGAATATTCAACAGAAGATCAGCCAGTGTCCATCATTGAAAATATCGTATGTCTGGCCATTTATACATAGGATGTGTGTGTTCTCTGTACAAGCTCCTTCGAGCCATCACTTCCTTCAGTACAATACTGCTGGTCAGTTTCATTTTGCACTGATTTCTTCTTCACCCTGAATGGAAGACCCCCTATAGTTATGGTTCTGGTGGGAATTACCTTCTCCTGAACCCCATCAGGTTGCCATGAGCTATTTTATAATAATGCAAATGCTACATCATAACTGTCTCCTTGTTGGCTCTTGGATTAAGGTTTGTGTGCCACATCTTCCACTTCTTCCTAGACTTCCATCAGAACAGAAACAAAACATTCAATAGCTGACACAACTTTGTGTTTAGCTTACAAAGATGAGCACATTCGAGGGAAGCACTAAAGAAAAAAAGTCATTTTTACTGTAGAGAAATGATGTGCTTACAGCTTATTTCTAGCCAGTGGGGTTTAGTCACAGGGAAGTTGTTCAACACCTCCCCGAGAAGCCCTCGCAGCACATGCATTATCAGAGGGAACATATGGACCCCACCATCGGGTGCAAAGGGGGTGCTTGTGACACTTGGCTACCCAGTTTTGCTTATGTTCCCAAGCCTTTTGAAGGAGTCACCTTCATTCTGACTCACTTTCTTAAATGTTTACCTTTATATCTGCCAAGTGTTTGAATTTGGGTTTCAACTGTTCTGACCATCTGCTCAGAAAGAACTTTTAGATTATGTCACAGTTTTTTTTGGAACCACAAATAATACAGTTTCGAAGTTAGAGGAGGCCTTGGAAATCAGCAAGTCTAAGCTCTTCATTCATATGCTCACAAATGTGGTTTCACTGCTCTGGTAACTAGATGCTGGAGCTGCACAGACCTCCATGACACACGGTCCCTGGACTCCTGACATTTACATTCTAGCAGGAAAGATGTCACTGGCAGGCTGGGGTGTTGGCTGAGTTGATAAAAGTGCTTACAGTGCAATGAGACCTGAGATTGGGTCTCTGGCTGGGTATGGTGGTGTCTAACTTTAATTCCAGTGCTGAGTTGCTTGCATTCTATTATCATTTCTGTATATTTCACAATAATAAAGAGCAGTGTAGTATCCGGAGGGGAGCATCACTGAATTCAAGGATCAGTTAACTACCATTATCATCATGTTCTGAGTGAGAAGTGATGAGGGCCAAAACTGAGTCTCACATGTGTGCATGCACACACACACAAAAAAAAAAAAAAAAAAGAAAGAAAAAGAAGAGGCAGAGGAGTGGACCAACACAAGAGATGAACAGGAACTGAAGCTCACAGGACTTGGAAAGTAACTAGTTCTGTTTGGTGAGAAAAAGGAAGATTCCAGGATGCCTGGTGGGCTTCTGGCATGGGTAATTGGAAGGAAGAATTTTCTTTGGAAAATGGAAATAGAAGCCGGTAAGCAAGTTCAAGAAGAAAGATGCATGCACATGTAGACACACACTGCAGATGCCTGTTGGATATCCAGATGGAAAGTTCTAGTAAGCAAGAGTATTTATGAGTCTGGAGCTTAGATGAGATAGATAGCTAGAGAGATCCATGGTTGAGTCATCAGCTCAGGGGTGGAAGCTGACACCACAAAGGGACAGATGGGGACATGGGCCTTGAAAGGTATTGTGTTTCCCCTGGGTTGGATGTAATCATTGCCATCTTGAATCAGAGAAGCTATGAGCACTTCTCCCAGACCCTCCCAAGACTGGGGCCCATGAACAGGCATGAGGTCCCACCATTCCCTGGGGGTCTATAGGCAGTTAGTAACTGCTGGGAGAGAGACTCTTTGGTGTTGTAGTGACCCATAAGTTGCCCATGATCCTAAAAATAAGCCCTCACCCATGTGCTCTTGAAAGTAACCCTGATAAATTCATTGGCTCATGAAACTAGCTTGGGTAGAATTGATTTTTGGTCTGTTATTGACCTCTCTATCTGGGGTGACTATAAATAGACTCTCAAGGAACAAAGGGGCAAGCAGAGGAATGAGGTCTTGACCAAGGACATAGAGGGGTGTGTGTGTGTGTGTGTGTGTGTGTGTGTGCACTATGTGCTGTTTTCTGATATCTGTCTGATATCTGTGACATATTATGGCAAAATACCTGACAAAAGCAACTTAAGGAAGGGTTTCTTTTGGCTCAATTTGGCCAGGAAGGTATAGCAACAGGACCATAAGGCAGCTGGTCACATTGCACCTGTGGCCAGGAAGCTGATAGAGATGGATACTGGTGCTCCACGTGTCTTTAGGTTCGGGACCCTAGTACATTGGAATGGCACCCCCCACACCAGTCAAACGTCTGTGGAAATGCCCTCACAGACATGCTCAGAGATTTGTTTCCTGGGTGACTCCATAACTTGTCAAGTTGACAAGGAAGATTAACCATCACATTCTTTTTTCTCCTGCTTTTTTTGAGACAGTGTCTCATGTAGTCTCTAGTTTGGCTTCCAACTACTATGTAGCCAAGAATGACCTTGAACTTCTGATCTTGCTTCTACCTCCTAAGGGCTGGGATGACAGAAGTGCACTACCATGCTCAGTTTTACATGATTTTGGGATTACACCTAAGGCCTTGTGCATGCTAGGCAAGTGCTCCACCAACTGAGCTACATCCTTATTTCAATCATCACGTTATCTATTTTTTTTATTTGGGGGCTGGATGGTTTCAGGTAAGATCTCACTCTAGCATAAGCTGACCTGAAACTCACTGTGTAGCTCCAGGATGGCCTTGAAACTCAAATCAGTCCTCCTACCTCAGCCTCCTATTTGTTAAACGAACAAACAAATCATTCCTGACAACTAATTACTTCCAGCACTCAGGAGGCTGAGGTAGGAGGATTGTCATGAGTTAAGGCCAGCCTGTGCTACAGAGTGAGTTCCAGGTCAGCCTGGATTAGAATGAGATCCTGCTTTAAAAAACAAACAAAAAACAAACAAAAAAAAACAACAAACAAAAACCCGACAAAGACCAAAAACAACAGCAATAAAACTATTTCCATATTATAACAAACCTTCAAAAGATCAGGGTTTTAATCTTTGCTCATTGATATTTTCATGACCTACAATAGTGTCTAAGACAATATATACTCAAAAATAGGGTGGGGGGCTGGGCAGATGGCTAAGCAGTTAAGGAACTTGCCTGCAAAGCCTAAGGACCCAGGTTCAGTTCTCCAGTACACATGTAAAGCCAGATGTACAAGGTGTCACATGCATCTGGGGTTTGTTTATAGTGGCTAGAGACCCTTGTGTACCCATTCTGTCCTCCCTCCCTCTCTGTCAAACAAATGAATAAACTATTTTTTTAAGATTTGCTTTTACATATATTTTATGTATTTATTTGAGAGAAAGAGGCGGGGGGAGAGAATGGGTGTGCCAGGGCCTCTAGTCACTGCAAACAAACTCCAGACACATGTGCTCCTTTGTGCATCTGGCTTATGTGGATCCTGGAGAATCGAACCAGGATCCTTTGGCTTTGCAGGCAAATGCCTTAATCGCTAAGCCATCTCTCCAGCCCCAATAAACTATTTTTTTAGATTTATTTTTATTTATTTATTAGAGACACAGGGAGAGAGGGAGAGAGACACAGAGAGAAAGTGAGAATGGGCACACCAGGGCCTCAAGCCACTGCAAACAAACTCCAGATGCATGTGCCACCATGTGCATCTGGCTTACGTGGGACCTGGAGAATCGAACTGGGGTCCTTAATCTTAGCAGGCATGTGCCTTAACTGCTAAGCCATCTCTCCAGCCCCAATAAACTATTTTTTTAGATTTATTTTTATTTATTTATTAGAGACACAGGGAGAGAGGGAGAGAGACACAGAGAGAAAGTGAGAATGGGCGCACCAGGACCTCCAGCCACTGCAAACAAACTCCAGACGCATGCGCCACCATGTGCATCTGGCTTACGTGGGACCTGGAGAATCGAACTGGGGTCCTTAATCTTAGCAGGCATGTGCCTTAACTGCTAAGCCATCTCTCCAGCCCACCAATAAACTATTTTTTAAAGACCTACATTGAGCTGGGTGTGGTGGTGCACACCTTTAATCCCAGACCTTGAGAGGCAGAGGTAGGAGGATCACCATGAGTTCAAGGCCACCCTGAGAACACATAGTGATCAGCCTGAGCTACAGCAAGACCCTACCTCAAAAAACAAAAACAAAAACCCTACATTTAGATTTCATCTCAGCACAGTCAGAATGGCTATCAAGAAAACACGCAGGAACTGGGGAAATGACTCAGTAGGACAAGTGTTTTATCCCCCATACCAAATATGACAGGGCCTGTCTGAAATTTAATGCATTCAAGGCTAGATGGGGAGGTGGAGACAGAATCAGAAATTCGTGGGCCAGCTATCCTGGTCAGCAAGCAACAGGGGACCCTGCCTTACACAGGGTGAAGGCAAAGGCTGAGATTCAAAGTTGTCCTCCATCCTCCACAAGAGTGCTATATGGCATGTGCATACCTGTGCATGCATGCACATCTTTCACACGTACACACATCCAGAGTGGAAAAAGAAAACAGATTCATTTCCTCTATAGAGAGCCAAAAAAGAAAGGAAAACATGTTCTGGTGAGGCTATGGGGGAAAGGAACTCTTACACATTGCTAGTGGGAATGTAAACTTGTGCAGCTGATGCAGAAGCTGGGCATGGTGGGGCACACTTAGTCCCAGCACTCGGGAGGCAGAGGTAGCAGGATCACTGTGAGTTCAAGGCCAGCCTGAGACTATATAGTGAATTCCAGGTTAGCCTGGGCTGGAGCAAGACTCTACCTCAAAACAAACAAAACCCCAAGTAGAACTACCATATGATACAGGTATACCACTTCTGGGTATGTATTGAAGGAATATAAATCAATATACCACAAAAATGCTTGCACATTGATGGTTTTTATTTTTATTTTTGGAGAGAGACACAGAGACAGACAGACAGAGAGGGAGGGAGGGAGAGGGAAACAGATAGAGAATGGGCGTGCCAGCAGTCTCTCAGCTGCTGTGAACGAAATCCAGATGTGTGTGCCCCCTTGTGGGCAAGTGCGGCATCACACCCTTGTGTCACTTTGCATCTGGCTAAACGTGGGACCTGGAGATTGGAACCGGGTTCTTGGGCTTAGCAGGCAGGCGCCTTAACCGCTAAGCCATCTCTCCAGCCCACATTGATGGTTTTTGTCATACTGTTTGTGGCAGACAGCTTCAGGTTCACTGAGATGAACTTCCAGACCAGGTACAGTTATGGAGGAAGGGATATTATTTATTGAAGCTTACAGATCCAGGGGGAAGTTCCATAATGGCAGGAGAAGCAGCCTGCTCTCACAGGACCAGGCAAGAGAGAAAAACCAACCACCCACCCAGCACACAGAGCAAAACTACAGCCAAGCCACAGCAATCTTCAGGAACTCCTGCTAGGCACACTTTGCATATCTTTACAATGGAATCTCAAACCCACCATCAACACCTTAAGACCAGCCCCCAGTGACATTGCCTCTAGCAAGGTGATTGCAGATGCAAACTATAACTAATAAAATACTGAATATATTGGGGGACATATATTCAAACTACCACACTGTTCATAATAGCCACTATATGGAACCAGCCTAAATGCCCACTAATAGGTTAATGGTTAAAGAAAATGTGGTACATACACACAATGAAATTTTACTTAGCTTTAAAGAATGAAATTATGTCATTTGCAGGAAAATAGATAGAACTGGAGATTGTATTAAGCAAAATAAGCCATATATATGTATGAACATACATACATATATATGACATGAAAGTAGAAATGACTGTGGAGGAAAATGGAGGAAGGAACCAGAGAGGGGTAATAGGAAAGAGAAAGCAAAATATCAAGCTAGGCATGGTGGTACACGCCTTTAATTCCAGCATTCAGGAGGAAGAGGTAGGTGGATCGCGGTGAGTTTGAGGTCTCCCTGAGAATACATAAGAATTCCAGGTCAGCCTGAGCCAGAGTGAGACCCTACCTCAAAAAACCAAAAAAAAAAAAAAATACATATGGTATTTTATATATACAAATTACATATATGCATACAACTATATTGTTCTCCCATATGCAGAATCTAGATCTAAATATATATCTCTTAAAAGCATTTTTAAGGCTATTTGGGGGGAGAAGGGAGCCAATCCACTGGAAAGGAAGAGGAACAGCAGGGTAAAGGGAGGGTGAATATGAGCAAATACAATGATCTCTCTGTATGAAAATGTCATAATGAAGCCCATTCTATGCTAATTAAAAATTTAATTTAAAAGCTGGGCATGGTGGTGCATGCCTTTGATCCCAGCACTCAGGAGGCAGAGGTAGGATGATCGCCATGAGTTCAAGGCCACCCTGAGATTACATAGTGAATCCAGGTCAGCCTGGGCTAGAGTGAGACCCTACCTCTAAAAACAAAAACAAAAATTTTTTTAATTTAAAAAAGAAAATATTTGTTGTGTCCATAAAAGATGCCTGTGGTGTTTCTGTCCTGCCACCCATCAGTTTCATCTTCTTAGAAAAGTCATTCCATTTCCTGGGTTTCTATTAAAAATATTTAAACACAAGCCCTTTCACTGCTCCAGTTTTTATGTGTCTATGGACTATAAATGCAAACCAAGGTGTGGTAAGTGATAAGCTAGCATGCAGTAAGTAACCCCCATGTTAGCTGGCAGGACCTTGACAAGAAGTAAGCCTTTGTTTCTTTTTTTTATTTCACAAACCAAGCTGGCTCAAATGGCTTCTTTTTCATGATTAGTTGAAGAGAATGTGTCCTCGCTCCTCCAGTCCTTCCTTGTCTTCCACGTTGGCTGGGGCAGCAGAAGCAGAGGTGGTAATAGTGGCTATGGGGGAAGTAGCCACAAACTCAGACAGATCAGCTAAGAAAGCCTGGACACAGGCTGGAGGGATGCCTTAGCAGTTAAGGCCCTTGCTGGCAAAGCCAAAGGACCCAGGTTCTATTCCCCAGTACCCATATAAAGCTGGATGCACAAGGTGGCATATGCATCTGGAGTTGGTTTGCAGTGGCTAGAGGCCCTGGCGTGCCCATTCTCCTTCTCTCTCTTTCTCATAAATAAATAAAAAAAATATTTAACAACCAACCAAACAAAAAAAACCTGGATGATTTCAGCAATGAGGGAGATGAAATCCAGGACTAGCTTATACCCACTGATGATAGAAAAGGATACTGACATAGCACTGAGCATTTGTAGACAAACACTGACAACATTGTGGACACCCCCAGGAGGTGAGAAGGCAGTTTCTTCTGATGTCAAGAGCTTCTGGGTTGCAGAGGCTGCTGTGGTCAAACACCTGCTGGATGAGCAGATCAAAGCAGGGGAGATTCAGCGTGTTCAGCAGCTTGACTTCACTGGCCCCCATTTTGTTTCCAGTCCTTATCAGTGCACACCACTTGGTAGTCCAGTGATGCCCCTGGAGATTTTGATAGCAACATGTCCCTGATCTCAATATTGTTTTAATTTAAATTTTATTTTTTATTTTAGAGAGAGTGTGAGAGAAAGAGACAGACACAGGGAGAGAATTGGTGTGCCAGGGCCTCAGCCACTGCAGTCGAACTCCAGGTGCTTGTGCCACCAGGTGGGCATGTGCGACCTTGTGCTTGCTTCACCTTTGTGTCTCTGGCTAACATAGGATCTGGAGAGTTGAACATGGGTCCTTAGGCTTCTCAGGCAAGTGCTTTAACCGCTAAGCTATCTCTCCAGCCCTTCAATGAAGTTTTATCCTCTGTTTGCACAAATATCACATTTCCCTGGATATGAGATAGCCATTTCTCCTGAGCAGGTCTGTTTCCCAGATGATCCGAGATGCTCTTGCACATCATGGTGTTTGTTGTTACACATCCACATCACAGCCTTCTCTCCCAGGGGACATGCATGTGGGGCATCTGCTTAAAGCCAAAATTGAAGCTGTTTTGATAATAATCCAAATTTTGGATGATGTTAAGTTCTGGGACATTCAGGCCACCTTGTTTTCCCAGGACTTCACAGTGATGTGCTACACAGAGAGACAATGTCACTCTTACAAGGAAAACTGTTGAGAGAAGGGCATCCAACACCTTTTAAAAGTCATTTGAGAGAAACTGATGCCTTAAGGGTCCTGCTTCTCCAAGGTGGGAACTAGCTCACTTAACTTTTCTCTTTTTAAAAAAAATATTTTTATTTTTCTCTATTTATTTGAGAGAGTGAAATAGGCAGGGAGAGAGAGAGAAATAGGCACGCCAGGGCCTCCAGCCACTGCAAATGAACGCCAGATGCTTGCGCCCCTTGTGCATCTGGCTTATGTGTGTCCTGGAGAATCGAACCTGGGTCCTTTGGCTTTGCAGGCAAATGCCTTAACCACTAAGCCATGTCTCCAGCCCGTTTTCTCTTCTCTCTCTCTGTCTATCTTTTGAGGTAGAGTCTCATTCTAATCCAGGCTGACCTGGAGCCCACTCTGTAGTCCTAGCCTGGTCTTGAACTCATGACGATCCTAACTCTCCCTCCTGAGTGCTAGGTGTTCACTCAGCTTTTCATTTAGCTGACGATTGGCCATATGACTTGGGTGGTGCCTGTGGGGTGTACCCTCAAGAGAGGCTACAAGAGCTTAGCCCCTGCCTTCTGGAAACCTCCCTAACTGGGCAGTGGAAGAGTCTGGGATGAGCAGCAACATCAATGAGGGTTCTGCTGACCTGGTTTCAAGGTGTGATTGGAGTATGGGAGACATCCACGGCTACACGACCTCTGAGCCATTCACCTCAACATTCTGAGTTACCTCATCTCCTTTAGCAATTCGCTTTCTACTTTTAGTACCTAGATTGGATGCTGACATTTGCAGCTAAGAACCCTGGCTGATATAAGGAGACACAGACGTAACATTAAAGGTACGCAGAGGACAGATGGTTGACTTTAGGGGAAATCAGAAGCTCCATGGATGGAGGGCTCAGAGTGTGAAGAGGATGTCAAGACATGGAAATGAAAGGGTATCAAGCATAAGGAGGACATTAAGATTCATAATTGTCAGGTGCAGTGGTGCACACAGGACAGTGTTGCTGCCCGCCTGGTGGTGCCCCTCACAGCCTCAGGGCCTCAACACAAATGAAGCCGGGATTGTTGACTGGACTCCACAGAAAAGAATGTCAGGGATCTGGACAGATAGCTCAGTCAATAAAGTGTTTGCCTTACAAGCATGAGGACCTGAGTTCAATACCCAATACTCACCTAAAAATGCTGGGTGTGGTAACACACACCAGCTGAAGAGGCAGAGACAGATGGACCCCTGCAGCTCCTCCCATGTCTAGCCTAATTGGTGAGCTCCAGGCCTATCTCAAAAAAGGTGCATAACATATCTAAGGAACCACACCTGATGTTGCCTCTGGCATGTGCACACACACACACAGAGAGAAGGAATGAGAATTTCAGAGTCAGAGTGAGTGAGAATTGATGAGGAGAAAAGACACACATTTAAGGAGAGTCAAGGGCGGGCATTAGGAGGGAAATAATGCACCTAAGGACTTCAGCAATAGCTCTGTTTGTGTCTTTGGGGTTTGGGGAGTTATATTGTTTAAAGGAGTTAATATATAACTAAGGTTGAGGAAGGAGAGGAGAATAATGTATTGGACTACTCATTTCCTTATCACAAGTTTTCTTTTTTTTTGGAGAGACACAGAGAGAGGGAGAGTCAGAGAGAGAGGGAGAGGGAGAGAGAGAGAGAGAGAAAGAATGGGTGCACCAGCAGCCTCTCAACCCCTGTGAACGAACTCCAGATGCATGTACCCCTTTGTATGCAAGTTCAACATTGCACCCTTGTGTCACTTTTGCATCTGGCTAAACGTGGGACCTGGAGATTGGAACTGGTGTTCTTAGGCTTAGCGGGCAAGCCCCTTAATCACTAAGCCATCTCTCCAGCCCCACAAATTTTTTTTTTAATAAATGAAATTATAGGGTGATTATAAGGGTACTGGGCAGGCTTAATTTTGAGGAAGAAATGTAACAAAGGAGTTTGCCTGAAAAGCTTAACATTCCAGGTTTTATTTCCAAGAGCCCACATAAAGTCAAGATACACAAAGGGGCACATGCATCTGGAGTTCATTTGTAGCAGATGGAGGCCCTAGCATGGCCATTCTCTCTGTCTCTCTGTCAAATAAATAAATAAAAGATAAATAAAAATTCAAGCATTTTCATAGCGTTTCTATAGAAAAACCAGTTTCTTCAAACTAATGTGTGTGTGTGTGTGTGTGTGTGTGTGTGTAAATTTGAATTCCATAAGCCACTGAATGTGGCTGCTTGTAGTTGGCAATGCAGCATAAGGAAAGAGTGACAGGCCACTGTGGACTTCCTGCTTAGTGTGCCTCATAAAATGGGCAAAAATCATCTTGAGGCCCACAGAAGAGTGCTTGTCTTTTTGTTGAAAAAATGATGACTGTTAGGAAGTATGGAGACAGGAGAGCTGAAGTGAACCTTTTCCATGTGGATTTCAGGGAGAATGTATTTTCCAGTTTACTCACAATTTTGTGTCACCTTGCTGGATATTGTTTAAATAATCACATCTGAACACCCAGGGGCAAGGCGGCACACACCCAGCACTCAGGAGGCAGAGGTAGAGGATCACTGTGAATGGAATTCTACCCAGCAGTAAGGAAAAATGAAATAATGAAATTTGCAGGGAAATGGATGAAGTTTGAAAAATATCATTCTAGGGCTGGAGAGATGGCTTAGTGGTTAAGGGGCCTTTCTGTGAAGCCTTGGGACCCAGGTTCAACTCCCCAGAACCCATGTATGCCAGATGCACAAGGTGACACATGCGTCTGGAGATCATTTTCAATGGCAGGAGGCCCTGGTGTGTCCATTCCCGCTCTTTCTCTCTCTCTCTCTCTCTCTCTCTCTCTCTCTAAAATAAAAAAATATTTTTAAAGAAATCATTCTAAGCAAGGTCACACAGGCACAGAAAGACAAATGCCACATGTACTCTCTCATCTGCAGTTCCTAAGTGGGATCAACTGGAGATGAGTGCAAATTGTTGTGAACATCAGGAATATGGCCTAAAACCAGAATGAGACAGGAGAAAGAAGAAATAGCGAGAGAGGAGAGGAGAAGAGTTACTCAACAGGCTAGGGGAGGGACAGAAGATAGGGGGTGGGAGGGGCTTGGAGAGGCAAGGGGTAGGGAAGGTAGGAAGGAATCACACAAAAGTTAAGACAACATGAATCAGTTCCATCGAAACTCTCCTTTTGGCTAGTATTTGACAAGCTATAATCACCAATAAAGGGGGAGGGGAAATGGGGAAGCGCCCTGCAGAAGGTGAAAAAGCTTTAACTTAAAACCATGGAGTCTAGCCAGTAAATACCAGGCTCAGAATTGGGTTACCCCCCCATAGTGAGCTGTTGGCCAGGGAGACCCATGAGGTCCGGAAAACAATGTAGGGCCATTGCCAAAACACTTGATTACCTGCCAGAGCTAAAAGGTAAGTCCCTATTGTTGACCACACCACAGGCTATGGTCACAGGATATCAGAATACCATGCCGGAACAGAAAGGGAAACTAACTCCCTCCCAACTAGCCCTCATGGTGCTGAAAATCCCTAATGGAGCCGCTGGAGGACAACGGTCACTAATAGCATGAATAAGCAGAGAACTCTGCAGAGCACGAAATCAACCAGCCAGGCAAAAAAGTACACTCTTGTGCAACAATGGCACACAGCTTCTGTGAGTAACTTACTATTCTCTTTTGAGGTCTGCTCAGTGGGAAAGAACTTACATGTGATACTGGAAACCAAGTCAGAATCCCAGAGTCAGGAAACTCATAGACTTCAGAGAGGAGCCCCCACTGCTCTCTGGAGCTTGAACACCCCCAAAAAAAATCTCTCAAATTACTTTGCATATCCCCTTTAGCCCAAGCTGCTCTCACTCTTGATCGGATAATCTGTTTTAGAGATGACAGAGAAAAAGGAAGAGAACCAAGATCCATCTATAAGACAAGAAGATAGCTGACTGTTCACCACGAGATGTACCACCTTTACCATATTTTCCAGGGTGTGTGGTTTGATTCAGGTGTCCCCCATAATCATAGGTGTTCTGAGTGCTAGGTTCCCAACTAATGGAGATTGGGGAATTAACGCCTCCTGGGGATAGTGTATTGTTGGGGGCGGGCTTATGGGAATTATAGCCTGTTTCCCCTTGCCAGTGTTTGGCACTCTACTGTTGCTATTGTCTGCCTTATGTTGGCCAGAGGGTGATGTCCACCCTTTGCTCATGCCCTGCCATCATGGAGCTTCCCCTCAAGTCTGTAAGCCAAAATAAACTCTTTCCCCCCAAAGCTGTTCTTGGTTGGGTGAGTTCTGTAAAGTTGATATCAAGAGTGGCGTTGTTGCTAAACACCTGATTGTGTGGCTTTGGCTTTCTGGAGCTGATTTTCAAGAGGAATGTGGAAGGATTTGAAACCTTGGCATAAGAGATGCCTTGCAGTGCTGTAAGTACAGCTTGATGGACTATGCTAGTCAAAGTTGGAAGACCTGAATGCAGTAAGAACTATGGACTGTGAGGTTTGGCTTGTGAGGGTGAGAAAGAGCTTTGCCTGGAATGGGTTAGAAGCAGTTTATGTGAGAGGCTTGCTGTCATGCCCGTATCCTGAGAACTTGTGCAAGGTTGCTTTGCATAGAAATGGACTGGTGGTATGAGCAGAGGAATATGACACAGAAAAAAATGAAATCTTTGGGTGAAACTGCTGCCTGTTCAGCTGCAATTGAGAGATTACAACCTTTGAGATTGGGCCAGCTGACCTGCACTGGGACAACAGGAAGAATGTAGACTCTTTTGAAGGGGCCTAAGTGCTCAGGGAGTGTCCTGTTCTTCAAAGTCTGCTTTATTCTCTCCTGGATTAACAAATTGGCACCCCACCTGGTATTATAGAGCATAAGAAATGCAGGAAAGAGATCACTGATTTTGCAACATAGTCTTGTGTTTTGGAAATGGCCATGGGCAGTGTGTAGCAGGTTTGCTGGATGCCTGTATGGAGACCCAAAGGAGCCATGAGGATGACTGTGGGTTGTAGTGGAGACCCAGTGAAGATGCTGAGACCAGGAGATGGCTACTAAGGAGAGCTGCCAGCCCCGATGAAGTTTTCCAGGACTGTGAGTAGCCTAGCTGGAGGGGCCGAATTGGAACTCCAGAGACTTGTTGCTGGTTTAATTATCAGACTTGGAGATTTGTCACTGACTAGAGTTGTTGGACTTGGAGCTACAGAGTTTGATGTTTGCCCTGGTTGATTTAAATCTTGTATTGATTGAATATTTCCTTGCTATGCCCATTGCTATCTTTTGCGGTATAAGTGTTTGTTCTGTGCCATTATGGTGTTTTTTTTTTTTTTTTTTTTTTTATTATGGCTCAGTTAAAAGACCTTGGATTATGGGGATATTTGAACATCACTGGGATGTGTTCACTAAGCTGGCTGGCCCGTGAGAGTCTCCTGTCTCTGGCTCCTTTTCTCTGTAGGGTGCTGGGATTACAGGTGCTAGTGCCACAGTGTCCCACTTTTACATGGGTTCCAGGGATCCTAGCTCAGGTCCTCATGCTTATGCAGTAAGTGCTTTAATCATGGAGCCATCTCCCCAGCCTCTTCATATTTTTTTCCTGATACACAAAGTATATATCATTTACTGTTATATTCTTATTCTCCCCAGAAAGCATCCCTATTTTCTTCAAGAAAAATGACAGGATTGAGTTGATCAAAAATCTCAACCGCACAAGAAAACTAACCCTAGTGTCATTTTCTTTGCTACTTCATATCGTTTTCAAACAATACTTATTAGGAGACCTAGGAAATTAAAGCCTCACTTTAAGCATTTAATGACATTAAACAAGGTATTTGACTTGTGTTGAATTTGTTAGATTATCAAATTAAGAGTACAAATATAAATATATCAGACTAGCCATATCCTTTATTACAAATGCATTGATAAATTGCTTATTTTATTTCTTAGCCTCCCTAGTTTTTATGAATTTTAAAAATCATTAAACCATTAACTCCCACAAAAACTAGTGAAAGCTATTTTCTGGTTTGTAGTTTTAATTAATTTCCCCTGGAGAAGTAATTAAATTGATACAGCATGCACATGCATTATTAAGTTAGGGGGTGGAAAGATAGGGGGTAGTATGCTTGGGTAGCTACAATTAAAAACAGTATTCAAGTCCCCACTTCACTTATTTCATGTGTAGACAGGGCCTTGATGACATGATGGCATAAATAATAATTTAGGATACTTGCCCTTTAAAGAGAAGCATAAATATTCATACAGCAAAGTATTTTCTGGTTTGAAGGATATTCATTAGTGTGAGTTTTAGACTAATCTGTATTATCAAGGTAAATTAAAGAAGGCTGTAATGGTTTGGTACTCCAGGTGTCACAACAGTGAGAAGGTGTGCATGGTTGTGCCAGATTTTCATTTGTGGAAGATATTTGAATTTTAGGATGCGTCAGTGGTGACTTATTTGTTCCCTTTCTCATAGTGGACATGGAACCACATGATTGGAGAGAAGACAGGTACCATATGGGATTGCAATGTGCTTAGAGGGAAAAGAGGGCCTGAAAGTGGAGCATCTCTAGTGAGCCATTTAAATAGAAGCTTTCTTTACTCAGAGTGCTTTCCTGCAAGGTGGATGGTCTTTTTTCATTCCAGAGAATTATAGCTGTGTCTTTAGGAAGGGAGCATGTTTTTCTTTGGTGTGGAATGAGAAGTTACTACTACTTTCCTTAAGTTATATAGAATATCAACAGAAGTTAAACAGGTAGATTTAAAATATGCCTTTTCTTTTTTAAAAAAAATTATTTACTTATTTGCAAGCAGAGAGAGACAGAGAGAGAGAGAGAGAGAGAGAGAGAGAGAAAGCGCAAGCGATAGAGAGGAGACAGACAGAGAATGGGTGCACCAGGGCTTCTAGCCACTGCAAACAAACTCCAGATGCATGCACCCCCTTGTGCATCTGGCTTACATGGTTACTGGGTAATCGAACCTAGGTCCTTTGGCTTCGTGGGCAAGCATCTTAACTGCTAAGCCATCTCTCCAACCCCTCTTTTTTCTTTCTTTCTTTCTTCCTTCCTTCCTTAGTTTCTCTCTCCCTTCCTCCCTTCCTCCCTTCCTTCCTTTTTTTGGTTTTTCAAGGTAGAGTCTCACTCTAGCCAGGCTGACCTGGAATTCACTCTTTAGTCTCAGAATGGCCTTGAACTCATGCTGATCCTCCTACCTCTACCTCCCTGGGATTAAAGGTGTGCACCACCATGCCTGGCTTTTTTCATTTTTTAAAAAAATTTATTTATTAGAGACAGAGAGAGGGAGAGAAAGAGAGAGAGAGAATGGGCACACCAGGGCTGCCAGCCACTGAAAATGAACTCCAGACACATGTGCCACCATGTGCATCTGGCCTACGTGGACCTGGAGAATCAAACCAAGATCCCTAGGCTTCTCAGGCATATGCCACAACCACTAAGCCATCTCTCCAGCCCATCTTTTTTCTTTTTTTGACACAGAGTCTCACTGTGTGAGACTTGGGGCAACCCTCCTCTCTCAGACTCCCAAGTGCTATGATTACAGGCATGAACTACCATGCCTGGCTAAAATCTGTTTTTAATTGAATATTCTAAATAAATAAGTCTACTAGCTTCAAGCATTACAATGTGTGAAATTTAAGTAATGGTCAAGTTTGTGGAACAGAAAGTTATCAATAGTCCTTTACATTAAAAACAGAATGGATGGGCTGGAGAGATGGCTCAGCAGTTAAGGCACTTGTCTGCAAAGCTTAATGTCCCAGGATCAGCTCCCCAGTACCCACTTAAAGTCAGATGCACAAAGTGGCACATGCATCTGGAGTTCGTTTGCAGTGGCTAGAAGCCCTGGCATGCCCATTCTCTCTGTATGTGTCCCTATTCTCTCTCTCTCTCTCTCTTTCTCTATCTCTCTCTGCCTGCAAATAAATATTTTTTTTAATAAAAATTAAGCTGGGTTTGGTGGCACATGCCTTTTATTCCAGCACTCAGGAGGCAGAGGTAAGAGGATGGTTGTGAGTTCAAGGCCAGCCTGAGACTACAGAGCGTTCCAGATCAGACTGGCCTAGAGTGAGACCCTTCTTCAACACCACCCCCAAAAAAATTAAATAAAAAAGAAATTCTAAAAAACAAAAACCAATATGGTTTAATGCCACAGATGAGAAAAGTGATTTTTCTTGTGGTAGGATCTCATGCTAGCCCAGGCTGACCTGGAACTTGCTCTGTATCCTCAAGATGGCCTCAAGCTCACTACACTCCTCCTACCTCAGACTCCCAAGTGCTGAGATTAAAGGTATGCACCACCACACTGGGCTGTGAAATGATTGTTAAAAGGATTATGTACTAGACGATGTTTGCAGTTTCCTTTAACTGTATTAAAACTTAAGATTTGTCTGTGTGTGTGTTGATTTGTATGTGGGCACATGTGTGGGCCAGAGGTTGTCAGCTGTCTTCCTCAGTCACTCTCCACCTTATTATTATTGGTTTTTTTTTTTTTTTTTTTTCAGATAGAATCTCTCACTGAATCCAGAGCTCATCCATCTGGTAGGACAAGGTAGGCAGCAATCCCTGGTGACTCACCTGTCTCTGCCTCCCTAGTGCAGGAATTACAGGTGCATACCACCCTACCTAGCATTTTATGTGGGTGCCAAGGATCTGAACTCAGGATATCATGTTTGTGCAATAAACACTTGCTCACTGTAGGGTCTCACTCTACCCCAGGCTAACCTGGAATTCACTATGTAGTTCCAGGCTGGCATCTTTTCTGTTCCTTATGACAAAATTAATTTTTCAAAGGATTCATACCCATTTATTTTAAAAAATGGCTCCAAGGCTAGTGGATTACTATATTTTATTGAATATATTGAACATATGTATACATATACATGAATATATGTTTGTAAATGGATGTGTGTAAATGTGTACATATCTTAACATTTCTGAAATTGTGATATGCCTTCCAGATGAAGTGATATTTTGGCTTAAATTGGCACTTACATTTTGATGTAACCATGTGTTATAATGGATAACATATTAGAATTGATAAAATATGGTATTCATAAAGATACCTGATATATAACTTAGGTTTTAATAGTAAAATAAATTATTATGAGCTTTAGAGGAGACCCCAACCTGGGCTGAGGTCCTCTCCCTGGTATGTTCTCAGCAGAGGCATTAGACAGTGGCTTACCATTACTGAACCTTGGTTTCTGAAGTATCTCTGATGCTCAACAGTGACTCTGAACCCAGGACTGGAGACCAATTTGTAAAACTCAAAACACATGGTCTTCGGCTTGTAAATGTATTTTTAAATTTAATTTATTTATTTGAGAGAGCAAGAGAGAAAGAGGCAGAGGGATAGAGAGAATGGGCGCACCAGGGCCTCCAGACACTGCAAATGAACTCGACACATGTGCCCCCTTGTGCATCTGGCTTACGTGGGTCCTGGGGAATTAAACTGAGGTCGTTTGGCTTTGCAGACAAACGCCTTAACTGCTAAGCCATCTCTCCAGCCCTAAATGTATTTGTTTTATACTCAAAGGAAAAGCTTATTCACTGAAGTTGCAGATTGTTTCTGGTAGTCACTGCTCTACTTTATGAATGGTTATTTATTTATGAGACTGACATACTACCTATTGGGCTAAAAGATACTTCAGTCATTTAACATTTCTCATTTATGAGAAACAGCTTGATTTATTTCTCTCTTCTGGTTTTATTGATTTATTGTGTAAGTGCGCAGTGTGTATGTGCATGGTCATGTGTGTAATTTTATTGTGTGTGCAGTGTGTGTGTGCAGTGTGTATGTGCATGGTCATGTGCGTGAATGTGGGTGTGTGGATGCCAATGGCAGGCATTATGGAGGTCAGAGAACTTTGGGTATTGGTACTGGCCTTACATGTCCTTTGACATGGTGTCTCTCATTCTTATGCCTAGTCTAGCTGGCCTGTGTGTCAGGGAATTTCTCCTGTCTCCATCTCCCTTCTCTCTATTACATGGGCTTTAGAGATCCAAAGTTAGGTTCTCATGGTTGTGTGGCAAACACTTTATCCACTGAGCCATTTCCTTAGATCCATTCTTTCTGATTTTTTTTGGGGGGGGGATTTTCAAGGTAGGGTTTCACTCTAGCTCAGGCTGATCTGGAGTCTCAGGGTGGCCTCAAACTCACAGCAATCCTCCTACCTCTGCTTCCCAAGTGCTGCGATTAAAAGCGTGTGCCATCACACCCAGCCTGATTTTTATTTTGTTTGAGACTGGGTCTCATATAGTCAAAAACTGGCCTCAAGCTCACTATGTAATCAATACTGACCCTGATCCTCCTGCCTCCACCTCCCCAGTGTCAAGATTGCAGGCATGCATCACTGCACTTGGCTGATGTTTGTTTGTTTGTTTGTTTGTTTGTTTGTTTGTTTGTTAGAGCTAAGTAAAAAGTTTTCATGTTGACAGGATGCTAATTCTACCTTTTGCTTTCGAGGTCTCCCCTCGCCCCCACTTTTGGAATTTCTGCACTAAATGTTGAGGAAAGGGGAGTGTAGTAGGTTGGTTTTCTCGGTAACTTTAACGTTTAGCTTTTATAAGAAAAGGTTCAAGACAGGATCCTATTTCAATAAGCGATTCGAATAGTTTTAGTTTTGTTTTGAGATAAGGTCTCATGTAACTTAGGCTTGCCTCAAACTCAACATGTAGCTGATGATGGCTTTGAACTCCTCCTGCCTTCATCTTCCAAGTGCTAGTGTCATAGGTATGTGGTGCACCATCAGGCCTAGCTTTGAACTATTAAACAATGTTCAGGGATTAATACAGCAGTTTGGTGCTTTAAGAAATGTAATTCAGGGCTGGGGAGAAGATTCAGTAGTTAAAGGTGCTTGCTTATAAAGCCTGCTAACCCAGATTCAATTCCCCAGAAGCCATGTAAAGCCACATGCACAAAGTGGCACATGCATATGGAGATTTGCAGCAGCAAGAGGCTCAGGAGTGCCCATATTCTCTCTCTCTTTTTCTCAAATAAGTAAATATTTTTAAAAAGTAATGCAATGGGGGCTGGAGAGATGGCTTAGAGGTTAAGGCAACCTGCCTGTGAAGCCTAAAGTCCCATGTTCGACTCCCCAGATCCCATGTAAGCCAGACGCACAAGGTGACACACACGTAAGGTTGTGCATGTGCACAAGGTGGCACATGTGTCTGGAGTTTGATTGCAGTGGCTAAGGCCCTGGTGCACCAATTCTGCCTCTTTAAAATTTAAAAAAAAAAAAAATCATCTTGCTGGACATGGTGGTACATGCTTCTAATCCCAGCACTCAGCACTCAGAAGGCAGAGGTAGGAGGACTGCTGTGAGTTTGAGGCCAGCCTGGAATTATAGATTGAGTTCTAGGTCAGCCTGGGCT
Organism: Orientallactaga sibirica; assembly: GCA_036365145.1. Taxonomy (NCBI): domain Eukaryota; kingdom Metazoa; phylum Chordata; class Mammalia; order Rodentia; family Dipodidae; genus Orientallactaga; species Orientallactaga sibirica. Next base: position 3,660,426 of record JAEOAD010000031.1, on the reverse strand, counting down.
AGAGTGTGACCCTACTTTGACAAAAGCAACAACAAAAAAAGGGGGTAATCTCATACAAACAGCAAGCCCCAATATAACTGACTCTCTAAACAATGGTCTTTAGTTGCCAAACTAAAACCAAATTATGGCCCAAATACTCTGGTTATAACAGAAAAATACTCATTTTAAAAGTATTTAAATTTCCATAAAAATTACTTTCAGTTAAAAAGTTTTTTATTTTTAATGACTGTCTCAGATATTTAGAAAATTCTGTTTTTGAAAAGATTATTTCCTGATATCAGAATAACACACAATAAGTGATAAGATACCACAATATGAGAAAACATAATCATAAATAACTTCATTTGAAAATGTGAGAAATGGCTGGATTCTATAGAGGTTTTAAAGAAACTCCCAGGAGTCTAGTGGCTCCCATGTGTCATATATGAATTAAAAACAGAAATATATTCTTTTCTGAGCAAATCCTCATTACGTGTGAATAATGTCATCTTAGTTACAAGGTTGTATATTTCATATTCGGAATGTCCTCCCAAAGCTATATGTCAACGGCTTGACACCCAGACTGTGGCGCTATTGGGCGATGGTGGAACCTTCACAAGGTGGAGCCTAGTGGGGGTGACCTTAAAGAGGTTTTTGGGGGCTGGTTAAGGTACTTGCCTGCAAAGCCAAAGGACCCAGGTTCAATTCCCCAGGACCCACATAAGCTTGATGCACAAGAAGGTGCATGCATCTGGAGTTCGTTTGCAGTGACTGGAGGCCCTGGCATGCCCATTCTCTCTCTCTCTCTTTCTCTATTTGCCTATTTTTCTCTCTCAAATAAATAAAGAAAAATATTTTTAAAAATTTTTAAAAGAGAGGCTGTTGGGACCCTGGCCTTTCCAGTCTCCCTCTTTCCTTTCCTGCTTCCATGGGATAAAAGGTCTCTTTTGTCACAGGTTCCTACCAAAAGCAATAGAGCCACATGATCATAGATTGAAGCCACAAGTTAAAATAAATCATTTCCCTTATTATCTCAGATAGTTCATCACAATGATGGGAAGCTAACACAGAGAGACAAAACCAACCCGGTCTATAACAACCTCTTTCTGAAAATCCTCCTTGACTCCTGATACTCAGTGAGGAGCCATTTTTCTTAGTTGTTCAACTGTTAAATTGGTCCTCTTCAAATTTCATCTATCCAATTCTTGCTTTCTATATTTGGACAATTCCTGGGGCATAGGCCTTGGTCTTCTGCTCTCCCTTATACTTTCTCCTTAGAAAGATCATATACACCAATGACTTCAACTGTTGTTCTTCATGGATTACTCACACAATTACACATTTAGGCAAATCTTTCTGAGCTTTACTACTGTGTTTCTAATAACCACTTAAAAATGTCCACTGCATAGTTATGCAATTCTCCAGTTTTACAAACTATCTGAGCTCTGAGCTAATTTTTTTAAAAAATATTTATTTATTTGAGAGAGAGAGAAAAAGAGAGGAGAGATTGGGTGCACCAGGGCCTCCAGCCACTGCAAACAAACTCCAGATGCATGAGCTTCCTTGTGCATCTGGCTTATGTGGGTCCTGTGGAATTGAACCAGGGTCCTTTGGCTTTGCAGGCAAATGCCTTAACTGCTAAGCCATCTTCTCCAGCCTGGCTAAATTTTTTTTAGCATAAAACAACTGAATATTCTTTTCAGTATCAATTTCCAGGCTCAAAGAACTGGAATCTTCACTGCTTCCTACTCATCTTTTTCTCCCATCACCCACTAAGTAAAGATATTTGATTACTGCAACCTTGAGAGTGATATCTCTTACAATTTGACACCAAGACTGGCATTTCTTTCCACCAAAGCTATCCTATGAACATTTGTTAGATTGATTCTAAAACATGGCAGGGACCTTTCATAGTTCCATTATACTTCATTCCACAAATACTTTCTGAATGCTTACTTTATGTGAAGCACATTGTGATATACTCCACAATGAAGAAGTGAATTAAATAAATGTCTGTTTAAGGCTGGAGAGATGGCTTAGTGGTTAAGATGCTTGCCGGCAAAGCCAAAAGACCCAGGTTCAATTCCCCAGTAACCACGGAAAGCCAGTTGCCCAAAGTGGCACATGCCTCTGGAGTTTGTTTGCAGTGGCTAGGAGGCCCTGGCATGCCCACTCTCCCTCTCTGTCTCTCTTCCTCTCTCTCTCCCCTCCTTCTCAAATAATAAAATATTTTAAAAAATCTTTTTAAAATGTCTGTTTATTGTCTAGTGAGGGCAAAAATGTGTACATACATAATTGTAACTCAAAGTTAGTAGTAACAGCACATGTATTCAGAAAATATTATGGAAGTAAAATTTATTTTGATGGAGATGTCACCTTACAAAGTTGTAGAGAATGGATAGAACTCAACATCTGAAGGTGATATGTGTGTGCCATGTGTGCATGAGTGAGGGTATAAGAATTCCAAGCAGAAGGGAACATGGACAATCTACAGAAATGTAATGAGTAATTTATGAAATACTTCATATGTATAACATGGACAGAGGGAAAATGAAAGAGGAAGTGCAGAAAATGGAGATTTGAATCCAAGTTAATAAATTTGGTGTTGACAACCAACAAGTCGCTACTGAATATTGTGCCTCACAGTTCTTTTTTTGGTGTGGGGAGGTTGAGGTAGCTTCAGCTCAGCCTGATCTGGAATTCACTAGTCTCAGGCTTGAATGAGAGAGAGATGAGAGAGAGAGAGAGAGAGAGAGAGAGAGAGAAAGAGAGATGCACCAGGGCCTCTAGCCACTGCAAATGAACCCAGATGTATGTGCCACTGGGTGCGTCTGGCTTTACCTGGGTACTGGGGGGAATCCAACTCGGGTGGTCAGGTTTTAATGGCAAGCATCTTAACTGCTATACCATTTCTCCAGCCCTGCTTCACAGTTCTTGAAGATGACTAAACATAGCAGCTATTTATAAATATATAAGCCATATGCTGGTAGGGGAGTAAGTTTTGGAGGAAAGAAAACACTGTATTTGCCCTGTTCGGGGAGTGATGAGAACTTTGATTAGGTGAAGGCAAAGAGTATGGAGCAGGTGAATGTCAAAATTACAGCAGGGGCAGAATCCACAGAACTTCATAACTGAATGAAGCAAGGAAATTTAGATAGTGAACCTTTCAACTTGTATTTAAGTAAAAGGGTGCACAGTCTGGGAAACAATTTGGGAAGGAAAACGCCAAGTTATATTCGGGACACTGCATTTCTGCACTGGCAAACATCAGAGGAGAAAGGACGAAGACTTGGAGGTAGCTGGAAACAGACAGTGAAGGTGGTATTTTGTTGGAGGGAGGGGGGAGGGGGAGGGGAGGGGGGAGGGGGGAGAGAGGGAGAGGGGAGAGGGGAGGAGGGGAGAGGGGGGGAGAGGGAGAGAGGGGAGAGGGGAGAGGGGAGGGGAGAGGGGAGGGGGGGAGGGGAGGGGGAGGGGGAGGGGGAGAGGGGGGAGGGAGAGGGGGGAGGGGAGAGGGGAGAGGGGAGGAGAGGGGGAGAGGGGGAGAGGGGAGAGGGGAAAGGGGGGGAGGGGAGGGAGGGGGAGAGGGGGGAGAGGCAGATAGAATGAGCTCGCCAGGGCCTCTAGCCGCTGCTAACGAACTCCAGACGCATGCACCACCAGGTGCATCTGGCTTACGTGGGTCTTGGGGAATCGAACCTGGGTCTTTAGGCTTCACAGACAAGCGCCTTAACCGCTAAGCCGTCTCTCCAGCCCGATGGTGATTTTGCAAAACCACACCAGTTTATCTGGGAATCCTACTACCGAGGCTTGCTCCAGGAGTGGGAGGTGTGGGGCACGACTGGCGGAGTCCGGTCGTCCCAGATTTCCCTTCCCGGCTCCCACTAGTGGGGGCTTTAAAGGACGGCGACGTCTTTTTCCAGTTCACCCAGCAGGGAGGCTGGAGGAGAAAAAACCGCGTGGTACCCACGCCGCCACGCCCCCAGCGCGCAAGCCGCCGCGCCCCGAGTAGTCACGCCGCGGTTCGAACAAGGGGGCGTGGCAAAAAAAACCCAACCCGCAGCGAACTCTAGATGTCGCGAGATTTGACAAGCAGCCGCGGCTTTTGCGCCCCGGAAGCGGAAGTCAGGTATTTGTGGGCTTCCTGCGGCACGCTGTCGGTTACCTTGGAGAGCGGTGCGGCGTCGAGCTTCGGGAGCGTTGCGGCTGCACGGTCCGTGGCGGAGGAATCGCCCATCGGGGCGGCGGGGGAACCGGGGCGAGCGGGGCCGTGCCTCCCGGGAGGTGTTTCCGGCCTGCGCGGGGGTCTGCCCGGTGGAGGGACGCGCAGCCGCCGCCGGGCTCGGCCTCTTCCCGCACGCCGGCTCGTCGGAGGAGCGGCTCGCCCGAGCCCTGGTAAGCCCTGGCTGCACCGGGAGACGGGGTAGCAAGCGCAGTTTTCAGCCAGAGCGCTTTGTGGCTGTCCTCGTGGATGAATAGTGGAGGTGCAGTGCAGATCGGAACGGCGCAGCCTCTCCCCAGTGCTGCCTTGAACTGGCCTCTCGGTTTTGAAGACTCGGGCCAAGGGTAGTAGCTTCTGACTTCAGGGTAAGCTAAGCGCTAGTTTCCTCTTTGGAAGTCCTTAGAGCACTCCATAGACTGAGGCCCGTATGTTCCCAACTCCATCTTCCAAGTTTCCCCGTCACCATTCAGATTTAAACAGCCCGAACATCAAACAGTATAGGGGCCGCAAGTCCTTGGGGGTAAATAAAAGCTTGCATTAATTAAAATTCGGTGTAAACTCCATTCTCGAGAATAAGATAGTATTTGTTTTGTGTGTGTGGTGGGGGGAGCGGTTGAGTAGCACGTTTTCTCTGTCTTGGGAATTTACTTCCCATCTAAGGCTGGCCGAGAGATGGCTCAGCGGTTAAAGGTGCTTGTAAAGGCTGCTGGCCTGCGTTAGAGTTCCTGGTACCTACATAAAGCCAGATGCACAAAGTGGCACATTCATCTAAAGTTTGTTAGCAGTGGCAAGAGACCCTGGTGCACCCATTCATATTCATTCATCCTTCCTCTCTCCCTCTCTTTTCCCTCCCTTGCAAATAAAATAAATAAATAAATAAGTAAAGAAATAATATTTAAATTAGAACTGGAAAATCCTTTTAGTGACTTGTGGTTCCTATAGAAACCTAGGCACTATTTTAATTAGGTGAATTAATTTTACTCTCATTTCATAGCTTTGAGTATTGGATATTAGTTTTCCAATCCCAGGCACGTTGAAAGTATGATTTATAAGGCATACTAAGAATAGTAGCCTGAAAGGTAGAAATCTAGAGATTGTTTCTTGTGTTTAAACAATACCTCTGGTTTGATTTTGTTAGAATAAAGGTAGCATTATAAATGTTAAAATATTTGCATGTTTTGAAGAGTTTTGCTATAGTCCAATAAATCAGCCTGTCGAGTTTTATTAGTTTAATTAGTACTGGAAGAAAAACAAGTTGCAGGTGCAAGGAAAAGATTTGGTTTCAGTTTTTCAGCATGATGTTTATTATGCCTGAAATTATAAATTAGGTTTTAAGGGAGTTAATATTTAATTTTTTAAAAAAATTATTATTTGGCAGGGGGAGAAAGAGGCAGTCAGAAAGAGAGTGAGTATGGGCGCACCAGGGTCTCCTGACACTGCAAAGGAACTCCAGACTCCGGCATCATTTTGTGCTTCTGGCTTTACATGGGTACTGGGGAATTGAGTCCTAGGTGGGCAGGCTTTATAAGCAAGCACATTTAACCCCTGAGCCATCTCTCCAGCTCCCTTTTGTTTACTTAAAAAAATTTTTATTTTATTTACTTATGAAAGCGCATGAGAGAGAATGGGCCATGCCAGGGTCTCTAGCCACTGCAAATGAACTCCCGATACAAGCACCACCTGGTGCATCTGGCTTACATGGTGTAGCAGACAGCTTCAGAGGTTCGCTGAGATGAACTTCCAGACCAGGCACAGTTATGGAGGAAGGGATATTATTTATTGAAGCTTACAGATCCAGGGGAAGTTCCATAATGGCAGGAGAAGCAGCCTGCTCTCAAAGGACCAGGCAAGAGAGAAAAATCAAGCCGCCAGCTACACAGCACACTGAGCAAAACTACAGCCAAAAAGTCACAGCACACTTCAGGAACTCCTGCTAGGCACACTTTGCACATCTTTACAATGGAATCTCAAACCCACCACACCTTAAGACCGGCCCCCAGTGACATTGCCTCTAGCAAGGTGATTGCAGATGCAAACTATAACTAATAAAATACTGAATATATTGGGGGACATATAGTCAAACTACCACACATGGGTACTGGGGAATTGAACCTGGGTTCTTTGGCTTTGCAGGCAAGTGCCTTGGTCACTAAGCCATCTCTTCAGCCCATCCCTTTACTTTTGAGACAGTATCTCCTTGTGCGTTCCAAGCTGGTCTTATACTCCTAGATTGGATTGATCCTCCTTCCTCAGTGTCTTAGTGTATACTATAGGCATGGTCCTCCTTTCTTACTAGGTTTGGGCAGAAACACGGAGCTTGGGTTAGGAAAACTAGGGGATAGAAATGCTGATCAGTAATTTTTTAAAGAAGACTGGGAAGGGGGGGCTATCTACATAATAATGCAAGGCATGCATGTGGAGACCAGAGGACAGTCTCTGGTAACTTCAAGAACCTGTCCACCTCCTGTGAGACTAGGTTTCTCATTGGCCTGGAACTCACCAATTAGGCTAATGTGGCTAATCAGCAGGCCCCTCATCCTGTCTCTCTATCTCCCCAGTGCTGGGATTACAGACTTAGACCACCACACCCAGCATTTTTATGTGGGTTCTGGGGTTTGAACTCGAGTCCGCATACTTTAGAAGCAGACACTTCTTGACTGAGCTGTATCCCCAGTCCTGAGGGAAGATTGAGTAAAGGGAGCTGTTTGTACCTTGGGTTTCCCAAGGATTAGACCTTGTGCAATTTAAGCCAAATTTTTTCCTATATGGAGAGGGCAGTCTGAAAATATGGTTGAAGAAATACTGTTATTTTGCATATGTATATTATATGTATGTATATATGTGTATGTTATATTGTGCATGTTGGTGTGATCATGTGTGTGAAGGCCAGAGGACAACCTCAGGGATCTCCCTGAACATGGGATTCTGTGTTTGGCTATATTAGTTAGCCAGCAAGCCCCAGTGCTGGGATTACAGATATGTGCTGTCACATCTGGCTTTTACATAGGTTCTAGGGATCTGAACTCAGGTCTTCATGCTAGTGTAGCAAACACTTTACCAGCTGAGCTCCATGCTCCAAGAAATCTGCTTTTGAATGAATTTGCCTGGAAAACAGCTGATAGAGATTGCAATTTTTTAATATTTTATTTTTATTTATTTGAGAGAGAGAGAGATATACTGAAATAGGCAGGTAGAGAGGGGGAGAGAATGGGCACGCCAGGGCCTCCAGCCACTGCAAATGAATTCCAGGTGCGTTGCCCCCTTGTGCGTCTGGCTTGTGTGTCTTGGTCCTGGGGAATCGAACCTTGGTCCTTTGGCTTTGCAGGCGAACACCTTAACTGCTAAGCCATCTCTCCAGCCCTGAGATTGCAATTTTTATAGTGTTAGATAGTATCTTATTTAACAACAGTAGTTTTTATTTCTCATATGATCTGGAGTAAGAATACATTGGATACCTTTATATAAAATACTTACCCTGAACATTAATAGCTGTGCATCTAAATGCCCTTCTGTTTTCATATGTTTCCCAAGTTGGCTTTTTGCCTCAGCTGCCACAGTAGATGGGACTACAGGTGTGTAGTATTGCACCCACCTTGCTGCCACTACCACCTCCCTTGTCCTCCTCTTCCCTTTTTTGTTTGCTATTTGGAGTCACAGCCTTACTATGTACCTCAGGGTGGCCTCAAACTCAGTCCTCCTGGCTCAGCTTCCTGGACCCTCTGAAATTACAGATGTTCACAGCTACTCACAGTTTTACCCAAACCTCTGGAAAGTTAGTCTACATTCAGTGCAGAATTCTGATTCCTAATCTTCCAGTTACTTCTCAATCACTTGCTCTAAAATAATTACTTCCTAAATCCAATTAATTCCTTTTTTGGTTATTTCTATCACTGTTGGATTTACCACTGCTGACCCCTTTTTGTTTGTTTATTCAGGTAGGGTCTGGCTATGTAGTCTCACTATGTAGTCTGGGGTGGCCTTGAACTCACAGCAATCCTCCTACCACTGCCTTCCAGAGTGCTGGGATTAAAGACCTGCACCACCACGCCCAGCCTCTTTATCATTTTACTTTGTATGGTAATCTCTTCTGATTGATCTCTAATATATATATATATATATATTTTTTTTTTTTTTTTTTTTTTTTTGAGATAGGGTGTCACTCTAGCTCAGGCTGACCTGGAATTCAGTATGTAGTCTCAAGTACTGGGATTAAAGGCGTGCGCCACCACGCCCGGCTGGTCTCTAAACTTTATGAGTATCTCTTCTCTTTTCCTTCCTTGTTGAATCTTCTTTAAAAGTTGATGTTTTTCCAGGGTTCTGTTCTTTGACATTGTTCTTACTCCACATTCTCCCAAAAGAGTTTGCTCTTTTCTTACAGCATTAACCACCAGTAACATTAACTTATGTCTCCAATGCATCTAGTTAACTGAATTGACTATCTTTTTGCATATATGTACCATAGCTCACTTCAGATTCACTGTGTCATTTCCCACCCTTCTTATAGTTCTTGTGGCACTATAATGTGTCTTATTATTTGGCAAAGATCTTATTTCCCCTTCTCTCACACCTAGTTAATTAATTCTTCTTAGAATTCATTTAAAATTAATCTCTCGATGCTTACCTCAGATCAGTCCTTTAGATTACTGCAGTTATCTGCCATTAATTTAATCTCACTAATTTTATTTTATGCTTAGTTATAAAAGCAATCCTTCTAAAGTAAATTGGGTCTTTTGTGTTTGTTGAGACAGGATCTTACTATATGGCCCAGGCTGTCCTTGAATTTACAATGCTCCTACTGCCTCTCCCCTGAGCACTGGGATTACAGGAATGTTCCAGTACATGTGGCAGTAAATTGGATCTTGAGACTTCCCTTTTTTAGCCTCCTATAACTCCTCATTGCCTGCCAGGAAAAAAAAGGGGGGGCAATATTATTTCCATTTTCCACAATTGCTTACCTCTTCAACCTCATTTCTTGACATCTGCTCCTCCTCTGCATTTACACCACATCTGTCTCTTCTACTAGAATGGGAACTCTTTGTGAGTCAGTCATGATACATTGTTCACCTTAGTATCACAGTCTCCTAGCTAGCACAATGTAGTCAAGAAATAAATTGTAGGTCTAAAATTAGGTTAAAAATACACAGGGGCTATTTGTAAATACCCTGTCAAAAATTGTTCACTTCCTACTTTTTCATAATCTGATAAGTTAGTATTAATTTAAAAAAATTCTAACTGGCTGGGTGTGGAGGCACACACCTTTGATCCTAGCACTCGGGAGGCAGAGGTAGGAGGATCGCTGTGATTTTGAGGCCACCCTGAGATTACAGAGTGAATTCCAGGTCAGCCTGAACTAGAGTGAAACCCTACCTCGGGGGAAAAAATAAAACAAAACCAAAATAACCATTCTAACGGAAGTGTCTTCAAAATTGTGCAGAATTTCAAGATGAGTGGTACTTCTGAAGCTGTTCCAAACTTTGAAGAGATGTTTGCAGGTAGATTCACAGAAGATGACAAAGAGTACCAGGAGTACTTGAAACGCCCTCCTGAATCTCCTCCAATCATTGAGGAATGGAACAGCAGAGCCGGTGGGAACCAAAGAAACAGAGGCCACTGGTATGTATGTATTACTGTAAGAGGCTAGATACAAAGGGTGACCTGGAAGAGGACAGCTTTAACCTGCTTTCCCATAAAGCCAGAGTCTTTGTGCTTGATTTCATAAAGAACTTGATTTTCCTTTAGAAAGTTTCATAGAATGCAATGGAAATTCTATGCAATAATTCAAAATAATTAAAACTAACCTGCCATACTAATTTTGAACAATTGAATAGATTTTAGTATGATCCATAACTTTCGTGATGTGAGTTTATTATTTGCCTCTTTCTCTGTAAAGGATGTCTAGTAAGATACTGGAAGGCCGATTTAAATCATAGGGAACTTTTGACTAACTGGTACAATAAAATGCCATAGAGAAAAATGTTTTTCACTCTCATTTACTGTGTATTATGTTGAGAAATAGATGAACTAGATGGATTTCTCATGTGCTATTATTAAAACCTTCTGTTTCATTTTTATAGGTTGCAAGATAACAGGCAGTTTAGAGGTAGGGATAACAGACGGGGATGGCCAAGTGACAATCGATCAAATCAGTGGCATGGAAGATCTTGGGGTAATAGTTACCCACAGCATAGACAAGAACCTTACTATCCACAACAGTATGGACAATATGGTCACAACCAGCGGCCTCCGTATGGTTACTACTGAAATGCTTTGTTATAAACATGCTAAAGGCTTGTGTGTCTTCTTTGATCATAGTTTTCATCATATTTTTGAAAATGGTTAATTTTTAGCACTTGAAATTTTTAAAAAAATAAATCTTATTGAAGAGATGTGATTGTTTCTGGGAATAAATATCCCCCTATCTTCCCCCTAACAAAAAGACTCACTGTGTTATTTGGACTTCTACTTTATGTACTTCTTTGTTTCGTGACTTAGTAGTACTTTCAATTTGGCATATTTTCCTTGTTTGGCCTCTAGAAGTTCTGTCTTTGACACATAAATAAAAACTTTAAAATGGAAAATTCTTGCTGTTACTTTGTAAGATAAATAACCACATGCTCAGATGTGCTTATTTCTGAAGTTCTACAGAAGTTAGAGCAGTCATTGCATGGACACATGGCTGTTTACTTGTGTATATTATATAACAGCAGCAGTTAAAAGTTAAAACAACCATATTTCTTTTCACTTTTGTTATGTGACTATGACACTGTGATTACTTACTCTATAGGTAGGAGTCAGACTCACAGTTAATTTGGTCTCTGTAGAAGGAAATCAGAAATCAAACTGTAAAATGATGAAAAGACTCATTTTCAGTTTAGTATCTTGATCCAGTGGTAGGTGGGATTAAGGGTACGTTCATTTTATACAAACATAAGCAGAGCAGGAAAGAAATTTACATGTTATACAAAAGGTTATACTACTCATGCTGCATTTTGACTCTATAAAATTTTTTTTTCTTGGGCTGGAGAGATGACGTAGCAGTTAAGGCACTTGCTTGCAAAGCGAAAGGACCCAGGTTTGATTCCCCAGGACCTACATAAGCCAGATTCACAAGGTGACGCATGCATCTGGAGTTTGCAGTGGCTGGATGCCCTGGTGTGCCCATTCTCTCTCTGCCTCTTTCTCTCTCAAATAAGTAAAAATAAAATACTATTTTTTTCTTTTAGACATTTAAAAAAATTATTTTAAAACTATTAAAAATGTACACAATCCTTTCCTGCCACCCTTTTTTGTACATCTCTCCTGTAATCCTCTCCACTGAACCCCTCTTCTTTCCAACTAGTCCCTTTTCTTTCTTTTTTTAAATACTTTTTAAAGATTTTTTATTAGAGAGTGAGAGTGAGAATGGGAGCACCAGGGCCTCTAGCCACATGAGCCACCATGCACATCTGGCTTACGTGGGACCTGGGAAATCGAACTTGGGTCTGTAGGCTTTGCAGGCATGCACCTTAACCTCTAAGCCATCTCTCCAGCCCCCCTTTTCTTTTTGATGTCCTTTTTTCCCCCCTCCTCCATCAATAATATGTCTATGAACCCAATATTGTGCAGGTAAGAACAACTACTCTGTGTGTAGTCATGAATGTATCAACCAATTTGTGTCTGGAAGACAATGTTCCAAAGCATGCCTCCTCATCCTTTGGTTCTTACATTCGTCTGTCACCTCTGCTAGGGCCCTTGAGCTTTGGGAGGTGCAATGGAGATGTCTCACTTAGTGCTGAACACTCTACTGTCACTTCTGAGCATTTTGACAAGTTTTGAGTCTCTACAGCAGTCGCCATCTGAAGAAAAGCTTTAGCCTGTAATCACAAGTGAGAATGTGCTAACATATGGGCATAGGCATATATTCATTTAGAGGGCAGTTTGATGGGTACAGCCTATCCATTTAGTTAAGCAACAGTGGTAGCTTCCCCTTAATGACCTTCTGGCCATAGGCTTTTGATGAGGTTTTCAGTATTAGGAATGACATCCATCCCATGGAATAGGCCTCAAGTCTAGTTAGAGAGCAGTTGGTTACCCCATAACAGACATGCTGCTATTACACTAGTAGTCACATCTTGTCTAGCTGGCCATCTGGGTAGCTTGCAGGGTCCACTGGTTAAGACTGACTTCTCATTTTTTCAAGTAAGGCCAGTCAGTACTTAGGTGTACTTAACGTAGCTCTGCTAGGTGTTAAAATATTTAAACAACAGTATTTGCTTCTGAGAAACATTCCTCACCCCAACCCTCTTCCTTGAATCTATAGCTCTAGTTGGTGTCAAGAGCTGACAACACAAGATCCTGCTCTTAGGCCAGTCAGCTCAATGCCAATACCTTATCAGTGACTTCTACTTTCAAAGACTGGAGGTGCAGTCAGGTGATTCCAGATTACATACAATAGTATCAAGACCTATCTTTTTTTGTTTTAAGATTTTTTTTTTAAATAGAAGGAAATGACCAGACATGGTGGTGTATGCCTTTAATCCCAGCACTTGGGAGGCAGAGGTATGAAGACTGCTATGAGTTCCAGGCCAACCTGGGACTACAGAGTGAATGCCAGGTCAGCCTGGGCTTGAGTGAGACCCTACCTCGAGATGGCTTAGCACTTAAGGTGCTTGCCTGCAAAGCCTATGGACCCAGATTTGACTCCCAGAACTCATGTAAGCCAGATGCACAAGATCACACATGTGCACAAAGTGGCACATGCTTCTGGAGTTTGATTGTAGTGACTAGAGGCCCTGGCATGCCAATTCTCTCTCATAAAAAGAAAAAAAACAAAATAAAATGGAACAAAATGATCTTTTAGTCTGAAGATTTCTGACTGCACTAATTTTGAATTAGGGAAAGAGAAGGAAGTACTGGGAGCTCCTTCCATGTGGAAGGCAGGAAGAGGTAGAGATCTCATGTGGGAATAGGGGTACCCAATCCCCCATCTCAGCCTAACTGGGCTGAGATAAGGGGTTTATCACAGCAGGGACATGGAAGTTCAGCAGCCAAAAAGAGGCCATGCCCACCTGGTAAACATCTCTTTATAATTGTATTGTGGCAGGGGGCTGGCTCAGGAAGAGGTCAGCACACCTGAGTAGGGGGTGAGAGAGAGAGAGAGCTGATTGCATGAATAATTTTATTTTTGTTTTTCGAGGAAGGGTTTCATTCTAGCCCAGGCTGACCTGGAATTCACTATGTAGTCTCAGGCTGGCCTCAAACTCACAGTGATCCTCCTACCTCTTTCTCCCAAGTGCTGGGATTAAAAGCATGTGCCACCACAGTGGCACATAAATTAATTTTTTTACACCTTACAATTTTTCTACTTATTTCATTGAATTTGTACTACTTAATGTCTGTTCTTGTTTAAGCATACTAAGACAACTTACAAGGAGGAAAAATTTATTTGGGACTCATGGTTTCCAGGGCTTTTGTCATGGTCTGTTGGAGCTATGTTGAGGCAGTACATTGTGGAAGGAATACATGGCAGATGAGGCCAGTTCTGGGTCCAGTTATCCCTTTTTGAGGTGTGCTGCCCAGATGACCTAACTTCCTTTCAAAGATGCTATCACCTCCCAATGGCAGCACAGGCTGGGATCGAACCTTTCACACATGGATTTTTGAGGGACATTTAATATCCAAATTATAAAATACAAATACAGGATTGGTTGGGCATGCTAGGCAAGTGCTTTGTAACTGAACTATATCTCTAATCCTGTTTTTACTTTTTATTTTGAGACAGAGTTTCACTAAGTTGCCCAGACTAAATTTGAACTCATTCTGTAGCCTGTGTAGACCTTGAACTTTCACTGTTCTGTGGGTCATTGACTTTTAATTACCACTATTGTTTATCATGAAAGAATCTTTTTTTTCTCATTAAAAAATAAATACTTTCAGGAGGCTGGAGAGGGGAGTGGTGCATGCCTTTAATCCCAGTACTTCGGGAGGCAGAGGTAGGAGGATCGCTATGAGTTCGAGGATACCCTGAGATTAACATAGTGAATTCCAGGTCAGCCTGGGCTAGAGCAAGACCCTACCTCAGAAAACCAAAAAATAAATAAATAATTTCAGATTGGAGAGATGGCTTAGTGGTTAAGGCACTTGCCTGCAAAGCCTAAAGACCCAGGTTCAATTCCCCAGAACCCACATAAGCATATGGTGGTGCATACATCTGGAGTTCATTTGCAGTGGCTAGAGGCCCTGGTGCACCCATTCTCTATAATCATAATTTTAAAAACCAGACTTAAAAAAATAAATATTAAGTTACTTGTACCAACACTGGGTTTGTTAACTGGAAATGATAGTGGTGAAAACATTTACTTTGATAATGTCGATGCAAAAGACACAGCTCTCACCTCAGGGGATAAGAGGTAGTTTATTCTGGAGACAAATGAGTAACCATGGCCCAGGAATACAGATTTATGTTATCCCAAATTCCGTGTTCCAATGTGTTAACAATTTCATGAAGGGTTTATAGTTACAGAACAAAAGAAAGTCATAAGTCAAGGCACTTTTCAAATACATTGGATGACCATCAGGTGGGTTATAGCTAAGTGGGGAAATCTCCACTATCGGCTTCAGATGGTATCTGATGACATTCTTAGCCCTGGGGCTGGTGGAAGCTGGGGTCTGTTCTTGCATTTCAAAAACGATAACACCTGGTCAACTGATTGTCATGTGGATGTTAGTTCCAACACAGAGGTGGGTAATAAATGGCTATTAAGGGGCTAAAGGCAGCCCAAGATAATTTGGCTCTGACTTAAAACATTCTATCTCTGTGATCACAGGAGCTTTATCAGTTCCTTCAGCCTTGCTGGAAGTAGGTGCAGCAGATAGAGCTGTTTTCTGGGAACTTTAGTTCACAGTAATTTCAAACAAATGAGTTTATCATGTATAATAAACTATTCACTAAAAGCTTTATTTGGAATTTTTTTTTTTTTAGTATCTTGTATTCTAGCCAGAGAAGAGCCTGAGGTTTTCAATACATAGAAGTGATAATATTTGAGGTGACAAATACTAATTACTCTCATTGTGTATATATATGAAATCTATCTCAAATTATACTATATCCTATAAATAAGTACAAATTACAAAACAAACTTTACAAACTATACACACATGCACTTACAGCCCTGGACAAGGTACATAATGGATAGTTGACAATATCCAGTTTGTGCTTCCAGAGTTAGAAGGAGCCTTTCTGGGTTGACTTAGGGTTTCACTCTAGCCCAGACCAACCTGGAACTCACAGAGCTGGGGATGTAGCTTAGTTGGTATAGTGCTTGCCTGGCATGTATGAAGCCCTGTGTTTAATTCCAGCACTGCATTAAGAAATTAAGAAGGCCTGGAGTGGTGGCGCATGCCTTTTATCCCAGTATATGGGAGGCAGAAGCTGGAGGATCACCATGAGTTCGAGGCCACCCTGAGACTATAGTCAATTCCAGGTCAGCCTGGGCTACACTGAAACGCTAACTCAAAGAAAAAAAAAAAAAAGCTTGGGCTTCATGAGACCCAGTCTCAATAACAGGAAGGGAAGGAAGAGGGAGAGGTTCAGTTCACAAATGCCTCAGCAGCATCTTTGAGGGCTGGTGGACTAATTCAGTGGTACTCCTGTATTAATTACCAGCTAGCTTTTCTCTGGGTTTCAGTGACTTCTCCAGAGACAACTTCTGGGGAGGATGTGCTGATGATCTCATGGTTTTTTTCCACTGCCAGTGCCTTTAACTCCCCGCAGCCTCCAGCCTGTGTCTGAATGAGGTAAACAAAGCTGTTCTCGTTGCTCAAGGCCAGAGCTTTGTTGTTTTGTATCTATTATTTTCATTTTAAAATTTCCTTAATTATGTACGCTTTGTGAATAAACAAAATATAAATATTGAGGCAGTATAATAATCTGCACCCAAATTGTTGTGTTTTTATTTTTTCTTCATGTTCACACAATATGAATATAGAAATATGTAGATTGAAAGCACATACTTTTTTTGTTTCTTACTGAAGTGAATAACATTATCTACTCCTTACATACATAAAACTCCTTATATACAACAGTATTTAGTAGGTGTCACTGCAGGTCATTAGCAGAAGTTAAAAACTAATGATTTAATTTTAATAATATTCTGTAATATGACTTTGCTCTTCAGTGATTCAGTGACTCTTCTGTCAGTAGATACTTGGGAGTTTTTGGTTTTGTTTTGGCATTGAAAGTATGCACCATCATGCCTGGCTTGGGTTCCTTATACATATATCCTTGGAGCTTTTGTGTATTGTGAAGAGTAGAACTGGGTTAAAAGATACCTACTTTTAGGGGCTGGAGAGATGGCTTAGTCAGTGGTTAAAAAGGCACTTGCTTACAAAGCCTGATGGCCTGGGTTCAATTCCCCAGTACCCACATAAGGCTAGAGATGCAAAGTAGAACATGCATCTGGAGTTCATTTTCAGTGGCAAGAGGCCCTGGTGTGCCCATTCCCTTTCTTTCTGGTTGCAAATATATATAATTTTTTTTCTGAGGTAGGGTTTCACTGTAGCCCTTAATGACTTGGAACTCACTCTGTAGTTCCAGGCTGGCCTTGAACTCACAGCGATCAGTCTCCCTATCTCTGTCTTCCAAGGGCTGGGATTAAAGGTGTGCACCACCACACTGGGCTTGTTTTTATTTTTATTTTTGTGACAGGGTTTCATGTAGCCCAAACAGTCCTGGAACTTGCTATGTAGCTGAAGATGACCTCGAATTTCTGACCCTCCTACCTTTATCTCTTGAGTGCTGGAATCACAAGCATGTGCCACCACATGTAGCTTTATGAGGGTTAGGGATGTAATCTAGGGCTTTGGGCATGCTAGGCAAACACTAATTTTTATTTATTTATTTGCAAGCAGAGAGAGAGAAAAGAGGCAGAGAGAGAATGGGCACACAGGGCCTCTAGCCACTGCAAACAAACTCCAGATGCATGTGCCCCTTGTGCATCTGGCTTACATGGGTCCTGGAGAATCGAACCAGATCCTTTGGCTTCACAGGCAAACACCTTAACCGCTAAGCCATTTCTGCACCCCCCTTTTTTCTTCTTCTTTATAGTTTTAATAAACACTGAGACATTTTAAAAACACTAGCAATTTAATTCCCATCAGCAACATGCAAGTATTGTGTGTGTGTGTGTGTGTGTGTGTGTGTGTGTGTGTGTCCTTCCTATGACTTCAACTTTTTCTCTGGAGGGTCACAAGCTTTTCAGTCTTTGAAATCAGAACTTTACTAGATAGCGTTTCACTGCTGTCATTGTTAAACCTGGGATGTTGCACCCTTCCTGTAAATTCATGGTTTGTTCTTATTTTCTCACATCTAAATATTTGTTCCATTTCTTTGGTTCTCCGTCAGTACCCCAAATACACATGGTTTGGTCTTCTTTTGTGTAACTCCCAGAGCTGCCCATTCCCTTGACTCACACTGTCTTCCGCTCATGTTTTCAGCCTCTTTTATGTTGTTTCCAACATGGCTCTTAATTCTTTCATGCTTTTCTTTTCTTTTCAGTTCAGCTAGACACGCTTCAAGTGTTGCATGGCTACACATGGTGAGCAGCCTCCGTACATGCGGAGCAGCTAGCATTTGGATAGTACAGCTTTAGAAAGGGATTAGAGATCTGTACTTCTATTGCTGACCTGCTTCCTTATTCTCCAGTGTTCCCATCCCTTGAGGTAACGCCGAGAACCTCTAAGGCTTTGAAACAATTTGAAAGCTACTTTTGACAGTAAGACACACCACGAGTGACATAATTTCATGTAGACATCACCACAGTCTCTAAACTTTGTGAGAGGGGGTACAGTTAAGGTGATTGGACCCCTGAAGTTAAAGTTTGCCCTTGCTAGAAATCAAAGATGATCTGATTTCTTATCTCTTGCCTACTTCCCTAGACCTTTTTTACCCACAAATAACCAGGACCCCTGCTGGGAGGGAAGTCTTTCATAGGACTAAACATTGTGGTTGATCAAATTTAGCCCCAAGAATTTGGTATCAAGGCTGGGCCTGGACTGGCTGGGCCCCCTGGCCCTTACTCTCCATATGGGCTCCTTTATCCTCTCCAGTTCCCCACATGGCAGGAGCTCCTTGAATTTTCTCTTTTCTTTCCTCAGTTTTTACCCCTGGCCCTCTACATGGGATCTCTAGCCACGTGGGTGCCTTTCCTTGGCTCTGTACTTCCCTCAATAAATATAATAATTTAATAATTATCCTTCTCAGTTTTTTTTCAATTCTTGGATTAAAATTTAAAACAGGGTGGGAGGGATGGCTTAATGGTTAAGACGTTTGTCTGCAAAGCCAAAGGACCCAGGTTTGATTCTCCAGGAACCACATTAGCCAGATGCACAAGGTGACACATGCATCTGGAGTTCATTTGCAGTGGCTGGAGGCCCTGGAGCACCCTCTTTCTCTGTCAAATAAATAATTTAAAACAAACCTAGGATTTGGGGTTCAAGGACTTTCCTGGACCTCTAGCACCCTGTTACAGTTACAACATTTGGGGATTCTCTGCTGCCCAAACTTGATGGATAAGAGGGAACAAGGCGGGACTAGGATGGCTCAGTGGTTAAAGGCACTTGCTTGCAAAACTAATGGTCCTGGTTCAATTCCCCATTACCCATGTAAAGCACAGATGCACGAAGTGACGCATGCATCTGGAGTTTGTTTGCAGCAAGAGGTCCAGACATGCCCAAATGCGTTCTCTTTCCCACCCTTCCTTTCTCTTTGCAAATAAAAATATTTTTCAAAAAGGGGGACTGGCTGGATCTTGGGGATATAAAATGCTAAAAACTGTATTTGTTGAAGAAAGCCAATGAAGGTAAAAGTAGGTAGGTGGTCTTGTTATAGCTCAACAACAACAACCAAAAAAAAAAAAAAAACAAAAACAAAAACAAAAAAACACCAGCTTCTAGCCAAGATGGATCATTGTTTCCAGTGTTGTCCCAGAAGGAACCATGGTTAGTGATATAATAGGCCCAGTCCCACAGCAGAAATGGGAGCTCCAGATGGTAATAGCTCCCTGACTCTGACCTGGTTCTGGTCCCAAGATCTCTAAGAAGTCTTCAAATAATGATGCTTGTAGAGGTTTCTCAAAGGGACAGAATGTACTCAGATCTCATTATGTGGAAGGTGTGTTTTTCACTCAGATAAGTTGTCAGCTCCTTGCCAACTGTGCAGCCCAATCCCATTTTAATAAATACTGACTAGATGGGATTTCTGCTGTCTCTACCATGGCATTCATCTGAGACTCCTGAGTATCCAGCTGGTCCCCAGTTAACACCATCTGACTAAAGAACACATCTGAAAAGGCAAGAAGAATATGAGTAGAAGACTGGCAGTGCAGAATGGACTTCTAAAAGCAACTGAATTCCCTTCATTAAACTATGTATGACTTTCTGTTCTTGTATCGTGCTGCCACCTGTTGGATGTAAACTGAACATCTAGTTTTTTAGTTACATGTATTAAACAACCTGAATGTAGGGCCATTATAGTCTAAAATGTATATTCTGCATTTACAATTAAGGAACTATTTAAATCCATGAAAACTGTCAGATGAAAGGCAGCCGTGCTCACCACTATACTGCCAACGCACTGTTAAAACCGTAAGATGGAATGTGGGCAGTCCACAACCCAGAAAACTTCCTCCTAAAGCTTGTGGTTGTTAGAACTTTTGGAACCTTAAACTGTGCAAAGGTGCCACCCACAGTCTCTGGACCTGCATTCTCCAGTGAAGAATGAGGTATAGAATGGCTCCCCACAATCAGAAGTCCAAAATCTCTGCTCCTGTCTTCAGAGCATGTTCATGTTCAGTCAATGCACAGGTCCAACCCTGTAACAGAAATGGGAACACCTAGCCGGGCGTGGTGGCTCATGCCTTTAATAAGCACTCGGGAGGCAGAGGTAGGAGGATCACCATGAGTTCGAGGCCACCCTGAGACTACATAGTGAATTCCAGGTCAGCCTGGACCAGAGTGAGACCCTACCTCGAAAAACAAAACAAAAAAAAAAAAAAAAAAAAAAAAAATGGGAACACCTACTTAGCGTATTTTTGCATTATCTTGTGTCATGTTGGAAGTGAGAGATTACAGATGCATGGCTACAGTATCACCATGACACTAACCATAAGTGCATTTCTAACCTGTTATGGCCACACCAAGGCAAAAGGTGGTGTAAGCAGTACACTGTGTAGTCAGTATTCCCTACTCAGAATCAGTGGGGGTGGGCCAGGCTAGAATCATACTATCTGGAAGGTGTTACGGAGGTTGAGTGTGTGTCCTTGTGCTTTGGGTTTTCAGTATTTTCTGGGAAGATCAGGGTCCAGCTGAAGGAAGCAGCATAACTAGGTCAAAGTTCCCAAGCCTTCGCTGTGATGTCACTAGTGGGAAAGAATGCTGAAGACTATCTTATCTGCAGAGGAGGAAAGGACTCATTCTGGAATAGTCTCCAGGCCAGTTTCTCATGTCAGCAATAGCTTCTGATGATGCTGTTACTGTGATTTACATTTTTATTTATTCCCTTGTTTAGAGACAGGTTTAACTAGTGTGGAACTCACTATGTAATCGCCCAGGCTGGCCTCAAGCTTTTGATCATCCTGTTTTAGCTTCCCCATTGTTGGGATTATAGGCCCATGCCACCACACCCTACTTACTCATCAGAGTGCTAAGATGGGACTTGAGTGCTGAGCACCAAATGAGACATCCCTGTCACACCCACCAAAGCTCAGGGAACACTGTGGAAGAGGTTGTAGAGCATGTAAGAGCAGAGGATGGAGACACTCTGGAACGCTGCCTTTCTGACATGAAGTGGCCATGACATTCATGAGCTCACCATGGCTGTTGGTACCTGCACAATACTGGACCCATCAAAATGCCATCATGGGATGATGGGGAAAACTATCGCAATCGAAGAGGGGACCAGCTGGAAAGAGGTCCAGTGGGAGGGGGGTGAGGGAGGGAGGAGGACAAAAGAAAGGAATGGGAGGGACTATGATCAAAATACATATACCTACATACATACATGAAAATTGTCGATAAAAAGGTTTTTAAAGCTTATTGGGCAAATGTTCCCATATTAAAATATAGCCACTTGAAGTAAAATAGCACATGCGTATAGCCTCAGAACTTGGGAAGCTGAGGTAGAACTCAAGACAGAGTTTAAGACCAGTTTGGGTCATGTAGCAAGATCTTCATTCAGAGGGAAAAGATAGATTGTAGTGGTGGAAAATGCTGATTTCTATCTAGCTTCTGTTTAATATAACTTATAATTCTTGTGTCTACTTCTGTCTACTTACTTCTTTGCTTCAAAGTATGCTGACCCTGTCTCCAGCTCTGGAATGGGCCTTCATTGGCCTAAAATGATTAGGATGGCTTGTTCAGAAACATCCTGGCCTGATTTGGCCTGAGAAATCAGGGGAGCTGAGCTCTGGGAAGACAAACACTGAAACTCTTCTGAGCAGTCTCCTTCCTTCTGGAGGAGACTGGATAGGAAACTTGGAGTCGCTGGTATTTTGCCTCTAGGAAGGACGTGGCCTGGGGATGAAATTGGCATTACTAAAGCAGGGAAGGAAAGAGAGTGAGACCTGTATGCTATCACTGAGCTGCTGAGTCACACTGGTCCTTAAGCACACCTCTAAGCTTTCTAGGTGTGAGGGCATACTCAGCCCTTCACAGGTGAAATCCGATGGAAAGTGTTACCTAAGAAAGCATCCTGCAGTGAGCCACTTAAAGCCACAAGTGAAGTGTCTTACCTTGTGGCACTGGAAGTGTGAAAAAGGAAGGGGAAAAGCTCTTTTTCCAAGACTATGTAGAACAAGCACTTTTGGAGGCAGTATGGAATAGCTCAGATGGGCAGCTGAGCTTAAAGCATGTTGTGCCAATTAAGGAACACCATGACCTTGGCTAAGTCCCCCACTTCTTCTTGCCCTTGGTTCCTATTAGCAAAGAGACCGGCAAGTACTTTCTAGCATCAAGAATTTTTATTATTAGGTCTGGAGAGATGGCTTAGCAGTTAAGGCACATGTCTGTGAAGCCTAAGGACCCTGGTTCGATTCTCCAGGTCCCACGTAAGCCAGATGCACAAGGGGGTGCACACATCTAGAGTTTGTTTGCAGTGGCTAGAGGACCTGACACGCCCATTCCCACTCTCCCCTCTTTCCCTGTCTCTAATAAATAAATAAAAATTAAAAGAAAAGAATTTTTATTATTGGTCTCTTTTGTGGCTTTATGTTTCTTATTTTTAGCTTTTGGGTTTTAAAAAATATTTATTTGCTAGTAGAGAGAGGTGGGGGAGGGAGACAGAGAGGGAGAATGGGCATGCCAAGGCCTCTTGCTACTGCAAATGAACTCTAGATGCATGAGCCACTTTGTGTATCTGGCTTTACATGGGCACTTGGAAATCAAACCAGGGCCACAGGCTTTGCAAGCAGGTGCCTTTAATCACTGAGCTGTCTCTCAAACCCAGCTTGTGTTTTTTTTTAATTTTATTTATTTATTTGCAGGCAGAGAGAGAGAGTGATAGAGAGAAGAGAAACAGAGAGAGAATGGTCATGCCAGGGCCTCTAGCCTCTGCAAACAAACTCCAAATGCATGTGCCCTCATGCATCTGTCTTATATGGGTCCTGGGGAATCGAACCTGGGTCCTTTGGCGTCACAGGCAAATGCCTTAACCAGTAAGCCATCTCTCCAGCCCTTGTGTGTGTTTTAATGACTGTCATCAGTACATTTTTCTCATGTACTTACTAGACAAAGCACACACTACAAATCAGCAAAGGTGGTTACGTTTTTTTTCTAAATTACTATAATTCACCAGGTGAAATAAAACATGCCTGTAACCCCAGCTCTTGAGATGCTGGAGCAGGAGGATCTCCAGTTCAAGGCTACATAGCAAGTTTTATATAGTGAAACCCTATCTCAAAATAAGCAACAAATCAGCTGGGCGTGGTGAAACATGCCTTTAATCCCAGCATTTGGGAGGCAGAGGTAGGAGGATCACCATGAGTTCGAGGCCACCCTGAGACTACGTAGTGAATTTCAGGTCAATCTGGGCTAGAGTGAGCGAAATTCTACCTTGAAAAACCAAAATAAATAAATAAATAAACACATTACTTTAGCTTATACAAAGGTGTAAAATATACTTTTTTATACCTCAGCTATAGATGTGATTTCTGTTTTTTTGAGATAGGGTCTCACTATCCCAGGCAGGCCTCCAGTTCTCTATGTAGACAAGGATGACCTTAAACTTCTGATTCTCCTGCCTCTACCTCCTGAGTGCTGGGATTACAGTCAAGCACCATAATGTCCACTTTATGTGCTGTGGAGATCAAACCCAGCACTTCATGCAAGCTAGGTGAGCAGTCTACCAACTGAGCTATATTCCCAACCCATAGGTATGATTTCTAGTGGGCTTTCACAAATTCTGAAAATAACTTCCAGGTCATCTTTATTCTCTGAAGATCTCTGGAGATTCATAAAAACTACAGGATTGAAGATGTACAAGTTACCACTGAGGATGTTCTAAAAAAGAACTGAGATTTTGTCTTGATTGTTGCTTTTTCAGAAGATGCTCCTTACAGCTTTAAAAAGCATGTACAGAAAACATGCTTGCATTGAAAGAATTATGTGGTATGCATGTGTGCATATGTGTGTGTGTATGCATACACTTGTTCATGTGTGTGAGTGCAAGTATGTGGTTGGTGCATGTGCACCTGTGTGCATGTGGAGGCCAGAGGTTGACAGAAATCCCAGGGATCTTCCTGCCTTGCCTTCCCAGCTCTGGGATTACAGGTGCAAGCCTCCATGCTCAGCTTTTTAAATTAATATTATATTTTATTTATTTATTTGACAGAGAGAGTGAGGAAGAGACAGATAGAGATAAAGAACGAATGGGCATGCCAGGGCCTCTAGCCACTGCTAACCAACTCAAACTTCAGATGCATGTGCCCCCTTGTGCCTCTGGCTTATGTGAGTCTTGTGGAATCAAACCAGGGTCCTTAGGCTTTGCAGGCAAATGCCTTAACCACTAAGCCATTTCCCCCCCCCCATGCTCAACTTTTACAAGGGTGCTGGGCATCCAAGCTCAGGTCCTCATGCTGACTGAGCCATCTGCCCAGCCTCACAGTTTTTCATTTAAACAAACATCTTAAAATATAAGACTACACAGCAGCATGACACATTTTTCTCTGTCACTTGTAAAGTGGATTAGAATCTCCAGAATTCCAGAAACATCACGGAGACATTACCATTTTAGCTTTAAATCAGGCTAAGCACATCTAACTAGGAGTGAAGTTGTCATTCTGCAGGATGGGTTCTTGTGTCTCTCAACTTCTGCATAATAACTCCATCACAGAATACAAAGGGTTAATCAGTCATACTGAATATCCTTTCCACATGTTTTGCTGTAATACCATGAAAGAGTTTTTTATGCTATTTGCAGTTAGGGATTTTAGAACCTGTATTCAATACACAAACTTAAATAAACTTTTTTTAAAAGTCTGATTCAATATGTATATATTCTGCACCTACACCTATAAGTTTGTGCATTTAAATACACTTTCCTATTTTGCAGCCTCTTTTTTGTTAATAATAATAAAAAAATAGTCCCAGGGCTAAGGAGATGACTCAGCGGACAAGCATTTGCCATGCAACTGTGAGTACCTGAGATTGGATCCCACGTAAAGCTGGGTGCTCCAGCACTAGTGTCTGTACTCCCAGTGTGCCTAGAGCAAGAAGGGAGACACAGATGGGAGAATCACCTGGAGGCCTGGAGGCTAGGCAGTCAACGGTGAACAATGAAATGAGAGTCTGCCGTAAACAAGAATGAAGATGAGGACTGACAGCCGAGGTTGTCTTTTGACCTCTACATGTGTATCATGGCATCCGTGCGCCTGTACTCGACTCACACATGTATACACACATCGCCCTCCACCCTCCACGAAAGTCCCTCAAGGATGTACTCTTCATTTCTTGCCTTTATTTTTTTTCAGCTTCCTTTTTTAATTTCTCCAAGATCTCTTCTGGAGTTGTAGGGGCCAATAGCTTCACCACCTTTTCACGAGATTTACCGCCCTGAGCCAAAAAGAAAAAGACACACTGAACACTCTCAGCTTGACACCAACAGCAGACCTCTGCCATCGCACTGCAGCCGTGTTTGCATGGGGAGGTCACGGACAGCATTTCCTAGTAGCTGAGTACATTTTCTCCTGACCTCGTCTTCATACTACAAGCTTTCACCTTTATGCTTCAATTTTTATAATAGAAGCTGGGTGTGGTGGTGCACATCTTTAATCTCAGCACTCAGGAGGCAGAGGTAGGAGGATTGCTGTGAGTTTGAGGCCCGCCTGGGATTACAGAGTGAGTTCTACATCAGCCTGGGCTAGAGTGAGACCCTGCCTCAAAAAAAAACCAAAGGAAAAAAATTCAAACTGAGCATTTACAATATTCTTGTTTCACCATGCCTGGTTATTGTTTTGTTTTTTTTTAAGACAAGGTTTCATATATTCATTGTAGTCTGGGCTGGCATGGAACTCACTAGGTGGCTGAGGATGACCTTGAACTCCTGATCCTTCTGCCTCGACCTCCTAAGTGCTAAAATCATAGGCACCTGCCACCATGTCTGGCTAATATTCAAGTTTAAAGAAATTCTGTTGTTTAAATTAAAAATGAAGATAATTGGGATGGAGAAGATGGCTCAGCAGTTAAAGTGCTTGCCTGCAAAGCCTAATGGCCTGGATTTGATTCTCCAGTACCCACATAAAGCCAGATACACAAAGTAGCAAGTGCATAAGGAGTTTGATTGCAATGGCTAGAGGCCTTGGCATGCCCATTCTCTCGTCTCTCTTCTCTTTACTTCTCTCTCTACTTGCAAATAAATAAAAATATTTTTTTAAATGCAGATAATTGCCAGGCATAGTGGTGCATGCCTTTAATCCCAGCACTTGGGACGTAGAGGTAGGAGGATCACTGTGAGTTTGAGGCCACCCTGAGACTACATAGTGAATTCCAGGTCATCTTGGACTAGAGTGAAACCCTACCTCAGAAAACAAAAACAAACCAACAAAAAAAAAAAAAAAAAAAATGATAATTGCTGGGCATGGTGACACACATCTTCAGTCCTAGCACTTGGGAAGCAGAGGCAGGAGGACTGCTGTGAGTTCAAGGCCACCCTGAGATTACACAGTGAATTCCAGGTCAGCCTGAGCTAGAGTGAGACCCTACTTCAAAAAAACAAAACAAAATAATAATAATAAAATAATTTTAAAATGCTAAAATAAATATGGATTTATTTCTCTTATTTATGTGTGTGTAGGTATCCATTTGTGCAGGTGTATTTGCATGTGGGGGCCTGAGGCAGTCAGATGTCTTCATCTATCACTTGTCAGCCTTATTTTTATGAGACAGGGTCTCTCCCTGAACTTGGAACTCACTGGTTCAGCTCAACCAACTAGGATCCTCTTGTCTCTGTTTCCCCCGAACTGGAATTACAGGAATGTGCCATCATGTCCAGGTATTTTTAAGCATATGGTGGGGATCCAAACCCTGACCCTTATGCTTATACTGCAAGCATTTTACTCAAGGAGTCATCTTCCCAGCCCAAAGTGCACATTACAGGAGGATCCCCACGGCCTGCTGGCTAGCATGTCTAGCTGAATTGGTGAGCTCTAGGTTCAGGGAGAAACTTTGTTGCAAAAAATCTGGTGGAGAACAAAAGAGGGAGACACCTGACATTGGCCTCTGGCCAAGTGGGCATGTACACTAGCATACACCTAATGTGTCCCCACACATATGAACACATGTATATATACACACACATAAAAAATAATGTACACTTTATAACCCCTAAATGTCAACAAACTACTCCTATTTATACTGTCAAATTTCTGAAATTCCAGACAAAAGGTAGCCACATATCTAAGAGCTAAAATTTTACAGTCACTTAAAACAATGCCAAAATGGATTTGTTTTCAAACACATATATTAAAGAAGATAAGAGATAAAAAAGAAGAGGAAGAAGAGATGAGCAGTGGTTTAGCTAGCTGGGAAGTGTGCACAGGCAGAGCGGAGCATACCTTTATGCTAATCTCATAGCATGAGCACCGGCAGAAGGTCAGACATAACCTGCCACAATGGGGGAATGTGAGGAGATGACCTGACCAGATAAGATTTGCAGGTGCAGTTTATTAATCAAGGGCTTTGAATGCCATATAGATATAAACTACATGATGTAGTATGCATGCATGTGTGTGTGTGTGTGTGTGTGTGTGTGTAAACACTTGGCTTCGTCTTTGGTCTTATGCCTACAGATTGTATTTCAATATGTTTACAGTGATGCCCAGGAACCTGTATTTAGAACTTGTTCTCAAGCGATTTTGAAGTACAGAACCTTGGTATTGACTTCATATAAAATTACTATTTTCCTAATGAGCTTCCCCTAGTGAGCAGAGCCAATGTGGAGGATCAGAAATACCTGGACTCTGGTCAACAACTTAAACCATTTGAGGTTTGTTTCAGTGAGTTATGTCTTGAAGGAAGTGAGCAAGATTAACCTGACAGTACAGGAATGACGTTAGAAAGAAGAAAATGGTGTAAATGAGGGCAATTGAGGAATATAAGTACTGAGTGTGAACCAGGAATATGGACTGTGGTAGCAGAGATTACAGAGACTGGAAGAATTCACAGATTTTTGTGAATAAGTGAGGATATGAGTTAACAAACTGGCTTTCCAAATTATTTGTAGAAGATATTTTATGAATTATGATTAACATTTAATCAAAGACATTTAAAGACAGAGAAAGAGAGGAGGGAGGGAAGGAGAAAGGGAACTCTACCTTATCCAAAACTACATCACTCTTCCTGAGTTCTAAGACCTTGGAAAGATACCGACAGAGTTCCGCGTTCGCCTCTCCCTCTGACGGAGGTGCTGCAATCGCTATGCTTACGGCTTCAGTCGTCAGATCTGCAATGCAATGGTGTTAAATTAATCTTTAAAGTGTTCTTTTTCTTGGTGAGGTGAGACGCTGTCAGAGAGTTGCATTTTCCTGACACAGTAGATTTTCAATTAATAACTCTTGAACTACTATTCAACCAAGTTTATGATTAAATTAACCATACTTCAGGAAATGTAAACATGATAAATATGGCTCTATAGCTACAGAAAATAGACCCACAAGGGAAAACTAACATTTACCCTATCTACTGACCAAGATGGGCCTGGTGTCCTAGGGAACGTCTTGGATTTAGGCACATGGAAATTGGTGTTGCTCTAATAGGAAAAGCTTCAAGAAAAGTTGGAGGACCTGGCTTCAGCTCCGGCAATGTCACCAGACAGGTGCACAGATAACTGGACTGTACGGGGTTCAGGGTTTCATGTCAGGGAAAGAAGAGCAGTAAGCAAGGTTGACCTCTCATATGACATGTATCTTGAATGGTTTTAACATTCAGTGTTTATTTAATATTTATGTAGCAGTTACACACAAACCATAATTATAGGGCTTTACAAATACTGACTTAAGCCTCTTAATTATGTAGTACCATTATTAGAATCATTTCTAAATGAAGCTACTGGAATTAAAAAAATATGCTCTTCACTGTTACTAGGGCAAGTGATGCATTTACTCAAAGCAGTTTACAAATGAGCTTGATCTCATCCTGAGCCTGGGGCCACTCAGGCATTTCTACCCACACCCTGTGCAACAGCACAGCCACAGATTCCATAGCATGAGAAGGTAAAACTTCTCCCATCCTATTACCACATCTCAGATGCACCATTTCCCACATTTTAACATCTTTGAAATCAAGATGTGTCTTAGATGGAAGAGTTTCATTGATGAGATCTATTTTCTTAAGGTACGAAAACTACTTGTGGACTTTACAGCTTAGATTTGGCTTAGAAAATGCTAAGGTTGGTGTGGACAAGAAAGGAGCTAACATGGCCATTAGCACAAACCAGGCCTACCTACTATACCAACTCTATAAAAATAGGTTGGAAAGGGTTGGAGAGATGGCTTAGTGGGTAAGGCATTTGCCTTCAAAGCCAAAGGACCCAGGTTCAACTCCCCAGGACTCACATAAGCCAGACTCACAAGGGAGCACAATGCATCTGGAGTTTGTTTGCAGTGGCTGGAGGCCCTGATGTGCCCATTTCTATCTGCCTCTTTCTCTCTCTCAAATAAATAAATGAAAAAAAAAAGTTTGGAAGCTAGGCATGGTGGCACACACCTTTAATCCCAGCACCTGGGAAGCAGAGGTAGGAGGATCACTGTGAGTTCAAGCCCACCCTGAAACTAAAGAGTGAATTCCAGGTCAGTCTATGCTAGAGCAAGACCCTAGCTTGGAAAAAACACACAAACAAGTTTAAAATCTAGACTTTTAAAATATACAAGCCTCTAAATGTAGATGTGAAAATATATATTACACGAACATATATAAAACATGAACATATATGAAAACTGTCATGAGAAACTGTTATAAAATGATAAACTGTCAACTAACAAGGCAAAGGAGAGGTCCCCTGCCTCATGCATGAATCCCATGCGGTGTTCACATATACCTGTTACAGCATTTTGTTTGGAGCCAGGCTTGGCATGTACGGCTATAGTGACACAACCTTTAGGATCAGTTGCCACGGGGCCTCCAGGAGGAAGTGGTCTCTCTGGTTCCTTGCTTTGATTTTTCCCCTAAAATGACAACACAATTTTACAGGTGACAAAATATTTTCCCACACATCTGACTTGACCGGCTGCCCTCCTTCCTTCCCCTTCACTAACCTAGGCCTGTCATTCACGTGCAAGGATGATCACCTGGAACGCTTTCCCCACATCTCTCAAGACTCAAATCCGTTTTCCCATCAACCCCACAACGTTTGCTTTGTGTGTGTTTTGTTGTTGTTTTGTCATGCCTTGGAAGACGGCTTATTTTAGTTCTAGTTCCTAGGTTTGCTTCCTGATTCCTGTTCTCAGGAGTAGGGACCATTTATTATTTATATTTGTATCAGTGCAGCCTAAAGCTGGGAAGAGAGAGAGAGAGAGAGAGAGAGGGGGGAGGGAGGGGGGGATTGGGAGGGCTGGAGGAGCAGAAGTGCTACTTAAAGGCCTTGCAACAAACTTTTTTTTTTTTTTTTTTTCCCGAGGTAGGTTCTCAGTTTAGCCCAGGCTGTAGTCTCAGGGTGGCCTCGAACTTATTGTGATCCTCCTACCTCTGCCTCCCGAGTGCTGGGATTAAAGGCGTGCGCCACCACGCCCGGCTCTTGCTACAAACTTTTCATCCACTTACTAGGAACCAAGCCCCAGGGCATTCCGCAGGCAGTGAGGATGGGAAGATGAGTAAGGGTCCACAGGCCTTGCCCTCAAGAAGTGGGGACTGCTCGAGGCAGCCAAGACACATTACGCTAAGTGCACGGAGGTAGGCACCTCACATTAGCCAACAGAGGCAGACAGCCCAGCCTGGGCAGCTGGGGGAGCTGCCAGCAGGCGGCGCTGCCCGAGCTGGCAAAGGAGGTGGGGTCGAACATGCAAAGACCACGGGGAAGTCCCAGGTGTGTATGGGGGGAGAGTAGAGGCCGCCATCCGCACCCCGGAACTGAATGGCAACGATCGGCAGGGGGTGTCTTCCGCCCCCACGGGTCCTGCTCCTCCTCCTCTCCCCGTCACCCTCCCTTCTCGCCGCCGCGCGACTAGCCACTGGCCTTGTTCGTCGCACCGGCTTTCTTCGGCATCCCGGCACCGGAACGGAGCGTCGCCGAGACGCGAACGCCAGGTCCTAGCGCGCAGCGCAGCATCCCCGCGCCGGAAGAGCCTCGTGCGCCTGCGCGGGCGGTGCCTGTGCCTGTGCGTCCACGGCGACCAGACCCGGCCCGACGGCGCCACCTCCCGGCGCCTGAACCACCCCGGCTGCATGGAGTGCAGAAGCGGGGTCACCTCTGTCTTTCTTTTCTTTCTTTCCTGGTTGCGGGGAAGAAAGGTCCTGCCCCTCCTCGGGGCTGGAGTGAGGGTGGAGATTCGATCCCATCCCATCCACCAATAGCAACAACCCACTCTGTGCCACACCATGTAAAAGCACGTGTGGCCCAGCAACATGCAAAGCTGGAGTAGGCGGAGGCACGATCGCCAAGTCAAGTTATTGAAGAGGTTGAAGCTAGGGGACTGGCTCTGTCCGGTTACAGCCCCACGTAAGGAAGATCTGTCACCTCGATGGGAGATGGCCTGAAGCGGCGTCACCGGTGGGGTGCAGAGCTTGAGATTTTCTTAGGGAATCCTAGGGAACTGGAATGCTCGGAGCTGGGACTACGGGGTGGGGGTGGAGGTTGGGGGGAGATTGAGTGAAGATATCCAGGTTTGGGGCTGGCGGAATAGGCTTGGGAGTTTTAAGTAGGTTAAGTTTTGGGTGTATTAAGTTTGAGGTGATTGGACACATTTGCTGAGAAATGATGAGCTAATTCAATAGGTGTACCCGACGCATCGGAGACTTTTGGGTAGTGAGATTCTAGGATCCTCGGAGAATGCATGGTAACTGTAAAGCCAAAGAAACGGATCAGAGAAGGCTCAGAGAGCTCAGGACAGAGCCTGAAGAGAAGGAAGGGGCCACCCGTGGAGCCCGACCTGAGGTAGTACAGTACAATGTCATCTAAGGGAGGATGCTTCAGGAGGGTGTGGTCAAGTAATGAATGCTCAAAGAAGACGTGCAAAACAGGGTCCACAGGATCTGGAAAGCGCGTATGGCTGGTGATCCACACAGGAGAAGTTTCGGTGGAGGAGATGGATAAAAATAAGTGTAGAGAATAATTCCAACTTCACTGTCAAGGAGCAACAAGTATTTGGAGAAGCACATGACTTGTGGGACTTTGAAGAATGCTAAGAGTTAGTGATTGAAACTTGCCCGTGGTCCTGGCAATCTTGGTGAGAAAAGACCATGAAATCATCAAGGCCCCAATCTAGTTTTTTAATTTAATTTAATTTAATTCCAGGTAGGGTCTCTAGCCCAGGCTGAGTGACAGATTACATTCACTATGTAGTCTCAGGGTGGCCTCAAACTCACACTGATCTCCTACTTCTGCCTCCCAAGTGCTGGGATTAAAGGCGTGTGCCATCACACCCCTGGCTCCCAATCTAGTTTTTTAAAAAAAATATTTTTATTTATTGCAATCACAGACAGAATGCATTAGGGCCTCTTGCCAGTTCAAAGGAACTCCAGATTCACATGTCACTTTGTACATCTGGCTTTATGTGAGGACTGGGAATAGAAACTGGGTCAGCTAACTTTGTAAGCAAGTGCCTTTAAGTGTGAAACCATCTCCTCAATCACGTTTAATATATTTATTTTCAAAGTAGAGTCTCACTCTAGCTCAGACTGACCTAGCACTCATTCTGTAGTTCCAGAGTGGCCTTGAACTCACAGTGATCTGCCTACCTCTGCCTCCAGAGTGGTGGGATTAAGGTGTGTGCCACCAGGTCCAGCTTGTATTTTTTCCATTTGAATCATGTGTATGTTTGTGGCTGTTTTTTTATTAACAACATATTTCATATGGATACATCATGTGTTGGTATCTTCTGTTCCCTCATCCTACTCCCATTCTGCTGGGGACCCTCCTCAGTGGGGTTGCAGGTATTCCCTCTGGGGTTGTGGTTTATGCATTGTGGGAACAGCAGTCAGTTATTGGTGGGGGGAGGGAATGGCTCTGGGCATGATGTCTCAACCTGTGGCTCTTAAAATCTTTCCATCCCCTCTTCTGCAAAATTCCTGGGCCATGGCGGGTGAGTTTTAAGTCTACTTCAGTGATGAGTTCTTAGGAGCCTCTGGATCTCTACTTTGGTAGGTGTTGAGTACCCTCAAGGTCTGTCTCCTTCACCCTGGAAGCAGCACTCTTGCTTGTCTCCCCAATTCCTCTGTGGTTTCAGCTGTGGCTTGGCTAAAGTGCGAGGAGTAGTTTATCTCTTCAGGTCTTGCTACCTTCTGAAAAAGAACAGATTTCTATGAGCTCACCTTCCAGAGCAGGGGATCTGAGAATTGGGGACCAAGGGGCCCTTCAATCAGGAAGGCAGAGCCTATATTATTTTTGATGCAGAGCTCATGTTCTGCCATTGACCTACACCTCAGCTACATTGTTTGAAATGCCTGGGCTCAGCAGCTAGGAAGCTGGCAGCAAACCAACCAGACTGATCTGGGTACAGAGATGCAGACAATGGTTTAGTGAAGTGGTGAAAGACCAAAGCAACAAAACAAACTGGTTAGGGAAGGAAGTCAAGAAGGTTGACAAAGGGGCTTCAATATTTAGGGTTAGTAAGGTGAAATTGGAATGTGACTGCTGAAAACAGCATCATAGGTTGTGGTCAGAAGTGATATCAGAAATTACTATTTCAAAGAGGGTGTGGCAAAATTATTAGAGCCACAAGTTGGACATCATGCACAGTAACATTGCCTCTCCCCCATAATTGACGCACAACCCAATCCCCACAGGGTTGACCTGCATGCCCAAAGAGGGCCTCTTTGGAAAAGGGGCAGGGATGAGAGAAATGATGGTACCAACATATGTTGTTCACATACTAAGTATGTCCATATCTAATCAAAATGAATTTAAAAAGAAATTAGTATTTTAGAGCAGCACCCATGTAAAGCAAGATACAATGTGGCACATGCACCAGTAATCTCAGCATGCCTGTGGCCAATGGGAGGCAGGGCCAGGAGAACTGGAAGCTCACAGGCCAGTTAGCCTGATGTTCCTTTGCAGTCTGGCAGTTTTGAAAAAAAAAAATGTATTTTTATTGGAGAAAGAGGTACACAAAAAGAATGGGCACACCAGGGCCTCCAGCCACTGCAAATGAACTCGACACATGCTCCGTCTGTGCATCTGGCTTACATGGATCCTGGGAATTGAACCTGGGTCCTTAGGCTTCACAGGCAAGCTCTATAACCATTAAGCCATCTCTCCAGCCTTGGCAGTTCTTTTTAATTTATTTATTTGAGAGCGACAGAGAAAGAGGCAGATAAAGAATGGGTGTTCCAGGGCCTCCAGCCAGTGCAAATGAACTCTAGATGAATGCGCCACCTTGTGCATCTGGCTTACGTGGGTCCTGGGAAATCGAGCCTTGAACTGGGGTCCTTGGGCTTCACAGGCAAGCCCTTAACCGCTAAGTCATCTCTCCAGGCTCCCTGGAGGTTCTTTTATAGCAAAAGACTGTCTTAAACAAGGTGGGGCACAGAAACACTGAAGTTGTCCTCTGACTACACACACACACACACACACACACACACACACACACACACACACACCATGGCATGCATATGCTTACATACACACATAAATTATTTAAAAAATTATTTCACAGACAGAACAATTCCATCTGAGAAGGCACATGGTGTATGTGTGTGGTCATGAGCAGGAATGCCTGAAGGTTGCTGGAACTGGAAAGCTAGGTTTGGTTGGAACGTTCAAAAACACTGATGCAGCTTAGTGTTAAGACTTACAATGGAAGTGATCCACGTGTTGAATCACAATCCAATTTCCTTTCTTTGAAATCAGTTAAAAATTGAAGCACATAGTAGAACCAGAAGTATACTACAGTCATTTATAATTTTTGGATGACATTAAAGTAGCCTCAATTAGAGCATGTACAATTGTTAATGGAGACACTGGAGATGGAGAGTTAATTGATGGTGTCTGGAAAGTGGCTAGATAGGTGAGCAGAGGAAAGATGTGGCTGGTGCTTGCCCCACAGGTGTACAGAGTGAGATAAAAGGGCATCATCAAGTCGGCTGTGTCTGCCAGGGACCTGTGCTCCTGCAGGAGGCAGTGGGAAGAAATACCACATGATAGTGAGGGAAAGAACAGGGACTGTAATCCAAATGGCAGAAAACATACTATAAATGTTTATGCTGATCCCATTTTATTTATTTAGAGTTGTTTAAAACCTTCATCTTGTCTTAGCTTTGCCAAGGGAGGGGGGAAAAGCATGTAGTAAGAGGAAATACTCTCCTAGCTCTAGCTGCGCCCTGCTAATGTGGTTGTAATTCACGGGTTTTGAGTGTCAGTCCTACACAAAGGGAAGAGGAACTGTAAGCTTTAGACATTTAATGCACCACATTTGAAGACCTTGCTCTTTAATGTCTTATGAGCTTGTTTATTCTCAGGTAGATTTTTTTCCCTTGAAATTTTCCATGTATTTATGTGGATTTTAAAGAGTACTTTGAAAATGCACACAATCCATCTTAATTGTTGAATATATACTAGAATATTATATTTCTTGAGAAAGCACAGTGTACAGTAGGTACACATTAGTCAAATATCCAAATATCCATTATAAAGTTTGAGAATGATTATAAATTTTTATTTGTTTTTCGAGGTAGGGTCCCACTCTAACCCAGGCTGACCTGGAATTCACTATGTAGTCTCACGGTGGCCTCGAACTCTCAGCGATCCTCCTACCTCTGCCTCCTGAGTGCTGGGATTAAAGGCGTGTGCCACCACACCCAACTTATAAAAGTTATTTTCAACACAACACAGTATTTTCCTTACTTCAAAGCCTGGAGGTTAGAAATAGGCTTACAGTGCACCTAGCACCACTCATTAACCTTGAAGGATCTTCCCTTGTCTGTGCAGGTACTGTAATCATACC
Organism: Orientallactaga sibirica; assembly: GCA_036365145.1. NCBI lineage: Eukaryota > Metazoa > Chordata > Mammalia > Rodentia > Dipodidae > Orientallactaga > Orientallactaga sibirica. The sequence continues at coordinate 3,624,609 of JAEOAD010000031.1, read as the reverse complement.
TCACACTGACGCCACGATGAACAAGAATGTATGCAGAACACTCACTGCCAAGCTTGGACACAGTCATTCTTGGGTCACTATGGCTGTTATTTTAGTACTATAGGGGGAACCCAGGTCCTGGCACATGCTAGGCAAATAGTTTACCATGTAGCAACATCCCCAGCCCAACGTTATAATCAATAAACAATTATGATTGTTATTTTTTCATTCCATTCTCTCTCTACCTCCTAAGATTAAAATCAAGAAGAAAAATCCAAGATCTCAAAAACTAAGAAACAGACAACAATGCTTATAGTTCATATGAACTGCTTTCAAGGAACAGGACAGCATTCTCATTTTGTGTTGCATTTTTCCATAAATTAAAAAAAAAAGACAAGTGACAAAAAATAAATAAAAAGGAAATTTATTATTATTTTAATTTCAAGTGATATCACAATGTCAGTAAGTGGTTCTGTTTCTTATACCTTCCTTGGCTACATTCAGTTACAATTTCTTGGTTAAACACAAGGCATGTGAAATGACCCAACTGTCCAGAAACACTAACTTACCTCTGGCATGCCATACTTGTTAAGGAAGAAGTACTTTTCCTAACAGTTACTGCGCCATTTGCTAATCTCAAGTTAAGCAGAACCATATTCCACAGGTATTCCAGTTAACTGAGGCTTATATGCATAAAATCATGGCACCAGAGATAGAATAAAAGTCCCCTTTCTGCAGCAATTTCAAGAGCCCTTGGCCACTAACATATTACCTCACTAGTGACCTCCTTAAATATATAAAGTATTGCTTTTGATGAAAATTTTTATATCCTATTTAGAAAAATTCTTTTTTTAAGTTGATACTTAAAAGAATTTTCATTTTTAATCATTTTCCACAACTATCTGACATACCTTAAGCTTAATTACAGAAAGTTTTTTTCTTAAATAAGGTAATCATTTCTTAGGGAAAATGTTGTTTCATTTGTATTTTAAAAATCTACTTTATAAAAAAGTGTATAAATGTTACCCTGCCAGATATAGATCCACTCCTACCAGTCACATTAATGAAGTCACAAATATTAAATATACTTCTTAGATAGAAATGTGTACTTTACAGGAGGAATGATTCTGTTGGATAGCTTTATAATTTCACACAGTTGTTAGAAATCTCAGTATTTTATCCCATTTCTTGCTGTGTAAGATTATCACAATGCTAAAGAGAAGGCTGTCTACCCAGTCGTCACTATCATGTCTCAATCCTGGGAGTTATCGGCAGCATGCACATGACAGCACAGTGGAGCAGTGCAGTGATCAAGAATCCAGTCTTAGACCGTCTCTTCAGATCTGTTCATATCACATTATTGTGAACTTATACAAACAATTCACAGCTTTAAAATGGGACTATGCAATACACTGCTATGCTATTGTAAAATATCCTTTTCTGTAAATGCATTGAAAAGCTTCTTGGGTATTTAACAGACCTGTTTTTAGCATCATTCCAAATGCTAACAACCCCGTATTTCAAAACTCCAAATATAAAGTCAGTTTCTTAATATTCTGAAATTAGTTGAGCTAAAAGAAACTCTGTAGGAACACTGACTCATGTCATCTAACCTTCAAAATAAACAAAAAGAAAATCTGCTATGTATAAGAAGAATCTTTCAATTCCAAAACAACTGAAAGACCGTGAGTCAGCTGATCTGTGAAAATATTCAAGATGAAGCTGAAAAGGCTGTGCTTGTTTTTATACAATTAAACCAAATTTCCTTTTCCCCCAGGATTCCACAAAAATGGAAAACCTGTCTTTAAATTATGCAGAGATTTAAACCAACATTTTTCTACTTCCTCTAAGAAACTAAAATGTTTCTTATACTACAATCATAAATATTCATGACACTCCCGACTAGTAGTGGCCAGCTGTTTATGCTGTTGAGGTTGGACTAAATGGCTGGAATACTAACTTATATATAGAATATTATTTCTGGTATTTGTCCATCTTCTATTGAAGTGCCATTATTATTGCCAGGTGAACTGAAAAATAAGAAAACAGTCTTGCTTGCAGAAGGTGTTTCGTGCACTACTTTCTTCAAGCCTTTTGTGCCATAGTGAGAATCTGGACCCTAATTGAGAACAAAAGTTCATTAGTAATTGTCATTTAATAAGCACTCAAGTTAATGTGGTGTTATAATTAGACTAAGGGTCTATAATATTCATTGTGGCTCCTGTATAAAATGTTTTATAGTCCAGTTAGTGAAAAATGAAATTTTTGTTCAAAAATAATTGAACAGCATCTAGAGTTCAGCCATTAGAGTACAGCAAAGGTTTTAAGGAAATATCTTCTGTAAAACACTCAGTTTCCTATTCAGACAAAGGGTTAGACAGTTCTTAGAAGAACTTTCCTTTTAGAACAGAGCAGTGCTGAGCAGCACATCTTTCCCAAAGCAGAGAATACTTGAACTTTCTGTTCCCTTCTCCCTTTCTTATAGGCTCTACTGTCAGCAGCTCAGAGCTTCTAAAACACGCTCCTGTAACATCCAAGAGGAAACCATGAGCCTCCAGAGTAAGCACAGTCCCTGGAGCTGGATGACTCTGACCTTTAGTGTTGCGCATGCTGTGTAGCATACGTTGGGCAGGATTTCGATAGGCTCTTTGAACATGACCCTGAATGTGTTGGCAGTCCCATCACAACTAAATCCAGTATCATTTTGTCCCAGGGTTTGTTTCTTCTCATATTCAATGATCTGTCATTTTTAAAAGAGAAATTACATTTAAGTTAAACTAAAGCAAGTTTTGTAGAAAAGAATATGAAGCCCTTTGAAACTGCAGAGTACTCATTTTCTGTGTTCCAATTTTTCTCTATGTATCTCAAATTACCAAAGATAGATTCAAAGTACACTGTCAGAAAATGGCTGTTTAGCATGCATCACAGTAAGGATGTCAAGTAACTGTGTCATGGCTATAGAAGAAGAGGGACTTCCATAAAAGATGCACAGTTTAGCTTGTGGGCTTTAGAATATGTAGGTTTTAGAAGTCTGAGGGAAATTTATCTTTCCTCCTTCCTACCCTGTCTTATTCATAGGAAAATCCACCCCCAGCCTTTCCTGTTTCAATGTTATTTACTGAAATTATAATGGCTTTAAAAATATTTTTATTTACTTATTTGAGAGAGAAAAGGGTGGGAAAGAGAAAGAAAGAGAATGGGCATGCCAGGGTCTCCAGCCTCACTGCAAATGAACTCCAGACGCATGTATCACCTTGTGTTTCTGGCTTATGTGGGTCCTGGGGAATCGAACCTGGGTCCTTTGGCTTTGCAGGCAAGCACCTTAACTGCTAAGCCATCTCTCCAGCCCTGAAATTATAATGGCTTTAAGTGCATTGTCATGTTTGCAAATGTCTTTCAATTTAGTTATATCATCTGTGCAAAGTGCTGGGTAGGGACACTGATGGCATGCTCCAAGAGTGTGCAGACACATAAGACAGTGCTGTTCATTGTACAGATGACAAACTGCTTAGAGGAGAAATGTCTTCTGTGAAGGAGGGGGAAGCTACAGGGATGAGAGCTTGAAAAGCGAGAGTCAGAGCTTACCAGGTTATAAGAGAGAGGGTTTCCATGTGGGGGAAGAGTGTGTGCAGAGGCAGCTCTGCCTTCAGCTTTGCCTTTCTGCAAACACTCCAGGAAACAATAGTAGTGAAGAGGAAAAAGCCACCTATGTCACAAAAGGTCAGGACAATGGTTCTTCTGTGAGGGAGAGTTGGGAAAATCACAAGTGGTTCTAGAAGCTGTAATGTCCTGCTCCTTGACCAGGCACTGATTACACTGATGTGTAGAGATCATAAAAGCTGAGCCATATGTACTGTTTATGAATATAAAGTGTGTATGTATGTATGTGTGTGTGTATATATATATGTATATATAATTTCAACTTCAAAAAAGAGCTCATTCACTTATCTCCTATAAAATATATATGAAAATCCCTCAAAAATGCCAAAGCAGGGACTTAAGAGATGGCTGAGGAGTTAAAGGCGCTTGCTTGCAAAACCTGATGGCACATTCATCTGAAGTTCATTGGCAGCAGCAGGAAGTCCTGGCATGCCCATACTGTCTGTCTCTCCCAAATAAATGAATAAAAATGTTTTTTAAAAATACTAAAGCATTGAACAACAAAACAAGATGTCATTATTAGCATATGGATTTATTTTCAACAAACACCTCCTTGTTGCCATTACCTTAGTACTTTTGTCTCATGAGGCTATAGGAGTTGCGATGGAACAAAAGGCTCTGATGAAACTAAATGCAGTCACAGGAACATGCCAATTTTCCTTAATGGTCCACAGAACTAGTGGCAGTGAATGTGGCTGCTTGCAAAACCTTCCAAACCAACATGTCCTCCTTGCTATTGTGTAACAGGGTACTCTGGCACTTTCATCTGAGACTCTGAACTGAACCAAAGCAGTGAAAGGTGAGGCAGCTCTCCACAAAATAAGCACACGAAGATGTTGCACTCATGAACTTTCACAACAAAAATGCCATCTCTATCACTCCTACCTGCCACTTAAAAATACTATCAACTTGTCCTTCCATCCCATGCCTCTGGGGTATGTTCCCCAGGGTGGGCATTAAGAAAAAGCCCGCAGGACTGGAGAGATGGCTTAGCCATTAAGGTGCTTGCCTGCAAAGCCTAAGAACCTCAGTTTGATTTCCTAGTACTCACATAAGCCAGATGCAAAAGGTGGCGCATGCATCTGGAGTTCATTTGCAGTGGCTGGAAGCCCTGGAGTGCCCATTCTCTCTCTCTCTCTCTCTGCCTCTTTCCCTCTCATAAATAAATAAAAATAAAATATTTAAAAAGAAAAAAAGCCAGGTGTGGTGGCACACACCTTTAATACCAGCACTCGGGAGGCAGAGGTAGGAGGATCGCCATGAGTTCCAGGCCACCCTGAGAATACAGAGTGAATTCCAGGTCAGCCTGGGCTAGAGTGAGACCCTACCTCAAAAAACCAAAAAATAAAATTAAAAAAAGAAAAGAAAAAGCCCACTAAGTGCTTGTAATAAAACTTACCAATAGCAGGGAAACATGATTTAGAGGATTTGGCATAATAGGCACATCAGGGGCTATAGCTACTTAGTTGCTAGATACCTGGTATCGAGAAGTTTCCCACAAAATGGGTCTTTACTGCAGCAGAGTTAAAGCAAATATAACTGCTAAGTATAGTGATTTAGACTCAGACTGGCTTTGGATGGCCCTCATGGTGTATTTCTAAAGACTGTGAAATCTTAGTCAACACTTGGAACGATTTTGCATGAAATCTGACTTCTTGGGATCCTTGGGCACTCATCTCCACATTGCAACTACTGGCAGGAGTTAACTAATGACCTAACAATGTGTTCAACATCCTAACCATCAGGGAAATACAAATTAAAACCACTTAGATAGATATCATCTCACCCCAGTCAGAATAGTTATCAAGAAAACTGACAATGGAGGAGTGTGGAAATGGCTCAGTGGTTAAAGGTGCTTGCTTGCAAAGCCTGCTATTTCTGGTTCAATTCTCCAGCACCCACATAAAGCCATATGAGCATTTGTTTGCTTCTGCAAGAGACCCTGGCACCCCACCACACATACATCCTACCTCTACCTGACTCTTTCACTTTAAAAAAAAAATACCTCAGGGCTGGAGAGATGGCTTAGCAGTTAAGGTGCTTGCAAATAAGTAAATGAAAATATTAAAATTTTAACAGATGTGTTTTCAAAAGAAATTTTACTATTAGGGTCTGCCATTCAAAGACGAGGAAACCCTAGTTTATTAGGAAGAATAGAGCAGGGGCTGGAGAGATGGCTCAGCAGTTGAGGTGCTTGCCTACAAAGTCTCAGGACCATGTTTGATTCCCTGATACCCATATAAAACCAGATGCACAAGGTGGCACATGCATCTGGAGCTCATTTGCAATGGCTGGAGGCCCTGGCATGCCCTTTCTCTCTCTCTCTCTCAAATATCAATCAATCAATCAATCAATCAATCAATAAATAAATTTTTAAAAAAGAATGGAGCAGGAGAAGAGGTATTTCATTTTCTTTCAGATTAGATACTTGTGTCCTACCTGAAAGAGCTGAGACCTAAAGAACAAGGCAGGCTGGGAGTGGTGGTCTCACACACACCTGTGATCCCAGCAGTGGGGAGGTGGAGTAGGAGGATGACAAGTTTGATACCAACCTGGGCTGCATAATTATTTCAAGGTCTGACTAGGCTACAAGGCAAGACTAGCCTCAAATACAAAAGAGGCAGCACCTGATCAGACACTCTTGAATCAAGAAAGTGCTCATTGTGGTTGGGAGTGAGTGTTTCAATACCTTAAAGCTCAAAGTACCATGCAAAGGGCAGAGGACGTTTTAAGACAATGCAATAAGAGGTGTTTCCTGGTATAAAACAAGAGTTGCTGGTATAGATTGGTTTTAAAACAACCACAGAACAGAAATCTCCATGCTTAAAATGCTATTGATGGGCTCTTTCTGATCCCTTGGATATTTTGGACTTTTGTCAACACATTATTTCATTGTAAAATTACTATTGTATTTCAAGATGATAAATAATGGGAAAAAAGTGTACCTGTATATTCACTTGATAATCCGTGGGACCATGAATAGATCCATACAAGCCAAATCCAACTACAGAGATTCTTCTGTTAACTGTGAACCTGAGAGAAAGGAGTCAGTTACAAAATCATGTAAACATTTCCTTAAGTGTTCATATTCAGAAGAGTGCAGCTTTTAAAGTATTACCTACAATATCTAATTTTATTTACAAAAAGGAAAGTTGTCACAAATGACACCTTTAAAACTATCATCTTGTTTGCTTAGAGTTTTCTGGAGTAAATGAACTCAAAGGACCCTAAATACAACTCATTTTGTGTAATGTAAAAGGAACCTAACCTAAATACTTTTGTTACAATGGTAATTTCTATGCTGTACGAGTCTAAATCTCTTTGATGAACATGCCAGCTATTAAGACCAAAATCCAGTATCCTAAACTAGGACAATCCATCAGTTCAATATATACTTATTGAGGGCCTATCATCCTTAGATACTGAGTTTGGTTGGTAGGAAAATAATGGTTAACAAGACACTGTTTCTATACATATTTCTTATAGCCTAATGGGTGACATTGTTAATGAACAAGAATAATGAACAAGAATAAATAATAAATTGTAGTAAAAGATGTGAAGGAAAAGACTGGTAGATGGCTAGGAACAGGATCTAATTCACACTTGTGGATTTGAAGAAAGGTTCCATAAAATAATTAACAGGTTCAGTTTAGTCATAATAGTGAAGACACATTGATCTATTTTATATATAGCATTAAATACACATGCAACTTAAAAGACTGTATAATCACAGATAATATGTGACAAAAGACAAGTAATTCTCAACATTTTCAGTCACAATTTGGCACACCATCACAACTTAGAAGTACCTTCTTACGTGCCAGGCTATGAATTTTAGTTCTTATGTGACTTATTTCCTTTAAATACCACAGAAGTCCTATATGCTATTTACCACCCTGATTTGTTATAGTTAAGAAATAAGCTTTAGCCAGATGTGATGGCATGTATCCATGGTTCAAGTTCCTCTGGAGGCTGAGGCAGGAAGATAACTTAATATTAAATTCAAGATCAGTTTGTACAACATAGAGAAAGAAAAGGAAGAGGAGGGAGGGAAAGGGAAAGGAAGAAGAGAGGCTAGAATGAAGGAAAGGAAGGAGGGAGAGTAGGAAGGAGGGAGAGTGGGAAGGAAGAAACAAATAGACAAACTGAGGTTTAGACAAATGGTATTTCCCAGTTTTAACCTGGAACACAATTTTTGCTCTACTTGAATCATTAAGCCCATGCTCCGACTGGGGATACAGCTCAAGGGTATAGACCTAGCACATACAAAGCCCTGGATTTTACTCCAATACCAAAGCTGGGGGAAGCCCACTCCTAACACTACCATGGCATGCACTACACCTAAATGGTAAGAGGAGTACCCTACAAAAAAAAAAAAAAAAAAATCAGAAAATGGCCCAGGTATGTAACTCAATTATAGAGAGTGCTTAGCATGTTAAGGCCCTATAGCTAGATTCAATCCTTAGCACAAAAGAAAAAAATCAGAAAATACAACTAAACGAATGTGGAAAAAAAAATTAAGGCACTGGTAAGTCCAAAGTACCCATATAAAAATTTTTCTATGAAATATATATATTAGAAATCAGTATGAGAACATATATTTTTGTAATCTCTTTTTTATGTAAAACAGTAGAAAGTAACAGCTGATTCACAAACCAACCCTCTAGGTTATTTTTATTTCATTTCATTTATTTTTTGTTTTGTTTTGTTTTTATAGGTAGGGTCTCACTGTAGCTCAGGCTGACCTGGAATTTACTATGTAGTCTCAGGATGCCCTCTGAACTCACAATCCTCCTACCTCTGCCTTCCAAGTGCTGGGATTAAAGGCGTAAGCCACTATGCCTGGCTTTCAGTTTTTAATTATATGATAATGCATGAGTTAGACCAAGATTGTCTTATAAAGTCTTTGCTGTTTCCTTTGAATAAATTACCAGAAATAGAACTGTTGTTAAAAATGAAAGGCATATTCTTAGGCTTTGTAAGATTTATCAAATTGCTTTGTAGAAAGGTAGCACTTTATACTCCATGAAGATAAAGGTCATTTTTATCTCACTCTTATCAACTACTGAGTATTTTAATTTCTTTTGCCTTTCAGAAGCCAATGATTGACAAATTCTATTTACATCTGATTACACAGGAGGTAAAGCACTTGCTCTATGCTCACTGTCTACTAGATTTTCTTTTTCTTTCCTTTCTTTTCCTTCTTTCTTTCTTTTTCCTTCTTTCTTTCTTTCTTTCTTTCTCTTTTTTTCTTTCTTTCTCTCTCTCTCTCTCTCTTTCTTTCTTTCTTTTCTCTCTCTCTCCCTCCCCTTCCCTCCTTCCTTCCTTTTTTGGTTTTTCGAGATAGGGTCTCACTCTAGCTCAGGCTGACCTGGAATTCACTATGTCGTCTCAGGGTGGCCTTGAACTCATGGCGATCCTTCTACCTCTGCCTCCCAAGTGCTGAGATTAAAGACATGCACCACCACACCCAGCTTGGATTTTATTTTTGATGTTTTTTGTGCATTTTCTTTACCAGTGATTTTAAAGAGCACTTTATATAGATCATGGTTATTTTATGGTACAATGGCAATATCTGTTACAAACAGTTTCAAATTTGTCACTTATCTTTTAATGTCATGATGATTTTGAACAGGAAATGCTTAATTACTACTCCAAGTTCAGAGAGGCCTAAATCATCTGATGTTCCAGCACTTTCATGGTTTCAGTTTTGTTTAATGATAAGATTTTAATTTCTGTGAATACTGGCACATGGTACAGGTACACTGGTACAATTCCCAGTGGTTAATCAGCCATTCTCTCTGTCACTCTAAACGCTCACCTCTAGTGTGCTCCATATGACAACACTAACTTCTTATTGATCCATAACACTTTTCATATTTCATTTGCACCACTCTTTTTAGAATTTTTTCTTCTAGATTAACTTTAAGATGATTTTTCCAGGCTACTCCCTCTATCAAAAACATGTAACTTCTGAAAGGAGTTGCCTAAAATATACAGGTTCATTTGGAAGACACTGTCCCTATCAAAGTCTGATTCAAGCTGAAGTTCTCTAGGTCTCCATAGTGTACTATACTGTATACTTCTGAGTTTAATCCTACTTTATGTTATTTGTTACTCTTGCAAATGGGTCTGTTCACAGTATTGCAGTAATATTCAACAAAATAATGTATGATTTATTATAATATAATAATATGCTATAATAGTGATATATAGCATTTAAAATGTTTTATTTACTTAATAACTGTATTTTTCCATTTATAATCTTAATTTTTTATTGTGATGAACTTACATAAAATATATCATTTTTAAATGTACAGGTAAGTAGCAATAAGCACATTCACACTGTACAACTTGTCATTGCAATTTATGTCTTTAACTGAGTTTTTGTAACAGCAACAGATTCAAATATGCCCTTTTAAGTGGCTATTGTTCTCGTTTATTAGTTCTAAAATTTTTTCATCTGGTCCTGAGACCAAGATTGACTAGTTTTTCTGAAAGGGGCCTACCTCCAAGCAGTCAAGGATGCTAGAACTGCTGTGATATACCTAACAAAGAATCCCAGTTCACCTCCAAGTGTCATGCTGGAATTCATGAAGGTGAAAAACTTCTTGGTTAACTACAAGTTAGGATCCAAATTCCATTTTACTTATCAGTCACAAATTTTCAGTTCAACTTTGCACTGTCCCAATAATCTGTAGGAAAGCTGAAATAGGTAGGCACAGTTTGAACCTGCCTGGAAACATGCTGGTCTGACAACTAAAGTCTTTAGGTGAAAGTGACTAGGAAAGCTCCCTGAGGAAAACTCCCTGAGTAATGACTTTGGAGTTACAAATAAATTTAAGCCAGCAAGCAGGTTCACAAATACAGAGCATGAATAAATAGGACTGACTGAACTCCTTATCTAGAACTTTGAAGTGTAAGGTATATGTAACATGCCTAGACCTTGCAGTTGAAGCCATCTTGTCATGCTGATGCATGCACGTGCTATAATGGGCTATTTCCACTTATCATCTAGTGCCTTACTCAAAGTTTAAATACTGAAGTGTTAGTTTTATTATCAGGTACATTTATTTCTCCATTACAATACAGCTGAACATTTATCAAAAAAAAAGTGTACTGGGCTGGGGAGATGACTCAGCAGTTAAAGACACTTGCTTGAAAAACCTGCTGGCCGGGGTTTGATGCCTCAGTACACACATAAAGCTAGATGCACCAAGTGGCACATGTGTATGGAGTTCCTTTGCAGTGGCAAGAGGCACTGGTTTGCCCAATCGCTCTCCCTCTCTCTCCCTCTCTCTGCTCACAAGTAAATAAATAAAATATATTTAAGACTCTATCATTGTTGAAACTTAGCAAAGACATAGGTACCCTAACTTGAGTTTCAATAGTCTATCACTGTTAAAGAAATATTCTAGACTAATATTCTAATCCCTTAATAGTTTTACCACTATACTCTTATCTAGTAAAACTAATTATTTTCTTTTATCTTACTGTGATAAGTTATAATTAATACCATTCTTAACACTGAACCTCTTTCCCAATCTCCAAATAAAGTATTTGTTTATATAATTCAGACTGTCAAGGTACTATTATACTCAACACACTAACATTTTATATGGATTTTTTTCTTCTCTATGGCAAAGTTGATCTAGAATATAATATCTATTTGTGTGTTTGAGAGTGCACATGTGCACATGTACAGGCCAGAGGACAACCTTTGGTATCAACCTTAGGAACACCATCCACCTTTTTTTTTCCCAGACAGGTCTCTATGACTTGTTCAATTCCTACATAAAATATGCTTCTTTCAATAATTAACCACAACGTATTTTCTTCTTCCAATTCTCTAGGAAATGATCTGTTCCTTGAATGAGTGATTAAAAACTCACCTGTAAAAACCTTGTGAATGCACAGTTCTTTGATAACTTTAAATTCCTCCCATGGTAATTGGTCTACTCGGGCTTTCTTCTTCAGTCAATTTTGATTATTTATATTTGCCTATAAAATGATCCATTCCACCAAGATGTTCAATTTATTAAGCACAGAGTAAACCCAGAACTAAAGTAAAAATCTCCTATGATTTTATCCCCATTTTGATTTCTAAATATGAATTTAAAAATTACTTTTGCCAGAGGTTTGTTTTATTGATATTTTAAGAAACCACCTCATGAATTTATCAATTCTCCTATTTTAACTCACTAATTTCTTCATTTACCTATTTAATTTCTCTTAGGGTTCTTTCTATACTCATTTTCTATTTATTTGGAGTAAATGCTTAAGTCATTTGTTTCACTGTTATTTAATGAGCAGTTAATTATTACTTTTTGTATACACATTTGGACTTCTGTAAATTTTTTCATGTAACATTTTCATTATGAATGGCTGGTTGCTAGTCTACAAATGCACTTTAACTCGATATTTTTTTTGGGGTGTAGGGATTTCAAGGTAAGGTCTCACTCTAGCCCAGGCTGACCTGGAATTCATTATGTAGTCTCAGGGTGGCCTTGAATGCTCAGCGATGTTCCTATCTCTGCCTCCAAAGGGCTGGGATTAAAGGTGTGTGCCACCATGGCCGGCTAACAAGATTTTTAACATGTCCCGCTAAATACAAGTTCTACATAAGTTGTTAGATTTCAGCTTTACACTAAAGTGCTATTAAATAACTGGAAGTCCAAAAGGCATGATTCATCAACCCTGGTACACATTCTATTTCAAAATTCAACCTAAAAAAGTAGAGTAAAGGAAAATTCTTTAGCCAGATTACAGGTGTGTTTTTCATGATTCATTTTTTTCCCATTCAAAGCTTTTATAAATACTTACTGAGATATTCTCCATGCAACATCTATTAAAAGAAAAAACTATCTAATAGTAAGATTAAACTGCTTGAACTATGGTTTTAAACATATAAAACTGACACTTATCAACTGAGACCTAGAAGATGACTCAGTAGCAGCGTGATCCAAATAGATATCATGTAACAGAAGGTCCAACCCAATTCTACCTTTTCCTTTTTTCCTAAGGTCACCCTCACTCATAGTCCATTGAAGAGACCAGATTGTTTTAGTGACTTCTTGGCTTTTGTAATTCCCTTAAAAACAGAATTAAGCCGGGCGTGGTGGCGCACACCTTTAATCCCAGCACTCGGGAGGCAGAGGTAGGAGGATCGCCGAGAGTTCGAGGCCACCCTGAGACTACATAGTTAATTCCAGGTCAGCCTGGACCAGAGTGAGACCCTACCTTGCAAAACCAAAAAAAAAAAAAAAAAAACAGAATTAAGCAAAATACAAAATAAAATGTTGGCTAATTACATCTCACAACATGAGAGTAAAGGCCAACCACTAATTGCTACCTATACAAATCCACTGAGCCCACACCTGGACAGGTACCTGATTCGATCACTTGTTCCACTGTAACCCCAGCGGCTCTCCACGTGCTGGAATCTATTGATGCAGCATTCTTTTCCTCTGAGGCAGCACCGTGGTCGGTCAATGTATTCCACTCGAGGTTTAGGATTGACAGTAAAATGAAGAAAGAGGTTTACCACTTCACGATCAGACAAAATTCCAGACTGAGCAGGACCTGTAGAAGTAAAAATATTAACCTAGTAGATCTAACTTTAGCATGTATTTGTAAGCTTTTTAAGACTATTTTTATTTATTTTTAAGAGAGAGAGAGAGAGAGAGAGAGAATTGGTGTTCCAGGGCCTCAGCCACTGACAGCCAACTCCAGACACTTGTGCCACCTAGTGGGCATGTGCTACCTTGCACTTGCCTCACCTTTGCATGCCTGGCTTACGTGGGAACTGGAGAGAGATGGAACACTAAGACACCTCTCCAGCCCAAGTTTTTTTTGTAAATAGCCAGGCATAGTGGCACACGCCTTTATTTATTTGCAAGCAGAGAGAGATAGAAGAGAGACAGAGAGAATGGGTGCACCAGGGCCTCCAGCCACTGCTCACGGACTCCAGATGCATACACCACTTTGTGCATCTGGTGCTATGTGGGTACTGGAGAACTGAACTCAGGTCATTAGGCTCTGTAGACAACTGCCTTAACCACTGAGCCATCTTTCCAGCCCTATTTTATGCTTTGATCAACCTATTATAGGTTAACCTAAAAGAATGTTTTAAAATCATTAAGTGAAAAGTTTAGATGAAGCACTGACACACAGAAAGATGTCTGGATTTTGATATTTACTTACTTCCTGAGAACTATGGACTTCTACTTACCAGCAAAGAGTCATTCTCTCTGCTGGAAAATGACCTCCAAGTATAGTCACAGTGCATCTTCCATTCTCCTCTACTGTCTGAAGCTATAATTTGAATAAAGGAGCATATTTAGAGATGGAAATAAAGGGAATAATACTTTACTTCTGGGATTTAGAAGTTAGCTGAAGGCAAGCACTAAGATTGGAAAAGCTATGGAAGCAGGGTACCATATATGGTACAAGTTTCCCATTTTCTAATTGGAGAAAAAAACAAATGCCTGAAACATATTCAAAATTAATGCTGTTCTCTCATAGAAGATGAGAGGAGGTCCCTTCTAAGACAATAAAAACAGCTGAAATAACAGACTTTGAAACCAGAAATTTGATTTAGGAAGCCAGAAAAATATTCTTCAAAACTGAAGTCAAGATGAAGATGTCGGCTGGGCATGGTGGCATACGCCTTTAACCCCAGCACTTGGGGAGCAGAGGTAGGAGGATCACCATGACTTCAAGGCCACCCTGAGAATACAGAGTAAATTCCAGGTCAGCGTGGGCTAGAGTGAGACTCTACCTCAATAAAACAAACCAACAAATGAATAAAAAAAAAAGTTAATAATTAAAAATAGGAAAACTGGTTCAGATAAGATAAAGATGTTTACAGATGAAAGAGTTCAGAGAATCTCATACCTAGTCTATAACAAATACTAATATTGGTAGATAGAAACATGCAATAGGGGGAACAGAAGCCCCAGAAAGGGCAAATATCTAAATAAATAATGGTTGTTTTTTTAATTTTATTTTTTATCTCTTTATTTGAGAGAGAGAGGGGGAGGGAGGGAGATAATGGGCACACTAGGGCCTCTAGTCATTGCAAATGAACTCCAGACACATGTGCCTTTGCATATGGCTTATGTGGGTCCTGGGGAATCCAACCTGGGTCTTTTGGCTTTGCAGGCAGGTGCCTTAACTGCTAAGTCATCTCTCCAGCCCTAATTATTTAGTAAGTGCTTGTCTTGAAGCATGAAGGCTGAGTTTCATTCCCTAGCTCCCAAATAAAAATGCCAGGGTACCCGAGGGCCGGGAATTTGAAAGACGGGTAGATCTCTGGAGCTCTCTCTAACTGTTCTAACTGAAATACTGAGATTTAAGCCAATGAGAGACCCTGCCTCAAAAACAGCTGGATGATGGTGATGACATGTGACGTTGTCCTCTGGCCTCCACATGCCCCAGACACACCCAACACAAGCATGCAGACACACACTATACAAGTGGCAAAATCATTGTTGTAAGTCACAAGGACTAAGTAAGTAAAACCTATAATCAAAGAAAAGAAAGGAGAGCTGGGATGCAGTTCAGTGGTAAAACAAGTTTGCCTAGTATGGACAAGGTTCTGGATATCCTCAGCCACATACACATAATTTAAAAAAATAATAAAATGAAAACCTGGGCTGGAGAGATGGCTTAATAGTTAAGGTGCTTACCTGCAAAGCCTAATGACTGGAGTTTGTTTCCCCAGTACTCATGGAAAGCCAGGTGCACAAAGTGGCACATGCATCTGTTCACTTGCAGTGGCTAGAGGCCCTGGTAAGCCCATTCTCTCTGTCTCTTTTCTTTTCTCACTGCTTGCAAATAAATAAATAAAAATCTTGGGCTGGAGAGATGGCTTAGTGGTTAAGCGCTTGCCTGTGAAGCCTAAGGACCCTGGTTCAAGGCTCGATTCTCCAGGACCCATGTAAGCAGATGGACAAGGGGGTGCATGCATCTGGAGTTCGTTTGCAGTGGCTGGAGGCCCTGGCGCGCCTATTCTCTCTCTCTACCTGCCTATTTCTGTATCTCTCTCTCTCTCTCTCTCTCTCTCAAATAAATAAATAAAATATTTTTTAAAAAATCTTAAAGCCTACGCAAAGAAAAGAAAGCAAGAAACAATAAAAATACAGCAATAATAGAGCAATTAACAAAATGGAAAGCATACTATCAGCCAGAAGTTAGTTCATGGATAAATAAAATTAATAGATTTCTAACTTCTGTATGAGGCCATTTTGATCATTTCATTACAAGGAAGGAAAATTAATCTAATTTGTCATGAAATAGCCATTAAAATGCTAAAAACAAAACCAACAAAGTAAGACAAAATGAAACCCTATAAATTGAATCCAGTAATACATAGAAAAGACAACGCAAAATAAACCCACTTTGTGAAAGGAACCCAAGATGTTTCAATAGGAAAAGCAACTTCACTATACCAGTACTTCACCATATTACCAGAATAAAAGGGATACTATTTCTTAAAAAAACAATAAAAATAACTTCTTCTTCAAAAAAGTAAGAGAGCTGGGTGTGGTGACACACACACCATAGGATGTAGAGGCAAGAGGGTCAGGAGTTCAAGGTTATCCTACACTACATAACAAGTTCAAGGCCAGACCAGGCTAGCTGGGATTCAGTCTCAAAAGAAGCAAAAGAGGGACCAGGTAAGATTTAAAAAAAAAAAAAAAAAAAAAAAAAGATTGGATAAATGGAAAACAGAGTAAATTGCAAGATAGTGAATGTAAATCCAATGATGTCAGATTTGTTTCAGGTATAAATAAACCAACTAGACCAAATAAAAAGCAAGTTTTTTCTCCCCAGGCATCCCAGCACTTAGGAGGCAGAGTAGGATGGCCATGAGTTTGAGGCCACCCTGAGACTACATACTGAATTTCAGGACAGTCTGGCCTAGAGTAAAACCCTACCTAAAAAAACAAACAAACAAACAAACAAACAAACAAAAAGTGACTTTTGAGCTGGAGGAATGCCTCATCAGTTAAAGGTGCTTGCTTTTTGCAAAGCCTGAGTTCAATTCCCCAATACCTATGTAAAGCCAGATGCACAAAATTGCACGTGTATCTGGAGTTTGCAGTGGCTAGGTCTTGGCGTGCCCATTCTCTCTCTCATAAATAAAATTATTTTAAAAATAAAAATGGATTTCACTGGGTATGGTGGCACACACCTTTAATCCCAGCACTTGGGAGGCAGAGGTAGGAGGATCGCTGAGAGTTCAAGGCCACCCTGAGACAACATAGTGAATTCCAGGTCAGCCTGAGATGGGGTGAGACCCTACCTTAAAAAAAAAAAAAAAAAAAAAGGATTTCAAAATATTGGTATGTTCCACATCTTTAATCAAAACTACTATGAAAACGTTGTAAAAACCTATTCCAGGGCTGGAGAGATGGCTTAGCAGTTAAGGTGCTTGCCTGCAAAGTGAAAGGATCCAGGTTTGATTCCCCAGGACCCATGTAAGCCAGATGCACAAGGTGGCACATGTTTCTAGAGTTTGTTTGCAGTGGCTGTATGCCATAGAGTGCCCATTCCCCCCCCCCCGCATCTTTCTCTCTCTCTCAAATAAGTAAATAAAACTATTCTGTATGCTTACTAAAAATAAAATAAAATGTTAAAGAAATCAAATCTGTAGTGGTTATATACTCTCATTCCTATTGAAGTGGCTAAAACTAAAATGGCTATGAAATGCTGGTGGGATTGCTTAGCAATTAAGGCACTTGCCTGCAAAGCCTAAGGATCCAGGTTCAACTCCCCAGTACCCAGGTAAGCAAACTGCACGAGGTGGCACATGCATCTAGAGTTTTTCTGCAGTGGCCAGAGGACCTGCCATGCCCATTCTCTCTATCTGCTGTTTTCTCTTTCTCAAATAATTATTTTTTCAAAATGGCTATGAGGGCTGAGGAAATGGCCTAGTGGCTAAGGCATTTGCCTGCAAAGCCTAAGGACCCTGGTTCGATTCCCCAGGACCCATGTAAGCTAGATGCACAAGGGGCACATGCATCTAGAATTCATTTGCAGTGGCTGGAGGTCCTGGTGTGCCCATTCTCTCTATCTGCCTCTTCCTCTCTCAAATAAAAAATAAAATATTTTTTTAAATGGCTATGAAAACTGACAATTACATTATATTGTATGTGAAAAATGAGAATGGACTCTAAACTGTCTTAACCTTATTCTTCAATGTGAACTATAACAACCACTTTGGGAATCTGACAGGATCAACATATACACTCTATGATTTCCAATAAAAATGTTTACACATGTTCACCAAGTGACATGTACATGTGTGTTCTTGATGACATCTCAAGAGAAACTGCAATCTTAATGACCAACAACAGAAAACCATAAAAATCATGTTACAACTGAGTATTGTAAAGCAACAAAAAAGAACAGGTTACCACCTCACACACCATATGGCTATATCTACTAGACACAATGATAAAACAAAGAAGCAATACACAAGTGAATAATTATAGCTTAAATACAGACAAAAAATAGAAGGCAGAAAGTTGTTCACTTGGAAAGAGGGTTACTGACCTTGTGGGGCATGGCAATGGCATACATTTCTGGGACACATGGTCAAGTGTTGACTAGATGTGTTAGCTTTATTTTACTTTATAGATGTTATGTCCACATTTAAAAAATTTATAAAAATAAAAAAAATAACTGATTCAGCAAAAAAGAAAAATTGGTCTAAAGAGATGGCTCAGTGGTTAAAAGCACTTGCATGCAAAGCCTGACAGCCCAGGTTTGATTCCCCAGTATCTATGTAATATTAGATGCACCAAATGGCACATACATTTAGAGTTCCTTTGCAATGACAAAAAGCCCTGGCACACCCATACTCACTCTTTCATCTCACAAATAAATAAAATAAAAATTACACAAAAAAATTAAAATGCCAAGCCGGACATGGTGGTGCACGCCTTTAATCCCAACACTTGGGAGGCAGAGGTAGGAGCATTGTCTACCTCGAGGCCACCCTGAGACTACATAGTGAATACCAGGTCAGCCTGGGCTAGAGTGAGACCCTACCTCAAAAAACCAAACAAAATTAAAATGCCAAGCTGGGCATAGTGGTGCATACCTTTAATCCCAGCATTGGGGAGGCAGAGGTAGGGAGGATCACCATGAGTTCAAGTCCACCCTGCACTACAGAGTGAGTTCCAGTTCAGCCTGGGCTAGAGTGAGACTAAAAAGACACAAATAATGTAAGGAAAAAATATAAATGGCCAATCGGCATAATAAAACATGAGACTTTGTTTTTCTTTTAAGTAAGCTTGGTCATCATTTAAAAGTATGTTACAAGCTGTGATGATAAGGGAGCTGGTTATAATTGGTCATGTCTGGTTACACACTTGAGATTTAAAATTAGATCTGTTTTATTTTAATCAGGAGCTTCAGCCTTAAGAGTCAAAAAAAAAAAAATCTGTCCTTATAACTTTGGAAAGGCACTACACCTCTTCCAGGGTCACTTCTCTAACCTATACAATGTGGATGTTATCTTGAAGGGCTTTTACAATAATCCAATGAAATTGTACACATATACTCATTGTGTAATTGGTAGTTCGTAAGTCAAAGTGTCTTTGTCACTCTGGCCTAAGGGAGACTGGGAACAGTTTTGAAGCAGTGAAATTACAGCCTTACCTGCTGCAAACTCCTCAATAGTCATCAGTGGGAACCGGATCAAGGAAAGTGCTTTTCCTAGAACTTTCTGTTTGTTTCCAAAAGTCACAGGCAATTGTTGTCTCTGACATTCTGCTTCTGCCCAGCGTACAACAGCTCCAAAAAGCCGACTTTCTCGGATACTAAGTGTGTCTCTTTCTAGAACTGCACAGAGTGTGTCTACAGATAAAATACAAAAATAGAATAATTTTCTCTTTAACAAAGCCATATTGATAAACATGCTTTCAGAAGAAAACCAGGTTAGATACTATAGATTCTAGTACTTCCAGACGAGATGGTGGTTTAGAAGCTTCTCTGTGAGACCTGGCAAAAGAGAAGAATCGGGATGAAACAACAGACAATTTCTGCAAGACAAGGAGCTGAAAAAAAAGAAACCTAGGTGAGATCTATGCAAAGCAGCAGTCAGTCGAGAGCAGATGCCAAGTGGCATCCACTGGGATCAGCAGAAGCTGCAGGGAAGTGCTCTCCCCTCCTAGACACGGTTGCCATGACAACAGTGAATTGGAGAGATTCTGACTAGGCTGCAGTGACATGATCACAGGCTGGATACATGCTTATACCATGACAGGCAGAGCAGCAAAGGCTGCAGAGGAGGAGCAGCAGTGTAGAGATTCTCCCCAGTGTCCTGCGGTGAATAGCCGGGGAAGGAATCACCCTGCCGTGCCTGGGTGAGCGACACCACCAGGGGAACAGGGAAGTACATGCTGAACTTGATGTAGTCTTCGACTAGACATAGCTAGGAAGAGAGAACCCAGTGACAAAGGTATTCACAAAGGTGGCTAGAAATTCCACATCCCCTCAGGCATATAGGAGTCTCAGACCTAAGAATTTTGGCAGAAAATAAGTACCCATATAGAAATCCCTCTCAGCAAGGACACGTAACTTCACTTATTTCTTTAAACACACACTCATTAATATTTTGTTATTTGTTAGAGAGAAAGGGAGCAAAGGTGGAAGGAAAGGAGGAAGGAAGGTAGGTGACAGAATGGGTGTATCAGGGCCTCTAGTCACTGCAAACGAACTCCAGATGCACATGCCACCTTGTGCATCTGGCTTTACGTGGGTATTGGGGAATCGAAAATGGGTCCTTTAGCTTTGCCAGCAAGCACCTTAACCACTAAGCTAGCTCTCCAGTCTAACTTCACTTGTTTGAATTACTAAGACTAGCAGCCTTCCCTCCTACCTGCAGACTGCTACAAAATAGACCGGGAAGGAAAAAGCACATTCATCCCAGCTAAGAAGATATACTGAGCTAACATCCAGTTTATCAATTTATGAAGTCTATAGTACAATTCATTCAGCAAATATTTATTCTGAAGCATGAAGTGATAGGCACCATTCAATGCATAGATGTATCATTGAACAGAAAGTTAAAAATTATTAGCCAGGCATAGTGGTGCACGCCTTTAATCCCAGCACTCGGGAGGCAGAGGTAGGAGGATCTCCATGAGTTCGAGGCCACTCTGAGACTACAGAGTGAATTCCAAGTCAGCCTGAGCTAACGTGAGACCCTACCTCAAAAACCAAAAAAAAAGAAAGAAAGAAAAAGAAAGTAAGTAAGTAAGTTAAAAATTATTGCCATTGCCGGGCGTGGTGGTGCATGCCTTTAATCCCAGCACTTGGGAGGCAAAGGTAGGAGGATCACCGTGAGTTCGAGGCCACCCTGAGAATACAGACTGAATTCCAGGTCAGCCTGAGCTAAAGTGAGACCCTACCTCAAAAACCAAAAAAAAAAAGAAAGAAAGAAAAAGAAATTAAGTAAGTAAGTTAAAAATTATTGCCAATGCCAGGAGTGGTGGTGCATGCCTTTAATCCCAGCACTCAGGAGGCAAAGGTAGGAGGATCACCGTGAGTTCGAGGCCACTCTGAGAATACAGACTGAATTCCAGGTCAGCCTGAACTAGAGTGAGACCCTACCTCGAAAAGCCAAAAAAAAAAAAAAAAAATTATTACCATCATGGAGCTTAAATTCTACTGGGGAGAAAGAGCTTGAAGAAACATAAGTAAGTTATAATATGTTAGATGACACTTGTGGATAAAAATAGCGGGTAAGGAGCCAGAAGTGCTGCTTAAAGTAAGTTGATCTGCAGAAGTCTCATGTTCCAAGGTTTGCAAGAGATGAAGGAGTAGGCCAAACAGACACTTCAGATAAATGATTCCAGAACTAACCCTGTGAACACTGCCATGTGAAAGTATGTCTGGCATGTTGGAGAAGCAGCAAGGAGACTGGTGTAGCAGAGGAGTGGGGAGGAACCATGGAGGGGGGAATCATCACCCAGCACTCTAGCTCATCTGTCCCATACTCTGGGTAAAGTGAGGAGCCCCTGGAGGAGACTGGTGTAGCATAAAGGGAGGAGGAACCATGGGGTGGGGCACATCATCACCCAGCACTCTAGCTCATTTGTCCCATACTCTGGGTACAGAAACCCCCAGAGGGTTCTGAGATGACAGAATTGTTTGGACTGTTGTGGGTTTTTGTGTTTTGTTTGGGGCTTAAAAAAATTTAGAGCTTTGGCTCAGGCTGGCCTCAAACTTGCTATTCTCTTGCCTTAGTCTCCTGAGTGCTGGGATTACAGGTTTGCACAGACATATCTAGCTATGGCTGTACTGAGAAGAGATTGTAGTGGAGCCAAGAGTATAAGATCTGTTAGTCTCCGGCAATAGTCCAGGCCAGAGATAATTGGTGGACCAGGATATTTCCTAACAGATTGGGCATGGTATATGATAGAAAGAGTCAAGGATATGGTAAAGTAAGCAGAGGGATGTGGGAGGCATTAACTGACATGGGAAAGACTACAGGACAAACAGGTGTGAGATGGAGGAAAGATCTAACTTTATTTTAATCTTGGACATATTAACTATGAAATGCTTTGTGATATCCAAAATACAAATGCCAGGCCTATACCTTAGATCTTTTTTCAGACTCCCTTTTCTCTATCATAGACAATATTAAATAAGTTGCCATTTTTGAGCACTAGCAGCCCAGAACACAGTCAGTTCAAAAGAAATGAGCTTTAGAGGCCAACATGCTAGAAACACAATGATAAAATGCAATCTAACAGCAACAAAGAGGAAATGCGCAAAAAGAAGACATACAGGGCTGAGAGATGGCTTAGAGGTTAAAGTACTTGTCTGTGAAGCCTAATGACTCATGTTCTACTCTCTAGGTCCCATGTAAGCCAGACATACAAAGTGATGCAAGGTTGCACATGCACACAAGGTGGTGCACATGTCTGGAGTTCAAATGCAGTGGCTAGAGGCAGTAGTGCGCCAATTCATATTCTCTCTCTCTCTCTTTCTCGTGTGCATGCGCACATTTAAAAAAAAAGGCCACTCTTAAAGGCTCTTGCCAAAGCCCTTGGTTTCCCTAGAGAAACAGATAGTAAGACCCTATTGCTGAAGACATCTCTTGCCTGAGAGGCAAGGTCACTGAGAAAGCAACCGTGTGGAGCAGAAAATCTTCTCCCTGTAGACCAGCCAACTGAAAGCTGGAAAAAGCTGCATTGCACGCAGCGTATGGGAGACAGAAGTGATCTACAGTGAAAACAGTGGACGTTGAATATTCAAGCTTGGCCAGTCAGGCCCGATGACTGAACGGGTACAATAGTGGCATGTCTAGTCTTGGGGTAACCAACTGCTCCATAATTGGACTGAAGGCCCTCTCTACGGGAGGGAATGCATACCTGGTACTGAAAAACCTAAGTAAAAGTCTTTGGTAGGTGAGGTCATGAGCCTTAGGGGTATAAGCCTGCTCTCATCTGACTAAATGTATATATTATTCCCACCAAACTGCCCTGAAAGCACTATACTTAATGTTCATATTCACATATTAATGCTACTCTCACTTCTGGTTAGAGAAGTTTCTCTTTTCAGATGGTGATGACCACTGGGATGTCCCAGAAGGCAACATAGTGCTGAGAAGAAGGGATGGAGAAGTGCCCAGCACTGAAACACCTCTGTCACACCCTACAAGGCTCAGGGACCATTGCGGAAGAGGGGGCGGATAGAATGGAAGAGCCAAAGGAAGGGTATAATCTCTTACAATGCAACTGCCCAGACAGAAACTGGCCTTGATATCCATGACCTTGCAGTGCCTAGCAATACCTTTGCAAAACCCTCAAAATAGAAGAAAAAGATGATGACATCAAATTAGAAGAGAGACTGATGGAGAGAGAGAGGGGATATGATAGAGACCTGAGTTCTAAAGGGGAATGGGGGGAGGGAAGGGAAATATCACGTGGGTTTTTTCTTTGTATGTGAGTATAAAAGTCAATAAAAAACAATAAAAAAAAAAAGGCCATTCTGTTGGGCTTGCCTCAAAAAAAAAAAAATGTAGACATACATACTTGAAAAGTACAACAGTCTAGAGTCTTATATAAAGTTCTTTTTCAAAAAACAAAAGCAATTAAAGCCGGGCATGGTGGTGCATGCCTTTAATCCCAGCATTCAGAGTAAGAGATCACTGTGAGTTTCAAGGCCACTCTGACACTACATAGTAAATTCCAGGTCAGCCTGAACCAGAGTGAGACCCTTCCTTGAAAAAAAAAAAAAAAAAAAAGAGCAATTAAAGTAGAGTGTGGTGGTGGGGGGGGCACACCTTTAATCCCAGCAGCTGGTAGGACAGTCACCATGAATTCAAGGTCAGCCTGGAACTATAGAGTGAGTCCCAGGTCAGCCTGTGCTGGAGTGAGACACTGCCTGGAAAAAAAAGAAACAACAACCAAAAAGCAATTAATACTTAACAGTTCCTAAATTCATCACTGTAAAGTAAGGGTGTAATAATTTCAAGATATATCCTAAAACTCATCAGTTTTCACCAGTCCCACTGCTACCTCATAGTCCAACCCAGTGTCATCCCTGGACTCCACATACACAGATGTGTACATCCATCCACACACACCACATACCACTGCAAAAATAAAATATGAAAATAAAAAACTCTAGAAACTAGTGTCTTTTTCCTTCCAGCTACCAAGAATTATCTTTAATTCCCAAAGTTTAACAAGTATACTTTAGGCAAACTGCCTATGAGATAGAAATAAGATAGATAAATACACAGGATTTTCTACTGGCAGATGTGTTAAGAAATTATAGCTGAGAGGCTAATACCATAAAAATATAACAGATTATGATTCATAAACATAATACAATACTGATGTTATTCAAATCAGCAAATATTTACCAAGTATCTACTCTGCTAGACACCCACACTTCAAGATTCCCAGGCTCAAATGGCATGAATAATCTAAGAGCTATTTATAAAACAATTTCCAGGTGTAAGTCACTCAGACAAAGCCAGTATTATTTCACATGAGAGTAGATTGAAGAGCAAATGGAGCACAGACCAAGAACTAGGATTAGGCAATTCTTCATTAGCAACAACAGAGCCCCTAGACCCTGCCCTTTAGTATAGTGCAAGCAGTGTGTATAAATTCTTTCCAATTCACAGGACAATAGACAGGAACACTCACAATGGAATGTTATGATTATAACAGAGGAACATACTCTGTGTCCTGGAAAAAGGCAGAGTGTTTAAGACCTGAGTCATTGCAATAGTATAAATTGAGTCAAGATATTATTTTCTGAAAGGATCACAAGGTGAGGAGGAGAGGCATAATTCTAGAGACAGCCAGTCATCTAGTTGGTCAACATTAAATGAACATGCATTATGCTCTGTTGTCTTCAGTGCTAGAGACACAGTGGTAAATAACACAAAGTCCCCTGTCTTCAAGGAATTTATAGTGTAGGTGAGGAAAACAGACAACCAACACACACACAAAAACACACACATCAAGCCGGGCATGGTGGTGCACACCTTTAATCCCAGCACTCGGGAGGCAGAGGCAGGAGGATCGCCGAGAGTTCTAGGCCACTCTGAGACTTACATAGTTAATTCCAGGTCAGCCTGGACCAGAGTGAGACCCTACCTCGCAAAACCAAAAAAAAAAAAAAAAAAAAAAAATCAGGGCTGGGGAGATGGCTCAGAGGTTAAAGACATTTGCTTCAAGGCTCCAGGTTTAATTTCCTAGCCACCCATATAAACTGGCACACCCATACACAAACATACATATAAATAAAAACAATTTTTTTTGTTTTGCTTTTTGAGGCAGGGTCTCACTCTAGTCCAGGCTGACCTGGAATTTACTATGTAGTCTCAGGCTGGCCTCAAACTCATGGTGATCTTCCTACCTCTGCCTCCCGAGTGCTGAGATTAAAGTGTGTGCCACCAGGCCCAGCTAATAAAAACAATTTTTAAAAAACATAAAAATACCTAGCTAAGACTTTCAGATAGCAATATGCATGAGGAAATGGAACTGTTTACTAAAGTAGGTCTGAGATGGTCTGATTCAGATTTCATGTAACCTGAGAGCTAAGCACAAGAACAGGTACATATACAAAGATTCAATCAAAAAGGATTCTAATCAGAAAGAGTAACAAATATAAAGGTCTAGAATATAAGTAACCCTGACGGGTATAAATGAAATAGGGAGAAACACAGGCCACCCAGCCAGATGTAGGTAGTGACTGCTAGCTGTTTACCAAACATTGTCTCTCAGGACGTGACCATTCTGCATCTCTTAGCTCCCCTGGAAGTTAGGTGGAGTTTTGTGACTGAATTCTGGACCAAAGAAAAGGCCACAATAACAGTATAATTTCAGGGCCATGAGTCTTTTTTCCCCATCATGTATTTTAATATGCAGGTGTTTTTCCTGCCCACACTTTCTTTCATCTATCAACAAGATACAGAACATCATTGCTAACTATGATGTTCCCTTGGACCATTACATGAACAAAAAATTAATGAACTTTTGTGTTTGAGCCAGTATGTACTTTGGGGTGTATTTGCTGCCACAGCTAAGCCTAACTTGTTCTGATTAATTCAAGGCCTGATCTTGCAGGGTCTTGTAAGCTTTGTAAAGAGTTGGAATTATATTTAACAGCAGTGGAAACAATGGAATTAACTTGATTTTTTAAAAATTTATTTGCAAGTACAGAAAGAGAATAGGTGCACCAGTACCTCACGCTATTGCAAACAAATTCCAGATGCATGTGCCATTTTATGCATCTGGCTTTATGTGAGTACTGGGGACTGACAGGCTTTCCAAGCAAGCACCTTTAATCACTGAGGTATCGCTCAGCCTGATTTTTTAATTTATTTATAAAGATGATTATAGCTGTTGTGCAAGACTATATGGAAGGTGAGCCTAGAACAGACCTCTAGAGCTATCCAACTGGGAGAGAATAGCTGGCTTTAGATAGGTATTAGCAGCAGATGTGGTAAGAAATGGTCAAATGGAGGATATAGTTCCAAGTAGAATCATGGGCCCTTGTTAAGATTGCATTGCATGTGGAGCACAGATGAAAACGAATAGTCAGTAATAACTTCTGGGTGTTTAGCTTAAATAATCAGATTTGTGGTGGTGCCATTAATGAGGACTAAAGAGTAGGGCAGGCTGGTGCATGCCTTTAATCCCAGCACTCAGGAGGCAGAGGTAGGAGGATTGCTGTGAGTTTGAGGCCACCCTGAGACTACATAGTGAATTCCAGGTCAACCTGAGCTACAGAAAATCCTACCTTGAAAAAAAAAAAAAAAAAAAAAAAAAAAAAAGACAGAAAGACAGACAGAAGAATGGAGATCTAACAGAGTGAAGGGGGTCTCTTTTGGTGTTCTGTTTGGATTGATGACAAAATCTACAAATAAAAATGTCAGATAGACAAAGGAGCCTATCAACTTGGAACCCAGAAGCTAGGAAGCAAAAGTACATGTTTTGGGTTTAGCACCATTAATACTTAAAGCCACAGGTCTGGATTAGCGCTCTCTCCCCTCTTCTTTTTATGGTTTTTCGAGGTAGGGTCTCACTCTCTAGCCCAGGCTGACCTGAAATTCACTATGTAGTCTCAGGATGGCCTCAAACTCACAGTGATCCACCTACCTCTGCCTCCCAAGTGTGATTAAAGGCATGTCCCACCACACCTGGCTGGATTAGCTCTCTCTTGTCCTAGAAAACAAAATTCAAATCCTGTGCCTGTCATTACATGGTCCTCTTCCACCTGGCATAATCTGCCATTACTTCCCAATTCTTCTGCACATACTTCTTCATGTGATGCCTCTTGCCTCCAGTGCCCTACTGCTTTGACACTTTCTTTCTTCAAGGGTTACCCTTTCTTTGATGTGTGTATGTGCACAGAAGCATACGCCCCAAGAGCACACACTCAAAGGCCAGGTGGATGTCATGTGCTGACCTCTATCACTTTTCTACCTTATTTTCCTGAGATAGAGTCTCTTACTGAACCTGGAGATCACTGTTCTTTTTTTCAGTTAGAATGGCTGAGCCCTGCCTGGTGATCCTCCTGTCTCTATCCCCATCAGCAGTGGGGCTGGCATGTGCAGTCATGTCCAGCTTTCTATATGGTTGCTGGGGTTCAAACTCAAGTCCTCATGCTTATGTGACTAGCACTCTTGCCCGACTGAGCCACCTCCCCAGTCCCTCAAGCACCAACTCTCTTTTTTTGGTGCTGAGGATGAAACCCAGGGCCCTCCTATGCATGCTAGGCCAGTGCTCTATCACTTGAGCCATAGCTCCAGCCCCAGTGACCATAATTTAAGCCTCATATCATAACCTCTTCTGTCAAGATTTTCCTAACACAACCCAAATTTCATTATTACCCAGAGTAATATCTCCATTTTCTGGAGCTGCAAAGGAATTATTTTCTACCTATCTAACTTATTAATGTCATAAATCTTAATTTTCACATATTTTGTTCCTTAATGTTTCCAATTAGGTATTTCTTTAATAAGACAAATCACATTTTACCCTTATCCTTATTTGCTCTAGGGCTCTGATACAGCATTTCTGTGGCACCTTCTAGAAAGCAATGAAGTAGATGGGATTTTTTAGAATATTTTCACCAAAATGAAAAGAAAGCAGAATGCTTAGAAAGTAGATTTTAATCATTTGGAAAAACAACTAATTTGCATGTTGTTCTCCAACAAGGCTAACAAGTACTGCTATATTTAAAACATACAAGTTTTAGTTCACCAGGAACTTACCTATGTCAATATCAGTAAACCCTTCTGCACTTATTGCATCCATCGTGCTTTTGTCTATTGTGTCTAGACAAAGACTAGCAAGCTGAGGTTCATCAAATAATCGAGCCTAAACATAAAGAGACAGTTATCTTACTTTCATAGTTATTTCACCTTAAGGCTGTGCATATTCAAAGTTGATATTATAACAGAATTACAAATTACATAAAAACACCTTCTATAACTATACTCTATATATTCTTCAAATTCTATATTGTTCAACTAAAAATGAAAAGTTAAGAATATAAAAGCTTTGCTGAATAATGAATCCACACTACCAATAACAATTTTGACACTTTTACATGTGTGGGCACACACACACATACACACTTATATATAACAGCCTATTTTCTTACGCATTATGTAATCTGATCCTTACCAAACCCTCTGTATAAGGCAGACATTTCATCTCTACATGACAAGAAAGAGGTTCAGAGATATGTACTGTTTTGCCCAAGATTGTAAAGTAAAAATATATCAGATTTTTTTTTAACATTTCCTGTTGTGATTTGGGGGTGGGGTAGGAGAGGAGAACACAAGAATGTTAGAGCATAACAGCTCTGTAAACCTTAGCAAAAATTAGGTCTAATATAGAAGAAAAATAAATTCACATGACAGAATGTTACACAACAATGACAGTGAATGATCTACAGCTACAAACAATATGGATGAATCCCACAAACCTAATGATGAAAAAAACAAGCCTGAGCAAATGGACAAAAGAAAGTGTATGATTTTTACCCAAGCTCATTTCAGCTTTAAGACATCAGAAACAGGGCTGGGGAAATGGGTCAGTGGTTACGTGCTTGCTCTGCAAGCATGAATATCAAAGTTTGGATCCCTAGGACCTAAGATAAAAGTTCAGTGTGGTCATATGTGCCTATAATCCCAGCGCCCAGAAGGTGGAGACAGCAGAATCCTTGGGGTTTGCTGGCTATCTAGTCTATCCAAACCAGTGAGATGTAGGTTCAGAAGGTGGAAAGGTTGAGGAAGACATGTGATGTCCACTTATGCCCTCCACACATAAGCTTTCATTCTAGCCTAGAATCAGTTTGGTCTCTATTTAAACAGTATAGACAAACATCAAATGCACCGAGATGCTCATGCAGGGCCATGCAAAAATCTGCTGAGAATATTGCCAATTAATTAACTGCACCAGAAATGAAACCCATGGCTTGGCATGACTGATAGCTCTTATTTAATTTTAAAGTAAAATTAAATGAATTCAATAATTCAGATAAAACCGAACAAATGCGCTCTTTATACACTGAACTTGTTTAATTTGCTTTGTCAAACTGTTTTAAATAATAAAAACTATCAATAGAATATTGTTTCAAGATTTTTTCCTTTAAAATTTATTTTGCATTCTAAATTTATAGAAAAGTTAGAAAAAAGCTTTCACATATTCTTTACCCAGATTTACTTATCTAAAAGCTACCTGCGATTTTGCCTCATTTACTTATTCTCTCGCCCTCCATACACATGCATGTATACGTGTACAGATCTACTTTTGGTAGAGGCAAGCCATTTGGGAGTAAGCTGCACACACTGTGGCCTTTTACTTTTGAGTTTCCTAAGAATAAGGATATTCTCTTAGATACAGTAATTAACTTTAGCAAATTCAACATAAATGCAATATTTACCTAATTTGTGATCTGTATTCCAGTTTTATTATTTGACCCAGTAATGTATTTTTCCTTTTATATAAGATCCATTCTAGAATCATAATTCATGCTTTTTTATATTAGGAAATGTACATTTTTTAAAGAGTGCAAGTCTTGTTTGCAGGTATTTTGACTGTAACACTCAACTGTATTTTCAGTTGGCAGACATGCAAAAAACTGGGTGTGGTGGTGTACATCTTTAATCCCAGCACTTGAGAGGCTGATGTAGGAGGATCACTGTGACTTTGAGGCCACCCTGAGACTACAGAGTGAATTCCAGGTCAGCCTGGGCTAGAGCAAGACCCTACCTTGAAAAACAAAACACAATAATAACAACAACAATCTTTCCAACTAGGAAAAGTAACTTTTTGTGCAGGTCAGCCAGGGTGCATGCATCTGGAGTTCGTTTGCAGTGGCTGGAGGCCCTGGCATGCCTATCTCTCTCCTCTCTTTGCCCCTTTCTCTCTCTCTCAAATAAATAAATAAACATTTTTTTAAAAAAGGACAAATGCCTTAAAAAAATTTACTTTAGCACTACTTCTGATAATACTTCACAGAAGTGTTCCCTATAAATCATGCAGGTAGAATATACTAGCATTTTGTATGAGTGAACTTCCACAGGCTCAGTTGAGCAGGCTTACTTTAAAATCACTCTTATGACAGGAACAAGGAATTCAGATGACCCTGTTACAGTTTGGTATAATACTGGTTCTTGGGCCAACAAGATCCTGAAAAATTCCCCCCACCCCATGACATCACTTAAATAACCCTTGCTAATCAAAGTGTGGTCCAAAAACATTAATAGCATCTGAAAGCCTATTAGAAATGCAGACTCTCAGGCCCCAATCTCACACTGACTAAACCAGAATCTAATGCATTTTAATTGCCAAAACTCATTTTACTGCTTCTGATTTGCCTAACCTCTGGTGTTCATTTGCAGTGGCTATAGGTTCTGGCATGCCCATTCTCTCTAACTGCCTCTGCCTCTTCCTCTCGCCCTCTCCCCCGTCCAAACAAATAAAAACCAACCCATTGAACAATAAAGAATCTTAATGGCCATCAACTTACTTATTAGATGTTTTTCACAAGCTTTGAAAAATGCAGGGAGAAGCACTTATTAATTATGGGGCTTCAGTTGCTTCTCTCAGCCTCAATGTCCTTCCCTCTCTTCCCTTTGAGATTGAAATGAGGACCTTCCACATGCTACATCCCAGCCCTCTTCAATTTCTTAGTTTCTTAATGGTGAGAAATAGTAAGCCTTTATTTTGCACATCAACACTTCATAAAGTTAGTGGAAGAATTAAATGAATTGACACATACACAAAATGCTACAAAAAAGGTACAGGGCACACAACCATCATCTAATGTTCTGCTGCTGCTGCTGCTGCTGCTGTTGTTGTTGTTATTATTATTATTACTTACCACTACCTTAGCATCTGGTATACATAGATTTCTGTAATTGATAACAGAAAGGTTTTTGTTTGATTGGTTTTTTGTTTGTTTGTTTGTTTGTTTTGGTTTTTAGAGGTAGGGTCTCATTCTAGTTGAGGCTGACCTGAAATTCACTATGTAGTCTCAGGGTGGCCTCGAACTCTCGGAGATCCTCCTACCTCTACCTCCCCAATTGCTGGGATTAAAAGTGTGTGTCACCATGCCTGGCTTTTTTTTTTTTTTTTTTTTTTTAAATAAGGCAGAGTCTTACTCTAGCCCAAGCTAACCTGGAGCTCATTCTGTAGCCTAGGCTGACCTATAGCCTTTGAATTTAACTAAGGATGGTAGGCTTTGCAAGCAAGCACCTTTAATTGCTAAGCCATCTTCACAGCCTCAGACTTTTTTTTTTTTAAGGCACAAAACATTTTCTACTTGATAGAATGAACCATGAACTGGAAAGATGAGCTCTGGACCCTGGCATCACATGATATGAGATTTCAGTTAGTTGTTCAGGCAGTTAAATGTTCAGATTTTAATTTCTTAATTGCAAAATAAGAGTTGACCTATGGGTCATCAGTCATTAATTCTGGTACTAAAATTCAATAGGACTACATGTGCTTCGTTTTGTTTCATAGGCCTCAATATGTTTCCCAGGCTGGTATCTAATTTCTGAGCTCAAAGTGATCTTCCTTCCTCAGCCTCAACGGTGCTGGAACTACAGGCATGTGTCACAATGTCATATAGGATTATATTTTATCAATTCAGTATTTTAATGATGATTGATACAAAAGCATTACAACATTATCTAAAAAGAAAAATAACTTACTTTTATCTAAATAAGCTCAGATTACAAGCATTTAATAAAAATGCTAAATAATATATGCTAGGGACTACGTAATGATCCTACAGTTGTGTTTAGTTTATAAAAAAAAAATCAGACTGTACACTTATGTGTATTTTCTGTATGGACACTGTACTTAATATAACGGAATGAGTATTTCATATAAACCTACAATTCTAAGTGCTCCAGGAATAAATCAACAAGCTTCTGGATGAATGCACAAAGGTAAAAGACATGCAATGCTATAACTGTTCAGGGACTGAATCCAGCAGAAATGGAGAACAAAGATGCCCAGGAAATTGCACAGCATCATTGTCTCAATGGTGGCAGCAACAATGGCTGTCAATCCCAGCTCCAATCCTGAGGAGCTACCTAACCTAGGGTCAGAACACCCTATTTACATAAGGTTTCAGCTTCTTCACTGCCAAGTCAGCATTCAATTAATTCACATTTCTATTCTAAAATTTTACGAATTTGGCATATTGTTCCAAATAGTTATCACAGAAGTAACTATATCTACTTCAATGACTTAGAAATCTCTAGGAAACATTAAATATCCATATGTAGTTATGCTTGAACTCAATTTAATCTACGATGGGATAAACCTTAGCTACATTTACTTACCTGAGTAAGCAGCATAAATGCATTATCTGCCCTAAGATGTTTGGTGAGAAATTCTACACAATGTGCTTCCAAGGCTGGGACTGCATATTTCTTAGCAGTATAAAGAGTAGTCATAACTGTTTCTGGGCCAATCTGAACTTCATCTGAATACAGAAACCTGGAAAGCAATTGAAAAATTTGCACAGATGATCAACACTGTTTTAGACATTTCTAAATGTTAAATGATTCATTTATTTCTTAATAGCTATGCCTTCCTATTCTGGGCACTTTTAAGCCTTCCATGGTTATTCCAGAATTAGCACTATGACCACAATTTATAGTGCCAAGGCTTTGGAGGAATAAACAGTTTAGTAATTCATTGGCCCTCCATAACTACAGGTTCTGCATCTGTGGATTTAACTAAATGCAGATCAAAATTTCCTGGAGTGGAGGGAAGGAGATGAGAAATTGCTTGGCTTTGGGCATATGCTATTACTTACTAGCTATGTGGCTTTAACAGAACCTACTTATAGGGTTGGAGAGAGAATTAATACAAGTCACAAAAAGCATTTTCAACAGAGCCTGACAAAAAAATTTGACTGAGTAAATGTTAGCTTCACCCTTTTCGTCAAGCTCTCCTATCTTTCTCCCCATCAATCACGTTTAAGTTTCCTAGAGTCCCTGCTTTGTTCCTTTTTGCTTCACAGCATTATGTCTTACTTTTATGGATAAAAAAACTCTCAAGTTTCCAAGACACAAAAATTTTAAGGGCTGGAGAGATGGCTTAGCGGTTAAGGCACCTGCCTCCTAAGCCTAAGAACGCTGGTTCCAATCTCCAGCGGTTCCAATCTCCAGGTCCCATGTTTAGCCAGATGCAAAGTGACACAAGGGTTCAATGCTGCACTTAGCCACAAGGGGGCACACACATCTGGATTTCGTTCACAGCAGCTGAGAGACTGCTGGCACACCCATTCTCTGTCTCCCTCTCCCTCTGTCTGTCTGTCTCTGTCTCTCTCTAAAAAATAAAAATAAAATAAAATAAATGTTTTTAAAAAATTTAAGTTTTCTTCTGTTCCCTGATTCTATATTTCCTTGGTATTCATTTGTTCTGTTTATTTTTGCCATTCATATTTTGATTTTCCATATCTTTCAAGGGTTCAGTTTCTCCAAATTCAGGATTCTAGTAGGTGGTCTCTTTTCTGGCAAAACAATCTTGAAAACAGAAAGGCTGGCTTGAGAGATTTGAGACTGTGGAAGGCTTTTTGCCTTAGAGTGGGAATCTAGCCTTGAGGTCAAGTCCACCTCAATACCATTATGAGGAGAGCTTTACCCAGAGA
The DNA here is from genome assembly GCA_036365145.1 of Orientallactaga sibirica. Lineage (NCBI taxonomy): Eukaryota > Metazoa > Chordata > Mammalia > Rodentia > Dipodidae > Orientallactaga > Orientallactaga sibirica. The sequence goes on along the minus strand of JAEOAD010000031.1, from coordinate 3,590,295 downwards.
GTCTAAAAAACCCATACAGGCAGTTCCACTTGTTGCCAGGCAGTTTGCTCAATTGATTTACATAAGTCCCTTTGTTGTCATCAGCACCCACTCGAAGGATGGTCTGTAAGGAGGCTTAAAATTAATTTCTGTGTTTTAGCACTACTTTCTCATTCTCACCCTCTAACAACTCCTAGACTTTTCTGGGGGCTCTGCCAGGAACAGCAGCTCCTCACTCCCCTGAAGCTTCTCCTGCTCTGGAATCTGAGCTCCAGATTCAGCCATTCTATTTTATCCAATAAGCTTCTAACTGCTTTGTCTGTTTTCTACACTTTGGCCCATCCAAGCCTCCTTTCAACAAGCATACAGCATATTGCCTTTTGTTTTTCATTTTCTTTTCTTTTCTTTTCTTTTTTTTTTTTTTGAGGTAGGGTTTTGCTCTAGCAGAGGTTGACCTAGAATTCACTATATAGTGTCAGGGTGGCCTCAAACTCACGGGTGATCCTCCTACTTCTGCCTCCCAAGAGCTGGGATTAAAGGCATGCATCACCATGCCCAGCCCATATTTCTTAATAGTTATTTGAAATGCCAAAGAGAAGGCTTCCCTTTCCTCCCCATCTCCTTTTCAAGGTCTAGCTATGTAACCCAGGCTGGCCTCTAACTCTGGGTCCTCCTGCCTCTGGCTTGAGGGCTGGAATTACAGGCTTATGTCACCTCACCAGGCTTCAATTCTCTCTTCTTAAACTAGAAACCTCTCAAATTTTTGTTTTAAGGACTAGGTAGAAGTTTATATACCTGCCTTAATCTTTTTTTGTTTCCAGGCAAAATTGCTAGAGTTGCAAAACAGAGTAGAAATACAGGTGATTTATTATTATTATTATTATTATTATTATTATTATTATTACTTGGTTTTTCAAGATAGGGTCTCACTCTAGCCCAGGCTGACCTGGAATTCACTACGTAGTCTCAGGGTGGCCTTGAACTCACGGTGATCCTCCTACCTCTGCCTCCCAAGTGCTGGGATTAAAGATGTGCACCACCACACCCGGCATATTTTTTGTTTCTGCATTTAGGGTAAATTTAAACTTGGAGACAAGTGCCATAAAGCTGAAGTACATGGTTCTATGAGAATCTAATTTGGGAGCTTTAATTTAGAGATGTAGAAATCTTCACAGAAGAAGTCATACTTGAGCTGGGGAGATGGCTCACTGGTTAAAGGTGCTTGCTTGCAAAACCTGCTAGCCTAGGTTCAATTCCCCAGTACCCATGTAAAGCCAGATGCACAGAGCCACACATGCATCTGGAGTACAATGGCTTGAGGCCCTGGCATGCCCATTCTCTCTTTCCCTGTCCTGTCTGTCTGTGCTTGCAAATAAATCCATAAAAATCTTAAAAATAAATATATTTTTTAAAGTCACTCTTAAGAATTTTTTTTTTTTTTGGAGAGAGAGAGAGAGAGAGAGAGAGAGAGAGAGAGAGGGAGGAAGACAGAGATGGGGGCGCCAGCAGTCTCTCAGCTGCTGAGATCGAAATCCAGATACGCACGCCCCCTTGTGGTCAAGTGCGGCATTGCGCCCTTGAGTCACTTTGCATCTGGCTAACCGTGGAACCTGGAGATTGGAACTGCTGGAGATTGGAACCAGTGTTCTTAGGCTTAGGAGGCAGGTGCCTTAACCGCTAAGCCATCTCTCCAGCCCAAGAAAAAAATTTTTTTTTTGAGGTAGGGTCTCTCTCTAGTCCAAGATGACCTGGAATTCACTATGTAGTCTCAGGGTGGCCTCAAACTCACAGCCCCCAAGTACTGGAATTAAAAAGGTATGCACCACCACAACCAGTAAGAAATGATTTAAAATATTAAAAGTGGGTGGGAAGAGCATTCCAGGTACGAGAGAGAATTATTTTTAGATTATTCTTCACATTAAAGTTGTTATTAATAAATTCTACTTTGTTAATATACTTTTAGCTTATACCAAGGAACAAAGCAACATCTATATCTAAAGCCACAGCTTGCAGACACTGTTCATTATAATACTTTACTTTTTATATAAGGAGACTACAACTATGACTCTTGGCTTCTTTACTGCTCTAATTATTAGAATTATACATCTCCAACGCATTATCACTGACCAAGCAACCAATCAACTTTTTTTCTTTCTCTCTATTTCTTTTCTTTTCTTTTCCTTTCCTTTCCTCTTTCTTTCTTTCTTTCTTTCTTTCTTTCTTTCTTTCTTTCTTCTTTCTTTCTTTCTTTTTGCGTTTGCTGCTAAGATAACTAAAATGAAAGCTGTGGCTTGTGCATAACATACTTTCAAAAAATACTAGCCTCGGGCTGGAGAGATGGCTTAGGGGTTAAGGCGCCTGCCTCCTAAGCCTAAGAACACTGGTTCCAATCTCCAGCAGTTCCAATCTCCAGGTCCCACGTTTAGCCAGATGCAAAGTGACGCAAGGGCGCAATGCCGCACATGACCACAAGGGGACGCACACATCTGGATTTTGTTCCCAGCAGCTGAGACACTGCTGGCGCGCCCATCTCTGTCTTCCTCTCCCTCTCCCTCCGTGTGTCTCTCCAAAAAAATAATAAAATAAAATAAAAATACTAGCCTCATTTTTAACCTATTTTAGTTTTTACCTTTGTGTTTCTTGAAAGACATTTTAGATTCTTTGGGTAATCAAGTAAAAATGAATGCTGGGCTATTAGCAGTAAGAAAGGGAACTTTTTTCCCCTACAGCACAAGACAGTGTGGGCACATTTAAATTTCAATAAATACATGTTAACAAACTGCACAGTTTAGTATAGGTTTCTATGTAACAACAGGGAAGTTATCTTTCATTTTCAATAAGAAAGTTACTAAAAAGCCAAGAATCATCTTGGCTCATATTTCACTTATACCTGTTCTCTGCATTGTATTTACTTACCAAAATTTCTATATGGGAAAACTAAGCCAAAAATTACAGAATATTAACAAAAACTTAAACACATTTCTTTGAATCACAATTCTTTGAATTTTAAAATGATTACTTAAAGCTCTTATATATAACCATTATGGACAATAGCACAGAAATAATTGTCATCAAACTATTCCTGCTTTTTCCCCAAAGATAGTTTTCCAAAAAGATAAAAATTTATGCTACACTTAATCTAAGTAAACATTGTTTTGTTTTGTTGAGATGGGGTATCATGTAGCCAGCTCTCAGGCCTTGAACTCCTGAACCTTCTGTCTCCACTTTCTCCGTCCGTGCTGGGACGACAGGCATGTGTCACTATGCCTAGTCAATTTAAAAATTGTTTTAAAGGGTTAAAGTGAAAACTTGATTTCACATTAGAAAAATAATCACAAGGTCATGTCTGAGGACCTGTGCATCACATAATTTATCCATTCAACTTAGAAGCAGTTTAAAGGGATCCTATCAGGCATTATGATAGAAGTTACAGCTATAAATATGAGGAAGATGGATTTGCCTACAAGAAGTAAGGTCCTTAACAATAACAGAAGTACCCATTAGGCACTAATATACAATAACTAATGGCTTAAGATGCCCTTAATAAATCATGTCTTCCAATATTAATGTTCTTAGGCACACCTAGGCCTACACTTTAAGAATGCCTGGAAGCTCCTGCTTCGGTGCTTTTCTGTGTCCAATAAAACAAGTTACTCTGCTGAAATGACAGCTGGAGAAGGCACCCAGAGAGCACCTGAAACTCCATGAAAAATCCATCCTAGAATCCAAGTTAAACCTTCAGCGGACTCCAGCTCCAGATATTATCTGGAACAACCACATGCCACAAGAGGCCAAACAAACACCCTGGTGATCTCAGTCAATCCACACAACTCTGAAGGATAATGAAAGGGCGGCTTAAAGCCACCAGCTGTTGGAGTGGTTTGTTTTAGGGCCACAGGTAACCAAAACATGCTCTAAGAGATTAGATGAATTAGCACACACTTCCAGCTGCAGGGAGAAGGAAGTGGTGCTTTATCAAAAACCTAAAGCCTGACTGGAGAGATGGCTTAGAAGTTAAGGCGCTTGCCTGTGAAGCATAAGGACCATGTTCAACTCTCTAGATCCCGTGTAAGCCAAATGCACAAAGGTGATGCAAGTGTCTAGAGTTTGACTGTAGTGGCTGAGGCCCTGGTATGCCAATTCTCTCTCTCCCTCCCTCTCTCTCTTAAAAAAAATAAAGCCCAAGATGATCTTAACTACAGTAATTATTGTCTTCTAGGCAGAAAGACTGCACAGTGGGAAGATAAAGAGGCCTTAGAAGGCATGCATTAAAACAAGAAAAAAGGCCACCAATAGTGTTGGTTGGGAGTAGATGGAGGGCAAGGGGGAGGAAAAAAAAATCACATCATAAAGACCTTGTGTATCTAAGTATTTAAGTGTTATCCCACAGATAAAAGAAGCCAATGAAATATTCAAGGCAATATGCTACTCCAGACATGGTAACAGCATCAGAAGTCTAGCCTGTTTAAACTGCAGGAAAAACAAAACCACAACAAAAACAAAACACAGGCCTGGGGAGATGGCTTAGTGGTTAAGGCGCTTGCCTGAGAAGCCTAAGGACCCAGGCAAAGCCAGATGCACTAGGTGCCACATGCGTCTGTAGTTTGTTCTGCCTCCCCCTGTCAAATAAATAAATAAATAAAATATTCTTTAAAAGAGTGTAGAATTCTAAGGAATGATCTGGAAATGAAAAACCTATAGAATAGACTAGAATCTAAATAAGGTCACAAGTCACTTTCCCACTGACCCACAGAATCATGATTAAGAGTATGTTAGCGCTTTTTTTTGTTATTCTTTGGTTTTGGTTTTTCAAGGTAGGGTCTTGCTCTAGCCCAGGCTGACCGGGAATTCACTATGTAGTCTCAGGGTGGCCTTGAACTCACAGCAATCCACCTACCTCTGCCTCCCAAGTGCTGGGATTAAAGGCGTGCACCACCATGCCTGGCTCTATGACTATTTTTTAAGCCTCACTCCAGTTTTCAATAGCTTTCATCTTGTCAAAACTCATGAATTCAAGTCATTTTACTTATCTCGCAATAGCATTTAACAACATAGTTGAGCACATTCTATTGCTGACTCCCTCCTTCTTCAGGGTTTCAGGCTCCTGCTTTCTTCCCTCTGCCATTCTGACAGCTGCCGGCTTCACTTTATGTTCCTTTCCCTGTGCTACATCACTAGGTCCTCAAGATCCCAGGTAGACACTCTTCCTTAAACTCAAGTCATATCCAAGATACTTGGGTATCTTGAAAATCCTTCTAGTTCTACCTTCAAAATATAACCAGAATTTGGACTGAGGAGATGGCTCAGTAGTTAAAAGCACTTGCTTGCCAAAGACTGCCGGCCCAGGTTCGATTCCCCAGTACTTAGGTAAAAAGACAGATGCAAGGAGTTGTGCATGTATCTGGAGTTGGTTTGCAGTGGCAGGAGGCGCTGGTATGCCTATACTAACTTGTGCTCTTGCTCTCTCTCAAATAGATTTCATATATATATATATATCTCCAGCATTTGACCATTCCTCACCTTGTCCACTGCTGCCTCCCTGGTAACTCAACATCATCTTCTCTCAGCACTGCACAAGCCTCTTTCATGCTTCTTCCTGATTCCTGTTTTACTTACTGCTTAATCTCCAATAAGGCCCAAATTAGTTTAAAATGTAAACACTGGGCTGGAGAGATGGCTTAGCAGTTAACGCACTTGCCTGCGAAGCCTACAGACCCAGGTTCCATTCCCCAGTAGCCATGTAAAGCCAGATGCACAGAGTGATGCATGCGTCTGGAGTTTGCTTGCAGTGGCTAGAGGCCCTGGCGTGCTCACATTCTCTCAGTCTCTCTAATAAATAAATAAATAAACATTTTTAAATATAGACACAGTCACTGCACTGCCCTGTTCAGAACCGTGCACATGTTTTCCTTCATGTCACAGATGAAACTTAAAAGTCCTTCCTTAGTCTCTTAAGCTCTGCCTTGATCCTGCCTGGCCTTTTAAAAACCTCATCTACCACTTCCCTCTTACTCTGTCACCACACTAGTTTCCTCTTGCAATGCTTTCCGTTACTTAGAATACTCCTGCCCTCATAGCTTGATCATTTTCTTCAAAATAGTCATTAATTGTTGACATTGTATTATGTTCTATCTTCCCCTTACTAGATTACTCACTTCATGAGGTCAAGGACGTTTTCTTGTTCCCAGCTGTATCCCTATACATTGAAAACAAGAACTGGCTCAAGATATACAGTATTTATCAAATGAACAACTGAAGAACATCATTTAAAGCCCAGAGTTCGCAGGGCATGATGGTGCACACCCTTAATCCCAGCACTCAGGAGGCAGAGGTAAGAGGATCACCATGAGTTCAAGGCCTATATGGTGAATTCTAGGTCAGCTTGGACTAGAGTGAGACCCTACCTCGAAAAACCAAAATAATAAATAAATAAAGGCCAGAGCTCAAAGAAAGCAGTTTCTTGAGAGCTTGTTTGGAGGTTCTAATAGGGGAGCACAGTTACTATTATAGCCTTGACCAAAGACCCGTCCTCCTTTATTAGGTGGTGGGGGGGGGGTTGTCCTCTTCCACAGACTGCACAGCTTCAGGAGGTAAGGACATGGAGCAGTGAGGGAGGAAGGGGACAACCATCTAGCCAGCCAGAACAGCTGAGTCAACCCAGACGATCAATGGGGTGACAGATGTTGCAGCCTGATTGACCTCACATCTGAAAGCAGTTTCTTAAAGGGCTTCCAACCTAAGTTCATAGGCCTCTAAGTATTGTTACCTAATTCAAGTCATAATAACAATAAAAGTAAGCCCAGCTACCCTACTTTTCCAAACGCAAGTACTATCAAGTATCTTTTTGTCCCAGAAGTTTAGATTAAGTACAGTTTCTATGTTTCATAGCCAGTCAACACCTAACCTTAAACATTAGTCTAGATACCCACTTCAGAAGGATGAATAGTGTGAGAAAATATACTAAAAATAGAAAATGAAAAACCAAACTGCACTGTGCTAAATTTCCATTAAGGACTGACTAGCACCTTCAGTGGAGAACTGAAATAGGTTTTCCCCTCCCCTCCCCCATGAGTCTACGGTAGCAATCTCAGTATTTCCCAAAGAGTACCTAATATTTTCAGATAAGTGACTCAAATTTACCCAAGTGTAATTAATCATCCTGTCCTTTATCCATTTATTAATGGAACCTTAGCATTAATTTCTAGTCTGTGAACATTATATTGAAATTCTTACCTGTCTTTCTGATTGAGTTGCGTTTGTGGACTCTAGTGCTCCTGACCTGCCTGGTATTGGCGTCAACATTACTCAAGACTCTGCTATTTTAAAAACACACTACTCAGTCAGTCCAAACCATCTTGGTATAATGAAACACACATGGTCTTCTGGGATCTGGCTCCATTACGCTGGATGAGTTACTTGATTTTTCTGGGCCTCGGTCCCATCAATAAAATTAGGGTAAATAACACCTTAAACTTCCCTAACAAGACTGTTGTGATTAAAAAGTCAGTAATGCCACAATGCCATCACCATCCATTTAATTTAAAATTGCTATGTCGATACACTATCCACAAGTCACCAAAAAAAAAAAAAAAAACTTTCACAACAAATATCGGGGTCCAGTGTTAAGCGAAACGTGACCTTGTCTGCAGAAGGACGTGTTAGGTGAGCTACTTCTTTTGTTAAGGTTATTCACTTCCCTGTGCCTTGACAGCTCATCTTTGGTAATGAAAACCTCTCAAGATGGGTCTTGCGAGGTTCTTCTTCTACTCCCCTCCTTCAAACACAAAGCATCAAGTCTTACAAGTGGGCACCAACCTGTCCGTCCTCTATTCTGACCACGGATCTAATGCAGAAGCAGCGTGGGCAGTCATTCCCGTAGGGGAATGTGAAAGCGACATGAAACATTCACGTTAACGACCTGCCGCGCCGACCTTCCGGAGCATCCCCCGGCAGGACAGGGCAGGGCAGGGCAGCGAAGGCGGCCGGCGCCTGGTTCCAAGGTCACCGGCAGTGTCGGCGCAGGCCGGGCCCTGGGCACTGCCCGCCGCCCGCTCACCTCAGCAGCGCCAGGAAGGCAGCGGGCTCCACGTCGGGCAGCTCGATCTCGGCCGACGTGGTGGCCATGCCGCCGTTGAACATGGCGTCGAAGACCGCGCTGCCGGCCGCCAGCACGAAGCGGTGGGCGGGGATGCGCTGCGGGCCCCCGGGGGCGGCGGCGGCGGCGGCGGCTCCCCCGCGGCCCTTGCCGAGCACGAAGCGCACATCGCTCAGCAGCTCGGAGTTGAAGAGGAAGGCGAAACGCTCCTTCAGCGACGCCTTGGTGGCCTGCCAGTTGTACAGCGGCTCCCGCTGCAGGGGGAGCAGCGGCCCGAGAGCCGACGGCGACAGCGCGGGCACCGGCACGGGCACGGGCGGCGCCGGGGATCCCAGCTCGGCCTCGGCCCCGGGCGGCGTCTGCTCTCCTGCCGCGGCCGACCCGAGCGACGCCATCCTCGCTCTGCGCAGCTCGGGCTCACGGAGACGGTGCCCGCCGAGCCGCCGCCATCCTCCAGCCGCTCCGGAGCCCGGGCACCGCCCCCCTGCCTTCCGGGAAAGGCGCTTCCGGCGGCCGCGGGGCCTCGGCACGCCCCTCCCCGCGCGCCCGCCACTCGGAGACGCTCCGTGGAGCTCCGGGCCAGCTGACAGGCTGCAGCCCGGGCCTCTTCGCACCCACACCGCCCTGTCCCTCGGGTCTGACCGGCTCCCCCTGCCTCTTCCTCCTGGAGCCTCTCCTCACCAATTCCAACACACCCGGGTGTGTGTGTGTGTGTGTGTGTGTGTGTGTGTGTGTGTCCAACACACCCGTGTGTGTGTGTGTGTGTGTGTGTGTGTGTGTGTGTGTGTGTGTGTGTGTGTGTGTGTGTGTGTGTGTGTGTCCAGGGCCTCCAGCCGCTGCAAACAAACTCCAAATGCATTGCACCACCTTGTGCTTACCATGGGTCCTGGGGAGTCGAACCCAGGTCCTTTGGCCTTGAACACAAGCGTCTTAACCACTAAGCAATCTCTCCAACTCTTATTATTATTGTTTTTGAGGCAAGCTTTCACTCCAACCCCCAGGCTGGCCTTGAACTCATAGTGATCCTCCAGCCTCAGCCTCCTGAGTGCTGAGAGGCGCGGGCCACCACATCTGCTCCTGGAGGAATCGTTTCTCACCCTGAAGTGTAAGGATACTGGGAAGGGAATGGCCATGGCTCCTCGCTGCCTTGTCCTTCAGTCAGGAGTGACATGAAACGACCGTCCAGGTAGCCATCACGCCTGTGAAAACCGCATTAGCACAGCTGTATGTTTGGAGCTCTTCCCAGGTCTGTGAGGTCCCCCTTTGTGTTAGAAACAGAACGTCTTCATTTTTTGAACTCTTTGTTTTAATTATTGTTTTTTTATTGACTTTTATACTTACATACAAAAAAAAAACCCACCTGATATTTCCCTCCCCTCCCCCCATTCCACTTTAGAACTCCAGTCTCCACCATATCCCCTCCCTCTCTCCATTAGTCTGTCTTTTAATTTGATGACATTATCTTTTTGAACTCTTGATTGCCATTTTACAGGGTATGAGTTTCTACTTCCCAGGTGACCCAGGCCACCTATCTTAATTGCAAATGCATTGTCATTTCCCTAAAATGGCCCAAACCACCCAATAATTATCCTTTTCCTGCCCCTCAGACAAGAAGGAATGGCCAGTTTAACAAAAGAACCCACATAAAGCCAGACTCGGCGAGGGAAAAATGGAGTCGGGAGAATCTTGAAGCTCTTGGGCCAGCTAACAGCATTCACAGCAGCAAACAAGAGATCCTGACTCAAACAAGGTGGACGACTAGGACCTATACCTCAAGATTGTCCTCTGACCCTCTCACATGTGCCATGGAAGGTGCATGCCCCCCCCACACACATGTATGTGAGAGAGGTGAAAGCCAGCTGAGTTGAAGGCGGTATCTGCCATCATGTACCATATCCTCACATGGTAAGCCAGGGTAGACCTCCTCTCTCTTGAGTTGTTTATTGTTGGGTATTTCTGCACAACAATGAAAAAAGTAGCTAACACACAGTCCATACTTAAGTGTCTCCATTTATTACCTTTTTGGGCTGGAGAGATGGCTTAGCAGTTAAGGTGCTTGCCTGTGAAGCCTAAGGACCTAGGTTTGATTCTCCAGGTACCACATAAGCCAGATACACAAGGTGGGGCATGAATCTGGAGTTCGTTTACAGTGGCTAGAGGCCCTGGTGCGCCCATTCTCTCTCCCTCCCTCTCTCTCTCTCTCTCCCCTTCCTTACTCTGTCTCTAATAAATAAAAGAAAAAATAAAATTTTTTTAAAATTACCTTTTCATATACTTCTCCTCCCCAGTGGAGGATTGAATCAAGTTCACATAGTCTTACAGGTTTTATTAACCTCTTTGAAGACTCTAGTCTGTCCATGATTCATGGTTGAATTTGAGGTTAAACATTTATGGCAAAAACACCATGCAGATGCTGCAACATGCTTCTTATTGTTTCACTTCAAAAGGTGCTTGATGTCCTGCTGCCAGCGTGGTGAATTGAATGTAAAATGTCTCCATAGACTCATGTGTTTGAATACTTAACCCTCAGTTGGTGGCACTGTTAGGAAAGGTTGTGGAATCTTTAGGAGGTAAAGCCATGTTGGAGGAAGTATAGCAGTGAGACCAGTCCTTGTGGTGTTACAGCCAGGTCCTATGTGTGGGTTTTTAAAAATATATTTTATTTATTTATTTATTTATGAGAAAGAGAAAGAGGCGGACAGAGAGAATGGGCACGCCAGGGCCTCCAGCCACTGCAAACAAATTCCAGACACATATGCCTCCCTGTGTATCTGGTTTTAAATGGGTATTGGGGAATTGAACCCAGGTCCTTAGGTTTTGCAGGCAAGTGCCCTAACTGCTGGTCCATCTCTCCAGCCCATATGTGTGGTTTCTTCACACTCTTCTTCCTCCATGCTGTTGTGATGATGTAATACCAGCTCCCCGCTCTGCCGCATGCTTTCCCTACCATGGTGGACTCTACTCTTTGGACCTATAAGCAAACAAACTTTTCCCTTCTGCCGGGTATTTTTTCTCAAAACTACTGTGACTGATGATGCTAAGCCTCATAACTAGGTAACTTGGTGAAGGCTGTGGCTGCCAGGTATCTCCATCATAAAGATATATTGATTCCAGGTCTCAGCACTCTAGAGGCAGAGGTAGGAGGATTGCCATGTGTTCAAGGCCACCCTGAGACTACATAGTGAATTCCAGGTCAGCTTGGGCTAGAGCGAGACCCTACCTTGAAAAAGCAAAAACAAACAAACAAACAAAAAACAAAAAAAAAATCCCACTCTGGTTTAGTGGTGGAGCATGCCTTTAATCTCAGCACTGGGGAGGCAGAGGTAGGAGGATCACTGTGAGTTCAAGGCTACCCTGAAACTACGTAGTGAATTCCAGGTCAACCTGGGCTAGAGTGAGAACCTACCTCAAAAAAACAAATCAGAACAAAAAAAAGATATATTGATTTCTATGTAATTAATAGCTAATTCATGGGGTGATACTTTAAGCTGCTTCTCTTCCTTATCCTATCCTCCAAAAATCTTTCAGTGGTTTTAGCATCTGTGATGGTTAATCTCAGTTGTCAGGATTTACAATCACCATGGTAACAAATCTCTGGGCCTGTCTGTGAGGGATTTTCTTCATTAAGTTAACTGAGGTGAGAAGACACACTCTAAATGTGGGCTTGGGACCTTGGCAGCACAGCAAAAAGAAAGCTAGCTGAGCATTCATCTTCTGTGCTTCCTGACTCGCGACTGGCTGCTTCATGCTCCCATAGCTATGCCTTCCCTAGTTACTGCATTAGGAATTGCAAAACGGGGACTTGTCTAATTCTGTCTATGTCTACCGTGACTCTATAAAGAGCTTTCTTCCTTCTTTCCTCCCCTGTTTCTATGTTTTTGAGTATCACTGTGGATTCTTGGTTTATTTTTATTTTTATTGACAACTTCTTTAATTGTAGACAATATCCCATGTTATTTTCCTCCCTCCCCCCACTTTCCCCTTTGAAACTTCACTCTCCATCATATCCCCTCTACCTCTCAATCAGTCTCTCTTTTCAGTTGGTTTCTTTTTTAAAATACATTATAATAATTTATTACCAAAAATTAACCATTCTTTTAACCTCAAAGGAAACTTAAAATTACCTAAGCAAAAATAAGACAAGTCACATTATCTTGTATGAAACAATGAAACTATGATTCAATAGCAAAAAAAAAAAAAAACTTGAATGTTACATGTCAAAATTTATGGACTGTGATTAAAGCTGAACTTGAAGCTAAAGCATAGCCAAAAGCACTGTCACTGCCAAACCAGAAAAAGTAATAAATAAATGAAGGAAATACTCCATCTGGCTATCCTGTAACACGTCCTCATCAAGTACTTGTTAAACAATCTCATCAAGGCATTAGAAATAAAGCAAAATGTGGGCTGGAGAGATGGGTGAGTGGTAAGGCCTTTGTCTGTAAAGCCTAAAGATCCAGGTTCAATTCCTCAGTACCCATGTAACCAGATCCACAAGGTGGCACATGGATGTGGAGTTCATTTGCAGTGGGTAGAGGCCCTGGTGTGCCCATTCTCACTCTCTCTCTCTCTGCCTCTTTCTCTCACTCAAATAAATAAATGAATAAAATATTATTAAAAAGAAAAATAAAATTAAGGAAATCTGGAGATTATATATTATATATATAGATTTGGATTTTATACTTGAAGTTTTTTTTAAAAAAACTTTTTAAAAAACATGTTTTCTTAGTTTCTAAGTTTTCTATAGAATTGGAAAACAAATTCAAATGTTTCTTTGAAACCAAAATAGAAACTTTATTTTAAACTAGAAGTAAAAAAAAAAAAAAAAAAAAAGATGTGCATAACTTTCTCCTCCAAAAAGAAAATACCTAATGGGCTGGAGAGATGGCTTAGCGGTTAAGGCATTTGCCTGCAAAGCCAAAGGATTCTGGTTCGACTCTCCAGGCCCCACGTAAGCCAGATGCACAAGGAGGAGCATGTGTCTGGAGTTCATTTGCAGTGGCTGAAAGCCCTGGCACGCCCATTCTCTCTCTCTCTCTTTTCCTTTCTGCCTCTTTCTCTCTGCCACTTTCTCTCAAATTATATATATATATTTAAAAAAAAGAAAATACCTAAGACTCATTCAGGATGCTAACAATGAGCATTGGTCTGGGGAGATGGCTCAGTGGATAAAGCACTTGCCATGTAAACCTGAATAACTGAGTTCAGATCCCCAGACCCCACACAAAAGATAAAAGCTCTGGTGGGCTTCTGTAATTCTAGCATGGCTATGGTAAGATAGAAGGTGGAGACAGGAGAAAGTCCTGGAAGCTCATAGACTAGTTAGCCTGTGGAAACACAGTGGGGAGCAATGATAGCAACTCTGCCTAAAGGAGATGGAAAGCAAAGACTGGCACCCAAAAGTTGTCCTCTGGCCTCCACACCCATGTCATGGCATGTGTACACCTACATTCAACAAAACAAATATTGAAAAAGGTATTTGGGCTGGAGAGATGGCTTAGTGGTTAAGGCATTTGCCTGTGAAGCCTAAGGACCCATATTCAACTTTCCAGATCCCACATAAGCCAGACGCACAAAGGTGAGGCAAGCACGACATTGCACATGCCCACTGGGTGGCTCAAGCATCTGGAGTTGGATTTCAGTGGCTGAGGTCCTGGCCCTGGTGCACCAATTCTCTCTCTCTCTTCTCTCTCTCTCTCTTTCTCTCTCCCTATCTCTGTCACTCTCTCTAAAAAAAATAAAAGGGTATGAGGTTCCTGGCATCATCTCTGGAGATTCCAGTTCAGTAGTTCTGGGATAAGGACTGAGAGTCTACATTTTAAGATGCACTCTGGGTTTTTTGACAAAGACCTTGCATAGACTATATTCAGTAGAATACTGTACTAGTTAATTTAATGAGGGGGGCTGAGAAAACATAGAATCAGATGTAATAAAATATTATGTAAACATAATTATGGATGTTTAAAAACATTAAAAGCTGTAATACTAATGTTGAAAATATCAAGGAAATGTGATAATCTAGAAAACCTGGACAATTATCTATTATAGGACATTAAAACTTAAAAAGTTGGCCTGGAGAAATGGCTTAGCAGTTAAGACATTTGCCTACAAAGCCAAATGACCCAGGTTCAATTCCCCAGGACCCACGTAAGCCAGATGCACAAGGTAGCATATGCATCTGGAGTTCATTTGCAGTGGCTGGAGGCCCTGGTATGCCCATATTCTCTCTCTTTATCTCTCTCAAATGAAAAAAAAACTTAAAGCTGGGCGTGGTGGCACATGCCTTTAATCCTAGCACTAGGGAGGCAGAGGTAGGAGGATCACCCTGAGTTCAAGGCCACCCTGAGACTACATAGTGAATTCCACGTCAGTCTGGGCTAAAGTGAGACCCTACCTCGAAAATTAAAAAATAAAAAATTAACTTATAAAGAAAATCTGGTTCTGAATGTTATTTTTAGTTTAAAGAAAGTTATAAAATAATGCATGCTTGTTGCAAAAATAAATAAATTTCTGGTTTCAGCCACACTTGAATTCAAATAACTCTCCCACTGACAACTCTATAAACATGAAAAAAAATTATTGTTTGAAGGTATTGTTAAAGAAAAAAATATTCTGACTCCTATTAAAATACTAAGAAAGGCTTTCTTCAAAACTGGTGCATTGGAGGCACAGACACAGAAGAGAGAGATCTGATTCTGCCCTGAATTCAGCAGATAGCTGGGAACTTGTAGCCAACAAGCTAGGTAAGGGGGTCAGTGGATGGAAAATTACTGCGAGGAAACATGAAGGCTGGGGAGAGTCTTGCTAAACTGAAATTGTAGGATGCTTTTAAGGATGGGGTTAGGCAGACCAAAGACAGGACAGAGGCCAGGATTGAAGCCTATCTGAGAAGAGGGCTCAGAGGAATCTGACTAAAATATAGTCAAAGGAAAAATGTCAACATCATAGAACATTGAATATAGGTGAGACCTGGGGGAGCAGAATTCTTAAGAGAACTGTGAGAGAGTCAGACCAGCGTTTACCCTGGGTAGTTTCCAGTTTATTGCTTTTTCTTAATCAAAAGGACTAAGGAGACAGAGTAAAGGCTGTTAAAGTGGTTGGAGGGAAAAGTCCTGGTAAGGAGGGAACTACAGAGAGATTTAGGCCAGGCCAAACGTTACAAGAATGGGAAATTACCAATATCCTTTGTGGTGGTTACTTTTTGGTTGTCATCCTGGCTGGATTTAGAATCACCACGGAAACAAATCTCTGGTTATGTCTGTGAGGTTACGTCTGTGATTTTCATGGTTAGGTTAGCTAAGGTGGGAGGATCCACCCTAAATCTCGCTGACACTAAACTATAGGTTTGGATCCTCAACTGCATAAAAAGGATAAGGCTGGCTTAGCATGTAGCATTCATTGCTCACATCCTGCTGATGTGATGCTGTGATGCTGGTTTCCTGTTCCTACAATGCTTTCCTCGCCATGATGAATTCTCCCCTCTGGAACTGTGAACCAAAATGAACTCTCTCCTTCACTAAGCTGCTTCTGTTGGGTATGTTGTCCCGGCAACGAGAAAGTCACTGATACATCCCTGGTACACAGAGGTGCTAATATCCTTGACAAACTGTTAGCAAACTCTATCTATAAACATATCAAACATATTACATACCTGAGCAAGAGGGATTATCTCAGGAATGTAAGACTTAACACTTAAAACCAATCAGTGAAATGCACCTCTATATTTAAATAGAATGAGGGGCAAAAGCTGTATGATTACCTTTAAAAAAAAAGGGAGTTAACAAAGTCCAACTCTTTTTATTATGAAATTAATCAAATTAGGAACAGAACAGAATAGCCTCATCTTGACAAAGGACATGAAGAAAAAAATCCATAGTCTCATATTTAATTTAAAAAAAAAACAATTTCCCCTAAGTTCAGGAGTAAGATAAGGATGCCTGTCTCATTACCTGTATTTAACGGTAGGCTGGAGGATCAGCCAGGGCAATTAGTTAAGAGAAAAAAATAAAGGCATCTAGATTGGATAGAAGAAAACAAAACTATGTGACTCTATAGATGAGATAATTTTGTATATAGAAAATCCTAAAGACTAGCCAGCCATAGTGGTGCATGTCTGTTACCCCAGCACTTGGTAGGCTGAGGCAGGATGATTGTGAGTTCAAGACCAATCTGGATTACATAGAATATTCTTAGCCATCTTACACTACATACTAAGAACTCTCAAGAATAAAAGGAAAGCGGGAGGAGGGGAGGAGAGGGAAGGGAAAGAACAAAGGAAGTCCTAAAGACTCTTCCACAAAATACATGAAAACACTTGCATGGAACTTTCATCCTAGCACTCAGAAGGCTGAAGTAGGAGGGCCACCAAAAGTTCAAGGTGGGTCTGGACTACAGTGAGATCCAGGTTAGCTTAGCCTGGGCCAGAGTGAAACTGTGATTTAAAAAAATAAAGAGGGCTGGAGGGATGGCTTAGCAGTTAAGGTGCTTGCTTGCATGCAAAGCCAAACGACCCAGGTTTGATTCCCCCAAGATCCACATAAGCCAGATGCACAGGTGGCACATGCATCTGGAGTTAGTTTGCAGCGGCTGAAGGCCCTGGCACGCCCATTCTCTCTGTTTCTGTCTCTCTGTCTCTCTCTCAAGTAAATAAATAAAAGTTTAAAAATAAAAAAATAAAGAGAGAAAGGAAAACTCTTAGTGCTCACATGTAAGTTCAGCAAGATTGCATGATACAAGATCAATATACAAAAATCAATTGTTTCTGTGTGTCACCAGTGAATAATATCACATGACATTAAATGATTTAACCTACAATATCATAAAAATCTAATTCTTAGGAATAAGGCTAAGGAAAGAAATACATCTTTTTATGTCTATTATTATTATTAACAAGATGTTTCTTATGGATACATCATGTGTTGGTACCCTCTTCTCCCTCATCCCTGCCCCCATTCTGTTGGGGACCCTCGTCAGTGGGGTTGCAGGTATTTCCCATGGGGTTGTACTTTATATCTTGTGGGAGCAGCAGTCAGTTATTTTTGTGGGGAGGGAAGAAACACATCTTGATGCACAAAAAGTTGTTGAAAAATATCAAAGTTCTTAAATAGGAAACAGACCATATTAATGGACTTTATATTGTTGATGAGGCAATATTCTCCAAATTTGTCTACATATTCAACACAATTCTTCTCAAAAATCTCAACTGGACTTTGACAAAAACTTAACTTAAAACCCAGTCCTTTTTTTTTTTTTTTTTTTTTTTTTTTTTTGTTTTTCAAGGTAGGATCTCATTCTATCTTATCCCAGGCTGACCTAGAATTAACTATGTGGTCTCAGGCTGGCCTTGAACTCATAGCAATCCTCCTACCTCAGTCTCCTGAGTTCTGGGATTAAAGGCATGTGCCACCACATTAGGCAACAATTCAAAATTTTATATAGAAATGAAAACAGCTCCCCAAACAGTACAAATAACCTTGACAAAGAAGAATAAAGTTGGAAAACTCATACTTTTTTTTTTTTTTTTTGAGGTAGGGTTTCACTGTAGTTCAGGCTGACCTGGAATTCACTATGTAGTCTCAGGATGGTCTTGAACTCTTGGCGATCCTCCTACCTCTGCCTCCTGAGAGCTGAGATTAAAGGCGTGTGTCACCATGTCTGGCTAAAACTCATATTTTTTTATTTCAAAATTTAGTAATCATGACCAAATGTGCTGGCATGATGACAGTATGTTGGCTTTTTGTTATTAGAAAATCCATGAGACAACTTGCAAAGAGTAAATTTATTATTTTGAAATACTCATACCTATATCATAGATTTAGGATTAGATCCTGGTTTTATGGGTCTGATGCTTATGTAACTTATTTTAAAAATATTTGTATTATATTTATTTGAGACAGAGAGAGAGAGAGAGAGAGAGAGAGAGAGAGAAAATGAATGAGTGTGCCAGGGCCTCTTGCCACTGCAAATGAACTCCAGATGCATGTGTCACTGTGTGTCTGGCTTTATGTGGGTATTGGGAAATGTAACCAGAGCCAACAAACTTTGTGAGCAAGTGCTTTTAACCACTGAGATACCTCCCCAACCCAAATTTTATATAACTTTTAAGAAATAAGAATACAAAGTTGGATAAAAAGCTGAGGTATATGGTCTTTGTTGTACAAATCTTTCAGTTTCCAGCAGATAAGAAAGGGAGGAGGATTGAAGTAATACCTGAAACACTTCTATAATACATTACTTCTTTACTGGTCCCCCCAATAGATTTGCCTCTAGCAAGGTGATTGCATCAACTCCTTGACCAAGAGATAGTGAGTCCTGTAAAATCAAACAAGTTAAATACTTTCAACTTTTAACTGGTATAAGGCATAGCAAGTCTCTTCATGATTAAAAATTTTAAATAATCAGTCTCCATGTTTACCAATTCTAGCTGGGCAGAGTCGCCAAGGAAAACTTTCATCCCAGGGAGAACAGAAAAAAAACTATACTCAAAAATGCTCAGAAATTGTTTAGAGAAATGTCTTTAGCTTTCAAGCTTACTGTTGGTAATGGGATGACTCTGAAATCTAGGAAATCTTGATGTTTCTCTTCTGTGTGAGTTGTAATAGACAATTATAGTACAGGTTTGTTGCCTTACAAACACAAGGATATTGATGAATCCTATTTGGTGTGACTTATTTCAGAAAAGGTATAAGATGATAGTTCTTAAACTAAGAATAGTCCATAATACTTGGCTTACACCAATGCAAAACTAAGGTTGTCAAGAATAGAAAATCTGATGTAGCAGAAACTGAATCTTGAACAGGCAGTGGAGGAAGGGATAAATAGAGCCAAGTTCTCTATTTATATATTTGCACTTTGATGGATTGGAAGAAACTTTCCGTAGACCACTTCAGGTGCTATACATTTTTAACCTTGTTTTTCTCAACTACTTGCATGCTCTGTGGATGGGTCCCAGAGGATCCATTTATATTATTCAAAAATCCTGGCCCTGTATCCTCCTGCCATGATGCTGGCTCAATCAGCAGAGTAGGAGGTAGGAATATTCTAGGAAGCTCTTCCTAAAACATCATCTAACACAAGCAACTGGTAACCACATAAGAATATCCTACTAAATCTAAATAAATGTTCCCTTCACTCAGCATCCTTTTTATGCCTGATGCTACCCTAATGACATATGGAACTTGTCATGGAAGATTTTTTTTTTTCATAAGCAGCAATCTTTTTTTCTTTTCTTTCTTTCTTTTTTTTTTTTTTTTTTTTTTTGGTTTTTCGAGGTAGGGTCTCACTCTGGCTCAGGCTGACTTGGAATTCACTATGTAATCTCAGGGTGGCCTCGAACTCTCGGCGATCCTCCTACCTTTGCCTCCCAAGTGCTGGGATTAAAGGTGTGTGCCACCACGCCCGGCCATAAGCAGCAATCTTAACTAACTGCTATAAAATATCTTATTTTTCAAATTTTATTAAAAATGTAATATTGTGTGAAGATGTTGCCAGAGTCGCTCCCAGGGTCTTAGACAAGGGCCCTGAGCTGTATAGCTTCATTCATTTCAAGATCAATGAGCCTCTGCAGAGAGCTGATGTAAGGAATAAATGAAGTAATATATGGAAAATATTTAAAACAGTCTAGCAATACAGTAAGTGCTCAACAAGGACATCAATTATATATTAAGTATAGATAAATATATCAGACTAGGTAGTCCAGAAGCAGACCCTACTGTAGATAGACCAGAGAGACGAAGATTTCATATCAATGAGGGACAATATGAAATTATTTAGTAAAAATATTAGTATATAAGTGTTTAACTTATTGGAGTTAGATTATATATATACATGAAAGAATTCAGCTCTATATTTAAAAGATGATGAGTGTGATGATGCATGCATGTGATCTCAGTACACAGGAGGCTGAGAAAGGAGGATCATGAATTCAAGGCCATTTGGAGCCAAATACAAACGATCCTGTCTCAAAGAAACAAAACAAATGGTGATGAAGAAAAGGAGAACAAGAAGAAAGTATTATTAAAGACTCAGGATAAAATTCAAATGGAAATTACCTATTTTTAAGGCAGGACATGCCTCTTTAAACATAACTCCAAATCCATAAAACAAAGATGTACGCAAATGTGACGACATAAAACTGTTAAAACTTCTAGAAATAGCCGGGCGTGGTGGCACACACCTTTAATCCCAGCACTCGGGAGGCAGAGGTAGGAGGATCGCTGTGAGTTTGAGGCCAGCCTGAGACTACATAGTGAATTCCAGGTGAGCCTGGGCCACCACAGTGAGACCCTACTTTGAAAAACAAACAAACAAAAAAAAAAAACAAAACAAAAAAAAAAAACTTCTGGAAATGGGCTGGAGAGATGGCTTAGGGGTTAAGGTGCTTGCCTGCAAAACCTAAGAACTCATGTTCAAATCTCCAGGTCCCACATAGCCAGATGCACAGTGGTACAAGCACGTAATGTCACACATGGACCACAAGGGGACACACACATCTAGAGTTCGTTCACAGCAGGCTGAAGGTCCTGGCATGCCCATTCTCTCTCTCTCTCTCAAAGATAAAATATTTTTGTAAAACCTAGAAATGAAGTGCAATAAAAAATAAAAAGTACAAACTGAGAAGAATATTGAATTTAGATGACATAACAAAAGCATGTGTGGTGTGATGGTTAACCTGAATTATTAACTTGATTGAATTGGAATCACCTAGGAGACAAATTTCTGGGGCATGTCTGTGAGGGATTCTCTATACTAGGTTCATCAAGGAGAGAGGAAGTATCCTAACTGTAGGCAGGGAATACTTGAGTCCATTAGCTAGTTAGTCTAGAAAGATTGAAAATCTCTAGGTTTAGCAAGAGACTGTATCTTAGAAAATAAAATGGAGAGTAACTAAGGATGGCACTCACCAACCTCAACTTCAACATGTGCACACACACATGCCCACACACACATATGAACATGATACACAAATGCACACTACCCACCACAAAGAAATAAAGGAATACATAAAGTTATAAGCAAGGTTGGTGCTAAGAAAGCAGCTATAATTTTTTAAAATTGTTTACTTTTTATTTATTTTTTGAGAGTGACAGACAGAGAGAGAAAGAGGCAGATAGATAGAGAATGGGTGCACCAGGGCCTCCAGCCACTGCAGACCAACTCCAGATGCATGCGCCCCCTTGTGCATCTGGCTTACGTGGGTCCTGGGGAAGCAAGCCTTGAACTGGCGTCCTTGGGCTTCACAGGCAAGCGCTTAACCACTAAGCCATCTCTCCAGGCCCAGCAGCTATAATTTTTAAAGAGATCACCATTGTTAAAGAGAAACCCCCTGCACAGCACTGGGGCAATAGGAAAGGTGCCATGAGGACAAGACCTCACCCACGAGAGGGTCAATCTTGTGAAAATTTCAAATTAGTTTGAAAGAAGAAGGAGTTCCCTGCTTGAACTTAACTACTTGGGGAAGCATATCCCCAGGGCCAGCCTGGAAGGAACCCAAAAGCTAATGTAGCTATGATCCAAAGGGGGCACGCTACATCTCAGGATGACAGCATTATCCATGTGGCACTGGTGCTGCCATTGTGGAAGGGGTAGGATGAGGGAGTTCATGAGTCTTGCTTCCAGTTCCAGATTACTGCTAAAGCCTGGCTCTGGACTGGGATCAGCTGCTTCATGCTTCTGCTGCCACACTTTCCCCACCATGATGGACTGTGTCCCCTTGAACTGTATGCGAACTAAGCCCTTCCTCCCTTAAGTTTCTTCTTGTCAGTTATTTTGCCACAGCAATGGGAATAAAGTACCTAATATAACATGACATCTAGGATATAGAAAGAGCCTTTGACAATCAATAGGATAAATAACTTCCCCTCCTCCCTTTTTGGTGCTGGGGATCGAACCCAGGGTTTTGTACATCATAGGCAAGCACTCTACCACTGAGCTGCATTCTGATGCTCCTTTCGAGGGATAAAGGACACAAATGGAATACACAGAAGTATAGCCTTTCTGAAGAGCAGTTCAAAAATGTGTGTTCACAGTGTAAAGCCTGCGTATCTGTTCTGGAAGAGATTCTACCTCTTGTGACCCATCTTGAGGAAATAAGAGCTAATCAAGAAAAACAAACATCAAAGTGTTGCAGTAATTTAAGAAAATGGAAATAATAACCTCGATAAACAATTGACTATGCTATAATTAATCATATGATAGAATAATGAGTATCCGTTGATAAGAGGCTTATTGACATAAAAATGTTTATAATACTGAATGAAATAGACAGGCTATAAAGCAAAATACCCAACATATCTTTTTTTTGGGGGGGGGGCAAGCCCAACAGACTGGCCTTGATTTATGAGAGAGAGAGACAGAGAAAGAGAGAGAGAGAGAGAACTGGCACACCAGGGCCTCCAACCACTGCATTCAAATGCCAGACATGTGCACCACCTAGTGCGTATGTGTGACCTTGCATATGCATCACCTTGTGTGTCTACCTTATGTGGGATCTAGAGAGTCAAACATGGGTCCCACGGCTTTGAAGGCAAATGCGTTAACTGCTAAGCCATCTCTCTAGCACCTCATTTATTTTTATTTTATTTTATTTTATTTTATTTTATTTTATTTTATTTTATTTTATTTTATTTTATTTGAGGTAGGTTCTCACTCTAGCCCAGGCTGACCTGCAACTCACTCTGTATCTAAGGCTGGCCTCAAACTCATAGCAATCCTCCTATCTCTGACTCCCATGTACTGGGATTAATGTTGTGTGACACCACACTTGGCTTCCCCTAAGATCTTTTTTTTTTCTTTATTTGCAAGCAGAGAGAAACAGACACACAGAGGGAGATAGAAACAGAGAGAGACAGAGAGAGACAGAGAGAGAGAATGGGTGTTCCAGGGCCTCCAGCTATGACAAACAAACTCCAGATGTGAGCTGGGCATGGTGGCACATGCCTTTAATCCCAGCACTCAGGAGGCAGAGGTAGGAGGATCACCATTGAGTTCAAGGCCACACTGCGACTACATAGTAAATTCTAGGTCAGCCTGGGCTAGAGGGAGACCCTACCTTAAAAAAAATGAGAGCTATAGAGATGGCTTAGTGGTTAAGGTGTTTGTCTACAAAGCCAAAGGACCCAGGTTCAATTTCCCAGTACCCATGTAAGCCAGATGCAGAAGGTGGCCCATGTGTCTGGAGTTGGTTTGCAGTGGCTGGAGGCCCTGGTGTGCCCATTCTCTCTCTCTCTCTTTCTCTATGAAATAAATAAAATAAAAATTTTTAAATAAAAAAAAAAACCAAAAACAAACTCCAGATGTGAACTCCAGATGTGTGTGCCACTTAGTACATCTGGCTTTACGTGAATCCTGGGGAATCAAACCTGGTTTATTAGGCTTTGTGGGCAAGTGCTTTAATTTCCGAGCCATCTCTGCAGCTCCCCTTTAAAAATTTTATTTATTTATTTATTTATTTGCAAGTAGCGAGAGAGAGAATGTACCAGGGTTCTTGTCACTGCAGACGAAACTCCAGATGTACCCATCACTTTGTGCATCTGGTTTTGCCTGGGTACTGGGGAATCAAAACCAAATGGTCAGCCAGACGTGGTGGCTCACGCCTTTAATCCCAGCACTCGGGAGGCAGAGGTAGAAGGATCGCCATGAGTTCAAGGCTACCCTGAGTATACAGAGTGAATTCCAGGTCAGCCTGAGGTAGAGTGAGACCCTACCTTGAAAAAAAAAAAAAAAAAAAAACCAAATGGTCATGCTTTGCAAGCAAAGGCCTTTGACTGCTGAGCCATCTCTTCAGCCCAAGAGACGAGGGTTTTTGTAAACGACAATATTGTAAGATGCATTAAAGTTATTAATAGCTCCCAGGTAGGCTCCAGCAGGGACATTATTTCCTGTCTATGTCATAAGATGCCATTTATTTCCTTGACTTCCTCTGAAATACTGTTAGGCATCACCTTGTATTTGACTAAATGTAATGTACCTCACTGTACACCCACCACAAGGCACTAGAGGTGAAATGACAGCGATGACTAGGACACACAACTTGTCCTGAGAAGCTCACAATTGATCTGGAGGGGGCAAGCCCACTGGGACCTGCTCAGCTAGAAATACAAACTTCTTTTGCTGGATCTCTTCACAAAACAGCCAAGGCAGCCTGCCATACCCTGAACTAAATTCAGATGTCTTACAGCGCGCTGCTTCCTTTACTTGTCATTGCTTTCTGGAGTCCAGCCTAGGGAAGGTAACATATGCCACCCTGTGTGCTAGTTTATAATTAGAACAAATGCGAGGATTTATAAGAAAAAGACCTATTGGCAGAAAAGCTTAGTAAAACTCTAGAAAAGGCAGTCTGGGGAAAGGAGGAAAAAGAGATCTATTTTTGGAAAATGATTTAATACCAGAGCAGAGAAGACATTTGAAAAGCCTAAGTGGCAACGATCGGGACTTGGGATTGTTGCATTTCAGGGAGGGCATGAAACCATAGCCGCGCTCTGTGAAAGGATGAGAGTTGTGGGTATAAATAGAAGCCAAGGTCAAGAAGCCAAAGGCAGAGAAGCGCTCACGTGTTCTACAGAAACTGATAAGCATGTGAAATCGTATCCTCTGCTTTTAAGATTGCAATTCAGCCTGCAACCCCAGTTTGAGCTCCAGGGGAAAGATAAAAGTGAGAAGAGCCCCAGCTTGCCCTCTGTGTGACTCTTAATGGTAGGAATGCATAGTTATCATAGTTCTAAGATCTCTAAGCCCATTGGGTTATTTTCTCCCCATGCTTCTCCTTTTTTCCAACTGAGAAGCAACACTTGAGAAATATGTGGTTGACCTGAGCCTTGAAAAGCAATACTCTTCCCTGTCCAGGATGGGGGAGTTTCTTAAAAACCCCTTTCTGGGGCTGTAGAGATGGTTCCATGGATAAAGTGCTTACTGGGGACTGGAGTTCAGATCTCCAGCACCCACATACATGCTGGGTGACCCTGCAACCCACCTGTAATTCCAGGGCAAGCCAGCTAGCTAGACTAGTCCAATCAGTGAACTCCAGGGTTGAGAGACCCTGTAAATAAATAAATATAAATAAAGTGGAGAGTGGTGGAGGAAGACATCCATTGTCAATCTCTGGTTTCTGCCACATGTGTGTGAACACACCTGTGTGCCCATATGCAATACAAATACACCCCCCCCACACACACAAACATTCTCAGGTTTGGCCCTAAGAATAGAAAAAGAAACACACACATCCCCCAAGTAGGCTGGCCTCCATCCCAGACTTCTCACATTCTGCTCTCAGTGTTCAGATAGAATGGAGCTGCCTGGCTTGCTTCTTTCACTGTCCTGTCAGCCTTCCTGTCTCCTCAGGCCACAGCAGGGCAGGCTTTCCTGAGTACCTTCTAGACCCTCCTGCCTGACCCATCCCTCTGTCTTGGGCTCCTGTCCAGGCTGCCTGGGCCCAGTGAGCTCCTTGCTGGCTCTACCACCATGCCTAGATGTATTCAGTTGCAGGGTCTCTGCTCAGTGGTTCCCTGATGCGCAGCTGGTCTGCTCCTCTTTCCCCTCTTCTGAAAAATTCTGTTCTGTGCATGTGACTCCCAGCAATAGATGGTCAAACCTTTTTTCACTTTCTTCAAGAAGAAGGGTGAAAAAAATCCCCTGAGCATGCATGCACTTGAAAGCCATGCACCTTTCTCTGGGTCTATCAGATTTTCGTATAGAATTTTTTTAAATGTTAGGATTCAGTATGCAAATTCCTGCAGTCTTCTGAATGATTAGTCAGGAGATTTTCCTTGGGTGTTTGTCATTTTGCTTGTTTGTGTAATGGTGACAATATTTTTGTACATAATAATGTATTTTAATTCCCTCTTTTTTTTTTTTTTTTTTTTTGGTTTTTCAAGGTAGGGTCTCACTCTGGCACAGGCTGACCTGGAATTC
Organism: Orientallactaga sibirica; assembly: GCA_036365145.1. NCBI lineage: Eukaryota > Metazoa > Chordata > Mammalia > Rodentia > Dipodidae > Orientallactaga > Orientallactaga sibirica. The sequence goes on along the minus strand of JAEOAD010000031.1, from coordinate 3,564,314 downwards.
ACTATGTATTCTCAGGGTGGCCTTGAACTCATGGCAATCTGCCTACCTCTGCCTCCCAAGTGCTGGGATTAAAGGCGTGCACCACCACGCCGGGCTATTTTTTATTTTATTTTTATTTATTTATTTATTTATTTTTGGGTAATTCCCTCTTTAAAACAGGAAACTTGTCTCTCTTCACCAAGGTGAGTGGGAGAAAGTTTGGAGGCCAGGGAAAAGATGTGTTCATGTCTGAGGCTTATAAGCAGTGGGGGCATGAGAATGGGTGCGTCAGAGTCTAGTGCCACTGCAAACGAATTCCAGACACGTGCATCACTTTGTTTATCTGGCTTTACGTGGGTACTGGGGACTCAAACCCTGGCTGTCAGGTTTTGCAATCAAGTGCTTTTAATGGCTGAGCCATCTCTCCAGCCTTATATATTGTTTTTTATTTTTTTTCAAGATAGGGTCTCACTGTAGCCCACGTTGACCTGGAATTCACTCTGTAGCCCAGGCTGGCCTCCCACTCATGGTGATTCTCCTACCTCAACCTCCCTAGTGCTGGGGTTAAAGGTATGTACCACCACATCTGGCCTGAGCCTCTTTTAGCTCTCAAGACTAGAGTTAGGAGCAGCAAGACTGCCATGGACTTGCGGGGTTGTGGTAAGGTGACCCTGTTGCCTGGACCTCCTAGTCAGGGGTCAGATGAACAGTGTGGCAGTGAGTCAGTGGAGCTCAGGGGTCAGGGGAAGCCAGGGTGAGGTTGAGCCAACTGGAAAGCAGCCCTCAGGCTGTGACCAAGAGAAACAAAACTGGGCTGCAGGTTACAGGATTGCTGAGGTCAGCCATGGACACTGGAATACCAGGGTCAGGGCCAGTGTGTGCCAGCTATTGCCAGTCTGCACATACCACAGGCCCAGCATGAGACCATGGGAGCTGAGTATCCCCACAATATCCTGAGGTCACATGGGCGCCTTCCCAGAATACCCACCTGCCACCATCCAGATGAGCTGGAGCGGAAGGCAGAATCTAAGAGAATGCCATTTTGCTTCGGAGACAGCCTCACTCACAGGATTGGTTTACCTTTGTGCCTTAGACTCATTGTACTGGAACAAATTAAAGTACCATTTTCCCATGTCACCTAGTATGTGGAACCTAGAAAGATAAGGTCACTTTAGGATAAAGGAGCTCCATTTCTCAGGTCCATGGATTGTGTGAGTTTTTTTTTTTTTTTTTTTTTGTCAAGGTAGGGTCTCACTCTAGCTGAGGCTGACCTGGAATTCACTATGTAGTCTCCGGGTGGTCTTGAACTCACAGTGCTCCACCTACCTCTATCTCCCAAGAGCTGGGATTAAAGGTGTACACCACCATGCCCAACCCTTTGGTTCATTTTTTCCTTGGTTTTGCCACCTTGAATAGTTGCTGTCAAAGTAGTTTGTTCATTGTCCACATCTTTCTAGATTCTGGATTGGGACTTGAAGGCCTAAGGTTCCAGGTTTGATTCCCCAGTATCCGTGTAAGCCAGATGCACAAAGTGGTGCATGCATCTGGAGTTTGTTTGCAGTGGCTGGAGGCCCTAATGCATCCATTTTCTTTCTCTTTCTCAAATAAATACATAAGTAAAAGTCACTCTTCCACAGTCACATGGGAGGCTCATCCAGCATCTAGGCATGGTTTTTGAGTCTGTTTGCAAGATGGCAGTTGTCCCAGAGTAAGTCCTTGCTCTGGAGTATGTTGAGACTCACATGTCCTACCCCATACCTGAGACCGGCCATTTTGCCAAGGAGCTTGGGTTCCCTGTGGTGATATGTGAATTTAGGGACTCATTTCTTCTGTGTTCATTATTGTTTCTAGGACTTTTCAATGGATGGAACTGAAGTCAAGAGTATTAGGGGAGGAGCAGCACATTTTGGAAAGTGAAAGAAAAAAACCAATTTTTCATGGTAATTTTTCAGCTATCAATATTTACATTGCTTTTCATTCATGTGTGCTGGAAATCAAACCCAGGGTTGCACATAGGCCAAGTACATTCTGTACCACAGAGTGACATCCCTAGCCCTAGGATTCTGTTTTTGACTACTTAATATCTGATATTAATACCTTTACAGTTTTTAAATTGATAATCTATTGTTTTTTTAACCTAAATTTTTTCTTTTTTTTTTTTTTTTTTTTTTTTTTTTGGTTTTCTGAGGTAGGGTCTTGCTCTAGTCCAGGCTGACCTGAAATTCACTATGTAGTCTCAGGCTGGCTGGCTTTGAACTCAAGACATGCATTACCACACCTGGCTTTTTTTTTCTTTTCTTTTTTTTTTTTTTTTTTTTTTTTTTTGGTTTTTGGAGGTAGGGACTCAGTCTAGCTCAGGCTGACCTGGAATTCACTATGTAGTCTCAGGATGGCCTCGAACTCATGGCAATCCTCCTACCTCTGCCTCCTGAGTGCTGGGATTAAAGGCGTGTGCCACCATGCCTGGCAATTTTCATTCTTTATATTCATGTTTATCTATTCTTCCCTTTGAAATCATTTGTCCAGAATAATTTACTTTTGACTCTTTGGGTTTATTAGAATAAAAGGCATGGAGCTGAGAGGTCTCTGCTAATTATTTCATCAGAGACGATATGAATATACAGGACCGACTTCATAATTTGCAGGGCCCAGTGTAAGGGATCTGAACTCTGGTCTGTATGTTTGCATAGTGAGTACTTTACTGGCTGAGCCATCTCCACAGATGCTAGTTTTCTTTTTCTGAGATTTTATTATCCTTTCTAAAAATCTCTTGCTAAATCCAAATTAATGAAGATTTATCCTTATGTTTTTTTTCTAAAACTTTAATAGTTTAAACTATTAAATTTAGGCCAGTATATATACTATGCTCACCAAACTGCCCAGTAAGCACTTCTCTTAATGTTCACACCCATATATTAATGCTGCTCTCACTTTTGGTTAGAGAAGCTTCTCTTTTCAGATAGTGGTGACCTTGGGATGACTATGAAGGCACTACGGTGCTGAGAAGTGACAGAGGAGTGCTCAGCACTGAAATATCTCTATCACATCTCCCAAGGCTTAGGGCCCATTGCAGAAGAGGTGGTGGAAAGAATGTAAGAGCCAAAGGAAGGGTAAGACTCCTTACAACATGCTCCTCCAGACAGAAAATGGCCTGAATATCCATGACTTCACAGTGCCTGACACTACCTACACAAGACCATCATAATAGAAGGAAAAGATCATGATATCAAAATAAAAGAGAGACTGAATGAGTGGGGGAGTTGATATGATGAAGAGTGGAGTTTCAAAGGGGAAGTGGCGGGGGGGGAGAGGGAGGGAATTACCATGGGATATTGTCTACAATTATGAAAGTTGTCAATAAAAAATTTAAAATTAAAAAAAAAAAGAAAAAAATTAGGCCAGTGAGCCACTTTGGGTTGATTTTTGTATATGGAATGAGGTGAAGGTCCACCTTTGCTCTTTTTTTTTCTTTCAAGTTTGCAAGCAAAAAGAGGGAGAGAAAAAGAGAGAGAGAAAGAGAGAGAGGGAGAGAATTGGCACACCAGGGCCTCTTGCCACTGCAGACAAACTCTAGATGCATGAACCACTTTGTGTATCTGGCTTACATGGGTACTGGAGAATTGAATGTGGGCCATTAGGCTTTGCAAGCAAGTGCCTTTAAGCAGTGAGCCATCTCTCCAGCCTCACTTTCTTCTTTAGCATGTGAATATCCATTTGTCTTACTACTGTTTTCCCCACATCTGGAGTTTGTCTGCAGTGGCAAGAGGCCCTGGTGTGTCAATTCTCTCTCTCTCTCTTTTTCTCTCCCTCTCTTTGCTTGCACCCTTTGTTGAAAATCAATTGACCACAGGCATTTGGATTTGTTTCTGGACTTTTAATTCTAGCCTATTGATCTATATGTTTATCCTTGTGCCAATACCACACTAGTGTTAGCTTTTCTTTTTTCTTTTTCTTTTCTTTATTTTTTTTCTTTTTGAGGCAGCTTCTCACTTTAGACCAGGCTGAGCTGTTAATCTACAGCTGCCCTTGCTGGTCTTGAACTCATGGTGATCCTCCTACCTCAGCTTCCCAAGTGCTAGGATTAAAGGCATGAGCCAGTTTTCTTTTCTTTTCTTTTCTTTTCTTTTTTTTCTTTATTTATTTATTTATTTATTTATTTATTTATTTATTTATTTATTTTTAGGTAGGGTCTTGCTCTAATCCAGGCTGACCTGGAATTCACTATGTAGTCTCAGGCTGGCCTTGAACTCATAGTGATCCTCCCACTTTGGCCTCCTGAGTGCTGGGATTAAAGGCTTGTGCCACCAGGTCCAGCCCAACAGTTTTCTTCTTAAGACTGCTTTTGGTGGAGCAGGGCCTCTTGAAGTTGAGTCTCTGGGTAATAATGCACATGCGTATGAGTGCATGTGGAGGCCAGAGGACAAACTCATGTGTTCTTCCTCAGGTATACTGTCCACCTTTTTGTGTGTTTTGGGGGGAGAGGGACAGGTTTCTCATGGCACAGTTAGGCTAGACAGCCTCCTAGTAAGCCCCTCCTGCCTCTGCCTTCCCAGTGCTGGAATTATAAACACATGCCCCCATGCCCAGAATTGCTATATGGGTTCTAGGATTAAACTCCTCTCCTCATATTTGTGAAGCAAGCACCTTATTGACTAAGCTATTTTGCTGGCTGCAGAATTTCTATCTGAACAATATTTAGTCTCCCAATCCATGAACTCAGGATATCTTTCCATTTCTTTAGATATGTATTTTCTTTTAGCAATGTTTTGTAGTTTTCAGTATGTAAGTCTTGTACCTCCTTCACTGAATTTATTCCTAAGTACTCTATTCTTTTTGATTCTATTATAAATAGATTCTTTTCTGTGTGTTCATTGCTTATATATAGCAATACTACAGATTTCTGGGTATTGATCTTATCTCCTTCAATTTGGTTAAATTCAGTAATATGCTCTAATATTTTTTTTTTTCTTTTCTTCTTCTTCTTCTTCTTCTTCTTTTTTTTTTTTTTTTTTTTTTTTGAGATAGGGTCTCAGTCTAGCTCAGGCTGACCTGCAATTCACTATGTAGTCTCAGGGTGGCCTTGAACTCACAGTGGTCCTCCTACCTCTGCCTTCCAAGTGCTGGGATTAAAGGCATGCACCACCATGCCTGGCAAAGTTTTATTTTTCATTTGAGGGGGGGGGGACACACAGAGAGAGAATGGGTGCTCCAGGGCCTTCAGCCACTGCAAATGAACTCCAGATGTATGTGCTACTTTGTGCATCTGGCTTATATGGGTCCTGGGGAATTGAACATGGGTCCTTTGGCTTTGTAGGCAAGCACCTTAACTGCTAAGCTATCTCTCCAGACCTAATATTTTCCTTTTTAAAAAATTTTTTAAAACTTTTATTTATTTATTTGCAAGCGACAGACAGAGCAAGAAAGAGACAAACACAGAGAGAGAAGGGGCGCACCAGGGCCTCCAGCCACTGCAAATGAACTCTAGATGCATGTGCCACCTTGTGCATCTGACTTACTTGGGTACTGGAGAATTGAGCCTTGAACCAGGGTCCTTAGGCTTCACAGGCAAGTGCTTAACCACTAAGCCATCTCTCCAGCCCATATTTTCCTTTTTAATCTTCAAAAATATTTTATTTTCAAGGAGAGAGTGAGAGAAAGAAAGAGAACAACAGGGCCTCCTGCTACTGCAAATGAACTCCAGATACATGTACCACTTTGTGCATCCGGCTTCATGTGAGTACTTGGAATTGAACCCGTGCCAATAGCCTTCACAAGAGTTTTTAGCTGCTGAGCCATCTCTCCAGCCCTTGAAATCTTTTCTTTTTGTATATGTGTCTTCTTTGGGACTTTCTATTTATAGGATCATATGTTAGTAAAGAAAATTTTATTTCTTCCTTTGCAATTTTTTTTAACCTAAGCTTTTCTTTCTTTTCTCTCTCTCTAAATGCTCTGGCTGGGAGTCTTAGAACAGTGCTGAATAGCAATGGTGACAGTTGGTATCTTTTTTCCTGAGTCTGAGAGCTTGTTTGGAGTTTGTGGCAGGTAAGCCCAGCACATGTGTCCCTGTGATCACTGGGCAGTGGTCCTCCTCTGCCAGATGAGGTCATCCCCTTTGAGCATACCCTTCAAGAGGGACATACGGAGATGGTGAGGGAGGAAGCAAATATGTGCCTATCCATGCTGATCAGCAAATCAGCCCTGGTTGTCAATGAGACCCCAGGTGTCCCAGCCAGAGCATCTGTCCATCTTATGGCCCTGAGCTTGTACTTTTTCACCATTGAGTATCATGTCAGCTGTGGGTTTTCCATAAATGCTCTTTATCATGTTGAGAGTCATGCCTTGCTATTCCTAATCTGCTAAGCATTTTTCATTATAAAAGACTTAATGTCTAAGATCTTGAGACCAAGAGTATTAAGGAACTTGAGACCAGTTTGAAAACTACTGATGTGATACTTTGACTGTGAAGTGTGTTTTGTCCCTGGAATAAGAAAGTAACTGCAATAACTGGCATAGAGTATTAGTTAAAAGAAAGGACTTTAAAGCTGGGCATGGTGACACACTCCTTTAATCCCAGCACTCAGGAGGCTGAGGTAGGAGGAACACCATGAATTCAAGGCCAGCCTGGGTTTCAAAGTGAGTTCCAGGTCAGCCTGGACTAGAGTGAGACCTTGCTTCAAAAACAAAAAAGAAAGAGAAAGAAAGAAAGAAAGAAAGAAAGAAAGAAAGAAAGAAAGAAAGAAAGAAAGAAAAAAGGGCAAGCTTTGAAGTCATTTTTTTTTTCTTATTGCAACTGGGTGACTTATTTGCTATGTAACTTTGACTAATTTACTTGACCTTTCCATACCCCATTTTCATTATTACACAATTAGGAAAATATAACACAATCTGTCTCAGCAGGTTAAAAAACAGATTAATACACATCAGAAATGTAAATGCTTAATAAAAATGTTAGTAATTACTTAAAACTGGGACCAATTTAAATACTAACTGATAATTTTGGTAATTTCTTTTCTTTTGGGGTGTTTTCTTTTTGTTCTTTTGCGGTAGGGTCTCACTCTAGCCCAGGCTGACCTGGATCTCACTCTGTAGTTCCCGGCTGGCCTCAAATGCACAGGGATCCTTCTACCTCAGCCTCTGTGGTGCTTAGATTAAAGGCATGCGCCACCACGCCCAGCTTAAGTGTTTGCTTGTTTCTTTTTCTTTTTTTTTTTTTTCTTTTCTTTTCTTTTCTTTTTTGAAGAAAAGAGCCCACTATGCAGTCCAGACTGGCCTTGAATCCTCCATCTTCCTGCCTTAGCTTCTTTTTTAAAACATATTTTTATAGCCGGGCGTGGTGGCACATACCTTTAATCCTAGCACTCAGGAGGCAGAAGTAGGAGGATTGCTTTGAGTTCAAGGCCATCCTGATACTACATAGTTAATTCCAGGTTAGCCTGGGCCAGAGTGAAACCCTACCTTGAAAAACCACATATATATGTATATATAAAATTTTATTTGCAAGGAGAGAAAGGAATGGGTGTCCCAGGGCTGTTTACACTGCAAACAAACTCCAGATGCATGCATTTGGCTTTATGTGGGTACTGGAGAATTGAATCCTGTCCATCAGCTTTTGCAAGCAAGCACCTTTACCACTAAGCAATCTCTCCAGCACCTTGTCTTCACTTCTCATGCTGGGGTTACAGGCATATGTTTGCAATTGCTGCTGTTCAGATTTCTATATGGTTGTTACTTGTCTGTTCTTGCTCAATTTTTTGTTTTTGAGGCAAGCCCAAGAGACTGTCCTTTTTTTATGGGAGAGAGAGAGGAGGAAAGAGAGAGAGAGGAATGGGCATGCCAGGGCCTCTAGCTACTGCACTTGAACTCCAGACACATGTGCCACCTTATGTGGTGCGTCTGGCTTACGTGGGACCTGGAGAGTCGAACATGTGTCCTTAGGTTTTGCAGGCAAGCTCCTTAACCACTAAGCCATCTCTCCAGCCCTTCTTACGCCAATTTTTTTTTTTTTTTTTGGTTTTTCAAGGTAGGGTTTCACTCTAGTCCAGGCTGACCTAGAATTCACTCTGTCTTCTCAGGGTGGCCTTGAACTCACAGTGATCCTCCTACCTCTGCCTCCCGAGTGCTGGGATTAAAGGCATGTGCCACCGCGCCCAGCTCCTCTTACGCTATTTTTATTTACCAATTGTACTTTTATTATTAGCCATCCCACAGCTAATTTTGATGCCATCAAAATATAAGATAAATAGCTAAAATTAGTCCCATTCACGTCATTTCATCAAGGCTGTTGTGTTTGTAAAAATAACATGAGAGCTCCGAGGACATTGAAGTGCTGAATTTATCTGTGCCACATGTTCAGAGTAAGCCATGGAGACGGCGCAGTTGCTCTGATTGTGCCACAGTGATATGAATATGACCTTCCACGAAAAAGCGCACCAGGGCCAGCAATGAAACACAAAGCAGAAAGTTGGGTTTCAGAGTCCACAGCTCTATAACACGCTGCCTCTCAGGTTACAGGGAAATAAATATAGACCCAGCCGATAATGTGAACACATTTCATTTAGCTCTGCCCATCTCTACTTACTTCCCAGCCAACAGAAAGTAGATGAGCCCAAGTGTAAATCGGTTGCTTGTCTCTTTCCTGCCAGCCACAGAAGTCCCCCTTCTTTTCAAGTCTAATTTCTGATCTCCTCCCTTTAGTCATCTCCTGCTGTCCTGAGACACTCCCCCCAAGCTTTCTGTTAACTTTACCGTCTCCATTGCCATGGCTCCTTTTCCCGATGCCTATGAGTTTGTAAATGTTCTCTGCCCCAGAAAAACAATTTCCCAACTTTGTTTCAACGTTCTGGTCTCTCTCGCTCTTCTTTCTTCCTACTCAGGTCTCTTTACTTCATGTCCTCACACTTCTCAAGCTACTGCAAACCGCCTTTGGCACCACTGCCACTCATGGCTCTAGGACTACTGGCCGGCATCCGCCTAATTGCCAAACCCAGGGGACTTTTCTTCTGTCATGGGATTTACCTTCTTGGACGAGATGGTTGACATTCATTCCTTGGCATTTCCCTTGCCTGGGTTTTGAAGAACAAGTTTTATAACTTTTCATACCATTTCTTTTTTTTATTATTTAGTAAACCCAGTTTATTTACATTGTACACACTTTGCCATGTAGCTTACAGAACTGTACTCAGTGTAATAAGCAAAAACAGACAAGTACGCTGCTATTTGAAAATGGCTTTATACAAAAGAAATTGTTTTTTTAAGTGGTGAGTTAACTGCAACCATATAAATTGCTCTAGATAATTGAAAACAGTACTTCTAAAGTCTAGGTAAGGAGTTTTATAAGTATACACATAGGTAAAATTAAAACTAGTTTTCTTAAATACTGTAGCTGGATAATATAGTTTTGATTCTTTATACCGTTTCTAACTTTGCTTTTTAAAAAATTTTTTTTTATTATTTTTAATTTATTTTTGGAGAGAGACACAGAGAGAGAGAGACAGACAGAGAGAGAGGGAGAGTGAGACAGATAGAGATGGGCGTGCCAGCAGTCTCTCAGCTGCTGTGAACGAAATCCAGATGGTTGCGCTCCCTTGTGGGTAAGTGCGGCATTGCGCCCTTGTGTCACTTTGCATCTGGCTAAACGTGGGACCTGGAGATTGGAACCACTGGAGATTGGAACCAGTGTTCTTAGGCTTAGCAGGCAGGCACCTTAACCGCTAAGCCATCTCTCCAGCCCTAACTTTGCTTTTTAAAATTTAATTTAATTTATTTATTGGAGAGAGAGAGAGAGACAAAAAGGCAGCTAGAATGGGCGTGCCAGGGCCTCCAACCACTGCAAATGAACTCCAGATACATGTGCCACCTTGTGCATCTGGCCTATGTGGGTCCTGGGGAACTGAACCTGGATCCTTAGGCTTCACAGCAAGCACCTTAACCACTGAGCCATATCCCCAGCCCTAACCTTTGTTTTTTATCTCCTATATCACAAGCCCCTTTTCCTGTCACTCCAGAGCACTGTTATCACCCATGGTTCTATCCTTGAGTCACTACTTCCCACCCTCAAGCCACTTCATGTCACATGATTTCAGCTAATGTTGGTGATTCCCAATCTGGTTATATTTGGCATAATTCTTGCTTTGGATATCCTAAAGACTACGAGAAACCTCCTGTTGGTATTCCACAGACATGTCAAGCTGAGCAGATCACATTTCTTCCCCTCAAAATTCTTTCAATTCCTTATATAGTCAATTACTGCTACCTTAAAAATTTTTTTTGAGAGAGAGAGACAGAGAGAGATAGAGAGAGAGGGAGAGGGAGAGGAAGACAGATAGAGATGGGTGCGCCAGTAGTCTCTTAGCTGCTGTGAACGAAATCCAGATGCATGCACCCCCTTGTGGTCAAGTGTAGCATTGTGCCCTTGCGTCACTTTGCATCTGGCTAAACGTGGGACCTGGAGATTGGAACTGGCATTCTTAGGCTTAGGAGGCAGGCGCCTTAACTGCTAAACCATCTCTCCAGCTCTACCTTGAAATTTTTTAGCTGAATTTCTGGTACTGACCAATGTCTCAACAGTCAATTATAATGATGTAACAGAATTATATAGCATATGCCATGTAATTGTGTTTATATAGAGGAAGGGAAACATTTGACTACATTCCTTGTCTCAGGAAATGGCTCCACCAACAGTCAGCCACACGCCCTGGTAGGAAGTCACCAAGCCTTGGTTGCTAAGCTAGTGAGCAGAGTCTAGATGAGCTTCAGCAAGGTTTTAAGCCTCATTAAGCTTCTGTTTCTTCACTTGTCAAATGGACATACTTACATTGTTATTTACCTATGTGGGCTGGCACAAGATTGATTGTTCTGACTCAAAATTCTCAGAGATTTATCCAGCATTGGCCTTTCCTAATACTTTAAAAGGCACTGAGACTAGGGCCCAGCATACAGTCCAACAATGGAGTTCTGGGTTCTCCATCATAGTACAATGCACTCTGGCCCAGAAGGAACAAAAGAGGTTTTTAAAAGGCACACTCAGGGCTCCACTTACAACAATGAGTCAGGAAAACACCTTTATCTTATTTTGTAGTAATTACAAAGCTTTCCAATGTGCTAAATACACGCATTACAAGTATGTTTACTTATGTACTTAAGCCAGCCCGGATACTGATAAATGTGTTGCATGAATAAAGGCCTTTTTGTATCTTTCTGATTATAAGTACACCAAGTGGTATTTAGGAGACTGACCTGGTCTTTTCTGTTTTTCCTTGTTAACTCTCTTTCTCCAGATGTCCCAACAACACTCTGTAGTTAGTCCTTCTTATTTCCTACCTGATAGAACCTGATTTCACTCAGGCAGCAATGCATGTCAGAAAGGAGTGCCTGGCCATGGCTTTAGGAAAAGCCATGGTTGTTCTTGAGCCTGCAAAGGTTTTTTTTTTTTTTTTTTTTCCTGCTGATATTTGGTTTTGAACTGAGTATGGCACCAATTCTTGCCAATGAGATGGAAATGTCTGGAAGCAGGCATTCTGCAAAGGTTTTGTAGTCTAGTTAAAGATAAAGTCACAGAAGGGAAAGCTTTGTGTTAGCAAGCTTAAAGGTGGAACTCCAACTGCTGAGGATGGAATAAGGAAGGAATAATGAGGCTGTGATGTTCTTAATGACATCCCTGAGTCGGTGAAGCTGAAAAAGAGTCTTTCTGAGGCTAGAGAGATGGTTCAGCAGTTAAGGCACTTGCCGTAAAGCCTAATAACCCGAGTTCAATTCCCCAGTACCCATGTAAAGGTAGATGCACAAAGTGGCACATACATCTGGAGTTCATTTGCAGTGGCTAGGGGCCCTGGTGTGCCCATTTCATCTCTCTCTTTCTCCCTGGCGTGGTGGTGCACACCTTTAATCCCAGCACTTGGGAAGCCGAGGTAGGAGGATCGCTGTGAGTTCTAGGCCAGCCTGAGACTACATAGTGAATTCCAGGTCAGCCTGGGCTAGAGCAAGACCCTACCTTGAACCTCGAGTCATTCTCTAGGATTTTTAAAAAATATATTTTATTTTAATTAATTTATTTATTTGAGAGAGAGAGACAGAAAGATGCAGAGATGTGCATCTGGCTTACATGGGTACTGGGGGAATGGAACTTGGGTCCTCAGGCTTTGCAGGCAAGCATCTTAACCCCTAAACCATTTCTCCAGCCCTTTCCCTAGGATTTTTAAGTAGTATTTTCAAATGTCTTTTTCCTTGATCCGGTGTGATTTATGTATTATGGATTTTTTTTTGTTTGTTTGGAGATAGGATCTCATGTAGCCCAAGCTGGCCTTAAACTTACTATGTAGCTGAAGATGACCTGGAACTTTTGATCCTCTTGCCTCTACCTCCCGAGTGTCAGTAATTTGTGTGGTGCTCAGGATTGAACCCAGGGCCTCATGTATCCTAGACAAACACACTACTAACTGAGCCTGGCATGATGGTGACCTCACAAACTCCTCTAATTCCAGCACTTGGGAGACTGAGATAGGAGGACCATGTGCTGCAGGTCAGCCTGATCTACATTGCAAGGGGGAGAGAGAGAGAGAGAGGGAGCGCTTTATCTCACAACCATTTCCCAATAGATTTCTCCTTAATTTATATTCTTGTTTGGGAAGCATCACATACGAGTAAGGGGAAAAAAACCATAAAACATGATAGTACTTGATGTGTTTCAGTTATTTTTGATCCCTTAATTCCCTTTCTCTGTCCCACTCCCACTGCCACCCCTTAATTCCCTGACCCATGCTCTTCTCAGCTGATTATTCACCAAATTCTAGGTTCCAGTTTCCAATTAGCCCCTCGTTTCTGTTCCTGAAATAGCTGCCCAGCCCAAGGGCCCACCATTACTTGCTGAAATGACTGTCCTGCTGGTCTCTTCCCACTTCCCTCAGTTTCTGCATGCCTTCCAGGGCCAGTTACTGAAACAGCCCAGCTGAGTATGTCCCTTCTCTCATTAGACTTCTCATTTAGCCCTCCTACCCCAGGCATGGCTGGCAGGTTCTAGATTGGACCATTCCACATGCTCTTTTTTTTTAAAAAAAATTTTTTTTATTTATTATTTGCAAACAGAGAGGAAGGAGACAAGCTGGGGGTGGGGGAGAGAAACATCAGAGCCTCTTGCCACTGCAAACGAAGTCCAGATACATGTGCCACTTCATGCACCTGGCTCTATGTGGGCACTGGGGAATCGAACCCAGGCTGTCAGGCTTTTCGAGCAAGCACTTTTAACTGCCGACCCGTCTCTCCAGCCCTCACAAGCTTTTTGCGCTCTGCTTCTTTAGGGTCCTATTCTCTGACTTGCCTGTACCTTGGGGTTCAGGAGATGCTACCTGCAAAATATAGCATCTTGACATTTGAGACAATGGCAGAAGCAGGAAAGTCATTATCTTTTTCCTCATTCTGCTTCCTAGAAGTAGTTCATAAACCTTTCATTCTAGAACTGTCCTCCTTGGCCCTGGAGGAAAGGAATATCCTTATCCCTAAAGACACCAAGGTGCTGAAAAGAATCTGAATGAACAATTCTGGTTAAGTTCCTACCCTCTGATCCCCACCCCACAGAATGCTCTTGACTATCTACTTGTCATCAAAGGGCATAAAGATGCACAGTTTCTATATTTCTTTTTTTTAACTCTTATTTTTGAGGGAGGGAGAGAGAGGGGAAGAGAGAGAAAAGAAAATGGGCACACCAGGGTCTCCAGCTGCTGCAAATGAACTCCAGATGCATGCGTCACCTTGTGCATCTGCCTTGTGTGGGTACTGGGGAATCAAACCTAGGTCCTCTGGCTTTGCATGCAAGCACCTTAACCACTAAGCCATCTCTCCAGCCCCTGCATTTCTTTAACTCTTTATTTCTGAAGGCCTCTGCATCAGGAAAATTTATATTAAATCAATTTGTGTGATTTTCTCCTGCTTATTTGTCTTTCGTTTTAGGTGATTTAGCTATGAACCTAGCAATACATAAGGCTACACTTCCTACACTCCCCCTTACAGTGAACCCTATTCAACACTCTTATTATTGTGCTTTCCAAGCACAACTATGATCATGACCTACTTACATGTTTGATTCCCCTGCAGGTGTCAATGTGTTGGCAACTTACCCGCAGTGTCTCATACAGGAAGTAGCATGTTATATTCACTTAATAAGTGTCCTTAGAGTTAATATCTATTAAATTTGATTGTTAGGGTAGAGATTCAGTTAGCTTCTAGCACTGAGAGGGCTGGTTTTAACGTGTATGTTGATTTAATCCTCATGCTATATCTTCTTTCCCACTTCTGCTTTCATTTTTCTGCCTTTGGGCCATTTTTTGCCAACACTAGAATCAAGGAAGTGAAGTGGTCAACCAGTGAGTGAGGAGCCAAGGTGGCAGTTAGTATTCCCATACCCAGAATTCTTAGCGTCTGAGTATTTGTTATGCAAGATCCTACAGCTAGAGTGTGATAGACAAGTTTTCTGTTGTTGGGACACAATACCTGAGAAAATCAGCTTAAAGAAGAAGAGGTTTATTTTGGCTCTGGTGCTTCTAGGTCCTTGTGCGGGGAGGCAGAACATCATGGCAGGGAGCATGTGGTGGAGTGCAAAGTCACTCACCTCACAGCAGATTCAGTCAGTGAGAGAACAGAAAGGTGCCAGGGATAAGCTATTCCTTTCAGAGACAGCCCCCAGTGAGCTACTTCCTCCAGCCAAGCCTCACCTCCTATTAGCCCGTTAAGTATGAACTCATCAATGGCTTAGAGTTTTGAGGGGATGTCTCATCATGGCAGGGAAAGCATGGCAGAGCACAGCCAGGGTGCTATATCTTGTCACATCGGCTGGGAGAAAGCAGCAAGTGTGAGCTAGCCATGAACACTCAATGGGGCTGATCTCATAAACCTCAAGGCCAGGCCCCTAGGAACATCTACCTCCTCCAAGGCTCCACAGCTGGGGATCAAGTATGAGGCTTAATCACAAACACATGAGAATATGGGGGACACTTTACATTTAAACCACCACATTCTTCCAAAAAAAAAGAAAAGAAAAGAAAGGAAGAAAGAAAGAAACAAAAAAAGAAAAAATAGAGGAAGGAAATGAATATGTTGTTACTGCTTGGAATATTTTCTCTATTTTGCCTAATTAGAACAGGTCTCTCGATTATGTCCAGTTTATTACTTCTTGTCCTTTGTTTTACTTACTCTTTGTTCTGTGAGATGCCTTGAATCTAGATCAACTGCTTGGTCTTTAGTTGTGTCTAATTTGTAATTACTTAGCCTATATATTGAATCTCATTTTGTGTGTGTGTGTGTGTGTGTGTGTGTGTGTGTGCCACGCTGTGTGTGAGGAGGTTTAAAGACAACTTTTGGGTTGATCCTTACTTTCTTCCTCATTTATGGCAGGGTCTCCAGGGTAGTCGTTCATAGGCTTCTGGAAAACTCTCCTATCTTCACCTCCCATCTTGTCCTAGGTGTGCTGGGATCATAGAAACCCACCATGGCTTTTGGCATTTATGTGGTGTCTGAGAAACTGAACTCAGGTATTCACGCTTGTGCAGCAAGCACGTTATTCATTCGGCCATCTCCTTAGCCTCCCAAGGAACTTTTTAAAAGTGTTGGTTTAGTTCCTTGTATGTATGTACACCAGAGTGAGAAAGGGATAGAGAGAATGTGTATAGGCACTCCAGGGCCTCTTGCTGCTACAAATGAACTTCAGACACATGCACCACTTCGTGCACCTGGCTTTATGTGGGTACTGGGGAGTTGGAGCTGGGTCAGCAGGCTTTATGAGCAAGCACCTTTAACTGCTGAGCCATTTTCCCAACCCTTAAGATTTTTTTTTTTTTTTGGTTCTTTGATTGTTCCTTTCCCCTAGCACATCTAGAATATCTCAAATTCTTTTGAAGACAGTGACTATGATTTTTATAGAGTATTCCCTTTTTTTTTAAAGTTCTCTGTTTCCTCCAATGTCAACTTTCTAATTCCTGAGTAAAGGACTCTAGTGGTCTGTATGAATAGCTTTCACAAGTGTCTTTGCAGATGTGTAGGTCACTGTTAGCCTCCCCCCTTTGATTGATAGCATTGTCTGAGGGTTCTGTGTAGCCTGGTGGGGTCTACCAGAAGGCAAGATAGTTTTAGAGAAATAAGCAAGTTGAGTTCAGGATTCCTACAGTATGCCAAGTGGGCTTTATTCTAAAGGATTGAACATGTTAGCACTTCAGATTGAAGCCTGCTTCACTTTGAGGTCCTAAACCCTTCGCCAAACACTCTTTTGGCATATTACCAAGAGTGTAGGTCCTGATTGAAGAATGGTAAAGCCATTGATTCTGGCTGTTACCAGGTATGGCAGGGAAAAGGACAGAGCATCTCAGCAGAGTTATCCTCAGTGTTGATCTTTTTTTAAAAATATATATATATATTTGGTTTTTAGAGGTAGGGTCTCACTCTAGCCCAGGCTGACCTGGAATTCACTCTGTATTCTCAGGGTGTCCTCAAACTCACGGCGATCCTCCTACCTCTGCCTCCCGAGTGCTGGGATTAAAGGCGTGCACCACCACGCCCGGCTTTAAAAAAATATTTTAAATAAATTTATTTATTTATGAGAGAGAGAGAGAGAGAGAGAGAGAGAATGGGCATGCCAGGGCCTCTAGCCACTGCAGACAAACTCTAGATGCATGCACCACCTTGTGCATTTGGCTTACATGGGTACTGGGGAATTGAACCTGGGTCCTTAGGCTTTTTAGGCAAGTGCCTTAAGCCATCTCTCTAGCCCCTCAGTGTTGATCTTGATGAGCCGGCCAGGACCACCTCCTACTCTGTGTTGACTCTGTTCTTGAACCTGCTCTTAGTCTCCCTTGGGAAATATTTTGGTGTTTTGGGTTTAATGTCCTTCCTTCCTTTCTCTACCTCTCTATTTCTTTCTTTCTTTCTTTCTTTCTTTCTTTCTTTCTTTCTTTCTTTCCTTTCTTTCTCCCTTCCTTCCTTCCTTCCTTCCCTTCCTTCCTTCCTTCCTTCCTTCCTTCCTTCCTTTCTTCCTTCCCTTTTTTTTTTTTTTTGAGGTAGGGTTTCACTCTGGTCCAGGCAGACCTGGAATTAACTATGTAGTCTCAGGGTGGCTTTGAACTCATGGTGATCCTCCTACCTCTGCCTCCCGAGTGCTGGGATTAAGGGCATGTATCATTATGCCCAGTTTCCTTCCTTTCTAACTGGGACTCATATAGCCCAGGCTGGTCTCAAACTTGCTATGTAGCAGAGGATGACCTTGAACTTCTAATCTTCTTGCCACTACCTTCCACCAAGGGGGTGAGAGAGTTCTGAGATTAGAGGTATGCACCACCAAACACCCAGATTTACCTGTTGCTGGGGATCAAACCCAGAACATCATGCATGCTAGGCTAGTGCTCTGAGTCACATCCCCAACTCCTCTTCTGCTCTTTCTTCATCACTATTTTCTGTTTCAGTTAGCCACTGTTGCATAACAAGCTGCTCCAAAATTTCATGGCTTAAGACACCAAAAATGCATCATTTTTATGATTCTCATGACTAGGAAATTTTGCTTCAGGTGGTTTCAGTGTTTGGTGGGCTGGAAGTTTGCAAGTGACCTCTTCTCCATAGTCACTGTTGGTATTGGCTGGGATCTTCCCTGTGGCTATCGGCCAAGGGCCTTGGTCCTCCTTATGTGGGCCTCTCCACATGGTTATGGGGACTTTCCTCAAGCATGGTAGCTGGGCTCCAAGCAAAAACCCACTAATGCACCAGTACTTAAAAGCCTCAGTGTACATGTGTTTATGTCTCTTTAGGAGAAATAGGGTACATGGCCAAGCCTGAAGTCAAGTGGCAGGGGAAGCGTGGCTTACTATGCCTCCCCCAAATTATATTCTCCTCTATCTTCTATGTCTTTTTCAAACAGCAGTACCCTCCCCCCCTCAAGTATCATATTGTTTTTGAACCCTCAACTTCCCTCCAGTCAGCTCTATCTAACCCAAAGCCCAGGGTATGAAGTCTGAACACCGTAGCCATCTTTGGTTTTGATTTAGTCCTTGTTCCAGCTCACCTTTTCCGTATAGAATGTCAAATTATCACCTATTTTCTCACTCATCAGCATAGAACATTTATTCTTTTTTGCCAGGTGTGATAACTTCATACCCCCTATTGCTTCATTTGTTTTTAAAACATTCTTTCCTTCACTTCCTCCCTCCCTCCCTTCTTCCTTTCCTTCTTATTAGAAACAGGATCTTGGGGCTGGAGAGGTGGCTTAGCGGTTAAGGCACATGCCTGAAAAGCCTAAGGACCCAGGTTCAATTCTCCAGGTTTCATGTAAGCCAGATACACATGGTGGCACATGTGTGTGGAGTTCATTTGCAGTGGCTGAAGACCCTGGAGCGCCAATTCTCATTCTCTATCTCCCCCCACCCCTCGGTCTCAAATAAATAAATAAATAAATAAATAAATAAATAATTGAAATCTTTTAAAAAAAAAAAGAAACAGGATCTTGCCGGCCATGGTGACATACATCTTTAACCCCAGCATTTGGGAGGCAGAGGTAGGAGAATTGCTGTGAGTTCGAGGCCACTCTGAGACTACAGAGTGGATTTCAGGTCAGTCCTAGCTAGATCAAAACCCTACATCAAAACACCAAAAACAAACAAAGAAACAAGCAGAAACTGAAAAAGAAGGGGCTGAAGAGATGACTTAGCTGTTAAGTGCCTGTGAAGCCTAAGGACCCAGGTTCGAGGCTCAGTTCCCTAGTACCCACTTAGGCCAGATGCACAAGGTAGTGCATGCATCTGGAGTTCATTTGCAATGGCTGAAGGCCCTGGTGAATCCATTCTCTCTCTCTCTCTCTCTGCCTCTTTCTTTCTTTGTCTGTCACTCTCAAATCAATAAATGAAAAAGAAGAAGAAACAGGATCTCATGATCTCATGTAGCTCAGGCTAGCCTCTATCCTGCTACTTACTGAAACTGTCCTTGAACTCCTGATCCTCCTGTGTCTACCTCCCAAGTGCTAGTATTACAAAAGTGTGCCTGACTTTAGAAACCGTCTTATGTGAAGAAATATTCTTAGAGCATTTCTTGAAGGTTATTCATCAGTTCCCTTTGACCTGAGTTGGCAGATAAGTTCACAGTGGCCTGTGAGAAGAAACTTCCCAGTGTGCTCTGCGGGCCACGATCAGGAGGTGATGTCTCAATAGGAAAGAGTTCAGTGATCAGTTGGTGATGTCTGCCTTGGGCTTGGAACTGGAAGTGATAATGTGGGTGCCAGGAAGGTATCTTTTAATCCTTGTCCCCAGATATTATAAGATCTACCCATGAGCCTAGCCAAATCTTTAGAGTTAAAATTGCTTTGACCACTTGAGTATTCTGAGTGACACTTGGCAACACGCCAATCACCTGCATGAGGATGTACCGAACAACTGTCCAGAATGTGACTCTATATTTACTGTAGGAATGTTGCTCAGAAAATACTGTATGACATAGTGTTCCCTTCAAGGGGAGCGACAGGGAGTTCTGGACAGCTGCTCTGTTTTTAATCTTATGGACACTGTAAACGTTACAAATGATTATGTTTTCCTTCTTGATCTGGTTGCTAGGAAACCAGGGCAACATTACAGACCTCCTCAGGCAACTGCACAGGACCTTTGAAACCACTTTACAAACTACCTTTCTCTCTCCATTCCAATTCCCTTATTATTCTTTTTTTCTACAATACTCTTTCTTTCTCCCTATTTTCTACACTCTCCTACTGTCTTTCTTCTTCTTCTCTCCTTTCTCCCCTGAGGTTGGCATCAATTGAGCATCTGTTCTATGCCTGGCACTGTGTTAGGGGCTATGTGTAGAGCACCTTTATGCCCTACAAGATTCATATTGATAATTGCAGCTTTCTCATGGTTACTGAAAAGTTAGGGGGACCTATGAACTGAAAGATTCTTCTAGTAGTGTTTTTTTTTTTTTTTGGTGGGTTATTGGGCCCTGCTCCCTTCATCGAATAGGATTCTTGTGACTGACTTACCCACTACGGTACATTATTCTTGCCCTGGTCCCTCTCAGCTCACTTGTTTTGACTCTATATATCTCATAGACCAGCCTGTCTGATTGCCTCTTGCATGTTCATCTAGAGCATGTAATTGTTCATAAAAACACAAACTCAAGCCTGTTGAGGTGGAACACACCTTTAATCCCAGCACTCAGGAGGCGGAGGTAGGATGGGACTACATAGTGAATTCCAGGTCATTTTGGGCTAGAGCGAGACCCTACCTTGAAAACAAAACCAAAAACAAAACCAAAAAACAGAAAAAACATGCCAGGTGTGGTGGCACAAGCCTTTAAATCCCAGTACTTGGGAGACAGAGGTAGGAGGATCTCCATGAGTTCAAGGCCACCCTGAGACTTCAGAATGAATTTCAAGTCAGCCTGGGCTAGAATGAGACCTTACCTAAAAGAAAAGAAAGAAAAAGAAAAAAGGGCTGGAAAGATAGCTTAGCGGTTAAGGCACATGCCTGTGAAGCCTAAGGACCCGGGTTCAATTTTCCAGGTCCCATGTAAGCCAGATGCACAAAGGGCGCACACATCTGGAGTTGGTTTGCACTGGCTAGAGGCCCTGGTGCACCCATTCTCACTTTCTCTCTCTCTTTCCCTCTCTCTGTCTCTAATAAATAAATAAAATCTTTAAAAGAAAACAAAAAAAAACAAACAAACAAAAAAAAAAAACCCACCCTCCCCCAGAAAACACAAACTCAATTTTGTTTTTCTTCTTGCAGTACTGAGGATGGAACCTAGGACATTGTGCATGCTAGTCAATTCAACCTTTGTCAGAAAAATAAAAAATAGAAAACTGGTCTGGGGAGGTAGCTGAATTGATAGAGTGCTTGCCCATCACTCATAAAGCCTGGGTTTGACCCCTAGTTCCTTATAAACTGTCTTGGTGGCACATACCAATAATCCCAGCACTCAGAAGGTGGAGGCAAGAAGATCAGAAGTTCAAGGTCTTCTTCAGCCATGTAACAAATCTAAGTCCACCCTGGGCTACATGAGACTGTATCTCAATCAAAAACAAGCAAACAAACAAAATATAGAATCTTAAAAATAAAATGGAGCATGTGAAATGAGCAGGAAGAGAAGGTCCCAGAGGCCAGGGCGACAACTCCATTGGTCCTGTGCATGCCTTGCAAGCGTGAGAGGTTGAGTTCGATCCCCAGTACCCACATAAATCTGGGTCTTTTGGCATATGCCTGTAATTCCTGGAATGAGAAGACAGGACAGGACTCTGTCTGTAGCTATCTGGCCAGTCAGCTCAGCCAGCCTAGGCTAATTGGTGAGTTCTAGGCTAATGAAATATTTGTCTCAAAGAGACAAGACAAGAAAGAAAAAGAAGTGCTGAGGAATGACACCCCAAATTGTCCCCTGGCCCCTCAACACACACACACACACACACACACACACACACACACACACACACACGGAAGGTGAATGATTTCTGCTGTACTTTTCTAAAAGTTCCTTTATCTGCATGACCTCATCTCCCACCAGTAGTATTAGACTTAGTTCCTTCTTCCCATCTGACCAAGTTTCTCCAAGTTCTGCTTTCATATCCTCTTCCTGGCAGAAACAGATCTGGTGAGGGGAGCGTTCAGTTTAATTCCTTGCTAGTGGATTTTTGAAATAACACTACAAAAATGTCCTCTATATTTCTGTTCTTCTTCCAGGAAGCTTGGAGTCAAATTGGATACTTCCTTATAGCTAGACTATTTAGCTTTATGACTTTTGCATCCAGCTTTACATGGGTGCTGGGGATTTGAACTCTGATCAGCAAGCTTACAGAACAAGCGCCTTTAACTGCTGAGCCATCTCCTCTCTCACTTTGTAAAAATGAGCCACTTACTTCTCAGTATAGAGGAGTGGAATCCCTAAATGCCTTCTTAAAAAGCCATATTTGGGGCTGAAGAGATGGCTTAGTGGTTAAGTGCTTGCCTGTGAATTCTAAGGACCCCGGTTTGAGGCTCAATTCCCCAGTACCCACGTAAGCCAGATACACAAGGTGGCACATGTGTCTGGAGTTCATTTGCAGTGGCTGGAGGCCCTGGTGTGCCCATTCTCTCTCTCTCTCTCTCTCTCCCTGCCTCTTTCTTTCTCTGTTGCTCTCAAATAAATAATTTTTTTTAAAAAAATCATATTTGACCCTCTTTTAAGCTTAACAATTACTGAGCTAATTTTTTTTTTTTTTTGTTTTTTCATTTTTCGGTTTTTCAAAGTAGGGTCTCACTCTAGCCCAGGCTGACCTGGAATTCACTATGTAATCTCAGGGTGGCCTCGAACTCACGGCAATCCTCCTACCTTTGCCTCCCGAATGCTGGGATTAAAGGCGTGTGCTACCAAGCCTGGCCTACTGAGCTAATTGATGGGGACTCCAGACCTCCTAGGCAACGTGTCACCTGAGCAAACCTGGGTTGTATTCACCCAGTGGGCCACTTGTGGTGCTCTGATGCTGTTGGGACTGAAATTCAAGAGACCAGGCTACAAGTTTGCTCCTGTTTTTTGTTACACTTTGACTAATGTTTTTGATTTCTCAGTGTCTTCATCCATTCATGGTTCTGTATTCTTCTGAACGCTGTTGTGAGCACGGCAGGAGGGAATGTCAGTGGAATGGCTCTTCAGCCTCCAGAGTACCACAGTGTGTCTGAATGAGATTATATTTGCTGGGTTTCTGACCTAACCAAAAAAGGTTCCTGAGAAACATCCTTCTTAACTACCTATATTCTTGCCACTCATATTTTCAGCATCAAGAAAAAAAAAAGTCAAATGTGTATATCACAAATCTTAAAGTTTTACCACATTCTTGGGGCCCTTGTGGGATGCTGGCTGTTTCTGCCATTTGGTGAGGTGCCCGTGGGCTGCTCTGCTGGTGGCAGGGCTCACTAGTCCCTCTCATAGAGTTCCTGTTTGTCCTCAGGGACCCTGTTCCATACATTGACTTCATTGCCTCCTTGTGTCAGTAGCCTATGCTTTTCTTGCCAGCACAAAATAGGACTCCCAGTTGCACATGGAACAGTTAGTACTGAAAATCCAACATGTCCCCAATAGCTTATCTGTAGCCTCCTCCCACCCTGTCTAATTCCTTCCAGGATCTTTTCCATCTGTTTCCTCCTCTTCCCCTTCATTGTGTGGCTTTGGTTCAGGTCCTATCATGCCTTGCCAGGACAAACTGTGGTAGCCTTCTAACTGGTCTTCCCAGACTCCTCCAGTACTTACTCCATGGTTCACACAAGATGCTTTTTTTTTTTTTTTTTTTTGGTTTTTTGAGGTAGGGTCTCACTCTAGCTCAGGCTGACCTGAAATTCACTATGTAGTCTCAGGGTGGCCTTGAACTCACAGCAATCCTCCTACCTCTGCCTCCTGAGTACTGGGATTAAAGGCGTGCGCCACCACACCCGGCCACACAAGATGCTTTTAAGATGTTCCTCCACCAAGTCAGCCCCTCCTTCCACTTACCAAACTTCACCCTCCTACCTTCTCCTCTGCCCACCCCAACACTTCAGCATTTCCAACTGGAGCAAATTGCTTACAGTATATGAAGTGACACGCTTTGACACATTTCTGTTTTAACATTGCTGTCCCCTTTGCTGGGAAAACCCCATCTCTTCCTTGTGTGCTTGGCCAGCTTCTGCCGGCCCTTCAAGGCTGGTCTACCCTTAGTATCATCTCCTTCACACACACACACACACACACACACACACACACACCATAGCATGCACACTTCCATACACACATGCCCTCCCCCAGTTGAAATATTCCTTTTTGTACTCTGGTAATTTTTTCCCCAAACATTTTATCAGCATCATCCTTGGGTATTAATGTTTATTATTTATTTATTGAATTTAAGGCAGGGTCCAATTTAGCCCAGGTTGGCTTCACACTCAACATATAGCCAAGGATGACCTTAAACTCCTGATCCTACTGCCTTTGCATCCCAAGTGTGAGAATTACAGGTGTGTATCACCACATTCAGTTCTATGTGGTGCTGGGGGTCAAACCCAGGGCTTTGTGCATGACAAACAAGCAAGCACTCTACCAATTGATCTCCACCCTGAGCTCCATCAATTTTAACAAATGTAATTTTGAATTAAAAACAGAGTGTAGATGAGAAAGAGAGAGAAGATGGTAATTGGAGGGGAAACTGAGGTCAAGCAAAGTGAAGGAGCAGCCAGATGGTCTAGAGAAAAGGAGGGACCCAGCAAGGTTTGGGTGGTGATGGACAGTTGGGCTGGTCTATGAGACTGTGGGGAGGAGAGAAGGTGTCCAGGAGGGAGGAGAGTTTAAGGAGATGGTAAGGGTTAGGAAGAATAGTGGAAGATGGTTCCAGTGGAGGAGACCTCTGGGAGATACTTTGAATACACTGCAGTTTGTGCCAAGGCTTAAAAAAAAGTAGTTTTGGCCACCTGTGCAGAGGCGGAGCACGCGGAAGAGCTGGAACTCAGGGCCAGAGAGCTACAGAAAAAAATTATTTATTTATTTGCAAGCAGAGAGAGAAGAGAGACTGACAGAAAATAGGCACACCAGGGCCTGCAGCCACTACAAACTCCAGATGCATGTGCCACTTTGTACGTTTGGTTTTGCGGGGAAACTGGAGAATCAAACTCTGGTTTTGGCTTTGCAGGCAAGTGCCTTAGCCACTGAGCTATCTCTCCAGCCCTGAGTCAAGGCTTTTATCTTTACCTGCTCAGCGTTGGTGAAGCTTTCAATAAGAGAGATTAGGAGAGCTGACTTTTGAACAATCGAGTGGCCCTGGAACAGGCCCTTGTCTCTGACTCTAATGTCTAAAATGAGCCCAATGATCTTTTAAGCTCCCCGTCTGTCGTGAGGACGCTAAGAATGTGTCTTCGTATCCCTCCAGTGCTTGATTGGCTCTAACTTTGAAACCCCCCTCTTTTTTCCTCCCTAAACGGGTGTAGGGGGCAATTCAGACCCAATCCCAGGGCCACCCCCCTCCACCACCCTCAATGTCTTAAATTACGCCCAGTTTTGATCCGAAAAGGAAAACAAAGATTTCCTGAGACAGCAGCATGCTGAACAGTGCAGGGCAAGCACTTCATGCATATAAACTCTGCCAATCCCACCATGGAGCAGGGTTTTTGCCTTTTTCCCAGGTGAGAAGTTTAAGTAACTTGACCAAGGTTAGAAGCTGGTGAGGGAAGCCAGCCCGGGTTAAAAAACACGGATTTCCACTTGGCACACGTTTTGTTTGTGGCCCTTAATGACTGTTGGGCATGGTGTGGAGTGGGGGGAGGGTTCCAAGGTTCCCGGAGCATCTGTCCCTCCGGGTCTCTGCGCGCATCTCGCGGGCCTACACGCTGACACCGTCGGGTTCTGGCTCCACCCTCCGCCGGCCCCGCAGCTCAACCCAGCGCCTCCCCCGGGCGGTTCGTCCATGCCCCAGCTCCCGATTGTGCCCGGGGCGACCAGGGACCTGCGTCCTCCTCTGGGCCGCCTCCTTCTCACGGCGCGCGCGCGCGCACGGGGGTACCGGTTCCCCCCGGAGGGCGTCACGGTTGCCACCGAGCCCCAGCGCCTTGGGCAGGGGCAGGGGCAGGGGCGGGGACGCCTCCCGGGACCTCACCGCGGCGGGTGGAGGGGACGCTGCCCGGGGGCACCGGGAAGGGCAGCTCGAGGGGCGCAGGAGGCCAAGGCAGCTGGAGCCCCGGCGCTCGCCATGCGGTGAAGGGCGAGAGGAGCGGCGGCGGCGATGAGTGCCTCTTCGGCCACGGGCGTGTTCGTGCTGTCCCTCTCGGCCATCCCGGTCACTTACATCTTCAACCACCTGGCAGCCCAGCAGGAGTGAGTGAGCGCACACGGGGGTCCCGGCTCGGAGAGGGGGGTGCACGTCCCGTGGATGATCGTCCGGATGGGATCCGGGTCCAGGGCTGGGAGGGAGGTGACGGGCTTGTCGCCGGCCCTGAGTCGGGGTGACCGCGGTCAATACTGCAATGCTCCTTGTCCACGAGGAGCCCAGGGGCCAGTGGGGAGCCCCGCTCGTGCCACGCTCGCCTGCCCTTGCCCCGATCCCTTCCCATTTTTACAGGAACGTTTCCTTGTATGGACTTTGACATACTTCATGTTTCTTAATTTTAGAAACTGTTGTGGGGTGACTAGCAGGATAGCGCTGGCTCTGGGCCTGGCGTTACCACTAAAGGGGATTGGCCTGACCTCAGTTTTCTGGTCTGTCAAATGGACGGTATTTGCACAGCGTCCTGAGGAGCCGGTGAGAAGTGTCTGTGAAAGGGGCATTGTCAGTGGAACCGAGGCTGGGCGCAGCCCGAACAGAAGCTGAGCGGTTCAATGCTAAGGAAATGGGTGGGGCTGAAGGAGGCGGCAGGAGCTGTGGGGTCCCAGCCTTGTCTCGCACTTCTCCAAAGGGATCACTGGCTGGCCAACCTCCCCCCATCCCCCACCATGGGCAGCTGAATGCCTGGGCAGACAGTGGAAAGCCGCCACGCCTGTTGAAGTTGGTTACTGTTGGTGGGGAGGAGGAAGGAACCCGCTGTTTTGCCCAGCAGTTGGTGCTGAGGAAATTGCATCAGTGGTACCCTGAAACCCCATTCCAGTCCTTCAGACACGGGGGGGGGGGATGGTGAGGAGAGTGTACACCCTGGGCAGTGCTGTGATCACTTTATCCAGCACCCATACTGAGCACTCATTTTAGGCACAGGCTGTGTCTGTCCTTGGATTGACCCAGCCTTTGGTGCATCTCGTGGGAGAAGCAGCTCTGGACAGTCAGATGTCACGTGCCCATCAATGGAGCGTGCCGGCGCGATCTTAGCTCCCAAAGTAGCATTACGTGCAGTTCAGTGGACGTTTATTGAACACTTCCTGTAAGCTTGGGTCCCATTGCAGGTGTTGGGAACGTGACTATAAAAGGCTGGGGAGGCATGCAGTGAAACAGACATCAACAGTCACAAAACAGAGAGCGACATGCTATGAAGAGAATGAAGGGAGCTAGCTGGTTAGGGAAGGCTTCTGGGAGGTCAGCTATGGCTAGATCTGGGAAGAGAGCCTTCAGGCAGGGAAAGGGCGAGTAGTGCTTGGGAAGTAAGTGGATGGAGGAGGCAGTATTTGGAGGGAGGGCAGCTGAGGAAGGGCTGCGTGGCAGTAGAGATTAGAGGATGACCCTGAAGTTTGCCTTCAGCCACTGAAGATGAACAGGGATTGTGTGGTACTGATCACACTGTCCAGCGCTGCGACCAATAATCTTGAATAATTCTTGCTGTCCTGCAGGTAAAGTCCCACTGGTCCATGACTCCCCCATCTTCACCTTTTTCCAGGACTTTGCTCCCACGGTCCCCCTCCCCACAAGTCTAGTGTCTGTTCCCTTCTTTCAGCCCCCGCCCCCTTCCCCCTATTGGCTCCCTCTGAGTTGGACAGCAGCAAAAGTTTTCTCTGGTCTGAGCCCCCTGCACATCTCTAACACTCAGCCCTCACCCTAGCCCACTCGCAGTGCCTAAGCCACAGATGGCCACCTTTGACGCTCTACACCCTGTCTACCATCCTGTGCCACAGGCTGTTCCCTTGGCCTTTCTCCTTCCTCTTCACTGTCCTTGCTGCTGATGCTCAACTTGCTGGCCCAGAGTAAACTGAACTGCTTCGTGTGTGTGTCCTCCAAGCCAGGGACTTCTCTCTGCCTTGAGCCCTCTCAGCCCCATGGTTCACCTTTCCCACAAGAGTTGCATCCTGTGGTCAGAGCTCACTTTCTCAAGCTGCAGCTCTGATGTGGATAAAGTTTTCAGTTAACGCTTAACTTTTTTAAAACTCGAGCTTCCTTCCCACCAGGCCTTTAACAAAACTCCAAGAAACAGATAAAGCAGATAGAGGGGTCCAGAAAGTGTTGCGCTCTCTCTCTCTCTCTCTCTCTTCTCATTCTCTTTTGTCATTCTCATCCAGACATCCATCAATATTCATAAAAGGGTATCAATAACTTCTCCCATTTCCCCCAAACTAACAACATTTCCACCCTTGGGTTAGTTGTAGCTCTTTAACTGTCACCCAGAGCCCCTGTTAGACCTGCTTCTGCCTGCATTGAGCAGGTGCCACACTTGGCTGTCCCCAGAGGGTCTCCAGGGATGGGGTGGGAGGCAGAGATGACCTGCTACCCTAGTTTCCTTTCACTGTTCATCCTCCTCCAGAGGCAGAGGGCATGAAAGACAGGATGTCATGAACCAGTTTACACTGCTGCCTTCTTGTAATCCAGCAGAGCCCCAGCCCTGTGAGTTTACTGGCTGTGGGCTCAGCCCTTGATGCCCAGTGTTGCCTAGCAGCCAGCACCGACCTCAGGCTATTCATTATCTAGAGCCTTTCAGCATATGCAGCACACCTCTTCCACTTCCTTCCTCACCGGGTGCCTCAGCCCAGCATCAGGCTTGTGACCCACAGCAGCTTCCTCATTCTCTTACTTGTGGAACCAAAGTGGAAGACTCTGGAGCATCCATTGCTGTGCACCACCAGAAACCTCCCATGTTTTACTTCTATTTTTTTTAACTTTTCTTTTTTTTTTTGAGAGAGAGAGAGACAGACAGACAGACAGAGAATGGGCATGCTAGTGGCCTCTCACCCGTTGTGTATGAATTCCAGACGCGTGCGCCACCTTGTGGGCAAGTGCGACATTGCACCCTTGCATCACTTTGCGTCTGGCTAACCGTGGGACCTGGAGAACTGAACGAACGTTCTTAGGCTTGGCAGGCAGGCACCTTAACCACTAAGCCATCTCTCCAGCCCCTCTATTTTTAAAAATTTATTTATTTATTTATTTATCAGAAGAGAGAGAGAGAGAGAGAGCGAGAGAGAGAATGAGAATGGGCACACGAGGGCCTCTAGCCACTGCAAATGAATTCCAGATGTATGTGCCACCATGTGTATTTGGCTTATGTGGGTTCTGGGGAGTCAAACCTAAGTCCTTAGGCTTTGCAGGCAAGTGCCTCAACCACTAAGCCATCACTCCAGCCCTTATTTCTATTTTTAACACTTTATTGATTTGCAAGGAGAGAGAGAGGGAGAGAGAGAGAGAGAGAGAAAATGAGACTGGGTGTGCTAGGGTCTCTAGCCACTGCAAACGAACTCCAGATGCATGCACTACTATGTGCATCTGGCTTTACATGGGTATTGGAGAATTGAACCCTGAATAGGCATTCAGGCAAGTGTCTTAACTGCTGAGCTATTTCTCCAGCCCCCATCTTTTATTTGTAACTTGCATGTAGACACAACCAACTTCTTTCTCATCACACATGTGTTCCAGCCATCACTTCTTCTTACATCATCCATCTGCCCATCATCCATGCATTCACTCCCCCTCCCTCCCTCCCTCCATCATTCTCTTCTTCTTTCCCAGGGGCATATGGTGAAGGTTATCCTAGTGTTTGGGCTGTGGTGCCCAGGGGTCTCAGCTGAGGAGTGGTGCTTGCAGCAGCTCTAAGGGGCCATGGATTGCTGCTGGGGTAGCAGGCCAGGAAGCTCTTTGTGTAGAATGGAAGCCCTGTCAGTGCTGGGGAAATGGAGTGACCTTATGGGAGACAGAGTCCAGAGTCCATGGAGACAGGGCTCTCTATGGAGACAGAGTCCTTTTATTAATGTGGTATCCCCGGGGCCCACAACAGGCCTGCCTCATACTGGAACACCATATACTTGTCTCCCCCAGAGGCGTGTGTGTGGTCTGGCTGCTGTGGTGCTCAGCGTGAAGGTTTCTGGCTGGCCCAGAGGAAGTGGCAGACTTAATGGTTAGGCCTGTCAGCTGCCAGGGGGAGGGTTAGAGGAACAGGAAGGTCAAGGCAAGCTGGCCAGCAGCCACATTAGGGGCTGGGTAAGGTGGAGAAGAGGCAGAATCAGATGGCCATTGTCGGTGCTCAGATTCAGGTGGAAGAGGAGAAGGAGGACTTGGGACTCTGGTCCCCAATAGTGACTGGCTGTATCAAGAGAGGTCAAAATGTCACAAATAAGCTGCCCTAACTCTTCAGTGCTTGAGCTGAAGGCAGCAGGGGTGGCGGGAGGTGGGGGAGCAATGCCTTTAGTAGTCAGGAAATTCCAGGCACCATTGTGTTTGTTGTGATTAGTGACCACAGCCCTGTTTGGGTCCTTACAGTTCCTGGACAATTGTAGGGGTTGCTGCCCTCATCCTGCTCCTGGTGGCTCTGTTGGCTCGTGTCCTTGTCAGAAGAAAACCACCCCGGGACCCACTATTCTATGGTAAGCCTCCTCTGAGGGAAGCGGCTTGTATTCACTAAGCAACAGGGTACTTGGCCCTCAGGCACACATTCCTTCTGGGCTGTCATTGCTCTGAGAAATGGTGGCTGGAAGTGTAGCACTGTTCAGAACAAGGCCCTTCCTTCTAAGCTCTGGCCCCTCCCAGGCTGCAGCACCCACCTTTCAGGTAGGGTTCTGGTGGAGGATGACTGTGGGTGTCAGGAAACCCACCCTTCTGAGCCCCCTGTATGCTCTTACTTCTGCGGCCACTTGCAGTCCCTTGGCCTGGTGGTGAGATGGGCAGTCCTTAGTCTGTGCATTCGTGTAGAGAGGGAAACAGTAACACTGACCACGAGGAGGCTGGACAAACATTAATATTCGTTGGGGATTCAGATTAGACAAATGAACGTGTATGGTAAATTAAACAAAAACGACTGAGTATGTCATGTGCTGGCTCGAAGTCTTTCAGCAAGGCTGTTTTATGTAATCCTCACAGCAAAATATCCATCTTCTCGTCATTGAAGCCAAGCTCAAAGATACTAGAAACAGTGGGCTGGAGAGATGGCTTAGTGGTTAAGGCGCTTGTCTGCAAAGCCAAAAGACCCTGATTCCATTCCCTAGGACCCATGTAAGCCAGATGCACAAGGTGGTGCATGTGTCTGGATTTGTTTGCAATGGCAAGAGGTCCTGGTGTGCCCATTCTCTCTCTCTCTCTCTCAAATAAATAAATAAAATAAATAATTAAAAAAATAGAAATGTGGTGAGTTCATGGAGCTAGTGAGAACAACACTAAGCCCTTTCATGACCGTGACCATGCCCTTGCCCTTCCATCAAGCATGTTGCCTCAGAAAAAGCTCTGCCTGGCCTTGGAGGGCTTTCTGTGGCCAGGTACTTTGCTGGGGCCTTTGTTTGTTTGTTTGTTTGTTTGTTTGAGGTAAGGTCTTGCTCTAGCCCAAGCTGGCCTGGAATTCGCTATATAGTCTCAGGCTGGCAATCCTTCCACTTCTGCCTCCAGAGTGCTGGGATTAAAGGCATGTGCCACCATGTCCCCAGTTTGCTGGGCATTTTATTTATGAAGTTTCTACTTTTGTTATGCTGATGTCAAACACTCCCACATCTCAGCATCTATAGCACTAGGCATCTGTTTTTCTTGCTTACTGACTGTGGGTTGGCTGGCCACTGCCCCTCTGCTTCAGGCTGTGGGTTAGATTCAGAGCTGTTCCTCAGGTTTCCCCAGAGGTCCCCAGAGCATGCCTCCCTCATGGCAGATCCAGAGCAGAGGGCTAGGGAAAACAAAGAGGGCTGGAGCTGGCTACCTAAGCCAAGCCGTCTGACCAGCCTATCCTCAAGGGTATGGGGAGAATTGTTTGCCCACGATGGGCCTTATCAAAGGTGGGAAGGGAAAGTGTTGGGCCCCCACCTAAGGCCAGCCCAGGAGGGACGGCAGGGTCTCTGTCCAAACGCGGAATCACGACACAGACTCCGGGAGTTGGGTGGAAGCAACAGAGGGTGAGCTGCCACAAACTCGTTTATTTGAGGAAGTGCAGGGGGTTTTAAGGGGCTTGGCTGCCCAATCATTGTATGGGGTGGTCCCCTTTTTGTGACCAGTGACAGCCTGTCTCTGGACAGGTCATCTTGTAGCAGGTTTCTCGCGAGCATGGGACTGTAGCTGTTGTCACGCCAGGCCTGCGCAGAACACCATGTTCACAGAAGCCACTTCCCGGTTTCTTCTGCCATGTGGTCTGGCTAGGGCCAGGCCTGCATTGTGCCATACAGGAAAGAATAATTATATGGCCATTTTTTTTTTCCAATTTGCGCATCAAATACTGAAGCTTAGAGACCTTAGGCTTAAGGTTTCATGTCTGGCTGGGACATGAGCTGGGCTTCTCTTTAGAGCCCAGGCCCTTTCTCCTGTCCCATTCCACCTGCTCTGATGTAGCCCCAGCCTACCCTCTAGGATGATCTCTTGCTGCCCTCTGATCCTTCTCCTATTCCACACCTTACTCCCTACTCCTCAGGGAGGGATACCCATTCTGCACCCTTCACCCTCTGGCCTTGGCTCTGTTCCCACTTGGAGGCTCCTGAAGCCTCTGGTCAGGCAGAGATCATGTCATCATCTCGAAGAGAACATCTGACCCTCCTTGGGCGTCAGCAGTCACGAGTGGATGAAGTACCCAGTACCTCCTTTCTTGGAAGATGCGTGGTAGCTAATGATCCTGGAGGCAAAATGACACTAAGAGCAGGCCTCCAAGGAGCCCCGGGAAGTGCAGACTGCAAGGCAGGGCACACGGAGGCCTCACACTCCTCCCGGCTGAGGCTTTTCCACTCTCACAGCTTTTCTATATTCACCACCGGAGTTTTCTTTTGCTTTTTTTAGAAAATATTTTACTTAGAGAGTGAGAGAGAGAAAGAGAGAGAGAATGGGCACAGCAGGGCATCTAGCCACTGCAAACAAACTCCAGACATATGTGTACCTTGTGCATCTGGCTTTATGTGGGTACTGGAGAACTGAACCTGGGCCTTTGGCTTTGTAGGCAAACGCCTTGACCACTAAGCCATTTCTGCTACCCACCACCGGAATTTTCTACAATCCCTGTTGATTCCATTGTCTCAGACTCCAATTTGTTGCAACATGAAAATGTTGCTTCTTTTTTGAATTTTGCGTGTGGCATGCATGTGTATGCATGTTCATGTATGTGAGTGCACATCAGCTGTGTGCATGTGAAGGCCAGAGCAAAACTTCAGATGTTATCCTTAGGAATGCCATCTACCTCTTTTTCAGAGTCTCTGATTGGCCTGGAGCTCACCAAGTAGGCTAGACTGGCTGGCAGGTGTGTCCTGGGGAGTCCCAGCCCTGGGATTTCAGGCATGCACTTCCACGCGTGGCATTTTACACAGCTGTATTCTGGGGATCAAACTCAGGTTCCCAAGCATTCAAGGCAAACACTTCATCCACTGAGCTATCTCCCCAGGCCTGAAATCGTACTTTTCCTGACATACTCGTGTGTCTTGAACCTGATCGCCCACTGCACTGATACAAAGCTCTGCTCCCCAGCCATTGGTCACTGTAGTTCTCCCTCCCTCTTGCTGAGGCGTTGTGGTATCATGATAGGACAATGTGATGTCACAGTTGTGTTTTTGTGATGATAATTAAAGCATTATGATGTCACAGTGGGGTATTGTGATAACACATTAGGGCACTGGGATGCCATAGTGGGTATTATGATGTCACGGGTGCAAAACTGTGACATCATAGAAATCTTGTTATGCCACAGTTGATTATTGTGATGTTCCATTTGGGCAAGTGGTTGATACAATTGTACACTGTAATGTTCTACTACTGTAATGAGATTACATAGTGGACATTTTTCCTCTGGTGCTCTCTCTCTCTCTCTCTGCCTGTTTTTTTTTTCTCTCTCAAATAAATAAATTAAATTAAAAATCATTAAAAAGTTAAATAATCCCTTTTCAGCACCCTCCTTTCTCCTTCCTCACACACCCCTCCACTGAATCCCCTCTTCTTTTCTACTATTCCCTCTTCTACTTTATTTGTTTATATATTTTGGTTTTTCGAGGTAGGGTCTTGCTCTAGCCCAGGCTGACATGGAATTTACTATGTAGTCTCAGGGTGGCCTTGAACTCACAAGGATCCTTCTATGTTTGCATCCTGAGGAAGAGAAGAGAGAGAGAATGGACATGTCAGGGCATCTTACTACTGCAAACAGACTCTAGATGCATGTGCCACTTTGTGCATCTGGCTTTACATGGGTATTGGGGAATCAAACCTTGGCCCACAGACTTTGCAAGCAAGCTCCTTTAACTGCTGAGCCATCTCCCCAGCCCTCTCTTCTACTTTAATGTCTTTTTTACTAATAGTTTTAAGTCCATTTAGGAGAGTCTCACAACTGGTAAGATTCTCTAAGAGGGGACAGCTTTCCACCCTGAATATTCAGTTGTTGCATTGCATATGAATTTTAAAAAAACCTCTGGGGGGCTGGGCATGGTGGTGCACGCCTTTTATCCCAGCACTCAGGAGGCAGAGGTAGGAGGATCGCTGTGAGTTGAAGGCCACCCTGAGACTACATAGTTAATTCCAGGTCAGCCTGGGCTAGTGCGAGACCCTACCTCAAAAGAAAAACAATTTAAAAACTTGTGGCCCTTTTCTTAAAGCCACACATTGTCACTTGCACATCAGTCACCTGTCTGAAGAGCTCTAGGGTAGACTAGGTTAAGATGCTGAACTCTCTCTGAATTGGTCTGTCTCATACATTAAGATGACTCTCTTAAGCCATCTTTTAAGTCATTCTTCCAAACCCGGTGGTCACTTGCATGCCTCTGTAGCCAGTTGGTTGCTGGCTTTGCTCCTGCTGCCAAGGAGGGAAGTGGAGGATGGTGTCCCGGGATGGACTGACAGCATATTCTGGGATGCTGTCCTTGTCTCCCTGGAGCATATTCCCTCAGTAAGGGACAGGAACAGAGTGGCCCACGAAGGTAGGTGGAGGTCCCACTGACGGCCACAGAAGCACTCTGCTGGTGTGTTGACAACAACCCAGCATCTTCTGAACAAGCATCAGCAACATTCCACGATGACTGGTTGATGTCCCAAGCTTGTTATCTGTGTCCTGCATCACTGCGTCTTCAGCGGCACCTCCTTTGTTCTAGTGTACGCAGTGTTTGGATTCACCAGCGTGGTGAACCTCATCATAGGACTGGAGCAAGATGGCATCATTGACGGCTTCATGACACACTACTTGAGAGAGGTAAGATGGCGCACCTTGGTCATGTGACTCAAACACGGCATTTCTTCCTTTAGTCACCTCATTTAGGGGAAGGAGGTTTCTTCCTATTCTAGGCTCCGACTCATGTGACAAGTGAACCAAGCCAGGCATTTTGCCCGTGCTAGTCCTCCCTCACTGCTGAGGTACCTACTTTTCCTTTAAATGGGGGACTTTAAATGAGTGTAGTGCTTGGGTAGCTGTTACTAAATTATGATCTCTGAAATCCCAAATTGATCTTAAATTTATGTGATACCAAAGCTGGGCATGGTGGCTCATGCCTGAAACCCTAGCACTTGGGAAGCTGAGGCAGGAGACTTGAAGCCAGTCTGGGCTACATGTAGTAAGACCCTATCTCAAGAAAATTGTGAGGCACCAAACATGAGTACCTAAGTTATTTGATTATGATAATTAACACCCTTCTACCTAAAATTGCACTTGAAGAAACTAGTCTTATTATAATCTGAGCTGAATCCAGCCCCTGAAAGGTTAAGTAGTCAACTCAAGGTCACACAGGAAATAAATAGCAGAGCTGGAAGTATACTCTCTCTCTTTCAAACAATGAGGAGCTTTGTATGTCACCCCGGGGGTTTACATGGTGTACAGTATATGAGGGGGAGAGTGTGAACCAAGTAATAAGGCTTGCAGGGAAGGGTCTATTCCATACCTGGGACATCTCTACCATTGCTTCTGCAGGGCCAGCAAGGGCATGATGGTGTCCGGAGGCAGCACAGGGGGAGCAGAGAGGGGGTGAGTGTCAGGGACTTTGTGTGCCTGGAATGAATAGGGATTGGGGACCAGTTGGGTATGATTGTTGTGAAGGCCAAGATGGTGTTCTGATTCCTGCTTTGGAGTTTGTTAGAACACTGGTGGTGTTAAGTCAGATGCACAAGAGGATGAGTAAAGTTGTAGTCTCACATTCCCACCACCCAAGTCGGAGCGGTTTCTTCTTAGTAGAGTAACACCGGTTAGTTCTGCTCTTTGATTTGTAGCACAGGTCTGGTGTGGTGCACTTAGATGTTTGAGTCGTGTTTAAGGTAGATGTCTTTTCAATGCTTTCTTTAGGGCGAACCCTATCTGAACACTGCCTATGGACACATGATCTGCTACTGGGATGGCTCTGTTCACTACCTGATGTACCTGGTGATGGTGGCAGCCATCGCATGGGAGTAAGTTGGTTCCTTTGGTGTGTGGGCCTCCTTACTAACTGATGAGGGCATGCGCATAGAGGCAAATACATAAACAGCTATGCCAGATGGGAGTGTGCATTGCATCGGTATGAGTTGGGTGTAACTTTATTTTCCTTGTACCACTGCCTTTTTGAACATATCCCTTTGAATTGCTCCCCAACCATGGTGACAGCTCAGGCAGAATGACCCCTTAGTTTTGGGCTTGTTTTTTTTTTTTTTTTTTTAAAATACATTTTATTGACAACCTCCAGATCATATATGCAATGTTCCCTGATTGTAATCCCCTCACACCACCCTCCTTTGTCTTCCCTTTTGAGCACCCCCTCCATGGAACCTCCTTTTTTCTAATTGGCTCTTCTTCTATTTTGTCATTTCCCCCCTCCTATTATGCAGGTCTTATGGAGGTAGTGACAGCTACTGTGAGGACATGAATGAATGCCATGGCCACTTTGTGTCTGGGATACAGAGTGTCAAAGCACTCCACTCCATCCTTTGGCTCTGAACATTCCTTTTTTTTTTTTTTTTTTGGTTTCTAGATAGGGTCTCACTCTAGCCCAGGCTGACCTGGAATTCACTATGTAGTTTCAGGGTGGCCTTGAACTCATGGCGATCCTCCTACCTCTGCCTCCCTAGTGCTGAAATTAAAGGTGTGCGCCACCACGCCCAGCTTCTGAACATTCTTTCTACCACCTCTTCCACAAAGGTCCTGAGCCTTGGAGGGTGTGACAGATGTCTCAGTGCTAAATGCTCCACTGTCATCTCTTCTCAGCACTCTGGTGGTCACTGCCATCTGAAAATGAGAAGCTTCTCTAACCAACAGTGAGAGTAGCATTACTATTTAGGCATAAACATAAATATTTAGAGGGCATAATATATCCAATTAGCCATACAACAGTAGTAGCTTCCCAACTAGGGCTTCTGACCTTCCCAGCCATAGGCTTTTGACTAGGTTTTTCAGCCCCTGGAAGGAATTGCCACGTGTGAAGCCAATCTCAGGTCCAGTCAGGGTCTGCTTATGTTTTCTCATAAGAACACTCTTATTTTTAGGAATCAAAGTACAGCAATTCCAACTCAAAGCTTCCGTCTCACTTCAGTGGAGAGTTTCAGGCATAGCTCCAGGTGTTGGAGCTACACCTGGGCTTGGGGCTTGGTCATTCCCTTCAAAGCTGTGTGGCTGGCTCCCCTGAGAGAAAGTGTGTCCTTGGGGTGAAGTTTGCAGCAAGAGTTGCTGTTTTCTGGGTACTAGTACTCCCCGTCGTGAGATGCCTGCTGCAGCTCACGGGCACGGTGCACTCTTTGGAGATTTCTGTGACAGGGGCCTTTGCATCATGCCAATCCATGAATTAAGCAGTGTCTGAATTTTTACATCCCAACCATTGTGGGTTACCCACAGCTTCTTTCTGTGTCAGGAAGGCAGTCTTTTCTTTTCTTTTTTTCCCCACAATTTCATATACACACACACAACACACACACACACACACATATATTTTTGACCACTTACCTCTACTGTCTTATCTTATCCCCCTTCCCACTAAATTGTTTCTTCATCCCAAGAAATACTTTCTTCTTTCCATTTTGTGTGTGTGTGTGTGTGTGTGTGTGTGAGAGAGAGAGAGAGAGAGAGAGAGAGAGAGAGAGGAGAGAGGGAGGGAGGGGAGAGGAAGGGAGATAGACACACAGAGAGATTGACTCACTTAGTCTGGTTAGGGTTGCTTACATGAGCATGGGTGGGGTTATTTACTGGAGTACAGGCAATTTACCTCCTCCACCAACCATTAACTGCCAATAGCTACTGCGGGAGGAGTGGGGTCTTGTGAGCCCCTCCCCAGGATGGAATGTTGACAGGCTCAATCTTGTGCAGGAAACCTTAGTTTTTGTGAATTCATGAGTCTAATAGCCGTATCTTATCCAGAAGACAGCCCAGAAGGCACAGTCTTTTAGGAAGGATTCTTTTGAGAAGGTTCAGCCTTCCCCAGCCTCCACTTGGCTCCGAGTTAGAGAAAGTCATGTGGTGCTGGCCCTTGGAAGGCTGAAATGCAGCTTCATTGGCTGTGCCCCCTTGCTCCCCATCATGCGCTCAAGGAGCCTATCTTCCTGAGACATCCTTGTGGGATTGGTCCATTCAGCCCGTGGGCTGAGAGAGGGAAGAAAACACCCAGCGCTCTCCACCTCTGTTTCCCCCAGAGCATCTCCTTTTGGAGTCCTCACAGCCTCTAGTATGTAGCCGCTGGGGGATCAGTTGAAGGAACATTTTGCCATAGTTGAGATTAGGGCAGATGCCTGACAGCTCCTTTAGAACACATGCTTCCACCCCTGGGGTTTTGGCCACAACTCTGTGTTGTCATGAAAAGCCCATTTACATCCTAGTACTCATATGTACAGTGATTTAAAATATGGATCCAGTGTCTTTTCTTTGAATCTTCTTTCTCCTTGCACGCCGTGAGCTTTGCACACAACAGAAAAATGCAGAAGTCTGCTCATCAATGACCACGGTGCAGTTCTGCAGCAGATCAAGGTGGCAGGGGCAAGGGGAATTTCTTATTCAAAGAACACAAAGAAACCTCCATAGTATATCACATGTGGAAATGATCGCTAAGGCTGTGCTCATTACTCATTCAGTACATTTCTGTTCATGTGCTCTGCTAGTTAGAATCAGAAACAATGATGACAACCGTCCTTTTGCCAATAGTATCCAAAGACACATTCACTATGCCAAGACTTTTGTTCTTGTTCTTTCAGGGAAAGTTACAGAACCATTGGCTTATATTGGGTCGGGTCCATTATAATGAGCATTGTTGTTTTTGTGCCTGGAAATATCGTAGGTAAGGCATTTTCACTTTAACATTCACTTCCTGTTTTTGAATGATGGGCTCTTTTAGGCAGGGAAGTCATTTTATAGCTTTATAATAGAGGACTGGATAGCAACCTTATGAAAACTATTTTGCATGATTATTCCTCTTCCCTTTGGTGGTTTCACCTTTTCAGAAGTGCCTGAGAGCAGCTTTCAGCAAAGTGCCTTGAAAGTTAGGTGGCTTTAATGTGCAAATGCTGTTTACAATTTTTTTGTACTATACAGAACTCCTGACACACTAGGAAAACTTAAGTACACTTGAAGATTAAGATTTTTTTTTGTTTATTTTTAATTTTTTTTATTTGAGAGTGGGTCCTGGGGAATCCAGCCTCGAACTGGGGTCCTTAGGCTTCACAGGCAAGCGCTTAATCACTAAGCCATCTCTCCAGGCCCAAGATTAAGATTTTTTTTTTTTTTTGGAGAGAGACACAGAGAGAGACAGAGAGAGAGGGAGAGGAAGACAGATAGAGATGGGAGCACCAGCAGCCTCTCAGCTGCTGAGAAAGAAATCCATATGCGTGTGCCCCCTTGTGGGCAAGTGCAGCATTGCGCCCTTGTGTCACTTTGCATCTGGCTAAACATGGGACCTGAAGATTGGAACTGCTGGAGATTGGAGCCGGTGTTCTTAGGCTTAGGAGGCAGGCGCCTTAACCGCTAAGCCATCTTTCCAGCCTGAGATTAAGATTTTTGAAGGCTAAAGTAAGAGATTGTTGACATGTGGAGAAAATTAGGATATATACACTTTTTCAATACTGTATAGATGAGTCATTGATGTTAGTGAACATCTAATAGTTTTAAATTCACTTTTTTGGTTTCATCTTATACAACATATTGCCTGGTCCATAACAAAATTTTCAATGATTTGAGGTGAGAGATATCTTAAATATTACTTGTGCTTACCTATGCTTGGGAAAACTTTTGACTTTATTTTTCTCTCTCTTTTAAATAGGGAAATATGGAACACGAATTTGCCCTGCCTTTTTCTTAAGCATACTATATACCTGTCTTCCTGTCTGGGCTGGTTTCAGAATCTATAATCAGCCACCAGAAAGTGAAAATTATCCCTCAAAGGTGATTTTAAATTCTTCTTTTATTATTTTTTTTGAGAGGGAGAAAGAGGGAGAGAGAGTGAAAAAGAGAGAGAGAGAGGGAGAGAGAGAGGGGGAGAGAATGGGTGTGCCAGTGCCTTTTAGCCACTGTGAATGAACTCCAGACACATGCGCCCCCTTGTGCACATGTGCAACATTGCATACTTGCTTCAATTTGCATCTGGCTATGTGGGACCTGGAGATTTGAACATATGTTCTTAATCTTCACAGGCAAGCACCTTAACCACTAAGCCATCTCTGCAGCCCTGATTTTATTATTTAAGTGTAACCTTGTTCTCAAAGGGCTATTGTCCCCTGGCCACCAAATTGCACTGTGCTTCCAAGGGGAGGAGCATTTGTAGGCATTCAGTCTGACTGCTCAAGTGTAACATTTGTTTTTCCTAATGCGACAGATGGTCTGCATTTGCTTCTCTTAGCCAGGCCACAGTTTGGGGAACATCCTGTGTCAGTGGACCTTGGCTTTTGTCATCCCATTCTTCAGTAGTGTGCTAGGTGAATTCCAGAGTGTGTGACTTGCCTCAGTTGTTAATGGCTTGCATGAGAGCACTTAGACACCTCTTTAAGTGACACCAATACATTTATTGCCCCAAGATGAGGCTGGGGAGCTACTACAGTTCAAGGTAATCCAGAAAGCTAGGGCCCAAGATATCCAGGCCTATGGACACTGACTGAAGGACCTATTCAGAGATCCCTCCTGTCCATTCACAGCCAAAGTGGCTAAGGTAGCTTGGCTTGTACTCTGTTAAATTCTTCATTTCTAAGCTAGTGCTATCTTTCTTCCTCTTTTATGAATATTAGATCCTTGGGCAGAGTCATTTAAGCAAAACTACTATGTGAAAATATAAATGACTTGCTAGACATAACTATTCACTTTACAGAAACATTTTAAAAATAGAGTTCATTAAATAACTTTTTGGGAGTGCTAGGGATACAGTCAGTGACCATCTGCATGCTAAACAACTCCTCGACCACTGAACTCTACCCCCAGTCCTAAAATACACTTTAGTGTACATGTATTTCTTTTGTAAATATTTAGATGTGCTGTGTAAACTCAAGCAACCACACTGGCAGCTGGTACACAAATAGCAACCTAGTCAGCCCCTGCTTCGTTGCTTTGAGAGGCCCCTATGTCAGTGTGTGGGCAGTGTTCACACCTGCAAGCCCAGAGCACGGGAGGCAGAAGAGGAAGACTGTGAGTTTGAGGCCAGCCTGGGCTACAAAGAACTCTACACCACTCTACACCAGTCTCAGCTACATAGTAAGACTTATCTCAACAACCCCACAAGACGATGTATGATGGGAAAATGAACATCTCAACTATTAATAGTGCTATAACAGGTTTATGCATTACTTTCTACAGTTTTATTTTTCAAGTAAATGTATTTTACTTTTATAATCATGAAAATGTTATTTCGAGAAAAAAAAATAGGGGCCAGGGAGATGGCTCAGTGGATAAAGTGCTTGCCACCCAGCGTGAGGACCTGATTATGATCCCCAGATTCCACATAATGCCAGAAGCTGTGACAGGGCTTCCGTAATCCCGGGACACCTCAGGTGAGATGGGAGGTGGAGATAGGAGAATTTCCCAGAGGCTCGTGAGTGCACTAGCCTGGTGTGTGCAGAAGTGAATAACATGAACAAGAGACCCTGCTCCAGACAAGGCAGAAGCAGAACCGACCCAGACAGTTGTCTGCTGACTTCGACACCGACACATCCCAAAATAAAATGAAGAAAAAATATGGACTAGAGTTTAGAAGGGCCCTTCAACATCCTTTAATTGCACAGAAGCAACTAGAACTTGAGAATCTCTAAGGCCCGTGGCCAGTGGCCTAGGATGTGAATTGTGAATCTTCAGTGTTCTCGCACCATGCACCATCATGCCATTTAATGTGTTAGTGGATTTAGGGTTCTTCTGTGGGGCTGTGGGGCTGCTCTGTAATGACAAACTCTCTCTTAGGTTATTCAAGAAGCCCAAGCAAAAGACCTGCTGAGAAGACCACTTGATTTAATGTTGGTTGTGTGTCTCCTCCTGGCAACTGGGTTCTGCCTGTTTAGAGGCTTGGTAAGTAGAATAGATCAAAATGAGTATGTATGTATGTCTGTATACATATCAAATGACTCTTGTTAACCTGGACCCTTGAACTGGCTTCCTGCCACTCACTAACCCTCAGGCCTGCACCCCCAAGGGGCAGCTCATCCTGGGTTATTGAATACCACCTCCTTCAGGTCCTTAGATCAAACTCTATCCAAAAACATCAACTTTTCCTTATTTTACAACTCCTTAGCTATTAAATCGCATTCTCTCAGCTTTGTGTTTTCAATTTAAATAAGAATATTTTTACCTTTTTTTCACCCCTGAGATAGGGTCTTACTCTAACTCAGGCTGACCTGGAACTCACTCTGTAGTCCTGGGCTGGCTTTGAACTCACAGAGATCCTCCTACCTCTGCCTCCTGAGTGCTTGGATTTAAGGTCTGTACCAC
This sequence comes from Orientallactaga sibirica, assembly GCA_036365145.1. Lineage (NCBI taxonomy): Eukaryota > Metazoa > Chordata > Mammalia > Rodentia > Dipodidae > Orientallactaga > Orientallactaga sibirica. Next base: position 3,521,733 of record JAEOAD010000031.1, on the reverse strand, counting down.
TATGTCTAGCTTAAATGTGAATATTTTTGGTCAGGGTGATATCATGAGACCCCAGTACAGTGGTGGTACAGGGGGCATACATTTGTTCTTTTTAAAAAAATTTAAAATATATTTTATTTATTTATTTGAGAGAGAGAAAGAGGCGGGGGGGGGGAGAATGGGCACGCCAGGGCCTCCAGCCACTGCAAATGAATTCCAGATGCATGCACCCCCTTGTGCATCTGGCTTATGTGGGTCCTGGAGGATCGAACCGGGATCCTTTGGCTTTGCAGGCAAGTGCTTTAACTGCTAAGCCATCTTCTCCAGCCCCCATACATATGTTCTTAAGAGTAGAGATCATGGGAGTGAGGAAGAGGTGCCTGACCAACAATTCACATTTATGTAGGGTAATGTGAATTTTTCACTGGCCAGAGTAATGCTGAGTAAATCAATAGGTATGGAGTCTGATAAACATGAGGACACATGGCATTTTAAGTTTTTTTTTTCTCTTTGTCCCTTGTCACTTTTATAGTGTCAAAGTTAAGAACAAGATTTATAAGCTTTGGAGTTGGAGTTCTGGCCATTTATTAGTTCTGTTGCCTTAGAAAAATGACCCAATCTCTTTGACCCACAGTTTTCTCATCTGTAAAATACCAGTGCCCACCTTATAGTACTGGTTTTTAATTTTATTACTATTTTTTGTTTATGAGAGAGAGAGGGAGGGAGGAAGAATATGGGAATGTCAGGACCTCTAGCCAGAACAAATGAACTCCAGATACATGAGCCACCATGTGCATCTGGCTTACGTGGGTTCTGGAGAATCGAACTTGGGTCCTTAGGCTTTGCAGTCAAGCACTTTAACTGCTAAGCCATCCCTCCAGCCCTTATAGTACTGTTTTGTAGATTAAGATAATGGGCACCAACCTCCTGGTACAGGCCTTTGAACACAGAAAGTACTTACTAAGCAAATACTGTTCCTATCTTCACTAATCAGTGAGCCTTCCCAGTGAGCCAGTCTTATAAATTTATTCTTAGCAGAAACACATTTGGGAAGCTCAGAATTAGTTTGGTTAGTTATTATTTTGGTTTTCAAATGCACTTCAATCACAAATTACCATTCTAAACCTGCCAGTGTAAACTGATGTAGCTAACGCATTGTGTTGAGGTTCTCTGGCTATACAAAGAGGCCCTTTAGGATTCAGGGTTAGGTGTTGTTTGAAGAGTTGTCTCTGTTTGTGGGTGACCAGTTTATTCCTATAGGAGTGGACTGAGATGATAAAATACTCAGAAAAGGGAAGTAAGGGATGGAGAGGTGGCTCAATGGTTAAGCATGCTTGATTGCAAAGCCTGATAGCCCAGCTTTGATTCCCCAATACCCATGTAAAGTCAGATGCACAAAGTGGTGCATGTATCTGGAATTTGTTTATAGTGGCAAGATGCCCTGGCACATTCTCATTCTCTCTTTCCATACAAATCTCTCTCTCTCTCTCTCTCTCTCTGTCTATATATATATATATTTAAAAAAGACAAGAGAAGTGAAGAAGGCCAGGTCATAGACCACAAGATGGGTCTTTGGCTAGTTTGCTATAATTCCCAAAATTCACACACCAGCCCATAATGAGAACCAGCTGTATTTCTGCACAGCCCTACCCACTTCCTTTTGCAACTGAGAAAAAGATGTGTACATGTGTGGTGGGAGGGATTCTGGGTAAGGGGCTCATTTTTTTTTTTTTTAAATCAACTCTGTTACTGGTCTATAATCTAAATGTTATCTAGGTGGGACATTTAATTTATGGCCAATGACATATAGAATGGTGCTTGAGGGAGGTGACTCAATGTGCCAAAGAGACACTTGTCTTTTTTTTTTTTTTTTTTTTTTTTTTGGTTTTCTGAGGTAGGGTCTCACTTTGGTCCAGGCTGACCTGGAACTCACTATGTAGCCTCAGGGTGACCTCAAACTCACAGTGGTCCTCCTAACTCTGCCTCCCAAGTGCTGGGATTAAAGGCGTGCGCCACCACGCCCGCGACACTTGTCTATTTCTATGGCCCAAAGTCTACTTTGCTGGGACCAAACCTGCTCTTTCAAAGTGGATAGGAAGTGGCTTCAGACAAGAAGACCTTGCTTTCAAATTATTATTCCTAACTGCCCCTAAAGGCCAAAGGCCTTATACTTTGTGAGAAACTAGAGAGGAGTGTTATTTTTTATTTTTATTTTTAGGTTTTTCAAGGTAGGGTTTCACTTTAGCCCAGGCTGACCTGGAATTCTATGTAGTCTCAGGGTGGCTTCAAACTCACAGGGATCCTCCTACCTCTGCCTTCTGAGTGCTGGGATTAAAGGCATGTGCCACCATGCCTGGCGAGTATGTTTTTAAAAAACATTTTATTTATTTGACGGGGGTGGAGGGGGAGTGGGGGAGGAAAGCAGATAGAATGGGCACACCACAGCCTCTAGCCACTGCAAACGAGCTCCAGATGCATGCACCACCTTGTGCATCTGGCTTACGTGGGAACTGGGGAATCAAACCTGGGTCCTTTGGCTTTGCCGGCAAGTGCCTTCACCACTAAGCCACCTATCCAGCCCTGAGGATACTAATTTTGAATCTTGCAAAGTATAGAAGGATTAATTTGGTTCAGAAATGTATCTTTCTTCCAGCAGGGATTAACTAGTCACTCCCAGGAAAAGTGACACTGGCCATGCTCTGGCTGGCTAAACTTAAACTAGGAATGTCAGCAGAATGATTTGCAGGGAGCAGTAGCTTCCGTGACCCGCTCCACTATTAACCTTGGCTCAGTCCCTTTTGAGAGGTCTGCAGACTTTCTGTTCTGTCTCTGTCAGTGCTGTGCCTGTAAGATGCAGAATAGCTCGTGACTAAACTTGGCACACTTCGCCTTATCAGCAAACCCAAGAACCAGACATGACTGTATAATGAGTTCGTCATTTCTGTCCTTAGATTGCTTTGGATTGCCCAGCTGAGGTCTGCCGATTATACACACAATTTCAAGAGCCCTACCTGAAAGATCCTGCTGCTTATCCTAAAATTCAGGTCAAGTAGTTTCAAAGCTTAAGATGTTTCCCAAGTTATTACTTTTTTTTTTTCTCTTTCAACTGGGAAAATGTGATCCTATGTAGAAAATAGAAATTAGCATTTAATCTTTGAAAATGTTAATCTTTTGTGCTTTCTGTTCAGGCCAGGCTAATTTGCTTTTTTTTGTTCAATACAGATGCTGGCATACATGTTCTATTCTGTCCCTTACTTTGTGATTGCGCTTTATGGCTTAGTGGTCCCTGGATGTTCCTGGCTGCCTGACATAACGCTCATGCATGCTGGAGGTCTAGCCCAGGTACTAAGAATATCCTCTTTTGAGAAGGTTCATATGAAAATATATTTTTCAGTGTTTTGGAGTGGGAAATAGTTTTTTAGTTTTTTCTTTAGGAAAAACAAAATAGAGGGACTAGAGGAATGGTTTGGTGGTTAAGGAACTTGCCTGCAAAGCCAAAGGACCCAAGTTTGATTCCTTAGAACCCACCTAAACCAGATGCATAAGGGGGTGCATGCATCTGGAGTTCATTTGCAGTGGCTGGAGGCCCTGGTGTGCCCATTCTCTCTCTCCCTGTCTATTTCTCTCTCAAATAAAAAAAAAAATAGATACCATGATACTATCTGGTATCTGTGTCATCTAGTTATGCAGATGAAGAACCCAAGGTTAAATGACATTCAAGGATTTTCCCAAAGTCAGATAACCATTAGGTGACAGTGTTACAGGACTATTTTTTTTAATTGTCTATTTTTATTTATTTATTAGCAACAGACAGAGAGAGAAAGAGGGAGGGGGGAGAGAGAGAGAGAGAGAGAGAGAGAGAGGGAGAGAGAGAGAGAATGGGCATACCAGGGCCTCCAGCCACTGCAAACTCCAGATGCATGTGCTACCTTGTGTATCTGGCTTACATGGGTATTGGGATATCGAGCCTTGAACCAGGGTCCTTAGGCTTCACAGTCAAGTGCTTAACCACTAAGCCATCTCTCCAGCCCTACAGGACTATTTCTTAACCTAGGAACACTAGGACTACTAAAAAGGAGTTGAGAGCTATAATCCCCAAGTAGTCTATCTAAATTTTAAGAGTTCAGAATTCTACTGCTGCTATACTATGTGGTATAGAATCAAGGCAGATGCTTTAATGTACTTTCTGCTTCTGGAAAGCTGGGCCTGCCATTTAGTTCCTTGCCCTGGCACCTAGCCAGGCTCCTGCCTGACAGCTACTGCAGTGACCTGGGAATGAGGGGTGGTTCATCCAGAAACTAAGCGTTATATACTTGTAGTGCAGTAATCGGGGTGGCAAAATGACACTAGAATCTACAGGGTTGAAGACGTTGCAGTATTTATGAGGTCACTGGGTGAAATCCCTCACAGGCTGCTTGGATTTCTATTCCTAGAAGATCTGATAGAGCAACCAGAGGCAGGCACCTCCTTTGCTCCCTTTCCTTGAACACTCAACCCCATCTTTTTTTTTTTTTTTTTTTTTTTTAGGTAGGGTCTCACTCTAGCCCAGGCTGACCTGGGAGTCACTATGTAGTCTCAGGGTGGCCTCGAACTCACAGCAATCCTCCTACCTCTGCCTCCCGAGTGCTGGGATTAAAGGCGTGTGCCACCATGCCTGGTCCCATCTTTTTTGTTGTTGTTGTTTTTTGAGGTAGGATCTCACTCTAGCTCAGGCTGACCTGGAATTCACTATGTAGTCTCAGGGTGACCTCCACTAACCTCTGGCTCCCAAGTGCTGGGATTAAAGGTGTGTGCCACCACAACTGGCAAAGTCAGTTTTTTAAAAAAACATTTGAGAGAGAGAGAATGGGTATGCCAGGGCCTATAGTCACTGCAAACAAACTCCAGACACATGCACCACTATGTGCATCTGGCTTATGTGGGTCCTGGGGAATTGAACCTGGGTCCTTAGGTTTTGCAGGCAAGTGCCTTAACCACTAAGCCATCTCTCCAGATCTTAATCCCATCTTTTTAAAATTTATTTTTATTAGATATGGACATATTTAGTATGTAAACAACACATGTTAGTATCATCCTTTCCCTCCTCCCTGCCCCTTTTCTGAAGAGGCCTTCCTCATTGGGTAATCCCATCTTTTAAAATAAACTCTAAACAGACAATTTTCAGTTTCTTTAGGCTCAATTGCTCTGCAAAGTGGTGCCTGTGTCTGTAATTCCAACATGCCTATACCCATGGAAGGTGGAGCCAGGAGCATCTCAAAGTTTGTAGGCCAGCTAGTCTGGTCTTCACAGGGGCAAACACGGGAAGTCTTAGACAAGGTGGAAGGAAAGGTCCAACACCCCAAGGTTGTCCTCTGAACCTCCACATATGTACACTGTGGCAAGCATATACCCATACACACACAATACACAAATAAGACTAGTTTAAAAAGTATATTTGTAAAGACAAAATTAATCTACAAAAGGACATGTTTTCATGTTTGAGACAGGGTCTTGCTGGGTAGCCCAGGCTGGCCTTAAACTCGGGATCCTCCTGCCTCGACCTTCAGAGTACTGGGGTTTCTTGTACTTGTACACTAGAGACCAAAGTGGGATCCTAGATCCTCCCACTTTCTGGCTGTTATGTGTGTAAATAGCACCTTTGCATCAAGCAGGTCAAGCCAAAACCCGGGAATAACTCTTTATACCATGTCCCCCCCACCATCATCTTCATATAAGCCTATTTCTAGGTCAGGCCAGGTCAGTACTGTTCTATTTCTCAATCCACCTAGGTCTTACAGCTCCATTGCCACTACACTAAGTCTGGGCTTCCATGAACTCATTTCACACTCCCTGTTTTATTTGCCGTGTTGGTAAGGGTGGGGCTGTGTGCTCTGCTGCAGTAACAAGTACTCAGTGGCTAAACACACTAGGAATGTAGTTTTGCTTATGTGAAGATCATATGGGATATTTTCAAGAGCCAGATCTGGTACCAACTAGCTATAGAGGCTAGTGAATTTGAGTGTCTCTGAAGCAATGGTGTGACGAATGCATAGAAATATCTTTGCAAGTGTTTTCAATTTTCATTTTAAATACCCATTTAAAGATGAGGAAGCTGAGGCCCAGGACATCTTGGTTAACCTGGCTAGGGTCAGTGTCACCGCAACACTAAATGGCAGAATAGGGAAAAGAAATCCCATAGGACTCCAAAGCCCGTATTCTCCACTGTATTATCTCCTCTGGAAATGATTAGCTATGCTAGTCTTACTCTGTATGTGGCATGGAGGAGGTGGAGAACCACTATGGGCTGAGCGTGGTAGTGGGAGACAGTGACATCTGAGCTGTGATCTGAGGGTGGAACGGGACTTTAGTAGGTTGAGCTTCTCCAGATAATAGCATTTAGGCATGGAAGTGCAGGTCAAGTAATACACAGCTTTTGTTTTCTTGGCCTGCTTCCCCTCCCTTTTTCTCCTGTACCCTCTAGGACACAGGGCCTCATCCTCACCTCTCTTGCTAGCCAATCCAACAGCTACTATCTATGCATTGCTTCAGTTGGACCTCTTCTGCATGCCATGTTTTGGTTTGCCCAGAGCCTTCAGCCAAGACAGTATTCTTTGAGTGTCCTCAGCTAGGAGGCTGGCAGAGGACTGATGTGGGAGCAGGGTCAAGTTTCAGGAAGACAGAACTAGGTACGGTTAAAGACCAGCCATGTGGAACAGAGGCATGTGGCCGACTTAGGCTCAGGAAGGGCATAGCCCATAGGCCATGGGGCTAGAGCCTATGGCAATAAGACTAATCCCACACTCTGTGGATGAGGCTGTTTCTAAATGTGTTCCCGTGACTCCGCAGAAATCCCAGTTTGACAAGGTAACCCGAAGCCACTCTTGCTATTGCGTGCCAAGACCCAGAGCCTCAGTCTTAGCCCAACTGAGGTGAAGAGTGGCATAATCTAAGATTTAGTGTCTTATGTCCTCCTGGCTCTTGGTTGGGCTTTATTATCTACTTATTCCTACTGTCAGCCTAAGGGAAATATAGACATGCCATAGCAAAACAAAGCATATTACCAACGCTGAGATTTGTTTTGTGTTTAGCAAATACAAAGTTATGAGATGGCCTTGTTAATAATTCTGAGTAGAATGGTCTATTAATATAGGTATGAAGAAATGTTTTAAAGATTTTTTTTTGTATTCTGACAGTCACAAGACCATTGTTGTTGAACGTTTATTGAGCTCTAACAATGTGATAGATGCCACACAAAACATTAGACATAGTACCTGCCCAGCGGGCTTACAATCTAATCTAAGGTTATGAATCGTTTTTTAATGTTGCCATGAGCTTACTGTTCATGAAAATGAGGTATTAACTGCACTAGTCAGTGCAGGAAAGGGCCCACGGAAGCAGACTTTTTAGGCAGGCTCCCTACACAAGTACACACAACTGTTCCTGTTACTTATTCTCTTAAGTATGAGTGTCATTTTTTTTTTTTTTTGGTGATTTTGTGATGTGTATGACTGTCTATAAAGATAGAGCCACTAAACCCACATTTATGACAAACCAGGGTTCAAAACTGGCCTCTAGTCCAGAAGAAAAGTCTAGTTATATATTCAGAAAAAACAGCTATTCAAAATAGGTCTTAGGGAAAATACTGCCAGGAGCCAAGTTCCTGTTGAGAGTTCCTAGAATGTCCACAACAGCAGCTCCTCAAGGCAGCCCCCAAAGTGCTATTTATTCTCAAGAACTTTTGTTCTTGGAGCCCAGAGAGGCAAAGACATTGCTGGGTCATTTGGGCATCTGGCCCAGGAAGTGTGTCTGAGGGCAGAGCCCTCTCAGTGTCCATGGATCATAATGCAGATAATCCACTTGTTGGTCCTTGTCAACATTTCAATCTCCAGAGAGGAGCAAAAATGTACTGGAGGTATCCAGAATATATCAGTAATTTGTAAAATTGTAGCCCATTAAAATATCTGCTAGTGATAGAAATTCATAAACACACTGCTTATAAAAGCTTGCCCTTGTCTTGGGATGATAAAGTCAAACAGTAATAGAGCTTTCATCTAACCACTTAGAATTAATTGATTTCACATGAAAGGAAATAGAAATATATTTAAAATGAATTATTTAGTGATTTATTCTTACACTTCTGTGTGTTTAGATTGTACTTTAATCCCGGTGAACTAACAATTCACTACTAATTATATCCCAATTCTCCATCCTTTATTCCTGTGTATCTTGATTTTCAACAAGACAAGAACATATAGAATTGGGGTTTGCATTCTGCAATGAGGAAATACTCTTAGGAGCTTTAAATCCTGATATGGCCTGTATTACAGTTTTCCTCTGTGCTTAGTTAGTAAAAGTATCAAAAACAACCCAAGTAAAGTGCAGCTGGCACATTTATGAATGTCTACGTGTATAAAAAGAGGGAGGCCCTTGCCCTTGCTGAAACTCAGATTATGCTGACAAGCTACAGTACGTGCCTGTGCATCTACCTGCCATGTTATGAAGTAATCATACTCCTACCCACCATCAAGCTGTGAACAACTTTATCTTAAAAAACAACCCTTAGTGTTAACAAATTGCATAAAACAAGTACAGGAGTCGATTCTAAAATGCACGAGATGGTTGAGGGCTAGCTCTCAGTAGTGACAGACTGACAGATGAAGCTGAGGCCCCTGGCGCTTCTCTTTAAATGGTTGGGAATGCTGAATGAACTTAAGCTCCTTAAACGCAGGACTTCATTTTTATTGGAACAGTTTGTGAGATTCAGCTAAGTCTTTGTAGGATTTCCAGAATTTAAATCAGAAAAAAATAAAATGCAGATGTTATTCAGATTTTTCTTTTGAATTGAGTAACTAATGCTTGACATAGTTCAGTAGGTAGATTAAAAAACACAATTGGCATGACAAAAACCATGCTTAACAAAGTATACTTTATTTAAGCCAGGTGTGGTGGCACCCGCCTTTAATCCCAGCACTTGGGAGGCAAAGGTAGGAGGATCACTGTGAGTTCGAGGCCACCCTGAGACTACATAGTGAATTCCAGCTCAGCCTGGACTAGAGTGAAACCCTACCTTGAAAAACTAAAGGAAAAAAAAAGTATACTTTACTTGAATAGTTAAATAATTATGTCAAGAATGGTCTTAAACTTAATGAAAGACCAGTATAATAAGTCTGTGGATTGAAGTTATTGTGCCTGTGCGGCAGGTTTTGAGGTCTAAATAAGCCTCCCAGAATGCACTGATCCAAGAGAACAGACTTCGTGCTTATCTACTCTTTGTTTTGTTTGTTTTAATGTAACAGGCTCAGTTCTCTCACATTGGTGCTTCCCTTCATGCTAGAACTGCTTATGTCTACAGAGTCCCCGAAGAAGCGAAAATCCTTTTCTTAGCATTAAACATAGCATATGGAGTTCTTCCTCAGCTCCTGGCCTATCGTTGTATCTACAAACCAGAGTTCTTCATAAAAACAAAAGCAGATGAAAAAGTAGAATAAAATTATACTTCATGTGCTTCCTCTCAAGATGACTGACTCAATATACTGGTACTACTATTTTGCCTCACTCTGCTCCCTTCTCCACCCAGGAACATTTAAGAAAGCACAGGTCCTTGTTTTGCATTGTATGTGTGAACAGCAAGAACAATGGTATTGAGTAGGTTAATTTTCTTTTTTTTTTTGAATGAAAATTGAAGAAGTAGTTTATTTAAAGAAATATATCACATTTATCTGTGAATAAATCTATCTCAACATTCTGCTGCACAAATATGAATGAAAACTACAATTCTAGTGCCTACAAATAGCATAAAAATGAAACTATTCAGAAGTGAATCTGGTCTATGCATATAAAACAATTCAAAACAAAAATCACAGGTTGGAGTATTATTTCTGCATATAAAATGTATATGCTTTATTTTCAACCTTAATATAAAAGGCAGATTATTTTTAAATGTTTGAAAAATGTCTTCCCAAGGAAAGTATATTATTTACTGTTGTTTTAAAAATTACTTTTACTAAAACTTAGTGTGAACCTAAATAGCTAACATGGTATAAGTCAACTTGCTTATTACCCTTAATGAATAATTGTTTTATTGGTGGCTGGAAATATTTTTTATTGTATTTCTGTGTGTATTTTTAATAAAATTATTTTTGACCTTTTATGAAGACAAATCTTATTAAATTTGATACATTTTACATATATATTTTTCATGATAAGTTTTGGCTTATTTAAGAAATCTGTTAAATGTTTCAATTCAAAAATGCCATCTATGTTCTCCTTATGCTTTAGAATGAGTAATGAAGAGGTCTTTTGATGAGTTTCATTAATTTTAAAATAAAATATTCACAAATTTACAAGTACCCTTTAAGGGAAAAGAATTGGATTAACATCCTGTCTCATAAAGAGCTTTTCATATTTGGAACTATGTAAGTATAATAGAGAAACTTAGTATTTTCTATATGACAGAAACAAAACAGAAACATAGCTGCCTCCTCAGTGTGCCCTGGAGCGGTAAGTGGACCGGTGCTTTCAGATCCTCAGCTCCATCACCATCATCATTACCAATGGCTCTAGGCTTTTAGGTCTTCTTACATTTTCTCTTCATGTTCATTAGCTCTAAACCAAAGTAAGAAAACCCACAGAAAATGGGATGCAAGTTAATGCATGCATAGTATTATTGTGGGAACTTAGGGTCACTGAGCTGGTAGGGTCACTGAGCTGGTAAGTACTTTCTTAGATGTGCAGGCAAATCATATTGTCATTCCTTTCCAACCCTCCCAATGTTTTCAAATAACTTAAAATCCAGACAGAACTTAAATTTGTTTTTAAAAAAAGGAAAGAAAAAGAAAATCCTCACCTGCACTTGATTCTATTGTCAACTTGTTGTTAACAATTTTTGCTTTAATATATGAATTACAATTAATACTTCACATTACATATATGAAGCCAAATTACACTACCTTAGTTGTTTACAACCTCAAATCTTACTCCCAGTACACATTCCAATAAATTTATTCTGTAAAAACAATACATTTTTTTTGTTTTTGATTTTTTTTTTACAGCAAACTTTTTAACTACAAATCTCGAATACGCGAAAGATGTTTCAAGGACAAGCATAACAGGATTGATAAAACCCAAACTGACTAAATGTGTTTTCACACTATAAGCTGGCATAAAAATAAATAAAATTCTCTATTATCACAATAGCAACAATCATGTACACATAGTAATGGTTTTCAGATGAATATTAACTATTCTAATTCTAGTTCCAAAAGAAAACAGTTTACTTAAAAGTTTCTCTTTAAGTCAATGAGTTGTCTGGTTTCCCACAAGGGGGCTGCTGATTTCAGCTTTAGAGTGTAAAGTGACCACCTTGAGTGATTAGCTCAAACTGAAATGGCATTGGGGGAAAAGTGAATCATTGCCTTTATTCTGGTATAACATAAAAGACTCAACTAACTTCACATTTATAAACTCTGTGTACATCACATGAGTTTTGAGAAGTCCAAGTTGTCAACTAGCTGTTTCTAATACAGAAGAGATATTGTACAATATGGTTAAACTTTACATACAGTCTAAAAACTGAAAGACAATTTAATTTCATCTTCAGTATGCCAACATTATGTAACTAGGAATTGGTTCCTGGGTTCTGTTAGAGAGTAAACCCAATCCTTGAGTATTATATTGAGTGGTCATCTAAAAATGCTAATTAATATTTGAGTGTTTGGTGATGGTGGAGTAAAGGCAGCAAGAAGATGACTTTCTGCCTTGGTAAAGGATCTGAGACATGGAGAAGTCTGTGCAAAAATCCTGGTACTTCTTAGTGGTTAAGGGCGACTTCATGCAACCAAATAACATGAAATTAAATCCACCTTAAAAAAGGTTAAAATGTCTTTTCCCAACAGAACAGAGAGGAATGTGGATAACGCGCACATAAACTAGGGTTCCATCAATGACGACAAGGACTATGTTGGTTCATATCAAATCCAAGAATATTACACAACCAGACATTAACCTTCTTGTGGTCTCTCTTAATATGCAGCATTCATTACGGTAGTTAGGTCTGTAAAAAAAAAAAAAAAGAAAAGAAAACAGGTCTTTAGAGGAGTTGGGATGCTAACAATGAAGCTACCCACACCTATGGCTGGTGCGTGTACCTGTTTCTTTCCGAGGGTCTACAGCATTACAGTAGGAACAATACTTAGCACAAACAGCTTCTGAGACTTTGCTTTATGCTTATGACAAGTTAAATCCTGTTGTTATTGTTCCACTCAACAAAAGGTCCCCAAGAGTCAACTGTCCACTCTCTGGCAGGACAGAGGGTATTACAGGTGTGTGTTCTGTACAACTCAAGAACATGTTTACTGCTGCAACATAGAAAACCACTGAAAAAGGGTTGCATTCTGTCTTGTGGGACTGTCCCATCAGAAAGGAGGGTAGGCTGCACAAAACTTGGAGTAAACAGAGACTATCTTCATAATATTTACAACTTCAACTACCTGTGGCACACATGGCTTAGAGAAGTGTAAGAGTTACCCAAATTAATGTCTAGTTTTGAACTTTTTGCTTTGAAACAAATATAAAAGATGAAACAAAGGAAGCCTACATCTGTTCTAAATGAGGCATACAGATGGAAAAGGTAAATCTTTTTTTTCATAAAAGAATACTTTAATTTGGATTCAACTTTAAATTGTATCAGGCTATATTTCACCAAGGAATTTTTTTTTAAAGAAAACCTGAGTGACAGACCACTTGGCATATATATTTTTTAATGTTTATTTATTTACTTGCAAGCAGAGAGAAAAAGAGAGAGATAGACAAGAGGTAGACAGAGAGAATGGGCATGCCAGGGCCTCTAGCTACTGGAAATGAACTCCAGATGCATGTGCCCCTTGTGCATCTGGCTTACATGGGTCCTGAAGAATCGAACCGGGATCCTTTGGCTTCGCAGGCAAACATCTTAACTGCTAAGCCATCTTTCCAGCCCCGGAAATGTTATTTTTGTTTACTTAATCACTGACCTAAATAAATTAACCCCTCCTAGTTCTCATGGTATGAATGAACAAAGGAACCTGGGCCCCCAATATTTTTTTTCTAAAAACAGTCCATCTCTCAGTTTCTTCACTAAGTGAATGAACCTGTTTGTAAAGCACACCTATGTACACTTAAGTGGATGTTCTCACTTAACCAAAATCTACATAAGTATAGGACCTTTAAGGAAGGAAAAACTACTAAACCTACCATTTCTTCAAGATGGCAGAAATACATTTCTTAGCCTTCTCTGTCTCTACCAAAACAAGGAAGCTAATCTTAAAATATAAAAATCGCATCTAAAACCTGTGACCTAGGAAAATGCAGTGTCTGGTAACTCTTAATTATTACCAAATAAAGACATTAGATTTAAGACGATACTCATGAATATTTTGAAGGATTCTCCAACCTTGGAAGGAAGAAGTTATCATTTTTAATCAAAGAACCCTTCGCTAGCAGCATCTTTTTATTTATATTAATGTGAAAAGGAATACATTCTATGTTTACAGTGGTAGAAAACTCAAAGTTAACAACCACTCAGTCTATATTAACAAGTATTTTGGGAACAGATCTAACAGTAGCCTCAGAGTATTACTGATGTACAAAAACAAAGTGAAAGTGACTAGAATGTTGCTTCAACTCTAAGAACATTCCTTTTTGTTTTGAAGCAAGGTGCTGTGAAGTGGGTAGCTGCAGAAGCAAATTATAAAATATGAGATTTTAAAATTTCTGTCACCACCACTGTATTCACATCTATACACTTTAATTCATAGTGGTATATATATACAATCTAGGCATGGTACTAAGTCAGCCCTGCTGCTTGCTCTGCATAAGCAGCTGAAATGTATGGTCATGCATCACTGCATTGGACAGAATCTATCTTGAGGCATCTGAATGAGAGGCTCATGGACAGGTTATAGGATAGCAGGAAAGCTGAAGGGTACCTAGAACATACTAGGCAGAAGCCATGAGGCAGAACTCGTAAGAATTCTTTTTTTGTGGAGCACCATTTTTAAGTGAAAAATATTATATTTAGTATGTCTATTAATATTTGGGTATTTGGTGAGTTGAACAGTTAGTTTTCAGAAGTACAAATGGCTAATAAGTAGGTAAAAAATATTCAGCATCCTTAGCATCAGTGAGATGCAAATCAAAACTGAAATTCCATTTCACCCTAGTCAGAATGGCTGTCATCAAGAAATAAAAAAACAGGACTGGAGAGATCGCTTAGTGGTTAAGGTGCCTGCCCGCTAAGTCTAAGAACGTCTGTTCGATTCTCCAGGTCCCACGTTTAGCCAGATGCAGTGGCGCAAGGGAACAATGCCGCACTTGCCCACAAGGATGCGCACGCATCTGGAGTTCGTTCATAGCAGCTGAGAGGCTGCTGGCGCACCCATCCTCTATCTGTCTCTCTCTTACTCTCTCCAAAAAAAGAAATAAAAAAAAAACAAACAACTAATACAGGCAAGGATGCAAGAGGAAAGAGGAACCCTTACACACTGTTGGTATGAATGTAAATTAGTGCAGCCAGGATGAAAATCAGCAATTTCTTCAAAAACCTAAAATTAGAACTTCCATTGATCCTGCTATGCTCCTCATGGGTATATATCCAAAGGAATCAAAGGCATCATACAATAGAGAAACCCACACACCCATATTTACTGTAACATTATTCACAATAATGAAGTTATGAATTTAGCTTGGGTGCCCATCACAGAACACATGGATAAAGAAAATGTGGTACATATACACAATGGAATGTTATTCAGCAAGAAAATAGCTGGAAGTAGAAATCATCATATTAAGTGAAATAAGTCAGACTCAGAAAAACAAATACCACATTTTCTCTCCTACATAGACTCTAGGTTTAAAAGATAAAACATGAATGTAAAAGGGGGCCTATTTGGGAAAAGGAAGGATGAGTGGGAGGGAGATGGACACAAGATGAGGGTAAATACAATGGAGTATATTATACATGGATAAACATCTAATAAACACATTATTTTGTATAACTAACATACACTGATAAAAATCTGGGTATTTAGCACTTTGTAAAAAATATAATAGGCCAGGGGTGGTGGAGCACACCTTTAATCCCAGCACTTGGGAGGCAGAAGTAGGAGGATCACAGAGAGTTCGAGGTCACCCTTAGGCTAAATAGTGAATTCCAGGTCAGCCTGAGCTAGAGTGAGACCCTACCTTGAAAAACCAAAAATAAAAAAAATTACTTACTAATTCATAGAAAATAACTGACAGTATTTGTTGCCAATCATAAAATTTGAGCCCTTAAATGGAAATTATAATTTTGAATCTCTCATGATTTGACAGCCTGTCAACATTTACAGGCTTCTGAAAAGAAGGCAGTGATAGTTTATGATTAATAGGTAAGTATATGGAAGATCCAATTAAATCAGTAAGCAATTTCCAAACAAGTAAAAGCTAGGTGAAGTGCCAAAGAGCCTAACAGATTTTATGTAACAGAGTATGACAGGTTCAGATTCCAACTGCCACTTACAACACAAGAAAGAAATAAAAGGGCCACAAGCAGGAAAGGAAGAAGCCAAAGTACTTATTTGCAGATGACATGGTCCTATATGTAAAAGACCCCAGACTCCACCAGAAAACTCTTTTATCTATCTATGAACACTTTCAGCAAAGTAGCAGTACAGAAATCAGTAGCCTTGCTATACCTCAACAGTGAACAGCACTTGGGAGGCAGAGGTAGGAGGATCACTGTGATTTCGAGGCCAGCCTGAGAGTACATAGTGAATAATAAAGAAATCAGGAAAACAAATACCATTCACAATAGCTCCAAGAAAAATAAAATACCTGAGAATAAACGTTCTCAAGTAGATGGGAAGCTTTCACAAACAGTTTAAGATAACAAAGACCCTAGAAAATAAAGGGACCTACCCTGTTCATGGATTGGCAGAATCAATATTGTGAAAATGGGTATATAATCCAAAATGATGCATAGATTCAATCAAGTCCCACAAAAATCCCAATGATATTCTCCACAGAACTAGAAAGACAAAATCCTAAAGTTCAGATGAAAGAATAAAAGGCCTCAATTAGCTAAAACAATCCTGAATAGAAAAAGCAATGCCAGAGGCATCACAATACCTGATCTCAAACTATACTACAAAGTTATAGTAACAAAAACAGACATATAGACTAATGGAATAGAATAGAGGGCCCCAAAATAAATGCACAGCAATGATTAAGAATAAAGTATATTTGCATATATGTATAAAAATGCCACAATAGGGCTGGGGAGATCGTTGAATGGATAAAGAGCTTGAGGTATAAATGAGTTTGGATCCCCAGTGCCATATAAAAGCTAGGAGCTGTGGTGGGCTTTTGTAATCCCAGCATGTCAACAGTGAATGAGATTGATAGACCCTGACTCAAAACAAGGTGACTAACTTCTGTATGCTTGCCATGATACACACTTGTCTACATTCACACACATCAAAGAAAGGGGGGCTGGAGAGATGGCTCAGTCGTTAAGGCACTTGCCTGCAAAGCCCAACAACCCAGGTTTGATTCTCCAGTACCCGTGTATAGTCAAATGTACAAAGTGGCGGATGCATCTGGAATTCATTTGCAGGGGCTAGAAGCCCCAGCGAGCCCATTCTCTCTGTCTCTCTGTTTGAAAATAAATAAAAAATTGTTTTTGAAAATGGTTAAAAAGAAAAAAGAAAATTCAGGGGCTGGGGAGATGGCTCAGTAGTTAAAGGTGCCTGCCAACCCAGGTTCAATTTCCCAGGAGCCACATAAAGCCAGATGCAAAGTGGTGAATGTCTGTGATCCCAAAGTAGCTATGACTAGGGAAGGCACAGCCAGGAGAATCCAATGCTTGTGGGCCAGCTAGTCTGACAGTTCATTTACAGCATCAAGAGATCATGTCTCATAAAAGATAGAGCAAGCTGGGTATGGTGGTGCACACCTTCAATCCCAGCACATGGGAGGCAGAGGTAGGAGGATAACTGTGAATTCAAGGCAAGCCTGAGACTACATAGTGAATTCCAGGTCAGTCGGGGCTAGAGTGAGACCCTACCTCGAAAAACCAAAATAAATAAATAAAGATAGAGCACAGGTAACTTCAAGTTTTCCTCTGACCTCCGCACATGCACTGTGACATGCATACCCATACATATATGTGTACAAAAAATTCACACATAAATAAAATAAATAGGCAAATAAATACAATGCCATAATGAAACCCATTAACTTTTATGCAAACTTAAATTTTTTTAAGACAATAAAATTTAAAAAGATACTGCCACTTAAAGAACTGGTATAATGTTAAACTGGCAGGCTTTGCAAGCAAGCACCTTTAATCATTGAGCTATCTCCCTAGTCCTATTCATTTATTTTTTTAAATGCAATTTCTTTATTTGAGAGAAAGAGAGATTAAAAAAAAAAAAAAAAAAAGCAGATTGGGAGAGAGAGAAATGGGTGTTCCAGGATCTCCAGCCACTGCAAACGAACTCCAGACACAGGTGCCACCTACTGCATCCTACTTTACATGGGTCCTAGGGAATCAAACCTGGGTCCTTTGGCTTTGTAGGCAAGTGCCTAAACTGCTAAGCCTTCTCTTCAGCTCTTCTTTATCTCTTACTAGCCTCCTTGCCATCCCTAAATCTCTTCCACTGGGAGAAAGCAGTTATCCCTTGGCAAACCTATATTCTCAGTGTAATTTTCAATATATTTCCCTCACCACCCTTCTACAAGCCAGTTTTCCATTAGAGCAGTGCTGCTGTTTTCCCTGTGACCTTTTCTCAAGTTACAGACCTTTTCTCTTTCAAAGCTCCTCTAATGACACTGGTCCTGGGTGCAGGGAAGGTATTCTTGAGCTTGTTACTATCTGTAAGCCACTCTTCTTCCCTCTTGTGCCCCTTTCCTCTGCAGGAAATATCTTCCTGGCTTTGAATCTTAATAATATAAGCTACTCCTTATTCTACTTATGATTTATAGATTCCCTGGATTATTTACCTTACCCCTTGAAAATTTCAGCTCTGGCTAGTATCATAATTTCTTTCATATCAATATTCATGTAGATAATTGGTCCAACACTATGGTCTCTCAAGTACTTGGCATTCTCTTTTTTATAAAAAGATTAAAAAATTATTTGAGAGAGAGAAAGAGAGACAGAAGGGTATTCTCTTGTCTAAAGATCTTACCTTCCACTTTTGACACCGACTCTCACAGTTATTTCTTAGAAAAGTAATTTGCAGCTTCTTGGAGTACTCTAAATACTGTTTTAAGCCACCATTTTGGAAACAATTATGGAAGCATTTTAGGTTACCATAAGAACATGAAGGGTTCTTACCTGCATTTAGTGGGCAGGGGACCACAGCTAACTGTCCTGTGATGTGAATAGTGCTTATAGGATAAAGAAGTGTTCTTTCCAAAATACAAATAGCTACTATTGTATAATTTGATGATTCCATAATTTGAATCAAACATCTCACTCTTTGATCACCATTTCTATTTCCAGTGTATTTCTTCTATCTACTCCAATGCTTTGATATTAAAAAAATCTAACGAGCCTATCTTTTCTTCATGCCCATTTTCCCTCTTAATGTATTTTGTATTCTATGTTTATAATTGTGCTCCCCTCCCTCCTCCCCACACCTCAGCTCCCTGGCCTTTAACTACCTTTAGCGCAATTCTTTCTAAGCTCAATTCTATGTCCTCTCTGTTCCTGGGTAATTGAGCATGTGTGGATCAAAACATGCTATCATTCTCACTGCCCTCACCTCAAATTTGATTAGCCTCAAGAGGTCCTTACTGCTGCCTTTCAATTTTTACATTCATTTCTCAAGTCCATCCACTCTTTGTGAGACGTCAATACTTTTTCTGGTTTCTTACTCAATTGCTAACCTTGTTTCCTCAGAAATATAAGCAATCACATGAAGATTTTTACAAGCTATCAGCCCAAGTACCTACTTACCTGCATCTGTGTTCAAACACTCTGCATTCCCTCCTGGTTACATGGAGGGAATCTGGAAACCCTCCTTCACAGTGTGCACTTGATCCTATGCCTGCCTGCCTTCTGAGGAAAACTGCTCCAGCATTTTTATTACATTCATATTTTGTGATAATTCATCATTTTGATCATTATTAAAGCATATGTGCTATATAAATTCTCTTATCAATAAAAAGGCCCCTCATGATATTCTATCCCAGATTATGACAATTAAGTACCTGAAAAGAATCTTAATATTAGACTGTTAACCCTATGAAATATCATGACCCAATGACTATAATTAAGAGTACTGACAGAAGGAACAGAAAAGAGAAACCAGACAAACAGCCATGGCTACATGGCATGACAATACAAATGAGAAATAAAGAACTCAACAAGCTAGTTCAATGGTGATGCTTACAGAAGACTGAAAAATGTTGGTCATAAAAAGAAAACTTTGAACAATTGATTTACAATATTAAGGAAGTGTGCTTTTTAAAAGCATCAGAAAGAAATTGAGTAGAAAAATGAAGAATTTATTAAGCAAGGCATATGGCAATTTATGTTTGTATCCAGAATAGGCAAAGCCTTACAAGTCAATAAGAACAAAAAACCTAATGGGAAAATAGGTAACAAACCAGAAATGAGCATCATGGAGAAGAAACATGAGTGGTTTATGAGCATAAAAAGCAGCTTGAGCGTGGTGGCGCATGCCTTTAATCCCAGCACTTGGGAGGCAGAGGTAGGAGGATTGCCGTGAGTTCAAGGCCTCCCTGAGACTACATAGTTAATTCCAGGTCAGCCTGGGCTAGAGTGAGACCCTACCTCAAAAAAAAAAAAAAAAAAAAAAAAAAAAAAAAGCAGCTTGATTTTAGTCACTATTCTGAGAATTTAAATTAACACTGTAATGATTCATTTTATATCTACTACATTGGCAAAAACCAAAGTCTGATTAAGTCCACATTAATTACTGCTGGTGTCAATATAAATTGGTCCAATTACTTAGAAGAATATACTGTAAAGTTAAGCATCACAAGCTCAGGACTCAACATTTTCAGTTCTAGTGTGCCCTAGAAAACAAAATGAGAAGACTTCAGCAACACAGTGCTGCCAAAAGCTGAAAATAACCCAAATGCTCATTAATAGCAACATGGATAGAGTGTGGTATGCTCACATAATACAACATATGCTGTATAAACTGATTGTTATACAGCAATGAAATGAGAAAAAACCCTGCTGCTACATATAGCCAGATGAAGGGATCTTAAGAGTACAGTGTGAAGAACATGTAAAGAGGCAAGTTAATTCTTATGTTCTAGTTGTTGGATTGAGTGATAGGGCAACTGGAATTCATTGTTGTAATTTTATATTATATGTATTCTTGCATATGTAACATTTTAAGCCAGATTAATAATTAAAGGACCCGTGGTTCTTAATAGCTGTGTGTCCTTTGGTCAAGTTTTTTATTTTATTTGGTTTGGTTTTTCGAGGCAGGGACTCACTCCAGCCCAGGCTGACCTGGAATTCACTACATAGTCTCAGATTCACAGTGATCCTCTCCCTTCTGCCTTGTGAGTGCTTGGATTAAAGGTATTCACCACCACACCTGGCTTGGCCAAGTATTTTAGCCTCAGTTTCTCCAACTCGAAAATGGAAGCAGTGCTTCCATGTCAAGGTGTTGCTGCGAGGATTAATCAGACAATGCATGTGCACTGGAGTAATAGCACACGCTGTAGGACAGGCTGCTGCCATCATCTAGTGGCATGCTTTCACAATACTTAATTAGAAAGCAGCAGTTGCAAAAGTGAATGCACAGAACAGGAGATCCGGATCAGGAAGTCATTAGTACCATTCAACTGTTGAAACTGAGGTGGTAAGATGGGAAACTGCCAGAATGGAAGTGTATCAAGACAGGGTGAAGAATGACAGCTCTAAAAGAGACTGAGGAGGACAGCAAAAGGAAGCAGAAGAAATTGGTGACTTGTAAGGAAAGTCAGGAGGGCAAGTGCCTAGTGGTACCAAATGCTACAGAAGTGAAAATGAAAATTAAAGGAGCTCCAGAGACCTTTACAAGAGCAGTTTCAAAGAACTGGCACCAACAGATATGATGCAAATAGGTTGAGCCGTGAGTGGGAGGTGAAGAAATGAAGGTTGAGAGAAAAGAGAACTCAAGTACTTTAGAGATAAAGAGAATGCTGAAAAGGATAGGATATATGGTTGATGGGCAGTATCTTTAACATGAAGGGAGACTCAAGACTATTTATACAGAGGGGAAGGAGTCAGCTGCAAAGAAGAAAGATATATGTATAGGAGAGAAAGGGGACAAGTAAATTGGTATATTGGAGGAGATGATAGATAAGTGGTTATTAAACTTTACCAGATTAATTACTTGGAGGAGCAGTTAAAATGCAAATTCTAATTAGAGTATAGGGTTGTGAGGTGGCCCCAAGAATCTACATTTCTAGCAAGTTCCAAGTGATAAGGATGCTACTGGCCCACAGACCACATTCTAAGCATTATGGGAACAGAATAAACTTGTACTGTCACATGTGTCCCTAAAAATGAATTTAATTATAAAAGGGAAAGATACTGCTAGGACTTTTAGTTACATGATATTGAAGCTAAAATAAAAACAAATGTGCCGAGTATTCCAGCCTTCAGTGATAGTAAGTAGTTACAAGTCCCTGGAAAAGCTATAGGCAAAAGTAGTGTCAGAAGAGTATTTACCAGGCAGATGCTGAAACAGGCCCATAATGGTGACACACTCCTGTGGTCTCAGCATTTGGGAGGCTGAGAATGAGACAAGAGGATCTGAGGCCAGCCTAGGCTACATAATGAGTATCAGGCCAGGCAGGGATACATAGCAAGATCATGTCTTAAAAAGAGAGAGGGAGGGAGAAAAAGAGAGAGAGAGAGAGAGAGGGAGAAGGGAAGGAATGGGAGGGAGAGAGCAAGGAAGAGAAAGAGAAGATGGATGAGAATAGAGAATTAAAACCAGTATTTTGAGGGTGAGTATAAATAACTGAGTTGAAGACAGAGAATTGACATGAATAAGCAACTACACAGCTGAAACCAAAGTGTAACAGAAGAGCAATAATGTATTTCCTGAGCTTTGCTATTATTTGATTGACTGACTCATTGACTGCACTGCTGAGGATCAAAGTCAGAACCCTGTGCATGCTAGGCAACCACTCCATTACTCAGCCATATAACCAGCCCCACAGGTTATTCTTTCTTTCTTTTTTAAAAAAATATATATTTTTTTTATTTAAGAGAAAGAGGAAGAGGAAGAGAGAGAGAGAATGGGCATGCCAGGGCCATCAGCCACTGTAAACGAACTCCAGACGCATGTGCCCCCTTGTGCATCTGGCTTATGTGGGTCCTGGAGAGTTGAACTGGGATCCTTTGGCTTTGCAGGCAAACGCCTTAACCACTAAGTCATCTCTCTAGCCCCTTATAGGTTATTATTACTATTTTTTTGTTTTTTGAGGTAGGGTCTCACTCTAGTCCAGGCTGACCTGGAATTGACTATGTAGTCTCAGGATGGCCTCAAACTCACGGTGATCCTCCTACCTCTGCCTCCCGAGTGCTGGGATTAAAGGCATGCGCCACCATGCCTGGCAGGTTATTCTTTAAAATGATTTGACAGTGTTTAGCCCACACAGAGAAATTGCTCATGGAAAACATCTACATGCACATCTTGTCTTTACTACCACTTTCACAAATGTGGAATTGCCCATAATACCAAAGTTAACAGAAGCTAACAAGAGTCTAAGTGAAAAAAAAAAA
Source organism: Orientallactaga sibirica (assembly GCA_036365145.1). Lineage (NCBI taxonomy): Eukaryota > Metazoa > Chordata > Mammalia > Rodentia > Dipodidae > Orientallactaga > Orientallactaga sibirica. The sequence continues at coordinate 3,498,992 of JAEOAD010000031.1, read as the reverse complement.
TCTGTTCCAAAAAGTACTTTAAATATCAGTATTGAAATACAGCTTGAATATTTAAATATTTAGATTCTTCATGGGAGCAAGCAGTAAATTACATACTGTTCTGGGAAGGAAGCAACAATACGTAATACCTTATTCTGAATATGCCATTAATTTTGTTATTAGGAAAAACATAAGTGTCAACTTTCATAATTTTAATAATTTGCAATCTACTTTAAAAATAGTGAAGTTGGGGCTGGAGAGATAGCTTAGTGGTTAAGGTGTTTGCCTGCAAAGCCAAAGGATCCCAGTTCAATTCTCCAGGACCCATGTAACCCAGATGCACAAGGGGGCACATGCGCCTGGAGTTTGTTTGCAGTGGCTAGAGGCCCTGATGTGCCCATTTTCTCTCTCTCTCCCTCACATTCTCTCTGCCTTTTTCTCTCTCAAAAATAAATAAATAAGTAAAATATATTAAAAAACTGTGAAGTTGTTAAGGTTAGTTTTCCAAACCTATACACAGAGTTTTAATTTGGCAGGGGGATGGAATTTCCACTTGACTTTACAAGCAAGTGCCTTTAACCACTGTAATTATCTCTCCAGTTCCTACCTGGATTTAAAAAACATTATTTATTTATTTATTTATTTATTTATTTATTTATTTATTTTTATTTATTTATGAGAGAGAGAGGGGGAGACAATTGGCACACTAAGGTCTCTATCCACTACAAATAGACTCCAGATGCATGTGCTACCTTGTGCATCTGACTTTATGTGGGTACTGGACAATCAAACCTGCGTCCGTTGGCTTTACAGGCAAGTGCCTTAACTGCTAAGCCATCTCTTCAGCCCCTGGCTTATTTTTGTCCTTAGACTTGAAAAAGCCAACCATTCATCTGGGCTTGATGAGTGTGTGTGTGTGTGTGTGTGTGTGTGTGTGTGTAGCAACCTGAAATGTTTGCATTTACTTAGCACAATGTTTACTAGTGTTCAGACATGGATACTAATTCTGAAATAAAGATCTTCTAGGTTAATAAAAGATTAGAAAGTTGTAAGCATATCCTTACCCCTTCACTGGTTTTCTGCAAGTCTGAAGTTGTGTTTCTGGTGTCGTTGCCGGCATCTCCGCCCTCAGAGCTGCTTTTGTTTTCTTCTTCTTTGCAGTCTTTATCATCTTCATCTCCTGGAGATTTCCTGGACTGTTTAGAAGATTTCTAAATATTTAGAGAAGTTAAGACTTATAATCAAAAGTAGAGATCCAAGTGTACAAGCATAAGAGATGCAGAATTAGCTGACTTGTGTGCAGTCTTTGTGGATCAATATCATATATCTAGAGAACATGTGCAGTGTGCCTAGGCTGAGCTTAGCTAAACTGGACAAATTATTGTCTCTCTCTGGCCCCCAGTTTAACTAGATGGAAAGAAAGTAACTGTAGCTAGATGATCACCTAATTCTTTCAAGAAGCATTATACAAAAACTAGAAGATAAAGCTACCCAAAACAATGAATTAATACAGCTGGGTAGATACCACCTTAGGAAAACTATAAACCTAGAAGGCACCTTCAAAGCCACACTGTCTTTCCCTATCACTTTATAGAAGTGGAAATCAAGGTCCAGAGAAACAAGGTGAACTTTCTAAGCCAACATATGGGTATTCAAATTAGAATACCAGTTGAAGCTATCTGACTAAGAGTATATACACAACACATGAAGTATCCATATGAAATATGTTGTTAATAATAATAACAAAAAATGGCCACTTCAAAAAACGACATTCACAATTGTCCTTCTCGATGTACCCAATGTTCTACAATAGTGCTATCCAGTGGAAACATAATGCAAGTCACATGTAGTTTTAACTAGCAGTCGCATTTTAAAAAAAGAATGTGTGAAGAAATATGTTTGATTTAACTCAATAAATATTACTTCAATAAAAGAGTATATACAGAAAGATCTTGACAAAGTTCTTGTACCACAGCATGATATAAACAAACTTAAATTTTTAACTAGTGATAATTACTTAAGAATCCAAGGCTACACTACTGAACCAGCCCATTTTCCTGTCACCTTGAATTTGAAATCAAGATGACCTCAGATGAAGATGACAATACAATTATTATTGACAGCAAGAGTTGCTTATCAGATCAGTATTAAACTGATATTTCTAATAGTGAAATATAGCAATCTAACATCTTTTTCTTTAGGAAATATGAAGAATCTTCAAGCTAACGTAAAACTGATTTAGCAAAGTCATTTTGGCCTTCCAGAAATGAATTAGCAAACTGGGGTTTCCTTATACAATAAGTTTTTTAAAATACATACAGAAAAATGTCTTTCCGCTATATGGCAGAATACATCATCAGATTACTTCTATTTTTTAATAAACAGATTTTTATTTTTATTTATTTATTCGGGAGAGAGAGAGAGAAGCAGAGAGAGAGAGAGATAGGGAGAGAATGGGCACGCTAGGACTTCTAGCCACTGCAAACAAACTCCACACGCATGTGCCACCTTGTGCATCTGGCTTACGTGGGTCCTGGGGAATTGAACATAGGTCCTTTGGCTTTGCAGGCAAGTACCTTAACTGCTAAGCCATCTCCCAGTCCTACTTCTATTTTCTTAACAGAAAATACCAACCAAATTTAAAATGTCTGTTTAAAATGTTGTCATTTTTCACTTTTTTTTTGGTTTTTCGAGGCAGGGTCTCACTCTAGTCCAGGCTGACCTGGAACTCACTATGTAGTCTCAGGGTGGCCTCAAACTCACAGCAATCCTCCTACCTCTGCCTCCCAGTGCTGGGATTAAAGGCATGCGCCACCACGCCCGGCCATTTTTCACTTTTTAGATGAAAGGAAAATACAGATTTAATAATCCAAGTGTAGATCTTATAAAGTTAAAATCCATTAGGGCAAAAGTAAAAGTAATCTTTTTTGTTTTAATAAACATATCCTAATAGTTGAAATATGTGCATGTCAGTAGGGCAGATTTCACAGACTGTCAAAATAGAATTTTAATAGTCTAATAAGCTTTTAGTATTTGTTTCTATGGCATTTCTTAGGTATATGCAGCCACTAAATGCAAGTTCCCTAAGTGGAAATAATGTCTCCTAAGTATTCAATTGTGTGACAAACTCCACTGACACCTGAGCAAATCTTTGGTCTTCAAGGACCCATTTATCTTGTTTTCAATTTCTAGATGGTGAAGTTATCACTGCCTCAAATTTTAACTGTATTTCTGAAATACTGTATGACAAACCTAGTTTTTCACCTTGTAAATCTAGTTGTTTAAAACCTTTCTATTACTGCTACATTTGGAGTAAGATCCAAATTCCATAAAATGGCTTACAGTTCTACATTATTTAGCTTCTGCCTACCTCTCCCTCACTTAAGATTCTGTAGGGTACCTGCCTTCTTTCAGTTAGGAACAAGCCACACCCTTCCCTCCCTCAGTTTCACTTCCCTGTTCCATTTTGTCAATGGTGGCTCTCTTCCCCCACCCTTCTTTTAGGTCATAGCATAAACCTCACCTTGAAAGAAAGGCTTGGCCACTTTTCTGAGTTTTCCTGCTCCCAAACATCATTTCCTTCACAGTCCTTTCACAAGTTGTATTTTTTTCCTCTTCTTCCCTCCCTTTTTCCCTCCCTCCCTCTCTCCTTTTCTTTTCTTTTCTTTTTTTTTTTTTTTCAGAAAGAGTTTCATGCTAGCCCAGGCTGACCTAGAACTCACTCTGTAGTTTCCTAGGCTGCCCTCGAACTAACAGAGATCAGATTTTTCTACCTCAGCTTCCCAAGTGCTGGGACTAAAAGTGTGCACCACCATGCCCAGCTTAAGTTACATTTTACTATTTATTGCAAGTTATAAGAGGGCAGAGATGGAATTAGACTTGCTCATTACTGTACTCGTTGTTCAGTGACTGAAACAGTTTTGATTATACACCCTCCTTTGACTAAGAAGGTAATGTTTTCAGAGCCAAGTCAGCCCGAGGAGCTAACAGTTGACATAGCTCTAACTCCTTAGCTACTTGTATCCACCAGTACACTACTGTCTCTGAAGGCAGATATGCCACAGAATCTACTGTATTTCTACATGCCCAATAAGAAAATTAAAAATAAACTGAAAATATTTTATTTCTGGTGGTGGCATGCAGCAAGTGTTCTATCACTAGACTACATTCCCAGGCCCATCTAAAAACTTTTAGTAACGATGCATGCAACATTAATAACAACAGAGAGTTTCTCAAGAACCTTTGAAGTATATGACTTTTTCCGTTTGGAGCCTTTTTCATTCTTTCTTTTGCCCTTTCCATCTTCTTCTACTCTATCCCCTTCTTCCTCACTGCTTGCATCTGCAGTATTTCCGCCTTCTCCTTCAGTTTCTGAAGAACTCTGTTGCTGAATTGCCTAAGAAAAAATATTAGCTAATTACATTAAAAAATAGCAATGATTGTGAAGAGTCAATCTGTGTTAGTATGAAAGGGACTATTTTAGCCTGTTTGGTGTTTGTGTGTGGTGTACGCAGGGGCAGGGGCAGAGAAGGACATTGGGTATCTGCCTCTATTGCTCTTCTCGTTACTTTCTTGAGAAAGCATCTCTCATTGAATCTGGAACTTGCCAGTTTTTGGATAATCTGGCTGAAATCCTCCCTGTCTCTGCCTCCATTAGTACTGGTGTTACAGGCATGTGGCCACACATGACTTCTTATGTGAATTCTGGGGACTGAATTTAAGTTATTATGCTTGTGCAACAAGCACTAGTTACCTACTGAACCATCTTCCAAGCCCCTATTTTACTCTTAACATTTTCAAAATAAAAGGCTGTGAAAGCTGAGAATAATGGCACACACCAGTTACTCAGCAGGTGAGGTAAGAGGGCTGCCTGAAGTCAAGGTTTTGAGGTGACCTTTACCAACATAGTGAAATCCTGACTAAATCCATCAATGGCTGCTAAGCTTAAGTTCTCAGAGTTCACTTAACTTCAAACCCTTCTGGGCAAAAAACTTGTATTCAATCCAAACTTTATCAAGAGCCTCCAATGTTTTTGATCAAATGGATAAATTAGTAGCTCTTAATATTAAGGACATATTGCAAAGATATGTAAAAGTTAAAAGCAAAGAAATAAAATATAGCAAGTGATGATGATGTAAAACATTACCTGGTACCCAGTAAACTTTACTCCTGGGTTATTTTCAATTTCCCACAATCCTTCATTAAATCCTTTCCGTTTGTTTGACTTTCCAAACTTGTCTTTGTATTCCTTATATGGAAAAAGGTCTTTGGGACCTAGAAATGCACTGCAGAGATATATCAGAAATAGAATTGATATGGTGACCTTCAGAGAGAAGATATTTTAAATAGCAGTATTGACTAAACTGTCAAAGTATATTACAGTAAATAAATTTAAAGTATATACAGATCCTCTGATTTAGGCACATATTACAAGATGTTTTAGAAACATACTTCAAGGCAATCAAACTGGATGCCTGAACACACAATCCAGCAACCCTGGAATGTTCTATTTTGATGTTTAATGGACCAATATATTCTTCATTTTAAAATATATCTACTTTGACCTTTTAAATCATCATCTTAAATTAAGATTTATCTATGTTAATCTGACAGTTATATAAGGGTTTTGTGAAATTTTTAATAAAAGTATAAACATTGGAATAAGAATGATTTTAACACTATATAGTACATTAGAATGTTTATTCATTATTATTTCTACAAATTGGGCAATAAGCAAGAAAAAACAGAAGTATCAAAGTAAAAATCTTATTCATTTTATTATAAATTAATCATATGTATTAAAATAGCTAAATTAAAAAAAAATAAAATTAAATTAAAAAAAGCTAAATTTTGGGGTAGTCTAATAGATGTAAAAACTCAAAACAGATTTATTTAGCATTATTAGCTAGGCTCTTAATCTGCTAAATGAAATTTAAGGCTTAAATTTTGGCCAATAACCTTGAATCTTACATTTCAAACTAAGACTTATTATCTATTCATTCAACAGATATTGGTTGAATATCCACACATGTCAGGTTCTAGTCCTAGGGTGCTGGGGATTCTACAGAAAATAAGACATAGGCAACCCTGCCTTCATGGAACATATAGGTTATAGTGGTAGAATAACAAAATGGCAAGTAAAATATATAGTTTTTTTAAAGACAGAAGGATAAGAACTGTGGATGATTTTTTATAATTTCAGAAATAAAGTTCGGAGAAGATTTCAGCGAAAAAGGGAACATCTCAGTAAGGAACTAAAGGAGATGATGGAACAACCTGTGCACGTCCCTGGGAAAGAACATGCAACTAGCTCAAGTAAGAGAGAGAACAAAAGTTCCGAGGTAGGAAAATGGCCAGTATACCTGAGAACTCCAAAGAGGCTAGTGTGGCTAAAATAAAATAAACGACAGAAGATCAAAATGAGATGAGGTGAAATAAGCAGGAGGTTAGGTACATTGATTAGGTAGGGTCTCGAAGGCCACTATGAAGGTGTTGAGTTAGAAGAAAAACCATTAAGTTTTGAGAAGTGACCATTTATATTTTTAAAAATACACTTATTTATTTGCAATGGGCAAGAAAGAGAGTGAAAAAGAAAAAGAAGAGGAAGAGATCAAAGTGGTGGGGGAAGGAGAAAAAGGAGGGAAGGTAAATGGGCATACCAGGGCTCTTGACACTGCAAACAAACTCCAGATGCATGCGCCATTTTGTGCAACTGGCTTTATGTGGGTACTTGGAAATTGAACCTGGGCCAGTAGGTGTTGCAAGCAAGCACCTTTAATTGCTGAGCATATCCTAGCCCTAACTTATATTTTAATGACATCATTTTGGCTGCTGTGTTAGAAACTGACTTAAGGGTTAGGTATTAGGATACAAGCAGGGAGTAATTAGGAGGCCACTGAAACAATGATGGTGGCTTGGACCAAGGTGTGAGCAGCATAGTTGGTAAAGTAGTAGTAGAATCCTGAATTTATTCTTAGGTTTCAGAAGGAGAATTAATAAAAATAGTGCTGATACTTATGAAATGGGAAGACTTGTGCTAGAGGACAAGATATGGGGGTGAAAAGCTCACTGAAAGTGTTAAATGTGAAATTCTAGTTAAGACATTCAAGTGATGATGTCCAGTATGGAGCCAGAAGGAAAACTAATTCTGGAGATGGGAAGAAATTATCAGCAGAGGTGATGCTGGAAGCTTTCAGACAACCGGTTAATAGGCATTAACAGTTCATTTGTAGACTAGTTCTGAATACTCATCTCTGATACTGACCAACTGGTTAAAAGCTTGAAGTTAATTTAAAAAACAAACAAACAAACAAACAAAACAAAAACAAAACAAGAAACCTATATGACCGCAGAGCAACAAGTTTGAAAAACCACCAAACTTTTCCTGATTAATTGTTCAGTCTAAGTGATTAATATCTCTGAACCTAGAAGCAGTTTATAAGGTCATTAGAAATTTTAATGAAACATATGCCCCTAGGCGTGTAGTGTCAGTGGTAGGGTGCTTGCCTAGCAGGTGTGTGGCTCTGGGTTCAAGTCTCAGTGCTAAAAATATATCAAACTACAGAATCTATTTACTCTGGGCATGGTGGCGCATGCCTATAATCTCTGCATTTAGGAGGTGGAGGCAGGAGGATTCAGAATTCAAACTTATGGGCTGGGGAAATGGCTCAGCGATTAAGAGTGCTTGCTGTGCGGTATAGGGCCTGAGACATCTCATGTTCCACTCTGCAGCACCCATGTAAAAGCTGGGCATGGCCCTGCATGGCCAGCATTCCAGTCCTGCAGGGGAAGTAGACCATGGATCACTAGGATTCACTGACCAAAAATGGCAGCTCCAGGTTGAGTGAAAAACTTCATCTCAAGAAAATAGGCAGACGAGTGAAAAGAGGATACCCAATGTTCTGTGTGCATAGGGCACATGCAGTTTCATATACATGTCAAACACTAAAACACACACACACACACAGACACACACACACACACACACACACACACACACACACACACACACGCTCCCCTCACCCCGCTCAGCAAAAAAGAAGCTCAAATCAGCCTAAGCTACAGTAAGCTTGAAATCAACCTGGGATACATTAGCACCCAGTCTTTGACAAAGAAATGGCCTTTGCCTATGGCTATTACATTTTCAGAGAAAGTTGTCATGAACTATTACTCTGACCTTTGACCTTTTTCAACTCATGACTGCACAGTAACTGGACTAAGATGCCTAATGTTAATATCAGCTATTGCTGCTAGAACTTGCCTACATTTTAATAATGCCAGAAAGTCAGAATATATGGTTATATTTTTGATGTGTTAATATCTGGGTTTCTTCATTTTTATCTTGTTCATAATATCACCTTCAGACTTATAAAGAGGCACAGTTCTCTTCCACAGAGAACAGGAAGCATTTGCCTATGAATAAATAGCATATTTCTACTGTCATTCCTCAAGGATTTTAGGTGACAAGTGGTTATGTTAGTTATTGTCAGCAAGAGTGACCCTTGAATTAATTATTTTAAAGCAAGTTCTTATTTTTCATCGACAATCCTGGATTTTTTTTTTAAACTTTTTTTTTTTAATTATTTTTTTATTTATTTGGAGAGAGAGACACAGAGAGATAGAGAGGGAGACAGAAATGGGCGCGCCAGCAGTGTCTCAGCTGCTGTGAACGAAATCAATGTGTGCCTGGATTTTTTTATCCCTTTGCATCTGGACTACCTGGAGATAAACCGCTGGACATTGGAACCAGCATTCTTAGGCTTAGCAGGCAGGTGCCTTAGCCGCTAAGCCATTTCTCCAGCCCAATCCTGGATTTTTTTATCCCAGTGGACTATAGATAATTTCACAAACAAAATTCCACTCTCAATTGGTTAACTTTGTCGTATGTCTTATAAATCTTAAAGGGTAGGTCAGAAAATAAAATCTTTCAAAGCTACAATGCTTTAGGTATACTTTTTTCCTTGGCATGCTTTCTTGAAAATTATCTGGATTAAAACCAGGGAGATTATGTTATATGTAGAACTTGGGTCTCCAATTTTCCCGAGTATTGCAAACAGATGGACCAAATACAGCCTTTTTCTTAAATTCTTTACCTTCCAATGTTCTCACTCTCATTTTTTTATGCAATTGATTTTAATTCACTCAACAGCTGTTTTGTAAAATAGCTACCATGGGGCCACACAGTGCACACAGGGGTAAGCAACACCAGTATGATCTCTATCTTCATGGAGAGGGCAAACATTAGCACTTGCCGGGGGTGTATAATTTCAGGTTCAACAACATCCAGTATTTAGAAACAGTTTAAAAGAAACAATATTATGGCAAGTTTTTGGATGTTCATGCTCCAGATATTACAAATCTGTTTCTGGATGATCAAACCAGAAAAAAAAGTCACATATGTATTATATTATACTAATTCTTGTTAAAACTACTTTTATTGAGTCTTAAAATGATGCTATTGGTATATGTTAAAGGTAAGATTAAAGACAGCTCTATTAAATCTTTTATACAATTCACTTAACATTGCCAGTCATATGCCAGGTAGCAAGCTCTTTAAGACACTTAAAAATTTCAGTGGCTTACAAAAATGCCTAGAAAATACATGTTTATTAAGGAATGAGAGTTAGCATGCAATGTTAGTAAGTGGATAATTTTGTTGCATACATTGGATATATATATTTGTTTTCTTGCCTTATTCCAAAAATGAAGTTAGATCAGTTAGACAGGCTGTTTTAAAGAAAAATCAGAACAATGGTATGCATATAAAATAAGGTAAATAAAGACATATGCCACAGTGTTTATTAGATAAAAATAGGGCTTAGAGTATAGCTTACTTGAAGAATGCTTGACTATCATGCTTGAGGTTCTGGTTTGATCCCAAGCAACAACAACAAAAGATAAAAAATAAAATAAGTCAGGGGGCTAGAGAGATGGCTTAGTGGTTAAGACATTTGCCTGTGAAGCCTAAGGACCCAGGTTCAATTCCCCAGCACCCACCTAAGCCAGACACACAAGGTGGCACATGTGTCTGGAGTTCATTTGCAGTGGCTGAGGACCTGGAGTGGGTACCCATTCTTTCTCTCTACCCCCCCCCAAAAAAAACCAAACCCCAGAATTACAGAAAAAGATGCCTGTAAAAAGGAACTTCTTGAAAGAAAAATAAGTACTTCTCAAATACAGAATGAGCTTTATCCTTGTTCCTTCAAGACTAGAACCAGGAGGAAGATATCAGAGTGGTAGAGATAGACAGCTAAGAAGGTTCATACAAACTCTGCTTACGATCAAATGAAATTCATAGCTTGTCAAGACTGCTAACTGCATCATGCTCTTCTTCCTTATGCATTCTCCAAATTTTTTTTTTTTTTTTTTGGTTTTTCGAGGTAGGGTCTCACTCTGGCCCAGGCTGACCTGGAATTAACTATGTAGTCTCAGGGTGGCCTTGAACTCTTACCTCTGCCTCCCGAGTGCTGGGATTAAAGGCGTGCGCCACCACGCCCAGCTTATTCTCCAGATTTTTAGCATGGCTCAGCTAGAGACTGTTTTCAAGCTTCCCGTGTACCTAGGTGTGGTCGGTCACGTGGTCAGTTAAAAAGAAATTTTCTTGGTGCACACCTGTGTGTATGTGGGCATGTGTGTGCATGCACGTGTGCTTATGCAATGTATGTGCCCATGCAGTGCCCCATGAGCTTGCCTATGGTTTCTGGAACAGAATGTTGGATGTCAAGCTCCACTGCTCCTCTGCCTGTTTTTACTTGAGCTGTAGTCTCTTATTGATCCTGGAGCTTGCTGCTTTTTATGAGCTCTGGTGATTCTCAGGCCTCTGCTCCCCCATGGGACTGGGTTTGCAAACATGTATGGCCATCCATGCCCAGCTGTTTATGTAGGCTTGGGGATGGAACTCCAGTGGTCTCTTTGGCCTTTTCAGGCCTTCTTGTTGCACAGGAAGTACTCATAATTGCTGAGCCATTATCTCTAACCCATAACCAAGTTCTTGCCAGTGGAATGAATGCAAGCAGAAGTATTATATACAACTTGTCCTTTCCTTATAATAAATTCCAGTTTCTTGTTCTTCACTTCCATTCTTGTTCCCTCTCCCTGAAGATCTACATGTGTAGCTGAGGCAGGTTTATTTATTCATTTTTTATTTTTATTTTTGTTTTTTTGAGGTAGGGTCTCACTCCGGCCTAGGTTGACCTGGGAATTCACTAGTCTCAGGATGGCCTCCTACTCTCAGCAATCCCCCTACCTCTGCCTTTCAAGTGCTGGGATTGAAGGCTCATGCCACAATGCCTGGCTAGTTGTTTTTTTTAATAAGTAAGAAGGGCTACAGAGATGGCTTAGTGGTTAAGGCGCTTGCCTGCAAAGCCTAAGGACCCATGTTCGACTCTCCAGATCCCATGTTAGCCAGACGTACAAAGGTGAGGCAAGTGCAAGGTTGCACATGGCCACTAGATGGCCAAGGGTATGGAGTTCAATTGCAGTGGCTGAGGCCCTGGCATCCCAATTCTCTCTCTCTCTCTCTAAAATAAAAAAGAATTAAAAAACAAGTAAAATAAATAAACAAGTAAACAAAGGGCTAGAGAGATTGCTCAGTGGTTATAGTACTTGCTTACAAAGTCTGATTGCCTGGTATCTATTCCCCAGGTTCACAAAGTGGTGTGTGTGTCTGGAGTTCGTCTGCTGTGGCATGAAGCACTGATGTGGGCATTTCCCCCTTCTCTCTCTCTCTCTCTCTTTGCAAATAAATAAATATTTATTTAAAATCCGCTATCTACTCTGTTCTATCTGCCTACCACTAAATTATTTAAAATAAATAAATATTTATTTCTATGTTATTTAAGCCTGCATGCTGATGAAAATAATTAGAAGCCCTTATAAAGGTAATGTATTTGCTTTAAAAAGATGGTACATTTGCTTAAATTTAAAGAACCCGAGAGAACTTATCTTTGGAAGGCAGCTATGCTCACCACCACTATACCACCAATGCACATGGGGACATACCTTTGTTCTGTGAAAAATGAATGGAAGAAACTTCTCTGGGAGGAAATACACAAGAACCATAAAAGAAGTTACTGGGAATAGTAGGAGAACCACTCTAAGGCCTACACTCAAAATGTCCTAAAGGAGGCTTCTTGTTGATAATCAACACTGAAACAGAAAAAGAAATGACATTCAAAAGCAAAAACATGCTTTTGGTCATCAAGACTTCTTATATGATGGTTCAAGTATGAAATGCTCCCCCACAGGTTCATGTGTTTGAATATTTGGTCTCCAAATGGTGGTAATGTTTTGGGAAGTTGTGGAACCCTAGAAGGTGGGATTACCTGGTCTGGAAGTAAGTTACTAGACAGACTTTGGCACACCTATCTACTTATGCTTCTGGTCTGCCTATTCTTGTGTCCTGGTTTATCATGTGAATAAAGACTCACCGAACACATTCTTGCTGGCATGGACTTCGCCATGCCTTCCCTGCCAAGATGAACTGAAAGCCTCTTGAAACCATGAGGCCAAGTAAATTTTTCCTTTCCTAAGCTGTTTCTGCTAGGTATTTTGTTGCAGCAATGCAAAATTAACTCATACACTTTACATTAATAAAATGTCTTATTAAGCATGGTTACTTTACCAATGGTATAGCTACTTTAACAACATATAAATATTATAGCTCACACATAACCAGTATAATCTAGGAGTCAAATTAGAGCTTTTAAAACTTTGTCAACTTACGTTTCATGGGTACCGAAAAAGAAGATTGGATACTTATTTGCTGGAGGCTTCACAGCTCCCTCTGGGAGTTCATCAATCTATTAAAAATAAATTTAGTTATTAAATAGTTACTGGAAATACAATATAAATATTATTTTGATAATATATTGCTAATTTAAAAATAAAATTCTTTTTAATCCTTGAAAATAATTCTAAAAGTAATATATGGTTTATTACACTGAAGTAAAAAGTGCAAATAAAGTGACTCTTCATAGGCAGGAACCAAAACCATTCATTTCTTTTGATTCAAGAATTACTCTTGGGATTTATTTTAGTGAAATAACTAAAAACAACAGCAAACAAACAAAAGGTGTATTTTTTGGAGCAATAGCTAATAGATACAGATAGGAAAATTATGGGAAACTAACTTGATGAAATATTATATAGTCATTTAATGACATCATCTCTAACATTATGCCAAGCCTCTTTCCTTACCCACTTAAGCTAGAATTAGCTTTTCAGATGCACATTTGATTATTTCACTTCCTTTCTTCAAGTACTTCTACAGCTCTGACTTGCGTACAGCAATACTAACTGCATCTGAGTCACTTCTGGAGCTTTGAAAAATAAAGGTAAGTCATCCCTTGCCCAGACCCACTAATTATTTTTATTTTTTCAGTTTTTTTTTTTTTTGAGGTAAGGTCTTACTCTAGCCCAGGCTGACCTTGAACTCATTGCGATCCTTCTACCTCTGCCCCCTGAGTGCTGGGATTGATTAAAGGTATGTGCCATCATGCCCAGCTAAAACCCATCAAGTCATATGCGCAGCTGAGGTTGAAAAATTCCTTAAGACTATTTTCAAGAAATGGGCATTCTTCTGCTCCCCATGTCATGATTCAGCAATATGAAATGGCATGAAATTCTAAGTATGCTTTTTGTTTTTGTGACAGAGTCTCATATTGCACTCCAGGTTAGCCTGGGACTCACTATGTTATCCCAGGCTGCCCTCAAGCTTGCAATCCTCCTGCCTCTGCCTCTTGAGTGTTGGGAGTTCAGGTGTACATCATCACCCCTGGACAAGCATGCTGTCTTCTTACCCAGCCTTCTCTGATGTCCAAGCCTCTCATCTTTCAGAGACACATACTGTCCAGTTAAAAAATGAGTATTGATTTACAATAACAAAATAAACGACAAGAAATTGCCAGCACTTTTCTTCTGATAACTGTTTAAGCAAGGTCCCAGAATATTTACCTAGAATCTTTCTAGTTATAACCTGGCTTCCCTATACCACTTTGAACATTACAGCACCCTACATTTGCAGGGGGTTCTGAAGTATATGCATTAGTACATGGTACTGTTGGCCATGTTTCTCTCTGGAAGCCATAGCTGAGTACAAGTCCTGACTCTGTCACTTGTTGACTATGTGATCCTGTCCTTGTCACTCAACTGCAGTTTCTTCATCTCTTCACATGTAGCCAATGACACTCACAGGGTTGCTGTGATTAACAAATCAAGGGCAGTGTATAATCCCTACCATGTACTAGGTGCTCAGTAAGTGATAGGGTGACAGGTGCTATTACCACCAACAGACTGAAATCAACAGGAGCCATAGCTAATTAGAAGTTTCTCCCTGCTACTGGTTCAAATATGGTTTGCTTGTGTTCCTCAAAGAATCATGTGCTGGAAGCTTTGTTCCCAGCAGGCACGTAAAGAGGTAGTGAGCCCTTTCAAAGTTAGGTCTAATGGAAGGTTTTCCTGGGATGAAAGTAAGGTTATTCTCGTGGGTCCCAAGCTAGTTCTTGCAAGAATGAATGTTAATAAAAGCCAGAGACTGACCTGGGAATCATTTAGTGGTTTCCTAGCTTGCTGTGTGGTCTTTCCCTCTTGGTACATTCCCACCACTATGCTGACATTCACATGATGTGAGTAATGTAGGTTGTTATCAGAACTGGTATAATGCTATTTAGACTTTCAGCCTTTCAAATGTGGGCTAAATAAACCTCCATCCTTTACAAATTAGGCAGTTTGACATATTTTATGACAGTCATGGAAAACTGATAACTATACTTATCTAGCATAAGGTCTGTCAAACAGTGATTTTTATAAATTAAACTTTGCTGTCATAATGATAAAATTGTGCCCATTTAAAATGTATGACAAGAATTTTATAGCCATACTATAAAAAACATTTTATGGACACTATTGGTTATATATACATATTAAATTAAAAAAAATTTTATTTATGAAAGCCGGGCATGGTGGCACACGTCTTTAATCCCAGCACTTGGGAGGCAGAGGTAGGAGGATCGTCATGAGTTCGAGGCCACCCTGAGACAACATAGTGAATTCCAGGTCAGCCTAAGCTAGAGTGAGACCCTACTTCGAAAAACCAAAAAAAAAAAAAAAAAAAAAAAAATTATGAGAGAAAGAGGCCTTCAGCCCTGCAAATGAACCCCAGATGCATGCACCACCTTGTATACCTGGCTGATGTGGGTCCTGGGGAAATCAAACCTGGGTCCTTTGGCTTTGCAGGAAAGCGCCTTAAACACTAAAAAATCTCTCCAGCCCTATGTAAATATTTTTACAGAAAAGAATATGAGGGCAAACAAGCTAGTCCCTGAATATTGCAATGAGAAGATTTTTTTTTCTTTTTGTAAGAGACTAGCTGGCAAAAAGTGTAGAGAATAAAACAATTTGACCATTAAAAAATGAGGTGTGGTAAACTAGAGGAGGATGGGAAGCAAAACTGTAATCTTTTTATAAAATATGAATTTAGGGATGGAGAGATAGCTTAGCAGTTAAGGTGCTTGCCTGCAAAGCCTAAAGACTCATGTTCAACTCTCCAGGTCCCACGTAAGCCAGACGCACAGTGACACAAGTGTGCAAGGTCGCACATGTGCACAAGGGGGCATATGTGTCTGGAGTTCTATTGCAGTGGCTAGAAGGCCCCTCATGCCAATTCTCTCTCTTACTCTCTCTCTCTTGCATAAAAAAGGGCAGTCTGGGGCTGGAGAGATGACTTAATGGTTAAGTGCTTGCCTATGAAGCCTAAGGACCCCTGTTCGAGGCTCGATTCCCTAGGAACCACATAAGCCAGATGCACAAGGTGGAATATGCATTTGGAGTTTGGTTGCAATGGCTGGAGGCCCTGATGCGCCCATTCTCTCTCTGCCTCTTTTTCTGCCTGTCACTCTCAAATAAAAAATAAATAATTTTTTTTTAAAAGGCAGTCTGTTGGGCTTGCCTCAAAAAAAAAAAAAAAAAAAAAGAAGAATTTAAATAACGTCTGCAAATAGGTCAACAAAGTTAGCATTGGGGCAGAAGGAAAAATACAATATAGAAAATAGGAAAAGAATACATGAGAAAAGGAGAATAATTTTCAAGTGTACTTGGTTTAATACTCAGTGACTGATCCATTTAATATCTGAAAAGGACACTATTTGTTAAGAGAACTGCAAACATAATGCTTTGAGAATATCTTATAACAAAGCACTTTGAAAACTATTTGCAGTGTCAGTCTCTAGTTATTTTCAGACATACAAACAATACCAACTACTACTTGCTATAGAAATTTCATAAAGATATTTTTCATTTGATAAAACCTTAAACAATATTTGACTTTATAGATTTTATTAAGCATCTTTTCATATGTTAAATAATTTGATTATTTTCTATAAATTGTTTTTTCATATCCAGTGCCCATTTTTTTTCACTGGGTTATTGTCTTTCATTATTCATTAGTGTAACCTCATTTTATAAATATGCAATTTCCCCTTGGTATCCATGTGGAGTTGGTTTTAGGATTCTCCTTGGATATAAAAAATCTATGGATGCTCAGGTCTGATACCTACAAAGTAATTGCATATAACATACACAAATCCTTCCCATATACTTTAAATCATTTCTAGATTACTTACAGTTATTGATACATAAATAGTTACAGCATTTAGGGAATACTGCCAAGAAAAATGTCTACATACTCTAATACACATGCAAAATTTTCCTTTTCAGTTAAGCCAGAGATTACAGAACTCACGGATAGAAAAGGTCTATTGTAGATGCATGTAAAGAGACAGAGACACACAGAGAGTCCTAATGATGGAGATATGTTTGAGAAAGGTCTTTATGGTGTAGTTTACTACAAACCTACGGTAGAACCTACAGATTCTAGAACCATGGTGATCAAGCATAAGAGAAAATTTTCAATTAAGAGATGTGATAAATGTGAAATGAGGCAGTAGAGGGTACAAAACAGAACAATGTTTTACATGATGTGGTAGTTGAATGTGAAATGTCCCTCAAAGCCTTATGGGGTTGTGATTAAGTCTCATATTTAATCCTCAGCTGGTGAAGCCTTTAGGATGTAAAGTTTTGCTGGAGGAGATGTGTCACCGAGGGCAGGCCTTGATGTGTTATAGCGTAACCATGCCTGACACACTGAGCTCATGGCCTCTACTTCCTCCCTGCTGATGAAGATGTGACCCACATGTCTGTTCTTGCCATATTTTCCCTTCCATGGTGAAAGTTACTCTCAAAATTGTAAGCCTACCTGGGCATGGTGATATATACCTTTAACCCCAATACTTAGGAGGTTGAGATAGGAGGATCACTGTGAGTTTGAAGCTACCCTAGGCAATGAAGTGAGTTCTAGGTCAGTTTGGGCTACAGTGAGACCCTACCTTAAAACAAAACAAAACAAAAGCTATAAGCCAGTAATATAACCTTTCCATACAAAAGCTGCTTCTAGTTGGATATTTTGCCCCAGCAACAAGAAGGTAACTGTTACATGGTATGTTTAATTTTTATTTTATTTATTTTTTCTGAGGCCGAATCTCACTCCAGCCCAGGCTGACTTGGACCTCAAACTCTGTAGTTCCAGGCTGGCTTCAAACTCACAACGATTCTCCTACCTCTACCTCTTGTGTGCTGGGATTAAAAGTATGCATCACCATGCCCAGTCTTTTTCATTTTTTATTTTTGGGTTTTTGCGACAGGGTCTCCTGTTGTCCAGGCCAACCTCAAACATCATGTTGCCAAGGGTAACCTTGAATTCCTGATTCTCCTGCCTCCACCTCTCAAGTGCTAGAATTAGTCATGAGTCATATTTGGCTACTTTTGCAGTTTTAATGAATTGTTTTCTTAAGATAAAAATGTGCACAAACCTGGATGTAGGGACACTCACACAAACAAGTACTGATAATACAAGTTGCCACAAATATATAAAATTTGATATGATTGCTTATATTATAGAAATATAAAACATGCACACTGGAAGGACTAACAATTCCACTGCTCAGAAGCAATCTACCCTATGGAAGGAAGAACATGAAAATATAACAAGCCAACATGCTCAGTGAAGCTTTCTGGCCAAAAGAAGAAACACAGGGCCATCAGTGTATATAGTGGATATGTTATATGCTGCATCATATATCACACAGCCAAGATCTGTATTAACTTGGAAAGCTAGCACCGTACCAAAGACAAGTGAACACACTGCAAAATAACAAAGTGATAATTCCATAAAACTACTGTGTGCTTGCTTGCTATATGTGTGTGTTCATGTAAGCATTGAGAAATATCAGAAAGGGCATACACCAACCATATGAATACCACTTACTTCTGTGGGGTAGGTACAAAATAAACATTCTCCTCTGAAATTAAAAACAAAACCTTTAAAAAAAAAAAAAAAGTAAACCAAGCTGGGCATAGTGGCACATGCCTTTAATCCTGGCACTTGGGAGGCTGAGGTAGGAGTGATCTCACTGTGAGTTTGAGGCCAGCCTAAGACTACATTGTGAATTTCAGGCCAGCCTAAGTTAGAGGGAGACCCTACCTCAAAAAACAAACAGGGCTGGAGAGATGGCTTAGCGGTTAAGGTGCCTGCCTCCTAAGCCTAAGGATGCTGGTTCCAATCTCCAGGTCCCACGTTTAGCCAGATGCAGTGACGCAAGGGCGCAATGCTGCACTTGACCACAAGGGGTGCACGCATCTGGCTTTCGTTCGCAGAGGCTGAGAGGCTGCTGGCGTGCCCACCTCTATCTGTCTTCCTCTCCCTCTCTGTCTCTCTCCAAACAAACAAACAAACAAACAAACAAACAAACAAACAAACAAACGTAAACTAATAAAATATAGATGTACAGGGCATGAGGTTATTGTTAAAGAATGACTAGACAAACATCACTGCCTACTATCTGTTTATTGAGGACTTTTCCTTCAAATAGTCTTGTTCTCTAAGGACAGAACTAGTGAAACCTTTGTCTGATTAGATAGAAAGGAAATGTCTACCCACTGTAAAGAGCTTCTGATAGGAGTCTCCAGTGCTATATCTGATTTGAATTTCTAAGAATCTTCATTTCTAGCAACTTTCACCTTTCTATCTCTTTAGGGGAGATTCTTAGCTGGTCCTCCTTTAGTGAAAATTTCCTATTTATAGGCAAGATTTTATATAGTATATTTTTTGAGGGCTAGTCTCACTCTAGCCCAGGCTGACCTGGAATTCAGGCTGGCCTCAAACTCACAGCCATCCTTCTACCTCTGCCTCCTGAGTGCTGGGATTAAAGGTGTGTGCCACCACATCCAGCACAGCACATTTTAATGGGGAGAATTCACTTCTTTATTCTGTGCCTTCCCACCATCAGTTTTTTTGACCTTGAACTCATTGCGATCCTTCTACCTCTGCCCCTGAGTGCTGGGATTGATTAAAGGTATGTGCCATCATGCCCAGCTAAAACCCATCAAGTCATATGCGCAGCTGAGGTTGAAAAATTCCTTAAGACTATTTTTCAAGAAATGGGCATTCTTCTGCTCCCCATGTCATGATTCAGCAATATGAAATGGCATGAAATTCTAAGTATGCTTTTTGTTTTTGTGACAGAGTCTCATATTGCAGTCCAGGTTAGCCTGGGACTCACTATGTTATCCCAGGCTGCCCTCAAGCTGCAATCCTCCTGCCTCTGCCTCTTGAGTGTTGGGAGTTCAGGTGTACATCATCACCCCTGGACAAGCATGCTGTCTTCTTACCCAGCCTTCTCTGATGTCCAAGCCTCTCATCTTTCAGAGACACATACTGTCCAGTTAAAAAATGAGTATTGATTTACAATAACAAAATAAACGACAAGAAATTGCCAGCACTTTTCTTCTGATAACTGTTTAAGCAAGGTCCCAGAATATTTACCTAGAATCTTTCTAGTTATAACCTGGCTTCCCTATACCACTTTGAACATTATAGCACCCTACATTTGCAGGGGGTTCTGAAGTATATGCATTAGTACATGGTACTGTTGGCCATGTTTCTCTCTGGAAGCCATAGCTGAGTACAAGTCCTGACTCTGTCACTTGTTGACTATGTGATCCTGTCCTTGTCACTCAACTGCAGTTTCTTCATCTCTTCACATGTAGCCAATGACACTCACAGGGTTGCTGTGATTAACAAATCAAGGGCAGTGTATAATCCCTACCATGTACTAGGTGCTCAGTAAGTGATAGGGTGACAGGTGCTATTACCACCAACAGACTGAAATCAACAGGAGCCATAGCTAATTAGAAGTTTCTCCCTGCTACTGGTTCAAATATGGTTTGCTTGTGTTCCTCAAAAGAATCATGTGCTGGAAGCTTTGTTCCCAGCAGGCACGTAAAGAGGTAGTGAGCCCTTTCAAAGTTAGGTCTAATGGAAGGTTTTCCTGGGATGAAAGTAAGGTTATTCTCAGTGGGTCCCAAGCTAGTTCTTGCAAGAATGAATGTTAATAAAAGCCAGAGACTGACCTGGGAATCATTTAGTGGTTTCCTAGCTTGCTGTGTGGTCTTTCCCTCTTGGTACATTCCCACCACTATGCTGACATTCACATGATGTGAGTAATGTAGGTTGTTATCAGAACTGGTATAATGCTATTTAGACTTTCAGCCTTTCAAATGTGGGCTAAATAAACCTCCATCCTTTACAAATTAGGCAGTTTGACATATTTTATGACAGTCATGGAAAACTGATAACTATACTTATCTAGCATAAGGTCTGTCAAACAGTGATTTTATAAATTAAACTTTGCTGTCATAATGATAAAATTGTGCCCATTTAAAATGTATGACAAGAATTTTATAGCCATACTATAAAAACATTTTATGGACACTATTGGTTATATATACATATTAAATTAAAAAATTTTATTTATGAAAGCCGGGCATGGTGGCACACGTCTTTAATCCCAGCACTTGGGAGGCAGAGGTAGGAGGATCGTCATGAGTTGAGGCCACCTGAGACAACATAGTGAATTCCAGGTCAGCCTAAGCTAGAGTGAGACCCTACTTGAAAAACCAAAAAAAAAAAAAAAAAAAAAAAATTATGAGAGAAAGAGGCCTTCAGCCCTGCAAATGAACCCCAGATGCATGCACCACCTTGTATACCTGGCTGATGTGGGTCCTGGGGAAATCAAACCTGGGTCCTTTGGCTTTGCAGGAAAGCGCCTTAAACACTAAACAATCTCTCCAGCCCTATGTAAATATTTTTACAGAAAAGAATATGAGGGCAAACAAGCTAGTCCCTGAATATTCCAATGAGAAGATTTTTTTTTTTTTTGTAAGAGACTAGCTGGCAAAAAGTGTAGAGAATAAAACAATTTGACCATTAAAAATGAGGTGTGGTAAAACT
The DNA here is from genome assembly GCA_036365145.1 of Orientallactaga sibirica. Classification (NCBI taxonomy): domain Eukaryota; kingdom Metazoa; phylum Chordata; class Mammalia; order Rodentia; family Dipodidae; genus Orientallactaga; species Orientallactaga sibirica. The sequence continues at coordinate 3,477,670 of JAEOAD010000031.1, read as the reverse complement.
AGAGGAGGATGGGAAGCAAAACTGTAATCTTTTTATAAAATATGAATTTAGGGATGGAGAGATAGCTTAGCAGTTAAGGTGCTTGCCTGCAAAGCCTAAAGACTCATGTTCAACTCTCCAGGTCCCACGTAAGCCAGACGCACAGTGACACAAGTGTGCAAGGTCGCACATGCGCACAAGGGGGCATATGTGTCTGGAGTTCTATTGCAGTGGCTAGAAGGCCCCTCATGCCAATTCTCTCTCTTACTCTCTCTCTCTTGCATAAAAAAGGGCAGTCTGGGGCTGGAGAGATGACTTAATGGTTAAGTGCTTGCCTATGAAGCCTAAGGACCCCTGTTCGAGGCTCGATTCCCTAGGAACCACATAAGCCAGATGCACAAGGAGGAATATGCATTTGGAGTTTGGTTGCAATGGCTGGAGGCCCTGATGCGCCCATTCTCTCTCTGCCTCTTTTTCTGCCTGTCACTCTCAAATAAAAAATAAATAATTTTTTTTTAAAAGGCAGTCTGTTGGGCTTGCCTCAAAAAAAAAAAAAAAAAAAAAAAGAATTTTAAATAACTTCTGCAAATAGGTCAACAAAGTTAGCATTGGGGCAGAAGGAAAAATACAATATAGAAAATAGGAAAAGAATACATGAGAAAAGAATAATTTTCAAGTGTACTTGGTTTAATACTCAGTGACTGATCCATTTAATATCTGAAAAGGACACTATTTGTTAAGAGAACTGCAAACATAATGCTTTGAGAATATCTTATAACAAAGCACTTTGAAAACTATTTGCAGTGTCAGTCTCTAGTTATTTTCAGACATACAAACAATACCAACTACTACTTGCTATAGAAATTTCATAAAGATATTTTTCATTTGATAAAACCTTAAACAATATTTGAATTTATAGATTTTATTAAGCATCTTTTCATATGTTAAGTAATTTGATTATTTTCTATAAATTGTTTTTTCATATCCAGTGCCCATTTTTTTTCACTGGGTTATTGTCTTTCATTATTCATTAGTGTAACCTCATTTTATAAATATGCAATTTCCCCTTGGTATCCATGTGGAGTTGGTTTTAGGATTCTCCTTGGATATAAAAAATCTATGGATGCTCAGGTCTGATACCTACAAAGTAATTGCATATAACATACACAAATCCTTCCATATACTTTAAATCATTTCTAGATTACTTACAGTTATTGATACATAAATAGTTACAGCATTTAGGAATACTGCCAAGAAAAATGTCTACATACTCTAATACACATGCAAAATTTTCCTTTTCAGTTAAGCCAGAGATTACAGAACTCACGGATAGAAAAGGTCTATTGTAGATGCATGTAAAGAGACAGAGACACACAGAGAGTCCTAATGATGGAGATATGTTTGAGAAAGGTCTTTATGGTGTAGTTTACTACAAACCTACGGTAGAACCTACAGATTCTAGAACCATGGTGATCAAGCATAAGAGAAAATTTTCAATTAAGAGATGTGATAAATGTGAAATGAGGCAGTAGAGGGTACAAAACAGAACAATGTTTTACATGATGTGGTAGTTGAATGTGAAATGTCCCTCAAAGCCTTATGGGGTTGTGATTAAGTCTCATATTTAATCCTCAGCTGGTGAAGCCTTTAGGATGTAAAGTTTTGCTGGAGGAGATGTGTCACGAGGGCAGGCCTTGATGTGTTATAGCGTAACCATGCCTGACACACTGAGCTCATGGCCTCTACTTCCTCCCTGCTGATGAAGATGTGACCCACATGTCTGTTCTTGCCATATTTTCCCTTCCATGGTGAAAGTTACTCTCAAAATTGTAAGCCTACCTGGGCATGGTGATATATACCTTTAACCCCAATACTTAGGAGGTTGAGATAGGAGGATCACTGTGAGTTTGAAGCTACCCTAGGCAATGAAGTGAGTTCTAGGTCAGTTTGGGCTACAGTGAGACCCTACCTTAAAACAAAACAAAACAAAAGCTATAAGCCAGTAATATAACCTTTCCATATAAAAGCTGCTTCTAGTTGGATATTTTGCCCCAGCAACAAGAAGGTAACTGTTACATGGTATGTTTAATTTTTATTTTATTTATTTTTCTGAGGCCGAATCTCACTCCAGCCCAGGCTGACTTGGACCTCAAACTCTGTAGTTCCAGGCTGGCTTCAAACTCACAAACGATTCTCCTACCTCTACCTCTTGTGTGCTGGGATTAAAAGTATGCATCACCATGCCCAGTCTTTTCATTTTTATTTTTGGGTTTTGCGACAGGGTCTCCTGTTGTCCAGGCCAACCTCAAACATCATGTTGCCAAGGGTAACCTTGAATTCCTGATTCTCCTGCCTCCACCTCTCAAGTGCTAGAATTAGTCATGAGTCATATTTGGCTACTTTTGCAGTTTTAATGAATTGTTTTCTTAAGATAAAAATGTGCACAAACCTGGATGTAGGGACACTCACACAAACAAGTACTGATAATACAAGTTGCCACAAATATATAAAATTTGATATGATTGCTTATATTATAGAAATATAAAACATGCACACTGGAAGGACTAACAATTCCACTGCTCAGAAGCAATCTACCCTATGGAAGGAAGAACATGAAAATATAACAAGCCAACATGCTCAGTGAAGCTTTCTGGCCAAAAGAAGAAACACAGGGCCATCAGTGTATATAGTGGATATGTTATATGCTGCATCATATATCACACAGCCAAGATCTGTATTAACTTGGAAAGCTAGCACCGTACCAAAGACAAGTGAACACACTGCAAAATAACAAGGTGATAATTCCAAAAAACTACTGTGTGCTTGCTTGCTATATGTGTGTGTTCATGTAAGCATTGAGAAATATCAGAAAGGGCATACACCAACCATATGAATACCACTTACTTCTGTGGGGTAGGTACAAAATAAACATTCTCCTCTGAAATTAAAAACAAAACCTTTAAAAAAAAAAAAAAAGTAAACCAAACTGGGCATAGTGGCACATGCCTTTAATCCTGGCACTTGGGAGGCTGAGGTAGGAGTGATCTCACTGTGAGTTTGAGGCCAGCCTAAGACTACATTGTGAATTTCAGGCCAGCCTAAGTTAGAGGGAGACCCTACCTCAAAAAACAAACAGGGCTGGAGAGATGGCTTAGCAGTTAAGGTGCCTGCCTCCTAAGCCTAAGGATGCTGGTTCCAATCTCCAGGTCCCACGTTTAGCCAGATGCAGTGACGCAAGGGCGCAATGCTGCACTTGACCACAAGGGGGTGCACGCATCTGGCTTTCGTTCGCAGAGGCTGAGAGGCTGCTGGCGTGCCCACCTCTATCTGTCTTCCTCTCCCTCTCTGTCTCTCTCCAAACAAACAAACAAACAAACAAACAAACAAACAAACAAACAAACAAACAAACGTAAACTAATAAAATATAGATGTACAGGGCATGAGGTTATTGTTAAAGAATGACTAGACAAACATCACTGCCTACTATCTGTTTATTGAGGACTTTTCCTTCAAATAGTCTTGTTCTCTAAGGACAGAACTAGTGAAACCTTTGTCTGATTAGATAGAAAGGAAATGTCTACCCACTGTAAAGAGCTTCTGATAGGAGTCTCCAGTGCTATATCTGATTTGAATTTCTAAGAATCTTCATTTCTAGCAACTTTCACCTTTCTATCTCTTTAGGGGAGATTCTTAGCTGGTCCTCCTTTAGTGAAAATTTCCTATTTATAGGCAAGATTTTATATAGTATATTTTTTGAGGGCGAGTCTCACTCTAGCCCAGGCTGACCTGGAATTCAGGCTGGCCTCAAACTCACAGCCATCCTTCTACCTCTGCCTCCTGAGTGCTGGGATTAAAGGTGTGTGCCACCACATCCAGCACAGCACATTTTTAATGGGGAGAATTCACTTCTTTATTCTGTGCCTTCCCCACCATCAGTTTTTTTTTTTTTTTTTGGTTTTTCGAGGTAGGGTTTCACTCTGGTCCAGGCTGACCTGGAATTAACTATGTAGTCTCAGGGTGGCCTCGAACTCTCAGCAATCCTCCTACCTCTGCCTCCCTAGTGCTGGGATTAAAGGCGTGCGCCACCACGCCCGGCTTTTTCCACCATCAGTTTTGATGGTGGGGCTGAGAAGATGGCTCCAGTGATTAAAGGCACTTGCTTGTAAAGCTTGTCAGCCCAGATTCAGTTCCCTAGTCACCCACATAAAGCCAGATGTCCATTCATTTCCAGCAGCAAAAGACCCTAGTGCATGTACACACACACACACACACATAAACAAATAATTTAAAAATAACGTATTATATTAATTATATGTCCTAATACAGTTGAAAAAATTAAAGATGGCCATGCAAGTTTTGATACTTGGGAATCCAGCTTACATTATATTTTTTAATTTTTGGTGTCAAAAATAAGACATTTGCTAACATAAAATATTATCATCTATTTATTTGTTTTATTCAAATCTGACAAATAGATCTTCCCTAAGTGGGGCTCGTTTTTTTCCTTCTATTCTGTGTTAGGTCAGTCTCTTATGATTATATTGTTGGATTTTATTAGTCCAAATTAAAACCACAAATGTTAATAGTATAACATCTGGCTTTTTAAACACCCATATTCTCTTTATTTGTATCTCTATTATGTAAATTATAACAGGAGTATCACATTTACAATTCTACAAGTACTTCAAGTATTTCAAGAATGTTATTAAAGTAGCATTTAAACAATATTAAGATATTTATCATAGTCTGAAATGAGGAATTTAGTGGTTTCTACTCTGCTCTTTCTCTTCTTTATTAGGCTCTACTATTTGAATAATCACTGTCCTTGCTAGATACCTTGTTGGCAAATACCTTCAAAGAAAGGGAAGGAAGAAGGCATAGAGCAGGTGAAACAGGATGTCAATATGGTACTACAGTGTTAGTTTTAGCTGAGGATCCAAGATAATAGATAATACATCCAAAAAAGAAGCCAATAACTACCACGCCAAACTTGGGAAGAATGAAACCAAAACCCTTGTAATGCTTACTCTACCACAACAAAAAGGCTGAAGAAGGCATGAAGAGAGTGTTCTGGTATGTTATGGTTCTCAGTCCTCCTTTGGTCAAGGACTTCAACCTATGGAAAGAAGGTCATTTGAAAGCCCAAGATAGGTCTTCTAGGGTTGGATGGCTTGAACCTGGAAATTTTGAGACAGTATAGAATTTCTTGTTAGGTGCTCTGATGGCAGAGAGAAGTGGTGATTGATTTAAGATTGGCTTGCCCTTCCAGAGTTTTTTTTTTTTTTTTTTATAAAAAATGAAATTCCATGGCTCATTAGCTAGAGATACCATGGAGTGTATTCAATCCTATCCACAAGAGCCACTTGGAGGTAAGGCAGTACAGAAAAAAAGTTGTATCAAAAGATATCCAGGAAAAAGTCATGGAAAAGAGAGGTGCCTTTGCCTGTATCAAGAGAAGTTAGCATGAGAGATGGCTTAGTGGTTAAGGTGTTTGCCTGCGAAGCCTAAGGACCCAGGTTCAACTCTCCAGATCCTAGTAAGCCAGATGCACAAAGGTGATACAAGTGTAAGATAAATTATGCACACTAGATGGCGCAAGATTCTGGAGTTCGATTGCAGTGGCTGAGGCCCTGGCATGCCAATTCTCTCTCTCTTTCTCTCTCTCTGTGCCTCTTTCTCTCTCACTCTCTCAAATAAAAAAAGAGAGAAGTTAACATGAGAAAACATCAGGAATGAATGCTGTTGGTAGGGGTGTCATAGGCTGCTTTTCAAATGGCTCCCAGTGAGCCTCATTCCGATAGTCATAGTTTTGTGTAAAATCTCTCCTGGAGTGTGAGCTAAGCCTAATTTCTTACTTTTAATGAATGGATCATGGCAAAAGTAATTGGGTGTCACTTCCAAGGTTATGTGTCTGTAATGGTTAATCTGTCAACTTGAATTTAGAATTGCCATGGAAATAAATCTCTGGTAATGCCTATAAGGGAATTTTCTAGATTAGGTTGAGGTGGGAAGATGGACCCAGCTGTGGGCAGCATCATTTCATTCAGTAAATAATGTGAACAGGGCAGCTACATTCATTGTTCTCTGCTTCCTCACTGTGGACTGTGATCAGCCTCCTCCCATCCTGCCATGGCTGTGACAGACTGTAGCCTCAAACTGTAAGTCAAAATAAACCCTTCCTTCCTTAAGTTGCTTCTTGTTAGGTGTTTGGTCACATCAATGAGAATGTAACTAATACAGTTTTAGAAGACAGTGACTTCTGTCCTGCTGACTGAATTGCTCTATTAAACCCTCAAAAAGAGATGACTATGTCCTTCTGAAGACCCAGAGCCAAATGGATCAAGATCCTGAGAAATAGAAATGTGTGTTGTTTCATAGTTCCAGAAACTGCAAAATAATGGTGTGTTGCTTTAAGCCACTAAATTAGATAATTTGATATTATAAAGGTATTTAATATGGAGTAGTATAATAAAATAAGTAATACCATAAAGACAATAAAACTGAAGGTGTTATGAAAAGTTCTTTTTTGAGGCTAGCCCAACAAAAGGGCCCTTTTCTCTTGTGAGAGGGAGTGAGAGCGAGAATGAGAGCAAGAACGTGTGCACGTGAGATAGAGGGGGAGAGAAAGAGAATATCAGTGTGCCAGGGCCTCCAGCCACTATACTCACACTCCAGACGCCTGCACATGTGCAACCTTGCACGCTTGTGTAACCTTGTGCGTCTGGAAGTCAAACATGGTTTCTCAGGCTTCACAGCCATCTCTCTGGCCCACAGAGTTCATAAGCTATGAATTAGCTCTAACTAGCTGCCAAGTCCAGGTAGAAGAAATACAAGCTCATCACCATTATTAGCCAAGAACAAAATTTTCTCAGTACCAGAGTAGGAAGTTTAATAACATGCACAAGGCCCTGGCATGTTAAACAAGAGTTTAATCCTCTGCACCAAAACAAATAAATAAAACAAAAAAACTGGGCTAGAGAGATGGCTTAGTGGTTAAGGTACTTGCCTGCGAGGCCTAAGGACCAGTGTTTGACTCCCAGATCTCACATAAGCCAGATGCACAAGGTGACACACATGTCTGGAGTTCGATTACAGAGGCTGGAGGCCCTGGCATGCCAATTTTCTCTCTCATAAAAAAAGGCCAGTCTACGGGCTGGAGAGATGGCTTAGCGGTTAAGGCGCCTGCCTGCTAAGCCTAAGAACCCTGGTTCCAACCTCCAGGTCCCATGTTTAGCTAGATGCAAAGTGACGCAAGGGCGCAATGCTGCACTTGCCCACAAGGGGGCGCACGCATCTGGATTTCATTCACAGCAGCTGAGAGACTGCTAGCGCGCCCATCTCTATCTGTCTTCCTCTCCCTCTCTATCTGTTTCTCTCTGTGTCTCTCTCCAAAAATAAAAATAAAATAAAATAAAATTAAAAAGGCCAGTCTATTGGGCTTGCCTCAAAAAACAAAAACAAAACAAAACAAACAAACAAAAAAAACCCCTTCCAAACACTTCTGTATCATTTCTACCCATGAGGTTGAAGAATAAGATTAGCAAGAAGGGCCAATATATTAGTAAGTTTATAAAAATTAGTTGATCTCTTTCCTACCATAGCAGCTCAGTGTTCAGAAAGTATAAAGAACTTTGGTGTGAAATAAAATTTGAAGTTTTTAATTACTACATAGAATTCATATTATTTTTTAAAAAATAATTTTATTTATCTGCAAGCAAACTCCAGGTATACATGCTACTTTGTGTATCTGGCTTTATATAGGTACTGGGGAATTGAAATCAGGCCATTAGGCTTTGCAAGTAAGTGCCCCAGCCCCATATTACTGATTTTTTAAATGTGTATGATTAGAACTGATTTGAGAACTTTTCGTTAGCAAAATGATTAGGACATTAATAGGACTCCATTTGAGGAGACAGGAGTAAAGTCAGCATTAAATAATAGATTTGAACAGAAAGCAGGGCAAAACAGAGCTTCAAAGGAGTAAAATGAGGGAAGAACTCTCACAACATCTAAATTACAGGGAGAAAGAATAAAGGCATAGAGAGGTCAAGATGAGCACCAAGTCATGCATGAAGACAAAAGACACACAAGAAAACCAGTGAGGTTAGGCCAAATATTTTGTAATGGTAGTTAACAAGCCCATAGGTACCAGAGATGCTCTGAGTGAAGTATGGATTATTTTTGCTTTTTTAAAAATATTTTTTTATAGTTCATTTATTTATTTAAGAAAGGGAGGGAGGGAGAGAGAGAAAAGGGGCATGCCAGGGCCTCCAGCCACTGCAAACAAACTCCAAATGCATACACCACCCTGTACATCTGGCTTACATGGGTCCCGGGGAACTGAACCTGGGTCTTTTGGCTTCACAGGCAAGCACCTTAACTGCTAAACCATCTCTCCAGACCAGAAGTTCGCATTATTAATGACAGTAATTATGTCCATTTCCATTTCAATTTAACAATCAATAATACAATAATTTAAATACTTTCTAAAGTTTAACAGTATGTGAAACTCTATATCTGCTGAGCAAATGTATATAAACAATGGATACCAGATAAGTTTGTTCATGTTCCACATTCATTTAGGTTTATCCCTCAAGCAAGCACTGCTAGCTCCTTGTGGATTTGACCACAGAATTTGACACTACTTAAAGTCTTTTTATTCATTTATTTGCAAGGAGAGAGAGAAGATGGATGAGAATGGATACATTAGGACTTCTTGACACTGCAAATGAACTCGAGATGCCATCACATTGTGCATCTGGCTTTACGTGGGTACTGGGGAATCAAACCGGGCACATAGGCTTTACAAGCAGCACCTTTAACTAATGAGCCATCTCCCCAACCCCTCAAATTCTTATTCTTAGTTTTGTATAATTTGTTTTATAGCCCAAAACAAAGTGCTAATTAAATACTGAAAGCTAAGATAACAAGAGAACATGGAAACAGACATTAGTAAAGACCATAAAATGATAATGATACTGTATATTTATGACAAATTTGTTTTTATTCTGTGAAATGCATTTCTGATCAATGTAAAGATTTCTCCATCTAAGCCAGCACTGAAAGGAGAATAAAATGGCGACAAAATATCCCATATCCCAATTAACATTTCATTTTTAAAATTATGCTTTAGGGTTGTTGCTGCGATTCTCTCTCTTTCTCTTTCTACACACACACACACACACACACACACACACACACATATGCATGCATAAATTGTGCATCAATGGGATATATCATAGAAATTATTTTATCATGGAGATCCTATTTCTTTTTAAATTTTTATTGTGTTTTGCTTGTGTGTTTGTGTGTTTGCGTGCACGTGCGCCTGCCAGTTCATGTGCAAGTGTGTGTGGATGTGCATGTGCCACAGTGCGTGTGTAGAGGTCAGAGGACAACTTTCAGGTTGGTTCTTATCTCCCACCTCATTTTAAGGTAGGATCTCTTGCTGTTTATCACTCCCTTCCTAAGCTTCCAAGAAATTCTGTCTTGACCTCCCTTCTTGCCTATGGTGAGATTACAGGTCTCTGCCATAGCTCTGCTTTTCCGTGGGTTGAGATCAGAACTCAGGTACTCAAGAGTTGTTAGGCAAAAACTTCATCTCCCCAGACCCCTTTTTCTTTGTAAGTAGAGACACGCTTGCATTCCCGACTTTCCCTAGCCTGGCTCACCCCAGGAACACACTATTTACAACAAAGTGCTTTCCTTCATGTCTGTATACATAACCATAAACAAAGGTTTTATATACAGAGGAATTTGGGGGGGGGCAGAGTGTATAATGTCTACAATACACAGAAGGAATCATATTTTATAAGATTCTCTGCATCACAAAAAGTCTTTGAAACTGGTATAGAACAAGTGGCATACAACTAATTAATTTGATTTTAATGGCTGTATAATAATCCAGTGATTGGAAATCTGTAGTTTAACATTTCCCTGAGGGATGGGCATTGACCTTGTTTTCAGTGTTTTTGTCTTTTAAAAAGGCTATAATAAACATACATTACATTTATGTACTGATGCTTAAATGAAATAGATTGCTGGAAGTGAGACTGTTGGATCATAGAGTTATTTTTCATTTTAATCGATATTACCAGGCTGCTTTCAAAAAAGGATGCAATAAATCAAATTTCCACCAAGGTATGAAAATACTCCCTTTTTCCCATATTTGACAGTATCAGGTGCTATTGCTCTTTTAAATTTGCATTTCCCTGATGAATGGGTCAGGTTAAGCATCTTCTCATAGGGTTATTGGCTATGAGGATTTACCTTTTAGTGAATTGCCTGTTCATATCATTGTTGCGCTTCTCTACAGAATTTTTTTTTAAAAAAACTATTCTTTACCATCTATTAACCTGCTATCTATAATTCCCAGTGCACATATCTCCGTCCCTCCATCCCATGTCTCTGGAGACAGGCAGTTCTGAGTGGTGCAGCTCAGCACCACCTGTTCTCACGGGCCTCCTCTCACAGCTCTTCTCCGGTCACTCCTCACTGGTCTCAGCAATCCATGACTTGAAACACCGCCTGTACCATCTGTGCGTTGATGAGGCTCACATTTCTGTCCCCAAACTCAGACCTTTCCTCTGAGCTTCAAATGCACACATTGAGTTGTCTTAAAGGCATCTCAAGTTTAAGTTCTAAAACAATCGTGAGGCCTAACCTGCTTATCAGCATGGGAGTACATGGCATTACAGTCTGTCCACTCAGCCATTTCTACCAGACATGGGGAAGACATTATTGAGTTAATCTCCACAGACACATCTTTTTTTTAAAATTTATTTTTTATTTTTTATTTTTGGAGAGAGACACAGAGAGAGACAGACAGAGAGAGAAAGGGAGAGGGAGACAGATAGAGAATGGGCGTGCCAGCAGTCTCTCAGCTGCTGTGAACGAAATCCAGATGCGTGCGCTCCCTTGTGGGCAAGTGAGGCATTGTGCCCTTGCGTCACTTTGCATCTGGCTAAACATGGGACCTGGAGATTGGAACAGGGTTCTTGGGCTTAGCAGGCAGGCGCCTTAACCACTATGCCATCTCTCCAGCCCTCACAGACACATCTTTTTCATCACTACATCTTTTCAATTAGAACTCTTAAAACAACGATCACCAAGCTACTTTCCACACCCACTACTGTTTTTCCCCTGTCCTCATTTACTCTATCAACTAAGACCTAAACTTCTTTTTTAAAAAAATATTTTTATTTTTATTTATTTCTTTATTTGGCACAGAGAGAGAGAGAGAGAGAGAGAGAGAATGGGCACTCCAGAGCTTCCAGCCACTGCAAACGAAAACGTGCGTCCCCTTGTGCATCTGGCTAACATGGGCCCTGGCGAATCAAACCTGGGTCCTTTGGCTTTGCAGGAAAATGCCTTAAGCGCTAAGCCATCCCTCCAGCCCAAGACCTAAACCTCTATAAGTCTCCCAATGAGACCTTTTGCATCCAGTCTTCCCACTTCTGGCCCATCCCCACTTTGCTCCCAGCAATTAGTTATTCATTCCCTGAATATAAATCAGATTGTCAGGGCAATGGAGGTGGCTCAGTAGGTAAAGTGCTTGCTTGCCATGCAAATACAAGTACCTAAGTTTGGATCTCAGCACTCAAGTAAAATGATGGGCATGGGGGGCACATCTGTACTCCCTCTCTGGGAATATGGAGACAGGAGGACCCTCAGGGTGCTTATCTAGTTGAGTTAGTGAGTCCGTGTTCAGTAGGAGAGCATATGTCCCAAATAAGGTGGACAGCAACTGAGGAAGATACCCGACATCAACCACTGGCCTCCACATGCACAAGCACTTGCACATGTATATGAACACACACACACACACACACACACACGCACACACATTATACCTATGCAAAAAATAAATCGGATTGTTATTTTTCCTGCTTGAAATTTGCCAATGACTTTTCATCACACTTTGAAAGTTCCAAACAGTACTAACACTATAACACACAATAACACTTTGACTGCCTCCCCTGAACCAAACTCCTGTTTCTTCACTTAGGGGATTCTGTATTAGCCTCACTTGTGTCCCCTTCCCCCTCCCACAAACAGAGCATTATGTCAACATGCTACTCTCTTAACCTTGCTTCTTTTCCCATTGTTCTCATGGCAACATTAAATTACCTGTGATTTTTGCTTGCTTATTCACATGCCTTCCTCTAACCTAAAATATAATCATCATGAAGGCAGAAAATATTTCTATATTGTTCATTTTTAATCCCTAGCATCCAAGAGAGTATCTAGCAGAACACTGGAATTTAGTGTTATTTTATGTGTGTGCGCACACACACACACATGCATACACACAAATATAAATTTTAAAAAGAAAAAATTATAATGAACGTATTAATAGTTCATGCGAAGTCTAGTTTAACCCTTTCCTCATATAAATTTTTAGTTTTCCTAATTAAATCAGGATTTTTAACTGCCAAGACCAGCGTGAATGCCTTATTTCCTTTCACTTCCTCCTTTATCCCATGAAGGTAAGAAAAGACAGCATGGATTTTAGCAAAGCACTTTCCAATGACTTGCCCTATAACTGAGAAAGTTGGTAACAACACTGGTAGTTGTATTTACAGTTCAGAAACTATTATAATTTAACTTGTTTAAAAAAAGATTCAAAATTGTCTGCAGAAAGGGAAGCAATGGAACAAAATGGAAAGGTAGGGTCATTCTGGATTTAATGATCTCTCTCTCTCTCTCTCTCTCTCTCTCTCTCTGTGTGTGTGTGTGTGTGTGTGTGTATTTAGATGATATTGTATAACAGGGATTTTCTCTGAATATTCTAAGTAAAAAGAACATCCTCTCTGTGGTCCCTACCCCTGCAGGTATGCCCTATCTTTCTTCAACTCTTTATCCTCTCTGAAAGTCTTTGTGAGGTTTTGTACTTAAAAACCCTGCCTTCAGAACAGTGTCTAGAATGCAGGCACTCAGTGTCAATAGTTGACTAAGGGCTGGGGAGATGGCTCAGTAGTTAAGACTGTTTGACACGCAGACACTGAGAGGGCCTAAGAACACCAGGGTTCAATTCCCTAGCATCCACATAAAAAAGGTGGGTATAGCCAATCATCTGTCACCCCAGCCCTGCAGAGGGAGGTGGAGACCAGAGAAGAATTGCTAAGGCTTGCTGACCCTCAGTGGCATCTCCAGTCCAGGGAGAGACTCTCTCAAGGAAACATGCAGATGAGCCACAGAGGAGGACACCTAATGTTCTCTTCTCATCTCCATACTGGTGTGGTGCGCACATCTACACATATACGTACATATGTCATACATCCATTCATACACCACACTACATGCTCTACACATACATAAGCAAAAGATAGATGAATAAAATTGCATTGCCAGAGGCAAAATACATAATGCATTGGAATAAAGTACAGGTATTGAAGCCAGGATTTCAATTTATCAAGTACTATAATTATAATTGGGAAAGACACTTAAAATCTCTCTAGACTCTTCATCTCTAAAAAAGGGATAATAATACCCATCACAGGATGTAGTAGATAGCTCCAGGTTCGCTGAGATGAACTTCCAGACCAGGCAGTTATGGAGGAAGGGATTTTTATTGAAGCTTATAGACCCAGGGGGAGTTCTATAATGGCAGAAGAAGCTGGCCTGCTCTTAGAGGACCAGGCAAGAGAGAGAGAGATAAAACCAAAAAGCCACACAGCATAACACATCTCAGGAACTCCAGCTAGGTACACTTTGCATATCTTTAGATTGACATCTCAAACCCATCACCACACCTTAAGATCCTCCCAGTGACACTGCCTCCAGTCAGGTGGATGCAGATGCAAACTACAAACTAATAAAACACTGAATATATTGGGGGCTACACAAGGCTACTGTGTTGAAGAATGGCACCAAAGCTCTAAATTAATGCTTCACATTTTCTCTTCTTAATTGTCCTTCCTTAAGATAAGCTTACTTAAGTCAGTTCCCTCATAATTTCTGTCCTTTAATTCCAGTTCTACCAATCTAATAGCAACCAACTAATTATGTCTTTTACCTAAGCTTTCCCTCTGGTTTAATTTTTTTGATTTTGTTTTGTTTTGTTTTTAACGTTAGATTGTAAAGACAAGTCTTACTGGTCTCCACTTAGGAGATTCTACTAAGACTCATTCTTTTTATTTATTTTATTTATTTTTGTTTTTTAATATGTTTTTTATTGACAACTTCTATACTTACATACAAAAAAATGCAGGATATTTCCCTCCCCTGCCCCCATTCCCCTTTAGAACTCCAATCTCCATCATATCCCCTCCCTCTCTCCATTAGTCTCTCTTTTAATTTGATGTCATCATCTTTTTCTTCTATTATGAGGGTAAGACTCATTCTTAAGATTTTATTTATTTTTATTTTTTAATATTTTGTTTTAATTTATTTATTAATTTGAGAGAGAGAGATACAGAAATAGGCAGGTAGAGAGATAGAGAGAGAATGGGTGCGCCAGGGCCTCCAGCCACTGCAAATGAACTCCAGATGCATGTGCCCCCTTATGCATCTGGCTTACATGGGTCCTGGAGAACTGAGCCTCGAACCGGGATCCTTAGGCTTCACAGGCAAGCGTTTAACCACTAAGCCATCTCTCCAGCCCAAGATTTTATTTTTATTTATTAGAGACAGAGAGAGGGAGAGTGAGAATGGGCGTGCCAAGGCCTCCAGCCACTGCAAACGAACTCCAGACGTGTGTGCCTCCCTGTGCATCTGGCTTACGTGGGACCTGGAGAATCAAACCAGAATCCTTAGGCTTCACAGGTGTGTGCCTTAACTGCTAAGGCATCTCTTCAGCCCCTCTGGTTTAATTTTTTTCAAAAATCTCCATTTTAGAGACAGGAACAGAACCCAAGGCTAATGGAGACCAACTTGCCCAAGGTTACAGCCAGTGAGTGGGAGAGTTTAATATGAACCCACACCTCCCTGGCTGCAAAGCACATTCCATGTTTCCTATTTCTTCTTTCATTTGAGTTCAGCAACTATTTAAGATCACTATCACAGTTCTTACATCTTTTTCTCTGACTGAACATTCAAATCTCTAAATATTTCTTTATATGTTTTGTTTCTAAGATTCCTCACTGTTGAGAAGTCATTCTAATTGTTGAGGTCTATCTGTATGTATGGATGTATTAATATGTGTGTATGGAATGTGTGTGTCACCATACATGCGTGGAGATCTGAGGACAACCTCAGTTATTTGTCTTCTCCTTCTCTCTTGCTTGAGACAGGTTCTCCCTTGTTTCTTTCACTGGATGTGTGCCAGTCTAGCTGACTATGAGCTTCCAGAGTCTCTTGGCTCCACCTGGCTGTAGGCATGTTGAAATCAAAGTCCCATGCATCACTTTGTGTCTGGCTTTAAATGGGTGCTAGGGAATTGAACTTGGGCCAGCAGGCTTGCAATAAAAGCACCTTAATCACTGAACTATCTCCCTAGCACTAATTAAATTTTTTTTTCTGAGGTAGGGTCTTGCTCTAGCCCAGGCTACCTGTAATTCACTATGTAGTCTCAGGGTGGCCTCAAACTCATGGCAATCCTCCTACCTCTGCCTCCTAAGTGCTGGCATTAAAGGTGTGTACCACCATGCTTGGCTAATTAACTATTGTTTAAACATTTTTATTTATTTGCTTGTAAGGAGAAAGAGAGAGAGAGAGAGAGAGAGAGAGAGAAGAAAGACAGAGAGAATGGGAATACTAGGGACTCCAATGCTGCAAATGAATTACAGATGCATGTACCACTTTGTGCATATGGCTTTATGTGGGTACTGGGGAATTGAACCCAGGCTGTTATACTTTGCAGCCAAGTGCCTTAAATGCTGGGTCATCTCTCCAGTCCCTAATTATTTTTTAGAGGAGAATAAAACCTTGCAGATCTCTAGCTGATATATTTTATCATTAGTGATCTGAAACATATACAAATATATTAACAGGTATAAACTCCTTATGCTATAGTACCATTACAACACACACACACACACACCAAGATAAAATCTATATATTAAATGGAAATAAATTTACCAACAATAAAATAATATTATTATGCTGAAATTGCACCCTGTTTACAACATAAATATGCCTCAGGTTCTTTTGAGTTTAGCATCCTTCCATTGTCCCAAGCTGTGTGATGAATCAAACTCATACCACTTTTCTCCATGGGAACTACCACCAAGCTTCCATTGTGCACACTACCCTGACTTTATTAGAAAGTGTGTGTGTGTGTGTGTGTGTGTGTGTGTGTGGGTTGGGGGTAAGTAAAAAGGAGTATCTAAAATGATCTCAAGTCTTTTGACTTTGAGGTGAATGCCAGAACAGCAAAGGCAAGACTGTTTGGATGGGAAGAAGAAGTTTAGTTTTAACAAATAATTAGTGGTACCTGGAGGACAGCTAAATGGATTTGTCTATTAGGTGAGTGAATTTATGATTTTGAAGCTCAGAATAGTGAGTCTGGGCCCACAACAGAGGTTTGAAGCTTTCAAGGAAAGAAACACAAGAGGAAGTCAGAAAAAGCTAATTTTTACAATTCAAAAATAAGGAATAAGCCGGGCGTGGTGGCGCACGCCTTTAATCCCAGCACTCGGGAGGCAGAGGTAGGAGGATCACCGAGAGTTCAAGGCCACCCTGAGACTACATAGTTAATTTCAGGTCAGCCTGGACCAGAGTGAGACCATACTTTGCAAAACCAAAACAAAAAAAAAAAAAAAAAAGAATAAACAATGGTCTTTGGATTGGTAGAACGAAATGACCAGTGAGTGGTGTGTGGCAGGGGGCAGGGGGTGTAGTATAGCCAGTTGTTGATACAATTTGGCTACCAAAGGAAACAGAGCAGTGCAGGAATGGTGACAAATCATTTTCAGCCTATAATTAGAAGAGGGAAAGAAGTTATTTAAGTTTGAGAACAAAAATTTTGTTTAGATTTATTTTTTGCTCCTAGTACACATTAATATTAGATGCTTGGAACAAAGCTCACATTAAAAAATTGTTAAATGTTGGGGCTGGAGAGATGGCTTAGCAGTCAAGGTGCTTGCCTGTGACGTCTAAGAACACATGTTCAAGTCTCTAGGTCCCACACAGCCAGATGCAGTGACACAAGCATGCAATGTTGCACATGCACACTAGGGGCCAAATGTGTCTGGAGTTCGTTCACAGCAGATGAAAGGCCCTGGTGTGCCCATTCTCTCTCTCTCAAAAAAATTGTTAAATATTGAATGGAAAAAAAGAAAAGGATGAAGCAAAACAGGAAAAGCGTCTTAATAAAGGATAAAGGATGAAGGGAAAACCTACATTCTTTGAACATCTGTTAAGCTTCAGGCTCTTTATGTTCATAATCCTTGAAATGGTCCTGATTCTTGTTCTCACTTTGTGGATGTATCCAAAAAGAGATTAAATCATTTCCTCAAAGTCACTGACCTACTGAAGGATGGTGGCAATTTGGCATCATCGGCTCACAAGGCTTTTGCTCTTCCATTACATCTTACTGCCTTTCCAGGTAAAAGGCAGTAATGTGTTCTGCCAAATGTGTGCTCCTTTATAGCCCTCTAGCAGAGTAGAAAAAGTGAAGGGGAGGACAGGAGAGAGGAGAGGGAGAGGGAAAAGACTTTCAAAGATAGGAAGTTGTAGTTGAATTGTACTGGCACCCATTTTTTTATGATGTATGGGGGTAAAATAATTTGCTGGAAAAGATAGGGTGAAGGAATTAGACACCTACTAACATCTAAGAGAGATGTACAAGGAAGGATCCCTGGACTAATAAAAGTATTGTGAGCTTTGTTGAAGACCTAGGTGAAAATTCCAGAGCAGCCCCAGTATACATGTTTATATTGGAGCAGGTAAGGTAGATATTAAGAAAGACCAGGAGGGCTGGAGAGATGGCTTAGTGGTTAAGATGCTTGCCTGTGAAGCTTAAGAACTTATGTTCAAGTCTCTAGGACCCACATAGCCAAACATATAGTGACGCAAGTGTCTGGAGTTTGTTCACAGCAGGCTGAAGATCCTGCCGTACTCATTCTCTCTCTCTCTCTCTCTGCCCCCTTCCTTCCTTCCTTCCTTCCTTCCTTCTTTCCTTCCTTCCTTTCTCTCTCTCTCTCAAAAAGTATATAAAAACGAAGAAGAAGATCAGGAAAGTGTCTATAGGATAAACACATTAAAGTAAAAAGGAGATTGGTAAGAGAGCTATTTGAGTTATCATGTGAGGGTCTAATATAGATAAGAAATAAAGCCCACAGAAGACTGTCATACCGAGACAATGAACAGGTCAAGCAAGGGCTCACTTGCAGCTTACCAATGCTACTACTGAGTGAAAAGCAATTCTACTAGTGCAAAGCAAGAGTCTTCTGTCGCCATCATCTCTGCTTCACTTTAACAAACCTCTCTAAGCACCTGCTCTTCTTAAGCTGCTCTAATTTTGGAATTTGTTTTTACAGCAATATAAAAATCAAGAACACATTTGTTCTGGGTTACCTGATTCTTTGTAGTTAAATAATCTTTGCCCCAGATAAGTTTATCACATATGCAAAATGAAGACCATGACATTTCATAACTCTTATCCATCAGCATAACAAAAGATAGGGCCAGTAAATGATAGCAGTAACAACAAAAGGGTGAGCAGGAGAATGACCAGAGTTCTTAACATCTGGTATAACACAAAAATTAACTTAATTTTATCTCTTTTGTTCCATGCTGTTTCCATTCAGTACAGTGTGATTGTGGTCTAATGGAAATATACTAATTGTGCAAGTCAATAAGCCAGATATGAGATAGAAAACTACTGTACCTACTGTAACTTCAGAAATGTGTCTTTTCAGAAACTGAAGAATACCTTCCTATCAATCACCAGTACCAGGTTCTAAGGTTGCTATATCTCACACAAGGAAATCTCTGATTAGACAGAAATGGATATAAACAGTAATACAGAAATTGTCAAAAACATGTTAGTCTCAAAGGCTTTACATCCACTTTAGAGGACACCATAAATTTGCCTTATAGATCTGTAAGTTTTCTGAACATAAAAATCTCTTCTTCCTTTGTCACTGATGGTCAGACACCTTCACAGGTTAGGCCTAAAAACCCAAGAAAGCTCCAGAGCCTCAGAATCAGCCAACGGACATATGTAGTCAAGGCTGCACAAAAACTAGGTAGATAGCAAATGTATAGAGCGTATTACCTTTTTAGGAATGTATTACAGTTCAAAAATTAGAAGGAACATGAAAGACAAAAAGACCAGTATGTATAGTCAGCCTTTTGAGATCAAGGGAATTATTGGCCTGGATGGTTAAATGATCTAAAATAATATTACTTTCATTTATTTTATTCATGTGACTTTCAGGTAAGACCGTGACTATACCAGAATAAAAGGCACAGGATTGTTTTCAAATCATCCTTATTTAAAAAAAAAACTCAACAACTATTCCACAGAAACACATACAACTCACAGATGATGAAAAATTACAGATGGCATTAGTACAAAGGTTGTTCTTCAGCATCAAAAAAGAAAAGATCTAAAGCCGAGTTATTTTCTGACTTTCCTGCCTACATAAAAAATTTTACATCTTCTGTGAAACTTATTTTTAAATGTGCTAAGTACTACCGAACAATACCTAACAACTCACATCTTAAAACATATTTCGCATGAACAACTGTGAAATTACTGCTGTGTTATCAATAATTGTCCATTCTCTGTGTAGGCAACCTTACTGTTTACTGACTGTAGTATATTTTGAAAACTGGACACCTCATTTCTGAGTAGTCTTAGAACTATAATTAGTTCAATCCAGCGATCAGACAGGAAGACTGCTTTATTCATAGACCACTTTGTGCACCAGCATGCTCATTTATCTTGCCTTCAAGTCCCGAATCTATATAGAACCTCTAGAAAGGGCCCATTTACACTTGAGATTCTTACAATGCCTCCTCCACAATTCCTGGAATCTAGAATTAAACTGATTATTATGAAGCCACAAGGAAACCGCTGAAGAACACACCCACCAAGCCATGCAAGCATTTACTGAGACTTTACTCGGTTCCTTGCATTTACTATTTCTATTTTAATTGGGCTGAAAGGTTACCCACATAAATGGCAGGGAAACACAGGAGTATGTTATAGGATCAGGAATATAGTAAACGCAAACTTTACATACGCTAAGTCAGTCTTATAATTTAGCATCTAGGCTCTACTGAACCAGGAACTCTCCTAAGTACTCTACCTGATGATGGTCACTCACACATTCAAGATTTTGGAACCTATATGCCAGCCAATACTATGTGATTACCTCAGAATTGATTTTAGAGGATCTCTGCTTTCTCTAAATGCATGACTAATCTGCTAATTATTTTTATATTCGCTTAAATCAATGAGCTTTCAAAGAGCTACACACTAGAGAAAGATAATATTGTCTACTAGAATACAGGCTAGTTAAGACTGTCAGTTTCATGGCTGAAGGAAACCTGTTTGTCAGTCTGCCATCTTTTTTTTTTTTTTTTCTTTCGAGGTAAGATCTCACTGTAGTGCAGGCTGACCTGGAATTCACTGTGTAGTCTCAAGGTGGCCTTGAACTCATGGTGATCCTCTTACCTATGCTCCCCAATATATTTCTATTTATTTATTTGAGAGAGAAAGAGAGAGAGAGAGGGAGACAGAAAGGGAGAGAATGGGTATGCCAGGGCCTCCAGCTGCTACAAACAAACTCCAGATACATGCGCCACTTTGTACATCTGGCTTATGTGGGTCCTGGGGAATTGAACCTGGGTCCTTTGGCTTTGCAGGAAAGAGCCTTAATCGCTAAGCCATCTCTCTAGCCCCTCTTTCTTTTTTCCTTTCTTTTTTTCTCTTTCTTATAAATGCCAAATGCTTCCTCAATCCTTCCACCTAATCTAATATCACATTTATTACATTGCTGTGGCATTCTTATAGTTAAGGATTATCACATTTATTTAGGGCTGAGAATATAGCACAGCTGGTAGAATGTTTGCCTAGCATGCTCAAAGCCCTGTATTAAATCTCAAGCACATAAACTACTCAGGAGGCGGAGGCAGGAGGATCAAAAGTTTAATTAAGGTTATCCACGACTACATAGTGAGCTTGTTTGAAGCCAGCCTGGGATACATGAGACCCTATCTCGAATTTCTTAAGCTAAGTCTTAGGAATAGTATCTACCTCACAGTAGTATTATTATATTTACTTTTTGTGTTTTTTTTTTTTTTTTGAGAGAGACACAGAGAGAGACAGACAGAGAGAGGGAGAAGGAGACAGGTAGAGAATGGGCGTGCCAGCAGTCTCTCAGCTGCTGTGAACGAAATCCAGATGCGTGTGCCCCCTTGTGGGCAAGTGCGGCATTGCGCCCTTGCGTCACTTTG
This sequence comes from Orientallactaga sibirica, assembly GCA_036365145.1. Taxonomy (NCBI): domain Eukaryota; kingdom Metazoa; phylum Chordata; class Mammalia; order Rodentia; family Dipodidae; genus Orientallactaga; species Orientallactaga sibirica. Next base: position 3,456,340 of record JAEOAD010000031.1, on the reverse strand, counting down.
CATCTGGCTAAACGTGGGACCTGGAGATTGGAACCAGGTTCTCAGGCTTAGCAGGCAGGCGCCTTAACCGCTAAGCCATCTCTCCAGCCCTATTATATTTACTTTAACCTGTACCAGGACATGTACATGTATGTAATATCTATCTAAGGAATGAACCCAAGGTCATACGCACTCTAGGCAACTTTTAAAACCTTTGAGTCATTTACTCTGAATGAGTATGTGAGAAAATAGGTATTTTTTTTTTCTCGGTAAGCATGTAAGACAATAAAAACCTTTCTGAAAAGCAACACACAATATAAAACCAAAGCTATAAAATGTGTACATGCCCCTGAACTCCAAAACAGAATTTCCAGAGACTTGTCTAAAGTAAATAATGACCCAGCAGGAAGAATGTTTCTGAGTCTTGTTTTGTAGTTTAACCTGGAAATAACTGAGATGTCTTCTAATAAGGAAGTGATTACAATTTAGAATAGATATACACCATAAATTACCACAAAGCTATCACAAATGATGTTACAGAAATATTATTTCTTGCCACTGAAACTCACAAGATACAGTATTTAAATGGGAAACAAAGGTTGTAGAGCAATATACAAAACTATGAACACACACATATATGGCTTCTACAATTGATATTATTTGCACAAAATTCTTACTTGGGAGAAATTAATATCTATAACATGAAAGCCAATCCTTTCTCTCATTTAAATATATTTTATTTATTTGAGAGAAAGAGGAGAGCGAGAGAGAGAATGGGCACACCAGGGCCTCCAGCCACTGCAAATGAGCACCACATGTATGTGCCATCTTGGGCATCTGGCTTTACATGGGTACTGGGGAATTGAACCTGGGTCCTTTAGCTTTGCAGGCAAGTGTCTTAATGGCTAAGCTATCTCTACAGACCCTTTCTCTTTTTAAGTAGTTGAAAATAGTTCAAATAGTTTATATTATTAACTGTTTTCAGTGAAAAAAAGACCACTAGTAACCTATGAGAACTCTTCCCCGCCCCCTCCCCCCCCCAGGCAAGGTGTCACTCTAGCTCAGGCTGACCTGGAATTCACTATGTAGTCTCAGGATGCTTGAACTCACTGCGATCCTCCTACCTCTGCTTCCCAAGTGCTGGGATTGAAGGCGTGTGCCACCATGCCCAGCTGAGATCTCTTATAACCAGCACTCCTACTTTAAAAACTATGGTAAAGGTCCAGCTTTTGGTATTTGTCCAATTGGTTGCAGACTGACATGTTTATAAAATACAGTGAAAATGACTTAATAGAAAAATGAAATCTAAAAGCACATAAAATGTCAACCTTGCTTTAAAAGTATTTCAGAAGCTGGGCGTGGTGGTGCACGCCTTTAATCCCAGCACTTGGGAGGCAGAAGTAGGAGGATCACCATGAGTTCAAGGCCACCCTGAGAATACATAGTGAATTCCAGGTCAGCCTGAGCTAGAGTGAGACCCTACCTCAAAAACATGAAAAAAAAAAAAAAAAAAGTATTTCAGATTCACAAACATAAAGTTCCTCCATCAACTTAACTTTTCACTTTTATTCTATGTCTTTACCTATTTCATCAATGACAGCTGACAGCCTAGAAGCCATGCTTTCAGTAGCACTGCTTGAAGTTTCAGGAAGTTATTTTGTCACAGGCTATGCCAATAACTACACTACACAGACTGGATTCTGATCTAACCTTTGGAGACTTCTTGTGAAGAGAAAACTTTCTCCTATTACATTTACTAGCCTATAATGCTTTAATGTGAGTTGACATTTTCAATAAAGTTGTATACAATTTTAAACTACCAGTTATTTTCCCAAAGAATCATCTATATATATCTTCTAGTAGAGATCTGACTTCAGAGAATTAATGTACATATTAGCATTAAGGGATTAAGTTGCCTATTTGCTCTCAATTTAAGTAAGACAACCTGCCATTTTCTTGTCAAAGTCAATGTAATCCCTGAGGGGACAGTTGAGAGAGCCTGTGCTATTCCACTTAAAGAAAACTTCTTTGGACTCAGGCCAAAGTAATGAAGATTACAAACATCTTACTTTATATTGAGATTAAAAGTCAACTTAAATTTCAAGTGATTCCCTGAAAATAGGTACCCTGCTCTCCAGAAATAGTTTCATAATCTAAAAATCCCCGAAAGAGTTACGGATAAGATGCTGGGAAGTCCCAGAAGTATTTATAGTAATAGAAAATATAAAAACATTGTAATCATGTTTTAGAAGTGTCATGAATTTAATTTCTTGGTAGAAAATATAAAATTGTGCCTAGCACTGTGCCTTACATAGAATAACACTCAACAAAATTTTAGTAACAGTTCAGGAATTCAAGTTGTACTGAATAGTAAGTAAGGTGAGATGCTCAGGTTCTAGCAAGTGAGAGAAGCTTAGACAGATCTCAACACGATGAGCAGTGATTTCGTGAGAGGGGAACAAAGGCTGGAATACAATAAGCTACGAAGCTTAGCCAGAATTGAAAGGATGCCTACAGAGAAAGTTACAAAGTAGTTAATGAAATTTCTTTCTTCCTCTCTTTTCCCTTCCCCATCTCTTCCTTCCTCTCCCTTCTGTTTTCTGGTACCAGGGATGGAACCCAGGACCTCACATGGTAGGTGAGCACCACCAATGTGCTATATCTCCAGCAATAAAGTTTCAAAAATTAAAGGCAAAGATAACTGAAAAGTAAAAATGGTGATATCAGATCCATGTAAATATTCATATTAGATCCTTCTTCCTCTTACTTTATATAAAATGTATGTGTGATTTTCTGTTTGTTTTTTTAGAGAGAGAGGGAGAGAAAATTGGTGTGTCAGGGCTTCAGCCACTGCAATCGAACTCCAGACATATGCACCACCTAGTGGGCATGTGTGACCTTGTCCTTGCCTCACCTTTGGCTTACGTGGTATCTGGAGAGAGACTGAACATAGGTGCTTAGGCTTCACAGGCAAGGGCCTTAACTGCTAAGCCATCTCTCCAGCCCCTTGTTTGTTTTTTTGAGACAGGTTCTCATGTAGCCCAGGTTGGCTTCAAATCTGTATTCAAGGAAGACCTTGAACTCCCAAGTGTTGGGATCACAGGCATGCACTATCATCCCCAGCCTTAAAACATGTTTTAAAAATTAAGGCAGAAGGGCTGAAAATGCAGCTCAGTGGTACAGTGCTTGCCTAGCACGCACAGGGCCCAGCACCATAAAAAAAAAAAAAAAAAAAAAAAAAAATTAAGGCAGAACTCAATTACCGTGTAGTACACAAATCTAAATATGCAGCTTGATCCACTTTTACAAATGCACTCACCAGTCCACCACCACTTGATCAAGCTCGGACATTTCCAGTGCTTCCTCCCAGTCATCCTCCCCTTTGGCCACAGCATACTGATTACCATTGATCAGCTGTGCTCGTTTCTGAATGTTACATAGTGGACTTGCACTGAATGTGCTCTCATGTCTGCCTTCTTTCACTCAATCTTAGATTTTTGTGGGCATCAGTTGTATGTTTCTTTTTATTGCCAACTAGTACTTTTTTACTATTTTATTTTTAGAGAGAGAGAGAGAGAGAGAGAGAGAGAGAGGCAGAGAGAATGGGCACATGCTAGGACATTCAGCCTGCTGCAAACCAACTCCAGATGCATGCACCCTCTTGTGTGCATTTGCGACATTGCATGCTTGTGTCATGGTGTATCTGGTTATGTGGGACCTGGAGATTTGAACATAAGTTCTTAGGCTTTGCAGGCAAGCACCTTAACTGCTAAGCAATCTCTCCAACCTGTCAAGAAGTACTTTATTGTATGAATGTACTACATTCCTATTTATTCTACTATTAAGGAACATTTATTTGCTTCTAATATTGATAAGTAAAGCTGCTATGCACAAACACTCTTTTTAAATATTTATATTTATTTATTTGAGACAGCAAGAAAGAGGGAGGGAGAGAGAGAGAGAGAGTGAAGGAGGGAGAGAAAGAGTGTGCTAGGGCCTCTAGCCACTGCAAATGACTCCAGAAGCATGTGCCACTTTGTGCATTTGGCTTATGTGGGTGTTGCAGAATCAAACCTGGGTGCTTTGGCTTTGCAGGCAAGCGCTTTGACCACTAAGCCATCTCTCCAGCCCATATGAGCACTCTTATATAGACCTCTTGGCTGACATAAATATTCACTGTTTTGTATATATGCTTACAACAGACTGCTAGTTGACAAGGTAGTATGTGTTCAACATCAGTAGATGAAGCTAGACTTCTAAAGTTACTGTATCAATTTCTCATTTGCAATGTTTGAAAGTTCTAACTTAGGGTTATATTTAATTTTTAAGAGATGGGGGTTTCACTATGCTACCCAGGCTGGATTGAATTTCCTGTTTTAGTCTCCTGAGTCTCAGGATTATAGGCATGTGCCATCGTACATGTAAATAACTTTATTTTATATTGAACTTCATGTATGAACATGTTCTACCACTAAGCAATGATTCTCAGTTCCTCTCTACGGTTTTTAAATTAAAAAAAAAAAAAAAACCCTTCAGTTAAAGCATAAGAGTTTTGATGCTTTGTACTGCTTTTGTTATTTTTACCTCTACCTACTGCAAGTAGAGGAAACATAAACAGAATGCTCACAAAGAAAACATACAAGATGATTCTAGAGAGGATAGTAAGAAATGCTTCTATTTTGTTTTTTATTCTTTTGGATAAAAAATAATTTTCACTATTACTTAATATATCAATGAATACTAACTAGTGCCCTTATTCAGATAGCTATGTTTATTCACCTTGGACTATGGTTTATTACCATGTGTATATGCTTGACTGAACAGAGTTATGGAATACCTAATTCAACCAGCTCTTGCCAAATGGACGAGTAGCTCTAAGAGTTCTACAACGGTACTAACAAATATGAGCAGACAATAAAAAAAAAGGCTCAGCTGACAGTTTTCTTTTCAAAAAATCTGGAGATTAAAATCTATGATTATCTAACCAATCAGATCTTAAAAGGAATAGGCCACAAATACTCCAAAAAAAAAAAAACCTGTAAAATACAGACTTAATTTTACTGTTAATATTTTGCCAATTTTAATATTTATTTGTGTGTGTGCGTGTGTGTGTATACCAGGGCCTCTTGCCACACCAGATGTTTGTATCACTTTTTGCATCTGGCTTATGTAGGTAGCTTGGAAATTAAATCTGGGCTAACAGGCTTTGCTAGTGCCTTTAACCACCGAACCATCTTCCTAGTCCTGTCAATAAAAATTTGAATCATAAAATATTCCTTATTTTAATGCCATCCTTATGGGGGTTTATTTTATAATGGATATAAGCAGTACTATAAAATACATGCTATATAATTTTAAAGTAAATTTATGTATATGAGGGATACATGGTCAAATTTTACCAACATGACACAATAAAGAGTTCAGACTCTCTTGTTTTAATATAAGTATTTCTTAGTGTCAAGCTAACTAATACTTATGCATAGGTAAACTTCAAATTTTAAAGGCATATACAATAAAGTATAGTCCACAGAAATAGCTAGCTGCTATGCTAAAATAACACAGTAGAGAAGGGAGTAAGGCTAGGAATCTACCAGGAGAGGCATAAGGGCAATTTCCTGGTTACCGATACTAGTCTGTATCTTGACAGGTATTTTTATTATACCTGTGCCAGAATCAAGTAAATGGTACATTTAAGGTAAGCTTCAGTCTATGTAAATTTTATCTCATAAGAAAAAAAAAGGATGCATAAAAAACACTGACAAGCCAGGCGTGGTGGCGCACGCCTTTAATCCCAGCATTCGGGAGGCAAAGGTAGGAGGATCGCCATGAGTTCGAGGCCATCCTGAGATTACATAGTGAATTCCAGGTCAGCCTGGGCTAGAGTGACACCCTACCTTGAAAAACCGAAAAGTGAAAAAAAAACAAAAAAACAAAAAAACAAAACAAAACACTGACATCTAGTTAAAGACATGAATTTTGTCTCCAAGTAAATTTTAGTAATGCCTACAACTTACTCTGAAATGTATTAAAATAAGGTGGACTACAGTATAGACAGAGACAGACATATATATAGAGCAAACATAGTAAAATTTACAGAATCTAGGTGACAGATACATGGATGTTCACTGTGTAAGTCAACTTTTCTGTTTGCAATTTTTCATAAAGTGCTGAGAAAAATAACACATCTATTAAAGAATTGAAAATGGTCAAAATTAATAATTCTAAATAGTGCAGTGATAGAAAGGCAAGTTAGAAATTCAAAAAGGAAAAAGGTAGGAACATTCAAGCACCACTACTTTGGGTTATAGTATCCCTTCCTTACCCTCAAAATCCCTCGTGGATGCTTGAAACTGTGGATAGTACCAAATCCTATATATACTATGTTTTTTCCTATACATACATAACTATGATAAAGTTTAATTTGTACATTAGGAAAAGTAAGAGATTAACAACAATAACGTAGAACAATTAAGAACATTTGTTGCAATAAGCTAGGTCTTTTCCTCTGTCCTAAAATACCTTATGGTACTGTACTGTATTTTTGGACTACAGAAAGTGAAACTAGGGATAAGGGGACACTACTACATTTTGTATGTAGTAATAATTATCCCTATTTTATAGACTAGCAAACTGAAATATATATATATGGTCACAAAGTGTGAAGCCTAGCCAAGAGCTGGATTCAACTTGTCCAAATTCTGCATCCTCTTGATTCCCATTCCCTACATGGGGCTGCTCTGGACCAAAACATCTTTCTTAAACATAGATCATGCCTATGCGGACCAGCTCTGACTGTCTGCAAGTTCCTTCCTGCAGTATGAACTAAACCCTGTATTTCCATGTTCTACTTGCTAGGTATGATTCTTTGGGGTCCTATGGACTCTAATCCTCACATGACTGGCCTTCATATCAAGTGAAAATATTTGAAATTGGAATAAATAAGATCGCTTTTCCAGCTAGTATTTTTAAAACATCATCTAACAAAGTTACAACTAGGTATGAAATGGAGATTAGTGGCTCATGAAAGTGAGATGAAAATGAGAACATATTAGAAGCATATGTATGTAATCAAGAGTAGATGCCACATATCACACCACACATACTACACACATACAAAAAAGCCTCAAAACAGTCTTCTAACATTCATCTTTCTTTGAAAATTACATCTACAACATGCTATTCACTATAATACATTGTTGTTGTTGTTTTTGGTCTTAGGTTCTTTTCTTGAGAAGTTCATGTTAAATGTGACTAGACATAAAATTTTTTTCCTTGCATTTTTTTTTAGTCTAAAACCCTGATAAATTCTTTCTCATGTTATTTTCCATTTTGTATTGGTTTGTAATTATAACTTACAGGAAACTTATATACAATTAGGTAAACATCTAAGAGTACTTTTATTTCACAAATTACCACAGGTGGCCAACCTGTATGAATAATATGTTAATGATATTTTAAGTCTATTTTCCTTTTGATCCTGAGAAAATAGTTTTTTAAAGGTAAGATTATAAGGAATGACCAACTATGATGATTATCTCCCCTCCCTACCCCCACCCCAGGCTGACCTGGAACCCACTCTAGTCCCAGGCTGACCTCAAACTCACAGTAATGACCAGGCTTTGATGATAATCTTTAATTCACTTCTGAGCTTGTATATATGTACAACATTCTAAAGCTGTATTTTTCTATTTGATAAACACATGTAAGGATTCCAAAAGCCCTCCTAAAGTCATAAATCTTGCCCCTTTAAACAATATACACTATTATAGCAATAAAAATAAACAGTTTTCCTTTGAAAACGTTGCCTTATTTAAGGACCCAGAGTTCAGACATGGAAAACTTATTTCACAGCCCAATGGAATCTGAATAAGACTGTTTTTTTCCTCTTGATGTCTGAGGTTGTTAGTGTTGGAAGGAATCCTGGAGATGATTATAGTTGCAGGAATGGATGTGCAGGCGGTTCACAGGACAACAGCAGGACCCCCCAATTCCTGGCCCAGTGTCCTTTCTATTTTACAATATTGTCAAAACAAGTGTTTAAAAAGTGATTATGTCCACCCATTACCTCAACTTCACTGAATTTCAGTCTGGTCAGTCATGATGTCACTTCCTATTGTGAATGAGTATATTTTTCCCCTTGGTCTTGCTATCTTCACTTCCTTACAATACAGCAATTAGAGAGCACACTAAATTTATATCAGTTCTCTCCTTATTTTTATTCTCAAGGATACCAACAATCTCTAAAATGCCTTGACCTTCCTTTTCATTATATTTCTTATTTCAAGTAGTCCATTGCCAAATATTACAAAATTAGGAACTAAAAGGATTTATTTTAAAACGTAGAGTACACATGGTAGTGTTGTCTCTTCCTCAGAGAGCCCGATAAAGATGTCCAATGCCATGCATTCCATGCTGATGCTTTCTAGAGAAAGCCCTGGGACAGCCTCGCTATTAAGGAAGAGAGAGCTATTGTGGGTTGTAATGCGAGGCCAAGAATAAGGTTCTGGATCCGACCTAAAACAAATATGGAGGTGAAAAGGCACAAGGAGCTTGCCGGACCCACTAAGTGACAGGCTATTTGGTGTCAGTGGAAAAAAAAAAAAAAAGAACGATGGGTACCCGGGAAGCACGTACCCACCGGGACAATGACAGGGCAGGCGGGGCACCCGGAATCCTGCTCAAGGAAAAACTCAACAAGTCTGGAAGGCGAAAGATGAAGTGCGAGATGGATGGATTCTGCCATGAGCCTCTCGCTGGCCTCTGCATGACCACTAGCCCTTTCCAGGATTTACCGCCACCAGCCTTGGCCGGTTTAGGGGGAGAGACAGCCATTTGCTCTCTGCACTACTACCCACCCCCCAACACACCTGCCTGGACGATCGCCCGGGACCCCTCGGGGCGGGGGGGGGGAGCTGACACCCTCCACCCTTAGGACCGCTTCCCGGGAGGAAGGTGGCGTCGGGCCTGCCGGGCCGGACCCGCCTTCGAAAGTGGGCGGCATGGATGGCCGCCCCAGTGGGCCAGGGCACACAGCCGGGAACAGTCGCGTGGGCCCGGGGTTCTCTGCGCGCTGCGCAGCGCTGCCGGGCGCCGTGGCACGGCCGTGGCGGGCCGGGCTCGAGGTGATGGGGAAAGGGGGCGGGCGCGCCATCATGAAGGGAAAATGGTGGGCGGGCGGGCCCGCGCGGCGCCACCGCCGCCGTACTCACCCGGGCGGGCCAGTGCGGGTAGCCCTTCATCTTGGCGAAGACCAGGTCGCCCGCTTTGTACTCGCGGGGCCTCGGACGCGCCATCCCGGTTGCTCTCCTTCCCGCTCGTCCTTGGTCTCTACGAAGGAAAGATGCCCGGAGGCCGTCCCCTCCACCTCCGCGGGCCGGCGGACCGCGCTTCCTCCCAACCCCGCGGGCCTGGAGCCGGGCGGGCGATCGGACGCTCCGGCGAGACGAGGGGGGAAGCGGCGAGGTGGCGGCTGAGACGAGCGGTGGGCGGAGGGGGGAGGTGGTGGTGGTGGTTTGGGGGCGCAGCAGCAGCAGCAGCAGGCCGGGCAAATCACCACCCGGCCGCGGGGGAGGGGTCCGGTCGCGCCGAGTCCCGCCGCCGAGCGCTGCTCACAGGCGCCGCGTTGCCAGTCTCATGCCGCTGCCGCCACCGCCACCGCTGCCGCCGCTTCCCTGCCGAGCTGCTGGGCTCCGCGCGAACGCCGGGCCTCCTCCGAATTCCTCCTCGGGCAGCGACCACAAACACGATCTTATTATTGTTCTCGCGCGCGCTCGGCATCCCACCCCTCCCGCCCCGATTCCCTCCCCTTGAGCGCCGGCCGGTTAATTTCTAGGTCCACGGCCCAGTTTCCGCGGAGAAACCGCGCGCGCGTGCGCGCGTATGTGTGCCGCCCGGCTGCTCCGAGGACAGACGGATGGGTGGACAAGGCACACGGTGGGCTCGTCCTCCAGCCGCTGCAAAGCCTGTGCCGCGTCGGTAGAAGCGCCTACTCAGAGAACGCCCGCTGCCTGCTCTCTTTTGTTCTTTGGCCACGAGCTGCCTACAGCAGCCAGCCAATCACCACCTGGATGCCCCCTTCCTCCTGCCCGCGTCCCCAGTCCTTGCCCACCTCCCGCGTGGACTGCACCCCGCAGCCTGGCTGGCTGCCCTCCCCTCCCGCCGGTTACTTTCGCGGGTGCTCTCTGGTGAGTAGGGCACAAAGGCACCCCAGACCTGGGGGACGGCCTTTAAGAGGGGACTCGCTGCTTAGGCACCTGGCTACTGGAAAGCACAAGGTGACATCCTTGGGTTCTTGCCCCAGGTCCGCCTTCATAATGCTGTGACTTACCTGGGCGGGTTGCTTAACTCCAAGTCACAACAGGGAGCATCCTCCTTGGCCCACTGGCACCTAGACATGGACCTAGAGAAATCCAATGTCTATTTGCTTCTCTATATGTGGGTTTCATAGGCTAACAATTTTGGGGGGACTTATTCTGACCGGTCACCTTGTTTCTAATTCTTGGAGCATTTTGCACCCACGGCTGGTTGGCGATTTCTATAGGTCTACAACAACTTGTGCATTCACCTTTGTTTCACTGTGAATTCGCCTGACTGCTTTCAAAAGACATTTTGCAAACAAGAACCTTAACAATATTCTGTTTGATGAGAAGTAAATAAAATAATTCAGTCTTTTCTGGGTCTGCCCACCTAATGAGTGCTGTCTTTCATCATCTCAAACCTTCTTTAAGAGGTCTGCAAGTGCTGCTGTGGCCTGCACGCTGTTTCAAGGATAGTTCCGGTTTGTGGACCACTTTCTCCTAGGCTTTCCTGCCCTCTTCCTCTTCCCACTAAAGAAAGAAGATAATTTTTCCAAGTATCTATCTCCCTCATTTGCCCTGTAGAATCTTTTTTCTGAGATAAGAGTCTTTCTTTAGCCCAGATTGACCTGGAATTCACTATGTAGTCTCAGGCTGGCCTTGAACTCACAGCGATCCTCCTACCTTGTCTCCCCAGTGTTGGGATTAAAGGTGTGGAGGCAGAATTGTGTATTTTAATGCAAAGCTTTCAGTGGTGGGCGTCCAATAGTGGAACTGTAAAATCTCTAGATATCTATGGATCATTTACTTTGTTTAGTGCTTGGATATTTCTTTACTGGTGCATTTCCTTAGCATTGCATCTCATGATTCCTGTCCTCCACCCTTTCTCACCTGTCCTACAAGTTCACCTTTTCCTCTCTTCTTACTGGATTATTAGTGTAAGTCTCTTTGCCTCAGTTGTGATGATCTTCTTTTTTTTTTTTTTTTTAACTTCTAGAAATCAGCTTACATCCATCATAGGGATCGTAGAATGCTTGCTAGATCCTTATGTCAAAGCCGAATTTTTCTAACAAGCTTCCAAAGTCCTGGCTGTCCAAAGCTGTAATGGTCCAATGGCCCTGTGAGTGCACTGTGATTATGGAGAGGGGAAGAGAACTGAAAGGGGAAAGTGGAAAGCCATGGGAGGGAGTGAAGCCGGGTGGGGAGTGACATGATCATAGTATGGATTTAGGCAGAGTATTCTGGTAGCCAGTGTGGAGGTGGATTTCATTGGAAGAGGTTGGAGCTGTGACCTCTGTTGAGGGGTTTTCACCTGACTTTTTGAGGGGAGTGGATAGGAAGAAGGGTAACTAAAACCTGATTCCTGGGTTTCTGGTACAAGCGACAGGATTAGTTTTACACACTCAGCAAGGTGAGAAAGTCCACAAAGAGTGGAGAGTGTGGAGATAAGATCATGAGTGAGCTTTGGGTGTGTTGAGATTTCCTTGGGTGAGTAAGATATTTGGTAGGTGGCTGAAAAGGTAGCAGAACATGGTCAAGGCAGAATGTCGAGATTCAAGTGATACTGACACACAAGTGGTGATGGAAAACATGACACGGGAGACTGTGGAATGAGAAAAGTGGTTTCCAAGTTTGGAGACAGGTAGCTCCAATATTTAAGGATCAGGTAAAAGAAGAAAAAAAAAAGTAGTATCAGAGGAGCCAGTAGCATTTCTAGAAGAAAGAAAAAGTCTGAGTTGATACCACAGGGAGAACAAGTAAGCTCCTAAAAGAGATGGATCCATTGAATATGGTCAGTGGGAAGTCATTGGTGGCTTTGCTAGGAATTGTTTTATTGAATGGTGAGAAGAAACCAGAGTGGCAGCTTGAGATGTTCATGAGAGGAGAAAGTACAGAGGCAGAAGTGCCAAAAACTCTCATTCTGAACAATGAAGAAGCAGCAGCAAAAAAGCATAAAGGGAAGTTGATCTGTGGTGACTGTTTGGCTGGTATTTAGAGAGTTTATAAGGAGGAGAAGCAGCCAGGCAAGTGGTTCAAGTCAGGCTAAAAGGGGATGATTGATGGAGTTTGGTTATTTTGAGAAGATGGGCATTTCTCCATCTTGACTTTGTTTTCAGTTGAGGTTGGCCTGGCTGCTCAGCACCTATCATTTTGCCCGACTCTCCTGCCCTAACCAAGTCAGACTTAATAACAGTTACATGGGATCCCCTTATAGGCTGTCTCTAACTGATCATCAGGAGCCTCCTAATGTGCCTGGCTGAGAGCCCATCTGTCTCTGCAGCCAGGTTGGATGCAGACCACTTTGTCAACACACTGCTGCTGGGGCTCCTGTGGCTTTCACTGAAGATCAAGCTTTCTGGCTGGTTTCTCCACTTGATACAAAGGACTGATGTGGTGGCTATTCTAGAACAAGGCTCTATTCAAGTATTTAACAGATAATGTTTAACCCTTTAGAGATATCATCAGGAAAATACAAAAGAGTTTGGTGTATTTTCTTTTAGTCAATGTGGTCTCAGAAATTATTTTATTTGCTATATTAGCACTTAGGAGGCAGAGGCACGAGGATCAAGAATTAAAGGCCAGGGGATGGAAGTATTGCTTAGTGGTTAAGGCATTTGCCAAAGGACCTATGTTCAATTCTCCAGGACCCATGTAAGCCAGATGCACAAGGGGGGGGGGCACATGCATCTGGAGTTGGTTTGCAGTGGCTGGAGGCCCTGGTGCGCTCATTCTCTCTCTCTCTCTTTCTTGGTCGAATAAATAAATAAAAATAAAATATTAAAAAGCAAAAAGAATTCAAGGCCAGCCTTGCCTTGATGATGAGTTTGAGGCCAGCCTCTGATATACGAGAACTATTTCAAAACCAAAAACAAATATGTAAAAGAACACATTAATTTTCTTTCTGAAATTTGGAAAGAAATCCATTCAAGTATAGTTATAATATCAACATCCTTTGATAACTTTTAATTTTAGTCTTTAAATTCCTGTGGGTTAAACACTTTTCCATACCATTGCCTCCTTCATCTATTTTGCACACTTTTATCATCATACACATCCATACGTTTTGCTTTCACCTTTCATATCAGGAGGCAACGTCCAAATGAAACTCTAATAGTTCCTTCAAATCCTCCCAAATCCATCCATTCCAATTTTCTAAAATATATTCCTTTGCCTAAAATTGTATATGGGGATAATATTTATAAATTTAAACGCATAGTAGTAAGTGCTCATGAAATGTGAGTTGATATTTTTATATTTGTTTTGCATGTGCTAATGGGAAAAAAAACTATGAAAGGGGAGTCAGGAAAAGAGGACATTAATCTGTCACACATACACAATCAGCAGGTCAGAAGAGAGCTCTGTGAACCTTACTTTAGAGTCCATTTCTACTTTTGCCGCTTGAAATGCTCTTAAAATGTCTCCACTTCAATCCCAGGGGAGCTGGTTTCACACCGCTTGCAAGAGAGAGGGCTATAAGAGATCCATATTGAAAGTCAAATAGAATAGTACACTACTTGTGGTGAGAGAACTCTCCCATGGAGTGAGCCTTGGTAGCAGTTCTAGATTGGCAAAAGGTACCATAAAGTCCACATGGGCATAATAGGAGAAGGTACAGGTCAAAGGTTGGGGCCAGGTAGCGTTTCCGAGCAGGGAGGGGTATAAGCTGCAACAATACCAAGTAAGAGAAGCAGAGAACACTTTAATTCTCAGAGACATGTCAGTAGTCTCCAAAAACACTGCTTGAGCTACCTGAGATTATCAAAGATCCTGGGAATTCTGAGACTCAGAGCTCAAAAACTAGTTCCACTGCAATCATTTTCATCCTGTGCCAGACTGTGAAAGAAACTAGATCATTTTCATGAGCTAGTTGCTACTTAGGTAGAAGGGATTCAATATGCAGAAGATATTGAAAGGTTGAATTTGCACAATTGCCTACCATTTTTCCTAGTATAGTTCTCACATTACTGTGAACATTGTTTCCTAGCATACTGCTGAAAGAAGCAATAGGTCAAATGTATTAGTCACTTTACTCTGCTGTGGCCCCTGCTGGTCACATTTCAGCCACGGTGAGGAAGCAGAGATGGTGAATGCTGGTGCTCAGCCAGTTCTCTCCTTTGTATAAGGCCAGGACCTCAGCCCCTGTAATAGTGCTGCACATAGTTAAGATGGATCTTCTCACCTCAACCTATTCAAGGTGGTCAATCCCTCACAGCCATTCCCAGAGGCTCCTCATTTCCTAGGTGATTCTAGGTTCTGTCAAGCTGATAATTAATATAAACCATCACAGCCAGCAGTAGCCTTAATCTCATCCTTCATTTATTCAACAGATACTTGTTGAATACTAACATGTGCCAGTCATTGTTCTAGAGACCTAGACTCACAGATGGTAAGGAGAATGGTGAAGGAGGCAACCCCATGCCAGGAGAAGTAGTGGTGTAGGATTCTGGAGCGGCTAGGATATGTAACTTTAAGCATCTCAGGGAAGATTGAAGAATGTGGCAAAAATGCTAGTCTAGGCCCAGACATTTAGAGGCCTAGAAGTTTTCCTTTTCACCCTCTCGGAGTCTCAATACACCATCTAAAGAATTATAACTACCTTGCTGGCATGGAGAGGGAGTGAGGAATATGGAGAAAGATGGGTTTGGGTGAATGAATACTAAAAAAGACACAATGATAAAGTAAGGAGTTCCATCTTTCAGTCCTCCTAGTTAAGTGGCCAGACATATGGTTGAAGCCATGTTGGATCCTCTAAACCCAGTTAAACTACCCGAGGCAATGCCGTATGGTGGGACAGAAACAAGCTATCCGCACTAAACCTTACTCAAACTACAGACTCATGAACAGGGTGACAATGGTAGTTGTTCTATGCTGCATAATGTTGGGATGGATATTAATATAGAAAGATATTTCAAAAGCAAGGTAATAGATCACCAAAGACAGCCACGTGAAAGGTAAAAATGGAAATAACTCTGACAAGTATGGTGAGATAACAAGAAAAAAAAAAGACAGAGGAAAGTGGTACAGTTATGGCAGCAGCATTCTACTCTAGTACTTGTAAGATACTCTTTTTCTGTCTGCAAGATAGGATTTTTTTTTTCCGAGGTAGGGTCTCACTCTAGCCCAGGCTGACCTGGAATTCACTATGTAGTCTCAAGGTGGCCTCAAACTCATGGTGATCCTACTACCTCTGCCTCCCGAGTGCTGGGATTAAAGGCATGTGCCACCACGCTTGGCCTAAGATAGGAATTTTTAAAAGTCTAATATGAAGTCCCAAGTGATGAGTGAGAAAATGGGGGTAAAAGTAGTATTTGAAACAATGATGGCCAAGAGTTTTCCAAAACAGAAACCGTTACTATGGATTGACAATTTGTTCACAGGTTGAAATTCAAGTTTTAATGTGAAGGTATTTGGAGATGAGGCCTCTGGGAGGTGATTAGGTCATGAAGACCGAGTCCTCATGATGGCATTAGGGCCTTTCTAAGAAGAGAAACAAGAAAGAGTTTGGTTCCTTTCTCTACCAGATGATATGTAACGAAAAGATGGCGCATCTCCAAAGCAGGAAGAGCACTCTCACCAGACACTAGATCGCCTTGCCTTCAGACGTTCCAGCCTCCAGAAATGTGACAATGAACATGTGTTGCTTCAGCTACCAGTCTGCAGTGTTTTTTGTTATAGGCTGAGCTAGATGTCTAGGTATGGATTTTAAAGTATGTTCAATACCAATTACACTAAATATCAAGACAATTACTCTCAAGAACAGTATCATAAAATCACTGAAATATATGTACAAGAAAAAATATGGAAAAGACAGGTAAAACCATATTATCTCCAGAGATACAGCCATAATAAGAGGTGATTTATCAACAGAAGAAAATAGTTACCAGCCTAATATTCTAAATGAAGCAAGCTATCTTTCAAATAAGGGAGAAATAAAAGACAATTTTGGAGAAAGAGGAATTTAGAGACCTCACCAACAGCAGGCTTATACTAAATGAAATCCTAATGAGAGCTAGTCACTAGTCAGGCAGAAAAAAAAAAAATGATGCTAAGTGGAAGCAGGGAGATCCGTGAAGAAAGAAGGGACAATTGAGAGAATAAATATTTGAGTGATTCAAAATAAAAATTAATTCAGCACCAAATGAAACATCTCTATCACACTTTCCAAGGAAGAAGTGGTAGAAAAAATGCAACAGCCAAAGGAAGGGAGGACTGCTTCTTTCAGACACAAAGAGGTCTTGATGTTATGACCTCTCAGCAACCGACACTACCTACATAAGACTTGCATAGTAGGAGGAAAAATGATGATATCAAAGCAGAAGAGAGACTAGTTGGAAATAAGGGATTCAGCGGAAGGTTTGGGGGAGGGGAGGAAGGATGGTGGGAATGGGTTATATTCATGTTATATTGTCTATATTTATGGAAGTTGTCAATAAAAAGTATAAATAAATAAAAATAAAACTTGAATGTTTAAATTAGGCAGTTATCACTTATTCCCATGGAAAATAAAAATTCATAAGAGGTGGCTGGAGAGAGAGCTTAGCGGTTAGGGTGCTTGCCTGCAAGGCCTAAAGACCCATGTTCCATCTCTCTCCAGATCCCACATAAGCCAGATGTGCAAAGGTGATACAAGCACAAGGTTGCACATGCACATTAGGTGGTGAATTGAGTTTGAGTGCAGTGGCTGAGGCCCTGGTGCACCAATTCTCTCTCTTGCTCTTGCTGTCTCTCTAAAAAATTCATTAAGAGGCATACGATGTGGACATTGTACTGAAACATCACCATGTTTTCTTTCTTTTTAAAATTTTTTAAAATTTATTTATATTTATTTATTAGAGACAGAGAGAGAGAGAGAGAGAGAGAGAGAGAGAGAGAGAGTAAGTAAGAAAGAGAATGGGCATGCCAGGGCACTGCAAATGATCTCCAGATACATGGGCCACCATGTACATCTGGCTTATGTGGGACCTGGAGAATTGAACCTGGGTCCTTAGGCTTCACAGGCAAGTGCCTTAACCACTAAGCCATCTCTCCAGCCCCAACATCACTGTGTTTCTTTTGTACATATATTTTACTGATTTTATGATAATATTCCTGAGGGTGATTATCTTAATACTTATTTTAATTGGTGTTCAACATACTTTTAAATTTTATTTACTTATGTATTTACTTATTTGGGAGAGAGAGAGAGAAAGAGAGAGAATGGCCATGCCAGGGCCTCTAGCCACTACAACCAAACTCCAGACACAAGTGCCACTATGTACATCTGGCTTACATGAGTTCTGGGAAGTCAAATCTGTGTCCTTAGGCTTAAGGTTCTCAGGCAAGCACCTTAACTGCTAAGTCATCTCTGCAGCCCTCAACATACATTTTTTTTGAGAGAGAGAGAGATAGAGAACGGGCACACCAGTAGTCTCTCAGCCATTGTGAACATGTGCACCCCCTTGTGGGCAAGTGCGGTATTGCACCCTTGCGTCACTTTACGTCTGGCTAAATGTGGGACCTGGAAAATCAAACAGGTGTTCTTAGGTTTGGCGGGCAGGTGCCTTAACCGCTAAGCCATTTCTCCAGCCCTCAACATACTTTTAAATCCATAGGTTGATATCTAGCTCAGCCTATAACATAGTGTGCCACAAATACATGCAATTTTATACATCAATTAAAAATTTAAAGCAAATGAGATTGGGATAAATGTAATAAAATGATCTATGTTTCTAGATATGCAAAGTTGACAGAGTACTAAGATATTACATTTTTTTAAACTTTTTATTTTATCTTATTTTTTGGAGAGAGACACAGAGAGAGACAGAGAGAGAGAGAGGGAGAGGGAGGAAGACAGAGATGGGCGCGCAAGCAGTGTCTCAGCTGCTGCGAACGATATCCAGATGTGCGCGCCCCCTTGTGGCCAAGTGCAGCATTGCACCCTTGTGTCACTTTGCATCTGGCTAAACGTGGGACCTGGAGATGGGAACCGCTGGAGATTGGAACCAGCGTTCTTAGGGTTAGGAGGCAGGTGCCTTAACCCCTACGCCATCTCTCCAGCCCGATACTACATTTTAATAAGTCAAAGGTACATGTGATTTTTAGGCTAATCACTAAATTAACAATAAATTAGTACATAAAAATAATAAGATAATACATTCTCCAAAATGGAAAGAAATGAGACAAGAAGTATGTAGGATATGAAATAACTGCATGGAAGATTTAAACTCAAATATATGTGGTCACATTAAAGGTAAAGAAACAAATACTCTAATTATAATTAAAAGATTATCAGTCTGAATCCAAAAGACAATATCATACTTCTTTTTGTTGTATGTATGTATGTATGTATGTATGTATGTATGTATGTATGTATGTATGTGCCACACTATGCATGTGGAGATCAGAGGACAACTTCAGGGATTGGTCCTTGGTCCTTCCCTTCCATCCTGTTTGAGGCAAGGTCTCTCATGTTCATGGTCCATTTACCAGGCTAGCTGGCCTCAAGCTTCCAGGAAATTCTCGTGTCTCTACCTCCCATCTCTCTGTAGGTGTGCTGGGATTAGAAATGCTGCCACAGCTTCTGGCTTTTACATGGGGACTGGAGATCTGAACTGTCACTAGAATGACTAAATTAAAAGCACTAATAATACCAAGCATTGGCAAGGATATGGAGTAATTGAATCTTTTTAGCACAGGAGTCATCCCCTACCCTCTATCCTTGGGGGATACATTTAATACCCATAGTGGATGTCTGAAATTTGGACATACTAAACACTGTTTATCATGTGTTTTTTCCTACACATACATATTTATGGCAAAGGTTAATATATAAATTAGGCCTGGTAAGAGATTTACAATAATAACTAAAAGGAAAATAATTACATCATGCTGTAATAAGGTATTTTTTCCTTTCTTTTTTATTGATAACTTCCATACTTACAGAAAATAAACCATAATATTTCCCTCCCTCCCTTTCCCCTTCACAACTCCACTCTCCATCATATCCCCTCCCTCTGTCCATTAGTCTCTCTTTTAATTTGATGTCATCATCTTTTTTTCATATTATGAGGGTCTTGTGAAGGTATTGCTAGGCACTGTGAGGTCATGGATATCAAGGCCAATTTCTGTCTGGACAGTTGCATTGTAAGAAGTAGTACCCTTCCTTTGGCTCTTACATTCTTTCTGCCACCTCTTCCGCAATGGACCCTGAGCCTTGGAGGGTGTGATAGAGAGGTTTCAGTGCTGGACACTCCTCCATCCCTTCTTCTCAGCACTGTGTTGCCTTTTGGGTCATCCCAGTGGTTATTACCATCTGAAAAGAGAAGCTTTTCTAACCAGAAGTGAGAGTAGCATTAATATGTGAGTATGAACATTAAGTGCTTTCAGGGCAGTTTGGTGGGAATAATATTTACATTTAGCCAGATGAGAGCAGGCTTTATAGCCCTAAGGCTCATGACCTCCCCTGTCATAGGCTTTTGATTAGGTTTTTCAGTACCAGGCATGTATTCCCTCCTGTAGTGCAGGTTTTCAGTCCAATTAGAGAGCAGTTGGTTTCCCCCAGAGCAGACATGCCACTATTGCACTTGCTGGGTCATTTGGCCTGTCTAGCCAAACGGCTTCCATTGTCCACTGTTTTCACTGCTGATGACTTCTGTCTCCCATAGGGCTGCATGCAGTGCAGCTTTTTCCAGCTTTCAGTTGGCTGGTCTACAGGGAAAAGGTTTTCTGCTCAGCACCAGCTTGATTTCTCAGTGACTTTTTCACTCAGGCAAGTGAAGTCTTATGCAATAGGGTCTTACTATCTGTTTCTTAAGGGAAACCAAGGGCCTTGGCAATAGCCTGTAATGTTTTGGAGGCAACAGGGACCTCCCTGGCCAACAACTCACTGGAAGGTATCCCATCCCTGGCACTGAAATTTTTCTAGTGACAATCTATGGCTTCTGGATGTGCCATTATTCAAAAAAGTAGGTTTTCATATGTCTTATTCAGAATATCTTGGATTTTGATTGACCCTTCACCCTACCCTTCTTTTACAGTCTCTTCCCCTGGCCTTGCTTAGGCCTTTTCCCTCCCTGAAATCTATTCTTCTACTTATATATATAGAATACCATCCCCTTAAGTCCTTCCCTCTTTTCTCTCCCTTATAGCCTTTTTCTAGCTTACTGGCCTTTGCTACCAATTTTTGGTTCCAGTTCACACACAAGTCTATACATTTGTAGTTAGGATCCACATATGATAGAGAACATGTGACTTTTGGCTTTCTGGGCCTGGGTTACCTCATTTAATATAATCCTTTGTAGATCCATCCATTTCCCTGCAAATTTCATAATTTCATTTTTCTTTACCGCTGAATAGAACTCCATTATGTAAATGTACCACATCTTTATTATCCATTCATCTGTTGAGGGACATCTAGGCTGGTTCCATTTCCTAGCTATTATGGATAGAGAAGCAATAAACATAGTTCTGCAAGTATCTCTAAGGTAGTGAGAAGAATCATTAGGATATATGCCTAGGAGTGCTATTGCTGGATCATATGGAAAATCTATTTGCAGCTCTCTCAAGAACCTCCACACTGATTTCTACAATGGCTATACCACATTATATTCCCACCAACAGTGCAGAAGGTTTCTCCTTTTTCTGCATCCTTGCCAACATTTATTGTCATTTGTTTTCTTGATGGTAGCCATTCTGGCAGGAGTGAGATGGAATCTCAAAGTAGTTTTAATTTGCCTTTCCATGATGGCTAAGGATGTAGAACACTTTTTAGATGTTTATATGTCATCTGTATTTCTTCTGATGAGAACTCTCTATTTAGTTCCATAGCCCATTTTTTAATTGGGTTGTTTGATTTCTTATTGTTCTGTTTTTGAGTTCTTTGTATATTCTGTATAGTAATCCTCTGTCAGATGTGTGGCTGGCAAAGATTTCCTCCCATTCTGTAGGTTGTCTCTTTGCTCGAGTCACAGTGTCCTTTGCTGTACAAAAGTTTTGTAATTTCATGAGATCCCAGTGGTTGATTAGTGGTTTTATTTCCTGAGCAATTGGGGTTATATTCAGAAAGTCATTGCTATGCTAATATGTTGAAGGGTTTCCCCTATATTTTCCTCGAGCAGTTTCAGGTCTGATAATAAGGCTCTGATCCACTTGGATTTCTATTTTTGTGCATGGAGAAAGACAAGGATCTATTTACATCCTTCTACATATAGATATCCAGTTTTCCCAGCACTACTTGTTGAAGAGGCTGTCTTTTCTTCAATAAGTATTTTTGGCATTTTTGTGAAAAATCAGATGCTGTAGCTGCCTGTATTAATATCTGGGTCCTCTATTCTGTTTCATTGATCCACATGTCTGTCTTTGTGCCAGTACCATGCTATTTTTATTACTATGGTTTTCTAGTATAAAATCAGGTATGGTGATACCACCAGCCTGATTTTTGTTGCTCAAAATTGTTTTGGTGGCTATTCGAGGTTTTTTTGTGCTTCCAAATGAATTTCAGGATTATTTTTTTCTATTTCTGTGAAGAATGCCATTGGAATTTTAATGGGGATTGCATTTAATGCGTAGATTGCTTTTGGTAAGATTGACATTTTTTACAATATTGATTCTTCCAATCCAAGAGCATGAGCTGTCTTTCCATATCCTTGTGTCTTCTGCAATTTCTTGCTTGAGCATTTTAAAGTTCTCATTGTAGAGATCCTTTACTTCCTTGGTTAGGTTTATGCCTAGGTACTTTACTTTTATTTATTTATTTATTTTGGAGAGAGACACAGAGAGAGACAGAGAGAGGGAGAGAAAGACAGATAGAGATGGGTGCTCCAGCAGCCTCTCAGCTGCTGCGAATGAAATCCAGATGCATGCGCCCCCTTGTGGTCAAGTGCAGCATTGCACCCTTGTGTCACTTTGCATCTGGCTAAACGTGGGACCTGGAGATTGGAACCACTGGAGATTGGAACCAGCGTTCTTAGGCTTAGGAGGCAGGTGCCTTACCCGTTAAGCCATCTCTCCAGCCTGGTACTTTACTTTTTGGGGGGCAATTGTGAATGGGAGAGATTCCCTGATTTCATCCTCCACATGTTTGTTGTTAGTATATAGGAAAGCTACTGATTTCTGTGTGTTTATTTTGTATCCTGCTATGTTGCTAAAGGTGTTTATCAGCTCTAACAGTTTGATGGTTGAGTCTTTAGGGGTCCTTTATGTATAGAATCATATCACCTGTAAATAATGATAATTTGATCTCTTCCTTTCCAATTTGTATCCCTTTTATGAGTGTCTCTTGCCTTATTGCTATAGCTAAGAATTCCAGTACTATATTAAATAAAAGTGGGGACAGTTGACACCCTTGTCTTGTTCGTAAATTTAGTGGAAAAGCTTCAAGGTTTTCCCCATTTAGTATTATGTTGGCTGTAGGTTTGTCATAAATAGCTTTTATTATGTTGAGATATGTTCCTTCTATTCCCAGTTTCTGTAATACTCTTACCATAAGGGATGCTAGATTTTGTCAAATGCCTTGTATGCATCTTTTGAGGTGATCATGTGATTTTTGTCCTTCAGACCATTTATACGATGTATTACATTTATTGATTTGCATATGTTGAGCCATTCTTGCATCTCTGGGATAAAGCCTACTATGTCAGGGTGAATAATCTTTCCGATATATTCTTGTATTCTGTTTGCCAATATTTTGTTCAGAATTTTTGCATCTGTGTTCATGAGGGAGATTGGTCTGTAATTTTCTTTTTTTGTTCTGTCTGTCTGGTTTTGGTATCAGGGTGATGCTGGCTTCATAGAAGGAGTTCAGTAGAATTCCTTCCTTTTCTATTTTATAGGAAAGTTTGAGAAGCAGTGGTGCTAGTTCTTCTATGAAGGTCTGTTAAAATTTACCAGTGAATCCATCTGGGCCTGGACATTTTTTTAGTTGGGAGACTTTTTATAACTGCTTGGATCTCCATACTTGTTATAGGTCTATTTATGGTTTATCTCATCTTGATTTAATTTTGGTAGGTCATATGAATCAAGGAAATCATCGATTTCTTTCATATTTTCAAAGTTAGAGGCATATATATTCTGAAAGTATGTCCTTATGATTTTCTGAATTTCTTTGGTCTCTGTTGTAATGGTGCCTTTTTCATCTCTAATTTTATAAAATTTTGTCTCTTTTCTCTTTGTTCTGGTCATATTTGCTAAGGGCTTATCAATCTTGTTTATCCTTTCAAAGAACCAACTCTTGGATTTTTTTTTTATTTCTATTTCATTAATTTATGCCCTAATCTTTATTACTTCTTCCCATCTACTGATTTTGGTTTGCTCTGTTCTTCTTTTTCCAAGGCCTTAAAGTGAAGCATTAAATTGTTTACTTGTAAACTCTCTAGTTTCTTAATATAGGCACTTAGAGCTATAAATTTCCCTCTTAGGACTGCCTTCATTGTGTCCCAAAGGTTTTGGTATGTTGTATTCTCATCATCATTTGATTCAATGAATTTATTGATTTCCTTTTTGAGTTCTTCAATGACCTCTTCATCATTCAATAGTGTACTATTTAGTCTCCATGAATTTCTGTATGCTCTGTAGTTTTTCTTGTTGCTGATTTTCAGTTTAATCTCATTGTGGTCACATAGAGTACAAGGGATTATTTCAATTTTCCTGTGTTTGTTAAGATTTGCTTTGTGACCTAATATATGGTCTATTCTAGAGAATGTTCCATGTGCTGCTGAGAAAAATGTATATTCTGCAGCATTTGGATAGAATGTTCTGTATATATCTGTTAGGTCCATTTGTTCCATGACATCATTTAATCCAGATGTCTCTCTGTTTATTTTTTGCTGGGATGACCTGTCAATTGATGAGAGTAAAGTTACCCACTACAATTGTGTTTGGTGTTATCTGTGACTTTAAATCTAATAGTGTTTGATGAAATTGGGAGCCCCTGTGTTGGGAGAATATATGTTCAGGATTGTAATGTCCTCCTGTTGGAGTATTATTTTAATCAGTATAAAATGACCTTCATTATCTTCCCTCACTAATGTTGGTTTGAGGTCTATCCTGTCAGATATTAGGATAGCAACCCCTGCTTATTTCCTAGGCCCATTTGCTTGAAATACCATTTTCCATCCTTTCACCCCAAGACAGTGTCTATCTTTTATTGAGAGATGAGTTTCCTGGAGGCAATAAATGGCGGGATCCTGTTTTTTAATCTAGTCTGCAAGCCTATGTCTTTTGGTTGGGGCATTGAGGTCACTGATATTAAGAGTTATTATCAAAAGGTATGTATTTATTCTTGCCATTCTTCTTATTTTGTAGTGCTTCCTGTTTTCCTTTTACTCACTTTTTTAAACTGTTATTTGAGTATGGCTTATTTTTTCCTATTTCCTCCTGTGTGTGTTTTGCTTTCTCTTCACTGTGAAGGATTCCTTCAAGTATTTTCTATAGAGCTGGTTTAGTTGTTTAAATTCTTTTAGTCTGTTTTTGTTGTGGAATGTCTATTTCTCCATCAATTTGGATAGATAGCTTTGCAGGATAAAGTAATCTTTGTTGACAGCTGTTATTTTTCAGAAGTTGGAATACATCATTCCAAGCCCTTCTGGCTTTTAAAGTTTGTGTTGAGTAATCTGCTGTGATCCTGATGGGCTTGCCTTTGTACATGACTTGCTTTTCCTCTCTAACTGCTTTCAATATATTTTGTTTGGTTTGTGTGTTTAGTAGTTTAATTATAACATGGCAAGGAGAGGTTCTTTCCAGGTTTTGTCTGTTTGGTTTTCTAAAAGCTACTTGTATCTGCATTGGCATTTCTTTCCCAATTTGGGGGAAAAAAATTCTTCTATGATTTTGTTGAAAACACCTACTAAGCCTCTGGATTGAAATTCTTCTCCTTCTACTATACCCTGAATTCTTATGTTTGATCTTTTCATAGTATCCCAGATAAATCTTGAAATTCCTATTCATACCTTCCTATTAGCTTGTCTTTCTCTTTGTTGGACTGTATTAGGTCTGCCACATGGTCTTCTAGTTTAGATATTCTGTTCTTTCCTTCATCCATTCTACTGGTGAGACTTCCACAGTTTTTTTTTTGTTTGTTTGTTTGTTTTAAATTTAACTGACTATGTTCTTCAGAGCTAGAATTTCAGCCTGGTTTTTCTTCAGTATTTCTAATTCCTTACTCATGTCTTGTAATGATCTCCTTATTTCATTAAGCTGATTTCCTGTGTTCTCTTTCAGGAGTTTGTTTTCTTCTTTGATTCTTTTTTTATTCTTTTTCTTTTTATTTTTTTGGGTTTTTTTTGAGGTGGGGTTTCACTCTAGTCCAGGCTGACCTGGAATTCACTATGTAGTCTCAGGGTGGCCTTGAACTCAGGGTGATCCTCCTACCTCTGCCTCCCCAGTGCTGGAATTAAAGGTGTGTGCCACCATGCTCGGCATTTGATTTCTTCTATGACTTCTTTGAGTATAGATAAAATAATTTTTTTTGAAATCTTTGTCAGGCATTCCATCTAAAGCAGTCTCATTGGGGTCATTTCTGCTGGATTTATAATTTTTGGTGGAATTGTATTGTCTTGATTCTTTGGGTTTCTTGTATTATAATGTAGCGACTTTTGCATCCTGAATTGATTTGATTCTTGGGCTTTCTACTTACATGCAGTATTCTTAGATGTGGTGATCCATCTTTATATACTTTCAGGATATGAGTTTAAGGTGCCAAGTGTAGCTCTTGTACCCCAGTCCAACCTCAGAATTAATCCTAGGTGTTGAGTTTGCTTGCTAAGCAACTATTCTAGTGGTCTGGGTGGAACAATTTATTGGCAGATTCTAAACTTCAACTGAGCAATATACTCAGTCAATAAAAACCAGCACAGAGTATACAAGTGTGGGGATTAAAACCAACAGTCTTATAAAGCTAAAATCCCTAACGGTGTGTGTTGCTCTATGCCCTGAATCCTGTCATCTGGGAGGTAGAGAATTCTGTTCTGAATTGGGTTCCAGGTCAGTCTGGATCTAAATCAGACCCTGCACCCAATAATGATAGAAGCAAAAGACAAAGGCTCTATAAATCTGAAAGCATCAAAGGCAACAATATTCAACCCCCAAACACAGCTTATTTGAAAATGGTAAAGGCAACCAAATATATGTAGCCCTGACACTTCCAATGCATGCCTATATGCCTGTTTTTGTTTGTTTGTTTGTTTGTTTTGTTTGTCAATGGGCCTCATTACCTTTTTTTTTTTTTTGGAGAGAGACACAGAGAGGGAGACAGAGAGAGAATGGGTGCGCCAGTGGCCTCTCAGCCACTGTGAACGAACTCCAGATGTGTGTGGCCCCTTGTGGGCAAATGGGGCATTGTGCCCTCGTGTCACTTTGTGTCTGGCTAAATGTGGGACCTGGAGAATAGAACCGGCATTCTTAGGCTTAGCAGGCAGGTGCCTTAACTGCTAAGCCATCTCTCCAGCCTGGCCTCATTACCTTTTGGTGTGGCTTCCAATCTCACCAATGCTGAACTCCCACCTCAATCCCTCCATGTTGTGTGTGGAGCTGGAGTTCTGTTCAGCTGTGCTAGGTGCAGTCAAAGGGGCTGAGTGCCAGAGGTTTGTGGTTCTGATGGGTGTGGGATGGGAGAGTGCAGGAAGCCTGGAGTTGCTCACACAGTCCTGCCTGTATCTCTTTCTGTTGCTCCTTAGTTGATCTCAGCTGTCTTTCCTTCAGATTTCTTGACTTTGCAAAGAGGCTGATGAGGTTGGAAAATCCCCTTGTTTGGTCTCTGCTGCTGCTGGATCAGGGGCTGTAAGCACCTCAGTGGGATTCTGGCCGTTTTCCTCCTTTCTGGTGGATCTTGGTCTCTCCTGCATCTCTGCTGTGTCTAAAAATAACCTATACTCCTTCACTTTTTCAGAAGAAGAGTGTATTTTGCTGTGGTTTTGCTTAAATCCCTCCCTAGGCTGGTTTGGCGTGGCTCCTATGCTACCATCTTACCCAGAAGTCCTGTCATAAGGTATTTAAACTTTGAATCATTTCAGAAATTTTCCATAAAAATTTTAGATCACATTGACTACAATAACTTAAAGTACAGACAACAAAAGTATGCATTAAGACAGGATTGCTGTACAACCAATTTGAAATAAATTTAGTGTTCACTAATGATGATACCTGCTACATTTGGAAATGAAATGATTTGGTCCTTAAGTTCCTAAGTCTAAACATGTAAAAGAAAAATCATGCACAACTGTTTTACTCGAAGCATTATTCCTAACAGTCAAGACATGAGAACAAGCCAGTTGTCTACCAACACAGAAAGAATGAATACATTATGGGATAGTCATATAATAGAGTAAGGGAATAAATATGGACAAATGACTGATACATGCAATATCATGGATTAATATGGTAATATAATGTTGAGCAACAATACAGGCATATGAAAAAGTAAAATCCAGGGCTGGAGAAATGGCTTAGCAGTTAAGATGTTTGCCTACAAAGCCAAAGGATCCCAGTTTGATTCTCCAGGACCCATGTAAGCCATATGCACAAGGGGGCGCACACATCTAGAGTTTGTTTGCAGTGGTTGGAGGCCCTGGTGTGCCCATTCTCTCTGTCTCTCTTTCTCGCTCTCTCTGTCAAATAAATAAAATAAAAATATTTTTTAAAAAGTAAAATCCTGTCAGTCCACTTACATCAAGTTCAAATTTTCTATAACACTGCTAATCAGGAAAGTGTTTGGAATGCAACAGGGTACATTTGGGTGCTAAATAATGGTTATTTCTCATGAAGGGGCATCTGCACAGGTATGTTCATTTTTATGAGACTACATCAAGCTTCACACAAGATTTTCATCACTTTAGAATTGTTATGCTCGAACAAAGCTTATTTCAAAATAAAAACCTTTGCTGGGCTTTTGAAACATGTCTAAAGATTATGAATTTATACCATCTAAGTGTACATATATCTAATGTTTCTTTCCTTGAACAAGTCCCTAAAGTATGGAATGGATTTGTAGTGTTTAACATGACTTTAGGAATAGAAAATAATTCTTAGAAAATATACAGAATTTCACTCAGGTCCTTAAAGTTCTCTTACCAACAACAATTGAATTTGTCAAAAGGAAAAGCTATTTTATTTACTTATGTATACTGAACACCTATCATCAAACTGACTCAGCTTTGGGCCAGGCAAGCAACAAATAGGGCTCACCCATATTCCAATTCCAAAGTACCTGGAACATCGTACAAGAATGCAACCTGGAACTCCATGTAGGGTCAGTGAAAAAGATTCTGTCCTCAGCAATGCGTGTGCAGGGGTGGTGCCTACATCCACACTAGCCATCTGGGGCTTAAAGAAGTAAGTCACAATCAGAGATCTTAGCTGATGAAGCAGAGGACTGGATTAAAAGCATTGTTTGTCCAGGAACTCATGATAGGAGCAAAGGATGTTAAGCTAATAATGGATTGTATGAGAGAAAAATCAGTAAACAGATCTGTATAATTGCTGTGAAAGGAGTAAAATTTGGTGGAAAGAAAAATGATAGTGAAAGAATGCTGACAATAAGTCAAAGTGAGATGGAAACAGAATCAGAAAGAATAGTACACACCGACTTTCCATGGCAAACTGTTGTTCCAGACATTCATAAACAAGCTCAAGCCTACTGTTACTGTTTGAAAGCCCCAGGCCAAGAGTATAAGTTGAATGTGCATATTACATGAAAATATTTACAAGATATAAATCAAAGTAACATATTGTTAGATAAAATATATATTACCTACTTTAACATGCCTTCAAAATGCCAAAAACATTTAAAAATATGTAACTCACAGTCATTACACAACTGAAAGATGGAAGAAATCAAAGATGATGATTTTAATACATTTAAAAAATTTTTTTTGACGTAGGGTCTCACTCTAGCACAGGCTGACCTGGAATTCTATGTAGTCTCAGGATGGCCTCAAACTCATGGCAATCCTCCTACCTCTGCCTCCCAAATGCTGGGATTAAAGGCGTGTGCCACCACGCCTGGCTTGATTTTAGTAATTATTAAGCACAGCTAGCTGGGTGTGGTGGCACATTGCTGCTATCCACCCAGCACTTGGAGCAGGTAGAGGCAGGAAAATTAGGAGGTCAAGTTCAAGCTTGGGTATCATCTATCAAAATGAGGCTAGCCAGGGCTACATCATGAGATCTTGTAAAAAAGACAGACAAGGGCTAGAGAGATTTCTTAGTGGTTAAGGTACTTGCCTGCAAAGCCAAAGAACCTAGGTTTGACTCCCCAGGACCCACGTAAGCCAGATGCACAAGGTGGTGTATGATTCTGGAGTTCGTTTGCAGTGGCTAGAAGCCCTGGTGAGCTCATTTTCTCCCTCTCTCCCTCTTGAATAAATAAATAAAAATAAAATGTAAAAAAAAACCAGACAGACAAAAATGGGAAGGGAAGGAGGGAGGGAGGGAAAAGAAAAACATATCTGACAGTTGTATTATGTTGCTGGTCCAATGATATTTATGTGAGTCATAAAATATGAGCCTACAATTATTAGTTTTTTTGTTTTTTTGATTTTTTTTTTGAGGTGGTGTCTCCCTTTGGCCCAGGCTGACCTGGAATTCGCTATGTAATCTCAGGCTGGCCTCGAACTCAGAACGATCCTCCTACCTCTGCCTCCCAAGTGCTGGAATTAAAGGCATGTGCCACCACACCCGGCTGCATACAATTACATTTTCATCCAACATTTATTTGCTTGCCTTCATCTCAACAAAATAAAGATTTATATAAATATGCATTTTATTGTCAAAATTAAGATTTATGTAACATGTATTTTATTGACAATAATATAAATAAGTATATGACTAATGTCTATAATACTTTATTTCATTCTTCAATGGTATATTAATCAGCTATTCATCACTATAATGCCATACATAATACAGGCTACTTCAGAAGAGGGGGAGGTTTATTTAGCTCACAGCTTTGGATGTTCAAGTGCATGGTGCTGACATGCACTTGACCCTGACTCATCATGATCCTGGCAGATAGCAATGGTGGGAGTGTGGAGAAGCAACAACCATCTGAACCAGGAGGGAGGAAGAAGGTGCAGAAGAAGGAACCTGGTATCTGTAATCCTTTCTGAAGGCACATTCCCTCAATGACCTGAAGGTGGGCCTCCCATAAGTTCCTTCATCATTGAGCTGCACCCTGGGAACCAAGTCTTTAATCATAATGCACACTTGGGAACACAAACCATATTCAAGCCATAGCAGGGGATTTTTTTAAAAAGTTATTTCAGAATGAGGTACATTGGCATACACCTGCATCTCCACCTATTTAGCAGGCCGAGGTTGGAGGTCTGGGCCAGTTTGGACAAGCGGTCTCTTCAAACAAACAAACAAACAAACAAACAAACAAACAAACAAACAAACCAACCCCACTAAACTAAACTACAAGGGCTAGAGAGATGGCTTAGCAGTTAAGGCCTGCAAAGCCTAATGACCCAGGTTTGATTCCCCAGTACCCACATAAGCCAGATGCACAAGGTGGAACATGCACCTGGAGTTCATTTGCAGTGCTGCGCCCATTCTCTCTATCTGCTTCTCCCCCCCCCACTCCTTCCCTTCCTCCCTTCTTCTTTCTCTCAAATAAACACATTAAATTAAAATTTAAAAAAAGGAAAGCAGTCTTTCCGTCTCGGCCTCCGTGGCGTGAGGAGCCGCCGCCTGGTCAGCGTATCTGCAATGGGCGGTGGTGCGGCTGGCTCCCCTTTGCTGATGGAGAGGATCGGGCAGACGCGCGGCGCGCAGCCCACTCCTCTGAACGCCCGCAACTCCTTCCGCTACACGCGGCGGATTCTCCGCGAGACCGGGGCAGTGGAGTCCGCCTCCCACGGCAAACGGGTGATCATGAAGCGGAGATCCGGCCCGCGGGAGCCAGCCACCTCCTACGTGCGGACCACCGTCAACCAGAACGCGAGGATGCGCTCAGCCCCATCCGACCCAGGACCCGCAAGAACAAGCGCCGCCCTGCCCTGCGCCTGGAGGCCACCGCCGAGCCCGCGCCGGTGAAGAGGAAGCGGACCCGCCCCACTAAGAGCGCCTGAGCCCCATGCCCCATGATCCTAGAAGCAAGAGTCCGCTGACTTTCTTAAAAAACAAAAACAAACAAACAACAACAAAAAACTAAGAGAAGGGCTGAGGAGATGGCTCAGTGGTTACAAGCGCTTGCTGTGCAACCCTGACAACCAGAGTTCAGATCCCCAGAACCCTACACCTACACGTGTGGAGCAGCAGCAAGGGATTGGGAGCAAGTTGTACTATGTTTTCATTCTTTCCTTTTTTTTTTTTTTTAAGCGGTTAAGGTGCTTGCCTGTGAAGCCTAAGGACCCAGGTTCGAGGCTCAATTCCCCAGTACCCACGTAAGCCAGATGCACAAGGTGGCGCATGCATCTGGAGTTCATTTGCAGTGGCTGGAGGCCCTGGTGCGCCCATTGTTCTCTCTGCCTCTTCTCTGTCTGTCACTCTCAAATAAATAAATAAAAATGAACGAACAATTTTTTTTTAAAAAAGTATTTATTGGGTTTAGCCATTAAGGTGCTTGCCTGCAAAGCCTAAAGATCTTGGTTTAATTCCCCAGGACCCACTTAAGCCAGATGCACAAGGGAGCACATGAGTCTGGAGTTCGTTTGCCTTGACTGGAGGCCCTGGTTCACCAATTCTGTCCCTGTATCTGCCTCTGTCTCTCAAGTAAATAAATAAAAACAAAAAATATTATTTATTTATTTAAGAGACAGATGGAGAGAGAGAGGGAGGGAGGGAGAGAGTGAGTGAGTGAGTTTGGGTACCCCAGGGACCCGTGGCACCGCAAAGGATCTCCAGACGTGTGGACCACTTTGTGCATCTGGCTTTATGTGGGTAAGGGGGAATCAAACCTGGGACTTCAGGCTTTGTAAGAAAATGCCTTAATCGCTGAGCCATTTCTCCAGAGCCAGTTTTTTTTTTTTTTTTTTTTTTTTTTACAAGGCAGGTGGCAAAGCCATCGGAATCTGGGTTTTTCTTCTATGTCCTGCTTGCCAGTTCCAATGTGCCTGCTGGTATTCCAGTCACATTTGGGGGACGAGACCTGGCTTTCCCACCTAATTTTCATGTTCTTTTCTTTTCTTTATTTCTTTCTTCTCCCTTCCTTTCCTTTCTTCCTTCTTCCCTTCCTCCCTCCTTTCCTCTATCTCTCTTTCTTTTTTTCTGTTTTGAGACAGATATTGCTATGTATCCCAGGCCTCAAAAGTCAAACTTGGGCTGGAGAGATGGCTTAGTGGTTAAAGTGCTTGCCTGCAAAACCAACGGACCCCCCCAGGTTCAATTCCCCAGGACCCATGTAAGCCAAATGCACAAGGTGGTGAATGCATCTGGAGTTCGTTTGCAGTGGCTAGAAGCCGTGGTGCACCCTTTTTTCCCCTCTTTCTCTCTCAAATAAAATAAAATAAAATAAACATTTTAAATAGTCTTCTTAAAAAAATGTCTAACTTATGTTCTTCCTACTTCAGCCTCCTGAATGTTGGGATTATGGGTGTGTGCCACAGTGCTGAGCTTGTTCTGGTATCCTAGTGTTCTGTCTAGTATTGGAATATTATTCTTTGTCACATACTTTATGTGCATTTTTTAATTTAGTAAGATAGTTTTACATAAAATTGAGTTAATGCTTTGAAAAGTGAAACTGATTTTTTTTTGCTTGTATGTGTGGGTAATGTGGTGTGTGTGTGTGTTGAATGCACGTGCATGTGCTCTTATAGGCCCCATGTGCTTGCATGGCACAGCTGGAGCACAATGCTGTGTGTCCTCCTCCTTTGCTCTTCCCTTTCTCATTTTTAGCAGGAGTTTCTTACTGATACCAGAGCTTGCTGTTTTTCCAGTGGTGGGGTGGTGCTAGAAAGGTGATGAGGTGTGCCCTGGTCTCTGTTTCCCTTTGCAGGACTGGGGTTACAGATGATCTAGGCCTCATCAAGCTGTTTTCATGGGATCTGAAGATTCAAATTCTGGTGGTTTCAGGCCCCCCCTCAGATCCTCGTGTTTGCATGGGAAGTGCACCTAACCACTGAGCCATCTCTCCAGCCCTGAACTTGCTTTTAAAGTAAGCTGTTGTTAACAATGTTAGCACCAAGTGACAGTTTACAGCAAGGAGCTGTGAATAGTACAAATTCAAAATTTATTTTCTTTTTTGAACAAAAACTATGATTTCATTTAAAGACTTTTTTCCTAGACATTTCAGATTCTGTGTAAGTAAAATCTAATGCCTTCATCATATTTAGATAGTATTAGTGATGAAGAATGGTTGTTAGGTTAAATTCACATTTTCATGAAATTCTTCCATCTTTGGGCAGACCTAGAGATTATTATATAACCTTTCAGCTGTTTCAGAAAATGTCTGTAGGAAAAGCTGAGGTCATGACTTCTGTCAAACAGTTTATCATACCTGGCCCCAAAGTGTGGTGCTTGATTTGAGGGCAAATTCTGGCTTATGTACTCGTGTGTGTGTATAATGCGTGCTGCATATGCACACGTGTGTGCAGATGTGTTGGCCCTTGTGTACTTGCTTGTAGAGGCCAGAGTACTACTTTGGGTATCTTCCTCTACCTCTTTTCCTCATGTCTCATTCCTCTATGTTGACTCGCTGAAATTGGAACTGCCATTTGTGGGGCAGAGTGGCTGACTAGCAAGCCCCAGTGATTCTCCTGTCTCCCCAGGACTGGGGTCATGGGCATGCATGTGCACACCTGTTTTTCTTACTTGGGTACTGGGGACTGAACTCAGATCCTCATGTTTCCATAGAAAGTACTCTTCCCTGCTGAGCTGTCTCCTCAGTCCCTATAGGCCCTTTATTAACTATGTTGGTGCCTTTGGTAATAGCATTACTTACATGAAATTGACAGACTTACTTAAATTTTAACTAAACCTTATATTGAAAAGTATTTACCTTTGAAGCATAAAATGTCCACCATTTTATAGTTGCCATTGTAAAGTATTGGCATCATATACTATGTGGTTCATCTATACACTGATTCTAATTAGTATTACAATACACTCTTCGGCCATCCTGAGTGGCTGTTGGTGGATATTCTGCTAACTTGTGGTGCCAAGAAAAGGAGAGAGAGAAAAAAAAAAAGAAGCTGGTCCCTCCCAGAAAATAAGATATTTTGTTATATAAAGCTATATTGTTTTTACACTATCTGAGCAAAGGGATTTTGGCCTGTTAATTTTTCTCTTCTCTTACCTAAGCACTTCTCCCACTTTGATCTTCTCCAGACTCCCAGCTGTTGGGATCATTCACACTGACAGCAGAGCCACCCACACACTTTCACTGTTTCAACATAATTTCCTCTGGCTTTGAGAATGCAGGAAAAGTGATATAGAACTGATTTTCTTTACATGCTAGGAGTGTATGTTACATGAGGGACCCAAGGAAAGAGTCCCCATTGTTAAGATCTAAGACTGGTACAATAATCTATGTACCAATACATAAATGTAGGAGAAAATGTAGAGCAAAATAAATTTCATCATCAAATTAGTTTTGGGAATGCAAAATTAAAAGCATGGTTAAGTAATCTTTACTACAGGAATTCTCAGTTTCTAATATGTTACAGAACCTAATGAAAGGAGGTATAAATCTAAGAAAATGGAATCCTTGACAAAGAGAGTCAGAGTATGTAGTTCTTACAAATGAATTCACCCACAGATCTTGTTGCTGGAACAGCTCACAGAACTAACATTCCAGGGAGTGGAATTGGGAAATACTGCTATAGTTCAGGGCATAGGTTTCCACAGAGAAGTGGAAAGAAGAAAGTCATGCAGTATGACTTTCCTCTACTTACCTCTTTAAAAACAAGTCAGAAAGCTCCCAAGAGAATTGTCCCTGGAATTTGGGCAAACCTGTGTGTGCGTGCATGCTTTCATGTGTGCATGCGAGAGAGAGAGAGAGAGACAGAGACAGAGACAGAGACAGAGACAGACAGACAGAGACAGAGAAAGAGTGGGAGAGACTGACATTTCTGTCTCTGATTACATGCCTGCCTTGTCACTTCACTTGCTGGCCTTTTCCCTCCGCAGTGAGAGTGAGGGAGAAGAGCTGTGTAGGAACAGCTGAGGAGTGATCAGATGCAGAGGGGTCCCAGACAACTTGCTCAAGGGCTCATGGGTGCCACAGACAACAGATGACATAAGGGAGTCTGAGTCTCACCGGAATCACCACAGTGGAGAGTGGAGTGACATAGACATCTTACTAGTGTCTGGGGATCGCATGAAGATGACATCAAGTCTCCTAATGGTACCAAGCCCTAGCTCCTCAACAACAGGGATGGTTAGAGTCACTACTGTCCACACCATATCCACAATGAGCTAAGAGAGGCTTGTAAAATGGAAGTCACAGGTACATCCCTCCTTCTGCCCTGGACAGAGGAGACATCACCAGGAAGAGGTAGGCATAGGAGCAGATCTGTCTTGCTGCTTCAATTTGATTGATTACATATTCTAGTCATGGGGTGAGGTAGAGAGGGACCTTTCAATCTTTTTTTTTTTCTTCTTAACAAATTGGTTTTTCTCAAATGTCAATACAGCTAAGGAAGAGATGTAAGTCATTGAGACAAGTGAGGAATAAGAGCAGAAGGGTTGAGAGGTTCTGGGACAAGGTGAAGCTTTCCTTTGCATGACTGCAAAGAATTAGGGTAACAGGGCTGGAGAGATGGCTTAGTGGCTTAGCACCTGCCTGCCAAGCCTAAGAATGCCAGTTCAATCTCCAGGTCCCACTTTTAGCCAGACATAAAGGGATGCAAGCATGCAATGCCGTGCTTGCCCACAAGGGGGAGCACGTGTCTGGAATTTGTTCACAGTGGCGGAGAGGCCGCTGGCACTCGCATTGTCTCTCTGATCCTCTCTCTCTCTCTCTCTCTCTCTGTCTCTCTCAAAAAAAAAAAAAAAACTAGGGTAACAAAGGAGAGAGCATATTCTGAGAAAAGAAAGGAAAAGCATTGGGAACCAAGAAAGAGGTGATAAGAAACTAAAAGGAATGGAGAAACTGCAAGATGGTGTAGAGAAAAGTAGAAAACAGATCTAGAATCCTGCCCTGGGTTCCAGGAGGAGGGGAACCTGATGCTGGAAAGCCCCAGGGGTGCAGATGGTGGCTCTGCTTGCAGGAGAAACTCACGGTTCTCTTAAAACTTCAATCAAGTGTGGGAACCAAGAATGATGGATGACTCATACCTTAAATAACAACATTTGGGAGGCTGAGGTAGGACCACTGCGAGTTTAGGGCCAGTATGGGCTACAGTTGAGACACTACCTCAAAACAAACAATCCAAAAACCAAAAAAAATTCAGTGGCGATTTGAAGAGACGGACAACGCCTGCCTGGCAGGTTTAGCATTGGAGATGAAATCCATTGCCTCACTCCCCATGGCTCATGTGTTCTAGCCAGGTGCCAACTGGAAAGGGTAAGATACTGGTGACTCAAAAATAAAGAACAATCACAATCCAGGGAGCCTGGGGACATGCTGTCACAGTGTATCAGCAGAAAATGGCCATGTGAGACACTTATGGAGAGTGGATCTGCTGACTTTAGGTATCAGTACCCTGGTCTGTGGAGATCTCAGTGGTCAGAGGCCTTACCCTGTGTGAAAACTGAGCCCCTTTACCTGTGCATTGCTTTTTTTTTTCAATGATCTTTGCAAGCAAGCACTTCTAAATATACATTTTATTTATTTATTTATTTATTTATTTATTTATTTATTTATTTATTTGAGAGAGAGAGAGAGTGAAGGAGTGAGGGAAAGAGGCAGATAGAAACTCCAGGCACATGCGCTACCTTGTGTGTCTGGCTTGCATGTGTCCTGGGGAATCGAACCTGGGTCGTTTGTCTTTGCAGGCAAGCACCTTAACTGCTAAACCATATCTCTAGCTCTACCTGTGCATTATTAAAGAGACAAGAGTTCTGAGCCGTGGCTAGTGGATTGCTCAGCCTCTGGAGATGGCTTACCTGCCTTGTGTGGTTGCTCAGGTGTGATAGATCACTCACTCTTCAGTCTCCTCCTTCCCATGGGGTGGTTGACTGCTAGGCTGGGTCTGAGCGTGCTGCGACAGTAGTGCTTTGTCTGTTCCTCCAGTGCAGAACTCAGTGCTCTTTTCCCCTCCTCTAAATCTCCAACACACTTGCAGGACTTCTGCTCGGATGGCTGCCACCCATGGATACTGAAAATGGGAGGCCACTGGAGCTAGTGGGAAGCATCTATAGTGAATGAATGGTTGACACTGACAACATACCCTTGACTGTTGGGCTCTCTGCCTATATACAGCCCCGCATGAAGAGTGAGACCAGAGAAGAACTACCAGAGACTTCTAGTTATGACCCACTATCCACCCCACATACAGAAGATCGCAATATTTTAGGACCTAGAAAGAAGCTTCTCCAATTCTTTGTTGTCTTCTTTGTACTTTTTTTTTTTTTGCTATATTTTAGTATTGCTTTTACTTTTTTAATTTTAAGATCTTTCATGTTTTAACTTTTATTCTTCTTATCTTGACTCAGTTTTATTCATGAATATTTTCTTTAATTCCTGGTCAGATTTTTGTTCTTATGTATTACTCTTCCTCACATTCTTTTCCATTTTGCCTTTTCTTATTAAATCTTTCTTTTTCAATTTTATTGCTTCTTTATTTTATTATTGTTACTTTCACCTTACTTTTTTCTATTTTTTTTTATTAACTAGGAACTTTGTATGGATACATCATATGTTGGTACCATCATTTCCCTCCTCCCTGCCCCCACTAGACGGAGGGCCCTTCTTGGGGATTGTTGGTATTGACCAGGGGGTTGTGGGTTGTGACTTGTGAGAGCAGTAGCCATTGTGGAAGTGGGCAATGCCTCTGGATATTCTCTCCCACCCTGTGGCTCTTACAATCTTTCTGTCCCCTCACCCACAAATTCCCTAAGCCTTGGTGGGTATGCTTTAAGTCTATTTCAGTATTGAACCCTCAGCAGCTTCTAGACTTTTTACAAAAGATTTTATTTTTATTTATTCATTTATTAGAGGCAGAGAGAGGGAAAATGAGAATGGGCACTCTGGGGCCTCTAGCCACTGCAAACGAACTCCAGATGCGTGCGCCCCTTGTGCATCTGGCTTATATGGGTCCTGGAGAATCGAACCGGGGTCCTTAGGCTTCACAGGCAAATGCCTTAACCACTAAGCCATCTCTCTAGCCCAGCTTCTAGATTTTTGCTTTGGTGCATTTTGAGTATCCTCAATGTCTGTCTCCATCACTTTGGCTCAGGTTGTCATGCTCACCATGGAAGCAGCACCCTTGCTCATATTAATAATTCTTACCTTAATTTTAAACTTCATAGTTTTTCTTCTACATTTCTTTTGCCACTCACCCCCACCCCCACACACACTGCGGTTATTGGAAGAATATCAGCAATTTTAATTGATTCTGATTATATTTCTCTAGTTAGTTTGTTTTGGTGTTCTGGCTGCTTGTTTTCTCCACTCTAAGAAGTCCTGGGAATTGAGCCCTCAGCAGATGGCTGCTCACTAAGAAGACCCCTACAAGAGACATCCATCCCAAGAGATACACAACTTGCAGCATAGAAACACAAGAAATATGAAAAGGGAAGGAAGAAAGACTCCCCCAGAAGTTAACTTAGTTAATACTGAATCCAAATGATATTGACATGATTAAAATGCCAGACAATTCAAAAATCTAGGGTTTTTGTTTGTTTGTTTGTTTGTTTTTGAGGTAGGGGGTCTCGCTCTAGCCCAAGCTGACCAGGAATTCACTATGTAGTCTCAGGCTGGCCTTGATGTCACAGTGATCCTCTTACCTCTGCCTCCCAAGTGCTGGGATTAAAGGCATGCGCCACCACACCTGGCTTAAAAATCTAGTTTTTAAATGACCAGTAATCCCAAAGACAGTTTGAGGACACAGATAAATGATGTAAAGAAGTAATGCAAGATTCTAATGAGAAATTAGGCAACTTAGTTGAGAATTCCACAAAGAGAGATTCTAAAACAAATGAAAAAACAAATGGGAAGCTTGGGGGATAAAAGCTCAGTAAATTAATTAAACAAAAACCATCAACAATAGACTAGACCAAGAGAAAGAATATCAACCAGGGATTATAAAACATTAGGAAATTATTAAATTTATATAGGAATACATTAAAAAGTAACTATGTTCACAACATTTAAGATCTCTGGGACATGCTCAAGACACCAAATCTACAAAACTATGATGTAAGAGAGGAAACTAAGACACAGACTAAAGACCTAGAAAATGTAACTGATGAAACCATAGCATACAATTTCAGAGGTTGAGGAAGGAGGATCCTAAGTTTGAGGTTTGCCTGTACCTCAGAATGAGGTCAAGGCTAGCCTGAGCAACTTAGTGATAAGTTGTCCAAAATTAAAGGGCTGGTGATAGAGGTCAGTGGTGGCATGCTTGTATAGGTTCAATGCCCACTACCACAAAAAAGCAGACTAGCTGAAGGGATTAAAAATATGTTCAAGAAACTCACCGTACCAGCAAAGACACACCAGACAGAAACTGTAACTTCAAGGATGGAGGGTGCTATTCCAGAAAAAATGGAATCTGGGAGCAAACAGGAATACTTGTAATCATATCTGACAAAGTAAACTTTAAGCCAAAGTTAGTCAGAATGGATGAAAAACTCCAGTACATGTTAATAAATGGAATACTCCATCAAGATGTAATGATTGCAAATACAGATGTACATGCACTGAATATTGGTGTACCCAATTTCATAAAACAAACCTTTCTGGACATAGAAGGATTGATAGGTCCAAATACAAGAATAGTGGGTGACTTCACCACCCCACTCTCATCAACAGATCAAACAGATCAAATCTTCCATGTTGGACTTTACCTTAAATCAAATGGACTTTCCAGACATTAACATATATTCTATCTAACACTTATGGGATGCTAGCTAGACTAGCAAAATTGGTGAACTCTGGGTTCAGTGAGAGATACTATTGTGATAGCTAAGGTGGAGAGTGATTTAGGAAGACCCCCCAACATTGACCTCTGGCTTCCAAATGCATGTGCACACATATGTATTTGCATACACACATATGGAATATAGAATACACATGTAAATAAGAAAGACATGAAAATTCCATGGCTGATGAGAATATATAATATATAAACCCTCCTAAGGATGGAACTAATAAGTAGATGCAATATTTTTGGGATACAAAATGTACACTCAAAAATCAGTAGTGTTTTTAAACATCAATAGTGCATCATTTGAAAGTAAAATAAGAAAATAATATGCAAATAAGGCTAGCTTTTGACTTTTTTTCTTGGCAATTTGTATCCCTTTTATTCCTTTTTTCTTGTCTTATTACTCAGGCTGGGATCTCAATTGCTATATTACATAGCAGTGAGAGAGTGGACATCCCTGTCTTGTTCCAGACCTTAGTGGGAATGCTTCAAGTTTTTCCCCATTTAGTATCATATGGGCTTTAGGTCTGTTGAATATAGTCCTTATTACGTTGGGATCTTATTTCAACATCCCTCCATCCCTAGTCAATTCACTGTTTTAAAAAAAACTTTTAGGGCTGGAGAGATGGCTTAGCGGCTAAGGTGCCTGCCTGCTAAGCTTAAGAACGCTGGTTCCAATGTCCAGCGGTTCCAATCTCCAGGTCCCATGTTTAGCCAGATGCAAAGTGATGCAAGGGTGCAATGCTGCACTTGACCACAAGGGGGTGCATGCATCTGGATTTCATTCACAGCAGCTGAGAGACTGCTGGCGCGCCCATCTCTGTCTCCCTCTCCCTCTCTGTCTATCTCTCTCTGTCTCTCTCTCCAAAAATAAATTAAAAAAATTTAAAAACCAAAAACTTTTATTTATTTATTTACAAGAGAGAGAGAGAGAGAGAGAGAGAGAGAGAGAGAGAAATAGAGAGTGCAACCGAGCACAGGCATGCCAGGGCCTCTTGCTGCTGCATGTGCCCACCACTTTGTGCATCTGCTTTACATGGGTACTAGGGAATCAAACCCAGGCCAACAGGCTTTGCCAACAAGCACCTTTAACCCCTGAGTCATATCCTCAGGCTTCTAGTGTTTTAATCATAAAGGGATATTGTATTTTGTTGAAGGCCTTTTCTTTATCTATTGAAATGATCATGTGATTTCTATCTTTAAGACAATTATGTGATATATTTCATTTATTGATTTCCATATGTTTTGAACTATTCCTGCAGCCTTGGGATGAAACCTAC
The DNA here is from genome assembly GCA_036365145.1 of Orientallactaga sibirica. Lineage (NCBI taxonomy): Eukaryota > Metazoa > Chordata > Mammalia > Rodentia > Dipodidae > Orientallactaga > Orientallactaga sibirica. Next base: position 3,414,844 of record JAEOAD010000031.1, on the reverse strand, counting down.
TTGATTGAAGTGGATTCAACTTTTGATATGTTTCTGAATTTGATTTGTAAGATTTTTTTTGAGGTAGGATTTCACTTTAGCCCAGGTTGACCTGGAATTCACTATGTCATCTGAAGGTGGCCTTGAACTCATGGTGATCCTCCTACCTCTGCCTCCCGAGTGCTGGGATTAAAGGTGTGCGCCACCAGCCTGGCCTGATTTGTAAGAATTTTATTGAGGATTTTTTGCATCTGAATTCATAAGGGATATTGGCCTATAATTTTCTTTTATTGTTGTGCCTTTGCCCAGGTTTGTATTAGCGTAACGCTGGATCCTTAGAAGGAATCAGGGAGCCTTCCCTCCTTTTTAATTTTGTGAAATGACTTAAGAAGCAGTGATTTTAGTTCTTCTGTAGAGTTTGGTAGAATTTGGCAGTGAATTCATCTGAGCCTGGACTTCTTTTTAGTTGGGAGAATTTTAATTACTCCTATAATCTCAGATTTATAGTTCTATTGAGATACTTTATCTCTTCTTGGTTTAGCTTTGGTAGATCATATGAATCAAGAAATCTAGCTATTTCTTCCAGATTTTCCAATTTTGGGGAATATAGGTTTTTGAAATATGTCCCAATGATTCTCCCAATTTCCTTGATATCCTCTTTTCTCATCTCTAATCTTGTTGATAAGAGTCTTCTCTGTATTTCTTTTGATCAACTTGGCTATTGGCTTATAAATCTTATTTATTTTCTTTCAAAGAACCAGCTCTTCATTTCATCAATTAACCAATTGTTTTCATTTTAAAAATTATTAGTTTCTGCCGTTAGCTTTATTATTTTTTTCTATCTGGTATTTTTGGGTTTGGATTTTTCTTGTTTTTCCAAAACCTTCAGATAGATCATTAAGTTATTTATTTGAGCTCTTTCTATTTCTATGATGTAGGCATTTAGAGCTACAGACTTCCCTTATAGGACTACTTTTATCATGCCCATAAGATTTTATATGCCATGGTTTCATCTCATTCAGTTCTAGGATTTTTAAAATTTCCTTTGTGTGTGTGTGTGTGTTTAAGGTAGGGTCTTGCTCTAGCCCAGGCTGACCTGGAATTCATTATGTAGTCTCAGGATGGCTTCGAACTCATGGTAATCCTCCTACCTCTGCCTCCCAAGTGCTGGGATTAAAGGTGTGCACCACCACACCCATCTTTATTTCCTTTTTGATTTTTTCAACAACCCATTAATTGTTCAATAGTGTGTTTTCCAATTTCTAGGAGTTTATGTATTTTCTGTTGATTGTCTTGCTGCTGATTATAGCTTTAGTACAGTGTGATCTGATATAATACAGCAAGTTATGTTAATTTTCCTGAATTTGTGAAGACTTGATTTAAGTCCTAATGTATGATATATTTTAAAGATGGTTCCATGACAAAACCCCCACTTACAATATTGATCAAAGACACTTAAGGAAATATAAATAAATGAGAAAGCATCCTGTACTCATCAAGTGGAAGGATTAATATTGTTAAAATATCCATGCTACCCAAAGTGAGCTACATAGTCAACATAATTCTATCAAAATTCCAACACCACAGAAATATAAAAATAATCTTACAATTCATATGGAACTGTAAAACCTCAATAGCTAAGGCAGTTATGAATCCAAGAACAAAGCTGCAATTACCATATTCTAACTATTCTAACAAAGCTATCATAATTAAACCCTCATGGTCATGGCAAATAATAATAAAACAAAAATAGACACCTTGACCAATGGAACAGAAAAGAGATTGTAGAAATGAACCTATATATGCATTGTCAATTGCTTTTCAATAATGATGTGAAGGATATACAACAGAGAAAAGGTATTGGGAAATGGCATATTCATATGTAGAAAATGAAGTTGGACCCTTGTTTCATATTGTTGTAGACAGCTTCACATTGCTGGGGTGGACTTCCAAATTGACACAGTTATGGAAAGAACAGGATTTATTTGAAGCTTACAGATCCAGGGGAAGTTGCATAATGGTGAAAGAGGCTGGCCCCCTTTCACAGATCCAAGCAGAGAGAAAAACCACCACCAGCCAGCACACACCAACCAGCAGGGCAACAACCACCAGAGACCCAGGCAGAGCTCAGACTATTCCACATACCATTAGGCCAGAAATCTGATCTGCCCCCAGTGACACCTACTCTAGCCTGGTGGCTAGAAATCCAAATTTTAATAAATTACCTGCATCTATTGGGAAACATATACTAAAATTACTACACATGTTGGGTGTGGTGCATGCCTTTAATCCCACCACTTGGGAGGCAGAGGTAGGTGGATTGCTGTGAGTTTGAGGCCAGCAAGAGATTACACAATGAATTCCAGGTCAGCCTGGGCTAGAGTGAGACCCTACCTCGAAAAAACAACAACAACACAAAAATCACCACACATATGATATATGAAAATTGAGCCAAAATGGATTAAGTTCTTAAACTATATAAGGTAAGTAAGTATAAAACCAATAGAAGTAAATATAGGATGAAAACTCATGACACTGATATGGGAATGAACTTTTGGATTAAACACTAAAGGCAAGGTAACAAAGCAAAAAACAGAATAAGGAAAAACCTGTGTACTGAAGGAAACCACAGTGGGAATAGACAACACATAGACTGGGAGAAAATATTCACAAGCCATAAGCCTGACAAGAGGTGAATACCTAAAATATGTAGGGAACTAGATAAGTCAATAGCAAGAAAACAAAAGACTTAATTTAAAAACAGGCAAAGGGACTGGAGAGATGGATTAGCAGTTAAAATGCTTGCCTGCAAAGCCTAAGGACCCATGTTTGATCTCTCTCCAGATCCCGTGTAAGCCAGATGCACAAAGGTAATGCAAACACAAGGTCACACTTGCACACTAGGTTGCACAAGTGTCTGGAATTCAATTTCAGTGGCTGAGGCCCTGACTTGCCAATTCTCTCTCTGTGTCACTCTTGCTCTCTCTAAAAAAGAAAATTGGCAAAGGATCCAAATAGATATTTCTCAGAATGGTCAATATATAAAAATATGCCTAATTTTGTTAATCGTTGGTAAAATGTAAAACAAAGACACAGTGAGATATTTAAACCTTTCAGAGCAACTATTATCAAAAAAGAAAAGATAACAAGTATTAGAATCACAGGATGTGAAGAAAAGAAAACACTTGTTTGTTAGTGAGAATATAACTCAGTACAGGGATGGACAAAGTTATGGAGATTCATAAACTAATATAGAATTACCACATATCCCAGCAATCCCACTTCAGTGTATTTATTCAGAAAGGTTTAAAGTTAGTGTCAAAGAGGTACCTGTAACATTATTCATAATAGAAAAGTTATGGAATCAACCTAGCTGTCCATCAATAGATGGATGAATAAAGTGTGGTATGTATACAAAATAAAATACTATTCAGCGTTTAAGAAGAATGAAATTCTGTCATTTATGGCAATATGGATGGAATTAGAAAACATTCTGCTTCATGAGAGATGTCAGGCACCGAAAGACAAACATTGCATGGTCTCACAGAAAGCCCACAGAAGCCAATAATAAAATAAATAGAGGTTAAAGAACCAAGGAGTGAGAGGAATGGGAAGAATGGTTAAAGGGAGCAAAGTTTCAGATAGGAAGAATAAGGGTCTTTTCCTGGGATTTATTGCATAGTGTATAGTTGATACATTTCAAAATTGCTAAGAGTAATATTGCACTTACCTTCTTATTGATCAGACAAATGCCCCATGAGAAACCATATACAGGAGGAAAGGGTTTATTTCAGGCTTACATATTCCAGGGAAAGCTTCATCATGGTACAAGAAGCTGCTCACCATGCACTGATAGCACCAGCAAGCACAAACTGACTCTAGACATACAGGGCTGGACTCAACCCCAAGGTCCATTCCTGGTGACACACTTCCTCCTTCAGGACTCCACCTTCCAAATGCTCTACTAGGTGGGGACTAAGTAAGAAACTTAACCACAAACAGCTGAGGTTATAGTGACATTGCATTCAAAGCCACCACATTCCACCCAGCCCAATAGACTCATGACCATCTCACAGTGCAAATTGCACTTAGTCCAACTTCAAAAGTTCCCATAGTCTTTACTAATTTTAACACTGTTCAAAAGTCCAAAGTATCCTCTGAGATTCAAGAAGTCTCTTACCTGTGAGTCCTATAATATCAAAACACAAGTCATGGGCTGGAGGGATGGTTTAGTGGTTGGGGCATTTGCCTGCAAAGCCAAAGGACCCAGGTTCGATTCCCCAGGACCCACATTAGCCAGATGCACAAGAGGGCACATGCATCTGGAGTTCGTTTGCAGTAGCTGGAGGCCTGATGTGCCCATTCTCTCTCTGTCTGTCTGTCTGTCTCTCTGACTGCCTCAAATAAATAAATAAAACTTAAAAAAAACAGAAGTTACATACTTTCAACACATAATGGCATGGAGTAAACATTCCCATTGCAAAAGACGGCATAACAAGGCAAGACTGGGCCAATGTAAGATCAATAACCAGCAGGCAAACATGAAATATCTGCAGTTCCAAGTCACACATCTGTAACCAGTGACAAAGTTTCTGGAGTTTCAATTCTGTCCTTCTAGCACAGCTGCTCACAGACTGGGGAAAACTCCATCCTGAGCTGACAACTCTCCTTGGCAGTCATCCCACAGTTGTGGTATCTCCATATTTCATGGATCTCCATTGCAACCCAGAGTTCATCTTCTTAGTTCCATACAATGGCCTTACTGGGTTTCCATACAGGGATTTCTACTCTGCTTCAAATTGCTGCTTTTTAGTGGTTCCTGGAACCATGTACACTTCATAACCTTCTTTCCTGTATGCTTCTAAAACCAGTACCAGATAGGCAGCATAGTCAAATTTTTAAATATAGGGGGAAATAAAGCTTGACCTTCTAGAGCAAGATACTTCTGTACCTGTCTTTCTTCAAATCCTTTCCTTTCAAAAGAATTTTCACTATTACTAGCTTGATCCTTCCATGGGTAGACTTTAGGGCATCGTTATCATTGTCCCAATGCAAAGTAGTTGGCCCACTTTTGATGGTGGTAATCTACTTTACAATTGTTGCTAAAATCTATAACCAGTCTTTGTACCAAAAACTTCAAACTTGCTTGAATTTTTCCTGTAATAAACGATACATATTTCATATTTTTCTTTTCTGTACCTCCTCTCTGTGTAGGTATATACATGCATATATAGACAGTTCCATTAATAGTAATATAAAAAAAGTTGATGGCTGGAGAGATAGCTCAGTGGTTAAGGCACTTGCCTGCAATGCCTAACAACCTGGGTCCAATTCCCTTGTACCCACGTAAAAGCCAGATGCAAAAAGTGGTGCATGCAATCTGGAGCCCTGGTGTACTCATTCTAAATCTCTGTCTCCTTGGAAATAAATAAATAAAATATTAAAAAGAAAAGAAATAAAAATATTAAAATGAAAAGAAAAAAAAAGAGTTTAAAATGCCTGTTTGTGAAGAAGGATAGGGGTCAGAGAATTCCAATGGTTATTAAAACAACCCTGTCATTCAACAAAGGACAACTGGAAACCTTGTAAAATATAGAAAACTGGGGACAGCTGCATGGCAAGAGAAACATAATATCCCAGTCTCCCCTCCTGGGGAGTAAAAGTGAAGATCAGTGCGGACATTGACAATCCCGGCATCCTTTGCAGGCTTACAACTTAATAGATAAGAGCCCTGAAATCTGCACAGGGTCCTGACCTTGGAAAAGATATTTACTTCCTACTGACCCCTCAGAGTGCTGTAGCCCTGCTTCCTCATGAGAGAGGCCCATTGTCCGAATTTAGACTGCTTTAGGGGTTCTGCATACTCTGATCACTGGGGGTTAGCATCTGTCAGCCTCAGGAGATCTGACTTATTGAGAGTGCTGTGTGTAGAGAGCGATGTGTAGGGAGGGAGCCTGTGCTGGCACAGCAACAGCTGCTTCCTGGTAGAAAAGCTTCTGGGTCCTGCCTCTCTGTTCAAGAATCCTATTATAATTCTCTAGAATGGAAGATCTTTGACAGCTTTTCATCTGACATAGGCTAATATCCATGAAAAAAAAAAAGCTAACAAACAACAAAAGCAATTTAATTAAAAGGTGGGCAAATGATCTGAGTAGAAACTCCTAAAAGGGAGAAATACAAATGGCCAATGACTATATAAAAAATGCTCAGTATCACTAGTCATCATAGAAATGCAGTGAGAGAGATCCCATCTCACCTCACTTATAATGGCTACTATACCTCAAAATAACACATATGATGATGAAGCAGAGAAAAGGGAAGCCTTGTAGACTATTGGTGGAAATACAAATGAGTTCAACAACTATGGAAAATAGTATGAAGGTTCCTCAACACACTGACAAATAGAACTGCCACTCTTGTGTTTATATCTGAAGAATATGAAGCTAGCATATGACAGAGACGCCTACATGTCATGTATTTATTGTTGCATCATACACACCAGCTAAGATGTGGACTCAGTCTAGGTGTGCATTAGCATATGAATGGAGAAAATATGTTATATACACAATGGAGTATTAAACAGCCATTAAAGAACATAATCCTGTTATTTGCAGCAAAATGGATGGATATGAAGGACATAATGAACAAAATAAGCCAGAAACATAGTATTGTGTGTTCTCTGTCATACATGGAAACTTAAAAAAAAAATCTGAGAGTAGAAGGATTACTAGGTACATGAAAGAATGTCCAGATGAGGGTAGAGGGTAGGAGAAGGGTTGATGAACACGATCAACCTCTTGTGTAAGTATGAGTGTAAATGTAACAGTGAATTAATTTGTACAATTAACATATAATAATAAATAATAATAAAGAAAATGATATATATATATATAAAATGAAATCATGTTCAGCCATGACTAAATGAATCCCAGGGCCAGAGAGGTAGCTCAGCAGATAAGTGTGCTTTCTGCACCAGCATGAAGGCCTAGGACTTCCCAAGTTCAAATCTCCAGAAGCCACATAAATAGCAGGATGTGGCCACATGGGTCTGTAACCCCAGTCCTTCAGGGGAACAAAACCCAGGAATCATACTTTGCAAAGAAAAAACAACAACAAGCATTGTAATTAGTAAGAGACTTCATCTTAAACAAGAATGGGTAGAAGAATGATGGAATGATGGGACATATGACATGCCACTCCATCGGCCTTCTACAGGTGAATGCACCCTGCTGCAGGTGAATACTTAGGGCACCATAGGGACACATACATGTACATACACCTCTCTCTCTCTCTCTCTCTCTCACACACACACACACACCCCACACAAGCAAAAAAAAAAAAAAAGTATGTATATCACTTGTGGCAACCTGCACAGAAATGGGAGACATTATGTTAAGTGAGTTGAGGCAAGCACAGAAAGGCAAAAACTGCATGACCTCACTCATCTACAGAATCTAAACAAACCCGATCTCAGAAATTAGAATAGAAGGGCTGGGAGAGTAGGAGGTGGAGGAATAGGGAATGTTTGGTTGATTAACAGCTACTAAATTACACTTAGTAGTAGGCAAATAGTAAATGATAGATGTCAATAATGTACATTTCAGAAAGCCATGAGGATTTGAAAAGTTTTCACAATAAAAATGATAAATGAAAAGATAGAAATATTTATCTTAATTTCACATTATATGATGTATATATGTATTGAGAAATCAAAATACCCCCAAAGTACATATAATTTTATGTCAAAATTAAAATAAACCCCAAAACTTTAGTTCTTGTTGACTTCAAGAATTGCCTACATATAGGATGGAGAGATGGCTTAGCAGTTAATACACTTGCCTGTGAAGCCTAAAGACTCAGGTTCAATTTCCCAGTATACATGTAAGCCAGATGCACAAGGTGGTACATGCATCTGGATTTTGTTTGTAGTGGTTAGAGGTCCTGGTGTGCCCATTCTCTTTCTCTCTCTGTCTATCTGCCTCTATCTTTTGCTCTCCCAAATAAATAAATAAAAGTATTTAAAAAGATTTTTAAAAGGGGCTGGAGAGCTGGCTTATCAGTTAAGATGCTTGCCTGCAAAGCCAAAGGACCTCAGTTCAATTACTCAGTACCCACTTAAGCCAGATGCACAAGGTGGCACATATATCTGGAGTTCATTTGCAGTGGCTGGAGGCCTGGCGCCAATTGTCTCTCTCTCTCTCTCTGTCCCTCTTTCCCTCTATAAAATAAATAAAAATAAATAAATAAAATAAGATCCTGAGGATTACAAAAAAGATTAAAAAACCACAAGCTGGATGTGGTGGCACACACCTTTAATCCTGGCACTCAGGAGGCAGAGGTAGGAGGATTGCTGTGAGTTCGAGGCCACCTTGACAATACAGAGTGAATTCCAGGTCAGCCTGAGCTAGAATGAGACCCTACCTTGAAAAAACAAACAAAACAAAACAAAACAAAACAAAACAAAACAAAACAGAAAAAGAATTGCCCATACAAATAAAAAACATATGTATAGAACATTCCATCTAAGAGGTAGGGAATATACAATCTTCTTAGTATAATGTGGAGTCCTCTCTGAAATTTACCACATCATAGGTCACAAAGCAAATCTTAACAAATATAAAGAAAATCGAGATAATTCCATGCATTCCATCATACCACAGTGGAATAAAACTAGAAACCAGCAGCAAGAAGTTCATCAGCTACACAAATACTTGGAAACTGAACAATATACTATTGAATGAACAGTGGATCACTGGAAAAATCAAGAAGGAAACTTAAAATTTCTAGAAATAAATAAAAATGACAACATAATCTATTAGATCTTCTGGGATACAATCAAGGCAGTCATGAGAGTCTATAGCCATAAGTGTTTACATTAACAATTCAGAGAGATTGCCAACAAACATTCTAAAGATGCAACTTAAGGTGCTAGAAAAACAAGAAGCCAATCCCAAGCCTAGTACTCAAGAAGAAATAACAAAGATTAGGGCAGAAATTAATGAAATAGGTACTATAAGAATGATATACAATAGTCAAAATTAACAAAAGAGTTAGTTTTTGAAAAAATTGGTAAGATTAACAAGCCCCTAGCCAAACTACACAAAAGAAAGAGGGAAAAGACCCACATAAATAAACACATAAGTAAAATGAAAGACAAACCAGGAATTGTTACCACAAACCCCATTGAAATCCAGAAGTTCATTCAGGAATGCTATGAAAACTTATATTAAAAAAAAAAAAAAAAAAAAAAGTTGAAGGGCTGGAGAGATGGCTTAGCAGTTAAGGCGCTTGCCTGTCAAGCCTAAGAATGCCCATTCTATTCTCCAGGTCCCACATTTAGCTAGATACACAAGTGACACAAGCCAGACTTTCCCACAAGGGGCACACACATGTGGTGTTCGTCCACAGCAGCTGAGAGGCTGCTGGCATGCCCATTCTCTCTCTCTCTCTCTCCCTCTCTCTCTCTCTCAAAAAAGCTGAAAACCAAGATGAAATGGATAAATTTCTAAATACATATGACCAACCTATATTAAAGCCAGAGGACATAAATAATGAGATTGAAGCAGTAATTAAAAGTCTCCCCACAAAGAAAAGTCCAGGACCACATGGATTCACTGCCACCTTCTACCAAACTTTCAGGGAAGAACTGATATCAGTGATAGGAATTAGGAATGAGGTAGCTCCCATTGTGTAAGTAGCTAGTCAGGGCTACAGGCCCTTTGGTAGTTTGGATGGCTCCAAATATATTCAGGGTTTCATTAAAGTTTGTAATTTAGATCTGTAGCATCCTGGCTGGAGTAGTTGTCACTGGGCAGATGTTAGGGTCTAGCGCATGGTGGTGGATTTGGAATTTTAGTCTAAAGATATTCTAGTCTAGTCTAAAGATATGCAAAGTGCCTGAGTTCAGCCTGGAATTCCTAAGTGTGCTTGCTTGTGCTGGTGTTTGCTTTTGTCCCTCTGCTTGGACCTGTGAAAACAGGCCAGCTTCTTGTGCCATTATGTCTCTATTGTCAATAAATCCCTCCTCCATAAATGTGCCTGGTCTGGAAGTTCATCTCAGCAACATGAAGCTGTCTATTACAGGCCCAAAAGGAATAAACAGATAATCTGTATGTCCTGGCAGAGCTGATCAGTACAAAGTTTTTAAGAGAACAGAGTCTGGGAACTGAAATTTAAAGAATGAGAAAAAGCTGAAACAAATGAGACAAGGGTATCCACTCTCTCCAGTCTTGTTGCAAATAGTTCTTGAAGTCTTAAAACAATAAAACAAGACATGGTCATTAAAAAAAAGATAAAAATGGAAGGAAGAAATGAAACTATCTCCATTCATAAAGATATAATTCTAGGGCTGGAGAGATGGCTTAGCAGTTATGGCGCCTGCCTGCAAAGCCTAAGAATGGCCGTTTGAATCTCCAGGTCCCACGTTTAGACAGACGCAAAAGTGACACAAGCGTGCAATGTTGCACATGCACACAAGGGAACACACACGTCTGGAGTTTGTTCACAGTGGCTGAAAAGGCCCTGGCATGCCCATTCTCTCTCTCTCTCTGTCTCTCTCAAATTAAAAAAAAAAAAAGATATAATTCTATACTTAAGTGACCATACAGACTACCAGAAAACTCTTAGACTTAACAAACACTTTCAGTAAAGTTGCAGGATACAAACTCAATATACAAAAATTAGTAGCCTTTTTGTGACCTCACGTGCCTGTGACCACCCTCCCCCTGCTCTGCCTTTCTCAGCAAGTGGTCTAAGAGAGAAAAAAAGAAATAGCTCAGGGACAAAGCACTTACTCAGTATGTTTTAAAGACATTCCTCTGTCATCAGCTGGAGTAAAGTAAAACAAATGTTAAGGGTCAAAAAAAAATTAGTAGCCTTCATATATTCCAACAGTGAACTTACTGAGGAAGACATTAAGAAAAATATTCCATTCACCACAGCTTTAAAAAAAGTACTTAGGAAATAAGCCTTACCAAGGATGTGGAAGACCTCTACAAAGAAAACTTTAAGACACTAAAAAAGAAGAAAGAAAGAGAGAGAGAGAGAGAGAGAGAGAGATAAAATACCAGATATTGCTGAGATCTTTCATGTTCTAGGACTGGTAGAATCAATATTGTGAAAATGGCTATATTACCAGAAGTAACCTACAGGTTCAATGCAATTCCCATCAAAATTCCAATGACATTCTTCTTGGAACTAGAGAAGACAATCCAACAACTCATATGGAAACATATGCACAGGGCCTGGGGAGATGGTTTAGTGGTTAATGGCACCTACTGGCCTAGGTTCAATTCCCTAGCACCCATGTAAAGTCAGGTGCAAAAAAAAAAAAAAAAAATGGCAAAGTGCTTGGTGTCTGCAGTGGCAGGAAATCCCAGCATACCCATACACACACACACACACACACACACACACACACACACACACACAAATAAATAAATGAAAATTTTTAAAAAGATCATGCATAGACAAAGCAAACCTTAGCAGAAATAGCACTGCTGGAAGTATCACAATTCCTGACCTACAATTATACAATAGAGCAAAAGTGACAAAGACACAATAGTGGCACAAAATAGAGACATAGACCAATGGAATAGAATAGAGAAGTCAGGACTAAACCCATACAACTAAGTCACCTAATTTTTTTGACAAAAGCATCAAACATATGCTGGGAAAAGACAGCCTATTCAACAGAAGGTGCTGGCAAAACTGGATATCCATCTGCAGAAAAATGAAATTAAGTTCACCTCCTCTCCCCCTGCACAAAGATCAGTTCAAAATGGATCAAAGCCTTAACATAATGCCAGAAATGCTGAACATACTAGAAGAAAACATAAGCCATATACTGGAAGTTGTAGGTATAAGGAAGGAATTTCTGAACAGGACTCGCATAGCACAGGAAATAGACTGGAGAATAAACAATAAAAGAAATCATTCATCAATACAATTTATTATTAATCATGAAACAGTGGTGTTGACTCAGTTCATCCCTGAATTCTGTGCCTGGGACGTCTCAAGTATATAACATTTAGAATTTTGTCTCACGACAATGGAGTTTCCCAGAAGCTATTATTGATTCAATGAAAGAATTTCAGAGATTGAGTGCATTCCAGGTGGTATGGCCATAGACCCATCAACAAATTTCAATAGATCTAGTGATAATTTAAAATCAGTTATCCTTTTACAAACCAGACAGTTTTAAAGCTGACTTTTTTAACAGTAGGAAGGCATACTTTTATAGGGTTTAAAGTTATACCAAACTTCATAGTGCTTAGTGTTCAGAGTCAATCATTATATCAGGTTTAAACTTTATTTGTATGCAGGGCTGAGAATTGAACTCAGGACCTCATATAGGCTAGGCAAGTGCTGTGCCACTGAGCTACACCACAGCTGGTTGTTTAGAGTTTGATTTGTTTATTTATTTGGGGGAGAAAGAGAGAGAAAGGGTATACCAGGTTCTCTAGCCACTACAAACAAATTCCAAGCACATGTACCACCTTGTGCATCTGCCTTATGCGGGTCCTGGGGAATAGAGCTTGGGTCCTTTGGCTTTGCTGGCAAGTGCCTTAACCACTAAGCCATCTCTCCAGCCCATGTTTAAAGTTTAAATGTGACATGTTAGAAATGGTTTTTTATAATGGCCTGGGCCAGTTTCCTCAAAGAGTGCAGTCACACTAAATCTTATTGGCCAACTCCAGTAAGGCTATCTTTGAACTAGAACAAACATGGTGTCTTCACAGAAGATGCAGAGTAACCCTGGAGTCTATAACAAGTTATGAGCTTGTTGTTAGGAAGTTGATTTCGGAGGGAGCCATTGTTCTCACACACTGAATGGAGGGATGGATGCAGCTCACTGTGGAACACTAGGACACCCTCAAGCCCGTACCGTTTTCTGTAGCCCAGCTTGACATGCAGGGAAGGGAGTGGCAGGTGAAGGGAGGAGTGGCTTGCACACAGGTAGGCTTGAATGGCCGAAACCAGAGAAAGCACTGGAAGGGCTTCACAGATCACCTACTGCATAGTTTTCTGGAGGAAATTCTTAAGCAACAGAATACAAAATGTTAAAATAACACAGATGGGGGCTGGAGAGATGACTTAGAGGTTAAGGCACTTGCCTGTGAAGCCTAAGGATCCGTGTTTGACTCTTCAGATCCCACGAAAGCCAGATGCACAAAGGTGAGGCAAGCGCAAGGTCACACATGCCCACTGGGTGGCATAAACATCTGGAGTTTGAGTGCAGTGGCTGAGGCCTTGGCACGCCAATTCTCTCCCTCCTCTCTCCCTCTCTCTCTTTCTCTCTCTCTTTTGTGTTCTCTCTCTAAATAAAAATTTAAAAAACACAGATGGTACTCAACTTAAAAAAAAACTTTTTGTGTGTATGGGGTGTGTGTGTGTGGGGGGTGTATGTGTGATCAGTGTGAGTGTGGGTGTATATGTGCCATGGCGCAATGTAAAGGTCCTTGCCTTCCACCTTGTTTGGGATCAGGTCTCTTGTTTGTTTGCTAGCTGGCCTGTGAGCTTCCAGGATTCTGTCGTCTCTGCCTCCCATCTGCCTATGCACATGCTGGGATTATAGTCATGTTGCAGAGTGTGCTGGGATTACAGATACTCATGTTACCACACCTAGCATTATGTGTGTTTTGGGGATCCTAATTTGTCAATCAAGCTTGCACGGCATGGTGGTTTGAATATAAAACGCCCACTCTCATAGGTTCATGTGTATCAATACTTAATCCCTAGCTAGTGGCACTGTTCTGGATGTGGAACCCTGAGGGGTTTGAGCTGGGTCTCATGTTCTCTACCTGCTTTCTGTGCAGAGACTCTGGCTTATCACTCTCACCATACTTTCCCCTCACGAAGGACTCTGAACTGTAAACTGAATTAAACCCTTTCCCATCCATAAGCTGCTTCTGACCGGGTATTTTGTCTCAGCAATGAGAAATCGAGTACTTTTACTCATTGAGCCATCTCCCTGGCCCTGGCCCCTGACCTTATGATTATCCAGTGGAATGATCTTGCTTGTTTTTTTTTTTAAACTTTTATGATGGTGTAAAAGTATACCCATATGACATCACAGTTATTACTTTAGCACAGTATTCAATACATTACTCAAGATGTTCACCACAACATGTATTTCAAACTAATGAAGATCCACAACAATCAGAAGTGTTTAACATTTGAGGATTTTATCATTGCCCTTTGTATACCTATATTGAATTATCATACTTCCCCCTAGATATCTACAATAATAATGTGTCAAAAAGCCCACCCTTAGTGGTAGCTGCCCAGTTGGCTGCTCCTCACATCTTTTTTGACTGTCCTTCCAGAGTGGCCTGTGAAGGACCTATGAAAAACACCTTAGCATACAACGAAACCGCCGTGTCATGGATGGGGAGGGAGCCCGAGTGTCCAGAGATGGGATGTTTAAGACCCCACGGTGAGGACTGTGCTGAGGTAGAAGAAGATGGCTACAGCAGCCTGGGTCAGGAAGCAGGGACAGAAGTGCTTTCCAGCAATGTTGTTCCTCTTCCCATGGACTGGCTGGAGACTTCAAGGGTCTATGGATTTGGCTTTTGTTTGAGGAAGGCAAATGTCAACTAGCGTGGTGAGGGGACCCCGTATAAGCCTTTCCCCGAGCTGTTGTTTCTCGGCTGAGGCTGATCATTCAGGGGACATGTTCTCTTCTTAGCTAACCCTTAGAACAGAAGGACATGGGTGGGGTCGTCAGGGAACTTTTAAACACATTTCCTAGGCCTGAATGACTAGTAGAGATTCAATAGTAATGAGTAGTGTATTATTGCAGTAATCCAGAAATTCCAGCAGAGGGCACTACTCCCCAGTAATCTGAAATGCTAACCAGCATCAAAGATTGGAAAGCCACAAGGCTTTATACAATATTTCTTGTGCCCTCAGTATTTCTAGTCCTCTTTAAAGATAAAGGACAGCCACTATGGTTAACTGAAACCTAATACTCAGACTAAGAAAGAAACGTGTCACATTTTTTTCATTTTTGGTCCTAGATTTTATATAGATATATAAAACATAAAATCATCAATGTGTGATATTATGTGATTGTATATATGATTATATACAGGCTATACACGTATGAGTGATGTGAAAGTAGGAGAGAGAATTTTGGGGGGAAGGAAAGGCACTAGTGGAAGGTGGGAGGAAAGGGAAGGCATGAGGGACTACAGTCAAAGTACACACATAAAAATGTCCTTATGAAATGCACTGTTTGGGCAACAAATATACATCATTACAAATTACAAGAAAAACAAAAACTTATGTGGCTCAGACCTTTAGTAAAACTTTAAAGGCATCAGGTGAGATGACAAATGAGTATCCTCCCTCCTTAATTCCCCTGCAGCTCACATTGAAAAAAAAATTATTTGAGAGAGGGAAAGAGACAGAGGCACATGTCAGGGCCTCTTGCTGTGGCAAACTAACTTGACACATGCTCCACTTTATGCATCTGGATTTATGTGGGTACTGAGGAATTGAACCCAGGCCAGCAGGCTTTGTAAGCAAGTGCCTTTAATTACTGAACCATCTCCCAATCCCCCAGCTCAGGTTGTAATGAATAGTCAGAACACAGCTCCCAGAAGGAGGAGTTATAGGTGAGCAGGGGAAGGTGACAGGGGCAGGGCTGTCTGCTTGGAATGATACATCTGGTGTCCAGACTCTCAGCCACACACTTTTCTTCTCCCAACACTGCCAGAGAGCTGAGAACAAAGTTTCACTTTCCCAGGCGAAGAGACCCATGTCCAAAGGGTTGCTGCCATGGGGTTTTCAGTTCCTTTGAGGAAATCTTCTGATCTTAGGTGCAGCAAGGAGAGGCAGAGAGCGGTTACCCAAGCCAGGCATCCACTTTCCTCTTCCTCTGAGTGGGACGAGTGGTAAAACCTTTTCCTTTTAGGAATGGTCTAGACCAGTGGCTCTCAGCTGGGGGTTATCTTGTCACCACATTCATGAGGGAGTATTTGACAATGCATGGAGACGATTTTGTTTGTCCCATTTTTGGGGGTGCCATTGGCATTAGTGGGTTGAGTTTAGGGAAGCAGCTGAACATTACAGTGTACCAGACAGCCCTCCACAAGGCAGAATGAACTGGTCTAAAACATCAATAGCGCCGAGTTTGAAACCGGTGGTTTAGACTTGGGACTAGTACGTCTTAAACTGTGGTCTCCAGACTGAGTATGTCAACATCACCTGGGGACTTATTACAAATGTAGATCCTTGGGCCATGCCTCAGACCTACTATATCAGAAGCTGGGAACACCACCTGTGTATTAATGTGCCTTTCAGATGACCTAACGCATGAGTAAATCTGAGAAACCTGTCTAGGGAATACACAGCTTGAGGCTGGTGGTCTAATGCTGTACTTTTTAGTTTGCTTATAGTCACTACAGAATTATTAAAATGTAGGTGTTGACTTAGTGTAGTTAGAATTTGCATTTCTTACAAGTTCCAGGTGATGCTGTTATGCTGGTCCAAGCCCATGTGTTGAAAATGACTCAAGATATTATGTCCAACTTTGCCTGTATAAGACATACCCTAAATGTCTGTTGACATTTTAGATTCCCAGGCTCCCCCAGGCCCAACAGGGAGCACATCTCCACAGGAAGAATGTAGGGATTATTTTTTTTTAATAGTGCCTCAGAAAACACAATTAAGCAGGTATGAAAACATTGACTTCAGAGAGTAGATTCAGAAATTATTGATTAATGACATCATCTCTGAGTCCCTCATGTCTAGAAGTTGCCAAGCAAGGCTGGGGAGAAATAGGGAGTTTCAGAGCTTTGAACCTCCCAGTGATCAAGCTACAGCACAGGCAGATTACCTCAGAGCCTCGGGGTGGGTGGGGGGGGGGATGTAGCAAGCAGTGCTTTGTAAAGCCACACAGGTCATTCCAATATGCAGCCACGTTTAAGAATCAGTGACCTTAGAAAGAGGTCTGGCAGTTCTTCAAACATACAGTTACCATATGACCCAGCGATTCCACTCCTCGGTATATACCCAAGAGAACTGAAAACATGTTTCCACACAAAACCTTGTCTATGAATGTTCATAGCAGCATTATTCATAGTAGCCATAAAGTAGAAATAACTCAATGCCCATCTGCTGATGAATGGGCAAACAAATTAAAATAGATGGGTTATAGCCACACCATGGGATGTTTGAGTGATAAGGAGTGACATATGTTACAATGTGGATGAATCTTGAACACGTGGAGGAGACCAGATGCAAAAGGCCACATGTTGTATAAATTCATTTCTATGAAGTATCAGAAATAAGCAAATCTGGGGCTAGAGAGATGGCTCAGCAGGTAAAGGCACTTGCTTGCAAAGCCTGACAGCTCAGGTTCAATTCCCCAGTACCTATGTAAAACTAGATGCACAAAGTGGTGCATGCATCTGGAGTCTGGAGTGTGTTTGCAGCAGCAAGAAACCCTGGCATGCCCATACTTATTCTCTCTCCCTCTCCCCTTGCAAATAAATAAAGAATAAGCAAACCCATAGAAGCAAAAGTAAATTAGTGGTGGCTAGGGGCTGGTGTGAGTGGGAATTCAGTGAGTGAGCACTTAATGGCCAGTTTTACTTTGGGTGATGAAATGGTTTGTAACTAGGTAAGTGTGGCATACCCTTGTGAATGTACTAAATGCCACGAAGCCGTACTTTAAAATGGCCAGAATGGTACAATTTATGCTATGCAAATTTTATCTCACAGACAAAAATTAAGTGTCCTATAAACATTCCTAATAAAGGCACATTTTTAGAAAACCAGGAAAAGATATACATATATATTAGTTCAGCTAGTACTGTTTGTTCAAAATAGACAAAATGCTCTATCTATACTCCCATGGTTTGGGACTCTTGGGTAGGTTGGAGTAAGTGGTCTTTCAGAGTTTGATTGGAATACATATAATCAGAGCTGATGAGAAACAAGTTTTCATCTGTTAGTTGACATTTTATTGATTTGAAAGTTTATCTTCACAATGAGGTTTGTGCTTTTCTTAGGCTCAGTGGCTAATGGAGAGAATCACTGCTGAGGGCTATTTTCTTCAAGTGTCAGGCAGAGGATCAGTTACTAATTAGAATATAAGCAAAAGGATGGCCCTACAGACTGGACTTTAAGGGTGCTGTAGGCAACTGGCAACTAAATTGAATTTATGTAGCCACTTGCCTGTGGTGGGGAGAGTGCCCAGATTTAAGGAAGAAAGGTCATTTGGAGGTCATGACCCTCTGCCCTCAAGTGGGAGAAATACTGGCAAAAGAAATTGAAGATAGAGTACTGGAGAGATGGCTCAGTGGTTAAGGCACTTTCCTGTAAAGCCTAAAGGACCCAGGTTTGATTTCCCAGTACCCAAATAAAGCTAAATGCAAAAATTGCACATTCATCAGGAGTTCACTTATAGTGGCTAGAGGCGTTGGTGTGCCTAATTTCTCTCTTGAGCTACCTGTTTCTCTCTCAGAAAATAAATTTAAAAAATGAAAAAATATTAAAGATAGCATTTTGTTCTAGCAATTCAGCTTGTAAGACTTTTTAAAAAAATGTTTATTTATTTGTGTGAGAAAGAAAGAGTGGGAGAGAGAATGAACATGAACATGGGCATGCCAGGGCCGCTAGCCACTGCAAACAAACTCCAGAGGCATGCGCCACTTTGTGCATCTGGCTTACGTTGAGTACTGGAGAATTGAACCTGGGTCCTTAGGCTTTGCAGGCAAGCACCTTAACCACTAAGCCATCTCTCCAGCCCAGCTTGTGAGATTTTTTAAAATTTATTTTTGGTTTCATAGCTGCCTCCCTTACTGGACTGTAAACTTCACAGGGGCAGGGATCAGGCCCTGTTATATTTACCACATGTATGCAGCAGTGCTTGGTGCTTAGTGCTCTGCTGGTGGATGCCAGAAGGCTACAATCAAGCCCTCTGGTAAGTGGTGAATGCTGACAGCAGGACTACCACCCAGGTGGTAAGCACGGGGTAAGGCAAGTCTGTGAGTAAACCTTGAAACACGGCGCTGGTGCTGTGAGTGAAGAGCTCAACCCTAAGGGAGAAGGAGTGAGAGGCAAGAGGATCCCTTCACGTGATGATTTCTGAATTGATTCTCCAAAAAGGAGTATCGAGTTTAGTGGGCCAAAGACAGGAGAGCCAGTTCCTGCAGAGTTGGTGACATATGCAAGGTCATTGGAGGCTGATAGGGGTTAGCCTGCTGAGGTTGGGGTGGGGGGCAGTCATGAAGGACAGGCTGACCTTGGGAAGTGGCAAGAAGTAGGGAGACCTGGTTAGATCTGTGTCATAGAAATGACATAGGCTGCTAATGAGAACAAACAGAAGTAGGAGGTTACTGAAATAATCTTTGAAGGGCAGAGAGGGTTGCCTTGCTGAGCAAAAATTGATCATGGGTGTGAGGAAGTGGGGAAGATTAGAGTGTTTGGTAGGCAGTCGTGTTGGGATTTGGGATGGATGATTATTGGGAGGGAGAGAAACGGAGAAATGCTAGGTAGTGGTAATAAGACTGCTAACACTTGCTGAGCACTATGCAGCAGACGCTGTGTTGTGTGTCCTATCACAACCTCAGACATAGAAACCATTTCTTTTGTGCGCGTGACCACGTGTACATGTAATATGGTGTGTGTGGTATATGCACGTACATGTGTCCTTGCAGTGCTCCATAAGCTTGTCTGTGGAGGGGTCACTCACCTGTTGAGGCAGAAATGGAACATCAGATCACCATTGCTCTTCCACCTGGTCTTGTTTTGAACCAGTCTCCTTATTACTAAATCCAGAGCTCTTAGGGCTCCAAATTTTTTGGTTTTTCGAGGTAGGGTCTCACTCTAGCCCAGACTGACCTGGAATTCACTATGTAGTCTCACGCTGGCCTTGAACTCACAGCGATCCTCCTACATCTGCCTCCCGAGTGCTGGGATTAAAGGTGTGCACCACCATGCCTGGTTCCAAAGATTCTTGGGTCTCTGCTCCCTTGCTGGACTGGGGTTACAGGTCCATGTGGCAACAGCCAGTTGTTTTATGTAGAGATTTGAACTCAGGCAGTCGTAGGTCCCCTCAGGCCCTCATGCTTGCAAAGGAAACACTTAATCTGAGCCCTCTCTCCAGCCATCACTTTTAAAGGCTATTTTATTTATTTATTTATTTGAGACAGAGGGGGAGAGAGAAAGAGAGAGAGACAATGGGTGTACCAGCGCCTCTAGCCATTGCAAACGAACTCCAGATGCATGCACCACTTTGTGCATCTGGCTAACATGGGACCTGGAGAATCAAACCTGGGTCCTTAGACTTTGTAGGCAAGTGCCTTAACTGCTAAGCCATCTCTCCAGCCCTCCAGCCATCATTTTTATTCTCATGATACTGATGAGGAAACTGACTCAGAGCTGTTTCTTTACCAAAGCCACAGGGTTAGAATGTGGAGCAGCCAAGATCGGACCTTGGACAGTTGGACTTGGAGAGCTGTGTTCTTAACTATAGTTGACATTGCCCAAAGGTTGTAAGTTTGGGTTGGTGAAGATACTTTTTTCCCCAATGTGAGGAAACAGGAAGAACATGATCCAGTGGAGGGGGAAGTGAGGCACTATCTAATTGAGTTTAGGGTAAGTTGAGCTGGAGAGGCTGAGGATTATTTTGTGGCATCTGATGGGCATTTATTTACTGCTCAAGGGGACAACTCTGGAAGGGAAGACTTGAAAGGCACTGGCTACAGACAGTGGCCAGTTGGAGACCCCAAAGAAACATATTCTTTGGATATGGCCATCAGGAAGTCCCTGGGAACCTTGGTGTGAGTCCTTAGTAGGGTAAAGAAAGAACCATGAGTTCAGAGGTTAGGGAAAATGCAAAACTCCAAAGACCTTGGCAGGAGGAGGAGGAAGAAGAGAAGGAAGAGGCAGCAGTGGCAGAATACCAAGAGAAGGGTCCAGGGTCCAGAAAGCTTTTTAAACATTTAAAAAATTAACAAAGTATTAGGAATCATTATGGCATTTTTTTTTTTTTGGAGAGAGTCAGAGAGAGGCAGAGAGAGAGGGAGAGGAAGACAGATAGAGATGGGTGTGCCAGCAGTGTCTCAGCTGCTGCGAATGAAATCCAGATGTGTGCGCCCCCTTGTGGTCAAGTGTGGCATTGAGCCCTTGAGTCACTTTGCATCTGGCTAAACGTGGGACCTGGAGATTGGAACTGGCGTTCTTAGGCTTAGGAGGCAGGTGCCTTAACCGCTAAGCCATCTCTCCAGCCTCATTATGGCAATTTTAAAAAATACTTTTTAAAAAAAGATTTTATTTATTTATTTAATAGAGAGAGGGAAAGAGAGGGAGAGAATGGACACACCAGGGCCTCCAGCCACTGCAAATGAACTCCAGACACGTGCACCCCCTTGTGCATCTGGCTTATGTGGGGCCTGGAGAATCGAACCAGGGTCTTTAGGCTTTGCAGTGATGTGCCTTAACCACTAAGCCATCTCCGGGCCCATTATGGCATTTTCAAATGCAACGTGTTTTAGTTGGTTCTCCTCTCCCCCATCCCCTTACCTGCCCCTGTATCATCCCATTTCTTGTTTCCTTTTGCTTTCATGTCACATGTCTTTTTGCCTCGCCTGCCAAGAATCTCTTTACCCTCTCCCTACCTCCTTTGTAGCTTTTTAAGCTTTACCCATATTTACCACCATTTATATACATACACATAAACAGTATAAGCTAGGATCCTTAGGAGAGAGAACATGCAGTTTGGGTCTTTTGGTGTTTGCGTCACCTTACTTCATAGGATTCTTTCCAGATCTATTTTTTCTTTATTTTCTTTATTGCGGAGTAAAAATTCCATTGTGAGCATGTACCACATTTTCATTATCCAGCCATCGGAGGATGGACATCTAGGCTGGTTCCATTTCCTAGCTATTGTAAACAGTGCAGCAATAAACATGCTGGGCACGTACCTCTGTAGCAGTTATTTGGTATATGTTCTGCAGTACAGTTGCTCGGTATGGCTGGGTTAATGGCTGGGTTATCTAGCAGTTCTAATTTTCTGAGAAACTTCCATACTGATTTTCATAGTGGTTGTACTAGTTGGACTCCCACTAGCAGCGAAGGGTTCCCCTCTCCCCACATCTTTGCCAGCAGCATGTGTTACAAGATTTCTTGGTGCTAGCCATTTGACTGGGGTGAGATGCTCTCTCAAAGTGTTTCTTTTTAAAAATATTTGAGGGGGGGTACGCCAGGGCCTCTAGCCCCTCCAAACTCCAAATGCATGTGCTACCTTGTGCATCTAGCTTTACATGGGTACTGGGGAATTGAACCCAGGTACTTAAGCTTTGCAGGCAAGTGCCTTAACTGCAGAGCCATCTCTGCAGCCCTCAAAGTGGTTTTTATTTTTGTTTCTATGATGGCTAGAGGTGTTGAGCCCTTTAAAAATACTTACTGGCTTGCTCCGTGTGTCTTGAGAATTGAAAGAAGCCTGGAGGATGAGTTATCTTCAGAAAGTAGAAACACTTCTTTTGAAAACTTTTGAGTCTGGAGGAAAGAAGAGGGTTGAACTCACCTTGAACAGGGCACAGGAACTTTAGAAAGGTGACATTTGGCTAAGGGCTCCAGCCACTGTGCTCTGCAAACCACTGTTGTATTTGTACTGAGCCATTCTTTGCATGGGCAACCCGAAGCCAGGGACTAAGCATGGCAGGAATACAATCCCCAGGAAACAAGCCCACTCCTCACAGAGAGCTTCTGGGATGGCTGACCTGGACTCAAGGATTCCCCGGTGTCCTTACTGAACCTTCTTTAAGACTGTGCAGTGCTTGTGGGCACCCAACCCTCTCTTCTCTCCTTCACTCAGGGCACAACTGCATCACACACATTGGCGTCCCTGCTTTCCATCTCGCTTCTATTTTACTCAAAGACATCACTGCTAATGAAAGTCATGTGTATTTTAGTCTGCTTTATGGAGAATCCAGACTTATAAAACCACATGTGGATAAAACCACAAAGACTGAGCCCAGGAAAATTTGAATGCCTCCATCATAGGTGTTGATTCTAGGGAGACTATGATGGGTCTGAGTTGACCAAAATAATGGACAAGGGAGGATTCTGTTCCCCTTCCCAAAGAGATGTAAGGGCATACCAGGCACAAGGTGGATTCTCAGGTGTAGGCAGATGTGACCACACAAGATAGATGCATTTGTACAGTAAGGAAGGTGGTGTAGACAATCCAAGGGGATTCCCACTTAGTTACATGGAAGAAGGTTGTGACATCAGTTCCAAGAGTACTGAGGATCAGTGAACTGAGATCTTGCAAAGAGAATTTTGGGAGAGCTAGTGTAGGAAAAGAGAGAATGCCGAGAGCTTATGTAAGGAAGGGAGGCTAGTGAGGAAAGAGGATGGAGAAGAGCAGTGGAAGATACCGCAGGGCTTTGTAACCCTCAGATGGTCTTCCGAGTTCTGTGCAAGCTTCTGAAAAGCCATTAAAGGATTTGGGGCTGGGATACTACAAGATCTAATTTACACCTGAGAAAGAACATTTTGGCTACTATAGGCTATCAGAAGCAAAAGATGGGTTAGGAAGCTACTGTAGTCATCCAGGAAAAAAATTATACGGCTTAGAATAGGGTGAGACTAGGACAGGTGCTGGCAGACCAGAAAGTTTCCCTCTCATGCTTTTTGCCCGGTAGCATGTGAGGGGACATTGTGCACTTGCATCACTTTTGCGTCTGGCTAAATGTGGGACCTGGTGATTTGAACAAGCCTTCTTAGACTTCGCAGGCAGGTGCCTTAACTGTTAAGACATCTCTCCAGCCCTGAAATACTATATATATTTTTTAATTTTACAAAAATGACAAACCTTGCTTTTAAAAAATTTTTTAAATGGGCATGACAGGGCCTCTAACCACTACAAACGATCTCTAAATGCATGTGCCACCTTGTGCATCTGGCTTACGTGGGTACTGGGGAATGGAACTGGGCTGTTGGGCTTTGCAAGCAAGCACCTTATCCACTAAGCCATCTCTCCAGCCCCCATTTTATTGTTAAAAGCTATGGATGTTAGGGCTGGAGAGATGGCTTAGTGGTTAAGGCGCCTGCCTCCTAAGCCTAAGAAAGCTGGTTCCAATCTCCAGCGGTTCCAATCTCCAGGTCCCACGTTTAGCCAGATGTAAAGTGACGCAGGGGCGCATGCATCTGGATTTCGTTCACAGCCGCTGAGAGACTGCTGGCACGCCCATCTCTATCTGTCTCCTTCTCACTCTCTGTCTCTCTCCAAAAATAAATAAAAAAAAATTTAAAAAAGCTATGGATGTTAGCACACAGAACACTTCCTTGTTTGAGGGGATGCAACATGTATTACTAACAGACTATCTCCAGAGCTGGAGTGATGGGGCAATGCTGCTAGTTTTAAAGGATTCCTCTTGGCCCACAGGAGGAGGGATTCCCTTCTATTGATACACACAATCATCTTGGTACAAACATGTGGTAAAGGAAAACTCAAAATTCTTTTGTATGCCCTCCCCATCATCAACATAGATTTAATTCTCTATAAAACCGGTGGCATTTTAGGACCTGACCCTCCAAAATTGGTTTTGCCAGTGTGTCAGGTGATCTGGACTTCACAGTGACATCAGGATGGTGTTTTATTTATGAAAAGATTGTGGCTCTTCAGATTGGTAATTCTGCCATTTTCACTTCATTTCCTGCAAGTCAGGGTCAGCTCGGGAAGAATCATTACACAACACACTTATCGTGAGGTGTCAGCCCTCACTCTGAACTCTCCTGTTCAGTGTCTGATGAACACCTTACTGGGTTTCAAAATGGCTTTGATTTTGATAATTCATGTAAGAAGGGAACTTGGAAGCTGTTGCATACTGTTAGCGATTATCTGCCCATGTCCTTGCCTGAAATATCATGGTTGTTTATGAAAAGTACCTTTAACAAAGCTGGATACAGTTTGGCTTGAAAAAACAAGTCTGAAATGTCTCATTGCTTTCAATTTCAAGCATTAGCTTTGACTTATTTTTGACAGTATTTATGAAAAATCACATTGTGTATTTTTCTTGAGAAAAGTTTAATACTTGGCTCGGCCTCCCAATGAAGTAATCACTTCATTTTTTTTTAACTCATTGTAATCCACTTCAACGTACCAGTAGTGAGAAGACACTTTCCTTGCCTACCAGACTGTTCTTGAGTTTTCCTTTCTGTCAAATTCACAGGGTGTACATTTGCATGTATGAGAAATGCACTCATAAAAGACACTCCATATAGCAAAACCATTTTTATAAATATTTGCCTTTAAACAAAAGGAATGCCATATATTTTTATTAAATCATAGAAAATATTTGTATACAAATTTTCCTTTTGGGGAAAAACTAAAATATTAAACATCTGGGTAACACAAAAATTGAAAGGTATAATCTCGCCTTAAGCAGAGAAAAGTTGTAAGTGGCCATTTAAAAAAAAGTTTAAATAACTGGTAATGGGGTTGTTGGCATTTTACCTTTAAACCAGAGGAATAATACCTCTTACAATCCTCAATTTTCTTTAAGGATTTGTTTTGAATTAAATCAACATGAGTTTAAAAATAGTTAACATGAACTCTGAATACAAAATCAATTTCTTTTTAAGATATATAGGTTTTTAGGATACTGTAAATGCTGAATTTCAGGAGATGGTCTTGTTCCACAGGGTTGATTAAATTTTCTACAATGACAAAAAATGTATAACAGTGTGGAGTATATCTCAGAATAAGTTAAATATTAAGACATATAGTATGGCAATAATGTCCTACTTTTCTTTCTACGAAATAAATTTCAAAGTTCACGCTAATCTTGACCATTTATGGGCGGGTGAAGGCAGGGGTCCAGTGACACTGAAAAGGCATGACACCATCAGAACCGTATTCTCTACATGCAATGGCAGCGTATGTACAGATGGTTTTGACAGAATCATGCTCGCATTCATTCCACAGGGGATCGAAATGAACAGACCCTGAAGCGCACCACAGGGACATGGGCAGTGGTTCCAAAGAGTAAGCTGTCACTTGTTCTGCTTCTGAGCAGATATCCACGGGTAACAATGACATGTCTGCACTCATACCAAATACTTACATAATACAAACACAAGTTAAATATTATCAAAATAATCTTAAATTAAATTGAAGACCACTACTTTTAAGTGCATGACGTATTTTCCCTCTAGCTTCTTAAATGCACATTACAGACCAAAAATTAACAAGAACCATGTCAGAGGCCAACCAGCTTCCTCTGAGAACTCCCTGGAGCTACATGAGACTTTTGTGGGAAGAGAGCAATTGCCCACTCCAAATGGAGTGATGGTCTCGGGAAGTCATTTCCTTAAATCCAAGTCTGGGTTTCAGATTAAAAAGGGAACTGAAAATGACATTTTGGGGACTGATATCTTCCCCATGGTGACCATCTTCTTTTCCAGGACACGTCTCCCAACACCTTAATACTGCAGGCCCCATGTGAAGCTGTCCCAGGTTCCTGATCGTCCACTGCTCATCTGCAGACCTGGAGCTCGCCTAAGGAACATGTAAACAAATCTGGGGAAAGTGGCATTTCAGTGAGAAGCCTCCTGGACTAAGACAAATACTCATAATAGGAAGGGTTACCCCAGTGTCAACTTCCCACAGGGCTTGCCTTGTGCTTTTTCTGCCATAGAAAACTGTACAGTTAGATCAAATACTTTCTGCCTGGTTGACGAGAAATAGTACTAAACAGTCAGACTACCTTGCTCTTTGGATTATCTTACTCCTGAATTATGACAAAGCATTTATCAGAGTTTTGGTTTGTTACTGGAGCTGACTTGGAGACGAGGCCAGGCTCTTGTGCAGGTTGGGATTCTGACTGTGTCTGTTTCGACTGCGAACAGATGAAAACATGGTATTGCACCCTGGCACTTTGCACTTGTGGAGCTGGCGGAGGTGCACAGTTTTGTAGTGGGCCCTAAAGGTTCCTTTATTACTGTATATCTTTTGGCAGAGATGACAGGTTATGGGTAACCCAGAAGGCAGACTGGCAAGGCTCTGGTCAGCCTTCTCCATCAGGACACAGATGGGGTACTCATCCTCCCCAGGGATAAGGCTCTGTCCTTCACAGTTCCCATCACTGTCCTCCATAAGCACAGTGCCTTCTTCACTCACCCCGTCAGAGTCCCAGGAAGAATGGCTGCTGCTCTCCGATTTCATACTTGAGGTAGTGCTCAAATCCAGGACGGTGCCCTCACTAGGGGGGCCAGAGTTGTAGCTCTCCAGGCTGGCACTGTGAACTTGGGTTATTGGATAGACCAGACTGCCCATTCCACTCGGTCCCTTGAAGATAACAGATGTCTGGGATGCTTGCGGTGTGAACGCCATCTCCTGATAGGCCTCTTTGCTGACGTCTTTCAGGAGGTAAGCGGCACGGAAACGGTCTTCGTTGCTCTCTAGTGCTTCTTTGTTCAATACTTTTTGGTGGAGGGTTAGGTTTGAACTGTGTCTAAAAGAGTGAAAAGATGGTTAGAAATGAGTTGGACTGCTGTTTTAAAGTCATTGTTCTCAGCAAAATGATTTGGAAGACACCAGGAAAAACCTGTGGTATGGGAGAAGGAATGGTAAATGTTAGGACCCTGTGAGCTGTACTGTGTTTGCCAGTTCTCTGTTGTTCACTACCTGTCAGAAGTTAGCATTCACTAAGAAAGCCAACAGCCTGGGCACTTCAATTTTCATCATTTGATTGACATGTCGCTCTCCTTCTTTCATTCATAGAGGATGGCTAGCCTACTTCAGTTAGGCCAATTTTCCTGAGATAACAGAACCAGGTCCTGGGAAGATGTCAGTCATAAGCTACAAGGAGCTAAGCAGAGATTTATTTCTACAAAATAGGAAATACTACCATCTTCAAATTGCACTGTCTGAATGGACACTGAGCACCTGAAATAACAATCTTTTTGATATACTGAGTTAAATGCTATTAAAACCTACCTTGCTTCTTTTTACCTTTATTCCTATGTGGTTCACGTCATTTTTTTTTTTTTTTTTAAATAATGTCAGCCTAGAGCATTTGAACATGTTTCTCTAGAAATTCTACAGGTACAGGTGAAAATCTGATCAGCATGAAATTGTGTGTCTGTGTGTGTGTGGGGGGGGTTCGGTTCATATTTGCAGTGTTTCACTACAGGCCAGACAGAAGTTTTGCAAATGCAGCAGTGTGTGCATACCACCAATCTCGCACCCAATGATTACTCCCAAAGGGCAGATAATGAGCATCCATTATGACATACGGTTTTTACTCAATGTTATCATTTGGATGGAGCTTGTAAATCAATGCTGCCCTTACTCAAAGATCCCCTTCTAACTACTGAAAAGCAACCAGCCAACCAACCTAGCTCTTACCAAGGGGTACAATATTAAAAGTAATAAAGAATGATCCCAAATAGGAAAAGTCTCCCCCAATATAGATCAGAATTATGCCAGGGTCCAAGATAGGAAAAAAAAAAAAACTCTCATAAAAAATTAAGAATGAAATTTCTCTTCCAATATCATGAAGTGTCTGCATGGGGAAGGCTTAATCATATTTCACAAAATGTGTAAAATTTACTGCTCAATTTCTTTTATCCCCTGATGCATTTTTTTCTGGACATAATAGAATTATACTTCCAGATCACCCACTTAGCAAGCAGCTCTTCAACTACTGCTCTGCCCTGTGATTATGTTAGTGCTCCGCATTGAAGGAGCTGGTATATGTCGGCAGAAAACCAGACAGCAGATTGACATATTGGTTCCAGTACACACAAGTGGTTAAAAAAGTCAGCTGTTTGCTGGAACCTGGAATGGAAAGAAGGTCCTACACTACAACAAAGTAAATCTTGGGCCCATCCCAACTCCTGCCTATCCTGTGAATACTAGCTGCTAACTTAGGGATTCCTCTTCCCCCTTCTCAGGGGGTTTGATGCATTTCCTGAGGTGCCATGTCCCCTACCACCGGGGATTACTATACAGGCAAACCCTCACCATGTGCCAGGCCTTCTTCCAGGACTCTAAAACTGCTGTGCCCACTGCCCTTATCTTTACTTCAGCTTCTAACTCCCACTGCAACCTATCAATCTGGATTTGATTTAATTGAGACCAGTGGTTCTCAAAGTGTGTTTTGAACAAGCCTAGGACTCCCTGATACCTCTCAAAATCACTACTTCATAACTAACATTATTTGTTAGTACAGAAGAGTTTTCCAAAAGTTTATACTATGTGATATTACAACAGAATGAAGAGGCAGATGTGAGAATCCAGCTGTCTTCTACTAAACCAGACATTAGAGATTTGCAAAAACATAAAATTAAGCCATTCATCTCAATCTACTTGTTTCGGAAAATGTATTTTTCCCATAAAATGTTATACTACCATACAACATTTATAATCTTGTTGTAAAGTGATTTTTTTTTCAGTTTTACTTTCTAATAGGGTGACTATAGATGATTATAACCCAAACAGAGAAAAACTCTTGTGGGTCCTTAGCTAACTGTTGGTAAAAAGGAGACTAAAACATTAAATACTTGATATTCAAACATACCTACTGCTTCCAGGATGACTTCCTTAATATGTTAAGGAGTTTGGCTAGGTACCCTAATATGATTAAGTTCCATAATATGTGGCCACAGCAGCCTGCAGTTCCCTCATTATATCTGTCTCAATATTCATCTTTTACTCATCTGTCTTCTCTTCCTTAGTGGGCAGGAATCGGGTCTCTATTCCCCAACACAGAAGATTCTTAACAAATACTTGTTGGCTAAAAGAGCATCCAAGCTTCTATCCCAGCCTCTCGCTGATGGATCCTAGGAACAGCTGCTGGCAGTAATAGGAGTTCAAAGAGGAAAGTCAGTTGCCCTAAGAACAACTCGATTCTCAACTTTGACTTAGCTGAGGAGGTGGATCTGGGCCTATCCACAAAGTCCTACTTAAATGCAGGTTTAGAACCACAGAGTTTAGGTAAAATGGATTCAGAGTCCCAGACTGTTCGAGTAAGTAGTTTTCAATTAAAAAAAAAAAAAAAGTCATCTTGTTGCAGTCAGGTCCTCTTATCTAAAAATAGGTCAGAACATAAGGAAATACTGAATATATGAAAAAATAGGTCTGAGATGAAAGACTCTTGTCCATCTAGTATGTGTTCTAATGTAGTAGGTATTGTAGGCCAGAGGAGTTTCATAAGTATCAAGGATCATCTAACTGATATGACTTCCTCCTCCTAACAACAGTGTATTCATAAGCAAACAGTCCTCTTCTTGGAGGATGAAGGAGAAGGACTGGTTCACTAATTAGGATACCCTAGTGGTTTGGTTTAACATCCTAGCAACAGAAACAGGAATTTTAACTAATATTGCCTGTGCTCTCTCTTTATTCAAGACAATGAGAGTGTTCTTATGAGCCCTATCCAGGAATGTGTGTGGGAGTCTTTACATTTTCATCCTCTTAACAAATTAGGCATTACAATTTGGACTAAGTTAGGGGTGGTGTTGAACTGCTTCAAGTCAAGCTTGTTTGAACAAATGTAGCATTTTAATATCCAGTGAGCTGAGCCATTTAGCACTGATAATATTGCATTCTGCCAGAGAACTGAATCTTTTCCTTAAGCCTTCTGGTCATCTTTTGGTATGCCTGCTCTTTCTTTTATATGCTGGTGAGGAGGGTGACCCAGTGGTCAGTGAGCAAGTGAATGAAGAAAAGCACAAGAAAGACAGAAATGTTAGCATTGTGGCCCTGAGGTGATGAGACAAGCTCGGTAAGTGTGCACTTTGTAAACAGTTTGACTGTTTTATGAAAACCCAGCATCTTTTAACCACATCACAGCCTTAAAACAACCAAACATCTTTATTCTTTGATATCTTAATATTTAAAAAATCTTTCATAAAATAGTTATTCTTCCTTTTGGATGTAGCTGACTGATTAGAAACTAGAG
The DNA here is from genome assembly GCA_036365145.1 of Orientallactaga sibirica. Lineage (NCBI taxonomy): Eukaryota > Metazoa > Chordata > Mammalia > Rodentia > Dipodidae > Orientallactaga > Orientallactaga sibirica. The sequence goes on along the minus strand of JAEOAD010000031.1, from coordinate 3,383,936 downwards.
AAACTATTTCATTTGATGGACTTTATTTTATGCAATGAAAACTGGGCAAATTTTGAGAACTACATGATTCGTTATCCTGTACCCCTGGGGCCAGGTGTGTTTCTGAATTCAGAATTTCTCAGATTTCAGAAAGGCAGAATGAAACATATTATGAAATATTATATTATATTATATGTCTGTATAATAAATTATTATTAATGACTTCATTAATAATTCATTAAACAAAATATAAATAAAACCCACAGAAAGATAGACTGAAAAAAAAGATTTTACAAAAAGCCTCATTTCTTTGAAGGTCAGGTTTTGTCACTGGATGATTTTTTAGAGCTAAAAATTCATCCATTTCCCCATAACAATAGTATGGTCTGAGAACTTACTAGAAATGCAATCTCCGTTCTCACCCTTGACCTTATTAAAGCGGAAATTCTAAGGTTAGGGCCTAGAAGTCGGTTTTCACAACCCTTCTGGTGATTCTGATGCATATGGAGGTCTAAGAACTTCTGCCTTAGAAGAGATGAGTGTCAACAGATGCCTTACCTGTCCCTGCTCCTGCGGGATGGGAACGTAGCCGTACACCCCTCCACTGTGCATGTGTGCGTTTCTTTGGCATGAGTATTCTTGTGATGAATTTTCATACTGCAAGCATTTTTAAAGGTCTTTTTACAGATGTCGCACTGGAAGCGATTCTCTTCTTTCTGGTTCTCCAATGCATGCTGCCCCAGGTGCTCCAGCTCTTTAGAATCTTCAAGACAAGGAAAAGTCATTCCCCTGTTGGACAAAGTGCCGAAGAGTCCCCCGGCCAGCAGGCGCTGCTGCAGTTCCATGTAGTCAGAAAAAGGAATCTGGGGCTCCATTCCAGGTGTGAAGTGGTGCTCATGGCTACCATCCTCAAGCTCTCTTGGCACCATGGTCAATGCTAACTTCTGCTCAGTCTCCCTCTGTGCGTGTGTGGCCTGCTCAAGGGTCCTGCTGATGGCTCCATGGGACTCAATCACAGATTCGAAGTGGCAGGGCCTCTCTCCTTGCGGCTTTCCTAAGCTTCTTGACTGTGCGTGCTGCTCCTCAGGTACTCTGTCTGACTGAGGACTGCAGGCCTCTGGCTCATCGTCACTGACCACCTGCAAGGGCACGTCTTCATCTGAGCTGAGATTCTGCCTCTTTTCATTAGCTATTTCCACAGCTTCCTTCTCTATTTTGATAGGCATACTGGACTTCCGGGATTTCTTTTTGGGGAGAATATCAAACGGCATTTCATTGGAAATCAACTGCTCTGGGATTGAAGAGGACAAGAGAGGGAGAGAAGGCAGCATGCCAGGTGTGTTTGCCAGCTCGGCGGGAGTGGCTGGACTACGATAGAAAGGAAGGACTGGCTGCACTGTCTTTAGGTTAGGGAAAAGCACACCGTTTTGGCCAATGCTGGAGAAAGTTGGTTGGCCTTTGGAATCCTCCAGGGAACCTGTATATCCAGGGAGAGACCCACAGTCTGGAGACACCACTGTGAAACCGGGGCGCTTGTATGCCTCCGAGCTTGCCAGGTTCAGGCTATTCCTGAGATCTTTGTCCCGGTTATTTCTATTCATTGGCATGTGCAGCCGGGGGTTGGGGTTGGCGCTGTGGCGATTCCTGCTCCTCAGGGAACTGAAGACCATGTTACACCCTTCAATGGTGCACTTGTGTTTGATCTTCAAGTGGACGGCATTGTAGTGGATCTTGAGGGTACCTTTGTCATAGAAAGTCTTCTCACATGCAGTGCAGAACACTCGGCCCTTCTTTGTGCTAAGGCTGTTCCTCTCGGGCTTTACTTTGGCCTCAGGGGATAGCTGTGTCCTTTCAAGCTTAGTGACAATGCTGTATGAGCTGGAGTCACTTAAATGGGCACCGTCTTCTTTTTGAGTAACAGCATCTGGGCAGTTTAAACACTGCTCTTTTTCAACCTGAAAGGCTGTGGAAGTTAAGAAGCTGCTGTCAGAAAAGGGTCCATGGATTTCCTGTTTGGGGTCCTCCTGGCTTTGGTCCTGCCCCTGCTCCAGCATGTATTGTTCAGGCAGTGACCCTATCAGTGCAGGAGGCAGAGGGTTGAAGAACTGGAAAGGCAACATGAAAGTCATGTTGTTGATGAGATTCTCAAAAGGGTGTATACTGCTGGGGTTTCCTTTGTCCACAGGAGTGGGAAGGCTAGAACTTCTATGGCTGCAGCTCTCAATGAAAGCCCTGATATCGACGTTCGCTGCAGAAGGTGGCATGATGATGGATTGCTCCTCTTTCTCTTGAATTGCCATGAGCTCCACGATGGACTTGGTCTCTCCAAAACGAAGGAACTGCTGCAAGGTGGCCACTTCTTCCTCGCTGGTCATGATGCTCCAGTGATCTAACACCTTCCCTGATGCATCCTAAATACAAACCAGAATTTAAAAGGATGATCTATTTGCTATACTTGACTCTTTTCTTTAAAGAGGTGTCATTTGATCAGACTATAAGGGACTTGTGCATGTTATCAGCAAGATGCATCCTCTGGATGAGAAGGGTTTGCAGAGTACAGCCTCGGCTCACCCCACCTACTAACCCTTCCAGGCCAGAAGTTTCACGTCTTGCACAGACTGCATGAATATAGGTAGTGATCCTATAATTAGTCCAGAAGAGAGAAACAAAACTGTATTACTCAAACTCCAATCAGGGAAATTTGGTAATCATTTTTCACCTTATTTCAAACCAATTGGTTGTCATGTACCAGGCACAACTACCCAACCCCACTAAGATTAAAATACGTATCATTTGAACTTCAATAATTTCTTTATCTAAAGCATACACTGGGGCAATCAGGCCTAGACATAGCTCAAGTATTCATTTGCTACAAGTTTAATAATCTCCAAAGCAACTACCATCAAAAAACAAATGAACATGTATTGATCTACTGCCCATGCTCACAAAGCAGAGCTGTAATTACACTGGAGCGTCGGAGATCTTTCAAACTCTAGCAAGGCCTAACTTTTCCCAAAACTACAATAAATATTTTATCACAGAACATGTATTTGATGGCCTACTGAGATTTTTCACAGTGCATGTAAGAGTTTTGAAGATGATGAGGAATATAACATCATAAATTTTTCATGCACTAGAGGTTCAAGGTAATCGATTCCATATTTTTAATCCTAACACTAGAAAGCAAGATTATTAGGATCATTAAATATTGATCTATGTCATAATGTAAAATCATAATGTTACTCTACATACGGCATTTTCTAGACAGCTGGGAGTACTGCCCTAGATGTGTACAAACATGATTCTAGGGAAAGACTGCAGGCTTTCAAGTCAGGCTGAAGTGGGTTCAAATGCTGAGTCTTCCACATACTAGTGGAATAACTTTCAGCACAGTCATAAAGAATTCTGAGCCTGTGGATGTTTAATAAAAGAATAAGGGTAATATACCTATCTCATCAGATTATTAGAATACTTTGGTTAATACATGGTTCCTATTCATATTTGTTCAATGATAAGTTCAACTTAAGACTGACATTTATATTAGACTTGAATTTTTTTTATCAGAGTCAGCTGATATTTTCTAATGTAGTGGTAAGACAAAAATGCTATAGATATACCATATCTCAAATGAATTAAATAATTCATTTTAGGAAACAAGTTAGTGGCTTGATGCTATCTTTGAATAGGAAACATGAGGCATGTTCTGGGGAAAGAGGTTAAATTACTCTTAAAATAGAAAAGGATAAAACAGAACATAGCATTGTAGAAAAGAAAACATAAGGGGTTCAAATGCAGCACGGAGGGATGAGGAAAGGAAATTTTTGGTGTGGGGAGAAAAAAATAGGGAGGAGCAGGAATTAGAAGGAGTGAAGGAGAGGGGGAGAGAGAGAATGAGTAAGTGCATGCATAAATATAACCATGTCACACATGAAGTAGCACCAATTTTTAGTTATTTGTTGTGTTGACCTCCAATTCTCAGTAAAATCTGACACATACAGCATCTGGGCCAGTAGGTAGTTTGGGAATAATGAAAGTAATGGAGGCAGCAGCCATCTTGAGGCAAACAGTTTTCCGTGGAAGAAGGAGCTTACTGAAAAACACTGAGAGAATATGCCATAGTCTTCCATGTGGGAGCTCTATGTCATGCCCGTATAGTCTGAAAAGTTTCACAGACAGTTTAGGGCAGGTATAGGACTCCCCTCAGAATAGGAATTAGGACCTTCAGTCACTAGAAAAAATATTAAAAGGAAGGATGACCATCAATTACTGGCAGGAAACCAGGTTACAGGGGTTACATAGGCACTGTGGGAGAACAGTGTCTGTGATCACCATACCTGTAGCACATATCCACGGATGTAATCCTGAAGGGTCCAATCCAAGGCATGAAGAATCTGCAGAACCTCATCTTGCTTCAAAACACTGAAGAGCCGGTCTAGTAGGATTTTTAAGCGAACAGGGATAGCCTGGGTCCCATACAGCATGAGGCTGCTAATATCAAACACCACATTGGACTGGACAATTTCCACCTGGCTTGTTGGATACACAGGGGGAATCCTCAGCTTACTTAGAGCTGAAAATCAAATAGAAGAAATATTGTTTGGGCAAGTTCTGGTTTTAGTAGGAAACACTGCATAGAAAGTAGTCTAGGGCTAATCTCATCTGTTCCAACAGAAAAAAATTATGAATATGTAAATGACCAATATCCTTAACAGATACCAGGTTTCAAGTTATTCACAGGACCACATAAAATTGACTGGGTTAAGACTTTTCATTCTTGTGGCATCCCTAAAGAGTGAAATTATTGCAAACAGGGAAGGGACAAAGGAAGGGGAGGCAAAGGCAGTGAGTGTTTAATCAAGAGAATGGACAATTGCAGAGTTTGAAGGTTGGAAACCTCAGCAGTCTGGATTCAGACCTCATAATCTGCTGCTTTGGAGCTGTGAGACTTGACAAGTTAAGCAACCTATCTGTTCAATGTAGCAGTTACCAGCCACAAGGGCCATTTACACTTAGATTAAAATCACAGTTAAGTAAAATTAGAACTGTCATTCCTCAGTGGTACTAGTCACAAAAAAAAATTCCAGTACTCAGCAGTTATGAGTAGCTAGTACAGGGCTGTCAGGGTGGCAACTGTATAATCAGGATGCTCAGTTATAAATTTCAGATTAATAATCAGTAAGGGATATGATTACATTAAATTATTTTATTAGGACACATTTAAGCTAAAAGAAAATTATAGGCTACTTATTAGCACAGAACATTTCTATCACTTTCAAATAAGCATTACTGGAGTACCAGCGTCTACATCCTTAGCATGGGGTTAAGAAGATACACTATAGTGTTAGAACACCAAGAGATAAACATTTAAAGCTATTAACCTGTCACCTGGCACATACTAGAAACATACTACTTAGCTTACTGGTCAGCTGTCATTCTTAAGATAGGAAGTCAGCTTCTTAATAATTGTAAATTATTAAGAGAGAACACTACTGGCTGAGAGGGGAAGATAAAGTTACCATGAGCCACCCATCCATGTCTGCACTGTTCACACTGACGATGGTTTATTTTCCCCGGTTTGAAACTTTGGCAACTACAGTTCAGAGTGCAGCCGATAGCCTGAAAAAGAGGAAAGCACATGATGCATACAACCTGAGCACTGTGTGGAGAGCACACTGCATTCATGAAGCAAAATGAGTTCTCCATTCACTGGCATTCATTTAGCAATGTGAACCTACTTTGGGCAGGTTAAAAGGTGTATGTTGTACCTTAGATTGGGGAGCAGCTGGACCAGCACTTGGGGGACTAGAACATCTACATCGTTATTTTCTATGTGATAATGGGCAAAACCCACCAGGACTTAAGGCTTGGCAGAAGATACCCTGTTCTGTTTTAAAGGGCATAGAAAAAGTCAATAATCACATTTTCACCAAATCTTTAAGTCAACCAGAGCAGAAATTCTGAAGGACAGTATAGAGGCCATCTTGAAATAAGTAAAAGAATGAGCTGGGGGCTGGAGAGATGGCTTTAGTGGTTAAGGCACTTGCTAGCAAAGCTGAAGGACCCAAGTCTGATTCTCTAGCACCCATATAAGCCAGATGCACAAGGTGGCACATGCTTCTGGAGTTCATTTGCGATGGCTGTGTGTGTGTGTGTGTGTGAGAGAGAGAGAGAGAGAGAGAATGTGACCATTCTCTCTCTCTCTTTCTCTCGCTCTCAAATAAATTAATAAATTAAGTATTTAAAAAACAAAAAAGAAAAGAATGAGCTGGACCAAGACTAATCCATGTAAGTTGTTACCCCTTGCTCTTTAAGATGTGGTAGAGGCTGAAAGTATAAATAGATTTGAGAACATGTTATGTCTGACTATACTGACAATGATTCCCAGATTCAATGCTGGACCAACCATGTGACTTATCAAATAAGCCCCACACTGATGCTCTAGCTGTATGCTACAGTACCACAACTGGTGTGTATATGTAATGTAAAAAATATAGCTGAAATAGAAAACAGAGATGTATGTGTCTAACAAAGTCCTACTGTTAAGAGCAAAGTTTCTTTCATATATATACACACACATATATGTATGCATGTGAAGTTATGCAAGAAGATAGAAGCCTAAAGAATATAATCTATGATTAAAACAAAAATGTTTCAGTGGAGCTCTGTCAGTGAGCTTCCTGGGAAGAGCTTCTGGGTCAATTCTACAATTTCAAAGAGTTTGGACACTTAGGAGAGTAGGTTTGGAGGAGGAATGAAAAAGCCTTACAAGTGTGGGCTTCAATTTTCTTGTCTTCCAGTTGTGGGACTATCAGGCCTTGTATGGAGGATAAAGAAGGGGAAATCTGTCCCAGGATGTGGGGAATCACTCTAATGAGCACAGAACCAGTCTTCTTCCAAAAATCTGTTGCTGGTAGGCTGGTAAAATGCATAGCCACGTTAGAAAAGTCTGGCAACTTCTTGAAAAGTCAAATGTAGAGTTACTATTATGCCCCAGAAATTCCACTCCTAGATATACAGCCAAAAGAACTGAAAACACACATGTCCACCAAAAAATTTGTACGTGAATGTTAATATAGCATTATTCACAATAGCCAAAAGTAGAAACAATGCCTGTATCTATCAATAAATGAACAAAAATAATGCAGTACAGCTATGTGGTGGATTATTATTTACCTCAAAAAGGAAGGGAGGATTGACAAACGATACAAATGAGTGAACCTCAGAAACGTGTTAGGTGAAAGAAGTCAGGTAGTGAAAGTCACTTATTAGTATGATTCGATTTCTGTGAAATGTCAAGAGGTGACCAATCCATAGAGGCAGAATAAGTGACTATGAGGAATCAATTAGGGAAGAGAAGTGACTGGCATTGGGTGTTGGTGGAGTGCTCTTTGTTTTTTCTTATTGAAAAATAATTTCAGGCTGGAGAGATGGCTTAGCAGTTAAGGAGCTTGCCTGTGAAGCCAAAGGACCTAGGTTCGATTCTCCAGTACCCACGTAAGCCAGGTGCCCAGGTAAGCCAGATGCATTAAGGGAGCACATGTGTCTGGAGTTCATTTGCAGTGGTTAGAGGCCCTGGCATGCCCATTCTTTCTCTGTCTGTCTTCTCCCTCTCTCTCTCTGTGCTTGGAAATAAATAAATAAAAATTACTAAAAAAATAATAATTTCAAGCTGGGTGTGGTGGCACACACCTTTAATCCCAAAACTCAGGAGGCAGAAGTAGGAGGATCACTGTAAGTTCAAGGCCACCCTGAGACTATAGAGTGAATTTTAGGTCAGCCTGAGCTAGAGTGAGACCCTACCTCAAAAAACAAAAAACAAAAAAAATAATAATTTCAGCTGGTCGTGGTAGGGCACACCTTTAACCCCAGCACTCAGGAGGATGAGGAAGGAGGATCACTTTGAGTACAAACCCAGCACTAAGACTACAGAGTAATTTCCAGGTCAGCTTGGGTTACAGTGAGACATTACCTTGAAAAAACAAAAACAAGAAATTCATGGAGAGGGCTGGAGAGATGGCTTAGCGGTTAAGGCACCTGCCTCCTAAGTCTAAGAATGCTGGTTCCAGTCTCCAGTGGTTCCAATCTCCAGGTCCCACAGTTAGCCAGATGCAAAGTGATGCAAGGGCGCAATGCCGCACTTGACCACAAGGGGGCGCACACATTGGGATTTCGTTCACAGCAGCTGAGAGGCTGCTGGTGCGCCCATCTCTTTCTGTCCTCCTCTCCCTCTTTCTCTCTCTCCAAAAAAAATTCATGGAGATATTATTTGCATAGTATATAATTCAACCATTCAGAGTATATAATCCAGTGATTTTAAGTATAAAGTTGTGCAACCACCATCACAATCTGATTTTAAGACATTTTCATCATCTTTGGGTTAATAATGGACTTGTGTTTTTATTTCTCTTAAATAAAATCCTAGCCGGGCATGGTGGCACACACCTTTAATCCCAGCACTCGGGAGGCAGAGGTAGGAGGATCGCCGAGAGTTCAAGGCCACCCTGAGACTACATAGTGAATTCCAGGTCAGCCTGGACCAGAGTGAGACGCTATCTCGCAAAACCAAAAAAAAAAAAAAAAAAATCCTAGAAGTAGGACTTCTATATCATCTACAGGTATAATTCATTTTATTTTATGCTGATTTATTGAGCTTTAAAAATATTACATTTTTACATATTGAAAGTTATCAGTAACCCTGTGTTGAGCAAGTACGTTGACACAATTGTTCCAATAGCTTAGATGGATTTATTTATTTTATTTTATTTTATTTTTTGTTTTTTTGAGGTAGGATATCACTCTAGCTCACGCTGTCCTGGAATTCACTATGTTAGTCTCAGGGTGGCCTGGAACTCTTGGAGATCCTCCTACCTCTGCCTCCCAAGTGCTGGGATTAAAGACATGGTTATCACGCCCAGCAGTTATTTATATATTTTAAAAATTTTTAAATTTATTTTTGGAGAGACACACAGAGACAGACAGACAGAGAGGGAGAGGGAGACAGAGATGGGCGCGCCAGCAGTCTCTCAGCTGCTGTGAACGAAATCCAGATGTGTGCACCCCCTTGTGGTCAAGTGTGGCATTGCACCCTTGCATCACTTTGCATCTGGCTAAACATGGGACCTGGAGATTGAACCAGGTTCTTAGGCTTAGCAGGCAGGCGCTTTAACCGCTAAGCCATCTCTCCAGCCCAGTTATTTATATTTTTAAGTAATAAAGTATGCAGCAATTAAGGCATATGCATTTAAAAGAACACAATGCTATTTCACACTTACCAGAGCACAGTACACTGTAAGCATAACATTTATATTTACAGGGAAACCAAAAGAATGTACAATTTGCTTTATGGTGTAGAATCAAACCCAAGGCACTCTCCAAGGCATGCCTGTGGTAACTCAATGCTTGATTTGTTTAGGAACTGCCAAGCTGTTTTTTAAAGCAGTCCCATCATTTTACATCCCTGCCAGCAATGAGGGCCCAATAACACATTCTTTTTTTCCAAGATAGGGTCTCAAGCAGCCCAGGCTGGCTTGACAATCTGTAATACAGCTAAAGATGTCCTTGAACTCCTGATCTCCCTGCCTCTCCTCCTCCTAAGTACTAGAATTACAGGTTTGTGCCAAGCATGTTTGGATTTTTTTTTTTTTAAAGCCATCCTTGTGAATGTAAGTGGAATTTCACTGTGGTTTTATTTTATTTATTTATTTGCAAGCACAGAGAGGTAGAAGAGAGACATACAGAGAGAGAATGGGTGCACCAGGACCTCCGGCCACTGCAAACAAACTCCACATGCACGTGCCCCTTGCGCATCTGGCTTACTTGGTCCTGGGGAATCGAACCTGAGTCCTTTGGTTTCACAGGCAAACACCTTAATCGCTAAGCCATTTCTCCAGACCTCATTGTGGTTTTGATCTGTGTTTTACTGATGATTCATGACTTAGCATCTTTTTTGTGTGTATTGGCTATTTGTGTATTTTCTTTGGAGGGATATCTAATCAGATCTCTTGCCCACTTTTTAACTGAGTTGTCTTTTTAGTATTGTAAGTATTCTTTATATTTTCCAGGTACAAGTCTGTTCATTACCAGACTCTTTCTCTGTCTTAACTGTATCCTTTTTATTTTACTTTTCTTAGAGACAACAAGCGAGAGGGGGGGGGGAGGGAGGGAGAAAGAGAAAGGGAATTGGCACTCTAGGGCCTCAGCCACTGAAATTGAACTCCAGATGCTTTTACCATCTAGTGGGCATGTGCGACCTTGCGCTTGTCTCACCTTTGTGTGTCTGGCTTAAATAGGATTTGGAGAGTCGAACATGGGTCCTCAGGTTTCACAGACAAGTGCCTTAACCACTAAGCCATCTCTCCAGCCCAACTGTCCTTTAAAAAAATTTTAATATTTATTTTATTTATTTGAGGGGGGGAGAGAAGGGGGGCAGATAGAGAAAGAATGGGCACACCAGGCCTTCAGCCACTGCTAATGAACTCCAAATGCATGTGCCACCTTGTGCATCTGGGTTACATGGGTCGTGGGGAGTCGAACCTGTATCCTTCCAAGCCCTTAACTGTGTCCTTTGAAGTGCAAAAGTTTCAAATTTTAAGCAGGGTTTATTTTTTTGTTTAAAAATATTTTATTTGGGCTGGAGAGATGGCTTAGTGGTTAAGCGCTTGCCTGTGAAGCCTAAGGACTCCAATTCGAGGCTCAATTCCCCAGTACCCACATAAGCCAGATGTACAAGGTGGCACATGCATCTGGAGTTCATTTGCAATGGCTGGAAGCCCTGGCACATCCATTCTCTCTCTCTATGCCTCTTTCTCTGTCTGTTGCTAAACATAAAAAAAGTATTTTATTCATATTTATTTAAGGGGGGCATGCCAGGGTCTCTAGCCACTGCAAACTAACTTCAGAGGTATGTGCCACCTTGTGCATCTGGCTTACATGGGTACTGGGGAATCAAACTTGGGTCTTTAGGCTTTGCAGGCAAGTGCCTTAACTGCTAAGCCATCTCTTCAGCCCCAGAGTTTCTTTTTGAGATGATGAAAATGGCTTAATTTTTGATAAGGTAGTTATGGTCACACAATTCCATGTATAAAGACAGTGAAAGCTAGTGAATTACACACTTTATAAGGTTGAATTTTATGGTATGTGAAGCATATCTCAACAAAGTATTTAAAAATTGCCAACCCTGTTGAAATAGAGGTGAAAATTTCCATGATTTAATTTCAGATGGGCCTGAGTAGAGTGCACCTTAGGTGGTTTTAGGAGAAGGAATAGAGTTGTGTGCAGAAGATAGTAACAGCACTGTCTAGTCTGTTTGAGTATCCAAAACCAGGAAACATGAGGAAAGTTTTGTTTTTGTGTTTATACCATATAATAAAGGAACTTCATGCAGTCACAACTCTGTCCTACTCAAATAAAGCATACAATCTGCAGAGGTGCTATCCCCGAGGGAGTGCAAATCAGTTTGCAATTGGTAAAAAATACTATTCATGTTATGTATAAGGTACATGCACATAAATATACATATATACTGTATTGTTAAGTAGAGGCACAATTAAGAAAAATATTTTAAAATCTCATTAGGCATGGGAGATAATGAAAAAGACCAAAGATGCCAGAAATTACTTTACCCTTTACATATACCTATTTTCACTTACAATTAAATTAAATACATGAACATGTACATCTGTATAGCTATATCTCATACATAATTATCGTGAATGAAAATTGAAGAATAAAAGTGAATGATTTTAGTTACATTACACATCATAAAAAAGAAAATTTCAGAATGCACCATTAGCTTATATTGTGGCATATCTAATATGTTGTCTAGCATCTCATACTTGGTCACAACTCTATGAATATGAGCTCATAGATGAAGCAATCATTTGTATAATGCTAATGGCTAACAAAACAGTAAGTAATAAAACCAAAATACTTCACAGTCTAGATATTATAGATCTGATTCTTAAAAAAGAAAGTATTTCAAAAGGCAGAAAATTTCTTTTGGATTATATTCCTTAAGAGGTCACTCTTTAAAAACAAGGTACTTTATAAGCAAATTCCTATTTCATTACCCTGAAAATGAGACCGCTTTTAACCAGAGAAAAAGATGTCCTTGAGCACTTGCTTTCTCCGACTCCTAACAGCTCTGCTCCAAAGGTTAGGTTCATGCACATTTCCAGGAAATGCTGTGTGATCCTGTCCCAGACTTAGCAGAGCAAAACTATAGAGGGAATGATTCCAAGCACAGTGCATAGCTTATGAGTGAAAATTACTTTCTTCGTCTCTCATCACCTGACTCAGGATTTCCAGGCTTTGGCACTATTGACATTTTAGGCTGGATAAATCTTTGTGGCTGTCATGTGCCTTATTCAAAGTCTGATAGCAGCTCTGGCTTCTGCCCACTATGTGTCAGCTTTACCTTTTCAGACATTCCCAAATGCCCTGGGATCTATGTCATCCCTAGTTGAGACCACTGACCTAACCTGACCATTTAGTTTTAACAGCTTCGAGTTTGTGGACAGAATTTCAGACAATTTTATCCCACAATTCCAATGTATGAATGATGATTTATAAAAACAGTCATGCAGACCCGGGCATGGTGGCACATGCCTTTAATTCCAGCACTCGGGAGGCAAAGGTAGGAGGATTGTCGAGAGTTCGAAGCCACCCTGAGAATACAGAGTGAATTCCAGGTCAGCCTGAGCTAGAGTGAGACCCTACCTCAAAACCCCACAACCCCCCAAAAAGAAAAGAAAACCAGTCTACACAATCCCATCTGAATAAGGTTTAATGAAGCTCAACAGACATCTGTGGATATAAATCTCAGGGTAATTATTTATGAACTAAAAAAACCTAATTATTAAGATTCTTAGATCTTCCACCCATCTCAGGATTCCACAATGTTGTAAAATTATATTATCATTACCTAAAGATAAATTAAAACTTCTAAAATGAAATTAAACCAAAAAACTTTAATTATAGGACAAAGTACCCATGTAAATAAAAGTGGAAAACTATTAAAATTTACATGTTTTCCTTTGGATTCCTAGTACTTGTTCTAGTCTTCAGAAACATAAAGCAGACGACGACAGCATGCTGAACTCATCAGGGCATGATTAGTGTTCCCTGTGCACGCATCCTAAGCAGACGATCCAGAATTGTTATTAGTCACTTTGATATACTATAAATTGACATTTAAAAGTTCTGCTTAGCCTTTCTGTAACTCTCATTTGCTCATTCACTTATCTAAAAACCATCGACACAGCTAGTATATGATGGATTTGGTCATTTGCTGTATTAGGGTGGAAGGATGTGACCTACATTTTAGGCAGTCTGGGGAATCACTTGATCTCCCAAACAAGTCTTCTGTGCTTCAGCTTGGCAGGAGGCTTCCATAAGCCTCTTGCTAGGGAGGCAGAGTTGAGTACAGCCACCATATTGGACAGTGGAGATACAGAGTATTTCCATCATCACAGAAAGTCCTATTGGGTGGGGTTAAGTTCAGTGGTAAGATGAGCTATTGCCTTTGACCTGGTGAGGTTCAAGTTTAATAGGTGAGTTCATTTAATCTTTTCTAGTTTGCTGTGGGGAGGAAATTAGTTTTAGGACACTCGAGTTTATGGAAGATTTGTAACTTATTCAAGGCCACACAGTCAGCTTTACTGAGCATTTATTATCTGTGAGACAGTGCACATGTCCTATGTCATTTCTTTCTCACAACCACCTAAGGGGATATGTTACCATCCCCATTTTATAGATGAGGAAACTAAGAAATTGCAGGGATGCACTCAAATTTGGAGACTAAGGGTGTGTTATGTCTTAAAATATCAGTACTTTGTGCTAACTGCAGTTTCTTTTAATCTCCTACATCTTTCAGAAGAAGACATTATCATATTCTTCAGAGAAAGATGTTGTTTCTAATAAATATTTTCTGAGCATTATTTATTCTAGATTGAGGTTAAAGTGTTGAACAAAATTGATGAGATCAATACCCTCAAGGAACTTAAATTCTAGAAGAAATAGAAAATAAACAAGGTAATTCCAGAATAAGGCAAGTGCTAGAAGGCAAGTTCTGAGCACAAAGCTATGCTAACAATTTATCTGACTGGTATGAAGGAGCAGGTATAGGCGTAAGTATCCTTCAGATAGTGTCATCATCAAGGGCTCCAAGGAGGATGCAGAAACTGTATCCCAAGGAATCGCAAGGAGTGGATCAGGTGAAGACCTGGATAGGCAGTATTTTAGGCAAAAGGCTGGGCAAGCGCAAAGACCCCAAGGCTCAAAAGAGGCTGGGGTACTCAGGGAACAAAATATTTATATTTTTGTACATCTAGTATCTGTCTGTATATCTATCTGAGTAGAGCTAGTAAAATTAAAGGTAGAAAGGTAGGATAAGAGAGGCAACAGACACCATTCTGCATAGGACCTTGATGGGCATGCCAAAGGCTAGACTTTGTTCTAATAGTGAGCCTCTTATGGGGGCTAGTTGGTAAGATAAAGGGGATGAGCGTGAGTAGAAGGGGAACAAGAGATTAACGGAGGATGACTATGATGAAAACACATACATGTATGAACACGTCATACAGAAACCCATTATTATGTATAATTAACATATGCTAATAAAATCTCACAAAAGGTAAAGAATGAGTATGATATGACTGTTATAAAGTTATCACTGGTAGCAAAGGTGGGAGCCTGAGCTCCCCCCCTCTTAGACCTTTACTGAGAGGTAGTCATCCAGGACTGGTCTCATCCTATGCTTGACCACTAGTTAAGCCATATGACCTTCCTTTAGTTCCAAGTATTGGCACTTTTGACTATAAGAACAGGCTGGGCATCTGCTTTTGCCAACCTCAGAGGCCTGATTTTAGCTATCTTAGTGGAACACACAGTTGAGAAGCTGAAGAGCTCAATTAGCACACACCGTTCTTGCCACCATGCCCACAAGTAGGGTCTCTGCATAGACAGAGTTACAAAACATTATATTAAGATAAAAAATCTTTCTAAAATTTTTTCTACAATTCATCACTCCAGGAAGAGACAATTCTAATACCTATCAACTAGCATTGAGTCTGAAACATGGTAAATCCTCTGTTGTACTGAGAAAATAAATGACTAATGAATCAATGAGAGAGCTGAACCTTGTGTAATGGTTGTAGATATTGATCTAGTTATCTTTTTTTCTTGATAGGCCTAGGTGAAAGAATTTTGGCTAGGTCTGGTGACATAGGATTGGTAATTCAGCTGCTTAGGAAGCTGAGGCAGGAGGATCACAGGCTCAAGGCTTGACTGTGCTACAAAGCAAATTCAAGGTGAGCCTGGGCAACTCAGTGAGATTTATCTCGAAATAACTAAAAAATGAATTGGGAATATAGCTTAGAAGAAGAAAAGAAGGAGGAGGAGAAGGAGGAGGAGGAGGAGGAGGAGGAGGAAGAAGAGGAGGAGGAGAAGAAGAAGAAGGAGAAGAAGAAGAACAAAAAAGCAGCTTCCCAGTCTTCACTGGTGCACTGGTGACTAAATACCAGCTATACAGTAGAAGTTGTTGGGTGGAGGATCTCAGAAAGATCCTCATCAATGCAAGCTAACTGAACCTTTCCTTCTTGGAACAAAAGCATGATGGCTGGAGCTCAGAGGCCATTTTGTGCCCACGAGTAGGTAGTCCTGAGGTCATGTCCCAAGGATGGGAGAAGAAAGAATGATGACTATTTTGGAAGCTGATACTAGCAGCCAAATGCAGTTCCTTGTTAATACACCAACCTTCCTATTGATTGTTGAGAGGGTCACACAAAAAGCACACAGAAAATGTAGTCCTCGTAGAGATTACTGAGACCAAGTTTAGAGTCTGTGGTCCTCTTAATTGTGAAATTCTAAGGCTCTGCCAAATTCCCAGTGGCTAGAATCATTGTCTCAAACATGAAATCGACGATCCCAGGCTGCCAAACCACAACTCACTTTCCACAAGTCACCAAGCTTTAGAACAGAAAGACTTCAGGTTTTTGCAAGTTGTATTTTTAAATGATGAGTATAGATAACTGCTACTGACATGTTTGAGTCCTGGAAAGTTTCAGTGTTGTATCAAAAACTGCCAATCAGAACCTACAATTCAAGGCATGTTTTTAAAGCTGCTGGGCCACCCTTGTCTATAGGAGGAAAGCTTGATTTTTCTTCACCTGAAGTGAAATTGTCCTTGTCACTCCCTCGGGGGCTGCAGAGGTGGCCTTCCTGTTTGAGCAGATCATATCATTCAAAGGTAGGAGTTGGTCTCTGGAGTCCCTCCGCTTCAGCCTCTTACTTTCTATTCCTCTCGTTTTTATTGGAACCAGACATTTTATTTCCTACCTTCCTTCCTTCCTCACTTTTCATTAACTTCTTTTGCTTTTTAAGTTCTCAACTGTTTTTCTCACATATGCAAACCCACAAAAGCACAACTAGGATTCTGAAAATGGTGTCATCATTTGTCCAATGGGAAATCAGGACAACTGGGAAGAAAGCACATGAGGTCCTTCATGTGTGAAGTCACTTATCTGTGGCTAACAGCACTGAACTGAAGCCTACCTGGCCTCACACACGCACACCAGATGTTCAGTTCTTTAGCATCATGGTATCATTTTGCAGTAATAGTTTAACAAATGACAACCTATGTTTTAAAAGCTGGGTCTTTGTTTTTAAAGCTTCAACCATGTAGTGGGGACCATAGAGAATCCTATAGGTAGCAAGATGAATAACTCCCAGTGTCTGTTGTAAGAGAATACACAGCTTCATTGGGAAAAGTCACACACCTAGGTTGATCAAAACCAACAGAGTAGAGAATGATTGCTTAAAAATTAGCACCAATCACTATGTGAAAATCCAAGAATTCGAAATATACTCAAAACAAATACAAAAGTCATTGGCTACCTTTGTAGAATGCCAGGAACTCAACTAATTATTCTGACAACTATTAAACAAAGGGAAAGAAACAAATATGCATCATTTTCTATACAATTTATGTTTCAGCATAACCAAAACATTGATGAGAGAGATTATAAACATAAAGCAAATAAGCGAAGAGCTAGTATACCCTCATTAAACAGCTCCCAATGAAAAAGACAATCCACCAGGCACCTGTGGACGGAAGGGCGCGTACCATCACACATCTGGTGTTCTTGCAAAAAAAAAAAAAGTTCAAACCTGTGTCAAGTCAAGCTTCTTAATTCTCATTTAAGAAAATGTAAGAGACAAAAGAATATTTAAATATCACAGGCAAGTAACCATTAAAATGCAAACTGGGGAGTACCCTAGGGTTAATTGACTTGGCATTTTCAACAGATAACGGACAACAAAGAAAACTATAAGTCTAGGGATTAAAAAAGACAATGTACACACTTGAATCCCAGTTTGAATAAAGCAATGGTAGTATAAAACTTATAAGACAATGGAAACTTAATGTCCTTAAAGAGTTATAATAAAAATAATCATTTTTTGGTGTGCTCTGTCACTGAGCTGTGGCCCCAAACTATTTTTAAGGTATTCTATGGTACAATGCCTTGATTTTTTCAGAGTCCTTTTATATTTTAGAGCTATATGTTAAAATATTTTTCAATTAAATCATATGATACTTTCAAAGTAACCTGGTATTGGTAGTAGTAAGGGATTTAGAATAGAGATGATAACTATGGAAGTTCCCAACACACAGCATGAAACTTCATTAAAACAATTCCAATTTTAATTTTTTGAAAATTTTGGTAATATAAAATGAAAAAGTAAAATATGTCAAGACTCCTATTCCCTCCAAACTTTTAATTCGGGTGAGATGACCGAGAACAGTGTTACATAGATAGGCCAGGGGAAGCTTGGAGGAGAAAGCAGGCACACTCTCCGTGTGCAGGTAATACCATGGTCTAGGCACAGAGAAAGGCTCATTATGCCCATGTGAGTCAGGTCAAGGAGTCTGGGCCACAAAGCATAGGTTTCTGCTTGGGTAGTAAGAGCCAATCTTGAAAGGGAATTTTAGGGAGCTGGTGGGCTGACCAGATGGACAGTCAGTTGTTTTTTTTGGGGTGTTGAAGGAGCAATTAAGATTCTGGGGAAAAAAAAGATTCTGAAAAATAGAGAGATACAATTTACCAAGATCCTGATTGAAGATCATAAGAGGGGACTTGAGGAGCCTCAGGTAGCAGTCAGTCAGCATTTGCAATGTAAAAATGATATTAATAAGGAGAGTTGACCGAAAGTGGTATCTCACTGTAAGTAAGGGATGAAAGGAAGAGGCCAGAGACAAGGACATGGAGAAGGGTTTTGCACAGAAGGATCAGGTGGAAGGTAAAGCTGTGACAGGTGAGAGATGTTGGGCTAAGTCTGTCTGTAAGCAACAAGTATGCGTGACACATTTGTAGTGTTCTTTTGCTGTTGAGTTCAAAGAAGGTGATGGGGAAAATACTTGTTCTTTTGATGTTTATAAATCAAAGCATAAATCCTATGCCAAAACAATTTAACATCTGTGCCTTTTTTTTTTAAATGATTACCCTTGAAAACTGAAAATGTGAAAAATTGTCAAAAACATGCAACTATTATCTTAGAAACCAAACTGAGTATTTCTTCTATAAGGAAATTTAATCAATTATACATAAATAAAAATGGGATGGACATAGTTTTTCCTTTCTAACCTATAGTTGGGTTACCTCAGAAGTAATCATCAGAAACCTGTGATCACAAAAGCCCAAAATATATTAATGATGTGTAACCTGGGGGAGAATCAACCTGGGGGAAAAAAAAAAAAACACAGCAACACAAAACAAGACCTTAGCTTTCGGGTTTTAGTTACAGTATCCAGCTATATAAGTAACACAACTTTGTTATTAACGCTGATATACAATAGAGGTGAAAGTATAAACATGTATCAAAGTAAACTTCCGTAAACATTGTTAGGGACTTGATAAGAACTGTTGTTTTTAAAACTAACTTTTAAAAAGAAGCTCACCTAGTTAAATATGCCATCCTGACCCCTGTCTTAAAATTCTACATGGTATATTATAAAGTACTAGAGTTGGTGGCATAAAAATTTGATTTTCATAATAAATAATTCAAGAAAGAATCAGAGGGCTATAGGACCAGGGTCATGTTTCTGGAAGCCAGTAAAGAACTGGAAAAGCACTTTCATGTTTGAGTATATGGTAGGATCACACAATTTGCAAGAGGGGACAATCAAACCAATATAACTATATGGGGGAAAAAAGTTAAAAGCCTAAATTAGAGTTCACTCGAGGTAATCACTTCCTTCTATACAGGTCTGTTGGGACCCAGCCTTCAAGACGTTTTATTTTCCTAACGTTTTCCATCACATTAGAGGAGAGAAATTATGATCCCTCCTCAGGTAGAGCTCTCCCGATTTGTTCCGCTGGTTTATAATAACAAGTCTGTGTGTGGACAGGAACAAGGGTAGCTTGCTTGTCTGTAGCTATGCATGTCTGAGAAGGCTCCAGTTGGACTTCAGAAAAGCACAGCTGCTCTGTGCTTACACCTGCCTCCTCTGGCTAAACCAGATATGTGTGTATAGAGAATGATACTATGGTGGAATCTTGGAAATTCCAGAATTAGGAGATACAGCTTTCAAAGAACGACAAGATAAGCAGGGAAAGATTTTCAGGTAGAAACTAATTTAAAAGGGAGAAGGAGGGGGAGAAAAGAACCTCAAAACTTCCTAAATGCTAAGGTGTAGAACCCAGTTATCTTTAACATCTCTCAAATAAGTCACCAACAGTAAACAAATTAATAAAAGCCTTTTCGTGGACCACTCAGAATAAGGTTATTTAAAAAAAGTATTGACTTCCTAAGTCTTGATCTTAGATACCAAAACAATAGCACTAAGATTTTTGCTGCAGCTAGGTTATTTATTTCTACTTTTTAAAAGCAGGCTGTTTCTGAAAAAAGTAACTCATTTTCAATGACATCTGTAGGGGAGAAAATTTACCCTGAGGTGAAGTACACTCCTCCTGTAAGTAATTTACCTTGTAGAACCTTCAGGGCAACTCTTTTAATGGCCACCCTCAAAATAACTTCTAAAAACTCAAGGCCCCCTCCTTATAGTTTAATTTTACTGACAAACCGAACTTTTAAAATGTTCCCTTGTTTATATTTATTTCATGGCATTTGTAAATGACAAGTGTGTGTTTAAGAGAAAATTATTTGTTCTATGGGGAAAACTACATGCCTTTTCCCATGATAGAGTTGAGTCATCTTGCCAAGCTGATGATCCTGGGGAACAGACTGTGGATATGGACCTGGATGCAGGCCTAACTGCTAAAAAGGGGAAGATGTAATAAAAAAAAATCATCCTCTATCTATATTTTACATTTCTAAGGTAAGTACTCCACGCTGATGGCTATTTCCAACGTGAATTATAACCACAGGAGATAGATCATTATTTCATATCCTAGTACGTATCCACAGCAACTTCAAACTAGTAACCGTTTTTCTTTTATCATTGAGGGGAAAGCATGCCACCACATCACTACCAGTCTGAATGGGCTGCAGGGGTATAGACGATATTACAAATTAAATTATGCAGATGTCTAAACGTAATTATGAGTTCCCAAGGTATGAGCTGAGTGAAGATTTCATCACCACTTCCTAGCACTTAAAAGGAACATGTTCAACCAACAGTTGAGTTGAAATTGTATCAGTTTCTGGGTAAAATTAAAGTGTGCAAACTTATTAGTCAATCAAATATCTTATTCTTTTGAACTATCGGGAAAATATGTCAAAAAGAATAGCTTTCAGAGTGCCTCACCAGAAGAGAGGCAGGTATGTTTCTCCATCTATTGAAAGCAAAAAATGAAATTCAACATGATTTGTAACATTTGAAACAATGATCTTTTATATGATGTACAAATTTTTGACATATATATTTGTAATGTTTTAATAATGTGTATCAACAAATTTGCTAAGGGACAATTAAGAAGATAGTATATTTATCACGAAACATAAGTTTTAAACACATAAACATCGATTTGCAAACTCACCACCTAAGACATCTGAAGATTTCATAAAATCTAACAGCTTTAAGACAACAAGCAAAGAATGAAAGGACACCAAAACCAAAGGGAAAACATCTCCAAATGCTGTTTTTTTTTTTTTTAATTTACTTATATTGTCAAGTCCAAAATCTTGTCATTTAGTGAGAAAAAAAATTAAAAAAAACCATGTTGCTACATCTGCTCTGTGGCCACATGCAATAACACGTACGTTCTCATTCCCGTGTTCTCTCTCTCTCCCTCTCTCTCTCTCTGACAGGGATTCCCAGGACACCAGTGGGGCCTCTTTCAAGCCCCTTAAGTGTTAACAGCAGAGGCCTGGCTGCGACCAGGCGTCTGGCCCGACTTAAATGCCCTCATCTTCAGAGGTCTGCGGTGAGCCCCAGCCATAAAACTAGGGGACATTACTGAACCCCAGAGTGTCTGATCTTTCCCCGCAGCAACACACAACTTCACTCATACAATTAAGGTTCCTAGTTGGCATTCCATTTAACTGTCAAACTCAAGCCGGTGGCAGCCCCGAAGCCACAAAGAGATGCCTTAAATGAGAAGAACATGTTTCTACACCGCATTTGAGAAAGTTTGGCTCCGAGCTATGCACTGATTAATATCAGATCTCTCTCACTAGCCTCTCCACAATCTTGTCACATCTGGCTGACAAATCCCCAGGAGCTTATCCAAACCCAGGCGGCCTGTGAGGCTCGGGGGTCCAGGCAGCCGGTGCCCCGGGGATTGGGGGAGTTGGGGTGGGCAGTGGGGACCACGCAGCCACCTCTGCAGAGCTCCCGGGTTGCTTCAAGACACCGACGAGCTGCGTTAGCTCCCGGACTCCCATCCTTCCAGACACCCACAGGTAACAATTCCCAAGTGGCCTGACACTGGGTCTGGCGTCCCAGTTGGCATGCGGACGCGCTCCTCTTCCAAGTCCTAGCGCTTTCGAAGGACAGGGACGCCTCACTGTCCCCACGCGCGACAAGCTTCGTCTGCACGTTCATAAACCTCCCCGCACCGTCTGCAATCCTCCCTGGTCGGGCAGACCCGCCTGCTTGTGGTTTCGGGGTCTCTCTCTCTCTCTCTTTTGTCCTTTTTAAAGCATCAGTCCCCAGGCGCAGGACGCCCCCTCCGTAGCCCTCGCCCGTCCCCGCATCTCTCCTCCCAGCCGTCACCACCCCCTCGCAGAGTTCCCAGCGAAGTTTGCAAACGAGCAGCTTGCAACGGGACTTCCGAGTCCCCGCAGCCCGCGGCAGCAGCTCAAAGGTCGGAGCAGCCGGCCCGCCGGCACGACCGACCATCCCGGGGGGCCCGAGCCGGGCCAAGAGGGGCGGTGCGCGGGGAATGCGGCGGGGAGCGCGCGGCGGGCGGCCCGGGGCGGGAGGCTCAGAGCCGCGGGACCCGGCGCCGCCGTCGGCCACTCCGCTTGCAGCGCAGGTGACCCCCGGGAGGGACGTGGCCCCGCGCTCACCCACAGCGCCTCGCTTACCTCGGCCATCCTGCGGCTGCTGCCGTGCCAGGGTACCCGGCGCGTCTCCCCAGCTTCGACCGCCCCGCGTCCGCCCCGGCTCGGCGGGCGCCGCCGCATTCAAGCTCCCGGCCGTCGGGGCCCCGCCGGCGGCCAAGTGGGCGGCGTCCCCCGGGCCGGCACTCGCTCGCTCTCTCGCTCGCTCTCTCCTCTCGCCCCGCGTGTGCCCGCACGCCCGCCCGCCCCTGCGCCCTGGGGGGGGGGTGGCCACCTCCGCCCCGCCCCGCCGCGCCCCGCCCCCTCCTCGGGGCCGCAGGGGCCGCGGGCGCAGCTCGGGCACACGCGGGGGCGACGCCAGCGGCGCGCGCGGTCCCTCCGTCCGTCCGTCCGTCCCCGCTCACGCGCTGAGTCGCCACCGCTGAGGCGAGACCGCCGCCCCCCGCGCGCACTGCTCGGCGCACTTCGCGGGCCACCGAGGCCCCCGGGGCGGCGGCGGCGTGGGGGGGCCGCGGAGGTGTCTGCCCCCCGCCGGGCTTGAAGGCACTTGTTGGGGGAAAAAAAAGACAGACGTGTCGGTGTTTGCCTCTCTTCCCCCGGGATGTGTGTGTCTGCGGGGGGGGGGGGGAGGGATGGGGAATAAAAACGAAATGCTCGGAAGTTCCTCGGGCTCTGCCGCTCGCAGGGGTCGATTCTGCTCCCCTAAACCTACCCCCGGCGGGTGCCTCGGGTCCCATCCCGGCCTAGGAAGACGGCTGCACCCCCTCCTCTTCACTAACCAGAAAGTCTTGATTGCAAAGAAGTGTGGGGACTTGTCTGGGGACCTGGAGGCTGCGTTGAGAACTCAAAACACCTCTCTCGGTCCCTCCTGTGTTCACCACCTTTTTTTTTTTGCCCCCTGAGGCAGGGTGACTTTGTGTTCTGAGCCTCAGTTGTTTACAAACAACAGAAATGGGATGAGGTTTTTCTCCTCTTACTGGGATGATCAGGATAAAATGAAGTGTCCTGGAACAGCAAGCAAGAGCTTAGCCCCTGGGAGCAGAGGACAAAAGGCTTCAGCCCCGGGAGCAGGCAGAGATGACCCACAGCTGCTGAAGCAGGACCCTGCTTTTCTGTAGCTCTGGGCCAGGGCAGACCCAGAACCTGAGACGAATCTGGCCTTCTGGGCCCGCCCTATTGCAAGTTTCCTGAAAGGATTCTCTACAATTTATTTGCGTGGCTGGTCGTGTTTCCTCTTCTCTCAATTTACTGCACCTGCCTTGCTGCTGGTGGGCATCCTTGAACAGGAAGCATCCGCCCGTCCCTACACAATCTGAAATAAAAGGGACAAGGAAGCGACTTGCAGTGGGTCTGACTGTTGGGGAGGGGTATCTGTCTGGCTCTGGAAGGCACGTTGCTGACAAGCAGGCTTCTGAGGGGGAAAGGAGGGGAACACGGCCCATGAAAAAAGAAAGTATGGGTGTCTGGGCTTCATGCTGCCTCTGAAGGGTGGACATACATTTCTGATATGAAGGCCAAATGAGTGTCCTGGGTTTGTATAGTGCTTCCCGTCCGTGCAGGAACAGAATTACCTGGCCTCATGTAAATAGCCTTGCTCCCTCAGACGGATTCATTTATTTTTTCTTTCCATATGGTTAATTCCATTATGAAACCTTGTTTTATGAATTCTCCAGCTAAACTACTTCCCTTCTATTCCTCTGCTCCTCCCTCAGTCCCCCCGCCCCCATCATTTAGGCCTTCCTTTGGTTCTTCTCTCTGTTCTGGAGGTGGTTTCACGGTGTTTTCTTACTTACTGCATTTTGTAGCCTCGTTGAGGTGTGGCAGTGTCTTAAATCCTTTGGCCACCACTAGTCTTACCGTACTTAGTTACTATAGCAAAGAACGCTGCAGTTTTGGAGTTTGAGTGAACTGGCCATACATAACCTGTTCTTAGCAATTGGAAATGGGTGGAGGAAGTCAGCTTTCTTGGCCTCCCTTTTCTCATCAATGAAAGCAGATCCGAAACCTTGTCTCAGGCCAGGCTGACAGAGCTAACTAGAATAGCCTCTGCTCTCCCTTTTTTCCCCTTTGTATTGTGCAAGAAGCTGATTTTTTTTTTTTTTTGATTAACCAAATTGGTTACAAGAGGCTTTTATTGTATGGACAATAGGTACATATGCTTTTTATAAACACACCAAAATGACTAACTTTAAGTGAGGCCCGCCCATTTAAATACCTTTAATTTGTCCGATTGAAGGTCTGTGTTCACTGCTGCCAAATTTGTTTTTATTTTTATTTAAAAATTTTTTCGAGGCAAGGCTAACAGACTGCTTTGTGTTTAAATGCAAGAGTGAGAAAATGTGTGTGTGTGTATGAAAGAGAGAGAGAGATAGAGAGAGAGAGAGAGAGAGAGAGAGAAGAATTGGCTCACCAGGGCCTCCAGCCACTGCAATTGAACTCCAGACACGTGTGTCCCCTTGTGCACAAGTGCGACATTGTGCGCTTGAATCACTGTGCATCTGGCTTACGTGGGACCTGGAGAGTCGAACATAAGTCCTTAGGCTTTGCGGGTAAGCGCCTTAACCGCTAAGACATCTTTTCAGCCCCCAAAATTTGTTTTAGTAAAACATTCTACTAGCAACAAATACTGGCATCAACTCTATTTGTGACACAAGTAAAATTTTGGCATGACACGAACACATGAAACAACCTGCCTCTCCCAAAATGTACCACATTCCACATACAGGGAATGGGGAACTTTAGGTGAAAATTACTAATTAATCTCCTGCAGGTTCCTCTGGAATCATGTACCTTGTAGTACCACGTGACTTCCAAACTCACTTCTTACACTTATTTCATAGCCCCGATGGCCGGGTTTCTTCTCTGCTATTGCTTAGACACATGAAAGACACTGAAAGTGAAAACTGGCACAGAGAAAGCACCTGTGAATGCGGAAAAGCAAGTGGTACCTACTGGCTAGATAAAATTCATACAGACCATGTTCCTGTGCATTTTCTGGTCATCAACAGGATCCTGCTTGACTGTCTGCACCTCAGCTTCTTCATTTGGCAAGGAGGGCATCCCTGAAACCCCACCCTACTCTCAAAATCCACATCTTTTCCTTCTGTACTTCTGCCTTGTCATTTTTTTCTTGTGTCAAGTTTCTTAGCAACTAGTAAAAACAAAGTATTTTCCCTAACTTTGCCAAGGATTAAAAAAAAAACATAAGAAAATTGCTGTGACCCAATCTTATAGAGGCAAGAATCAGTCTTTTGGGGACAAGGGACTTGTTTGGATTTCTCTGGCTCTGAGTGAGGCCTTTTCTTGGGGGAGTGGGAATTGCTATAATTCCTTTTATCCAGCCCAGTGCCAAGGGGCTGGCTGGTTGAGTCAGGGGGAGCAGGACGGATGGGAGCTGCAGGAATGGACAGCCAATACATGTCTAAAGCAGGCACTTGTTACTCTGCTTGTCATCAGCTGGGAATGTGGACTTAGTTTTGCCAGATTGCCTGCGTTTTCCAAAAAAGCTGGAATCATTCAGATATTTCAAAGTCGGCAACTAATTCAAATTTTTGATAAATATAGTGTGAGTCAAACAAATATTTGCAAGCTGCGTCTGGCCAACGTATCATTCATTTGTGCTTCTGCCATGTAGTAGTGCCATCTTCTTGAGGCCTGGGCTTGTAGAGCAGGTGTGTAGCAAATATCTGCCGAGTGTTTATCACTTGTGAAAGAGAGCAGTTCAGCCACCTGAATTCTACCCAGAATCCTCAAAAGTCACAGTGAGTTCAGACACAACCTTGTTGTGCTGGATTTGAGTCTACTAAAAAAAAAAAAAAAAAAAAAAAAAAAAAGGTGGTACACTTTTCCAATATTTATACCCTAAAAGACTCATTGAAAATTCTGTTAAATATGCAATTGCCTCTTTTAGGAAAGTATTTTTCAGGGGAATTTTCTTCTGGGTTGGTAGGAAGAGGGGGCAGATGACAGATGAAAACTTTTTTAAAAAATTAAATACATTTTTAATTCTGGGAATTGTATTTAAAAAAAAAATCCTCACCTGTTTAGCTAGGAGGTTTGGCCATTAAGGGTGGGAACATTTTATTTTAGCAGGGTAGGCAGATAACCTGCCTAAAGAGGCAGCTGCCTCTCACCTGAGCCCACCAGTTGCTGAAAGGAGGAGCCAGCCCTGGGGCTATTGGCAGGAGGACAGAGTGAGTGCCAAAGGGGTAGGGCAGGCAAAGGCTTTAACGTGGGCAGAGAACTATAACCCTGTGGTGGCCTCTTCTGAGTCGCCCACATTCGTCTGAGGACAGTGTCGGGAAACACCAGGAGGCAAGAGTCACCTCCTGGCCCAGACATAGACACCTGGTGGCTTGCAGGTCTGGGCACATCTAAAGCTCTGCTTGGCGTTGGAGCCTGACTAAGCAGCACTTGGGCCAAGTGGGCCCCCCCACGTAGCTGCCTGCTGTTGGGGGGGGGTAGCAGACTGGCCTGCCGCAAGCCTGGTGCAGGTGTTGCAACTTCCCCCCTCCAACTCCAGAGCTATTCACTGCTGAGGCCATTCTAAAGGCGGTGCAGGGTTTTGGTGGCAGAGAGTGATTCCTGTCCTTCCACTTCTCCTCACACAAGGCCTGGGGTTGAAAGTACCAAAATGCCCCGCAGGACCTGCTACACAGAGGTGAATGTACTGTGCCTGGCACTGTGGGTTTTAGAGGCCAAGATTGCCAAATGTCTAGGCGGTGGAGGGAAGGGGCTGTCAACGAGGAAGTAGGATAAACAGAGTAGTAAATTCCAAAGTGAAAACAATCCCAGGCCTAATACCAAGTGCCTCCCTCAATGTATCTGCCAGGCATTCGACTTGTGAGCACCAGTGGTCCTTTCCGCAACTAGGACCAAAAAAAAAAAAAAAAAAAAAAAAAAAAAGACTCATTTCTAAAATGGACAAGTGAAGGATTCTTTCAATGTAACACATGGAAAAATATTGCAAATTTGTTGATCATAGTGTTTGAATGGCTGAGAAATGTAAAGTTAGCTTTTTCATTTAATCTGTCTTCAACAGCCTTTAAACAGTCATAACAGTCACATGACAGCTGTGGCCTGCCTTCCAAAGCTCATTCCCTCTCATCACAAGACAGTGGGAGGAAACAACCCCCTTGCTCACCTTATTTAGTAGTACAGTTCCATCTCCGAACACAAGGAGCTCTATTTCCAGTTAATATGTGCAAGTACTTAGGTTTTGAAAATTCCTTAGATAGGCACTTTACAGATGAATTGATGAATTTGGGCTGAGTTTTATGAGGATGGTAGGTTTGGGGAAGTTGGTGAACAGACATCAAGAAACTTCTAAGGTACACATTATTTAAGGCACCTTGGAACATGACATCTTCTGCAAATTTAAAGATCTGTTACTTAAGGTGACAAAGAAAAATATTTGGACTACCATAACTAAAAATTCCAAATTAGGTCACATTGCTTTTGGAAACTGGGATAAGAGAGGGAAGATGGGCTACAGGAAAGAGTTTAAATTATCCACAATTATTTGAACTTTAAAAATGTTTCTTTGGGCCAGGCGTGGGGGCGCACACCTTTAATCCCAGCACTTGGGAGGTGGAGGTAGGAGGATTGCTGCAAGTTAAAGGCCACCCTGTGACTACATTGTGAATTCCAGGTCAGCCTGGACTAGAGTGAAACCCTACCTCGAAAAACCAAAACAAACAAACAAAAAAAGTTTCTTTGCAGGTCGCAGTATGTTCTTAACAGAAGAGAGAAGTATGGGGTAAAAAATCTAAACAAATGCCCAAAGCCAGACATGTCTATATTCCCAGCATTCGGGAGGTTGAGGCAGAAGGATGATGAGTTTGGAGCCAGTCTGAGCTACATAGTGAGTTCATGGTCAGACTGAGTAACAACAACAAGAGTCTATTTCAAATGAGTAAACAATAAAAGCAAAAATGAAATATCAAGCTTAGAGGAACTAGGGAGGTAACTCAGTCTGTAAAGTGCTTGCCTTGCAAGTATGAGGACCTGAGTTCAATTCCCAGAGCCCATGTTAAAAAAAAAAGGGTTGGAGAAATGGCTTAGGAGTTAAGGCGCTTGCCTACAAAGCCAAAAGACCCAGGTTCGATTCTGCAGCACACACATAAGCCAGATGTACAAGGTGGCACATGCTGTGCTAGAGTTCATTTGCAGGGCTAGAGGCCCTGGCACGCCCATTCTCTCTCTCTTTGTCTCCCTCTATGTCTCTCTATCTCTCTCTCCCTCTCTGCTTCTTTCTCTCTCAAATAAATAATTTTTTTTTAAAAGGTACTACAATGAGGGGTGTGTGCTTTTAGCCCAGCCCTGGGGAAGTAGACAAAGCTGGATTCCTGGGCATTGCTGGTCAATCAATCTAGCCTACTTGGCAAGCACCAGACCAATAAGAAACCTTATCTCCTAAAAAAAAAAAGGTGGATAAGAACTGAGGAAAAACACTCAGAGTTGTTCTCTGGCCTCCACATATATCACACACGGAAGTACACCCATACCTATGCACACAAAAACAAGCTTAGAGTAACACATTTTTAATATTAATATTTATTTATTTATTTGACAGAGAGAGAATAGACACACCAGGGCCTCCAGCCACTGCAAATGAACTCCAGATGCATGCACCCCCTTGTGTATCTGGCTAACATGGGTCCTGGGGAATGGAACCTGGGTCCTTTGGCTTTGCAGGCAAATGCCTTAACCACTAAGCCATTCCTCCAGCCCGAGTAACACATATTTGAAAAATAAAAACACCTTGAAATGTCTGACATGGCAGATTGAGATTAGCTCTGATAGTAAATAAAAATGAGTAATCCAGAACCTGCTGGAAGAGGGCTGTAGCAGGACCATACTGAGCTTGCTTCCTCACGGTTTATTCCTTCCCTGTTGTGTTGGGGCCGTGTTCTCCACATTGTTCCTCAACCCCAGTCCCACAGGTGATTGGCTCAGGTCATCCGCACTGAAAGCAATTAGCACCAAGGTCCTTCCCTGGACACAGGAATTGGCTGTAGGTGGCCCGTCAGCTGAAAGGTGAAGACCTCGGTGGGTTTGAGAAGTGGGTTCTTCTTTTCCATGGGTTGAAGCAGGGACTACATGATCCCTATTGCTGCTGGCGCTCATCGAATGATAAAGGAAAATCAGTTTAGGGATGAGCGGACATGTGGACCTGAGTAGAGTTGAATTGTAGGGAAATTCAGCTGAAGCTCTGATTAAACCATTCCTGAAGTCTTTAGCCTCTATACATGAGCAAACAATTAAATCACATTTTACTATTGGAGTCAATTGAGATGGTTTTTACTCTATTTTCATTTGAAAGCTTCTCGACTGATGTAGAAACTTATATTGAGTTTTGCTAGATGATTATTCTGGGCTGAAGGATAAACGAAATGTTCTCTGTCACAACAGTCTCTTGTTCATCATTGGTACGTTTAGATGACACTGGTGATAGGAGACTAGGGGATCTCTCGCACAGTCCCTCAATCTATAAACCAAGCTCAGGTGAGGAGATTCTCCCAGCCAAAGCTCCTCCTCACGTTCTCCCTAAGTGTGAGTAAAAAAATATCTTCTGTAATGTACTGACCACATACTTTCATTTTAGAAGATAATTTTCTTGATTAGAGTTTGAGATTGTGGAGGGTAGGGACTGTTGATTTACTATATCTAATACAGCACAGTGTTTTTCTATACACACAGTAGGTGCCCTCATAAATGAGGGCTTCACCTGAACATGTACAAATGAAGAGACTTAAACACACATTCATGACCCGCAGCCTCTTAAAACTACCTTCTTAAAAATGGCATAATGGAAGACTTCTAAAAATGTAATTGCTAACTGCACTTGGAAATCCACTTTGTCAAACTGTGGCTTCTAACACCTTGTCTCCAACACCAAATCAGTTGTGATACCGACATTACCCAGAGGTGTGGCTTTTAATCCTCAAATTACTACACAAGTTTTAACAGGCCAGTTTTGTCTGTCACCAGGAGTTTAGCAATTAACAAAATGCTACAACACTAATGGTTTATCAAAAAGCCAGTAAGCAAGTAAGAGACATATTACAGGAAACAGATCTGGAATGCTCATTGAGGGAATTCCTTGGAGCACCCTGATTTCTCTGTTATGCCAGCCACCAAAGCTCAATGTAGGCCAGAGATCCTGTACATGAACAAAGTCGGATGAGCTTCTGAATGACCGTTGTAGGAATCACACACACCAGAGTTCATTTTCACGGCCATGGATATCTCGCAACAGCCTTTGCAGCAAATACTGTCCCTAAAAGTTAGTGGTTTTCTTGTGAGTCCAAAACAAGGCACGCAACAGCCCGTGAGTAACCTGTAAGTAATGGCCATGGTGACAGTTTTGCTTTGTTCTGTGGGAGTGAAAGCAGCCCAGTCAGGACACAGATTGCTCTCTGGGAGTGTTGGGGAAGGAAGGTCTGCACACTCAAAGCAGGGAGTTCTCTTTATCCGAGGTAGTTGCCAAGTCTTAAATACTAAAATGTGTAGGTGGACTTGTGTAAGGAGAAGGCACTGATATCTCGAAGATAAGTTGGTAGAAGCCAAGAGAAAAGAGGCACTGGGTGATTTGACATAGGTGTAAGTTTAACTCTGCAAAAGTGACCTTCTTCAGAACCCCATTGTCCCCAGATCCTGACAGAAAGGTCCGAGACATCCTCAGGCTGGCATTTCTACAGAGCAGGCTTTCTGCCTGAACCTTTCCTCTCACTTTCTCTCATCAGGACACCCCTAATGGATTGCAGATGTCCCATTTTGTTAGAAGCACGTTTCAGATACATCTGCCCTTCTTGCTTTTATGCAAAAAACACCTGCAAATCTTTATCTTTGCTTAGATTTACCACACATTTGAAGCTTTGAAATTTTGGTCCAGTGGGAAAGAGGAACATGTCACCACCCTCCTTCTTAAGCTGAATTCCATAGCTGACAATAGCCGTTGGGGGAAGATGTTTTCATCTTCCTTTAAGGATACCAGTAAGACTTTAACAGCCTAAGACCTATGCAGCGGAAAGCTAATTAATTTCTTTAATTCTACAGAGCATGTGAAAAAAATCCATAATGATTATGGGTAGACAGGTATTTTTTTATGTGTGTGCATGGGTGTGTTTCTTCCTGATCTGAGTTTTAACAAAGACATTGAGCTCATAACACCAGGTAAGTGGAGATCAGTGAAATGCTGGCAATCTAGTTAGGATATGGTTGCAGAGTTATCTTTCTTTAGTGTGCCTTGAAAATACATGTAGTATATTTCTTTAAAAATATTTGTTTTTATTTATTTATTTGACAGAAAGAGAGAGAGAGAATGGGCATACCAGAGCCTTCAGCCCCTGCAAACGAATTCCAAATGCATATACCACCTTATGCATCTGGCTTATGTGGGTTCTGGGGAATTGAACCTGGGTCCTTTGGCTTTGCAGGCAAGTACCTTAACTGCTAAGCCATCCCTCTACCCACCCCCCCCATGTAGTATATTTCTTTTTTTAAAAAATAAATTTTATTTATTTATTTGCAAGCAGAGAGAGATAGAAGAGAGACAGAGAGAGAATGTGCACACTAGGGCCTCTAGCCACTCTAAACAAACTCCAGACACATGTACCCCTTTGTGCATCTGGCTTATGTGGGACCTGGGGAATTCAGCTTGGGTCCTTTGGTTTCAAAGGCAAGCACCTTAACTGCTAAGCCATCTCTCCAGTCCCCATGTAGTATATTTCTAATAGGTGAGTAAATCCCTCTAGGTCTCAAGGAAGATTCTATCCACTTCCTTTATTCATTCAACATTAAAGCATTTCACCCCATCTTCCCAAGGTTGACAGATGACATTTAATAGTTATGAGATAATAACAAACTAAAATAAAAAGAATAAAAATATAAATAAATACTGAGCTATCTCTGGTAATGTGGGTTTTATAAGGAGGCAGTAAGTTTTGGCTAACTGTACACTAGACTTGTGGTTTTCAGTCATACACTTAACCTTTTGGGGACTCACTATTGTCATCTGGAAAAATGATGGAGATAAATTATAGACATATTTTTGTACACAACCGACACAGATCTTGGACTATAAGCAGCCCCTCAGCAGTACATTCACTTCTGGTTACTTTCATATAATGCAAACTTAGGATCTGGCTTAGAACTTTCCATCTCACCTCAACCTTCATTTATTTTTAGCAATTTAGTCCTGAAATTCTTCTACTTCCTGTTTTCCCATCCCCCTTTTCTTCTGTTTCCAATCCTCAATCACATCTTGCTGCCTTTTGAACTTGTAGTTAATTTCCTATTAACTTTCTGTTTCTTCTATCCATCTCCTCCTAGTCTCTCTTGCCTAGGAGGGCCAGTATCCCGCTTCTATTTGTTTGTTTGAGACAGGACTCTTTATGTAGTCCAGGGTTGCTTGGGACTGGTGATTCTCCTGCTTCAGTCTCCTGAGTGCTAGGTTTACAGGGGTGTACCATTATGCCTGGCTTCAGGACCCTGTTTCTGTCATTCAAATAACTTCCTTCAGTAACCAGTGGTTCTTGGCACAACTCTCCTTCTGTAGCACCCACTAGCCAAATTCTAAACTTTGGTCACTACTACAGTCAAACTCCTCGGTTTCAACATGGACACTGAGTGTTGCTGGAGAAGCAAAATGATGGCAGAATTGAGGTACCACAAATTGAACCCAGTGCCTCATTTCCTTATTTCTAGGACCACTCCCCCCTACCCTCACCCAAATATATGCATTCTCATTTTCTTTTTTTCTTTTTCTTTATCTATTTGAAGAGAGAGAGAGAGAGAAAGAGAGAGAATGGGTGCGCTAGGGCCTACAGCCCCTGCAAATGAACTCCAGATACATGCACCTCCTTGTGCATCTGGCTTACGTGGGTCCTGGGGAATTGAACCTGGGTCCTTTGGCTTTGCAGGCAAGTGCCTTAACGGCGAAGCCATCTCTCCAGCCTATGCATACTCATTTTGATCTCTTTTCTTCACCCGGTCTCAGAGGAAGATTATTCACCTTCCCCTTTCCACTTAACCACACCCTTTGAGACACTACCTTAGTAATCTTTCTTTGTTATAGCCTCAATATCTCCTTTATAATTAGTTCCTTTGGGGTCAGCCTACAAACAGTTTTAACTCTCTCCATTTAAGGAGAAAAACCCACCCTTGTAGTGGACTATTATATTGATAAGCACCCTTCCCTTATTCTCTCTGTAGTTACACCCTGAAGTAGTCCTGTATGGACTCCACACTTGACCATGTAATTTGCAAATGTGACACAAGCAGAGTGCACACTCAAAGGTCATTCTTCTTTGGAGACTAACCACCATATTGTACGGAAGGCCATACTGTTTGACGGTGAGAGTAGCCACATGGAATAGGCCAGTCAGGGACCTTTTTGGGAGCGAGGCTAGAGTGCCACCTAGACTCTCCAGATGACCCACTAGCTAGAAGTATACTCAAAAGTGGCCACTGAAGAACCACTTAGTTGACAGGATCCCGAGAAATAATCAATCATCCTTTTAAGTTATAAGCTCCAGAGTGATTTGTTACACAGTAGCAGGTAACCAAACAACCCTAAGATCCCCCCAACAAAATAATGCTTATCTCCACTCTTTCCACTTTCTCCCCTTGTGCAAGCCTTTTGAAGTAGTCGACATTTGTCACATGAATTTCTCAATTTTTTAAACCTACTAGATGTTCTCAGTATTGGCCCTTTCTTACTGTACTGGTCTCATGGACTGCTTCTTCCCCAGTTTCTGTGACTCCTCAAACCCCCGATTCTCTTCCTTCTTCTCTTCCCAGATCTTTTCCATTTCCTCAATGGCCTCTTCTTCCCTTGCCTGCCCTTTTCATATTCTTCGGGTTTGTCCTCGGTTATTATTATTATTATTTTTTTACTTCACACTGCCTGAGCGATCTCTTTCACTGCATGATTTCAACTATTACCATATGTTGTTGATGATTCCTGAATCCAGGTGCTAGATATTAGTTTAGGCCCTATGAACAAAACACAATATGGAAAACAGGCATATACCTAAAACTGTACACCAATACATGTATAGCAGTTTTCTGTGAGCACCAAACCATCTCCTGTCTCCCATGCCTTCAGTCTTATCTCCTCGGTCCAGAGTACTTCACCTGCTGTCTGTTGCTCTCCACACCTCCCTTTTCAAGCACATGTAACTTCATAGGTCTTTGCTGGTAGCCCTGTTTTCCCTTCCCATGACGGGCTGGACACCCCCATCTCATGGTGATACTCTGGCTATAGATTTCCTTTGTGCTTTGTGTATTTTAATTGTCCTTTAATGTGCTGCTCCTCATTAGCCATGTGGTTTCTTGAGGGCAAAGACCATTCTTAATAAAGTGGCAGCTTTCAGAGTTGACACGCAGTGCTCAGTGTATCAGCTGTGCCTGGTAATATGTGTTGGACAAATGATTGTTGAAGGTCTGAATTGCAGATTCTCTTTTTAAGGTCCGGTGGGTTTCCATCCAAGTTGAGATTTATATATGATATTTAATTAATTTATTTATTTAAGAGAGAGGGAGGCAGATAGAAAGAAAATGGGCATGCCAAGTTCTCTAGCCACTACAGACTCTAGATGCATGTATCACTTTGTGCATCTGGCTTTACGTAGGTACCGGGGAATTGAACCTGGGTTCTTAGGCTTCCTAGGCAAGCACCTTAACCACTAAGCCACCTCTCTAGCCCTCATATTTTTAAAGCATAATTGATCTATAATTGTAGAATGTAAGTCAAAGAAGTTTGGAGTCTACAGACATATTTAGATTATTAAACTAGTTGGTACTTCCCATTTCCCTCAGTGTTCTAGTAATGTTTTTTTCTAACATGAAAATCTCCTGTTCCTCTAAGATTTGACAGTATTTACCCATATTTCTGGTTACCTGATGGTAGAGGCAGATTTTAAAAATGTTTTCTTACTTTCTTCTATTACTTTTCACAACTTTTCTATATCTTGTACCTTAAATTATTTTGTTTATTTTATTTGAAAGAAAGAGAGAGGCAGATAGAGACAGATAGAGAGAGCATGGATGCACCAGGGCCTCTAGCCACTACAAACGAACTCCAGATGCATGTGCCACCTTGTGCATCTGGTTTTACATGGGTACTGAGGAATTGAACCTGGGTTCTTTGGCTTTGCAGGCAAAAGCAACATCTCCAGCCCTATTTTGTTTATTATTAAGGAGGAATATTTATCTGATTGCTATTTTTTAATTTAAGAACATGATTATGTGTAGCTATATATTGAAAATATAGATATCATATATTTTGTCTCAATTCTACTTATGTTTTGAAAATTTATTTTATTTATTTGAGAGAGAAATAGGGAGAGAGAAAGAGAGAGAGAGGGATGGTGTGCAGCAGAGTCTTCAGCTGCTGCAAATGAACTCCAAATGCATGTGCCACCTTATGCATATGGCTTACATGGGTCCTGGAGAATCAAACTTGGGTCCTTTGGCTTTGCAGGCAAATGCCTTAACCGCTAAACCATCTCTCCAGCCCTCAATTCTACTTTTGCTTTCTTCTTTTCTCTTCAATAGGATTGCTATTATACCTGGGCATTGTCATGCAAACCTGTAATCCCAGCACTTGGAAGACTGAGGCAGGAGGATTGCAACTTTGAGTTTACTGAGCCCTTATATGAAAATAGTTTGTATTTCAGTTCATGAAATATGATCTACTAATTATGCTTTAAAGTTATATTGTGCATACTTTTGAATTTTTTTTTTTTTTTTTTTTTTTGAGATAGGGTCTCAATCTAGCACAGGCTGACCTGGAATTCACTAGGTAGTCTCAGGGTAGCCTCTAACTCATGACAATCTTCCCACCTCAAAGGAGTATGACACCACACCTGGCTTTGAATTCATTTTTGGTGCAAATTCTATTTACTCTGTCAGAAGACTTCTTGGAGGGGCAGTGCTGGTAATATGCATAGCCTAAAACACAATGGGCTCCAAATACTAAGGTGTGTTTCTTTTGTCCTGTTCCCTATTGTTGCCCTGACTATCCTGTGTGATAATTGCTTGCTTGTGATTTCCCCTTGACTAAATTAGCCTTGTTTACCATAGTGGCCCAGTAAACACTCAAAATATTTGCTCACCAAGTAAGTAAATATCAGTGGAGTTTCTGTTTTGAAACAAATGTGGGTTCCTTATCTTCTTCAACGGTACCTGGTCTAATAGTTATACTTGTTTGACTTCAGGGATTTCAAGGCATGTTTCTTAGTGTTCCTTTTGTATTTTCATACTGACATATGAAGTATATTCTACTTTTAGCTATTTGAAAGCTTGTCACCCTGTTGTTGATTGAAGTCACAGTTTTCTTACAATATCTTACTTAAAAAAATTTTGTAATTAAAAAAAAAAAAGAATGGGGCTTTCTCTGAGGCCTAAGGACCCCAGTTCAGTTCCCCAGATCCCATATGAACCAGATGCACAAGGTGGGGCATGCATCTGGAGTCCATCTGTAGTGGCTGGAAGCCCTGACATGGCCATTTTCTCTCTCTATATATATCTGCCTCTGTCTCTCTCTCTCAGATAAATAAAATATTTTTTAAAAAAAATTTATAATCAAACTGAAGTCTTTTGATTCATTTTCAAGGCAAAAAATATATTTATATGATATAATCATTTAATGAATATATTAGTTATATGTTCCCATATGACAAAGTATCCTAAAGTTGAGGTTTAAAATACCAAACAGTCATTATGTTCCAGAATGTGTTCTGTCTCTTGGGGTCTCTTTAAGTTTGTAATCAAGGTGTTGGCTGGGGCTACCACAGGAGGATTCCCTTCCAAGCTCACTCATGTGGCTGTTAGCAGGTGTCAAGTTCTGGCTGGCTGTTGGTGGGTGATACCAGCTTCTTGTCACCTGGGTCTATCTACAGTGCAGCTCCAACATGGCAGTACTTAGAGCTAAAAATGGAGAAGGAGAGATGAAGAAAGAGATGGGAACAAGACTAGATCCTTCTGTAACCTAATCTCAAAAATAATATCCCATCACCTTTTTCTGTATTTTTAAATTTTATTTATTTTTAAAATATTTTTAAATTTTTATTTATTTACTTGAGAGACAGAGAGAGAGGGAGGCAGAGAGAGAAGGAAACAGAAAGAATTGTCATGCTAGGGCCTCCAGCCATTGCAAAGGAACTTTAGATGTATATGCCACCTTGTACACCTGGCTTACATGGGTCCAAGGGAATTGAACCTGGGTCCTTTGGCTTTGCAGGTAAGTGCCTTAACTGCTAAGCCATCCCTTCAGTCCTGCTTATTTATTTATTTTGTGTGTGTGTGTGTGTGTGTGTGTGAGAGAGAGAGAGAGAGAGAGAGAGAGAGAAGCAGAGAGAGAGAGAGAGAGAGAGAGAAACAGAGAGAGAGAGAGAGAGAGAGAGAGAGAATGGAAGAGGCAAATAGAAAGACAGAGAGATAATGGGCACAACTGGA
Organism: Orientallactaga sibirica; assembly: GCA_036365145.1. Classification (NCBI taxonomy): domain Eukaryota; kingdom Metazoa; phylum Chordata; class Mammalia; order Rodentia; family Dipodidae; genus Orientallactaga; species Orientallactaga sibirica. The sequence goes on along the minus strand of JAEOAD010000031.1, from coordinate 3,346,028 downwards.
CCTCTAGCCACTGCAAACAAACTCCAGATGCATTCTGCACCTTGTGCATCTGGCTTTATGTGGATACTAGGGACTCAAACCCAGATCCTCAGGCTTTGAAGAAGTACCTTAACTGCTAAGCCATCTCCCCAGCCCCCTCTATCACTTTTTCTATATTTCATCTTAACTATTGGTTTCTTCTTGATGAAGAATAATATTTTGTTTACTGGTCACCTGTCAGGCCAATTCTGTTCTCCCCAGCTATTGTTTTCCCTTTAAATATTTTATTGACTTATTTTACATTTTGTTTATCATTTTTGATACTGTCATTTATTTGAATGAATAGATTTTTTAGTAGTTTTTCATTTGGCTTTTAATGAAGACCTGGTTTCAACTCTTTTGGATATAGTTTTCTTGTGTTCACCCTTTCATACTGACCTGTTCATTGATTGATGTGCTAAATTCCCTTATCTCACTGGAAATAGAAAACAGGTCTGTCTTCAAATTAACCTACTTCAGGAGGAAGGGTTTCCTTTGAGGGGAATCTTACATATGCTTTAGTGCTGCAATGTTTTTCATAGATCCTGTATTTTTTTTTTTTTTTTTGAGGTAGGGTTTCACTTTAGCTCAGGCTGACCTGGAATTCACTCTGTCTATAGTCTCAGGGTGGCTTTGAATTCATGGTGATCCTCCTACCTCTGTCTCTTGTGCTGGGATTAAAGATGTGCGTCACCGTGCCTGGGCTTCTGTATTTGTTCTTATTTTTGAGTTTGACCTTTTTTTTCTCTCTCTCTAAAAATCTTTGCTGTGTTTGTCTGGAAGACCTGAGAGACTAGATCACTTAAAAAAGCCACATCCCATGATTCATTTGAACATGGAGAGCTCTCCCTGGGACTAGTGCCAAAGGTTCAATCAAAAGCTGCCAATGACTCCCTTAGGAAGTTCCTGGATCTGAAAATGAAGGATAGACCATGAATAGCTACAGGTTAGCGAGTCTAAATCTTTCTTAGAATAATACTGGAGTATAAATCAATCAGTAGATGTAGGTCACTCATCTTTCTTCTGTTGAATGGCTGAGCAAAGAGAATCTTGAAAAGACCAGCTCTTTCTTATTATTGCTAGTGAATTTCTTATTAATGCTTTGTTTTGGCTCATGTTTGGACATTTCTTTTATATCTTATGCCTCTTCAGAAAATGTCTAGTCTAAACTTAAAATCACTATTTAATCTATCAATATATTTCCCCTTATTTTGAGCTTTTGGTCTCCGTATCCCATTCCATCCCTTTGGGTTCATTTTTACTTCTTGTCTGAAGTAAGTCCTTTGGTAACCTTGAGTGAGGATCTGTGAATTGTAAATACCCTGAGATTTCATAAATTTGAAAAGGCCTTGATTTTGTTCTTCAACATGAATGGCAGTTTGGTTGTGTTAAGAATTTCCTTCTGCACATTGGTGATACACCAGTAGAATTGGCCTGGCTCCTAATACTGTTGATGAGTAGTCTGCTGTTGCTTGAATCATAATTATCTTGCCAGTAATCTATCTTGTCTGTTACATGGATTAATATTTCTCTATATCCTGAATTTTCTGAAGTTTTATAAGAAATGTGTCTAGGAATGATTTCTTTTCAGCTATCCTGGTCAGCATTTTATTTTTGCTTTTGTTTTTGTTTTTTTTGTGGTAGGTTCTCACTCTAGCTCAGGCAGACCTGGAATTAACTATGAAGTCTCAGGATGGCCTCAAACTCATGGCGATCCTCCTGCCTCTGCCTCCCGAGTGCTGGGATTAAAGGCGTGCACCACCACGTCCAGCCCTGCTCAGCATTTTATATGCCCTTTCAATATGAAGGAAAGTTTCCAATCCACATTTCTTTGGCTATTGTTTGCCCTCATTTTCTTTTATCTTCTTACAACTACTCTTAGACTTATGTTAGAAGCCATTACTCAGCTTCTGGGTTTCTGCAATGAATTTCTGTAATTGCTTTTTTCTGTCTTTTTAAAAAAAATTTATTTATTTGCAAGCAGAGATAGAAGAGAGGCAGACAGAGAGAGAATGGGCATGCCAGGGCCTCTAAACACTGCAAACAAACTCCAGATGCATGTGCCCCTCCTGCATCTGGCTTACATGGGTCCTGGAGAATCGAACCGGGATCCTTTGGCTTCGCAGGCAAACGCCTTAACAGCTAAGGCATCTCTCCAGCCCCTTTTTTCTGTCTTTTTAAAATATTTTATTTTTATTTATTTGAGAGAGAGAGATACAGAAATAGTCAGGGGGAGAGAGAGAGAGAGAAAGAGAGAAAGAGAGAGAGAAAGAAAGAGAGACAGAGAGAGAGAGAAAGAGAGAGAGAGTGAAAATGGGCAGACCAGGGCCTCCAGCCACTGCAAACAAACTTCAGATGTGTGCGTCCCCTTGTGCATCTGGCTTACATGGGTCTTGGGGAATTGAACCTGGGTTCTTTGGCTTTGTAGGCTACCCCATTAACATCTAAGCCATCTCTCCAGCCCTATAATTGCTCTATTCTTGAAAAGTTATTTTCTCTTTGATTCTTGGTAAAGTCCTGATATGTTTTTATTTCCAGTTCACTTTCTTTTTGTGTTCAAGGTAGAGGGTTATTTTTGCATCCATGGATATATTGTCTATTTCTAAAATTCATAATAAATTATTTTTTACATTATTTTATTTCTGCTTATTTTGTTTCAGAACTTTATTTATTTATTTATTTTGAGGTAGGGTCTTACTCTAGCCTAGGCTGATTGGGAATTTACTCTGTAGTCTCAGCGTAGCCTTGAACTCACGATATGATCCTCCTACCTCAGCCTCCAGAGTTCTGGGATTAAAGGCATATACCACTATGCCCAGCAAAACTTTGTATTCTTTTATGGATGTTATTTATTCATTCGTTCCTTTGAAGACCTTAAAATAGTTATTTTAGTGCCACTTTGAGAAAGCTCTATTATTATCATTTCATCTACAGTGAATTTACCTACTAATTGTTGGTTTAAAACTTCAAGACAGGAAAGACCAGACTTATGGTCACTGAGATTACAGTGGGACTCTTTTTCACTAGTATAGTCTGTTAAAAAAAAAAGTACTGCCACCAGGACCTGTAGTTCTTTAAGTTGACACATTCCTAGGCATATTTTGCATCCAGGACCTGAGAAAAGTCATCATATTTCTCAGGGTTTGGCTCTGTGTTTCTCTATGATGATAGTAGCTTTAGATCCACAAAAAGAACACATTAGTTCTGCCTACGAATTATGACCTTGTTTGTCAATAAATTTCCAGTCCCTCATGCTTATTTTCTTTTTGAGCATAAGTAGATATTACTGATGTTCTGTTTTTAGACTATGTGGTAGTTTGAATAGATGGACCCCAATATATTCAGGATTTTATTACAGTTTGTAATTTAGATTTGTAGCCAAGTGGCTAGAGGAGGTGTCACTGTGGGTGGATCCTAGGTCACAGCCCTAAGGTGTGGAGATAGATTTGGAATTCCAGTCTAAAGATATGCAAAGTGCCTGGGTTCTGCCTGGTATTCCTGAAGTGTGCTTGTGTGTGGTGCTGGGTGGTGGCTTGGGGCTTTTCTCTCTCTGCTTGGTTCTGTGAAAGTAGGCCAGCTTCTTCTGCCATTGTGGAACTTCCCCTGGATCTGTAATTTTCAAATAAATCCCTTCTTCTAAAACTGTGTCTGGTCTGGAAGTTCATCTCAGTGATGTGAGGATGTCTGCCACAGAATTGGTACCAGGAATGGGGTTAGATGAATCTGACCTTGTGGATTTTGAGCTTTTGGAACTTTTCTTTGGGAGGAATGGGCATGGACTTGGTACTTGCAACTGAAGATACCTTCTGGAGTGGTAAGCCAAGTATTATGGGCTATTTTGATGAGAGTTTGAAAATGCTAAGTACAGAAACAATTGAACTTGGAGACTTTGCTTATGAACTTTCTAAGGGGAAAGAAAGATTGCAGACTTTGTTGGAACTGGGGGATACTGGCATAAGGGTTGTCTGTGTTCTGCTGCCCAGGCCCAGAGAGTTTGATCAAGGTTAAATTTGTAATGGATTGATGTGCTTCGCTAAGGATATTGGACTGAGAGATTTAAGATGTTAAGTTGGAAAAACTCAAGCAATTTAAAATTGAGACTGGTTTTAGGTTATTGAAGCTGCTATTGTCAAACACATGAACAATCTTAAGGAAGATGGTCCAATGGCTTTACATTAAAACAATGGAGAGAATGCCTTGAAAGAGTCAAACCAATACCATGACAGGCTTCAATAAGATATTTCCTAGCTAGGTCTAAGTTTTAATTTCTCAAGAAGCCTGAACTAAATTCTGGGAGAACAGAACAAAGAACAAATCATTTCCTGGAAGGTTTCAGGGATGTCTAAGGCCATTCCCCCTTTCTTGGCCCCGGCCAATCAGAAGTAAAAGAATGTGAGATATGCTTACTGGCCACTTAACTGGCCACTTTAGAAAGATTTACCTTCCCTAGAGCCCCCCTTAGCTCATGTGCACCAAATTATAACCAGTCAGGAGTGCACAAGTATTATATCTTTCAAAGTAGCCAATTATGTTAGAGGTCTTTGTTTAACTGTCTTTAAAAGAGCCAGAAAGTTCTTCTCGGGGTCACCATTTGGTGCAAATGGTGGACCCCTGCATGCTGGACGTCTCTGCACAATAAACGCTCTATGTTTTTACATGCTATATGAGTCTGCGTCTCCCTTCAGTGATTTTCGATTTTCAGACCCTAATAGCCTGAGGAGAGAGTATGATAGAAATGCAAATTCTTTTGGAAAGAGTTGGCAGGAGAAGGAACCTAGTTTTCAAGGTTACGATTTATTTACTCCCTGAATTAAGAATATGGCTGTGTCCTGCACACCTGGTATTGGTTTTGGGAGTATGAAAAGTGTGTAGAATGGTCTTGAAGTGCACACATGGTTCCAGGAGCTGCTGCTGAGACAGAGCATATAGATAGAGTTTGATGACCCTGATAGGCTGGCAAAGCCATTGGAAGATGGACCGTGGTTTGCATGGAGACCCAAAGATGTTTTGGATATACAAGGACTGTGCAAGGGTTACCATGGAACACTGCTGACCTGGAATGAATGCTTTCCCTGACTATACCACCAGCTGGAGGGACAAAATTGGAAAATCTGTAGATTGTCTGTCACTGGTTGTGATATTGGATTTGAACTGCAGATGTTTGATGTTTGTTTGATGATTATTGGGTTTGTATTGTTCCACTCTCCTTGCTATGCCTTATAACAGTTGAAAATGTTTACTCTGTGCCTTTATATATTAAAGGTATATAACTTGTTTTGATTTTATAGGACTCATAGCAAAGAGACTATCTATCTTAAATCTCAAATGAGACTTAAATCTCAGATGAGACTTAGGACTTTGGAAGATCTTAAATTGACAAAGACTGTGGGGACCTTTGAATTATACAATTTATAATGTAGATGACTAGGAATCTATTGGGGCCCAGGGGTAGACTGTGGTACAATGGCAATATATTCAGGATTTTATTACAGTTTGTAATTTAGATCTGCAGCCACCTGGTTGCAGGAGGTGTCACTGTGGGTGGATCCTAGGTTACAGCCCTAAGGTGTTGAGATAGATTTGGAATCCCAGTCTAAAGATATGCAAAGTCCTGAAGTGTGCTTGTGTGTGGTGCTGGGTGGTGGCTTGGGGCTTTTCTCTCTCTGTTTGGACCTGTGAAAGTGGGCTAGCTTCTTCCACCATTATGGAATTTCCCTTGGATCTGTAATTTTCAAATAAATCCTTTCCTCCGTAACTGTGCTTGGTCTGGAAGTTCATCTCAGTGACATGAGGCTGTCTGCCATATATTGTATTTATCATTGTCATGTATTTAGATTTGGAAAGGGGCCTCAACTATGAACTTAGCTTTTGATATAAGTCCTGCTTGAAAATGGGTAATTTATATTAGAGATTTCCTATCAGTTTCATGTCTTTTAAGTGTCTACATTTCCATAGATGTTCCCACTTCTAATAACAACTTAAAATTGTACTTCCAACAAGTATTGTATTTGATTCTGTAACTATGAAGTCTTATTTTAATTACCTATGTTAAAAATCAGCATAATTACATTATATATTATCCTTCTACCCACTGCTTCTGTCTAACCTTTAAATGAGTTATGAATCTCTTGACTGTGGAACTATGCCAAGGGACATGACCATGATACTCAGCAACTCTAGTGGATTACTTCCAGTTTATACTTTTCTTGTTTATACAGATTTGGTTTAGTCTTTCAGGTAGATATTACTGATGAATTTTCTCCTGTCCCAGTACAGTGCTGGAGCCTGGGGCCAATGAAGCATGCTAGACATGGGCCAGTCAAGGCCCCTCTGCACCCAGGGAAGTTCTGGATCCCAGAGAACACATGTTATTCTGATGTAGTCATAGAATTGCATTTGTGTAACTGCCAGAACAAAATGGAAAATAGGGGAGGATGATATCTGTGTTGATGATCAGGGAAAGGATTTGAGGTGATGGTCACTCAGCTTTTCTTTTCCACAGTTGCCAATGTGTAGTTGTAACTTCTCTTCTTCACTTACTTCATCACAAACAGCACATACATGTGTGCTTGTGTTGTGTCACGAATGTACACATGAATGTTTGTGTCCTCTTCTGTATTTAATATCTGTAACTACAAGGCAAAAAATTCTCAGAAAGTTGTCTTGTTCCCTGTTGTTCACTTTATGGGAAGGCCTCCTGTCTAGAGTTTAATATGAAATGCTAGGAGCATAGCTCTGAAGGACACTGAGAAAGAAAAAGCTCTGGACTCGGATTAGGAGATAAATACACACTCTAGTGGAAATGAAGCTGAGGGACAAAGAGCTGCTTTCTGTTGGTTGGTTTGAAGTCAGGGTCTCACCATGGAGCCCAGGCTTTGCGCTCAAGTCCCTTCTGCCCATTCACCCTGCTGCATTCTGGCTTTGACAGCCTTTAGTGTCATGTAGCCAAGAGGACTGATCTTACCCACATAGCCTGAGATAGATCATGCTGCAGAATGAAGGATTCCTGGGAAGATGTGGGCAATAGGAAGAGCACTTTTACAATTCTCTTCCATTTTCTATTCTGGTGGTTTAAGCTGAGAAGAATCAAATATAGAAATTCATCAATACTTGTCATAATGTTTGTCCTATATGTAGAATAGACATGGGAATTCTGTCTGCTATTAAGTTTCTCCATTTTACATTTTAAATTTATCTTTTATGCATGTGTATGGGTATATGTACGGACGTGTGTGTGTGTGTGTGTGTGTGTGTGTGTGCGCACATGAATGCATGCATGTGAAGGCCAGAACGTCAGGTGTTCTTGCTCCACTTTGTTTCTGAGACAAGGTATCTCATCTGCTGGGTTTAGCAATTAGGCCAGACTGGCTGGCCAACAAGCTGCCTCAAGGATTCTCCTGTCTCCATTTCCTCAGTGCTGGGGTCATAAGCATGTGAATACCACCACACCTGGCATTTTTTATGTGGGTTCTGGGGAATCAAACTCAGGTCTTCATGATTCTGTCACAAACACTTTGTCACCTGAGGTATCTCCCCTGCCCCACTTATTAAGTTTTCTTTCCAATTTTGTTAATCGTATAATAAAGGAGGTGTGTCAAATGACTCTGCCTCAATACTTGTGCCTGTGACAAGAATACACTCTGATTTGTTTTCTGAGGTAGGGTCTCACTCTAGCCCAGGCTAACCTGTAATTCACCATGTAGTCTCTGGCTGGTCTCAAACTCACAAGGATCCTCCTACCTCTGCCTCCCGAGTGCTGGGACTAAAGGTGTGTGCCACCATGCTCAGCACACTGATATTTTATTCAGCTCTAGTCTAGCCTATTCTGTCAGTTCCTTTTTCCCCTATGTTTTATTTTTATTTATTTATTTGAGAGAGAGATACAGAAGTAGCCAGGTAAAGAGAGAGAAAGAACAGGTGCACCAGGGCCTCCAGCCACTGCAAACGAACTCCAGATGCATGCACCCCCTTGTGCATCTGGCTTACATGGGTCCTGGAGAATTGGGCCTCGAACCAGGGTCCTTAGGTTTCACAGGCAAGCGTTTAACTGCTAAGCCATCTCTCCAGCCCCTTTCCCCCCTGTTTTTTTAAAAATTACAACAGTTCATTATACCAATTATTTATTGAAATCTTAACAATAACATTCTTTAGTTATGTTTCACCCTGCTGAAACATAGTTTGCTAGCATTTTTGTAGTTAATAGTTTATATACTTTTTGTATATAATGTATATAAAATACATATCCATATTGTATAATTGTATGTTGTGTACATTATATATATTGTATAATGTGTAATAATTTATACATTGTATAATAAATGCATCCAGTATATAAACAATTGTATATTCATTATTTACAAGTATACATGATTTATGTAAACTTCACTAATACTCTATTATTTAAAAAAACTTTTTATTGACAACTTCCATAAATATAGGCAATATACCATGATACAATCTCTTCCCATCACCCTCCCTTTTCTCCTTCACAAGCACCCCCTCCACTGAATCACTTCTTTCCAATTAGTCTCACTTCTATTTTGATATTATCTTTTTTCCCTCCTTTTATGCAGGTCTTGTGTAGGTACTAGCAGGGCACTGTGAGATCATGGATACCAAGGCCACTTTGTGTTAGAAAGATAGTATCGTAACGCACTCCTCCCCTTCTTTTGACTCTTACATTCTTTCCACCACCTCTTCTGCAATGGTCCCTGAGGGTGTAAGGGTGAGATAGAGACTTCTCAATGTTGAAGGGTCACTTCTCAGCACCTTGGCGAGTTTTGAGTCAACCCAGAGGTCACCACCATCTGAAAACAGAAACTTCTCTAACCAAAACTAAGAATAACATTAATATATGGGCAAAAATACAAGTATTTAGAGGGGAGTTTAGTGCTCATAATATATCCATTTGGTTAGACAATAGTAGTAGTTTCCCATGTAGAGCTTATGATCTCCTCATCCATAGGCTTTTGATTAGGTTTTCAGTTCCAGGCAAGAATTCTTTCTCATGGAGCAGGCCTGAAATCCAATCAGAGAGAAGCTGGTTTCCCCCATAACAGATCTGCCACCATTGCGTCTTTTGGTATATTTGGTGTGGTTTGCCAGATGTAAAGCTTGCAGGTCCACTGCTCGTTAACACTGTTGATGACTTTCCTCTCCTACCAGGCTCCATAGCACTTTCTAGCATCCTGCCAGCTAGTCAACACAGAGGAGGCTTCCAGCTCAGCTCCACTTTGATTTCTGAGTGACCTACAGCCCAAGCATGTGGAGTTTTCAGCAATAGGGTCTTACCATGTAGTTCTGGTAGGCAACCATGAGCCTTGACAATAGCCTGTAATGTTTTAGGGGAACTAGAGACTTTCCTGGCCAACAACTCACCCCTGGCACTGAAATTTTTTCCAATAACAGTCTGTGGTTTCCAGATACATCATTATCTAACTCCTCAGGATACTTCTGCCCAAACTCTTTCTTTTTAAACATATATACTATTAGCTTCTGAACAAGTAGGTTTCCATATGACTTATTCATAACATTTTCAAGGTTACTACCTCCTTCTACCCCTTCTGATTTTAAGTCTGTAAATATCCTCCAGGCCTAGTGGCTTAGGCCTATAATCCTAGCTACTTGGGAGGTTTAAGCAGGAAGATTGCAAGGTCAAGGCCTGCCTGCACTACAAAATATGTTCAGTGCTAGCCTGGGCAACTTAGCATGACCCTGTTTCAAAATATAAAGCCAAAAGAGCTGAGTCTGATGGCTCAGGCCTATAATCCCAGCTACTTGGGAGGCTGAGGCAAGCAGGATCACAAATTTAAGGATTGCATGGACTATAGCATGTGTTCAAAACCATTCTGGGCACTTAATGAAACCTTGCTTCAAAGTGAAAAATAAAAATAGGGCTGGGGGTGTAGTTCAGTGTTAGGGTACTTGCAAAGCCTGCACAGGACCTGGGTTTAGTCCCTAATACACAAAGAAAAGCTATCAAATATCACTGAACAGATCCAATAGAATATTATTCAGCTTTAAAAAGGAAGAAAATCCTGTCACATGGTAAACATAGATAAACTTAAGGACATTATCCCAGGTGAAATAAATCACTCACAAAAAGACAAGTATTGCATGAGAGCTTATAGTAGCTGAATTCACAGGGAGGGTCCAGAATGGTGATTGCCATTTTAGAAATGGGTGAAAGAGAAAAATGAAGAGCTGTTTAATGGGTTTAGGTGGGTATCGATAAAAGCATTAACATAGATTGTACAACAGTGTGAACTCACTGACCACTGAGGAGCTGAACACATAGACTTGGTTATCGTGCATTTAGAACATTTACCACAACTACAATAAAATAAAACCCTAATACAGCACAATGACATATCTTGGCTGAGCAAATAGGCTTGTATGGGAACACAGAAGGGAGACCTGTGCCCAGGCAAGACAACCTCTGGAAGAAGTGGCATGGAAAACAGGACCTAAGGGGTGAATTCAGTTAACCTCTAAAGGTGTACAGGGCAGTTCTCAAGGACACGGACCGTGAAGCTGTTCCACAGCCACTGCCCAGCCTTTATCAAACACTATGCAGGTCACCACAGACAAATAGCTTCCTGCTCCCAGTCTCTACCTACACACGGATGCCAGATTGATTTTTTTTTTTTCACAACACCAACTGGATCATGTCACCCTCCCACCTTCCTGGCTAATCCTTCTAGAGCCCTTTTCACCTGGCCCCACCCTGGCTCTCCAGAGTCACACTTCCATTACTCCCCCGTGTGAACTCTTGCACCGGCCCTATCCTTCTACGATTGTTCCTTGAACATAGCTTATTAGTTCCCGCCTCAGCACCTTTGCTTATGGAATGTCTCCCCTCAGGAACACTCTCCCTCTTCTCCTCAAGCCCTGGTCCTGCTTGTTCCTTCAAGTACCCCCTTCCACTCCTCAGGAACCATTCCGTTTCTGGAACCTGCAACACATCATTTTACATTTGCTGTCTGGTCGCTTAATAACACCCCCTCCTTACTCCCGCCACCACGCACACATTCCCAGGGGAACAGCATCTTCCTCATGTCTGAGTCCTTAGTGCTCAGTGGTACATGCAAGGGGCTAACAACCCTTAACACATGCCAGGCACCCACTAATAATGAGGCCTCATGATGAGCAGCTTATCCCTGGCCAGTGGGAGCTGGCAGACCTGAGGCTGATGTCCACCAGGGAAGCGGCCTGTTTACCCTCAGCACTGCCCCCATCCCACCTCCAGCCCCATTCTATCTCCTCCTGACATTCTTGAGCTGAGCATCTCCTCACCAGGCTCTCCAGATGCTTAACAGGATTATCTGCCTAGCCGCACACAGCCCTCCCAGAGCCAGCGACCTCCATCCAGAGAGAGATGCAGAGGCTTGAAAAAGGCACAAAGGCACATTTTCTTAAAGCTCAAAGCTCTGTGACACATGGAAGATACACTTCGCATGTGGGTGGGGTGGGGGGAATCAGGTGAAGGCCTTGCAATGATTAGAAGTAAAGCCGGTGGCTTCACTGAGAACAGCCGCTTCCCCCGCCTGGAGTTGTACAGAAGTATTCTGTTGGCAAATGTAGCCTCTCGGGCTGCAGAGGAGTGGGAGCAGGAGAGGGAGGCGGTGCGAGTGGGGAAACCCACCTGGATGCCATCAGTCTTGCCAGAGTAAACAGAGCTGACAGGAGTGCTTGCCGGCAGCCTGGTACAGGTTAGGGGGGGTCACCGAAGCGGCCCAGTGACCTGCCTGCCTTAAGGTAGAGACGCTCTGGAATCTGTCACAGAGGACAGAGCTGAAAGCTCATTCCTCCCGGAATGAACTCGTTTCCTGGCATTCCACACAGTTGGGAGTGCACCCGCTTTAAAAATGTTCTCAAATGTAAATCCGAGCTGGGATCAAATGCAACTTTTGAAGCCAAACAAAAGTAAAGATCTCCTCCCCAATCTCAAAGTAGGACTTGTGTGATAGATGTCACTAGCCATAAAAATGACTTTTGTAAAGCTTTTCCATTTTCTTGAACCTTGAGGGTTTAGAAGACATGGTTATATTTATAATGACAAACCCACTGCTAAATTATCTAAACATTTCCAACACAACAGCGGGATCACTTAAGCAAAAGTCCCTTGCTAAAAATCTCATTATAATATTGAAAACAACCCTGACTATCCTATAATAATATGGGAGATAGAAACCTCATTTTATGAGAACAAAAATCCCCAAAGACCCAATCCTTTTCAGCAAGTGCAAATGTGAAAGAGATAGCTGTAGCATAATTAGCTCTTTTCGGGAGAGTCTTCTTAAAGTAGGGAATAAACTGTAAATAAGCGTTTGAATAACCAGCTGGGCGTGGTGGCGCACGTCTTTAATCCCAGCACTCAGGAGGCGGAGATAGGAGGATCGCCGTGAGTTCAAGGCCACCCTGAAACTACATAGTGAATTCCAGGTGAGCCTGAGCTAGTGTGAAACCCTACCTCGAAAAGTCAAAAAAAAAAAAAAAAAAAAAAAAAAAAAAAAAGAAAAAGTTTGGATAACCAACAAGGTTTTTGAATCGGGAACCCTAGAACTAGTCTTATTTATTCCTCCTTCAGCCGGTTCTGTAGGCCTATTTTGTGCTTTGAACATGTGCTGGCAGAGGACGTGAAGGTCACAAAACATTCAAACTCATGGCCACAGTTCCCTTGCTCAAAAGATCCAAGTGGTGCTGTATAAGGTTGAAGAGAAGCAGTCACCCGGTCACCTTCTAAACCTGTCTATGCTCTGCCAAGATGTCCTGCTGATGTGTTATGTGACCTTGGGCAAGTCACTTCACCAGCCCCTGTCTTGTTTCTTCACCTATAAAACAAAGATAGTAAAACCCTGGTGCCTCCCGGGCATTCCTGGCACTAATAAGGGCTCATAAAGTGCTTTGAGATCCTCAGGATGAAAGTCTCTTCAGAATAGTAAAGCTTGATTATTATGCTGCAAACATGACATTCCCAGGAAAACCTTGGTCAGACTCTTACCCCACCTCTCAGGAAGGATTTAATAGTGGAGAGTTGTCATAAGTTCTTAAAGGACGGAGACCTCCATTACAGCTACAAAATATGCTGCAGCAAACTAGTATATTAAGGGCTATTATCATGAATAATTAAGGCCAAGTTCTCCTTACAGATTAATGAACCATGTGTACTTTGTAATGCGGTGGATTTTCATTGTGGCTTTCCCCTAACCGGCTGATGTCACAAAATTCATTTATTCTCAGTGGATTCTCCAGTGTGCACAGATGAGCAGGTTTACTTCACATAATAGGTTGGCAAAGTAAACTTCTGAGGGCTACTTATATATCTACTCTATGAAATATACCCAATTAGAGGCCTCTTTCCCTTCTTAGCACAGAAGAAGAGGTTCATTAATGATAATGAGGGCCTGAACTACACCAGGCCCTGGGTTTGTAATTAATCTTGTACAGGCCTTCCCGTTTGAAAATATTGAAGAATATCAAAGTCATGAACATTGCTCCAGGCTAAAACTCATGCACGTGAACAAGGAAGGGCAGGCTCATGCACAGACGTCTTGGCTGATCTTGGACAATGCTGCTTCTGATGATGCAGTCACCTGAGAAGGCCCAGCCATAATTAGATCAAATGAAAGCCTTGCGATAACTTGCCAAGATTGAATATTAAAATCTATAATTTCTGTATTCAAGCATTTAAAAAGATGCCCAGGGTAAGGGACAGAGCACAGGGTTTAAAAATTCATGGCTAAGAGGAACTAGAGATACTACTGTGTCTATATTCATGACCTAGGTTATCAGTTTTCCCAATATAGTTTTAAATTAAATTTATACTTAAATACAAACACACAAAGTATTGGTGTTACAGTGTATGCTCCTTTTCTATGGTCACTATGTCTTCCTGTGGTCCCCCACCACAATGTCGCCATTGGCACTATCAGTGTGGCTGTGACGGTACTCAGTGAGACAACAACAACAAAATAGATGACCTTCTGATAAAGATAAGGCTCACTTTCAGATTTGTGGAATGCTATTTGTAAAGAAAAAGGTGCTGGGTAACAGGAAAGGGATCATGTCACCTATGTAGCTCTGTCTCAGCAGCTGGAAAACTCATTTGCAACTGATGTAATGGTCAAAAACCAGAAAAAAATAACCAAGGCAACTCATAACCATTAGGTCTGTAGCTAGCAGGATAAATTAAACTTCAAGGGAATCTGTGGTTCTTTTCCTACTCTATGCCTTTATTCAGCAAGTGCTGCTTCCCCCTGTCTAGGAAAATCCTACACACCCTTCCACATCCAGGTCTGAATATCCCTCACTCCGTGGAGCCTTCCTCCATAGTGTAGCCATTGAGACAGGCACTTCCCTCTGGAGTTTTCACAAGTCTGTTTCTATCACCTACTATCCTGCATTTTATTTGCTCACAAGGATTGCAGTCTCTATTTCCCCCTGGGGCTCAAGCCCTCAAACATCAGGACCACATCTTAATCACCTTTGTTCTAACAGGGGTGCCTACTACAAATCCATTCATCCTATGAATGTGGCAAAGTACTGACCAATCAGAGCAGACAATGGCTGTAAACCATCATCAAGACTGTGTAGAATATGGCCCTCCACCATCTGCATGGCAGGTATGAATGCTGATTGAAATAAATTCAATGACAGCCTGAGCTACTGAGGATACTACGGGCTTATTATGACTATGGGAATAGGTGTCAGCATTTTCCTATCTTGAAAAATTTTTTTTTCTTTAAAAAATTATTTGTAAGAGTGCACGCATGCGCGCAGAGAGAGAGAGAGAGAGAGAGAGAGAATTGGTGAGCCAGGGCCTCAGCTAGTGCAATCAAACTCCAGATGCTTGTGCCGCCTAGTGGGCATGTGTGACCTTGTGCTTGCCTCACCTTTGCATGTCTGGCTTATGTAGAACAAGCGCCTTAACTGCTAAGCCATCTCTCCAGCCCCATTTTCCTATCTTTAAAATAATATGGTAATAGTGCCTTCTTCCTGATGTTGCTATGACTCTACAGAGAATCAGATGAAGAAGTGTCTGTATTAGTATAAGTTGATTGTGCTAATGGCCAGGTCACCCATAAAAGTTCTAGAAAAGTAGTCTTAACCTCTCACCTCAGCAGAGGTCATTATCTCTTAAATCATTAGCAATGGCATAGGGAATTTGTTCTGGAGGCTAACAGAAAAGGTTGAATGTGAGAGTCTTGGTGAGGTAACCGGTCTCTT
This sequence comes from Orientallactaga sibirica, assembly GCA_036365145.1. Lineage (NCBI taxonomy): Eukaryota > Metazoa > Chordata > Mammalia > Rodentia > Dipodidae > Orientallactaga > Orientallactaga sibirica. The sequence continues at coordinate 3,330,782 of JAEOAD010000031.1, read as the reverse complement.
CCTTCAGGTGGCCTCCAGCAGGTACAGGGAAGTAGCTAATCTCTAGACAAGCAGCAGCTGATGGAGCACACGCTGGCACCATAGCACCTTTGCTGCTCAACTTTCTCTGCACTGGTCCTAGCATTTCACTACACAGAAGAATCTCCTCTGGTGCTTTTAAAGCCTCTCTTGCCAGGCCATGTCCCAGATGCATTAAACTGTATTCTCCAGGGTGGGCCCCAGGCATAGATATTTTCTAAAGTAACCTTGGGTAATTCCAGTGGGGAGCCAAATTTCAGCACAGAGCCAAGAGCTCAGAAGTGTCAAGGGGTCATAGCACAGATGGCCACAAAGGCAGGGGCTCCTGTGGATGGGTGGGTGTAAGACAACAGGGAGCAGGGGGGCTGTGGTCAGCAGGAAAGTGCATGTCCCACTTAAGGATTCCCAACTTTTAGAAATGAATTCACCATTGAATTCATCAAGCCAAAGGAAACACAGCTGGGCTCTGGATTTGGCTTATTTGGGCTATTGGTTTGCAAGTCTTGTCTGTGCTATTATTGCTTGAGAGGCTGGGGAAAGTTCTCGGAATAAGCCCGGGCCCAGGAAGTACTGCTGAAGTCATCAGCATCATGCTTCCTAAGGATTTTCCCCACATTCTACTCTCCCCCCCCCCGCCCCCAGCCAGTTCTCCACAGATGCTCCTTGTGAATTGGCTTTATTTATTTCACATGCTTCTGCATTTCAGGTGCCTTGAAGATTCCTTTTTAAATGCCACCGCATACATGCCCGTGAAGGTTCAATTTCAACTTGGCAGGGAGTTCTTCTGCGGCGATTACTGCTGACACGGCTCCAGCTGAAGCTATTGTGCACATCCTGCTGCTTAAAGGGGGGAAGTAGGGCAGGTAAGCCAGCTGCTCTTTCCCTGAGGCCAACCGTCAAGGGTTCTTGGGAACGGCTCTCTTTTCAAGACTGTCCTTGCCCCACGGAATCCCTTTCCTGGTAGAGAAGTTGCTGTCACACTTACTGCAGAGGCAGGCTGATACTTTGATTTTAAGCCTCTTTCCTGACTCCCAGCCACTTGTCCCCAGCACAAACTCCACTTTGTTCCTTTAACGTTCTTAGGGTTCAGAAGTCGTTGACTAAACTGGGTGTGGCCTGGACAAGGCTGAACGAGTCCTGTCACATTTTCCTCCCAGCTCATCTCCACCCGTTATTAGTAAGTAATTCCCTCACTGAACTGAGGCTTCAGCAAAGTCCTTATCGCAGGTCACAACAGTTGTCATCAGATTGGGCCTGGGTGAAGACAACCTAAAAACTACATTTCCTCTTCCACTCCCCAACTTACCAAAGAGGGAGCTGATACCCACTTCCCAACTGTAATACCTAAATTTCTTTGTGCTGAATTGCTATTCCTCAGATCGATAACAGTTGAAAACATCCTTCAATGGTAATTTACACAATAAACAAGTGTATGTGAAATGAGTGAATGAATGATGTCTCACTCTGGACCATGGGATGGTAGCAGACAGCCTGTGATTCCACTTTCAGTTCAATGGAACATTTTGAGCATCTGTTCTCATCGTGTCAGTCACTGTGTCAGGACTAGGAACAAAGATGAACAAGTAAGTTGCTGCCCTCAGGGAGCTCCCCGGAGTGTGGGGTGATCCAAGAGTGCTCACTGTGCCAGTGCCCTAACAAAGGGGTGTATGTACAAAGTGCTGTGGGAGCACAAGAAGGAAGTGACTAACTCTGCCTTGGGGCACTGGGAAAGTCTAAGAGAAGCTGGGACATCAGGGCTGGGCTTCAGAGACACTCCCTTTCCCAGCATGAGCTTGACTCCAAGTTTGGGGACAATGTCTTTCTCAGGTCCTTTTTCCCAGACTCCTTTATGAGGACAAAAAAGGGCAGTCAAAGGCTTTAAAGCCCATTCCTTTTTCTCCCTCTTAACAATACCCTCTTCTTCACCCATCACTTGGAGGACCAAACATCCCAAGGAAGGTAAGGGGGTCCTGGGTATTGTTGGTCAGACTCAAATAAAGTGGTAGAAAGTGAGACGAGCTTGGAATGGTCAGGGGGTGGTCAGTGGTAGTGGCCCAGCTCACAAGGCTGGAGCCTTTCATCACTGATATTGCTTAGAATTATTTGTGTATGGAAATCAATGAAAAGCAGATAGACCTGGGCTAGGTAGATGACTTGGTGGATAAAATGCTTGCTATGCAAGCATGAGGACCAGAGTTCATATTCCCAGAACCCATGTGGAATGGAGTGAGCATATAGGCCACCAATAACCCCAGCAGTCAGGAGGCAGAGACCGGATCCTGGGGCTAGCTGTCTCAATAAAGTGGAAAGTGATCAAAGAAGACACCTGACATCAACCCATGACTGCCACATGCTCGTGTGTGCGTGCACACACACGTATAACCTCACACATATGTACCCACACACGTGCTAACACATATGTACCCACACACGTGCTAACACATATGCATATATACTCAAAAAACCAGATAGGCTTTTAGCTAGCTCTTTTACAATTCTCTAAGGACAATGTGCCCTGCTATTTCCTGTACCCAAGGTGGACTACTCCCAGGTTCTTCACCCTATTTGTCAGTGGCTAAATTAACCTTTTGAAAGTTCCAACAACGCCGAAAGCTAAAAAGCTGATTTGCAGGCTGGAGAGATGGCTTAGCAGTTAAGGCACTTGCTGACAAAGCCAAAGGACTTAGGTTCAATTCCCCAGTACCCACATAAAGCCAGATGTACAAAGTGGCACATGTGTCTGGAGTTTGTTTGCAGTGGCTAGAGGCCCTAGCATGCCCATTCCCTCCCCTCCTCTCTTCGCTTCTTTCTCTCTCTCTCCAATAAATAAATAATGTTTTTTTGGAGAGAGACACAGAGAAAGACAGAGAGAGAGGGAGAGGGCGATGGATAGAGATGGGTGTGCCAGCAGCCTCTCAGCTGCTGTGAATGAAATCCAGATGCGTGTGCCCCCTTGTGGTCAAGTGCAGCATTGTGCTCTTGTGTCACTTTGCACCTGGCTAGATGTGGGACCTGGAGATTGGAACTGCTGGAGATTGGAACCAGCGTTCTTAGGCTTAGGAGGCAGGTGCCTTAACCACTAAGCCATCTCTCCAGCCCATAAATAAATTTTTAAAAAGCTGATTTGGGACATCTAGCAGGTTCAGTTTTGCAATGTAGCAACTGATGGCAAACACTCAGTTCTTGATGTGCAAATTCTGATCTCCTCCAGCAGGATACAGTGCCATGAAGGTTCCTTAGACACAAAGCCCAATGGATTCCAGCCCTCCCTTGCTCCCCAGATGTCAACCCATGGGTTAATGGATTGAGGAATAGGTAAGGAGACCAGGAATCCAAGGACCCTCATAGCTCCAGGATCGGGAGCAGATCAATTTGTGATGGTTCAAGACCCTTCTCAGGGGCCACTGTGACCCTTCCAGGGAGAGTAATCTTTGCTTGGAGGAGGCTAAGGAGCTTTCCTTAATGACAATAGAGTAGCAACTGCTTGAACTCACACATATAGAGTTGATTTTGAAGACACTCTCAAGCCAGATCATTTAGTTTTGAACCTTGTAAACTTGGGAAAGTTACTTAAGCTTTCTGTGCATACATTCCTCATTCTAAGATGGTGATACTTACCTCATCGGGTGGTGATTAGCATTAGATAATACATGTGAAATACCTTGAGCAGAGCCTAGAAAGTAGTAAGTGACAGATGAAGGTTATATATTATTGTTAGTGCAAATTGAATCTCATTAAACTTGGCTCATTTGATATTGCTGCTTGCTATTTTGCTTGGTAATTTGGATGCTATATAACTTTCTAAAAATTTTAATGTATTTATTTGTATGTGTGTGTGTCTACATGTGGAAGGGTCTCTTGCCACTGCAAATGGTTCAGTTATACATAGGTATCTGAGGAATTGAACTTGGGCCAGCAGGCTTTGCAAACAAGCACCTTTAACCACTGAAACATCTCCCCAGCTCTTTGTTTTATCACTTTTTTAGAGAGAGAGGAAGAGACGAAGATAGAGAGACAGAGGGAGAGAGAATTGGCATGCCAGGGCCTCAGCCACTGCAATAGAAGTCCAGACACTTGCACCACCTAGTAGGCATGTGCAACCTTGCACTTGCCTCACCTTTGTGTGCCTAGCTTACGTGGGATCTGGAGAATAGAACACAGGTCCTTAGGCTTCACAGGCAAGCACCTTAACCGCTAAGCCAGCTCTCCAGCCCTGTTTTATTATTTTAAAAACAAAGGTTGAGGGCTGGAGAGCTGGCTTAGCGGTTAAGGTGCTTGCCTGCAAAGCCAAAGGATCTTGGTTCAATTTCCCAGGACTCACGTAAGCCAGATGCACAAGGTGGCACATGCATCTGGAGTTCATTTGCAGTGGCTGGAAGCCCTGGTATGTCCATTCTCTCTCTTTCTCAGCCTGTTTTTTTCTCTCAAATAAATAAATAAAAATAAAAGAACAGTTAAAAACTAAGGTTGACTCACATATTATTTTTTGCATGTGTGTGTGGGGGGGTAGTGGTGTGGTATGTGTGTACAGTGTATACATATGTATGTGCCCATGAGGTGTGCCATGAATTTACAGGAGGCTGGTTACACTTACCTGTGGTGGCCAGAGTTGTACTGTCAGGTGTTCTGCTCCATCACTCTTGTTTGAGCTGGACTCTCTCCCTTTCTCTTTTTTTCTTTGGAGAGAGACACAGAGAAAGATGGAGAGAAAGGGAGAGGAAGACAGAGATGGGCCCGCCATCAGCCTCTCAGCTGCTGAGAATAAAATCCAGATGCGTGCACCCCCTTGTGGTCAAGTGCAGCATTGTGCCCTTGTGTCATTTTGCATCTGGTTAAACGTGGGACCTGGAGATTGGAACCAGCGTTCTTAGGCTTAGGAGGCAGGCGCCTTAACTGCTAAGCCATCTCTGCAGCCCCTGAGCTGGACTCTCTTAACTGATCCCAGAACTTGCTGTTTCTTTCATCAGTTCTGACAATTCTTGGGCTATAGCACTGGGGTGCAGATACATGTGGCCATACTCAGCTGTTTATGTGGGTCCTGGTATTTGAACTCAGGCGACCTTTAACCTTCATGCTTGCACAGGAAGTGCTCTTTACTGCTGAGCCATTTCTTTAGCCCAACTTATTATTTTCTAGCTTGTATTTTCTTTTTTTAAAATTAATTTTATTTAATTTATTTGTGTGTGTGAGAGAGTAAGAGAGAGAGAGGGAGGGAGGGAGGGAGGGAGAGAAAGAGGCATATAGAGAGAATGGGCATGCCAGGGCCTTCTGCCACTGCAATCGAACTCCAGACACATGTGCAACCTTGTGCATCTGGTTTACATGGGTCATGGGGAATTGAACCTGGGTCCTTTGACTTTGCAGGCAAATGCCTTAACCACTAAGCAATCCCTCCAGCCTCCTAGCTTGTATTTTCTATTTAACAGCATGTCATGAGCATCTTTCTGTGGCAATAAACTTTCAACATCATTTTTAATGGCTAAATAGTATTTCACATAATACAGACATCTTTTCACATCATTCTTATTTAACACACAGTTCCTTTCCAACTTTCAAAATCTTAGAAAGGCCTGTCAGTCTACCACTTGGAAGATGACTGTTTGGGCATCTCCTTAACTATTTCCTTAGTGTCAATTCATGTAAGTGATATTGCCAAGTCCAAGATTATGTATACTTTAAAGGTTGGGGATACACATTGCCAGATTGTCCCCCTGGACATCTTGATCATTGAATCTATCACCTATGAAAGACTTCTTAAAACATCTTTGCTAATTTACTAGGCAAAAAGTTAAACTAAGCTTTGATGGTCAATTAGATTGAATATTTAAATTATGTTTTCTAGTCATGCATAATTCAGGTTTTAATAACTACCTGATCATGTACTGAGAGTCTATTTTTCTGTACAGGTGTCAAGCTTGATTTTTTTTTTTTTGCACTAATTTGTAAACCTGGAAAAGGGAGATTATCAATGCTACTGTATTTGTTGCAAGCATTGTTTTGTACTTTACTATTTACTTTTCAATTCTAAGATTTTTTTCTTTTTTGAGGTAGGGTCTCACTGTAGCCCAGGCTGACCTGGAATTAACTATGCAGTCTCAGGCTGGCCTCAAACTCACAGCAATCCTTCTACCTCAGCTTCCTGAGTGCTGGAATTAAAGGTATGAGCCACCACACCTCACATCAATTTTATTTTTTTAAAAATATTTTTGTTTATTTTTATTTCTTTATTTGAGAGCAACAGATAAAGAGGCAGAGGAGAGAGAGAGAGAGAGAGAGAGAGAGAGAGAGAGAGAGAGAAAGAACAGGCACACCAGGGCCTCCAGCCACTGCAAATGAACTCCAGAATACGTATGTCACCTTGTGCATTTGGCTTACGTAGGTCTGAGGAACTGAGCCTCGAACAGGGGTCCTTAGGCTTCACAGGCAAGCATTTAACTGCTAAGCCATCTCTCCAGCCCAATTTTAAGATTTTTATTCATGAGTCAAAGTTATAATGTTTCCCTTTTTAGTTTCAATCTTTAGTTATCACAAAGATATATAAGATATATATACCTCATATTTTCTTCTGGTAATCTTTATATTTTCATTTCAAAATTGAGATTTAATTTAAGTACTATAAAATTCTTAATTTTAGGGCTGAAGAGATGGCTTAGCAGTTAAGACGCTTGCCTGCAAAGCCAAAGGATCCAGTTTCAATTCCCCAGTACCCTCATAAAGCTAGATGCACAAAGTGGCTCATGCTTCTGGAGTTTGCAATGGATGGGGGCCCTGGCATGCCCATTCTCTCTTTCTCTCTCTCAAATAAATAAAAATTAAAATTAAAAACAATTCATTTTCAGGCTGGAGAGATGGCTTAGCAGTTAAGGTGCTTGCCTATGAAGCTAAAGGACCCAGGGTTGATTTCCCAGTACCCACATAAGCCAGATGCACAAGGTGACTCGTTAGGAGTCTGTTTGCAGTAGCTGGAGGCCCTAGCATGCCCATTCTCTTTCTCTCTATCTGCCTCTTTGTGCGTGTCTCTCTCTCTCTCTCTCTCAGATAAATCAATAAAATATTTTAAAAAATTCATTTAAAGTGTAAAATCTAGCAAATTTTAATATATTCAAAAGGTAGCTCCATCACCACCATGATCTAATTATAAAATATGTCTGTCACTTCCCCAAAGGAATCCCATACCCATCAGCACCACTCCATATTCTTCCTTGCTCCCAGATCTTGAAGACCACTAACCTGCTTTCTATCTCAAAGGATTTGCCTCCTTTGGATAGTTCATATAAATTAAATGATATGATATGTGACCTTTTATGTTTGGCTTCTTTCCATGTTGTAGGATGAATCAATATTTAGTTCTTTTTATTTAGTATGGAATACAATACACTACATTTTGTCTTTCCATTCATTAACTACTGTCATTTCATAACACATTTTCTAACGGGGAAGAGAGCATAGCTTTTTCAGGTCTTACCCCAGGCTAACTGAATTTACAACACCTAGGATGGAGCATGACACGTTTTTTTAAACAATATTTTATTTCTTTGAAGGAGAACAAGAGAGAAAGAAAGAGGCAGAGGTGGGAGGGGAAGGGAGAGGGAGAGAGAGAATGGGTGCACAAGGGCCTCTAGCCAATGCAAACGAATTCCAGATGCATGTGCCACCTTGTGCATCTGGATTTACATTGGCCCTGGAGAATTGAACTTAGGTCCTTAGGCTTTACAGGTAAGCACCTTAACTACAGCCCAGCTGACACTCTTTTAACAAACCTGCTGCTGACTCTAGCCCACCGTGTCTGAGCATCACTGGTGTACTTACTCATTGTTCTTCTTCAACATCATTTTGGTGTTTCTACATTATAAATTCCTCTAGCTAACAAGTCTAGGGTATTGGGATGTAAATCTAGGCTCTAATCTTATAAGCTGTAAAGTCTTCACCAGGTGTGGTAATATAGGATTAATCCTAGCAGTTAGGAGGCCAAGGCAGGAAGATTGTGGTTTGAGGACAGTCTGAGTTCCATAGAGATTTCCAGGCCAGCCTGGGCTGAGACTCTGTCCCAGAAAAGTCAAATTAAAGAATAATAATAATAATAATAAACCCACATGTTCTACATCGCCAGAGCCAATAGTTCAGATAATATAAATTTTCTCTTGCTTTGTCTTACTTGTTCCTAACTTTAATCTGGGGTGTTATGTCCAGCTGCTGGTATTATTTTTCAATGCTGGGGATCAAACCTATGGCCTTGCATGTTAGGCAAGTGCTCTAACATTAAACTATATATACCCTTAGCTCTTATTATTTTTTTTATGAAGTATACTCTGTTCAAGAAAAATAGGTTCACATTTATAGCCAACTTTATTTTGTGTAGAAGCATTTAATTTTAGCTTTTTTTAGGGATCAGTATATTTTCTTTTTTTTGTGATCTTAATTTATTGAAATTTCTGAATTACTATAAAGAATTAAAAACTACAACTCCCAGACTACATTGCTGTGTTTTGTCCTTTGCCTTACATGTGTAGTTCACATCTTGGATTATGTAGCATATGTCATCATGCATCTTCCTTCTCTTTTTAAAAATTTTCTTTATTTATTTGAGAGAGAGAAGTAGGCATGGAGAAAGAGAGAAAGAGAGAGAGAGAGAGAGGAGGGAGAGAGAGGGAGAGGGCATGCCAGTGCCTACAGCTGCTGCAAATGAACTCTAGGTGCGTGCGCCCCTTGTGCAGCTGGCTTATGTGGGTTCTGAGGAATCAAACCTGGGTCCTTTGGCTTTGTAGGCAAGTGCCTTAACCACTAAACCATTTCTTCAGCCCTTTTTCTTTCCTTCTTGCCTTCCTTCCTTCTTTTCTTTTCTTTTCTTTTCTTTTCTTTTCTTTTCTTTTCTTTTCTTAACCTCAGGTCATTCCATGAGCTGAAAATGAAAGCTATGCATTTTTCTCTGGCTGTCTTATGTCTAATGTCTGTTCAAGAGTTTGTACTTTAAAAAAAAATCTGTTTTCAGCATTATGGGTTGAATGAAAAAGACTTCTCCCATGTGTTCACAATTAAAGCAATGGTAGGCTGAGAGAGTATGTACGGAGGTGTGGTGGCAGCCAGAATAGAATGGGCCCTTCATGAATGAGATCTGATTGAGGAGAGAATCCTCTATTCAGGGTTCAGAAAGCATGTTGGGTTCAAGATCACACTTGAAGTGAAAGGACAGAGACAGTACAGCATGAAGAGATCTTTGGGATGGTGAAAAGCAAGCTGAGATAACTACATGGCTGTAGACATCTTTCATGAGAAAAGGAGGAAAATCAAGGAGCAGAGCCAAGAGTCATGAAAAACAGGAGTGAATCCTAATCAACGGGTATCCAGTGTTTGACAAACGATATTTCAGAACTACTAGAGACCAGTGGTCCAGTAGAAACACATCACTCAGGGTCTGGGGGCATGGCTCAGCGCTTAAAGGTACTTGCTTGCAAAGCCAGAAGACCTGGGTTTAATTCCCCAGTACCCACATAAAGCCAGATGCCCCATATGATACATGCATCTAGAGTTTGTTTACAGTGGCCAGAGGCCCTGGAGCATCCATATTCTTTTTCTTTCTCTCAACTAAACAAATAACTAAAAACATTTTTAAAAAAGAAATAAGCCACTGGGTCCTGACCCCTGATTTCTGCAGGCCTCCACTGTGTGACAGGAACATCTACAATGGTGGTCTGTTGTGGTTCAATGCTGTTTGTTAGGGGTGGGTGGAAGCAGGTGCAGTCAATGGTGTCTAGGCAGTGCAGGCACAGGTGTTTCCATGGAGGGGCACTGTAGGTGCTTCACTTAAACAAGTGCACTTGAGGAACCACATCTGCACCTGAACTTGATTTAGATGAGGGGATTCTGAGGTTCAAGCTGATGCTCCGTATTTGTTAGCCCTGAAAAGATACTGAGTATCTATTTTTTGAAAATTTTAAAGCTATTTTAATTTGTTTATTTGAGAGACAGAGGAATAGACAGATAGAGGTAGAAATGATAGATGGATAGATAGATAGAATATGGATGGCCCAGGGCCTCCAGCCACTGTAAATGAACTCCAGACACATGAGCCACCTTGTGCATCTGACTTATGTGGGTTCTAGGGAATTGAACCTGGGTACCTTGGCTTTGCAGGCAAGTGCCTTAACAACTAAGCCATTTCTCCAGCCCTTGAATATCTTTTATAAGGGGAGAATGTAAATAATTTGTGGTCAGAGGATGAACGTCCATGATTTAAAAGATATATCTACAGGGCTTGAGGGATGGCTTAGTAGTTAAGGCACTTGCCTACAAAGCCAAAGGACCCAGGTTCAATTCCCCAGGACCCACATAGGCCAGATGTACAAGGTGGCACATGCATCTGGAGTTTGTTTCCAGCAGCTGAAAGCCCTGGTACACTCATTCTCTCCCTCTCTCTCTCTTTCAAGTAAATAAAATAAATTAAAAACAACTTAAAAAATAAAAGATACATCTACAAATTCCTTGCAACTTCTATCAAGAAGTGAGCTTTATTGGTTCAATTCCCCAGTGCCTATGGAAAGCCAGATGCACAAAGTGGTACATGCATCTGAAATTTGTTTATAGTGGCTAGAGGTCCTGACATGCCCATTTTCTATCTCTCTTCTCTCTCTGCTTGCAAATAAATAATTTCTTTTTATAAAAGAGGTGGCCTTTAATTCTCTCTTGCTTGAGTGTGGCCTGAGTTGAGTGCTCACTTATGATGAATGAATACGGTGGTAAACGATGGCATATGCCACCTGAGAGTTTCATGAAAGACATTCTGTTTCCTTCTTTACATTCAGTGATGGTGAATCTTCATTGCCAACTTGATGGGATTTAGAATCACCACAGAAGTATACTTCTGGGCATGTATATGGGGGTGTTTCCAAAATGGTTTAACAGAGTAGGGAAAAGCCACCCTGAATGTGGGCAACACCATGCCATAGTCTGGGGTCCCAGATGGACTAAAAAGGAGAAAGTGAGCTGAGCCCCAGCATTCACATCTCTCTCCTCCTCACTGAGGACACAATGTGAATAGCTACATAGAACTCCTGCTTCCCTTCCTTCTTTGCCATGGTAGACTGTACCCTCAAACTGTGGGTCAAAACAAACCCTTCCTTCAGTTCCTTATGTTGTCACAGCAACCAGGAAAGAAGCACTCATTCCTTTCACTTTCTGGGAAGCTGGCTGCCATGTTGTCAGGCAGCACTATTGGGAGATCCAGAAGGGGTCAACTCAGGCCTCCTGCCCATAGCCCTGTGAGTGGAAGTGGATCCTATGGGTCCTGTGAAGTCTCTAGGGGACAGTGGCAGCCCCTGTCGTCACTTTGACTACAACCTTGTGAGAGGTTAGTTGCTTAATTGTCCTAAATTCCTGACCAACAAAAGCTGTGCGTGCTAAATGCCTGCTATTTTAGCCACCATACTTTGGGGGTGATTTGTGTTGGGACAATAGAAATGATTACAAGGGTACACTGTCATTCTGGCAGAGCTTGATGCCTCTTACCTTTTGCCTCTAGACATGGATCAGTAAAGAAAGATCCAGAACAGTCTCTTCAGAGACAACACATGTGACAGGGCTCCTGTCAGAGGGGGGTACCCGCAGCATACATGTAGCACAACACAACTGAAAATCTGTGCAACGAGCGCTCAAGTCAAGAACCAGTTCTTGGAATGGCCAGAACCTCCCCTCTTCCAGGGGTCGCCCCTCCAAGGGCAGCTTGTGCCTTGACTGCTAACAGCGAAGATCAGTATGCCTGGTTTTGTTCTTTACCTAAATGGGATCCTACTCTTTTGTGTCTGGCTTCTAATACTCAACGTTGTGTTTATGAGTTACATCCAAATTGTTGCATGTAGTTGTAAATTGCTCATTGTAATTACTCTGTGGTGTACTATTGTGTGAAATCCCACCATTTATTTATTATCCAGTCAACTAGTGATGGACATTTGGATGGTTTCCAGTTTGGGGCTATTACAAATTGTCTAACTATGAACATGTAAAGATTAGTTTTATGATAACTATGTCTAAAGATTGACAAATGAATATGCAAGTTAACTTCCCCAGTTTACCTTTCGGACATGGCAAAGAAGAAACTGAAGGCTGTAAAAATAATCGAAATAATTGTTCCCATTAACTAATCTGAATCATTGCTAAAAGACAGCACAAAAAGTTCCCATAGCTACTCATACCTGTTTATGCACAGCCCGTGTACAGTGTGTAAGGGTCGGGAGGAGAGCCTGGCGCTGTTCTCCAGGTGCATCCTCACAGCAGGGTAAGGACAGGGCAAGCCGCTGCATGCTGGGATACAGAACAGACTTCCATAAAAGCCCAGGGAATGCCTTAATCACAGCAGTCCTGGGCGATCAAGAAGGGCTTCTTGGAGGGTGGAACTTAGATAATATACATAGTAGATGAAATTGAGAATGAGGGGGGAATAGAGGAAAGTCACAGAGTTTAGCATTATTTATAATTCACTATGTAGTCTCAGGCTGGCCTTGAACTTGCAGTGATCCTCCTATCTCTGCCTCCTGAGTGCCGGGATTAAACGGATGCGCCACCATACCTGGCTTGAGGTTGGCATTATTTATAGATAGATAATTCACCTTAAAAATGCATTTAAGAGGGCTGGAGAGATGGCTTAGCAGTTAAGGCATTTGCCTGCAAAGCCAAAGGACCCAGGCTCACTTTTCCAGGACCCACATAAGTCAGATGCACAAGGTAGTACATGCATCTGGAACTCATTTGCAGTGGCTGGAGGCCTTGGAGTGCCCATTCTCTCTATATATCTGCCTCTTTCTCTCTCTCTCAAATAAATAAATAAATAAATAAATATAAATAAATAATAAATTAAAAATGTTTTAAAAGATTTACTGAAGAATCTCAAAGGAGAAAACACAACTCTTTATTCCAAGGTTCTCCCTACAAATATCCCAATTGTTAAAGAAGATGGCATTTCTTTTCTTTTTTTAAAATGTTTTTATTTTTATTTATTTATGTGAGAGAGAAAGAGAGAGAGAGAGAGACAGATAGAGAGAGACAGAATGGGCGCACCAGGCCCTCCAACCACTGCAAACAAATTCCAGACAAATGTGCCACCATGGGCATCTGGCTTATGTGGGCACTGGGGAATCAAACCTGTATCCTTAGGTATTGTAGGCAAGTGCCTTAACTGCTAAGTCATCTCTCCAGCTCTGGCATTTCTTTTCTACAGGAAAGAAACTTCCCTTCAGATGAAGCTTTCTTTTTCATCTAAGCTTATTTTATTAAAGATTAGAGAGTGACTGAAGCAGAGGCTTGATACATGGTGAAAGATGCCATACTCATTCATCCATCGAATGAACCAACGATAGTCCGGACAAAGCAATTCCAAGTGATTACAAAAAGTCTTGAAGCCCACATCGAGTGGTCAGGAAACGGTTAAGCAGTGAACTCCTGGGACTACTTTCCACAGGAAGCTTGGTTAAAGTTGATGAGATCTGCATGGTGGGGGAGACATTTTCAAGTTGTTCTCAGCCTGGAATAGTTCTCCTCACCCCCCCAAAAACAGATGCTAAGAAACCTCCCTCATGGCTGCAGTGGTGATCAGAGATGCAGACTGTTGAATGAACAAAGTATTTATGGAACATAATATCTGGAACAAAGACATGCACTGAGAGCCATGCAGTGGGCATGTAGCATTGTGTGTACCAGGAGTCAAGGCAAGTGCACAGGTGTGTGCAATAGCCAATAGGACAGAACTATCTGTAACTATACATTGATATCACACACACACACACACACACACACACACACACACACACACACAAAATTGATCATTCTGGCAGCTGTATAAGGAACATTGCATAAGATTCAGCTCTCAGTAATATGAAATGCTTGGATGAGACAAGCCCGAGAGAGACCAAATGGGGTCAATCTTTATGCTGTCCTTGAAGTCTGTTCTGCCTCCGTGGATTTTCAGATGAGACAATCTCTGCTTAGTGACCAGGCCCATCATGCTGGCTGGAGTGTTAGTAAGGGCTGCTCTGAGCTGAGACTGAAAGTTCATAATACCTCAACAAAAAGTATCCCCACATGTTCCCTCTTAGGTGTCTGTTCTCCTTCTGTCAAAACTAGACCAATCCTCAAAACACTGTGAGACTGTGGAATGTCATTCTTCTAGAAATTCATATATATAGATAGTGAACTTGACCACCAGGAAGCAGAAGACCACCATTTTAATTTTTAAAAAATTTTTTTAATGAGGGGGGTGGGGAATTGGCACTACCGAGGATCCCCAGCCACTGCAACTGAACTCTAGACGCATGCTCCATCATGTGCACATGTGGGACCTTGTGCGCTTGCATCACCTTGTGCATCTGGCTTATGTGGGATCTGGAGAGTCGAACATGGGTCCTTAGGCTTCACAGGCAAGCACCTTAAACACTAAGCCAGCTCTCCAGCCCGACAACCATTTTTATACATCGTAAAGCATGTTCTTCTTTCTCTTATTTCTGGGAGTTTTCAAAGTTACTTTGAAAGGTGCAGGCCCATTTCACCAAGTGTTCCAGTAAGTGCTAAACTCACACCACACACTGTAGCTGAAACAGCTGAGTCTACAGTGGCTTGTTCTTGTCTAAGCATTGCATTTTTCATATGGGGGACTAGAGACAGAGAATTGGTGGCCTAAGGGTTCTCTGAAGGTCTATGTAGTACCTGAGCACCAGCAGCCCTGGTTTCTGATGCTTCTTGGTTCCTCCTATTTCCATTTCCTTCCTATGCTTAACACCTCTCACCCTTGACCCCTAAAACTCAACCAAAGATCCTTCCCAGTAGTTGCCTTCAAATCTAAAAGTAGAAGTAATTATTAGTTCCTCTGTTCAGAATGTTGAGATGAAACAGACAGAGCTACCAAAGTCAGAAATGCTCTATGACATTTCCAAAATAAGCCAGGCGTGGTGGCGCACACCTTTAATCCCAGCCCTTGGGAAGCAGAGATAGGAGGATCACCGTGAGTTCGAGGCCACCCTGAGACTACAGAGTGAATTCCAGGTCAGGCTGGACTAGAGAGAGACCCTACCTTGAAAAACGAGAAAGAAAGGAAGAAAGAAAGAAGAACAAAATTAAAAATTGTGGCAATTCTTCAGAAAATAAAAATAAAAGCAGAGTTTTAAAGATCCTGATATTCCAAAGCAGGTGTGTCCGTGAGGTTACTGTGCCTCAGATCAGACCCTTGATGCCATGACTTTGTGAGGGAGCAATTGGTTAGGTGAAATGGGGAACTGTGTCCACTCACTCTAATGACAACAGCTGCCAAATTTAGATACAGGGCCCTGGAAGACTTAGAAGGATTTAATCCTGTCTCCTGCGGCCTTTTCTCTTGGTATTTCCTAAGGACGGAGTGGGGCCTGCAGCAACTAGCTTTGTGTCTGACTAAGCGATTTTTTTCTGGAGAAAAGCAAGCTGCAACTAGGGCCTCATTCCTGGATGTGTGTTAAGACCTGAGGAGAGGTATTAGCCAGGATGAGAGCCGGGGTTCTCAGATCCCAGGACCTGGGTGCCCTTCAAAGAGGGAGGACTCTGAAAGCAGGTAGCTGGACATTTACAAATGCATGAACTTGGCTGAAAGACACTAACAGGCTTCAGAAACAACAAATTCAGAGTTCTCCTCAATGGCTAAAGACAAAGTTTTCCTCTGGGAATATATTCTTCCTCAATTGTGAAATGTTAGCTATAGGAAGAGAAGCCCTTATGTGCTATAGGACATAGGTGTTAACAATTCATCCAAAACTTGACCTTAGCTTTTCCATGCAAGCATGTGGCAATTTACAAAGCTTCTGTTCCTATGTGTATGGTGACACGTGTATTATACGAGTAAGACCCCAAAATACAAACACCATTTTCACTACTCTTTGGTGATAGAGGCCACACATCTCTGTATGTGGACTACCCATAGGAGAGGGGAGTTAGGGAACCTTCTGGAAAGTTGGGGTTGTTTTATATCTTGGTCCAGATGATGACTTAATAAGTGTGTTCATGGATAAAAATAGAGGCTGGGGTAAGAGGACCACCTGAGCTCAGAAGTTCAAGGCCAGCCTGGAGAATATAGTGACACCCTTTCTCAAAAATAAATACCAATGAATAAGCCGGGCGTGATGGCGCACGCCTTTAATCCCAGCACTCGGGAGGCAGAGGTATGAGGATCACTGAGAGTTCAAGGCCACCCTGAGACTACATAGTGAATTCCAGGTCAGCCTGAGCCAGAGTGAGACCCTACCTTGAAAAACCAAAAAAAAAAAAAAAAAAAAATAAAAAAAAAAAAAATAAATACCAATAAATAAATAGGAATAAAAAGAAAAAGGTCACCAAAATGTAAGATGTACTCTTGAGATTTGTGCTTTTTACTCTGTAAGTTATGCGTCTACAGAAAAGAAACAAATAACAATTTTAAATGAGCTTTTCGTTGCTTTGGTAAACCAGCAGTTCAGGAAGGGGGACATTCATTTCCATAAACTACACATGAGAAACTTAGGTGTTATTTCCAGCCATCTCTAGGTATTCTCTTATCATACCGTTTGTACCAAGCTCTTTGCCTCACAAAACATGACCGACTGACTTTTAAGGGTCAAAGATGATTTTTCTCCATCTGTCATTCTTGTCCGTGGCAAATGTGGACATGTCATTCGGAATGTAGCACGGAGGCCCTGATGAAATTAGAAAAGCATGTGGAGATAAAAATCACTCAGGGATGAATCCAGACACTTCCTGCCACTTGCCAGATGTCACGGAGCTGGAAGCCACCCTCCCGGGGGAAGTGATTCAGCCGGCCTCAGCCAGATGTGTAGGAAGCGCCTTGGACCTACATGCTAACACTGTCCCGATTGTGTGGAGCATATGCTTTCAGTCAAGAGTGAAGAGTGCAGGCAGGGCCACATGCCAGGAGTCTTTCAAGCATGGCCCACCAGTCAGCCTACAGCGCGATGCACTGATGCGTCCAGTCAGCAGATGTGTGTCACCACGGCACAGGCCGGGGCTGGTTAAATGGTAACAGAGCTCAGTGACCTAATGCACACACTCAGCCCTTCCTGAGAACCTCGCGCCACCGTCGTCATGCTGTGGGATGCGTGTCAGCTTGATTCGGAGGCTGCCTGGAACATCTGCACTTAAGCTACACAAAGTGGCAGAAACGCCCTTTCCTGTACCCAGCATTGTGTCAGACACCTCAGTGAACTGCTCAGAGGCACAGGTGCCATTTCAGTGATCTGGGATTCAGGGCAGCCTGGAATGCAACTGCATGATAGGGCGATTTGGGAAAATTACTTAAGTGACCAGGCCCATTCTGCTGGTGTGGTTTTTCAGGGGCTCCAGCTGCCTGTAACACACGACCTTTTCTTTCCCCTAGAAAGCCTACCTGCCCCTCCCTTTTATAGGAAGAACTAAGGACTGGATTTGTTCAAATGTTCTAAGTGCAGCTAGACAGACTTCACAAGAGTTCTACCTGCTCTGATTAGCGTCGCGCGCACACACACACACACACACACACACACACACACACGCACACATGAGAGGAAACAGGTGACCACATAATGCCATACAGAGGGAAAGACAAACATGGAGACAGGGACAGAGAAACCAGGCGGCAGCCCATATGTGCTTACAACTCCTTGGTTGGCCAAAAGCTGCAAATACTGTGCGGAGACTGAAGAAGTCGTGGTATGTTGTTCTTGTGGGTGGATACAGTTGGGCAGAGGTAGAAACATTTCTCAGTAGCTGTTCTTACCAGTTGCCGAGAAATCTGGCTGTGGGGAGAGTTCTGTACCCCCGTGCTTTTACCTGAAGACCTCCCAGCCTCTGGAATCTACCAGTGCTACATAAGGACACCATCCCCACGTAAGGCTGTCGTTTTTGGCAAAGGCACACACTTGTTCTCTTTCCATCTAAACACCAGGAAAGCCAAAACAATTTCAATCATCACCCCCGACTCTTGAAAAACTACTGCCTTCCTGTCCACACAAAGATCTTCCTTTATGTAATCACGGGCTTTGCTTACTTAAAAGCTGATCCTCAGAGTGGCAAGTGCGCCAGAGGGGCTGTGCCACGCATGCTGTCTCTTTCCCTTTTAGGTCATGGAAGTACAGATGCGGAGGCTGCGCACCTCCACCTATCCACAGACAGCCATTTCAGTACCAGGCGCTCAAATCTGTCGCCAAGGAGTTGGTCTGTACACTTCGAGTTTGTGGAGTGGATTCTGCTGGCCTGGCAGAGAGAGAGAGAGAGAGAGAGAGAGAGGGAGAGAGAGAGAGAGAGAGAGTTAGTTCTCAGGGCGAGCAGTGGTCATGATAATACATACCTGTGGCTCATCACCAGTCATTTACTTGGCTTTCAAATTTGTTTTTATGCTTACACTGGAATATGGGTCTGTCTAAGGCTGTGGGAATTCACAGCACTTTAGATAAACTAAATGAGCTTCCCCTTAAACACCTGACTCAGACAGAACTGAAGGAGTTTTAGTCTCCTGCTCTGCCACCCGCTCAGAAGCAGGCTGGATTCAGGGGCAAGAACCCAAGGGAAGGCACTAGCCTAAGATAGGCTTCGCTGACCTCCTAGACCGAATACAAGCTTGGAAGCATTTCTGAAGTCTGAAAAGTGAAGAGTTATCCTTAACCTTTCCTAGGCCCACACCCCATGACTCCTAATGAGGCTCTTTACACATCCCCTCCTCCCCCCACATACCAAGTTCCTATTTTCTTCTCACTGTTCCAGATATCCCTCTCATCCTGTTAATAACAACAGACCTCTCCATTTCATTTTCACACACGTGGCTTAAAATCGACTGTGTCAGAGTGGCGAGGCTTCAGTGTCTGCTTGTTCAGTCCAACGCTAATGTCGAGTTTGCTGTGGGGGTAGGTTGCAGACCGGGTTAACAATCATATTCGGCTGACTGGTGAAGATTCCCCTTGAGAAACTGGATATCCTCAGTGAATCAAAAGCCTTAACAGCAAGGACCATGACTTCCCAGAGAAGGAGGAGTTTTGCCTCACGATTGTGTCATAGAAATCTTATCGGAGCTGCCAGGCTGACAGCCTGCCCTATGGATTTTAGACTTGCTAGTTCGCACAACAATGCGAGCCAATTGCCTGAAATCTTAAATCTCTTAATACACTCCATCTCTCTCTCTCTCTCACACGCACACACACGCATTCGCACTCACACACTCTACTGGTTCTGTTTCTCTGGAGAACCCTGACAAACAGCACAGTTCCATTCCCACTTCCTCAGCTGATCTATTTCTTCCCAATACCATCAGGCCCGCCGGATTTCCTTCTCCCGCTTTGATCACGCACACAGCTCTCCTTCTCTTTCTCTACATCCAAATGCATCAGAAAGTCTCAGGCTGGTTTTCAGTGAAGTCTGAGCTCCACTTTTAGGATACTTCGGTCAGTCCAGCCTCACCCCTAGGCTGAGCCATAAGTGGCCTCTTGGAGATGAGCCCCCCATGTAGACATGGCTATAAAGGATGTCCAGGGAGTCCAGGAGGAGATATACAGGCCCTGGAGGACATGGGGTGGGATGAGGACCACAAAGGAAAGGCCAGTCAGGTGGCCCAAATGCCTCTGGTTCCCAATGAGTGTAATGAAGTAATCAGACGTTGATGGAAATCACATTGTCTCAATGCTTTCCTCTGCTCAGAGCCTGCTGCCTTCCTAAAGGGGAGTCATTTCACATAAGTATTTATTTCAGAGTTGTACTCTGGGTTTGTTTTTCTGCTTATTTGGTGGAAACTATTTAAATGGTTTGTTGTTTTCAGGGAAAAGGCCTCAAGAAGTAAGTATAAGGTGGGAAATTATGGGGAAAGTCAGTGCCTGAGAAAGGATACCATTTCTAAAATTCTCCTGGCCCAAGGGCAAGGGTTTTATTTATTTATTTATTTTTGCTCCAGCACCTAAGTTAGCAACTAGTTTGGCACAGAAAAAAAAAAATAAACATTCATTGAATGAATAAGAGGGATCCATTTGTGACAAAGGTCTTTCCATGGCCAGAAATCCTGGGGAATGATTTTCTTAAAATCAACAAACAAGGATCCGAGGAGTTGACTTAGCAGATAAAGGCACATGCTTGCAAAGCCTGGTTCAATTTCCCAGCCGCCTGTGAAAAGCTGGACTGGCATTTGTTCACTGCATCTAGAGATCTTGACCTGCCCACCCCCACACAAATAATTTTAAAAATTAAAAAAAAAATAACAAGGAAGGGCCGGGCGTGGTGGCGCACGCCTTTAATACCAGCGCTTGGGAGGCAGAGGTAGGAGGATCGCTGAGAGTTCGAGGCCACCCTGAGACTACATAGTTAATTCCAGGTCAGCCTGGACCAGAGTGAGGCCCTACCTCGAAAAACAAAAACAAAAACAAAAACAAAAACAAAAACAAAAACAAGGAAAACGAAAATAAAAACTACATTCTTCCCCCACCCCCAATAAAGACCAACCCTTTCTCAAAACAAAACAAAACAAATCTCACATATTCCTCAAAGCATTAGTTCTCAATTTTCTGAGGAAATAGTAAAGACACATTTCTTACACCCAGGTCATACATATGCCAAGCACTGAGCCTAACACCCTTGGGACTTGAGTTGATGAAAGAACACAGCCCCACCCTCAAGGAGCTCCCGTCCAATAGTAGACAGACGAGGGCCCTGATAATTACTACACAATGTGATGTGTGTTCTCAGTCCTGGAGGGGGCTCCAGGAGCCAGGGAGGGAGTGACTAACTTCTCACTGCCTGGGGGCCTTTGGGAAAGCTGGGACTTGAAGCCTCAACAGGAGTTCACATGCCTGGCAAGGGGCTGGAGAGGGAAAGAGTCCAAATTCCACCTTGGACCATGGCTCCATCAGATTACACACGTAGCAGAGTTGCTGACAAGAAGCCAAACGGACAAGCAAAAGTTGGCTTTTCTTTTTCCCTTTACTCTTCTCTCCTCTTGAGAGAGATGTTAATGAACAGCAGTGGCCAAAAGGTAGGGAAGAGTAAAGAAAAAAAAATCTGGATAATGGGCCAAATGGTCAACCTTCCCTGAATCAAGTGACCTTGACCATACTGAGGTTGTCAAAGCAGAATGAGGGCCCACACCCCATGGCTTTTCCATCTTGGTCCTTGGAGGGAAATGTTCCATCAGTGGCATCCGCTTGGTTTACCACCTTGCAGGGAGTCAGCCACTGGGGGCTGCTTCATCAGGATGGCTTGATAGTATGATAGACAGGGATTCTTAAGACAAAGAGTCACTGCTCTTGAGAGAGTGGGTGCTGCTAAAAACCTGTTGCCCGTTAATTGCTGTGGAGTGCAATATGCCAAGGTATCTTAATTCAAATCTTACCTCACCATCCTAGGGACCTTTTGTTGCTGTAAGGATGGTCCTCGGTTCCAAGAAGAAAATTAAAGGCTGCTCCTGAGGTGAGCACAGTCATTTGGATGAAAGAAAACACATGGTTGCATTTAGAGATCAGATCTCAACAAGACGGGGCACCACCTCCTGCCCAGAGAGGAACGGGCCACAGGATACAAAACTGGAATTTATGTGAGAATACTTTGCCCTTATTATAGCATCTCTAGCGATCTTGACACACATTTCTGGCACTAATTAGTTCTTGCATCTAATTGCCATGGGTGCACATTGTGTGTGCCCATTTTCCTGATGGAAGAACTGACAAGGAGGACATAGGCAGAAAGCTGTTTCCAAAGGCGAATGATGCCATGTCTTCTTAAATGTGTTTGATTGTGGTGAACTGGGTCTTTTATTATTTATTTACTTTTGCCTGAGGGCTCTATTTGTTGCTGAGCTTAGAGTCTTGGCCCTCAAGGCTTTGGTTCTGTCATCTGTCCCTGAATTTGGAGTGGAAATAGCAAAGCCCCCATGGGAAGATGGCTGCTACTGAAAAGTAGTGTAGTGGTCGAGGGCCTGGCCTCCAGAGCCAGTGGGGTCTACACTAACACTCTAACACTTAGCAACTGTGGGAGCTCCTTCAGTAAGATGCTGTGCCTCAGTTCCTTCAGCTCTGACATGGATTTGATGGTAATAATTACTTTCTCTTAGGCTCACCATGAAGATTAGCTGAGCATTTGTGTATGTTTGTATGTTTTGTTATTGTTTTTAAAAATATTTTTATTTACTTATTTGCAAGGAGAGAGAGAGAGAGGGAGAGAGAGAGAGAGAGAGAGAGAGAGAGAGAGAGAGAGAATGTATGTGAGAGAATTGGCATGCCAGGGCCTCTAGCCACTGCAAATGAACTCCAAATGCACGTGGCACTTTGTGTATCTGGCTCTATGTGCGTGATCTAGGTTGTTAAACTTTGCAGGCAAGTTCCTTAAGTGCTGAACCATAGCTACAGCCCTGTTATTCTTGTTTTGAGACAAGGTCTCATGTAACCCAGACCGGCCTTGGATTTGTTATGTTTCTGAGGATCATCTTGAACTCCTGATCTCCCTTCCTCTACTTTCAAGTGCTGGGAAGCTGCATATTTGTAAAGCTTTCGAGAGACTCTTTGTCCCACCATTAGAGTTAAACATCAGTTTGACCTCAATGAACTTAATGACATTTGTCTTAATTCTGAAATAAAACCAGCAATTTTGCCTGTCTCCTAATATTTATTTAATAACAAATATCATTTATGTAATTATATTTATAATGCTTTAGTACTTTTATTATTAATCAGTTTGTGACCTTGTTACCATCTTTGTAATTTGTAATTTGGTTTGCAATATGCCTGTTTTTCATTTATTAACTCATTCAAATATGCTTTGAAAGCAATGAGCCAATTCCCTTTAAAAAACCTCATATGTCATGCTGGAGAGATGGCTTGATGGGTAAGAGTGCTGGCTGCACAAGCCTGAGGAACTGAGTTCAATCTCTAGCCCTCACGTAGGAAGCTAGGCATGGCCACATATGACTGTAACTCCAGTGTTGAGTGGGGGTAGAGACAGCATGATCTCTGAGGCTTGCTGGTCAGCCAGTCTAACTGGAAAATGGCATGAGCTCCAGGTTCAGTGGGAAACCCTGTCTTAAGGAAATAAGGTGGCAAAACAATACAAGAGGACGTCGGATGCCCTCTGGCCTCCCACATGTGTGCATATTTGGTATATGCATCTGCAATTCAGGTGGTACCTGGATTGATAACCAAAGCTTTCTCACAATTAAAGAAAAGATCCAGGACTCCACATTCTAGGTTTCAGGAAACTGTTGCATGGTGCTACTGGGGAACCTTATCAGCACCTCCCTTACATACTGGCTGTGGCAGGGGGCTGGAAGAGAATGGAGCTATTCTGGTGGCATAGCAAAAGGGGTTGTTTCTTTCTTTGAAGCCAAAGGAAGGAGCTCTCAGAGGAAACCCTGGTCAAGTTAGCAAGTTATGTGTTCTATAAGTTCTTATCTCGTATAAAAGCAAATGAGCCCCTAGACCTAGTTTGCTGCATGAGTGCCCAGGGTGTGCCCATGGGGAGTCATGGGAAAAGTTGTATTGTTATGGGTTATGGTTACAGAAGGACAGAACCTTTTTCCTGTCATCTAGCCCCTGGCTTGGAGTTTGTCTCGTGGGGAATATAAGATGGATTAGGGTCCCATTCATTAGGATAGGGGTTGGATGCTGAGGAATGGGTGTGTTTAGGAGCCCAGGACTCTACTGAGTGGGGTTGGTGCCATGCAACAGGATTCGTGGGACAGCAAAAGAAAGATACAGGCCCAAACTCTAAAGGCATCACATGATCACCATTATTACTGGGCAGTAGAGAATGTCTTCTTGCTGGGCCAAGTGGGATGGCAGCTGTGTTATTTCTCTCTCCATGTCCCGACATTGTCTCATTCTGGAAATGCAGGGGGACTGGGAAGGACCAAGGGAAAGACCTCCAAAATTTCAGGCAGATGAAAGAGAAGAACTCTGAGCTGGGAATAGTAATAGCAAATCTTTTTGTTTTATAATTTTTTTTTATGAGAGAGAGAGAGAGAATGAATTGGTACAACAGGGCCTCCAGCCACTGAAATAAAATGTCAGACACATGTGCCACCTTGTGCTCATGTGTGACCTTGCATGCTTGCATCACCTTGTGTGTCTGGCTTACATGGGACGTGGAGAGTTGGACATAGGTTCTTAGGCTTCACAGGCAAGTTCCTTAACTGCTAAGCCATCTCTCCATCCCATAATAGCAAATCTTGTATAGTGCTGACTTTGTGTGCCAGACACTATTATAACACTCTGATCATAACAACTTGCCTGGCTATCACAATGTTCCTCTGAGGTAGTTACTTTCATTATTTCCATTTTGCCAAGGAAGAAGCTGGGAGCACAGTGCTTAAATAACTTCATCAAAGCCGTCCACTATCAAGTGGCAGAGCTGGGAGTCGAGTTCAGACAGCCAGTTCAGAATCTTTTAAAAAATTATTTTATTTTTATTTATTTATTAGGGACAGAGAGAGGGAAAGAGTGAGAGGGAGAGTGAGAATGGGCACACCAGGGCCTCTAGCCACTGCAAATGAACTCCAGATGTGTGTGCTCCCTTGTGCATCTGGCTTACGTAGGACCTGGAGAATCGAACCATGGTCCTTAGGCTTTGCAGGCAAATGCCTTAACTGCTAAGCCATCTCTCCAGCCCCACAATCTTTTTTTAAAAAATATTTTTATTATTTACAAGCAGAGAGATAGAGAGAAGAGAGACAGAAGGAACAGGTATACAGAGTGAACTCCAGATGCATGCAGTACTTTGTGCATCTGTTTTACATGGGTACTGGGGACGCAAACTCAGCTCATTAGGCTTTGCAGGCAAGTACCTTAACTGCCAGGCTATCTCTTTAGCCCCCAGTTCAGAAGCTTTGGTTATTTGCTGAACAAGATTTAATCTAGAGAATTGAAATGAGGCTATTCAAAGCAACAATAAGATGACAATAAAAATGAGCAAATATAAAATAGCAAAGAAGTAGTAGAAACTTCAAGAAATATTAAAGGGCCACAATCTAACAGGAAGGTGTTAGGAGTTGACAGGCCATAACTAATGGCAGATTTTAGATAAATAAAATGAGTGCTTGTTTATCCCAGTGATAAACCACTTTCCCATAAGCCTATTTCTTCCTACAAGCCTACTGCAAGGTGGGTGCAGTTAATCTCATTTTACAGATAAGGAAACCGAGTTTCATAAGATCATACACCTATAAGTGGTGGAGTTGGATGTTTAAAATTGGTTCTTTTGACTTTAAAACCTGATATGGGCTGGAGAGATGGCTTAGTGGTTAAGGTGTTTACCTGTGAAGCTTAAGAACTCATGTTTGAATCTCCAGGTCCCATGTAAGCCAGACACACAATGATGCAAGTGTGCAATGTCGTACATGTACACAAGGGAGCAGGTGTGTCTAGAGTTCGTTTGCAGCGGCTGAAGGCCCTGGTGTGCCCATTCTCTCTCTCTCTCTGCCTCTTTCTCCCTCAAATAAATTAAAAAAAAATGATACTGAATCTCTTGGGTGCTACAAAAGACGCCAATGTGAAATCAGTATGGGTTTCTGCCATATTTTGGTTGTGGTCATGTAGGGAAAAGCCACAATGCTGAGATATGAAGGAGGGGAGGAAGGGGAAGACCTATGAGGCAGATGTGCCTGTGTGATGTTTTGATGGGTGGAGGAAAGAAAGACTCTAAATTACACCTCCTCAAAGTAATCAGACAGGACACGACTGAGGGAATTGCTGGCATACTGGAAGGTAAAAATGGTGATGGCTTCCATTTTGAGCGTTTGTAGTTTGGAACATAAGGCGGGGGGGGGGGAGTCATAATGTTAGTTAAGCTAAACATCATGGTTCCCTTAAGAGAGGTAGAATCAAGTCCATCATACGGAAAAAAAAATTCAAGGCTCACAGACATTAAGTGACTTAGTTCTTTTCTAACTTTCTGTACTGAGCACTCAGATAGTTGACCTGCTTGTCTATTAAATGCATTTAAAGCCATACATTTCCTTCCACAGACAGCTTTAGTTGCCTCCTCATATCAGGATGTCCTTTATTCGTTATCACTTAACCCAAAATATTTTACAATTTCTACTATGGATTTTCTTTGGTCTATGTCTTATTTTAGAAGTGTATGCCAGGTATAGTGCCTTACACTCCTGTAATCTTATCACTTGGGATGTGGAGCCAAGAGAATCCCTTGAGCTTAGAAGTTGAAGACCAGCCTGAACAACATAGTGAGACCCTGCCTCAACAAGCAGCAGTGAGTACATTATTTAACATCTAACCATTTGAGGGTTTTTCTTATTTTATTTTTTCATTGATGTGTGCATTATTTTTTGCCATGATCTTAGATCATATCCTATATGATTTTAAATATTTTATTTATTTATTTGAGAGAGAGAATGCCACACTCCTGGCTTGCTTATCGCATGCTGAGTGTCTTCCCTCGTGTCCTTCCTCTCCAATCTTTATTTCACAATTAGTGGTAACAGAAAAGTAAGTTAATTACCCATGATTTCATTCTTCCAAATAAAAATACATTTCTGTTTTTATTTTTACTTTGGTTTATATTCTCTTATATGCAGAAATGCCATTTCTCATAATATATAATCACATATTTAATCATTACTTATATGTATTTTTCACTCAGTATCACTTTATGAAAATATTCTGCCAGTCTTGAAAATCTTATTTTTATTAACTATGTTACAGAGTTTGAGTTTCATTGAGCACTGTTTTCAAATGTTATATGTCAAACATATTATTGCAAAACTACAGAAGTTGTTAGTGTATCTACTTATTTGACACTCTTTGTTTTTGAAACTGGCTGAAAATGGTCTTAAAATCTGTTTCTTATAGCCTTTAAAAGTACAATTAGGGCTGGAGAGATGGCTTAGTGGTTAAGGCAATTGCCTGCAAAGCCAAAGGACCTTGGTTGGATTCTCCAGGACCCATGTAAGCCAGGTGCACAAGGTGATGCATGTGTCTGGAGTTTGTTTGCAGTGGCTGGAGTCCATGGTGTGCCCATTCTCCCTCTCTCTTTCAAGTAAATAAATAAAAATAAAATATTTAAAAAGAACAATTAAATCTGTTAAATTTTCCCTCATGATTTCTTCTATTAGGAAAAAATCAAACCATAGTTAGATTCTTACATTTGCTGAGGATATATTTTAGAGTTCTACATAGAAAAAACAATCTATGATTATTGCACTAAGCCATACCAAGTATGATAAGGAGGAGGCAGGGATAGGAAGGAAAGATGAAGTCATGCTTTTGCCCTCAAGAGGCTTCCCCTTTCCAGGGAGTGATGAGTTCTTTGCACATAAGCAACTTGAACAGATACATCAAGAAAGGGTAACAGAATAGAAAAGGTCTTTAGGGGAAAACAAGACACAGATACTCATTTCTTGGTATTTGTGGGCACTAACTAGTTCTATGATTGCCACTGAAACCAAAATCTCAGATGCTCAACTGCTTTATATAAAATGGTATAGTATTTTCATACAACCTATACACATTCTCCCATAGGCATTTTATGTTTAACTTTTTTCTTCACTTCAGTTTCTTCTCATATGCTTTAAATCATGTCTAGATCACTTAACAATACCTAAATAATCAAATGTAAATGCTATGCAAATATAGTTGTGCATTGCTTAGGGAATAACGGCAAGAAAAAGTCTGACATGTTCAATACAGATGCGATTTAAAAACTATTTCTTTTTATTAATAGAGAGAGTGAAAAAGAGACAGAGAACGTGCACACTATGGGCTCCAGCCACTGCAAATGAATTCCAGGTTCATGAGCAACAGCTTTGAGCATTTGGCTTACATGGGTCCTGGGGAATCGAACCTGAGTCCTTGGGCTTTTCAGGCAAGTACCTTAACTGCTAAGCCATCTCTCCAGCCCTTAAAAGATATTTCTATCAGTAGTTGGTTGAACCTGCAACCATGTAACCAGTTGTAAGTGTGCTTCCTACCAGGTCCTTCATATTGGGGAGAAGCAGGAGTAGATTTTGCTGAGAAGTTGCATGGAAAGAAATTTTCAATAGAAGAGCCAATTCTAGATAAGTTCTAGGCAGAAGGAAAAGCATGTGTCAAGATGTATCAGCTCATAAGTGGATCAAGTAGTCCAAGAACAGCAAAAGAGGCAAGGGGGGAATGACAAGGGCTAGGGAAAAAATAACAGCAAAGGAGACTGAGTGATTAGGTCGAATCTTTGTTTCCGTGTCCAATCAAAATTCCTCTTCTTGGCCTGGGGAGATGGTTCAGTGTGTAAAATACTTTCTGGGCAAGTGTGAGAACCTGAGTTTGAATCTTCAGAACCCGTGGAGATGCTGGGGGTGAAGGTGCGTGCCTGCAATCGCAGCACTGGGGAGGCAAGGGCACGCAATCCCTGGGGTCAACTGCCTAGCCAGCCCAACTGAATCAGTGATCTCTAGGTTCAGCAGGAGACCTTGTTTGAGAGAAGAAAATGGTAAGTGATCTAGTAAGATGTCCAAACGCCAATCTCTGGCTTCCACATATGCAGGTGCACAAATACCAGCACACATAAACACATGCAAGCATCCTACACACATACACATGCAAGAAAATCCTCTTCTCCAGGTATTGACATCAGTGAGGGGTCGACTGGAATGAGAGTTGACTGCTGTTAAGCACTTTTAGATTCTCATCTGGATTAATCTGACTGGTAGGAAGTATATGGGAAATATTTCATTGCGCAGGGAGCTTCTTGTACTTATTCCAGACCACCAGCTTCTCTCTCTGGGGAAGACCATTCCTTTTCTTTTCTTTCTTTTGCAAGTTGGACTCTGTGAAACTAAATATTTATTGCTTAAATTGGCACAGAAAATTATGAACTTTTTCATTAGCCAGCTAATGAGAACTTCTGATTAAGTCTTTATCAAGATAACTGAAATCAAATATTAACTTAGATCAATGTTGTCAAGTTGCAGGGGGCTCCTTCAAGAACCCAAGTTATCAGCTTTGCACCACATGCTGGGTGGAGGGAATCATGTAGAAATCATCTGATGACCACTGGTTACCATTATGAAATCTGAATTAGACTTATGAGAACATGGTATCACTTATTTCTATGCGATTTGTGGAGAAAATTAAATGAAATCGACATCACATTTTTAACTTTAAGGAGAACTATTGCTATTTTTTTAACCATTCTTAATTCTTGCTTCTTTCCCACTACTGTCCCATGCGTCTACAAACTCCCTTCCTGTGTCTACAGCAGACATCACCAGTTGATCCTGAGGATTTACAGTTGAACCACAGTATGATCTTAGGAGCTTCACACCATCACTCCCAGGCATCCCAATCCATAGACTGTACACGTCTGTGAGATAAAATCTATTTATTATTCTCACATCGCCTGCGCATTCTCTCATCCCACACCTTCCATGTTGGAAACCCTGTGCTCTAAACATAAGTCTAGCTCCATGTTTTTCACAAATTCCTTCCTGGTCACTGGTCTCTGGCCACAATTATAGTCCCATTTTCATCCTCAGCTTTAAGCAACAGTGGGTTCTCCTAATGTCCACCTAACAGAAACATCATTGAGAAAATGTCCAGGTTGGGAATTCTTCTACCAGTAACACATTACCTGAATGGCAGTCTTTTCCATATCAAGGAGAAAAACCTAAGAAACAACTTGTAACTAACTCTTTCCTGAAATACTCCTATATGTAAGATGTCTGGAAAGATTTTGTTAAAAGTATGAATGGTAATAAAGATGTGGTCTTAAAATGGCTCCAACCTTCTGGCAAGGAAAATGTTTCTTTATGAAGCTTCTGCTCTGACCTCACATCAGACTATTTACATCACAAAATAGTGCATGCTTGTTTATTATAAAAACAGTCACAAAACACAAAGTGTGGAAGTCCCTACTCTCTTTTTCCAACTCCCTAAAGGTATTACTTTTCACAGATCTTTAAGACTTGGGCTGGGGAGATGACTCAGATGGTAAAAGTGTGGCTTGAGCACGTGCCTCCATGTGAAGAGCTAGGCGTGACTGTGCCCACCTGTAAGCTCAGAGTTGATCGGGACAGACACCTGGGCCTTGCTGGACAGCCAGCCTCACTGAAAGATGTCAAGTCCCAGATTCAGTGAGAGACCCTGTCTCTAGGAGATAAGGCAGAAGAGAGACTCATGTGAATATGCCACATGCACACACACCACACACACGCACACACACCACTATGCACACACATACTACACATGCACACACACTACCATGCACACACATACTACACATGCACACACTACACATGCATACACTACAGATGCATACACACAACACACATGCACACTCTACACATGCACACACACACACACACCACACATGCATACACTACACATACACACACACCAGACATGCACATACTACAAAAGACCTTTAAGACTATCTTCTATGCACATCTTAGTATGTATGCATCTCTGCATGCAATAAGAACAATTTAAAACAAAAAATGAGATGAAACTGTACACATTATTGTACAATTTGCTTTATTTCTTCCATATGATTGATAGGTATGTGTACAAATATTTTGCATTTCAATACTTATAGTTAGACCCCTATATTTTTTCATATGCAGAGTACAGTTATTGAACTTACTTTAAATTACTGGACAATATTATAAACAATGCTACAAGCAATGGCTTTTAAACATTTGGGTTATTTACTTTTGTTTTTATGTGATTATTTTCAAAGGAGAAATAACCAGAAATAAAATTTCTGGATCTAAGAATGTATGTTAGAGATTTTATGAGAATATGTACTGTTCACATGCATAATCAGGTTTTTGTTTTGCCAAGATAGATCTTTCTTAAAAATTGCATTTTCTTGATCACTAGTGATTTTACATTTTTCCTCACATTTGTCAGAAACTTGTATTTCTCCTATAAATTCTTTTTAAAAATGTATTTTATTAAGCCGGGCGTGGTGGCACACGCCTTTAATCCCAGCACTCGGGAGGCAGAGGTAGGAGGATCACCATGAGTTTGAGGCCACCCTGAGACTACATAGTGAATTCCAGGTCAGCCTGGACCAGAGTGAGACCCTACCTTGAAAAACCAAAAAAAAAAAAAAAAAAAAAGTATTTTATTTATTTATTTATCTATTTATTTACTTGAGAAAGAAAAAAAGAAAAAGGCAGAGAGTAAGATAATGGGTACATCAGGGCCTCTAGCCACTGCAAATGAACTCCAGACACATGTGCCATCTTGTGCATCTGGCTTACATGGGTAGGGGAATTGAATCTGAGTCTTTAGGCTTCCCAGGCAAGCACCTTAACCACTAAGCCATCTCTTCATCCCTAAATTCTTTAAAAAAATAGTCTTATTTTTACTTATTTATTTATTTGAGAGAGAGAAAGGAAGAAGCAGATAGAAAGAGAGAGAATGGGTGTACCAGGGCCTCTAGCCACTGCAAATGAACTCCAGAACCATGAGCCATATTGTGCATCTGGCTTACATGGGTCCTGGGGAATTGAACCTGGGTCCTTTGGTTTTGTAGGAAAGTGCCTTAACCACTAAGCAATATTTTTATCACTCCTATAAATTCTTATGTATACTCTACCAGTTTTTCTATGGAGTTTGCATCTTACTGATTTGAATACGCTTGAATGTGTTGGTTCAGTAATTTTTTTTCTCTCTCTCTTTCACTCACTTTTTGAGACAAGGTCTCCTAAGTAGCCCTGCCTGCCCCCAAACTCACTATGTAGACCAGGATGGCTTTGAAGTTGCAACGCTTCTCTTGCCTCTGTCTCCTGAGCCACTGTGCCCTCTTTTCCAATGTTTTGTAACCACAGGTGCACACTGGTATCACCCCAGGAATTTTTCAATACCAGATGCCACCTTACAAAATATCCAAATGGACTTTGGTGAAGTCGAGTCATTAAATCTTGAACTTCCTGAGTGTGCCTGGTATATAGTCAAGGTTGTAAATCATTGGTCCCAGTGGTCTAGATAGGAGTCAGTGGTTTAGTAAGGATGGAGGGCAAAGTCATAGGACAGAAGAGCTCATGGAACCAAGAGATAGGGTGTTGGAAGATCTGTGTGTGTGTGTGTTTGCCTCAGCTGCCATAACAAAAATTCATAGGCTGGGTGGCTTTGACAACAGGAATTTATGTTCTCCAAGTCTTACAGGCTGGAAAGTCCAAGATCAAGGTGCAATAGGGTTTGGCAGAAGTTTGTTGAGGGCTGTCTTCCTGCCTAAAGGATGGCCACATTCTCACTGAGTTGTCATAAAGAAAAGAAGGACGTCTCTGGTCTCTCTTTCCTTATAAGGACTTTAATCCTTTAAAAAATTATTTTAAAATTAATTAATTAATTAATTAATTTGAGAGAGTGAGAGAGAAAGAGGGGGAGAGAGAGGAAGAGAATGGGTGTGTCAGGGCCGCCAGCCACTGCAAACGAACTCCAGATGCATGCACCACCTTGTGCATCTGGCTTATGTGAGTCCTGGGGAATCAAACCTGGGTCCTTTGGCTTTGCAGGCAAGCACCTTAACTACTGAGCCATTTCTTTAGCCCAAGCAACTGGTTTTGAATCAGAAATGGATGCCCATGCCTCAGAAGTTCCAAAGATCCTCAGATCTGACAAGTGGTTTAATAATTTGGCCCTAAATGTCACAGGCTGAAGGCAAAGGGGCCAAAAGCAGTTAAAAATAAAAAGTGGTAGATACATGTTACATGGAAAATCAGATCATGAGCCTAGCTTCATCCTATAACCCACTTGCCAAGAGGGGTCTGGGTTAGCACTGCCCCACCCAGGACTGACTTTACCCCTTGGTGATGAAAGGATCTCTTGCTTCACTTCCAGTCCAATATACCTTCAACCAAGAGACTACATCAATCCCAAACTCTGCATTTGGGACTGAATCATCCATGGATACAATAAAGGCCCCATGAGCACCTTTTCCCCACTTACAGTCCTTTGTTTTGCTATTAAATTCTTCAGTCAGGAGAAAGCATTGCAACAGTGAGATCTGGTGTGTAGCCTCCATCTCTGTACCTCTGCCTGCAGTTCTAGAAATGTGATATTTGCCAAGCAGTGACCCTGGTTAAAGGGATTTTGCTCACAGTGTTATTCATAGTAAGAGTGGTGGTGGGCTGAAGAGATAGCTTAGTGGTTAAGGCGCTTGCCTGTGAAGCCTAAGGACCCAGATTCTATTCTCCAGGTCCCACGTAAGCCAGATGCACAAGGTAGAGCATGTGTCTGGAATTCATTTACAGTGGCTAGAGGCCCTGATGCACCCATTCTCTCCCTCCCTCCCTCCCTCCCTCCCTCCTTCCCTCCCTCCCTCCCTCCCTCCCTCCCTCTACCTCTCTCCCTCTTTCTCTGTCTCAAATAAAAGTAAAATTTAAAAAGTAAAAACAGAGTGGTGGCTTTTAAATATAAATAATGAAATACAATATTTTTTGTTTGTGTGTATGTGTAGGTACAGATGCACATATGCCACAGAACAGTGTGGAAGTCAAAGGTCAACTTTAAGTTTGGTCCTTACCTGTTCACCTCACCTGAGGCAGGGCTTCTCACGCTGGATTCTGGCTCTGCTGTTCTTTGGGAAATTTTTCTATCTCCACCTCCTGTCTCACTGTCAGTGCGCTGGGATTACAGAAGCTCTCCGCACACAGCTCCTGGCTTTTTATGTGGTTCTGGGGATCTAACTCGGGTACTCCAGCTTGAGTTGTGAATGCTTTATCTGCTGAGCTGTCTCCCCAGCCCTGAAACACAATTTCTATACATGACATATGCTTTTGGACAACTTAATGGTAATTTGTGGTACCAAAATTAATTCCTCAATTACCCGCTTTCCTTCTTCCTACAAATACGTGAGCATCTGCCATGTACAGTAACATGAGCAACCATCTTGGTTTGCCCAGTTCTCAATGAAATGGGGACATCTGGACAGGCACTGCATGATATATTGAGTCTATTGCAGTAAACAAATGAAAAAACTTAATTATAGGGGTTTCTACTTTTTATTCAGGATTTTGAAAATAAAATTTACACGAATAAGAGAAATCATCCTTTAATACATACGTGTTTTTCCATGAACACTCCTAAATATGACTTTAAGTGCAAACTCTCAGATCACATAGAAGTAGACACTGCTTTTTAGTACACACTAAATCCAAACAAAAAACTTAAATGTGGAGAATTATGAAGTAATAATTAACAAAATGTGGAGTTGTCTCAAGGCATTGAAATGGCTAGTTCCCATGATAAACTCAGCATTTACTCAAGACTATGTTTACGATTTATAGCCAACTTTAAACCATCCATTCATTCATTTTCCCCCTTCAATAGCTTGGAAATGTCTGTGTAAAGCATTGCCTACAAAACAAACAAACAAACAAACAAACAAACAAAACAAACAAACAAACAAAACCAAAAAACTAAAACTTTAACCAAAGCCTGATTTTCCCATATATCATCGCATTTAACATTCATAGTCCTCTGCAGTAGGCAAAACTGATATTATTCTCTTAAGCTCATACTTTGAGAAAACTGAAGCTGAGGGAGATTAAATGGCTTGCATGGGATCACTCTGCCAGTAAGAGACAAAGGTAGGGGGCAGCCCTTTGTATCTGAGCTCTCACTGTCAACTCCTGCTCTCTGTCCTCTATGCTGCAATAATATAGTAACAACAACAACAAAAAAGAAATGACAGGGGAGAGAGGGAAGAAGAGACTTCATTAAATCACATTTCTGGGCAATGGGGCAAAGGAAAATTACTCTACAAGAATTTGCTTTCAGCGGAGAAAACCTTTTGGATATTCAGCACAATTGGTCTTAACATTAAGACCTCCTTCATTAGGTTCTGCCATATTCTATAAACAGTAATTTGTCCTCAAATGTTCCCAGGGTGAAATAGACACAGAACAGACACCTACGGAGTCCCTCTTTAGTGTTCAGACTATACAGGACAAAAATAAATAAATAAATAAAAAAGATTATGAATGTGTAGTTTTTCCCATGGGGACTTCACAATCTAGATGAGACCAGCAGCTGCATTTCAAGAGTGGTGTGAGGTCGGGAGAGAGGACGGTATTGCTTCTAGAGAATATCGTCAGAGCCTGAGAGGTGTTGGCAGGTCAGGCAACAGACCCCTTTGGGTAAAGGCATGGGTGTGAGGCATGGCAAAGAGTAATGGGCCTTCTTAGAGAACAGTGACTTGCCAGTGTAGCTGGGCAGTTGGCCAGAAGAAAGACCACGCTTGGGGTTCTTGAGCACCTAGAGTTGTATACACACACACACACACACACACACACACACACACACACACCCCTCCGTTTGTGCAATCTTCCTTCTCCCAAGAAGCTACCTGAGGGAACCATAGAATTATGTACCTGGCAGTTTTGAGAATAAAGGTAAACAAAGGGCAGACACAGCCTGAGGTCACAGGGTGAGCTGGTAATAACATCACAAATTCCTAAAGGTAAGGGTAGTCTGGCTGCAGCTGCCACGCCCACAGAGGAGAGGAGGCACTTCCTCACATTCCAGCACTTGGCCTCCATTTAATATGCTTCCCCAAGTAGTAGCAGATCCAGTTGTGTGGGGATGGGGTCGGGGAGGCGGGGAGGGTCCCTCCGTGCAGCCAGGTCTGAGATCTTCATCATGAGTGGAACTTAGGAAGATATTTCTTTCTCAGGGGCCCATGGGCATGTACAAATGACTGGAATGACTAACAGGCTTCCTCCTGTGGCAAACACTTGCTGAAATGGTTGCTAATTCAGTCTCCTCTTGGAAAACCATAACCTTTTTGGACTAAATTTGAGGGCACCATGCACGTGGTTGCAGCTCCGTGGTAGAGCGCTTGCCTACTATGCAAATGGAGTTGGATCCCCCTCCTGCTGCAAAAACAAACATGCAAGAAAGCTGATAATGTGTGTGTATTGACTCTGAGTAAGCTAATGTAGGACCAGGAGTTCAATAATAAAGCCCATGGTAAACTGCTTACAAGTCGAATTTGTGTGTATGTGCATATATCTTCGTGTGTGTGTGTGTGTGTGTGTGTGTGTGTGTGTGTGTGTGCATGTATGGAGGCCAGAGGTTGACCTTGGCTATCTTCCTCAATTGCTTTCCACCTTAATTTTTTTAATTTTATTTTTCATGCCTTTTAAATTTTAAAATTATTTTATTTATTTTTGGAGAGAGACACAGAGAAACAGAGAGGGAGAGGAAGACAGATAGAGCTGGGTGCGCCAGCAGTCTCTCAGCTGCTGTGAATGAAATCCAGATGTGTGCCCCCTTGTGGTCAAGTGTGGCATTGAGCTCTTGCGTCACTTTGCATCTGGCTAAACGTGGGACCTGGAGATTGGAACCGCTGGAGATTGGAACCAGCGTTCTTAGGCTTAGCAGGCAGGCGCCTTAACTGCTAAGCCATCTCTCCAGCCCCCTTTTTTCATGCCTTTTAAATGTTCTATATGAAAGTACAATTTTTTGAGATGTGGTTGTTTAAATATTTATTTATTTATATGAGAGAGAGAGAAGAAGGGAGAGAGAGAGAGAGAGAATATGTGCACCAGGGCTTCTGGCCACTGCAAACAAATTCCAGACGCATGTACTGCCAAGTTCATCTGGCTTATGTGGGTCCTGGAGAATGGAACCAGGGTCCTTTGGTTTTGCAGGCAAACACCTTAACCTCTAAGCCACCTCTCCAGCCCAACTTGGCATTTTATTTTTTTTATTTATTTATTTATTTATTTATTTATTTATTTATTTAAAAGCAACAGACAGACACAGAGAGAAACAGGCAGATATATATAGAGAGAATGGCTGCACCAGGGCCTCCAGCCACTGCAAAAGAGCTCCAGATGCATGTGCCACCTTGTGCATCTGGCTTACATGGGTCCTGGGGAATTGAGCCTTGAACCGGGGTCCTTAGGCTTCACAGGCAAGAGCTTAACCACTAAGCCATCTCTTCAGCCCCCCCCAATTTGGCATTTTAGAAACATAAAGATTGTGGTCACACAGTCATATGTTTGCTCACTTCAAGTTCTTGGCTGCTCAGCAGAGGTAGCCCCTTAGACTAAGACTAGCTGCACTCAGAGAGCCTGACTTGCCCAAGGACAAAGGCTGTCTGCACTTCAGTAGCCCACAGTTCCCCTGTGACCCTTGGGGGCCAGACAGGACCAAGGTGCTAATTCATGTCCCATGAGAGCCAGCTTCTTAAATTGGCCTCCCCAGACCCACAAGCCCCGATTTTAATCCCCCAACCACTTCTCATTAGATTTATTTGTTTTTCGCCTCCTCCTGCAATTTGAGTTAGCACACAGAATAATTAAAACCAAACCCGGCATTCATCCCCTCTCTCTGACTCATCAGCATTCGCTCTGGCTTCACCAGCAGACCTTCTGCTGGTACAGGGTCCACAGGGAGGGCCAGGACAGGAAGCCAGGAGGGGGCATGGGTCTGGCTGGAGCCTCCCTGGGCGGCAAGTCCTCTCTTCCCTCCTCTACCCTGCTCCCCTCCAGTCGGGGCTCTCTTAAAGCAATCACGTCTTCTATGAAAGGCAAGGCCTGTTGGGACATGACCCAGCCACAGAAGGTCCTCCAGGCAAGACTTCCCATAGACAATTTGGCCAAATTCATAAATTAAGTTGAAAATTTGATCCAGCTTGCTGCCAAGTGGGGCTAATTAATTTCTGTAGAGACTGATGAACAGGAAGTGCGCGATTCACATTATTTCATCAACAATTAATTCACTAAGCTCCGATTCATTAGTTTCCTGGCATTCGCCTTCCTAAACAGTGTTGGGAAGGTGTTTGTGGAGGGAGCCTGGCTATTTTAAGCCTCTTGGAGAACACCATAGGCTCAGCTGCCTCCCCAAGCAGGTGACTTCACCTTCCTGGGAGAGGACTCATTAGGAGTTGTTTGGCACCCAGGGAGAGAGGGAGGGAGGGACGGAGGCAGGCAGGCCTGGGTGGTGCACTATTTGGCCCTGGGACCTTCTGGAGTTTTGTGGCCTCCTTGGCAAGGGGAAGTAGCATGTGCCCTGGGCCCCACTTTAATCAGTGTTTCTGTAATGAGCTTCACCAATGCCCCCGGGCACTCCCAAGGACAAGAAGTGGAGAGGGTTGGAATTCCAGTCTACTCCAGGCTGGTCTCCACCCCCACCCCCCGCAGGTCCCTTTGCTCTTTGCCCTCCTAGGATCCTTTCCAATCCTAGGGCACAAGGTCCCCAGGACAAAGCTCTTCATGGGTCAGCTAGCCCGTACCTTGTGTAATTTTGGGATGCAATTAGAGAAGGCTTTCTGGAGGAAGGACAAAGTACGTGGGATGTAACAGCAGGAATCTTTTTTGGTGGTTGTTATTGTTACAACTTAATTCATAGCCTGGGTCCTAGAAGAAAGGGGGAAAGGAAAGGACATAGGAAGGAATGATGGAAGGGAAGAGGGTAAGAAGGACCAGGCTGAGACTTGAGTATGAGCCTCTAGCAGATAGGAGAAATGGGTGTAGACCGGGCAGTCAGAGCCATGATGTACCACGGTGCAAACTGTGCACTGCACGTCTCTGAGGGCACTGTCCACCTGGATGGACATAGTTAGAGCATGCTAAGTACTCCACAACTACAGGCATCCTTATTTGGGCTGAAAAGGCTCCTTAGTAACCCTGCAAGGACAGAGAAATGGCTAGGTCGCCTGGCCCTCCACCAGAGACAAGCTGGATTGGGAGATTCTGGCTTTGCTCCTTGGCAGAAGCCATACACTTGACATTCTCTCTGTTCATGAATATCGTTTTTTTTCCTGGTCTGGGCATAGTAAACTGTTACAGCTGAGGCAGGTCTTGGTTCATGGGGCAAGCAGGTTAGAGCCCTTGATGACGGATGGCCTCAGCCTGAATTCCTGACTTGCTGGGACCCTGTATCCCAGAGGGGAAGACATACACACACACATGTGTCGTCCACCTGAGCTCTGTTCCCCTTTCAAACCCACCTGGGAGGTGTCAGAAACAGGATTTTTCCAACTCCAATACGGAAACATTTTACAAAAAAAAAAAAAAAATTGTTAGATGTCAGCTGTCTTTCCACAATTGCAACTCCTAACAGGAAGAAGCT
Source organism: Orientallactaga sibirica (assembly GCA_036365145.1). NCBI lineage: Eukaryota > Metazoa > Chordata > Mammalia > Rodentia > Dipodidae > Orientallactaga > Orientallactaga sibirica. The sequence goes on along the minus strand of JAEOAD010000031.1, from coordinate 3,291,744 downwards.
GTGTTTTTAAAAATAAATATTTTATTTATTTATTTATTGAGGGAGAGAGAAAGAGAGAGAGAGAGAGAATGGGCATGCCAGGGCCTCCAGCCACTGCAAACAAACTCCAGATGCATGTGCCACCATGTGCATCTGGCTTACGTGGGTTCTGGGGAGTTGGGCTTGGGTCCTTAGGCTTCTCAGGCAAGCGCCTTAACCATTAAGCCATCTCTCCAGCCCAAGAAGTTGCATTTTAAGTTGGAACATTTCACTTGGGAAAGATTTTGGCTTGTCGATCAACTCAACTTTGATGGCAACTTGGTCCTTTCTTCTGTTCAACTCCAAAAAGAAATTATGGGAGACACACACAAACTGGGTAAGTTTACATTTGTGCAAAAAGCTGGGTGAGGGTGCCAAGTAGATATCAGAAAATTCCAAGGAAAATCTGTCAGAATGAATGAATGGTACAGAATGAAGACCCCCATGTTCATTTGGGAACTTAGCTTCCTTAGAGTGTGGCAGGGTCTCATGGTGGTCATGAAACAGATCTGGGCATCTCAAACACCTTCTAATTTAGGGAGAGGAGACTCAAGCCTGGGGCTTCAGGTTTGGTCAGCAGGAAGTTGGGGGCTTAGAAGGAGCCTAATAGGGAAGGTGTGCTTTCTCCACATAGTGGCCAGCTACTGGACCCTGTATCAGCGAGGGGAACACACACACATGTCATCCACCTGAGCTCAGTTCCCCATTCATATTCCCCTGGCAGGTGTCAGAAACAGGTTTTTCCCCAGACTCCAATTGTAAAACATTTTACAAAAAAAAAAAAACATGTAGGCTGCCTCCCCACAACTGGAAAGACTCCTAACAAGAAGTAGCTGCATTTTAAATTGGAAATATTTAAATTGGAACATTTGCCCTGGAGGCAAAGTGGGCATACTGAGGGCCAGAGGGCCTGCTACAAAGGCAGCTTTACTCAGCCCTAGACCTCTGGCAGCTCAGGGTGGTGTGGGAGCTGCTAGAAGGTATGCAGGGGGATGGGTATAAGTGAGGAGGGCTGTCCCTGTACCAAGGACAGGGTCCTGGGTGAAGAATAAAGAAACAAATGTCCAGCCAAGCATGGCGACTCATGCCTGTTGTCCCAGCACTAGGGAGGCTGAGGCCAGGAGGATTTGAATTCAGGACAACTTGGGCTGTATTGCAAGACCCTGTTTCCAACAAAACAAAACAGGAACAAACAGACAACAAAACCAAGCCAAAAAGAAATGTCCAAAGGCAAGGATGTCTGCAGACACTCAGGTAGTTGCATCAGGGAACTGTCCTATGCTTAAAGATTAAATAAAAGACAAGTCAGATAGCTGCACTGGTGCCAAGTGAGGCGGGAGCGGGGAGTCAAGAAGCACTAGACATACAGTGTTTTTTTAAAGAAGCTTTTGTGGGCTAGAGAGATGGTTTAGAGGTTAAAGGCACTTTCTTGCTAAAGCTTTATGGCCTGGGTTCAATTCCTCAGGACTCATGTAAAACCAGATGCACAAAGTGGTGCATGCATCTGGAGTTCCTTTGCAGTGGCAAGAGGCCTTGGTGTGCCCATGTGTTTTCTCTCTCTCTCATTGTCAAATAAATAAGATAATAAAAATAAGTTTTTATGATAATAATTTATGGAGATAAAATTTACCTAACATAATATGAACCATTTTGAAGTGGACAATTTAATGACATTTAGTATAATCATGTTGTCTAGTTCTAGAAGCCACTTGCCTATTAAGCAGCCTCTTCCCATCCCTGTTCCTCACCAGCCTTGGGAACTCACAATTTGCCACCCATGTGCTCTGATTTGAATGGGCAATGTCCTCCATGGGTTCATGTATCTGAACATTTGGTCCCCAGGTGGTGGCACTGCTTTGGGGGTTGAGCCTTGGCTGGCAGGGTTTTTGTTTGTTTCTTTGTTTTTGTTTTTGTTTTTGAGGGTTGCAGCCTAGCCCTGCCTCCTGTCTTGTTCTCTGCATCCTAGTCAGCTCCTACCATGTGACCATCCCACTCACATTCCCACAGATGGGGACTGAGCCTCTCTTGCTGCTATGCATCCCCGCCATGATAGAGTAAAGTCTCCTGAAACCATGAGCCAAAATAATCCTCCTTTAAGTTGCTTGTGTCAGGTATATTGCCACAGCACTGAGAAAAGTAATGAATACATCTCTATGGATTTATCAATTCTGAATATTTCATATGAATGTAATCATACAAGATGTCATCTTTTATGTCTGGCTTCTTTCATTTAGCATAATGTTTTGAAGTCTGTCCAGTTAGCATAATGCTTGTACCATGTACTGGTACTTCATTTTTATGATGGAATAACTATATTTATACTATAGTTTGTATATTGATTCATTTATTTACAGACATATGAGTTGTTGTGAACAGTGCTGGTATGAACAGGCATGCACATATATTTGTGTGCATATTGTTTTCAGTTCTTTTTGAGATTATACTTAGGAGTAGAACTAAGAGGTCACCTAGTAACTCTGGGCTTCATTTTCAGAGGAATTTCCAGCAATTTTCCTAAATAGCTACAGCGTTTACAATCTCATTAGCAGTACTTGACAGTTTGGGGTCTGTCCATATCCTTGCTGATATTTATTATTTTCCATCTTTTTGATGAAAGCTATCTTAGTGGGTATAAAGTGGGCTTTGTTAAAATTAAGTTTTCATTTTTGAGGAGAGGTGAGGGAACAAATGTTAATGTAAATTTCACGAACAATGATGAGGAATGCCCAAAGAGGGGGAGGGTCTATTCCAAGAGTCATGGTGTGATAAGATGGTGACAAGAGCTAATATTTGTTAAAGAGCCGTGCCAGATAGACAGAGTTCTAACTGCCTCAACCCCCTCTGAACATCTGAGACTGCTTATTGCTGTCGTTGTTGTTATCATTACCACCCCAATTACCCCATTCCATAGATACAGAAACGGAGTCTCAGACAAGAAGTCCATGAATTTGCACAAGGTAAGAAAGTAAAAAAAAACACTTCTGAAAAAAATATTTACTATAAAATGCATTTTATATAGCATCTGCTTTATCCTTTCTATAAAATTCAGGAATGCTTTCAACAGAAGAAACCTGAATTAGGATGAAAGAAAACCTATGAAGGAAGCTGGATGATGTAATGATAAAATGATGTGATCCTAAAATGTTATGGTGGAATCTGAAGCTTTAAAAGCAGTAAAGAGCAGAATTAGTACTGGACAAAAGGAACATGGAATGCATTTGTTCATCTGCTGAAGGCAGGAACAGGAGGAGGAGGGGGAGGGGATGATGTGAAGGTTTCGAACGTTAGATGCCAGGCACAGCGCAGCAGCGCCGTTCCCTCCTTGGAAACATTTACGCACTTTCATCTGCCTGGAAAGATCTGGACTGGACCTTGCCAAAAGAAAGGGATCAAGCCAGATGACTTCTTTGCTCACTTTCCAGCCCTTCTGTTCTGCAAGTTTCTCCTCTGTTCAGTTGCTTAAATAGATGCCATCAACAGTGAGGGTAGAAGTCTAGGGACATGGGAGGGGAAGCAGCAGGATTGCCTTCTATTTATCTTTCTTCTATTAAAAAAATGTCCGGTGTCTTTCGTGTTCCTTGGGGTCCTTGCCTCCCTCACTCCCAGCCCATTGGTTTCTAATGTGTTTGCTTCCTCTGCCCCAGCTCCCAGGGTGGGCCTTGATCATCTTCAGCTCTCTTTCACTGTAGGATTTAAAGTTGAGCTGCCGCAGCTGCCTTCTGACCCCAAGGAGAGATAGCTTCTGAGAACAGAAGAACAGAGCTGTGCTGAGTACTAACGATATCGCTTGACCCCTGCGTTAAGCTGCGCTGACACTTAACCCTAGCTCAAGACCATCCAGTCATCAGAGTCAATAAGTATCCGTTAGCCAGCTAGACTTGAGTTTTCAGTCATGGTAATGAAAAGAGAGACTTGTAACTGATGTAGGTTTGGCAGAATAAGTCAGCGATGTAGTCTAAAGGCCACTTCACTTCTCTGAGAATCTTCTGGTGTTAGATATAGCATTGACATTAATGTCTGTGCTCACGAGAACATTTTTCATATGATACTTTTTGTGGTGGTGGTGGTGGTGGTGGTGGTGGTGTGTGTGTGTGTGTGTGTGTGTGTGTGTGCAGTTGTACCTATTTGCATCCGTGTGGAGGCCAGAGTAGAGGAGAGTCAGGTGTCTTCCTTTATCACTCTTCTGTTTTCTTTCCTTTCCTGAGCCTGAAGCTGATGTTTTTGGTCAGATTGGCTGACCAGCAAGCGCCAGTGACTCTCCTCCATCTGGTCCATTTTCAAGACTCAGTTTAGACATGTGTGGCCACACCTAGATTTTAACATGGGTGCTGCAGATTGAACTCAGGTCCTTATGCTTTTATGGCAAATACTATTACCCACTGAGCCATCTCCCCAGCCCTGTCTTTCTTTATAAGATACTTTTAAAGAACAACCAGTGAGCCAGTCTTGATGTAATCCCAGCACTTGACAGGTAGAGGCATGAGGAACAAGGATCCAAGGTCATTCTCAGCTAGCCTGAGCTACATGAAACACTGTCAGAAAAACCAAAATCATAAGTAAATAAGTCATAAATAAAGAGTAACTATCAATGAACTATACATAAGTGGCATGCATAGAAACAGAGCTTCTTCATTCATGTGTGAGCTTAGCATTTTAATTTTTGCCTTCATAACCAGGTTACTGGTTGCAAGGGTCTCAAAGACCAGTGAGATAAGAGACTGAAGTTGAGTCGATATGTTTTCCTGCCCCAGTGCAAACCTATGAAAACTGAAGATTAGCCCATAAATGCTCCACCATTCATAAGACATTCTATTCTGTGTTAAGAGAGAAGGGACAAAAATGGAACCCACAGTTTTCCACCCATTTGATAACATTTCTCCTGCTTGTGCTCAGCGCCCTCCCTTCCTCCAGTTCCTTTCCCATGCTATCTGTTCATTTTCACAGCACCTACCACTATCACTCATAAAATACTTCCCAATCTATTTATCTGTGGAATGTGACTCTTCCCTCCACACTCAGGTCTCCAAGGCAGCACCAGCTTGGTTTCACCATCTGTCCTGTAGGGTGGCCTAATAACAGTCTTTTAAAAATGTTATTTAGGGCTGGAGGGATGGCTTAGCAGTTAAAGTGTTTTCCTGCAAAGCCAAAGGACCCAGGTTCGATTCCTCAGGACCCACTAAGCCAGATGTACAAGGTGGAGCATGTGTCTGGAGTTCCTTTGCAGTGGCTGGAGGTCCTGGTGTGCCCATTCTCTGTTTGTGTGTGTGTGTGTGTGTGTGTGTGTGTGTGTGTGTGTGCTGCGCACGCACGCGCGATGTTTGAATGCAGGTACGCAGTTGCCATGGCATGTGTGTGGCTGTCAGAGGACAGCTTTTAATGTGAGTCTTGCTATCCATCACCTCCTTGGAGACCAAGTTTCTCTCACTCCTTCTAACTATTGTCCTTTGGTGCACTTGCTGTGAGCCTGTAAGCTTCTGGGAAATGCTCCTGTGTCAGGTTCCCATCTTGCCAGCAGCATGCTGGGATTGCAGAATTCCCACCACAGCTTCTGGAATTTATGTGAGGTTTGAAGATTGGGCTTGGGTACTCAGGACTGAGCAACAAGCACTTTATCCACTGAGCCGTCATCTCCCTAGTCCCGCAGCAAAGTCCTTATTGAATGAACAAATGAATATTGGAGTCAAGAGACATGAAAGAGGGAGTTTCTATAAAAACAATTACTATTTTCACTGGAGATGTTTCTTTCTTTTAAAGCTTGTTGTTTAATAAAAGGTGGATGTTTTGACAACTGACTTTGGTCATGTTTTTTTCAGTCGAGGGGAGCCCAGTGGAAGGACAAGGAAGAAGGAACTTGGTACTTCCTGGAAGCTGGGTCTATGAGTTTATCTTTGGATGCAGAAATGGGCTATTTAGAGGAAGATAGATGAAAACAGTGTTGATTCTACTTCTGGAAGGGAACTTAGCAGCTGCTGCCAGGAGTCGTGCAGGGAGTGGGTTTTGGTTGATGGTCAAGTTCTGATTTGGCATAAAAGAGCATTACTGCATCCATCTTGCTTAGAGTTTTTTAATTTGCCACTACCCAGAGACCTTGGAGAACTCCCAGCATGGAGAAAGGGAAGCAAAGAAAACCAGGCTATTTTTTTTTCTTTTTGTAAAAATCCTAAATAGATTCATCTTCAACAAAAAGGGAATAGTTAAGTAAACAATGTCTTATCCACCGAGAGAATATTCAAATAACTTTTAATAGTGTAAAACATGATTATGATGTAGTTTTAAGTCCAGAAACAAAACAAAAAAGGAAAATATTCTCTCTCTGTCTGTCTGTTGCTCTCAAATAAATAAATAAATTTAAAAAAATTATATATATATATATATATATATAAAAAGGAAAATAACCAAGTAACAACCTCTCCCACTCCCCTGCCCCAAATCTCAGGATCAAAGTTGTAGCTATAGACTAACCTTATGCTGGGTTGATAACTGCCACCCCCGCCCCCCATCTGGCCTGGCTTGCTTCCCCAGCAGCATCTCCTTCCACCCTTCCTCCTGAGGCCCCGGCCTCTATTCATCCTAAACTCACATTTCACTCACACACATTCCCTCACTGCCACCCTTCTCCTCTCCTGGACAACTCCCCTGTATTCCTTTTCTCCATACACCCTCTATACACCCATCTCTAAGTCCAGAGTCAGGAAAGTGGCCTGAAGGTTATATTACCAGGTCATTCCTCTAAACACAAGGTGTCTCTCTCCTTTGGAGTTCTGACTTTGGAGGGTGGAAAAAGGCCTGGCTCAGGGCTTCCATGGCCTAAGTAATCTTGTGGACTATAGACTAGAAGGAGTTGCCCATGCCTCTCAATGGGGCAATTCATGTTGATTTTTATCACTTTCTTTCTGTTTGTTTTTTAAAAAATCTTTTCTACAATCAACATGTATTACGTGTATTACGTAACAGTACAAATGCAAAGGAATGATGTGCACAGGCCATGGATATGGGCAACATCTGTCACATTTTCTTTCTTTACAAAACTGAGGTTTCATCTACATGTTTAGTTCTTTGGAGAAAAACAAACACATACACCTGAGTGTAGAGAGGCCAGTGGGCTGGGTTGTGACATTATTACCCCATGGACTGCAGAGACTCACCTCTGGCAGGGCCCAGGCTTTTGATTGCATTTTCAGCAGTTCCTTCAAGACCTGGAACAGAGTAAGTAATGGCTCTTAGGAAATAGTCCCTGAATTTCTTGATATTAGTTTCAGGAATAAAGTTAATTTATGTTGATGGAAATTTATGTTGATATTATGTTGATGTTTTGTGCTTTTTAAAAAACTTTATTTATTTTTAATTTTTATTTATTTGAGAAAGAGAGAGAGAGAAAGAAAGGCAGATAGAGAGAATGGGTGCGCCAGGGCCTCCAGCCACTGCAAACGAACCCCAGACACATGCGCCACCTTGTGCATCTGGTTTATGTGGGTCCTAGGGAATCGAACCTGGGTCCTTTGGCTTTGCAGGCAAGCACCTTAACTGCTAAGCCATTCCTCCAACCCCATTTGTACTTTTTAAAAAAGTTTTATTACTATTTCGAGGGAGCATGTTAGTGGCATATGTGGTGTGTACATGTGTGTGCATGCAGGCCACAGATGTCTTAAGCTACTACCTTTTTTTTTTTTTTTTTTTTTGAGAGAGGATCTCTTAGTGAACCTAGAACTCCCCAATTTGGCTAGACTACCTAGCCAGTAAGCACTCATATTCCCATCTCTGCCCCTACCCCAGAATTGGGATTATAGGCCCAGGCTCCCATGCCTGACATTTTCACATGGGTGCTGGAGATCCCACACTTAAATCCTCATGCTTACAAGGTAAGCACTTTACCCACTGAGCCACCTCCCCAGCCCTGTTTTGGGAATTTAGAGATCATGGCTGGAGAAATTTCTCCCTGATTTATAAACAGCAGTAGGGTTGGTTGGTGGCTAGACACACAAACTTAGACTCCATGTACCTTTAGGGAAGATATAACAGGGCCACAGTCCTCCAGTCTATGAAAAAAAAAAGAGGAAGAGGAAGAGGGAGGAAGGATGGAAAGGGAAGTGGAAGGAAGAAGAGGTGAAAAGAGCAGAAAGGGGAGAGGGTAGGAGATAGAAGGAGGGAGCTTTCTAGGACTCTTAACAAATTCACAAAAGCCACACCCTCAATTTCATGTCCTGGAAACGTCCAAGAACTCTGCAGATGTGGCTACAACTCAGTCCTGAGCCTAATGAAGATCCCAAATCATCACATTCTGGGGGTTTTCCACAGGGGCACATACTACCTTCAATGTTGCAAATATAAGCAACAAAACACCAGAACTAAGGCAAGCCTGCAGCGACCATCCAGCCAATCCCCTTGGGCCTTTCACAAATCAAGAAGCTCAGTTAGTGAGGGTAATAGGCCTGATACACATTTCATAATGGAATAAATCTGTGATAGACAAGGGGCAAACAGTCCAGATCCCGATGCCTGGGCCAGAGCAACTGTCATTAAGGGTCATGATGCCCAAAGGACAGAAAGGAAGGTAGAGGGGTAAGCCTTGTGTGTTAGATAGAGAGAGTCCCATCAAAAATTCCTTTACAATTTTTAAATTGGTTCTTAAGAGTAATTATGTTCTGTTATCTGAAGTATTGACTTTTTGGCAAAGTTCCATTGCCCAATGTTGCTGGACAGAAAAAGAACTCATGGGGTTAGAGAGATGGCTTAGTTGTTAAGGTGCTTGCCTATGAAACCTAAGGACCCAGGTTTGATTCCCCAGTACCATGCACACATGGTGGTGCATGCATCTGGAGTTCATTTGCAGTGGCTAGAGGCCCTGGTGCACCCATTCTCTCTCTCTCTCTCTCTCAAACAAAAAATAATAATATTAATTCCAGCACTCGGGAGGCAGAGGTAGGAGGATTACTGTGAGTTCAAGGCCACCCTGAGAATACAGAGTGAATTCCAGGTCAGCCTGAGCTAGAGTGAGACCCTGCCTCAACACCCCCCTCCCCAAATAATAATAGTATATTAAAAAGAAAAATAATTCATTAATATTTATTCCCCCTCCCCCCAATTTATTGTGGCAAAATGAATTCTGGCCAGGCATGGTGGTGCATGCCTTTAATCCTAGTACTTGTGAGGCAGGGTAGGAGGATCGCTGTGAGTTCAAGGCCAGCCTGAGACTACAGAATGAGAGTTCCAGGTCAGCCTGGAGTAGGGTGAGACTTTGCCTTGAAAAACAAAAACAAAAACAAAAACAAAGAAGATGGATTCAGAACTCCTGGTGGCTCCCAGCACCACCATCACCATTACCAATTGACACACACACACATCACCACCACCACCACCATCATTATCATCCCACTGAGCAGACTGGATGCTCTGTGAAGGCAGGATTGGATTTGCTTATTGCTGCATAGTGCCTGGGGCGGTAGGTTTTCTGGATGAATGAGTAAGTGAATGAACAAATGAGTGAATCTCAAGCTTTAGTAGTGAGCTGTCTGATTTAACTTTCAACGTAGCACGCCCATGTCTTGAGGCCAATTCTGAAAATCCATATTGTTAGAAGCATTTGGTATGACAGGAAGCAATTAAACACAACGTAAGCACGAGGGGGACGGTTGTCAACACTTATTTTGATAACCAGCAAACAATGTGGAAACTGCATTTTTCCCTGCATGCTGACAAGAGGAAAGCAAAACAAACTTCAACACAATATGTACAACAACCCAGTAAGAAAAAAAAAAAAAAAAAAAAAAAATCAGGCGGAGAAGTGACCTTTCATTTTTTTTTCGATGCAAGATCTGCTCACATGTAATTTGTGGTTTTGTGCAAGCTTATCTTTTCCTCCATGGAAAACTTCTGAAATCAGTCTCCCACTTAGGCCCCCTTATTTAGTGCCTTTTAAAATTCAAGCCATTATTTCTCCTAATGAGCAAAATTTGGGGATATTATCCGAGTCATCTGCATCTCCTCTGAGACGGCAAATTAACAGGACGCACCTCATGTCTAGACACCCGCAGGTGTCATCCGAATCCCGATTTAAGCTGTTTACACCCCACATTGTTTTATTTACCCTTCAACATCAGGTCTCTGTTTAATTAAAATTGACTTTGGTCCTTCTGGCATACATAGCACAAAAGTGGTTTTTCTGTTTTCCATTCCTCCTTTGCCTCTATCTGCTCTAACCCAAGAACATTGCCAGCCATGACCCCAGTTTGCTTTCCCCGGGGCTGGAGTGGAAAACCACAGGCCAGCGCCAAGGAAGCTCCCATGGACCAGCTCTTCCCAGAGCCAGCGCTGAGCTTCCCCAGACGCTAAATCATAATCTTCGTGTTTTTCGTAGTTCACATTCTAGCCACAATTTCAACATCCCATCCCCGTGACATTAGGGAATGATAAATCAGCAGGCGGGACAGCTCCCCTGTACAGACTGGTACCAGCAGCCTGGCCCTGCCAACACCCTCGCTTGCGCTGAGGCCAGAGTTAACCCTTTCCGCCCGTTTGTTGCTACCATGGCCAGCCTTGCCAGGCAGCTATTTTAAAAGATCATCAAACAGCTCTTCTTTCTTTTCTTTGGGAACCTTCCTTCTTTTCCTGCCTGGCTCTCCTCTCCTTATTTAGCAGGTATAAGAGTACTTTAAGAAAAATGAAAAGTTTGAACCACAGGTAACGGGAAAATACACTTTCTTAAGTCAGTAAGTGTGCAGAAACCCTTCTTCTTCTTATCAGATATTACTAGAGCAGGCCAAGAGAGAAAAGCTGTGTGGAGAAATAGTTAATATTGAATTTTATACTGTTATTTAAAAATAACTATATAAAGCCGGGCGTGGTGGCACACGCCTTTAATCCCAGCACTTGGGAGGCAGAGGTAGGAGGATCACCGAGAGTTCGAGGCCACCCAGGTCAGCCTGGACCAGAGTGAGACCCTACCTCAAAAAACCCCCCCAAAAAAAACAACAAAAAAAAACCCCTATATATATGCTTTACACAATCAATTAATTCCTGATTTTACCAGTGTAATTAAATGGCTTTGGATGTATATGTATACATGTGTGTATTTACATATCTGTGGGTACTGTGTGTGTTTTATTGTGCTGGGGAATAAACTCAGGTCTCAGTGCACGTGAGGCAAGCATTCTACCATTGAGCTAAATCCACGGCCTCGCTTTGAAAGTATTTGTAGAATGCCACCATAGGCATTTTCTAATTTTAGAACAATTCTATCACAAACCCCGTCAGTGTCCACTTGCAGTTATTTTTCTTCCCTACCCCCAGCCTCAGGTAACCACAGTATCTATCTTCCAGCTCTATAGATTAGTCTTTTCTAGGCCTTTTCTACAAATGGAATCATAGACTAGGTGGTCATTTGCATCTGGCTTCTTTCACGTAGTCTGATGTCTTTGAAGTTCAGCATTAGCTAATTGCTTCATTATACAGAATGACCCAACTGTCCCAGAAGACCATCTCCAAGCTGAGTGTGCTGTGGTAGATTCACAGTGCCCTTATGCAACCCGGAAGTGGGGTGAGAACACTGCTGAGGGTCCCATTCTCAGGGGTGTGTGGGTAGATGGGGACACATGCAGATACTAAGCCATAGTAACTGGCTTTGCTTTAGAGAGAAAAATCCAAAATATGCAATCCATCCACTGTTAAAACAACAGAACAAGAGATTTGAGAAACTCAGGGTTTTGAAGCTCTCTCCTTTTAGGTTGTCTGATGAGGTTATTGTATGTGTTAAAACGGAATGTATATTTCATCTCAACTTTACATAGTAAAATGATATGCATATATGGAAATTCTTTATGTTCACTAATGTAACTCATATCATTATGTACCCATAGATCGTTATATACTTAGAATGACTTTTTACACTGGTATTTTATATTAAGTAATACATGTCATTAGGGGAGAATGAGAAACTAAGATCCAGAAGGGGAGGTCAAAGACAAGCAAAAGGAAGAGAAGAGAGACAGGTTGGTGGAGTGACTGGTGGGGAGTGTGTATATGATGTGTGAGACTGTGTATGGTGCGTGATATGTGGTGTATGTGGGGTGTATGATTTATGGTGTGTTGTGTGTATGTGGTATATGGATTCTGTGTGCGTGTGTGTGTGTGTGTGTGTGTGGTGTATATTTGTGTGGGGGTATATGTGCTGTGTGTATGAGGTATATGTGATGTGTGTGTGGTATATCATGTGTGGTGGGTCAATGGGTGGTGAGAGAGAGAGAGAGAGAGAGAGAGAGAGAGAGAGTGAGAGGGAGAGGGACAGTAGCATGCAGCCCTTGCCCCAGTTCTACCCTCAGGGGGTGGTGCTGACTTTGTTGTTTTTTGGCTCCTCTTTATTATTATTATTATTATTAACCACATATTTCATATGGCTACATCATGTGTTGGTACCCTCTTCTCCCTCGTCCTTGCCCCCATTCTGTTGGGGTAGTCCTCATGGCATTGTGGGCTCCTCATTGAAGCTCCCATTATGCCTTTATCCCTAACTTTGAATGCATTTCCTGACTGAAGGGTAGAGCTAGGACAGTGGTCTCAGCGGTACCCAGAAAGTAAAGTACCTGGGGAGCAGGAAATACTGTTCAGGTTCAGTCCTGAGTCAATTACATTAAAGTATTTGGAGGTAGGACTTGGACATATTTTTCAAAAGTCTCTCTAGGTCATTTGAATGTGGGGGCCAGGGCTGGGAAGTAAGTAGTCTAGATCAAGCAGTATTTATCAAACTCCATAGATCTAAAATTCATCTGAAGATTTTATTGAACTTGCAGACCCAACTCAACAAATCCATGGTGAGGGCCTGAACACCTGCTTTTGTGACAAGCTCTCAGGAATGCTGCCGCGGGTCTTCCCAAACTTCCTTCGAAAGGTGAGAGTGAGAGGAACGTCACAGCTTTTCGTAATGCACCTGACATGGGGTGCTCCACCATGTACTTCTGAGGCTCTTAAAGTGTGGGCCCCAAACCAGCAGCATTAGAATCACCTGATAACTGGTTAGAATGATGAGTCCCCAGGCCCCCCACTCAGGATTAGTTAAATCAGAAACTCTGGGGACAGGGCTCAGCAAGTTGTATTTTAACAAGTCGCCCATCCCTACCCCAGCTGATCACATTTAAGCTTGAAGGTCATTGACCTACTTTCCTAAACATACTGATCCTCTCTCTGTGTACACGGGTTCCTATTGTCTCATATCTGCTCTCATTGCCTGCTGCTCCATCTATAGCTTTTCATCGAATTCCCATCCCTCTTCTCCTACATGCTTTCTGTTTAGTAGTGGGTTTGGATTTTTTTCTCTTGATATGTGTTTATGGGTTTTGATAGTCTTGGTTTGGTGTTTTATTTTAGACAGTTTCATTATATAGCCCAGGCTGGCCTTGGACTCCTGATCCTCCTGCCTCAGCTTGCCAAGTACTGAAATTATTGGCAAGCACTGAAACACAGGGTATTAACAGCTGATTCTCCAGAGCTTTGTTTATAGCATTTGCTGCTTTCTGGGGCATAAGCATTGCTGCCATGGACAGTGTCAAGCCATCAAAGTAAAGATGCTAGAGGCACAGTTGGGAAGAGACGTACCTGTGAGTAGAGAAGTGCTCTTGCAGGCTGCTCCCGGAGCTGCATTACTTCTATGCTAACCTTTGCTGTCTGGAGTTAGATGCTGAGCGCCTTGTTCCAGGTCATCCCTCCTGCCTGTCTCCATTACACCTGGGAGATTTACATATACAAGGTCCTTTATACCTCTTTACTGGATTGTTGTACCCTACCTGTGACCGTACATACCCACACCCACATATACAACTGAACTTTTCCAAATGACAACTGCATAATAGTGAGATTTAGCTTTAAAAAAATGAGAATTGAGATTGATACAGGTATCCTCTAGACATTATTTCTAGGACTTGGGCACATATCATATTTCTCATTTTGGCCTTATGAATTAGAAGCACTGCTTTTATTTAAGAAGTATTCATGGGTATAGAAGGCTCTGAAAGTGTCCTCGCACAGGAGAGAGGGACCTAGGAGTCCATAGAGGTGGCCCTAGCCCCACCATGGACCTGGCTCAGTCTTCCCCCTCCCACACTCTCAGCTGTAGAGAAGGATGCTGCAATAGCTGTGAAAATCTAGTTTGTCTCTGGCTGCTAAAAGATAATTTGGGTCTCCAGCTGCTCTCCAAACTGAGAAGAAAGCATGACTCAGAAAAGTTTCCTCCAGTAAAAGCAGGTTTCTATTTTATAGCAAAGGGTTAAGTCTCTAATATGCCTGAAGAAGTCACAGGCTTGTCTTTGCATCTTGTCCTCCTTCCCCTGATGAATTGCCTGACACTTCTCTGATCCTGCAGCGCTTTGCTTTCGAAATAACATTTGGTTTTGGTCACAGCAGAACCCCAGACTCCGCTGATTTAAGACCAGAAGGAATGTGACAGCAATCTTAAATACTTTCATATCTAGAAAAGCACAAGTCTTGAAATACAGATGTTAACATAAGCAGTGTTGGCTTTTTACGTACAATAGAGTTTTCTTTAATCATCTGTGGTCAGTTACTACCTATCTCTCATTCTTTTTTGGAACTTCAAACCGGAGACTCAGTTCTAATTTTCTATTTTGCTAGATCGTGGTAAGGCTGAACTATAATTTCAGGGTTCAGATTTCAATGGATTAACTTCACTGTATAAACAATTAGGAAACTGATATGTTTGCTCTCATCTTGCATTTCAATGATCATGGTGTTGGTTGTGCAAAGAATTCGTCAGCGCATTGTTTTGCATTATTTTAGAAGACAACTAACTGTCAGTACAGGAGATAATTTAAGAGAGACTCTCCAAGAAGGCTTAAATATTTTTGGCAAGTGGGAGGTGAGAGTTCAGGGCTAACTATGTTATTTGCAATTCAAAATATAAATTAGGATAATTGTTCTAAAAAATACTTAAAGAAAGAGATGTGTTGATAAGTTTGAGCACTAATTAAGCAGCTTCTTTTTAAGCCCGTGGTTTAATTTACCTCCAGATATTTCCCCATTTTGTTAGTTAACACTGACACATGCCCATCTCCCCCACGATCATTTGTTTTATCCCTTCATTTAGTTTTACAACTTGAGCTTTAACATTAGGTTAAAGGATAAAAATAAAAGATAGCTTTGAGTTTGAACAAGTAACTTTAAAAAAGACTCTCGTGTTTTTATTTGTCTCTTTAGCATGCCAAACTGAAACCATAACAACTCAATTAATTACTTTACCCACAGAACTCAGTTCCAGGTCCCTATAGTTCTCTCACTGGTGTGTCATTCTGCGAGGCTCAAATTCCAGAGACTCTTCTTTTTTTCTCCTTTACATTCCATATCCAGACAATTGGTAAATTTCTCCAACTGTGGCTCACAATGCGTCTAGAATGTATCCTCTCTGTTTTTATTTGTTCTTAACCAAAGAACGCATCATCATCATCACCTGGGGAGATTCATCAACATGGACAATCCCAGGGCCTTCCCCCAGGTTTCTGATTCAGCATGTTTAAGGTGGGTCCTAAGGAGGGGCTGCCTGAGGAGATGAGCAACAGGACTTGGCTTAACAGGTAGCCAGGCCAGCAGGTGAAAACCCTGGCTGGGAAGGAGAAAGGAGGCTAGGAAAGAGAGCAGTGGGGGAGGAAGCCTTAGGGAACACCATATGCTTTGGGCCCCCATGGCCTTGTGTAATAGCTATTCTCTCTTTTTTTTTTTAATCAAAAAAAATTTTTTTTTGGAGACACAGAGAGAGACAGACAGAGAGAGAGGGAGACAGATAGAGATGGGTGCGCCAGCAGTCTCTTAGCTGCTGTGAATGAAATCCAGGTGCGTGCACCCCCTTGTGGGCAAATGCAGCATTGCGCCCTTGTGTCACTGCATCTGGCTAAACGTGGGACCTGGAGATTGGAGCTGCTGGAGATTGGAACCAGCGTTCTTAGGCTTAAGAGGCAGGTGCCTTAACTGCTAAGCCATCTCTCCAGCCCCCTCTCTCTCTTTTTTAAAAGTTTTATTTATTTGAGAGAGTCAGAGAAAGAGAGAGAGACACACACACACACACAGAGAGAGAGAGAGAGAGACAGACAGATAGAGAGAATGTGCGTGCCAGGGCCTCTAGCCACTGCAAATGAACTCCAGACGCATGTGACACTTTGTGCATCTGGGTTACATGGGTCCTGGGGAATCGAACCTGGCTCCTTTGGCTTTGCAGGCAAATGCCTTAACTGCTAAGTCATCCCTCCAGCCCCAGTAGCTATTCTTTTTTTTTTTTTTTTTTTTTTTGAGAGAGAGAGACAGATAGAGAAGGGGTGCACCAGCAGCCTCTCAGCTGCTGTGAACGAACACCATATGTGTGTGCCCCCTTGTGGGCAAGTGCAGCATTGTACCCTTGTGTCACTTTTTGCATCTGGCTAAATGTGGGACCTGGAGAATCGAACAGGTGTTCCTAGGCTTGGCAGGCTGGCACCTTAACTGCTAAGCCATCTCTCCAGCCCTATTCTTTTTTTATATGGGTCCTGGGGAATTGAACCTGGGTCCTTCGGCTTTGCAGGCAAGTGCCTTAACTGCTAAGCCATCTCTCCAGCCCCAGTAGCTATTCCTTAAACAGGTGACATGTGTGGTGACTGTGAGTCTCCACAGAAAGCAAGAAATTTCTTGGAAGCAAGAAATGAGGGTGAACAGCTAAAAAAGACCTGGACTGGATTTGATCATTAGCCCTTTTGGAAGGAGTCGGCCCATTGAGATGAGAAGGGAGCCAAGATGAAACCCCATTAAACAGAGACTGGGGGAGGGGGGCTAGCAAAACAGACAGTGCTGAGAAAGAAAAACCAAGAAAAGAGGAAAAGATTGACTGAATCTCCATCCCCTGAGCATGTCCTGTGCTCTGAATAGAGCGACAGTATGCTTACAGTTTTCTGACCTGAATAGAAATGGCACCCAGGCTAGGGCAGGTGAGAACTACCTGTGGTGAGGCTGTGTGGGTCCCTGTGTGACCCTGGCCATGGCAGTCCCTGTTGGCAGAGCATAGCTGGCTGAGCAGGGACTCAGTGGTGCAATGTATAAACACAGGAGTACACCTCACTGGACATGGCAAGAAAGGGGATGTGAGGAGGTGAGGTAGAGAATGAATCTGAAGATAACTGGCAGGAAAAGAGGAAATGATGACTTTTGAACTTTTTGTTCTACCCGTGGCACGTGGGTTTTGAGCTACTGAGAGAACTAGCGGTGCAGCGTTCTGGTCTCTGTGTGTATTGGGATTATTCAAATGTTGCCGTCTGTTTTCCTTTTTGTAAGAAACATTTCCTTTTAGGGAAAATCCTGATTAATCTTATACTTTCTCCAAAGTGTTAGGTGTCTGTCTGCTTTCCTTTTGACCCAAAGGGGTTCCTGACCCGGTATTGCCTGAATACCAGGGTGTTACTGAATTTGTGCTCTCTCACAACAATGCCTCATGTAGATGTTCTTATCCTCACCCCCGCCCCCAGGACAAAACTGACCTTCAACTTCCCTCAGCTGATAAGGAGTCCAGCTGGGAGTTAAGCCTACCTCTGTCTGACTCACCCAGTTCTTCTTCTTACCCACCCAGGCTGCTTTTGCTTGGACTGGGCAAATTCCAAAACGACATAACCACTTTCCCCCAAAGTTTCTGACCTTTCGACATTCCAGACAGTTCTTCCTACTCGAGGTACAGTTTCTTCAGTCACTTAAGCAAAGCCCTTGCAATTCTGGCCCAGCCTTCCCTACTGCCTCCCTCCTTTCACAAACCTCTTAGAATCCACCAGAGGAGCTAGCTGCCTGCCACGCACTTCCCCAAACCTCGTCTGCTCTGCCCTACACCGTTCTATCCGCTGCCTCTGCTTCGCAATGTAGAAGCATGCCCAGGCCAGCCTCGTGTGTGGTCCAGCAACTCGCTGGAGCCCCTTCCTGCTTAGAGAAATCACATCAACTTAGCACCCTTTGTCCAAGTGCGAGGCGCTGCGGTGGGTACAGGTATGGTACGGTATCTCATTTAAGCCACCTAGCTGCAAGCTAGAGGCTGTCATCAGATTGCACAATGAAACAACTGCCTCAAAGCCAGGACGTGACTTCCAGCGACATCTGCCTGAGGGGGGCGCTAAAGCTTGGATTCAACCCAGGTCTGGTTGCATTTTAAGACCATCTTATTATATACCACCTCCCAGCAAAAGGATGAAGTCACAGAAGCAGCAGACTTCTCTGGCTCAGAACTGGGCTGTTCTAACAAGGGTGCAGACAGAAGTCCCAGGGGAAGGGACTGGTCCAAAAAACCTGTCACTGCTTTGCGTGTTTGAAGAGAGTTTTTATTTAAATGAGAAATCTTCTCAATCACATTATCCCAATAAGGTTTTCCCCTTAGCAGCAGGTGTCTTTGTGCCTCTCCCCATTTAATTGTTGAGAGAATTCAAGAGTCCTTGCCTAGCACGCACAAAGCCCTGGGTTTGATCCCCATCACCACATAAGCCAGGAGGCACAGACATGCCTGTAATTTTGCCATTCAGGATGTGGAGGCGGGAAGATTAGGAGCTCAAAAATCATCCTTGCTGACATAGCCAATCTGAGGACAGCCAGACGCTGTCTCAAACACACACACACAATTTTTTTTTCTGATTGGAGATGTGATGGGTGCCTTCACAGCTAAGCACATTTATAGGAAGTACTAGACCAAAAGGTAGAAAATAAGCGTGAATTGAGGACAAGATCTAAAAACTGGAGGGGAAGAACACAGTTGACCCCCAAAAACTCCCCTAAGTCTGGTTCCTGCTAGAATTGCAACACAGCTACATGGACCACAGCCTCTGTAGGTGCCAAAGTGGAGGCGCAGCTTAAGGGAGGTAAATAGCATGAGTGTGCCAGCCTCCTTGGTCCTAAGGACCCAGGTCTGTCTGTTGCCCTCTCCTCCTGCCAGGTATGCTATTGCCAGACTCCTAGCATTCCTGCTAGCCTGGCAGCCTGCTCCCAGCCAGGAGAGTAGGTACTGTTCGGTATCCTAGCTGCTGGGGCAGGGGGTCAGAAGGAATCCTCCATTGTCTCCATCCACATTGCCGTGGAGATGGGGTGGTGGGGCTAGGCCATGGCACATCTGTGTCTAATAGAAATGCCCATGATTTCCTTCCCTTCCAAAATCCCTCTGGCTTTGTTGTTGTTGTCGTTTTTGTTGCCGTGTATGTGTGTTTGCATGTGTGTGGGAGGGTGCACATGCATGTGCAAGTTCTCATATGCAAAGACCAGTTGTCCTCCTCGACTTGCCCTCCACCTTCTTGAGACAGGGTCTCTAGCAGGCCCGGAGGGAAGGTCTTCCTGTCTGTACCTCCCCAATACTGGGGTCAAAGCTCAGGTTCTTGTGCTCGTACAGAAAGCATGTTACCGTTACTGACAAACCCATATTCCCAGCCTCTAGATTTTAAGTGAAAAGCAGACTAAATTTATAAATTTTATCAAGAAGCCATCTCTCCAGCCCCAGTAGCTATTCCTTAAACAGGTGACATGTGTGGTGACTGTGAGTCTCCACAGAAAGCAAGAAATTTCTTGGAAGCAAGAAATGAGGGTGAACAGCTAAAAAAGACCTGGACTGGATTTGATCATTAGCCCTTTTGGAAGGAGTCGGCCCATTGAGATGAGAAGGGAGCCAAGATGAAACCCCATTAAACAGAGACTGGGGGAGGGGGGCTAGCAAAACAGACAGTGCTGAGAAAGAAAAACCAAGAAAAGAGGAAAAGATTGACTGAATCTCCATCCCCTGAGCATGTCCTGTGCTCTGAATAGAGCGACAGTATGCTTACAGTTTTCTGACCTGAATAGAAATGGCACCCAGGCTAGGGCAGGTGAGAACTACCTGTGGTGAGGCTGTGTGGGTCCCTGTGTGACCCTGGCCATGGCAGTCCCTGTTGGCAGAGCATAGCTGGCTGAGCAGGGACTCAGTGGTGCAATGTATAAACACAGGAGTACACCTCACTGGACATGGCAAGAAAGGGGATGTGAGGAGGCGAGGTAGAGAATGAATCTGAAGATAACTGGCAGGAAAAGAGGAAATGATGACTTTTGAACTTTTTGTTCTACCCGTGGCACGTGGGTTTTGAGCTACTGAGAGAACTAGCGGTGCAGCGTTCTGGTCTCTGTGTGTATTGGGATTATTCAAATGTTGCCGTCTGTTTTCCTTTTTGTAAGAAACATTTCCTTTTAGGGAAAATCCTGATTAATCTTATACTTTCTCCAAAGTGTTAGGTGTCTGCTTTCCTTTTGACCCAAAGGGGTTCCTGACCCGGTATTGCCTGAATACCAGGGTGTTACTGAATTTGTGCTCTCTCACAACAATGCCTCATGTAGATGTTCTTATCCTCACCCCCGCCCCCAGGACAAAACTGACCTTCAACTTCCCTCAGCTGATAAGGAGTCCAGCTGGGAGTTAAGCCTACCTCTGTCTGACTCACCCAGTTCTTCTTCTTACCCACCCAGGCTGCTTTTGCTTGGACTGGGCAAATTCCAAAACGACATAACCACTTTCCCCCAAAGTTTCTGACCTTTCGACATTCCAGACAGTTCTTCCTACTCGAGGTACAGTTTCTTCAGTCACTTAAGCAAAGCCCTTGCAATTCTGGCCCAGCCTTCCCTACTGCCTCCTCCTTTCACAAACCTCTTAGAATCCACCAGAGGAGCTAGCTGCCTGCCACGCACTTCCCAAACCTCGTCTGCTCTGCCCTACACCGTTCTATCCGCTGCCTCTGCTTCGCAATGTAGAAGCATGCCCAGGCCAGCCTCGTGTGTGGTCCAGCAACTCGCTGGAGCCCCTTCCTGCTTAGAGAAATCACATCAACTTAGCACCCTTTGTCCAAGTGCGAGGCGCTGCGGTGGGTACAGGTATGGTACGGTATCTCATTTAAGCCACCTAGCTGCAAGCTAGAGGCTGTCATCAGATTGCACAATGAAACAACTGCCTCAAAGCCAGGACGTGACTTCCAGCGACATCTGCCTGAGGGGGGCGCTAAAGCTTGGATTCAACCCAGGTCTGGTTGCATTTTAAGACCACCTTATTATACCACCTCCCAGCAAAAGGATGAAGTCACAGAAGCAGCAGACTTCTCTGGCTCAGAACTGGGCTGTTCTAACAAGGGTGCAGACAGAAGTCCCAGGGGAAGGGACTGGTCCAAAAAACCTGTCACTGCTTTGCGTGTTTGAAGAGAGTTTTTATTTAAATGAGAAATCTTCTCAATCACATTATCCCAATAAGGTTTTCCCCTTAGCAGCAGGTGTCTTTGTGCCTCTCCCCATTTAATTGTTGAGAGAATTCAAGAGTCCTTGCCTAGCACGCACAAAGCCCTGGGTTTGATCCCCATCACCACATAAGCCAGGAGGCACAGACATGCCTGTAATTTTGCCATTCAGGATGTGGAGGCGGGAAGATTAGGAGCTCAAAATCATCCTTGCTGACATAGCCAATCTGAGGACAGCCAGACGCTGTCTCAAACACACACACACACAATTTTTTTTTCTGATTGAGATGTGATGGGTGCCTTCACAGCTAAAGCACATTTATAGGGAAGTACTAGACCAAAAGGTAGAAAATAAGCGTGAATTGAGGACAAGATCTAAAAACTGGAGGGGAAGAACACAGTTGACCCCCAAAAACTCCCCTAAGTCTGGTTCCTGCTAGAATTGCAACACAGCTACATGGACCACAGCCTCTGTAGGTGCCAAAGTGGAGGCGCAGCTTAAGGGAGGTAAATAGCATGAGTGTGCCAGCCTCCTTGGTCCTAAGGACCCAGGTCTGTCTGTTGCCCTCTCCTCCTGCCAGGTATGCTATTGCCAGACTCCTAGCATTCCTGCTAGCCTGGCAGCCTGCTCCCAGCCAGGAGAGTAGGTACTGTTCGGTATCCTAGCTGCTGGGGCAGGGGGTCAGAAGGAATCCTCCATTGTCTCCATCCACATTGCCGTGGAGATGGGGTGGTGGGGCTAGGCCATGGCACATCTGTGTCTAATAGAAATGCCCATGATTTCCTTCCCTTCCAAAATCCCTCTGGCTTTGTTGTTGTTGTCGTTTTTGTTGCCGTGTATGTGTGTGTTGCATGTGTGTGGGAGGGTGCGCATGCATGTGCAGGTTCTCATATGCAAAGACCAGTTGTCCTCCTCGACTTGCCCTCCACCTTCATTCTTGAGACAGGGTCTCTAGCAGGCCCGGAGGGAAGGTCTTCCTGTCTGTACCTCCCCAATACTGGGGTCAAAGCTCAGGTTCTCGTGCTCGTACAGAAAGCATGTTACCGTTACTGACAAACCCATATTCCCAGCCTCTAGATTTTAAGTGAAAAGCAGACTAAATTTATAAATTTTATCAAGCTCCCATGGGCTCTTAAAATATTGTATTTATTCTCAAATAAATAAGAGAGAGACAGATAGAAATAATGGGTGCATCAGGGCCTCTAGCCACTGCAAATGAACCCCAGACACATGTGCCACCTTGTGCATCTGGCTTATGTGGGTACTGAGGAATCAAACCTAGGTCCTTAGGCTTTGCAGGCAAGTGCCTTAATCATTAAGCCATCTCTCCAGCCCTCCCATGGGCTTTCTTAAGGCTGTGAAAGAGTTCTTTGGAAATCCCCAAAGCTGTGCAGATTAAGACCCTCTAAAAATCCCAAGGCATGTCTTTTCCATTAGTTCTAGAGTCATGACTCCTAGCCAAACGCCCAACCCCTGAGGTTTGGCCTATAGGTCTAAGGTTTGTGAGATCCCAGTATGGGCTTCAGGGGTTCTACAAACTCCTCTGAATGAATGTAATTGCAATTTTAGAACATCATACAGTGAGCAGAATGTCCATTGCCATCTTAATTGGAACAGCTGTGATTGCCTGCAGAAACCAACCATGATCATGGGGCATTTTGACCTTCCCTCCTAGGAGGACCTTCACCTGACTTTCCAGCCACTCCCTCCTGGGTCCCTTCCTAGCTATATGTAATTCTGTCCCAGCAGCACATGCTCTCAGGAGATGCCATTAGAGTATACAGAGAGTTGAAGGTTAACTGAAGTGGGAACTTCATCTCTATGGCCTTGGAGAAGCTGTCATTCAAAGATGGGACTTTGTGGTGAGGATGCTATTTCAGCCATGTTCCTTGAAGTATGCCCAATAAACTCGCTGGTTTGCCAAGCTAGACTTGGGTGGAATCATTACTCTGGTTTGTCCTTGGTGGCCTGTGTGGCATGTGTAGACATTAGTTCACATCTTCCCAGGAAAAGTTAACACAATATTGTGTGAGCTTGCATATTAGATGCATTTTCTTTTTTAAAATATGCTTTTTTTTTTTTTTTTTTTTGGTTTTACGAGGTAGGGTCTCACTCTAGCTCAGGCTGACCTGGAATTCACTTAGGTAGTCTCAGGGTGGCCTTGAACTCATGGCGATCCTCCTACCTCTGCCTCCCAAGTTCTGGGATTAAAGGTGTTCACCACCACGCCTGGCTAAAATATGCATGTTTCTGTCATGTTGGTGCACATGTGTGTACGATGGAAGGAGGCCAGAGGACAACTTTGCATATCATTTATAGAATGCCACCTCGAGACAGGGTCTCTCACTGGCCTCTAGCTCACCAATTAGGCTATACAAGCTAGCAAGCAAGTACCAGGGGTCATCCTGTCTCTGACTCCCCAGCACTGGGATTAAAAACATATACCACCACACCTGGCATTTGGGTAGCTGGATACTTGGGAAAGAACTCAGATTCTCATGCTTACAAAGCAAGCACTTAACTGACTGAGCTCTCTCCCCAGCCCTACTGGACGCATTTCCCCCCATCATAAGTATCATCAGATCCTCAAAGGATGCTTGTCTTGAGTCTCTGAGGCCCTGATAAGGTATAGCTATTTGAGGAGGGGAAAGAGGAATCTTTCCAAAGACCACTGGATTTGAGTTCAGAGCAGGGTACTTTGCTGGTTTGTCTTTTCTCTACTGGGAGGTCACTGGGATGAGAATGATAGGGAGCTTTTTCTAAGTGCATTGTTATAAACCGATTTTCCTTTTATTTTAGGAGTGAGGTTGGTGGTGGACAGTTACAGACCCACCAGATGTCTGGGGAATCACTTTGTCCCTTCACAGCTGATCTTCTCTAAAGATTTGTCTACCCTGGATTTCCTACATTTCTGGTTCCCTATTTATCTCCCAACCCTTAGCAACCTGATGTCTCCTTCTGCTATCCTTCTGAAACCACCAGCTCAGTCCTCACCGTGCCTCTTAAATATCCGTAAGATGCTTTGCAATTCCTGCTCTGCTTGGGTTGATTGTAATTCTTCATATGGACTTAAATAATTAATCTTCCTCTATCTTAGTCAGAGCATACTTAGACTCTGTCTATGACACTGTAAATGACCATTAATACATCCTCTAGGAAAAGCAAGGATTTTAACCACAGATTCTGATGCTGCTAAACAAGCTTGATGCTATCAACATCTATCCATGCCTCACATGTTGTTGAGGACCTACTGAGGGCCCATCACTGCACTGGGTCTCGGTGTGATGCAATGGTGGGCTGGCCCGAGCTATAAAGGTAGCTTTCTACACTGTAAGGAGATGAATGAGTGAGTTCCAAGAGCTCTTTGGAGAATTGCTCTGTGGTTAGGATTTCAGCTGCTTCTACTAAAACTATATTATTCATCTGGGCAGGCCAAGGCTCCTTGGAGACTTTGGTCCTTCATAAAGTTAAGACAAAGGGTACTTTCTGATTACACACACACACACACACACACACACACACACATACACAGACACACACACCTTGGGTTGCCTATCTATACCATCTATGCTGCTTATCTCATCATTTTAACCTGAGTTTGCAATGACTGCCAGCTGTGTGTGTGTATGTGTGTGATGAATTTGATCCAAATACTAATCAGAAAATATAATACATTTTTGCATTTCTAAGTCACAAGGTTTCTAATTTGGCAGGGAGAAAAGGCTAGGTAGGCAGCCTTTACAGATCTGAATTGGTACCCACAAGCCCACAGGACAACTCATCAAGGCAATAGCAGGACAGAGAAAGAGGGAGCTTCCTTTTGCCTTGGAATTGCAGTTGAGTCACTCTACAGCTCAGTCTTGGGAGAACCCAGGAGGCTGCCAACAAGAGTGGCCACTGCCCCGCAAGGCTTACTTAGAGATGCAAGGACAGTGCTGCTGGAAGAGATTCACCTCCACCTTTCAGTGCAGGAAGGCACAAGAAGGCTGCTGGCCAGAAGGGCAGTGTGGTACTCCTGGGCTGTACTTTCCTTTCTCCATGTGGAAGCAAAGGAGGTGCCATGCCAAAGCTGAGTAATAGAGACTTTAAAAAACACTGATGGGGGCTGGAGACACAGTTTAGAGGTTAAGGCACTTGCCTGCCAAGCCAAAGGACCCAGGTTCGACTCCCCAGGACCCACGTAAGCCAGATGCACGGGAGTGGGGGTGCACACATCTGGAGTTCATTTGCAGTGGCTGGAGGCCCTGGCGTGCCCATTCTCTCTCTCTTCCTGCCTATCTCTGCATCTCTTTCTCAAATAAATAAATAAAAATAAAATATTTAAAGAACACTGATGAAGACGTCAGATTCTTAGGGAAGGGGACTGCCAT
This sequence comes from Orientallactaga sibirica, assembly GCA_036365145.1. Classification (NCBI taxonomy): domain Eukaryota; kingdom Metazoa; phylum Chordata; class Mammalia; order Rodentia; family Dipodidae; genus Orientallactaga; species Orientallactaga sibirica. The sequence continues at coordinate 3,266,131 of JAEOAD010000031.1, read as the reverse complement.
CTGGAACCACTGTGGCTGAGTTGCAGAGACCCTAGGTGGTGAGTGTGCGAGGAAGCGGGGATGGAGGTGGTGATAGTCCCCTGAAGGGGCATCCTGGGACTCTTGGAGCTCCAAGTGTTGTCTGTTAGTCATTTCCAGTTCTATAGAGCCACATTTCCAAGTCCTTCAGACCTATAGATTCCCTTCTCTGGCCATCACTCCTTCCCAGTTAACAGAGGGCCACACTATGCGACTCCTGGCATGCTTCCGTGCTGACTGCAGTGTGAGCTATGTGACACAGTGGCCCTGACTGTGTGCAGGTTAAGACATGTTCAGCTGGAAGTAATAGTATACTTATTCACCAGTGGCTTAATCTGAAATGACACTCACCATTTACTTGGGCAGAAGTCAGGCGGCTCCAGGGTGAGGACAGCTTAGCCATGCCATGGCAGTCACAGGCTCTTTCTGATTGGGCATACTCCCATCCCCAGCATGTTGTAGTTTCTTCTGTCATTTGCCTCCTTGGGGTTGCCAGAGAGCAGCTGAGGGTCCAGTTGTCTTACTGTGGCACCAGTGGCCCAAGGTAGGAGGAGAAAGCAGAGACAAAACTCTAAATGCTTCAGGTCAACCCTCATGATGTTTGCCCTGAGGTCAAGAATACACTGGGGTCCATTCATCCCTAAATAGGTTGGGTTGAGCCAGTGGTGACCAGAGCCCTTGTGCACACATGCAGCGGGCGGAGGAGAATGTTAGGTGTCTTCGTTCCTCGTCTATCACTCATCAGTCTCTTGAGTCTCTCCCCCAGGCTCTCATGCTTCAATGGCAACAGCTCTTACCTGCTCCTCTTTTTTTTCTTTTGCATGTGTGTATGTGTGCGTGCATGTGCGCACGTATGAGGGTGCATGTGTGTGCAGGTGCATATGGAAGCCGGAAGTTGATGTTGGCTGTCTCCCTAATCTCTCTCTACCTTATCTATTGAGGCAGAACCTCTCACATGAACTCAGGGGTCACTTACTCAGCTAGTCTAGTTAGTCAGTTTGCCCCAAGGACCCTCTCTGTCTGGCTCTTGAATGCTGGAATTACAGGTAGGTGGTCATGCCAACATGGCATATGTGGCATTTATGTGAGTACTGAGGATCTGAACTCTGGTGCTTATACCAGCACTTTGTCCATGGGACCATCTCCCCAGCCTCTCAGTGGCTTTTGACACTAACTTAGAACATGGGTTCCGCCACACATTCCTTCCTTTGTGCATTTACAGAATGTCTCTGGGATGATTTCTACGTGCCGGGCTATTCACCAAGTGCTAGAAATGCTGGTCAACCTCTTTGGCACACTCAGGTTTCTCTCTCAGCAGTATCTCCTTCTCCTGCAAGCCCCGACCAGTTCAGTTCCAGACTAGCCCTTTTGTCTCCTTGCATCTTGCTTGCCATCAATCACTGTTGATTGGCCCATTAAAATATTACACCATCAGCACAGTGACTAGACTTTTGACAGAATCCATTGATTCTTATGCTTCCTTCTTTTTTTTTTTTTTTTTTTAAAATTATTTACTAGAGAGAGAGAGATAGTATGGGCATGCCAGAGCCTCTTGTTTTTGCAAACAAACCCCAGACGCATGCACCACATTGTGACTTTCCATGGGTTCTGAGAAAATGAATCCTGTTCCAGCAAGACTTCCAGAACACACCTTTAATGCTGAGCCATCTCCCCAGGCCCTATGCTTTTTTATTATCGGTTCCTCTCTCATCCCCAAGGTGGCAATTTCAAAGGTGTCCCGTCTCACAGACTCAGTCCCATTCTTTTCATTAAATAATTTCTATTTCCTTCCCAGGGCAAACAGAGCTCCTATATGTAGTGGTGCTAGCTTTCTTCCCTCCACCGAGAGGCTGTTCTCATAATTTTACCCTGAACCATCAACAGTTCCTCTCCTTGTCTCCCCCTTCAGCCCATTACCTTCTCCAATACCTTAGCAAAGAACTCATCAGTAACATGAATCAGGCATTTGGCCCGCGGCTGAGCATTTACATGAGTTCTATCCATTTCAACTCCATACCACATTATAAAGAGGGGCATCATGTCCACTTGGTGGCCGACAATCTCCAGCTTGGCTAAGTAACTTGTCCTGTGTTGTGCCATGATGGGGCTGGCACTTAAGCTCAGATCTGCCCAGAATTTAGAGTTCTAGTGACATTGACATCCCCTGGGGCCCACCCTGCCCTGTCCCTTGAATTCAACCCATAGCCTCTCCCTATACAACTCTCTGGTGACATCTCATTTGTACGTTTTCTCCAGCAGGCTGGGCATGTCTAGAGGGCATAGATTCTGTCTGATTCATAGTGCCCTCCCCAGCACCTGCTAATTCTGCTTGGTGCTAGAAGCCATGGGTTGGGTTTTCTTAATGACCAAAGAGTGGGAATGAATGCTATCTGTGCCCACAAGGTGGGAGAGCCAGGAACCTGGAACCAGCCCAGAAGCAACCACCCCTCCCAAGAGCTCTCCTCTTTCCCAGGTCTACAACTGAGTCCCAGGAGGGGTTACACCCTTTAGTACTTGAACCCCACCCTCCTCCTTGGCTCTGGCTGGCTGTGCTGTTACTAATCACTGCGGGTAAGTTCCCACTCTGAGCATGTCCTGATTTCGGGCTGTAGAGGTGCAACACCTCCTCAGGTCCAGGGGTTGAAGGCAAAGTGAGCCACACCTTCTAAGAGAGGAGATCCCCCTCCCCCATAGCCACCTGCCTTCCTGCCCTCCAGACTGCTCTAGGCTGCCAGGCCACGTCTTCTGTCCCTCTCCTCCCCCAGCCTAGGGAGCCCACCCTGCCTACATTCCTGTTTCTAAATGTCCACGGGGAAGCATTCAGGAAGGTGAACTTGGGCTTGAGGGACGGGAGCTAGGTCTGGGCCTTGGTTTCACCAGGCACTCGGGAAGGCGTGCGGAGGAAGGGTTGGACCAGTGACAGCCTGACTGTACGGATCAATCTCCCGAGTCTGCAAGACATTTTCTGTGATGATGCTCACTGCGCACGGATGGGAAGAGCCCCGTGGGGCGGTGGCTTCTATGGGACCTAGGTGTGGGGCGGTGGGGGGGGGGGCGACTGGCGTCTCAGATGAGCCCAGGGCAGAATGGCGCGCCCCAGCCATGTCAGCATGAGGTCATCTTGCCACTAGGAATTTCCTATCCCTTAAACATCAACTGGAGACATCCCGCCCTCTCTCCAGTCCTTGGGCTCTGGAACTCACCAAATACCTCCGGCACTCATTGCCAGGCCCTGCCCTTCAGGTCTCACCGCTGCTGCCGCAGACATGGCATAAGGAGTCACCCTTGTCAGCTGAAAGGGGGCCAGGTAGGTCCGCAGGCATCATCTCTGTGCCAGACAAAGCAGGCTTTCCTGGGCAGTGGCCCCAAACACACCCCATCTTCTTTCCATTCCTGCACTGCTGGCCAAGGTTGTTGCGGAAACTCCAAACTCTGGAGAAACCGAGACCTGTTGTTGGGCAGAGGGTGCTGTGGAGGACCCCACACACACACACCATGGGATACACAGCCTCCTTTAAAGTGAGGCGGCTCCACACAGCGAATCCAACAGCTTTCGAAGATGCAATTAGGTGGTGAATCTTAGAACAAGAATGTGGGTATTCACCACAAAAATCTCTCCCTCTCTCAAGGCAGATGACGATCAGAACCTACCGCTGTCTGCTGGGGTGTGAGCTGGGCTGGAAGCTCCTGGGTGTACGTGGAGGTGGGGGGAGCGGGGTGCGGGTGCACTGCAGGAACTCAGTCAATTTCATCTACTGTCACAGCTGGGAGAAAGGATTCAGATAAGTCTCCCCTTTCTGGTTACAGAAGGAGGGAGGGATCTCTGTCAGTTTGGGAGCACCCTCTTAGTGACGCCAGTATGAAAGCATGACCAGAATAGTATAGGGAGACATTTCTTCACAATCTGGAAGAAGCTCAGATGTCCCAGTAAATGGCACCCTGGGCCACAGTAAGGATGGCTACTGGGAGCTGCAGGACAGGGTGTCCTTGGGATGGCTTCTGTTTGGGCAGGTCCCAGTGATCCCAAGTCACCATAGCAAAGAGGTGCCCTCAAGTGGCTGATGGTGAGGGACAGGGTCCAAAAAGGGGAGCACCTCTGTGTGCCTTGAAACCTCCTTCCAGAAATAACTTGGTGAGGCCTTGGAGAAAGTCAGAAATAGAGAAGCGAGCGGTAAGTGGGTGGAAAGTCATTGAGGCAGGAATGACACCTGATAAGCTGTCCTAAATTGTTCTATGTCACAGGTGCTATTTTCTGCCAGGTGTGGCAGCACACACCTGCCATCCCCAAGCAGAGACAGGTGGGTCTCTGGGACTTGCTGGCCACCTGGTCTTGCCTAGTTGATGGGCTTCAAGCCAATGAGAGACACTGTCTGAAAAAATGAAACATTAAAAAATATTCACAGTGAAAAAAAATAAACATGAAAACAAACATGATAAACTTTAATACTATCAGTTTAGCACAGATTTGAAAAATAATAAGAGTCATTGAAGATAAGCCACGATCTCACTCTTTTTGCTACTGGGAGAATCAACTGAGTCAAGTCATGAGAATATTGATTTTGTATTCTGCAATAACTTAAGAGTACGAAAATAAAGAAAGAAAAAGAACATGATATTTTAGTCCTTGTATTTTTAATTTATCTCTAAGGGTAATTCCTTTTTTAAAAATAGCATTTATAGCCAGGCATGATGGTGTATGCCTTTAATCCCAGCACTCTGGCAGTAGAGGTAGAAGGATTACCATGAGTTTGAGGCCACCCTGAGAATACATATTGAATTCCAGGTCAGCCTGAGCTAGAATGAGACCCTACCTCGAAAAAACCACACACACACACACACACACACACACACACACACAGCATTTACTATGTGTCTTGTTTTTTTTTAAATTATTTTTATTTGTTCATTTGAGAGGAGATATAGACACAGAGAAAGAGGCAGACAGAAAGAGTATGGGTGTGCCATGGTCTCCTTCCACTGCAAACAAACTCCAGATGCTTGCACCATTTTGTGCATCTAACTTTAGTGGGTAGTGGGGAATCAATCCCATACCATCAGGCTTTGCAAGCAATGACCTTTAAGTGCCAAGTCATCTTCCAAGCTCACTATGTGTCTTCTGATTACAATTCAGTACTTGCTTACGAAGAAAATTTGAGCAATATGAAGAAACTGCAAAAGATAAAATAAAATGACTAGCTTCCCAAGGTAACCCTCTTTACATGATATATTATGTATAGTGTTTTGTAATTGACATTATCCACTTAAAAGTATGTCCTGAATCTTTTCACATGTCAATAAACATTCTCTTACATTATTTTTTAATGGTTGTTGAATCTTCCTTTCTGTAGGTCTGCCAAAAATTATTTAACCAATCCTGTTAGACATTAAGGTTGCTTAGAACTTTTTGCTTTAAAGTAAGTCTTTAAGCAGGCCTATAAACAACTCTGCAAATGCATAGAATGAGTTTCTTAGAGAAATTCCTAGGAAGTCAATGGCTGGTCAAATGGTTACACACTTTTTAAAGCTTTTGCTATACATACAAATTGCCCTAGGCAACATTGTTCAGTTTGTACACCCATGTACAATTTCTATTTCCATCCCCTTGCCTACATTTGATATTCTTGGCTTTTAAAAAATATTTATATTTTATTTATAAGGAGAACGAGAGAGAATGAATGAATGCACCAGGGCCTCTTGCCACTGCAAACGAACTTCAGATGCATGTGCCACTGTGTGCATCTGGCTTTACGTGAGAACTGTGGAATTGAACTGGGCTGTCAGGCTTTGAAAGCAAGTGCCTTTAACTGCTGAGCCATGTTTTCACCCCAATAGTCACAGCCTTTTTAACTTTTGGGGATGTTTCAATTGCTTGATTATTAGTAAAGATAGAATAAGATTCTTTTCACTGTGTTCATCTTGTATAAATATCTTGTTCATATCATGTATTGCATTGAATCCTTATCATGTCTTATTGTTTCCTAATATGTCCTACTTTCTCTAATTTGCTGACGCTCTATATGCACTATTATTGGACCTTGCTTGTCAAGTTGTGAAAACCTGATTCTTGTTTGCCTTTTAACTTTAAATGTATTTTTTTTTTTGCTCTATAGAAGTTTTAGATTTTTCTGTAGCTAAATTGTCAACCTTTTTGTTAGTTAAATCACAACACATTTTCTCCACGGGTCTGGGGAAATGGCTCAGTGGGTAGAGTACTTGTCTTGCAAGAATGAGGACCTGAGAGGCCTCTCATCCCAGGGATGGGGAGGTGGAGAGAGGAGGATCCCTGGGGCCTGCTGGCCAGCAAGGCTAACTTAATCAATAAACTCGGTTCACTGAGAGACTCTGTCTCAAAAAAATATGGTATGTCTGGAGATATGGTTCAGTAGATAAAAATGTCTATGTTTATCCCCTTTGATCAGTGCTACTCTCACTCTTGGATAGAGAACCTGCTTTCTATAGATGGCAGTAGAGACAAGAGACACTCAAGACTCATCATAATGACAAGAAGAGAAAGTTGAGTGCCTAGCACAGGGTAAGTCATCTCTGTCACACCCATCATGGCCTAGGAACCATTAGCGAGGAAGTGGCCATTTAAATGTCAGTGTTGCTCACACTGCTATCCAGAAAACCTTCTCCCCAGAAATGGTGGCAGACACTGAGGAGACTCAAAGCTCATCAAAGCAGAAAACAAGAGACTGCTGAGAGCTCAGCCCTGAAGGAATCTTTTAACACGCCCTCCAAGGCTCAGGGACTATTGCCAAACAGGGGGCAGAAAGAATGTAAGAGCCACAGGGCGGGAAGGTGTTCTCTGAAGCATTGTCCTCCCCATAGGGACCAGCTGGCGCATCCAGACCCCACAGTGATTACTGATACCCCACTGAGAAAGTCTTCAGGGGAATGAGGACAGGAGATAGGGGACGAACAAGGATAATCCAGTGGGAATACAGACAACTCTCAGGATGTTCACATGTTAAAGTTCCCAATAAAATTATTTTTTAAAAAAGAATATTGAGACTGGAGAGATGGCTTGGTGGGTAAGATGCTAGCTTGCAGGGCTGAGGGCCAGGTTCAAATCCACAGTACCCACATAAAGCCAGATGTACAAGGTGCCATGTGCATCTGGAGTTTGCTTGCAGTAGCAGGAAGTCCTGGCGTGCCCATTCTCTCTCTACCCCCCTGTATTCAGATAATAATAAATAAAATTTTAAAAAGAATATTAAATGTCAGGTAGACAGTGACTGAGGAAGACACTTGGTGTTCCCCTCTAGCCTCTACTCATACACACATATGAATGTGCAAATGTGTTTTCTTCATATCAAGAGTATAAGAACAATTTTCTATCTCACCTCCACTTTTCCTTCAATTTTTAAATAGATTTTTATTTTTATTTATTTGAGACAGACAGAGGGAGATGGAGAGAGAGAGGGGGGGAGAGAATGGGCCCACCAGGGCCTCTAGCCACTGCAAACAAACTCCAGATGCATGTGCCACCATGTACATGTGGCTTACAAGGGCTGGAGAATTGAACCTGGGTCCTTAAGCTTCACAGGCAAGCACCTTAACTGCTAAACCATCTCTCCAGCCCTCCATCAGTGTTTTTGTATAAAATGTACAGAGCAAAAAAAAAAAAAATTACCATCCTACTCATGTTAAATTTACAGTCAGAATATTTTTTGGGGGGGATTGGTTTGGTTTTGGTGTGCTCAAGTCTCACTTTGTGGCTCAGGACACAAAATTTACAATCCTCTTGCTTCCATCTCTCAAGTGCTTGAGTTAATGTGTGTACCACCATGCTGGTGTGAGCAATACTTAAATATATCCTTAATATTCTGCATCTATCAACATGGTCATCTTTATATGTCTTCATTTTATAGAACCAAAACTCCAGATAGTGTAAACAACAACTTCTCTTCTCCTTCACTCCTTTCTCTCTTTGATTTTGACTACTCTTAGAGTATTTCATGAAAGTGGAGTCATACGCTGTTGTAGTTTTTGTGACTTTCTCTTTAAAAAAATTTTTAAAAATTATTTTATTTATTTTTGGAGAGAGAGACAGACAGAGAGGGAAAGGGAGACAGATAGAGATGGGCGCTCCAGCAGCCTCTCGGCTGCTGTGAACGAAATCCAGATGTGTGCGCCCCCTTGTGGTCAAGTGCAGCATTGCGCCCTTGTGTCACTTTGCATCTGGCTAAACGTGGGATCTGGAGATTGGAACCGGGTTCTTAGGCTTAGCAGGCAGGCGCCTTAATCGCTAAGCCATCTCTCCAGCCCGACTTTCTCATTTAACATAATGTCTTTGAGGTTCACATTCACCTTCTACTTCTATAATTTTCTCATTTAAACTTAAATCTTTAATTCTCCTTCCATTTATTTTGAGGTCCAACATTAGGTAAGAACCCAATCAATCATTTCAACAGTGTGGTTAATATTTTCAACATTGTTGATTGAGTCCTCTTATCTTTTCCCCAAGGTTTAAAATATGATTACTTTAATTAATATTTTCTTGATTTTCATAACCACTTGCATTTCTTTTTCAATGAATTCTTATACATGTCTTTTGTCTTCTACTGCTTCATCTATCTCTTGTTGACTAGAAAGGGTGCTTTATATATTGAAGCTATAAATCCATTTTTGCTTATTTGTGTTACAAATGTTTTCCCTTTTCAGAATTAATTTTTTATAGATTTTCTTTTGCCATACTGAGGCTTTAAATTTTCTTTTGTCACATTAATCTTTCTGTTGTTGTTGTTTTTCAAAGTAGGGTCTAGCTCAGGCTGACCTGGAATTCACTATGTAGTTTCAGGCTGGACTCAAACTCACAGTGATCCTCCTACCTCAGCCTCCCCAGTGCTGGGATTAAAGACAAATGCCACCAAGCCTGACCACATTAACTTTTTTTTAAAATTTTTTTTTATTGACAACTTCTATACTTACATACAAAAAGTGCATGATATTTCCCTCCCTCCCCCCATTCCCCTTTAGAACTCCAATCTCCATCATATCCCCTCCCTCTCTTCATTAGTCTCTCTTTTAATTTGATGTCATCATCTTTTACTTCTATTGCGAAGGTATTGCTAGGCACTGCAAGGTCATGGATATCGAGGCCAGTTTCTGTCTGGGCAGTTGCATTGTAAGGAGTCGTACCCTTCCTTTGGCTCTTCCATTCTATCCACCCCCTTGGTTTCCCTTGAGAAACAGAGAGTAAGACCCTATTGCTGAATACATTAACTTTTTATCCATGATTTCTGGGTGGGTTGGTTATGCTTAGAAAACCTTTCCCCATGCCAAGATCATCAGTGCCTATAGTTTGTTTCATTTTCTTCCTTCTTTTTTCTTTGAATCTTCAACTAATTCATCTATGTCAGTATGTTATATTAAACAAAAACTCCCACTATTATTTACTGAATAATCTCTTACTTTCTCATTTGAAATATTACCTTTATCATAGTCTAAATTCTTAGCTTGTACCAGGTCTTGTTTTCTTGCCAGTATCCTGCCTCTGCCCTATTTTTTATTCTGAAATCACTTCCCTGCAGAATCCCAGTCCTGGATGAATTCATTTCTCCCCTCGCCCTCTCCTGCTCTCTGGCTGAAGAGAGTTCCTGGGGAAATTCAATTCTGTTGGCTGGTGCTGCTCTAAATCTATGGTCGGCCTCCTCTGGACCTTCAACTTGGCCCTGCCATTTCCAATTTCACAACAGCCATTTCAATCCCCTATCACATCACCCGCAGATAACTTCATTGTCTACCTGAAGAAAAAAAAAAAAAGAAAGAATTCTATTGGAACTTTCTCAACTTCCACCCACCTACCAACCTTCTCTCCCTGAAACACCCTATTCACAATGTAGAATTTACTCTGGATCAGGCACTGTTGTGAAGTACTTAACACAGGATTCATCTTTGCAGGACCCTACGGAATATTTTGTCCTCAGACAGCAGGAAATTTGCCTAAAGTCTCATCATTCTTAAAGCCTGAAAATTAGGATTGGAATCCTGATGGAGCTGATGGTGCCTTTGGACACCAATTTCTTGAGTCCTTCTCTGTGTGGCTCTTTTCAGTCCTGTTTTTATTTTTAAACTTTTTTTTAAAATTTACTTTTTTTTTTTAAATGTGTGTGTGGTGTGTGCAAGTGTGTATGCAGTCGGGCATACCTGTACGTGGAGACCAGAAGTCAAAGGCAGGTATCTTCCTCAATCACTCTCCATTTTATTTTGATTTTTTTAGAGACAGGTTCTCTCACTTAACCTGGAGTTCACCAACTCAGCCAGACTAGTTGGCCAGCAAGCTTGGGATCCTTCTCTCTTTAGCACTGGGATTCAGTCACATGCCACCATGCCTAGCTTTCTATTATGTCGGTACTGGGCATCTGAATTCAGGTCCTTGTGCTTGTACAGCAACACCATCTTCCAAGCCTCCCAGCCTTGCTGTGTTTTAATGGTCTGTTTTGTTGTTGTTCATTTGTTTGGTAAGGCAAGATCTCACTCTAGCCCAGACTGGCCTGGAATTCACTCTGTAGTCCAGGCTAGCCTTACATTCATAGCCATCCTCCTAGCTTAAGCCTTTGGTGTCTGCTCCCAGAGAGAGGAGAGGTCCTCTCCTTTGATATGAGATATACTGGGATTATAGGCTTGAGACTCAATGGTCTGGTTTTAATCTTTGTTCTCTGAAGTGATGGTAAAATCATTCACTTCTTCATCTGGTTAACTGTCCCATGAATACTTGAGACTCTTCTATGTGCCAGGAACTGTTCTAGGGACACAGTATCAAGCAAAACCAGGTGCGATCCCTGCTTTCCTCAAACTGATGGGATTACCGGAACTGCTAGAGATTGACCAAAAGAATCATACCACAGAACACAAAAACATCTCACATCCATGGAAAGAACAACAGCTCTCTGAGGGCAGCCAGAAAAGGCTTGTGACTGGGGGTGAGGGTCTTAGGAGCCAACCCTCCTGAGTGAACAGTGAGCTAATAAGATGAGACCCAAGCACAAGAAGGAGTTTATCAGCCCCAGGCAGGGTGGTCAGGACCTCATGCACACTCAGTGAAAAGTAGGGAGGAGTTGATAGGCAGTGTTCACAGACAGACATGAGAGCGCTCTCGGGTCTCCATCCAGGCTAAATCCAGCCTGTAATCACTGAGTAATGACGCTGGGCCTTTCTGTTCTGAAAAGGAAGGGTGATAGAGGTTAGGTCTATATGCAGAAGCACTATTGTTAACTGCGACTCTTCTGTCCCAGCCAGGATGGTATGCCAAACTGATAGCACTTGACTGTAGGCTCCAAACGTCCTCTCCCTAACAATTGTTTACTACTTTGGTAACCTTGGAGATGAGGGGCCTTATGAATTTTATAGCTTTCCTTGCCTTCCTCAGCTTTGTATGTTTTGTTAAGTCATTGAGTTCTATATGGATTTGGTTGTAAACAGGCAAGGAAGATAGGAGTGACATGATGCTCAGGAGGAGCAATCTGGGTGAATTACTGACTTTTCTTGTCACAGTGATAAAATACTTTGCGAGAGGCAACGTAAGGAAGGAAGGATTTTTCTTGGCTCCCAGTGTGAAGGATGTAGTCTATCATGGAGAGGACAGCATGGAGATGGGAATGGCCTGCAGCTGTGGCAGCAGAAGTGTGGGGCTGCTTGTTCACATCTATGCAAACGCAGGAAACAGAGGGCAGAAAACAGAGCTGAACTATAAAACTTAAGCACCCCCCTCCAAGTGACCCTCTTCCCCCATATATATATATCCCACCTTCCAAAATTTCCTCTGGGTCTCAAAAGGACCAAGGGTTCATCCATTTGAGACTGTGGGGAACATTTTGCATCCAAACTATAACACCTCTGCCTAGCTATTCTAATCAACTACTGTGAGGCTACAAGGGACTCTGGAGGCTGTCAGGCATGGCTCTGTAACTAGAGGACACAAGGAATATGTGTGTGTGTGTGTGTGTGTGTGTGTGTACACACATGTGTGTGCATGTACAGGCCAGAGATCAACATTGTGTGTCTTCCTCAATCACTCTCTACCTTATTTTTTGAGAAAGGGTCTCTCATTGAACCTAGGGGTCATTGATTTGGCTAGACTAGCTAGCCAACAAGGACTGAAAATTCTCTTGTCACCCTCTCCTCAGCCCTGGAATTATAGTCACATGTAACCACATGGTGCTGGGGATCTGATCTCAGGGCTTCCTACTTGCAAGGCAAGCACTTCCCCGCTCCTAAAGGGATCACTTGAAGCTTTCCAGCCCCGTGTTTCACCATCCTGGGGCTTCTGAGCTTCTCCTCCACTTTGCATCCTCCCAGATGGAGCCCAGGGGCCCACTGGCTAACAGGCATTTCTGTGTCTGTCCTTGTCTTGCTGCAGAAGCACTCTCATCTAAAAAGAACCTTTGGAGGATTCCTAGGAGCCAGCCCCACACTAGTTCCAGTTTGCAAATGTGGACTTGGGAGGCACGGGGATGACTGAAGTTATCTAGACACCTCCTCTGCCGTGACTGCCGAGGTCTCTGATAACCCCAGGATTCCCAAGGACCCCTGGAATTCTTTCTTGTAAGAAAAATACCCCCCCTCCATGCTCTGGAGAAACTATGACCTGGTGTTTCTGGAACCGTACCAAGCACACCGAGGTTCAAATTCAGGTTCAGTACTCAGCTCATCCTCACAGCCAGAGAAGATAAAAGATCCAGGACAGGGGAAAATATCCCCATGGGCAGTGGTGCCTTTGCTTATCTTTATTTATTTTAAAAATACTTATCTTGAATCCCAGAGCTTACATTTTTTGAGTCTGCTGTGAGGTTCTGGCATGGACCCTGGTGTGTAAAATACGTGTGGTAAGGAGGCTATGTACTAGGGTGGAAAGTCATCTGAGATTTTCATCAAAGATTGTGGCTGATCTGCAATCAAACAGCACACTGCTACAACAGTGTCAAACACTGGGCATATGAATTTTATGGTTAAATGTTGGCTACCATGTGCTCACAGCAAGGCCTCTATTTCCTTCTGTCTGGTCCCCAGGTCCTAGGCAGTCCTTTATGTGATATGTATTTTCTTGCAGGAGGAAGCATTCTTAGTGTCCACTGGGACTGAATATCCCTTTTAGCTTCTTGAAGCTAATCTCCAATCTGAAGTTAAATTCATAATGTGTTTGTTTGCTCAAGGGTCATCTTTGATAGGCGTGCTTACCTTGACAAAGAGATATTTGCAGGTGTGCAACGCCCTAGAGGTCAACCAGCCCTTTCCCTTTTCCATAAAAGGAATCTTAATTTTAAGTTGAGTTCTGCTCAAGGTGGAGACATAGAAAACCCAATTCAAAATACCTCAAATAATAAAGGGATTTATTGACTCATAACTTGAAGACCAGAAGTAGTGGGGGTGGGGGTTCACACCTGGTTTGATTCAATGGCTTAGTAAAGTAACGAAGAAAAGTGTTCCTGTCTTTCTCTATATCTGACTCTATTCTGTATGGAAACTTTACCCTAAACTATGTCTCATGTATATATATATCAGGCCTTCCAGAAGATGAGATAGCATTCCATTTTTCCTTAAGTGCTCTCAGAAAGCTGAGTAATCATTCGCATTTTTCAGAAGAACCTCACTTTCTTCCAGACAAGTGAATTGAGTTACATGACCCTCTGGGAATGCCATAGGCTGATTGGATCAGGCAACCACTATGACAAAGACCCACACATTCACACTGCATAGCCACTACGTGGTGGAGAGTGGGAGGAGTGGAGATAGATATTTCCACGTCCTCCATGACAGTACCAGCACCGTCACCCAGCTTTGAATCTCCTGGATGGAAGAAAGGACTTCACACAGCACCTCATGGCGTGCTAGTGACTGTGGCACTGTCCCTTCTTGTATGAGACAGGAGCAGCCTCAAGCACCTGCTACTTTCTCTGATGCCTCGTAGAGTCAGATCAGGTCCTCTCTTGACAGTGGGCTTCTTCCTCCTGAGCAGAGGAGGTGAGAGAGAGAGAAGGCATTTGCTGTCCGTCCCTCAGTGCCTTTCTTGGGGCTGCAAATCAAGAAGGGCACTCGTGAGCTGGGCATGGTGGTGCACGCCTTTAATCCCAGCACTCAGGAGGCAGAGGTAGGAGGATGGCCATGAGTTCAAGGCCACCTTGAGACTACATAGTGAATTCCAGGTCAGCCTGGGCTAGAGTGACCCCTTACCTTGAAAAACCAAAACAAAAAGAAGGCCACTCTTGGAGCAGTGTCACAGTCCAGCAAGATGAATATTAATGTGACCCCCAAATGGGAGGAAAAGGTCTTTAAGATGGTTCCTTCAGATCCCTGGACTACCAGACCAGGCTGTCCCTTTTGCATTTGGCATGGCTTGTTCATTGCCAGGTTGGGATGGAGTTTCTCTACAGAGCCAGTTTAGGATGGATGGTGTTTAGAGATTATTAATTACCTCTGAAGGTACAGTATTACCAGGCTTGGTTCCCTGTCTTTTGTGACATCCCAAGTACTATGATATCAGGGACCACAGGTCCTAATGTATACCTTACCCCATAGGCCAAACTAAATAATGCGAATATGCCTCCTGAAATATAATGATGGATGAGTGGGCTGGAAGTGTGGCTCTATGGAAGATTGCTTCTCTAACACGTTGGAGGCTCTGGGTTCAATCCCCAGCACTACCAAAAAAAGTGGTGGATGAAAATAATGATATGGAGAGATTGTTATTCTATTCTTTATTACTCTTGCCTTTTTCAAGCTTATTTCATTAAAAGAAACTTCCTGATTTGGTAACAGTGGTAACTACTAGACAGGAAACTCTCAAGTATTATGACTTTGTGTCTTAGTAGCTATCAAGTGGGACATAATAGATGCTCAATAATTGTTGGAAAGGTTAAAGAACAGAATGAAAAGAATAAGTAGTAATTTCTTATTTAACTTTTTACCATTTTACATATTTTTTTGTCTTTTAACATATAGCACATACATGTATGAAAGATTTACGATAAAATAAAAAGTGAGCACTCTTACAGTTGGGAATTGTGTCACACACACCAGCCCTATGGAATCTGAAGTAGAAGGACTGTGAGCTTAAGGTCTTTTGGGGCTATGCAATGAGACCCTGTCTCAACAAACAAACAAACAAATGTGGAAACTCTTTAAATTGTTAAAAAGTGACTTTCAGGCTGGAGAGGTGACTTAGCAGTTAAGGCGTTTACGTGCAAAGCCTAAGAACTCATGTTTGAATCTCCAGGTTCCACATAAGCCAGACACACAGTGATTCAAGCACACAATGTCACACATGTACACAAGGGGGAGCATGTGTCTGGAGTTCATTTGCAGCTGTGGAAGGCCCTGGCATGCCAGCTCTCTCTCTTTCTGCCTCTTTCTCTCTCTCTAATAAATTTTTTTAAAGTGCCTTGCATCAATATTCATTTAATATTTTTCTTTAACTGTTGCCCCTTGATTTTTTTTAAGGACTTGTCAGAATAAAAGCACCTGGCCTATCTGTCCTATTTTTCTACTCAATATCCTTGAAGATTTTCAAACAGAAGAAAAAAAAAAATCAGTGCTAACTTCAGGAGTTCTGCTGAGAACCCGGGAAGGGCTGGTTCTAAGCAATACTTCATTGGGCTGGATTAGCAGCTAATTCCTCTGGGCCTCCTGGTGTAAAACAACACTGAATGAGAAGCAGTCTTGGCACCCTCCACTGGTTCCCACCCCACATTGCTCTGCAGCAGGATTCACCAGGCCTCTCTTGGCAGTGCCTGGTCTCCACTTGCCAAACAGCACATTCTGCCATCCTTCCCAAGAGTGCAGAGGCAGCAGGCAAGAAGATAGCCTGTTCAGCGGACCGCGCCAGGGCTAAGCATGCAGGAGACAGCTCCATCTCTTTCCTTAAGCTTCATGACAAGCAGGTCCTGGCCTCCAAAACCACTGTTGTGCTCTTCTGCCCCTGGTTTTGAAAATGATACCCATACTTGCAGGATGCTTTGCTCCCAGCCATGCTGGATGGGGGAATCATTGGAAACTGTGCAGGGGGGGGTGGGGTTAGGGCTGCCTAGAACAGAGTGCAGGAAACCCACTTTCAGCCCGGGGTTGGAAGGGAACCACAGCCAGTACTCATGGGGTGATAGACATTCATGAGAGGGAGAGGGGGAGGGCAGGATGGCTCAGTGAGGGGCACTGGAATGAGGTGGCCTTTTAGACTTAAGTTTTATTAGAGAGTTCTAGAACGTGCCACGTGGGATATGGCAGGGAGAAGAAGGTGGGGAGGAGAGGAGAGGGAGAGGAAACCCAAAGAACAAAGCCACATGTCCCTTTGTATGGGTTTCTGGAGGAAAGGAGCTAGTTTGGATATCAGACTATGTGAGAGGAGTTATGGAGGTAATGGAGGAAGAGGGGTAGATGAAGGGGGTCTTTCTCTGGGGGAGGGGATGTTCTCTCCTGCTTTGCTTTCCTGCTCTCAGGAAGGCACTAGATAAGAGGGGGATGATCCTCTTTGAAGTGAATGCATTTGGGTTCTGAACACAGGGCACAAGGGAGCTCTTCCTGGGGATGAGGAACATTCCATACACACCATGTGCTCACCCCCCTCCTGTGACCCTGTTTGCTACAGGAGACTGTTCCAGAAAACAGAGTAGATGCTAACACTTCACATATATGCTCTGAAGAAAGAATGCCAGACAAAAACAGTCTTATTTTTGTGTTTTTAATAAATGCAAAGCGATCGTTTTCTTTGTGGGGAAGAAAAAAAAAAAAAGATCAGGTACGGAACGTAAAGAATGTCATGTCTGAAAAAGTAATCTTTCCACCTGCAAAGCTGATCCTCCTCAATCAGTGTTCAAATGTGGGTTCCCAGTCCATGAGTTTGGGATGGGACCTGGGATTTTTCATCTTCAACAAGTTTCCACAAGAAACTTCGAAGTGGATATATTGGGTAGTGGGGACCTTTAGCAGGCTTGGAAGTAGCTCCATGAAGGAAGTTTTATTTCTGTTCTCATCTCTCAGCACCAAGGTGGACTGCCAGCATCCCATGAGATACAGAAAGTATAAGGAGTGGAAGCCAGTTACTTTATATATTAACATCTGAAATAATTGACTTTCCTGCTGCCACACCAGCATATCTCTATATGGAGCTATGTATGTAAATACATATATGTGTGTATGTATGTGTGTATAAATATGCACACATATATGTGCATATAGTTTGATTCGAATGTAAAGGAAATAATGTTCTTGGACAGACTTTCTATTAAGAAACAAAAGCTTTTCATCATGGTTTGATTAAAGGTAAGCCACTTTCTTAATCTACATCCATCCACTGAACAGCTGGACAAACCCCAGTTTGGAAAATGATTGCCAAATGTGGTGGAATCTCCCTTGCCATGGTAGTTGTACAATTTGGTTGGGATTCTGTGTTAGGGACAGATGGATGTTCAGGAAATTGCTTTGCTTCACTGAACATTGCAGAGCCTGGGACTTGTGCGTGATTATTGCCCAAACCGCCACTAATGAACGCTTTTCCAAATTATGACTCATTCCTCCGAGCTGACTCTTCACAACCTCTGCTTAGCTGTACCCGACCTGATCACTCCTTTTGTCATCTGACTTGCAGACGGGTGCTGATCTCCTTTGATATACTGTACATGACATGCTAACAAACCCTTCTCTTTAATCAAAGGAATCAGACATATGCCACCGTCAGAAGTCGGGGTGGGGCGAACACGGAGCAGATGTGTTCCTGCAGGTCAGATGGAATGAGTGGATTTGGAACATACACTTGGCATAATCTTTAAAATCAGCCCTGGGATCTAATTTTAAAATCAAACCCCACATTTTCACAGGGCATAGACTTTGTAGCCAGCCGCTTTTTTTCTTTTTTTCTTTTTTTTTTCCAGCAAGAAACAAAAGCCCAGAGATAACTTTTCATAACTCTGCAAATACAGCTTTTATATTCTGAAATTCTTGAGCTAGAAGATTTCACCTTATTAGAAATCTGAAGAAAACATTCTACATTCAAATTCCAGGAACATAATATTTATATGCACATATCAATATATACCATGCATCAATGAGTTTCAAAGCATCCTTATAAATGCAGATATACAACTTGCCTACACATAACAATTGTTGCAGATCACACCGACAGCTGCATACCCACCATTAGGGTGGAAATAAGTCAGCACTCTTTTTGAACAATTCCACAGGGCTGTTTTCTTTTAAAAGGGGAGAGGTGCTCAGAAAGACGGAATGATGGGTTTGCTCAAGAAGTACCAGGATGAGATGCAGATGTTGAGCCAGAGGTGGACTAATGTTGGGGAAGGGCCTTTTTGACACAAAGATACCTGAGATGCCATGTCTGACACACCCACCTGTTCTCTCTCCCTTTTCGTGTGGCTGAGGAAGGTTGCAAGGTGGCTCTCTGGACACTACTGCCCCCTGAGGTCTGACTGCTCTGAATCTCCAGTGCTGCTTTCTAAGCTTGTTCATTTAAACCCCCTGTCTTTCCCTGCTGGGGTGGTTTGAGTATAAATGGGCCCATAGCCTCAGGTATTTTAGATTAAACTTCCTACTTAAGTTTCTAGCAGGCAGAACCCTGCTGGAGGATGTGTGTTACTGGGGGTGGATTTTGAGTCCAGCCCTAAGGTGATCAGAGTCAACTCATGCTTGCTGTGGCTGGCTGTTATCTTTCTGCTATGGATACAAGATGGAGTGAGCCAGCTTCTTCCACCATGATGAAACTTCCCCTAGAATCTGTAAGCCTGAAATAAACCCTTTCCTTCCAGGAGGTGCTTCTGGTCGGGTGTTGGTCCAACAATGACAAGCTGACTGCAACACCTGCACTGGCTTTCCTCAAGCCCCACCTGTCCCGGAAGATGACATCTACCTCTTCCTGTCAATGTCAGTTCTAAGAAGGAAGAGACCAACCAGATTCCTCTTCTAGAATCTCCCTCTTTACCTACAACCAGGCTCCTTGCTGTCATTATTCTAACATCTGGGAGACAAGGTGAGAAAAGAGAAAGGCTGTATTCCTTGTTTTATGCAGATGCAAAACCTAGCTTCTGCCATTTGCTGTGCAGGGAACTTGAATGAGTCCTCTGTCTGGACCTCTTTGGTGACCTTATTATTCAATGTACATTAAGCTTTCACCACATGTCATACATTATATTAGCTTGGGACCCTGTGACAGTAAATAAGATACCATATCCGCCCCTAACGGACTTATAATTTAGCAGGGGAGATGAAAATAACTAGGAAGTGAGTGAGAGGTGAGAGTGACAGTAGGATCAGGAGAGAAAACAAAGAAGGAGGAAATGCAGGAGGAAAGACTACCTAGGCCCATCTTCCTTTTTTTCTTTTTCTTTTTGGTTTTTCAAGGTAGGGTCTCACTCTAGCTCAGGCTGCCCTAGAATTCACTCTGTAGTCTCAGGGTGGCCTAGAACTCATGGCAATCCTGCTACCTCTGCCTCCTGAATGCTGGGATTAAAGGTGTGTGCCACCACGCCCGGCTCCATCTTCTTGAAAGACATGGTTTCCGGTGAGAATGGAGAGGGAGGACTGGGAAGAGGTAGGAAGGAGGGGTGCATCAGACAGAGAGCACATGGGGACTCCAGGGACGCACACTGCCCTTTGTGGTTTTGAAACAAATGAGAGGCTTTGACTCTCCCCTTCTCCACCCTCCTCATTCACTTCCTTAGTGGGTTCTGTGGCTCCACTTCCAAGTCATCCCAGAGCCCCCCTCTAGCTGGTTCTAATCCAAACAAGCCAACACCTGGTTTCTTTTTTATTTCAAATATTTTATTTGCAGAGAGAAAGAGACAGAGAAAACCAGGACCTCCTGACATTACAAATGAAGTCCAAACACATGTGTCACTTTGTGCATCTGGCTTTACGTGGGTACTGGATAATCAAACCTGGGTCGACAGGTTTTGTGATCAAGCACCTTTAACTGCTGAGACATTTCCCCAGCCCCCAAACCCTGGTTTCTTTGGCCCATAAGAGAGATGATGATGGTCTAACCAAAGCCATGGTCATAAGTGGAGAGAAAAGTGAGTCATCTGAGTGCTGAGATGACAGTAGATTCTCACACTGAGCAGGGCACTAGGAATGCCAAGTAGAGTGAAGGCAATCCCTACCCTCATGAAAACATGAGGACTGGGCTGGAGAGATGGATTAGCAGTTAAGGCAAATGCCTGCAAAGCCTAAGGACCCTGGTCCAATTCTCCAGGTCCTACGTAAAGCCAGATGCACATGGTGGCGCATGTGTCTGGAGTTTGTTTACAGTGGTTAGAGACCCTGGCACACCCATTCTTTCTCTCTCTCTCCCCCTCTGTCTCTAATAAATAAATAAAATAAAAATAAAAAGGAGAAAGCGGAGCTGGAGAGATGGCTTAGTGGTTAAGGCATTTGCCTGCAAAGCCAAAGGATCCCAGTTTGACTCTCCAGGACCCATGTAAGCCAGATGCACAAAGGGGCGCATGCATCTGAAGTTGATTTGCAGTGGCTGGAGGCCTTGGTGCACCCATTCTCTCTCTCTCTTTCTCTCTGCCTCTTTCTCTCTCTCAAATAAATAAAATATAAAAACACATGAGGACTAACCTAGCAAGCCTGAAGTTATAGCTGGTGCGGTGAAGGGCTTGCTCTGGTACCCTGTCCCTGCTCCAGTCGGAGCTGCAATGAGAAGAGAGATCCTAGTGATGAGCAGCAAAGGTGGTTCTGGGGCTGAGCCCTCAGAATGAGTAACAGTCCACTTTGCTTAACTTGAAAGGATTGTCCATTGTGGACAGAGGACACTGGCGTGATGAGAGTGGGACCTGAGGGGCTGAGAGGGGCAGGGAAGGAGTGGAGTGGGAACCTGACAGGGCTGGAGAGGAGGGAAGAAGAAAATCAGTCTGGCTTTATGAGGTACTAGAAAGAGTTCCATTTTCTTCCAAGCAGCAAGAAAAAGCCCTGAAGTGCATTAAAGCAGGTGATGTGGTTGGTATGTGCGTGTGTGTATGTGTGTCTTTATAGGAGCATGCATGCCATGGTTCATGAATGGAGCTCTGAGGACAATCTTGGGGTCTTGATCCTCTTCTCCCACTTTTGCTTGAGACAGGGTCTTCCTTCTTGTTTTGTTTTTGTTTTGCTGCCATTGTGTGCCAGTTTAGATGGCCCACAGACTTCCAGATCCTCTTAGCTCCTCCTCCCATTGCCATAGAATCATTGGTATTACAGATGTTGTCACCACGTTGGGTCTTGCTTTATGAGGGTGCTGGGACATCAAATGTCATCTAGAAGACTTGCAAACAAGTGCCTTTAACTGCTGGGTCATCCCCCAGCCCTTAGTTTTTTGTTTCTAAGAAAAATTGAGCAGACCAACCTTACCACACGAGAACATTTTCTGATTCCAAAATGATGATTTGCTGATTGAAACACAATGTAGATTTTCAAATACCCCTAGAACTACAAAACTTGTCTAGAATTAAGGGACATCCGGACAACTCAAGAAAGAAAACTCAAGCCAGGTGTGATGGTGACATACCTGTAATCCCATCACTTGGGTGACTGAGGCAGGTGGCTCAGGAGTTTGAGGCAAGCCTGGGCTATATATAGTGAGACCTTGCCTCAAAACAAAACAAGGGGCTGCAGAGATGGATTAGCAGTTAAGGTGCTTGCCTTTGAAGTCTAAGGATCCATGTTCAACCTTCCAGCTCCCATGTATGCCAGACTCAGAGAGAGGCAAGTGCAAGGTCGCACATGCCTACTAGGTGGTGCAAGTGTCTGGCATTGGATTTCAGTGGCTGAGGCCCTGGCATGCCAATTTTCTCTCTCTCTCTCTGCTTCTCGCTCTAAAATTTAAAAAAGTTTAAAAAATATTTTAATGGGGCTGGAGAGATGGCTTAGCAGTTAAGCGCTTGCCTATGAAGCCTAAGGACCCCTGTTTAAGGCTCAATTCCCCAGTACCCACATAAGCCAGATGCACAAGGTAGCGCATGCATCTGGAGGTTGTTTGCACTGGCTGGAGGCCCTAGCGCACCCATTCTCTCTCTCTCTCTCTCTCTTTTTCTCTCTCTGCCTCTTTCTCTGACTGTTGCTCTCAAATAAATAAATAAAAATAGACAAAAAAATTAAAATTTTTTTAAAGTGCAAAAAAGAAACACCCAACAATAAAAACCATGCCAATTGAAAAGTTAAGAGACAGAGAAGGACGCTGCTCCTTTCCTGCTATTCTCTACCAAAGTCTTCTTGCTGCTGCCCTTTCTGTTTGATAGTTGCTGGATGAGGAATGAACTGGCCAGCATTTCTAGACTGAAATCACAAACAAGCAAATGCCAACTCTCTGTGCTTAATTACTTTGTTTGTTGATGAGGTGGCACCGGAAGCTTTGCAATGGGGTGAAGACCCAACCGTACTTGTACAAAAGCCACATACTTTTTCCAGAAGACCACAGTCAATAGTGGGAAGTGTCTGCTGTCAGGAAGCTTTTAAATTAGTAAGACCATTAGACACAGCAGACGTGACTTGAGCAAACATCTTATACTCAAACTACGAGTGGATAATGGAATCTATGGAAGGAAGGATCAATGAGACATTGTAATTTGTGAATACAGAGAGGTAGGCAGATGCGCCGGGAGACAGCTGGACATGGATTACACCTCACTCTGGTTTTTGCAAAAGCTTTGAATGGGGAGAAAATAGACGGACTCTTAAGCATAGCAGTTATAAAATACTTGAAATCTCTCATACGATTTCATCTTAAGACAGTTGTTCTCAATCACAGGTACATTTTGCCCTGATAGGGGACAACTGTAGTACGTAGAGTCAGTTTGACCCAATCAAATTGGTTCAACTTGCGTGGCTGGGAAGCAGGGGAAGCATGGAGCACTTGTGGATTCCCACACATAGAAGCCAGGGATGCTGGGAAACAGCCAACAATGAGCAGAAACTTTCCATTTTCCATGACAACAAAGGATTATCCAGCCTGGGTCGAGAAACACTGACATAAAAGAAAAACTCCATGAAAGATTTTTTTTAGGGGAAAAAAATGCGCAACTCTTTTAAATAGGACGTGTAGCCTGCAGAATGAGGTTCAGCTTCTTAAGGAAGAGGGAAGAGCTGGAAGACCTGCCTTTAAGACAAAATAAGAGGAAAAGACTGCTCTGGGTGGGCAGTCCCTATATCTGAGTAATGTAGGTCACCTTGGTCACACTTTTTTCTTTCTTTCTTTTTTTTTTTTGAGAGAGACACAGAGAAAGACAGAGAGAGAGGGAGAGGAAGACAGATAGAGATGGGCACGCCAGCAGCCTCTCAGCTGCTGCAAACGAAATCCAGATGTGTGCACTCCCTTGTGGTCAAGTGCAGCATTGCACCCTTGCATCACTGCATCTGGCTAAACATGGGACCTGGAGATTGGAACCAGCATTCTTAGGCTTAGGAGGCAGGCGCCTTAACCGCTAAGCCATCTCTCCAGCCCTTGGTCACACTTTTTATTGTTTAGCTCATGCTAATAAAATCAAGTAGTTTTAAGAATTTTGATTGCACAGTAAGGACAGATAAGAGTGCAGTAATAAAATATCAGGGACTGACCAGATGGTTCAGTGGTTAAAGGTGCTTGCTTTCAAAACTGACAGCCTAGTTTTGATTCCCCAGTACCCACTTAAAGTCAGACACATAAAGTGGAGCATGTGTCTGGAGTTCATCTGTAGTGTCAGGAGACCCTGGTGTACCCATACTCTTCCTCACTCTCTCCCTTCCTCTTTCTCTCTCAAATAAATAAATTAATTATTCAGAATGCTGCTGCTGTCAGTCATTGGGGTTGCTGTAAACCTCTTGGATCCAGGTTCAAGGGCAGAATAGAAAAATGACAGGCACTGGCTCCGCTTTACCCTAATCCCAAGACGAGCTGCTCAGAGAGTCCTGTGCTACTGGAAGGGCTCACTGGTCTTTGGTTCAGGATCCCAGATTAGACGCGCGACAAGCCCACTCTTCCAAGGCACCTAGGGGCAACACTTCCGGTACTTCTAGATTTTGCCCATGTCTCCTGTTCCAGGAGAAAGCCATTTAGCTGTGTGCACAGAGTAAATTAGGGTTTGGAATAGCATCGAACCTTCTTTCAATTCAAACATAGGGTTAAGTTTTTAGACACTCACGCAAAGCTCCCCGATGTCCTTGACGTCTTTGTGATATTGGCTTATCTTTATCTGCCTGCTTAGCTCTGATGTGTTTATATGTTTTAGGCCTATTCTATGTCTGATTCGGAGCCGGATCTCTCTTGAGGTCAGCTAGATTCTTGTCTCTACCTTCTCCTTCTTTGGTTCTTTTCTTTCTTTTTGCCAACCAACCTAAAACTCCAATCCTAAAAAGCAGACACAACAGACACACCCCTTCTGCCCAAATCAATTGTGCCTGAAGTCACACACCATAGCCCATTGTATACACCTAATGGAATTGATGCAAAGATTAAGTGATTTACTTTTAAAGTTTGAACCAATGTTTAGCACATGTGTGGCCAATAAACGTTAACGAGTTACTGTTTTAAAAGACTTCAGTGTGCTGCTTCTGTCCTTTCAACATATTTCTCTATCCCTGGGTTTTGGCTGGCATCTTTGAGACCAATGCTCTACTGCTGTTTAAAAAGTGTGTGTGTAAAAAGCCAGGTGTGGTGGTGTACGCCTTTAATTCCAGCACTTGAGAGGCAGAGGTAGGAGGATCGCCATTAGTTCAAGGCCACCCTGAGACTACATAGTGAATTCCAGGTCAGCCTGAGCTAGAGTGAAACTCTACCTCAAAAAACCAAAAAAAAAATAAATAAATAAAAAAAAAAAAAAAAGAAAGAAAGAAAGAAAGAAAGAAAGAAAGAAAGAAAGAAAGTTTGTGTATGTGTCTATTAGTGTGCACAAGCATGTGCACAGAGGCAAAGGACAATCTTGTGTCATCCTCAGGATGTATGTCCACCCCTTCTGAACTAGAGACAAGATTTTTCTGCTATACAATTGGCTTGACGCTCTCCAGTTAGGCTACACTGGCTGGCTAGAAAGCCCCCATGGATCCTCCTGCCTCCATTTGCCTCCACCTCCCCAGTAGCACAACACTACATTAAAAAAAAAATTTTTATTTATTTTTATTATTTATTTTAGAGAGATAGAGGCAGATAGAAAGAAAGGAGAGAATGGGCACACCAGGGCCTCCAGCTACTGCAAACAAACTCCAGATGCATATGCCACCTTGTGCATCTGGCTTACGTGGGTCCTGGGGAATCGAGCCTTGAACCGGGGTTTTTAGGCTTCACAGGCAAGCGCTTAACCACTAAACCATCTTTCCAGCCCCAACACTACATTTTTTTTTTTTTGATTCTTCAGCTGAGACAGCGAAAGAGGTGATTTATTGCACACGTGTTAGAGTTGGCCACAAACGAGAACAGAACTAGCCCTGAATGCCAGAGGTCCAAGTCAAAGCACCAGCGGGCACTGACAACACTGCATGTTTACGTGGGCTTTCAGGTCCTCATGCATGCAAGGCAAGCACTTTACTGACCGAGCTACGTCCCCAGTGCACTGGCTGCTCTGTGTGTGTTGGGGGCGGGGGGGGGCAGTATGCACACACATGGTGTATGCATGGTTGTGTGCAGATGCATGCACTATGTGTGCATATGTGTGGGAGCCAGAAATCATCAGGAGCCATCTTCTATCACTCTTCTACCTTATTTCCTTGAAATGGAGTATTTCACCAAACCTGGAGCTGCTGTTTTTAGATCAGGCTTGCTGACCAGCCAGCTCCAGCTATTTTCCTGTCTCTGCAACCCCTCAGCCCTGCGGTTACAGGCACGTAGCCATGCCTGTTTGTTTTCTTTTCCACATGGGTGCTGGGGCTCAAGCTTAGGTTCTCACGCTTGCCCAGCAACTGCTTTGTATTTGGAGGGCATTTTGGCTGGTTACAAAATTCCAGTGACATTTTTCTTTTCTTTCCGCCTTTGCGGACATTTCTCACAGGGTTGCTGTGGAGATATCTGAGGTCCCTCCAGTTGTCCCCTTTCCTTCGTCTCTATACACGATTTGCTATCTGGGTCCCCACCAGAACCTTTTATATAATGTAAGCTGATTCCCTTCACCTGGGTGTGTCTTGGTGTAGATCATTCTTTTTATAAAAAAATTTTATTTTTATTTATTTATTTATTTATTTGAGAGGGAGAGAGAGAAAGAGGCAGAGAGAGAGAGAGAAAGGGAGGAAGGGAGAGAGAATGAGAGAGAATGGGCATGCCAGGGCCTCCAGCCACTGCAAACGAACTCCAGATGCATGTGCCCCCTTGAGCATCTGGCTTACGTGGGTCCTGGAGAGTCAAACCAGGATCCTCTGGCTTTGCAGGCAAATGCCTTAACCACTAAAGCCATCTCTCCAGCCCTGTAGTTTATTCTTTATCATTTTCTTCCCTTGGAGTCTTTGCATTTTAAGATTTATGTTTTTCATGCAGGCAAGGTATTTTCTCTAATATCTTGACCTCTTATGCATTTGATTTTCTTTGCTTTCCATATCTGTGTTTCTTTAATAATTTAGATCTTACTTTTTTTTTCTATTTAACCTTAAGCAGTTTCTTTAAGGTTATCCATATGAACATCACCATATTTTCAACCACGTTTTATATGGTTCTGGAATACTTCTGTCATTTCTTTCTTTGGGTCTATTAGTAGCTTCACATCCCCTTCTATTGTTATGTCATCTCTACCTGAACTCCTCTATACCTTGCATCTCTTCTTTGAATCTATTTCTTTCAAGACAAATCATCTTAATTTTTGGTAATTTTATAGAGACAATAGAGTAACTCTTCCTTTATATCTTTTAGTTTCTCTTATGATCTCTTCTGGTTTACTTGGCTTTTTTTTTTTTTTTTTTTTTTTTTTTTGAGAGAGGGTTTCTCTCTGTAGCCCTGGTTAACTTTAACTCATGGCAATCCTCCTGCCCCAGCCTCCTGAGTACTGGGATCATAGGTGTGTGCAACCAGGTCCAGCTCTACTTTCCCTTTTAATTCAAAGTTACAGTTTATGTTTCATCTTTGAAGGTGATTTTCTACTGAATTATAGTAGAATGTTTCAGAGTTTCCAGAATTTGTATTTCATTCACTGATTGATTGATCTATTTGCTTACTGCCTTGGGCCAGTTCTCGCCCAGCTGTCAGCATTCTCCAGCATTCAGTAGTTGGCTGTCACTCACCCAGCACTTCAAGTCCAGGTTTCCTTCCTCCGTGAACTGACAACTATATGCCCACTTTTCTTCTAGAAATTCCTTTTTCCAACTGGCTGAGAATGAGAGGGGATTTAGGAGATGGGAATGATCCATGACATTGAACTCTTTCCACAACAGTGACACTGACTTTGGGGAAAGTGAACCCTTCTCATTCAGAAGGACTACAGGGCATTGTCGTGGAGTATTGTCTCATTGCTGGGACCACTGTTGGCAAGCAACCTCAGCTGTCCACTCCCTTTGGAGTTGCTTCGTCTGGAGAAAGTCATGCTGTCAGTGTTGTGCCTTCTTCCTTGTGAAGCTCATATCGGATGTAGGTTGCTGTGGGCACTTAGATGTCTAGACCATCACTGGGGTACCTCTGAAGAGCCACCCAGCCTCAGAAATCCCTGTGGGAAGTGCTGAGGCCTGTGTTAAGACAACATTACAGTTCAGTGTGATTCTTTGCCTACGCCTATTTCTAGTCTCCCCTTTTCCATGGGCATTAATCTCTGCATAGTGCTTCCTATAAAAAGGCCCCACATTTTTAATTGGATCTCAGATTCTGCTTCCTGGAAACTTTCAAGTCATGAGATGTGTTGGTTCTTGACATGACCTCCTGTCATCTTTCAGATTTCACTCAATGCTCAAATCTTTTCTCTATATTTCATGCATTTAAATGCATGAGGATGAAGTAAAAATGCTTTCATTCCTTACTATGTTGAAAACAAAATCCATAGTCAAAAGAAATACTTTTTAAAACTTAATTTTTATATTAGTCCAGCTTGTTCATGGAAGTTGCAAAAGTAATACAAATAACTTCCTCATAGACATGTTTGGTTATTATTATTGCACAATGGTGTAAATTTACACCAACAAAATACCATCTCTCAATCCATGGTCTATATTCAGTATTGATATTTGTTATTTGTTAATACTTGCTTGTGGCCTAGAACCCAATCCAGGGACCTTTTTTTTTTTTTTTTTTTTTTTTTTTATTTAGTCATCATGAATCTTTTGTCTATTTCATTGAGGTCTTTATTATTTAGTTTTTTTTTTTTTTTTTTTTTGGAGAGAGACAGAGAGACAGAGAGGGGGGGGAGAGGAAGACAGATAGAGATGGGCGCTGCAGCAGTCTCTCAGCTGCTGTGAACAAAATCCAGATGTGTGCGCCCCCTTGTGGTCAAGTGCGGTATTGCGCCCTTGTGTCACTTTGCATCAGGCTAAACGTGGGACCTGGAGATTGGAACCGCTGGAGATTGGAACCAGCTTTCTTAGGCTTAGGAGGCAGGCGCCTTAACCACTAAGCAATCTCTCCAGCCCTTACTTAGTTTTTTTATTTTGCTACCTTGACACTTTGAAAACAGAGGATCAGCTTTCTCCAACAATCCATTAAGTTTTAGTGAGGAAAGTCATTGAGAAATAAGAACTAAGTATGTTAATTGCCCTCTCCCCACTATACATCCACTTGTATACATAGGTCTATGAATTATAAACCATTCATACAGACACTTCTATTCCTGTCAAACACAATAAGGCTTATTGTAGAATTTCCTTTTCTACATTTGTAACTCTCTTCTTCATAAGTGAGAAATTGGGCTTCTACTATATGCAATAAATTTACTCATTTTGTCCATCCTAGTAAACAGAAAGAGACTCTTGAATTGCTAACCTACTATCTAGAATGTTTGAATTTAAAAGCATTTTTAGACACATTACATGGGAAGGAATTTATACCTAATACTAAAAATTTGGGAGGATCACAAACCTTAGGGGGGAAGATAGTACTGTTGTTTGTCTAAATGGATGTAGTCTGTCCACCAAGTTGCCCTCTAAATACTTAGATTTGTACCTATATTTTAGTGCTGTGCTCACTTTTGGTTATAGAAGTTTCTCTTTTCAGATGTCGTAACTACTGAGGAGACTCCAGACTCATCAAAGTGCTGAGAAGAAAGGACAGTTGAGCACTCAGCACTTATTGAGACATCTCTTGTCACACTTCCCCATGACTCAGGAACTATAGTGGAAGAGGTGGTAGAAAGAATGTAAGAGCCAGAGGATGGGGAGGGGTGCTTTGGAATGTTGTCTTCCAAACCCAGAGTGGTCACTGTATTCATGACCGCCCAGCAGCTATCTTTACCTGCAGTAAGACCTGTATAATATTGGGCCCATCAACAGCTTGTTGTGGCTGATGTAGGAGAGAAATAAAAAAAGACATCAACATAGAAGAGGGGATAGTAGGAATGAAGACAGGGTTCAGTGGAGAGGGTGGAGGGGAGGGGACTAATGAGGGTATTGAGAGGGGATTATGTATATTTTTAAATAAAATTTTTATTTAAAAAGCATTCTTATTTTTCTAAGTAAAGCTTACATACAGTAGAATGCATAGATGTTAAATCAGTGTAGGTTTTATCAATGTATAACATGCAGCTATCATTATAATCAAGGTATGAAGTAGTCCATCAACCCACAAAGTTTCCTCATTCCTCCTGTTAGTAAATCCTCTGACCCAGAAGCAACTAATGTGCTGACCTGTATCAATTAATGTTGTGACTTCTATCACCACAGATCAACTTTCTCTTGTTCTTGAGTTTCATATCAGAGGAAAATACAGTGCCTGCTCTTTTGTCCCAGGCTTCTGTACAACAAAATATTTTGGGTGTTTATCTATGCTATGTCATGTTATCAATAACAATAATTTTCATTGCTGAGAAGTAATCATTAGTGAATATATTATTACCATCCATTCTCTTTTTTATGAACATTTGAACGTTTTGGTTAGTATTAATAAAATTGCTATAAATATTTGTGTACAAATCTCCTCAAAGACAAGTATTTTATTTTATTTTTTTGAGTAAATATCCAGAACATCAAAGGATGGTTGTGTGTTTAACTTCATGAAAAATTTCAAACCAGTTTTTTTTTTTTTTTTTTTTGAGAGAGACAGAGAGGGAGAGGAAGACAGATAGATATGGGTGCACCAGCAGCCTCTTAGCTGCTGTGAACAAAATCCAGATGCGTGCACCCCCTTGTGGTCAAGTGCGGCATTGTGCCCTTGCGTCACTTTGCATCTGGCTAAATGTGGGACCTGGAAATTGGAAGCGCTGGAGATTGGAACCAGTGTTCTTAGGCTTAGGAGGTAGGCGCCTTAACCGCTAAGCCATCTCTCCAGCCCTCAAACCAGTTTTTTAAATAGCCTTTATTTATTCTATTTATTTGAGAGAGAGAAAGAGGCAGATAGAGAGAGAATGGGCACACCAGGGCCTTCCGCTGTTGCAAACCAACACCAGACGCATGCACCACCTTGTATTTCTGGCTTACATGGGTCCTAGGGACTCGAACCTGGATCCTTTGGTCTTGCAGGCAAGTGCCTTAACCACCAAGCCAACCCTCCAGCCCTCAAACAATTTTTAAACTTGTGTCATTTTATATTCCTATCTGCAATGTACAAGAGCCATAGTTGCTCCATATTCTTACCATTATTTGATGTTATAAGTTATTTTACAGCAGATTGAGATGATAACATATTGTGGCTTTAGACTGCATTACCCTATGACAAATGACACTATGTATATTTTCATGTTAATTCTAGTCATTTATCTCATGAAATGTATGTTCAAATGTTTTATCTGTTTTTAATCAGAATATTTGCCTTTTCGTTATATTTTTATTTATTTATTTGACAGAGAAAGAGGAAGAGAGAAAGAGAGAGAATGGGCATGCCAGGGCCTCTAGCCAGTGCAAATGAACTCCACATGCATGCGCCACCCTGTGCATCTGGCTAACATGGGTCCTGGGGAATAGAACCTGGGTCCTTAGGCTTTGCAGACAAATGCCTTAACCACTAAGCCATCCCTCCAGGCCTGCCTTTTCATTATTTGAAGGCGTTCTCTGATGTAAGTCTTGTGTCAGCTATATGTGCGGTGACTATTTTCTTCCAGCCTGGGGTTCTCCTTTTCATTTTCTTGATGGTGTGTTTTGATGAGGAGATTCTTCCTATGAGGATGATTTTATCAAAATTTTCTTTCGTGTTCTGTGCCTTCCATGTCTTTTCTAAGAAGCCTTTGCTTATCCCTTGCTGTATGCTAGGAGCTGTATCGCCTTAGCTTTTATGCTTGCATCCATAATACATCTCAAATTAATTTTGTGTGGGTACAGAATAAGGGTCAAGGTTAATTTTGTCCTATATATTTATCTCATTGTTTCAACTCCATTACTTGATAGACTTCCCTCCTCCTTCTCCAGTTGAATAATGTTGGAACTTTGGTTGAAAATCAATCAGCCTGTTTCAGGACTCTCTATTACTCTATTTCTTGATTACTCTACTACCACAGGTTCTTCATTACTGTAACTTTACAGTAAAACTTAAAATTAGGCAGCACGTGTCCTTAAGCTTTGTTCTTCTTTTTCAAAATTGCTTTGATTCTTCTAGGTCCTTTGCATTTATACATATATTTTATAAGTAATTCATTTGTTTCTGTACCACATGAGATTTTTGGTATTTATCTATAAATTATTAAAATCAGAATGTATATTCAGCCTGGTGTAAGCATAACTTAGACCCTGACCTTTTGTTTTTCTCTCTCATGATATATGTGATATATGTGATATATGTGTATATGGAGTATTTGCATTGATTTTGGACAACTCTAAGTCAGAAGAAAGTTCTTTTTTTTAGATTTTATTTATTTATGTGTTTATTATAGACAGAGAGAGGGAGACAGAGAGACAGAGAGAGAGAGAAAGAGTGAGAATGGGTGCTCCAGGGCCTCTAGCCACTGCATATGAACTCCAGATGCATGTACCACCATGTGCATCTGGCTTATGTGGGACGTGGAGAATCGAACCAGGTTCCTTAGGCTTTGCAGGCATGCACCTTAACCACTAAGCCCAAAAGTTCTTTATTTTATTTCCATTGAACTGAGGACCATAATTCCAGCCTGTAGTAGTTGGAGGGGATCAGGAGTAGGGATGTCATGTGCATTAGTTGATTCTTGGAAGAGTAGGCCATGGGGCTGGTTAGGAGAGAGGCCCGGGCTTCTTTGTACTTGTAGGCAGCTTAAGACATGGATCTCCAGGATGCTGGTTCAATATGGTTCATAGCACTGGTGAGAGAGGAATTGTTAGAAACAGGGAGAAGCAACTAAAGCCAGTGTAATGGAACGAAAGAGAGATAAATAAGTTGCATACATTTGGACTGAAGTGGCTCATCATTTGAGAAAGATAGGAATAATGGCCACCCTGGGCAGATATAGCCTGTGTAAATATCATCCCCAAAGTAGCATATGTCCCTTTCAGGGCTGGGCTCAGACTTGGTGTGAAAACTAAGCATACCTTCACTTCTCAGGGCTAGTCATTTTTGTGTATATTTCACTATTGTAGAGAATATCAGTAACAATGACAGAATCTAGAAATAGCTACCGTTGATTGTCTTGTACCCACTTAATATATTTCATTTTCCGCCACAATCCTTTGAGACAGGTAATATTAGCTATAGCTTACGGATGAAGGAATCAAAGATTTGAATGGCGTAGTGGATTGGGACCCCATGGCTAGCAAACAGAAGAGCCTTGCTCCAACACACCACATCTCCCAGTCTCTCGGCCTAACACTGATCTATATTCACTTTCAATCTCACAGTCCTGATGCCCCGGAGACCTCATCATCCTGGGGGAAGCCCTGTTGATGTCTCATTTACCTTCTTGGCAACTCCTCTTCCCCATAAATCTAGAGTAAGGCCAGGGTGAGCTTCTCTGTCAGATTCTGTCTCCGCTGTGCCTTAATTAGCCCAATGGAGATGGAACACCATGGCCATCAGAGCTGGAAATTAGGCTTGGGAAGTCCCTGGTGGTGTTCAGGCCATTATTACCCAGCCTGGGCTTGCTTCTGGGCTTTTAAGTGCATTAGAGCACTCTGCATTGACTTGACTGGCTGCTCTTGCTGGCTGACTTGTCAAATTACCTCTCATTTGTACAGCTCACCTGATGTTGTGGAAGCACTTTCCTGGCATTGGGAGCTCCTGGTTCATCCCTGAGGGATTTGGGGACTAGTGTTACAGAAGGGGAAGTTGAACCCTGAGTGTATTCAGTAAGTGTATAGTTGGTCCCCTTCAAATGCCTAATGTGTGTAATTTGGAGTGTTTTTTTTTTTTTCCCATTGCTAGATTTAAAACTTTGATCTGGCAGCTCAATGAACCACTCAGTGAGGCTGTGTTTGAAATTTCAAACATAGAGGGGATTGATTTGTTATTGAATATGAGATCTGTAGACCCTGCAAAGGGATAACCTGGATCTTAGGGTGACACCCATTATTTTGGGTTTCTGAGTCATTGGTTGATGATCTAAAGTTGCACAGTTGTCTGTATTTGTCTAGTGGAAATGTTACACCAGAGGTTGGACAAGAATGACCCTAGAGAACAGAATCATGGTCTTATGACTCCATCTTAAATACATCTCAGTGAATGAGGAAAGGAGCTAGTTAGAAGGGGAGGGGCAACACATCTGTTCATTAACTCATCTATCCATTCCGACATTCATTTCTCCTATACACTTTGATTTTATAACTACTACATACTACATTTAGTAGCTGACGTGGACTTGGAATGGGGAATGTTTGGGTGGAATTTGAAAGAGATGTACAACCAGATAAAGCAAACTTCCCAGACATGGTTCAGACAAGAAGAAAGTCCAACAGGTAGAAATTTACATCAGAGCTTCTGTTTCCCAAGGCAACAAGCAGAGATGCCCTGAAAATGTGAAAACAATTGCTAAGGCTTTCGCATCTTCTCTAGGATGCTGTCTCAGTCCTGAATAATAGCATAGCAACAATGAGTTCCACATGTATCCACTACGAGGACCAAGTGTGTGTGTGTGTGTGTGTGTTTTTTTTTTTTTTTTGGAGAGAGACAGAGAGAGACAGAGAGGGAGAGGAAGACAGATAGAGATGGGAGATGGGTGCGCCAGCAGCCTCTTAGCTGCTGTGAACGAAATCCAGACCCCCTTGTGGTCAAGTGCGGCATTGTGCCCCTGCATCACTTTGCATCTGGCTAAATGTGGTTCCTGGAGATTGGAACCGCTGGAGATTGGAACCCGTGTTCTTAGGCTTAGGAGGCAGGCGCCTTAACTGCTAAGCCGTCTTTCCAGCCCCCAAGAATATTTTAAAACACGGTCTGTAGAAGCCGAAGCTCCAGAAAGCAACACACACAGAGTATGATTTCAGACAATGGTCTGTGGTTGAGGGAGGTTTCGGGGACCTTTAATGTCATCCTGGATTTCAAGAGTCCTCTGGTCACCTGTGCATGCATGTAGCTCTGATCAGGATGACACTTTGGAAAGTCAAAGAGTAGGAAATATCAAGTTTGGCTGGGCTTGGTGGCTCATACCTATCATCTTAGAATGTGGGAGGCTGAGGTAGGAAGATCACCATGAGTTCAGAGCCAGCCTGGGTTACAGAGTGAGTGCCAGGGCAGCCTGGGCTAGAATGAAACCCTGCCTCAATAATAATAATAATAATAAAAAAACCAAAAACACCTAGCAACATACAATGTATATCAGGATATGAACAGTAATCAACAGCGAATTGCATGTTCTGAGTCAGAGAAAACCAAATGAGACACTGTTTAATTTTTTGTGATTTAATAGGGGCCAAAAGTTCAATAGTATTGTTGCTGGTTACATGACAAATAGAAGCCGGTGGTCCTTTTTGTTTGTTGGTTTTTCGAGGTAGGGTCTCATTCTAGCCCAAACTGCACTGGAATTCATTATGTAGTCTTAGGGTGACCTTGAACTCACAGCAAATCCCCGTACCTCTGCCTGCGGAGTGCTGGGATTAAAGGCGTGCACCATCATGCCTGGCTGGTCTTTACCAGGATGACAATCTGTTAAATGTTGTTACTGGGAATGCTATTAGGAAACTGAAAGTAAAGTCATTATTTCGAGATCTGTACATCTTTAAATTCAAGAAGAGTCCTGTGCATAAATATCTGTTTCTTTTATCTAGACTTGCAGAACTCTTTAAAAGAAAACAGATTAAAATGATCAAGAAAAGAATGAAAATATTGAACATTGCTGTTAAGCAGTGCAGTTTGCATGTTATTAAAATTGAACATCAAAAGTGCATCATCTCTCAATATCAACTATACAACAAAAATTAAAGAAAGTGGACAAGCAGCACATTTCTTAAGTCAGAAAAAAAAATGGTAAAGTCACTATTTTACTACCCAAAGTGTAAATTCTAAAGCAAAACTGTTGATTCTTATAAAACATGTCTGGAAAAGCAGGTGCATAATGCATGTTTGACAGAAAAAAAAAATCTTGTATTTTCTCATGGAAATGCACATATGTTTTGTTATCTGGATATTGTCATTTTAATTCTTGTGTGAATTTTTTTTTTTTTTTTTTTTTTTTTTTTTTTTTGCGAAGAAGGCTGACCTGAAATAGTAGTCTCAGGGTGGCCTCGATGGCTGCGTCCTCCTACCTCTGCCTCCCGAGTGCTGGGATTAAAGGCATGCCCACAAAGCAAGTCACCCTGTGAATTTTAAGAAAGAAATAGTGGGGTGGAGAGATGGCTGGTAAGGCGGAGGCATGCCCAAAGCAAGTCACCCTCTCTGGGACATTAGCTTCCCTTCTTTACGAAGAAGTGTCCTCCCTGATTCTCTCTCTAGTCTCAAGTTCCTACCAAAGCTGTTCCTTGGGAAAAATATAGCCCTAAAGTTTGCAATGGCTCTGTGTGCTATTTTCTACTCAGTAAGAACATAGCTAATTAGGAACCTGTCAGACTGCTCTTGGTTTTCATCAAAATGGAGGTGGCCTGGAATGCAGGTCCTGTAACAGGAGTGGGGTGGGAAATGGAGCCCACTCTGGAAAATCATTAGTTGTCTGTCCACTAACAATGCTGGGAGTGTTTGATGTGAGCGAAACTGGTCGTGATGCAGAGCTCTGAGGAAGACTCAGCTCAGGGAGAAATATTGATCCTCTCCGTAGTCTTCCCTGCTTCAAATGTTCTTTCCCACTGGAAAGAAGTGGCATGGCTGGTAAAAGAATGTAAAAATATCTCTATGTGGTATGACTTTGTGTTTATGGAAACTGCCCTTAAAAAAAAAAAAAAAAACCCTATAGGATTGCTGGTGTCTGCTACTGCCTCTTAAACAGTCCTTTCTAGTGGTTCTAGTGGTGTGTGTGTGTGTGTGTGTGTGTGTGTGTGTGTGTGTGTGTGTAGACAAAGACTCGCAGTTCCTATGTAGCCAAGGATGATCTTGAGCTCCTAATCTTCCTGTTCCCACCTCTCAAGTGCTATGATTACAGGCATGTATCACTGTGCCAAATTTTTCCTATTAATATTTCAATCATGTCACCTAATTACTGTTTTTGTATGGTGAGGACATTTGAGATTTACTCTCTTAGCAAATTTTAAGTATGTAATAGAGTATTTTTCACCACAGTCAACATGCTGTATATTAGATCTCCAGAGTTTATAACATTTGATCATGGTTCTACTAAGACTATAGGAACTCTGGGAGACAGACTGAATGTATTTTTAATTATGAGATGGACATGAGCCTTTGAGGGGTCCAAAATACAATGTTATGGTTTGTGGAAATAAATGTGTTTGGGTGTCCAGATGACAAGCAGTAGATCTGTGATGATTATCATCTAGATTATCATCTTGATTGGATTGAGAGGTACCTAGGAGGTACCTGTGAAGCCTCTAGGGGAATGTCTGTGGGAGATATATCTCATCATGGAATTATCTCTTGCTTGATCACATGTTTCTGCTGCCATTATGTTCTGCTTTGCCATGGGCCCAGAACCAATGAAACCAAGAACTAGGGACTGAAACCTCTGAAACTGTGAGCTGAGATAAATTGTTTCCCCTTTATGTTATTTATGTCAAGTATTTTAAGACTTAGAAAGGTCTGAGGAGATTGCTTAGTGGTTAAGGCACTTGCCTGCAAATTCTAAGGACCCAGGTTCTATTCCCCAATATCCATGTAAACCAGATGCAAGTTGTACATGCATCTGGAGTTCATTTGCAGTAGCTGGAGGCTGAGGGCTCTGATGTGTCCTTTCTCTCTTTCTCTCTCTCTCTCAAATAATATAAATAAAGAAATAAATATTTTAAAAAGACTTAGAAAGACTTTGTTTTAGAGAGGAAAAGAAAAGTACAGAGAGCTCCTGCCTTGTGGAAGGCAGGAGAGAGTAGGGAGCCCATGGGAGTAGGGTTAGGGTCACCATCTGAGCCCAGCAGGGCCAAGATGAGGGAGGCTTACCAGAGCAGGGACTTGGAAGTTCAGGAAAAGTGAAAAGCCACAAAGAGACCTTGCCCACCTAATAAGGAACTATTGATAATCTCATTGTGATGGGCTTTACCGACAGGCTAAGAATAAGTCTCAGAGAGAGCTGATTTGTCTGGTCTCAGGAAGGGGTCAGCACACCTGGGTGGGGGGTGAGAGATCTTACCGGATGAGACTGGATCAGTGCTGAATTCCTGTTCTGCTGGAGCAGACAGGTAGTGTTACATCTTTTTCACTCCCTCTTTTGGGCCTTCTCCTGACTAATTCCCCCTTATCGCCCCCCCCTTTGAAAAGATACTCTATCTGCCATTAGAGGAAAGGGGACAATGACTGGTCAGTTTGTAACTACTTCCAGCTGAATGGGGTTATAGAGTATGGTATAACTCTCCCAGAGGTGAAGTGGGTGGGAGCTACCTAAAGGCCCAAGAGAGAAATCTGTGAATCAGTCAGACATCCCATTGTCATCTGTATGTAGATTTTTTGACCTGGTATTAAAATGATTGTAAATATTACTGACATAAGTATTGGCACCTATCTCAGAGACCAGGAAGTTTAACATCGTGAAGGAGGGGTGGTTGGTAGTCTTGTTAGAAGTGTTGAGTGATCAGCTCTTAACAGGTGATCAAGGGGCCAATATAGATGGAGTTTGACTGTTGTATGACCATCTGAGTGTGAGCTGCCTGTCAATGAGCAGAAGTAAAGTCAAAACAGATATTGAGTAAACGAAGTCCAAAGCTCAACAGAATAACTATGAAGATTATAATAGGTATCATTTTTTCCCACCATGAAACACCTGAGGTACATCAGAACTCTTCACTGAATGGCCCAGTCATGTCTGAAATGGTTGGAATCTGTTTCTGTAAGTCTTATGAAGCAGGTGAAACATTAGCAGATTTTTCAGGAATACATACACAGCATTTAACCTTGACAATGGCACATGTACCACCTTGGCTGTCATGGAAATTATCCAAAGCCATGAGATTTTGTACAATTGCCTTTCTCATCATTTGAATCTCAGAATTAATAAGGGAGATTCCCTCAGCTGGGCCATTAAAAGCCTTTTGGGTATATTTAGTGAGAGTTTCTATGTGCCTAATGACATCTTCTAAGCCAAAAGATGGAATAAAAATAGACTAAACGATCATACCAGTGAAAAACACTCCTAGCCCATCTGTGTTTTAAAACAGGTAAGTTGGCTGGGTGCTCTGAGGTTTTCACTTGATGTCCTTGTATCCAAGGAAATCCTTCCAATGCATCTTGGGAGTAGCTAGGGCCAAAGGTTAGTACAACAGCGCCACTGGGTGCCATTAGGAGCTACCCAACACACTTTTCACCTCAGGACTAATTCAATGGCAAACCATTCTAATGGTTGGAGGGTAATGATGTTTTGGCAGAAGTCTGAAGGGACCCATCATTGTTCTCAGCATAAGGGAGCCTTTTTTCTTAAGTGTACATCAGGTATTTTGTCACAGGGCTACAAAGTCTGATTGATAGTAGATCACACTTTTATATCCCCTAGATATTTAATAAGAAGTGGGATTTCTGGGTCATGTGACAGTTTTACTTTTAATTTTTTTGAGGAACTTCTCTTTTGTGGTTCTTAATGGGTGTACCAGTTCACATTCCCACCACTCATGTGCAAGAGTTCCTTTTCTCCACATCCTTGTCAATACTTAAACTTTTGACTTTTTTGGTAATACCACCCTAACGGAAGTGAGGTGAGAATTCACTGAGGTTCTTTTTTTATATATTTTTTATTTTTATTTATTTATTTTAGAGAGATACAGAAATAGGGAGAGAGAGAGAGAGAGAGAGAGAGAGAGAGAGAATGAATGGGCACACCAGGGCCACTGCAAACAAACTCCAGACACATGCACCATGCACCATGCACCACCATGCATCTGGGTACGTGGGTCCTGGGGAGTCAAACCTGGGTCCTTTGGCTTTGCAGGCAAGTGCCTTAACCGCTAAACTATCTCTCCAGCCCCTTCACTGAGGTTTTGATTTGCATTTACATCAGTTAGCCATTTTGCCCCTCAGCTCCTACACAGCACTGTTGCTGTGTTCTCTGACACGGGCTGGGCAGTATACCATGCATGTAAAATACTAAACTATGTTAGAATAGGGTTCCAGAGGGACTCTGGAGGACAAAGGAGATTTTTCTGCCCATTTCAGATGTACTTTCTGCTCTTACTGTGTCTGGGGATTTGTGCCACACTTCATGACACTTATCCCAGCACATTCCAGGGCCACCCTAATGCTTGGCTTCTAGTGAATCCTGCTAATATTCCAGCCAGCTTCCCAGCAAGTCACTGGTGACCTGATAGGAGATCTCTGCTATCCCCGAGTGTCTTCCCAGCAAGTCTATTCCACACTCTAGACTAGTTTTATTACTTGCCAATCCTGGACTCTGACTCCTAATCAAACTTCTCCACTAATAAGTGAGGCACAACCATCCCTCTTGATTAGGGTCTGACAGCTTAGCCCTCAGTGAGTTTTCTAGACTTGTTCTTTGGGGACTTTCAGAACTAGATGTTGTGATTGATTCTGTGTGGGAGAAAAGATATGCCCGGGATGTGGAGAAAGTTGGAGGTAAAGTCTGGGCGAGAATTTGGGCCTCCTGACTCCAGCATTTGGTCAATCTGTGAGTAGAACAGAGGCAGGAAAAGGAGAGTGGAGTCTCCGAGGCAAACCTAGAGTGTATCTTCCACCTCAGCAATGACAGATATTATGCTCTGGATAAGAATAGGATAGGATAGGATAGGATAGGATGGGATGGGATGGGATGGGATGGGATGGGATGGGATGGGATGGGATGGGATGGGATGGGATAGGATAGGAAACCCTCTGACTGTCACGTGGCCCCATGGCATCAGTGTCCAGATGTGGCACTTTAGAGGAAGTCATCAGGTTGTGAGGACTCTGACTTCATGAATGACTTAATCCCTTGGTGCGGTGGTAGTTGAATGGCCTATTCTGGTCACTCCCCCCATTAAAGGCCTTTCAAGATGCCCTGAAAGAGGTGGAAAGCTGATTAGATGAAAGAGAATACAATGCTGACTCCAAGGGTACCTTGAGGGCATGGGAACTTTAGAGGTGGTGGGAACTTTAGCATGTAACACCTACGTGAGGAAGTAGGTTACTGAGAGGATAGGGCTTAATTTGTCCCTCTCCTCTCCTATCCTCTCCTCCCTTCCCCCTCTGTCCCCTCTCCTCCCCATTCCTTGTTCTCTTCCTTTGTTTCTCGGCCACTGTGAGGTATACAGCTCTGTTCTACCACACGCTCTCTGCCATAATGTTTAGCTTTGCCACAAGCCCACAGTGGCCAGGGACTGAAACCTGCGCAACT
Organism: Orientallactaga sibirica; assembly: GCA_036365145.1. Taxonomy (NCBI): domain Eukaryota; kingdom Metazoa; phylum Chordata; class Mammalia; order Rodentia; family Dipodidae; genus Orientallactaga; species Orientallactaga sibirica. The sequence goes on along the minus strand of JAEOAD010000031.1, from coordinate 3,225,311 downwards.
GTGAACCAAAATAAAGATTTCCTCCTCCTCAGTGGTTTATCTCAAGTGTTTTGTCATAGTGACAAGAAAGCTGACTCACACAGCAAGCTGCATAACTTGGTTTTGGCCTCCCTCAGAGAACAACTAGAAAAAATGGACCAGATATAATAAAATCTCCTCGAGTTATCTAGGCCCCCACGAGATGCAGTGAAACATGACAGTGCTGAGGTCTTGCAGACAAAGGACCCCCACCTATGAGGTCAGTGTTTACAAATATCTTTCTTCTTTGGGATGCTTGCACGTTTCAGCACATTTGAGGAAGACTGCTCAGGAGTGAGGGTTCATGGCTGACACCTCCCTCCCTCCCTCCCTCAATCAACCTGCCAATCCACCGTGTCACTTTGACTTGAGGATCTCTCTGGAATCCCCTTCATGTACACCTCCCAGAACCACCCTGGCTTATTTTGTTCAGTTGTTGCATGCATGGCAGCCTCTCCAACCTGTTCTCCATGCCAGGGTTCTCCCTTGGATCAGCCAATGGACTCTGGTTAAAGCGGGTGTTTGATTTTTCCCACGATTTCTCATTATGTTTATGATTCAGAGCCAGATCTTTAGCAGGATGCACAAAGTCACAAAGTCCTGTGGGGTCTTTCTCTAGCTATTGCTCCAGCTGAATTCCATGCTTTCTCTGATCGTATGGTCCAGTGCTCTGCTTTTCTTTCAGTTCTAGGCCCTTCCCTATCACAGGATCTTTGCTCATGGTCTGCTTCGGTCTAGAATGTTCTTTCTGATTCCCATTCTCTCAAGGTACCCTTGGAGTGGAGCACAGTATTGTCTTTCATCTAATCGGTGTTCCACCTGTTTCAGGGCATCTTGAAAGGCCTTTAATGGGGGGGAGTGCCCTGAATTGGAGTGACACGTACTGAACACCACAGTGAAAAGCAGGTGCTTGCAACTGGCTTCCCCCTTTTCAGAAGATATCTGCTGTTCTCTCCGGAAGCCAATGGTTGTCACAGGCAAGTCGGCCTGGCTCATACCCTTGACCTGCACTCTGCTCAAACCTTTAGAATTTCTGAGTCCTTTCTTGGGCTGAACAGCGTAAGAGGGGGAAATGTCTCAGGAAGTCGGCTGGGTACACCTGCCATGGAATGTTTTGGAAGAATGTTAGGTGAATCAAACATTCTCAACTCTTTGTTTCGCTAATGGGATCTGGCTCATTGTTAAAAGATTTAGAACAAGTACAAAATTGAGAACAGACTTCATACTGGGCAAAGTTTTAGCTAATAAAAATCTTTGTGAAAGTTCCTCTCTTTGAGAACTTGAGCTCGTGTTGGGCTAATGCTGCTTTCTTTAGTATGAGAGTCACTCTGGGTCAATAAATTCTCTAAGACCTGACCCAAATAGTTTCCTTTAAGTTACCTGGGAAACGAGGGGTCAAGCAGGGAGAGGCAGAAAAGCTCACAGAAGGGGATGGCTGGTCTGCCTAAACCTACAAGGTGGTCATGTATGTTCCTTGGGGAGTGGGGTGATTGGGCTTAAAGAGTTCTGGTATTTGGGGCTCACTGAGAACCTTTGTAGGAAGACAACAGGCTGGGCTCCTTTCTAGAAGCACTTCAGCCCTTTTGGACTAAACTCTTTGAGAGGGGACAGAAACCTTTGAAATGGGAGAAGCATGACTTGAGTATGAGGAGAAAAGAGTGCCAACTCAGAGAAAGCGCATGGTGATTTCTAGGTGCCAGATTTTCCACTCCCTCCTAAAGGTCCTCTGGGTCTATTGGGAACTGGTACCCATTGGATGAGGAGCACTAAACCACAGCCATCTTCCATTTACTCCCCATTGGCTCATAGCCTGGAGCTAGTCTTCTCCTCCCATGTTCCCATGGTCACCTGGTGTGGTTTCAGCCTCCAGTTGTTGTTCACATAGGTGGTTAGCCCAGCTGTGCAGATTTTAATTGAGAGTTATCTGAAATGGTATTTTGATGATCACCTAGCTCAATTCTGCTTTTTCAGCCTCACTGATTTCTTCACTCACTCTTTCTTTTCTTTCTTTCTTTCTTTCTTTCTTTCTTTCTTTCTTCTTTTTCTCTTTCTTCCTTTCTCTTTTCTTTCTTTCTTTCTTTCTTTCTTTCTTTCTTTCTTTCTTTCTTTCTTTCTTTCTTTTCTCTCTTTCTGTTTCTTTCTTTCTCTCTTTCTTTACCTTCCTTCCTCCCTCCCTTCCTCCCTCCCTCCCTCATTTTGTTGAGGGATTACATTATCTTAACCTGAACCTGAGCTCTCTGTTGGAAAATCTGCTTCTCTTTTTCAGATGGATGCAGGACCTGAGGAATCAGCCCATTGCACTTCACCAGGGCCCCAGCTGAAATCATAGAGGAATTGGGGAAATGAGCAAGAGTGCTGCTTTCTTGGTGAACCTGATATCAGCACAAGGGTGAAGGAAATAGACACAGAGAACACTCAGCTCTACCAAACCAGAGATCCAGAGACACAGAGGCTCCCAAGACTTCATCACAGAGTAGACCTAAAAGAACCCTAACATGGCTCTGGGAAATTCATGGAAGAGGGAGCAGAAAGATTGTTAGAGCCACAAGTTGGGACATTACACACAGAGACATTGCCTCTTCCCCACAACTAATGGCTACCCCCACAATGCATGACCCACAATCCCCATGGGGATAACCAGCATCCCCAGCAAGGAGGGTCCCTTAGGAGGGGGGACAAGGATGAGTGTAAGGATGGTACCAACATGTGCTGTTTACATACTGAGTATTTCCATGACCAATAAAATCTTTAAAATTTTTTTTAAAAGTTCATAAGTCAAGCCTTTACCATCCACAATCCTCTCAGCACTTAGAATTTTCAAACTCTCACCAGAATAGTCCACCAAGCTCTGCTTATAGCACTGCAAGACTTCTCCAGTCCAAAATACCAAATCTTTCCATATTCCTCCTGCAAAAAAAAGAAGACCAAAATCCACATGATCATATTCATTGCAATAATGACCCCACTTCTCAGTATCAATTTTCTTTTCTTTTCTTTTCTTTTTTTCTTTTTCTTTCTTTTCTTTTCTTTTCTTTTCTTTTCTTTCTTTTTCTTTTTGGTTTTTCAAGGTAGGGTCTCACTCTGGCCCAGGCTGACCTGGAATTCACTATGTAGTCTCAGGGTGGCCTTGAACTCACAGTGATCCTCCTACCTCTGCCTCCTGAGTGTTGGGATTATAGGCGTGCACCACTATGCCTGGCTTTCAGTACCAATTTTCTGTTGCAGTTACTTTTACTTACTTTATTTATTTATTTATTTATTTATTTTGGTTTTTCGAGGTAGGGTTTCACTCTAGTCCAGGCTGACCTGGAATTAACTATGTAGTCTCAGGGTGGCCTCAAAATCTTGGTGATCCTCCTACCTCTGCCTCCCGAGTGCTGGGATTAAAGGCGTGAGCCACCACGCCTGGCTACTTTATTTTTTTTGGAAAAGTGATTATTTATTATGACAAAATAAAACTGTGGACTGAAACAAATGAATGTTATTCTGTATTGCACCATGTTTGCGAATGAGCTAAAGCCTGTCTAAAAGATGAACATTCCAGAGCAAACTGCGTCTTTCTACTTGGGTAAGTCAGCATGCAAACAACTCTGTTGCAGTCAGGTTCGCATTGCTGACAGAAATCACCCGACTAAGAGCAGCTTGTGGGAAAAAAGAGGTTTATTTTGGCTTACAGGCTCGAGGGGGAAGCTCCATGATGGCAGGATAAACGATGGCATGAGCAGAGGGTGGACATCACTCTCTGGTCAACATAAGGTGGACAACAGCAACAGGAGAGTGTGCCAAACACTGGCAAGGAGAAGCTGGCTATAATACCCATAAGCCCGCCCCCAACAATACTCTGCCTCCAGGAGGTGTTAATTCCCTAGTTGCCATCAGCTGGGAACCTAGCATTCAGAACACTTGAAGTTTATGGGGGACACCTGAATCAAACCACCACAAACTCATTAGAACATAACTGTATAAATAAAATCGTAAGAAAAAGAAACTTGAACTTGACACCAAAAAGAAGCATTTCATGACAGACAAGATTTAAAATTCTAAAAACATGTCTTTTAAACAACCTTGCCACCAGAAGAACATGCTTGGAGTAATTTATAGTAGTAAGTGGTAATGTGAAAATATGCATTTAGTCATTTACTTTCTTTATATTTATTTATTTGAGAGATGGAAAGAGGCAGAGTAAGAGGAGAGAAAGAGAGAATGGGTGTGCCAGGGCCTCGAGCCATGGCAAATGAACTCCAGATGTATTTTCTACCTTATGTATCTATCTTTATATGGGTACTGGGGAATAAAAACCGAGATCCTTTGGCTTAGCAGACAAGTGCCTTAACCGCTAAGCCATCTCTCCACCCCCAGTCATTTACTTTAAATTTTCTTTGTTAGTGCTTATATATTGGACTGATGGCACACGTTTCTGTTGCTTGGTTAGGGTTCAGAAGCAGTTTGAAAGATATTTTTCTTTGCTCTGTAGAAGAGGCCGCACAAGATACTGACCTCATAATTTTGACCTTCTTAATAATAATAATATATTGGCCAAGCTGATCAGCAAAAATATCATCAGAGCTTTTGCACAAAGTCTGAAATGTAAAAGATAACATGTATATTTAAATCTTAAGAAATGAAACATGAATACACATGTTAAAGTAGTTTTGTAATCTAAGGCAGAAAGCATTCTGAACTCAGAGCCTGCTACTGCCTCTTCAATGCTTTAAAGCACCAACTTACTGGGGGATGACAGTGTGTGATTATAACTATTATAATGATTAGAATTAAATGCAAGAGAGCAAGTAACTGCTATTCATTTTTGCTATTGTTTCTTTAAACTATGTTCTATGGAACAGATGAGCTTGGTAAAATTTATAACTATTCCACAATTGAAGAAAAAGCCACAGCCACCATTTTATTTGACAATGTCAATGATGTCGCATCTAAGCTTTTCAAAACTCAAAACAAAAAAACAAAAAGTTTTCACAACTAGACTGAAAGTTTACTCCAAGAGAATAACATAGGGGCTTCAGGATTCCTGAATTTCCTAAGGGTGTCAAATGACTAGTGTCTCATGCACACTTATGGTATGAAAATAAATCACGTACAACTGATGGTCATTTGTCCTCCTATCAGTTCACAGTACGCAATGTGTTCACAGTACGCAAAATCATCCTCATTCTATTTAACTATTAAATGTTGACTGTTCAAATACTTTGATGAGAACTGTATGTAAATCTGGTAGCTGCTGGTGGTTCACCATAAACAATCAAACAGAATCTCCAGGAACTCTATCCTTAGGATGGAGTTTGCCTATTTCAAACCCAGCGTGGGTGAAGGGGAGTTTATGGTATGGTACAACATCCCACGAACTTGAACAAAGCAGCTTGTGAACTGAAAAATAAGGTAACCTCCAAATTTACACCCCCTAAATATTTCAGCAAACCATGGACATTTAAAACTAATTCCAGGCCCAGTTGAATACATCCCTTTCCTACTTGAAATTTCAAGTGGAGAAGCAAAACATTTCTTTTTTTAAAAAAAACATTTTTAAATCCTTGGTCACCTAGAATTATTAAAATATACTTTTTAAGGAAACTGGCTCTTGAGTTTCAGTCCTAACACTAACATTAAATGAAAGAGGATGAGACAACTTGAAGAACTAGCCTTAGATATAAGCCACTTTTACATTTACACAGACATGTGTAAACTACGGCCATCCCGGCCACTCTCCCTTCAGTATTGGAAAGCCAGTGTTTGGAATAATGGCTAAAGGCAACAGGCAGAACATACCAAACACTCCTACTCAATTAGAAACACTGGGGAAACACACTGTGTCATTTCTCGAGAACAGAGTATTTCCACACACAGGTGTTCGGTAAGCAGAGTTCCATGCCAGCTTACGGACTAATGGCTTTGAACTTTTGTATTGTCATTAGCTATTGGTTCTGTTTAAGTGAATGAACACTTACTAACTGATGTGCTATTTTTCTACTTGGTTAGTGTTCACAGACTAAGTGAAATGATAATGGGAGTGGGAGCCAGTAGTAGACAATATGACTTTGTATTTCATATTGTGTGCATTCTCTATTATTTTACACTTTTAGAAGTGTTAGCAGTAGCACGTGGTTAACTCATAGTATGAAAATGAAGCAATGCTGTAGGGCTCTAGTTTGCTTTCAAAAGCCCCTTAGTATGGGAAGAAGAGCAGGCAGGCCAGGGACAGTAACTGTCTTAGGTCAATTAGACAAATGTCACTTGGCCAGTTGAAGATTCAACATTTACTTCTTTAGGTAGCTAGTGCTGCATTCTACTAGCTACCAGATGCCATACTGCATCTTGAAGTGATTTTAGCCTGGCAAAATGTAAAAGATCTTTCAGAATTGAAGTTTGTGTGAGCTTCCAGTCATAGACAAAAAATTAGATTTATAACGTTGGTCTTCACAGATAAATGCCAATAAAACTTGTTCATCTAGCTGGGACAAACACCAGTCCAAGAGCAGCTGGTGGGAGGAAAGGGTTTATTTTAGGCTTACATAATTCAATCCATAGATTTAGAACACAGAGACACCAGCAACAGCCAGCAAACACCGAGAGCCAGAGCTCAAGATGGCTTTTTACACACCTTTGGGCTGGACTAAAAGAACCACTCCCAGGGATCCCTTCTCCAGCAGGGATGTTGGAGACTCAAGTTGCAAGCTCAATCTTAATCAAAAATACCTCAGATAAATAAATAAAGCCACATAAAGCCAGGTCCACAAAGTGGTGCATGTGTCTGGAGCTTGTTTACAGCGGCAAGAGCTCCTGGCTCCTGGCATGCCCATTCTCAATCTCTATCAAATGAATGAATGAATGAATGAATAAATAAATAAATATTTTTAAAGCTCACTATCATGGTAACCCTGAAAAGCATCAATCACTCTAAAAGGCCCCAAGGCCTCTCAACACTGTTGTGTTGGGAGCAGATCTCAGCATGAGCTTTTGTGGGGATGGACTACATATAAATCATGACAAGAGGGAAAGAGATATTTTAAGCAAAAATGGCAAAATGTTTTCAATTTGTTAAAAAAAAATATATAAAGCCATGCAACCAAGAAGCCAGTGTTTTGGATGGAATGGATCCCCTAAAGTGTTCTGTATTTCCCCCACACCAATCACTTCTAGTACTCGTTTTCTCATTGCACAGATCTCTATTTCCATCTGGGGTCATTTTCCTTCTGTCCAAGGACTTCCTTTCACATCTTTTGTGATGCAAGTCTATTGGCAATGAATCATCTCAGCTTTTCAGAGTGGGAAGGTTTTCATTCCACATATAGTTTAGAAACGTACTTTTTGCTAGGGATAACATTCAATGTTGACAGATTTCCATCAACACTTTAAACAAACCATCCATTTTCTACTGGTTTGCATATTTTTTGACCATTAACTTATAATCTTTCTCCTCTTATAAAGATAATAAAATGTTCATTTCATTTCTGGTAGTTTTTGGATTGTTTTTGCTCTATTTATTTTCAAGAGCTTGACTTTTGATATGCCTGCCTCACTTTTCTTTGTCCTGGTGAAGTTGGCCAAGTGTATCAGTCAATTTAGGCTGCTATACCAAAGTGCCACAGAGCAGATAGCTTAAAGAATAGACATTTATTTCTCATTATTATGGATGCCAGGAAGTTCAAGATAATGGAGCCTATAGATTCAATTTCTATTGAGGGCCTTATTTTCCAATATAATTCACTATTTAGAGAAATACAGAAAAGGTATACTGTGGGGCTTATGTAAAGAAAAGGCATGAGCCAGGCATGGCAGCACATTTCCGTGACGACGGCACTTTGGAGGTTGAGGTTACAAATTGAAAGCCAGCATAGGCTGTGTAGCAAGACCCTGTTTGCAATAAAACAAGTTTTAAACGTATGGAAATAATAACACAAAGCACAAGTGGGGAAAACAGGAGTGCAGGAGTTTGAATTTCACACATAATATAAGTTAATATCATTTGTAGGCAGGCTGTGTGCTAGGGATGAATATTAAAAACCTAGAGCAACTATTGAAAGAAAATAAAACAAAACACAACAAAGAGCTTTAGCTAATTGCCCAATAGTGGAAATAAGACATAATCTTATAAAGGTACTAATTAACACAAAAGAATAGGGGTAGGGACTGGGGATATAGATCAGTGGTTAAGAGCACTTGCTGTGAAACCATGAGGGTCTGAAAGGCCTAGACAGCTGGGTGTGGCCATATATCTCTGAACCTCCAGTCTGGGGCTGTCTCCAGGGGGTGGATCAGAGAGTGGCGAATTGCTGACAGCAGCTCTTGGTTAAGTGAGACCTTTTCCTCTGGGCTCTTCCACATGCATAGGCAGAGGGAGTGCATCTGCACACACTTGTGAATACACTGCACACATATCACATTACATACCACACCACACCTATTCTGTACACACACACACACATATGCAAGTTTCTCTTTTCAGATGGCAATGACCATTGGGATGACCCAAAAGGCAACATAGTGCTGAGAAGAAGGGATGGAGGAGTGCCCAGCACTGAAACACCTCTGTCACACCCTCCAAGGCTCAGGGACCATTGCGGAAGAGGGGCAGATAGAATGGAAGAGCCAAAGGAAGGGTGTGACTTCTTACAATGCAACTGCCCAGACAGAAACTGGCCTCGATGTCCATGACCTAGCATTACCTTCGCAAGACCCTCAAAATAGAAGAAAAAGATGATGACATCAAATTAAAAGAGAGACTAATGGAGAGAGGGAGGGGATATGATGGAGATTGGAGTTCTAAAGTGGAATGGGGGAGGGGAGGGAAATGTCATATGTTTTTTGTATGTAAGGATAGAAGGTGTCAATAAAAAAATAATAATTAAAAAAAACATAGATTGGGCTGGAGAGATGGCTTAGCGGTTAAGGCATTTGCCTGAAAAGCCAAAGGATCCTGGTTTGATTCTCCAGGACCCACGTAAGGGGGCACATTCATCTGGAGTTCATTTGCAGTGGCCGGAGGCCCTGGCATGCACCCTTTCTCTTCCTCTCTCTCAAATAAATAAATAAAATATTTAAAAAAACTAAAAAATAAAAACCCCAATATGGTAAAAGAATTAAAAAGTAGCAAAGAATGGATGAGAAAAATACAAAACAAATAGCAAGGTAACTGATTGATTTAAATGTAGCCATAGTGCTGTACATAGTCTCATTGGTCTAATTAAAAGTCGGAGATTGTTAGATCACACTAGAAGGAAGACACAACTCTATATTATTTACAGGAACCTCTTTCTTTCTTCTTTCCTTTGGTCATTGTTTTGTTTTATTTTGTCTTGAGACAGGGTCTCACGTAGCCCAGGAAGGAATAGGCATTTATTTCTCATTATTCTGGATGCCAGGAAGTCCAAGATAGATTAAAAATTCAATTTATAATTTTTTTGTCTATTATTTTAAACTTTTAGAAATGTTCGTAACAGCACGTAATTAACTCATTGTATGAAAACCAAGCAATGCTGTATGGGAAGAAGAGCTGTGATCTGACTAGGTAGCTGATGACCTTAAACTGCTGATCCTTCCAATTCCCCTCCTAAATGGTGGGACAACAGATGTGATTCATCACACTCAGCCATGTTTTTTTTTTTTTTTTTTTTTTGAGACCAGGTCTCACTATGTGGCCCAAGCTGGGGTTGATGGATTTGAACTCTAGATCCCATTGCCTAAGCCTCTCCAGTTCTGGGATCATGGCTGTGTTATGCTTGGCAAGATATTACTTTAAAATAAAGACATGTACAGTTCAAACTAAAAGACAAAAAATAAAAATAAAGCACTGAGTACGAACACTAATCAAGCACTCTAAAAGCCTGCTTAGTCGCACTCCTATGCAGGAGAAAGACTAGCGCCATTTTGTCCATGAATTTGCCACTCCCCTAGAAGTGACTTTAAAAAAGAAAAAAAAAGCTATATCACACATTGAAGTTGCACCCTATTTCATGGCTCTTCTCTTGCACTCCCCCTTGGGAGGCTCATGGGGGAAGAATCTCCTATGTTACAAAATAAAAGAGTGATTCCTGTCCTCAGTTGACACGCCAGTCCCAAAGCAGGTACCTTCCAGCAGCTCTCGCACACAGATGCCACTGCTGTCTCTAATCTGTTTCCCCTCATAGCATCATGATCACTTGTGCAGGGTCTAGTTCTGTCCTCCGAAGCTGCCTTGTTTTGCTGCCGATTATACATAGCTCTTGGCTCAGAGGAACCCGGCCTGAATGAGCATAGCAGGAACCTGCATCCCAGTTCCACAGTCCCAGGCAGCTGTGCCCTTGGAACTTGGAGGGTGGAATGGGGAGCCAAAGCACCAAGTCAGTGGGGCTGGTCACACGTGTGGTCTCTGAAATCCTTATTCCTCGATGAAATCCACACATCTGCTGGCAATTAGGAGTGAAGCCATGTTCTTCTAACCCCTTCCGACCAAAAGCACACATTCTCTTAATTCTCAAGAATGTTCAACAAATTCCTTTTCAAAAGGTAACTTATTCAATCAATGTATATCATTTTAAAAGTCAAGTTATATTCTGTGGCTTTTAAGAAAGTAGTCTTCTAGCTTTCCTGAACTTCTCTCTAGAATCTCCTCACAGCCACTCTCAGAAGAAATGCTCTGAATGCTTAAATTTTCAGTCTACTTTTTTTTTATTGATTTATTTGGATGCAGAGAGAGAGAGAGAGAGAGAGAGAGAGAGAGAGAGAGAGAATGAGAATGGAATGGGTACACCAGACCCTTCAGTCACTGCAAATGAGCTCCAGAGGCATGTGCCACCTTGTGCATCTGGCTTTACATGGATATCGGGGAATGGAACTCAGGTTGTTAGGCTTTGACAGCAAGTGCCTTGACTGCTAAGCCATCTCTCCAGCCCTTGACTCTTTTTTAAAATCTTGACATTTCTATCCAACATTCTTACACTACTGTTGTGGTTTGGATGCAAAATATCTCTGACAGGCTCCTGTGTGTGAACAGTTAGTCCCGAGTTGGTGGTAGGATGTGGAACCTGTAGACTGTGGAGCTTCACTAGAGGAAGTGGGGGCAGAACTTGAAGTTTTCTAAGCAGGCCTTACTTCTTGTCTGCTCCTATTTCCTGACTTAGGAACCAGCAAGTAAATCAGCTACTGTACTCTTCTCCTGCCACGGGGACTGTGTCACTTCTTACACTCTGGCCCTAAATAAACCATTCCGTCCTTAATTTGCTTTTGTCAGATATTTTGTAGGCCAATGAAAAAAGTAGCCAATACCACTGCTATTTATACTTTGAGATTTAGAAATCACCCAGTGATTTCCTGCGACAAATCCTGTTGTTTTGTTACCCACTGTGCACTTCATTAACCTACCCTCTCAACTGAATGATACCACGGGTTTCGATCAACAATGATATTGCTGTTATTGTGATTATGATTATGTGGATACTGTCTGCAGCTAGAACGTGTATTGTGATTTTATTTCTCTTATCATGTCATTGAAATAATCACCTTCTTCTTACTTACTTGGTTTTATACCAAGTAACTGTCATATTCATTTAGCCCCAGACGTTCCGAAAGAACACGAACATCCCTCTTCTGCAGTTACACACAGGGTCACCTGGAACCACGAGTTGGGTAACTTCCCTTGTAGACAGCCATGCCGTCTCAGGACTGAGAGCAGAGGTATAGGAAGGGTTTTCTTCCTAGTCACTGGCTTCCATTGTTCTCTCTCAGCCCAGATTTTCTTTTCTTTGTTTTTTAAAAGATTTTATTTATATTTATTTATTTAGAGATTTATTTATTAGAGAGAGAGAGAGTGAGATGAGAATGGGCACGCCAGGGCCTCTAGCCACAGCAGATGAACTCCAGATTCATGCACCATCATGTGCAGCTGGCTTACCTGGGACCTGGAGAATCGAACCGGGGTCTTTAGGCTTCACAGGCATGCGCCTTAACCACTAAGCCATCTCTCCAGCCATCAGCCAGGATTTTCTAGAAAAGCCTACTGTCTTCTGCAAAGGGAAGGAGAATCACTCCTCTAGCTGTGTAGGCTGAGCTTAGGACTAGCGACCCACTGGCTCCTTGTCCAAGTTTTAACCCAGTCCAGCTTTCAGCCATGCACTACTACATGCATTGTATAAATCTCAAAGTATAAATAGCAGTTGTATTAGTTACTTTTTTCATTGGCTTACAAAATATTTGACAAAAGCAAAGTAAGGACAGAAGGATTTATATAGAGTCTCAACCTGTGGCTCCAGGGCTGTCTACATTCATCCAACACAACATTGTCAACTTACTTAATAGACTATGAGATTTTTAATGACTTTTTTGTAACATGATTGTGTGATTCTTTTGTAAATGACAACATCGTGTTGCAATGACAAAAGGCTGGACATGGGGCTGGAGAGATGGCTTAGAGGTTAAGGCGCTTGCCTGCAAAGCCTAAGAACTCATGTTCGAATCTCCAGGTCCCACGCAAGCCAGATACAGTGACGCAAGTATTCAAGGTCACACGTGTGCACAAAGGGGTACATAAGTTTGTTCACAATGGCTGAAGGTCCTGGTGCACCTATTCTCTCTCTCTCAAAAAAAAAAAAAAAAAAAAAAAAACTTGTTAAAGGTGGAGTCAGGAACATGTCTGAGCCCTAAACCATCTGGATCTTCTTTCTGTCTTAGCTCTTTTATGTCTCTCTACAAGTGCCTGCATCTTAATTCTGAAAATTTCTTGGTTTTCTGGGCTTGGACCAGTTTCTTTTGACCAATTCTTCCCCTCCCTGCAGGCAATGAGATTTCTGCTTTCACAGCTCAGCTGAGTCAGCACCATCCATCCAACTGCTTTTCACTTCCACACATTTGGTTGACATCCCATCGCATGCTCACCCTTCAGTCTCCATGTATGTGGTTGTGGGAAGAGAGGGAGGTAAACATATCTCTGGGTGCTGGAGAGACAGCTCAGTGGGCAAAGTGCTTGCATGAGAACCTGAGTTCAGGCCACTAGAATCCATGTAAAAGTGCTAGGCAAGGTGGCATGTGCCCGTAAGGAGCTCACTGGCTGACTAGTCTAGAGGCACTGATGGATGAGCTCTAGATTCAGCAAGAGACCCAGTGTCAAAGAATAAAGTGGAGAATAACTGAGGAAGAACCCCAGCATTGACCTCTGGCCTCCAAACACACACATGCATGTACATGCGTGCACACACACACACAAGCTGCACACATACATGTGCATAAAAAAAAACCTCCCATGTGTTCCTTGTTTAATCAAAAGCCTTCTCTAATCAATTATTCACTTCATTGTATAAGTTATGGAATTTCTCTGTTTGGAGGAAAAGGTGGTAGGGAGGATTCTACCCTGTTCATCCTCATTGCTTGGAGAATGATCAATTAGTAAGCCCTTTTCCTGGAGTCTTGGGCATGCTTTGTGGACACTCATGTTTCTTTGTCTTCTTAGAAGCCCTGCCATGTCTGTCAGCCAGGAACAGAAATCATTATCCCAGGATCTTCTTCTGCCTACTTCCCACTCCCTATTACTCTATCCTTCTTCTCCCTAATGTGGCAGTCCTTAGCCATGGCCTTGGCATGCATCACCAGTCTATGGATTAGGCTTTTGGTGTGGACTTCCCTGTGTTGCCCAGTCCCATTGCTGGAAAGAGTAGGGGGAGCTTCAGACCCAGGTGGAGGGGTGGGAATAGGCCATTTTGGTCATCTGGCCTCCAGGTGGATTATCTAAAACATACCAGCTAGCTTGTGCTGTTGGCATATCTTCTGTATTCCATTACCTTGAAGAGAGCCTGTCTTCTAAGACTAGCCTTAGATTATGAGCAGCCTTTTTAATCATCTTCACTTTGGATGACATGGGCTCTAGGAAGACAATGGAGGGGGGAATCACAAAATAAAGATTTTAAATTTTAATTTTAAACCTGAACAAATAATGTTGGATATATTCATCAGTATTTTATGCCACCACCACCCCATGTTATTTTTTTCCAAATGAGCTTCTATTTTAGCTTTTGTCTTTTGTTTTTTTTTTCGTCCTAATCATTTGGTCTGGACAAACCTCACTAATTTGGCTTAGGCCCTCTGAGTGCTATCACTTGTTGAATAATCCTGGTGGTGTACCAAGTTCTATAAAAATCAAATTTTAAACAGTAAACTGGGGAAAGCACTTTACAGATATAAATCTGATACATTTGGGCGTAAATTCTAGGAATTAGTTCTTTATACTAGAAACATAAACATAAAATTGAAGTACCCATAGCTAAGCAACATGATCAGAAGTAGAAGCAGCAGAAAGACATCCAACGTTATCCAAAATATCTCCCAAAGAGTGGACAGGGTGCCATGGACACTTCTGTGGGCTGCAAGCTTATACTTCACTCCCTGGTAAGTGCCCTTGGAAATCCCACAGATGTTGCAGGGGCTATGGGCGGTCCTGAGAGCAGAGGCCACTGTAGCATGGGAATGAGGGCAGGTTGCACAACTGTGGTGTTTTAGAAAACTGCATCATTGAGGGAATTAACCTTTTGGTTTTAAGGTAAGCCAGGCCATTCCTGGACCCTCTAGCAGGTTTGTACCCAGGTCAGGTGATTCTGCTAGACACTTTATTTGGGTCTTATGAAGGACAGAAAGCCAGGGTTTGGACTTGAGTCCAGTTTAGAGATGGGAACGTTCTAGATAGTCAGAAAAAAAAAAAAATCAACTAATTCAGCCCATTTCATTATTTGCAAAAACCTGAACATTTAAGTTACCAGCCTCATGGAAAGTTAGACCCTATTCCTGGAAATTAATTAACTAAACGTAAAAGAAAAAGCAAGGGTCCAGTTTGTATAAAATACAAACTCCGATCCCAGTGGAGAACTTTCCCAATGTCTTGGAGGGATAGGAAGAGGCTGAGATCCTTTTCCAGAAATCAAGGGGCCAGGTCTAGCCTGTTCAGCTTTTGCTGTGAGTGGAGAGGGGAGACCCCCTTGGGGTTAGGGGCATGTTTCAGGACCAAACAGAGGAGGTTAGCTACAAGGAGGAGAGAGGAGATGGGGCTCCTTTTCCTCAGAATCAGAGAGAGGAAAGAGAGGGAATGAGAGTTCCCAGATCATATTCAAATAGAGATGAGGGGGCAGGAGAGAGCCAACACCAGATGGATTTAATTTTCTCTATAAAAATCAGGTGAGGTCATCCCATGGCGGGATGGGGGACCAAATACAGAATGGAAAACAGGTGAGAATGGCTGTTTTTGATGTTTTTAGCCTTACATGCATTGCGTGGGGGTGGCCAGGATTAGGTAATTGGTGATTTGTTTTATTTTTAAACAGAAGTGAAGGACCAGCAAAGGAGAAAAGTCAAGGTATTTGTTCCTTGTCATTGAGAGCATTTTGATTTAATTCCTGTGTTAAAAAATCGCTGCTATGTGTACTTAAAATCTTTCAAAGTTAGGAACTGTACAGATTTTCTTCTTGAATAGTTAAAAGTGCACATACACAAAGAATGCAGCTCAGGAGATTTTTTCAGCCCCTTTGGTGTTTCCTGCACCCAGACTGATAGGTAGTAAGTCAGCCACACCCAGAGCTCAGGAGGCCCCTTCCAGTCTCGCCTGCTCCTCCCCAGGGAAACCTGTATCCTGATTACTAACAGCTTACATTGGTTTTGCTTAAAACTAAATGAACTTTAAAGTTAATCTGTTCCTGCTAGGAAAACCCGTGGGTAGGATCTTAAGTCATTCGTTTACCTCTCAGATGCTGAAGGGTGATGGAGTTCATTGGGTTCTGTTCCAATGGGGGGGTGTGTGTGTTTTGTATAGAGGTGAGCCAGGCAAACTTCCCTTTCCAAAAGCTTGATCAAAGTGAGCTCAAAGAATGGGTGGCAGAGGGCAGAGGGAGCACACCCTGATTGTGCCCTATCACTTGAGCTGCAATGGCCCGCGTTCCCCCAGCATGGGTACACAGAGGGTGTGCAGATGCGAGGAAGGGTCAGATATCAGGAAAAGGGATGGGGCAGTGCCAATTGACTCAATGCATGCTTACCAATGCTTTTTTTTTTTTTTCCTCTCCAGCTGAGCATGTATAAAGGAGAATAAAACCATAATTAACTCTAATGAAAGAAGGGTCACAGAGCAGCACAAAGTATTCCAATGTCCAAGTACAGTCTAGGCAACATCAAGGGAATGGTTCTGCATTCCACTGAGCAGGGAAATGCTCTGGAAGACATTAGTGGCTGGAATCACTGGACTCTCACTTTTCAGACCACAAGAGATACTTGGTCCACATGCTTTAACACAAATGATTGGATTTATTTCCACTGGCCTCACCCTCAGCACACAGTAGGTAATCAACAGATGTGTACTTAATGCATAAATCAATGATTGGACCCTGGTGTATTTTAGAATAAAGGATTCCCAAGTGCATCGCCTTTCAGCTCAATGTTTGGGCTTCTATGGCCAGAGCCTAAAAATTGCTTCAGTCATTGTGTCACTGGGAGACACTTTGTACTGGTTACTTTTCTTATTGCTGTGACAAAATACCTGACAAAAGCAACTTAAGGAAGGAAGGGTGTATTTTGGCTCACAGGTTAAGAAGGGTTATAGTCCATCATGGTGGGGAAGGTATGGTGGCAGAAGTGTGAGGTAGTTGGTCCCATTGCGTCCACAGTTAGGAAGCCAACCGTGGACAGGAAATAGAGCTAGTCTATAAAACCTCAAGTTTCTTCTGGAGGCCCCCAGTGATACACTTCTCCCAGGCAGGCTCCATCTCCTAAAGGTTCTGCACCCTTCCAAGCCAGCGCCACCAGCTGGGGACAACATATTTAGATATGTGAACCAGTGGAAGAACATTCTGACCCTAGCCCCCATAGGCTCAGGGTCATTTCATAATTCAAAATGCAGTCACACCAACCTCCAGAGCTCTCATAGTCTTTCACAGTTCTACTGCTATTCAAAAGTCCAAAGTCTCAGGCTGGAGAGATGGCTTAGCGGTTAAGTCGCTTGCCTACAAAACCTAAGGACCCAAGTTCAATTCCCCAGAGCCCACATATGCCATATGTACATGATGGTGCATGTGTCTGAAGTTTGTTTGCAGTGGCTAGAGGTCCTGACATGCCCATTCTCTCTCTGTAATCTGCCTCTTTCTCTCACTCTCTCTGGTAAATAAATATATTAATTAAAATTAAAATTTAAAAAAAGTCAAGGGGCTGGAGATTTGGTTTGGCCGTTAAGGCATTTGCCTGCAAAGCCAAAGGATCCTGGTTCAACTCTCCAGGACCAATGTAAGCCAGATGTACAAGGAGGCACATGCATCTTGAGTTCATTTGCAGTGGCTGGAGGTCCTGGCATGCCCATTTTCTCTCTCTCTCTCTGTCTGCCTCTTTATCTCTCTCTCAAACAAACAACTAAATAAAATATATATTTTTTAAAAGTCCAAAGACTCTTCCAAGACTCAAGTCAATGTCTTAACCAAAGCTTCTGTAAAGTAAGAAAAAAGCAATATATTCTAACATACAATGGCATAAAGTAAACATTCCCCTTCAAAAATAGATGAATGAGGGCTGGAGAGATGGCTTAGCGGTTAAGGCGCCTGCCTGCTAAGCCTAAGAACCCGGTTCCAATCTCCAGGTCCCACGTTTAGCCAGATGCAAAGTGACACAAGGATGCAATGCCGCACTTGCCCACAAGGGGGCGCACACATCTGGATTTCGTTCACAGCAGCTGAGAGACTGCTGGCATGCCCATCTCTATCTGTCTCCCTCTCCTTCTCTGTCTCTCTCCAAAAATAAATAAAATAATAAAAATATAATAAAAAATAGAGGAATGAGGGCATAGCTGGAAAGACCAGACCAAAGCAAGACCAAAATACAGTAGCAGGGCACACATAATCTTGCCGCTCTATGCTTGGCTTCTGGGCCTTGGGATGGAATCACGTGGACTTTAATAGCTTTGTATAGCCTCATTCCTTCAGCTCTGCCACCTGTAGCACACATAGCCTTTCTCTTGGACTGTTCCATTTCATACCTGCAGCTTTCCTTAGTGGGTGTCTCATGGTCCTGACATCTCCAAAGTTCTGGGGCCTCCATTGCAATTTAGGCTTTACATTTCCAGATTCATGCAATGGCCTCTCAGGGCCTCTTGTCAGGGACTCCAATCCTACCATACATTACTTGGTTTCAGTGGACTTCTTAACCTTTGTCTTATGCCTGCATTTTTCATGCCTACAAGACTGGTTCTATGTGGGAAATGCTACCAAGTTGTATTATCAGCTGAAGTCCAGTCCCCTTCTCCCACAACTGGAGTGGTCTCTGTGCACTTGGCAGCTGAATGCTGGAAAGTATTTTCCTGGGCAGGGAACCCCATCAGTGGTGTCCTCAGTTTAACCTTAATCCTCTCAAATTATTTACATTTTTAATAAGTAGGAGTCTTTTATTTTTAAAAAATTTATTTGAGAAAGAGAGAGAGAATGGGTGCACCAGGGCCTTCAGCCACTGCAAATGAACTCCAGAGGCATGCACCCCCTTGTGAAACATTGTGTGCTTATGTTATTGTGGTTCTAGCTTACATGGGACCTGGAGATTTGAACCTGGGTCCTTTGGCTTTGCAGGCAAGTGCCTTAACCACTAAGCCATCTCTCCAGCCCAAGTAGGAGTCTTTTATACACGAGGCTCTTGCTCTCAAGGCACCTTTCCTATTGTCCCGGTGCAGAAGACGAGGTTTCTCTTTAATGGTGTTAACCGTTCAAAAATTCCAGCTGCTTTCTCGGAGCATGCACTGTTTGCAACTTTAAATTTGCTCATGTGCCTTTCCCCACCAAACTGCACATTTTCCATGTTTTTTTGTTCCACTTGTTGCCATCCTTCAGTTTAGACCAGATAAATGCAGTGAGTGATAAACATGCCACAGTCTGAATGCTCTCTAGCCTTGAAATTTTCTTCACCAAACAATTAACCCATTACCTTGAAATTCAGCCTCACTTACATACTCCCAGTTTCTTTCCCAGAATATAATAGGAATGGCTTCTAGCTCAGTTCCCGTCAGAGTCCTCTTTCCCTCTGAAACCTCGTAAACTGGGTTTTGACTATCTACATTTCTCTCAACATTCTGGCCTTCCAAACTCTTGCCGGAATGACCCATTAAGCTCTTACAGTCTTCTAGGGACTTTCTTGCCCAAAGAACCAAGTTTCTATATTCCTCCCTTCCAAAGAACTAGGAACCACATGGTCAGGTTTATCACAGCAACAAGACCACTCCTAGTAATGATTTTCTGATTACTGTGATAAAATGCCTTACAGAAGTAACACAAGGAAGGAATAGCTTATGTTGGCCTACAATTTAAGGAGAGAGATAGTCCATCATGGCAGGAAAGGCATGGGGGCAAAAGTATGCGGCAGCTGGTCACATTGTTTTAGCAGTCAGGAAGCAGAGAGTGGTCAGAAAGTGGGACCAGGTCATAGCCCCTCAAGGCCTACCAACCCCCCCAGTAACCTACTCTCTCCAGTGATGCTCTTCCTTTTAAAGGTCCCACACCCTTCCAAAACAGTGCTGCCAGCTGGGGACCAAGGATTTGATCACTTGGGGACTATTTCACATTCAAACCACATGTTTGTGAACTTGTTCTCCTTATCTCTGACTTAGTCATACATATCTGAAATCTTTGTCAAGAGCTGCACAGTGGGTCTGTCATGTCCCATGCATTCTGTACATCTTTTCTCTTGCACCTGGGCCACAGCACATAGCTGTTGCCTACCAGTTCCATACTTCATAGGTAGAGGCATGTTCTGTTCTTTGGGCAAAATCTGGTAAATTCATGTTTAGATGCCCATTCCTATCTGGGTAGAGGTGATTGTGTTAGTCAATTTCTTGTTGCTGGGACAAAAAAAAAAAAAAAAAAAAAAAAAAAAAAAAAAAACTTGACCAGGAGAGAGTTTATTTTGGCTTACAGTTCCAGAGACTAGAGTCCATCATGGCACAGAAAGCATGGCAGGAACAAGAGGGTGGTGTCACATCATTGAATCAGCATCCCAGGAGGAAGTAGAGAGAACTGAATGCTGATGCTTAGTTTTCTCCTGTTTATACAGTCCAGGACCCCAACCCCACTTTAGTTATCTTCCTCAAGATCATCCCTCCCAGACATACCCAGTGGCTAACCTATGTACCTACTCCCTCACAGGTGGTTCTAGGTCCTGTCAAACTGACAGTGTAAACCATCACAATCATGACAAGTAATATTTACCAGCAGAGATGCTGGGCTATACGAGAGAACATGGCAGCTAGATGACCGAGGGACAGACATGCCTAGAACTTATCTGTTTTCCAGCTGGCCAGGTCAGCATCCGGGAGCTACTGGCCACATGCATCCACTAGTCATCTAGGAAGTGTGCGTATGTGTGAGAGCACTGCGTTGGGATCTCTGAGACACTGGAGGAGTTGTTTACAGTTTCGCGATTGAAGTGCAGTCTTCAACCAACACCATCAGCACCAGCTTATTAGTAATGCAGACTCTCCGGCCTTGGGACTTAGTGCAGATCCAGGAAAAACTGTCGAAATTAGTGCCCAGAGGATTCAGCTGCACAGGAACGCTCATGAAGCCAGGGCAGCCCTAGGACACTGGGGACTTACATTCAGAAGGGAGCGTTTTTTTTTTTTTTTTTTTTTTTTTTTTTTTTTTTTTTAAGTTCCCTGTCTCACTTTGAGGTTCCTCACTGCCCTCTATGGGCCAAATCATAACAATGGTCAAACCTTAAAAAATCTGGGAATGGGGCCAGAGAGATGGCTCAAAGGTTCAGGCTCTTGCCTGCAAAGCCAAAGGACCCAGGCTCAATTCCCTAGGACCCACGTAAGCCAGATGCACAAGGGGACGCATGCATCTGGAGTTCGTTTGCACTGGCTGGAGGCCCTGGTGTGCCTATTCTCTCTCTCTCTCCTTCTCTCTACCTGACTATTTCTCTCTCTAAAATAAAATAAAATAAAATAAAATAAAATAAAATAAAATAAAATAAAATAAAATAAATCTGGGGATGACATTGTCCTTATTTTTTTCTTGTGGGATTAGAGTCACACACAGCACCAGTAAGAGGCTCTTGAAGTGTTATGTGTTATGCCTTGTTCCCAACTCTTTCTTTTTTTTTTTGGAGAGAGACACAGAGAGAGACAGAGAGAGAGGGAGAGGAAGACAGATAGACATAGGCACGCCAGCAGCCTCTCAGCTGCTGCGAATGAAATCCAGATGTGTGCGCCCCCTTGTGGTCAAGTTCGGCATTGAGCCCTTGTGTCACTGCATCTGGCTAAACATGGGACCTGGAGATTGGAACCACTGGAGATTGGAACCAGTGTTCTTAGGCTTAGGAGGCAGGCACCTTAACCACTAAGACATCTCTCTAGCCCATTGTTCCCAACTCTTTTGGCTAAAAGAACCACACGTTTTTCTCACAAGGGCCCTGAAAAGAGGAATTTGATGTCAACCTGAGGATGTATATTTCTATGGCTCATAGAAGAATGAGTGGAGCATTTACACATTTCAGTGACCTGGCACATGCTTCTCTCTTAAAACTGAATCTCCATGTTACCTGTTTTGAGTGTTGTGGGATGGGTTTAGAAATACAATCCTATACAAATAGACTCAAATCCCTGAGGATTGTTCTTCGCTGTGTTCATTTAGCATGTTTATAAGAAGAACCTGACCTTTTTGCCCAGGGGAACGAGTACCACAGGCACTCCTGCAGCAGCATCAGTTCAGTTAGTTTCTGGAATGGATACAGGAGGAAGACCAAGGATAAGCGTGAACCTACCTGGCCCCAAAGGGCACACAGACCATGCATAGTGACAGACTAGAAGTGTCTCGTGCATCTAAAGAAGCTTCCCTCAGTTCTGCCACAGCTCACGAGTCTGTGTCATCAAGCCCACAGTCTACTGAAAGAGGCAGGGCTCCCACAACATCAACGACACCATCCAGTGAGCTTCCTGTTCTCCACCACAGCTACTACGAATGCCCAGCCAGGGAGACCCATGGGAAAACCCTTAGCCTTCCATGGAAGCTAGCACTCATTGGGACACTGCTTCACTTGCCTGGAATCTCCAACAGGATGATGGTGCCTCCCACTTCCTGGGCCTTGTTACTCCATCGGTTTTGTATCACCACCCCTCCTTAATCATCACCCCAACTTCCGATTAAGTCAAATCTGTTACTTATTCCTTCATTAAATGAGGAGCTAGGTTTGCCGAGCAGCTCTGGGACTTCAGTGCTCTCCAGCATGGGGAGTGTGGTAGTAAACAGAGAAGGTCAGAGTCTTAACCTTGGGAGCTCTAACGGCAGCCGCTAGCCACATGTGGCCATTTACAGTTTTTGTTTAAATATTTTAATTTTATTTTTTATTTTTATTTTTTTAAAGATTTTATTTTTATTTATTTATTAGAGACAGAGAGAGGGAAAGACAGAGGGGGGAGGGAGAATGGGCATGCCAGGTCCTCTAGCCACTGCAAACGAACTCCAGATGCATGCACCCCCTTGTGCATCTGGCTTATGTGGGACCTGGAGAATTGAACTGGGGTCCTTAGGGTTCTCGGCATGTGCCTTAACCGCTAATCCATCTCTCCAGCCCTAAATATTTTTATTTTTATTTATTTATTTGAGAGAGGGAAAGAGGCAGAGGTAGAGAGAGAGAGAAAGAGAGAATGGGTGCACTAGGGCTTCCGGCCACTGCAAACGAACTCCAGATGCATGCGCCCCCTTGTACATCTGGCTTATATGGGTCCTGGAGAATCTAACTGGGATCCTTTGGCTTTGCAGGCAAGTGCCTTCACCACTAAGCCATCTTTCCAGCCCCCATTTACAGTTTAATTGATTGGAATTCAGTAAAGATAAAAACCAAGAGCTCCGGTTGTCATCTTTTACATTGTTGATTGTCATGGTGGACTCAGTGGTTACCAAGATTGCACGGAGAACGTTTTCAGAATCACTGCAAGTGGTACTGGAGAGCTTGGACTTGGAGCTTTCATTCATTCTGGTAGTGGGAGAGAGATGACCGAGGCATGGACCTGAGATTGTTACTATAAGAGCTGCAAGTTGACAGCAGCATTATGTTCTTTTGCTTGTGTGCAGGTGTATATGGTGTGCACGGGTGTATATGTGTGCCTGTATGTGTGTGGGTGCACATGTATGTGGAGGTACATGTGCACATGTGTGTGGAGGTCAGAGCTGATGTTAAGCATCTTCCTTAATTACTCTCTACTGTATTTATTTTTTATTTTGGGGTTTTTCGACATAGGGTCTCGCTCCAGCCCAGGCTGTCCTGGAATTCACTCTCTAGTCTCAGGGTGGCCTTGAACTCATGACGATGATCCTCCTACCTCTGCCTCCCGAAGGCTGGGATTACAGGTGTGCACCACCACGCCTGGCTCTCTCCATCTTATTTTGGAGATGGGTGTCTCACCCTGAGTCTGGAGGTCACCAGACTTCACTAGACTAGCTAGCAAGTGAGCCCCAGCGATTTCCTATCATTGCCTCTCCAAAACTAGGATTAAAAATGTGTGCCTTGGTGTCAGGTATGTGCATGGGTGCTGGGATTGAGACTTAAGTCCTCATGAAGTCATGGCAAGCACTTTACACAGTGATCCATCTCCTCAGCCCCTCTAGCAACATTTTGTTTTCACTCAGCTCCATTCAAGTGAACTGTGTGTCAAGGCTAAAAGTTCTGTGCTCTTAAAAACTCTGAACTAAGCTAGGGGTGGTGGCTCACACCTGTAATTCCAACAATTGGAGGTGGGAGACAGGAAGATGAGGAGTTCAAGGTCATCTGCCTCTATGTGTCAAGTTCAAAGCCAGCCTGGGCTACATGAGGCTATATAAACAAAACAAAATGAAACGAAACGAAACAAAGAAACAAAACAAAATGAAACAAACAAGCAAAAAAAAAAAAAAAAAAAAAGAAAGAAAGAAACCAGCTAACACCGCTCCCTCCAACCTTTGAACCATAAATAACTTGAAACTAACCATAGCTCAAGGTACCTAAGGTTCTGTCTTACCCTGTCATTTCTTGGCACTTCCACAGGGTGGCAGCGGTAGCTTATGAGAACCATCTTTACGCCTCAACTCTCCAGCCTCATAATGTGTGCATCTGTTTATTAGAAATGAAAAATGAGCCCTCTGAGGAAACTAAGGAAATTTGAAATAGTACCTAAGCACTTAACAAAGGGTAATTATATTACAGCATGAGCCAGAATTCAAAGTGAATGTTTATATAGTTCAGAATAATGGGGTCCTGTATTACAGGCAGCTACACTGGGCATCCGTTAACGGATCAATGCGTTCGCCTTTACTGTTGAGAGGTGACACGTTTCCCTTCTCTCAGTCCTCATTTTTAAACAAATTAAAATTCTTTAGTTTTTTTTTCTCTCTTTACCTTTTCAAATGAAAGATCTTTCTGGCCTTTTCATGACTGATCAATTGATTTTCCCTCAACTTCATGTCGAACAATAAGTGAAGAAAATTTATACATTTGTTCCCAGTTGTGATCTTTGCAAGTTCAAGGCAAGTTGCCATGTCCAACATCTGGGATTCATCATGCCTGTTCTGTTACCTCACTGATGGGCACACATCTTTCCCAGATGTGCAACAAAAGGGTGGTGGTGGGGGTTATGAAGTTACAAGGAAAGCAAAACAGTATCTGAGCTCTCAGAGCTATGCTGCAGCCAGCACGGGAAGAAGACAGTACATGGAAGGAAGATCGTTTCTAGGGCTGCTTTACCTAAACACTTGGCATGTGGTGGATCAAAGCCCTGCCCTTTCATGCTGACCTGTGATGTCTCTTGAGAAGGGAGTCTGGGCGAGAGGCTTTCTGCAGGAAAAAGAGTCAAAGCTAGAAATTGAGAGGTCATGGTTAAACTAACATTTTAGAGCTAATTTAAGACATCGGTATTTGAATTCGGCTCTTCACTTGTGGCCAAGAAATGCAGTCTGAACTTGAATCAGTTAGGGGTTGACCAGCATTTTCAGTGACATGAAATTCAACTTAAGGCACATGGAAGACACAAATCCATGTTTCTTTATCCACTCCAGTGTCATCCCCCCTGCGCTTTGTCTCCTCCACCCCACTAAGTGACCATGTGTCATTGGAGCAGGTAAAAGTGTACCATGCATAGACAGAACATCAGTTTACACTTAGAATTATTCCAATCCTGTGATGCACTAATTTTATGCCTTTGGGTCTAGCCTAAGAACTAATATAGACTAATACGGAAAAAACCTTTAATGTGAAAAATTAATGCATTATTTAAATCATGAATATTTTGGAAATCTTTAGATATATTTTAATTGAAAGTTATCAAATATAAATCATTATATATACATAATTGGCTTATTAATTTTGATAGTTGGTTTTCATGAAAATAATGTGAGCAGAGACCAGACATATGAAACATACTCAGGTCATTAGGAGAACAAAGAAGGAAAAAATGCTAGCTTCAGTGATGAAACTGTTGTTTGAAGTTTTTACAGAAAAAAGGCTGTAAGAGAAAATATTGAGTGATTGTTTCAAATATAATTCCAAAAACCATTTTCCTTTTTTTTCACTTTTGATAGCTTCCAAATTTTCTTTTTGTTGTGAAATGGAAAATATAAACTTACGATAACCTTTGTTTTGACTTTAAAATAATTTCACAAACCTTTCATCTCAAAATTTCTTTTTAAAATTTTCTTTTCTTCATCGTTATTTTTCAATCTTAAAACTAACAAACACCTTTAACCCCCATCTCAAATTGTTTCATTTCCTGTTTCAGACCAAAGAAATGTGAGGCTCTTCTCTGGCTTCCACACATCTACTCACACTCATGCATGTGCACCTGCACGCACATGTGCCTACACGTATACACATACATGGATGCATCCACACACATGCAAAAAAGCCCAGTCTAGAAAATTCAGTAACTCTTATACACACCAATAATGAACTTGCTTAGAATGAAATAAAACAATTCCATCACTATAGTCTCAAAAGTATTAGGTATGAGTATAATGAAGAGAGGTGAAAGATGTCTATAATGAAAATTACAAAAACAGTGAACAAAACAGCTGAAGTAGATTGACATTGTAAGATGAAAAGACCCACCTTGTTCATAGACCAGCAGAATTAGCAGTTGAAATAGCCATATTACCAAAACCAACCTAAAAATTCAATGCATCAAAATTTCAATGACATGCTTTACAAAACTAGGGGAAAAATATAATCCTAAAACTCATAAAGAATGAAAAAGGCCACCAATAGCCAATGTAATTCTAAGCAATAGCAGCAATGCTGGAGATATCAAAATACTTGGCTTCAAATCATGCTGTAGACGTACAGCAATAAGAACAGCCTAGCGCTGCACAAAATGGATACTTAGGCTAATGAAACTAAACAGAGGAGTCAGAAATACACCTGCACATATACGGTAATCTGATTTTCCACAAAGGTGCCAAAACATAGGTTGGAGAAGAGATAGTCTCACTAATAAATGGTGCTTGTAAAACTGAAGATGTTGGGGCTGGAGAGATGGCTTAGCAGTTAAATCACTCACCTGCAAAGCCAAAGGACCCAGGTTCAATTCCCTAGGACCCACAAAAGCCAGATGCATAAGAGGGCACACATATCTGGAGTTCGTTTGCAGCAGTGGAAGGCTTCTCTCTGTGTGTGTGTCTCTCTCTCTGTCTCTCTACCTGCCTATTTCTCACACACACACACACACATACTTTCTCTCTCTCTCAAATAAATAAATAAAAATGAAAATAAACATTTAAGAAAACCTGAGATCCACATGTAGATGACTGAAACTGGATCCTTATCTCTTATTTTCTGTGGTTTAAATATGAAATATCACCATGTATTCATCTGTTGAACCTGTGATTTTCCCAGCCTGCTGGTACTATGTTGAGAGGTGGTAAAAGCTTTAGAAGGGGAGACTTAGCTGGAGGAAGTAGATAATTAGGGGAGAGCTTCTGAATGTTATACCTAGTCCCTTGTTCTCTCTCTCTCTCCATTCTATCTGTCATGAGGAGTACAGCCTCCTGCACTGCCTCCTGTCACCACGATGGTCATCCTTGCTTCAGAACAAAAGCAATAGAGATAGCCAACTGCAAGTGGAGCAATGAAACTGTGAGCCAAAATAAATCTTTCCCCCTGTAAGTTATTTTTCTCAGCTATTGTCTCAGCAACAGAAAGCCTAACATATCCTTGTACAAAACCAACCAAAATGGATCAAAGATCTTAACACCTGAAACTTTGAAACTACTCCAGGGAAAGCATAGGCGAAACATATCAGATCTATGCATGGGCTATGCCTTTCTGCTTAGAGCTCCACTAAATAATAGCAAGCAAAATAAATGCCACTCTGCACTAAGACACTAAGAAAGCTTCTGCACAACAAAGGATACAAAACAATGAACAGAGTGAAAAGGCATCTTACAGAAATGGAGAAAATCTTTCATCTGACCAGGGATCGATACCAAGATATGTAAAAAACTAAAAGAATAAATGAACACAGAAAGAATGATAATCCAGTAAATAAATAGGTAACTGAACTAATATGACACTTAAAAATATATTTTATCTGTTAATTATTTGAAAGAGTGAGAGAAAAGCAAAGATAAAGGAGAGAGAGAGAGAGATTATGGTGTGCCAGGGCTTTCTGCAAATGCACTCCAGATGCATGCACCACCTTGTAAATCTGTCTTTCTGTGGGTACTAGGGAATTGAACCTGGGCCATCAGGCCTTGAAAACAAATGCCTTTAACCACTGAGCAATCTCCCAAACACTGAAATGACACTTTAAAAAATATTTTATTTATTTATTTATTAGATATGGACATATTTTGTATGTAAACAATACATGTTGGTACCATCCTTTCCATCCTTCCTGCCCCTTTTTTGAAGAGGCCTTCCTCATTGGGAATGCAGGTCAACCCCATGGGGACTGTGGGTCATGCATTATGGGGGCGGGCGTGGAGAGGGAATATCTCTGTGCATAAAGTCCCAACTTGTGGCTCTAACAATCTTTCCACCCCTCTTCTGCAAAATTCTCTGAGCCATGTTGGGTTGTTTTAAGTCTACCTCAGTGATGGGCACTCAGGAGTCTCTGGATCTCTGGTTTGGTAGGTGCTGAGTGTCCTCCGTGTCTGTCTCCTTCACCCTTGTGCTGATATCAGATTCACTGAGCAAGCAGCTCTCTTGCTCATTTCCCTATTTCCTCTGTGGTTTCAGCTGGGGCTGAGGTGGAGTACACTGGGTCATTTATCTCCTCAGGTCCACCTCCCATCTGAAAAAGAGAAGCATATTCTCTAATGGAGACTGAAGTCAGCACTGGTTAAATGGGATAACCATTATTAATTTAGAGAGAATTAAAAGGGTGTAGACCCTCTAATAATCTAGGTTAGTGGGAGCTTGACAATGGAAAGCAAAATTATTATCTGAATATGATTCGGACTTGTTTCACAATTCCAGATATGGTTTCCTTTCCACTGAGCAGATCTGTTAGCCAATCCAAGAAAAGTTGGTTACCCACCATGGCTGTGTGCCACTATTGCACTTGTGTGAGCATCATGTCAGGTTGTTTGCTTCTGAGTCACTTAGATTTTGAGTTGCTTGGACAGATGTTGGCCACTTTCCCCCAGAAGCTCAAGTAATGCCTTCCAGCACTAGATGGGCTAATTGTCTGGGGAATGGCTCTCCTCTGGATTCCAACCAGGTCTTTCTATGGTCCGTGCCAATAGCATTTGGTGTCTTCAGGAGTAGGGTCTTACCATTAACCTCTGATGGGTAATCAAGTGATCTTACAGAAGTCTGTCTTGTTTGTTTTTGGAGATCTAGTAGGTCTCTCTGATCAACAGCTCATTGTGAATGTATACCACATCCCCTGATACGGGGAATTACAGGCCAGTGCCAAGGGAACAGAAAAAAGAAAAAGAGAAGAAAGTGAAACAGGAGAAATTTGACGTTAGGCTTCATCTCACCCTCTCCAGGGCCCTTTGATTCAGGTGCTCCCCTAAGGTCCTCTTGAGGGTTCCGCCTTTTAGTCTGACTTCCAGAGTATAGGATTCTATGGTACCAGTTCAATTTGGGTTCAGTTTTGTGTCTTCCCACCTTTTCCCTTCCCCCAAGCCCTACCCACCCTATTGTCCAAGCCTTAGGATGCTATTCAGTTATGTCAGCAACTTGGGATGATCAAGGTTAGAAACTGCAGATGAGTGAGACATGCAATGGTTGTCTTTCTGTGATTGTGTGAGTTCACTTAGAATGATCTGTTCCAAGTTTGACCATTTTTCTATGAATTTCATTGTGTCATTTTTTTCTTACAGCTGTGTAGAATTCTATTGTGTAGATATACCACATCTTGGTTATCCATCCATCCAATGATGGGCATCTGGGTTGATTCCAGTTTTTAGCTATTATGAATTGAGCAGCTATAAACATGGTTGAGCAAATATCTGAACTGAGATGTGGAGCTTTTAGGTTAAATAACCAGTAAGGGAATAACAGGGTCTGTTGGTAGCTCTATATTCATCCTTTTCAGGAGTCTCCATATTGATTTCCACAATGGTTATACCAGCTTACATTCCCATCAACAGTGAATGAGTGTTCCTATTTCCCACAGCCTCGCCAACATATGTTTTCATTTGATTTTTTAATGTTTGCTATCCTTACTGGGGTAAGGTGAAATCTCATAGTTGTTTTAATTTGCATTTCCCTAATGGTTAAGGATGATGAACATTTTCCCAAGTATGTGTTAGCCATTTGTAATTCTTTCTCTGAGAACTCCCTATTTAATGGTGAAGTGGGTTTCTTTTTTTAAAAAATTGTTTGTTTGTTTATTTATTTACTTGAAAGCAACAGACAAAGAGAGAAAGAGGCAGATAGACAGAGAGAAAATGGGCATGCCAGGGCCTCCAGCCACTGCAAATGAACTCCAGATGCATGTGCCACTTTGTGCATCTGGCTTACGTGGATCCTGGGGAATCAAGGCTTCACAGGCAAGTGCTTAACTGCTAAGCCATCTCTCCAGCCCAAAGTGGGTCTCTTGAAGACAGCAGATAGAAAGGTCCAGTTTTTTGAACCATCCTGATAACCTGTGTCTTTTGATGGGTGAGTTAAGACCATTAATATTAAAGTTATTACTGTGAGGTTTGAATTAATCTCTGCCATGATGAGGTGTTATATGGGGTTTGGTGCTTTTTTGTGTTATGTACTGTTTTGAGCCTGGTTTATTTTGGTTATTGTGATCTTATTCTTGTTGGCTTTTGAGACTGGTTGTTTGACTGTTCTGTGTGGAGTATTCCCTCAAGTATTCTCTGTAGGTTTGATTTTGTATTCATATAATCATAGAATTGAGTTCTTTTCATGGGAAGATTTCTCATTTATTATGAGGGATACCTTTTTTTTTTTTTTGAGAGAGAGAGAGAGAATGGGCATGCCGGCAGCCTCTCAGCTGCTGTGAATGAACTCCAGACACGTGCACCCCCTTGTGGGCAAGTGTGGCATTGAACCCTTGCATCAGTTTTGTGTCTGGCTAAACATGAAACCTGGAGAATTGAACTGGCGTTCTTAGGCTTTTCAGGCAGGCGCCTTAACTGCTAAGCCATCTCTCAAATCCATTATGAGAGATACTTTTGCTGGGTAAAGTAGCTTGGGTTGGAAGCCATAGTTTTTCAGACTTTGAAGTGTTCTAGTTCAGGCCCTTCTGGTTTTCAGGGTTTCCATCTGATGTCATTCTGATGGGATTGCCTTTGTATGTTGTGAATTGCTTCTCTCTTGCTGCTTTTAATGCTCTCTCTTTGTTTTCGTTGTTATGAGTTTTACCTATCATGTGTCTTGGAGAGTTTCTTCTTTGGTCTTGTCTGTTTGGTGTTCTGTGGGCTTCTTGCATCTGTATGGGCCTCTCTTTTGTGAGATTCGGAAATTTTTCTTCAATAATTTTGTTGATTATGTTCTCTATGCCTCTGGTCTGGATTTTCTCTCCTTCTGGTATACCCATGATCCAGATGTTTGGTCATTTTAGGGTGTCCCACAGTTCCCTCATATTCTGTTCACTAATTTTTTGAACTCAGAAAAGTTTTTGGCCTCCCGATCAATTTCTTCTGTCTTCTCTACCAGATCAGAGGTTCTGTCTTCCACATGAGTAACTGTTGGTGAGGGTTCTAGAGAGGTTTTTATAATTTCTATTTGACTTTTGTTTTCTGTTGTGTTGTTTTGCATCATGTCCATCTCTTTTTTGAGGTACGATTTCAATTCGAGTTCTGTTTCTCTTGATGCTTCCTGAAGTTCATTCTTGCATTTGATCAAGTCTTCATTAAGGTTAATCAACTGGTTGTTGAGAGCTTCCATTTCTTGACTCACCTTCAATTTATCCATATCTCTTTGGAGGGTTCTAACGTTTTCTTCAATCAAGTTAAGCCTACTGCCAAAAGCTGAGCACTCTAGGAGACAGTTCTGTTCAATTTCATTGATTCGATTGTTGGTTCTTTGATAGTTTGCTTCAAGTTCAGCGATTTCTTTTTTCCAGGGTGTCATTGTTGTGTTTTCATTTTGGGAATGAATTTCTGTTGATTTCATTGGAGGCTTCCACCGTAGGATTAGGCATCCTTGGAGGAGATCTCTCAGTTTTCTAGCTTTTGTTAGCTTTTTTGCATTGCAGTCTACCCATTTTAGGAAGACTCTTTATTTCATTGAGGAGGAAGCAAGTTTTTGTCCTTTGGACCATTCACCCTCTGACTCAGGTGTACAGGGGTGTTGGTACCTAGTGGCCAGTCAGGATGCCACAGCCAAAGGCCTGATTCCATAGCCTACACAGGGACCAGGCCTCACCAGGCAAGCCACAATGGGACCTACCAAAACCAGGGCTCTGAGAGGAGCAAGGGAACAGGGATCTGGCTTACTTTGTGCCAAACTGTCCAGGTCACAGACCAGGGCACATTTCAGATCTGGGAGGTGGGAGGAGTCTGCAAATGGGACTGGCCTACTCACTCCAGGCCACCCGCCCACACACTGTCTGAGCAAGGAACTCAGTCCCTGGAGGTGGGAGGAGTTTGTAAATGGGTCTGGCCTACTTAGTGCACACCATAGTGCCCGCCCACACCCTGTCCATGCAAGGAACTCTTACTCAGGAGTTGGGAGTAGTCCAGCAATGGGTCTGGTCTATTCACTCCACACCACTGCAACAGCCCACACACTGTCTGCTCAAAGAACTCCTGAAATGACACTTTGTTTTTTGCAGGGTGGGGGTATGTTTCGAGGTAGGGTTTCACTCTAGGCCAGGCTGACCTGGAATTCACTATGTAGTCTCAGAGTAGCCTCAAACTCATGGCAATCCTCCTATCTCTGCCTCCTGAGTGCTGGGATTAAAGGCATGCATCACCACACCTGGCCTTTGACCATCTCTTAATGCAAAATGTACATGGTACAATTTCAAGAATCACCATAGTTCTTAAGTTCCAACATTGTTCAAAGTCTCTATTCAGGCTCAAGGCAATCTCTTACTTGTTAGCCCCTGTGAAATCAAAAAGAAAGCTACATGTTATCAAAATGCACTGGCACAGGGTAAACATTCCCAGGCTGGAGTGATGGCTTAGCAGTTAAGGTGCTTGCCTGTGAAGCTTAACAAGATCCATGGTCAACTCTTCAGATCCACGTTAGCCAGGTGCCATGATCACAAAGGTGGCACAAACGTCTGGTGTTCGATTACAGTATCTGGATGCCCTGGAGCGCCAATTCTCTCTCGCTCATGGTCTTGCTTTCACTCTTGCTCATTCTCACTCTCTTGCATAAAAAAAAAAAAAACACTAGTCTGTCTATCTCTTTTGCCCTCATGCTTGCTAAAAACAAACAAACAAACAAAAAAAAAAAAAAACAGAGTAAATATTCCCATTCTAAAGGTGAGGTACAGAAGGATAGCTGGAAAGATTGGACCAGAGCAAGACTATGACTCAGCAGAGCAATATTGTGACTCCAGGGAGCTTTAGCTCCATGCCCAGCATCTGGGGTACATGGTGTCACAACGAGGACTCCCACCTCTATGACCTTGCATTTGCCTGTTCTCTTTCTTCTGGATCTATTTGGCATCTGCATTTCTTCTCAGAAGCTACCCCATATTGGTGGCATCTGCAACATCCTAGGGTCTCTTTTCCAATTTAGGTTTCACCCTCACAGCTTCAGCCACAGCCCCCTCTGGAACTTCTTTCAACTGAATCTGACCCTGCTATATATTGTCTGCCCTCACAGCCCTTTCTTAAAAATCTTAGTGGGGGATTCCATGAATCCAGAATGTAAGCATTCTTACCAAACCAGCACCATGTACGTGATAACAAGTTCTCCCACTAGCTTGAGCAGTAGTGAGGGCCTTGACTGTGGCCACAGCAGCCTCTGAGTGCCTGGGTGGC
Source organism: Orientallactaga sibirica (assembly GCA_036365145.1). Classification (NCBI taxonomy): domain Eukaryota; kingdom Metazoa; phylum Chordata; class Mammalia; order Rodentia; family Dipodidae; genus Orientallactaga; species Orientallactaga sibirica. The sequence goes on along the minus strand of JAEOAD010000031.1, from coordinate 3,191,940 downwards.
TGAACCTGGAGCTCCTTGTGAGTAGAGCACCCTGGAGCCACTGACTTTAAGGAAGAACCTTTCACTTGAGCTGCAGATGTACACCCTGGACACCCTTCCTCTTGTGCTAGTGAAAAGTGCTTCTTTAAAAAATTTTTTATTTTAGCGAGAGAGAGATGGAGAGAGAGAGAGAGAGAGAGAGAGAGAGAGAGAGAGAACTTGCTAGGGTCTCAGGCACTGTAATTGAACTCCAGATACTTGCACCACCTAGTGGGCATGTGTGACCTTGCATTGCCTCACCTTTGAGCATCTGGCTTACGTGGGATCTGGAGAGTTGAATGTGAGTCCTTAGGCCTCACAGGAAAGTGCCTTAACCACTAAGTCATCTCTCCAGCCCCAAGGTACCTCTTCTAAATTTCTTTTCTTTTCTTTTTTTTTAAGAGAGAGTGGGAGAGAGAGTGAGAGAGAGAGAAAGAATTGGCATACCAGGGCCTCAGCCACTGAAATCAAACTCCAAACATGTGTGTCACCTACTGCACATGTGTAACCATGGTATCTGGTGTATGTGGGATCTGGAGAGTTGAAAATGGGTCCTTATCCTTCTGAGGCAAGGACCTTAACTGTTAAGCCATCTCTCTAGCCCCAAAGTATTTCTCTTTAATGATGCTAATTTCTTTCATAGTTATGACCTCTTTACCTACAACTTTAAATCAGTTTTAGTTGTTTGTTTTTTCTGGCCAACTGCACACCTTTCTGCTTCACTGTTGGCTTCCAATTCTCACTGTGAACCTGACTAAAATCAGCCAGCAACAACCATGCCATAGCTTGAATGTAATGCTGTTGTGAAATTTCCTCCACCACATAAGTCCATTCCTTTCAAATTCAGCTCCATGTAAAATGTCACGGAATGGGTAAAATGCAGACAAAGCCTTCACTGGAATGTAACATGGATGCCTCGTAGTCTGACTCCTACCTGAAATGTTATGAGCATACTATTTGTCAACTATGTTTCTATCAGCACTCTGGTGCTCCAGACTTCCACCAGAACCCTCCATGAAGCTCTGCTTACATTTTTATAGTTTCTTTAGCCTGCATTTCCACAGTCTTCCAAAGTCCTTCCTCAAATCAGTTCCAGGACTAAGAATTACATGGTCAGATTTAGTCACAGAAATGAGCCCACTTCTCTGGGACCATTTGTTGTTTTAGGTACTTGTGTATTACTGTGACTGTCAAAAGGCAATTTAAGGGAGTATTTATTTTGGCCATAACTTCAGAGGTTGCTATTTGGTTGTGACTGGGGAAGGTGTGATGAGTGGTTCAGTTCATGGTGGCTGGAGCACATAGCAGAGGGTGTTCACATCTCTGTGAACCAGGATGCAGGCAGCAAGGCCAGAACGGGGATTGGCTTATCACCTTCAATGATCTGCCTCTGGTGGCTTCTTCCCCACAGTTGAGCTCTATGTTCTACATGTTCAATAGCCTCACAAAATAGTACTAGCTGGGGAGCAAGTGTTCACAACATGAGCACAGAGGTGACATTTTAGATTCAAACCATAGCAGGTATCATAAGATCCAGCTCTACTCCTGTGTGTATACCTGTGGTGGTTTGATTCAGGTGTTCCTCATAAACTGAGGTGCTCTGAATGCTAAGTTCCCAGCTGAGGGAGATTTGAGAATTAATGCTTCCAGGAGGCAGTATCTGGTTGAGGGTGGGCTTATGGGTATTATAGCTATTGTCCCCTTGCCAGTGTTTGGCATATTCTCCTGTTGTTGTGGTCCATCTGTTGTTGGCCAGGAGGTTGATGTCCACCCTCTGCTTATGCCATAGTTTTCCCCTGCCATCATGGAGCTTTCCCTTGAGTCTGTAAGCCAAAATAAACCCTATGTTCCCCACAAGCTGCTCTTGGTCAGGTGATTTTTGCCAGCAATGTGAGCCTTACTGCAACAGTAAGGTTGATTCTGAGGAATGGGATTGTTGCTAGATACTTGACTGTGTGGCTTTGGCCTTTTGGAACTGATTTTCAAAAGGAATGTGGAGTAATTTGAAACCTTGGCCTCAGAGATGCCTTGCAGTGCTATACATACAGCTTGATGGACTATTCTGGTCAGAGTTGAAAGACCTGAATGCAGTAAGAACTATGGACTGTGGGTTTGGCTTAAGGGGGTGAGAAAGAGCTTTGTCTGGACTGGGCTAGAAGCAGTTTGTGTGAGGAGTTTGCTAGTATGGCTGTGCCCTGACAACTTGTGCAGGGTTGCTTTGCATAGAAATGGACTGTTGTGAGCAGAGGGATATGGCACTGAAATGAAATCTTTGGTCTGAAAGTTCTGCCTGGTCAGCTGCAATTATATGAGAGATTACAACCTTTGAGATTGGGCCAGCTGACCTGCACTGGGGCAACAGGAAGAATGTAGACTCTTTTGAAGGGGCCTGAGTGCTCAAGGAGTATCCTGTTCTTCAAAGTCTGCTTTATTCCCCCCCTGGATTAACAAATTGTCACCCCACCTGGTATTGTGGAGCATAAGAAATGCAGGAAATAGAAGGTTATTGAATTTGAAACAGTCTTGTGTTTTGGAAATGGGCATGGGCAGTGTGAAGCAGGTTTGCTGGGTGCCTGCATGGAGACTTGGTGGAGCCATGAGGATGGACCGTGGTTGCAGTGGAGACCCAGTGGAGATGCTGGGACCATGAGATGGCTGCCAAGGAGAGCTGAGTTTTCCAGGACTGTGAGTAGCCTAGCTGGAGGGGCGGAATTGGAACTCCAGAAACTTGTTGCTGGTTAGAATTATCAGACTTGGGGACTTTCACTGACTAGTGTTGTTGGACTTGGAACTACAGAGTTTGATGTTTGCCCTGTTTAAATCTTGTATTGGTTGAATATTTCTTTGCTACCTCCAGTACCATCTTTTGTAGTGTGAATGTTTATTCTGTGCCATTATGGGGTTTTGGGGAATTTTTTTGGTATTACGGCTCAGTTAAAAGACCTTGGATTATGGGGATGTTTGAACATCACTGGGATTGATGAAACTATGGGGACTATTAAAGTTGGATGAATGCGTTGTATTTTATATCATGCATAGTCATCAGTTTATGGGGGCCAGGGGTGGAATGTGGTGGTTTGATTCAGGTGTCCCCCATAAACTCAGGTGTTCTGAATGCTAGGTTCCCAGCTGATGGAGATTTGGGAATTAGTGCCTCCAGGAGGCAGTGTCTTGTTGAGGGTGGGCTTATGGGTATTATAGCCAGTGTCCCCTTGCCAGTGTTTGGCATGCTTTCTTGTTGCTGTGGTCCATCTGTTGTTGGCCAGGAGGTTAATATCCACCCTTTCCTCATGCCATCATTTTCCCTGCCATCATGGAGCTTCCTCTCAAGTCTGTACGCCAAAATAAACCCTTTTACCCCACAAGCTGCTCTTGGTTGGGTGATTTCTGCCAGCAATGAGAACCTGGCTGCAACAATACCCAAAGCAATCAATGTTAGTGTACAAAGGTGATATCTGCACACACTTAATCATAGAACTACCCACACCAGCCAAGTCATAGAACCAGCCCAGGTGCCAAGCAATGGACGATGAAGGGATTACAAAGGATAAACAATGGAATATTATTCAGCCATAAATAAGAACAAAATCATATCACTTTCCGTGGCTGAGAAAATTGCTCAGTGGGTACCAATGCTTGCTGGGCAAGCATGAGGACCTAGTTTGATCTTCAGCAGCCACATAAAAATCTGGGCATGGTCAGTCCTGTGTCTGGGTAGGGGGGCAGATAGTGAAAAATCACTGGCACTTATAGTCTGATGGAAAAAGGAAACCTCAGCAGCTTCACACACATCTGTAGACACAGGTGCATACAACGTACATATACGCACGGCATCCACACCCCAATACTATGCACACACCAAAAACCTATTGTGTTCAAAAAAATGGATGGAACTATTGGTCATCATATTATGCAAAAGAAGCCAGGCTCAGAAGACAAGTTTCACATGCCTCCCACATAAGTGGAATCTGTATTAAAATAAAGTCGTTAGGGCTGGAGAGATGGCTTAATGGTTAAGGTGCTTGCCTGCAAAGCCTAAGAACACGTGTTTGAATCTCCAGGTCCCATGTAAGCCAGATGCACCATGATGCAAGTGCACAATGTTGCACGTACACACAAGGGGGCACACACATCTGGAGTTCTTCTGCAGTGGCTGAAGGTCCTGGGCATGTCCATTCTCTCTCTCTCTCTCTCTCTCTCTGTCTGTCTCTCAAATAAATAAAAAAATCATTAAAGTAGAAGGGGCTACTAGGAAAGAGGAAGAGGGAGAGGGAAAATAAGAGAGGATAGAGGTGTGATATGATCAGAGTACATTATATGTATGTAGAACATCATTGAGGAACACATTATTTTATACAATTAATCTAGACTAAAAAATAGAGGATCAATTAAGATATATCAAACAGCTAAAAACAAAATGTTGGGATACAAATGTCGATGTAGTAAAGGTAAAAGAGCTATACCTAGGACAAAATAGGTTCTTTTCCTTTCTTTTCTTTTTCATTTTTGTTTTTTAAGGTAGGGTCTTGCTCTAACCTGGAATTCACTCTGTAGTCTCAGGGTGGCCTTGAACTCACAGCAATCCTCCTGCCTCTGCCTCCCAAGTGCTGGGATTAAAGGCGTGTGCCACCATGCTCAGCTTTTGGTTCTTTTCTTTAGATGGAAGGGACAATCAACAAAGCTATGGTAACCATCACCACCTGTAGGCCGTATACCTCAGTGCCAAAGTATTTAAAGCAAAACCCCCAAGTGTAGGGCACACATACATAGACACAAACAAAACCACAAATTTAGAAAAAGACTGGAGGATAGACTACCTTCTAGTCTTTGCTGAGTTAGTGGATCAATATTGAGGTAGAGAATGTTTGAACAATCTCAGAAGACTGCGTTTATGAGATAATGAGATAATATTTTGCAGCATTCAACAACATGCTTCCTTCCCCCCACCCCCCACCTGGGACTCTTTGTACCCCTGCTCCACGCCCAGACAGATGTAAGGGATATGTGGCAGAACCAGACTTCAGGGATACCATTTCCCACCAGACTCCAAAGCTGGCCTAAGTACAGCACAAGGAAATGTGGGTGACCTAGCACAACATGCCATGGACCAGAAAGAGAAAGGGACAGTCAGGGCCAGGGCCACAGGAAAGAAGCCCAAGAAACCACTGAAACCCTTGTCAGATATGGGCCATGGCTTCTGAGAGCCAGAGACAACCCCAGTGTCTCTTGCCATTGACCAAGAAGAGCAGCAAGTGCTCCCAAATGCTTTGTTTCAGAAAGATGCTTGTCTGTGGCTCCTCCCAGTCCCCATCCATGAAGTATTTCACCCCGTGTAGACCACTTTGCTGAACAGTCGAAGACATACCTATACCTTGTTCTTGAAATGAAGAGCGTGGGATTTGGTGAGGCTGTGGGGTGATGATACCATGAAGGACCTTCAAGGGGCCAAGTTGGTTGAAGCCAGCATGAACTCTAAATCATCCTCTGAGCTAGGAACTGTGGTAGAGCATCTATCCTGTTACAGACCAATTGAAAAGCTGTGTGGTAGAAGGCACATTATCTCAACCCTCTATCATACATAAAATTTTACCTAATGGGTGACCAAAATAGCATGTCTAACATACAATGAATTAAAAATATATTTATATAACAAACCAGCTTGGAAAGACTCAAATTTTTCTGGAATAACATTTTGACCAAAGAGAAAACAAAAACAACCACAAATATATTTAGAAAAAAACCAGAGCATCTATATTGCTTAAGAAGAGAAGGCATGGGCTGGAGAGATGGCTTGGCGGTTGAGGCGTTTGCCTGCAAAGCCAAAGGACCAGTTCAATTCTCCAGGACCCATGTAAGTCAGATGCACAACGGGCTGCATACATCTGGAGTTCATTTGCAGTGGCTGGAGGCCCTGGCGTGCCCATTCTCTCTCTCTCTGTCTCTTTCTCTCTCTCCAGTAAATAAAAAAATATATTTTTTAAAAAAGAAGAGAAGGTATGAGACCAAAGCCATAGTCAGGAGTAAAAGCCATTTATTTACACCTGCTGATTACAAAACAAGAAAGCATAGAGTAAACAAACCATATAGCCAACCGATTAAGAGATTAGAGACCCAAAATTCAGTGAGCATTGGTTGCTGTTCCTGAGACTCGGTTTTGTTTTTGTCTGCATAGCTTCGGGAGCTTCTTTCCTGTGCTGGGAACTCCACCATGATGTGAGACTTAGAGCCGGGTCTCATCACCAGGCTGACCAATTAGATGCTGTCTCCTGGAACTTTGAAACACAAGTGAGTGTCAGCAATGTTGGTTGAAGACGCTTGGCCTGCATTCACTCCGTTCACAAGCAGTGGGCTCAGCCCTCAGTTCCTTGAGCGTGTTCATTTCTCTTACCTACTTCCCAGTACCCCTCCTGCGGACACTGAGTTTCTGGATTGCACGACATCCTTCTCCAGTCATTCTCTTCCAGCCTGTCAACTAGCATCAGTTTCTGTTGTTAATACCTGTGAGCTCTGCCTAGTTTCCTGAGCAAAACAGAAAGGATGTAAAAGATTACAGAAAGAATTTAGCAAGAGAAAAAGCTATGGAAATGAAGACTGAATTTTAAAAAACTGTTTTAGGGGCTGGAGAGATGGCTTAGCGGTTAAGGCGCCTGCCTCCTAAGCCTAAGAACGCTGGTTCCAATCTCCAGCAGTTCCAAGCTCCAGGTCCCACGTTTAGCCAGATGCAAAGTGACGCAAGGGAGCAATGCCACATTTGGCCACAAGGGGGGGCACACATCTGGATTTCTTTCACAGCAGCTGAGAGGCTGCTGGCGTGCCCATCTCTATCTCTCTTCCTTTCCCTCTCTCTCTCTCTCTCTCTCTCTGTGTCTCTCTCCAAAAAAAAAAAAAAAAAAAAAAAGTTTTAAAAGATCAATCTGATTGCCAAGTTTACAATGAGTCTACCACTTCAAAAAAGCTGAGAAAAATTCCCAAATACTTAAATTTTTTAAATCTATTTAATTTTATTTATTTGAGAGGGAGAGAGAGAAAGAAGTAGAGAGAGAGAGAGAGAAAAATGGGCACACCAGGGCCTTCAGCTACTGCAAACTCCAGATTCATGTGCCACCTTGTGCATCTGGCTTACATGGTTCCTGGGAAATTGAACCTGGGTCCTTTGGCTTTGCAGGCAAGAGCCTTAACCATTAAGCCAGTTCTCCAGCCCCTCCAAATACTTTTATAAAGGAAAAATACATATGAAGGAGCACAAAGTTTCAAACTATGAGAAGAAATTAATAACCCTGAATTTGAATGAATTAAAGAGATAAACAAAACAGTAAAGGAAGGAAAATTGCATATGCCATTGTGATGGCCAATCTTCATTGTCAACTTTAACCTAGAAGCCGCACCTCTGAAAGTGACTGTGAGCAGTGTTTCTAGATAGGTTTAACAGGAGGGAAGACCCACCCTGAACAGGGTGGCATTATTCCACTGGCTGGGATCATAGACTGAATAAAAAGGGAAAAAGGAAAAAGTGAACTGAACTGGATGTGAGCGCTCACCTCTCACTAATGATGGATGCAGTGACCAGCCACTTTCCACTCCTCCCACAATGCTTTCTGTGCCATCGGGGGTTGTTCCCTGTTCTGGTGGGACAGATGCCCCCCCCCACAATAAGTTGTTTCTGTGTCTCCATGTGTGTGCACATGTGCATGTTGTATATGGTGTGTGCTTGTGTGTGTGTGCAGATGTGCACACCCAGTGTGGGTGTCTGCATAAGTCAGAGGAATATATCTGGTGTCCTCCCTCTATTGCTCATCCATGGGTTTCCTTGAGATAAAGTCTCTCACTGATTTTCATGAGCCCTAGCAATTTTCATGTCTCCACTCCCCACAAGCCTGAGGTTACAGATGTTCGTGGTCATGCCCAGCTGTTTATGTGTAGAGAATAAACTCAAGCAGTCTTAGTTCCCCTTAGGCAAGTGCTGAGCCATCTTGCTAGCCCAGAGCCAGGTGTAGGGGCAGTTCCTTTGAGCCTGTGCTATTTAAATTACTCTTGGCCATGGAGTAAGTGAGCAGTTGAGTACCAGCTACACAGCCATGGACTAGTCCAGGACAAAGCTGAGCCATCGTTGGTCAATCTCATTGAGTGGGGCTGGGACTGATGTTGAGGGACCATCTTGTTATGCTATTCTGACCCAGCTGTCACCACCCTCACACCTTCTGTCTCTGTCTGGAGTCAGCTATGCCTTGGCCAGCCATGTCTAGAATGTTAAGTCAAGTCATACTCATTAACCTATGTCCACTGAGTTCACGAATTTCTCCCACAGAGGAAGAACACAGTTGACTCCACATTCTCCCAGCTATTGTGAGCAAATGGAGCCTTCTTGTCCTATCTCACTAGCATGAAGTCCGAGATAAAGACTGGGGTTTGGCTGAGAGCCCAGAGCTGATGATCTGGAAGAGGCTGTGAGACTTCCTTGGTCCTTGGAAAATCCTGAAGCTAGGTGGACACGAGGACAGACGCGTGAACTGCAAGTGTGCAAACAGGATGCTGGTAGCCATTCCAGAGGAGTCCTCAGGAGGGTTTGCTAAAGGTGAGAAGTGAATGGAGCAGTGCTTGTTTTCGTGTGAAGCACGCTGGGGACTTTGAAGGGCAGATGCAGGGAACACAGTAGACTTCTTTGTGATACACGTCCATGGCCTCTAGACCTGTGCAGGGGAAGGCTGTATGACACACTAGGTAGGGGTTAAGGGGACCAGTCTGGAATTCCCATGTATTTAGGACACCTTGCAGACAGGGGGTCTTTGGTGTACTTGACAGTGGGCTCAGCTCACCAGGCAGACGAATATTATATTTATTATTAAATTACCAAATAACTCTCTTGCTCCCCGTGGGCCAATATCTCAGGCAGATTTCACTCCACACAACACACCTCGCTGCTGCCCATAGCCCACTTTCTCCCACCTAGCATTTCTCTCCTCCAGGCGCATATCCCATATTCCTTTCCTAAATCTCCTATCTATGGAAAACGTGCCTGGGGGAGGGGGGTAGGAGTTATTGCTTGTGATCCCAGGCAGGTTTCCCACCAAATCCCAGAAGAGCCAGAGAGGTGCAGATGTGGGTTCTGGTGTCCACAACTATCTCAAAGCTAGGTGTATCCCATCCCTGGCCCAGAAGGAAGTCTTGTGAGTCTGTCTCTCCAGGATCCTAGCGACCCCCACCCCTCCCGCCGCCCCACATCCAGCTTCACCACCCCCTCCGCTCCCGCCCCCCCAGCCCGCGGGTCCTTCCCAGCCTCTCCAGTCCTACAAGTCTCCACGCAACAATGAGGCGTGGGCGGCCCCAACGGCCTCATTTGCATAACCGCCGCGGTTTGGCCAATGGGCTGCGCTGGGGCTTGGGAACGCAGTGTTGCCATCTGCGTGCGCGCGTGTGTGCGAGGGTGACAGCGCTGGAGCCCGTGGCCCTGGCCGTGGCTGTGGCCGTGGGAGGCGGGCCCGGCGGAGGCCAGGCGCGCGGGGACCGCCCCGGGTGCCCGCTCGCCCAGCGCGTCGCGGCCGCGTGGCCCGCCGGAGCCCCGACATCACCAAGCTCCAGCCGGGCGCAGTCGCGATGTCGGTGGCCGGGCTGAAGAAGCAGTTCCACAAAGCCAGCCAGGTAGGGGAGGGAGACGCACGCGGGAGAGGCTGGCGGAGACCGACCACCCCTCTTCTCCCTCTCGAGCGGCCCACGGGCCGGGGATGGGGGGGCTTGGGCTCCCGGTGGAGCCTAGGCTCCGGCTGGGTTTCCTCCCGCCCAGGAGAGAGCCAGCGGGTGGAGGCCGCGCGCTCTCTGCTCCGCTTAGGCGCCTCTCCTCGCTCCCTTCCTCCCCCCGAAGTCCATGGTCCCCGGCGGCACCAAATTTGAGCGGCTCTGCAGAGGAGGAGAGAGCTGAGGTGGCTGGGCTGCGGGGTCAGGGGCGCCGGACACCCCGATGTGTGCTGGGAGGAAGACCCCCCCCGGGGGGGGCAGCTTGACTCCAGGAGGCCTCCCTGATGGCTCCGGGGATGTGGGGTGCCGGGAGTATTTGGCGCCATGGCTGTCCCCCACCCCCGCCCCAGCGCCTCGGAATGGACCTCGCCACTCTGCCCGGGTTGAGGCTCTTCGTTGGCTGTTGTAGTCTTTGCCTTCTCTGTTGTCTTCCCTTGTGTTGGCTGGCGGCGATGGAGCCACCAGATCCTGCTCTCAAAGAGCAATGTGGTGGGAAGACCCTCCGAGACAGACATGTAAACAAACCGTGCTAGACACACCTCCGCGCGAGAGGATGGCAGGTGACATAAGAGGGGTGGGGGTGTCAGGGAAGGCTTCTGGGAGGAGGATATGTGCCATCTGACAAGTATGGAAGGAATTGTCACTGGAGGGTGTGGGAAGAGGAGAGGAAAGGCATTCTGAGCAGAGGAAGCTGGAAAACTGGGAGACTTGAAGGTGTGTGTGTGTGTGTTTTGAGGAAAAACGAATTTGCCTTCCAACATTGCAGGCTCTTCTAGCCAATGGCAGGGTTCACATTGTAAAACCGTTCACCAGAACCCTGATATATGTTGCCCCATCCACATCTCCTCCCCAGTCTCAATTTTGCTTGAACCCCCATGGACAGATTGTATTTAGAATCCACTTGGTGATGAGCCCCCCCACACCACCCATCCATCCTTGAATTGCCCCTGGGATTCGAAGACTCTTGTAGCCTCCAGCCCAGGCTGCAAGGCCTTGCTGTCCCCTCACAGCCTGTCCACGAGGAAACCGGGTGATTGCTGTTTCCAGCTGGAGACATTGGGTGGACAGTGATGCTATTCAGGGTGAAAGAAGTCCTGGAGGAGAGGCCAGCTGGGTGAAAGTAGAGGTGGTAGATTCACAGCACCTTGAGGGGACATTCCTCCTCCCCATTGTCCCTGGGACATTCAGTTGCGATTGGCCTTTGCATATCCTCCGTGGGGTCCAGGAGGTAAAATCAAGATTAGAACTACTGATTTGGGGGTGGGATTTAAAAATGTAAGTGTTGAGGAAAGTGAAAACAGGCACAGTGGTCTAAATACAATCTCTAGGGAGTTACCACATTTAGGGACAGTGTTTAGCCCAGTACTTGTTGAGTATTTATTGAATGAATGAAGTTTGGAAGTGGAGTAACACAGGAAGGAAAGAACTAATGGAATACAGAATGAGAGAGGCGGGGGATTTAAAGGCTCACAGTTAGCAAGTGCTTCTGTGTGTAACAGTGGACCAGTTGGCTTGGGTCGTCAGGAGCCTCTGTGGTCAGGGCAAGGACTGTGACACTGGCTTCCTTAGCACAGACAGGGGACAAGTCTCTGGTTCTGAGTTTTTTTCTTTTATTGAGTATGGACTTCATAGAAGCAAGTCTCAGCAAGCCCTTGGGTGATTCAGTGGGCTGCTGACCACAAGCTGGAATGAATGGTTGGAATCCTTGGAAGTTTCAGGCATTGCAGAAATAGTATACTGGGATAGGTGACTTGGCTTAACTACTTCTAATCAGTCAATTAGAGATGAATGACAACTTTGAGAAGTCCATGGGACGTAAGTTGGCATCGGCTTTGAGGCAGGTGCATGTCCTACTTGAGGACTAATTTTTCAGCCTTTCTTTATTCCTTTTTCATCTCTCTCCCTCCCACTCTCCCCCTTTTCCTTCCCTGTCCTTTCTTTCTTTTTCTTTCTTTTTAATGAGGTTAAATAAGTCCTCATGTCATTTGAAAGGAGGGACATCATAGTGTCTCTCAGGGCTTACTAATAACATTTCGTGGCTAACGTGCCTATGAGATACATTTTTAATTATTTTAGAAATCTGTTCTTTTTTATCTTTTTTTTGAGACAGGGTAGCCCCAGCTGGACTCAAACCTACTATATAGCTCAGGATGACCCTGAACTTTTGATCCTCCTGTCACCGCCTTCCAAGTGCTGGAGTCATTATACTTGGTTTATGTGGTGCTGGGGATTGAACCCAGGTCTTCCTGCATGCTAGGAAAGCACTCTACTAACTGAGCTACATTTCCTTCCCAAGTTCTAGAAGTCTTTCTAAGAAATCTTGCAATGCAACAGACTTGGTGGAGAAATTAGGCTGGGTTTAATTTAGTAGGAGGGAACAGAGTAATAAAAAATACCAGATGTTCTCAAACAACATTGTAACAGCGGGTTTTAATTCATTCAGAACTTTCCCAGGGGCAGGGGAAGGGAGTCTTGGATGACACTAATGGCTAATAATTCCCAGGGATTCAGGCCTGGCTCTTTGCCACTGATCAGCTTTGTGACTTTGGAAATGTGACTTGACCCATCTGGACCTTGTTTTTTTTTCCTCGGTGTGATGAATGAAAAGATTTAGGAGCCAAGTCCCTGTCCTAAGCTTGATGGTATAATGTTTGTAGAACTCTTTGAATATATTAAAAAAACCACTGGATTATACAGTTCAAGGGATCAGTTGTGTGGTATATTATATCTCAACAAAATGCACTAATATGGAATTATAAATATTCTGAAATTCTTAAGTAATTTACTTGAAGCATTTCCAAGACAACATGGGTCCATTTTGTTTGTTTGTTTGTTTATTTATTTATTTATTTATTTAGTGTATGTATGTATGTGTGCATGAGCATGACAAAATCTTTTGCTGCTGCAAATGATCGCCAGACACATGCACCCGGTTTTATGTCAGTGCCCTGGTCAGCAGGCTTTGCAGGCTTTGCAAGTAAGCGCCTTCCACTGCTGAACCATCTCCCCAGTCCCATACTACAGGTCTTTTCCAGATAAAGGAGTCAGAACAAATGCAAAGTGATCACTTTTCTGAACCATAGGTAGGGTAAAATGACTCATTACATCCCAGTTAACTTCTTCTTTTCTAATATCTTATCTGCCATTGAGAAAAAAGAAACCTTTACAGCAAATGAACTATGAGCCCTAGAGATGAAGCATCATTTTTGGCAGCACATGGAGAACAACAGGAGAAAGAGGGTGCAATAAACTAAACTGACAAGAGTCTAAGTTGATACTCCTAAAATTAAGTCAATGCTTTGCTTCAGCATTTGGTACTAGAACCCAGGTTTCTTGAGTTTGTCATTAAATACTTTTCAGTCTTTATTAATATTTATTAACTTATTTTTGATATTTTATTTATTTACTTATTTGAGAGAGAGAGAGAGGCAGATAGAGAGGATGGGCATGCCAGGGCCTCTAGCCACTGCAAACAAACTCCAGACGCATGTGCCACTTTGTGCATCTGGCTTACATGGGTACTGGGCAATCAAACTTGGGTCCTTAGGCTTCACAGGCAAGTACCTTAACCACTAAACTATCTCTCCAGCCCTGTTTTTTTTTTTTTTTTTTTTGAGGTAGGATATCGTTCTAATCCAGACTGACCTGGAATTTGTCTCAGGCTGGCCTCAAACTCACAGCAATCCTCCTATTTCGACTTCCTAAGTGCTGGAATTAAAGGCATGCATCACTAAACTTGGCTTAACCTTTTTTTGGTGTTATTTTCTTTTTAAAAAATTAAAAAATATTTATTTATTTATTTGCAAGCAGAGAGACAGATAGAGAGAAGAGAGATAAGACAGAGAATGGGCACTTTAGGGCCTCTAGCCACTGCAAAGGGACTCCAGATGCATGCCACTTTGTGCATCTGGCCTTATGTGGGTATTGGGTATTGAACCCAGGCTGTCAGACTTTGCAAGTAGCACCCTAAACCACTGAGCCATCTCTCCAACTCCACTTTTTTTTTTTTTTATCTTTTCAGAATTTAAAACTAGAACTGGGATGCAGGTTAGCCATTAGAAATAAATATAGATAGCTTAGAGATACACCTGTGGCTTTTTGTTAACATGGTGCCTGAGCAGTAAAGATGCGGCACCATAATCACATTAGTGTTATCACTCACTGGTTTGTATCGGTTATGTGTATTTCATAGTGATTTTTCTTGACAGTGGTTACTGTTGGTCAAGGAGGCCCAGACCCCACTGGTGGCTGCTCTGGCTTGTACGCTGTCCCAGTAGCCATGTTCTTGCCATTTCAGGACCTTCTGGCTTCTTAGGCCCTTGTGCCACATTCCCATAAAAGTCCAGGGACCAGTATTTCTTTTCCCTGCTGTCTAACTACCCAGTGATGACATCCTTGTGGGTTGCAGGTTAAATTGACTTCTTTTCCCCTTTATGTAGCAATGCTCTCTAACCTTTGTCCTGTGACCTGGCTACACAATAGGGAATGCAAAGCCTTTAACATAGCTTTTTGGTAGCATTCTCTCCTTTCTCTTTCAATACATTAACTAGAAAAAGGATAAGTGGCCATAAGGGGCCCTGAAGTATTCCCTTGCAGACATTGTACAGGCTGGCCATTTCTGAACAAATGCTCTAGAGAAAGATGTTCTTGGTAAATGATGAGAGTCTCCAGGGAGACAACAAATGTCTCTTATTTCACTTTCATATCAGGAAGATAAAATGCACTTTGCACAATCCATAATGATTTATTTTTTCTCTTAGATCCATCAAGAAGTATTTTAAAATGAAAACATTATTGCTTTCTTTTACATAGATTGCTTGACAACTTTACTTTTAATCAGGGTGCAAGGATAGATGTTTAAACCAAATTAGATTGGGTTTTTTTAATATGTGAAGGATATGATATAACCCAAACATCTCTTATTGTTAGTATTTTTTGTTCTATAAAGTAAATGGAATGCAGGGTATCACTTGGAATTTGATTTAAAAACACATTCAAAAGTAGAAATTTTCTTCTCATTATTTAAGATTAGCTTTACAGCTTTACCTACAAATTGAATGTAAATTATAGTTCCAAAGCTAAGTGTGTGTGGGTGTTGCATGTGTATTTGGGGAAGTTATTAATGGCATGCTTTACCCAGAAAATAATACTGTCAGTAAACAGAAGTGACACACTGCTTTATTTGGCTAAGTAACAGGTGAACATATTGTGGCGATACTACATTAGCCAAGTGTGGGAACTTAGATTCTGGCTTCCAGTGGAAACCTGGGTAGTATTGGGACACACAGGGAAGGGTTTGTGGAAGTACCATGCAGGAAAACAGGAAGGTATCTGGACTCCAATATCTCACTTTCTAATGCACTGGATACTGGTGTCTTTCCTTTAACAATGGATTCCTTTCCTTTCCTTTCCTTTCCTTTCCTTTCCTTTCCTTTCCTTTCCTTTCCTTTCCTTTCCTTTCCTTTCCTTTCCTTTCCTTTCCTTCCCTTCCCTTCCCTTCCCTTCCCTCCCCTTCCCTCCCCTCCCCTCCCCTTCCCTTCCCTCCGTCCCTCCACCACTCTCTCTCTCCCCCTCTCTTCTCTCCTTCTGTCGGTTTCACGTAGCCCAGGCTTGTCTCAATCTATGTAGCTGCAGATGATCTTGAATTTCTTCTGATCCTCCCATCTCCACCTCCCAAGTACTGGGATTAACTGTCTTGCCACCATGCTCAGTTTAATGTACTGGAGATCAAGCTCAGGATGTCATGCATTTTAGGCAAGTGTTCTACATCCCTAGCCCCTGTTATTATTACTGCTGTTATTTGAGACATGGTCTCTTGTGAGCCTTGAACTCACTATTAACTGGGGATGCCCTTGAATTTCTGGTCTTCCTGCCTGCATCCCCACATGCTGAGATGACAGGTGTTGCCATCATGCCTGGATAATGATGGACAGGCCTTTCTCAAGTGTTGATGCTCACAGTGCTGTGACCTCCTGTCAGTGGCAGAGCTGCTGCTCTTTCAGGCTGCATGACTTGAGTGCTCCCTGGTGAACCTGGTATCTGAGCCATAGCATGTTTTCACATCTGCTGTTTCCTCCTTATGGGTCACACTTCAGAAGTCCAAAGGGTGCCATTGGCTCATGCGTAAATGCTTCTCTGCCTCCCTTCATGTAACAACAGACAAAACACACGTAGCTGGTCACTCCCCTGTGCCTCCATGCCCATCTCCTCTTGTTTTTCCAGGTGCTTCTCTCCTGTGCTCATGTCTCTCTTTGGCAGCATACATCTCTTCTGAGTCATTTCCATCAGCATGCAGATGCACTCCAGTAGCTCCTATCTTGCAGGAAGAAAGGAGAAAGCCCTCTCTTGGTAGTACTTCTGTGTTTCCTCTCCCTTGCTCAGCAAAGCACATTGAAGAAATGTAGGTCCTTTCTCTGTTTTCCTGTCACCATTCCCTTTCCATCCCCTTCCAGTTGACTTTCTTCTTTGGTGCTTCGAGACAACACTTGCTTAGGTCTTGAGTAGCCTCCAACTTTCCAAGTCTAATTGTTTATTTCCCGTCTGAACTCTCAGCAGCATTTGCCCAATGGACCCTTGATCCAGGACAACTCTTGTTCAGGTTACCTCTGGACTCAGTCCTCTTTGGTGGCTCCTTCTCATCCTCTTGACAACTAAAACCTAGATGACCTCAGGGCTCTGGCTCAGACACCTCTTCTTTTCTAGACTTGCATTCTCTCAAGGAAGCTTTCCTAGTCTCACAGATTTAACACACACAACACACACACACACACACACACACACACACACATCTCTAGCTCAGATGTTCCTCCCAAATTCAGATATAAAGGTGCCTGTGTTATCTTTCCTCTTAGGTATTCATGGTTGAGGTGTCCAAACCAGAACTCTGAATTCTTTCTGTCCCAATGTGTCTCCCTACTATTGATCTCCAACATTTGCTCTCAATGCTTTAGTAAAACAAAACAAAACAAAACAAAACAAAACAAAACAAAACAAAACAAAACAAAACAAAAACCCAGAACTTGCTCTTGACTTCTTTTTCTCATCATCACCTCAGAGACCTTCCTCCTGGTTTGGCTTTGAACAGGTACCCTTCCTTATTCTACTCACCCTTCTCCACCTCTGCTGCTGCCACTCTGGTCTGGCATCTTTCTTGTCTGTATTGCTGCAGCAGCTCCTAACTCGCTTGCAGACCTTTCTGTCTCCTATCTACACTCTGTTCCTAACAGTACCCAGGATGTTCTTTTAAAAATGTATCTCAAGCAAAACAAGACATAACAAACATAACAGGAGGAGAAGAACAGGAACTCATACAGTTTGTGGGGATGTAAGTTAGCACATCCATAAGAACAGTATGGACTTTCCCCCAGAAACCTAAAAATAGAAATGTATGTATCCAGAGGGAATTAAAGTAGTATACTTTCTTTCTCTCAAATAAATAAATAATTTTTTTAAAAAAAAAAACTAGAATAGTGATAAGTAGAGGTTGGGAAATGAGAGGACAGACAAAGAGAGCTTGGATTTGACTAGTGCATGCTGTATGAATATATAGAAACGTCATGTAAAACCCATTGATATGTACAGTTAATAGATGTTAATCACAATAAAATATAAATAAAAGATGCACTTCAGGTCATGTTGTTCTCTGGCTAGTCTCTATGTCTTCTAGTTTCATTTAAAAATAAAGTCCAAACTTCAAATGTCAGTCTCCGACTCTGGTAATTTTCTTTGTTCTGATGTCTGTCTGGTATTGACATAGTAGTCAGCTTTGTTTTAATTTAAGTCTGCCTGTATTGCACTACTTGAAGTTTGTTATTGGAGACCATGTAGTCAGGTCTTATTGTATTAGTTACTTTTCTGGTCACTGTGACAAAATAACCTGATAGAGACAACTCAAGGAAGGAAAGGTTTATCTTGGCTCACAGTTTCAGAGGGATTTCTCTTTGCTATAGGGGGAAGGCATGGCAGTGAGAGTAGCTTAGTCTTGGAAGTGTGTGGTGGCAGCTGCTCACATAGTGCTGACCAGAAACCACAGTGCAAGACCAGAACCAGGTATAGGTTCTGTGGTCCTGTTCCCACTGACCTATTTCCACCAGTCAAACTTGACCTCCCAGAGGCTCTGGAGCCTTCAAAATAACACTACAAGGTATTAAAACATGAACCTGTGGGGGAACAGTTCAGATTTAAACTCTAGCATGCTTTTCAACCTACTCTTCCAGAGTGTCTATTTAGACCAGTGACATTTAGTGTGATAACATGTTAAGGTTAAAGGCTGTCATCTTATTTATTTTTAATGGTTGGCTCTGTTTGGAGTTTGTTTCCCTTTTTGCCTTTCTTTTCTGTGTGTTGAAATTTATTTAAGTTCAAATTTTGACTTATATGTGTTTTTGTATGTACCTTTTTGTATAGATTGGTAATTACTACTCTAGGTTTTATAATACATGTAAATAACTCATCACAGTCCACTAGTGTCTTTATTTTACCTCTTCACATGCAATCTAGAAAAGTCCCTTTATTTGTAATGCAATTTCATTAAATACTTCCCCTCTACATTTAGGAGCTCTTTGAGTAGCATTATGATTTGTATTTTAATCATTAAAATAACTAAGAAAACTCAAGAGGAGAAGGCATCTATTTTGTTTATACAGAGATTCCCTTATCACGCTCTTTCTTCCTGATGTTCCACGTAGCCTTCTTTTATCCTTTCCTTTTTTGTTTAGAGAAACTCCTTTAGCCATTCTGTTCGGGTAGGCGTGCTGGTGACACATCCCTTTAAGTTTCCTTCATCTGCGAATGGTGGGATTTTGTCTTGATGGTTTCGTCTTTCTGTACCTGAAACTGTTGTCCTTTCTTCTGACCTCCACAATGTTACATAAAGAAATAAACAGGAGGCTGCTATCCCAAGGTTATAGATTGAATTCCTACAGAATGCATTTCATTGTTCCAACTTAAACCAAAATTTGAGTATAACAAACATCAGAGTTTCGGCCAATCACAGCAAGCACCTGATCATATTGTGACTAAATAAGCAGGAGTTCTAGCTGGAACCAATCAGATGACTCCTCCACTTTGCTTCTGTGTTCTGCCTGTAGAAGCTGCTGCTTACGCACGAGGGCGGAGCCTTGGAACCTCTTCTGGTTCTCAGTGCTGCTGGATTGTTCCTGGATTCAAGTTTTTCTTTTCTAGACATTTTTTATTAGTGCATATTAATTGTACAAAATAATGGGTTTCATTATGAGATTTTTCCTACACATATATAATGTACCACGAACATATTCACCAATCCTCTTTCTTTCCCAAGTAGTTGCTTTTACTTTTGTGTCTTTTTCTTTGTTAAATCTAGCTTCTGTAAATGAGAGAACACACGAGATAATTGTCTTTTTTGAGTCAGGCTTAACTTCACTTAACATGATGACCTCTAGTTCTATTTTCTTGCAAATGGTATAATTTCCTTCTTCTTTATGGCTGAATTAAAATGTTGTGTCTATATAGCACATTTTCTTTATCCATTCATTAGTTGATGGATATCTAGGCTGGTTTCATGTCTTGGCTACTGTGAATAGTGCTGCAATAAACATAGGCGTGCAAGTATCTTTGTGGCATGCTGACTTTGTATAAGTAGAGTGGTATAGCTGGATCCATATGGTAGTAGTTAACTAATTTTATCTTTTAGGAACCCCCATACTGATTTCCATACTGGCTGGCCTAATTTATATTCCCACCAGCGGTGAATAAGGGTTCCTCCCCACTCATTCTCTTCAGAATTTGCTGTCATTTGTTTTCTTGATCATAGCCATTCTGAGTGGGGTAGCTGGAATCTAATTGTAGCATTGACTTGCATTTCCCCAGTGGATAAGGATGAACATTTTTTAAATTTATTGGCTATTTTTAGAAAGGTTTTTTTCTTCCTAATTATTTCAGATGAAAACTCTGGTATACTTTGAGAGGTTAGGTTTCATATCTGGCTCTGCTTTCAAGATGTTTTTTCTGTGTCTTTAGTTTTCAGAAGTTTGATTGTGTCGTGATGTGATTTCTTTTCTTTTTCCTGTTTGATGTTCACTTAGCTTCTTACATCAGAACGTCTGTGTCTTTGGGCATTTCTTTGAGCTCTTTACAGCCCTGCCATCTTTCTGGTTTTTTTTTTTTTGTTTTTGGGCTCTAATGACTTGAATGTTTAATGTTTTGTTTATGGCCCTCCATGTCCCTGAGACTCTGTGTCCCTCATCCCAGTGTATTTTCAATCTGTTCTTCAGATTTATAGTGTTCTGTCTTCCAGGTTATGATTCTTAGTTTTCATGCTGATTTTCAAAGTCTGATATTTCAAATTTCAATTCCGGACTTTTCATTTGATTCATCTTCGTGTTTTCTCACTGCCGAGACTTCCTATTTTTCATTTGTTTCAAGCTTGTTGACAGTTGCTTGTTGGCCCCTTTAAAATCATTACATGTATTTATGTATTTGTTTATTTATTCACTTATTTTTTGCTTGTGTGTGCATGTGTATTTACATGTATGTAGGCATATGTGTGTGTACATATGTACATATGTGTGGAGGCTAGAGGACAACCTTGGACATTATTCTTAAGAATGTTGTCTACCTCGGAAATGTTGGCTGTGAGCTTGAAGCTCACCCATTGATCAGTGAGCTCTGGAGATCCTCCTGCTTCTACTTCCCCAGTGCTAGGAGAACAGGTATGCACTGCCATGCCAAGAATAATTATGTGGGTCTGAGGATCAAACTCAGGTCCTCATGCTTGCAAGTGAGCACCTTATCCCCTGAGTTATGCCACAGCCCCCTAATTGTCATAATTTTTTTTTGCTTGGTCAATAAGTTTGTTGTCTTTATGGGAAAAAAGTCGTCATAGAAAATTGCTTCAGCTCTCAGCAACCCATTCCTGAGCTCTGAGGAAGCTTGCCTTCTTTTGAGTGACCCAATCTTTCTTCTGGGCAAGGGGCATTTTGGGATGATTCCACCTCTTCTGCTTAACTTCTCTCTTAGGCTTCTTCTCATAAACTGGATTCTGTTGTATAGCAGCATGGGCTTTCTTATACATTTCCTCCATCATGTCTGTAGTGACGCTGTTCTTTACGTACAGAGAGAATTGTTTCTTGTATGCATTTTCATCCTGTTCCATCAGGTAATGCATATAATCTGCGACATTCTGAACCATGACGTGCTTCTGGTGCACTTCTGCATTGTCATACTTTTTACTTGTCATACTGGTATTGACATCTGTTGATTGTCTTTTCCCATTCAACTTGAAATCTTCCTGGATCTTGGTATGAGTGGCTTTTTTCAGTTGAAATCTTGGCATTTTGGGTATTATGAGACCTTGGATCTTATGTTGCTTTGATTTGTTATTACTGTGATCAAGAAGGGGATGACACTACCTTGTTACTTCCAGGGCCTAAATTCCCCTCTCTGACTCAGTTGGCTTTAAAAGTGGGGGTTCCCCTTTGAGAGTTCTGGTGCTTCACAAAGCCCCTTCTGATGCCTCTCAGGGTAGGAGGGTGGAGAAACCTCACTACTGCTCCCCTCCCAGCCTTGACTCTTCCCACAGAATGGGGATGTCCTGACTCTCCACTCGGCCTCCTTTGATGCCCGCTGCGCTGCTTTCAGGATGGGTGAGGATGATGGTGATTTGGAGCCTTGATCCCTGCTTCTGACACCCCCTATTGTTTGCCTTGATCCTCTTGGTTTTGGAGAGAGAGGTATTAAAAACATCCAGATTTTACATGAAATTTCACAGTTTTGAAATATTGGTAATTAGGTTTCTAAAATACTGTGAAGGTTAGAGATGTGTGATACATTAATGTGGCCCATTGCCAAATGGTTGGCACCCTTCCTTCAAAGTCATAGGCAAGTGTGGACTGACTGGTTCACCCACAGGCCACCTTTTTCTCAGGCTTGGAGATAATACCTGTGTGCCTGTAATGTTGCCAGTACTTGCTCAGGAGCTAAATCTGGTCTCTGCAGAGACAAGCTTTTGTCTTTTTGTGAGGGATGTTTCTGGAAATGTTGTGGGAAGGCAGATTGGATAGAAATGACCTAAGCATTTGCCCATGTAAAGGAGTTTGGCTGGCATAATGTGGGAACGGTGGCATGACCAGGAATGAGGGCAGGGAACTGTCAAGTCATGATGCCAATTTGACAGTGTTGAGTGGGCAGAGGAACAGGAGGCAGGCGTTGACACGAGTGGGCAGTCTCACACGGCTGTGCAAAAGCTGGAGAGAGATGAGTGCAGTTAGTGCTTTGCTTGAAGTGACCTATTTAGGAATATTTTGAGACCAATATATAAGAATGTCAAGGAAGATTTTACCCCTTCCTGGGTGACCCTATTGAACATTCACATCTCATAAGTAAAAAGGATATACATAAAGTTTAATTAACTTTAATTAATGATTCATAAAATTCATTTAAAAAAAAGTGAACCAACATTTTAACATTTATCCCTTCTGGATTTCTGCTGTTCATATTGGTGTCTTGAGTCAAATGCTTTTTCCAAGAAAAGACAGTAGTTGCCTAGAATTCAGTCACGTCTCTTCAAAGGTTTATTGCTCATTAAATGGAGGAACATACTGAACCACGATGAGGTTAGCACAAATGCAGAAATTTCATAGAGTGAAAACACAGTTCTATAATTTTGCTATGAATACCAAGAATCCAGGTCATTAAAACTCAAGAATTTACTTGTTTATTTCTCTTGCTTTTCTGCAGTGGGTGGAGGCCCAGTTTATGTTGAAAGAATAAAGGTGGAAATGGGAACCACTGGGAACATAAAGGGATCTCTCCCTTTTTTTTCTTTTTGTTTTTGTCTCCAACTAGGCATTGTTAGCCAAGTATATTAAATGTGCCTTTCCTTCCATGATGTGAGGCTTTGTGAAATGCAGGAACTAAACCTGTATTGATGTGGGGGCTGCTGGCCTGGCCTGCATTTGATGCTGCTTAGACATCTCTGTGAATTGATTTGCTCATCTGGAAAGGAGATATACTAATATACTTACCAATTGGCTGTGAGGGCCAAATGAGAGGGAATGTAGACCAGGGAGTTTGAAAGCCTGAAGCTCATTGTGATGGGAGGAACATGTACTGTCTGGAAGACAATAGGACTAGCGATTGGAAAAGCTTGGTGTCTAGTCCTTGCACAAAAGTGTGACTTTGGGAGAGTAACTTAATGTTCCTTCAGGTTTGATTTCCTCATCTCCATAGGGAGATAATGGGATGGACCAATATGAGAGATTTTTCACAGGAATTTTCGTTTATCGAGCATGTTTTGTTTGCACTAGTTAGTATAGGTACTTAAAAACTCAATTTTAACAACATTCTACCTAGGTGCTTATCATTTTTATTTTTAAATATTTTTTAAAAACTTATAAATTTATTTATTTGAGAGAAACAGAGAGAGAAAGAGGGAGAGAGAGAGAGAGAGAGAGGGAAAGAATGGGTGTGCCAGGGCCTCCAGCCACTACAAACGAACTCCAGATGCATGCGCCACCTTGTGAATCTGGCTTATGTAGGTCCTGGGGAATCGAGCCTCGAACTGGGGTCCTTAGGCTTCACAGGCAAACACTTAACCACTAAGCCATCTCTCCAGGCCACTTATTATTTTTATTATGATAACAAAAGAGATACTTCAATAGCACTGGCACAATTGTTAAGAGCACTTCTTGTGCAAGCATGAGGACCTGAGGAGGCCTGAGAGATCATTGGAGTTCAGTCTCCAAGACCTACAGAAGCAACCATGGCCACAACGCTTTAGCCCTAGTCCCACAGGAGAGCAGAGATTAGAGAATCCCTGAGGTTTGTGAAAAAGCTGCCAGCTCCCAGATCAGTAAGAGACTCTGGCTCAAGTAAGAACAGACAGAAGAACAATGGAGCAGGACACCTGACTTTCTGATGGACACCACAAATGAGCCCACCAGGTGCTGCTGCAGGTGAGCACATAATGTACCACATCAGCACATACATGTGCATATAACACACACGCATGCACGCACACGCACACACACACACACACACACACACACACACACACACACACACAGAGAGAGAGAGAGAGAGAGAGAGCTTTAAGAAGTTCCAGGACCAGTCTACTTTCTCTCTATGTTCTGATTTTGGCTGGAGGTCTCTCCCTCATATAGACTCATATGTATCCATTGAGTGAAGGAGCCACAGTGGAAAAGGGGTCCTCTCAAGTTCACAAATCTTTCTTTTCTCATCTTCCAGCAAAAGGCTCCACCTTTGCTGTTCTTTCCCGTGTCGCGAATGTGACTTGTAAGGATGAACGGTGAACATACAGGCTGATAAGCTGATTCCGATGCAGAACAGACAGGAAAGCTCAAAGCTGTGCGATATTTTGTTTGCCATCATGATTGATTTTCAGAAAGAACCAGATCATTAAGAATCAAAATTATTCTTGAACTTGTGCATTCGTGCTCATTTTATTGTACGTCTCAAGTCTTGAGGTGCTCCACAGGGCATATAGACTACGCTGTGAGTGTTTGATGGACCAGCGGTTGTAAGCCCTCTGTCTCACTTACCTGCACCCTGAGGGGAGTGTGTGCATCATATGTATGTGCCATCCTTGCTCTCTTTTCTCCTTTTCCCCCGCTGTTCTTGGATTCCAGGCTGGTAGCCACCCCCTCCCCAGTAGTTATTAAAGACCAACAGGCCACACTATCCATCTCTTCTAGAATCTACCATCTCCCTTCCTTCCATGGCTATTTTTGTAGCTTTTTGTTCCAGTGACTCCTTACTTTGTCATTTTTTTGCCATCCACTCCATGTCTTGTGTGGATTCTACCTCCTGAATATTCTTCCCACCCCAACCCTGTCCATCCCCCACTAAGTGCCCCTGTTTCACAGGGTCAGTGGCTCTTGTCTTACAGAAATTTATGTTGCCACCAACATATAAATTTGATCTGTCATTCCCTCCAGGGCTCGCCATGGGGTTCCCCAGGCATGGGTAGACTCTTTAATTAGATGTATGGGGGCCTTTCTACAGGGTAGCTTCCAGCAGTGCTACCCCTTTGCTAACACCCCCTCCAGCATCCTTTGTTCTCTCTCCCCGCTCTGCTCTGCCTCTTCGGCCTGGAAACCTCCCTCCTGCCTGCCTCCAGGACTACTCGCCAGTGTAAGTGGTGATTTGTACACTTTCTCTTTTTCTCCCTAAATCTGTGACTCCTGTCTCTCCCCTGAGCCTGGCACACAGATGGATAATGACAATGACTGTTGTATTGAGTTATTCTAGTTACTTCTTTGGCTTTCCTACTCCACAATGCAAGCTACTGCTCACACAGGGCTTCTGAAACACTTGCTGTGTAAATAAATGTGTATGCTTGTATTTTTTTTTTTTCTCATGATTTTGAGCTCACAACTCTTACAGAAATCAGGTTTCTAGACTCTCAATAGCTGAATCACTGGGATGTTGCACTAGAATTAAATTTTTCTTCATTGTATTAGTTTTGTGGATTACTCTAGCACCTACTTTCTTTTGACATTTGGCTTTTATGAATAAACCATTAGGAGACAGGGATTCTAAAAAACGTGTCTTCATATCCAGGAAAAATGTTTTGCAAATTAATCAACCATTGCATGCATGTTGATCAATTATACTGATTTCCTTTGTGTTACAGAGGTGCTGTGCGAAATGTTTTAGAGGCTGCTGTATCAGAGAGGCCCTGTGGTTCTCCTCCTCCAGCAGAGGAGGGAATGGAGGCTGGGTAGGGTTAAATAGAACTCGGTCAAGGCCACACGGCTGTAAACTGCCCATGCCAAGACTCAAGGACAGTCCTATGTGATTCCAAAGCCAGTACCTTCCAGAGCATGATTGCCTGAGATAACTCTGGCTGCCTTCTCTGGCTTCTGCCGAATCCTTGTGTACATGCAAGGAGCTTTCATTATCACGGGAGCCAGGTGTCGCCTATTCTTCTTTATTCTTGAATAGTCTAAATTAAAATAAGGGCTGGAAAACTACCATGTGGCACAGTGCCTGTTTCTTTGTACAGCCTGTGAGCTCAGGAAGGCTTTTATATTTTCTTGTAATGGTTGAAAATATGAAATAAATAAGTTAAGATGCTTGCCTGTGAAGCCTGAGGACCCAGGTTTGATACCCCAGAAGCCATGTAAGCCAGATGCACAAGGTGGCGCATGCATCTGGATTTTGTTTGCAGTGGCTGGAGGCCCTGATGTGTTCCTTCTCTCTCTCTCTGTCTGACAAATAAATAAAACAATGTTTAAAGCATAATATTTTGTGAGCCATGATAGTTATGTGAAGTTCAGATGTCAGTGTCCACTGATAAAGTTTTATTAGATCATAATCATTTCACTTGCTTATGCACTGTCTGTGGCTGTTTTTGCACTGCATGGGCAGTTGAGTACTTGGGACCAACATGCATTTCCCTGATGGAAAGCCTTTTATAGAAAAGCATTTTTGGCTCTGTTCTGCACCTTGGAGGCAGAAGATGGTGGTGTATATACAGTTCTAAGCCCTGGGCAGGGCTAAAAATATTTTGTTTGTTATATTGTTAAGTTGTATACTTTTTTGTTGTTTGTTTTTGAGGAAGGGCTTACTGTAACCCAGGCTGACTTGGAACTTTCTATGTAGCCTAGGCTGGCCATGAGTTCCTGGTAATCCTCTTGCCATAGCCCCCAAGTGCTAGGATGACAGATGTGAGCCACCGCTCCTGGCTAGCTCTAGGTACATTGAGAGATCTGCTTTTGCCTATTAATCCAATTCTCCCTGGAGATCTAGGAAGTAACTTAAACATTCAGAAGTTACTTCTGTGAGTGCCTCACTGAGCATCATACCCTGAACTCTTCCATCCAGATATTACCACACAGAAGGGTGATCCCAGCCCTTTCATGTGAAGCTCAGGAAACGTGTTTTGCTTATAGGTTCTTGGTATTCTGTTGGACGCCTCATTACATTCCTCACTATGGAAACACAGCTTGCTCTCTTGTGGCCATTCCTCTTCCATCCATCTTTCCCTTCTTTTAAAAATTATTCAAGGGCTGGAGAGATAGCTTAATGGTTAAGGCACTTGCCTGCAAAGCCAAAGGACCCAGGTTTGATTCCCCAGTACCCACATAAGCCAGATGCACAAGGTGGTGCATGAGTCTGGAGTTTGTTTGCAGTGGCTGGAGGCCCTGGTGCGCCCAGTCTCTCTCTCTCTATCAGCTTCTCTCTCTCTTTAATAAATAAAATATTAAGAAAAAAAATTATTCCAACTTCATTTTGTCTCTCCTTTGCTTCAATTTGAAAGAGTCCTTATTTGCTGTTCCTGCCAGTTCTCGTCTTATTTTTTCCCAGGACTGAAAAATGATTCTCAGGAGTGATGTCATCTTTATGTTTATCTTTTCTCTATAGCATGACTCTGATTACATATGTGTATTTTAGTTTGCAAGTCGTGTTCTGAGGGAGCTGACTGTCATATCTCCATGAGAAGACCATGGCCAGTGTTAGTCTCAGCTAACCTGAATCGGTTTGTATGATGGCCGTGGAATGAATGTTCTGGCTTCTGTTGGGCCAAGCTTGGATCATGCATACATGTTCTATACGCTTTTCATAAATTTCATGTGAAATTAATGTGAATCAGATGGGTATACTTGTGAATTGCAAGATATACATACTCAAATAAACACTTATTTTCCTAGGAATACTCTGGGGGTGAGATCTTTGGAAATGGTATTCAGCCCAAATAACCCTAAGTGAGAAATCCTTTGACTGGAACATTGGGTGACCAGTATAGATTTTTAAGGAACAAATATTATTAGTAGTATTTAATTTTCTTCCCAGCATAAAAAATCTCATGGACTGAGATAAACTAAGGTATGATTTATGTTTTTTTTTTTTTTTAAATAGGGATACTTATGTGCTCAGTTAAGACTCTCTGGGGACATTTTGGACAGTGAGAGAAGGCAGGTATGGGAGATGTTGAGGGCTACTCAGCCATACCAGGTGGCAGGGCTATGAGGAGGTGGACGGAAAGTGAGTCCTGCCACTTCACTCAACCAGCTGCTAAGGAGAAAGGTCCAGTCACTCCAAGAAGACAAGGCCTGGGGGAGCTCCCCGATTCTGGAAGCAGCAGGGCTCATGGAGAACAACTTTTGGCTTTCATCTGAGCAGGCAGAAGTTGCAGACCAGCCATGGTTCAGTCCAAGCCCAGTGATGAGGGACCAGCAGAGATTGCGGAGGAGTCCGTGTTTCTGCAGAAGGAGCTAGGAGTCCCAGACATGGGGGAGGAGCTAACACTGCTTGGCTCTTAGAAGGCATTGGGGATACTGGGGAAATGTCTTTCAGTATGCAGACTACCTGAGAGGGCTGATACATTTATGAAGCTCCTGCTGCGTTTGGCTCGGTTCTAACTTTCATGGTTGTGGTAAGAATGAGACATTACATATGCAAAGAACTTTCCACCTAATAATGTTATAATTAATGGTGGTTTTAGTATGGTAGTCATTTGACAGATAGGTGATTAACATATTGTTTCAGAGTTGGTGTTCAGAGTCAGAGAGAACTGGTTGGAGTCCCAGCTTACCCATTGTAGCAGCTTGTGTTGGCAGACAAGTCTCTTCCCTTTGGCATGCCTCAGTCTCCCCTTCTGTCCAGTGGGATGAATAATAGCTATGACATCTGGATTCACTCTGAGGATTAAATGAGTTAGTGCAGGTGAAGGGATCAGTGCAGGGCTCAGCACATAATAATTGTGCAATGCTAGCTAATAACTTTCTCAGCTGATCTCCCGGCTGGGTCAGAAACAAAATTATGTTCCCCAAACCATTTTTTTAAATGTTTGAGACAAGATTTCATATTGCCAAGCTTGTTATATAGTCCAGGTTGGTTTCAAGCTTCTGATCCTTCTGTCTGTACCTCTTTCAAGTGCTAGAATTACAGGTGTGCCACCACAGCTGGCTTTGTGCAGTGCCAGGCATCCAACCCAGCGTTCTGTGCACGGCAGGAAAACCACTCTACCAACTGAGCTATTTCCTTAGCCCCCCCAACTTTTTTTTTTTTTTTTTTTGGTTTTGTGAGGTAGGGTCTCACTCTGGTCCAGGCTGACCTGGAATTAACTATGTAGTCTCAGGGTGACCTCGAACTCACGGTGATCCTCCTACCTCTGCCTCCCGAGTGCTGGGATTAAAGGCGTGCGCCACCACGCCCGGCCCCCTTGCTATTTTGAAAGGTGATCTCAAAAGTAGAAGGAAAGTAGGGAAAGGAGTCAGGGAGAGGAAGAAGCTGATAAAAGCCAAGTAAGGCAGATTACTGAAGACGTTTGAAACAATTATTCCTGGCTACAAAGATCAATAACAAAAGTGGCATTAGCCCAAGTCATGGGCAGATGTCCTTGAAGTATGCTGTGTGTGAGGCTGTAGTGGCCTTGGAGCCAGGTGGGGTTCTGGCAGTGTCTTTGGTGATAGTTCTTTTTATTAGGCATATGTGTCTAGATCCCTTCCTTCAGAACCTCCTTGTAGTTTTTGCTAGAGTTTAACACGAACATGGTCAGAGTGCTGAGCACATGCATTTTTTACGTACTACCCTTTGTGTATACATATATACATGTATGGGTGTGCATGCATGTTTGTGTGCATGTGGGTGCATGTGCACATGTGTGTTGTGTGTGTGTGGAGGCCAGATGTCAACATTGGGTGTCTCCCTCAATGTCTCTCTACCTTCATTTTTTTGAGATAGGGTCTCTCAATGAACCTGGAGCTCACTGATTGGGCCTAACTAGCTAGCTCCTGGAATCCCCTGTCTACCTCCCCAGTGCTGGGATTATATGTGAGGCCACCCACACCCCGCATTTTATGTGGGTGCTAGGAATCCACATTCAGGTCCTTCTGTTTGTGTGACAAGCACTTTACTCCCAAATTCATAGCAACTGCCATTTGATAGTTTCCAATTTTTAATATTTGACTGTCATTTTAAAATTTGCCTTCATATATTACACATATATATGTACATATATATGGCAGATCCGTCCATCATCACATAAATTGAATGATTTATTTAGTTGATCATCTGTGGTTTTGGAACCTATTTTTGCATTACATTGATTTTCTGTTAGTGTTTTTTTTTTTTTTTTATTACGAATTACATCCATTGCTTTGGACACAGTCTTGACACAGGGTTTGGTTTGTTCTCCAGATTTCTTCTCCCTACCCTCTGGATCCTTATTTATTTTTTTTTTTTTAAAGGCAAGCCCAACAGACTGGCCTTTTTTTTTTTTTTTTTTTTTTTTTTTTTTATGAGGACAGGGAGGGGAGAGAATCGGTGTGCCAGGGCTTCCAGCCATTATACTAGAACTCTAGATGCATGTGCCACCTTGTGTGCATGTGCGACTTTGTGCACTTGTGTCACCCTGTGCATCTGGCATACTTGGGATCTGGAGAGTTGAATATGGGTCCTTAGGCTTCGCAGGCAAGCGCCTTAACCGCTAAGCCATCTCTCCAGCCCCTTGTTTAAGTTTTAAGAATTTTCTCAAATGTTTTTTCAGACCCTGCTGACTCTGATTTGGTTTTCCTTGATCCACAAGCTGGCTTTTAGACACTAACTTGTATTTGTTCTTGCTGTTTGAGTCTCACATGTCCCAGGCTGGCCTTGAACTCACTATAGTGCTGAGGATGACCTATGCCTGACCCTCCTGTGTCTACCTCCCAAGTACTATGATTACTGGTATGCACCACCCTGCCTGCTGTGCAGTCTTGATTTTAATCTGAGCAATTATGTTCTCTTGTGGATAGAGTTCTTGACCTCAGTTTGCCCTGTTTCCAGAGATGCGATGTCATCAGAAAGCCACCCTGTAATAAGTGAGTTGTCTCCTCCTCTTCCCTTTCTTCCTCGAAGACTGTTTCTCCTGGGCTTACTTACTGTGGCTTCTCAACTTGGTTCTCAGGTTGAAACCGCCGGACCCTCTTCCTCTGTCTGCTGGTTTTCTCTTGTGCTCTTGCAAGAAAGTGGCCCCTGTGTGCCTGGTTTCAGCCCATCAACCCTGGCAGCGTGAGAAGGGAGAGGCTTAGATTGGTAGTTTAACTTTCTCAAAGTAATGCCACAGGCACCACTGGGGAACAGGGAGGGCCTTGCTCCACAACAGTGCTGCCAGGGTGACCTCTGACATCATGGACATCTTGTGTTAGCCACTAGCAACACAGCTATACGGAGCCTTTGAAATGTGGGTAGAGCGACTGAGACGTAGTTCTTTTTTTTTTTTTTTTTTTTTTTTTTTTTTGAGGCAGGGTCTCATTCTAGTCTAGGCTGACCTGGAGCTTACTCTGTAGTCCCAAGTTGGTCTCAAACTTTCTGCATTCCTCCTATCTCAGCCTCCTGCATGCTGGGATTAAACACATGTATTCCATCCTAATCCCAGCACAGCCTCCTGCATGCTGGGATTAAACACATGTACCAACACATCCAGCTTCTAAATTTTTTTAAAAAAATCATTACTTAAAAGTTAAATGGGGGCTGGAGAGATGGCTTAGTGGTTAAGACATTTGCCTGTGAAGCTTAAGGAGCCTGGTTTGATTCTCCAGGCCCCACGTAAGCCAGATGCACAGGGTGGCTCATGCATCTGGAGTTTGTTTGCAGTGGCTATAGGCCCTGGTGTGCCCATTCTCTCTCTCCCCTCTCTCTGTCTTAAATAAATAAATAAAAATAAAATCTTTTTTTAAAAGTTAAATGGTATGGGCTGGAGAGATGGCTTAGTAGTTAAGGTGCTTGCTTGCAAAATCTAAGGACCCAGGTTCAATTCCTCAGTACCCATGTAAAGCCAGATGCACAAAGTAGTGTATGCATTTGGAGTTTGTTTGCAGTGGCTAGAGGCCCTGGTGCACCCATTTTCTCTCTCTTCCTCTTTCTCATTTTCTCTCTCGCAAATAATAAAGTTAAGTAGTGTGTGCTGGATCACACACTGTGTTCAGATATCTTGTGTGCATTGTTTATCACTATGTTGTGAGCCCCACATATTAAGAACTTAATATTTATCTGCAGATGTAAAAGAATAGAGGGAGGAAGTCTTGCAGTGGCTTTCTTCACTGCTGGGCCAATAGCTCCTTTTCTTTTGGTGTGTCTGTTCCAAGTTACAAGGGTTACCCTGCCTTCAGCTGGACTTATTACAAGTGCTATTTGTAGGGAAATCTGTGAGACTACCACATCCACCCATTCTCTTTATTTATTATCCTATGATAGGTGCCAGTCTGGCCAATGCCATCTACCAGTTCCTCAGGAGTTCCTGCCTGCTCTCCCTCTTCCAGAATTTTTCAAAGCTACTGCCAGGCAGTTGGGAGTGGCCCCATTTCCAAAGTCAGTCTCTGTGTTGTTTAACTTTATAACCCTTTTGGTCATTCGGGGAAAGCTTTGGTGCTAAGGAGGGAGGCAGGACTCAGTCATGTTTGAGTCAGAATCTTATCACACTTCCATCTGTTTTAATGGGCTTAAGATGTCTGGATGGAAACTGCCCTGAAAGCACTACACTTAATGTTCATATTCATATATTAATGCTACTCTCACTTCTGGTTAGAGAAGCTTCTCTTTTTAGATGGTGATGACCACTGGGATGACTCAAAAGGCAACAAAGTGCTGAGCAGAAGGGATGGAGGAGTGCCCAGCACTGAAACACCTCTATCACACCCTCCAAGGCTCAGGGTCCATTGTGGAAGAGGTGGTGGAAAGAATGTAAGAGCCAAAGAAAGGGTACCACTCCTTATAATGCAACTGTCTAGACAGAATTGGCCTTGATATCCATGACCTCACAGTGCCTAGTAATACCTTCACAAGACCGTCATAATAGAAGAAAAAGATGATGACATCAAATTAAGAGAGAGACTAATAGAGGGAAGAGATATGATGGAGAGTGGAGTTCTGAAGGGGAATGGGGGAGGGGAGGAAAAAAATCATGATTTATTTTCTGTAAGTATAGAAGTTGTCAATAAAAAATAAAAAATTTAAAAAAAGGTATCTGGATGGGAAAGTTTTCCTTTCCTTCAAGTCTTTTCTGCTATTTATATCTTTCAGCATTGTAAAATGACCCCTTGAAGTCTCTCCTTCTGCCTTCTGCTTTAATTCCACTCAGACAGATGATAATATTGCTTTCTGACTTAATATTTCCCTCACATTTGCCCTCCCCTTTCAGTACAGCACTACAGTGCCATTGAAATTTTTTTGTTTTTATTTGTATTTATTTATTTGAGAGTGACAGAGAAAGAGAGTGAGCAAGCGAGAGAGAACATGTGCACCAGGGCCTCCAGCCACTGCAAATGAACTCCAGATGCATGCACTACCTTGTGTATCTGGTTTACATGGATACTGAGCAATTGAGCCTTGAACTGGGGTCCTTAGGCTTCACAAGCAAATGCTTAACCACTAAGACATCTCTCCAGCCCTATAGTGCCATTTTAGTTATAGATGTTGCAATATTTTATATTTTACTGTCTCAGACTTCATGTTGCTGGCAGAAAACACCCAACCAAGCAGCTTGTGGGAGGAAAGGGTTTATTTTAGCTTACAGACTTAAGGGAAAGCTCCATGATGGCAGGGGAAATGATGGCATGAGCAGAGGGTGGACAGCACCTCTGGGCCAATATCAGGTGGACAACAGCAGCAGGAGAGTGTGCCAAAAAGTGGCAAGGGGAAGCTGGTTATAACACCCATAAGCCTGCCCCCAACAATACACCTCCACACACAAGTTTATGGTGGATACCTGAGTCACAGGCAATTTATGTGTGAGCCAGTTTTGATGGTCTTTACCTGTGTGTGTATAGTACATGCATGTATTTGTGTGGGTACACGTGCGTGTGTGTGGTCAGAAGTCAACATTGGGTGTCATCCTCAGTTGCTCTCCATATCTTTTCTTTATTCTTTTAAAATATTTTAAAAATATTTTATTTATTTATTTATTTATTTATTTATTTATTTATTTATTTATTTATATGAGAGAGAGAGTCACAGAGAGAGAGATGGGGAGGGGGTGGAGAATGGGCATGGTAAGGTCTCTAGCCACTGTACATGAACTGCAGATACATGTATCACCTTGTGAATCTTGATTTACATGGATCCTGAAGAATTGAACATGGCTCTTTAGGCTTCACAGGCAAGTGCCTTAACCTCTAAGCTATCTCTCCAGCACTCTTCCTTTCTTCCTTCCTTCCTTCCTTCCTTCCTTCCTTCCTTCCTTCCTTCCTTCCTTCCTTCCTTCCTCCCTTCCCTCCCTCCCTCCCTCCTTCCCTCCCTTCCTTCTTTCTTTTCTCTCACTCTCTTTCTTTCTTTCTCTCTCTCTCTTCCTTTCTTTCTTGACAGTCTTTTGTTGAACCTCGAGCTTGCCCATTCAGCTAGACAAGCTACTCAATAAGTGGATCCACCCATCTCTGCCTTCCCAGTGTGGGATTTTAAGTGTATACGGCCGTACCTGGTATTTTATGTGGGTGCTGGGGATGGAACTCAGATCCTCATGCTCATGTGGCAAGGACTTTATCCACTGAGCTCTCTCTCCTGACTCTCTTGCCTATGAAGAGATTTAAACCATGGACTTATTGATGTACTGGTATGCCTGCTCACCTGCCATTTATCTTCCCTTAAACAGTTCTGCCTTTCCATTAGTGATTGCTTTTAATTTTATCTTGTACCTTTTATTGACAACAGTTATCTCATCTCTACTTTGAGCAATGGATTCAATGAGTTTTCCAAAATCCTTATTAAACATTTATGAAATTTGCTTAAGTCAGGAAAGAAATAACCTTTTCATTTTTTTGGATAAACAATCCCATATTGCTTTTTTTTCCTTTTAGTCTGATGGTTTTTGCTTATTTTACTACATCACTTTTTCCCACAGAATTATGACAATGTGCTCTAATGCCATTCAAGTTATCATTTAATAAATTATTTTAATGATTTTCACATCTCTTTTTATAATCCTCATAAATTATTCTTACATTTATATTAAGTTGTCTGATGCTCACTTTGCCATTTTGAGTTCTTGTTTTGTCTTGCTGTGACTTGAAGCACATTTCAAGCATGGCTTTTAAAGAGGCCATATGTTTTCTGAGACTTTGCATATTTAAAACTTATTCTTTAATTGTCTTCTGTTATAAACAGCAATGTTTCAATAGTTTTGAGTCACAAGGTTTTTTTAAATTTTCAAAATGTAAATACTGCTGTACTATCCTCTGAGAGCCATTTATCAACTATTTATCAATTATCTATCTATCTATCTATCTATCTATCTATCTATCTATCTGTTATCTGTTATTTTTTGCAGTGCTTAACCTAGGACTTCATGCATGCTAGGCAAGCACTATGCCACTGAACTATAGTCCCAGGCCTCTTCTGACATCTCTTATTGGGGAGAAAATATTGAGCATTGAGGTCATTATTATTTGCATTTTCTTGCAGATTCATTCTTTCTCTGTCCCTACTATCCTTTAATTCTTTTTTGTTTGCTTGCTTGGAGGTCTCCTTGTGCAGCTTAGGCTGGCTGTAGATTCTCCCTCCATCCACCCATCTTAACCCTCCCAAGTTCTGGGATTACAGGTGTGTGCCACCATGACTAGTGGCCATCATTTTTGAATTCTCATATGACACCATTAATTTATTCTTGGCATGAAAATGTCACCAGAATGTAAGACCAGAATTGAACAGCGACTCTCATTAATTTTGCTAATATATGACAAGCCATGCCAAACTGAAGTCTGATTTCATCTGGGAGTATTCTGCCAAGTGCTGCTCACCGTCTCTGCACTGTCTGAGTCTTTTTTTTTTTTTTTTTTTTTCTGGGGAGCTAAAGTTATGCATGGGTTGGATGTTTGTCTTTTGTTCCCTCATCTGTTCATTTAGTTGCCTTAAAACCTTTGGGGAAGAATAGAGGTTATATGATAAAAACTGTTACCTTCATTATTCTAATTTTGTTTTTAGGTCTTTTGCCCCATTTCTGAAGGTATTTCTCCTTTTCATTGACTATATTTTTAGCATTATGCTGTATATTGAATTCACCTTTTGCTGCCTACCCAGTAAACATTTTATTATTAAATATATGTTGAACATATGGAAAACAACAGGGTGAAAACAGTTCATGTGCCCGTGCTCTCATAGGTCTGGCAGTTGCATGTACCTATCCCCTGTCACATGGGTCTGGTGATTGTGAATGTTCTGCCATCTTTTCATCACCTTTTTTTCTTGACATTTTAAAGGAAATTTCATAACATTACATCCATAAACACTTGAATATGTACATCTAAAAATTAGTAGCCTCTCCCTGCTTAGCTATGTTACCATTGTCACGATATGTCTCAAGTGGCCATCTATTTTCCAATTTCCTAGTTCTCCCCACATATCTTTCATAGCTGGCTAGTGCATACCTGCTTTCTTTTTATTTGTGACAGGGTTCCAGACCTTGAACTCACTGTGTAGTGGTAGATGACCTTGTACTTTTGATCTTCCTCTCTCTGCCTCCCCAGTGCTGGAATTATAGACATGTGTGGTGCTCACCGGAGCTTAGGTGACCCCAAACAGCTGTATCACTGAAAAGTCTCACCCACATATGGGTGTTGACCCCTTAAAGCTACATAGATGGAGTCCCCCATTCAGTTAACCTTCTGATTCCTGGACACTATAGTCTAGCACTTTCCACACATCATTTGTGCAATTGGTGCAGAATTACATAGAGCTGGGAGGGGGCACAGGAGGAGTGGCTGGAAACTTAGGTGAGAATCTAATGTCCCTCCCCAACCCCTCTTTCTAGGGTGGAATGTCTACAGTCCTGGCCTTAGATCTTATGATTACTATCTCAGTGGATGGTCACATCTGCTTTGATTTTTTTAAATTTATTTTTGGAGAGAGACAGAGAGAGAGAGAAAGAGAGGGACAAAGATAGAGATGGGCACACCAGCAGTCTCTCAGCTGCTGTGAACGAAATCCAGATGTGTGCGCCCCCTTGTGGTCAAGTGCGGCATTGCGCCCTTGCCTCACTTTGCATCTGGCTAAACGTGGGACCTGGAGATTGGAACTGCTGGAGATTGGAACCAGCATTCTTAGGCTTAGCAGGCAGGCGCCTTAACTACTAAGCCATCTCCCCAGCCCTCTGCTTTAATTTTTAACACAGCAATGGCTGTATTATGACTGGAAGACTGCCTTCCACAGCCCAGGTTCTTATCAGGAAGTTTTGAGTTAGGCCATTTTCACAAAGAGCAGTGTCATAAACATCTTAAGTCAGAAGATGAATAAATGGATGGCTGATTTGCTCGAGTAATACGGACAAACCAGCTATACCTTACCTGGATGTCTTACCAGCGATGAATAGACTGGTGGTGGGGGAGGGTGTTGGGAACAACAATCAGTTGAACAACCATTATCAGAACAGAAGCCCCACAAGAGGTTGTAGACTTTAGTAACACAAGGGAGGAGGTGCTATATTAGCAACAAATACTGATTAGTCAGCACTTGGTGTTTGCTGGGGAGAGTCTGGGACTGTGCATAAGAGACAGTTAAGACAGAAGTCCCTGTGTGTGTCAAGGGGCACAAACATAAATGGATGACTTCAGAGTGTGGTGACAAGTGAAGTCACAAGAAGAACAGGACCACAGCGAGACACTGGCTCCTCATAGCTGCATTTGCATCTCAAGGCTTCCTTTGTGATATCATTACTTATTCACTACTAAAGGCAAGTGACAGTCACAGCCAGTGTGATCTCTTGAAGATGACATGTAGGCTGAGTCTGGGATAATGTTAAGGAAATTGGCATCACAGATCAAGAGGAACCCCTTTCCACCCATGGCTGGCACAAGCCCCGAACTCACAGTTCAGTAGTGTCTTGAATGAGGGGCCAGACTGTGTGGACTCCCGTGTGGAGATACCAAATGGAAGTAACTAGGAAGGATCTGGGAAAATTCAGTAGGAGACAAGTCTCCTTCCTCAACATACATGGCTAAATATCTTTACCTCATCAGCATCACATGAAGTGATGTTTCTAGTCTGTATTGTTTTGGAATTTAATTTTATCATTCCTTCAAGAGTCCTGACCTATTTCTCCAGCGAGGCAGATCTCTCATGTGATGATGTGGATAATATTTAGAGGAGCTGGCTGAAATTCAAAGTCAGAAATACACATGGTATTTGCAGTATTTCAGGAGGTCAGCTGGTTTTCAAGCAAGCCTCGGGTGTGAAAGGTGCTCCAAGGTGTGTGTGTGTGTGTGTGTGTGTGTGTGTGTGTGTGTGTGGCAAGGAAAAAGAAATGTCAATGGAAGGAACTTTTAAGAAACTGGCATTTGCACTTGATGCCCATTCATATTCACTTTCCCCTTTTTCTTTTCAGCTTTGGAGATCAAAACCTCTTCTTATTGGAATTATTTTTTATTTTGTAACTGACTCATAAAAATTGCACATATTTATAAGGTTCCTTGTGATGTTTTGGCACAATTACATTCTGTACTGATCAAACCAGAATGAGTGTGTCTATTTAAACATTTATCATTTTTTTAATGACGGAAACATTCAATGTGTTCTCCCATAGCTTAAAAACATAGTGGCATATTAGGGCTGGAGAGATGGCTTCGTGGCTAAGGCACTTGCGTACAAAGCCAAAGGACCCAGGTTCAATTCCCCAGGACCCATGTAAGCCAGATACACAAGGTGGTGCATGCGTCTGGAGTTCGTTTGCAGTGGCTGGAGACCCTGGCATGCCCATTCTCTCCCTCTCTCTCTCTCTCTCTCTCTCTCTCTCTCTCTCTCAAACAAACAAGGCATAGTGGTGCACGCCTTTAATCCCAGCTCTTGGGAGGCAGAGGTAGGAGGATTGCCGTGAGTTCGAGGCCACCCTGAGACTACATAGTTAATTTCAGGTCAGCCTGGGCCAGAGTGAGACCCTACCTTAAAAAAAACAAAAAAAAAAAAAAAAGTGTTATATTAGGTCACTCCATAGTGAAATTGCACATCAGAATCGTCTTCTTTACATCCGCCAGTTTGTCTTCCTTGCTGTGAACGAAATCCAGATGTGTGCGCCCCCTTGTGGTCAAGTGTGGCATTGCACCCTTGCATCACTTTGCATCTGGCTAAACATGGGACCTGGAGATTGGAACCACTGGTGATT
This sequence comes from Orientallactaga sibirica, assembly GCA_036365145.1. NCBI lineage: Eukaryota > Metazoa > Chordata > Mammalia > Rodentia > Dipodidae > Orientallactaga > Orientallactaga sibirica. The sequence goes on along the minus strand of JAEOAD010000031.1, from coordinate 3,153,128 downwards.
GGAACCAGCATTCTTAGGCTTAGGAGGCAGGCGCCTTAACTGCTAAGCCATCTCTCCAGCCCCCACCTTAGTTTTTGAGACAGGGTTTCTTGTTGAACTTAGAGCTCATCAGTTTGGACAGACTATTTAGCCAGTAAGACTCAGGAATCCTACTTTCTCTGTGTCCCCAACACTGGGATTTCAGGAGCTTGCCACCATGCCTGGCTTTTAAATGAGTGATGGATATCTGAACTCAGGTCCTGTATCCACTGAGCCATCTCCCCAGCTCCATATTCAGTTTTTAAAAAGTGCTTCATTTCTGTAATCATGACTTCATCATTTTTGTTTTTAAGTGTAATTATATATATGCATATATATGTATGTGCATGTATGTGTGTATGTCTTTTTGGATTGTTTTGAGACAGGGTCTTGAATAGCTGGCCTTGAATGCACTTTGTAGCTGGGATTATCTTGAACTCTTTATCATCCTGCATCTCCAAGTAATGAACCACCATGTCCAGCTCCTTTTTAAAAATTTATTATTTATTTATTTGAGAGAGAGAGAGAGAGAGAGAGAGAGAGAGAATGGGCATGCTAAGGCCTCCAGCACTGCAAAAAAACTCCAGACACATGTGCCACCTTGTGCATCTGGCTTATGTGGGTACTGGGGAATTGAACCTGGGTCCTTACGCTTTATTGACAAGCATTAATTGCTAAGCCATTTTTTCTGCCCCCAAATTTTTATTTATTTGCAAGGAGAGAGAGAGAGAGAGAGAGAGAGAAAAAATGGGCACAGTAGGGCCTCAGCCACTGCAAACGAACTCCAAATGTACATGCCACTGTGCATCTGTCTTTATGTGGGTCCTGGGGAATTGAATCCGGGTCCTTAAGCTTTGCAAGCAAGTGCCTTAACCACTGTGCAATCCCTTCAGCCCCTATCTCCTTTTTTGCATTTGAAACCTCAATTTCCAACCTAGTTGAAGCCTGTGCCTTTAGTGTGGGCAGAGATGGGATCCTAGCCCTGGCAGTGGAGGAGGGCAGGGGTCAGGGCTGGGGTGCCCTCCCTCCTCCTCCAGAAGATGCTCAAGGAGGGGACAGGGAGGGTAGCTGGAGAGGCAGGCTTTTAGTAGATGATGTATTCCTGCCTTGCCCTGCTCCCTCTGCTGCTAGAGGCTTGTCTGACGATGTGTTGAAGACCCTGCAGATGATGTTGAGTAGAACTTAGGATGGTCCCTCTGTTGCTGACGATTCTCCTCCTCCAGAATGGCACCTTAGTCTCCATTTGGTTCTACAAGTAGTATATAATGCCATCTCTGTCCTTATAACTCACCTCTGAAGGTCACTGGGCAGCCCCATGCTTCTTTTGCTGTCTCCTCACCCCAGCTAGCACCTTCTTGTTAAGTCAGAGGAACCTCTGAGATCTTTTTACATACTCTCTGAGGGCAATGGAGAACAGTGTTTCTTGAGGCACCTCTAATCTTTGCAAGTGAGTATTTTGGGGTTCTGATGACTTGGCCTTGGAGAAAGGATCTGAGAAGGGAGGCAGGCAGTAATGATAGTTCCCAGCATGGGGAACGTTTCATTTGATTTAATCTGTCTTGTAACCGTATGGAGTAGACATCTCCATCTTCTAGACTGGGGATCTGAGGACCAGTGTGGTTATGAATTGTCCCAGGTCACTTAGTTTCCTAGTTGGCAGATCCAGGGTTTGAACCTGGCCTTCCTGACATAGGGTTGCTGTGTTTCTCCTCTCACCCCTGAAGTCCTCCTTTCTTTTCCTCTCTTCGGTCCTCTCCCGAGATGAGTGGCAGGATGTCAATGAGCTCAGGAGCATTTTTGGTGTCTCTTGCTAAGTGAGGTGTGGGGTAGCTGGCATCATGCCTGACAGCGGGTTGGGGGATCTAGGGGTGGGATACTGCAAGCGAGCTCTTGGTCCTCCTCTTTGAATACCAGCTGTGCTTTAGGGTCAGTAGGCAAGTTCCATGCAACTTGTCACTTAGCTCAGCTGTGCTGACGGGTGGGGCTCTCTTCCTGAAGCTGTTTTCCAAAGCTGGATATCTTAGGGCCTCACTTCATCTCTTGCCTGTCCGCATCCCATGCAGGGCATCCCCCTCTCTCAAACCCCATCCTCCTTGTTTTTTCTGTCTCCTGCACACCTCAAGCCCAAGAGTGCCAGGACTTGCTGGCGAGAACCTTGCTGCCATGCTGATGTTACACACCTATGGCTCTGGCTTCAGGATCAGAATGTCCATGATTAGTTTTGTCCCAGGATGTCCACCTCTTCTTCTCTTCATGGTGGTTCTTGTAGACCCCCTGAGGTCCAGATACCCCTTAGCATCAGCCCTTGCTTTTCCTGTTCCTCTTCATTGTCAATCTTGTCTATCCTGATACTTACTCAGACTTGCCTCTTGACATCCTCCAACTCTCTCTCCACAGCCTCCCTCATCTTGTTCTTGATTGCCAGGCTTTCAAAGCATGCTTCATATTTCTTTTTTAAAAATGTTTTTATTAAAATATTTTATTTATTTTCAAGGAGAGAGAGAGAGAGAGAGAAGAAAGAGAGAATGGGGGCACCAGAACTTCTAGCCTTTGCATCTGGCTTTACGTGGGTACTGGGGAATTGAACTCAGGTCGTTGGACATTGCAGACAAGTACCTTAACTGCTGAGCCATCTCTCCAGCCCCTTCATGTTTCTTCTGTTTTTTTCCTTGTGTGCAGGCATGTGTATGTATGTGTTCATATATATGTGGGCACACGCATGTGTGGGTGCACTTATCCTTAGTTGCTCTCCATCTTAATCTTTGAGACAGAGTCTCTCATTGAAACTAGAACTCTCTAATTTGGCTAGACAAGATAGCCAGTCAACACCAGGTTTCCTCCTGTCTCAGCTTTGCCAATGCTGGGATTCTAGCTAGCTAGCAGGGAGGAAGGAACCTTCCAGCTCATTGCTAGATTGATGTCTCAGTGTCCTGAGAGTGAAGTATATGGTGTGTACAGCAACGAGATCTTACTGTTGACCAAGAGCGTTGATCATGGCCTGTGTTTTGAGGGGCTCAGGAGCCTCCCTGATCAACTCCATGGGAGGTTTCTTACTCCTAGTGTGGAGATTTTCTTGTAACAACTTCTGACCTCTGAATACAGCATTCTCAACTCCTGCAGGCTACTTCTGTCCAAACTCTCCTTTCTCTCCTTTAAAAAAATTACATTTTGGGGCTGGAGAGATTGCTTAGTGGTTAAAGATGCTTGCTTGCAAGGCCTGACTACCTGGGTTTGATTCTCCAGTGCCCACATAAAGCTAGCTACACAAAATCATACATCTGGGGTTTGGTTGAAGTAGCAGGAGGACATGGTGCATCCATTTCTCTCTTTCTCTTCCTTCCCTCTTTCCCTCCCTTCCTCTCTCTGTGTTTATAAATAAATAATAATAAAATAAAAATCACATTTTTAGCTAGTTAAAAGAAGAATTGGGGGTCTACATGGCTTATTCATAAAGTCTCCTCCATCTCCTTCCTATGGCTAGAAATTGCAAACCCAACCTTCTTTGCTGGGCTAGGAGCTCTGTCCTGGACTCTTCAGTTTTCAGGGCTGGCTTCTCAAGTGAAACAAGCTGAGTGAGCTCAGTTGAGTCATTTAACTTCTCTGTATCTCGGTTTCTGGAGAATAAGCATAACCTGCCTTAAAGAAAAGATGCAATGATTACATTCAATATTGAAAGCAAAACTCTTGGCAAATGATTCCATGTGTAGCAGTTCCTGCCAAACACTGTCTTTTGTTATTGCTGCCACAAGCCGCTCATCCTTCATCTCTGAGTGTCTTAGCTATTTCCTCTAGCATTGTGTTAAACACTCCCTCCATACCACAGGTTTGCAGGGTTTGCCACCTAACTGCTCTGAGGTCTGTCAGTAACAGGGTTCTCCAAATTACTGCTTCAGGAGGAGGTTTTAGAGCTTATCCCCCTACCTTGTCACCTCCCTACTCTGTTCTGTATTCTCCCTACCATCCTCCCCCTGCCTCCCCCCCACCCCACCTGGGCCATCTTCCACTGCTGCCACAGGAATCTTCCTAAAATACAGATCTGATTATGTCACTACCAAAGTTCTTCAGTGGCCCTTCATTATAAACCTGAACAACAACAACAACAAGATAGTTTTAGAGGGAGTCTTATGTAGCCATGGCTGGTCTTGAATTCACTGTGTCGCTGAGAATGACCTTGAACTTCTAATCTGATTCTTTTGCCTCTACCTCCTGAATGCTGGGATTGAAGCCAGTATCTAACCCAGGGTTTCCAGCATACTAGGCAAGCTCTCTACTAACTGAGCTACATCCTCAGACCAAAGTTATTTTAATGTAGTAGGATTTATTAGTTTCCCATTTTCACTTTAACATGGTTGTGAAAAGTAGTTTTGTTTGCTGTTCCAATTATACTTTCTGAATTTGAGATCATCTTTAGGTGATTTTTAGACAAATGTACATTTACATGTTGGTTTTATTTGGATGGTTTCATTAAAAATACTCATCAGGGGCTGGAGAGTTGGCTTAGCAGTTGAGGCATATGCCTGCGAAGCCTAAGGACCCATGTTCGATTCTCCAGGTCCTGTGTAAGCCAGATGTGCATGGTGGCACATGCGTCTGGAGTTCATTTTCAGTGGCTAGAGGCCCTGGCATGCCTATTCTCACTCACTCACTCTCTCCCCTTCTTTGTCTCAAATAAATAAATAAATAAATAAATAAATAAATAAATAAATAAAAATAAAATCTTTATTTAAAAAATACTTATCTAGATGTTAAAAAATGTTTTATTTAATGCATCTCCCCACTTTGGACTGTGGCTTTTCTTGCCATGAGCCTTTGAATTCTTTTATGTCCCTTAGCAATATTTTGTAGGTTTTATTTCAATGTCACTCTAGCACATTTTCCATATCTATTCTAAGTCCTTCATGTTTGTTGTTACTGTTGTGGGTGGCCCTTTCTCAGTGTGTTAGAACACACTGCTTATCAGGCCCCAACTTCCTTACAGATCAGAGCTTCTGAGTCACCATTAGAGGTTTTCTGTAACTTCGCCAAAAACTAAATTCCCTTAGTGTTATTGCTTACGTTTGAAAACAAATCCTCATACTTATTATTGTTTTTATTATTATTATTTTGGATTTTCTTTTCTTTCTTTTTGGTTTTTCAAAGTAGAGTATCGCTCTAACCCAGACTGACCCGGAATGCACTACGTATTCTCAGGGTGGCCTTGAACTCACTGCCATCCTCCTACCTCTGCTACCCGAGTGCTGGGATTAAAGGTGTGTACCACCATGCCCAGCTTATTTTGGTTTTCAATGAAGGTTATCACGCTAGCCCAGACTGTCCTGGAATTCACTATGTAGTCTCAGGCTGGCCTCAAACTCACAATGGTCCTCCTATCTCAGCCTCCCAAGTGCTGGGATTAAGGGTGTGTGTCACCACACCCGGCTACTTATTTTTAATTAATCATCTTTACTGATATATCTTACTGTTTACAATTTTTATTTTATTTTATTTTTATTTATATATTTTAGAGAATGGGCATGGCAGGGCCTCCAGCCACTGCAAACGAACTCCAGACACACGCACCCCCTTGTGCATCTGGCTAGCATGGGTCCTGGGGAATTGAACCTGGGTCCTTTGGCTTTGAAGGCAAGTGCCTTAATCACTAAGCCATCCCTCCCACCCAGTTTCTAATTTTTTAAGTGATTCATCTTGGATCTTCCTGGTCCTCATTTATTCACACATGATCCATGCAGTGCCCACGAAGTACCAGACAAATTTCTAGGCTCTTGGAATGTATGTGTGAATAAAACTGATAAATGTACCAATATGGTAAGCTCAGAAATGATAAGAACTCTTGGAGGAAGAAAGTATGGAGGAAAGAGAAGCTGGGTCAAGGGTTCTAGAGGAGGGGGTAGGCAGCAGCATAGGCCTTGTGGAGTGAGGAAGCTGGCTATACAGACATCTGCTGGAAGTGTGTGCTGGGCAGCGGGAAGAGCCTGTGAAGAAGCGTGACTGAAGTGTGTTGAGGAGCATGGAGGGAAGGTGAAGGTGCACCACTGGCCAGGGAATGAGGATTGGGACCCAAAAGGGAAGTTAGGCCTTGCTGCAAGGACTTTATCTCTGACAGCGAGGCAGAAGACGAGCCTCTGCAGGCGTCTGTGATTCTGCAGGGAACGATGGACATAAATCATGAGTAAGTTTCTGGTCCTCTATGGAGAAAGGACTTGCGAAGTACAGGGTGGAAGTAGACTATGGGTAGGAGGCTGTAACTAAAGCAGCTCGGCCAGCATCTTACTGTGGAATAAACGCTTGACAGATTTATGGAAAGAATGTTGTTAAAAATACACATTGAAGCTGGGCATGGTGGGGCACACCTTTAATCCCAGCACTTGGGAGGCAGAGGTAGGAGGATCACTGTCAATTCGAGGCCACTCTGAGAATACATAGTGAATTCTAGGTCAGCCTGGGCTAGAGTGAGATCCTACCTTGAAATATATATATATAATATATAATATATATATATATATTATTTTATTTTCTTCATTTGAGATTGAACCCAGGGCCTTGGGCATACTAGGGAAGCATTCTACCACTGAGCTACATCCTCAATCCCACTGAACATTTGAGTGTGTATTAAAAACCTATTTAAGGGCTGGAGAGAGGCTTAACAATTAAGGTGGTTGCCTAAGGGCCCAGGTTCAAATTCCCCAGTACCCATGTAAACCAGATGCACATGGTGGCACATGCATCTGGAGTTTGTTTGAAGTGGTTGGAGGCCCTGGCATGTCCAGTCTCCCTCTCTCTCTCTCTCCCTCAAATAAAAAAAAAATCCCATTTAAAATATCTACACATATCTTGAGAAAGAGCTAGGACAGGAGTAGGGGCCACTTTACTCAAGGCTTGTTCTGAGTGAGAAGATGGGGGAAGGTGAAGGGTAGTGTTGTGGTTTGAATTAGGTTTCATGTTCCATAATTTCATGTGTTTTGAATGCTTAATTTCTAGCTGGTGGCAGTTTGGGAATTGGAATCTTGCTAGAAAAGGTATGTTGTTGAAAGCAGGCTTTGGGGTCTTATAGCCCTCCTTGCTAGAATTTGGCTTACTCTCCTGCTGCTGTTTTCTGCATGCTGTAACAGACCTTGCCATCATGGAGCTTCCTCTTGAGTCTGTGCCAAAGGAAACACTTTCCTCCCACCAGCTGCCTTTGAGCCTGTGCTTTTTGCTAGCCATGAGAAGGTGACTACAACAGGCAGCTTGCCTTGGAGTGACAAGTGTGGGGGGGACAGTGTCTTATAGTTGAAGCTCAGAATTTGGAAGTACATTCTTTTTAATTAATTAATTTTCAACATATTTATTGGCCATATTCCCATTGGGTAGAAAGAGAAGTTTTTAAAAACTTTTTTTTTTCAAGGTAGGGTCTCGCTCTAACTGAGGCTGGCTTGGAGTTTACTATGTAGTCTCAAGCTGGCCTCAGACTCACAGTGATCCTCCTATTTTAGCCTCCCAAGTGCTGGGATTAAGCGTTTTAATTGCCTATTTTCATAAATGTACATAATGTATTTTGATCATAATCCCCTCTGATTACCTTCTTTTTTGCTATCCATCCCCCACTCTCTTCCACTGAACCCCTTCTTCCAACTATTCTCTCTACTATTTTGATGACTTTTGGGTGTTTTTTTTCCCCTCCATCATCCATGAAAGAATGTTGATGAGCTCAAAGTTGTGCAGATCTTGTGCAAATAACTACAGTCGCTGTGAGGTCGTGAATGCAACAGCTACTTCGTGTCCGGAAGACAGTGTCCAAAGCGCTCCTCCCCATCTTCTGCCTCTTATACTCTTTCTGCTCCTCTTCCACAATGAGGAAGTTCATTTTGGGCCAAGGGCCCTCCACCAACACTGGAATGGGCTTGGGGGTACCAAGGATGTGTGGATTTCAATTACAAATGCCTATAGGGTTTCTGTATTCCCTTCCTAGAAGCTCTTTATTCAGGAGACCAGAACTACTCAGAAATATATGGCTCAACTAAGAGTGGGGGGATGGAAAACTTTGATTTTTAAGGTAAGACTTCGTATTTCCAATCCAGTTTTATTGGTGTGATAAATGTTTACTGTTACGATTAACTGGTGGGTCACCAGTGGTTCCTAAATTTAAGCACAACATTTGCCTACTTTTTTTTTTTTTTTTTGGTTTTTCGAGGTAGGGTCTCACTCTGGTCCAGGCTGACCTGACCTGGAATTCACTGTGTAGTCTCAGGGTGGCCTGGAACTCATGGCGGTCCTCCTACCTCTGCCTCCCGAGTGCTGGGATTAAATTTCATTGTTAAAGGAAGGAGACACCCAGGCTAGTGGCTCACGCCTATCAGCCCAACACTTGGGAGAGTGAGGCAGGAAGACTGCTGTGAGTTTGAAGCCAGCCTGAGCTACCTAGAAGTTGAGGTCTGGGCAAGCTTGTGATCTCGAGTTGAGATCCTGTTTAAAAAACAAAATAAAGCAGGGCGTGGTGGTGCATGCCTTTAATCCCAGCACTGAGGAGGTGGATTGCCATGAATTCAAGGCCAGCCTGAGTCTACATAGTGAATTCCAGGTCAGCCTGGGCCACAGTGAGACCCTATTTCAAAAAAAAAAAAAAAAAAAAAAAAAAAAAAAAAAAAAAAAAAAAGAAAAGAAAAAAGAAAAACCAAAATAAAAAGGAAAGAGAGTTCTTTAACCAATATGCTATTTTTATACTACTTCCTTAATTACCCACAAATGTGAATAATTCATACAATGAGCTGTGGAATACGTATACATTACCCTGATGTTGCCTCGATGGGGTTTTCAGTTACTTTGTAGAGATTATTCTTCTCCTCCCCCTCTTCACAAAACCTAACTTAAATTACATTGTTTTGGAAAACTTCAACCAAAAAACACCGCTCAAATATATTTGGTGTGGGGAGCTCTGTGATTCCTTGACTTGGTCCTTTTCTCGGGGCCCACACACTTTCACATCTGTGTGGAGTGTGCTCAGGGCTTGGTGTAAATGAATATATTAATGTATGTGTTTGCTATCAATGCCTTGTGTTGAGGGGAAAACACAAGAGAGTGTCATAGAAGGCTTGCAGTTTTTTCTTTCTAGTAATACAAAGTGGTTTTTGTCCCCCAGCACACGGGTCAGCATTGGACAAGATCGTGCGGAACGCATAGCGGGTGTGTCACATGGCTCTGCCTGGTGCGGACTACCTCATTTTGTATAGGAATGCAGCACTACTTCATGTAGATAGAGCAGAAAGAATCTTTGCTTTATTCACATATGAATGAAGTGTCTTTGTTCATGGAAAAGTGCCTCTTACTGTTTGGAAGCTCTATGAATTTTAAATTCAGCTCATAGCCCACTATATTATCTTTTAGGGGAAAATGAGCTTTGCTTATGCAAGTTTGAAATCTAATGCCTAATCTGATGGATTAAATGATTTACAAAATTTTTAGTTATTTATTTAGTTGAGAGAGAGGTGAGGGAGAGACAGGCAAATATATATAGAGAGAATGGGTATACCAGGGCTTCTAGCCACTGCAAACAAATTCCAGATGCATGCACCACTCTGTGCATCTGGCTTACATGAGTATTGGGGAATCTAACCAGGGTCCTTAAGCTTTGCACTCAAGTGTTTTAACCACTAAACCATCCTTCTAGCCCCAGAATAAATTATTTTTGCTTACATATTTGATTATTATGTAAAAGACATCATGTTTCAATAACTATTCCCTATCAATGAGTTGCTCTGGGCAAAATTTTATGTGTCAATTAAACATTGTTATACCTAGGATTTGAACAGCCTATAAGAAACTTTAAAAGTACAATGAGGGCTGAGGAGATGGCTCAGTGGGTAAAATGCTTGTTGCACAGACCTGAGTTCTGATCCCCAGCACCCACATAAAATGTCAAACATAGTGGTATGTGCCTGTAAACCCAATGCCTGAGAGACAGAGACAAGAGGGTCTCTGGATAGCTTATGTAGCTGAATCTGTGTCCTCCAGGTTCAGTGAAAGACCCTGTCTCATAAAAATATGGTGGAGAAGTGATAGAAGACACCTAATTTTGACCTCTGGTGTACACTCATTCTATGCACCTGTAACATATACACACACACCCATGCCCCAAAATACAGTGTAAACAAGTGCACTGTATCATGAACAGGGACAATGTAAATAGCTTGTGGATGTATATTTACATGTAAGTAAAAAGATGTGTGGAGTTCTGTTGTTGATCTTCACTTCGAATGTTAAGCTTCCTGGCAGCCTAAGGGAAAAGAGAGAAGCTATTGGTTAATTCATTCTCAGGCTCTGCAAAGGATCATTTAAAACTTGCCCACCACCAAGCAAGGTTATAGCAGCTAACCTTTCCCAACAGAAAACGGTTCAATCAGAAGAGTGGATTAAGCAAAATCTACTGTGGACCCTGACATCTTAATGTCTGAGCCTCGGGTCAGCTCTTTATAGAGCAGGCCTCTTCTGCCGAGCTGCCTTTGGGTCAAGAGCAGAAACAAGGGTGGCAGAGTGCCTGGCTATCTCTTCTCACCACTGTGACATCTCCAGACGGACTGTAGTCTTCTTCAGAGTGCTCTGTGGTGCTTAGCAAGATGAGAAAAAAGAAACAAAAGGAAAAATAAATACCTCTCAAATCCGAATTTACTTGATTTTGGGTGCCATGTTCTTCCTGTAATTTGAGTATTAAAAATTCTTTTGCAAAAGGAAACAACAATATCAGTTTTTGTTGGGTCTTTTAAAAATTGAAAATACTTTCTTGCATACTTACCTTTGCTGTTGGTGTTTACTGCTGATAAAATCCCAACTTGAAAACCCTATTCTACAGTGCTCAAAACCTCCATGCCAGCTGTTTGGTGTGAGGATCACATTCCTCTAGCTTTTATCTCTCCCAAACTTTTTTTTGTGTGTGTGTGTGTGTGTGTGTGTGTGCGCGCGCGCGCGTGTGTGCGTTCATCCCATCCCATAAACCTAGACTCCCAAGAATCTGCATCCTCTACCTTCACCACCACTGGACTTTCCACTGGTCTTGGCATCCTGCTCTTTGGTGGCATAGCTACAAGCCCCAGGGTGCAGGGCACGAGATCATATTGGGAAAAGGAGCACAGAGATACAATAATGTCAAATTTCTCTTTGGGGTCCTGCCTTAAGGGTTAGGTTTAAATAGGCAAGACGTATGCATGTCCAAGCAGTCCTAAGTATGGGTGTGGTCACACCCGTCATCATTGCCTGGGCCCTGGTCTCTTCTGTAAGGTGGTCCCCTGACAAGTTGTCAGCACCGTGTGGAGACTCTTTCTTGAAGACACTGCTTTCGGGCTGGCTTCAAGACTCCAGTCTTTCCTTCTCCCAGCAGGAGACTCCTGGAAGAAATTCCAATTTCTTAGAGTTGAATGTCCCATAGTCTAATATAGCTGAAGAGAGGGCCCCAAAGTGTCTCTTTAGAATCTCTTCATTTCTGCCAGGACCATTACACAGATGTGTTGAAATTACATTAGCTCTTTAGTGTCTTGAGAGATAGAGATGTAAGGAAGCTGAGTTTTAAAGAAGTTCTGTGAGTCATGGCAGCAGGAGCATGGAGCGGAGCTGACCACCTTGTGTCCACTGTCAAGAAGCAAAGAACGATGCCTACTGATGCCCAGCTTTCTCTCCTTTATCTTCAATCTGTGACCCCAGCCCATAGAGTGGTGCCACCTGTAACATGGGGAATTGGGGCTCTGGGGTGCTTTCTGGAACCCCAAACCCTAAGTCATATCTTCAAACTAACCAAAGAATTGGCAATTCCAGATGCAAGAAAATGATTTGTTTTTGTTTTTTGAGGTAGGGTCTTGCTATAGTCCAGGCTGACCTGGAATTCACTATGTAGTCTCAGGGTGGCCTTGAACTCACGGTGATCCTCCTACCTCTGCTTCCTGAGTGCTGGGATTAAAGGCGTGCACCACCATGCCCATCAAGAAAATGATTTTTAAAATACCACATTTTATTCAGATCTTACAAAGGACTGGGGAAGGGAGAAAACTGGGAGGTAAGAGAAGATTAAGTGGAGAGAAGGGAAGTATACCACGCCGAGCTCAAAAATCCATGTAGGCCACACTTAGCCCAGGAGCCCACATAAACAAACATGGATGTTAGAAAAAAAAAAAAAAACATGAAAAAGGATTTAAAAATGTGTGTTTCCAAAAAGATTAAAAGTGAGGACAGTAATAAAAGAAAAAAAAGTGTCTCTTCCCACTCTGGCATGGCTGCCAACATGGGAGAAAGCTCTTACCATCTGGGGAGCCAGAAAAACGTTGCTGCCGGGGAGAGAGAGAGAGAGAGAGAGAGAGAGAGAGAGAGAGAGAGAGAGAGAGAGAGGGAGGGAGGAGGGAAAGGGAGAGAGAGGGAGGGAGGGAGGGAGAGAGAGGGAGGGAGGGAGGGAGGACCCCTCTCCGTGGTTCCAGGGCGGGATATAGAATTTGTGCCATCCCACCTGGACACACCTGCACCAGGTGTCCCAGCCAATTGGCCTGGGCTCAGAGGAGAAATCCACCCACACCTGGGCAGGGTGGACGCTTGACAGAGATCTAATTGGCTGAGATGAGCAAACACTAAATTCCAGGACTGTCCCAGGTGGGGCAATCTGAGAAAGGCGTGGCCAGCTGGGATAGGCATGGCGAGGGTGTGACGTCCTAAGGTCCCTCCTTTTAAGGGATGTTCTGATCCTACCTAGTTCAGGAAATGAAATCACTGCCTATTGTGGGGCCCCCACACCACCACAGTTAGGGCAGGTCTTCCTCCTTCAATTAATCTAATGTAGAAACTTCCTCACAGATATGCCCAAGCGTTTGTCTTCTAGGCGATTCTAAATCCAGTCAAATTGGCAGTTAAGATCAAACAACCCAGCTTCTCTGAGCTCTTAGATGATTTTCATTTTGAAACTACCCTGCGTGGCCACCCACGTAAAGACCTGTGCTGGACAGCATTTGCTTTTGACACAGCCACCATCCCACAGCCTATCAAGTATCGAAGTTACTCCTGGTTCCAGAAGCTTCTCTGTGCCTGCTCCTCTCTCTCCTGCCAGCAGCAGAGGACTTAGTGTAACCTGCACTCTGTCCCCCACCTACCCTGGCTGCCAGTCCCTCCTCTCCCTGCTAACCTCTGCCTGAGGAGGTGTTATTCTACTGAGTACTTTAGAGTACTCAGCAACTTCACAGACAAGCTGCTAGCAATACTTTCTCTTCCTACATTTTTAAAGGTTATATCTCTTTTCTTTCTAAATTTTCAGAATAGTTCAAAAAGAATCTCTTTGAAAAGTGTTTATAGGGGCGGGGGAGATGGCTCAATGGATAAAAAAGGCACTTGCTGTGAGTACTTAAGTTTGGATCCCTAGACCCCACATACGGCCTTCTGTAATCCCAGCACACCTATAGCAGGAAGGGAGGTGGAGACAGGAAAACCTGCCACAACCAGGCCTGGTCACTGGAGTGGCCAAAAAAAGGGGGTGGGGGAGATCTTGTCTCAAAGGAGGTAGAAGGTGAGAACTGATACCTAAAAGTTGCCCTCTGACCTTTACATGTGTGTTGGCACATACAAACTCGTACTCTTCAGGGCTGTGCTTTGTCTGCTGGGAAGCTCTTTGTCTCCTTTCAGTCTGTTTACGGGTCTTCTCACCTGTCTCCCAGACATTCAGCAGAGCCCTGAGCCGGAGGCATGACACTGGAAGTGTCCTTGGGAACATGTTTAATCAGGATAGAGCCACGTCAAGGTTTTGGATGTTAAACTTGTGGAGCGTTAATTCCTGGGCAATAAAAAGGAAACCTGTCTTCTGGAGAGCCATCAGTGGGCTATGGCATGCAGACCATGGAGTAACATGACATGGAATCCAGAGCTTTCAGATCTTAGTCAAGCTCCTTTTTAAGCCAAAATGGATGTAAACCCTCCACTGGTGAGCCACAGAGAATGGGTCATCCTCTGTCCCCAGACGTGCTCAACCTCTGCATGCTTAGGTGCTGCAGCAACTCAGGCCTTTCCTGCATCTGGGTGTACCCTTCCCCACCTCTCAGACTGCAAGTGCTGTTCATGCTCCAAGGCACAATTCCACCCACCGCCGCATTTCTGCTCCGAACTCCTCTAGGCTTTATTTTATACCGCTTTCCATTTCATCTTTTGTTTTTTGGTGGGGGGTTTGAGTTGAGGTCTCACTGTAGCCTAGGCTGACGTGGAATTCACTCTGTATTCTCAGGGTGGCCTCAAACTCACAGTGATTCTCCTACCTATGCCTCCCAAGTGCTGGGATTAAAGGCATGCGCCACCATACCTGACTCACTTCATCTTTTATCTCTCTCCATATATATATATATATATAGTCTCCTGACCTTGGGAACCTATGTCCATTTTTACTTCCTACCCAACCCAGGTCCCTGTAGGTGCTCAGTGAAGTTACACTCAGTGGGAGTTTTCAGTGTGCCCCTCAGAGTAGCCAGAGTAGATCATAAACGATTAAGGGTCATAAATGATGACCATGGTAAGGGACTAATCTTCACACGTGAATGGGATGGACACCAAGTGCAAAGTAGAGAACATCGATGGGTATGGTGGCTCATGTCCTATAGGGTGTTTCAGTTCACTCTAGGTTAGGATGCAGACAGGACAGTAGAAGTCACCAATGCACCAGGATCAGGCTCCATCCTCCGTTCCTCCCACTTGTGTGTCAGGAAGTCTGCTTTGTGCTTTTTCCCATGGGCAGATTGACAGGTTGCAAGTAGACTGTTGGTAAGAGGCTCTGAGGAAAAGTCTCATGCCTAGAGTTTGGGATGATGTAGACATCCTGGGATGGCCTGATCCGTAACCCTAGTTCTGCAAGGAGCAGAAACTGGAGGGCTCATGTGAACGGCAAGCTCTGGAATCAGTGAGACTTCGTCTCAAGGAAACAGAAGGAATGATGGTGGAGGATACCTGGTCTTCTCTGGTCTTTGCACATGGGGCATGCACATCTGCACACAAACACACGCGTAGACACCACACATCGCACATTCATGCCATGCACATGCATGTGTGCGTGCACACACACACACACACACACACACACTGTACTACACACACACATGCAAAAAAATAAGAAAAAGAAAAATATCTTTCTTGGAAAGGATTTTAGTTCAGTTCACACCCTTTAAAGATAAATTTCATCAGGAATGCACAATGGAATGTTTAGGGGTAAACAGGGCATATATGCAATTTATTCTCAAAGTCTTTTAATGGAGAAAGGGCGGAAGAGAGACGGAGGAGGAGGAGGAGGAGGAGAAGGACAAAGAGACCTAGTAAAAGCAAATAAGTAACATTTAGCTAATCTGTTGACAACAGGGGTGGAGGAATGCAGAAGTCTCTAGAATCTCCTTGGAACCTCTAGAAGGTTTCAGCCATGAAAGACTGTTTGTAGACCTGGGGCCTACAAGACTGTAAGGAATAACATTTGTGCTGAAGGAAACCACTGACTCTTCAGTGATTTATTGTAGAAACCAGTGTACCAGCAGGCTGGGGAGTGGTCTACTGAGTAGTGCCAATGCATGTGCTCTGGATCATAGTCATTAGCATTTCAAAGAATTGTCCCCAGGCCCAAGTCAACCGTTGCTGCGTTTTTACATAATTGATTGTGCCCTATTTTGGTCCCCAGCTTTGATCACTTGAATGACAAATGGATTTGGAATAAATTTTGATGTGGACCTAGCAGGTGGAGCTCTTAGATGAGGAATGTTTTGCTGGAAAGTGCCTGGTGTTATCTTTGTCCTGGGATAAAGGGGAAAGGGGTGAGGGAAGAGGAGGAGGGGAGGGATGGGAGCTAATTCCTAACAGGATTTCTCAAGCCTTTTCCTAAAGGACTCCTTGTATTGACTTAAATTTAGTTTTGTTATATTACTTGAATATGTGTAAATATAAAACTAAATGTTAACTTGTGTAAGACAATTATAAACTCCCAACTTATTTTAAATTAGATGCAAATGAAAATACAAACCCAATAAAATTCCATCTAACAGCATGGATTTAATGTCACAGATAATGTTTTCCTAAGTCTAAATTGGCTTTCTCAATGTAATTTCACACACTAGTAAAGTTGTGGTACATTATCTTTGTTCCAACTGAACTGTGTTTACTTTATGCATGTATTGTTCTGTTGTACTGGAGAGATGGTTTAGCCCTTAAGGTCTTGCCTGTGAAGCCTAAGGACCAATGTTTGACTCTCTAGGATCCACGTAAGCCAGACACAAGCACACAAGGTCACACATGTGTACAAGATGGTGCATGTATCTAGAGTTCACTTAGAGTGGCTGGAGGTCCTGGAGCACCAGTTTTTTCCCTCTCTGCCCCCCATCTGTCTTGCATAAGAAAAAGGCCAGTCTGTTGGGCTTGCCTCAAAAAAATATTGTTCGGTTGAAGGAAACACATATATCACATTGATTAATTTTTCTACTAAGCACAATTTTTAGGCTTTAATGCAAATATTCAATCAGTCTCATTTATGTACTAATTAAAATAGATCAAGGCAAACCGTAGTGGTTGTTAATACAGTGTTGGGACCAAAGTCAGAATGTTGGTTACCAGCAAGGGGAGTGGGAGGTCGTGTTGGAAGTTGTATTTAGGGAGATCTGGCTCACTGACAATGTTTCATGACCTGTGCATTTGTTTCTTTCATATTCTTTTTTTTTTTAAAACCGTGTGTGTGTGTGTGTGTGTGTGTGTGTGTGTGTATGAGGTGTGTATGTGTGTTCATGCCTGTGAGGGTAGGTATGCATTGGCATGGCGTGCATGTGGAGGACAGAGGACAATTTTGGGTGTTGGTCCTTACCTCTACCATGTATGAAACAGAGTCTCTTGTTCACCTCTGAAGAAACCAGTTTCTGGGGATTCTCATGTGTCTACCTCTCATCTGGCCATAGGATGCTGGGATTACAAATATGTACTTCTCTCTCTCCCAAATAAATAAATATTAATTTCTGTTTATTTATTTATTTATTCATTTATTTATTCATTTATTTGAGAGTGACAGACAGAGAGAGAAAGAAGCAGAGAGAGAAAGAATGGATGTACCAGGGCCTTCACCCACTGCAAACGAACTCCAGGTGCATATGCCAATTTGTGCATCTGGCTTATGTGGGCACTGGGGAATCAAGCCTTGAACCGGGGTCCTTAGGCTTCACAGGCAAGTGCTTAACTGCTAAGCCATGTCTCCAGCCCCCAAATAAATAAATACTAATTTTTTTAAAAAGGTTGGAGAAGCCGGGTATGGTGGCACATGCCTTTACTCCCTGTACTCGGGAGGCAGAGGTAGAAGGATTGCCATGAATTTGAGGCCACCCTGAGACTACATAGTGAATTCCAGGTCAGCCTGGACTAGAGCGAGACCTTACCTCAACAACAACAACAAAAAAAAAGGACTGGGAGATGGCTTAACCCAGGTTTAATTCCCCAGTACTCACATAAAGCCAGATGCAGAAAGTGGCACACATATCTGGAGTTCGTTTGCAGCAGCAGGAGGCCCTGGTGTACCTATAGTCTCTCTGTCTCTGTCTGTCATCTGTTTGTCTGTCTCTCTCTTATAAATAAACATTTAAAAAACTCAAATATGTACTTCCACATAAGGCTTTTATGTGGTCCTTATTCTTGTATGGCAAGCACTTTATACCTTTATCCACTGAGCAAGCTCCCCAGACTCCCCTCCCTCTTTTTCTTTCAAGACAGGAACTCTCTATGTTTCTATGTAGCTCTGCTCAGCCTGGTACTCACCATGTAGCCCAGGTTGGCCTCAGACCCACAGCCATCCTCCTTTCACGGCTCACAAATGATGGGATTATAGGCATGTGCTAGCACACTACCTCTTCAGTCTTTTCCCCGTGCCATTGTTTAGGAACATGAGAACAAATGTGCAGATTGTTGGGTTATGTAAAGCAAACCTTGATGTACTCCCACTGAGGACAAGAGACAGAACATTATTAGCACCATCAAACCCTGCACTGCCCTTTGTGGTTCTACTTCATCCCCCTCCAAATCCCTCCTATCTTCATAACCATGACTTACTAAAACCTAGGTAGCTATTCCTGAATATGGCAGGTTACTTTGTTACAGGATACTTTTCGAACTTACTGAAACAGGGCCATGTGGTATTATTTGCATATAATATCTTTTTAGTCAGCACAATTTGTATTTATTTATTTATTTGAGAGGAAAGAGAGAGAGAGAGAGAGGCAGATAGAGTGAGAGAGAGAATGGGTGTGCCAGGTCTTCTAGCCACTGCAAACAAACTCCAAATGCTTGCACCACCTGTGCAGCTGGCTTTACATGGGTACTGGAGAATTGAACCTGGGTCCTTAGACTTTTCAAGCAAGCACCTTAACTGCTGAGCCATCTCTCCAGTCCAAAGCATTAATTTAAAAAAATAATTATTTTACTTATTCATTTGAGAGAGACAAAGTGGCAGGCAGAGAATGTGTGAGTATGGGCACACCAGGGCCTCCAGCCCCTGCAAATGAATTCCCACACATGTGCCACTTTGTGCATCTGATTTAAGGTGGGTCCTGGGGAATCTAATCCATGCTGTCAGGCTTTGCAAGCAAGAGCCTTTAACTGCTTAGCAATCTCTCCAGCCCAACATTAAGTTTTCAAGATCCATCTGTACTGTTCTGTGCAGCTGTAGTCTTGTTTTTATTTTATTTATTTATCAGAGACAGAGAGAGAGAAAAGAGAGGGGGCAGGGAAGAGAATGGGGCTGCCAGGGCTTCTAGCCACTGCAAACGAACTCCAGATGCCTGCACTACCATGTGCATCTAGCTTACATGGGACCTGGAGAATCGAACCTGGGTCTTTAGGCTTTGCAGCCAAGTGCCTTAACCATCCATCTCTCAGCCCTGATTTTTATTATAGTGTACAACAATGTATTGTAGTGTATCACTGTATAACTCTACCATGATTTATTGATCCATTCTTCTGTTGGTAGACTTATGGGTTATTTTCAGGTTTTGTCTATAAATACTGAGCATCAAGAGTCTCCTACCATCTCCCAGAGAACACAGGCCTAGGAGTAGAACATGCAGTGTGCATTGCTGTGTGATTAATGTCACATTTCAAAATGGCTTTCCATGAGAATTTTCATATTAAATTGCATTTCCTCATTTTGAATGAGGCTAAGAACCTTATCATATGTTGTTAATCTAGATGTCCCCTGTTATGAAAGGTTCACTCAACATGTTTGTTCATTTATTTTCTGTGGAGTTATCTGTGTTATTGGCTATAGGCTATGTATATATTCTGGATGTGTCCTTGTCATGATGTATGTCAATCTTTTGCTACTTATTGCAACCATTTTATTTTATTCTTTTAGTGGGATCTGTTGATCAATGGAAATTTTTAATTTTAAAATAGTAATTTCTTTTTTTTGGAGAGAGACAGAGAGAGAGACAGAGAGAGAGAGGGAGAGGAAGACAGATAGAGATGGGCGTGCCAGCAGTGTCACAGCTGCTGCGAACGAAATCCAGATGTGTGCACCCCTTGTGGTCAAGTGTGGCATTGCGCCCTTACGTCACTGCATCTGGCTAAACATGGGACCTGGAGATTGGAACCAGCGTTCTTAGGCTTAGGAGGCAGGTGCCTTAACCCCTAAGCCATCTCTCCAGCCCTTGAATTTCTTTTAGCCTGTTAAATACTAAGCATTTGGGTACATTTAGAACAGGAGAATTTAACTATATGGGTTGCTGGCCTAGAATTTTGTGCATGTCCAGCTGGCCTCTTGCTTAGGTTTCCATTTCCTTTTGTGGTTACTTATTCTTCCCATCACAGTTTGAACAGCATCCTTGGCAGAATCATTGGTGCTGTTTTGTGAGCACAGCTTTCAACACACGGAAACAGACTGTAGATTCCTCCTAAGTCAGGGTCCAGTGAGGCTCAAGAAGCCATGCTTGGTGTTTCACATACAGAATCCACATGTATTGGCATTGAAAGGCTGAAAGAACAGAAATGGATGGTGCTAGCCTGACACTGGTAACCCCAGGTTCGGGGTGGCAGGGACATCAAGAAAGAAGAGGTGGCCATACAAACTAAAAGCTTAGTGAGGCCGTCTTGGCTGCTTTCCAACCAGATGGGATGGGGACAGCTGGGACTTGAATGACCCTGGAAACATCATGGCACTTCCTGTCCACTCTTCCTCCTTCCCCTTTTTTGTTCAGAACCAGGAGCCAGTGGCAAGGATGCCTGAGAAATACAGGCTACAGAGTAGCATTGCTGAAGAGTGGAAAGCCATGGGGATGGGGCTGGAGAATAGTAAATTAGCAGCTAGCATAGCTTCTAAGCAGAAAACTGCCCAGATTAGAATATTTCTTAACACTGTGAAAATTGTGGTGCCCACTTTATGGCCAGTTGACCCATCATGGGTGGTTGGGAGCACATGGCCAGTGAAGGATGCTCTGGGCAGCAATGTAGGTTTAATATGTCTGATTATTTTGCAAAGTCAAATCCAATTAATTTAATTGGAAATTTATATGTATTATTGAGGACTCAAGGAGTCATAACATCTGTCTCACTTTAGCCCCACTTCCTGTCACCTTGGGTAGAAAGTGACACGTAGGAGACAGGAAATTGAAAGAAGCAAGCACTGAGGGAAAGAGAAACAGTGAGTCTAGTATGGGACGTGCTGAATTGGGAGATCCTGAAGGCAGTTTGGATATGTGTATCTGGAACTCACAGATACTATTTGGGGCTACCAGTAACAATTTGGATGCTTGATGCTAAGTGATTCTGTTGAGAGGATGCCTCAAAGTGAGAGGAGGTGGGGAGAGGTTGAAAACTAGACCTTGAAGGACCAATGTCCAGGTTAGAGAAGCCATCAGAGGGGACATGCCATCCTAACATGAAGCTCCTATTTTATTTTATTTTATTTTATTTTATTTTATTTTATTTTATTTTATTTTATTTTATTTTTTTATTCAGACAGGGTCTCACTCTAGCCCTGACTAAGCTAGAACTCATGGTGATCCCCCTACCTCAACTTTCTATCTCAGCCTCCTGAAGTGCTGGGATTATAGGCATGAGCTGCAAGCCCAGCTTCAGAAAGCTCCTCTTTTTTTTTTTTTTTTTTTAAATTTCAGAGAGACAGAAAAAGAGAGAGAGAGAGAATGGGTGTGCCAGCGGCCTCTCAGCCACTGTGAATGAACTCCAGATGCGTGCACCCCCTTGTGGTCAAGTGCGGCATTGCGCCCTTGCTTCACTGCATCTGGCTAAACGTGGGACCAGGAGAACTGAACCGGCGTTCTTAGGCTTGGCAGGCAGGCCCCTTAACTGCTAAGCCATCTCTCCAGCCCTCCTCTTTTGAGCAGATAATGGTTTGAAACATTCATCTCAGCTATTACTTACTGACAACTTAGCAGAATGTACCTAAAACAGTGATGCAAGTTTCAAGCCTGGTTCCTCAAGAAGTTTCTTGCATGTTCAGCTTACCTCAGGCTTATCTTCCTTACATGTCCACGGGGACAGTATGTGACTTGTTCATCTCCCTTCCCTGCAGGCTTGACAGAAGATGCGGCCTTTGCGCACCCCATTTTTCCAAATTTTTTGGATCTGGCTTAGGCATTTCTCATGCTCATGGTCCCAACTTAATTCCTTAATTCAGCAACTCCCTTCATTCTGGAATTGTGCATGATCAAAATTTCTTCCCTTGCTTTGTCCACACAGCTGCTTTGAAAAGAGCAACGTGGCTAAACTCTCTGACGTCATCATTTCAGATTGACAAAGAAACAGAGAAATATAGGCAGGCTTTAAAATCTGCTTGAGATCAGCCTTTTCCTGTTTCATATATTCAGTGAAAACCATGGCTGTTGGAAAAGCCTGTGTATCTGTTTCTAAATCCCAATTCCATATTCTTTGTTCCTTGGTCATGAAGGATGTGTCTCCTTGTTGAAAAGAAATCAGAGATACAGGCCTTTCACTGTCACTTTCTGTTCACTTTATGTTTTCTTTTTTTTTTAATAGTAGGATTTTTATTTCTTTTAGCTTTCTGGGGTTTATGTCTCATATGATTCTTGTAAAGTGACCCACACAAGATCACAAGTCACTACTTTTGTCTTTTTGCTTATTTTGAACCATAATCTCAGACTTATTTTGTTCAGTGATTCCTCATGCTTTGTCTTTTCTGTTGTCATACGTGAGTACATGGTGAGTCACTCATTTTTACCCTCACCTTCACACAAGTGACACAAGGAGCAACAAACAGCTGAGAAGCTCTTTTATTAAAATGATTAATTTCTTGCTCACCCCTAAATCATAGAGCTGTTGAGCATTTTAAGAAAATCAGATATACCCAAATCTGAATTTATATAACACATGCATATTAATTACATTAATTGTGATTTCTTTTATTGTCCTTTACCTGTAATATTTAATTTTCTTGATTTGCTCTTTTGTCTTAAAAAGAACATTTTCCAATTTAGTCATAATAATTTTAAATAACACATTCAATTTTAAAGGTATTGATCCAGTTTAGTTAAATATATCTTACATGCATTAAATTTTGCAAACCTTGCAGGTAGCACTCTGTTAAAGGTAGCACTCTGTTAAAGGTGATGTCTGCTTTCAATAGTCGAATTTCTAAAGTATGTGTAAAATAAGTTTTGAGTGGTGAGAAGCAGATGGGCACATAATTTTCCAAGGACGTCACCTATAGGGAAGTCCAGTTGAAGAATACTGAGCAAGGTCACTGAAGTTTGCATGGGAAGAAAGAAAGCGTGGCTTATTTCCACCCGTCCTTTCCCTTATCAGCACCTCAAAATAGACCAACAGTAATTGTATTGTTGCTATGTTTTCTGTTACAGTGTCAGTGACATCTCATTTGCTTTTGGTCTTTAACCTTGAGATGAAATGACACCATGGGAACAAATAAGTCCTTTGCAGGTATCAGGCTCTATCAAGAGTTTGGAAGGGCAGACAGAGCTCTGGGGGACCGTCTGCTTGGGAAGTGGTGGGGTTGGATGTTGGGAGGGGAGTGTGAGGCAGAGGCAGAGAAGGGACTCAAATGTATCTCCAGACTGAGTTTTTAAAAAAATGTTTTTACATTTATTTATTTATTTATTTGAGAGAGAGAAAGAGGCGGGGGAGGGGTGGAGAAAGAGCGAGAGAGAATTGGCACACCAAAGCATCCAGCCATTGCAAACAAACTCCAGACACATGTGCCCCTTTGTGCATCTGACTTACATGGGTCCTGGGGAATCAAACCTGGGTCCTTTGGCTTTGTAAACAAATGCCTTAACCGCTAAGCTATCTCTCCAGCTCTTCTTCTTCTTCTTTTTTTTTTTTTGGTTTTTCGAGGTAGAGTTTCACTCTGGTCCAGGCTGACCTGGAATTAGCTATGTAGTCTCAGGGTGGCCTCGAACTCATGGCAATCCTCCTACCTCTGCCTCCCAAGTGCTGGGATTAAAGGCGTGCACCACCACGCCCGGGCTCTTCTTCTTTTTTTTTTTTTTTTAAAGAAATTATTTTTATTTTAAAGAGAATGAGCATGAGAGAGAGAGACATAGAACTGGCGCCCAGGGCCTCAGACACTGAAAGTGAACTCCACGTGCTTGGGCCACCTAGTTGGCATTTGTGGCCTTGTGCTTGCCTCACTTTTGTGTGTGTGGCTTACATGGGATCTGGAGAGTTAAACATGGGACCTTAGGCTTCGCAGGCAAGTGCCTTAACCACTGAGCAATCTCTCCAGCCTGAGACTGAGTTTTCTAACATGGATTATCATACTGAAGTCAGCCATCCCCAAGCTATCCCAAGCACCTGTAAGGCTGTTAAAACTTAACTCCCCCCTCCTTTTATTTACAGTTTCTGATGCTCTATACTATTGCAATCTTGACACAGTTTCTTTAAGCTGAAGAATTTGTGTGTGTGTATTTATGATGTGTGTGTGTGTGTGTGTGTGTGTGTGTTCATATGTGTGAAGGTGGGCACACATGTACCATTGCCCACGTATGGAGGTCAGAGGACAACTCTGGTGTCAGTTTTTACCTTCCACCTTGTTTGAGGCAGGGCCTCTGGTTCATGTTCACCGCTGTGCCCACCAGGCTATGTGGCCTGGGAGCTTCTAGCATTTTCTCCTGTCTCTGCCTTCCTTCTGCTCTTAGCACACTGGGACTACAGGGGCTAGTGCTACAGCGTCCAGCCTTACATGGGATCTGAGGATCCAAGCTCAAGTATGCATGCTTGTACAGCAAACATTTTATTCACTGAGACATCTCCCCAGCCATGCAGAAGTTTTTGTCACTGTATTATTTTTCATTGGTGCACATGTATTGTACATAGCACTGGGTTTCATTAAAGATGTTTTCAAGTCAACTTAACAGTGGCCCTGAAGGCAAGGTGTGGTTTGAATCAACCTTCTTTCTCACAAGCTTTAGTACCTACAAATTACTAAATTTGGCTATTTTTGTAAGTCCTAAATTATGTATTCTTTGTTGTTTTGTTATGAAGGCTATGCCTTCTTAGTTTTGAAGCAAAGTCAGATCTATCTAGGCATTAACCTGAGACTTTCTAGTCAGCATTTTTTAATAGCAGGAGTTTTTTTTTTTTTTTTTTTTAACTTTATAGTGTTATATCCCATAAGATTCTTGTATAGTGGTCTAGACACAGTCCTGTCACAAATTTTGTGCTTAGACACAGGTTTACTTTCTTCAATTAATCATCATGCTTTCTTTTTTCTATTATTTGCAATATGCAATTTTATGTTGAGAAAATCTTTTTTATCTTCTAAACATCACTAGAGGTTCCCAGACCCAGAGAGACCACATGACTATTCCTTTAATTCAAAGGAGCACAGCAAATAGTGGATCTAGCTCCACATACCCCTGTCAAATGTCTTAATACATTTTCTGTTGCTATAAAAAGTGTAGTGGACTGAAGCCAAAGCTCAGAGGGTAAAGTGCTTGCCATGTGAGAACGAGGACCTGAGTTTGATCCCCAGTACCTATATAAAAAAGCCGGGCATAGCAGTATGTACTTGTCATCCCAACACTGGGGAGGTGGAGATCCCTGGAGCTTGCTAGCCAGCTAGTCTAGCCTAACTGGTAAGCTCCAGGCCAATAAGAGATCTTGTTTCAAAAAGAGGTGGGTGGAATTCCTGAGGCTAACACACTAAGTAGTCAGGTGCTGTACTGCTTGCTATGCGTTGTAGTGGTGCTGAGGATACAGGATGGGCAGAGTAGATAAGGTCTAGCCTCTGAGGGATCCCACAGGTCACTCAGAGCACACTGCAGAGGAGGATGGTGAGCACCGTGGTCGCGCTTGACGCGTGAATGGAACTCAGAGATGGAGGTGAGGCGGGCGGGGCAGGGAGAGGAGATTCCTGACTAGGTCGGTTAGGCAAGGCGTCCCTGTGACCTTGACCTGAGCCTTGGTGACTACATTAGTTACTTTTCTCATCACTGTGACCAAATACTCAACAAGAAGCAACTTAAGGGAAGAAGGGTTCATTTTGGCTGGGAGTTGCAACTTCGCTGACTTTCTCCTTTTCATTCAGTCTGGGACCCCAGTCCACAAGATGGCTCCACCCACAGTTAAGGTGGTGTAGCAAACAGCTTCAGGTTCGCTGAGATGAACTTCCAAACCAGGCACAGTTATGGAGGAAGGGATATTTATTGAAGCTTACAGATCCAGGGGAAGTTCCATAATGGCAGAAGAAGCTGGCCTGTCTTCACAGGACCAAGCAGAGAGAGAAACCTCAAGCCAAAAGCCATGCAGCACACTTCAGGGATAACAGGTGGAACTACGCACTTTTTGTATGTTTAAATTGGAATTGTAAACCCACTGCCACACCTTAAGATCTGCCCAGTGACACCTCCTCTAGCCAGGTGGCTGTAGATCCGAACTACAAACTACTAAAACACTGAATATATTGGGGGCCATCTATTCAAACTAATTGGGGTCTTACCCCAATTAACCTAATGTAGACACTCTTTCACAGATATGTCTCAAGATTTCTCTGCTATGTGATTCTAGATCCAATCAAATTGCCAATTGAGATGAATTATCACCTCAGGGATCAGTTAGGTGGGAAAAAGCTTCTAGCTCAGTGTTACAAAGGTAGGGCAGCACAGGGTGATTCTGAGTGACCATGTGCTCAAGAATGGAGGGGTGTGGATGCCTACAGGACAAGGGTAGAGAATGAGGCTGGAGACCGGAGACCGGAGACCAAACATTTTTTTTTTTTTTAAGGACAGCAGATGGGGAGTCACTGAATCATTTGGGGAATGACATTAGTCAGTGGGTGCTTTTGAAGCTCATGACAACAGTGTAGAGGGAACTGAGGAACTCAGGTAAGAGGCTGCCTCCATAGTTGGGAAAGATTCAATGGAGGCCTGAACTGAGTGTTCATGTTCATGGGAATGGAGAAAGGAAAGGGAATCCAGATTTGTGTGGGATGTAAGCAGGATTGTGTGTGTGTGTGTGTGTGTGTGTGAGAGAGAGAGAGAGAGAGAGAGAGAGAGAGAGAGAGAGAGATTAGAGAGGGAGTTATGTGGTGTCTTTGTGACACCAGAGGCTTTTATTGTAAGATAATGGTTGAATCACTTTCTTACCACCTACCAGTTGTGACTTATTAGTTTCTTTTTTTTGATCAAAATTCCCTATTCTTTGCTATTTTTTCATGAAGGACTCATCTTATTTTCAAAGACAAGACAATGGGTCTGTACCTTTCACTTGTGACTTTCTGTTCAGCTAAAGTTTTAATATTATCCTTCTCTTCTCTTCTCTTCTCTTCTCTTCTCTTCTCTTTTTCTCTCTCTCTCTTCCCTTAACCTTTTATAGTGTCAGGCTCCAGATTTTCTCAGCTGAGTAGTGATTCCATTAATTAAGAACAGAATAGAAACAGACAAGGGAAATGACTATAAATTGTGGGCTTGTGTGATCTTTGGAATATCCAAAGAAAATTTCCAGTGGACAGTTAAGTATGGAGAATTTGACATTTTTAAAGAGAAATTATGGCTGAAGTAATGGATTTTCAAGTAAGTAGTACATATAAGTTTTTAATAAATCCATGATAATAGAATGGAAACATCCAGGGAGTATTTAGGCTAAGGGATAAAGAAGGCCAAGGCCGAAACCTTGCTTAGAAGAAAATGAATTACAAAGCTCACTAAAAAGGGAGTTCAGGAAGAAGAGGCTAAGAAAAGGGAAAGTTTCAAGAAAGAATGGTTACTAGAGTCAGAATGCCCAGACAAGGCATCTCATCTCTGAGCCAAATTTTATCCTGAGGATGCAGACATTAGAAGGTCAGATGAAAGAGTTTCCATGAAGCCAGAAGCTCTGGTGTATCAGTAAGGAATGAGTTTGGCTGCAAGTAACAGAAGCTCAACCCCTGCCTTATTGCTCTGGGCTTATTTTTCTGCAGCCTGAGACATGTTCAAGTTCAAAATGAGAAGGAGGAAGGAAGAGGGACATCTTCATGTTAAGAAACCCAAGTTTCTGAGATATCCTCACCCCAGCTAACTTCCACTTAGGTCTCATTGGTTGTAATGACTTGTAGTAGTCACAAAGTAGAGATTCTGGGGAAATGGAATGTTCTGGCACATTGACCCATTGCTTGGACTGGACACATCACCTTGTGGAACAAAATCTGTTATCAAGGAAGAATAGAGCGGTCACTGAGTTTTTCAGCTAATAACATTGGCCTTATTTGGGCTGAGAAGTGAATTGAAAGTGAGACAGTGGGTTACTTCGTGACTGGGTCTCCTTAGGAGGTAGTTCTGAGAGATACCTACTGGAGAATGTGGTGGCTAGAGGAGAATATGGGGGAAATAATGGAAAGTTACCTTTTAGAATGTTAAAGGCATGAGTCATGTCAGAATTAATCTGTGTGAGAGGCTGAAGATGCATAGAGGAGTCTATACTTGGGTGACGTCTAGAGACACAGGCTGGGTGAGGACTGTGCTCTGTATAAAGTGGCGAAAGGACATGTGTTCTGGGGAGATAGCGCAGTGGGTAAAATTCTTGTCTCACATGAATGAAGACCTGAGTTTATTCCCCTATACTCGTGTGAAAAAGCAGGTGTGGTGGCAAGTACCTTGTAATTCTAGCACTGGAGAGGCAAAGACAGGCCGATCCCTTGGGCTCACTAGCTAGCCAGTCTTGCCTAATTAGTGAGCTGTAGACCAGTGAGGGACCTTGTCTCAAAGAAAGTGGATGGTATACCTAAGAAATAACACCTGAGGTTGATTTCTGGCTCCACATGCATGTGTACAGGTGCATGCACACCTGTACACATGAACATACACACTCAGACCCACTCATATTAAAAAAACAGGACATTATGGATACAGGAACCTTCTTAAGTAAATTAGTTATAGGAAAGAGCTTATGCAGAGATCGAAGATCTGGGAATTTAATGTTTTAAAGCAGCACATGTTCAATGTCATGTGTTCCAGTTTGAGGAGTATTGCTTTACATATATAGCACAGATTCCATTCACTCAGAATTTCCATTGCCATGTGATCATCACACTTTGAGCACTGACTTGAAGTTCATTTCCCCTTCTCTAGCTGGAGATAGTCACCAGGCCAGCCATTGCCCTGGGGAGGGTCTGCAGTCCTGTGAGAATCTCCTGCCCCAGACCTTCTGGGCTCAGAGGGAGAGGCGGAAGAAGAGTGGGCCGAGGAGTTTCTATTTGTTTGGTGCCTATGCAGATGGCTTTGGTCTTCCTGGTTTGGGGAAGGTGTTCAAACTTACTTCCCTGCTGAGCCAGTTAAATGTGCCCTCTGGGAAGTATTTGGGACACATTCCGGATTTTCTGGCGGCATTAACCTTTGGTAGGATCTTCATTGGAGGGTTGGGACTTCACTTTTAGTCACAGACTTTCCAACCTTCCCTCTGCCTTCATGCTGGAGGTGGAGTACTCCTCAGTGTAGCAGTTTCCCTCCCTCTCTCCTTCCCTTCCTCCATTCTAAGCTCTCTTTCATTGACTTGGGCCTCTGAACATTTGGGCCTTTGCATCTGCCTACAGATGTTTTTATCCTTTTGGTCTATAGATTTAAAAAAATTTACAGATCCACTGACCTGCCTCAGAAGCTCAGTAGAGGTTCCATGCAGGCTAAACAGAATGAATGGGGAAATAAAACGCATTCAACTTCGTAAAGAAGAAATTAAAATTTTCCAATAAAAACGAATTAAATTCAAGAAACTTAAAATTAGCTCTAAATCCTAAAAACAAGATATTAAGAAAAATAGTTAAATATAAACCTCTCCCTTAGACTTGTTCTCAGCAACATTAACTGCTAGGAAACAGTAGAATCATACTGTCTTCAGTGTAAATAAATGGGAACAGAATCACACACATATATTATGTTTGGCTTGGTGTATAGAGGACACTATTTTTTTTGTTATTGTTAAATAGATGCCAAAATGCAAAGTCTCTGTTATGGACATGCTTTAAGATCAATATACATACACAACTTATCATTTTTGTAAAGAAATATGTCTCAAAGGATGGAAAAAGGGCTGGTATGGTGGCTCTTATCTGTAATGTCAGCACTCAGGAGGCAGTCAGGAGGTTCCTGAGTTCAAGGCCAGCCTGTCCTGCATAACAAGTTCCAGGCCAGCCAGAGTTCATAGCAAGAAAAAGATAGGTGATAGAATTGTCCCTGAATCATTATGTCAGGGAATAGAAAGGTCAATATTGTAATAATATTTAAAATTTCATGGTATTCATTATATTCTCAATTTTATAAAATTCCATTACAAGAGTTATCCATGGTCAAGGATTGGTCATATACTTTTTTTCATTTAAAATGAGGGGTTTTGCTCATTCACTAAAAAGCAAATTCAGACATATTAGTTGTGCTAGAACTGTCTTTAGACTGACATTTATTCCTTAGGAAGGAGATGGAATTTCCCCAGGTTGGCCAGATGGCTCAAGGAGAATGCAATATATTTTTCTAATCAAATTATTTTATGTGACTCAAAATTCACTATATAATTTCCCACTCTGATCTTTTCAACTCACCTAAACAGGTACTTAAGACTTCCAGTACCAGCCTTTGTCTGTGGAGGTGAGAGAGAAGGGAACATAACATAGCAAATCCTGCAACTCAAGAAAGAGTGTAAACCTTCAGAATCACCATGTGACCCTGCGTTCCCATGTGGGTCTGTCTGTGGTCTGTCCCCAGGCACAAATAGTGTCCAGAAACTCAGGATGGCAAAAAGTAGCACAATTCCACCGACTCCGCCTCAGCTGTGCAGGGT
This sequence comes from Orientallactaga sibirica, assembly GCA_036365145.1. NCBI lineage: Eukaryota > Metazoa > Chordata > Mammalia > Rodentia > Dipodidae > Orientallactaga > Orientallactaga sibirica. The sequence continues at coordinate 3,122,891 of JAEOAD010000031.1, read as the reverse complement.
CTTCTACAAAGAAACCTCTGACAGCCCATGGTTTGCTTTGAAAGGAATCAAGCACCAAATGCCAGTTAGAATAAACTTTTATAAAGGTCAGACTTAAAGAGAGCTTGTAACCACTGCTCTTTGGCTTGGGTGTATGTTGGCAAGTCCTTAAAGGAGCATAACAAATTCATGGGGCAGATACCAACCTTATCCATCAGTCCACATCGAAGACTTCCAAACAAAGATACAAATGGATAGGGGAAAGAAGCATCAATGCTGGAGACCAGGGCATTATCCAACCTTGATGGTGTGTAAACCACAAGAAGCCTTTTTGACCAGGTGCCTCTGGGTACTCTTTCTGGGAAAAAGGAAAAATAAATAGATAAGATTCGATCAGACCTGCGTTAATAGCCCTTAATTTCTGGTATGATGACTGAGAGGGATCAGCCTCAGTATAGATTAGGACATGTCCTCCTGTTGGATCCTCTCATTGCAAGGTCAGTCCATAGTCACAATCAGCTCCTGCAGGAAACCCACATCAGGCCTGACAGTCTTTCCTGATATTTTAGGCAGGGCATCCCGAAGTTGGGTGGTCCTGGACAGCCTCAGTTGAGAGGAGCTACAATCAAACCTCTTTCTGCTTCTTATCACATGTCCTTTTGTTGGGATGTTTCCTTTCATCTGTCTTCCCAACAAGCAATTCTGATTTGAGATTTTTCCACTTGCAGTTCGCTTTTTAAAAAATTGTGTTCCTCCTTGTTGCAGTCAGGTTCTCATTGCTGATAGAAATCACCTGACCAAGAGCAGCTTGTGGGAAAAAAAGAGATTTATTTTGGCTTATAGGCTCGAGAGGGAAGATCCATGATGGCAGGGACAATGATGGCATGAGCAGAGGGTGGACATCACCCCCTGGCCAATATAATATGGACAATAGCAACAGGAGAGTGTGCCAAACACTGGAAAGGGGAAGCTGGCTATAACACACATAAGCCCGCCCCCAACAATATTCTGCCTCCAGGAGGCATTAATTCCCAAATCTCTATCAGCTGGGAACCTAGCATTCAGAACAACTAAGTTTATGGAAGACACCTGAATCAAACCACCACATTCCTCTTTAAAAAAAATACTGAGAACTTTAATATATGAACATATTGTAAATTGATCATATTCCCACGAGTTTATACTCTTATGTTTCCTCTCTCCCACTTCCCATTCTACAGAGGGCACTCCTCAGTGGGGTCATTGGCAATCACTGTGGGGTCATGAATGCACTAGTCAGTCTTGTGGGGGGCAGTGCTTCAGAGTATTGCCACCCTGTGGCTCTGAGCTTTAGATGGTGCATTAGAAGTCTCCTTTAGTGCTAAGCTCTCAGCAGCCTCTTATTTTCTGAGTTTTGAGTCTCTTCACTGTCTAACACCGTCTCTCTGGGGGAGGTTTTCGGACTAGCAGTGAGAGCAGCACTAATGTATAATCCACTACTTCCTCTGGTGTTTCCTGAGCCCGGGTGGGTGTGATAGAGGTGACTTGTCTTATGTTAGGCAGTTGGATTTCTTTTTGTTATGATGGGTCTCGGGTCTCCCCAGTATTTGTTGCCATCTGTAAAAAGCAGATTCTCTAGACAAGAGTGAGTGAGCAGCATGGCTCAGAAGAGATAAGCATGGACATTTAGAAGACTTTCTGATGGACATAACTTCTCCTTTCAGCCAAAGGACAGTGGAAGCTTCCCACTAGGGTCTATGACCTTCTAAGCAATAGGCCTCTGACTTGCTTATCAGTACCAGGCATGGTGGGTATATCTTGACGGACTGGCTGATTCTCTAGCTTGCAGAATCCACTGCTTGTTCACACTGTTGATGACTTTTCTCCACCTCCCTCCCCGCCCCTGCCACCCCGGCAGCTTGAATAGCACTTTCCAGCACCGTGACAGCTAGCCAGCAGGTTTGCTGGCTTCCATCTTAGGTCTAGCTTGCTCTCTCAATGTGGTGTTTTCAGCAATAGTGTCTTACCATTTAGTTTTGATGGGGTTCCCCCTATTTTGATTGCTCTTTTTTTAGAGTAGACCTTTCTTATTATGTGTATAATTGTGGTAGTTTGAATATATGTCCCCCAATATATTCAGTGTTTTATTAGTTATAGTTTGCATCTGCAATCACCTTGCTAGAGGCAATGTCACTGGGGGCTGGTCTTAAGGTGTGGGTTTGAGATTCCATTGTAAAGATATGCAAATGTGCCTAGCAGGAGTTCCTGAAGTGTGCTGTGTGACCTTTTGGCTGTAGTTTTGCTCTGTGTGCTGTGGTGGCTGGTTGGCTTTCTCTCTCTCTCTCTGGCCCTGTGAGAGCAAGTCGCTTCTCCTGCCCTTATGGAACTTCCCCTGGATCTGTAAGCTTCAATAAATAATATCCCTTCCTCCATAACTGTGCCTGGTCTGGAAGTTCATCTCAGCGAACCTGAAGCTGTCTGCTACTGTAAAGTGGTACCGAGGAGTGTGGGGTGAGATGAACCTGGCCGTGTGGATATTCGTCTTTTGAAACTTTTGTTTTGGAGGAATGGGCATGGACTTGGTGCTTGCAACTGAAGATGCCTTCTGGAGTGGTAAGCCAAGTTTTATGGACTATTCTGATGAGAGTTTGAGAATGCTAAGTGCAAACAGTATTGAACTTCGAGGCTTGGCTTATGAGCTTTCTAAGGGGAAAGAAAGACTGCAGAGGACTTTGTTGGAACTGGGCTACTGGCATAAGGGATGGCTACGTTCTGCTATCCAGGCCCAGAAAGTTTGATCAAGGTTAAATTTGTAATGGACTGATGTGCTTGGCTGAAGATATTGGACTGAGATTTTTAAGATTTTAAGTTGGAAAACCTCAAGCAAGTTAAAACTAGAGGCATTGAGACTGGTTTAGTTGCTATTGTCGACACATTAGCAATCTTAAGGAAGGTGGAAGGAAGGTTGCCTGACTGATTTACATTAAAACAATGGAGAGGATGCCTGAGGAAAGACTGTTAAAAATGCAAATTCTTGGAAAGAGCTGACTGGAGAAGGAACCTGCTTTTCAAGGCTATGGTTTATTTTGTCCCTGGATTAAGAATATGGCTGTGTCCTGCACACCTGGTATTAGTTTTGGAAACATGAAAAATACTTGGAGTGGTCATGAATTGCACACGGTTCCAGGAGCTGCTGCTGAGATGTGGCATGAGGCAGGGCATGAAGACCCTCAGGAATAGGCTGGAAGAGCCTTTTGGAAGATGGACCGTGGTTTGCATGGAGACCTGAAGATGTTTTGGATATACCAGGACTGTGCAAAAGGGCTACCATGGAGTGCAGTGTTGGCATGGGATGAAAGTTTTCCCTGGCGACTCTGCCCAGCTGGAGGGGTGGAATTGGAAAACTTGGAGACTGTTAGTCTCTGGTTATATTGAACTTGAACTGCAGAAGTTTGATGACTGTTGATGGTGGTTGAGTTTGCATTGTTTTAGTTTCTCCTTGCTATTCCTTATATACAGTTAAAAATGTTTACTCTGTGCCTTTACATGTTGAAAGTATTTAACTTGTTTGATTTTACAGGACTCAATATCTTAAGTTGGTCAAGATTGTAAGAACCTTTGAAATTGGACTGAGTACCATTTACAATGTGTGATAGTGATAAATCTATTGGGGGCCAGGAGCTAAATATATTGGGGGCCAGGGGCGGAATGTGGTAGTTTGAATATATGTCCCCCAATATATTCAGTGTTTTATTAGTTATAGTTTGCATCTGCAATCACCTTGCTAGAGGCAATGTCACTGGGGGCTGGTCTTAAGGTGTGGGTTTGAGATTCCATTGTAAAGATATGCAAATGTGCCTAGCAGGAGTTCCTGAAGTATGCTGTGTGACCTTTTGGCTGTAGTTTTGCTCTGTGTGCTGTGGTGGCTGGTTGGCTTTCTCTCTCTCTCTCTTGTTTGGCCCTGTGAGAGCAAGTCGCTTCTCCTGCCCTTATGGAACTTCCCCTGGATCTGTAAGCTTCAATAAATAATATCCCTTCCTCCATAACTGTGCCTGGTCTAGAAGTTCATCTCAGCGAACCTGAAGCTGTCTGCTACAATAATATTTTCTTAAATATGTCTGTGGGGGTGAGAATGCAAACTTTTAGAAATTCCCCTCTGCTCAAGTTGTATCTGTCTCCTTTAGATCTTGTAAAGCTCCTCTTTGACACATTTTCTCGTGCTCCTGGTTTTCCTCAGATTTCTGTGATTCCTGCCTGTCAGTCTGTAAAGATAAAGGACTAGGTTCAGTACTACGGGTGCCTGGGGGTAGGTTTTGTCCATTTGATGAACAGTCTTCTTCCTGGAAAGGCTGAGCGTGTGGGCATAGTGGTTGGTGGGCTTTGCTACTGGGCATGGCTGCCCCTCATGTTTCTCCTCATACCTGTTGAGATGTCTGGGAAAATATCTTTTCTTAGATCTTGACACTACTCTTGGGCCCACTCAGCTCTGATTTTGGGTGCAAGGCACAGGTCAGAAATAAACACCCCTGTTGTTTGTTGTTTAGTGGATAGTATTAATGTCTGATATTTAATGAGGCTTAGTGTGAGATATTGTTCTAAATGCTTGCCATACATTAAGCTTTATGAAGCAGACACTGTTATTACTCACAGTTTGTACATAAGGAAATGGAGGTACAGGGAGTTTTAGTAATTTCCCCAGAGTCACGTCTCCAGTTAGCAGTGGAGTGGAGATTTGAATCAAAATGCAGCTGTAGAATTTGCCTTTTGGTATAGAGCAGGGATATGAGGATGGGATAGAAGAGCATCATGATCCTTCTTGCTTTCCATGTAGTTTTCCTGAACAGTCCTCTGACCGCTTCATAGGGCTCACTCACGCTCTTTTTGTTTACATGATGTACACCTGGATTTTCCTTGTATTGGCTTTTATCTTGGAAACAGTTTTCTACCATGTGTCTATTGGCTATCTCTTTCCTCAATCCTCTGTTCCCATCTGCTCTTCATCTTCTAGGAGTTTCACACCATCCATGATTTGCTGCTGGCACCCTTTGTGGTTGTGCAGTCCTGTTGTGGGTGTGTCATATGCCTCTCTACACATTTAGAAGTCTACTTAAAGACATTTAGAAGTCTACTTAAAGGTAGAGCAGAGAAGTACAGAAGTGATTTAATTTCTGCAGTATTTACTATATGCACTTCATCTACTTACTTAATTGTGGTAGGATTACTTATTTTCTTTTGTCATGCTGTGGCCATTATTAAACCCACAGACATAATGTACTAGCCCCTGAGATTTTTGGTTTTGCATATAGATAATTAGACTTCCTATGGTTTAATTGTGTCTCTGCTACTCAGTTTGGTCCAGACATGGAGTGTCAGGTACAAGTGTCATTCTTCTGTTCAGCAGAGGAGGAAGTGGACCAGCATTGCTTACTTTCTTTTCTTTTAGAAAAATAAGAAAAAGTCATATATATATATATATATATATATATATATATATATATATATGGCATTAAAATGCTGAATACAAGATTCATTGGAGGGATAGTTAGGCATATTTTATTGAGGCAAAACATACACACAGGAACAACAGACTTACATGTGTACATCTTGATATAGTTTAGCAAGTGATGAGTCCATGTAACCAGATCAAGATACAGAAGGCTTCCTTATTTCCATAACTTAAGAGCAACCATTACACTGACTTCTACCATTGAGTGTTAGCTTTACTTTTGAGTTTACATGAATGGAATAATGCTGCATGCTCTCCTTTATTTTTGAGCCTTATATCATTAGAATCACATATAGATATATTTTATTCAATGTTTTGTCTGAAATTTACTCATGTTGTATGTTTCATTTCTCTTGTTAATGACTATATAGTGTTAATTTACAGAAATAGTAACAGTACATTTGTTCATTCTGTTGCAATAGCTGAGGTGCTTCCAGTTTTTAGCTATTTTGAGTAATGCTGCTTGTACATGCAATTTGGTGCCCACATGTAGGGATTTCTTATAGGTGTTTACCTAAGAAGGAAGTTGCTGAGTCATGCAGAATGGCTGTTTATATATTCAGCTTGAGAAGAAACTGCCAAGCTGTTTTCCAGAGTCTCTATGACTGTCTATACTCCTATCTGTACTGTGTGAGTATTCTAGTTGCTCTGTTAATCCTGGGAAACACTTGTACTGACTGTCATTGTTTTAAAACAGTGCTATCCATCTGATAGTAATGTAGTGGTATCTTGTCATGATGGATTTTGTACTTCCACAATAATAATGTGAAAATATTTTCATATGCTTATTGGCCACCTGGATATTGTCGTAGTGAATTTGGACTGTTACAACAAAAATACCATAGACTGAGTGGCTTAAACAACAAATATCTGTTTCTCATAGTTCTGTAGACTGTGGAGTCCATACTGAAGGCAGATTCAGTGTCTGGTGAGGGTCTGATTCAGTGACTCGTGAGGACCTGCTTCATAGTTCATAGATGGCCATATCTCTCTCTGCATGCCTATGGTTGGAGAAGTAAGAGGGTTCTCTAGGGCCTCCTTTATGAGAATATTAGTCCCATTCACAGGGTTCTACGAAAGTAGAACCTAATCACCTCCCAAAGATCCCACATCCTAATATTATCACGTTGGGCAGTGGGATTTCAGTATATGGATTTTGAAATGCTTAGCTTTCCAGGTAGCTGGGAATACAAACATATGTCTGTGTACTAACTGTAGTTCTTTTTTAAAATTCATCTTTACTCCTCTAGTAGTTTCAATTCTCTTTGTTTTATGACTCCTTAAACAGCAATCCTCAATATTACATTGTACATAACTTTATGTAGTGGTGGGGGCCTACATTTAATTAGTATTTGATCACTTGTGAGCCACAGAAGACCTTACAATTTAACACTACTCTCTTAGTGACAGCTTGTGTGTATTATTTGCATGTTTTAAAATCTCCCATGATATTATGATCATTTGACTATAAGTGGTGTTCTTTTATTTTGCCAGTATTCTTCATTTCTTTACAAATTTCTTTTTTCCATCTGGGATATTCTTCGTTTATTTGAAGAACTCCTTTTAAAAAAATATTTTATTTACTTAGAGAAAGAGGGAGAGAGAGGGAGAAAGAGAGAAAGAGAGGGTGTGTCAGGGCCTCTAGCAACAGAAAATGAACTCCAGATACATGCACCGTCTTGTGCTTCCAGCTTACGTGGTTACTGGGGAATCGAACCTGAATCCTTAGGCTTCACAGGCAAGTGCCCTAACCACTAAGCCATTTCTCTATCCCTGAAGAACTCCTTTTGGTAATTCTGTGTGCCTGCTGGTGAGGATTTCTTCCAGTTTTTTTTTTTTTTTTTTGTATAACTATTCTTACAATTTGACTTTTATTGCTGAAGGATATATTTTCTGCCATCACTTTAAAGATAAGAATTCATTGTCAGCATGGTATTGGCACAAGGACAGACAGGTAGATCAATGGAACAGAATAGAAGACCCAAATATTAATCCAGGCAGTTACAGCTACCTGATTTTTGACAAAAATGCCAAAAATATTCATTGGAGAAAAGATAGCCTCTTTAACAAGTGGTGCTGGGAAAACTGGACGTCTGTATGTAAAAGGATAAACATAGATCCTTGTCTCTCTCCTTGCACAAGAATCAAGTCCAAATGGATCAGGGACCTTAATATCAGACCTGAAACTCTGAAACTGCTAGAGGAAAAAGTAGGGGAAACTCTTCAACATATTGGAATAGGCAAGGACTTTCTGAATATAACTCCAATTGCTCAGAGAATAAAACCACTAATCAGCCACTGGGACCTTATGAAATTACAAAGCTTTTGTACAGCAAAGGACATTGTGAATAGAGCAAAAAGACAACCTACAGAATGGGAGAAAATATTTGCCAGTTATACATCTGACAGAGGATTAATATCCAGAATATACAAAGAACTCAAAAAACAGAATAACAAGAACTCAAACAACCCAGTTAAAAAATGGGCTACGGAACTAAATAGAGAATTCACGGAAGATGAAATACAGATGGCATATAAATATCTAAAAAAATGTTCTACATCCTTAGCCATCAGGGAAATGCAAATTAAAACCATGTTGAGATTCCATTTCACTCCTGTCAGAATGGCGGCCATCAAGAAAACAAACGACAATAAGTGTTGGCGTGGATGCGGAAAAACAGGAACTCTTCTACACTGTTGGTGGGAATGTAAGCTGGTCCAGCCACTGTGGAAATCAGTGTGGAGGTTCTTGAGACAGCTAGAAATAGATTTACCGTATGATCCAGCTATAGCACTCCTAGGCATATATCCAGAGGACTCTTCTCACTTCCTTAGAGATACTTGCAAAACCATGTTTATTGCTGCTCTATTCACAATAGCTAGGAAATGGAAGCAGCCTAGATGTCCCTCCACAGATGAGTGGATAATAAAGATGTGGTACATTTACACAATGGAGTTCTATTCAGCAGTAAAAAAATGAAATTATGAAATTTGCAGGAAATGGATGGATCTGGAAAGGATTATACTTAGTGAGGTAACCCAGGCTCAAAAAGCCAAACGTCACATGTTCTCTCTCATATGTGGATCCTAGCTACTAATGTATAGACTTGTGTATTAACTGGAACCAAAAATAGGTTCCAGAAACCAGTAAGTGGGTAAAAGGCTATATGGGAGGGAAGAAAGTGAAGGACTTAAGTGTATGGTAATACACATATGTAAGTAGAAGAACTGAGTACAGGGAAGGGAATGGCCTAAGCGAGGCCATGGGAAGAGAATGCATACAAAAAGGGCAGGGGGAGGGTCAATCTAAACTCAAGATATTATCAATAAGACATATGTAAAATTATTTTTTTGAATAAGGGCACGTCTAGAAGATGTAGACTGTTACTAGAAAATTTTCAGTACCTGGGATGGAATACCTTTCAGTGAGTTGTTGGCCAAGGAGGTCCCGGTAGCCTCCAAAACATTAAGGCTTTTGCCAAAGCCCTTGGTTTCCCTAGAGAAACAGATAGTAAGACCCTATTGCTGAAGACATCTCATGCCTGAGAGGCAAGGTCACTGAGAAAGCAAGCTGATGCTGACCAGAAAACCTACTCCCTGTAGACCAGCCAATTGAAAGCTGGAAAAATGCACGCAAAATGCAATGCACGCAGCGTATGGGAGACAGAAGCCATCAACAGTGAAAACAGTGGATGCTGAATATTCAAGCTTGGCCAGACAGGCCCAATGACTGAACGAGTGCAATAGTGGCGTGTCTACTCTTGGGGTAACCAACTGCTCCATAATTGGACTGAAGGCCCTCTCTATGGGAGGGAATACATACCTGGTACTGAAAAACCTAAGTAATAGTCTAAGGTAGGTGAGGTCATGAGCCTTGGGGGTATAAGCCTGCTCATGTCTGACTAAATGTATATATTATTCCCACCAAGCTGCCCTGGGGACACTACACTAAATGTTCATGTTCACATATTAACGCTACTCTCACTTCTGGCTAGAGAAGCTTCTCTTTTCAGATGGTGATGACCACTGGGATGACCCAAAAGGCAACATAGTGCTGAGAAGAAGGGATGGAGGAGTGTCTAGCACTGAAACACCTCTGTCACACCCTCCAATGGCTCAGGGACCATTGCGGAAGAGGGGGCGGATAGAATGGAAGAGCCAAAGGAAGGATATGACCTCTTACAATGCAGCTGCCCAGACAGAAATTGGCCTCGATATCCATGATCTTGTGGTGCCTAGCAATACCTTTGCAAGACCCTCAAAATAGAAGAGAAAGATGATGTCATCAAATTAGGAAAGAGACTAATGGAGAGAGGGAGGGGATATGATGGAGACGGGAGTTCTAATGTGGAATGGGGGAGGGGAGGGAAATATCAGGTGGGGTTTTTTTTTTGGTATGTAAGATTAAAAGTCAATAAAAAATAATTAAAAAAAAAAAGAATTCATTGTCTTATAGCCTCCATGATTTCTGTTGCAACATTAGCTGACAATCATTTTGACTCTGAATACAATGTGTACTTTTCTCTTTTTTTCTTTTTTAAGTATTTCTCTTTACCTTTAGTCTTTAGCAGTTCGACTGTGAAGTGCCTGATACACTGTTCTCCAAATACTACTGGGACACAGAGAAATGTCAGGCTATAGATTGAAGTCTTTATTTATTTATTTATTTATTTATTTATTTATTTATTTATTTTTATTTTTTATTTTTGGAGAGAGACACAGAGAGAGATAGAGAGAGAGGGAGACAGATAGAGAATAGGCACGCCAGCAGTCTCTCAGCTGCTATGAACGAAATCCAGATGCGTGCGCCCCCTTGTGGGCAAGTGTGGCATTGCGCCCTTGTGTCACTGCATCTGGCTAAACGTGGGACCTGGAGATTGGAACCAGGTTCTTAGGCTTAGCAGGCAGGCGCCTTAAGCACTAAGCCATTTCTCCAGCCCTGAAGTCTTTTTATATGCTAATAATTCTTCCTCATGTCTTTAAACACTTTGTTCTCATTTTTCTGTCCTCTTCATATGGAATTTTTTTAAATTATATTTTATTGACAATTTCTATACTTACATACAAAAAATGCATGATATTTCCCTCCCCTGCCCCCATACCCTTTAGAACTCCAATCTCCACCATATCCCTTCCCTCTCTCCATTAGTCTCTCTTTTAATTTGATGTCATCATCTTTTTCTTCTATTATGAGGGTCTTGCAAAGGTATTGCTAGGCACTGCAAGGTCATGGATATCAAGGCCAATTTCTGTCTGGACAGTTGCCTTTAAGGAGTCGTACCCTTCCTTTGGCTCTTCCATTCTATCCGCCCCCTCTTCCGCAATGGGCCCTGGGCCTTGGAGGGTGTGACAGAGATGTTTCAGTGCTGGGCACTCCTCCATCCCTTCTTCTCAGCACTATGTTGCCTTTTGGGTCATCCCAGTGGTCATCACCATCTGAAAAGAGAAGCTTCTCTAACCAGAAGTGAGAGTAGCATTAATATGTGAGTATGAACATTAAGTGTAGTGCTTTCAGGGCAGCTTGGTGGGAATAATATATACATTTAGCCAGACAAGAGCAGGCTTTATACCCCTAAAGCTCATGATCTCCCCTGCCATAGACTTTTGCTTAGGTTTTTCAGTACCAGGTATGTATTCCCTCCCACAGAGAGGGCCTTCAGTCCAATTATGGAGCAGTTGGTTACCCCAAGAGTAGACATGCCACTATTGCACCCGTTCAGTCATTTGGCCTGTATAGCCAAACTTGAATATTCAGTGTCCACTGTTCACTGCTGATGACTTCTGTGTCCCATACAGCTGCATGCAGTGCAGCTTTTTCTAGCTTTCATGTGGCTGGTCTACAGGGAGAAGGTTTTCTGCTCAGCACCAGCTTGCTTTCTCTTCATCTGGAACTCTTAAGATGCGTGGGTACTAGACATTTTTTTATGGTGCCGAGACATGTTTATAGTGCTATTTTTTGTGTGTGTTGATTCTTGTTCCCCTTCATATGTTAATTTGGATACTTGGTGCTCACTTGTCTTTTAGTTAATATATTCTCTTGCTTTCAGTATCTGGTTATTATTAACATATTCTTTTGAATTCTTAGAGTTATTGAATTTTTCCTCTAGAATGTTCCTTTTATGTTTCTAAGCTTATTTTTGTAAACACTGATGTTGCCATCTGTTTTCTTGGACACATTTATCACTGTTATGTTAAAGGTCACCTCTGATGTCAATGCTGGGAATACCTGTTGGCTTTTCTATTATTGTCTTACTACTTTTTTATTGTTTGGTTCATTCTCCTGTGACTTTGGAATTTTCATGGCAGGTATTGTTTATGAAGAATTGCAGCAGTTCTTGGTGATGTATCTTTCTCAGAGATGATCTTTGTTTCTTCTGGGTAAATGTTGGTAATCTTTATATCAGTTGCAATGATTCAAGTTTTTATTTTAGGCTTTATGAGATGTTCTGTCTTTCCCTCCCTCCCTTCCTCTTTCCTTCCATTCCTTATTCCTTCCCTCCCTCCTTCCTTTCCCTGGGCTATTTTTATATTTAATTTATTAATTGAGAGAGAGGAGAGATAGGAAGAAGTATACACAGAAGAGAGGGCATGGGCACACCAGGGCCTCCTGCCACTGCAAATGGACTTTCAAATGCATGTGCCACTTTGTGTATCTGGCTTTAAATGGATATTGGATAGTTAAACCCGGGTCTTTAGGCTTTGCAAGACAGCACCTTTAACCAGGGAGTCGCTCTAGCTCCCTTTCTGGGTTTTTGAGACAGTGTATTATGTAGCTCATGCTAGCCTCAGAACTCTCTATGTGGCTAAGGATGTCCTTGAAGGCCTGGTCCTCCTGCCTCCATCTCCCTAGTTCTGACGTGTCCAGTGTGTGCCACCATGTCTAGCTTGTGTCTCTTTTTTTTTAAAAAAAAATATTATTTATTTATTTATTTGACAGAGAAAAAGGGAGGGAGAGAGGGAGAGAGAGGGAGAGAGAGAGGGAGAATGGGTGAATCAGTGCATCTAGCCACTACAACGAACTCCATATGTGTGCGCCCCTTGTGCATCTGGCTAATGTGGGTCCTGGAGAATCGAACCTGGGTCCTTTGGCTTTGCAGGTGTAAATGCTTTCACTGCTAAGCCATCCCTCCAGCCCGCTTGTGTCTCTTTCTGGCTTGTAATTTGTAGCATCAGGCCTTCAGTGATGAATTAAACACTTGGGGTATTTACTATGATTTCTCACTGGACAACTCTAAGTTCCAGTTTTTGTCTCTTGATCACTATGATACTGCCAACGTCTCTACCTACATTGTTAGCCTTGTAGCAGTGTCTTCGTGCTATTTTCTTAAAAGTCTTACCTTATATGTTGGGAGGGAATTGTCAAAAACACCGAGAGAAAACTGAGAATAGCCTGTCGGGGTTAGTTCTTTGTGTCTCTTTTTCTTCCCAGAAATTTGGCCTCTCGGATCCTGGTTTCCTTGGTTACTGTGTGTTCTGATTTTCCTCTTACATGGCACAGTGAGATGGCTACAAGTTTCAGGCTGCTTCCACTTTCTGTCTCGTGTTTTGCAAGACAGAACCCCGCCCCTCCCCCCCAAGGAAGACGCACCTACAAACTCCTGACTGCCTCAGTGCATTTTCTTTCCTTCTGACTTGAGTTTTTCAGATTATGGTTGCCTCTGCTCCTCTGCTCGGATGTGTTCAGAGATATTTAAAAATCTGAAGTGCTCACATGCACTCCTCACACATCCTTCCCTATCGTTGAAGACTGTTTGTATATAAAGTTGAGTCTTGCTGTGCGTTCCAAAGTGATCAAAGCAGAGCAGGTCTGCTCAGTGGTTGAAAGAAAAGCGCCTGTCGAGAGAGTGAAGGCTTGGGTGTCGGGCTTCTCACAGTGTGTCCCTCAGAACCTAGCTCCTTGGAGATTTGTCCTCATGTCATAACGCACATGAGTGTGAGCAGCGCTCCGTCTAATAATATGTTCCCCTTGGAAATCCATCAGTGATCATTTTCATTTTAAAGCCTCCCAAAGTGTTTTTGGAAAGGAATGTTTCTCCTGTGTTTCTCAGTTCATATGGCCAAGGAGTTACTCCCTTTGCCTGACCCTTCCTGCCATGGCAGTGTTCAGTGGCACACACACTGGAACATGCTGTTTAGGAGCAATTTCTAAAAGCCCTAGGGAGAAATGTTGATGTTTTTGAGATTTTGGCTTTATTGCTATTTAATTTCTGGCTTCATAAAAGGGAAGAAGATGGAGACACCCAGGTTTCTTTGAAAATATATTTATGGGGCTAGGAGAGAGCTCAGTGGGTAAGAGCACTTGCTGCATCAGCATAAGGACCTGAGTTTGGATTCCCAGCACCAAGTGTGGCCATACACACCCTCCATCTTGCTTCCTTCCATGCGTGTTCTAGTGGTGAGTTCTGCATCTTCTGCTGTGGAAACGTGCATCTCTCTTGTGTTGTGGCAATGTCTTACTACTTCTAACAAACTACATTGTTACAATTGGTACACTTCCTACCTTTGGAAATTAGATGTTTCATAATTAGAAAAGGTCAAACTAAGGTGAAAGTTTTTTATTTTGTATTTAAGGTAAATATCAGCTTTTAAATAAAGCTCTTCTCTTTGTTTTCTTTTTTAAAATATTTAGTTAATTTATTTATGAGAGAAAGAGAGACAGAGAGGGAGGGAGAGAGAGAGAGAATGGGCACACCAGAGCCATCAGCCACTGCAAACAAATTCCAGATGCATGTGTCACCTTGTGCATCTGGCTTACGTGGGTCCTGGAGAATTGAACCTGGGTCCTTTGGATTTTTAGGAGGCACCTTAACCACTAAGCCATGTCTCCAGCCCATTTCCTTGTTTTCTTGAGGCAGAGTCACTCACTGAACATGGGGCTTGCCATTTTTCAGTTAGGTTGGTTAACCAGCCAGCCCCAGTGATCCACTTGTCTCCACCTCCTTCAGTGCTGGGGCTACAGGCACGTGTGGCCATATCCAGCTTTTTGTTTTGTTTTGTTTTTGTACTGGGCATCAAGTTCAGGTCCTCATGCTTGTCCAGAAAGTGCTCATACTCAGTGAGCTGTCTCCCACTCTATGTGCGCTTATCTTAGTAAGACCTAAAGCCATGGCCATTTATTAGCTCCTGAACGCAGAGGAATTTCCCTTCCCTATTCCTTAGTATGCTTAAGGTTTTAATTTTGTCTTTGTTTAAACTTAGATATATATTAGTTCTTGCTTTTGTGTTTGTTTTTAGTCAATAGTTTATTTACCACCATAGTTTATCAATTTCAACTATCACTATTGTTTATTATGTTCATTTTTTCCCTTAATAGTGCTTTAGCACTCATTTTATTAGAGACTATGATGACCTGAGTGTGTCTTCATTCTTTTTTTCTTTCTTAAGCTTAACAGTATCAGAAGACTAAATTCTGGGTTTTCATTTGTTCTGAGCCCTTTGAAGCGGCCTCTATTGTCTTCTGGCAGCAGCTGATGCTACAGGGAATCTGCTGTTGATCTTACTGTTGCTTTGCTTGTTGTTGCAACTCCCTGTGACAGTTTTGAACATTTTAATTTTATTTATTTATTTAGTTGCAAGCAGAAGGGGACAGGGAGAGACAGAGAGAGGGAGACACAGAGAAAGAGACAGAGAGAGAATGGGCCCACTAGGGCCCCTTTCCACTGCAAACTAACTCCAGAGGCATGTGCCACTTTTTGTGCATTTGGTTTTATGTAGGTACTGAGGAAAGGAACTGAGATGTGAAGCTCTGCAAGCAAATGCTTTTATTCACTGAGCTATCTCTCCAGTCCCCAGAAATTTATATTTTTGAGATCTTGATGTGTCTAGGTATGTATTAATATTTATCTTGTTTGGTAATTTGAGTTCATTCCAAATTGAGGACTGATACCTCTGTGTAATAATAACAGGAAAAAGAAAGTTCTTCTTATTCTTCAAATATTGAATTTCCCATGTTCTCTCTTTTTTTCTGAAGTGCTCATCAGATATATTTTAGAGTTTCGCTTGTTCTCCATCTTTATTAGCTGACATTTCATCAGAAAATAAATTGTGAGGCTGGAGAGATGGCTTATTGGTTAAAGGCTTGCCTGTGAAGCCTAAGGACCTTGGTTCAAGGCTTGATTCCCTATTACCCACGTAAGCCAGATGCACAAGGTGGCGCATGCATTTGGAGTTAGTTTGCAGTGGCTGGAGGACCTGGTGTGCCCATTCTCAATCTCTCTCTCTCTCTCTGCCTCTTTCTCTGTCAGTTGCTGTCAAGTAAATAAAAATGAACACAAATTTTAAAAGTATAAAAAAAGAAAATAAATTGCTTTGTTCTTCCTTGTGGTTTTTCTTTGGATAAATCCCTTAATAGTACTTCCCAAGTTATCAATTCTGTCCTGACTCTGCCTAGTCTGGAGTTTATCCCGTTTATTGAGTTTCTTACTTTCATGGCCGTGCATAGTTGGTTTATAAATACTTCTAATTAAAAAAATATATATCTTTAAAGTTGTTTTTCATTTTGTGTAATTACTTGTTTTTGTTAAAAGAAAATATTCTTTAATGTATCAATTTTGGTAATATCATAAATGTACACAATCAGTCTAAATGTACACAGTCAGTCTAAATGTACACAATCAGTCTAAATATACACAATAAGTCTTTGTTACCTTATTTCATGAAGCTGTTTTCATTAGGGTGAATTCATATTATACCGTTTTGATACTCTTTCCTGGTGCTGTATTTTATTCATGTATTGGAATTTAGATTGTGGATAAATTTTAATGCTGGAGGAGGTATCTTTTTCTTAATTTTACTCCTTTGTGCTCTCATTATCAGATGAGATATAATTTCTTTCACCTGATTTCCTAAAACCTTTATACTGAGTGGTGGTCTTTTTCCTGGGGTGATCCTGCAGATGTCTGACATGCTTTTCAGACTGGGCTGACTTGACTCATTCTTGGTTCTCCTGCAGATGGCCAGATGTAACTGCATCACACAGTGGTTTGCTTCTGGGTTTCTTTCCCAGCCTCATTTTTCTTCCCATGCCCAGGCCTTCCACAGAGTTTGAGACCCTATTCTCATGTCTTAGGGCACTCTTAGATCACTTTGCTCCAACAGGATCAGAGTCCTGGCTGCTCTTGGTTTTGCTTCTATGCCTATGACCTCACCTGTGCTCACCAAGCTGTGTGTTTTGTTTCTTTTTCAGGTCTAAAAAGGGGTCTATTCTGATTCTAAATATTTTCTGTCTTTCTGATTTTCTTTTTTGATCATGAATGTATCATTTGAATTTATTCAGAACATGGGGGATGCATCCAATTTGAATTTATGTATCATCTTGACCAGAGTAAGGCCTGAGTATTTATATTTAGCTTCCAGTACAGCATCCCTTTAGTGAGGCCAGGCCAGGGGCCCACTAGGGGTCCCATCTGTCTTATTCATCTCTGTACAAAGAGTTCTAGCACGGTGTTCTGCCACAGGTGCTGATCCATGAACCATGCTGTTGAATGAAGTGTTGAATACAGTCAGTGGCCTGAACAGCTGATGGCGTGTATGTGTTCCCACTTACTGTTTCAGAATAACATCACTGGAAGAGCCATGGTCACAGCCATGCCTGTGACTCCTGCTGAAAACAAAACTAGTTGTCATCTCTTTCCAAATAAGAAGTGAATGTGGATCTCTCTCATTTCTCTTCTCTTATTTATTTGTTTTCAATTTATTTAAACAAAGGGAGGGAAGAAAGAGAGAATGGGCATGCCAGGGCCTCTTGCTGCTGCAAATGAAGTCCAGATGCATGCACCACTTTGTGTATGTGGCTCTAGTGGGTACTGGGAATTGAACTTGTGCCTTTAAGCTTTGCCAGCAAGTGCCTTCAACTACTGAGCCACACTTTAGCCCTTTATTTATTTTTTAAATTTATCTAGCAAGTGCTTGTGTGTGTGTGTGTGTGTGTGTGTGTGTGAGAGAGAGAGAGAGAGAGAGAGAGAGAGAGAGAGATATGATATACCAGGGCTTCTTGCCACTGCAGGTCAACTTCAGATGTGTGTGCCATTTTGTGCATCTGGTTTTACATGTGTGATGGGGAATCAAACCTAAGCCAAAAGGCTTTGTAAGCAAGTGCATTTAAACTTTGAGCAATCTTCCACTTTGAAAATAGACACATTCTTTCTTTTGTGAGGCATATGCTTTCTGAAAACTGAACCAATGTGCCCTGAACAAATCCAGCTTCAGGAGACTTAGGTCTAGCTCTCAGTCCCGAACAGATTCTCAAATAGTCAAAACCAGGGGCCTATGCACAGGCATCTGTGGTTCCAACAGTCACAGGACATTCTAAGCATCTGTATCCATCAGCTGTTGCTGCATAACCCACCACCCCAAAACAGTGACTTCAAACAAAACCATTTATTGGGTTGGTTGTTTTATGGGTCAACATTTTGGGCTGGGTGCATTGGGTGAGTCCATTTACCTGTTGGCTGTCAGCTGCCATGTGAGCTGGGAGTGTGATGGTCTGATGTGGCTCATCGCTGTCCCACGTGGGCTTTCATTCTCCCAACAAGGGAGTCTAGGCTTATCCTCAGGGAACTGGTTAATAGTAGGTCTCAGAGAGTGAGCAGAAATATCTACTAAGCATATTTATGAGGTCTCGGAAAGCCCAAATCCAGCACTCACACTGTGTGTGGCTTACACACTCCATTTTATTTGCCAAAGCAAGTAGAGATGTAATCATAGACCCTGCTTCCCCAGGGGAGGGTGGTGCTACAAAGCCTTGCACTGTTTTTTTTTTTTTTTTTTTTTGTAACAAAATATGGAGTGAAATGTTATGTAACATTTATTAGATTCTCAGAACTTCTCTCCAAAGTTAAGACCCAGTATTTGGGATGATTTGACTCCTCACCAGCACTAATAACAGTGTTAAAAGCTGTTTGGTGTGGAGCGATGCCATGATTGTTCTTTTGAAGGTGTTACCTCAGAACAAGGCATTGGGATGAATCTGTCTTGACTTCTGACATCAGAGAGGATGAAAAGTAAGAGCCCTTCGTTCAGTGTATCAGTTAGATTTTCTTAAGGAACAAGCCTTTCCAAGTTGTATTTTTAGGGACTCTTTAGAGGAATAGTACTGACAGAATGAATATGTATTAATAAGAGGATTGATTAGATTAGCTTACAGATTATGGGCTGGGCAGTCCAACAACAGCTGTCTGCAGACTGGAGGCTGCTCAGTCCACAAGGCTGGAGGCCTCAGCAGTCCCAATCTGGCTGTGAAGGCCTGGAGGACACCTGGAGAGATGCTGCTCTTCAGTTCACATTGGAAGGCTGAAGTCTGTCTGAGGCTGGCAGCCACAGGGCAGATAGATGCACACACCAGCAAACAGCATGGGCCGCCCAGCCAAGGAGCCTGTGTTCCCTCAGAGCAGCTTTATATATAATCCACTGCTCTAGGGGAAGGGCTCCCCGGACCCCCTCCCCACCACATCAATCATCCTGGAAACACCCTCCTAGACCTGCCCAAGGGGCATGTCTCTTATTTTACTCCTAGTCTGATCAAGTTGACAACAGGTCTTAACCCATCACACTGGATCTAGTGGTTTCATGGATTGGACTGTCAGAGGCTAGCAGATGAGACTGGTCTTAGCCTGGCTCTGGTGTGTTAGTTCAGTGGTAGGTTGGCTCTGATTCTGGGCAGTAATGGACTGACATGATGGAGGAGAGGGTCATGTGTTCACAGGGCGGTAGAGGGTTTCAGTAGAGACACAAAGTCTCTACTGCGTAGGCCATGTTCTGTATGGTCAAAACAAAACCCAAACCCAGTCTGATAGGTGGGGATATAGATTTTAGAGAGGATGGGGACTGCTGGCCATTGTTGTAATCTGTGTTCTCTTCAGAAGCCCCCTCATCATATCTCTCTCGCTTCCTTTTTTTTTTTTTTTTTTTTTCAGGCAGGGTCTCACTCTAGCCCAGGCTGACCTGGAATTCACTATGTAGTCTCAGGGTGGCCTTGAACTCATGGTGATTCTCCCACCTCTACCTCCCAAGTGCTGGGATTAAAGGCGTGCGCCACCGTGCTCAGCTCCTCAACATATCTTTAATTTAAGTGTGCCCTCCATTAGACTGTAATACTGTGTATGCAACAGTAGCAGTGTAAAATAGTAGGAGATAGCCCTGCGTGCATTTAAAACAGCCAGCAATCCTTTCATCATCAATTGATGGCATCCATGTTACTACTGATTTTATATTCATATTAATATTTTACATCCATAAATAAATTATGCTGATATGCTTTCTAAAGAAAATGCTTTAACATACTTCTCCTTCTAATCCATTTTTTGTTAGTGAAGCCAAACCCACTGGGGCCGGAGTTACTTTTCTGAATGGTTTCTCAAACTGCATATGTCAGGACTTCTCAACCCGCCCTCCAGCTGGGCTTTGTGTGGTCTGTGGCTCTGCCTTCCTTTAGGGTTCATTTTCTTCTGCTCTCCTTTGAGCACTGATATTTACAGCTAAATAAAATTCCTTGCCATTTTTGAGAGCATTTACTTAACACCAGTGGCCCCTAGATGTTCGGAGACACTTTTGGTCATCACAGTGGTATGTGTGTGTTTGTGAGTCTACACGCCTGCTACTGGCATTCAGTGAATGAGACACTAAACATCTTCCAGTGCACAGACAGCCCCACGACAGAGGACAATCTGGCCTAAATATCAACAGTGCTGAGGTCGAAAAATGTCTCCTTCCTAGCCCTGCTTCTAGGTTTTCTCCATATGATGCCTCATCCTAGACCTTTCCCTCAATCCCTCAGTGTGGCACACTGAAATGTCTTCTATCCCTAAAAAGCAAGCTCAAATGCCACGTGTTCTAGGAAACAGGTCCTGATGACCTGCCTCCAACGCTGTGGGATTTAAAGTACTTTGCAAGCGTCATCAAGCCTGCCATGTTGCTGAATGTATAATGTGTATCTATCGAATGTATCTTCAAGCCGTCACTGCTCCTCCCTTACATTTTAAGTGATCATTGTTTACGCACTAACTTGCCGAAGGTGTATTGGCCACAAGGATGCCGTCTTATCTCTGCTCATACTAGAACTAATGTGTGGTTGATGTTGATGCTGAGCCAGGTACATGATAAAGCTTGAGCTAGTGGAGAATGTCACCACCTCATGCTCTTAATCATGGTTGCTCCTTCTGGTAATATTCTTAAAGGACTTTTAAAAAACAAACAAACAAACAAGAAAACTCCAAAATATCTTGTTTTTAATAATTTAAATTAAAACTATGAAAAAAATGAACTTATAAAAACACCTTGTGTTTATTTTCGCAGCTATTTAGTGAAAAAATAAGTGGTGCAGAAGGAACGAAACTGGACGACGAATTTCTGGATATGGAAAGGGTAAGAGCATTTGACCATGTAGCTCACTAGAAATTAACTTTCAGTGAGATACGAAATCTGCTGCTACTGTAAAGATGCTAGAGCAGGAAGATAGGATGTTTCAACACAAGGGTGCATGTGCAATCCAGAAGACACCATCTGTGCTTCCAAGCTCAAGTCCCGTCCTGCACTGAACCACATTCAGTTTAGGTGGCTTAGGAAGGAAATGGTGTGGCTACCTGGTTCCCTCTAGTGGCCAGAAGTCATAATGCACAAAATATAGGCCATCTTGGCAATAGACTCGAAGGCCAAAGCAATTGAAGTTATGCTTTGGAAAGGCAGCATGTTTCTGAGACAAGACTTTTCCATTACATAACACTAATTCATGTGTTGAAGACTAGGATGCTGTTCTCATAGATTTTTTTCGAGGTAGGGTATCACTGTGGCCCAGGTTGACCTGGAATTCACTATGTAGTCTCAGGATGGCCTTGAACTCATGGCAATCCTCCTACCTCTTTCTCCCTAGTGCTGGGATTAAAGGCGTGAGCTACCACACCCGGCTCTGTTCTCATATATGTAAGCAGCTGCACAGTAAATAACCTTTTGCCATTAAAACTGGCAGTGTGAACTCAGATAAGTGATTTTACCTTCTGTCCACTGATACAAAGATGATGATGATGATGATGATATCTGGCCTGCTGACCTCACATGCATGCTGTGAGAATGATGCAAAGCATTAGTACATTTGGAATAGTTTAGAAAAGTGTTACCGTCTTAGGTCATCGATAACTGTTTGTTATATGCTCCAGCTGAAGATCGTGGAATCTCTCTGCCTCGCCATATTACCCAATCAGCTGTGTGGAGTGGCTTCAGTGGAGGCAGCACTGCGGCCACCAGCAATTCCCAAATTAGTTTTGTTTCAGGTCCTTTGAACATGACATTGTTATCTAATTAAACTCCCCAGACCAGAGCAGAGTGAGGAGAGGCAGGGTAGAGCAGGTTGCTCAGGAGCCAGGAGCAAGGAACAAGGAACGGCAGCACAGCCAAGGCCAGGACAGTATTCTATTTAGCATACCTTGGCCCTGGCCATCCTTCCTCCCAGGAGTTCCCTGTTCACTGCAGGAGAGATACTGAGGTTCTGGAAATGTGAGGAAAAGCTTCTCTATTTTTTTATTTTTGAAAAAAAATTTCTGTAAATTAAAAACCATGGAAACATTTTCACTCTATCGACCTATCTGAAATTAATTTTAGGCTGTGTGCTACCGAAGCTAGCACAGTGATTTTTTTAAATCTTTTCAGTCTCTAAAGATAGGTTATGTAGCTTCCTTACCAACAAAATGATTGAAATAAAATGTTCAATTCAGGCCTGGAGAGATGGCTTAGGGGTTAAGGTGCTTGCCTGAGAAGCCTAAGGATCCCAGTTTGGTTCCCCAGGGCCCACGTAAGCCAGATGCACAAGGGGGCGCATGCACCTGGAGTTGGTTTGCAGTGGTAGAGGCCCTGCCACACCCATTCTCTCTCTCCCTGATAAATAAATAAATAAAAATAAATAAATAAGTAAAATATTAGCTGGGCATGGTGACACACGCCTTTAAAAAATAAAATAAAAAATAAAATGTTTAATTCAAAAACATATGTCAGGACTTATGTTACTGGAGGTTTTTTAGGGTCAAAGCCTGGGCTCTGGCAGCTCTAGCAAGCTAGGCTCAGTCTTCTGTTCAATTAAAGAGACAAGTAAAATGAAAAGCAGAGAAAGAAGATTCATTTAATGTGACTGTGTTGGGAAAAGGAACAGCTAAGAGGTCCAGTGGACCTTTCCTTCCCCCATGTGGCTGGCAGTGACATGAAGTTTAGGTTTACATAGAGGGCAAGAGGCACACATAACTCAGCAGTCCTGGTCAAGGTGTGGTCCTGCCCATCACCTAACCACCAACATCTTAGCTCAGTCTCTCCTATAAGGTGGTCTGACAAGCTGTCAGAATTATGTGACATCTCTTCCTGGGAGACAGGTTTCTCCCCTGGATGACACTAGCACTTCAGCCTTTCCTTTCCCCTAGCATGAAATTCCTCGGGAAATTCCAAATCTTTGGGTCCTTGGTTTTAATACTCCAATGCCAAAGGGACAGGAACATGTGTCTAAAATGTCTTCACAGTTGCAGTTTTAGCTGATGGACTGAGCTCTCTCTTGTTTACCCCGTTTTTTCCCTCCAAAAATTCCAGGCAGTGACAGAAGAATAAAAATAAAATCTATTATCTGTTTTAACAGTATAGAAAAGCATGGATTAAGTGATTAGAAACTTTAAGGACTTTCTGGAAGAGATTGGGTAGGTAGTTTTAGACTCACCTAAAACCATGACATGGAAATGAGTAAGTTAACAGAAAAAAATAATCCATGACAGATGCCAATTCTACAGAAATAAAGGAGCCATAGCTCCACGCAATAATGAAAACGAGCTTTTCTAAAACATTATAAAATGATCGTGTCAAGATAGTTTGTCAAGAAATTATAGTAGTTATGAATTATTTTGTACCCTATAACATAGCATCTAAACTTGTAAGATGAAGAATCTTAGCAGGTAGGAACAGATTTAATTACAAACTGCCAAGAGAACCATGTTCTGGTGATGGAAATGTTTTAAAACTGGATTGTGATAATGACTGTACATCTATAAATCTGTACAAAATTGTTTTAAATGAGTGATTTTTTTTTTTTTGTTTTTCAAGGTAAGGTTTCACTCTGGTCCAGGCTGACCTGGAATTAACTACGTAGTCTCAGGGTGGCCTCGAACTCATGGCGATCCTCCTACCTCTGCCTCCCGAGTGCTGGGATTAAAGGCGTGTGCCACCACGTCCAGCTATAAATGAGTGATTTTTTTCAGTACATAAATTTTACCACAGCAAAACTTAAAAAAAAACCCTTATAAATACAAGGAGAACTGACAGAAGTCAGAATAGAATCCACATTCCTCTCTCATAAAGTAACAGAACTGGCAATTATCAATAGGCTTGTGAAGGCTTGCATGAAATATGGTTAATACCTGGATTATAAGTACATATAGACAATGCATTCTACAAATGAAAAATTCAATTGATTTTCAAATTATTTTTAAACCGTCACAATAATCATTTGTGTACCAGCTACAGGGAAAAAAAGTCAATAAGCTTTCCAAAATTAAAATCCTACTGAACAAGAATTATAAGGAAGGTATAGCTTCCAAATTATGGATGTTTGGAAATTCAGAAACATATGCAACTACTTCTTATTATAAACATGAAATTCAAAGCAAAATTATCAATTACTTACTTAGTTGTTAGTGACAGAACTCTACATTCAAGAAATGTGATATATAGTTGGTTAACTCTTAAGTGCAGTTAATAGAACATAAATGTTAGGAGATAGTGAATACATCATGAAATCTAAAGGTCTTTAATGAAAAGCTGTAAGACTGATGATAGAGATTTGGAGCAAGATAGCCTTCTTTTGTAGATAATTAGCCAGGGACATGGGCCCAAAAGAACATGGCCATCAAGCCTAAAAGGCAATTCCAGTCCAATCCTAAACCTGACTCTTCAAGATGGTGCTCAGGGCAGCCCTATTTTACTTTCTGGTTCTTTTTCCTTCTGGGGACTTTTAGTGGCTCATTTTCCCATTGGTGAGAATTAACATTCCTGTCTAACACATCAGCCTATCAGGAGCCCCTCATATACAATCAAGGTAACCAACCAATCAATCAATCCCAGCTTGATACCCAATTTACATCCAATGGCAATGAGCCACCCTGCTCCATGTTACCATGTCGTTACCCACTCGGGACCCCTCCCAACTCGGGAGCCTTTCTTGGCTAAAATAAACCTTGCTTAACTTGTCCTCTTGCTATGTGTGTACTTGTCTGTTCTTTGCTATAAATAAAAAAGACAATGAGCTTGAGAGTCACTGGCTTGGGGAGTTTTAGTAACTGTTGAGTGTCCGGCGCTCTAAACCCCTAAGCTGTGCTGGTCCATAACTGCAAGAAGTTCCTTCCCTCCCAAACTGGGCGATAATGGTAAATAACCAAGTATAACCAAAAGGAAGAAAAGGGGAAAACACAAGTAAATTACCCTAAAGGAATAGAAAGAGGATATAATCAAAGTTACAGAATCTTCTTTTTTACTGAACAGATGATCATAAACTGAGCTAGTTCTGCTACTCAGTGCTCTGAGTCAGGGTTGGGTGAGGTAGCATGGGCTTTAGGGCACCTCATGGCAGGATGTCACTACTAAATGGAAATTCCAGATTTAATCAACTGGAAAACATGCCTCCGTACCACAAAGACTTTATAAGAATGATTTTTACCTCTCTGCCTTCCTCTGTTTTTCCTGATGATCTGCCAAAGATATTTACATAGAATTTTGTTAACTTTGAACACACACATGTGTGCACACAATAATCCCAGTGATTCCTGGAGGGAGGCTTGGCTTTGCTTCTTTGTTTTAAAACTGTACAAGTTATTTCCTCAGAGTTTATTGTGACTCTGTTTGCCAACATGTTTGGCTGTGTGTATCCTTATTTCATTTTTCCTTATGACTAAAGAGCATTTCTTTACATGAGTGTTTCATAATTTATCTGATCATTCTCCTGTTGCTTATAGTTTGGGTTGTTTTTCAGTTTTTTTTTTTTTTTTTTTTTAAATTTTAGAGTGTGCATGTGTGTGTGAGAGAGAGACAGAGATAAAGACAGAGAGAGAATTGGTGCACCAGGGTCTCAGCCACTGCAATTGAACTCCAGATGCTTGTGCCAATTAGTGGGCATGTGCAACCTTGCACTTGCCTCACCTTTGTACATCTGGCTTACATGGGATCTAGAGAGCTGAACATGGGTCCTCAGGCTTCTCAGGCAAGCGCCTTAATCACTAAGCCATCTCCCTAGCCCTTGTTTTTCAACTCTTTATGCTAAAACATGGTCCAATAAGCTTTTTTGTGTGCATCAATGCAATTTGCTACTGTGTTATCATATGATAAGTCTCTGGCAGTATAACAGCAGGTGCCCAATGTTAGATATTTTCACTTTGATCCCCAAAAGGTGTTATCAGCTGGTAGGAAATGGCCCACTATTACACACCCATAGAGAATATAATTGACTTTAAGATGCTTTTGTAAGTCTAGTGGGTGTAAATATCTCTCAAATGTACAGTTCTGAATGTTTTGTCAAATGTTTTAAGACAATTTGTCTTTTTCCTTATTTCCAGGTTGTAAGCTTATGATCTTTTTCTTCTTCTTTTCTTGGTTTATATATTTAGTAATTTATTTTGAATGGGAATTCTGATCATCTTGGATTCTGGCCCTTTGCCTTCTACAGTTGTTTTCCGCTTGTGCTACTACTTTTTTTGGGGTCAAACTTCATGTACTATATATCAGTGTATAGTTTTTCAATTTCTTTCAAAAAATATTTTATGTATTTATTTGCAAGAAAACCTGGGGACGGGGTGGGGGAATGGGCATACCAGTGCCCCTATGGAGTCAGAATTTTTTTGTCTTTTTATTTTTGATTACATAGAGTTTCAGGTCAACTTCAGAGGCCTTTCCCATACCAACGCTTTGAAATATTCTTCTCTATAACTTATTGTGTCTGCATAGTTAGATCTGTATTTTAAATGTTATGTTTAGTGTGACCTTTGGATCTTATTGTATTACCAATTTACCAAGTTATAACAAAAAAAGTTGAGATTGTGATGCGGTTTGAATTAACTTCACATGTTTGGTTATGGGAATATTTATATCTTTTCAAAACTGAATCTTCTCATATAAGAATGTGGTTTTCAAATAGTTATTGTGAATTTTTCCATATTATTTGTCCCTTGTGACATTTTTTTATTGCTCTGATGTATGGGAAGTCCTTTCCCCTTGCATTTTCTTTTCATTCTTTTTTAATTTTGCTTTTTTGACAATTGCATACATGTATACACTGTTATGATCATACATACTCCCCACTACCCTCTCCTATCCCCTCCCACTCCTGATAATCTTCCCATCACTGGCCAGTGGCCTCACCACTGAAGAGGATGATTCCTCCCCCAGCAGCCATAGCCTTCAGGGAGGGATGCGGTCTCCTGAGCCTCTCTCCATCAGTGATGGAATGTCCACTTGCCCCTGTCTTGTGCAGGTCTTGTACAGGTAACACAGCTGCCGTGACTTCATGAGTACAATGACATGGCATGTCCAGATGACAAAATTCCACAGCTCGCCCCCCCTTCAGCTCTTGCAGTATTTCCTCCCCTTCTTCCTCTATGTTCCTGAAGGGAAACATAGATGCCCCCATATAGAACTGAGCATTCAATGGTCACTTATTTTCAGCACATTGATCCGTTATTAATCTTTGCATTAAACATCATCCACTGAGGAAAAATCCTTTATTTTTTATGAGTTGTTGATGATATAAAATAAAGTAATTGAATTGGTATGTGTAACTTCATTGTATATTCCCCTATTAGTTTTATGCTAATTAACAACTAGGAAGTCCAGGAATGGGATTGCAAAAGGAAAAATTCAATTTTAATGTGGCAGGGAAAACTTTGATGTTAATATTTTCTGGTGGTAGCATGAATGAACATGATTACTTTAGTTATAATACTACGGTTCATGATTCTGTTATTATGATGGTACCCTTATCTAAACATAGCAATTCCAATTCACTCTGCAGATGAAGAAAACATAGCTCATGGGTCTCAGTATTGAGAATTCTCCAAGTCTCTCCAGTCATGGAATCGATGCATAATGGGCCCATGTTCTCTAAATATTGCATTCTAATTCATCTTACTGTTAGAATAGTTAAGTAGTGTTCTCCAATGCCTCTGGACTTGCGACAACTGAGAAGGGATTGCCTCTCCTCAACACGTGGAAAATGTTCATTTGTAACAAATCATCACTGTCCTATTAAAGGTCTAAAATTAATGAAAAACGCTGCTCTGTGCTGTGAATTCAAGTGATTTTTCTGTTTACTGACATTTCTCTGTATTTTGTCTTCTCTTTAAGAAAATAGATGTTACCAATAAAGCAGTTGCAGAAATTCTTTCAAAAGCCACCGAGTATCTCCAGCCAAATCCAGGTAACGTTAGAAATGTCTAAAATATCCTATTGGTTATTTGCCTTCACAAATTCAAATGATGCCCTTCCCCTGTGTGCAAATACTGAAAGTCAGTCTTTGAAAATTTACTCTCCAGTGACAAAATGTAGTCTCAGTGAATCCTAGTTGGTGTGAAGCGGTCCTCAGCTCTGTGAGCTTGGGTTTATGCAGCTTGGATGGCATGTTGGTCTCAGCACAAGGCTGCCCTGAGTGAACAGCTTTCTGGCGTGCTTCAGATGCCCACGACACATTGTGTAACTGTTTTCTTATTTCATCTTTATTTTTTAAAACATATCTTCCATCCTGTTGTAAAGGGTCCTATTCTTTCTACCTTGTATATGAATCTGAAAGTGGCCTCACATTATGATTCAAATGCTGAAGAAGTGGAGCATAATTCTATAAAAATGACAAGAATAATATAAAAACTTAAATATCAGCTTCTGTTCAGAACTTTAATCCCTGCGACCCCGAGCAGTGTAAAGGAGGTTATCTTAGACTGATACAGGAACCGACAGAAGATGTCAGAACCTTGTGCTCTGTGTATTTCCTAAGCCACCTTTTCTTATTAGGGATTTGTTATTTGCATGGAGTAATTATGATTCCCTTAGTTATAAGGATCAGCAGAGCCCTAGCCACCTGAAAATTGAGAAAGTGAAAATTTAAGTACATATATTTTATCAAATATATCCAGAGCGAACAGCAAGTGTGAAGTGCTTTAAAATTGGATGATGGTAATAGCCTTAAAAACCATCTCCAGCCTTATCCATGATTTAAATAATCCACTCCTTTTTCTGTGTATCAGCCAAAAAATATTACCAGGTGCCTCTTGTATACAAGAGGCTTTTGGGATGATGGAATACACAGACTCTACCCTAAAGAGCTGATGATACAATGGGGTAGGAAAGTGCTGGCTAGCAGTGTTTGTGTCCACTGGGCACAGGCCTCTGGTTTTTCCTTAAGAAGAAGAGGGAGTCCTAACAGCCTCCAGCCCCGTCTAACAACCCTCACACTACACTTACTCTGGTAGTGGGAATAGGGAGACAGTTTGAGGTGTATTGTGTGTTATAACTTTGTGTCTATGACTGTGTGAGTGACTGAGTATATGTGTGTGTAGGTTACAGGGCCTGGAGCTTTGATGCAGAAATTGGCAAGGCTCAAAAGCTGGCATCATGAGTGTATAAAACCTTGCTATACACAGTATGGTGCATAGCCCAGCAGGATCTGCCCCTCTAGAAAGATTGCTAGAAACATAGAATCTCAGGCTCACCCCAGATCAAATGAGTCACACTCTACATTTTAACAGAATCTAAAGATTATTTGTATATATTTTAAAGCTTGTGAAGTACTAGTGTAGAATACATTAAACCAATACCTCAAATACCATAACTAGCATCTCAAATCCCTAGCATGGTATTTAATTCACAGTCATACCTCCTTGTCCATAGATGATTTACATTTTGTCCTGAATTAATTCCTTTCTTAGGACAAACCAGCCCATTCCTCATGTGCTGCTTAAGTATCTCGCTTTCTGTATTTCCCTGAGAGTACTTCCTGTGTGCTGTAAGGGCATTGTTATAGACAGCTCCATTCTGCTGGGATGAACCTCCAAACCAGACCCAGTTTATGGGCGGAAGGCATTTATTGAAGCTTATAGATCCAGGGGGTATTCTATCGATGGTGGAAGAAGCTGGCCCCTTTTCACACACCCAAGCCTAGAGACACAGCCACACACCAGCACCACAAGCAAGCACAAAACCAACCTGCAGTAGAGCTCACTCTGCATACCTTAGGCTGGAATTCAGATCCTCCCCCAATAACACCTTAGGACTATACCCCCGGAGTCTGCCCACAGTGACACCTCTTTTAGCCAGGTGGCTAGAAATCCAGTTCACGAGATTTTGAAAAATACCCGAGGGGCTCGGAAAATGGCTTAGTGGTTAAGGCATTTGTCTGCGAAGCCTAAGGAACCTGGTTTGATTCCCCAGGACCCACATAAGCCAGATGCACAAGGGTGTGCATGTGTCTGGAGTTAGTTTGCAGTGGCTGGAGGCCCTGGCATGCACATTCGCTTTTTCTTTCTGCCTCTTCGTCTCTCTCTCTCTCTCTCTCTCTCAAATAAATAAATCAAATCTTAAAAAATCTCTGAGTCTACTGGGGGACATACATTCAAACTACCATAGGCATCTTTCAGTCTTTCTGCAGCACCCTGTCATCTTTATCTTTCCCTGCACCTCTCCAGAGTCAAATTACATTGTGTGTATTCTGCCTCTAAATAGTGAGGCTCTGAGCTGCCCTGAGTCAGATGACGTCTTGAGTCTCTCTGGAGTCCTAGTGTCAGTACAGTGTGTCTTCAGGGCTTGAGTTAGTAAGTACTCATTCCTAAATTGGAGAGAAAAAGAAAATGAGAAGCCATGACTTCCCATCACGTCCAATAGGGAAAAGTTGCTGAGTTGGGGTGAAGCTGTCCATGTTTACTCTGGTGGTATCTGTTTGTTATCTGACCAGTTTTTCCTTCTAACCATGTTCATGACCTTGAAGGGCCCCCTTCAAGTCAGTTCTTAGGAGCAGAGTGAGGATGTAAAGGACTAACTGGCAACTTGACATGTCCACATCAGCGGTTCTAGTCTTAGTTTATACCTGGTCCCTGGCAAAAATGGTCTACACAGGTGTCAGTGGTTCAACTGCAACATGGTGGAAGTTTCTGGCACTGTAAAGTGTCTTGCTGTGGGTGCTCATTATGGCCACTAACTGTGATTTGAAGGCAGCGTGGACTATGATGTCTATGCTCCATCACGGCTGAGCCAATGTGCCGAGCACCCACATTGTAAAGACTCCAGAAAAATCATGAGAGAAAATGAAACAGTTTATATGCAGTTATTGTGTGCATTAGGCATCTGGGGACCTCAGTTTTGGTAACTGTGTTTGTGAAAGGTTATGTGATTGTTCCTCCACCTTGTAGCTTTAAGGAATTACAAATGACAATGTTTTTAAGCATACAGAGCTAAGCTAGGAATGCTGAACACTGTGTCGAAGATCCGAGGGCAAGTGAAGACCACTGGCTACCCACAGACGGAAGGCCTCCTGGGGGATTGCATGCTGAAATACGGGAGGGAGCTTGGCGAAGAGTCTACCTTTGGTGAGTATCCAAGATCACCTGGCTGAGCTGAGTGCCTCCTGGGTGGGGCTTTGGTTGTACACTAAACATTCAGCTTAGCAACTACATCATGCATTTCAGGCCAGCCTGGGAACCATCAGGAGGCTCTGTCTCCAAAACAAAAGCCAAAATCCATTATTCAATTCTCCACAAGAGTAATGGCACCCTTCAGGACAGTATAATGTGGATGTTATTTCGTCTCAAGGGTCAGTGGGAACTGGGTGGGCTATTTTTCTAACTCTGAAGGTGCATCAGCTGTGGGAACAGGTGAGCTCGCCAGTAACAGAGGTTTCCTGAACTCAGCTGTCCAGCATTTGCTTCTAAATTGTTCCTAGATGGAGACAGGAAGTCTTTCCTACCCTGGGGACTCTTTCCTGTCCAGTTCACGAGAAATAGATCATCACTTCTGACCCCACCACTCGCTCTGCCACCAGAGTTGGTGTGTCTTATTATCAGTGCATTGAGGTGTGACAGAAGCTCTTTCAAATGCGCCTCTTTCAAAATTCTGAGCACTGGCCATATCCTCCCTAGAGGCGACATTTCCTCTCTACATGCAAGATCATCATTGCTCAAGTCTGATGGCGTGGGGCGAAGGCAGGTCCTGAGATTTAAGGACATTCCTGCTGTGCCCCTGGCCACGGTGATAGGCCTGTGACAACCAGACAGTTTGATAGCTTCCCAGGAGTCTAGCCATTTAAAAGAACTTGGGCGAAGGGAAAGAATTGAAGTCAGCAGAGCGTCAGGAACAGACGGACTTTAGGTGCTCTGAAGGAAGTCTCCAGAGGGGGTGTTGGATGCTTGGAGGGTGAGGCCACGACCAGAACCTCTTGAATGCAGGAACGTAGCCCACGCCATCAGACTTGAGCAGCACTGATTTTGCATGTAGAGAGGAAATGTAGCCTCTAGGGAGGATATGGCCAGTGCTCAGAACATGGTGGTCAGAATCTTGAAAGAGGCGCATTTGAAAGAGCTTCTGTCACACCTCAATGCACTGATAATAAGACACACCGACTCTGGTGGCAGAGCGAGTGGTGGGGTCAGAAATGATGATCTGTTTCTCGTGAACTGGACAGGAAAGAGTCCCCAGGGTAGGAAAGACTTTCTGTCTCCATCTAGGAACAATTTAGCAGCAAATGCCGGACAGCTGAGTTCAGGAAACTTCCGTTACTGGGTGTAGACACATTCCCAGTGGGTCAGGTTGGAAGCTTGGCCAGCTTTTTCAGTAATGGTTTCCATGTCTATTGTGCAAGGAACCCAACTAGTAAAGTTCCTTTTCCAAAAAGTGAGACAAGACAGGCAGCATCCTTCCTGTTTGATAGGTAAGACTTGTGTCCATGCCCTTGACTGGCAGATGGAATGACTTGAAGGACATGAACTTTCTTGCCTTTCAGGTCTTCAAACCAAGGATTGAGAGAGCCAATCCCCATCTCATTACAAAGTCAATTAGTAAACCCCAAATATGGAAAAAAATTGTTCAGGTTCATGCAGTGTTTCTTCCTAGGGATGTCATGTAGAGAGAGCCGTAACTAACTCTCACTGTGCACAGAACCAGGCACTGGGTTATGGTAATTATACAAATTGCAGCAGATTTGCTAAGCCAACATGCCAGCGAAACTTCCCGTGGCTGCCCTGAACACAGGAATTCTGGCCAGGGGCTCTTTACCAGGGCAAACCTGGCTGCTGACTTACAGGATACTGCTGGCACTTGCAAGCTGTCTTTGACCTCAGGGAGGGTCCTGAGCCTTCGAACCATTCTGCAATGATGCAGGGAGTGTCCTCATACTGATCCCACAGCTAGAAGCTGAGATGCTGTCTATTGTAATCTGTATTGGTTAATACTTAGCCCTGGTGAATGAATCCTTTCATTGTTTACAAGGGAGATCTTTATCCCTGAGCCTGTAAGGAACCCTTGGTGCCAGTTGCCACACAGTAACCATTTCAAAGCTAGACCTTTATCTCCACCTAGTGGCATAAACTAGAAGTGCTTTTGGTATGTCAGCCTGTTTTATTTTAGGTGGAAGGGGAGAGTAGAGAAGAAGGTCAAGGGGAATCTGTAGGAAATGCGATCTTCTTTCTCTTAATCTTTCTGAGTCAGGATACAAAGATCTTAGAGTGAGGAACTTATGGCATCATCCACAAACTTTGGGGAAATAGCTGAGTGTCATTATTTGTGTTTTCTATTCCAAGGCAACGCGTTGATAGAAGTTGGTGAATCCATGAAACTCATGGCTGAGGTGAAAGATTCTCTGGATATTAACGTGAAGCAAACTTTTATTGACCCACTGCAGCTACTGCAAGACAAAGATTTAAAAGAGATTGGGGTGAGTCTTCAGACTGCCCTGTGCCTGCTATTGCTTAAACTGACACTTGCATTGCACCATTATAAGTCTTCTACAAGATCTGTGGGAACACATCATCTTATTTTGGGGAGTAAAAAACTAATTCCATTAGTTATATGGACTCACTAAGAAAGAGCCCTAGGATCACTTAACCATGTCTGGAGACGATGGAAGTATGGTGTGGGATACGAGCCACAGCTCTCCATTTTCCAATCCTGCATCTTATTGGGACCAGCTAGCAGCCAGGCTAAATATACCAATTTCCAGAGCCATTTATCACATAATACAGTGACTCCATAATTTAGTAGTGTATTTATTTTATTTACTTATTAGAGAGAGAGAGGCAGATATATAGAGAGAATGGGTGCACCAGGGCCTCTAGCTGCTGCACGAACTCCAGACACATGTGTCACCTTGTGCATCTGGCTTAGGTGGGTACTGGGAATTGAACTTGGGTCCATAGGTGCCCTTTGTAGATAGGTGCCTTAACTGCTAAGCCATCCTTCCAGCCCTTTGGTAGTGTATTTTTAATTATCAATGTCATACCATGTCGGGTGTACCTTTTGGCCTATTAAACTGAGCTTTTTCACCCAGAAAGCTGTGAGAAATGGTCTTTCAGAGTGCACCTGGGAAGTCTCACATTTCTGTAGGCATGCTAGTTGCTTGGTGGTGTTTTTGTGGATGTGCAAAAAGCAGTCCCAGGCAGTCCACTCTGCCAGGGACTTCTGCTGGAGTTAGAGGCTTCCTCCCCCTTATGGAGCTGGGTACGGAGCTGTGTAGAAGACC
Organism: Orientallactaga sibirica; assembly: GCA_036365145.1. Lineage (NCBI taxonomy): Eukaryota > Metazoa > Chordata > Mammalia > Rodentia > Dipodidae > Orientallactaga > Orientallactaga sibirica. The sequence goes on along the minus strand of JAEOAD010000031.1, from coordinate 3,088,710 downwards.
TTCCTGTTCTTCAAGCATGATCTGACTACAGCTCAGGTCAGCCCGAAAATCATTTGTACCTTGGGAATGCTTTGCTTTCTTCTCTTCATGCCCACAGATTCTCAACAGGGCAGCCACTGAGATATGAGTTCAAGATGAACTTGGGCTCCCTAGTGTCAGTCACAAACAAAAAGCATGGTCCTTGGGCAGCTCACAGGTGTCAGGTAAGAGACAGTTGCAGCTGCAAAATGCTTAGGAGAGACAAGTCCAGGAACACCCACGGCCAGGTCAGGAAAAGTCTGTGAGGATAAGCTGGTCAGGCAAACTGCAGTGGATGAGCACCCCGTGACTGAAGGACCAGGTCTGTGACGTGTATGTACAGTAGTAATACCCAGGACATAGGGTGCCGGGGAACTAGGGAGTTAGGAAGAGTGAGAAGGCTGGAAGTCCTGGGGGGCCCCAGTTGCCTGAAAGCAAAGGATATGAGGCAGAATCCAGAAAGGATGAACGACCACTAAAAGCTGTCATCCAGGCACTCCTTAAGCATCCCATCCCCCACCTGGACACCTCCGAGTCTTTTGTGCCACCCTCACCTTCCATTCCAGGAAAATATTCCTGTTGCTGTGGCAGGCCAGTGCCCCGAGTCCCACGTCTAACTCCTCAGTCCACGGCCACCACCCATCATCCTCTTCCTGTGTTTTCCTCCTTTCTCTTTTTTGGAAAGCTTTTCCCCAGTAACATGTTTTTTTTTTTTTTTTTTTCCAAGGTAGGGTTTCACTCTAGCTCAGGCTGACCTGGAATTCATTCAGTAGTCTCAGAGTGGCCTTGAACTCTTGGCGATCCTCCTACCTCTGCTTCCTGAGTGCTGGGATTAAAGGCGTGCGCCACCACGCCTGGCGGTAACATGGTTTTTGATTTGTTTGTATACTGTGCAGTTGGGAGTGCAGCTGCACATGCCCAGTGAGAGGCAAGAGGGGAACACTGGGTATCCACCTCTAGTGTTCTGCTGCCTTGTTTCCTTGAAACAGTCTCTCGCTCAACCTAGAGCTGCTGTTTTCAGTCAGACTGCCTGACCAGCAACTTCCATTAATTCTCCTGTCTCCATCCCAGTTAGTACTGAGATTTTAGCCATGCCTTTTTGTTTTTGTTTTCCCTCCCTTACCTTCCTTTGTTCCCCCATTTTCATCCACCTTCCACTGAATCCCTTTTCGTTTCCAAGTAGCTCCTCTTCTATTTTGACGTCATGCTCTGGCCCTTCTCCGTTATCCATGACATGTTGACTGGCCCAGTATTGTGAAGGTCTTGTGCAGATAATGATGAGCCACTGTGAGGTCAGGAGTACAATGGCCACTTCGTGTCCAGAACACAGTGTTCCACAGCATTCCTCCCCATCCTTTGGTTTCTACATTCTTTCTGCCACCTCTTCCCCATGTTCCCTGAGCCTTGGAAGGTGTGACGGAGATGTCTGATTTAGAGCTGAGGATTCAGCAGTCACTTACTCTCGGCACTTTGATGAGTTTTGAGTCTCCCCAGTAGTCAATGCCATCTGTTAAAAAAAAAAAAAAAAAAGGCTTCTCTGACTAAAAGTGAGATCAACACTAATCTATGGGCATAAACATAAATATTTAGAGGATAACTTTATGGCAACAACATAACCACTTAGCCAAACAACAGTAGCAGATTTCCCCCTAGGGCCTATGACCAAAAGCCGTATACTTTTGACTAGGATTTTAGTGGCAGGCAAAAATTCCCACCCATGGAGTGGGCCTCAAATCCAATCAGAGAGTAGCTGGTTGCCCCCATAACAGGTCCTGGCACCAGTGGGCACATCTTGTCTGGCTTGCTGCATGTCTGGCTTTTCACATGAGACCTGGGGATCAAACCCAGAGCCTCAGGGTTGCACATACAAGCACTCTTATCTACTGAGCCATCTCCACAGCCCCCAGTTACCTTTAAACACAGCAGCCCTCAACTCTGGTCCAGACTCTGTGCCGCAGCTAGAGGAATCTCCTTGACACACACAGGACCTCCCCACTAGCCTTGGCACCTTGGTCTCTATTATCTCCTGACCTCCTCTGGCCTTTTGGCCCTCCCCCCACGTGAGCTCAGTGCCAGCCTAGCTGAATCACCTCCCATCTCCATGTGACTGGTTTGTACTGCACTCACTATATGTTGTGTTTCTCTTGCCTAAGCTCACCTCAGGATCACAGCTTATACCTTCTTTTCCCTGGGAATATCATTTCTTTCTTCCAGTGAGCAGGGAGCTCCTTGGGTCAGGAGCCTGGCGTCTCCTTCTTCCAGTGAGCAGGGAGCTCCTTGGGTCAGGAGCCTTGCGTCTCCTTCTTCCAGTGAGCAGGGAGCTCCTTGGGTAGGGAATCATGCTCTGCTTTTCATTGATCCTGCCACAATTTTTACCCATGAATGATTCTAGAGAAGAATGATATCCTGGGTTGTGAGGCTATGAAAACACCTTCCCCAAATTTAAAGCCTTTAACCCAGATGCATCCTCCACTGAACGATTGAAAATTTCACTTCAGTTAAAGCTGTTTGCCTTGAGTTGTGTCATACAACGTCTTCTAGATGATGTTGCTCGTCTGTGCCATCTGGCTCAGTGGGGTTGGTAGACCCTGAGTTGTAATTGTGAGAAACGGGCAAAGTATACTTATTCTTAAAAGTGGCAATCCCTTGCAACAAAATATTTTTCTCAATAACATCTTGTTGCCCAGCTGCTGTTGCTATAGAAACTGTAAATCTAAGCCTGGAATCATAGATGATGGACAGTTAAGAATCTCAGACTCAGGAGTCCTTTCCTAGTCTTCGCTATTCTCTGTGTATCTCAGCCTGTTCCATTTAAGAGATGCTGTGTATGGGAGGCAGAAAGAGTTTCATGGTTTTGTTTGGGTAACAGGTTATATAAGAAAGGTGTTCCTGATCTTTAGACCTATCAGCTTTTCTTACTTCATTTTATAGAAATCAGAACCCATACTTCTTTTAAAAATATTTTATTTCTTTATTTGAGAGACAGAGAAAGAGGCAGATAGATAGATAGATAGATAGATAGATAGATAGATAGATAGATAATGAGAGATAGAGAGATAGAGAATGGGCACACCAGGACCTCTAGCCACTATAAAGAACTCCAGACACATGCGCCACCTTGTGCATATGGCTTTATGTGGGTACTGGGGAATTGAGCCTGGATCCTTAGTCTTTGCAGGCAAGTGTCTTAACCTCTGAGCCATCTCTCCAGCCCCAGAATCAATACATCTTATTAAACAAATAGTTGGAGTTACCAATGTGCTAGATGCACCATCATTCTTTATCTATACTTTAGATATCAATTATCTTTTCTAGTAGATATTTATTTGCTTATTATAATCCTGAAGGGCCCCTACCTTGTCCTGTGGTTATCTGCCCCACATTGTTTCTGACATGGAATCCCTCGCTTGAACACAAACTTGTGACAGGGAACTTAATACCACACATGAATATGTGAATGGTATGAATAGACAGCTTTGACTATAACACTGTTGTGTCTTAGTCAAGGGATTTTAATGTTGGTTAGAAATTTCTCCATTCCAAGGTTGTCTATAACTATTTCTCTTCAGTGTTCATTGATAGCCTTTCATGCAATATGTTCTATAATCATTTGGGAACTGTAGGGAAGATTCATGAACATCCTAGTAGATTCTTGCAATACATATTTTTATAGTTGAATTTGTAGAGAGGAGTGCTAAATTATCTATTATATAACATATAATACTGCTAAAAGTGTCGTTTTTTTGTATAGCTAGTGTGGTTAGAAGTCATCTGTGCATTAATAGAGCTGAAGTGAGGGCACCCTATAAAGAACTGTGGAAAGGGTAGCTGAGCATGGAGACTGCATCCACACAGATTCTCACCTGTTCCCCATCCATCCATTCATTCGGCCATCCACCATCCACTCAGCATCCGTCTATCTAGTCACTCTCCATCCATTTATTTGTCCGTTCTGTAAACATCCTGAGGCTTAACAGCCTCCAACAGCCAAGCTGAACAGAGCAGAGAAGTAGTTAATGGTGTCTTGCCTCTTGAATTTAGGCTGAGAAAAATCAGTGGCTAGTTTTCATGGAAATAACAAAATGTGTGTGTGTGTGTGTGTGTGTGTGTGCATCACAGTGTGGTGTGACAATTTGGTGAGGTGCTTCTTTCTCATTTTTAGCACCACCTGAAAAAAATGGAAGGCCGACGCCTGGATTACGATTATAAAAAACGGCGAGTAGGTAAGATACCAGACGAAGAAATCAGACAAGCAGTAGAAAAATTTGAAGAGTCAAAGGAGTTGGCTGAAAGAAGCATGTTTAATTTTTTAGAAAATGATGTAAGTATTTAAACCAAACAGGAGACTCTAATGTAAATGAGTAAAACACTGTGCAGATAAAACCACAAATGGCACATGAAGAAGCTCTACAACTAGAGTTGTTATGGAAGTTTGTAGAATGGTCTGTAACCATCATTTCCTGTCTCAAAGATAATGCCAGATACCCAGAAAGCCATGACTGAAGCCATAGACCTTGGGAAGTTTTGTTTATCCATTCTTGTTCCAGAAGTGTCTGGAGTAGGCCTGGGGTGGTGGACTTTCCTTAGATGGTGCAGGAGCCTTTGTGTTAAGGCCGCAGCATTTGTGGTTCTAAGGTGCAGTTTTGCTAAGGTCGACCAGCACTCTGTAAGGCTGAAAATCTCTTTTACCCTCCAGCTCTGGGAGGCTTCTGCTCATCAGAGTGAACACTGGGGATCTAAAGATACATTTTCAGCTTGTCAACTTGGGATCTGTGAAGGTCTAGATCATACACCCTCCCCCCTGAATATTAACAGTTTAATGTATGGTGATTCTTGTCATCATCTCTTCTTTGATTTGTCCAAGTGAATTCAAGTGAAATGAAATTAAAGGGATGGATGACTGTTGGTGGCAGGCTGGGGCCCTCCATCCTTTGTCTTGTTTACAAGGAATCCCTGAGCACATTTACTGCCTGAGTGGAGAAGTTTACAACCCCTGCCTCCCTTCTGAGTGCCTGTCCTCTGCCCAGCTCAGTGATGTCATGAGCCAACTCAGCCAGCATCAGCTTTTGGACTCATTTGTTAAACACAAATCAGGAAATTTGTTTACCCTTATGTTCTACTTATAATGTTATTAGAGGTACACTAAGGTCTTATGAGCCAGGTCAAACAAAAACAGAATGATTACTTTTCAATTCATGGGATATGGGAGAATGATATCCAAAACTGACAACTGTATCAGTTACTTTCTTATAGGAGGGCTAGAGTACTGACCAGAAGCAGTTTATGCAAGACAAAAGGTGTAATTTGGTATTCAGTTTCGAGGAAGTGCATCATGTAGGGAAAGCATGCAGAAGTAGGAAGTCAGCATTACTCCTGTACACAGGAATTAGAAAAAGAACAGCAAGGGGGGCTAGACTATAAAAACCTGAAGGCCCACTTCCAGTGACCTACTTCCTTCAGCAAGGCTCCACCTCCTAAGGGTTCCACAACCCTCCCAAACAGCACCACCAGCTGGAGATTAAGTATTCCAGCTCATGAGCCAATGGGAACATTTATAGTCAAACCACTACAAAAATTCATTAAATTCTGGAGAACGAATTCTCTCAACTGGAGAAGTCAATTTGGAATTTCTTGTGTTTATTAAACCACTGAAGACTGGAAGTTACACTCTATTACACTTCTTTTAATCAGTTCAGATTTTACTTTTTTATTGTTTATTCATTTATTTTAATTTGAGAGAGAGAGAGAGAGAGAGAGAGAGAGGGAGAATGGGCACACCAGCAGCCTCTCAGCCGCTGTGAATGAACTCCAGATGCATGTGCCCCCTTGTGCAACATTGCATGTTTGCATCACTTTTGTGTCTGGCTAAATGTGGGACCTGGAGAATTGAATGGGCATTCTTAGGCTTTGCAGGCAGGCACTTTAACCACTAAGTCATCTCTCCAGCCCCAGATTTTACATTTTATGGGAAATGGGAAGAAAGGTAAGAGTTTGTTGTCTCTCATGATTCGTTTTTCCTCTGAAAAAGAAATATGTGTTTCTAAAATATTCATTTCCTCCTAAATTTGTCCCCACACCACACACCAGGCATATTAGTTTTGTTTTGTTTCAGATTACTATGTTTAATTTGTTTGAAATATTTAGGAAACACTTTTGAGGTACATGTATCCATACTCAAAGTCCCTGAACAAATGTTGCCTGTAGGCCTGTCACTGTGGCTTTAATGCCAAGACTGTGGTTTGTGAATCATGCCCTATTGTTGACCTTTGTACACAAAGCTGTGTGAAGGGATTTTGAAAGTACTTCATGGGTATAATAGTTACCTTCTCATTGCTGGGACAAAACACCCAACCAAAAAACAGCTGCTGGGAGGAATGGGTTTATTTTGTCTTACAGTCTCAAGGGAAAGCTTCATCATGGCCGTGAAAGGGTGGTATTGGCAGGATGTTTGCTCACATCTTGTCACATAGTTGGGTGGAAGTAGTCTAACTTCTGGGATTGTAGCTGGGCTAATAGACTTCAGGGTCTGCCCCCAATAACACACCTCCAGCAAGGCTCTAGCTCCCAATTTGCCACTACCCGGGGATTGAGTAAGAGGCTTAATCACAAACACATGAGGCTATGGGGGACATTTCACATTCAGACTATCATGATGGGTGAAGCCTCTATCAACAGCTCTGGCTTTGACACGTGCCCCAGAAAACCTCACTTTTCTCCCCAGTAACAGTAAAATAATTCAAGAAGTGGCTGCATCATAATAATAAAGATACAGAGATCTGTCCATTGTGTGAGAGGAGCAAGTAGTCTGCTTGTCACAGGTTAGGCCTGTCCTGGTAAAAATGGGAATTGGTTTTAGCATGGGCCCTGTTCAGGCATGTGTGACTTCAAGGATCCCGTTGGAGATTCTTGTGGGGAGTTGGCCCCTGGTGAGTGGGGACACCACTACAGCCTGTGCTCCACCTTACATACAGCTACTTGTATCCACACTTCTACAGAACCAGGCAGGCAGCTCTGGCTGGCATCAGAGATGACCCTATCATCTCTGCCAAACCCTTTGATGTGAGCCCCTAAAAATTAACACTGAAGTGAGAAGAAACAAAGTAATGGGATGGTGAGGTGCTCCTGGTCTCCCCTCTCCTACCTCCTCATGGCATCTCATGGGGAGGTGCTCCTGGTCTCCCCTCTCCTACCTCCTCATGGCATCTCATGGGGAGGTGCTCCTGGTCTCCCCTCTCCTACCTCCTCATGGCATCTCATGGTGAGGTGCTCCTGGTCTCCCCCCTCTTCCCTCCTCATGGTGTCTCATGGTGAGGTGCTCCCAGTCTCCCCCTCTTCCCTCCTCATGGTGTCTCTCATGGTGAGGTGCTCCCAGTCTCCCCTCTCCTCTGTCCTCATGATGTCTCATGGGGAGGTGCTCCCAGTCTTCCCTCTCCTCCATCATCATGGTGTCTCATGAGGATGTGCTCCTGGTCTCCCCCTCCATCCTCATGGCATCTCATGGTGAGGTGCTCCTGGTCTCTCCTCTCCTCCCTCCTCATGGCATCTTTGGCTGCAGTGGTTGGTGATCCTTGTTACACTGAAGGAGTAGGTGATAAAGATATTGGTGGTGATGATGAAAGTAATGACAAGACCATTTATGAGTACTTCATGACAGTGGCTTAGGGTGCTTATGGAAGGGAAGGGCTCATTTCTGAGGGGAAAGCCTAACAGGTAGCTGGGTGTCACATCAGCAGGGAGGAAGCATTAAAAATGACCTCTTGAACACCAACACCCAGGGGACTCAAAATCTTCCTCCAGTGACACATGTCTTCTAGCAAGGCTCCACTTAGGAAAGGCTCCACAACCTTCCCAAATTGCCACCAGCTGTGGGATCAATTATTCAAAACACATGAACCTATGGTGGCACTTTACAGTATACAGAACCCATGGAGAATACCCTGAATTCTGATTCTAGTTTTGCATCTGCTTAGCTGCAGGCCCCTGGTCAAGTCATTTAACCTAACATGTGTCAAGCAAATGGGCAACTGCATTTGTGAAATTCTTCAAAATAAAAGTTGGACAATGAAAATGCAAAAGATTATTATCCATGTTGTTAATTAAATTGCCTTAATTCAAGCTTGTTTTCAGACACTCTGCATAATGATTTTGACCCACTGAAAAAATATCTCTGTTTATGACTAGACTATTAAAATTCATAGGAAAATTTCCTCCCAAGTTTCCTAAGGAATCCTAAAAGAATATAAATCTCAGATATGATAGAGCAAGAAATTACTTGGACTGTCACAATTGAATTGATGAGGCTCTTGGTGGGACATGAGCCATTGTAGTTGTGAATGGGGATGGCTTGTTATCTTCCAAAGATGTACTTCACCCACACATGCCAAGCATACCTTGGATCGCAGGTGTCTGAGTAGGGGTGATGACACACATCAGATTTTCTTCTCTTTCACTGTCATGGTCTTCAGTGTATGTGTCTCTGCTAGCCAGTCTGAGGAGGAGGAGGCTGAGTTAGAGAGGCCTCACTGTAGGATAGATATATATTATTTGAGAGAGACAGAGACAGAGAGACAGAAAGAGAGAGGAAGAGGCAGAGAGAGAATGGGCGTGCCAGGGCTTTTTCAGCCACTGTGAACTAACTCCAGACATGTGTGCCCCCTTGTGTGCATGTGTGATATTGCGTGCTTGCATCACTTTTATGTCTAGCTATATGTGGGACCTGGAGATTCAAACAAGTGTTCTTAGGCTTTGCAGGCAGGTGCCTTAACTGCTAAGCCATCTCTCCAGCCCTGTAGCTATATTTTTTGAGCCTCCTTCTATTGAGTAAGTCCACGTCCATGGCAATTGGTCCACAAAGCCTGTCTAATGGCTCTGTTTCCACTCTAGGATCATCACAGCTCCTGAGGACTTCTAGTGGCTCTAAATCCATTATAGTTGAAGGCATCTTTGATTTGCCTTAATCCACAGGGTCAAGATACTCCCAACTGATAATTATCCACTTGTTTGCAGCTAAAGAGTACAAATGTGTCCACCAGTAGCACGTAGACACACAGGTTTTTATATAACACGCATAGTCTACTGTGGGGGAAGAGTTGAACCCATCGTGTTCTGAGGGTGTCCTCCCAACACGAGCCCCAGAGAAGAACAAGGAGCCATAGGGTAGAGCCAAGGCAACAATCTGGACCAGAATGGACTCATTGCCCTGCATGTTTAGTGCCTATGAGTCTCAAGGCAGTTCCTATCCCCCATCAATGGAGGCCCAGGGCTATTGCATCATTAGATTCTTAGTTTGAGAGTGTGCCAAGCGACTTGACTTGTCTGCTATGGCTCCTGTAACAAATAACCAAAAGAAGTGTGGCTTTGAGAAACACAAGTTTATTATTTATAATCTGGAGGTCAGGAGCTCTAAAATCAAGGTGTTGGCAGGATTGCCTTCTTTCTGGGGCATGAAGAGGAAGCACCTGTTTCTTTACCCTTCCCGGCCTCTAGAGGGCACTCGCGTTCCTTGGCCGCCGGGCTCCAGGCTCCCTCCATCAGCTCAGCTAACAGCAGAACATCCTCAAATCTCTCACTCTGACTGCTGCATCATGTGGTCTGCTCTAATTCTGTCCCTCCTTTCCTATTAGAAGGAGTCTTTAAAAAAAATTGTTAGGGTCTCATAGCACAGGTAGGCCTGTAATTCACTATGTAGCCGAGGATGACCTTGAACTTCATTCAGATCCTCCTGCCTCCAGATCTTCAGTGCTGCTTTTACAGGCATGTGCACCAGTGCTGGGGATTAAATGCATGGCTTCGTGTATGCTTAGGAAGTACATCCCTAGCCCGCCAGCAGTCTTGAGATTATGAGCCACACAAATAGTCCAAGAAATCTCTCCATCTCAAGATCACCAATTTAATCCTATCTGTAAGGTCCTTTTTGCTAGCCTATTCACAGGCTTTCAGCTGAAAGTGGAGGTCAGCCCTTCTTCCTACCTGTGTCAACAGGTTGAATGGTATGGCTGAAGGAAGATACGTTTCACCCGGACAGGCTTTGCAGCCTTTAAAGGCCTTAATTTATTGCATTATTTCAGTTCTACCTGTCTAGTTATCCAACTCTAACAATGCCTTTGGAAACAGAAGCCACTTGGGCGGATCCCCAACACACAGCTCAATGTTCATGGCCTGGGGATAGTGCAGAGGCTTTCATTTTCCTGACAGTGACAAAAGATAATCCAGTCTTGCTCTCAGCAAGAGCACCTTCCCTCTCAGTAAGACTTAATTTAATAACCTGATGGATTTACACTGGGGACCTACCTGCGATGTTCAGGCACTGGGTATTACACCATTATTTCTGAAGCTTGAAGGGGCTCTGGGTCCACTGCCTTTCCAAGATCAGCCATCAAATGGATAGTTCCAGAAGTGTCTTGACATTGTGTAATCTTGGCCACATCAGATAGAATAGCTGGCCATTCAAAGACTTCACCCTCCACAATTCTACATTCGTATCAAGGAAAATTCACTTAGCTATCTTTCCCTGTTTCTTTAAAAATTGTAAAATTCCAAGCATAGTTCCAAGTTGACCATAAACTAAGACAACGTAATATTACTAAAGACAGAGGTGGCACAGATTCGTATAAGCACTCAACCATAGCACTGGAGATTCTGCCATGATCATGTCAGGCTATGGTCCTGGATATATTTAAAAGTACGTATAAAAGCCAAAGAGATGAAATTTAAGAAATTCTTAGGATTTGGTAGGGGCCAGGCTGTCTTTGTTTTGTTTATTGGTTTTGGAAATTTAAGACTATTGTTGTCTTTTAAGCCACAAAACGGGGGTCAAGGGAATGCAGCGCAAGGGATTCCCTCAGTCACATGCTGATCAATTACATTTTGGCACAGGTCACTCTCATATATATCTTGGATGCACACAGAACACATATTTTAAACTAGTACGGAAAGTAAAGAACAGGCAATTAACCATTTTGTTAGAATACATGAAAACAGTGTGGATCTTTGCTGGCAAGTTCTTGCTTGGTTAAGTAGGATGAGAAGGGATGAATGAATAAATAAGCATGCTTCTTTTACCCTGATGCCAATTAGAAAGCAATGCAAGAAAATGATGAATAGACTGTGGGGAAGTCTGAGAAGGGTGAGTTTGATTTGTGTCTTTGCTTGGATTTGGAGATTCTAGGATTCAGGCTGTGGGTGCTCCACCCCTTCAGTCCTTTGACGTTTGCTTTGGAAACTGTAGGAAATGAACTTAATTAATTCTTCCTTCCTGTAACAGTCTTCAGCCTCACTGGGGAGCAGAGATGGTCTTGGGTTCTTACTTCCAAAGATTGCTCGTCCAAGCATCTCCAGAGCTTCTAGACTTCTCTTAAGTAACATAGGTTTTAAAAAACAAACAGGGCTGGAGAGATGGCTTGGTGGTTAAAGTGCTTGCCTGCAAAGCCTAAGTATCCATGTTAGATTCCCTAGACCTCATGTAAGCCCGACGACACACAAGGTGATGCATGTACAAGGTTGTGCATGTGCACAAGGGGGTGCATGTGCCTGGAGTTCAACTGCCGTGGCTGGAGGCCCTGGCATGCCAATATTCTCTCTCTCTCTTTCTCTCTCTCTCTTTTTGGTTTTTCGAGGTAGAGTCTCACTCTAATTCAGGCTGACCTGGAATTCACTCGTAGTCTCAGGGTGGCCTGGAACTCATGGCGATCCTCCTACCTCTGTCTCCTGAGTGCTGGGATCAAAGGTGTGTGCCATCACACCTGGCTTCTCTCTCTCTTTCTCTCTCATAAAAAAAAAAGTTTATATTTATAAAAACACTCCACAGCACTAGAAAGGTAAAGGCAAGAGGGTCAGAAGTTCTAGACCAGTTTGGACTTCATGATGCCCTCTATTAACACCCTGCCCTCCCCCCACCAAAATGATTGTAAGTTGGCCACTAATTTCATGAATGTGTAAATTTGTGGCAAAGAGTAATACCAGTGTCTTCATAGTTCATTCCTTTCTGCTGTATGCTTCGTGGAAAAAATGTTTGTGCTCGTAGTGACAAAAACACAGGGTCCTAGCAGTTCTCTGCCCTGGAGCATCTATAGCTTCCACAGGACCCTTCTTTGAGAATGGCTTAATTTGGTTCTTGATTTAGCTTAGCTAGAACGTGTAGAGAGAGGCACTTCAACTAAGAAATTTCATTTACTAAATATTCTTTCACTTACAGTTGGAAAAGTTTTAAAGCATAGAATTCTCTAAGTATACCATCACCTAATTGGAAAAGGAGGCATTTTGTGGAGTTATGTCAAGTTCATAATCACAAGTAAATTTGACCATGTTATTCCAGCTCTGTACCTTGTCTGTTTGACCGCTGGGCAGGGCCCCGAGATGGGGTGTAATGAAATGGGTGAAACCTGAGGGATTCCTGCAGAACTCGACTGCAGGGCTACTCTCTCTGGACATTACATAGGCTCTGGCCTCCATGGACTAATTTTGCACTTCTGTTGCAGGTAGAACAAGTCAGCCAGTTGGCTGTGTTTATAGAGGCAGCTTTAGACTATCACAGACAGTCCACAGATATCCTGCAGGAGCTGCAGAGCAAGTTACAGCTACGGTAAGGGCCTTACCACCTTTACAGCAATGGGCTACAGAGCTCAAAACCATAGAAAATTTCCTGTGTCTGTCTGGGCCTTCTCCCCATTCTGTTTTGAATTTTCTTTAGCTGGCTTTAAGGTTGAGTATGAGATGGGACTAAGATAACAAATGTGTGGCTTGTGACAATAGGATAGAAGTGGGAAAAGGGTTATCTTATCTCCTTTTTCTTTTCACTAAAGCTCTCTGCTTGTGACCTATGTTTAGGGCCAGGAAGCACTGTGGCTCGTGTGTCTTAAAACTCAGCTCCTGCAATGCTTTTCTGTTTCACTGCTGACTTGCTTATGGTTTAGCTCTGTTTCTGATTGAGGATGGCTATGGTATATGCTCTGTCTTCCACATGAAAGGACATGGAGAGAGTGAAACAATACTCAGAAATGATGTAAACACCTGTGAAAATGTTATAGGCTGTGTTCACAAGGTTGATCCTAGGAGGTACTGAAAGCATGAACAAGACCTGCTGAGTGATCAAAGAAGGGTTGTGCTCTGCCTTACAGGATCAATGCATTCTCTATTTTTCTGAGAAGCAGTAATATAATTTATAAGATACCTAGAAAGCTTACAATCAAAATATCGGATTTAGGGCTGGAGAGATGGCTTAATGGGTTAAAGTGCTTGTCTGCAAAACCCAAGGACCTATGTTCAACTCTCCAGGTCCCATGTAAGCCAAGTGCACAAGGTGACGCAAGCGCGTAAGGTCACATGTGCACACAAGGCAGTGCATGCTTCTGGAGTTCAAGTACAGTGGCTGGAGGCTCTGGCGTGCCAATTCTCTGTCTCTTTTTCTCTCTCTCTCCATCTCTTGCTTTCACTCTCTCACTCTCTTGCTTTCTTGCATGACAAAAAAGTCCAGTCTGTTGGACTTGCCTCAAAAAAAATATTGGATTTAAAAAGTGCCCTGTGTTTTGACTGGACTTGATAACAGAAAATTATTTTACATAGGTATGCTAGGGAATATATTTGGAGGAATTTTGGCTTAAATCAGTGCTTCAGTTACAGAGGGAAGATTGACTGTTCAGTCTGTAAAGCATCCACTTCCATAGGCAGGTGGTTATCTGGGTGTTGTATGAGCAGATTCCCACCGTTCTCTAGAAGAGGGGGCAGAAGAAGGGAGCTAGCTCTGGAGAGTGCCCACTTGGTAAGTGACTCAGGGATTGGATGGAGACAAATAGTCTTCCTCAAGTTGAATTTCACTGATAAACTCAAATCTATAATCCAAGAACTGCATATAGGGCACACCTTAATCCCTTTGGGCTCTCAGAAGTCAGCGTGTAAAATTGTTCCCTTCATGACACCGCTAGGTTTGTTTGCTCATCCAAGTCGTGTGAAGGTGCATTTGGAGGCCTTGCTGTCTGGCGCGGATGTCTGGATGTCTGACTCAGCTTCCAATGTGTGTTACAGAATATCTGTTGCATCCAGCATTCCCAAGCGAGAATATAAACCCAGGCCTGTGAAAAGGAGTTCTAGTGAATTCAATGGGGTTTCCACCACCTCTGCATCAAAGACAACAGGTAGGTTAACTGTCTGTTCTAAGTGTACAAGTGTGAGCTTTTGTCAGGCACTTCTAGAAGCATTTAGTTCCTGCATGTTGCTGAGTCTTTTTTGTGTGTGAGTGCACTGAAAACCTCACTTACTTTTTGCAATTGCTCTGTGATTCTCCTTTTCTTGTTGCCTACTTTTAGGTGTTTACGTCAAATTTTGAAAAACAGCACCAAGAAGATTTCCAATATTTACTAATGCCTTCTAACGTTACAGTTGACAGACCTAAGACCAGAGGACCATCATTGCTATGTTGTCCCTTATAATTAAGTGTCTTAACACTTTCAAAATATTTTACCACTTTTTAAAAAGTTTTAGTTAGCATTTACTGAGCATCTGCAATGCCAGGAACAGTGTTCAGACCTGCACCATTAACTTTTTTTTTTTTTTTGTCTTTTGAGGTAGGGTCTCACTCTAGTCCAGGCTGACCTGAATTCACTATGTAGTGTCAGGGTGGCCTCGAACTCTCAGCGATCCTCCTACCTCTGCCTCCTGAGTGCTGGAATTAAAGGTGTGTGCCACCATGCCCAGCATGCACCATTAACTTTTTATGCTAAATGATACATTAGTACATTTCAAAATAGAAAACAATCAAATGGTATAAATCTTCCAGTAGTCTCTTATGATTGCCATTTCCATCCTAGTCTCCCCACTAGACATAGGCATTGTGAAGATTAATTATGAATATTGTCCTATCTGTGTATGCAAATATATATAATATAACATATAACTTACGTTTTGTCTGTTTTGTAAATGCAAGAACATCTTAGGCACATTGTTGTACAGTTTACTTTTCAAAATGTGTCATTATTTTTGTAGTTATTTTCATAACATACATATAGCTCTCTCCCATTATTATTTTTTAAATATTTTTGTTTATTTATTTATTTATTTATTTATTTATTTATTTAACAGAGAAAGAGGGGGAGAGAGAGAGAGAATGGGCACTCCAGGACCTCTAGCCACTGCGTCTGGCTTACATGGTACCTGGGGATTCAAACATGAGTTCTTAGGCTTCACAGACAAGCATCTTAACCGCAAAGCCATCTCTCCAGCCCATGAGTGCACATTTTAAATGACAGATATTGCCAAGTGTCTCTCCAAAATGGCTTCATGTTGACCAGTGTGTGAATTCTGGCCTTCTTATACTTGTGCCTTTAGACTTCAATTTCTGGCAAGTATTTTCATGTTAAAATGGTATTCAGTCTTAACTTTAGCCTTGCCACTCCCACTAGTGAGATTAAATTTTTTTCCATGTTTTAGCTGTTCATTTGCATTTTCTTATGTCTGAGTTGTTAATGCCATTTATTCATTTTCTGTTAAGTAACTTTATCTTTGTGATTATAGGAGTTTGTTACATATGAGGGTGTGAATAATTTTCCCAGTTTGTCACGTAATTGTAAACTTAACTTGGGAAGTGCTTTGTTTTGCTTTGTTGATGTTATGTGCTTTCATAGCTCTTATCAACAGGACTCTTAAGATGCCTGTCCCTTGCTTTTCCTACTGTTAATTGATTAATTGTAATTAATTGTCTTGGCTTCCCAGGGAAATTACAGTGGCAAGGTAGCCATCAGGGAAATGATGGTGTGTGGCTTCTCTTTTCTGGAAGCTTCCATTTCTATTCTCAAATATACTTCAGTTCTTTGAGAGCTCTTTTATTTTATTTTTTAATCTATCTGTGTGTATGTATATGATGTGTGTGTACATGGTGAACATGTGCCATGGTATGCATGTGAAGATGAGAGAAGTGTCTCTTCCTTCCACCTCCACATTATCCAGAAGCTACCTTATATTGACGTAGGTGCATTGGATCACATAGACAAGTGAACTACTTTGCATACTAAAGAGGATCGAACTTGTATCAACTGGCAAGCAAGTGCCTTTAACCACTGAGCAATCTTCCCAGCCCTCCTGAGAGTTCTTTGAAAAGTCTCTCTCTGTCTCTGACTCTCACGTTCTGTTCTTCTCTTTCTCTCCCTCTCTCTGCTCTCTCTCATATACAAAACACATCCTACTTCCTTTATGCTCTTTTAAAATGTTTTCTAACAGTCCTTTGTAATCTCCTCCTGACCTACCGTTGTCATACATGGGTTAGGGTGGATGAACAGTCATAAAAAACCAAAACTCTTTTTTTCCTTCTCCTTCGTTCCTGTTTGTAAGTTCTTTTTGGTGGTCTTTAGCACATCAGAAAAAAAAATTTAAGCAGTTCTGAAGTCTCAGTTCAAAGTTCACTTTTCTATTCTCTAACAGTGACCTATAGGGTTACAAGAGTAAGCAGTGTTCCAGCAGCAGCCCCATGGTGCGCGAGGCTTCATTTCCATTCCCCAGCTTCTTGAATCCTGGTCACTGCCGCTTCATGCCATGAAGCTGGGTCATACCATCCTCTAACTTTGGGGTTTATTTTCAGTGTTGTTGGTTTTTCTAGCTCCTTTTCATTTCCATATGAATTTTCTCAATAGCTGTTTGATTCATACAAAAAGCCCTTTCAGATTTTGGTTTTGTTTGAGGTGATTTTACAGACCATTTTAGGGGAATTGCTGACTTAATTATGCTGGGTGTTCTGATCCTGAACACCATCCATTTTATTTTCTGTTATTTACATCTTTAATATTTTTCATTAGTGTATTATTGCTTCCAGGATATAGGTTTTATATACTTTAATCTGTCTCTAAATATTTAATATTTTAATATGACTATAAACCACATTTTCATAAAATATCCATTTCCAAAACTTTCACTGCTAGGACACATTTTTTCATTGTTAAAAATACAATTTTGTAAATTGGTTAATTAGTTAATTACTTAAGCAATTAGAAAGAGAGATAATATGAGTGAGAGTATAGGCATGCCAGGGCCTTTTGCTGATGTAAATGAACTACGGATATATGCACCACATTGTATGTGTGGCTTTTATGTGGGTACTGGAGAATCAAACCCAGGTCATCAGGCTTTTCAAGCAAGAACCTTTAACTGCTGAGTCATCTTTGCAGCACCTAGAAATACAATTTTGTATGTCAGGTTTGCATTTTGCCAAGTTCTTAGATTTACTTACTAGTTCTAGTAGTTATTTCCCATAGCATCTATATTTTTTCTGTACATGATTGTGCTATCCACAAATAGTTTATTGGATGCCTGGAAATTGTGTCATTGCTTTTCTCCCCCCCCCCCCCCCGTGCATTTGTTAGAGCCTCTAGGATCATGTTAAGTAGCGATGGTTAGAGGTAGTGGCCCTGCCTTGTCCCTGACCTTAGGGAAGAAACAGCCAGTTTTTTTTTTTTTAATTTAAGTGTGATGTTAGCTATAGGTTTTTTTTTTTTTTATAGTTAAGTAATTTTTATTGTTTTAGAAGGTTGGCTTGCTTCCCTCCTTCCCATTTTCCCTCCTTCCTTCTTTCTTTTTTTATTTCTAGAATAGATGTGTTTTATTATCAGATTGAGAAAATTCCCTTAACTTTACTAAGATTTTTTTTTTTTTGGCATCTATTGAGATGATCTTTTTTTTTTTTTTTTTTTTTAAATTTGTGAGTTACTTTAAGCTAATTAAACCAATCTTGCATTCCTGAGATAAACTTTTTGTGGGAAAGGTTTTGCTTTTTTGAAATTAACCTAATTTTTTGTAGTATTAGGTTTCTAGAAAAGTTATGAAGACAGTCCTAAATTTTCTAATATACCCTACCAAATTCCTGTATTATTAACATCTCATTCATATGGTACATATATTATTAGAACACCCATATTGATATGATATTATTTAAAATTTTTAAAAATATTTTACTTTTATTTGAGACAGAGAGAGGGAGAGAAAGAAAGAGTGAGAATGGGCATGCCAGAGCCTCTAGCCACTCCAGACGCATGTGCCACCATGTGCATCTGGCTAACATGGGACCTAGAGAATCAAACCAGGGTCCTTAGGCTTCACAGGCATGCGCCTTAACCACTAAGCCATCTCTCCAGCCCTGATATAATATTATTAACTGAAGCCCATACTTTGCTCATATTTCTTTAGTTTTTACCTACTGCTTCTTTTCTGTTCTAGGATCCCATCCAGTATGCCACCCAACATTTAGTTGTCATGTCCCATTAAGCTCCTTACAGCTGTGACACTTGACAGTTTAGGGAAGTACGGTTTAGGATTTTGTATCATGTCTTTTCTATGGACACTATTTCGTTTGGAACTTAAAATAATTCCCATTTTAAAAGCAATAGGCATTTGACACATGGAAGCAACAGGCCAGTCTTGTAGATAGTCTCCCCATTAAAGCAACCTACTGTAAGTAATTTAATGTCATGTGTCACTGTGGATGCTTCCCTGTTGTCATGCAAGGTGGCTTTAAGCACTACATGGTTGTAGGCACAAGTCACTGTGAATCACACCATAGTTAAGTATTCTTGCTCAGTCCTTGTTCAGCCATTTTCATCTCAAGGAAATGAAGCCATCATTTTATGCTGTAATTTTTTTTTTGACTTGTGCTGGGGATTGAACCCAGAACCTCCCACATGCTAGGCTAGTTCTACCACTGAGCTACAGCCACAGCCACAGCCCAATGTTGAAACTTTTTCTAAAATTTTATTTGAGAGAGAGAGAGAATGGGCATGCCAGGGCCTTTGGCCACTGTAAATGAACTCCAGATGCATGTGCCATCTTGTGCATCTGGCTTACATGGGTCCTTGTTTGTTTGTTTGTTCGTTTATTTATTTATTTATTTGAGAGAGATACAGAAATAGGCAGTTAGAGAGAGAGAAGGGGCACGCCAGGGCCTTCAGCCACTGCAAACTAACTCCAGATGTGTGTGCCCCCTTGTGCATCTGGCTTATGTGGGTCCTGGAGAATTGAGCCTCGAACTGGGGTCCTTAGGCTTCACAGGCAAGTGTTTAACCGCTAAGCCATCTCTCCAGCCCAACTAAGGTATTTTTAATGTCCATTTTAACAGAAAAGCTAGTCCTCAGTTTATAATACTTCTTCAGGCAAAAGTATCTGGCTTGAACTTAATTAAATTGTGTATTTCCCATTATACTTATTTCATGCTTATAGTCTCTTTACAGCATTGTAGTACTTGTTTTCAATTTATGTGTTAATGCAATACTTCATTTAAAATTATTTAAATGAAAATTGCTTCATTAAAATCATTAAGAGGGTACTCAGAACAGTTCTATCCAGACTTCTTTTGTATAATGGTAACACTAGTTTCTGTTTCAAAAAAACACCAGACAAGAAAAGGAAGCACAACATACAGTAACATAAGATTTTCTCATTCATACAATGATCCGAGAGGATGGGGGTTCTTAATCATAGATTCATGCAGGGGCCATAGATGCTGAAGTAGCTTCAAGTTGTTGCTCTACTTGTAGCTTTCCAACCAGGGGGAAAAGGAGAGAGAACAAAGTAATTCACGTAAGCCAGTAAGGTAGAAATGGCACACTTGCATTCCAGGAACATGAACCCAACCAAAACACTATCCATAATGACACTTAGGAAACGCTGGGTGAACACTTGCTTGGTGAACACTGTCCTCCACTGTCCTTGGTGTTCATTCATTCATGCCGCAGATTGGGAAACTTACAGACAACAAAATGTATTGCTTACTGTTCTAGAGATTGACAGGTCTTCTAAGATCAAGTATTAGAGTATTTGATGACTGGTAGGGCTTCATTCTTTTTAGATGGTATCTTATGCTGTGTTTACACTTTGTGGAAGGCCAGACAAGCTCCCTCAGGCCTCCCATTCATGAGGGTTCTGTCCTACGACCTAATAACTTACTAAAGACTCTAACCCGATACATTCTCACTGGTGATTGGGCACATACACAGACCAGTATTTAAAACCCAGCGATGAATACCATAAAATGGAAACAGCAGCAGGCACAAGTCCTTGACAGTGACAGACTCTTGCTGAACAAAAATCACAAGAACCTTTGCTTTGACAAAGTGAAGAACATTGCTTGATTAGACCCTGGTGCTGTCTCTCTAGGGTTTGTACATGGGAGCGGAATCCTCCTGTTGTCCTTCATCCCACAGACCCCTTGCTGTGCTCTGTCAGAAATCTCACAGCTGAAGTCTGCTTGGGAAGTTGCCTTCTTTGGTTTTTCTTTTCTTTGTTCCTCCCCCCCCCCCCGAGATTAGGGTCTCACTCTAGTCCAGGCTGACCTGGAACTCATTCTGCAGTACTGGGATGGCTTTGAACTCACATAGATCCTCCTACCTCTGCATCTTAAGTGCTGGGATTAAAAGCGTGCGCCACCATGTTCGGCTAAGAAGTTGCCGTCTTTGGGATTTGTTCTGTATGGCTCCATAGCGCTTAGCAAGTATGGAGTCTTACTGGTTGGACTTCTAATCTCTGTGCTCTTGGCAGTTCTGTGTGTGTCCAGCATCGTGCTGACGGGTCATAGACATGGCTCTCAAGACTATTTTACTTTTTCTTATCAGATCCTGCTTTCCCCTCAGCCTGTGGAGGTTACCATGAAGCCATGTGAATCAACAGACTGGAGTGGAAGGGCAAATTTTAATCTAGACTTTGACATATAGCTGGGTTTTTTTGGTTCAATGAGGTCTCTGAGAATTTTTGAAAGAGCAACCTGCTTTATCTTCTGGTCTTTGGGGTACAGAAGGAGATAGCTTTTATAGTGCCTTGTCTCAGTGGCTTTATTCTGGAAAATGGACCCTAAAAAATGATTTCATCATGGCATCTTCTTGTATGTCTAAAGAAACAGAAAGTTGTGTATGAGAACATCTCGATAGCCAATTACTTATTTTAGGAAGTTGTCAATAGCAGGATGATGTTTAAGTACACTGTGATGTATGAATGAAATGTTTTGTATCTGCTTGAAGGCATTGGTATGTGGATTGTGTAGAAATGTGAACAAGTAGAATGCAGAAAAGAAAGACAAAGTTCAAAGGAGACTATGACTACAGCATTGTAAACTTATCATTCGCATGTGGACTAGGGCTAAGTGGTCAGATTATGGACAATATTTTTCTTTTTAACATGTTCTTAAAATTGTATTTTAGTAAGACTGAGTTGACAAAATATCCAGGCATGGAAAGATTCAATGACATTGAAGAATAGGTGTGATGCCATCTTTAGAGAATTTATGTCCCCTATTATATTTTCATTTCCTCTGCCTTCCAGGAAGCTCACTTATTGCCCAACGTGAGGTTCGAACATACTCCCATTTAGCTGACTGCTGGGGATAACACACAGCCTGCTTTAGTGAGGACAGTCCCAGTAGTCTGTTGCTCCAGTGGAACTTTTGTTTTGTTTTGGTAGTGCTTCCCTCTTAATCTCAAAATTTATGTTATTTGGATGAAAATTATAAGTTGCCTACATTTTATGATTTTGATTTTCTATTTCTGTTGTAAAAACAAAATTTTTACTCTGAATAAAGATGTTACTGTTAACCACTTCAAATTTCTGACTAAAAAGATGTTGAATATAAACTAAAAACGTTGTAAATCTAATCCCAGCCTCCACTTCTACTATATCATCTTTTTTTTTTTTTTAAATTTTTTGAGGAAGGGTTTCACACTAGCCCAGGCTGACCTGGAATTAACTATGTAGTCTCAGTGACCTCAAACTCAGTACGACCCTCCTACCTCTGCCTCCCGAGTAAGTGCTAGGATTAAAGGTGAACACCACCTCGCCAGGCTCATCTTTGAATACAGCAGAACTCAGGAAGCATGGCTTAGTCTCTGCAGTATTTGCTACCCTTCCAGAAGGTACTCAAGCAAAGAGCTAGGATAGGATCCAGGACTTCACCCAAGACACCGTTCCCTTACTGGCTACAAGAGAGAACCCAGCTTTCTGTTTTTTGGGCCTCTGGGACTGGCAGTGTAGAAAATGTTGAGCTATATAAAAGTGAAACATTTGAATTATTAGGGAGGCTGTATGTCATAGGATCCTAGAGCACCTACTGTTTGCTAGTTACGGTGTGACACTTTACACACATACTTCATTTCACCCTCATAATACTGCAAGACAGTAATGATAAAATATAAAACCATAATAAACAGTAATACAACAATAACAGCAGCTGTACCTTTGTACCCGCTATAGGTTAGATTCTTTTTACTAGATCCATACACTTCTAAGGCTAATTTATCCCTATTCTATATATAAGTGGAGACTTAAAGAGAGCAAATGGGATTTCTGTAGGTAACAAGAGCCAGTAAGTAGCAATGATGGAAACTTTTCCCTTATAGCTGTTCACTTTCTGTTATTAAGAAGGCATACTGGAGCATGTTACCAATGGTCAAGAGCATTTCCAAGACTTAAGATCACAGGGAGCGTGTGGCCAGGATGAGGCAGCCGAGGATGCCTGTGTGTGCATCTGGCTTGTGGAGGGAAACTCTGACGGGACAGGGAGTTCTGTCCTCACTCAGGCCATGTACATCTGAGCTTTCGGTTCCAGTAACTCAGTCCCTAGGCAGATTCACTTGTCAGAAAGGTGATGCTCAGCGAGGGTCACGGTGAGAAGTTCTCCAGTGCTGTAGTGCCCTGTGTGCCACAGTAACCCTGTGCCTGTCCCAGCTGCTTCCTCAAAGTTTCTGTTGGCAGTAGCTTTGGGTCCCCTTGTCACACATCCAGCATTGGGCTTCATTGATTTGTAGGTGGAATTTTCAAGTGTAAAAGGGTCCTGTACTGTTTGTTTCTCAGGCACAGTTTCAAAAGAAAGCAGCACTTTATAGCCTGCATTAATGGGAAATTACTTTCCATTAGGATTCTGAATGATTTGCCCATAATGTTTATAAAGGAAAGGAAAAATGTCAAGCATTTCACTAACAATTTAAAGCAAAGCTCTGAAGACTTTGCCAGAAATGAATTCCAAGAACATTTTCTTCGTTATTTCTTCTTTCTAGAGAGAGAGAAAAAAAATAAAAGAGTGAGAGACAGATGAAAGGATATAGGTCAATTAGGCAGCATGCATCATGGGACTAAGATGGAATCTTTGATAATGTCAATGCTAGGTAGTTCAGAGTGAATAAAACGAGTGAGAGTGGAGGAGGGGGATCATACCATGGAATGATGGACTGAGGACCGAGTCCAAGTTCAGGCCCTGGCTAGGAGCACTGAGCGCCTGTCCAAGCCCGTGAGCTCAGGGTCACGCTGCTTCTTCAGCTCAAGCTGCCCCTTTGTCCCCAAAGAGAAAAGGAGGCCAAGGAAAGTCCTTGAACTGAAACGTGTACCTGGATAGTACCCAGAAAACGATGGATTTTGAAGAAAATAATGTAGAACTTGTGACCTGTGCTCAAGTACCTCCTCCAACCCTGGGACATTTATATCAGGCTCCAAGTCGTTAATTATTCTACTTCGAAAAACTAGAGGGCAGGCTCTGTTTTATTTCTTTTTAAAAATATTTTATTTATTTGAGAGAGAGGGGGATTGAAAGAAAGAGGCAGATAGAGAGAACGGGCACACCAGGTTCTCCAGCCACACAAACCAATTCCACATGCATGTGCCACCTTGTGGATCTAGTTTACAAGAGTACTGGGGAATCAAACCTGGGTTCTTAGGCTTCATAGGCGAGTGTGCTAAACACTAAGCAATCTCTTCAGACCAGTTTTACTTTTTTGTTTTACTCTTACTTATTTTTTGAGAGAGATGGAAAGAGGCAGAGGAGGAGACAGAGAGAATGAGCATGCCAGGGCCTCCAGCTACTGCAAACAAACTCCAGAAGCATGTGCCACCTTGTGCAACTGGCTTACCATGGGTCCTGGGGAATCGAACCATGGTCCTTAGGTTTCTCAAGCAAGTGCCTTAACCAATAGGCCATTTCTCCAACCCATATTTTACATTTTTATGATTGTCTTTTAATTTTTTTATTTATTGAAACAAAATTGAATTGGCTGAATTTTTTTTTTTTTTTTTTTTTTTTTGGTTTTTCGAAGTAGGGTCTCACTGTAGCTCAGGCTGACCTGGAATTCACTATGTAGTCTCAGGGTGGCCTTGAACTCTTGGCGATCCTCCTACCTCTGCCTCCCGAGTGCTGGGATTAAAGGCGTGCGCCACCATGCCCGGCTTCAGTTAACTGAATTTTTAACCGACATTAAAGTACAGGCTTTGAGTGGGGGTGGGGCAGAGAGGAGCTTAGGGAAAGGACAGTATATACCTGTGACATTAATGTGGCTATCTTAACAGAGTCGTACAATTGAATGTCTTAGTCCTAGCCATATGTGGTTTTATTTATGATTTTAAAAAATTTTTCCACTGCAATTACTGAAAGTTCCAATTAATGTAATGACAACTAAGGGTTAACGGGCTCCAGACTGAGATCTGCTTTAACATGTAGAAAAGACTGAGGCTCCTTAACAAATGTGTCCTACAGGCCTGTCAGAGCAAGGCAAAATAAATCTCTCCAATGACTTGTATGAAGACATTCTACCCCTCTTTAGGTATAAAAGAGACTTTTATAAATTTCTTGACACTTCAAAGGCTGCTCAGAAGTAATTTCTAGAGCCCAAGTCATTCCTCTTATTGGCTCAAAAATCTCTAGGATTACATTAGAAAATAAACATTTATTCAAAAGTGAAATGTGAAGTTTAAAAATTAAAGAAGACACACACTTTGCTGTAGAAACACACACCTTTTTTAAGCCTAAATTTCCAAAGAGGAAATTAAAATCTCACAGAGCAGTGAGAATGGCGCCTGCTCAGTTAGGTTGCTTCGTGCTCTTGCTTCCGTCTTCTCTTTTTCCCCCAGGCTGCCCACCGCTTTCACTTCTGTGAACTCTCAGTAGTGGATCACACATAGTGCCATAGCAAGGGAGAAATAAACAAGAAGACAGGGGTTCTACACTGTCATGGCACTTAGGACCAGTGCAACTTTGGGTGTCTTTCTCAATATCTCTGAGCTACTCTGAACATGTTCTGAATGTAGGCACTAGACTCATAAACTCCAAGATATTTTCTAACTCTAAATCCCATGGCTGCAATGTTTTTCTCTCTTTTTAAACTTATTTAATTTATTTTGAAAGAGAAAGAGAGATTGAGAATGGGTGTGGTAGGGCCTTCAGCCACTGTAAATGAATTCCAGATGCATGTGCCACCCTGTGCATCTGTCTTATTTGGGTCCTGGAGAATTGAAGTTGGGTCCTTTGGCTTTGCAGGCAAACACCTTAAGTGCTAAGCTATGTCTCCAGCCCTGCAAAGTTTATCTCTTCTGAGTACTTAGCATTCTTAAAAGTTTGAAAGGTGAACTAGTCGAGCACTTAATAACTCCTATATGGTAAAAAATGCAAGTAAAATAAGTGCAAAGTATGACTGTGGCTGTTGATCAGTAGCTCTTGGTATGGCAAAGAGTCTGAGGAGTCCTTTTTTAATTTCAAAGCTCAAGGTCACTTTGGAGGGAAAGGTTTCTCACTGAAGGGAATTTTTCCTGGAGTTTTCTACATACAGTAGTTTCTGAAAGCCATACGGCTTGATTTCTCACTTAGCAATGGGGATTTTGATATAATGTAGTAGAGATGGCTTTGTCATTTTGTTATTTCAAATGCTTCATGTCTTACAGTTTTCTCTATAGCCTAGAATAACATATAATCTGAAAGGTAAGAATTCAAACCAAATATTAATATGGTTATTATATTTTCTAAAACAATTGTGTAGAAGTCAGTTGTTTTCAGGGATTACAAACAGTGCATCTATGTAGCACAATTCCAGGGACACTGTCACTCTATAAGAATGACACCCCCGAGTTGTCCATTGGGTACAACTACAAGAGAACCCTCCATTATGGGAAGGAGAGACACAGGAAATGTGTCAGAAAGTCACACAAGGCTGGTGATAAATATCTGATACTCAAACTGGGGAGATGATTCAGTGGTTAAGGGTGCTTTCTTGCAAAGCCTGATGGCCCAGGTTTGATTCTCCAGCACACATGTAGACACATAGAGAGCCCCCCCCACAAAGTTGGTACATGTGTCTAGTTTAGTGGTTAAGGGTGCTTTCTTGCAAAGCCTGATGGCCCAGGTTTGATTCTCCAGCACACATGTAGACACATAGAGAGCCCCCCACACAAAGTTGGTACATGTGTCTAGTTTAGTGGTTAAGGGTGCTTTCTTGCAAAGCCTGATGGCCCAGGTTTGATTCTCCAGCACACATGTAGACACATAGAGAGCCCCCCACACAAAGTTGGTACATGTGTCTAGTTTAGTGGATAAGGGTGCTTTCTTGCAAAGCCTGATGGCCCAGGTTTGATTCTCCAGCACACATGTAGACACATAGAGAGCCCCCCACACAAAGTTGGTACATGTGTCTAGTTTAGTGGTTAAGGGTGCTTTCTTGCAAAGCCTGATGGCCCAGGTTTGATTCTCCAGCACACATGTAGACACATAAAGAGCCCCCCACACAAAGTTGGTACATGTGTCTAGTTTAGTGGTTAAGGGTGCTTTCTTGCAAAGCCTGATGGCCCAGGTTTGATGCTCCAGCACACATGTAGACACATAGAGAGCCCCCCCCACAAAGTTGGTACATGTGTCTAGTTTGTTTGCAGCAGCAAGAGACTCTGGCATACTCTCTCTCTCTCTCTCTCAAATAAATACATTAAAAATATTTTTAAAAATAGCAGATACCAAACCATACAGGAGCATGAGAGAGAAGCCAAGCTGTAGCCAGTCAGGAATGACTTACCCTGCTTTGGGGTTGCTGGGTAATCTACAGCACTTCCCCTTATCAGAGAAATGAGAGCCTAAATAGCCAGCCTTTCTGAATCTTAAAGAGAAACCTGAAATCACAAGTTCATACAAAGTCTCTTCATTTTTCAGTATTGGTATCTAGTTCATGTTGTATGAGAAAGAAGCAGGTCAAATCAGTGTCACCTGCTACCAAATACCTGTGCCACAGGGACCAAGTGACCAGAGAGCCACCGCTAATGGCGGCTGTTAATTTCTTTCCCACTCCTGTGTTTTGGAGGGTGGGGGATGGTAGACACCTTCCAAACATTTGACTGGCTATAATAGAGGGGTCACCCATCAGGAATTTGCATAAATAAATGGGCTGTGGCCTCTGTAGCACATGCATCTGTCATCTCAATAAACAAGAATCACCTCTGTCAGACAGAGGCCACAAGCTCTATTAAATCCACGTGATGCAGCCTGTGTGGATGTGCAGGATTGGGGATAAGGCTAAAATAAATCCCAGGCTTATTTTTATAGATTGTAATGATTACATTTGAGTTCCACTGACAAATAATTTTCATAAGTCACTCTCTTAAGGGTAAACATAGGGTTGTTATTTTTAGACAGACCATTTATAGACATCACTTATCTGCTTACAACTTAGCCATCACAGACATTAGACTGAAAATTTGCAGATAAGGAAATCAAGACCCAAAGGTGACATAACCCAGAACTAGGACCCAGAGACGGCATGTTTCTGTCTTGTAAGTGCTTACTGCTGGACACAAATTGTATTTTAGATGGTGACAAATACAAATTTATAAAGGAGTATTGTGTCTGAGTCAGCTGAGGAGAAAATACTAGCATCAAAAGAATTTAATGCAAAAGATTAGGCGATTATAAACTTTGAAGGGAGTTTAAACCCGGCATGCTCCTTCTAACATAAAAGAAATGGTATGTTACATGTTGTGCATGATGCAGAACATATGCTTGATGAGAGTGAGAATGAGTCTGATATAGGAATAAATCTGAGGGGCTGGGCATGTAGCTCAGTGGTAGAGCGCTTGCCTAGCATGCACGATGCCCCAGAATCAATCCCTACACTGTGTACACTGGGCTTGCTTTGTAATCTCACACTCAGGAAAAGAGGCAGGAAGACAGAAAGTTTAGGGTCATCCTTGGCTGTTAAGGATAGCCTGGGCTAGAAACCCCTGTCTTAAAGGAAAGACAAAAGTAAGGAAGGAAGTTAGGGAGGAAGGAATAGAGGAGAAGGAAAGAAAGGGAAAAAAGAGAAAGAAAGAAAGAAAGAGAGAGAGAGAAGGAAAGAGAGAAAGAAGATAGAAAAATGCAAGGAAGAGAAAGAAAGAAGCTTGAAAGTATTAAATCAGGTTTTTCACTAACATGGTTAGGAGATGAACTACTGGATTAGGTTTTGTGGGTGTAGTCAAATCTTGGGGTGATGATCTTCAGGAACCAGAGCTTCCAGGACATTTGGGTCACATTCCTGATTGGGATGCTGACCCGCAGGCACCATCCTCTTCACTCCAGCTGTGCTGGGAGTGGCTTGAGTATTAAGAAAATACACCTGAGCTCTTAGACTCCAGGAAAGAAAGTTAATAGAAAACAAGCCTACCCAGCCAGGAGGGTGAAGAGGACTTTGGAATTAGAGGGAACCCCAATCTCAGCTCTGTCACTCTGTCATTTTGTACTTCTGGGACTCAGGTCTTTTTTTTTTTTTTCCCCAATTAGAGTGGGGATCATGTCTCCTATTCACAGAACTCTAAAGATAAAATTAAGTCCTGGGTATTAGAGGTGCTGGGCAGGGTACTTGCTACAGAGTAAGAGCCCACTGTGAATGTTACATAACTGGTTATCTGATTTCCCAGCCTACAGCAGACTGGAACCTGCAGATTAGAAAGGCCTGAGGGACTGCTTCGGGAAGGTTCACTGGCACAGGTCGCAACCCGGCTACAAGGGAGGCAAGAGAAAACCTAAAAAAAAAAAAAAAAAAAAAAAAAAAAGACAGGAGCAAAAAAAATCTCAAAAGGCACCACAGTCTGGGGCATTTACTAAAAGACAAAGAGCCTCCTCAGGTTAGTAGCTCTGGGAGACCCCTACCTCATCCTGCAATGACGAGGACTCTGCTGATGGCAGGCTGGAAATCCCTTCTGCTCTCCATTCTCTTACCCCAGGAGAGCAGGTGTGCATGAAGGGGTCAAGTTTACCTTTCCGCGCGGCGGGGGGGGGGGTGGTCCTACCAAATGCTTCTTAGGTGAACCCCCCGCAGTCAAGGTCAGTGGAGGAGAGGAGGAAACGCCTATGGTGGTCTGCAAAATAACTCACGTTGAAGTACAACAAGAGAGTTGTGACTTCTAGTTCCAGAGATGAAAGAACTCTTGTCGCACTGGGCACCCCTTCTACCTTTATGTCCCTCCAAAGTCGATGTGGAAATAGAGCCTTTCAGAACAGCTCCCAGGTCCTGAAATAGGGAAGTGAGAAAGAGGTAGAGGTAAAATGAATGAGAAGGCCACCCCCTTCTGAGGCAGTGTCCATATCCACCAGCTACAGTGGGAGCTATTTCAGCCTTGAGTTGTAGGAAGGCAGGACAGAGGTGAAGTACTGGAAGGAAGACATCCTTTGAGAGTGGGCGGGATTCTGCTTGAAGACAAGCTCTTGGCCTTCCTGGGTTTAGGAGCTCCATGAAGCATGTTCAGCTGAGGATCTAAAGGCCACTTTTCTTTTCTTTTCTTTTCTTTTCTTTTCTTTTCTTTTCTTTTCTTTTCTTTTCTTTTCTTTTCTTTTCTTTTCTTTTCTTTTCTTTTCTTTTCTTTCTGAAAGAGAGGCAGATTGAGAAAGAGAGAATGGGCATACCAGGGCTCTAGCCACTGCAAACGAACTCCAGACACATGCACCACCATGTGCATCTGGCTTATGTGGGTACTGGGGAATTGAACCTGGGTCCTTAGGCTTTGTAGGCAAACAC
Organism: Orientallactaga sibirica; assembly: GCA_036365145.1. NCBI lineage: Eukaryota > Metazoa > Chordata > Mammalia > Rodentia > Dipodidae > Orientallactaga > Orientallactaga sibirica. The sequence goes on along the minus strand of JAEOAD010000031.1, from coordinate 3,058,948 downwards.
CTTAACCACTAAGCCGTCTCTCTAGCCCTAAAGGCTCATTCTTAATCCAGCCAATGGGTTTGTCTTAGTAATGGAGAAGGGGATAAGCCTTTTGTAACAGACAGCTTCAGGTTCACTGAGATGAACTTCCAGACCAGGCACAGTTATGGAGGAAGGGATATTTATTGAAGCTTACAGATCCAGGGGAAGTTCCATAATGGTAGAAGAAGCTGGCCTGTCTTCACAGGACCAAACAGAGAGAGAAGCCACAAGCCAAAAGTCACACGGCGCAGCACATTCACAGACAGAGAGGCAAAGAGACCCACAGTGCATATTCTGGACCCAGATAGAGGGCAAATCTCAGCACACAGAACATCTTCATGTTGAACTTCCGTTTCCCTGTCCTTTAAATTTGGGGAAAACAATACCTGAGAATTAAGCCTGTTACTGTTTCAGAACATTAGGGTTAACTGTTGTCCCTGCACATGGCAAACACTATCCCTGGAGAGGTCTGATTCCATCCCTGCAGCTGGGTGGGATGAGGAACTGTGGGACTGATGGTCACCCACTCCCTGCAAACAATGTGCTCAGCACTGGTAGATGGTGAGATGGGAAGAAGAGCACTGTGAAGAATTAATTCTCCTGCAGGTAAAGTAAGAGGGGACCCTCCGTGGTCAGCAAGTGGGTATTTGCTGGGGGGGAAGTGAAATTTATTTTAGGAAGAATATGGATTCTATCCATACTGTGTATTGCATATTATCTAGTCATTGTAAAGCAGCAATGAATAGGGTGGGTGGAACAGAGCTTGAATAATGAATAACTAACAGGGACACTCCTTTTTCTCTGTTAAAATTATCTTTTTTTTTTTTTTTTTTTTGTACTTTCACAAGGAAGACTGTTCCACCTTTGCTCTCATGTTACATTAAGGCCAGGTCTCAGGAGTCAGAGAATATAAATAGGGGCTCCCCAGGAATGGCAGGAGGGGCCGAGTCTACTTAGTAGATGGCACAGGGGCCTGTGTGTCAGCTGCCTCTTTGTACGGCACATAGGTCTGCGCTAGCTAGTGAGGAGCTCATGTTCCATGTGCCAACTACTGAATGTAAGAAAGCAGAGGGGATGAGGAACAGCTCAGAACTACAGGGACAAAGGGAGTCACTTGTCAACAGAGATAGGATGTTGGCTAAGGCTGGTGTTTTCTTGCAAGCAGGTTTTTGAGAGAGGTGTGGGATGGTGGGAAGCCAGCTGCTCAGGCATCTTGTGCATGCATGTGTCAAATGGTGTTTGAAAGATCCCACTTAGGAAGTTTGTTCTGCCTGGACTTGATTTCCATACACGATGAGGTGGGTTCTTTCTGTCCAGGAAAGAGCCAGCCACTGTCTCTCAGGTGGGTAAAAACATTATTTCTTTCTAACTGAACTGAACTTGCTATGAGCCTCCATTTAGACCAGCAGCGGAAACAACTTGATCTTTTTTCCATTTTTACTGTTGGCCAAAAAAAAAAAAAAAAAAAAAAAAAAAAAAAGATGAATCTTTTTTCCATTTCTTCTAATGGAAAAAAAATGTAATCTTTCCTTCTCAAGGTAACTCAGTCTCTCCCAATGGAAAGTGTAGATGAGCCATTTATTCCTCACTGGATTCAGGACTTAAATGCAGTCGATCTTGAGCTGAATTCCCCCATTAGAGTGGCTGGTTTTCTTCAGAGACCCTCTCCTCACAGAGCAGCTGGGAGACTTTGTGGTGGCAGGTGAAGAGGCTTGCTTCCTCAGTGGTATTTCCTGTCATCACAGGCAGCCTGGGCTGGGTTCCGCCAGCATCTGTGGTCCCAGCTGCACCTCTGGGTGGCCAGATCCATGTGTGCTGAACCCTCTGAGCCTGCGTGCAGGTGGCCTCTGTCCCCTCAGCCCTTCCTCCCCTCTGCTGGCACTCAAGGAGATTTGTTCATAGTTCGTGAGTGAGAGGTAGCTGCCTCAAGCCCCATGTGTGTTTCATTACATCACCCAGTCATTTCCCTTGACCCGGAGCACTTTGGGAGCCTGCCTTCTCCCAGAATTCCAGTGAGAATTGTTAAGACCACCTACCCCAGGTGAAATCTGGTGAACATTTTCACTTTCTTCCCCACTGTCTCTTTTTGCTAAAGTCCATTCTCTTCTAGAATAGCTTGTGTCTTTTCTCAGAGTGGCAGTAACAGCCCTTCCATCTCCATGGCTGCCAATAACATCTCTAAGCTCTAAAGTCTTCATTCTCAGGTTCCTTAAATCCCAGATTCTATCTTGTTCTTAAATCTTATAAAAATGTACCTAGCTCTGGTAGAAAAGCCTGAAAACCTTGGCTCTTTCAGTATTTCACAACTGACACAGCATTATTTTAGAACTTAAAACTAAATATGGACCATCTATTTTCTGTGTGTCCCCTTGATGAAGGGAGGCCTTGGGTCATTTGGGGTGAGGGTCCAGGCCAGAATGACCCAGAATGAAAAATATATTGTGTGATATTTCAGAATATTATCCAGCCACAGGTGTAATTCAGGAGGGCCAATCTGAGTTCTAATTGGTGCAAATGGACCAAGTGCCTGCACTGCTGGGAATTGTGTTTGGTTTTAAGACAGTACAGGAGAGCTGAGGAAATCCCTGGACATGTGCCTTCCTTGAGTAAAGGAACTCCTTTATGGAGGTCTCAGGAGAGGTGTCTTGTCTTGGAGTTATTTGCTAATACAGTGTGATGAATGTTGATCTGTTTATCTCTCAGAATATCAAAGGGTGTCCCTTTCCTGGAATGAATGAGGTGAGAAGTGAAGTCTCTTCTGATTTGTTCAGTTTTATTCAGTATGTGTGTACATAGGATGGACATTATGCCTACATAGGTGGTTGGCTTAGACAAGTGTGTGTCTGCCACTTAGAATGTGATTGCAGGTGGCTGATAGAGTAGGTGAAAGGAAAAATGGATAGTTAGCTCTATAGCCAATGTGGTAACCCACAACTTGTCTCAGCAGTGTCACAGATTATGTAGGAGGTGACACAGAGTGAGGTAGGTCATGATCTGGAGTCTGGAACCCTGTTATCTTATTATGGCTTTCCTGTCATCCCAGGGGTCAGGCCATTGTGACCTCTCAGAGGTGTTTCCACTCCTCATTAAAAGGGACTGGGGTTCATGGAAGACTTCCAGACCCCCTTCCGGCATTAACATTGGGTGTTCTAGTAGTAGTCCATGTAGTTTGGCACTTGAATTCTCAGTTAAACTCGGTTAGTGGCAGATGCTGAGGGAATATGAATCACTTTTTTTTTGAGAGAGACAGAGAGACAGAGAGAGAGAGAGAGAGAAGAAGACAGATAGAGGATGGGCGTGCCAGCAGCCTCTCAGCCGCTGTGAACGAACTCCAGATGTGTGTGCCCCCTTGTGGGCAAGTGCAGCATTGCACCCTTGCGTCACTTTTGCATCTGGCTAAACTTGGGACCTGAGATTGGAACTGGTGTTCTTAGGCTTAGCAGGCAGGCTCCTTAACCGCTAAGCCATCTCTCCAGCCTGAATCATTTCTATATACCACATTCATACAGCTGTACTTCAGTAACACTGACTGTGACTCAAAGCTCTAGTTGCTGCGGGCTCTCAGTATCCTCCCCTCCCCCCAAGATAATCGCTGTGTGACCAAAGAAAAATGAAAAATTCTCTGTTGGAAACACTCAATTCCCTAGTGCTCTGAAATCATTGCGTGTTATTCTATTCAAATTCAAAATAATGAAGTAAGCCCCAATATTTAAATTCTTCTACTCAGCGTCCATCATTATGACAGAAGGAATAGACAGACTTGAGTTGGGATAGGGACTTTCCTGGAAGGAGCCATCAAAATGCTAGAAACATCTAATGGGTCCTAGAGGTTAGTGCACAGGTAGATCCAGATCCTAAAGTGCTGATATCTGCCTGTGAGTCGCCTGGGGGACGGGGCTGCTTCTTGGAGAGGAGGAACAATACTTACCACCACCACTTTCCCTTTTCCCACCAGCTGAAATACTTTTATTTTAAATATTTCATTAATTTATTTCAGAGAGAGAGAGGAAGGGAGAAGAGGAGAGAGAATGGGGGCATCTGGGCCTGTAGCCGCTGCAAACAAACTCCTGATGCATGTACCACTTTGTGCATCTGGCTTTACGTGGGTACTGGGGACTTGAACCCCTATCCTTAGGCTTTTCAGGCAAGCACCTTAACCACTGAGCCATCTCTCTAGTCCAGAAGCTGACACTCTTAGCCCTTCCAAGCTTCTGTTAGAGAACATGGAGGAAGGGGAGGGCTGTGATGGGGAATGGTTCATATATTGCAATTATCTGGGAAATGTAAAACCATACTGACACCATGGTCCCATTGCCAGAGCTTCTAACTCAGTGGGCCTGGACGCCATCCTGGGCAGGGAGCTGTTTAATGTGTTTAATGACATGAGAGTCACTGCCACAGGAAGGAGGTGGAGAACTAGCCTGTGTCACTTGAGGAACAGCACCAATAAGACCATCTTGGGTGGTCTGGGCTTGGTGCCCATTGCCACATAGTCATGGATAAAGTGCTAAGAAGGTGGTAGGAGGCAAGTGACACCTAAGAATGACTGTCTTGATGTCATATGATTGGGAGAAATGACCCCACAGGGTGATTTCAAGCTGTTGAAACTGGCATCATAAAATCCTTCTGTGGCTGGAGGAGATGGCTCAGCCCTTAAGAGCATTTCCTGTGCAAGCACAAGGGATGGAGAAAGCTTGGAGGAATGCTGGAGTTTGATCCCCAAGACCCACATAAACATCTGGGCATGGCCATAATCTTTTGTAATCTTGGTCGCATAGGAGAAGAGAGACCCAATAGCTGGAGCTTATGAAAGAGATATATATCTGATGTTCTGCCCCTGCCCTGCATAGGGTAGGTAGGTGACTGAATAGGGTGATACCAGGGCATGTATACACATGAATACATATACATACACACAGGCCATATTACACACACACACACACACACACACACACACACACACACACACACACACCACATTACATTACATACTAATTATTCTTACAGCAGAAACTCCCCCATCCTGATCCATCCCTCTGTCCACAGGGCTCACCTGAGGAGAGGAGAGCACCTTCTCACTGAGCAACTGCAGAAGCACCCAACTTTGGTCTCATATTCTCCCTCCTTCCCACCTCCCTCTCTCCCGCCCCTCTCATCTTGGACTCAAATCTTGTGGTGAGGAAGGAAACACAAGCTCGAGCAGGACTTGCTTCAAATCTCACTTGAAATCTCAGTGTGGGAGTGGCTTTATAGCAATAGAAAAATGAAATCAAAATGGACAGTATAAAATAGGATGGCAGGAGGAGCTCAGAGGGTAAAGTGCTTGTCTTGCAACCTTGTGGACTTGAGTGTAACTCTCAGTACCCATGTAAAATGCCAGGTGTGGTTGAGCATGCCAGGACAATCCCTGAAGCTCTGGCTAGCCAGCCTAGTCTACTTGCGAGCTCTGGGTCAATGAGAGACCCTGTTTTCAACATAGGTGGAAGGTGCTACTGAATAGAACCCCAGAGTTGTTCTCTGGCCTCACATGCACACCCACACACATGCATGTGCACCTACATACATGCTCACTTCTCCTCTACAAAATGCACATACATACATGTGTGCACACACCACAAAAAATAAAATAGGGTGGAAGAAGGAACATTATGTCCGATATTTCAACTTCAGGGAGGGGCTAAACCTTTTCTTTGCAGGATACTATAAAACTGCCTGCTGGTCTTACTCCGGGATTCAGCCCCATGCCTTTTCTAGAGCTTCCTCTGCTATCATTGGATTGCAGAACGGAACTCAGGGGAGCCTTTCACATAAGCTGTTGATGGTGGACAGAGCCCCCTACCTCTTTTTGGATGACTCGGTTCCACCCACTGCTGGTGTCCTCTGTGTATGTGGCAGTTTCTCCAGTGGTGACTGCTTTCCTCAGGCATCCTCTCCATTGTTTTAATGTAAATCAAGTCAGGCCACCTTCTTTACCTGGGCTAGAGTTTAGCTTCCTTCTAGCCCCTTGTTAGAAATGGTCATGTTTCCCTTTGGCTTCACTCTCCTCCAGGTTAAGGCATCACCTCACTTGGCCAGCGTTATTACTCCCTCTTGCCTGTTACCTCACCTTCAGTTCCTTTACAAGGATCTATGGGAAATGAGGTTCTGGAGGGGCTACAGGGAGCTGGAGTGAGTGGTCACATCTGTCCAAGACACATCAAGTCATTACCCTAAGCTAGTCTGGAGCAATATATAAGCCTAGGGAGTTTGAGACACCCCCCCCCAAAAAAATCTTCAGAATGTGAATATTTAGAAAATAGATAAAGAAAAATATTTACCTTTTAAAACCAAGCTACTCTAACAATTATACCAAAGCCTGACTACCTTCACTTTTAAATATATATATATATATATATATATATATATATATACTCACAAAATATGAGCACTTTGAACCTCCCCAGAACCAGAGCAAGAGGGATGAGCTGCTGTGGCTTCTTCAGATGGTCATTTAAAGAATCATCTAAAAGTAATCTCATTAATATTCAAAGAAAAAAGTATGACCCAGTCAAAAGTGGAATGAAGTTTTTTATAGGAGACACTTAGTATACTGGCACTAAATTTTATCTGAATGATTTCATGAGAATAACAGGAAAATTCTTAATTTGAATACTAAAAAACAGGGCTGAGGGAATAGCTCAGTCAGTAAACTGTTTGCCACACTCATATGAGGACCTGAGACTGGATTTCTAACGCCCATGTAAAAGTCAGGCATGGTGGCACATGTTTCATCCCAGCGCTGGGGAGGTGGAGACAGGACGATCCCTAGCACTTGTGGCTAGCTAGCTTAGCTGAGTTGGTAAGCTCTAGGTTTAGCGAAGAAGAGACCTTGTCTTGAAAAAATGAAGTGGAGGGAGAACTGGGGAGTTGACTCAAATGGCTGAGAGTGCTTGCTGCCCAAGCCTGACGGCTGGGGTTCAGAGCCCCAGAATCTGTGTAAAGCCAGCTACACTAGGGATTGTGTCTGTATTCCCTGCACCTGCCTACAGGCAAGATGGGAGGTGGAGCCAGAAGAATCCTGGAAGCTTGCTAGCCTGGTGTACAGAACAGCCAACAACAAGAGAGACCCTGTCTTAAACAAGTTGGAAAGCTGAAACTGAGAGCTGAGGTTGTTCCCTGACTTATACGTGCGTGTTGTGACATGCATACACCACACATCCACATACATATGCACACACAAAATAAGGTGGAGAGTGATTGAGGAAGACACTCAATGTCAACCCTGTATGTCCTCCATATGCACATGCACACACAAGTACCAACACACATACAAACACATTTGCATACCACTTATACACATGCAAAAATGTAGGAATTTGTTTTACTTGTTAACATTTATTTTAAAACCATGTTTTTATTTTAAATTTGTTTATTTAGAAAGAGAGAGAGAATAGGTGTACCAGAGCCTCTAGCCACTGCAAACAAATTCCAGATGCATGTGCCACCTTGTGCATTTGGCCTACGTGGGTTCTGGGGCATTGAACCTGGGTCTTTATGCTTCGCAGGCAAGCACCTTAACCACTAAGCCATCTCTCCAGCCCTAAAACTATAATATTTAAAGTAGTATGGTACTATTACCAAATAGACTTTGGGGACAAAATAGAAAATTCCAAAGTAGATCCCAGGGCTCACAATAATTAAATAAATGACAAAGCTGGAAGTGGTGGTACACACCTGAAATCCCAGCATTCAGAATCTCTCTGAGTTTGAGGCCAGCCTGGGCTACATAGGGAGACTTGTTTTCAAAAACAAAAACAAGAATATAATTGTAAATGTAGTACTTGAACTCAATGGAGGAAAAAGGGTAATTTATTAACTTATTGTTATAATGCTTAAATATTATTAAAAATAATAAATCCTTGCCTATTTTTGCCAGCATCTAAGTGGATTAAAATAAATGTTGTAATAAAAAAAGAAATGGACTAAACTTATAGGATAACATTTAGATCAGTATTTACATATGACCGGAGTATAAACTATGAATAAAAACCCTCACCTTTCCTGCTGAGGCTGTTTTAATACTGCTACTGTTACTCTACCTATTGGTGGTATAAAAGGGCTTCTAAATTTTAAAAATAATGATAGAATAACAAGTTGGTAGTAAATGGTAAGCATCTTGGAAAATTCATGCCCTATGGCCATCAAATCCCATTTCACATAGTTACCCATATGAAAAAAGTTCAGATGTTTGTGTGTATACACGTAAATGTATGAACATGCTGCTTCTTGGAGTTAGCTATGAAAGCCAAGAGAGAAAGAGAATAAAGGAAGAAAAGAGAAAGAAGGATGGGGAAATAATGAAGGAAGGGAAGCAATGAGAAGAGACAAGGAGAAGAGACAGGAGATGAGAGGATAAGAGAAAGAGAAAAAAGGAGGAATGACCTCAAATGTCCAACAATAGATGATATAAGATGATATAAGATCAGGCATGTTCAGAGTGGACAGGCCATAGACTGCAACAATAAAGAAATTGGGGCTGGAGGGATGGCTTAGCAGTTAAGACATTTGCCTACAAAGCCAAAGGACCCAGGTTTGATTTCCCAGGACCCACGTAAGCCAGATGCACAAGGGGGTGCACGTGTCTGGAGTTCATTTGCAGTGGCTAGAGGCCCTGACATGCCCATTCTCTCTCTCTCTCTCTCTCTCCCTCTTTCTCTGTCAAATAAATAAATAAATAAAATATTGAAAAAAAAGAAATCATGTTTCATTGATATAGTTGACAGTTGTCGATACCTAATTAGTAACCATGTTCACCATAGTACAAGAATAGTCTTTCATGAAAGCAGCTGGGTGTAAATAGAGTCACAGAGACCCCTGGAACTCGCAAGCTTCATGCTAGCTCTCTCCAGTTAAGGAGCCACAGCTAACATTTCTCAATTTGGCATACACGTTTTCTCTTCTTTTCTTTTACAATTACCATGTTTTAATTTTGGGGGAAAAATATTGCTCTGAGAACTCTTGCCTAGGTCTAACAACCTGAAGTCTGCTCTGTGAATATTCTTATTCTTGCCCTGGCTTCTTTCCTCTTGTCCCTGTCCTTCCTGCGTCTTTCTGACCAGAAGCTCCTAGGAGGAGCTCTCTGACTACCCATGCTTCCCTTTTGCCTCTCCTGAGAGCTTCTGGCCATGCTGACACACACCTTCAACTCTCTCTTAAATATTGCCCATGTACCAACCAGGCCTCACAAGGAAACTGTAAGCATTCTGGGGACACAGCTGGAGCCTTGTGATCCATCCTTTTCCAAGGGTTCTAGGGCAAGCAGAGTAGCTGTTCAAGGAAAGGGGCTCAGCGTGTGTCCTCTTGCTGGGAGGACTGAGGAACCCAGGCCGACCTCCATTGCAAGGGGTTAGCTAAGGCAGCTGGATAGCTGAGGAGACCAGAGACTGCAAACAGCACCTACAGAGTAGTGGGAACCAGCCTTGGGGTGAGCAGGGAGCTAAAGCCTGCTGGGCTCCTCAGTCTTTCCCCACTTCCTGTCTCCCTGGATGAGCTCTTATGTTAACCTGTACTTTTTGTCTTCCTATCACGTGGACAGGTTCTAATGTTTCCGTGGACCAGCCCTGCTGCCGTGGTCTCTATGACTTTGAGCCAGAAAACCAAGGAGAATTAGGATTTAAAGAAGGGGACATCATTACATTAACCAATCAAATAGATGAAAACTGGTATGAAGGAATGCTACGTGGGGAATCTGGCTTCTTCCCCATTAATTATGTGGAAGTCATTGTGCCTTTACCTCGGTAAATGTGTCCCTTGGACATAATTTCGTAACTGAAATGAATTTGCGCCAGTGTTTTCTCAGTGTGGTGTTCTGTGACATCCTCGCTCTCTGACCAACTTAATGACTTTTGTATGTGTGTACTCTTTATAATGTATTTTGTATCAATTTAATTTGTATAAATGATTTCCTTGTCCTAGCTCCATGAAGATAGTTTTCTTATTGTCCTAAAAAAGTCATTGGTTAAATGTATGTGCTTCCTGTTGCTAATATATATATATATATATATGGCACCCACTGCAGATATGTGAACGAATTGCCTGTCTAGTCCTTAGCTGCAATGGAACGCATCATTTGCAACTAAGAAATGCTAAATAATTTGTTTCTTGACATGACACCTGGTCTTTTCCTGGCCTTGTGTTTTAAGCTTCCCTGTGAACAGCCCAATAAACATGACATACTCTGTTAGCAAAAGGCTTTGGTTATTTTTCATGTTGAACTGATTTTGAAATGTGGACTTCCAACCTCAAAATTCTTCTGTGTCCCTTGGGTTTTTTGAGCAAGTTCCATTGTGGATGTTCAGGAAGGAGCATGGTGTGTCACTTAGGTTTAGAGAACCAGCCACGGCCTTTGCTCCAAGTATGTTCTTAACACTTGCTGTGTGGCTCAGTGGGGTCCACAGCAAACCTGTCACAGAGAGAGACAGATAGTATTCCCCTGTTGCAGAGAAAGAGAACCATGAATGGCATACCCAGTGCCAACCAACCAAGCCACAGTGGCAGCAGAGCTTGACCTCTGATTGTGTGATGCATCCCATCACACATGTATTCATCCAGCTCATTTGGAAGTGCACTGTTGTTCCTTGATATTAGCTTATATGTATATGTGTGTGGTGTGTGTGCACAGGTGTATGCATGTTTGTGTGTGGGGGATGCATGTGTGTGTGCTGGTACACATGCATGTACCTGTAGAGGCCATAGATTGACAGGTATTTGCCTCAACCACTCTCCACCTTGTTGAGACAGGGTTACTGCCTATCCCCTCCTTATTGACTGGTAACCTAAACAGGTGACCTAAGCCAGATTTCCTAGTCATCTTTGCTGACTTCCACTAACTAGCTACACATGTAACACACATATACACCTTGTCCCAAACAGTTTTATATTCAATGTCTGTGATAAAATAATGCTAATACTTAATATTTATTGATGTTTAATATATGCTAGGTGCTCTCCCAAGCATCTCACATGACCTTTGCTCCTTATGAACAACCTCTGAGGTTGACCTGATGTCCGTCCTTCCGAAAATAAAACTAAGGGCAGACAAATTAAGTCACTCATCTGTGGTCATACAGTTGATTAAATAGTAGAACTGAAATTTTAACTCAAGACTGTCTCCCTTCCATGCCCATTCCCCTAGAATACCTCTCATGATATGTATTTGTCCACATAAATTTACAAAGTAGCCCCTTTTATGTCCCCCCCTTTTTTTAAGGTAGGGTCTAGCTGTAACCCATGGTGACTTGGAATTTACTATGTAGTCTTCGGATGGCCTCGAACTCATGGCAATCCTCCTACCTCTGCCTCCCAAGGGCTGGGATTAAAGGCGTGTGCCATCACACCTGGCTGTGTCTCATGTTTTATTCTTCAACTACCACATTAAAAATTTACTGAATAAGATGAGAAAACCAAGTCCTTTCTTGATGCCATAATATATTTGATAACTTATTTGGAAAATAAGCAGCAATTGACATTAATTGAAAGCTATAAAACTTATAATAATAACAGATCATCAATTTACACTAGATCACTTTAAAGCAATTAAAATAGGATTGTGTCAGCAGACAAGACAAGTGCTGAAGAGGAGATATGGCGACCATGACCTGGCATGGCGGTGTTTGTGGTGAGACCACACCTTTCACTGGCCTGTAGCCTCAGCTGCTGTGGTGGGTCCCATCTCCACACAATGCCCCCACAGCTGGATGGCAAATAGCATCTTTAGCTTGGTTCCTGGTACTGGGTTAATACCAACTTCTTCCAACCAACTGTCAGCAAGAAAACTGCTGTGGGCTTATGTCTTAAGGCACTCATAGTTTACCAATAGAAGTTCATTGTCCAACTTGCATCATGTCTCTTTTGTTGTTTTGTTTTTTTGGTCTTTCGAGGTAGGGTGTCACTCTAGCCCAGGCTGACCTGGAATTCACTATGTAGTCTCAGGGTGGCCTCAAACTCACGGAGATCCTCCTACCTCTGCCTCCTGAGTGCTGGGATTAAAGGCGTGTGCCACCACGCCTGGTTCATGTCTTTTTTTTTTAATTTTTAAAAATGTCACAAAGGGGGGCTGCAGAGATGGCTCAGCTGTTAAGATACTTGCCTGCAAAGCCTAACAACCTGGGTTTGATTCCCCAATGCATCTGGAGTTCATTTGCAGTGGCTAGAGGCCCTGGTGCACACTCATTTTCTTTTTCTCTCTCCCTCCACCCCCTCTCTTTCCTTGCAAATAAATAAGTAAAATATTTTTTAAAAAGTCATGAAGGGCTGACCACTGGTATAAATCAGTTGGGAGAGTGCTTATGCAGCAAGCACAAAGCACTGGGTTTGACTCTCAGCACCAAATGAAATTGGGCGTGTTGGTGTACCTCCAAATCCAGCATTCATAAGAATCACAAAGTGGGTGTGTTGGTGCATCTCCAAATCCAGCATTCATAAGAATCACAATCACAAAGTGGGTGTGTTGGTGCATCTCCAAATCCAGCATTCATAAGAATCACAAATTGGCAGGCTGGAGAGATGGATTTGCAGTTAAGGTGCTTGCCTGTGAAGCCAAAGGACCCAGGTTTGACTCCCCAGAACCCATGTAAGCCAGATGCACAAGGTGACGCATGTGCACAAGGTGGCTCATGTGTCTGGAGTTCAACTGTAGTGGCTAGAGGCCTTGGCACACCAATTCTCTTCCTCTCCCCCCCCCTCGTTCTATCTCATGAAAAAAAAATAAAAAATAAAAAAATCAAGAGTTTAAGGTAATCTTTGGCTACACAGTAAGTTTGAGGCCAGCCTTGGCTCTATGAGACCCTAACTTGAAAAGAAGAGAAAGTCATGCCACTTTTCCTTTAATGTAAAATATATCCATGGATTCAAGTAGCTCCATATTTCTAATTATAAATCTAATAAAGGTATATTGTAGAAATATTCAGGTTGCATGTAAAATTATAGAAGAAAATGAAAGTCACCTTTTATTTCACAACCTCAAAATAATTATTATTGTCAAAATTCTCATTGTAGCCTTACAGTGTTGCCCATTTATATTATACTTATTCATATATGTTCAAAAGGGTAGTATGTATCATGATTTCACCTTTTCATATGAATAATGATAAACCTAAGTTTTATTTAATTAACTATACATTGTATAGGTATGTCACTTATATAACTACGCTCCAGCTGTTATATAGTTCTAGTTTCCCTATATTATGGACAAATTAATAATAAACATCTTTGCATATTAGGTCAATTATTTCATTGTACATTTTTAATGTTTTTTAAACATAAAAAGGTCAAAAGAACAAGTAAATCAAAAACAGAATATTTAAATTTGGTGTATTAGTTTCCTGAAGGTTATACCTTTTTTCCATGAATTGCATTTTTATACTGTTGTTGCATCATGTCTATGTCAACTTGAATTACTACAGAGTGTTTTATCATCCCCCTTTCTCCAAATCTTCACAATTCCTTATCTCTTGTCTTTAATAACCATTCTAATAGGTGCAAGATGGTTCACTTATCTCCCCCACCCCCTGTCACCAGCAGGAGATATGCTAAATATCTTTGACCCACAGTGGAAGCCTTAAACCACAGAGTGTTGAATGTTACACACACACACACACACACACACACACGATTTGTTCCTATACCTACACATACTTAACTGCCCTATTAAGTAAACACTTATCATTCACTATGTGCTAGAACAATAAAACTAGTACAATTTTCTTCTTCTGTCTTCACAATTCTGCAGAACTGATTTTTACTACAGATATTAAGTGCCTCAGCACACCATGTTTTTCCCTTTATGAAGTTGAGAATTTTAACTTAAATGACACTATAAAACTTTTGTAAGGAATATCTAAGTTCCCACCATTACTACTCTTGCCCTTTTTAAGTAAAATAAGGGCTACTTAAACACACTACCACATCACAGCAGTAGGGAGTTCATATAGCATGGATACAGTGGACAAAGGGACAATTCATGTTTGGGATGATGGAGCAAGACTGGAGTATCTCAGCATGCTACTTGGAATGAGATGTAATTTAAAACTTAGGAACTATTTATTTCTGGAATTTTCCACCTAATATTTTCAGACCAAGTTACCCATTGGAAATGCTGGAAAGCAAAAGCCTAGATAAGGGGCACTACTGTGGTTTTGATTTGCATTTTCCTAATTGATATTGAACATTTTTCTTATACCTTTTGAGCATATATATACATATGTATATTCTTTGTAAAAATGTCTGGCTTCTTCACCCATTTTAAAAATCAGACTGCTTTTATTACTTTGTGTTTTACTATTGACTTCTCTAAGTTCCTTATCTGTTTTAGACATTTATTCCTTGTAAGATACATGATTTGCAAATATTTTATTGCAATCTCCAGGTTGTTCTTCTGCTATGCTGATTGCTTCCTGTCCGTTGCAGATTTTTGGTTCCATGCCATCATCATCCTATTTGTTTATTTTTCTTATATTGCCTGTGCCTTTTGGTGTCAGATCCAAAAAGTGATTAAGATAGATATCAGTGAGCATTTCCTGTGTCTACTTTTGGGAGTTTTACTATCTTTTATCTTACATTTAGATCTTTGTCTATGTACTGTGTAATTTGAAATCAGGGAATGGGATACTATTGGGTTTAGGCTATCGTCATGTGTGTAGGCTGACTGGGTTTAACACGCATACACACGTGCACACGTGCGCGCACATGTGCGCACACACATACACACACACACACACTCACACAAACACACACACACGGCCAAGCCTGAAAGCATGCTGTTGCCCAGCTGCAGGGATCAGCCTTGGGTGCAAGTGGCTATGGGTGTGGGATGGTGCTGGTGCTGTTTATGGGTATATGTGTAATAATTGTGCTGCGCCAAAAACTTACAGGAGCTGGGCGTGGTGGCACACACCTTTAATCCCAGCACTTGAGAGGCAGAGGTAGGAGGATTGCCTTGAGTTCGAGGCCACCCTGAGGCTACATAGTGAGTTCCAGGTCAGCCCAGACTAGAGTGAGACCCTACCTCGAAAAACCAAAACAAACAAACAAAACTTATAGGAACAGCCAGCTCTGGGGAGTTGGGATGGTAGCTTAAGGCACATAGGCAAAGCATAGGGTTAGGACCCTGGTCTGAGGAGACTGACAGGAGCCACTCCAGTGTTTCTATGGAGGAGAGCATAAAGAGTGACAAGTCAAACACTCAGACTTTCAAGGCTCTTTTACTGGGACTAAAGGATGGAACAACTACAGCAGCAAGAGTCTGATCGCTCTGGGTGGCGAGATCAGCTTAGGCAACTTCCGGGAGAGAAGGAAAGACGTAGCGGGTCATATTCTACCAAGGCTGTTCAGCTGGATCCTCTGTTTGGAGCAATAGCCTATGATTATCACATTTATAGATTTGCATATATAGAGCACCCTCAAATTCCACTTGATCATGGTGTATAGTCCTTCTAATGTGCTGTTAAGTTCAGCTAGCCAGGATTTTGTAGAGAATTTCTGCTCTTGTGAACGTTATGGATGTTGGCCAGGAATCACAGATCTCTATTTCCCTTGGTTCCATCCACTGGGGAGCTCTTTCCTTCTTCAAATGGTGTCATATTTTTTCTGATTCTTCAAGTTCTCTTAAAGTTTTTTTGTGGCTGTCTTCACATTTCAAGAATCAGTCCTCTCTGCCGTCCTTTACTCACTAACTTTGACAGAGAAGGACCTTAACCAACGAACCTAGCTAAAGATTTTGAGGTCTTTCAAGGCCTTTTGTATATATGTTCACAACTTCTTCCCTCATATGTCGCAAAGTTTAGGATTATAGATTTTTCTTGACCGGCAACACCAGACCTGGTATTGAGAACTTCCTATTTATTTTCCTTAGATAGTAGCTTGAAATGTTCAAGGTTACACACCTTCTTCCCAAATCACCAGAGTTGAGGAAACAGAACAGTTGTGTCTGCTCTTGAGATCACTGCACTGTTTGTAGGAACCTCTACAAGCCATGGCTGAGAAAACAGTTCCAACATTGTTTAAAAGTCTAAGTCCAGGGCTGGAGAGATGTGGGTCTCGTGCTGTGGGTCTCCTTCTGTTCCCGTTCCCTGGGGTCGTTGGCCACCGACGTCCCTGGTGAGCTGCAGGGTCATCTGGCTTGGCGGGTGAGTGCGTACCAACATACGAACACATGACCGGGCAATGAGCACCTGGGAGACCGTCTGATGGACAGCACTCGTTTATTGAAAGGGTGGGTGGGTTTATAAACACTTGGGGAAGGTTGAGACGGCACGTACACACTGTATGGCAATCAGATGCATAGTTTATGGGCTGTCATCTAGATAGAGGAAGGACTAGTAACTTCAAAGCTATGGGGGAAGGATAAGGTAAGGTGGGGGAAGGGCGGAAGAGATTAACAGGAGGCTGTGACTTCAGAACTGTGGGGGGTGAGAAGGCTACGTGACTTTAGCCACATGAGGGTCTCTTGGGCAGCTAGCCACAGGTCAGGAACTGTGGGGGGCAAAGTCTGACTTATGGAATGGTCAGAGCCTTTTGGGGTCTGGGTGGAGCGCCTTGCCAGTTCTGCCCACTCTGGGCGATGACAGCTCACTACACCCTACAACATAGGGAAGGCAATCACTGTCTCCAGGGACTCCTGACAGAGGGCCAGCTGCGACCCCCCAGCCCAGGGCCCCTGGCTACGTCCAATAGTTCAGGCCAGCCTCCTCACTGGTCCAGTCTGTTACTAGCAAAGACCAACAGAGAGATGGCTTAGCGGTTAAGGCGCCTGCCTCCTAAGCCTAAGAACACTGGTTCCAATGTCCAGCAGTTCCAATCTCCAGGTCCCATGTTTAGCCAGATGCAAAGTGACGCAAGGGCGCTATGCTGCACTTGACCACAAGGCGGCGCACACATCTGGATTTCGTTCGCAGCAGCTGAGAGGCTGCTGGCACGCCTGTCGCTATCTGTCTTCCTCTCCCTCTCTCTTTCTCCAAAAAAAAAAAAAAAAAAAAAAAAAAAAAAAAAGGTCTAAGTCCAAAGCAATATCTAATGTTTCAAAGCAAACTCGTATTGTTAGGCTCTAAAAAAAAAGGGCTCCAGAGCTGGTAAGATGGCTTAGTGGTTAAGGTGCTTGCAAAGCCAAAGGACCCAGGTTTGATTCCCCAGTGTCCATATAAACCAGATGCACAAGATGGCTCATGCATCTGGAATTTGTGGCAACTGAAGGCCCTGGTGTGCCCATTCTCTCTCTCCCTGCCACCACCCCCTGCTGTTTCTTTCTCAAATAAATAAATAAAAATAAAATATTAAAAATATCCTCAAACAAGTTACATACTTCCAATATACAGTATGTTCTTGTACCGTAAAGAGAGGAAGGGGGACAAAGAAAGAGGGAGGGGACCACAGCATGGCCAGAACCTAGCAAGACAAGCATTAAGTCCCGTGGCAACCTGCTCTGTGGCATTCAGACACATGGCAATAGCATGTGAGCTCCAATGAGTGTGGGCTCCTGTGGCCTTACTAGCTCCAGCATATACAGCCTCTTGGGCTGACTGCTCACTGCCTGTGGCTTTCCTCAGCATATAGTCCACATTATTAGCATCTCTGGCATCATGGGAGCCTTTACCGTATCTTTGGCTTAATGCTCATAGCTTTTATGCATCACTCTTCCAGGGCTAGTCATAGGGAATCCAACCCTGCTACACATTTTCCTGCCTTTTCTGGCTTTCCTTTGAAATCTGAGTAGAAACCTCCATGACTCTAGAACTCTTGCATTCTGGATGCCTGAAAACCCGGAATCACGGGGATGATGCCTTGGTTTACTGCCAGCTTGGAAAGTAGCAGGCTCTCTTGAATTGTGTATGCCTGGGTGGCTGAGCATGGTGAAATGAATCCTGGGAAAACAACTTCCTTGATGGTCTTGAGCCAACAGGACACACCAGTAGTGGTATTATCTTTTAAAGGCACAATGTTTTTAAGTGAATTTACTTCACTCTCTTGAATCTGAAATGGGCAGCATCCCCATGAATCCCGAGATAGCTGCAAGGTGCCTTTTCTATTGTCCTAATATAAAACATTTCACTTCTTTTTAAGGGAAATTAATCCCTTCAGAAACCAAGCCTTCCTCAGCCCCAACCTCACAGAAGATTTTTTTGGATCCAGTTTCTCAGATCTTTCTGCTCTGCCTGTTTGCTCTAGATTCTCACAATAAGACTGCCTAAAGGAAGCGAGCAATAACCCAGCTGCACATGGAGACTGGGTTGCTTTAAAATTTCTTCTATCTGGGGCTGGAGAGCTGCCTTAGCAGTTAAGGCATTTGCCTGTGAAGCCTAAGGACCTTGGTTCCATTCTCCAGGTCCCGCATAAGCCAGATGCACAAAGGGGCGCACACGTCTGGAGTTCGTTTGCAGTGGCTAAAGGCCCTGCTGCACCCATTCTCCCTCTCCCTCTTTCGCTCCCTCTTTCTCTTTCTCTTTCTCTTTCTCTCTGTCTCAAATAAATGAATGAATGAATAAATAAGTAAAATAAAATCTTTTAAAAAATTCTATCAGATTAATTAATCCATCATTTTTTTACCCCAGTTCTCCACAAACTTTCAGAACACTGACAAAATGAACTCAGATTCTTTGCCACATTGTAACGTAAGTGGCCCCACATTCCTGTCAGCATTTTAGTCCTTTGACCTCCCACCAGAATTTTCCATTAATCTCTGTTCACAGCATTCTAGGGCATCTTTATTCCTATCTCCATACTTTTCCCAATTCTTTTTACAAACCTTTAATCCCACAATCTTCTAAACTAGATGATCAGGTAGTCACAGAAACAATACCACTTAGCTTGTACCAATTTTTCTGTGGTAGTTTCATGACAGTGTAATAAATGCCCAAGAGAAACAATTTAAAAGATGGAAAGATCTATTTTGACTCATGGTTTCAGAAGTTTCAGTCAATGGCTACTGGCCCCATGAGGTAGGCCCGTGTGAGGCAGAACATTGTGGCACAGATGACACAGTGGAGCAGAGCTGCCCACCTCCTTGTAGCCAAGAAGCGGAGAGATAGGATATGACCTTCAAAGACACACTGCCATTGGTTCGCTTCCTCCCATTAGACCTCACCTCTTAAAATTTCCACTACCTCCCAAAACAGCACTCCCCTCTGGGGAAAAAGACAACATATGAGCCTATGGGGGACATTTCATAGCCAAATAATAACATTGATCCTCTGTGTTTGGGGTTGGAAAAGACTGAAGTTGGTCTCCCAACAAGGGTGCTGCAGGCTGGAGGACCTGGAGCCTCCCCTTGCTCTTCCTCATGCAGATGGGAGATCCACAGGCCAAGGCAGAAAGGCTGGAGGTTCTTTCAGCATGGACTTGTGCGAGAATGGGGCACAGGAGTGATGCAAGCAAAGGGAAGCTAGCCTCATTCTCCCTCGCCTTCCCTTCCCTTCCCTTCTTCCACGTCCAGACTTTTTACTCTACTTGGGTACTAGGAACTCAGATAGACCACAGGACTTAGGTAGAAGCACTGTTGTGTGGGTTATTGGCAAACTCCATGCTTCTGTGTGTGGGTGTGACAACTGGAATCACCTGTTCTGTCATCTTAAGACCCCAAAATCTTAGTCATTAGAGCAATTGTAATCTATTGACCTTTCAAACATCACACAGACTACTCTTGGTTGCCTGGATGTTTCTGTCTTCCCAAGGCCCCCACATCCTTTCTTTTGTAAATCACTCCATACAATTTTTAAGAAATGGTTTTTATTTACTCTCATTAAGTCCAATAGATAAGATTGGCTTTATGGGATGGTTACTCTAGCTGCATTTCTAGTGACATGAACAAGATCTCACTATGGTCTAGGAAGTCATAGGCAATAGTGCGGATAGGATAAAATAGATTTGAGAATGAGTGGAGAAGTAGAATTGATAAGACAGGGTGAATGATTTAGAGCCAGCTTCTTAAACGTTGGGTCACAACCCAATATGGGGGTCACGTAACTGAAGGTAAAGATTATGAAAAGTTTGGCAACAGTAAAAGGCTAAAAATTAATTCAAAATCAAACACATAATGAACTCTAGACATTTCTGAAAGAGCTCACCCATGTTGCATTATGCAACCCAATGACAGCCTTGGTTCTGAACACACAACTTTCTCTAAAAACGTGTCCCACCATGCAATAGCAACCAATGTCTGAAACACCTCAGCTCAGATTTGAGAGCAACATGTTATGAGTTGCAGTGTTTCACAATCATTATGAAGTTTCTGCTCTTATAGAAACCCAATTATTTAATTACAGAAAGCAAACACTTTTTTTGAGAAAGAGAGAGAGACAGAGACAGAGACAGAGAGACAGAGAGACAGAGAGAGAATGGGTGCACCAGGGCCACTTAGCGGCTGTGAATGAACTCCAGATGCATGTGCCCCCTTGGGGGCATGTGTGGCATTGTGCACTTGCATCACTTTTGTATCTGGCCAAAGGTGGGACCTCAAGAATCAAACGAGAGTTCTTAGGCTTCACAGGCAGGCGCCTTCATCGCTAAGCCATCTCTCCAGCCCAAAAAGCAAACACTTTTAATGCTTAATGTCCTACCATCATTCCTCAGAGTGTAAATATCAAATTAGTGCATAGTGTTAGAATGTTTGATTTTAAAAACTGTTGAGTTGCTGACTTGAGCTGAATAAAAAAAATCATTAAATGAATTTTGGTTTGAGAGGATAGACCTTCCAACCATTTTTATAAAGTCTTAAACATACTTTGGCAATTGTGTACTACGTATTTATGTGAGGTGCATTCTCAGCACTGGCAATTATGAAATCAAAATGTTGATCACCTCTGGAAAACATTGAAGATATTCTGTGTCCCTCAGTGTCAAGGATTTAGCCAGGATCTGTGTGAAAATAAACAAGCATACCCATCTCATTAGTATGTAAATTTGCTTTAGTCTCTAATAATAGGTAAAAATTATATATATATAAATGTATATAACATATATAATTATATTTATAATTATATTTTTATTATCAATTTATAAATTATATATTATATATAATTATATATAATATAAATATATAATATATATAAATATATAAAATGTATATATACATCAAAGAATTTTAAAGATAGTTATCTTTATGCTTCATTTTCAGCAAATGTTTGATTTTTATATTTATTTTATGTATCTATATACTCAGAGTCACCTAAAAGTTTCTTAAGTGAAAAGGGATCATGAGTGGTTTAGAGTATTGTAACAAAGAGAGATAACCTATGGTTTCCTAATTTCTTTAAAAAAATTATTAGTGTGTGTGTGTGTGTGTGTGTATGTGTATGTGTGTGTATACATGTGAGTGTAGGCATGTGTGTGTTATGACACATGCGTGGACGTCAGAGGATAATTTTTGGCTTTATCTTCCCCTGAATACCTCATTTGAGGCAGAGTTTCTTGCTCTGGATTCTTGCTCTTCTGTTCTTGTGCTTGCCATGAGCTTCTGGAAAGTTCTCCTGTCTCCACTTCCCATCTCTGTCAGCATCTGCATGAATACAGGTGCTTGCCATAGTTTCCAGCTTTTCATATGGGGTTTTGGGGTTGAACTCAGTTACCCAGGTTGAGCAGCGAGTACTTTATCCACTGAGACATCTCCAGCCCTGGCCTCCTGATTTCTGTGTTTGATCAAGGTGGTAAGTGAGGGTGTCATTATGTTGGGTAGGAGAAGATAACAAAGACTTTGCTTGGGGTAGTTTGAGTTCGCAATGCCATTGGATCCAGAATCAGGAAGACTCCCCAGGCTCTCTTACGTTGGCTACTCCTCAGTATATGGTCGCTAGTTGAAATCATGGAAGGTGATGGTGTGGGTACCATTTAACTTCCATCTATCCCTATGTCTTGATCAAGAAAGGAATTGCTAAATTTTTCCTGGCAGGGATTGTATGCATGCATAAACTGTATAAACACTAAAAATTTATTTCTTTTGTTCAAAAAGAAAAAAGAAAGAAAGAAAAGAAAAAAAAGACTAAGGGGCAACCACCATAGTCCACCTCTCACTTCCCTGGGCCTTTGGCAGTGGGTGTGGCTGGGAGGAGTTTACTTTCCTCCTAGTTTTGTTCTCTTGTTCTTCTATCATGAACTTCAGTTTGAAAGATACACTCAGAAGCCTCCTCCACCCCTAGACAAGTTTGACATTCAGTCCTAGTTTGGGCCTCTGGTTAGCCATTGAATTAAGAGTGAGACTCACTTGGCATTTCCCATGAAATCACTAAATACAACTTTATTAAATGCATGCCAGAACAGTGTATTATTCTTGTGGGTTTTTAATAACTAAGAAAAGAATAAGATGCATAAACCAAAATATCCTCAAATTCACATTTGGGACTAAGAAAATTGAGAACAGAGTGGCCAGTGTTCTGCAAAATCTAAAAACAGAAAATGGAAAATAAATTTAAAAAAAAAAACTGTACTGGGGCTGGAGAGATGGCTCAGTGGTTAAGGTGCTTGCCTGCAAATCCTAATGACTTGGGTTTGATTCCCTAGTACCCATATAAGCCAGATGCACTAAGTGGCACAGGTATCTGGAGTTTATTTGCAGTGGCTAGAGACCCTGGTGCACCCATTCATATTCATCCTCTCTCTCCTTGCAAATAAATAAATAAAAATGTTTTTAAAAACTGACTCTGATTTATCAGATTAGTAGAGACTTCTGATCCCGGAAAATGGTTTGGGCTCAAATCTTTTACTTAAACTGGCCATTTTCTACTGAAATTACCAACTACATGTTAGAAAATTCGTATGAGTCCTGGAAAGCCAGGGAATGAAACCATTACACAACAGTCTCTGCGCTGACGAGACACAGTGGTGGCTTTGGTGGTTTTGGTGTCAGAGGCCTCCTGATGAAGGAAGAGACTTGTGGGCTGTGAGCATCCTTTGACTGCCAGAAAGGTAAGGCGACCACTTTGATAATAGAAAGACGGAAGAGCAACCAACACAAGTTTACAGTATTTTCTCCTTTGCCATCAAATATAGGATTTGTTCTAGTATATGTGACAAACTTATTCATTATTTTCAAGATTAATCTCACAGCCACTTATATTTTTGTTGTTGTTATTATTTGGTTTTTTGAAGCAGGTCTCTTACTGTAGCCCAGGCTGACCTAGAACTCACTCTGTAGCCCAGACTAGCCTCAGACTTGGAGGCATCCTCCTATGTCAGGTGCCATAGAGCTGGGATTAAAGGTGACACCACACCTGGTTCATTTATTTTATTTATCTATTTTGTATATTGCAGCTAAGGGTTTCGATATAAGAACTCCTGGACGCATGATTCTCCAGTCTCAACCTTCCAGTATCTCAAGCCACAGGCATGTGCCTAACTTACTTTGTTCTAAAGCACACATTTGAGGTTTTAGGTAATTTTTGCACTGGAGAATACAAGGAAAGCAAAAATTGTGATTTTTTTTTTTACAACAAGATCATATGCTTGTGCTAGTTTTCAGTTCTCACTTGAAATATTACCTTTCCTTAGAACCGTCTAGCACTAAGAAGACAGAATTAGTTACGATCCTACCCTCTGTGTTCATAGCTTAGTGTTCTTACACCTCTGGGAATAGTTATCACACTGTATCTCATCGCTGCAAGATGGGTGTTAACTATTTTCATGCCATTATGCCTAAGACCTAGTAGATGTCTGGCATATTGTCAGTGAATATGCACTGTGTAAATACTCCATGACAAAAAATTGGTCCTTAGGTCTAAAGTTGACTGAACGTGGATTCTGGGGTCTGAAATAAATTGGTTCTTCATACTCATCCACAGAACATTTTTTTGTTTGAGTCTGTGAAAGGACAAAAATGCTTAATTGGCTATCAAAGGCCTCCCAAAGTCATGTGTTTTGCCAAATTTAATACATAGAAATGTTTTTATTGAACTTATATTTGAAAAAAAAAGACCTTTCAACTATTCCTTTGTGGTGCTTCCAACTCAAATATTGCCAAGCTGCGAGCATAAGGAATATGTAGGGAAGCAGACTAAACAGGCAGTCTCATTTGGAGGTGCACAGTGAGTGGAAGGCAGCGTAGCATCAGAGAAAATGGTTTTGTGTACAACGTTCCTGGATGTGCTAGAATAATGATCACATTTCTTACTTTATTCTCTTCTTCCCCCTCAAATTAATCATATGGGAAATTAAAATGGTGTTCTTGAACTGTGTTTTCAACATGAGCGTTTCAGAAAGTAAAGGATATTTACAGATGTTAATTTTGTTTTTTTATCTAATGTGTGCATATGTAGTATGTTGTGTGCATGCATATATGTGTGTGAGAGAGAGTACGCATGTGCATGTGGTGTATGCATGTGTGTGCCCTGTGCAGAGACTAAAGGAAGATGTCCGGTGTCTTTATCTGATCTTCTGCCTATACTCCTGTCTCTGCATTCCTTAACAGATGCTAGAGAGAAACTGCAGATATAAAGGCTCAGCTCTAGCCTCAGTATTTTAGTGTGAGGCACTCCCTGGAGGCTGGCTCGGGAATCAGAAGTGCCCAAGGACAAATGAGACAGGAAACTCTGCTGAGGCCTTACAGCAGAGCCACTCAAACAGCCCAGCAAGGCCCAAACTCAAGGCACCCTCAGTGACTTCCTCAGTGGCAGACCCAGGGAGTCAGCTTCATGCAGCTGCCAGTGCTCACACATAATAGTTCTTTGAATTCTCCATTTCTTCTTGAATATTCATGTGAGTTTTGCAATTGGTTCCATGCTACCTCATGGCTGGTTTTAGAATATGAATGATCTGAGAAGTGGTTGAATCAGTCTAGCTGCGAAGAGCACATGGTGTTTAAATCTTTCTGCTTCGGTGTCTTCATTGGTAATGGAATACAATTTCTATCTGCTATGATTTGAAAGTAAAATGTCCCCCATAGGTTCATGCATTGATTGCATGGTTCCTGGCTAGTGGTGCTATTTTGGGAGGTGGTGGAAACTTTGGGAGGCAGAGCCTAGCTGGACGAAGTAGGTTATGGGGGGGGGGTGGATAACCAGGTTCCCTTTCCTTCGCTCTGCTTTCTGGCCCTCGTGATGTGAACCTCTCTGCTTCATCATGCCCCGTCCCTGCAATGGTAGACTGACCTGCTGAAGCCACCAGCCAACATGTATCTTTTCCCCGCTTTTTGGAAATGTGTGTGTGTGTGTGTGTGTGTGTGAGAGAGAGAGAGAGAGAGAGAGTGTGTGTGTGTGTGTGTGTGTGTAAGGGCATGCCACAGGTGCCACAGCACAATTATGGAGGCCAGAAGGCAATCTTGAGTGTGGGTCCTTGCCTTCCACCTTGTTTGAGGCAGGGTCACTGGTTTGCTGCTGGCTGCATGAGCAAGCTTCTAAGGAGGCTCCTGTCTGCCTCCGTCTCACTGCACAAGTGCTGGGATTATAGATGAGTGCTACTGCATCTGCCTTTACCGGGTTCCAGGGACCAAATCAGGTCTCTGTGCTCGCGTGGCAGTGCTTTCACCACTAAGGCATCTATCTCCCCACTCCTCCTTCCTCCTCTTCAGTTGTTTATGCCGGAGATTTTGTCACAGCCTACCAGGACAGACCAATACACTACCTCATAGGCTGTTGGGATGACTGACTTAATACATGTTAAATGCTCTTGGTATGTCACTGATGCCCTGAAATGTGAATGGGGTTATTCCTTTACTGGGGGTCTAGTGTGTACTCACCATGGACACTCATCATTTGCACACTTCCCATTTTTTAAAAAAAATATATTTTATTTTATTTATTTATTTGAGAGAGAAAGATAGAGAGAGAGAGAATGGGTGCACCAGGGCTTTAGCCACTGCAAACAAACTCCAGATGTATGCACCTCCTTGTGTATCTGGCTTACGTGGGTCCTAGGGAATTGAACAGGGGTCCTTTGGCTTTGCAGGCAAACACCTTAACTGCTAAGACATCTTCTCCAGTCCGACTTCCCATTTTCTAAAATAACATATAGGTGGAGCGGGGAGAGAATGGGCATACCAGGGCCTCTAGCCACTGCAAAGGAACAACAGATGCATGCGCCACCTTGTGCATCTGGTTCTGAGGAGTAGAACCAGGGTCCTTAGGCTTCACAGGCAAGCACCTTAACTGCTAAGCCATCTCTCCAGCCCAGACTTCTCATTGTTGAATTCGCCTGCTTGTAACGCTATCATCAATACATACAACACTTTCAAAGCATCAGAAGAATAATGAAAATTTTGAGTCACCTATGTGCATATCCACAGCTAAGGTGCGACAAGGCAACCTTCCCCCTTCTTGTTTCAGTTCTTTAAAAAATATTTTTATTTGTTTATATATTTGCAAGCAGAGAGATAGATGAGAGGAAGAGAGAGAGAAAGAGAGAATATGACAGGGTCTCCAGCCACTGCAAACGAACTCCAGATTCATTTGCCACTGTGCATCTGGCTTTGCGTGGGTACTGGGGAATGGAACCTGGGTTGTTAGGCTTTGCAGGCAAGCACCTTAACCACTGAGCCATCTTTCAAGCCCTGTTTCACCTCTTATACTGTAAGCAAACATCCTAAGAGACCTCTTTATTGTCAGTTTTCCACATTTTTTGTTGTTGCTTTCACTGTTTTAAAATACCCTGGAGTACAGTGTTGAACTGCTGCCTGCCTGCTGTCTTTAAGGAGCAGGAAATTGTGATGTGTTCTGTGGAGGACACCTGTCAGAGTGCCCTCAGTCAGGCACTGACTCTGGTATTGGTGCCCTTGGCAGCGTGTCAACTGGCTGACCACCACTTTGTCACTAGGGGCTTGTGGAACTTACTAACTCCCTACTTCCCTTACGAGCAACGGGGTCAGGATTCACACCACTTTACAGAGCATAACGGTGGTGAACAGATTCCACTGCACAGAGATGAGTTAGTCTTGGTCTAGCCATGCCCTCCGTGCTTGCCTCTGAGTACACACCTCCTCTTCTGCCTCATTCACTTGACCTGTTCTCTGCTCACTTCCCATACAATTCCAGCCATCTTCTCTAGAGGGACAGTCTTGGGAATCCAACTGGCCAGGGAAGTCCACTATAATAAGGAAGGAAAGAATAGGTGAGGAAAAGCAGGCAGGGTCAACTCTTCGAGGTAACACTAACAGAATCTGGACAGCAACTTTGGGTGTAGACCATTCAGACCAACCAGATAAGCAGCTATAGGTTCCAGCCCTCGCCTCTCTGCTCATTGTAGTGAAGGTAGTTATCCCCGAGGGGATCTCAAATTTCTGGATGAAACGTGAGCATGCTAGGAACTAAGGCCCTTGGGAAGACTGGTTACACACCAGCTTGGCAAACTAGTGTCTGTCACTTGAGGGAACGAAGACTGGTGGTCCTTCGGAGGAGACACAACGCTGCCCTCCTTAAGATGAAACACACCACCCTTGGCTTATGATGCTCGGATAAAGCCAAGGCCCCTATTTCTTTCCTTTGACTTCTCTTTATCTCCAGAAATCCACAGGGACCTCATCTCAGCACGTCACTGACATGGGCACCTCCATTTCAAATCCTAAGCTTAGCTTCTGCGTGTTCTGGAGCTCACAGTCACCGTAAACTTCTGCGCCCCTGCTGGATTGCCTTCGGTCCCTGGCAGCCAAAAGTCAAGGGACCCCCACAGGCGGCTACATGGGTCTGGGTCAGAACCATAGGAAACTGAGATATCGCAGTCCAGGAGCGGCTGCTGATCCGGACTTCAACTCTGCCTATCCAAAAAAAAAAAAAGAGAAAGAAAGAAAGAAAAAAAGAAAAACACGCCAAAGGCTTCCAGCACCAGCACGAGCCAGCGGTTCCGGGCAGACCACTGCGGGGCCGCTGAGCCTGACTCGGCAGACTCGGCGCCCGGGCCCGGCCGGGTGGAGGCGGGAGGGGACGGCATCCCCTCTCTGGCCCGCGGCGCAGCGGCCGCCTTTTCCCCTGCGCGCCTGCCGCCGGTGGCGGCGGCGTCGGCAGCCCCGGCTCTTGGCATCAGGCCTGGCGGGCGGCCCAAGGCGAGGAGTGGCTTCCAGGAAGCGGGCGGAGGAGCGTTCCAGCCGAGTCTCGCCGTGGCCGCGGCCCCGCGCGCTTGCTTGGAGCGGCTCGGCCGAGGCCCCTCGCCGGGTCTCTCCGCGTCCCCAGCGCCCGGAGCTCCGGTGCAGGGCGCGAAGGTCGCACGGACGGACTGACGGGCATTGGGGCGCGCAGTGCACTTGCCGGGCGGGCGGCCGGAGGCGCAGGTGGCGGGCGGCGGGCGGCGCGCGCCCTGCGCCTCTGGGCTGAGGCCAGCGCTGCGCTCCGCGCGCCTGGAGGGGCGGGAGAGGCGGGGCGGCCGCGCGTCCCAGCCCCATTTAACTTCACGGCGGCGGCGGTGGCGGCAGCGGGCTGGAGGCCGGCGTCGGGGAAGGTCGGGGACCCGCGCTCTGCAGCACGAGGCGAGGCGTAGTCGGGTCGCCGCTGCCCGCTCCCTCTCCATTGCGCGCGAAGAGTCCGCGCGGTGCAGGCTGCACCCAACAGACGCGGCTGCGGTGTGAGGTGGGCGCTCCGAGCTGCGTGGGGGCACACCCGCGGGGGATCCCGGGACAGGTTTCTCCCCATGGTGAGGCTAAGCGAGTTGGGGGACCCGGAAGGGACTCCTGAGCGGGATGCAGGATTTTCAGGTCAGGGATGGGATGCTCTACGCTTGGACACCTCGGGGCAGACGCACGCCACGGGGTCTGTCGGAGCGATTGGCAGTGCGGCTGCGAGGGGTACTCTTGATGAGTGGGAAAGGGTTGAGGGTTTCTTGGCAGAAAGCAGGCTGCCCTGTTGAGGACTCGAAGCTTCGAACGTTCGAAGGTCCAAGGGTTTGGTCATCTATGCAGGAGCGTCCGGAGCGCGGAGGAGCTGAGGCGAGGTGCTCCGGGGAGATGGCGATGAAGGCTGGGGGGTGTGGGGTGCCGGGCCGCTGGAGCAGCGACCGACCACGAGGCCGGCCGCAGGTTGTCCCCGGTTGTCGCTGGAGAGTGTGAGCCAGCCAGGAGGACTCGCGGTCCTAGGGCCCAGCCCTGGCCTCCTCCCTTCGGCCTGGAGTCGCCGCCTCAGGTCGGAAACAGCAGCACATTTGCGGATCGCATTAGGCCAGGCCCTTAATGCTTTCTCCAGATGGAGAGAAGCCACCGACCCGCCCCCGGACACCGGCTCCGCCAAGGCGCCCGCGAGGCGAAGCGCGAGGCGAGTGTGTGACCTCGGCTTTTCCAGTCTCCACTCAAACCGATTTCCTTGTAAATTGTCAAGAGAACTCAAGAGGGAGAAAGAAGCTATGGTCGTCCTCTTGTGCTCAGCTTGCCTCTGCTGGTTCGTCCTCACCTTGAGGAGATGGCGCTGGGCTGTGCCCTCCAAAACTCCTTGAGTTCAGCTCTCAGAGCTGCAGATCTGGAAGCAGAGCTCGTCCCATGCTGTTTAGCGGGGTGGGAGTGGGGGCTTGATCTGTCTCAAGCTATCTAGTCCTAGACCACTCGTATGTTGCTATGTGACCTTAGACAGGTCACTTCCCTTTCTGGGCTGATGTAGTTGGTGTGAGACTCAGTTTTGCCTCAAGGAGAGGAAGCAGGTGCCCTAACCTTTGGCTTTATGCTGGCTTCCTGAGTCAAATGCCAGAAGCCACACCCTGGTGCTGACAAATGAGCTGGGAGGTGACTGGTGCAGAGGTGTCTCAACTTCTAAAAGGCTGGAGGTGTGATTTAC
This sequence comes from Orientallactaga sibirica, assembly GCA_036365145.1. Lineage (NCBI taxonomy): Eukaryota > Metazoa > Chordata > Mammalia > Rodentia > Dipodidae > Orientallactaga > Orientallactaga sibirica. The sequence goes on along the minus strand of JAEOAD010000031.1, from coordinate 3,029,231 downwards.
TAGCTGGAGGCGGGCCCAGCCCCCACCCCTCCGTCCTTGACGTGGACCCATCTTAAAGGGAGCATCCCTTTGTCTCCACTTGGCATCAGGCATCCCCATCTTGGATCAACAGTTTAAGTCACATCTACTGCCACGGATGCCAGAGCCAGTTGGAAACCAATGCTTTTTTTTTTTTTTTTTTGTAGGGTGCAAGTGAGATCCCCAGATTAGACCCCATGGCTTCCTGGACAAACCCCTGGTGGCTCCTGAGATGGCTGAGCTTCCTGGTCTCTGCTCTTCCGCAGGTAATCGAGAGGGGTTGGGAATGCTGGGTGTTGTGTTTAGGAGCATTAATCTAGACTATGTAAGATACAACAGGACTAGTGCTAATCCTGCGCCAGAGACCCTCATGCTGATGGTTTTGTGGTTGGATTCGCTTGTGAATCCAGCGCTGGGCGTTGATACCGCTGTCCACAGGCACCACATACCAGCCATGACCCTGGGTTGGAGTGGATCGGGTCCTTACCAACTAGAATGGCCCTCTGAATGCGCCCAAGGGAGGCTGGGTTTCTACAGGTCAGGACCCAGTGGACTGGCAAAGCCTCATACTGGAACTTGCTTAGCCATCTGATAAGTATTGTGAATTTGCTGCTGTCAACACATACTCCATGTTGTGACGTCCTCTCTTTAGACTCTTGTGTTTTCCATCTAGCCTGGGAAACTGAAGAAATGCATTATATTCTTAGTTGCCTCCTGGGCAGACTCAAAGGAGAGTAGCTTCCAGGCATGGTGGCACAGGCCTTTAATCCCAGCACTGGGGAGGCAGAGGTAGGAGGATCGCCGTGAGTTCGAGGCCACCCTGATACTACATAGGGAATTCCAGGTCATTCTGTGCTAGAAAGAGACCATACCTTGAAAAACCAAAAAAAAATAAAAATAAAAATAAAAATAAAATAATAAAATAAAAGTCAGAGGAGAATAGCTGGTATATCACCTAAGAGACAATAGGGAGTAGTGGAGACAGTAGCAGAGAATGCATTCCCCCCTCTGTTAAGAACAGTCAGTTCAATTCCAGATGATCATGCCTAAGTGGGAATGGAAACCCCAGATTGCCAGGTCTTATGTTTCAAGATAGCTGGAACATCCGGATTTTGCATAGTCTTCTGGTTTATAAAACAATCAAAGCCAGACAAATATGTTTGCAGCTTGATTCAGCCAAGAAGTGTGTGGCTGCAGGTCTAAAATTCAGGGAACATTTTAGTCACGACTGTGTCCTGAGGGTAGCTCCTAGGCTCATGCCATGTCTTGTGTGGATCAGCACACAGCAGTACTTCACTGAGGATGTCACTTCTCAGGCACATGGCTGCAGTCTGCACACCCTTGTGGTCTTAGAAAACAGCCCGGTACTTAAAAGGACTTATGAGTCTATTGAACAAACATGCGTGCATGGATGAAAATCCATAGCTTGGGTAAATTAATCAGATCTTCCTGCCACTAGCTATACTCTTCTGGTCTTGGTGTCACTAAACCTACTCCAGTATTTTCTGTGGCTCATGCAGAACTTCTCGCCCATTATCCTAGTTTGTTGCTGCTTTTCCATATTGTAATAGAAACCTTTGTTAGAAAAAAGAAAAGGTTAAGTGGTTGTTTAATCTTAAGGTTAGGGTGGTTTTAGGCTTTCTCTGGCCAGCATAGTGTGTGATGTTGGCATAAAAACATGGAGATTTTCTCTTCCGTCTCATCAAAGAATTTGAACTAAGCTACGAAAGCGTCAGAGATTTGTCTGTGGTCAGATGTGGCTGAGCATCCCAGGCACAGAGTGCCCTTTTTGCCTGCAGTCATCCAGTTGTAGCATTTCGGTGTGCTTTGAGGGGGTCAGTCGGCTTTTGTCCTCAGGCTGCATTTGAGCAGCTTGAATCACTCGGCGGCGACCTCTCTTGGATTTTTCCATATCTGTGTGCCCGCGCCAGTGCTGCTTCCGTACACATGGGCCGTGCGCACACAAGGGCATGGAAGGCGATTCCAGGGAGGCAGCCTTCATCATCCCTTCCACCCACCGTTCCAATCACAGTACCATCACTGTGTGACTGTGTCACTCGCACATCTGTTTCCACACCTGTAGAGAGGACCCAACAATGGCACCTACCTCACGGAACTGTTTGGAGAAGTTAATGCACTGTGAAGTGGAAAAACTAAAGCACAAATCACACAGTAACTAAGTTTGCCATAAATGTCAACTCTTGCTGCTGCTCGTTAGCATCCATTTTCTGCCGTGGAGCTCCGAGGAGTACTCCAGAGGCATCCCTAGAGGAGAGGTAATTCAGAACAAGTGGGAGCTGATCTTCTCAAAGGAGGTTCCTGTAGATGTGGGCACGAGGGGGCCAGTGTGGGCATGGTTGCCTCACGTTTCTTTTCCCCCTAAGTTCAACCTGGCCTTCATATAAAGTTGCCCGATTTTTTTTTCTTTTGATTTTTTTTTCCGAGCCAAAACTGACCTGGAATTCACTATGTAGTCTCAGGGTGGCCTCGAACTCACGGAGATCCTCTTACCTCTGCCGCTGAGTGCTGGGATTAAAGGTGTGCACCACCATGGCTGGCTTCTTTTTTTCTATTTTTATGATTTTTGTAATTAAAAAAAATTGTGAAGCCGGGCGTGGTGGCGCATGCCTTTAATCCCAGCACTCGGGATGCAGAGGTAGGAGGATCGCCGAGAGTTCAAGGCCACCCTGAGACTACATAGTGAATTCCAGGTCAGCCTGGACCAGAGTGAGACCCTACCTCACAAAACCACACACACAAAAAAAATTGTGAGGTTTTTTTTTTTTTGGGATGGATGGGGTAAGGTGTCCCTCAGTATTTTTCCCCTTGCCTCATAAGTGCTGCCACCTGGTGGAAGACTAACATGAGTGAGGCTGAGCTATCTGGAGCCTAGGCTGTTTCAGCCAATTGATAAAAATGAGATTTTCCTTATTAAGTCAGCTGAAACACGGGTCACTGTGACAGGCAGCAAAACGAGGCATAAGACTCGAGCATTCAAAGAAGAGCTCACAACTTGTCATGGAGATGGGGAAAGGAGAGACCTCCCTTCTTCCCCCAGGGGCTCTGAAAACTTCTTGTTGCCCTGGTCCTTTACTTAAAGATCCAGTTTTTTTTTTTTTTTTTTTTTTCCCAGAGAAGACATCAAGCTGCCCTTACAACTCTTCCTATAAGGATTATTGCTTTTATCATTCTGTAAGGGACAAATGATGTGGAAGCTTCTGGGATGTGCCGTAGGATCTTTGGACTATGTCAGTGACTTAATTCCTAGGTTAATCAATGCTTCCGTATAAGGTGAAAGAGCCTTTGTCATGTGATTAATGATTGTGATGTTGGGAATTATCCCAGCGTTTCTTGTGTGTGTATGTATGTGTTGTATGTGTTGTGTGTGCACGAGTGATGTATGCATGCATGTTTGCAATTGTGCATTGCCATACGCATGTGTGGGAGGTCAGAGGAGGATGTTGGGTGTGTCTGCCTCTACCATTCTTTTGCCTTATTTCCTTGAACAGGGTCTCTCACTAACCTGCACCTCATGCTGTTTTATTTTTATTTATTTATTTATTTATTTTTGTCTAGAATGGCTGACCAGTGCATTCCAGTGACATCCTTGTCTCTGCTCCTTTTAGTACTGGGGTTACCAGCAGGTTTAGCCATGCCTGGCTTTTTACACGGATGCTGGGGATTGAACTCAGGCCCTCTTGCTTTCACATCAAGAGCTCCAACCCTTTGAGCCATCTCCCATCACCCCCCCCCAATCATTTCTCATAAGTGGGACTCAAGATAAGACAGAAGTAGAGGAAGTAGGAGAGATTACCACAGAAACCAGAAACCAGAGTAATGAAGCCAGGAGCTAGGAGTGCCAGCAATTTCTAGAAGTTGGTGAGGCAAGGAATGGATTCTTCCATGGCGTCTTCAGAAATAATAACTGGCCTTAGTGGTACCTGATGTTTGTGTGCAGAAGTGCATTCAGATTTCTGACTGGTAGAACTGAAGAAAAAGATGAAGAAGAAGAAACTTGCTTTGTCTTAAGAGGCTATATTTGTGATAACTGGTGGTAGCTGCACGAGGCGGCTGATACAGGATACCAAAGGTGGGCTATTCTTCTTGGCCTCTCCCTGTCAGCATCCCTTCTGCAACTTCAATGACCCAAATGCACTTATAGGTGCTGGGGGGGGGGGACGTTGACATAGCCCAGAGCTGAAATCACAGTGGAAGCAGTGCCATCTGCACGCTGGTAGCATCTCCCAAGCAGTCTGATAGTACAATGGACCGAGGTTTGTCTGCATGCTGGTGACATGGCCCAAGCTGCTTTTTATTTATTTATTTATTTTTTTATTTTAGAGCAAGAGAGAGAGGGGGGCGGTATTGGTGTGCCAGGGCCTCAGCCACTGAATCCAGACGCTTACACCACTTACCTAGTGGGCATGTGCAATCTTGCACTTGCCTCATCTTTGTGCATCTGGCTTATGTGGGATCTGGAGAGTCGAACATGGGTCCCCAGGCTTCATAGGCAAGCGCCTTAACCATTAAGCCATCTCTCCAGCCCCCAAGCTGTTTTCACAACAGTCTTATATTACATGACAGTCTCACTACTCAAGTTCCCCCGGTGTCCCATCATATTGCTGTCACCCTTGACCATGTCAGTCACGGGTAGGAAGGCAGTCCTAAATCAGTGTCCAGAGGACCTGCTCTGTAGAGTAATCAGCTCACAGTGTCCCTGACTCTGACATGACACATAATTAACCTTTAGGTCAACCTGATCTGGCACACCTTGGTAATCATAGCCTTGACATTTATGAGTATTGCTTGGGTGGTCTGAAAGTTTTATGCCCCATAAAGGTGCAGATTTACTGGGAAGTTGCAGCTTGGTGAATTACAAATGCAGAGCCAATCATGGGTCCAAATGTGTCTTGTCAAATTCTCTGTGTCCATCCCTTAAAATCAAATCTTGCAATTCCAGTTCAATTTACAAATCTTGGTTTCCAACTTAATTTAAACCTCATTTGCATTCCTGCTAGGGAATGGTGAGGGGATTGGTGATGGGGATTGCTTCTGAAATATGCCTTCCTTTTATTTTTTCTGGATCCAACTTTCTTAGGGGATAAGACAAGGGGAGGGGGGAATATGGTTCCCTCGATCAGAGAGTTGCCGCAGCCACCCCAAATTTCCCTGACTATTTTGCAGAGGGTTTCTTGAGACCTTCCCTACGACACATGGCCCAGCACTGACCTGCCACTAGCTGCCAGGGTCTTTTCACCAAGCAGGCAGATTTTTGGATGAGGTAATGGCAGGACCCCAAACTTTGTTGGATTGTCTGCTTGATCCATAGGGAAGGCATGTGTGTTGCATGCTTGGAAGGCAGGCTGCTCCAGTGAAGCCTCCTTCCCCTGTTTTTTGTCAGTTCCCTTCTAACTCTTCTCTCCTTATTGGAGGAGGCCTGGGGGCAACTAGCAGATCCACTGTCTAAGCAGATGCCCACCTGGGACACAACTGCCAAACTCTTTGCAGCACTCCTAGCCTTTACAAGTTTTTGTCTTACTCATCATTTTGCTTCCTTTTAAAATATTTTTTTTATGTTTCATATTTATTTATTTGTGAGGAGAGAAGGGGGAGAGAAAGAGAGAATGTGAATATGAGAATGGGCATGCCAGGGCCTCCTGCCACTGCAAACAAACTCCAGATGCATGTGCCACTTTGTTCCTCTGGCTTTATGTGGCTACTAGGGAAATTGATCCTGAGCTGTCCAGCTTTGCAAACAATCACCTTTAACTGTTGGGCCATCGCTCCAGCCGCCTTCGTAAATAGATATATTTTTTATTTTGTGTGTGGCTAGTGTATGTGTATGTGCGTGTGTGTGAGAGTGCAGGTGAACATGTGTCTGTCAGAGGACCCCTTAGGAGTCTGTCCTAGACTTCCACCTTGTTGGAGACGGTTTCTGCTGTTGGGTATGACCTACACCAGGCTAGCTGGCCTGCAAGCTTCAGGGGATTCTCCTGTCTCTGCTTCCCATCCTGCTGTGGGACCGTTGGGATTACTGAAGAAGACTGTTGCATCCAGCTGTACGTGTGCTCTGGAATGTGAACTCTGGTCCTCATGCATGAACAGCAAGCACATTACCTCGGAGTGAGCTTCCCGGTTCTAATCTTTTCATTCCCAATGACTCTATTGTCCTTAATCAATATCCTATAATGTTATCATTTTAATCTCATTTTATTTGAATATTTGGGAAGGTTTAGTCATCTGATTTACTGTTAACCACCTGTAATAATTAATCTTATGCTCACATTCTAGCTCACTTGTTTGAATATTTCTTTACCATTGTTCTTCCTTTGTTAGATCCTTGATACACTTTGTAGCCTTCCTCTTCGTCATTTGGTTTTATTTATTTTTATTTATTTGAGAGGGGGAGAGAAAGAGAGAGAGAGAGGGAAAGAGAGAATGGGTATGCCAGGACCTCTAGCCACTGCAAACGAACTTCAGACACATGCACCACTTTGTGCATCTGGCTTACGTGGGTATGGGGGAATCAAACCCAAGTTCTTAGGCTTTACAGGCAAGTGCCTTAACCACTAAGCCATCTCTCCAACCTTTCATTTGGTTTCAGTTCTGAGTTTCCCAGCGCTTTCTCTGTCCCTTGTCCCTGAGGTGATTTTGAATAAATATTCTAGTCTGGGTTGACAGTACTGATGAATTGGAACAGAAAATCCTAACCTCATCCTGGAAGCAGACTCACTTTATTACCACACTCTGCCCAAAGCCTTGAGACGTGCAAGATGGAGTCACTGGATGGATGCCATGAAAATCCAGAGGACGCTCTTGCCTTGTTTGTCACCATGATGTCCACACTCCTTTCTCTTTGTCTTCCTCAGTGAACTTTTCATCTCCTGCTCATTTTTTCAGCTATCTATGACTCTTTTTTTTTTTTGTTTTGTTTTTTTGAGGTAGGGTCTCACTCTAGACCAGGCTGACCTGGAACTCACTATGTAGTCACAGGATGGCCTCAAACTCATGGCGATCCTCCTACCTCTGCCTCCCAAGTGCTGGGATTAAAGGCGTGCGCCACCACACCTGGCCTATGATGATTTTTAAATGTGACCCAACTCCAAAGCTCAACATGGCCCCCTTCTTTGTTCTTCCATATGATCTCTTCAGACAGCCTCAGTCACTCCTTGGTTTTCTCTCTAAAGGCTTATGCCTCAGGTTTATCACATAAGAGTCCCAGGTCTCATAACAATGCATCCTCTTAAATTTAAGCTTTTGATTTCTCTTCCAAAAGGATTTTACATGCACAAATGCATACACACATGCATGTATGTGCATGTATTCTAAAGTCCTAACACAACCATTATTTTACTTAAACTTTCAATTGTAAACATTAAAAACTAAAAGAGTCATGGTAACTCTATTTTGGCTTTTCTTCTTTTTTAAAACCCAAGAACCCCTCCAGAATGGAAGAAATTTCTGTGAACTAGAGATCAATGCAAACACAGACCGTGTTCCTCCACATGTTCTCTCAACTTCAAACACTTCCCCAAACAGAGACCTCACCCCTCACCCTTCTCCCTCTCAGTGCCTGGTTAGCCACTTGACTAGAATCCGACTGGTGCTCCAGATGTCCTGTCATCTTTGTCATGTACCCATTGGGTCATAAATTCCCATTTGCTCCTTCCTCCCTTGAGTTTTCATGGACACCATGCATTTGACGAGTGGGGGCATGGCAGCAGGAGACGGGAGATAAAGGAGAATATGTGAGTAAGGGAAATGTGTGGGTATGGGGGAATCAAACCCAAGTCTAGGAAAGAGCTTGAAGAACTTGCTTTCACAGGCAGCAAGGAGGCCTGCGTGTGGGGATCGGGAGGTGATGGGGAGGCACCATTAGGACTGTTGCACACTGGGAACACACTGGAGTGGGAGATGCTCTGGAAACTCCTGGCATTAATCCAACCTGGTAATGATTAGAACTCAAATTCTGCTTGTCGGAGTGATGGGGGCATCGGTTTTGTTGACTAGACAGATGAAGGCAGAAACCATTTAGGGCTAGAGGGAATAGAACTTGGTAAGTAATTCCATGGGATTGAGAGACAGGAAGCATTGAAAATTCCTCCAGACTTTGAACAAGGTTTAGCAGTAAAATGCTAAAAGTTCATCCAGATCTTGGGAAATCACTGGTTAACTTTGAAGGACTAGACTTGAGGGATGATGTGGATTGCAGAAGGCTGAGACATTGCAGAAAGGAAATGCATACTTTTTGAGAGGAAAATGGGATCACAGGAAAGGCTTTTCTTAGCAAAATGTACTTAAGTGTATGTGTACGCCAATAGGGAAGCTTGTGGGAGAAAGTGAGAGATTAAAGATACAAGAGGAAAAAAAAAAGTTCACAATTATATGTAATTGTTTCATAACAGGAAAAAATACAGGCAGTGTCCCTCTATTGAATTACTAATGGTTCTTAAAGCATCAACATAACATCTTATGGAAACCACATTTCAAGGTTTATGATTGTGATCTCTCTCAGTTTATTTTTATAAAGATGCTAATTTCCATAAATAGCATGGAAGTATAAAGCAATTTCCTCTCCAAGTATTTTATGCAATTACTTTCTGGAATTTGTCAGGACTGAACAGCTCCAGCCAGCGTATGCTATAAATTATTGTGGCCAGAGTCTCAGAAACCCATTTGTTCTCCAAGCTTTCATTTATAAATATAATAGAAATTTTTCCTTGCAAATCATTTTAAAATGAGGACAAACTTTTATTAATAAAAGTAATTTACAGTATTAAAGGACTCTGCATTCTCCTCTCTTTGAAATTTCCTTTTTCTTTTTTTCTGATTGAGAAAAAACATTAACAAAATAGATATTCATTACAAAAGTGTGAAAAATATTGGAGAGTGCAAAGGTGAAAATTAATGTCATCTTGAATTCTGTTAGTGTTTCATTGTATATATTTCTGATAGGTGCATCTTTAAAGCAGTAATGGTATTCTACTTTGTTAGCTATTTAAATCTTTGGGGCCTGGAGAGATGGCTTAGCCATTAAGGCATTTACCTGTAAAGCCAAAGGATCCTGGTTCGACTCTCCAGGACCCACGTAAGCCAAATGCACAAGGTGTTGCATGCATCTGGAGTTCTTTTGCAGTGGTTGGAGGCCCTGGCATACCCATTCTCTCCCCCTCTCTCTCTGGTTCTTTCTCTCTCTCAAATAAATAAGTAAATAAATAAAATGTTTTAAAAATGTTTAAAAATTTTGAACAATGTGAGTAACATTTTCACATGTAATTACATATTTTACTCTAATGGTATTTAATGTAGTTATGACATCATATCATTTGAGTATATTGTACCCTGTCATCTAGTTCTCTCTGCCTCACATTTAGACAGTCTCAGGGTTTAGCTGTTGCAAAAGTGCCTGCTGTAACTAACTGTCCTTGCAGGCCGATCTCTGTGTGCATTCGTGATTATGTGATTTGAATAGATTTATAGAGAAATGTCCTTATATAGACATAATTTTGAGGTTAAAGCCAAAAAGTAGCAATACACCAGGAGATAAACCACCCTTCACACATCAGCCAAGGCCCAGGTGAAACCACAGAGGAATTGGGGAGATGAGCAAGAGTGTTGCTTCCATGGTGAGCCTGACAATCAGTGCCAAGATGGAGACAGACACCAAGGACACTCAATACCTGCCAAAGCAGAAATCCAGACACTCCTGAGAGCTTCTCACGGATTTTGTGCAAGAGGGTGCAGAAAGATTGCAAGAGTCACAGGTTAGGATGTCAGGCCCAGGGGCATTGCATTCCCCTAATAACTGACTGCTGCTCCCACAACACATAACCCACAACCCCATGGGGAAAACCAGCAACCCCACTGAGGAGGGCCCTCCGTGGAATGGAGGAAGGAAGGAGAGAAAAGATGGTACCAACACATGATAAAAAAAGTTTACTCTTTTTTTTTGGAGAGAGACAGAGAAAGGGAAGAGAGAGAGGGAGAGGGAGACAGAGAATGGGCACACCAGCAGCCTCTCAGCTGCTGCGAATGAACTCCAGATGCATATGCCCCCTTGTGGGCAAGTGTGGCATTGCGCCCTTGCATCACTTTGCACCTGGCTAAATGTGGGACCTGGAGATTGGAATGGGCATTCTTAGGCTTATCAGGCAGGTGCCTAAACTGCTAAGGCATCTTTCCAGCCCACAAAAAATATACTATTAATAAAAAAAAAGCTATGAGAAGTTTTAAGGCCTTTGATTTATACTATCAAAGTACCCTCTTGAAATTTCGCATCAAGGTGTTTTATATCTTACAATACTAAACAATATAAGATTAAGAAAATTTATTAGTGAAACATTATTTTGTTATTTTTGATTCTATGATTTTTTTTTTTTTGTTGTTGTTGTTGTTTTGTTTTGGAGACAAGATCACACTCTGTTGCCCAGGCTGGCCTCGAATTTATGGCACCACTTCTGCCTCAGCCTCAGGAGGCATGAGCCATTGTTCCTGGTTTAATGAGACATGCCCTGTGTATGTGCTTTTGTGTATGCATGTGTTGCATGAATGTATTTATTTTTATGTGTGTGTAGGTACTCATGCATGTGTGTGAATGTATGTGTGGAGGCCCGATCACAACCTTGGTTGTCATTCCTCAGGCACCATCCACCTTTTTTTTTTTTTTTTTTTGGAGACAGGGTTTATCATTGGCTTGAAGCTTGCCAAGGAGGGTAGGCTAACTGGCCAATGACCCAATGACCACTAGGGATCCTTTTGTCTTTGCTTCCTTAGTGCTCAGATTATGCGTGGGCCACCATGCCTGATATTTTATGCGGGTTCTGGGGATTGAGTTCAGGTCTTCAGGCTTGCAAGGCAAGCACTTTCCCAACATAATCATCTCCCCAAGCCTCTAGTGAGACATTCTTAAAAATACTTTTGGGCCATTTGTATTACTGCTTTTTTTTTGTTTGTTTGTTTTGTTTTTTTGAGGTAGGGTCTCACTCTGGCCCAGACTGACCTGGAATTCACTATGTAGTCTCAGGGTGGCCTCAAACTCACCATGATCCTTCTACCTTTGCCTCCCGAGTGCTGGGATTAAAGGCATGCACCACCACGTCTGGCTCTGTATTACTGCTTTTATGTATTGTCTCCTTCAGGCATTAGAAACAAGGAAAATTCTCATTTTCATGTTCATTTCCACTTCTCTACTAAGAGCTTCTTATTAATTTGTGTTTTTTAGCACCACACTAACCAACTGAATTAACCAACCAGATTCATTTGTGCTTTATATGCAAAGAATATTAACCTTTTATCTTATATATTTTATCTTATATATTACAATATGCCATTCACATATTTTTATTATGGTTTTGATATACTGATGCCTAAAATTTTCAAGTAAACTACTCTGAATGTCTTTGTTAAAAATTTTATGTATATATTTATTTATTTCAGAGAGAGAGAGAGAGGGAGGGAGAGAGAGAGAGAGAGTGTGTGTGTATAAATGGTGCACTAGGGTCTCTTACCACTGCAAACTCTAGGTGTATGTGCCACTTTGTACATATGACTTTACATGGGTACTGGGGAAATGAACCCAGGACATCTGGCTTTGTAAGCAAGCACCTTTAATTGATAAGCCATCCCTAGGAGTCTCTTAACTTTTGAATTATCTGCCTTTGCATCATATTTAAAAATAATGTCATATTGACAGAAAGTATATGTACATATATGTTTTCTTCTAGCCTTACGCTTCTTTAAAAATATTTCAGAATTTGTTTCATCAATTAATCTCAGTCCCTTCCTGAGTTAATTCAGACTCTTGAAGTCACCACACTCTCTAGTGTATGTAGTCTACTGTGATAATACCTCCCTTCTCGCTTATTGTTTTAATAAACCCAGGTCTTTAATTTATTTGGCTATATACCAAGAACAAAAATATCTTGATGTTTTAAATGGCATATGGCAATAAGTTAAAATACATAAAACAAACAACCAACCCAAAAGAACAAGGTTTATGTCCAACAAAACAAGGAAATAGCCTCAGCCTCCAAACATGACCCATGAAGGAACATTCCCAAGTTCTGGAATGTCTGGATCTGTAAAGCTGAAGGCTGAAAGTGTCTGTCTCCTCAGGCTGAGTGCACGACCATGGTTTCTCTTAGGGTGACTCTCATAGTTGTGCCAATCTAATCAAACTCTGGTAAAGACAGTAAAGTTGAGCGCTCTGAGTGGATTTCGGAAGAAGCGGTTATTGTGTCTGGAGAGGCCCCAGTTAGAGGTTTATAGAGCCAGAGGGGAGACCTTGTTAGCAGAACTGTTCCTGGTCTAGGTGTAAGACACAGTCCCGCAGAGTGACCCTGCTGGAGGCTAAAGCAAGTCAAAAGAATGGGGTTGGGAGGGACATTTGCCCTTTTCCTTAATAGATTGGGTTAGGGGCTCTTTTGAGGTCTTCAGTACTGAATGGAGGGGCTACATGAATCTAGAGAAAAGAAAATAACGTGCATAGAGATGGGCTAGGCCAGATGCCAAAGCAGAACTGAGCTCATGGACCACTCTAGTTCACCCACCCTCTGCTCCGCACTCTCCTGGCTCTTCAGCAGACAGCTCACTAACCATATGAGAAACAACAACAACAAACACAATGGGACCAGCAACTCGGTACGTTCTAGACAGTACGGGTGTCCTGTGAGATGAATGTCAAGACAAAAATATGCAAATTGTTATAGGACAATCAAAACAAACGAGATACACACAATTAATATTTCTGGAAGTGAGAGAGAAAAAAATTTCAACACAGTAGAGAAAGACAACTTTTCTCACTCTTCAGCCTTTTGTAAATTGTGATTATGTATGCGTTTGGCATTATTATTGATGAGAAGTCTATGGTCTATTTGATGTTTTCCCCTTTGTACAGGCCTGGCATGATACAAATTCTTTATCTCCAAGTCATATATTTCCATCAGAACATGATGGAAATAATTTTAATTTTATGCAGATTTTTGTATATATGTCTGTTTTGTGTGCATGGGTGTAGGTTGCATATATATATATATATATAAATATAGGTGTGTGTGTACAGGTGTGTGCACATATGTGTGGAAGCCATAGGTTGACACTGGGTATCTCCCTTGATCATGTTTCATCCTATTTATTGAGAAAGGATCTTATACTTGAACCTGGAGCTCTCCCATTTGACTAGTCCATGGCCAGTGTGCTTGGGGATCCTCTGTCTCCACCTCCTGAATGCTGGGATTGCAGGTGGGTTGTCATGCCTACTTAGCATTTATGTGGGTGCTGGGGGTCTGATCTCAGGTCCTCATGCATGTACATTGTGGTGGTTTGATTCAGGTGTCCCCCATAAACTTAGGTATTCTGAATGCTAGGTTCCCAGCTGATGGAGATTTGGGAATTAACACCTCCTGGAGGCAGTGTATTGTTGGGGGCGGGCTTATGGGTATTTTAGCCAGTTTCCCCTTGCCAGTGTTTGGCACACTCTCCTGTTCCTGTTGTCCACCTGATGATGGCCAGGAGATGATGTCCACCCTCTGCTCATGCCATCATTTCCCCTGCCATCATGGACCTTCCCCTCGTGTCTGTAAGCCAAAAAGCCAAAATAAACCTTTTTTTTTTTTTTTTTCCCACAAGCTGCTCTTGGTCAAGTGATTTTTGCCAGCAATGTGAATCTTACTGCAACACCACACAGCAAGTGAATGATTTCTCAAGCCCCCATAATTATTTCTTTTAATTTTTTAAATTTATTTGAAAGAGGGAGAAAGAGAGAGAAAGAGAAAGAGAGAGAGAGAGAATGGGTGCACCAGGGCTTCTAGCCACTGGAAACAAACCAGATACATGCACCACCTTGTGCATCTGGCTTACATGGGGCCTGGAGAATTGAACCTGGGCCCTTTGGCTTTGCAAGCAAGCACCTTAACTGCTAAGTCATTGCTCCTGCCCCCCCTAATTATTTTTAATCATTATAACTGTGTTTTGTTTCAGATTTTTTTTTTAAATTGCCACAAATTGTTTGTGTTTTTATTTCTCTATTTCTTCCATTGTTTTAAGCATTCTTTGTTCTCTTGGTAGTGTTTCCTTTAAATTACCTTTTTGTTGTTGTTGACAGTCCTGAAGATGGAACCCAGGGACTCAAGCATGCTAAGCAAGAAATCTACCACTAAATGATTTCTTCAGCCACCCTCTTTTTTTAATTTACTCTTTAATTTGAGATAAGATCACACTAAGTTAACTAGGTTGGTCTTGATCTCAATTTGTGAGTCAGGCAGGCCTTGAAATTGTGATCCTCCTGCTTCAGCTTCCTGAGTAGCTGGGTTTCCAGCCTTCACCATGAAGCCTGTCTAGACTATCCTATTTGATCTGAGCTTTCACAAGAGAGATTAAGTGTTCCATAATTTATTTGGTACTGTTACCTTGAGTAATACAATATGCTTTGTCACCCAACTTTCTGTTGCTGTGACAAAATACTGTAAAAATATCAAAGGAGGGAAAGTTTATGCTGGCTTACGTTTTTGGAGATTTTAGTTCAAAGTCAGCTGGTTCCATTGCTTTGATCCTGTGGTAACAGGATATTATAGTAGTGGGAGGATGTGACAGAGAAGGCTGCTCACCTCATGGTGGTGGGGAAGCAAGGCAGAAGTGAGAACAAGACCTCTCCTTCTAGGTCATGCCTCTAGTGACTTACTTCCTCTAATGAGGCCCAACTCCTAAAGATTCATTGCATTCCAATAGTTCCATAAAACTATGAATCTGTCAATAGATTAACTCGTTGCTTCAATCAGAGCCTTCGGAATCCAATCACCTCTGGAAATCTTGTCTTTGAATTGCTACATGGGGACCAAGCCTTTCACACACAAGGGGAATTTCACATCCAAATCACATTAATTTTCTTGACTGCATTTGGCTTATGTTTCTTTCTATTTTTTTGCTTTCGAGGCAAACCCAACAGACTGAGCTTTTTTTAAAATGCGAGACAGCGAGAGCAAGAGTGAGGGGGAGAGAGAGAGAGAGAGAGAGAGAGAGAGAGAGAGAATTGGCGCGCCAGGGTCTCCAGTCACCATAATCAAGCTCCAGATGTGTGCACATGTGCAAACTTGCACGCTTGCATCACCACAATTGTGTACCTGGCTTATGTGGGATCTGAAGAGTTGAACATGGATCCTTAGGCTTTGCAGGCAAGCACCTTAACTGCTAAGCAATCTCTCCAGTCTTCTTGCTATTTTTAAACATCTGTATGTATTGATCTTGTGTGGGTTCTGTTCTGATAAGTGTTCATCATTTTTACTCTTTTGCAGGTATATTTTTAAACATCTGTATGTATTGATCTTGTGTGGGTTCTGTTCTGATAAGTGTTCATAATTTTTACTCTTTTGCAGGTATATGTGTGTGGTTTGAGTGCCTATATATGTATATGTGAGTTCATATGTGTGTGGGCACACATGTTTGTTTGTTTGGGTGTTCATGCATGTGTATGTGTTTGCATGTGTGGAAGCCAGAAGTTGAAGTCTTCCTCAATGGTTTCCACCTGATTTATTGAGACAGTCTCTCATTGTACCCAGTACTTGTGAATTTGGCTAGTCTGGCTAGCCATTTTGCCCTGGGGATCTACCTATCTCTGCCTCCTGAGCACTAGGTTACGGGCATGTTTCAGCATGTCTGACATTAATGTGGGTTTGGGAGATTTGAATTCAGGTCCTTATGCTTTATTGACTCAGCCACCTCCCCAGCCTTGCTCCTTTTCGTTCGTTTGTTTGTTTAAATGGAGTATTTTTTCATGTGTCTCTCATTTTCCTTCGACCAAGAGGCTGGTTAAAGAATGTTCATCTTTCAGGATGGTGGAGATGCACCAGGACAAGCTCAAATGCTTGCAGGTCTTTCAAGCTTCTGCAGATGTCATTTCTGCTGCCATCACACATAATTGACACCCTAGGCATGTGCCAAGGAAGTTATCCTCACTTACCTTGAGGCCTTGAGCAAGTCATGTGGCCAAGCTCAAATCACTGGGCCAAGGAAATCTGCTCCTCCCAGAGAGACTGGGTGAAGAGAGATGACATGGTGAAGGGTAGCCTTGAAATATTTTTGAAAAATAGTCAAACCCATCATGTGGCAGAGCTAGGCATTCACTGAGGCAATAGAGATCCTTTTTTAATCACTACATTTGCAAGATCTTTACCAGCTAATGTTACTGGCTTTCAGAAGAGTTCACAGCAATGAGGACCTGTCTCCAGGGCTTACTTTGTGATATACCATAGCTTTGCTTCATGAGACAGATTTTGTACAAGTGGAAATGTTGACCTTTGCTTAACTATGTCACATATAACCCTAACGCTAATCCTAAAGCTAATCCTAAATTCTGTAGCAGAAATCTGAACAGTGATTTCTGTCCACCCACTAGATCAAGGTGTTATTTACATTTTTTTACTATGATCCTTGGGAAGAAATGCATTTTACCCCATGACTACATATGTGATTTTTCATATTATTAAAATTTCTGGAAATAATGCAGTTTTTATGAGTGATTCATTCCGCTATTTACTTTTCTTTTCCATTCCATTTAATTCCAGTCCAAATGATTTCATGGAAAAAAAATAGCCAATTAAGACCGCATCAGTTAATCTAATGGCTCACTAAGTGTGCTGTATGAGCACTGTTTTAATTAATTACTCTCATTCTTTGTTTATTTATGTGTGTTGTGGTTAGCATCTGGTCACTGAGATTGTAGCACAGCCTTGACTCTGGTGGGCTGTCACCTAATGTAACTGCTCTTTTGGGTGACACCCTCCTTAGAGACCCACAAATTGCCAATGGTGGATGAGGAAAGCTGGAATTCCTAGCATTCTTGGCCATCAAGGCTCTTCAATGCTATGTAGACAATCATTGATTTTACTCCTCTGACCTAGCAATATAAGGGATCATATTAGCAGGTTTTCTAATGTTGAATCATCCTTGTGTTCCTGGCATTAACTCCACTTGGCCCTTATATATTGTCAGTTTAATATTCAGCTGGATTTGGTTTGCAGATTTTTATTGAAGATTACTGTATCTGAATCCATAAGAGATGTAAGTTTGCACTATATTTTCCAGGATTTTTAATCAAGGTTTTTAGTAACCCAATAAAGTGAACTGAGACACTTTCTATAATTTCCCTTTTCTCAATCAGTTTAAATAGCACAGAAATAATCCATTCCCTGAAGGTTTGGAAGAACTTGCCAGTAAAAAAGGTACAAGATTTTTAAAAAAATTTTTTAAATCTATTTACTTATTAGAGACAGAGAAAGGGTGGGGGTAGAGGGAGAGACAGAGGGAGAGAATGGGCATACCAGGGCCTCTAGCCACTGCAAACAAACTCCAGATGCATGCACCACCATGTGTAGCTGGCTTACGTGGGTACTGGGGAATCGAGCCTGGAACTGGGGTCCTTAGGCTTCACAGACAAGTGCTTCACTGCTAAGCCATCTCTCCAGCCCATGTTTTGAGAGGAGTCATTTTTGACAATTTTTTTAATACAATCATTGGTTTACATGGGATTTCTTATGCTTCATAAATCAAGCTGGATAATTTTCATGTTCCTAGAACCCTTTCATATCACCAGAAGTTAAATAACGGGTACAACCAAACAGTGAAGAATATTACTCATTTTTCAAAAATTTAAGTTATTTTGCTATTGATTTCTGACTTACCCTTTAGATATTGTAAGATTTTAATTTCGTAATACATGAGATAAGGTTTACTTTTGTTTGCACTCCAAAGGTGTTTGCTAATTTAACATTTTCTTTTGTAAATTATGGAGTAGTTGACAATTGATTGCATTTTCTGACTTAGAGTGCATGGTTCTACTGTCCTCACTGTTTTCTCCATGGCAATCAGAGTAGGGAATTTGGTGTGGCTCACAGAGACGTGCATCTTGTGCTCTTTGTGAAATGGTTTTGCTGAGTCAGTAATTTATGAGAAGAGAGACCAGTATATGTCAGAGTCCAAAAATAATGTGATAATGAATGGAGGGAGCATATGATCATTAGCTGAACTTGCTGGCACTGAGGAAGGTCTGGAAGACGGGAGTGCAGGTGACTTTGGATTTTTGTTGGTGTGAAGGCATAGCCTGTGAATCCATTCTTCTTGTAACATTTGTTCTTCTCTGTGAGGTGGACAGATTACCTAGTATTTTCTGGGACAGGAGAATGAGGCAGATGGTGGAAAGAAGCCAGCCTCAGTTTGAGAGGCATGTCTGTCCTAGAGGAAGGATCACTACTTCTTGGCAATTGTTTGCTCGGGAAGAAAGAGAATGGAACACATGGGAAGGACAAAGTGAAGCCAACTCAAGGCCCTATAGGCCCTCAAACATTCCTTCCAGCAGAAACACTACACACTTAGAAAGCACAGCCACCTTCCCACTGGCCCATAGTTATGGGGGCAATTGCAGCTTACTCTTCCTTCTGTTGCGGCTCTCTGATGGAACCCCCGAGATCCCTGCTGGGGTGCTGCAGAGTGACCTCTCTTCTTAAGACAAGGTTTTCTCAGCTTGGCTCTTAGAGGTAGTCCGGTGGCTTTGGGCTGATATTGGAGCTCTGTTTCCCATCCCTGGGAGGTCTAGCATGTGGCAGGCATCACTGTTCACAGCTTTGGAGGTGGAGCACTTGTGCGGCATGTTCTATAAACACTTTCTGGGATGCATTAGCAGCTTCCAATGTCAGAGCCAGGAAAGCATTTCAGCGCACTAGGAAGGGAAGGAACACATGGAGTGGCTAGTAGCCATGTTCTGGTGGGCTCTGTTTGTGAAGTGGGCTGTTTTCCTAGGTGTTTCCTACTGTGCATCTGGCCTATGAGTACTGATGTCTGGTGACTCTTTACCAATGTACGTAGAACCATTTGCTTAAAAGATAACTGAAAACTTTTGCACAGGGAGAAGAACCACACCTCTATCATGGAATGTATTCACCACTGTTGATTGCAAGGCTCACTGGTAGAACTTATGAATAAGTAACGAATAGACACATGCATATATGTGCTCACACAGAACAACACTGATGATGTACTGATGCAATTCTGAGCACATCCTCAGTGTAGAATGGTGAGTCTCTTGAGTTTAACAGGCTGGGGGGGGGGGCTCTGTCGGCCCCTTCATTGTTTTTATTTTGTGTAGTGTGCTGATCCACTGTGATGTTCATCCCAGGACACAATATTTTGAGTAACCCTTTGGCCCCCAAGAAATTTCTTTGGCCAGCCTATCTAGTTCTGTCCTGGATCATTTTAACATTTTTTTTCCACTCTAGGAATAACCAAGGGAGGCTTGTCCTTTAAAAGACACGTGGCACGCAGGACATAAGGCATTTAAAAATACTGTCATATGGAAATACTCAATGAGTTCAGAGCTCTGTTTTGTAATAAGAGACTAGAATTCACACATAGTTTTGAGGTTCAATTAGCAATTGCATTGATTGACAATCCCTGATGAGGCTAAGAAAGAAAGTGGCCTTGATGGAAACGAACGTGAGCTGAAGCTGGAGTAGAGGCTCCGATGGAGTCCTCCCTTGTGCTCTGTGTTAGAATTCATGGATTCTCTGCTTTCTCCTTGCTTATAAGGTTGGTGGGTACAAAGAAGTTAGCTTCTTTGGCATGCTAGAATTCTCTTTATGGGATATGTGGTTTGTCAATATTTTCTTCTGGTCTGCAGCTTGGATTTTCATTCTCTTATTAGCTCTTTTGCAAACTGCAAATTGTCAGTTTAGTGAAAGCCACCTGGTCATTTTTTAAATTATGTGTCATGATTTTCTTGTGTCAAGGCTAAAAATGCTTTGTCTCACCCTGGATCATGAATATTTCTCTGTTGTCTCTTTTTAAAATGCTATCATTTTGGATTTATATTCATAAATAATTTAGAGTTAATTTTTAAGATAGGATGTTAGGTCAAAATAGATTTTTGTATATGGATGCCCAGTCACATCATCATCATTTGTTGGAAGGACTATCTGTTGTGGCTTGAATGTAAAATGTCTTCCCATAAGCTTGAGCCACACTTGAACACTTGCGCCACATCTGGTGGCACTTTTGAGAAGGTTGTGAAACCTTTAAGGGGAAACGTGCTGGAGGAAGTGGGTAACTGGGAGCAGACCTTCAAGTTTTATATCCTGATCCCACTTTCGGTTCACCCTCTGCATCCTGATGGTGGATGCAATGTAATTAGTTAACCACCTACTCCTGCTACCATTCCTTCCCCACCATAATGGAAACTCTCCCTTAGAACTGTGTGCCAAAATAAACCCTTTCTTTTCTTCAGCTGCATCTTGTCAGGCATTTGGTCATAGCAATGAGAAAAATAACTAATACACTATGCTTCCTGTGTTGTATTACCTTACGCCTTTGTCAAAATTTATTTGGGAGTGTTTTCATGGATCGATTTCTAGGTGTTACCTTTGTTGCTTTGATCCATGTGTCTATCCTTGGATATTACACTGTCTTTATTACTGTGGCTATATAATAAGCCTTAAAATCAAGCAGAGTTATTTCTTTTATTATTTTTTGATATTTTTAAAAATTTATTGATTTTTTTTTTTAATAAAAAGGTTGCACACATAGACCGCTCTCCCCTGCCCTGATTCTGCTGAGGGTCTTTGGTGGAGTTATTGGTATTCATTGTGAGGACAAAGAGGCCTCAGTCAGTCACTACAGAGATGGGGGAACATGGTGTCTCAGGCTATTCCCACCCACCTGCACCTCTTACAGTCTTTCCACACCCTCTTCTGTGATACTCCCTGAGCCTTGGTGAGCAAGAGAGATCTGATTTAGTGTTGCTTTCTCTGTAAACTCTGGATCTCTGTTTTTAAGAGATTAGAGTGATCACAGTGTCTGTCTGTTGCCATTTCCCTGGAACTAGATTTCAGGCTTGCCTTGAGAGCAGTATTTGTGTCACAGCTTCCCCTGTAATAACTTCTGGTAGACAGTTGGCTCTCTCTTCTGATGTATTGATGTATCCTTGTTCTTGCCTGTATTCTCCTCCATGTATAAAATAGAACAGATCCTCCAACCAAAGGTGAGAACAGTTGACTGTTCTAGGGACCCTGTCTTGGTTTCAAGAGCCTGATATGAGTTTACCACCACTGAGCAGGTCTCACGTCCAATCCATGAGCAGTTGGTTACCGACATGGGCTGTGTGGAGGGGGTCCAGCTTCAATCTTATAAATGTGGCTATCCAGTTTCTCCAGCATCATTTGTTGAAGATGCCATCTTTACTCCAGTGAGTGCTTTGGGCTGCGTTGTCAGAGGTCAGGTAGTTGGAGTTACTCAGACTCATACCTGGTTTTCAGTTCTATTCCATAGATCGATGTGCCAGTTTTTATGCCAGTACCATGCTGTTTATTACTATTGCCTTATAGTATGATTTGAAATCAGGTATAGTGATACCAACAGAGGTGTTCCTTTTGCTGAATACATTTTTGGTTATCCGAGGCCTTTTGTGCTTCCATATGAATTTTGAGACTGTTTTATTTCCTGACTCTTTGAAGAATATTTCTGGGGTTTTGATTGGAATCCCATTGAATTACTGTATTACTTTTTATAGAATGGCCATTTTAACAATATTAATTCTTCCAGTCCATGAGCATGGAAGGTCATTCCATCTTCTCATGTCTTTCTCCAGTCTTTCTTTATTTTTTTTTTTTTTGAGAGAGAGAGAGAGAGAGAGAGAGAGAGAGAGAGAGAGAGAGAGAGAGAGAATGGGTGCACCAGCAGCCTCTCAGCTCCTGTAAGCAAACTCCAGATGTGTGTGCTCCCCTTGTGGGCAAGTGCAGCATTGCACCCTTGTGTCACTTTGCGTCTGGCTAAACGTGGGACCTGGAAATTGGAACCAGCATTCTTAGGTTTGGGAGGCAAGTACCTTAACCACCAAGCCATCTCTCTATCCCTCTTTCTTTATTCTTAATTAAATATATCTAAACTATTCTAGTCCCTTTAAATTTCCATGTAATTTTTAATAAGCTTGTCTACAATACTCAAAAAATTTGCTAGAAGTTAGAAAAGAATTTTGTTAAAGCAATGGCCATCTTTACTCTGTTGACTCTTCCAGTCCATGAGAACGATCTCTCTCTTCATTAGTTAGATATAGCTTCTTATGTTTATCTTTTTCAGTATTGTAGAACCCTGAACATGTCTCATTAAATTTTCAGTTGAGTATTCCTGATGTGTGGAATGTCAATCATGTGGAGTGTTACAAACAATTTTCAACCAGTTGGTAGCTAAGGTATAATTGGTTCTTGAACGGTTCAATTGTCACTTCCTCTCTTGACTCTGTACCCGTAGATAAGATCCCTAGTTGGGCCAGAGAGATGCCTTAATGGTTAAGGCACTTGCCTGAAAAGTCATAGGACTCAGGTTCAATTATCCAGGACCCATGTAAGCCAGATGCACAAAGTGGTGCATGTGTCTAAAGTTCATTTGCAGTGGTTAGAGGCCCTGGCATACCCATTCTTTTAAAATAAATTTTAAAAGATTCCTAGATAAACAATGCTCCTTATCAAGGGGGAGAGGAATAATTTCTACTTAGACTTATGGTGGGTTTTTGTTGCAGTCAGGTTCTCATTGCTGGTAGAAATAACCCAACCAAGAGCAGCTTGTGGGGAAAAAAAGGTTTATTTTGGCTTACAGGCTCAAGGGAGAAGCTCCATGATTGCAGGGAAAACGATGGTATGAGAAGAGGGTGGACATCACCCCCTGGCCAACATCAGGTGGGCAACAGGAACAGGAGAGTGTGCCAAACACTGGCAAGGAGAAACCTACTATAAAACCCATAAGCCCACCCCCAACAATACTCTGCCTCAGGAGGCATTAATTTCCAATTATCATCAGCTGGGAACCTAGCATTCAGAATACCTAAGTTTATGGGGACACCTGAATCAAACCACCACAGTTTTAGTTACATACTGGCTTCAAAATTATTTCAACAAAATAATCATGTGTTCCTACAAGTACTTGAGGTCACATTACTCTCTTGATACTATAAAGCCAGCCTCTCTCTGTCACTGAATGCAGTGCACATGTGGCCCTGCATGGCAAATACTGTGCTCTTCTCTCCACTGTTAGCATATCTGATTAATATATAGTTTTCTGTTCAGCATCAGTTGTGTGTCTAACCATTCCCATACCCAGCAGGTGAGAATGCTTTCTGACCTAATGGTTGACAATCATATCATTTGCTAATAATGTTAGTTTTATTTCTTATTTTTAATCTGTATGCTTTTATTTTCTTGCCATATTGTGCCAGATAACATTTGTAGTACTATGTTGAATTAGAATGACAAGATTGGATATTTTTACCCTTTCTCTAGACTTGGGGAGAAAATATTTACTCCTTCACTATGAAGTAGTATGTTAGTGGTAGATCAATGTACTTTAGAAGTTGAGGAAGACCTGAATCACTGTTTTTTTAAAATTATGAATAGATTTTTAAATTTGACAAATACTTTTTCTGCACCAATTGTTTGATTAGATGATTTATCTTGAGCATCAGGTGCTCTTCCCCAGTTCCCAATTCTTCTAACTTTTGATGATGACTAGTGGTCTGTGGTATGAAGTCTTTTATGACACTGGGAAACAGTAATGACCATAGCTTGTCAGCCCCACTGTCAGGAAGGAAATGATTGGCATTCCGCAGTACTCTGTTGTTAAGATGTGATGCTTGGTAGTTTCAGGGTATCAAATGGCTGCTCAACTTCCTGTGGGTTTATTGGGATGTAATCCCAATATAAGAAAAGGGACACTTGTCTTTGCCTTCTTTTTTCTTTTATTTTCTGGGATGTGGGTTTAAATTATTGATTTAAAGTGTTTCCTTAAAAAAAAAAAAAAACACTCTTAACGAAAAGGCCAAGAAGTAGTCATTGTATTTTTAAAATGTGAATTTATTGGTATAAATTTCTCTTTTTAAAACTAATTTTGCTATATTCCACAAAATGTCATGTCTTATTACATTTCCTATCATTGGTGAGTGTGTGTATGTGCGTTTAAATTTCTTCTGTGCCATAATCTGAATATTTCTGTTTCCCCATTAATAAGAAAAAAGAATCCTAACCTCTAAGGTGACAGTATTAGGAAATGAGACCTTAGGGAGAGATGATTAAGTCTTGAGGGCTGAGCATTCAAGAAGGAGATTAAGCCAAAGGGAGCTGGTTTGTGACTTCCACTCTGTGAAGCACACTGAGAAAGTACTATCTATGAGGAAAAACAGGCACAGGATCTGCCCGTTACGTTATGTTACCACCTTGATCTTGGACCGCCCAGCCTCCTGAACTCTGACATGTAACTTTCTGGTATGTATCAGCCATGCAGTTGATGCTTTGTTCCAAGCAGCCAGAATGGACTGCAAGTCTCCCTTTCACCCGTGGATTCTTCAGAAGCCTGGTGTTCAGTTTCCAAGTGTTTGGACATTTTCCTCTTAGCTTTCTGTCACTGGTTATTTGATTTTCTTGGGTCACAGAATGAATTTCATATGATCTTAGAGAGAATAATGATCAGAGAAGACACTCTGTGTGATTTTAATTCTGTAGAATTTCTTGAGGTTTGTTTTATGTCTAAAATTATCATCTATTTTGATATATGTTCTTTGGATACTATTGAGAAAATTCTGCTGTTGTTGGGAGTATGCTGGAAATGTCAGGTAGACTTTGCTGGTCGGTGGAGTTTAGTTCTTTATGTCTTTCCTAATTTTCTATCTACTACTCATCAAATTCCAGATAGAAGTGATGAAATAAATATCATATTATAGTTAGTATAAGCCTGGTTTTCCTTTTAGTTTTTTGATTTTTATTTATTTATTTGCAAGCATAGACAGATAGACAGAAAGAGAGGAGAGACAGAAAGAGAAGAGACAGACAGAGAGAGAGAGGGAGAGAGGGGGAGAGAGAGGGAGAGGGAGAGAGAACGGGCAGGCTTGGGCCTCTAGCCACCGTAAATGAACTCCAGATGCATGTGCCACTTTGTGCATGTTGACACATACACACTGAGGATTCTTACATCTTGTTGATGGAATGTTTCACTATAATTCTAATTTTCTTTACTCTGTATTTAACTTGGTCTGATATTATTACAGTCACCCCTTTTAAAAATTATTGTTACACATTCTATTACTATATGTATGTATTTTCATCATTTTACTAGCAGTCTGCCTATATTGTTATACTTGAAGTGAGTTTCTTGCAGATAACATAGAGCTGGCTGCTTAAAATAGTCCATTATCTCAGTTACTTTCTGGTTTACTGGTATATTTACTGTAGTTTGACTATTTATGTTAAAACCAATTCATTACTACGTTAGAGATATTATCTGGACTGTTGTTATTTATGATAGTTTCATTTCCTTTGTTTCTTGTTCCACTGTTTCCAGTTTCCTTCTTTGTTAGCCTTCTATGTTAATTTACCTGTACTTTTGAACTCCAGTCTCTGTCTCTCTTTCTCTCCTAATTCTCTACCTGTGATATCATAGCCCACTGATATCAACATTTTACATCTTTAAGTAAAATGTGGAAATCTTAACTCAATTTAAACACTCTCAAATTTCTCTTCTTCCTTTAGTTTTTTTTTTTTATTTTTTATTTGAGAGGCAGAGTAAGAGAGAAAAAGAGAGAGGGAATGAGCATACCAGAGCCTTCTGCCTCTGCAAACAAACACCATATGCATGCACTACTTTGTGTATCTGTTTTTATTTGGGCACTGGGGAATCTAACTAGGGCCACCAGGCTTTGCAAGCAAATACTTTTAACTGCTGGGCCATCTCCCAGCCCCCTTCTTTTAATATATTCATCATAAATATGTTAAGCATGGCATCAGATGGCATGTTTCATGTGTGTGTGTGTATAGATGTGCATGCCCTGTGCATTTGTGCAGAGGTCAGAGGAGAACACCTGGTGTCCTTCTGAACTTGAAGCTGTCGTTGACTTTCAGACCACCCACTAATTCTTTGGTCTTTGCTTCTCACAGGACTGGCATTGTAGGCACATGCTGCTATGCCCAGATGTTTGCATGGTTGTGGGGAATTAAACTCAGGGAGACTCAGGCCCTCTCAAGTCCTCATGCTTGTGTGACAAACACTCTAACTCACAGAGACACCTTCCTAGCCCCAGGGCATAGTTTTTCAACTGCCAAACTTATTTTCAAGAAACTCCTAAAGAGGATAATCTGTTGTATTTACTCCTATTTCTGATGCTGTGTTGTTTTCTTTTCCATCTAGGAGTTGCCTGCAGCCCCCTTCTGTAATCATGTTTCTTTTTAAAATACTCGTTTTCCCTTCCTAAGGGTAAGTTGACTGGTGACACAGTCTTAGTGTTCTTTCATTTAGGAATGCTGTGACTGTAGAAGAGGCTTGTGCTACGTATAGATTTCCAGGTTGATGGTCTTTTCCTCTGAGCATTGGAAGCACCTTGTGTGACTTCTTGGCCTCTGTGACTTCAGGCAAGACCTCCAAATTGCCTTTCCTTGCAGGTGATGCATTATTTCTCTCAGACTCTTTTTCAGCTCTTTATTTATTTATTCAAGATTTCATGTTTTTGATGTGTCCCCTAGTGCTTCTCTGCGTTTAGTATTCAGTGATTATTTCTTTCAATATTGTTTTCACCCCTTTGCCTTTTCTCATTTCTTCTTTGTACTGTGATGACATGCACGTTATAGCTTTTGCTATCCACCCCCACAGGTTCTTTATGTCCTGGTGATTTTATTTTCATTGCTATTAGACGGGTAATTTATCAGTCTTCGTTCAGTTTACTCATCTGTCATCTCAGTGTACTAAAAAACTCCATCTAGGAGGTTTAAAAATTAATTTAAGATGTTACATTTTCAGTTTTTTAATTTCTGTGTAGTACATTTATCCTTTCTTTTATTTTCTCTTCTTGCTTCCATTTGTTCTGAGAGTGTAATTATCACAATGGTTACTTTAAAATTCTGTTTTCTTGGGCTGGAGAGATGGCTTAGAAGGTAAGGCACTTGCCCACAAAGCCTAAGGACCCAAGTTCAGTTCCCCAGTACCCATGTAAAGCCAGATGCTACAAGGTGGCACGTGCGTCTAGAGTTTGTTTGCAGTGGTTAGAGGCCCTGGTGTGCCCATTCTGTCTCTCTCATAAACAAATATTTTAAAAAATTTTAAAAAATGTTTTCTTAATGTATATGGTATGTGTGTATGTGCATGCGTGCACATATGCATGGAACATTCTCCTGTCTCTTCCACTAATCCTGCTGTTGGTGTGCTGGGATTGCGAAGTATCCCGTGGCTTTCAGCTTCTGGCTTCATAAGAATGGTCTGTAGATCAAACTCAGTGACTCCGCTTGAGCAGCAAGCACTTTATCCACTAAACTATCTCCCCAGGCTCCTGTTTTAAAACTCTTGCCAAATACTTTGGACATCTTGTTCTTTTAGTATTGACATTTGTTGATTGATTTACCTTATTTATATTATGATTTTCCTAGTTCTTCTTAAGATAAATGATTATAAAATTATACTCTAAATATTTGGGGAATTTTTATGAGACTCTGGATCCTACTTGACTTCATTTAAAGCTATCTTCTATTTGAGCAACCCAGTGGCTCTGTTTAGATTTAATGTGTAGGTCTTTGCTACTCTTGTGGGTTATAATTTTATTTATTTATTTATTTATTTATTTATTTATTTATTTATGTAGTGTCTTACTCCGTAGCACAGGCTGACCTGGCCTCACTCTGTAGCCAAGGCTAGCCTCAACCACAGCAGTCCTCCCACCTCAGCCTCCTGAGTGCTATAATCGAAGTCATGAGACACCATGCCCAGCTTGCAGATTATAGTTGTAATGACAGCTAAATTTTAGACTCCTTGTAGTGCTATTCTGGCCTGTTTCCTTCTTGTGTAGCAATCTTCCCCACTGAAGATCACTTTTCAAACATTTTGCAACTGTTTATTCTGCAGTTTTATTGGTGGATTGGTCAGGAATCTGCATGGGAGTTACATGCAGATTTAAAAATTCCTTTTTCTGCAGCTCTCTCCTAAACTCTGTCCTACCAAATTATACTTTGGAGGGAGGGGGCACCTTGCCACTGCTAGGCATGTGTCAAGTCTAGCCTCCTTATTTGGTCTAAGTAGATATGTTGCCATGTGACTGCATTAGTGGGTATGTGCCAGAAGACCACCCCAGTCATTGGGAGCAAAGAAGTCCAGTCATTCTTCTTTAAAAAAAAAAAAAATGAGAGAGAGAGAGAGACAGACAGAGAGAGGCAGCTATAGAGAGAGAATGGGCATGCCAGGGTTTCTAGCCACTGCCTATGAACTCCAGATGCATGTACCCCCTTGTGCATCTTCTGGCTTATATGGGTACTGGGGAATAAAACTTGGGTCCTTAGGATTCACAAGCAAGTACCTTAAATACCAAGCTATCTCTCTAGCCCAAAGTCTAGTCTTTCTGTTCTTCACTGGCTCTGCATGCTGCTGGCGATGGGGAGTTATCCACAGTGATGGCTGGGGTAAAGTGCTGGTTGTCACAAAAAGCATCTGTCCTGCTGAGATGTCTCTGGGGGTCCTGTGGCTAAAGTAAGGAGGATTACCCTTTCCTCCCCTCTTCGGTCCAAAAGGTTGACATTTCTAGTTGCAGGGTTCTGTGGCACTTGGAATATGCGGGCTAGAACTGGCAAATTCAGAGAACCCACTGCTATATTATAGTGTCCTCAGTCCTGAGGTTCCTGATCTTCTCCTACGAGTGCTTGCTGTGCTGTGCTGTGCTGTGAGTGCACGCTACACTACGCTATGCTAGACTCAGAGTCGTTCTCGCTGGATGAGCCTAAGGGGGACGTGAATATTCACAATCATGTTCATGAATTATTTCTGGATTTCTTTCTTTTTAATATTTTTAGATGGAATTTGCACAGGGGTAACTGAAACCATGACACATGTAGTCACAGATAGAGGGGGCTGCTGAACTGACTGGTATATTGAAAGAGGGAAGAACGTGGTGTCTTGTTATTGAACATTGGTCTTAAAGGATAGAGAGATTCAATGTTTGTTTATTGTACGGAGAAGTATGGCGGTGTGGTAGTGTAAATAATACTAATTGGTGTTTCTCTTGGCTTGGCCTGAATCATGCTGTGTTCTTCAAATTTTCCATCAGAGAGTAGATGTCATCTAAAAACTTTCCTACAAATGCTTGCTTTCTTAGAAGTGAGCTATGTTTATTTCTTCTTACAGAAATGTCTTGTTTATAACTCATAAAAAGATGCCACTCTACTCTGGTTCATTTCCCATTCGCCTTTCTTCCTGGGTCACTGCACAGCCTGTCAGGTGGATCAACTGCCTGGTGGTGGAGGCGAAAGGTCCAGGCAGGCCTTTAAAATGTGCCTGATCTTTTTCATAAGTTTATGAGAACAAGGAAACTCACTTGGAAATACTTGGACTTTGACCACAAATTCAATTTAAGGTATTGGCTCAATAAAAATAGTCATTCCTTTGAGCCAAGATGAAACAGCCATTAGCGGGGAGAATGAAAGGAGGCATTTGCTCAGAACTGTGTTTGTGACCTTCGGGGGAGGTACTGTTTAGTAGGGCTGACTGTTTCCTATGAAGAGTGTGTGAGTATGTGCCCCCATGGAAGGCATGGCGGACTTCTGTTTTTGTGTTTCTCCTACTTATCATCCTCCTTTTGATAAAACTTTTTCCACTTGTCCCTCTGTTTGATATCCCTACAGATTCAAGCCAGTTACAAAGTCTTTCCCAATTCCCTCACTACCAGGAATTCCCCTCTCATTGTCTTCTACCTTGCATTGAGTTATTTCTCTTCATAGAAATTTCTTGACTCTCTCCCATTGGATTTCCCATCTGACTTTCCGTCCTCACTCTTTGGTCTGGGTCTGGGTCAGCTGCGAGCCCCTCACACAGTCTAGCGCAGATGCCCTGCAACGTGAGGACTCATTTGGAGACCTGCTCTTTGTCGGGGAAGAAGTTCACATTGAGTTGGTGGTATTGATCCTGTGCCTCAGGCAACACTAATGCTTGTTCTGATGACAGCCCTTCAGTCCTTCCACACCCGTGTTGTCATACTTTCAAAACCTGAACCTGACATGTAGGGACACTTACAAGTTTTTTTTCTATAGGGTAAGCTCTATGTTTTGCCCTGAGACATAAAGGCCTGGCTTACCCATTGACTACCACAACTGTTTATCTGATTTCGACTGGCTTCTTGTTCTGCTTTTAGGAAAAATATTGAAAATTTCTCCCTAATTGAATAGTATCTTATACTGTATATATATGTTCCAGGCTGTAAAGTTCATGGTTGTAGTCCATCCTCAGGGCTTCACAGTAGATTTGACGGTTAAGGCAAAGACCACTTGTTTACAATTTAGCAAAAATAGCATTACGCTTATTTTTTGAGTATCCTTGCTTATGTCTTATAAGTATTCTACTTTTTTGAAGTTGTTGCGTTTACTAAAATTGCTTACTATGTTAATTTTTAATGTAAAGAATGATTATGTAATTCTACTAAGAATTATAGTAGATTAAATAATAATACAGTGCACTCTCATGTCCACATCCAGCTGAAGAAATGAAGTACCACCAACACAAAGCCCTAGGTACATGCTTTGTTTTTCTCTCCTTTGTGTCCTTAGTGGGTATGACTATCTTGAATTTTGAGTTTTCTGGGTGTTTTTTGTCAAGATAGGGTCTCACCCAGACTTTAGTCATTCTGTAGTTACAGGCTGGCCTCAAACTCACAGCAATCCTCCTACCTCTGCCTCCCGAGTGCTGGGATTAAAGGTGTGTGCCACCACACTGGGAAAATTTTAAGTTTATAACCCCTTCTTTTTCTTACACATGTAAATGTTCCTAAATAAAATATGTACAGATGTTTTGTACTTGACAAACTTTGTAGAATTGGAATTAGACTGTGAATGTCCTGTAACTTGCTTTTGTGCTCAGCTTTATATTAGTGAGATTCATCCCTATTATTAAAAGTGGCTTCAATTCAGCCCCTCTCACTGTTAGCACTATGATATTCCATGATATCAGGATAGTCACACTTACTGTTTTTATTCTCTTCTTGGTTACTTGAATTGTCTCCAGCCTTCCTTTGGCAAACAATTCTTGTTCCTCTTTTGTGCATCAATTTCTCTAAGATCTTCTCCTCGGAGTGGAAATGCTAGGCACATTTTCAACTTTATTAATCGTTACAGAATTTATTGTGCAAAACTGTGGTACCAGTTTCTAGTCTAACAACCATACTGCCTCTTAAAACATGCAGTCAAGTTTCATTTTTGATTTCATGTTCTAAGATGCTATAATCTGTATTTTCCCGAATGCTAGAGATGTATCCATCATTTCATGTTTCCTGGCATTTGGGATCCTATTTCTCTGGCCCATGAAGGTTGTTTTTGTTATTATTATTTTTATTTGTAGTCAACATTAATATATTAATCTTTTTCTGCTTGATGTATCTTTCCTCTGCCTATGTTTTAACATTTTATAGCCAACAAAAATGTCTGTTTGAAGGGGATGTAAAGTGCTTGCTGTGCGAGCATGAGGACTCAAGTTTGTTCCTCAGAACACATGTTTTTTTTTTTCTTAAAAAAAGCCAATTGTGGTGATATGTACTTGTCATCCCAGCACTGTGGAGACAGGGACAGACAGAACCCTAGTACTCACTGGCCACCAGCCTAGCCTACAAAGCCAATGAGAAATCCTGTCTATACAAGGTTGGACAGCTTCTGAGGAATCGTACCTAGGACTGTCCTCTGGCATCCACTTGTATATGCACATATATGTGCAGCACGTGCACACAAACACACACATTATTTGAATTTTTAAAAATATTTTTAAACTTTTATATATTATTTAGTTATTTAGTTGAGAGAGAGAGAGAGGCAGGCAGACAGAGAGAAAGACACAGAGAGAGAATAGGCATGCCAGGGCCTCCATCCACTGCAAACAAATTCCAGATGCATGTGCCACCTTGTGCATCTGGCTTATGTGGGTCCTGGAGAATTAAACTGAGGTCCTTTGGCTTTGCAGACAAATGCCTTAATCACTAAGCCATCTCTCCAGCCCCCTTTAAAAATATTTTTATTAATTTTATTTTTATTTATTTATTTATTTAGAGAGAGAATAGGTGTGGCAGGTCCTCTAGCCACTGCAAATGAACTCCAGACATATATGTTACCTGTTCATCTGGCTCATGTGGGTCCTGGGGGTTTGAACTTGGGTCCTTTGGCTTTGCAGGCAAGTGCCTTAACCATTAAGCAATCTCTCCAGTCCCATATTTTGAATTTTAATGTCATTTCTCTGTAAAATGCAGTTTTAGAGAACAAAGATTTTGAATCTGACTTGTTCACAGATGTATCCTGAGCACCTCATGTGTGGTAGATGGCAGATATTCAAAAATATTTGCTGAATGAATGGATGTGGAATTACTCATCTTGTCTTTGATAGTTTGCCTTTTGGTGTGTCTTCTAAAAGAAATGACTTCTTAACTAATGCCATACAGATTTCCTCTTATATTTTATGCTAAATATTCAGTCTTGTTTCTTTCCAAAGGAAATTCATTCTGTACTCGGTGTGGCCCTGTAAAGAGGAAATGAATGAATTTTCCAACAAACTCTTTTACTTATTAGGTATTAGTCAGCCTGCTTTGCCTCCAGGGCCTCAGGTTTTTAATTCCTTCATTGAAAAATAATAGAGATGATGTTCAGTACTTTGCAAGCATGCTTGAGATGACTTCAGATAAATAGTGCTAAGTGTGTAGAGTGTTCCTGGCCTGTGGTGGACATTCAGTAATGTAGCTGGTCCTATCTTCATCTTCACAGAGGACGACAGGCAACAATGAGGCCCCAAGGGTATGACTCTGTCTTTCTCTGTGACTTCCTGGAGTACATGTAGAAACCCCACAAGGAGCTCTTTGCAGCTTCTTTCTGGCAGTTAGATTTTCTTCCCTCTTCCTCTTTCTCCATGCTGGTTGGGTCTCTTCCCCACAGCCTGGGTTTCTTGTCACAGTCCTCTGAGTAGATGCAGGCAAGCCTTTGAGCAAAAGTGCCTTTTTTGTTTTTGTTTGTTTGTTTTCCTTTTGAATACTTACTATGGCTGCTTTTAAGTAAGGACATGGACTGGTTCCTCACCTTGCAGTTTCTCCTATATACAGTTGATTGATTTGGTACTTCTCTTTTTATACTGTTTTTAGACAAGCCCAACAGACTGCCTTTTTTATGTGAGAGTGAGAGAGAGAGAGAGTGAGTGAGAGAGACAGAGAGAGAGAGAGAGAGAGAGAGAGAGATTGGTGCACCAGGGCCTCCAGCTACTATAGTCAAACTCCAGACACATGCACCACCTCGTGCACATGTGCAACCTCATGTGCTTGCGTTATTGTGAGTCTGGCTTAAGTAGGACCTGGAGAGTCAAACATGGGTCCTTAGGCTTTGCAAGCAAGCACCTTAACTGCTAAGCCATCTCTCCAACCCTCATTTTATACTTAAAAATTTATTTATTTATTTATTTTAGAGAGAGAAAGGGGGGAGAGAGAGAGAGAGAATGTGAGTGTGCCAGGGCCTCCAGTTACTGCAAATGAACTCCAGATGCATGCACCACCTTGAACATTTGGCTTACGTGGGTCCTGGGGAATTGAACCAAGATCCTTTGGCTTGGCAGACAAGCACCCTAACCACTAAGCCATCTCTACAGCCCTCTTTTTATACTTTTTAATGAGAATTTTTAATAGGTGAACGTACCGTAATTTGATCATAATGCCCTCCCATTGCTCTTTCATGTCTCCCTATTCCACTGAACCCACTCCTCTTTCCAAGTAGTCTCTCTTCTATGTGTATGCCTAATTACTCTTTTTTTGGTGTGTCTGTCTCTCTCATCTGTGTCAGAATATCAAAGAGCTCAATTATTGTGCATGTCTTATGATGGTAGTGCCCTCCACTGTGAGGCCATGAACGCACTAGTCTGTTCATATCCAGAGGATATAACCCTGCGTTACGCCTCTCCATCCTCTGGCCCTTACATTCTTTCCACCCCCTCTTCTGTGATGTCCCCTGAGCTTTGGGGGGCATGATAAAAGAAGTCTCTCATTTTCATCATCTTGATGAATTTTGGAGTTTCCTCATTATCTATGGCCAAAGTGCTGCACTAACATTCTTCGGATCACCTCCTCCACAATGTTCCCCGAGCCCTGGTGGGTGTAGCGGAGGTGTCTCATCCAGTACTGAACACAAGCATTCAACTCTCACTACTTCTCATCACTTTGATGAGTCTGGGGTCTCCCAGGTGTCACCACCATCTGTAAAAACAAGGTTCTCAATCCAAAAATAAGCATATCACTAACCTATGGCTATAAGTATAAACATCTAGAGGTAATTTGATGGATATGTTTCCATTTAGCCAAAGAGAAAGGGTTAGCTTTCCCCCTAGCACCTGTGACATTCCAAGCCACAGGCTTCTGACTCAGGTTTCAGTGTAGCTTTGAGTTTCCTCCCACGGAGCAGGTCTCAAATCCCATCAGAAAGCGGTTGGTTACTCCCAAAACAAATTCACCACTATCACACCAGTGGGCACATCTTGGTTGGCTGGTCAGTTATGTAGCTTGCAGGATCCACTACTGGTTAAGGCAGAAAATGCCTTTTCTCCCCCAGTAGCATACGTAGCATTTTCCAGAACTCACCCCCGGTGGCTTGGGTGGACTAACAACCCAGAGAGACACGTGTGCTGCATAGGGGAGAAAGCTGAGGGTTGTGAGTAGTGACTTGCAATAGCTATCAGATGTCAGCTGTGCAGAGGACATAGACACAATTACACTGAAGTATACTTAGACTGCAGCACTAAGAGTGGTGAGACTGCTGTTTTCTGGCTTCTTGGTTCAAGAATCAGATGGTTTAGATGTTCAAGTTAAATGAGGGGTTGGATGTGTTAATTTGCTATGTTGAGTCCTACAGTGAGTTTTCACACTGGCTTGAGGCTGTTGGCCATTTTCATTGGATCAGTTGATGCTGGATGGGACTACCTCTTAGGGTTACAGTGCCAGGAACTCTCAGTGATTCTCTCTGAAGTCTCTGCAACACTTTCTAGCTTGTTACTTTTCCCATCTCACTAATTAAATACCTGACAAGAGGATAAGGAAGGAGAAGATTACTTTGATCCTCAGTTTGGTTCACAGTCCATGGTGGGGAAGGCAAGGCAGCAGGAAGGTAAGGCTGCTTGCTCATGTCTGGGTGGATTAGGAAGCAGTGAAAAGGGAATTCTGGCACTTAGCTGGCTTTCTCCTTTTACCCTCAGTCTATAGCACAGTGCTGTACACATTCAGGGTAGGCATTCTTCCCTCAGCGAATCCTCTCTGGAAACATATTAGCAGATACATTCAAAGCTGCCTTGTCAACACCCTACATGTTTCCTAATGCAAGAAAGTTGATAATACAAACTAACTAGCACAGTCTTTTTTAAAAAAAATTTATTTATTTATTTATTTGAGAGTGAAGGGAGAGGCAGAAAGATGGAGAGAGAAAGAGAGAGAGAGAGAGAGAGAGAGAGAGAGAGAGGGAGAATGGGCATGCCGGGGCCTCTAGCCACTGCAAATGAACTCCAGATGCATGTGCCACCTTGTGTATATGGCTTACATGGGTCCTGGAGAATTGAACCTGGGTCCTCAAGCTTCTCAGGAAAGCATCTTAACTGCTAAGCCATCACTCCAGCCCCCATAACCAGCACAGTCTTGAACTCAAAACTGCATCTTT
Organism: Orientallactaga sibirica; assembly: GCA_036365145.1. NCBI lineage: Eukaryota > Metazoa > Chordata > Mammalia > Rodentia > Dipodidae > Orientallactaga > Orientallactaga sibirica. The sequence goes on along the minus strand of JAEOAD010000031.1, from coordinate 2,993,520 downwards.
AATAAAGGGTATGGCAGACACCTATCTATCTTAGATCAGTGGTGTTCCTTCTCAGAGAAGAAACACTGAGTGCTGGATCCCATAGAGCAGGGATGTTCCATAGAAATGTAACTCTGCAGGCTACCTATGTAACCACAAATTTTCCAGTAGCTGAAAGTGAACATCTAGAAATCAATATAAGCAATATATCTCATTGTTCCTACTACCCAAATGTTATTTCAACATGTAATCAGATAAAAGTTCTAAATGAGCTATTTTGCATTGCTTTTTTTCATACTCCTTTTGAAATCAAGTGTTTCTTTTGTGCTTGAAATACACCTCAGTCCAGCTAGGTCATGAATACTTGCTAGCCTTGTATGCCTAGCGGCTAGTATGGAAGATGCTGAAGCTCTGTGGATTCCTTGGGAAGAGATGCGGGGCCAGCTGCCTCATCTTCATGCCTCCATCACTTAGACCACAACCAGCTAATTTCCTCTGTCCTCTTGTTCTTGCCACTAGATGACTAATGTAGCGCTTAGTCTTTAGAGTTCTGGTTTGAACATAAAATGTTATCCACAGGCTCATGCATTTAAGCCATTGGTCCCTAGATGGTGACTCTTCTGGGAGGTGGTGGAACCTTTAGGAAGTGGAGTTTTGCTTGATCAAGTGGGTCACTAAAGAGTGGACCTTGAGCCAAAGTTCTCTTCCTGTCTTCTCTCTGTTTCCTGTTTCACCAGGAGGTGAGGAGTCCCAGCTACACCCTCCCACCATCATGGAGCTACTTGTTACTATGTCCTTCATGCCATGATGAATTCAGTCCCCTCAAACTGTGAGCCCAAACCCCTTCCTGCCTCTTTCAGATATGTCTTCTTGGTACAATAGCAACAAAGGAGACAGAACTGGAACAAACATTACTTAGTTGTATTCTACTACATACATAACAGCTTTTTAAAATTAGAAATGAACTGAGATTTTTCAAAGTGAAAATTCAATGAAGGAGTTGAGGGAAATTCAGGTGGACAAAATATCACCCAATACAATGGAACCCACAGGCTGGACAGCATGAGGGCAAAGCTATTAAGTGGAGATCAGTGTTAGCCTTGGGATTCAAAGATTAGCAATAGTAGGAGAAAGAGGAATGGATGGAGAGAAGGCAGTGGTGACACAGTGATAAATGGAAGTTGCCTTGAATGGAGAAAGACTTGAAGGGGCTCCACAGGATTTGGGTAAGAATGCAAAGATGCCTTCTAAGACAAATAATATGCTTGTAAAATCTCCAACAAATAGGAATGAAGATTAAAATATTTCTAGAAGCTGGGCATGGTGGCATATACCTTTAATCCCAGCACTTGGGAGGCAGAGGTAGAAGGATCACTGTGAATTCAAGGTCAGCCTGAGACTATATAGTGAATTCCAGGTCAGCCTGGGCTAGAGTGAGACCCTACCTTGAAAAACCGAAAAAAAAATTTTTTTTTTCTAGAGTTGCCACATTGTATTATTTTTAAAAATATTTTCTTTATTTGAGAGAGAGAGAGAGAGAGAGAGAGAGAGAGCATGCACCTGAGCCCCTTGCCATTGCAAATGAACTCCTCCAGAAGCATGAGCCACTTTGCACATCTGGCTTTATGTGTGTGCTAGGAAGCTGAACCCAGGGCATCAGGCTTTTCAAGCAAGCACTTTTAACCACTGAGCAATCACTCTAGCCCCCATTTTTATTTTTTAAATGTTTTTATTAGAGAGAGGGAGAGAGGCATGCCAGTGCCGCCTGTTGATGCAAACAAACTCCAGACACATTCACCACTTTGTGCCTCTGGCTTATGTGGGTACTAGAAAATCAAACCCCAGCCAGCAAGCTTTGCAAACAAGCACCTTTAACCATTGAGCAATCTCTCCAGCCCCCACATTATATTATTTAAAATTCCATGTTAAAGAAAACTTTATGGGACACATGAAGATAAAATGTATGATCATGCACATGAAAATAAAAACAGTTTCAGAAAAAATCAATCGATGTTAGAAATTTCCAGATGAAAGAAAAATATTAATAGGAAAATAGATTGATGACAGACTTTTCTTTTCCAGGTTTTCATTCTAGAAAGTGGTGGAGCAATACATGCATACATCTATCTATACAATTTTTATGTTCATGTTTGTGTGTAGAGGTGCACATGTGTGTAGGTGGTGGTGTATACATGTGCATGTGGAGGTACAACCTTGAGTGTTATACCTTAGGCACTATCTGTCTTTTTTGAAATAGTGTCTCTCTCTGGCCTGGAGCTATATGCATACACAATATGATGTTTAAAGGAAGATGACCACGTGCATTTGTGTAGTACCCACTTGTACATCTATACGAGGTTGCCCAGGAATTGACTTAATGCACACCCTTGTGTCTATACACACCACTGATTATGAAATGGGACATTTTCAGTACCTCTGGAGCTTTTTTGTGTCCTTTCCTTATTGCATCCTTTTCTGCTTAGAAATAACTGTAGCAAAGAATAAACGTGTCTTCCTTTACCTCCCTGTATCTTAGCCTCATGAGCAAGTATTCCTAAATAATATGTCATTTGCTACTTTCCTTTTCTGGATTATTTTTTTTAAGATTTTATTTATTTATTTATTTATTTATTTATTTATTTATTTATTTATTTGAGGCACAGAGAGGGAGAGAGAGAGAGAATGGGCACTCCAGGGCCTCTAGCCACTGCAAATGAACTCCAGACACATGCACCACCATGTGCATCTGGCTTACATGGGACCTGGAGAATTGAACCAGGGTCCTTAGGCTTCACAGGCATATGCCATAACTGCTAACCCATCTCCCCAGCATGTTTGTTTTTAAGATTTTATTATATTTCTTTCTTTTTTGGATTTTATACAAACAAAATCACGTGGTATCTGTTCTGCTCTGTGTTATAGGGTTAGATCTCATCTCTGATGACATGTGGAGCTGAGTTCATTCACATATATATATATATGTATATATATTTTTTGGGGGGAGAGAGACTGAGAGAGAGGGAGTGGAGGACAGATAGAGATGGGTGCTCCAGCAGCCTCTCAGCTGCTAGGAACGAAATCCAGATATGTGCGCCTCCTTGTGGTCAAGTGCAGCATTGCGCCCTTGCGTCACTTTGCATCTGGTTAAACGTGGGACCTGGAGATTGGTACCGTTGGAGATTGGAACCAGCGTTCTTAGGCTTAGGAGGCAGGCACCTTAACCGCTAAGCCATCTCTCCAGCCCTGAGTTCATTCATTTTTACTGCTCTGTTGTGTTCCTGGATATAAGTATACTATTCATGGTTTCTTTTTGTATAGTGTTAGATTTATTAAAATAGAAGTCCTGTATTTATTTGAACAGTTAGACTGATATGCAATTTTGTGTTATTTTGTTTTCAAGATTATGATAATCTCACAAAGTAAATTACTGAATGACTTTTACTTTTTACTCTGCTCTGAAAGAACCTTTAAAATATTACAATTATTTTGGAGGTTTTTTTTGAAGCTAACTCTAAAATCATGTGGTTTAGTTTTTTTTTTTTTTCCTTCTTCATGGGATGAATGTTAAATTCTGATTCTACTTCTATAATGATTAAGGCACCATTGAGGTCTTTCTCCCTCTTTTCTTCCTTCTCCCTTCCACCCTCCCTCCTTCCCTTCTTCCTTTATTCTCCTCTCCTTCCTGCCCTTTCTAGTCAGTTTTTATTTAGTTTCTCCAAATATTTCATAGAGTGGGCATTTTTTTTCATAGTCTATGTTCTGAGTCATTAGTTGTGGCTCATTTCCCTCTCTCAGTCATTGCTGGCCCCATAATTTCTCCCCTGAAATAGTATCAGTACCCTACTAATCTCTGCCACAGTCTCACTTACCCTCTCATCTCTGCCCCATAGTAGTCATTTCCTTCTTATTCCTTATTGTCCTCTAGCACTTCTGAAGGGTGGACATGGATTTCACAATCTGCTGTACAGCCTTGCTTCAAGATTCAAGTGGTATCTGCTTCCCCAGGCTCTCCTCCTGCCACTTCTCACACCATGCTGGAGAACCATACTCAACTCATTCAGCTTGACCTGTTCTCTTCCTTTCTTTGCCAATGGTATTCCAGAAGATTCTATCCCTCAATTCTTCTCTCCTTTTCCCTGGATAATTTTCACTTGTTCTTTGTAGCCCTCTTGATTGGCCAGTGCCTGAATGGTGACTGATGTGACATTGTCATGCACTGCAGAAAGCATTCTCTTTTCCTGTCCACATGTGACCCAGATCATATGGCTTCCCGGTCTCCAGTTTGCTTGCCCACACCCAAACCCAGATGGTGAGCAATTTCAGCGCATGCCATGCTGTATTGGTGTCATGGCTAGCATGGCATCTGCACAGGGGAAGTATTCAGCACAGGACTGCATTAATGCTTAAATTGAAAACTTACTTTGGAATTTGGGGAATACAGTAAGCATAGCACCATCACACATCAACACAGCCTCATACTGTTTGAAGAACACTTTCCTGTGCATTGTACAGTACCAGGAACTGTGTGAAGTAGAGTGGCTTTAGTTCTGTTTTACAGATAAGAAGCTGAGCTCTTGAGAGGAAAGACATGCCTTGTCAATATACATGAGTTGCCTCCCTATGAGCACAGTACCTTCTTGGAAGGATCAAGGGCAAGCAGTCTGTCAATGAAGCCAAGCTCTTCAACCTCCCCTTTTTCCTTAAGTAATTCTACACTTTCCTTTTGTAGTTGAGCTAGCGTGGCTGCATTGTATGGCCCCATGAGTCCCATTAAGAAAATGGAATGACTTACATTTAAAAAGATAGTAGTTTTACTTTTTTTTTTTGTTTTTTTTTTTTTTTGGAGAGAGACAGAGAGAGGCAGACAGAGGGAGAGGAAGACAGATAGAGGTGGGCGCACCAGCAGTCTCTCAGCGGCTGTGAACGAAATCCAGATGCATGCGCCCCCTTGTGGTCAAGTGCGGCATTGCACCCTTGCGTCACTTTGCATCTGGCTAAACGTGGGACCTGGAAATTGGAACCGCTGGAGATTGGAAACAGTGTTCTTAGGCTTAGGAGGCAGGTGCCTTAACCGCTAAGCCATCTCTCCAGGCCAGTAGTTTTACTTTTTGATTGTTGGGTGTTTTGTTTATCCAGGGGACTTAAATTCTTTTTTTTTTTTTTTTTTTTTTTTTGAGGCAAGCCCAACAGACTGGTCTTTTTTTTATGAGAGAGAGAGAGAGAGAGAGAGAGAGAGAGGGAGAATTGGTGTGCCAGGACCTCCAGCTACTGCAATAGAACTCCAGATGTGTGCACCCCTTGTTCACATGTGTAATACTGCATGCTTGTGTTGCTGTGCATCTGGCTTATGTAGAACCTAGAGAGTTGAACGTCAGTCCTTAGGCTTCACGGGCAAGTGCCTTAACCACTAATTCTTTTAATACAGTAAAGAAACAAAATTACTGTAGTACCATCTTCTTGCCTGACCTTCTGATCGCTCAGAGAAATTGTAAAGCTTGTCCACGTTTGTCTTCCATGTTTAGTGATGTGGAAAATAACCCCTGGAGGTGTGAAGGGAGGCACAGACGTATATGGTAATTTTCTCCTGAAGGTAGGTTAAACCCCCAGGCTCCTGCAACTGTATTCCCTTTGTAAACTTGAACATCCATCACCAATTGTAACAGGTGTCTGGTGTCTTCAAGTTGGTCTAGTTTATAAATGTGATTTTCCATGAATCCGGACCATGGGCTGAAATGAATCTGATGTTTATTTAAGATTTAAATCTAACTGACATTTTCACATCAAACAAATATGGAATGGTATAATGCTGTTTTAAATACCCAGAAGGAATCTATATATAATTCCATACATCATTAAGAAATTAAAGTTATGCTTTAACAATGTGTCATCTTCAACCCATGGATGTGCATGATGTCTAACACACATCTTGGCTCACTGTAGTTTGCAATCTTCCCCTTTTTGTGAAACAAAGGATATGTTGTGAGACCAAAGATAGTATTTTTTTTTTTTTTTAGGCAAAAGATAGTATGTTACTGATTTATACCTCTAATATAGCTTTCTTATCATTGGACTGCAAGGACTGATATTTAAATCTGAATATTATAAAGCATTGTGTTCTGTCTTTAGAAAGTCTTTCCTATTTTTTGCTAAGCTCCAAGGTTTTTGTGGTTTGTGAAAATTAGAGTGATGCCATTTTACACACATGTAACAAAAGACCCCCCGAGTTTGAACCACTGTCACCCTGTTATCTTGCTTGGTTAGGAATGCTGGAAGGCCCGAGCATACACACAGCAGTTTCAGCAATTGCCCTGCTGCATTCACACTAAACACATCCTGCCCTGTTAACTTAACAAAACAAACCAGCTTATGATGAATATAAATGTTTTTTCAGAGTATTGCAAACAGCCTATTTCTGTCTTCTTTTTCTTCATTTGGAAGGCTACATTTTGAAAGCCTGCATGATTTCAGCCACACAGACGAGTGATTTCCTGAAAGAATAAAAGCTGTAGGGGTGAGAAAGACCTTGAATAAACATGAATAAGTCCCTGATGGGTTTCTGGACTTTGTCAGGTTGGGTAGTGTCCCATTGCCAAATGGAGAGTTGTAACACACTTTTTTTGTACTAAATCACCACAGATTCATGCACGCGGGTTAGACACAGGTTTGTGTGATACTCAGTCATGCTTAACCCAGTTGGCAACAAAATACCACACATGGGCAATAAATCATTTGTTAAGGAATGGGCATTCCTTGTCTGCATATGCTACTCTTGTGTCATGAGGGTGTGGCCAGTGCCAGGCTGTGGCTGACTGGGCATAAGAACAGCAGGCATGGAAGATGGCAGAGGGCATTCTTTGCCCAGGAGGCTGAAGGAGCAGGGGCCTCCGTCTGGACAGGCTGTCACACAGCTTTGGTGCCAGATAGGTGCTTGGGCCATAGAACAAAGAGACCCTACTGCTTCAGGTGGAACAGAGACTCAGAGTCTGTTACCATCCAGCAAGATTCCCACAGATTCTAAACATCCTGGGACCTCCAATGAGAGTGGCAAATATACAACTGTTGGCTTAGAAAATCAGACAAAAATGTGACTAACTCATTTATAACTACCTACCCAACCTACTTGAGCCTGACTTGACCATTCTATGTACAGCTACCACTGAGCTCTTGTCCCTCAGCTCTTCCTTTTCCATATGATTTATTATACAGTTCACTTCTTGTCACTCTAGTCAGAATTCATATTTCTTGGGATCAGTGATTCTTGTCTGTTTTGTTGACTGATGAAATGTCAGTGTCAGAAACACTGCTGAATACATGGGAGGGACTTAATGTAGTTTTTTTGGTTTGAGACAGGCTTTCACTCTGTATCCCAGGCTTTCCTAGAACTCACTGGGTTGGGTTAGGTTAGGCTGGCCTCCAACTCATAGTGATACTTCTACCTCATGCTTCCAAGTGCTGGGATTACAGGCCATCACACCCAGCTTTAATGAGCACATATTGTCTGAGTAACCTAAGTACCCCAAGAATTACTTCCGGTCACTGAGGGAACTTCCAGACCAGGCACAGTTATGGAAGGAAGGGATTTATTGAAGCTTCCACATCCAAGGAAAGTTCCATAATGGCAGAAGAAATTGGCCCTGATTTTATAGGTCTAAGCAAAGAGAGAGAGAAAGCCAAAAGCCACACAGCACACTTCAGGAACTCCAGGGAGAATGTAGGCACTTTGCATATCTTTAGATTGGAATTTCAAATTCACCACCACACCTTAGGGCTGGACCCTAAGATCCATCCTGTAACTGGTGACTAGTGACACCTCCTCCAGCCAGGTGGCTGGAAATCCGAGAAGTTTTAATAAACTCCTGAATCTATTGGGGGCATTTATTCAAACTAGCACAATCACAGTGTCAGAAACACTGCTGAATACATGGGAGGGACACATATATATATATATTTATTTTTATTTTTATTTTTTTTGAGACAGGCTTTCACTCTGTATCCCAGGCTTTCCTAGAACTCACTGAGTAGCTTAAGCTGGCTTTAAACTCATAGCGATACTTCTGCCTCATGCTCCCAAGTGCCAGGATTACAGGCCATCACACCCAGCTTTAATGAACATATATTGTCTGAGTCACCTAGGTACCCCAAGAATTACTTCGACACATCATACTTTAGGGATCCTTTTCCTATCATTTTGATGAAATAAAAACAAACAAACAAACTTGTTTTTGCTTCATTTACAAAGCAAAGATACCTTTCCTCTACCAGAGAGGTAGTGAGGAGGGTCAGTGGTGACATAGGCTGTAGTCACAGTGATGTGTGGTCACAGAGGGAAGAACCATCCTGAGCGCCTCATTTTGGTGTGTACAGCACTCTCTCTGAGTAGTTCTCTCACACAGGAACACCTGAAAGGGTGTGAGTGTGTGTGTGTGTGTTGTATGTACGAGCATGTGTTTGCAGCAGCCTGTGTGTGTGGAGGTCAGCCTTGATGTGTTGGTGCTTACCTTCCACCTTGTTTGAGATAGGGTCTTTCATTGCTGCTCCAAATGCCAGGCCAGCTGGCCAGCGAGCTTTGGGATTCTTCTGCCTGCCTCCCACTGAGGTAGGCACGTGGGGATTACAGATGGGTGTGCCACTTCAGTCAGCCTTACATGGATTCTGGGGATCTGAACTCTGGCCACCAGGCTTGTGCCACAGTGATTCTCATCAGTGAGCCAACCCTCCAGTCCCTGGAGTATTTCTTTAACAAGACATCCTGCTCACAGAATATGATATTCGGTTTTTCCCGAAGGTGTTTTAAGATAGACTTAACTTCTTTTATGTGACATCTTGCTAATTGTGACTGCTTCCAATGGGTTAGCTGACTTCAAAGTCTTCAAAAAATGGACTCTTCAATATGATATTGTGGGACAAGCTCCAGGGGAAGAAGATTGGTATTGGGTGTGTCACAGAGAAAGGCTTTCTTTCCACTCCCGTTTTGTAGTAACAGGCAGGTTTTAAAATAGCCCCTTGTGCAGTGCCAGTGTGCTGTTCAGCCAGAGGCATGGGCTTCCTGAGGCAGAAGGAGCATTCAAAACTCAGCTATGCAGGGCTTTGTAGGTAGAAGGAGAGTCAGTAACTAGAGTTGGCTTGTGGGAAAGAATTATTGAAGGTCTTCTCTATATTAAGCTTGATGTTAAACACTAAAGAGTTAAGGAGGTAGAAGAACAGGGAAATTCCCTGTTCAAACTTTGTCCTTTCAGGGTACTGAAAGATAGAGGATGTTCCAGAAAGATGTTTTCACTGATTGTTCTGGGCCCTGCTTGCCAAGGCTGATGAAGGGTATGTATGTGCACATATTACGTACGGAGAGACACAGAGAGAGAGAAAAACAGAGAGAAGGAGAGGGAGAAAGAGAGAGAGTCAGGCAGAGAGAGAATGAGAGACCGAGAGATAAAGAAAATACATTGGGTGGTTTTAATAACATTTATTACGTCTAAATTCAGTTTGCTAGAATCCTAATGCAATATATTCACATTCCAGGAAAGAACTTATTCATTTAAAGAGTTCTTTCTGAGCACCCATAACCCCACCCCACTTGGTCTGCTAACTCAACTTCTTTTGAAAATGTGACCCAGAGAGAGAAAAAAAGTGTACAACTTCAAAACAATAGTATTTTGGCCGAGATTTATAATAAGATATTATTTAAGATATTAGGCTTTTGATCTGAATTATATTATGAGGAGTTAGAATCCATTGATGGTAAATAGTGAGAATTTTAGATTCTAAGAATTTATTATTAGTATGTTAATATTTTAGTATTTTGAAACATGGTCTTGTTATGAGCCCAGGTAGGCTACGAACTCAGACTTTCCTGCTTTGTCTCCCAAGTGCTAGGATTATAGGTATGTATCACCATCTCTGGCCCTAGAATTAAGTTTCTAAAACTCAGAATATGTAAATACTCTTGTCAATCTATCCTTTCAACTAAGTAAATGTTTCATCAAGAAGTTTTTAGACACCAAAGACAAAAATAAATAGTCTCAGAACTATAAGATCCTACTTAAAAGATGAAAATGGCTGACCATGGTGACGCATTCAGCATTCCTTGCTCTCTCTACTTCCTCCCTGCTGTATACGATGACATGAGCTGGCTTCCTGTTCCTACCAAGCTTTTTCTGCCACAGTGGACTCAACCCTTTGGATCTGTGAGCCAAAATAAACTCTTTCCTTCTCTCCATTGCTCCTGGTGGAGTATTTCATCCCAGCAATGAAAAAGTAACTGATATAGTTTCCTTTCTAACCTTGGTTTGGAATAAAGGGCCCATTGTAGGTTTTGGAAGAAAAATGTGCTGGTACACTGCGTTCAAGTACTATTAGTTATCTTATTCTCTTGGACTCTTAAGAGGTACAAACTGTAAAGTGCCATGTGCCATGCTGGCCAGGAAGAGCAATGACGAGAGGTTCTTAGAGAAATATGCCTTGCAGACTCCTTTTTGGCAGCAAGCTTAGGATTGTCTCTGCCACCCCTGAGAGGCACATGTCTGGAGTCTAGGAATGCAATCTTTATAAAGGGACTTTCACGTATTGGTGGTTCCCAGCCTTCCATCCAGAGGCTGATCTCTCTTCTGTTCAGTTGGGTGGCCATGATTAGAGATAACATTTGCAGATTACATGTGTGTTACTTTTCCTGACAATGACCTTGAAAGTCCTCCACTGAGTGTTAGGGTCAGGATCCAGCAGTAGTGGCTCTGCCTTTGTCTTCTTGGTGTTTAGTCTTTGGCCCAGTCTGCTCAGATCAGATTGGTTGGAAACTCGGTTCTCCCATCTAGCACCTTCAGGTGTGCGTGCGAGAGTGCACGCATGCATAGATATGAGCACCAGATGAAAAATATATTGCTTCCCTAGTGACCACCATGGAGACATCTGAAATAATTGGGTACATTCTCTGTCTGCCTGAAGATAGGGAAGGGCCAGGTTTCAGCCTGTCCCTGCTCAGGGTGTGCGTGGTGACAAGGGTGCAGATGGAGCGCATGCCTCCAATTTGGGCAGACATGAAGCAAGGAGATGGCAATGCATGTATGCAGATGGAGCTGGGATTCAAAATAGTCCTGACAAGCTGCAGTGACGAGCCAGATGGAAAGAAGATGTGAACAACAGGATGTTGGACAGTCCAGCCTCAGCCCAGAGTGCAGGGACACTGGTTAACTACATCCCATGGGAAAAAAGCCTTGGGGGGTCTTCCTCAACCGTGTTTCTCTAGGTTCCTGGTGTGGTGCTTGGCTGAGTCCACACTCTGGAGGAAGATGGACATCCTACTTACAGGCCTCAAACTGAGTGAGAAATGTTCAGACTGGCTTGTTGAATTTCTGTGGCAATTGCACTGTTTGTTTTAATTGCTGACTGCTTAATTTGTGAAGCACGTTAAGATCCATTCTCCATGATGGGAATCCCCCTTCCCCTCCACTTCTCTCTCTCCCCATTATATCATTCTGAGTGAGAAAAAAAACCCAAAGCAATGTTTCCTATTATCTACTCTCTAGTCAACACACCACTTCTGGCACAAACTATATGGAGTAATTCCTGCATACCGATTCTCCAGAGCGTACCAACTTGGGTGTACCTTTTTAAATTCTGAAATAGTCTACCTAAAGATAGCATCAGACCCTGCAAGGTAAGGACTCAGTCTCGCAGAACTGTCCCCCCCACCAACCTCAGATCTGATCATAGGTTGCCTGTTCTACTGACCCACCGGCTATGAATTGGGATTCAAATAACTGCTCCTTGGTTTTGATGGTGAGCTGCAGCGGCCCATAGAACTCAGGAAAGCACTTGACTATGTTTACTAATTTGTTCATTAAGAATACAATTACAAACCTGGTGTGGTGGTACATGCATGCAATCCCAACACACTGGGGCTGGGCACAGGCAGGAGGATATCACTACAAATTCAAGGGCAATCTGATATGCCTAGCAAGTTCCAGGCCAGCCAGTGGTCCATAATGAGACCCTGTCTCAAATAAGCCAAAGAGGCAACAACAAATAGGATACAATAAAGGATACAATGAATAGTCAGAGGAAGCGAACCACAAGTTGAGGTTTGGTGGTGGGGGGGGGCAAGAGCAGGAAGTAGGGTGCACCAGCCTCTCGCACTCATATTTTCTCCATGATCCCTGTCTGAGTTATCATGGCATGGGCATGGTTGATAACATCCCTGGCTATTGGTGTCAACTTCTTCCTCTTTCCTAAAGGTTGGAAGTCCCAATCAACCAACCCCACAGCTGATCCCAACCAACCTCTGTGCTTATCCAAGAACAAAAAAAGTATCACCACATTAGAAAAAAAAAAAAAAAAAAAAAAAAGGCATTTCTATCAGGAATTTACAACAGTCTTAGGAATTCTGTGTCAGGGTCAAAGATCAAATATTAGAACAAAAAATGCCCCCGACACCCCAATCTACAAAAGCTTTTGTAGGAACTGCTCTCCGAGGCCAAATGTATATTCTTTCTCTCATAATATAAGTCAAGCAAACCCAGCTTTGGAAGTTATTCTTGGTCCTTTCTAGAACATGGATGGAGGCCTAGTACACAGCCCTCTGGCCCTCTTCTTCTTTGAGAGCCATCTCAAATTTACTTCCTCCTGCCAGAGTTACAGCCTTCAGCTGGGGTTGGGGGTGGGAACACAGCTGTATCCCCAAGTCTCCGATTCATAGTCTCTGGAGCTCATCCGGATTCCTCCTGCCTCCATCCCCGGTGACTCAACAGCTGTGGACAGTGGCTGGTGGGCTGATGTGCTTTGGCAAGTCCTCTTCCAGGCCCTGGCTCTGCGCCCTGGGAAGATCACAACACTTCCTATCTGGCCTCCCTCTCCTGCTTTCCCTCCAACTCTTGCTACTTAGAGGCCCTGACCTTTTTGGTCACCCTATCGTATAAGAAGCCACATGTCATGGAGTCTCTCTGACGGTTAGGAAGTCGCCTCCCTTCGGGGTGTCAAAGTCAAGTATGTGCTCTTGACGGCGCTCAATGTGTAAAGACAGGAATGGACCCAACCATCACTCCCAAAGGAAAGCCAGGTTTTCCTAAGAATCTTACCAGTGAAAGAGGGAAGTGGAACAGAGGTGATGTTTCCCTGGACATCTAGGATTTGTGAGTCCCTAATCAAATGATCTCACCTCCTGTATGACATGAGGGCCATTGGCACCCACTCCCAGGGTGTGACTACAAAGATGAAGCTTTGTAACAAATCTTAGCTCATGGTAGATGCTCAGGATCCAGAGTATTCTCTTCAACCTTTCTCATCAAGGATTTTTTTTTTTTTTTTTGAATCTGTTGTACTTACAACTGGAGAAGCTCCTGCCTCCAAGGGGAGTAGCATGGGGGTGGGCATCTCTCTAGTTTCTTCAGAATTCGCAATTCACACTTCAGACACTTGCCCTTTCTAGATCCCACTGCTCAGGTGCTGGGATTCTAGTGTGTGCGTGCATGCGCGCGTACCTGCAAGAACAAGGATGTGCAGGAAAGGTGCTGTTGGCCGCATACCTTGCTGGGGAACAACAACAGATTGCTTGCAGATAAGTTTGGCATCTGTAAATTGCCTGACTTCTGACAGATCCCTGTTGCTTTGGCAAAGACTGAGCTCCCATCCCTAAAACATCTCAAGTAGAGACCGTGGTGCATCTGGAAGGATTGCAGAGGAAGTCAGTCGAAAGAAGGTCTCTTCTGATACTGGTCTTTTCTTAATTGTAGGATGCCTTGGTTTAGCTCTTGAGAATGCCACCCCAGGGCGGGTATAGCTCAGGGATAGAGCATTCGACTGCAAAATGTCATATCAGGGCTGGAGAGATGGCTTCGTGGTTTAAGCACTTGCCTGCAAAGCCTAAGGACCCAGTTTCAATTTCCCACAACCCTGTAAGCCAGATACACAAGGCGGCACATGCATCTGGAGTTCATTTGCAGGGCTAAAGGCCTGGGTGCAACTATTCTCTCTCTATATATGTATCTGCCCCTCTATCTCTCAAATAAATAAGTAAATTTTTTTTTAAAAGATGGTATCTCAGGCTGGAGAGTTGGCTTAGCGGTTAAGGTGCTTGCCTGTGAAGCCTAAGGATCCAGGTTCGATTCTCCAGGTCCCGCATTAGCCAGCTGCACATCATGGCTCATGAATCTGGAGTTTGTTTGCAGTGGCTAGAGGCCCTGGAGCACCCATTCTCTCTCTCTCTCTGTCCCTCTGTATCTAATAAATAAATAAATAAAAACAAAAAGATGATATGTCAAATGGTGCACCACTGTGGTGACACAGTGTAACCTTGCTGCATCTTCACCCCTCAAAGAAGACTTGAGTCACACCTGAGCTCTGGAATCAACACCTGATGGGCTGGAAAGTTATCTAGGAATGAGGATTTTCATAAAAGGAGGTGAACATAAAATGTCCATTCTTTTCCTTAACATGGGGTACAAAATGCCACTGTGGAAAGAATCTGGCATAGCCCGCAGGGTACTATGCCTGAACGCCCACAGGGGCTAGGGCTTACCTATCAGCTCAGGTGGTACTGCCCACCAACTTGCCACCTTTTTATTCCCCCACATCAAACATTGTATTAGGCTCCTATGTGGGGCATGAAGACCCAGTGGAGTACTAGCCTCAGATTTAAGGCTAGCCCTCCAAAATGTATCATTAAAATGGGCCTTGGAAGAGAGACAGAAGCCTCCATTTCAAGTGTTGGAATTTTCGAGGATGACAAGCACAGCTCTCTTGTCTACCAAACTCACTCTACAGGGAGAGGGCTTTCTAAATAAGGGAAGGGCTGTGAGTGTGTGTGTGTGTGTGTGTGTGTGTGTGTGTGCGCGCGCATGTGCATGAGAGAGAGAGAGAGAGAGAAGAGAGAGAGAGAGAGAGAGTTTAAGTGATAGCTTCCAAATTCTTGTCTTCAGGCTCCTTTCTGAGCTCCAGACTTGCATATGCAGCTCTCCCTATGGATAGCTCAGCAAACTCAATATAGTAAGTAGCACTACTTGTGTGCTACCCTTCCCAACAGATCTGTTCCTGCTTCGGGGTTACCCAGCCACTGCATTCTTTTACAGGTAGCTGCTCTCGCCAAACCCTAGGGTGCTGATGAGGTGAAGAAGGGAGGGGGGAAGAACAAACAGGTGATCCTGGACTGCTCTTTACTCTGATCCTTCCTCCTTCTCCCACCTCAGCAGGTTTGGTGAATCCTATTCGTGTATCTGCCTCACTCCTTCTCTGGGGATGATGATTCCAGTCCAGGGAAAGGAAACATCATCCCTTCTTATGTGGGTTTGTATCCACGGCCTCTGGCTGTTCTTTATGATTCCACCTGGCTTCTTGTGGTCAAATAAAACAACCAGTTTTAAACCTCTCCTGCAGTTCTCCACTTCTTGTCATCATCTATAAGGCTTTGAATGTTCTGGCTCTTGTGTCTTATCAGTTTTATGCCACTTTCTGCCTGGTCTATGCTGAATCTAGCCACAGTGACATCCTTTCCATGTTTCAAGCCCACTTAGTTCCACACTAGGGATTTTGGACCTGCTTTTCATGTGGCATAAATATACATGTTTGGCTTTTTAAAAATTTTATTTATTTATTTATTTGAGAGAGGGGGCAAGAGAGAGGGAATGAGGCAGATAAAGGGAGAGGGAAAGAGAGAGAGAGAGGGAATGGGAATGCCAGGGTCTCCAGCCACTGAAGGCGAACTCCAGATGTACACACCACGTGGATACTGGTGAATTGAACTTGGGCCCATAGGCTTTGTAGGAAAGTACCTTAACTGCTAAGCCATCTCTCCAGCCCCATTCTTGGCTTTTTTGCATGACTGTCTCCTTAGTCTTCAAAATTGCTTTCCTAAGGCCTTACCTTAGGAAAGGTAATGGCCTTTTCAGGGATGCCTTTTCTGACCCTCTGTTTAAAACCCAGTAGCTTTCTCTCACCTGACTATTTCCTTTATCACACCCAGAGCATCAATTCTCTTACTTATGTATTTGTCTTTCACTCTGTTTTTATTTAATATCCCTTCTTCATGAATGCAGGGGACCTCTTGCATATAAATGTAAGTAACCTCTTTGAAAGTAGGGATCTTATTATTTTTGTTCCTCATCATTTCCGTAGAACTCAGAACGGTGTCAGGCATATAGGAGGCCCTAATAAATATGTGTTCAATGTGTGGTCAACTAAATGTCAGTGACACATTCAGGAGTTAGCATTACTCCTTTTCTTTGGACCTGTTATGTCTTTGCACACAGCTGACTGGGTTCCAGCTCTGGCTCAGCCTGGTTCCATGAAGACTGATGAGTCTTCTAACACTCAAAGCCTTAGTTTACCCATCATAAAATAGAGATTTTGACTTAGAGGATGTGCAAGGGCTCTTTTAGAATTTTCAAGTTATGATTTCATGAACTCTGCAGCCAACATAGGCAGGGAATAGTAGTCTTCAATCTCATTTAATAAAAAATTAAATTTCATTAAACATTAATTTTATTAAGAAAATCTCAAAATTCTCTTAACAGTCTTCTACTATTTGATCTAGTAGAGTTATTGCTTCTGTTCTCCTTGACAAAACTACTCTTTGCAAAGTTCAGCAGTGTTCATGTGGATGTTTCTGCTGCCCTCTGGGAAGGAG
Source organism: Orientallactaga sibirica (assembly GCA_036365145.1). NCBI lineage: Eukaryota > Metazoa > Chordata > Mammalia > Rodentia > Dipodidae > Orientallactaga > Orientallactaga sibirica. Next base: position 2,976,935 of record JAEOAD010000031.1, on the reverse strand, counting down.
ACTTTTGAAGCAGTAGAACTGTCACACAGGCGCTTTTATTCCCCACTTGTCCTGTTTCAGAGAACAATTTTGGTAGAATAACACCCCTGACTCTTCCTTATTTCTTGTTTTTTTTTTTTTTTAAGATTTTAAAATTTTTATTTATTTATTTATTTATTAGGGACAGAGAGAGGGAAAGAGAGAGAGTGAGAATGAGCGTGCCAGGGCCTCACGCCACTGCAAACGAACTCCAGATGCATGTGCCACCATGTGCATCTGGCTTACGTAGGACCTGGAGAATTGAACTGGGGTCCTTAGGCTTTGCAAGCATGTACCTTAACCACTAAGCTATCTCTCCAGCCCTCTTTTCCCCTATTTCTTATTCCTTCCTTCCCAAGCAGGGTGAGAGGTCCCAGATGGGGGCATCATGATTCTTGATCCAAGTGTTTTGATTGGCTAGGACTAAGCACTAGGAAGTCACTTCCTTCCCCACTTCTTTCCTTGACTCCTTCAAGGCAGACATTCTGGAAAACTCTGCATCCTTCAGCTTCTCTGGGATGGGGCTGGGTGGCATAATGGTAGTGAGTCCAGTGCCATCAGATCCAAGGCACAGTCCATAGAGGCTGTCCTGACTTCCCAAAGACCCCAACCATGTGGACTTAGATGCAAATGTATGAGCTTTCCATAGACTAAATGGAGCTTTCCTGCAAAACTCAGATTTAAGTGTGCTTTTATGAAAAAATACCAAAGGTTACGAGTCTCCAAGGTAGTACACTAAAATAGTTGAAGAGTGGTTATTTATTGTGAGTGGTGGGGATGATGGGTGACTTTTGTTGCCTTTTTTAATGGTCTGCATTTTCTAAAGTTCCTCCAAGGAGTATGTGTTTCTGTAGTAGTAAGGGAAAAAATTGTTTCCCAATTTTTTCCAAAAAAAAAAAAAAAAGAAAAGAAAAGAAAAAGGAAAAAGTGAGGAAGGAAAGAAAATTCTAAAAGCATGGGTTTGCAACATAAAACTTAAACAGGTTAACTACTGTCAGGCTGAATTACTGGAGGTCAGAGGGACAAGGAAGGGACAGAGGGCTGATGTTGGGGAATTGTACCATGTGTGTTGATTTGAGATTGACCAGTGTTATATTCTGGTCCAAGGGCGCCTCAGCACCTGTGACGCCTCCTGGACCTCACTTTGTTTCTTTCCAAGAGAGGACACATCTCTCTTTCTTCTTGGCACAGATTGTGGTGGCAGATTGGGTTAGAATATTCCCTGTGGATTCTGCCTCTAGTGAATCTTTACTGTTGCCTTATTTGTGACCAAGTGACCTTGCCTTTCAGACCACAGCAGAGAAGTCTCCTGGAGCCTACTTCCTTCCTGAGTTTGCACTTTCTCCTCAAGGAAGCTTCCTAGAAGATACCACAGGGGAGCAGTTCCTCACGTATCGCTATGACGACCAGGTAACAGCACTATAGAAGGCTTTGTCAGCTGCCAATGGGCATAACGCTGCATCTCAAAAACACTTTGAGCATAAGCCATGTCTTCCTCTGAGCAGAGCTAGCACAATAGACCGCTGACACCCTGGGAGAGTCTCAAGACCTGTGGCAGCCAGTGACTTTCTACACTTTGGATAGCTCTGGCTCTACCTGGAACATTGGCACTTTGTCTTTTTTCTGTTGGAAATAGATCATATTTTAGCTATCATTAAATTTATTCCCCCATGCTGAAATGATCTGAGGATTCTATTTTCTGATTGGGCATTTTACCCTCTTCGCTTTTACTTCATTTTTTTTGGAAGCACCAACAGTTTTATTCTCTAAACCCATTTCTCAGACAGGAACAAACCGTGTATGCCCCTGTCTTTGGGTGCCTGTGTGTACATGTATGTGTGTATATGTACATGCGTATGTTTTAAACCACTTTGTGAAGGCTAACCCAACCACACTTGGCTGGGCATTTATAGCTGTGACTCCTTCCCATCCTCATTCCGCACTGTTAACAACGTTTAAGATCATGCATATCGTTGACTTCTTTCCCAAACTGAAAACCAAGAGCATCAACTTTGCCAAATGGATAGGTTCCTAACTGAAAGCCCGACTCTCTGGGGCAATAGAGTACACTGTGGTGGGATTTAAAGCCACACGGGACCTTGGTAGCTCTGGCCACCTCAAGCCCAAGTGGAGAGGAAGAGTGGGGCACAGTCACCTTGTCATGGCTCCCAATGGTGTAAAGGACCCAGTGAGTGATTGAGGTCAGCTCTAATGTCATTAGCCATGGAGTCCAAGGCCAGCACATTTTGGTCTTATATAGGCAAAGACTACTTAGGCCATGGAAGACATTATTCAGAAAAAGCAGCTCTGAGAAATGTCATCTGCCAGTCAGAGGTGCATGTAAAATGGAATGGCACAAAGCAGGACCCAGCTCTTGTCTGACCTGTGGCTGACTGGAGTGCTGGGAGGACTGAGAACTTGCGGTGCAGGCTAACGACTGGAGCAGGGTTGTAGGTAGAGAAACCTAGTGCCCAGGGCTCTGTTTCTTTCTGCTTCTCGAGGCTCTTGTGACTGACCTTCCCTCCGGAGGTTTAGCCCTGCATCTGAAGTTGGGCCACAAGACAGGACTGGAACCCAGCAGATTGCCTGTAGGCAGAGAGCTATATAGATCATTGGGGTATGGGTTAGACAAGATCAATTATTTTACATTGAAAAAACTTCAACATTCAGTAACTTCCTCAGTTACTTGAAAAAAATGAGTGCATAGGGCTGGAGAGATGGCTAAGCAGTTAAGGTGCCTGCCTACAAACCCTAAGAATGCTTGTTCAAATCTCCAAGTCTCACATTTAGCCAGACGCCAAAGTGCCACAAGCACGCAATGTCACACACGTGCACAAGGGGAGCACACATCTGGAGTTCATTCACAGGGTCTGAAAAGGCCCTGCTGCACCCATTCTCTCTCTGTCTCTTCCTCTCTCTCTCTCTCTGTCTTTTTCAAATTAAAAAAAAATGAGTGCATGAATAGTGATCTGCAAAATGGCTGAGTGGGCTAATTGTGTATTTATGTCTTGTTTGAGCAAAGTCTTGTGTTCTCTGCTATGTATGCCAGGCTAGCTGGCCCACAAACTTCCTGGTATCTCTTGTCTTTGCCTCTCATTTGGCCTTAGGCATTCGGGGATTATTGTGTACTTCTGAGGCCAGCTTTACATAGGTGCTGGGGATCCCAACTCAGGCTGTCATGTTTGCACTTTTACCCAGAGTCATCTTCCCAGCCCTCCAACAGGTTTTCATATGAGAACTGCAGAGAAATCAATTGAGAAGCAGTAAAGAATAAAGCAGGGCGTCTGGAAAATAGCTATGTATTTTATAATTAAAGTATGGCTAATGCCTTCTCCAGGTTCCAGAGGTATATTATATTTAATATCATAACAATATAAAAAGCTAAAAAAGAAGGAAACTGGTCTCTGTTAGTCTTCTCAAAAGGTCTAAAGAAGATCTTAAAAGTGTGTGGCATGCTGTGGAAATTTTATCCTAGGAAATGTCGTTCCAAAACACCCCAGTGAATATCATATGAAACTATTCCGTGTTGCCTCCACAGTGTGTTTCTTTTCAGGAAAAAAATAAGGTCAAAGAAAACAAGCCAATAATAGCACCCAAAATTCTCTACAAACAGCAAGGAAAACAGGACTTTGTCCTAAACAAACTATCTCCTCAAAAAACATTAATATTTAATCTTGTGGACACTGTTAGCCCATCCCCAAACCCTGATTCTCTTTCCTCTTAGGCACTGTTGAAAAGGTAGAGGCATCAAGTATGATCCAACTCAAAAACAAAAACAAAAACAAAAACAAAAACAAAAAAACAGGGCTGGAGAGATGACTTAGCAGTTAAAGCACTTACCTGCAAAGCCAAAGGACCTAGGTTTGATTCCCCAGTGCTCACATAAAGCCAGATGCACAAGATAATACATGAATCTGGAGTTCATTTGCAGTGGCTAGTGGCCCTGGTATGCCCATTCTCTCTCTCTCTCTCTCAAATAAATAAAATATTTAAAACCAAACAAACCCTTTATCCTACAGCCATGTGACAAACCATTAAGATCAATTTAGAACATAGGCTCTGGAGTCACACCACTTTAGGTTCATGTTCGAATACTAGATTTGCCATTTCACTTTCTGTGAAACTTTGGGACAAGTTACTTTGCTTCTCTGAACCTTAGTTTTCTCCTCTGTGGAGGGGAGATATTGATGGAATCTTCCAGATGGAGATGTTGTTCTGAGGACTTCAGGATGATCACTTATGCAGGTCTCCTCACACTGTGTAAGCACTTAGTTCAGCAATTGTTAAAAGTAGTAATATGAGTGTTAAACTCTCAGCTCAGAGAATCTCAGACATGGTCATGCTAAAGGCAAAAACGAAGCATAGTTTCCATTTACATCAGGGGGCTGCATAACATTTTAAATTAAGTTATGTTGAGGAATAGCCCGCATAATGTCAAATGTAGACATATTTGAATTGTGGAACTTAGTGAACTTTTAAATATTTTTGCACCTGTGGCACTGCTATGGAAGAATAGAACATTGTTAGCACCCTACAGGGCCTCCACACCCTTTACTAATCAATCTCTCATCCTATAAGGTCAAATACTTCTGACTTCTGTCCCTGTTGCCTTTGCCTACTCTTTTCATTTTAATTTCATATAGATGGAATCTTATGGCACATACTCACCTGTGCCTGGCTTCTTTCATGAATCTTTGTGTCTGGATGAATAAACCAAATCGTTTTTTTTTAAATATTTTATTTTTATTTATATATTTGAGAGAGAGAAAAGAAAGAGAGAGAGAGAGAAGGAGGGAGGACGAGAATGTGTGCAGCAGGCCTTTCTGCCACTGCAAATGAACTCCAGATGCATGCACCACCTTGTGCATCTGGCTTACGTGGGTCTTGGGGAATCAAACTGAGGTCCTTTGGCTTTGCAGGCAAGTGCCTTGACCACTAAGCCATCTCTCCAGTCCCTCGACCAAATCTTTGATCCAACCAGTCCAGCTGTCAGTTGTATCTTTGGAACAGACTGTCACACTCTGGACCAAACTCCTACAAACTGGGTGGCATGCCACATTGATTCCACACAGAAATTTCCAGATTGCTCCTTGAGGTTTGCAGGACAGTCATTCCAGAGATTCCATACCTGAGGAAGTGGGGTGGGGGTGGGGGTGATACATCTGTGGTGAGTGCAGCATCTGTGAGCATTGCCACCCAGGCAGCTCTGTGCTATCAGGTGGCTTGGGTACCCACCTGCTGAGTCTGCGTGTATGTGCCAGAGGTGGTTTGCTATCGCAGTAGCTGGACTCTAGGGGACAAAGTGAGGCTGGTTCTGAAGTTGTTGGGACAGAAGTGGCTTCATGAAGCTCTTTCTCCCTATAAAAGGATGATTTGATAAAATAGGAAATAGGTGGATGATGTATAGACATTGGTGTTCTTAGACAAAACTCCCACAGGACTTTTGAAAGTATTTTATCCTGGCCACATTTTCACAAAGATCTTCAGGTCACTCTTCAAATGTCTCCTGGATTAGGTGCCTGGAAAACTAATAACTCAGAGGCCGGTAAAGCACAGCTGTGATGTCGGCTGCGTTTAATGAGACGCGTAAAAGCCACACTGTGGGTTGGCTCAACCAGGCCTCCTCAGGCAGCCTTAGTCTTGCTTCAGCCTCTAATGAGCTTGTAATTTAACACAGTTATTTTACATCTCTTGTCCTCAGATTTCTGAACTGTTTAACAAGAAAACACCAAAGCATGAGGGTTTTGCAATCTGCACTCGTTCCACTCTCAAATAGTATGCTTTTGAAACCACAAAGTGAATAGTCCACGTTGCAGTGTTAATTGGATCATTCTGATTACCAAGAAAGGCTTGCCAGCAAAGCAGTGGACTGTTACTTAGAGAATTATAGAATTCTACAGCTGGTGGAGACTTGGGCCCAAACACTTCATTTTACAAGTCAAGAACACAGAGGCTCTGACTGTGCAAATGACTTACACAAGGACATCCAGATAGTTCCATGAAAAACTAAAACCATTGCAGACCAAACCCCTGTTGTGCCCTCCCAGGCTATCTTCAGCTGCCTGTCTCAGAATTGCCTAGAAAATTATATCCTTTTCTAAAAATCTTGATTCCACTGATGGTCATGAGAGCTTTGGGGTCCTTAATAAACCACAGAGAATGATTTCGTATTAACGGATTGCTTTATCGGCTCAGACTCAGCAACTTCAAGAATTTGGGGTTAGCTATGCTCAGAGCATCTTTTAAGCATACCATCCCTTGCCAGTTTTTAATAGGAATCACAATGGTTTCAAAGTCTCAGCACAATGCAACTCAGTAGTTGGAATCAAAAGGGCACCACATCCCCATTGGTTAGCACATCCTTGGAGTGAAATCATTGCAGCACTTGGTAGCACTGGGCATACGAAGTAGAAAGCAATAGTTTGGGGGCACTGGCTGTGAGGGGTGTGTTAAAAACAGTCATTACCAGGGCTGGAGAAATGATTTAATGGTTAAGACGCTTGTTTGCAAAGCCTAAGGACTCATATATGACTCTCCAGGTCCCACACAAGCCAGATGCACAGTGATGCCAGTACAGAAGGTCACACATGCGCACAAGGGGGCACGTGTGTCTGGAGTTTGATTACAGTGGCTGGAGGCCCTGGCAGGCCACTTCTCTCTTTCTCATATAAAAAATAAAAATTAATTTAAAAAAAATTTAAAAATGGTTATTTCCAGCCAGTCTCCAGGGGAGATTCTTTTGTCATTCCTCATGGTGGTTTTGGAGTTTTGCCCACCAAAGACCTGCTCATTGCTGAGTGTCTGTGCTGGGAAACAGTGTCTGGGGTTCTGTATAGAGCTTGTGTTCCCCTTCCCCTGACTGAGCCAATGCTTGTGGAGTGTGGCTCTGGGTCTCTCTTGCAGACAGGGGGATGATGAGCTCTTGCTCCATCCATACCTTACTTGTTTTGTGTTTCCTGGTGAGAGGACTTTTTTTTTTTAAGCTGTTACAAACATTTTTATGTGGATATTCTGTCATTTTTCTTTGGTTCACTTCACATCTATTTTAGGGGAGGAAAAATGTGGAAGGCATGTCACCCCACACTTGGTGGATTATTGCACTGGCCTCTTTCTGGTTGCTAGTCACAATGACAGATGACCTGGAAATTCTGCCTCATGTGATTTCCCATTGTTTGCGAATGTATCTACAATGTTGTATGTGCATGTCAGTGAAACGCCAGCCTGATCACTTTTAGGCTATAAGCCAGCCATCCAAAGGCACAAAAGGCCCCAAGAACATGAATTCTGAGCAGTCAGGGCAAAGCTAGATGTTCAATTGATGGAGGGTTTTGGGTTTCCAAAAATTAACAAGGGATAAATCCCAGTAAAGTAAGCTTGGAGCCATTTATAGGGAAACTACTTTGGTTTCACATTGGAGAGCCTTTTAAAAATTGGTCTTTTGGGCTGGAGAGATGACTTAGGGGGTTAAGGGGTTAAGGCGCCTGTTCGATTCTCCAGGTCCCACGTTTAGCCAGACACAAAGTGATGCAAGAGTGCAATGCCGCACTTGCCCACAAGGGGGTGCATGTATCTGGAGTTTGTTCACAGTGGCTGAGAGGCTGCTGGTGCTCCCATTCTCTATCTGTCGTCTCTCTCTCTCTCTCTCTGGTTCTCTCCCCCCAAAAAAAATTGGTCTTCTTTCTCTGTCTGCCTCTCTCTCTCTCTCTCTCATAACTAACTAACTAACTAAATAAATAAATAAATAAATAACTAAATAAATAAAAATGTTTTTTAAAAAGAGGGCAAGAGAGATGGCTTAGTGGTTAAGGCACTTGCCAGTGAAGTCAAAGGACCCAGGTTCAATTCCCCAGTACCTATGCTAAGGCAGATGCACAAGGTGGCACATGCACCTAGAGTTCATTAGCAGTGGCTAGAAGCCCTGGCCACCCATTCTCTCTCTTTCTCTCTGCTTCTCTCTCTCTAAAATAAATGAAATTTAAAAAAAATTATTTTTTATTCTTTTTTGGAGAGAGACACAGAGAGAGAGAGACAGAGAGAGAGAGCAAGAGCGAGAGCAAGCGAGCGAGGGAGAGAGAGAGAGAGAGAGGAAGACAGATAGAGATGGGCGCACCAGCAGTGTCTCAGCTGCTGAGAACGAAATCCAGATTCGTGCGCCCCCTTGTGGTCAAGTGCGGCATTGCACCCTTGCGTCACTTTGCATCTGGCTAAACGTGGGACCTGGAGATTGGAACCAGCATTCTTAGGCTTAGGAGGCAGGTGCCTTAACCCCTAAGCCATCTCTCCAGCCCGAAAATTTTTTTTTAAAAATCTGTCTTCATGTCTCTATCCTCTCTTACTCTTATCTTGTAACTCTTTTCTCTCTCTCTCTCTCTTCCACCCCTCCCCTGTGGCTCCAGGGACAGAGCCTGTGACAAACTTAGCAGTCATGTTGTCTCTTCTTAACCATGATCAAGTACATTCAAGATTATTTTCCAAATTTAAGTGCCTTTAACTATGTCTTGCTCTCAGTGAGCACTTGATGTTCAAATTCTTGATGTCCTTGCTCCTCTCTCCCTCCCTCCCTGTCCTTTCCTTCGCTCCTTTATTGGGCCTCAAACCCCAGGCCCTGCACATGCTGACCAAGTGCTTGCCCACCGTCTCCTATATCCCAGCTCCTTTTTGAATTTAATTTTGAGACAGGGTCTCCTGGAACTAAAAGAACTCCTTGATCTTATTGATCCTCCTACCTCAGCCACCCAAGTAGCTAAAAGTACAGATCTGCACCATCAGGCCCAGCATGTGCTTCTCTCTTCTGCTGATTTCTAATCCTTAAATTAACTGCTGGGATCTCGTCCAACTTTCTTCCTCTTCACTTGAAACAACCATCTTAATTTTAAAGTTTCAGTTCCTTTCCTGAAGTTGCAGTGGAGTCTGTATTTGTAGGCATCAGCATTAGTGTCATCGTAGATGGCTGACCTTTCTCCGTCCTTCCCTGGATGTCACTGACTGTCTGCTTATGTGACGACTTATTTCAAAATGCCTAGCCAATTTGTGTTTTCTTATTTTCCGCTGCCAGGGGTGCAGATGGCTGGATGTGTGGCCCTGACAGGCCCCCGGATTCAGAGCTTATCATAGTTGAAAGGAACCCATTGATCAGTCGGGCAGACCAGGCTCTGGAGAAGGACTATACCTTGTCCAGGATCTCACAGCCAGATGTAGCGATGCCAGGTGCCTGTTCTCTGCCCTTAAGTTCAGTTAAGACATTTTTACATCTAATCTGTGGGCAGGAAAAGTATGAGAGAAATGTTTGAATGAATTTTTTTTTAAACTAGTAATAACAATAATATATTAATAATGAAGTCTTTGTGTAGTCTTGCTTCTAAACTTCTTTTGAATGTCATCTCTCTTAGGCTATTATGCCAGACCTAATCTTCCTTTTCCTTATTTGACTATTGATTTATGCATTCTTTCTAAGGAGAAGAAGTCTGTTTGCTGCAAGTACATCTTTCTCAAAGGAACTTCTTCCCAACTTTTCATGGATATCTTGGCCAGGAGCTTCCTTGTGGTTAAACTGTTGGCAGGCATCAGGAATATCACTTGAGATTTCCAAGTTATTTATGTAATAGTTTTTAGCTTGGAAAGCATCTAACAACTTCTGAAATTTCTGGTAAAGGAAGATGGACACAGCCCTCAGGTCTACAGAGTCTTGCCATCTTTTTCACTGATCAAAGTGAACCCCTTTCATGATCTTCACACAGAAGATTTTCCATGTCATTCCTGGCCTGTGTGTGTCATGCTGTACAGTACCAAGCCATTTAGGTTTGAATAGCTCATTCTTTTGTTAGTGAGTAATCTTGGTCAAATATAGCTATTCTCCTTAAATATTCCAAAGATTTAATGACCTGACAAGAGAGCAAGCTTATGTTCTGCTCATAGAGGAGAAGAACATGCTAATTGGAGTAACATGTACTCCATCCCAACTCAGGCACATGGTAAACACATAAACACCGAACACGTGACATGTTGCTGTAATTGGCTTTGGCCCATCAGGACTCTGAATTTCACTATCTTTGAGCTTTTCACAAATTGGTTATTTCTCAGGGTTGAATGAGTTAGTCTGTTAGTCTAGTGTCAATATCTGGCTCTTGGATTATATAGACAATGCTCTTTCAGCGATCCTTTTAATTTTTTCATTAAGTAGAAACTTTATATGGACACATCATGTGTTGGTGCTATCATTTCCCTCCTCCTTGCCCCCATTTCACTGAGGGCCCTCCTCAGTGGGATTACTGGTATTCACCAAGGAGTTGTGAGAGCAGCAGTCAGTCATTGTGTGTGTGTGGGGGGAATGCCTCTGGATAGTCCCTCCCACCCTGTGGCTCTTAGAATCTTTCCACCCCCTCTTACACAAAAATCCCTGAGCCTTGGTGGGTAGGTTTGTTTTTTTTTTCCTTTCCTTTTTTTTTTTTTTTTTTTTTGTTTTGTTTGTTTTCGAGGTAGGGTCTCACTCTAGTCCAGGTTGACCTGCACCTCACTATGTAGTCTCAGGGTGGCCTCAAACTCACAGCAATCCTCCTACCTCTGCCTCTTGAGTGCTGGGATTAAAGGCGTGTGCCACCACACACGGCGGTGGGTACATTTTAAATCTACTTTAGCGTTAAGCTCTCAGCAGCTCTTCTGGATTTCTGCTTTTTCACATTTTGAGTATCCTCAGTGTCTTTAGCCACCACCCTAGCGCAAGTTGTCATGCTTACTGTGGAAGCAGCATGCTTGCTCATCTTGTCAATTCTTCTGTGGTTTCACCTGACCCTTGCTGACGTGTGAGAGATGGTTCACCTCCAGCCAGGGAGTCCTCAGGTTTCACTGCCTTCTATAGCAGAAAAACAGATTCTCCAATGCAGAGGGAGGTCAGCACAAGTTAAAGGGGCTAAACATAATTTGTTAAGAGAGATTTTAATGAGTGTAGCCTCTCTTTTGGCCAAAGACTAGTGGGAACCTCTTATCTGAGTCCATTATCCTGGAGTCCATAGGATTCTGATGTGGTTGCCAGTCCCAGCTATGGGCTCCTTTCCATTGAATGGGTCTCTTAGCCAATCAGAGAGCCATTGGCTGCCTACCTAGGCTGTGTGCCACTATGTGTACATGTTGTCAGGTTGATTGCATTCATATAGCAGTGTCCCCTGCTTGCTCACACGTTGTTGGCCTTTTCCCCCCAGTAGCTCATGTAACGTTTCCAGCACTCTATGGGCTAACACTCTGGGAGCTGGCTTCCTTCCCGAATCCAGTCAGATCATTTGATGTTTTGTATTGGCAGCATGTGGTGTCTTCAGCAATAGGGTCTGACCTTTTACCTCAGGTGGGTAATCAAGTGCTTTGATAGAACCCTGTCATGTTTTGGGGACCTTGTAGGTCTTTCTGACCAATGTGGATTATCACTGATTTCTGGAACTGGGAGTTATGAGCCAGAAGCAATTGTTTTAGGCTTAGGCTTCATCCCACCCTCTCTGGGGTCCTTCTTACTAGATGATCCCTCCCCCCATACTCCTAATGAGGGTTAGATCTTTTAGTCTGCTATCAAGGAGGAAGGTTTCTGTGGCACCAGTTCATTTTGGTTTTAGTTTTGTGTATAACTCCTCTGCCCTCCCATTCCCCTCCTCCCATTTTACACTGGCTTTCTCATTTGACGGTACTGGGTAGGTGGTAACAATCAAGATAATTCCAATACTCTCCCACAACAGTTACAACTGCTAAGACACATGTCTTATCTGGACAGGTCCCTTGCTTCCTGTCCCTAGAACATCCCTCCTCTCCGACATCAGGCTATTCCCTACTCAACGATTCTCTGAGTCTTCTAATACTTTGAAGACTAGGTTATGTTTTTCAATAGTCATTTATTTGTGCACACACACACACACGTGTGTGCTTCAAGGTTTCTTCTTGCCAGACATATGTGTCACTTTGTGTGACAGCCTTTATGTGGATAGTGGGGAACTGAACCTGAGCCTACAGGCTTTGCAGGTAAATGCCTTTATCACTGAGCCGTCTCTCCAGCTCTGCAACTAGATTATTTTGAGCAACTCAGCTGTTATTCATTCATAGACCCAGAGGAGTGGGACCTCTGTTCTCCACCATGTCCTCTTTGCCACTCTCTCTTCATGCTTTGTTCCGAGTCCTCTTGTTTTCCCCTTTGATATTGACTTCCCACCTCAATTCCTTCCGTTGTTCTTTCATGATCAATAAATCCATGTCCCGACTTCTCATTACCTGCTTCAGGCCTTGACCATGCTTTTATCACCCGGAGACCACTCTTGCTCCACTTCCAGGCTTCATGAGGCTAAGGCAGAAGGTTGACCTTCTCCGAGATTCTGCTTCCTGGCCAGACTTCTTTCCTCTCACTACTTCTCCTTGGAGGCTCATGTCACCCACCTAGATCACTGATCGGACACTATCTGTTTCCTCTAAAGTCCTGACATCGTGCTGGGGCTGTTCGGGGATCACTATGTGATAAGCCAAGCTTCTCACCATGCTCTTTGTTTCTGGATCTCCCTGATTCCTTTGACTTTCCCTCATCCTCTACTGCGGACACCCATTCCAGCCATTAAACTCAGACCTTGTCATGCTTCAGGTAACACTGCCATAGAAGCATCAGATTCCTGTAGCCTCTCTTGAAGTTAAGCGCCCCCCTTTTTATACCCTCGCATGCTCCCTCCTACTACATGTCTACTGTTTGGCCTCAAACAGATGCCGAGTTCTCTCATCCCTCAGTTTCTCTGAGGTGATCTGGTATGTCTACATGTTTGTTTCTGCTCTTTTCTTTAAAAAAAAAATTATTTATTTACTTGCAAGCAGAGAGAGAGAGACAGAGAGCAAGAGAGAGACAGAGAGAGAATGGGCGTGCTAGGGCTTCTAGCCAAATGAACTCCAGACACATGTGCCCTAGTCTGGCTTACGTGGGTCTTGGGGAATCGAACCTAGGTCCTTTGGCTTCGTAGGCAAACACCTTAACTGCTAAGTCACCTCTCCAGCTCTGTTTCTGCTCTTATATGCTAGATTTCCTGGGGTGCTAGCTGAGTACAGCTTGATAAGTGGATCTGTACAATGTATGGCCTCCTCTGTTTCATGCTCACATGGCCTTCTGAACTCTATATAGAAAGTCACCCATCCATGAATGCAGCCTCCATCAGTGAGAGCACCTCACTCTCACCTCTGATTGTTTCTGGTGCTTTACTTTGGCCACTCTCATCATCACCTCTGACTAGGCAATTTTCTGCTACTGAGGGCACGCTTCTGTTAAATGAATGCCAGCGTTCTGTTCTCTCGGACATAGCCAAGGGAGTGTGCTTTAAGATCAACAAAGATAAGTTGCTTTGCTATGCCAGGCAAGGAAAGATGTCCCCAAGTCTCTCCAAGCTCAACTTGGAAGGATTAGGTATAAAAGTAATAATGGAATTTTCCCTCATCGCGAGGGATTTAAGGAATTATGTTTTGATTGGCTTTTTTTAGAGTTTGGAAACATTTTCTTTCCTTTGGCCAATTCCAGCCTACATCACAAAAGTACAGACATAATTTGCAGAGTGGCTCCTAGGGGCTAAGGCTTTGGGGAGCTCAGGTCACTTTGTGGATGCTTTTCTGTGGTCATTGTGGGGGTTTTAATACTCTGGATTGTGCTTCCTCAATTTTGGACGTTAGAGAGCTAAAGGGGATCTTGACAAATCTTCCCAGTGGTGGGGAAAGTGGCCCTCTGTTCTGGGTGCTGTAGGTGAGGTGAAGAAATCTCCCAGTGGCATCCATTGTAACTGCTTTCTGCTTTAGTTACGTTTTGTAATACTTTGAGTGTGAGCCTTAGGTAAACCCTGTGCCAGTGATGTTTTCCTAGGCTGACACAGTCACAGTTTTGATCTCACCTTTTGGCTTGGACTTTACTGTCCACTCTTGATCTGGGCTTTTCCATTAAGATCAGTGCTCTGAGGTCTGGGTTCCTTTAACCGTTGAGCTTGGTGAGACATCCCAGGAGCACATGGAATACAGGTGTGTAGCTGTCAGAGACGCTGCACTGGACCCTCTCTTTGCAATGCCAGCCAGCAGAGGTCTAGGCCAGTTATCATGAGCGAAGCTTCCATGTTTCCTCTTCCTTCCTGTGGCTCTTCCTCCACTGCAGTCATGGCACAGCTCACTCTCTGCTCTGGCACCCTGCTTCTCTCTCCTGAGATACCATTTCACACTTCCTCATCCTTCAGCTCAGTTGCCACTACTCAGATGCCATCCTTATCTTCACTTCCCACCACCAGTTCTACTTCCTAGGTGAGACAAGACCTTTCTTTTCCTTTCTCTCCCTTCTCTCTTCCTTCCCTTCTTCATTATGTTTTTTTTTTTTTCATAACCTTCATGGGTGGTGGTTGGATGTATGGTGACACTGCATTCAGGTCAGTTTCAATTTCTGGTATGAGTCTGGAAGACTTACAAACCCACAAATCCTATGGGCATATTGTATCATGAACTGTCTCAAGAAAAAACCAACAAACAAACAAACCAACCAACAAACAAACCAACAAACAAACAAACCCAGGGCTGAGTTTGGATCATCTCCTTGTTGAGTCTCATGCCCCCAGAGTCGGTAGTGATAGCCTACGACAGTGACTGATGACCTTCCATATTGCAACTTCCTAGAAACCACTTCAATTACAACCACGGTTCTGCACATGTTCAAACACATGGTTGTTTTGGACAGGATTCTATTTCCAGTAAATAACGTGTGGCAGCTTCCATGAACATGTTTCAGCTGTGTGAGCACTACCATCCATAACATCTGCCTTCCTTCCCAAGCTGCATTTAACTCGTTGAGTATTTTCTTCCTCAAGTCTTCCATCATTCCCATCAGATTCTCATCCATTCCCTCTCTGCTCAAGCACAGTGGTCATTTCCTCCAGTCTCTTTCATTAGGCTCAGTGCCTCTTAAGGGCAAGGACAATGTCTCGTCATCACTGTTGCCCAGATCTCATATAGCATAAGCTGTGTGGACATATGCTTGTTCAAGGGTATATCTTTTGGGGCTGGAGAGATGAGTCAGTTGGTAATGTGCTTGTTACACAAGTATGAGGCCCTGAGTTTCATCTCTAGCATACAAAAGCCAGGCACAGCAGTACACACCTGTCATCTCAGAGGGATGGGGAAGTGGAGACAGGAAGATCTATGTATGGGTTTTTCTGGCCAGCTAGGCAAGACAGTTGGTGATTTCCAGATTCAGTGAGAGAGCTTATCTAAAAAAACAAGATGGAGACCAATTGAGGAAGATACCTAATATTCACCTTTGGCCTCCACATACATGTTCACATTTGGGCACATGTACCTGTGCAGAAACAAACATACAAATCCATGCACAACACACACACACACACACACACACACACAGACACTCACAGATTATTCTGTTTGTCAAGAATTTTAAGTGGGTCCTATATCCTCCTTTGAAATTGTTCAGCTAGCAGACTGTAGTTAAGCCCCACATGACTTAGCCTTAGTTTACATGTCTTGATTTACCCTTTATTTTTCTCTTGGTGTGCCCTGGACTGTGTCCAAAACAGGGCTTCAATCCCTGCTCCTTCCCATGTGGCCTGTGTCAGTCCTGTGTATAGAAAGCTCTTCAGTGAATGTCTGCATCTGAGTTTGAGGTTCTGTCTCCTCAGGAACTGTCAGGGGAGGTGTTCTCCTGAATTCTGAAGAACCTTTGCTTATGGCTCTATGACTTCATCTGGCCTGTAATCATTTACAAGGATATCTTATTTCTACTACCACAGCGAAAACAATCCTAGTCCCAGCCCATGTGACTTCTCTACCTGCTCCTGTGGACACAGAACAACTTGAAGATATTCTAATTAAAACCTTATTTCTAGGCGGGTGTGGTGGTACACATCTTTAATCCCAGCACTTGGGAGGTAGAAGTAGGAGGATCACCGTGAGGTTGAGGCCACCCTGAGACTAATTCCAGGTCAGCCTGGGCTAGAGTGAAACCCTACCTCGAAAAAACAAAACTTATTTCTGAGTTCTCTTTTAAGAATAAATACTTTTTTTTTCCAAAATGGTTAATTATCCATTATTATCACAATAAAGATTTGATCTGATTTATTTCTTGTATATGTGTAATTGGTTCAATTTTTCACCCTCTATAAACATTATTAGTCTGAAGGCTTGGTTGGAAAGTTCTTGGTTTCTTCATACTGGCCGCTCTGCTTCCAGTTCTCAGCTCTTTCCACATGACAGACACCAAGGAGAAGAACACTCCTAGGCCATGTGGAGGAGTCTCTTAATCTCTTCCCTTGGGATTGGATGCCTACACATTTTTAATTCTACAGAGTGTGAAATAGCTGTGTAAGATTTTCTACCTAACGAAGAAAATAAGATTTTTTAACTTAATTCTTCCCTTTGTATTAGACTTTTGGTATATTGAAATGTAATATATGTATATTAAATAGAGCTATATGATATTTTGAAATATATATTAAACACAACTGTGCTCTATTTGAAAACCTACTTCTTTTTAAAACATATTTTTATTTATTTATAAGAGAGTGAGACAATGGGCATGCCAGGGCCTGTAGCCACTGCAAACAGACTCCAGATGCATGCGCCACCTTGTCTTTCTGGCTTACATGGGTACTGGGGCATTGAACCTGGGTCCTTAGGCTTCACAGGCAAGTGCCTTAACCATTAAGCCATCTCTCCAGTCCAGTCCTGAAAACTTACATATAAGCAGAATCATCTCATGAAAGATTAGAATCCCATGAACAGAGAGACCTTTTATGTTTAAAGTTCAATCAGATGGCAGCAGGCAGTCTAAGGTCTAAATTTCTCCCACAGATCCCTGGGTAAGTATTGGCAGAAATTTCACAGGGGCCAGACCTTGTCCTTGATGTTGATTTCACCTGTGGTGATGTGCAGTACTATTGCCCCGAGGTCCGTACTTGAAATGAGAGAGGAGAGGGCTTTTTCTTTTCCTTTTTTGTTTAAACAGAAGATATCTTTATTTTTCTTTTAAGATTTATTTTTATTTATTTATTTATTAGAGACAGAGAGAGGGGTGGGGGAGACAGAAAGAGTGAGAATGGGCTGCTAGGGTCTCTAGCCACTGCAAACGAACTCCAGATGCATGTGCCACCATGTGCACTTGGCTTACATGGGACCTAGAGAATCAACCTGGGTCTTTAGGCTTCACAAGCATGTGACTTAACCACTAAGCCATCTCTCCAGCCTGAGAGGGCTTTTTCTTTCTTAAGACTAACACTATGGCTTCTTGTAATTAAGCATTCTTCATGTGTGAGAAGTTATGGTGGTGTCTGTGTATGGTAATTACAGGTGACGCCTCCCAACACTCCTCTGTGTTTCCTTGGCAGTACAGATACTGAAATCAGCAACATGAACAAAGATTAGAATGTCTCCTGGGCAGGGATGATCCACCTTCTGTGAAGAGCTAACAAACAGGCAAGGTTGGTTGTAAGGATAGCAAGGAATGAAGGGAAGGGGCCAGCAAGTCGGGGAAGCCAAGCTCTGTTCTGTACACCTGTCATGTACATGTGGCTTTGGGTATTCTGCAAGTGGTTTACATATTTGCAAAACAAAATTAGTTTTAAAAATCAAAACAAAAATCACAAAAACAAGAACATTTATTGTGTTTCCTGTTAATGGCAATGACCATGGAGAGATGCATTATTCCAACTGAGTTTCATAGACACCCATTTGACTTTAGGTAGACATGTTGAAGGACAAAAAGAACTTTGAAGAAAATTAGACTTTTTTACTTATTTGAGAGAGAAAGAGAGAGAGAGGGAGGCAGGTAGAAAGAGAGAATGTGTGCTCCAGGGCATCTAGCCACTGCAAACAAACTCCAGACACATGCGCCACCTTGTGTGTCATGTACTGGGACATAGCACCTGGGTCCTTAGGCTTCACAGGCAAGCATCTTAACTGCTAAGCCATCTCTCTAGCCACCACATTACAGAATTTTTATAGTAATCTTATTACTGGTGGTAGCATGCTGTTCAGAGATTGCTGTGTGGGTGATGTGGGATAAAACAAATGAACAATGCAAACGAGATAGTATCCCTTTACTGAAAAGTCCTAAAAACACTGAGCAAATGGCCAGTTTCGTGCTAGTGACAAGCCTTCTGCGCCAGGGCCTCTAGTCACTGCAGTCGAACTCCAGATGTGTGTGCTACCTTGTGCGAATGTGTCACCTTGTGCACATGCGTCATCTTGTGCAACTGGCTTATATGGGTTCTGGGGAGTCAAACCCGAGTCCTTAGACTTTGCAGGCAAGTACCTTAACCACTAAGCTATCTCTACATCCCTCCCCCCTATTTCCTGTTTTGAAGGAACCAGGACTTCATGCAAGATGGCTTAGTTCAAGTTTGGGGTGGAAACATGCAAAGTTAGGCTTGACCATCACGTAATTAACAGGTGACAAAATAACTGTTAAGACTACTCTATTCAATAGGATTCAGGAGCCAAATTGTATGACCCTATGTAAGTGTAAATGTAGATGAGGTCAGGCGCATCCAGAATGGTATGGCTGTGAGAATTCAGATAATTTGATCTTCAATAAAGAAAAAAATCAGGTTGGAGAGATGAGTCTGTGGGTAGGAATACTTGCTGTGCTCTGTGCAAGCATGAGGACCTAAGTTCCATTTGTAGCACCCATGTAGAAAGCTGGGCTTGGTCATGAATGCCAGTAACCTCAGTTCCAAAGGAAGCAGAGACACAAGAATCCCTAGTCTGGGGCTAGCTCGTCACCCAGTAACCAAACCTCGGCAGCCCCAGTTTGAGTGGGAGACTGTCTCAGGAGGTAAGGTGGAGGAGTGATAGAAGAGAACCTCTGACACTCTTCTGGCCTCCACATACATGTGCAGAGAGCATGTGCATCTACACACACAGATGTTGACCCTATAAGCACACAGCATGCACCATACACCCATACACCAAAATAAAGTAAAAAAGTAAGAATCCTAAATAGACTTAGGCATATGTAGTAGAGATTCAAGCATACTACATGTGCTTAAATTCCTAATTAAAATGATATGTAAATGAATTAGTTGATGTTGGTGGGTGGTAGAAAATCAACTCATTATATTGAAAATAAATGGAAAAAAAAAACACACAAAGGGCTGGAGAGATAGCTTAGTGGTTAAGACTCTGGCCTGCAAAGCTCAAGGACCCACGCTCAACTCTCCAGATCCCATGTAAGCCAGATGCACAAGGTGGCGCAAGTGTGCAATTTCATACATGCACACAAAGTGGTGCATACATCTGGAGTTTGAATGCAGTGGCTGGAGGCCCTGGCATGCCAATTCTCTCTCTATATATATATCTCTGATAAAAAAAGAAAAGAAAAAATACACAATTATTTATTCTACCTTTTCAATATGAACTAATGCATGCACACATATACACCATTGCATGACCAAGCAGTAGATGAAGCAAAGTTTGTATTTTCAGGACCATATTCCAGAGCATCTTCATTTGACTAATAAGCCAATGGATCTCTGCATCGAGTCTCAACAGCTTCTCATATCACAAATTACATACATCCTGAGGGAAGAGCACAATTCTACCTTGAAATGTCTTGCTCTTTATTCTCCTGATCCCTCAAAAAGTCCAACTCCTTATTCATCTACAAGAGAAACATGTTAAACAAAGCCACCCATTTGCAATCCACAAAATTCACACCAGGTGGAACTTCACAGACTGAATGATAGCTGCTTAAACTGGGTTGTGACCCATCTGGGATCATGTAACTAAATGTGAGAGCTGCAAAAATTGAACAACAGTAAAAGGTTCCTGAACACATAATCAAACTAATAAACCTGAATATTTCTGGTAGGGTTCACCCAATGTTGCCCTGGGTGACTTCACAGCATCCTTGGTTCTTTATACATGGCCTGTGCCCTTTGCACTGTAAACACCCTCATGCCACAAAATGCCAGCCAGTGTGGCCTGAAATATTTCTGCTCAGATTTCAGAGAGCTGTGTGCAATGAATTATTTACTATACATACAACATTTTCTGCTTCTATAGAAACATAATAGTTTAATGACAGAAAACAAAGACTGGTAGTGCTTTCCAGCCATCATTCTTTAGCATGTAAGTATCAAATTAGTTTCAGGGTTTCATTGTGTCAGAATGTTCGATTTTTTGAAAACTCCTAGTGGAGTTGCTGACTTGAGTTTCATAAAAAAAAATCATTAAGTGAAATTTGTCTTGGGATTAGGATAGCTTCCAACAATTTCTGAAATAACACTAAATATGCTGTTGTACTATGTATATATGCAAATCACTAGCATTCAGAGCATTCGTGACTATAAAGATTGAAAGCATCAATCAACTTTGAAAAATTGGTGAAGATGCTTGATGTCCTAGCGTGTGAAATATTCAGCTAAGATTTAGTTCTTTCTGCAAACATAGACAACCATACCCGTCTCATTAGTATACACATCCATCTCATTAGTATGTAAATTTGTTTTTATTTTTATTTTAAAAAATATATATATTTATTTTTTTGAGAGAGAGAAAGAAGCAGATGGGGAGGGTGGGAGATAGAATGGGAGTACCAGGGCCTCTAGTCACTGCAAATGAACTCCAGACACATGTGCCACCTTGGGCATCTGGTTTACATGTGTACTGGGGAATCAAATGTGGGTACTTAGGCTTTGCAGGTAAACACCTTAACCACTAATCCATCTCTCCAGCCCTGCTTTTGCTTATATTTGTTTATTTATTTGAAAGAGAGAAAGAGGTGGGCGTGGAGCCTGGGGAGAGAATGGGCACGCCAGGGCCTCCTGCCCTGCAAACAAACTCTAGATGCATGCTCCCCCTTGTGCATCTGGCTTATGTGGGTCCTGGAGAATCGAGCCAGGATCCTTTTGCTTTGCAGGCAAACACTTTAATCGCTAAGCCATCTCTCCAGCCCCTTGCCCTTTTACTTTTAATAAATGTTAAAGTTAAATGGGGGCACAGGACTAGAGAGATGTCTCAATGGTTAAAGGCACTTGCTTATAAAGATTGATGTCCTGGGTTTAATTCTCCAGTACCCACCTAAAGTCAGATGCGCCAAGTGGCTCATGCATCTGGAGTTTGCTGTGGTGGGAAGCCCTGGCACACCCATTCTCTCCCGTTCTTCTTCTGTCACTCTCTCTCAAATAAATAAATGTTTTGGAAAATGTTTTTGAAAAGAGGGTCATGAGTGGAAAAAGCTTAAGAAGCTTTGGGCTAAATAACCCAGTGTCCTCAGCAAATAATTGCAAAGGAAAAAAGGGTGACTAGTTGTAAAACCAGAAAGGATCAAATGAGATTTCATAGATGTGTTAATTAATTGCAATTGTTGATTGGCCTTGTTTAAAACTGACTTGAGCAAACAAACAAAATCAACAATAATACCATTTATGTTAAGAAAAGTGAAAAATATTTCACTTGTTCTTCTTAAGGTGTGAAAACAGTATTGTAACTATGTATTAAAAATATCTAGGGCTGGAGAGATGGCTTAGCAGTTAAATGCTTGCCTTTGAAGCCTAAGGACCCCAGTTCAAGGCTCGATTCTCCAGGACCCACGTAAGCCACATGCACAAGGGGGCACACACATCTGGAGTTCGTTTGCAGTGGCTGGAGGCCCTGGCATGCCCATTCTCTCTCTCTCTCTACCTGCCTATTTCTGTATCTCTCTCTCTCTCAAATAAATAAATAAATAAATAAAATTATTTTGAAAAATATCTTACAAATATCTATACATATACACGTGTGTGCAATGAATTATTTACCATACCTACAACATTTTCTGCTTGTATAGAAACATAATAGTTTAATTACAGAAAACAGAGACTTGTAGTATTTTCTGATCATCATTCTTCAGCATGTTAGTATCAAATTAGTTTATTTCAGGATTGCATTGTGTCAGAATGTTTGATTTTTAAAACTCTTAGTGGAATTTCTTGCCTTGAGTTTCATAGAACACACACACACACAATTGTATGATTTCTTTCATCTGCTTCAAAAGAGTAGGGGAATGTAGGCAGTGGAGAATATAAGATTCTCCTTTGGCTGCTAATGGTGGAGCTTTCTGATGGGCACATGAGGTTCATTATACTATTCTATATTCCTTTAAAGTATATTTAAGATCTCATGTAAATAACAGGTAGTAGCTGTGAAATACCAACGACATAAGAACAAAACAGAAAGCAAACCCTGTGTTCCTGTGAACTGGGCAGGGTGACTCCAGGCAATCCGTGAGGAAGCTGCTGCGTGGACAGTCCAGGCTCTTCCTCAGGAGACATAACCAGTGAGTGATGAGACGTTCCATCAGGCTTTGTAAGCGCATCCATGATCTTTCATGGATCTGACAGTAGAACGTGTTTGTGGAGTGTTGGTTTAGAGGTTGGTGACAAAGGTCTTTGCCTTTTTAGCACGTACAAAGTTAGAATGTGTCAGTGGGCATTCCAACCTGAATAGCCATGTCAAACACCAAAATATTTTTATGAAAGAAAGTATGTCCTGCTGTTGGCAGTGAGAGTGTTACCGCTAGCATATTTTACAAGTTGAGTCTATTTTGTGTTCTAACTTGAAGCAGCTTCATTTCCTGCCTTATTACAAGGCATTGCGCTTATAATATAAAATGTGTCCCCAATTCAACTCATTTTAAGACATGGATTTATAATGTCATGAATTTGGTGCAAACTTTTAGTTGAAATACTTTAAAACATTTAAAGAAAACATTAAGTCTTAAACTATTCCACTGATAGTTTTTAAGTTAAAAAATACTTCATTAAATTGCTAAATTTCATCATAAAATTTTAAAATAAGAAATTAGAAATAAGTGTTCTTTTCTGGGCTCAGATGATGATATGACATCTTCTTTTCTGTGTAAGCTTAGCAAGCAATTTTTATGTACTTTTTCTTGTACTTTGTTTTGAAGCAACAAATATAGTTTCTAAGTGAGTAGAACTGCCTTTACCTGGGGTTGGAACAGCTTGGCAGAGCTATAGGAAGTGGCCCTGAAATCCTATTCAGTCTATCCTATTCAGGTGTGCTCCTGCCATGGCTGTCTTCCACAGTGCTCCATTAGGCTCAGCTCTTGCCACACAGCACAGGAAGCCTTGTTGGGAACAACTAGTGTTCCAGCAGCAGTATCATTAAACACCTGGTGAGAGCATTTCATGGTGCTGGAGCACGCAGCCAGTCTTCCATCCTTGCTCAGGGAGAACACTCAGGAAAGGATTTGGGTGAGTAAGGTGTTTTTCCTCAAGGGTCTCTAAGCGACCACTGTTCAACTCCTACTCACTTAAATCTGATTCTAGACAGATTAAACTCCTTCAGGAAGCATACACAGTGGGATATCATGGAGCCTATAAAAATGTTCCTTAGTTTGAGAGGAGGGGACTTCCAGCTCCTTAATCACTGTTAGATGTTGTCTCCCTCTGACGGAGATAGAGTCACAACCAGTAATATAAGAAACACAGAATACCACCTGATGGGTGGTTTTAAGAAGACACAAGTTTAGACTCATGAAGGCAGCACCGGGGGAGGTGAGTGAACTGAAAGAGATGAAAGGCGAAGGGAAGAAAGAGCTCAGGATGCAGAAGGTGCCCCACACTCTGCATTCAGCAGAGAACTGAGGTAGTGAGAACACACCCCGGTTTGGGCCAAGAAAAGAGAAAGAAAATAGATGAGATGGCTACTGTAACTATTTTAGATAAACCTTATAGCTTTGATTTATGAACTTATAAAAGAGACATGAGATCAAAGGGGAGAGAAGAAGAAATTAAATCAATGTTGTAAGATAGCTTTGACTTACTAAAGGCTTCTAGCACATAAGTTAAGGACTATCACTAGATATATGTGCCAGTTATAAAATGTGATACCGTTTAATTTTTTTAAAGTATGAATTAGACTCTTAGAGTTTCAAAAATTCAGAGACAGAAGAAAACTAAGATATATAGAAGTTAAAACAAGTTGCATCCTCTAAGTTGTTGTGATCCAAATAAACATTACGATTTTTGCGTATGAATATTCCTGTGTGTGCAAATGTACATGCATGTGTGGGTGCACATGTGTGCTCTTGAATGTGAAGACCGGAAGACAACCTTGGGTGTTGTTTTTCTTAGGTGCCACTTTTGTTGGAGACAAGGCCTCTCATTGGTTTGGAATTTATCCAGTAGGCTACACTGGCTGGCCAGCAAGACCCAGGGCCTCCAGAGTGCTGAGATTACAAGCATGTGCCCCCATTCCCAACTTTTTTACGTGGGTTCTGGGGATCAAATTCAGGTCTGTATGCTTGCAACATAAGCACTTTACTAACTGCCCCAGAACACATTAAATATTTTAAATCAAAAAAATATGCAAGTAGTTAGAGAATTTAAAACACTCTGCTAAAGCACTTATTGATGAAAGAGAAAATGAAAGTGTAGTTACAGACTATGTGAAAAAGAACAAAAATGAGCATAAATAAAGTTATCATGTAGCTAAAATTTATATTAAACATAAAAATATAACATCAAATACTTTCAATAATTGTAAACTTTTACTGTATTCAGTAAGTAATATTATAACAATTGGTTTACTAGTTAGAGAAGTTAACTTAAATCTTTACCATATGCCAGAATAAACTCCAGATGGGTTGAAGAGTTAAATAAAAATTGGACTATATATATATTGTGTGTGTGTTTTCTCAAATTTCTGATCAAGAAGAAAATGGGATGTATCAATGGGTAGACATTTACAGTGCTTAAAATGAATATTTGTCAAAAATATTTAAGTAAAAGGTTAAAGTAAAATAACACATAATCCAAATAGTGTTAAAAATGCTACATAAAATGTTTTGCAAACAGGTAAGAATTGGGAATACTTGGGGAGTAGATACAGAAAACTAATTTGCTCTTCTAAAAGGAAATCAAATAACTGAAAAATCGTACTGAAAAGTAACCTCATTTATAATTAATAAAGTGTAAATCCAAGGAATGGGTGAGTAGCTTTTGCCTCTCATAGCATTACTTTACAAAAGTGAAAGAAGTTGAAAACCTAGTGTTAGTGGTTGTGAGTGATGAGAAATAATCAGACTTGTATGGTGCTGTTGAAGGTTAGTAAGTGTGCTACTTCTGGTCAAATATCTGAGAATTCCTTGATAGAACATTCTAAGTAAAAATTCACTAAGCATCTCTGACATCATTCTCTGACATCATTAATATAATACCTGAAAACCTGAAATAATCTACATATATAGTCATAAGAAAATAGCTAATTATGAGAAGTATAAAGTACAATCTCAACAAATTATATTATACTTTCAAAATATCATGAAGTGCTAACAGGGGTTCCTTTAAGTTTAAAGATCAGCTCACAAAATCATATAGCAAGTCTCCAGTTTCCTTCATATGAGAATAAAAAGAAAAATTTTGGGAAATGCCCCAAAATGATAGCAAAGATTATCTTCAAGTTGTGGAATTATAAGTGTTTAAAGCTACCATTTTGATCCCCACATAAAAAGAAAGCTGGAGGGGCTGGAAAGATGGCTTAGCAGTTAAGGTGTTTGCCTGCAAAGCCAAAGGATCCTGGTTCAATTCTCCAGGACCCATGTAAGCCACATGCACAAGGGGGTGCATGTATTTGGAGTTCGTTTGCAGTGGCTGGAGGCCATGGTGTGCCCATTCTCTCTCTTTGCTCTCTCTCTCTCTCTAAATAAATAAATAAATATTTTTTAAAAAGCTGGAAACTGTGGCAGGTGCCTGTAATCTTGGCATATTTACAGTGATGGTGGGGCCGGGGGCGGGGCAAAGACAGGAGAATTTACTGGAAGCTCATGGCAAGTGCCATAAAGAACAACAGCAGTGAGAGCCAGAGAGAAAACCTGCCTCAAAGGAGGTGGATGGCAGAGACCAACTCCTGAAAAGCTGCCTTCTGACCTCCACATGTGTGCAGTGGCATGTGTGTGTCCTTACACATGAGCACACACATAGCATACATACACACAAATAAATGAAAAAATAAAAAAATTAATCCACTGGAATAAGTTCTATATTTTCATAAATCTCAACTTAGAAAGACTACCCAGTGCTATGCTTTTTGCTTTCAGTTCTGAGGGGCAAAACAATGTCTGCATAGATAGCCAAGTGGAATGGCAGGCAGGCCTCAATTTTTTCTTTCATAGGTAGGTAATGTCTAAAAATGATGTTATAAATCTGCTGCTTGAAAAATACATGGAAAAATACATGGAACATGATAGAAAGAACTAGATCAGTTGCAAGTACTGATTTCCCAGAGAAGGTGCTGGTGGACAAGGTCTGGGCATTAGCTACCTAGGATGGACCAAACCAATGTTTTGCAGACAGGAACTCTAGAAATAAAAGCATCAGGAATGAATCTGAAGCAAACTCCAAGGCCTAGGATGGTGAAGCAAGAAGGGTTGAATTTGGAGGTTCCTCTCTGGAGTGGTTCTTAGGACCTCCTATGTGCAGGGGTTCAGAACAGGGACAAAAGAAGGCAGATTGAGGAGGGACATGAGGCTCAAAGCAACAACGGCACGCTATTACGCCAAAGGAAAGCCTGCGTGCAGCACCCCAAAGCTTAGGGTTGAGAACATTTAGAACATGCATGGCCAGTGAGTTGTGTGAATTCTTTATATATTTGGGGTTCCACTTCTTATCAAACATGTGGCTTGCACATAGTCCTTGCCATCTCTAGGCAACCATTTCATTCCACCGGCTGTTTCCTTTGCTGAGCAGAAGCTTCTTTGATGGAACCCACTTGTTTTGGCTTTTGTTTTGTCACCTAAAATGAGATCTTGTAGTCATGTTTGGAAAAGATTATTGTCAAAGAGTTTTCTCCTAAGAATTTCACAGTGGTTTTAGTTGGTACATTTAAGTCTTTAATGTATCTTGGGTTGATTTTTGTATAATATTTCAATTTTACCTGCTGTATTCCACTCTGTTGTATTTGGATATTCAATTTTCCCAACCCCATTTATCAAAGATACCACCCTTTCTCAATTAGATATTCTTGGTGCTCTTGTCAAAAATTAGTTGACTATATGTGTGGGTTTATTTGGGGCTGTATATTGTGTTCCATTGTCCAGAATGTCTGTTTTGATGCCAGTGCCATCCTGTTTTAGTTAGTGTAGGTCTGCAAAACCATATGAAATAGCAAGTGTTATATCTGCAACTAACCTTATTAAAAAATGGGAAAAGAGAGGTTGAGGATGGAGCTCAGTGGTAGAGAACTTGTTTAGCATGCACAAGGCCCTGGATTCAGTCTTAAGTACTGGTATAAAAAAATTACCCTGTAGCAATTTGTTTCCCAGTACTCAGCAGAGGCTGAGGCAGGAGGATCTCTGGGTCTGGCTGGCTAGCTAGTTGAGCTGAATTGGTGAGCTCCAGGTTCAGTAAAAGACCCTGTCTCTAAAAGTAAGGTAGAAAAGGTTTGAGTAAGACACCTGAGGTTGAATTCTGACCTGTATGTACACACAAACATGTTCACACACAAACATGCACACACACACACACACACACACACACACACACACAAGGAAACGGACATTTTTCAAATGAAGACATACAAATTGTCAACTAGTATATGAAAATATTCTCAATTCCATCAATCATCAGGAAATGTTAAAGTCATGATGATTTATCACATTACATGTTAGGGTATCGATTATAAAAAAAAAGACATGAAAAAAAAAAAAGACATGAGATAATAATTGTTGTCAAGGGAAAAAGAGAAAAAGGAACCCCAGTAAAACTGATGGGAGTGGAGCTTGGTAAGCCATGGTGAAAGACAGTATGAAGGCTCTTCAGGAAGTTATAAACAGGGCTGGAGGGATGGCTTAGTGGTTAAGACGTTTGCCTGCAAAGCCAAAGGACCCACGTTCAATTCCCCAGAACCCACATTAACCAGATGCACAAGGTGGTGCATATATCTGGAGTTTGTTTGTAGTAGCTGAAGGCCCTGGCATGCCCATTCTGTCTCTTTCCCTCCCTCCCTCCCTCCCTCCCTCCCTCCCTCCCTCCCTCCCTCCCTCTTTCTCTGTGTTAAATAAATAAATAAATAAATAAATAAATAAATAAATAAATAAATAAATGAAATTATAAACAGAAATACCATGTAATGTAGCAACCCCATTTCTGGGGATATATTGAAAGGAAATAAAATCATTGTCTCTAAGACATATAACTCCTTATTCATTGCAGCATTATTCATTGTAGCCAGGATATTCAGCTTTAAAAAGAAGGAAATTCTGCCATTTGTTACAGCATGAATATCATTGGAAGGCATTATGCTAAATGAAGGCACAAAAATAAAAAATACAACATGAGGTCACTTGTATATGGGATGCAAAGCCTGCATTGTAACCGACAGTAAAGGATAGTCCCCGAGCCAGGGACATGGGAGATGTTGGTCATAGGATACAAAGTTGCAGTGACTAGGGTGAACAGGCTAGAGGTCTAATGTGGGTGGACCATGTAGAGGTAGTTTGTATCACTGTGTAATGTGCTGTGAGAGTAGCTTTCGGGTGCTGCCGCTGCCACTGCCACAGCAAGTAACCATGGGAGGAGACAGATATGTTCATTAGTCCAGCTGTAGTGAGCATGTCACTGTGTACATGCATACCCAGACATCGTACATCTTAAATATATACGATTTTGTTTTAAAAAATCACAACTACTGACCAGTTGCTTTAGCAGTATTTGGTGTTCCCACAATCCTAAGCATTAAAAGGTTCCAAAATCATTTTCGGAGTTTCTTGTTTAAAGGCTGAAATTTAGGTTAGCTGTTTTAAAAGAATTAAATTGAAAATGGCTCTCTAAAGGGGCACCCTTCACTGCCTGGAAAATAATGAATTTCACTAATAGTGTCAGACAAATGAGTCATGTCTGTATGTTTCTCTCTATTTCTCTTTCTGTCTCTCTCTGTATCCTCCCTCTCGACTTTTTGAGGCAGGAATTCATTCTATCCAAGGCTGATGGGAAACTCTCTGTATAGCCTAGGCTGGCCTTGAACTCACAGTGATCCTCCTACATTAGTGTCCTGAGTTCCAGGATAAAAGATGTGAGCCATTGCACTTGCATTTTCTCTCTTTAACAGAGGGCTCCTTTGTCAAACACACTGACATTTAGAGGAACAAATTGGAATGAGCATTACTTCTTAATGTTTTAATTTTCTCAGAAAAATCCTTAGGTTCTGTTTGAATTATATTGGGGAATAATTTATGCTAGGATTTTGCTTTCACATTTATTAATGAATTGGGATTACAAGAAATCCTCTACAACTGTGCTAGAAGCTGTGTGAACCATGCTTGATTCTTCTTAACCAGGTGATTGCATTCCTGAAAACCATTATACTAATTCCCTTGATATTTCATGAATGTAGGATTTATTGAACTTTTCTTGTTTTGGCTAGATTACCTTTCTACTTCTCAGGTAGTGCAGAATTTTCATCACAACATTTCATTGCGTGCTTGTTTCTCCCTCTTTGAGGTAGAGGGTAGGCTTCTTAGAAACTGCTTGTTTAGGCTGTCGTGCCACACTGAATGCTATTACTGCCAGACTACAGTGAGTCAGTACTGGTAATGGATGTTGTCATAATGACATTGGTTCACAGAATCTGTCAAAGTGGCCTGCATAAAAGTTATGCCTCTTGGAAAGAGCACAATACTACATTGTGTTGGGAAATACAATTTTTAAGGAATTTCTGAGCTGGTATTTATTACAACCTGCCACATCATTTCCATTGTTTTTGTCTCTCATTAAATTTATTGTCTGGGTGTAATCACAAAAATGAGATGGGAAATGGAAGGTAAATGGCTCCTCCAACCTCCTGAACAAAAATGACCCGAATCATTCATTCAGTCAAGATAAGTCAAACACCAACCATGTGCCAACCCTCAGGGATAAAGTGAGTAATCGGACAGATTCAGTTTTCAGCTGTTCACAGCCTAGCCAGGGACACAAACTGACACAAGGAAACTGTATAGGATGCCAGACGTAAAGGCGCCGATGGAGATGACAGAAGTCGGGAGGAAGGCTGTCTTCTTGGGGTGAGAGACTTAGTCATGGGTGTCTACATTTTAGATACTGACCATGCCAGGGGGAAGACTGTGAGTCACAGCTTTCAAAGTGATTGGAATTCTGGGGCTCATTGTCCTTGGACATTTTTGTGGCTGTACACATTACATGGATGGAATTTAATGTCATTTTTAACTCACCAGAGAAAGTTTGTGGGGCTAAGGGTTTGGAAAACAACTCGCTCTGGCTGTAATGTGTTACATGGGACTGCAAATCTTTCCCATGATTGCACCATACTTGTCTGGTGGCAGCAGTCTCAATGTCTGCAGAAACTAGTGTTGATTAAATTTACAGGGGGATGACTTTATTTAAAAACCTCCTCTAGTCTGTTGACAGCACTCATACTTCATAAAATAGGGTGCATGATCCTGAATTTCATCTGAATAAAAATTATTAATTTTGATGTCTATTTTGAATGGTTTAGATAACTTTTGTTTGGCTTGGTGCCCAGGAAAGCAGGGAAGTGACTTGAACATCAACCACAAAATGGCCCAGGGACCCCTTCCCATTGGATAGACATCTGGAGTGGTATATGAGACATAGACATTGCAGGCGGACATTTAATTAAAGGTTGGTATTCCTGCTAGAGGGAAATGTGGTGAACCTTTCGGCATAAAGGGAATAGTGATTCTCTGTGACCAAAGTTGTTAATTTTTTTGTTTTATAATGATGCTTTACAGCTTGAAACATTTTAACTATAAAATATAATCTGCGAACTCATAACAGCCCTAAATCCAGATAGTAATTTTTATAGCAAGAGTTTATGATACATCTGTGTGGGTTCTTTAAAAGGCAAAGTCTTGAACATATATTTTGCAAATTGAAAAAAATTAATAATTCTCTCTTGAGTCTTAGAATCTGAGTGAATACAGCACTGTAAAGATTTTATTAAATCACCTATTATGCTAATCAGGATTTGTAGACATTATTCCATAGTTAATGACACTGGCAAGAATCATGACATAAAATAATAACATTTGGTTAATTAAAAAGAAAAAAAAAACCTTCCTCTGCTTGCTGTCACAAAGTTGGTATTGGCAAAACCAGGGAAGAGCCAGGCTTCCAGACAGGGTTGGGAGTCTAGGTTCCCTGTGTCTGGAAGTATGTGTGTAAGAGTTCCCTCACCAAATAGCTGTCACTGTTCGGCACCACGGCACCCCTGTGCCTGCTTTACAATGAGCCTGTTGCTCACCCTGCCATCCTAGGAGAGTGTAGCTGTTTCAGAGAGTCTACAGTCTCCTGTGTGGATTCTCTTGTGGTTGTGAACACCAGCACACAAAGAAATTGGACCATTTCTCACCAGGTGTGCAAGCATAAGTCATTGTTGGAGCTGAAGAGAAATGACTTTATTTTTCAAACCTCAGAGGATATTTGCCCAGCCTGACCCCAGGGGCCACTCACATCTTGGGATGGTGGTTGAAGTAGGTGGAGTCCTCTTTTCTCTGGCCCCTCCTCTGAGTGTAGGGAAGGCAAGAGTTCTTACATTGATATGGTATCTGAACTTCCCTTCTCATTGAACACTATGGGAGAGTAAAGATCCTGAATTCCCAGTACTAGTTCTATGGTATGATCTTGTTGTTGTGTGGGCATTAGTGGATCTCATCATCAATAAAACACTATCATACAGCCACCTATGCAGGTGTTGCAGAATAACAATTTTCAGTTCTTAAAGTTACATCCAGTACTAAATGGGGTAGGCTATAAGAAGCTGAAAACTCTTGATATAAAATAAACCAGAAGTTGGTGACAAAGGACAGATAGGGTAAAAGAGTATAAAAGCCAGGAATAAACTAAAATTAAAATACATAGTGCTCTCTACATACTCAGTATAGGAAGATAGGGGTGCAGATTTGATTCTGAGCTTTCTAGAAACCAGCTTGGAGAAATAGTTGAATGATGAATAGGATTCAGGTAATAAATGAATATCGCCTCTACATATCGCAACACATCTATTCCTCATTTGAGAAGGAAATTTCCTTATCTGAGAAGGAAAAAAGTTACTGATTACCATAAACAAGCAGCCCTTAGTTCATACAGAATAACGTGTTTAACTGGGAAACAAAATATTTCAATGCTAAATTTTCTTAACCTTGTTTACCAGATCCATATTATAATAATTATTTTCTAGATGCTTCTTCCACTAAGGATCTTTCAATAAGTACTTATAAGGCCATTTTGCAGTCAGTGAGATTTTCTGTGCATGTGTGTAGTCTGTGCTGTGTGGTACGTGATGTGTGTGGTCTATGCAGATGTTTGTGCCGTGTGTGTGCATATAGGCCAGAGGAGAGTGTCAGGTGTCCCCTTGTATCATTCATTTCTATATTTCCTTAAAATGGAGTTCCTTCTCTGAACCTGGAGCTGCCAGTTTTTGTGAGCCCCAGTGATTCTACCATCACTGTCCTCCTACAAATCTGGGGTTACATTAATAAGTGACCATGCCCACCTACTTACATGGCTACTACGGATCAAGCTCAGGCAGTCTTAGACTCTCTCAGGCCCTCATGCTATTGACGAGCACTCTCATTTGCTGAGCCCCTCACTGAGACACTTTTAAATATGCTAAAGCACTTGTATATCCTAACAACTCAATTACTTAAAGGTTTGTTTATTTGCCTGTATGTTTTTCTGACAGTAATTTTTGTCAAAACAGCTAATAAAAGAATAGAACACTTAGTACTAGACAGGCACATCCACTACTAGTGACAAGAAGGGAAGGCTCATTTTAAGATACAAATTTTAGGAGCATTAGCTAAACAGAGGTTACCAAGAAGGTGTTAGAATGCCTCAGTCCCTCTTTGTATGACCCTATTACAGAAGTGATCTGGGAAGGCTATGCCTCTCTCTCTCTCTCTCTCTCTCTCTCTCTCTCTCTCTCTCTCACACACACACACACACACCCAAGGGAGAAATCCCTTTTGTTGTGCTTTGCAATAATCACTGTAAGGACAGAAGGAAACAAAGTTGAGTAACATTAACATGTTATGCATTGCTAAGACACAAATGAGTAATATCAGTAAAATCCTCTTTCAGATTGCTTTCCAGCCTAACATCTTGTGTTCACATAGGGTAACGTGGCTCTTCTACTTTTCTGCAGTGATGTTGGGATTCTGTTGGTTTCTAACTATTCTGGCATGTAGACCATCCTACATGAATTGCTGTACCATGGGCTATATAGAATATTTAGTGATTAGGGAATTATATTTTAAAATGAGGCCTCATGCTAAAGCGATCAAATATTGGACATTTTTACAAGGATTTTAAGACAAGGCATGGGACTTTGTGTAAAGGTGGACAATGAAGGATTCTACACCCACTTCCCTGGACATTGCAAATCTTACAATATGACCTCAAAATCTATGAAGAATAAGAACTCTATGACAATGCTGGAAAAGGAGAAAAATGTTGTACTAACAAAGTAGAAGTTCTGGAAAATATCCTAAAGATAAAAGCAAATAAGCAAGTAAACAAGCATGACTGTGGCACATTTGCCCACAATACAAGTAGCTCTGGGGGTGTGAAGCAAATGCCACCTATTATTCTATTTACATTAAGTCTGCTAATTCAACATAATGTGCATGCCTTGGTTTTATATACTTGTATATATCAATCAATATGATGCTTGATGCAATCAATTGTACATGACTTCAAATGTTCCTGTAAGTTTACAGAGAATGATTCGTTTTGCTTCGAGGTGTGTAGTACTCAGTTTACAACCTTGGGGACTTTGTAAAAACTCATGATATAAGATTCAAGATTACTAATTCTTCTTTAGATTTGTTTATTAGAACTAACCAACGTAAACTATTTCTATAATTTTATTTTTAAAACTATTTTTATTTATTTGAGAGAGAAAAGAGAGAGAGAGAGAGAGAGAGAGAGTGTGTGTGTGTGTGTGTGTGTGTGTGCATGTGCATGGGTAGGCTAAGGCCTCTTAGCACTGCAAAAGGACTTCCAGATGCATATACCACTTTGTGCATCTGAATTTAGGTGGGTACTGAGGAATTCAACCTAGGCTGGCAGGCTTTGCAATCAAACTGCTCAGTCAGCTCCCCAACCCTATTTTTTTAAGAGGGCCTCTTTTTTCTATTAAAGATTATTTATTTATTTATTTATTTATTTATTTATTTATTTATTTATTTAAGACAGAGAGAGGGATAGAGAGTGAGATAGAGAAAGAATGGGCACACCAGGGCCTGTAGCCACTGCAAATGAACTCCAGATGCCTGCGCCATATGCATCTGGCTTACGTGGGACCTAGAGAATCAAATCTGTGTCTTTAGGCTTCACAGGCATGTGCCTAAACTGCTAAGCCATCTCTCCAGCCCTCAACCCTATTTTTATAATTAAAAACAGTGATATGAATTTGTAGGAACATTGGCACACATAATGACAAACCTTTGTGATGGCCATCCTGAAGTAAATTGGGATCTTAAAATAAGCACTGTCTGCAGACATTTCTAGTAGCTTCCCCTATCTTTCCAGGAAGAATCATGTTCTCTCTTGAGATATCCCAGTGTCCTGGGACAATTGCCTGGCACCTTGATCTGGTTGGTAATCAATATCAGCATTCACTGGCAAATGAATGCTTCAGTAGAAGGAGAAGACCACTCACACTTGACACCATGGGTCTTGAGCATCTAAAACATGAAACTAGTTGGTACCCAGAGAAACAAAGCTCCCAAAAGAAACAGAAGGATCATTTGAAAGGATAATTACTGTCCTCAGGTGTTGCAGTCAGGTTCACATTGCTGGCAGAAATCACCTGACCAAGAGCAGCTTTTGGGGGAAAAAAAGGTTTATCTTGGCTTACAGACTCGAGGAGAAGCTCCATGATGGCAGGGGAAAACGATGGCATGAGCAGAGAGTGGACATCACCCCCTAGCCAACATCAGGTGGACAACAGTAATATGAGAGTGTGCCAAACACTAGCAAGGGGAAACTGGCTGTAACACCCATAAGCCCACCCCCAACAATACACTGCCTCCAGGAGGCTTTAATTTCCAATTGCCATCAGCTGAGGATCCAAGCATTCAGAATACCTAAATTTATGGGGGACACCTGAATCAAACCACCACATCAGGTAGTTTTCAGGAAATTATTATGTTATAGAAAGGAAATTATGTGATTCTCTTTTGTTTCAAACTTAACATCAAACTCAGGACCCTGTGAATACTAGGAAGGTGTTCTTATCATTGAGTTACACCCTCAACCAGAAATATTTTGGACATTAAAATTTTATTTCAAAACAGATTGACTTTTGGTGCATACCTGCAATCCCAGTACTTGAGAGGCTGGGGAAGGAAGATCAGGAGTTTAAGGCCAGTCTGGGCCTATACTTCACTCACAAAATACAGTGAAACAAAACAAACCTGAGAAGTAAGATGGATGCAGCTGAAGGTCATTTTATTGAAGCAGACACTTCAGCAAGTGATTCTTTAAGAACATAGTGTAAAGGGAATTAGAAATGGGAAGTAGAGAAGAAAATAGAAACTTAGAGTTATAAGATTCGTCTGTGAGTAGAAAGAGAGTGCCATGGGAATGGAAGGAAGACTCCAATTAATAAATGTTTAAACAAAACCTCCAGATTTAACCTACATAAATCTTCAGATGTAAAGAGTCTAGAGTGTGTCTGTGGAGATGAAAAAACAAGAACATATGCACACCCAGACACATTGTGTTGAAATGTAAGAATTTTAAGAATCAAGGAGGAAACTCCAGAAACATCTATAATGCAAAAGGCAGATTCCCCTCCCTAGTTTCTGCTGGTAGGATTGGCTTCAGACTCTTCATCAATATTATAAGATGTTTTATTATTTATTATTACTCTGTATTATATAGCAGCAGCAATCAAAGATCTGAGAAAACTGAATTTTAATATAGCCTACTGAACCACTGCAACTGGCTTTTTCATGTGTGGGAGCAAAGATTAAGAACAAGATTAATAATTGATCCAGGGTATACCTATGTGGTAGTTTGGAGAGATGTCCCCCAATATAGTCAATGTTTTATTAGTTTGTAGTTTGAATGTGCAGCTACCAGGCTGGAGGAGGTGTCACTGGGCAAATCTTAAGGTGTGGTGGTAGGTTTGAAATTCCAATCTAAAGATATGCAAAGTGCCTACTTCCACCTGGAGTTCCTGAAGTGTGTTGTGTGGCTTTTTGGCTTTGGGGTTTGTGGCTTCTCTCTCTCTCTCTCTCTCTCTCTCTTGGACCTGTGAAAGCAGGCTGGCTTCTTCTGCCATTATGGAACTTTCCCTAGATGTGTAAGCTTCAATAAATCCCTTCCTCCATAACTGTGTCTGGCCTGGAAGTTCATCTGAGAACTTGAAGCTGTCTGCTACAGAAAGTGGTACCAGAATGTGGGGAGAGATGAACCTGATCATGTGGATTTTGGTCTTTTGGAACTTTTGTTTTGGAGGAATGGGCATGGATTTGGTACTTGCAACTGAAGATGCCTTCTGGAGCAATAAGCCAAGTATTATGGACTATTCTGATGAGAGTTTGAGAATGCTAAGTGCAAAGAGTATTGAACTTTGAGGCTGGGCTTATAAGCTTTCTAAGGGGAAGGAAAGAGTGCAGAGGACTTTGTTGGAACTGGGCTACTGGCATAAGGGAAGACTGCATTCTGCTGCCCAGGCCCAGAGAGTTTGATCAAGGTTAAGTTTGTAATGGACTGATGTGCTTGGCTAAAGATATTGGACTGTGAAATTTAAGATTTTAAGTTGGAAAACTTCAAGCAAATTAAAATTATAGGCACTGAGATTAGTTTTAGGTTACTGAAGCTGCTATTGTCAACACATTAGTAATCTTAAGGAAGATGGCCCAACTGCTTTACATTAAAACAATAGGTCCAGGCATGGTGGCGCACACCTTTAATCCCAACACTTGGGAGGCAGAGGTAGGAGGATTGCTATGAGTTCAAGGCCACCCTGAGACTACATAGTGAATTCCAGGTCAGCCTGGGCTAGAGTGAGACCCTACCACGAAAAAAGAGAAAGAAAGAAAAAAAAAGAAAGAAAGAAAGAAAGAAAGAAAGAAAGAAAGAAAGAAAGAAAAATGGGGAGGGTGCCTAAGGAAAGACTATGATAGAAATGCAAACTCTCTTGGGAAAGAGTTGAGTGGTGAAGGAACCTGATTTTCAAAGTTATGATTTATTTCGTCCCTGAATTAAGAATATGGCTGTGTTCTCCACACCTGGTTTTGCAAGCATGAAAAATACATGGAGTGGTCATGAAGTGCACATGGTTCCGGGAGCCACTGCTGAGATGCAGAATAAGGCAGGGTGTGATGCTCTGATAGTCTGGCAAAGCCATTGGAAGATGGACCGTGGTTTGCAAAGAGTCTTGAAAATGTTTTGGATATACCAGGGCTATGCAAGGGCTACCATGGAGCACATTGTTGGCCTGGAATGGAAATGATCCCTTGCTACCCTGCCCAGCTGGAGGGGCAGAATTAGAAAATCCAGAGGCTGCCAGTCATTGATTATATCAGACTTGAACTGCACAAGTTTGAGGTTTGCTTGATGGTGGTTGAGTTTTCATTGTTCTAGTCTCTGTTATGCTTTATACCAGTTGAAAATGTTTACTCTGTGCCTTTATATGTTGAAAGTATATAACTTGTTTGATTTTTTCAGGACTCATAGCTAAGAGACTATCTTAAATCTCAGAGGAAACTTGGGACTTTGGAACTATCTTAAGTTGGTAAAGACTATGGAACCTTTGAAATTGGATGAATACAATTTACAATGTGAGATAGTTTGGATTCTATTGGGGGCCAGGGGCAGAATGTGGTAGTTTGGATAGATGGCCCCAATATAGTCAGTGTTTTATTAGTTTGTAGTTTGGATCTGCAGCTACCTGGCTAGAGGAGGTATCACTGGGCAGAACTTAAGGTGTGGTGGTAGGTTTGAAATTCCAGTCTAAAGATATGCAAAGTGCCTAGTTCCACCTGGAGTTCCTGAAGTGTGCTGTGTGGTGTTTTGGCTTTGGGACTTGTGGTTTTTCTTTTTCTCTGTCTACTTGGACTTGTGAAAGCAGGCCAGCTTCTTCTGCCATTATGGAACTTCCCCTGGTCTGGAAAGTCATCTCAGTGAACCTGAAGCTATCTATTACAACCTAGCTATGCAAAAGCAACAAAAACAAGAATCTAATAAAGAGGGACAACATGAGACCCAAGACATGGGACAATCCAGGAAACTAGTAAAATTTGAAGCTAAGTCTAATTAAAAAAAAAAAAAAAAATGTTTGACCAGGTAATATAATCACTGAATTCTAATTTCAGAGTGTAAAATGGGGTATTTATAAATCTTCCACACCCTTGTTGCCTCTTCAGAAGGTCTCTCCCAGAGGTAGCCAATGTTGCTAGTTCCCTTGTCTCCTGTAGGTGTTTCACACATCCACACATGTTGTCTCTCTATATATATGTCACGTCTACTTTCCCAGCTAACTATATGGCAGTACATCATCTGTGCTTCTTGAACTTTCTGAAATTACTTTTTAAAAATATTTTTATTAGGCTGGGTGTGGTGGCTCCCTCCTTTAATCCCAGCACTCGGGAGACAGAAGTAGGAGTATTATCACAAGTTCGAAGCTATAGTGAATTCCGTAGTGAATTCCAGGTCAGCCTGGGCTAGAGTGAAACCCTACCTCCAAAAAACAAATATATATATATTTTTTTAATATATATTATATATATATAATTTGCAAGCATTGAGATAGGGAAGGAGGAGGGAGGAAGAGAGATAAGTAGGAGGGAGAGACAGAGAGAAAGGGAGAGGGAGAGAGAATGGGTACAACATGGCCTCTTGCTACTATAAACAAACTCCAGATGCATGCGCTGTTTTGTGCATCTGACTTTATGTGGGTACTAGGGAATCACATTGTGGCAAGCAGGCTTTGCAAACAACCACCTTTAACTGGTAAGCCATAAACCCCCAGACTTAAAATTAATTTTAAATGGGCTGGAGAGATGGCTTAGTGGTTAAGGTGCCTGCCTACTAAGCCTAAGGACGCTGGTTCCAATCTCCAGCGGTTCCAATCTCCAGGTCCCACATTTAGCCAGATGCAAAGTGACGCAAGGGTGCAATGCCACACTTGACCACAAGGGGGCGCAAGCATCTGAATTTCTTTCGCAGCAGCTGAGAGGCTGCTGGAGTGCCTACTCTGTCTTCCTCTCCCTCTCTCTCTCTCAAAAAAATTAATTTTAAATGAGCATAAGCAATCAAAATGTGTTAAGATTCTGTTTCTTTTGCTTGAAGAAATTTATTTAAATTGTTTATTAACTGTCAAACTAATTCAAATATGTAACTTGAAAGAAATAACTAAGGGTATAATTTCTAGATGCAAAAGGAAATAAAATCAAACAGTGAAGAAAATGTGATCAGGGGTTTGGGGAAATAGCTTAGACAATAAAGTCCTTGCTGTGTAAACATGAGGAACTGAATTTCAACCCCAGAACCCATATAAAAAATGCCTAGCATGGTGCACACACTTTTTTTTTTTTTTTTTTTTTTTTTTTTTGGTGGTGCATGCCTTTAATCCCAGTATTTGGGAAGCAGAGGAGGGTGATCACATGGGTTTGAGGCCAGCCAGAGACTACATAGTGAATTCCAGGTCAATCTGAGCTAGAGTGAGACCCAAACTCAAAACACACACACAGAGTGTGATGATGCATACTTGTAATCTTAGCACTCGGGAGGCTGACGCAGAGAACTAAAGGTGTGAAGCTAGCCTTGGCTACATAGCATGATCCTGTGTCCAAAATTGCAAAAATTATAAAAATCACAATAATTAATAAGTACCCCTTTTTGGTTTGTTTTCGAGGTAGAGTCTCACTCTAGCCCAGGATGACCTGGGACTCACTCTGTAGTTTCAGGGTGCCTCAAACTCTCAGCCATCCTCCTACCTCTGCCTCCTTAGTGCTGAAATTGGCTAATAAATAGTCTTGAAGTCTCCCTGGCACCATACCCCAGCCCCATCCAAGGGCTGTAGGGCACCCAAAAGTCCTGCATAGTAAAAGGCCAGCACAAGAGGCTGGTCACACAGGCTGAGACATCTAGGACTCCCCAGCTGTGTCCCAGTTCCCGCCTGCTGATGGGCAAAAGCCACAGGACGGAGCTGGGCTGGCTGGCGGGGGGTGCACACACTTTTGATCTTAATGCTGGGAGGCTGAGATAGGAGAATCTCTGAGCTTTATTGGCACACACACACACACACACACACACTCAAGTGTAATCATTCCAACAAAGGGCAAGACAGGAAAAGCAACACTGTAATGAATGAGCAACAAAACAAGATGGCAGAAAAGTCTAAACGTCAAGAAGCGCAGGGAGTAAAATAGCATGCTCCTTCCTGGCTCTGGGTCTTTGAGTCGGGCTATAAGCTAACTGCAACAGAAAGGGACACCCACCATCCCTTTTTTACTTCCCAAATCCCCCCCCCCACTGATTCCTTTCTTCTTTCCTCGTCTCTCTTCTATTTTGATGTCATCGTTTTTTCCTCCTATGATGCAGGTCTTGTGTAGATAACATCAGCCACTGTGAGAAGAATGCCATGACCATGTTGTGTCTGGAAGACAGTATCACAAAGTGCTCCTCTCCTTCCTTTAGCTCTTACGTTCTTTCTGCCATTTCTCCTGCAATGTTCCCTGAGCCTTGGAGAGTGTGATAGAGATGTCTCATTGGTGCTGAACACTCCGCTGTCACTTCCTCTCAGCACTGTGATGAGTTTCAAGTCTAACCAAAAGTGTGAGTAGCATTAATATATAGGCATAAACATAAGTATTTAGAGGGAAATTTGTTGGGCATAATATATCCATTTAGCCAAACAACAGCAGTAGTTTCCCTCCCCAGGCTTATGACCTTGCCAGCCATAGACTTTTGGTTAGGTTTTCAGTACCAAGCTTGAATTCCCTCCTGCGGAGCAGGCCTCAAATCCAGTCAGAGAGCAGTTGTTTTGTGCCATGGCACCAGCTGGCACTTTTGGCCTGGCTTGCCAGCCATAAAACTTTCAGCCACTGCTGCTTGGGACCGTGGATGAATTTTCTCCCGCGGTAGGCTGCATAGCTCTTTTCAGCATCATGACAGCTAGTCAACAGGGAGGAGGCTTCTAGCGCAGCTCCAGCTTGATCTCTGTGACCTACAGCTCAGGCCTGTGGTGCCTTCAGCAATAGGGTCTTACTATTTAGTTCTGGTGGGCAACCAAGAGCCTTGGCAATAGCCTCTAATGTTTTGGGACAACAGAAGCCTCTCTGACCAACAATTTTCTGGAAGGTGTCCCACCCCTGGCACTGAAATTTTCTTGTAGCAATTTATGACTTCTGATGCATAGCATTATCCACCACCGCATAGTACTTCTGTCCAATTCTAATTTTTATATAGATTATTTATTTATTTACTTATTTGAGAGAGAGAGGCAGAGAGAGACAGAGAGAGAATGGGTGTGATAGGGCCTCCAGCCACTGCAAACAAATTCCAGATGCATGTGCCCCCTTGTGCATCTGGCTTACATGGGACCTGGAGAATGGAACCGGGATCCTTTGGCTTTGCAGGCAAACACCTTAACCACTGAGCATTCTCTCCAGTCCCCCAATTCTATTTTTTTTTTTTTTTTGTGGTTTTGCAAGGTAGGGTCTCACTCTGGTCCAGGCTGACCTGGAATTAACTATGTAGTCTCAGGGTGGCTTCGAACTCTTGTCGATCCTCCTACCTCTGCCTCCCGAGTGCTGGGATTAAAGGTGTGCGCCACCACACCCGGCATCCAATTCTAATTTTTTTAGATAAAGCAAGGAGATGGGGAGAGAGCTCAGCATATAAAGCACCAGTTGTACAAATGTGAGGGACAGAGTTCAGGGCCCCAGTATCCACATAATGCTAGGCCGGTGTGATGGCTATAATCCCACTGCTTAGGAGGCGAAAACAGGAGATTCTCGAAGCAACGTGAATAGCTAGACTAACTGAATCAATTGAGAGTCGTTACTGCCTCAGGAAATAAAGTGGAGAATGATCTAGAAGACTTCTGACATCAACCTCTATTGCCACATACATGCATGCACACACATCTGCATACACCCAACTAGATCCACACACATGTGAACACACATATGCACTGCATGTACACATTACACACAAAGAAAAAAAAAGCAAAGTTAAATATGACGTTCCC
The DNA here is from genome assembly GCA_036365145.1 of Orientallactaga sibirica. Lineage (NCBI taxonomy): Eukaryota > Metazoa > Chordata > Mammalia > Rodentia > Dipodidae > Orientallactaga > Orientallactaga sibirica. The sequence continues at coordinate 2,934,686 of JAEOAD010000031.1, read as the reverse complement.
TTCCTTATCATCATGATAGAAGAATTTTGAGGAATGTGATGCAAGGTTTATTACGGATTTTCTGTGAGGAAGTTAACTTCCCTGTAATTTTTCCACTACATAGACATGAAAAAAAAAATGCCAGTACTTATGGAAGTGACAGACTAGACTGGGTCTAGGAGGAGGCTACGCAGATGTGATGCAGGTCCTTTAGATATGAAGCTGTGTCGGGAAGCACTGGTCTGCCCTCTTGCTGCGACTCTCTGAAACCCACTCAGCGGGGACCATTCCTGAAGTTTTCTGCTTCCCTGGTTTGCTTGCCTCTGCTACTCATCTTTTACATCCTCTTTCCTCACTTGGAAAGAGTGTTAAAACATCGTTTCATTATTTGGTACCACAGAGAGTCACAGTGTCCCCATTTTGGACTGTTTCTTCCCTGGCCTCAATATGTTTTTCCATTTCCCATTCATTAAGCTTCCTGTCAGGTATATGGCTCCATCTGGCCACACGTGCAGGGGGACAGTTGGATGCTGTGCCTGCCACCATTTCAGAGCAGTCGTGCAAATGACTGTGGCTGAAGGGCATTCCCCAAGTTTTCCCCCTGGAGGACAAGGGAATTTCTCGTTCCTTTTCAGACATGTCACAAAACTTAAAACGTGTCTTTCATCACTCGTGGTGGACTCTTGTTTACTTTTTTCGAAAAGTTTCTGTGATGCAGTTTTAATTCAAGTAAATCCCTACCTCCCAACTATTCACTGTTCTCTGTGAGAAAGAAACGAAAGAAATCGTTTTGCTTGGCTGTGTGAGGATGGAGGAGTGGCTCCTATTTCAGAACATGGGTCTTCTTAGATGGACGAGGGCAGCTCGGGTGGAGCCATCATTAGGTCTGGCAGGTCTAGACTCCCTGGCACCACTGTAGCTCTCAGCAAGTGTCTACTTGGCGCCTTCAGGAGTCTTTTTGGCATGGAAGAAAGACCTTGTACAACACTCCTCACATGTCATTCCCTTTAAACAAAACATTTCTTCTGCTTCCCCTTCTCTCCTTACTTCCTCTCTCTCTCAAGTCTGAGAATAGAAAAAGCAACCTACTCTCCTTCCTTCTGCAGGTGTGAGCACAGAAAGTGTCCTGGCCATTAACTCAATGCCTGTCATGTGGAGCCTGTGAGGGTGGAGCACTATGCTTTCAGGGAGCTATTTAGCTGGTTGAGGAAGGAGAATGACATCTAAGCTGAAATAGGTAGTCAATCCATGGTTTGTTACATCTTCATTACCAGTATTGACCACTCACCGTGTGATCCCAGTTCTTAGGTGTACGAACAAGTCTGAGCCACATCAGGTTTTAGTGGTTTCATATAATACTTAATGGGGTAGAGCGTTCATATTAGTGGATAATAAATGAAACGATCTGTATATGTCACAGAACTTCTGAAGAGGATTGGCCCGAATGACAGTAAGGACAGCTATCTCAGGGTAGAGAGTGTTGCATGTTGAGTTGTCCTGGGAGGAGGCTGAAGAGTTGAGCATGCAAATGGTAGGAGTTTCCTTGGGATTGACATGGGTGGAGGGAAAGGAAGGGGGCGAACGGGATGTGCCAGGAGAGAATTGGAGCTGCGGTACAGAATTTGTAAAGATCGTGTTGGCCCATTTACAAGAAAGCCTAAGCGAGTATGGCCTGTAGAGTTAGCCCTAGCTGGAGGAATATGGGCAAATCTTTATAGCTCTGCTTTGATTAGTCACTGGGTGTTTCCACAGTTTAAGAGAAGGTTGGTCACCATGCCTCTTACTGTTTCGCAGCAGGAGTAGAAGTGACTCTTGCTGAAGGGCATGCTCAGGGGGTGGATTTAGGTTTTCCACTGGGCAGGAATGTGACTGGAGCAGAGGTGCCGTCTAGCAGCTGAGTCAATCCTCAAAAGGCTGACGGCTGAAGGATGTTTGATAGTACGCTTTTGCAGCTAAGGAAACAGGAACCTCCTTGGAGGGGATTCTGGGTCGCAGAATTAAGGAGAACTGCTGAAGCCAATCCACACACACACTTGCCAGATATGCAGTAAGGAGCAGAACAACTGAACCGCAGCCACCCTGATGTCTGGGGCTGTAGCAGAAGGAGATGTTGGAGGAGTTTGTACAAGGTAGAGGGTCTTCACTGATAAGCAAAAGAATTTTAACTCTTTCCTGCCAACATTGGTACTTAGAGTGGTGAGTGGGTGTGACAGGTATGAAATTATGTTTTAAAGGGGCATATCTGGCTTAGATGTGTAGCAGAAAAGGAAGTTTAAAGGCTATAAGGGACGAAGACAGCTATGGATTTGTAACACGTGAAAGTGAGTATAGTATCCAGGCCTGCTGGACAGTCCTGTCAGCCTAGCCACTTGAGCGGCTGAGGCAGGAGGATTGCAAGTTCAAGACTTGCTTTGGCTATAGGGAGAGTTCCAGGCCATCCTGGTTAACTTGGTGAAATTCTCTCTCAAAATAAAAAGTAAAAAAGAGATCTGGAGATGTAGTTCAGTGGTAGGATATTTAGCTAGCACATGCAAGGCCCTTGGTTTAATCTTCAGACTGGTTAAAGAAAAAAAAGCAAGTGAATATTGTGGTTGGTGAAATGAGCCCTTGGTTTCCAGTTGAAATAACCAATGTCCCATCCAAGCACTTCCTCTTGGACCAGCTTTATCATCTGTGGAAATGATTAGCTGAAGCCCCTATCCAGTTCTCACGATTTGTGATTCTATGTTAAAGTTATCTGCTCATTTGCATTCCTTAAATTGTGTCCTTAGGAAAGATGTTGAAGGCTGGCTTAGTGTAAAACCAGACTTCTGGAAACTTTGGTTTGGATATTTGTATGTTAATTGATTCCTCCACTCCAGTGGCCTTCCAAATCCCCATATTTCCACATAAATTTTGAAGCCAGTGGATTATGGATTCAAGCTGAACCAAAACCATGTATCGGCTATTACAAGCCTTAAAATTTTGTTTCTTAATCAATTACAACAGATCCGGTAACTCAACCCAGCTCCACAGAAGACAAAATTAGCTTTCCTTATTGAACAGAGATGGAATGTCTTCACCTAAGCTTCTGCTTAAAGAGTAATGAAAGAAAATTAACACTGACAGTAAGAAATGAACCTGTTGGAGCCCAGACTCAATGAGGACTTGAGGAAGGTGTGTTTTCTTCCCATGCGGTGTTAGTGCCGTAGTGTGCTATCATGCCCATAATCGTAGGGAAAATTAAAACAAGATCCAAACAGGGGAGATATGCTCGCTGATCAGGACTCTGGTCTCTTTCTGTTTAGTGAATATCTGTTTAGAGAAATTTTGTTAATTAATTAATTAATTTATTTGAGAGAGAGGCACAGAGTGAATATGGACATGGCAGGGCCTCTTTCCACTGCAAATGAACTCTAGATACACGCACCCCTTTGTGCATCTGGCTTTACATAGGTACTGAGGTATCAAACGTGGACTGTCAAGCTTGATAAGCAAAGGCCTTTAACCAGCCCTGCATTGGAGAACTTTTACTTTGTTAGTTCTTTGGTGTCTGTGTGCACAAGTGCACATGTGTATGCAGGTATGTGTGGATGTGTGTGTGGAGGCCAAATGACAACCTCAGGTGTTATCCTCAGGTACATTATCCCCCCATTTTATTTTTGAGGCAAACCCAACAAACTGGCCTTTTTTATGTGAGAAAGGAAGAGAGAGAAAGAGAGAGAGAGAGAATTGGCACGCCAGGGCCAATCAAACTCCAGATGTGTGCACCATCTTGTGGGCACATGTGACCTTGAGCACTTGAGTCAGCTTGTGTGTCTGGCTTACTTGGGATCTGGAGAGTTGAATGAGTTGAATATGGGTCATTAGACTTTGCAAGCAAGAGCCTTAACTGCTAAGCCATCTCTTCAGATATCCACCCATTTTTGAGACAAGGTCTCTCATTGGCCTGGATCTCACTGATTAAACAAGACTGGATGGCCAGCAAGCTCCAGGAATCCTCCTTTCTCTGCCCTTCTAGCACTGGGATTCATGGTGCACATCAGCATACCTGGCTTTTATGTGGGCTCTGGGGATCAAGCCTGGGTTCTCATGCTTGCAAGGCAAGGACTTTACTGCCTGTGCCATCTCCTCAGCCCCATATTAGAGACATTTTAAATCCTTGGTTCATTGACTCTAAAAAATGACCTTTTCACCAAATCCATTTATTATTTAGAATATGAACTGTACAAATGTGCTTGTTTGTTAAATTAATTTATGTCTTTCTGACATAAGAGACATCTAATCATAATATTTATAAAGTGAAGACATGATATACCAGCAGGTAAAGTCAGATGAAAACCCAAACTTTATGGAGCTTGAAGTCAGATCAATAAGACAGACATCAACTAGCTAGTCATGTGGTTTAGCCTATAATTATAGACCGAAGCAGGTGAGGTTTAACCTGAGAAAGGGACTGTGCAGCTCAGAATGGAAGGTTGAAAACTTAGTGGACTAAGTTAACCAGATGAACTTGGATTGTAGCTTTGAGGCACTGATGAATATAAGAACCCATCTATGGGTGTTCATACTTTTCACGGATACAGAATTTTCCCAGTGTTCCTGGTGTTTTCCAGAAAGTGGGCATCTCTTTGAGAGATTCACTGTATAGAGTACAGAGACTGGTATGTACAGAAAACTGCTCATGGAAACTTTATACCTTGGTACAACATGGTGGTTAATAAATACAGAGGCAAAACTTCAGAAATGATATTCTCTTTTGAGGGATTGCTTTCCTTCCTGATTAAATACCTACTCCTTACTTATTATCTAACCCTAGCTATAAGGAAACTGCCCACAGTAACCAGGTGAGAGATAAGAATCTACTTTCCTGTGAGAAACTTCACTATTTTGGGAGCAGATACCAACCTAGAATAGATTATTCCTTCTGTGAGAAGTAACAATCAACAATAGTAGCACTAAAAATTTGAAAAGTCTGTCACATCAGAAAATTGTAGGCTCAGAAGGCAAAGAAAGACTGGCTAAGAGAGCACAGGAAGCAAATATATTTGAATTAACATTTGTTTGGATATCAATTAAATCCCCCCAAAATATGGAGTGTCTGAAACAATAAAGTGAAGTGATAAAATAACCAGAAAAGAAGAATATAAAACTCCCAAGATATAAAACTGAGTCATCATTGGAAAGAGGGAGATGCTTGGTGCCTTGATTTGATTATTACATATTGTATGCATATATTGAGCTATCATAAAGTACCCCTAAAGATGCAGAAATATTATGTCTCAATCAATAACTAAAATAAACTTAAGGAGGGATTTAAACAAATGATGCCTTAAGCACTGACAAATTTAATATTGTAGAAAGTTGAATCAATGACATGGAATACAAAGAAATAAAATTTCTGAGAAGAGAGGCTGAAGAGATGGCTTAGTGTTTAAGGCACTTGCCTATAAAGCCTAAGGACCCAGGTTTGATCCCCCAGTACCCACGTAAGCCAGATGCACAAGGTGTTGTATGCATATGGTATTCATTTGCAATTTCTGGAGTCCAAAGCACATCCCTTCTCTCTCTTTCTGTCTCTTGCCCTCTCTTTACCTCTAAAAATAAGTAAATAAATATAATAAAATAAATATTTGAAAAAAAAGTTCTAAGAAGAGTAGATGCCCTGATTTGTGATTCCTCTAATTTCATTATTTGATCATGGTTCATTATTTTATTATGCTCATACTTCTGACTGTAACCTCATTTTCTTTTGTTTTTAATACTTTTCCATGTAAAACATAATTTGCTTGAATTTATTTTTGATGGCTTTGAAAATTTTAATGTTCTCAACACTTTAATACTGAGTATTTTCAAAATTTATTAAAGGTACATGTGATAGTTTGAATGTATGTCTCCCACATAGACTCAGCTGTTTATTAAAGCTTATAATTTGGATTTCCAGCAGCCTGGCTGGAAGAAGTGTCACTGGGGGCTAGATCCTGGGGTCCAGCTCTAAGGTGTTTGGGGGTGGATCTGATGACCAGCCTAAAGGTATGCCAAGAAGTCTGAGCTTTGCTGGCTTCTGGTCCCCTAATGCTTTGCTGTCTGGTTTGTGTTTGCTTGTGATGCTGGCAGGCTTGTGATGGGTTTCCTCTCTGCTCTGATCTGTGAAAAGGGGGCCAGCCTCTTCCAACATCAAGGAACTTCCCCTGATCTATAAGCTTTGAATAAATCCCATTTCTCCCATAAACTGTCTGCTTGGAAGTTCATCCCAGCAATGTGGAGCTGACTACAACAGTATAATTAAATGAAAATAACTGATTTAATGTATAGCTATATACCCACAGGTTTGTGTGTTTCCATAAACACACACTTACTCATATACTCCTTGATCTTAACTGTGCTTTCCACTCTGTGACCACATTTATAACAATTACTATAGCAGTTACCATCTCACTGGACAAAATATATGACCAAAAGCTACTTGTGGGAGGAAGGGATTTATCTATGCGTACAGTCTCAAGGGGATGTTTCGTCATGGCAGGGAGAGCATGGCAGAACAGATATAAGACTGGAGACTGGGCATTCTATCTCCATATCAACAGAAAGGAAGTCTGCTGAGTGAGCTAGTTCTGAACACCTAGTGGGCTAGACTATTAAATCTCAAGGTCCACCTCCAGTAATACGCCTTCTCCAGCAAGGTTCCATCTCCCAAAGGTTCCACAACTTTCCCAAATTGTTACCCGCTGTGAACCAAGTATTCAAAACACATGAGGCTATAGGGGACACTTCACATCAAACCACCACAGTTACTTATGCCACTGGTATCCAAAAACATTTCTTTAATCATAGAAACTTTCTGTATTTGTACGAATAGAGTATCGTTTAGCCTTGTACATAACAAGTGTGTAAGATGTGACTAGTTTAAGTTCAAGTCAAATTGCAAAGGTAGATAAAAATATAATTTACCTGTTACAGCTCTCTAGAAGTTGTTTCTACATACAGTCAATGAGTTTACAAATATTTCCTTTTTATGCTCCACAATTATATATTTGCGTTTGCCACATATTATGCATCCATTTAGACTTACCTCAAATGCCTCTTTTCCCAAGCATCCCAAGTATCTAGGGTGAAAGTCAATTTCCTTCCCTGTTCTATCAGTAATTAGCGCCTGATTCCCTTATCTTCCAACTCTTATGTAACCAGATTTCAAAGGACAGTGATTCAAAAAGGTCCGATTCAGTGAAGGGTTTAACTAAACTCTTGTCTAACCTGAAAGATCCTGGTGATCCACATGGGCTATTGTTATCTAACCACAGGGATTCAGTTAACATTTTTAGTCAAGAAATTTGGATTCTTCTGTCAGTTTTTCCAGTCATTGTGCCACCGATCTCAGGAATGCAAAATTCCCCGTCCTGGGTTTCTCTCTTCACCTGGTGGGACACATCAGCCAGGGGTGTCCCAGAACACACAGTCCCTCCAGCCCGCCCCAGACTGAGAGGCCAGAGACGGAAACAAAGTGCTGGCTTCTTTCTTGGCTTACGTTAGTAACTGTCAAATCGTATTTCTTGTGGGAGTTTGTTGAGAGCCTATGCCCCTAAAATGTGGTCTGGGTAATATTCTTGATGAGTTGTTGGCACAAAACCCCATGTTTTTCTATGTGAAAATGGCTAACCATGAATGAAAATAAATCATGAAGAAAAGTCAAAAAAGAATTAAAAAACAAAAACCTTGGTATCATTAAACTTGAAAAACTATGCCTGTTTTCTTTTTTCCCCCTTGGAAAGTCCACTGTGGATTGTCAAATATGAAGGCCTTGGATATGGTTTGAGGTATGTTGGAATTAAAAACTTGGTAGGAGTACTTTGTGGTTGTTAATGGAGGGCAAGAATGTGTAGAAAGCATTCAACGGAGTCTGCTTGGACATGGTGACAAGCATTCTCTGTCTGTGGGCTCTCCTTCACTCCCATGTGACAAGCTGAGTGAAAGCTACGTGGTGTGCATTGTCATAACTTCATCTGAAGGCTGAAGAGGGTGATGGTATGTAGTTGTTGCATTGGTTTAGAAAAGATTAAAATCATTATGAGAGAGAAGAGAAGAGGCTCAGGTGTGTGAACATACATCCGTCTAGAACGGGCTCCTCACTCTCACCACTCTTGACACTTTAGGATACGTAATTCTTAGTTGTGAAGGGGCTGTCCTGGAGGGAGTAGTATGTTTGTTAGAATCACTAGTTCTATCCATTAATTCTAGCAGCAACCTCCTTGTTCCAGTTGCCAAAAACAAAACAAAACAAAAAAATGTCTCCAGACATCTCTACGTGTTCCTCAGGGGACCAAATGCCCAGCTGAGAAACACCATTTGAGAATGTTTGCCCACATGTGTAGGGCTGGAAGTTAATAATCTGTAGCATCTGGCTTCAGGCCTTGTTCCATCAGCCTTGAGATACCCCGAGGCAGTTTCCATAAATACTGCTCTCAAGGGTGCCAGCCACCGGTGCAGACTTCTTGGCAGGCATTTGTTAGTGAGACACTGAATTGCCCTGGATTTTGAAGGTATCGTGAGATGGCCACTTGGACTTGAGTTGTATTGATTTATATTATATATAAGAATAATTAAACATTTTAAAACATTAAACTTATTATTTGGTAAATCCAGCTATTCAGAAAGTGTATAAGGAAAACTATGAACCCGTATCTACCATCCTACTCTAGAAATTACCAAAAGTTTATATCTTCAACATTCTAAATATTTGCACACATGTACATGAATAAAACTTTGGACAGGGCCTGTAGAGATGGCTTAGTGGTTAGGGTGCCTGCCGCCTAAGCTAGTTCCAATCTCCAGGTGTTCCAATCTCCAGGTCCCACGTTTAGCCAGATGCAAAGGGGCGCAATGCCGCACTTGACCACAAGGGGGTGCACATATCTGGATTTTGTTCGCAGCAGCTGAGAGGCTGCTGGCGTGCACATCTCTATTTGTCTTCCTCTCCCTCTCTCTCTGTCTCTTTCTGTGTCTTTCTCCCCCCCCCCAAAAAAAAATCTTTGGACAGGAAAGATAGACACAGTTCTATAAAAATGGCATCACATGATGCATCCCTTTAAAATTTAAATTATTTATTTTTATGTGAATTTAATGTGGAAATAATGAGAAATTGAAGGGCTTTCTGAACTTGAAGTGAATGCTCCACCACAGTAGAATACATTATTTCCTCACAGATATCTCTAAGTGTATGACGAAGGATTATCAGTGTTAGTGGGTTGGAGTCATTATGTTTTAAAATTTCATGTTTAAATCTTAATATTCCTTGCCTTCCTTGCAGATTTCTTCTATTCTCCTTCTAACTCCTTTTTATTATTTGTATTTATTTATTTATTTTTTTATTATTTTATTTATTTTTGGAGAAAGACACAGAGAAAGACAGACAGAGAGGGAGAGGGAGACAGATAGAGATGGGTGCACCAGCAGTCTCTCAGCTGCTGTGAACGAAATCTAGATGTGTGTGCCCCCTTGTGGTCAAGTGCAGCATTGCGCCCTTGCATCACTTTGCATCTGGCTAAACGTGGGACCTGGAGATTGGAACCGGGTTCTTAGGCTTAGCAGGCAGGCGCCTTAAACGCTAAGCCATCTCTCCAGCCCTATTATTTTTATTTTGAGAGAGAGAGAGAGGAAGGCAGAGAGAGAGAAAATGGGTGCACCAGGACCTTCAGCCTGCTGTGAATGAGCTCCAGATGTGTGCACCCCCTGGTGCACATGTGCGACATTGTGCACTTGTGCCACTGTGTGTCTGGCTACCTGGGAACAGGAGATTTGAAAATGCATTCTTGGGCTTCGCAGACAAGCGTCTTAACCACTAAGCCGTCTCTCCAGCCCCTCCTTCTAATTTTTAATTAGTCATTTTATATGTACTAATTTAATGTAGGATGTGCTCTGTTCTATAACCCTAATTTTCCTGTGGTTGAGTCAAGGTTTAGTATTTAAATAGATTAAGTGCTCACCACCAGTCTTTTTACATGACTTTTATGATCCTACTTCTAAAAATTTGAATCATCTCCTGGCTAATTGGATTCCATCACCAAGAGAAAGTTTCTATTTCCTGAGGGTTGCTTTTTTATATCTTTAAAAATGTTAGTGCCTATATTTGTGTGTTAAAATATACATGGCATAGTTTACCATTTTAGCCATTTTTATATCCTTGGCTTTGTGGCATCTATTACATTCACATTGTTGTGCAACCATCAACATTATCTATATATGGAACTTGTTTTTCATTGTGCAAAATTGAAACTATCCCCATTAAACAAAAATTCTCCATTCTGTTTTCACCCCAGTCCCTAGGGATCACTGTTCTACTGTATCTCTGTGGATGCAGTGACTCCAGATGCTTCCTAAGTGGAGTCAGATGGATTTGTCCATTTGTGTGTGACTTGTTTCAATGAGTATCCACAGTCTTCAAGAGTCATCTATATCATGTGCCACCATTCATTCTTTTCAAAACTGAATAATATTCTACTATATATGTGTATATATCATATATTGCTTATTAATTCATTTGTTGATAGACATTTGGTATTTTTTTTCCTTCTTTTTGGGGTATTGTAAATAATGGTTTCCTGAAAATGGGTATATAAATATCTATTTGAGTCCTTGCTTTCAATTTTGATAGATTCATACTCAGAAGTGGAATTTCTGAATCATATGGTAATTACATGTTGAATCTTCTTATTTTGCTTGTGTACATGAGAGAGATGTGGTATGTGGGGAAGCTGTATACATATGTATGTGTCCTTGTATGCCCCCAGGCACTCTTCTATGATGGCTGGTGTGGACTACCAGGTGTCCTGTTTCATCAGTTTTCTACCCATTCTTATTTGAGTCTGTCTCCTGATTTTTTTTTTCCTGAGCTCCAGCAATTTTTGAGTCTCTGTTCTCCTTGGGACTAGTGTTACAGAAATGTGTGCCCATGCCTAGATATTTATATGGGTCCTGAGTATAGAACTGGAGAAGTCTCTCAGACTGCCTCATGCATGCACAGGAAATAGTCTTAACCACTGAGCCATCCTTCCAGTCCATACCTTGACTCATTTGAGGATCCATCATACTATTTCCATAATGGCTACACCATTTTGCATTCTCACCAACAGTGACCTCCAATCTTGTTTTTATTCTTTGTTCCCTAAACCAAACTTCTTATTCAATAGTGTATTGTTTTTCAGTAGTTTCCTAAGTAGATGTGAGGTTTCTCATGGGTTCATTCCACCTGGAGGCATATGCCCATTAAAATTGGGTAGCCACATTTACTTTTAATTATTGCCATGCTGTGATGCAAATCCAACGAAGAATTTTTTTCTTTTGTTTTCCTCAGAAGTCAGAAATTTAGATTTTTATGCAATATGTTCATATATTTAAATCTTAGCCAAATAACTTCTTTAAAAACATCTTTGGCAGAATGTTTTGCACATCAGACCTGTAGGGAATGACCAATTTGTCTTTTTTTTTTTTTTTTTTTTTTTGGTCTGTTTCCAAAGTAACTGCTCTTTGTGCTTAGACAGAAGGGCACTAGAATCCACCTCAATGTGGGTTTGGGGATGGCTGTGAAGCCTGAATGAGATCAGCATGTGCCACTTAACAAGTATGCCTACGAGGCAGCTTAGCACCTGCTGTCCCCTGCACATGGTCAGTTGCCAGGTCCTGTTGGTTTCAGCACCTTTCAGATGTCACATCTGCGTCCTACTACTCTGAATGGATGGTGTGACTGGCATGGAGTCTGGGCTCTGGTCTCCTGCATGCACTAGTTCAGTGGCCTTCCAGCTGCGTTTTCTGAAGTGAGGTTCGGATCACTCCAACCTTGCCCACACTCCTGACTGCCAGAGGAATTTTTCCAAAACATAATCTGTCCAAGTCACTCCCTCTGCCTAAAAAATTTTCCAGTGAGGGGATAAATGACTATGCTGGAAGCTTCACTTTTCCCTTCACCTCTACTTTCCACCCTTCCCCACCCTGTGCTGCACATGCTGAGACACTAACCTGTGTGGACAGCATTAGTGTCCCTTTATCCTCTGGCTGCTGGTGACTTTGGCCAGTGGGGAGCATCAACAGGGCCTTGGAGGGGAGAAGCGAGGTGTGTCTGTTTCCTGGCTCTCTCTTTGGATTGCCTGGGATGTGCTTTCACACCAAAGGTCTTAGCTCCCCCAGTGAGTCCTTTACACATGGGAATTCTTGGATTCATGGAGTCTGGCTCACTCCAGCCCAGGGTGCTGCCCAGCCCTCATGGTTCCCTTGTACACTATCCAGTCCTTACTCAATAGCATGTTTTGAAAATGTTCCTCTCGGTCTGGGAGTGTAATTGTAATGGTAGAATGCTTGCCTAGCATAATCATGGCCATGGATTCATCCCTTTGCTGCCAAAATAAACAAATACATAAACATGTAAATAAAATGGGCCTCATGGAGGCCTTGGAAAATGTCCTATTGGGGAGATAATGAGAAAAGTATTGTGCCTAGAGTATGAGATATGGCATGAGCAGAAACTGTGAGACATGGAGCTGGAGAGTGAGGTAGAAGACGGCTGGCTGTGGGAAGCTTGGAAATGTGATCTGTGTCCTAAGAAATTAGCAAAAGGGAAGTCCTCTAAAGGCATGGTAAGATGATCAGGGACCCACTGACTGGAAAGGGTAGAGCAATCCCTGAGGGCCTGGACTCTCAGGGAAATGAATTTTAGCCGAGTAGAATGGACTGAAGTATAGGGCATTTCTCAATAGTACCTACCATACTGCTTTAGATAGGCTGGTGTTTAATATGTCCTGGTTGAACTGAATTGTTGAGTCTGTGTGACAGCTTGAGTGACGTTTTTAAGTCATTTGTCAAATTCATATTTTTATATTTTTGTTGTTTGAGAACTTAAGGTAGCATTAACCTGAAAGAATGTATCTACTGTTAACAAAATCTAAGTGGTTTGGGAATCTCCTCAAATAACCTTTGTGGGAACATTGGAATGAACCTTTATTTGATGTCTGGGAAGTAATATCCCACTGGAACTCATTTTATTTGGGGTTGTTTTTAATATGGAGCTGTTAATATAGCATTTCCAATAAGTGACCTTATATGCGAAGTCTGTGTTTAATTACTTACGTTTTAGCAAGACTGGTAGAACTGTACTAGTCATTATAAGTCATGGGTTTAAGAACTTGTCAGGGAAATGCTTTATGATTTGATTTATGTCTGGTGATCCAAGAGGGTAAAGCAATACTTGAGACTTTATGAGATTGTGAACACATTTGCTTCTACAATCTTCTGGGTTTTGGCCAAGATTATATAACGAGTAAACAATATCATTTTTTAATTTATCATCCAACATATTCCCTAGCTAGAACTTTACTTGGAAAAATATGATGTCCTAGGAGATCTTTACACCTGATAGCTTAAAGCAAACAACAGAGTGCACACTGTTGATTTGAGTGTGTTTTTATTGGTTTGCCTGTCGTGTTTTGCTTTTCTCTGTAAAACAAAAGAACTCATGTTCTCGGTTTTTAATTTTTATTTATTTTTTTTCAAAATAATTTTATTTATTTTTATTTATTTTGAGAGAGAGAGAGAGAAAGAAAGTGGCAGATAGAGAGAGAAAGAATAGACATGTCAGGGTCTTCAGCCACTGCAAACGAACTCCAGACACATGTGCATCTGGCTTATATGGGTCCTGGGGAACTGAACCTGGGTCCTTTGGCTTTGCAGGCAAATGCCTTAACCACTAAGCCATCTCTCCAGCCCTATTTTTTTATTTTTGCACACACTAATCATATTCATTGTATAATACTAGGAAATTGTGACTAGCAAAAAGAGAGAAGTCCATGTTTTTCTGATGTATTAACAGTGAAGAAATGAAGATGAACAAAAAGAAGAAACCATGTGAAACCCATCCTATAGGAGATGATAGAGGGACATGTGGTCATCACAGAACTGCTATGCTCTACAGCAAGGAGCATTGCCTGCTGTGGTAACCAGGGCTGTAAGAACAGCTCTCATTCCAGTATCTTCTTGCCCTGGATTTCTTGTGTCTCTTGCTCTTGACAACTAAGGCTTGATTGACAGTGACCATGTCCTTTTACCTCTCTTCCTTGCTGCTCACAGACTTGAGAGCTGCTTGTCCTCCCAGGACACCCAGCATAGAGCTTTGAACTTTGGTATATGTGTGTGTGGTGAGAGACAAACCAGCAGATGCATTTGAGTTCACAAATGCCCGCCAGTAATGCACATTCCTCACAAAATAACCTAGATAAATGGAACACTCTTGAAAACCATTGTAGTTCCACTTGCAATAAAGGGGAAGGAGAAGGCTTCATTGAGATATCAAAAATATCTTACAGTCAAGCAGCTCCCAGCAGCAGATGGATGAGATCCAAGATGTGAAATGCTAGCTGTGAGTGATGATGGCTTGGCTGCTGTATTTGACTGGATTCCTGGTCAGGAAGGGAAGTAGAATGTCAGTGGTGAAAACACACAGATGTCCATGAGGAAAACAGTCTTTGTCTGGGACGACTCACAAGGGGTTCTTCCTGGGCCCCTCATTCTTTGGATGTGCATGGTTTTCAAAGTCACAGTTGCTGATGCACAAAAACAAGACTGGGAACATTCACCCAAATGGCTGTGGAGAAGTTTAGAGAGGATGTTAGGAAAGGGCTGGCCTGCAAGACTGTCTCCATGCCTAAACAGTATCTTCTGTAGGGAGGATGGTATGCTTCTGACCCTTCTCCAGGTTTTACCACAGGGGCACAGAGTGACATGGTGTGGGTTTGAATTAAACTTGGATTGGGTTCAGATACCAATTTACTTTATAACGTAGAATTCACATGGAGTTTAAATAATTACTTAAGATAGCATAAAGAGATGTTTCAAAGGGGGAGGGGATAGCGAATAGTGGTACCCAACTGATAAACATAGACACTGTCCTATTTGGTTCACTAGGACACCCAGGATGGAGCAGGTATCAGTCAGTTCAGTTTTTATGGTCACTGGGGTTCTGGTCTGGGGTTGGTTACAGTGAGGTTGCTGCATACTTCTCTCAGGAGGCTGGCCGCCACCACACAGCCCAGGAGCAGTCTCTACGTAGCCTGACCCATTCCTCTCAAAAGCTGTTTTCTTCTCTCTCTACAACTCTCTTCTGACATTTGATGACTGTGATTGGTACGATTTCACATTCATATTGTGACACAAAACTATGTTCACAGATCCCCTGTCCATTTAGTTGGCTGCATACTTGACCTTGTGCTCTGCTTAGTATTTTAACAAAAAACAGAAATATGCATTAATGGAATTCTGTCCCATCAGGGAGCTATGCCCAGCATGTTTATCAGTGACTTGGGTGAACACATGGATTCTACAAAGCTGAACAGACTGGCTCACAGATGGATGCTAGGATCAGGGTCCAGGCAGACCTCAACAGGCTTGTCTTCTGAGCCAAAAGCAACAAGAGGAGATTCACTGGTGATTAATGTTAAGTCTTACGTAAGCACCAATGGAAGACAGCTGCCTCTGCCATCATTGTTTTGGAGAAGACATGTTTTATGAACAACAATTTGCTCTCTTTTATCACACATTCACCAGCTATATTTGTTGAGATTCTGCGTACTTTACTTTCTCTGTTTTTTTATTTAAATACTGTTTCGGTAATGATAGTCACTTCTGTTTAATTGATGAGTTTTTACAAATGTTAGAAACTTATCTAATAGTTGTAACCATTATCCCATTCGAATAAATGTTATATCTGAAATAGGAAGAAAGGTTGGAAGAGAGGAAGGGGGAAAGAGAGAAAGAATGAAAGAAGGAAAGGAGAGAGGGAAGGAAGGAAAATAAAAAGGGACAAAGGGAGTGAAGAAAGGAGAGGAAGGGCAGAATGGAGAGAGGCAAGAAGGGAGGGAAGGAGCAGGAAGGAATGAAGGGAGGGAAAAAGAGACCTAGTCATTGGTACAACATATCTCAGTCTATGTTCTTTTTAAGTACGGTGCTGTGTTCCATATAATACCTTTGAAGATTAAACATTTGCAAGCTTAATTGTGCACAGAAATAGAACATACTTGTGAAAGAGCTGGGAGAGCTGAAGGCATTTTGTGATGTTAGATTCTGGAGACTTTGGGAAAGGTCTAGAAGGATTTTCACAGAAGAGGATCAGGACTCACTGTCAGCTGCTCTAGTGGGATGGAGATTCCAGGGGAGTGTAAGGGAGAACAAAAGAGAAAGGGAGAAGTGGATAAAATCAGGGTGACTGTTGTGGGAGAACAGGCTGTGAGAAGATGACATTGGGGCTTCTGAGTGAATTCCAGCCATCCTAATTCAGGTAAAGGCGAGGAGAAAAGCTCAAGGACTCCCTGTGATGCTATTTCCTGTCTGTTTTCTAAAGGGGAAAAATATCTTATGGATCCAATCAGAAACCAAATACTTGTATTTTATAACATGCCTATTTTAATTATTTTAGAATCAAGACTTTTTTTCTAAGTCAAGGTGGAGAAGTTATGGAAAGAAACCTGATTCTAACTATAAATATAATAGATGGGATGGTGGGAATAAAAACAAATTAAAGCAATATTGCAAAGAACTCTCAACTTTCATTTAAAAAATATATGATGATGTTTTTTAACTTTTCACATTCAGCCTATTGGTATATCGAGTGACAAAATGAAAAATCAATTTCAGCTGTGTATATTTTAAACTTTTACCTAAACGATTTGGACTAACCCCACCTAAAAGTCCAGATGAATGCATTAAACTCGTTATTGTATTTTTATGAATTAAAATTTTTATATTTTATGCTATGTTATAGACAGGTTGCAGTTATATTTGGTGACATTTAGAGCAGAAAATCAAACTGAACAGTGGTCTAATTAGAACAGTAAATAGTATGGGTTTAATTAGCTTCCATTCCCGATGACAGATTTGATCACTCGCCAGATATTTATCCTTTCCTTTTACTCAACTATGACTGAAACACTGCTCTATAGGACTGCTTATGGTGCTATAAATAGGTAGCTTGGCAAGAAGCCATCAGACCTGCTGACCGGTGAGACTTGAGTGAAAATTATTGGAAAACCCTTCTTTGCTTCCAGTCATTATTTTTTCATTTCAGTTTTGAAGGTCTTTTCTACAGATCCCTTTCTTAATTTAATTTTTTTTTTTTTTGGCTGGATGAGGTCACTTGCTTAAGGGCTTAAGGAAACCTGTACAATATCTAACTCTGTCACATGTTGAAGTTTATGACTGTGCCACGGTTCCTTTCAAAACCTTTACCATTCTCTAACTTATAATTTACCTATTAAATTCTGCCTGACTTTAAATTTTCTAGAGGCCAAGAGGATGTGTTTTTCTTCTTGCTTGTTTTTAATTTAAGGCAGGTATGTGTTTTATCTTTAGAAAGATGCTACAAAATGTAGAGAGACAAAAGTAAAAATCGAAGACATAAATCATTCCAAGCCCTTGCCCTCTCTCACTGCTTTCTCTATGCATGGACAAATTTACCTGTGCTAAGAATGATTCAGGCTTGCATGTGCATATTGTTATCTAATGATTGATTGCATTTTGCCCTAAAATGGTTTTTTTAAAAACAAAATCTCAAAAGCCATGAAAGTCAGAGAATAATCATTTACCATTTTGACATATTTGTTTCAGACATTTTTGAAGAGGTTAGGGAAAAATAAAACAAACATTGCCATTCTTTTCATGACTCTTTTCAAGTTCTCTGGTGCCCAGTCCCACCTCTTCTAAGTTTTTGGAGACAATTTGACATGTTTGACATGTATCTTTTTAGTCCATACACTTAACTGTTACTACATTTGTGTGTGTGTGTTCATCAAACTGTAACTTTATCTAAAAATAGGAAATATTTTGTGTATTTAATTATGTTTTTATTGTGTGTGTGTGTGTGTGTATGTTTACATTTATGTGTACATGTGTATGTGAAGGCCAGAGGTTGACATAGTGTGTCTTTCTTGAAAGACTACTATCCACCTTATCTATTGAGATAGATGCTCTCTTGAACCAAGATTGAGCTAGACTAGCTAGCCAACTCACACCAGGGATCCCCTGTCCCTGCCTCTCGAGCACTGGGATTAATATGGGTGCTGGGAATCCTCATACTTGCACAGCAAACACTTTACTGACTGAGCCATCTCTCTGGCCCATGTTTTACTTTAATGATATTAAACCTATCAGCCTTTTCCTTTACATTTTTATGTTTGTTGATAAGTATAGGCTAGTCTTTCCTATGCTAACTCTATGTGACTGCCCATATCTATGTGATGTAATTTTTCTCTTGTGATTTTAATGTTTTAATTTGTAATATCTCTGGAATTCATTTTGGCATGTTTGACATAAGTTTTAAAACTCATTAAATACTAGTATTTGGGAGACTGAGGTCATCTGAATTACAGAGTGAGACCCTTTCTCAAAAAATGAAAACAAAATCCATTTGTCTTATTTTTTTTTATCTATTTCTAGTCTACTTTTGAACTATTATTAAAAATTTAATAGGTATGGTCTAAGTGTTTAATGCATGTATGAAAAATGTAACAACAAAACTCATTACCTTGTATAATTAGTATGCACTGATAATAACAAAAAACTCATGAGGAAAAAATTTGAGGGCTAGAGAGATGGCTTAGCAGTTAAGGCGCTTGCCTGAGAAGCCTAAGGACCTGTGTTTGACTCTTCAGGTCCCACTTACGCCAGATGTACAAAGGTGAGGCAAGTGCAAGGTCACACAAGCCCACTAGGTGGCACAAGTGTCTAGAGTTCAAATGCAGTGGCTGAGGCCCTGGTACACCAATTCTCTCTCTCACTCTCTCTTTCTCTGTCTCTCTGTCTGTCTGTCTCTCTAAGATAAAAAAATTAAAAAATTATACATGTGATTACTTATTGCTGTCTATTCATACTTGAGACAGTCCCTTCTTTTCCTTTTTTATTTTATTTTATTTTATTTTAATATATTTTTATTTATATATTTGCGAGAGAGAAAGAGGCAGAAAGAGAGAGAGAGAGAGAGAGAGAGAGAGAGAGAGAATGGGAATGCCAGGGTATCCAGCCACTACAAATGAACTCCAGATGCATGCATCTGGCTTATGTACTTCCTGGGGAGTTGAACCAGGATCCTTTGGCTTTGTAGGCAAACAAAGATGCTAAGCCATCTCTCCAGCCCTCTATTACTTTTTTAATTGTTAAAAATATATAAGATGCCTGGCATGGTGGTGTAGGCCTTCAATCCCAACATTCGGGAGGCAGAGGTAGGAGTATCTCCATGAGTTTGAGGCCACCCTGAGAATGCATAGGGAATTCCAGGTCATCCTGGGCTAGAGACCCTACCTCGAAAAACCAAACCAAAAAAAAAAAAAAAAAAAAAAGATGAGATCTAATTTCTTAAGAACTTTGCAGTATACCATACAGTATTGTTAACTGTAAACACAATGGGCTCAGTAAGTTCTCATGGTGCGGGTCCATCCCCTGAACTTCCTGTCTCTGTTCCTGGAATCTGGAAGTCAGAGTTCTACTGGTCTCTTCAAAGAGTTGGAACACTGTAGATGTCTCATGTAAATAGAATTAGGCAGTATTTGACCTTCTCTTACTGGATGATTTTTTTTTTCTTTTTCACCTCTAGACGTCAAGAAACATTCGTTCTGATGAAGACAAAGATGGCAACTGGGATGCTTGGGGCGAGTGGAGTGACTGCTCCAGGACCTGCGGGGGTGGGGCCTCCTATTCTCTGCGGAGATGTCTGACTGGAAGGTCAGTGGTGGCTCAGAGCCCCTGTGTTGGGGTGTCAGGGCCTCAGGGTTGAGGAGGAGGGGAGAAGACTTGGCTTTGGAATCTTTCATTAAGGGGCTTAATATCTGCTATGAGTAAACAAACATTAGGCTATCTCCAGTTACCATACATAAGCCTCTTTTGAAGGGTATGGTGGTATCCTATCCACACGATATTCACAGGACTCTGAGGAACCAGATACTTTGGCTTTGTGAAAGGGAAGGCCTGGCAAATTAAATCACTGGCTCAAGGCTGTCAGAATTTGGCGTAAAAGGTCATGTTTTCTGGATTCTGTCCTTGAGAGACCACAGTTATAATTCCCTTCCTGTTCACTTCTCATTGATTAAGCAGTTAATATATGTTATGTTCTCACCTCTTAGATATGTTTATGTTAAATGGCGTTTGTTAAAATATGAGATGAGCTTATTTTTATTTTTTAACTTTTTATTGACAACTTTCATAAACATAAGACAATTTACTATGATCATAATCTCCTCTCACCACTCACCACTCTCACCACTTTTTCTCATCCCAAATTCCTCCACCACTAAATCCTCTCTTTCCAACTACACTCTCTCCTATTTTGATGTCATCATTTTTCCCCCTCCTATTATACAGGCCTTGTGTGAGTAGCCTCAGCCACTGTGAGGTCATGGATATCCAGGCCACTTTGTGTCTGGAAGACAACGTTGTAAGCACGCCTCCTTTTCCTTTGGCCCTTACGTTCTTTCTGCCACCTCTTCAGCAAAGGTCCCTGAGCCTGAGAGGGTGTGATAAAGATGTCTCACTTATGCTGAACACTCCGCTGTCACTTCTTCTCAGCACTTTGGTGAGTTTTGAGTTCTCCCAGTGGTCCTGCCAAGATGAGCTCATTTTTAAAATCCCACATATCTGTAGTCAGCCTACACTTATTGTTTTTGAGGTCATTGTCTTATGATACATGAACTAGTAACTCTGTCCTCAAGTTCTCTTGAAACAGGGCAAAACAAGACAAATGAGAGAGAGCACAGTGGCCTTTGAGAAGGAGGAGTCACAGAAAGACATGCCAGGGTTGCTGGACGCACTGGAGTAGCATCCTCCAGAGGAAGTTCTGACACAGAGCTCTGACCTTAAGTAAATGACTGGACAACAGAACCCAGTCTTACAGGCAGGTGCCTTTCATAGAGTGCCTCCTCCTCCAACAGTTTCCTGGGTGTCTGAAAAAAGTTTTCATTTTTTCTTTAAGTCTGAAAGCTGATTATTGATTTATTTATTTTTGCAAGCAGAGAGAGACAGAGGAGACAGACACAGAGAGAATGGGCATGCCAGGGCCTCTGGCCACTGCAAATGAACTCCAGACACATGTGCACCCTTGTGCATCTGGCTTATGTGGGTCCTGGGGAATTGAACCTGGGTCCTTTGGCTTTCGCAGGCAAGCTCCTTAACCACTAAGCCATCTCTCCAGCCCCTGATTTTTTTTTTTTTAATCCAGGTATATGATTGTGTAGAAGTAACTTCCTCTGAAAATTTTGAAGACATTGTCTCCCCATCTCCTAATATCAGTTGTGGGTACTGAGAAATCTGAAGGCATTTGAATTTTCTTCTTTCCTCCTCTCTAGACACATGTAGAAGTAGTGCTGTGTCTTGGTGAGGGGGTCTATTTCACCCATTGTATTAGTTATTCAGTGGACCATTTCTCTAGGAAAACATTCCCTTTAAGTCTTGCATTACTTCTTTGATGATCTGTTCCATTTTGTATTTTTACTTATTCATTATGGGTGAAAATTCTATTATTCAGATAATCTTTTTCTCTTTGTCCATTTTCTCTGCTTCCTAAGAGATTTATTATCTAAACTTAATTTCCAACTCTCTTGCTATATATTTCTCTCTCTCATAATTTTTGTTCCTTGAAATTTTCCAGAACTTTGGAGACAAATGGAACAAAAAGCATGGCTCCCTGTTTTCAGAAGGCTCCCTGTTTTAGAAGAAGGCTCAGTTATCTCTCAGAGATGTCTGTTTTACCTCTGGAGATAATGACACAGTCTTCTGTTGCAGTAGGGAAGGGACTTGGGTCTAACTAGTACAGATGTTTCCCAGCACTGCTGTTTTTGACCTGAAATTTATTGATCATTCCCAAGTCTCTGAAGCCCTTGGTGAGTTCTGCAGAGCAAACTGAATTGTTTCTGGAAATCCCCCTGTTGCATCAGGACTTAACATTGTTTAGTCTTTGAATAGCTCCATAATTATTAAAGAAAATGAAGTTGTAATATAAAATTTGACCAAAGCCCAGTGTCTTGTTATTTGCATGTGTGTTGTGTGGTATGTGTGCAGATGGGTACATTCTTCTCTCTCTCTCTCTCTCTCTCTCTCTCTCTCTCTCTGTGTGTGTGTGTGTGTGTGTTTGGTGTGTGTATGTATAGAAGCTAGAAGAGAATGTTGGATATCCCCCTCTCTCTCCCATCCATGTGATTCCCTGAGAAAGGCTTTCATCAGAGCTGGCATTTTCAGCCAGACTGGCTGACCATGTATAGTAAGTCCCAGCAGTTCTGTGGTCTCAGCCTCCCCCACATGACTTGGGTTTCAGGCATGTGTGGCCATGCTCAGCTATGTAGTGGATGCTGGTGAATCAAACTCAGACAGTCTCAGGCCCTGTCAAGCCCCCATGCCTGCATCCGCTGGACCATATTCCCAGCCCCTCACTGCCTCACTGACAAATTCCACCAAATATTTAGAGAAGAATTTGCAAAGATTTATAGAATAGCTTCCATAAAATAAAAGAGGACACAACGTAGTTCATTCTATAAATGTATAAATGTGCAAATGTATGACTTATACCAAAACCAGAGAAAGACTATACAAAAAATGAAAACCACAGGCCAATATATCTAAGAGTATAAATGTAAAAATTATTAATAAAATATTATCAAATAGCATTCAGGAATATGTAAAAAGAGTTGTATAGTTGTGCTTCGTGAACAAGATGAATTTAGTCCAGTACAGTAAGGCTGGCTCAGTATTTGAAAGTCAGTCAGCAAAGAGAAACATGCAAAGTCCAAAATAATAGGATGAGCTACTCATAATCTTCAGATTGGGAGAAATTTTAAAGATTTTTTTTTCTTTCTGGTGCTGAGGACCAAACCCAGGGCCTTGTGCTTGTCAAGTGCTCGTCAACTGAGCTAAACCCCCAACCCCAGAAATTTTAAAGTTTTCAAAGGCCAAACATTGACCTATGTATTTGCAAATTGTAGTGTGAGAGCTTTCCTGAACAGCCCACTTGGATGCATTTCCCAGAGAAATTGGAGATCACCCTATGGTACCAGGATAGGAGCTCTCACTGCAGAGCTACAGACTTAAACTATAGTTTATATGTTGGAACCAACTGAAATCTTCAACATCTAGAGAAATCCATCGGTTAAAAACAATTCAGGGCATATAGCTTTGGATTTTTTCTAGAGTTGTATATTTGCTCACATTAGATGAATTCATGGAGACAGCAAACTTGAAGCTTCCAAGGCCTAAAAGCAAATTTTAGGATACAGGCTAAGATTTGTAGATAAAAACAGAACAGTAGACCTAAAACACTATATAAGGCTTCAAAACATTATAAGTTTTAAAACATGAGAAGGATAAACAAATACTACTTGAATGAATGGTCTCATGCTGCAGAAACTTACAAGTTTTGAGTTCACTTGATAAGGGGTCATGTGTGCCTTTTCTCGTGGGATCTTTCTTTATCTGGGCATTGTTTTTGAGGGCCTCCATGTTGATAGTTACAACTTTAACTCATCTCATGACTCTACTATAATCCAATTTGTAAATATCCTACCATTTATTTGTGAAGTCTAAATTTTTAGCTACAATTTATGAACATTTATGATTTTTAATATATATTTAATATTTTTGTTTTACTACCATTTCTTTTTTTTTTTTTTTTTTTGAAGTCTCTCATTTTTCCAGGCTGACCTGGAATTAACTATGAACATTTATGATTTTTAATATCCTACCTCTGCCTCCCGATTGGAATAATATTTTTGTTTTTACTTATTTAATTGAGAGAGAGAAAGAGGCCAATAGAGAAAATGGGTGCATCAGGGCCTCCAGCCACAGCAAACGAACTCCAGATGTATGGGCCACCTTTTGCATCTGGCTCACCTGGGTCCTGGGGAATCAAACATGGGTCCTTTGGCTTTGCAGGCACACGCCTTAACTGTTATGCCACCTCTCTAGCCCTGAATTCTCTTGCTTGTGTATAAAATATGTGAATATATGTATAATATGTATACATATTATATATATTTTTTCAGGCAAGAGGCCAGGCCTGTTTCATGTCCATTTGCTCCATGTCTAAGAAACAGACAGTAATGTCATTTTCTTGTATCAAAATAGAATTAGATTCATTTGAGATAAGGGTAGCAAGGTTTTTAACTAGTTCAAGCATTCCTGCTGCCCACCTTTTGGTCTTACTCATTCCTAGCTCATTCCAGAATCAAGGACTTTCATTGCAGTTTTGGAATTACACTGAGATTTCAAGAAGGAAACGTATTTCCTTTGGAAGGCTTATCAGTTCTCTTTATCCTTGAACAGCCATAGAGATTTATTAAAACTTCATAAATATTGAGCACTTGTGGTCAGTTTTTCTTGGAAGAAGAATATGGATGTGATTACATATAAAACCAAACAAAAAAGTCACCCCAAAGCTTTTTGAGAATGTGGCAGTGGTTTCTCTTATCAGTGTGCCCCTTCAAAGGTGTGATTTAAGTAAGGGATGAGTGTGGCTGTTGTGTTTATTTATTTATTTGGGAATGAAGTTATTTCAGGTTTGATTCCAGTTAAATTCTAGAGTCACCACAAACCAAGCCCCAGCCACAACGTCTCTTTCTCCTGCAGTAATTTGAGACTTGATACTCTAGTCAAGTGCCAACCATGGGAAGCAGGTTTAACTTAACTACTATTTTTAAAATTAATATATTTTTATTCTTCGAAACATAAGCTTCTCAGTCTTTATGACACTAGTGTTTGAGTCAATATATCATCAAATAAATATAATAAATTATAGTGCTATATGCTCCAGGGAAATTTTATTAATGTTTTTAATGTATTCTCACATGGAATCAACATGTGTTTTTTTATATATTCATAAATTTATGACTTTAAAAATCTTTAGATTCAGGGCAGTATGAATGTTGTAATGGCTTGAAAATACATAATATATATATGCCCTTGCATATATTAATTACAATGATATTAAAATCTTGCAAGTATTTTTTTTTTTTTTGGAGCTCAGTAGCTTTGGGCCAAAGGAATTATTTCCAGAATAAGCTGGCATATTCCTGCTTGGGGAATTAGGATTCCCATGTCCTTAACTTTAAAATAACTTGCATTTCATTTTTATGCCTGTTTCATAAAGTAGCCATTCATTTTCATACTAAAGTGTAACCAAAGCATGCCACATCAATAGTAGCAAGCCAGTGGGTTTAGTGTGTGTGAGATTGGATGATGTGAAACAGAATGCTAACCATGGTGGCCAGATGGTTGAGTTTCAAAATCCTTTCCACTGGTTTGTAAAGTGGTTGAACACTAATGTCCTTATATCTTTATATTTATATTCTAGTACCTAGTAGGTTCACCAGAGAGGTTATTGAAAAAGGAACAAGTTCAAACTACTGTTTTATAGCTCAACAATTCTAAAAATACAAGGTTTTGTTTTCCATATCACTTTGAGACAGTTTTAGTGGGATGTGGAATGCAGATCTTTACCTTTCAGATTTAGATTTTTAGGTTCAGTATTCAAGTGAATGGCTCCCAGACATAGTAGGCGGCATGGGTGTAGACCATGATTATGTGGTCTTTGCAGCGAGCCTGAGATAGCCATGGGATATCACTGACTAATGGTCTTTCCCTTTGATATTAAATTTCTGTTTGTTAAGTTGTCTTTTACATAAATTAAAATGTGTCAGAAAATGTGTCTGAATTTCTAAAAAAATTTTTCTCAAGCACTTTTAAAGAAATTAGCATTCCTTGTATAGTTCAAGAATGTTGGTATCTTGGTATTGTCAGTCCATATTTTCTCTTGAACCATTTCTTGTTAAATTTGCCTTTCTTCTTGAAATTAGAATCAAAAGCATTTAGGAGTAGAAGCCAGCATGGCAAAAAAAAAAAAAAAAAAAAAAAAAAAAAAAAAGTTTTTGGCTGTCACTTCCCTGATCGAATAGTTGGTGTGCCAAAATTAACAGAATAATTAAAAGTACACTCTCACTTCTCCTGTTGCTCATTTTCTTCTTTTGTCCCCATGAAAAACAAAATTTAGTAAGTCTTGAAAGTGAATGCCCTTGTCTACCAGACAC
The DNA here is from genome assembly GCA_036365145.1 of Orientallactaga sibirica. Lineage (NCBI taxonomy): Eukaryota > Metazoa > Chordata > Mammalia > Rodentia > Dipodidae > Orientallactaga > Orientallactaga sibirica. The sequence continues at coordinate 2,908,641 of JAEOAD010000031.1, read as the reverse complement.
AGCTGCTGCTTCTCTGCAGCTTGGAGCCATTTCCTTTGAACAGAAGACTTTTCTATCCCAATATGGCTTTTCTGCTAGCCCCTCAGTTTGGTCTTTCTTGAATGCTTAAAATCTGGTTCATTTCGTGAACATTGCAACAAACATTGATAATGTTCCCATGGCAAATAAAAGGAGAATGTGTGGTCACAAAATATGAAGATTTAGCCAACCTTTGTCATCATCTGGGAAGACATTCTGACCCACAATTTGAAAGGGAGCAACTAAGTGGGTGCATTGTCTGACTTCATGTTCAAACATTAAACTACCATTGGTAATGTTATGGAGGCAGCCATAATCCTGCTTTTTTTTAAATTTTTTTTGTTTATTTTTATTTATTTATTTGAGAGTGACAGACAGACTGAGAGAGAAAGAGGCAGATAGAGAGAGAGGGAATGGGAATGCCAGGGCCTCCAGCCACTGCAAACGAACTCCAGATGCGTGTGGCCCCCTTATGCATCTGGCTTACATGGGTCCTGGGGAATTGAGCCTCGAACCGGGGTCCTTAGGCTTCATAGGCAAGCGTTTAACCGCTAAGCCATCTCTCCAGCCCCATAATCCTGCTTTTATTCCTACCCCACAATATCAGGGTACATGTAGCAAATGGAACAGAAAATGTAAGACTAGAAGAGTGTGCAGGGTGCACATCTGCAATCCAAGTATTGGAGAGGCAGAAGGATTGCCACGAGTTGAAGGACAGCCTGGTTTTTTTAGTGTTTCCAAGCCATCCAGGGCTACATAAGAAGACCCTATCAAAAACCAAAAAGAAGGAAGGAAGGAAAGGAGTTAGGGAAGAAGGGGGGAGGAAGTGAATTAGGAAGGAAGGAAGGAAGGAAGGAAGGAAGGAAGGAAGGAAGGAAGGAAGGAAGGAAGGAAAGGAGGAAGAAGGGAGGAGGAAAGGAAGGAAGGAAGGAAGGAAGGAGGGAGGGGAGGGAGGAGGGGGGAGGGAGGGAAAGAAGGAAGGGGAAGGAAGGAAGGAGGAAGGAAGGAAGGAAGGAAGGGAGGGAGGGAGGGAGGGAGGGAGGGAGGAAAGATAAGACAGGGAAATATGAAGTATAAATGGAGAGGGAGGGAGGGAATTGGGAAATTAGGAATAAAGGCAGAAAGGAAGGAAGGAAGGAAGGAAGGAAGGAAGGAAGGAAGGAAGGAAGGAAGGAAGGAAGGAAGGAAGGAAGGAAAGAAGGGGGTTAAGGAGGGAAGGAAGGAAGGAGGGAGTGAATTAGGAAATTAGGAAGGAAGGGAGGGAAGGAGGAAGGGAGAAAGGAAAGATAAGCCAGGGAAAGCATGAAGTATAAGTGGAGAGGGTGAGTTTAAGGATAGTTGCAAACAAAGTGTAAATCAGAACTCATAAACATCAGTGAGCTGGGCATGGAGGTGCTTGTGTGTCATCCCAGCATTTTGGAAACAAAGGCAGGAAGATGATGAGTTTAAGGATGGATTGAACTACACAAGAAGTTCCAGCCAACCAGGACAGCAAGACGAGACCCTGTCTCAAAAGACAAAATATAACAAAAGGTGTATCCATCCAATCATATACCAAGTAATCCTCAGAGGAAAAGCTCAGTAATTGCAGAGAAACATCTGTAGGTTTCCTTGAAGCACAAGCCCGTGCCAAAGAAATGTGCCAAACGTAGGAGGAAAACAGGTGCCATGAGAGATGTGATGGGGGAGGAAGAAGGTGTGCTAGCCTCGGGCTTATAGACATCCCCGAAACAGCAGTGATAACCAAAGTGAAAGTCCAAGGAGACTCAACAGCATTGGGAATTTAAAAAAAGAAAAGGCTTTCTTATTTAAAATATATTAAACAAATAAAATGCAGATATATCTTTCAGTGTGTGATATTCCAAAGAGGGTCAGTATTATCAGTCAAAATTGATGAAATGAAAACATAGCTAGATGCATCCTGACTAGAACTTGCATTTCAAATGCTAGCAAAGCAAAGCAAAGCAAAATCAAACACAAAATTATGGCTTTCTTGCCAGCACCCCAGTTTGGTACTTTTTGAACATTTCAAATCTGGTGTAGTCTCATGAAGATATAAACGAATGTCAATCATATACCCAAGGCAAGTAAAAAGATGGGAATATATAGTCACAGAATATGAAGACTTAGTGGACCTTTGGCACCAGGCAGTGCATCATTTTCTCCTGCAGTAGTTTCTGACCCGATCCTGTAATCGAGTGCCGTCATGGAGAACAGGGAGCACATGTACCTGAGAATACAAAGACTTCTCTGCAAGTCTCCGTGTCAGTGGTCAGTGCAGTGTGTCACAGTGCGGACGAAAGGGACTGTGCACACAGTCAGCTCATCTCAGCTGTGCTGTGTTTTCTGCTTTTCTGTGTGGGATCCACAGGTTCAGTAGTATGACAACCATGGGTCCTCGTTGGAGAAACAGCCAACCTCAAGTTAAAAACCCCTACATGAAAAAGGTGCTCCAAAGGGACTGGAATGGGTGGTCAGTGTTTTGATGCTTATTGTAAATGTGAACAAAGACAAAGATGTTCACTAAAGCTTTTTACATTATGTAAAGATAAGGCATGATGGTGCGGTGACCCCTTGAATCCCAGCACTTAAGAGACAGAGGTAGGAGGATAAGAGTTCAAAGCCAGCCTGAGCTAGGTGAGACCCTGTTTCATAACAAAACCAAAGTGAAGCAAAGCAAAACAAAATGAAATACAGGAAAACAAAAGCAGACTCAGCATGGATATTTACCTAAGAGAGATGAGAATTTGTATTACCGCACGAAGCCTGTATGTGAATATATATAGCAGTGTTTTTCATAATTGCCCAAACTAGAAACAAATCAAATAAATATGCAGTTAGTGAATTAATAAGCGAACTGTTGTACCTAAATATAATACAATATAGTTCAACAGCATAAAAGATGTAAACTACTTGGGTTTGAGGAAGTGGCTCAGCAGTTAAAGGCACTTTTTTGCAAAACCCATTGACCCAGGCTTGATTCCCCAGTACCCACTACAAGCCTGGTAAATATTCATTTGCAACAGCAAGAGACCCTGGCACATGCATACACACATGTGCAAATAAATTTTCAAAATGTTAAGGATGTAAACTATTGATATAGAAATGTGCCATGCTGAAAAGAGGCCATATGAAGAGAAGGAGAAGAAGAAGGAGAAGGAGGAGGAGGAGGAGGAGGAGGAGAAGAAGGGGAAGAAAGTCACCTCTGAAAGAGGCAATATTATAGGAGCACAAAGCAAATTGGTGGTTGCCCAGAGTCGAGTTGGGGGTTGACCATAAAAGGGTAAAAGGAGGGCATCTTAGCAGTGCTGGAGCTCTTGCAGGGACTGACTGTGGCAGCTGCCACACCATCCACCAAACACGTTTTCCAAAACTTATAAAATGGTATACCTTTCAAGTGAATTTTCCTGTATGTATATAACTAAGTAGAAAACACAGATGTGATGTTACCAGAGGTAACAGCTGTAAAACAAGGTGAAGAGGCTTAGGAAATACTGCCTAACACTTAAAATAGCTGCAGTGATAAATTTTACCACAAGGTAACAAGTAAATGCCTGTAGCCCCAGCATTTGGAGGCAGAAGCAAAAGGATTATGAGTTCTAGGCCAACATGGGGTACATTGTGATGTCTAGGATAGCTGGACTAGATAGCAAGAACCTGTCTTTAAAAAGAAAAGTTTGAGTAACAAAAATAATGTCAATGTACTGAACTATTATTAGGTAATAATTTAAAGTTTTTCCAGAGAGTCATCAATGGAATGCAAAAAAAAAAAAAAGTAAGAGATTAAAGCAAATACAAAACTGAATGAGCAGTCATCTTCAATTCCACAAATCAATCATGGTGGAAATCCTGGAAGATTAGATGCCAAAGAATATTAGGAGTCAAGGTTGGGGCTGAAGAGATGGCTTAGTAATTAAGGCACTAGCCTGCAAAGCCAAAGGACCTTGGTTCGATTCCCCAGGACCAACGTAAGCCAGATGCTCTTTCTCTCTGCCTCTTTCCATCTCTCTCTCAAATAAATTAATTAATTAAAAAAAAAGAGTCAAGGTCTCTTGGAGAGATTTTGTATGACTGTTTTCCACCTGACACTTGGCTCATTGCTGCTTTTATTTCTTTTGTAAGCAGTAAAAAGAGAATTACCAGTGAGTACCTGCAGTGTATGTTGCCAATTCTGTCATTATTTCATGTAAACTTATAACCCACCTTAAAATTTCTCTCCTTAAAAAATTAAATATTTTCAGCAAGTACATTGTTAGGCAATTGTATCACCATCAAAGCATCATAGCATTCATTTACTCCAATAGATATGGCTATGACATCACAGGGTGGTATACTTTCCCAGGACCACAGAAACATCACCGGGTGATTCCATGGCTGTGAAATCTATTCACTTTAATTAAAGAGGATAATGTAAAGCTGTACTTAACTTTCCTCATTTCAAAGTTGCCATTTTCCAGGAAAACATAACAGAAAATATACATATCCATTGAAAAATTGGGAAATGTGCCATTAATAGGTCATATATCTCTAAAAAGTTGATATAAGCTATTGAGCAGTAGCAGTGGAATGAGAGGTATGGAATTGTGTGCAAATGAAAGGACAGTCTGCATGGAAGGTGAGTGGAGTGGCAGGATCTGTCCCACAGCTAGAGGGACAACCAGTTGTAGGCCCTGAATATTGGACATCCACGAAAATTGCCCCAATACTATTTTGTGGCATTTATTTCGTGAGACCAATGGTTGAAATACAATGGAAGTGTTTCTTCAAGCAAATTTCTAACAGAGAGTTGTACTAAGTAGAGAAAAGCAACTCTCATTAACCAGCTAGCTCAGGTTGCTTAAGTAAGGAAGGAAAAGAAAGTCTCGGGTGGAGTTGAGCTTCACAAATGTTCCTATGTGGAACTTTCCTCTTTTCCTCATAGTAAAAAAAAAGTGCCCCTCCCACACTTGATATTAATGTCAATGATCCTGAAGACCCCCAAGATAAGAATTGCATGTGAAGAATAAAGTTACTTACACATTGTGCTAATCAGCTAAAGAATTTACTCGATTTAATGGAATCCTCCCCTTTTTATTTTTGGCCCCACCAATCTTTGGAAGTTAGTTTCTTAGAATTCAAACTTTGAATCTTTGAGATAATGTGCAGTAGTAAAAATTTTATAGGGAACTTGTGCCTTGTTTTTGCATTCTTAAATGCTTTCCACCTCTATAAAATTGTTGTTTTCTTTTTTTCCCCTTAGGAATTGTGAAGGGCAGAATATCCGATACAAGACATGCAGTAATCATGTAAGTCCCAGAATAAAATATGTAATCCAATATAATCATGTTTTAAATTATAACATTTAGTATGCCCTATAAAACTGATAGTCCCTTGGGCTCCTTTATGGAAAATTGGAATATTCATTTAATTGACAACAGCTTTTGTGTATCCAGTCATAGTACCTTTTGTAGGTCATTTCACATTTCTGATGTCACCTGGTACATATTTATAATTTCTGAATTCAGAGAAACAATACAGCACACCTGCAAGCTCCTTTAGAACTCAAAAGTGCTTTTGAGTCATGATCTCCTTGACCTCCACCATGTCTCTGAGATATAAGCCAACGAAGTATGGTTATTTCTTCTACGCAAACAAGGGCACAGAAGACAACTACAGGCCCACAGACCAGAACTAGCCTGATGTTGCTTCTAAGCCTGCAAACTGTCTATTCTGTTCACTGCAAACACTGTTCAGGTGACTCAGAAAATCAGACAGAAGGAAGGAATTATAGAAACATTTCTCTTTTATTTAGTCAACACTGAAAAGAATTTGAATACTGTGCTTTGCAATTATAAAAATGTGAAATTAATAGATGGAGCCAATCCTGTTTTTTTCCATGCAGAACCATTCCCTCGTTAGTGATCAAAATGACAGGAATTAGAAGGAAATTCTGAGAACTGGAGAGCTCATTTTTTATTTTGGAAAGGAGCTTGGAAATGTCTCAAGCTTTGTTAGATGATGAAATAATTCTCCAGACGGCACGAGCTAAAGCACAGTAGCTTTTAATAACTCAGGAGCCTAAGAGTTGCTAACATTATGCTGTAAACGACCACAGTCAATGTACAAGCCCCTGAAACAGCAGGCTGGGCCTGAGACTATTCAGTTAGCAAATGTCACGGAAAAGCAAGGAAGGCACTGGGAGAGACAACTGAAGGGAAGTCAGACACATGAAATCCTTTGGGCCCATCCATACTCTACTAGCTCAACTCAAGTGGATCATCAGCGTAGGGAGAAACCTGCTTTAAAGAGGATGGGCTGCCACAGCTGTGTTGCAGGTTCTGCCCACCCCAGCAGAGTATTCTACACGTCACTGGCTCCAGGCACTCAAGGGAGTCTGGAATGGTAGGGCCATGCATTCAGAATCCCACCCTTTGTGTGCAGGGGACCATGCTTGAGAAGGGTATGGGAAGCACACTGCGCTCCCTAAGATATCTGGCTGTGGTTCAGTGGCTCCCTGGGTTCCCTGTTCCAAGGGAGATGAGGCCTTGAGATGAACGATTAGGGAACAGAACATGCCTGTGTGTAGTGTGGTGGCTCCCAAGAGACTGTTGTCTTCAGATTTGATTGGCACTCAGTCTACATCCTTACAGCCAGCGTCTGGCCTCCAGGCCTTGGGAAAGCATTATCCTTATCAGCGGTCTATCGAGCCAATGGGAGTTTCCAGGAGAAATCATGCATATCAGCCAAGAGCTCTAATACCTGAATCCACTGACTACTCATGGTTTTTTTTTTTTTTTTTTTTTTCATTCTAGGGTTTATAGGATTAAAGTCAGTGTTGGAAGAGGCAAGGGGAAATAGCTTTAAAATTATACAGCATATCACTACTGGAGAGAGTGTCCTTTTTTTTTTTTTTTTTTTTTTTCACTGTGAGCATATGTTTATAAGGACAGGTAGTTCTACACGGTAGGTACTCTGGTGGCTTTCCAGAAAAGATGACATTTGATGTGGCCCTTGAAGGAACCTTCATCCCATAGAGCCTATGAATAGCTCATTTCTGTTTTTCTTGGGGGTGTTCATCTGTTTTTTTTCCATTGCCATTGCGCTTACGCCATATAAGAGCCACACCCTCCAGTATCAGTCTTCACCTCTCAGGACCATCTCACATCACACTATTCCTCCAAAACTGCCACCTTTTCTGTGCCATTGCCCTGCACGCACCCATAGTGCTTATGAACTTCCTTCATGTGCATCCAGGCACATTTGGAAGTCATCTGCACAAATGCCTCACTCACCTGCTCTGTGCCGCCTTTGCCAGTCATGCTAGATGCTCCTACTGGCCTGCCTCAGACCCTCATGCTTGTGCAGAAAGTACACTTAACCGCTGAGCCATCACTCCAGCCCACTTCAGCTGGTTCTCGTCACTCTTGTTTTCAACATCCTGCCTTGTTTCCATTACACTGTCCCGCAAATCCATCCTGAGATTTCACTTTCTCTCGATGTCTTATTTACTAACTCTGGCACATACATATTAGCACCCTAAAGTGCTTTGTTGTTCTACTAGACATTTTATCATTTGTTATACAAGCAGGCTCACAAAATGGAACTGATACCATAATTTTAGATAAAATAAAACAATTCAAATTTGCTTGTAACTAAATAGTATTCCTTCTGAACCCCTATTCTCTGGCTCATTGGAGGGAAATTAACTCAATATCTAATCTGAACCAAAGCTAGGTACAATGCTGCTATAAGACAGCTTCTTTTTAAAAATCTCATTTTCATTTTTTTCTCTATTTTAGAGAGAGTGAGAGTGAGAGACAGAAAGAATTGGCACCCCAGAGCTTCAGCCACTGCAATCAAACTTCAGATGCTTGTGCCACCTAGTGTGCATGTGCGACCTTGTGCTTGCTTCTCCTTTGTGCATCTGGCTAACATGGGATCTGGAGAGTTGAACATGGGTCCTTAAGCTTTGCAGGCAAGAGCCTTAACCACTAAGCCATATCTCCAGCCCATAAGCAGCTTCTTTAATAATTGTCCATTTTGTGTACAATACCCTGCCATTCAGATAATCTCCCTCATTTGGTTATCCCACAGCTGACTCATCCATCTCCACACTTTAGAAAGAGAAGGAGCCCCTGCTTCCAGGATGGTTTCATGAATGATTGCAAGTTAACATGGACTGGCTATGGCAACTGCCTCTTCCTTTTCCTCACCTTCTTTTTCCGTCCCTCCATTCTTTCATCCCTTCTTTTCTTTTTCTTTATCATTCCTACCTTTTTCCCCTTTCCCTTCCTAATCTAGTCCTCTTTTCTCTTCCTTTTCTGTGCTTCCCAGGCAGGCTTCTCCCTTCTGAGACACACTTCTTTTGTTGGATGGATTAACAGCCTTTTTTCAGCTTGAAATCACATCTTGCTGATATAGGAACTATTCTTTACCCCATCAAATGGATTTCCTAATTTAACTCTTGGATAATAGTTTTACTGCCTTCCTCACAGTCCTACTGTAAATTCACAAGTTCCAGTGGTGTCGCACTTCCAGTGTCTTTCCTACATGTGAATGGATGTCCACCAAGAGAACAGGCTCGATGGGTGACTGTTACATTCTATTCTTTTGTGTTCAATGCAGCATGCAACCAAGAGCAAAGCTCATAAAGTATGTTTAATGAATGAATGTTGTCCGGAACATGACTGTTAAGAAGAAATACATCTCAGAGAAAAGAAAGTAGGAGAATGTTGAGATTTTATTTATTTTTGAGAGAGACACAGAGAGAGACAGACAGAGAGGGAGAGGGAGACAGAGCTTCAAGTTTCAGCTGCTGTGAGCGAACTCCAGATGCTTAAATGTAGTAGCATTAAAGTGTAGCATTCGTCACTTTGCATTTGCATCTGGCTACCTGGAAGGAACCACTTCTTAGGCTTAGGAGGCAGGCGCCTTAACCGCTAAGCATCTCTCCAGCCCGATCATTCAAGTTTCTTAAATGTTGACAAGACTATTGAAGAACCAAGAATCCCTTGTTATCTTGAGTTGGGCTTTGCTAAGCCCAGCTGGGCAGATAGTCACTGAAAACATTTAGCTAGGTTCTCAGCATCCTCCACATTTACTAGAAAGCAGTGTCCACTAAACAGCCCTTAATAAACTTGGATGCCCAACATTCTTCTGTTTTTCTTTCCCTGAGATATATTTCTTTATAATAATGAAGTTCAAGGCAGTATTTATCTATTGAATGTATTTTATGACAATATACGTTGCCTTGGGTAACATGCATTTGATGACACCAAAGAATATTGTGCAACTCTGTTACCCATGTGAGGACTTGGGCATTTGATGGGGTTTAAGTATAAGCAGGCCTTGGGAGCCTGAAGCCAGGAATCCAGGCAGAGAGGAACACAGGCTGCTTGCTCCTTCCTGGCTTACCATCTTTCCTTCTCCCTGTAGATTTAATTCCTTCTTCTCTGTTATGGGAACTGTCAGGCTTTGCTTGAGCACATGTCACATAAAAGACATGCCCAGGAGCTGGGGAGATAGCTCAGTTGGTAAAGTGCTTGCCTTGCAAGCATAAGGACCTGAGCTTAATCCTCAAATCCATGTAAAACACCTGTGTGTGGTGGTACATGTTTGTAATCCCAATACAGGGGAGGTAGATACTGGAAGATTCCTCAGGCTCACTGGCCAGCCAGGCTAGCATATTTGGTGAGCATCAGGCCAATGAGAGACTCTGCCTCAGAAAAGGTGGATGGGTTAACGTCACCCAGGGTCACCCCCTGACCTCCGCATGCCTGCACCTATGTGCATGCACACAACACTTGCACACACATGAATACACATGCACACAAGGGTCAGCCTAGCCCTAGATTCATGTCTGGATTTTTTTGTTACAATTCCAATTACCAGGAAAGTTTCACCTGGTATGGACCAGATTTACCTCTGGATAGTCAGTCCTGGCCAACAAGAGGAAACCTGGCCACCCTTTGGGTAAGGGCTAAGCTTAGACTAACATTCTAAACTTCTGCTAATTAGCTCTCATTAATTTTTTGAAACTGTGTTTGCTTATAGCAGCCAGCCAACCAGTGGACCCATTTGTCCCTAGAGAGGTCTTGCCACGGCTGTGAGCCTGACACAAGGGGAGTTGTCTACTTCCTGCTCTCACACACACTCTTCTTTGGATCCAAAGAGTTAGAGAAAACTGGCCATGGTGTGAGGAGAAAGAGGTGATGTCATTTTATCAATGATCACTCCTATGACCAGATGGAGGACAGGGGCCTCATCTCCCAAGAGAAAAAGAATCTAAATTTCATCCTCTTCACATTTACTTGCTTCCATAGGCATGACCTGAGTTAATAATCTACACACTATAGGATTTTGGAATGTTTCACATCATAATATAACTAATCCCCAAGACAAGTTTGTTTAGAGTATTTGTTCTCTCCTACTTCTAAAGTAGTCAAGGCAGTGTACAAAGGCAAGAGCATACATACAGTTGTGTAACATTTTTGGGGTTTTGGGGTGGGGAGGATATGTAAAATTATTATCTATTCCCAAACCTACATGGCACCAAGAGCCCAAAGGGTGACTCATTCCAGTTCACCTTGTTGAGTAAAATGAACTCACTAGGTGTTGCTTAGGAAGTGGTCAGTGACTATGGACAACTAAAACTTCCCAGGAGTCTCCAACTTCTCCCCACACAGATTTTCTATGGCTCTAAGTTTACAGAAAAAATTGATGTGAACTTGATTCGGAGCACTACCTCGTGATCTAGCAGCGGTGGTGGTGGTGGTGCCTGCAGACTCAAGGGACATAAAGAACAGACAAAAACACTCTGGGAAAGTGACTGATCATGTGCACTCTGCCCTTTCCCTTACCAGAGATCTGCCAGTGTTGGCAAACACTGTCCAACTGTAGTAAGAATGGTGTGTATTTTCTGGAATGTAAAGTAGCTAAATGGCAAGATGGGGTTTCTCTGGCTAGGATTTAGGACTAGTTTCATTCTAGCAGTAAAGCACAAACTTAATGTAGTTAAAAAAGGGAGACATGAAAGAAACTATTTCAAAATGATGGCTTAAAATTGATTAATAACTATGTTTAGGAAAAAATCAAGTTAGATTTTTTTTTTTTTTACCTCAGAGCATTCATCTGACTAAATTTCAGATGAAACAAAGAGACAAGAGGTTCACTGTAAATAGGAGGTGACCCTTGGCTCATTTTTGATTCCAGGATAACCAGGGATATAGAATAAGACCGTATTAAAAAAAAAAAAAAAAAAAAGAAAAGAAAGAAAAAGGACAATATCACACACACACACATAAAAACAATCAGTAACTACAATTGTCAATCTGTAAAGGGATAATAAAAATGTTTACATTTGCCTGTCCTTGGGGAAGAGTAAGAAAAGGATTTCTAGCCCATTGAAAAAGAAATATCAATAGAGCAGGCTACATAAAAATTTAAAAATTCTTGACTTCACAAAGTACCCAAACCAAAATTACATGAGGAAAATATTTCCAACATAAATGGCAAAGTTTGATAGTTTCACTATGAACATTAATAGTTTTTTATCTACTAAAAATGATTTTAAACCAAACACTCCAATAGCAGACATAAAACAAGAACATTTTGAAAGATTGTTACAAGAAAAGAAATATACAAGACTAGATATGAAATTTGAATAATAAAAGAGTATACAAATTAAAGCAGTGAAATCCTATTATACATTTCTGATTAGAAATGCCAAACTGGAAAGAAAAATTGAGAAAGGCACCTTTTTAATTTTTTTTGGAGAGAAACACACAGAGACACAGAGAGGGAGAGGCAGAGAGAGAGAATGAGCTCGCCAGCAACCTCTCAGCTGCTGTGAACAAACTCATATGTGTGCACCCCCTGGTGGCATGTGTGGCATTGCGCCATTGAGTCACTGCATCTCGCTAAACTTGGGACCTGGAGATTGGAAGTAGTGTTCTTAGGCTTAGTAGGCAGGTGCCTCAACCGCTAAGCCAGCGCTCCAGCCCGAGAAAGGCACCTTTTTAAAAATATATATATTTATTTACTTCAGAGAGAGAGAGAGAGAGAGAGAGAGGGAGAGAGAGAATGGGTGCAGCTGGGCCTCCAGCCACTGCAAATGAACTCCAGACGCATGCAACCCCTTGTGCATCTGGCTTACATGGGTCCTGGGGAATCGAACTGGGGTTCTTTGGCTTTGCAGGCAAATGCCTTAACTACTAAGCCATCTGTCCAGCCCAAGAAAGGCACCTTTTAAAGCCCACTGATGAGGATAATAATAATACCTTTCTAGAAGGAAATTTGGCAATATTTGAATAGCTCATAAAACATGTATACACTTAAACTCAAAAATTTTTATTTCTAGAAACTAATCCTCAGAAAATAATCAAGATTTATATAAATATTGAAGTACAAAAATGTTTGTAACTTTTTTAAAAACAGAAACTATTTTCTAAAGTTCTTAGAATGAACATTAATTATTTCCATAACAAAAAAAACATAAAATAATATAAATGAAGTTTGGATGAGTAAAATTTGTCCCATTCAGCATCTAGCCTTGGAAATATCTAGATAGAGGAGTCAGAGATTTAGCAAAAAGACCCTGGAGTTATCAATACTTGCATTTTTTATTATGAATGTTCCCCAGGGTACTAGACTTTATGTCCTTTTGGGGGGACATAAGTTTTGACAAGTTAGTTGAAGGCAGATGTTTGGTATCAGTGAAGAACAATGGATGGCAGCCTGAGAAGGGTGAAATGCAATGAATTAAGTAGTTATTGGGACAAAGGACAGACACAAATTCTCATAAAACACAGCAGTTTGGTGCTAAAATAGGGACAACTGACCCTTCCCACCTCCTGTGAGATCACTAATACTCATGTTCCTAATGAAGACCTTGAACCCCCTTAAACATTTAAGGCCTTTAGTTTCCCTTGTTTAACAAGAAGGAAGCTGAGCTGGAGAGGTAGCTTAGTGGTTAAGGTGCTTGCCTGTGAACCCAGCGAACCCAGGTTCATTTCCCCAGGACACACTTAAGCCAGATACACAAGGTGGTCCATGCATCTGGCATTCATTTGCAGTGGCTGGAGGCCCTGCACACCTATTCATTCTCCTTCTCTCTCTTTCTCTTTCTAATAAATAAAATTTTTTTAAAAAAAAAAAAAGAAAGTGGGCTGGAGAGATGGCTTAGCTGTTATGGCACTTGCCTGCGAAGCCTAAGGACCCTTGTTCAACTCTCCAGATCCCACATAAGCCAGATGCACAAAGGTGAGGCAAGTGCAAGGTCGCATGTGCCCACTAGGTGGCACATGCGTCTAGAGGCCCTGGCACAATAATTCTCTTTCTTTTCCTCTGTCTCTTGCTCACTCTTGCTAAAAAATAAAAATAAATAAAAAATAAAAAAGAGGAAGCTGTGCAGTGCATTTGGAAACTTATACAGAGCAAAACTTAACACCTAATATTATATCCATTGGGGGGGGAGAATCCTGGATCAAAGAGTGATCAGAGCAAATGAGATAATTTCCTGAATAGGTCATCATTTCTGAGACTCAGGGGAATTCCATAGCATAGACACAACTTATAATTTTAAAAAAGATAAAGTAGAGGCTGGGAAAATGGCTCAGCAGTTAAAGCACTTGCTTGCAAAGCCTGCCACCTTGGGTTCAGTTCCCAAGCCACATGCATAAGCTGGCAACAAAATGTAGTTCAAGCATCTGGGGTTTGTCACAGTAAGAGACCCTAGCATGTCCTCTTCCCATACACATCTGCAAATAAAAAGACAGACAGACAGAGAGAGAGAGAAGGTAATGGAAAACTAAGGTGACAACCAGGAGAGAGGCAAGTGGGCTTGGTTCCAGGCAATTTGAGTAGCCTGCTCAGACTTCTGACCTTGTCTCTGGTTAATGTGCACATTGGCCCTATGTGTTGGTTTACAGGACTGCCCTGCAGATGCTGAAGACTTCAGAGCTCAGCAGTGCTCAGCCTACAATGACGTGCAGTACCAGGGGCATTATTATGAATGGCTTCCGCAATATAACGACCCTGCTGCACCGTGCGCACTCAAGTGTCATGCGCGGGGACAGAACGTGGTAGTGGAGCTGGCACCCAAAGTGTTGGATGGAACTCGGTGCAATGCTGACTCCCTGGACATGTGCATCAGTGGCATCTGCCAGGTAAGCTACACCTGCCACACAGATCCTTGCTGCTGGTTCCAGATGTGCCATGCTCAGTCTTAGCAAATACATTCTGACTGTTTCAATGTCAAAATGCTGTAGAGAATGTTACATTTCTCCCTGGAGAATGTGAGGACTCAGGGAAAGGATAGAATTCCAACCCCATTCTTTTCATTTCTGAAAACTATTTTAGCACTGAATGTCTAGTATCCCAATCATGTTTGACTTGTTAGTGTGAATTTTACCCAAGGATAATCATAGGAATTCTGTCTATGACTTGTGATTCTTCGAGATCAGTGATCCTCCCGCTGGAGTATGCAAGCACCATCCCCGAAGGCTTTCTAACTGTATAAAGTCCTCCCCACTCGCAGAATTTCGGGTTCAATAGGTCTGCTGGGTGAGGCCCAAGACTTTGCTGTTGGTGGTCCTATGACCACACAGAATGCCACTGCTTTGGTAGGGTAATACCAGATTCTGGGAGCAAGGGCATGTTTACTGGCATGCCTCCAGCAAAAATGCATTTCAGCGGGTATGTCAGGTGGATTTTTGCAGAGCTGTGGTCATGGAGTTAGGGCATAAACTCCAGGGGTTTATAATGAGTGTGTGAACTAGAAGTTTCTGAGACAGAGTGCGGACTGCAGAAAAATGGTAGAATTCTACCTCTAGTCTTTTGATCTCTGAAGAATATTTTCAAAAGAATGAATATCTAGTGCTTTGTCTCCCCTGTTAGGCTCATGACAATAGCAGTCACCACACCAAGTCTGCAGCCCAGCTGCCTACCAAGTGTCAGGCACTGCATGGAGCCCCAGACTTACCACACTTACAGACAGAGAGACAGACTTTGATCTTGGCTGTTCAGACAAGCTTCAAGTCTGTTCATCCTTCTGCTAGACAATAGCCTGTACTTGCTCACCTCAGCCTTTGTCATCATTCTTTTTTAGTGTCTCAATTTTGTTTTCTTTATTAATTATTTTAGTTAAAATGGAAGAAAATAAGTTTCACTGTGATATTTTCATACCTGAGTTTCATTGTACTTCATATTCACCCCCTGCTACCCTGCCTTTCCCCATTCCTGTGGGTCCTTTTCCTTGCCCAAATGGCTCCTCTAGATTTTATCTATAGATAGATAGAGTATATGAGAGAAAATATGCAATGTTTGTCTTTTCCCCCATTACCCTATTTTGTTCCTCCCTCTTCCTCCATGTAGACTACCTCTATCTAGTTCTTCTTTGACTTCCATTATATCCTCATCTATCTATGCCTATGGCTCTATCTATCTATTATCTATCTATCTATCTATCTATCTATCTATCTATCTATCATCTATCTATCTCCTCGATTCTTCACGTGAGAGAAAATATGCAATACTTGTCTTTTTGAATCTGGCTTGTTTTGCTGAACATGATGATCTTAATTTCTATCCACTTTCCTGCAAATTACATAATTTCATTCACTTTTGATGACTGAATAAAACTCCACTGTGTATATCTACCACAATTCCTTGCATGCATGTGTTGGTTCTATAACTGGTTCCATGGACTCTGCTTTTGTGAAAAGTTAGTATCTTCCCTTTCAACCCGCACATCTGATCCATTGCTAAGTCTTGCCAAGTCTCCCTTCAAAGTCTACCTTGAATCTACCACTTCGAAGATCACTTGTAGGTACTCAAGAAAAAGATTAAAGGAAGGTGGAGATTTCCCAGTCACACTCCTGCTCCCACATATGCCCACCCTTCCCACTTCCAACAATCCCCACCTCAGTGGAGTGGTTGCTACAACTGATGACACTACATTGAGACAAATCTCCCAAGTCAATTGTTTGCATCTATCATCTATCATCTATCATCTATCTATCTATCTATCTATCTATCTATCTATCTATCTATCTTCCATCCATCTCTATCTTTTCTCTCTTTCTCATTTCTTTTTTTTAAGATTTTGTTTTTATTTATTTATTAGAGACAGAGAGAATGAGAATGGGAATGCTGGGGCCTCCAGCCACTGCAAATGAACTCAGACATGTGTGCCCCCTTGTGAATCTGGCTTACATGGGACCTGGAGAATCAAACCACAGTCCTTAGGCTTTGCTAGCATGTGCCTTAACCACCAAGCCCAGCTCTCCAGCCCCTCTTTCTCATTTCTGAGACAATATTTTGCTATATAATAGTCCATGATGCCCTCAAAATAACTACTTAGCCCAGGCTATCTTTAAACATGCAATACTCCTACTTCAGCCTCTGGAGTGCTATGATGGCAGGCATGCATCATTACACTGATGTTGATGATATACATTCCAGAGGTTTTGACACATACATAGCAACATGTATCCATTATAAGTGCAATAGAGAATAGTTCCACTCACCTCAAATCCTCTCTGCTTTTTGTCTCTCCCTCCACCACTGGTAAGCACTAAGCTTTTTGCTGTCTCCATAATTTTGCCTTTTCAGAGACTCATATAGTTGGAATAATATAGTATGTAGCCTTTTCAATTATTTTATTTATTTATTTGAGAAAGAGAGAACGGGCATGTCAGGGCCTCTTGCTGCTACAAATGAACTCCATTACTCCAGGCTTATGCATCACTTTGTGTATCGACTTTATGTGGGTACTAGGGAATCGAACCTGGGCCATTAGGCTTTGCAAGCAAGCACCTTTAACCACTGAACAATATCCAGTCCATATGTAGCCTTTTCAAACTGGCTTCTTTTATTTCGTGTGTGTGTGTGTGTGTGTGTGTGTGTTGTGTATGTGTATGTATGTGTGTAAGTGTGGAGGCCAAAAGTTGACATCAGTGTCTTCTTCAGTCAGTCTCCATGTTATTTACTGAGGCAAGGGCTCTCACTTGAACCCAGCTTGCCTTGCGGATCCCCTGTCTCTGCATCCTAAGTGTTGGTATTACAGGCAGGCTGCTGAACCCCTCCCCTACCATTTACATGGGTGCTAGGGGATCTGAACTCTGGTCCTCACATTAATGCAGTGGGCAGTTTTATCCACCGAGCTATCCCCCAAGCCCTCTCCACTTTCATTTCTGATATTAGAATTTTGTTTTATTATTTATTATTTGTTTTATTATTTATTATTATTTATTATTTTCTCTTTGTTTTATTAGTCTATCTAAAGGTTGATTCTAAGACAGCATTGTTATTAATCTTTTTAGAAACCAATACTTGGTATCATTATCTTTTGATTTCCCATCACTTCCAGTATGTTTTTTCCTCTAATTTTTGTTTTGTTTTGTTTTGTTTTGTTTTGTTTTGTTTTGTTTTGTTTTTGCAAGGTAGGGTTGCGCTGTAGTCCAGGCTAACCTGGAACTCACTATGTAGTCACAGGGTGGCCTCGAACTCATGGTGATCCCCCTACCTCTGCCTCCCAAGTGCTGGGATTAAAGGTGTGCCCCACCACGCCCGGCTTTCCTCTAATTTTTATTAGTTATTTTCTTCTGCTTAATTTGGATTTAACTTGCTTTGCTTCTCAAGTTTACTAAGGTAGAATCTTAAATGTTTCATGTTAGATCTTTCTTCTTTATTTATTCTTTTTTATCTTTTAAAAAAAACGAGAGAGAGAGAGAGAGAGAGAGAGAGAGAGAGAATGGGCATGCCAGGGCCTGTACTGCTGCAAACAAAACTCCATATGCATGCACCACTTTGTGTTTGTGTCTTCATGTGGGTAGGGGAGAATAGAACCCTGGTCATTAGGCTTTGCAAGAAAGCACCTTAATGGCTGAGCTATCTTTCCAGCCCCGCTTTAGGCATGAATTTCATTGCATCCCACTCATGTTACCAAGTTGCTTTCATTTTCATTGAGTTCAAACTAGCTTTTACTTAGTCTGGAGACTTGTCCTTTGCCTATGTGTTATGCAGAAATAGGTTGCTTAGTGTTGCCGTCTTTCAGAATTTTCCAGCTGTGCTTCCATGACTGATCCCTAGCTGTACTCCATCTTTATCTCTCACGCTTGCTCCTGGCTATTTTTTTCTCATCTGGAGGGTGTCAGCTTTTAACATCCTTAAGAGACATTCTGTGATCGCCTCACCTAAAATAGCTCTCCTTATTTAATTATAACACCTTTTTATTACGCTGATAACATTTTATAATTCCATATTTATTTTGGTGACTATTTGATTTATGACAGTCTCCCTCCTGGGGGACGTGAATGCCTGCTGCTTACTCCTGCAACACCTGGTCCCCCAATTAAACACATAGGTCCTTTTCTACTCGCAAACACAGAGAATATTTAAGTCTCTTTATTGTTTTTTTTTTTTTATTTCTCTCTCAATCTTTAATCCTGAATTTTCAAACTCAAGCTTGATGTTTCCCTGGGAACAACTCAGCCTGCTCCTGAAAATAAGCTCATATAGACCAGAAGGTCTGTATGTGTTAGGTCTGCCAAGTGCTGTTCCTTTTCATTTCTACTAACAGTTCTGTAATTCTCAACATTACTTTCCTTATTTATTTATTTATTTATTTATTTATTTATTTATTTATTTATGAAAGACAGACAGAGAAAGAAAGAGGCAGAGAGAGAGAGAGAGAACAGGTGCACCAAGGCCTCCAGCCACTGCAAATGAACTCCAGATGCATGCGCCACCTTGTGCATCTGGCTTACGTGGGTACTGGGGAATCGAGCCTCAAAACTGGGTTCTTAGGCTTCACAGGCAAGCACTTAACCACTAAACCATCTCTCCAAATCTCAACATTACTTTTCTGAAATTACATTACAGTCATTTACATGCAGGTGCCTGTGCTATATCTCTCCTGTTTCATTCTTAGTTTTAAAAATCTAGTCACACTGCCATATATGCTATATAGTCCATGATGCCCTCAAAATAAATACTTAGCCCAGGCTATCTTTAAACATGCAATACTCCTACTTCAGCCTCTGGAATGCTGCCATGGCAGGCATGCATCATTACACTGATGTTGATGATATACATTCCAGAGGTTTTGACACATACATAGCAACATGTATCCATTATAAGTGCCATAGAGAATAGTTCCACTCACCTCAAATCCTCTCTGCTTTTTGTCTCTCCCTCCATCACTGGTAAGCACTAAGCTTTTTGTCTTTTCAGAGACTCAAGGCTAGAGTAGCCAGCTTCCTTAGCTGCCTACCAATTTCTGTCCCTTCATCTCCTACATCCTCCCATATATATATATATAATTTTTTTTTTTTTTTTTTTTTCAAGGTAGGGTCTCACTCTAGCCCAGACTGACCTGGAATTCACTATGTAGTCTCAGGGTGGCCTTGAACTCATGGTGATCCTCCTACCTCTGCCTCCCGAGTGCTGGGATTAAAGGCATGCACCACCACGTCTGGTGGACTACTTTTTGTTTTGTTTTGTTTTGTTTTGTTTTGTTTTGTTTTGTTTTGTTGTTTGTTTTTTGAGGTAGGGTCTGGCTCTAGCCTAGGCTGACCTGGAATTCACTCTGTAGTCTCAGGGTGGCCTTGAACTCACTGCAATCCTCCTACCTCTGCCTCCTGAGTGCTGGGATTAAAGGTGTGCACCACCACGCCAGGCTCTCTTGTTTGATACTTTCTGTTGACAAAGCTTAGTGTTCCATTCTTCTAGGCCACATGCTGTCAGAGATTTCCCTCTATGGACACCAGTTCACTTTTGTACTTTTCTACTGCATCATTGTTATCACCTGTCTATGGGAATATATTTGTTGTTTCCCAATATTTTACTAATGGAATGTATTTCTTTTTTCAAATTATTTTTATTCATTTATGTTGAGAGAGAGAGAATAAGAGGAGAGAGAGAATGGATGTATCAGAGCCTTTTGCATCTGTAAACTCCAGACATATGTACCATTTTGTGCATCTGGCTCTACATGGGTAATGGGGAATCAAGCCCTGCCAGGCAGGCTTTGTAAGCAAACACCTTTAACCACTGACCCATCTCCCTAGCCTGGAATGAATTTCTTTTTAATTAAAATGAATTTGTTATTATTAAAAACAATTTAGAGGGCTGGGCCTAGACCTCAGGTAGAGCATTTTCCTTACATGCACAAGGTACTGGGTTTGATGGCAGCATGGGTTGGGGGGGGCAGGTGGATTATTCTGCATTCAAGCATGGGCATTCTAGATCAGGTGATTTTTAGATAGTAATATTTGGAAAAGTTGAGAACAAGTTAGATAAACCAAGGTAAGGAATGGATTTGCAACACAGGGAGGTAACGTCAAGGTGACATCCTAATTCATTCTATAGGACTGAGATACTTGTGAGCTAGTGTAGAAGGTGAGGATGCCAGTAAAGACTGAAAACATTCCTTAACTTTCTGAGGGTTGTGAGAAGGGCTCCTGAGGAATTTTATAAGAAATAGCTCAGTTGAGCTTGTCTTTAGCAAGGTCATTTGACGAGGAATGTGCCAGATAGATTATTTGGAGAGGGGAGGGTTTTGGAACAATGGAAGTATGGACTCTTAAGAGGTGAAAAGTAAGGCAGGAGAGAGCATGAATGAGGAAGGGGAGGAAAGCTTCAGAGAGCGAGGAAGCAGATTTTTGGGGTTGGGGTTGAGTATTTGATTGGGTGAGGGTAGTAAGAGAGGATTTAGAATCATGACTGGATTTGTGACATGAGTATTTATTAAGTAGGTTAAGAGAGTGCATTCAAGAAGACAGAACATGTTGGGAATGAGGTGTATAGTGGTGAGATGAGCTGGATACACAGGTTGATAGGAGATTTGAGACCTGAGGAGAGAATTCTAAACTAGAAGCATAGATCTGAGGGGTAGACATATGGCACAATATCATGTCTCCAGAGACGGAAGAAGAAGACCTGATTGCCAAGAACAGAGCATTGGCCTTATCATCGAAGGAGCAAGCATAAAAAAAAAAATAAATAAAAAAAAAAAAACTTCACCTGAGGGAAACTGAACAGAATAACCTTCTGTATAGTGTAAAGACCATGGACAAGAGAATAAAGGGACCAGGGAGTATTAAGAAAGGAAGGGTAGTATTGAGTATTTCACAGAGAAGCCAAGAGCGATAGGGAATGAAATATACTCATTTTATTTTAAAGACACATTTCTTTTTATTATTTATTTATTTGAGAGACAGAGAGAAAGAGGCATATCTCTAGAGAGAATGGACATGCTAGGGCCTTCAGCCACTGCAAACAAACTCCAGATGCATGCCCCGCCATGTGCATCTGGCTTACATGGGTCCTGGGGAATTGAACCTTTGGCCTTGCAGGAAAGTGCCGTACCCACTAAGCCATCTCTCCAGCCCCTCATTTTATTTTAATCAAAGATGCGCAGTGACCTTAGCCTAAGCAGCATCTATGACATGACTGATGAAGGCACTGGTGGATGGTAGGCTATAATGTTTCCTATGGATACTTTAGTAAATTGCCGCACACTTGGTAGCTGAATACAATAGCCATTTATTCTCTCCTAGTCTGGAAGCCAGAAAGGTTCATTCCTCCTGGAGTCTCTGAAGCCGAATCCATTTCATGCTCCTCTACTAGCTACAGTCACAGGTTTAGGGAGGGCGTGTCTCGGGCGGGGGGGGGGACGACAATGCAACCCACTACAGATGGAGGAATCAATGAGCTGAAGAGAGGAAACAGGGTGAACATAATGCTATCTTTCAAAGAGTTTCAAAAGTAAAAGATAGCATTGAAGTTGGTGGGCGCTATTGCCTTTGTTCAGTTGGTATGAGACCAAGCCATCTTGTTTTGGGGCCGAGGTCATGGACTTGCTTGGCCACTTCCTGTGATATTTGATGTGATCCCTGCATTTAGTTCCCTCCTCTGCAGTGAACTGGCTGAAGACCCTATGGCTGCTCCCTTAATATCCTTGGGGTTTGGCTTTACACTGGATAAAAAGGAGAGCTTATCTTCCTTGACAGTTCTTTGTAAAAGTTTGATTGCAGACAACATTCTGGATGTCCAGCACCCTAGCTATAACCCCAGAGACCTTCAGTCAACCCTACTTTGTGTTCCCTGGTGTCTCCTGGTGTCCATGGGCTATGGCTCCTTTCTTCTTACTAACTCCAGTTGCCTGGTTTGTTCCAGTAATTCCTAGCATTTGAAGTGTTCAGGAAAATGGTGGTTTTCAGTGCATAATTAGCCTATCTCAAATGAGTGATTGCCATCATGTTTTCATGATTCCAAGGGGCAATCCCAGTCTTTTTAAATTTATTTTTTTATTTTAGAGGGAGAGAGAGAGAGAGAGAGAGAGAGAGAGGGCGCTCCAGGGCCTCAGCCACTGCAATTGAACTCCAGAGGCTTGCAGCACCTAGTGGGCATGTGCAACATGGAACTTGCCTCACCATGTATCTGGTTTATGTGGCATCTGGAGAGTCAAACTTGGGTCCTTAGGCTTTGCAGGCAAGTGCCTTAACTGCTAAGCCATCTCTCCAGCCCACAATCCCACTCTTTAGAGCAGTAACAGGTAATGATGGTTGTTGAAAGCTAAGCACTTTTCTGACCAGGCTACCAGACTAAAAAGACTCAGGCACTTCTCAGTTATATTCAGTGTCCTTCTTTCCACAGGGTAATGTTTATGTAAATTCTGTTTTTTGGTACAGTGTGGCCCTGGGCATCAGTAGGTGTTAGGGAGAGAAAGTAAACTGTATGACTCACTCTTCTGGCTTCCGGAATACTGAAGTGAGCCCTGATGAGCATTTGGCACAGACTACAAACAAGTTTTGCAAGTGTGTTTATGATTTCCTCATTTGAATGAACGTGTCACAATGCTCTTGGGATCAGCTTTCCATTAGCTTGAGAACAGCACACACGAGACACCCATACTCACTGGATGGAATTTGCTTCTGTTTCTGAGATTTACCAGACCAGATCTGCAGATCATTTGATTTCTCGTTTGTATTTATTGAATTCTTTGACAGCTGGGTAGATGAAGCTACATAGAATTCGTGATAAAAATAAAAACTGACGCTGGGTGCTTTCCCGGGATCTAGCATTGGCCCATGCACCTTACTTGTTAGCTCACCATCACCTGAGGAAGTAGGTCATAGAAAACCTTCCTCTGCTGACAAGGGAAATGGTCATGATAGAGGCTAGGTAATTACTCCAGAGTGCCTCAGTGTATTTGGGCTGCTGGGACAGACCACTACAGAGTATCTGGCTCATAAATAACAAGTTTATTTCTTACGATTCCAGAGGAAGGAAGTCCTAGATCAAAGCACTGGCAGATTTACTGTGCAACGAGAAGCCACTTCCTGGCTCATGGATGGCTGTGTCCTCACTTGTTGGAAGGGACAAGGGAGGCCTCCAGGGCCTGTTTTCTCAGGGCACTAATCCCATTCTTGGGGTTCCACCCTCATGATCTAATCACTTCCAAAAAGTCCCACCCAAAATACTATCGCTTTGGAGATTATGATCTCAGCACATTTTGTATTTTAGGGGGAACACGAGCACTCAGCTGATTAAACATAATTAGAAAATTACAGATTACATATAACTAGATAAATGACAGGAAATCTGATATTAAACATTCTAATCTCAGGATCCATTTTCTTAGCTGTGGCACTAAACTGATGGTATGATGACTGTACAAAACGGGGTCATATCTTGGTGAGTTGGAGAAAGGCTTATTACCAAAATCTGGTAATCCAAGCACCGAGGTTATTTCCAAATCAATGCCCTCCCCAAGGAAAGAAAGCATAGGACCTATACATTTCACTGGGCCTATACTAGTCATAAAGAAAGCACACTGGAGGCAGGCACATTCCTGAGCATGCTCAGTTTATAGTGACAGTTCAAGAAGGAAAGATGGTCGACACAATTCTACCATGGTCAATTCAGCAGTAGAAGACAGTTTATCATAGGTGGTCTGTAGGAGTGAGTCTGAGTGTCTAGGTGACCTTGACTTGTTCTTTGTCAGGTATTTCTTTGCTGAAACCACAAGAAAGATCAGGGCTGGAGAGATGGATTAGTGGCTAAGACACTTACCTGCAAAGCCAAAGGACCCATGTTCAACTTCTCAGGACCCACATAAGCCAGTGCACAAGGTGGCACATGTGTCTGGAGTTTGTTTTCAGCAGCTGGAGCTCCTGGCACACCCATTCTCTCTCTCTCTCTCTCTCTCTCTCTCTCTCTCTCTCTGCATCTCTCTTGCGCTCTCAAATAAATAAATTAAAATGAAGAAAGGTCAACTGTGGAGGCAGGTTAATGCCACCAAAGGTGCCTGCCTTGCTTAACAGCTAATGATACTTTAGGTATGGTTATTTATCAGAAAAAAGAATGTGAGTCTTGTGTAGAACATTCAATACATCAGGTGAATTATGTATAGATAGCTCAGTATAGATTCAGACTCAAATGTTGACATACAAGATTGTGTGTGTGCATGCACACGCTCACACACATTTCCCTGGAGAGAAACTGCTCAGGTCCACACACAGTGACTGATGGAAGTGGTGGTAATTTGGAGAATACATATGCTCATTGTGTCATTGGGAAGGGAACAAGGAAATATTAGCATGTCAGCGGTCTTGTTTGATTTGTCATTTGGTGGTGTTTTGTCTTTTGTCAAGAGAAGCTAGATATCTGGATTTTGATATGAAGCCTTCAATTCTTCAAAAAAAAATCTTTCTGCAGCAAATGTTTTATGTAAAAATGATTAAATTGTACTCTGTGATTTATAGACTAGGTTTTCCTACAGAAACCAACAATCTCCAAAGCCTAGTAGCTGAAAATAATTAAAGGCTGCTTCTTGCTAATACTATTGCCCAACATAGGTCATCCTGGGATGTGGAAGAGACCGGGGCCAAGGGGGGGGTTTATTTAAACATGCTTTTTACATAGCTTCAAGGGCCTAAAAGAGACCATGAGAGTCTCATGCTGACCCTTAAACCTTCTTACAGAAGTGACCTGGATCACTTGGGTTCGTATTTCATTGACCAAAGGCAGTCAGTGACTATAGGGGACTTCTAATGGGAGTTAAGAAAATACAGTCCTTGCATGGACTGAGAGGAGAGTGAAATATTTATGAATATTATTTTTTTAAAACTTTTTCTCGGTAGGGTCTTGCTCTAGCCCAGGCTCACCTGGAATTCACTATGTAGTCTCAGAGCAGCCTTGGAATACAGCGATCCTCCTATCTCTGCTTCCTGAGTACTGGGATTAAAGGCATGCATCACTACACCTGTCTTTATATGAATATTCTTAATGACTACCATAACTCCATAAATCTTGATTTTTAAACCAGAAATATTAGAATTTCCTCTAATGTGGAATCCAATTTTCAGAGATCTCAAACAGAAGTTTATTCAAAAAAGTTGGTTGTTGAAGTATTAAATTTGATTTATCTGGAAAATTCACATTTTACCTAATTTGGATTCATGGCACTTACTTAAACTCTATCTGTAGTAACAGTGAAATGTTCTTTGCTGAAGCTATGTTTATAGATGAATATGTCTTCCAAAAAGCACTGCTCATATATTTAAAAATTTGTTTATACTACCCCCATCTTATAAGTTTTAACTTGTCTCATCAACTATACTATAAGCTAAAACTCTTGTCTTGTTTATTTATTCTTATAATATTTGGAATTATAGAAAATTATTATTTGCTTGATGCTAATACATTTGATATATTCATCAGTTAGCAGTTTATAAATCACTATAATAAGATATCTTGGCATTTGGAGATGTCACAGAGGTTGAAAACACTTCAGATAATATTTTAAGAGTTGTTTCTTGTCCAGTATCATGGGCTATGAAAGCCAAAATTCAGTCTTCCCTCAATTTCAAGGGCTTATGCTTTCTGGCTTACTCTGGATGAATCACAAGGCCATCATACATTTTCAAATATCATTATTCTGTGATATATTTTCACATGCTTTATTTGGCTGTAAGATTTGGATGAATTTTAACTTTAAAAAATTACAAAGCAAATACAAGTGATCAGGGAGGAATTCCATTTGCCCAAGAATTTGCAAGGCCCTAAACAGTCTTCAAAACAAGCCCATCCTTGTTCCTCAGCCCACACCCTTCCTGGATGACTGGGGGGGGGGGGTGGTGGCAATTCTCATCCTCATGAAATGCAAAGTGCTCAGGGACAGTGACATGTGAGGACAGAGCTTGGCCCAGGAAGAATGTGTCTTTAATTTCATGGCATGATTATTCCCTTTGGAGAAAGTTGCATGAACACAGTTACTCAGTGGTCAAATCCCAACCATGTAAGTATGTTTCCAGGATCAATCAGTCTTAAGCTGTTCCACATGTACTTGTAAATATTCATATAAAACCTTAGCCTATGTAACCAGGATGTTTGCTGCCTATCTGTAGAGTGGAGGTAGAATAAGGCATGGCATGGTGTTGAGATTCTGGCATGAGATGATCTGGATTTTAAAACTGTTACTGATACCATATACTAGCTGTGCTATGTGGCCAAGTCATTTAGCTTCAGGAAGGGTGAGGGCCCTTATTTGTAAAATAAGGAGATAAATAAGGAGATAAAAGAGCTCACCTGTATCATACAACTATTATGAAGAAAAAATGAAATAACATCAGCAGCATTTATAGCATAATGCCAAGCACATGGTATGCATTCAGTAAAAATAAGCTATTATTAATATTTATTACAATCTTTAAAGTCATGTAATCCTAGTAAAAGAATCACAAAAGTCATTGGATCTAGCTACTCTTCCAATAGTTTATTATCTCCTATAGTTTTCCCACCAAAGCATCTTTGACTTTTCAGACTTTCTCATATTGGACTAAGTTACGCTTAACCCAGTGGCTCTCAGCAACCACAGCACAAATGTTCCTGACAGCCCTGTGTGAGTTTGAAAATGTCTCAGCACGCAGACTGTTCCCTAAACTTCCTTGGAACTGTTCCTGCCTCTCCCTGAAACATTCATTTCATCTTTCTCCTTCCCTTCAACACCAAAATTTTGGAAAGAAAGGTCTAGAGATGTGGCTTGAAGTTCCTCCAGTTCTATTTTCTCGTCAGCACCTGGGGCATAGAGCTATTTGGCAACTCCACCACCCACAGCATGGGGGCTTCCCCAAGTCAAGAAAACAGAGTGAAAAACAGAGAGAAATAATAAAATTGGCCCATTTCCTGAATTCTTTATAATGATCCAATCACCAAGGTTTCACGTGTATTTTCTCATTTAATCCTCTTCAGACCCTTTGTTTTACTGTTGAGGAAAACAAGTCTGAATTGTTAAGCATTCTGCCTTTTGAAAGATGTGGTGAGTCATATTTGAATATGACCATGTGCCTCCAAAGTCCCTACACTGAACATTAGATTTATAAATAAAGTTGGGCAACTATGGGAGGTAGAAATCAATCAACAGCTTTCTTCCATCTTCCCATGCCACCATCATGGTGCACATGAATGTCCTGGCAGATGCTCTTAAGAGCATCAACGATGCTGAAAAAAGAGGTGAACGCCCGCTCCTTATTAGGCCATGCTCCAAAACCCTTGTGGGGTTTCTAACTGTGATGGTAAAGCATGGTCGCATTGGCAAGTCTGAAATCAGAGATGATCACAGAGCTGGGAAGATCATTGGGAGCCTCACAGGCAGGTTAAACAAGTGTGGAGTGATCAGCCTTAGATTCGATGTACAACTCAAAGACTTAGAAAAAATGTCAGAATAATTTGCTTCCATCCTGTCAGTTTGGTTTCATTGTACTGACAACCTCAGCTGGCATGATGGACCATGAGGAAGCAAGATGAAAACACACAGGAGGAAAAATCCTGGGACTCTTTTTCTAGGGGTGTAAAGAAAACATACATCTGAATAAAATGCCTCAGTGGACTCAAAAATAAAATAGAAAGAAATCATCAGGGATCAATTAACATTTTATTGGCTACGCATTATGTGAAAGACATATTTGTAATATAAACCATTTTCATGTAAGGAAGATTTCAAATGAGCAATACACACACAGACATATAAGCAATTCACAGCAGACTTAAAGATGACAGTATAAACCGTATTCAAAGAAGACATTGCTCCTATTTTTTCTTTGATATTGTTTATAATGTGGATAAAATTATATAGAGGTGGAGCTATAGGTGTAAGGATTGATAGGTCTTTTAAGTAGATGTAGATGTAAAGATGCAGAATATGATGGATATGTGGTTGTAGAAGCTGGTGCGTGGAGATAGTGTGGGCCAGGAGGATGCATAGCAGATGCGGGAAGAAATGAGAGACTGGGACAAAAGTAGGGATAGAGAGAAAGGGGTAGGGGGAGGAGCTAGGGATGTAGTTGATAGAGTGTTTGTTTAGCATGCATGAGGTCTTGGGTTCAACCCCCTGCATGGCATAGACCCAGTGTGCTGTTGCACACCTGCAGTTGCAGCAGGGAAAGTAGGAAGAACAGAAATCTGCTCTGTACTGAGGTCTGCCTGGGCTACAGAGACTCTGTCTCAATATAGGGTGGAGGGCAGCCCAGGTAAACAGCAAGTGGAAGAAAAAATGTCATCTATAACTTTAAAAAAATTTTTTTAATTGACAACTTCTATACTTACAGACAATAAACCATGATATTTCCCTCCCCTTCCCTCATTCCCCTTCAGAACTCCACTCTCTATCATATCTCATCCCTCTCTCCATTAGTGTCTCTTTTAATTTGATATCATTGTCTTTCTCTCCTATTATGAGGGTCTTGTGAAGGTATTGCTAGGTACTGCAAGGTTATGGATATCGAGGCCAATTTCTGTCTGGACAGTTGCATGGTAAAGAGTGGTACCCTTCCTTGGCTCTTACATTCTTTCCGCCCCCTCTTCTGCAATGGACCCTGAGCCTTGGAGGGTGTGACAGAGGTGTTTCAGTGCTGGACACTCCTCCATCCCTTCTTCTCAGCACTATGTTGACTTTTGGGTCATCCCAGTGGTCATCGCCATCTGAAAAGAGAAGCTTCTCTAACCAGAAGTGAGAGTAGTATTAATATGTGAATATGAACATTAAGTGTCATGCTTTCAGGGCAGTTTGGTGGGAATAATATATACATTTAGCCAGACAAGAGCAGGCTTTATATCCCTAAGGCTCATGACCTCCCCTGCCATAGACTTTTGATTAGTTTTTTCAGTACCAGGCATGTATTCCCTCCCATAGAGAGGGCCTTCGGTCCAATTATGGAACAGTTGGTTATCCCAAGAGCAGACATGCCACTATTGTACCCAGTCGGTCATTTGGCCTGT
Organism: Orientallactaga sibirica; assembly: GCA_036365145.1. Classification (NCBI taxonomy): domain Eukaryota; kingdom Metazoa; phylum Chordata; class Mammalia; order Rodentia; family Dipodidae; genus Orientallactaga; species Orientallactaga sibirica. Next base: position 2,879,361 of record JAEOAD010000031.1, on the reverse strand, counting down.
CTGACCAAACTTGAGGTTTCCAGTGTCCACTGTTTTCACTGCTGATGATTTCTGTCTCCTATACAGCTGCATGCAATGCAGCTTTTTCCAGCTTTCAGTTGGCTGGTCTACAGAGAGAAGGTTTTATGCTCAGCACCAGCTTGATTTCTCAGTGACCTTGCCACTCAGGCAAGTGAAGTCTTCAGCAATAGGGTCTTACTATCTGTTTCTCAAGAGAAACCAAGAGCATTGGCAATAGCCTGTAATGTTTTGGAGGCAACGGGGACCTCCCTGGCCAACAACTCACTGGAAGGTATCCCATCCCAGGCACTAAAAATTTTCTAGTAACAATCTATGGCTTCTGGATGTGTCACTATTCAAAAAAGTAGGTTTACATAAGTCTTATTCAGAATATCTTCAATTTTGATCGACCCTCCCCCCTGCCCTTCTTTTAGACATTTTCTTCCTCTGGCCTCACTTAGGCCTTTCCCCTGCCTATAATCTGCCTTCTGTTTCATATATACAATACCATTCCCTTAAGTCCTTCCCTCAACTCTCTCCCTTATAATCTTTTTCTAGCTTACTGGCCTCTTCTGCCAATTTTTGGTTCCAGCTCACACACAAGTCTATACATTTGTAACTAGAATCCACATATGAGAAAGAATATGCGACATTTGGCTTTCTGAGCCTGGGTTACCTCACTTAGTATAATCCTTTCCAGATCAATCTGGGCAGCTACAGACATCTGATTATTGACAAAAATGCCAAAAAAAAAAATATTCATTGGAGAAAAGATAGCCTCTTCAACAAGTGGTTCTGCGAAAACTGGATATCTATATGTAGAAGGATGAAAATAGATCCTTTTCTTTCTCCATGCACAAGAGTCAAGTCCAAGTGTATCAGGGACCTTAATATCAGACCTGAAACTCTGAAACTGCTAAGGAAAAAGTAGGGGAAACCCTTCAACATATTGGCATAGGCAAGGACTTTCTGAATATAACCCCAATTGCTCAGGGAATAAAACCACTAATCAACTACTGGGATCTCATGAAATTACAAAGCTTTTGTACATCAAAGGACACTGTGAATACAGCAAAGAGACAACCTACAGAATGGGATAAAATCTTTGCCAGGTATACATGTGACAGAGGATTAATATCCAGAATATACAAAGAAATCAAAAAACAGAACAATAAGAAATCAAACAACCCAGTTTAAAATGGGCTATGGAACTAAATAGAGAGTTTTCAGAAGAAGAAATACAGATGGGATATAAACAGTTAAAAAAGTGTTCTACATCCTTAGCCATCAGGGAAATGCAAATTAAAACTACTTTGAGATTCTATCTCACTACTGTCAGAATGGCTACCATCAAGAAAACAAATGACACTAAGTGTTGGTGAGGATGTGGAAAAAGAGGAACACTTCTACACTGTTGGTGGGCATGTAATCTGATCCAGCCATTGTGGAAATCTACAACTTCTTTTAAAAAATTTACTTATTTATTTATTTAACAGAGAGGAAGAGGGAGGGAGAGAGAGAGACACAGAGAGAGAGAATGGGCATGCCAAGGCTTCCAGCCACTGCAAACCAACTCCAGACATGTGCCCCCTTGTGCATCTGGCTAACATGGGTCCTGGGGAATTGAACCTGGGTCCTTTGGATTTACAGGCAAATACCTTAACCACTAAGCCATCCCTCCAGCCCATATATAACTTTTATATGCAGAAAAATATCTGAATGTAATATAACTAAAAGGGAATGAGGAGGGACAGCTTCAATTTTCCTCATTTGGGCAGCCATGCATAAGGATCAAACAAATGATACGCGACTCGAAGATCTTCTATCATTCAGGTTTGTAAAGCTCTGTCCTCATAAAGACAGCCAGCCGAGGAATCTAAAGCAAGATAACATCATAAGTAAGATGCCTGACCCTCTCTTTCTTGTGCAGGATGTGGGGTGTGACCGGCAGCTGGGCAGTAAGGCCAAGGAAGATAACTGTGGGGTCTGCGCAGGCGACGGCTCCACTTGCAGACTGGTGCGTGGTCAGGCCAAGTCACACGTGTCTCCTGACAAAAGTAGGTCTTGAAACACAATTCTATGTTACCGTAAAACACGATGCGCTTTAGAATGTTACTTGAATAACATATTCTTACTGCTAAGCTTTTCTGATTGGAAATAACTTTGACCAATTTTCTGGAAGAAAATTTTGTTCAAAAAATGCGTACAAAATTTTTGTTCCTATTATCTTTTTAAAGGCTCCTTAGGTCTTTTGAACCAATACAAAGTGTTATTATTTTTTAACTACTTGGTGGTAAATTTTTAAATATTTTAAAAATATTTCTCAGGTGAACTGTGAGGCAATAATTCCTTTGTATTTCCTTCCTTTGATTTCTAACATGGTAGAAAATGTCATGGTATTTATTGCCTATATGCTTTTCAATTTTGATAATCTATTAGAGCCATTTATCCATTTGTAATTTTTTAAATTAAGAGCATACTATGTATGGCTACATCAAATGTTGGTACTTTCTCTTCCCTCCCCGCTGCCCCATTCCCCTGAGGGCCCTCCTCAGTGGGGTTGCTGGTATTCCCCATGGGGTTGTAGATTATACATTGTGAGTGTTGGGGGGAGGCAATGCCTCTGAGCATGACGTCTCAACTTGTGGCGCTTACAATCTTCCTGCCCCCTCTTCTGCAAAATTCCCTGAACTTTGGTAGTTGGAAACCTTCAATATGTCATGAATGTTACACCCGTATCTGTCATACCTATTTCAAATGTGATCTTCAGTTTGCCATTTGACTTTTATTTTTGAAAAACCAATATGTCTATGTTGTACTTATTAAGATGTTTTGTTCTTCTCATTTCAGTCCTATCTGCCTTAGTTTAAAATCCCTTAATTCCAGAGATCAACCTTGTGTGTTAAAGACCAAGGAGTAAATATTTTGGGTTTTACAGAACGTACAGTCTTTGTCCCAGCTACTCAGAACCACCACTGACAAGCAGAAGCACCCACAAACAAATGAGCATGGCTGTGTTCCAGTCAAATTCATTTTAAAATACAAGCTGAGGGCTGAATTTGGCCTTCAGGCTGTGTCCCCTGCTTTGAGGGGGTGCACATTTTCTGCCAATACTTTTATAGTTTTGTTTTCTACCTTTAAGGCTTATATTCATCTGAATTTACTGATGTAACTTATAAAGTTGGATCCTATTTATTTCTCAGTTGGAAAGAACATTGAGGAATGGAAAAGGGAAGGAGAGGAGGGAAGATCTTCCAGGCAGAGCAATCACTGAGTTCATGCATAGCATGACACTAGAGAAAGGCCTAGAATTTTATTTTTGTTAGTTTTGTTTTGGTGTTTAATTATTCTATGAGAAAGAGAAAGGAGCAAATAGACGGGGTGTGCCAGGGCCTCTAATAATTGCAAACGAACTCCAGATGCATGTACCGCCTTTTGCATCTGGCTTATGTGGATACTGGGGAATCAAACCTGAGTCCTTAGGCTTTGCAGGAAAACACTTTAACTGCTAAACCATCTTCTCCAGCCGTATGTTTGTGGTTTCCTCTGAGACAAGATCTCACTATGTCATTCCACGGTGACCTCTAATTCCTCTAATTCCTTCTGAAGCCTCCTGAGTGCTGGGTTTATAGGCCAATGCCCATCAGACAAGTCTGGCTTTGTTGAGGTTCTTCTTATATGTTGCTCAGTTTTGAAAGCTCATTGGCTGGGGAGAAGAAAGACAGGATGGCTGTCAGGAGTTAACCATAAAAGCTACCATTGGTGTGCTTGACATTTCAGAATAAGCCAAGTCAGTAAGTCCACTTGGGCAGTGGAGTGACACAGATTTGCAGATCACCTGTGTAGTGAGCCTGAAAGCAGGGAGTTGGAACAAGCGGCTTCTTTTAAATACTCACGGGTGCTTGGCATAATGAGTCCTTGGTCTAAAGCAGCATAGCAGGAGAGGCTGAGGATGAGACCATTGGGAAAGTATGTAGGAGGAAGAATTACCAAATCAGAGTTCATCAGTTGTTTGATTAACGAATAAAGGAAATGAATACTCAGGCTGGGATGAAGAAAATTCTTTCAGCTTGAGCATCTGTTTAGGTATATTTGCTATCCTTTGGCGAAAAAAAAGAATTCATGAAAACAGACACATATGAAGAGAAAGTGCCCACTGCCCTGGATTTTCCTTCTCTTATGACTCATGGCCCCACAGGAAGTCAATTCTTTGGCACCTTGGTGATGTCTTCAAACAGCTGTTGAGTGTATTTTGTTTGTGGCAGGAGAGTTGACTTGAAACATCTCAGACCATGATGACTAATGGCAAATCACCCTTATTTTGTAGTATTCTGTTATGCTTGTAGCTGTGTGACCCAAAGAGAGCATTCACAGGTTATGTACCAAGGAAAACCCAAGGTCAAGTTATTTAGCCAGGGGAGAAGTGTCAGGTAATTCAGCTGTGAAGGGATGAAAAGAATGAGTAGGTGGACATGGAGCTTAGCGAGAACAGAGCCGCAGAAGTGAACGGAATCAGTAATTTCAACAAGAAGGCAGTGGTCAGCCATGTTAAATGCTCCTGTGAGGACAAGTGGAATCCAGGCCCACACGTTTCTTTGTGACAATTTGAGGATTATTTGTGCCATTCACGAGAGAATGTTCGATGAATTTTCAGGATAAAAACAGAAAGCTGATTACAGTGAGTTAGTGAGGGGAGAGAAGGTGAGAATGGATAAAGGGATTTTCCCAGAAAGAGAGTGGATAGACCAGCACTGTGTCAAGAGCCAAGTAACCATTCAGGCCCAGCTGGAGAACGTAGTGGAAAATCGTATGTGTTCCATCCCACTGGCTGTGATCAACTCTTAAGAGCTAGTAGAGTAAGGACTGCTGGAGGCCTGTGTTTGTTCCTGGGGGATGAAGGAGCTCACCAGTGAGAGTAAAAGGGGGCAGAGCAGCTGTGAGGGTTATGTGGACACCATGATGTCACGGAGGGGTCAAGCTGGGATTTCCTGAAGCGGGAGGCTCGGAATGGTGGTTCATCCATGAGGAATGCAAATGCTGAAAACCATTGAAAGCCCAGCTTGTGAACTTTGGAGCTATGAGGTGTATCCTCTGACAAGAAGCCTGGAGTGTATGGTCGAGACTGGGGAGGGTGCTTTACACTGTCCTATGACGTCATTCAGGGTCTAGGCTCTTCTCTCTCCATGTCCAAGAATGTGGCTTTTTCTTTCTTTTTTTTTTTTTTTTCTGTGCAGCTACAAAGTTGAACAGTTAGACACCACATACACATCCCAGGTAATAAGGAAGAAGATAGTGGGAAAGGCATTTTTTTTTTTCCAATTCTGTGTCCTTCGTTCAGGAAGGGACGTCCTCCCCAGGGACTTTTGTCTCATCGACTAGAATTATCCCATGTAACACAAGAAAGCTCATGGGAGAGAGGACGAACGGGTCATATAACAACAGGCAGCTTGGGTCAGTGTGCTGGAAAGGTAAGGGTTGGCCTTACAGGGTTTGGAAAGTTCATCAAAGAAGATCTCATTTTATCAGGTTTCTGGGGAGATCAAACCTACTCTAATTGAGCCAGGGTAGCCCAGTGAAATTTCATTGTTTGGGGGAAGCATGGAGGGGAGACCCTGAAATGGAAAGGGCCATGGGCTAGAGTGTGGTGTTGGCCTGTCTTCATAGTCCCCGACTCTGGTTGAGATCCTGCCTCTCCTCTGCCTCTCTCCCTCTCCCTCACCCTCACCTACCTATCTCCCTTTTATCCCCTCATTTACTGTCAGCTTTTGGATTATAGATCCTTTTAAGAATCTCCCCAGGAAAAATGCATGTGTAGTTATAAGCTCCATATCTGTCACTTTGCCCTTCTTTTTTGTGTGGTAGTTTTGGGTGGGGAAAGTCTCAAACTCCTTATGCCCATTTGGGACATTCCAGGTTAAGAAGCTCTGAAATGTGTCAGTTTTTAAAAATCAATTTCTGCTTTAAAAAAAAAGGAGCCGTAGTGCTCAGACAGATCCCTCCCTACAGGGTGAGTGACACAGCAGGGGCTGGTATCTCAAGCAGGTCTAAGCCCATGTGGGAGACGCTAAAGCTAAAGGTAGGGAGGGTTCCTGCTTGCTTGAAAGCGTGGTGTTTTATGTACTTGATTCTCATGATGGCCCCATCCCGGTTGTCATGGCTCTGAAACTGGCCAGCAGAGGCAGGTTTGGCTGGGGTTTCCCTTAGGCCATATGGAAGCACTTCCCTGTAATCATGCTTTGTGTGAAAGAAATGTGGGAAATGAAGCCACGGCGCCCCCTGAGTGTGGATCTCAGCGGCCTGCAGGGTCCACGCAGCTCCTAAGTCCACACCTTGCCAAGCAATCATTCCAGCCTTCCCAGGGACTTTCCTTGAGTCAGGACATGGCAGTGAGATGCTATTGGCACAGCCTTGCACTGGATAAAGTGCAGGAGGCTGCATACAGGATGTCATTTCCATCATGCAGAGAGGCAGACACAAGGTAGAAGAGCCTGGAGCCAAAACCTTCGCTATGAGAAAAATCAGAAATGAATCCAGATATAACACACCAATTTCCTGTTCCGAGAGAGAGGGGACCAGACCAACAACCAGCATAAGTAGCTTCGCATGTTGGAAAAGGAAACTGAAGGCCACTCAAATTTTTAAGAGAAAATTGGTGATCCTCACAATAAAATTTTTTTAATGTACAATAAATCAATAAATCGGTCTGGAGAGATAGCTCAGTCAGTAAAGTGCTTGCCTTGCATTTGTGAGGACCTAAGTGTGATCCCCAGAACTCACAATACAAACGCTGGGCATGGGGCTGGAGAGATGGCTTAGCAGTTAAAGTGCTTGCCTGTGAAGCCTAAGGACACTTTTTCAAACTTCCAGGTCCCATGTATAGCCAGACGCAAAAGTGACGCAAGCATGCAAGCACACAAGGGGGCATACACATCTGGAGTTTGTTCACAGTGGCTGAAAAAGCACCCATTCTCTCTCTATCTCCCTCCCTCTCTCTCTCCCTTTTTCTTCCTCTTTCTCTCCCTCTTTCTCCCTCTCTCTGTCTCTAAATAAGTAAATAAAGCTGGGCACGGTGGCTCACCCTTGTAATCCCAGTCAGGGGAGGCAGAGGCAGGTAGATCCCTGGAGTTCCCTGGCCAGCCAGTCTAGCCTACTTGAGTTCTAGGCCAGTAGAGAGCTCATTTCAAAAAAGGTAGGCAGGACTGGAGAGATGGCTTAGGGGTTAAGGCGCCTGCCTCCTAAGCCTAAGAACGCTGGTTCCAATCTCTAGCGGTTTCCATCTCCAGGTCCCACGTTTAGTCAGATGCAAAGTAATGCAAGGGCTCAATGCCTCACTTGACCACAAGGGGGCGCACACATCTGGATTTCGTTCACAGCAGCTGAGAGACTGCTGGCGCGCCCATCTCTATCTGTCTCCCTCTCCCTCTCTGTCTGACTCTCTGTGTGTCTCTCTCCAAAAATAAATAAAATAATTTAAAAAAAAAAAGGTAGGTAGGTAGTGCCTGAGGAACAATACCTGAGGTTGTTCTCCAGCTCATACATGTGCATGTGAACTTGCATACATATGCATCCTCTGTAAGTGAAAACACACACGCGTGTGCACACAGAAATTTTATTGAATAGCATTTTAATTGACTAATCCTAATTGTACACATGTGTGGATTACAAGTGATGTTTTGATATATGCATACAATGTGGGGTAGAATAAACCAAGCTCATTAACGTAAGAACTTCAACAAAGACGCAAACACATCTATCTGGAGAGTCTCGACGTGACATTTCAGGGATGTAGATATACTTGTAAATTTGTCTCTTATTTTGATCTTATCCATGAAAGGCAACAGTTGCTTGGTGGCAACTAATCCTGCTGGGACACTGACAGCCAAGGCCCAGAGGCAACACCAGCTCCTGACTTGACTCCTGACGCTGTGATGTCCCCACACCCGCCGCATTTCTTGGTTCCTCTGATGCTGAATCCTGGGTGGGTGAACTATGAGGTTTCCTCCTCATGCACTGTTCATTCACTTGGACTGTCACTTCCAGAGTTAACCTACAAATTCAGTTTAATCCATGGCAAGGGAGAGTGAATCAGATAGTAAGGATTTACTAAAGGCAAACAGACTGTTTGTCATCCTTCCTTCTTCAAGCATCACCTTTTCTGTCTCCTCATTCATGTCCTATGGCAAGGTTCTGATTGCTCATACTCTTATACTCACTCTGGAACGCTGGCAGGCAGGTAATGGAAGATTCAAACCAAAGACCGTGCTATTTTTGGTGGGATGTCTCCTCCCACTCAAATCACCTGGAAGACTGTGTGTCATGAAACAAAGCGCTTGGGGCTAGAAATTGAGAGCCAATCATACCAGTGCTTGCCTGGCTCATTTGCATGTTCTTGCCTGTCTTCTAGCCTTCTACACAGAGAGAAAAAAATGAGAAAAATGCTATATGGACCTTGTTGGGAAGGGATGTAATAGATTGTTTTCCACAGTGAGACAGATAAAATCATGAATGTCTGCTTCTTCATAAGTGTCTTCACACTTATAGTAAAATCCAAAGTCATTCCAAAACCTGGGATCTGGCCTCTGTTACATTATTTGCTGTCATCTGTCCCTCATACACTAAGGTCCAATCACATTGGTTTTGTAGAAGATTTTAAAATATTTTATTTATTTATTTGAGAGAGTGAAAGAGAGAAAGAATAGGTGCACCAGGACCTCTAGCTGCTGCAAACAAACTCCAGATGCTTGCACCACCTTGTGCATCTGGCTTGACATGGGTGCTGGATAATCAAACCTGAATCCTTTGGCTTTGCAGACAAGCGCCTTAACCACTAAGCCATCTCTCCAGCCTTGTAGAAGATTTTAGAATGCCAAGAATACTTTCTCCCATGAGTGCTTGCACTGGAATATGCCTCTCTGGTCTCTTAACATGACTGCCTAGTTCTCACCCTTGAGCTTAGGCCCCATTTCAGGCAGGCTTGCTTTGTCCAATCTTCCTAGAGCCGGACCTTCTTTTTGTTTAGTTCCTGTGTAATCTTTATTGCCAAAGGAACTTCACTTTTCATTGGTTTGACTTGCCTCTCCCATTAGCAAAGCTTTGCAAGAGCAAGCACCCTGTGTTTTGTGTTGTCCATTTTCTTCCTAAGTTCTGGTCCAGTACTAAGCACATCCTAGGAGCTCAATTAACATGGAGCGAATGAGTGAGCACATTTGGCCAGGCATGGTTCTGCTTCCCATTATGATTTCAGTGGGGCTGGATAGTGTTGTGCAAGAGGCCTGGCCTGGATGCCAAAGACTGTTATAATAACCTCGGCTTGGCTAGCGGCAGTCTGCAGTCATAGGCATGATGTTCAGCTGACTGGGGTCTTGGCTTTTTCGGCTGCATAGTAAGGGTGTTACAAGGGCAAACTCTGAGACTTCTTATAGCTCTGGAATCTTTTAAGTATAACTGTAGTTTGCTCTTTTTTAAAAAAATATATATATATCCCTTAGGATTGAATGGAGGCTAGGGAAATAAGACCTAAGATCTTATAGAAAGACATTTTTCCAAAATTGTTATGAAAAGACTTGACAGAAGTGACTTTAAAGGGCCCAGGAAAGTTGTATGTACCACAAAAGCTAGCTGGTATGAAGTCTCCTACATCCTGTGAACTTCCCCTTGATTATCTTTGTACATACCATTGTTGTTACCTGTGGGCTAGAGGGTGTTTATCTTATTTTATTTATTTATTTATTTTTGAGAGAGAGAGAAACAGAGAGAGAAACAGAGAGAGAGAGGAAGAGGCAGAGAGAGAGAGAGAGAGAATGGGCACACCAGGACCATTTCAGCCTCTGTTAATGAACTCCAGATGCGTGCGCCCCCTTGTGGGAAAGAGTGGCATTGCGTGCTTGCATCCCTTGCGTCTGGCTAAACGTGGAACCTGGAGAATCGAACGAGCATTCTTAGGCTTAGCAAGCAAGCAGGCACCTTAACTGCTAAGCCATCTCTCCAGCCCTTATTATTTCTTTATTTATTTGAGAGCAACAGAGAGAGAGAGAGAGAAGGAAGGAGGCAGATAGAGAGAGAATGGACATGCCAGAGCCTCCAGCCACTGCAAACGAACTCCAGATGCATGTGCCACCTTATGCATCTGGCTTATGTGGTTCCTGGGGAATTGAGCCTCAAACCGGGGTCCTTAGGCTTCACAGGTAAGTGCGTACCCACTAAGCCATCTGTCCAGGCTGAGAGGGTGTTTGTGTGTACCAACTCACTCCCTGACATGGCCCTTTCACACCTCATCTGACACCTGGCTTCTGGTGTGTCCTGAACAGACAGAGCCCACTGGAACCAACAACATCTCTACAGCAGCAATTCCCAAGGACACTAAGTGAATCCCAGCCTGCTGGTAGCCAGACCCCACAACTCCAAAAGTCACTCAGGAGACCTGACATCCACCAACCAAATGAAAGTGCTAGTTAGTAATAACAGTTACAGGACAGTAAAGATGGTGATGACAGTGATGACAATGGTGGTCTCACTCTGCCAGTTGTATACTTATTTTGTGTCAGGTACCAGGCAAGCATTTTTCCTGGATGATCTGATTTACTAAGATCATAAGCCTATCAGGTACATACAGTTACACCTCCTCATTTGGTGAATGGAGAAATTACCTCAGTGAAATGAAGCACTTTGTTCAAGGTCTCACAGCTCATAAGCAGCCATGATGTGGCTTGACATCAGACCAAACTATGCTCCGAGGAGAGCCAGACTAGCACAGGGTGAAATGTGCACCAAGATTTAGAGTAGTGGGGACAAAGCAGAATGGAACCAAGCAGGGCCTCAGCCAACCCACGTCTATTTCTCCTTGGTGGAGGCCAATTCCACTAGTCCTTACTCAGCATACAAGTCCAGACCCTCTGGACAATTTGTACTACCTTCTAATCCCCAAGCCCTGCCTCGAATTTCTGGGGGCAAGCCTGAGTAATCATGTGTGTCACCAGACTGTGCAGGTGATGTAGACGTGCCTCTAGTTAACACTTCTTTTCAGCCTTGACAAAGTCCCAAGGTAATGGACTATTTTACTCCTGCCTGCCTCTCCATTTCTTAGATTCAGCATGCAGGGGAGGAAAGAGGCATAATAGTATGCTGAGGAACATCAGGATAGAACTTCGTTACTGGATTCATGTATCCCAGCCCTGTCCACGGCCTGCTGTTAAAGGCTAGCTGTGGGGCTCTAGAGATGGCTTAGTGGTTAAGGCGCCTGCCTGCTAAGCCTATGAACACCAGTGCCAATCTCCAGGTCTCACATTTAGCCAGATGCAGTGACACAAGGGCGCAATGCTGCACTTGACCACAAGGGGGCACATGCATCTGGAATTCGTTCACAGTGGCTGACAGGCTGCCGGTGCACCCATTCTTTCTGTCTCTCTGCCTCTCCCTCTCTCTGTGTGTGTCTCTCTCCAAAAAAAAAAAAATCTACCTGTGGAAGGGAGCAGCAAACACATCACATGACTAGGTACACTGCTGGTTGCCTTGCTTTTTTCATGTAAGGACATTTTAATTTTAAGCCAATAAATAAATATGCCTCCAGGTTCAGTGTGCATGTTTCTGCCTTTATACAGGGGCCAAATACGAAGAGCTTGTGTTTGCAGATTCAGCAGAGGTCTGCTTCCAGCTCAGGGAGGGGTGAAAGCATGTGTGGCTTAGGGAAGGGTGGAAGGAGAGGAGTCAGTTTGCAGCTCCCTGCGGTTGTGCTCACCAAGTCCAATCCCTTTGTAATCCTACTTAAAAATGCTACTCACTTCCAACTTTTCCTCTTCCTGCCCCCCTGCATAGTCCTTCCATTCCTCTATCAGCAGAAAGTCACCCTCCAGCTGCAGGATCACTGACTTTCCCCTCTCCCACTCTGCTCAGCCACCCATTGCATCCACAGAGTGACAGTTGAACTTGAAGCTTCAACTGTGAAAAGTTGAAGCTCCCATTCTACAAAGCATAACAGAGGTGTTGCCATTAATCTAAATGCTGCCAGATGGCAATGGGCATGTGAGGGCATTACCAAGCACCATTTTCTTTCAGTTGGCAAAATACTTCATATCTGTTATTTCATTGTAAAAGCAAACATTATTTGAAAATTTTCTATAAGGTTCAATTATGATAGCACTAGTATTTACTAAACACCTTTCTTCCTTTTTTGTAAACAAAAATCTCATTTATTTCTTAGAAATGGTGTGTGTACACTTAGGTAAAAGGAAAAGAAATAAAGTGAAGGTTGAAAAAGTAACATGAAAAATATTTGAGTGAGGGCTGGATAAATGGCTTAGCCTTTAAGGCATTTGCCTGCAAAGCCAAAGGATCCCAGTTCGATTCTCCAGGACCCACGTAAGCAGATGCACCAGGGGGCACATGTATCTGGAGTTTGTTAACAGTGGCTAGAGGTCCTGGCATGCCCATTCTCTCTCTCTCTCTCTCTCTCTCTCTCTCTCTATCTCGCTTTCACTCTCGTTCTCTCCCTCTTTCTCTCAAATAAATAAATAAATTAAAATATATTTTTAAAAATATTTGAGTGATATTACATTCAGTAAAAACAAATCCAACCAACATAAAAATAAAACCAAAACCCAAGAATAGAAAAGTGGGGATGTTGCTAACATGACAGTCACTGAAACACTTTCTTTTTCTGCTATCTTGGAATATATCTAGATATAGATATACTGATATAGGTATCTATACATACCTAACTGCTGAGCCGTCTTTCTAGCCCCTCCCCCTCAATTTTTACTATGTCTATTTTCCTACTTTGGATTATAGACCTGCATGGTGGTACACATCTATAGCCCTAGCACTTGGGAGATAGAGGAAGAAGGATCAGGAATTCAAGGACATCTTTGGCTGCATAAGAATTAGTCTCAAATAAACAATAAACAAACATAAAAACATTGTACAGGAAATTGTATCCACAATATTAACTAATCAATAACCATCAGATTCAGCCTAGCAAGAATTATACCAAACTCTTTCTCTCTCTTTCTCCCTGTTTCTCTCTGCTTGCAAATAAGTAAATAAAATATTTTTTAAATAAAAAATATGAGGGAACAGCTGGAAAGAGCATGTATGTGTGGAAGGGAAATCAGTGGCTTCAAATTCAACTTTAAGTCAGTGCAATGATTGTGAAATCCAATACATGGAGCTATAAAATGCAAAGTCTGTAGTAAGCCCAGTGGTGATAATTGCATTGGAGTTTTTATAAGGTAACCGGCTCTCACAATAGATGGGGTAAGGGTATAGTTTCTGGGTTAGACCCTGGTTCCACTTAAGAGTTTTGTAATCACGGGAAAGTAATTTAAACAGGCAAAACTTCCAGTTTTCTTTAGAACAAAGAAGGCAGTTTGTCTCAGGTTACTTAGCATGATGCCTGGCATATAGTAAGTACCCAGTGTGGTTTTCCTAGTAACTTTCACGTACCTGGCCTCTGGTGGGTACCAGGTTTCTTTCTGAGCCTTGTGAAGATGTTGAACACTGATGCAGCTTCTTGGAGCAGATATTCTTGTTATCATTATTGTTTCACACATGCAAGTGAGAGAGGAAGACTACGCAATTGGTTAAAGGCCACACTGCAATTTGAGATGGAAATGCTGGTATTCCAACATAGGTTGTCTGACTCTGGAGTCTGGGATCATGACCACTCTTCTGCATTGCCCTGCCCAGCAGGTGAGAGAGTAAAAACAATACAAACAACACCTAAAGAGTGACCAGAGATAGTCTGAAGAGATGGCTCAGCCAGTGAATTGCTTAGCATGAATGCATGGGGTCCTGAGTTTGGATTTCCAGCATCCTGTAAAAGCCTGGCATGGTGGTGCACACCTATAATCCAAGCAATAAAGAGGCATAGACAGGGGTCCCTATGGCTCACTGGGTAGCTAGGCTAGCCAAGTTAGTGAATTCTAGATTCAGTGAGAAACGCTGTCTCAAAAAAAAAAAAAAAGAGGTGAACCGGGCATGGTGGTGCACACCTTTAATCCCAGCACTGACGAGGCAGAGGTAGGAGGATCACTGTAAGTTCGAGGCCAATCTGAGATGACATAGTGAATTCCAGGTCAGCCTGGGATAGAGGGAGACCCTACCTTGAAAATCCCCCCCCCAAAAAAAAGAGGTGGAACACGACTAAGAATGATACCCAACCTTGACCTAGGGCCTCCACATGCATGCATGCATATTCACACACATATGCATACACACACGCATGTGCAACACACACACACATACACACACACACACAAATACACATTTTTTGAAGTGACAAGAAGACCAGGAAGATGGCGCTGTGAATATCAAGGATCTCAACGAGAGGATTTGAAAAACTGTCCAGCACGAACCACTTGCCGCCACCACCACCAGCACCACCACCAACAGATCCAGATGTTCCCAGATGTGGTCCTCTTATCATCAACACAACAGAAGTGGTGTGGGACACAAGAGAAGCCTCTCCTCCCTCAGACACGCTTCAACCACCGGACTCAGAAACACTGGCGCATAGAGGATTTCACAGCAGCCTTGCGCTGGCTTACAGCTCTATGTGCACCTTTGTGATGGGATGCTTCCGAGGTCTACCATAGCCTGTTCCTGCAGTTCTTACACTTGCCCTTCCCTCAGCATGGTTTCCCGCTCCAAGACAGCTCTAGAACCAGGCACCATTTGCCAGGAGGCCTAGAAGCAGCCTATTGTAACAGGCAGCATAAAGCAAGCTTGGGCAGTAGGGCTTAGACTAGCACTAGCAGTTTGTCAGGTAAAAAGAAGCAAAGGTAAATACATTATATCTATCAGTGATCCAAGAAATCAAATACCATTGTACATGTCTACCTGTCAATCAAACCTCGGCTTGGATCTTAAATGTCTAACAAAGGCACGTATGCTAAAGGTTTGATCACCAGGCTGGGATGCTGTTGGGTGGGTGATAGTGGAGCCTTTAGGAGGTGGGGCCAAGTCGTAAGAAGTTGTGTCATTGTTACAGTTACCTCTTCATTGCTGGGACAAATACCCGGTCGGAAACAGCTTATGGGAGGAAAGGGGTTTATTTCAGGCTTCCAGATTCCAGGGAAAGCTTCATCATGGCAGAAGAACCTGGCTCTCTTCATGCATCCGCAGCAGAGAGGCAGAATGAACAGCCAGAACTGAAGCTGGCTCTACACACCTCGGGTCTGAACTGAAGAGCCTCCCCTCCCTGTGACCTACCTGCGGTCCTCTGAGTGCTGAATGAATACTTAAGAAGAAAGCTTGTTTTTCATCAAAAAATGCTTCAGGCTATGAGGAACATACATTTACATTCAAACCGCTTCAGTCATGGCTCCCAACTTTTTATCTTTTTGAGACAGAAGGTCACCATGTAGTCTGGGCTGGCCTCAAACTCACTAGTCACTATATAGCCCAGACTGGCCTAGTGTTGACATGATGGGCATATGCCACCATGCCTAGCACTGGGACCTGATCTTGAAAAGGATATTGGGACCCTGACTTGCCTGGATTCCAGTTGCTGTGGAGTGATCAGTTACATTTCTCACCATGACATTCTCTCTCACCATAGTCCCTGAGCACCAGGGTTCAATGATCACAGACTGGAGCCCCTGAAACCATGAGCCAAAGTAACTCTTTCCAAACAGGGACAGAAGGCTAACATACTTAGGTACGTAAGAAAAACTGAAAGACGTAACAGTGTTATTAGAGACTTTAACATACTTTGCAATAATAAAAATTATATGTAGACTCTGTAATTATTGTGACATTGAGAGGTATGCACTGAACATTGATATTGAGGGAAATGTACTTTATTTATGGAAATTTTATTATGAGAACTGATTGTAAAGCTAGGCCTGGTGGCACAGTCCTATAATCTTCACTGCTTGGGAGGCTGAGGCACAAGGATCACAAGTTCTAGGCCTGTGATACAGAGTAAGATTGAAACCAGTTTGGGTACCTTAATGAGACCCTATCTTAAAAGAAAAAGCATAAAGGGCCTGTGGGTATAGCTTAGTAGTAGAGCACTTTCCCAGTATGCAGAAGGCCATAAGTTCAATTCTCAGTACAAAAAAAAAAAAATGAAAAGTAAATAAATAAAAAGTGATTATATGTTAGGCTCCAAAGAGGATTGAAAAAAAATCCCAATAAAAACAGAAACCGCTAGAAGAGACCTCGCCCTGCAGCTGCGCCCATCTGCGCCTTCTCCCTCCTGTTACAGAGGCACAAGGCTCCCTTGCTTTCCAGGGCTAATTAATCCCTGCATCTGGGCCCTGGACTCTAGCCTCTGTGCTTCCTCAGAGATCTCACTCCACCCATCAGTCCTTCTCCTTTCTCTCCTCTCCCCCATCAGGGCTGTCCATGATCAGGTCTCTCCCATCTTAAGTGAAAGCATAATCTTTAAAATGTGTGTATGCGCCTGTGTCTACATGTGCGCACATACAATGATGTAAGCATATAAAATATGTAAAAAGCATTTTCACCCTATATGTCTTTTTAACATACCCCATCTCCAGCTTCTGCCCAACTCTTTCACTTACCTCTGCTGCCAAGATTTAAAGAGACTGTTTACATAGGCTGTCTCTACTTTTTCATCCTTGTTCATTCCTCAGATCAGTCTCCCTACAGAGCCTGCTCCTCGGCATGGAAGCTGCTTTTCCAAAGCTCATGAACAATCTCTTTCCTGCTCCACCCAAAGGTACTTTGAGGCCCTCCTCTGTGGGGCACGTTGGACTGCTGGCCCTTTTCTCCCTCCTAAAAGCCTCTCTCTCACCCGGGTTTGCACTTGGGACTGTTGAGAGCTTGAACTGTGCTGCTCTCTACAGGTCAGTGAAGACAAAACTATGTGACTGCGTCACGCCTCCTCTCCTACCCTGGACCACCTTGAATTCTCCCTTGCCCTGGGCTATATGGACCACTGCCACACAGCATCCCCAGGAGCACCCTCTGGTTCCACCCTGCACTTCTGGGGCAGTATCCCTGTGGGTGGGCAGGCATCTGTGCTTTTGCATGTTTCCCAGTGATTCTAATGTAGGATAGAATGTTAAGTTTATTTGTGTGTGTGCACGCGAAGAATAAATTTTAAGGAAGCGGGGACAGAGTACTAATAGAGAGTAATAGAATATGTGTGTCATTAACTCAGAAGAGGTCACTAACTGTGGGGAGGAAGGGGGTCAGCAAGGAGAAGAGGGGTGGAGGGATGAATAAGGACAACGTACAATGACATGTGTGTATGAAAATGCCACTATGAAACTCTTTACATTCTTTTTGTTTTTTAAAGACTTGAGCAGCCATTTTCTAAAGTTTATTTATTTATTTATTTACTTATTAGAGACAGAGAAAGGGAGAGAGAGAGAGGGAGGGAGGGAGAGAGGGAGAGAATGGTGTGCCAGGGCCTCCAGCCACTGCAAACAAACTCCAGATACATGCGCCACCATATGCATCTGGCTTACATGGGTACTGGGGAATTGAGCCTCAAACCAGTGCTTAGCCACTAAGCCATCTCTCCATCCCCTTGTTTTTTTTTTTTTAATTTATTGGTTTATACTCATTGTAGATAGTATTCCATTTTATAGAGATAATTTCTTTTGGGTATGTCATAAATTTCTACCATATTCATACTTCCTTTCTCTCCTTGCTAGTCTCCTTCCCTCCCATAGTTTCCCTTCTACTTTCAACACACACACACACACACACACACACACACACACACACACACACACACACGTGGGGGGAGGAGTTTTATGTATCTATATAAAATTGAGGTCCACAAGACATATTTAAAATAATATGCTGATGTCGAGTTGCATCCACTTTCCAGCAAATGACAATTTCATTCTTGTTCCTGGCTAAATAAAGCTCCATTGTGTACACATACCACATCATCTTTCCCCATTCGTCTGTTGATGGACACCTAGGCTGATTACATAGCATGGCTGCTCTGCTTTAGTGCTGAAGGAAACGTGAATGTAGAGGTATTTCTGTGGTATGTGGGCTGAGAATTCTTCAGGTATGTATCCAAGACTGAGTCATATGGTAATTCTGTTTTTAAGGTTTTTGACCTCTGTTTGCTGGGACAAAACCAAAGCAGCATATGGAAGTGCAGGGTTTCTTTCTGGCTTGCAGTTCTCAGAGGAAGTTTTTCCATGGTGGGGGGAGCATGGCAGAACAGACAGTAGGGCATCCTATCTTGACATAGCAGCAGCAAAGAAGTAGTCTCAGCTGAACTCCAAATGCGCTGAACTATTAAGTCACAAAGGTCTGCCCCCAGTGACACACCTTCTCCAACAAGGCTCCACCTCCCATAGGTGCCAGACCTACCTCATGTTACCATGAGCTGGGGACCAAGGTTTCAAAACACATGGACCTGCAGGGAGACACTTGACTTTCAAGCCACAATAACCTCCATGCCAATTTCCACAGCGACCAACCTGAGGGTTCCTTCTCCCCCACAATGCTATCTCACACTTTTCATTGTTCGTTTGCTCCTTTTAGTACTTTGAGTTCTTTATGTATTCTGGATATTAGTCTTCAGTCAGGTGTATAGTTGGCAAGGGTTTTCTCTCCTTCTGTAGGCTGTCTCTGCACTTTATCTATGGTACAGAATTACACCGTTCCATTTGCCATAATTTGACATTTTTTCCCTGAGCTACTGAAGCCCTTTGAGAAAGTCATTACCTATGTCAATGCTCTTGAAGGTTGTTCTCCATACTTTCCTCTAACAATTTCAGAGGTTGAGAGGCGAGAGATAAGAATTCCTTTCCATCATACAGTGCGGTTCTATCAGTTACTTTCGTGTTGCTGGAACAAAATACTCAAACAGAATCAGCTTCATAGCTTATGGAAGGAAAGAGTTTATTTTGACTTAGAACTCCAGAAGGCAGAGTCCAGCATGGCAAGGAAGGCATGAGGACAGGACACTGGTGTTGTATGGTCACATTAGTAGGGGAGACTTAGAGAGAGGGAGAACACAAGTGGGACAGGGTTGAAACTCAAGACCCACCTCCAGTGACACACTTCCTCCAGCAAGTCTCTACCTTCTAAAGGTTCCACAACCTCCTGAATAGTGCCACCAACTGGGGATTAAGTATTCAAACCCATGAGTCTATGGAGAACGTTTTACATTCAACCCACCACAGCAATGTAAATGTTCTACACATACATGTGCTTTTGAGATGTGTTGCAGAATTGTTGTGTGTAGTTTCACATCTTGTTTTTATTCACTTAGGATGGTTTGCCTGTCAGTGTTCATGAGCTGCCATTATTTTTAAGACTGAGACAGAGGAGAGTATAACGTAATTTATTAAATCAGACCCACGTTCATGAGCACCTAGGAAATGACAAGGAAACCATGTTCTTATTTATATGATTTTAGTTTTTGAAGATGTTGCTTATTTCCCCACATCTTTTCATTAGCTTCTTGACATTTTAATATTTTTCTGCAAACTATTTTTCAACCATTTAGCCAGTTTTCCTATTGACTTGTGTTTATTTTCCTTACCCAATTGTATTCACCCTTGCTCACGCTCAGTTTGATTTCTTCTCTTTCTTCAAATTATCGTCGTCTAGAAACTTCCTCACAGATATTACCAGAGATTTGTCTTGTAAGTGATTGTAGATCCAGTCATGCTGACAATCAAGATTAACCATCACATTAAGGAAATTTTTTGTCTTTGACATTTGATCTTGTTTGTTTAATTTTTAGTTCAAATAAATTAATATTTCTACTTTAACTTAATTTTTAAGTGTATTTCTGTGTGTTTGTATGTATGTATGGGCATGTGCATGTGTGGAGATCAGAGGACCACCACAAGGTGTTTGCACTTTTTTTCCACCTTCTTTGAGACAGGTTCTCTTGCCAATCCAAACGAACCCCAGTCTGGCTGGATTGTGAGTTTTGGGTTCTCCAGTTCTACCTCCCATTGTCCTCGGCACATTGCAATCACAGATTCACCCTCCACTTTGTGTCTGCTTCTATGCGTGTGTGCTAGGGAGGAACATACTTGGGGCAGCAAGCTTTGAAAGCAAGCACTTTTAACCTCTGAGTCATCTCTCCATCCCCCCCCCCTTTGATTTTTTTTTTTAAAGCATCTTTATGTCTCCAGGGAAATTTAAAATATTCTTTTTGTATGGCATATCCATTTTCAAAATAACTTCTTTATTTAGCATGCAAAATAATGAGTTCCATACTTGTATCTCACTGTACTTTGCTCATATTGAACCCCCTTCATTACCAGTGACCTCATGCAGCCTCAACATTAAACAACTACTTCTGATTGTTTTGGCCAAACTCTCCTGGGGAAAGACTGCTTTAACTGGGCAAGCTCATGGTTAGGTCAAATAAAGACAGCTTTGCAAGTACGGGCTTCCAGGGAACCATGCACAGGACAAGGAATGACCACTGGGAACTGGGCTTTGAGGGAGCTCCAAACCCACCCCAGCTCCTGTGGAGTCTGGCAAGCCACTGGTTTTCTCTGTGATTGTGGTCTATTATTTTTGAGGTTACTATGGAGGTGGCGAGTAGGGAGGATAAAAATAAACAAGTTGATATGTCATAATATGCGCTGTCCTCACTGCATATTTTTCTTGAGTAATTCTTGAATAATTGCTACCCAAATTGTTGCAAGTCTTTGGTTAATTTCCAGGGATTTGGAACTGTTGATAAGTGTAATTATTATTATTTTGTGGTTGTTGTTCTTGTTTTGCTTTCAGAAATCCTTACTTTTTTTTTAAGTTACTTGGAGATTGCCTTTGGTTTCTTAGCTTTTACCAAGGTATAAACTCTTCCTCTTCTTCCCTCTTGCATTTTACTCATTAAAGAAAATTTCCATTTGTTGCATGGAATTTTCCATAGTCTACATTTTTAATATTGCATTTTACTGGTGATTGAACATATTCTTTGGTCCTTCTGCTTCTCTTAAATAGGTGGCTAAATCCAAAGGCCTCATCTATTTAGGTTTGCTGGACAAGAATTCTGTAGAACTAATGATTCAGGAATCATAAAGTGATGGGAACATTTCCCAACAAATCACCACAATTAAACTCTTTGTATTATATTAATATATTTCCTAATATCAAATCATTCATTCAGTTTTTAGAATATATTCTGTTTAGTCATGTGTGATTCTTGATAGAGTTCTGGGATGGATTTGCTTATAGAAGTATTTTTTAATCTGTTTTCATAATTAAAATTGGATCAGTTATATTTGTTTTTTGTACTTTCTGTGTTTAGTGAAGGTATCAGAGTTATGCTGTTTTTAAATACCTAATGGGAAAACTTTCAGTCTTTCTATGATCTGGACCATAACTAATTTATTTAAGGTCTGGCAAAGCTCATTATTACTGTAATGAGTAAACCTTTGTAATCCTGGTTCTTTTATTCATTTTATTCATTATAAATGTATTTGGCTTTAACATTTTTATTTAGATTTCAAATTGAAATAAAAGTATATGTTTTGCCTTATATTATATAGAAGTGTGTCTTCATTATACAAGTCATAAAGCATGAAGTCATGTTCTCCTACTCACTCTCCAGATCTCACTGTCTGTCAGAGGTAATCACTGCCAATAGTTTGATAGAGACGCTCCCTTCTATTACAACGATTCTAAAAGGGCTGGAGAGATGGCTTAGCAGTTAAGGCACTTGCTTGTGAAGCCTAAGAACTCATGTTCGAATCTTCAGGTCCCACATATCCAGACACAGTGATGCAAGTACACAATGTTGCACATGTGCACAAGGGGGCACGTGCATCTGGAGTTCATTTGCAGCAGGTTGAAGGTCCTGGTGCACCCATTCTCTCCCTCTCTCTCACTCTCAAAAATAATTTTTAAAAAGGGCTGGAGAGATTGCTTAGTGTAAGGCACCTGCCTGCTAATCCTAAGAATGCCCATTCGATTCTCCAGATCCCACATTTAGCCAGATGCAGTGATGCAAGGGCACAATGCTGCACTTGCCCACAAGGGGGCACATGTGTCTGGAATTCATTCACAGCGGCTGAGAGGCTGCTTGCATGCCCATTCTCTCTCTCTCTTTGACTCTCTCCAAAAAACAAAAATGATTAAAGAATTAAAATCGCACTCTTTCACCTAAGAATAGGTAATTCTGCAGTACTCTGCATTTATACACTCTCCCCAATGTAGTTATACACAATGTAATGTAACAATATATGTATATAACAAAATACAGTACATATTGCTGTAAATTACATATACAGAAGAATGTAGTACTGAAACCATATGCTTTTTTAAATTTTGGTAATATATAACATATAATTTACTATTTTAACTCTTTTTAATGCATAGAACAGGGCAATTAGGTACACTCACTTTGTTATGGAACCATCATGACCATCTCTAGAACTTTTTCATCTTGCAAAGCAGAAAGTTTGTACCAGCTTTGCAAAAATAGCCTCTCTCTGTCTTCTTGGTTCCCCTAGTAACAATCATTCTACTTTCTGTTTCTAAAGAATTGGCTGATTTAGGAGCCCATGATGAGTGCAAAGATGTAGCCTTTTAGGATTTACTCGTTTCTTTTAGTATAATGTCTTCAGTATATGTCTTGGTTGTAGCATGGGTCAGAATTCCCTTCTTTTTTAAGGCCAAATAACATGCAGCTATAGTTGTGTACTACCCTAAACAACACCCAAAAGGACCAGGATTTCCAGCAGTTAACCAACTAGGCCAGGGTCACCCAGCTTTTCTGTTAGAACCAGAGAGTAAATGTTCTAACCTGGGTGTCTGCTGCCCAGTTCTGCCTTCATATTGATAAGGCTGCTGTGGCTGAATGACAGAAGTAGGGTATGCACCAAGGACCACCATTTGAGGGCCCTCATTGAAGCTCACAGAGGAGGCCTGGTAAGCAAGGGCAGTGGAGGTGGTAGGCCAGGGCTCTTACTTTAACCTCTTCTTCAACGCTATTTTAACATGCATTTAAATAAAACCATGTGGGGCTGGACATATGGCTTAGCTGTTAAGCACTTACCTGTAAAGCCTAAGGACCCCAGTTCAAGGCTCAATTTCCTAGTACCCACGTAAACCAGATGCACAAAGTGGCACATGCATCTGGAGTTCATTTGCAGTGGCTGGAGGCCCTGGTGTGCCCATTCTCTTTCTCTCTCTCTGTCTTTCTCTCTGTGTCTGTTGCTCTTAAATAAATAAAAATAAAACAAATAAAACCATGTGAGTATATTAATCTGCCTTTACTCATAGTTGGTGCTTTCCAAGTTTTCTGACTGATGGAGATGAAATATACTCAGAAAACTTGGCAAATGCCCCTGATTTTAATTGGCTTTCCCATTTCCCTAGGTCTTCCGTGCGTTGTTTTTCTTTTTGCTAGATTTCTCTTATATTCTTTCCTAGGAGAAGAAAATGTAATCGCTGTTCCTTTGGGAAGTCGCAGTGTGAGAATTACCATGAAAGGACCTGCCCATCTCTGTAAGTAGGATTTAATTTTAATATTTTTTGACATTACCTGTAAGTCTGTTTAACAACAAACAAATAAAAACTTGTTTCCTATGTTCATAGTAGGTGGATAAACATCTCATGGACTTTTGCTCATTCTTCTGAAATAGTCGCTATCTCCAGGAAAATTATCCATACCTTCAAATTTTCTGTTCTCATGCTCCAATGGAAGATATCAGTTTGGACTTGATCTCACCCCATAGGAAAGAAAATAAAGTTATATATGAAATAGGGTGCTTGTACAAGAATATAAGTTTCTTCAGAAGTGTGGGACTAAAAGTGAAACAAAACAAAGTTGAAAATACAGAGTCCCATCAACGCCCTTGGCTGATGGAAGGACAGGCTTTGAGGCTAGTTCACGACCTCTAGCCCCGTGGCACTGCAAGCTGATGCATGCTTTCTGGAACACTGACATTTGCTAACCAGAACACAATGGTGTTTATTTGGTCAATGTCTGATGGCATCTCCTTCCTTAATGCTTCTCATCTCTTCAATTCTGCCAGACCTAGAAATGCCAGTTTTTCTCCTTGTGTCCTCATGATCTCAGGAAACACTTTTTAGTTGTTTCCAGAAGAAAGTGGGTCAGCCAGATTGGGCCCTGGGCTGGAAGAAGCTACTGTGTTTCATCAGCTCTGGCCATAAAGAGCATGGAACAGGATTAACTCCTACAAAGTCACACGGTCAAAGCCCACTGAGTCTAAGTGTTATGTAGTTGTCTTTTTTTTTCCCCCCCTTGGCCACTACCATCTTGGATTTTTAAATCATTAGAATTTCTCAAAGCCAGAAATATCTCACTTTTTTTTTTTTTTTTTTTGCTCGTGTGTATAGGTGTGTTGCATCCCAAACTAATAGTTCAGCCACAAATGTCCTCTGAGGAAAATGTAAAATAATATGTGTACACAAATATATTTAAGGTCATCGTCAAACTAAATTTACAGGGAAATTAATTCTGAAGTATGTTATGGTTAAAATTCAGGAAGCAAAGAAATGTTTTGTGACAACAATTTTTTGAAAGCACTTTTTGTATGAATTTATACCTAAAGGAATAGCTGAATTTTTAAAACAAAATTACTTAAATGTTTACAGCCATATACTACTCACTTCATTCAAGGCTTTCTCTAAAATGAAACAGCAAAACTTTCTAAAACTTTCCTTTCCAAATGGCTTGAACATCTTGAGGTCTTGAGGAGAATAACTCTTTCTCTTATAAATGCAACCCTGAGGTTTGGAACCCAAGAAAAATTATTCAGAGCTAATATTGGGAATCATTTTAATAGTAATATTTTGAAATATAGTTTGGATTAAAAGTATGCAGGGCACCAGGCATGGTGATGTATACCTGTAATCCCAGGAGACATAGTCAAAAAGATCAGGTATTCAAGGCCAGCTTCAGCTACATCATGAGTTTCAAACAAGCCTGAGATGTATCAGATCCTGTTTCTTAAAACAAATTTTAAATAAGCAAATGGCTAAATATTCAGAGAAGTATTATTTATGCTAGATGTCTGGTGGAAATTATACAGATGTCCATCAGTTGTTGAATTAATAAATAAAACATGTCACATGTAGAAGACTGTTTGTGATTTTAAAAAAAGGAGGGGATGGCCTTCTAATACGTGCTACAACATGGATGATCTCTGAAAACATCATGCCTCACTGAAAGAAATAAACCACAAGGAGCCACCTGGTACTTGAATCCATTTAGATGAAGCAGCTAGACAGGTAAAGCAGCAGAATGCCTGGCTAAGTATGGGATTTCATAAAGGGGAGGCCACAATGCTCTAAGCTTAGCCCACAGTAAAGATGCTGAGTATAAACTCATGATAAAAAATATATTTTAGATAGGTAAATTTGGTGTTGGGAGTGCAGCCCAACAGTAGAGTATTTCCTAAGCATGTGTAAGGCCCTGGGTTCAATACACAGCATGGAAGAGAGAGGCAAAGAACTGGGCAACTTTTATGGCATGTATGTTACAACTAAAAATATGTTACAGGCATTTAAAAATGCAGTATTCTAAAAGATCTATAGGTAACTCCCCAAAATCAGGTTCAATGGATTTTTGTTGTTGTGTTGAGACAGAGCCTCACTCTGTAGCCCAGGCTGGCCTTTAACTTGCAGTAATCCTCCTGCCTCAGCCTCCTGAATGCTGAGATTATTGGCATGAGCCCCTATTCCCAGCTTCAAAAGTTTTTTTAGTGTTTTTTTTTAAATTATGAAACCAGAATAAGCAAACAGTAAACAAGTAAAGGAGTAAAATAAACACTCTGTGGCAAAAAAATGCATTTATATAAACATATGCTGGCCTATGAAATGTAATTTTATACCCAAGACTGGCATCCTTCCACAGTGCCAGGGCTCACACATGTTCCCATTTTTCCAAAAGTGACAGATCTGTTGCTTGGAGTTTTTCCGCTTTTAAACTGTCTCACAATTGGCTCTAGAAATGTTTCTGAAAGATACACTTTCCTGTCGATGAATAGGACTGGCTTCATTTGAAAAGGATTTAGTTTACATGTCAGAATATCTAAATACAGAAGGGGTTTTATTTTCTTGATTTATATGATTTTTTTACATTTTTATTAATAAAAAAGATATTTCTGAAATCAAGCTTCTTTTGCAGTATAAACAATTCTTTAAAACTCCCTACTAACACAAAAAAATGGCTGCATAATTGATAACTGAGAACATCCCATATCATTAATTTCAAATCTTTTTGTTAGGAATATATTCAATTATAGAATGTCTAACTTACACACTGTCTACAGCTCTTTAGATCCTGAATTTCTAGCCCTGTTCTAAGTCTACTCACATTATTATAGGGAGCACACAGCCCCCAATTTTCTAGTCATGTATGCCTTCAAAAAATGGAAGTAGGGAGCTGGAGAGATGGCTTAGCAATAAAGGTGCCTGCCTGTGAAGCTTAAGAACGTCCGTTTGAATCTCCAGGTCCCACGTTTAGCCAGACGCAAAAGTGACTCAAGCACGCAATGTTGCACATGCACACAAGGGGGCGCATGCATCTGGAGTTTGTTCATAGCAGCTGAGAGACCGCTGGCACACCCATTCTCTCTCTGTCTCTCTCTCTCTGTCTCTCTTAGGAAAAAAAATATTAGAAAAAAATGGAAGCAGGGACTGGCAAGATGGCTCAGTCAGGAAAGTGCTTGCTGGGCAAGTGTAAGGATGTGGGTTATAATCCCCAGAACCCAAGTAAACTGGGTGGGGGGCATGGCAACCTGCCTGCAATCTTAGCTTCTGAGATAAAGAGACAGAGATCCCCAGGGCAAGGTTGGCTAGCTACACTATCTTACTTGGCAAGTTGTGGCTTTAAGTGAGAGACCCCACTTATAAAGAAAAAGTGGCCAGTGGTTAAGGAAGACACCCAATGTTAGCCTCTGCTCTCCATATGTATATGAGCATGTATATATGCACACACACAAACATGTATGTAAACACACACACACACACACACCACATAATACACATGCAAAACATTGGAAACAATAAAACGGTCCTATAAAATTATATATATTTTTTTAGTTGTAGCAAAACTTGAGCATTAAATATGTTTGACTAACCATCAAACCAAGATGCCCTAAACTAAAACCTCTATCAACTGGAAGAATATTCTTTTCCTTTGTGGCCTGTCTGATGACCGTAAATAGTGACATGTAAATATAAACATGGGCGCTATACAGAAAGACCAAAAGAAAGTGATGTTAAATAAACCAAGCCTATCCTGTGACAGCGTAGCTCTGCTGTGGGCGCAAGCTTGGGGAATGGTTACATCAGCTGATCAGTACCTCGCTGCACGTTGACTAACAGCCTTTCACAACCTTTAGAGTTTAAGCAGGTCTTTACGTTACTTGGCTCCGCTTCTCTCGAAAGAAAACTAGGCTGGTAATTTTCAGCAGAAGTTCTTCAACCAGAAGCAACTCCATGCCTACATTATCTTTCTAGTCATCATTTCTTCTAAATATAACAAGTATGGGTTATAATTTTCATGTGTGCATCTGTGTGTGCTGTATGTGGTGTATATGCATGTTTGTGTGTACATGAGGTTGTACACACTCTTGTGTGTCTGTGTCTAAAGAGGCCAGAGATAGATCTTTGGGGTTTTCCTTGCTGTGCACCCTATTCTTTGACATGATTTCTTGATGAACCTAGAGTCCTTCAGCTAGATTAAGTAGCCAGTTTGCTGTGGGGGCCACCTGTCTCTGCTTCCCAAGCACTGGAGTTACAGGCATATTCACTATTTACTTGGTTGCTGGGGATCTGAATTCGGGCTTTCATGCTTGTGCGGCAAACACTTTACCCACCGAGTCATCTTCCTGTCCTGGATTACAGTATTTCAAGGTGCCATTATAAACTTGACTTGCAAAGATTTGGAAATGGGAGAAGGCCTTGATTCCTAATTCTAGTTTTTGCTGTTTGAGGCACTTGGCTTCCCTTGTTCATGTCTCCCTTCCAGCACTGCCAAGCCTGGGGAGGAGAAATAAGTTGGGCTGTGAGCATCAAGAAGAAAGCCCACAAATTATCTTCCTTAATAGTGATAAGGGTGATTATAGCCCTTTTGTCCCTCAGACCCCATATCGCCCAAACCCTTGCCACTTGCATCAGTAGCCATGGAAGTTTGTGTGCAAACTGTGAGACTGAAGGGATCCCCTGTGCCACTCTCACCAGCTATTATACAGGCACAGGCACAACATAGGGCTGCTATAAATATGAGGAAGTAAAAAACAACTTCATGAAGCTATCCACAAGTCAGTCTATCATTGACATTACTGAATTCCTTTTCTGACACATACTTTCAAAGGCTTAAAGGTTGGCAAAAAACACATTTGTCACCATTGAAAATGACAACTTTTAAAAAATTTTTTTATTGACTTCTATACTTACAGACAATAAACCATGATATTTCCCTACCCTCCCCCCAGCCCTCTTCTAAGCTCCATTCTCCATCATATCCCCTCCCTCTCTCCATTAGTCTCTCTTTCAATTTAATGTCATCATCTTTTTCTCCTATTATGAGGGTCCTGTGAAGTATTGCTAGGCACTGCAAGGTCATGGATATCAAGGCCAATTTCTGTCTGAACGGTTGTATTGTAAGGAGTGGTACCCTTCCTTTGGCTCTTACATTCTTTCCGCCCCCTCTTCCGCAATGGACCCTGATCCTTGGAGGGTGTGATAGAGGTGTTTCAGTGCTGGACACTACTCCAGAAAATGACAACTTTTGAAGAACGTGGCCTCTGCCTCACTGTGGACAGAGAGGTTTTGTTAGTGCAAATGATCAGAATGGTCTGTACACATGCCTCTGCCATCACCACGTCAGTGTGTGTGTGTGTGTGTGTGTGTGTGTCTGCATGCATGCACATTCATATGTGTGTGAGCACATGCATGTGGAGGCCAGAGTTCAATCAATGGTAGGTGTCTTCCTCAACTACTCTTGCACATTTTTGAGATGGAATCTCTCAGTGAATGCACTGGGACTCACTGATTCAGCTAGACTAGCTAACCAACAAGTCATGGAGACCCTCCTATTTCTGCCTCCCCTAGGCTGGGACCACAGGAATACCCCCACAATGCCCAGCCTTTACATGGGGACTGGGGAGCCAAACTCAGGTCCTCGTGCTGGTGCGGTAAGTGGTTCATCCACTGAGCCATCTCCCAATCCCAAATCACCACAGCACTCGTTTGCTTTGGACTCTGCTGCGCATTTACACCACTGAAGTCAAAGCACCTGCTTCCTAACTCCTGCTATGCAATCAGTGTTTGCTCCCTAGCAAACCAGAAGCCTTTGGAAGGAGTTGAAATAAAACTCTTTCTTAATTTGCATACATTTTAAGTGGAGGAAGAAGAGTGGTTGGAGTAATTTACACAGCCTTGAAAAATGGTTTTATTTGAGTTTGTAATATCCTTATCACTGAAATTCTTAAGCACTGTTTAAAATAGGAGAATGAATCTCACAATTCACACAAGACACCAAAACCCAACTCCTAGAACTGCTGGCCTGTAGGTGAGGGGATGCCTGTGACAGCATCTGCGTTTCCCTTGCTTCCAGATCACGCTTTCAGAGTCCGACCTCTTGTCCCTTGGTACTGCTTCCTGGCGAAAGTTGGAAAGTTGTGCTGCAGAAGCCAGCGCTGGGAAAGCAACTGGGAAAGCCATCATTGCCCCAACAGAGATGTGGAGTCCATTGTCAATTACCTCAGCTTAATCCAGTCAGCTCAGACTGTGCGTTGGCCTAGAAACTTGATGTTTTACATGGATTCCATGTGAATGACCTGGCCAATTCCACTCTGTTATGATGTTGCCTTTATCCTCACTGTTTCTATTGATTGATTGGTTGGTTGGTTGGTTGGTTGGTTGGTTGGTTGGTTGGTTGGTTTATGAGAGAGAAAACAGAGAAAGAGAATGGGTGTGCCAGGGCCTCTAGCCCCTGCCAAGGAACTCCAGATTCATGTGCCACCTTGTGCATCTGGCTTATGTGGGTACTGGGGAATTGAACCTGTGTCCTTAGGCATCACAAGCAAATGCCTTAATTGCTAAGCCATCTCTCCAGCTCACTGTTTGTTTTTTTTAAACCTAATTCATACAGGCTTAATCTCACCACTTCCAAAACTCCAATGTGGTCATGGAAAGAAAGCAGGGCCAAAAAGGCCTGGGGTTTTTGAAACATCACCCAATCTATTGTGTGACCACTAATGACTCCTCCAGATGAAGAGCACATGTCCAGCCTTTGAATTGTCCCCAAAGCATTCTCAGCCTGCTTGTCAAGGAGAATCACGGATGTCTCCCAATGCCTGGGATACCATGTGTCCTGCATCCCAGCAGCTGGTCTTGGGCAGAGGAAGGCCCTGCACATGCATAGAGCCCAACAGCTATGGACTGGAGCTCCCAGTGCTAAGAAGACTTTGGATTCTGTTGAGTTCTTCGTTCCAGATTCCTAAAGGCTGTTGCAATATCATCAGATCCAGTACAGGGTTCAAAGAGAGCTAGTGTGGGAGAACCATGCACTCAGGCTCTTTAATTTAGAAAGGAGCTAATGAAACACCGAGGTAGTGAGTTAGAGAAGGAGGTGGGACCTGAAATTCAGGTGCATGGCACCCGGCTACTATATGTCATGTTATTACCTCTCTCAGGCTCGTATCAGTTCTCAGACACTCATCAACAAAAATGAGAGAAAAAGAAATTATTAAGAAAAACTGTGGGCAAATAGGTTTCTGTAGGAGATCATGAAAACATGTATGGTCATATGAAAATTAGAATATAAAGATGGCATAAACCAGAAGGACCTTTGTGACAATTGAATGGCTCTATATTTTGTTTGCATTGCTATGTGATAAAACAACATTCAAATATATACACATTTTACCATCAGTTTCCTGGTTTTGCTTTTACCATAGGTTCATAACCACTGCTGAAGACTGGATGAGATTGCATAGGACTTCTCTTTACTATTTTTGCTATTTCCTGTGAGTCTGTAATTATTTTAGAAAAAGGTTTTAAAAAAATAAAATAAGTCCGGTGTGGTGGCGCATGCCTTTAATCCTAGCACTTGGGAGGCAGAGGTAGGAGGATTGCCGTGAGTTCAAGGCCTCCCTGAGACTACATAGTTAACTCCAGGTCAGCCTGGGCTACAGTGAGACCCTACCTCGAAAAACCAAAAATAAATAAATAAATAAATAAAAATAAAAATAAAATAAGGGGCTGGAAAGATGGCTTAGCAGTTAAGGCATGAAAGATTTTCTCTTCCCTTTAGACAAACCCACCTGCTCTACCAATGTGAATCAATGTTCATAAACAAAGTGACTATTTTGATACTGGGTAGATAATAAAAATGCCTCAAATGCCTTTTGGATAGTGCTCACATTAATTTTTTTTTAATTTTAGTTATTGAATCAAAAACACTTCAAGAAAAAACAGGACCCATGTTCAATCTCTTTCCAGATCCCATGTAAGCCAGAAACACAAAGGTGAGGCAAATGCAAGGTCACACGTGCCCACTAGGTGGGGCAAGCACCTGGAGTTAAATTGCAGAGGCTGAGGCCCTGGTGTGCCAATTGTCTCTCTCTCTCTTTGTCTTTTGTCTTTCTCTCTCTTTGTCTTTCTTTCTCTCTCTCTCTCTCTCTCTCTCTCGCTTTTCTCTAAAAAAATTAATAAAATAAAATTGGAGATTAATATTTCTGAACTGGTAACAAGTAAGAAACATGGCTTTATTCACCATGTGCTTTTCACTACCAAATAAGAAGGCATAAAGATTTTCTCTTCCCCTTTAGTGTACATGGCTCCAAAGACTTGAGAAGACCTTTTGAGGTCAAACCACCTTTAGAAGAGCCTGATTATGGGCAACTAAAAACTTTACATATCGACTCTACCAATGTGAATCAATGTTCATAAACAAAGTGACTATTTTGATACTGCGTCGATAATAAAAATGCAATTAAAATCAAATGCCTTTGGGATAGTGCTCACATTAATTTTTTTTTTAATTTTAGTTATTGAATCAAAAACACTTCAAGGAAGCAGAGGAGAGCACAGCTTCAACAGCCCTGGGGTCTTTGTTGTAGAAAATACAACCATTGAGTTTCAGAAGGGCTCAGAGAGGCAAACCTTTAAGATTCCGGGACCTCTAATGGCTGACTTCATCTTCAGCTTTCCTCACTCGTGGGCTTAATCTCCCTCTCTGAAAAATCTTTCCATTGCTTAGTCACATCGTTCCCTATAAAATCACTAATTGTGTAGTGATATTTTTCCTGTTGCCAAAAATCCTGTGTCAGGTGTTTCTGTCATCTGCCTGGCTTCCAGAAATCTCTTAAGTTTGTGAGTTCTGTGTAAATGCCAAAGTGTGGACTTGAAATCCTTCTCTGACTGTCTCATGGCCCATTGTTATGACATGGATTCTGTGCTAGCACACTCATGTGCACGCACACATGCACACACTGAGCACAGAGTACTTTTTTTCTTTTTTTTGTAAAGAATTTTTTAATTTAATTTATTTATTTATTAGAGACAGAGAGAGGGATAGAGAGAGAGAAAGTGAGTGAGAATGGGCGCGCCAGGGCCTCTAGCCACTGCAAACTCCAGATGCATGCACTACCATGTGTATCTGGCTTACGTGGGACCTGGAGAATTGAACCTGGGTCCTTAGGCTTTGGAGGCATGTACCTTAACCTCTAAGCCATCTCTCCAGCCCTTCATATTTTGTTTTCTAATTCTCTTTTAATTCACTAAGGATCTATATTCTTAAGTTACTATAGAGAGCTCTGATGGAGCCTTTAGTATGATAATGGGGTGGAGGACACCTTCAAAGATGAGTACAAGGTATCGAAAGGACCCACATGGATAGAGCTTGAAGACATATTGTTGTTACTGTGTACAAAAGTAAATGCACTCCAACTGTACATCTCTGTGAGTGTGTGTATGTATATGCACGTGCACACATGCATGCACATGCCCAGCTTTGCAATATGCGGAAGAATACAACATCCACAGTGATAGGTTCCTCTGTGCTTTAGGGAAACAGCTTTTGTTTCAGTTATGGGTGACTCCTAAATTTTTCAAATAAATGAGTAAAAATTATTTAAACCTTTTTACCCAAATATGTACCCATCTTTTATTGGGGAACATTTTAATAGCATGCTATCCATGGTCTGATTTAATAGTACTTTATTCTCCTGTCTCTGAATCCTGGCTTTTAGACTTAATAAATAGTTGGGGATGTCAGTTTCAATGTCTGGAAAGCTTTTGGACTTTTAAGACTGCAGAAGTTGTTTTAAAAATATATTTATCAAAGAGGGTGTTACACACAACTGACTCATATATAAACATAACGTCATTTTTCATGCCCACAACCATTTTCTTTCATGGATGTGGTGTGTTTGGTTGGAGAGAATTTGGCAAAGTTGGAAGTACTTACAATGAAGTAAGGATGACTCCGATGTTGTTTTTCCTTGACTTGAGAGTTTATCCAAATAATGCGGGTTTCTAGGAAATATTCTTTTTCATCAATCACTTTTTTTTTTTTTTTTTTTTTGGTTCAGAATAGTGTGGTATTGCCCGGCCTGTGGTGTTGCTAAGGTAAAGAACTCTGCTCTCACTGCCGAGTAACGCTGTACTTATATGGGGAGGAAGGTAAAAGTGTAGGTAATGTGATGACAGCCCCCCTGTATTTCATTGTTCCACATTCCTCTTGAGTCAGCTGAGCAGCTGGTCTAAAAATGTCAAGCCTTCCAGAGGGTTCTGAGGCAGGTAAGATTTGTATCACCTGCTGATGCTCAGCTATGTTGAAGTGCATGCCTTCATTATGTGGTAGAGCTCGCAAAAAATAGGGCCTTTAGCAAATGGACTGTTTAAAATGACGATATTTTACATGTAAACTATGTAGACATCAATGGTGTGTTAGATTGTCCTATTGTTGCTCAGGGCCAGAAATTCACAATTTACTGCACCATAAAGAAAAATTCTTTTTTTCTTCTATCCTTTAAGAAGCTCTAGTTTTATGGTTCGATTGTTCTAGCAAATTGTGCCTTTTCTTCTTTCCATGGGGTTTCTCACTGTATAATCTTGTTTCCTGAAAACGGGTTTCTCAGGATGGCTCCTGTCTAGCCCTGTTGCTGTGGGGCTTTGGAAAGTCAAAAACCATGAAGTTTATTTACTTTGCTCCTTCAACATGCGCAGGTGGCCACCAGGGAGCAGTAGAGAGTCTTAAGCAAGCTGGGCTCTTCATAGCATCTGTGACAGCATCATCAGCTAGCTATTTTCATCCAGTGGAAATTTACCTGACAATGGAATTTGCCAGCAGAGGTTTGTGAATGTCAAGTTTATATGTCCCTGAAATGGTCTAAGAAAATAAAATTAAGTGGCTATAATTAAGATATGTCTTTTGTGGTTAATTTTAAACAGCTAGCACACTGTTTCTCCTCTAAAAACATGCATCTGTCTTCAGGGGAAAGAAAAAAGGTTTTCTTCCTTGTGGCCTGAAACCTTCCTATGTCTGCCAGCCATCTTCTTGGGGAGTCATTTTTCTTCTATTCAGTTATTTTGTGTTGCTGTAGGAAAATATTTTCTGGTTGCTTTTCCACTAGTTTGCAGCCATGTGAGCGCTCCAGCTTCTGCCAACCTTAGCTCTGATATTTTTTTATACACTCTACCCAAAGTCTTGATTTTCTAAAAAAATAAAACAAAACATGGCAGCATATCTAATTTATCCAAAGACAAGAGGATTAGAAGCTTCCTGTTTCCTTGAGAACATGATAAGGCCTTGGCACGTGGTGCAAGCAGTAGCTAAATTTGTGTGCTCTTTGGTGCTTCTGAACGCAGCAGGACAGCTTTTGGGCTATTATCTGCATTGGTTTCCTGAGGGTGCTGGAACAAAATGCCATAGATGGTGTGTCTGTACAACAGAATTTAGTGACTCAGATCTGGAGACAGAGTGTACAAAATGAAAATTTCTGTGGGATTCATTCCTTCTGTGTTGTGGCCCTCTCTCCTGTGCTCCAACATCTGTCTCAGGCATTCTCCCTCCCCCTTCACACTCGCTTTCCTCTTCATGTCTGCCTCTGTATCCAACTTCCCATTCCAAAGGACCCAGTCACATTGGGCTAAGGCCCAATGACCACATCTTCACAGGATGCAATCTGCACAGACACTCTTCCCAAGTCAGATCATATTTTGAAATGCTGTAGACTAGGACTTCAGCATTGTCTCTTGGAGGACACAGTTCAATGGGAAAAGAGACTTACCCATTTCATCACTCCCCTCAATCCAGATCCCATCCCATCTCAAGTAGTAGCTGCTAATCACAAAGGAAGCCTGTGGAGTGGTGCATATGATTCCGTGGTGTGTTCCAGCTTGGCATGAAATCCCAGCACTCAGGAGGATGAGGCATGAGGATTACGAATTTGAGGCTAACATAGCTACCTAGTGAGACTTGTCTCAAAAATGAATAACTTTGTTCAGATATGGTCATAATCATTACGTATGTATATATATATACAAATATATACATGCTATGAATAGTTTTATGTTAAAATCTAATTCATGAATAATTTTAGGAATTATTTTGAAGTGGCTAAGTTGGGGAGCTGAATGCAAGTTCATCATTTTCCTAATCAAGAGACCATACTGCTAGAAATGTCCACGTACAGTGTCCTTTTGCTGTTTCAGGATGTACTTGGCCACCTCTGTTGTCAGTGTCACTGTGTTCCCTAGGGAACTTGAAGTAGTGTTACTTATGGTGGTGGTGGTGGTGGTGGTGGTGGTGATGGGATAATGTCTAGGCCATTGTCATCAAATTACAAAGAGAAAGCATTAACATTCAACCTGTGATTATTGAATATTATTATTGTTGTTTAGTTTGGATTTTATTTTTGTTTTAAAATTCAAGCTTATGCTGGCGAGATGGCTTAGCGGTTAAGATGCTTGCTTGCTTGCAAAGCCAAAGGATCTGATTCCCCAGGATCCATGTAAGCCAGATGCACAAGGTGGTGCATGCATCTGGAATTTGTTTGCTGTTGCTGAAGGCCCTGGTGCACCCATTTTCTCTCTATCTGCCTTTCTGTCTCTCTCTCTTTTTAAAATTTTTTTTTAATTTTTAATTTTTATTTATTTATTTGACAGAGAAAGAGGGAGGAAGAGAGGGAGAGAATGGTCATGACAGGGCCTCCAGCCACCTCAGACGAACTCCAGACGCATGCGCCCCCTTGTGCATCTGGTTAACGTGGGTCCTTTGGCTTTGCAGGCAAATGCCTTAACTGCTAAGTCATCTCTCCAACCCATCTCTTTCTAATAAATAAAATAGACAAAGTCAAGCATAGTGGTGGGAAGAAACTTTCATGGAGAGCCAGGGGCAGAAAAGAAGTGTTTACTCTATTTCTCATTTAGAATCTCAAAAGAAAGATGCCTCAGGGTGACAGTCACCATTGGCAACCCCCTGGAAAAACTACAGCTGAATGAAACAGTTGCAAGTGGAAGCTATGTGTAGCTCCTCGGCGTCTCCCCAGCTTCCATGTGGTATGGAAGACATCTAGAAAACTCCAAGTGTAGTTATCCCTCATTATCCCCAGGGGATTGTTTCCAGGACCCTTCTCAGGCACCAATGCTCGAGTCTTTTCTGTAAACTACCACAGCCAGCTGAAGGTAATCTCTGAATATATGCTCCAGGTGTCTTAAACCATTTCTGGAATGTTTACAACATAAACAGTATTAGTTGTATCATATTGTTGAGGAAAAATAATCAGAAAACTCTCATATATATATATATATATATATATATATATATATATATATATTCAGTAAGGAAGCAAATTCATTTTTAAAAATATCTTTTATTTTATTTATTTGTGACAAAGAGAGAGACAATGAATGAGTTTGCCAGAGCCTCTAGTCACACAAATTCCAGATGCATAGGTCACTTTGTGCATCTGACTTTATGTGGGTCCTGAGGAATTGAACCCAAGTCAGTAGGCTTTACAAGCAAGTACCTTAACCACTTAGCCATCTCTCCAGCCCAGCAAGTTCTTTTCATAACCATTTTCAGTGCCTAAGTGGTTGAATCCACAGATGTAGAGCCCACAGATAGAGGGTCATTATACTCTTGGATGGCCAAGGGAGGCTATGAGGATGACAAAAATGACCCTTAGGCTGAGAGGGCATGGCCGTGTGCCTCACTTTGTTCAGAAAGGCTCCACATATGACTGTTGTGCTGGCTTCATTAATGGCATCCTCTCCTTTCACTTGCAAAGACATCCTGGCTTGGGCCTTAAGCAGATGGCTTCCCTAGATAGTATTCAGAGTCCACAGGGACTGAGTAGGAGTCCTGGCTGCAGCGCAGGAGAACAAGCACACAGCACATGGGGAACGTGTGGAGCTGGTCAGCAGAGGAGTGCAGCAGCCCCCACAGCCTAGGCCAAAGGGCTCAGGTGTGTTAAGAGCAGACAGAGGACCAACGGACAGTAGGCTTTTTCGCTCTTTCTCCACCTGTGTGAGACCCTAGGTGGACAAGTCCCCATGAAAATGAGAACTCTTTAAGTTATGGAATCAGACTGAGCTTCCAGGCTACAACTCAATCTAAATTGTCCCTTTATGCCTCAGGTATCAGGGGACTCATTAAGAAGAGGAAAAAAAAAATCTCCTGTGATTGTCAAAGTCTGTTTTA
Source organism: Orientallactaga sibirica (assembly GCA_036365145.1). Taxonomy (NCBI): domain Eukaryota; kingdom Metazoa; phylum Chordata; class Mammalia; order Rodentia; family Dipodidae; genus Orientallactaga; species Orientallactaga sibirica. The sequence continues at coordinate 2,841,764 of JAEOAD010000031.1, read as the reverse complement.
ACTCCATTGCTCAATTTGAAAAAACAAAAATTAAAACTCTAAGGACAAAAAGACCCTTGCAGATTTAAAGAACTTGGCTCTCTAAAGAACTCAGTAGCTGAGTGAGGGGCTTTGTATTTTTGGTTAGTTTTTGTAAATTATCTTATATCTCCCAGTTTTCTCTCTAAAATAACGTATAATGTCAGCGTTCTTGAGTAAATATTCAGATATAAGCTTCTTCCTGGGATTAAAATTCTCTGAAAATGCTTAGTAATTATCTGGTAGTAGCAGTGACTTTTCTCAAGGAAGAATGATAGTGCTGTATCACACTCTGAAGACATTTTATATGTTTTCATATTAGTAACTCGCTAAACATAAAGAAAACATGGGAAGAATTATATTGAGATGTCATCAGTATTATAGATCCAAACTATAAGTGGGGTTTTTTTTGTTTGTTTGGGGAAAATGAATGGATTGAATGATTTCTTTTTGGCTTCATCTTATTGCAAATAGTATAGTTTGTAGAGTTTTATTAAAATATAGTATTAAAATGATCCTCGAAATGAATGTATATCTACAATGAAAAGCTATATTAATTGTTCATTGAATTTGTTTCCATTTGAAATGCAAAGCAAGTTTTAAGGCTTTACATTTTTGTTTTATTATTTATTTATTATTTATTTATTATTTATTTATTATTTATTTATTTATGAGTGTGTGTGTTTGCATAATTGTGTGTGAGAGTGTGTGAATGTGAGTGTGCACACATGGAGGTCAGAGGACAACGTTTGGATCAGTCCTCACCTGTCCAGCTCATTTGAGGCAGGGTCTCTTGCTCTGGATTCTCTCTCTGCTATTTTTTCCTGTATTCCAGGAAATTCTCTTGTCTCTGCTTCCCACTTCACAGCCAGCCTTAATGTGCTGGGATTACAGAAGCCTGCCTTGGCTTCAGGTTTTTTAATGTGGATTCTGGGGATCAAACTCAGGTACTCCAGCTTCAGGAGCAAGCATTTTATCCACTAAGCCATCTCCCTATCCCTAAAGCAGATTTTACTAATTGTGCTTTTGATTGTGAAGTTGGTGTTTCTGGCTTAGCAATGACGAATTCATGTTAAGTGTAGAACTGAGGTGGTCACATGTGTGCTTGTGAGCCCTTGTACAGTACCTCCTTCCTGTACAATGCAGAAACTTTTTTTTTCTTTTATATTCCTCAATTTCTTTCATTTGGCCCAGGCTGGCCTTGCACTTGCTATGTAGTTGTTCATGACCTTAACATCCTGATTCGTTATAGGTATATACTACCACACCTGGCAAGCTTACTCAATTCCATGGTCATACATCACACTGATTGTACTAGTCAGCGTCAGGTTGTAAGATGAACTTCCAAACCAGGCACAGTTATGGGAGGAAGAGATTTACTGAAGCAGGGGAAGTTCCATAATGGCCAAAGAAGCTGGCCTGTTTTCACCAATCCGAGCAGAGAGAGAGAGAAAAGCCACAAGCCACCACCAAAAAGCAAGCAAGCACACTCAGGAACTCCAAGCAAAGCTCGGCACTTTGCATATCTTTAGACTGGAATTCCAAATCTACTCCCAAACCTCAAGATGGACCCTACAATCCACCCACAGGGACACCTTCTCCAGCCAAGTGGCTACAGATCTAAATTACAAACGTTAATAAGATCCTGAATATATTGGGTGTCATCCATCCAAATTACCACACTGACTAACATTTTCTCTTTCTTCTTTGCTTGTATGCTTGTGGGGGCTGTTCAATAGATTATGTGAGTATGGAAATCTCAGGAAACCATAGCCCCAGGGACTAATTTTTACTTCAGTGTCTCTCTCACAATATAAAATGCAGCCTTTTCTCTGCTAACTATAACAACCACAAAAACAAAATTTCAAAGCCAACAAAATAACGTCAAGCTCAGGGCAGGAATTCTCTTAGTACTTCTCCTTCAGACATGTTCATATTAATTCCTGTCACAGTCAGCCTTCTGTCACTGGGATGAACTTCCAAACCAGGCACAGTTATGGGAGGAAGGGAATTACTGAAGCTTACAGACAGAGGGGAAGTTCCAGGTCCATGCAGAGAGAAAATCCACCATCAACACAAGCAAGTACATTCAGGAACCCAGGCAGAGCTACACTGCTCTGCATGTCTTAGGCTGGAATTCAGATCCACCCCCAGTAACAAAACCTTAGGGTTGGTCCTTAGGATCCACGCAATGACACCTCCTCCAGCCAGGTGGCTGGAAATTTAAATTACAAGCCTTAATAAACTCCTGAGAGTATTGGGGGGACATCTATTCAAACTACCACAAAGTCTTTTATGCAGATAAGGGGAAAATGAGTGGAAACAGGGAATGCAGCAGTGAAGGCGTTTGTTTGCAAAACATAAGGATCTGGGTTCATTTCCTCAGTACCTGCATAAAGCCGATGTACAAAATAGAGCATGCCTCTGGAGTTCGTTTGCAGTGGCAATAGGCCCTGCGTACTCATTCATTCTTTCTCTTTCTCTCTCTTGCAAATAAATAAATAAAAATAATTTTATAAACACATATAGAGGCTGAGGAGATGGCCTCGTGGGTAAAGTACTTGCTGCATAAGCATGAGGACCCGAGTTCACTCCCTAATACAAACTAAAATAGTAATTATGGTGATTATGCCTCTAATGCCAGTTCTGGGGATATGGACATAAGAGGATCCCTAGGCCTGCTGGTCTCATCTAGGCAATCGGTGAGCTCAGTGAGAGACCTTTTCTCAAAAATAAGATATAGAGCAACTGAGGGGGACATCTGACACCAACCTCTTGCGTCTACACACACACACACACTACACACATATGCATATATATACTGGTCCCAATCAGTAGTAGATGTTCTTTTTAATATTTTGTGTATTTACTTATTTGAGAGAGAGAAAGGCAGATAGAGAATGGATGTGCCAGGGCCTCTAGCCACTGAAAACAAACTCCAGACACATGCACCAGCTTGTGCATTTGGCTTATGTGGGTACTGGGGAATCAAACCTGAGTCCTTAGTCTTCACAAGCAAGCACCTTAACCTCTAAGCCATCTCTCCATCCCAGATGTTCTTGTTTCTATTTTCTTTTTCCCTTCAAAACTCATTGTTGTGTTCAACCCATTTGGATCCCACTGGACAGCTGGTGAGGGACTGGTGCATTTCTCAGGGCTCTCAGCTTTATTCTAGAGGTGGGAAGTGTTTCTGGAGCAAGGAAAGGCATAGCTAATGAGGAACAGAATACCTAGAGGCAGATGTAGGGGTGTTTCTCCTATTTTTTTCCTACTCATCTTATCTCATGAAATGGAATGCAGAGTTATCAAGTGGGATTGGCAGTATAGAGAGAGTTGGAAGTTTGAGGACTGAGGAATAAGTACAAAGCGTTGTCATAAAGAATGGGAGAGTAGGGCTGGGGAGATGGCTTAGCAGTTAAGGCACTTGTCTGCAAAGCCTAAGAACTCATCTTCAAATCTCCAGGTCCCATGTAAGCCAGATGCAGTGATGCAGGCATGCAATGTCGTACATGCACACAAGGGGGTGCATGTGTCCTGAGTTCATTTGCAATGGCTGAAAGCCCTGGTGCACCCATTCTCATTCTCTCTCTCACTTTCTCTCTCTCAAGTTAAGAGAAAAATAAGGGTTGGAGAGATGGCTTAGTGGTTAAGGTGCTTGCCTGTGAAGCCTAAGGACCCATGTTTGACTTTCCAGGTCCCACGTAAGCCAGGCAATTCTCTCTCCCTCTGTATCTCTCTTTCTAAAATTAGGGAAAAAAAGATTACAAAATTTTAAAAAGGAATGGGAGAGTAATGAGCTAGAAAAACAATACTATTCTTTCTGGCAGCCCTAAGGGCCCATATGAGGGTAGGGGCATAGGTTTTTAGAGTAACTGTGTGGCCAGGTGTGGTGGCACTTGCTTGTGATCCTAGCACTTGGGAGACTGAGGCAGGAGGATTGTGAATTCAAGGCTAACCTGGGCCACAGAGCAGGTGTGTGTCTTCGCTGTGCACTGAGAGAAGGCACAGGTCCAGGTGTCATATGCAGATAGGACACTGAGCCAAATCCTAGCATTTTTTTTTTCTTCTCAACCTTCTCAGCAAAGACAGCCTTTCCTAGAAATGCCACATTGAGCTTTGTATCACCTCTCATTGGTGGGAAATGGATCATGTACCCACTCTAGTGTTAATCAGGTCCTCTAAGGAGCTGCTGCCTAGATTAAATGTGCAAGAAATTCATCTGGGAACTTTCTATGAAAATACCATGAAGGAGACAAAGTGAGACCAGGAGAGCTATGAGACGGACCAGAGAACTAGACCTCAAATAAAGAGAGCGAAAAGGAAGAAAGGGAGGTAGGGAGGAAAGGGTAGACGCATCTTAGATTACACAGTGGTGAAAGAATTCAACAGGGCTGTAGGGAAGGCCCCGAGGGCCTGGGCCGTCTAGCACATGGCCCGAGTATCTCTTGGGGACAGGCCTTTGGTGCTCATTTCTGTGCTGGGAGCGAGCAATCTGCATCTGCGCAGCACGTCTCATGGTCACACATCTAGACCAAGGTGACCACAATGATTCACTTAGAACCATCAGGATTTTCCCAAAGTCTGCAAAGAGGTTTGAACAGGCGCACAGAGCTGGGTCTCCGTGGGTGGGGAAGCGGAAGTGGATATGGGTAAGCAACTAACCATGCCCACCACAATAAAGATGACCTCTTCCTCTTGAACACCTGACCCGGGAACCTTTTCTTTCTCCACTCTTTTCTTAGTCTTTTTGGTGGTAACCAGCTTTGCAATATACATTTTCCTAGAGAGTGTCGGTTTATCTAATTTTACAAACTAATTTTTCAAATATAACCATAGTATTCCTTTAGCATTAAATAGCATCTCTGCTGTTCCTGTTATAGTTCTTTCATTCCTAAACTTGTCTATTATTTCCTTGTCTAACGTTTATTTTGTTCAAATCATCTATAGAGTTTCAATGACGTCTAAATACTAGATTATAGTTGTATTGATTAATTTTTTAGTATTACTTTTCTTTCTGTTATGTAGATTTTGACTTTTATTTCCTTTTCTTTCTATGGGTTTAGTTTGATGTTCTTTAATTTCTAGAGCTGACTTCATAGTTGACTTCATGTTCCTTTTGTTCTGTTTAGCATTATTAGCTTCCCTACACAAAAGTACTTTATTTTATTGTAGTCTACCAATCTTTGTTTTACTGCTATTTGTAATCCGGTGAAAAAATTTTTTCGCATCCAGTGTCATGTAGATATTTTTCTACATTTTGTTCTGGAAGCTTTGAAGTTTCACTTTAGGTTTTATGTGTGTTGTCAAATGCAATCAGTATTTCTTTCCACATGACCATCCATTTAACACAAAGCCGTTGGGTGAAAGTCAACCCTTTATCTACAGAAATCAAAACGTGTGGTCAGCCGGGCGTGGTGGTGCATGCCTTTAATCCCAGCACTTGGAAGGCAGAGGTAGGAGGATCGCCATGAGTTCAAGGCCACCCTGAGACTACATAGTTAATTCCAGGTCAGCCTGGGCCAGAGTGAGACCCTACCTCGAAAACACACACACACAAAAAAAAAACCTATGTGGTCATCTTGATGTTTCGTGCACCTATTTACCAGTTTAAGCCAATATCCTCATGACTCGTGTACTGTAGTATTAACGTAAGCTAACGTTCTGCTCTCCATGATTATCTTTTCTGTTCTTTTTTTTTAAAAAAATTATTTTTACTTATTTATTTGAGAAAGAGAAGGAGGGAGAGGGAAAGAGGCAGAGACAGAGAATGGGCATGCCAGGGCCTCCAGCTGCTACAAATGAACTCCAGACACATGTGTCACCTTGTACATCTGGCTTATGCAGGTCCTGGGGAGTTGAACCTGGATCCTTCGGCTTTGTAGGCAAGTGCCTTAGCCACTAAGCCATCTCTCCATCTCTTTTCTATTCTTCTCTCTAGCCCAGGCTGACCTGGAACTCACTATGTAGTCTCAGGGTGGCCTCGAACTCATGGCAATCCTCCTATCTCTGCCTCCCAAGTGCTGGGATTAAAGGTGTGCGCCACCACGCCCGGCCTTTTCTATTCTTCGTAAAAATATTTCATTGGGAACTTTAATATATGAACATACTGAAATATTTTTGTATTTCCATTTGGATCTTTTATATTCTTTTCTACTCTTGATTCTGCATTTCCACATAAATATTGAAGTTTGCTTGTCAGATTTTATAAAGTTCTTCTGAATTCTGTCAATTTGGGAAAAATTAACACCTTTCCAACACCAACTCTGCTAATCCATAGATATAGTATCTCCACATGTTTGTTAGGTTATTTAAAATTTATCTCAATAATGTTTGTAATTTTCAATATATGCTGCTTACATATCTTTATATGTATGTGTTTGTTAAATATCCATTATATGTCCATGACAGATATACTAAAAAGACTTCCATAACTGTGCATTTGTGCAATTGGTCCCTGTTCACATCATATATTCTGAGACTAGTTTTAGGTACATTCACATTTGTTATTATTGTTTTGTGGTCCTGGGAGTGGAGCCCAAGGCCTCAGACATGCCAGGCAAGGTGCATTCACTTTTTTTTTTTTTTTTTTTTTTTTTTTTTTTTTTTTTTTGGTTTTGCAAGGTAGGGTCTCACTCTGGGCCAGGCTGACCTGGAATTCACTATGTAGTCTCAGGGTGGCCTCGAACTCTCGGTGATCCTCCTACCTCCGCTACCTGAGTGCTGGGATTAAAGGCGTGCGCCACCACGCCCGGCTATGCATTCACTTTTAAAATTATCAAATCTTCCCATAAGTGGACCTTTTTATAATTATAAAACTATTTTCTTTGAGCACTTTGAAGATGTCTCCCTACTGTCTCCTGACTTCCATTTATTCTGTTGAGAAAACAGCTTGTTCCTTAGAAATAATGTGTCTTTTTTTTCTTCATGTCTAAATGATTTATCTTTGGTTTTGGTTTTCATTATTAGACTGTGTTGTAATTGGTAGCTTTCTTCAGATTGAAGTCCATAGTATCTTATGAATTTATGGCTGAACCATAAATCACCCACCATCACTTGTGAGTGATTGACATTCATTATTTCACATTAGCTTCTGTCCTACATGCTTCTCTATTTATGGTACTGTTATACTTTCATTTGTTTTTTTTTGTTTGTTTGTTTGTTTGTTTTTTTACTTGAAGTGCCTAATTTCCACTGTCTTTTTTTTTTTTTTATCTGTTATTTTACTGATTCTCAGCTCTGGTATATCAAGTTTAAGGGTTGACAAATTATGGCCAGCAAATCCTTCATCTGTTTTTTTGTAAATAAAGTTTTATTAGAATGTAGCCACCCCCATTTATTTGTATGTTGTTGCTAGTGATAACTGCTTTTGCACTACAGCTTCAGAGGTGACAAGTTGCCAGAGAGACTGCACAGCCTGAAAACTCAAGATGTCTAATGCCTATCTTCTTAAAAAGTATTTGCCCAACTCCAGTCTAATCTGCTGTGTTGACCCATTGAAATATTTAATTAAATTATACTTTATCTCTGTTTCTAGTGCGTGTCTATATTTTATCATTTAACTTCTTCTGCATTTTAGTCATAGCATCTTAGTCCAAATCCTCTGACAGCAGAGCCCAGGGCAAAAGCTCTGTGCCAACACTGATGCTTTATGACCATGGGAATAGGGTAAGGTGTGGCTGGCTCCTCCAGCAGGGAAACCAGACATGAAGCCAAGGCTGGGATGGCAGAGGGTAGGAGTGAAATTTTAAGCTTTAAAATCGCCACCAGTTAATGCCAATACCCAGATTTCCTGCAATGTTTATAATATCTTTAAATTTTTTTGCTGATGATTAAATTTTTTTGCATGCTTGACTATTCGTTCGTTAAGTCAGAATTGCATATTGCAGAGGGAAGACTGTATATATGATAAGTGACTGTGTGTTTTTGCTTCTAGAAGACAGCTAGGTTAGAGGCCAACCAACCAATCACCTCAATCCAGCAAGAAACCTAGTTTCATTCTCTTTAAAAGCTGGTCCATTTCCAGTTGTCTTGTATTCCTGGGGCAGAGCTTTCTAGGGACATAGCTGAGGGCCTGGGATGTTTGCTAAAGCCCCTCACCTTGGTTGGCTTGGAGCTCTAGTTTTGCTTCCCCCAGGTGTGACTGAGTCTGTGCAGCTTCCCAGCTCTCATCCTCACTTGCAGAAGAGAAAATGCCTGGAGGTAAACAGAGGGGCCAAATGTGACGCTCCCCTTTCTGGGCCCTTTTGGTGTCTGAGATCTTGTCCCTGCAAATCCTCACCAGTGCAATGGTTCTCTGATGGCTTAATGCACATTTAAAAATATTTTATAGTGCATTTTCTCTTATTCTTTCTGAGAGGAGCCTTCGGAAACAAGATATCGTGCCACAGACGAAAACAAAACCCCTTTGCCGGGTTTTCTACCTCCTCAAGCCAGTGCCACAGGCACCCTGCCACCAACACCTTAACCCTTCCCTGTAACTGCCTCGAATTTTTAAGCTATATTATAATTAAATTCATTAAATATTTTTTCAATTAACCCTTCTTAAAATTCTCTCATAACAATTACTGATTTCCTTCACATTGTTGTTTCTTACATTTGACAATTTCCTTCTGTATTTATGTTAGCTTTTGTTCGGGACATCCTGTCCATTATTTTATGACAATGGACATGACAGGACCTCTAGCCACTGCAAACACATGCACCACCCTGTGCATCTGGCTTTACGTGGGTACTGGGGAATTGAATCTGGGTTCTTTGGCTTTGCAGACAAATGCCTTAACCGCTAAGCCATCTCTCCAGCCCTAAAAATATCTTTATTTCACTGATTAATTACATTTTTAAGTTTTTCTTCTAAAATGTATATCTTTTTACAACTATAGTTGACTAATAAAAACTTGTATTTATAGGTGCATACATAGGATTTTGAAAATATGTACATTATATAATTGCTAGATAGAGAGGATTGCTTCTCATCCTTACCACTTTTCTGCACTGAGGACAATGAAAAGCTGCTTTCTAGGCAAATTTAGTCTTGGACAGCACATGTGTGTTTGCATTTTTGGATCTGTCTTTCATGAACTTAACCAATGGTTTTTATCTTTTTGACCTCGTGCAGCTTGCGGGGAGCCTTCCTAACTCAGTGGTTCTCTTCAGCAGGGAAGAAACAGAAGTATAAAGAGAACTGGCTTCAATAAAATCACCTGCAATTGTACATGTAGCCCTGTCTGCAAATGCATCCCTTCCTCAGTAGTGCTCCTCCTTTTGTTGTATTCTTTTCACAGTGACACAGAGAGAGAGAGAGAACCCGTGCACCAGGGCCTCTGGCCACTACAATCGAACTCCAGATGTGTGCGCCATCATGTGTGCATGTGTGACCTTGTGGACTTGCATCACCTTGTGCGTCTGGCTTACGTGGGATCTGGAGAATCGAACGTGGGTCCTTAGCCTTCACAGTCAAGCACCTTAACTGCTAAGCCCCTCCTGTTTAACTAATGACTAGAATGTTCACATGTGAATGTAGTATTCTTGTGTTACTTCAGGTGAGTTTTCCCAGTTATACTTTTAGGAGGACTTTTCAGGAAGGAACTGCTTAATGATGTTACAATTTAAAGTGTAGGAGTCAGCTGGAGATGTTACAATTCAAGGGGGGAGGAATAGCTTAGTGGTTAAGGTGCTTGCCTGTAATGCCTAACGACATGGGTTCCATTCCCAGTACCCAGTACCCATGGAAAGCCAGATGCACAAAGTGACGTGTGTATCTAGAGTTCCTTTGCAGTGGCTAGAGGCCCTGGCACACCCATCCCCTTTCTTTCTCTGTCTGCTCGCAAATACCAGTAGGCTCCAGCTTTCTAGCTAGCTTGTCTAGGCAAATCAGTGAGATCTATATTCATGTAGTGACTCTGCCTCAGAACATAAGTTGGACAATGACTAGGGAAGACACCTGATTTTTATCTCTGACCTCCATATGCATGTGCCCATATGTGAGCCCATATGCCTGTGAACATGCATGTACACACGCACACACAACCCACACAAATACTCATGCAAAAATGTTAAGAGTCCAAATATATTATTTGCATGTATGAAAAGTCAGAACTAAATCCATTGTCTTGTACAATTAATATATACTAATGAAAAATGTCAATACTCTCTTCATAATATCAAAGCAAAGAATCATTGGGAAAAAGTTTAAAAACTGTAAGAATTCTAAGGTGAACATGGGGACACACACCTTTAATCCCAACACTCGGGAGGCAGAGGTAGGAGGATGGCCATGAGTTCTAGGCCACCCTGAGGTGACATAGTGAATTCCAGGTCAGCCTGGGCTAGAGTGAGACCCTACCTCTACCTTGAAAAACAAACAAACAAACAAACAAACAAAAACTGTAAGAATTCAAGAATGCTAATTATATGATATGGTGTGAGCAAACCCAAATTAAATCTCAGTCTTTGTTATGTTGGAAATTGGAATTGACATTTTAGGAAGGAAAAATGTCAAACAAGTAAACAAAGTAGTCTGCATGTAGTTCTGTGAAGCTGTTCACCGACTTGGAATTATGTGGAAGAAAATGACTCCAGGGAGAGTTTTGCGGATCATCAGAACCCCCATTTATGACAAGTCTAGGTGAAATGCTATCCTATCTGGAAGTCCCCGGATTCTTCCCGGGCTGTCACTTATTGTGGCACCTGTGTGGGGTGCACAGATGGGTGAAGACAGGAAGAGCTGTGGCTCACCATGTGCCATGTGTCCTCACCATTCTCTCTGTCCAGACTAGGTACACTGTGGCCAAAGACAGCGTGGTCCAGTTCTTCTTTTACCAGCCCATCAGTCATCAGTGGAGACAGACTGACTTCTTTCCCTGCACTGTGACATGTGGAGGAGGTGAGACCCTGACTTCGTTCATGAACGCGCAGCGTTTGAATTTAGAGTTGACATGCCTGTCTTTGAATGGGACCTCAAGACTCAGCAACACAGAGGAATAATCTAAGGGCTGAGCAGGGCTCTGGAATGAAAGTAAAAAGTGGATCTTCCCCATTACCAGTTAGCTCTCTTTTTGTTGTTGTTGTTTATTTGTTTGTTTGTTTGTTTGTTTTAACTTGGGGTGATGGACCGCTTGATTATCATCCTACAGCACACATTCCTAGTGAGGCCCCAGACCTGCAGCAGCAACATCATCTGACAGCCAACACTGGACATGCAAATACTTGGGCCCACCTCAGACCCACTGAATGCTGAAGTCTGAGATCCAAGGATGGGGATGGCATCTTTTGCAGGCCTTCCGGGGGTCATGGTACTTGCATTTACATAGTAGAAGGAAGCAGCATCTTTGAATGCAGTTGTGACCATATTAAGTCAGTCCTTTTGGTTCATTTGTGTTACTCCTTTAAATAGACCTTTAAAAACCTTATATTTACCAGAAGAACTTTAACCTTACTACCTGAAGTAGAAGAGGATTTTCTTTGGTTGTACATAGAATACAATGACAGAAACAAATACAATGTAAACAGAACAGTGAATTGAAAATCTTCAAGGTTATACCAGCTGAATCATTCTCTCTGCTTATTTTAATTTCTCCTGGATTTTGCCAAACATGATGAGCACTTTTTATGAAGCAAAATCTCCTTTAGATCTGAGCCAGTGACTCCTCACAGGCCCTCAGGGAACATAGAACCATTTGAGCTGTACTAAAGCTAATTGAGGGGAACCGTGTTTGGAGTAGAGACTGTGAGCTGAACTAACCCAAGCCTTATAAATATTGTAGCTAACCCTTTTCTCCAAAATTTGCATGCCAGAGTTCATACCAAAGCAGTGTAGGGGCTGACAGTGTTGCTCAGTGGTAGAGTGCTTGTGTAACATGTGCAAGCCCCAGGTTCTGTCTCCATCACAAAAGAATAAGGCAGCCTGGCCTCGTGGGCTAAGAGGAATGCTGGCGTTTGAGCGACTTGATACACTCACTGGACTCTCTCCTGATTACCCCTGAGACATCTTTGAGCTTCAGTTTCTTATCTGTAAATAGAACTCAGCTCCCCTTATAGCACATTGTACAGCAAGATGAGGTGGCAAATTTCTAAGAACATACACAAGTGTCTGGCACCCATGGGGATATTTGTTGTGTCTGAATCTAAATCTGAATGTTGTCTATAATGCCCCTTCAAAGAAGATCCTGGCTGTCCCTCTCCCTCCTGGCAATCTCAGCCATGCTAGTGCTGAACAGTGTGGTGCAAACTTGACTCAGCGGTCCCAGACTGGTCCTGAGCGAGTGGGGCACACCTACCAATGCTGGATGTTGAATTCCACCTCCTCAGGCAGGTGGGTCATAGCTCTAGGGAAGACAGCAGTTTCCCATGGACCCCAAAGAGATGGTGAGGGCTTTTTTTTTTTTTTAATTTTCCCTCTGCAGAGAAGCAGACATCCATCTCTTTTTAATTGATTTCTTACTTCTCTCCCCCAGTTCCTTCAGAGAGACACTTGCACTTGGACTTGTAACATAAAAGACAAAAGCGAAGCTCCCTCCTCCGGCGGATGTTGTATAGGAAGAGTCTTCTTAGTTCAGTTGATTACATTCTTGGAAAGGAGATAGGCGTTTCTCACATTCAGCTGCCCGCAGATAGTTAGTCCTTCTGGAACTATGGCTGTGCTCAGGGTACCCCCAAGTGAGCTTGCACCACAGGGAAAGGAAAGGTAGAACAGACAGGCATTATGCTGTTCTGGGAGTGTCTGCCCTTTTCTGTATATGAGAAGGATCTCAATCCATGCACTAACAATACTGAAAGCTGTCTTTCTTTGCTCTTATTAACCTCTAAGTTGCAATAAAATTAAAGAGGAAAATGACTTCTCTCTCCTAAATTATAAACACCTGTATGTCCCCTGTCTCCCCTCAGAAGCATGTTTCCATTTTGGATAAAGATTTTCTCTTGGCTATAATCTCATTTGGTACTAGGGGAAGATAAAAATACACATATAAAACCCACAGGGAAAGCATGCCAAAAGTTAATTATATTTAGTAATCAAATATACATGATTTGTGTGAGTGGCATTTCAGAGATTTTCTATGGTTATGGAAGAAAATCAGTTTGCTGGTCTCTGAGGCACCACAGGTACTGGAAGGACTTTCTGCTCTGGTCTGATCATCTAGTCTGCCCATCTGATTATCTACACGGGACACTTGAGGTGCTCTGGAGGAGGCGCTGAGATTACCACGGCGGTCTGAGATTGGAGTCTTTCTGGCAGAGACTGGCACATGAGTCACATTTTATTGACGCCATTTGGATTTTCATTCTTGCGGTTTCAGCCTTGCTTTTTATAATGTGTACCAGTCTATCCTCTAGCTCAGCTTACATCCAAGCCATGCCTTGTAGAAAGCTTTCTAGCAGTTTCTAAAATCAGATTCCTCCCAGTAATTGGGGCTTGAAGTGTATTTTTAGACCTTTAGACCAATTGGCAGAGATTGAGAGCTTAGCTTTATTTTTTGAACACATTTTTAGCTCATTCTAACTTTGAAAAATCACCTTTTAGGAAAAAAAGCCAGTTAACATGACATTTATTTAGTGAAGGAAGCCTAGAATTAGATCTTTCAGGAAAGCAAGTGTCATGTGTGTGTGTGTGTGTGTGTGTGTGTGTGTGTATAAAATGTTTTACAGTATTCATTTGCTTGGGATGTTCACTTTCCTCAAAGAAAGACTGTACATGTTGGATTTAATAAAATCAGGAGTAGGTGTCCATTCTTTCCACTGTGGAAGTTTGTGTGACAACTTTGGTACAGGACTTAGGGATATGGATGTTTTCCTTCCTATACTACCACACTTAATTCCACAGTTGGAAATGTTCTTGGCATTGGAGGTGCTCTGCCTAGCCCAGGGCAGCAGAGGAGTGAAATGTAATGGATGAAATCATTGGAATATTGTGAAAGAAATATTCAACTCAGCAACAACCCAGCACAGAGGTGCAGCTCTCAAAAAATATACGATGGAGTGAACAAAGAAAGATAACATAGAACCAGATTTAAGATGTTATTGAAGATAGGGGTATGGCTCAATGACAGAATACTTGCCAGGCATGCACAGAGCTCTACGTTTAATTCTTAGCACCACAAATATGGTTTAAATTAATTTATCTTATGCATTGAATTATTATCATAATGCATAATAAGTATGTGTATATTTGAAGACAGCTAAAGAATAAATTAGAAGATATGTCTGGGGAGGAGCAGAAGATTAGAATGGAAGCTATAATAGGAGAACAAAGGGAAATACAAGGATGTAAGAGGGAGGGCTGTCATGGTCCCTTGATGACATGAGCACATGAGACAGTGAACTGTGGACAATAAGGAAAACTACCCCCAAGTTCCAGACATTTCCTAAAAGGACTCACCTGTACCTTCCTAGTTACAAGTTCCAGGAGAGCCGACATCAGTTCAAGTGTTTGTGCTCCATTTTGGCCACAGATTTTAGACATCTCAGAAGAACTTGTCAATCTGATTTTTAAAGTACTGATTACCTGGAGCTCAGTTGTACAGCTTTCGACCTAAATGGCCTGTGAAGGGCCCTGGCATATAGTAAAAGCTCCCAGGTGGTTCTATTATATTGTCAGAGTGGAAAAAAAAACACTGAGCTAAGATTTTAGAGAGGAAGAAAGTGTGTGGCATGGGATACGCTCACCAAGCAGACACAAAGCAGATCCGGTACTCATCCTTTCCCTCCTCTCCCTCTAGGTTATCAGCTCAACTCTGCTGAATGTGTGGACATCCGACTGAAGAGGGTGGTGCCTGACCACTATTGTCATTACTACCCTGAAAATGTCAAACCCAAACCAAAGCTGAAGGAATGCAGCATGGATCCTTGCCCGTCAAGGTGTGTGCACTTGCCCACTTTCACTAACAGAAATATGTTAGTTTCAATCAGGCTGCATCAGTCTCACAGGACAACTGGTTTCCATTTCCTGACTCCTGAATATGCACCAATGGCAGGTGCCTGTGTGCACATTTATGATCACAGTTGGTAGGAATTACCACACATTGCTAATCTGCTCACTCTGGCTAGCTCACTCTGGTCATGATAACATGTGTCTATTAGCTCATTGTAAGAACCTTTGGTGAGCAATTCTTTTCTTTAGTTTTATTAAGTAAAAACTTTGTGTGGATACATCATGTGTTAGTGCCATCATTTCTCTCCACCCTGCTCCCATTCCACTGAGGACCCTCCTTAGGGGGATTGCTGGTATTCACCATGGGGTTGTGGATTATGAGTTGTGAGATCAACAGTCAGTCATTTTGAGGGTGGCAATGCCTCTGGATATGCCTTCCCACCCTATGGCTCTTATATTCTTTCCACCCCCTCTTCTGCAAAATTCCCTGAGCTGTGGTGAGTGTGCTTGAAGTCTACTTTAGGGTTGAACTCTCAGCAGCTTCTGGATTTCTGCTTTGGTGCATTTTGAGTATCCTCAGTGTCTGTCTCCATCACCCTGGCTCAGGTTGTCAGACTCGCCATGTATGGTGGTTTGATTCTGGTATCTTCCATAAACTTAGGTGTTTGGAATGCTAGGTTCCAAGCTGATGGAAATCTGGAAATGAATGCCTCTTGGAGGCACTAGATTATTGGGGTGTGCTTATGGGTATTATAGCCAGATTCCCCTTGCCAGTGTTTGGCACACTCTCCTGATGCTATTGTCCACCTTATATTGGCCAGGGGGTGATGTCCACCCTCTGCTCATGCCATCATTTTCCCCTGCCTTCATGAAGCTTCCCCTCAAGTCTCTAATCCAAAATAAACTATTTTTCCCAAAAGTTCCACTTGGTCAGGTGATTTCTGCCAGCAGTGTGAACCTAACTAGAACAGTAAAGTTGGTACTGAGAGTGGGGTTGCTGCTAGACACCTGAGTGTGTGGCTTCAGCCTTTTGGAGCTGATTTTCAAGAGGAATGTGAAAGGATTTGAAACCTTGGCCTAAGAGATGCCTTGCAGTGCTGTAAGTACAGCTTGATGGACTATTCTGGTCAGAGTTGAAAGACCTAAATGCAGTAAGAACTATGGACTGTGAGGTTTGGCTTGTGAGGGTGAGCTTGCTATAATGCCTGTGTCCTGAGAACTTGTGCAGGGTTGTATGCATAGAAATGGACTGGTGTGTCCAGAGGAATGTGGCAGAGAAATGAAATCTTTGGGCTGAACTTCTACCCAGTCAGCTGCAATTATATGAGAGATTACAACCTCTGAGATCAGGTCAGCTGACCTGCATTGGGGCAACAGGAAAAATGTAGACTCTTTTGGAGGGGCTTGAGTGCTCAAGGAGTGTCCTGTTCTTCAAAGTCTGCTTTATTTCCCCCTGGATTAACAAAATTGCACCCTACCTGGTATTATGGAGTGTAAGAAATGCAGGGAAAAAAAGAAAAAAAGAAATGCAGGAAAGAGAGAGTCATTGAATTTGCAACACAGTCTTGTGTTTTGGAAATGGCCATGGGCAGTGTGAAGCAGGTTTGATGGATGCCTAATGGAGACCTGATGGAACCGTGAGGATGAACTGTGGGTTGCAGTGGAGACCCAGTGGAGATGCCAGGACCATGAGATGGCTGCTAAGGAAAGCTGCCAGCCCCAGATGAAGTTTTTTCCAGGACTGTGAGTAGCCTAGCTGGAGGGACAGAATTGGAACTTGAGAGACTTATTGCTGGTTAGAATTATTGGACTTGGAGATTTATCACTGGCTAGAGTTGTTGGACTTGGAGCTACAGAGTTTGATAGTTGCCCTGTGTAAATCTTGTATTGGTTGAATTTCTTTGCTATGCCCAATGCCATTTTTTGCAGTGTTAGTGTTTATTCTGTGCTATTATGAGATTTTGGTTTATTTTTGGTATTATGGTTCAGTTAAAAGACTTTGGACTATGGGGATGTTTTAACATCATTGGGATTGATAAAACTATGAGGACTTTTAAAGTTGGATGAATGCATTGTATTTTACATCATGTATTGTTATCAGTTTATGGGGGCCAGGGGTGGAATGTGGTGGTTTGATTCAGGTGTCCCCCATAAACTTAGGTATTCTAAATGCTAGGTTCCAAGCTGATAGAGATTTGGGAATGAATGCCTCCTAGAGGCAGTGCATTGTTGGGTTGGGCTTATGGATATTACAGGCAGTGTCCCTTTGCCAGTGTTTGGCATACTCTCTCTTGCTGTTGTCCACCTTATGTTGGCCAGCAGGTGATGTCCGCCTTCTGCTCATGCCACTGTTTCCCCCTGCAATCATGGAGCTTCCCCTCAAGTCTGTAAGTCAAAATAAACCTTTTTTTTTTCCCCACAAGCTGCTCTTGGTCGGGTGATTTCTGCCAGCACACGAACCTGACTGCAACCCCATGGAAGCAGCACTCTTGCTCAACTTGCTCTTCCCCTGTGGTTTCACCTGGGCCCTAGCTGCTATCCTAGGGGTGCTTCATCTGCTGATCAGGAGTCAGCTATCCTTGTCTTATTGATCAGTTTTGGTTGTCCTTGGTTTTTGCTGTTTTCTGAAAAAGAAAAACAGATTCTCCAGTGGTGAGTGAGATCAGGAGAGGTTAAAGGGGATAAACATTACTTTAGAGAGATTTGGATGAGTGTAGTCTCACTTTTGGCCAAAGACTAGTGAGAGCTTCTCATTGGAGTTCATAATCTTGGTCTCCATTGGATTCTGACTTGGTTCCCAGTTCCAGTTATGGGTTTCTTTCCACTGAATGGATCTCTAAGCTAATCAGAGAGCCATTGATTACCCACCTAGGTTGTGTGCCTCTATTTTACAGATGTGTGCATCTTGTTTGGCATTTTTTTTTCATATAGCAGGGTCTCCTACTTGCTCACAACGTTGTTGGCCATTTTTCCCCAGCAGCTCATTTAGCACTTTTCAGCTCTATATGGGCTAACCATCTGAAAGCTGACTTCTTTCCAGATTCAGCAGGATCTCTCAGTGTTCTGTGTCAGCAACATGTGGTGTCTTCAGCAATAGGATTTTACCTTTCCCTTAGGCAGGTAATCAAGTGCTTTGACAGAAGTCTGTCCTGTTTGGGGGAATCTCGTAGGTCTCTCCAATCAACCCATCAATGTGGGTTGCAACCAATTTCTGGTCCTGAGAATTACAAACCAGGGCCAAATATTTTAGGCTTTGGCTTCATCATACCCCCTTCAGGGCCCTTCTTTCCTACCAATCCCTCCATGCTGCTATCGAGGGTTATATCTTTTAGTCTTCTATCCAGGAGGAAGGTTTCTATGGTTTTGTGCATATCTCCTCCCATCCTCCCTTTCCCCTCATCCCAATCCTTTCCATCCTCTCATCTGTCCCTCGAGTTGTCTGTTAGGTATGCCTGCAACTCAAACTGTTCCAATTTAGGAACAACAGATGAGGGAGAACATGTGGCATTTATGTTTCTGTGTTTGTGTGAGTTCACTTAGCATGATCTGATCTTACATGTCCGTATATTAAAGATGTTTTTATCCAAGTACAGTGCATCCGCCAGCATCCAAGTGTAACCCATCTGTCAGTCATGAGTATCTTCCACTCACTGTTTTAGGCTTTAAACTGGGTCACCCATTTCAACATGTTGACTTTTGAAGCATTCACATTCAACTCAATATAAATAATGTATTGTGGAAGAAAGCAAAAACATATTATGCAAAAACTATCCTATTGCATAATTTAGTACCTGCTGACTTGGATTGCCTGAGAAAGTTTCCTGGCTTTCCTACGGTATCTTAAAATAACAGCCCAATATCAAGTTCCAGAATCCCACAGCTACCTTCCAGCTGGCCGAGGCAACAGTGAGCAAGTAGGAGAGGAAGCCTTCTCTGTGTATTGCATTTCCTATCACCAGGTTGCCCATTTCTAATAATACTTGTTATTATTAGTAGTAGAGAACTTTGAAAGGAGAAATTCTATGACAATAAGTGATTTTCTGAAGATTCATCCAACATGACACCTTGTTAATAGCATTAGTGTACTTCAGCCATTTAATGATGGTAAAAAAGGAATGGGTAGATTTATCTAAGAGAACTTTCCTTTGATTAATATGTCACTCACTTGCTTTTTAATAGTCAACATATTATCAATTTTACTATTTTCATATTCATGTCTGTCAGCATTGCTCTAGAAAATTGAAGAGACACTGGCTGGACTTTGGCAAATGGCACATAATCCTTGGCTTTCGATGTGAAATAGCTCTGTCTCTTGAAATGTCAAATCTGGGTTGGCCAATTAACAAACGTGTTAAGTGATTTAGGAATGATAGCCTCACAATGACCTGGATTAGCCACGTGCCATATTTCTGATGGATTTAGAAATGATATTCTCACTGTGATTTCACTTGCAGTGATGGATTTAAAGAGATCATGCCCTACGACCACTTCCAGCCTCTTCCTCGGTGAGTTAAGTATTTCCCTTTGCTTTCCCAATTTACTCTAAATGGTTGGCAAGGAGTCCGTAATATCTGCAGCGTCCAACCAACAGTCACTGGCTCCTTTACCACAGAATCAATGATAAGAAAGACAGGCTTTCGAAGAACTAGATGGAATGAGCTGCTTCTCGTGGTGTTACTTCCCAGTGCCGGAGGCATCAAACATATTTTTGAACTGCTGGGTATTTATAGAAGGAGTTAATGTACTGTAGTTGATCAGAAATCTACATCCCCTTTGACATCTAGACCAATCATATGGTTCTGTTGTTTTGTTTGAAACAGGGTCACATGTAGCCCAGCCTGGCCTTGAACTCCATGTAACCAAGGCTGGCCTTGAACTTGTAACCCTCCTGCCTCCACTAATCAAGTGCTAAGATTTCAGACATGTGCCACAATGCTCAGCCAATAAGGTTCTTTTTGATATTCTCAATAATGTTGTCCTTTAGTATTTTAGGGGTGAGATAGTTTAAAGACACTCTCTGTATTTGAATTCATTGAATTCTTGCCATGGCCCTCAGAGGGGTAACTATGGCAGGTATATAATCCCTAGTTGACAGAAAGCTCACCTTCAGAGGAGAGGATACCTTTCTCAGGACTGCAGCTGTGTGTGTACAAGTAAGACGAAAGTCTTAGGACTTGCATTCCTTCAACCGAGACATGACTTGATGACTTGAAGTCGTCCTTTTGGCAAACATTGTTGCCAACAGGGATAAGCGAGCGAGCGACAAATAACTAATGTGCTTTCACTTGTTTGCTTTCGAGCTGGGAACATAATCCTTGGACGGCATGTTCTGTGTCCTGTGGAGGAGGGATTCAGAGACGGAGCTTCGTGTGTGTGGAGGAATCCATGCATGCAGAGATATTGCAAGTGGAAGAATGGAAGTGCATGTATGCGCCCAAGCCCAAGGTTATGCAGACTTGTAACCTGTTTGATTGCCCCAAGTGGATTGCCATGGAGTGGTCCCAGGTAAGATTTGAGAATTTTTAATCACATCTGAGTTTTAGTACATATATGTTATATGCCTGACACTGCATGTCACATCATAAGAAAATTATATGTAAATGCAGTCTGTATTCTGAAAGATCTCTGGAAGACAGGGGACAATGCAAGAGAGACCACAAGTGTCAGTGTAGGTAAAGTTTGTTACTGTTAAGGACTGTAGTACATCCGGAAGGTGCAGGTGCCAAGGAAATCAATCAAGTCATTGCTGGGCTGGAGAGATGGCTTAGCGGTTAAGGCACTTGCCTGCAAAGCCTAAGAACCCATGTTGGACTCTCCAGATCCCACATTAGCCAGACGCACAAAGGTGAGGCAAGTGCAAGGTCACACAGGCCCACTAGGTGGCGCAAGCATCTGGAGTTCCATTACAGTGGCTGAGGCCCTGGCACACCAATTCTCTCCCTCTTTCTCTGTCTCTCTCTTGCTCTCTCTCACTCTCTCTCTATAAAATTAAAAAGATACTTGGGCTGGAGAGATGGCTTAGGGGTTAAGGCGCCTGCCTCCTAAGCCTAAGAACACTGGTTCCAATCTCCAGCGGTTCCAATCTCCAGGTCCCACATTTAGCCGGATGCAAAGTGACGCAAGGGCACAATGCTGCACTTGACCACAAGGGGGCGCACACATCTGGATTTTGTTCTCAGCAGCTGAGATACTGCTGGCGCACCCATCTCTGTCTTCCTCTCCCTCTCTCTCTCTGTCTCCCTTTGTGTCTCTCTCCAAAAAAAATAATTAAAAAATTTTAAAAAAGATACTAAAAGAATTAAAAAAAGAGTCATTGCTGCCATTGTAGCACGTATCCCTTTTTGAAGAAATGTAGCATTTGAGCAAGTAAGAGCTTATAGAGAACATCGCTGTGGCTGATGGTCAACAGGAGGTGGTCAAGCAGAAACAGGAATAACTTGAAGCAATCAGAAGCTGAAAGAGGCTCTAATTTATTTATATGGAAGAGAGAATCCATGTTCTTAAGAATTGGAAGACTAAAGTGAAAAGGTTGACATGACATTAGAAATGTTTCCGGATCCAGTAGTTATTAAGAAGCTACACATTTTTTAACATTTTAAAAATTTATTTTTTAATTTTTATTTATTTATTTGAGAGAGAGAGAGATACAGATATAGGCAGGTAGAGAGAGAGATAGAACGGGTGCACCAGGGCCCGCAGCCACTGCAAACGAACTCCAGATGCATGCATCCCCTTGTGCTTCTGGCTTATATGGGTCCTGGGGAGTCGAACCTGGGTCCTTTGGCTTTGTAGGCAAGAATCTTAACTGCTAAGCCATTTCTCCAGCCCCCTTTTCTAACATTTTTATTTATTGATTTGAGTTAGTGACAGAGAGAAAGAGGCAGATAGAATGTGCACACCAAGGCCTCTAGCCACTGCAAACAAACTCCAGATGAATGCACCACCTTGTGAATCTGGATTTCTAGGGGCACTAGGGAATCAAACCTGGGTACATAGACTTCCCAGGCAAGCGCTTTAAGTGCTAATCCATCTCTCCAGCCCAACTGCACAATTTTTGAGACAAATAGTAAGTTTAAGTCAGTGAGGACAAAAGCCAAGCATCAGGAAAGACAAGAGGCAAGGGACTTACTTAGAAATCGTTAAGGGAGGAGGGAAAAAAAAAGAAGAGAAGGGAAGTGAAGCATCCTAGAAGTCTGCTAAGATCTCATGCCAGTCAGATGAGCTTAGTTTAGGCTATTGAGGGAGTTGAGAAAACAGACCTCCAGAACATATGAAGTGTAGCTGGACTAGTCAAAAATGAGCCAGCTACACAGGGCAGGAGAGATGGTTCAGTGGTTAAGGCACATGACTGTGTAGCCTAATGACCTAGGTCCCATTCCCTAGAACCCATGTAAAGCCAGATGGCGCAAGATGACACCTGCATCTGGAGTTCATTTGCAGTGGTTGGAGGCCCTGGTGTGCCCATATTCTCTCTCTCTCTCCTCTCTCTCTGCTTGCAAATAAATAAATTCAATTAAATAAAGTGAGCCACTCAGGTGCTTGTTTTGAATTATTTGAGTAAGACATATTGGACCCAAGTTTTACATGGTTGCTATTTTGTATGAGAACTAATATAGTTGGTCATTTATTTAGTGTGTCTGTTGACTGCCATGGCAGAAGTAAAGAAACTTTTCTCCGCTTCCCAAAGCTTGGAGTCCAGTGCACAGCTCTGCATGCAAACAGCTGTGATGCAGTGTACCTGTGTGTTCATTAGTGGGGTTATACATGTGGTACTGGGGCCACAGGTGAAGGGATTCACTCCTCCAAAGGTGTCAAGAATGCTTCAGGAAACAGGTAGGACTTGACGTGGTGCTTGATCCATGAATTGGGTAGGTGAAGACCTTCTTTGTCTTTTTTTTTTTTTTTTTTTTTTTTTTTTTTACAATATTCACTTACTTCATAGTAGATCCCATCCATACTTTTAGAACAGTGAGGATAAAAATTTTATTCACATTCTCCCTAAAATAAGTTTGGAAAATTAGTTATACTTTTCATATATTTAAGTTGACATATATACTTTTTTACTATTCAGTTCAGTTGGAAAAAATATCACATCTGATGTGTGGTGAATGTGGACATTTTAAATTAATGGACTATGGTATTTAAAAAACTGTGTCCAGTGGAACTTAAATGCCAGGATGATTTCTGTCCTTACCACCATCATGAATAAAATAAACTGTTTGATTTGCATATTTTTTCTCCCCTTCAATTCATTGTTCAATCTACTTTCTCTATATTTTTAATCCTGAAAATAATGCAATTTGATGCCTTAAAGCCTCTTATTGGCTCACAGTATTCTACTTCTTCCCCAAGAAACTATGTATAGTAAACACAATTATTTTAGTTTCCTGGGTCCAGAAGGCTCAAAATACTATGACTGCTCATTTAGGAGCTAGAGAGTTAGCTCAGCAAGTAAGAGCACATCCAGTGTAGGCATGAGGGTCGGATGGGGCCTAACACAGCCCCCGTTTGATTCCCTAGCACCCACATAAACAGTTGGGCATGGCCATGCATCTGTGGGAGAGCAGAAACTAAAGAATGGATGGGGCTTTTAGAAATGGCAAACACTGGAATGGGTGAGAGAGACTGACTCAAGGAAACATCACAAGGAGGAGTGGTGGGAGAAATACATCTGATTTTCTCTCCTGGCCTCCACGTGCAAATGCACAGGGTATGTGCATCTGTATATACATGGGCATAGACCCCCCCATACACACACACCCATGCACACACACATGCATGCAAAAAAGAATACTCCTTTGGGTCAGTTTTAGTAACCAATTGAAACAATATCATTTAAATTATATTAAAAGTTATCATACATAAAAAGTAAATTTTCATTTGAAGTCAGTTTTTCTGCACAGCAGAATGAAGCTTAAAATAATCCATATGCCCAGTGCTGGAAGGAGATGTGGATTCAGCGATAATTTTGTTGTTAGTGTTACTGCTGATTTTTTTTATGTTGCCTTGTTTTATATGTACACACTTGGAGAACTTAGTCACCTAAATAAACAGACTAGAATGGAAAGTAGGGTCATTCGGCTGTTTGAACTCCTGAGTCGTATGGTGATCTATCGTCAAAAGGTATGGGGCTGGGGAAATGGCTCAGTGGACAAGAGCACTTGCTATACAAGCATGAGGATTGAGACCCCCAAGCACCCACATAAAAAGCAGTGGTATGGGGCTGGAGAGATGGCTCAGTGGTTAAGGCATTTTCCTGCAAAGCCCAAGGACTGGAGTTGGATTCTCCAGTGACTGCATAAAGCCAGATGTACAAGGTGCGATTGTGTCTGGAGTTCGTTTGCAGTGGCTAGAGGCCCTGGCTCACTCATTCTCTTTCTATCTTTCTCTTTCTCTGGCTCACTTTCTCAAATAATGAATAAATAAATAAATAAATAAATAAATAAATAAATAAATAAATAAAATATTTTCAAAAAGCAGGATATGCCTGCAGCCCTAGTGTTGGAATAGGGGTTGAGAGTGAGAGAATTACTAGGACTCCCTGGCCAGCCAGTCTAACTGAAAATCAGAAGTTCCAGGTTTAGTGAGAGTCTGTCTCAGGGCAATAAAGTGGGAGAGTGATAGAGTAGCACACACTAACTACTTTTGAACATGTGCACACAGATCACATGCATCTGCACCCATGTGCACACCACACATACTCCATACACACAAAACACACACAAACACAGTATATTTTAAAATTATTCATTGAATGGTGAGATGGTTCTGTGGGTAAGTACTTGCCATGTAGGCATGAGGACCTGAGTTAGGATGCCCAGTACCCATGGAAAATGTGGGACGTGGTGGTGTATGTCTGTGATCCCAGCACTGAGGAGGTGGAGGCAGGAACTCCGTGATGTTCAGCAGCTGGCTGGTCTAGCAGAATCAGGTAAGCTGTAGGTTCAGTGAGAGACTCTGTCTCAGAGAATAAGGTTGAGAGCAACTGAGGAAGACATCCAGTGTCGACCTCTGGCCTCCACGTACTTCCGTACTCCACACACATAACACACATTCTTAAGCATCTGCTGGTTGGTAATTTGATTGGACTCTCGGTTTTGTCGAAAGCAAAGACTACAACCACAGTTGGAAAGGGACTTGTTATCTAGTCATTAGGACCTCTCAATTTTTCAGCCCCAGTTGACACTTCTATAACCTACAGGTCTTGTTAACTATCTGATCTCACTCAGTGTACTTGGCACAAATTATTTTCACTTGAAAAAAAAATCAAATATATTCTCAACGTTAAGGAATTACTACTTCCACCTTACATTACATTACAAAGAGGAGCTCTGGAAACAGACTGAGCACCGGCAGCCTCCCTGGAGAAGTGTCTCCAGAGGAGTGCTGGAAAGGGAACAATGCTGCCTCCCATCTACTCATTGTAGAGAATTTACGCTTTATGTTGTTTTCTTCCTCATTGGGTAAAATTTCTCTCTCTCTCTCTCTCTCTCTCACTATCTATCTCTATCTATCTCTTTCTCTCCTTTCATAAAATATTTTTCAAGATCGTGTGTGTGTGTGTGTGTGTGTGTGTGTGTGTGCGTTAAATGAGAGTGGAGTGCCTGCCCTGCAATGGTGTTAGGAGGGGCAATGAGATGGATCACAGGTGCCAGACAATGTCTGTTCCTCAGCAAGTACTCTGAAACTATTGGCTCTTCCCAGGGGTGGAGTCAAGGTCAGAGGGACTTGAAGTATATATAGATCAGAGATGACCACTCAAGAAAAAAGACATATTGACCACAAATATTGGCTATGGATATGAAATGATTTTATTTAGAATAAGAAGATGAATTATATATTCTTTTTAAGCTAGGCTGGAGAGATGGCTTAGTGTTTAAGGTGCTTGCCTGCAAAGCCAAAGGACTCATGTTCAATTCTCCAAGACTCATGTAAGCCAGATGCACAAGGTGGCACATGCATCTGGAGTTTGTTTGCAGCAGCTGGAGGCCCTGGTGTGCCCATTCTCTCTCTGTCTCTCTCTCTCTCAAATCAAGAAATAAATAAATAAATAAATAAATAAATAAATAAATAAATAAACTGATAGCAACCCAACTATGAACTCTGGATTTGACCCCCACAATACGTCAGTACTATAGGCCTCTTTATCTGCAGAGGACGAGCTAAAACTCCAGAGCACACCTGTCCTGTGTCCTGTGTATACCTACCTATCAGAAAGTGTAAGTTAAAAATTAAGTATGCTAGGAGATGAATTAGTAACAGCAACTAATAAAATAGAATAGTTATAAAATACTGAAACCAAAGTCAGGTAAAATGTGTGTATTGCTTAGATGTGGAAGTTTCCATTTAATGTTTTTGAACTATGGTCCAACTGAAACCACGGAAAGTGAAAACACAGGTAAGGGGAGCTACAGTGTTGTGACAACTGTGACACAGGGAGGCCAGATAGGGGAAAGGGCCGGTGGCATCTTCTCAATATTTCTGCAAGACTCATGTTTGCTTCTCTATTAACAACGCAAGTTCAGTGACGTAAGCTAGACTCAGAAAGTCAAATGCTATGTGTTTTCCTTCATATGTGAAACCTACTTTTCAAATTTACAGCTGTAAATATACATGGATATATTTTATATGGGACATGCAAGTAGAAGTCTAGTTGAGGAAAGGAAGGGATGGGGGTCAGGAAAGGGTAATGGGGAGTGAATATGGAGAAAAAACATGATACATTTGAACGACCATGTCTTTTTGAAGCCCATCCCATGTGCAGTGAATATGCTTTTTAAAAAAGTCCAATAGTAATTTTAAAAAGCAGATATATGTGCATATGTACTATCAAACCTATGCAGATAAATTAGAGAGATGTCTTAGACTTTTCAAAAATAATTTTTAAATTTTTATTTATTTATTTGCAAGCAGAGAGAATGGGCGCACCAGGGCTTCTAGCCTCTGCAAATGAACTCCAGATGCAAGTGCCCCTTGTGCATCTGGCTTATGTGGGTCCTGGGGAATCGAACCTGGGTCCTTTGGCTTCTCAGGCAAATGCCTAAACATTAAGCCATTTCTCCAGCCCGATTTCTTAGACTTTTATAAGACTTGAAAACACTCCATTAGAAACAAGGAAAACTTGCAAACAGATAATTTAAATTCAATACAAACACTGCAAAAAAGTCAGAAAAAGGTAGCACAATGTTTTTATGACTTTAACTGACCAAGATATCTCTAGCAGTTTTCTCCTGCTGTTCATCTGAATGTTCTATGATGGTCTTGTCACATGACAATAGCTTTGGCAGAACACCACAAATAGCATAGACAGTTTATCCCTCTGGCATTGACTGAAATTGAATGTTTTATATCCATAGTGTAAATTTTTCAACTTCACAAATTGAGTAATACCACACAGAGTTTTAATTCAGTGGGGCTGAGGGGATGGCTCACTCTGTAAAGTGCTTGCTGGGTATTCAGATCCCAGTGTCCATGTAAAGTGCCACACATGGTGCCTCACACCTCTCTGGTGCTGGGGAGGTAAAAGGTGGACACAGGGAATCCCTGGGGCTCACCGCCCAGTTACCCTACTAGAATCAGTGACCTCAGCAGGAGACCCTGTCTGACTCAAAGAATACTGTGGAGTCCAACTGAGGAAGGCCTCCAGTGTCAAACTCTGGCTTCCATGCACACTCACACAAGTACACATGCCCATATACATATGCAGGCCACACACAATAAAGAAAGAAAAAAAATGACAAGACTTGAAAAGACCTGAATCAAGTTTCTTTCATATTTGGTTCGGAGCAAAGTGGTTTCAGAGCATTTTCCTGCATTGTGACCTCATTTTAAAATACTTTTTGAATTAAAAACTGGAAGGAGGGCTGGAGAGATGGCTTAGCAGTTAAGGTGGCTGCCTGCTAAGCCTAAGAAGCCGGTTCCAATCTCCAGGTCCCACGGTTAGCCAGATGCAAAGTGATGCAAGGGCACAATGCCGCACTTGCCCACAAGGGGGCACACACATCTGGATTTCATTCACAGAAGCTGAGAGACTGCTGGTGTGCCCATTCTCTATCTGTCTCCCTCTCCCTCTTTCTCTGTCTGTCTCTCTCCAAAAATAAAAAATAAAATAAAAAAATAAACTGGAAGAAGGCTGTGAGAGAGAGAGAGCCCTGAAACAGAACCATCCCAGAAAAATCATCCTCTATCCACTTTTTTTTTTTTATCTTCTTTTGAGGTAGGGTTTCACTCTAGCTCAGGCTGACCTGGAATTCACTCTGTAGTCTCAGGGTGGTTTGGAACTCATGGTGATCCTCCTACCTCGGCCTCCCGAGTGCTGGGAATAAAGGCATGCACCACCACGCTCAGCCTCTACCCACTTCTTTATATAATATTTAGAAAGAAGCCTTTGTATTTCCGTGTTGTAAAATAAGGACTTTGTCACAAGAAAGGCTCTCACTGGCTTCTCCCTTGTCTTCCCAAAGTGCACGGTGACCTGTGGCCGAGGACTGCGCTACCGGGTTGTTCTGTGCATCAATCACCGTGGACAGCATGTTGGGGGCTGCAACCCCCAACTGAAGCTGCACATCAAAGAGGAATGCGTCATCCCTATCCCATGCTATAAGCCTAAAGGTGAGTGGGGAGGGCATTATGACCGATACCAAATGTGGTCTTCCAGCTCTCATTCACTTCAACTTCCGCTCATTTTCTTACAAAAATGGCCTTCTTGGGCCTGGAGAGCTGGCTTAGCGGTTAAGGCACTTGCCTGCAAAGCCAAAGGACCCAGGTTCGATTCCCCAGGACCCATGTAAGCCAGATGCACAAGGAGCACATGCATCTGGAGTTTGTTTGCAGAGGCTAGATGCCCTGACATGCCCATTCTCTCTGTCTCTCTTCTATCTCTGTCTCTGCTTGCAAATAAATAAAAATAAAAATGGTCTTACTGATAGTTTTCAATAGACCCAGAGAAGGAAGTTGAACCTGGCAGGGAAACTGAGCCCCTGTTGATATGGTTTGCATAGAATTGTCATTATCTATCTAGGCTTTTCTGATATTTCATGGTGGGCATCAAAAAATAATGGGATCCAGTCCCTGCCTCCAAGAAAAAGAAGGAGGGGAAGGAGAAAGAAGGGAAGGAGAAGGAAGGAGTGAAGACTCCAAAGATCACCAGGAAAAGGAAGCGGTGGGGTTGGAGGCAGCTCTTCTCTTCCCCTAGGTCTCACCTTTCCCACAGCATTCGGGTACCTGTCCACTCACGTGTTCCTTCTGAACGGAGGAGCAGTGTCATCTCCACCATGTGTCACTATGCCTGGACTGAGTAACGAGTTTCAGTTCCCAGAAGAGGGCTATGAGTGCATTTAGAATTTCTCCTGTAGTTCTCATTTTCCCCATGTGAATTAGCAAAACTAATAGATTTCCATGGTTACCAAGCCCCTGGCATCACTTCTCAGATATTTGCTCCTCTCTACTCATGACTGTTTCCGTGTGCTTTAGTGAGATGCAACCAATCCTTCTGATGAATAGTTTCCTTCTTAAAATGGACAAAGACTGTTTGCTTGTTTGCAAGGAGTCTTCCTTGATACTTTAGAGAGGATGGTTAATTTTTCCTCATGAATTCTTGGTTCATCATCTGTACAGGTCGTCTCACCGTTTCTTAGCCCACAAATATGTTTGAGTAAGTCTAATCATGCAAAAAGCATCAGTGGATGCTATGACAGGCATACACGGTCATTACAGAACCCCATTGGTGAAGCTTTGCTTCTTTCTTCTGCCCTCAATCGTATTTCCATAGACATTTTCTGAGTATTTGTAATTTCCATGAAGCAGCTCCAAGTGATTTCCTTTCTCATCTCATAGCTAAATTATTTCTCTCCTCTTATCTACGGGGCCTTCAAAGGACAGAAAGGGGAACCAGCTGATTCTTCTATGACCATGTAGTTGTTTATTTCCTACCACAGTGAAACTTTGGGTAAAATGTATTGCAGACTCATCCCCAACCTTATTAGGTTCCATGATATTCGCTTCTCTATTAACTTCTGCATTCAGGGAGCAAGAAGAATTGTGGCAAAAGAAAGCAATCTGATCTTGTTGAAGTAAGAGCTTTAGTAAGCAAAGAACAGAAATCGGTTTTGATTTATGGAAGGCATTGTTAGGTTTAACTTTGAGACCACATTCAACTGTATCATGGGGGTCATTTTGGTTGCATTTTTAATGTGTTAATTTAAAACAATGTCAAAATTTTTTATTCATGCCAGAAGTGAATGTACTGTGCAACTGAAAAATAGAACCTCTGTGTTAATAAAAATCTCCAACCAATAACGAGCATGCATCCAGCTCCTTAATGATTGATAGTAATTACACTTACTGTTTATGTTCTGTTTTTCCTTCAGAAAAAAGTCCAGTGGAAGCTAAATTACCTTGGCTGAAACAAGCACAAGAACTAGAAGAAACCAGAATAGCAACAGAGGAACCAACGTGAGTCCAGGGATTTTGGGGGCATAATCAGAGCATAGCCAGTTAACATGATATATGTAATTTTTGTACTCATTGGAGTTCAACGATACATTTCGTATCCAAATGACCTGGATTTACAGACTCCAGAGAGCTTGAGCTGGCTAGAAGTTTTCTTGATTTCACAATTCAGCAGTCCGACTTTGGCAGTATGTGTGAGAAGCACGGAAAAGAACAGTGTTCTTTAACTCAAAGCAGCCCCCTGTCCTCTTACGTGGAAGAGATCAGGGATAATGCCTAGATTAGCACATATAACTAGACCAGGGACCATCCCAGTACTATAAAAATTAGCCAGTTGTTCTAGAGTTAAATCATGGCCAACCTCTGTACAACTGATAATGTTTTAAACACATGAGGGTGCCCAGAGTGATTACAAGGAGAATTCCCAGGGCTGATGAGGCACAGGGAGATATGAGCAGCCCAGTACTGTGTGTCCTAGAGCTATAAACAACCACTGTTCACTATGTGACCTTATTACTCTTTCATTTTTTTGTCTGTCTCACTCTTGTATGTATACAAAGGGTAGCCCATTCCAATTCAAAACTCAATGCCTATGATCTGAGGCTGGATCAACACAGAAATGCAGACTCAAAAGCAATCAAAGAAGCATTCTTGAGGCAGAGATGGACCGAGAAAGAGGAAGGATGTAAGGTTGTGCTGTTTCCTAGCCCGGGAGTGTATCGGAACAGCAGCATCCGTGAGAGACTCACGTAATTGGACAGGACAGCTGGTTTCACAGTGGACGGAGTGAGTCTGCAGTGCTGACAAGCCAGTTACAAGGAAAGAAATTCACAGATGTGACAGGAAAGAAATCCCAGCAGCCATCTGGCTCACTTCCCTCAGACATCAACCCTAGCTTCCTCTTTTACAAATAGAGGGAATGCAATGCAGGAAAAAGAAAGCCCATGTAAGGGCTCAGCATTAATAGTGGCGATTCTCCGCTCTGATACTTATCATGTCAGGAATCCATTCCCCTCACAGCACCCTGGGTCTCTCCCTTAGAACCTCCAATGCCTTCAGCAGTGGTCAGAGTTCACTGCATTAAGACGCAGCTCATTCTTGTGTTGAACAGCCCAAGTTGTTTGTAAGATTGCTTTATCTTATTGTCCCACAAATAGTCTTCTTTTTGATTTCTGCTTTCTGAGACAGAGGAAGGCACGTCTATGTTCTATCTCAGGTGATACGTTCTCATGCAGCTCATGATCATGGTAGCTCCCCTGCCAGGGAAGTGTAAGTTCTCATAACTTCAGAGAGAGCTGCTATGGATTCCAAGAGCTTTGCATTTTGCAAACTCATCAATCTTAGCCTTTTTTGCTGGTTTCATGTGCTATTTTCATATCTCTTGCCAACCCCACTGCTGTTTGCAGAACACTCTCATTTGTCAGTGTCCCTCTTAACTATGGTCTAGTCCAGCAGTGAGCCCCAGGGGAGTGTGGATTGCTTCCCTTTGACAAGGCACCATGCCTTAGTGATGCTGGGCTAAGAGCACTGGCACACCACACCAATAACAGACATACATTTTTGCATGGACAGGCCTGACAATGACCACAGAAGGAACCGTAGATGCTGTGCAGGGTGAAGGAGGCCAGAGAGATGGACTTAAGAGAGGAGAGTTTTGGTCTCATGACAGACGCTTAGAGATTGAGAGGAAGTTTGGAAGAGGAGGAATGTGCTGGAATAATGTAGGGAACCTAGGAAGAGATAAGACCTCCAGACCAGTTAATTACTGCAGAGACCAAAGGAGGAAAGGACACAGCAGAGGTGTAGCAGCCAGGATTCAACTCTCAGAGAAGGCCAAGGAAAAACTGTGAAGGGTGAGAAAAGGTTCAGTATCTGATGACCAAATCACTTTCAGTTCATTGTAGAACAGTACCATCCAAAGGGTAGAGAAGCAAGCATTGTAGAGATTTTCAGAAATAAATTTCCTAATATATAGCCAATGAGAGATTGGGTATATGACTACTGAATGGAGGGATAAGGATGGCTAGGCAGGTAGAAAAGTGTGTGTGTGTGTGTGTGTGTGTGTGTGTGTGTGTGTGTGTGTGTGTGTGTGTGTGTGTTGCTGTTTTTCACTTGAAGTTAGGCCAGTCTTAACCTATTTTAAAGATAATAAGGGGCTTGAGAGATGGTTTAGCAGTTAAGGCCCTTGCCTGTAAAACCGAAGGACCTCAGTTTGATTCTCCAGGACCCTCGTAAGCCAGATGCACAAGGTGGCACATGCATTTGGAGTTTGTTTGTAGTGGCTGGAAGCACTGGTGTGCCCATTCTCTCTCTCTCTCACTCTCACTCTTTCCCTCTCTCAAATGTAAATAAAAAATAATAAATAATCAAATAAAGCTGGGCGTGGTGGCACATACCTTTAATCTCAGCCCTTGGGAGGCAGAGGTTTGGAGGATTGACATAAGTTCAAAGCCACCCTGAGTCTACATAGTGAATTCCAGGTCAGCCTGGGCTACAGTGAGACCCTACCTTGAAAAACCAAGAAAATAAAAAATATAAAATTTTTTTAACAATAAAAGATACTAAGGATTTTAGACAAGGAAGTTAAAATTGCTTTGACTCTGAACTACACATGGAGAGCACTGGGTTAAATGCATCCAGAGTTTTCTCCCAGCTTTGATCTAGGATCCTGTAGAGCAAGGAACCCATAGACAAAAGAGATCTGAGGCCCTGCAAAGGGAATTTGCTGTCACTAAGGAAGACCATAGTTCTCAGCCAAGAGTTAAGGGTCCTACCAGAATGTTTTGTTCTTAGAACCAATTAGGTAGCAACTGCTTACTTTCTGCATGTCCTCCTGTGGGTTCTTGCTGTCCCCGGGGGTCATTGGCCACCGATGTCCTAGGCGCAGGAGGAACAGAGGAGAAGCAGTGTCCTGGAGCAGGTGAGTGCAACAGGCAATGAACCACGCAGGAGGCCGTCAGATGGATAGCGCGCTCTCGTTTATTCAAAAGGGGAGTGGGTTTATAAACACTTGAGAAAGGTTGAGAAGGCACATACAAACTATACGGCGATTGGATGCATAGGTTTATGGGTTGCTCTCTAATTGGTTGAAAGACAGAAGTCACGAAGGGGAAGCTGCAAGGGAGATAACAGAAGTGGCCGGAAAAGCTACGTGACTTCAGCCACATGAAGGTCTCTTGGGCAGCTAGCCACAAGGCCAGGACCTGTGGGGAGCAGGCAAAGCCTGACTATGGAATGGTCAGATGCTTTGGGGATGGGAGAGGGCCCGCCGTTCTGCCCACTCTGGGCAAAGATAGGGCACACTACAACCTTGCCAGAGTGGGTTCCTGATGATAAGGCCAGCTGCAACCCCCACAGCCCAAGGTCCCCAGCCATCTCCAACAGCCCAAGCCTGCTTCCTCATAGTCCCAGCCTGTGTTTAACAATGCCCAACATCCTCCTCTGGCTGATACGAAGCCCAGAGTCATTGCCGCTGATTTCTCATCATTTCCTTCTATGTAATATGTCACCTGCTGCGTTGGCCCAACTGTAGCTTCTAAAGTCTTCCTTGGTACTAGCTCCATTCCCGTTGCCATCGTGCACTCACTCCTAGGACATCTACTATAGCTTTCTAACTTCTTCTCCCTCCACTCTCTGCATAGCCACCAAGCCAAGCACAAATGGGATTCTTTCTTTGCAACATTAAAACACTCAAACACTTCCCCATGCCCCCAGAGATGTATACTTGTCCTCAAGGTGAAAAGACTTTGCTGAGTGGCACCCTCCCTACTGCACTCTGTTTCTGGCCACCGCCTTGCTGTGGCCTGAGTGAGATCCTCAGCCACACTGGCCCACAACAGGCTGCTGATGGCCGCCATGCCTTTCATCATCCTCGTGTCTCCACAGGAAACCCCTACCATCAGAGTTGTTTTGAAAATCATTTTTATTATAGAAAACTGCAAGGCTAGCACTCAGAGGGCAGAGATAGGAGGATCTCCATGAGTTCGAGGCCACTCTGAGACTACATAGCAAATTCCAGCTCAGCTTGAGCTAGACTGAGCAGTGAACCCCACGTGCTCATCACTGAGCATCCACAATGAGAAACTCAGGGCCATTCTTGCTTTCTATAGGCCACCTGCTGACCAGAGAGGACCTCACTAACATTCATACACATGGTAGGGCACATTTCTGAAAGGGAATCAGGCTTTATTAAAAAATGTCCTCACATCACTGCTGTCAGACTTACCTGGACAACTTTAAGATGTAATGAAGCTGGGGTGGTGGCTCATGCCTATAATCTCAGTCCTCCGGAGGTTGAAGCGGGAGCATTGCTGTGAGTTCCAAGGCCAGTCTGAGCTATGGTATGAGATCCTTCCTCCAACGACCTCTCCAACCAAAAAAAAAAAAAAAGTGATTAGGGCTGGAGAGATGGCTTAGCAGTTACAGTGCTTGCCTATGAAGCCTAAGGACTCATATTCGACTCTCCAGGTCCCATGTATGCCAGATGCACAGTGACACAAGCACGCAAGATTGCACATGCACACAAAGGGGCACATGTGTCTGGAGTTCAACTGCAGTGGCTAGAGGCCTTGGCATGCCAATTCTCTCTCACACACACATAAAAAAATAAAGTGATTATTTCAGAGTCAAACCTGCTGGGAGCAATGATCTATCATTCTGCAGGGCAGGGGTATCAGTAATGCAAGACATTCATGTTAAAGTGTGAAAGTCAGTGGCACTAGAATATTCGACTTATTGTCCATCATCCCACACATAAATTCTGCACTTACAATAAGTCTGATTTTCTACCCATCTACACTCTGGTAATTTCTACGCTACTTTTTTTTTTTTTTTTAAGGTAGGGTTTCACTCTAACTCAGGCTGACCTAGAATTCACGATGTAGTCTCAGTGTGGCCTCGAACTCACAGAGACCCTCTTACCTCTGCATTCCGAGTGCTGGGATCAAAGACATGTGCCACTATGCCTGGCTCTATGCTACTTTTTGTCTCTGAGAATTCAGTCAGCAGCATTCTGTTATTACTTTGAAGCAGAGTTTTGCTACATAGCCTAGAGTGGCTTTGAGCTCAGTAAGCAGCCCAGGCTGTCTTCAAACTCACACTCCCCCTTCCTTTGCCTCACAAGTACTGAGATTATAAGTGTGTGTCACTATACCTGGTGGCACTAGCATTTTTAACATGCACCCAGGTCGCTTTGGGGTACAGGGTGTGAGTGCACATTTGGGAATGAGTAGGTCAGATAGACAGTCCCTAAAGTCCCTTGAAAGTTCAGACCATACTATTTACACTAATGAATTAAAAGAGAGTGATGCTGTGTAAGCTCCAGTTAGTTGCATGCATATCCATCCCAAGTCTGCATTTCTATCATGAGCTCTTTACTACTGAAGGAGATCACTCTTTCCCTACTTTGTGGAGTCCTGAGCCTACAGCACTTATTCTCTGGCCTTTTCCCCACTTCTAGCATCTCTCCCCCTGAGGTCTCTATGCAATCATCCTGCGTAATTCTTCCTGGCGGGCTGGTGTGAAGTTTATAGTTTCCTGCCACTTCTGACTCTATTCATTCCCTCAATTTCCAAACAAAACCACAACATATCTCAGCTTCCAGTTCATCCTTTTATTGCCACTCTCTTTTGTGGTCTGGGATGCTTGCTTGCTGACAATGAAGGAGAGGAAGAGCCCAGCTGTATTTCAGATCCCTGGAGGAAAGCCTGCCCAGCCAGCCTGGGGAAGATAAATACTTCTGCTGCTGTGGTTTACCATGGCCCGAGCTCTGAATTTACACAGGGAGCGGATGTTCAAAAGACTTTTTGTTTTAATTGGGAAAATAAAAATGAGAGTATGTAAAGCTAAGCCAAGGGAGCTTCAGTTGTGACCTCTCTAGCTGTCAGCTATGGAATGCGTTCATGGTTGAAAGGACTCATCATTGTTTTAAGTTCCTCCCTGGAGCCTTCCTCATTTCCACAGGCTTCTCAACACCTCCGCAGCTTTGCGGCCCTAGTTCCCATTTTTCATATATGGAAAACTAAAGAAATAGGACAGACTGAGGCATTTTGCATGCTTTCTTCGCTGCTATTTTGGCTTCTCTATTTGTGGATGTTGCATTTGCTAAAACCAGATTGGGTTGTATTTCAGGAATCTGTTTTTCTAACCACTGTTAATACCGAGGGCTTTCTTTGTGCCAGACCATGTTCTAAATCTTCTGCAGGGATTAAGTTATTTAATTCTCACAGTGATCCTATCAGGAGGTGCTATTATCTTTATATGAAGGCCGCACAAGTGAACTCATAGGAAGATTCAGGAATTTTCCAACATCTCAGATCTGTTCAGTGTTGTACTGTGATTGGAAGGCAAGTTGAGCAAATTCAATCCAAAACATACAATATTCAAAATGTTGCAAAACTTTGTAAATTTTTGAGCACCAACAGGTTGAAAAGTCCAGACCTGACTTCATGTGATAGGTTGCAGTTAAAATACAAACACAGAGCTTGCATGCAAGCCTGCCTACCCAAGTGTGAGTCTCCTCAACACCCAGGTAAAGCTTGATGCAAAGTGCTGCACATGTCTATAATCCCAACCCACATGAGGCAATGGGAAGAGCCAGGAGGTTCTGGAAAGTTCACAAACAGCAGCCACAGCAGTAAGAGGGACTGTCTGAAAAGAAGGTAGAAGGAGAGAAGAAACACCCCAAGGTTATCCTTTGACCTTGACCTATGCGCTGTGGCATTCGGGCACCCATGCACACATATATACACAAAACAAACAAGCATATGCATACACACAGATAAATAATAAAATAAAAAATTAAAATGCAGATACACTAAAAACATTACAGAAAATTATTGTCGGACTTTGTGCATAAGATGTTTACGGATCAAATTTTTTCCTCAAACTTGGATCCTGTCCTCAGGATACTTTATTAGGTATATGAACATGTGCTCAATTTAAAGGAAAAAATCCAGGGCTGTAGAGATGGCTTGGCGGTTAAGGCGCTTGTCTGCAAAGCCAAAGGACCTTGGTTCAATTCCCCAGGACCCATGTAAGGCAAATGCACAAGGTGGTGCATGCATCTGGAGTTTGTTTGCAGTGGCTGGATACCACGGCGTGCCCATTCTCCCTCTCTCTCTCTCTCTCTCTCTCTCTCTCTCTCTCTCTCTCTTTCTCTTTCTATGCCTCTTTCTCTCTCTCAAATAAATAAATAAGATAAAAGTATTTTTAAAAATCCAAAATCTAAAGCCCTTCTGGAGTTAAGCATTTTTGGTAAGAAAGAGTCAGCCTGTTCTAGAAAGAGCTTCAGTATCATATCAGATGGTATGAATCCAAGTCTCACCCATCCTAAATGATTGCATTGTGGTATTGTAAGGTCACAACATATTGCAATTATGTCACAGTATTGTAAGATCACAATCGGTTAGGGATTACTTCCTGGAAGACATGGCATCTCAAAGTCCCAGAGGTGTTAGAAGCACTGATAGCAGGGATTTGGAACAGTGGATGTGTAGGGCAGTTGGCCCACATGTGCCTTGCTGGCTCTTGTGAGCTAGGTGTGAAGGGCCTGCAGGGTTGAGGGAGGCACGGATGTCAGCCAGGACTCAGCTGCACAGGGAAGCCGAGTCTGGAGGTCTTCTCTATTCATGGCCCTTGTCCTTTACTTGGAGGGAGTAGCTTTCAGGATACTAACCAGGGAAGTTGTGTCAACCCTACTGGACTCTATGGTAAAGATCTCTGTAGTTGTCTGAGGTTTCTGGTTTGTTTGTTGTTCTATTAGTCACCATAATAAACCAAAGTGCAGCAAACTCAAGTAACAGCTCTTAATTATCTCTCATTTGGACATCCTTGCTAGGGTGGAATTTCTGCACGCCTTTAATCCCAGCACTCACTCAGGAGGCAGAGGTAGGAGGATCCCCATGAGTCCGAGGCCACCCTGAGACTCCATAGTGAATTCCAGGTCATCCTGGGCTAGTGTGAGACCCTATCTCAAAACACACACACACACACACACACACACACACACAAAAAGCTAAGTATGTTGAAAGCCTTTAATTTCTACTCAAATTTCCCTTCAGAAAATCAGTGCTGACGTCCTTGGCTGCTGCGGCCCCCGTGCTCTTCTCCCCCACACTTTGGGTAACATGCAGAAATTATCTTTTATTTTTTTTAAATCTGTCTGGTTAAGTCATCTTTTGTTCTGAACTTAGGTTCATTGGGAAATTTACATCGACATGTGATATATATAAAATAATTTAACTTTCTTAATTAAGAAATTGACTTTCATTTCAGGAATTAAAATTAATTTCTTTCCAAAGTATTAACTGATAGTTAAATAGTCTAAACTGCTTTGAGATTAACTGCTCAGTTTGATAATAAAATGCCATCAATGACTGAAGTAAACACGTCACTTGCTAGTACCATATCATTTGAATTATTTCATTATTTTTGTAAGTGCGTGTGTGTGTGTGTGAGGTGCGCGTGCATGTGCGTCTGCGTGCTCATTTGCATGTAGGTACATGAGTATAGGTAGGTGCGTGTGTGCGCATGTGGTGGAGGCCACAGGGTGATTTGATGCTCGGTGCCTTCTTTAGTCACGCTCCATCTTAGTGTTTGAGATAGGGACTCATGCTAAACCTAGAGCTTACCAATTTGGGTAGTCTAGCTAGCCACTAGGCCCCAGTGATTCCATGTCTCCACCTCCCCAGCACTGGCATTACTGGTACATGCCACAATGCCAGCATTTTACATGGGTTCTGGGACCCACACTCAAGTCCTCACACCTGTGCAGCAAGCCGCTGACCCACTAAGCCATCTCCCCAGTCCCAATTATTTTATCATTTTAATTGTAGAGGTTTTTTTTCCCCTCTATCAGGCCATGCATGTACTCTGTCATTGCTATTTCTTTTCAAAATGCTCTGTCTTTCATAAGCTTTGGAATGGTAGTGAATATCTGCCTCCCCCATTGCCTCAGAGGTTTGGAGCAGAGCTACATCCATTTTCTAAGTTAACTGGGGGAGAATGGGCGTCTCTACGGTTGTGAGTCTTGTGGTTCAGGGGTGTGTGTTGTTCCCTCCATTCCTCCGGATCTTTGGGATTTGAATGTACTCAGCATTTGGTAGTTTTAGTCATATTAGACTTGCAAGTTTTTCTTAAAAGTTTGCAAGGTCACAGAACTTAGGCAATTATCTTATACTTTCTAAGCTTCAGTTTTACTCATCTATAAAATCCAAAAGGTGGCAGCATCAGGGCCCTCCCTGCCCAAAAATTTGCTGGAAGGCATCCCACCTCTGGCAATGAAATTTTTCTAGTAATAATCTACAGATTTTGGGCACATTATTCACCTCCATAGGATACTTCTGCCTGAACTCTCTCCTTTCTAACATTTATATTATTAGCTAGTTAAGAAGTAGGTTTCCATATGGAAGAGGTAATGTAAAAATTATATTAAATAATATATGTGGCTGGAGAGATGGCTTAGTGGTTAAGGTACATGCCTGTGAAGCCTAAGGACACCGGTTCCATTCTCTAGGTCCCTCGTAAGCCAGATGCACAAGAGGGAGCACATGTCTGGAGTTCGTTTACAGTGGCTAGAGGCCCTAGTGTGCCCATTCTCACTCTCCCTCTCTCTCTTTTCCTCTCTCTGTCTCAAATAAATAAATAAAAATAAAATCTTTAAAAAAATAATATATGTAAAATACTTAATGTAGGACCTAGCAGCTAACATTGTGTTAGTTTAATTCTAGCAAGAATAGATTTTAGAATATATATATATAATATTTCTTTTTTTAAAAAAAGATTTTCTTTTATTTATTTATTTATTTATTTATTTATTTATTTATTTATTAGAGAGAGAGGGAAAGAGAGAGGGGGGAGGGGAGGGAGAATGTGTGCCCCAGGGCCTCTAGCCACTGCAAACGAACTCAAGACGTGTGCACCCCCTTGTGCATCTGGCTTACATGGGATCTGGAGAATCGAACCGGGATCCTTAGGCTTCTCAGGCAAATGCCTTAATTGATAAGCCATCTCTCCAGCCCTATATATTATATTTCTATATAGATATACCCACTTGCAGTTGCAGACTACTTTGTTGAATTCATTTTTTTTCCAAGCATTTTCAGTTAATTTTGCTATTTTTCTTTTGTTTTTGTTGTTGTTTTGTTTTGTTTTGCGAGGTAGGGTCTCACTCTGGCCCAGGCTGACCTGGAATTCACTATGTAGTCTCAGGGTGGCCTCAAACTCACAGCAATCCTCCTACCTCTGCCTCCCGAGTGCTTAAAGGCATGCCACCACCACGCCTGGCTAATTTTGCTATTTTTCATAACTAGCAGATCACCTTCAGAACATGATACTTTTGTCTATTATGTTTGTTATTTGGAGGAATGATGTTTTGTTTTGTATTTTGTTTTTATGAGACAAGGTCTCAACTGGAGGCTGGCCTGAACTTACCATGCAGCCTCAGTTGACCCCAAATCCACCATCCTGCTGGGATTGCAGGCATTTGTCATCACACCCAGACTCTTCATTTTTCTTCATATTTGCATTTGCCTGTTTTGCCTTTCCATTTTATTTTTACCCTAAACCGCCATTTTCATCCTTTATTAATAGTTATTCTTTTTCTTCATAGATACAAGTTTTTCCCACATATTTAAAACTAGAGTGCTTCTCTAGAATAAATTCAGGGATTGTGAGATCTTGTGAGATGCTGGGCAATTAAAGGCACTTGTTTGCCTAACCTGCTGGTTCAGGTTCAGTTTCTTAGCATCCACATAAAGCCAGATACACAAAGTGGTACATGCATCTGGAGCTCATTTGCACTGGCAAGAAGCCCTGGCATGCCCACATAACTTCTTTCCCTCTCTCTCTCTCTCTCTCTCTCTCTCTAAATAAATAAATAAATAAATATAGTTTTATTTCAGTTATTGCTTTCCTTTCAATGATTTTGGTAAGCAGTTGGAGCTTTTAGAACATATTTTCAGATCTTTTGGGGGGGCATATGAAAGTTTATGCCTCTTTTACATTCTATTTCTTACTTCCTTTTTCCTTTCTTTTTCTGTTTTAGATAGGATCTCATGTATCCACAGCTACCTACAAACTACAATGTAGCCCAGATGGGCTTTGAACTCCTGATTCTCTTGCCTCCACCTCACAAGTGCTGGAATTGCAGTAATACACCACACCACCCAGCTCTCTTTCTTATGTACTTAGTGACCAGTCATTTGTATTGATTTTCCTTCCATTTCTTTAATGTGTGATTTTTAATAGTTTTGTCTTTTTAAGTCTGTATTTTAGAAGTGCACTTTTCCTTCAAACGAAGACACTTGCACTTCTCCTCATGGAATATATTTCCAGACTATTCATTCAGATCTTCTTGTTATTGAGACACATCCATGCACATATGATGTGTGTGTAAACATATGATGTGTGTGTAAACATACATACACTCACACATATATACTTTCATTTATTTCTCTACTAAGCCAGAGCTTTGTTTCATCTCTATGTTTTGACTTTAATTTTTTTTTAATTTTTATTTATTACTTGAAAACACAGAGAGAGAGATAAAGAGAAGAGAGACAGATAGAAAGAATGGGTGTGCCAGGGTTTCTAGCCAGTGCAAATGAACTCCTGATGCATGTACCACTTTGTGCATCTGGGTTTATGTGGATACTGGAGAATTGAACCTGGGTTGTTAGGCTTTGCAGCAAAGTGCCTTAACCACTAAGCCATGTCTCCAGCTCCATGTTTTGTCTTCTTTTTTTAATTGAGAGAGAGAGAGAGAGAGAGAGAGAGGAAGAGGCAGAGAATGGGCACACCAGGGCTTCTCAGCCACTGTGAACGAATTCCAGATGCATGTGCCCCCTTGTGGGACATGCATGGCATTGCGCACTTGCACCTCTTTTGCTTCTGGCTAAATGTGGAACCTGGAGATTCCAACGGCATTCTTGGGCTTTGCAGGCAGGCACCTTAACTGCTAAGCCATCTCTCCAGCCCTGTTTTGTCTTTTTGATCTCAGCTTCTGTTTTATAGAATCAGTCTTTGAATTTTGTCATTAGATTTTCAATAGAAGTTGTAAACTTCTAAAATGAGTGCATGCAAGGATCAGAAACATTTTCGGTAAAGGCCTCATGGTAAATATTTTAGGCTCACCAGGCCAAATTTAGTCTCTGTCACAAATACCTAGCTTTGTCAAGTATCAGAGAGTAGTCAGAGGTGACAGATGGACGACTCAGTATGCCTGTGTCTCAGATAAAATTTTCATTGTAAACACTAAAATTTGAATTTTATGTAATCTTCACATATCACAAATATTGTTGTATCTCAAATAACTTCAGAATATAAAAATTATTCTTAGCTGGGCATGGTAGCACTCACCTTTAATCCCAGCATTTGGGAGGCATAGGTAGGAGGATCGCCGTGAGGTGGAGGTCAGCCTGAGCCTGAGACTACCTAGTGAATTCCAGGTCAGCCTGGGCTAGAGTGAGATCCTAGCTCAAAAAAAAAAAAAAAAAAAAAAAAATCTGTTCTTACCTGATGGTCTGTGCACAGACAGGCAGGCCCCTAGCTTTGGTTTAAAAGCCACACTTCAATAACATTTGATTTAGTGGGGAGTAACTCAGGATAAGAATTAAATACTTTTAAGGTCAGTACTTGTAGAACCTTTTATGTTTCCAGGTGCACTCAGAAGTTCAGTGCATTTATACATGAAGAACGGAAGATTATCACAGCACCATTCTCTATAAACAGCATTTAAGTTATCCTGCCATTTCACTCATATTGACAGGTCAATACCTTTCCTCCTGATACAAAGGATAATCTCAAAAAGATGTGTTAAATAAAGCTGGGCGTGGTGGTGCACACCTTTAATCCCAGCACTTGGGAGGCAGAGGTAGGAGGATCGCTGTGAGTTCAAGGCCACCCTGAGACTACATAGTGAATTCTAGGTCAGCTTGAGCTGGAGTGAGACCCTATCTCGAAAAACAAAAACAAAAACAAAAACAAAAAGATGTGTTAAATAAAGACTGATGAAAATATTCATATCATAAAGAAACCAGAGTAGAAATTATCACCATATTATGATTTGTTACTAAATCTTTATTAAAAATACTGTTTTATTCTGTTTTTAGCACAGAACTTTAATTTTAATTTGGATGCAAACATGATGTGCCTTTAATAAAGAATTATTTCTATTGTTTATAAGATTTGCAAACATGTTAACTACATAACCCACCGTCATCAAAACCATTGCATTCCAACACAGAACGCATGTGACATAG
Source organism: Orientallactaga sibirica (assembly GCA_036365145.1). Classification (NCBI taxonomy): domain Eukaryota; kingdom Metazoa; phylum Chordata; class Mammalia; order Rodentia; family Dipodidae; genus Orientallactaga; species Orientallactaga sibirica. The sequence continues at coordinate 2,798,174 of JAEOAD010000031.1, read as the reverse complement.
GGCCCCTCTGCTGACGCCCTGGTGTCTTGTAGGTTCATTCCAGAGCCCTGGTCAGCCTGCAGCACCACGTGTGGGCCTGGAGTTCAGGTACGCGAGGTGAAGTGCCGGGTGCTCCTCACGTTCACGCAGACGGAGACCGAGCTTCCCGAGGAGGAGTGTGAAGGCCCCAAACTGCCCACTGAGCGGCCATGCCTTCTTGAAGCCTGTGACGAGAGCCCTGTGTCCCAAGAGCGGAGTGTCTCTCTCCACAAGAAGGACAACGAGATGACTTATGACTGGGAGTATGCTGGCTTTACTCCCTGCACGGCAACATGTTTGGGAGGTATTTGAACCCTTGCTAAGGGATGGATATGTGGTCTGTTGCTAATGGTTTTTGAGAAATGACCACATCTCGTGAGACCTAGATGCAAATTAGCAAAAGTCTAAAAGAGGTGGATTCATTCAATAGCAAAACTATACTGTTCATTCCTTTTATGTTTTGGAGCTATTATTTTACAAAGGTAAAGATAAGGGCATTATAAAATGAGCATAAACAAAAATGCCAAGAATCGCTTAATGGAGAAGGAAAGGGGCTCGGTTGGTTAACAGGGAATAAGTAGGAAACTGCTGAATGGATAGAGGGATCTTATGTAAAAATCGGTGTCACAGAAGAAGGCAGCATGGGATTGCCATGGCTGGTACAACTCTCAGTCGAATGCCACCCTCAGAAAATGTCTCACACACAGAGCCAGTCACCAGCACAGAGCGAAGCCATCCCCACAACGGATGTCTCTGTGTGGATGGGTGAGTTGCAGAGCCAGGAAACCCTGATAGGTTTAGGAGGTAACTGTTATATAGCCAGGTGGCCCCTCTTAGGGGGAGAACTTGACCTAGGGATTATTTAAGCATGCTAGGATCCTAAAGGGAGTGAATGAGCAGAGAGCAGAAGATTGGAGAGCTACTCTTAAACCCTGTGGTTTCCCCAGACATCCAGGACCCCAGATGCTTCTCCTGTGACTCCCGGCTGTGCCTTCCAGCCAGCCACAGTGCAGTACAATGCAGAGAACTCAGCATCTGAGCTCCTGGTGTCAGTCCCAGACAAAGGTAGACAAATAAAAGGAGCCATTGCTACAGCTGTGGGCTCAAGAGCATACTCCACTCCTCCTAGGGGTCTTGAGCTGGTTGCTTGGAACTCCCTAGCAGATAGTAGAATTCATGGCCAAGTTATTGTGCCAACTCCCCTCGCTCTTGAGACTGAATTTGCCATCCTTTGCCATGCTTGTCTTTCTCCTTCCTATCTAATTCGATCTCCAAATCACCTCTCCTCTGATCTTTAACATTGCCAATCAGGCACTGAACCCAGGTATAGCAGTATGTGTCCTACCCTGGGCTCAAGCAAAGGCAATGCTTTGTGTACAGAGTTACCTGTGAGGACTGTAGGGAAAAATATCTTCCCTGAGCAGGGAGCAGTGCTGCGTGCCTGGAATCCCAGCATTCGGGAGGTGGGAGCAGGAAGACCTAGAGGTCAAGGTCATCCTTGAGTACATATTGAGGCCAGCCTGGGCTACATGGGACCCCTTAGCTTCCTCTGGTTCTCTCACCTTTCTGACTTGTTGCTTTCTAGGTCCTGGAAGCCCATCCCAGCTAGCTGGGATTTGAGCCTTTCTGGTTCACTTGGACTTGAAATATGTGTCATGTTTCTTCCTTCCAGGGCACATAGTCTCGGTTGCACCCAATTGAGACTGTCCTGTGTCTATATCTTCCCCACACTTAATGCCTGTCTCTCCAAGTTAAGGACCATGGATACCTCTTTTTTTTTTTTTTAATCGTGTCTTGTAAATCTTAACACTGGTATGCCCTTGGCAATTTAGCAAGTGGTTCTTTCTCTTGATGTGTCCTACAAATAGTGAAAGTGAATAAAAATTGAATTGGCTCACTTCAGACTCATTTTAACATGCTCCCTACGGAGATGTGTTCCTGACATGGTACATTAACAATCGCTCTTTTGCTCTCCAAATCTCTTCAAATCATGACAAGCCTCGAGCTATAGTTTTTTTCCATCAACTCTTGATATAATTGGTCACTTCCTGTCAGGCTCCAGTGATGTTTATGATGCCCTTCATAAAGCCAAATGGCTTTTAACAACCCTTAATCTTTACCAGCTGTCTCTACCACCGCTTCCCGAAAAGAGCTCACCTGTGTGAAGCGCTGACGCTGGTGTGTTTGATGAAGCACTGACGCTGTTCTTTAGACTTCTCTGGATCTATAACATTACGTGTCCCCTCTTTTCATTACCCAAGAGTTTATCATAGTATGAAGTCTAACATACTGGCTAATCTTTTCAATATGATCCCAAACATATTTATCTCCTTGAAGTATGTGTGTGTGTGCACGCACACACCTGTGCCCGCCTGCATGCCTGCATGTGTGTTATGAACTTGTCAATAATCCAATTCAAACTGATCTAAACCATCAAAAGGAAATGGATGAAGTTATTTATTGGGACTTCCTCTACTCTTGGAGTCTTTGTTTCACATTTCACTGTTCATTTATTGCTTGGTGGAGGCTTTGAGTGCATATATGTATACAAATAAGTATACAGATATAGCCATGTGTCACCACCTATATGAAGGTGGTTCCAAAACATGCTGCCACATAGAGATGTCACATCAGTCTTGTTTGGTTAATTACACTTTATGCTGTTTCAACAATGATGATGTCAGCTTATAACATTTCTCTGGGTGTTTGCCAGTGACATGACTATATATATATTTTTTTTAAATAACTCAGAAATGACATTTTTATATATAACACTGCAAAAGTCCGATGCGAAGTGAAGGATGTAGCTTCATGCAATAAAAGGAATTACACTGAAATTTTAACACTTATGTGATCTAAGTACATAAATGTAATTTTCTAAATTTTGTTAGAATTATGATAACCTTATTTTTAAATAATTTTTACCTTTGTATTTTAAAAAATAATTATTTGAACAAACCTCCTGAAGTAAGAAATAAAGTCACATTGTAGACCAGCATGTGGGCTGGGAAATATTTTGTGGCCATCTTTGGAAAATGCATCCTCTCCTAGTAAGTATCTCAAATCATCCAGTAAATTTTAAATTCTTGCTTTCAGACAAAAAGTATGCTGTGGGTGCTTCATAATTCCATCCAAACTGCTTAAAGTGGTGCTCTAGGGCCCAACTTTAATCTCTTTTTTTAAAAGTTCCAAAATAGTCTGAATGTATTTTCTGAAGAACTTTGGTTACAAATTGAAATCTATTTAAAATATGACCAAACCTTTATCAGATGAAAAAAGAAGAAGAAGAAGAAGAATGAACCCTACTAGAAAATGAACATTCTGGGTTGGGCTGGGCTGGGGTAATTCTGTGGTTAAAGGAACTTGCTTGCAAAGCCTGCCGGCCTCAGTTCAACTATCCAGTATCTACATAAAACCAGATGCACAAAGTGGAGCATGAGTTCTGAGTTTGTTTTCAATGGCAAGGCTCTAGTGCTCCTATTCATTCTTTCTCCCCCCTCCTCTCTCTTTTTCTCTTTCCCCCTCTTTTCCCTCCCTTTCTTTCTGTCTCTCTCAAATACATATAATAAAAATATTTTCTTAAAGGAAAATGAGCATTCTCCTATGAAGTCACTAAGAAAGTTTTATATTTTTCAATTTTTCAAATAAAAGCCAGAGTTATTAGGTTAGGGCATGTCTTCTTGTATTTCAGGTTAGCCAGTGTTTATTTGAAAAAATTCAGGAAAGAAGCATGAAGTCTCAAGACTTTATCTGCCATGGCAGTGAGCAAAACACTGCAACTAAAGACAACAGAAGGAAGTTTATTAGAAAGAATGGAACATCAAAAGTATATGTTTTATAAGACACATTTTGCCCTATCCTATATTCTGCAACTGTAAAATGGTTGGATTGAAATATGGCATTTGGAAAAAGTACCACAACCTTGTAACATAACGGAATGTGCATTCTGACATGAAACTGAATACATTTGCATATTTTAAATAGTGGAGTCAGTTGTTATTACAGCTTTTTATATGACTTTTGTCTAAAGTTTGATATATATTTCATTCAATTCTAAATTCCCAATAATACTTTTTTGTTTTAAGAGATAAAGACTAGTAGTTCAAGCATAGACTTGTTTGTCTGACCTTAAAGGAAAAATATGTCTATGAATGTTCACATTTGAACAAGGAGCCACCCTGCTTTTGGAAGCCAAAATGAATTCTCATATCCCTAGAGTGCAAAAGAGAGATAGGAGACAGGGAATTTAATCTCCAGTTTTGAATCTACCACTTTTTCTGTCTTAATTTCACTCAATTTTTATTCTCTTATTATTGCATTAATAAAATGGAAATAAGAGTATCATTCATTTGTCCTCACATGATTATTGTGGGCTAAAATAGTGCAGTTGAAGGTATTTTCTACACCAATATGGTGGAAGACACTGCTTGGATTTTTGCTAGCAACACAAACATTACTATAGTGACAATGTATAAGAACTCAAACCAGAGTTAAAAACTTTGAAAGGTACAATTGGACTTAGTGCATATGCAGTGATCTAGAGAAAATGTTATTCTTTAGCAGTGGGTGTAAAGTTTCCCCTTAGAGAAACGTAAATGGTGGGAAGGTATGCTTCTGGAATTCACTGGAATGCAAGATACCGAGCTAAGTCTTAGGGCAGACCAGGGGCTAGGCCGCTCCTAAGTGTTTCCAAGTGAATAGGTTTGGAGCATATGGAGTAAAGGAACTAAGTTTAGGGAGGAATGAATGAAGGAATATTGGGGTTGGGAGACTTTATGTTTGCTCACAGATATTACTGAAATGCAGCCTTAAAGCTCCATGATACAGTCAAAAGGGCAGTGGTTAAACATACCAAGCCCCAAGCCCCTGTGTTCTTCCGTCACAGAGTAAGTCATTCTATGTCACTTGCATTGTCTTTCTCTTTCCACCCTTCAGGCCACCAAGAAGCCATAGCAGTATGCTTACATGTCCAGACACAGCGGACAGTCAACGACAGCCTGTGTGATGCGGTCCACCGCCCTCCAGCAATGAGCCAGGCCTGCAACACAGAGCCCTGTCCACCTAGGTACACGTTGTCTTGTGTTGCTGGAATAAATACTTCGGGAGGGGACCGCCCTCTTCTCTCCACTGGGCATATAGACTCGGGGGCTTACTGAGATAGATTAGCTAGGCCCATTCCAGGCTGTGTCCTCTGCTCAAGTTATGCTGAAGCCCCAATTTTTCTTGGGATACTCAAAGGCAGCCATGCTGAAGATCCTTCCACTTGAAGCTCACTTGTTTGCATCAAACTTCAGGTGACTTAAACGGACGGGATCAGCAGGTGTGTGCCCTCTCTCCTCCCTAAGGAAGTGGAAACAGGAGGATCACTAGGACTGCTAGCCAGCTAGTCTAGGCTAATTGGTGAGTCTGAAACCAGTGAAAGACCCTGTGTATAGTAAAGTTTCCACTTCCTCAGTGCTGGGATTATGGGCATGTGGGCATGTTACCACACCTGGCATTTACATAGACACTGAGGATCTAATTCAGACCTTCATGCTTGTGAGCCAAGTACTATACTGACTGAGCAATCTCCCAAGCCTATAAATTGTATGCCGCAAACTTAAACTTTGTAGCATTTCTCATTAAATGCTGTATGGTCCAAACTGGTGAAGCTGCTCATGGCAGAGACAATCTCCTGGCATTCAGGCCTCTCCACCATCACCTTTCTGTGCACCAGCCACATCTCTTCCTGAAAAGATGACTAGAAAAGAAATGGGGTTGGGGATGGAGAGATGGCTTAGTGGTTAAGGCGCTTGCCTGCAAAGCCAAAGGACCTTGGTTTGATTCCCCAGTACCCACCCACATAAGCCAGATGCACAAGGTGGTGCATGTGTCTGGATTTTGTTTGCAGTGGCTGGAAGCCCTGGCGCACCCATTCTCTCTCTCTCTCTCTCTCTCTCTCTCTCTCTCTCTCTCTCTCTCCCTCTCTCTCTCTGCCTCTCTACCTCTCTCAAATAAATAAATAAATAGAAAATATTATTTAAAAAAAAAAGAAATGGGGTTTGTGCACACTTTGGTGACTACCCAGTCGTGAAGCACAAAATCCTTATAGCCTTGAACCAAGAAGAGTCAAGAGAAGAAAATACAATCCAAAATACTGGGGTATTTTATCTCTGGCTTCATACCTTATTCCAGGTTGGCATAAAGCTATGGTTCATCAGAGCTCCATCCTTTGTTTCTAGTCCAACTTTTTGACAAGGGAGGGTGTGGACAAAGTAGACCAGGAGTTAAAAAAAAAAAAAAAAACAAAAAAAAACAAGGAGATGAGAAGCTGGCAAACAGCATGGATTTGCGTATCAAGGGATGAGAAGAAGCTCTGAGACCACTGACAAAATTCTCCGTTTTATTTTTATAAAAAGAACCCTGTTATGTTTTGTTCTCTAAAAGCCAAGAAAATTCATTCTAAAAGTTATCAAATCATTGTTCAGAAAAAAAAATGCCAAAATACAAAGCAATTCATAAGTTATTCTGTTTACTTAAAAATTAGTCCATGTGGTTACCATTATAGCCAAAATAATGCTCAATATAACTATTTCATAGTTTTATTATTGTTGTGTGTGTGTGTGTGTGTGTGTGTGCGTGTGTGTGTGTCACAGCATATGCGTGGCGATCAGAGAACAACCTTGGGGCGTTTCTCTTCTCTTTCCACCTTGACACAGAATCACGGTTACCTCTGCTGCTTATGCACTTCTGGGTTCTCCTGGGTCCACCTCCCATTGCTCTAGGCACATTGGGATTGTAGACAAGTGCAGCACTTTTATGTGGGCACTGAGGGGGTTTGAACTTGGGTTGGCAGGCTTGCAAGCAAGCACTTTTAACCACTGAGCCATATCAATAGCCCTCTGTTTCGCAGTTTTTAAGGATAAGCCCAAATCTTGCATTTTCCCCATATTTTCATGAAATTGGAATGCCTTTATTTTAGAATGTATTCTTATAGTAAGTACTGGTTTCAGTTTCTGATAAAACGTTTTTGTGATTTTTTAAAAATTACTTTTCAGTACTTTCTAAATCTGTCCTCTTTGTTTCTAATGTTTCTGATTTAATTTAGATGGTTTTACTTGAATGGTTAGTTTCACCACTGTGTAAATGAACTCTGCCTCTGGTCTTTCTTGCTCTGATCCGTGTGCACACATTAGGCAGCGCAGTTTTTTCTTGTCTACTTTTCAGAGTGACCCTATACATCCCCCACATAAAACCCTTCAGTGATTTTCCTTTACCACATTCTTTACTTGACACGTGGGTTAGATTCCTGGAGATGCCTTAACACAGTGCTACAGACTAAGTGGTTGGAAGAACAGAAATTTATCATCTCACAGATCTGCAGACACCAAGTCCAAAGCCACAGAGTCTGCGTGTTGGCTCCTCTGAGCCTGGGGAGGACTCTTTCCCGGCTTCTCTCCTAGCTCACAGCCTCTTATGAGCCGTGGCTTATGAAGGGCATTCTTCCTGTGGTTTTGGATCATTTTCCTTCAGTTTGTCTGTGTCCAGACTGCATAAAGATACCACTCGGATTGAGTTAGGGCCACTCTAATGACTTCCTCTGAATTTGATCCTCCATAAAAACTCTATTTGCAAGTAAGTTCATAATCGCAGATAGTAGGAATTATAACTTTGACATCTTTATGGAAAAACAATTCATAGTAACCTAAAAATACCTTGTGATCCTAACTATAACTCAAAGCGCATCTCCTGTGACCACTGCCTTCAACCATCTCTCCCTCTCTCTCTCTCTTTTCCTCCCTCCCTCCCTGAGGAATTTTCTCAGCAACCATCCTGTTATAACTGTGCTTCAGGCTTGCTCATGCCCACACTTGGGTCTGGACCTTGGCTTGCACTGAGTCCTGTACCCACAGCCCTTCTCCACTAAGACACCAGTTAATTCACTCACTTCTCATTGGCAAAGGGAGAATCTACAGGATACAATAACATCCTCATCTCAGACACTTGGGAGAGAGGAATTCTTAATGTTCCAAAGAGAGAAACAGAAGAGAGACATGAGGTAGAGCTCCACTTCTGACTCTTGGGGGCTTCCAGGAGAAAACCTCTGGGCCTAGTTTCTGAATATGAAAACTGTTAGATTTGGGGGTCGCCAAGGTCCTTTGATCTGCAATCTCCCCCTCCCCTTGAGCGCTGTGATAGTGTTACGGCATTTAGGAGTACAGGGGTTTCCCCATGGCCTGGACATCCCAACTTTTAGTTTCTTATCCATTTTAACAAAGAATTTAAAGAAAAAAACAGACTTTGGGAAAGGTAAATTATGAATTATGAGGTTTATTTAGGGAGAATTGATATCCAGAGCAAAGCTATAAAGACTCAAGCCAGAAGGGAATTCCTCTCCTTGCCTGGCTGGAAAGGAAGATGGGAAGATGGAAATATAGGGAAATATGCCAGGGAAGAAACCCATGGGGAGGACAGGAACACGGGAAGGAAGAACATGGGAGCCTGGGCCAAAAGATTCAGAAGAAACACAACACACACACACGCACGCACACACGCACGCACGCACACACGATGCGGAATATGGGAGCACAAGCTCTTCACTTTTACATGGAAGCAAACTAAGAGATTAGATAGTAAAGTACCCAGAGCTAGAGGCAAACCATGCAATTTAACAAAGTGAGAAGGCTCTCCAAACCAAGAGCGGAAAATATCCCAACGGGAAAGAAATTTCCTTTCTCTTTCTCAGCCTAGCTTCTTTGTAAGAAAGCCTAGCTGGAAAGGAGGGGTGAACTGTCCAAAGTCAGAATCAGGAGAGTCTGGTAACCAGGGGAATTCAGTCAACAGAGCCATGGGACTGACTAAGCACGTGGCAGACCCATTTATGTGGGGCAGGCATCCATCTGGGATGTACCTTGTCACCAGACTCAGGTGTATGAGATAGAGACCTGATTGGTTCGTGGACTCAAGGGCTACTCACTCAGGAGAAGCCAGCCCACTCAGGTATGCTAGATTGAGAAAGAAGCAGGGAGCACTGTTGCTGAGGAATGGTTTGTAGCCATCTGGACTAGATGGTGAGTTTTAATTCTGCTGGGGCAGGCAGGGTGGCATCTCCTTGGGCCCTGTCTCTAAGTGCCTGCCTATAAAAAGCTACCTTGTTCCTGTTTCTCCTTCCGTAGAACCCAGGACTTCATGAGTTCTAGGCAGCAATCTACCACGGAGCCACTTCACCATTCCCATCCAATCTTTCATTCTGGGCTAATGGCTTCACGCTTCATTTTCATCTGACATGGCGTCTTGACCTCACGTGGGTTTGAAGCCCCTCTGTTTATAGCATGGCTGCCTCCTTTGAAACCCACAGTGAGTTGAAAACATCTTATGTCAGACCTGCCAGCCATCAGAGTTTAGAAGCCCAGTGCACTGCAGTGTCCCTTGTTTCCCTCTGTGGACACTGAGCTCACTGACGATTGTAACTCAGTAGACTGCCTATCACTGGTCTACTAGAAGATGCCAGCCCAGTAAATTCACCCTCTATAAACGTGTACCATGTTCCCTCCATGGGCAAGTCAAATTGTTAAGTCAAACCATTGTACTTTGGGCACTATCTGTGGGGTGACCTGGTCAGGGTTCATTCTAAGAATGGAAACCCACTTGAACTGTCCAGGAGCTTGAGGCAGGATGAGTTTAGTTTGTGGTATTCTCCTTGCTGTGACCACGAAACCACAGAAAGACGTGACAGCAAGCCTGGAAAGTGTTTCCTAGGCCTGCTGAGGAAAGCATGCTGGTGTGCTTGTTCAGTGCATCGGCCAGCGGATGGTACCCCTTCCCTCCTGAGTGTCTTAGCAAGAGCTCTCACACACACTTCCTCAGCAACTCTTACCACAGAGCTTCCAAGCTGGAAAGAATAGAGCAGACAATATGTCTTGGCCACTCTGCAAAATTAAGAATCTGTTTTTATATGTAAAAAGAAATACTAGTCCTCATTTCAAAAGTTGCAAATTTAATAACCTTTTCAAAGATTGAGAGTTATGTTGGAGTCAATCCATTAGAGACAAAGGTTTGATGCCAAAATAAAGGTAAGTTTGCAAAAATGTTTTAGGTTCTAGAAACCAGTGGTGTAGGAATAATAGGAACAAGGGGATTGCATAATATTTTCCATATAAATATTTACTGACTCCAAGGGCAATAGCAGTAAAATATCACCCCAGGGTGAAAGTTACCAGTGAGCATGGGGTGGGCGGCCAGTGGATCTTTATTTACTCTAAGGCAAGTGCACTTAACGTGTTAGCCTGGACTCTCTAACATGGGGCTTTGTATGTTTATTTGCTCTCATGAGGTGACTCCCTCATGTCTATCCTCTAACTTCTGAGTGTCTGTTATTTTATGGAGTTTGCTTTTTCCAGGAGAGAGCCAGAAGTTTGTAGAAACATGCAGGGTTACATAATGGTCCCACTAGTCTAAGGGCAGGATTCAACATCGTGAGGGAGAGGAGCCGGAAGGCACCAAGCAAGAGTGGTGTGGTTTTGTACCATTTCCTGAATCAAAACAAATCGGTGATTGGTTCATCATCAGCTACTAAGAAACTGTTACTCGCTTCCTGGATTACAAATAGTTCCATCTCCAATTTCTTGTGACAATAGTTGATTATTTTCCATACGTACTTCTGGGAAAGGAAATCATACCGAAGTCATTCCCAATAATGTTTATGTTTCTAAGATGACTTGTATTCATAGTGAAACAGAAGCCTTCCAAATAATCAGGTAGATAATCAGATTACCATCAAAATACAGTGGTGTCGTTTTGTGACTTTTCTCATGTCCAAAGCTGTAAGAACTTGAAACGATCAATTACAGTCTAATTGATAAACTTTCAGTTCTCACGGAACTGTCACTTTACATTCTGCTCCAGATTGCTGATAGATATTGTATGAAAAGAGAAATTAAAGTGATATACCAACATAAAAATCATGAAAGCAACTACTCTTGGAAAGAAGCAGAAGTGTGAGATGGGAGTGCTGCTGGTCCTGTGGTACTTAGAGAGCTAAGGCCCCAGTGTGGTTGTAGCACATGAGAATCCAGTTTCTATGGGATGAAGAAAAGGATAAAGGGAGGGAGGAAGGGTGGAAGAGAGGGAGGGAGGAGAGAGAGAGACCCTCTTCCTTCAAATTATACTTAAAAATTAAAATTACAAAAAAGTCTAATACTAACAAAAATAGTCAACACATTGAACATGTGTAAATTGAATTTATTCCTGATGAAATGAAAGTGCAAAAATAATTCGAAAAGACTAAAGTTATTAGTATATTTGGAGATATAAATTAATTAATATTATCCATATAAAGAACTAGAAATCATGAAATAGAATCAGGAAGAAAAGTTATGAGAAGTGAGCACACTAAAGAAACAATTAGAAAACCTAAAAGTAAAAGAATAATTTGACCAGGCATGGTGGCACATGACTTTAATCCCAGCACTTGGGAGACAGAGGTAGGAGGATCGCTATGAGTTTGAGATCACCTGAGACTATATTGTGAATTTCAGGTCAGCCTGAGCTAGAGTGAGACCCTACCTTGAAAAACCAGCAACAAAAAAAAAAAAAAAAGAAGAAGAAGAATTTGGGATGGAGAGATTGCTTAGTGGTTAAGACACTTGTGTGTGAACTCTAAGCACCCAGGTTTGATTCCCCAGTACCCATGTAAACCAGATGCACAAGGTGGTGCATGCATCTGAGACTCGTTTGCAGTAGCTAGAGGCTCTGGTATGCCCATTCTCTGTGTGTGTGTGTCCCTCTCCATCTCTCTCTCTCTCTCTCTCTTTCTCTCTCAAGCAAATAAACAAACTATTTTCAGCCGGGCATGGTGACACACACCTTTAATCCCAGCACTTGGGAGGCAGAGGTAGGAGGATCGCTATAAGTTCGAGGCCAGCTTGAAACTACATAGTGAATTCCAAGTCAGCCTGGGCTAGAGCGAGACACTACCTCAAAAAAAAAAAAAAAAAAAAAAAAAAAAAAAAAAAAAAAAAAAAAAAGAATGCTTCTCTCTCTGCTTTCTGTCACCATGAGGTGAGCAGCTTCTACCACATGTTCCAGCTGCCATGATATTCCCTCATCTCCAGCCCACAAACAATGGAGCCAAGGATTATAAAACTGTGAGCCCAAATAAATAGCTCCTAAATACTATCTATGTTCATGAGATTTCAGGTGCAAATGAGGATGCTATAAGGATTTGGATCAGAGGCCATTTGAATGACCCGTGGCCTAGAACTTGTCTATATTCTGCTCATGCCCTGAGGCACTATGGAGGCAGAATTTAAAGGTGAATTGGTGAGCCACTCCTGTCATCTCAGTACTTGGGAGGCTGAAGTGGAGGCACTGTGAACTTGAAGCCAAGCTGGGGTACATAGTAAGACTGTTTCACATAAGCCAAACCAAATAAATAAATAATACATACATATATACCTTCTAAAATATATTTTAAAAATTGAAATATAAAACAAAACCTTTTAATAAATAAAAGAAATTCTCAAGCCAAAACCAAACTGGAATGTGACTCTGGAGTGGTCACCCAGTATTAAAGGCTACGCCTCGGTAGGGACAATTGCCAATTCCACTCAACTAAACGTTTTGGCTTTATAGTTTTTCTGGACCTGAAGAAGGTTAGGAATGAGGTGGAGACACCATACAATGCCTGTCTCCTTCACTGAAAAATCACTTGAGGGGAAATAAATTCTCATCCCCTACAGTGTGCTGTATTGGCTTTGTCCCTGAAAGGAAGGGAAGAAGAGGCTCCTCTGGCAGGACCCAAGTAGAACCCCAGGTAAGCAGGACAGGGCAGTGAATGTCACTACCGTCAGCACTCTGGAGGCTAGGGCAAGAAGATTCAAGGCTAGCCAGGGCTGCTACCCAGGAGGACATAGGAGACCCTGTCTCAAAAAGGAGGCAACATTAACAGATAAAGTCCATAGGTGACTATTCATGCTGAACAGTTTATATTTACTATGTATGTTCCCAAAATTAATGCACATTGGTCTGACAGAAGCACTGTAAACCCTGTGAGGAAAACCTAGACCTTAAAATTCCCAGAAAGACTTGATGAGCATGTGCTTGTAATTAAAAATGAAAGGACTTCGGCTAGAGAGATGGCTTAGCGGTTAAGGAGTTTGCCTGCGAAGCCTAAGAACGCCTGTTCGATTCTCCAGGTCCCCAGTTTAGCCAGACGCAAAGTGACACAAGGGCACAGTGCCACACTTGCCCACAAGGGGGTGCACACTTCTTGCGTTCACTCACAGCAGCTGAGAGGCCGCTAGTGCACCCATTTTCTATCTCTCTCTGACTCTCTCCAAAAAAAAAAAAAAAAAAAAAAAACATTAGCCGGGCGTGGTGGCGCACGCCTTTAATCCAAGCATTTGGGAGGTAAAGGTAGGAGGATCGCCAATGAGTTTGAGGCCACCCTGAGATTACATAGTGAATTCCAGGTCAGCCTGGGCTAGAGTGAGACCCTACAGACCCTACCCTGAAAAAGCCAAAAAATGAAGAAAAAAAAAATCAAAGAACTCACAAAGAAGCCCTCTGTGAGTGTCAGACAGGTGGGCTGGAGGAATCACACAGATTCACAGACAATGGAATTCCCAGGTACTGCAGATAGAAATCAGTTTTCTTAAAATACTTAAAGATATAAGTGGGAAACTGAAAATCTATTAAGGAACATTAACTATTAAAAAAATAGTACCTGGAAGGGGCTGGAGAGATGGCTCAGCAGTTAAAGGCACTTCCTTGGAAAAACCTGACGACTCTGATTCTATTCCTCAGTACCCACGTAAAGTCAGATGCACAAAGTTGCACATGCATCTGGAATTTGTTTGCAGTGGCCAGAGGCCCTTGTGTGCCCATCTTCTACCACCCACTTCCTCTGTCTCTTTTTCAGTCTGTCTATCTCAGATGATAAATAAAAATATTTTTTAAATACCTGGAATTTTTTTCTAAAGAATTAAATATTTGGTTGAAACATATGGAATTTCCAACTTAAAAAGGATAACCAAGAGTTAAGAGTGCTTTCACACAAGCACGAGGGCCTGCAGGGGCTGAGCCAGCACACGTTTGATCTCCAGCATTCAAGTCAATAACAGGCATGGCCACACACATGCCTGGGACTCCAGTCTTGAGCGGGGAGTGGAGGAAACAGAAACAGGGGAATTGTTGGAGCTCTCTGATCAGCCAGTCTTATTCAAACCAACAGGGCAGCGTCCAGTGAGAGACTCTGCCTCGGAATTAAAGCCTAAGAGCCAAAGAAAGGAGACACTCCTCTGGCCTCTTCAAGTATGCACACAGGGGCTGTGTATGTGGTCACAGACCTGTATACACTATACATACACCACCATACGTACTGCATACACATACACCAAAAAGTATAATGATTTAAAGCCAAGTCATATGCTTAAACACAATAAAACACCTGAAAGTTAGAAGAATATAATTTGAATTTAAAAGTTATGGTAAATAGTAAAGTGGAAGAGAGATCTAAAGACATGTAGAATTGGGGCTGGAGAGATGGCTTAACAGTTAAGGCTTTTGGCTGCAAAGCCAAAGGATCCCGGTTCGATTCTCCAGGACCCAGGTAAGCCAGATGCACAAGGGGGCACAGACATCTGGAGTTCCTTTGCAGTGGTTGGAGGCCTTGGCATACCCATTCTCTCTCTCTCTCTCTCTCAAATAAATAAATAAATAAAGACATGTAGAATAAAGCACAGAGAATACTGAGGTTTGTATAGAATGCCCATGGGCTAGGGATGAAGAGGAAATATAGAGACGGGTTATTATTTATTATGATGCAAATACAGAGAATAGAATTGATATTCAAAGTAACAATAACTGCACTTACTTACAAATGTATGGAAAATATAAATCCCAAGAATCTGGAGTCACAATAAACCTCAAACAGACAGATGAAAAGAGACACGCAGATATACTATTGTTAAACCACAGAGCTCCAGAGAGCAAGACTCTGAAAATCAGACCAGTAAAAAGATGTGCAAGAGGACAGCTTTCTTCTTATCAGCAAGAACAAAATCGTATCTTCAAATAGTTCATTTAAAAAAAAACCTGACAGCCCAGAGTCGTAAACAGTTTTCCAGGGATTTCAGAATATTTTCCGGTTTTAAATGGTTTTTTTTTTTTTTTACAGCAGGGGTGAGCAAACTATAGCGTTATTACAAGGCTGTCTGAAGATTGAATGAGCTAACACATGAAAGCATTTAATACAGAACTAGGCACATTGTGTGCAGAAGAGATGGTTTTAGTTTGCTGAATTTCTATGACCTCATCATGAACTTCCCCAAAATTTCATTACACACTTACATCTATTCAATGCATTCAGATTTGAAGATGGCCCAAGTTCCTAATACCAAGCATTGGTGCTTTGCTTCTTCCTCACGGATTTATCCATTTTATTATGCTTCTGAAGAACCAAATGCTTGCTTCGTCTTCTAGTTCATCCATTTCTGCTCTCTACTGATAGTTCCCTTTCTTCTACTTTCTTTAAATCTAATTGCTATTTTTGACCTCTTAAAATAGATATTTAGATTCTTATGTGTCTTCTTAAAATATGCATCTAAGGCTAGTGATTTTCTTCTAATCATAGCTTCAGCTACTCCTATAGATTTTCATTTTAGAACATTTTTAAAATATTATTTATATTTTTTATTTATTTATGGGAGAGAGAGGGAATGGATGGGCACACCAGGGCCTCCAGCCACTGCAAATGAATTCTAGACACATGTGCTACCTTTTGCATCTGGCTTACATGAGTCCTGGGGAATCAAACCTGGGTCCTTTGGCATTTGCAGGCAAGTGCTTTAACCAATAAGCCATCCCTCCAGCCCTTGATTTTTTTTTTTTTTTTTTTTTTTTTTTTTTTGGTTTTTCGAGGTAGGGTCTCACTCAAGCCCAGGCTGACCTGGAATTCACTATGTAGTCTCAGGGTGGCCTCGAACTCATGGTGATCCTCCTACCTCTGCCTCCCAAGTGCTGGGATTAAAGGCGTGTGCCACCATGCCCAGCTCAGCCCTTTAAAATTTTATTAACATGCTTTTAAAAAAATGCCATCTATTTTCTCCTGTTAATATTTTCATGTAAATTGTCCAGGAATCTTTTTATACATGTTCATGGATAATTTAGAAGATTATTACATTCTTTCTAAATATTTGGGGATTGTCTAAGTTATGTACAGTGATCAGAAAACATACTGTGTTTCAAATGAGCTTAGGCTGCAGTAGCAAAGAACCAACCATAAACAATAGAACTTTATTTTTCTCTTGTTTAGAAAGTATAAGATTAGGGACTGGAGAGATGGCTCAGCAGTTAAAGGCACTTGCTTGCAAAGCTTAATGACCAGGGTTTGATTCCCCAATATCCATATAAAGCCAGATTCACAAAGTGGCACATGCGTCTGGAGTTGTTTTTTTTTCCCCTAGCAGCAAGGGGTCTTGACCTGCCCATTCTCTCTCTCTCTCTCTCTGTCTCTCTCTCTTTCTCTCTCTCTCTCCTTGCAAATAAATAAATATTTTTATTGAAAAATGAAAGTAGGGCTGGAGAGATGGCTTAGTGGTTAAGGCACATGCCTGCGAAGCTTAAGGACCCTGGTTCGAATCTCCAGGTCCCACGTAAACCAGATGCACATGGTAGCACATATGCTGGAGTTTGTTTGCAGTGGTTAGAGGCCCTGGCACTTCCATTCTTGCTCTCCCCCCCTCTCTCTCTCCCTCTCTGTCTCTAATAAATAAATAAATAAATAAATAAATAAATAAATAAATAAATAAAAAAATAAAATCTAAATAAAAAGAAAAGAAAAATGAAAGTATATGATTAAAGTGCCACAGAGTTTGGTTTCTGGAAAGGACTGTCCTGGTTTTTTGGACAACTAATTTCTCCCTGTGTGGAGGAGACAGCAAACTCCCTGGGGCCTTGTGGCTCAGACATTTTTTATGCATGCATTTATAGGATTATACTCTTTAAGAATTTTATGATCTATATTTCTTTTTATTTTTATTTTTTATTTCTTGAAACAAGCCCAACAGACTGGCCTTTTATTATGAGAGATATAGAGAACTGTCATACTAGGGCTTCAGCCACTGTAATTGAACTCCAGATGTATGTGCCACCTTGTGTACATGTGTGACCTTGTGCATGCATCACCTTGTGCATCTGGCTTACATGGGATCTGGTGAGTTGAACACATGTGCTTAGGCTTTGCAGGCAAGCATCTTAACTGCTAAGCCATCTCTCCTGGTATTTCTTTTTGTAATAAAAAAAAAAATGTGCCATAGAGCTGAGGAGGAAGCTCCATAGTAGAGCACTTGTCTGGTGTGCAAGAAGACTTGGGCTCAATTCTGAACACTATAATAGCACATACATGCACACTATATTTTTATGCAATTACTGTACATCTATGTTAGTATTTAATGGCCACTAGTATTATGCCATATGAATGGATGGATATCTACTTTGTCCTTTAATGCTTACACATTTAAATGATCTCTTTTCACTTGGTGAAGTTAAATTTTTCCTTTTTTTCTATTACAAACTATCGAGGGGCCAAAATCCTTTTATGTACATTTTAAGCATTTTAAAATCATTTCGTCATGATGGATCTCTATGGTAACTAGTTAAGAATTCATATTCTCTAAAAATAAAATATAATACCTAACTTTTCACCCATCCGATGGGCAAAAGCTTTTAGAAATGGTATTCCCCAGCTCACTATTAAAGCAGGCAACAAGACATTCACATAAATAAGCTGCTTGTGGGGGTATAAGCTGACAGAATCTTTGTCGAAGCAACTTGGAAATATGGATTTAAAAGCAGCTGCCCTAGTTTTCATTTTTACAGATGTTCCATGAGAAAACCCGATTTTTCCGAGATCTTATTGGAAAGAAATCATATTATATATGTGTTGTAAATCTAATCCTAACATAAAAGAATTTTCTTAGGGATATTCCAAATAATGAATCCAGGTGCCCTGAAGATTTCCTGAAGTGTATTTGTAAGCATTTAAAATTTCTTTTGACACCTACATAAATCATCTTTGCCTTGGGACTCTAAACCAAACCAAGATTTTATTTTTTGATGGATGGTGGCAGGGCAGGATAGGAAAAAAAGGAAAAAAAAGTAAAAAAAAAACCTGGTGCTTTTGACTCTGGGCTTTTCCAAAGAAGTAAGATCTTTATATACTTTCCTGGTGTTTCTTGCCTTTACATACAGTATTTCTGTACTTTAATTGCATTTATGGAAATGTGATAGCTGTGGAGTCTGCAGTCAGAGTATATGGTCTAAATGTTCAAAAAAAAAAAGCTTGAAAATGCCCATACTTACAGCATGCCGTCTCATGGGGTGGGTCATCTTTTCTCATTTGGTTTTTGATACAGGTGGCACATGGACTCTTGGGGGCCCTGCTCAGCTACCTGTGGTGTTGGAATCCAGACCCGAGAGGTGTACTGCCTGTATCCAGAGGAATCCCCAGCCCCTCCAGAAGCATGCGGAGATGAAAAGCCTCATGCCTTACAAGCATGCAATCAGTTCGATTGCCCTCCCAGCTGGCATATTGAAGAGTGGCAGCAGGTAGAAAAACCTGGAAACCCATAGCTCACTATACTCATGCTGGTGGGAGCCTTACATTGCACTAACACACTGTCTCTTGTTGTCTTAGTGTTCCAGGACATGTGGCGGGGGAACTCAGAACCGGAGAGTCACATGTCGGCAGCTGTTAACAGATGGTAGCTTTTTAAATCTCTCTGATGAATTATGCCAGGGACCCAAGGCATCATCTCATAAGTCCTGTGCCAGAACAGACTGCCCTCCACAGTTGGCTGCAGGAAACTGGT
The DNA here is from genome assembly GCA_036365145.1 of Orientallactaga sibirica. NCBI lineage: Eukaryota > Metazoa > Chordata > Mammalia > Rodentia > Dipodidae > Orientallactaga > Orientallactaga sibirica. The sequence continues at coordinate 2,779,305 of JAEOAD010000031.1, read as the reverse complement.
CAAAAGTAAGGGTTATTATCAACCTCAAAGTCCTCACTTTTCTGTTCCTCCTTCATTTCAGGCTCTAAGTATTTCTTGCACAGGATCAGGCCAAGGCTAAGTGTAAAATACCTAGGGCTCTTTCTTTCAAAAACCTTTGGTGAGGGCAGGAGAGATGAGTCAATGGATAAGTTGCCTGCCATACAAGTGTGAGTACCTGAGTTTGGGTCTCTAGAACCCACATAAAGCAGAGTGCTGTAGCAGTAGCATCTGTAATCCCAGTGCACATTGCTAAGGTAGTCAGAATTATAAAACAAGTGGAAAAGGAAGGCATGGGATAAAGGAAAGAGAATGTGCAGGTCCTTGGGAGTAGAAGAGTCAAGAAAATATAAAACTAAGAAATGTGACCAAATTGTTGGCTACTACTTTTTAATACCAGAGACTAGAGCAAGAAGCTGTCTTGAAAAGACACATACACAAGAGAGAGATAGAGAGGGAGAGAGAGAGAAACAGTCTGTTTGATTTATATAGGAGTGTTAGCTAACTCCAAAGATACTATAAGGTAAAAGTATAAATAACAGAGCAACACAGTAAGAAAATTGGCCTTAAAGCAAATGAAACTATAATTTAATATTAAAAATGAGCTAAAAGAAACTAACAAAACTGTAGGAATAAATTAAAAATATAAAAGCTAAGAAATGAGATGAACAAAAAACCGTGTTATAAAGAGATAGGCACCTGGATTTATGAAAGAACTAGAAAACTAAGGATGGGTTTCCATAAGGTAGTCTAATCTAGAAGGAACATGAGAATGGCTAGACACAAATAATGTAAAAAAATAGAAGTAATGGAAAGAGGAGAGTGAAAGAACTAAACAAATAAAAAGTATTCAAGTGAAAATGATAGACATAAAAGATAAGGAGAAAAATCTAATGTATGTGGACACCTGGGAGAAAAAAGATCATCACAATAATAGAAAAGAACAAAATAAAAGACTCAAATTGCCATACTGAAAATGTATGGCCTGTACTTGGGAAACCTGGGTGTCATGATGATGATAAAACTAGGAATTATCACTATCAAGGTACATCTTACTGACCAAGTAGGATTTAAAGGTATTGGAACATCTGAGCCAAAGGATCAAGTCACTTAGAAAAAAACTCATGCTGTCCTCAGACTTCTCATTGATACCATTCATCCTGGAAGACAGTGGACAAACATCATTAAGACACTGAAGGAACAAAAATGAGAGTGACAGATTTTATACCTGCGAAACTGACCTTCAAGTTTAAAAGTGATAGATAAGTAGTTACAGAGATGTGAGGGCTCAAGGTATATTGTTCCTACAAGGTCTTCCTGAACAATCTTCCACTTTATAGTGAAACCATAGAAGATGCATTGACACAAGGTTGCTGTCTTGTGAGTAATAATTAAAGCACAGTTTATGTCATCCCTCCCAAGTCCTGAACATTCTGTTAGACCTCCATCCAGAAAAGAGGTTTATAAATGATGCTACCCTGCAAAGTGAGGAGAGAAAGTCAAACACATATGCATCATTGCATATGTCTTATAAGGCGTGTTTGATAGTTGTTTAAACTCTATCATATAAATATATATAGCTCAGTGGTAGTTTACTAAAATGTTGGTGTTTGAGGCTAGGGAGATTTCTCAGTGGATAAAGCCTGATCACCAGGGAGATCAGATCCCCAGAGACTGTGTAAAGGCTGGATGCAAGTAGTGCATGCATCTGTAATCCCAACGCACCTACGGCAATGAGAGGTGAGGTCAGAAAAATCCTAAAGCTCATATGCTAGCTACTCTGGCCTCCTAAATGGCAAACAAAGAGGCATTGTCTCAAAGGTGGAAAGTGAAGACTAATGGCTTAAGTTTACCCTCTGATTCCATGTATGTGCTGGGGCACATGTGCTTCCATACACATGCACATTTACATAGACGTTGATGTTCATTTTTATTATGTGGGAAACGTAGATGGTCATTTAATTAACTTGTTAAGAAATGATAATTTGTAACATGATGATATTCAAAATACTTATTCAAGCCAGGTGTCGTGGCACATGCCTTTAATCCCAGCACTTGGGAGGCAGAGGTTAGAAGGATCAATTGCTGTGAGTTGGAGGCCAGCCTGAGACTACATAGTGAATTCCAGGTCAGCCTTGGCTAGAGTGAGACCCTACCTCAGAAAACCAAAAAACGAAAACTAAAAATAACAAATAAACAACCTGTACAAATGCTTCTACAGAAATTTTCTCTTGTACTCAAAAATAGGGATTAGAACTTTCTGTTGAACATGACAGCAAAAGCATTCTTTAAAATTCTACTCATCTCCTTTGGAACACAACAAAATAAACACAATCGAGAATGAATAAGAGGAATGTTCTGTCTTCAATGAACAATGAAATGGCCACAATCCCAAACTATAAATTTTGAGACACACCTGCCAAAGGCTATAAAATCTTGACCAAAAATGAGAGGGGAGGTTGACCGCTGACAAGTATTTCCTCCGGCACTGAGCTGGACACAGATTTCTCCAGGAGTAAGTGTGGCTATCCTGAAAGGCCTCTTCAAGAGCTCTTTGATTACAAGAGCTACCAGGTCGAAGATCATGGGCCGACCCTGAGGGAAAAAAAAAGGATACTGTCCCTACAGAATTGTGGGGGAGTTAGAGCTGAAGCAGAAACCACATTTGATGGCTTCTTGCCAAGGAAGGATGTCAGATGTGAAGAGGAAAGAGGAGGCAGTCATTGAAGACGACAGCGAGCCACTTGAAAGTCTTTTTTCTTGGTTCTAGAAACTATTCAAAGGCTAACATCTGAACAGAGTTGCTCATAAAGGAAATGAGCAATTTGAGGAGAGGGTGTTGAAAACAACTGATGCAAACTTGTGGCTCTTCCCCTGCCTCTTGTTATTCACAAGCAGTGGTTGCATTCAGAGCACTTGCATGAAATCTGTGCATCGGAATTACAGGGAGAGGGGCTGGAGAGAATGTTCAGTAGTTAAAGTTGTTTGCTTGCAAAGTCTCATGGCCCAAGTTGGAATCCCAAGTACCAACATAAATCCAGATACACAAAGTGGTGTATGCATCTGGAGTTTGTAATAGCACAAGGTTCTGGAGCACTCATACTCACTCTTTCTGTCTGCCTCTCTATCTTACACACACACACACACAGACATACACACACACATACACAAATGAATAAAATTTTGTTTTGTTTTGTTTTTCAAGGTAGGGTCCCACTCTGGTCCAGGCTGGCCTGGAATTAACTATGTAGTCTTAGGGTGGCCTCTGGCATGAGCCACCATGCCCAGCTGAATAAAATATTTTAATAAAAAGTTACAGGAAGAAATGGGAGTAGAAAGAGGTAGTCAATGTGCAAAGTAAGACCGTAGTTCAAGAGTCACAAAACCGGGCTGGAGAGATGGCTTAGCAGTTAAGGCATTTGCCTATAAAGCCAAAGGATCCCGGTTCCATTCTCCAGGACCCACGTAAGCGAAATGCACAAGGAGGCACATGCATCTGGAGTTTGTTTGCAGTGGCTGGAGGCCCTGGCATGCCCATTCCCTCTCTCTTTCTCTCTCAAATAAATAGATAAATAAATAACATATGTTTAAGAAAAAAGTCACAAAGCAAATCTGACAAGGTATTCACTCACCAGAGAAAATTCCAAGCAGTTTCTGTGTTCCCAAAGAAGATATAACCATGATGCACAGGGTAAATGTGGAACACCAGGAAGGAAAAAAAATACAAAAATAAAACCAAGCAGACCAAAAATTACATTCCAAGCAACAATAACAACAACCATAAGAAAAAAAATCACTGAAAACTAGAAACAATAATAAACAGGCTGGAATAAGTCACATAAAATGACATGGAAAGGAGCAAATATGTAAAATTGGCTATTAGAGGCAATTATGCATATGGCAGGCAGACAAAGAAGATCACGCATAAGCCTCACTGGTGTTTGTTAAGAGCAAAACAAATGGAACATAAAAATACTGAGATAAAATAAGGGATAACAGCTGCCTTACTAAAGGCTTTTGTTGGAATGTCATATGGTGAACCACATATATCAAAGTAATATGACCTGAAAGGCAGTCTGCTTAGGTGCTAACATACCCATAGATCCAGGAGCAGAAAAAGCAAACAGATCAACAATAAAATCCCCCCATCGGGCGCCACATTATCCCCTGGCTTTCAATGCCAAATGATTGTGGAGCAGGACAGAAAGTGTGAGCTGGGTATTGTTCTGTAATGTGGCTGCTCTTCATACAGCCAGGTGACAGAGATTCAGTCAGAGGACAATCTGCTAAGTCTCCTTCAATGAATTAAGTTTTTATCATTTACTTAATTCTTGCATGTGTATGTGGTGCACATATGTGAATGGATATGTGTTTGTATGTGGGAGGTTGCATTATGTGCAGGTGCACATGTATGTGAAGCCCGGGAGTCAACATCGGGTGTCTGTAGAGATGGGATTTCTCACTTTACCCAGAGCTCACCAATTTGACTACACTAACTAGTAAGTCCTGGGACTCCTCCTTGTCTCTGCTTCCCCAGCACTGGGACTATAGCTGCAGGACACAGTGCTTACATTTTACTTGAGTGCTGAGGAACCAAACTCAAGTCCTCATGCTTGCCCCACTAACCTTACTAACTGACCCCTTAGTAAGCCTTCCGGAAAAATTCAGAGTGCCAGAATTGAATGTAAAAGTGACTCAAAATGCAGATCCCAGGAATGCAATGCTCCTGGTTTTAAAAAACTATATGGGGGCTGGAGAGATGGCTTAGTGGTTAAGGCACCTGCCTGCTAAGCCTAAGAACGCCAGTTCCAATCTCCAGGTCCCACGTTTAGCCAGATGCAGAGTGATGCAAGGGCACAATGCTGCATTTGACCACAAGGGGGCACACGCATCTGGATTTCGTTCACAGCAGCTGAGAGACTGCTGGCGCACCCATTCTCTGTCTCCCTCTCCCTCTCCCTCTGTGTCTCTCTTCAAAAATAAAATTTAAAAAAACATATATATATATATATATATATATATATATATATATATATATATATAAGAGAAGAGGAGGGTGAATTCATTTATGAATAAAATTAAGAGCAGTCAACTACCAATTAACACTACAGAATGGAATTAAATTAAAAAAATTTTGATATTATCTAAATAATATAACGAAAACTAATTGGGAATTTGGGTAACAGGAGTGGAACAAACCTAAGTGTATTTGTTTCCTTATCCTGCTTAGCAAAAATTCCCTGATACTCTCTTAAATCAAAATATGTCATTAAAAATAACTATCCAAATCTTTTTTTGTTTCTTTAATTTCTATCATATTCTCTTTGAAATTAATTATAGTAAAAATAATCAGACCTTCAGCAAATCCTTTAGTTTTACCCTTTTTTACTAATATATAAAATTGCATTAAATTTAAATTAAATTGAGCTGGGCATGGTGGCATACACCTTTAATCCCAGCACTGGGGAAGCAGAGGTTAGGAGGATTACCATGAGTTCAAGACCACCCTGAGACTACATAATGAATTCCAGGTTGGCCTGAGCTAGAGTGAGACCCTACCTTGAAAAACAACAACAAAAAAAAAAAAAGAAAAATTTAAGTTAATTTAAATTCCATATATATATATAGTGATTATTAAGTATTGATGTTCTTTTTTTATATAGAACTTTGAGTGATTTTTAAAAAGTTTTTTGTATTCACCAGCTTTATATTACTACAGAAATACCTGACAATTAATTTGCAAAGAAGAAAGATTTATTTACCTCATGGTTTGGAGGTTTAAGGGCATTATAGCCTATGTCAGTTCAGTTCTACAGAGCGTGGTGGATGACAATGGTAGGAGCACTGATCACACTTCAAACTAAGGAGCAAGAAGGTAGATGGGAGGGGTCCCACAATCTCTTGTGAGTACATTTCATTGACCTAAGAACTTCCTACAGAGCAGCGTCCATTGGCACCACCCTAGAAACCATGTCTTTACATTTGGGCCTTTGGGAGATACTTAGATTACATTCAAGCCATACATTTTTAGATTTTATTGGGTTAACTGATACATTAAAAAATGTGAAAATTACATACCTATATATGTGAATAATATACACATATGAATGAGGCACCATGTGAAATTTTGATACAGTATACATACTAGAATGTTCGAACCAAGGCTAACATGTCAACCTCCTCAACATATGCCATTTCTTTATGGTGAAATATACAGCCCGTTATTGTTTTTTATAATTAGCCTACTATGCAGTAACACACCAGACCTTCATGCTTCTATTTAGAACTCAGCACTGACTGATCAAACTTTTGCTGTAATTCTTGCCTCTTTCCAACACTCCTCAGGCTTTTGTAACCAACACCTGTGAGGACAACATTATCATATTCCCCTATGACTGACATTATTTGCTACTTGTTTTTCCGATTCTGGTTCATTTCCCTTAACATGATGACCTCCGGTTTCATCCATGTTGTCACAGATGACAGGATTCCATTCATGAATATCACTCCACTGTATAAATACACCACATTCTCTTTAACCATAGCTTAGTGACGAATCCTTGGGGTGTTTCCATCTCCTGGCTTTCATGACCAGCATAAACATGGAGTGCAGATGTCTCTTCAACATACTGATTTCATTTCCTGTGGGTAAATGTCCAGTGGTGGGATTGCTGGAGTTTGTAGTAGTTGTATGCTCTTATTTTTAAGACTACTTCCTGTAAAGGCTGTACTAATGTACAGTCCCACCAATGGCATGCATAGCCTCACCAGCACTTACCTTTTGTCTTTCTGATGGAAATCATTCTTCCTGGAGTGGAGTGGGGAGGGAGGGAGGCACTATCTCATCGTATTCTGATTTGCATTTCCCCAGGGATGAGTGGTATTGAGCAGTTTTTCATGTACCCATTGTTCATTTGTATGTCTTCTTTTTTTAATTTTTGTTTATTTATATTTATTTATTTGAGAGTGACAGACAGGCAGAGAGAAAGAGGCAGAGAGAGAGAGAGAGAGAGAGAGTAAGAACAGGTGCACCAGGGCCTCCAGCCACTGCAAATGAACTACAGATGCATGCGCCACCTTGTGCATCTGGCTTACGTGGATCCTGGGGAATTGAGCCTTGAACTGGGGTCCTTAGGCTTCACTAGGCCATCTCTCCAGCCCCTGTATATCTTCTTTTAATAAATGTCTATTTAGGTCGATGACTCATTTATTAGCTGGGCTACATGGGTTTTGCTATTGGAGATTTTTGAGTTTCTGTTCATTCCTCAGAAGTGCCATTCACTTTATCTGAGATAAGAACTCTCATTGGCTTAGAGCTCACCAAATAGGTAAGACTGGCTGGCCAGTGAGCCCCCCAAATCCACCTTTCTCTGCCTTCCCGACACTTGGATTACCAGTATACTTGACCATACCCCACCTTTTTAATCTGGATTCCAGAGATTGAATGCAGATCCTCATGCCTATAAGGCATGCACTTTACCCAGTGATCTATCTTCCTGGGCCTCAGTTTCTTATATACTCTGGACATTAACCTATTGTCAAATGCGTAGTTTGCAGTATTTTCTCCTATTTTCTAGGTTGTCTCGACTCTGATGATTGCTTCCTTTGCTATGCAGAAGTTGTTGAGTTTGATGTAATCCTCCTTGTCTATTTTTGTTGTTGTTGTTTCTTATATTTTGGGCATTATGTCCAAAAAGTTCTTATGAGTTCCAGCATCCTAAAGTGTATGCTCCTTTATGTCTTCTTCTAGTAGCTTCATAGTTTCAAGCTTTACATTTTGAAATCTTTAATCTATTGTGAGTTGTGTTTTTTTTTTTAATCTAGTGAGAGGTAAGGTCTAGTTTCATTCTTTTTCATTTATGTACCGAATTTTTCTAGTACCATATAGTGAAAAAAAAAATTCCTTTCTCTAGTGCATGCTTTTAACATCTTTGTTGAAAGTAGCTAACTAAATGCACAATTTACTTCTGTTTCACTTCTCTGGATGTTGTGTTTTATACCAACCATGCTATTTTAATTAATACAGCTTTGTGGTATACCTTGAAGTTGGACGTGCAATGCCTTTTCCTTCTTGCTCAAAATTACTTTTGCTAGTTGGGGTTTTTATGTTGTCATACAAATTTTAGGATTTTTTTCTAGTCCTGTGAAGAATATTGTTGGTATTTTGAGGGGTCAACATTAAATTTCAGATCTTAATATTAATTCTCCTAACCCATGATCATGGATTTGTTCCATATGTCCACTTCAATTTGCCGATGTTTTATGATTTTCATTATACAGATCTTTCACCTTTGTGCTTAAATGTACTGCTAGCTACTTTAGTTTTTGTAACTGTAAGTAGGACTGTTTTCTTCATTTCTGGTTCAGATAATTCACTATCAGTATACAGCAACACTATTAATTTTATATGTTGACTTTATACTATTTTACCTATTTAGTATTATTTTAACATATAAGCATATAGCAGAAAAAAAAAGATAGTCATGATGCTTAACAAAAAGAAATACTGAATTCCACAGCAGTAAATTACTGTTAGTTAATGATTGATCTCCGAAAGAAGGGGATGAAGAAAGGAAGAACATAAAGGAAAGAAGGAGGAAGAAAAAGAAAAGAAAAGGAAGGAAGAAGAAGGGTGGGAGAAGCCAAGAACATAAAGACACTGTCCAGATGGCAAACGATATTCAGGTCTAGGAAATGGCCTTAGTTATTGGCACATCCATACTTAAATGTCTTTCACTGATGGAGACTGTTGCTGCCTGCAACATGTCACTTGGGCCTGCCTGCACATGCACCATCTGACTTGCACAACTCTCATTGCAGTGCTCTATCAGTTGTGGTGTTGGATTCCAGAGGAGAAAGCAGATGTGTCAAAGGCTGACCGCCAAAGGCCGGCGCGTCCCCCTCAATGAGACGATGTGCAGGGGCCTGCCGAGGCTCCCTCTCATAAGATCTTGCCAGATGCCTGTGTGCGGTAGTAAGTATGCAACATCCAGGCTTCACCAGCCTTCTGTCCTGAAGTCTCCCTTCTCCAATCCTCAGCATATCTCAAATCTGTGGGTAAAGCAAATCAAGACAAATTCAGACTTGTTTTAAACAGCAAATGGTAGAATGTGAAAGACCAAGAGCCAACTATTAATTTGTTTGTGTGTGTGTGCGCGCGCGTGCATGTGTGTGTGTGTGTGTGCGCGCGCGCGCGCAAAGGGGCATTGGGGTGGTTCGAATAGATGTCCCCCAGTAGATTTAGTTTTAGTGAAGCTTTAGATCTCCAGCCACCTTGCTGGGCAGATCCTAGGGTCCAGCCAAAGGTGTGGGGGTGGACCCCCAATTCTAATCTACAGATACACAAAGTGTTTGAGTTCTGCCTGTGGTTCCCTGTGGTTTGGCTGCTAGTTTTTGTTCTTGCTATGGTGATGGGATTTCTCGTTTCACCATTATGAAATTCCCCCTGGATCTGTTAGCTTCAAATAAATGCTCTTCTGCCATAACTATACCTGGCTTAGAAGTTCATCTCAGCACCTGAAGCTCACGACTACAGGCATGAACATGCTTAGACATATGTGTGGAGGTCAGAGAACAACCTCTGTGTTCTACTTCCACCTTCTTAGAGACAGGCTGTCTTGTTACTGCAAACAAATGCCAGACTAGCTGGACTGTGTTTTGGGATCACAGATCTAGGGACCACTTTGTGCCTGGCTTTACATGGGTGCTAGGGAAGATCAAATTCACGTCAATAGGCTTGGTGAGCAAGCGTCTTTAACTGTTCAGGCATCTTTCCAGCACTAAGAAAAGCCAGCTTTAAAGAATGTCTTCTCACTTAACAAGTGCATCTTTGAGCCATCCTCAAGAAGATTCATATACTCTGCTTACTATGATTTCTTCCACTTAGAATTCATATGTGTGCCTTGTAGAAGTTAGGCTGAACTACTTCCTGGCTTACTTTGCCAAGCATGTATCTATATCCATTCCATCAAAAATAGTAGAACTAGCTGGGCCTGGTGGTGAACGTCTTTAATCCCAGCATTTGAGGAGGCAGAGGTAAGAGGATCACCATGAGTTCAAGGCCACCCTGAGACTACATAGTGAATTCCAGGGCAGCCTGAGCTAGAGCAAAACCCTACCTTGGAAAACCAAAAAAAAAAAAAAAAAAAAAAAAAAAAAGTAGAGCTGAGTAATTGAAGTTAATGCTTATATCATTTCGTTTCATGAGTTTTTGTTTCATGAGTTTTGTAAAATATATTCCAATATTTTTCACTTCTGTGTAATTGGAAACCAGTAAGCATGAAAACATGAACTATCTTTGGTTTAAACAAATGACAATTTTGGTAACGCCTCAATTAATTATAAATAATACATTTGTTACTATGAGTTAATGTCATGATTTTGTTATACACAAAGCTAATATGCAGGTAACATTTGTCTGAATCTGCAGTATACATGAGAGGACACATGTACATGTACATGTACATGTACATAAATTTATATTATGTGGAGGGTTACAACAAATGAAATCAGGGTTGTCCCTACAGGGCTTGAAAATAGGCAGCAGAGAATTAGTAGGGACATGGAGAATAACAGCTTCTGAGCCCACTTTCTGCTTTGCATTCTTACCATCTTGTTTTTTTTTTTTTTTTAAATTGCTGGGTGTGGCGGCACACATATTTATGAGAGAGAGAGAGAGAACTGGCATGCCAGGGCCTCCAGCCACTGCAATTCAGCTCCAGATGCATACACTCCCTTGTGCACTGCATGACCTTGCACATGCATCATCTTGTGCGCCTGGGATCTGGGGAGTTGTACATGGGTCCTTAGCCTTTGTAGGCAAGCACCTTAATTACTAAGCAATCTCTCCAGCCCCTTAGCATCTTTATCCATCTGTAAAATAGCATTCATTACCTCAGGTCCCCTTGCTATGTTTGCTATAGTAAAACCCAATCAAAACTGAACTATTCTTATTTTAATGCCATATGTCTGTGCTCAGTTTACTAACAACTTTCCTGGAGAAACACAAAACCAAATAATGTAAGGCTTGGGCTGGAGGGATGGCTTGGCAGTTGGGGTGTTTGCCTGCAAAGCCAAGGGACCCAGGTTCAATTCCCTAGGACCCATGTTAGCCAGATGCACAAGGGGGCACACACATCTGGAGTTGGTTTGCGGTGGCTGGAGGCCCTGGCACACCCATTCTCTCTGTCTGTCTGCAAATAAATAAATAAATAAATAAATAAATAAATAAATAAATAAATAAAATACTTTAAAAAATAAAACAATGTAAAGCTCAAGTTCAATTAAAAAGTAACATTTATTGAGCTGAGATATTGGGTGTTCCTTGTATTCACTATCTCACTTATTTTCCACAGTAACATTGGGAGTCACACATATCCTCATTTAGAGACAAGGAATGAAAGACTGGGAAAATCTGTGGCTGGCCTGAGACTCTATGACTGCCAGTTGGACCATTTGACTTATTTGACAAGTCTGTCTGGCTCTGGAGCCTTCACTCTTAACTGCCATTATTTGCTGATTCATGGGCATTAACTCTCTCTACTGCCCTTGCCCCAGATATCTTTGAGAACAAATTTTCAAAATCTTGATATGCTAAAAACTTGAGAGTCCAAGTTTTAAAGCTTCCTGGAGTTCAGGGATATCTGTGGCAAATGGCACACTGCAGTGTGCCCCTTACCTATCTGATTGTCATCATGGCAACTAGACTGAAAGCTGCCTCAGAGTGCAGTTAAAGTCCTACGGGCAGCTGCCTCAAGAATAATAAGAACACCAAGTGGGAATATTTCACAGTTACTAAGACTCACAAGGTGGTACAGGATGCATTTATAAATCACTGTAGCACACAGGGGAGAGAACAGTAAAATTCCAAGATTTAAGGAGAAAAAAAACGAAACAAGAAGAAAAGACAGTAATTTCTTTATCCCTATCCTTAGCCTACCAAACACGTAGATCATGGAAGGAGATGCTGACCAGAATGCACGCTCCCAGCAATAGCCAGGCCACCCCCAGCTGGTCTCCAATTCTGCTGATGCCTGGCCGTGAGCCTTCATGTCTGATGGATGGCCCTCGCACGGCCTTGCTTTGAAGGACTCCCTCTGGGTTTTTATGGTGCATTGTCTTCTCACCCCCATCATGTCCAGGGCCAGGGGATAAGCCAGAGCCTCTGCCAGCCTCCCGTCCCTGCTGATTCGGCATCACTCCTGCTCTTCTCTGAAGCATGGCATATGGATAGCTCTTGTGGGACCTTCCAAGGCTCCACGTGAAAACCTACACGACATTCTCTACCTTTCTCTAGGATGCATCACCAGGTCCTGTCTTCATCTACATTTGCCAATAAATGAGGCAACTGATGTCCTTGTTAATGATCTTATTAACACCTCATATCCCCATTTCCCAACCTCACCAATTTTAGTGAGCCATCACCATAGTTTGGTGACACCTTAAACCTCCTTGTCACCAATACTTGGAATAGTTCTCACTCTTGTGCCTTAGCCCCAAATCATTCCTGCTTACGTAGTTTCTGCCTCGCTGTGGCTCTGGCCCTTCTGTTCTTGCAGCAATCAGTTCTCTTGGCAGACTCTTCCTGGTCATTCACCACATGCTCTTCCTAATCTTCACCCTGAGCCCCTGTTATCTCCAACCTTACTGTGACTTTTAAGCAATTTTATTACTGTTTTTTTTTGTTTGTTTAGTTTTTTTTTTGTTGTTGTTGTTTAGTTTTCAGTTCCATAACTTGAGCTTATGAGAAATGTCATAGGAAATGATGTGACCTTGCTGATGAGACCGGGCCATTTCCCAAGAAAGCCCTAGAAATTCACCATAGCAGCTGTTTCCTAAGTTCTGCACTGTCATCTCTCTGCCAATTAACCTGTTTCCTGTTTCCCTACAAACAGAGGGCTGGAATGGTATAATGACCCTCTATCATTCCTCTTTACTTCCCCTCAAATGTCCCTGCTTCCCTTCCCAAACTACAAATAGATGGTCTTCACTCAGCCTCTCCCCTCCATCATGGAAGAGTCTATACATAGGAGAAGCCAGGCCCAACACTGCTGTGGCTCCATTTTGAAATATCTGTCCTAACCAATATCTTGGGCTGGAGTAAAAATTATGTTTTTTGAAAGGAGGGATTTTTTTCTTGCTCTTCATTTTGACCACGTTGGGGTGCAGTGGTTTTATCTGAAGCAGGTGGGAAGAATTTCTCATACCCTCCTGGACTGTGCAAGCCCCTACACAGTTGCACCCCTGCTGCTTGTCCCTAAATATTCCCTGCAGATCACCTCTGACTTATCCCCTCATACAAATTCCTTGCTCTCCCTATCTAATGGCTTTATTTTAGAAGGGCTGACCCTCTATCTTTCTTAATAAGCATTCTCAGTTCCGTTTATGTCTGAAAGGAACTGGACATTGTGGCTAAGCTAACCCACTCAGGTTAAGAGGTCTTCTAGTATCTCCCGTGTGACATGGAACAAGCCAGTGTTTGTGACTCTCACTTTCTTTGTGTGTAAAATAGAAATAGTGCTTGTAACCCATCTCACAAGATTATGCTGAGAATCATGAATAGATGCTACAGTGGCCTAACAAACAGGACCAGGCACAAACTGAAAGCTTAGAAATATAAGTCATTTTGAGTTGTTTTTTTGTTTGTTTGTTTGTTTGGTTGTTTTTGAGGTAGGGTCTCACTGTAGCCCATGCTGACCTGGAATTCATATATAGTCTCAGGGTGGCCTCAAACTCACGGTGATCCCCTTACCTCTGCCTCCCGAGTGTCAGGATTAAAGGCGTGTGCCACCACGCCCAGCTATCAGTCATTTTGAATGTCATCACCTTCTTCCTGTAATTCTTACTACATCTGTAAAACTATAAGTAAGTATAATAGAGCAGCTTGTGTTGTGTCGTGTAGCTAATTATGGCACACACTGGTCTAGGGTAGGTACATAGTTCTTTGAGTTGTTTTGTTTTATTTTCCATATAGGTCCCCCAAATGCCTATAAGAATGAATTATAAACATGTTTTCCAAATAGATCACATGTGCACTATCTTCAACTTACTATTAGAACTCTGCCTTAATTTCCAATTAGACACTTAAGGAAAAAAAAGATAGCAGAAATGCAGTGTTGGATTTTATATTTTTTTAAAAGTATAGCTGCTGGGGCTGGAGAAATGGCTTAGCAGTTAAGGTGCCTGCCTGTGAAGCCTAAGAATGTTTGTTCCAATCTCCAGGTCCCACGTTTAGCCACATGCAAAAGTGACACAAGCACGCAATGTCGCACATGCCCACAAAGGGGCGCATGTGTCTGGAGTTCATCACAGTGGCTAAAAAGGCCCTGGTGTGCCCATTCTCTCTCTCTCTGTCTCTTCCCCCCTCTCTCTCTGTTTCTCTCTGTCTCTGTCTCTCAAAAACAAAAGTATAGCTGCTGGATTTTAGGGTCCCTCAGTTTGAGTGAAAAAGAATTTTAACTTCCCTCCAAGGTACTGAGAGAAGAATGAGAGAGAGAAAGGGCCATCCAGGCAGGCACTGGTGACAGAAAGGTGAAGAACCCATGTCAGCCTCACCCTGGGGTTATCACAAACCTGTTATCTTCTCTCCAGGCCTTAGTCTTGCTTCTTGTACCAGACCACATGGTGGTTTAGCTCTGAGACCTCACAGGAACAAGGCTCCCCTGCAGCTGCCTTTCCCTAGTCTTGTCAGCTCTGGCTGCTTCTAGCAACACCATCCAAGCCTCAAATCCAAGCTAGGCCCAGCACTGCCCCATCAGCACCTGTCTTGGGCTTGCATCACCCCCTGGAGCATCCAAAGACATACATGTTATATTTTCTTTTTTTTTTTTAATTTATTTATTTTATTTGAGAGAAAGAGAGAGGCAGATAGAGAGAGAGAATGGGCGTGTCAGGGCCTTCACCCACTGCATACAAATTCCAGGCGACTGCGCCACCTTGTGCATCTGGCTTATGTGGGTCCTGGGGAATGGAACTGGGGTTCTTTGGCTTCGCAGGCAAATGTATTAACCACTAAGCCATCTCCCCAGCTCTTATATTTTCTTTTACATGCTCATTCCCTTATCCATGCAACAAGCAGAAGGCAGTGGCAGGGAAAGGTTTGTAAAGGAGGGGACCTTGTTCAAACTTCTGAAAGTACTTTTTCACCAAGCCCACATGGGGAAGTTGGAAAAAACAAGTATCCTTCAAGGTAGAGGATGTCAAATGAAGTAATAAGTCTGGGAAACTCTCAAGGAGTTCCATAGGAAAAGAACTTAGGTCAAAGGTGGCTTCTGACAGAAGAGAAAGTTTGAGAAAGCAATTTCCTAGGACTAGAATGTAGGTCCAAGATGTGTTGTAACAAGAGTGTGCTAAGGGAACTTAAGCTGCATGTTTAGTGCTTTAGATTTTACACCAGAAGGAAATGAAATGATCAGTCCATTCATGTTGACAGCTCTATAGACATAGTGAATATACATGAGACTATCAGCTACAAGTCTACTTGAGGGGATATGGCAATATCCAAATGACAGTAGAATCAATGAGGAAGGTATATAACAAAGTTTCAGATGTGTAATCCAAAACTTTTTTCCTTTCTTTCTTTCCACCTTTCTTTCTTTCTTTCTTTCTTTCTTTCTTTCTTTCTTTCTTTCTTTCTTTTTCTCTCTCTGTCTCTCTCGCTCTCTCTCTCTCTTTCTCTTTCTTTCTTTTTCTTTTGCTTGCTAGTGTGTATGTATGTGTGTGTTTGTATATTGTGGTGTTTGTCATAGATACATCTGTGTGTCCTGGTTGTTCCCTGTGCAGTCACCTGTGGCAGGGGGAAGAGGGCTCACTTGCCTGTGGTGGCCAGAGCCAAATGTTCGGTGTTCTGCTCCATCACTCTTCTGTCCGTTCTTATGTGAGCCAGGGTCTCATATTGTTACCTGAGCTTGCTCCATGTTTTTCTCCACAAGTCTGGCAATTTCCTGGTCTTGCTGCTCCCCTTTGCATGACTGGGGTTACAGGCTCGTGTGGCCATGCCCAGATGTTTCTGTGGGATCTGAGGATACGAACTCAGGAAGTTTCAGGCCTCCTCAGACCCTCATGCTTGAGCAGGAAGTAAGATTAAATGCTGAGCCATCTTTTCAGCCCCGTTATCCAAATCTTGATGGTTCTGTAGAATCAAGAGCTAAAGGACAGGGATATTGGCCAATCAGCTTTGGAAGGAGGCTGGTGGTGGGGAAGAAGCAACCAGCAGTTGCTGTGTTTACCAATTTCCAAAATGTAAATACTGACACCATCACTGGTGCCCTTCTACCTACACGCCATCATCTAACTCAGAGTGGGGAACAGAGGCTACCAAACTCACTGAATTTTAGATGAACATGAGGGGTCCTCTGGCTTCTGGCCTGAGGAAACTGGTGTAAGTTGATGTCATTAACGTATGAAATATAAGAAGGGGAGGATTTTTGAGATGGGAGGAGCAAAATATATGTTTATATTATAAAATTTTATTTATTTTTATAATACTGGGGTCAAACCCAGGGCCTCAGGCATACTAGGCAAGTACTGTACCACTGAGCTAAATCCCACCCCAAATTATAATATTTCAAGCTTGAATACTAGAAAGAAATTTCTGGTAGCCAGCAGACAACTAGGCCTGAAGCTCCAGAGAGAGGACTGGGATAGACAGACAAATTGTCGGGGCATTAATTTAAAGGAGTTAATTGAAACTATAAGGTCCTGCAAGTAAAATATAGGGTGAGAAGAGAAAATGGCCAAGTGTTAGTACCTGAGAGAAAAAAACAGCCAGTGGGACACTGACAATAACAATGGCTAAAAGAACTAGAAGAATTTTCACAACTTAGATAGGAAAGGCTTATTCATGACGTTAGGGTGCTGTGTGCCCTATCATGTCCAGATAAGGATACTGAAGGGAGGACGGTGGGTTTATTTGAGGTGCCTTTCTTGAAGAGCTTTAGTGGGTTTCCAGGAGCCTGAAGTTGATTGAAAAATGCAGGAGAAGTAAGTGGAAGCCATTCTTTCAGGTTGATCTGGAATATTCCATAGCTACAGGGTCTCAGGGGCTTCATAAGTTACTTAGCAAGTCCCACCCATCACATCCCTTGGAGCCTCTGCTCAGCTACCTTCAAAGAAGTCTGAAGAGAATCAAGAAGAAAAAAAAAACCGCCCACATTCTTGATCCAGCTTCAAACGAGCTGCTCTTGTTGGGTCTTTATACCCAGTGGGAAGAAGGAGAACTGGTACCAGCAGAACAGCCAGACTGAGGTCTGGATCCTAGGATTCCAGGAGGGTGCTAGGAAAGCTTAGAGGCTGGGGCATTCCAAAGTCCATTAGGGAGCCAAATGCCAGCAAGACCAAGTGTAAATATCCAGCCCAGATGGCATGGGGCAGAAGCCTGGCATAACCCCAGGTCTTGGAGTCAGGGCAAGCATACAACTAGAGTAGAGGCAGGACAAATAAGCAAGGGGCTGAGTCACCTGGCCTTCATGGCAGTCTGGCACAAAGACCCAAAAGGAGGACAGGCAATAGAAAGGTTTTCATTCTCTAGAAAAGCCAAAAGTGTGGCATTTCTCACAGCTTGTAATAGTGGGAGAAGTAGAGGGCTAGACTGGTATGTTTGCAAAGCCCAGAAATCCACATTCGGGTTTTCTAGATGTAGGATGGATCAGTCACCCCAAATCAGACCAGTTGCTTTCTACATACCTCACTCCAGGCATCGCTCAGAAGGAACTCACAGGAAACTCAAGGGAGGAACTGGCTCAAGCGATGGAACCTGGCAGCTTGGCTGGACTCATGAGTTTCTGACTCTAGTCAGAACACCTGAACTGCTATCTGAACTGCTCTGTACCCCAATGTGAGCAACTGCCAAAGTGAGCAAGGGGCCAGCTGGGGCTACACAGCCTGCCTTCCCTGATTGGGCAGCTGGACTTCGCTTGTGGCTCACTGGCACTTGGAGGGCTCTCCACCAAGGCTAAACCCTGCCTATCACCCGCAGGCCTTATGACCTGCCCTGGAAGGAGTCAGCTCACCAAATCTGACTTCCAGCGCACCTAAAGGGTGACATGAGATCCTACGTCCACATTGGTTCTTTGACATCAGAATGTTTTGTGGGCCTTACACCAAGCCTTGTTTTATCCTCAACCTGAGCCATTCAGCTAGGTAGTTCCCTGTGTGGGCTTCTGTACTGTCTTCATGAGAACAGGAATGTTCACTGTTTGCCCCATCTGTAACAACCACTGTACCCTGAAATGATCTTTCTCCACATTTTCCTTAATCTCATGAATTCAAGTGTCTGACTTGGTATTGTCCTTGAAGAGTGAGGTTCTAAGCTAGTCACGTGCCCATATACCATTTCTTTGTTGTTGTTGATGTTGCTTTTGGTTTTTTGTGGTAGGGTCTCACTGTAGCCCAGGCTGACCTGGTATTCACTACGTAGTCTCAGGGTGGCCTTGAACTCATAGCAATCCTCCTACCTCTGCCTCCCGAGTGCTGGGATAAAGGCATGCACCACCATGCCCGGCCCATATGCTATTTCTACTGTCTACCTACAAGAGACCAGATCATAGACAAATGTGATTTAAGAAAAATCCTATCTTGCCGAAAATATGTCTGATGCTAAGATCAGAGAGAAATGTTCCACCGCCTTGCTGAAGACTCCCCTAGGATGCTGAGACATGCAGTTTCTTTGTTCCCCTTCCCTCTTCATCAGCTGCATCCTGTCAGATTGGCTTTCAACAGAAGAAATGGGGTCAAGAATGCCTTTTTTTGGACTGGAGAGATGGCTTAGTGGTTAAGGCGTTTTCTTGCAAAGCCAAAGGACCCAGGTTCAATTCCCCAGGACCCACGTTAGCCAGATGCACAAGGGAGCACATGTGTCTGGAGTTCATTTGCAGTGGCTGGAGGTCCTGGAATGCCCATTCTCTCTTTCTCCCCCATTCTCTCTGTCAAATAAGTAAATAAAAAGTAAAATATTTTTTTAAAAAGAGTGCTTTTTTCTGCCACTTTGGTTTAATCCAGTGGTACACTCCAGGACAATTGTCCTCAAACTTGCTGAGCATTTAGGTCTCCTGAAGGGCCTTTAAAATCCCGATGCCCTAACTGCACCAGGCAGATTAGAATTTCTGAGAGTAGCAGCCATGGCATGACAATGAATAGCCAGTATCTCTATTTGTTGATGGAGCCCTTGCTGTGTGTTAGCTTCTAGGGAAGACTGCAACTCATGTGAGAGGCATGGAGTCGATCATTCTTCAGGCATAAAGTTTATAAAAGTCCACTGCATGCGGGGTCTGAAGTAAAGCTTCAGTCCACCCAGGGAGAGAATGTGCTTTCTTTCAAGGTTCCCCAGGGAGTGGGATGAGGGATGTTATGCTATGAAGAAGTAGTTCCAAGATCAGCTGACATTACCAACTAGACCAGTCATTATATTTATTTTGTGGTTTGGGTGGAACAAGTATTTGGAGAGTCCCAAGGACATTTTTTGGATAAGAAATATCTGGAAACTTTTGTAGATCAATGCGCCCAGTGGACATATGATCTATGAGATGTGACAGTAGTCAGTTGTCCTGCCTGCAGCCTTCTCCATGTAGGGCTTTGCTATCTGGAAGGCTCATTTCCAGGAGAGTCAAACTCCTTACTTTCATAATGTGACACTGTCCTCATTAAGTATCTTGAGTATCTTGAGTATCTGTAGTAATTATGGACTATCAACTCACTAGGAAATCTTCTCCACTTTTTTCCTGGTTTTGAGCCAGCATTAAGTTTAAATTTTTAGTTGCCAATCAATAGAAAAAAATGTATATATTTTTTTTTGATTGGCTGGGACCAGACTCGCTTCTTCTATGGACACTGTTAAAGTCTGTATAAGGCAGGATGTGTGGTAGGTCATCCAACATCTCTTTTTTTTAAATATATACTATTATTCACTTATTTATTTGAGAGAGACACACACACACAGAAATAGGCAGGTAGAGAGAGAGAGAGAGAATGGGCATGCCAGGGCCTCCAGCCACTGCAAACGAACTCCAGATGCAAGCGCCCCCTTGTGCATCTGGGCTTATGTGGGTCCAGGAGAACTGAGCCTCAAGCCGGGGTCCTTAGGTTTCATAGGCAAGCGTTTAACTGCTAAGCCATGTCTCCAGCCCCATCATCCAATATCTCTTGTAGATGAGATGAGGGAATGTTCTTGGGCAGAACTCAAGACCCATCCTGAGCTCAACAGGCCTGAACTACTTATTGATCTTCATGAAATCTGCATGACCATTCATTCATTATGCATGTACTTCACCTGGTGAAATGATGGGTCTGTCTCCATTGTATACCTGAATTTACTGTCATCCCAAACCCCAGCTAGCCACCATACCCTACAAGACCCATGAGCTATGTAGAAGACTTGCAAAGCAGCAAACTGTAAGCACCTTGGAGTTTGTTGCAAGGGGCTGAGCAGGTCATCTCCGTGGACTCTCTACCTGGTTTTTCTCCCAGAATGACCCCGCTACTGCTAATTAGGATGTTGGCAGAGTGAGAACTTGGAAGGTAATGAGGACCCAATGCCACACCCTTCTGAATCTAGCAGTATCTTTGATATAAGCCCAGTCTCTCAGCAAATACTCCTCCCCACCAACCTAACCCCCATCACCATCTCACATTCCATGATCTGAACAGGGATTAGCATGTGTTGCAGTCAGGTTCACATTGCTGGCAAAAAAAAAAAAAAAAAAAAAAAAAAAGCTTGTGGGAAGAAAAGATTTTTGGGGGGGGGGGTTACAGATGGGAGGGGAAGCTCCATGATGGCAGAGGAAAATGATGGCATGAGCAGAGGGTGGACATCACCTCCTGGCCAACATCAGATGGATAGGACAACAGCAGCAGGAGAGTGTGCCCAAAAACTGGCAAAGGGACACTGGTTATAATACCCATAAGCCTACCCCACACTACACTGCCTCCAGGAGGCGTTAATTTCCAAATCTCCATCAGCTGGGAACCTAGCATTCAGAACACTTAAGTTTATGGGCGACACTTGAATCAAACCACCACAGCCTGCATCATCCAAGAGTAATCAGATTGTTTTCCCTCCCCATCCCAGTCACTACAGAATGCATTGAGCTGCCTCTCAGGTCAATGAGGGGACAAAGTTGCTTTTCTCCTTTGCCCAGGAACAAATGGATCTCCGTCCCTACTGTTAGTCCCTCTGCTTCAAGGCTGCACCTCCTTTGCCATCTGGCCGGTGGTCACAGTGATCAAATTTGAGAGCCCAGTGTGTGCTTGCTGCTGGGCTGTAAGTGTGATGTCAACAGTCTGACTTCATTTCCACAGCCCTCTAGTGAAAGTGCTGACAGTCACATTTTACTGGTAAGAAGGAGGAGACCCAGAGAAAGCTCCTGACAAATTCCATGGGGCAGAGCTGAGATCAGAATTCAGAGTTATCTGACTTTAAAGGGCCTGCCAACCTTTCCCTTTGGAAAAAATTTTTTTATTCTTTAAATTAGCAGGCAAAGTGTCAAGTTTCCTTATAGTGTTTTCATACATGCTCAATTTTGGTTGCCGCCCCTCCCCTCTCCTCAGCTCTTGTATCCTTGTCCTCCATCCCCACTCGTACCCTTCCAGCATTCTCTCTTCCACTTTCAATCATATGTTTTCTACTACCCTGCCCCCCCTCCCTTAAGCCCTCTTTTTCCACTCTCATAGGCTCCTTCTAATTTCATGGCTTCTGCAATACTCACTCTCCCCATAAAGACGCATATATAAAAATTAGAAGCTAAGATTCACATTTGAGAAAGAACATGTGGTATTTGTCTTTCTGAACCTGAGTTACCTCACTTAACATAATATTTTCCAGTTCCATCAATTTTCCTGAAAATCTCCTCATTTCATTTTTTCTTTATGACTGAATAAAGTTCCATTCTGTATGTGTACCACATTTTCATTATCAGTTCAGCTGTTGATGGACATCCAGGCTGAATTCATGTCCTTGCTGTTTTGAATAGAGCAGCTACAAGCATAGTGTGTAACTACCTCTGTGGTAGGATACAGATTCCTTCAGACATGTAACAAGGAGTGGTATCGCTAGGCCATATGGCAGCTCTTTTTTAGCTTCTTGAGAAACTTCCCCCATTTGTGATCATGTTCCACTTGCTTCCTCAGACCCCCATGCTAGTGTAGCTGACATATTTGCGTTACATTCCGCAGCTTGCTCACTCCATCCTCCTTTTCTGACCTTGGAATGTAGTTATCTTTTGCCTCTTACCTCAGATTCAGTGGGCTTGTGGTCCAAGACAGACTAGCCAATTGGTTGAGAGCCAGTATATCAGCGGCTTCTTATTAAAGGAGACTGATATCCCAACACCGGGGATTTACAACACCAGCATATGAACACTGTGTAGAATAAAGATCACTCAACTGCCAAAAGAACCATTCCTTCTATTTCATCCAATCCTTCAACCTCAGGCTTCTCCCAAACTAGAGATTCATAAAATAATTTACCTATTTTTAAGCAACACATTCAAAGTTACATTCTTTGCTGCTAAAGTACTTGAGAACTGTGAGGTTTACTCCAAGGAATGAGTGAAGAATGTTATTCATGATTTGACTTTCATATGTTTTCAAAGACTAAAAACGATACATTAGTAGGCTTCGATCAATCAGCCTTGGAAGGTGACTGTCAAAAACTTTCACGTGAGTGGTTTCTTATATTTTCTGTACCTCTCTTTCTTTTTTTCCCCCTCAGAAATGAAACCAGAGACAAAGACAAAACATGGAGATCAGGGTCCTCAGATTCTCAGTGTCCAGAGAGTTTATATTCAGACAAGAGAAGAAAAGAGAATTAACCTGACCATTGGTAGCAGGGCTTACTTACTGCCTAACACATCTGTGATCATCAAATGTCCAGTGCGAAGGTTCCAGAAATCTCTGATCCAGTGGGAGAAAGATGGCCACTGTCTGCAGAACTCCAAGCAACTTGGCATTACCAAATCAGGCTCGCTCAAAATCCACAGTCTTGCAGCCCCCCACATCGGTGTGTACCGGTGCATTGCTGGCTCTGCACAGGAAACTGTAGTTCTCAAGCTCATTGGGACTGACAACCGACTCATTGCACACCCAACCCTCAAAGAACACACGCCGGAGTACACCGGGGTAGACCAAAACGAAGCCAATAGTTTGGGAGCCACGTGGCATAAGATGCGTAAGGTGTGGAATAACAAAAATGAGCTTTACCTGCACGACGGTCAAGTGAATAACCAGCCTTTCCTGAGAGCTCTTTTAGGGCATTGCAGCAATTCTGCAGGAAATGCCCCACCTTGGGAGTTTAGGAATAAGCAGCTGGAAGCTGCAGTGAAGCAGGGAGCCTACAGCGTGGACACAGCCCAATTTGATGAGCTGATCAGAAACATGAGTCAGCTCATGGACACGGGAGAGGCCAGCGACGACCTGGCATCCCAGATGATATACCAGCTAGTGGCTGAGTTAGCCAAGGCTCAGCCAGTGCCTCTGCAGTGGAGGGGCAACCAGGATGAGGTGTCTCCGGCGGCTCAGCTCCGAGGGGAGACAGGAAGGGTGCCCCAAAGCCCCAAAGTGAAAAGCTCAGGCAAGCTGACATTTAAGCCAAAAGGACCTATTCTCATGAGGCAAAACCAGCCCCCTTCCATTTCATTTAACAAAACAATAAATGCAAGGATTGGAAATACAGTGTATCTTACAAAAAGGACAGAGGTCGTCAATATACTATGTGACCTTATTACCCCCAGTCAGGCCACGTACACGTGGACCAAGGATGGAACATTGCTGCAACCCTCGGCAAAGTAAGTAAAAGAACAGTATTCCTCTTTGTAGAACCTTCCTGCTGGTTCGTTGTCTTGTAAACATTTCCAAACTCCTTTTCCTAAGAATAGGTCTCCACCTAAAAAAAGAGTCTGAAACGTGTGAGGGCACTCTCTGAGTTTTTAAAACTGACTCTTCATGCCTTCCCAATGATTCACACACCAGCATGTTAGAAGAATGTGTTACACATGTGTAGACTGTCCCTTTGTATAGAACTCATTTCAAAATAAAATCAATACATGGCTATTGGAAAAGTGAGCATACATGTCTTAATCTTATGTCATGTTGGAATTGGAAATCAGAATTGATGGAGCTCTTCCACATCTAGGAGGTGGTGGCGTCTCACTCAAGCTCACATCAGACCAGTGAGGTTTGCAGGTCTGAAATCCCCAGTCTTTCTATGAGGTTATTGAGAAACAGAGTCCCTGATGACTTCAAAACCTGGGCTTCAGGATCAAGAAGGAGCTACCATGGAAAGATTGATCTGAAGTCACTATCCATCATCACACAGCAGTAGATGACAAGGATCCAAGTTCTTTCGAGATGACCAAAACACAGTATGGTCACATTGTACTGTGGCCTTTATCTGTGCCAGAAAAAATGTCATAGTTCATTCATTTTACAGAAGATCAGTAATCATATGAACTTCTGCTTTTGTCACTGTCTTCAAATCTTTCCGTATATTCACAAAGGACTATAAACACTGGGTCTTTGAATTTGCATTTAAGACCTCAAATTCTCTCCTCCTTGCCTCTAGGAATAGTTGAGACAAAACAATGAAGTTAGTTTGCAGACCACAGGAACTGTCAAAACATAAGTTTTATTTTTTTTTATCATGGCCTTCTGTGCCTTCAACAGCAGAAGAAATCAAGGCAGAATTCAGAATTTTGATGAACACTAGGTTAAGGATTGAAAGAAAAAGAAAGAGAAGAGCTAAAATTTTTGTATTTTGAGCCTATAACTCAACACAATTACACAGTGAACTTTTAGAAGTAGAATAAACCTTAAAGCAAAAAGTTCCCAATCTTTTTGCACTCTGGCTCCTTTAAATTTAAAAACAATTAAAAATCCAGAGCTTTTGTTAATGTGAGTTTTATTTTTTATTATTTAGCATATTAGTAACTAATCAAGAACCATTAAGTTGGGTGTGGTGGTACATGCCTTTAATTCCAGCACTCAGGGAGGCAGAGGTAGGAGGTTCGCCGTGAGTTTGAGGCCACCCTGAGACTACATAGTTAATTCCAGGTCAGCCTGGGCCAGAGTGAGAGCTTACCTTGAAAAACCAAAAAAAAAAAAAAAAAAAAGAAAGAAAGAAAGAAACATTAAAAATTTTCTTAATCCATTTAGAAAAAAAACAGTAAGTCCATTACATGTTCACATAATAAATATATTGATCAACAATATCACAGTATCCTCAATTACTGACAACTGGTATTGTTTTACCTCTTTACAAATTCTGTTGATGTCTGGCTTCTTTCTGCATGTGTTATCATACATTGTTTTAGTTGAATTACATGATGAAAAAATTTTATATCATATAGATATGTTACTTGGAAAAAGAGGGATCTTTTTATTTTTTTTATTTATGTGAGAGAGAGAGAGAGAGAGAAAGGAAGGGTAAAGAGAGAGGGAGAATGGTGCACGAGGGCCTCTTGTCACATCAAATGAACTCCAGACACATGTGCAACCTTGTGCATCTGGCTCATGTGTGTTCTGGGAAACCAAACCTGGATCCTTAGGCTTCACAGGCAAGCATCTTAACCACTAAGCCATCTCTCCATCCCCAAGAGGGAAAAATTTAATACCTGCTTCAAATCATTGCATGCAGTTTTCTTTAATACTACACTAATAGAGTAAAATGATACACTACTTGAAATGAGGAATTTAAAGTCATATGTATGAAATGTTCTCACTCTACTCGGTGAAAGGGACTGGTGGATCTTTCCCTTTGGCTAGGTTTTTCACCCCTGGTAGACTTAGTCATATTATGCATTTGTAAACTACTGGCTTACTGACTTATACACTTCTCCCAAATATTGACACGTTTCATTATGCAATGTACAATAAAAATACATTACTTAATATCACTATCAGAAAAAAATCTTCAAGATTTAGTAAACTATCAAATTCATAATGGTTAATACTAGTTTTCCAAAATTCTATTTTCCACTTGAAAACTTAAATTTTTAAAAATATATTATTATTTATTTGAGAGAGAGAAAGAGAGAGGGAGAGATTGGGCACACCAGGGTCTCCAGCCACTGCAAACGAACTCCAGACGCATGCACCCCCTTGTGCATCTGGCTTACGTGTGTCCTGAAGAATCAAACCACAATCCTTTGGCTTTGCAGGCAAACACCTTAACAGCTAAGCCATTTATCCAACCCCAAAAGCTTAAATTTTATCATAGGCAAAACATATAATGTCAGTTATTGTAGTAGTCAGCCTCATGTCACTGAGATGAACTTCCAAACCAGGCACGGTTATGGAGGAAGGGATATTTATTGAAGCTTACAGACTCAGGGGAAGTTGCATAATAGCAAAAGAAGTTGGTCCACTTTCACAGGTCCAAGCAGAGAGAGAAAAGCCACAAGCCACCAAAAAGCAAACATACACACCTTTGGAAACTGCAGGCAAAGCTCAAGCACTTTGCATATCTTTAGACTGGAATTCCAAATCCACCCCCACACCTTAGGGAGGACTCTAGGATCCACTCACAGTGACACCTCCTCCAGCCAGGAGGCTCCAGATGTAAATTCCAATCTTTAATAAACTCCTGAATATATTGGGCGTCATCCATTCAAACTACCATATTCCACCCCTGGCCCCCAATATACTCATAACCATCTACATTGTATTCAGTCCAACTTCAAATTGTATTCAGTCCACATAGTCTTTTCCAACTTAAGATAATTCCAAAGTCCCAAGTCTCATCTGATATTTAAGATTGTCTCTTAGTTGTGAGTTCTGTAAAATCAAAACAAGTTATACACCTTCATTATATAAAGGCATAGAGTAAACATTTCCAACTGCAATAAGGCATAACAGGGAGAGACTGGAACAATGCAAACTCAACAACTATCAAGCAAACATCAGACATCTCTAGTTCAAGTTTGATATCATAACCAGTAACAGTCTCTGGATTTTCCAATTCTGCCCCTTCAGCTGGGCTGAATAGCCAGGGCAAACTTCCATCCCAGGCTGACAACCTTCCATGGTAGCCCTTGCATAGTTCTGGTATATCCAAAACATCTTTGGGTCTCCATGCAAACCAAGGTTCATTGTCCAATGGCTTTTCCAGCCTATTCATGAAGGTCATTATACCCTGCCTATATATTGTGTCTTAGCAGCAGCTCGTAAAACCATGTGCACTTCATGACCACTGCATGCGTTTCTCATGCTTCCAAAAACAATACCAGGTGTGCAGGACACAGCCAAATACTTAATTCAGGGACTAAATAAATCATAACTTTGAAGAGCAGCTTCCTTCTCCAGTCCACTCTTTTCCAAAAGAATTTGCATGTCTATCATAGTCTGTCCTCAGGCATTCTTTCCATTGTTTCAATGTAAAGTTCTTGGGCCATCCTCCTTCCAAATGCTAACATACTTGACAATAGTAGTTTCAGCAACCAATCTCTGTGCCAGTAATTTTCAACTTGCTTGAGTTTTTTCAGTTTAAAATCTTAAATCTCTCAGTCCCATATCTTTAGCCAAGCATATCAGTCCATTACAAATTTAACCTTGTTCAAACTCTCTGGGCCAGGACAGCAGAATTCTGTCAGCGCTTTTGCCAGTAGTGCAGTTCCAACAAAGTCCTCTGCAGTCTTTCCTTCCCCTTAGAAAATTCATAAGCCAAGCTTCCAAATGCAATTCTCTCTGCACTTAGCATTCTCAAACTCTCATCAGAATAGTCCATAAAACTTGACTTCCTGCTCCAGATGGTGTCTTCAGTTGCAAGTTCCAAGTCCATGCCCATTCCTCCAAAACAAAAGGTCCAAAAGATCAAAATCCACATTCATCTCAGCCATACCCCACATTATGGTACCAATTCTGTTGTAGTCAGCTTACAGATCCAGAGGAAGTACCATAATGGCAGAAGAAGCTGACCCATTTTCACAAGTCCAAGCAGAGAGGGAGAAAAGCAACAAGCCACCAAAAAGCAAGCATACACACTTCTGGAAAGTCCAGGCAAAGCTTTTTTGCATATCTTTAGACAGGAATTCCAAATCCACCCCACACCTTAGGGCTGGACCCTAGGATCCATCCACAGTGACATCAACTCCAGCCAGGAGGCTTCAGATGTAAATTACAATCTTTAAAAAGAGAACTCCTGAATATGGCTGGGGAAATGGCTTATTGGTTAAGGCATTTGCCTGCAAAGCTTAAAGACCCCAGTTTCATTCCCCAGTATCCACATAAGTCAGATACACAAGGGGGGACATGGGTCTGGAGTTTGTTTGCAGTGGCTAGAGGCCCTAGCATGCCCATTCTCTATTTCTCTCTGCCGCTTCCTCTCTCTCTCTCTTTCTCTCAAACAAATAAATAAATAAAATATTTTTTTCAACTCCTGAATATATTGGGAGTCATCCATTCAAACTAACACAGTTATTTTCCTTGAGTTGGCCAGTCTACTTTGATTACTGTATGCTTTTGCACACAGTGTCCAAGTCAAGATCAATATTGGGTATGAAATAGGGTTGAAATTCAGTGAAACTAGAAACTTTAACTTCTTCATTAAAAACATTTATAAATAAAATGGCCTTGTGTTTTCCAGCCCAAGGTCTCATCCAGCCTAGGTACCTGGGTGGCCCCTCCTGGCATGGACGATCCATGTATGTCAATGATTCCAAGTCTCATTGACTCTCTCATGCTATTAAATTGAGGCTAATAAAACAAAGGAATAACTTGAGGATTACGTCATACAAACATGTGCATGCTTATTCTTTTAACTGTTCCTCCTTAATAGGAATTTGACACTGAAAATTGAGCCCTACTGATAGTGAGGTTTGCAATAGTCCTTCTATTGTAAGAGTGTGTCAGCCACTTTTGTGTATTTAATATGTGTGTCTAGAGATCACGTCCTCCTCGTACCTTTACTCTCTGCTATCGCTCTGTTCTCTTCTAATCATTCCTAAGTTTGGTCATCTCAGGTTTCTGAGAACTCACTGTTTCACACTCACTGTGTCAGGCACTGAGAATGCACAGCTACACATTAGACTTGGCATTTGCTTTTGAAAAGATCTCAATCTAGTGGGATGAAATATATGTTTCTTCAAATAAATAAATGAAGCAGAGAAGGAGGCAGGAGATGACTGTAGGATTATGAGAGAAACTGCATGGACTCAGGGGGTAGGTTAGAGTTTTCCAGAAAGGGAGAAGGCCATTTCAAATGAAGTGAACAACATTACAAAAGCTTGGGGTGATGAAAGATTGTGAAATGCCATGGAAACAGGACTTCATTATGACTGGAGCACAGAGTGAGTGTCAGGAAATGAAATGACCCAGCAAACATCATATTTAGAGGCCAGAATAGTCTGAACTAAGATGTATGCAGTGGGTTGGCAAATTATATAGGTAACTTGTCCAGGTTTAGAAGCAGCTTCATATATCTTTGAGAGTAAATAGAATTAAAGCAGAAACAAGTATACTTTCTCATTTCTCTGAACAAGTATGTAATTAGTAAGTATACACTTGACCAACTATGAGTCTCAAACTGGTCTTTACATGCAGATTTTTAGGACTACCAGTGTCTGTGAAACTAAGGAACTCATACAGTTTATCCTTACTTCTTACCCGCGTGGCCCAGATCCACTGTAACTGCAGCCATCGCACCCTCACTTCAGCTGACTCCTTCACGAGGTGCTGGTGAGACGGTGACCAATTCTGCACCGCCTTATCCAGAGCTCACTCAGGCTGGCACTTGGATAGGAAGGGTTTGGGAAGAAAGTGAGGGTTTAATATCCACCAAACCACTAGGTCTCTTGGTTTGGTTTTTGAAGTGTGGCGGATTATTAGGGCTGAAGAGATGGCTCAGTCAGGGCTTATTCCACAAGCAAAAGCACCTGAGCTCAAAATCCTTGCTGTCCATGTAAATGCTGGGCATGGTGGTTTGCGCCTTTAATCCTGGCACTTAAGAGGGCGAGATGGAGGATGCTTGGGGCATGCTGTCTAGCTAGCCTCGTTTAATTAATGAACTTCAGGTTCAACGACAGATCCTGTCTCAATAAATAAGGCAGAGTGTAATTGAAGAAGACACCCGTGTCAACCTCTGGCCTCCACATGCATGCACACATACATGAGCCTATACTCATATGAACACACACACCATGAGTTCTATACACATACATATAAACATGCAAAAAAAGGTGTGGTTAATTGAGTATCCAGGTCTATGCACAAAACTTCATTCTTGTGTCAAATGAGAGGAAGTCTGGATGTCATTTCCTCTCCCACCTAGTTCTAATATGTAAATATAAGGCGAGAGGAAAACCTTCTCCACCCCCTGGATCTCTACAGTTTTCTTCCTCTAGGCAGGGGCTCCAAAAGACCACCTTGGAGGATGCTTGCCAGGCTAAAGTCTGTAATTTTGCATTCTTTGTTCTCTGTAGCTTAGTATGACTCTCTAGCAGTTACATATGTTACTTCAGTGTGTCCTCATTTTAACTGTCCCACAGAATCATTTTGGATGAAATGGGGAGGATGCAGATCCGGAATCCTACAAGAAAGGAGCAAGGACTATACGAATGTTCTGTAGCTGATCATCTTGGTTCAGATATAGGAAGTTCATCTGTGCTTTATGCAGGTAATAATCATGGGTAAAATCTAGAAGATCTATTTTTCCTTTTTCTTTTTTTTTTTTTTTTTTTTGAGGTAGGGTCTTGCTTTAGCCTAAGCTGACCTGGAATTCACTATGTAGTCTCAGGCTGGCCTCGAACTCACAGCAATCCTCCAACCTCTGCCTCCCGAGTGCTGGCATTAAAGGCATGTACCACCATACCCAACTAGAGTGTCTGCTTTTAACATGAGACACTAGCCCTCTAGAACTTGAATGTGATTTATAATGACCTAGAAGGCTTGTTCAAACACAGACTTTCTGATTCTGTCCCAAAGCTCTGGCTCAGTAGGTTTGGGGTGGGTTTGAGACCTGACATTTTTAACATGTTTGTAGGTTATGCTGATATTCTTGAAATATTTACTCTAAATTTCACATGCAAAAAAATTGGGAATTAACAAGGTAGAGTTTAGTTGGTGCTGTTTTTCACCCTGTTTGAAGTTCCATCAGTCAAGGAAAGAGTATAACTATGTTCTAAAGTTGTCATATTCCTCCCAGTTGGCATGTGTATACATACATGCCTTAGTATACATCTTCATGGGGGCTGGACAATGCTATTTTGTTATCAAGATGCTTCATTATTAAGGAACATTCTAGCTGGTTTTCGGTGTATGTAATGCCTTCTTGTGGCAAACTCATGCTCTGGGACTACAAATACACAAAAAAACCATTCCTAAACTCACTACTCTAGTTTCTGCCCTCTGTAGCTCAAATGGACCAAGATGAGAATGGGGACAGCATCAGGGGTTAGAATCCAGCCTTTGGTCACCTTTGTGGCAAGCACTTCTCATCTACGACTCTTTGATTTTGAAAAGTCCTTGAAGAATCTGAGTGCTTGCTCTGGCTGCCTTCCCAAGGCAGGGCCTTCTAGCCCTTGTTTCCTACCAGCTGTCCAGAAAACTCAGTTCCATGGCTCTGCACTGTGGAGAACAGGAGAGCTCTCCTCCATCATGAATCTGCCCTTAAGTCCATCCCCAAACAATCTTAGTTCCCGCTAGAGCTGACACGAGGTCCTCAGGAGCTATGGAGAGAGCTGCCAAAGACCCCTCGCTCCCAGCCAAAGCGTTCCTATCTTTACAGTTCTCAAGTTAGCCTTCCAACTAGCCTAGGAATTTTGAGAAAGAATGTGGCATTTTGTTCCCAACACATGACTTTCTTAAGAGTCTAAGTCTAGCAAGCTGTACTGTCTAATGTCTCTCATGAGTTCTGCAAACGTGATTCAACGGGTGAAGGAAATATGGCCTGTCACCTCCAAAGCGCATACAATAAGGTTAAGAGCTTGAAAACCGACCGCAGGAGAAGAGTACTGTCAAATGTCCTCTCAAGGATGTTGCCTCTTCTGAGCCCCAAGTGCTAGGAGAGACTCCTCTGCAGGCAGCCTCTTTCTCTAGCTCTACACCCTGTGTGGGCAGTGGAGGCTCCTGCCAGTCTGTGAGGTCCTTGAGGGCAAGTGTGTATGTCTTCTAATTCTGTGTTTCCTTTGTCCATCTCACACAAACTATGCACATCACAGATAGACAAAGTATGTTTGTTTCCTAACTGAATTCATGAGTTAATCCATTCACTAGGTATCAAAGTTCAAGGAAGGGAAAGTCCTTGAGTGAATTCTTGACTGTGTAGCTTTGGTTTGTTTTAATTTTGTTCCCATATAAATTGTATGCAGTTATTTTTTATACACGAATTGAAATGGCAAATTAGAACTTCTCACTCAAATAGTCCCGATACATTCAGAATAATCTTATAAACTAAGACTTTCTTCAATGTATAGAAGTACAAATAATATTTTAAGTAGGCGTCTTTGAAGTTAATTGTCTTTCAATAATAACAGATTTTCTTTTGAAAGTTGAGATAAAAATGTTTTAAATAATGTTAGAAGGGGCCTCTCTGAGCCATACATTGGGGGTGAGAAAATGGCTGTTGGAAGGGTCCTAAGATATTTCTCAGTCCTTCCTGGTATTTCAACTACAGCCCAAAGAGGAAAGATTAACTCCAGCACACATGCATATTGTTAGAAGAGACTCAACAAGGGCTAGAGAAATTGCTCAGTGGCTAAAGGCACTTCCTTACAAAGTCTGACAGTCTGAGTTCAATTCCCCAGTGCCCACATAAAGCCAGATGCACAGTGTCACATGTGTCTGGAGTACATTTGAAGCAGCAGGAGGTCCTAGCATGCCTATATTCTCTCTCTCTCTCTCTCTCTCTCTCTCTCTCTGCTTGCAAATAAATAAATAAATAAATAAATAAATAAATAAATAAATAAATTTAAAATGAGACTCAACAAGAATTGTGGCCCCCTACCCACCTGTCTTTGTCCAGGACATCTTTGTATAGCCTCTGAACCTTAGTTTTATTTTGGAATTGGTGTCTCAGCCTGGATTTGGCTCTAAAGAAAACCTATATCTGATGTTTTGTTGCCACATTTTTATTGAATATGCCTTATTGCACCTCCTTAGACATTGTCAAGTTATGATTATTAATACAGATAGCACTTCTGATCTTGTCACTCCCCAGCATAGCACAGCGTGGACTCTCGGAACACATGTGCACTGAAGAGAACCTGGACTTATTCTTTGGTCTGTGTGAGAAGGCTCAGAGAGGCTTCTCCACCCAGGATAATGTCTACCAAGGAATAAAAGGATGGGTTGAGAACTTATGCCTTCACATTCCTCCTTCTCTTAACCCCTGGTGTTTTGGCCCTGCATCCACTATCCAAGGCTGCACATCAGAGGCATCCCTATCTGTGGTGCCTGCTTTGCTTCTTCTGAAGTGAATTCCTTATTTCTGAAATTCTCAGAGTATCTATTCTTAATTTTGTTTATGAAACCAAAATATCACTGTAGTTTATTTATGGTTGTTGCAATGTATCATCATTGAATACCTCCATCCATCCATCCATCCATCCATCCATCCATCCATCCATCCTTGCTGTATGTGCATATCCCCATGATAGACCATGAAGGATACAGGGATGATCACTGTCTCCTGCTTTCAATGAACTCAATGATGTTTACCAAAGAGCAAGGCCTGAGCTTAACACAGTTTCCTACTCCCTTTGAATTAAGAGGCACCTGTCATCTTGTCTATTGAGAGAAATGTCACCAAACCAGAGCATAACCATCTGTCCGTTGTCGTGGGAGGCACCGTGGAAGCAGCTCTTCAAGCAACTGTAACAATCCACTGTCCTGTGAAAGGTAAGCCTGAACATTTCCAGTGGGAGGCTCAGGACTGGCTGGTTGCCAGGAGGTGACTTTGAGCATTTTAGTGTTTCACACCCTAGTCTGATGTGCTCAACAATCTGATTTTCAGTGTATCTGCTACAGATCAAACTCTCAAATGGGAGCTCATGCTAGTTCATGAGACCAATGTTTGAACAGAATGGCACTTTTTTTTTTTGTCTCCAGTGTGGACTGTGACTGTCATGCATACTGGAATGGCAAGGCCAGAGCGCTCTGCCCATGTGAGAGAATGGACAGGAAAGGGCACTTTTCAGTCATGTGGCTGTGTAGAGACCGTGGAGTCTGAAAGAAGAGATTTGTTGGAAATTGTATTGTGTCTTCCAGCTATAGACCAAGGCTGTGTTTGGCAAAGCCAGGTCTAAGGAGCAGAAATGTGAATGTCTTCTTTCCTGGACTGTCCTTGGGTGGCCTTCAGAAACCTGTACCTCAGCAGCTCTTCCTACTGTGTTTACAATTGCAGGCAAGCCTCCTCTCTAAAAAGACTATTTATTTACATATGCTAGGGCCTTGCTCATACTAGGCAAGTGCTCTACTGCTAGTCACATACCCAGCCATTCAGATTCATTTCTTCATCAATAAAAGTAACTTCTAGGGCTGGAGAGATGGCTTGCCTGTGAAGCCTAAGGACTCATGTGTGACCCTCCACATCCCACATAAGCCAGACACACAAACTGATGCAAACATGCAAAGTTGCACATGTGCACAAGGGGGCACATGTGTCTGGAGTTCGAGTTCAGTGGCTGGATGCCCTGGCAAGCCAATTCTCTCTCTCTCTCTCTCTCTCTCTCTCTCTCTCTCACACACACACACACACACACACATTTTAAGGTTTGCCTCAAAAAAAAAGTAACACTTCCAAGTCTGCCCTTGCCCTAATTTGCGCTATTTTGTCACAGTAAGCCAGGGATTTTTAAAAGTTTTTATTTGTGTGTGTGTGTGTGTGTGTGTGTGTGTGTGTGTGTATGCCAGAGCCTCTTGACACTGCAAACAAATACCAGGTGCTTGCACCTCATGGCTTTACATGGGTGGCTTAGGAATTGAACCCAGACCACCAGGCTTTGCAAACAAGTACGTTTAACCACCAAGCAGTGTTCCCAGCCTTCAATCCAGGAATTCCCAAGTCTTGACTGGGCCTATGATTCTCCGAACTGTAGATAAACAATATATTCTGCTCACTTGTACATCTGACAATGGCTGGGGGCTGAAGTGTTACATGATTATCTTTTAATCACTTCACTAAAGAGACTTATAAACCTAAAATTGAGATCTACTATTTTAAAGTGAATTTCATATATGCCTTTAAGTAAGTGTGCATTAATGATAGTATTTATATGAACAACTGTATTCCTCATATTTCTATGTATTAATGAGAGACCTGTGGTTGTAGCTGTGTTGGATGAATGTGCTCTGAGCTGAACCAATGAGCTTATTGGGGTAATTTATAGGAGCATGGGCAAGGTATTGCTGCAGGAGTATGGACAACTCAGCAGTTGCTCCACCAAAAAGCCCACCCCATCTGGGTAGCAACTCACAATAACTGCATCCCTGGAGCACATGGGCAGTTCCACCAAAAAGTCTACTTGCCCCAATTGCTCCCTGCTTATATGACCTTGCTTCAGTTCTCTTTGCTTCTTCTTCTCGTTTTTGTTTGTTTGTTTTGTTTTGTTGTCTTCATAGTTCCTAATGTGGGAGATATTTTGAAGCTATTTTGAAACACAAACATGGAAAGTATTCATTTTTTAACTTTTTATTGACAACTTCCATAAATATATACACTATACAATGATCACAATCCCCTCCCTTTTTCCACCTCTAAATCTTTCCCTTCCACTGCATCCTTTCTTCTTTCCAACTATTTTGATGTCATCATTTTATCTCTCCTATTGTGTAGGTAGCCTCAGCCACTGTGAGGTCAAGAACATCAAGGCCACTTTGTATTTGGAAGGCAGCACTGTAAGCAGTCCTAACCTTGGCTCTTACAGTCTTTCTACCACCTCTTTGGCAATGGTCCCTGAGCTCTGGAGGGTGTTATAGGGATGTCTCCCTTAGTGCCAAATTACTCCACTGTCACTTCTTCTCAGCCCTTTGGTGAGTTTTGAGTCACCCCCATGGTCACCACCAGTTTCTTTAGTCTTATGCCTCTCTCTTCTCTGTCCAGGATGGAAGGTTTCAATTTAGAGGAAATACCTGTAAAATGCCAGGATTGTCAAATTCTGAGTTCACAATAGAGGGCCAAGATGAATAACTTCTTGGGCCCAGGGTCTTATTTAGAGTCAGGGTAGGCTAGTTTGATTGGAAAAGGAGTGGATCAGGAGACTCACACTTTTTTTTTTTTTTTGGAATCCAAGACTTTATTATAATGGGAGAGAGGGAGAAGGGAGACAGAGAAAGGGAGAGAGGTGGGGTTGACTGCACAAGAAAGAGAGAGAAGAAGGAGGAGGAGGAGAGAGAAAAGAGGGGAGAAAGGGGAAGAGATGCCTACACCTGGAACAGAGAGCTGAAAGAGGGCCAGGAAGGGGGATTATGGAGAGAGGATATGTGCTGCTTTGGAGGGAGGATCCTTGGGTGATATGCAGAGGTAGATTTGGGGAGGGGTGGCCTTTCCCCTCCTCTTAGCCCAGGGGTACTCTCAATTATCTTCCCAGGGGGAGTTCTCAGAGTCCCTGACCTGGCATGGCCAGGTTGTAGGGGAAAGAGAGGGGGATGGGCAGGGAGCTCTGGGACTCTAACAAGGGTGACTGCAGGAGCCTTCCCTGCTGAGCTGCAGCACAGTGAAAATGGATGTCATGAAAGGACCCTGGAGAGCACTCGCCCAGCTTCCAGCTTTCCCTCCCCTGTAATGATCACTCACTTGCTCTGCTTCCATCGGCGCACCTTTGGCTCCAAGCACAGTGGAAATTTGCTAACCCCGGAGATATTGGTTTTCACTCTCTGGAATCCCTGCAACGTTTGGCCTATGCACACTCTTGACAAATCTCCCCAGCCTCCCAACTGGCTCCACCCACAAATATGTGGCTTTCTGGCAAAAATACACCTACCATTACAGAACAAGCCGGCATTCTGTAGCCAGGACAAGGAGAAAAGCAGAACAGAACTGTATAAATGCCAAGCCACAAATGTCTAAAGTTTCCTCAGCCCTCCACCTGCAGAGAATTCTGAAAAGTAGATCTGACTTCTATTAAGTGAAACCTCAATTTTTAACGTTACTTCTTAATTCCTAACTTTCCCGGTTATTTAAAATCAGGTTTTCAGGATCCATTAAAAGCATTGCGGTGTGTTCTTTGATCATCTCAAGGCAGGGATTATATTTGCTGGACACTGTCTTTGTGAGTAAACTTTCCAGCACGACCACTAAACTCATCTCAGGCTTAATATCTTATCCAGGTCCACTTAGAACAAGGGCTATATGATCCCTTCTGGGCCGCCTCATGACATGTGCTATTGTACTGCTGGTGGAAAGCCTTACCTGGTCCTCCTTCTTCTTCTTCCTCCTCTGCCTTCTCCTCCTCTTCCTCCATAAAGCTCAGGGTCAGATGTACCCCTCCCCCTCCATCCTTTAGCTCTTCTACGAATTGTCCCATCTGGTCTTTCTCTGCCTGGCAGTCACCCCTCATGGACTCGGACCACAGTCACTCATCTTTCCATTGCAAAACAAACTTGCCACTAGAAGTGTCCACAATCATTTTGAGTTATGTGCCATTTTCAACAAACCTGTATTGTACTTAGTGTTTTTGCACCTGCAGAAGCCATAGCTAGCTTGATGACCTTCGTGGAGACAGCTGGTACTGTCGATGTGATGAAGGATCTGAAAACTCGGGTTATCGGAGTAATGCTGTCACGATCTAGTGTATAACCATGGATGAGTCATGTATCTTTTATAGTGCATGAGTGTGTGAGTGTGTGTATGCGCTCATGTATGGGGGTGATGGTGCACTGCACATGTTTACACATGTGTGTGGAGACCAGAGGGCAACTTTGGGCCTCGCTCCTGAGGGATGTCACCCACCGTTTTGAGACAGGCTCTCTCACTGGCCTGGAAATCACCAATTAAACTATGTAAGCTGGCCAGCACATCCTGGAGCTCCTCCTGTGTTCACCTCCCCATGCCCACTATTTATTTATTTGTATGGTATGCCACCATGCCCAGTATTTATTTATTTGTTTGGTTAGTGTGTGTGTGTGTGTGTGTGTGTGTGTGTGTGTGTGTGTGTGTGTGTGTTTGTGTGTGTGTGTGTGTGTGTGTCTGAGAATTAAACTCAGGTCTTCATGTTTTTGAGGCAAGCACTTTACTAACTAGCTATGTCCCTGGCCCAGGTCATGTATTTTTCTTACACTCCTCTGGTTTGAGGAGATTTGAACAGTTTTAGATAAACATGTTCCATGTCTTGGTTGTACTCTTTTATTATTATTATTATTTGGTTTTTCAAGATAGGTCTCACTTTCAAACCCAGGCTGACCTGGAATTCACTATGTATTCTCAGGCTGGCCTCAAATTTATGGAGATCCTCCTAACTCTGCCTCCCAAGTGCTGGTATTAAAGGCTTGTGCCACCACAGCCAGCTTTGATTATATTCTTGTGTCCTCAAAATATATATCTCTATCTGGATACCTAGATACCAATAGTAGCCCTGTGTCGGACAGCCCCACCTTGATTCGATACATTGCTCCTTTAGTCTCTATTTCATTGATTTCTATCTTAATCTCTGTTACTTTGTGCCATCTGCCTCTTTGGGGATACAGGAGGGACTGGGGAGATATCTCAGTGGATAGAGCATTTGCATGCAACTCTGTGTGTCTGAGTTTAGATTACCAGGCCTGCATAAAAGAGCTAGAAGCTGGGCTGGAGAGATGGTTAAGGCATTTGCCTGCAAAGGCAAAGGGCCTTGGTTTGACTCTTCAGGACCCATGTAGACCAGATATACAAGGTGGTGCATGCATATGGAGTTCATTTGCAGTGGCTGGAGGCCCTAGCATGCCCATTCTCTCTCTCTCTCTCTCTCTCTCTCTTTCTCTCTGCCTCTCTCTCTCTCTCAAATAAATAAATAAATAAATAAATAAATAAATTATATATATATATATATAATAAAAGCTAGAAACTGTGATGGGCTTCTGTAATCCCAGTGTACCTACAGTGAGAAAGGAGGCAAAGACAGAATTTCCCAGAAGCTCACAAATATAACCATGAACAAGGAAAGACCTTGCCTCAAATGAGGTGGTAGGCAAACAGCCACCCAGAAGTTCTCCTCTGATCTCCACATATATACCTTTCATAATTGGGATGACGATCACTTTCAGAAGATACATATCGTAAAATTTCAAAGGATTTTCTCAAGCTGAGTGGTTTTCCTCAGAGTTAAAATGTTTTGGAATATATGTAAGAATTTTTTTGGTAGCTTGCCAAATTACCAGGTTTCTTTTCAGTGTTCAGTAATGCCCCTCTCAGGAAAGAATCTCAAGAAAATATTTGTGGTGCAGCAGGATTATATGGTTAAATTCCTAAACATAGTTTCATCACTCCAACAATTATTTTCTACCATTAACTTTTGGGTTACATTATATATGGCAAATTTAATGATAGTAATTCTCAAATTTCTCTAAGTCACAAATCCTTTTTGACCACAAAAAGAAAAATCTTTCCCCAAAATACATTTCCCTACATTTTTTACATATGATTTTCAGAAAAATAGCAAATAAAATTTGAGGATTATCCTGTTTTATGAACTGAACATTCTGATGCTTTTGACCATGTTCTAAATTAAGCTAATTTGTTTTTCTTACACTGGAATTTTAAATACATACTCTCTTTTATACTATACTTACCCTTTTGTGGAAAACACAATTAAGGGCTAGAGAGATGGCTTAGCAGTTTGAGGCACTTGCCTGCGAAGAACTGATGTTTGAATCTCCAGGTCCCATATAGCCAGACACATAGTGACACAAGCATGCACACATGTGCACAAGGGGCCACACGTACCTGGAGTTCATTCATAGCAGCTGAAGGCCCTGGCATATCCATGCTCTCTCTCTCTCTCTCTCTCTCTCTCTCTGCATCTTTCTCTCTCAAAATTAATTAACTAAATAATTAAAAAACACAAAATCCTTGAAATAACCAAACTTGTAGTGGGAAATAAAATCTATTCAAAATATCTTTTTTTCCACTCAAAAAGCTCCCTCTTACTGTTTTCTGGATATCATAGAGAAATCTTCCCAGTCTACTCTTCTTTTAACCCCATATTTTGTTAAACAATACATTATAGGTGATTGGATGTTCTGTCCATCTTTACACGCATTCAGTAAGCATCTAAGTTCAGTCTAGATTCCTTAGTGTGTAGAAATGAGTAAGATCTGGTTTCTGCAGTTAGATAGACTGAGGAATTATAAACATCAAGGTATTTATAGTATTATCAGATACATAAAGGAAAGACCAGTTAAGACTTCCAGAGAGTTAGAGAAGTTTTACAGAAGAAATGAATTGCAAGCAGGCCACTCTTAGCAAAAGCAAAGGTCATTTTAATCAAAAGGTGTATAAGAAAAAGTGTATAAACATGAGAGGGTCTTGCTTATTTCTGAAACCACAAGCAAATCTGTGTGACTTAAAGCACAGGCTGTGAGAGGGTGTGAGAAGAGGAAAGTTGGGAGGTATACATTGGGACCAAATAGTGAAAGCCTTTTAACATCATAGTAGTCATAAGGATCAGGATCAGAGTATGAAACAACCTGTGTTTTAAAAAGAGCATAGAACTTTCTTTTTATTTTTTATTTTTATTGTCAAGACAGCTTGAGAGGGGTAGAGAGAATTGTCATTCCAGGGCCTCAACCACTGCAATCAAACTCCAGACACTTGCGCCACCTAGTGGGCATGTGCAACCTTATGCTTGCCTCATCTTTCTGTGTCTGGCTTACATGGGATCTGAAGAGTTGAACATGGGTCCTTAGGCTTTGTAGGCAAGCACCTTAACTGCTAAGCCATCTCTCTAGTCCCCAAGCATAGAACTTTCAATGATGAGAAATGAGCAAGAAACAAAATTAAAGTGATGCATTGAAATCAACCATATTCATTTTATGTGTAGTCAGTGATGGCATTGTATGGCTGAAAACCTATGATCCTGCATTAGAATCTCATTGCTCAGATTCCCCTAGGAGAGAAAACATGTGTCTGACATCTGGAAGTGAATGTTATTAACTGAGGAGATGGGATGCACCAGGCTAGGGCAGGGGTTTTTTCATATGAATGCTGAATGCATCAGTTACCTTCTCCTTGCTGGAACAAAATACCTAACCAAAAGCAGCTTATGTCAGTTTACAGTTTCACAGGGACATTTCACAGTGGTGGGAAAACATGGCAGGAGCAGGAAGCTGGGTATTGCCTCTTCACAGCAGCAGGGCTGAAACCACAAGAGCAAGCAGGGCTGGACCATACCACCTCAGGGCCCACCCCCAGTGACACACTTCTTCCAACAAGGCTTCCCCTCCAAAAGGTTCTACAACCTTCCCCAACAGCAACACTAACTGGGGATTAAGTATTCAAACACGCCTATGGGAGACAGTTTACATTCACACTACCACACTGAGTCTAAAATGGATGGTGGTTACATTGTAAAGACAGAGGAGCATGCGCCAAGAGGCAGTGTCTCAGGAAAGAACATACTGAAAAACCATCAAAATTCGTGAAAAATAGTAGCTTCTGCACCTAATTCATGTCAGCTTGAACCTTCTGTGAAGTGGCTATTATCTTTGTTTTGTTCATGAAGAAATGACTCAGATCCAGGCAGTTACTTTCCACTGTTTCTATACCTGATCAGTGTGTAAGCTTTAATTTAAACACAAATCTGTTTGATTGCAAAGGAACTGAGCAGTGAAGGAAATACTGAATGTAGAAAGTGGGATGGGAAGAATGCAGAAGGCCTCACCAAAGGAAAACATGAAAGGAGAGGTAGAACCTAGGAATGGCTGGAGCACAGGGACTGGACCTCAGAGGCTAGGGCAATAAGCCAGTTCCCAATGTCAGCTGGAGAACTGTCCTCATTTGTGAGATCCAGAATTCAGCTCGGTCATACTGAGAGTTGCCAGCCAATGGCAGGCCAAAGTTCTACCCACTGTGCTAAGTCAGACCCAAGATTGATGGTGGTCTCGCCAGCCGGGGGGGTGGGTAACATGCTTCCACCACACTGCAGAAGTGAGGCTAGAACATTGCACACTGTGCACTGTTTGCCCCAAACCTCATCATGCCCATTAAAAAAATATTTTATTTATTTACTTATTTATTTAAGAGAGAAAGAAAGAGGGAGGGAGAGAGAGAGAGAGAGAGAGAGAATGGGTGTGCCAGAGCCTCTAGCCACTGCAAATGAATTCCAGATGCATGTGCCACCTTGTATATCTGGCTCACGTGGGTCCTGGGGAATTGAACCTGGGTCCATTGGTTTCTCAGGCAGGTGCCTTAACTGCTAAGCCATCTCTCCAGCCCTTCATGTTCACTTTTAGCAGATTAAAGAGACTTTTTTCTGAAATATCAGTGGATTCTTTGAAGATCACCAGAGGCTCTATTCCGAACGCTCTTTGAGAGACAATGTGCTTCTCATCTGAATATCAGTCTTAATTTCCCACTTGAAGAAAACATGGATTCCTACACAATCAAGTACAAAAGAAAATCTACAATATGGTAGCTGGAATATGCAAAATGAAAACCAGAAGAGCTTTTTAGTCACCTATCAAGTTGCAGATCTGTTCCCAAAACCCCTTGTGTGCTTACATACACTTAGTCTCCTCACATCTTGAAACATTCAGACCACGTCTACTGTGATCCAGTCCTATTGTGAACAACTGCTTTCATCCACACATATATATGCCCCATCCCTCTCTTTGGTCCCACTGACACATTTCTCTGCCTTAAAAACTTAACAGCCCCACATTAACATTCATTCTCTAACAGAGACAGACTGACCTGTAAGGTCTTGCACATTCTTATCATATAACTCCACATTGCTTTCTCAGTTGTTTCTTGACCTCTAGATAACAATGCACCTTTTCCTGATGCACCATCATGAGACCAGTCATTAAGCCAGTGATTTGCAAGCTATAGATTTCATGGAGTTTCATCAAAGACCTCAGTCTTCCCCTTGAACCCTACCTTGCCCTCTCCCTCTACACTGGGAGTCAATGGTTGACACCATATGTGCAGTGTGACATGTACAGTGACATGTGCGTAGTGCTCCACACATAGCGTCATGTGTATAGTTCCATGAATATAGTGCCAGCTCATGTTATTGTGTCTGATACGCATCGGCTCTTGACTTTGCATCTTCATTTCTCCAGGAACTGCTGGGAGCATTTTGGTATTGAGATAATACATAAAATAATGGCTATGGACACCCTT
The DNA here is from genome assembly GCA_036365145.1 of Orientallactaga sibirica. Classification (NCBI taxonomy): domain Eukaryota; kingdom Metazoa; phylum Chordata; class Mammalia; order Rodentia; family Dipodidae; genus Orientallactaga; species Orientallactaga sibirica. The sequence goes on along the minus strand of JAEOAD010000031.1, from coordinate 2,736,053 downwards.
TAGCCGATACATGAGACCGTGGGAAACAATAACAGTTCATCGAATATGACTGACAGTTACAGAGAACTGCCCAACCCCTAGTGAAACAGAAGCCCAGTGTACCCAGTGGTCAGGGATGATTACACCCAGGAAGAGGATTTGGCAAGACATTCCTCCATGTCACAAACAAACAAACAAACAAACAAACAAACAAAAATTTTAGGAGACTCTGGGGAAAGACCTTTCAGTACAGAGCTAAGGAATAGTGGATATGACTCAGATGATTATCAGTTTGTTAACATTGCTTCTAGAGACGAGAAAGTACTTCAACAGCTATTCAACAGAATTCTACAAACAGTAAAAGCCATAGGGCTTATATTTGGAATTTTAGATGTAGTCTCGGGATGGGTTAGCCTTTATCTTCATAAAGGGCAAAAGTTAACTCCAGTGGGACGTTCTTCAAGCTTCCTCTGCTGCATAGACTGACCTTGCAGCCGAGACTGCGTTTTATAGTAGTAGCTTTAGGATAATGTCTCTGACACTGAAGCTGTGAACTCTTGTGTCTCCATTTCATTTATTAGTGACAATTCCCTTTGCAGTAGCCTTCACTGTGTTCAGTGTGCCTCTTATCTTATAACTAGACAGCATCATTTCTTCGTGATTCCCTGGGGGTAATTAATGGTAGTTTAAAGCTTCATTTGCCCTGTGTGGGGGAAAATGCAGAACACTGTGAGTATTGAGTTGCTGGAGGACACAAACAAATAACAAAAACATGCGAGGGCGATACGTATTTATGTAAAGCGTCAGCATCTTAGAGCAGTCTGCATAGACCAAGGATTTTATAGTGTGGAATATTTCACGAGTCTTTCAAGGATGAAGGAAATTTGTTTCTAAACACTGACTGTTTTAAAGACGCCCTAGAGGTGCAAACTCTTTGCAACACATGTTTCACAGCCCCTCTAGATCTGAACTTCTTTTTTTTTTTTCCACAACATTTGCTTTCCAAAAACGATTTCAGCATGGTGGAGACAAACTGTTGAATATTTCAGAGCTTAAGTCTTGTGGGAAATAGCCTGTCTTTGAGGTTAGATAAATAAGTTTAAACTATTTCTGACAGTTTATAGCTGTTTCAACCGAGCAAACATCTTGTCGTTTTAAAGGATTACAAGGAGCAGAATTGTGTCTAAGCTTCCTCCGGCGTTTTCAGTTCTTTGGACGTGGTTACACGTGTGTCAGTGCTCTTAGGTGCTGGATTCATGAGCAGGTTTCCCCAGCGGTGGGGACTTTGGCTGTGCTTTTAGTCGAAAAGCTTGCCATGCACTGTGTTACTTTACGATACTCTTAGCACATGTAGAATGTCACTAACTGCAATCTCATCCTGCAGTTTGGGTCCCAGTGTGTTTGTCTCTGACCCCTATCAGTTCCAGAGTTTGAACATTCCCAAACCTTCTGGACCTATCCTCTCATATTCTCCGGAGCTTCTCCTGGCCTGGGCTCCATTGTGTTTGGCTCTTGTATTAACCTGTCTGGACTCTCTTCTGCCCTTCATCAGTCACAAGCAGAACTCAGCTTCTGCCATTCAGCAAAACATGAGTCAAAATCAAACATTGGGAAAGTACATGACGTAAAGCTGAAGGTCACGGCAAAGATATTCTATCACCTGGCGATCCTTGCTTCCTGGTTGTGCTCTCCTTGCTCCAGATTCTTCTCCTTGCTGTGCAGCTCTTACCCACAAAGACAGTATCCAAACCTTCCCAGATATTCTGAAGGAAAAGGCTTCACCCTCCTTAGAAAGCGTGAGTTACACAGTACAAGACGGTTTCCCTAGCCGTCACTTGTTCTATTCAATCTGCTTTAACAAGCCTTCTGTGTGTAGGCCACTGCTCCGCAACTCCTGAGGTAAGTGAATCTGGCTGAGTTTTGCCTGAGGCTTTGTGCTAAACAGAAGTACTTAGCTCATGTTAATAGACTGTTGAAGAAAGAAGCAGATTTCTCTGAGGAATCTTGCTCTCCCTTACCCTGTGAAAACCAATTTTAGCATTGCAGCAAAGCTTGGATCCTAGCACCTGGGACAGCACTGACACATAATGTAGACAAAACACTCACTGGATGGACAAACTCCCAATGAGTCAAGGAGTACGGGTATGCAGCTGACATAGTCGGAGTAGGAGTTGTGTCATCCCTATCACCAGTGATGTTCAGAAACGTGAGGAATGTAAAACAGCTAGGATCAGAAGAACTCATGGTTAATGGACCTGTTTCTTTGATTTCTTAGAGAGAGAGAGAGAGAGAGAGAGAGAGAGAGAGGGAGGGAGGGAAAGAAAATTGGCATGCCAGGGTCTCAGCCACTGCAATCAAACTCCAGGTGCTTGCGCCACCTAGTGGTCATGTGCGACCTTGCGCTTGCCTCACCTTTGTGCATCTGGCTAACATAGGATCTGGAGACTCGAACGTGGGTCCTTAGGCTTTACAGGCAAGTGCCTTAACCATTAAGCCATCTCTCCAGCCCTGGACCTGTTTTTTAAATTGTGTTTTGTTTCTAATTCTGTTGAGCAGTACATTCTGGTGGGATGAATACCAGGCTCCCAGAGCAAAGCATTCATACATTGATTCTAACAAGCCTAGCCCTGCATTTCAGATCCAGTAAGTGTAGAGTACCTTCAGAAAACATCCTAACATAAGTAGCAAGTTAAATTTACACATCTCTTGTGTATGTGTTGTGGAGTTCATAAAATATTTATTATTTATTTGTTCATACTTTTTGAGACAGGGTTTTATGTAACCCAGGCTAGCCTCAAACTGGCTATGTAGCTAGTGGAGGTATTACAAGCATGCACACCATGCCTGGCTTCCCGTGAAATATTTGAAGGGACTTCTGAAGTGATTTGCACATTTCTCCTTAAATATTTAAGGACTTTTTTTTTTCCTTCTTACCTTGTGTAGACCTTTGTTAAATTACCATATATTCCAAAATATTAGTGCTTTAATATAGGAAGACTTTAGTCAGCTCTTTATTGCCTGCTGTATTTGAAAAATAAAATTGGCATGAATTACCAAAAAAAAAAAAAAATAGTCAGACTGATATATTGTTGGGATAGAATATGGTTTCCTTGAGGCAAATTCCCTAGTTCACACATTTAGGCATTCAGCAAATATTCACAGTTCAAGTCTTTGCCAGGCACTATGCTCATGATCTGCTTGGAAGACCTGAGGCTGATGCAGTCATAATGCTGTGCAAGAGCTTGCATTACAGAGGCCAAATAAGAAAAATGATTTTATTAAAGATATAACACGTGAATGAATGGACAGATGGATGGATTTATCTCACACATACTTCAGAGCTGAAAGAGATCCCAAGAGATAATTTAATGGGAAGTTCTTTCTTTGCCTCACTCTTTTCACTTCTGAACATTGCAAGAATTTTCAAGACCTTTGGGCAATTTTATGTTCATTTCTGTGACCTTTAGGTTAAAAATACCAATACCTGATTTGCTTTCTAGTGTAAGCATTTAAAACAATAATAAAGTATAGAAATTGATACTAAATATCAACAGCACTTGAAGTAGGAATGTTGGTCTGGACCTGTGAAGTGGGGAAGAATTTCCTATTAAAGCCCTGAGTTACAGCGTTGCAGTTATACAGCAAAAAAAAAAAAAAAAAAAAAAAAAAAAAAAAAAAAAAAAAAAGGAAAGGAAAGGAAAGGAAAGGAAAGGAAAGGAAAGGAAAGGAAAGGAAAGGAGGAAAGGAAAGGAAAGGAGGAGCCGGGTGTGGTGGCACATGCCTTTAATTCCAGCACTCGGGAGGCAGAGGTAGGAGGATTGCTGTGAGTTCGAGGCCACCCTGAGATTACATAGTAAATTTTAGGTCAGCCTGGCCTAGAGTGAAACCCTACCTCAAAAAAAAAAAAAAAAAAAAATGAAAGGAGGAAGAAAGGAAGGGAAGGAGGAAAGAAGGAAGGGAGAAACAGAGTGAAAAGGGGAAGGAAGAAGGAGGGAGAATAAATAGTAGCCATGCCTCAGACTTATTCAAAACATTAAATTCTACTATACTATACCACATTAGGAAATATCTAAGGAAAATGTTACAATACTTTATTCTGTGTCTGGTTAAACTATTTTACTTGGTGACAAGAAAAAATTCTGTAATTCCCTATACCAGGATGTGGTCAACATCCACAATGAGCTGTTGATCAGAGAGACCTATTAGATCTCCCAAAACAAATAAGACAGACTTCTGTCAGAGCACTTGATTACCCACCAGAGGTTAATGGTAAGACCCTACTGCTGAAGACACCATACACTGTCAGCACAGATCATGGAGAGACCTGGTTGGAATCCAGAAGAGAGCCAGTCCCCAGATAGTTAGCCCATCTACTGCTGGAAGTCGCTACATGAGCTACCAGGGGAAAGTGGCCAACATCTATCCAAGCAACTCAAAGCTCAAAGTCTAAGTGACTCAGAAGCAAACAACCTGACATGATGCTCACACAAGTGCAATAGTGGCGCACAGCCATGGTGGGTAACTGCTCTTGCATTGACTAACAGATCCGCTCAGTGGAAAGGAAACCATATCTAGAACTGGGAAACAAGTCAGAATCATATACAGATAATGAGTCTGCTTTCCATTGTCAAGCTCCCGTGAATCTTGAGCTATAATAGGGTCTACACCCTTTAAATTCTCTCTAAATTAATAATGGTTATCACATTTAGCCAGTGCTGACTTCACTCTCCGCTGGAGAATCTGCTTCTCTTTTTCAGATGGGAGTTGGACCTGATGAGATAGTTTTCTATTTCTACTGTGACAAATTTCCACAAATTTGGAGGTTTACAGCAGCATTAATTTGTTATCTCACAGTTCTGTGTGTGAGTCAGTAGAGTGTCAGTGTGAGTGACAGAGGATGAAAGGTCAAGTGAAGGTGTTGTTGAGGCTGTATTCCTTTCTGGAGGCTCTAAGAATACATCTGCTTCCAAACTCCTTCCTGTTTGTGGTGAAATTCAGCTCTGAGTCATTGCCAGACTAAAGCTCCACTTCCTTGTTCCTGTCACCTGGAAGCCTCTCTCAGCCTTTAGACACCACCCACACAATCCCTGGCTCATTATCCCCTTCTTCCAAATCAGCAGTGATGGTCTGTGTTCCTCACACATGTTCAGTCTCTCCTCATTCCTCTTCTGCCTGTCTCTCCTACTCTTTCTTTTGTTTTACATCTAACACTTCAGTTCTCCTCTTCTGATTTTGAGGACTTGTGGGATTATATGAATCCTTCGAGATAATCTCCCTATTTTCAGGTCAGCAGAATAGTATACTTAGTTACACGTGTATAAACCAGTACTTAGGTTATAATGATTTTAATGAGTAGTAAGCAGATGAGAATCATGGGGTGGCATCTTTAGGATTCTCTACCTATGGCACTCAGATCATACAGTGCCACAGCATTAAAGATGAAAAGCCCAGAGCTGGAGAGATGGCTGAGCATTTAAGGCATTTGCCTGCAAAGCCAAAGGACCTAGGTTCAATTCCCCAGGACCCACGTATGCCAGATGCACAAGGGGCACATGTATCTGGAGTTTGTTTGCAGTGGCTAGAGGCCCTGGCATGCCCATTCTCTCTCTTTCTGTCTCTCTTCTCTCTCTCTCTCTCTGCTTGCAAATAAATAAATAATTTCTTTTAAAAAAAAGATGAAAAGCCCAAAGACAGAGTCTCAGATGTTAAGAACCTCTAACATTATCCCCAACATATGAAAATGTCTCTTCTTATTTCACATTCCTTTCACAGTGAAGACTTCTGAGATCCAGTGTGACATCCAAAGTGACCAAACTTACAGACAGGAATGAGAGCAGTACCTTCTACCCAATGTATTGCCTTCCCCACTCCATTTCTCCTCCTATTTGAGCAGGAATTGAGCCTTTTCCTTATCTTGAGTTTTGAGACAATATTTCAGTACAGTATTAGTCTTTGGTTCCTGTGTATAGCTGTAACATTTCTAGATGGAGATGTTCTCTAAAGCCACACAATAACTGCCCTAAGAGGCTTTAATAACCATTTGGCCATAGTGGCCAGAACTGGACCTGAAGTTCCAAGCTTACCAGCATTCTCAGCTGTGAGATGTTGCTAACAATGACCACCTCCCAGGAAGAAAGGACAACAGAATTAAAATGTCACCATGTTCTTGGAACATGTTCTGCCTACTGTAAGGTGCCTTGCACATAACATGATAACAATGGTGACAATTTTTTGTTGTTGTTCATAAAACCATTCCATGTTTTCAGAGCACTTTGGAAGGAGAAGATATCCCCCAAGCCATCTACCCAATACCATCCCAGACACCATCTGAAGCAAGCCCCACTCTTAAGAATCAAATGAGGGCCTGGAGAGCTGGCTTAGTGGTTAAGGCACTTGCCTGCAAAGTCTAAGGACCCATGTTCGACTCTCCAGATCCCAAGCAAGCCAGATGCACAAAGGAGATGCAAGTACAAGGCCATATATGTGCACTAGATGGCACAAGCCTCTGGCGTTCAATTGCAGTTGCTAGGGCCCTGGCATGCCAATTCTCTCTTGCTCTTGCTCTCTCTAAAAAAAAACATAAGAAGAATCAAATGAGTTTTTTCTGTGTTTCAGATATATAGCTCAGCACAATGTTTTGACTTACCAAGATGGAGGGGGAGAAATTCTTTCAGTCATTCATGCCCCCCTCTGTATCTAGGCTCCTATGATGTTCCTTACAGTCTCTGCCCCATTGATCACTACATAAAATTCAAACCTTCTTTTTGTTACCCAAGATTATCCTCCTTTACAAAAACATTAATGAGGAAAATCTGTTTCCAGTAGATTGTATAGTCTTCGTGAAGGAGGGATATTTCCATTGCATAGGCACACCCACAAAGATGGCTAGCTGATATTTTTGTGTGCCAAAATCTTCCAGGTGACAGCATCATCATGAGAATTCCTCTCTCTGCCTCAACCTGCCCCAGCTTCACCAACTCCTTTCCAACCATTCTCTTCACTTTTCCTGCTCAACTTCAAAATTCCCTTCCTTCCCAGTGTGGAGCAATCGTACTCTCATCAATTCCTACCCCTTCATCCTACACCAACAGATAAGGAGTTCCATGAACCTAAGGCCTTTATTTTAACAAGATTTCCTCATAAGGGTTCCCTTACAATAGAAATAGCCAGTGTCTCAATTAGATACAACTAACCCATTTGCTGACGTGTGCTCAAAACACTGGTAATTGTCACATGGTTCTGTGGCCCTGTTCTTAAAGGAATTGCCATTGTCATATTTGTTTTTGTTCCCAAGGTGTCCCTCAGCCTAATGTAACTTGGTTGAAGAAAGGATCTCTGAGTGACAATGTTTCCTTGCTTTTCAATGGATCCCTGTTGTTGCAGAATGTTTCCCTTGAGAGTGAAGGAACCTACGTTTGCACAGCCACCAATGCTCTTGGGAAAGCAGTGGCAACATCTGTGCTCCGCTTGCTGGGTAAGTGTCAGATTCTAGTTGTTCCTGCTGTGCCACCTGGAAGGTGTAGAAAGTAGAGACCACTTTTCTCAGAGTGAATGAGATGAGTATCACATGGCTTTAGCCCTTTCTATCAGTGCCTACTTAAACACACACATGAAATTCTAACTCCCTGCCATCCTAGCTTTTCTCTCTGAAGGGTGTTGATTTGGAAGCCATTCTTCTGCTAAAATCCTATGCTGGGACTAGAGAGATGGCTTAGTGGTTAAGGGATTTACCTGCAAAGCCTAAGGACCCAGATTCGATTCCCCAGTACCCATGTAAGCCAGATGCCCAAGGTGGTGCATACGTCTAGAATTCATTTGCAGTAGCTAGAGGCCCTGGCACGCCCATTCTCTCTCTCTATCTCTAGTAAATAAATAACATATTTTTAAATATTTTATTTTGATTTATTTATTTGAGGAAGATATACAGAAATAGGCATGGAGAGAGAGAGAGAATATGAGTGCGCCAAGGCCTCCAGCCACTGCAAACGAACTCCAGATGCATGCACCCCCTTATGCATCTGGCTTATGTGGGTTCTGGGGAATTGAGCCTCGAACCGGGGTCCTTAGGCTTCACAGGCAAGCGCTTAACCACTAAGCCATCTCTACAGCCCATAAATAAAATATTTTTTAAAAGAAAACCTATGCTGCAACATGAAATTCTTCACATTCTGCCTGTGTGAATCCTCCTGATGCTCCTGGCCTCTATTCTATGAGAGTGGTGGGGAGGCAGACAGACAGACAGACAGACAGATATCCAGTCAGACAGACTTACTCTTTCCCGCTTTGGAGCTCCTGAGCATATTGTTCTCCCAGTAAGAAATGCCCTTCCCTGACTTTATCAAACTGCCCCAAGCACAGAACTCACTAAATTCCTACCTGGGTGAATCTTCTGCTGTTTTTGTTAAATCTCTTCTTTCTCTGGTCTCTACTTGGTATCTGACACACATTGCTCTCCAACTGTTTTCTCATCTAAATTGCCAGTCCTTCAAAGGTAGGGAGGGGGCATGCCTGCTGTTCCTTTTGAAGTCCTAGGGAAACAAAACAGCTTGAATCACACCAGTGTTTTGCACTTAGAATACTTTCCCATTTGGTTAGTGGTGATGACAGAGGAAGGCACATTAAGACCCTCCTGACTTCCCAAGGGACAGGAGGTTAGTCTAATTTCCTCTGGGGGAGATATGGGAAACTCATGCCACTCATCAACAAAAGGAGGTGCAAATTGCTAGGATTATAGAATTCAACAAATAATACCCCTCCTTCCCTCCAGAGCTTGTAGTGAGTTGAGAGTTAATCACAGAAGGCGATTAGATGGATATCAGAGTTATTCTTCTCTGTATCTCCAGCATCTAACAGGTGTAAGTTCAATATGCATATCGTGAATAAGTGAAATTAAGTCACTGTGATATTACAATGTGATATTACAGGATTCATGTGAGAGAGGTGCCTTCGTGGCCTTTCTTGTTGGCAAGTTAGAAGGCCATAAAGACATGGGAGGTGGGGCCTTGGTTGGAAGTTAGAATTGCTTGTCATCCAAAATGCCTAGTTTTAAAAATTAGTTTGGGGGTTTTAGATTTTTTTTTTTGAGATAAGGTCTCTCTGTATAGCTGAGACTGATCTTAAACCCTTGATGCTACAACCACAGCCTCCCAAGTGCTGGAATAATGGGTGTGGGACACCATGCCTGCTCAGAGGCTTTGATCATCAGTAATTCTCTTGGTATTCAGAGTAGCGCAGCAGGGAGAGCTCCCCATTTTATTGGGGAAACCTGAAGGTTGCAGAGGAATTGGACTACAGTCCGAATATGTAGTCTCCTGTTGGCAGTGGTGTTCGGGGTACACCCATGGAGCCTCAGTATGGATAGGAACGAAGTGTCACACCTTCTCAAAGGACCTCTGTAATCATCTGAAGTCACTGAGCACCAGAAACTTTGGCAGTTCATCTAGGCGAAAGGTCTGGAATGAGTTCTCTTTGCCCCCTGCGAAATCCCAGCTGAAACCTCCCTCCTCCCCACCCTCAGTCCTGAATGCGCACGGTTGGCTCAGCTCTGCCCAGCACACCTCTTCTTTACAAAAGCCCCTCAAGCCAACCAGCTCACCACCTTGGCCACCTGTCTGAGGGATCAGATCAACACACTCGTCAGTCTCCTTCACCCCTTGAGCTCATGCTTCACAACCTTCCTCAAATCCCATGCTCTTCATCATGCAAGCGCCCCTGTAGAACGTGGCTCATCCTCATGTTCCCAAGGCTCCTGTAGAGGGAGCAGAGCCCTGTCTGACCTACCTGTGTCCTCCTGTCCCTTTTGGAATAGTGATGAATACATTTTGTTTTCATTTTGTAAGCTTGGTGTAGCAGTCAGGTTCACATTGCTGGGCAGAAAACACCCAGCCAAGAGCAGTTTGTGGGGAAGAAAAGGTTTATTTTGGCTTACAGACTCGAGGGAAGCTCTATGATGGCAGAGGAAAACGATGGCATGATCAGAGGGTGGACAGCACCTCCTGGTCAACATCAGATGGACAACGGCAACAGGAGAGTGTGCCAAACACTGACAAAGGAAAACTGGCTATAAAACCCATAAGCCCGCCCCCAACAATACACTGCCTCCAGGAGGTGTTAATTCCCAAATATCTATCAGCTGGGAACTTAGCATTCAGAACACCTAAGTTTATGGGGGACACCTGAATCAAACTACCATATTTTAATCTTGGAAACATAGGGATACCACATGTTAGCACAGTGCATAACTGTAAACATTCTAATACCCTTACACACACACACACACACACACACACACACACACACACACACACACCTCCAGAACTATATAAGCCTACACATAGAGACAGAGCATTCCAGTAGGAGAGCTGATTTCTTCCAAGTTGTTGTCTTTAAGAACACCTGTTGGGTCCTGGGGAGATGGCTCAGTGGATAAAGTGCTTGCTGCACAACCCTGATTACCTGAGCTCAAATCCCCAGACTTCATGTAAAAGCTAGAAGCTGTGGCAAGTTTCTTTAATCAGAGGCAGAGACAAGAAAATTTCCCAGAAGATCTCGAAAGGAGCAGTGATCAACACTGAGCCATCTTGCCTCAAACAAAGTGGAAGGTGAGGACCAACCTGAAAGTTGTCCTCTGAACTCTACCTGGGTGCTGTGGTACACTCATACCCTCCCTCACACATACAAACATATGCATGCACACACATGCCCCAAATAAATAAAATTAAAGGCCATATAAGGTTAAAGGATTATAATGAAAAATTTAAAATAGAACACTCAAGCTAGAATGAGAATTGATGGCTTTAAATTGTAAAAAAAAATGTGTCATATTTTGTTTTCTTAGAACAAAGAGGACCAGAGAATAAGACTGTATTTTCTAAGGGACAGAAAAAGCATTTTCTCCAGAGATCCAAGACTAGAAGCAACAGCAATGACCCAACAGGAGAAACTCTGCCTCAAGGTCTGGAATTAACTATTTTGGGATTTCCTGTTTGTGAGGCATGTGCAAAGAGGACTTAGCTAAAAGTATCTCTATGTTTTTCATTTTGCATATGTAAAATCAATCCTAGGCATTTGCCCAGATTACTTTTGTCTTGCCCCTCAGTCTTTACCAGGCCAGCCTATTCTTTTCAGAAAGAAGCAGTTTTTGAAAACTCTGCACTGAAGGAAACTGACAAAGCTCTTGTCGTTCATATGCGTCATTATTTGTGATGATAGAAATACTGATTTTCCAGTTTCAAAATTATTGCCAAGTTAGTAAATCTTAACAGAAGGAAGGTTTGCTAAGAGTCCTGTTTCATTTTTCTCCACACACACACACACACACACACACACACACACACACACACAAATGTCCTATACATACCAACTTTGTTACCCATCGGTACTTGGTCAGAAGGATCTAAATTAAGTATTCCAAGTTGGCAAAGCTTTGCAGAAGGACAAAGGAGTAAGGTAGAAGTGAGAAAATCAGAGGTTCTATAGTCATAGAAATCATTACTGATAGTTTTAGCTCAACAGTGGGTAGATGATGACAACAGGACGCACATTGTTAAACCACACAGCTGTGTCATTTCAACACTTAAATTTTGAGCAATTCTTCTCAGCTGCGGACTGTATTGTACAGAATCCTACAGGTAGGGATTCTAGGAGGTGCACCTTCTAAGAACCACCTCCTGAGACACAAGGAGAGTATAGAGGGGGAAATAATGTCAAGTTGTCAATCTACATTACTAATGCCATCACTATTTAGAGATAGTTGTATTTCTTCTCTTCTTTTAAACATAATGCTACCATTATTATGTGCACACTTGTCTATTAATTTGACATTCAATGGGATTTTCTGAGAGCTTACTCTTTCCAGGGCTGAGAATTCTGAGGTGACTTAGTTACTGAGAAGCTAATAATCTAGGCAGGAGACAGTCATGTCAACAGGTAGACTGAGGCAGGATAACAAGTATTATAATAGGAACATATCCAAGGTGCAATGGTGACAATAAGAAGGGGTGCTACCACTCTTTGGAAATATCATCTAAGTTTACATTGTGTCATGATATTTGTTTTGGGCAGAAAAGGAAGGACATTCCAGTAAGAAAATTAGTGGGCCAGAGAGATGGCTTAGCGGTTAAGGTGCTTGCCTGTGGAGCCTAAGAATTCATGCTCAAATCTCCATGTCTCACATAAGCCAGATGCACAGTGACACAAGCACACAATGTCACACATGTGCCACAAAGGGGGCAAATGTGACTGGAGTTTGTTTGCAGCAGGTAAAGGCCCTAGCATGCCCATTCTTTCTCTCTCTCTCTCTCTCCCTCTTTCTCTCTCAAAAATAAATAAAAGAGAATGAAAAGAAAAAAGAATGTGAAAAAGACACAAAGAAGTCTATGCCATTGTCATAAAGACCAAAAGAAGTTCAACTGGATATTCGTGGAACAAAACTACTTGTGAAGGTCAAGCTTTTGTCATATTGAAACACTGGTTTTATTAGGATCACCTACATTATTCTACCACTGCATACACAGACCCAGATGAGTACATGCAGAACTGTGTGTGCAAACACTCATATGTACACATTGTAGAGTATACCAACCCTTCAGTAGATCCTTATGTTAGTATTTCAAAGATAATAATTTATTAGTTTAACCAATATTGCTTCAGTAACTAAACTATAGCATCTTTCTATCCTCATGTTGAATAAGGTAATATTTATGGGTTTGACATTAAAATAGGAAAGATGGCAAGAAATGAGTGATCAAGTAAAAATATATATGTTTCATCATTGTAAGTGTTAAGAAGGAAAAATTAGAGTAGGGGATGAAGGAGTGGCTTAGTGGTTAAGGCATCTGCCTGCAAAGCCAAAGGACCCAGGTTCGATTCCCCAGGACCCACATAAGCCAGATGCACAAGGGGGAACTCACATCTGGAGTTCATTTGCAGTATCTAGAAGCCTGGCGTGCCCATTCTCTTTCTCCCTCTTTCTCTGTCAAATAAATGAAAAGAAAGAGAAATTAGAGAGATGGGGTACCTAATGCATGCTGATGACCATTTTAGTGAAGATAGTCAAACAGGCCTGTAGGAGAGAAGATCCTTGAGCCCCTTGATGGATGAGATGGAACCCTTCATGCAGTTGGATGAGGAAGGAGCATTTCTGGCAAGGGAAATGGTGCAAAGAGTGGACAATGAGCAAGCTGAAGTGATCAAGGTACAGAAATAAGGGGCAGAATGGACAGTGAGCAAGCTAAAGTGATCAAGGTACAGAAATAAGGGGCAGAGTGGACAGTGAGCAAGCTGAAGTGATTAAGGTACAGAAATAAGGAACATGTAACTAGGATGCAGGAGGGGAAGGAAAAAGGATATAGATGAGTATGTAGAACTACTGAAGACCAACTCATCCAGGGCTTCCAGGACAAGTTAAAGTCAATAGTTATACTAAAAATGTGTGCGGCTATTGAGGAGTCCCATATGCGAGTGTCACGATATGATCTCCTTTTCAAATGCAACTGGGAAACATACTGACAGAGCATATGTCTAATGAGGAACTCAGACGTAAACCATGTGAGGAACACCTACAACTCAACAGTGGACAGCAACCTCCACTACAAAACACTGGACACAAACATTTCAACAGACACTTTGCCAAAAAATGCTATACAGTTGGCATTTGGGAAATGAAGATCAAACCACAATGAGATACGATTTCACACCTACTGGAATAACCAAATTTCAGGAAGAATGTTAAGCAACACGAATAAAATGGTAGTGAGAAGACCACTATGAAAAACTACTGGAACTTTGTCATGAAGATAAATTTCCACCTATCCGAGACTCAGCTATCCCACTCACAGTTCTTTATGCAAGCAGAATGAAAACATGCTCACACAAAGATTTGTACAAGAATGTGCAGTCTTGTTCCTGATTACTGTAGACAGGAGAATGAATGTTTAAAGACTTCAGTACTTTCAGGAATGGTATATTACTCAGTAATAGCAGGATAAAGTACTAGTATGTACAATGGTATGAGTAAATCTCAAAAATATTACACTAAGTGAAAGAAGCCAAGTACAAAAGCACGTGTCACAATGACGTCTATGAGGAGGGAAAGCCAATGTATACTGATAGAAAGGAACAAGTGATGGCCTGGGAGCAGATTTGATTGGAACGAGGCAAAATGAAACTTTTGGGGTGTTAAAAATATTACACACTTTGCTTGGATCATGGTTCTGTAAGTTCGTACAATTGTGAAAGTCATGAAACTGCACATCTGAGCATTTTATTGTATATGAATTATACTTTAATAAAAAAAATCCCACATTTTTAAAGAAATGCACATGTGTCCTGCCCTGAGCTGTCAAAGTGTCCTTATGAAATGTGGCAGAATAGAGCCTTGGTGTTAGATACATGTGGGTTCCAGTGCAGCTAACAGGTAACAGACCTTGGCAAGTCATGTAACTGCATTCAATTTCCACCTCTACAAATAACAATAAAAATATCGACCTCAAACAGGACCAGGAAAGGTAAATGAAAAATAGATTATAAAGTGTCTAACCCAGCACCTGCTCACCTGGGAAGTTCTCAATACACAGCCATCTTAAGCATAATCCTGAGGGGCTGACTGAAAATATGTTTTATGGTTCTGTTCTGCAAATGATGCCATGGGCAATTTAAGAAAAAAACTCAGAAAGAAAAAAATGGAAAACAATAAGTTAAAGAAATCACCCCGCTATATGAGAGAGCCTGTGGACACAGCTGGTAACTATCAATTACTTGAGCTTATTCTGGGGAAATCTGGCACTTTCTGTGATCCTGCACAAAGCTGTCATCATGTCCTACCTCATCTCTTACCAAGTGTTGGCAGGGAAAGGAAACAAAACAAACAAAACAAAAAAAAAATAACTGTGATTTTTCATCTCTTCTTACCTTTCCAGATGTCTCTGTAACAAATTATTTATGCAGTTTCTACAAGTTTTGGTTAAGAATTAATGGAAAAATCGGATAGGACTCAAATATATCTCCCACCTTACTGCATGATCCCTGCTCCCTGGTCCTCCTGCTGCTCAATTATCTTCTGACTCTGCCGGGGCGGGCGCGTTTTCGGGATAGGAACCACGTGAGAGGAGCTCCTGGAGGAGATTGCCCTGTCCTGTTGGCTCCGCTTGAAGAATGCGCAGAAGGGCTCCTCCCCTTTCCTTCTCTGTCCTCCCTCCTGCCTCTCTCTTGGGGTTTTCTGGCAGATCTAGCTGACCTTCAATGGCCTTCTCCCAGGCTGTGGTCCAAGGACCTCATTCAGGCCACCATTTCCATTAGTGATTACAACAGTTGAGGGAAGGGACGATTTAAAGGACCCTTAGACTATGCGATGGCCTTCTCTGTGTGTGTGTTAGTGCTTGAAAGCACCAACAGACAGCTAACCACTGAACAGCTCGTGGTGGTCCTTGGTCCATTGCTTTGCGGGCATCCTAATTTCTTATTTGAGGTGGTCCTGATATTTCATTTCCTTTGTGCAGAGCCGCTTTGGGAGCATCGTAACTGGACATATTGTTCGGCCACATGTGGCCCTTCGGGAGTCCGCATTCAGAGGCCCCATTGTGTGATGGCCAACGGACAGGAAGTGAATGAAGCCCTTTGTGATCCCTGGCAGAAACCACTGGCTGGGTTTCAGCCCTGTAACACCCAGGACTGCCCTGCAAGGTATGTGTAGTCCCTCTCTTATCTCATCAGAACATGGATTTTGTTTTGTTTGAAGAGAAATAGTAATTTGGTGCAATAGCTCAACATTACAGTTTACTTAGAACTCAGTCTGTTCCCGCCATTCTACTAAGTGCTTTGTACTACTTGTTTCCCAGGAGCCTATGCGGTAGATGTGAGTTTCCTATTCAGATGGGAAAACTCCCCTCCCAGACCTGCTTCCAGCATTCACAGTGCTATTGGCTCCTAAGATTGTGGGAGACAGGGTTTATGGCTTTACCTAGGAGGGAATGAGGTGGTTTCAGGGACGGGGCCACTAGTTAAAAACACAGTGCCTTAGGCTTGATCCCTGGAAGTTAAACCATGAATAACTTTAGTATGTAATAGATGATACAAATCAGTAATTAGAAAAGAAACCCCATCAAACCTGACCCATGGCAGTGCTCCAGATCTGTGGCAGTATCGCGCACAGCACCCCTCCCCCCACTTACCTCCATGAGTGCAAGCCCATTCCCCGTTTACCACTGGAATACGGGCTCTTCTCCTTTCTCACAGGGACACCGGTAGCCTCCTGCTGACTGTCTCCCTCCCTTGAGTACTGTCTTTCTTCCATGGAATAACCATCTGTTAAGACAAATTTATCAGGATGGTTCTTTGCTGAAAACCTTTCAGTGCATTCTTAGCGTTCTGAGAGCCGGGCGTGGTGGCGCACGCACTCGGGAGGCAGAGGTAGGAGGATCGCCGAGAGTTCGAGGCCACCCTGAGACTACATAGTTAATTCCAGGTCAGCCTGGACCAGAGTGAGACCCTACCTTGCAAAACCAAAAAAAAAAAAAGATAAAGGCTGAAACCCCTGGCCTTGTGGCTGAATCTGTCTTATCCGTCCTTTGATCCCCATTACCTAATACAGCAACAGCTTCCAGCCTTGGTGATGACTGGATACCTGGTCAATGAGGCAGAGTCACAGTGCAAACCCAGCACTTCCCCTGGGGCATGTTCTTATAAGGGCTGTCAGTATTGCAGGCAGCCTCACTGCCGTGTCTTTTAATACCAACTGTAACTTCTAAATGGGAGATCTCACACTAAGTGTCACCCCAGGGACAGCATCAAGCTTAACCTACAGTAAGAAAGGAATTTGAGCCAAAAATCTGCTCTATGTTAGTTTTTGATTTTCACAAAGTAGAAAGAAACCACATTGGGAAATTCCTTAACATCCTTGTTATTAAATATTCTTTAGCCTTTACACACTTTTAGAACAAGTATTGTCATATGCTGTCATACCTGATAGGAGCCATAGAGTTCATCTCATCCTACAGATACTCCGTGACATTGCTGTGCCATGGCCCTTCTGATATTATGGAGAAGTGTCTTCTGCCCATCTCTCTCTCTCTCTCTCTCTGTCTGTCTGTCTCTCTCTCTCTCTCCATATATATATATGCATATACACACGTGTGTTTATTTCTAGAACCAGATTTTTCATTATATTTCTTGTGGTGCTAGGGAATGAATTCAGAGCCTTACTTTGCACACACTAGGCAAATGTTCTACCACTAAGCTACAATTGTGGCCCAAGGTTTTTAAATCTCATCAAATTAAAATATATTTTATTAGAGAGGAAGCTAATTATATTGAAATGAAATATTTTAATGTGTATCATAGTAGCAGATTTGCTTCTCTATTGACATGATAAACAGTAAAGTCCAGTTGTACTTTTGTCTTGAAATGCTGCAAGTCAGACGTGTATTGAGATATCTACCACAGTTGTAATGTGATAAGAAAACACCTACGATTGTTGTTAGTAACAAAGCCACAGCTATCACCTCCATCCCTATAGTTGTGGCCTGTGTCTTTACTGTTGAAAGAAAGACTAAATGTCATTTAGATTTCATGACTGAGTGTGTAGTCAATCTCTTGGATGACCATGAACTTCAGAGTAGAAACCTCTCTGCAGTGTCAGCTGTAGCTTGGCATTCTTTGATGATAAAGCACTTCTGAAGCTTTTAAACTCTATGTTCAATCTCCTGCAAACATTACTGCGTGATAAATCTAGAATCCACTCTGTAGACAGGTTAATTGTGTGGCTATAGCCAATTTATCTAATTTCCTACAAGAATAGAAAGAACATGGGAAGAGGTATGTAAGAGAACATGTAAGTATTTCTTAGTGGACACAGCACACTGATGATTTAGAAATATTTTGCTCCATTTGGTCTCAATGAATTTACATCTAACATTTTAATTTATTTATTTTATTTTATTGTAGAGAAAGTGAAACAGAGAGAAAGACAGAGAGAGAATTGGCACACCAGGGCCTCAGCCACTGAAACCCAACTCCAGACACTTGTACCACCTAGTGGGCATGTGAGACCTTGAGCTTGCCTCACCTTTGTGTGTCTAGCTTACATGGGATCTGGAGAGTCAAACCTGGGTCCTTAGGCTTCACAGGCAAATACCTTAACTACTAAGCCATCTCTTCAGCCCACATCTAACTTTTTGGAGCAGAGGCAGAGGCAGGAGGATCCTGAGTTCAAGTTCAGAGTGGGCCATGTAATTAAACCCTGTCTCAAAATAGAAGAAAAAGATGATGACATCAAATTAAAGGAAAGACTAATGGAGAAAGGGAGGGGATATGATGGAGATTGGTGTTCTAAAGTGGAATGGGAGGAGGGGAGGGAAATATCATATGTTTTTGTATGTAAGTATAGAAGGTGTCAATAAAAAATTAATTAAAAAAACACAAACAAGAAAGAAAAAAGTTCACATTTTGGAAATTTCCACCTGATTTGGCCCTTTGGGACCACACAATGACAGCTGTCCATAAACCTGCAGGTGGATCTACCCATCCCTGTACTGGCCGTCTCCACATGGTGGCTCTGATGCTCCCTGAGTAAAGGGGAGTAAAGGAGGCTGGCAGTTATCTGTGCTGCTGCCCTTCCTGTAGAGATGCCACTGCCCTGATGCCACCATGGGGCTTGGGTCAAAGCGTTCATACCCTTCCTTACTAAGGCCCTGTAGTTTTTGCTCCCAGGTGGTTCACGAGTGTGTGGTCAAAATGCTCTGTGTCTTGCGGTGAAGGATTCCACAGTCGGCAAGTGACGTGCAAGCAGACAAAAGCCAACGGGACTGTGCAGGTGGTGTCCCCAAGGGCATGCATCCCTAAAGACCGGCCTTTGGGGAGAAGACCATGTTCTGGTCGCCCCTGTGTTCAACAGGTCATCGATCCAGGGAGCCAGGTAACTGCGTGGGTAGACAGGACTAGCTGTGATGGTCACTTTGTTAATAGTAAACTTTTTATTAAATTTTTGGAGAAAATCTTGTTGCTCTATAACATGACTGCATAACTCTGACTTCAAAGTCTCCACTTGGAAACTACAGTTTCTGTCTTCCAGGGCAAACGTGAGCCAAGTTTAGGACCCTTGAATGCAGTTGCACAATGACAGAAGCTTCAAAATGGATCCTTTTCGGGCAGTGGGAATAAGAACAGCCCTTAAAAAGAAGAACACTAATGATAGTTGTACAAAAATCTAAGAATTCAAGCCAGGCGTGGTGGAGCATGCCTTTAATCCCAGTACTTGGGAGGCAGAGGTAGGAGGATCGCCAAGAGTTCGAGGCCAGCCTGAGACTACATAGTGAATTCCAGGTCAACCTAAGCTAGAGTGAGACCCTACCTTGAAAAACCAAAAAAATGAAAAAAAAAAAAATCTAAGAATTCCCATTCTAAATGCCACATTGAATTCAATTAGAATAGAAAGCACACCTGTGATCCCAACATTCAGGAGGCAGAGGCAGGAGGATCACAAGTTTCAGGCCAGCCTGGGCTGCATAGTGAGTTCCAAGCCCATTTAGGGTACCTAGAGAAATCCTGTCACAAAAAATATGAAAAAAGTGCTTAGGAAAATTGTTTTCAATATATAGGAATGCATACAGAAAAATATAACACATTATTAAATCATGAATGAGAAGTTGGACAAGTAAGAGATCTGTTATTTTGCTGAGTAGAAAATTTCAGTACCATAAAGACATCCACTCCCTTAAATGGATTCATGCATGTAATACTATTCTAATTAAAATGGTAGAATATTTCTCTGGAACTTAATGTAGTTCTGACATTTATGCTCAGAATAAAACGGACAAGTAACTTTTAGAAAAATAAATTTTTGGAAGCATAGAGAAAGCCTTCATTATTCTATGTGAAGCATGATGCACAAATTGGTGAGCAAAATAGTTCATAATTAAGGTAGGAATCGGCATTGGATACGAAGTATAACTCTAGCACATAAAGAGAACCATGTTGTATGACTTTCAAGTTCAAGGATAGCAAGTCAAGTATTAAAAGTGGTTTAAAATAAAATGAGATGGTATAAAACTAAAAAAAAAATGTTTTTCAGAGAAATTAAAGAAAACATGAATAGATAGAAGGATTCCCTATGTTCATGACATACCATTACTAATGACAAGGCACTCTAAATTTATGTAAAGAGTCACAGAACTGCTTACCAGAAATTGACAAACTGATCCTAAAAATCATTTGGAAGTATAAATGATTCAGAATAGCCAAAATAATTTTTAAAAAGAATAAGTTGAAGGACTCAAACTTTCTCATTTCAAAATAGTGATAATCAAGACAGTTTTTCTAGCTCCAGAGAAACACATATAGCACTGAAAGAGAATAGAATCCAAAATCAAACCAACTGATTAGCTGTAAGATTGACAGGATCATTCCATGAAGAAGAGATTAGGTTAAAAATGCTTAGGCCCTTAGTGAGGCACCTGTGAGTGTGTGTCCATGAGGGCATTTCTAGAGAGGAATCACTGGGGGGGGGGTGAGGTTTGCCTTGAATGTGCACAGCACCATCCCATGGACATGGGTC
Organism: Orientallactaga sibirica; assembly: GCA_036365145.1. Taxonomy (NCBI): domain Eukaryota; kingdom Metazoa; phylum Chordata; class Mammalia; order Rodentia; family Dipodidae; genus Orientallactaga; species Orientallactaga sibirica. Next base: position 2,715,526 of record JAEOAD010000031.1, on the reverse strand, counting down.
CCAGAATAAATAACAAGGGAAAAAAGCAAGCCAGCAGAGCACCAGCATTTGCCTTCTCTGCTTCCTGATCCTCTGAATTGTGAGCGAGTGCCTGCCGCCACAGCTGTGAGCATGCGCCATTTCTGCCACCATGCCTTCCCTGCTATGCTTGACCCCTGATACCTAAGCCACAGTAAATCTTTCCTCTCTAAAGTTCTCCTTGTAAGACATTTAGTCCCAGCAATGAAAAACGTTACACACACTTTTTTACTTGAGAACTTTATTGTATGAGCATATTGCATGTTGGTCATAGTCCCATAGGGTTATACTCCTAGGTTTGCTCCCCCTGGCTCCATTCCACTGAGGGTCCTCAGTAGAGTTATCAGATCTCGCTGTGGGGTCGTGAATGCACCAGTCAGTTTCTGTGGGGAGGGACAAAACCTCAGAGTAACCTTTCCCACCATATGGCTCTTACATTCTTTCTACCTTCTCTTCATGTTATAAGTCTTCTTTGGTGTTGTGCTCTCCATGGCCTCTGGTTTTCTGCATTGATGAGTTTTGAATCCCCTCGGTATCTACTGCCATCTCCCTGGAGGTGGTTCTCAGGCTAGCAATGAGAGCAGCACTCACATTTAATCTGCCACTTCCTCAGTAATGTTTTCTGGGCCCTGGAAGATGTGGCAGAGATGACTCCCCTCACGCTAGGCAGTTGGCTTTCTTTTTTTATCATACTGATGGGCCTTGGATCTCCCTGGTATTCACTGCCATCTGTAAAAAGCAGATTTTCTAGCCAAGAATGATAGCAGCATAGATCAAAGACATAGACATTGAAAAGACTTTTTCCCCCTTTGGTTTTCCAAGGTAGGGTCTTGCTCTACCCCAGGCTGACCTGGAACTCACAGTGTAGTCTCAGGGTGACCTTGAATTCACAGCAATAGTCCTACTTTGAGCCTTCTTGCTAGCATTAAAGGTGTGCACCACCACACCTGGCCAAGAAGACTTTTTCATGGGCATAGCCTCTTTTTTTAGGCAAAAAACGGTGGAAACTTCACTCTGAGGTCTATGACCTTTCAAGCCATGGGTTTCTGACTTGGTCCTTAGTACCAGGTATGAATTTCCTCCCTCCCACTAAGTGGGTCTCATATCCAATCACAGAGCAGTTTATTACTCCCATAGCCTGTGTACCACTATTGCACTATCTCATTTTCTAATAAATTCTGCAGGACAACCTATATTCACATATAAAAGCAGGAATTTAGGGATGAAGAGATTGCTTAATGGTTAAGGCATTTGCCTGCAAAGCCAAAGGACCCCGGTTCAATTCCCCAGAACCCACGTAAGCCAGATGCACAAGGGGGCACACACATCTGGAGCTCGTTTGTAATGGCTGGAGGACCTGGCACGCATTCTCTCTCTCTCCCTCCTCTCTCTTTCTGCCTCTTTCTCTCTCTCTCAAATAAAAAAGTAAATAAAAAGTTTTTTTTAAGTTTTTGAAATTTTTTAAAAAGCAGGAATTTAGACTCCCTACTTATGAGTTGTATATAAAGAACTGCCATGAAATGAATCAAGACTTACATTTAAGAGCTAAAACTATGAAATTCTTAGAAAATAGACATACATATTTACCCTTTAGGAAGTGACTTTGTATACAGCACAACCAAAATGCAAATTTAAGTAAAACAGAACATGGGTTAACTGAACTACATCAAAACTGAAACTTCTGTGCTACGAAGAATGACATCAAGAAAGAAAACAGGGTACCCACAGAATGGAAAAAAATATATGAATAGAATTTATCTAAAAAAGGGACTTGCACCTAAAATATATTTTAAAAACCACAATTCAACCATCAAAACACAAATAACCCAATTACAATATGAAGGCTCTAAATAGACATTTCTTGATTAAAGATACACAAATGGCCAAGAAGCACATAAATGGATGCTCACCATTAGGGACACTCATTAAAACCACATTGAAATACCACTTCCCAGACACTAGTATAGCATTAGTTAAAAAGGGGTGGTGGCTTGAAAGAGATCTCAGTCAGTAAAATATTTACCTCGTAGGCAGAATGACCAAAGTTTGACACCACCCCCCGCCCAAGAACTCACATAAAAATGCAGGGTATGGTGGTGGTATGCACTTGTATTCACAGCACTGGGGAGGTGGAGGTGGGAGCTGGCAAGCCAGTCTAGTGTAATTGGTGAGCTCCAAGGCCAGTGAGAGCACTGCCTCAAAAAAAGGTAAATAGCATTACTAAGGGACAATACCTGAGGTTTCTCCCTGGCCCCTACATGCACACTCACACACATGTACTCCCCACACACACACACAAATGATACACAAGTGATAGTGAGGATGTAGCAGAATTGGGACCTTCCGATGTCATAAGCTGGAATGGAAAATGGTACAGCCACCTTGGAAAGCAGTTTGGCATGTCCTCAAGAGGTTAAATAGGAACTATATTATGACCCAATAATTCCACTGCTAAATGAATATCTAAGAGCAATGAAAACATGTCCACACAAAACTTGCATGTGAATGTTCATAGCATAATTACTCATAATAATCGAGCATCAGAAAGAGCACAAATTATAATACCCCATATTACCAAAAAGAAGAGGCAACTGCTGAAGAATGGAATACTAATTTGACTACTAAAAGAAGTGAGGTGCTGACACATTCTACAACGTGGACAAGTCTTGAATCATTGTGGTAAATGCAAGAATACAGACACAAGAGCCCACATATTTCATGAGTCCATTTATGATGACGTGGTGATAGGTCCAAAATAGGGAAATCTATCCAGCAAAAAGTAGATTTGTAGTGGTCTAGGCCTGAGAGGAAATGGTGTGACTGCTACAGGTTTTTGGGTTTCTTTGGAAGATGGTGATAATGTTCTAAAAGGGAGTGTGATGTGGCAAATCTGAAAAACATTACATTGTGCAAATTAAATGGCTAATTGCATGACAAGTGATTTATAGTTGGATAGAATTTAGCTAAAAATAAAAGATGATAGGAGAGAAACTGTTTGAGCAATGTGATAAGTAAGATCAGAGACTGAACTTAGAATATAGGGTACAAAATTCTGACCTGACTAATGAGCCAAATTTAAAAGTAATTAAATGTGAATAGAACCATCAGGATGTGAAAGGCATTTTCATACATAAAATAATTATAAGGAAAAATTAATAGGCATTATGACTATATTGCTTTTCCTGTAATTGAACTCATCTTAATACATGTGTTTCCATTTTTTGCTTAGAGCAGAAAATTCCTAAACTTCACATTCCCTTATGGTTTTAAATGTAGCCATTTTGGGGCTTAAGCCCAATCAGTTCAATATTTGTCCTGTCCTTTCCCTTGTCTCAGAGGAGAAAGAATGGGAGAAGGGTGGGTCTCTTCCTGGTATAATGGTGGGCTCTCTGTCTACAGAGCTGTGATCTAATCTCTTATGAGTCCCAGTGGGGGCGGTAGGTCCCTTGTCTTTGCCTCTCCCATCTCAGTGTACACAGGGTGCATGAGCACTCAGTGTTCACGTGGTACTGTACTTTCGTTCTAGTGTCCTGCGCATTGCATGGGTCAGGCTATGAGGATGCAGCTGCCGCCGCGTCACAAGGCTTGTGGACACAACACTTCTGCCTCTGACTGTGATGACAGAAGGAGGTACCGCCCCACCCCAGCCCAGCATGCAGCCCTCCCTTGCTCCTTAGGTGACTAGAGATGCCTGAAAACATCTAGTTCCTAGTGTCTATCACTTCTCATAGCTGCAGGTTCCTATCAGATTATCGCTTCTTTCCTGCCATCCTCATTGATATTATACTGAAGTATGGCTAATCCATGCTATCTATAATTACAGTTATTTGGATGATAAACAGAAAGAGAAAGCACCCTAAAGGGAAAAAAATCAATATTTCTCCTCTTTATATAAAGTTGGTGAAGTCTACTCATATTTCATTTAGATTTACAGATTAAAACTTTTCTTTTTAAAAAATGTTTTATTTATTTTTATTTGAGAGAGAAAGGGGAAGAGGCAGAGAGAGAGAATGGGCATGCCAGGGCCTCCGGCCACTGCAAATGAACTCCAGACGAATGCACTCCCTTGTGCATCTGGCTTACATGGGTCCTGGGGAATCGAACTGGGGTTCTTAGGCTTCACAGGCAAATGCCTTAACAACGAAGCCATTTCCCCAGCCCAGATTAAAACTTTTCTAATGATTTCAATGAAATATTTTACTCCTTTTGAGAAACTCTGTGTTTTATATGTATGTGTGTATGTATGCGTGTGCATGCCTCAGTAGAGATTAGAGGACAATGTTGGGGTGCCAGTTGTTATTTTCTACCTTGTTTGAAACAGAGTCTCTCATTGTTTTCTGCTGCTACAAACTCCAAACTAGCAGGCCCCTGAGCTTCAGGCTCCTCCTGAGTGCCTTCTAATGCAGTTAGTGCATTGGGATTACAAACACATGTGCTGCTTGCCTCTGGCTTTACGTGACGTCTGGGGATCTGAACTCCCATTATAAGGCTTGTGTAGGAAGTGCTTTTAACCATCGAGCTATCTCCAAAGCCCTGGAAACTGTTTTGATTACGTTATGGGCACTCTATCTTGTAAAGGGGCTTACACATGGATAGATTTTCTCCTGCACGAAGGTCTGAGTGGGCAGATGGTATCAACTAGAACTTTGCTCATAAGAACACCTGGACTTCCAGCCCCCTTCTACCTACAGGCTTTACTGACCCCCAGTGTAGCACCCCAGCCAGAAGCAAATGAGAAGGCTCCTGGAAGGTATGCTCCACAGGGGCTTTTCATCCTATCACTGTCTCTTTGTGTGCCCTTGGACAATGTAACTGCCTAAATCCACACACAGTGGAGTATCGCCCTCCATGTGAACGTTCAGTGGGAAAGTATTAATTAGTCAGCACAGTGTCAGCTCTTAAACAGCCCAGGTCACAGAAGATGTGCCACATCTAACTATTTCTTCCTCCCATGCATCCTGAATCCTGCTGGAAAAAAGTGGGATGATCTTGACTTTTGGCTTGGTTACCATGCTGAGTCTCCAGTAAGGTTTGGCAATGAAGAGGAAGCTATATTTCCTATTCCCACAACCTGATTTCAAGCCAGAGCCCTTCTCCTCAAGTGGAAAATGTTTGCAGCAGCTGCCCTCATTCTCAGCCGACAACCTTGTTTCGGACTTTGTTGAGAAGATAGGGACCACACACAGCTGATGTGCGTCTCCAGATGTTTTCCTTTGTAGTCACAAAGACATTTACACAAGCGCATACGTGGATGGAGCCTTTCATTTTAACATACTATACATATTTTTTCTGAAGCTTGCTTTTTATGCTTGTTATGTTAAGACAATTTTCCATCATGATGTACATTGACTTTATTCTATTTGTATGTGGTATTTAATATACCATTGTTTCTTTGCTGGTGGACATTTGATATTTTGGATATTTTGTTTTCTTTCTGAAAGGATGCTTTAGTAAACATCCTGGGATACATATATCTTGATTCTTAAATGAGAATATTTTATAGGTTAGTTATTTAGAAATGGAATTGAATGGATTGGCAGGCTCATTTGGCTATTACCAAATTACCATCAAAGTATCTAGGAAGATGGCTCAGCAGGTAAAGGTGCTTACTTACAAAGCCTGATGATCCAGGTTCAATTCACAAACTACTCACTTAAGCCTAACACAAAAAGTGGCTCAAGCATCTGGCTTTTGTCTGAAGTGGAAAGAGGCCCTGGTATGTACACACACACACACACACACACACACACACACACACGTACATGCAAACAAATTAAGTAAAAATTTTAAAAGTTATAAACCAACAATATGAAATTATCTCTATTTTATCACATAGATTTTCAATCTGTTAAATTTTTATTGTCAATCTCATGAGTGAGAATTATATTTTCCTATGATCTGTTCTTTTCTGGTTACTTCTCAACATGTGTTTTAGTTCCCTAGGGTTTCTTTTCATCTCTCTTCCTTCTAGAGGCTTTACTTGTTTCTAGGAAGAAGATGACTAAAATCCTTAATGTGATCACACACTCAAGTCCAACTTCCTACACAGCCTCCTCCAAATCTACTCTTGCCCCTTTTCTCTGTATTTGTGTTCCAGCTACACCATCCTTAAAATCCTTTGGACAGGCCTTCCAGGTTCCAATTAAAGACAATAAAATCAAGAGGCAGAAAATGTAAGAGAAGAAAAGAAAGGCATGGAACAATATATCAAGAGCTTCAGAATCTGATTAAATGGGGTTTTAGACAAAAATATATGGAAGTAAAATAAGTGGATTTGTTTTAAATAATGCAAGAAAATTCCTAGAGCTATGTGTTGGGGAGAGGTCAAGCTACCTTTCATTTCCTTTCACATCTATTTCCTGCTGGATTGGGCTGTTCTATTTTCATAATCTGGCATTTTCCTTTGGTGCTGTTGCTTTTCTCAAATGTCAGATGGCTTATGAATGGGGGCCTAAGTTGTTTACTAGAGAGAGCTGATGAGGGATTATTCTACAGTTTCATAGCCTCATTTCCCTCACAGACATCTGCTGGATTGCTATGGTTGCTGGCTGTGGATTTAGTGAAGGGATATGTGGCCTTAGAACTCCCTGCAAAATACTTAAAAGGAAGCAATGTTCAGGAGATGCCCTAGGTGGGATGGGGTGTTTTATAGGAAATGACAATAGGGATGGGTAGGCCAGATGCTGTTGCTTTCTGTGGGCCTTCGCAAGGGCTTAGGAGGCATGACCTCCATCAAGAAGTCTGTAGAGAGCCTGGGAATTGTCAGAGTAGAATTAACCCAGACTTCCAACAAGAGGAAACATGGGGACCTAAAGAAATGCTGAGGACACAGAAGGTCTGTTTCTCAAAGACATTATCTCTAGCGTTAACCAGGAGTCAGAATCTTCTAGGAAATTTCTACACAATAACAGTTCAAGAGCCTCCTCTCTGACTAATGATAACAAACCTTCAGGAGGTGGTCCAGCACTTACATCTTATTAAAGCTGTCCACTTCTGCCTGCTGTCAGAATCACTGGCTCCATTTGGCTGGTGGTGAGTTATTTAAAGCAGAGGTGGAATGAGAAATTGAGGAAAGCTACAACAGTTACTTCGTGATTTCTGCTGCCATTTCTACCTTCACATCTTATGTACAGAAACATGTGAGCCACAGTTGTAGTGTCTGGACTCTGTCCACCTGGCTCTCCTGTCCCCATTTCAAGTCATTCTATTCCCCGTCTAGAGAAGCGATGCATGTTCCCCAGCATCTAAACTGTCCTAGGCTTCAGCCTCCATGTTGGTTGACAGCTGGCTGGGCCTCTCTTCCTTCATATTTAGACGGCCTTGCCTTCCATCTTAGCAGAGGAAGTGGTTGTATTAGTAAAAGTCCTTCAGGCAAAAAACAACACAACTCTACTCGGAATGATTAATGCAAAGAGGACACTTGTGGATAAGACAGGAGCACTCTACACTTTGTGAACAATTTAGTATCTCCGTAAGTAGATTCTTTGAATATTTGTCTGACCTTTTATAGTAGAAAGATAATCTCTGCTATGGGAGATGACCACGAAGTACTAAGTCTGCTCTGTGGGTCAAAGTGACGGGCTTCTGTTCCTTAAGTTTCATACCCACTACAGAAAACAAAAGCAGTTAACAGGACAACCCTCCCTCTCTCCTCTAAACCTCAGCAACAGTTTGGTAGGACACTACTGCTTGGTAAGTAAACCCTTTGATGGAGTCTCCTCCTACTGGCTGATGAAAAGATTGCGATCCACTATGGGTTAAGACTCCCTCAGATTTCAGGTTATCACAGGTTGCTCCAGTTCTAATGGTGATATTTCTCATAGTGTTATGTGCCCTGATAATAAGGCTTTAATCAGAGATACAAAAACATCTGTAAGAATCCAATGGGCAGCTACAGTCAGACTCAGGAATATAATTTAAAAAGCAGGAAGTTATCTTTGTTTTGTTTCTCCTCTAACCTCGGCTGTCTTTTGCTTCTGTTTTATTCTTGCCTCGTTCTCTAACCCATGTGACACCACTCTTCCAAGAATCAGGTGTACACATCTTATTCTAGCATCCTCCAGATTCCCAAGTGAAACCCAACTGCTGAACCAGCTCAAGTTAGGGTTCTTTCCCAGTCATCGATCTGTAAGGATGGAGTGAGATTTTCTCCTACCATGCAAATATTTCTTCCTGGAATATATGTGCTAAAGAACAAGAATAGATCCCCCAAAACAGGTCTGCTAAAGTGGCTCTGTCCTCCAGGGTCAGTATGCTGAACATCAGAGAGCACTGAGTTTCATTTTTTTAAAAAAAATATTTATTGGGGCTGGAGAGATGACTTAGTGGTTAAGTGCTTGCCAGTGAGGCCTAAGGACCCCAGTCTGAGGTTCGATTTCCCAGTACCCACTGAAGCCAGATGCACAAGGTGGCATATGTATCTGGAGTTCGTTTGCAGTGACTGGAGGCCCTAGCACACCCATTCTCTCTCTCTCTCTCTCCCTCTCTCTCTTTCTTTCAGCCTCTTTCCCTCTCTCAAATAAATAAAAATAAAATAAAATTTTTTAAAGTGTTTAAAAATATTTATTATTGTGTGTGTGAAGGGGGGAGAAAGAAAAAGAGAGAGAGAGAGAGAAGAGGTGCACCAGGGATTCCAGCCACTGAAAACAAACTCCAGATGCATGGGCCACCTTGTGCATCTGACTTACATGGGTCCTGGGGAACAGAACCTGGGTCCTTAGGCTTCACAGGCAAACACCTTAACTGCTAAGCCATCTCTCCAGCCCTTGAGTTTCCATTCTGTTTTAGAGGCAAGAAAACCATGGATAGATCCCACTTCTCAAATAAATCACTCAGGACACATCTGCATGTGGCCTAAATATGAATGTAAGCACACTTTTCTTAGCAGACAACATTGCTCAAATATAAATTACTGCTTATAGCAGAAGTGTTTCAGAGGTTATAAACAAAAATTGTAGGACTTACCAACACTTTTGAAGTGTTTTATTTTGATCATTGTAGGAACTCTCCTCCTTGCCTAAGTTGATTTCCTCCAACTTGCCAGGATAGTCAACTCTTGACATGTGCACACTGATTGGGTGCTGACGTCATGGGAACACATGTTTGGCCGTGCCTCCCTTTTTCAGATGATGTTTCAGCAGGAACTCGGTCCCAGGCACTGGGGAATGTTGTCACTGTCATTGTAGATTGCATGGGAGAGAAGCAGGAGGCATATCTTAGATATTTATTTACTAACTTATTTCTGCAGTGTTGGGAATCGAACCCAGGGCCCTGTGTATGCTAAGCAAGTGCTCTACCACTGAGCCACACCCCTAGCCCTTTTTCAATGTTAAAAAAAAATTAAGACAAGGTTGCTCAGGTTCCTTTGGTAGCTGAGACAGGCCTTGAAGTTTTGACCCTTCTATCTCAGCCTCCCAAGTCGCGAGATTATAGGTCTCACCACAAGGCCCAGCTCTCATGTCTTGGTTTTAGATGGAAGAATCCACCATCAGTGGAGGAGGAAATCCTTTCCCAGTGGCAGGGATGCTTTTGTAATAATTCCATATCCCACGATTTTTCCTGCCTAAACCTGAGTGTGAGCACTCACACTGGCCTTTTCACGGGCAGTGTTCTCACCTTGACTCACTGTGGTGTGGCAGTTTAGGGACTTTCTGGTTCCCCATCTGTGGTGGTTTGATTCAGGTGTCCCCCATAAACTTAGGTGTTCTGAACACTAGATTCCCAGCTGATGGAGATTTGGGAATTAACACCTCCTGGAGGTAGTGTATGGTTGGGGACAGGCTTATGGGCGTTAAAGCCAGTTTCCCCTTGCCAGTGTTTGGCCCACTCTCCTCTTGCTATGGTCCACCTTATGGAGGCCAGGAGGTGATGTCCACCCTCTGCTCCTGCCATGGTTTTCCCCTGCCATCATGGAGCTTCTCTGGAGCCCATAAGCCAAAATTAAACCTTTTTTTTCTCAAAAGCTGCTCTTTGTTGGGTGATTTCTGGCAACAATGTGAGCCTGACTGCAACACCATCACACATTTCTGAACTTCATTTTGACATTGAGCATGTATTTTACCCATTTCTACCTCTTCATACTCATGTACCTACCACATAAAGTCTTACATGTTTATTGACTTATTCTAAAGTATGTCTTCTGCTTTTCTTTCTATCATATATCTGTGCCAATTTCCAGAACCTTCCTAACCATCTACTGATAATGTAGGTAGACTACAGGGTCATTCTCAACAGCTGGAAGTTTGTCTACATCTTGAAGTAATCTATGTATCTTTATTATGGTCAAGATTATACCACTCCTTTGCTTAGCCAACTATGAGCTGCACAAAGAAGTTTCCTGGTGAATAAGGTTAAATGTCAAAACTTCACCACCTGGAATATATAGAGGCATAGAAGGCTTAAACCCAGCAAGAAGTGATATGACAGGACTGTGAAGACAGCCCCATAGCTTAAAGTGGTTATCTGCTGGCTTGGGTTCAATTCTCAAACCACCCATGGACACAAAAAGTGCTGCAAGTGTCTGGTGTTCATTTGTAGCAGCAAGAGGTTCTGGCATGCACACACACATATACATACATGCACATACACACACACAATAACATACCACATCCCCTATTTTTACCTTCATTTTTTCCGTATTTTACATTTCTTTCTTTTTTCCATCAGACCTGCCCTTATGAGGAATTGCTCATCAGCATCCTGTGACGTGTGTTGGCGTGCAGGCCCCTGGAAGCCCTGTACAGTGGCCTGTGGCAGGGGCTTCCAGTCTCGGAAAGTTGATTGCATTCATACCAGGAGCTGCAAACCTGTGGCCAACAGACACTGTCTGCAGAAAAAGAAGCCAGCACCCTGGAGGCATTGTTTTGGGCCTTCCTGTGATAGTACGTACCCCTCTCAGGTATCACCACTGCTCCTAGAAGCCTTGTCCAAAGTAGACCCTGAGGGTGTCCACCTCACCTGGGTCACATCTAAAAGGCCATTCAGAATGAGTGTGGTAGCTTGTGACATTAAGAGATTAGCTCCTTCCTGTAGGCAGAAAACTGTGCTCTCTTTAAAAAAAGGAAAAAAAAAAAAAAGAACTGTTGATTGGGCTAGAGAGATGGCTTAGTAGTTAAGGTGCTTGCCTGAGAAGCCTAAGAACTCATGTTCGAATCTCCAGGTCCCATGTAAGCCAGCCGCACAGTGATGAACACATGCGCACAAGGGGGTGCACATGTCTGGAGTTCATTTGCAGCAGCTGAAGGCCTTAGCTGGGCATGGTGGTGCACGTCTTTAATCCCAGCACTTGGGAGGCAGAGGTAGAAGGATTGTCATGAGTTCAAGGCCATTCTGAGACTCCATAGTGAATTTCAGGTCAGCCTGGACTAGAGCGAGACCCTACTTCAAAAAAAAAAATAAACAGAATATATATATATATCTCAAAAAATGAAAAAAAGTTTTTATTGACAATCTCTAGTATACACAATGTATTCTGATCATAATCCCCTCCCATCACCCTTCTTTGTCTTTCCTCCCATATCCTCCCTCCATTGAACCTCTTCCTCTTTCCAACTAGTTCCTGAAATGGAAACATTTTTGCCTTCCTATTATGCAAGTCTTAAGTAGGTAGTGTCAGCCACTGTGAGGTCAGGAATACCATAGACACTCTGCGTCTAGAAGACAACATCCCTATCCTTTGACTCGTACATTCTTTCTTTCACCTCTTCTGCAATAGTACCTGAGCCTTGGAGGGTATTATAGAGATGTCTCTCAGTGCTAAGCACTCTACTGTCACTTGTCAGCACTTTGTTGGGTTTTGAGTCTCCCTAGTAGTCCCAGCCATCTGAAAAGAAGCTTCCCTAACTAAAAGTGAGAGTATCATTAATATATTGGCATAAACATAAATATTTAGAAGGCAGTTTGGTGGGCATCATATATCCACTTAGGGACCGGAGAAATGACTCAGCAATTAAAGGACCTTGCTTGCAAAGCCTGATGGCCTAGGTTCAATTCCCCAGTACCCACCTGAAGCCGGACACACAAAGTGTCACATGCATCTGAAGTTCATTTACCATGGCAAGAAGCCCTGTGCATCCACCCTCCCCCCTCTTTCTCCTTGCAAATAAATAGATAACATATATTTTTTCTATTTATTTACAATAGTAGTAGTAGCTTCCCCCCCCCTCCAGCTTATGACTTCCCTAGCCATAGGCTCTTGACCATGTGTTCAGTACCAGGTATGAATTTTCTCCCATGAAGAGGGTCTCAAATCCAATCACAGAGTAGTTGCTTTGTTCCATAACAGACATGCCACCATTGCACCAGTTGGCACATGTTGTCTCAACTCTAGAGAATAGTTGAGTCACTAGGGTTCAGCCATATTGATTCTTGCATTTTTCTTAAAAAAAAAAAAAATGTGCCTATATGCACATGTGTGTTGGCATGCATCAATGTCTCTTCCCACTGTAAGGACACCAAAAGCTTGTGCCACTCACATCCAGTTTAACATGGGTTCTGGGGAATGGAACCCTGGCAGACAGGTTGTGTACACAAGCACCTTTAACCACTGAGTGGTCTCCTCAACCACTCATTTTTGCCTTTCTGACAAGCCCACACTGCTAAGATCAAGTGGATGGCAAATTTCATTGTGTCCTCTTTTTCGTGGGAGCAAGTCTCTAGCTTTCACAAGTTTTCCAAGGGGCACATGACCCTGCAAATGATAAGCCCCACTGTGAGCACAGAGAAATGCAGCATGGGGCGGAGGGCCTGTGAAGTCCTCACCACTTAACCATCCAAAAAGTGAGTCCTATGCACTTCAGCGCTACCCTCACTCAGTGATCTCCACTTGGGACTTTTTATCACATTAAATAGGTATTTTCCTCAGTCTCTGAGGAGCCATGTGTTATGGATTCTTTTTCTTTTTTGTAGGAGACTGCACAGACACAACTCACTACTGTATGTTCATAAAGCACCTTAACTTGTGCTCTCTGGTCCTCTACAAACAACGGTGCTGCCAGTCCTGCAAAGAAGGATAAACCTTTAGCGAAGTTGTGATGCTGCTGTGAGGATAAAAGAAGAATCTAAAAGCTCTTTGCCCCATGTCTCTGATTCAAAAGCACATACTTCCTAGACTCTAGATTCCATGATCACCTAGAGGGTGGTGCAAAACCAGCACTGCTCAAAAGTTGCAAAGTGAAATTTTCCCATGGTTGTTGTTAAAATTCCAATTCCTACAAATGATATATTCTAGTATTAACAGAAATTCTATAGCACCCATGCCCTTGCTCTTGGGACCACATTGTGTCCACCTAGTGAAGAAATCACTACAGTTGTGCACATGGCACCTGCTGTGATAGATATGTAGACTAGCACAAAGACATCTGTCCTGAAGACTTGGGAGAGGCAGAAATTGTTGATTTCTCTGAAGTTGTAGATTTCAACATGTTTATAAGGTATTTGCATTCTAAAGGCTCTGGCCAGTATTGTTCAGATGTTAGCACTAATGTCATTTTCATAGATCCTTGAGTTTATTCTGTGAAAAAGAGATAATCTTCCTGGAAAGGCTTATCACACCCATGGAGCCAAGGACTCACCAGGATTGGCATTTTGTCCTGGCTCTTAGAGCAGCCAGGGAAGAAAACAGAGTAGATATAACTGTCATTTTCACAACTGCAGAAATCTGTGACCAAATGAGGCATCCTGGAAATCAAAGGAGAGGAAAAGTTACCCTTTTCTACTGATTTTGAAGTATATTCAAAGCTTTCTTTTAAGAGCTGTGAATGAAACTTTTTCTGAGCACTATTCTCTTGCACACAAGCAGAAAATCAAAGCCTTATTAGATCTAATTTATGCACAGAATAGTATCCCTGAGGATTTTATGTTGTAAAGTTTATAAAGAATGTAATCTAAATAAGAAACATGATAGTTTAAAGAATTGTTTATAGTAAATAATTGTCTTGAGCTGTTTTTTTTTTTTTTCCAGTAAATTCAAAGTAAATTAGGGTTAGATTTAAAATTAGGATTAGGAGTTAGAATTAAGATTTGGGTTATGCTCTGGGGAAGAAAGGTTAGTTTCAGATTAGAGCTAGGATTAGTGTAAGTGATAAAGGAAATGAAATTAAGGCCAGAGTTGGCTTTAGGCTTTAGGATTTGGGCCAGGTTAGGGCAGGGTTGGGCCTATTGGGGCCAGTGCTGGTATTAGTGGAATAAAGGTTGCTGCTGAAGTAGGTTCAAGCTAGCATTAAATTTTAAGTTTTAAAGCTGATTTGGTTATAAAGATCTTTCCCTGGTATTTCACCCATTATGGCTTTAGATGCCACACAGCCCCAAATAAGTGTCATGCTTCCTTCCTCAGTGTTCCAGCTGCTGTAAGCACGCCGCAGCCTCCTGGCAAGTGAACTTGCCTGAGGCAGGCTGTGTCAGACCTAGTTTCTAATGAACATGTGAACAATACATTTTGGCTTTGGATTTGTCTGTGGACCAGCTTGCTGAGTCTCTCAACCATATTCTGTGCACAGATCTCTTGTTCTAACTCCAGCCTCACCAACACTGGGATGAGCACTACTGTAGGTGGACGGCTTGGTGGTTGGGAATGGATGGGGGAAGAGCGAAGACAACACACCAGGCCGTGAGTTGTTAATCATCAATCACGTTTGATTGTTGAAGGTTATTAAATTAAAAGAAAGATCATTTTGTAAAATACTCCTTGTATATATTTATTATATGACTTAAAGGTGCAATATTTTATTTTGTACAGTATGTAATAAAGACATGGGACATATATTTTTCTTACTAACAAAATTTCTTATTAAATTGCTTCACCTTTGTATTTAAGGTTAAAAATAACTGTTTTCCATTTTCTATTGTACTTTTGTCTTGTTAACATTCAAATGACATTCCTGTGTACTGTATTTTACTACTGTTTTTATATGAGTTCATGTTCCTCTTTTATGATCCTTAATTCAGAAATAAATTCATTTTGATTATTCAGTGGCATTCTTATAAATGTGGCTTTTTCGTGTTGTGGTTTTGGTAGTCCTTGGTATTGTCACCTTGCCTTATTTGTCCCTGCCCTTATTTGTCCCATAGCACCTTCAATGAATTTGATGCTTTGGATTGTCCTTCTAAGTGTGGGTTACAAGATTTAGAGATCACAATGAGTCAGTTTAATTCCCTCATCCCAACCATTTACATCTTGTGAATCATATTTTAAAGGACATCAACAGGGGCTGGGGAGATGGCTCATTTAGTAAAGCACTTGCCACATAAGCATGAAAACCTGAGTTTGAATCCCCAGAACCTATATAAATGCCAGATGTGGCCACACATGCCAGTAAGCATAGCACTTAGGAGGTGGAGGCAGATGAATCCCCAGGGGAAGCTGGTACAAATTTAGACAAATCAGCTCTGGGTTCACACATAGAAATCGTTAGCACATCTATGGAAAGCAAGGTGAACTAATGCTCTTTGATTTATACACTTTAAAGACTGGTTAAAGCAATTTTAGATTCACAGAAAATTGAGTTAAAAAGCACAGATTTCCAATATATACCTTGTTCTCAAATTTTGCATAAATATCCCCTACTACCAATATCCACCACTAGATTTCTCCTTTTGTTATAATTTGTGAACCTATAGGGACACAGCACAATAAATCAGAGTTGATGTTTCTATCAGTATTCTTAGTGCTGACAAATATATAATAACACGTTTCCATGATTCTAGTATCGTGCAGAGTATCTTTATTGCCCTAAAAATCCTCCTTGCTCTAAGTATTCATTTTTCCTACTTTGAGATAATTTTGGGGAAAGGTGTATGATCTGTGTGTGCAGTTTCATTTCATTGTAACTATACATCTAGTTCCCTCACCACCATTTGTTTAAAATGCCATCTTTGCTCCATTGTATTAGTTTAGCTCATTTTTCTTTTCTTTTCTTTTTTTCTTTTTTTTTTTTTTTTTTTTTTTTTTTGAGGTAGGGTCTCACTCTGGCCCAGGCTGACCTGGAATTCACTATGTAGTCTCAGGGTGGCCTTGAACTCAAGGCGATCCTCCTACCTCTGCCTCCCGAGTGCTGGGATTAAAGGCGTGCGCCACCACGCCCGACTCTGTTTAGCTCATTTTTCAAACATCAATTGACTGTATTCATGTGGGTCTACTTACAAGTTACCCATTTTGTTCCATTAACCTACTGTTTATTATTTGTCAGTACTATACTGTCTTTATCATTAATGCTGTAGTAAGTCTTGTGATTGAGTAGGGTCAGTCCTCCAACTTGGTTTACTTTCAATATTGTTTTGACTAAGAAAGGTCTTTTGCCTCAATTTTCAAATCACTTTGTCAATACCCATAAAATAACTTGCTAAGAATTTCATGGAGACTGTGTTAAATCTACAGATAAAGTTGGGAAGAATTACTACCTTGACAATACTAAGTGTTACAGTCACCTTTATGTTACTGGTACAAAATACCTGACTGACCAAAAGCAGTTGATGAGAGAAAAGGGTTTATTTTGTCCTACAGTCTTTTTTTTTTTTTTTGAGTTTTAAAGGAGAAACTTCATGATGTCAGGGAAAAGATGGTAGAGCAGAAGTTGGACATGGCCGCTTTGCCACAGCAGGTAGAAATTAGCAGCAAAAGAGCTACAGAGATGGCTTAGCCATTAAGGCACCTGCCTGCCAAGCCTAAGAATGCCAGTTCAATTCTCTAGGTCTCACGTTTAGCCAGATGCAAAAAGTGAAGCAAGGGTGCAATGCCACACTTGCTCACAAGGGGGTGCACGTGTCTAGAGTTTGTTCATAGCGGCTGAAATGGCCCTGGTGTGCCCATTGTCTCGCTCTGCCTCTTCCTGTCTCTCTGTTTCTGTGTCCCACTCTCTCAAAAAAAGAAAAAAGAAAAAAGAAAAGAAAAGAAAAGAAAAGGAAAGAAAAAGAAAATAGCAAAAGAGAGTGAATTGAGCTTGTCAAGGGGAACTGGCCATAACATACCTAAGTCTGCCCCCAGAAACACATCCCCCCTAGCAAGCCTCCACCTCTCAAATTGCCACCAGCTGAGGACCATGCATTCAAAACACATGAGTTTATGGGGGACATCTAATTCAAACTACCATCCTAAGTCCTTTTGTCCATTAATGTGGAATGTCTCTAAATTTATTTAGATGTTCTTTCATCAGAGATTTGTAGATTTTTGTCATGTAGCTCTTGGTAGTATACATATTGTTCCATTTATACCATTTAAATTTGAGTAATTCTAATGTAACTATTATTGTTTTTAGTTTTAGATTTCAGTTGTTAATTGCTGGCATACAGCAATTTGGGGTGACATTGTGGGTGGTGCTAGGGATTGAACTCAGAGTTTCATCCATGTTAGGCAAGTGCTGTACCACTAAGCTCAACCTCAGCTTGACAAATGACATTCGTATATTAACTGTGTGGGCATCATTATTGAAAACACCTATTTCTTGCAGTTATTTTAGGTTTTGTTGAGGATTTTTTTACATAAATTATCATGCAAAG
Organism: Orientallactaga sibirica; assembly: GCA_036365145.1. Taxonomy (NCBI): domain Eukaryota; kingdom Metazoa; phylum Chordata; class Mammalia; order Rodentia; family Dipodidae; genus Orientallactaga; species Orientallactaga sibirica. The sequence goes on along the minus strand of JAEOAD010000031.1, from coordinate 2,698,018 downwards.
ATTTATTTCTCCCTGCCCCAGTTGTCTATGTCCTTGCTTTTCTTAACTAATGACCTTAGCTTGGACTTTTAGTACAGTGTTGGAAATGAGTAACAAGAGGCCATCTTGCCTTGCTTCTAATCTAATAGGAACACTTCAAGTTTCTCAACATTAAACTACTTGCTAACTGTAGGGCTCTTATTAGATATTCTATTATGGTGAATAAGTTCCCCTCTATTCCTAGATTACTGAGGGCTTTATTTTAAATAAATGTTTAATTTTGGCAAATACTTTCTATGTCATATGTCATTATAACCCTGTTATTTTGTTAGCTTGTTGGTGTGAAGGATTAATAGTTTTGAATGTTAAACCACCTCAGCATAACTGGGACAAATCTCACTCAATCATTTTTTAAAATACTTTTATAAATGTTGAGATCAGTGTGCTAATGTGTTGCTGATTTTTGCATCTGTGCACATGAGAAATAATGGTGTATTGTTTTCTTGTAGTACTTGTCTGAGTTGGGTGTTAGGGTGATACTGGCCTCTTAGAATGAGTTTGGCAGTATTGTTGATAGGCGTTTAGAGAAATGTGGTCCCCATTTTGTATGTAGCTAGTTACAGACCCAAAGAGAATAAATATAATTTGTCCTGGCAAAGCCAATGAACACAGGGGTTTTAAGAGAAGGGCCCAGTAAAGGAAATCCCAAAGGCCCTGGCTCATGTTGGGAGGCCAGCAAGCCCACACATACAAAGCAACCAATCCTTTGTCTAAAAGTCATCCCCACCCTCCTCCATTCAAAGTAACTGATAGAATCCATCCACCCTAACTTGATTCCTAACTTACATTCCCTAGGTATCACATCACCAACCAATTAGAAGCCCCTACATTCAAAGTAGCCAATCCAATCCACTCTAAGCCATTGTGCAACTACCAACTCAGGACCCTTTCCAGTGTGGGAGTGTTTCTGCTTTATTCTTTCTTTCCTAATAAACCTTGTTTAATTTGCCATTCTTTGTGGATCTCCAACGAACTCCAGAGCCACTGGCTTGGGCAGTTTTAGTGAGTCTTTAGTGTTCCACTCTAACCCTGAACTAAGAGTAAGGTACAAGTTTGACACAGAGAAGAAAAAGGAAAAGTGGTTGTGGTAAACACCTGCAGAGGGGTTTTCTGGCAAATGATCCAGAGCCCACCTTCTGCTCACAACTGGGTGCTTATAGGGCCCTTGGAGGAAGGAAGTGAGGCCCTGGGGACAGAAAACTTTCCATGTAGCCACTCCCATTAGAGGAGGAAATGGGAGTGGCTGATACCGACTCATTAGTAGGAAAGGAAGTGGAGGTGGTTGCTATTAATCCCATTAGGAAGAAGAAAGTTGAGGGTGGAAAGACGCAGTTTGGAGACACACACACACACACACACACACACACACCCTAGATGATACCCTAGTTCTGAGGATTCTCCATTTCAAGATGGAGGCTCTTAGTGCCAACGCTAAGACCACTCAGAACCCAGAACTACTCCACTGCTCTCAGATCCCACAACTTTACCAAATGTTTGCAAGTGGTCTGTTCTCTGAAAGAACCTGCAGAAGGTTGACATATTTCTTTTTAACCATTTAGTAGAACTAAACAGTGAGCACACCTGGCCTGATGCTCTCAGCTTTTGAAGAGACGCAATTATTGATTGAATTTCTTTGATAAACCCATTCATGTTCTTTTTTTTTTTCAAGGTAGGGTCTTGCTCTAGCCCAGGCTGACCTGGAATTCACTATGTAGTCTCAGGCTGGCCTTGAACTTGCAGCGTTCCTCCTACCTCAGTCTCCAGAGGGCTGGGATTATAGGTATGCACCACCATGCTAGGCTGTATGTATTTCCTTGTTTTAAATTTCTTTAAAATCAACTTTATATTTATTTCATTTTGTCTTCTTGTTTAAAAATTTCACTCCTATATAAATATCTGAACGGTCTTGCTTTAGTTTTAATAATACTTGATTAGGTTCTGTGGTCATTCTGAATGTTCATACATACATTTTATTGTGTACACCCTAGTATACCTCTTAGACACAACCCATATACTCTTTCATTTCCTCCCTCCCTATCCCCTCTACATTTTCTTTCTTTCTTCTTTTTAATCTATTTTTATTTATTTATTATCAGGCAGAGAGAGAGAGGAATGACAGACAGAGAGAATGGGTGCACCAGGGCCTCCAGCCACTGCAAACGAACTCCAGAGACATGTGCCACCTTGTGCATCTGGTTTTACATGGGAACTGGGGGATCAAACCTGTGTTGTTAGGCTTTAAAGGCATGTCCCTTAACCACTAAGTCATCTCTCCAGACCCTCCTCCTCCTCCTCCTCCTTCTTCTTCATAGAAACTTTGTATGGACACATCATATGTCAGTACCATCATTTCTCTCCTCCCTATCCTCCGACTCCACTGAGAGCCCTCAATGGGATTGCTGGTATTCACCATGAGAGCAGCAGTCAATGCCTCTGGAAATTCCCTCTCACCCTGTGGCTCTTACATTCTTTCCACCCCCTCTTCCACAAAATTTCCTGAGCATTGGTGGGTGTGCTTTAAATCTACAGATTTCTGTTTCGGTGCGTTTTGAGTATCCTCGGTGTCTGCGTGCATCACCCTGGCCCAGGCTGTCAGGCTCACAGTGGAAGCAGCGCTCTTATTCATCTGGTCTGTCCTCTGTGATGTCACATAGGCCCCTAGCTGCTGCATGAGCGGTGGTTCATCTCTTGCCAGGGAGTCAGCTATCCTTGTCTTATTGATAGATTTTGGTTGTCCTGGGTTCTTGTTGCTTTCTGAAAAAAGAAAAACAGATTCTCCAATGTAGAGTGAGATCAGGATAGGTTAAAGGGGATACATATTGTTAATTTAGAGAGATTTTGGTCGGTGTAGCATCATGTTTGGACAAAGATTAGTGGGAGCTTCTCATTGGAGTCCATCATCTTGGTCTCCATAGGGTTCTGACTTGGTGCTCAGTTCCAGTTATGGGTTCCTTTTCGTGGAGCAGATCTCATAGCCAATCAGTGTGCCACTGGATACCCACCTAGGCTGTGTAGCACTATTGCATGGGTATGTACATCTTGTCAGGCTGGTGGTTTTCATATACCAGAGTCCCCTGCTTGCTCACAATGTTGTTGGCCATTTTGCCCCAGCTCCTCAGGTAACACTTTGCAGCACTATAGGGCTAACCATCTGGGAGCTGACTTCATTCCAGACACAGCAGGATCTCTCAGTGTTCTGCATTGGCAGCAGGTGGTGTCTTCAGGAAGAGGGTCTTACCTTTTACCTTGGGTGGGTAATCAAGTTCTTTGGCAGAAGCCCGTCTTGTTTTGGGGAACTCATAAGTCTCTCTGATCAACAGCTCAGCATGGACTGTAACCAATTTCTAGTACTAGGAGTTACAAGCCAGAGCCAAATGTTTTAAGGTTAGGTCTCATTCCACCCTCTCCAGGACCCTTCTTACTAGATGATCCCTCCATGCTTCTACTGAGGGTTCTATCTTTTATTCTGTTATCCAGGAAGAAGGTTTCTATGGTTCCAATTCATTTTGCATTTAGTTTTATGTATCTCTCCCCCCTCCTATCCATTCGCCTCCCCCTAAACTCAAGTTGTCTGTCAGGTATGTCTGCAATTCAAGCTGTGGGAACCACAAATAAGGGAGAACATGCGGCATTTGTCTTTCTGTGCTTGTGAGTTCATTTAGTATGATCTGTTCCAAGTATGTCCATTTTCCTACAAATTTCATTGTATCATTTTTCCTTACTGCTGAGTAGAACTCTATTGTGTATATGTGCCACATCTTCATTATCCAATCATCAAGCAATGGGCATCTGGGTTGATTCCAGTTCTTACCTATTGTGAACCGAGCACCTATACACATGGTTGATAAGTTCTATTTCTCTTTTTATGACTTTGGCTTCTTGCATGCATGGTTTCTGAAGAAAAGTTAGATATAATTCATTATCTTTACTCATCTATAGGCAAGTGTTTTTTTTTTTTTTTTAATTTCAGGATTTCTTTGAAAACTATGTATGTAGGTATGTTGGGAGGATTTTGTTGTTGTTTCTGTGTTCCTGTGGCTTTGTGTTCTCTATAGACTTCCTGGGTCTGAGGTGTGGTGTCTCACATTTATTTGGAGAACTCTTCAGCCATCACTGTTCCAAGAATCTCTTTTCTGTGCAATTCTCGTTTATGTATATGCTATATCCTTTTGTAGTTGTGTCACAGTTCTTGGAAATTCTGCTTCTTTAAAGTCTTTTTTCCTCTTTTGGTGATTTCCATGATATAGTTTCAAGCTCAGAGATGGTTTCTTTAAGTGAATCCAGTTTACTAATGAACCTATCAAAGTTCAGTCTTTATTTTTGTTAGTTGTTTTTTCATCTCTAGTATTTCTTTTTGTTATTTCTTAGAATTACAGTCTCTTTGCTTCATTGTTCATCAGTTCTTGTTATTACTTTATTTATTAGAGCCCTTACCATAGCAACAATAGATTTTTTAAAGATATTTTATTTATTTGAGAGAGAGAGAGTGAAAGAGGGAATTAGTGTGCCAGGGCCTCATCACTGCAATCGAACTCCAGACACATGTGCTTCCTTGTGCACATGTGTGACCTTGTGTGCTTGCATCACTTTGTGTTTCTGGCTTACGTGAGACCTGTAGAGTAGAATATGAGTCCTTAGGCTTCGCAGGCAAGCGTCTTAACCATGAAGCCATCTCTCCAGATGGCGCCAGATGATGGTTTTTACAATTTACATTATTGTAAGACTCAGTGGCATTTTAATTGTTTTGACAAATTTAGAGTGGTAGACCTATCACCAGTACTTAGGTAACAGTTTTACCACCCACAAAATTCCCTTGTCCTGCTTCTTTATGGTCCCATAGCTCCCGCTTCTGACAACCATTCGTCTTTTTTCTGTCCCTATAGTTTTGTCTTTTCCAGAAATTCATACAAGTGGAGCCATATAATATGCAACCTTTGGGGTTTGGCTTCTTTTACTTTGCCAATGCATATTTACATTTCATGAAGGCTATGGGGTAAATCAATAAGTCCATTCAATTAGCTCTTTATGAATAGATATTTGCTGCTGCTTATATCCTATATATATATAGTTGTATATATCCTGACTATATCCTTTATGTTAAGTATCTGTTTATAACTTTTACCCATTTATGTGGCTTTGCCTAATGCTTCCATCGTGTTTGTATGAACCTTCTCACCACATTTCCTTATTAGCCAGTATAGTCCCACAATGAACACAAATAACAAAATCTTATGGGGATACTGGAGAAGATGGCAAAAAACTCGCCACCCTATAGAGCAACTGTTGAACTGTGTGTCATGTTTATAGGTAGATTGTACAGGGATGACTGGTCAAAGTCCTCTGTGACAATGTGAAAATCTGTTCTTTCCCTATAAAACAACATTGAGTGGACCAAGAAAAAAAAGCTAATCTAAGAGCAAGAATAAAGAATCTTGATAGTTTATTGGAGATTCTAATAACCCTTTTTAAAAAGTTTATTTGAGAGGCGAGAGAGAATGGGCACCCAGGGCCTCTAGCCACTGCAAACGAACTCCAGACATGTGTGCCCCCTTGTGCATCTGACTTATGTGAGTACTGAGGAATCAAACCTAGGTCCTTAGGCTTCATAGGCAAGCACCTTAACTACTAAGCAATCTCGCCAGCCCTCTAATATCCTTTTTAAATAATGTTAGTGGCACATTTTAAAAGTTTTTTTTTGAAGTGCCAACTCAAAATGGTTGCAAGGTCCATCTTCCCCTATGTTGGGTTTTAAGATCTCCTTTCCCCTTTGTGAGTATTGAGTGATTCTTAGAGAACCTTAGGTTGCACATTTCATAAAAGAAAGTTTGATGTATCAAGAAGCCTGAGTGTGAAAATTTCCAGCCTCTAACAGGTGGACACTGTCCTCCATTCTTCCAATAATAATTTAAAAAAATTAAACTTTATGTTTTAGATCAGTTTTAGTTGTTTTTTAAAAAAAAAAAAAAAAAAACACAGTTAAGCCAGTGTGGTGGTGCACGCCTTTAATCCTAGCACTTGGGAGGCAGAGGCGGGAGGATCTCCATGAGTTCGAGGCCATCCTGAGACTACATAGTGAATTCCAGGTCAGCCTGGGCTAGTGTGAAATCCTACCTTGAAAATCCAAATAAATAAATCACATGAAAAATGAAGGGTTTCTATGTACATAATGCACAGCCTCTTACCAGCTTCTGCCACTAGTGTGGGACATTTGTTACAATTTAAACAATCTACACCAACACATCAGCACCCAAAAGCCCATGGTTGATTTAGGGGTTCACTTGGGCTTTTCTCTGCCAGTCTTTTGTAAGCTATAATGACTATTTCTGAGTATTCACAGAGACAATGGAGAAATGGGATAGGATAGGGAGGGAATGTTTACCAACTTTTCTTTCTAAAGTTCCCTCTTCATCAGATTCATCCACGTTTAGCTAAGTAGAAACTCCTTCTGGTATCCAGAACATTTCTAGTTTCTAATGCTGGTTAAATGTATGAATATGTGTTCCTGCATCTGATTTCAAGGAGATCTGAGAAGGGGCTGAGTTGGGGATTGCTATCTTTCTATTTCTGTCACCTTGGAAGTCTTAACTCGTGCACAGACACAGATCCTTCTGTACTTGGGTTTCTACTATACCTTCCCACTTCTTTATCTGCCAAGTTCCTAAATTCCTGCTTATTTTTCTAGATTCAGCTCAGCCAAAATCTCCTTAAGAAACTTTCTCCAATGCCCAAGCTAAATTGTCCTAAAATATAGTCTGTTCTCATCCTATTTTTAATTTATTTATTGGAGAGAGAGAAAGAAAGAAAGAAAAAAGGAAGGAAGGAAGGATAAGTAAGAGACAGATAGAATAGGTGCATCAGGGCCTCCTGCCACTGCAAACCCATGTGCCACCTTGTGGGTCTGGCTTATGTAGGTACTGGGGAATCAAACCTAGGTTCCTAGGCCTCACAAGCAAGCGCCTTAACCTCTAAGCCACCTTGCCAGCTTCTAATATCTATTTTATACCTATTATAATGAGTGTTACAGAGGGACAGACACCAACTCATCATTGTGCCCTAAGCGGAAGGTAAATTGCCTCAGGCAAGCATAGTAAGATGCCTTCTTGAAAGAGACCTTTGTCAAGAAAGATCAACTCCATAAAATTACAGAGGAATTTGAGGATACACATTGAACTATAAGCCTAGAAGAAGAAAGTACTATAATGGTACCCAATTTTTATTGTTATATATATTTTTCACATTAGCATCAGGCCATGTATTACAAAACACTATACACTTTCCACTGCAGGCAGGTTATATGTTGACAGCAAATTTCTGCAGATAAGACAATGAATTTATTCATTCACTCTAAGTTATATATATTTTTAAATTTGTGTATGGGTGCAAGCATGCAATTGAGAGGGAGTCAGGTAGCCTGCTCCGCAGTTAGAGTGACTGGACCCCCTGACAGTATCCTTGTAGTCTCTACTTTGCTAGAGCTCAAAGTAGGATCTGACTTATCTCTTCCCTAGATCTGTTTTTCCACAAACAACATGGGCCCTCCTGGGAGGGAGGTCATCTTTCCAAAAATTTAATTCTAACATTGTAGTTGCTCAAGTTCAGCCCCAGAACTTGGCGTCAGGGTTAGCCATTCCTGAGACAGCCCTTAGCCCAGACCAATCAATCAGCTGTCTCTCTGGCTCACCTGGACTAGAAGATAGGACCCACCACCATAAGGTTATAAGGTCTATGAGGGAAGGGCACACTCTCTGGGAAGCCTGGCCACTCCTGAATCCCCAGGTTCTAGTGAGTTTCCCCTTGTCTTGGCCTAGGTGGGCTGAGACGAGGGGAGAATCCCCTAATCCCTACTCCCACATGGGCTCTCAATCCCCTCCTGTCCTCCACATGGCAGAAGCTATTTGCACTTTACTTTTTTCCTCTCTCCCCTTTTTAAAAAAATGTATTTTATTTATTTGAGAGAAAGAGAGAGAGAGAGACAGAGAGAAAGAGAATGGGCACACCAGGGCCTCCAGCCACTGCTCCAGATGCATGTGCCTCCTTGTGCATCTGGCTTACATGGGTCCTGGGGAATCGAACCAGGGTCCTTTGGCTTTGCAGGCAAATGCCTTAACTGCTAAGCCATCTTCTCCAGCCCCCCTCCCCTTTTTATCATTCTTCTAGTCTTATTTTATCCAATTCTTTGGTTAGAAGTAGACATGAACCTAGGGTTTGGGGTTCAAGGACTTTTTCCCATTTCTCAATGGCATGTTTGGGAAAGTCAGAGGACCACCTCTTCTTTCATCTTGTTTGAGGCAGGATCTCTGTTTTTGCTCATGTTAGACTAGCTAGTCAGTGAGCTTCAGGTCTCCCCTGACTTCACTTCCCATTTCCGGAGGTGGGAATTACAGAAATGGGGGCCACTATATGTCCAGTTTATGTGGACTCATGGGATCTAAACTCTATTAGTCAGGCTTGTAAAGCAAGGGTCTTTAACCACTGAGTCACTTTCCAAGCCTTAAAATAATATTTTCTATTTAAAAATAAGGGTATCTACTCATGTATAGGTTAATCCAGATAGGAATTTATTAAAAATCTCTCTCTCAAAGACAATTGCACAGAAATGACTTAATGAAAATTCATTTTATTAATGATGCATAGAAATATTTTCAAGTACCATACTGTTCACAAAAAATTCAAATGTAGGAAATTACTTTCAATTAAAAATATTTAACCAAATATTACTCATTCTCAGTAAAATGTATATTTTAAGCAATTATGAAGCTATTAAAGACTAAAATTCACTTTATGTTAAATCATGTTCTTTCATAATGCAATCATGTATTTAAAACACTAGTTTTAATTCTCTAGGAAAGTTTTAGCATTCATATGTACATAACATGCTGTTTCAGAACACCCGGCTAGCCTAGTCAGCAGAGCACTAGAGTCTTAACACAATTTCCGTTTTCCTTGCCAGCATCCTTCCCTGCCTTCTCAGCCTTATTGCGCGCTGGAAGTAGTGAGCAAGGTAAGTCACCTTACTGGTTCTGGCTGTGCTTCTGAACAGAGAAACTGGAGGCGGCCATTAGGTACATTACCTACCCAAATTTACCCTGAGCATTTCTTCAGAGCTCCAGGTTCTCCTAAAATGACTCTAGCAAATATTTTTTCCAGTTTTGCAAATATAGTCCTTTACAACAAGGTGTCCAATCTAAGTTCTCTATTCTCTGTAACAATTTTATGGTGCTATGAAGATGTAGAAGATAAGTCTTGTGACTTATCTCACAAATACACATTACTCACAAACTCAAAGCAATTTAGGTTATTTTACAATCCTTGCCACAGACCAAGAAATCAGTACTGAATATGTAATCATCCTTACTTGAAAAGGCGTAAGTAGGTACAAAAGGTAATTGAGTGATTTAGTAACAATCCTTATTAGTTGTGCTATTACTTTAAGGATTAAAATATATGTTATGATTTGATGCATTTTTATGAGATAGGCAGAAATCATTAATTTAACAAGGTATATACACAAAGCCCTTGCTTCAGTACAAGCAGAAACTGATGGTATTAGCACTTCAACTCGGCTCCTCTGATTCCCAGTCCACACAGCTTCTCCTTTCATACCACCATGGATATTTCTATCTTAACCAGGTGAGAAGCAGGACAGCATTCTCTGCCACCACCAACCACAGCTTGACTTGCTTTATGCTATGGAAGATAGGTTAAGTGAAGAAAATGAATCCTATTTTTTTCAAGAGGAATCCATGTATCATCTTCAGTTTTTTTTTCTACATAGTTTTCACATGGTTGATAAATGACAGCTGATCTGTGAATAACCATATAATTGCCAAAATTACAAACTGAAGCATAAATGATAATACACTGAAGACAAGTTATCAAACAGTATGTTCTAATGGGAATGCATATTACTCAGTGTTCAGGAATGCCCACTGAAGAACACTGTTGTCAAGAAGCTGAGGCGGGAGGACTGCAAGTTCCAGGCCAGCCTGGGCTACAAAGGCCTTGTCACCCAGAAACAAAAATGACAAAAATATCAATATTGGTTAAGCTAGCAGTACAAAATAGATCTTAGGATTCTGATTTATAGTACATTTCCTTGAAAATCTTTAAAAAATTTTTGTTTTAGCTCTCATAATTTTTTCACTATAAGTTAAGTTTTCTCTTAGAAAATAAGTTGCTAACTTTCTTTTAAGCATTATTTGAGGATTAAAAGGCCTTCACTGCAGGAGTGATCTTGCGAAAGAATTTATGACCTTGGGAATTTATATTTTCAAATATATAACCTGGAGGAGAGGGATAGCTGGCTGGGCAGATCTCCTGTTGCTTTGGTGTGTACTCTGTGGAGTACATGGTGACATCATCAAATGGAACAGAACTCTTAAGGGCTGCATTTAAAGGTTTGCAACTCTCTGTTGGAATCAACTCATGTGGTACATAGTGAGATCTGAAAGTGCTCAAACCATCAAAATTTCCAGATGGGTTGGGAATCTGCTGCTGCTGTTTAATAAGTCCTTGACGACAACTTTCCCATGCTGGAAAATCTTCCTTCATGGTGCTTTTTCCTTGGAAAGGAAAGTTGCTTTTCCTTCTTTGAGAAACTGGCCTGATAGGAACAACACGGCTGGTCTGATAGGGAACAAAGTCAAGATGGCTGGTGCTGTTTAACTGCATGCTGCCTGCAGGAGGCACATACTCTGGCACTTTCTTGACCTCAGGCGGGGGGATTTCCCATGGTTGGAAACTTTCACGGAATTCAGTGCTTCCTTCAAATTGAGCGTGTTGGGTCACCCTGGGGTAGGCAGGTCTGCAGAGTTTTGCAGTTTCACCAGCAAGACCCTGAAAGTCATTCCTGTGAGTTGTGAGATCCTCAAAAGGATGATTAGTTGGCTTGTAAACTTCTTTTGGCCTTGCAACCTTGACTTCTGGCTGATGAGGTACGTAATCAAGGCGGTGACTTGTAGTACCACTGAAAGGGGCTGTAGAGCACTTGACCACAGAGCAGGGCTTACAGCTCTGCCTAGCCTTTATCTCCCGAGGAATGTAGTCATCTTGAAATGTAGTTGAATTTCCAAATTTTACAGTCGGGGGATGGTATGCCTGTTCTGGTTTACAAAGTTCACTTTTCTGAATTTCCCAAGATCTATAATCATCTTGAAAAGTAAACAAACAAAATACTTAAATATTACAGTAAACTGCCACCTTTTAAGAAATATGACTGATTTCTCTCATTGCCAACCATCTTTTCCTTTTCTTTAGAGATACTGGCACCGAGTATGAAATTTCTGATTCTCCTCAGATATTTTTTTCCTTTGTTGACATCTTTTTCTAGCCATCCCCCCACTTTAGCATAATTAATTCTCCACTTCCAGATTAATCAGATTACATACAAGGAACTGGCACCCTTGAGCCTTCTTGTGGACAGAAAGCCACACACACTATGGTAAGGACAGAGCTTAGGAGAACAAGGTATTTTGGACTGGCTAGGGTTTTCACTGTGACACACAAAATGCTAAGGTAACACATAAAATGCAGGGTGTAAAATAAGTTTCCAAGGAGAGGAAATGTCAACTCCATTATAATCTAGGAAGCCAATGGAACTCTTTAAACAAAGACACAGGGCACTGGACTCCTGGACTTTCAGGCATTCCCAAGAGATACAGGGCCATCTAGAGGCCAGTGACATGAACTGAGTTTGTTTAAAAATGTTTATAATTGAATGTAGAATTTAGAAGTGGAGAAGTTCAATACCTTAAACCTAATGTATGCAGATGACTTACCCATAAATGGAAAACTGAAGTGTTTCTATTTCGAATAAAGGTTATTTAGGTTGTCCATTTTTAGGGAAGAAGGGATTAAGCTGAGAAATATAACAAAACTGACTTCACCCAAAACCACATATTTCTAAATACCAAAAATAAATTTATAAAAGACAAGATTTTAACATACACTATAACATCATAGAATATTGACTAAAGTCTAGGCCATGATTACTGAAATATTAAAACCTTAAATATTTCCTGTGAAGAGAAAAATTCCTCAAAGTTATTCCCACTAAATTTTGAACTAAATGACTAAGCTACACATGTTTCAATGACAGGGGAAATTTGCAGACAATCTGCAAAGCTTCCAAAAACCTATGGAAAAATTGTAAAGAAAATATGAGCAAGATCAAACAGTCTTGTTTTGCAACCCTAAAGCTGCAAACAAGAGCCAGTTAAGAGTATAAAGGCATGGGAAGAGAACGCATAAAAGAAGGGCAGGGGGAGGGTCAATCTAAACTCAAGATATGGTGAATAAGACATATGTAAAATTATTTTTGAATAAAGGCACGTCTAGAAGCTGTAGACTGTTACTAGAAAATTTTCAGTACCTGGGATGGGATACCTTCCAGTGAGTTGTTGGCCAAGGAGGTCCCAGTAGCCTCCAAAACATTAAAGGCTGTTGCCAAAGCCCTTGGTTTCCCTTGAGAAACAGATAGTAAGACCCTATTGCTGAAGACATCTCTTGCCTGAGAGGCAAGGTCACTGAGAAAGCAAGCTGGTGTGGAGCAGAAAACCTTCTCCCTGTAGACCAGCCAACTGAAAGCTGGAAAAAGCTGGACTGCACGCAGCGTATGGGAGACAGAAGTCATCAGCATGAAAACAGTGGATGCTGAATATTCAAGCTTGGCCAGACAGGCCCAATGACTGAACGGGTACAATAGTGGCATGTCTACTCTTGGGGGAACCAACTGCTCCATAATTGGACTGAAGGCCCTCTCTACGGGAGGGAATTACATACCTGGTACCGAAAAACCTAAGCAAAAGTCTATGGTAGGTGAGGTCATGAGCCTTAGGGGTATAAGCCTGCTCATGTCTGACTAAATGTATATATTATTCCCACCAAGCTGCCCTGGGGGCACTACACTTAATGTTCATGTTCACATATTAACGCTACTCTCACTTCTGGTTAGAGAAGCTTCTCTTTTCAGATGGCGATGGCCACTGGGATGACCCAAAAGGCAACATAGTGCTGAGAAGAAGGGATGGAGGAGTGCCCAACACTGAAACACCTCTGTCACACCCTCCAAGGCTCAGGGACCATTGCGGAAGAGGGGGTGGATAGAATGGAAGAGCCAAAGGAAGGGTATGACCTCTTACAATGCAACTGCCCAGACAGAAATTGGCTTCGATATCCATGACTTTGCAGTGCCTAGCAATACTCCGCAAGACCCTCAAAATAGAAGAAAAAGATGATGTCATCAAATTAAAAGAGAGACTAATGGAGAGAGGGAGGGGATATGGTGGAGACTGGAGTTCTAAAGTGGAATGGGGGGAGGGGAGGGAAATATCAGGTGGGGTTTTTTTTGTATGTAAGTAGAAAAGTCAATAAAAAACAATAATTTATAAACAAAACAAAACAGCAAAAAAAAAAAAAGTGTATAAAGGATGTCATGAGGTAGAGTAGCAGGGGTATGGCAGGGTAACATTATATTCAGAGCAGACTTGTGAGAAGAGGAACACAAGCAAGCAGAGGAGGCCAGTCAGCAGAGCAGCAATCAGAGCAGGGCTCTGAAGGCAGTAAAGGAGCTGTGAGGGAAGTCATGCTGGCATCAGAGTTGAGGGAGCTCTCCCCTCCAGCAATCTCAGTCCCTGATAGCTTTCCATTTCACATGAAGCCTTACAACAATGTTTCTTATTCTTGAGGTATCATGAAAATGAAACTTTGTTCTTTACAAATTAAAATTATAACACTTTTTTCAGTAGCTAAAAGAAAATCAGAGATAATACTAATGGTTTTGTAGCTTGACACATTCATACCTAAAAAGCCCTTACTTTCCAAAATGACTAACAGAAAAATACTTAAGAGAATGAGCAGAAGAAAATATTTCTCTCTTACAAACCAACTTTGACTTTTAAAAAAGGGAATAAGGGGCTGGAGAGATGGCTTAGCGGTTAAGGCATTTGCCTGTGAAGCCAAAGGACTCAGGTTCGATTCCCCAGGACCCACATAAGCCAGATGCACAAGGGGCACATGCATCTGGAGTTCGTTTGCAGTGGCTACAGGCCTGACGTGCCCATTCTCTCTCTGTCTGTCTCTCTTCTCTCTCTCTCTCTCTGCTGGCAAATAAATAATTTAAAAAAAAAAACTTTTAAAAAAAGGGAGTAAAATTTTGAAGATCGAGAAAAGGTTTGATAGCACATATTAGTCTATCACTGCTAGATGACTATATAAACTTGGTTTGCCTTTAAGATTCCACACCTCAGTAATATTTAGTGGTCACCATAGAATAGGTATTGGCAAACTTTGTTTTGTAATAGCCAGGTGGGAATGTTTCAGGTTTTGAGGCTTAAACGTTAGTCCCATTTAGGGGACTAATATTTAATATCCCTAAATTCTATCGATGCATTATGAAAGCAGTTATAAGCAGTATATAAATGAATTGGTGTGCTTGCTTGTCAATGAAATTTTATTTACAAAGTCATGGTGGGTTGAACTTGGCCATAGCTTGCTCACCTTTGCCTTAAAATGTACAGTATTTTTGAATGAATCAGTCTACCTTTAAGTAAGATTATTCTGATTTACATATATATATATATATATATATTATACATATATTATACATATATATATAATCACTTTGTGATAGAGATGTATTTTGAGAAATGAATCTTTGGGGAATTGTTGTCATGTAAACATCAGAGTGTGCCAAACGTCTGACATCACTAGGTCATTTAATCTTTTCCATTGTATCATCAAACAATTCTTCTGTTTTCTTTCTTATCTTTTGGGGTTCTAAACACATACATTAGGCCCAATTCAGAGTGTCCACTTTTTGAGTGCTCCACACTGTGCTTTTCTGTTCCTCTTTGTTTTGGTTTAGGTGTTTCACATTGATTTGTCTGAAGTTTCGATTTTCCCCAATGGGTGTATGGTATCTATTTCTGTACCCATGAATAGCATTGTCATTACTGCTATTGGTTTTTAAAGTCTTTCTAGCTATTTCTATTTTACATTGTGTAAAAATGGATTTCAGAGCTTTAGTGAGTATATTCAGTCAGCCAAACCCATTATCGAGCTAAGTTTGGGACTTGTTGCTATGTTTACCTTGCGGGACCTGCAGCTTCACATTCCTTTCCTATCATCTTATACTTATGTTGGGGTTTCTGAAGTTTTCTCAATGCTGGCTCTATCCTTGGCTGTAGGTACCTCGGAAGATGTTTCTGTCCATATCATAACCTTCCCCAATACTCAGTCCTTAGTAATGTGGTGTTGGGGTGTTCCTGTGGAGAGCAGGATCTGGGTTTGTCTTGTCCAGCTTTGGTCTAAAGCAGGCCTGTGCCCTTGAGCCTTCCTCAATGCTGCTGTCTCTCCTCATGCAGCAGATCTATAGCGGTTGGGGAAATCTCTCTTCCACTTAGAGGCCTTGTTTTTCTTCTTGTTTACATCACTTTTTGACTTATGCCATTCCTGCAGTGCATCCATGCTTCTGGTGCCCGTGACCATTAGGGTTCCACACACTCTCGGGCTTTTCTTTGGTGTTAGGTTGAGAATAGACATTTTCCAGCTTTCTATATCTTACTTAGAAGTTGGACATCCTAGGTTTTTCTTTATAGTTTTACATTATAGCTCCAACTCTACAAACTTGGTTTCTATAATAGATATAGGTCTATTTTGACTTATTTGGTTTTGATAAATTGTATTTTCAAATTCTTCCATTTCATAAATTCTTGCCATAAGGTTTGTTTTGTTTTTTTTTTTTTTGCTGTGTATGTGGCATATGTACATGTATGTGCCCACGAAGAGCCGCACACACTCACCTGTGGTAAAGTGCACTTACCTGCAGTGGTGGAGAGGAATGTTTGGTGCTTCCCTCCATAACTCTTCTGTCTGCTATTAAGCCAGTTTCTTACCGGTCCCACAGATTTCTATTTTTCTGCAAACTGCCAACTCAAGTGATTCTTGGGTCTCTGCTCTCCTATGGGACTTGGATTACAGAAACACGTGGCCCTGCCCAGCTGTTTCTGTGGGTCTTATGGACTGAACTCGAGTGGTCTCTCAGGGGCTCATGGAGGCATAGGAAGTGCTCTTAATTGCTGAGTCATCTCTCCAGTCAGGTATGTTTTTAGTCACTCTTTTTAATGTATGAAATTTCAGACTTTGAGTTCAATTCAATATTTGGAATTAGGTTACTTATATTTAATATAATAAATGATCTAATCTTAAGCTGAGTGTATCACTATGTGATCTTGCTCCTATATACAACTTATTTCCATGTGCAGTGTGCCTGTATGCATGTTTGTATGTATGGTATGGACACACATGTATATGTGCACCAGAGGACAACCTTGGTTGTCATCCTCAGGAATGCTTTGAGATAAGGTTTCTTATTGGCATGGACTGGCTGGCCAGCAAACTTCAGGGATCTGCCTATCTCTACCTCCTGCATGCTAGGATTACAGGTGTGCACCACAATGACTGGCATTTTTACTTGGTTACTGGGGACTGAACTCAAGACCTCATGCTTGTAAAGCAAGCACTTTACCAACTGAGCTATCTCCTCGGCCCTATTTTTTTAAATATAACTTATTTATTTATTTATTTGACAAAGAAAGAGGGGGAGAGAGAGAGAGGATGGGTGTGCCAGGGCCTCCAGCCAATGTAAACAAACTCCAGATGCCTGCGTCCCCTTGTGCATCTGGCTAACGTGGGTCCTGGCTTTGGCTTTGTCTTTTGGCTTTGCAGGCAAATGCCTTAACTGCTAAGCCATCCCACCAGCCCTTCTATTCTTTATTAGAATTATGACTTTTTGTATTTTTAAAAAGTATTTTTTAGCATTTTTATTTATGAGAGAGAAATAAAAAGAGGCAGACACAAAGACAGAGTGGGCACACCATGGCTTCTAGCCATGGCAAACAAACTCCAGACACATGTGCTACTTGCGCATCTGGATTATGTGGGTATTGGGAAATCAAACCTGGGTCCTCAGGCTTCACAGGCAAGCACCTTAACTGCTAAGCCATCTCTCCAGACTGACTTTCTGTATTTTGAAAATAAAAATACAGGGCTGGAGAGATGGCTTAGCAGTTAAGGCATCTGCCTGCTAAGCCCAAGAACCCGGTTCCAATCTCCAGGTCCCATGTTTAGCCAGATGCAAAGTGACGCAAGGGTGCAATGCCCCGCTTGCCCACAAGGGGGCGCACGCATCTGGATTTCGTTCACAGCAGCTGAGAGACTGCTGGCGTGCCCATTCTGTATCTGTCTCTCTCTCTCTATGTCTCTCTCCAAAAAATAAAATAAAATAAAATAAAAATACATATTCTGATTATATGATCTTTCTAACTCACACATGCTATTTTTACCACTTCTAGAACAGAGGTCTTCCAAAGTTTAATTTCAATTATATTTTCCTTCTTTTAATGCTATTCTATTTTATTTCTATGTTTGTGTGAAAACATTGTTATGACTTTATAAAATCGATATTCTAATTTTCTCCACATATTTTCCATTTGTTTTCCTTCCTTTCATGCTTTTGTCTGGGATTATTTCCCACTGACTTGCAGAACTTATTTTAGTACTTTTGTAATACTGCTCTACTACTAGATTCTCTTGGATTTAAAAGAATGTTTGGTTTTTTTTTTTTTTTTTTTTTTTTTTTTTTTTTCAAGGTAGGGTCTCACTCTAGTCCAGGCTGACCTGGAATTCACTCTGTAGTCTCAGGGTGGCCTTGAATTCATGGTGATCCTCCTACCTCCGCCTCCCGAATGCTGGAATTAAAGGCATGTGTCACCACGCCCGGCTCGTGTTTTATTTTTTGAAGCACATTTTTTAATAGACACACACAGATAAAGGGCATATCAGGGCTTTCTGCCACTGAAAACAAACACCGGATGCATGCACTACTTTGTGCATCTGGCTTTACATGGGTACTGGGGAATTAAACCCGAAGTCCTCAGGCCTTGTAGGCAAACACCTTAACTGCTGAGCCACCCCTCCAGCTCAAATCTTATTTTAACTAGACATAAAATTCCAGAATTGCATTTGGAGTTGCAGTTTTTTCCTTTCATTTTAAAAGATGTTATTCCATTGTCTCTTGGCTTCCATAGTTTCCAATATAGAGTGAGGTTTAATTCTGCTATAAGATAATAAATTTTCTTTTCATAGAAAATCTACTTTTTCCTCATCTGTCTTCAGTAGTTTTTTTTTTTTGTTGTTGTTGTTGTTGTTTTTGTTTTGTTTTGTTTTTTGGCTTTTCTAGGTAGGGTCTTGCTTTAGCTCAGGCTGACCTGGAGTTTTATTATGTAATTTCAGGGTTGCCTGGAACTCATGGAAATCCTCCTACCTCTGGCTCCCGAGTGCAGGATTAAAGGTAGATGCCCCCATGTCCAGCCTGTCTTCAGAATTTCAATGATAGATTCTAGGGTAGTTTCTACTACGCTAATCTATTTTTGGCTTCATTGAGCTCCTTGAATCTGTGCACTGATTTTATCTGGACCCAAATTGAAATGGTACCATAAAATCCTATATTCTGAAAGACAGACTAAAAGATTGAACCTGAGGAAGGTTAGAGGGAACACCTGATTCACAGGGTGCTGGAGAGGGTATGATGAAGACTACCTTAATCTTCTCCTGCTTCTCTCTCTCTCCCTCTTCTCTCTCTTCTCTCATTCTCTTTTATATTACCCATCTTTTTCTTCCTTCTTTTCTCCTGGCGCTGGCCTGTAACTCCCAGTAACAGCATGTGGTTAACATCCACAAAGAGCTCTTGATCAGAGAGACCTACAAGGTTTCTGAAAAAAAGACAGATTTCTGTCAGAGTACTTGATGACCCATCAAAGGTTAATGGTAAGACCCTACTGCTAAAGACACCATAGGCTGTTGGTACAGAACATGGAGGGACCTGGCTAGAATCTGGAAGAGAGTCAGTCCCCAGACAGCTAGCTTGTCTAGTGCCAGAAGGTGCTACATGAGCAACTAGGGGAAAGTGACCAACAACTGTCCAAGTAACGCATGATCTAAGCTTCTCAGCAGCAAACAACCTGACATGATGTTCACACAAGGGCAATAGTGGCACACGGCCATGATGCATAACCAACTGCTCTTGATTTGGCTAACAGATTCACTTGGTGGAACAGAACCCATAGCTGGAACTGAGAAATGAGTCAGAACCATATCCAAAAAAAAATGAGCCCGCTCTCCAATATCAAGTTCCCACCAATCAAGGGGGCCTATACCTATGAAATTCTCTCTAAAACAATAATGGTTATCCCATTTATCTGGTGCTAACTTCTCTCTCCATTGGAGAATTTGCTTCTCTTTTTCAGATGGATGCAAAACCTGAGGAGGGAATAAGCCCATCACACCTCACCAGGTCCCCAGATGAAACCATAGAGTAATGAGGGAAATTAGAAGGAGTGCTGCTTTCTTGGTGAAGCTGGTACCAACACAAGGGTAAAGGAGATAGACACAGAGAACACTCAATTCCTATCAAACCAGATATCCAGAGGCACAGAGGCTCCCAATACCTCATCACTGAAGTAGACCTAAAATGAATCCAACAGGCCTCAGGGAAATTCACAGAAGAGGGGGTGGAAAGATTGTTAGAGCCACAAGTAGGGACATTATGCACAGAGACATTGCCTCATCCCCATAAATGAAGGCTACCCCCACAATGCATGACCCATATTCTCCAACGAGGAGGGTCCCTTTGGAGGGGGGAGGACAGGGAGGAGGCTAACGATGGTACCAGTATGGCTGTGTACACACTATCTACATAACTAATAAAAAATGGAAAAAAATGACTGCTGCTCTTCCAGTGCATAATCCACAACCCCATGGGGAATACCAGCAACCTGACTGATGACGTCCCCCATCAGAATATGGGCAGGGAGGAGGGAAAAGATAGTAACAACATTTGATGTATCCAAACACAGTATGCTCTTAAATTTAAAAGTCCATGTGATTTTATTTTTAAACAAAAACCATATATTAAAGATGCATATGTTTTGGTATATATATGTGGTGAGACGATTAATATATCCAAGTGAAGTGACATATCCAACACCTCACAGTTTTATGTGTGTGTGTGTGTGTGTGTGTGTGTGTGTGTGGGGGGGGTTATAGCCTCAAACCCACTCTCCTGAAAACTTTTCAGAATGCAATGTAAAAATCATTAATTGTATATAAATTATTAACTATATTTATTTATGCTATAACTAGATTTCTAGACTTATATTTTTTGAATCAGGGTCTCACTCTAACCCAGGCTGACCTGTAACCCACCACTGTAGTTCCAGGCTGATCTTAAACTCACAGCAATTCTCCTATCGCTGCCTCCCAAATGCTGAAACTAATGGCATACACTACCACACTTGGCTTACATCTCTAGATTTATTCGTACTATAAGACAACTTTATGCCTTATATGCCTATTTTGTCTACCTCTCTGCTCCTGGTAACATTCTCTTCTTTGCTTCTACATATTTAACATTTTTAGATTCCATATATAATTCAGATCATAGGCACACCATCAGGTTATGGGTATAACATATAAATGGAACATAATCTAACATAATTTTGTGTTTGTTCCCATTCCCAAGAACTGTCATTCAAAAAAAAAATCTGAAGTATTTCTTGTTTCAAGTGTTTTAGGAAGGGATTTGTTTCTGTTTTGCCATTACATATACACACACAGAAATTTATACACACACACACACACACACACATACATACATGCACAACTTTTTTACATTTCTTAATCCATTCACACATTATTGGACATTTATTGTGTCCATACTGTGACTATTGTGAACAATGCTGCAATGATTATGGGGATATACCCCCATGGTAATTTTCAAGTATACATCCTGAAGACATATTGTTGGATCACACAGTATTTCCATTTTCAACTTCTTGAGGAATTTCCTAAACTGTTTTCCATAATGTTTGTACCAATTTAACATTTCTATCAGTAGGAATACAAAGGTTCTTTTCCTCTTTGCCAGAAAGTATCTATTTTTTAATTTTATTTTTTATTTTTAGAGAGAGAGAGAGATTGGCAAGCCAGGGCCTCAGCCACTGCAATCGAATTCCAGATGCTTGCGCCACCTAGTGGGCATGTGCGACCTTTGTACTTGCCTCACCTTTGTGCATCTGGCTTATGTAGGATCTAGAGAATCGAACATGGGTCTATAGGCTTCGCAGGCAAGTGCCTTAACCGCAAAGACATCTCTCCAGCCTAAGTACTATCTTTTTAAACTGATAATCATAAAGAAGTGATATTTTAAGTTTTTAAAAGATTTTGAGACAGAAAGAGGGAAAGAGAGAGAGAGAAAGAGAGTGAGAATGGGCGTACCAGGGACTCTAGCCACTGCAAATGAACTCCAGATGCATGTGCCACCATGTGCATCTGGCTTATGTGGGACCTGGAGAATTAAACCTGGGTCTTTAGGCTTTGCAGGCAAGTGTCTTAAGCACTAAGCTACCTCTCCAGCCCAATACCTTAATTTTTAATTGCTTTTCCTTGATCTTGGTGATTTTGTACACCCTTTCATATACTTGTCCATTTGTGTCTTTGAAAGAATGTTTATTCAGTTCCATTTGCCATTCTTGTATAAGTTTTTGTTTGTTTTTTTGTTTTTTGTTTTCCAAGGTAGGGTCTCATTCTAGCTCAGGCTGACCTGGAATTCACTATGTAGTCTCAGTTTGGCTTCGAACTTCCAGCAATCCTACCTCTGCATCCCAAGTGCTAGGACTAAAGGTGTGCACCACCATGCCTAGCTCACATTATATAGTTTTTTGTTATTAAATTGTATCAGTTTCTTATATATTTTTGATTTAACTCCTTATCTGATATATGGTTTGCAAATATTTTCTCTCAATGTATAAGTAACCCTTTCATTTCTTGCTATATAGAAGCCTTTTATTGGATATAATCCCATTTATCTACTTTTGCTTGGTGGACTGTGCCTTTACCATTCTACCTAAATAAATCATCTCCAAGGTTAATGTTTCTTTTTTGGCATTGTATCCTTTTATACTTGAAATATCAGGTCTCATATTTAAATATTTATGTTTAGTTAATTTTTGTGTGTGGCATGAAGATACAATTTCATACTGCATGTGGATATCCAGTTTTTCCAACACCATTTATTGAAGAGTCTGTATTCTTTTCCTATGGTGTATCTTTAGATTCTTATATTAGTTGGCTGTATATGATTAAATATATTTTTGTGCTTATGATTGTTTCATGGGTCTATGTGTTCATTCTTTTGACAATACAACAATATTTTGAAATCAAACAGTGTAATGCTTCCAATTTTGTTCCTTCCCAAGATTTCTTTGGTTAGTAAGAGTCTTCTGTGGCTTCATGGAATCTTAGAACTATTTTCTCTATTTTTGTAAGAAAAATGCAACTGGAATTTGATATGGATTGCATCCAATCTGTAAATTGCTTTTGTTGTACAATGGACATTTTAATGACATTAATTCTTCCAGTCTATGAACATAAAGCAGCTTTCCATTTATTTGTGTCTTCTTCAGTTTCTTTCATTGATATTTTATAGTTTTCAGTATATTGATCTTTTACCTCTTTGGTAAAATTGTAAAATTTCTAAATGTCAGCAACCATTCTTCAATCTAGGTCTATGTATTCTCTATATGAGCACAGAACAGAATAATACCAAAGACACTTATTAAATAACAGTGCCCTATTTTCGGTATGTACATTTTATATATCTAGATAATTTCTAAGCTGAGGCTACTGGACACAGACACATTATGTTTTGTAAAGTCAAATGTCCAGAAGGTAAATGTTACATTACTTACTGTTTTGCAGGGTTTCTGTCAGTTTTCCAATGTCCTATTATTGTCTTCCCTTTACCTACAAACTCTTAGATTTTATAGAAAAAAAACTAAAAGTAGATATCAGAAAGCAGTAGCATTACACAGAATGATGCCTGAAAAACTGGGAATATTATATGTGTGTGTGTGCTGCATGTAGGTTGACAGCATCAGATGAAATAGTATTGCTGATAGTTTTTATAGATCTTATATGGAAAAAGAAAATCTTGCAATGGTTGTATAAAAGATAAAGTAAAATAACTTTCCCTGCTTATCTTTTGTATATATATATGTGTGTGTATGTGAGTGTGTGTGCTATGGCCAGCCATGTGGAATTTGGAGGATAACCTTGGGGTGCCAGTCCTTACCTTCTACCTTGTGTGAAACAGGAAGTCACTCTTGTTTTTGCCACTGTGAATGCCAGACTAGCTGGCTCCTAAGCTTTAGGATTCTTCTGATTCCTTTTCCCATTGCCACAGGTACATTGGGATTACAAAATATATGTGCTACTTGTGCCTAGCTTTATGTGGGTTCTGGATCCAAACTCTGCTCATCAGGCTTGTGCAAGAAGTGAGTTTAACCATTTAGCCATTTTCCAAGTTCCCTCATGATCTTTTGTCAAACTTTATATCAGTAAATATGTATTTCATTAATTTCTGCATGCTACTTGATTATACTTGTTCACCATATTCATAGTCTTCACAATTTATTCCTTTTATAGCATCTTATGTACTCAGTCTTAAAACCAGAAAGAACACATTTCCTGACTTCTGTAATAAATAGCTTATAAATCACAGTATGTTGGTACCATGTACTTTACTTACCTATTAAACTGGTAAATAAGAAACTTGAAAAGATTTTATATTAAAATATATCCATTCACCTATTTCACATGACTAATGGAAAGAATGTGTGAAGTCTTCATATGCAATTAAATTACTTATAAAAGAAATTATAGAATAGTAAACATCAATAGGACCTACTTTTAAAATAAAGAACTCATCTCCAAAAGTAACAGGGTGTTTTAAGATCATACAGGACTCTGGGAAGGAACTAATCATACACTGTCCAGCTTTTATTCTTCCACGTCGGCTACTGGTGGGATTCATATTCTAACATTCCTCTATGGTGGAAGTCTTACCATCTATCATTGTGCATTAGGGATAGATAAGCTTGTTACCCATGAAAGCTTTATCCTTTACCCTAACATTTTGGTTCTCCATCTACTAATTCTTTTGCTTTATAGGCTGGTTTTGAACTTGAATCAGGAATAAAATTGCTATTCCTTTGACCTTTTCAAAGACTTCACCATTCTCGATAGGATTTTAACTCAATCTTGTCCACTGGTATTCTTTGCTTTTAATGTACTTTGAGTTACAACTCATTCAGGACCTAAATTTAACCTTTCCATCAGGATTTTTTTTTTTTTTTTTTTTTTTTTTTTGCTACACAATACTGCTTTGACCAAAAAGAAGAAAGTTCTTTCCTAAATCATGGAAGCTAAGTATGGCAATATACTAAAATTAGTTTAATTTTAGATGTCAAAGCTAGAAGTTTCTGGATCCTTCATTTTCTCAATAGCAAGTTACCTCTGTAAGTTGGGACAGTGTCCAACTTTCCTTTTTTAACTTGTCGTCTTTCCACAGGCCGAACTATTGCCACCGGCTGCACTTTATAAGAATTAAAATCTTGTTTGTAGGTAGTACCAAGATCAATCTTCCCCTGTTTAGGCTTATATTCTTCTGGTATGTGGCGAGGCTGTTTGACTATTTCATAAGGACGGTAATCTGATCTGAAATATATATGTGTGAAACATTGTCTCCCAAGTTCTTTCATTTCAGTTATTTCAGTACTGAAAACTCAGTTGTATCATACCTAGACAATCTCATCTTGATCCTTAATTTGATCTTAACTAAATAAAATATACATGTAATTAATTTTTTTTGCCTAATGTGGAAGATATCAGGTAAAAATTTGATAAACTGGCAAATTTTTAAAGAAATATTCCCCATTTCCACTTTATCAAAATCCATATTCATTTTATATAGGTCATGTTTAGGCACACTCCTTATGGAAGTCATACAATTTTCCTGCTCACTGTTACAATGTTCACTAACTCTGACTCACAGGATGGATATGAATCCTAATCACATGTGGATCTTTTAGAAGCTCTTGCCTAGGATGTGAATTAAATGGTAACCTAGCTACCTTGGGCATTATATAACATTATGTTACCGAGATGGCACTGCAGATACTTGAGGTAGTGTGATAGAATGAATAATACCAAATTCTGGGTAACCAGACTGCCTGCATCCAAATCTTGGCTTTGTCATTAAATATCTGAATGGTCTTGGATAACTTAGTTAACCTATATATGCCCTAGTTTTCTTATGAAGTGGGACAATAATATCATCTACCTCATATAGGTTATTTTAAGGACATATACATGCTTAAAAGAGTGCTTGGATTATGGGAAGGACAATATGTTAGCTACTAATAATCTTTTTTTAATTAATTTATTTGAGAGAAAGAGGCAGAGAGAAACAGCAAGAGAGACAGAATGGGCATGCCAGAGCCTCTAACCACTGCAAACAAACTCCAGACGCATGCACCCCCTTGTGCATCTGGCTTACATGGGACCTGGAAAGTTGAACTGGGATCCTTTGGCTTTGCAGGCAAATGTCTTAACCACTAAGCCATCTCTCTAGCCCAGCTAGCTACTAATATTCTTTATTCAGAGTCTTTCATAGATTACTTTTTTCTTCTGGATTGTGCTGACCATATTACTCTGATTAAACCTGTGTGAATTCTATTTGTTGCCTATGTTCATAGGCTTCAAAAACAAAGCAAAATCTCACTAAATCTCTTCTCTCATTTACAATATAACTTAAGACTGGTTGACTGCACTTTCTTAGCCCTTTCAGCAACTCTTCAATCCACTTTAATCTGATTTCCAGTGCTGCCACTTCCCTCCTACAGCTCTAAGGTTCACAATGACTTCCATGTAATTATATCCATCAGACATTTTTAGTCCCTATCTTACTTGACCTCTCCAATGGTAACTGACATTATTGCCCACATACGCTACTTCCAGAGGTTTCCCTTCCAGCCTTCCTCAGTTGCCTATACAGCTTTATCCACTTCTATTAGATACCATTAGAGAAATGCTGGCGTTCCTTTAGTCTTGAACCTACACTCTCTTCTTACCCCATATACATTCTTGAGGACAACTTTTCTAACCCTCACAGCTTCACTTGTTAGCTATATAAAAAAGACTCTTAAATGTACACCTAAGCTTAGATCTCTTTTCTGGGATCCATACCCGTATATAGATGGCTTTACTCAATGGCATCTCAAAACTCAATATGCTCCAAACCAAACTCACTATTTTCCCACAATAAAAGTAGTCCTTTTGGTTGTTCCTTATGTTAATGAACAGCACTTCCAACTCTTCAACTCACAGTAAGAAACCTAGGTCTCCTCCTTTATACCTCACTTTCCCCTCTTATCTAAAGAGATTATCATCAACTTTTGTCAATTTTGCCACCTAAATATGTTCGGGTTTGAAAGGGAAGTGCCCCCACATGTTAATGTCTTTGAATGCCTAGTCTCCAGCTGATTGCATTGTTGACAGAGTTTTGGAACTTTTAGGAAATACAGCCTGGGTAGAGGAAATGGGTTGCTGGAGGGCAGGCCTTGAGGGTTATAGCCTGCCCAGGTTTGAGCGAGAGCTCTCTCTACTTCCTGGTTGGCACCATGGGAAAGCTCACTGCAAGCTCTTGCTGGCATATATTCCCCACCATAACAGGCCCTGTTACAGTGAACCAAACTAAACCTTTCCTCCTTTAAATTGCTTTTTTTTTTTTTCAGGTATTTTGTAACTAATAGCATATCTTTCAAATCTAACCACTTTTCTCCATCACAACCATAATATTCAAAGCTTTCATAACAGTTCACTCAAACTACGTATATTTGTTCCTAACTTCTTTACCTACATCCAATTTAGTCTTTCTTCAATTTTTATCTCCACAGATAATTCTTTCACATGTAACTCTGATCAGTGTATTCTTATTCCCATTTTCTGAACCATTTTCTTACGTCCCTCCATATCATATGCACCAACAATAAGCAGAAAGGAAAACTTGAGAGCCTTTTTATTGTTCAAAGGACCTAGGCAGAACTGAACATGGCCAAAAGACTCTGCCTGGTTACCTGCACTAGCCTCATATATGGTGCTTCCTCATACTCTACCTCTCTAGCTCAGTGTCTGAGAATTTCTGACTCTTTATGTTCCTTTTTTCTATCTACTCTCTGCCTATAATACACTTCCTTTCTCTCTCTCTCTTTTTTTTTTTTTTTTTTTTTGGTTTTTCAAGGTAGGGTCTCACTCTGGCTCAGTCTGACCTGGAATTAACTCTGTAGTCTCAGGGTAGCCTCGAACTCACAATAATCCTCCTACCTCCTGCTCCTGAGTGCTGGGATTAAAGGCGTGCACCACTATGCCCGGCCCCTCTCCTCTTAATCCAGTTAAATACTTATCATTCTTTGAGTTTTAGCACATATTTCTCATTTTTTTGATAAAATTAAGCTCCCAAATTCTAGATGTTAAGATTCTTGTCACATAATTTAGTCATGGCTAAATGATGTTTTGGATTGCCTTCTCTACTAGACCATTACATCTAAGAAAAAAGATGACTTTGTGCTCACACTGTATCCTAGGTACCTAGCAAAGGACCTGATGCTTAATATGTATTTATTTAATGGGTGAAGCACAGTAAAAGACACATACCTTGCTTCTTAAAGATATCTGAGTTGTCTTTGCTCCTCCCAAATCTAGCTGTTGGGGAACAAGCCAAAATGCAATCAAGAAGCAAGGAAATCGGGAGAGAAGGGCAGACAAAGCTATATAATTCCTGGGCAGGAGTTATAGCTCAGGTGGCAAAGTGTTTGCCTAGCATGCAGGCACAGATCCCCAGCACAGCATAAACCAGGCATGGTGGTCCATGATTGTTATCTCAGCACTTGGAAGGGTGGTAGATGTAGGAAGATTACAAGTTCAAGGTCATCCTGGGATATAATGTATTTGAGACCAGCCTGGGATACGTGTAACCCTATCTTATAAAGCAAACAAACAAACACACTTTAAAGTAAATAAGTATTGAAAGCCAAACAGAGATGCAAAAACTAGATCAGAAACATGTATTAATTGGGAAGCTGAGGCATTCCTCCAGGTGGTAGTGAAGTACAAAGGACATAAATTTGACATATTTCAGGTGGTTAAAAAATCAATAGAACCTTTCATTTCCATTTTCTTCAAATTTATTTTTTTTAGAGAGAGAGAGAGGCAGGAAGACAGAGAGAGAATTAGCGCATCAGGGCCTCAGCCATGCAGTCAGACTCTAGACACTTGTGCCACCTAGTGGGCATATGAGACCTTGCGCTTGCCTCATCATTGTGCATTTGGCTTACGTGGCATCTGGAGAATGGAACATGGGTTCTTAGACTTTGTAGGCAAGCACCTTAATGGTTAAGCTATCTCTCCAGCCCTTATTTCCCCCTCCCTTTTTTTGCCAAAGAACCTTAATTTTCATTTTCCTGCTTTTCTTGTTTCTTGGATTAGTTTAACTTAAATCAAGTAGCTAAACAGAAATAGTAAGAAAAACTTCTTAAGACCAGAGAGTTGGGTGAAAAATAAGCAAAAAG
Source organism: Orientallactaga sibirica (assembly GCA_036365145.1). Taxonomy (NCBI): domain Eukaryota; kingdom Metazoa; phylum Chordata; class Mammalia; order Rodentia; family Dipodidae; genus Orientallactaga; species Orientallactaga sibirica. The sequence goes on along the minus strand of JAEOAD010000031.1, from coordinate 2,669,456 downwards.
TTGCTTGATATTTACTTAAATGTAGTTATTCCTTCCATTTTACCATGATATGCTCGAAATTCTTGCTTGGGTTTAAGACTCTGAGGTGGAAGAACATTGCCATACTTTGGATATTTTTCCATATATTCAGTTGTGGGGTAAAACACTCCTGAATTATCATAAATCCTTGTGGTTCCATGTGGACAATGATGTCGCCTGTATAAACAAACAAACTGAGAAATTATTTTGCCTTAAGAAACATTTTGTGTGGTTTGTGAATTTTAATCAGAGCTCTCCAATGAACTTAGAACTTATAAACTTTAAAGCAGTTTTAATAGAAAAATCTGTTTCCTCTACAATGATGCTTATAAAAATAATAAATTACAGTACATTCTTACATCATAAGACTAGTTTTGCTCAAAACAACTTAGTGTCTTCTGAACATAACTTTTCAGCTAATTTCTCAGCTAATTGAGCTGAAACAGTAACAAGTGAACTTCTTAGCTGGTTTTATGCATTCTTTAGGTCTCATATGTTACATGTACTTACATGTGATTCTGAACAGCTCCAAAAGGAAAGAGGCATAACAGAGCACTCATTTTGTTTGGATGGATTGTGGTAGATACAAAGGGGAGGCTGGGGTGGGCAGATGTTAGGCAGATTTGCAAGGTGATGTCCTGACTTAGTAGTTTCTTGACCTTGGCAGAAGTGAGTGGTTCTATAGTCTACAAACAACACCTTTTTCAGTTTTTTTTTACTGTGGCAGATGTATTGGATCCCTTGGAAGTCTAGTTGTATGGTGAGAATTTGGAGAATTTCCCTGGAAGTTTATTTTGAAAATAGCTTATTTTCAATTCTTCCAAGTGAGATCACCCACATACACATTCATTCATATATATCCTCAAAATTACAAGCCCAAAATAAAGCCTTTCCTTCCTTAATGCTGCTTCTGGCTAGGTATTTTGTTCCAGCAATGAGAAAGTAATGGATACAAACACGAAGGAAGAAACCAAGTATGTTGTTTGGTGGTTGCTGAACAGCATGAAGAACTGTAGCACGTGGAAGAATAGAAGATATCCAGGAAACTTTGAAGTCAGAAGAGTCACAAGAGTCAGGACTATCAGCTAAAAATGAGGCTTGTGGAAAGTGCTGAGAGAATTTAGTTCCATGCAGGGTCTAAGACCTCTGGAAAACTCAGGAGGCTTCACAGATCAGACATACTGTGGTGGCTCGAATCAGATGTCTGTCATAAACTCTTGTGTTCTGAATGCTTGAACCCCAGCTGGTAGCAATTTGGAGGTGGAGCCTTGCTGAAGGGGGTGTGTGTCACCAGGGGTGGACCTTGAGGTTTATTAGTCCCCAGTTTGCCAGGGTTAGTTGGGCTTACTCTATGTGGTGGTTTGATTCAGGTGTCCTCCATAAACTTAGATGTTGTGAATGCTAGGATCCCAGTTGATGGAGATTTGGGAATTAATGCCTCCTGGAAACAGTGTATTGTTGGGGCATGCTTATGTGTATTATAGCCAGTGTCCCCTTGCCAGTGTTTGGCACACTTTCCTGTTCCTGTTGTCCACCTGATGTCGGCCAGGAAGTGATGTGCATCCTCTGCCATCCTGGAGCATCCCCTCAAGCCTGTAGCCAAAACAAACCTCTTCTTTCTCACAAGCTGCTCTTGGTTGTCTACCTGATGTTGGCCAGGAAGTGATTTCCAGCCTCTGCTCTACCATCTTTTCCTTGCCATCTTGAAGCTTCCCATTGAGACTGACTGTAAGCCAAAATATTTCCTTCTATCAGCTGATTTTGATTGGGTGCTTTGTACCAGCAAGGAGAAGGTAACTACACTAGAAAATTGGTACCGGAGGAGTGGGATCATTATTTCTAAAAAAAACTTCCTGATTTTTGGGGTCTTGGAACTAATTTATGGAAGGAATGTAGAAGGATTTTGAAACTTTGGACTAAGAGATGCCTTGAAGTACTCTAATCAGGCCTTGATAGACCACTCTGGTCAAAGTTTAAATATCTAAATGTAGAAAGAACTGTGGATTGTGAAGCTTGGTTTATGAGGGGGAAAAAGAGCTCTGTCCAGACTGGGCTAGAAGCAGTTTGTGCAAGAGGTTTACTGCATTCTTCCCATGTCTTAAGAACTTGTTCTTCCCTGGATTAACAAATTTGATAGCCCACCTATATATACACCTATGGGAGTCTAAAAACTACTGAAAAAGGACATTGGCTTTTCAATGTGGTTTGTATTTTGGAAATGGCCACTGGGTGACGTGAGGCAGGCTTGTTGGAGTCCCAGTGTGGAGGCCTTATGGAGCCATGAGTAACAGTGGAGTCTTTTGGAATATACCAGTATGTGGGATGGCTACCAAGGAGAGCTTCTGGTTTAGGATTATTCCCCAGGCTGTGAGCAGCCCAGCAGGAGGGTTGAAATTGGAACCCCAATTTGTCACTGTTTACAAGTGTTGGACTCAGAACTGTAGGACTTATTATTTGCCTGGTTTATTTTGGATTTTCCATTTTGATTGATTCAATCTTTCCTTGTATCACCATATTTTGCACTGTGAATTTTTATTCTGTGTCATTTGGGTTCTATAGTTCACAGTTAAGAGACTTTAAACTGTGGGGATGTTTGAACACTGTTTGGATTTAAAAAATTATGGGGACTTTTAAGGTTGAACTGACTGCATTGCACTTTACATTACAGATAACCATCAGTTTATGGGAGCCAGGGGCACAGTGTAGTGATTAGAATCAGATGTCCCCCATAAACTCATGTGTTCTGAATGCTTTAATCCAAGCTGGTAGCAATTTGGAAGGAAGAGCCCTGTTGTAGGAGGTGTGTCACTGGGGGCACACCTTGATGTTTCTTAGACCCTAGTTTGCCAATCTGAGTTGGGCTCGCTCTCCTGCTGCTCATTTCCACCTGCTATGGCGGAGCTGATGGTCATCCTCTGCTTATGCTCATCTTTCTTTCACCATCATGAACCTTTTCCTTGAGACAATAAGCCAGAATAAACCCTTTTCCCCCATAAGTTGTTTCTGGTTGGGTGTTTGTCTCAGCAAAGAAAGGTAACTGCAACACATGTCTTGAGGTTCTGATACAATGGCATACTCTTATAATGCTTTGGAAGTTGTCATTTTTACTGTTATGAGAGAAATGTATTGTAACCTATCATACAGTGTTGACAAGCTATAAAAGAAAGCAAAAGACTTCCATCCTAATATTTCCATTCCTTGAAAGAAAATTTTATTTATTTTTACTTTTGCTGAGACTATAGGTGTTAGCTTTGTTAAATTTTCCTCTTTTTGAAAAGGCAACTAATGAAAGAAATTAAATCTAGTTTCCGTAATAAAGACAGTTGTCTTTAGTGTCCCAAGAGGGAAAAGATGATATAAAGATGATGATTTGTTCTCCACAGGCTCATGCTTTTAACCTTGTTCCCCAGCTGATTGTACTGTTATGGAAGGCTGTGATGCTTCTGTGAGGGGGTGACTGGCTGGCAGAACAAGTAGGTCACTAGAGGCATGCCTTTCAAGGTTAAATCCGGTCCCTTTGTTACAAGGGCTTTTTACTTCTTAGTCTACCAGGATGTGAATAGCCCTGCCTCATGTTCTAGGGCCAAAAATCATATCTTTCCTGTCATGTTGGGCTGTATTTTCCAAAATGGTGAGCCAAAGTAAGTCTTCCCTTCTTTTGTAAATGTATCTAACACAGATGGTCATGGGAAAAAAAGTAGAAGGAAAAAGTAAAGATCTTTCCTCCTCCTTCTCCAGAAGGAGGAAAAAGATAAGGGGACAGAGTTCTGAGACAGTGTCCCAGATAACTCACCAGATTTCAAAAAAGTTGGCTGAGTGGAACCCTATTACAGAACTTCTAGCTTTGCCAAAGATTCTTGTATCTCATTGCAAGAAAGAAGGTAGCAGAGGAACCACTTTAAAAGGAAGTATGTCAGCTTCAGTAAGGGACATTTCAGTGGAAATCACTGGTAATGTCCAAAGCTCAGAAAGGGATCTTCTCTTATATGGCACTGCCTCAACTATTTGGATCAATGTCTTTGAGGAAAGGGGAGCCCTCAACAAAATGAAGATTTAATTTCTTAGTAGCTGAATGGGAAAGGGTCTTAGTTTGGATTTAAATTTAGATTAGAAAACAATTACTGTTTTTTTTCTTGTATACCAGACTTTGCAGATTCACATGTTAAAAGTTACCTTTTGAGCTGGGCGTGGTGGTGCACACCTTTAATCTCAGCACTCGGGAGGCAGAAGTAGGAGGATCACTGTGAGTTCACCCTGAGACTACATAGTGAATTTCAGGTCAGCCTGGGCTATAATGAGGCTCTACCTCAAAAAACAAAAACAAACAAACAAACAAAAAAGTTACCTTTTGGAGTAAGAGTCAGTATTAGAGGACAAGAAGCTAGAAATGGACTATGAAGGGAGAGAATAGGGGAGGACTGAAGGAGAGGGGATAGCAGATATATAAGTAGAGGAACAAAATAATGGGGTGGAAAGATCTAAGGGGGTCAAGGGATGGGGATGGGTGAGGAAGTGAGAAGACTTATAGAACTAAAGATGGTATGAATAAGTTATATGGAAACCCACTTCTTTGTTAGATAATTAAAAAATAAAATTCAAGGGCTGGAGAGATGGCTTAGTGGTTGAGGTGCTTGCCTGCGAAGCCTAAGGACCCATATTTGACTCTTTAGGTCTCACATAAGCCAGATGCACAAGGTGATGCAAGCATGGTTGCACATGAGCACAAGGTGGGCATGCATCTGGAGTTTGACTGCAGTGACTGGAGGCCCTGGCATACCATTCTTTCTCTCTCATCAAACTAAATAAAATAAATAAATAAATAAATGAAATGAAATTCAAGGTTCCTAGAGAAGCCTCCCACTGAGCTGCTGGTCAGAGAAGGCCTATGAGGCCCACAGACTAATATAGGCTATAGCCAGCATTTTTGGTCCCCCTGAGATCTAGAATGTAAGACCCTATTGCTGAAGACACTGTGAAATCAAGCTGGTATTGTGCTAGAAGCCTCCTCTATGCTGGCTAGCTGCCAAAGTGCTGGAAAGTGCTATGCAGGTTGCCAGGGGTGGTGGGGAGAGGGGAATCCATCAACAGTCTTAACCAGCAGGGTAAACTATATAAACAGCAAGCCAAGAAAGATGAATGCACCAGTGCAATCATGGCAAGACTGTTATGGGGGTAACCAACTCCTCTCTGATTGGATTTGAGGCCCACTCCACAGGAAGGAATTCATGCTTGGTACTGAAAACCCATCCAAAAGCCTATGGTTTGAAAGGCTATAGATGCAAGGTAGAAGTTACTGCTGTTATTTTGCTAAATGGATTTGTTGTATCCATCAAATTGCCCTCTAAATACTTATGTTTATGCTTATATCATAATGCCCCTCCCACTTTTGATCAGAGGTTTCTGATGGCAGTGAGACAAATGGGGAGACTTCTCAAAGCACTCAGAAGACGTGACAGTTAAACACTCAGCATTAAATGAGACATCTCTATCAAAACCTGTGTGGTTTGGAACATATTCTGTATGTGTCTTCATGAATGGTTAAGGAATACAGAGGTGGGGAAGGGAGAGGATGAATATGATATAGACAGAGATATAAGACATCAAAATAGTACAGGGGCTCACTGAGGGAAGAAGTTCCCTGGAAGGGATTGGAGAGATAAGAGAGAGTTATGGGAATAGACTATGACCAAAATACTTCCTGGACATATATAAAGATTATGAATAAAAAGTTACCTTTTATATCTACAGGCAAGCAATGTTTATTATGAAAATGGCAGTGAAAGTGTTTTCCATCAACCTGTACTTGTTTCCCTTAGAGCAGGATTGCAATACTGAGGGGTTGACATTATTTATATTTATTTAGCAAAAGATGATCAAATCCCTGAGTCAATAGTGACGCTGTGGAAGGAGAAGACTGTTTACAAGTGTTGGGAGGTTGTTAGGAAGGACTTACAGACCAATTCTGAGTTTTAGGGTGGGGTCAAACTGCCTTTTCTGTCAGACAGATTCCAATGGAGCTCTTGCATGGATGGGAAGGAGAGTATCAGGTCTGCTTGGGAAGACCGGAAAGCTGGAAATGAAAGAAAGTTTGACACAGGTTGCAAACTGAAGACCTAGCACACTGTTCTTGTAAATTAAGTGATTGGGGGAGAGGACATAAACTCTCCGGGTCGTAGCAGATTCTACCACTTACCAGCAATATATACTACTTACCTGGCCCACAGTATTTTTTTTTTTTTTTTTTCTGTGGTAGGGTTTCACTCTAGTCCAGGTTGACCTGGGAATCACTATGCAGTCTCGGCTGGCCTAGAACTCACGGCGATCCTCCTACCTCTGCCTCCCAAGTGCTGGGATTAAAGGCGTGCGCCACCACACCCGGCATGTATTTTAGTTTTGAATCCTGGCAGAGGAAGCCTCGGGGGACTACCACGAAGAAAAGTTTTATATATACATAATTTGTTTACTTGAGAGAGGAAAGAGGCAGAGAAAGAGAGAAAGAGGGAGAGAATGGGCGCGCCAGAGCCTCCAGCCATTGCAAAGGAACTCCAGATTCATGCGCCCCCTTGCGCATCTGGCTTACGTGGGTCCTGGAGACTCGAACCTGGATCCTTTGGCTTTGCAGGTAAATGCCTTAACCGCTAAGCCTTCTCTCCAGCCCGAAGGAAAGTGTTTTTCCCAGGAGCCAGCGAGTAGACAGAGAGACATTGGCGGCGGGATAATGAAGGGGCGTCACCGTGGGGGTCTCTGGGGCTCAGCTCTGTCCACCGCGGTCCCGGTCGGCCGTTTCTTACCCGCAGGTGCAGATCTGACACAGGCACCAGCTCCTCATGCTCTGGGCTCGCCGACGCTCCTCCGCTCCTCCGTAGCTTCAGCTAGGGCTGCTGCACCGCCAGCGCGCCTGCTGTTGTCAAGACGACCGCGGGATCCAAACGGGGCGGGGGGAGGAGGCGGGGGACGGACGCGGAGCGGCTTCCGGCGGCGTCCAGGACGCGCGGGTCAGAGGTCACGCGGCCGCCCGCTGCCCCGCCCCCCGGCGCTCGCGAGTTCCGGTCCGCTCTTCTGCCGGCGCTTCAGACGCGCCTGGTGCTCGGAGCTGGTGAGTGAGGTCGGCGGTGGGCGCCGGAGGGGGAGGAAGGGGTAGGGGGGTCGTCGTGGGGACGGAGCTAGGGGAGAGTAGAGCCCCGGGCGGCCGGTTCCTGTCGGGAGCCGGGATCCTCAGCGAGGAGGGGCGCGCAGAGCGTGGCTCTTCCCTTTCGATGCGCAGAGCCGTGGGACATGGACGGGTGCACCTGCACCTGTTTGGTTCGTGAGCACGTGACCCGAAACTTTCTCGAGCGCTGCCAGTCACCGAGGTCTTCGCTTCGGGTGTCGCCGAGCAAACTCTTAACAGAACGGGAGGGCTGTGAAGGGGAAGAGAGATGTCTTGTCTCCTCTGGTGGTCCTTGGCCAGGAGTTGTTATTTTTTTTTAAATCAGACGTATACCTCGGCGGCGAGTCGTGACGCCTAGCCTCCCTAGCTGGTGATTCATGTCACCCGTAGAACCGGAAGCACATGCAAACTCCCTAAGTACCTTCCCAGGATAAATAGGTTGACTTTCCAGTAGGACTTGGACCTGAGCTGCTTTAACCATCCCATCGGGAAAGGTTCCATGACTTCTCCGTTTAAGGGATCTGAGAACACTTGTCAGCACCCTCCAGCACCGAAATCTAAATTTGGTGTGGTGTTTTAGTCCTGATCTTGTGGTCCTTGTGCTATTTGTAATACATTTGTTCAATTGATATTCACAGGAAATAAGTAACCATGGTGCTAAATAGTGTGGATAAGATGATTCAACTCCAAAAAAACACTGCCAACATCAGGAACATCTGTATTTTGGCTCACGTTGACCATGGTAAGAATCTCTTTTTAAATGGTTTTCATTAGCAAAGGAGGTGAGTATGTGCGTGTTTAATTAGAGTGAAGCTCCAGGCAATGTAGAGTGATGCTTGCTTAGTTTTTTTTTTTTTTTTTTTTTTTTTTTTTTTTTTGGTGATGTCAAGCATGCTAGAAATATTTGAAATAGAGGGGGTTAACTAATGATTAGCATTCTGTGTAGTAAGTCACATTGTTTTTAAACTGGAACTTTTGTTCAAATATGAAAATTGAAATGACATTGTATTCTGCTATATGATCCTGTTTAATTCATCAGATAGTTATTGAGCAACTGCTAAGTTTAAGGCATTTTGTTAGGTTAATTAGGAGAAGACATTTGTGAGTGGGGCCTCCCGCCTGCCTGCTGTTGAAGTTTTAGGGGTGAAAGCAGGGCAATATGAGATACATGAGAAAAAGAAGACCAAACTATGGGTTGACAAACTAGAGTATCTGGAAGTCACAAGTGGGTTAACAAAAAAGGTGTTACAAAGTCAGGCGTGGTGGCGCACGCCTTTAATCCCAGCACTTGGGAGGCAAAGGTAGGAGGATCGCTGGGAGTTCGAGGCCACCCTGAGATGACATAGTGAATTCCAGGTCAGCCTGAGCCAGAGTGAGACCCTACCTTGAAAAACCAAAAAAAAAAAAAAGGTGTTACAAGGGCTGGAGAGATGGTTCAGCAGTTAAGGTGCTTGCCTGCAAAACCTAAGGACCTGCGTTTGATTCCCCTGTACCCACGTAAAGCCAGCTGCAAGGGGTGGCACATTCGCCTGGAGTTTGCAGCAGCTAGAGGCTCTGGGTCACCCATTCTCTCTCTCTTTTTCTGTCTCTTTCTCTCTCACTCTATCAAAAATTTTTTTTTTAAGTAACAGCATAATTAGTATCAGAGATAACTTGTGAAGAGGGCCTTCGCATGACTGATACTGCAAGGTGCAAGGTATCATCAGGGGACAAGGAAGAAAAATGTAGCCAAAGCCCACTTCATGGATGTGTGAGATTGGACAGATGTTGTTATGACCCAGTTACACTTCTCTATGTCTCTGTTTCAGAGCTCTTCCTGGGAGCCACAGCACAGTGATTAGAAGAGCGTGTAAAGGAAAACCTAGTTACCATCAGAGTAGTAGACAGGTGAAGAGGCAGGCTGGATCCTGTCTCCTAGAGCTCTTCAATCCCACTGGACTTGAGGATCAAGGGCTTTGTGCTCCCGTTCTGCTGTTAAACAACCTAAGCTCTCAAGCTCCTTTTTGAAGTTACTGTGTCCTTTTGAGCTTCCAAATACAGTCTATATAAAAGAGGATGGTAATTAAAATCCCTTGGCATGAAAGTAGTCATTAATATTTTCATTAGGTTGTAGGGAGCCATTAGGGGAGAAGTAGAATAAAGGTGGTGTGTTCAAATAGTGAATTGGATTACACTTGTAAAAATGCTTGGGATTAGAAGACAGAAAAGAGGTTAGATGACTGTTGCCATTGCTGTGAGAGCTGAGGGGAAGTGAGGATGGCAACTGAAAGATAATGGATCACTTTATAAGTGAAGCCAACTAAGATTGAGTTGTACAAATCCAGTGGCTAACCTGCCTGGGTTTTATGATTGACTACACACATGTGGAGGACATAAAAGTTTTGGTGTTTGTTTTGTTTTTCTCTTAGAAATAAATATTAGACATTGAGTAATTGTGTGTGTGTGTGTGTGTAACAAATAATTTTATTGGTGCTCTCCTAGAAAACCTATGATTCATTTCAGCAACTAATTATTGAATATCTCCTATATGCCAGACATTGTTCTTGTCCTAGGGATTCAGCCATGTATAAAGCAAAGTCCCTGCTGTCTAGGTCCTTAACATTCTTGGGTAGTTTTGACATACTTAGAATGCATTCTACTTGGTTGTGTGGCAGGAAAGTGATGTTCTGTTATTATATGGGAACACACAGTAGCTGTAGGACAAACTACTATAGATCTTTAGGGTTTGAACTATTATTCAGATTCTATATGGTTCACACAGTACAGAAAGAGCTGGTTTGAAGGAAAAACCCAGCCTTTGTTAAGCCAATCCAACTGTGAAAATTAAGTATGCCCATAACCTTCTTTAAACAAATTTCCTTGTTTGTAACATTTGCAATTATCTTTTGTGATACTTGACAAAGATAACTATAAATGCATATTTGATTATCCAAAGAATTTCTCTTACAGGTAGATTCTAAGTTTAAGTTTGGATCCTGGGTGGTATTGATGGGCTACAATGTAGCCCTTCACAGGCTGTGTTACAAATGAAGAAATGGGTTAGTTTCTTTGCTAAATGAGTGTAAACAGTTTAACAGCAAAGCAAACTTTGGCTAAGGTCATGTACATATGGCAGAAGATCATGATCTATAGTTTCTTGATGTTTTACCTGGTATACCTTTCAGAGGTAAATTGTATTGTTGTCCTTTTGTCATTTCTGAGCTTTGGGAGCTTTCATAAAGTTTTAAGTGGAATCACTACTGTAGAATACAGGATGATTGATAAAATAATTGTAATGGACTTATTAATTCCTTATTAATTAATTAATTAATTAGAGTAATGAATAGAAAAGTTACTCTGTAAGGTTGGCCTCAGTTTAAGGAGATTTCTGTGTTTAAAAAAGCTGACATCTCTTCAGATGAGATTGATGAGATCTATAGCTGGAAAAATTATTTGCAGTACAGAGAGCTAACATTTCCTTCTAGATTGAATTTTGATCAAACATCTATAAAACTTGAAATATTTCTACATTTTTGTCTGTGTCATTTAGTAGGTAAATGAGAAATCTTTGTTAAACTAATTTTTATAACCAGATATTGGATCTGTAGGCATAACTCATCCCCTTTTAAGGGAAAAAAAAGTATTTTAATTATGATATTTTAACAGGAAAAACTACTCTTGCTGATTGTCTTATATCTAGTAATGGAATCATCTCCAGCCGCCTGGCAGGCAAGGTATGTTGTTTTATTTGATAAATACTTAATGCACTTTTGTATTAGCTATCTACAACATCATGATCCATTTGCTGTGTTTTTAACTTAAACAACTGTAAGAAACTGCTAAGCCACTAAGCAACATAAAATCGATGTTGAGAACAAAAGTTATAGTGTTTTGTGCTGAATTGCAACAAGTTAAAAATGTTGTGTGATTGTGCAAGGTTTCACAGGTGGGTGTGTTGCATGATTTTAGGGAAAAAAACAGAAGCCATCAAGTAGTAGAAAATAACATGGGTGAGAGCTAATTTATGTATTGTGTTTGACTTGAATGGAACTTTTGCACAGAGGCTAGGGGGAGAGAAATGTGCTGATACAATGCGTCAGGTAGAAAAGAAATTGAAGGGTGACTAAAATATTCTGAGCACCAAAGAAGTATTAAGCCTGGGAATCATGGTGAAAATAGTGTTTTAGGAAATGAAAGAATTCTCTCTTTCTAGCATGAGCTGAAATGGCTTGGAATAATTAACTTTGCAGTAGAAAAGTAAAGAGTTTTTTTTTTTTTTTCTCTTTAATGAATCTAGGATATTTTCAATGGGGCTTATCAAATGATAAGGAATAATGAGATGCGGAAACAAACAAAATTGAATCAGGAGACTTAAAGATTAGAATTGGGAATTTGAGGCCATTTGTGTAGGGAGCTGGGCCAAGGTTGAATATAAAATAAAGTGCTTGTATCCTCCCAACTTGGGAAGTTAGAATTACAGTAACTGAAGTAAGAAGATGAAAATAATTAGGCATAAATGATTGAAGTAAAAGACATTTTATAGAAAAGATTAGTAAAACCAAAATTGGGAATTAACAAGTCTAAAACTTAGGGCTACCTGTGCCTTAATGTAAAGTGTAGACTTTCATTGTGTATCAGTATTGTTTCACTGGTTGTCAAAAACACCACACCACATAGGAATAAAGATGCAAATCATAGGACAAACTGTTGACAAGATGTTTGTGAGAACCTCTATTTTCCAGTTTTTCTGCAGACTTTAAATAGCTTTAAAAATATAGTCTACAAACTAAAATTACTGGCAATATGGATCATTTATGATTATTGTGACTAAATTTTTCTTATTTAAAATTTTCATTGTTGAGGCATATTTGGTACTTTTGAATAGCTAATATCTATATTTGTGGATTACTGTACTTACTAATATACAAACTGTAATATTGCTAAAAATAATTGTAATAAATTAATGACAATGAAATAAATACAACTGGCAAGTATCAGCAAGATATATCAAGCTCAGAATAATAAATGATACTAGGAAAGAAAAATGCTAAAGATGTTTAAAAAGTAATAATAGGATATAATGGATAATGTCATGACAGTAAACTTAAGAGTGGTGAAATAGAAAATCATCTGGAAAATAGGAACATACTAAAGTGAAATCAAGAAAATATATAGAAAACTTGAATAATTCTATAGTCATTTAAGACATTGAATTGGTTGACAAAAGTCTTTCCACAAAAAAAGCCTAAATGGCATAACTAGTTAAACATGCCTGTCTAGTTTAATTGTCTGTGATACCAAATAGTCAAAGAACAAATCATTTCAGATCTACTCAAACAATCAGAAGCATAGGGGGAAAATCCCAACAATAGGAAATACTTGCCAGATCATACGAGTAGAGAAGTCGTTTAATAGTCCAAAACTCTGTTAAAGGTAGCCCGAGACAAGAAAATTGTATGCCAACATTAAAATACTAGATATAAAAATTACTATTTTTATTAAAGAAACTAAATCCAGAATTATTTATAAGGAGAGTTCTGCCTAGATAGGTGGCTCAGTGATTAAGAGTATTTCCTAAGCAAGCCTGAGAGCCTGAGAATCCTGAGTTGAATTTCCCAGAACCCATGTGAACAGTTGGACATGGTCATGCATATCTGTAACTCCAGTCCTCTGGGAAGCAGAGACTGGAGAATTGCTGGAGCTCAGAAAATGACAAATGATAGAATCAGAGTCTCCATCTCAAGGAAACATGCAGATAAGTGATGGAGGGGGACAAAAGATGTTGTCTTCTGGCCTCCACTCACACACGGGGGGATGTGCACCTGCACACAAACGTGCATATACCACACACATGTACATGCAAAAAAAAAAAGATCATCATAACCAAATGAAATTACCTCAGGAAATTGGAGATTGATTTTAATGTGATCATACTATTGCATTAAAGGAAAATAATCATTTTCGTATGTGCAGAGGTATGTGCAATAAAACTCAACATCTATTATGATAAAACATCTTCACAAAATAGTTTTAGAAAATAACTTCCATAATCTACTATGGAAACTCTGCAATTAAGATTGGATTTAGGGCTGGAGAGATGGCTTAGCAGTTAAGGTATTTGCCTGCAAAGCCAAAGGATCCCGGTTCAATTCTCCAGGACCCATGTAAGCCAGGTGCACCAAGGGGGCACATGCATCTGGAGTTCATTTGCAGTGCTGGAGGCCCTTCATGCACATTCTCTCTCTCTCCCTCTCTCAAATAAATAAATAAAATATATATTTTTAAAAAGGTTGGATTTAACTAGTAAAAACCCTTCAGTTAAGATTGGATTTAATGATGAAGTATTGAAACTTTTCTGTTTAAATTCAGGAATAAAATAAGATAGGTTGTTGATTCTTTCTGCTCATTATGTTTCATAGCCAAGAATAAGGTGCAGTACTGTTTTTTTACCAGATGGTAAGAGTTGTGAATGTATTGTAACTTGTGCTTTAGAATTGATTGAGGCATAAAATTGACTGATGGCTAGAAACAGACATGTGATGTGAGAACTTGGTTTACTGTAGAACTGGCCTTTCAGATCTGTGGACAAAAGATGACCTTCCTTAGAAATGTTCTTTGGATAGTTGTTTTTCCCTGTGGAAAAAAAGATTAGACCTGTACTTCACATCACACGCAAAGCTCAAATGCACATAGTTAAAATACATGAAAAGCAGAACTGTTAACTTTTAGAAAATTACAATGGATAACACTTCTGTAATCTTACAGGAAATTTTCTTAAGAAAGTGTAAACATTTATATAAAAGGTTGATTAATTCATCTCCACTAAAATTAATAACTTTTATATCAGATATTCCACAAAATAAAAAAAAATTAAGCCTTGGAGTAGGGGAAATATTAATGTATATATAACTGACAAAGGACTAATTTTGGAGACTGTATAATTCCTGTTCAAAACAAACTTATAATACAACCAGGGGAAGGATGAAGAAAAATTTTATTCAGAAACTTAAAGAGGAATGGCAATGGCCAAGTCAGTATAGTAAACTTGTAAAAAGATACTCAGTCCCATTAACAGTTGAAGAAGTATCAATTGAAGTGATGAAATACTGTTTATTGCTTCATCTGATTTAGAAGATAAAGTCCGACAAAATGTTGAGATTATGAAGAAATGAAAGCATTATTCCAGGGTTGAGTGTGGACATGTACAACCACTTTGTCAAACAATTAGTGTATATGTGGTAACAATAAAGATGTACAAATTTAATAATTCAGAAATTTCACTTTAAGTAGTGTAAGAGACATAATTCTAACTTAATCAGTTTAGGTATAGTTACCAAAAACAATATGAGTTTACATGGCCATCACCAGTAAACTGGATGAAGAAGTGTGATAGATTTCTTAAAGTAATCAACTTGAATGAATTATAGTTACAAACATCAATCTGTTTGGCTCAGGAATGTAATATTGTGGTTAAAGGTTGCAATTATAAGTGACATTGTTTAGTGACTCTTTTTTAGAAGTTTGAATGAAAGCAATGAAATGGTCAAGATAAAACTCAAGATAGGTCCTCTAGTACTGGAGATGTAGAAAATATACATATTCTTTATGCCTCATGTCTGTTTGTAGCAACACAGGTATTTAAAGACCCAGAGAAGAGTAACAAGTGAGAAGACCTAGAAAGAAGGCTTGTCTGAAAGCAGACAGAGGGAAATCAGCAGGGGAATGAATCTAAGGAGAAATAAGTAACTTCCCAAGACTTCAGCTTGGGAAGATTTCACATGATGTGAATACACATGTGCATAAAGGGTGATTGACAACATGATGTTGTTATGGAATCCAGAGAAGTACAGAGTGAAAAGACCATTGCCTTTGGCCAGTGATAAGTGATGTAAGAGTCTGGATTTGCCAAATGGGAATGGAAACCTTTCTGAAAAGTAGGGAGTGAATGTGGGATGAATAAGTGTGGCAATCCCACATTACCAAGTAAGTGTCTCAAGGTTTTTGAGTAAAAGAATCAAGCAAATCCAGAGTTAAGAATTTAAAAGAATTTTATAGCAGAGAGAAAGAAGGCAGGACAGGAAGACAGGAAGGGCTCACTCTGGAGAGGGAGGAAGGAGGATAGTGTATTCTAGGACTGAAGAGCTCAAAGGCATGGCACTTCAGTTAATGGAGCCAATACTGATGTCCTGCAGAGCCTGGAAAATGGTCCTGTAGCAGACAGTTTCAGGTTCGCTGAGATTACTTCCAGACCAGGCACAGTTATGGAGGAAGGGATATTTATTGAAGCTTACAGATCCAGGGGAGGTTCCATAATGGCAGAAGAAGCTGTCCTGTCTTCACAGGACCAGGCAAGAGAGCAAAGCCCCCAGCCACACAGCACACAGAGCAAAGCTACAGCCAGAGTCACAGAGCACACTTCAGGAACTCCTGCTAGGCACACTTTGCATATCTTTACAATGGAATCTCAAACCCCCACCACCACAACTTAAGACAGGGCCCCCAGTGACATTGCCTCTAGCAAGGTGATTGCAGATGCAAACTATAAACTAATAAAACACTGAATATATTGGGGGCCATATATTCAAACTACCACAGGTCCTTATATGTGGGCACTAAAGCTTTGTGAAAGCTATCAGCTAAATTTTAATACTGTAAATATGTTCTACTGTATCCTTCAAACAAAAAAAAAGCATGTATTTAAATTTATTACTTTAGGGAAAAGTAACAGGTTCTCAAGGCTCTAGAGACCTTGTCAATGAAACTACCCCTGAATAGAAAAAGATGACTGTTGAGATGAAGACGAGTAATCTTTGTGAGCTTCTTGTACTGTCCAGTCCTTTAGGGTTGGAAATTGGGTGATCGACAGTCTGAGGAGGGGAGGCAGAGTTTGAATGCATTTGTGAGTCTCTAGTGGTAATGCTTTTTCAGCCTTTGTCTCTGGTGTTCCTCTTAACCATCTTCCATATCTAGCCCCTTACCACTCCAAAAAAAAAAAAAAAAATACAAACTATGTGTTTAAAACAAAATAGAATTCAACCCATTTTGACATTGCATTGTATTCATTGGGAAGTAAGGGTACTTCTGTTGCATTTTTCCAGTTAAGATACATGGACAGCAGAGAGGATGAGCAGATCCGAGGGATCACTATGAAATCCAGTGCCATTTCACTACATTATGCAACAGGTAAACCCATCTGCATTTTAAACACAAATGGTTTACATCTTCCATGCCTTTTTTTCTTTTCTGAGTTAATTAATTGCATGCCTCAGTTTCTTTGTTTGATGTTCCATGTACTTCATTCACTCTTCAAATGACCCAGTGTCAGTCAGGCTGTCCAGGCTTGGATGCACATGGGCATCTCTGACTGGCTTGATGGCAGAACTGGCAGTTCACAGGTGCCGCTCTCCACCAGGTGATGGTGTGGATTTCTTCATGAGGAATGTCAGAGATCAGACTTTGCTGGTTTCCCCTTAGGTCTCAGTTCCTGTCTGGATCTGTGTGCTCCATAGATTTGCACTCTTACTTAACCATGGGCTACTGTCAGTAGTACTAGCTTAGCTTGCTGTCCTCAACAGTGGATGCCATTTTGATAGTAACATAGGAATTCCCTGAGAGAAAGAGTCAAAAAATATGTGAGATGTATATTCATTGATAATCACAAAAAGTTTATATTAATAAAAAAAAATTCAGGCTGGGTGTGGTGATGCACGCCTTTAATCCCAGCCCTTGGGAAGCAGAGGGAGGAGGATCACCATGAGTTCGAGGCCAGCCTGCGACTACGTAGTGAATTCCAGGTCAGCCTGGACCAACGTGAGACCCTTCCTTGTTTAGAAGAAAAAAAAATCAGTACCTTAAATGTTAATAAGAGATTGGCTAAAATCTGTGAAGTGAAGTATTATTGTGCCCCTCATAAATGCTTATTAAATCTGTAGACATTATATGGAAAAATGATATGTTAAGACAGAAAGTCAAATTGCAGAGTATTTCTGTAAGATATGAATGTGTTTTAGTAATAAAAACAAGAATGTGGATAAAGGTTTTTGGAAGGATATATATTAAACCTTCACAGTAATTATCGCCAGAGACTGGATTATTTGAAATCTGTACCTTTCAAAATACTTATTATTGTACTGTTAGAAAACTTTATACAAGATGTATATTCTGTGTAGAAAACACTAAAGTTTAATTTCCCTAATAGAGTGACCTATGGTTCATCCTGCACAGTGTTCTATCTCTGGCAGTGGCATCAAGGGATATACTGTGTGGGGTGTGACTGTTTTCCTTGTCATCAGTCTTAAAAACATTTTTGTATCAAACAAGGTTTGAAGCTCTTAGGCACATGGATTCCCAGTGTTTAATATTGAAAGTAACATTTCCTTTTTTAGAATCCTCAAATCTTACGGAGTTTATTCTTATTCATTGGAGAGCACACCAGGGCATCCAGCCACTACAGACACATGTACCACCTTGTGCATCTGGCTTATATGGGTCCAGAGGAATTGAACTTGGGCCTTTTGGCTTTGCAGGCAAGAACTTTAACTACTAAGCCATCTCTCTAGCCCAAGAATAATCAATTTATTTTATTATAGGATATATTGTAAAATACAAGAATGAAATAGGAATCACTGAATTTTATCACCAGTTTTGTTTTCAATTTTTACGTTTAATCCAACAAGAATTTTGTGCACACATGGAAGTAAATATCTAACCTAAATTCCCCCAAATAGCTTATTGCAATACCAGTCAAGTAAGATTATTAAATACAAGGTTACTGGTTCTTGACATGTTGTTCATACCTCTTGGTACGTGAGACAGTCTGAGTGGGAGTGTTGATGACTAGAGAGTGAATTTTGCCTACCTACTGTCTACCTCCCTCATCCTTAGGGTGAGAGCCAGCACCATTGATGGAGGCCATGTGGGAAATTAATTTTCAATATTTTAATATTTTGAAAAAATATTGGCAGCTTATTTGAACCTTAAAGAATACTGTGCATATCAACTGCAGTGGAAGAGTTGATATGCTATCACTTAGGACATTCAGGCATATAGGCTACCTAATAACTTTACTAAGGACACATCAGATCCACACAAGTTGTGACCTCTTGTAGCTAGGGGAGACAAAAGACAGCGTCTTTTGCAAAGAGGTCCCAATGCAGGATGGGCAGGTGCAGAATTTATGCTCAGGATGGATTCAGCTCTGTGGCTCTTCAAAGGCTAGGCCACAAGAAACTCATGCCACCCGGATTCACACAGAGCCAGTGTGTACTTTGTACCACAGGCAGAAGTGCCCCTTTTCTCAGGCTGCCTGTGTGAGCATTTCCCTATGGTCCTGATTATTGTATTCCTTTGGCCTGAATCTAGGAGGAAGGTCTCTCTTGTTTCATTTGACTGAAAAGTCAGGTTTTTGTTGTTGTTTTGTTTTTTCCTCTTAAGACAGTGGCTGCTTTACTTTGTGAAGCGTTCAGTTGATGCCAGGATTAAGAAAGCAGGTGATGGGAAGTTTAATTCAGAGTGAGCTCTCATGATGACTGCTTGATTCCTCCAGCAAGCCTGTGAGATAGTATCATCCTTACTTCACTTCTGTACAAGATGGAGTTAAGAAATTTTGGACAGAGTAGTTTCCACAATATAGCAGCAGTCCTAGAAACCAAGAATTACATTTCCAGACTATTCACTTGGATCAAGAATTTATTGGAAATCAGTCAGTCAGTCAGTCCAGGCTCTGGCTGATTCTTCCTGGGGTCTCTCTTCCCACCACAGATTTTCTGGAATTACTTATGGACATTTTCCTGTGACCAACATTACCCACATCTTTGTTGTCTTTGGTCATTGCCCAAGATGGAAGTCACATGATCAGGCCTCTTTTATGGTCTCTTTCCCATATTTCTTTGTGATGCCAATAATCTTCCTCAACCTCCCACTCCTCTCTTTCTTACCAAAAAATAACTAGAGGTTCTAAGGTGAACACATCCCTGCATCCTCTGCATCTTTTTACTGACAGACCCTCCTGCCCCTGCCTAGCAGTGATGACACTGCTTTCCTTGTATTTCTTTCTTGTTCCTTATATCTCTGGTTGAGGACACGGGGTTATCTTCTTGTCCTAATACTGGTTCCAAAATTAATTCTCCTCTTCTTCTTTTAAATTCCTCCTTTCTAAACTTACACTCTCCAGTTTCTCGCCTTTCTTAATACTATGCCTGATTAGGGTCTCCATTCATTGATGACTTTGATGTCTGGCTCATAGTTTTCCTTTTCATGGGATTGCTCCAAAGTGGCTCTTAACCATCCCTGAGAACCACTTCTGTAGCTTTGCTTCTCAACAATAATGCTGCTTATCTCTCTCCTTCTTCCACTTACTGTCGTGGCTTCTTTCTGAATTTCAGGATTACAGCTTTAGAGGTTTCAGTCTATGATTGGTTGCTTCCCCTGCTTTCGTGCTGTGGTAGAGGAAGCTGTTCACTGGGCTGTGAGAGAATGAGAGCATAGTCCCATAGTTCCCTTACAGGACACTCCCCCAGTAACCTAAGATCTTCCACTGGACCCTACCACTTAAAAGTCTACCACCTCACAATAGTGCCAAGCTGAGGGCAGTACCTTTAATGTATGGGCCTTTAGGGGCCATTCTAGATCCGCACTGTAGCATAAGTCATTTTAGTTGATTTGTAACTTATAAACTTACTCATTGGTTTAAAATATGCGAGGACAGTAGTTCTATTTCATGTGATGGAAACTGGTGGTCACTCAGTAGTTATTACATATCAGGTACATAATTGTGACATGTTTAAGGAATTTGGTTAGCAACATATCCTCAGATAACTCAGGTCCTGCTTATGTCCTATAGTTTTTATGGTTCAATCAGTAATCTTCTAATACACTCAAACATCAAGACATTTGCTCAGTTCAGATCTTCATCGAGAACATGACTTTTCTTTAAGGAAAATTTTCTCATCCCCTTCTTTAGCGGTGTCTTCACTGTTTTGCTAATGGAATCAGAATTCCGTACAAGAAGTTCTTTTTAGAAGAATCTCATTGTCAGGTGCTGGTGACGACTGCGACCCTTCTGAGAAACAATTATCTATCCCACTTTAAAGTAAGGGGCAATGCCAAGGTTCTTTCCCCATAACTATTAGCACAAATTGGGAAACTTCTCCCATAATTAACTTAGATCTTTCTATTTTTTTCCCAGTGCCTTGGAACTTGTTAAAAAATGAATTATTGTTTAGCTTTTTAAAGGTCAATTTTCTGACTTGAAGAAAATTATTGGAACATGAATTAATTTCATAATATTTGGGAAAACATCAGAAATTTCTATACATCAGGGATTAGTGTTTTCAAAGTAGAAAGCTCCTTCCTTCCTCCCTAAATCTCATTTTTAACACTTCACAGAGTCAAGGATGTCTAACAAGAACCCAACTCTGGCTTTTCTAAAGGAAAAAAAAATTCAAAATGGGAGAGAAATATGTGTGTGGTGGCTCTCATGTGTAACCTTAACAATCAAGAGGCTGAGACAGAGTGATTGTGTAACCAATTGGAAAGATCATTCAGCCTACTCATAAAGTTTTTTATTTATAATTTCTATTAAAAATAAATACGGGGGGGGGTCTGGAGAGCGGGTTCAGTGGTTAAAGGTGCTTGCTTATGAAGTCTAATGGCCTGGATTTTATTCCCCAGAATCCATATAAGGCCAGATATTTAAAGTGGCACGTGTATCTAGAGTTCATTATAATGGCAGAAAGCCCTAGCATGCCCATTCTGTCTTTCCTCTCAGATATATAAACAATAATAAATAAATAAATAAATAATAGATAAATAAATAAATAAATAGATAGACTGGAGACATAGCACAGTTTGCAGAATGCTGGAATGAAGTCCTGGGTTAAATCCCTAGCACCTCATAACACTGAATGTGCCTGCACATGCCTTTTACCACACACTCAGGAGGTAGTATACAGGAGGATTAGAAGTTCAAGGCCATCCTTGGCAACATAGTGAGTTGGAAGCCAGCCTGAGCTACATGAAACTGTGTCTCAAAAAAGGGCGGGGACTAGGGAGATTGTTCATTGGTTTAAGGTGTTTACTTGCGAAGCTTGTTGGCATAAGTTTGATTTCCCAGTATTCAGAAGCAGCAAGAGGCCCTGGCATGCCCATTCTCATACACTCTTTCTCATAAACAAAAATATTCTAAAAAATTAAAATACATACATATATATGTAATTTCTATTAGCAGTCAGTAATATATAACATAAGCCTCATAACATTTGTATGTATTGTAAAAATATTGTTATTTATTTACTTGAGAGAGAGAAAGAGGCAGACAGAGAGTGAATATGGACATGCCAAGGACCTCCTTACCACTGCAAACAAACTTTAGACACATGCTGTACTTTGTGCATCTGGCTTTACTTGGGTACTGAGGAACTGAATCTAGACCACCAGACTTTGCAAGGAAGTGCTGTCACCACTGAGCCATCTCTCTAGCCCCATATTTTGTAACACACACACACGTGGTAGATTCAAGTAAACAAGTTTTTTAAGCAATTTATTTGCATGGTTGTGGGGGTGCTTCAGTATCACTTGCCACTACAATTAAGCTCCGTGCACATGTGCCATTTTATGTCCAGCTTTACCTGGTTGTTGTGGAAGTAAACCTGCCAGAAAGCTTTGCAAGCAAGTGCCTTTAACTGCTAAGCTATCTCCTTGGCCTGCAAACAAGTTTCAAAGAAGCAAAATGTGATTTGGCTCATAGTAGAAGAGCTGTATTTAGGGAGTTTGCTTCTCGGATGGAGGTGGGACTTTTCTTCCCATACCTTTTTTGAAATTTAGTTTGAAGTTATGGAGAAAAGGTTAAGAAGAAAATGGCATTGAAAGTGGAGCTAGAAGGCCTGGCTCTAAGAGTAGCTCTGCCTTTTCCCAGCTTTATGACTGGCCACCACACTTTCTCCTCACCATTTAATGCACTTGAGAAACTCCCGGTTTTATTACTGGGCTTCTTTGGATGTATGTGTGTGGTGAGCTACAAGGCTATCTGTGCACCTCAAGTTTATTTCATTATGCACTCTTGTTTGTGAGAATGTAGAGTTTTAGATGGAAACACTCGACTCCCTCCTAGTTTAGTTTGTCATCCCTGAATGAATTTCACAGGTTCTAGAATTAGATGCATAATTATGAAGCTATGGGTCGATAGGACATTTTTCTGTTCTCTAAAAGGTTTGTAGTGGAAATAAAAGATAAATGCAGAAGATGACTGAGATTTCTGTAGTATTTTAGAATCTATTAAAAACTTGACAGGACATCCAGTCTCTGAAGCTTCTGTATCCAGATCCAGGAATCATCACAGACAAAAGATGGCAAAACACTTGCCAGTTTGTCTACCCTTAAGTCTGGAATTTGGCCAAACAAATAAGCAAGCCTAGTTTCCCAGCTGTAAAATATAAAGGCATCTTAAGACCTAAAAAAGAACTAAGACCATCAGATATCACTTGGTTTCTCATTGCTTCTCTTGAGAATGTGGGTAAATCTCTTACCTTTTGAGGGCTTTAAAATGTTTATGCATTGAAGAGTGAGGCTAAGAAAATGCCTAGTAACTCCAAGGCTCTCAGCTTTTTCTTTTGTGTGATAGGACCCTGGAACATGCTAAACTTGGTCAGTTTTCTTTGGCTATTATTTTAGACCATGGTAGTTAATCCAAGAGGGTGACTGGAACCAGTGCTGTGAGATGTGACAGTGAAGAGTTTCATTAAGACACAGTGGGCCATTGGTTCAGGGCCCTAGCTATTTAACATGATTTTCTTTGAAAATGTCTCATGATTTTCTCTGGGGGAAGCCTTGTGTGGTGGGTAGCTACTCTAGAGCATTTAAAAAGCAGAGTGTGAGGCAAAGGTGTCCTGAGGAAGGCAATCTGTTGCTGACAGCAGTTTTTCCCACCAAGCCTCAATACACTTTGGAGTCCTTTCTTATTGCTCAGCTTCTTAAATTGTGAATTGTAATGGGAGTCATGGGGTTATACTGAAAGGTTTCTGAACATGAAACATTCACAAATGAATTCAAATTCAAGTGTAAATGAGTCCAAAGTATTTCTGGCAGCATTCACCTGTGTCGCAGTGTATGATTTCACTGTAGACTTGGTTGTTTTGATCATACAACACAGTGCACTTGGCATTGTGCATATCATCATGCCACATAATGCCAACAAATGCTACCTGAAACACCTCAGCTCAGATTAAACTATTGTATGTTATCGAATGCAGCATTTGTTATTCTTAGGGAAATGATGTTTGTTTAAATTATGGAAATGTAAGATACAATATTTTCCTATCATAATTCCTCTGCATGGAAGTGTCAAATCAGTGTATCATTTGGATTGTATTATTAAATTTTTTTGACTTTACAAATTGCTATTTGAGGGGGCTGGAGAGATGGCTTCATGGTTAAACACTTGGCCTGTGAAGCCTAAGGAGCCCGGTTTGAGGCTCGATTCTCCAGGACCTACATAAGCCAGATGGACAAAGGGACACACACATCTGGAGTTCGTTTGCAGTGGCTGGAAGCCCTGATGTGCCCATTCTTTCTCTCTCTACCTGTCTATTTCTATATCCCCCCCTCCTCTCGCTCTCGCTCTCAAATAAATAATTTTTTTTTTCGAGGTAGGGTCTCACTCTGGCCCAGGCTGACCTGCAATTAACTATGTAGTCTCAGGGTGGCCTCGAACTCATGGCAATCCTCCTACCTCTGCCTACCAAGGGCTGGGATTAAAGGCATGTGCCACCATGCCTGGCTACAAATAAATAATTTTTTTTTTTAATTTCTGTTTGAGATGCTGACTTGAGTTTCACTTAAAAAAGAAAAAGTTCAGTAGATTTGGGTTTGGGGTTAAAACAGAATTTCTAAAATTTTATGAGTTGGCCATAAACATATTTCTGCCTTGTTGTGCATATTGTGTACATTTATGTGAAATGGCATTTTTAGGATTGACAACTACAAAATTAAAATATTGGTCAGTGCTGAAAAATGCTGAAGATGTATCCAATGTTCAGTCAAGATTTAATTCTCTGTGTAAAAATAAACAAGTACATACATCTTCTTAGTATACAAATTTGTTTTTATCTTTAATATATAGTAAAATATGTATACCAAAGAAATATTTTTAAATAATTTATTTCTGTTTCATTTTTAGTAGTAAATGTTTGATTGGTATACCATTTCATTTCATATATCTATATACTGAGGCAGTGTTAAAGTTTCTTAGCAGCAAAGGCATGAAGTGAAAGTTAAAGAAGCCACAACCTAGTGTTCCAACAACTCACTGTTGGTGGAATCTTGGTATGTGTGGTGGGACTTATTGCCCAAGTGTAGTAGCTAGAGGTATGGTCTCTGAAGTTGGATGGGTTTGAACCTCTGTACTTTATTAAGTACGGGTGAGCATGATAGGGTCTTACCCTACAGGCCAGGTTGACCTGGAACTTGTTAGGAGCCTAGGCTGGCCTTGAACTAGTGATCCTCCTTACTCAGCCTCCCATGTATTGGGATTGCAGACATGTGACACCAGACCTGACCTCTGCCATTTGAATTGTATTTTCTTTTGTTGTTGTTGTTTATATATATATTTATTTATTTGAGAGAGAGAAAGAGGGGGAAGAGGGAGAGAATGGGCACGCCAGGGCCTCCAGCCACTGCAAACAAACTCCAGATGCATGTGCCCCCTTGTGCATCTGGCTTACATGGGTCCTGGAGAGTCGAACCGGGATCCTTTGGCTTTGCAGGCAAATGCCTTAACCGCTAAGCCATCTCTCCAGCCCTGAATTGTATTTTCTTAAACAAGCTTAGAGTTGCGTTCTAGCAGAATATTCATTAGAAAGGTGTTGAACGTTTCTATGCTCTGGTAACTTGATCTTTGAAGTGGGGCTAATAGTTGTAACTACTACAGAAGGTTATTGTAGGTGAACATTATAGATTTAATCATTGCAGGCAGGCACAAATAGTTAATCCATAAACATAGCTCGGCTTGTGGTTGATGGTGTGTGCTACTTTATGGATGTTATATCACCTTGGGTGTATGTCACTAAAATTCCATTCTAGCAAAAAAGAAATCTTTAAATGGTCCAATGGTCCATAGAGTATAACCTTCAGCCCTGTAGTAATTCTTAAAACCATTGTGGTTTTAAATGATGAAGAGGAGGAACAAAAGTAAACTATATCTGAACATTCAGTTGCATTACTTATTTGAATAATTGTTTTGCCTTCAAAAGGTTTGTTCTTTTTAAAGTAATGATAGGATGAGTGCCGTATTCTCTATTGCTGATATGCACATGGTTTGCTAGGTTATGTCCTAATGTTAAATGTCCATATCCTAGCTCACCAGTTCTGGTTTGCCTGGGACTGAAGGCTGTGATGTGATGTGTGAATTTTTTTAATTTTATGTATGTATTATGTATGTATGTATGTATGTATGTATGTATTTATTTATTTATTTAAGAGAGAGAGAAAGGGAAAGAGGCAGACAGAGAGAGAGAGAGAGAGAATGAGAGGGCCAGGGCCTCCAGCCCCTGCAAATGAACTCCAGACACATGCGCCACCTTGTGCAGCTGGCTTACGTGGGTCCTGGGGAATTGAACTGAAGTCCTTTGGCTTTGCATTCAAACGCCTTAACCGCTAAGCCATCTCTCCAGCCCTGATGTGTGAATTTTAATTATAAAACCAGACAAGTCAAGATTAGTTGTCAGCTACTATAAGTTTAATCCATTTATTTGGAGTGTTGAGGATACTATATATGGGAGCATTTAACACACCGCTTAGCACATAACTTACTCCTTCAAGTTTTGTAAATTTTGTGAATTTTTGTACAGATTTTAGGTTTTAGTCTACTGCTTGAGCAGACTCACACAATACCAGTCCTTGAGAAATTATAGAGAGGAACTTGGTAATCTGCTTTGTGTCTTAAATTGAGCCCACAGGCATTGGTTTCGTCTTTCATTCTCAACTGACTAATCTGTAAAAGGAGAATAATATTTGTGTCATAGGAGTAATGTAAGGATTCAGCACTGTGTGTTTGATGCATTAGAAGTCTTTAGCACAATACCAGGCACACGCTAAACTGTTAACATGTAATGAAGTTCATTAACATTTAATGTGGATGGTATTTGGAGTTCATAGTTTATCACTTGGAAAAATAAAATAATAGCAATTAATTGAGCCTTTGGTTCCTTTAGCTTTTTTCAGTCTTGTCTCAGAAGCAACCTTTCTTCTAGAATGCTTGAGAAAGAGTGTTGCTCACCTGCACAGCTGATAATGTGTCTTCAATTTTTTTATCAGGCAATGAAGAATACCTGATTAATTTGATAGACTCTCCAGGACATGTGGATTTCTCCTCAGAAGTATCAACAGCGGTTCGCATTTGTGATGGATGCATCATTGTGGTAGATGCTGTGGAAGGAGTCTGTCCACAGGTTAGATGTGTGTGAGCTGCAATGGTGTGATATGAAAATATTTAGTGGCTAAAGAAAGAAGAGAAAGAGGAGAAACTTGATTACCATGTACTGCTGCTGAAAGTTGGTTTTATGTTTCACATTTGGTAATGTTCCAGTCTGTGATAAGGCTAAATCACCAAATTTGTAAAGAGATCTTAAAAGTGGTAGCCATATTTATGTCCTCTTTGAAGAACGACTTAGTAAAAGGGAGAAATACTGATGTTCAGAGGATCTAGAGGTTTTATTCCAATGGAGCAGGTTTCTAAATCACAAGACACATGCACACACCCTCCTACTTGAGGAGTTCCTCGCCTACCCTTCTACATTCATTCATTCATTCGTTTATTTATGAGAGAGAGAGATAAAGAGGCAGAAAGAGAGAGAAAGAATGGATGGGCACGCCAAGGCCTCCAGCCTCTGCAAATGTACTCCAGACACAGGCACCACCTTGTGCATCTGGCTTACCTGGGTCCTGGGGAGTTAAACTGAGGTCCTTTGGCTTTGCAGGCAAATGCCTTAACTGCTAAGCCATCTCTCCAAGCCCCGACCCTTCCACATTCTTAATCCACTATTGCTATTCATCTGTTTCCACCAAAGTTGGACAAAGTTATCATTCAGGCCAGAATCAACATACAGCTGTTAATTAATTTTTTAATTTTTAAATGCTTTATTATTGTATATACACATTTCTGTTAATGATCATAAAAACAAATAATAAAAGACAAGTTACTCAAGTGGAGGAAATGTGGTATTCCAGAAAGATGCACTATGAATATCCTATAGCCTCCCCTTTGTTCCTCTGAGGCCACAGGTGTCTTGGCTTGAGGATTACAAACTTAGTCTAAGTAGTGTCTGAGGTATCTGACAGGATGGATGGAGTGAATGCACCTGACTTGAGCATAGAGGCTAGTGGTCATCTCACAGGGGTCACTTATGACCAAGGAGGGGGCAGAGGCTCCTGGAGAATGTTTTATTTTTTGATATATATGATGGAACTGTGGTTGTTTGTTTTATAATTAACTTGACACATTTCCTCTAAACCCTTCTATCTTTACAAAATTTTGTTTGTCCTTATAGAAATTGCCAAGTTCCATAAGGGCAGGCTGGTGGTGTTTGCTATTGTTTCTGTTACTGTGCCATGAATACTGTGTCTGACTAACTTAATCTGAGTTGTGAAAGAGGGAATACACTGGTTATTAACCAAGACTTTTCTAATGTGTTCTAGTTGCAAATCATGAGTTTTACATTTTTTTTTTTTTTTTTTTCGTTTTTATCAGACCCAGGCAGTTCTGCGACAAGCCTGGCTTGAAAACATTCGTCCCGTTTTAGTGATTAATAAGATTGATCGTTTGATTGTGGAGCTTAAATTCACCCCACAAGAGGCCTATTCTCACCTCAAGAATATTTTAGAACAGGTATTGTGTTCTTCACTACTTTAAAAACTAGACTCAAAGTTTGTAAGAAAGTTGCTGATTTGAGTATAAGGTAATGTTGCAGAAAATTCCCTTATTTTAAAGACCATTACTTAAGATTTCTGGAGTCAGCTTATCATGCAGTGGTGGTGGAACTGGCATGCTGTCGGATTCCCTTCCATCTTCTGGAAACGCCCTTTAGTATATTGCTTAAACAATAGTCTGTCACATTTAACACTGTGTTTTGAACTTTTTTGGAGGGTGGACCAAGATTTTATTGGAATAAGGGAAAGAGAAAAGGTAGGGAGGAAGAGAAAGGGATGTGTATATCAGGGAGTAGGAGAGGGAGAGAAAAAAGGGGAGAAAAGAGTGGGGAGATGCAAGCACCTGGAGCAGGAGGCTGGAAAAGATCTGTGTTTTTCTAAAGTGAAACAATATAAAAAGATTGTGGGGTATTTTATTACTTACATTTAGATGAAAATTTTCCTTAGCATTTATTTGGTTTTTCCGCAAACATTTTTATAGATATATGCCAAATAAACAAATTGTCAAATGTCTCTGGTTTGCTAGGGATGGCGACTATGAAGATGGTCAGACCAGAGCCCCTGTTTTCATAGAGCGCAGTGTAGTGAGAGACAAACAGTTGAAGAAACACTTGGAGAGCAACCACATACTCTGATTTCAGAGTGTAATTTTGGAGCATGAGAACCACCTAATCCTGCCTGAGTCGATGGGGAAGAGACACAGAGTCCCACAGTGGAACCTTAAGAGAGAGGAAGGGGAATGTTGGCTAGGTTGAGAATTAGAGGAAGGACATTTACAGGAAATAAAGTAAAATGTGCAAAATCCTGAAGGCAGGTGAAAGCATGGTACAGTAGTTCTAAGGAAACTGTCCATCAGAACCCAAAGAATTAGAGATCATGTTAAGCAGTGACAGTAGGTGGCAGAAAGAAATGTAAAACTTAAATTTTAGTGAGCCTTGTAGGTGATACATAGGAGTTTGAAATTCTTTAATTCAGAGATCAGCTTGAATGTGTTTATTTGCCATAGACAGGAAAGATAAAGATAGAGCAATGAGGAAGAATGGTGGATTATCCATTTCCCTATAAAAAAGCAAAATTATAAACGGTATCTATTCAGCAACAATACTCAGTATTCCTATACCCACAGTGAGTGGCAAGGAAAGGTCTAGCTGTATCTATAAATGTAGACAGATTTACAGATTAGTGTGGGGAGCCTGCAAGAATTCTGAGTGAGGTCCAGTTTTTGCTTTGAGAAAGGAAATAAAATTACTTAAAAATTTGGAGGTAAAAAATCAGTGGGCATTACAGATTGGGAAAAAGACCGGAAGAATAGTGAAATTTTCAAAAAGCTAATATTGGGAATGAGAGTTGACTAAAATGAAAGAGTAAAATTAAACATAGAGAGACTGACTCCTGCCTCCGTAAATGAACTCCAGATGCATGCACCACGTTGTGCATCTGGCTTTATTTGGGTTCTGGGGAATGGAACCTTAGCTGTCAGGCATTGCAAGCAAGCACTTTAACTGCTGAGCCATCCCTCCAGTCCCCTTATGAATTCTTATACCAGTCCCTAGGACATTTAAATGATACTGACAAAAATGACCTTTCTGAAACCTGAGTTTAGGAGCCTTATTTTTGCTGGAATTTGAAAGGGTAGGTTAATAAATAATTATATATTTTTTCCATTGATTATGAATCTAACCTCTACTGGCCCTAAACTCTGACAGTGATTTTAGCCTTAGTGAAGGTTAGACAGTGTACCCCTTCCCATGCCTGTGCTCAGCATGTGAATGACACTTTACCATTTCGCCATCTCTCCTAGATTAACGCACTTACAGGAACTCTTTTTACTTCTAAAGTCCTAGAAGAAAGAGCAGAGAGAGAGACAGAATCCCAGGTGAACACAAATTCTGAACAAGGTGATCAAGTGTATGACTGGAGCACAGGCTTGGAGGACATGGACGACTCTCAGCTCTACTTTTCTCCAGAGCAGGGCAATGTGGTGTTTACCAGTGCAATAGACGGGTGGGGCTTTGGGTAAGTCTTTTTCAGTCTAAGTCTCTTTGTAGATACTACATACCATTAACTTTTGAAAACTTGATAAGTTGTTGTCATGCAGTTGTGAGAAATTATAGTTTTTTCATACTCTTTGCTCAAATATCCTTCTGTATTAGTTACTTTCTTCTTGCTGTGATAAAATGCCTGACAAGAAGTCGGGTGTGGTGGCGCATGACTTTAATTCCAGCACTCGGAAGAGGAGGATCTCTGTGAGTTCAAGGCCACCCTCAGACTACATAGTGAATTCTAGGTCAGCCTGGGCTAGAATGAGATCCTACCTCAAAAAAACAAAAACACAACTTAAGGAAGGGTTTGTTTCAGCTTGCAGTCCATCATGAAGGAGAAGGCATAGTGACAGGAGCTTGGGGCAGCTGGTCACATTCATTCCACAGTCAATATGAGAATGATGAGTCCTAACGTTCAACCAGCTTTCTCCCTGTTATCCAGTCCAGGACCCCAGACGGTGGAATGGTGCCATCCACAGTTATGGTGGGTCTTTTCACCTAAATTAATCTAATCAAGATAATCCTTCGCTAGGATGACCAGAGGCTAACTTAATCCAGATAATCTCTCCAAGGCTTGCCCAGAAGCTTACTGCTTAGGTGATTCTTTCCAATTGATAATGAGTATAAACTGTCACTCCTTCCCTGTCCCGTGGTGACAGCCCATCTAATAGTAATATCGCATTCAGGCACTGACATTGATAGTCAAGTTTAGAGAACATTTTCATCATCACAAAGCACATAGTTATATCTACTTTCTTCCTAAATTCAAGCTGAGTTTTCTTATGGATATGTAGGTGTTACTTGTTTGTGTTATATGTGCTTTGTAAATATTTTCTCCTGGTTAGTGGTTAGGCTTTGTATCTTCTTGACTGTGTCTTTCACAAAACAAAGTGTTGTTATTGTTTTAATTTAGATGAATTTCAGCTTACTATATTTTCTTGTGGTGGGCTTTTCTTTTTTTTAATTTTTAAAAAATTTACTTATTTGAGAGAATGTGTGAATGTGAGCATGTCAGGGCCTCTTGGCACTGCACAGGAACTACAAATGCATGTACCACTTTATGCCAGCAGGCTTTGTAAGCAAGTACCTTTAACCGCTTAGCCTTGTTTCTGGCCCAGTGAGTTTTCTTTTAGTATAAAGTTTAATAACTCTTTGCCTACCTGTAGAACCTGAAGACTTTCTTACTTTTTTTTTTCTAGTAGTTGTCTGGTTTAGTTTAGTTTCGTTTTGTTTTGTTTACATTTACACCAGTGATTATCCATTGGAGGTTACAATTTGTATAACGTGTGAGACTTAGGATGAGGCTTATTTTCTCTTTTTTTGTTTTGTTTTTTTGCCCCTTGGTGTCTAATTTCCTGAGCACCATTATTTAAAAAGCCTGTTCCTCTATTGGCTTGTGTTGGTACCTTTCTCAAAACCACTTGGACATATTTATATGGGTCAGTTTCTCAGTGTTATGGTTTGTTCTGTTTTAAAAATAAGTTTATTGGGACCTAGCTGGGCGTGGTGGCACACACCTTTGATCCCAGCACTCGGGAGGCAGTTCAAGGCCACCCTGAGACTATAGAGTAAATTCCAGGTCAGCCTGGGCCAGAGGGAGGCCCTACCTTGAAAAAAAATTTATTGGGACCTTTAATATACGAACATATTGAAAACTGGTCTTATGTCCCCTCTTCTCTGACCCTATTCCTTTGAGGGTCCTTCTCAGTGATGTTGCAGGTAATCACTGTGGAGTCGTGAATATACCAATCAGTCCCTATTTGGAAGCAATGTCCCAGAGTACATCTTCCCATCCTGTGGCTCTTAACATTCTTTTTTTTGGTGGGGGGGATTCAAAATAGGGTCTCACCACTCTGGCCCAGGCTGACTTGGAATTAACTTTGTAGTCTCAGGGTGGCCTTGAACTCACGGTGATCCTCTTACCTCTGCCTTCTGAGTGCTGGGATTAAAGGCGTGAGCCACCATGCCTGGCTTGGCTCTTAATATTCTTTGTGCTTCATCTTCTGCAGTGTTCCCTGAGCCTTGGAGAGTGTGTTAGTCTTTTGATCTGCATGTTTATCTTTCCAACAGTAACACATAGTGTGTACTATAAATGTGCAGTAAGTTGTGAATCAGGTGGATTATGTCTGCCTACATTATTCTTTTTCAATATTCTTTTAACTATTCAGGAGTCTCTGTGCCTTTTCATATAAAGTTTATAATGTTTTCATGCATATATCTGTAAAACAAGTTTTGCTGGAATTTTGATTGAAATTACGTGATAAATCTGAATATTGATTTAGAAAGAATTGATTTGTGTTATATAAAATCTTCTAATCTATGATAGTCTGTCTTCTGATTTCTACATTCTTTGATATCTTTTACCATTATAGTTTTTAGCTTATAAGTTACATGTTTTGTTATATTTAAATAAAATTTTTTCAATTTTGAGCAATTATAAATGGTAATATGTTCACAGTTTGGGTGTTTACATATTTATTCCTAGTATGTAGAAATGTAATTAAATTTTTAAAAATTTTCTCTTCTGTACTGTAACCTTGTTGAATTTTCTTATTCTAGGGATTTGATATTTGCTGTAAGACTTGTCATCTATACTTAGGGACTGTTGTATTTCTTCCTTTCTGTATGTATTCACTTGTGTTGTCTGGTCTCAACTGCTTTGGTTAGAACATCCAGAACTATTTAGGAAGAATGATGAGGGTGGACATCTTTACCTTGTTCCCAATATCTGTTTGTTTGTTTGTTTTGTTTTGTTTTTTCAAGGTAGGGTTTCACTCTAGCGCAGGCTGATCTGGAATTTACTGTGTAGTCTCAGGATGGCCTCAAACTCATGGTGATACTCCTACCTCTGCCACCCCAGTGCTGGGATTAAAGGCTTGTGCCACCATGCCCGGCTCTCTCTCTTTCTCTCTCTCTCTCTTTTTTTTTTTTTTTTGAGGCAAGCCCAGATTGGCCTTTTTTTAAAATGTGAGAGAGAGAATGGGAATTGGCTCACTAAGTCCTTCAGCCATTGCAATTTAACTCCAAGTGCTTGCACCCACTTGTGCACATGTGTACATCCAACTTACGTGGGACCTGGAGAGTCTGACAGAAGTCCATAGGCTTTGCGAGCGAGCAAGCATCTTAACCTCTAATCCATCTCTCCAGCCCTTGTTCCCAATCTTAAGAGGAAAACATTCCTGTGTCACCAGGCCTTGGCTACATAACAGGTTCTAAGCCACATAAGCCACCGGACCCTCTCTCAGATAGGAACAAAAAGAGAGTACAATGACATGTAGTAATATTACAGTGCCAGACTTGTTAATTCCCAGTGAACCACAAGGTGGAGGGTTACTTATTATTTTTATAATAATTGTTACATTTTATGCTAATTTGAGTCTAAGTCTCACAAATTGGAGATATTTACTGTGGGAGAAAAAAAGAACAGGACTCTTGAATGTACAGAACAAGGGTGACTTCTGTATCCTTCTAGGTTTTACCAGTTTTATGTATTACCAGTCATTAAGTGAATATTCTCTGTATTGGATAAAGTCACTGAGAGAGATGGGCTAGAGCTTATCCTCAACAAGTCCACGTGTCAGTTGAGGAGGAAATGTTAGTGGAATGAAAGCACTGGGGGCTTTTTCTTCTAGTTGTCCTCTGTCAGTGGGTAAAGAACAGTTGACAGCTACACTGTCAAAAAAAAAAAAAGGTGTAAAGGAGCACATTTTAAGAATTTAGGGGTTCTTCCAATTAAGATGGCAGCATAGGAACCATGCCAAAACAGGCTAGGGGAAAAAAGTAAAAAAAAAAAAAAAACCAACAAAATACACTCTTCTACTAAAAAGTGACGTATATAGTAAATTGCCAACCGCAGCAGAGAAGTAGGAGAGCCCCAGAGCATCTGAAGCCCTAGAAGCAGCTCCAGCAGCGGCGGTGAGTTCCACCTGAGCCTCAGGATTTTAAAGCCAGGTGAGGGGATTTTCCAATCACACCGGCCTCCTCGCAAACTCAAGAAACGTGGAAGGAGGACGGCAGAGACCAGTGGAGCAGCTTGTGAGGAAGAGGATCGCATGGACGAGCAGACTGACTTCAGCCACCATCCACAGCCTCCCCTCCCCCACCGCCAGCACAAGCGCTGGCAAGCACCAGAGACCTAGGGAAGAGAGCTCATGTACCCAGCGTCCGTCAGGGTTAAAGCAGTGACCCACAGATGCAGCCGGCCTTCCTGAGCCCACAACACAGCAAAGAAGGACCCAAGCAGCTGTACAGCATAGCTGAGACAAAAACCATCCCAAAAGGTAACTTGGATTACACCAGAGAAGCTTCTCTTTTCAGATGGCGATGACCACTGGAATGACCCAAAAGGCAACATAGTGCTGAGAAGAAGGGATGGAGGAGTGCCCAGCACTGAAACATCTCTGTCACACCCTCCAAGGCTCAGGGCCCATTGCAGAAGAGGGGGGCAATAGAATGGAAGAGCCAAAGGAAGGGTACGACTCCTTACAATGCAACTGCCCAGACAGAAATTGGCCTTGATATCCATGACCTTGCAGTGCCTAGCAATACCTTCGCAAGACGCTTATTATAGGAGAAAAAGATGATGACATCAAATTAAAAGAGAGACTAATGGAGAGAGGGAGGGGATATGATGGAAATTGGAGTTCTAAAGGGGTATGGGGGCAGGGGAGGGAAATATGCATTTTTTTTTCTATGTAAGTATAGAAGTTGTCAATTTAAAAAAATTTTTTTAAAAAAATTTTTTGGCAGAGATAGGAGGATCGCTGAGAGTTCAAGGCCACCTGAGACTACGTTGTTAATTCCAGGTCAGCCTGGACCAGAGTGAGACCCTACCTTGCAAAACCAAAAAAAAAAAAATTTTTTTTTTAAAGCCTGATGTTAAACTCCCTAGCCACCCATGTAATGCCAGATGGTCATTTGTTGGCAATGACAAAAAACTCCAGTGTGCCCATATATATACACACATGCAAATAAATAAATTTTTGAAATGTAAAAAAAAAAAAAAAGAATTTAGGAAATATTTTTTGTTGCTCAATGGGACATGATGAAGAAATGTGACTAGAAGTTGAACCTAAGTCTGCTTTCTGAATCTTTTATTCGATTTTAACCTGGGAAACTCTGATCTGGGTGAAAATACTTTGTGTGGGTTACAGAAAGAACTTTAAATTCCTGTTTTAGGTAAGTGGAATGTTGGCTCCTGACCCACAGAAAAGGAACAGAGGAGGAGAAGAAACAATAAAAAGCCATTCCTCATAGATATATTTGTGAACCAACATCAAATAATCCTACAATTAATGTTAATCCACTGGGAAGTTTGGAAGGGAGAAGCTGTATCACTATCATTCCACACGATGGAGTTGTCATTCTGGAATGCAGGTGACAGATTGGTGAAGTTTTGAGAGATGGATATGTTTTGCAGGTCTTACGAGAATCTAGTTTGAAATCATTCTATAGAAGAAATCAGTTTAAGAACAGAGAAGTTACACTCGAAATTCAGTGTTTTAAGTATAACAAGCTAAATATGAAGACAGGTACTAAAGAAAAGCACTAATCTATAATAGGGAAGAGGTCAATGTGACTAAGCACATTTTGGGGTAAACATGAAATAAAGGTGAATGAAAAGGATTAAAAGCCAAATTTTGAAGAATTTCTGTACTTGGTTATGGGAACTATTGTAATGAATTGGTAGGTCAGGAAAAGTTTCATAATGATGGCCTTACAGCAGGGCAAAAAACATTGTTACTGTTTAAATAAAATATTTTATTATAAAAATAGTATATCTTATCTACAGAAAATTTGAAATGAAGACAAAACTGCTCAGTCTATAATTCCATTTGAGTTTTGTGCA
The DNA here is from genome assembly GCA_036365145.1 of Orientallactaga sibirica. Classification (NCBI taxonomy): domain Eukaryota; kingdom Metazoa; phylum Chordata; class Mammalia; order Rodentia; family Dipodidae; genus Orientallactaga; species Orientallactaga sibirica. The sequence continues at coordinate 2,633,500 of JAEOAD010000031.1, read as the reverse complement.
TATTCTTTTTACTAGACACTAAAGAAAAGCAAAAACATGGTGGTTCCACCTTCATATTCAAGTGAACATATGCATACATATGCCACAGTTTTATGCAGGTCCAAGGACAACTTTCCAGTCAGTCTTCATCTTCCATTCATTTTGAGGCACTCCTTTCTTGAGCTTCTGGGAAACTTTCCTGGCTCTACATCTTGCACACTGTCACCACAGGCACATTGGGATTGTAGATGCCTGCCATGGCTTCCAACTTTTACATGGAGTCTGGGGATCCAAATTCAGGTACTCGCAGGCACTTTATTCACTGAGCCATCTCTCCAGCCCTGGAGTTTGGCCATTTTAATAGGCATGTAGTATTGCATTTTTCTGATGACGTGTGTGCTTGTTTGTCACTTGTATGTCTATACGGTGAGATTGCTGACATTTGATTTTTTTATATTCACCTTGGTGCAACCTTGCTTTAATAATTTTGTTTATTCCTTCAGACTTTTCTGCATAGATTATCATGTCACCTGCAAAGAAAGTTTATTCCATCCTTCTTGATCATTAGTTTAATTTCCTTCCTCATTATATTAGTCTAGTTCCTAGTATGGTTTTTTTGTTTGTTTGTTTGTTTTTTTGTTTTTTGAGGTAGGGTCTCACTCTGGTCCAGGCTGACCTGGAATTAACTATGTAGTCTCAGGGTGTCCTTGAACTCACAGTAATCTTCCTATCTCTGCCTCCTGAGTGATGGGATTAAAGGCATGCACCACCATGCCCAGCTTCCTAGTATGGTGTTGAAGAGGGGTGCTAAGAGGTCTTCCTGCCCTGTTCCTAAACAGACATTTTTTAAGATGCTGGTACCTTGAGAGCTCCTGACTTGAACCTTTGATGAAATAAAGATGGTATTTCCTGGGTCCTTTATCCAAAGTGTTCACTGCACCTTGTATGTTGATTGGTCTGCCATGGCTGGAGGCCATGATACTAGCTGATTTCTGTGAATTGGTGAGAACTGTTACTACTCCTTCCAGGTGCTAATGCTAAACACTTGGTTTGTCAGGTGCCTGCTCTAGAATTCATTTCCTTTGCAGATAACTGTCTATAGTAGTAAGTAATTATAGGAGTAAGAGCCAAAGTAAGTTGGCAGTTTGGGACGGACAGCTGGCACCTCCCCTTCCTTGGCCCTTTTTCCTTTTGTCTTGTTTCACACCTGTGACATTAAGAAAAGGAGCTGCCATGTCACCTAGATTCTAATTCATATTAATGCATAAAGTGTTGGATAAGGACACAGGCATTGGAGTCACATTCCCCATTACCTGTGTAATATCTTTGTGTGTCATTGTTCTTTCTGTGAAATTAGAGAAATTTTGTCAAGTAGGTGAAAACATTAAGTTTAGTGATGATAACATGTCAGTAATTTTGAACAGCACCTGGCATGGCAATAATCAATTGTGAGTTGTATTCATTGTGGCTATAACATAAACTCTTGGTTTTCTTTTAGAATTGAGCATTTTGCCAAAATCTACAGTCAAAAAATTGGCATCAAAAAGGAAGTTCTTTTGAAAACCTTGTGGGGAGATTATTATATAAATATGAAGGTTAAGAAGATTATGAAAGCTGACCAGGTAATGTGGCATATATCTTTTGATTACTGATTACAGAAAGCTTGTATTATACATCTTGAGTATGAGCAACTCAGCTTTAATTAACACATGTAAGTTCATGAGGTACTTTATGCGCTATATAACTGCAAAAGGCATATGCATGAGGCTTATGTCCAAGTATGTTTTTATCTAGAGTTCCAAGTCTTTTTAAACTCAGTGAGCAAGCCATGTACGGTGTATAGTTCCAGCTACTTATGAGAATCACTTGACTCTGAATTTGAGGCTGGCTTTGGCCACATAGTCTCCATCTCAAAAAATAAATTACATAAATTATTTTATTTTTATAAAGAATACCAAACCTCTCCAATCCTGGGCACTTGAAGACACATACCTTTGTGCATTCGTTTGTCTCTTATGGGCATTGTTGCACCACACTGAGCAAAGACTTATTTCCCTGTTTCCCCTAGTACACTGCATATGAAGGGATGCCGGACTGCTTTGGGCAGAGCCTCAAAAGATACTTGTGTTGAAACTTCATTTTCTTAAAGTAAAACTGAGCATTCTGCAAATTTTATTCTCATTGAAATCATACATTTCTTTTAGAGAGTGTTTGTAAGTATAAAATGACAGGAGAGAAAATGTGAGAGGCCCACAATGATAATTATACAATTTACATTTCTTTAAATCTTTTTTTAATTAATTGAGAGAGAGAGAGAGAGAGAGACAGAGGAAGAGGCAGGGAGAGAGAATGGACACGCCAGCAGCCTCTCAGCCACTGTAAATGAACTCCAGACGTGTGCGCCCTCTTGTGGGCAAGCGTAGCATTGCGCCCTTGCGTCACTTTTTGCATCTGGCTAAACGTGGCACCTGGAGAGCGAATGGGTGTTCTTAGGCTTGGCAGGCAGGTGCCTTAACTGCTAAGCCGTCTCTCCAGCCCTCTTTGAATATAAATGGTACATTTAAAAGGGAGTTAGTGGGCTTAGGTGGAGGGGAGGGTGGCCTGAGAATCAACACAGTGTTTGAATCCACCACAGACTGGCTCTGTGACTTGTTTTAGATGTTCTTATTATAAAACAGAGATAATAATTCACCTCATAGAGGAGTTAGGATAATTATATGAAATAATCATGGAAATGCATTATAACAGTGACTGTCACATGTCACCTTCTTATTTTATTTATTTTGAGAGAATATATTAACTTAAGTAATTTCCTAAGATTGGACATAGTGGGTTTTTTTCATATTTTTATATTGTAAAAAAGCTGTGATAGTCTCTCTGTCTCTGTCTCTCTCTCTCTCTCTCTCTCTCTCTGTCACTTACAAATAGTAAATTTTAAAAAGGCAGTACCAAAAAGCTGTGAAAACTTATCTTTGTACATAAATTTCTGTCTTAATGATGCCTTTCTTTAAACTAGACATTCAAGGTATTGCCTTATAATTTCCTGATACTAATGTCAGTGGCTCTGTAGAAAGAAGGCATCGGTGTATAATGTAATGAACATCTTATGTGTGTTAACAACTCAGAGTACTCTTCCTATTAACTTTTTGTGTAGTTTTATTTTTAAAAAATCATAGACTTTATTTTTCCTGTCCTTGTGTACAGTTTTAATATGTTTAAGAACATTTTATTTTTCCTCTGAAACACTTCAAACCCAAATCTGTGAAGAGAGCCTACCACACTTTATGAAGAGTAGTGTTTTACTGTCAGCTTGGATGTTGTCTGTGTTTCTATGATGATAGTGGTGGGGCAACCACAGAGATATCCCCCAGCTGCTCACATTTTTGGCATCCTCTGATCTAGAGAAAGAGGATAGTGGCTTACTGACTGTAACATTCTTAGAACTTCCTGCATCATTGCCGTTAATTATTTTTGAGTAAAAATGAGCCATACTGATAGTAAAACAATGTTGAGAATGAATATGCATAAATGCCTGAAAAACTCAAACCCCATATGTTCTTTTGTACAGGCCAAAGGAAAAAAACCTTTATTTGTACAGTTGATCCTGGAAAATATATGGAGTTTATATGATGCTGTCTTGAAAAAGTAAGACTGCTTTAAAATTGTATGTCTTTGGGCAGTGTCATTTGCCTCACTTTCCAGTCTGATGAGTCTCATAGAAAACTGAGCTGGATGGAGAGTGAACAGAGCTTTCACCGAGGGCTTGGAAACAATTTAAAGGAGTACATACAAATCAAGCAAGAGTGACAGGAGGGATGGAACAGCAGTACATTATAGTGTGCCCAGGTGATGAGATGCAAGGATGGAAAGTAACACTGATTTGTTTTTTTGTTTTTAAAAATAGTTTAAAAAAAAAAAGTAATTGTACTAGGAAAGATGCTTGATGCCTAGAATCAGTAACGGGGAACTTGGGAAGCAACTTGCCTAATACAAGTGGAAAAGAAAGCTGGCTTTAGTAATCTACTTTCTGTGATTCTAGAAGGAGAATCAGAACTTTTTAGCATTTATTTGTAAAGCTGCTTTGCCTATTGGCATAGTGTGCAGTTCAAGAGATTGTGGTTGGGTGCTCTATGTGAAGTTCTAAAGGCACTCCTTTAGGATTGTAAGAATAATAGACCTTCTGGTGGCCCCACTGTGGCACCATTTTGTTTTAGCTTTTCTGAAAAAGTACGTCAGGGAAAAATTTGCCAAAAAATATTGAGCTCCTTTCCCCACTACTTATTTATATCTGTATGTTTTCTTCTAATCTTTACTATAGGGACAAAGAAAAAATTGATAAAATAGTGACCTCTTTGGGATTAAAAATTGGAGCCCGGGAGGCACGACATTCAGATCCTAAAGTCCAGATCAACGCCATTTGCAGCCAGTGGCTACCCATATCCCATGCTGTCCTCCGTATCCTTTATTGTAATTGTTTTTAATAAAATAGTGTTGATATGTTAAGAAAGGTAATGTTTTATTGGCAACCAGGTAATCCTCTGGAAATTACACAGTCCAATAGCATTCTACCTAAAAACTATGCAAAATACCTTAAAATTAATATGTTAATAGGTATTAGTACTGTGTTCCTTTGTTATATATCTGTATATGTCAATGTGTGTTGAATTCCACAAGTAATCACATACACAAATGGCCATGTTATCTGTTCTTGCACACACAGCCCCACTACACACACCTATTTCCCTTGCACAACAACATTTTGCATAACTGGCTGGAAGGCCAGTCAGTCTCTTAGACTCCTCCCTGTTCTTCATATATGCATATGTGTGGAGTCCAGAAAACACACTTGGAGGTATTATTCTCAAGAACATTGTCCACCTGCTTTAAGACAAGGTCTGTCATTGACCTGGAGCTCACATTAGGCTAGAATATGCCAGTGAGCTCCAGGGATCTTCCTGTGTTTGTCTCCCCAGATGTGGAATTATAGGTGTGCACTTCCATGCCTAGAGGTTTACTTGGGTACTGAGCACTGAACTTGGGTATTCATGCTTACAAGGCAAGAACTTTACCAACTCAGCTATTTTGCAGCCCCTAAAGGTTCTTTTGAAAATTAAGAGTAATTTATAATTTCCCAAAGGTTGTGATGGCCAGCTTGCTAAAATCTGTTGTCCTTACTTGTTTCATGGTGGTCAGTGAGGCTTTCAGACTGCAGAACCCTGTCTGATGAACATCAGGCAAGTGTTTGTGTATTTTGAGATGTGAGTCAGAAAGTAGCATTCCTTATAGCCACATATTTTCTGTGTAGTCATACATAGTTACTGCGGATGTTCAGTGCAGACAGTGACTCTCTGCCTCAGCAGAGGACACTAGCTCAGAGTGTGGAGTCCTTAACAACAGGGTTTAGCTATGGTTTGTCAGAAACTACCCAGTCCCTTGGACATTACATCTGAACGAGTGGAGAGACTGATGTGCGCAGGATCACAAACATTTGACATTCTGCCACCAGAAACTCAAGCCCTGAAAGCAGGTGAGGAAAGATGGATGGAATAGGATATGCTGTGTTAACTGTCCTCAGTTGGAACTGCTTTACACTATTTTGTTGAATACTAGTTTAAAGAAAGGCCAGTTTATCACTGTTCAGTTCCACAAATAAATACTTCCACAAGTGACCATACTACCTATTCTTGCCCCACTCCCAAATGTTTCTCTTGCACTGTAGCAGTTTGCTCAGCCAGCTGGGTGGGCTGCCAGAGATTCAGACTCCTTCCTACTGCTCTGATCTCATTTCATGATCACATGCTGCTCCATCCTCCTGAGTATCAGGCATATGTTCCCTGGGCTGTGATGTCATTTCATGGCTGTGCCCTAGAGACTGGAAAAGTGAATCCAGAGGCTGTGCTGCTAAGAGCTGCTCTGTACACTCCCCCAAGAAGGGAAAGCTGTCATTCCTGGCTGTGAAGGCACCATGAAATGTGTCCGCACACAGCCACTGCCTCAAATTTTCTTCCCATTCTATTGAAATTTGTATTCCCGCCAGACCAGAACCTGCCTTAATTGGGATCACTATTTGCTTTTACTTCATTAAATCAAATGGCCACTTTTCTATCTTCTGACCAGATTTGTCACTAGCATTTGACACAGTTGACCACTTCTCCCTCCTTAGAACACTTTCTTTCGGACTTTCACATGCTGAACTCCCTATGTAGCTGCAGATGATGTGTATCCGCCTGCCTCCACCTCTTGAAGGCTGGGGTTGCAAGCCTGTCCACCATGCCTGATATGCACCATGCTAGGGATCAAACCTAGAAATTCATGAATGCTAGGCCGGTACTCTACCAACTGAGCTATAGTCTAAACAACTTAATTGCGCTCTAGAAAAATCCGATTTAATAATGGGAAGAAGTGACATTTTTGTTTTCTGTCTACTCAGCTTTTATGAAATGTGGAAGTGAAGACACTGCTCCAGTTATTATTTTTGTTTCCAAAATGTTTGCAGTTGATGCTAAGGCCTTGCCTCAGAATAAGCCAAGGTAAGGAAAAAAGGCACTTTGGGCTGGGCTAGTGAAATGGCTTATGATTTGGGTGTGAGTGAGAGGGGATGATACTGCCAGTCCTCCCCACTTGAAGTCTTCAAATTGAGCAAATTCCCAAGGTAACAGAATTTGTGCAGTCATATATCTGTTTGTCATATCTCTGTAAGGGGAAACTGTTCTAATCATATCTGGGATATTGACCTTACCTGATATGAACTTGAAAACTAGTAATAGCTGTAGTAACCACAGTTAATTTTTGTTGAACATGTCAAGCAAAATATAGCCTGCTTTATCTGTAGTTCTGTCTACCTAAGTAGAGAGTGTGAATGTCTGATGAGCTGTTCTCTGTGGATTGTGTGTCTGCAGAGACAGTGGGTGTGGAGAGGGATTATTTCTCAAGTTCAGTCTTCAGGAGTTAATCCATTCTACAGTGTCTACTTTCCATATGTGTTCTCCTTCCCATCACTCCTCTTCCCCTACACATACTCCTTACATCCTGGTTATCTCTGTGGAAGTCATTGCAGCAGCTTTGGAGCCTACCCCAGCCTCTTAATTTACGTGTGCATTTATCCCGCAGCTCCAGAGTTCTGTGTTTATAAAAACTTACCTATGAAGATTAGGGCTCTTAATCCTATATTTTGAAATGTTTCTCCTACATTTTTTTTTCTATAGCAGTCTCTGAGTTTCAGATCTGATGTTAAGGTCTTTGATCCATTTGGAGACAGTTCTTGTGCATGGAGAAAGATAGGATCTATTTTCATACTTTTACATTATAGTTGTCCGGTTTTCATAACACCATTTGTAAAGAGGTTGTCTTTTCTCCAGTGAATATTTTGGCACTTTTGTCAAAAGTCAGGTAGCTGTAGCCTCTCCCATTGATTTACATGTCTATTTTTGTGCCAGTACCATGCTGTTAATGTTGCTATGGATAAATCAGGTATGGTGATGCCACTAGCCTTGTTGTTGCTTAGACTTGCCTTGGCTATTTTAGGGGTGTGTGTGTGTGTGTTTGCCTCCAAATGAGTTTTAGGATTGTTTTTTTCTATTTCAGAGAAGAATGCCATTGGTCTTTTGATGAGGATTGCATTAAATCTGTAGATTGCTTTTGGCACAATAGACATTTTCACAATATTGATTCCCTCCCTGAACATGGAGTATCTTTCCATTTCCTGCTGGACTTCAGTTTCTCTCTTGAGTGCTTTAAAGTTTTCGCTGTAGAGATCCTTTACTTCCTTGACGAGGTTTATTCCAAGGTTTTTTGTTTGTTTGAGGCAATTGTGAATGGGAGTTTTTCCCTGATTTCATCTCCACACGTTTGTTATTGGTATATAGGAAGGCTGCTGCTGATTTCTGTGTGTTAGTTTTGTATCCTGCTACTTTACTGAAAGCATTTATCAGCTCCAGCAATTTTCTGGTAGAGTATTAGGGTTCCTTATGTATAAAATCATATCATCTGTAAATAATGATGTTGCAGTCAGGTTTGCATTGCTGGCAGAAAACACCCCAACCAAGAGCAGCTTTTGGGAAAAAGAAGTTTATTTTGGCTTACAGACTTGAAGGGAAGCTCCATGATGGCATGAGCACAGGGTGGGCATCACCTCCTGGTCAACATCACATCAGATGAGCAACAGAAGTGTCCCAAACACTGGCAAGAGGAAGCTGGCTATAACACTTCTAAGCCCACCCCCAACAATACACTGCCTCCAGGAGGTGTCAATTCCCCAAATTGCCATCAGCTGGGAACCTAAGTTTATCAGGGACACCTGAATCAAACCACCACAAATGATAAGTTGACTTCTTCCTTTCCTATTTGAATCCCTTTTATTTGTGTATCTTGTCTTTTTCAGATATATCTGGGCCAGGTCATCAGCATTATCTTGTTCTTCCCTATCTTCTGGCTGATTTTTTTCATGTAACTTTTACTGCTTTTAAATTAGGGAAATCACCATTAGAGATTTATCTGATAGCATTTTCATCTCTGCTCCATTAGATATAGTAAGCCAGGAGCAGCAGAATATTGTCCTTTAGTGTCATTTAGGATATGTGAAATGGTGATACATGGTGACGAGAAGAATTAAAAGTGGCTAGTGAGATACCTAAAGAGTCTTAAGAGGTTCTCCTGACTTTATGAAAGACTGCCCTTTACTTACTGCTTGGCCTTGTAAGTGAAGTTTCTATGCATGTATGGGTCTGTTCAGGACTTTCTCTCCAGTTCTAGTGGTCTCTTCGGTTATTTTTGAGGCAGAGAACTAGCACCCAGGCTGCAGGTCAAGTCTTTACTTCTCTATCTTAAAGCTCACAATTAGCCACAGCTCATTAAGTTTTATAGTATTCTCATAACACCACTTACTATATGCCCTTATATCTAACAATAGCTCTGCAGTAGAGATGTCTTTAGTGTTTCAGTTTGACTTGTGAGGCCTTAGAAAAAACATGGTAATGTGTTTCCAGTCCTAGTCAGAAGAAGGCTACAAAATTGTTTAAATCCAGGCCTTTGTGGTCTCAAAGTCTGCAGGTTTTCACTTGTAGAATCTGCCCTCCAGCATCCTGTGGCTTTTCAGCACCCACTCTGTCTCTACGCACGCAGTTCTCTAGCCTATCAGTCTATGCTTTTTTTTTTTTTTTTTAACCTGGTAATAAAAGCCCATTAAGTACCATTCTCCTTGGAGTTTCCCATCTGTTCTGCTCCATGGTGTCCCTGCTTGGTATGTTGCTTTTGTGCCTTCTTGAGAAACAACTTCTACTAGCAAGATGCCATTTCAGACTCACTTCTTTTTAGTTGCCCACCCCATGTCATCAGAGCTACCTGGAAGTGTGGTCACCATTGGTACTGACTGCAGCTAGCCCCTCCACTAGCCTATTTTCAGAGATTGCCATCTCATGACCATTGTGTGTGCGGTGTGTGCACTGTGGTATATGTATGGTATGTGATTGCATAGTATGTGTATGAAGTGGTGTGCAAAGACCAGAGGAGAACATTGGGTGCCCTCCTCTGTCATCCTTCTCTGTTGTTTCCTGGAGACAGCGTCTTTCACTGTGCCAGGAACTTTTAATTTATTATTTTTTTCAGTCAAACTTACTAACCAGTTGCCCTAGCAATTTCCCTGTCTCTGCCTCCTATAGGCATGTGTGGCCATATCCAGCTTTTTATGTGAGATTGAACTTGGATCCTGTTAGGCCCTCATGCTTGCCTAGCAAGCATTCTTATCCACTGAGTCATATATCTCCTCAGCCCCTGATAATTTTTAATTTGACCTTTTAGTCCTGTTGAATTGACAGTTCTCAGCCTGACCTTGAACCCTTCCTTGTGAACTCTTTTTTTGTCTACAAAGACATTTTTTAACTGAATAAGAAAAATCTCATTTCTCATAGAGATCTTTTGCATTTTTCCCAGTGTTCCCAGTCCTGATGTTATTCATTCCCTTCCTTCTCCCTGTTCTTGGCCTCTTCCAGAAATAATATGGGTATATGTTGTTATACTTGGTGTTGCATGGGTCTAGGGACACTCGTTTTTGCTAGTTCATAAATTTGGAGCCTCTAGGGATGGAGCATGGTCAGAGAGCATTGCCCTTTTATTTTTGGCATGAGGGAGGGAAGTTGGAGAAATCTGTGCCTGGAAGGAGTTGGAACGAGTCCTCTTAACCAGCAACATCATCACTTGGCTGATTCCCATCCTTGAGGAACTGAGCAGTGCTTCATGCGCTATATGATCATGTATTTGTGACATCCTGCAGGCCTCTCACTCAAGAAGAAATTGCTCAGAGACGTGAACGTGCAAGACAAAGGCATGCGGAGAAGCTTGCTGCCGCACAGGGACAGGCCCTCCTGGAGACCACACAGGATGGGGCTGCTTTGGAAACAAGTCCACAAGAAGAGTCAAAAGGTACACTTTAGTAAACAGGCTTTGGTGCAAAGTACTTGACATTTTACTTAACTTGGTGCACTCAGTCCTTACCTTTTAGCTTTTATCAGTATGATTTTCTTTTTTTTTTTGAGGCAGGGTCTCACTCTAAACCAGGCTGACCTGGAATTCACTATGTAGTCTTAGGGTGGCCTTGAACTCATAGTGATCCTCCTACCTCTGCCTCCCAAGTGCTGGGATTAAAGGCATGTGCTACCACGCGTGGCTGTCAGTATAATTTTTATGCTTGGACCAAATGTATAATTCACCACTCACTTTGTATGTAGCATTTCCTGCATTGAAGAGAGTATTCTTGGTGCTTAATATTCTTATGTGTCTGGCAGGTAATGAACCAGAAGTGGAGAGTGCAGCCCCTCATTCTGTACCCCAGAAAGACAACAGTCAAGAGTCTTTCATTGCGTTTGCTCGTGTATTCAGTGGTGTAGCTCGAAGAGGAAAGAAAATTTTTGTCTTGGGACCCAAGTACAGTCCTGTTGAGTTTTTGCAACGGGTAAGAGTTGGAAGTGAAGCACAAAGATGTTATTTCAAGGGTCTGTTAACTTTCCGACTGGCTGGACTTGGTGATGTTATTGTAGAAGACCCACACTGAGTGAGTCCCTCTGCCGCCTGTTGTGTTACTTTGGTAACGTGGTGTATGTGGCCCACTTAGTAATACTTTGGAAATAATACCAGCATGTGAGCCAACTTTTCAGACTTTCTCTAATTCTGATGCTGTTTTCTTCAAAGTAAGAATCACCCCGGGCTAGAAGAATGATCTGTTAGGGGGAGATCTTGTTCTGGATCCAAGACAATGTTGTGTCTTCAAGAAATTTGGAGATCCAAAACCTCAGTGGCCCAAGCCAAAGATATAGGAACTGTTGTAGTCACTCCCACTTTGCTGGGATGAACATCCAAACCAGGCACAGTTTAGGGGATGATGGAATTCATTTGAAACTTACAGATCCAGGGGAAGGTCCATATTGGCGGAAGAAGCTGGCTCCCTTTCATAGATCCAAGTAGAGAGAGATACCACCAAACAGCCAGCATCACAAGCAAGCACAAACCTGGCAGCAGAACCCACTGCTGTGCATCATACCTTTGCCCTGGAGATCAGACCCACCCCCAGTAACACTTTAGGCCTGGACCCTAGCATTCATCCACAGGGGCACCTCTCAGCCCTGCAGCTGGAAATCCAAGTTACAACTTTTTTTTTCTCCAGTTTATTTGAGAGAGGGAGAGAGAATGGGCACGCCAGGGCCTCCAGCCACTGAAGATGAACTCCAGACACATGCGCTACCATGTGCATCTGGCTTACATGGGTTCTAGGAAGTTAAACCTGGATCCTTGGGCTTTACAGGCAAGAGCTTTAACCACTAAGCCATCTCTCTAGTCCCGAGTTATAAGCTTTAACATTGGGGGGCATACATTCAAAATACCACAGGAACCAAGCAGGTGTTAGCTGTCACCTAACTTGTCCAGGATTCTGGTCAGGAGGGTCTGAAAACAGATGGACAGCCTACATCTAAAATGTCTGAGCCAGAGGGCCAAAAAGAGACCCTAGGCCAGAACACAAGACACATCCATTATAATTAAAAGGTAATGGTCATGGGAAGAGGAAGACACCAGATAGCCAGGTGGCCAGCCAAGATCAACAGGAACCAGCTCCTTGGTGTGTAACCTGAAACCTGAGGAGCAGAAGCACCTGGCCCCACAATGGAGGTGAACCAGGACAGGTGAAGGAGAGAGAGAGCAGCTGTGCCATCATTTTCTCCTTGCCTGGCTTAGAATGGATTCCATGAACTAACAGGTTACTCTAGAGACTGGTGCTGGGTGACAGTTAGTGGGGCCTTGTCAGGCTGTGGGGGCAAAATATAGCACTTGGTATTCATAGGCTTATATATGAGAAGCTGAAGACGCTCTGATGACATGTATAAGTATCCATTTGTGACTGTCTTAGCATCATGTGGCTTAAACGTAGTTGTCATCAGTTGCAGTCGGGTATCTGTTACTAATTTTTTCTTTAAACTGTCCAAATGATAAGAAATTATTTAGTGGAACACTGATTTGCTGGGCATTACAAATTCCTGAGCACTCCAGTTTACCATCTGTGAATAGTATATCTTTGGAACTGTGTGTTGAAATCAGTTGTTGATGTGTCAGGCAACCAAACAGAATGATAATATGAATCAGCATGACAATTTACTTCTTTTTGTTTGTTTGGTTGGTTGGTTTTCAAGGTAGGGTTTCACTCTGGCCCAGGCTGACCTGGAATTCACTCTGTATTCCCAGGGTGGCCTCTAACTCATGGCAGTCCTTCTACCTCTGCCTCCCAAGTGCTGGGATTAAAGGCGTGCACCACCACACCCGGCCTTACTTCTTTTTTTTTAATAGTGTATGTGAATGCAGGAATGTCTGCCATGGTACGTGGGTGGTGGTCAGAGGACAACCTCAAGTATACCCCTCTCCCTTGTTTTGAGGCAGTCTGTCTTGTTCCTAGCTATATTCACGAGGGTAGCAGGCCTGTAAGCTTCAGGATTTTCCAGTCTTTACCTTGCTTGCACTGTGCATCTGGCTGTACATGGGTTCTGGTGATCTGAACTTGGTTCATCAAGCTTGCACAGTGAATACTTTACCCACTGAGCCATCTCCCTAGCCCCCACAAATTACTTACTTTGTAGTCTGGGTATCATAAACCTAAATTCTAATGCACTTTACAAAAAAAAAAAGGATGAAGTATTTCAGACCTATTCAGATTTTCTGTTTGTCCTTTGTGTTACTATGTTGCTGACATATTGTAGATTAAAACACATTTGGCAGGTTGATAGAATACCTACTTTATCACCTCACAGTTTCTAAGCGTTAGGGCCCAGCCTGGCTTAGCTGGGTATCCTCAGAATATCAGCACCGTGGTTAGGGAGTTGCTGGACTGGTTCTCCTCTGTAAGAGTGACTGGGAAGATCTGCTCCTAAGAGCACAGGTTGCTGTTGGAACTTGTGTCTTTGCACCTGAAGGACTGAAAATCCCAGGTTCTTTACTGGTGCTCAATGTCCTTAGTTCCTACAGGCCACCTCCAGTTTCTGGCCATGGGAACTAACTCAGCATTTTGGCTCATTGATTCAAGCCATGAAGACTATAGGATATATACTAGCAAGACTGAGTCATATATGGCTTACATGTTCAGGGAGTAACATCACTGCTGCTTATATACCCCTGTTTAGAAGCAAGTCTCACAGATCCATGCATACGTGGCGGGGGGGGGGGACGGGGCGGGAGGAGATTCCAGAGGCATGCACACTACCAAGAAACTCAGGAGTCTCCACCTGTAATCTTCTACACACCTTTTCTCTCTAGTTTTAGAGTCTGTGTCTGTGATTCTAAAGACTATATTGTTACATTTACGTATTTTGAACTTGGTATAAATGGGAACCTTGCTATAGTTGTCCCTTTACAATTTACTTTTTGCTAACATTGTAAAATTAATCTATATTAGTACTTATGACTATTACTCATTTCTTTCATTTCTTGTTCACGTCTGTGTAGGGTTCTGTTACATAAGTACATATATTGCTTGTCCATTTTTCCTGCCACTGCCTGTTTGGGCTGCTTTCATTTTTTGCTAAACAAATGCTACCTGGAAATACTTTTTTTTTTTTTTTTTTTTTTTTTTTTTTTTCGAGGTAGGGTTTCACTCTAGTCCAAGCTGACCTGGAATTCACTATGTAGTCGCAGGGTGTCCTTGAACTCATAATGATTCTCCTACCTCTGCCTCCCAAATGCTAGGATTAAAGCGTGTGCCACCATGCCCGGCTGTAATCTTCATTTTAACAGGGTAATTGCAACTTGTCCTCCTTAACAGTTCTGATCTACTCTTAGGTGTAAGAGTGTTCCACAGTCCCAATTGCTCTGTAAATTCACCAACATTTGGTAGTGCTTGGCTTCTAATTCTTGCCAATCTTACAAATATGGTGTGGTATTTGGTAGTGATTTTAATTTACTTTTTTAAAACTCCTTTAATAAGTTTTTGGACAATCATATTTTCTCCCACCAAATAATCTCTCTTGGGTCATTTCCCAGCTTTTCTAGTGTGCTGTGTTTAAAAAAGAAAAAAAAAAAGAAAAGAAACAACCCTGGGTTTTTGGTATGCCCTTTGTGTTTTCGTTATGGCTATATCTTAACAGTTTTATGCTTTGCAGATTTCTTCAGCATGGGTTTTCTTAGGTGGTATCCTTTAATGGACAGAACTTCATAATTTTAACTTAGTTTAGTTCATCTGTTATTTCCTTTTTTTCGTAGCTTGTTTAAGAAAATTGCAGTTAGGTCATAAGACTTTCTCCTATGTTTCCCTCCAAAGTTTAGTGTTTTTTTCCCCCCTAGTTAGTTTTAGTGTATAGTATGAAAAGATGCAGTTTTACTTTTTTCACTATATAAATAGCATGCTAGTCTAGCATCCCTGGACAGTCCATCTTTATTCACTCATCTACTCTGTTCATGGTAAATCAGATTGCTCATGCACAGGGATCTGGTGCTGGGCTATTACTTTTCCTGTTTAAAAAATTACAAAAACTTGTCTATTACTGTTTGTTCACTGCTGTCTTTATTTCTAAATGTGTTCACATCTAAAAAGTCAGGTCCCTCTACCTCATTTTCCCTTGTGAGTGTCCTGTTTATTCCTGACTATTGGCTCCTCTGTATGTTTAGTTAGTATGTCAGGTTCCTGAAAAGCCCTCTTGAAATTTTTATTGTAATTACTTTAACCCTGTACACTTGTTTGTAATGTCACAAATTTCCATCCGTGAATGTATTACTAGACTTACCCATTTATTTAGGTCATTCTTTATGATTTTTCATTTTTTCTTCATAATGCTCTTTAATCACCCTTTGTCATTTTGATGCTACTTTTTTTTTAATTATTTTATTTATTTTTGGAGAGAGACACAGAGACAGAGAGGGAGAGGGAGACAGATAGAGATGGGTGCGCCAGCAGTCTCTCAGCTGCTATGAACGAAATCCACATGCGTGCACCCCCTTGTGGTCAAGGGCAGCATTGTGCCCTTGCATCACTTTGCATCTGGCTAAACGTGGGACCTGGAGATTAGAACCGGGTTCTTAGGCTTAGCAGGCAGGCGCCTTAACCGCTAAGCCACCTCTCCAGCCCTGATGCTACTTCTTAAAAAAATTTATTTATTAGAGAGAGAGAGAGGGAGGGAGTGAGAGTGGGCACGCCAGGGCCTCTAGCCACTGCAAATGAACTCCAGATGAATGTGCTACCTTGTTCATCTGGCTTACGTGGGACCTAGAGATCCAAACCGGGGTCCTTAGGCTTTGCAGGCATGCGCCTTAACCACTAAGCCATCTCTCCAGCCCTTGATGCTACTTTTTAATCTAAAAGTAAATGTTTTAAAGAATATATACTTCCTGTATATTATAGACCTATAGAAAAACAGTTAACTGTTGTCTGTTGACCTGTGTCTCTGCCACCTTGGTAACTCACTTACCATTTATCTGTAGTTTGTTTTAAGTGGATTGTGCTATTGGGTGGTTTATTTCTTTCTATGTAACCTTTTTTTTTTTTTTTGTAGGAGATATTGAACCTACAGCCTCATGCATGCACGTGAGGCAAGCTCTCTGCCACTAACCTATATATCCATCCCTCTTTTTACTTTTTATTTTGAGTCTCACTATGTTACCCAAGCTAGCTTTGAACTCATTCTATAACTCAGTCAGTCCTTGAACTTGTGATTCTTCTGCCTCATCAGGCCTGGTACAATACTTATATTTTAAATTTCCTTCCAGCTTATATTTAGACCTACTCTGCAGAATTGTGATTGTATTAGAACATGTGCATTTAGATATATCCTGCACTAGAGAAGCTAGGACTTTCATAAGGTTTCCAAGTGTACCTTAACAAGGAACTCCTTCCCCTCAGCCTTTATGAGTTTACTTGCCTCTCTGCTTTTTTGTCACTGTATATGCATGATGTTTGTTCTCTTTCTAAATGTATCTGAGACATAGCACCAAGACATAGCACCAAGCTAGGAAGCACTGGGCCTGTGAGTACCAAAGATGTGGTACATGGTTGATTGGATTATTTTCTGGGTATTTAGATTTATAGAAAAGATATATTTCCTAAGACTTTAGACAGTGCTCAACTTGAATTATTCAAGAACATATTTCCTTAAGAATAAATATGAAGTAGAGGAGCTCGTCAATCTTCTGTACTTGTACATATTTTTGCTGTGTGTGTGTGCTCTGTCTTCTCATCAGTGCTCCTAATATTGCACCGTATGTTCCATTCCAAGTGTGTGGCTTTTTAGCTACTTCCATGTGTTTCAAGGCACTAGCAAAGTCCTTTTTGAATGCCTAAGGAACATTAAGTCACAGCAGTGTTGAGGTTGAAGTAACTACTCCATCATCATCAGAATGGGTGCATGACCTGATTCACATAAATACAAGCAGGCGGACCTGGGAAGCAGCAGAAACAGTGCTGTTGGGTCAAAAAAGAGCGTGTGTTTATTAGCCTTAAAGCTATGATAAGTGGGAATTTACACAGTTTTGGTTTTTAGTATTTGAGGTTTTTAGAGTTTTAATCTATTCATTTTAGGTAAATACTAAGTGACCACATTATGTCTTACTAATGACTGAGACAACTTTACAAGTAATATTAATGCATTCACATGCCTCCTAACTTGTCTTCCACTGTTTTTCTCTGTTCAGGTTCCACTAGGTTTTCAGTTCCACTTGAGGACCTCCCCCCAGTACCCCACATGGCATGCTGTACCCTGGAGAACCTGTACCTTCTGATGGGAAAGGAGCTGGAAGAGCTAGAGGAGGTGCCCCCAGGAAATGTGCTGGGTAGGGTACTGTTGGATACTATACCATCTCCATTCATCTAACATGCCATTTGTGGCATTTTTTAAAAGGAATAATTATCTTTTCTTTAGCATTTTTTAAATTTGTTTATTTATTCATTTGAGAGAAAGAGGGGAAGAGAGAGAGAATGGGCACGCCAGGGCCTCCAGCCACTGAAAATGAACTCCAGATGCATGTGCCCCCTTGTACATTTGGCTTACATAGGTCCTGGAGAATCGGACCAGGGTCCTTTGGCTTTGCAGGCAAATGCCTTAACCACTAAGCCATCTCTCCAGCCCTCTTTAGTATTTTTGTTCTGATATTGTCAAGTTGGCATATTTGAGTCAGTCACATGTGAGTCAGTTGTAGCTCTAGTACAGACACTGCTTGAGTCATTTGTGATTCTGTGTCCTTTGTTTTTCCAGTACTTTAACTGAGAATTGCTTCACTAATAGTAGTTGATTATTTGCTATTAAATTTTCTGCACATTGTTCCTCATACCCTTTTTACTGCTGGCTTGATTCTTGCCCCTCCTGTGCAAAATTTATTATTTGAGGTGCTTAGTGTCATCATCAATTCCGGTTCCTCATAGGAATTCGGGTGTACCTTGGAAAGCTGTATCTCATCATACCCTTGGGTTCTGAACAATATGGTCATTTTCAGTTGTAGAGACTATTCAGTGACTGTTCAGAAATTTCTCTTTAGTTTTTAGAGAATAAGTCAAGGCTGTTGTTCCAAAAGAATTTTTGCCTAGATTTTGTGGATCTTAATCAAAGAAATTTGCTCAAACATTTTGCCACACTTACAGAAATACTGTTATTTAATTTTTTTTTTAAATTTTACATGAGCTGGACACATAGCTTTAATCCCAGCATTGGGGAGGCAAAGGTAAAAGAATCGCTGTGAATTTGAAGCCTGGAGTAAATTCCAGGTCAGCCTGAGCTAGTGTGAGACCCTACCTCTAAAAACAAAAACAAAAAAAAAAAGAAAGCCGGGCGTGGTAACGCTCACCTTTAATCCCAGCACCCAGAAGGCAGAGGTAGGAGAATCACCATGAGCTGGAGGCCACCCTGAGACTACATAGTGCCACATCAGCCTGAGCTAGAGTGAAACCCTCCCTTGGGGGGGGGGGGGACTTTACATGAATTTAGTAGAATTCATAGCTGTTTCTTAGGGTTTTCTAATTCTCTTCTACTAGCTTCTTCTCAGTGTTAACCTACTAGCTTCATAATGCCACTTAATTCTCTTCCATCCTTTTGAAAGATACCTCTGAACTTTAACAACTGATAATAGCTTCATGAGCTCCTACAGTCAGCTTTATCAGAAAGAATACTGGAAGAGTGGAAAGAGGCCCCATGTTTTACTCTTTCCCAGTAAAAGTAATAGGAACATAGCATGCATTCGTTTTTAGTTTGCTTCTTTCTGCTTCTGGGTATCTAGATACTGTTCCCTGATTGAGGTTTTATGTCACTAGAAGGATGAAAACTATTACACTCCCATCTACCTGTCTAGGCAATCTTGATTCTGTTATCTGTTGTAGGGAGACCTACTGTGAGTTAAAACTTCATTTCTTCTTGGAGAAGGTAGATGTAGTACCACACTTTTATTCTAAAAATTGTGAAGTGTTACTAGGTTCTGAACATGTCTGTCAAAGATTTACCAATGTAAAATACGCAGAGAGATTTACCATTTTGGGATAAAGCTGATTGAGATTAAAAAAAAAAAAAAAAAGTCAGATGCATTTCCTTTAAGAATTAGGTATATATTTAGATGCTTAGTCTTAAGCTTCACTTAGTAGGAAACCCAATCAATGTTAGATATTTGGGGCTACTGGGATGGCTCTCCTATATCCTCCAAAAGCCAGCTGCTTTTTCTCTACCTATTGTGCAAATCTTACCTTGTAGCCTTTGTCTCCATAGAATCAACATAGGAACTGTGTCCAAGAATCACATCCAGTCTCCACAGGAAAAGGGTACAAGGGTCCCAGAACTTTACGTTAATTTTATAATCATTATGTCCAAATACTCTGACAGAACCAACTTAAAGGAGATACTTATTTTTCTCTGGTCCATCGTCCTTGATTCCATTGATTCTTGGCCAGTGGTGCAGCAGAACATCATGGTGCTGTACAGGAGAAGAGATTCTCCATCCCATGCAACCCAGAAATCCGAGCAGGGCGTGTCATATCATGGTGGACAGAAAGCAGAGTAAAGCAGTGACCGGATAGTGCCCAAGGATAATCCCCAGTGACCTGTCTCTTCCAGATAGACCTGCTTTCTGTAGTGCTACCAGTTTTCAGTAGTCTGCCTAAATTTATTTATTTATTTATTTATTTATTTATTTATTTATTTATTTATTTATTTTGGTTTTTCAAGGTTCTCGCTAGTCTAGCCCAGGCTGACCTGGAATTCACTGTCTAGTCTCAGGCTGGCCTTGAACTCACAGCGGTCCTCCTACCTTGGCCTGGGATTAAAGGTGTGCACCACCACACCTGGCTCTTATCTAAATTTTGAATGGATAAACCCACATTAGGTCAGAACCCACATGATTTGTTATCTCTGGAAACACGCCAAGAGGTATGCTTTACTAATCGTCTAGATTTATCTAATTCCAGTGAAAA
Source organism: Orientallactaga sibirica (assembly GCA_036365145.1). Lineage (NCBI taxonomy): Eukaryota > Metazoa > Chordata > Mammalia > Rodentia > Dipodidae > Orientallactaga > Orientallactaga sibirica. The sequence goes on along the minus strand of JAEOAD010000031.1, from coordinate 2,613,618 downwards.
TGATAATTATTTTTAACCATCACAGCCTCCTAATAGGATTAATGCTTTCCTTTGGGGGAAAAGGGCTTTCTCTAATGACCTCTGTATGTATTATTTTTCAAATTTGTCATATGGCCACCATAGCTGCAAAAGAGATCTAGGATTGATTGTTTTAGCCTTGCAGCTTCTGTAGTGAAGGGAAGGGGTAGTAGAGTTGGGAATGGCTTTCCAATAACCGGTTTACCCTACCCTCCACCAGACCACCACCAACTACCCCATCTCCTTTTGCCTGACAATGCCTGAAGCTCCTCTGTTAACATCCTGTTTATTTACATTGGCAAGCGAGATACTTAGCAGAAGAATTATGAGTGTGACACTACAGGACTTAAAGGCAAGCTACCACTTTGATCAACCTTTCAGACTAACATACAGCAGTGCTTTCCAATCTACTTGAGCTTCCTGCAAGACTAGCAAGAATGAGGATACCAATATTCTGCAAATAGGTTTTGCCACTAACTTGTTGCACTGCCGTGATACCAACTGCCTCTGGCCAATTGAGTAACCTTGCTGGGCCTTAGATTTTCCAAACAATTGAAACTAATTGCCTTAGTTACTTCCATTTTTTTTGGTAGAAATAGAAGACCTACATTTAATTGTTTTTTTTTTTTTTAGGAAGACTGTGGATTCTCATGGATTCATTTATTTGTCATTTATCTAAAACTTGAAGGATAGAACATTAAATACCAGTATATAATATACATTTGATTATTGTAACTAACATATTAACAAAACTATACAAAACTAACACAAAATTGAATTTCATAGTTGTCCTTACATTATGACAGGTTGATATCCCAGTCAGAATGGAATAAGGTAGAAATTACTTATGTCATGGAAAATTCTCCCTTGAACATCAATATTTTATCCCCAGTGTCACTTCTAAGCTAACTTGTCAGGCTTCTATTTCAAGAAGAAAAATTTTACTTCAGTCATTAGGCTGTTTCTTCACCTAGTGTTCCTCAGAAGAAACAGATGTTTGAAAGGGCACTTTGGTTGGACTGATAACCTACTTGATTGGCTCCATCAGAACATCTTGAACTGATTAGCAACTTGAGAGTCAACCTTCAGGAAAAATTCACTTATTCATTGATTTAAAACCACGGAGCATATGTGATCAGTAGCAAGTTTCATAAGCCAGGGTATTTAATAAAAACAACTTTTAAAGCTAGCAGTGAGTTTAAGACAGGGGTGAAGTAAGAGGCTGGGGAGGCTAGGAGTGAGAAACAGAACCAAAGAAAAGGCAGCTGGCAGCTTAGGGCAATGAAGGCTTGCTTGAGAAAGTTGACTGAGACCACATATGTAAGCATAACTTTTTGTTGTTTGTTTTATAACTTTGAGATGAAAAAGATAAGCTAGCTGAATTTGGCTGGAATAATCTACATGGTCTAATTACCTGCAGCTGCATTATAAACCCCTGAAAGCCTAATGGCTTAAAATATAGGTCACTTATTTCTTATGCATCTGTATGTACTTTGAATATTGGTGTGGTGGGGACAATGTGCCTGTGTTATGGTGATGTCTGTTGAAGGGGCTCAATTCCTTGGGGCTAGAGTCTAAAGAAGAAGGTTTCCCTCAAATTGGAGGTTGATGCTGCTTCTTGACTGGAACCTGGATTGGGAATGGAACTTAAGCCTTTCTGTACGGCTGTTTGACTTCTGTCTACTGTGGTTTGCATATTCACTGTCACTCACATGTTATCTGTTAAATGTCTGGTCTCTAGTTGGTAGTGATATTTTGGGAAATTATGAAAACTTAGTAGGTGGGGCCACACTGGAAAAAGTTGGTCACTGGAGGTTTGTCTTTGAAGCATGAATCTTGTCTCAGCCCATTCTTCCCTCTGTCTTTCTCTTTGCTTCCTTGCATAATGAGATGAGCAGCCTCCCTCTCTATGCATTAGCGGGGCCATGATGTTCTGTTTCACCATGGACCCTGAATCAGTGAAGCCAAAATCTGTAGAATGAAATCTCTGAAAAAATAAGCTAAAATAAATAATTCCTCCCCTTAATTTGTTTCTGTGAGGATTTAGTCCCAGCCACACAAAGCTGACTAATAGAGCATCCAAATAGGGAGAGCCAGGAGGGAACTACATCAGTTTTATGACCTATCCCCCATAGCCTTGAACTTCATTCCTGCCACATTCGTTTGTGAGAAGTGACTTACTAACAGAGGATCATCTTCAAAGGAAGGGAACTAACTCACCTTTTTTTTTTAATTCTTTTTAAGTTTACCTTTGAATGGGAAGCATTCTCAAAGTATATGAGCAATATTTTGAAATAACCACACAGCTAGACCATTTCACTTCCTTTTGCATTTAAAAAATTTATTATTGTTTATTTATTTAAGAAAGAGATGCCGGGCGTGGTGGCGCACGCCTTTAATCCCAGCACTCAGGAGGCAGAGGTAGGAGGATCGCCAAGAGTTCGAGGCCACCCTGAGACTATATAGTTAATTCCAGGTCAGCCTGAACTAGAGTGAAACCCTACCTCGAAAAACCAAAAAAAGAAAGAAAGAGAGAGAATGTATGCACCAGAGCCTCTAGTCATTGCAACCAAACTCCAGACACATGTGCCATCTGTGTATCTGGCTTTATGTGGGTACTGAGGAATCGAACCTGGGTTCTAAGGCTTCACAGGCAAGTACCTTACTGCTAAACCATCTCTCCAGCCCTCCTGCATTTTTATAGGGCCATCACAGGACACAAATCTCAAATTAAGACAGATGTTCATAGTGATCGGGGCAGCTCTGTGAAGTGTCTTTCTTACTTTGTTAACTTAGAGAAAAGGTTGTAATTCCTACTTAATAAGAAGATAGTGTAGAGAGATAGGACTGCTACCCATATGTTTTTCATCAGTAATGATGGAGCCAATAAATTTATCAAGTGCAGATGAAAATATTTCTGCTGGAAGAGGAAATGAAAACATTATATAGCATTCTTGAACAATTCAGTATTAAGTAGTGAGAGTGTAAAGGAAAGTTTTTTATTGGCAGATTTTACATTTAAACTCAGCTATAACTCAGAGAATTTGTACTGATAAGTATGGAATAGATTTTGGAGTCTGGAAATAGTTGATTTCAAGTTTAAAATCATTTAATTCTAACCTGATGCTTGCAAAGCTGGTATAGATGGGACCAAAGACCTCACTGTGTTTAATACACAATAGCCTTTTGTTCAATTTCCCCACTGAAAATATCTCTAAAAATAAATGTTTGCTGCAGGGTTTTATTAAAATGTGAAGGGAAATTGAATTAGAATTCCAAATCCTTCGCCTTTTCATATGTTCTTTTAGATCTCTTCCATATGGCTAAACCTTTAAAGTTCAGGGACATATTCTGAGAGGAAACATGATATTCCTGTTTTCACGGCAAAAGGAAAATAGTAAATATTAATTAGTCTTTTTCTAAGTAGATTTTAGTTCTGCCATGGTTGAGTGCAAGGCCAGTAGAAAATCAATATCAGTAATCAGTGTGAGTCAAATGAAATTTTGTGCATGTTTGTGTGTGTGTGTGTGTGTGTGTGTATGTGTGTGTGTGTGTGTGTGTGAGAGAGAGAGAGAGAGAGAGAGAGAGAGAGAGAGAAATTCTATACATGTGAGGTAATTTGAAAGTAAGAAACTATTGAAGAGTTTTACCAGCAAATTTGACTTGGTTTATTTTGAAAGGTGGTACTTTTGTAATACTTTAAATATACTTACTTCAGAATTTTTAAATGTATATTATTTATCAGCATGACCACTTAAAATTCATTTTAATCAACAAATAACTAACAGCTTTCAGCAATGGACTCTCTGAGGTACACAGCTGACCAGCCAAGCAAAATATGCCCACTGGTGCAATAGTAGCTGATTGGATTTGAAGCCCACTCCATCAGAGGGAATTCATGCCTGAATCTGAATACCTAGTCATAAGACAGTGGCTGAGAAGGTCATAGACCTTCATGTTAGCTCCAGAGAGGAGTGTCACCTTGTGCATATGTGCAACCTTGTGTGCTTACATCACCTTTATGAGTCTGGCTTATGTGGGACCTGGAGAGTTGAACATGGGTTCTTAGGCTTTGCAAGCAAGTGCCTTAACCACTAAGCCATCTCTGTAGCCGTGATTCCAAAAAATTTTGGTATTGGTAGCTATGACCCTACCTGACCCTGGTTGGTTATCAATTTTGTAACTAAGTATTATTCTCATCTGGTATTTTCCCACTTATGTTATTTATCCTGTTCTTTGGGCAATGTTCATGTTATTGTAGATAAAAAGACTCTTTACCCAGGTTATTTGCTTCAGTTCATATTGTTATAATTATATCAACAGCTAACATCTATTCAGGTATATTGTGTGCTAGAAATGGTTGTTAATATTTGGGAGGCATTGTCTTATTTACCCCTTGCCAAATGAGATAAACATATTTTACATATGGGGAAATGAAGGTTCGAAATGCTAGACAACTTTCCCAAATTCTGTCATAGTTATTTATTAGGAAAGCTGGCACATATTTATCTACTTATTTATCTGTGGTTATTTAATTTTTTGTTTCTGTATTATTTGGGCTTTCTTCTTTTCCTCTTAATAAGTCTAATTGATTTGTCTGTATACCCTTAAAATATTTTATTTATTTATTGGAGAGAGAAAGAAAGGGCAGATAGAACAAGAGAATAGGTTGCACCAGGGCCTCAGCCACTGCAAATAAACTTCAGATACATATGCCACCCTGTGCATCTGGCTTATGTGATCCTGGAGATTTGAAGCTGGGTCCATAGGCTTGGCAGGCAAGCACCTTAACTGCTAAGTCAAGTCATCTCTCCAGCCCTATAATTAAGTCTTTATATATTTAGCTTTTTAAGTTAATTTATATGTCTTTATTAAGTCTTACTTCCTACTAATCAGATTGTTTTACTTTTTATTTTTAAGTTGGATTTTTTTTCTGATTTTATTATGACTTTGGCTAAACAGCTTTAATTTTGCATATAGCATTTTTTTGGGGGGAGAGAGACAGAGAGAGAGAGACAGAGAAAGTGGGAGAGGAAGACAGATAGAGATGGGCGTTCCAGCAGCCTTTCAGCTGCTGCGAACAAAATCCAGATGTGTGTGCCCCCTTGTGGTCAAGTGCGGCATTGTGCCCCTTTGCATCTGGCTAAATGTGGGACCTGGAGATTGGAACCACTGGAGATTGGAACCAGCATTCTTGAGCTTAGGAGGCAGGCGCCTTAACAGCTAAGCCATCTCTCCAGCCCGCATTTTTTGTTAATACATTTTTATGTATTTTTATCCAGCTTTCCAATAAGTGGATTGCAATTGCAAATTGTAGCTGTGACAAGCTCACAGCCTTTAACCCTGGAAGCCACTGTGCATGTTCTAGAAAGACAAACATTCTGTTCTCTGCCCCCTCCTACTAGATTGTTGCTGGATACTTAATAACGTACTTACCATGTGGGTAAAGTTGATTTGCTTAATTCTCATTTTCGATGACTGAAGTAATTGGCTGTGACCATGTGTCTTCTGAATAGTTAAATCATGGCTTCATGGCCTAAAGTATTTGTCTGCTGAGAAGCTCATGGCACTCTAGACCAAATAGAGTTTTGATTTTCTTTTCTCCAAATCCAAATAGCATGCACCTCTCTTTCATTCTTGTGTTACATAAGGTCTTGTTATATGTAACCCCAACTGGCCTGAAACTTAGGAAATTTCTGCCTTGTCCTCCCAAGTACTGTGGTTACATTTGTGCACACCATATACATCCTCTTTTTAAACTCTTTCTTAAATGACATTTAAAAAGTAGAGAGCTGATCATGAAGGAAGATAAACAAGTTGCAATTGAAATAGTTTCTCTGAAGTTTGTTATTTAAAGACATGAGCAAAACAGGATAATAGTTTGAAGGGATAGTTGTGTGTGTTCTTACTAGAATTGATTGAACATATTTGTGAGAGTGAAAGGGAAAGATGCAAGATGTAGTAAAAATGTTATGTGGTCAATGGTGGAAGATATAATCTCCCCCAAGTGAACAGTGCAGAAAACATGAACATCTTGTGAGAGTGTAAGGAAGGTTTGGGACAAAGTGCCATTTTGAAACATGGTAAAATGCATGGAGAAGCAGCTGTGAACTCTTGCAAGCAGACCATTAGATTGTACTTGCATTAAGTGGGATCAGAATGAGGCTATAGAAAGAAGTGGAGATTTAGAGCCCAGCATGCATTACACCGGCATGGAAATGTAAGATTGGCCTGAGCGGAGTGCCAATCAGGTATGGTCTACAGGCTATTCTTAGACAGTTCAGAGCTTCCCAAGGGTGAGCTAGGAGAAATGCTACTGACACTTTCTTCTCTATAAGTGCTAGGCCCTCTTGCCTGCTAGTTGGGGGAGTGGGTACAGGTTCCCATGCCACAACAGTCTACAAACTCAATGGCAGGCTTCTTGTAGGCTCTTCAGTTCCATCTGTGGTTTTTGGCCGACATCTGTTTTAGATACAGTAGTTGAAGAAGTGAGCAGTTATACTTAGAACATATATATGATACTGAGAAGAACTCAGGCCATATTCCAGTCTAAAAATTTATTGGAAACATACTTGTGGATTCAATATTTCATTGGCAAGTGGTCAGGCCAACACTGGGCAGACCAGGGAGGCTAGAGCTTTGCATTTAGCCAAACAAATAAGATACTAGCTGGCCAGATGTCAGGTATTTGGAAGTAAGAAAGAGAGGACAATAATGGTTCAAGCAAAAGTTAAGTTCTAAGAGAATATATTAGTTAGGGTTCTGTAGAGGAACAAAACCGATAGAATGAATTGTATTAAAAGGGAATTTATTGGTTATGACAGTCTAGCAATAGCAGGTTGCAGGCCTGAGAGTCAAGGAACCCGGTAGCTACTCAGTCCACAAGACTGGATGCCTCAGCAGTCCCGAGCACTGAAGGCCTGGAGGCGTTCTTCAGTCCACACTGGAAAGCAGCAAGCAGCACTGGCAGCCAGGTGGGAGGAGAGGATACTTTCCTTCTCAGAGCTTCTTTAGATAAAGCCCCTCCTTCCCATAGGGGCCGCCCACTCTGGGTGAAGGGCTCACCCTGGGGGAAGGATTCTTCCTTTAGTTAATCCTTCCTAGAAGCAACCTCAGAGACCCACATATGAGGAATGTCTGGATTCCTAAACAGATCAAGTTGACACAAACTTAACCATCACAGAGACGTATGGTAAATATATGAATTCTGTTCTTAGAAATTATAACATACTTCAGATGAAGAAATAGTTTGGCATTTAATGACTTGTAAATGTTGGGAGAGTATTGTATACCATTCACCCTGTAGTCTTATTAATAAACCACTACATGATTGCCATGATTATATTAAAGAGACAAGGGCTAGAGAGATGGCTTAGGTACTTGCCTACAAAGCCAAAGGACCCAGGTTTGATTCCCTAGGACCCACATAAGCCAGATGCATCTGGAATTCATTTGCAGCAGCTGGAGGCCCTAATGCACCCATTCCCTCTCTGCCTCTTTCTCCCTCAAATAAATTTAAAAAAAAAAAAAAACTATTTTTTAAAAATTAAAAAAATAAAGTCAAAAATACCCTCTTATTTGTATAAATTAATACAATCCATTAGAGTTCAGTTTGGCATTGTCTGTCAAGGATTTTAAAGATCATCCTATGTTGAAAAATCATCCCTGGGAGTTGGTTTGGAGGAATAGCAGATAGCTTATGAGGATATTTTGTTAAGTTTTAGGAGAGGATATAAATTTGTTAAATAGATTTTTTAAGATGTTTCTTTAAAGACAGTGAGGAGAATTTGGGAAAAGGTAATTTTTTTTTTTTTTTTTTTGAGGTAAGATCTCATTTTAGCCCAGGTTGACCATTAAATCACTATGTAGTCCCAGGCTGGCTTCAAATTCACAATGATCTTTCTAACCCTGCCTCCTGAGTACTGGGATTAAAGGTAGGTATCACCAAGCACAGTATTTTCTTTTATTTATTTATTTATTTATTTATTTATTTATTTATTTATTTATTTATTTCCAAGCAGAGTGAGAGAGCAGGGGGCATGCCAGGGCTTCTAGCCACTGTAAACGAACTCCAGATGTATGTGCTACTTTGTGCATCTGGCTTTACATGACTGTTGGGGAATTGAACCCAGGTCATTAGACTTTGGCTTAACCTCTGAGCCATCTCTCCAGCCCAGAAAAGTGCTGACAATAATTACAAATTTTGAGTAGTAGCACTATTATGAAGAATTTATACTTAGTATTTTCAGAAAAGATAAAGTATGTGGCTTGAGTTAAGTGATGTTGGATAGAAAATCATGTTTCTTTTATGATCTAAAACATGTGAACATATATGGCATATATGTTAGATGTGAAGTAATTAGGAAATTAATTTTCAAATCGCAATGAAATACTCTTTTATAATCATAAGGAGTACAAAAATTTTTAAATCTGACAATACCCTTTGTTGTAGATGTACAACAGTTGAGATTTTAAAAACCACGTTATCCCAAAATGCAGATTTAAATCAATTCTCTGTGCATGCATGTGTGTTTTCATGTGTGTACAGATATGCCTGCATGTTTGTATGCATGCATGTGGCAGCCAGAGGACAACCTTGGATGTCATTTCGCAGAAATGCCACCACCCCTTTTTGAGACAGGGTCTTTCATTGGCATGGAGCTTACCAAGTAGGTGACACTTGCTGGCTACTGAGCCCTAGGAATTCAGCTACTTCTTAAAGCCCTGGCACTGGGATTACAAGTGCACACCACCACACTCAGCTTTTAAGTGAGTTCTGGTCATTGAACTGAGGTGTTCATTTTGCATGATAAGCACTTTACCAACTGAGCTATCTCCCCAGCCCAAGTATACTCTTTAAAAAGGAGACGTGTAGGCTGGAGAGATGGCCTAGCGGTTAAATCTCTGGCCCGGGAAGCTTAAGGACCCATGTTCAACTCTCCAGATCCCACATAAGCCAGACACACAAGGTGATACAAGCATGCAAGGTTGCACATGCTCACAAGATGGCATACATGTCTGGAGTTCGATTTCAGTGGCTGGAGTCCTGGCATACCAATTCTCTTTCTCTCTTGCTCTCTCTTTCTTTCACTCCCTCTTTCTCTGATTAGAAAAAGAAAAGGAAACAAGTGCAAGGATGTTGATGGTAGTAGCACTATTTATGAAAGAAAAAACCTAAAATACATTGATATGAAGGCAGGTAGTTAAATTATGGTGTATTTATGACATAGAATGTCATAAATAAGTGAAAATAAACAATGTTACCAATTTCGGTTAGCTTCACAAGTAAATTTTAAAAATAAGCCAGTTATAGATCATCTATATAAAGTTTAAAAACATGTAAGTATAAAAAAAAATGGATGTACAGAAAGATAGCAAATTCAAGGTAATGAATACCTTGAGAGATGTGATTGAGGAAGAGTACATCAATACTTGTGACATTCTATTTCTTCAGATGAGTAGTGAGCTTATACTTATTTTTCTTTTTTATATATTTTAAATCTCATATATGTAAATATAATAGATGACAGTGCTAGTGTCTTTTCTTGCTCTTGCTAGTACTTTCATGTGGAATTTATCCCACAGAACTGAGTGGGGAGATAGAAAGTATATGATCGAGGACTGGAGAGATGGCCTAGTGGTTAAGGTGCTTGCCTGCGAAGTGTACGGACCCAGGTTTGATTCTCCAGAACCCATGTAAGCCAGACACACAGGTGATGCATGCACACAAGGTGTACAAGCATCTGGAATTCACTTACAATGGCTAGAGGCTCTAGCACGCCAATTTTCTCTCTCCTCTCTCATAAAATAAATAATAATAAAACAATAGCTTAAAGAAAAGAAAGTATATGATTGAAAATAGGATAGTCTGCATTAAAATTCCAGCTCAGTTACTCTGCTGCATTGTAGCCTGGCCAGTACTTAACCTCTGATCCCTAGCTTCCTCAGCTGCAAAAAGAGGGTTCAGGATAGATTCAGTGGGACCTTACTTTGTTTCAGAAAATATCAAAAGACAAAATGTTCAGTAAGTGTCATAGTCATTGTTATTTATTTTCTTAGGAAATACTAGCATTAATGAATGGGCCTCCAAAGTCACACATTAAAACATCCTAAGTGACACATATATGAAGATTAAAGAACTCTTTACGAACTTACAAAATATGTCACTTATTTAAGTATAACTCTTTGCATCTACTTAAAAAAAATCCAAGTGGTCCATTCAGAAGTATATTTTTTTTGTTTTGTTTTGTTTTGTTTTGTTTTGTTTTGTTTTGTTTTGTTTTGTTTTGTTTTTCGAGGTAGGGTCTCACTCTAGTTCAAGCTGACCTGGAGTTCACTCTGTATTCTCAGGGTGGCCTTGAACTCACAGCGATCCTCCTATCTCTGCCTCCCGGGTGCTGGGATTAAAGGTGTGCGCCACCATGCCCAGCTAGAAGTATATTCGTGAGGAGAGAATTCTGGTTGTGGTGAATTCAGTTTGAAAGTCTTTATCCAACATGTCTAGGAAAGAAATCAGATAAACTAGCTGGTATTGAATTTTCTGACCACCCTTCTCATTCCTAGTTTCTTTGAGAGAAAGCCTGAGACAGCAGTGATCGGGAGGAATTCTTTTCCCTCAGAAGTAGAGCAGAAGAGGAATCCTTGCTGCTCCAGGTTTGAGCTAGAGTGTGACTGCAGAAGTAAACATTTGGGATGGGTGCTAAGGCAGAAACTGTGGCTTATAGGGGTGGAGGAGACAGAGATCTCTCAACTGAGAAGGTTGTGTACATTTGCAAACACAGAACAGTAGTAACCCTATGGTCCCGGATTCTTCTCTTCACGGCCACATGCCTGGCCAGCAAACCTGGAGCTAAGTAAGGCAGAGAGAGGGTGTGAATCATCATTTCTGTGTTCCTGTTCTTCTTTTGTAAAAAGTTACTAAAAACTTAAAAACTGGCATATAGTCTTCTAAAATGTTCTGGAAAAAAAATACCCTCGTAAATATCAAGACCAAAAAATTTCAGTCTAATTTGTTTCCTCAGAACACAAGGAAATATATTGATGAATTTCTATAAACTGTCCTTTATAAGGAAAAATCATCAGATGCACCCTTAGGATTATATTAAGAGCAGTGGGGATTAAAATGCAATCTTTAAGTTCTTTTTTCTCAGCCTTCTGTGGAGGAAGAGGATAGTCAGTTCACCTTTGGTTGGAGAAAGAAGTCTCTCTCCTTTGTAGATAAGTACCAAGGTTAGATTCCTAACCCTCCACTCATGCTAATTTGGAGGAGGAGGGTAACTGCAGGTTAGCGACTGCGTCTCATAAGATTGCTATTGTGTGTTCAGTGTGTATTGGTTGAAAGGGTGAATCATTTAACAAGATCACTTAGTTTAGGGGACAGAAAACGTGAGCAGCCATATACTACTTACTTAGTGTTTGACATTTATTGTTCTGTGTTCTCTAGTATGTAAAGAATGTAGAAAGTTTGACAGACTTGTTTTATATATAGAGAGAAATACTAGAATTTGGTAGAATGAGTAAAATCTTGTCTTGATCTGAATGTTTCTCATTTAAAAATATTGAGGTAGGCTTTTTTTTTTTTTTTTTTTCAAGGTAGGGTCTCGCTTTAGCCCAGGCTGACCTGGAATCCACTGTGTAATCCTCAAGTTGTCCTCGAACTCACAGTGATCCTTTGATCCCCCTAACTCTGCCTCCCGAGTGCTGGCATGAGCCACCATGCCTGTTGGTAGTTATTTTTTGTTATTGTTGCTGTTTTGTTTGAGACAGGTCTCATATACCTCAGGTTAACCTCACACTCTGTGTAGCAGAGGCTAGCCTTGAAATGATCATCCACCTCTACCTCCCAAGTGTTGGAATTACAGGCCTGCATCACCATGTCCAGCCAGTTGTATTTTAATGTGATAGTTATCTAATCTCCAAAGCCAAGGTGCAATTACTGGAAATTCTTTGTTTAATTCTAGTGGACCCTGAAACGATTGTTTCTCTTCCCACTCTGTGCTTGCAGGTATTCTGGGAGGCTCACAGATGCACTCTGGTGAAGTAGGCAAGGCTGCTCACTCTTGGAGAAGAAGGGACATTCTGAGTCTCCTTTGGCTTTTCTCTGTGCAGTGGTCAACAAGAGAGTGTGTTCTCAGGCGTTGTTAGCCCATAGTCACCCCAGCAGCCTTTTGAAGCACTTTACTAATCTCCTAAGCTAGGTGCTCCAAAGGAAGGCAGAACTCACTTGTCATGGTCTGGAGTGTTAGTCTGCCCATGACGGTGGTTTTGTATGCCTCGGAGTGTCATGTAGAAGGATCTCAGGTTCATTGACGTGTTCCCTAACTCCACACCTTGTGTTTTGGCATTTGTGCTCTTCTTGTGTTTTCTGCTATGTAATTCCTATGCACCAGGCTCAGCTCTTGGCAGGGCATGGACCTGGTAACCCATAAACTAAGTCAGATTGGTATTTGTACAGGCATACAGCTGTTCACCAGCACATCTAAGTCATCCTGTTGCTCCCTTCCTAGCAATTATTCTACTACTTTGTCATTATTAAATTCTCACAATTCCTTGTGCCAGGCACTGGGTTCAAGTTCCATCACCACAGAAAAAAAAGAATCCTTCAAATACCATAGCTGTTAGTGGGCCATGTTTTCCATTCTGATGTCAGGCACTTCTTTGGATTTTGATTATTGTGGTAATTCATTTTTGAGCCTGTTTTTATCACAGCTACTTCACAGTTTGGGGCTACTCTTTTGCACGTATTCTTGCATGTAAACTTGAAGTTATTTTTATTTCTTCTAGTATTTTTTTTTTTTTTTTTTTTTTTTTTTTTTTTTTTTTTTTTTTTGAGGTAGGGTCTCACTCTAGTTCAGGCTGACCTGGAATTCACTATGTAGTCTCAGGGTGACCTCGAACTCACGGCAATCCTCCTACCTCTGCCTCCCGAGTGCTGGGATTAAAGGCGTGAGCCACCACGCCCGGCTCTTCTAGTATGTTTAATGTTTATGTGAAGACATTGTGTTTTGTTTACAAAACTTAGTCATGATCATATTCTTCTATGTAGCTCTGTAATATTTAAATATCTTGGTAAGTTATGTCCCTGACAATGATTTTTACACGTGCTGTCAGCATAATGCATAATCCTGCAGGCTTTTGTGCATAAACATATTAATGTGTGTGTATGTATGTGTATATATATCTCCTTCCCAACTTTTAGCTGTGCACAAACACAGTGTATATCTATGTTTCTATAGTAGAAATTAATTTGTGTACATGAATTTGTAAGTTCACCTGGGAAGACTGCACATCTTTACATTTTTGAGCTGTTTCTAATGATAGAGAGCTACAGAAGGGGCTATAACTTAAACCCTACCTAACTTTATTATCACCCTAGTGCTAGTCTTTAGGGGGAAAAGGTCCCTGTCATTTTCATACAAGGATTTTTTTTTTTATCTCTAAATCAGTTTTCTCAACTTGAAACATCAGGCATCATCCCAAACTCCTACAAAGGAAAACCATAGAGTTTCCCTAAACACAATGTCTGCCTTTGGCTTCTTACTGCAGGGTTATTTGTGCAACCCACAGCCTCTTATTTTTAACTCCTGGAGAGACCAACTGCTGTCTTGGTGGCATGAATTAATTGTAGAGCACCTGGGTGGCCTTTAATGTAGTTCCATTTTTCAAAGGATCTGGCATTTGGATGAGACCTTTTCCTATGTTGACTTACCCTTTCTCCAATCCTTACCTTTCTGTGCACTTGAGATTTGTTAGAGGCGGGGGTTCTTGGGGGGGGTCATAAAAGGGCTATAGGCCATTTTTGATAAACTTTCCTTTCTTAGAGTCTAAAGCCTCTTTTAGAAAATGTCTTGTGTGTTGTGCTCTGAAAAGACAAGCCTTTGTAAGCTTAATATTATAGCCTTGTTTCGCTCATGTTCATTTATTTTGTGGTTATTACATTATCTATGGTTTTGTGCTGCTCACTAAGGCAGGTTTTTCATTTTAGGTGCTTAGTCTTTCAAGTTAGTTCTAGGCCCTTCCCAGTTCTCATCCCAGCTTGGCAGCCAGTAGGATAACTAGCTGCTGAGGAACAGTGCCAGCTCTCCAAGCTGGGGAACCTCCAGCAAGGCCACTTTCATGGGGATTTCCAGTATGAATCCACCACCATGGGAAACAGCACGGAGTCAGATGATCTCTCACAGCTGGTTTTTCAGGAACAGTCTCCATTGTCCATGTCTTGGATTCTCCTCCCACTCTTTTGGGTTGTTTTGCTGTTTGCAGTACCCTCTTTGCCCTCTGGCTCTCTCTGTAGACTGTTTCAAGTGATTATCACAGAGCCAGAGACATTTTGACACACAGGAATTTCAGCATCAGGAGATTGCAAAAGGCAGTCCTCATCCTGATGGGGTGCATAAGGACCAGCTGCATGTGGCAGTGCCACCACAGAGGTCCAGAAAGGCCTTTCTGGGACCTGAGCAAGTCAGAAGCTCTGGCATCCGTGAAAGCCTCAGCTATAGGCTGTTTACTGTGGCCCTGTTTGGGGGCGGAAGTTGAGGGACAGGGTCTAAGGTCCCATCCCCTCAGTGGATAATGGTGCAGACATCCACAGTGGCCAGCAAGGTGCGATATGAACACAGGAGGGCAGCCTTCTCCACAGATTTTCTTCACATCAGGAAAAGGAACAAAGATGGGTTGGCAGGAGCCTGTGCTGTGCTAGGCCACCTGGAAGATGTGTGGTCTGTGTTCCTATGCACATCGATCTCTTTGATGGACAGTTGAGTGCTGAGGAGATCCGGGCTTGCTAGGCTGAAGCTTTGGGAGCACTCTCAGGATTCCTCCATGTCAGTTCTATGAGCATTTCCCTCACCCGGCCAGAACCAGCACATGGCAGACAGACTATGCTACTGGGGGCTTGGAAATGACTGTGTTGTTAATATAGAAAGCTGAGATGAGTGTAGCATGCCATTTCAACCTGAAGAATGATTTCCAAGCATTCACTTAAAATTTATTTTGGCCAATATTTTTTCTTTTTCTTTCCCTCTCTATTTTCTTCCAAATACTAAAGCATTGTTTCCGTTGTATATTTTCCCCACTTTGGCTAGCTATTCATCTTAAAAAATGAGTTTTGACTCCTTGGGTTGTTTCTAGTTGGCAAAGGCATTATTATGAAAATACATGCTGCTTAGTGGGCAGTACAGCAGAATACAGGATATCACTAATACTCCATCTCCCCGTGCAGTTAGGAACACATTGTCACTACTTCTGTTTTGCATTGCCCAAATGATTGTTAATTTATAGCAGTTCAGCTCATAATTGTACTGATGACCATTTCAGAGGATTTAGGTCTATGATTCAAGTGCAGAACTGGAAGGAAAGTTGTTATCCCTTCACTGTTGTGAAGCAAATCTATATCCATGTGTTATTTGAATCTGTGATGGCTAGAAGGAATCAAATATGCTGTGAAAATCAAAAGTAAATTCTCTACTCCCCAGGGGTTGGCTGGGATGGAAACAGGAATAGTTGTTTTGGGACCAACAGAAGCAGCAATTAGTTGGTTTATTGCATAATGGATGTTTTTTTTGAAAGTCATAAAGCCTTCCACTTTCTAAGTAGTTTATATAATGAACTTCATTTGTATTTACATATTTTTATTAACTGATACTATTGGAATTGACACTTGTGCTAATGTATTGGAAAGTTGTTTTGAACCATATCTACCCAGCTTTTATTTAGCATGTATTGCGTGTCAGGTATTCAGTTAGCCACTTTTTTTTAACCTTCAAAATACACTTTGGTGATGAGTTTATCATCTTCGTTTTGCAGATGAAACACCAAGACAGAGAATTTGCTGTCTCAACATATCACACAGTGCCAGCTATCCTGTATTAGCTGTGCTTTGGTTTTGTGCTCATTTGTAGAGATGAGCTTATTTATGTTGTTAATCCTTTCACTCACTAGGATTATAAAAATGAAAATATACTGTAATCATTGTTGACAGTCTGCTTATGGAAATCTGGAATTTTATAGTTGTGTCTAGTCCCTGTAAATGAAAACTCTCAGACCCAGAGAAGGGCTGGGTCTTCTGCAAGCTTGAGCAACTGGTAGTGAGAGTGGAGACTGGAACTCAGGTCTCTCCCTTCAGAGAGAAAGCCACTGTGAAGGACAGGAGAATGAGCTCAAAAGGATGAAGAAAGCTGAGGAGTTAGAAGTTGCATTTTTTGGAAAGAGACCCTGTGTATCAGTTATTTTTTTATTTCTGGGACCAAAAAAAAAAAAAAAAAAAAAAAAAACCTGACCAGAAGCAGCTTGAGGCAAAAGTTCATTTTTCTTAACAGTTCCAGTGGCTAGAGTCTATCGTGGTGAGAAAACATGGCAGGAACAGAACTCTGTAAGTCACATCATCACATCTGCAGAGAGGAGTGGGAGAGAGAGAGAGGAAGAGAGGAAGAGAGAGAGAATGAGAATATATAGCATGCAGGACCAGGCTGTAACACCTCAAGGCCACCCTCATTGACACAGTACCTCCAGCAAGGCTCCATTTCACAGTCTTCCATCACCAGCTGAGGATTAGGTACTCAAACACACAAGCCTATGGGTTTCCTTTTATATTGAAACTATCACACCTTGCGTGACCTGTGTGTTTTCTGTTGCTTTAAACCCTGGCCGTAGTGTTCTACGTGCCTAACTACACTACATCTTCTATACCCCTCTTGTCTGAGTTGCCCGGTGGACTCAGTTCCACGTCCTGGCTCCAATGCTGCCTTCTCTATGAAGCCTTCTCTAGCTTTTCTAGACCAACAAGTATTTTTTAAAGTAGTCTCCTGCCGCCCCTGTTTTTAAATATTTTTAAGTTTTATTTTTTATTTTATTTATTAGAGGGAGAGAAAGAGAAAATGGGTGCACCACGGCCTGCAGTGCAGATGAACTCCAGATGCATGTATCACCATGTGCATTTGGCCTACATGGGACCTGGAGAATCGAACCTGGGTCCATAGGCTTCGTAGGCTAGTGCCTTAATTACTAAGCCGTCTCTCCTGCCCAACACTGACAGGTTTTGCTTCTTCCTGAGTTCCAATACTTCTTTTAACGCCTTCCTTTTAAAACATTTATTCCAAGGCATTGGGCTTTCAGTCCGTATCTCCAAGCTGCTGGAGCAAGAATTGACCTCCTTCGGGCATGTGTCTGCCATTGAGCCCAGGCTTCCTACACAGGAGTGCATGTGACTAGGACACTTGTTCAAGTGTGAGTGAGTGAACAAATGATGGCAGCTGTGGCCTTGTTGCTGGCCTCCCAAGTATATGCCTGGAGTCTGCAAGCTGGATGAGATGTCCTGACAGGAGCCACTAGTTTGCCATCATTTAGCTTCTAGAGTATATAGAAGAAAGGAAATACTGCACAGCAGCCAATCAGAAGAGGAACCTGGAGGTCTACCTATTGGAAATTTGGATTTCTGGGGTGTGCATTGGTTTGCATCTTCATGTTTTTCCTCATGGTTAGTATATTCACCTGGAATCCATTTCTCTTAGCTGCAACAAACTTGATAACAGGTAGCTAGAAGTTTTGAGTGTATTCTATTTAGTTTCCATTTTCTTCAGTGTGCCTCATTGATTTTTAATTTCTGAAAACAGTATATGAAAAAATTGAGAGGCAGGCTGGAAAGACAGTTCAGAGCTCAGTCAATAAAGTGCTTGCCTTGCAAGCATGTGAACTTGAGTTCTATTTCTAGAACCCAGGTTTTTTTTGGGGTGTGTGTGTGTGTGTTTTTAAGGGCTAAGTGTGATGCATGCATGGTTTGTAATCTCAGCACTGTGGAGGAAAAGACACACCCTTGGGGCTTACTGACCAGCTACTATAGCATAATTAGGCAAGTACCAGGCAATGAGAGACACTATCGCAAAAAAAGGGGCGGGGGGAGAAAAAGGAAAAAAAGGACATGAGTAACAATACCAAATGTGTTTGTTATCCTCTTTATCTTCACAGGGACATACATGAACAAGCATACACACACTTATACCCACGTACAAGCCAAAAGTAGGAGAAAAGGCTGAGAATTTGGACCCATTTGCTATGCCTGTCTTTTTTAGTAAAGCAAGGTACATATGGCTTGCTTAGGACATCCTGGTTTCTGCCTGTTATCTCTGAGAAGTTATTAATAGTGCCCTTTCACTCTTGAAAATCCTGAATTGGATGATGAATTTTGTATGGTCACTCTTGTTATGAGTGATGCATTTTGGGTTTGTTTTAGTTTTTCAAGAACATTTTGACCATGCTGATTTTCATTTTAGAAGGCATTTCCTATTTTTACTTCTATTAATAGCTGCCTTTTACATATAAGTCAACACTGAAATGTTATCCTTTGTATCTCAGTTTAAGACTTTGACTCTATATATTTTACACACTGACAACCTGGTTCCTTCTTGTGTCTATAAACAAAATGTAACTGCTCAAGGAATACTTGTGTAATGGGTTGGTAGTTTAGCTTTCTCAGAATGAAATATGGTCTCTTCTAAAACAGTATATGAACCTGCCAGGAAAAGGAACTAGGACGGAGTTGGGGCTGATCCAGTTTATCCAGCCACCTTGTTTTGTTTCTGAAGGGGCTCCCAAATGCTTTTTCAGGAAACTATTTTTCAGTTGAGATTCTTCCTCTTAAGGTTATGCAGCTGTTAAGTACAAAGGCAAAGGGGTTTCTAGTGCCTAGCAGAGACTGACCTGATTTGTCTGCTATGGCTACTAGCAATGTTGGTAACAGTGCTATGTCCTGGAGCTAAGAGGGGAGGACCTTGAGTTGTGTGGGATGGAACACATGAGACAGTATTTTGAGAGACATGCACAGAATTCTTAAAAGAAGTTGAAGAATTTTATGAGGATATTCAGTTGACTGAGGTGTGCATGTCTAAAGAATAAGTTACTGTCTTTATTCCAAGTAGGATAATTATAGACAGCCTGGTGTATCCAGTAACAGTCAGTTCTGAGCCTAAGCAGGAAAGAATGACCTTTTGTAGCATTCAAGTTACAGAATATGGTTTGAACTCTGATAGGCCATTCATGATGCCTGATAAGTGAGTCTTCTTACTTGGCCAAATTTTACCCCAGCTAAAGTGCCTCCAACTTAGGGAAAATAAGGACACATCAACTGTTCATGTGCTGCTATTACAGACTCAGGCATAAACACTTTTGATAATGAGAAAATGTCATTATGTTTCTCTTTTCAAAATATAAGAAGTGCAACTGGAAATATAAAGAAAGACTTTGGAAAAAAAACAAATTCTCATCTCCTATAAGCCTTAAATTACTACATCACTGTTTATCACTGTCCGTCATCTGGTGGTGTTCAGTAAGCAGAAGTGGATTCTAAATTTCTTTCTCTTGCAAGGCCTGTGTCAAGTTTATCTGATCATTAGGTTCACTATGGTTTATTTATAGGAACTAATAATTTTGAGCCCAGTAATACAACCACAGTACAATCTCAAGATGGTTCCTCTTTACAAAATTATGTAAGTTGAGGGTTTTGTTTTAAAATGAATACCAATTATTGACAAGTTTAGCTAGCACATTTTATTTATTTATTTATTTTTAGAGTGCAAGACAATGAGAATTGGCACACCAGGGCCTCAGCCATTGCAGTCAAACTCCAGACACTTGCGGCACCTAGTGTGCATATGAGGCCTTGCACTTGCATCACCTTTGTGCGCCTGGTTTACTTGGGATCTGGAGAGAGATCAAACATGGGTCCTTAGGCTTTGCAGGCAAGTGCCCCAACCGCCAACCCATCTCTTCAGCCCACATTTTTATTTATTACCTTTTTAGAACCAGGGTCCTTAGGCTTTGCAGGCAAATGCCTTAACTGCTAAACCATTTCCCCAGCCCTATTTATTAACTTTTAAAAAACTTATTTATGAGAGAATGAATGGGTGAGCCACAGCCCACTGCAAACAAACTTCAGATGCATGTGCCACCATGTACATCTGGTTTACATGAGTACTGGAAAACCGAACCTGGGTCCTTCGGCTTCACAGGGAAGCACCTTAACCACTAAGCCATTTCTCCAGTCCCACTTTTTTATTTAGTTAGTTTTATTAGATACAGATATATTTAATATGTAAACAACACATGTTGGTACCATCCTTTCCCTCCTCCCTGCCCCTTTTCTGAAGAGGCCTTCCTTGTTGGGGATGCAGGTCAGTCCCACAGGGATTGTAGGTCATGCATTATGGTGGGCAGAGGCAATGTATCTGTGCAGAATGTCCCAATTTGTGGCTGTAACAATCTTTCCACCCCCTTCCACAAAATTCCCTGAGCCATTCCAGCCCCACATTTTTATTTTTATTTTATTTGATGCATTTCAAAAAGAACACATGCTTACTGCAAAAAAATTAAAAATGCCAACAAGTTAGAAACCAAGTGAAATTTCCTGATCTCTGTGCCTCTTCTCTGACAGGCTAATATCAAGCCAGCCTGTGTCCTGTAGTTTTCCCTTATCCACATACACTTGTGCACACACTCCCTCTCTCCTCCTTTGCAGTATGAAAGTGGCATTGAGTTCAGCTCAACAACTATGCATTGAGCTCATGCTTACACAGTGTCAAGAGGATTAGGGCTACGAGTTGCATATAATCTCTGCCCTTGGGCAGTTTATCACATTCTGTTCTGACACATTTTCAGATTCATTACTGTTGTTAATCCCTTTATCAGTATGCAGGGCTTTCCAGTTCATAATGTTGAAAATCCAAATAAGGTAATGTTTGTTAAAACACTTAGCAAGCCCAAGGCAGTAAGCTATGATTGTAGTAATAATTGCTGTCTATGAACAATCCTAGTTTTTGTCATTGCTAAAGAAAGATTTGTTTACTTAGGTTTGAGTTATTTCAGTGGGTAGATTTTTAAAACACCTGGTGGGTTTTTTTTTTCTTACTATATTTGTTTCTTATAGATGTAGCATGCCTAACATCCTAACCTTTGCCTCAATAGCCTTAGTTGCAGAACACTTGCCTATCATATATAACACAAGACATGTTCCATTTCCAGCACCACACACTCACATGCACGCACACACACACAAATTTCATTAGCTTGTGTGTGTGTGTAAGTAATACATTTTTTCCATATTATTTTTGTCCTTTTGAGACAGTCTCATTTTGTAGCCTTGGCTGTCCTAAACTCACTATGTTGACTAGGCTGATCTTGAACTCACCATGATCTACCTGCCTCAACCTTCTCAGTGTTGACATTACAGGCATGAGCCACCATTCTCGGCCATATTCTTGACTATATCTACTAGATGAGAATGAACTATAAATTTCATTTATTTAAAGTGTTAACATTTCTTCTGGTTTATAGCCATGTTCATTGTTGTGTGATTATCTTTTATCCTATTAATTAGTTACAAGCAAGAGATTTTAACTCAGCCATAAATTTAAAGTCTGTCTCTGTTAGAAAGACCATATACAACTCTTGAAAAAGTTACATTTAAATTTGATCATGTTAATTTCCAGCTGTCCTTCCAAGAAAGCAAGTACTGTGGCCTTGAGTGAACAACAGTGGTGCTTGACCAAACCAGGGTTTGTTTCCAATCATGTGTGGACAGAGGGTGGCTTGATTAAAGTCACCTGGCCTGAAATGAGTCCTGTAAGGTGCCGAACTGAATCTGGATTTAAGTCTTACTGCTTTCTACTCTCTTCCAAGCATTAAGGAATTGTTGAAATGAGTGAGCTTGGGATTTCATGTCCAAATCCATTTCTTATACCACCACCTTATGTTTTCATAGCACTATGTGCTCTTTCGGAATGCTTTTATCCATAGTATTTGATCTGTCCTGTCTGCTTTTAGCTTCTATATTTCAAAGGCCAGTAATGGTTAGGTTGGAAGTGATACCTATTACAATAGTGACTTAAAAAATTTGAAATCATTTCCAGGTGTGTTAGACAGGCTACATTTGGATAGTGAAACTTCAAATTTCTTCCTATAAAAGAAAACCCACTGCTTGCAATTAGCTTAGAAATTAGCAGCTCTGAATATTTTAGGGTTTTGTTGTTCTCCTTTTTTTTTTTGTACTTTTCAGTGAATGCTATTGCTATTGAGTAATGTATACTATATAGAGAAAGCTAAGAAAATAGCTGAGGAGTAAAGACGGGGGCAAAAACAACTCAGTTTTCCTTAATACCTAAGGTGGTAGAAATCAGTCTTATTTATGAAAGAGTCCTCTCCCAGTTTAAAAAAAAAAAAAAAGAAGAACAGGGCTGGAGAGATGGATTAGCAGGTAAGGTGCTTGCCTATAAAGCCAAAGGACCCAGGTTCGATTCCCCAGTATCCACATAGGCCAGATGCACAAGGTGGTGCATGTGTCTGGAGTTCATTTGTAGTGGCTAGAGGCCCTGGGGTGCCCATTTTCTCTCCCCCCTCCTGCCTCATTCTCAGATAAATAAATATTTTTTAAAACACAATAGGGATGCAAACTAGGTTGGAAAAATAAGTATAAGAAAATCAGGGAATACAATAAAGTTTGGGTAGTATATATTTTGGGGACTTTATTGAGATTTTTACTTCTAATTTAGTGAGGAGCTTTGCTTTATTTTTAGTGCTGAGGCTCAAACCTAGAATTTCGAGCATGCTAAGCACATGTTGTACCACAGAGCTATGCTCCAAGTCCTATCTATTTTTAAATGTCTCACAGACATAAAATGAAATAAAATAGGATGCATATGTATGTCTGTATGTATGTATGTATTACATTATTTTACATATAAGGTATATATGTTTATATGTAAATATTATGTACATGCATGTATAATAGACATACATATTAATATTATTGCTCATGTTACTGAAGACATGGGAAACAAAACATTACTAATAACAAAAGTAATACTCTGGGCTGGAGAGATGGCTTAGCGGTTAAGGCTTTTGCCTGTGAGGCCTTAGAAGCCATGTTCAACTCTCCAGTTCCCATGTAATCTAGAACACAAGGTGACGCAAGTGTGCAAGGTTGCACATGCACACAAGGTGGTGGTTGCATCTGGAGTTCGATTACAGTGACTGGAGGCCCTGGCACGCCAATTCTCTTGCCCCCCCCCATAAAAAATTACACAGTATAAAAAATAAAACTTCCTGTTATGATTCTACTTGTCAGCCCTTTCTTATGCCAAACAGATGATTGCATGATCATCTGATTTGACCAAAATACCTAAGAAATTTATAGTGAATCTAAAGTTTCCCTCCTTTTTTGTGGAAAATAAAGACATGAACAGATCTATGCTATCAGGAACAATTCCTCACTACCCAATAAAGAAGCACAGATACTTCCCTCCCTTATTTCTTGCATGTGTTTATGTGAGTGGTATGTGTGTGTGTGTCCACTGCTAACTTCCTCTGTAGGGTAATGGAAAATAGATGACATTTGCCAGCACTCTAAAACAGCAGAAATTGCTTATTTACAGAGATGTTCAAGGGACTTTGTAGTTCAAAGATTTTAAACAGCAAACCTCCTGTCACTTCAGGCTAAGGCTCCACATAGGCAGCACCCAAAAAGATTCCTTCTAAGATCCTGAGTATCTCAGATTGTAGTCATGGTCCTCCTCAGAGTGTTTCTGTCATGAGGATATGGTCACATAAGATTGAAATGGAGTTGGAAAGTTCTTGCTTCAGGATGTCATACATACTAATGTGGTGCAGTGTGTCTGTGGTGATGGTGGTGTGAAGCACAGTATTATGTATATTACATAATACTTAATGAGTGACCATGTCATGGATTTACTCATTTTCTTTATTACATTGTGTGTGGTATGTGGGGGGATGTGATGTGTGACAGATACAGTGGTCCCATGCATGTATATGTAGAGGCTGAAGAGAATATCAGGTGTCTCTTTCTTTATCAGTCATCTGCACATATCTTTCCTTCAACCCAGAGCTGCTGTCCATCAGCGAGCCACAGCAGTTCTCCATTCTCCACCCTCCATGGACTGAGGTTACAGACATACATGGCCTTGCCCAGCTTTTTACGTGGGTTCTAAGAAGTCAAAATTGCCAGTCTTGGGCTGGAGAAATGGCTTAGCAGTTAAGGCGCCTGCCTGCTAAGCTTAAGAACCGGGTTCCAATCTCCAGATCCCACATTTAGCCAGATGCAAAGTGACGCAAAGGCACAATGCCTCACTTGCCCACAAGGGGGCGCACGCATCTGGATTTCGTTCTCAGCAGCTGAGAGACTGCTGGCGTGCCCATTCTCTATCTGTCTCCCTCTCCCTCTCTCTCTGTCTCTCTCTCTGTCTCTCTCTCCAAAAATAAAAAATTTAAAAAAAAATTTTTTTAAATTGCCAGTCTTGGGGCTGGCAAGAAGACTCAGCTGTTCTTGGTTGAAAAGCCTGACAGCCCATGTTTGATTCCCCAGGACCCACATAAAACTAGACACACAAAACACTTTGCAGGAGACCTTGGCGTACCTGTTCTCTCTGTCTATCTGACTCTCTCTCTCTCTCTCTCTCTCTCTCTCTCTCTCTCTCTCTCTCTCAAATAAGTAAATTTAAAAAAAATGGCAATCTGCAGCCCAAGTGTTTCCCCCATGCTTAAGCAACACTCAATGAATGAGCCATCTCCTTTTCTCATACACTGTACCTTTGTTGTTATTTTAACATGTCCTACTGTTTATTTAAAAGTTAACTATAAAACAGTGTGTCATGCTATGACAGAAGCAGCTTCATACATCTTATGTCTATCTCTTGTCTCAATTATGTCAAGAAGTCGGGTCTTCACATTTCTGTATTTGAGCACCATGGTATGTATATGGTGACAGAATGATTAAAAGATAATTTCTCAGAATGTGGCCATTAAGTGATGACAGCAGTTTCACCAGTATTAGGAGATACCAGTTGGGGATGGGTACTGCATTTTGCAGCAAAGTTTGCCTCACTCATCAGAGAGGATGCAAATACTGACAGTTGGAGACTAGCAATGACATAGGAATGAGAGCAAAGCAGACTGAACTTCAACCTACAATGGTTGGAACAGAGCTTAGCACTGGACAGTCTGATAGGCTCTGCAGTACATGGAGAAGAAAGCTGTCAGCTCACAAGAGCCAATTGTTCAGTTTTCATAAATGTTGCCAACTAGTTGTTATATTGGGCCATTTTTAAAGACTAAATTATATAGTTCTATTTTATTTCATTTTTAAAACATGGGTTCCATGTTTCTGGCCATGACAAAGCACTCTGAAACCAGAACACTCAGTATTTGGAAATGATCGCTTCATGAGAGGGTGTTCTGCCTTGGGAGGTCTGTTCTGTCCTCTGTATATAATGAGAGTACTTACCTCCACTTGTATGTAAGTAGGTAGTGTGCTGAGGTTGGCTTCACTAGAGAGCCACAGTGCAGTATTTTAGGCTGGAGTACTTTTGTTATGTCAGTGTCCTTTCCCCTAGATGCCCTTTACCTCCTATGCTGTGTTTTATGGGTATTCATTAAAAATCGGAAAGAGGGTGCCTGGGAGGGACTTTAAAATTGACAAAATAAGAATTATTCATATCAAAGCTTAGAGATACAGGTGTCCCTCCAAAACTATGAATATGGAAATCTGGCCTTTGCTTTAGTGTAAGAAAAAATGTCAACAATTCATTCCATTGTGGAATTAAAAGAAGGAATGACAACCCCCACACACACACAGATTTATTATCCTCAGTGGCAATAGTGAAAAGCACAATTAATATTACAACACTGGGCTCTAGAAACAGAAGGTGCATAGCAAACTATTTACTTTCATGCAACCTGCCTACAGTGGACATCTGTCATAACATTGTAAGAGAAGAGAGTGTCGGAAGCCCACTTCCGGATGAAGGGCAGGAATTCTAATGCACAGACCAACACATAGATTCACTCATTTGTTAGGAAGCTCTCCCACCATACAAATTTTCAGGTAAGCAAGTGAACTCACCTATGTCTCTGTCCCCAGGCTTTTTCCTGCTTTCTCCTGTCACATTCCACACTTTCATGACACCACCACTACCTCCTGTTTTCGCTAGCCTGAAATACTCGATAGCCACCTTGCTATTTTCCCAACACCTCTGTTTTCATACTCACCATAACAAATTCCAATTCCCTGTCACATGTATAAATTTAACAAAGCATTGTGTTTAGGTTAAAAAAAAATCATTTGTACCACAGGTACATTTCCAGGTAGTTAATTGTGTAAACAGGTCTTCAATTTGTGGTTAACAACATGTTTGCTGTTAGCTAACAGTCTGAGGCAGCTGCTAACTCAGTCAGGTTTTTTCAGAAAGCACAGAATAATGGGTTCCTACAATGGTTACCCAAATCTGAAGTGTTATTCCATTAGAAAGGACAAGTTTGGCAGAAGATGATGGCAAGCTGCTTGTAAATCATTTTATAGGTAGGAAGGGCAGGGAGCCAAATATGGTATGAAGTCAGGTGAAATTGCCAGAGCATCCAGCCAGTGAAAGCAACAGCAGACAACTGAGAGAAGTGACAGCCAACTTTATACTAAGGTCAGAGGGGTCTGGCATCTGGTGTTTTCAGAAGGCATCAGGTAGGAAGAAAATAAGAAGGTCCACTGCGAAAGGATCAGCTAGCAGGAAAGGGATCTCGGAGGTAACAGCCCACAGATTTCCAAGGTTGTGTGGGATGGAGACAGAAAGATAAACCAAGGACTTGTCCAGAGACTTTAATGATCGATCTCTTGATATATTAAGTAGCAAATAGTTAATTTCTCAAATATGAGGAGAAAGAAGAAAGTTGGTAATCATATATTCTAATAATTCTATCCTTAACTGTAAACTTTGTAATCTTTCATAACACAAATAAAGCATCTTCAAGCACATGGAATAAATATAAACTTGGCAGTGAATTTTTCTTTCTGTCTTTTTAAAGCAGGCAAAATCTCTCTGTGGCAGTTAATCTCCTTAATGGTGGTATGGGGAATACTTGCCTTCTTAGAAGGCACTGTTATGACAGCATTTTAGGCACCTTTTATTACTAATAGTCACTGGCTCCTTTGTTCGTGCGCTACAAGTTAGAGGCCTGATGAGAATAGGCTTGGTGATCCCTTGCACCATCCTCCCTAAATCTGATGGAAGGAGCTGGAAGAAAAGCAGTGATAAAGGTTCCAAGCATGTGTGTCAAGGCAATGTGTTATGCAGCTCTGCAGTACTAAATGTTGATCTGCTTTGAATATTATCTCTGAGTTTACAGTAGCCCTTGTGTTCAATGTCTGTGAGCAGGGTCAGTTGGCAGCTGTTAAAATTTCTCAGGGAGTTAGTTGTTGAAGACAACATTGAAACAGAACCAAGCACAGGATTCCCTAAAAAGTGTGAAGTGCAGGGAAGTCTGCCTAGGAGAGTAATGCCAGGTTACCTTACTTACCTGGAGCAGAATATCTAGCAGTACATGTTATTGGTGGAGGGCCCAGCTATCAAGGGAGCTAGGGATAGTCGCATCCTCATCTCCATGGTAATGGCTTAGTTTCTATGGGGCTGAGGTACACTGAGCACTCAGAAGTGGGAAGACATGGGAAGCAATGTATTAACAGTGGCTAAAAATAGTGACCCACTCTTACTAGATTACCACCAAAGTTAATGGTTCATAATCTTTTTCACTGAAGTATTTCACTGCCTTGACAATTATTAAGATAGTCACAGCCATCCATGTCTTAAGGGAAGATTCACCATCAGCTGAGTTGAGACACACAGGATTTGGAATGGCAAACCGCATTTGGCTACTCAAGGAGGCTACGGAAGCCTAAGTGTAAAGTCAGGTAAAACTAGATGGATGGCATGCACTCTGTAAGAGTACTAATTTGTATCAAGAAAGTTTCCCAAGGACAGAAAAGGCAAGGTCCTGCAATAGGGCTCATGTGTGACCACTAAGCTCAAGTTTCCTGGTAGAGCTAGGGGCTAACCTACATAGATAGAGTCTACATCCCTGTAAGTCATAATTCAGCACGAATCAGGGCCCAGCTCTACCCTCCCAGTGGCATCAACCACAGAGACAAACTAGACCAGATTCCCAAATGGATAAAGAACAGACTGACCACACTAAGGAACTCTCTTGACCGACTGAAGTGTTACTCCAGCATTCTACACTCTTCCGTCCTTGTGGGGACAATATCTCACATTTCAAGGTGGAAGGTAACTCCCAACGAAGAGACTGTAACTACCAAATTCTTCCCAGGTTGACAATGAAAGAATGGCTGGCATGCTATCATTAAGTAACATCTTTGATCTTTTCTCATTTTTAAAAATATTTTGTTAATTTATTTATTAGCAACAGACAGAAAAAGGCAGAGAGAGAGAGAATGGGCGCACGGGCCTCCATCCACTGCAAACGAACTCCAGATTCATGCACCACTTTGTGCATCTGGCTTATGTGTCGTGGTAGTTTGAGTAGATGGCCCCCCCAATGTATTTAGTGTTTTATTAGTTGGTAGTTTGCTTCTGTAGCCACCTGGCTGGAGGAATGTCACTGGGCAGATCTTAAGGTGTGGTGGGTTTGAGATTTCAATCTAAAGATATGCAAAGTTTGCCTAGCTGGGGTTCCTGAAGTGTGCTGTACTGTGTATGGCTTTGGCTTTTGGTTTTCGGCTTTCTGTTGCCTGGTCCTGTAAGAGCAGGCCAGCTTTTTCTATCATTATGGAACTTACCCTGGATCTATAAGGTTCAGTAAATCCCTTCCTCCATAACTGTGCCCAGTCTGGAATTTTATCTCAGCAAACCTGAAGCTGTCTGCTACATGTGGGTACTGGGGAATTGAGCCTTCGACTGGGGTCCTTAGGTTCATAAGCAAGCACTTAACCGCTAAGCCATCTCTCCAGCCCCATTTCTCGTTTTTTTGTTTTTTTTTTTTTTTTTTTTCTAATTTGAGTCAGGGTCTTTAAGTTGCTTAGGCTGACCTTGAACTTGCTAGTCAGTCTAGGTAGGATTTGAACCTATAATCCTCCTGCCTCAGTGCCTAGAGTGCTGAAATTACAGATTTGTACTACCAGACCATATCTGGCTGATAATCTTGATAATGAGTCAGTTCAGGAAAAAGTTTGTCTGCTATGTACGTCTTACCAGTAGACAAGGATAAGCAGGCCTGTGTCAGAATAAGCAGGTCTGTATACTTATGTTAAAAGAGGAAGAATGGTTTCATTGGTAATGTTTTACTCTACGTTGGTCCTTTTAAAATCAAAGTTTATCAGAATCTTTCATTAGTGCTGTAACTGGAATTTGTTATCACAGTCATATTTACCATGTTCTTTTTCATGGCTGGATAAGCTTTGTGGCTGTAGCATAGTATTTTTGAACTGGTCCCTCCTAACAGTCAGTTGGGTTAGTTGTTCTGCTGCTGTAGCTGTGGGGACTCCTACTTCGATGGCTTAATGTTGTGGTGGTGCTTCCGCTTGTTTGTTTGTTTTACCAGTTCAGTAACTGCATCACTTCAACATTTTACACAAAGAGGGTCACCCAGAAATAGCCATAGTCTCCAGGTGCCAAGGACTTCTTTGTTCAGCCTGTTTGCTCTTCCCTGAAGAGGTTTCTGGGTATAGACCCTGTATTCTTTAGGAGACACTGCCTCGTCCCCTCCACCTGTTGCTCACTGTCCCTATGTGCTAATGGTGGGCCGCTGCCTCTTTGTTCCTTCCTCCCCCTTCTCTGTCAACCTGATTAAGCAATTTCACTTTCCTTCAATGGAGAGAAAGCATGTGAATGAGATTTCACTGATTATAGAAAGGAATAGAAATACTGTGCCTATCTTGTAACCTAGAAAATACAGCTTTTCTAACCAAGAAGAAACTGAGGAAACAGCACAGAGGGCAAGCCCTCACCTGGCAGTCAGGAAACTTGGGCTGTTTCCAAAACAGTCAAGGGTTGAGTAAGCAAGGGTAGCCTGTGCCTACCTTATTTCAGATTCCTTCTCCATAAAATGGGCATGATCTGAGGACCTGTTAGAGTTTTACATTTTGTGATTTTTGTCATTAACTTGGAGACAATGCTGCTTTACAAATAAATTATAAAAAATGTTTGCAGAGTTTTTAGAGAACCCTTTAAGTGAAACAGAGATGGTTTAGAGATGATTTTCTTTATCTGGTATGATACTGGATATGGAAACCTGACTGCCTTAGTGGCTCCTTAGATGCTTTTCCCCTTGTTTGAGCATACTCAGTGGTATTCCTACAGCCTCCTCGTTTGCCACCTGAGCCAAATGTCACACATGTTTCTTAATCTGGAATAGTAATGTGAAGAGTGAGGTCCCAAGGGTGACTTCAGCACAGTCTACATTCTTCTGAAGAGGGATTGGTCCAGAGAATTGGGAGAGGAGGCTGGGAAGGTGATGGAGATGCTAGGAAAGAAGAGAGCAGACCTTGACAGGTCCTCCAGCAGTCAGGCTTTAGTCTCAGGCTGTCACTTGTCACTGCACCCATGGTTGAGCCCTTTTGGAGGCACAAGAAAATCCTGGAAATGCTGACTTCTAGAAGACACTGGATCTCAGCAGTGTTATCTGTCCTCAGATTGCGAAGCATAAGGAAGAGCATTTCCATGGCTTTCGAGACCCCTGCTGAGTGTTTGGCACTCTGACAACACTAGTGTCTGAGTGTATATGGCAACTGCAAAGTCATGAGGAGCAGCCCCTGGGGTTCCCGGATTAGCTGATGAGCACATTGTTGGGAAGATCACTTATAAACTGGTAGGACAAAAACCCAGTGGGATTTGGCATAGGCTGGGTAGCCTTAAGAAAATGGTTTGAAGCCGGGTATGGTGGCACACGCCTTTAATCCCAGCACTCGGGAGACAGAGGTAGGAAGATCCCTGTGAGTTTGAAGCCACCCTAGACTACATAGTGAATTCCAGGTCAGCCTGAGCTAGAGTGAGACCCTACCTCAAAAACAAAAAACAAAAAAGAGAGAGAGAAAGAGAAAGAAAGAAAAAGGAAGGAGGGAGTGAGGGAGGGAGGGAAGGAGGAAGGAAGGAAGGAAGGAAGGAAGGAAGGAAGGAAGGAAGGAAGGAAGGAAGGAAGGAAGGAAGGAGGAAGGAAAATGGTTTGCACTCATCTCTTAGGAAGGTATCTTCACAGATACTCCATGAGTATTTGTGATTTGTGCTACCCTAGGATTCAATACTTTGCAACATGTTGTCCTAATACTAACATTTGCTACTAAGTCAAAAGTATTCTAGTTTGAGAAAACGCATCCAGTGTCCTGATGGAATAAAATAAAGGAGGCCCCTCCTTGGTGAGTCCCCTTCTTCGTTGGTGTCAATAAAAAAAAAAAAAAAAAAAAAAAAAAAAAAACTGTATTTTCCCTTACAGGATTTTGGGTGTCTTGTCCTACAAAAACACATGCACAAGACCATCATGGTAAATAATGTGGACATTTTCAATTTGAAGTGACCTTCAGATTATGTTGCTAATCTGTTTTGAAGGAATGTTTTCCATGATGTTAGCTGAGATTTTTTTAAAATTCGGTATATGGTTAGATTTTAGTAGTGGTGAATGGTAAGAGTAAAAGCAAAAACATGGAAATTTTTGATGGTATGTGGATATCACCAGTAGGATAGTATGTAGTGTTTGCTGGGGACTTGTTTTCTGAAAAATTGAAGAATAAACCATAGAGTAGATTTCTAAACCCTTTTAACCATCTTAAAATGAATGTTTAAAAGAGCTAAACTATGGATGAACTATAGCATACCAAGAACCAGAAAGCAGAGAGAATCTGAAAGTAGTCAGGAGGAGGCTACACGTACTTGAAAAAGAAAGTGATTTGTTTGCAGCCAGGCCGTGTTCAGGACCATCATCAGTGAGTGGAAGGGCTTTACAATGAGCACACTTATATTAGTCATTGGTTCATGTGAAAGAAAAAGAGACAAGGAGACGAGCCATGTTTTCATGTTCTTTTTCTCCCTCCCCCCTTTTCTCATTAGTTCTTTCTTAAAGGCTCTTTAATGGTTTGCCTTTTTTAGTAAATTGTAATTCTTGACATCTGTAACTCAAAAGTATTGAAAATATCCATGTGATATGTGTCAAATAGATATTAAATACAGCTTTAGTGGTGCACAGCATGCATGTAGAAAAGTATGTAAATTGTGAATGGACAACCTGGTAAATTTTCCCAAACTGAAGAGACGCCAGTATAATTAGCGTCCACATCCAGTGCTGATCTTTGGCAGTGTCCCAGAAGGTGAGCTGTTTTCTAGATCCTGCATTTTGCTCCCCTCACCCCAAGGTGGCGGTAGCTCCCCAGACTTCTTACATCCTGGTGTACATTTACCTGGTTTCTAAGCTTGATGTAAATTGATCATATAGGATGTACTCTTATACTGAGGTTATTTCATTTGTTTGTGAGGTTCAGCCATACACATGGAAGTCATTTGTTCATTCTCATCACTGTATTATGTGACTGCTATATCTTAGTTACCTACTATTCTGTTGGTAGATATTTAAGTAATTCCCAATATTTGGCTATGATGAATACTGTTGTTTTAATATTTTATGCGTTTCTTTTGATGAAAATATATAGATACACTTTTAGGAAAGAAATTGCTGTGTCATAGAATAGGTACATGTCCATGTTTAGTAAGTGGATAAATTTATGTTTCTGCCAGAAGTATCTTGAGAGTTCCAGTTGCTCCATGTCCTTATCAACACTTTATTCTGCCTTTTTTTTTTCCATTTTAGCTATTCATGGGTATATGGATTGGTACTATATCAGTTCCTTGATAACTAGTAAAAATAAACTTTTTGTTTAGTTACCGAACACTGATTTTTATTTATTTTGGAAAGCCTGTTAAATTTTTCCCATTTCTTTTTCATTCCTGACCTTTTTTTGTATTGAATTGTAGGCAGACTCTGGATTCTACATAAAAGTTCCTGGTTAAGCCGGGCGTGGTGGCGTACGCCTTTAATCCCAGCACCTGGGAGGCAGAGGTAGGAGGATCGCCGTGAGTTCGAGGCCACCCTGAGACTACAGAGTTAATTCCAGGTCGGCCTGGACCAGAGTGAGACCCTACCTCGAAAAACCAAAACAAAAAAGTTCCTGGTTAAATAGGTACTTTTTCTTGCACTGTGATTTACTTTTTTGCTCTGGAGTGTCTTTTGATCAACAGAAATTTTATTGTAATGTAAGGTCTTTCATTTCTTCTGTAGTTAATGCTTTGTGTGCCTATCATTAAATCTTGGTTTACTCCAAAGTTAGAAATGTTCTGTGTTACCTCTTCTAGAAGTTTTTGGGTTTTACTAGGCAGATCTACATCTGCAGTTGGGCCCAGTGAAAGGTGTGAGGTTCGTGGAGATTGCTTGCTCTTTCCAGTATAGCTGTCTAATTGTCTGAGACCCATCATCACATCCCCACTACTTCTACCATGTGTTTTCTGATGTCATGTTAGTCCCCTCATTTCATCAGTGGCACCTTTCTAAAAGCAGTTCAGAAGTTCATTATACAAATTGGAACTTTTTATTTTATTTTAGAAATTTCAGTCTATCTACCACTACTTCAGTTTGCAGTTTAGTTGTTTCATATTTCTATTTACATAGAAGGGTATACTCTATTTTATCCAAGTGGTCTTCCAAATTCAATTTACTACTGTTCGCATAGTATTTTTACAAATATACTATCTTTACTTAGTCAGTCTCTAAGCATTTAGAATGTTCTTACTTAGTTAGAAAAGAATTGTGACTTGCATAAGTATATTGAATCTGATATTTTACAAGAGGGTAACACATGAAGATGGCTGTATCAGTTTTGAACCCCTATCTTCAGTTTTACTTATATCTGAGTCACCATTAATCCCAACCTACAGTATAGATCCAAGTCTTATTGCTTTATACATATCAGCCAAGCTATGTTTGTGTAATACAAAATGAAAACCTGTAATGTAAAGTCTTAACAATATTTACGTTGATATTAATGTAAAAAAAACTTCACCTGAATTTCTAATAAGTAAAAGAAAATGTTGACAGTTTCAATTTATTTTCAGTCCACAGTGACAGAACTGCTTTGGAAGTTGCTTCTCCTTACTAGGAAGTAATGCATGCACTGGAAATGGTACTAGTTTGAATTGAAATGATCTGTTTTGTTTAGCAAGTAGTATTCTAATACAGTGGCTTTTCTCCTAGGAATGGTTTTCTTTAGTAGATTTTCATATGGAGTAAGTGGTGTCTGTGCCAGGTTCCCATGCCCATCCAGATGCACATATATGAGAGCATCCAGAGGGTCGAGCTTCCAGGCTCGGGGGTTGGAATAAGTAATCAGCAATGATGTGCCTGAGTTCTGAAAGGACCCTAGGAATGCTCAGTGGGGACAAAGTTACAGTTCGAAAGGAGCAAGCAGTTCTGGTATGCTACTACTTCATGAGACAGTGACTATAGATAATAATAATGTATGATATATTTCAAAAAATCAGAAGAATGAACTGAAAATTTTCATTGTGAAAAGATGATAAATATTTGAGGAGATAGATTTTACCTGATTTAAATATCACACAAGGGCTGGAGAGATGGCACAGTGGTTAAGGTGCTTGCTCGCAAAGCCTAAGAATCTGGTTCCAGTTCCCCAGTACCCATGTAAAGCCAGATGCACAAAGTGGTGGATGCATCTGGAGTTCACTTGGAATGGTTGGATAGCCTGGTGCATCCATTCTCTCTGTCTCTCTGTCTCTGTCTGTCTCTCTCTCTCTCTCTCTCTCTCTCTCTCTGCTTGAAAATAAATTCTAAATATCACAAAATGTAACATGACATGGTAACCGGGCATGGTGGAACACACCTTTAATCCAAGCACTCGGGAGGCAGAGAGAGGAGGATCGCCACAAGTTCAAGGCCATCTTGAGACTACATAGTGAATTCCAGGTCAGCCTGGGCTAGAGTGAGACCCTACCTCGAAAAACCAAAAAAGAAAAGAAAAGAGCATGATATGATACTCCATTTATATGTACTGTTTTTTATATAAGCTAAAAAGTGAATTTTTTAATGCTTTAGTAACCATCAAGTAGCAAAACACAAGCAAATCTAATGTGGGCTCCCTGTATTCTTCATCTCTATCACCCATTGGTTCTCAACCCAGCAACTGTTTTGAGTTAAACCCTCAAACAAATCACTGTGTTAGGTGAGATAAGACAGACCTTCCAACCTGATTTGACTTTGAAGAAAATATTTACTGTTTTTAAAAAAAGTGCTTTAAACTGACATGGTAACTCACACCCATTGTCCCAGCATTCTGGAGGATGAGGCAGGAGGGTTGCAATCTGCGCTAGAGTGAGACCCTGACTAAGAAACAATTTTAAAAATTACATAAAGAAAGGTGATCAGTACAAATGGAGTGGTTCTGGGTGGTACAGGCCCACACATACTGCTATAGCAACATGTGAGCAGATCTGGAGATGGGGTCAAAGATTCCCTATAACCTCCAGTCTAAGGCCTCGCTCTCAGGACCTTGATTAGCCTAAGAATCTGCCTACCAGGGCCCTATCAGATAAGACCCCAAGCCTCCCTCTGTACACAAGACATACAGAAATCTATGTTGGGTAGTCCATTGGAGAGACTACAGTTTCAGTTTCTGGAACCCAAATTACTGAATGTTAATGAAATCTCGAGCATAATTGCAGGGTCTATTGCTCATCCAAACAGTGCGAGCATTCAAACCACAGAAGCAGCAAAAGGGCTGTCTCCTTTTAATTTATTTATGTGTTTAAAAAAACCCACCATCATCAAAATAGTATATATGCTGAGACCATTTGTTTAAATGTATAAAACAAAGTAGTTATGGTCATCTATAATCCTGCTGTGCAGTGATAACATCACTGACATTTTAAGGTGTCTTCAAATTCATTGCACATATTAACATTTTATTATATATTTATGCTCAGAGGTTATAATTTTAAATTATGAACATTTTAAAAGATGAAAGACATACTTTTAAATGAACTCAGAACAAGTGAATTTTTGCAAATTACAAAAATCTGAAAAGGATCAAAATCAGTTGTGAGCCTGTGAGGCAGCAATCATTAACATTTATACTTCTGAAAAACTTCAGCAAATAATTCATTGAATAGCCATGTATTCACCATATACATTCAACTGATTCTGATGTTTTTCCGGAGTTGTGTCAACTCAGTGTCACATAACTTGAGCTTTGTCATATCTTTTCCGTATCCCAGAAAGAGCTCCCACATACCCCAATAGTAGTCCCTCTCTTCAAATTGATGTTTTCCTCTCCCAGTGCTTTAAAACTTACTTGCAACTTTATTTACAACTTCAGTGGGTATCAGTAAAACATATATATTTGATGTTTAAGCTTTCAATAATACATTGTTGGTGACTTTGTATACTTTTTGTTATTGTTTCAAAAAAAAGGTAGGGTTTCACTGTAGCCCAGGCTGACCTGGAATTCACTGTGTTGTCTCAGGCTGGCTTCAAACTCACAGCAGTCCTCCTACCTCAGCTTGCTGAGTACTGGAATTAAAGGTGTGTGCCACCACACCTTGCTTCAATTTTCTTATCATACTATTTCATGTTTTCCACATTTTGTTTTTGTTGTTTTTGAGGGAGGGTCTCTCCCCATGTTGCCTAGACTGTTCTTATCCTTCTACTTCCACCTGTGGAGTGCTAGGATTCCAGACATGTACCACCATGCACAGCTTCCAGAATTTTTTCTGTGTTGATTCCATTGGATGAATTATATCATTATTAATTATCTGTTGGTGGATATGTGAGTTCACTTTCATTTTTTCCCAGTACTGGAAATAGGACCTAAGGTCTTGCACATATTAGGCAAGTGCTCTACCACTAAGCTGTATCTCCTGACTTCTTTTTATTTAATTTTGGGACAGTCTCACTAAGCTATCCAGGTCTTAGGCAGGCCTTGAACTTTCAATAGTAGCTTGGATGACAGGCCTGTACCACCGAGCCCTCCTCTTTTTAGCTTTTTTTTTTTTTAAATTATTTTTATTTATTTATTTGAGAGAGAGATACAGAAATAGGCAGAGAGAGAGAGAGAGAGAGAATGGGTGCGCTAGGGCTTCCAGCACACACTCTAGATGTGTGCACCCCCTTGTGCATCTGGCTTACATGGGTCCTGGGGAAATGAACCTGGCTTTGCAGGCAAGCACCCCAACCGCTAAGCCAGCTCTCCAGCCCTCACTTTCAGCTTTTTGCTGTTGTTATTAACACTTCCATGAGCATCTTTGAGTGTATTTCTTGTTCCCATGGAAGAATTTCCCTAGGAAAATGATTTTAACCCTATCAAACGCAAACTGGTTTTTATAGCAAATCTAGCATCAGTTTCCTTCCCAGAAATAAAACTCAAAGAAAAATAATATGCCTGCTTACCTTGTTGCAAGCATACTAGCATGATTTAGCTATAATGTAAAGGACAAATAAAAAGGAAGTAATTTTTCACTAAAGTGAAGTGCACTCCAGTATGCAAATGTTCTAGTGTGACTATATTACAAGGCACAACTAATTCAGATACTTGCGGACACTCAGCTTATGTGATAGTTACAGATGTAGTTTGATAGAGATGTGTGGTATTGATGACCCAGATGCCATGAGTGACTGTTGGTAAAATAGCTTATTTTCAGAACAGGTTCATTCTTGCTTTGACTTACATAGTAATTCAAAAATGCCTTAAAATATTATACATTAAACTGAAAAAAACAACTTTTATTAAAATGGAATTAGATAATCTAATTAGCAAGTCTGTTCAGCATAGCACTTAAAAGTCTACAAAGGGACTGCTTCCTTGTATGGACATTTGCCTACTACAGGCCTGCCTGGAACCGACTACCTACAGGTGGTGTTTGCACTACACAACCTGCTCTGGGATTTGTGCCACAAATCAAACTGCTGATCACAAAGCCTAGCTTTACCTTACTGAGCACTGCAGAATTAATCTTCCATGGGATTGTAATCGTTTTTATTCCTAGCTACAGTACAAAAACCTACTTTTCTGTACAGAGTTTCCAACCTGTTTCAAACTTAACCACTTATATTGGTGTGAATAGTGTGTTTTTATTTGCATTTACCTTGCTAATGAGATCAAGACTGCTTCTTTTTCCTTTTCTTTCTTTTTTTTTTTTTTTTTTTTTTTTTTACTCCCTGGGGCTTTATTTTCTTTTGTCCTTTTTTTTGGGGGGGGTACACTTACATTCTTTACCCATATAACCATTAAGTTGCTAGTCTTCCTTGATTTATACCACAACTTTGCATGTACTCTTTCACTCTAATATTGGAACAGTCTGTTTTGTAGCTTTGTTTGCAATATCTTTTGTTACAAAGGGTTTTTTTTTAAATAATATAGTGAGATCTTTGAATCTTTAGCCTTATGGTATCATCATAAGTTTTATTCGTTCTGTTTTTAGTTCACATTTAGATCTTTGTTCCATAGGAAATTTACTTTTTAGGGTGTGTAACAGCAATGAGTTATTTCCTGGTTCATCAGCTACTTGTCTCAGTGCTGTGTGCTGAAGAGGCCCTCCTGTCTGCCACCATGCTCTTAATCATCTGCCTACACACATGTGTGTTGGTCTGTTTCTGGCTCTTCATTCGTTCCCATTGATCTTTCATCTGACAGACCACCATCAGTACCCTATCTATGTGTTTTCCCCTGAAGTTGTGCTACTTTCTCAAGAAAGGGGTCATGAACTGACCCTTAACATTGTTCTTTAATCTGAGCCTTAGCAAACAGAAATAGCTCACGGTTGGAGATGCTGCCCTGCTCTAGTGTCATCTCTTCATTCAGGTTTTCCTTGGCTTGTATTTCTTTGATCATTTCACTCAGCATCATTTTGCACCTGAGCTGGAGTTGCCATTTCATCCAGAAGGAATTTGCTTCCTGTATCAATTGGAAATATCTAAAATTTAAAGGTAGAAGGAGTCAGGTTAAGATTTTCTGGATCTATAAACCTATATTTCTCCTTCTGTTTTCCTCTCTCTAATTTTTGTCTTAAATTTCTAATACTGGTCTCAGCTGTACTGTGCATTTTATACTTCTTGAGTGCTGACCTTTGTGTATTCCTCAGTTGATTCAAGTTATTCAAAGTGAAACACATTCAAAGTGAAACACCCTGTGTTACTACTGTTAAAACATAAAGGCAGGTCAATGGGGCAGGATACAGAGCTCATAAATGTGATTATAAATATAAATTTGCTCTAACCTTTACAGTTTAGTCAGCAGTATATATAAAATTTCTGCCATTCATATATACCAAATATAAATTCAAAATTGATGAGCAAATCAAATGTCAAAATAGCTGTTATGGTCATTTACATGCCACTGCAACTGCTGTAGTGTATCGCACAATGTTAGAGCTATAAGTAGATTCAAATTTTACTGATTCCACATTAAACATAACAAGCACACGTGTGGGCTAAAGGGAAGAATTGATGGACATTGCAAGATCACAGTGAAGTGGAAATACATTGGTTGGAAATATCTTTTTACTTGTATTTTAAGCTCCACACTGCTTCTAACAGTAAGGACTGTGTATTCTCACTTGGCCCTCCAATGGTGCCATTTTCAATACTTTCCATGCCTTCTGCATGGATGTCTCCTTACCCTTGTATATCCATTTATCAAGGAAGCCTGGAAAGTTTCAATTTCCCTTCTTGTATAAAGAAATGGGTGTTTTCTTACCATTACAGCACTGGTCACATTGTATTCTACTTGCATGTTTATCTGCCTTTGTCCTCAGATTTTAAGTTCTGCGAGGACAAGAAATGCTCATATTCATTTATTCATTGGAGAATCATTATAAAGTACCTGATTTATGTTCCTGTCCTTGAAACTCATATCATTGAAAGACTAAACAAAAGTTGAATAAATGTTAATTAGGTTCTTTGAACATAGCTTTCTAAGCTTTGATGTTTGAATACCAAATAGAAAATGAACTGCAGAAAAAAAAAAAAAAAAAAAACATCTGGAGGAAAATGTCGTCGTAGAGTTAAAATGTTCATTACATAATGCACATTATGTAATTTCATTTATATAATGAGCTAGAGTTGTTGTGTACTGTTTCATATAGGTCCAGGAAATCATAACCTGACTCCTTCTACTTTTAAGTCCTAAATATTTCCAGCTGAAACAGGAAATGAGGCCCTTCTGGGTAGAATGGCAACTCCAGAACATTATATGAAGACTAATGTAAATGTTAGCAAAAACTTACAGCCTAAAGAAATACTTTAAACTAGTAGTTTTTTTTTGCGGGGGGGGGTGGTTCAAGGTAGGGTCTCACTCTGTTCCAGGCTGACCTGGAACTCACTATGTAGTCTCAGGGTGGCCTTGAATTCACAGCAATCCTCCTACCTCTGCCTCCCAAGTGCTGGGATTAAAGGCGTGCGCCACCACACCCAGCTTAAAACTAGTAGTTTTATCTGTTTTGCTGTTCAAGCCAGAAATCTGGGTTTCATCCTTGTTTTTTTCCTGTTCTTCCAAACACCAACCAGCACAACTGACAGCTTCACCCCAGGTCTCTAATCCCATTACAGTCACCATGTTCATAGCCTTCAGAATAAAGACTAGACTCTGTGACATTCAGGCCTCTCTCACCTGTCTCTTGACCTTTAGCCTTGCATTGGGTCATTCCCTACTGCACTATGTGCCTTGAGTATTCTGAATTGCTAGGTCTAGGGCTTATATCTGCTCTGACTGCAATAGGAGTTAGTTCGCTCCTCATCATGCATGACTAAATTGTCAGCCATTCACAGCTATTTCTGTTCTAGTAAAAAATATTTTTAAGATACCTTTTTAAAAAATATTTTTTATTTATCATTTATTTAAGAGAGAGAGAGAATGGGCATGCGGGGGCCTCTAGCCACTATAAACAAAACTCCAGGTGCACACACCACCTTGTATATCTGGCTTACATGGGTATTGAGAAATTGAACCTGGGTCCTCGCTTTGAAGACAAGCACTGTAACTGCTAAGCCATCTCTAGTGCAATTCTTAAGATATCTTAATACATGATGTGCTACCTTCTTTTCGTGGGCTAGCTTCTTTAGATATCAAGAGAAAACTGCCTTTTTACTTGCTTTTGGTACCATACTAGGCAGCATCAGGTGGTCAGCTCTGCTTTGGGTTCTTCCACTGTTCCAGTCCCCCATGCCAAAACCTGTCAGGCAGGCTTCATTGGTTCATGTGTTTCCACAGGAATGGAGTTGGTCTGGCTCCCTAATACCATTTCTTGGGGCATAAATTGAGGCCTTGTGGTGACACAGTTACAACTCTTACTTTGTTCAGGACACCAATGGGCGACTTTCTCCCTCTTCTGCAATACAATCAAAAATACCCAGTAAATTTTTGATTCTTTAAGATGTTTTTCTGCTTATTTTTCTCTTCTGAAAAAGGGACCTGCAAGTCTTTGTATAACTTGCTTAAGAATTATGATTGGTTTGTCTTTTCCTATGAGAAGAAAAAAATCATGACATGGTGATGTCATTGTTGCAGGTGTTTTCCCTAGGGCCCCTCCTCATTTAATGGACTTTCTTAGAGCATCATCGTAAACCATTGCCTCTTCTGAAGGTCTCAGCTAACCTGTGTTTGGAGATGCTATGGAAGCAGGCTGGGGAAAGTTTACTTACATATATGTGTCTGCCTGCCCACCCACCTTCTTGACAAGGGTATAAAGTGTGTGGGTTCCCTGAATTCTTGGCAGTTAAATTGAAGAGCTGAATCTGAGTTTCAAGGAAATAGATGGGGCAAATGACTTGGGTTTCTTTGATATCCAGAGATAGATTGTATAGAGCAAAAGGTGGCCTTCCACAACCAAGAACTGTGAATTTCAATAGTCTGAGGCATGTATAGTTTAAAAACATCCTCAGGACCCTTCCAAAGTCCTGCTCATTGCTCTTACCCCTGATGCTGTGTCAACTCCTTTTTTCTGGGGTTTAAAGGAATCCATTACT
This sequence comes from Orientallactaga sibirica, assembly GCA_036365145.1. Classification (NCBI taxonomy): domain Eukaryota; kingdom Metazoa; phylum Chordata; class Mammalia; order Rodentia; family Dipodidae; genus Orientallactaga; species Orientallactaga sibirica. Next base: position 2,571,753 of record JAEOAD010000031.1, on the reverse strand, counting down.
TCTGGCCTCAGCAGGTTCAGTGGGACAGGATGAGGTTTCTTGGGTGAGAAGATGTTAAAGCCAGTTTGAAACAGTAAGGAACAGCTGCCAAGCTAGAGTATTAACATAATTTCTCACAAATTTGAATTCCAGTAATGTTTTTGTTTTAATACTGAAAGTTTTGTTTATGAATCTAAAATTTCCTTAAGATGGTAATGCTGATTTCTATTCAGCCAGCTGTCCATCTGGCTGAAAAGAAGTGTTAGTGGACTGTAATGGCTTTACCATTTTCCTGCCTACAGTGTGTAAGCTCGTGCTAAGTTGACTCAACCTGGGCAACAGGGTGGTGTTAAGAAAGGAAAAAAAGTTTTGACAGCCAATCCATTTCTTAAGCTCTGTTAATATTACTAAAAGATTTATTTATTTTTCAAGGCAGGGTCTCATTCTAGTACAGGATGACCTTGAATTCACTCTGTATCCCAGGCTGGCCTTAAATTCATGGTGATCCTCCTCCTACCTCAGCTTCCTGAGTGCTGAGATTAAAGGTGAGAACCACCATGCCCAGCTTAAAAGATTGTTTAAATCTTTTATTTATTTCTGGATTTCTTCTTAAATGGGACTACTAGGGACAGCTTGGGGGAAAAAATGGTCTGCTAACATTTACAAAATAATTAATTTTTGACTGAGAAGACTGTAGGGCTTCTGTGTGTAGTTGAAGAACTCAGCATTTAAAGGACGCTGGTAACTGTCATCTTGGTCTGTGAGCTGCAGCTGATCTGTTCACTTGCTGAATTTTACCCCTGAAGCTGGAATTTTTGTTGCCCTATAAACTGCTTTTTCTCCATTTGCTTCAGTCTGGTTTTTCATTAACCAATTGCTTATTAAACATTAAAAAATTACATCCGGAGTCGGGCATAGTAGCACATGCCTTTAATCCCAGCATTCGGGAGGCAGAGAGGTAGGAGGATTGAGTTTGAAGCCACCCTGAGACCACATAGTTAATTCCAGGTCAGCCTGGACCAGAGTGAGACCCTACCTCAAAATACCAAAAAAAAAAAAAAGGAAGAAAGAAAGAAGGAAGGAAGAAAAAGAAATTACATCCGGGCTGGAGAGATAGCTGAGCGATTAAGGTGCTTGCCTACAAAGCCTGAGAACCCATGTTCTACTCTCCAGATCTCATTTAAGCCAGACACACAAAGTGATGCAGGTGCGCAAGGTAGCCCATGCGTACAAACTTGGAAACAACTATAAGGGCTAAAAACAAATAGCTCCTATCATAATTTTGAAGTTTTTCCCACTGACCCAATGCCGCCACTCAGCTTCTGAAATGATTCCCTGAGGGAACATGTCCCTTACTCACAAATCTTAGTGTACAAAAACTGTTAGGATTTGGTTTTGTTTTGAGACAAGGTCTTTGTAGCCCAGGCTGACTCAGCCTCACAATCTTCCTGCCTCAGCCTCATGGATGTGATTAATTAAAAGACTACACTATCATACCTGGGAATCATAATTTTGACCAAGCAAGCAAAATGAAAATCGCATGATTTAAGTAGAAAAAAAATTAAGTGTAAGTGTGAAGGTGTGTGTCTGAAGGGAAGAAAACAGTATAAAAATTATTAAGTGTAAGTGTAAAGGTGTGTGTCTGAAAGTATAAATGTAAAGGTGTGTGTCTAAAGGGAGCAAACAGAAAGGAAATGGAAACAAGAGCGGTGTTAGGGTATTTATGTGTATGCTGTTCTTTTCCAAAATTGAACCTCGTGGCATTATTTTTAAGACAAAAAGGTTGTTTCAAACTGTTTTCTATAAGTACCAAGTTGTACACTTAAAAGTTATCCTATAGCCTAGCAAGAAAGTCTCAAAGTGATTTTGTCATTTTACTGTCATTTGCCCAGATAACGTTAATGGTATTTTTCCTGGGTTTCTAAAGTGTATTTAAAAATAAATAAAACTGGTGACATGCCATTCATGTAACAAAAGTCCTACTATCTTCAGAGCATTGTCTTTTCTACAAATTCTTTATCTTGGATAAGATTTTTGTGGTTGACTTTTTTCTTTTCTGCTTTTGGGGGAATTTTAATCATGCCAACAGATCTGGGCATAACTAAATAACAAGAATAGATTTAAGAACCAGAAGAACAAAGTGTAAATCAGAAGCTCAGAGGGGCAGTTCCAATATGCTGGCCACATGCAGCCTACAGCCCTATGAGTGGAGGAAAGACTGGCATTCATCCTTTCACTGAAACCGTGGGCTATGTGTGCAGGAAGGAAATGCCTGCTGGTCAGAGGTCAGAAGCAGGATGAAGGAGGTTTGAAAGGGAATATTTACTATGGGTTTTCCTAAACCCTAACCTCTCTGGAGATGGTGCTATTTCTAGTAGCCCTGCTGGAAACTTGGACAGACCCAGATCTGTGAGATCATGGTGCTACTGTGAAGCAAACAGGAAGCTAAAGCAGACTCCTCTGGGTGCTAGACCAACAGGTACACAGAGAGGTTCTCAAACCCTGGAAACTTTATCCAAAGAGGCTCACGAAAGGTCTAGAATGCATTGCCTGAGCCAAACAATTAAAGGAACTATTGATATTTAGTATGAATTAAAAGGTTAAAATGCCTAGCAGTTGCCTTCAAAATCCAAAGGCCAGTGGTCAGAGTAGAACCTCTTCTGAGAACCTTTGAATAACTGGAACAAAAACATTATATGAGCCAGGTGTGGTGGCGCACGCCTTTAATCCCAGCACTCAGGGAGGCAGAGGTAGGAGGATCGCCGTGAGTTTGAGGCCACCCTGAGACTACATAGTTAATTCCAGGTCAGCCTGGGCCAGAGTGAGACCCTACCTCGAAAAACAAAACAAAACAAAACAAAAAAAACAAAACAAAAAACATTATATGGAGGCAAGCAAGAACAGATTTTATCATAATACAAGGAATACTATTTTTCCTTAGAGTTGGAGCTTTCAATTTAATGAGGTAGTAAATTCTGGATGCACTCAAGTGAGTTATCAAAGGAAAATTTCTACAGATGTAGTCAGGCAACAGAAACCCTCTACACTGTCTTCACAGTGTGTATCCAAAGCCTCTGCTTCCCCAGGCTGCCTGCTGGGTTGAGTGGCATCTCTCATCACCCTATACTTTACATCAGCTGGTTAGCTGAACACAGCAGAGTTTCCTTTTCTGACCATGGTTGTTTCTAAGCTCAGGTAAAATAGATGCAGATCAAAAATCTCTGTCCTTTTCTCCTATGTCACCTTTGCCTAAAGCAAGTAACCTCTCCAGACTTAGACCTTCCAATCTTTATGTTTGTAACACAGAGGCCAAAAAATCGGTCTTTGAATGTGTTTCTAAAATGTAATCCATTCAAATTCTGGATGTGAGATTCAGAGAATCCCTTCAGGTCTCTTAGGTGGATACTCTCTCTGGTCCTGTCTGCCTAAGGACAACATGCACCTTATAGAATCTCATGCATATATCAGCTTGGAGCCTGGAATCAGGTGGGTGGAGTTCTCTTTAAAACTAGAGTAGAATAGAGTGAGGTACACAGTAGCAATATCACCTGTAGGTCTCCAAATTCTTTTTGTCCGTATGTGAGTACATTTGGAAAAAAGAGATTCATATCTTTTAATTAACATATTCTTAAAAGCAACTTTGTATTGTAATTAGAAATAATCATTCTGTACTTTTATCAGTAATCTAATACTATCTAGGTTTGCTGGTTAAAAAAAAAAATTCCCTCATTCCTTGACATATTTTGGAGTATTTGGCTCCATGACATATTTAGTAGGTTTACACTGTTGCTTTTTAAAATTATTTATCTTTTGGGTGTATTTATTTGAGAGTGAAAGAGGGAGAGAGAATAAAAAAGAGAGAGAGAATAGGCACACCTCCAGACATATGTACCACCCTGTGCATCTGGCTTATTTGGGTCCTGGGGAATCAAATCTGAGTCCTTTGGCTTTGTAGGAAACTGGCTTAATGGCTAAGCCATCTCTCCACCTGTGCACTGTTACTTTTAAAACTTAAAATTCAGAATTTTTCATCCTTTACTGACTTTGTGGGTCTTTTCCTCCCTTCAGGAATCGGAGGCCTTCAGGATTTTGTTCTGAAATCTGCAACTCTGTGTAGTGTGCCATCCTGCCCACCATTTATTCCACTCAACTTTGAAGCCACCCCTATCGTGAGAGTTGCTGTTGAGCCAAAACACCCAAGTAAGATGCCCTTGTTTTTAAAAGCACGTGATATTCACTGGACTTATTAGCTGCACGTATTTATTATTTCGTTTCCTGTGACTTGGTCAGCAGTAGACTATGAACTTGTTGACAGAAGCAACCCTTCAGAGGGCATCCCACCTTTCTTAGGAATGTGCCATGGTTAAGAACTCTTGCTGGCTACCTTCTTGCTGATGGCATAGATGGGATGGTCTGCCTCCTCCACCACCTTGGTGTAGGGTTGCAGCTCAGCCAAGATCATGTGGGGCATGACAGCTTCTGAGTAAAAATCTTCCCAAGCTTGCTGTCCATCATCTGCCTTTTTTTTAATTCTTGCTAGGGTATCTGGACACTGAGCATTCTGCTTGGGAACCACTTCCTGCCCCTTTCCCACTGGTTGTATGATACATGTACCAGCCCAGATAATAATGAATCCTTGGTTTTCAGCCTTTACCATTTGCCTAGCCAGCTCTTAAGTGTTGCATTTCTCTCCCTGCCTTTGCAATGACTTTGCTGCTCCTAGCACTTAGTGGTGATTGGGAAAGCAGCTCCAGAGCTGCCTTAAGGGGCCAGACAAGAAATGTGTGAAAGGGCAGTTTTCTGATGAAGTATGGAATAGCCCCATTATATCCACACTGAATCTGACACCTTCTAAAAACTCATCTCATTTCCATTTCTGAGGCCTACCCTTAGCCATTCAGGGTCCGTAGAACAAATGTTTGGAAGTCTACAGCTCTTGAGATTTGGGCTTAGTCTTAGAAAATAGTTATCTACTTTGAGCCTCTAACACAAGAATTCTTTCTGGGGTGTCTCTGTAGAGTGGTGGTCAATCTTATTCTATGGAAAGCTGCTTTTCTCTTTTTTTGCGGGGGGGGGGGGGGTTCCAGATCCTGACCCTTCATGGTTTCATTCTCTTGTCATTCTGTCTGAGCCAGCTATGGTCACTGTGCACTGCGCTGCACCCTGAGAAACACACAAAATTCAGGGAAGCCTAGTTTTAAGTTGTGACCTTGGAAACTTGGCAACCAAGGTTTACTCATTGATATTCCTAATGTTGGCATCATTATTCTTACTTAATTTTTCTTTATTGCTTTTGCCTCTATATTTTAAAAATGGAAAATAACAAATATTTGATAATTTTTAATAGAAATGTGTTATTTCAAAAAGGCTGTTTGATTTAGATAGTACTTAGTGCCCTGTTACCCAAACTAAGCAAAAAGCCAATGCTAACGGGCAGCAGAACAAATTCTGCACAAATTTGGTTCTCAAACTAACGATCCTCCTACCGGGCTTTCTTCCTGGCCCACTGCAAACTCTCAGTGCAATTTATTTCCTTTATTTTGCCCACAAATTAGGCACTCTTATAAAAACAATTATTTAGTGTTAGCCATCTTGGAGCCAAAGTACATTGCCTTATATTTCATTCATTGCATTTTTTGAGCTTTATTAAAACTAAAATATCTAGGGCTGGAGAGATGGCTTAGCTGTTAAGGCACCTGCCTGCTAAGCCTAAGAATGCCAGTTCCAATCTCCAGGTCCCACGTTTAGCCAGATGCAAAGTGATAAAAGGGCGCAATGCCGCACTTGACCACAAGGGGACGCACACATCTGGAGTTCGTTCACAGAGGCTGAGAGGCTGCTGGTGCGCCCATTCTCTGTCTCTCTCTCTCTCTGTATCTTCCTCCCTCTCTGTCTCTCTCTGTCTCTCTCTCAAAAAAAAAAAAAAAAAAAAAACTAAAGTATCTGGAGGGGGAATACAATTTTCTTTATAATTTTAAAAGAACTATTTTTTTCCCATTTATATAAAATTTTTATTGGATTTACCATGCAGGTATTACTGAAATACCCCGTTTGTTTGTTTTTTTGTTGTTTGTTTGTTTGTTTGTTTGTTTGTTATTTAGTTTCTGGCTGTTGGACCCATTGCCTATGCCAGCATCTTATTTTATATTCAGAAAGTCTGAAAAGATTTCTTAGCCTCCTGCCTGTGAGCCATCCTGCCAGGGTATTAACTCTGTTTATTCTTTGTCCTAGTATGCTCTGCTTATTTTTACCTTGGAGCAATAACCCATTTCTCCATGGCCCCTTATCTAATGACTGTTGAAATATTCCATCCTCTTGTAGCAAGACTCCTCAGTAACCCTGCTCTGAGAAGTCCTATGCGGATTCATTGTTATTCACATGCATAGCCGCACCCTCCCCCCCCCCCCACTTCATGGATTAATTCAGAATTCAACCACTTACTCTTCTTGCAAAAAAGACAGATTCTTAGCATTTGTTCTGCGTTTCTTTGTTTTACTTTTTTTGCTTGTGTGGTGGGTGTGTATGCGTGTGGTGTATATGAGTGGGGTGTATGCATATGTATGTGCCCTTGCAGCATCCAGGTGCTTACCTGGAATGGAGCACCCTTCTGGTGGTCCGATGAGAATGTTGGGTATCCTACTCCATTGCTGTTCTGCCCATTTTTATTTAGAGCCACAGTCTCTTACTGATGCCAGAGTTTGTTTGTTTGTTTGTTTGTTTGTTTGTTTGTTTGTTTGTTTGCAGGGCTGGGGTTACAGGTGTGCATGGCCATGCCCAGCTGTTTTACCTGAGATCTGGACATTCTAACTTGGGTGGCTTTAGGTCCTCATGCTTGCATAAGAGGCACACTTAACTGCTGAGCCATCTGTCCAGCCCCACACCCTCCCCACACACACATACACACACATTTCTTTTCCTGATTTCCCAGGATTAGTAATAAAATGTCGTGATGGCCAGCCTCACCTGTACACAGGCTGTACTCCATACTCTGCAGAAACCCACAAATGTCCCAAAACCATTATTAATCTCCTCATTTTTATTAATCCTGCATGTATATGTATACAGCACGCTATACTGTCACAATTCCCTTAGTTGGGAATTTGGAGACAATTTAGCCTGGAGTCTGTCTGTCAAGTGGTGACAGTTGTATGTGCCTTGAGCTTTAATCATGGTGGAGACACTGGCATGCCCATTCTCTCTTTCACTCTCTCTCTCAAATAAACAAATAAATAAAAATAAAATATATTTTAATTTTAAAAAAATCTTTTTCTGGGCTGGAGAGATGGCTTAGTGGTTAAGCACTTGCCTGTGAAGTCGAAGGACCCCAATTCGAGGCTTGATTCTCCAGGACCCATGTAAGCCAGATGCACAAGGTGGCACATGCATCTGGAGTTCATTTGCAGTGGCTGGAGGCCCTGGCGTGCCCATTCTCTCTCTCTCTCTACCTGCCTATTTCTGTATCTTTCTCTCTCTCTCTCTCAAATAAATAAATAATAAAATATTTTTTAAAAAATCTTTTTCTGGGCTGGAGAGATGGCTTAGCAGTTAAGTGCTTGCCTGTGAAGCCCTAAGGACCCTGGTTTGAGGCTCACTTCCCCAGAACCCACGTAGGCCAGATGCACAGGGTGGCACATGCATCTAGAGTTTGTTTGCAGTGACTGCAGGCTCTGGTGCGCCCATTCTCCCCCTCCCACCCACCCCCCTATCACTCTCTAGTAAATAAATAAAAAGAAAAACACAAAATTTTTAAAAAAGAGCCAGACATGGTGGCACACACCTTTAATCCCAGCACTCAGGAGGTAGAGGTAGAAGGATTGCCATGAGTTCAAGGCCACCCTGAGTCTACATAGTGAATTTCAGGTCAGCCTGAGCTAGAGTGAGACCCTACCTGGGAAAAAAAGAAAGAAAGAAAGAAATGTTTTTTAAAAAAGCTTTTTTTCCCTCATTGTTAAAACTGTTACTTTTACCTCGAAGCAACAGATTTAAGTGTTCATATATGGAGATGTACATTTGTAGGTTTTTAAGTCAGCTAATGGAAAGCTGAAAAAAAAATGTTTTACCTTATTATTGTTTCCTCTTCCTGTTACTCGTATTATCACTGGTCTCTTTGTAGGGATCTTTTTTGGTTTTTCAAGCTCGGGTCTCACTCTAGCCCAGGGTGACCTGGAATTCACTATGTACTCCTAGAGTAGCCTCAAACTCATGGCAGTCCTCCTACTTCTGCCTCCCTAGTCCTGGGATTAAAGGCGTGCACTAGCATGCCCGGCTTTTGTAGGGATCCTTTAAAACCAGGTTTCAAATTCTTTGAAGGTCATAGTAGCTAACGCTAAGAAATATCTACAGATCCACGTATATAAACAAAAGGAAGCTACAATACACTGAAAAGAAAGATAAAAAGGTGCCTCTGTCAACCCTGCTTACAGTGAACTCTCTCTCCCTGTCTGGGGATTCATTACACCCATGTGGTTTCTGGCCAGTTGGTCTACGGGGGTATACTGACCATGCACAGAGCCTGGGCTCCAAGGCTGGACAAGCGGCTTCAGAACCAGGTTCTGCCACATTGTTGCTCTTAACTTTGAGCACAAGTTCCTGAGTGTCTCTCCAGATGTTTCCTCATCTATACAATAAGAGCATTCATTAATCTACCTTGCCTTACAGATAATGGTGAGTACATATAGGCAAAGTACTGTCTTCCACAGTAACAGTAAGAATATAGTGCCAATTATTATTAGAAGTTCTAATAGTTTCTCACTGCCCCTTAATTAACAAGCTGCTCTTAAGCCTTTTGCCCTTGCAGAAAGCTCCTGTGGTTTTGGTACATTTTGCATGTTGAAACTTAACCACTGAAGAATTGCTTAGGCTTTTGTTCAAATGTAGAATCTAAGCAAAATTCTATAAACATGCTCTTGCTATCAAAGTCAGTTCTTACTCAGCAGCAGGAGATTGCTTCTGTCTACCTTGAGAGAAAGGCAGTACTTGAGTGGGTGGGAAGGGATGAAAGAGCAGCTAAACCCAAGATGTGGACCACAGTCTTCACCTGTACCCACAACTTTGTGAACTATAGGGGAGAAGGAATTAGGTACCGAAAGCACAAGAAGAACAGAAAGCAGGAGGTGTCAGTTATTTCCCTAAGTCAAGTAGCAACTTGGTAGAGATTCTAATTCCATGGAGCCTATCAACCAGCTTCACAATATGTTTGGCTTACTTTGTCTTGGTTTGTTTTATGCAGTATTGGGGATCAACAGTAGTGCCTCATGAATACTAGACAAGCACTGTACCACTGAGCTACTCCTTCTACCCTGTTTTTACTTTTAGTTTGAGACAGGATCTCCCTGATTTGCCCAGGTTGGCCTTGAACTCACCATTCACTCTGTTGCCTAAACATGTCTCAAATATGCTAACATCCTGCCTTAGCCTCCTGAGTAGATGAAATTACATGCCTGTGCCACTCTGACATACAGATAGTTCTTTTGGGGCTGGAGAGATGGCTTAGCGGTTAAGGCGCTTGCCTTCGAAGCCTAAGGATCCGAGTTCAATTCTCCAGGTCCCATATAAACCAGATGCACATGGTGGTGCATGCGTCTGGATTTCATTTGCAGTAGCTAGAGGCCCTCGTGTGCCCATTCTCTCTTTCTCTGTCTCTAATAAATAAAGAAAAATTAATCAAAAAAATACTTACGCAGTATAATTTATATATATATATTTTCCCCCCCCCAGGCTGACCTGGAATTCACTCTATCCTCAGGGTGGCTTCGAACTCATGGCAATCCTCCTACCTCTGCCTCCCAAAAAAAGATTGTTATTTTTAAAATGGAGTTCTAGCAAAGTTTCTTGACTACCACCTTAAATGCTTCTTTTGCTCATGTGGTGATTTTCTATGACCTATTTGAGGAAGTATTCTGTGACATTCCTAGGTCTGCAATATATACTTTTATAATAAGACAAAGATGAACTCCCAGGCCTTTTAATGGTAGTTTGCATCTGCTAAGAATTTGAAGACATGGTCTAAGTCGACTTTGGTGTCTTAACTATAAGCCTGTGAATATCTTTTCTCTCTGTGCCAATCAATTGTAAGATGATGATTTTCTTATTATTTGAAGAAAAATAAACTATTGCTTAAAAATTGATCTCATAGTTTTCCCACCAGCTGCCATTGACACTGTCTCTAGATTGTGTTTGTTCTTCTGTCTCTTAAACAGTGTCTCCTTTTGTCATTTTAGGTGAAATGCCTCAGCTTGTAAAAGGAATGAAGCTGTTAAACCAAGCTGATCCCTGTGTGCAGGTTTTAATTCAGGAAACAGGAGAGCACGTTTTAGTCACAGCAGGGGAAGTCCACCTTCAGCGATGCTTGGACGACTTAAGAGAAAGGTGAGAGTAAAAGATTAAGAGAGATGGATTGATAGCTCCAGAACCAATGGCATGTTTTACTGTTTCCCTAACTGGTCAAACTGAGACTGATTTATTTTGGGAGAGAAATACAATGGCCTTAACTCAGACATGAGCTGTTACTGGATCACATTGTACATGCATGTTCAGGTGCACATGTACATTTGTGTGAGCATGCATATATAGGCCTAAGGACAACCTCAAGTGTTGATCCTTGGGTGCTGTCCACCTTTTCTTTGTTTTTGCATGTGGAATGTGTGTGTGGTAGGCATTCATGTATATATATGTATGTAGGTAAACATGCATGTGTGCTTGTGCGTGTTGGGGCAAAGAGTGGATGTCAGTGTCTTTATTAATTGTGCTCCACCTTAATTCTTTGAGACACGGTCTCCTGCAGAACCAGTTTGGTCAAACTACCTAAGCTGTGAGCCTGAGGTTCTGTGTTTCTTAACTTCCCTACTGTGGGATTCCAGCTGTGTGTGCGCCATGATTCCCACCCTTCTGCTTGGGTTCTGGGGATCTAGGCTCAAGTCTTCAGGCTTGCAGGCAAATACTTTGCTTACTTAGCCATCTTCCTAGCCCAGTCTACTTTTTTTTTTTTTTTGAGATAGTCTCTCATTGGCTTGAAAGTGAGCCCCAAGCATCCCCTATCCCTGTCTCCCCAGTACTGGAATTACAAGCACATTCTGCCATCATCTTTTTCTTTATATGTGGGCTCTGAAGATTGAACTTAGGTTCTTATGCTTGCAGGGCAAGCACTTTACCAAAGGAACTATCTCCCAAGCCCCATAAATTTAATTTTTAATAACTGAAAGCTGACATGCACTTCATTGAATAATTTTGCATTTTACCTTAAGTCTTAAAACAGTTTCATATTGGTATATTTTAAACATCACACAGTGCACAGCACATGCCAGAACAACAGTTTTATTTTATAAACAAAGGCCATGAGTAGGGCATACTTCTTACTGATATGGACTCTGCAACCTAACCCTTTTGAAAAAGTGTGTGTTTGTCTGTGTATGTCATTGAATGAGCATCCTAGATTACTTTTTATAAATACACTTTTTTGTTCTATTGATACTGTCTGTTTATTGTAAAAATAGGAAAATACAGTATACTGAAGAATTACTTGATTACATGCAGAAATAACAGTCACGAGTCTTCAGGTTTGTAAATCCACTGAGCTCTGTGGATACTCATGCGTGTATAGCTGCCTACATTCGTGACCCTGGTTACCTGAGTAGGATTAACTTCTAGAAGTGTTACTTCTGGCTCAAGAAGCACCTTTACTACCAGTAAGATGTGAAAGTGCCCACTTTCTCACACTTTTGTCAACCTTACACATGATTCTTTTTTCAAAACCCCACTAGTCTGGAAATATGTTGGTTGAAACATACATTCCAGTGTTTTTAATGAAAAACAATGTTTTCTGTGTGTTGTTGATATAAGTGTATACCAGAGAAACACAGTCGGGCAGCTCCTCGGCCACACCCTCTCTGTGTGTTGGTACAGAGTCTTCTTCCACATAGGGAATGTTCCTGTGTCTTTTACACTGTAAAATGCCATTGTAGCTTTTTCCTCTGTTTAGTGCTTGGATAATGTGAGCAGCACATTTAAAGGTAGGTCTTCCTTCTCTTTCTTTCTGCACTATATTCGGAGGCCCCAATATGTGTTGCTCATTGGGTACATCATGGGCTATGATATATTCGAATAATGACACCTCAAAGGATTTCTTTAAAAGCTTTTGAAAGTTATTTTCTCTATGTCTTTGAACTAAATTATTTCCCTCTTTACACTTTCTTGCTGCCAAGTTAAAAATCCACATTAAATAATCTCACATTCCGAGCCTACTAACTCTTCTAAAAATCAGGCTTTGTGGTACTTTAAAATTATATTTCAAGTAATATTTTTCTCTTAGATCTAAACTTACTTTAATTGTTACATATCTTTGCTTAGTCTTTTCATTTGTTATCTCAGTTTTTACCATGGATACTTTTCAATCTCAAAAAAAGAAACAGCCAACGATGTTTGATAAAAGAAACTAGTTTTCTAGTACTGTCCTCTTAACATGATACTAAAATAATATTAATAAATTTAAACATATTTTCATTCTAAGAACTATTTCCATGTAAACCTTTATAGAAAATAGTAATATCAGCTGGTCATGGTGGTTCATGCCTTTAATCCCAGCACTTGGGAAGCAGATCGCCATGACTTTGAGCCCACCCTGAGACTACATAGTGAATTCCAGGTCAGTCTGAGCTAGAGCAAGACCCTACCTTGAAAAAAAAAAAAAAAAAAAATGTTAATATCCAAAAGTTAAGCATGATTTAGAGCTACATTGAATGGAAACAATAAAAGCAATAACAAATTTTCTTTTGAGAAAGTATATGCTGCTTTAATAAAACACCATACAAAATTGTTTTTTTATAAAACAGATTTCTCTGTAATGCAGGCTGACCTTTATTCACAATTCTCCTGCCTTAGCCTCCCAAGTAAATGTATTACAGGTGTGCACTGCCATATGTGGCATTTCCTTATAAATTCTAAAGTGTTCCTTAATGGCCTTTCCTAAATGTTAAAATTTCTGCAGGTACTACTTACCACTCCCTCAAACCAAACGAAGCAGTTTCTTTTGCCTTTGTAGCATAGTGTGAAAGTGTCAGAATTCAAAGGTTACCTGGAGCCCAAAAAGAAAAGAATCTCCCTACTCTATACATATATATATACATATACATATACATATACATATACATATACATATACATATACATACATACATACATACATACATACATACATACATACATACATACATACATACATACAGCAGTGAAATCAGCTAGACCAAGTAGACAAACACATTGGCCCAGTCAAGCAGTATATAGTGACTATAGCAAGTGCTGCCTCTGTGTGTATGTGGGGAGTGAGGTCTCACTTGAGCCCAGGCTGAGTTGGAACTCACTCTGTTCTCCCTGACTGGCCTTGAACTCAGCGATCATTCCTCTGCCTCCCAAGTGCTGACATTAAAGGCATGTGCCACCACACCCAGCCAAGTGCTGACATTAAAGGCATGTGCCACCACACCCAGCCAAGTGCTGCTCTTTTTAAAATTTATTTCTCTTTCATGTGTCTGTATGAGACTGTGTGTCATGGTATACATGTGAAGGTTGGGACAACTTTCAAATAGATCAACTTCTACCTCATTTGAGGCAGGGTCTTTCCTTGCTCACTTCTCTGTGAATTCTAGGATATTCTCCTATCTTGGTTGCCTCCCCCTAGAGGCACACTAGAATTACAGAAGTGAGCCATAGCAGCCAGCTTCTACCTGGGCCCTGGGATCTAAACTCAGGAACTCAGAGTTGTGAGGCAAGCACTTCATTCACTGAGCCTTCTCCTTAGCCGAGGAACTGTGACTGCTTTGAACTCTGAGAAAGCTGGATCAGGTGGTGTTGGCAAAAGGCCATTGCCTTCTTCAGTACCGCATTGTCATGTGAATATTTCAGGCACGTTCAATGAAACATAAGAGGATTTTATTAACAGTTTTATGCAGCATCAGTTACCTTCTATTGCAGAGACAAAATACCTGACAAATAGCAGTTTAAGGATGAAAGAGTTTGTTTCGGCATACAGTTCCAGGTTACAGCCCATCATGGCAGGGAAGCTATAACAGTGAGAAACCAGAGCATTGAATGCTGCTGCTCTGCCAGCACTCTACTGATAAACAGTCTAGGACCCTGCCCACAATTGAGGTGGGTCCTGCCACCTCTGCCTAATCCCTCATAGTTAATTCTGAGTCCTATCAAGTTGATAATCACACATATTAAAGGAAATGAATTATGTTCCTGGAAAGATCTAACCAAATAAAAATAGAATACCTGAGTCTTATGTTATAGTTTGAATATGAAATATTCACCTTCCCCTGCAAAAGGCTTGGTGTGCAGCTGGAGGTGCTTTTGAAAGGTAATTGAATCATGACGATGCATTGAAGGATATGTTTTTTGTCCTTGTCAATCTCTCTCTCCCTCTCCCTTCCTCCCTCCCCCCCCACCTCTTTCTGGCTACCCTGAGGCTATAGTTTCCTCTACTGTATGTTCCCACCACTACAATGTTCTGTCCAACCTTAGTCTTAAAACAAGAGTCTCTAGAAATATAAGCTATAATACGCCTTTACTTCTTGAAGTTGTTTTCCCAGGTCTTTTGTCACTACAACAGAAAGTATTTTCCATCTCTTACAATTATCAAAGGAATTCAAAGTTGGAATAGTAGTAATTTTTTGATAAATGTAAATTTATCACAATAAAAAAGGAGAGAACTCATCGGGAAGAAAAGACAACATCCTTAAACTAACAAAGGCTCTCTTCAGCAATAGCAAACATATGCTTATGATGTTTTTGGAAACTGTCTTTTGCTATTAGGAATAAGACAAAGGGGCCCACTATAACAGGTTCTATTTAACATTCTCTTGGAGGCACTCAGGAGGCAGAAGTAGGAGGATCACTGAGTTGAAGGCCAGCCTGGGTGGGACTATACAGAGTAAGTTCTAGCTGGAGTACAACTCTCCTTGGACAAAAAGAAGAAGAATATAGAATTGAATTAAATGACAAAAATAAAACTGGCATCATTTGCATGTCATATGGACTAATACTAAAAAAAAATTACAGAAAAAATTACTATTTTAATGATTCTCATCTGATTAGATTTGAAGCAATAATTATCAAAATTTGAATGTGTGTGTATAAGTGTGTATGTGATTTTTCAAGTTAATTTGAAAAGTTGTGTGGAAAGCAAAGTCAAGGAAGGTGGTACTATCCTTCGTCTTACTTCAGCTGGTGTTGACCCAAGGAAGACAGATGAGTGGGTGGCCCTGAAGAGCAATGAGGGAAGGACAGATCTTTCAGTGGTGCTTTTTAAATTTAGGAAGAGGGCTGGAGAGATGGCTTAGCGGTTAAGGCATTTGCCTGCAAAGCCAAAGGACCCAGGTTCAATTCCCCAGGACCCACGTAAGCCACATGCACGAGGAGGTACATGCATCTGGGGTTTGTTCGCAGTGGCTGGAGGCCCTGACGTGCCCTTTCTCTAGCTTCCTCTTTCTCTTCTCTCTCTCATAAATAAATAAATAAATAAATTAATTAATTAATTTAGGAAGAGTTGGATATCCATGTAGAAAGAACTAAAATCAACCCCTACTTCAAATCACACTCAGAAATGTATATTACATGGGTTGTAGGTTAAAATGTGACAAGCAAAACCTTCCTCCTGTCCAAAAGATGTTCTGAGAATATTTGCAAGACCTCAGTATGAAAATGCTTCTAAAATTAAATTAAAGGCACAAATGACAAAGGCTTAGTAGTCAACAGATACTGTTAACAGACTAAGAGAGAAAACACCAGGGTTCTCTGACTTTTGCAATACTGGTAACATATGGGATCTACATCCTCATAAATAAAGAAGTCTTACAAATAAATGAGAAAAGCTGCAATCAAATGAGGAGGACAGAGGCAGGACAATCACTAAGGCTCTAGTCAGCCAGACTAACTGGAAAAATGGCAGCTCTCATTTCACTGAGAGACTCCGTCTCAAGGACACAATGCAAAAGAATGGGTAAGAAGAGCAGGCTGGAGAGAAAGTGCTTTTTAAAAGCCTATAGGAATTTTCATAGTAAGTGAAATTTTATCACCATACTTTTTTTGTGTGTGTCCAAAATATAGGCCAAGTGATTTCTTAACATACTAAATTTGTAAAGCTCAATGAAAGCAGGAGAGCTTTTCATAAATAATTGAGGAGCTCTAATGGGAATTTGGTTATTTGAAACAGAATGGTTTGTAATTTTAAAGTAATATTTCAGTAGCTTCTAAACAGAGTTGTGAAAACAAATTTTGTACCAGTCCATGTATTTCAGAGTTACATGATAGAAACATCAACATTTCGTACTATCCCACTCATGCTTCATCACTAGAATTATTTCTTAACAAACTAGACTCAGATGACAATATGGAAAATCATTTGCTTAAGAAAAAACTCTATTGGTTATTGTTTTTGGCCAGCCAAGGTTAAAAGGGCCATTTATATTATTTCCAGTGTGCTTTTCTTAATCAGTAGCCACTTTCTGCATCTGGCTTACATAGGTGTAGGTGACTTGGGAATCGAGTCTGTGCTGGCAAGCTTTACAAGCAAATCTTCCCAGCCTCTGTATTGAATTGTATTGAGCTGGTTTGACATTTTTAAAGATGCTTAAATAGATTACTTATGGGATATTTTGAATGTGTGTTATTTTATAATTTAATTATTTTAGCAGCTCTAAAGCAAATTAATTTTATATAATCTGTGATGAAAATCAGTTAGCATTGTGAATTCTTTCTTTAATATGCTGTTTAATCCAACTTGACACTATAGCATTGGCTGAGCGTATGGCTGAGTTAGACTTAGATTTGGATCCTAGGCTCTTTAGTCTAGCCATTTGGACAATCTATTTAGTTATTGTACCTAGTTTTCCTCTATACAAAGTAAGGATAGTATCAACACCTACTAAAGAAATAATACTTGTCAAGCACTGAGTTTCATTGCCTCACACATAATAAGTGATCATCAAACAAAATACACATGCACATATATTCTTTATTAATTTTCATTGTTATCTCATCTTGCTTTTGTTTCTGAATTCTGTGGTAAGGTCGAAGTCTAATTTTTGTATGTACCATAAGGTTTGAGTGTCAAAGTAATTTTAAAGTAGAACAATATCAGACCTGTGTTATGTTCAGTATATATAGCATTGCAATAAGCAAATCCTTGAAAGTGGAAAATTTACTGGCCCTAGAGCCCTAACCTTTATTGAAAGTTACCTTTTTCACATTTTAATTTTTTTCTACACATTATATATAGTGGCTTTGGGTTCTATATTCCAAAATCAATTTGGATGTTATTTTCAAGGAAAAAAATGTCTATTTATAGGTTTTGTTCTGATACTTGGTACATTTTTTCAAAATATTGAAAGAAATGTTAAATGAAATGTATTTCAGAACTTTCTGGTGTTTAGTTTCCTATTTTTTCCCACTATCTAAGAATCTGTGTAAGGTGTTTGTGTGTGTACACACAAGACATCATCATCAGTCACCCATGTCAGTTTCCAAACTCAGTCCTGTGTGAACTTAACTCATGGGGAAGAAACCAAAACCTTATATTGTGAGGTAAGAAGGGCTTTCTGAATTTTGTTTCTGATTGAGGCTCAAGCCCTTTGTTATCCAGTATTGCAGTCACTACCCATGTGAAGCTGTGGGACCCACATATGTGTTGAAATCGAAATTAAAAATTCAGTCCATTGATGACAGTAGACACATTTCAAATGCTCAACCATAGTATAACTGTTTCAGTGTGCAAGCCACATTTCAAGTGCTGTCGTCATGACGATATGCAGAAAGCACATGTGGAAGTACTAGTCGAGTCAATCTCCTGGATTATGCTAACCTCACCGGGAGCCTTATTGTCAAAGCAGAATCTGTTATGCAGCTATGACTGGTTTCTGAAAGCCTCTGCTCTGTCTCTTCAGACTTGTAATCATTGGGCTTTTCTTCTCTAGACTCTTAGGTTGGCACATTTTATTCTAAAGAATTCATATGTCAAATCTTATTACAATATTTATTTTCACTTCAAAATATTCTTACCTAAATAGATGGTTTATTTATCTTGAGAATGAACAGAGCCGTGAAATTCCAGTACAAGCAGAGAGCTCCCTGGAGGTATGTTCCCATTAGAGGTAGTCTTTTTTTCAGTGGGAAATGAAAGCATTTTTGAATTGAGATATAATATGAATTACAGATCTTTCATAGTCAAATGATTTTTATGTTACTGTGTTTTTGCACAATCTTCTGTGTAATGAAGCATTGATTATAATCATCTTTCATTTCCCTTGGATCTTTAGGTTTGCAAAGATTCACATCAGTGTATCCGAACCCATAATTCCTTTCAGAGAAACAATCACAAAACCTCCCAAAGTTGACATGGTCAATGAAGAAATAGGCAGACAACAAAAAGTTGCAGTCATACACCAAACAAAAGAAGATCAAAGCAGAATCCCGGAAGGAATCCAAGTTGACTCTGATGGGCTAATCACCATAACAACTCCCAATAAACTTGCCACACTCAGTGTTCGAGCAGTACCCCTTCCAGAGGAAGTCACTCAGATGCTAGAAGAAAATAGCGATTTGATTCGTTCTCTGGAGCTGTTGACGTCTTCTTTGAATGAGGGCAGAGATACACAAATGATTCATCAAAAGACCCAAGAGAAAATTAGGCAATTCAAAGGAAAACTAGAGCAACACCTAACAGGGAGAAAATGGAGGAATGTTGTTGACCAGATCTGGTCATTTGGCCCAAGAAAATGTGGGCCCAACATACTAGTCAATAGAAGTGAAGATTTTCAGAACTCAGTGTGGACAGGCCCAGCTGGCAGAGATTCCAAAGAAGCCAGTGGGTTCCGAGATTTTGGCAATAGCATTGTGAGTGGCTTCCAACTAGCCACTCTCTCAGGTCCCATGTGTGAAGAGCCCCTCATGGGTGTCTGTTTTATTCTGGAAAAATGGGACCTAAGTATGGTGGAAGAACAAGGAACAAGTGATCATCCGAATCAAGAACAAAGTGATCTGGTAGAAGATAGACAGGGACAAGATAAAACCTGCCCCAGTGGAGGTGAAAACCAAGAGCAGCAAGATGGCCACTCAGAGCCCTTGGAAAAGAGGACTTCCCAGAAAGGAGAACCTGTGGTCCTTGACTGCTATGGACCCTTGTCAGGACAGCTAATTGCCACCATGAAAGAAGCCTGTCGCTATGCACTGCAGGTGAAACCTCAGCGCCTAGTGGCAGCCATGTACACATGTGATATCATGGCCACCAGTGACGTCCTTGGTAAGGAGGGGAGGGTGTAGACAGGAAGAGACACCCTCAGTAACTGCAAAGTTTCCTAGATCTTAAATGCACTTAATATTTTGTTGATGTTACATCATCTACTAATTCACTGGAGAATTAAGATCTTTGAAAGCCAGGCCTTACATATTAAAGAGAGAGAACATGCATGACCACTAAGTCTTCCATAACAAATGCCATCGTGTTTCTAATGACAGGTCTCATCAATAAGGATATGTCTCTAGTCTAACTGCCATACACATTACCACCCAGAGCTATGCAACAGTTTTTCCCCAGGTGAATAAACATATCAGCCTGGGCAACCAAAGTCTGCCTTAAGAGGACCAAAGAATAAGGCAGTGTTCTTGTACCCAGAACACAAAGGAGCCATTATGAATTCTGGGTCCTGAAAAGAAAAGTCATTTGGGCTTTAAGAAAATTGTTTTCCCTGCTAACCATTATATCAAATCCATTCCTGGTTTTTCTCTTTGGGAGAAGCAGCCATAGTGATCTCAGGAGACATGGATCCCTGGGCACAAAGTAGCTATGTTAATGTTTGGCCGGTACTAACTGCTTCATTAAAATTTACTTTATTCTGTTTAAAAAAAAGGGAAAAAATAGGAAAGTAGGTTATTATAGGTTATAAAGATTCAGGGGAGAACAACGTGCTTCAAACAGTGCTGGGACACAGTAGATCTCTTATCCTCTGGAGATTATGGAACAGGTATACAGGATGGGAATGGCCCCAAGTATAGGTTTTCCTCTAGTCCCAAGGTCTTTTGTGTCAATATGTGGTTAATTACATTCTAAGTAAGTTTCTTTTGCTGATTAATTTGCAGACAGAAATCTAAGCTTTTTCTTTTTTCCCCCAAAAAGAAACTTAAGCTTGCATCACAATGAAGTTTCCATGAGACATACTCAGCATCCACAATAGCATTTCAAAAATACCCAGGCCAAATGAAGCTACAGAGATTAGCCACTAAGACTCCTGAATGCTAGTGTGCACTGGGAGACAGGTCTCCAAGCATGGGCTGGATACACACAGGTTTTCATACTTCCTGCATGCAGCATACCTATGAACATATCATGCAATCCATAGATTTGTTTGAAGAACACCTATCTAGACCATTCCTGGATATTAGTCTGCATTTTCATTGCCTTCTTAAGGCATAGATAGAATTAAAATTAAGGAATCTTGATTCCTTCAAATTTTGAAGACCTCAATCTCCATTCTCCTTGCCCCTGGCAGATGCTCATACCACATCTATTTGAATACTTCTGTCAATGGACACTTACCTGTTTTTATGATTAGATGATGTCTTTCCTTTATTGAGCCTAAACTGTCTCCAGCCAAGTCTAGCCCTGTGTACCACCATCTTCTGTCATCTAGGTGGTAACAGTTCATGTATTTGAAGAGAGCATTAGTTTTCTATCTAAGAGAAATCTCTCCAGGTCCTACAGCTGTTTTCATGGCTTTGTGCCTTCCACCACTCTAGCTGCTATTCCTTAGACATCTCATTTGGTCAGCATTCCCCCTAAATAAGGAAGCAGTATTTGAACATTGCCTGAGAGATAATCCAGCCAGTACAGGACACAAACACACTTCCATCCTGTGTAGATACAACAGTCTTCCTTTAATACAGTTCAGGGACCACATCTTACTGTTAACTCAGGTGAAAATTCAGTATCAGCCTCATTATGCCTCCCCACTCTGTTCCTCTAAAAGCAGGATCCACACTTTGGTGATTGCTTATTTTATAGATATTATGTAGTCTCGTGAATTCCGGTATTTACATTTTAATAATCTGAGTTTATATAATTTTTAACTCTTACTGACTGAAAACTTTCATAAATATAAATAATATACCATGTGATTATAAACCCCTTCTACTCCCTTCCCTTTTTATTTTCTTGTGGTATATATTATGTAATAAAGATTATAATAGCAAAGGAAAACATTTTAATGGCAAGGAAAATTTTAATATCAACATGCTGATTCCTTTTTCATTTTTCTATGTGTTCTCTTGTCTGCAAGAAGTAAATCAAGCCGGGCGTGGTGGCGCACGCCTTTAATCCCAGCACTCGGGAGGCAAATTGTCATGAGTTCAAGGCTACCCTGAGACTACATAGTTAATTCCAGGTCAGCCTGGACCAGAGTGAGACCCTACCTTGCAAAACCAAAAAAAAACCAAAACAAAACAAGAAGTAAATCAACAAGCAGTGACTCCTGTGTTTAGGTGAAGTTATGTTTGGTCCTTTATGTCTGTACTGTTTGTTGCCTGATTACCAGCTTACCAGTTGGATTAGAAAAAGAAAGCTTAGGTTAGTTTAACTTCGCATTATAATATTTATGTTGTCTCCAAACGTTTAGTACTTGGATAAATATGGTCAAAGGCCGTGATGTTCTTCACAATTGTAGTACATGGCTTTCTGGCTTGCAGTTTGTGGAATCTACTGTTTTATCTTTAAAAAGGTCAGTCATCACTTATATTTCAGTTGTAATGTGGTTTCTACTCTCCTAGCCATGCTTTCTCAAAAAGTTAAATTTCTTTAGTTCCTTGAGATTTAATTCTGGAGACTTGAATTCACTTATGAAGCCAGGAGTGTGCTCACTCACTTCTCGGCTGTTGGCTGGCAGCACTCTCACTCCTGAGCTGCCTCTGCTGCTGTAGTCTGCCACATTACACACCACACAGAAGAGAATGGGGTCAATCACAAAGCTAAAGAAAGCTGGCATCACCCAAACTGGTCCAGGTTGTGAACAACGAGCTTAGTTTGAAAGTGATGGAAAAGGCCCTTTGTGCTGTCGTTAGCTGTATTTTGATAGGCTTAGCTTCTTGGTCAAATATCCTCTTCTTCCATCTACTATGCATGTACTCTTACCTAGAAGTGACGGGGGTGGGGGGACTCTTCCTGTTACTTTAATTATGATCATTCAGTCATGCATAACTGATGGTTTTTTTTTCTTTTTACTCTCTATAGGTCTTTTATCCTTGAAGTTGTTGATTTTTATGTTATTATTTTCTTTTCTATTATGTGTTCGAAATTATCTTCCCAAAATTTATGGTCCCTGTAGACCTCTACTCAGGATAGTAGGAGTACATTTCCTCCCCAAATCACCATCAGTTCCACATTAAGCATTTTGAGTGGCATTTGCCCTCTACCACTGAGCTGCATCCCTAGCTAACCCCTCATCCTTTGTTTTCTGAGAAGACAGGTTTTCAGGTAATACATGAAGACAGAGGCAGCTGTGGGCCTGTGCCAGGTTGAGATTCCGGCAAACATTTGAGTCACCCATATTTCCATTTTCTCATTTCTGTTAGAAAACCACCATCTTGTTCCTACATATGACCCAGTCTCCCTAGGACAACGTGTCAAGATCTGACTGGTCATACTCTGTATTCATGCTGGTACCCCTTTCCTGGCCATCATATATGCTGTTCTAACTCTTGCCTTAGATAGATGCCCGTCTTGACCCTGGCAGTCTTTGCTCTTCTAGTTTTGGAGCAAAGTATATAATTTTAAAGCCTTGCCTTATGGGCTTACATTCTGCTGTGCAAGGTCTTGTGTGGGGTTGGTTAGAATAGTAGGTTCCAGTGTCACTGCTCAGCTTTCCTACCTAGCATGTTACCCTGAGACCAACTGCCTACCACCCCCCTGCCTTACAAAGAAGCTATGCTGAGTGTCTTTCTGCATTCTTTTTACTTTTCTCCTCTCCTAAATTTGGTTTGAAATGCTTACTTTCTGGAGAAATCTCCTATGAGGTCTGTTTTCTCTTTCCTTTTGAGGGACTTTGAGGTATGATGCCAATTTCCCAAGTCCAGGGGCCATCAACACAGTGTTTCTCTTTTTCTGTTTGACTTGACAACTTCAATTAGAAAAAGAAAAGAAGAGACTTCTGTGTTTTTTGTGTGTTTCTAAAGCCTTCTTGTCTCTTGATTTTCCAAGGTGACTTCAGACTATTTCTTTTAATTCCCCAGGGATCCACACAACTTGATTTTAGCTCTTTGTTTAGCAAAATGAGTTTCTATGGTCTCTTTTTTTAAGATTTAATTCTTTCTTCACAGATTGTTAAAAACAAATCCTTCTTTGCATAGACAGAATTACATATGATCAAAATGAGAATTTTTGCAGAAAAATAATCATCTCCAAATTAGTCTTATCTTGAAAAAAAAATTCCAAGAGAATGCCCTTCCTTACTTTTATAAAGGTGTGGCTCTTTGGTGGTTTTCTCATCATGAAAAATCCCTCGAATGAGCTTGTTTAGACATCACAAAGGTTTTTGTGGGTTTTTTTAACCTTGTCATGTGACCAGTGAATTGTCACTTTCTGACCTTTTAATCTCTGACAAAAAAAAAAAAAATCAGTTTAAAAAATACTTTGGGGGCTGGAAAAATGGCTTATCAGTTAAGGTGCTTGCTTGTAAAGCCAAAGGACCCAGGTTTGATTCCCTAGGACCCACATAAGCCAGATGCACAAGGTGGCTCATGTGTCTGGAGTTCATTAGCAGCAGCTGGAGGCCCTGGCATGCCCATTCTCTCTCTTTCTGTCTTTCTCTCAGTCTCTGTCTCAAATAAACAAATAAAAATTTAAAAAGACAAAAAAATACTTTTAAGCTGGGGAGATGGCTTAGCAATTAAGGCGCTTGCTGCAAAGCCTAAGGACCAGGTTCAACTCCCCAAACCCATGTAAGCCACGTGCACAAAGTGACGCATACGCAAAGGTGGTGCACGTGTCTGTAGTTCGATTGCAGTGGCTAAAGGTCCTAGTGCACCAATTCTGTCTCTCTTGCTCTCTCGCATGCAGTTTCTCATTTAAAAAAGTACTTTTGTTTTTGTTATCTATAGAATCTGAATCCCAGCTCTGATTTTATGTACAGGACTAGATGCTAACACTATTAAAACATATGTACTTTTAGATGTTGGAAATATTCTGTGTGTTGCGGGGTACTTCCAAAACCCTTTGGTTTCTCTGCATTTGAGCTGCTTTTTACATTTGATAATACTTCACAATTTTTAAACAAAGACCAGTAGAGCTTCCTTTGCTTATTCTTGGGCCAAGCATATCACCTTAAGAGATGACTTAAGACAAAATTTAATAATATTAAGCAATTAAAAAGTTAAACATTGGGCGGAAGAGATGGCTTAGTGGATGGCGCTTGCCTGTGTAGCCTAAGTACCCAGGTTCCATTTCCCAGGATCCATGTAAGCCAGATGCACAAGGTGGCACATGCATCTGGAGTTTGCAGTGGCTAGAGACCCTGGCGTTCCCATTCTCTCTCTATCTGCCTCTTTTTCCCTCCCTCCCCCTCAAATAAAATATTTTTTAAGAAAGTTAAACATAGTTAAATTTATAGTATACAAATAAGATTCTCCAGTGAAATCTTAGAAGTTGGGATTAACAAAATTGGAAACGAGGTTGGGCTTTTGAAATGGGTTTGGTTGGATTCATCATTGCAAAGTCAGCCAGCATATTTGTTAACCACAACACACTGAGGAATCTTATTCAGCTTAAAGTCTTTCCTGGTTTTATGAGAACTGCTGTTCACTGTTCCCTTTCTGATCCTGGATATTGGGCTGTAAACCCAAAGTAGGACCCAACACTCCTGCTTTATTGTGTCTTGTTGAGGTTTAGACCTTTGCTAATTCTCTCAGAGTATGCATTACCCTTCTCGCTTCATGTCAGCTCTGAACTTGATTGAACTTTCTGCCTCCTTAGGTAAGACAATGGCAGTAAAATGCTCTGTTCAAGGCTGGAGAGATGGCTTAGCAGTTAAGGTGCTTGCCTACAAAGCCTAATGACCCAAAGTCAATTCCCTAATACCCACATAAAGCTAGATGCACAAAGTGGCACATGCATCTGGAGTTCATTTGCAGTGGCTAAGGTCCTGGCATGTCTATTCTCTCTCTCTCTCTCTCTCTCTCTCACACACACACACACACACACACACACACACATCTCATCTCTCTGCTTGCAAGTAAATTAATAAATAACATTTTTTTAAAGTTGTATGCAGAGCTACTAGAGATCTCTTTGCACTGTGGGATCATCTTGTTAATATCAGTTTCGTCTGAACTTGTAGATGAACTCATCTGTGCAGTAGTGGCCAGCCCACTCCCCTGTGTGTGCAGCATGTTCTGTCTCCATGACTACATTTGCTTAGTTTAGAGCTGTGATAGACCTGTGACAAAAGATAGGAAATGTCCACCAAGGTCTCTGTGTGTTTGAAAGTAATCTGCAAGTGTTACCAACAATAACAAAAATCACAAGATAAAAAGGAATAAATTTTCCACCTTGAAATTCAACCGAGTGTGTGTGTGTGTAAAATTCAAAGATTACCTTAATAGGACATTTTGTCCAGCAATGACCTTATGATACAAGTAATTTAATATTTACCTTCTGTATGTTATTTAAACATGTTTCCATTTGGCCACTCATAATTCATAATTTTCATTTTAACCTCTGTGTAATTCCCATCAATTTGATGTGCTATAATTTCCTGACCTATCACCCCCAATTTGAAAATTCAGCCTCCATCTTACTCTAAGATAAAACAATACTGTGAACAGCTGCCTCTTCTTAAACTCAGAAAAAGGCTACAACATACCTTCTTTTGCCATCCAGCTTTAAATATTGTAGAATCTACAGACTAATCTTTTTTCTGGCATGTATGCGGTATGCATGAGTGCATATGCATATTCGGATATGTGTGGGTGACTGTATACATGTATGCACATGTCTGGAAGCCAGCAGTTGGTGTTAGATATCTTTCTCAGTCATTATCCTCCTCCATATTGTTTTTATTCAACATTTTATTTATTTATTTATTTATTTATTTATTTATTTATTTATTTGAGACAGAGAGGGAGAGGCAGAAAAAAAGAGTGAGGATGGGCGTGCCACGGCCTCTAGCCACCATGTGCATCTGGCTTACGTGGGACCTGGAGAATCGAACTAGGATCCTTAGGCTTCAATAGGCATGCACCTTAACCACTAAGCCGTCTCTCCAGCCCCACCATATTCTTTTTCAAAATTATTTATTTATTTGTTTGTTTATTTATTTGAGAGAGAGAGAATGGGTGCGCCAGGGCCTCCAGCCACTGCAGACAAGCTCCAGAAGCATGTGCCACCTTGTGCCTGGGGAACCAAACTAAGGTCCTTTGGCTTTGCAGGCAAATGCCTTAACCACTAAGCCATCTCTCCAGCTCTCCACCATATTTTTGTTTTTGTTTTGGTTTTTCGAGGTAGGGTCTCATTCTAGCCCAGGCTGACCTAGAATTCACTCTGTACTCTCAGGGTGTCATCGAACTCACTGTGATCCTCCTACCTCTGCCTTCCCGAGTGCTGGGATTAAAGGCGTGCGCCACCACACCTGGCTTCCTCCACCATATTTTGAGACAAGGTCTCACTCAACCTAGAGCTTACCAATTCAGCTAGACTAGCTAGCCCACAAGGCCTAGAGACCTTCCTGTCTCCACCTCCCAAGCACTAAGATTACATGCCCAGATTTTAACATTGGACCTGGGAATTATAATTTAGGTTCTCTACAGGCTAAACTTGGTTGCTGTATTAGAAAAGAATTATGAATGTGTGCCTTTATAATTTCATAAAAAGAATGTTCAGTGGAGCTTAAATAGAGGTTTGAGCTTCAGGTATCTGACTTTATAGGGCAAGTTGTTTTTCAGTGGCTTGGAATCGTGTAAAGAATTAGAATATGAAGTTGGACTATGACTGTATATTCTAGTCTGAAGGAACCATGACTCTGCGTAGAAAGCCAACAATGTGCACGTCAGACTGTAAGAGGCTTGCCTTGGCTGAGGAAGTGCCCAAGTTGTGCTCTCAGGGCTTGGGCCCCTGGTGGTTATCAGAGCTGAGATCATGGGTTATCACCAAGCTCAGAGGGGCTTGAATACAGGCTGAGAGGTGCTCCCCTTAAAGCACGAGGACCTGAGTTTGGTCCCGGTCCTACATAAATACCCTGAGTGGTCACATGCACCTGTAATCCCCGTACTAGGGAGGCAGAGACAGGTAGATCCCTGGAGCTCACTGGCCAGCCATTCTACCTAATTGGTGAGCTCCAGGCCAACAAGAGAAGTGGGCAGTGTTGTTTCTGAGGATGACACCCAAGGCTGTCCTCTGGGCCCCCATGCTCGCTCACACACATGCACACACATGCACACACAACACAAACACGCACAAAGAGTGACACCCTGATCAAAGCTATTCCAGTTAACTTTTTTTGCCTGATTTCCCCCAGAAAGTGTGTGAACAAATAAAGGACCAGTCTGACACCCCTGCCCCAGTGAAGGAATAGCTAAGTATTTGCAGTTAGGAGCCACAGGGTCAGAAACTCACAGATTTCCCAGTGCCAGCAGAGAGGGTTAGAGGATGACTGACTGCGCCTCAGCATGAGACACACACACCTGTTACAGGAGCAAGGTGACTGTGGAAGTCTCAGGATAGTGTCGCCCTTTGTTTGGTGATCCATCACTATGTGTCAGTTTTAGGATGTAGTTTTAGTAGAAGTAAAATTGAGTGGCTCAAAAGTACATGATTAATTACATTCTGTTCCAATTACAGTTATTGATCCTGGCTGCTAGGTTGGCCCCCTGGAAGGAAGGAGCTGCCAGCTGCACAGCAGTAACAGATGGCTTGCCTTCACAAGCCCTCCATCATGGCCCATTTGCTGCCCCAGTTCCCTTGTTTGCACAGACCACCTTAAAACTTTTCCTACAATGAGATAACAAAGATAACTAGTTCACGCATGCTGTTAAGATTTTTTTTTTGTATATATATTTGTCAAGCAAAACATGCAGCAGAAAGGGGATCGCTGATGAAGGTAGTAGTTCTACTGCTTTCAAAATAAGAGTCAGAGAGTAGCTGCGATTGGGCTGGAGGGATGGCTTAGTGGTTAAGGCACTTGCCTACAAAGCCAAAGGATCCAGGTTTGATTCCCCAGGACCCACGTTAATCAGATGCACAAGGTGTCTCATGCGTCTGGAGTTCATTTGCAATGGCAACAGGCCCTGGCACACCCATTTTCTTTCTCTTTCTGTCAAATAAATGAAAATAAAACATTAAAAAAGAAAGAAAGAAAGAAAGAAAGAAGAAAAGGAAGGAAGGAAAGAAAGAAAGAAAGAAAGAAAGAAAGAAAGAAAGAAAGAAAGAAAGAAAGAAGAAAGAGAGTAGCTGTGATAGAATAGGAAATATGGGGCCTGTCCTAGAAAAATAGGCCTGGAGAAGAAAAGGCAAGAGAGTTCTCTTCAAATGGCTAACAGGTTGACTTGTGGAAGGATTAAATGTGTAAAACTGGGACTTATGGGTAGGAGCTTGAGAGGAACAGGTTTGAGGCTGTAGTAGTCTGGCTGTGAGAGCTGTCCAAAGATGGATAGGGTTGCCAGGAAGGAAGTGGGCTTAGGGTATGTATGCAAAGTGTATCTGACTGTTGTAGAACCTGCTAATCCTGTAGTGCAAAGGACTGGGGCTGCAGAGAGATGTGGAGGGCAGGCATTGTCATGTTGAATTTGAAAGGTGATCGAGTTTCATAGTGGACATCGCAAATGTGGGAGAGGTTGGACAACATGTGAGAGGCCTGGCATAGGGATATTCTTAGGGATCTTGGCATAAAATGAATTTATATCACATAAATGATACATGAATTGGCTTCTAAGGGGAGAGTTTATTCAAAGAATAGTATCAAACTTCAAAGAGTACTTATAGGAAGAAGTTAATCCTTTAAGAATTACTGAAATAAATAGGATAATGGCAGTCTAAGGGCCAGATGTGTATGGAGGGTTTGGCAGGGGATTATTCATCAGTAGTTTCATGTGCCATGGAGAACGCAGGTGATTAAGGCTGAGTAAAGGGCATTGATTGGTTAGGAATACCAAGGAAGCAGTTTTAGTATGGCCCAAAGCAGTACAAGAATTTAGGTGTCTTAACAGGACAAGATTAGAAGCTGCCTGATTCAGAAATGGAGGGGATTGGGTAGAGCCTCCTTAGCAAACAAAAGGAGAGGTAAAGCCTTCCATCACTAATGGAAGGATCATTGTTTCCATTCTACCAGCAGGGGGAAATCTGAATCAGAGATAACAGTGTGAGACAGTGTTGCTGTGTTCTCAGTTCCTGGGTTAAGAAACAAAGTGGGGGTGGGGGGACTTGACTACACACCTTGTCACTACTGAGGCGAGAGGGTCAAGACTGCTTTGGTGTCAGAAGAAACTTTACCTCTGCCCAACTGCAGTGTTGTACATTTACATGTGCATAGATCACTTCTGTAATTAAAATTATTTTTTAAGTATTAGGTGAAAGGTGAGGCTTTAATGAGAGTGCCTGCTAGCTATAGCAAGTTCTTCAGACTCATTAGTGATTTTTAATTCATCTCTGTTCTCACAGAATATTCTGCCTACTAGTTGAAAGGATACTCGGAGCATCTGCAGACTCATACAGACTGCCATTCCGAGGGGAGGATATGCCCCTCCTCAATGTATGGCTGAACTGCATCTAAAGACAAATTATAAGTGTCCTCTAATAGAAGTTGCTAAAATTCTTGTGATGTGGCACTAGAGATTGCTACCAGACATTAAAGATTCCAAACACTATCTGTCTCCAGGGGGATAAAACTCTCATACTCATATCACTTAAATAATATCAGTTTAAGAAAAATATGAACAAACATATACTAGATGTGGTTTGATGGGTATAAAAGTGCCACAGTGCCAGTTGCTTTCTTACTCAGCTTAAATAATCTGCCCTCATTATTGTTGTCATGATAATATGACTGTAATTATTAGCAGGCTTTAATATATCTAGAGCCCCATTACACTCATCTCCTTGGATTTTGTACCCTAAGATAACTCTACTTATAATTTTATAAGTCTCCTGTTTCTCATGGTGTATAGTGGAAATTGCCTTTGGGAAACAGTTTGGGGTACTGTTATCTTTTATGTCTCAATTTTTTTCTAATTATGCCTCTTTAAGCACTTAAGTATACATGGTTCTTTAAGCCAAAATTACTAAGAAATTTAATCACTAGAGCATCATTACAGGGTATACAAAAAAATTATCTTTGGGTAAAATCATGTGGCCAGTCAATAAATCTCAAAGATTTTTTGCTTTGCAGGGCGAGTGTATGCTGTCTTGTCGAAGCGTGAAGGTCGAGTTCTTCAAGAAGAAATGAAAGAAGGGACCGATATGTTCATCATCAAGGCTGTGCTGCCTGTGGCTGAAAGCTTTGGCTTTGCTGACGAAATTAGGAAGAGGACAAGTGGCCTGGCCAGCCCACAGCTGGTGTTCAGCCACTGGGAGGTAAGGCTTGGTCCCCACACATACCTTCATCTTTGGACCTGCTTCTTATGGAAGAGGCAGAAATGAAAGAGAAATTAACTGTGTCCATTGGTGTTAAGGCAAATGGACAGGAGAAAGCAGGTGACTTGTTTCATCCAAACTGGATGACCCTTAAGCTATATGTGGCTAATAACACACATATGCATAATGTAATATAAAAGTGAAGACACAAAGTAAATCCTTTTCCTTGTTCTAAAGATATACATTAGGTTTCAAAAGAAAATTTTTTAAAAAATTTTTTTGTTATTTTTCAAGGTAGGGTTCTGCTCTGGCCCAGGCTGACCTAGAGTTCACTCTGTAGTCTTAGGGTGGCCTTGAACTCATGGCGCTCTTCCTACCTCTGCCTCCCAAATGCTGGGATTAAAGGGGAGCACCACCATGCCCGGCTCAAAAATTTTTTAAAACTCCAAGGACCCTTTCCTTCATGGGGAGGGGAAATTACTCCAGCTTCTGGAGGAGAATGGAATAGGCTCTTTTCCCGAGGGAAGCTGAAATTAGGTCTTGTGTAGTCTTGCCATTCTGGAGAGGGGGGTTCTGTGGCTCATCAGAGCTCTTCCTTGTGCATGGAGGTAAAGGCAGGTAAACAGGCAAAGGAAGACTTAACACACAGTCATTGCAGGGAAGGGAGGGGGTGTGAAAATACTGTTCTTTAATGGGATAGGGAATCTGCCTAAGAAACACTGGCAGGGTCAAGCCAGACATCCTGAAGAGATCTTTAAAGAAAAGCAGCCATTAAACAGCCAAGGACACTTGAGCAGAGGGTATGGCAAAAGCAGAGGCCAGTTAAGAAAAACTGCAGAGCATATGCTAGAAAAAGATTACCTCAATAAAAAGCCTCAAATCAGGAATAGAATCTTTAAATAAAATGATGGGGCTGGAGAGGGCTTAGCGCTTAAGGCCCCTGCCTGCCGAGCCTAAGAATGCCTGTTCAATCTACAGGTCCCAAGTTTAGCCAGACACAAAAAGTGACACCAGGGCGCAATGCCACACTTTTCCACAAGGGGGCATACACGTCTGGAGTTCATTCACAATGGCTTAGAGGCCACTTGCACGCCCATTCTCTCTCTCTCTCCCCCTCCCCCCTTCTTCCTCTCTCTTTCTCTCTCTCTCGTCTCTCTCAAAAAAATAAAAGATGTATATGAGCTGGAAAGATGGCTTACCAGTTAAAGGCATTTGCTTGCAAAGCCTGACAGCCTGGGTTCAATTCCCCAGTACCCACATAAACCAGATGCACAAATTGGTGCCTGTGTCTGGAGTTCATTTACAGTTGCAGAAAGCCCTGGCATGCCCGAATTCATATTCTCTTTCTCTCTCACTCTGTCAAGTCAATGTTTTTTGAAAGAAGATGTATGAAAAGGTTGTTTGAAAAAGCAGTTTTGCCCTCCCTGTTTATAGAAAATCTAAGTAACTTGACACTCACTCATGAAAGCTTGTGGTTTAATAGAAGACATTATTGTCAGGCAGGCCTGGTTTCAAGAAACCTGCCACTACTTGGATAAACTGTGAGATGACTTCAGTCCTGAGATAGGTATGTCACTTATGTCACCTTGAGTCCCCTGGTGTGAAAGTTGTTTTCTTGTTCACCATTCTCTCTTTATTTAGCCTGATGAGTTCCTTTCTTTAGAATGCTTTTCTTTTAAAGTATGCAAGTTTTATTAGATTATAGGTAGGAATAAAGAGAAGGAAGGAATGCTTAGCTCTTGCCTAAGGAGACAAGAAAGAGCTCCAGAAACTGGTAAGCCCCTTTTCTAGAACACTCTAAACACCATGCTTAAATTTAGATGATTAATGAAGAGTAAAAATAATTAAGGAATGACTTTTTTAATGAAATGCTTAATCAAATGGATCAGCAGAGTAAAGAATGATTTTATTTTAAATGATTTGATTCCACAAGTTCCTATCATTGAGGAGAATGAGGTCCACAGCACTCAGCTGTGCTGCTGTTCCCCACGAGACAGCATGTCCTTGACGTTGGGTAGATCCAAGGTTGATGTTGTGATTTGTCACATTCTCTTTGATCATTACAAATTGTATTATTTATTATTATTATTAGAGAGATAGAAAGACAAGGAGAGAGAGAGAACTGGCATACCAGGACCTCGGTCACTGCAATTGAAATCCAGATACTTGTGCCACCTAGTGAGCATGTGCAACCGTGCACTTGCCTCACTTTTGGATATCTGGCTTCTGTGAGATCTGGAGAGTTGAACCTGGGTCCTTAGGCATCACAGGCAAGCACCTTAACCACTAAGCCATCTCTCCAACCTGAAACTGTATTTTTAACAGAGATTTTTTGATGAAATTTTTCTTGCATTCTGCATTTTTGAAACTAAATGATGTTTTGATGGTTTCTTTGCTTTTTAGCTGGTAGCTGTTACTGTTGCATGTCATTATGTAAAAAATAGCCCTGAAACATGTACGTTACTTATTAATCCTCAGCTTACAGAAGCAATTTCCATTTATCTAAAATTCTAGCTTAGCAGTGTGGGTTTTTTATTTTTGGCATCCAATTTGTACATAAAACACAAACCAGTGAGAAGTAAAAAAAAAAAATGGATTTAAAAGGGCAACACCTGAAGATCAGGAACTCTGTCTGAGGTGTGGTGCATTACTGATGTTCCTAATGCAGACAGCATTACAGAGTCCTCTGTCACAGGTCCAGGTGGGCAGGGATGTGATGACAAGGCAGTGATCTTCAGAATGAAGCAAGATTAGAGGTGGACACCTTCTTCATTGTTGCTGTCTTCAGAACTCAGGTTCTGAATGTCTTACCAACGGCAAGTCATCCATCTCATGAGGGTACCCTTGGTCAACACTGGCACAGAAAACAGGGTTACAGTGTCCCTGAGCTGAACAGTATACAGCCTATGGCTATCTGTAAATATAGGTTCAAAAGCGAGCATTCAGATGTGTTGACATCATCATTGGAATAATGATACATCTGAACTCATGTATTTATTATTTTTTGCTAAAAACCTCATCTTTGGCAGGAGTGGAGGGAGGGGGAGACAAGGTCTCATGAATCCCAAGTTAACCTGAATTCATTGTAGCCAAAGCTGTTCTTGAACTTCTTAATTCTCAAGTGCTGGGGCTCAGAGGCACGTGCCACTATGCAAGGCAAAAGAGGGACAAAAAACTCATCATTTAGCACTGAATCTTTTACTTGAAAGAGATTTGATTGAGCCTTTTGAAAAAATCATAAAGGAAAGTTTCCTTCATTTCCTACGTAGCAGATGTGTTATGTATAGGAAAGGGGTAAGACTGTTCTATCAGTGGTGTACAGAAATATAGTGGCTCATCCAAGCAGAGGGTATTTTTCCTTGGACTTTTAGGGGAGGCTGGCATGTGGCTTCGTGACAGCCAGTTATATCCTCACTTGCCTGTCTTACCTCCTGGCTTCCACAGATGGTCCAGAGTTGCTGTTCCACCCCCCACCCCCATCACATTTGCGTTCCATCCACTGGGATAGGACTGGGAAAAGGGCCTCCCTTCTTCCCTGTAATTCACACTGGGTCTTGTTCATATTGCTTCCTCCTTGTGCCACTGTCCAGAAGCAATCACATAACCATATCTAATAAACCCCACCTAACATCAAGGCTGGAAAATGTAGTCTTATGTCAGGAGTCAGTAAACTATAGCTCATTGTCTGTCTGGGTAAATATAATTATATTCAACTGTACTCATACCAACTCACATATTTTCTATGGCTGTTTTCAAAAAGATTTAAGTAATTGGGACAAGAGAATATTTACAAAGTCCATCTGATACTTACATGAGTGTCCCTGTGCTCCCTGAGCCTACATGGCCGCTGTCTGTCACTACAGAAACAGGGATGACTAGTATAAAAGCAGAAAGGTTTCACCAGTAAACGAGTTTCACACATGAAAGCTATGGTGGTTTTCACTTTCCTTTATCTCCCAATCTTTTTTCAAAAGCCTGAAATTGATCTCACACACTAGTACCTGACTCTTCAGATATTAGTATCTGGCTGAGCTTCAGCCTGCTATTAAAAACAAGTCACTTAAATAATTTTAGAGGGAAAAAATTTATCAAGAAAAGTTCTGTTCTAGTTTTAATACCATCCTTCTGTCATTGTCTTGCCACCTGTCATGGTCCTCTTTCCAAAGATTCATATCTTTGACAGTCTTAAAAACTACATTGTAATTAAATGTCATTGATCTGATATTTCTTGGCTGTCTGTTTTCCCCCCTAGTTAGGTTTAGAAATAACATGGTTGTTAAGATCTGGCTTCTCAATCTAAGACATTTTTTTTTCATTTGTATTCTTACACACCATATAATTTACAATCAAGAGCTTTTGAGAAAAAGTGCTTCAAAAAATAGAGAAAATAAAATTACAGGCATTTTCCATGAGGAAACCTTTGAAGTCAGCAATCTCATAATTTCTCTTTCTAAGTTTTACCCTTCTGTGCAAAGGGGAAGAAAAGGAGCTAATAACAGGCACAGAAAAAGATTGTTGCCAACCAGTGCTGTTGTACATGTATGTCAGCATAACCCCAAGATTCACCACGTAATCCTGAGTTCCCCCAGGGGAGGAGGGAGTGTGTTCATACTGAGTGAGGAAGATGTAAAGAGAAGAGCTCTTAGGAGGTTTATTTTGTAAGTGGTGCTTCCCACCTCCTGGCCATAATCAGAGTGAAAACATTGGGCACAACATTGAAATACAGCTTCCAAAGCTTTTCCTTCTAGGGGTTAATGTTTTGGGTTTGTGGTTTGTGGGGTGGGTGGGTGGTTGGTTGGTTGGTTGGTTGGTTGGTTGGTTTTTCAAGGTAGGGTTTCACTGTATCTCCAGCTGACCTGGAATTCACTATGTAGTATCAGGGTGGCCTCAAACTCACAACGATCATCTTACCTCTGCCTCCTGAGTGCTGGGATTAAAGGTGTGTGCCACCATGCCTGACTGTTTGGGGTTTTTTTGTGTGTGTTTTTAAAGCCTGTGACAGTAGTTTGCACTTGGGTGTCTTCCTGTAAGACAGGTATCCTGTGGTATCATTTCTAGCTGTTGAGTTGGAAAAATGCATCTCCCTCGAGGAGCCAGCTCTGGACAGCCTTGTCTCCCCACTCCATCTTCCCTGCACTTGGAGTTTCCTTGCCATGTTAAGGCAAATGTGGGAGTGGTGAAGGTGAAAGCAGATAGCCCGCCCAGATCAGCACACAGGGTATGGTCTCCTACAGCCAGATCGCTAAAGGAGTCCCCATGAGAAGATGTCAGTGTGTGTAAACAGCAGTCATGGGAGCCAACCTCAGATGTTTATGGTGGAATCCCAGGAAAAATGGACACTTTGTGAAACACATGGGTTTTATATTTTTGAAAGAAAGACTCTAGTCTTAAATTTACCTGTTTGTGTTGGGTATCTTCCACCCTTCATTTATAACTCTACAGCTTGTCACTTTTTTAAATGCAGGTGTGTGAATGTTTGTGTGTGGAGAACAAAGGACAACTACAGGGGTCTTTCACTGGCCTGTAGTTCACCACGTAGGCAAGACTGGCTGGCCAGAAGGATCTAGATCTTGGCTCTACTTCCTCAGGGCTGAGATTACATGTGAATGCCACCATATCCAAAATGTTTGCATAGGTTCTAGGGATTGAACTCATCCTCATGTGTGCCAAAGAAGTACTTCACCAACTGAGCTATCTCCCTAGCCCTGTCACTTGTTTTTAATAGATTTAAAATGTATTCATGGGCTGGAGAGATGGCTTAGTGGTTAAGATACTTGCCTGCAAAGCCTAAAGACCCAGGTTTAATTTCCCTAATTCCCACATAAAGCCAGATGAGTAAAGGTGGTGCATGTGTCTGGAGTTTGTTTGCCATTGCTAGAGGCCCTGGCATGCCCATTCTCCCTCTCTCTCTCTATGCTTACAAATAAATAAATTAAAATATTAAAAAGCGGGGGTGCCGGAGGGATGGCTCAGCAGTTAAGGCATTTGCCTGCAAAGTCCTAACGACCTAGGTTCTGCTCCTCAGTACCCACATACAGTCAAATGCACAAAGTGCCGCATGTGTCTAGAGTTCATTTGCAGTAACTAGAGACCTGGTGTGCACCCATTCTCTCCCTGTCCCTTTTTCTCTCTCCCCCTGCTAATAAATCAATACAATTTTTTTATAAAAACAAGACAATAAATATATAGCATTTTCCATCTTCCTCAGTCCCTGAACGCCTGAACAAGCCACTGCAAACGAACTCCAGATGCATGTACCACTTTGTTCATCTGGCTTTACATGGGTCTTGGGGAATCAAACCTGGGTCCTTAGGCTTTGCAGGCAAGCATGTTAACTTCTGAGCCATCTCTCCAGCCCCTTTTTATTTTAATGAAATAAAGCTGTGCTATGTAGCCCAAGCTGACCTTCATCTATGATCCTTCTGCCTCGGCCTCCTGAGTACTGGGATTACAGGCATGTATCCACCATGTATGGTAGAACAGTCACTTTTATAATGGAACTTTTTTCAGTCAAGGCAGGTGTGCAGTAATTTGTTTAGAAATCATATATTTGTCAAGCATACATTAAAGGGCATGTACACACATATGTACATACCAGCCAAAGGCCAAAGGGAAAGAAAGCTTAGGAAACCAACAGAGAGTGCATAGGGACACTCACTTCCAGGGCGATCCTGTACCATGATGTACCAGCTAGGCCACAGTGGGCAAGTGTTTGCCTCCCTGAACCTCAGAGTTAGCCTGAACATTAAATAAAATGGTATTTATAAGTTCTTGGAAGAATGGACTCAGGAAGGAGCTCAGTAGTGGAGTGCTTATCTAGCATGCTGGTTTGGACCCAGCAGTACTTAATTAGTTAATTAACCAGTTAAGTAAACTAAAAAGTTTTAAAGACAAGGGAAATTTTTAAAGCAGACATGGCAATACACACTTGTAATTCCAACACTCCAGAGTAGAGGCCGAAGGATCACTACATGTTTGAGGCCAGTCTGAACTACTTAGTAAGTTTCAGACCAGTCTGAGCTATATAGTGAGACTCTGTCTCAAAAAATACATGGGTGGGGCTTGAGAGATGGCTTAGTGATTAAGGCACTTGCCTGCAAAGCCTAAGGACCTAAATTCAATTCCACAGTACTCACATAAACCAGCTGCAGAAAGTGATGCATGCATCTGGAGTTCATTTGCAATGGCTAGAGGCCCTGGCATGTCCATTCTTTCTGTCTGTCTATGTCTGTCTGTCTGTCTATCATTTATCTCTGTTTACCTCTTTTTTTTTCTCTCTCCCTCTCTCTCAAATAAACAAAGTATTTTTTAAAAATAGGTGGGTGGGGCTGGAGAGATGGCGTAGTGGTTAAACGCTTGCCTATGAAGCCTAAGGACCCCAGTTCAAGGCTTGATTCTCCAGGACCCACGTAAGCCAGATGCACAAGGGGGCACATGCATCTGGAGTTCGTTTGCAGTGGCTGGAGGCCCTGGCACACCCTTCTCTCTCCCTCTCTCTCTCTCTCTCTCTCTCTCTCTCTCCCCCCCCCGCCTATTTCTGTATCTCTCTCCTCAAATAAATAAATAAATAAAATTTTAAAAAATAGGTGGGTGGATGAATGGACAGACAGATATAAATTTCAAAAACTTTCTTGGGATAATGCTTGTACTCAGGGCCCCAGTAAGTCTCCCTCCAAAAGAGTGGTCAAGGTAGAGCCTCAGGACACAGTATAACTTGCTAAGGAACACATAGCTAGTGAGTCACAGATAAGTGTGCAGTGAGAATGACCAAGGTTTTTAAAATCAGATCAAGTCCAGAATGTGTGGACTGGGCGTGGTGGTTCCCAGTGGTTCTCCATGGTCTCTGCAGTGGGAATCCGTACTCTGGCCATTTTTCCATCATCCCTCCTTCTGGGCTCCCCACAATCTCCCTTCTTTCCTGTGCTGACTCAGTTATGATTGCTTCATGACACTGTCAGATCCAGGTTTCTTTTCCCGTGTGTGTGTGTGTGTGTGTGTGTGTGTGTGTGTGTGTGTGTGTGTGTGTTTTCTGTAAAACTTGTCACGTGTCACTACTAACCACAGTCAAGATACAGAGCTGTTCCCTCACCCCACTGAGGGGTGTTTTTCTTACCTTGCTCAGTGCCTTTTTCCATCTGAAGACTCATGGTTTGTTCTCTGTTGTTAGAACTCCTGTTCAATAAAACCTGCACACATACTTTGTAAGTCTTTTTCATGTTTTTTAAAATTGTTTTCCATTTTTGATATTTTTATACATGAATATAGTATATTTTGATCTTATCTCCAATTACCCTCTTTTATTCCCCTCCTCCTCCCATTAACACCTTTCTTCCCCATTAATCCCTATCTTTCTATTTTTAATTTTATTTGTTTGAGACAGAAAAAGATAAGACTGAGTGTGGGCGTGCCAGACCTCTAGCCGCTGCAAATGAACTCCAAATGCATGTGCCACTATGTGCGTTTGGCTTTATGTGGATCCTAGGGAATTGAACCTGGACCAGCAGGCTCTGCAAGCCATTGCCTTCAACTGCTGTGCCATCTCCCCAGACCCTTCATGCCTTTTTTTTTTCCCCAAATACAATTTGTTTTTGTTCATTCCCATTTACCTTCCCCCAGCTCTCCCCTCTATTTTCTCTCCTTCTGTTCGTATGTCAGATGTATCCTTTAGCCCATCTTTCCCCACTCCATACCATTCCTGAGCATATACCCTAAGAACTATATTCTACTGCAGTGATACTTGCACATCTATGCTGACTTGCTCTACTTGCAAAAGCTAAGAACTGGAATTAGCCTAGATTCCCAGTGACAGATGAGTGGATAATGAAAATGTGTTGCATATGCACAGTGGGATTCTATTCAGCTGTATGGGAAAAAAATGAAATTTGAAGAAAACTGGGTGAATCTGGATAGAATCATAAAATGAAGTTACTCAAACTCAGAGCAAGACCACATGTTCTCTCTGATATGTGGGTCTAGCTTGTAATATGTGTAAATATGTCTATATGGGAGGTACAAATGCAGGTAAACCCTATAAAAATAGGGTTTTTTTTTCACTTTTGTAAACAAAAGTGAACTTTGGAGTCTTGACTTTCATAATTTTATAATACCTGTTTCTCATTGCTATATTTTTGGAAATTTATGTCTTTTTTTAAAAAATGCAAGTTACTGGTCCTGGGGAAATGGCTCAGTGGGTTAAGAGTGTTTGCTGCACAAGCTTGAGGGCTTGAGAGGGCCTGATTTGCCCTGAGTTTGCTTCCTTAGCACCCAAATAAACAGCTGGTATCATGGTGACATACCCTGGTCAGTCTGGCAGAAAATGGCAGCTCAGGGTTCAGTGAGAGGTTCCGTCTCAAGAAAATACATGGGTGGGCAATAGAGGAGGGTACCTGGCATTCTCCTCCGGTCTCCGCACAAGTACACATGGGGCACGTGCATCTACATACATGTGCATACAGTATACATACACACTCCACACCACACATACTACTCATAATGTGTATATATATAATTTATCAAGGTACAATTCCTGTATCATTAGCCATTTTATAGACAGGGTTCTGCACTTAGTCTATTTTCAGTACCACACAGCCACTTTCAATATATTTCTGTCACACCAGAATAAAACTCCTCACCTCAGTATGCAATTTCTCACTGTGCTCCCCCTAATTCAGGAACCACCAATCTCCATGGATTTATTTGTTCTGAAATTTCATACTTGTGGAATTATATATGACCCTTTTTCACCTGTTATCACTTAGCATGGAGATACACATGTCAGTATTTCATTCCTTTCATGACTATGTAATGGACCATTGTATGACATACCATGTTTTATTATCCACTCATCCATTGATAGACTCAAGATTTCCTCCTACCTTTTAGAATAACTACCAAGAATGTGTACAAATGGATTTGACTGAGTTCCTATTTTTAGTTCCTTTGAGTATATACTTAGGAGTAGAATTGTAGTCATAAAGTAGTTTTGTTTAACTTTTGGGAGAACTGCCAGAATATTTTTGGTAACCACTGTACTATTTTATATTCAAACCAGCAATGTCTTAGGTTTCCAATATCGACATTCCTCTTTAAAGTATGGCTTTATCAGAGCATGACATGGTATCCCATTGTGGTTTTGGTTTGCATCCCCCATGATGTGGGTTATTGGGCAGCTTTTCGTCTGTCATTGGTCATTTGTACCGTGTGTATGTGTTCTTATACGTGCACATGTACATGCTCTTACAGTGTGCAATGGCCAGAGTGGAAAGGTGGGGGTCCTGTCCCATTGCTTTTCTACCCATTCTTGTTGGAGCCAGAATCTCTTCCTGATGCTGAGCTTGCTGTTGTTTCGAGAGCTCTGACAATTCCTGGGTCACTGTTCTGCTCGAGGAGTCAGTTACAGGCGTACATGGCCTTGCCCAGCTATTTATATGAGTTCTGGGGATTCGAACTCCCATAGTATCGGGCTCTCGTGCTTGTACAGAAAACACACTAAACTGTTGAGCTATGTTTCCAGCCCCATTTGTACATCATCTTTGGAGAAATGTCTTTTTACATCCTTGGTCAATTTCTTACTGGGTTGTTGAGAGCTTTTTTATTGTCTTTTTTTTTTTTTTTTTTTTTTTTTTTGTACAATTGTGTTTTTTTTTTTTTTGTTTTTTCTGGCAATAACATGTCTACTAATTCACTTGTTCTCTTTGTAGTGGCCTGCTGTTTAATGTACCTACTGGTTCCCTGTTTATTTTTGTTTCTGTATTTCTGACTCCTCTTTATAGGTGCTGGCCACCTCTTTGTTTCTTTGAGGATTCTAAGCGTGCTCTCTCCAGGGCTCTCCTTGGAGAGCTGCAGTCTCTGCCGATTGGTTAAGTCTCTGTCTTTCCTGGTGGTTACTTCCTGCCGCAGCAGCAATTTCTCCTCACTGAACTCTGTTGTGGGGCATCTTTACTGCGAACCAGCTCAAAGCCGCCTCCTCTGCCCTCTGAGTGCCTGCCAGAGCTCTGACTTTGTCCTCTGCAGAGGCTCCTCTGAGCCTTCACCAGCATTGACACTGCAGGACCTCAGGCTTGGCACAGGGGACTCTCCCCTCCAGAGGTGACAGCTTCCACCTCATGTTTCACAGCTCGTGTCTCACCACACTCCAGTAGACTTGGCTGTCCGGGCTCCAGATAGAACACGTGGTCCAATCCCTGTGCATCTGGACAGATCCTCGGGTCATCAAGAGCTGAACCCATGTGGCGCACATCTCCCTTGGCTCCATTTAGGCTGCAGAGGGCCTCTCCCCTTTCTCACTCCAAAATTCCCTACCCGGCCCACAGGTATTTCCCCATCTCTTCTTGGCCTATGGCTAAGATCAAATGCAGAAATTCCCCCATTTGTGTTGAAGAGTGGCTATTTTTAAAATATTTTTCTTTAATTCTAAATTTTGAATTAAAAAGTATTAGAAGTTGTGACTATCCAAATTGAGCAGTAAGGGCCAGAGGAGGGGAGTACTGAAAAGAGCAGGCCTAGCAAGGATACTTCTCACTTTCCTTTTCCTAACAAAGCTGATCTGGGAGAGCACGCTCTGTGTCTGCAGTCAAAACTGAGTCCAGAATTAGCCCATAGACCATGCAGGGCT
This sequence comes from Orientallactaga sibirica, assembly GCA_036365145.1. Lineage (NCBI taxonomy): Eukaryota > Metazoa > Chordata > Mammalia > Rodentia > Dipodidae > Orientallactaga > Orientallactaga sibirica. The sequence goes on along the minus strand of JAEOAD010000031.1, from coordinate 2,529,566 downwards.
CCAGCTATAGCCGGGCCGTCCCTTCTCACCCTTACCAAGCAGATGTGCACGCATGTTCAACACAGGTACAATCTGTCCTGTCCTGGATGCCAGTGCCTTGGATGTGGAGCTGAGAAAATCATGTCCGTGCTCATCACCTCCTGGGACATCAAGACTTGGCTTCTAGCTTTCCCAAAGGCACTGGTCCCCTCTGACTGGTATGACTTCCACTAACTCTAACCTTCTTTCTCTTCTGGGAGCTTTGCCCTTCTCCCTCTCCTTCAAAGAGTAAGCTCACAGAGATTGCTGTCCGCACGCTTCCCCTCAACTAGGCTTTTCTCGCCGTCAGGTGTAAACAGACATGAGCCCAAAAGAAGGCTGCCTATGTCTGCCTCTGGCCTGGGCAGAATGTGGGTCACCTGCTCTAGTTCACCAGGGCATGCCACTGAATTTTAGGGCAAAAGTTCAGACTGTCCAAATGTACTCATGTTGTTGATCTTTGTGAAGACACACCGAGACACATCCCAGTCGGAGGGTAGATTTCTCACTGTCATTAAAGATAGTAGTTACTGTTTTGGTTTTGTTATGAAATGGTTCTACATGAGCACAGAGGAACATAGATGTTGTAGTTTAGTTGTCCTCAGCTTCCATGATGCTTCGTATTTGTACGTTAACATTCCTAGAAAGATGACTGTTCACTTTTGACTTGTTTTTTAAAACCATGACTAGTGACATTTAAACGTTTCCCTAACCTAGCATATTCTTTCACCTTCTTTTACAAGGTCATTCCCAGTGACCCCTTCTGGGTGCCAACCACTGAAGAGGAGTACCTGCACTTTGGGGAGAAGGCGGATTCTGAGAACCAGGCCCGGAAGTACATGAATGCGGTGCGGAAGCGGAAGGGTCTCTATGTGGAAGAAAAGATTGTGGAGCATGCGGAAAAGCAGAGAACACTCAGTAAAAATAAGTAGCTAGTACTATTGATGAATTCTTTTCTTTTTTTCTTTTTAATAAATTAACATGTATCATCAAGGGTCCAATCTGGAGGTTTTTCTTTGGATATTTTATCTCTGTGTACTCACTTTAAATAAAGTTGATCTATATAAATATTTTAAAGATAATGTTGCAGAGTGTGTTTTCAAGATGCTTCTTCACTTGATTCTGGCTCAAGACAAGAAGCAACTATAAGTATGTAATGGAGTTATTAAACACTGTGCTGGGGATGTGATACCCACACCTCACATGGGGCACCCCCTGCCCTGCGCAGCCAATCTGCACTCACACTCTTTTGTCATTGTGGTGCCACATACCAAGCATGTCCTCCCTGTGGACATCACCATCTATCACAGCATTTAGCTCATTTGGAGAGAGCGCAGCTGTTTTTTGGTGAGGTAACCCAGTTCAGCCTACTGCTGATCCTCCTGGCAATGTCGTCCAGCAAAACAGGAGGAAGGTTCTATACACCTTTAGTCCACTGCTTCGTGCTTCTTGAGCAAATCCTACTCCTTCCAAGTGAGTGTGAGTGAGTGAAAGCTGTGCTGTGGCCTGGACCCCTTTCATTAAAAAGAGAAGGGTTTCCTTTTTGACCTTACTAAGAGCCAGTTAGTTTGGTGCATGGGGTCACTGCCATGATTATGCACAATTTTCCTGAGTCCTTTCAGCTGCCTCATTCAGAATTATCCTCATTTAAGAAACAAATGCAATTCAGTCAAAAATAGATCCTCTGATTTTTTTTATGGTACATATTAATCTTTATAGCCCCTTGTGAAGGATTCTTTATCATAGTATAAAATATAACACCCAGTGTTATTGAAATACTCCTAATAGGTTTTCTTAATAACCTACGTCATTCTTAATAGTGGTTGTAGACATTTTATCTTCAGTCTTCAGAGCCTTGGCATAGCTGGTCATGTCTAATTGACCTAGACTTTTGGGAAAGTGTGCCTAGATAATTAACTTTCTTTAAATTTAACTGATTGTGATGTCTCAATTAATTTAGGAGAATTATATCATATATTGGTTTAATTGGACACTTGGATAAGGAAAGCCAGCACATTGATTTGTAAATAATGTCAGTCTGCCAGCCGTGCTACGTTATGTTCTCTTGCCCTCTACATTTTATCAGGAAATTCTGCATTATAAGAGAAGAGGGGTTGGGCAGATTTCTCAGTGGTTCAAGGTGCTTGCTCTGCAAGCCTGCCAACTGGAGTTCAGATCCCCAGCACCCACAAAGTGGGATGCTGAATGTGATGTGTCTGTAATCCCAGGGTGAAATTCTCTTATGTTGTGACCCCAGGACAGTGTCTGGTGCTGGAGAGAAGAGGGCAAGGGAGGCAACTTGCCCACGTGTGCTTTTTGTCTATCTATACATGGTCATCAATTGATCCTTGCACCTGTTAAAGTAAATAGGAATTAGTAAATACTTAAGTAGTAAAATAGCTGAAGTAGGAATGAGGACATTATTAAGGCCTGGTGAGGAGCCAAGGCTGCTCTCAGCCAGGCTCTGCTGTGCACGCCTCACCATGGCCCCTGCCTTCCCTTCCCAAGAGCAAGAGGGCCTTAAGACAGCCGTAGACAGCAGTCCACAGAGAGGTGCAGGGAACTGCAGTCATATGGACTAGCCTGTGCCTGGCTAGCTTGGGTCCAGCTGACTGGTGAATAGTAGAGGCCCTGCTCTAGCCAGTGAGTTGCCAAAAGCATTCAAGATGAACAGGAAAGGACCAGTACCTTCTGGGAACACAACAATGGCCTTCCAGGCAGGGTTGGTAGCTGAGCTGACCCTGCATGGCCTGGCTGGACACTGGGCGATGACAGATAGATCAGAGATGACATGAGAGCTGATCTGGAAGATCTCACCTTCACTTGTCCCATCCTACCTCCCAAAGCAAAGCGCGTCCCTTGCAAGATTCCTACCTGTGAAAAAGCAGAGAAGAGGGGTGTGGAGCTAGGAAGTCAGACTGCACCAGGACTATTGGCAAAGGACCTGAGAGGTGAGGAGAAATGCTTTAGTAAGTTGCTCCCTCCTCAGTAAAACTTTTGGATCCTGTATTTGAGTTATTCACATCCACAGTAGCCCTTGGTTTTCTACTGCTATCCAGAAAACGAGAGAGAGACTAGAAAACAGCGCCCTACTTTTCTATTAAGAAACTGCCTCAATTACAGACCCAGGGAGTTGAGTGAGTTTGACCTCCCCACGCCTGCATATGACTCTGGCTTGGAGAGTCAGTGCACTTGAGTTCCTTCCCTCATTGAGATAGAAATGTGACTCAGGCATCCGCTGAGTATTGATCTGGGGGCTTTTGAGAACCAATTTTTTTTTTGTTTTACATGATTGTACCAGCAGAAAATAAAAGATAGACTGCTGGTGAGCCTCCTAGTCACAGGAGTAGGCCCCATCAGAGCATCATGCTGAGCAGCCAGGAGAAACCAGTTTCTAGCAGCATCTGAATTCTAGGCCCTGGACATCACAACTAATGAGGCAACAAATCCCCCCTCCTCCCCCCACCACACACACTTTGTTATTTAAATCCGGTTGAGTTTGAATCACAAGTTATGGCAAATCCTGACCAATCCAGCACCTTGGATCATGTTCCCCTCTTATTTAGAGCCATCCAGTAGCTCCCTGAGTTCCCCTACCCTTACCTTGTCTGTCTCCTGTCCATCTTTCAAAGCTTGTCTCTCATGCAGCCTACATTAGGATGTCACCTTCCTTGTTGCTACCCAAATGTGAGTTTGGTGCCCATAATATTCATCTTATATGTGCCTAGCACACAATACACACACACATACACACATTTTTATTTATTTCTTTGAGAGACAGAGAATGGGCACGCCAGGGCCTCCAGCCGCTGCAAACAAACTCCAGACACATGTACCGCCTTGTGCATCTGGTTTATGTGAGTCCTAGGGAATTGAACCTGGGTCCTTTGGTGGCTTTGCAGACAAGCCAAAGATAAGCACCTTAATAGCTAAGTCATCTCTCCATCTCTCTGGCCCTCCTTTAGAGGTCTCTTGAAGTAAAGGTTTTTCTGTTGCTCTGTGCCTTACACACAGGTGCTCAGCAAACTTCACAGAAGTGTGCCTGACCTGAAGACTAGTAGACATTTAGTGAGGTAGCACAATGAAGGGCACGGGTCCCCCGGCTCCCATGCCAGGCCTCCTCCAGGATGCCACACAGTGAGAGGATTGCCGTAGGAAAGTAGAAATCTCACAGGGCTGTGGGTCTCTAAGTGCGCTCCTCTACCCTCAGTAACATTATCAACTGGAAGCTCGGTAAGAAATGCACGTTCTCAGCCCCAGCCTGGAACTCCCAAGTCAGATGAAGTCGGCGTGGCAAGCTGTCTTTTACGAGCTAGAGCTGCTATGGAGAGTCTCACACTGCCAGGTTTGAGCAACACTCCCATGAAGATCCCAATTTATATTCATTTCAAATTATACATTTTGCTTTTTGAAATTTGTAAATGTTTATTAATGTTAAGCAAAATTTTGCAGATATCATTTGGATAATTTTTTTTTTCACTTTTTAAGAGTTACAGAAATCCTTCAGCCTTCTGGATGTGTGTGCTGTTATTTTAGGATTGGGATTCCCAAACTAAAGGTGAAAGGACAGAACTAATAAAAAAAATCGTGTAAGTTGAAGAAGAACATGGCCATTGTGTGTGTTCTGGGTGGAAATGGACAGAGGAAGGAGGTACTTGCCTTTCAAACCCAGCAGAGGAAAGAAAGGGAGGAACGGAGCGTCCACAGCTCACAGATCTGGGACACTTATAAATGTGCTTTTAAGGGGAAAGGATTGGATCAAACTGAAAAAGGTTTGTTTGAACATTGGATTTAGCTGTTTTATTTTTTTTTTCATTTGCCCTAATTCAAAAAAAGAAAGAAATGACCTTATGAGATGCCTATCTGAGTTTCAGTCTCCTCTTTCTTTCTCCTTCCCTACCTCCCTCTCTAACTACCTCCCTCTCTTGTTCCTTCTGCCCCTCCCTCCCCCTTCTTCTTTCCCTCACTTTCCGCTCAGAAAGTGCCTACAGAAATCTGTGCTAAAAAACTTTTTTTGTTATATGTATCAGATGAGATCACTGAATATACACACTTCATTTTATAGGCCACCCTTTCCAAGACATCATTAATGAAAACAACTTCACTGTAGAAGAAGCCTGTTAGAGGTGAATTCATTTCGCCATTTTCAGAGGCTGTAGAGTATCTTTAAATTTGCCACGCACCACCCTTTAATCCTCCAAAATACGATTTTACATCTTAGGTGAAGTTTGATGCAGAAAAAGTGGTTTTCTTTGGTCAAACAGTTCTCTGAAAAGGGCAACGATACCCTCCAGTCTGAGACTCCTTAGTACTCTAGATTTTTCTGAGAATTAATTCCCTTCCGCCAAAAAGGTGGATCTATAAGTGAAATGCAGGGCATCTTCCTCCTGGGAGCTGAGCTGTCAGACTGATGGGATCACTGGACAGTACTAGCTTCTTCCTCCCACTGCCAAATATTTCAGAGGCTCTCGGGAGCCCCACGGAGGCTCACGACCAAGATCCCTCTCTGGACATGTTTGTGGGGTACTGCAGCCCTCCCAACCTGCTCCTTCTTCACTCTCACCTGTACCCCAGTCCTCTACTGCTCACCACTGTGTGTTTGAGTCACACAGCTGCCAAAGCTGTGTAAATAGATGTTTTGGTATGTGTATGTGTGTGCATACATGTGGACACATGCGTGCACATATATTTGGAGGTCAACATAGGACGTCTTTAATCATTGTGTGTGTCCAAGAGGGCAAATACAGGCACACGCATGGAAGTCAGAAGACAACTTTGGAACGTCAGTCCTCATCTTCCACCTTGTTTGAGACAGGATTTCCCTGCCGTACTCACCAGGCTAGCTGACCCACAAGCTTCTGGGAAGTTCTCCCATCTCTGCCTCCTATCTGCCATAGGTACATGCTGGCCAAAACATCCAGCTTTTACATGGGTTCTGAACTCAGGTTCTCAAACTTATGTAGCAAGCACTGAGCCATCTCCCCAGCCCATTGTTGGTTGAATGTCTGGTGTATTCAGTTCAGTCTGGCTTATTTTCAGTGATCAAAATATTGTGAGAACCTGCCATGTGAACTAAGGAAGAGGATTTTTGATTTCCAAAGCAGATGTAAATGGGGGTTTCAGCATCAGTTCTAAACAGCTCTGCCATGTCTGTAGCTACTGGCAAGAAGACTCCGCTGTTATTTTGTTAGATATTTTCACACATTGGCTAAATCACCATTGAGTCTAGCCATAAGGTATGTTTGGGCAGAAACTGATAACTACATGGCAATGAGGAAATGGATGAGAACTGCATGTCCCCTGGCCCCTGTGGATTCTGATCCCAACAAGCAGCTTTGAGGAGCAGCCCTGCCCAGTTACACAATATGTGCTTGTGTTGGTTTGAATCAGATGCCCCTCATAAACTCATGTGTTTTGAATGCTTGGTCCCAGGTGGTGGCAATTTGGGAGGTGGAAACTTCTGGAGGAGGTGTGTTTCTGAGAGTGGGCTTTGGGATGTTATAACACCTCCCCCTTGCCATAACTTGTCTCCCTGTCCTGCTGCTGTTTCCCACCTGCTGTGGCCGAGGTGATGTCCGGCCTCTGCCCATGCCATACTTTCCCTCCCCCCTCCCGCCATCATGAAACTTCCTCGAGACTATAAGCCAAAATAAAGTCTTACCTCCCATCAGCTGCTTTTGGTTGGGTATTTTGTTTCATGCTCCTAGCCCTGGAACACTCATGTTCTGACTAAGGAAAAGTGATGGCAGGTCTGGAAGGATTCCTTGGGAATTGGGAGAGGAGAAGCCTGGGGACTTCTGTAATGGACTGGGGGGAGGAGAATGGAACCCCCAGATCTCTGCAGCAGAGATCTATGCAGTCACTGTATTGAAACATGGGTTCCACCCCTGCTTGCAGGTCTTCCAGCCTCCACCTAAGTGCACATTGGTTCCACCTTCCAGTAACCTGCCATGCCTTACCTTCAGACTGCCCCTGCTGGTGGCAAAAAAAAAAAAAAAAAAAAAAAAAGAAAACACTGAGGCATAAATGATTTAAAAAGTTATTCCCTCATACAACTAGTATCAAGAGAAACATGAACTGTCCCTTCATTTCTTTTCTTTCATCAAGAAAATGAGCCGGGCGTAGTGGTGCACACCTTTAATCCCAGCACTTAGGAGGCAGAGGTAGGAGGATCACCGTGAGTTCAAGGCCATCCTGAGACATTGACATAGTGAGTTGCAGGTCGGCCTGGACTAGAGTGAAACCCTACCTCGAAAAACCAAAAAAAAAAAAAAAAAAAGAAGAAGAAGAAAAAAGAAAGAAAGAAAGAGAGAAAGAAGAAAGAAGAAAGAAAGAAAGAAAAAGAAAAAGAAAATGTAGTAAGAGAGCTGGAGGGATGGCTTAGCAATTAAGGCATTTGCCTACAAAGCTAATGGACCCAGGTTTGATTCCCCAGAACCCCTTTAGCCAGATGCACAAGGTCTGGAGTTTGTTTGCAGTAGCTAGAAGCCCTGGCGGGCCCATTCTCTCTCTCTCCCTCTTTCTCTAGCAAATAAACAAATAAAATATTTTTTTAAAAAGAAAATGTAGTAAGGATATTTTTCAGAATATTTTTTTACCCAGGCTAACGTCTAGTCCCAAGTCCAGGAGAGGCCCCTAGTTGCCTGGTTCTAACTGTTGGTTGGAATCTATTGTCCTGGTGTCCTGAATGATGGACAGTTAGATGAGAGATGCAGGGGGCATGACCACTAGAATGGCTGCCACACACAGTGTTACCTCACACTTTGCCAAGTGGCAACATCCAGATTCAGACCCAAGCCCCTCGAGTTCCTAAAGCAGGCCTCTAACTTCGCCCTCCATGGTACAGCCTTCTGGGACTCGAGGGAAAGGAGGGTTAGGGTGGGAAGTGTGAGTGGGGCAAGACCATTCTAACTGGGCACAGCACAGGAAAGCTGGTCTGTGAGGTCTGAGCACGCTTGGTGCCATTAGAGGTTTGGGACTAGACTGTGGTAGAGAAGGTGAGGTGTAAGAGAGAAAGGAGGAAGAAGGTAAGGAGTGGATGTTGACAGTGTTTGACTAGGAAGAGATTCCAGGATCGGCACTGCCAGGAGGAAATGGCCTATGGTCTCAGCCATAGCAGTGTTTCCCACCAATCATAAGCCGGGCTCTGGCCCTCACAGCACCTGCCGCACTGACGTGAACAGAGGAAGTAGGGAGACACCACAGGCCTGGACTGGCCATTGCCTTGCCCTTCCTCCCATAGAAGGCCACCAACATGGTTGGGTTTGAGGTTCTCCCATTATTGCTGAACTTTTCAGACAGGGTCAGGGTGCTTGCAGTGACCAGACATAGGCTACGGCTCCAGGGAAGGAGTTAACCATGATCTTCATAGGATAAACAGTATTTTCATTGATGAGTGAAAAGATTCGTTGTTTTTGTTTTGTTTTGTTTTGTTTTGTTTTGTTTTGTTTTGTTTTGTTTTTTCGAGGTAGAGTCTCACTTTGGCCCAGGCTGACCTGGAATTAACTATATAGTCTCAGGGTGCCCTCCAACTCACGGCAATCCTCCTACCTCTGCCTCCCCTCCCGAATGCTGGGATTAAAGGCATGTGCCACCAAGCCCGGCTAAAATTTGTATTTTTAAGACATGCAAATGAAAGTATTTGGAAGTAAACAGTGATGATGACCATAATTTACTTAAGAAAAAAAAAATCTTCCTCTCCACAGGACTTTTTTTTTAGTGGTTTAGTGATGGAACCCAGGACCTTGAAACATTCCAGGCAAGTGCTCTATCATGGAGCAAAGTCTTCCAGTCTCCAAAGGAACTCACTGTGTAACCTAGGCTGGGCTTCAACTCATGGTTCTCCTGCCTTGGCCTCCCAAGTGCTGGGATGACAGGCTGGTGTCACCCCACTGGTTCTTCTGTACTGAAGCTTTACACAGCGCAAACTAAATGCAGACCCCCAAAGACCCTGGAAATCTTCAGGCTCTTCATCTGGAAAAGAAAATGCTGCTCTGACTTGGAGGTCAAAGAAGAGCCGGGGTGACGTGGGACAGGCCAGCATCCCTGGAAGGGCCGGTGAGAGCTAGTACCTTCCTGTCTCTGCCTCCCCAGACCTCTGCACTGAGCTCATCTCGTTTCTTCTCTCACCATCTTCTGTGGCCCCCAAAGGGAAACTGAGGGGTTCTGGGAGATGCTCAAATGCTCATAAGAGCTGCAGAAGGGAATGCGGAATGAGAACCCAAGGAAATTACAACGTGCATGAGAGGGCCTCCATCTCTCTTCCTTTTTGTGGAGAAGAAATAGTGCCATCCTCGTTAGTATAGTGGTGAGTATCCCCGCCTGTCACGTGGGAGACTGGGGTTTGATAGGGAGGCAAGCAGCCCTTTTTGCCAGGTGTGATAGTACACGCCTTTAATCCCAGCACTCGGGAGGCAGAGGTAGAAGGACTGCTGTGAGTTCACGGCCACCTTGAGACTACAGAGTGAGTTCCAGGTCAGCCTGGGCTAAAGCGAGACCTTACCTCGAAAAAAACCAAAAAAAAAAGCAAAATGTCTATATTGTCTTCCCATGGGAGAGAATCCACTCTTCACAGGACCCCTCCCTAAATTGTCAACCCCACCTTTCCTCCATCTCACAGAATGTGACGGCCAGAGACTCCTGGATACGCAACTAGACATTACCCTGGGTAAAAATGTATTCACTTAAGAAATCCTCAACAATATCCTTACTTGAGCAACACGTTATAGTTGTAGCAGACATCACTGCTATTATTGTTCCTTCTGTCTTTGGAGGGTTCTGCGACTGCATAACGGCCACTTCCTCTTTAACTCAAGACTCGCCCTCACCTAGCTCGTTGCCTCTGTGGTCTTTCATTGAGTGAAACTAGCCCAAACTCTAAAATGTCAGCCTTTTAGTGACAACACGGAGGGGTGGCCTGCTACTTGACACCATCTGAGTCTCTGTTCTGCTGGTGAGCCCACCTGCTCAGGCCCACTCGCAACTGTGCCTGTGGTTTCTGGCTCTCTGCTTCCCTCAGGTGGAGCTTGTACCACTGCTCCCTTGTCCCTGCTTGGCCCACCACCTGCCCCATGTAGTCAATCTCCTGAGTGGAAATAGGCACCAGTTCCAGCTATCAGACCCTATCAGGAAAATTCCAGAAAAGTTAGAGTCCCAAACAAGGTGTGACTTATCTATCACAACTTCTAAACCTGTAGGTTGTAACCCCATAAGAGTCATGCAATGGAATGTGGAGGTCACAAAAAAACTTCACATCAGTAAAAGTTTTCTGGAAGCTTAGCCATGAAAATTGCTTCAAAATCAACCACATAACGAATCCCTGGTGCTTCTGACGGCACTCCCCTGTGTTGCACAGTATGACTTCACAGCAGCCTTCTTTCTGAGCATGCCACATGTGCACTTTGCACCTAGCATGGCATCATGTCACGTAATGCCTAAGAGTGCTGTCTGAAATCCCTCTGTTTGGATCAGAGATGATTGTATGTTATGAATTGCAGCATTGTTACTGTACAGATAAAATTGTCTGTTCTTGTAGAAACAATGTTTTTTGATAATGGAAAACAAAGACTTTTCATATTTTCCTGCCCTCATTCTTCAGCACGTAAGTATGTTTGTATTATATGGTGTTAGAATTTCCAGTTTTAAAATTGCTGTTTGAGTTGCTCATTTGAGTTTCATCAAAGAAAAAATCATTCAGTGAGTTTTAGCTTGGAATGAAGACAATGTTAACAATTTCTGAAAGGACCTTAAACATATTTCTGCAATTTGTGAAGCAGAATTCTCAGCATTGATGATTATAAAATCAAAATATATGGGTTGGGATTGGAGAGATAGCTTAGCAGTTAAGGTGCTTGCCTGCCAAGCCTAAGGACCCATGTTCAACTCTCCAGATCCCATATAAGCCAGGCGCACAAAGGTGAGGCAAGTGCAAGGTCACACATGCCCTCTAGGTGGTGCAAGTGCCTGGAGTTCAATTGCTTTGGCTGATGCCCTGGCAAGCCAATTCTCTCTTTCTCTTTCTAAAATAAAATAAAATGAAATTATATATATATATACATACACACACACACACACACACACACACACACATACACACACACACATATATATGTATATATGTTGGGAAGATGAGTCAGTGGATAAAGTACTGGTCATTCAAGCATGGGTTCAGAACTCCTGACCCAATGTGAAAAACCAGATGTTTTGACTGGCATTTGTAATTGGAATTATCCCCAGGGACAGAAGGGAGGTAGAGACAGGAGAATCTGCCAGAAGCTCAGAGCTTGCTGGCCTGGAAAATACAGCAGTGAGACTGCTTCAAAAGAGGTGGAAAGAGGGCTGGAGAGATGGCTTAGTGGTTAAGGCACTTGCCTGCAAAGCCTTAGGACCCAGGTTTGACTCCCCAGAACCCAGGTAAGCCAGATGCACATGATGGTGCATGCATCTGGAGTTCGTTTGCAGTGGCTAGAGGCCCTGACACACCCATATTCTCCCTCTCTTTCTCTATCTCCATCTCTCTCAATAAATAAGTAAAAAATAAAAAGAGATGGGAATGAGAGACTCCTAAAAGTTGTCCTCTGACTGCCACACACATTCACACACACTGTGACACATATGTGCCCCCCAACACAGTACACACACCAAAACAGTCTATTGATAGAAAAACATTGAAGATGCTCTTCTCTGTCTCACAGTATTAAAATACTGAGCCAAGGGTTAGTTCTTGTTGTAAAACAAACAAGTGCCTCCATCTCATTAAAATGCAAATTTTAGTGCATTTGTATGTGTATGTGTGTGTTTTTGTATATGTGTGTGGGAACACATGAGTGTGTGGGTGCCTGTGCACAGGTGGACACATGCATGTGGAAGCCAGAAATCAATGTCAGGTGTATTCCTACATCACTCTCCACCTTATTTTTTTTATTGTGAATTTTACTGTATGAGCATATTGCAAATTGGTCATATTCCCATTAGGTTATACTCTTATGTTCCCTCTCCCCTACCCTCATTGCCCTGGGGGCCCTTCTTAGTGAAATTATCAGTATTCACTGTGGGGTCATGAATGAACCAGTCAGTCTCTGTGATGGGGGGCAGTGCCTCAGGATACTTCTTTCTACCCTGTGGCTCTTATAATCTTTCCAACCCCTCTCCCCCAATGTCCCAGAGTCTTGAAGGACTTGTTATAGGTCTATTTTAGTGGTCAGCTCTCTGAACCCTCTAATCCTCAGTGTCTCCCTCCATCTCCCTGGAGGAGGTTGTCAGGTTATCAGTGAGAGCAGCACTCATATTTAATCTGCCACTTTCTCTGTAATGTTTCCTGAGCCCTGACAGATATGATAGAAATAACTCATCTCTTGCTAGGCAGTCGGCTTTGTTTACTTGTTGTTTCAGTGGATCTTGGGTCTCCATAAGATTCTACATCTGCAAAAGCAGTTTCTCTCACCAGGAGTGAGAACACCATGATCAAAGGGGACAAATGCATGCACTTAGAAGACTTTTAGAAAGGCATACCCTCTCTCTTTTTAGCTAAAGAATGGTGAGAGCTCCCCTCAAGAGTCTACATCCCAAGCATAGGCTTCAGACTTGGTGCTTTTACCAAGTATGAATTTGTTCCCACTGAGAGGGCCTCATATTCAGTCAGAGAGCATTTGATTATCCCCATGGCCTGTGTGCCACTATTGCACAAGTGTGGACATTTTGCTCATCTGGTTAATTTTGTAGCTTGGAGTATCCCCTGCTTGTTCATGGTGTTGGTGACCATGAAGACTAGCGAGCAAGGAACTGGTTTTCTTCTCGGTTCTGACACAATCTCTCTATGTCCTGCAACCACAGCCCATGCTGTCTTCAGCAGCAGAGTCTTTACCATTTGGAGCTACCCACCTTATTTTTTGAGATAGTGCCTCTCATTGATCCTGGAGCTCACCAATTTGGCTAGAATAGCTAGTTAGCAAGTCCTAAGAGTCAAGAGTCCCAGTGCTGAGATTACAAGTGCACATTGCCACACTCGGCTTTTATGTAGGTGCTGGGGATCTGACTTCAGGACCGCATACCTGGCAAGCACTTTACCCACTGAACCATCTCCCCAGCCCTTGAAACAAATTTCTTAATGATTTATTTTCAGTAAATTTTTATTTGCATACTCATTTCATACATCTATATGCCTGGGGCTGTGTAAAATTTTCAGACCAAAAGGGGTAGCAAGTGGAACAAGTGTAAGAAGCCCTGTTCTATATCATAAAGAACATATATAGAGAGGTTTCTCTCTAATTTGTTGGAGGGATAAAAGTAAAGAAAAGGTAGGGAGGAGAGGGAGGGGAGGAAAGTAGTACTTATTAAGTCCCTGGTATTTGTCTGGACTGGGTAATTATTTTCTTGACCTGGTTACAGCTGTATATATATCAAGTATATTACCTGACAAATGCACTTCATGCATGGCATTTCCTGGTGGAACTCCAAGGCAGGGGCTAGTGTTCATAGAGGAAGGACATAAGCATTTCAAGACTAGCTTGAGACTGAATAGTGTGGACGTGACAAGGGTGAGATTCAAATACAAGACACACAGAATCCTGCTTCCTCTAGGATAGCGATGGCATCAAGCAGACACACTTGCAAACGGAGGAGGAAGTAAATTTGTTCAACTCCTGTACTGCTTCCACAAGGAAGCAAGATGGGACCTATCAGGAGGCTTCATGCAGGGCCAGAGTTCCCTCAGGGAGATAGGACAAGCTCCTTCAGCTAATGTGGTGGCTTCTCCATGTCCAGCATTTGGAAATCAATGTTTGTCACCTCTAGGACCAGCCATTCGCTCCCAAGCAGTGGCCTAACTTGGGAGCAAATGAAACAAGTCTCCTGGAGAGGCAAGCAGCTTTGACCAGAGCTATACCCACCCATCTAGCTCCCTTGTGCCAGAGTCTCACAGTCCCAAATCTTCAGGGGGAATGTATCTTACACATGAACCCACCTAGCCACCCCACCCCCACCCCCACAAAGGCCATCATTTCTGACTGCAGTTCTTCTGTATTGCTTCCCCAGTAGGCTACATCCATCAGTCTTGGCTGCAGTGATGCCTTGGCCCTCATGCAGGTCATTAATACTAATTTTGAGGTACTTTATTAGTTGAGCAGACAAAAAGCAGGACTTGTATCATCATTATATTTGCATGTTTATGGTGCTTATAAGTTTAGTTATCTACAAATTTTCTAGCAATACTTGTGTCTGACTATGCTGAGCTGGGTTTTAATGCCAGCCATGAGAACCTGGACATTGTGCATAACTTCCTGGGCCTTCAGGGTCAGCACCTATAAGAATGTAAATGACAGCAGTTGCCAACATCTAGGTCAAATACTAGTGGTAGGGTTTAGTGAGATAATACACAGAGCTCTTAGCCCCATTCTAGCAAGTGCTCAGCCAGTGGGAGGGGAGCCAACTGTTAGCACTAGAACAGAAAAACCTCAGGCACGGTGATGGCTCAGTGATAGAGTGCTTGCCATGTGTGGTGGTCTGAATGTAAAAATGTCCCCCATCGCCTTATGTATTTGTGATTAAGCTTCATACTTAATCCCCAGCTGGTAGAGCCTCTGGGAAGGGGAACGTTGCTGGAGGAGGTGTGTTGTGGGGGCAGGCCTTCCTTAAGATTTATTAGTCCAGCCCCACTAACTATTCTAACACATGCTTTCCACTTCCTCTCTGCTGATGTGCAATGTGACACCCAGCTGTCTGCTCCTGCCATGCTTTCCCTGTCATGATGAAGCTTCCCCTCAAAGCTGTCAGCTGAAGCAAACCTTTTCCTTCCATTCTTTCCATAAGCTGCTTCTGGTCAGATGTTTTGTCATTGCCATGAGAAATTAACTGCTACACCATGCAGATGTGAGTATCCAGGTTCAAAACCCCAGCATCTACATTAAAAGCCTGCTGCTGTGATAGGCATTTGTAACCCTAGTCACATCAATAGGTGAGGAGGGAGGCAAGACAGGAGAATCCACTGGAAGCTTTGGGGCCAGCAAGCCTGGGGAAAACAGCAATGAACAACGTGAGACCCTGCCTCAAAGGATGTGGCAAGGGGAGGACAGACACCCAAAATGTCCTCTGCCACATATGCATCTGCACTTCCGCACATGAACACACACACACACACACACACACACACACACACACACACACACCATACACCAAAACAAGTAAAAACCACTTCCTTCTCATTTTCAGGCTGGTTTTCTTGCATACTCACCAACATTATGTGCACTGAAGTCCATTCTCACTCCAAGTACAAATAGATTTTTCAGTTGATTTTTCCCCTTCATTTCAGTTTGCTTATATATACCTCTCTTGGAAAGGGCTGGCATCTTTATTGATTTATTTCGATTGTGTCTTCTGAGTTTGGTTGAAACCTGAGAAAATTGCTCCTGCTCCACAGATCTCATGAATCCTTACTTGATAGTCTTTGTTCTCATGGGCAACATGATAGACAAGTGAGAAAGTGGCGGGTGGGGTTTGGAAATAGGATGTGCTGGTGGCTTTCCCATCACTACATGAACATGCTCAGTATTCCCAGTGGCCACATTCCACAAAATGTCTGAGAATTAATCACCAGATATACACACCAGCTAATGATGAAGTCACCTGCCACATATTTATTAATGGCCTACTGTGTCACACAGGCCCCTGAGCTTGCTGTGGATTGCGTAATTTTGATGTGGCTTTGTCCTACAGGGGTACGTGGCAAGAAGAAACGCCATGATGGACCCTTTTGTTCCCCACTAAGTGCTCTCTCTCTCTCTCTCTCTTTCTCTGCAGTTCAGAGCCCAAGGATCTGCCCTAAATCAGCCAAGTCCACCCTCTCCTCAGCTCTGTTTCCTAGGGCTCAGCTGGTGGGAAGCACTGGCAAGAGATGGGGTTAGGAGGTGAGAGAGGCTGGCAGTGACCCTCAGATTCCATCCTGTGCACTGATTCCATGTCACAGCTCCTGTCAGGTGACCCTGTTCTGATTCTAGGTACCACCTCTTCACCTTGACCCTAGCCCTTTAGGTAGCCAGGACCACTGTCAAATATTAGCTCTGGAGATGCATCTCCATTCTTGTTAGCATCCCTTAATACTGCCCATGCCTTAGTTAAGTAGCCCCAGTGATTAAGCTCCCTTTAGCTACTCCTTTAAGTGTGTCTGGCTGACAAAGCATCGTTTGCATAATTGTCCCTGATTGTAGAAAGTAAACACACTCCAATGCACGGGATGGCCCCAGGAGAAAGAATTCCCCAGTTCCACATGCCCAAGTGTTGAGATCACCTTCAAGATGGATCCTCTCCTCTCTCCAGCTTCACTCCTAAAAACATACTGGGCCAGGCTGCACCCAGTTGCATGTGTGCAAATTCACATTGATTCACATCTCTCATCACCCAAGATGAGAGTCCCAATTTCACAGCTGTGCACCCTGCCCTGCATGTTCAACGGGAAACATGGTTGCACTGGAGCTTCTGTAGGGCAATGAACCAAGTAGGAAGGCTGGAAAGCTCAGGGGTAGGGAATAGAAGCCTCCTTTGAAGTCCCACCAGAATTCACGCCTTGGGTTGTGAGCACCTCCCACTCCCAGGTTCATTTCTATAGCGTTACAAATATCTCCAGTGGGCATTTAGGAATGACCAATTATGCACACCAAGAGAAGGGTGGAGTTCTAAGAGAAGTCAGTGGCAGAGGGTTGCTTTTTTTCCCCACTTGGTCACCTGGGACAGCTTGGTGGAGAGGAGGTGGTATGTGGTGCACGAGAGTAGAACTCAGATGTGAAGAAGCATTATTGAGGGCAGCAGAGCCTGGAACAAAGCCTGGGGATGAGTTCTAAGGTGAAACTGGTTGTAGAATGATGCGGATCAAAATGTGGTACCCAAAGTCAGGCATAGGGGCGCACGCCTTTAATCCCAGCACTCGGGAGGGAGGCAGAGGTAGGAGGATCGCTGTGAGTTCAAGGCCAGCCTCGGACTACATAGTGAATTCCAGGTCAACCTGGGCTAGAACGAGAGACCTTATCTTGAAAAACAAAAAAGAAAAATAACGTGGTACCCAGACCAGTGGCTTCCGCATCACCTAAAAATGCACATGCAACTCCTGCAGCCCAGCCCAGGCTCACTAGGCTGAGAGAACCAAGTCGTCCAGTGTTCACAGTCTGGTTGGAGAGTCACTGGGGTAGAAAGAGTGCTTCTGAGGCGAGACTCAAAATGAGGAGACAAAGCCGGAAAGGCACATGGGGCAGGGCTCACAGCTGAAAAATGGGGACTGTCATCTTAGATGGCGAGAGGTGCGAATTGATGTGTGTGTACATGCGCACACCTGGATGTGGCCTAGGCAGGGATGTTTTTAGCTAGAGGGAGAGGGGTCATCAGGGAGGTGACCTCAGCAATGTGGACACTTGGGACTGGGTCATTCATTCTGTGTTGTCAAGGTCAGCGTGTGCATTGTAATGTTTAGTATCATCCCTGACCTCTACCTACAAGATCGCAGAGGCCAAAGGCAGTGGCTCAGACATTGTCACATATCCATTACCCTAAGTTCTCTATTTTGGCCATGACCATGGGCTTGAACATCTGATGATGGCTGTGAAATCAGCCATGCTTCTTTTATTTTTAATTTTTCTTTTTTCTTTTCCTCCCTTTTATTTATTTTTATTCATTAGGATCTCTACTATATGGACAGATCATGTGTTAGGTCCACTCCCTCATGTTAGCCTCTTATATATCCTTCCTTCCCTGACCCCATTCCACTGAAGGCCCTCCTCAGTGGGGTTACTGGTATTCACCATGGGATCATGAATACATCAGCCTGTCTCTGTGCAGGGACATGCCTCAGGATATTCCTTCTCATTCCATGGCTCTTACAATCTTTCTGCCCCCTCTTCTGCCATGGTCTCTGAGATTTGGGGTGGGGAGAGTGTTATAAGTCTACTTCAGTGTTGAGCTCTCTGCAACTTCTGGATTTCTGCTTTGATGAGTGTTGAGTGTCCTCAGTGTGTATTGCCATCTCCCCGGAGCAGGTTGTCAGGATAGCAGTGAGAGCAGCATTTGTGTTTAATTCATCACTTTGTCTGTGGTGTCTCCTGCACCCTCACAGGTGTGCTACAGGTGGTTCATCTCTTACTAGGCAATTGGCTGTCTTTTCTTGTCATAATGGTGAGTTTTGGTGCTCCCTGATTTTTGCTGACACCTATAAAAACAAACAAACAAAAACAATTCTCCAGCAAAGAATGAGAGCAACAGGGATTAAAGGGGATAAACATAATTGACTGAGAGACATTTTGATGGGTGCAGTCACTCTTTTTTTTTTTTTTTTTGAGGCAAGCCCAACAGACTGGCCATTTTTATGAGAGACAGCGAGAATAAGAAAGAGAGAAAGAGAGAGAGAAAGAATTGGCATGCCAGGGCTTCCAGCCACTGTAATTGAACTCCAGACATGTGAGCCACTTTGTGTGCATGTGTGACCTTATGCATTCATCACCTGTGTGTCTGCCTTGTGTGGGATCTGGGGAGTTGAACATGGGTCCTGAGGCTTTGTAGGCACGCGTGTTAACTGCTAAACCATCTCTCCAGCCCTGTATTCACTCTTTCTGAGCAAAGACTAGAGGGAGCTTCTCTCTGGAGAGTCTGTGACCATTATACCCATGGGATTCTGACTTGATTCTGGTACCAGTTATGAGTTCTTTCCCACCGAGCAGTCCTCTTACCCAACTAGAAAGCCACTGATTACCCACATAGGCTGTATGCCACTATTGCACAAGTAAGTGTGTACATCTTCTCTAGCTGGTTGATTTTGTAGCTAGCAGGATCCCCTGTTTGTTCACACTGTGGGTGGCCATTATCCACCAGCACCTCATATAGCACTTTCCAGCACTATGAGGGCTGTCAGCCATGCTTCTTGGCAGGTCTGAGACTAGAAGATCACTTAGCATTCTCCTCTCTTCTTTGTCAGATCCTGGATGGTGGCTGAGTCATCAGAAAAGTCATTAACTCTACAAGACCACAGGGCATCAATCTATACATGAGCTGAACTGGCTCGATTATCAGTGTTGGTAGCTCCTGGGCCACGTTCTCAAGCTCTGCATGGTTACATATTTGTCCTTGAGATAGCTCCACTGTGGTGGTGAATGTGTTCTTACTCACTCTCATGTGATGTTCTATGAATTTCCATGGTGAAGCTGGAAAGGAGTTAGCCTTTCTCACCACCATCAGCCTAGCTGGGAGCTGATGAGTAGTTAACAGGTGGAGCCTGATACGAGTGTGACTTCTGGGGAATATGGTTGTGTTGGGGATTCCCGAGGACAGGATGGAAGATCTGAGATCTCAGGGGTAGAAGCCTCCCTGTGAAGACCTTCTAGCATTTGTGCTTTGGACTGTGAGTACCTCCTGCCTCCAGGTCAATTCCCAGATTTTTAAAAATATTTTATTTTTATTTATTTATTTGAGAGAGAGAGAGACAGAAATAGGCAGAGAGAGAGAGAGAGAATGGGCATGCCAGGGCCTCCAACCACTGCAAATGAACTCCAGATGCATGTGCCCCTTGTGCATCTGGCTTATGTGGGTCCTGGGGAGTCGAACCTGGGTCTTTGGCTTTTTGCAGGCAAGTACCTTAATTGCTAAGCCATCTCTCCAGCCCTGGTTCCCAGATTTTTACATGTATCTCAAGTAAGAGTATTCAGGGATGACCAATTATGTTAAATCTTACTGTAAGGTCATAGATACTGTCCCTTCAAGAGGACAGATGTTAGTCCTATGGAGGCAAAGTAGACACATGCTTCTGCAGTTCCTTCTGACCCAGGTTTAGCAAGAGAATAAAGCTGGCAGCCTGGGCAGAACAGCAAGACCAGATAATACTCTGATTATAACTTTGTAACCTGTCCTGTGTCCTCTCTTAGCCCCAGCGCTATTAACCCAATTCACATCCACGCTGTCGCAAGGCCTTATCTCCAGTTAGAGACTTCTCCCCTTCAATAGTTATTAAAGTAAGAATTTCCTTTGTCCCGAGGGCTCCTGCCATTGACTGTCTTTTTTTATATATTCTTTTTAAAAAAAAAAAACATTTACATTTTATTTATTTATTTGAGAGAGAGAAAGAGAGAGGGAGAGAATGAGTGTGCCAGGGATCCCAGCCACTGCAAATGAACTCCAGATGCATGTGCCCCCTTGTGCATCTGGCTTACGTGGGTCCTGGAGAATGGAACCAGGATCCTTTGGCTTTGCAAGCAAATGTCTTAACTGCTAAGCCATCTCTCCAGCCCTTGACTGTCTTAATCACCCACCATAGACTGGATGGTGTTAATGAAGAAATTCTACCTGACAATCTGTTTCAGAGCCATTCAAACCAGGTTAAAATCTTTAGCACTTACATGATAAAGTTCTAGAATGTTAAGGTGGAAATGTCCCTTAAAGAGCAACTTATCCCCAAACCATGTTTTATATACGGAGGCTAGATCTTTTGTTATCTTCAGGAACGCTGGGAGGAATGAACACCTCTTTTGAGACAGGGTCTCTCACTAGCCTGAGTTTGCCAATTAGGCTTAGAATGGCTAACCTGTGAGCTCCTGTCTCTGCCTCCTCAGTGCTGGGTTTACAAGCACATGCTGCCATGCCCTGAGCACAGTTACATGGGTACTGGGGATCAAACTCATGTCCTAATGCTTGCAACGCAAGCACTTTACCCACTGAGATCTGTCCCCAGCCCTGCACCTAGAGGTTTGTGCAGTCTGAAGCCCCCAGTATTGACAGAGTCCCTTTAAGAAAACAGGTACAACACCAACTGATAGCACACCTGCCAAGGCTCAGGGTCTGTTTTGGAGAGGGGGCTGGGAAGACTGTAAGAGCCACAGAGTGGGTAGGAACAACCTAAGGCACAGCTCCCCACAGAGACAGAGGCTGTAATTACCCCCCCAGTGATAACTGTACTGAGGAGGGCCCTCAGAAAAATGGGGACTGGGGGAGGGGACATACAACAACTTAGGTTAAAATTTTAATTAAAAAATAAAATAAGGAAAACAGAAAAAGAGTCTGGGCTGACCTTGGGAAAGGCCTGGGCAAGTGAACTCTGAGACTACTTCATTGGCTTCCCCAGTCATAGTCTTCCATGGGGCCGGTCCTGTGTCCCATTCTGATGTTGACGCTGGTGTTGCTGCTGGGAGGTAGAGTGCAGAGTCAGGCAGGCTGTCATCCGGGACCTTGTTCTTTGACTTCTACCTATGCCACCTCTGGAAGGTGACTTCAACTCATTGACCTGGGCCTCCTCTGCTGAAATTAAACTGGCCGTGCTTATTGCATCATTCATCTAAAGGCTCGCGGCTTCAAGCAGTCTTGGGAATGAATTCACAAGCACAAGGTCCTGAGTTTGTGGTTCCCAGCCCCGGAGAGAAGGACGAGAGAGTGAGAAGGAGAGAGAGACTATAAATGACCCTATTTTCCTCTTGTACGTGCAAGAACAAAAGCAAGGGCTTTACATGGCCAAGAAGGGGAGGAGAGAGAGAGAAGAAAGAGAGGGAAAGGAGGAAAGAAAGAAGAAAGATATAAAGGTCTTGTGATATTAAGGAGTTTCATGAGCTAAAGCTCCACTTCATTAAGTGTCATTTTTAACTTTTCTGCTTTTCTCCCCCACTTGGGGAAAGTACACTTAACCAGGGATTGGAAAATTCCTTTGCTTGTCTCAAGAGAGTTCTATGGCAATTGAGTGCTGTGCTGTGCTGTGCTGTTGGGCGAGAAAGAGGGCTGGGGGCCTGCAGCACTCCTGGTAGAGGCTTCCAGAAAGACGGGTAGAGGGACGAGACAGAAAGGAGGGTTAGGAACCCCATCTTCTTTTTCCTCTCTGCATTCACTTTGCCCCATACAGTGGAATTCTGATGTGAGCAAAGTACGTTATGGCATCCCTCTGCGTGTTGTCTCTTCTGAGGACTCCGTTCCTTTGTTCCAAAGGCCTGTTGTGACCCTACCCCTAGGGTCTTCCCTCTCTGCAGAGCCAATCTGGCCCTTCTCCCACCACAAGTACCTGAGAAGAACAATTTATAAGGAAGGAAGGTTTATTTTGTCTGACAGTTTCAGTTTGGAGTTGATTGGCTCTGTGGTTTTGGACCTGTGACAGCCCAGAATACCATAGTGGGAGCACATGGCTGAGAAGGCTAGTCACTTCCTGGCAGCCCAGAGGCAAAGAGAGAAAGGAAATGCTGGTGTCGATATGCCCCTCAAGAGCATGTACCCACTGGGTCCATCAACAGTCTGTCATGGGGGAGGAGGGATATAAAAGTAGAAGAGGGGCCGGTTGTGGTGGTGCACGCTTTAAATCCCAGCACCCGGGAGGCAGATGTTGGAGGATCACTGTGAGTTTGACGTCAGCTGGGGCTACAGCGAGACCCTGTCCAGAACGCCCTCCCCAAATAAAGGTAAAAGACGGGAGCTAAGGAGATGGTTAAGAGAACTTGTTGCACAAGCAGCAGAGCCTGAGACATCCTGAGTTCGATTGCTGAGTGTCCATGGAAGACATGGAGGTGTGGCCATGCACATCTGTATCCTCAGGCCCATGGGGGAAGACTGCAACGTCACCGGGACTTGCTGACCACAAAACAATAGTGAAAACAGCAGCTATGGATTGAGTGACAGCTGTCTCCAGGAAACAAGTCAAGCAGTGAAAAGAAGAAACTGGACATTCTCCTCTGGCCTGTACATGTGTCTTCTGGATGGGTACATCAGCATGCAAACATGCATACACTACCCACATATCACATCACATCACACAGAGCGCATGTGCACATGCACACACACACACACACACACACACACACACAAGGAACCAGTTGGAAAAAAAGAAGGGATTCTGTGGAAGGGGGTGGCAGAGGCGGCAAGAGAAGGTTAAGAGGGGTTATGATTAAAATACACTATAGGGGTGGAGAGATGGCTTAACAGTTAAGGCATTTGCCTGCAAAGCCAAAGGATCCTGGTTTGATTCTTCAGGACCCACATAAGCCAGATGTACAAGGGGCCTGCATGCATCTGGAGTTTGTTTGCAGTGGCTAGAGGCCCTGGCATGCCCATTCTCTCTCTCTCTCTCTCTCTGCCTCTTTCTCTCAAATAAATAAATTTTAAATAAATGGTTTTTTAAAAAATACACTTATATGTGTATGAAAATTGTCAAGAGTTTTAGAAAAAAAGCATGCTTCCAAGGACCTAACTTCCTCCTATTAGGCCCCACTTCCTAAGGGTTCCCCCATCTCCCAACAGCACCACTGGCTGGCACCAAACCTTTGACACCTGAACTTTTGGGAACATTCAAGATCCAAAGTATTGCATCACCGAGGCAGGGCTACTGGTACTGTCTGGCATCTTGGGGTTTTAGGCTCCTTCCTTAGGGCAAACAAAGAATTGGATGTCCCAGAACAGACAGACAGACAGACAGACAGAAACAAGTTCGGAGATGCAGAGGAAACAAAGGTAACTGGTTATTATCAACCAAACTTCCTGATGGGATAGGAGGGGTCCCCAAGGGGCTTCGGGATCTGGGTTTTATATTTGGCTCTTCGCTCCCCTTTTGCAAAGGATGGATCCAGTTTCTCATCTTCTTATTGGCCCTTCTTGTCCAGGCGCTGCTTCGTTTGTGCAATGAGTGTGTTTCCATCCATGCCATCTGTTGTATGTTTCTGGGTCTGATTGATCCCCTCCCTTCTGCACCCTGGTGGAGGGGGAAGCCTCCCTCACCTCCTTCGAGTAGCCAGCTCCTCTAATTCCCAGATGTCCCCAGCAAAGCAGCAGGGTAAAGTGCCCTGTTGGCACCTGGCCATTCACCCCGGAGCGCTGATGCTGGCGGCGCCACTGTAGTCGCGGTAGTCAGGGCCAGGCTTTGGCACCCCAGTGGCATCTGCTAGCCCTCTTCACAGGGCACCGAGCTGGGCCAGGTATGATTGCTGCCTGCCTGGAGCTGCTGGGAGCTCTGTGGTCTGGACACAATCACAGAGCAATCGCGAGTGTGGATCTTCAGCACGGCCATCCAGTCCCCAAGCACATATCATTGACACTTAAGAGTTTGATATAAAGGAAACTGACAAATCATTGAATTCATTCTCAAGTGCCTTAACCTTTTGGAAGACATTTGCATGTAAAACAGCTTTTGCGCTCCATCATCATTCATATGAACTCCTCCTGAGTGGTGCAGTATCGGACAGAACAAAATGCAGAACCTGGCTTTGTGGATGAACATAATTTGGAGAACTAGGAAAAGGGGGCCGGGCGGGAGGCCAAGCCCTGCCCAAGATGGAGGCCTGCTTCCACAATGCCTTCCCTTCCTAAGCTTCAGTCCCTCAGATTCTTCCAGGATCTTCCAGGCCTAACCCAGAGGGGCCAGGTGACAGGTGGTGGGCAGCAGAGTCAGGTGGCAGGCAGCAGGGCTGGGTGGCACATGGGGCATAGAAGCTGATCACCAATGCAGCCTGCCTGCTAACAAGGTGGATACTGGCTTCTTAGAAGCTGGTCCCAAGAACAGAGGAACAGAAAGGGGCCAGGGAAGGAAGACGCATGGAGGACGGCCAATGCACTAGCTTTTTATATAGCAACCCAAGTATGCACCTGAATAATTGCCTTGCCTCATCCCTCCCCAGCCAAACAACTGGGAGTGTTCTGAGCCTTCGCCTTAGCAGGATGTCAGCGATGGGTGGGCCACAGAAGAAGGTCATGTGGTGTGGCAAACCTACTCAAAACCATGCCATTTGCATTCCTGTTGTAAGTCTTTCAAACCAAATGAGCAGAAAGGCCTCTCGCTGATCCCTTCACTGAATAGAGTTCTCAGTCTTCCACCATTTTTCTGGGTCTTTTGTCTCTTCTTGTCTCTCTCTGCCATCCCCTTCCAAACTCAGCTCTAGACATATCTGAATCCATAGAGGTGCTTGCAAGAACAAAAGAATCTTTCTAGAATAAGATGTACCCTCTTTGGAAGACCATAGATGACAAAGACATTTTCCTTTTTTTTTTTTTTTTAAAAAATATTTTATTATTTATTTGAGAGAGAGAGAGAGAGATAGAAATACGCAGGTGGAGAGAGAGAGAGAGAGAGAGGGAATGGGTGCGCCAGGGCCTCCAGCCACTGCAAATGAACTCCAGATGCATGCACCCCCTTGTGCATCTGGCTTATGTGGGTCCTGGAGAATCGAGCCTCGAACCGGGGTCCTTAGGCTTCATAGGCAAGCGTTTAACTGCTAAGCCATCTCTCCAGCCCTTTTTTTTTTTAACTGAATTGTTATGGGAAACTGAGTCACACAGAGATGGTACCAGAGACAGAGAAGAGAATCAGAAAACTTATTAACAACCTGGAGAGATGGCTTAGCGGTTAAGACACTTGCCTGCAAAGCCTAAGGACTCCTGTTTGATTCTCCAGGTCCCACATAAGCCAGATGCACAGTGACGCAAGTGCACAAGGTCACACATGTGCACAAGGGACACATGTGTCTGGGGTTTTATTGTGCTGATTAGAGGCCCTGGTGCACCAATTCTCTCTCTCATTAAAAAAAAAGGCAGTCCATCCAGGCGTGGTGGTGTATGCCTTTAATCTCAGCACTCAGAGGCAGAGGTGAGAGGATTACTACAAATTTGAGGACACCCTGAGTCTACACAGTGAATTCCTGGTCAGCCTGAGCTAGAGTGAGACCCTACCTCGAAAAACCAAAAAAAAAAAAGAAAAGAAAAGAAAAGAAAAGAAAAGAAAAGAAAAAAGCAGTTTGTTAGGCTTGCCTCAAAAAAAAAAAAAAAAAAAAAAAAAAGAAGAAGAAGAAAATTTATTCACGTCAACACTGACTTGGGAAAATAACTTGCAAAGCCTGATAACTCAGAGGTTTTATAGACAGTATGGCAGGCAGTCTGACATCACCTTGAATTCTTTACACTATCGGTAGGTTACAGGTTTCTAAGGTTACATGATTTTGAGGCACAAACAGAAAATTCCTTAGCAATAAGTCACTGATAAAAAGGTAAATAAGGAGGAGACTCAGGGTTATGACGTCTCCCAGGTAAAGGCTTGTACAATAGAAACGTGTTTGAGTATCATCTAGGTCTGGCTTCTTTGTTAAATTTCTTCTACTACAGAATCATGAAATGGACCCTGAATGCCTTGCCTTGTATGTTATATTGAATATCAGTCACCAAGACAGCTGTTGACTCAGATTGCTAACAGACTCCTTGCTCTGCCTCCCCTCACAGATTTGCCTGTATTCCTACATCTTCCCACTTTCCCTCATCTGAGCCCTCCTTGTGTGTGTGCTGACCTGCCCTTCCTCAGGTGAATGTGTTATAGAGACACATACATCTCCCCCCTTTCTCCCAGTCCTCCCTAGCTCCTTTTCTTTTTAATGGAGCTTATGTTTTAGGACAGTTCAGATTTAAGAGAAAATGGAGGGCTGGAGAGTTGACTGAGTGGTTAAGGCGCATGCATGTGAAGCCTAAGGATCTAGTAGGTTTGATTCTCCAGGTCCCATGTAAGCCAGATGCACATGGTGGTGCATGTGTCTGGAGTTTGTTTGCAGTGGGCCCTGGCATGCCCATTCTCACCCTCTCACCCTCTCTGTCTCTAATAAATAAATAAATAATTAATTAAAAAAGAGAAAATTGAGCAGTGTTCTCAGAGAGCTCCCACATGTCTTCCTCTGCATCCTCACAACTGCCCCCCCATTATTATAAATACTTTACATATCAGCATAGCATCTTAACTAGAATAGGGCAACCAATACTAATACACTATTATTAACATGCTTAGTTTATTCAGATTTCTTTAGTTTGTGCCTGACGTCATATTTTCTATGTATGATCCCAACAGAACACCACATTGTTTAGCCATCCATCTTTCTTGAGCTCCTCTTGGCTCTGACAGTTCCTCAAACTCACCTTGTTGTTTTGTTTTTGTTTTTGTTTTTTTAAAAATATTTTATTATTTATTTATTTATTTGAGAGAGAGAGATACAGAAATAGACAGGTAGAGAGAGAGAGAGAGAGAGAGAGGGAGAGAATGGGCGCGCCAGGGCCTCCAGCCACTGCAAACAAACTCCAGATGCATGCACCCCCTTGTGCATCTGGCTTACGTGGGTCCTGGAGAATCGAGCCTCGAACCGGGGTCCTTAGGCTTCATAGGCAAGCATTTAACCGCTAAGCCATCTCTCCAGCCCTGTTTTTTTTTTTTTAAATATTTCTATTTATTTATTTGCAAGTAGACAGAGAGGCAGAGAGAAGAGAGACACACAGAAAGAATGGGCACACCAGGGCCTCTAGCCACTACAAATGAACTCAAGATGCATGTGCCGCTTTGTGCATCTGGCCTTATGTGGGTCCTGGGGAATCACCCAAGTTGGTAAGCTTTGCAGGCAAGAGCATTAACCACTAAGCCATCTGTCCAGCCCCGTCACCTTGTCTTTGATGGCTTTGTCAGGGTGAAGGTACTGGCTAGCTGTTTTGTGGGTTGCCCCTCTATTGGAATGTATCTGATATTTTTTCGAGATCAGTGAAATTGTAGGGCGTTTTTTTTTAATGTCACGGGAGTGCATGTCACTTTCATCATGTCACACTGATGGAACACGTCATCAGCATGATTTATGAGTGGACCTTGTAACCTGGCTGAGGTGGTCTTCACTTAGCTGTAGAGTTCCTCCATGTCTCCTCTTTCTATGCTGAACTCTTGGAAGGAAGTCGCTACACTGGTTTGCAGTGATGGTGGGGAGTGATGCTCTCCCTCCTTGAAGATGCAGCAACCGCAGAAATGATTATGCAACTTATTCAGTCATTTATTTATATCTGCATAGACCTGTGGATATTGGTGGTATGCTTGGGTTTATAATTTACTTTATTGTTCAAAATAGTCTGATTTGGCCATGAGGACTTTTTCAATTAGCCCTTAGCCCACCCACCCCCCTTTTTTTTAATTTGAGGGAGACAGAGAGGAAGAGACAGATAGCAAATGGGTGCACCAGGGCCTCTCAGCTGTGGAAGAACTCCAGACACCTGCACCTCTTGTGAGCATGTGTGACATTGCATGCTTGTGTCACTTTGCATCTGGCTAAACATGGGACCTGGAGATTTGAACTGATGTTCTTAGGCTTTGCAGGCAGGCGCCTTAACCACTAAGCCATCTCTCCAGCCCCCTAATGCTCTTTTAATATACCTTGTGTGTGTGGTGTTTGTTTAATTTATACACAGGATGTATACGATGCATATGTGATGTGTGTGATATGTGATGTGTGTATGTGATACATGTGTGAGGTGTGACGTGGTATATATGAGGTTTCAGTTTGGGTGTGATGTGTGTTCATGGTGTGAATTGGTCTGTATGGTGTGTGTGAAGCATCCATCCTCACCTGCTTTCTTGGAGGCAGTAGTCAATGCTGTCTTTGTTTCCTCTCTACTCCTTGTTGTTCTTGGTCCTGTTCTCAAATCTCTTCTCACAAAGAACAAACTCCCCCTACTATAGGAGGGCCAAGTGTATGGAGTCCTCTCCCTGGATCACTTGGTCACAGCTAGTGTTCTTAGCTACACAGATGTGTTTTTAGGAGTCACTCTAGTCATCCTCTCAAGAGACACTATGAGTCTCATTTAATTTTTTAATTTTAATTTTAATTTTTTTTTTGAGGTAAGATCTCACTCTGGCCCAGGCTGACCTGGAATTAACTATGTCGTCTCAGGGTGGCCTCAAACTCACAGTAATCCTCCTACCTTTACCTCCTGAGTGCTGGGATTAAAGGCGTGTGCCACCACACCTGCCTATGAGTCTCATTTTATAGAGACTCCAGGCATTAAAGAATTGGATGGGGGGCTGGAGAGATGGTTTAGCGATTAAGGCACATGCCTGCAAAGCCTAAGGACCCCAGTTCGATTCTCCATAAACCAGATACACAAGGGGCGCATGCATCTGGAATTCATTTGCAGTGGCTAGAGGACCTGGTGCGCCCATTCTCACTCTCCCTCTGTCTCAAATAAATAAATAAATAAATTTAATTAAATTTAAAAAAAGAATTAGGCGGGAACCACAGGGTGAGGAAATGGAGAGACAGGTCAAGGAACTCTGGCCTTGTTCATGGGAGATGGAGACACCAGCCAACCTGGCATGAAGAAAGCCACTAACACCTCTCTAAGGAGGGCAGGCCTCCATGTCTTGACCATGTCCCCCTCGTTTCCAGCCCTCCTCCATGCTCCTCAGGCTCCTACAGCCTTTTAAGCAGCTTTAGCCTCCACCTGGATGGTGGAGAGCGGGCAACCAGGTAACTTCCACAATGTAAGCAGCGTCCATGTAAGGGGTTTTGCCACCCAGGCTGCTGTTAAATATCACCTGCCATCAGCAGGGAGGGGTGAACAGTGCTGAGTTCCAGCTACTCACCTCAGACTGCTTTGGGTGGATTTGCAATGACATTCAAGAAATGAAGGGCAGGGGGCATCTCATAAACCCAAACCACTTTATATTTAAATGCTCCAGTTGGGGTTTGTTTGTTTGTTTGTTTGTTTGTTTGTTTGTTTTTGAGGTAGGGTCTCACTCTAGCCCAGGCTGACCTGGAATTCACTCTGTATTCTTAGGGTGGCCTCGAACTCATGGCAATCCTCCTAGCCTCCTGACTGCTGGGATTTAAAGGCGTGCACTACCACACCCGGCCAGTTGGGGATTTTTTAAAGGACCCCCCCCCCTTTTTAAATACAATGCTCACTCTGAATTAGGCAGATTTTTTTTTCTTTTAAGGAGTCAGCTGCCTCTGGACTTTAGAACAGAAAGCTTATCTAGTCTCTGCACTTAAGCCTAAGGCTTCACCAACTCTTCTGTAGATGCAAAAAGGCCATGGGGTTGTAGGGGAAGAGTTCATGGCTGTACATTGTACACTGTTGC
This sequence comes from Orientallactaga sibirica, assembly GCA_036365145.1. Classification (NCBI taxonomy): domain Eukaryota; kingdom Metazoa; phylum Chordata; class Mammalia; order Rodentia; family Dipodidae; genus Orientallactaga; species Orientallactaga sibirica. Next base: position 2,499,703 of record JAEOAD010000031.1, on the reverse strand, counting down.
ACTAGATATATGGTCCAGACCACAGGCATGTGACAAAGGACTCCGTGAAAACCCAGAGTCGGGTCTTCTGATGGCCTTGGCCAGGGTGCTATCGGAGGCAAAGCCAGGGGAAGCCCTCTAGTCTCCCTCTCCGTGGCAGGGGACCCCTCTGGCCTGATACGGCCCTCATCCAGCCTGCACCAGGGCTCTGATCGCCTGCCAGGGGCTGCTCCATCCTCCTCAGAATTCCACCCCAGGAGGAGTGGACTGTGCTGGTCAGAGAAGGACCAGGCTGGGAATGGGAAGTGTGGGTGAGGTGCTGAGCCCAAAGGTCCAAACCCAGGAGCCTGGCTTGTTAAATGTGTGAATGAGGGCCCTCGGCCATCGCCCAGACAGTACTGTTCCGCGTTCTCCCCAGCCCCAGCCCCAGCCCCAGCCCCAGCAGTGGACCGGCCTTGGTGTGGCCCAAGTCTGATAGGAAGAAGAGCTCTAAGCTTTTGAAGCTTGGTGTAAGAATAGCAATTCCTTCTGCGATCCTTGTTCCATCACCCTGCTGCCTCTGACTCTGGGCCATGACTGACTGGTCCACATCGCCCCCAGGCGCTCTACTGAGTAACTTCAGCAACAAGGAGGGAGTCTGGGTGCCAGTGTGAAGTGCTTTGCCCGCATGGCATGCGTGATCTCGCTCAAACCCCGCAGCGCACCCAGAAGAAGGTGGAGTGATTATGCTCAATTTGCAGACGGCAAAACGGTGGCTTCAAAAGGTTTGTACGTTATAGATCCAAATTCCGACCTTGATTTGCCTAACACCAACTCCGTCCTTAGTCGGGGAACCTGGTCTCCTTTTTGGAGGGGTAAACTGAGTACGTTCTCATTCATTTCGAGTGATTCGAGGGTAATTCCAGTTCTCATCTGTCAGACTATGTTGATGAAGTGTGTATAAAAGTTATTTGTTGAGCCAGGTGTGGCAGCACATGCCAGGAATACCAGGACTTAGCAGGGCTGAGGCAGAAGGAGTTCAAGGTCAACCTGGGCTACATATCATAGAGAAATCTTATCACAAAACAAAAACACCCCAACTTGCCTGCTGGAAAGGAGGAGAGAACTATGTCCAGAGTTAATGCCACCCTCCCACTTTAGGGACTGCCATTCTTTCTTACGACATTTTGTGCTCACGAGTAGATCGTTGTGTGTACCTATGGTCGCTTCAACCCATTTTAATACCAGAACTCTCAGGGCAGCAGAAGCAGCGTTGGGCAGGTCCAACTTTCTCCACCTTTCAGGCTTGACACTCACAAGCTGGTGGGCGATTGACTCCACTGGCCAACCTGTTAAACCTTGACTGGCCTGGACATCTTTCCTCCGAACCCATCTTCCAGATCAATCCTTCCTCCTCAACTGCTCCCTACTCCCTTGCGTAGCAATTTTCTCCAAATTGAAACATTCATTCCTGGATGGAGGATGGAGGCTCAGAAGACTCAGGCAGCTAAGAAGGTCAGAAAGTTGCAAGACTCACAAGGATTCCCTGCTCTTCCCCCACTAAGGGAATATATAAATAGCCAACGGTTGCTAAGGAGGGACAGACTTAAGCAGAACTGCTTGCCAGTTGTGAAGAGAGCTCCAGGGATGCAGCTTTTTCACCCATACTGGGCTGGGCTGGGCTGGCTTTCGGTGATACAGTTGTCCATGTTCCTGTAAGTAGCCGTGTGAACCCACTGGCTCAACTGGCACTTTTTTTTTTTTTAATATTTTATTATTTATTTATTTATTTGAGAGAGAGAGATACAGAAATAGGCAGGTAGAGAGAGAGAGAGAGAGACAGAGAGAGAGAGAGAGGGAGAGAATGAGTGTGCCAGGGCCTCCAGCCACTGCAAACAAACTCCAGATGCGTGCACCCCCTTGTGCATCTGGCTTACGTGGGTCCTGGAGAATCAAGCCTTGAACCGGGGTCCTTAGGCTTCATAGGCAAGCGTTTAACTGCTAAGCCATCTCTCCAGCCCGGCACTGTTTTTTTAGTCCATCATTGGTGCCCATCTGGAATGAAGAGATGTCTGCTCACATCTCAGGCAAAGCCACACACACACCCTTGTCCCCCTCCCCCCACTCTCCAGCAGTATGGATCTGTCCCCTCTTCTCTAGTCCCATGACAAGTCTGGGTTCAGGCTTTCCTTCCTGCACAGATGTCAACCACAATGGTGGCTGTCACCCATGGCCCACTGCCCTCCACCCATCCTACAGATTTATAGCTCTTTCTGGCTTGGTGTCTGCCAGGGTCCATCCCACTCTTTATAGTTCCATGATCCCAGCTCCACAGCCCTTCCCAATCTATCCATCCTGCTCAGCCTCAACTTGTACCACTCCTCCATGGTCAGGCCAAGTTCAGGGAGCCCTACATGATCTTTGCTCCTATGTCTGTCTGCCTGGTTCACCTTCTGGAACCCACTTCAGGTGATCCCCTTCAAGAAGGTCTGTGCCCAGCAGCCAGAGTTACAGGTTTCTCCTTGAGTCTCTACCCAGCACTCCTTGTGCCTTCTATGTCCCCACAAGGCCTAGTGCCTCCTCAGGCCTGGAGAGGGATTGATGCGGTAAGAGCCAGGTGAATGAAGAGTCGTCACCACACCCTCAGTGATGGACGCTGATTCACAAAGCTATCTAGAGGTCTGGTTGGACCCTACTCATGATCCCTCTGTCCTACAGTTCCCCAGGGCCATCTTTGGTGTTCTACCTTCTGGTCACTTTCATGTCCCAAGTGTGCAGGTGACCCTGAGCAGCCAGGAGGAAGAAACACAGGTGAGTGCCGTTATAATAATGGGAGGCAGGTGTGTGTGTTCTCTAAGGCTCTAGATCAGAATCAGGAAGGATCCTAAACTGGTTGCCTCTATTCCTACCTTACTCCTGGGAATCTCCACCCCACCCCTCACCAACACTCAAAGAATTAAGCTTGATATGCACCCCTTACTCAGATACAGAGGGGATCAGAGTGCTTTTCACTCACATTGGGTGAGAAAACATTGGCCATGTTCAAAATGAAAGAAAAATGCATTTTTTGTGCATCTTCAGTCACAACCACATAGCACCACAGGATCATTGGATTAGTGTCACAGGGCCAGAAAGTTTGCAGCCTTCACAGAGAATTCTTCTTATAATAAATTGTTTACTATTGCTAGTTTTCAGAGAGAGAGAGAGAGAGAGAGAAAGACTGATGGAGCCTTTTGTGGCTCTGGATGGGCTTAGCTTATAGGTCAGAGTGCCTGATGTTCAATGATCACTAAAACTCCCCAAGCCAGTGGCTCTCAAGTTCTGGTCTTATGACTCATGAAGAATGACAAGTTCAGATTTAGCAGAAGAGTAGGTTCAACAAAGGTGTATCAGAAGGTAAAGCAGAAAATGAAAGTAAGGCAGAAAGTGAAAGTAAAGATGACCTCCTAGTGACTGGGATGGGGGGATGTTTATATCCTTGGGGATGTAACCGAACTATCAAGTCCAGGTGGATTGGAATGTAAATTAGGCATCAAGTTTGGGTTGATTGGATTGGTTACTCTGAGTATATGTGAGGGACTCTGATAGGCTGATAGACAGGATTGGTTACTTTGTATAGTCCAGCTGACATCCTGTGGAGTCAGCAGAAGTCAGGGCTTTTTTGAATTTTAATTCTCAGACTGCTTTCTGGACTCATTATAAAATTTCTTTGCTCATTGGCTCTGTTGGACCAGATAGATACCTGTTTATTCTTTTTGGACCTATAAACCCTGACTAGCTGCCTACAAAATGAGGTTACCTTAGTCTTTTTTTTTTTTTTTGAGGGAGGGTCTCACTCTGGTGCAGGCTGACCTGGAATTCACTATGTAGTCTCAGGGTGGCCTCGAACTCACAGCAATCCTCCTACCTCTGCCTCCCGAGTGCTGGGATTAAAGGCGTGCGCCACGACGCCCCACAGAGGTTACCTTGTTCCTAATCCCTATGACAAATAACAGGACTTTACTGAATCTCAGCCCAGAGTTACGAGGAACACAACTGCTGGGGACAGGACACGGGGCCTGGCCTGATGGTGTGGGTAGAAATGTGAGGCTCATGGCATTAAAACAAACAAAGCCAATTTAGTAAAAGTCCTATCACTCAAGAGCCATCTGGGAAAATCCTGCCTCGAATGACTGAGTCCTTTCATTGTGGTGACAGTTATGTCTCGAGACAGTTATGATTTTTACCATCTTGGAAGAGAAGTGTTCCCCCTGGAAATGGAGTCCCTGAAGACAGAGCTGCATCAGATTTATCTTGGCATGGTCCGTGGTTTTCCATCCACTGTGCTAGTTACCATCCTAATATCTTTTCTCTTTCCTTACAAGCAGAACCTCTATATTATTGGGGTTTTCAGTAAAACCTACATTTCATTTTCATCTCCACGCATGAAATTACCAATGAAATCTAAGCTCAATTGGGGGAATGTTCCCTTAGATCCATCTGAAAGGACGGTGCAGATGATAGATGGTGGTATCTCATTTTGCCTTTGCCTCTTTATTCCCTCAGCTGACTAGACTTTAGATATGATGGTTTGAGTTGCATGGTCTTGAATAACTTGAATAACTTTAAGGATGGAATCCCGTTATGGTTTGAATCGTAAATGTCCTCCACAGGATCATGTGGGAAACACATGGTCATCAGCTGGGGCCATTATTGTAAGAGGTTGTGGACTCTCTTCTTCCCATATTTGGGACTATTGTCTAGGTAGCAGAAGTGGGTTGCTGGGGGTGGGACTTGGGAAGTAATAACCACTTCTGTCCCAGGACAAGCTTTCTGCTTCCGGATCTGCCGACCTGTGAACCAGCCATGCAGCAAACTGGCTACCATGGACCCAACCACTTCATCTGCCATAACTTCTCTGCCATCATGGACCTTACACTCCAGAACTGAGCCAAAGAAACCTCCCCTCCCCTCCCCTAAGTGGCTTCTGTCAGGTATTTTGTCCCAGCAGTGAGGAAGGTAATGAATAAAAAAAATTGATACCAAGAGTAGAGTGGGGCCATTTCTGTGATAAACCTGACCACATGACTCATTGGCTTGTGGAACCAGTTTGCAGGAAGAATGTGGACTAATTTGGAATTTCAAACTAGACAAGCCCTGGAATAGTGTTAACAAGCTCAAGGGGCCATTCTGGTGATAGCTTAGAAAACCAGAATGCCGATAGAAATCTGGACACGACTACAAGACTTCAGAGGGGAACAAGGACACTTTCAGGAACCATGCTAGAGGTGATGCATGTTACATTCTGGCAAATAATGTGACCATGCTCTGCTTGTGTTCTGAAAGTCTGAGTGAGGCTGACTTCAAAAGTAAGGGAGTGGGGCTGGAGAGATGGCTTAGCGGTTAAGGCGCCTGCCTGCTAAGCCTAAGAACATCAGTTCCAATCTCCAGGTCCCATGGTTAGCCAGATGCAAAGTGACGCAAGGACGCAATGCTGCACTTGCCCACAACGAGGCGCACACATCTGGATTTCATTCTCAGTGGCTGAGAGGCTGCTGGTGCGCCCATTCTCTATCTGTCTTCCTCTCTCTCTCTCTCTCTGTGTCTCTCTCCAAAAAAAAAAAAAATAAATTAAAAAGTAAGGGAGTGATAAGGGCTGGAGGGATGCCTTAGTGGTTAAAGCGTTTGCCTGCAAAACCAAAGGACCCAGGTTCAATTCTTCAGGACCCACTTTAGCCAGATGCACAAGGGGGCACCCGTGTCTGGAGTTTGTTTGCAGTGGCTGGAAGCCCTGGTGCACCCATTCTCTCTCTCTCTCTCTCTCTCTCTCTCTCTCTCTCTCTCCCTCTTTCTCTGTCAAATAAATAAACAAATGAATTTTTTTTTAAAAAAAGTAAAGGAGTGATTAATGGAACTTCAAGACAGCATTACATCCAAGCTGTAGCATGATTGTGGCTGGCTGTTTGTCGTCAGGATGAGAGTAAATGCAAAATGTGGAGCAGAAAGACTAAAAAAAAAAAAAAACATGTGGGCTGGAGAGATGGCTTAGCAGTTAAGGTGCCTGCCTGCCAAGCCTAAGAATGCCTGTTCGATTCTCCAAGTCCCACATTTAGCCAGATGCAAAAAGTGATGCAAGGGTGCAATGTCACACTTGCCCACAAGGGGGCGTATGTGTCTGGAGTTTGTTCATAGCGGCTGAAATGGCCCTGGTGTGACCATTTTTTCTCTCTCTGTCTCTTCCTCTCTCTCTCTGTGTCTCTCTGTCTCTCTCTCTAAAACAAAAACAAACAAATAAAAAACATGCAAGCTGGGCATAGTGATGCACACCTTTAATCCCAGCACTCAGGAGGCCAAGGGAGGAGAACCACAATGAGTTTGAGGCCATCCTGGGACCAGAGAGTGAGTTCCAGGTCAGCCTGGGCTAGAGTAAGAACCTGCTTCGAAAAACAACAACAACAACAACAAAAAAGATGAGAAGCATGTAATTTGGCACAGAAAGGAGAGTGAGCATGGTTAATATTGCAGACAAGGCAGCTGTGAACAAAGTGGCTCTAAGTGCTAAAGAGATGAGTGCCATTAAAGAGAAACCTTCAGCACTTGGCACTGAGACAGTAGGAAAGTTACCTCAAGGGCAAGACTGCACCCATTTAAAGCTCTAGGGTGTAAAACTGCAAGCTCATTTGAAAACACTTTCATAGGAAAGGAGGGTGTCTGAACCAAGAATACCACAGTGCCCCATTTGAACAAGTCCACTTGGGGCAATGCTACCACAGTTTCAGCCACCTAGGCATGCAGAAGCCACCACAGCCTTGGTAAAAAGGAGCCAGGCTGCCACTTGAACTGGCAGAGTTATGGGATCCTGTGGGTTTGTGTCAAGGAACCAGGAAGAAAAAGAAAAGTTGGGGATACTTATAGGGAGGCTCTGAGGGGCCAAAGCATGAAGCAGCGAAAATGAAGCACACTTTACAGTGGGAGATGCCAGAGGCATGGAATGTCTGCTCAGAAAAGCTGCAGGCACTGAGTGGAGCTACACCAAAGAGAGGCTATACATGCTGCACGAATTAGAGCCAGAGGGGCAGAAGCTACCCAAGCATGTTGAAGGGTAGATGGTGTCACCGTTTGCCCTGGTTTGGGACAGGGTGCTGCAGGGACTAATATGTTCGAATCTTCCCGATCTTTTGGAATGGGAATGTTTACGCTATGATCTTGTATATTGGAAATTTGTGATTGTTGTTTATTTGTTTTATAGGGACTCCCAGTGAAAGAGTTTGTCTTGAGTCTCACAGGAGACCTTAGGCTTTTGATAAGTATTGAAACTGCAAAGAGTAGATTGTTAAGACTTCGCGGAATCTTGAAATGGGCTGAATACATTTTGCATCATGAGATGGCCCTGGATCTACTGGGGAAAGGAGCCGTTCTGCATGTGAAGTGCCCTCCCATAGGCTCATGTGTTTGAACACTTGGATCCCAGCTGGTTGCACTGTTTCGGGAGGTGGTAGAACTTTGGGGACTGTGGCCTGAGTAGCAGAAGTGCGTCCGTGGAGGTCGGGCCTTTCACATAATATCTGCTTCTGATTTTGACCTGAGCTTCCTGCTTGCTAGTCTGCCAACATATAAAGAACCCAGGCCACAAACTCCTGCCACCATGGCTGCCTCGCCTCCCCGCCCTCATGGCGGGCTGTTCACTCTGCAACCAAAAGCCACAATAACCCTCTCCTCCCCTGAGTTTTCTCTCGTATTTTGCCACAGCAACAAAGAAAGTGACTTTAAAAAGGCTGCCTGCTAAGAACATGGAAAGAAAAGCTAGGAGGTTTCTATTGAAATCAAAAAGCCACCTTGTCACCATTCCTTCCCTTGGGTTTTATGTTATGAGCATGAAAAAAAAATACTTTTATAGCTTATTAGATTTAAAACACTTCTTATAGCAGCCAAAAGTAATAGCTCAGTAATGTATAGATGATGGGTCTGATCTGGCAATGAGCCCTTCAGACTTTGAGAAGTGGAAGATTATCTTCCCAATGATCTAAATTCCTATACGGACTTCTCTCCATTTGTCTTATTTGTTTTGGTTTTCATGGTAGGGTTCCACTCTAGACCCGGCTGTCCTGGAATTCACTGTGTCATCTCAAGCTGGCCTCACACTCACAGCAATCCTCCTGCCTCTGCCTCCCAAGTGCTGGGGATTAAAGGCGTACGCCACCACGCTCGGCTTCTATTGTTCTTATTATGTTCCTCTAATCATTTCCAGCTTGTTCCTTCTGATCTGGTATTAGGACCTCGATTCTAGCCTTTGTACCCACATTAAAAAAAAAAAAAAACAGCTGGGGATGGTGGTGCATACATGTAATGCCGTACTGAGGAGGCCAGAGACAGGTGAATTTCGTGGGCTTGCTGGAGAATTCCAAGCCAGTGAAATATCCTGTCCCCACCCAAGGCAGACAGCCCTGGACAACTCCATCCAAGGTTGACCTCTGGCCTTCACCTGCAAGCACATGTATGTGCTTGTGCAACCACACACATGAACACACATACATACAAAACCTAACACCAGAGCTCTCTATGATTGTGTTAGGTTCAGACAAGCTTCAGTAAGCTGAGCTCTATTTATTTTGGCTGTTCAGAAACATCCTTATCCACTCTCAGTTTTGATAACATTTTTAAAATTAAAATTTAAAATTATTATTTATTTATTTATTTATTTTTATTTTTTTTTTTTTGACGTATGGGCTCACTCTAGCCCAGGCTGACCTGGAATTCACTATGCAGTCTCAGGGTGGCCTCAAACTCACAGTGATCCTCCTACCTCTGCCTCCCGAGTGCTGGGATTAAAGGCATGTACCATCACCCCAGGCTTGATAACATTTTTAAAAGTCAGTTTTCTGTAGATCTACCTTTAAATAGGCGAGAAGTTTGAATACTTCATTTCAGGTTTCTTAGTGCGTGAACACAAGGAGGTGAACATGTCATGAGGAGAGGACGCAGGTGTTCAGGCCGTCATTCCTGCTCGACAAACGAAGGGGACAGTGTCCTAGGTGGCCAGTTGGGATATGGTTCCTGGCAGTTGTGTGTCTGCCCTTGAGTTACTTGGCTCTACTGGGCCTTCTGTTGCTGTCTTTCCAGATGCCCAGGTACCCCTAAAATGGTCTTCTCCTTCCACGCTGGCATACTATTTCCTGTTCTGGCCCAGTGGAGCAGCAGGACCACACTCTTCCCTGGTCCCACAGCAGTAGAGCACTGTGGAGTGTCCCAGCCTGCAGAAGAGGTGCTGTGTGACCACCACCCAGGAGTGCCATGCAGGGGCCAGCACTGTGCACTGGGCAAGTTTGCTGATGCTCTGAGAGCTGAGTGGCTGGAATGACTGGGGAGTCAGATCTGAGTTCCAACTGGACTGGGCGGGTTAGAGCAGTGGCAACTTTGAGACACTCTTTGTTTCTACTAAAGAGAAGGGTCTGGAAAGAAAAAAAAAGTGAAAAAAAAAAAAACCCAAAAACAATGTAGGTACCTCGGGGAGGCAGAGGTAGGAGGATTGCTGTGAGTTTGAGGCCAGCTTAAGACTACATAGTGAATTCCAGGTCAGCCTGGGTTAGAGTGAGACCCTACCTCAAAAATGAAAGAATTAAACAAATGGAGAGAAGTCAGTATAGAAATTTCGTTTGCCTGCAAAACCAAAGGACCCAGGTTCAATTCTTCAGGACCCACTTTAGCCAGATGCACAAGGGGACACACATGTCTGGAGTTCATTTGCAGTGGCTGGAAGCCCTGGTGCACCCATTCTCTCTCTCTCTTTCTCCCTCTTTGTCAAATAAATAAACAAATGAATTTTTTTTTTTAAAAGTAAAGGAGTGATTAATGGGTAGATGGAACTTCAAGACAGCATTACATCCAAGCTGTAGCATGATTGTGGCTGGCTGTTTGTAGTCAGGATGAGAGTAAATGCAAAATGTGGAGCAGAAAGACTAAAAAAAAAAAATCCATGAGGGCTGGAGAGATGGCTTAGCGGTTAAGGCGCCTGCCTGCCAAGCCTAAGAATGCCTGTTCGATACTCCAGGTCCCACATTTAGCCAGATGCAAAAAGTGATGCAAGGGTGTAATGTCACACTTGCCCACAAGGGGGCGTATGTGTCTGGAGTTTGTTCATAGCGGCTGAAATGGCCCTGGCGTGACCATTTTTTCTCTCTCTGTCTCTTCCTCTCTCTCTCTGTGTCTCTCTGTCTCTCTCTCTAAAACAAAAACAAACAAACAAAAAACATGCAAGCTGGGCATAGTGATGCACACCTTTAATCCCAGCACTCAGGAGGCCAAGGGAGGAGAACCACAATGAGTTTGAGGCCATCCTGGGACCAGAGAGTGAGTTCCAGGTCAGCCTGGGCTAGAGTAAGAACCTGCTTCGAAAAACAACAACAACAACAACAAAAAAAAAAGATGAGAAGCATGTAATTTGGCACAGAAAGGAGAGTGAGCATGGTTAATATTGCAGACAAGGCAGCTGTGGACAAAGTGGCTCTAAGTGCTAAAGAGATGAGTGCCATTAAAGAGAAACCTTCAGCACTTGGCACTGAGAGAGTAGGAAAGTTACCTCAAGGGCAAGACTGCACCCATTTAAAGCTCTAGGGTGTAAAACTGCAAGCTCATTTGAAAACACTTTCATAGGAAAGGAGGGTGCCTGAACCGAGAATGCCACAGTGCCCCATTTGAACAAGTCCACTTGGGGCAATGCTACCACAGTTTCAGCCACTTAGGCATGCAGAAGCCACCACAGCCTTGGTAAAAAGGAGCCAGGCTGCCACTTGAACTGGCAGAGTTATGGGATCCTGTGGGTTTGTGTCAAGGAACCAGGAAGAAAAAGAAAAGTTGGGGATACTTATAGGGAGGCTCTGAGGGGCCAAAGCATGAAGCAGCGAAAATGAAACACACTTTACAGTGGGAGATGCCAGGGGCATGGAATGTCTGCTCAGAAAAGCTGCAGGCACTGAGTGGAGCTACACCAAAGAGAGGCTATATATGCTGCACGAATTAGAGCCAGAGGGGCAGAAGCTACCCAAACATGTTGAAGGGTAGATGGTGTCACCGTTTGCCCTGGTTCGGGACAGGGTGCTGCAGGGACTAATATGTTCGAATCTTCCCGATCTTTTGGAATGGGAATGTTTACGCTATGATCTTGTATATTGGAAATTTGTGATTGTTGTTTATTTGTTTTATAGGGACTCCCAGTGAAAGAGTTTGTCTTGAGTCTCACAGGAGACCTTAGGCTTTTGATAAGTATTGAAACTGCAAAGAGTAGATTGTTAAGACTTCGCGGAATCTTGAAATTGGCTGAATACATTTTGCATCATGAGATGGCCCTGGATCTACTGGGGAAAGGAACCGTTCTGCATGTGAAGTGCCCCTCCCATAGGCTCATGTGTTTGAACACTTGGATCCCAGCTGGTTGCACTGTTTCGGGAGGTGGTAGAACTTTGGGGACTGTGGCCTGAGTAGCAGAAGTGCGTCCGTGGAGGTCGGGCCTTTCACGTAATATCTCCTTCTGATTTTGACCTGAGCTTCCTGCTTGCTAGTCTGCCAACATATAAAGAACCCAGGCCACAAACTCCTGCCACCATGGCTGCCTCGCCTCCCCGCCCTCATGGCGGGCTGTTCACTCTGCAACCAAAAGCCACAATAACCCTCTCCTCCCCTGAGTTTTTCTCTCGTATTTTGCCACAGCAACAAAGAAAGTGACTTTAAAAAGGCTGCCTGCTAAGAACATGGAAAGAAAAGCTAGGAGGTTTCTATTGAAATCAAAACGCCACCTTGTCACCATTCCTTCCCTTGGGTTTTATGTTATGAGCATGAAAAAAAAAATACTTTTATAGCTTATTAGATTTAAAACACTTCTTATAGCAGCCAAAAGTAATAGCTCAGTAATGTATAGATGATGGGTCTGATCTGGCAATGAGCCCTTCAGACTTTGAGAAGTGGAAGATTATCTTCCCAATGATCTAAATTCCTATACGGACTTCTCTCCATTTGTCTTATTTGTTTTGGTTTTCATGGTAGGGTTCCACTCTAGACCCGGCTGTCCTGGAATTCACTGTGTCATCTCAAGCTGGCCTCACACTCACAGCAATCCTCCTGCCTCTGCCTCCCAAGAGCTGGGGATTAAAGGCGTACACCACCACGCTCGGCTTCTATTGTTCTTATTATGTGCCTCTAATCATTTCCAGCTTGTTCCTTCTGATCTGGTATTAGGACCTCGATTCTAGCCTTTGTACCCACATTAAAAAAAAAAAAAAAAACAGCTGGGGATGGTGGTGCATACATGTAATGCCGTACTGAGGAGGCCAGAGACAGGTGAATTTCGTGGGCTTGCTGGAGAATTCCAAGCCAGTGAAATATCCTGTCCCCCACCCAAGGCAGACAGCCCCTGGACAACTCCATCCAAGGTTGACCTCTGGCCTTCACCTGCAAGCACATGTATGTGCATGTGCAACCACACACATGAACACACATACATACAAAACCTAACACCAGAGCTCTCTATGATTGTGTTAGGTTCAGACAAGCTTCAGTAAGCTGAGCTCTATTTATTTTGGCTGTTCAGAAACATCCTTATCCACTCTCAGTTTTGATAACATTTTTAAAATTAAAATTTAAAATTATTATTTATTTATTTATTTATTTTTATTTTTTATTTTTTTTGACGTATGGGCTCACTCTAGCCCAGGCTGACCTGGAATTCACTATGCAGTCTCAGGGTGGCCTCAAACTCACAGTGATCCTCCTACCTCTGCCTCCCGAGTGCTGGGATTAAAGGCATGTACCATCACCCCAGGCTTGATAACATTTTTAAAAGTCAGTTTTCTGTAGATCTACCTTTAAATAGGCGAGAAGTTTGAATACTTCATTTCAGGTTTCTTAGTGCGTGAACACAAGGAGGTGAACATGTCATGAGGAGAGGACGCAGGTGTTCAGGCCGTCATTCCTGCTCGACAACGAAGGGGACAGTGTCCTAGGTGGCCAGTTGGGATATGGTTCCTGGCAGTTGTGTGTCTGCCCTTGAGTTACTTGGCTCTACTGGGCCTTCTGTTGCTGTCTTTCCAGATGCCCAGGTACCCCTAAAATGGTCTTCTCCTTCCACGCTGGCATACTATTTCCTGTTCTGGCCCAGTGGAGCAGCAGGACCACACTCTTCCCTGGTCCCACAGCAGTAGAGCACTGTGGAGTGTCCCAGCCTGCAGAAGAGGTGCTGTGTGACCACCACCCAGGAGTGCCATGCAGGGGCCAGCACTGTGCACTGGGCAAAGTTTGCTGATGCTCTGAGAGCTGAGTGGCTGGAATGACTGGGGAGTCAGATCTGAGTTCCAACTGGACTGGGCGGGTTAGAGCAGTGGCAACTTTGAGACACTCTTTGTTTCTACTAAAGAGAAGGGTCTGGAAAGAAAAAAAAAGTGAAAAAAAAAAAAACCCAAAAACAATGTAGGTACCTCGGGGAGGCAGAGGTAGGAGGATTGCTGTGAGTTTGAGGCCAGCTTAAGACTACATAGTGAATTCCAGGTCAGCCTGGGTTAGAGTGAGACCCTACCTCAAAAATGAAAGAATTAAACAAATGGAGAGAAGTCAGTATAGAAATTTAGACCACTGAGAACACAATCTTCCACTTCCCAAAGTCTGAGACGAATTCCAGGTCAGCCTGGGCTAGAGTGAGACCCTACCTCGAAAAACCAAAAAAAAAAAAAAAAGAGAGAGAGAGAGAGAACAAGGCACCTGGACAGCCCACTTTCCTATCCGACACAGGGACATGAGGGACCTTTGTGTTGTACAGGCAGAAACTGCAAGAGAGATAGGTTGAGAGAAGTCCGAGTTTGAGGCACAGGTTATAAATGTGCTCAGTCACTCTAACATGGTGTATGTGCCCCAGGCATCAGGCCAGTGGGACATGTGACCTCATTTATACAACCAGTGACTCATCAGTGCCACAGTGCTAGATTCTGATGGCTTCTAGTTGCCATTTCAGGAGCAAGGTTCTGAGGCCAGTGTGGAAGTCTGGGGACTGGAAGAGAAAGTTCTATCCACATGCATGTGAGCATAACACACACACACACACACACTCCAGAAGCAAGAAACTGCAGGGTTCAGAGCTGTCAAGCCTTTAGGGTCTTAGATAGCTGAATTCCCAGAGCTGTAACAGAGGCAGCCACCATTAAGGGTTGGAGAACCTAATGCCTATGCCCACCCATAAGGTACAAGGTTAGCTCCTTTCCAGAGCTGAGGAATCCTGACCTCCTAGGCCTACACAAGAGCCATAACAGTTTTTAAAAATCTATATTTTATTTATTTATTTGAGAGAGAGAGAGAGGCAGATAGAGAATGGGCATACCAGGGCCTCCCGTCACTACAAATGCACTCCAGGTGCATGGGCCACCTTGTGCATCTGGCTTACATGGGTCCTGGGGAATTGAACCTGGTTCATTAGGCTTTGCAGGCAAGAGCTTTAACAGCTAAGTCATCTCTCCAGCCCCAAGAGTTACAACACTTTTAACTCTAAGGACTCCAATGCCTGAGGCCTGCATGCCCACACTGGCTGTAACACTACAAGCCGCTTCTGCCTGCTTGCTCACTCCTGCCATGTCCAAAACAGACCTGCCAAAGACCAGCACCTGTAAAGCTTTTCCTTGCCTACCCTGGCTGGATTCTATCTGGGGAGAGCTGAAGGACCCCAGGCAGCTGACTGGCAACAATTTTACTTAATTTCAGGCCCGTGTCTTTGTGTTTGTTTCATTTTTAAAATATTTTTATGTATTTATTTACAGAGAGAGAGAGAGAATGAGCACAATGCATATATGTGTTGTGTGCACATATGCATGCAGGTTTGTATGTATGTGTATGCACATGTGTGTGCACGCATGTGGAGGCCAAAGATCAACATCTGGCATCTTAATCCCTCTCTACTTTACTCTTTGAGACAGGGCCTCTCAGTCATTCCACCAGTAAGCCCCAGGGACCCCCTTTTCCTACTTCCCCAGTGCTGGATTACAGGTGCAAGTTGTCCTGACTGGCTTTTACATGTTTGCCAGATTCTCATGCTTTCAGACCAAGCACTTTACCAACTAAGCCCTTTCCCCAGCAACCTTCTCCATGCCTCTAGACAGACTCTGGCTACTTAGCACAGGCTGGCTTTGAACTCATAATCCTCTTGCCTCAACCTCCTGAGGCATGCACCACCAGGCCTGGTTATTTTTTTAAAAAATATACTTTAATTTATTCATTTATTTATTTGACAGCAAGAGAGAGACAGAGAGAAAGAATGGGCATGCCAGGGCCTCCAAATGAACTCCAGACACATGCACCACCACGTGCACCTGGCTTATGTGCTTATGTGGGTACTGAGGAGTCGAATCTGGGTCCTTAACTTCACAGGCAAGTGTCTTAACTGCTAAGCCATCTCTCCAGCTCAGACTAAGTATTTATTTATTTGAGAGAGAGAGAGAGATACAGAAATAGGCACGAACTCCAGATGCATGCACCCCCTTGTGCATATGGCTTATGTGGGTCCTAGGGAGTCGAACCTGGGGTCCTTTGGCTTTGCAGGCAAATGCCTTAACTGCTAAGCCATCTCTCCAGCCCAGACTAAGTATTTTTAATATTATAATTGTTGCCTTCTGATGGACTCATGGTCTCTGAATTCCTCACGTGTCTGTTTATTTATTTATTTATTTATTTATTTATTTATTTATTTATGACAGAGAGAGGGAGAGACAGAGACAGAGAGTGAGAATGGGCACACTAGGGCCTCTAGCCACTGCAAACAAACTCCAGACACATGCACCTCCTTGTGCATCTGACTTACATGGAACCTGGAGATTCGAATCAGGGTCCTTAGGCTTCGCGGGCATGCACCTTAAGCACTAAGTCACATCTCCAGCCCCTGTTTTTTTTTAATTGTATTTATTTATTTATTTGACAGAGAGAAAGAGAGAGAGAGAATGGGCATGCTAGGGCCCCAGCTGTGACAAACTAACTCTAGATGTATGTACCACCTTGTGCATCTGGCTTACGTGGGTATTAGGAATCAAACCTGAGTCCTTTGGCTTTGCAGGCATGTTCCCTACCCACTAAGCCATCCCTCCAACCCCTGTTTTTTGTTTTATTTTTATTTTTATTGTTTTACAAACACAAAATCAGAGCTCTGTGTTTAAGGCTGCTGGCTGCACTCTGCTGGTTGAGACCCACCACGTCTGTTTCAGCTAGGTGGGATTACCCGGCATCTGTGTTCTGCCCACAGCAATCTAAGATGCTGAGACGATTCTGAGATCATGGTTTCTGATGGTCTCGTCCACTTTTCTGGGCAAGTTCTGCCCTTTGGAGTCCCCAACAGTTTTGCTCCCACCTCTGCAGGAGCTATTTCTTCTCAGCACCAAACCCTGGAGAACAGTTATTCTCTAAGTGTGGGTGACCCTTCTGGGCTCATGTGACATTTGAAGTAGAGCAGCATTCAGAGTTCAGAGTTGTGGTTTTTTTTTTTTTTTTTTTTTTTTTTTTTTTCCTGCAAAAATAATAATAATAAAATCTTCCATTCAAAGAAGCTGCTGCCTGGAAGATCATGAGCAGCCTGAATTTTTATTAAGAATCCAGCTATCGCCCCAGGGGAGTTCTGATCCCACACATTCTACAGAATCACCATCGCTTATTGTATCCAAAAAGGGAAAAGAAAGATTTGGCAGTATGTGAGCAGAGCCATAACTGGCTAAAGGGGGCTGTCATCTTTGTGGTCAGGCGTGAGCCCTGAAGGAGCCGACCTCTGGTGGGTGACAGATGAGTAGAGCTTAAGAACAAGCCTCAGGGACAAAAACACAGCACACTTAAAATGTCTGGCAAACATCACCGCACAAAGACCGTTATGGAGTGAGCAGGGCGGTGTGCTGCGCAAGGACTCTCCAGGCAGCCATCTGTGGTTAGCACATGCTCCTCACTGACCGTCTGCTTTTGGCTCCTTCCCAACCTTAAATAAATAAAGATGATTTACCATGGGAGGCAAGGGAGTTTCCCTTCATAAATCAAAAGTATAGAGTAATGGGAATACAATGAAAGGCGCATTGTCTGGGAAAGGAATGAACCCTGCCTGCTATCGTGGGAGGAGAGTCTGTTCTTATAGTTTGTTCTCCAGAAGGGTTTGAACCAGGGAGGGGGAGGTCTCCCTTCAACTTCATCTAGAATTCTTTCCCGCTCCTGTTAAAAGCAGTGTTGATCCGTGTGCGCAGTAATGATCCAGCTCAGGCTGTTGCGGTGTCATGACCCTCTTTGCAGCTGCACTTGAGTCCGTGTGTGTGTGTGTGTGTGTGTGTGTGTGTGTGTGTGTGTGTGTGTGTAGACAGACACAGAGAGAGAAAGATTATGTGATAAAGATAAGGTTTTCCACTGAGCCAACACTATCCAAAGCACATGCTATGATGACAGAAACATTCTGTCCTCCCTACTATCCAATACTGTAGCCGCCAGTCACACGTGGCTGTTGGGCCCTTGTGTGATGGAAGAACTGACTTCAAATCACATTTAAATTCGACGAGCTTTAACAGAAGTGGCCCCATGTGGTGGTGGCTACTGTAGAGGACAGTGCAGCTCCAGACCACAGGGCTGTTTGTGGGTTCACAGCCTTTACTCCCCACACATGCTCTGTCCTCTGCTCAGTGCAAGTTCTCTAGGCAGCCCCTAGGTACCATCTGAAAGCTTCCAGCTCTACAGAAGCCACAACTCACAGAGCCACGTGACAGAGAACTTCCAGTATTGTGGGGACAAAGGAAGTGCCAGGACAGGGCTCTGGTGCACCGTGGAAGTGCAGTAACGAATGTCTAAATGAGGATTCTATGGAAGGAGGGTAAGGACATTTGCGAGGGCTTCCCAAAAGAGATGGGATTTAGTGATGGGTTCAAGTCACGTATTTCTGAGATCCTGGACTTCTACACTTGTGAAGGAATGACTGGTCTTGGACTTCAAGCTTGAGTAAGCCTCAGCTTTATCTTCAATGTGGCTTTCCATCGATTCCTGGCAATCACATCCAAAGAAAGAGCCATCCCAGTTTTGGTATCCTCAAACTCCATTAACCTATCAATTACCAAGCATTCAATTAGCCAACAGGAAACACGTTTGCCATGATATATCAACGTTCCCACAAGTCTGTGGTAGTCATCCTAGGTACAGTTCCCTCATAAATCATAACTCAGGGAACACAGGTCCCCAGGTCCTCAAGAGCAGAGGAAAACAATGTGGGGGATGGACAGCTCAGGCTTTCTAGGAGGGTGTGGACAGGAAGCGCTTCTGAGCAGACTGGAGCTAGACTGTCTGAAGAGAAAGGCTTGTCTGTTCTCTTTGAATCAGATTTGATTAAAAAGCATAACTATAGGAATAAGCATTTGAAGGACATTTCATACACACATGTTTGTGTACTGCCTAGCGTTCTGACTTCCTAGCAAACGCTAACATTGTTTTGCTTGCAATGGAAGAGAGGATTCCTGTCAACTCCCCAACCCTCCTCCGGCCACAGCTCCCCTGTGCCCTCATCAGTAAAGCCTCCACAGACTCTCTCTAGCCTTCCTCTTTGCTTCAACCAAGCTTGGAGCACATTCTTGTCAGAACCCTTAGTTTTCTTTTCCTTTATCAGAGCTGGATGGGGTGAGTGAGTAAACAATGTAATTTGACATGAAAAAATAAAAAAGAGGATGCGACACTGAGAAGAAAGACTGGGACGTCATCGTTTTCAGAAGGCATAATGTCAGGCCTTATGTGATGCCAGAGGAACGTATTCAAAGATGCATCATTGATTCCTGTCAAGAAGAACTTCAAGAAAATTGTTAACAAGAACACAACATTCCTTTTGTAAATTCAATTAAAGTATTTTACTATAAGAGTATAAAATGCTTCAGAGATTACTAGAATCTTTTGGTTTTTAGTATGAAACATATATACAACTGAATATACACATATATACACATATATAATGTATTAAGAATATTCAAAATAAAATGAAAGAGCTCAGCATCTGGTTTAAGAAATATAAACTCATTAGAAAGAAAACAATATAACAATATGTAAGTACTGTTGAATGATATAAATAAACATTTGAATATATAAATATAGTATGCCTTATGTATGAAGGCTAAATGTTTTTTTTACAGTATGTGTATTTCTTTTTTTATTTTTATTTTTTATTGACAACTTCCTTAATTGTAGACAATATCCCATGGTACTTCCCTCCCTCCCCCCACTTTCCCCTTTGATTTTTCTTTTTTTAAAAAAAGATTTTATTTTTATTTATTTATTTATTAGAGACAGGGTGTGGGGAGAGAGTGAGAATGGGCACACCAGGGCCTTTAGCCACTGCAGATGAACTCCAGATGCATGTGCTAGCATGTGCATCTGGCTTACGTGGGACCTGGAGAATTGAACCGGGGTCCTTAGGCTTTGCAGGCATGGGCCTTAACTGCTAAGCCATCTCTCAAGTCCCCACTTTCCCCTTTGAAATTCCACTCTCCATCATATCCCTTCCCCCTCTCAATCAGTCTCTCTTTTAATTATGGTGGTCTTGTGTAGGTAGTTTCAGGCACTGCAAGGTCATGGATATCCAAAAGATGATTTTTCTTCATGAGGCATTTTATAGACTTAGTCTAATCATAATCTTAAAAAAATCTAAGAGTCACCGGGTGCGGTGGCACACGACTTTAATCCCAGCACTCAGGAGGCAGAGGTAGGAGGCTCGCTGAGAGTTCAAGGCCACCCTAAGACTACATACTGAATTCCAGGTTAGCCTGAGCTAGAGTGAGACCCTACCTTGAAAAACCAAAAAAAAAAAAAAAAAAAAAAAAAAAAAACCTGAGTTCGTTCATTAGAAATGTCAAAATAATTCACATTGTGTTTAAAAAAAATAAAAATTTATTTATTAGTAACAGACAGACAGAGAGAGAAAGAGGCAGAGAGAGAGAGAGAGAGATTGAGAGAGAGAGAGAGACTGGGTGCCCCAAGGCCTCCAGTCACTGCCACCTTGTGCATCTGGCTTACGTGGGTACTGGGGAATTGAGCCTTGAACCAGGATTCTTAGCCTTCACAGGCAAGCACTCAACCGCTAAGCCATCTCTCCAGCCCCTCAACATTGTATTTTAAAAGTAAAAGGAGGGCTGGAGATATGGCTCAGGTACTTACTTGTAAAGCCTGATGGCCCAGGTTCAATTGCCCACTAAAGACAGATGCACAAAGTGGCACATGCATCTGGAGTTTGTCTGCAGTGATAGGAGGCTCTGGTGTGCTTATAGTCATGCTCACTGTCTCTCTGTCTATGTCTCTGTCTCTCAAATAAACAAAATATTTTTTAAAAAAGCATTTATAATAAAACTATTAAACATTCAATAACATTTAAAAGATTAAAAAATATTTATGAAATTTACAAAATAAAACAAATACATATAGATCAAGGGAACAGAACAAAAGGCCCATAAATAAACTTGGTTAAATATAGCATGCAGTATTTCACACTTGAGGCCATGAAGGCCATTACGGGTCACTTGATAAGTGTTGCTGGGACACGTAGAGAGGAACGAGGATGAGCCCACTTACACAGCACGCTATCACTTCCTCGTGCTACACGTAGAGTTTGCAAATGCAGTGCATCCCTTCAGTGGCAGGACACAGGTACATGAACACCGGCCACAGAGTGGAATGCCAGGTGCTCTCACCAGCTAGAGCTCTGAGAAGACTTGGGAGAAGACCTCATCCCGGATTGCTGGGGATGGGGGTGGAGTCAAGACTTCTCAGAGGAAGCAAGCCCTGGAGTTCTTGAGAGATTATTTCTTCCTCTTCCTCAGGCACCAGAGATGGAAGAATGCAGCAAACCCATTCCTGACACCCAGGCACCAGTGAAGGAGACTGAGCAGCTCCAAGAGATCCAGGGAAAGTCCTGTGGCGAGGGAGAACTGGAGCAAGCAGGAAGGCTGGAGTGGGGGTGTGTTTCACTGCCCAGGAATCTACTCCAGGGCAATGTGTCATTGGCAGGGACATTGAGAAGAAGGAAGCAGAAGGAATGGAGTCAGGGTCCAGGGCAAATTTAACAACAGATTTACTAAGATTGGGAGATCTACATTTTGAGTGGTGAGTCAATGGAATGTACAGAACTCATTCTGATTATGACGGTTAATCTTGATTGGATTGAGAAACACCTAAGAGATGAGCCAAGAACACCTCTCCACGCATCCAGTAGGGCATTCCCTGATATTATTTAAAGGGGGAAGATTGGCCCTGAATGTGGGCAATTGAATCCCATAGGCCAGGGACCTGGGTGGAATAAATGGAGCAGAAGCAGCCCACCGTGACATACGTTCATTCTCCGATTCCAGGACGCCATGTTCCCCTTGCCTTGATGACTGAAACCATGAGCTAAAATAAACCCATCTCATTTTAAGTTGTTTGAGTACAGTGATGTGAAAACAAGCACATCCATTTTTAGAAAAATATGAAAGGCTATTTATTTATTTAAGCAAGAGAAAGAGGGAGAGAGAGAGAGAGAGAGAGAGAGAGAGAGAGAGAGAGAGAATGGGTGTCTCTCCAGCCCTTTAAAAATTATTTATTTATTTATTATGAAAAGCTTTTTTAAAATATATTTTACTGGCTGGGAAAATGGCTTAGCAGTTAAGGCGTTTGCCTGTGATGCCTAAGGACCCCAGTTCGATTTCCCCAGGACCCACTTAAGCCAGATGCACAAGGGGGAGCATATATCTGGAGTTCATTTGCAGTGGCTGGAGGCCCTGATGTGCCCATTCTCTCTTTCTCTCTATCTGCTTCTCTCTCACACTCTCTCCCTCTCAAATAGATAAATAAATAAATAATATAAAAATATTTTAAAAATATATTTTACTTCTTTCTTTATGAGGGAGAGAGTGTGAGAGAGAAGAAGAGAGAGAGAGAGAGAATGGGCACATCAGGGCCTCCAGCCACTGCAAACAAACTCCAGATGCATGTGCTACCTTGTGCACGTGGCTTACGTGGGTCCTGAGGAACTGAACCTGGGTCCTTTGGTTTTGCAAGCAAGTGTCTTAACTGCTAAGCCATCCTTCCAGTCCAAAAAGTTTTTTTTTTCCTTTTTAGTATAGAAGATAGGTAAAGTTAGTTTATTCCAGAGTAATATGAAACACCCTTAGGGACTTCTAGCCAAGATGACAGTCTTCTAAGCACACGTCAGCTCCCAGGGTAATATCAGGCAAGATCTGTGGGAGTCCAGGTCACGGAAGTCTTAGCAGACCTCCACTGAGAAGGCACAGAGGGGCACAGTTGGGAATCTAGTGGTTCCCACACTCTCAGGTAGCCCAGTAGACCCTCAGATTCCTCCCAGCTACCACTTGCCACAGACACCCGACTCCCTGACCAGAAGGTAGTGAGACCCGAGGAGATAAACCACCCCTTGAACCTCAGCCAAGGCCCAGAGGAAACCATAGAGGAAGTGGAGAGATGAGCAAGAGTGCTGCTTCCATAGTGAGCCTGACAATCAGCACAGGGGTGAACAGGACAGACGCTGAAGATACTTAGCACCTACTAAAGCAGAGATCCAGAGTGTCCTAAGAGCTCATCACTGAAGTGGACTTAAAACATACCACCAAAGTCCAGGGGATTTCGTGGAAGTGGGGGCAGAAAGATTGTAAGAGCCACAGGCTGGGACATCATGCCCAGAGGCCCTGCCTCCCCCCAGTAACTGACTGCTGCTCCCACAGTGCATAACCCACAACCTCATGGGAAATACCAGCCCCACTGAGGAGAGGCCCCTGCAGAATGGGGGCAGGGAGGAGGGAAAAGATGGTATGTTCTTTTTTTTTTTAAAGATTTTATTTTTATTTATTTATTAGAGACAGAGAGAGGGAAAGAGAGAGAGGGAGAGTGAGAATGGGCACACCAGGGCCTCTAGCCACTGCAAACAAACTCCAGACACATGCTCCCCCTTGTGAATCTGGCTTACGTGGGACCTGGAGAATTGACCTGGTGTCCTTAGGCTTTGCAGGCATGTGCCTTAACCGCTAAGCCATCTCTCTAGCCTGCTGTGTTCTTAACAACCAAAAAATAAAAGAAAAAAATTCCAAGAGTTAAAAGAAAGAAAGAAAAGAAACACCCTTAGAGTAAGAATGGACAATGGGCAGAAAAACCACTGTGCTGTCTAACATGCTCAGTATGTCTTTAAACTGGGAACATTACATTCTTAATGTCACAGGGGAAAGGTAATAAAAGTCTTTGTACCAAAATCCAGATGAAGTCTGTTATGTAATATTACATGAGTATTCAATAGTTTTGTTGAAATGTTCATTATAGGCAATCTTGGCCAAATGGCATAAGGGCATTCTGTACATCTCTGAACTCATCTGTAAGTTTAAAATAATTCCTAAGCCAAAGTTTTAAAGACTTAGGTAGAAGGTCAGTCACCAAAGAGGGACTACATGTAGGAAGTAGACACACATGTGATGTGGATAGCATCATTAAAAATATAGACGTCAGTCAGACCTGGTTTCTGATCCTGAGTGCACTGGCCACTGACTGCCATGATTGGAAATTCCTGTACTATTTCTGCGCAGTGTTCTCATGATTAAAATCATGACCATAGCTATACACATTACAAGGGGCTTCCTGGAGAAGCAAAGGACAAAGTGCTTTGTCACATGCTGGCACACAGTAAGAGCGCAATAAAGGTGGTTTGGGGTTTTGGAATGATGGGTCAGGGGTAACGTGTTTGTTGCATAAGTAGTAGGACTTGAGTTGGAATCCTGAGCACCCATGGAAAAGCCAAGTGTGGTGGTAATCCCAGTCCTGGGAGACCGAGATAGCAAGATGTCCAGGCTTGCTTGTCTAACTGAGCTGGTGAAAT
The DNA here is from genome assembly GCA_036365145.1 of Orientallactaga sibirica. NCBI lineage: Eukaryota > Metazoa > Chordata > Mammalia > Rodentia > Dipodidae > Orientallactaga > Orientallactaga sibirica. The sequence continues at coordinate 2,475,903 of JAEOAD010000031.1, read as the reverse complement.
TTAGGTTCAAGGGAAGACCCTGTATCAAAACTTAAGGTGTACTTACAGTGACACTGTTGTGGTTGTTGCAGCTCTCTGAGCTTCTCTATGCTGCCCAAGGATGTAAAAGAAAGGTGCCAGAAAGTCAGCTAAGGAAAAGACCCAGTAAACAAGTCTAGAGGCAAGGCCAAGAAGAAGTGACCCAGCCTGGTGTGGTGGCGCACGCCTTTAATCCCAATACTTGGGAGGCAGAAGCAGGAGGATTGCCATGAGTTCAAGGCCAGCCTGAGAATATAGTTAATTCCAGGTTGGCCTGGGCTAGATGAGGCCCTGCCTCAAAAAGAAAGAAAGAAGAAAGAAAGAAAGAAAGAAAGAAAGAAAGAAAGAAAGAAAGAAAGAAAGAAAGAAAGAAAGGAAGGAAGGAAGAAAGAAAGAGAGAGAAAGGGAGGGAGGGAGGGAGGAAAGAAGGAAGGAAGGAGAAAGAAAGAAAAAAGAAAGAAAGAGAGAAAGAAAGAAAGAAAGGAAAGAAGAAAAGAAGGAAGGAAGGAAGGAAGGAAGGAAAGAAAGAAGAAAGAAAAGGAGGAGGAAGAGAAGGAAGAGGAGGAAAAAGAGAATAGGGAGGGGAAGGAAAAAGGGGACAAGACAGAGGGGGAGGAGGAAGAGAAGAAGAAAGAGAAGGAGAAGTGACCCAAAGACAAAGGTATTGTGACCAGCTCAACAGCCTAGTCCTATTTGACAAAGCTACTCATGGCAAACTCTGTAAGGAAGTTCCCAAGGCTAAGCATAGTATCCCAGCTGGGGTCCCTGAGAGGCTGAAGATCCACAGTTCCCTGGCCAGGGCAGCCCTTCAGGAGCTCCTTAGTAAACGTCTTATCAAACTGGTTTTAAAGTGATTTACGCCAGAAATACCAAGGGTAGAGATGCCCCCGCTGCTGGTAAGGATGCATGGACATATTCAACTGATTGTGCATTTGGAAAAATAAAATTTTATAAGTCAAAACAAATTAAGGTGGAGAATGACTAAAGAAGACATCCTATGTTCACCACTGGCCTCCACACACATGTGCCCTCACATGCACGCACATGCAGAGAAGGGTGAACTGAACTTTTATTCTTTCAGTTGATCAAAGAAATGCAGAAGCCAGTGATGATAAAATATAGATTGCTTTAAAAGACAGGAAGATAGAAGGGGGACTATTTTGTTGGGGTCCCCCCTAGGGCCAGCCCAGGAGGGACAGCAGGGTCTCTGCAGAGTAGGAGGTGAGAGGCACGGAGTCACGACACAGACTCCGGGAGTTGAGTGGAAGCAGGCAGAAGGCGAGCTGCTGCAAACTCGTTTATTCAAGGAAGTGTAGGGGGTTTAAAGGGTTTGGCTGGCCAATCACTGTATGGGGTGGTCCCCTGCTTGTGACCAATGACAGCCTGTCTCCAGGCAGATCATCTCACAGCAGGTTTCTTGCGAGCATTGGACTGTAACTGTTGTCACACCAGGCCTGTGCAGAATGCCACATCCACAGAAGCCACTTCCTGGCTTCTTCTGGCATGCAGTCTGGCTAGGGCCTGACCTGCATTGTGCCATACATTATTTGAGAAGAGGACCGGGTCCAGCAGGGGGGAGGAGCCAAGAGAAAGTAATAGGGATAGTAGCTATGATTAAAGTGCAAGTTACACATGTATAAAATGTCATAACTAGGGCTGGAGAGATGGCTTAGTGGTTAAGGTGTTTGCCTGCAAAGCCAAAGGACCCAAGTTCAATTCCCCAGGACCCATGTAAGCCAGCCGCACAAGGGGTAGATGCATTTGGAGTCCTTTGTAGTGGCTGGACACCCTGACATGCCCATTCTCTCTGTCTCTCTTCTATCTCTGTCTCTGTTTGCAAATAAATAAAAATAAAAAATAAAACTAAAAAGAAGTCATAACTAAACCCATTATTTTATACAATTAATATAAGCCAATAAAATTTTTGAAAAAATAAAACTGATACATTAAAAAAAGGTTGTCTATGATTTAGAATAGAATGAAAAATTAAACATAGGATAAATTATTTAACAATATCACTAACAATAGGCTATGTAGTTCATAGTTTCAACTCATCAAAGCTATAGACGCTAGCAAAATTATAAGATGCTAGCTAGAAAGTATAAGATCATAAATGAATAATACACAAAACATAATAAATACAGCCCATTTGTTTAGTTATTCAGTAAGGTCTGTCCAAAGATCATTATTGTTGTATCATATCTGTCACTGAAACAAAACCAAATGAATGTTTGACAGGAGGGAAGGGGTTAGGCAATGATGATTAGGTCAAGCTGTTCAGAGAAATGGAATGCAGACGCTCATGTTGGTAAATGTGACAGGCACATAGCCACACAGGGTAATGTCTGTGTGTGCATAACATTAAAATGAATGCTGAGAAAGGCTGGAGAGATGGCAGTTAAGGCATTTGTCTGCCAAGCCTAACCACCCAGGTTCGATTTCCCAGTACCCACATGAAGAGCATGTATCTGGAGTTTGTTTGCAATGGCCTGAGGCCCTGACATACCCATTCTCTCTCTCTCTCCCTGCCATGATGGAGCTTCCCCTCGAGTTTGTAAGTCAAAATAAACCCCCTTTTTTTTTCCCCCACAAGCTCCTCTTGATCCAGTATTTTCTGTCCCAGTCTGCTCAGCCCCGAGTCCCCTCCTGTGTCCTCCCTTCTCCAGGTGCCAGCACCCATCCCCATCAGGCACACAGCGCTTGCTCTGGTTACTCATGGTGACAGCTGCTGAGTTTATTGAGCACCTGTGATGTGCTCACCGGCTGGCCTAACTGGTGAGTTCTAGGCCAGTGACAGACTCTGTCTCAAAAAGAAGTGGACAGTGCTCCTGAAGATGACACCAGAGGCTGTCTTCTGGCCTCCACATGCATGTGAACACATACACTATACCTGCATACACACATGAGCTCACATACATACATACAAACACACATACCCACATACACAAATACCACCTCCCCACACGTGTGCCCCAAAAATATATTTTTGAGACAGGATCTCACTATGAAGGCCAAGCTGGCCTCATGGAGATCCTCCTGCCTCATCCTCCCAACCATTGGCCTGATAGACATGAACAATGATGCCCCACTGAGCTCAAGTTCTTACTTCTATCCCACAGAAGGGGAGTAAACAAGACCTCTTCAGAAACGTGAGCTCTAACTCAGGCAAGAAGAACAGTGTGGTGTGTCATCTCTAATCATCTTGCTACCTAGTTCAAAATGCACCACAGCCGGGCGTGGTGGCACATGCTTTTAATCCCAGCACTTGGGAGGCAGAGGTTGCAGGATCACTGTGAGTTCGAGGCCAACCTGAAATTACAGAGTAAATTCTAGGTCAACCTGGGCTAGAGCAAAACCTTACATCAAAAAAAGGGGGGGGGGGGAGAAACAGTACCACAGTACCAAGCTCTTAAAGTAGTAAAAGCAAATACACAAATTCAGCCAACATGTAATTCCCTCCACTAAGAAAATCATATGCTCTCGGGGCTGGAAAAGATGGCTTAGCAGTTAAGGCACTTGCCTGCAAAGCCAAAGGACCCTGGTTCGATTCCCCAGGACCCATATAAGTCAGATGCACAAGGTGGCACATGCATCTGGAGTTCATTTGTAGTGGCTGGAGGCCCTGGTATACCCATTCTTTCCCTCTCTCTCTCTACTTCTTTCTCTCTCTCTCAAATAAATAAATAAATAAAATCTATTTTAGAAATTATATGCTCTCCTAAAATATGATCACCTTACCTGATAAGGAGTTTTGAGTGTCCCTGCTCTACATGGTGCCTCTGTTTTTTCCTGGGTGATTAAAGCTGTAATTGTGTCTAAACTCTACTGGCCTTGTTGAGTGTGTCATGGAGGCAGATGAGATGTCCCATAATGTCACTGCCACCTGGACTGACAGGAAGGGACAGGGCTCTTTTCTTTCAATGGGGAACAAGCATTCCTTTTTCATTCAAGAAACATCAGCACATTTACCTGAAAAGTCATGTGGGCTCCTGCCCTCAATTCTGCCCGACCTCCTTGGTGGTAGGTTTCTGTCTCCCGAGACCATGGCATGATCAGACATGTCCCTTGAAGAGATGGAAAAGGGCCAAGCTTCCCAATCTTGTGCTTCTGGATTGGGCATCCTGTTTTGGGACCACTTTTTTCTCTCCATACCATTTAGGAGTGACTCATGGGCAGGCCCTCTGACTCACTTTCTACATCTGTGAATGCAGAGTCATGTTACGACTTCCCTGTGTCATGGGTTTCTGATAGTGCTTTTAAAATGCTTTCTCCTTCTCTTCTTTCTCCTCATCCTCTTCCTTCTCCTTTAGTTGTTCAATATCCATTCTTTTTCTCCTCATTTCTGTGTCATCTCAAGTATTCACGTGAACTTCAGAATGGGATAATCAGAATGGGAGAGAGAGAGAGAGAGGCAGCTGCACCTGTCAGGAAGCCACGTCCTATGACAGCTGGGAAAACACTGCCGATCTTCATTGGCTCTTTGCTTGCCCTGTCTGCAGGGCTGGAGAGGTGGAAGGGCTTGAGTAGCAGGAGGCTGAGCTGAGACAGTGCCCTTAAATGGAAACAAGAGGTTATCCGATTCACCTGGAACCATGTTTCTGGGGAACTAGAGGGATGAAACTATGAAATGCTGAACCAGGGAGAACAAGTAGAAGAGAAGGGGAAGGGCTGTCCACTCCTAGACAGAAATTCCTCGGAACTCATCTTCCTTACACCCCACCTCTTTATTTCTAGATATGAAACCCCAGGATGCTACCTTCTGTCCTGCTGTTGCTCTGGACCTTCCTTCTCAGACTCCCTCATCCATTCTCTTCTACCCAAGCCTCTGTATGTTAGAATTCTTTAATCTTGGTGCTTTTACCTCTCCTCTTTCAAACTCCCCTTCCTATGCGACCATCTAGGCTCTAGCCTTTAATGCCACCCATACCTAAAGTTTATGAGCCCTTCTGCGACCTCTAGTTTATGTGACATCCAGAGAGCCTCCAAGAGGTACACAGGAGCAAAGAAAAAGGAGACGAGTAACAAAAATGAAACAAGGAAAGGAGGATGTGGGGTTCTGTGTGTGTGTCACAGTGGGTATGCCTGTGTTTGTCTATGGCTGTCTGTGTCACGCTTCTGTCTGTCTGTCTGTCTGTCTCTCTCTCTCTGTGGCTTCATTGTGAGGAGAAATGTGTGCAATAAATAAGAAATATCAAGAGTTGATGCCTTCTATATAAAATAAAAATAGCCACAAGAAAGCATTAAGGTATCAAGAATTAATTAGGAGGCAAGAAGCAATCAAAAAAAAAAAAAAAAAAAAAAAAAACCTCTCCAAAGAGAAAATGCAATTAGTATACCAACGCGGTCAGATGCTCAGCTCAATAGGGACCAGTGGAAATTAAATCCAGGGGCAACAAGTGCAATTGCAGGTGGAGCAAAGTGGAGGAGGTCGGCCCACTGCTGTAGCAGAGGAAGACACAATAGGCCTTTAACAACTTGCTGCTTTTGACCCAGTCATCACATAGGCCACACACATCCTTAGACAACATTTCACAAGCCAAAAAGCAAATTATTCAGAACTTCTCTAACTAGAAAGAGAAGAGATCCTTGATAAGTTCATTCGAATTTTGAAATTCCCAGCTTTCTGTGATGGGAAGAAATGTTCACACAGTACTGGTTACATATGCAGATTCCAGTCTCTCTTCCTGGGACATCCAGATTCAGCAGGCCTGTGGCAGTGCCCAGGAATCTGTGTTTTGTCAAGGCTCTTCAGGACTTAACTTTAGATAAATTTGGAGCATATGGATTGAGGAGAAAAAGAATGAAACACAATCATGAAGTCATTATAGCAGATGTTTACCAAGAAGATATAATTCTTGTGAACAAAAAGGACTTATAATGGGCTGCAGAGATGGCCCAGTGGTTAAGATGCTTGCTTGCAAAGCCTAAAAACTGGGTTCAATTCCCCAGTACCCATGTCAAGCCAGATGCACAAAGAGGCACATGCATCTGGAGTTCATTTGCAGTGTCTGGAGGCCCTGGGTCATTCATTCTCTGTTTGTAAATAAATAAATGAAGGTATTTAAAAATAAAAATTTATGGATTGTTAATATTGTGAAAACAGGCAAGCATCTGAAGGCACCCTGGGCCTGGGTCCACCTGGGTGAGCAGTCCATCTGCTCTGATGGACAATGGACAGTATCTGTTTCCCAAAGATGATGCCACAGGTCACAGGTCACAGAACATCCAGCTCACCCAGAATCAGTACCAGTTGTTGGGCTAGGTACAGGCTGGAGTGGGGATCAAGGGCCTTATGACTTACCTCTCACTCAGAAAGAACATCATATTTAGACTTAGGCTTAGTTCAACATGAGTCTATAAACACTGTCCTAGAGATGCACCAATAAAATTAAAAATAAGCTTATCTGGCATTTCTATGCATGCATGTCATAACTGAACTAACTGCCATTGATGCACTATGATATTTTAAAGGTAAAATCCCATGCTTATCTGGAAACTAGCATGATTATAATTGGTTGACATAAACATTTAATATATATGATAATTTCTATGATTCTGTGCTGGCATTTCTCCCTTGCATTCACAAACCTGAACCTTCAAACACTCAACTCTATCAGGTTATTCCAGGACTGGAATATGCTGCTAGAATCCCCCAAACCCTAAAGTAGGCGTTTGGTGCTTATTTCCTTAGGGCCAGCCTGCGTTCTTGTTCTATGCTGTTAACTTGGACCTTCCCGCTTCTCAAGTTAGACAGGTTGTGAGGTTTCTGCTAAGGAGAGAGGCTGCTAAGTGGAGGAGAGCCATGGGAGCCAGTCAGGGTGTCTTAGTAGGGTCCATCTCTGACGGATCAGATTCCAGATGTAACCCAGCAGTGCCCTTGTCCTGCCTAAGGTATCTGGTCTCCAATCATTGGGGTGCTTTCCACTGGAGTTTTTGGAAAGGATTTTTATTGGTGTGTAAATGGTTGAGGCTCTGACACCCGCTAGTCCTGCTGTGTGAGGAGCTAACTGGGTGACCCTTATATGCCACAGAGAAGATGCACTCAAGAGGTCTCCAAGGGCCACCACCACCCCAAACATTCTACATTGGCAAGACTCATTTGTCCAATGGCAAAATAAAAGTCACACCTTTAGATACAGTCCGTCCTAAGCTTCCAAGTTTTATTAGATACCATAGGTTCTTATGATCACATCTGCCATTCCTCCAAACTCTTATTGGTCCCAGTAACATAAGAATCCCGAAACACGAATCTGTATAAAAACAGCTGCAAGCCGGGCGTGGTGGCGCACGCCTTTAATCCCAGCACTCGGGAGGCAGAGGTAGGAGGATCGCCGAGAGTTCGAGGCCACCCTGAGACTACATAGTGAATTCCAGGTCAGCCTGAACCAGAGTGAGACCCTACCTCAAAAAAAAAAAAAAAAAAAAAAAAAAAAAAAAAAAAAAACAAGCTGCAGATGCCAGCACTATCTCTACTGAGCCCATTAAGGAGACCTGTTTACATATATTCACCATCCAAAGTACATTGAAAAACCAGGAAGTAAATGAGTTGGATAAATTACTGGCAAGTTACTCAGCCCTCAAGGCTGTGTGACAGTGGTGTCCTGTGCCCAATCAGGATTGTCCCATTAAAGTAACCTTCCAATGCAAACATACTGGAGTGAGAGATACACTCAGAAGTGCCGGGCAAACATCTTCTCTCACAGAATAACATTCTTGCAACTCAACAGACCCTTGCTTAGTCAAACAGTAAGCCATATCTTGAAGGTTCTGTGCAAACTCAGGTTAAAAAATGGAAGTGTAGGGCTGGAGAGATGTCTTAGCAGTTAAGACATTTGCCTTCAAAGCCAAAGGACCTCAGTTCAATTCCCCAGGACCTGATGCACAAGGGGGCGCATGTGTCTGGCGTTTGTTTGATGTGGCTGGAAGCTCTGGTGTGCCCATTTTTTTCTCTCTCTGTGTCTCAAATAAATAAATAAAATATTTTTTAAAATGGAAGTGGATAGCTATTAAGGTAGAAGGATAGGATATAATTTCTGTAAAACTGTTAGGGCTGGAGAAGGTGGCTCAGTGGATAAAGTACCTGAATTCAATCTCCTGACCCTACATTAAAAAGCCAGAAGCCACTGGGCATGGTGGTGCACGCCTTTAATCCCAGCACGTGGGAGGCAGAAGTAGGTGGATTGCTGTGAGTTCAAGGCCACCCTGAGACTACACAGTGGATCCCAGGTCAGCCTGGCCTAGAGTGAAAAAAAAAAAAAAGAAATCCTGAAGTCAAGCAGCGGCAGGGGTCTGTCATCCCAGCACAGTGGCACTGATGGTAGAGATGGGAGGCAGAGACAGGAGGATTTTTTGGAAGCTCAATGTAGAGTGCTCGCTTCAGCAGCACATATACTAAGAATCCAGAGCAGAACCCTGCCTCAAATGAGATGAAAGTTAAGGACAAAAGGGAAAGTTGTCTTTTGATCTCCACACACACAAACACGTGCACATACACACACACACACACACACACACACACACACAGATAAATAATTTAAAAAAATCACAACTTTGTTAGCTTGATTGGTGGGATTGTTAATAAATTATCAACTTGATAGAATCTAGAATCACCCAGGAGATAAATCCTTTGGCACATCTGTGAGGAGTTTCTAGATCAGGTTACATTTAAGTGTATATGGCGTCATTCCATGGGGTGGGGTCCTGGACGGCCAAAAAGAAGAAAACAGACTGAGAACCAGCAGCATTCCTCACTCTCTGCAGCCTCACTGGATCCACTGTAGTCAGTTGCCTCCTGCTTCTGCTGCTATGCCTGTAATGACGGACTGTGTTCCCGAGAAATATAAGCCAAATCACCTCTTTCTCCCTTAAGCTGCTTTCAGAAAATTGTCGAAGCAACAAGGAAAAGAGCTGGCATACGTGGTGAAGCTTAAATACTTAGCAAAAGGACCTCCACTTGAGTGAGTTTATTTTGGGGGTTTCTCCAGAGACAAGGGTCTCATTCTATAACTCAGAATTGCCTGGAACTTACTAGGTAGTCCGGGCCAGCCTCGAACTTTATGATATCCTCCTACCTCAGCCTTCTGAAGGCAGGGATTCTAGGTTGGAGCCACCATACCTGTCTTCCACTTCAGTTCGTGCTCTGAACTGAATGCACCAGGTGGTGTAAACAGGTCTACGGCCGGAAGCTCCTTCCTCTGTAAAGTAATGGCAGCTTAACAGCTGCTGACGTGTACAACTCATTGATTCTTTGAATGATGTCAGAGGAGGCTGCAATGATAACGAGCGTAAGTAATTTCTTCCCACAGAGGAGTCTTGGGTGACATCCATTTGGTTGTAATGACAAAAACCAACTCACATGGCCTTAAGCATACATACATACATACATACATACATACATACATACATACATACATGAATGAATAAATAAGCTTTTGCCCAGCAAAGGAAACAGTGAACTGAGTGAAAAGCCTACAGAACGGGAGGACATTCTTGCTGGCTTTATATCTGATAGAAGGTTAAATGTACAAAGAGCTCAAAAACCAAACAATAAGACATCAAACAACCCAATCGATCAATGGGTTAATAAAATGAAGAGACAGTCCTCAAAAGATGAAGTACAAATGGTCAGTAAATATGCAAGGTGTAGTGGCACATGCCTTTAATCCCAGCACTTGGAAAACTGAGGTAGGAGGATTGCCATGAGTTTGCAGCCAGCCTGGGCTACAGAGTGAATTCCAGGTCAGCCTGAGCTAAAGTGAGATCCTATCTTGAAAAACCAAACCAAAACAAAACAAAACAAACAAACAAACAAAAACCCAAATGGTCAGTAAGCATGAAAGTGTTCAACTTCACTATCTCTTGGAGAAATGCAGATTTAAACTACATTGAGATTGTATCTCTCCCAGCCAGGATGGCTGACATTAAGAAAACAAATAACAAATGCTCATGAGGATGTGGACAAAAGGAAACTCTTACACATTGCTGGTAGGCATGCAAATGAGCTCAGGCACTAGGGAAAGCCGTATGGAAGTTTCTTGAAAAAAATACTTAAAAATCTGACCCCTGTGTACCACTCCTGGGTATTCACCCCAAAGACTCCAAATGAACACATCACAGAGATAGATCAGCATTGACGCAGTACTAGTCACAACAGCTAAGTCATGGAAGCAAACTACTTTCCAGAAACAGAGGAAGGGATAAAGAAAATGGAGCATATATGCACAATGGATTGTTTTCAGCCTTAAAGAAGAATGACATATATCACTTGCAGGAAAACGGATGCAACTAGAGGTAATCATATTAAGTCAACTAAGCCAGTCTCAGAAAGACAAATATCACCATGTCTTTTCTCTCATTTGTGGTTTCTAGATTTTAAATGGATTTATAAAATCGTGTGCATAGGGTCTGGGGAGACAGCTCAGTCAGTAAAGGGCTTGTCATGCAAGCATGGTGTATTGTTTACCGTCTCAGTTTTAGGAACAAATATGGGACCAGAAGAAAAAGGTTTTAATTTGGTCTAGAGTTACAAGGGGACATTTTATCATGGTGGGCAAGATGTGGAAAGCAGAAGCAGGAAGCCATAGGCACCCCGGAAGACAGGAAGTAGAGAAAGAATAGCAAGTGGGACTGGACTATAAAACATTAAGGCCTTACCCCAGAAACCCCCTTCTTCCAGCAAGTTACCACCTAAAGGTTCTAAAACCTTCCCAAACACCACTACTAGCTGGGAATTAAGTTTTCAAACACATGAACGTATGGGTGTTGAGGGAGGCTTTTCCATTCTAACCATCACATTCTGTCCTAGTCCATAGGCTCCATGGCCATTTCATGATGCAAAATGCATTCAGTCCAACTTTAAATGTCTCCATGGTCTTATTATTATTGATTTTTCAAGGTAGGGTCTCGCTCTATCTTAGGCTTCTACCTTTGCCTCCCAAGTGCTAGGATTAAAGGCATGTGCCATCGTGTCTTCAAATATCCCCACACTGTTCAAAAATCTAAAGTTCAAGGTCTCATCCAAGGCTCTAGGCAGTCTTTTAATTGTAAGCCTTGAGAAATCATAGCACAGATGACATACATCCAACATGGCACAGAATAAATCTTCCCATTCCAAACAGGAGGAATGGAGGCACAGAAGAGAAATGTTGGACCAAGGCAACACTAAAATTCAGCTGGACAAATACCAAATCCTGCAGCTCTGTCTGGTATTTAGAACTTGGGATGAGGTCATCTAGGATTTACAAGGATTGAATAGCTCTGTCCCTCTGGCTGTGCTGCCCAATGCCTCTCTTGTGGGTCAGATCCTCCCAGGCCTACAATTTTCCTTGGCAGACATCCAATGGTCCTGGCATGTCCAACATCTAAGATCTCCATTGCAACTTAGCGGTGCATAACTTGATGCAGTAGTTCCTCATTGCATCCTTCCAGGGATTCTGACCATGGTGAAATACCCCAGAACCCCTTAATCTTTCATTTTTCATGCTTCCAAAACTAGTACCACATAAGTGGTGCTGCCAAGTTCTGCTGTCAGCTAGGGTTAGAGTCAGACTCCTCCCTTTAGACCATTTCCTTTCAAAAGAATTTGCAGGGCCGGGCGTGGTGGCGCACGCCTTTAATCCTAGCACTCGGGAGGCAGAGGTAGGAGGATTGCCGTGAGTTCAAGGCCACCCTGAGACTACATAGTTAATTCCAGGTCAGCCTGGGCCAGAGTGAGACCCTACCTCGAAAAACCAAAAAAAAAAAAAGAATTTGCAGGGCTGGAGAGATGGCTTAGCAGTTAAGATGCTTGCCTGCAAAGCATAAGGACCTATGTTTGACTCTCCAGATCCTGTGTAAGCCAGATGCACAAAGATGGAGCAAGTGTGAGGTTTCATATGCTCACTAGGTGGCACAAGTGTCTGGAGTTTGATTTCAGTGGCTGAGGCCCTGACACACAACTTCTCTCTCTTTCTCTGTCTCTAAAAACCTTTTTTGCATTCTTACTATTTTGAGCCTTCAGTGGGTTGGGTCTTACACACTGGGCATCCTTCCTATTGACCCAATGCAGAGCAGTAGATTCCTTTTAATGATGGCAATCTCTTTAACAATTACAGCTAAAGTGGCTATATTCTCTGTGCCCTGGGCATTAGACTTGTTTATACTTCTTTCTTTGCCAAATGTCATATTTTTTATATCCTTCTGCTCTGCGTTTTGCTCTCTTTCACTGTAGATCCAATTAAGAGCAGCCAAGAGAAACCACACCACAGACTCGGTGCTATCCTGCCTTGAAATTTCCTCAGCCAAACACATTAGTCCATTACTTTTAAATTCAGATTCACTCAGGTTCTCAGGACATGGGCAGAATGTTTTCAGTTTCTTTGCCTGAATATCACACAAACTCCCTTGAGCCTAGTTCTAGAAAAAGTCCTTGTTCCCCTCTGAAATATCATGAGCCAGGCCTCCAAGGTCCATGTAACTCGTGGTCTTCTAGTCTTCCAAATTTATACCAGAATAGCCCACTAAGTTCTGTTTATAGAATTCTAAAATTTATCTAGTTCAAAGTTCTTCCCATATTCCTCCTACAAAAAAGTTCAAAAGTACATGAACGTCATGGTCAGGTTTATCATAGCAACAGCTCCACTTCTCAGAACCAATTTTCTGTATCAATTACTTTCTCATTGCTAGGAACAAATACCTGACCAGAAAAAGTTTAGGGGGGGCTGGAGAGATGGCTTAGCAGTTAAGGGACTTGCCTGTGAAGCCTAAAGATCCAAATCTGATTCCCTAGTACCCATGTAAGCCAGATGCAAAAGGTGGTGCATGTGTCTGGAGTTCACTTGTAGTGGCTGGAGGCCCTGACATGCCCATTTTCTCTCTCTCTCTGTATCATCTATCTATCTACTTCTCTCTCTCAATTAAATAAATAATAAAATAAAAATTAGAAGCTGAGCATGGTGCACACACCTTTAATCCCAGCACTCAGGAGGCAGAGGTAGGAGTATTGCCATGAGTTTGAGGTCACCCTGAGACTCCATAGTGAATTCCAGGTCAGCCTGGGCTAGAGTGAAACCCTACCTTGAAAAACAAACAACAACAATAACAACAAAAATTAGAAAAAGAAGTAAGGGGGTTTAATTGAGCTTACAGTTCCCAGGGGAAATTTCACCATGGTGAGGAAGACATGGTAGTCCATAGTCACCCTGACAGGCAGGCAGCAACACACAGAGAGAGAGGGAGAGAGAGAGAGAGAGAGAAAAATCATGCACGTGTATATGACATGAAAGTAAAAGAGAAACTGCCTTGGGTAGCAAAAGGAAGGGAGAGAGATTAGAAAGGAGAGAGCAGGGGTGTATTGGAGGAATATACTCATGTATAAAATATACTTGTAGGAAAATGTTCTTATGTGACTCAGAAAATAAAAGAAAGCAAAGGGAAATAGGAAGAAAATGATTAGTTTGGTCCACTCACTTCAGACCTTCAGACATAGTTCTACTTTGTTACTTCTCAAACCACATTGCCCAGCTTATAACTCTCGGCCTTTGTTGGTCACTTGTCTCTCTAATGGTACATTGGAGACTCATGGCCTAGCTTGTTGGAACTTTCAGAATCCAGACATTATCTCCCCAAACTCCAATAGCAGTAACTTCACGCTTCTGCTATGGCTCTCTTAAAATCCTTTTGTGAATTTAAACAGACCCTTCAATTTGCTCTTGTATATAGTAACATTTTGAAAATCAGAAAACCAGAAGCACGAGTTTTTTTTTTTTTTTTTTTTTTTTTTTTTAAGACAGACAATGTTGACTGTGTACTGTTTTCACTCACTGCTGTCATCACAGCCAAGTGGAGGCTGGATTCTCAAAGCTGGGTTTTAGCTCCCAGAACGAATCTGTCATGGAAGAGAAGGAACCAGCACTTACTTTTTGAGAGCAAACCTGTTTTAAAAGCACCAGGGGACCAGTCTACTTGAAAGAACAATGCGGGTGAATGGAGCTCTAATAAGGGGATTCCAGCTTTGGGGCTTTGCTGGAACTACTTGCCTCTGAGGTACTTTTGGCTTAGTGTTAAGCATGCACACACACCCCCTCTGATGGAGAGGCTCTTACTCATGGTGACTCATCACTATCATCTGGGAAGCTGGGATTCAATAGGTGTGCCCAGACCCCTATCCCTGGCCTGACTGAGGAACTACAAGATGACCCTGTGTTTTGTGAGCTGGGCATGTCCCTAAGCCATGCTGCAATGAACTTCCGTGTCAGAACCACGCCTGGCAGACCTTACATAAAAGCTCTGGTTTTTACAATCATCAAAACACATTGCTTTTTTTTTTTTTTTTTAAAGTGAGGCTGGACAGATTGCTCAGTGGTTAAGGTGCTTACCTGAGATGACTGAGAACCTAGGTTCGATTCCCCAGTATACACGTAAGGCAGATGCACAAGGGGGAACATGTGTCTGGAATTCATTCGCAGTGGCTGGAGGTCCTGGTGTGCCCATTCTCTTTCTCCATCTGCCTTTTTCTTTCTCTCTCTCTTAAATAAATAAATAAATAAGTGGGTCGCTTTGAGGGAAACCAGTTTGCTGTATAGCATTATGTGACTTTCACTCCCGGAAAGAAAAAAGCAAGAAGTGGTGCCAGCACTATTGCGAAGTGCGGGGTTTTCCTCAATCATACGGCCGAAGGTCAATGGGGGAAGAATGCAGGGAATTAAATGACTTAATATTCAACTAACTGGCTCTTTAATTAACTTGTCATGTCAGACAATGAAGCTATTAGTAAGTGAGTATTTTTTAATTGAAAGTGGAAAAAATGATTTGTTTTATGTTTTCAAAATTATCTATAATAAGCACTGTTAATTTTACAATCAGGAAAAAAAACCTTGCAAAATGTCTGACTATTTTCAGCTATTAAAAGGGATAGGCAGATGGCCCTGCCCAAAGCAGCTGTCTCGCCTCACCTGGTAGCTGGAGCCTGACAAAAATTAGTGCAGGCAGTTCTGTTAACATGCAATTGTTCCCAGGAATTTTACCTACAAGTTGTTTATGTTATTGTGTCCCTGGTATTTTTTTTTTTCAGTCTCATCTGCTCTGACCTACATGTCCAGCTCAGAGTCCAACCACAAGGAACTAGTTTGTAGGCTCAGTCATCCAGCTTGCAAAAGCAACATCCTTTCAGATTCCAACCAGACAACCTGAAAGTCACCATTACAATCTCCCTTAAAATGTCTCTTCTGGAGACAGCTCAGAGTCCACTTGAGAGAATCCGGGGCTCCATCTCTTGGGGCCCTTTGACAAGGCTCTCTGAACTACCATTGGAGAAGCTTGTGGAGCGTGTTAGTTGTGTGTGTGTGTGTGTGTGTGTGTGTGTGTGTGTGTGTGTGCATGTACCTCTCCTTGCTATTCACAATAGTCTGCACAGGCACCAGTCAGTACTCACTGGGTGTGGTAGTTGGAATGTGTTAGTGTAAATGTATGGCCCCATAGACTCAGGTGTTTCAGTAAAATTAAGCTTGCAACTTGGGTCTCCAGCCTCCCAGTGGAGGAGGTGTCACTGGGAGCAGATACTGGAGTCCAGCCCTCAGGTGTGTTTGGGGACAGATGTGAATTTCAGTTCAAAGGTGCAGGGAGAAAGAGCAGTTTGAGAGCTGTTGGTTTGTGCTTGTTAGTTTTTGATGCCTGCTGGCTTTTGATGACATCTCTCTGCTTGTGTCTATGAAAGGGAGCCAGTGTCTTCTGCCATTGGTGGTGTTCCCCTGGATCCCTAAGCTTGAAATAAAGTCCCTTCCTCCACTAAGCTGTGTTGTGGTTGGATGTTCTTGCTAGCAATGAAGAGCTGACTGCAATACTGGGTCATGTTCTCACTTGACCTTCAAAGCAACCTCACAAAGGTAGCTTCTATATTGCAGACAGTCCCTGACTTATAGTGATACCTCTTTGTGACTTTTTGGTTTTATGACACTGTGAAGATTATATACATTCAATAGAAATCCTTACTTTGGATTTTGAATCTTTGTCTTTTCTGAGACAGACCATATGTGCTGTGCTCTTTCATCTGGGTGTGGTGGGCAAACGCCTTTAGTCCCAGCACTCAGGAAGCAGAGGTAGGAGGATTGCCATGAGTTCAAGGTCACACCAAGACTACATAGTGAATTCCAGGTCAGACTGGGCTAGAATGAGACCCTACCTCGTAAAACCAAAAAAAAAAAAAAAAAAAAAAAAAAAAAAAAAAAAGGCTATGCTTTTTCAATGCACCCTCCAGCCCCTCAGTGGTCAGTAGTCCATGGTGTTCTGTGTGGCTAAGCATCCAGGTTTGTAAATTAGTGTGTAAGAAACCAAACAATCCCTAACTTGACAATTGGAAATGCTCCAAACTTGGAAACTTTTAGAGGCCAACAGGTGAACTTCCACACTTGACCTCATGTGACAGGATGCAGTTGAAATGCAGGTCCCCAAAAAGTACCTAAAATTACCTTTAGGTTATGTGTTATGCAACACAAACATGTTTTGTGTTTAGACTTGAGTCCCATCCCAAAGATAGCTCAAGATATGCAAACATACTGAAATCAGGAAAAATCAGGAAGAGTTTTCCTGCCAACCATATTAGATGAGGGTTACTCAACCTATAGATGCATTTTCAACTTAGGAGATGTGCTGGGTTGGAGCCCATCCTAAGTCAAGGGCGCCTGTAGCCGATATAACTGGCTCAAGCATAGTAACTTGGCCAACTCTTGGGTCAAGTCGGGTACTTCTGTTTCTGCTCTTAACCACCACGTAAACAAGTTTGAATCACAGATTCTCTTTTCATGCCTGCTTGGTAGATAATTACTGGAGGAATAGATAAGCCTCTTGCTTAGGGCCTACAGATCCTACTGCAGGTGAATCATTTCCTTATCTGCCAAGCTGACTCAATCAAACACCTATGGCCTCCAGCAACCAGCCACACAGCAGTCACAGGGATCTGAGGTCACTTTCATACATGCACACAATGTGTGTATTTTGGTCATAATCCCTTCCCTTTACCTTCTCCTGTCCCCAGATCTCTTCTCTTTCCAACCAATCCCTCCTATATTTTGATGTCTTTTTTTGTGCCCTCCTCCTTCACACACGAAAGAATGGTGATGGGCCCAATATTGTGCAGGTCATGACAGCCACTGTGAGGTTCTGAACGTTATGGCCACTTTCATGACTTGAAGGCAGTGCTTCAAAATGCCCCTCCCTGTTCTCTGGCTCTTCCCTTCTTTCCATTCCCTCTTCCCCAGTGTTTCCTGGGCCTGAGAGGCGCTGATGTAGATGGCTCAGCACTGAGCACTGAACAGTCACGTGTTCTCAGCACTTGGATGAGTTTTGAGTCTCTGCAGACATTGCCGTCTGTAAAAAGAAGTTTCTCTGACTAAATGTGAGAGCAGCACTAAGCTAGGAACATAAGCATAAATATTTAGAGGGCAACCTATCCCTTTAACCAAACAACAGTAGTAGCTTTCCCTTGTGGCCTATGACCTCAGCTGTAGGGTTTTGATTAGGCTTTCAGTACCAGGCGTAACTCCTTCTTATAGAGTGGGCCTCAAGAAAAATCAGAGAGAAGTTGCTTACCCCCATAACAGTCATGACTCTATTGCTCCAGTGCGCACATCTTGCCTGGCTAGTGGGTTGTGTGGCACAGAGGGTCCACTACTGATTAAGACTGTTGATGACTTTTCTTCCCCAGTGTCCTGCAGGGCACTTTATTTTTATTTTATTTTTTATGAGAACGAGATAGAGACAGATAGAGAGAGAATTGGCACATCAGGGCCTTTAGTCACTGCAATCGAACTTCAGATGTGTGCACTACCTTATATACATGAGTGACCTTGTGTGAATGAATCACTTTGTGCATCTGGCTTATGTGTGGGTTCTGGGGAGTCAAATATGGGTCCTTAGGCTTCGCAGGCAAGCACCTTAACCACTAAGCCATCTCTCCAGCACAACAGCACTTTTTAATTGTATGACAGCTAGGCTGCAAGGAGGAGGCTTCCAATTCAGTTCCAGCTTGATGTTTATCAAAGCTTGTGGTGTCTTCAGTAACTGAGTCTTACTAGGTCATTTTGACAATAATAGAATCATGACAGGATGAGAGGCAAGCCTAAACACTATCTATTGTGAATGTCTTAATTTTACCTCCAAAGCTGAGGATTTAAAAATAACTATGACTCTATTCATTTACTTGAGCTTAGCTTTGTTTTTCAGTTTTTTTTTTTTTTTGAGGGGAGGGGTGAGAATGGGCAGGGCAGGGGCTTCGGCCTCTGTAAATGAACTCCAGATGCGTGAGCCCCCTTGTGTGCATGTACTATATTGTGCACTTGCATCACTGTGCATCCGGCTGACATGGGACCTGGAGATTTGAACATGAGTTCTTAGGCTTCACAGGCAAGTGCCTTAACTGCTAAGCCATCTCTCCAGCCCTGTTTTTCAGTTTTTGAGACAGTCTCACTATGTAGCCTTCTCTGACCTTGAACTCTCCATGCCCATGCCTCAGCCTTCCAGATGCTGGGAGTCTACCAGGCCTGACTCAATGTGGTTGAGATTGTCATCGTTTATTTGAAAGAGAATTTAAAGCCCTTCCTGACAGCATTAGAACAGGACAGTAGCTCTGGTAAAAGTATTAGATGTCTATGTTGAGTTTACTTGTTGATCACTTGAGCATGGCTTTGTAAGAGAACAATACCCTGTTCTTGGGAAAGGAAGAATTTAGGGTTTAGAGAGCCATCGTGTACATAGTTGGTTCTCAGATGTTTCAGAAATTAAGGGTGCATGTGTGGTGTATATATATATGCTTGCACACATAGAAAGAGGGTGAGTGGGAGAATAGGAAGTGGAGCAGAAGTGAAGGGCGTCAATGGGAAAAATGTTTAACAATACAAGGTTCTGCATAGATGAGTAGTCCTTGCATTATTCTTTTTAAGAGAGGAAGAGAGAGACAGAGAGAGAGAGCAAGAGAGAGAGAGAATGGGCATGCCAGGGCCTATAGCCACTGCAAACAAACTCCAGACACTTGAGCCACCTTGTGTATCTGGCTTACATGGGTCCTGGAGAATCGAACCGAGGTCCGTTGGCTTTGCAGGCAAGCACCTTAACCACTAAGCCATTTCTCCAGCCCCTCATTATTCTTTTTAAAAATATTTTATTTATTTATTTGAGAGAGAGAGGCAGTTAGAGTTATATCCAAATGAAAAGTGAAAAAAAATTACTGTGGACAACATTACCACCCCAAGAAAAGGGTGTGACAGGTATGTTTCTTTGGGGCACCTGCTGAATAGTACCCTGAAAGGTGGCAATGCCTAATGACTGGGTGAGCTTCCTCTAGACACACTGGGTGGGGCTGGTATTCTGTATTTATGGGTCTTGAATGTGTCCAGACATCAGCTGGCTCAGTTCTGTTAGAGGTGACCAGGTTTGCTTGCAGATGTGAAACTGGGAGGACGGTCGTGTCTGTGCTGTGAGGCGCACCCACCACGGGCTGGGTCAGAGACACACGCGGGGCTGGACTCCAGCCACAGATGCAGCTCTTTTAGGAACAGTAGGAACTGCAGGGAGCATGCCCCCTCTGGATCACGGGGCTGTGTGGACAGCAGCCTCTGTGTGACTGTGAATTTGCCTGATGTGAGAGGGAACAGTTAAGGCTGTCTGTGGCCTGGCATCTGCTACTGTCCCTTCACCATAGCAACACCCTACACTTCCAACTTGAGATCTTCTCACCTCTGTGCCCGCTACTCAGCCCAAAAATGTCAGCTTAGAAGCACTAGAACAATCACCCTATAAACGCAATCAAGGCACCCTCTCTGTGACATTGCTTTATGTTAGGGACGTGTGTAGATATTTCTTCCCTAGGAAGGGGAGAGGCTCACTAAACTCATAAGAAAGTTACAAGAACTCACCAAAAAGTTATATGACGCATGAAGCCCCTTCAGGAACCAGCTCCCTGGGGTTCTATGAAGAGTTAACAGTTGCTGGGCAGAGACGGCTTTCTAGTGAAGTTGCCTGCAGGTTGTGCAGGGAGCTCCAGGAATGTCATTTCCATGATGTCACATGCTGGGGCGTGCTTTTCAGTGAGGCAGCAGCAGCCTGAGTCTCCCCATGCTCCTGTAAGTAACTCCTCACCCATGCTACTGTAAGTAGCCCTCATAAATTCATTGGGTCTCCAAGCTAGAATTAGGTGGTATTTTTTTCTTGTTCTGTCGTTGCCCTGTCTGGGGTCACTAGATGCGTCCAGCAGGACTGCATCATGAGTTCACAGGTAGCATGCTACTTCATCCTCCGGTGGGTAAGATACGATTATTGTCCTCCTACCCTCCAAAGTGGAAATCGAGACGCGGAGGTTCAAGCACTGCTGAAATAGCACAGAGAAAAGGAGGAAGAGAGATTCCTCAAATGTGCGGTGGCGCAGGTTGAGGGACGGGTGGAGAGAGAGAGACACACACACACAAAGCTCTTAGTGGAGGAAGGTGGAAGCGATTGCTTTGGCTTTGGGGGCAGCCTGGGAGCCTTCGCTGGGGGAAGGATCTTTTTCATAAGACCTAAGAGGATAAGGACTAGGAAAGAAAATTAATCTAAAGCAAGGAACACTCAGCATGGAGTCCCGAGAGAACATAAGTGAGCTGGGCTAATACAAAACCAAAGCAGGGGCAGGAGAGATGTCTTGCTTGCAAAGCCTAACGACTGGTGTTTGATTCCCCAGTGGCCAGATAAATCCAGGTGCACAAAGTGTCACATGCATCTGGAGTTTGTTTGTAGCTGCTGGAGGCCCTGGCACACCCATTCTCTCGGTCTGTCTCTCTTTTCTCTCTGCTTGCAAATAAATACATAAATAAAAAAAAAAACTTTTAAAAAAGCAGGAATGGAGGAGCTGGAGAGATGGCTCAGTGAATAGAGATCTTGCAGCACAAGCCCAAGGATCTGAGTTCTTCCCCCAGCACACACATAAGATGTCAGACATGGTGGTGCATGTCTGTAATCCTAGCTCTGGGGAGGTGGAGACAGGGAATTCCTGAGGCTCTCTGACTAGGTAGTCTAGCCAAATCCTTGAGCTCTAGGGTTCAGGGAGTGACCTTGTCTCAAAGAATTAGATAGAGAGTGACCGAGGAAGATCCTGACATCAATCTCTGGCCTCTACACGCATATGCACATATAAATGTGCACACACCCACACACACACACAGACGCTGAAATCCTAACAGCTTTGTTCGTGCTTCATAATACCAGGTAAATGATGATGGGGAGGACAGGAGAAGGAGAAGAGGGGTGGAGGAAGAGGAAAGAGTAGACTTCTGGGAGTCTGACTTCTAGGTCCTACTGTAACCTTGACCAAACCAGCTATGTCATTAGTACTCCTTGCTTGCAGGACACTTGAGAAGCTTATTAAAAACAAAACAGAAAAAAACAAAACAGGCTTTTAAGGTAAAGGATGCCCTGGAAATAAGACAGTCTCCCTCAGCCATTTCCTCAGTCTTTTCTCAGCTCTGATTCTGTGTTAGGTGGTTTCTCAAATCCTGCGAAGAAAGACAAGACCCTGCACTCCGAGAGCACTTTGTGGGTAATTTAGAGGAAATGCACCCCAAGTGGTTATACAGGTAGGATGAAGATAGTGTGGGGGTAGACAGCAGGCACAACCAGTCTATCAGGGGGGCAGTTCCTTCCCATAGCCACAGCCCCTGGCACAGGCTCAGCCCCATATTTACTCTGGAAGAGAGTGACACTGTAGTGAGGGCCGGGCACTTAACGCTGAGATATTCCATTTCCAACAGTGCCATCTAGCCAAGCCTAAGCAAGGAAGGTGCAGAAAAGTTGTGTGTGTGTGTGTGTGTGTGAGAGCGTGTGAGTGTGTGAGTGTGTGCCCCAAACACAACTTACCAATTAAAGGTTTCCTGTGCTGGAGTGTTCCATATCAGGAGAGGAGGCAGAGGGAAGACACCCTCAGGGAATGTTTACCTAATTATATGGATGCAATCATTCTTTTGGCAAGGTAAATTTCATGGGAATTTACTCCGTACTAGAAACAATGAAAACCATTAGTGAAAAAAATATAAGTTCAACTGGAAATAAGAAGCGATTTTTCTTTGTACAGAGCTATTTTTAAATAGCTCCGTTTTCTCTGCCTAACTCACGTGCATGTAATAGTTGCATGAAGTTTCATTCAAAACTGACTATGATTGCAACGAGCTGGGGCCATGCCCCACCCCTGCTCTTTTGCAGACCCAGATGCCTGGCTGAGTTTCTGCCTCCCTGTGTTGATTGCTGCTCATCTCCCATCCTTTGATTATAGGTTTATTAGAAATCATTAGTGCACTGTAAATGGAAGAAAAGTAATGAAATATCAGGCATCACTCATCACATCTGTCTTGTGTGTATATTTTGTGGCACAGGGACATGAGGCAGGACAATGAGTCTCTTCTCTGGTCTTTGGCACCTCCCTTACCTTCTCTATCCCTAGAGAACCTGGAATCAGGGTCTTCTGGTGAAACCCCCAGCTGTTATAATTGGATAAGGGGCTTTGTAGCACTGCCGGAAATTGTGTGACTTAGTAAGTTTTTAGTGAGGTTTTACTGCAACAATGAAGTAGTAGCAGTGATTTATAGAAGTGGCTTCCGTGCTGGTAGGCAGCATCACCCAGTTCTGGTCAGCTGTATGAAATGCATTCAGTGAGTGTGTGTGTGTGTAAATACAGAAGGCCCCTGGCTTCAAGAGAAAAGCAGTTTTACACCCTTCCCTTTCTCAGCTGGAAACCTGAAATCAAAGACAACATACAAATCAACACATGCTTATGTCCTGGTGCCTTTGTGGCTGGGTGTAATTATGCATTTATTTGTGTGTGATCAATGCAGATCTGCTCACTGGGTCCTAAACTGCCAGAGCTTCCTTTCTTTGCCCTGAACTCCACTGCCCAGGTAGTGCTTGGCATGAATGGCTGTTCTCTAAATATCCAAGTCAAGAAAGAAGGGAGGAGGGAAGAATGAACAAAGGAAAAAAGAGGGGAAACAAGGAAAGAAATAGTCAGCGGAGGGAAGGAGCAGGGAAGATTGCTCAGTGGTTAAAGGTGCTTGTTCCATAAGCCTGTGGGCCAGAGTTATGATGTCCCACACCCAACCACATGGAGGCAGCCTGGAATTCCAGTGCACCTATAGCAATGGAGGCAGGATTGGGAGATTCTGAAAGCTCAGGAGCTCAAGATCCAGCCACCTACTCTGGCTTGCCCAGTGGCAAGAGAGACCCCGACTCCAACAAGGTGGAAGGAAAGGACCAACACACTGAGAATGTTCACGTGTATGTGTCCACACGTACAACAAAAAGAAGTGGGGCTGGAGAGATGGCTTAGCAGTTAAGGCACTTGCCTGCAAAGCCAAAGGACCCGGGTTTGATTCTCCAGGACCCATGTAAGCCAGGTGCACAAGGGGGCACATGCATCTGGAGTTCATTTGCAGTGGCTGGATGCCCTAGCAAGCCCATTCTCTGCCTCTCTTTCTCTCTCTCTGCCTCTTTCTCTCTCTCAACTATATAAATAAATAAAATATATTTTAAAAAAGAAGTAGTTCACGAGAAATGTTACACATGGAAAGATTCTTGACAGCCATCATATTCTAAAGTAGCCAGACTGACTTGCAATCTTTTCTTACATGTAAATGGAGATAATGACACACTTACTTTAATACTTATTTCCTAACTCAAACAGTCATCTGGTATGTTATTTAAAAAAAATTTTAAAAAATTTATTCACTCATTTGAGAGACAGAGAGAGAGAGAGAGAGAGAGAGAGAGAGAGAGAATGGGTGCACCAGGGCCTCCAGATGCATATGTCATCTTACACGGGTACTGGGGAATCAAACCTAGGTCCTTAGGCTTCTCAGGCAAGCGCCTTAACCACTAAGCCATTTCTCCAGCCCTGGTAAGTTATTTTGTGTCAGGTAGGAGAGGCCCCTGCCCTAGACCTGTGTGCTGGATAATCTTGCTGTCCTCTGGTGGCATCCCTTCCTCCACCCCAGGAAGTCCCAGCAGTGTCACAGGGCAGTGGGGTGCAGGCCTGAGATGAGACACAGCTCCATGCTGCCACCTGTAGCATCCTGAGGAGCTTTTTCAGAGACCTCCACTCATGTGAAGATAGGATTCTTGTTTTCCCATAGGAAAGGACTACAGGTCAAGCCAGTTTGAAGCAGACTTGGAGCTTATTAGGAAGAAAGTTTATCACAGATTTGAGCATGGGGGTTAACAGAGAAATCCGCAGAGAAAGAATAAGACAGGCCCAAATGTGAGTCTGGGCTTCTCAAGGGAGAGTCACATTTAGAGTCGTAGATATGTATATATGTATGTGTATATATATCTTTTCATTCAAAGGGTTGCTAAGAAACTCTTTTTTGGGCTGGAGAGATGGCTTAATGGCTAAAGGTTCTTGATTGTAAGCTTGCCAGCTGGGGTTCAATTCCTCAGCACACACATAAATCCAGACACAAAAAGTGGTGTGCATGCGCGCGCGCGCACACACACACACACACACACACACGCACAAATAACTAAACAAATAAAAATATTTTTTTAAATAAAAAAGAAGTCAATTTCCATTCTTTTTTGATAAATGAGAGTATAGACAGGCTCTGGAGGTTCCTTGGATGAGATTACAATCTGATAAAACAGAACCCTGGGTCATAAAGGGGTTATGACATAGCTTTCCTGTCAATGGGGTTTCTTGTGAGATTCCTATAAAAGTGAAGCTTTCCAGTTGGGAAAGGAGTCAGGCCTATGTGCTTAGGCCTTATGCATGGTTCATTGCTACTTTGACATTTGTTTTAGAGATATCTCTGTATAAAATGAATAGTCTCTATGCAGGCAAGCTTTACAGCAAATGTTTCTAACTGTGCTGGAACTCTGGTCTCTCAGTAAGAGGCTTCAGCCAGCTCAACGTAAGAGGCTCCTTTCCCTTCCCAAGTCCCCTTACTTTTTCTTGTCTTTAAAAAAATTTATTTGAGGGGGAAGTGAGAGAATGATGGTGTCTACTTATTTCAATATATTATAAAATTGACATTTTAATATTATAAACTAACTGCTAACAATTTTTTTTGTCCTTTTCACTCCACAATTGAAAGCCTTTCTCAACTTATTACATACTTCCTTCTATGCCAGAGATTGAATCCTTAAGACCTTCATGTAATAATAAGAAGTCAAATCTCTATTGAAATCTCTACTTGCACCAAGTTTATCTCATTTATCTACATGTCTGTTCAGTTCTTTTTTTTTTTTTCAGGTTTTATGGTTTAATTTTTAGAAACTTAATTCCTTAACCAGAACCACCTGGAATTTATTTGAATATATGCTGGGGATATAGCTCCATGCTAAAGCTCCAGCTTGGGATGTGTGAGGCCCTAGTTACATTTTCCAGCAAAACACACACACACACACACACACACACACACAATTCAACATAATATAGTTCTCAGAAAGCCAGTTATCTCTGTATCATTTTTGGAATAATCTTTTCTGCTTTGCTATGCAGTAAATCCTTCTCTGTTTGGGTTTGTTTCTAAAGCTTTGAGTCTATTTTAACAAGCAACTCTCTCTCTTTTCTTTTCTTATTTATTTGAGAGAAAAAGAGACAGATAGAGAATGGGCATGTTCAGGCCTTCAGTCGTTGCAAACGAACTCCAGACACATGTGCTGCCAGCTTTTGTGCATCTTGCTTATGTGGATCCTGGGGAATTGAACCTGGGCCCTTTGGCCTTGAAGGCAAGCGCCTTAACCACTAAGCCATGTCTCCAGCCTGCAATTCTTTTTTGACACTAGTATATGCTGTTTTAACTTTTGTAGCTGCATAACGTAAGTAAATACTGCAAGGTTCTGATCAGTGATGTATGTCAGTACATACGAGGACATGTCACTTCTGGTATGAGCAATGATCAGGCTGTTTAACCTCTCCATTTACAGATGAGGAGATTGAGCACCGGAAGAGAAGGCACATGCTCAAGGTCATAATTCCTAAGCAGGGTCTGTCATAACCTCCCCAGACCAATGCAAAGGGCGTAAGCTGCAACCTGAGCGTAGACCTCTCTTCAAGGGTGAGTGCATTTTCCTCATAGTTAGTGTTATGGACTTGTTTGAATTTGTTTGACTGCTTTATAACTTTGGTGCTTTTATTATGTCTTGTTTAATAGTTTTTTTAAATTGATTTTTTTATTAATACCTTCTATATTTACATACAAAACAAAAAAAAACATATATTTCCCTGCCCTCCCCTGCCCTCCCCCCATTCCACTTTAGAACTCCAATCTCCATCATATCCCCTCCCTCTCTCCATTAGTCTTTCTTTTAATTTGATGTCCTCATCTTTTTCTTCTATTTTGAGGGTCTTGTGAAGGTATTTCTAGGCACTGCAAGGTCATGGATATCAAAGCCAATTTCTGTCTGGGCAGTTGCATTGTAAGAACTCATACCCTTCCTTTGGCTCTTCCATTCTATCCGCCCCCTCTTCCGCAATGGTCCCTGAGCCTTGGAGGTTGTGACAGAGATGTTTCAGTGCTGGGCACTCCTCTATCCCTTCTTCTCAGCACTATGTTGCCTTTTGGAGGTCCCAGTGGTCATCACCATCTCAAAAGAGAAGCTTCTCTAACCAGAAATGAGAGTAGCGTTAATATGTGAACATGAACATTAAGTGTAGTGCCCCCAGGGCAGCTTGGTGGGAATAAAATATACATTTAGTCAGACAAGAGCAGGCTTTATACACCAAAGGCTCATGACCTCACCTGCCATAGACTTTTGCTTAGGTTTTTCAGTACCAGGCATGTATTCCCTCCCATAGAGAGGGCCTTCAGTCCAAGTATGGAGCAGTTGGTTACCCCAAGAGTAAACATGCCACTATTGCACCCGTTCAGTCATTGAGCCTGTATGGCCAAACTTGAATATTCAGTGTCAGCTGTTTTCACTGCTGATGACGTCTGTCTCCCATACGGCTGCATGCAGTGCAGCTTTTTCCAGCTTTCAGTTGGCTGGTCTACAGGGAGATAGTTTTCTGCTCTGCACCAGCTTGCTTTCTCAGTGAACTTGCCTCTCAGGCAAGAGATGTCTTCAGCAATAGGGTTTTACTATCTGTTTCTCAAGGGAAACCAAGGGCCTTGGCAAAAGCCTTTAATGTTTTGGACGCTACCAGGACCTCCTTGGCCAACAACTCACTGGAAGGTATCCTATCCCAGGCACTGAAAATTTTATAGTAACAGTCTACAGCTTCTAGATGTGCCATTATTCAAAATAGCAGGTTTACATAAATCTTATTCACAATATCTTGAATTTAGATTGACCCTCCCCCTGCTCTTCTTTTACGCATTCTCTTCCCATGGCCTCGCTTAGGCCATTCCCCCCCCCCGTAATCTGTTCTTCTACTTACATATGTGCAATACTATACACTTAAGTCCTTCCCTTTCCTCCCTCTCCTATAGCCTTTTACCAGCTTACTGGTTTCTGGTACATGTTTTTGGTTCCAGTTCACACACAAGTTTATATACATTTGTAGTTAGGATCCACATATGAGAGAGAACATGTGACGTTTGGCTTTCTGAAACTGGGTTACCTCACTTAGTATAATCCTTTCCACATCCATCCATTTCCCTGCAAATTTCATAATTTCATTTTTCTTTACTGCTGAATAGAACTTCATTGTGTAAATGTACCACATCTTTATTATCCATTCATTTGTGGAGGGACATCTAGGCTGCTTCCATTTCCTAGCTATTGTGAATAGCACAGCAATAAACATGGTTGTGCAAGTGTCTCTAAGGTAGGGAGAAGAGTCCTCTGGATATATGCCTAGGAGTGCTATAGCTGGATCATGTGGTAAATCTATTTCTAGCTGTCTCAAGAACCTCCACACTGATTTCCACAACGGCTGGACCAGATTACATTCCCACCAACAGTATAGAAGTGTTTCTCTTTTTCCACATCCATGCCAACACTTATTGACATTTGTTTTCTTGATGGTAGCCATTCTAACAGGAGTGAAATGGAATCTCAAAGTGGTTTTAATTTGCATTTCCCTGATGACTAAGGATGTGGAACACTTTTTTAGATGTTTATATGCCATCTGTATTTCATCTTCTGAGAATTCAGCCCATTTTTTTAACTGGGTTGTTTGAATTCTTATTATTCTATTTTTTGAGTTCTTTGTATATTCTGGATATTAATCCTCTGTCAGATGTATTATTACAGAAACTGGGAATAGAAGGAACATATCTCAATGTAATAAAAGCTATTTATGACAAACCTACAGCCAACATAATACTAAATGGGGAAAAATTTGAAGCTTTTCCTCTAAATTCAGGAACAAGACAAGGGTGTCCACTTTCCCCACTACTATTTAATATAGTACTGTGTTGCAAGTCTTAGCCAGACCAGGCACAGTTATGGAATAAGGCAAAGTTCCATAATGGCACACTCTCCATAAAGGGGATAAAAGCAAATTGGAAAAACTACAGGGTCACAAGACACTTCAGGAACTCCTGCTAGATCAAATTATCAAACCCACACCTTATTTGCAGATGATATGATTCTATACATAACAGACCCATAAAAGAGACACTCATAAAGACTCAAATTATCACCAGACAAACTGTTAGAGCTGATAAACACTTTTAGCAATGTAGCAGGATACAAAATAAACACACAGAAATCAGTAGCTTTTATATACACTAACCACAAATGTGCAGAGGATGAAATCAGGAAATCTCTCCCATTCACAATTGCCTCAAAAAAAAAAAAAATACCTTGGAATAAACTTAAGCAAGGAAGTGAAGGATCTCTACAATGAGAACTTTAAAAAACTCGAGTGACAAATTGCAGAAGACACAAGGAAATGGAAAGATATCCCATGCTCCTGGATTGGAAGAATCAATATTGTGAAATGTCAATCTTACCAAAAGCAATCTACACATTTAATGTGATCCCCATTAAAATCCCAATAGCATTCTTCACAGAAATAGAAAAAAACAATCCTAAAATTCATCTGGAAACACAAAAAACCTCAAATAGCCAAAACAATTTTGTGCAACAAAAATCAGGCAGGTGGTATAACCATACCCGATTTTAAGTTATATTACAAAGCCGTAGTAACAAAAACAGCATGGTACTGGCACAAGGACAGACAGGTAGATCAATGGAACAGAATAGAAGACCCAAATATTAATCCAGGCAGCTACAGCCACCTGATTTTTGACAAAAATGCCAAAAATATTCATTGGAGAAAAGATAGCCTCTTTAACAAGTGGTGCTGGGAAAACTGGACATCTGTATGTAAAAGGATAAACATAGATCCTTGTCTCTCTCCATGCACAAGACTCAAGTCCAAATGGATCAGGGACCTTAATATCAGACCTGAAACTCTGAAACTGCTAGAGGAAAAGGTAGGGGAAACCCTTCAACATATTGGCCTAGGCAAGGACTTTCTGAATATAACTCCAATTGCTCAGCGAATAAAATCACTAATCAACCACTGGGACCTTATGAAATTACAAAGCTTTTGTACAGCAAAGGACACTGTGAAAAGAGCAAAAAAAAAAAAAAACCTACAGCTATACATTTAATAGTTTTTATCTGTAATGCTTCTAATTTTTTTCTGTCTAAAGACTGTCTTCCTCTTCCTTTTTTTTTTTTTTTTTTTTTTTTTTTTTTTTTTTAACTCCCCTGCCTTGAGATGTGGAGTTTGCATTACCATCATGCTCTGTATTTTAATTGTTTGGTTAGAGGTATGTTAGTGATTATGTTAACAACATTCTTTTTTGTTGTTGTTATTGTTGTTGGTTTGTTTAAAAATTTTTAAAAACTTTTATTTATTGATTTAATTTATTTGAGAGAGAGAAAGAGGCATAGAGAGAGAATGGGTGCGCCAGGGCCTCCAGCCACTACAGACAAACTCCAGATGCATGCTCCACCTTGTGCATCTGGCTTGCGTGGATCCTGGAGAGTCGAGCCAGGATCCTTTGGAGTTGCAGGCAGAGGACTTAGCTGCTAAGCCATCTCTCCAGCCCTGTTTTAGTTAGTTTTTTTTTTTTTTTTTTTTTTTTTTTGAGACATCTCATGTAGCTCAGTCTGGCCTTGAACTCACTGTATAGCTGGGGATGACCTTAAACTTCTGGCCCTCCTTCCCCTATTTTCCAAATGCTGGGATTATTGCATGCACAACCAATCTGAAAAGCATTCCTATTCCTTTCTGATATTTCTTTTGTAGTCAGGGCCAGTGAATATTTATATGGTTGCACGCAAATTTTAGTGCAATGTTAACTGTACAGTTTTAATACAATTGTGGAACATTTGTTTTAGCAGCTAAAATTTCAATAGCACCGTGGGAATCATCTTTTATCATTTCAGCTGATATTCATGGGAAAGAAACGATTTTATTGCGAGGGTAAACGAGATGACACCTTAGAGTTATTTGCGCAAAAATGATGGCTGCATTGCATTACTTAGCCAATTAATTGTCTAAGATGCATTTAATGTATACACAAAATTTTCCTAAGTGGTAATAGTATTACTGAAGGCATACAGATGAGCAATAGAGAGGAACCCCCAAAGCTCTTTGGGCATCTGCACACATCCTGTACTCATTTGCACACCTATGTGCATATACCACACACATATGCATATGTACACATGTGCAAAAATAGTTATAATAAGCTGAGTATAGTGGTATATGCCTGTAATCCCAGTACTGGGGAGGTTGAGGAAGGAGGATTATGAGTTTAATGTCAGTCTGGACCACACGGTGAGATCCTATCTCAGCAAACAAACAAGCAGATGAAATGTACGTTGTGAGAACCAAGACTGTGCCATCATATAGTTAAAACATGTACAAAGATTAACAAGTTTCAATATTTCTCCCTTCTTAGAGTGATCATAGAAAACCCTCATCCCAACAGACCCTATCCTCCTGGCAAGATATCTGCCTAAAGGAGCACTATTTATTCCTACTTTAAATTTTATATTTTAAAATATTTTATTTAGGGCTGGAGAAATGGCTCAGTGGTTAAGGTGTTTGCCTGTGAAGCCAAAGGATACTGGTTTGATTCTCCAGGACCCACGTAAGCCAGATAGATGAGGGGCACATGCACTTGGGGTTCATTTGCAGTGGCTAGAGGCCCTGGCATGCCCATTCTCTCTCTCTCTCTCTCTCTCTCTCTGCCTCTCTCTCTGCTTGCAAATAAATAAATAAATAATTTTTAAAAATTAAAAAAATATTTCATTTATTTAGAGAGAGACAGACAGACATACAGAGTGTGTGAGTATGGGCCAGGGCCTCCTGCCATGGTGGATGAACTCCAGACCCATGTGCCATTTTGTGCATCTGACTTTACATAGGTACTGGGGAATTGAACCCAGGATGTCAGGCTTTGCAAGCAAGTGCCTTTAACCACTGAGCAATCTCTCCTAATTATTCCTACTTTATATATGAAACAAAGCCCTGGAACTAAATGACTAGTTGAAAGTCAACAGATGATTTTTTTTTTTTAAAAAAAGAACTCGGAATGCCACAGTTGATGAAATTAAGCTGTTCACATAACTGACACAGGAACTTTTTCCTAGGCGCAGTGTTGCACTGAGGTGAGGTCACCATCCACTTGCAGACAACGCTAAGTTTCAGGAAGTCTTAGCCCTGTTTGTCTTCCAGGGGTATCTATCCTTGTCATCCATGCGCAGTTCCAACCTACCTCTCCTCCAGCTTATATAAATTTCTGTGCTGTAGAGCTACCTCCTTCCAGGGACTATTGTCCTTTCCCAGTTGCCATTGTTTCAAGCCTCTGTTTACCGAGCACTTTTAACTATGGGACTTTCTCTTTTATTCTATTCATTATTGTTGGTATTTGGCATCTCACTTTCAGCCTCAGCTCTGGGGAGGAACATCAGCCACCTGTCTAAAAGCAACTAACTACTTAAGCATCTTTCTCTTGTGTGATCATTTTGGCTTGGAGTCTTCATAATTCTGTCTTTCCCTGG
Source organism: Orientallactaga sibirica (assembly GCA_036365145.1). Lineage (NCBI taxonomy): Eukaryota > Metazoa > Chordata > Mammalia > Rodentia > Dipodidae > Orientallactaga > Orientallactaga sibirica. The sequence continues at coordinate 2,443,926 of JAEOAD010000031.1, read as the reverse complement.
ATATAGTTAGTCTGTTTTAATAGCCCAACTGGGGTCTGGATTCTAGAACCTAGTTCCAGCTCTTCCTAGAAATGTAGACTTGGAGCAGTTAGTTTATGCACTGGAAATACTAATACATACGTAAGGACATGTCATGAGAGTTAAATAAGAAAAGTGTCTGTTTGCTATCCTGTGCTAATGCACATTGTTTACTTTATTTCCATGGCCTGGAGGTCTCCCGAAGAGCAGCTAACACCACCAGGGTGGTGTCTGCTTTGGATACCTCCTCTGCAAACTGGAGTGGAGGGGTGGTGCTGTCCCTTAATCCAGAGGCATTCTGTTTCCATAGAGGGAGGGAAAGCAGAGTGGGGAGGAAGGGCCGCTTTGTCTTTAGATGTCCTGCAAGACTGCCAGGTACCTTACTGTGAACTCCTTAGCCTCAGAAGCAAACCTGAGAGAATGAGGTTTGACTCCACCAATATTGACTCTCGGGAGGCCACTGTGGAACATGGAAGATGTTTACCAGAGGCAAGGTTTTCTTAAGTGATAAAATAGCAGAACCTCCGTGGATGCCCTCAATTTGGACTCCTCCCCTCCCCCAGCTCCACAGTTAATGAGCCTTTGACCTTGGGTCAGCCATTTCCTGCTCTGGCCTTCAGAGTGCTCACTGTCAAGTGAGAACCCTAAACACCCCAAGTCTAACCGCCTATGGATTTCATCAGTTTTACAGATAGGGGTTCAATCTAAGCCTTTAGGAAGACAGCATTTAATTGTAAAGGAAAGATACCTTCTTGATGAGGATTGCAAACTTTGTCTCTATGAATTTCTGTGTATTGAGAGATTTTTAAATAATCTTTTTTTCTTCTTCCATTTTTACTAAACGGGGGCATGCACTGGAGATCTGGAGATTGAACCCCGGGACTATGTGCATGCAAGGCAGCCACTCTACCTACTGAACCACAAGCTTCTTTTAATGGCCTATTTAATAAAAGTTAGGACACTTGCCCTCTCTGCCCTCATGGTTGCAAGAACTGTAATAAATATAAATATGTGCTAGGATGAGCTTAAACTTTTTTTTTTCTGCTCCTATTCATAGCAGAGAGAGGATAGAGTGTCTCTGATTTTTATTGTCTTCTAGTATTAGTCATTTATTTTATTTTAATTTATTTATTTTAGAGAGGGAAAGAGGCAGTATGTGTGTGTATGTGTGTGTGTTTGTATGTGTGTGTGTGTGTGTGTGTGTGTGTGAGAGAGAGAGAGAGAGAGAGAGAGAACGGGTGCGCCAGAGCTTCCAGCCACTGCAAATGAACTCCGGATACATGCGCCACCTTGGGCATCTGGCTTACATGGGTACTGAGGAATCAGAGGTCCTTGGGCTTTGCAGGCAAGTGCCTTAACCACTAAGCCATCTTCCCAGCCCCATTAGTCATTTTTTAAAGTTTTACTTTCTTTTATTTATTTGCAAGCAGAGAGAGATAGGAGACAGAGAAAATGGGTGTACCAAGGCCTCCAGCCACCACCAATGGACTATAGATAGCATGAGCCACTTGGTGCATCTGGCTTTACATGGGTACTGGGGAATCAAATTCTGATTGTTGGGCATTGCAGGCAAGCACTGAAACTACTGAGACATCTCTCCAGCCGACATTACTTATTATTATTATTTTGGCTTTTCAAGGTAGGGTTTCACTGTAGTCCAGGCTGACCTGGAATTCACTATGTAGTCTCAGGGTGGCCTCAAACTCAAGGTGATCCTCCTACCTCTGCCTCCCGAGTGCTGGGATTAAAGGCGTGCACCACCATGCACATTACTTAATTTTTAAAACTAAGTGCATATTGCCTTTTGAAATTAATTGAATAAAAATATATATTCAGAACTTAAAACACACAGAAAAGTAAAATGAAGATAAAATCGTGGTTTCACTATAAAAGAATAATTATTATTGAAATGTTGATGCATTTCTACTTATTGTTTCTAATAGTTTTTTTAAAAATAGACATTTTTGTGTGTTATATGTCACAGACACATACAGAGACAATGGGAAAAATACAAGAAAACAAAGTGTTTTCATAGCAGTGTCATAGCTGTGTTAGTTTGAATGTATGTCCCACTGACTTGGATTGCCAGCCAGCTGCCTGGCTGGAGGAGGTGTCACTGAGGACTGATCTTGGAGTCCAGCCTTAAGGTGTCACTGGCAGGGGATCTGAATTCCAGCACAAAGGCATGGAGAGTGGTGTGAGCTCAGCAGTGTCCCTGGTGCTTGCTGCTTTTTGGTGTTTGCTGCCTGCCATTTTTCCTCTCTGCTTGGATCTGTGGAATTAAGCAGCTTTTTTGCTGCCATTGATGGAACTTCCCCTTGGATCTGTAAGCAGAAATAAATCCTTTTCTCCCATAAAACTGTGTTTCAGTGGATGGTCATCCCAGCAATGTAAAACTGTCTGCTACATTAGCCCTTCCTGTGTGTGATTGTTATAGTCCTGTGTGAGATTCAAGGCTGTATTTCCATTCCCAAGCCAAGGACCCATGGCTCAGGGCAGCAAGGAACTTATAGGTGGTCAAGAGCATAGTCTCTGGTGCCACTTTCCAGCTGTGTGGTCTTCGGGACAGTAGTCCATCTTTGTTAGGTCTGAAGCTTGTGTCATCTTGGGAATAATTCTCAAAAAAATGAATTAAAAACCTCACTCTAGAAAATGTTAGTAAAAACTACAAACCTCTAGGACACCTCCTAGAGGCTTGAATGAGCTCGGAATCATGAGAGGCCCTTCAGCTAAAGCTGTCTTCTTGGAGGTACCTGTGCCTCTGCTAGGACAAGGGACTTGGCTGATTTGTGTCTGTAAGTGGGGATCCTAAAAGTCCTTGTCTCTGAGCAGTTATGAGAATTAACCATGACACCGTATTTTATAGCATTTGGTAAGCTGCCTGCCACATCATAAGTGTTTGATAAATATCACCTGTGATTACTAACTTTGTTCAAAGTCATACAGTGGTAGCTGGAGTCATTTAAACTGTTTCCTAGAGACTGAATTATTCATGCATGTACTTAAGGAAATTATGCCTTCAAGGCTATTCAGACTGGCTCATTCATTTAATAAGCAGGTATTGAGTTCCTAAGTAGATGGCTATGCACTGCACCAGAGCTCTGGTCTCAGTAAATTCTCACACTTCATTCATGGGGAGCACAACACAATTCTCCCCTCTTCTGGGGACTTTGCTCAGGACCTGAGGTGGATTCATGACTCTGTGCGCTTAGTCCTGTTTTGTGTGACTGATTTGGGCACGAACAAGGATCCAGGGAAGGGATCGCCCTCTCCTGACCAGCTTGTTCATTTCTGTACCAATGCCTTTATATTCAATAAAACTGAGTTGACTGAAAGTGAGATTGTTTGCACACAAGTATTTTAATTCCTTTCCACAAACCTCAGTTTGCAAAAATAAGCAAGAGGTATGCAAAATATTTTTGAGACCTTCAGAAATAAATACAAAGGTGTCTTACAGTTAATTTTATTTATTTTTGTGTGATAATTTTAACCTTTTCTTAGTTTCTAGCAGCTGGAGCTCTTATCACCAGATATATCCTGCAAGCTTTTCTCACAATAAAAAAAACATGGCCACCTATGGCATAAACTTTAATTGGGGAGACACAAACAGATATCTATTCACCCCAGATAGGACACAAAGAACAGACTAAAGTGTGATTACACCAAATTCAAACTTGGCGAACCAGTGGGTTTATTGGGGTTACATACAGGAGCATGAATGACAGAATACCACCGAAGTCACTTAAATTTACAGGCAGCTTGGCCAGTTAGCCTCCCTCTGCCGAGCAGTTTTTGTTTTTTTTTTTTTTTACTGTTTCTGTAACCTTGGGGAGGGAGCCTTTTGAATCTTGTGAGTTTCAGGAGCTTCCTGAGATTTGTGAGGTGTTTACTTCCTGATTCTCAGGAATCTCCTTCCTCTCTCCAGGAGGGAATGTTTCAATTCTGAGGAAAATGCATACAATACATATCAAGACGTCCTTAGAGAACATGTCCTCTTATCAGGAAAAGTGAAGTTTTGGGTCCATAACCAGCCCGGGAAAATCTAATCAGAAGAAACTAATGGAGTTAGAGTGTTACCTACTGAAAACCGGAATCACACCTTGAGTTTTGTGATGTGTTGACTTTATTAAAAATATTAACTGGACAATAAATATTATCTGGATTGCTAAATAAAAATTTCTGGATTACTGGGCTGGAGAGATAGCTCTGCAGTTAAGGCGCTTGCCCTTAAAGCCTAAGGTCTGGGGTTTGGCTCCCCAGGACCCACGTAAAGCCAGATACACAAAGTGGCACATGTATCTGGAGTTCATTTACAGTGGCTGGAGGCCCTGGGGCATTCATTGTTTGTAAATAAATAAATGAAAGTATTTAAAAATAAAAATTTATGGATTGTTAATACTGTGAAAACAGGCAAGCATTTGAAGGCACCTTGGGCCTGGGTATAAGCAGGGAAGGTGCTGTGTTGACCAAAAGACACCCAAGTTTACAACCCACAGTCCTCCCTTAGACAGACCATGGAAGGTGGATACTAGATTCATTTCGTGGTTAACAGGACAGACCCAGCTGGTACTGGGAACTGAGTTTTCAGGTCATAATCCCTGCCACACTGGTCACCTGCTGCGTGATCTTAAGTTTCATTCTTTCTCTTCATAGACGGATTTCATCCACTTATCACAGTTGCATGGAAGTACTGTTCCTACTTTCATCCAGCAGGGAAGAGAGACGGTTAACATGACACCTTGGTGAAATGTTGCCTTCATCTTGCAATGAGCCAGGGACCCTGGGGACTCCTGTGAAGCACCCAACCCTCCAAATGCTGGCAGTTCTCAGCAGTTCTCTCTGAAATCTTATCACAGCAGGTTCGGGAGGGAGAGAGCTTTGGCAAGTCTGTAAATATCTGTGGACAAGCTTCCTAGCCCAAGGACCCTGGGGAGAGGACCTCTATCCATCTAACTTTCACCTGCACACACCTCTCAGCTTAGGAAAAAACTACACCTTCATCATCTTTGTTATTTTTTTTTTAAAGGGAGTCTCGGTGGGCCCAAACTGGAGGCTATTAGATTGCTAAAAACAAAACAACAACAACAACAAAAACCCCAACAAAGTACAGCCCCAAAGCTAGCTTGCTACGTTAGCAAGATGGAAATGGGCTTTTCCTGTCTGTCTTGTCTATTTTTGAGACAAGATCCCACCGTGTAGCCCAGGCTGGCCTGGAACTCAGCTGCAATCCTCCAGCCTGAGCCACCCACTAGGCAAGGGTCCCTTCGGCATACAGGGCCTTGCCTGAAGGCAGGACGCCCAGCAGGGTCTCATTTGCTGCCTTCCCCAGTAGGGGTGCTTTAGCTTTGAGTCCTTAGTCTAGACAAGCTTCCTCAGGGGCACGCCCTCTTCATTTCCCAACACAACTGGACTCTGAGATCATACATAGACATTCCCTATTGGAGATTCAGGTCTAAGTACACCCACTGTTCCATTCCCTCACCTGCCAATCCACTCCCCAACATTCTTTTTCAAGAAAAACACGCAGAGCTCGGGGAAGCCGACGTAAACATCCTGAGGAAATAGCCAGAACTACACACAAGTGACTTCTGAGCCTGGTTTCCCCCAGGGAAGTAATCAGCACCTCTGCCCCCAGACAGCTCCAGGTGAGCCGCTAGGGATGGGATCACCTCTATAGCACAGGCTCTAGTGAAGGCGTCGCCACCGCCGAACTCGGTCCGGACTCCAAAGTGCGCGCCCATCTATTGTCACATCCAACGCTCAGAACAAGCCCGGGAGGTGGGGCAGGCCAGATGCAGCGTCCCTCACTTCGCGAGTGAAAAGCTGAAGTGCACAAAGCCCGCTCCCCTTTCTCGGGCTCACTCCGATCTGCAACCCCCATCCTAGGGCTCGCCCCTAACAGGGTCTCCCGAGGAAACCGGTCTGCCGCAGGGACACACGGGCGGGGAGGGGGCTGGGGGTTCCTCCGTAGGCGTCCCGCCATACCGACCCCGGCTGGGTCGGGGCACTGGAGCGGCGCGCAGCAGGGCGCAGAGAGCCCGGCGGCACGGGAACAAAGGCGGGCGATGCGGGTGGGCAGGCGCGCGCCGGGCCCGTGGGAGCGTCCTCCTCCTCCCGGCCGGCCGGCGGAGGGAGACTCGCGGAAAGAGAGAGAGAAAGAGAGAGAGAGACAGACAGAGAGAGAGAGAGAGAGAGGTTCCGCACCCGCCCCAGCCCACCCCTTCAAAGCCTCCTTTCTTCTCGCCGGATCGCTCGCTCCGCGGAGGAACCGGGAGGGGGCGCAGTTGGCCTAGCCGGCCCCGTCCTACCCTCCCTCCCTCCGTCCGCCGCCTCCACCCCTCCACCGCGAGAAGCGCACAAAGAGCGGCGGGGCCCCGAGCGAGCGCACACCTCCCCGCGGGGCGGGGCGGGGCGGGGCCTGTGCGAGCTCCGCGCTCCCTCGGCGTGCACTGCGCATGCCCGGCCGCGGGGAGGGGCGGGGCCGCTAGCGGCGTACGCCCGCGCCTCCCCGCTGGTGCGGAGGCCCGCGTTCCCGCGGAGGCGGCGCGGCACTCGTGCGCGTGTCAGAGGCCGCGGGGGGTCTCGGCCGATCGGGCGCGTTGGGACCCTGGTGTGGAGCATTCCAGAGGTCGGCGGCGGCGGGCGGGTCGGCCCAACCCCTCACCCACCCGTGCGCTGCAGCCGACTTCTGTCTTTAGAAAAAACCCTCCGTTTCCTGGGGCCACTCAGGCCAAGTGCTGCCCAAGGGGGACAGAAACCCGGGCGCGCGCGTGCGCGCGTGGCAGTGTGGGCGGGCGTGTCCTTTGTGTCGCGTGCACTCCCGCGCAGGTGGGCAGCCCGCGCCCTGAAGTCACTCAGCAACAAGGACCCAGGACCTCCCATCCCGGTTTCCATGTGCCCAGGGTTCGGGGCTGCCCTTTAGAGGAGATGGCAGACTCCCTCTTAGTGACAGCGTTGGCTATGGAGATGGCTTATTTAGGGGGCCCGTAACGGGACTTTGTAAGGACCGCTCTTTTCGAGCCCGTTCGCCTGCGAGTTGGGCGCGTTTTCTTCTCCACCAGTCCAGGGAGGAGACTTGAGGACAGTGATGGTCCTCGCCCGATAGGTACATCCCAAGTGTCCCGAGCCTGCCAGTCCCGCATTAGACAACAAAGAGAGGCGTTCGCAGTGGCGGTGGCGGGGGAGGGGCGCGGCCGGGAGGAGGACGGGGCGGGCTGCGGCGGGCGCGGGTTGGGGGTGGCGCTGGCTCTCCGCTCGCCTGGCCCCGGCCTCCGCCCGCCCCCCAGCCCGGCGCGCGCCAATCGCCTCCCCCAGCGATAGTGTCAGTAGCATTGTAGTGTCAGCTCCCGCCGGTGACGTTGCGCCTCCCTCGTCCCCCTCCGGAGCCGTCTGGCTGCAGAGGCTCAGTCAAGAGGCGGGTAGGAGAGGAGGAAAAAGCGCTGAGTGAGGGCGGGCGGGCGGGCGGGCGGGCGGGAGGGAGGGAGTGGAGGAGCCGGGGAGGGGCTCCTTAAAGAAACGCTGCCGTCGCTCGCCCGCTCGCTTTGCGCTCGGCATTGTGGCCAGCCAGCCGGGCACTTGGGGGGCACGCGCGGCCGCCGCTCGAGCTCTGCCCCCACCCCAACCTCCTAGCAGATCTGGGGTGGGGACCCAAGCGGGGGCTCTTGCAGCCACCACTGCCCGGTGCGGGCTGCACGGGGCGACCCGCTCCTCCCGGCTCCGAGAAAGAAGCCACGGAGCCCTCCGCAGCCGGCCGGCCTCCCCGCCCCTGACCACCCGCTTCCCGGCTGCCTTTGTGACTGCAGCTTGTGGCGGCCTCGAGCCGAGGGCCGGCGGGGGCGCGGCGCGCACGGCGGAGCGATGCCCAGCTCGCTGTTTGCAGACCTGGAGCGCAACGGCAGCGGAGGGGGAGGCGGCGGCGGCGGCGGAGGAGGAGGAGGCAGCGGCGGCGGCGGCAGCGGGGGAGAGACTCTGGATGACCAAAGAGCCCTGCAGCTCGCGCTCGACCAGCTCTCCCTGCTGGGGCTGGACAGTGACGAGGGCGCCTCTCTGTACGACAGCGAGCCGCGCAAGAAGAGCGTGAACATGACCGAGTGCGTGCCGGTACCCAGTTCCGAGCATGTTGCAGAGATCGTTGGGCGGCAAGGTGGGTCCGGCGGGGATGGGAAGAGGAGGGGGTGTGTAGGGTCTCGGGCCATCACCTCGCCGCTAGGGCGTGTGCCGGATCGCGATCTGCAGCGGCGGGGGAGCCCGAGGGAGGGAGGAAGAGCCGTGCGATGGGCCGGCGCTCCAGACAAAGAAAGTGCAGGCAGGCTGTCTCCCAGAGCCGCTCTGCCGCCGCCGCTGGATGCACTTTCCCTCGCTAAAATCACTGTCTTCTTCCCTAGCGCCCCCCACCTAGTCTACCATGGGAAAGATAATTTAAATATAAGATGCTGGGGGAGGGGGGCCTCTTGAGAGGTCCTTTGGGAGGGGGGAGGAGGAGGAGTGAGCATCTGATGGGAGGAGGATCGGGATTTCTGCAAAGCGGAATGGAGTCCACAGAAGGAACAATGGGTCCCGGGACCGCTTCCTCCCCCCCACGCAAAGGGTTTGCGGCTTCGGCCCCCTCCCCGGAGACCCTTTTTGGTGCCTTCGAGGCAGACGGCGCGCCCAGCTGGCTCCCTGCAGCATCCTCCCAAATGACTTTTCTGGGGTTCTTGGGTTTGGCTTGGGACGACTGCAGTCACCAGGGGAGGGCCTGGCAGCCAATGGGCTGTTCCTCGAACGCCTCGCGGGTGGAACCTGCTGTCCAGCCCGTGGCGTGGCTCAGGGTTAGCAAGGGAGACGCCCCCTTCCCTCCGGTCGCGTGTTCTGCCGTCCGACTGCCCTGGGAGCGGACTGTCCGGGATCTTCACGGTTACCCCCGGGATAATGGGCGTGTCTGTCTCTCTCTCCCTCCTCCTCACCCTGGCTCCCAGGTTGTAAAATCAAAGCTCTGCGGGCAAAGACCAACACTTACATCAAGACCCCAGTTCGTGGGGAGGAGCCTGTCTTTGTTGTGACGGGCAGGAAGGAGGATGTGGCCATGGCTCGGAGGGAGATCATCTCCGCTGCGGAGCACTTCTCCATGATCCGCGCCTCGCGTAACAAGAACACGGCGCTCAACGGCGCGGTTCCGGGGCCGCCCAACCTGCCCGGGCAGACCACCATCCAAGTGCGGGTGCCTTACCGTGTGGTGGGGCTCGTGGTGGGACCCAAGGGCGCCACTATCAAGCGCATCCAGCAACAGACTCACACATACATCGTGACACCTAGCCGCGACAAGGAACCGGTGTTCGAGGTGACCGGGATGCCCGAGAACGTGGACCGCGCTCGCGAGGAGATTGAAGCCCACATCGCTCTGCGTACCGGCGGCATTATCGAACTCACAGATGAGAACGACTTCCACGCCAATGGCACAGACGTGGGCTTTGATCTGCATCACGGCTCCGGCGGGTCCGGGCCAGGCAGCCTCTGGAGCAAGCCCACCCCCAGCATCACTCCCACCCCAGGGCGCAAGCCGTTTTCCAGCTACCGCAACGACAGCTCCAGCTCACTAGGCAGCGCCTCCACAGACTCTTACTTCGGTGGGGGGACCAGTGGCAGTGCAGCCGCCACCCCGCGCCTGGCGGACTATAGTCCCCCCAGCCCCGCTCTCAGCTTTGCCCACAACGGAAACAACAACAACAATGGCAATGGGTATGCCTACACAGCTGGGGAAGCCTCAGTGCCTTCCCCCGACGGCGGTCCTGAGCTGCAGCCCACCTTTGACCCAGCTCCAGCCCCCCCACCCGGAGCGCCCCTCCTCTGGGCCCAGTTCGAGCGGTCCCAGGGAGCTGGGTCTACAGCTCCAGTATCTTCTTCCTGTTCTTCCTCCGCATCTTCCTCGGCCTCGTCATCCTCCGTGGTCTTTCCCGGTGGTGGTGGTGCGAGTGCGCCCTCCAATGCCAACCTGGGGCTGCTGGTGCACCGCAGGCTGCACCCGGGCACCAGCTGCCCGCGCCTGTCTCCGCCCTTGCACATGGTCCCGGGGGCGGGTGAGCACCACTTGGCTCGCCGGGTGCGCAGCGACCCGGGCGGAGGAGGCCTGGCCTATGCCACTTATGCCAACGGTCTAGGGGCGCAGCTCCCTGGCCTGCAGTCTTCGGACACCTCGGGCTCCTCGTCGTCATCCAGCTCCTCGTCTAGCTCTTCCTCTTCTTCCTCTGGCTTGCGGCGCAAGGGCAGCCGCGACTGCTCAGTGTGCTTTGAAAGTGAAGTGATCGCCGCGCTGGTGCCCTGTGGCCACAACCTCTTTTGCATGGAGTGCGCCAACCGCATCTGCGAGAAGAGTGAGCCCGAGTGCCCCGTCTGCCACACCGCGGTCACTCAGGCCATCCGCATCTTTTCTTGAAGGCAGCTCGCGCCTGCGCGCCCCGGGCAGGGAAGGAGGGTCCACTCCCCAGGCCTGCCCGCCTCCGGTGCCCACCTCCTTCCACCCCATCCCCCCCCGCCCCCACACACACTCTGAGATCCGAGAGGAGCTTGGAAAGCTGTAGTATCCGCTCATTTTTTTTTTAAAAATGTAATTTTTTGAAACAAAGGAACTTGCCAGGATATCTGCGTCAAGAGTACTGTAGCCTGGGAAGCCTCCGAGACACCTGAATTGCATGCTCTATAAATAATAGGAACGGCGACATTCTAGTAATGATAGTTTTTACACTGTACTTAATAGGAAGCTTCCAAAAGAAAACCCCACGAGTTTTCCATTTTCTTAAAGTAGGAAAGAGATGGACAGTAATTATGATGAAGATGATAATAATAATAATAATGCTATGGGATGTGTGGACTGTTTCGTGTGTTCCCCTTTGGTGGGTGGGTTCCTACAACGCTGGTTAGAGTACACAAGTGGATCCTTTTTGAATGTTCGTGGAAGGAAGGGCCAGGAGTCTCTGTGCAACCAGGACCCTGCAGCTTTATTAAAGTTAAAACTGTAACATATCTCTTATATATTAAAAAAAAAAACGTTTAAAAGTTTTAAAGAGAAATTGCATTAATACAGATTGAAGTATTTTATTCTTTTTTGACTTGAAAAATTATATTTCATATTGCAAAGATGTTTACAAGTATTTTAATTTAAGTTCAGTGAACTTTTTTTGTAGCTGGGTTAAATCTTTTTATTTTTAGTATGGCCTTATGGCAAAGAACACTGTATTATTTTAATAATCACACAGTTGTGACAGAATTACAAACCATAAAATGTGTAACGTTTTGAGCAGTATTCTGTTGGGATGGAGATTTTATAGGTTCAGACAAATCTTCTAGATCTGCTTCACCCAGCATATTTTCTATTCAGTGATATAAAGCATATTTTATTCTATATTATTACAAAAAACGGAAATGTATAAACATGTCAAAAGGAACTGTTGATGCTTTCTAACATTTGTATAAATAGAATTCAGTGCAAGTTACAGAAATTCTGTTGCACCCTATAGTTTTAGTGTTTCTATTTTAATACATTTGTTTACCACTTGTTTATGTATATGTAGGTGATGTTACTTGAGCTTAAATGTACTTTACTGAGCAAAGTTTAAAAAACAAAGTATATTTTATTTTATGATAAAGGGCCTTTAACCTCATGGTCAAATACTAATATTATATTTGCTGAGACAAGATTTGAAATTGTATCAAGAGTTTTATTTTTCTGACATTTAAAGTTCTACATAATAAAGGTAAAACTTAAGTAATGGTGCTACTTCATTTTTTAAGTATTTCTATATAAATAAAATATTGAAGAAAACTTACATTGTATGGTGACTTGATTTTTTTTCTTTAGGCCTCTTGGAGTATAAGTGTAAGAATCATTTTTAAGTGACAGATTGAAATATATAGCCAGACATATGTATATTTTATTAATAGAATAGACCCTAGAGAGAGGCTACCATTGTGTTTGGTTGGATGGATGTTCATGGTTACAGTATGTATTAAGTTGTATTTCTTCATTAGATATAGTAGGTATAGTGCTTAGGGCTAGTGACAATTGGGGGTGGGCTCAGGATGGGTTTAATTTCTTTCAAAATTAGAAGACAAAAAAGTAAATGGAAATATTTAAAAGAAATGTTTTAATTTTTCAGCCCACAAGACCTGAATTAGATTTTACCTGAAAACTAAGAAAATATTAAAAAGTGAAACTAATTTTGTTGTCCACATTATCACTGATGAAGGAACCCATCAAAATAAAGGTTTAGAGCTCAGGGAAGTCAGAGCCCTGCCCCACTTGAGGCCCTCAACATAGGGAGTTGAGGCCCCTGTGTTTGTTGGCTCCAATGGAGAAGTTGTGCTCAGCACTGCAGGCCATGAGCACTGGGGCCTCCTCCTTGATCTGAAGAAGGCAGAAAGGGGAGCTTCTTGCTGAGGGCCTTGCTGGGTTTGAGCTTAGGTTTTAATAGGCTTCTACTTGCAGAACAGGCTAATTGGTGTTGACAGGCTGTGGGTGTTAACTTTGTTGTTGCTTGAGGGAAGTATTTGTTTGCTATTGGCAGGCTAGCTACACCTGGGGCTGTGGAACTCTGTCAGGCGAAGGAGCAATTACTTGACTGGCTGTGGAAGTGACAGACCTTCCCCTGGAAACATAAGAGGTGCCACATTTATGTAGTTCGACCACCAGCATCTTCCTGTTCTACCACCATTAGCAAGCACCTCCTACCCTCATGACTAGTCCCTACTTTGTTCTTTATGTAAAAGAATGCTTCTCAGCAGGGGTGTTGTCACCCCCCTCCCCACACCTTGCCATTTTCTGGACAGATTTTTGGTTATGATAGAATAGATAATTGCACCAGTGAGTAGAGGCCAGAGACACTGCTAAACATCCCACAGTGCCCAAGACAACTCCATGACAAAGAGTGTCCATGCCAGCGGGTCTTTCCTGCGGTTCCTCCCCTGCCTTGATGTTGGTGGCATTGTTTCAACCTACAGGCTGACCCATGGCTGCTCTGGTATTACTTGGTATTACTCAGTGTAGTTGAATTGTGTCAGAACCTTAGTGAGGGAGGTCAAGGCTGATGTCTGAGCACAGGGCACAACCAAGGAACTCACTTATTTGCCAAAAAGCGGTAAAATGTACCCAGCTAACAGCTCTGTTTCCATAGGTGGGTCAAAGCTCTTACATTCTCTTCTGTGATCCTTTCCCCAGCATGTGGGCAGGAAGCACTAGGACTTACTGTGCCTTCTCTCCCAGTACAATGCAAATATTCCAATCAGTGTCCCCTAGACAAAACGTGGCTTCTCTCCCTTGCTCTGTTTGTTTAATCACATTCCTTGTACCAGGGACAAAATGAATGGAGAAGTTCTCAAGGTTCTCCTCCTGGTATATGTTAGCAGCCCTCCCCCCATCCCTACTTCATAGGTCTTACTTGAACTACCAAAACTGGTTCTTGGGGAGACCTCTGAGACCTGCATGGTATGTGGGAGAACAGGTGTGCTTGTACCAGTGTGTGCGTATGTATATGGAGGTCGGAACACAAATGGTCGATAAAGTGCTTGTCCCAATGTAGAAGTCTCATCTTTCCAAGAACTGTGAACAAACTTGCCCTCTCTTGGTAGTTTTGATCCTGCTAGACACACATTAGCTGGTAGGAGTTGTCTCAAAAACTCTATAGGCTTAATGTTATTTGGAAAAATGGAAATTATGTTGGTCACCCTTTTTTTTTTTTTTTTGAGATAAGCATCACCATGGCCCAGGCTGGTCTCAAACTTGCAATCCTACCCCGACCTTCTGAGTGCTGGGATCATAGTATGCCTGGGGTGTATGGGTTTAATCACCTTCAAAGGTCATACTCTCCCTGTGAGGTACAAGGGCCCTTCTAAAGCTGAATCTGCCCCCTTTTTTACACACCTCGTTTCTGCACTTTTCCGCCAGCTGTGCTTCAGATGTTTTCCCCCTCTGGGAGCATCAGCCTGCCTTCTAAGAACTGGGCACTTCAGGACAGTTAAGCCTCTTCCCCTGATTGGCCCAGTGGATACCCATGATGCTTGATGGTTTCTGTAGTTTCTTGAGCTCCTTACTCTGACCCAGGCTCTGTGGATAGAGGTGAGCCTACAATTCCCAAGGTAAGGAAGCCGAGGTAGGTAAGATTTGTTGTTGTTGTTGTAGTAGTTTTTTGAGGTAGGGTCTCGCTCTAACCCAGGCTGACCAGTCTCAGGGTGGCCTCAAATTCACGGCGATCCTCCTACCTCTGCCTCCTGAGTGCAGGGATTAAAGGTGTGTGCCATTATGCCTGGCTGTAAGATTTTTTAAAATATATCTTTTATTTATTTATTATTATTTTATTTATGAGAGGGAGGGAGAAAGAATGGGTGTGCTAGGGCCTCTAGCCATTGCAAAGGAACTCCAGACGCATGCACCACTTTGTGCATCTGGCTTTCGTGGGTACTAGGGAATCAATCCTGGGTCCTTAGGCTTCACAGGCAAGTGCCTTAACGACTATGCCGTCTCTCTAGCCCGACAGGTAAGTTTTATATGACTCACTGTCAGACAGGAAACATTGGAATTAACTGGGATTCCAACCCTAGATCTATCTAAATCCAAAGCTTTAATTTATATATATGTATGCCAGGGCCTCTTGCTGTTGCAAATGAACACCAGATGTTTGCACCACTTTTGTTCAATCAGCTTATGTGGGTGGCTGGAGAATTGAACTTGGGCCAACAGGCTTTGTAAACAAGCATCTTTAACAAAACAGACAAACGTGAGAATGATGCTTCTATCTTGGGGATCTTGGTAATTGACTTGAAAAGTGACAAAGACCTAGTTGCTTTCATGACTCTTGAGCTTTGTGTGCCTGGACCCCCGCCATCTCTCTCTCTATGGTTTGTGACCAGTTGTGGTGTTTTGAATCAGATGTCCCCATACACTCAAGTGTTCTGCATGCTTGGTTCCTGCAGATGCTAACTTGGGAGGTGGAGCCTTGCTGGGGAAGATGTGTTGTTGGGGGCTGAGCTTAGGGATGTTATCACCAACTCGCCCTTGTTAGGATTCAGTTCACGTTCCCGCTACTGTTTTGCAGCTGCTGTGGCAGAGGTGATGTCCGGCCTCTGCTCATGTCCTTCTTTCGCCTGCCGTCATGACGCTTCCCCTTGAGACTGTAAACTAAAATAAAACCTTTCCTCTCATCAGCTGCTTTTGGTGGGATGCTTTATCCTAGCTACTTGGAGGTAACCACAACACCAAGTGAACAATCAACACCAAGCTTCTTCTGTACTTTCCAGATTAAAATTAAAACAAACAAACAAACAAACAAACACTGGATGTGAATAAAGTGAACAGAGAATTCTCTCATTAAGATGTCACATGGACTCATCTACCCAATCTGTAAAAGATACTAAGCCGTTGACTTGAGAGGGAAACACAGCCACATGTTTAGACTCTAGAGTACTACACTCTTTGTTGGATTCTCCCCCACCCCCATTGATTTAATTTTCTAGGGCATCTATTAGAAGTGTAGGATATAGGCATAGTCTGAAAATGGCATCACCATGGTCCATACATCACGAGTCTTGGGTTCTGGCTCCAGAGGTATCGTGCTTGTATGGGAAGGGTTGGTAAGAGAAATTGCAGTTTGCTCGTTTGTGAAAAATAAGATGGCATCTACATTAATTGCTTTTCTCATCACCGCCACCAAATTCCTGACAAGAAACAACTTAAGGGAAGCAAGATTTGTTTTCGTTGATGGCTTGAGAGGGTGCTGCTGTCCATCATGGTGGGGAAGGTGCGGCAAGAAGTGCATGGTAGCAGGAGCTTGCTCACATCTGGGCTTGTCAGGAAACAAAGAAAATACAGGAAGCTAGTGAGCTATAAACCTCAAAGCCCACCTCCCCAAATGACTTGCTTCCTCCAGATAGGTGCCATCAACTTCCTCAAATGGCCACCAGAGCCTAGGGGGGACATTTCATATTGTAGCCCTAACAGTATCTTTTCTTTTAGAGTGATCACACTTGCTCAATCCCCGTTTTTGGTTGATATGATACCTTGAACCTCTGTCCACCGTGACACTTAGCAGGGCCTATGATAGTTGCTCATTTACTGGTCCTTTCTTCCCACTGGGCTGAGGATGCCTTGAGAGCAGAAGCCTTGCCCTCCCATCTCTCTCTCCAGTGTTTGACATGGCCTCATCCACAGAGAGGCTTGAGATATACTTGACAACTCAGGGGACACTGTGCTTGAAATCAACCTATGTGCTCACCAATAGGGGACTAGTTTTTGAAGTTGCTTAACTTCTGCACAATAGAATCTTAGCTGGTGTAATGAAGGGGGGGATTATCTTAATGTCTGTGAAGGTAAAAAGGATTTTTGCTATTAAAAACATGTTTGGGGGCTGGAGAGATGGCTTAGTGGTTAAGGCGCCTGCCTCCTAAGCCTAAGAACGCTGGTTCCAATCTCTAGCAGTTCCAATCTCCAGGTCCCATGTTTAGCCAGATGCAAAGTGATGCAAGGGCGCTATGCCACACTTGCCCATAAGGGGGCGCATGCATCTGGATTTCGTTCACAGCAGCTGAGAGACTGCTGGCACGCCCATCTCTATCTGTCTCCTTCTCCCTCTCTGTCTGTCTCTCACTGTGTCTCTCTCCAAAAAAAAAAAAAAAAAAAAAAAAAACAAAAAAAAAAAAAAACAACAAAAACACGTTTGGGCTGAATAGATAGTAGTTAAAGGCACTTGCTTGCAAAGCCTGACAGCCTAAGTTTGACTCCCCAATACCCATATAAAGCCAGATGCACAAAGTGGCACATGTATCTAAAGCGTGTATGCAGTGATAGGAGGGCCTGGTGTGCCCATACTCACTCTCACCCTAATGAATAAATAAAAATATTTAAAGAACACTTTTATATGACTGAACATTTTCTTTTAAAATGATTATTGCAGTCTTTATGGTGGGGCTCAGTGACCCTGTCTACTGTAACTCCTTCTCTTTGAATATGGGTAGGATTTCATGACTTTTATTTATTTTTTGGAAATATTTTTATTTATTTATTTAATGAGAGAGACAGAAAGAGCCAGATACAGAGAAAGAGAATGGCATGCCAGGGCCTCAAGCCACTGCAAACAAACTCCACATGCATGCACCACCTTGTGCATCTGGCTTACATGGGTCTTGGGGATTCGAAATGGGGTCCTTTTGGCTTTGCAGGCAAGCACCTTAACTGCTAAGCCATCTGTCCAGCCCATAGTGACTGGACAGCATATGGCCGCAGTGATCAGATGACACTCCAAGAATTGTTACAAAGCCAGAGACAATGTTGTTTTGTGGAGAGGGAGGCCCCTCTCTGCCTCTGGCCATTAGAAATTGAGGTTCTCAGTCCAGTAGCCTATGAAGTACTGAAGCCTCCCAACCAGTATGCAAGTGAACCCGAGGGACCTTCAGCGGACATGCCCTCCCTCACCACCATCTCGATCACAGTCTAACAAAAGACCTTAACTCTGAGCCACCCAGCTAAGCTACACTCTCATTCCTGGCTCAGAAAAGCTGGGAGTGAGTACATGCTTATTGTTTAAACCTCCGAATTTTAGGTAATTTTGTTACACAGAAATGGAAAAGTAATAGATAAGAAATTAAGTATTAGCAAAGTCATCCTCAGTGATGAGGATATGACCAGTATTTGGGGCAATGATTGACAGAAAACTGAGTCTTCTCTTAGTACTTGTGTAACTCGGGCCCCTTACTAGCCCCCATGCTTCAGTTTTACCATGTGCAGAATGGGTATAAGACTAATGGCACTTTGCAAAAGGTTGCTCCAAGGAGCACGTAGACCTATTCATGGCAGGTGGCAAGTATTCTGTGTGTCTTTAAGTTCATATATGTGCTGTAAAATGAAGATTTTGTGTCTCCATGAATTTTTAAAAAATTGAAAGGAAGGAGATATGAATGGCGTTGGTCAATCTGGCATTGGTCCAATCTTGCATATCAAAGCATTCTGATAAATAGCATCTTTTTAATATGTGTGTGCTGGATTGAAATCAGGGGGAGCTATGCCCAGAGCCCAGATGATATATGTTCAAATGCGACACCACAGTATTACTTAATTTTGTATAGGATACATTATTCTTTTCCAAGTGCCTTCATATGAATTATCCCAAAGGAACCCCATGAGATTGTGAGTAATGTGTATCCTTATTTTGCAGAAATGAATGTGAACTTAAATGCCTTGTCCAGTATGGAGTCGTTGTTAAAGACATCTGGAACTTTCTAGATGATGTCCACAGACAGAAAAATTCTGTTTTCTACAAAATAGCCAGAAGTGACTCCAATGAGTTATGAGTCCACTTTAATACCCAAATTTACCCACCTCCCATGAATTTAGAGTCCAGTAAAACATCCTTCTCATTAAAGCCATGATAGTGTTCCCTTATGTCCTCTTGATGACTCAGAAGGTATTTCAGAGCCATCATTATGAACACCAGAGACTGTGCTGCGAGAAAATTCCCACTTGAAATTTCTTGATAAACTGGACTATGACCTCTGGAGATATTTACTACAGTCACCCATTTTATGGCATTCGTCCTAGCGGGGTTAATTTAACTGTCATTCCTGTTTGGGGGGCCCTATTGTACTATTAATAGCCTCTGACCTCTTTGCTTCGAGACTTTTGGAAAAAATCACTTTGTATTTTTCAGCCCTAGTTTTCTCAGTTGGGAAATTAGAAGGATGGACTGGTTTATTTAAAAAAAATTTTTGTTTATTTTTTATTTATTTATTAGCAACAGACAGAAAAAGAGGAAAAGAGAGAGAGAGAGAGGGAGAAAGAACGGGTACACTAGGGCCTTCCAGCCACTGCAAACAAACTCCAGATGCATGCACTACCTTGTGCATCTGGCTTACGTGGGTACTTGGGAACTGAGCCTTGAACCGGGGTCCTTAGGCTTCATAGGCAAGCGCTTAACTGCTAAGCCATCTCTCCAGCCCGGACTGGTTTATTGTTTTGTAAACTAGTCCATGACATAAAACTTGAAGAAGATATATAAAATATAAGTTTTGGGTCCACCTATTGAAATTGTGATTCAATAATTTGGGATGAAGTCTGGAAACCTATAATTTAAAAAGTTCTCCCTATCCATCAACTGGAGTTGATTAAAGATATAAATATATATTTTATATGACACTGTAGGCAGTTATAATAAAGCAGTTTAATTCACATTGATATTGAATAATCTTCAATATGTATTATTAAGAGGAAAAATTAGTTACAGTGGGTATACTGTGTTGTATTGGGATTAAAATTGTAAATGAGAAGGCTCAGGAGTGGCTCAGAGGCAAGTGCAAGGTTGCACATGCCCACTAGGAGGTGCAAGCATCTGGAGTTCCATTGCATTGGCTGAGGCCCTGGCATGCCAATTCTCTCTGTTTCTCTCTCTCTTTCCCTCTCTCTCTCTCTTGCTCTCTAAAAAAATATAAAAAAAGGTTATATAGAGAGACACATATATAAGTACAATTATAGGCACAGAATGCTTCTCTGAGAAACAGGGTTCAGGGACCAGAAGGAGACCTACTTTTCTTGTATATTCTTTTGTACTATTTGGATCTTTTTTAAAATCTTTTTTTTTTTTTTTAGAGAGAGAGAGAGAGAGAATTGGTGTGCCAGGGCCTCAGTCACTGAAACCAAACTCCAGGTGCTTGTGCCACCTAGTGGGCATGTGCGACCTTGTGCTGGCCTCACCTTTGTGTGTCTGGCTTACGTGAGATCTCGAGAGTTGAACGTGGGTCCTTAGTCTTCACAGGCAAGCGCCTTAACCACTAAGCCATCTCTCCAGCCCTATTTGGATCTTTTACAAAATGTACATGTGACCTGTTCAAAAGAAATTTTCTTTGGCTGATGATGAGAAGTCAATGCTTATTCATGAATTCTGACAAATTTACCACCCTATGTTGATGGCATGGGAGGCTGGCTGTGTGTATATGTACTCTGTGTCTTCCACACAGTTTTGCTGTGGAATTACTATAAAAATGAAATCTTTTCATGAAAAATAATCTAAGTGTTAGGCATCACACACACACACACACACACACACACAATACTGTGTGAAAGACAAATGCCACATGTTCTCACTCATCTGCAGTTCCTAACGTGGATCAGCTTGAGTTGCTGGCATACCCAGAAGCAGCCAGCCTGACAAGATGTACACACCAGTACAGTGGCGGCACACAGCCATGGTGGGTAACCAGTGGCTTTCTGATTGGCTAAGGTATCCACTGGGAACCAGGTCAGAATCCTATGAAGACAAAGATTATGCTCTCCAATGTCAAATTCCCACTAGTCTTTGGCTAAAAGATGGGCTACATGCATCAAACTCTCCCTAAATTAATAACACTTATCCAATTTAACCTATGCTGACTTCACTCTCCACTGGAGAATTTATTTTTCTTTTTCAGAAGGTAGCAAGACCCCAGGAGATAAACCACCCCCCTCTTCTCAGTCAAGGCCCAGGCGAAACCACAGAGGAAGTGAGGTCATGAGCAAGAATGCTGCTTCTAGGGTGAGCCTGACAATCAGCGCCAGGGAGAAGGAGACAGACCATTAGGATACTTGACACCTACCAACGCAGAAAGCCAGAGGCTCCTAAGGGTTCATCACTGAAGTAGTCTTAAAACCCACCCACCAAGGCTCAAGGAATTTTGCGGAAGAGGGCGCAGGATGATTGTAAGAGCCTCCGGTTGGGATGCCATGCCCAGAGGCACTGCCTCGCCCCAATAACTGACTGCTGCTCCCACAATGCATAACCCACAACCCCATAGGGAATACCAGCCCCACGGAGGGGGGGGCTGTGGAATGGAGGCAGGGAGGAGGGAAAAGATGGTACCAACACATGATATATCCATATAAAGTATGCTCTTAATAAAAAAATTATATTGTGTGGCTGGGCAGAATGATTGACAAAGTAAAAGCTTCCCTCCCATCAGATGTTTTTTGTTTATTTATTCTTTATTTACTTGGGTTTGGTTTGAGACAAAGTCTTACTGTGCAGCCCATGCTGGCCTCAAGCTTAGAGTCATCCTTCTGCCTCAGCTCCCCTAATGCTACTATTACTAGCACCAGCCACTCATCTGGCTTCCCCAAAAGGTTTGACATGAGGCAGGTTTGAAAGCCATAGGATGACTAGCAAGTGGACCTCCAGGGCTTTCCTACTGAGAGCTTCAGGTGATCTAGAGATTAGATGTTCAGGCCTTACAGCTCACAGTTAAATGTGCTGAGGATAATTCAGCCTTCCAGGAGGTGGCTGGTGAGGTGTCTAGGATGATGAAAAAAAAAAAAAAAAAAAAAAAAAAAAGGAGGGAGTTGTAAGGCCCAGTATTAGCTTTTCATAGCAGTGGTAAAAATACCTGACAAGGGCTGGAGAGATGGCTTAGCGGTTAAGCGCTTGCCTGTGAAGCCTAAGGACCCCGGTTCGAGGCTCGATTCTCCAGGACCCATGTAAGCCAGATGCACAAGGTGGCACACGCATCTGGAATTCCTTTGCAGTGGCTGGAGGCCCTGGCATGCCTGTTCTCTCTCTCTACCTTCCTATTTCTGTCTCTCTCTCTCTCTCAAAATAAATAAATAATAAAATACTTAAAAAAAATACCTGACAAAACAACTTACAGGAGGAAGGATTCATTTTAGCTCACAATTTCTGTAGTAACCATCTGTTAGGGAATGGGGGTCAGGTGGGGGGTGGTCAGAGCAGTGCCATTCACATCATGGTGGCCAGGGAGAAAAGGAGAAACCAGGACAAGGTCCTCCACCCAAGCACCACTTCCTACCTTTCACCACCTTCCAATAATGCCATCATATGAATCTATCAAGGGATTCATCCATTCATTAAGCCAGAGCCCTCAAGATCTAATTGATTCTGGAAACACCATCATACTTACTCCCAGAGGTGTGTTTTACTAATCTCCTAGGTGCTTCTCAATCTAATCAAGTTGGAAATTAGATTCCTCACTCCAGGACCTTAGAACATATTAGATCAAACCAGAAAATTGCTAATTTCAATCCGTTTTGACCTCTAGTGACTTCACTCTTGGGAGGACCCTAGACAGTAGGAGGGAGTAGACGGACTGGGAGGGAGTGGATGACATGAGATGTGTCATGGCTTCTCGGCATCTTGGGCCAGCGGTTCAAACAGTATTTGGCATCTCTTCCTTCATCCACCATCTTATTGAGCAATGTGGAGACCACAAAAGTTGCTTCTTATGCATTTTGTGTATGTTTTGTATGTGTAGTTTGTATAGGCGTGTTCGCTCTGTGTCTGGGTGCACATGCATGTATGTAAGTGTGTGTGTGGAGGCCGGAAGCAGCCAAATCTGTTGAAATCTATTGAGGATGACCAGAGACAAAATGAAGACACAGGGAGAAGCCAGCCATGTTCCAGCCAAGGAGAGGGACTTTGGACAGATACTTCCTACACAGTCCTCAGAGCAAATTGATGATGCTGACACTTTGATGTCAGGCCTCCAGAACCGAGGAGGGACTTTCCTGTGATTTATGGTGCTCAGTTCCTGGTATTCTGTCGTCAGCCCTGGCAGATGAGTACCAGAGGGTTTCTTACTGTGTGACTGTGCCACACACTCTAGATTTGCTACTAAATGACACAGCTATGCAGTCCCCTATGTCTACTGCCTCCCTCTGTCTACCCCAGTGTGGCCTCAGCCATCATCAAATATAAGCTAACATTTAGAAAAATCTCAGTGACTTAAGACAACTGTTCAGTGAGCTCCCGGGGATAGCCACCAAAGCATATTTAAGCTTAATGAGCCATTAAGAGCACTGAACCACCAGGGAGTTTCTCTTCACTTTGCCTCCGAGTTCTTAGCAAGGAGCAAGAGTTTAGTTCCACCCTCACACACTGGGAGCCCATCTATTCTTTAATAGCGTGGACTCAAGCTAGACCGCCCATGGCCATGAAGTCCTAGCAAAGACACCATCTAATAATACAGCAAGGTCCTGGGGCAGTAAATTCAAAGCCCACCCCCCACACTTACCATGTACTCAGTAGTCTCAAATTTCTCATAAAATTTCAAGTGAAATTTGAAAAGAACTTTTTTTTCCTCCCTAAATAGGAAACCGAGATTAGTGGTTTTCATTCATTTTCATCTCTTCTTTGGAGTGGAATTGTTGGAGTCTGGTTGGTACTTAGCCCTAAATGTGTATTAATGGATACTGAACTATTGAAATGAAATGTGTATGACATCAACACGTTGATGTGTGCACTCAAATGAAAGGGTGTGTGTATTTAAAATACTGCTAGTAAATGCACCATTAACTCATCCCAGCAAATGTGTGTATTTATATGTACAAACCCTGACAGAATCCAGTATATGATATGCTACTTAGTACACTCCAGTAGTTATTAATAAAGTGACAGTGGACTTATTTATTCTGATACCTCATTAGTATTCAGCCAGTGGCGGTTCTTTATTTCTGTCTCAGATATAACATCTGGTGACTCTGAAGGTCAAATATGCCCCCAATATGCATATGTTCTGCCGACTGAGGTTCTGTGAGTGTGAGATTTCTGAAGGTTTGAGCTTTTGGTGATGACCTCATTGGGGTTTTTGGTTTTGAGACAGGGTCTCACGTAGCCCAGGCTGGCCTTGAACTTATAGTCAAGTCTGATGTTGAACTTCTGATCCTTTTGCATCTATCTCATGAATACAGGATTACAGGTGTTCCCCGCCACACCTGGTATGAATGGATCTCATTATAGGGAATGTGTCTCAGACATATTATTTAAATGAAGCATCTCCATTGGGCAGCGTTCTGAGCATTTATTTGCTGTATTTTAACCCCTGTTCCATTCCCAACATCTTGTGTTCAGTATTCACAGCTGGAGAACATTTCCTGGTTTGTGCACTTCCTGTGAGTGCTTGATTATTTGCATCTTATACATCTATTGGTAAACACACACACACACACACACACACACACACACTTGCAATTAGGGTGTCATGTGTCTTAGGCCCAGAACTCATTATGGCCATGAAGATGACCTTGAATTTCTGATCCTCTTGTCTCGGCCTTGCTAGTGCTGAGATTACAGGCATGCCCAGTTTGTGCGGTGCTGGGAATTGAAATCCAGTCTTTGTACATGCTAGGCAAGCACTCTACTAACTGAGCTCCATCCCCAGCCAGACGTCTATTGTTTAGCCTTTTTTTTTTTTCCTATTGACAAATAATCAAGCTTATTTCTAAATTCAATTTTGAGAAAGGTTAAATGAATTAGCTTTCAGAAATGTACTTGTTTTTGTGAAGTGAAATTATGACCTATCACTTTATTGTGTTAATATGTGTATAAATCAATAATGGAAAATTTCTGTTAATCTTTCTAATTGTATTGGTTGAAATAATCATGCAGAAAACACACCTGGGGAGGTTTTGGAAACATGTTTAAGTGACACATTTATACATGTACACATGCGTGTATACACACACAGACACCATGTTAAAATAAACAAGCTTATTGAATCTTTTCCATGATATGCCACTTTCCTACATAGGCTTGTGTTGTCTTTGCTCCTAAATGCATAGCTTGCCTAAGGATGTGGAAATAGATTTTAAAACACAGCATCAAAATAAGCCTAAAGCAGGCTGGAGAGATGGCTTAGCAGTTAAGGTGTTTGCCTGCAAAGCCTAATGACCCAGGTTCAATTTGCCAGTATCCACGTAAGCCATATGCACAAGGTGGCACATGTGTCTGGAGTTCATTTGCAGGGTCTGGAGGCCCTGGCTCACCTGTTCTCTCTCTTTCTCTCACAGATAACTAAAATAAATCTTAAAAACAACAACAAAAATTAAGCCTAAGGCAAATTGTTTCAAGTCACATACAATCCACAGTCTTACTGCAGAGCAGGTCTTTGCCTGGCAGAGGGTGCTCGTAGTGGATAGCCGGGGACACAGTCTTTAGGAGCTCATCATACACATTGTCATTAATAAGCAAAACCTTGTGAGGTCCTCATCTAAAACTACCCCTAAACTACAGAAGTCAGCTTTCCCCTCATTCTCAGTGACTTTGGGGAACAGAGGATCCACCGGGCCTTGGATGGAACACAGCCTTCCAGTGTAAGTTCCATTTCCTTTCATATATCCATCCCAGTGTACCCACAACCCTGAGTCTTTTTTTCTCTTCCTCTGCCCTTTGCCAAAGTAATCCAGACATGTCCTCTTTGCTCAGCATGGACCGTCTCCTTGTCTAGGCTTCTAAAAGCCACTGTTGCTGCAAGAAAGTGTTGGAGGAGGAAGTGTCTCCTCGTGAGGTATTTCTCTCCTCAGGTGACCAGCTTAGCACTTAGGCCGCCACTGGGCACTAGGGAATGAACCTGTGGTGGACATGAAGGTTCTCCTTGCCGGCCTGCTAGCGGGTCATCCGCTGTCAAGGCCTTGTCGTAGACACGTCGAATGTTTGGCTTGCTTGGATCCTCTAAGAAGCCTAGGCTAAGACAGAATGAGCTATGCAAGATATTTGTTGGAAGAAAGCTTTTTGGAGGATCAAGGGAAAAAAGAAGGCAGAAACAAGCGGGAAGCTTGCATACTGATGACGTGATACCTATGAAGGGAGAAAAGGAAGGAGAGAGGCTGATAGTGAGTTCCACAGCACAATTTCTCTGTACAGGACCCCTGAAGGGACAAGAATGTTTGGTTCATGGACCTCACATGAGTTTATACACTGCCTTGGAGCAGCCTGGGGAGAGTGGGCTTGGCCTGAATGTTGCAGAAGACATTGAAGGATGGCAGCTAGAGGTCACCAGCTGTCTTGTCATGCAGTTATTTATCATCAGCTTGGGCCATGGGCCTCACCTGGGTTTCTATGCTGACTAGGGGCAGCCTGACCAAAGTATGGGCTTGGCCTGAATGTTGCAGTAGGTATCAAAGGATGGCAGCTGGAGGCCACTAGCTGTCTAGACTTGCTGTCATACAGCTATTTACCATCAGGCATCTTGAAGCAAAACTGCTGTGATGGTTAACAGATCTTGGCCCTTAGTCATGGCAATGAAATAAGCAGAGCAATGTAGTGACAGCCATGCCTATGAGAAAGGCAATGGAGCTGTGAACACTCCCTAGCAGAAGAGAGTGGAGGGTCATGAGACCCTCACTTGAGATTTCAGCCACTGCTGTCTCCTGCCCACCACCTGCATATAGACCAGAGAAGGGGGCTGATAGAATACAAGAGGCAAAAAGTTGACTAGAGGTTGGGACTCCAGTGGTGCACTGAGCTGGACTTAACTATGATTGTTTCTTTGGCCTACCTCTCTACCTGGAGTGAATAGATTCTCCCTTCCTTCCTTCCTTCCTTCCTTCCTTCCTTCCTTCCTTCCTTCCTTCCTTCCTTCCTTCCTCCTTCCCTTCCTCCTTTCTTTCTTTTTTCCTTTCCTCCTTCCTTCCTTCCTTCCTTCCCTTCCTTCCTCCTTCCCTTCCTCCTTTCTTTCTTTTTTCCTTTCCTCCTTCCTTCCTTCCTTCCTTCCTTCCTTCCTCCTTCCTTCCTTCCTTCCTTCCTTCCTTCCTTCCTTCCTTCCTTCCTTCCTTCCTTCCTTCCTTCCTTCCTTCCTTCCTTTCTTCTTCCTTTCTTTCTTTTCTTTCTTTCTTTCTTTCTTTCTTTCTTTCTTTCTTTCTTTCTTTCTTTCTCTTTCTCCTTCCTTCCTTTATTTTCCTTTTTTCTTTCTTTAAGACAGAGGGAAAGAGAGAGAGAGAGAGAGAACATGGGCACACCAGGCCCTCTTGCTACTGCAAACAAACTCCAGACACATGCACCACTTTGTGCCTCTGGCTTTACTTGGGTACCGGGACCGTCAGGCTTTGAAAGCAAGTACCTTTAACTGCTTGCTGAGGCATCTGTCCAGCTGACATTTCTTCATGTCTTCCCAGGAAATGTCAGACAAGGACACTTAATTAGTAGAAGTTTGGGTGGAGAACTTGTCCAAGGAAGGTGCATTTGCCAGCGTTCTCCAGAGTAAAGAAACCCGTGTGGGTGGCTTATGGTATGAAGTTGGCTCCTATGGTTGTGGAGGTTGAGAAGTCCCACACTCACCATCAGTGAGCTGAAGAGCCAGCAAAGTAGACAGTAGAGTTCTGAGAACCAGAGGGGCTAATGGTGTAAACTCTGATCAAGTCAGAAGATTGATGTCTATGTAAGGTCAAAGAGAGTGATTTCCCCTTCAGCATTCTTTTGTTCTATTCAGGCCTTCGTTGATTGGAACAATGCTTGTCTTAGTTTATTTGGGTTTCTGTAACAGGCTGGGTAACTCAAAGGCAAAGGTAAGCATAATGCTCACAATTCTGGAGGCTGAGACATCTAAGATCAAGGCACCAGTAGATTCTGTGTCTGGTGAGGGCCATCTGCTTCATAGATGGCATCTTATTGCTGTCTCCTTACAAGGTAGAAGAGCAAATGGGGCTTTTTGAGCTCCCTTGAGGCCCTTTTAATTACTTAATTAATTAATTTGAGACACAGAGAGAGAATGGGCATGCCAGGGCCTCTAGCCACTGCAAACAAACTCAAGATGCATTCTCCACTTTATGCATCTGGCTTATGTGGGTACTGGGGATTTGAAACTGGGTCCTTAGGCTTCACAGGCAAGTGCATTAACTGCTAAATAATCTCTCCAGCCCCCTGCCTTGAGCCCCTTTTAGAAGGGTAGTAACCTCACAAATGAAGAGGAGCCTCATGACAATCAGCTCTCCAAGGCCCAGCCTCCCCATGCTGTCATGTTGTTGGCTACCACACCACTGACAGGGACTCTGGAGGGATAGAAATGTCCAGACCTTGGCAAGTCCGATCCATGTTGGCTAAGACCATCAGCTTCATTCCGCACATAGGTTCAAATGCTGATCTCATCTAGGAATAATGTCACAGGCACTCAGGAATAGAGTTCAATCTATGTATTAGGTGTCCTGGGCAAATTGACACATGGCAATTAACCATCACAGGAGGGAACAAGTAAAAGAGAATGGTGCAAAAGGAGTTCTGGGGTTACCTTCTTAGTGCTGGGACAAAACAGCTGATCAGAAGCAGCTTATGGGAGGAAAGGTTTTATTTCAGGCTTACTGTTTCAAGAAGACATATCATCATGGTAAGGGGAGCATGGCACAAGCAGGAAGCTGGCTCACATCTTGTCACCTCTCTGGTGGAAGTGGTTGAAGTACTGGGCTTGGAGCTGGAACAATAAACTTCAGTCTGTCTCCCAGTGACACACCTCTTTCCACAAGGCTCCACCTCCCAAGAGGCTCCACCAGCTGGGGATTGAGTAAGAGGCTTAATCACAAACACATGAGGCTATGGGTGAGGAGGTTTTCTAGGGAAGCTTTGCTAGGTCTCATTTATCTATGGCCACACAAGAGCACATTTCATATCATATATTATTATTATAAGGCTGATGATGTAAAATCAATGCACAAATCTTTATGTGAGTAAAAGACATGACTTGAAGTCAGCAGAAACTGGTTCCTCTGTGTTCTGTTCAGTCAGACCATGTGCAATGATCTGTGGCATAACAAAAAAAGTCAGGAGGAGCCACATGACCCATACCCAATAACTGCAGAGTAAAGATTCTAAAACCTGTGTTCTCATTCTCAACTTTCTTTCTTTTTTTAAGATTTATTTTTATTTATTTATTTGAGAGAGAGAGAGAGAATGGGCTCACCAGTGCTTCTAGTCATTGCAAATGAACTGAAGATGCATGCACCTCCTTATGCATCTGACTTATGTGGGTACTGAGGAATCAAACCTAGGTCCTTAGGCTTTGCAGACAAGTGCCCTAACTGCTAAGCCATCTCTCCAGGCCCTGAAACTCTGTTTTTTGACACTTTCTCTTGCTCTTTGTTCTTCCAACTGCCTTCCTTTCCTTCTTCTTCCTGATTGACACCCCTCACATCCTGCTGCCCACCCTGGAAGACAACACACTTGCACGTACACCCTTTTGCAATCCTGTCTTCCTTTTGACTTTCCTGAGCTGTGTGTGGGACTAAGAAATTGGTTTGTAACTTCAAAGTTTTCAGATGCAATAGATGTCATAGATGATTTAACTCCACTCTAGAGGTTAATCTGAATTCTAGGACTTTGACTTGAGAGGAAACTGTTTAGAGGCAATTTCATTATTTTCAAGTCTCCAGATAACCTGCTGTAACACTGTCAGGGCAAACACCTCTACATCATGAAATCTTGGAAAAGCCTCCACAGAAAGGTAAGATGCAGTCTTGTTCTTTAAATAAATTTGCTGTGTAAAATACTTACACTTCAAACAGGTCAATATTTCTTCTGCTTCAACTACAGTGTCACTAAGGAAACTCACATCTTCCTTTATGGAGATAAAACTGCATGATGAAGGTTTAGTTAAACAATAGTTTTTTTTTTTTTTTTTCCCTAAGGGTTGATAGGCAGTTTCATCCAAAATTCAACAAACATTAAAATAAAAATTGGGGCTGGGGAGATAACTCAGCAGTTTAAGATACTTGCTTGCCAAGTCTGCTGGTCTGGGTTCAAGTCCCTAGGACCCAAGTAAAGTCAGACGCACAATGTGGCACATGCACCTGAAGCTCATTTATCTGGTGCACCTATTCTCCCTTTCAAATAAATAAAAATATTTTACAATAATTAAGTTAACAGATACTCTACAGATACAAAATATGCTACTATATGTGTGTGTGTGTGTAAGCAAGGTATTCCTTAAGCTGAGAAAATTGTAGCTATTGGCTGTTATTGTCATTGGTTCACCTGACATTGCATGTTATAATGGATATTTCCTTCCAAGATTGGGGTTTAAAACTGGAGGTCAGAGAAGGGCAAGCCTCTGGGGAGGGGGTGGGAAGAAGATGATGAGCTTTCATGGACAGTCAAGGCAACCTGATGAATCCTTGAGACCAAAATCTTTAATACCAAGTTTCTCAGTACCTGCATTTTGGGCATGAGAGTTCCTTTGGGGCTGCCCTGTGCATTGTGGGATGCTTGGGAAGTATGCTTGGCCTGTGCCCATTGGATGGCAGCAGCATTCTCCCTCCCAGGAATGACAACCAAGAATGTCTTTAGACATTGGCAAATGTTCTCTGGAAAGCAAATGGCCCCTGGTTCAGAATCTGCCTTAGGTGGCAGACAGGGAAGGAGATCCTGAGGCCTCCTGGGGATTTCTGAGT
Organism: Orientallactaga sibirica; assembly: GCA_036365145.1. NCBI lineage: Eukaryota > Metazoa > Chordata > Mammalia > Rodentia > Dipodidae > Orientallactaga > Orientallactaga sibirica. The sequence goes on along the minus strand of JAEOAD010000031.1, from coordinate 2,413,763 downwards.
AGAAGAAGGAAGATATTCTTGCCTGGATCCTTCCAACAAATTCACCAGGCTCCAGAAAGTCCAGTGGGTAACCAAGAAGGGGGTCTCCTTTGAGGTAGTGTTTTGCTGTAAAAAATGATCTTATAGCTGTACTTCCTGTTTTAAAAAATTTATTTATTTATTTATTTATTAATTATATATTTGCAAGCAGAGAGAGAGAGATAAAGAGTAGACAGACTGAGAGATATCACGGGCATACTAGGGCCTCCAGCCACTGCAACCAAACTCGAGATGCATGTACCACTTTGTGCATGTGGCTCTATGTGGGTACTGGAGAATCAAATCGGCCTGGGTCTTTAGGCTTCGCAGGCAAGCACCTTACCAACCAAGTCATCTCTCTAGTCCGTGCACTTCCAGTTTTGTGTGAGTGAGTTTATCAGGGATGCAACAAGCAGAAGTAAAGGAGGAAAGGGCAGGTAGTAGGTGAACTGAACATTAAGCTGGGCATTGAACAACATCCAGCAGAAATGACAAGGACAGAGTGGTGGTGCACACCTTTAATCCCAGCATTCGGGGGGCAAAGGTAGGAGGATCACCATGAGTTCGAGGCCACCCTGAGACTACATAGTGAATTCCAGGTCAGCCTGGGCTAGAGTGAGACCCTACCTCGAAAAACCAAAAATGGAAAAAAAAAAAAAAAAAATGACCAGAACAGTCCTGCTGAAAAGCAGAAGAAACAAATGGCAAACACGAGATAAACAACCAAACACCAGATAGCAGAACCTCAGGTCGGGTGGGACAACATCCATCAGAAATCACTGTGGAAGCTCCGTGGAAAAAAATCAGCTTAAGGGACCAGTTGAGGGTCTCAGGCAGGGGCTCCTCCTTGGATAAGGCTTGCAGTGATCCTTTTCCACGCGGGGACTTTGAAAACCATGTGGTAAGTAGTAATGACCTGTGCTCAAGTCTTAAGATTTGGGCTGGGCAATGGTTTACCCATCAGCCATTCGAAAGGGAAGCCTACTCTTAATCCATGGGCTATAAACGTGCTAAGATGGGATGAGAACTTTACCCTTTTCCTAGACCCAGCTCTCGACAAGCTATAATGCACACGACAATCTACTAATAGAGCCTAGTGTATCCAGCAGGCTGTACCTGTGGAACATCAGCAAAGCAGGCCGCAAATCTTAAAGGCCATAACAGCCGAAGGGAAAGTGGAGCCATGTTTATGCCCACAGAGGAACCCCCTCTGCATATCACTCATCTTATTAATCTAATGAATTAATTTAACTGCGTGTGCATGTATGCATTATACGTGCATGCACATGTAGGTATGCATGTGTGTGTATGTATGTATGTGTGTATGTATGTATGGGCTTGTGTGGGCTACAGTGCACTGGTCAGGAGACAGCCTCCACGTGTCTGTGCTCCTTGTCCAGTTGTTATGAGACAGGGTCTCTTGTCTGCAAAGGAATGTCGGTGTAGCTGGCCTGTGAGCTTTCTCCTAGCTCTGTCTCCCACTGTTGTAAGTGCATTGGGATCACAGCCATGTGCGCCACTCTGTGACTGTCGTTACATGGATGCTGGGGAGGATACAACTTTTCAGCAGGCTTTTTGTAGAAAGTGCTTTGAATCGCTGAACCATTTCCCAGGCCCCAACTCTCTCATCTTGCGCGGGGGAGGGGGTGGTGAGGTTGTGGGGAGAACAGCGACATTTATTTTTTATCCAGCAAAACTCTTACAAATCCTTGGCCAGTTCCAAGGGTACCTTTTTAAAAAAAAATTTTTATTTATTTGCAACCATAGAGAGAGAGAGAGAGAAGAGAGGCAGACAGGGAGAGAGAATGGGCACGCCAGGGCCTCTAGCCACTGCAAACGAACTCCAGATGCATGTGCCCCTTGTGCATCTGGTTTACGTGGATACTGGGGAACTGGGATCCTTTGGCTTTGCAGGCAAATGCCTTAACCGCTAAGCCATTTCTCCCGCCCAAGGGTACCTTTTTAATACATATTTTATTTATCTATTTTAGAGAAAGAGGGAGGGAGGGAGGGAGGAGAGAGAGAGGGAGGGAGGGAGAATGGCCACTGCATACAAACTCCAGCTGCATGCACCCCCTTGTGCATCTGGCTTATGTGGGTCCTGGAGAATCGAACTGGGGTTCTTTGGCTTTGCAGGCAAATGCCTTAACTGCTAAGCCATCTCTCCAGCCCTCCAAGGGTACCTTTGAAGATCAGATGGAATTTGACAGAGCAGAGCTTGTCCCTGATGAGAGGATAGGCCCTGGGTGGTGACCCAGGCTGGACGAGATGATTACTGTTGGGGGCTTCTTTTGCTGGGCCCGCTGCCAAGCTGCCAATAGAGAGGAGGAGGAAGCAGAGAAAGAAACAAGTTGAGTCCTGCAGGAGCAGTTGGGGGAGCCCCGACAACAGCTGCAAGGGTTGGCAACAGCTGGACAGACTGCCAACAACTAGATTGAAGGAAGAAAGGAAGCTGGGGTCTTACAATGAGAGGGAAATCCTCCAACTCTGGACGGGAAATCAGTGGAGGGGTATTTGGTCCTCTGTTTCACAGATCCACGTTCGAGACATTTGAATCTGTCACCCATCCCCCTTTCCCGATTGACTGACAAGAGCAGCCCTGGGAACATGTGTTCTGGGAGTCGGCTTGAAACAGTTGGCCATAAAAGGTGATCTTAGGGGGACACCTATGTCCAGGAAAAGAGCCCTTGGAATCAGTGTCTTGCCTGGAAAGTAAAATCAGCACATGAGTGACAGCTCCTCATTATGGGCAGGGGCGGAAGGGTGGGTGGGGATTCTCGTGGGAAATGGGTGTATGGGAGAGACCAAAGGAATACCAGCAAGAAGTGTGTGTGTGTGCTTCTGTATGTGTGCACATGCTTGTAGGTGTGCATGTGTGTCCCTGTGCCTGTGTAAATATGCATCTGAATGCGTGTGTGTGTGTGTGTGTGTGTGTGTGTGTGTGTGTGAAAAGAGAGAGAGTTTCTCTGTAATGAAAAGACCCAGAAAAGTCACCAGGACAAGTGGAACCCTTACGGAGCTGGAGAAATGGGTCTATTTTTCTTCATTCAAATACACCATGTTACCCTTTCTTCCAGCAACTCACAGTCAAGAGTTGAGCCTGTCTCCATAGAGTTATGCAACACGTTTTAGGAGATCCCGTCACACCCCTACAAAAATTCAAGGTCACAGATTCCAAGGCTTGCTTGCTTTATTTATTTACTTATTTATTTCTTGAAAAGGATTTTTTTTTCAAAATTAAATTCCCTTGCCCATACCTGCAGGAGAAAAAAATATCCATTAAAATTTTAATCCCTGGCCGAATGCCCAGTGTCCTGTAAAAGGGACCTACAGACTATGCATAAGTCAAAAGATTGTGCTAGAATGGGCCAAGTGACTCCTGGTAGGAAAATTTCTTGGGCTGAAGTCTTGGAGGAGAGAATGTGTGAGTCACCCTGTTCCCATTGCCCAGGCAGGGGCTGGCAGAGAGAAAGCGACAGCATATGCTTGCAGATTGATCAGATGAATTAGTTAATTAATTAGGGGCCCAAATGCCTCTTAGCACATTGGAGCCAGCCTGGGTTCCTTCAATGTTCTCTGCATTGGCTTCCCAGGCAGCTGGATTTCTCTCATAGGGAACTCTCCTGGACTGGGGGAGTAGGAGTGTGATTCTGATGGTCCTTAGCTTCCAGCTCCAATTCTGACCATTCCCTGCCCATTGAGGTCCACGTGTCCACAGTAGGGAAGGCCTTAAAGGCCAGGACCAGAGAGTCAGAGGAGCATGGATGTGCCCAGCCAGTCCCAGGAAAGCCAAGGGACCGTGTGCCAAGCAGGGGCAAAGGACAGTCTCTCTTGAGGACTGGCTTCACAGCATCACCAGCGTCCCTGGAGTCTGCTTTGATTTTTGTGTTCTTGGACTTCCCAAGCCAAGGAGCATCTGGGATGGGAAGGGTAAGACTTAGAACATTTTGTGGACTTGACTGGCTTTGAACCTAAACCATAGGTTCTTGTTTAGTTCTGAGATGTGCTGTCGAGAATGGAGCAAGCTGAGCTGGAAGGAACAGGGGAGGCTGGCTGGGCACTGGGGTGACTTGGTCACTTGTCTTGTAGAGAAGAGGATAGCTAGCTACATGTACCCTGCTCAACTGTCTCTAGTCTCACGAGTGGACAGAGAATTCCCAGGGGATGGCTGCTGAAGTTGTCTGAGGAGCATGTGTCCAGAGCATCCTTCGTCCCACCCTACTTCAGAAGGTTCTTCTCCATCAAGACAATTGTTTCCATCTTCTATCCTGAAATAAGACCTGGGGCCCAGCATATGTGGAAAGAAAGGAGTAAAGAAGAAGGCAAAGTTCTTGGAGATTGTTCAGAGCAGACCACTTGCCTGGCATAGCCCACTCATTTACATATAACACATGCTTAATGAAGGCTTAAGGCAAAATGGTCTTAAACACTCTTTAGTTATTTTGGGTATTTCTATAACTAGCAGCCAGAAGAGAATGATAAATTATAGTTTGCAGACATTTTTGTATATACATCATAGAACCAGCTGATTACCACATAGATTTTTCTCTTCTTTTGGGGAATATATTAGACCATATTTCTCGGTCTCTTTTGCAAAGACTGTGGCCACGTGATTGCATTCCAGCCAATCAAATGTGAGTGAAAGGGATTTGTTCTGTTTTAACAAGACATTCTACTTAAAACATTATTTTTATATTTGCAAGCAGAGACAGACAGATTGAGAGAGAAAGTGAGAGAGAGAGAGAGAAAGAGAGATAGAGAGATAAAGAGAGAGAGAGAGAGAATGTGAGCATGCCAGGGCCTCCAGCCACTGCAGATGAACTCCAGATGCATGCATTTCTTTGTGCATCTGTCTTTACGTGGGTACTGGAAAATGGAACCCAGGTCATTTGGCTTTGCAAGCAAATACCTTAACCACTGAATAATCTCTCTAGCCCCCAAGACATTATTTTTAACATTTGTGATGGTTTTATATTTATTGCTTAGGAAATGAGTGTCTAGGTATGTCTATGAGGGATTATCGCTGTTAAAATAGCTCTGGTCATGTCTATAAGAGATTATCTTGATTATGTTCACTGAGGTGGGAAGACCAACCTTAACTGAGGGCAGCACCATTCCATGGGCTGAGGTCCTGGGCTGCATAAAAAAGGTGAGAGGGCTGGAGAGATGACTTAGTGGTTAAGGCACTTGCCTGAAAAGCCTAAGGGCCCATGTTTGATCTTTCTCCAGATCCCACATAAGCCAGACACACAAAGATAACATAAGCACAAGGTGGCACATGCACACTAGGTAATGCAAACATCTGGAGTTCGATTGCAGTGGCTGAAACCCTGACAGGTCAATTCTCTCTCTTGTTCTCATTCTTTCTCTTAAAAAAAAAATGACAACAAAATAGAAGCAGGACTAGTTGGAAATAAGGAGTTGAATGAAAAGCGGATGGGGAAGTGGGGACAAAAGAAGGTAATGGGAAGGGGTTGTGATCAAAATACATTATATATATGTATGAAAAGTGTCAATAAAAATGTTGAAAAATAAACAAGAAAAACAAAAAGGGGGAGAGATGGCTGAACACCAGCATTCATTGTTCTCTGATTCCTCACTGTGGACTACGTGTGACCACCTGTTTCCAGCTCCTACTTCCTTGCCTTCCCTACTGTGATGAACCTTACCCTTCTTCCCTTAAACTTATTTTTGTCAGGTATATTGTCCCAGCAATGAGAACATTCATGAAACAACCCTTTTTTTTTTTTTTTTTTGCACTAGTTTTGAAGATGGTAGGGTTCCAAGATGAAGGGATTCTGGATTCCAGAATTGTCTCTGAGGAAGAACTCCTTGTTGACCAGAAACACTATTTTGGATTAATATGTGTTAGAAATAAACTATACGTCGATATCCATTATCCAAAAAATGCTTAGGACCAGAAGTGTTTCAGATCTCAGACAGTGTCAGGTTTGGAGATGTTTGCACATGTGAGACGAGATCTCCTGGGGTTGGAATTCAGTCTCAACACAACATTCGCTCCACTCCGTTCATCTCCTATACATCCTGAGTGTCACATTACACAACGGTTTCAGTGTACCTGTGTTTTGATGGCAATAGGTCAGGTGTTGATTTTTTCACTTGTAGCATCACGTGGGTGCTCAAAAAGATTTGGCTTTCGGAGCATTTGGGATTTTGGATATTCAGGTTAGGAATGTTCAGCTGTTACATTACACTGCACTCTGTTATGCCACTGAGACATGGTGGCTTCCTTGCTTTCACATAGCTATGTTACTTTACCTAATTCAAAGGCCTGGTACCTTGAAGTGATGTGTTTCTATCCCCAAATCCAAAAATACCATATATAGCATTAGATGACTTACCTGGTAAGTCATGAGAAAACTGCTATCCGATGATGGAAAGGCAGAGACCCACGTTACGCAGTGACAAAACATTTAGTAAAACTGTCACCCTTGAGGGGGGCATGTACTCTGAGGCTCACAGAGACTGACCGGTACTTTCGTGAAGGCACAGTGATTACTGACAACCCCACTGAGGAGAATCTTCAGTGGGATGGAGTCAGGGGAGAGGGACCTGTTGGGAATATGACCAGTTTGAAATATGTTCATATAATAAAGTTCTGAATTGGCCAATTTCCAAGCATAGATGGGAGAGAACTCTGCATGGAGAAATGGCAAAGCTGTCACCAACACATGTAAGCAGAAAGGCCCAGGAAGGCTAGCAGTTAAGCACAGGGATTCAATTCTGGGGTAAAGAGCAGACTAATAATGGGGCCTTACGACCTGTTGTTTGAGGTGGTCTCCAGGCAGTAGCCTCGTGTACAGAAATGGAATGGAGCTGGAGAGGTAAGAAAGCCACCAGATGTGAAAATTACTCCTGACAAAGTTTACAGGACGAATGTTGAGACGTGGGGATTAGCTGGGAGAGAACCCGTCAGGAAGTTGCTGAATTTTTGAAAGAATTCTGTTGCCAAGCAAACCAGTATCCTGTATCTAACAAAATTTTTGACTGTGGCTTAAAGCAATACCTGCCCTCTAATCCTTGCACCGGAGGTGGGCTGCAGAGAAGGGCATGCGCACTTGTGCCCACTTCAATAGTGAATTTGGAGAATGATGGGCAAAGACACCCTCCCCTATGAGACTAGGAGCCATATGTATGCACAGTGGACCAGTGTGTCCCTTAGAATTCTAGGGAAGGGGTTTGCCCCTGGGGCCAGAGGGAAGTCAGTTTTATCATTGATTTGGTTTAGTGATGCTGGGTGAGAGCAGGGTCTTGCATTTGTCCTATTTTTGAAGGAGGCTTCTTTAGGCTTTGCAAATAAGCCTATTAACCACTAAGCCATCTCTCCAGCCATGAGTGAGACTTCTTATGACTTCTGGTCCTGCTTCACTAGTAAGTGTGGGGGGGCAGTCTTCCCATTTGGCTCACTGGTTGCCAAACTTGTTTATCCCCCACAGGCCCCGGAGCAGGATTAGTTGGATGCAGTGGCTGGTTGTATGTGTGTTTCATGGGGTCTATGATGGGAGAAAGATGTGGTGCCCGGAAGAGCAGACTGTGGCAGACACTGTCGATGGCTCACCAAGCCCATATTCTCTTTGAACACTATGCTATGCAGCATCTTCTACAGCAGGTATGGGAAGGTCACCAATGCGTCAAGGTCACAGGTGCCATAAAACCCCCCATCTCCCAAATCCTCTCTTCCCCTATCATGGCCACTATGAAAACCACAAGGTGACAAAAAAAAAGAACTGCAGGATGGCAGAAAGACACCTGATGACCCAGGGCACTCGTGTGGACATTGCATGTAAAATAATTCTCTATTTGTTACTCTGTGGGATTTGGGGGTTTATCTCTTTCAGCACCTGCCACCGGATCTAACACAGCTTTAGAGGAACTATGTACATTTCATTAGTTCTCCTTCAGAAGCATTTTCCTTTCATTCCCAAACAGATCCCACCCACCCCCACTATTCTGTTAGTTTGAAGAAAAGTGGAAGAAAATTACTTGTCAGGGAATTGGGAGATTTGGCTCTAGTGCTTGTTCAGGAACTTTCTCTTGGCTGTGTGACTTGTAACATAGTTTATTCATTTGTTCCATTAGAGTGTCAATAAGTGACCTGACTATTTTAGTAGCTAAGTGTTTAATGTAAATTTTAAAAAAAGGAAAAAAATAAAGAGGAAGATCTATCAAACTGTGTTCAGACTTTAAAAGTACTATGCAATTCCTCAGGTCTTACACTTGTTAACAACAAGGTCTTGGACTGGAGAGATGGCTTAGTGGCTAAGGTGCTTACCTGCAAAGTCAAAGGACCCAGGTCTGATTTCCCAGGACCCACATAAGCCAGATGCACAAGGTGGTTTGTGTGTCTGGAGTTTGTTTGTAGTGTCTAGAGGCCCTGGCGTTCCCTTTCTTGCCTTCCCCCATTTCTTACATAAATAAATAAAAAGGTCTTTTTGGAGCACACATAAACCTTGCTTTATGTTTAAGAATAGAAAAATATTTAATCTCCTTTAGACTTATTTTGCCTATCATAACTGAGAGATGAGCTCCCTCCCTCTTTCTCTCCCTCTTTCTGCCTCTGTCTCTTTCTTGGGTAGATTACGTTAGGAGGATTCCATGAAACAATATGTGTAAGGTGGCTGGGAGACACGTGGTCAGCAATAGCTGCTTAGTACATGGCGCTTTTGGAATGCCCAGTCTTTCTCTGCTCTGTCCTCTGTGGATGCTCATGGTGCCTGCTTATGTGGGAGAAGAGGGAAGATGGGGCACCAGAATGCATCAAGGTCAGTGTGGATCTGGAAGAGGTGCTTGGTATCTTTCTCATCCCACCGTCTCTTCTCTGTTGCTGTCACCTGGATGAGGAGGCTGCCTTTTGCTTCTCCTACTCCTCACGTCTCCTTCAGCTGTTCTCCTGACTTTTTCTTACTCATGCTTTCTATTTTTTTATGAGCCTCTACCTCCTTTCCGTTTCATTGCTCCTATCTTGCCTGACCTCTTATTCTGCTCTGGCCTTTCTCCTTTCTTGTACTTCCTGGCCACTGGCCACTCTCAGAAATACCCTTTCCCCTCCGTGCTCCATGTGTGCTGTCAGTGACAACATGGACTCTCACTTCTGCCTTTTCCAGCACAGAGGTCCTATCCCTTGATAGAGGAGGTGTCCCTGATTGACATGGGGCAGGCAAAGGCACTTAGAAATGCAGTTTTGTTTTATGAAAGTGAAAACGTGCAGGCGCGAAAGAGAAGAGAATTGGAGTATCAGGGCCTCCAGCCACTGCAATTGAACTCCAGATGCACGTGCCACCTTGTGCGCATGCGTGACCTTGCGCTTGCATCACCTTGTGCGTCTGGCTTACGTGGGACCTGAGAAGTTGAACATGGGTCCTTAGGCTTCACAAGCAAGCGCCTTAACCACTACATTATCTCTCCTGAGGTGTAGTTTTATTTATGGTTGAGGAGCAGCTGAGAGAGGAAGAGAGACAGTAGTACTAATGATCAATTCTTATAAGAACTTTAAGAAAAGTACTATTTGCATTTAAGTAGAAATATTTTCCTTAAAAAGAAGTTCATATTCTTTTTGTTCAAGCAAGATTTAACTTAGAAAAATCTTCTTTTAATCAACACAAGTAAGACTGCATTTTGTTTACTCTCACTGGCACTTATTACGATATTTTACTAGGCATAGTTAGATCACAACATCAACGGCCACATTACTTGAAGACAGAGGTGAATAAGGTAAAGTCCTTGTCCTCAGCATCTCATGGTCTGTTTTATAAATCTGGTTCCAATTAAATTTAATTACCAGAGCTCTTTATGTCATACTTTATTGTACAGAGAAAATATAAAGTTTTTTTTTTCCCCTGCTTAGTTTGTGATTCGGAGAAGACTGAAGATAACAGCAAGTTATTCTCAGTTTCTTATTCTGCTATTAAGTAGCAATTAACTTTTAATTTTCTTTCTTTCTCTCTAGCGTCTTAGCCCATTGTGACTGGGGTGAAAATGGCAGCTTTATCATCCCCACTGAATTGCTGCTTCCTCCATTTTACTCCACTTCCTTTCCATGTTTGAATGGAACTCCAAAAGACAGAAAAGAGGGGAATGGCTGCTTCAGGAAAGAGGTGGTGTCTGAGCCATGGTCTGGGGAAATTTCTAGCAAGTGCAGTGGGGGGAGGGAGAAGTACCAGAGTGAAGGGAGAACGGGTGGAAGGATGTGGAGAAGCAATCTGGTTTGGAAGGCGGAAGAAGGAGCCACAAGGCAGAAGTGGAATGCCATTCCTTGCAATTCCCCCTCCCCCTTTTAACTGGATTGCCAGCTGCTGAGTCACATACCGCTTCGCCGTGCTGGCAGGAGCTACAGCCCTGGGATGGGGCCAGAGCTTGCTATACTGGGTGTCTGGGCATGAACAGCTAGTTCCCATGGGGGTAGACTGTAATCTTCATGAGGACAGGGGCAGTTTGGAGTTTCTCACCACTAGATCCTCTGAGCCTTGTTGGCTGCATAATACATAGACAGTGTGTATTTATGGACTTACTATGAGGTCACTGAGTTTATAACATGGGCATATCCCAGCAACCTCCACTGTCTTTTCTCTAGGACTGTCACACTCATGCCACTGGTTCCTGTACTTCAATTCTAACCAACCAGTTTTCTGCACTTCTAAGGACGCTGCTTGGGCAAGAGAACAGGTGTCACTTGTCATGTTACCCGACAAGAATGATGAGAAACTGACATTTACTTCTGATTCCAAGTGATTTAAATTTTCTTCCTCTTGAATGGAGAATGCTTAAGGTTCTTTCTTCTTATTTTTCTCCTCCTCTACCTCCCCCCTTCCTTCTCCACTGTCTAAACTGTCACAGTGATGTGTTGGGATGTGGACCATTTCTCAGTCACCCTACGCCAGCACTCTGCGTGAGACTTTCAGTCTGAAGATCACTGTATCCTTCAGATGACAGGAGGTTTTCTTCCATTTTTGAACAGGTTTCCTTTGGTTCTAAATTATCTTTCTGGAATTTACGATTTGTTTAATCCTCTAGGTCTGGGCATGAAGCAACGAGTCTCTCTCACTTTTTACTTTCCCTGTCCTTTTACTGAAAATTCAAAATGAGATTTGGCAATCCTATATTTATTTAGTAGGCTAAAGTTTGGTTTGATTTATTAGCTGTTGTTTTGTGACACTCCTACCAGAGGAAGACAGAACAGCAGAAATTGAGAAGCTCTTCCATAAGGAAGGGAGTGAGTGGAGCTCTGGAACTTGCTGGCTAGTGGAGAGCATGGTTACTACTGCACGGCCAGCTGCTCCCTGCTCCCCACCCGGACGGGGCTTGTTCTGGAGCATGTTGTTTGGGGTCAAGGACGGGTTCAGCTGCTGAGTCTTATGCGAGGAGGAGTCAGAGTAAAGGCTGTGTTTCTTGGATTCTTGGAGCCAAAACAAAAGAAAAAAAAATATTGGGAGATGTGGTAGCATCAAGTGTCAGCCAAGCTGAGAAAACTGGTTGCCAAAAAAGATACATGTAAGAAGAAAAGTAGGCCACACAGAGACAACAGATGCTAAGGCCAATGCAAGAGGCAGCTGGTCATCCTCAGTGAAGTGGGGGGGGGACAATGTCTACAGGGAATTCATGGAGACTCTTTGTTCTGATACAGCAAAAGACAGGGATGTGTGTCTCTTTGGCTCACTTTCCATTCAGTGCCTTGAGGATGTCAGTGTATCCCTTCCTCATCCACTCAGATGACACCACCAGGATGGGGCTCTGGAGAAGGTGCACTAGGGAAAGACAAAATGTCTGATCTGAGAGACCAGAATGAGTCCAGGGTAATAGTTCAAAGGAAAAGGGTCAAATCTTTGTCTGTGTGCTGGAATCCGTGGGAAATCTAGAGTGAGCCACTGAGTATTGAAAGAAAGGGAGAACTCTGACGAACATCAGGAGGCTAGTGGACGCTCAGGACTTAAGACAAGCTTGTTTGGGGAAGATGGTGGTGGAGTGTGGGACATGGCTTTTTTGCAGGGTGAGGAGCCAGAGAGGACAGAAAGAATGGGGCATATTGGAAGCAGTGAGTAAAATGCCCATTGCCAGATATTTCTTTATTCTCTCTTGTAAGAAACTCACATGCAAAGAAGACTTCCAGCCATAGAAAAGACTCACCAGAGTATCTTCTCTTTATGCAGAAACAAAGCTTAAGACAACTAAAGCCAGAGGAAATAGTTTTCAGGAGAGAATTTTATGGATTGTATTCTGAGTCACAGCGAATACATTAAGAAGGAGACAACCAGAGAATAAATTCTAGGGATGAGAATGTTCCAGAATGACAGAGAGTAGGAAAATACGCCAGTATTGTTTGATAAACGATTACAGTGATTAAGAAGTCAGTAAGACTACTGGAGAGATGGTTTAGTGGTTAAAACATGTGCCTGTGAAGTTTAAGGATCCAGGTTCGATTCTCCAGGTCCCTTGTAAGCAAGATGCACAAGGAAGCGCATATGTCTGGAGTTTGTTTGCAGTGGCTGGAGGCCCTGGTGTGCCCATTCTGTCTCTCTCTCATCTCTCTCTCTCCTTCTCTCTCTGTCTCAAAGAAAAATAAATTAAAAAAAAGAAGTTGACAAGAAAAGAAATTCAATGGTAATGAAGTTTCTACGAGAAGCATTTAGGACTGATAAAAGATGCACAGTGTATTACTTTCTCATTGCTGCAGTAACAAATGGCAAAACAAACAACGAAAAATTACCATATTGTAACTGGGGAGATCACAAGTATTTCAAAAAATTTTAAATTTATTATTTATTAATAAAGAGATATGAGAGACAGAAAGGAGAGAAATTTCAGCTTTATGGCAGATTGATAAGGAAAGCTCCCCCTGTGATTTGGGTATGGTTTATTCCCCAACATTAACATATTGGAAGCTTGGTCCCCAGGGTGACAGTATCATGAGGTGGTATGGAACCTGGTGGAAGTTCTTGGGTCCCCTAAGGAAATTTCTTTAGAAAAAGTTAAAGTGTTCTTATGGCACCCCTGGTAGTTCTCCTAGCCTCACCCAATCTCTTTGGCTTCCTGGGTTTGTAATATGGTATCTTCCTTTCACATGTGCTCCTCCCGTTCTTCATAAGGTCCTCACCAGGGTCACAGGCTCTTCCCTTGAGTCTCCAGAACTATGAGTGATAAAAACTCATTTTCACGTTCATTTGCCATTATAGGCCAGAGAAACGCACTGGCACAGCTCCAAGGAGGTAGAGGAGATGAAGCCAGAGGCAGAAGTGCAGGGAACAGTACCCGACGGGAGGAATGATAGTGCAGGAAAGGCAGAGCCTTGATACAGAAATGTGGTAATTTATAGTTAGATGGAAAGAAGAAATAGTTTTTCGTAGAGTTGGAGATGAGGGTCTCAGAAGAGGGTAGAATTAAGGATGAAGCTGAAGGAGGGAGTAGTGGGCAGTATGTAAGAGAAAAATCACTGCCTTGGGGCAACTTCTCCGTGACCAGATCTTTCGATTCTATCTGCCATTTCTTTCAACGAGGTTGCAATCACAGCAGGGGCACCCCCAATCAATACTGTCCAACTTCAAGTGACTCCTGGGTGTCATAAGTGAGAGAAGAGAGAAGAGTTTGGGGAACTCAGAGGTAGCTTCTGGAAGATCTCATTTTGATGGGTTCTTTACTCAGTTTGTTCAATACTGTAATTTTACAGGCGTCAAGCTCCCCTTGAATGACACTGACTGATGACCTCTAAACGAAATGGAGGTGATGATGCTTTGGTTTTCATTCTATCCCAAACCATTCATTGTTTCTAAAGGAAAGAACTACAGAGGGCAGAGGTCCATGGCCAATCCAGTCTACTAAAGAAGAGAATGAAGGGTCTGAGAGGGGAGACTACACCTGGCACTTTCTCATGGCAAGGTGGGGTGGAGGATATTTCTACCAGCTGAATCAGTCTTTCTAGCTCTGGAAATGATCATGAACCATGCTGGTTCTGTGAGGAGATGTCTCCCGGGGGGAGGAGTCTTTCCTGAGGAGGGGATATAGTATCTGATGGTAGATATATAAATAACCACAGTAAATCTTTCCTCAGTAGTTTTTATATTTATTTATTTATTTTTTTGGGAGAGAGACACAGAGAGAGGGAGATGGAGACAGATAGAGATGGACGCACCAGCAGCCTCTCAGCTGCTGCGAATGAAATCCAGATGCATGCACCCCCTTGTGGTCAAGTGGGGCATTGCGCCCTTGTGTCACTTTGCATCTGGCTAAACGTGGGACCTGGAACTGCTGGAGATTGGAACCAGTGTTCTTAGGCTTAGGAGGCAGGTGCCTTAACCACTCAGCCATCTCTCCAGCCCTCCTTAGTAGTTTAAAAAATTGTTTATTTTTATTTATTTATTAGCAACAGAGAAAGAGGCAGAGAGAGAGAGAGAGAGAGAGAGAGAGAGAGAGAGAGAGAGAGAGAAGAATGGGTGCATCAGGGCCTCTAGCCACTGCAAACGAACTCCAGACGCATGCACCCCCTTGTGCGTCTGGTACTGGGGAATCAAGCCTCGAACTGGGGTCCTTAGGCTTCATAGGCAAATGCTTAACCACTAAGCCATCTCTTAAGCCCCTTAGTAGCTTTAAAAAAATTTTTTTTTGAGAGAAAGAGAGAGAGAGAGAATTGGCACACTAGGGCTTCTAGCCACTGTAATTGAACTCCAGACACACGTGCCACCTTATACACATGCATAACCTTGTGCACACGTGTGACCTTGTGTGCATTCATCACCTTGTGCATCTGGCTTATGTGGGTTCTGGGGAGTCAAACCTGAGTCCTCAGGATTCGCAGGAAAGTGCCTTAAATGCGAATTTATCTCTCCAGCCCCTCAATAGCTTTATTAGGGCTATCTGACCATCTCTGAGATTTGAACCTCCAAGAAAAGCTTCCAGGAATGCTGAAACAGGAAAACCATGAATGTTTTTGCTAAAAATTTTTGTTTTATTGAGACATAGTCTCATGTAGTCCAGGCTGACCTTGTGCTCTCTCTGTTGCTAAGGATGGCCTTGAACTCCTGACCAATTTTCTTGCCTGAAGCTCCCAAGTGTTGGAATTACAGATGTGGGCCACCTCTCCTGGCTTGGAAAGCCATGAATGGAAAGTGAGGGATAACTACTTGGGTCTCAGGAGTGGGGCAAATACATTGAAGCTTCTGGGTCTGAGTCTGCCTCCAATGGCAGGGAGAGGAACCTCAAGACGCCACTGTAACATAGAGCTATGGCTCTACGGGGTCCTGGAGTCACCAGGTCAGTGACTTCTTTCTGGTAGATGAGAGAAGGCGCCCTGGAAACGTCACACAACTACATGGTGGTGTTCCAGAAGGGAGGCGAGCCTTCTGGAACAGAACATCTGTGACTCTGAGGCAATTCTTTTGCTTTCGGAGTTAAAGACTCTTAAGTTTGGAAGGAGCAAGAAGGAAAGAAGAATAGAAGCTGTGGACAGGAGACCATGACAGCTAGAAAGTAAATGAGATGATAAAAAAAATTTTTTTGGTAAGGTTTTTCTCTAGCCCAGGCTGACCTGGAATTCACTATGTAGTCTCAGGTGGCCTTAAACTCATGATAGACCTCCTACTTCTGCCTCCTGGGTGCTGGGATTAAAGGCATGTGCCACCACACCCACTAAAAAGTAAATGAAAGAGACCAGCATTCCCAGGGTTGACCCAGAGGTTACACAAGGGGCAGTTGGCCACATCATTCCATATATATTTCTTCTGTGATGTAGATCATTGTTTAATATTGTCTACTTCTTTTTAATTTTTTTCATATTTTATTTTTATTTATTTATTTGACAGAGAAAGGGGGAGGGATATATAGAGAGAATAGGCACACCAGGGCCTCCAGCCACTGCAAATGAACTTCAGATGCAGACCTTGTGCATCTGGCTTACGTGGGTCCTGGGGAATCAAACCAGGTCCTTTGGCTTTGCAGGCAAACTCCTTAACTGCTAAGCCATCCCTCCAGTGCCCTTTTTTCTTTTTTTAAATATATACATATATTTTCAATACTGTCTACTTTTTATAAGCAGGAGGAAGTGGGAAAGTGTATTTTCTAGTAAAGGTTATTCTGGACAGAACCGGGAAGAAACATTAGTTGTAATTATTCTTATCTTCTGACATGTTATACACTGCCACGCACTGACTGTGCTACTGAGGGCTTAGTAAACACCATACAATTAGTTTTGGTAATTGAGAGTTTAAGGAACACAAGTTTTCCTATTCCAAGGGCCAGAGTTAGACACATTGTAGCATCTGTCTCCTAGGACATCTGGAGGCAAACAGGCGAGCTGGGAGGGACATATGGGAACTGGGCATTCAGGAAATAATCACAGTGTTTCAAAAACAAAACAATGCAAGCCTTCAACAGGGTAGTTTCTGTCCTGTTTTCAAGGTGCTCCTCATTTCCAACCTTGATATCCTAACTGGCAGAGATGTCCCTTTGCTGTCAACCTTAAGCAGAGTTCAATGGCACAGGGTTCTTGCCTTCCACGGCCTCTTCCTTCAAGCTATGAGTTTCAGCAATTACTAACTTTTGAAAACTTAAGCATTTTTTTCTTTAAAAATATTTTATTTATTTATTCACTTGAGAGTGAGGAAAGAAAAAGGAGGAGGAGGAGGAGAAGAAGAAGGGATAGAAAGAGATAGAATGGGTATGCCAGGGCCTCTAGCCATTGAAATGAACTCCTGAGGCAAGCGCCACCTTGTGCATCTGGCTTTACATAGATTCTGTAACTGAACTGAACTGAACTGAACTCAGGTCTGTAGGCTTTGTAGGCGTGAATCTTAACTGCTGAGCCATCTCTGTAGTCCAAACTTAAGCTTCTTGTTTTGTAAAGTATGAACCATGGTAATGATCACGACTCTTTGTTATTTTTAGAAGTGAGATGCTATCTTCAAAATTTCCTCCATGACTTTGACACAGTGGACGGAATGAGAGCAGGGGAAGAGGCGACTGGGTAGAGCAATTGATGGCCCAGGATGGGGAGTGGGAGGCTGGGTCAGGAAGTGTTCTATATGCACATCGTATAGTGTGTGGCCTTTGGCTTTTCTTTTCTTTTTGGTGTGTGTATGTGGTGTATTCATGTGTGCATACATGCCTATATGTGTGTGGAAGTATATGTATGTGTGTTGTGAAGAGGCCAGAGGTGGATGTCACTTATCTTCCTCAATCGCTCTCCACCTTATTTTATTTTATTTTATTTTTATTTTTCAAGTTCAGTTTCACTCTAGTCCAGGCTGACCTGTAACTCACTATGTAGTCTCAGGATGGCCTTGAACTCACAGTGATCCTCCTACCTCTGCCTCCCAAATGCTGGGATTAAAGGTGTGTGCCACCACGCCCGGCTCTCCACCTTATTTTTATTTTATTTTATTTTTTTTTATTTTTTTATATTTTTTTTTTTTGTTTTTCGAGGTAGGGTTTGACTCTAGCTCAGGCTGACCTGGAATTCACTTTGTAGTCTCAGGATGGCCTCAAACTCACCATGATCCTCCTACCTCTGCCTCCCAAGTGCTGGGATTAGAGGCGTGCACCACCACGCCCGGCTCCACCTTATTTTTAAAAAATATTTTATTTATTTATTTATTTGAGAGAGAGAGAGACAGACAGAGAGAGAGAGAGAGAGAGAGAGAGAGAGAGAGAGAGAGGAGAGAATGGGCATGCCAGGGCATCCAGCCACTGCAAACCAACTCCAGATGCATGTGCCACTTTGTGCATCTGGCATCTGGCTTATGTGGGTCCTGGGGAATTGAACCTGGGTCCTTTGGCTTTGTAGGCAAGCACCTTAAATGCTTAACTGCTATGCTAAGCCATCTCTCCATCCCTTTCTATCTTATTTTTTTTTTTTAAAGGTAAGCCCTAGGTTGACCTGGAATTCACTATGTAGTCTCAGGCTGGCCTTGAACTCATGGCGATCTTCTTACCTCTGCCTCCTGAGTCCTAGGATTAAAGGTCTGTGCCACCACACCTGGTCTTTTAATGTGAGAAAGACTGAGAGTGAGACCCAGAGTGAGAATGAGAGAGAGAGAGAGAGAGAGAGAGAGAGAATTGGCATGCTAGAGCCTCTAGCTACTGTAATCCAATTCCAGATATGTGTGCCACCTTTTGCACATGTGTGACCTTGTGTACATATCACCCTGTGTGACTGGCTTACATGGGATCTGGGGAGTTGAACATGGGTCCTTAGACTTCACAGTCAAGTGCCTTAACTGCTAAGCCATCTCTCCAGTCCTCTCCACCTTATTTTTAAGATAGGGTCTCCCAGTGAACCAAGAGCTCACCCATTCTGTTATATTACCTTTCCAACAAGCCCTAGTTATTTCAGCACCAATCCTCAGTGCTGTGATTGCAAGTGCTCACCATTATGCCCAGCTTTTACGTGGCTTGAAGCTCAGGCACTGAACTCACATGGTCATGCCACAGCAAACACTTTACCCACTGACCATCTCCCCAGCCCTGGCCTTGGCTATTCCTAAGGAAAGGGGCTGATAATACCAGATTTACACTCTAAGCATACTATTTTCAGCTTTATAGAGGTTGAATTTCAGGAGGGCAAGTTGAGAGGAAAAGGGACCAGAATCTTGGTAATGGCAGTTGGAAGCAGAAGCCGAGCATGGCACCATGATTGTCCTGCCAGTCCGAATCTGATCTTTAAAGCCACACTTCAGGAGAACTAGCCCCTCACAGCAACTTCAGATGAGTGATGGAGCGCTTGTGTGTGGAAAACTAGAAGCCCTGCACTCAAATTTCAGGTCTGTGACTGTGAATCTTGGCTGTCAACTTGACTGGATTGAAAGATGCCCAGAGATCCGTTAAAGCACACAGCTTGGTGTGTCTGTGAGGGTGTTTCCAGAGACAACTGGAGTGTGGGTCAGCTAACTGAATGGGAAGACCAGCTGTATGTGGGTGACACCATCCATGATGCTGGGAACCAGGACCGAATGAAAATGGAAGGAAAAAGGGAAGCTCGTTTCACACATGCTCAACATTCTTTTTCTTTCCCAGTTTTTTAAAAGATTGGCATTCAGAAAGAGAGAGACCAGGACCTCTAGCCACTGAAAAATGCACTCCAGATGCATGCACCACTTTGTGTATCTGGCTTTACGTGGGTACTAGGGAACCCAGGTCATTGGGTTTTGCAGGCAAATGCCTTAACATCTGAGCCATCTCTAACCCATGCCCAACGTTTCTTGAGTAGATTCAAACTACACTGTTTATAGATGTCAGACTCAGCTTTCTTCAGCCTTTGACTGGGACTTGCCCCAGCAATTCTCCTGAGGCTTCCAGGCCTGCAGCCTTGGTCTTGGGCTGCACTAAATGCCCCTCGTACCGCAAAGCTTCCAGCTTCATGGGCGAGAAGCTTGTCATTTCTCCAGCTGCTCAATGGCAGGTGGCCATTGCGGGAGTACTCAACCACTGATCTTGTAAGCCAATCTAATCAATCCATCTGTACATGTGATCAATTGAGTCTGTTCCTCTGGAGAACCCCCCAAAATAGTTTTTTTTTATATGCCATCAGGTTTACAGTTTTTTCACCTGTACACAGTGGAACATGATTGTACTTTGCTCAGGAGCACTACATACAAAGACTTTAAATCAATAATGGAGGTCACTGCACATACTAAAGATGAACTGTTCAAAAATTCCCCTGAGCATCTTGAACCTATGCCCTTACTCAACCTGTATAAATACTCATCAAACTGCCTCTTTTAAGCTATAAAAAAGCTTCTCCAAATCCTGACCTAGGCTTCAGTGAACAGCTCTGTATTAAATGAGTATCTGTGTTAGCCCAGGCCCACTCATAAAGGGAATATACATATACCACCCATACACCTAAGCCATTATGTGTATTGCCCCTACATTTCATGTTAACATTTCCAGTTGTAGAGTATTAATTTGTACAGATGACATGCTGTAGAAAAGAGGGGAAGGTAAAGAGAGAGTCCCTAGTAAACTGGGGCTACAAACGCTCAAACTTGAAAGACTGACACCTGGGAGAAAGAGTTGATGTAATATGCACTGATTTATTTATAAGTCAGATGAAACAGCTTAAAAATCCAAACAAAGTTAAAATTTGTCCCTTACAATTTTTTAAAAAATTTTATTTTATAGAGGGTTGGAGAGATGGCTTAGTGGTTAAACGCTTGCCTATGAAGCCTAAGGACCCCAGTTCGAGGCTCGATTCTCCAGGACCCACGTAAGCCAGATGCAAAAGGGGGTGCATGCATCTGGAGTTTGTTTGCAGTGGCTGGAGGCCCTGGCGCACCCATTCTCTCCCTCTCTCTCTCTCTCTACCTGCCTATTTCTGTATCTCTCTCTCTCAAATAAATAAATAAAGTAAAATTTTATTTTATAGAGTGAGAGAGAGAGAGAGAGAGAGAGAGAGAGAGAGAGAAATAATCAGTGTGCCAGGGCCTCAGCCACTGAAATCTAACTCCTTGCACCACCTAGTGGGCATGTGTGACCTTGCACTTGCCTCACTTTTGTGTGTCTGGCTTATGTGGGATCTGAAGAGTCGAACATAGGTCTTTGGGCTTTGCAGGCAAGCGCCTTAACTGCTAAGCCATCTCTCCAGTACTATTTTTTTGTTTGTTTGTTTTTTTGAGGTAGGGTCTCACTCTAGCCCAGGCTGACCTGAAATTCACTATGTAGTCTCAGGGTGGCCTTGAACTCATGATGATCCTCCTACCTCTGCCTCCCAAGTGCTGGGATTAAAAGCGTGTGCCACCACGCCCAGCTCAGTCCTAATTTTTCTTTAAAGGGCAGAATCATTCATGGGGCATGGGTTCTGTTATGTAGACATTGGTGTTTAGTGAACTCACAGTCAACTTCACTCTCAAGGCATCTAGGACCTTCTGATTGTTACTGATTTTCTAAAAGAAAGACAATTTACTATAGTTTCTGTGTTGTATCTATCTTCTCAAGTCCTTAGAATAAAATATGTTTCCCCCTCCTCTTTCTATGATGATTAATTAAATACCTACCTCATACCAGACAATAGATAAAAGGATTAAACCATGAAAAGAAGCCCTCCTCTCTCAGAAGTTTGATACTTTTTACTGATACTCATAGTAGCCTTCTGATGCAACCAACACATGTCAGATGCTGCATTAAAAATAAACATTTAAGGGCTGGAGAGATGGCTTAATGATTAAAGCACTTGCCTACAAAGCCAAAGGACCCAAGCTTGATTCCCCAGGACCCATGTAAGACAGATGCACTAGGTGGCACATACATCTGAAGTTTATTTGCAGTGGCTGGAGGCCCTGGTATGCCCATCAGCTCTCTCTCTCTCTCTTTCTCATTCTTTCTAAAACGAATAAATAAAAATATTTAAAATAAACATTTAAGTGCTAAGTTAGAAAGATGGTAAAAACATCAACTCTTCAGAGCTCAAAAGCAAAAGAATAATTCAGGAATTAATTAACAGTGGTCAGGATGAAAGAAACATTAAGAACTTAACTAAAATGACCAATATCAATCCAGTGAAAATTAAACTAAATTCTGGCTAGGATATAGCTCCGTGGCAGAGTGTGCTTGCCTTGGGTTCTAGTCCAAGCATTACCAAAAAAAAAAAAAAAAAAAAAGAGGCATATATTCTATTTTTTGGGCACAAGTAGCATTAGTTGGGATTCATCATAGTTAAAGTATGGGAAAGGCCTAGGTCTGTCCTGGAGATTGGCGTTGAGTAACATGGATCACAAGAGTATGTTATACACATCTCTCAGCAACAGGTGAAACAAGTTTACCCCTCAGGATGTTCCAGAGTCAAACAACCCATGAACAGGCTTGATGTAATTTGTGCCCTTTAAACAGTCTCCCACAGCTACAGGACCTGCGGGTCATCTCAGGAACACACATATGGGTGCACACACTGAGCTCTTGTGATAAGGGAAGTGGTCTGCTCTGCATTCTAAGGCGGAGGCACTGGCGGCGGAGGTCACTGAGCAACTGAAATATGGCTAGTGGGATGGAGAAATAGAACCTTAACTTTCATTCAACTTACTTAATTTTCATCCCAATAGCTATCTCATATTAGCTATCTCATAGCTTAATGGTTGCGAGACTGGCCAGTGTGGTGCTAGGCCCTTTAAGAAGGTCTCTACTGATTTTTAAGACTGGATGGAGTAAGCTCTCATTTTCTTACTGTCATAAAATCAAGTTCAACATCAATCTCAAAACATCGCTAAAATACCACATTCATTTAGAAATCAAAAACACTTCTAAAGAGCTCAGAAGTTAAAGAGGAAAACAGAATGGAAACCCAAATATATTTGGAATTAAACAAAACCAAAAATGGTATGTATCAGAACGCGGAGCTCAATTTAGTAGATGCAAATTTAGACCCTTAAATATTTATATAAGCAACAAAAGCACCTGGTGTGGTGGTGCATGTCTTTAATCCTAGCACTCAGGAAGCAGACTTCAGAAGGATCACTGTGAGTGAGTTCAAGCTCAGCCTGAGCTAGAGCGAGGCCTCACCTCAAAAAATAAAATAAAAAAAAGAAAGAAAGAAAGGCTAAAAATTAATTACTTCAATAGAAAAATGAAAAATAAAAGTCTCCAAGGCTGAGGGCCTGTGGGATATGCCTATAATCATAGTACTTGACAGGCAGAGGCAGGAGGGTTGCTGTAAGTTCAAGGCCAACCTGGT
This sequence comes from Orientallactaga sibirica, assembly GCA_036365145.1. NCBI lineage: Eukaryota > Metazoa > Chordata > Mammalia > Rodentia > Dipodidae > Orientallactaga > Orientallactaga sibirica. The sequence goes on along the minus strand of JAEOAD010000031.1, from coordinate 2,391,082 downwards.
CTATGAAGCCAGTTCCAGGCCAACGAGAGCTTAACAAGATCATGTCTCAAAAAGCCCAAGACAAAATAAGACAATAAACTTCTCCATTAAAACAAAACACAAATCGACCTCCAAAAAAGAAAACATTACAGATAAAAACTATTTAAATAGGAGATAAAGAGACAATAGAATTTGTTGTTTGAAATGGTTAGTAATATTGTAAAAACCCTGGAAATGCTGACAAAGCAAATAAGAACTCAATCAGTTAAACACTACCGCACCTAAGGCAGGGTGAACTCTTTGTGATGAGATACTATTATGGATATAGGCATTATGGGTAACCATGTCCTAGTTTTAAAAACTGACAACTTAAGTAAAATGGACAAATTTCTAGAAAACTAAGGCCATCAAAATTGACCCAAGGGAAAAAATAGAACATAAATTGTCCTGTATGACAGAAATCACTAATTTAAAATTCTCCTAGGCAAGAAAAGTAGAAGAAAGGACTTTGGCTAGGTCTGTTTAGGTCATGAACTCAGGAACAAAAAGAATAGAAAGCTGAGACCAGCCTCAGCTACAGGTATGTCATGCACCCTGTCCTAGGAAATGTTACATGACTTTAGAACTCTATCTTAGAAAATATATTTACACAATCCACTGCACTTACTGATGAAAGCATAAAATAATATTATATATGATCATCTCAATAGATTCAAGAAAACCATGAAAACACACACACACACACACACACACACACACACACAGAGAGAGAGAGAGAGAGAGAGAGAGAGAGAAATGGACTGGGAGAATATCTGACAAGGGGAGGAGGGAAGTCAGGACACGTATTGTGCTCTTTATTAGGCAGTTAATCTTCATTGTCAGCTTGACTGGGTTGGTAAGGTGTTTCCAGAAAGGATTAACTGAGGAAGGAACGCTCATTCTAAATGTGGGTGGCACCATTCCGTGGGCTGGGGTCTAGGACTGGGTGAAAAGGAAGACAGAGAGCCTGCGTTCATCTCTTTGCTTCCTGACTGGGGATGCCGTGTGACAGGTGACCTCATGTTTCCACAGCCATGCCTTCTCCACCTTGATGTACTGTGTCCTCAAACCATGAGCCAGAATAAATCCTCCCTCCCTCCCTGTCTCCCTCCCTTCCTTTCTTCTAAGTTGCTTCTTTCAGGTGTGAAAAGTAACTAGCAGTGAGAAAACTAACTAGCAGATAGTTTAAATTCCTTTAAAGTTAATTGATAAGGACAGATGTCAAAATTTCCATTCTGATTCCTGCATTTCAGATTCAGCTTACCCTATCCCCGAGAATGTGGGGGAGGTCAAGGGACAGGTCTCTTAGACGTATTCCTTGAAAATAAAACAATAAAGTTTTCCAAATACCTTTTAGAAGATTTCTAATTGATATTGTCATCTTATTGTATTTTCAAAAGTCTGAGCTAGTTGATTTTTATGTAGGGGGGAAGATCTTTGACCACAGAAATTTCAGAAAACACTGAAATACTCCCTAGAAGGCATGTGAGTCCAGAAGGAGGCACAAGAGCGAGCGGAAAGACAAAGTTTACAGGAGAAGAAAATGTTTGTAACACACAGAGCTGCCAAAGTCCCAGTATCTAAGATGTATAAAGAACTCATTCAAATCAATCAGCGATATGGGAGAAACACCAATGTCCTATCCACAGATTAAAAGCCTTCCGTCTCATTAGTCATTGGGGAAATGAAAAGCAAAACCACCATATTAACCACACATCATCATCCAATTGGCAGAAACTTGAAGCTTCCTAAGCCTTAGTGCTGGTAGGACCTTGAGTTACAGAAACTTGCATATTGGTGGTGAAAATGTGCTGAACTAGTTGGGACAACTTGTTGTTAGTACTTAACAGATCAGTGGCATGTACAGACCCTACACCCCAGAAGGACATGACAAAATGTGTTACATATGTGAACCAAATGACATGCAAATGGAGGATAGTCATGGCATCGTTATTTGTAATAGCCCACCTCCCAGATGACACAAAAACTGGGATGCCCCTTAGCAGTAGGATGACTAAATAAAGTGTATGGGGTTCAGCACAGTTTATCAATCTCATGCATGGGAATGACTGAAAACAGGACTTGTCAGTGTTGAATTCTTTTTCTGTAGAAACACAGATGAGTGAATCCCAGCTTTGGCCAATGACATGAACGAGTTTTTCAAACATGCACTGTTGTGATCCTGCTAAGGGATCAGCAGGACGTTTCGGTAGACTGGTTCTTCCATGAGTTTCGAAATGTCCCATGGTCTCATCCAGACAGCCAGCCCACATTGGGGCCACAGTGTTATGGTGGGGAGCATGAGGTAGAGACATGGGGGTTATGAAAGCAGTCTGGGAATGAAGGGTGCCTTTGGATCTAGGGGAACATTCAGACTTTGACATGAAGTCCGTGGTCAAGACTGTAACTGAAGTTGGCAGGATTTGAGCTATGGACTTCCAGGCTTGGCTGTGGCTGAAGACAATAAGCTTTACTGCTGAAAAATTCCAAGGTCTGGATGGAGGTCTGTGGAGACCAGATGGAGCTACACTGAAAGATTGACAGAGTTCTGAGGGTCAAGGGATTGTGTTTGCCTGGTCCTTGGCCCGGTATCTCTTGTAATATTTCCCTGGTCATTGTTGGCATAGCTGTTGCCAAGACAATTTGGCCTGAGTCACCGCAGAACTTCTCCAACTTTGGTCCCAGCGCTTCACTGTTGACAGTGTGTCCTGCTGTTGCCTCCACGGCCACCTAAGTTTCTGTGTCTTGCTCTCCAAGTGTCCCTAAAAGTTTAATTTAATTTATTTTATTTTTTATTTATTTGAGAGAGAGAGATACAGAAATAGGCAGGTAGAGAGAGAGAGAATGGGTACGCCAGGGCCTCCAGCCACTGCAAACGAACTCCAGATGCATGCACCCCCTGGTGCATCTGGCTTACGTGGGTCCTGGAGAATCGAGCCTTGAACCGGGATCCTTAGGCTCCATAGGCAAGCGTTTAAAGGCTAAGCCATCTCTCCAGCCCAAGTTTAATTTTTTAAGAGTGACAAGGTTGATATAAAATATCAAGTGTTCTAGGTCCTGATCATACAACACATTTCATTGAATGCTTCCGTTCGTATGGCTCTCATACTTCCTGTGCACCATTAATCACTCCTCTAAATTGCAGACCCATGTTCATTGTCCACATGGCTCATTGACTTTGTCATGTGTTGTTTCTTCCTGTGTTGGCATCTCAGTCCATCCACTTTGTCAACAATGCTCCTCCCCTATTTTGTTTAGTTTATTAGCTAATGGCCTCTCACCCTTCACCTGAGTTGCAAGAGATCTCCCTGCTTCTTCTTGTTCCCTTATTCTCCATATACAATCTACCCACACATTCTTTTGCACTTTCTTTTTGTTTATTTGTTTGTTTTGTGTTTTTGTTTTTGTTTTTCAAGGTAGGGTGTCACTCTAGCTCAGGCTGACCTGGAATTCACTATGTAGTCTCAGGGTGGCTTCGAACTCAAGGCGATCCTCCTACCTCTGCCTCCCGAGTGCTGGGATTAAAAGTGTGTGCCACCACGCCAAGGTAGCCTTTTTCTTTTTTGACATTTATTTTCAATCCATCCTCTGCTTAACTCTTCTACTTGTTTTCTTAGAGAATGAGGACGCCCTGTCTCTTAAAATATGACATAAACTCTCTGGTAGGCTTTTGTTTATTCTCACAGATCTATCTATCTATCTATCTATCTATCTATCTATCTATCTATCTATCTATCTTTCTTTTTTCTCTATCTCTCTTCTCTCTCTCTTTCTCTCTCTTTTTCTTTCTTTCTCTTTCTTTCTTTCTTTCTTTCTTTCTTTCTCTATCTCTCTTTCTCTCTTTCTTTCTCTTTCTTTCTCTTTTCTTTCTTTCTTTCTTTCTTTCTTTCTTCTCTCTCTCTCTCTCTCTCTCCCTTTCTCCCTTCCCCTCCTTCCTTCTTTCTTTCTCCTTTCCTCCTTCCCTCCCCTCCCCTCTCTCCTCCCTCCTCCCCCTCCCTCTTTCCCCCCTTCTTTCCCTTTCCCTCTTCCTTCCTTCCTCCCTTCCTTCCTTCCTTCCTTCCTTCCTCTCCTTCCTTCCTTCCTTCCTCCCTCTTTCTTTCTTTCTTTCTTTCTTTCTTTCTTTCTTTCTTTCTTTCTTTCTTTCTTTCTTTCAGGTTTTTCGAGGTATGGTTTCACTGTAGCACAAGCTGACCTGGAATTCAATATGTAGTCTCAGGGTGGCCTTGAATTCACAGTGATCCTCCTACATCTGCCTCCCAAGTGTTGGGATTAAAGGCATGCGCCACCACGCCCAGCACCATTGTCACAGATTTCACTCTATTCTGCAGACAGTATACAGAGTGGATTTCTGTGGCATGTAACTCAGATGAAAAAATCTCAGCTAGAACCATGCTGTGCCTTCCCACTTCCCATTGCACTTGGACAAGACACAGCTTTTTCATTTCTATTTTTTAAATTAAAATTTTTATTTTAGAGAGAGAGAGAGAGTGTGTGAGAGAGAGTGAGAGAGGGAGTGAATTGGCATGGCAGGCCCTCAGCCACTGCAAGCAAACTCCAGATGCTTGAACCACCTAGTGGGCATGTGAGACTTTGCGCTTGCATCACGTTTGTGCATCTGGCTTACATGGGATCTGGAGACAAACATGGGTCCTTAGGCTTCACAGACAAGCACCTTAACAGTGAATCCATCTTTCCAGCCCTCACTTCTGCCTTTTAATTTTATTTTATTTAAAAATTTTAAAATTATTTTTTATTTATTTTGGAGAGAGACAGACAGAGAGGGAGAGGGAGACAGATAGAGATGGGCGTGCCAGCAGTCTCTCAGCTACTGTGAACGAAATCCAGATGCGTGTGCCCACTTGTGGGCAAGTGCGCCATTGCGCCCTTGTGTCACTTTGCATCTGGCTAAACATGGGACCTGGAGATTGGAACCGGGTTCTTAGGTTTAGCAGGCAGGCGCCTTAACCACTAAGCCATCTCTCCAGCTCCTCACTTCTGCTTTTTGAGAAAGGGTTTCATATAGTCCAGGCTGGTCTTGAACTCTTTAGCTTGTCTCTCATTTCCAAGTGCTGCAATTACAGAGGATTCGTTTTCCTAGTCATATCCAGCAGGACATGATCTGGGCACTGTCTGCTTCTATAGCCTGCCCCCACTGCTCCTCTGGTTCATGATACTCAAGCAGCCAAACTGGCTTCTTTTTCTTTCTTTCTTTTAAAAATTATTATTTTTTATTAAGTCAACCCATCATATGTTGGTACCATCATTTCCTTCCTCCCTTCTCCCACTCCACTGGGGGCTCTCAGTGGGATTGCTGGTATTCACTGGGAAGTTCTTTTTCTTTCTAAGGCATGGCACATTCATTCCTATTCGGGTTCTTCTTACCGCCCGAAGAGCTGTTTTCCCCAGGTGACCACACACCTCTTTTCTTATCATCAATTGTATTACTTTTCAAATGTCACTTCCTCAAAGACATCTTTGACTGATATGTCTAAAATAGCCCCTCCTTCCACCATTTGCCTCAGTCTCCTTACGCATCAGTTTCTTCCTAACATGCACCATCTGCATTTTAATCATCACATTACTGAGTGTCTCGTTGAAAGATGATGAAGGGATTGGCAAGAATATAAAGCAAGGGAAGAAACACATGCAACAGAAAAGTTGGCTGAATCAGATTCTTTCAACCAAACCTTCCCAAGTCACCCATGAGTCAGGCATGGCACCAGAGCCCAGGGTTGGAAAGATCAAGTAGACATGGTCTTCATCTCATGAATCGGAGTCTAGTGTGACGATAGATATTTTCAATAACTATTGGGGCACAGGAAATGAGCTGCATAGAGGGTGGTAGAAAGAGTTTCAAAATTTGATGAGTAACTATATTTGAGGAAAAAGGCATGACAATTCCGGAGCTGACTTCTAGCTTTTGAGCCAGGAGAACAGTGGAGTCATCAGCCTATGACCAGAGAGAGATAAGGCTGGTGTCTGTTAACCTCTGCTGCCTTCAGGAACTCCTTATTATGCATCTGTGATGGTCAAAAGTCAGTGTAAGTTGTATTCAGGGCACAAGAAGCCATGAGGAGAATGAAAGCTGGCCAAAGAACTCGTGGTCATGATGGTAACAGCAGAGGCTTCCCGGGAAGACGCGAGTTACTAAGTAGTTCTTTCTGGATCCAAACTTGCTGTTTTCCAGTTCATCTAGGTTCTGTACCTGTCTGCACTTACCAGCAGTGACATAAGAACCAGCCCTGCTCTCTTCAGCATCCAGGAGCAGGAGCTGAACCACATGGGGAGCCATGCTCTTGAGCTTCGCCCACCTTTTTTTCAAGCTAGTTTTCTATTTCATTGAATGCCTTTGCTTTTTATCAGTGAGCTTCTGAGGGGAACCCCCTGAACTTAGTATTGGGGCATACACACATTGCTGGGCTTCACTCGGACCCTGAGTTGTTGACATTTTCTAATTGTTGTGTGTGTGTGTGTGTGTGTGTGTGTACATGCTCATATATGTTCAGGTGGATGTGTGTGTGTGTGCATGCTCATATATGTTCAGGTGGATTGTGAGTGTGTATGTGTGTGTGCATGCTCATATATCTTCAGGTGGATATGTGTGTGCATGCTCATATATGTTCAGGTGGATGTGTGTGTGAGCATGCTCATATATGTTCAGGTGGATTGTGAGTGTGTATGTGTGTGTGCATGCTCATATATGTTCAGGTGGACGTGTGTGTGTGCATGCTCATATATGTTCAGGTGGATTGTGAGTGTGTATGTGTGTGTGTGCATGCTCATATGTGTTCAGGTGGATGTGTGTGTGTGCATGCTCATATATGTTCAGGTGGATTGTGAGTGTGTATGTGTGTGTGTGTGTGTGCATGTTCATATATGTTCAGGTGGATTGTATGTGCATGTGTATGTGTGTGTGTGCATGTTTATATATGTTCAGGTGGATTGTGTGTGTGTGTGTGTGTGTGTGTAGTGTGGCGATCACAGGACAACCTTGGGTGTCATCTTCAGGAGCACAGTTCAGTTTTTTCTTGAGACAGGGTCTCTGCGTGGCCTGGAGTTCACTACTTAGGCTAGACTAGCTGGTCAGTGCGTTGGGATTACAGACAAACTCCACCCTGCTCAGCATTTTTATGTGGGTTCTGGAGATCAAGCTCAGATCCCCACGCTCGCAGGGCAAGTACTTTACAAACGGAGCTATCTACCTAGCTCTGTTTCTGACATCTTTATTGATGGCAGCCCTGTGGGTTCATTGTTAGGAAACCAGTTTACCATGAGAATTCTAACCCTACCTCCAAGTTTCATGTAGGGATTCTAATGACATGAGGCAAATAGGAGTAATGATTTTAACAGACCTTGAGGCTTCATTTATGGTTCTTTATTCAAACAAAACTCTGCCCTATTACATTGTTCATTGCTGGCGATGATCTGAGCCAGTTTGTCTTCATGATATGTGACTAGAACACAGCATGTTTTAGTCCAAACAATCCTTATAATGACTCTGAAAATATTTAAATATGTCCCTCCATTAAGCAGAAAATCCAAGAGAGAGCCAGATATTCTCTACTTTTCTCCACACCGTACATTTATAGCCTTCGTTCATAAAGGAATGAAATATGTTCACCACCTGCTAAAGAGGTGTGCAACCTGGCTTCTCAATGTTAAGTTTCTAAATAATGAGTCAGAACGGCTCTGCCTTTCCAGGCTCTCACTGTGGGATTACTATACCCTGAACCATGAAATTTATGATGTAGTCCAAACACAGATTATTGTAGATTTTTGGCTTCCAGGGATATTTAACACTTGGTTGACCCTCTTTGCATATCCATTCAAAACTAATGGCAGTGGTCTCCAGGGGGATTCAGCTTTAGTGTAAAACATGACACACATGAGCTGGAGGGATGGCTTAGAGGTTAAGGTGCTTGTTTGTGAAGCTTAAGGGCCCAGGTTCAATTCTCCAGATCCCATGTAAGCCAGATGCACATGATGGCACATGCATCTGGAATTCATTTGCAATGGCTACAGGCCCTGGTGGGCCCATTCTCTTTCTCTCCTTCTCTCTCTCCCTCTCTTTCTCTGTCTCTAGTAAGTAATTAAAATATAAAATATTTTTCAAAAAATTTGACACACAGTGCATGCATCAGTAGTGCAAAACATGAGACATAGTACATGTGTCTTTAGCGCAAAACATGACACACACTACAAAGACGTATGACACATGCTGCATACATCTTTCTATATATGCCTTTGTCTATGCGAGGACCATTTGTAGTGTTAACGTTCTGTTTGACAAGTGGCTGGAAAGCTAAAGGTTTACTAACAGATTTATCAAAGGGTTATGTGATTGTTAATTTCTATTGTCAACTTGCTCAGATCAGGAATCAAGAAAGAGATACTTCTCTTGGGTGGCTCTGTGAAGGCATTTCTAGGAAGGAGTAAATGTGAGAGAAAGACCTTCCCCCATAGTGGGCAGACTATATCTGCCCTTATCTAAGCAGCTGTAGGAGAGGGCAGTGCCTTTCTCCTGGCTGCCTGTACTACTCGTTGGTATGTGTGTCTACTCTGTTGCTGCTGGCCTTCATGGATGTTGAGACCCAGCTTCATCGGCCTTCCAATGTGAACTTAAGATCGGTAGCTTTCCAGGAACTTCCAGGCCAGGCCTTCAATGTCAGAATGGGACTGCTGAGGCATCCAGCCTCATGGACTGATACTGCAGACAACTCTTAGTGGACTGCCCTCCCTGCATCCTGTAAGCCAATCTACTAAATCCCTTTTTTGTTTTTTTTAAAAGATTTTATATTTATTTATTTATTAGAGAGAGAGAAAGGGGGGAGAGAAAGACAGCATGAGAATGGGCAGGCCAGGGCCTCCTGCCACCGCAAATGAACTCCAGACGCATGCGCCACCATGAGCATCTGGCTTATGTGGGACCTGGCGAATCGAACCAGGGTCCTTAGGCTTTGCAGGCATGCACCTTGACCACTAAGCCATCTCTCCAGCCCCTAAATCCCTTTATAATATAGATTCATTCCACTGGTTCTGTTCCTCTAGAGAACCTTAACTAATACAGGATGTAAAAGGTTTAGGGCTCTGATGGATGCCCCAAGTTATCAGTTGAGGAAGACAGAGGCAGATGGGTGTCAAAGGCTAGACAGTGGGAAAGTGGTAAGGACAGATTTCCATGTAGACATACTGTTTCAACTAGAGAAAGGAGTCTAGCATGAACTTAACTAAGTTCCTATCTGTATGGAGGTGAATAGGTCTTTTAAAGGGCAAATGAAGAGGTACTGAGGGGGTGCTCCATGGGGGCTTAGCAGAGAGAGGGAAGTGAAAAACTTAGCAAAAGCAGGAAATGAGGTGGCTCCTGATGAAATCTGTCTAGTTAGTTAAGTGATGTTTATGTCAAAAGGTTCCTACCCTGTCACCAAGACTGGAGACAGTGGCCCTGCCTTCAAGATAATGGTCAGAAGAAACAGTAAGTTCTTTTGGCCACCTTGAGCTTTCTCAGGTGGAAACTCTTAGTCACTTTAGGATGTGGTCTGGGACTTTTAGAAACTGTGTTAGTGTTTGTTCAAGTCTTTTTAATATTTATTTATTTGAGAGAGGAAGAGAGAGAGAGAGGGAGAGTGAAAGAGAGAATGGGTATATCAGGGCCTCCAGCCACTGCAAACAAACTCCAGATGTGTGCACCCCCTTGTGCATCTGGCTAATGTGGGTCCTGGGGAATTGAACCAGGGTCCTTTGGCTTTGCAGGCAAGCACCTTAACCACTAAGCCATCTCTCCAGCCCTGTTCAAGTCTTTATAGGCTACTGAGATGAGAAAGGGGCCTTTCCTCATGACTGGTACAAGCAGCAGGCAAAGGGAGGGGCTTGAAAGAGCCCCCTGGATGTAGTTGTAGCCTCGGTGGAATGGAGGCAGGGAGGAGGGGATATAATAGGATCATACAAGGGCAATGGGACCAGCACATGATTGTTACATATAACAAAGTTTCTTAGCTCCTACATCAGAAATACCCTACTCCACATGTGCTTCAGTAGGGCTGCTCTTGGCTGCTCTCCCAAAGCCTGCTAAGGACCTTGAGCTGTAACACTCAACAAGACCTATCTTGACTGGCATCCCCAGGGCCTTTCAAGAATGACCACTTTTGCCCTCCTGCTTGGCAAACCTGGGTGCGTTCAAGTGGTTGCTGTACTCCTGTTATGTTCCCTTGTAAATAAGCCCTTATTTGTTCACCCTTCCTTTCTGTGCATTCCATTCTTTGGGTGGATGAACAAGGACCCGAGGAAACCATTTCATCATGATGTGGTCTAGTCTAAAAGGCTAGCATGCTGGTGTATCTCCAAAGGCCTCAGTTTACCTTTCCTCAATCCCATGTGAGAAAAACAGAAAAGGAGCACGTGACATAGGTAAAGGCACATGAATTTCATAATTATTTGTTCTTTCCTACCTGATAGTTCAAGGTTAGAAGCAGGAAAGACTGAATGTATATGTGAGGTGAAGAGATTTCCATTTAGCTCATATTTCATTGGAATGAGCAACTCTGCTGCTCTGGTGACATTTCAAGGGAATGCCCTCACATATACTCCTACCCACACTCATACAGCCAGTTACTGCGTCGTACCAGTGACCCCGTCACAGGTGTGTTGTGTCCATCTCCTTGCTCATTCTCTATCTTCCGTTTCCATTCCCAGGGCCTGGGATCTGTGCTGTTTCTAGAAGGTTCCTCATATGTCTTCCAATTGCTCTGCTTTATGCTCCACTCAGTGGGTATCCTCCAAGCAAATCTCACAGTGCATGCCATGCTGCCCGAAGACTTTAGAGACTTCTTTTCCACTCAGAACCGAGTCCAATCTCCTCAGAATGACATGCATGGTATTTTTCCAAGACCAGGTCCCAACCTACATTCCATACTGCCATTGCTCCACTTCCTGAAGATGGTTTGCTTCTTGCTTCCCACTTGAGCTCATCTCCCCCCCCCCCCAGCTAGGTTTTCTTCTCAGCATATTAATCCTTTCTCCATCTGTCAAGCCGTACTCAATTTCACAGCATGCAGCTATGTCCTTGAAGCCCTCTTGGCTCTTCCAGTCTGAAGGGATCTTTGCCATCCTGCGCTCCCATGGTTCTTTTCATTTTAGTTAACCATATCTCTCTTAGTTAGTTACTCCTTTTCCTTATCTCCCTGGAGGAAAAGAAAACATTTTCTTCATTTCGTTATCTTCATAGAACCTGTCTTGCACATAGTGGGTGCTTAATTACCCATGCCTACAAAATTAATTAAAACGAGCCAAAAAGTCATTCTGCTCCCAAGAAATGTTTGTCCTCAGGATAGTTTGCTCCGGGAATCATGTTATTCATCTTGTTAGGATGTGAATTAATTTCAATGCAGTTATAATTTAAAAATAAATTTTGGGTGCCAACTTTGTGTTTTTAGTCACTCCAGGTATTACATTTCATCCTAACTTACTTGTTCTGCAGAAGGGGATCATGTGAGATTGAGGCCAGTCCATGTTTCTAAGTGTCTGGGAAAAAAAAAAAAAAATATGTACAATTCACTTGAATCGATGTAATCAATTCTTTTGGAATGCCCCAGAATTCAGACTTTAATATGATCTGTGGACTGTTGTTTATTATACAAAAATACTGTAATAATTATTGCATGAATCTATATCTGCAATCACTATATAATTATATAAAAGCATTCTTAGTTGTTATCTTCAATATGTTTTGAGTTAGAATAATTTGATATAATTTTGACATAAGTAAAAAATAGATTTTACTTGTGTCCAAGTCTATTTAACAAAAGCTAAAAATGACTTCTCTCCATGCTGGTACTGGGAGGTTTTAATTGAAAACAGACGAGCAGATGTGTCCTGCATGCTCAGCATATGTGGAGAGGGAGCATGTTTTTAGAATGTGATCTGAGGCTGTGGTACCAGAGAACAATACATAATTCATTGCCATCACCATGTCCACAGAGCAGTCTCTGAAGCTTTTCCTTGGGCTTGGGGCTGTCTTGGCTGCCTCAGAATTTTGGTGAGCAGATTGAGTGATAATTTTAGGCTTCTAAAATCAGTCTGTGTCCCCTCAGTCACATGATGTCATAAGCAGCTGGTGTTGCCTTGGCAACTTTACAGAATAAAAGTGCTGCTTTTGGTAAAACTTTGAGTCATGTGACCTCGCTCTGTAGCTGGGGAAGACGACACAAAATTATTACTTACTTCTCCACCAAAACAAACCTAGATTCGCACAAAATTATTACTTACTTCGACATCAAAACAAACCCAGATTCACATGAGAGAAAAACAAACCCGGAACTCGAAGTCCCATGTGAATTAATTGTCAGCATTGCCATGATCTGAAAGCCAAGTTTGTTGGACTTTGTGATTTAGATGTGCTGTACTCCCCATAATGCTTTGAGATTTCCTTCTTTTCCCTCCTGGCCTCTCATGACCCAGGGAAGTACACTGATGTCTAAGAAGTCAACAAGGCTGGAAAGAGAGTGCTAGGTAAAGCAATCCAGAGGAATCCTGGCTGCCTAGCATCCTACCCTCTGCTTTCTTGTGCTCCCAGGATGTAGGCTCCTATTAGTGCCACTAATTCCCTGTGTGACTTGGGAAGGGTCCCATCCCCCTTGTGGTTGGTCAGGGCCCTTCTTGTTAGATAGGAATCTTTCTGTGACGCATTCATGCTACGATTTAGAAAGTCCAAGTTAGTCATCTCTAAAGGACAAGTAACCAAGGGTAATTATTCAGATGCTCATTTTACATAGATCTTTATAATGACAAAAGGATTTTGTGTTTAGCTTTGTGTGTGTGTGTGACTAAAAGAATATTTGTAAATAAAAAAAATACTTAAGAAATAGAATAAGTGCAACATACTTCTGTTAATCATGAGTCATTACTAAACATTATCTTGGGGAGACGTGAATAAACATCTGTTCACCCCAGGAAACTGACAACAAATCAGAGAAACAATTACACCTAAATCTAGGTTGGCGAACCAATATGTTTATTGGGGTTATTTATAGGAACATGAGTGGGGGATTATTTGTAGGGGCATGGGTGACTCAAAGGCAGCTGTGTCACCAGAGAGCCTACCCAAGCATGAGTGACAAATCATGAAAGCTGCTTCCCTGGAGCTCCCGGCACAATTTGTAGGCACCTCCACCAAAGAGTGTCCACTCTCCTAAGAGTTGTTTATTGCTTAGTTAACCTTAGGGAAAGGACATATGAATCTTCTACATTTTATGAGTTTTCTGAGCCTAGTAAGTTTTATGAGCTTCCAGAACCCTTTGAGCCCCCTCCCCAATCTAGGAAGGAATGCTTTAAATCAGAGGAAATAAGACATCCAATCATGTAGCAGTGACAGATGGTGATATCCTATGGGTCATTGCGAGTGTGAGTGAAGATGACCAATATTCTCAAACTTGCCAAATCATCAGTAATAATGGACCGGGAAGATGGCTTAGTGGGTAAAGCACTTGCCATGCAAGTATGAACATCTGAGTTCGGATCCCCAGCACCCACATCAAAGCTGGGCACAGTGTCACACATCTATAATCCAAGCACTTGGGAAGTAGGTGAGAATAGGATACCTCTGGCTTGAGCCAGTCTAGCCAAATCCATGAGCTCTGGGTTTAGCAAAAGACTCTGTTCTAAAAAAACAAGGTGAAGAGTCATTGAGGAAGACCCTGAGGTGGTTTGAATGAAATGCCCACCCATAGAAGTCATGTGTTTTGAATTTAATTAATTAATTAATTAATTTATTTATTTATTTACTAGAGAGAGAGAATGGCCATGCCAGGGCCTTCAGCCACTGCAAATGAACTCCAGATGCATGCGCCACCTTGTGCATCTGGCTTATGTGGGTCCTGGGGAATTGAACTGAGGTCCTTTGGCTTTGCAGGCAATTGCCTTAACCACTAAGCCATCCCTCTAGCCCAGAAGTCACGTGTTTTGAATACTTGGTCCCTAGATGGTAGTAATTTGGGAAAGCTGTGAGGACTTTGGAAGGTGGAGCCTTGAGGCAGGAGGTGTGTCACTGGAGGAAGGCTTTAGGGTAATATAGTCCAGCTCAAAGCCCATTATTTAGAATCCTTCTTTTTAAATAAATATTTATTTTTATTTTATTTATTTGAGAGAGAGAGAGAGAGAAAGAGAGAATAGGCATACCAGAACCTCCAGCCACTGCAATGAATCCCAGACAAACATGCCACTATGTGCATCTGTCTTACATGAGTACTGGTGAATCAAACCTGGATCCTTAGACTTTGCAAGCAGGTGCCTTAACTGCTGAACCATTCCTCCAGCCCTAGACTACTTTCCTGCTGACGTGGACACGTGACCCAGACTTCTTGCTCAGGCCTGTCATGCTTTCCCTGACACAATGCAATCTCTCTTGGAAACTGTGAGCTGAAACAAACTCTTTCTTCCAATGAGCTGCCAGAAGGTTGGGTGTTTTGTCCCAGCAACAAGAAGGTAACCACTACAACACCCAGGTTGTCCTATGGCCTCCGCATATGCACACAATTGCACGTGTACCCCATATACAGGAGCCTATACATACATACATGTATACAGACATGTATATTACATATACAAACATATACAAAACAAGAAAAGTCTTACAACTTTATCATACATGGCATGTAATGTGCTGAGGTGCCTTCCTTCCATATCTAATTTTACCTAATGTGTTGAGAATTTTTATGATGAAAGTGTGATATGTTCTGCCAAATGCTTTTTCTGTATCTTTTGAGGTGATGATAAGCTTTTTATCTTTCATTTGTTAATGTGATATATCATACTTATTGATTTGCACTTGTTGAATCATTATTGCGCCCGAGGGATAAATCTCATTTAATTCCAGTATATCATCCACCTAACAGAATATTGAATTTTGTTGAGTACTTTTACCTCTGTGTTTATCAGGGTCATTACCCAGTAGCCGTTTTGTTAAACTGACCTCACCTGGCTTTGGCTTGCTGATACTTCTGACCTTGTGAAATGCATTTAAAAGTACTCCCCCCTCTTCTGTTTGTGGAGGAGTTTGAGAAGGATTGGTGTTGCTTATTATTTGAATGCTATAGAAAATTCACTTGGGGAGTCTGGGCTTTTCTTCAATGGAAGGTTTTTGGTTACTGCTTCTATCTCCTCACTTGCTGATTTATTTCATTCATACTATCAAGAAAACATAGGCTGGAGAGATGGCTTAGCAGTTAAGGCACTTGCCTGCAAAGCCGAACAACCCAGGCTTGATTTCCCACGACTCATGTAAAGCCAGAAGCACAAGGTGGCACATGTGTCTGGAGTTTGTTTGCAGTGGCTAGAGGCCCTGGCACACCCATTCTCTCTTCTATCTGCCTCTTTCCCTCCCCCCTCAAATAATCATGAATAAATAAGATTAAATTAAAAAGAAAAGTACTTAATTTTAAAGAAAACATATTTAGGGTTGGCAAATGTGCATCAATATCACCTTAATTCCCTATAGAATATCCAGTTTCCTGAGTGACAATGCAATTATTTGTCAAACCCACATCTGAACATTTCAGGAATTTCCAGCCTGTCAGAATTATGAGATTTGTGTTCAAGTGCATGTATCACCTCACCAAATACTCTCTAGCACTAATGTCCCCCAAATTAGACTTGCAGTCCTATGTGTTGCAAATATTTTGTTTCTTATTTATCTTTTAATTTTATTTGTGAATATTTTTCCTTGACATGAGAAGTCTTAAAATTCACGTTCAAACTTTTCCTGAGATATCAGGCTTTCAAGGCCTTGTCTGCCCTGAGATTGCATGCATATATTAAAGATTGTTTCTTTTTAATGTTATTTATTTATTTATTGAGGGAGAGAGAGAGAGAGAGGCAGATAGAAAGAGATGGGGGAGATAGAGATAGATAGATAGATAGATAGATAGATAGATAGATAGATAGATAGATAGAGAGAGAGAGAGAGAGAGAATGGGTGCACTAGGGCCTTTAGCCACTGTAAGTGAACTGCAAACCTATGGGCCACCTTGTGTATCTTGCTTACATGAGGAGTGGGGAAATGAGCCTGGGTCCTTAGGCTTTGTAGGTAAGCGTCTTAATTTCTCAGCCATTCTCCATCCCTTAAAGATTTTTTTCTAAGGTTCTATGATATCATTTTTGTGTACATAAGTATATATATTTATGTGTACATAAATATATATGTGCACATATTAATTTTTTTCCTTGATTTTTCGAGATAGGGTCTTGCTCTAGTCCAGGCTGACCTGAAATTCACTATGTAGTCTCAGGGTGGCCTTGAACTCATCAAAACTCTCCTACCTCTGCCTCCCAAGTTTTGGAATTAAAGGCATGTACCACCATGCCTGGTTTAGTCTCCTATATTTAAAGGAAATTATTTATTACAATTAAAGTTTTTAAAAATCCTCTTTCTTATTTATTTATTTGTGTGTGTGTGCCAGGATTTTTTAATGTCCATTTGACTTTATGTGGGAGGCTGGGGAATTAAACCTGGGCAGATAGGCTTTGCAAGCAAGCACTTTTACCAGCTGAACCATCTCCTCATGCTCTTTATTGGAGTTCTAAAGTCAAATGGGGGGGGGAGGGGAGGGAAATATCATGTGTATGTAAGTATAGAAGTTGTCAATAAAAAATAATAATTAAAAAAACTGTGATATATTTATTTTTATTTTAGTAATTCTTGTTTTGCATTTTGTGTGTGTGTGTGTGTGTAAGAGAGAGAGAGAGAGAGAGAGAGAGTGAGATTGTGTTTGATTTTCCCCAATTCAAAGATCACAGAAAGTAATTTAAAGGACTCTAAATTCAGATAAAATATTTCTTATCCATAAACGATGACAAAACTTGTTTTTTCCATTTAAACTTTTGTTTACCTATTAAATTGCTTGTTTTCATATATTTGAAATGTGTAAGAAAAACTTTATTTCTATTTAATGTTGCAATTTCAACCTGTATTTCACCAATTATTGGATTCAAGAGGAAAATTATCCTACTTGATTTCAGAAATCTAAAAGAAAATAGACCTTGTATTCCTTCCTAATTTTTATCTAAAAGTTACCTGAAATTTCTTGATTGTAGTTATTTAATTTTTACATTCTATGAGCCATTTTCTCTGTTGAAATAATTTTGTCATTTCATTAACGATGAGATTTATGACAAGTGTTGAGTCTCATTTCTTTTTATGTGGTCCCAGGTTCACTATTGCCTCATTTGTGATATAGCCTTCTCATTTCTCAGTCACTCACTGTCAGTCCGTTGGAAAATACCTTTGAGGCTGTGTTCAGGAGGGTGTATTTCTGAGTCCTTACATGTCCTAATGGCTTTCTATTGGGTAGTGATGTGACACTGCAGTTCTTGGGTGGTGTCATCTTACACGGAGGACTCTGCTGCTATGAATTCATTGTCTTCTGGCATTAAAGACAGAGAATGTAGACCAAGACCTGTTTGCTTTTCCCTCCTCTCTCCTCATATCCTCCCCATTCTGTTTCCTTTTCTCCCTTTGCCTATATATTTTTCTATTATTATTTTTAAGTTTCTGGCATTATTTTTTTTCTTGTTTTATGAGACAGAGCCTCATGTAGTCCAGGCTGGCCTTGAACTAACAGTGTCGTCGAGGCCAGTCTTGAACTCCTGTTCCTCCTGACTCTACCTCCCTAGTGTTGGATTATAAGCATGTGTTAAACCACTCAGCATAATTTTTTTTCCAGATGCATTTATGGTATTATTCTTCCAAAGGACTTTTGCCTGAAATGCAGTGTGCTTGGCTCTATCCAATTCACTTGTGCTTGTTACCCTTTCATAAAAAGTCAGATTTGTCCTTTCAACCCACCTTATCCTAGAAGCTATGAACCAAAATGTCAGGAGCCACTTACAGGAGAAGTTTTGAGCCTGCTGTACTGTGCCCACCTTTCCCTCTGCTATGAACACTGGATTTCCCAAGTCGATGGTGTTTCATCACAAATCTATGGTGTAAGCGAGAAATAAGCCTTTCTTGCCATGACTCATTTTGGTTTTGGAGGCATTTGTTACCACAACATACCCAGCCAAGCAGACTCTGAGAAACAGACATGAGAAACTTTTTGATTAGACAAACGTGTGTCTTTGTTTTGCCAGGGCAACTGTCCTCCAAGGTTTCCGTCTCAAGTTTGTAGAGTGGGGAGGATCTCCCTCTTCCGGCATTTGCTTTTGTGGGATATAGCAATAAATATTTGTCATACTAGAAATTAAAATTGGTAAGTTAAAAATATTTAAGTCCCTTATTAATAATAAACCTACGATGTCAACATAAATTATGCATTTTATAATACCATATATTCCAAAATCAAATAATACTGAGTGAGAAGCATGACATTGTATAGTTTTGCAAGTCTTCAAGAGGAACTAAACACATCTGCTTCTTCATCCACCTTATTGCATTATATTGTTTCAACTGAGATGCAACAGGAAAACCTGGAGTCATGTAGCTATGTAATCAGCAGAAAATGGGACATTTAAAAAGTCCTTTTGTATGATTATGGATATTTTTCTTTGATATGACATTGAAACTTGGCAAATGGTGGTTTCTTGAGGTGAGTTGTAGTGTGGACTATGAAACACCCATTAAGGAACTGTCTGTGTTACAAACCCAAGTCTGTCAGTCTTGTGTTTGGAATGGGTCCTTTGTAGCATGACACGTAGGTTGTCTAATGTACTGAGTTATGATAGATCTGGTCTACATGACACATTTCTTTCGACTCTCTTTAATAGATCACATTTGTGAATGTTATCACTATTTTACCAGAAAAGACTATATGTATTAAAAATCCATCATATTCATGATGACAGATATATTCAAAATTTTAATTCCACCACCCGCAAAGCCCAAATTTTATAATTGGCAACAAGTGCTGTCGTTTGTCCTTGAAGAAACAGATTGGCTTTAAAAATGGTTTGTGCATGTATATGATGCGTGTGCACGGGAGTGTGTTCCTATGTGTTTGGGAGTATGTGCAGGTGTGAACGAAGGCCAGAGGTGACGTCAGGTACCTTCCTCAGTTGCTCTCCATATTTAGGGTCTCTCGCTAAACCTCTAGCTCACAGACGTGGCTAGACGAGCTAGCCAGCAAACCCTATCTCCACCTCCCTGAGGCTGCCATTACAGGTGACGGTCACTGTGTTTGGCTTTTATGTGGGATCTGAACCCAGGTTCTCTTGCTTGCACAACAGACACTTTACCCATGGAACCGTCTCTGCAGCTGCTACTTTGTTTATTACATTATTTTAATCTCTCTCTCTTTCTGTGTATGTGTGCAGGCATGCACATGCTGCAGCACATGTGTGGAGGTCAGAGGACATATTCTGCAGTCCGTCCTCACATTCCACCTGTCTTAAGGCCATGCTATTTTCTTGCTCGCTGCTATATATACCAGGCTAGCTGACCTACAAGCTTCCAGGAAGTCTCTTGTCTCCATCTCCCACTTCACTGTAGGCACCCTAGAATTACAGATGTGTGCTGCAGTGTCTGCCTTTATGTGGGTTCTGGGGATACAAGCTCAGTTCCTCATGCTTGCATGGCAAGCACTTTATTGACCCAGCCGTCACCCCAGCTCCTACTCTGCTTATGTTTAAGAAAAATGTCTGCCACGTGTTTATGACCAGAATCTGTGGGTTTACTCACTCAGGAAAAATGCTGTTTCGTTAAAAAAAAAAAGTGGCTGATTTCACTGACAACTCTCTTGGAGCAACCACTGTACTGTGCTGTGTGGGGTAGAACAAACTACTCAGAATTTTTTAGCTTAAACAAACAATAATAATTCATTAACGTAGTTTCTGCAGGCCGGGAGTCAGGGCTCTGCTGAGCTAGGTGGTTCTGTCTCAGAATACATCACAAAACTGTCTACAAGATGATGGCTGGGGCTACAGTCCCCCCAAGTTGTGAGCAGGGTAGGAAGATCCATGCTTTTATGAAGACTCATTCACATGCTTGGAAGTCAGTGGAAGCAATGGAGGGAGAGCTCACCTCATCTTTAGGGTGCCTCTTGTGGGATTCCCTCTGCTTCTAGATGCCGATTCCAGCACAGACGTGTCTGCTAAGCCTTGGTTTTTACGTGTA
Organism: Orientallactaga sibirica; assembly: GCA_036365145.1. Taxonomy (NCBI): domain Eukaryota; kingdom Metazoa; phylum Chordata; class Mammalia; order Rodentia; family Dipodidae; genus Orientallactaga; species Orientallactaga sibirica. The sequence continues at coordinate 2,370,969 of JAEOAD010000031.1, read as the reverse complement.
TGGAGGAGAATGGCAGGAGTAAGCCTTTCGTTTTCAAAATTTGCTCCTGAGTGGCTCAGTAGGTGAGAGTGCTTAAGGTACAAGGGACCCTAAGTTTGATCTCCAGCACCCACACAACAATCTAAGTGTGGCCACACACATGTCTGTAACCCCAGTGCTGAGGGGTGGTGGAGACAGGAGAATCTATGGGTCTTGCCAAAAACCCATGAGCTCCAGGTTTGGCAAGAGAGCCTATTTCATGGAAATAAGACAGAAAACTATTAGAGGGTGAGACCCATATCCTCCTCTGGCCTCCCCATGCTTTTGCATGCATGCGCTTGGGGCACTTGTGTCTGCATGTACATGTGCACACACATGAATATACCACACACATGTGATTATACCACATACACATACTAATCCTATACCCACACAAACACATTCATACGAATTTGCTTCTGAAAGAAGCTAAACAGTTTTAAGGTTTGCTTGGATGATAATAAACAACATAAAACAGTTATAGCATTTTCTAATAATTTGAAAAATTTTAATAATCATCACAGCTATTTTAACTCCACATGTTTATAGGACATAGCTTGATAATTTGATACATACATGCAATGTATAATGATCAGTTCAGGTTCATTACCATTTCTGTCTACTTAAATATTTATCATTTCTTTGTGTTGGGAATTACAACATATTTAAAAGTAGATGGAAGATTAGGACCTGCACTAATCATAAACTCAGATTATAGTCTAGTCTAACACGTGAGGGATTTCATTTTTATCATATTCTTTACTATCAGTTTTTAAAACAACTGTAATTATTGCACATCTACATTGTTGGGCCGATTTTCAATAGAAGCTAACATAAGTGGTGCAATCTCTGCCAAATTGGCACTTTATGCTTTCTACTGGGGATTTTAAAGTTTTATAATGGTGGTTATAAGGCAGAGACTAAGGGGGTTGAAGATAAGGCAACTGATTTCTTCTATCTTACATGGATTTCTTTACAACTGACATGTTTTAGTGGATTATATAATAAAATGGTAACACATTTACAGCTTTATTGAGATGTTAATTCACATAACGCTATGATTCTGATACTGTCTAGGGGTATTCGGGTCTTATTGTCTGCCAAATTAAGGAATTAATAGGCAGGAAAGTATTTTAAAAGAATAAAGTTTATTTTAGAGTCAGAGGTAAAGAAAGAGGAGAGAATGCTAGCTCCTCACAAAAGAGGGGGCTTCCAGAGCTGGAAAATACCCACAGTCGGTGGGAACTGAACCTTCATTGGAAGGGAAAAGCTCGCCCCTTTGTCCTGAGTGTGTGATTGGCTGGTTTGAGTGAAGGTGAGAGGCACCGATTGGTTTACTGTTCATCCAGTACTGCGCAGGTCTCAGGAAGCTGGCCAGGCTAGCCCATGAAGGCAGCATGGTGCACTAGATAGAACAATTCCTTCAGGCTAGGAACAAGGAGAAGCAATCGCCTCCTTCACCTTCTTAGATTACTATGGGCTCTTTTCCTAACCTACTTACCCAAAAAGCTGTGACTTTCAATAACGCAAAGCTGTGCAGCCATCACCACAATTGATTTCAGACATCTGCATCACCTCAGAGGGAAACCCCATTTCCCTAATCACCCTGGCACCATTTCTCTCCCACTCCATAGCCCTGGACAACAGCTAACATACTTTATGTCTTGATTCAGAATGTTTTACATAAATGGAATTGTGAAATATGGCACTTTTTGCATCCTGTAAGACATCAGTGTAATATTTTCAAGATTCATCCAATTTGTAGCATGGCTTGTGACCTCATTTGGGGGGGGAGATGAATATATTCCATTGTATAGTATACATTTTGTTTATTAATTCAGCAGAGGATGGAGACTGTTATTTGAATTGAATGATTGTTAGAAAAAAATGATGCTATGAATATTTATGTGTAAATTTCTGGCAGGACATTGGGTTTTATTTTCTCTTGAATATTGTTTTTGTTCCCCTCAAAATTTGTATGTTGACACTCAATCATCATTGATGGTATTAGGAGACAAAGCCTTTGAGGAACTGTTAAGTCATAGACGCAGAGTCCTTGTGAATGGGATCATTTCCTGTACGTGAACCCTCAGAGAGACACCTCTTACCTGTGCGGTTTCAATGCAACATCAGCTCACCTTGAACAAGGAAAAGGGCCTTTACTAGAGACCCTATCTGCAGCGATAGGGGTATGAGCCTCTCCACCTCACCTGTACTGGGAGTCCAGAGCAGGCTCGGCTTGGAGATTGCCCCATAAGGCTGTTTTGTCTCATCATCCTGGTGACCAAGTCCCTTTTCCCCACAACTGCCATGATAGCAAGGGAAACAGCCACGAGTTTGGTTGGAAACCCTTTTGACAGCTTTTATTCTCCCTTCTGGGTTTGACAGACACTTCATTTGTATATACCCAGCCAACCAGAGCCCACACGAGCCTATATAAATCCCTGTGCACAGCTTAAAAAATATTTTATTTACTTATTTGAGAGAGAGAAAGAGGGGGAGAGAGAGACAGAGAGAGAGAGAGAGAGAGAGAGAGAGAGAGAGAGAGAGAGAGAGAGAGAATGGGCATGCCAAGACTTCCAGCCACTGGAAACAAACTCCAAATGCATGCACCCCCTTGTGCATCTGGCTTATATGGGTCCTGGAGAGTTGAACCGGGATCCTTTGGTTTTGCAGGCAAATGCCTTAACCGCTAAGCCATCTCTCCAGCCCCTAGCTTTTTGTGTGTGTCAGAAAACCCACTCTTGGGTGCATCCTGCAGCCACTGCAAGCTTTCACTTTTATGGAGGAGCCTGAGCCCAGGAGCCCAGGCCTGTATGTGGACTGCTCCCACTCTGCAGCCAGACCTGCCCTGCTCACTTTCACTCTCCACAGGGACCTCTTGTCCACTCACCAGCAGCAGATCCATTCTTGGTCCGAGATGCCACTTTTACCTTGTGCCCTCTTCCTTGGCATCCTGCCACCACTGAGAGCTGTTACATCCACTTTACACCTGTACTGGTTTTGGAAGTATGACAAGTGCAGAAAATACAGTTATTGAATTGCAACAAGGCTCTGGAGATGACCGTGGAGGTAAGGCCATGTGCACCAGGGTTGAAGTCCCCACACGGTATGGAGCTGTGAAGATGAAATGTGGGTTGCAGATAACCCAGGATTTTTCGAGATACTAGGACTACAGGACAGATGCCAAGGACAGTGGCTACCTTGGGTGGATTCTGCCCCGGGAAGCAAGCAGCACAGCTGGAGTTGGTAAGTTACACAAGCCTTTCGAAGTCCTGAGGATTTCATCACCAGTCCCAGATGCTGGGTATGAATCTGCAGGATTTGATGTTTGCCCTGAGCTTTAAAAATGTATTTATTTATTTATTTATTTATTTATTTATTTAGTTATTTGAGAGAGAGAAAGAAGCAGAGAGAGAGAGAGAATGGGCCTCCAGTCACTGCAAACAAACTCCAAATGCATGTGCCACCTTGTGCATCTGGCTTACATGGGTCCTGGGGAATCAAACCTAGGTCCTTTGGCTTTGCAGGCAAGCGCTTTAACCGCTAAGCCATTTCTCCAGCCCCTGCCCTGATTTTTAATCATGTATTGGAGTCCAGTTTTTTACTTTCTGTGCCCCCATCCCTCCCTTCTGGGGTGGGAGTGTGAATGTTTATTCTGTGCTCTTATGTGCTGGAATATGTAACTTGAATTCTGATTTGACAGGATTCATGCTTGTCTGATGTATTTCTTACCTAATTGGCGGGAACCTCGGCCTCTTGTTGAACCTTAGTTTTGGCATCCTCAGAGGGCCACTGTCTCTCTCACACACACTAGACCATTTCAGATGTTCTAATTTGTATGTTTGATCTTTCCCAAATATTTTCTTTAAATTTGTTCAAAATCTGTACAGTTTGGTATAGATTAGACATCATGTTAGGGTGGATTGGATTGGTTATTTTGAAGGTATGTGAGGGTCGCCTAGTAGGCTGATGATAGACAAAAGATTGGTTATTTTCTTAGTGTGGGCCAGCTGGCCTCCTGGTGAGTTAGCATGAGTCAAGGCTTTTTTGGATTTCAGCTCCCAGACTCTGTTCTCTTAAAACCTCTATTCATTGTCTCTGCTGGGATAAACAGATTTTCTGTTCATTTCCTTTGGGTCTGTAACTAGCTGCCTACAAATTGGGGACTACCTCACTGATAATTCCTAGCAATTTCAGGGCTTGGTCAGGTAGTTCCTGATAAGTGTTAGAGACAAAGTATGTGCACCTAGTAGTGTTTTGTTAGGTTAATAATTGAATTTTGCTATAGAACAGATCAACTTGTCTGGAATGACTTTCAGGTACTCATGAGCAAATCAGAAGATAGATATTCATTTATCAAAATTCAGAGGCAAAGGAAAATTTTAATTAATACATCTATGAGATCATCAAATGTCCTAGACTATTATAACAATGTTCTGGAAAACTGATTTCCAAAGTGTAGTGGGGAAGTGACTCGCTCAGGTCCTCGCAGCTGATGAATGTAAACCTGTTCCTTAATCTGCAAGCTTGTCTGAGTACTAAACAAAATATGCTTCCCACCTGCATCATGCCTCATTCTTTTTGGATAAACTCCCTTGTTTGCCTTTAGGATATAAACATTTTAAAACAGGTTTTTAAAACAGTGCTTTTGAAGTTTAACCCTTATACAAAAGAGGTATGCATTTCTTTAAACTCCAATTTGGCTTTTTTTTTTTTTTTCAACCCATGTTCACCCACCCTCTCACAAAGAAACACTTGCTTAGCTATTTTCTCTGAATTGGAACATTCCCTCCTGGAGGGAAGAGGGAAGCTCTTAAAATTCAGGAAGAAAATGAAGCTTTCTAGGCTCAAAGAAGTTCACACCATTCCTCCCAAGCCTCTATGAGCAGTAATAATCTCTAGGGAGACTGATTGCCAGTGTTACCTGCAAATTTGTGCTTCATAAATCACCAGCCATGCTGGGGTGGGCAGCTGTCTTTGAGTCTCCCATGCTCTGCAAGTAACCCTCACCTGTATACCTGTAAGTAAGCCCAATAAACTCACTGGTTCGCTAAGCTAGACTAGGGTTGAGTCATTTCTTTGGTCTGTCATCAGTGCGGTATCTGGGGTGAATAGACGTTTATTCACGCCCACCCAGGAAAAGTCACAGAACACACTGAACGTACCATTCATGAGCCTTCCTTTCCTCCTGCATTTAAAATGCCAAATCTAAAATAATCCTCAAAGTCTTGGTTGGGAATGAGTTTATGGCACTGGAGCACTCAAAGCTTAGCACCACTGTGAAACTTCCAGGTCCTTCCTCCCTCTCCAGTGGAAATTCACATGCATTCAGACCAAGTGCATTCTGCCGCTTCTAAATGGGGCATTTTGTCATTAAGTATTCATAACTTCATTTTTATTCATGTCAGCTGAGCTTTTTATTGCCCTGCCATTGTCTTTATTAACAGCAAAGTGGATGCGTTTATTTACACTTAGGCAGGAAATGAACTGAAGTGTTCAGGTGGTGTGGATCTCACCCGCCCTTCTTATCTCTGTGAGACTCAATATCCACCTCAAGCTGGCTTTACCTCCCTTTCAGACACAATTTCTATAAAGTGCACAGAGAGAACTGAACAATTATTAAAATGAGATGAGGCTCAATTTGTGGTGCTTATAGTTTATTAACTTTTTTAAAGGAAAAGCAAGTGTGTTTCGAAGAGCGACATCTGTGGCAGCCACAAACTCAGTGCATAAAAGAACTTTACTCGGCAGCATTTCATGATGAAGAAAACTTAATAATTCTAGTAATGAGATAGCATGATCTTTTTTTACAGAGCAGCAAATAAGTGACCGCAGATAATAAAAGGATGGACCATTTAAATTGCTATTTTAAAATGCAGCATAATACCAGTTTGGAAATAATGCCAAGTAAATTTTGAAAGCCATGTTTATTCCTTATGTGGATTTTCTAATTTTAAAACTCCCTTTTGTATCCTGTGTGAAATCCAATATGGAAGGAATTCAAGTAGCATAATACAGATAAAGTGAAATATTAATAAGCAAGTTCTGAATTGTGAGAGATGAAGATAGTATATTTCTAACTTAAAAAAATGCCATTTAGAGAAATTAAGAAACAAAGAGCTATCTTGGGTCAGGTGGCTATGTGAGACAAAGCCAGTGTGCAGGTATCGGGTTAGCTGTTTGCTCTGTCTCTTGTGGTGGCTTGAACCGTTTTCCTCTCCGGTTTTATTCATTGTTACTGTGCGTCTGGCAGCCAACCTGTTTTTGGTTTATAGGAATCACTTGACTTCTGGTGCTTCACACCCACGCAACATTCTGAAGGCATGGCTCAGCATGCGGAGGAGAAAAAGCAGGATTAACTCTCCGGTGAATGGGGAGGCCAAAACAGGGATATGCGCTTGGGCTTCTGTCCTCCTTTATTCATCCCCCCATCTTTGCATTCATGCACTCACCCACCCATTCACCTATGCAACAGCCATCATGAGTTTTCCATGCCTGTGCCTGTTAATGGAGGTTGCAGTGATGAACAAGAGATGTGGTGGTGCCTTCAAGGGATTCCAGTGGTAAGGAGTAAGGAAGACAGGCGTCCATCAAATTGTGAAACTGTAAGATTCTTAGATGAGATTGGTGCTATGAAGGAAACAAAATAACATTGCAGAGCAGTGATTTTTTTTTTCCCCCTGAAGAAAATGAATTTGGTCTAGGATCTGAAGAATGAGTAAGTGTTAATCTGGTAAGGTTTGGGAAGAAGGGATATTCTAGTCACACAGAAGGGCTAGAGAAGAAGGAATAGAGAAGGGAAAAATATGATCAAAGTTATTGGAAGAACCATGTGATCAGAGCTCAGAGAATAAGAAGGTCATGCTGGAGAGTTAGAGGCAGTCCCCACCGAACCATGTAGGCTGTCATTAGGAGTTTTTTTTAAAGCTGGGCGTGGTGGATACACCTTTACTTTTATTTTATTTTATTTTATTTTATTTTATTTTATTTTATTTTATTTTATTTTATTATTTATTTATTTATTTATTTATTTATTTATTTATTTATTTATTAGCGGCAGAGAGAGGGAAAGAGAAAGAGGGTGAGAATGGGTGTGCCAGGGCCTACAGCCACTGCAAATGAACTCCAGACGCATGCACCCCCTTGTGCATCTGGCTTACATGGGACCTGGAGAATCGAACCAGGGTCCTTAGGCTTCGCAGGCATGCACCTTAACCAATAAACCATTTTTCCAGCCCTGTCATTAGGAATTTGGCATTCTAAAAGCAGTGGGGAGACTGGCAAGAGCTCAAGGCATCAGATTCACATTTTAAAATGGGTATTTTGGCTGTTATTTTAGAGAAAATGTCACAAATGTACAAGAGGGGACCTGGGAAGATGGGTAGACCACTGCAGGCATTCCAGCAAGACATAATAGAAACTTATGGAGGTAGGTAGTCATTCAGATAGAAGAGGATCAATAGCTATTCAGAAACAAAGTCCTGCCAGCACTTAGCAAGGGGAAGTTCCTGGCTTCACTATGTAGAAGGTGACTCTACCACGTGTTCGTTAGATTTGTTATTACTGTGATGTACCTGAGAGAAGCAGTTTAAAAAGAAGGAGGATTCATTTTGGTTCATAGTTGCAAAGGTTTCAGCTCAAGGCCAGCTGGATTCATCTATCGCTTCTGTGCCTGACACAAGGTATGTCATGCAGCAGAAGTGCTTCCTCAAGGTGGCCAGGAAGCAGAGAAAGAAAAAAAGGGCAGAGGACAAGATATATCCTTCCAAGGCACGCCTCCAGGCTCTTACTTCCTCTAGCAAGGTCCTACCTCCAAAATTTTCCATCGCCTCCCCAAATAGCATTATCAGCTTGGAACCAAGCCTTCAACACATGAGCCATAATATAACATTTGCTAACACAGTGCCCAATAGTAATGAACGACCTTAACTACTCAGTTCATTATTTATTCATTTACAGCACAGAACTAATAAGGTGCAAGCCCTCAGAGTTCTTGTATACAGCAAGAGGTTTATAGACGTTGCTTGTAACATCTGTAGCACAGTGCTTGGGAGGTGATAAACAGAGGGCATATTTACTATCTCATTGTTGTTTTTGATATTTCCTGAGGAAAGGGCTATGGGCAGAGAACCAAGTATGAAAAAAGAATTGGTCTTACATGTTCAGTATTAGACAGTCTGCATAGGAATTCTCTTTCAGATCTACAAGTGAGGACAGACAGTGCATAATTAGGGGACTTTTGAGCTCTGAGAAGTACTCTGATACTGATAAAGCTGTGTGTACTGAGACTGCACAAGGAAAGAACAAGGTGATAAAATGAGAGCAAGGCGTTGAGGGGAAGCAGAGTGGGTGTGTAGAGGAATAGCAGGTTGGACTTGCATGAGGACGGTTATTTCAGCATGTGGCACTATGAAAGGCCAGGGTAGAGGGGTCTAGCACTGAAAGCTACTGAGACACATTGCTCGGGAAGGACTCATCACCTCCATTTGTTTTAAAATTTAGGCAGGATCACACCATGTCACCCAGGCAATCTGGGAACATGCTTTGTGGCTCAGGCTGTGGTGATCCTCTTTTCTCATCTTCCTGGGTACTGGGATTATAGGTAGTCAATACTATGACCAACTCCATTGGGTTTATTGACAGCAGTGTTAGAATGATGAAGTTAAAATCAGCAACAGGAGGATTGAGAGCAAAGAGAAGATGAGGGAACTAAGAAAATGTATGCTGTGATGAAGAGGAGAAATAACTCATTGAGTCCTTCCTGCGTGACAGAGGAACATGGGGTCTCTGGCTTGGTTTCTACTACTTATTTTGGAAATGAATGGTGTGCTTATGTGGTTTACTCAAGCACTGACTTACTGCCTGGAGAATTCTGGTGAGTCGTCATCTTGGAAAATGCTATTGCTTAAATGACATTGGCCTGACGCTGTGGGATCTCAGGGCTGAGAGTCTATGGAAACCAGCACATTTTGCACCTATAACTTAACTATGGCTGGGGTCTCATCTTTACATAGTATCAATGAAAAGAAAATCTAAAGAATAACATAACCAGAAACAACCAGTTTTTAGTTCATCTGTGAAAACTATTGAGAGGTGATTTGGAGGAAGGAGAGGGAGCGGTCTTAATGTATAGCAAGACTTCTTAAAAGTCCCTGAAGCACCCTCCACACCCGTCAAACAAGGCTCCATCCAAAATTTCCCCTTGATATTCTATCTCTTCTCTTGCAATTGTCCCATTCATTCCCTGTTGAATGGAGATGCTTTTTCTCATGACCCTCCAGCTGTTGGACAACCCCTTGAGAAGCGTGGCTTACCTCCTCTTCGAATAGCTTTTCTTTCAATAATCCACATTTCTGGGATGGAGAGATGGCTTAGTGGTTAAGACACTTGCCTGCAAAGCCTAAGGACCCATGTTTGATTACCCAGGACCCATGGAAGCCAGATGTACAAGGTGGTGCGTATGCCTGGAATTCATTTGCAGTGGCTGGAGGTCATGGCACATTCATTCTATCTGCTTCTCTGTCTCTCTCTCTCCAATAAATAAATACATAATTTAAATAAAATATTAAATAATAATCTACACTTCTAACTAAATTCCTCTAGTTCAGATGAGTAAAATATTTACTCATTGGTTCCTTCTACAAAGGCAAATCAAATAGGTTGCCATGTATGGAGACCTTCAATGTATTATCTTGAAAACCAGAACTCCTGTTCTATCCATACCAACCTGGAATGTATAGGGCAGCATCCTACGTATAGGGAATAGTAGGGACGAAGAGGAATGAAAGGACAATCTTGTGCAGTGTTCTACCATTCACTGACATGTCACCAGTGGAGACTGGTGCTCTGGCCAGGCTCCATCTTGTTTTCTAGGTAGCCTGACCAACTCTAAGACCACCCCCTTTCTGGCTCAGGTCAGAAGCTCCAGGGGTGCATCTGGATAAAAGCAGTTTTCTCTCTTCCCTGATTAATCAAGTATCTTGTTTCCCAGCTCATATTTTCAGTCCCTTGAAGGTCTGGTATAAGATCAGACAATGCTTATGTCTTCCAAGCACTGTTCTAGGCACCTCAACTTATGTATTGATATTAACAAGCTATAAGGTGGGTATTATCATGATGCAAATTTTATTGACAGGCAGAGAGATGCTAGGTGGTTAGCTGAAGATCACTCAGCAAGTAGAAGATGGAGCCAGCATTTATATTCAGGTACTCTGTCTCCAAGATATATGCTGACAAACCTCACTTTCCATCATTTCTCAAAGGAAAACTTGGCCATCATATAAGGCATGAAGAGTCAAAATGGAGGAGCCATAAAATGGGCATCATAGGATATGTCTCATATGGATAAAGTAAGGATTAGGTAATATTTTTAATTTTTAAAAAATTTTTACTTATTTATTTGCAAGCAAAGAGAAAGAGAGAGAGAGAGAGGGAGGAGACAGACTGAGACAGAATGGGCACGCCAGGGCCTCTAGCCACTGCAAATGAACTCCAGATGCATGCACCCCCTTGTGCATCTGGCTTATGTGGGTCCTGGGGAATCGAACCTGGGTCCTTTGGCTTTGCAGGCAAGCACCTTAACTTCTAAGCCACCTCTCAAGCCCCTAAAACATTTTTAATTAATTAATTTATTAGAGAGAAAGAGGGAGGGAAGGGGGAGAGAGATAGAGGGAGAGAGAATGGGTGCACCAAGGACTCTAGCCACTGTAAATGAACACCAGGTGCATGTGCCACCTTGTGCATCTGGATTTACATGGGGACTGGGGAATCAAACCTGGGTCCTTTGGCTTTACCAGCAAATCCCTTAACTGCTAAGCCATCTCTCCAGCCTAGGTGCTATTCTTTTTTATATTTTTATATTTACATTTATTTATTTGAGAGCAACAGACAGAGAGAGAAAGAGAGAGAGAGAGTGAGAGAGAATGAGTGCACCAGGGCCTCTAGCCACTTTAAACGAACTCCAGACACATGCGCCTCCTGTGCATCTGGCTTATGGTGGGTACTGGGGAATTGAGCCTCGAACCAGGGTCCTTAGGCAAGCGCTTAACTGCTAAGCCATATCTCCAGCCCCTAGGTGCAATTCTTGATGGACATAGCACTTTGCTTGTCATGGGCACAATTAGCCCACAATAGTTAAATGACTTGTTGGAGGTCACTGGAAGAATTGGCCATCACCTGGGATGAAATGCCAGCTCCTTGGGCTAGTCTAGTGACACACATGCCATCACATCTCTTTACAGAATGCTTAAATAAGCCATTTAACAAATGCCATAGAATCGTCCAAGCTTATTTCTCAAGTTGTAAGAACAAATTTCTGTGGGCCCACCATTCCTGTAATTACTGTGGTCACTAACTGTAAACACCATTTGGTTTTGTTGGTGCAAGCAGATAGTAGTGTGAAGGCTCACTTGTATCCCTTTTAATATGTAAAGAATTTTCTGGGACTTAATACCACCAGAATGTCAGAAGAGTTAATGGCAGATGTGGTTGTGGAAACGTTCTGTATTTTTAGACAACCTTTAATTAAAACACTTTGTATGTCTCGGCGACCAAATCATATGCTGCCACTTGAAGGCTGTCAGAAGGGGAAAAAGTATACAAAGCTTCTAAAAGCAGCTTTGCTTATTTTTATCTGAGGTGGAGTGGGGAGCTTTTGCAGGGACACAGCTATCTCTTGCTTTCAAAATTATATGAATTTAATACACAGGGGAAGTATGTAAATTATCACATTCTGTTTAACTTCTAGAGGCACAGCAACCTGAGAGGTCAGTCTCAGATCAGTAAGCTTACCCTGAGTCCTCTCAAAGGCTCCTGACCTGGAAGACCTTTATAAGAAGCTGATATAATTGCTCAGTGGCATTGAGTATCCAAACATGGGGTGATTTACAAGGCTGCACTAATGCCCACTCATATACCACTAGGATTAGAAGTGATATCAATATGTCTGAAAGACATGATGATTTGATAGTGACTGTGTTAGAAGGCAAAAATAGTATTTTTATTGCCAAGTAATGTACTCAACACGATTCCTTGCTACCTCTCCATTTCCTGATTCCCCCACCCACTCAGTGGTGGTTTTAAAATGCAAATAAATTCCTTGATAAGCTTTCCTTGAAGAAGTGGAGTCTCTTTGCCTTTCCTGTGAGTGTGAGCTAGCTTAAGGACTCATTTCTAATGACTGGGATGATGGTTGCTGCTTCTGAAATCAGGTCACAGGAAGCATGAAGAAGTACTTGTCTCCTCTTGCCTCTTGTCTTATGGTTCACTCTCTTTGGGAGAAGTCAGCTATTATGTCATATGGACACTCAAGGAGCCCTGTGGAGAGGCCTTTGTGACATGGAACTAGGGCCCCTGAACAACATAGTGCAGGATGGAAGCTCCCTGCTGACCTCAAACTTGGTGACTTAAAACAAGCATGAAAGGGTTCACAGGTTTTGTGGATCAGAAACATCAAAGTGACAAAACCGAGTGGCTCTGGTTCAGAGTGACTTACGAGATTGTTTACAAGATGTCATGAAGGATTTTGGTCATCTAAAGGTTGGCCTGTCTTCTGACCTCACTCTAAGGCATTTAAGCTAATTGCGTGATTGGCGCGCATGGGGGTGGGGAGGGGGCACTCACTTCCAGTGTGTAGTGGGAAGGATTCTGTTTACAAGTACATCTACTCAGCATGCCTGGTGAAGATGCAGTAGAAGTACTATTTCTTTTTCATGCTCCCCCCAAATTAGTAAGTCTGCTCTACCTCAAAAATTTTTTAGAAAGTAGAAGGAGAAAAATTTGAAGTTTGAAGCCCAGTTGGCATGCTGAGGAAAACACATAAGAGGATGTTGCAGTTCTGTAAGCAGAAAGGGAGCTGAGCTGAGTTCAGTATAATCATCAGTGGAGGCTTCAAATGGGTGGTGATGCCACTCCCCAAAAAGGTGAACCTGTGGAAATTATCAGCATGGGGATGATTCTTAGGCATATGTGCTTGTGGGCAGCACCTCTTACTCATGTGGGTGTTGACAGTGCAATCTGGGACCTTGTTATGTGACCATCTTTCTCATGTCAAACTAGAAATAGAGATTCCCCAAAATACAAATAGCTTAGATACCTGGATCTACCTTCTGGAGGTTGATGCCAGGACTTCAGTGCCTGCAAAACTCCATGGGTGATAATAATGGGCCATCAGGTCTATAGACTTACTTGGAAGCAAGTGGAAAGGCATAGCAAAAGAGCCAGTTCAAGGTTGACCAGCCCCTGGGTACCCAACTCCCTGTTCCCCTGAGCCAGAGGGTTCATGGGCCACTGTGGGAGCTGGCCTTTTGCTCCTGGCTCCCCAGCTTCCTGTCTCCTGGTTCTTCCACCCCTGGTTCCTCTGTGCTGAAGAGAGCACACAAGTGGAATGAGTAGAGCTGAGCTCCCAGTTCCCCATCTTCCAGTTCCCCAGGTACCTTTGATACACTTGCAACTTCCACAATCTGTGCATCTGCAGTTATAACCCCATCCCACACAAATCTGGTTCACACTTAAAACAGAACACTCACTGAAGATCCTACAAGGACAAATACTTGCATCCTACTTAATAAAATAAGACTTTTACCCTGAGATGGGTAGGTAGAACACACTGCAAAAAAAAAAAAAAAAAGAAAATCAGAAGACTGAGAGGTGTCCAGCAAAGATGCCGAATCCCAGAATGGAAGCCTCCAATGAAAACATAGAGAAAACAACAGAAATTGTAGCCCCAAATTAAAACTCAACAAGCTATCTGACCCTGATCAAGTGAATTGCTGAACTAGAAGCAAACGATCAAAAAACCAACAATCACATAAATGAAATCAAGCAGAATCATCTCTTGGAGCACACAACTTTTGTCACTAGGCTTAATTTAATTGAACAAAACCAGAGAGGCCTCAAAAGAGAGATAAATGAATTGAAGGTGAGTCAACAAATAGAGGATCTCAATAACAAGCTGATTAAGCTCAATGAATACATGATCAAACCGGGCATGGTGGCTTTAACCCCAGCACTTGGGAGGCAGAGGTAGGAAGATCACCATGAGTTTGAGGCCACCCTGACTATATAGTGAATTCCAGGTCAGCCTGGGCTAGAGTGAAACCCTACCTCAAACAAACAAACAAACAAACAAAAGTCATGATAAAATGCAAGAATGAATTATTCCAGGAAGCATCAAGAAAATCAGACCTCAACTTGAAATTATACCTCAAAAAAGATATGGACATGATGCAAAAAAAAAGTACAACAGAAAATAAGAATCAAATAGAGCTTTAAAACCCTGTCTAGAACCCCTGAGTAACAGAATTACTCATGTAGAGGACAGAGCCTCTGAGCTGGAAGACAAGACAGAAGAAATTGATTGGGAGTCCAAAAATTTTGCTAAGTTCAAAAAATCATGTGCATAGAATATGAGGGAACTGTGGTATACCCTAAAATGGACCAAATATCCGCATCATGGATCTACCAGAAGGGAAAGAAATCTAGGCCAGAGTCATGGAGAACATATTCAACAAAATTATTGTAGAAAAATTTTCCTAATCTCACAAAAGAGAAGCCCACCCAGGCACAATAAGTGCACAGAACAGCAAACAGACAGGACCAAAGAAGAAACTCTCCAAGGCACATCATTAAGATCTTAACAATGAAAACAGAGAGTGCTAAAAGCAGCAAGAGAGAAGCAACTTACTACATACAAAGGTAATTCCATCAGAATGACCTCAGATTTCTCAGTGGAAACCCTGAAAGCCAGAAGGGCATGGAATGGAACACTTCAAAGTCTAAAAAACTATGGCTTCCAACCCAAACTCCTATACCCAGAGAAAGTATAATAGATAGTAAAAGGAAAACTTTCCATGAAAAAATTCAGCTCTATGATTATATGAACCCAAAGCCAAACCTATAGAGAATACTTCAGGAAATACTCCACACAGAAGAGTCAAACACCCAATCTCAAGAGCCAACAAGAAGATCACAATAACCAAACCTAGACCAGACTCAAAAATATACAAAGCTAAGGAAACCACCAAACCCCATAAAGCACCCCATCATGGCAGGGATTAAATCGAACCTCACAGGTATAACCTTAAATATTAACAGTCTTAATTCACCCATCAAAAGATACAAGTAAACAAGGTGGATCAGAAAAATGGACCCTTCTATCTGCTGTCTTCAAGAAACCCACCTCACCACTAAAGACAGATACCTCCTCAGGTTGAAAGGATGGAAAGTGATATTCCAAGCAAATGGAAATAAGAAACAAGCAGGTGTTGCTATATTGATATCTGATAAAATAGACTGCAAACCAAAAGTAACCCAAAAGGACAAAGAAGGCCACTTCTTACTCATCAAGGGAATTATCCAACATGAGAACATCACAATCATAAATCTATATGTGCTAAACACAGGTGCAGCATAGTTTATAAAACAAAATCTTCTTGACAACAAAACAGAAATAAACACCAATACCATCATAGTTAAGGACTTCAGTACTTCTCTATCATCAATAGACAGATCATCCAAGCAGAAAATCAACAGGTAAATAATAGAGCTTAACAACACCAGATCAACTAGACCTAATAGACATCTACAGAACATTTCACCCCAATTCTACAGAATGCACATTCTTCGCAGCAGCCCATGGAAACTTCTCCAAAACAGATCACATATTAGGCCATAAAGCATGCCTCCATAAATTCAGGAAAACTGATGTAACTTTCTGTATCATATCAAATCACAGTACTTTAAAGCTAGAAATTAACAACAAAACACACATTAGAAATTTCACCAGCTCCTGGAGACTGAACAACACACTTTTAATCAATGAATATGTTGTTGAAGAAATCAACAAAGAAATTGTAAAATTTCTAGAATTGAATGATAAGGAAAAAGCAACTTACCAAAACTTATGGGTCACAATGAAGGCAGTCCTAAGGGGAAAATTCAAAGTGCTAAATGACTTCATAATAAAGATGGAGAGATACCAAATTAATAACCAAAACATCTACTTAAAGGTGTTGGAAAAACAAGAAGAATGCAACACTAAGAACTCCAGATAGAAAGAAATAATCAAAATCAGAGGAGAAATCAACGAACTGGAAACTAAGAAAACAATTGGGAAAATGGATGAAATGAAGAGCTGGAGCTTTGAAAACTGATCAAGATTAATAAACCCTTAGCAAATTTGATCAAACAAACAAAAAAGACAAGTCTCAAATTAACAAAATCAGAAATGAAAAGGGAGAGGTCACAAAAGACATCAATGAAATTGGAAGAATCATGAGTGCATACTTCCAAAACCTCTACTCCACAAAATTGGATAACCTGGAAGAAATGGATGAATTCCTAGACACATACTGCCAACCAAAAGCAAACTCAGAGCAGATTAATATCCTAAACAAACCTTTCATACCCATGGAGATTGAAAAGGTAATAAACCCCACCCCTGCCAAAAAAAAAAAAAAAAAAAAAAAAAAAAAAAAGTCCAGGACGGGATGGCTTCTTGGCCAAATTCTATCAAGCTTTTATTGAATAACTGAAACCAACTTTTCTCAAACTGTTTCACACAATCAGAGAATAGAGAATGCTCTACTACTCCTTTTATGAAGCTGGCATCACCCTAATACCAAAACCAGACAGAGATAAAACAAGGACATGATATGCCTATATCCCTGATGAACTTAAGATGCAAAGATCCTGAACAAAATACTTGCAAACTGAATTCAACAACACATCAAAAGTATTAGCTACCTTGATCAAGCAGGATTCATCCCAGGGATGCAGGGATGGTCCAATATATGGAAATTGGTCAATGGAATACACCACATAAATAAACTTAATCACAAGAACCACATGATCATTTCAATAGATGTAGAGAAGACCTTTGACAAAATACCACAGCACTTCATGATCAAAATGCTGGAGAATGTAGGAATGGAGGGTCTCTATCTCAACACAATAAAAACTATATATAAATCACCCGAAGCCCAAATAATACTTGATGGGGAAAGATTCAAGGATTTCCAACTGAGACTGGGAAGAAGACAGGGGTGCCACCATGGCTCTTCAACATAGTACTAGAAGTCCTATGCCAAGCAATAAGACAGGAGAAAGAAATAAAAGGGATACAAATTGGAAAGGAAGAAGTTAAGTTAGCCCTATTTGCAGATAACATGATCTTATACATAAGTGACCCAAAAGTTTCCACCTCAAAACTTCTAAAGGTGATTAATTTCTTTAGCAATGTGACAGGATACAAAATCAACACACATAAACTCAGTCACCTTTTATAAGCAAAGGACAAATATATACAGAAACAGAAATCTGCAAGGCTGTCCCATTTTGAATAGCCACAAAGCATCAAATACCTTGGAATAACACTAATGAAGGACATGAAAGACCTATACAAAGAAAACATAAAAAACAGCAAAGAAAGAAATTGAGGAAGACTTGAGAAGATGGGAAGACCTCCTATGCTCCTAGATAGGTAGAATTAATATTGTAAAAATGGAAATTCTACCGAAGACAATATACGTATTTAATGAAATACCAATAAAAATTCCAGCATCATTCTTCACAGAAATAGAAAAACTGATATCAAAATTCATATGGATTGGCAGCAAATCTCAGATATCTAAACATATCCTCAGTAAAAGAAGCACCTCTGTAAGTATCACCATACCCAATCTAAAGCTATAGTACAAAGCCATAGTAACAAAAACAGCATGGTATTGGCATAGAAACAGAAATATAGACCAATGGAACAGAATTGAAGATGCAGCCCTTAGCTCAAGTAACTATAGCTTCTTGATCTTTGACAAAGGTACCAATAACATACACTGGAGAAAAGAAGCTTCTTCAATAAATGGTGCTGGAAAAATTGGATAATCACATGTAGAAAATTGGAACTAGACCCAGTTATCTCACTATACACAAAAATCAAGTCTAAATTAATTAAAGAACTCAATATAAGACTTGAAACTCTTCAACTACTTGAAGAAACAACAGGAGGAACTCTCCACGATTTAGGAGTGAAGAAGGACTTCCTCAACAATTGCCCACTAGCTCAGGAAATTAAACAAGCACTCAACCAATGGGAT
The DNA here is from genome assembly GCA_036365145.1 of Orientallactaga sibirica. Lineage (NCBI taxonomy): Eukaryota > Metazoa > Chordata > Mammalia > Rodentia > Dipodidae > Orientallactaga > Orientallactaga sibirica. The sequence continues at coordinate 2,352,856 of JAEOAD010000031.1, read as the reverse complement.
CTTATGAAGCTAAAAAACTTTTGCACAGATAAACATACCATAAGCAAAGTCAGTAGATTATCCATAGAACGGGAGAAATTTTTTGCCAGCTATACCACTGACAGAGGCCTAATATCTAGAATCTACAAAAAACTCAAAACACTAAACAATAAAATCTTCAAACAATCCATTCAAAAATGGGACAGAGGGCTGGAGAGATGGCTTAGGGGTTAAGGCGCCTGCCTCCTAAGCCTAAGAACACTGGTTCCAATCACCAGCAGTTCCAATCTCCAGGTCCCACATTTAGCCAGATGCAAAGTGACGCAAGGGCGCAATGCTGCACTTGACCACAAGGGGGCGCACACATCTGCATTTCATTCACAACTGAGACACTGCTGGTGCGCCCATCTCTGTCACCCTCTCTCTCTCTCTCTGTCTGTCCCTCTCCAAAAAAAAAAAAAAAATGGGACAGAGAACTGAAAAGGGAGTTCTTAGAGAAAGAAATACAAGTGGCTAATATACACTTAAGAAAATGTTCAACATCCCTAACTATCAGGGAAATGCAAATTAAAACAACTATGAGATTCCACCTTATTGGAGTAAGTCTGGCAATCATTAAAAAACCAAATGACAAGCTGGAGGAATGGCTTAGTGGTTAAGGCGTTTGCCTATAAAACCAAAGGCACCTGGTTTGATTCCCTAGGACCCACATTTGCCAGATACACAAGGTGGTGCATGTGTCTGGAGTTTGATTGCAGTGACCTGGAGGCCCTGGCATACCCATTCTCTCTCTCTCTCCCTCTCTCTTTCTCTCTCCATCTTTCTTTCTGTCAAATAAATAAATAAAAATTAAAAGAATATTTAAAAGAATCAAATGACAACAACTGTTGGCAAGGATGTGGAGAAAGAGGAACCCTCATTTACTGTTAATGGGAATGCCAATTTGTACAACCACTATATAAATCAATATGGAGATTCCTGAAAAAGATGAACATATAAGTACCAACAGATCCAGTTATTCCCTTACTGGGCATTTACCCTAAATGCTCCATGCTTCACTATAGAGATATTTGCTCAACCATGTTTCCAGCTGCTCAATTCGTAATAGCTAAGAAGTGGAATCAACTCAGGTGCCCATTATTGGATGAGTGGATAATGAGTGGAACAATGGAATTCTACACAGTGGTAAGAAAAAACAGTGAAATTAAATTTGTAGGAAAATGGATGGACTTAGAACAAATTATACTCAGCAAAGACACACAATAATAGAAAGACAAACGCCACATGTTCTCACTCATCTGTGGTTCCTAACCTGGACCAGCTTGAGTTGCTGTCATACCTGATAAGTAACTTGAGGTCCAGACAATGGGGATGGAAGGGTTTGGGGCGAGGGGAAGGGAATATTGGGAGGAAATAAACAAAACACTAAACCTAAAATGAACTGATACCATATAAACCTTTCTCTTTGAAGGTATTCTGAAAGATTTAACCCTCAACATGAGTATAGGGAAAGCATCTGAAAAGAAAGGCCTTGGAGAGGGTGAGATGAAGCCTTAAAAATTTTGGCACTGACCTGTAACTCAATACCAGAAATCAGTGCTACCCACATAGAGCTATTGATTGGAGAGACTATGCAGCCCCCAATACAAGACAGGCTTCTGTCAAACCCTTGATTATCTGACAGAGGTAAACCCTATTGCTGAAGACACCATACACTGCTGACACAGAACATGGAGAGACCTGGCTGGAATCTGGAAAAGAGCCAGTCCACAGACAGCCCATTGAGTTCTGGAAAGCGCCACATGAGCTACTGGGGGAAAGTGGTCAACAACAGTGTGATCAAGCAGGGGTCAAAGCTACTCAGAAGCAAACACCCTGACAAGAAGTGCACACCAGTGCAGTGGTGGCACACAGCCTTGGTGGGTAACCAATAGCTTTCTGATTGGCTAAGAGATCTGCTCAGTGAAAACGAACCCATAGCTAGAACCTGGAACCAGGTCAGAATCCTATGCAGACAATGATTATGCTCTCCAATGTCTAGCTCCCACTAGCCCACTAGTCTTTGGCTAAAAGAGGGGCTGTGTTGCAGTCAGGTTCGCATTGCTGGCAGAAATCACCCGACTAAGAGCAGCTTGTGGGGAAAAAAGAGGTTTATTTTGGCTTATAGGCTCGAGGGGGAAGCTCCATGATGGCAGGAAAAAATGGCATGAGCAGAGGGTGGACATCACTCTCTGGTCAACATAAGGTGGACAACAGCAACAGGAGAGTGTGCCAAACACTGGCAAGGAGAAGCTGGCTATAAAACCCATAAGCCTGCCCCCAACAATACTCTGTCTCCAGAAGGTGTTAATTCCCAAATTGCCATCAGCTGGGAACCTAGCATTCAGAACACCCAAGGTTATGGGGGACACCTGAATCAAACACCACAGGCTGTATCCATCAAAATCTCCCTAAATTAATAATGTTTATCCAACTTAACCTATGCTGACTTCACTCTCCATTGGAGAATCTGTTTTTCTTTTTCAGGAGGTAGCAAGACCCAAGGACATAAACCTCGCATTTCAGCCAAGGCCCTGGGGAAACCACAGAGGAATTGGGGAGATGAGCAAGCATGCAGCTTCTATGGTAAGCCTGACAGTCAGCACCAGGGTGAAGGAGACAGATACTGAGGATACTCAACACATACCAAAGCTGAAATCCAGAGACTCCCAAGAGCTTGTCACTGAAGTAGACTTAAAACTCACCCACCACAGCTCGTGGAATTTTCAGAATAGGGAGTGGACAGATTGTAAGAGCCACAGGTTGGGATGTCATGCCCAGAGGCATTGCCTTCCTCCGATAACTGACTGCTGCTCCCACAAGGCACAACCCACAACCCCATGGGGAATACCAGCAACCCCACTGAGGAGGGCCCCTGCAGAATGGGGCCAGGAAGGAGGGAAAAGATGGTACCAATACATGATGTATCCATACTCGTATGTTCTTAATAATAATAAAAAAAAAAAGAGGACCAGTTCAGATACGAGGCATAGCAGTGACCCTCAAAAACATGTGGCCTTAGATCTGGTACCTGATAGGTGAAGGAGTCTATTAACCATAGAGGCTGTTTCCCAGATAAAAGTGATTTACCTATTATTTATGAATATCTAACCAAAATCAACCGTACAGGACTATCTTGAGCAAATTTGAACAATATACCATAGTCACCTCTCTTTAATGGCTTATAAGCATCAACTACTCACATGAGCAGTCCGCTGGCTCATTCCAAGCCTTACCAAGCTCAAGGAAGGCTTGATGGAGCTCACATTGGCCTGGAGGACATGAGGGCCCAGAGAGAGGCGCCTCCTGATGGTGCATCAGGGCAATGGTGGAAGGGGGAAAAGAACATGCGTAAGTACAGAGCTCGGCAGCAGTGGGAGAATGTGAGGTAAAAGTGGGTCTTTATTAATCTTCCTAGAATTTAGAATGTCTCTAAGGAACGGTGGGAAACTTGGTAGACTAGGAAAGCTGGTTGAGGTGGTAAAGGATTTTGAGAACTAGGCTAAGGAGTTTGGGTGTGACTGTAGAAGCATCTGGAAACCATTGAAGGTCTTTGCGTAAGGAAGTGATGTTGCCTGTTGTTGCTTTTCTTTTTTGCTGTGATAAAATGTCTGAAAAGTCTCTTAAGGAAGGAAAGTTTATTTTGGCTTACAGTTTAACAGAATATAGCCCATCGTGGTGGAAAAGCAAGGCCAAAAAGAACTGATACGTTATAATGACTATAGCTCTGAGGTCATTCTGATACAATGGACCTGAATTACAACTTTACCACTCACTAACCCTTCTAATTAAACTGCCTGAATCTGAGTAGGATTTTTTCCCATTTGTTTTCCTGTGAAAATGATATCCGAATTTAGTCTTACAGATTCTGTGGCCACCAAATAGCTTCTATGATAAAATATGTAAGATGACAGCTGATATATAATATGCATTCAATTAATGATGATGTCCTTGTCTTTATCAGATGTTCAGAAGTTGAAGCATTTCCTCTTTAATTACATGATAGTCACCTTTTGGGCTCTAGGGAAGTCAAGAGCAGGTGACTGGAGTGAAAGCCAGTTATTATAGAAACATAATTTTGTGTTATTGTTATAGTAGGGAAAATAATGGCTTCAAAGATGTTTGTGTTTCAATTCTCAGATTTGGTGAGAGTATCAGGTTGGGTGGCAATGGGACGTGAAAGTTGCAGATGGAAGTAAGGCTGCTCATCAGCTTTGTTCAGATAGGGAGATTGTCCCGTGTTATCTGACCCATGGAATCCCAGGGGCCCGCAGAATTGGGGAAGGAAATTGGGAGAGCCATCTGAAATTGCTGGAAGCAGAAAGAACCAAAGGAAGAAGGCAGCCTCTAGACCCTGAAAAAGGCAATGAAATCATTGCTCAGCCTGGAGCCTCCTGAAGGATAGAGTAGCTGTAACCTGGGGAAGGATGTGTCTCACTGATCTGCCTATACTGGCCAGCATTTGCTGCGTCTGTCCATTGGGGCCAACTAAAGCAGAGAGGCATTGTTCTGACAGCACCCTAGGGCCTCCTTAACAGAAGAGAGAGAGAAAGTGAACCCATTCTATGGAATAACTCTGTTCACTCCATTAAGAGTTAAGCTCAATATAATTATCCTCAGTGTGTTTTCTGCATGGGTGGGTCTGATGTTAACAGCTAAGAACTTCACAGGGGATCCAGGGGCAAGTTTAACCAGGTGTGGCTGTGGGAAATGATCTCTCCTGGGACCCTTTTCGCTCTTCATTTTGAATGAACCAAGTGTGAACAGTTCTTACTCATTCAAGTGTTCCCTTCCCCATTTCACCATTTCCACATGCCAAACGGTGTGTTTCAGATTGAATGCCATATCTGAGCCTTAAGGCCAGTTTTCAGTCTTGTTATTTACAACAGCTCAAATTTCATCCCACTTACTGAGTTGTTACTGACTATATTTTTTAAAATACCAAATCCGTCTTGTTCTGAGTGTACTGTCTCTAGATCCAGGTAAATCCAAAATTTCATGGAACTAAAGATTCTTTTCTTTCTCTCCCTCAGTGTTCTGCCAAATCCTCAACCTGGCCATGCCTTTCCAGGACAGGAAGATATCCCTGGTGTTCCCCCTCCTGATTGGTGCCTGGATTTCTGCTTCGATTTTCATAATTGAGAAGAACCCAAGAACCACCAGAAAACACGTCCATGCTCTGTGCTGGAGTCTTTGGGATGTGCCACCTTGCTTCATGATGTTCCATGCAGTGCTCTTCCTCGCTTCACCCATCTGGCCCTTCTTTGTGTCACCAACAGCTCAGTTCCCACATGTGTTCTAGAGGACTTGCTTGAGCTTTCACAGAAAATTGATTCCTAAGGCTCCTTGCGGTCTGCAGTCTATCATCGTGTTTGATCGCTCTCTTGTCGTCTCACCCCAGCCTTCTAATGAGAGGCAGGTGTTGCACTGCACTAGAGAGGTGAGGCATCTAGCCCGACCCTTCCGAGGTGGTGGTTCTGTGCCTGCTTGGCCGCTGTTAGAATTCACCGCCCGAGCATTGTTTTGATCGTGATTATGAAAACGCTGGTGCTTCTCGATGTTTTCACAATCGCTGGATTCCAAGCAATAATATTTTCTCCAAGAATGTCATAATACCTCCTGCCAAAAAGTCCAAATATTTAAAAAAAAAGTCATAAATGGAAGAAAGTGAAGTAATTTAATCAGATGTCAGGGGAATGAAGAATTTTCATTATATATGGTTTTAATAAAAAAATGTGCTATTAGAATGCGGATTTTGAAAGTGTTACTAAAAAAAGGACATACAGAATTTTCCACTGACCTTTGTTTAATAAAAAAGTGGCTTGTGTCAATATCACATGGTTTTGACTTAAGGTGTGCACTTTTGCTCTATTTTATTTTTGTCCCCACTTTCCTTGGTCTTGATTGGAGGAGGAGGCGAATTCAGATACCATGGGGATGAGTCTTCCAGCATGACTTTGATTCTGGGTAAGGGCTGAGGTTTGTACACTGCCTCTCCAAGATGAGGCTCATTCCCTCCCTTCTCTCCCCCTCCTTTTCTGCTTAACACCACAGTGAGAGCAATCGCAGTTCTCATTTGGGGCTGGAAATCCAGTTTTCTTCTTGATTCCTCTTACCTAAGTGTGTAGCCTTTCATCATGGATAGTGTGGGGTGAAGGGCTCTGTTAGACTCCTAACTTTGGAGTGATGTCAGATCCTTATTTCTGATCCTTGCTCCTTGGCCCACCCAGGAGATATTGAAAAAGTCGTTCAGGCTGGAGAGATTGCTCAGTGGTGAAAGGCGCTTGCTTTAAAAGCCTTTCAGCCCGAGTTCAAGTCTCCAGTAATCCACGTAAAGCCAGATGCACAAAACGGTGCATGAATCTGGAGTTTGTCTTCTGTGGCATGAGGCCCTGGCATACCATTCTTACTCTCTCTTTGTCTTCCTCTCTCTCTCTCATAAATAAATTAATAAATTAAATATTTTTAAGAAAGAAAAAAGTAGTCCATTTCGCCACTCAGGCAAATGATGGACAAGGCGTGCATAATTATGCCACTGATCTTGTTCTTCTCAGCTTTGGTTTGTTAGTTCTGGGGTGAAAAGTGCCTATAGCTAAGTGAGGACATGGTCTGTTAATGTCAGTGAGAGGACAAAGGGACAGTGGGTATGAAACTGGCTGTGTAGATGACTCACTTGTGTCTCTTCAGAAGTTCTTTCATCCACACCTGTGAATTTGAGCTCATCTGGCAATAAAGCCTTTGCGGATGATCAAATTAAGATGAAGTCATCGGGGCTGGCGAGATGGCTGCATGGTTAAGGCTCTTACCTGCAAAGCCTAAGGGCCCAGGTTCTATTCCCCAGTACCCATGTAAGTCAGATGCACAAGGTGGCGCGTGCGTCTGGAGTTCATTTGCAGTGGCTGGAGGTCCCAGTGTGCCCATTCTAGCTCATAAATAAATAAATAATTTTAAAAGATGACATCATTAGGGTGGGTCCTGATAATGACTGGCACCCTTAAAAAGTGGACAGGATTTATAAACAAAGCAAGATGTGCCTAGAGAGAAGAGGCTGCAAATGAAAAGAGAGAGAGAGAGAGAATGAGAATATGCCATCTCTAAGCCAGGACTGTCTGTATCTATGCGAACCCAGGAGAAGGCAGGGAGCAGATACCCCTCACAGTAACCACCAGCAACCAGTCTTGATAACACCTGGCTTTCAGACACACAGTTCTGAGAACTGACGGATAATTTCTCTACTCTAGGCAACCTAGGTTGGGGCACCTTGTTACATATAGCTGTCCCAGGAAACCAACACAAAGGCTGATATGAGACCGGAAGGGTGAGTGGGATTCTTGCAGGTAACTAAGGAAGAGGCTACTTTATGAAAGAAACATCTCAGTCAGGGACACGGAATGACCATTCACATCTAAGCCACTGTCCGGAGTAACAGTGCATCGCCAGCACGCGAGGGAAGGAGGCAGGTGAGGCAGGAATGTGCTACATTATTCTAAGGGTGATTGGAAGCAACTCAAGACTTCCAGTGTGTGCGTGCATGTGTGTGTGTGTGGGGGGGTAACGTGATCCTCGTTAGTGATATTTTAGTGGCATGCTTGCAGGAGTTTTGAGAGCTTGGTAAGCAGGCATGGATGAGGAAGAGAAGGGCCCTGCCCTTGGAGACTGCTTCTACAGCAGTCCAGGCTGGGAATGACAAGGGCTGGGACTGAGGCGATGGTTTTGGTGTTGGAGGGAACAAATATGTGTGGCTCTTAACAGGACCTGGGCATTAGGTACCATTTAGAAGCAAAGGGATACAAGGTTTAGGAGAATGGGGTGGACGAGCTGAATTGTGGGTGCCTTTGGGACAGTAGGAAGGAGATAGCTATCAGAAGTGTGGGATTCAAAAGAAAATCACTTCCAGGTGATTGAGGCCAGGAAGATGGACAGGCCAATCAAAGACAATGGAGTAAAAAGGAAAGAGCTGAGGATGGAACTCTGGGGAATAACAATATTTAAGAGATTGCAGGGGTGTGTGGCGGGGTGGGGGGAATGGTTCAGTGAGTAAAGTGCTGTTCAAGAATGAGAACCTGAATTTGGACCCCCAGCACCCGAGTAAAAGTTGGGCATGGTGATGCACGCCTGTAATCCCAGCACTGGGATGGTGGGGACAGGAAAATCCCAAGGACTTGCCAGCTAGGTCAACTGACAAGCTCCAGGTTCAGAGACTCTGTCTCAAAAAAAAATCAGTTCTAGCTGGGCATGGTAGTGCATGACTTTAATCCAAGTATTTGGTTGTTGTGAGTTCAAGGCCAACCTGAGAATACATAGTAAATTCCCAGTCAGCCTGGGCTACCACAAAACAAAACAAAACAAAACCAAGAAATCAAGTGGACAGCAATTGAGGAAGACGCCCAATGTGACCTCTGGCTTTTGCACACACACGCATATGCAGCTGCCCCCACACATATGAATATGCTATATACATGAGTGCACATGCACACGGGAGGGGGGTGGTGAGGGGGGAAATAGGAAAAGAAAAAGAGCCTGAGAGAGAGTAGACCAGAAAGAAAATTGTGGAAACATAAGTGTGTACAATTATTATTTCTTAATTAACAAACAAAATTAAAAGTCATAAGTTTAAGTTACAAGAACTTGAAAAATAAAAATGAAAAGAGAAAGAGAGAGTGAGAAGGAGAGAGAAGGAAATTCAGCAGAAAAAAACCACTAGGTAAGAAACCTCAAAATTGACAAAACTGAATAGTTTGGAGGTTACTGGTGACTGGAATGAGGGCAGTTTCAGAGTGAAGGAGCGGAACAGGGGTGAGTGTGGAGAGAGTGGGAAAGGAGAAAGTAGACGGCCTTGTGTATGCTACTGTTTCAAGAAATCTGACTACAAAGGCCAAGAAAGAAAGGAAATGAAAACTGGAGGGGATGAGGAAAAATGTCATCTGTAGAAGGACGAGATGAGGCCAGTGTGGAGAGAAACAGGATCCAGGAGTCTGGGAAAAGGGCAGCTGGAATTCTCTATGCTGTCCTTCTCAGTTGTGGGAATTAAAACAATCCCTAGGTTAGGGGTGGTAGTACATGCCCATCATCTGAGTGCTGAGGAAACTGAGGCAGGATGCTCAGGAATTCAGTACCAGCCTGGGCCCCATAAGATGCTTTCTCAAAAACAAACAAACAAACACAAAACAAACATAAAACAAAAGAAAGCTAAAAACCAGTTCCCTGTCCTCACCTTTTACTATCATCATCATGATCATTATTTCTTATAAGTAAAACAGATTCCATTCACAGAGAATCTGTGGACAGGGTCAGTGAGATCCCACTCCGAAGGGATCCCCTTTCTGATTTATGATTCTCCAAGTTCAGCACATCATCTTGAATAGCTGTTCACGTCGGCTGCAAGAAAAGAGCCCAAATGGCAGGGCAAGGCTGCCAGTGACACGGAGAGAATGAAGCACCATTATGATCCGCGGGCATTTTCTCCGTAATTACAGAGCTACAATGTAGCTGTCAGGATCTTGGCTTGGAAGGGAACAGCATTGTTTTGATAAATCCTTGACTCCATACATTGTGGCACATTGCTACTGCCTGTGCTGAACACCATTCTGTTCTCTCGTGGATTACAGGGTTTTACAGAATGAGGGCTGACCTTGCAAAACACAAACTTCAAATTTAAGGCTTGACTTTTTTTTTTAGTCACCTCCAAACAAATTATTTAAATAGCAAGCAATTAGTTCCAGAATATGATAGCATTAACCCTTGGATGTGAGGGCAGCCATTTTGCCTTCATCCTCATCTCTTTCCTGCATCTTGGATTTTCCCATGGAAGAGGGGAGTGACGATTTCTTGAAGGCATAAAACTTGTTAAATGTCAAGCTAAGCACATTCACCTGGGTTGTGATAAAGGTTTCTTGATCACATTTTATGTCAGGTGGAGAAGTGATGGCTCAGAGAAATTAGTGGACCATACCGGAGAGAACAAGGGTTCAAACAGAGCTTCCTTTCCCTCCATTTTCACTGCCCTTCCCTTTGTCTTGCTCAGTAGCTTGAAAGTCAAGATCTGTGTAAAGTCTAGGGAAGGACATGACACAGTGGAACAAGCTTTTTGTTCATGAAAAGCAGACTCCTGCAGAATGACTTCCTTTCACTAAAAGCAGAAAAGATTCTGGACATTATATGATTCAGGAAGAAATTGTGTGGCCGTGGTGTTCATTGTCCATCCTACAGAAATGGAGAGAGGGATACAGATGTAACAAGGCCATTTTGCCCAGATGAACCCTTGAGGCAACCCCAAAGATAGGGTCTAGCTCTGTATGATGTTGAGGAGACTGGCTGGAGCACAGGGAAGCGCTGATGTAAATATTTGGCCAGGCCAATCAAGACTAGCTTAAACCCAGGATGGCAGACAGTTGGAGCTCTTGCAGGACCGTTCCCTTCCATACACCCATCTGTCGATCTATTGGACCCACAAGCTCGGAGCCCTCATGGGCTTGTGGAGGTGTCTGTTTGTATGGGAGAAGTAAAACCCCCAGCACAGAGACTAGGATGAAACTCTCAGAAGCATGCGTGCAAGGAACTGAAACGGAAAGATTCAAAAGAATTTTCTCATCTGCCTGTTGTCCTTTACCATCCATTGTTTAGGGTTTACCTCGAAAGCCACCTCTTCCCACAGGCCCCTCTGACTGGCTGTGGTCACTTAATCTTCAATTATGGTTAATTTTGGACGTGTTTCATCTTTTTAGCTGGACAATGAGCTTAGAGAAAGCAGAACGTGTGCATAACTTGCAAATCTGTTTTACACAACAACTTATTTTTGAGACTAACAAATAGTTTTGAATAAATTTATGGTAACATGCCAGGAAGTATGCTCGTTGTTGGTTCAGAAATGTTTTGTTGCGGGTTGGATCCGTGTAAAGAGAGGGCTAGCTGTCTTGAGTCCCATCCTTATCATCGCAGCCCATGGATTTATGATCCTAGCTAGGCGGGGGTACAGAAACCTTATGTGAATGCTGTGACCAACACTGAATGGGTAGATTGATACTGGGAGCTCTGTACCTGGAGGGGGGTTGATGAGCTGGGTGTGAACAGAGCAGAAAGTCTAAGATGATCAGAGGAACAGTCCAGAAAAGATCCATGTGTCAATCACCTTCCTTGTTGTTGCGATCAAACACATGACCAGAATTAACTTGAGGGAGGAAGGGTTTATTTTGATATACAGTTTGAAGGGCAAACAGTCCGTAAAATGACAGGGAAGGCATAGCAGCAGGAGGGCACATCTGGGACTCCTCACTTCAGTTCTTGACAAGAAACAGAGAGAGGACAGGAAGGAGGTCTGGGCTGTAAAACCAGAGGGGTCACCCCCCCCCAGCCCAGTGACCCACTTCCTCCAGCCAGGCTCCACCCCCTAAAGGTTATGTAACCTTCCAAAATGGCACCATCAGCTAGGGGCCAAGGGTTCAAACACATGAGCCTATGGGAGACGTTTCACATTCAAACCCCAACAAGCCACCAGAGCACCCTGGGAGGCACCAGAGCCTGGTATCTTGGAGGGCATGGACAACACCATTCACTTCCTGCGCCTCATTGTCTTCCCCCGTGAATGCACCAAAGTGGCCCCTTGCATGCCGCAGCCATGCTGTCAGCACGGTCACTGCAGGATGGAGATGACCTGATGGCTTTGGCCCCATGAAGTTCATGGTGCCGCCCTCCATGTCTGTCAATCCTCTGTTGGATTTGATGGCATCTGTGTGTGGCTTTCCCTATGATATGCCTTGTCTCTGAATTTATTCTTAGCTCACACACTTATAAATTCCTGTTTAATGACTTGAAAAATTGCAGAAGTGCATCTCCAGACGTTTAAAAAACAAAAAAACAGGTAAAACAGGACAAAATGACATCTCTCTGGGGCATCTCTCTCATTGTGCGTTTGTTTTACCTATTTAAGGTCTGCTATTGAAACCATAATGGAGGGAACCGAACTTCTCAGTCAGTAACCGTCTGTCAAAATGGTGCATTCCAAACCCAGCATCATAGGACTGGAATTTGCTAAGGAGGCATGTGCCATACACTATTATAGTTATGTGACAATTTGGAAGCACCTCAGGAAATGTACATGACTCAGAATGATACTTCCTGTATTTGCCTCAGCCAACATGCTTGCTTGCTTTTAATAGGCATGAAGCACTGGAGAGGACCCGCTTCACAATTTGAATGTCAGACCAGTTTCACGCATTATTCTTAAAAGTCGCTAATCCTGTGGGTTTCACATTAGCAGATTTACATAACTCGATTCTGCTAAATGAATATGTCAGCTCCTGCTGTTACAAAGCCCCTTTATCTGACAAGTGCACCTGCCAGCAGGTGCCCTCTGTTTGCTCAATTGCAGATATTTTTTCCTGAGGTCATCTGTTTTTCTTTGTAGGGTTAAAGGCTCTGTACAATTTTCCCTTTTCACTCCCATCTGCAGAGCTTCTCAGCATGCCTGCAAATGAACACTGCAGGCTCTGTTTTAAAGTCTTAGGTGATTTCTCCCCTCTTCTCCACCCCCCCCCCCGGGGCATATACATTTACTTCTTAAGGTCTTGTAATTCACTTGAAAACGCACATTTACTCACACTAATAAAATTTTCTTCCAGCTATATATTTTCCTGCATTACATCATCTCATTAAGTACTAGAATCACTCAGTCTTGGATTTCCCCCAAAGATTGTGGGAAATTTGTGACTGGCTCCATGAAATGAGCTCTTATTCTGCCATGCTCTAAAAATAGATGCACCACACTGTAAAAACATATTGCAAGTGACTGAGATGAATGCCTTTCCTCTGTGTTCAGGAGCGATTAGACGACAGGGTGGGAAGGAGCCTCCAAGATCATCGGGGCAAGCCGTGCAGTTTATAGATGAGAAAATTAAGTCGCTGACAAGTCATATGATTTGCTCATGGTCCACATTGAATCCTTGCCACTTCCAGCCATGGAACCCATGTCTTTGAATTCTCTCTTATAAAGATAAAATGTCCAACTATGACACTTGGATGTGAAGTTAGTATGAAACCCGGAGTCCCTGGATGGACCTGGATGAAAATTCCGACTGGTTACGTGGTGACTGGGTTGACCTTGAGAAATCTTAGCATGTACATGTTTACCCATCTTTAAAATGGGTACAGTAGTTGGAGTCTCCTCCTAACGACACTTTGTGATAAGGGGATGATACAGTCTATGCCAAGGTATCCATACAGTGTCTGATGCATCTAGAAACCACTTGGTGGTTGACAGGTATTTTAGTATTTATAAATCTAAAAATAGGTATAAGATAAAGACTGCCTTGATAAATGGGATGAAACAATGAGAGGAAAATTAATTGCTGTGTATAAATGAATGCATGTGGAAGAAATACCATGCATGTGTAAATCTTAACAGAAGGTTGTCCTGCCATTTTGAATTTGAAAAACCCTTGAAGTTACTCTAAAAAATTACCTCATCCTGCAATTAGGGCAGGCTGCCACTAGGTGGCAGTGGTTTCTTAGTCATGGGTCCATGATTTCAGTCACCAAATGGGTAATAAAATGAGAAGGAAATTGGAACACAAGTTCTCCTTCATATCCGTTTAAAAGTAGACTCATCACCATCATCACGTGCCCACATTAACTACCACATTGCAATCGGAAGGCTTTTTAAGTCAGATATATTTGGGTTTGAAATCCTTATGCTGCCTCGATTGATTTGGGCATACCCTGTGTAACCAACACCCCGTTCAAGAAAGAACATCCCTGTACCGGCACCCCACATTCCTTTCTCGTGCCTTTTAAGGAAACTTTATTTTTCTGATCTCAAGGTAACGCTACTATCGTTTCTCTCCCCACGATCTTGCTTTTCATATTTTAACTGATAAGTGGAATCATTATGTACTTTTTGTGTCTTTTTCTGTTAATATATTTTTGAGATTCATCAACGTTGCTGTGTGGAACAGTAGCATACTCACTTTTCACTGGCGTGTTGGATTTTATATGCACAATGCCAGTATTTATCCAATCTAGTATTGATGGATATCTGACTGTTAAATCATAATATTATGAATGCTCCCCCCACCCCCCATCCCCCAATTTTGAGACAGGATCTGTATGTAGCCCAGACTGGCCTCCAACTCACTTTGTAGTCATGATGAACTTCTGATACTCCTGCCACTAGCTCCCCAGTGCTGGGGTTACAGGCCTCACATCACCACACTTAGGTTTAGGGATGTTTTTATGTGTTTGGAATATATTTCTTTTGGATGTGATTGAATGAACAGGGTAGGTTCTGTAACAAGCACATACAGATTTAGTATACATTGAGAAACAGCTTTTTGAAGTGATTATATTGGTTTATAATTTATCAGGTCTTCTTTCTCTCCCTCCTTTCTGCCCTCCCCTCCTTTCTTTCTCTCTTTCTCTCTCTTTCTCTCTCCCTCTTTCTTTTCTTTCTTGAATGCCACTGCAAAGGAACTCTGGATGCATGCATCATTTTGTGCATCCAGCTTTACGTGAGTACTGGGGAATCTAACCTAGGCTGACAGGCTTTGCAATAAAGCATGACTTTAACCAGTGAGCAATCTTCCCAGCCCCAATTGCTATATGCTGTTCTCTGATTACTCTCCTTCTCCTACTGATGTCTTTTGATAAATAGGAACTCTTTTAAAAATATTTTTATTTTTATTTATTTATTCATTTGAAAGATGAGGAGAGAGAGAGAATGGGTGCACCAGGGCCTCCAGCCACTTGAAACGAAATCAAGATGCATGCACTCCCTTGTGCATCTGGCTCTAAGCAGATCCTGGGGAATAGAACCTGGGTCCTTTAGTTTTGTAGGCAAGCATCTTAAAAACTAAGCCATCTCTCCAGCCCTAGGAACTCTAAAGTCTAAACTAACTCTAAACTCTAGAAGTCTAATCTTCCACTCTTTTCCTTTATGTTTATGCCTCCTATATGTGTATTTTAAAATAACAGATTATTACAAGATTATAAAGATGTAATCTATTGTGTTATTGAAACCTTATTGCTTTTCCTATTGCAATTAAGTCTATAATCCATGTATAATTATTTTTTTTATTTATTTATTTATTTTTTATTTATTTTTCTGGATATCAACCAGTCCAGTTCCATGATAATGAAGACCATCCCATCTACATGGTACTATGATGCTGTCTTGGCACAATTCATGTGACTCCCAACTCAGTTCCACTATTTCCTTTGTCTGGTCCTATGCCATGTCCACACAGTCTGAAATACAGGAGCTTTATAAGATTTGGAACTATATGTCATTTAAGTTGTTCTTTGTCATTAAGTTTATTTTTGAATGTTGTTGCTCTTTTGCATTTCTGTATAAATTTTAGAATCAGCTCATCGATGTCTACAGGAAAATCTGATAAAATAAGATTACACCCAATCGACAGATTTATTCAGGTGTACTGACACCTTCAAGTATGAAATTGTCAGATCTATGGACATACTGTGTAATTCTAATTATTGAGGTCATTGCAAATTCCTCTCAATAAATAACATTGTATTATTTTCTGTACAGAGATCTTTTACTTATTTATAGACTGGCCAGATATTTCATCATATTTATGAAGTGATATGTGTTCCCAATACTTTGCTCAATATTTTGAACTCTCATCTTTTTCTTATTTTACATTGACTAGAATTTCCAGAATAACACTGAATAGAAATTGTGATTAAGAGTCTCATGCTTAGCTGGGCATGGTAGGGCATGCCTTTAATCCCAGCACTCAGGAGGCAGAGATAGGAGGATTGTCATGAGTTCGAGGCCATCCTGAGAATACAGAGTGAATTCCAGGTCAGCCTGGGCTAGAGTAAGACCCTACCTCAAAAAGCAAAGAAAACAAAAACAACAACAACAACAAAAAAGAGAGTCTCATGCCTGGGCTGCATAGATGGCTTAGCAATTAAGGCACTTGCCTGAGAAGCAGAAGGTCTCATGTCTGACTCTCCACATTCCACATAAGCCAGACTCACAAAGGTGAGGCAAGTGCAAGGTCGCACATGCCCACTAGGTGACACAAGCATCTGGAAATTGATTGTAGCAGCTGAGGCCCTGGTGTGCCAATTCTCTCTCTCTCCATCTCCTTCTCTCCCTCTCTCTCTCTAAAATAAAAAAAAAAAGATTCTCATGCTCTACTGACTGAGCTAGCTGGGCTCTCTCACAACTCTAACCCACAACTCCATGGTGAACACCAGCAATCCCACTGAGAAGGGCTCTCAGTGGAATGGGGGCAGGGAGGAGTGAAATGATGGTTCCAACACATGATGTGTCCATACAAAGCTTCTACTTAATAAAATGAAATAAAATAAGATAAAATAAAATAAAATAAACACTCAGAGAAAAAACATAAAAAGAAAAGAAATGGTGATATGGGGGCTGGAGAGAGAGCTCAACTGGTAAGAGTGTTATTTGGTCAAGCAGTAAGGGCCTGAGAGAAGCTGAGACCACTTGAATTCACTTCCCCAGCACCCAGGTAAAAAGCTGGGCTTGGCGTGGCCATGCAAGCTAGTCAATCAAGCCCTGTGGGGATGGAGACCAGAGAATTCCCGGGGCTCCATGGTTGTTGGAAAACAGCAGCTTAGAGTTGAGTGAGAGACTCCATCTCAAAAAAATAAGAAAGTGAGCTTATTAAAAGAAGACATTTGACTTTCTTCTCTGTCTTCAGTACATATGCTCACAGGGCGTGTACATCTGCACACACATGAATATTCCATACACTCATCACACCACATCATACCACACATACTCTGCACACACACACACACACACACACACACACACACACACACACTCAAAAAGCAATGGTTATGGGCTGGAGAAATGGCTTAGCGGTTAAGGAGCCTGCCCGCTAAGCCTAAGAACCTGGTTCCAATCTCCAGGTCCCACGTTTAGCCACATGCAAAGTGACGTAAGGGTGCAATGCCGCAGTTGCCCACAAGGGGGTGCACACATCTGGATTTCATTCACAGCAGCTGAGAGACTGCTGGCGCGCCCATCTCTATCTGTCTTCCGCTCCCTCTCTCTGTCTCTCTCTTTCTCTGTGTGTCTCAAAAAAAAAAAAAAAAAAAAAAAGCAATGGTTATATGGTGTCTATCTTAAACTTAAGTATATGACTTTCAGTAATTTATCTTTAATTATGTTCAATGTGTATTTATCTTATGGATTCCTTTTATCAGATTAAATGAATTTCCCTTTCTTCCCAATTGGCTAAAAGTTCTTTTTTCATTTAAATGAATGGGTGATCAATTTCCTAAACATGTCTTTTTCTCACAAATTGAGAAAAACAGTTTTTGCCATCTTAATGTGAATTTAGTGATCTACATCCGTTGATTTTTGAATGTTAAAACAATGTGGCGTTACTAAAACAATTCCTGGAATAAATTTGACTTAATTTGGGCCTTATTAATTTTCCTTTTTATATGGAACCATCTTAATTTGTTAATGTTTTGGTTTTGATGTTTACATCAATGCTCGTGAGGGATATTGAATCATACTCTTCCTCTCTTATGACCGATTTTTATCTTGAAGGTTTTGCTATCAAGGATGTCTTAGAAAAGACTAAGAGTTGGAAACTATTCCTACTTTTTCTACCCTCTAGAAAAGTTTGTAAGATAGAAATTCCCTGTGGAAGTTATCTATCTTGGCACTTGCCTCTGTGGGAGGGTTTGAAATGAGAGATCCAATTTCTTTCATGAATATAGGAATATTCTAACTTTCTATTTCTCCCAAATGTCAGTTGTGGCAAGTTTTTTTTTTTTTTTTCAAAGACTTTACAGGTTTTTATTGGTATCTGTGGTTTTCCACACAATACTATTCTTCTACCATTCAGACTACTGGCTTGCCTAGCAGGCACAAACCTGAGGGTTCAATCCCCAGCATCAAATAAACTGGATGTAGTGGGCACACACCTGTTATTCCAGCATGTGTGGAGCAGAGGCAGGAGGATCAGACGTTCAAGGTCATCCTCAGCTACATGGCAAATGTGAAGCCTGGGAATACATGAGACCCTGTCTTAAAGATCACTGGGATGCAGCATTGGGAGGCAGAGGTAGGAGGATTGCCATGAGTTCAAGGCCACCCTGAGACTACATAGTGAATTCCAGGTCAGCCTGGGCTTCAGTGAGACCCTACTTTGAAAAATGAAAACAAAAACAAACAAACAACAACAACAACATAAAAGAGCTCCATGGCAATCTGACCTCCCTCCAGGCTGAGTCTCCATCCCCTAATCTGCGGGGCTTCTTGCTATGGCTTCTGTACTTAATTCACATGTGGCTGAATCACATGTCACTGAAGTTAAGCAGATTATGTTCAAAATCTCCCAGAGGTACCCAAACTGCAGAACCCAAACTGCGGTTCCACTCACGATGGTTGTCGCCCACTCCAGCTTCGCCTTGCCGTGGAAACCGGCAACTCCTCCTGTCTTCAGTTAGATGCTACTCGACCAAGCAGCACAAATGATGGACAGGCTCGACTGAGGCAAAGACAATAGGAACAGCCTCAAGGAAGCATGTGGAAATCATAACAACTAGACAACTACTCTGCCCATCTCAATTTTATTTTATTTTATTTTTTGATTGCAATACATTTTTTAGATTAATTTTTTTTTAGTTTAGCATTCAGACTAATGGTTTCATCATGGCATCTTCATACATATGCATCATTACTCTTTGTTCTCATTCCTTCCCTTTCCCCAACGCACTCCCCCGTGTTTTCCCTATGTCCCCCTCTGGATGGTTTCCTTTCTTCCCCCTGTTAATCATTCCTGATTTCCCATTACCTGTATTCCATCACTCTCTCCTTCTTTTCTCCATTAATATCACTTCCTCCCTTCTCATGATCCCCTTTTGTGACCTCAAGCACACATATAAACACACACACACACACACACACACACACACACATTTTAAATCTAAGTTCCACATATGAGAGAAAACATGGAGCATTTAGCTTTCTGACTCTTGGCTTATTTCCCTACACATGATGAATTCCAGTTGCATCATTTTCCTGCAGATGTCATGATTTCATTTTTCTTTATGGTTGCATAAAATTCCATCGTGTGTATGCATCATGTTGTCATTATCCGTTCATTTGTTGGTGGACATTTAAGCTGGTTCCATTCCCTGGCTATTGCGAATACTGCAGCTATAGACATGGATTTGCAAGTATCCCTGGGTTAGGTCTTAGAATCCTTTGGTTAGTCTAGGAGTGGTAGAGCTGGGTCGTAGGGTAGTTCTGTTTTTGGATTTGTGAGGAATCTCCATACTGATTCCCTTAGTGGCTGTCCAAGTATACATTGCCACCAGCAGTGTATAAGAGTTCCTCTCTGGAATTGTGGCCATGAACAAGAAGGCAGCTTCCTTGTTGAGCCTGACACTCAGCGCCAGGGTGTAGGGGACAGACCCTGAGGACACTCAACACCTACCAAAGCAGAGAACCAGAGGCTCCTAAGAGCTCATCACTGAAGTAGACTTAAAACTCACCAACCATGGCTCAGACAATTTTGTGGTCGAGAGGGTAGAAAGATTGTAAGAGCCACAGGTTGGGCCATCATGCCCAGAGGCATTCCCTCCCCCCTAACAACTGCCTGCTGCTCCCCTAATGCATAACTCACAACCCCATGGGGAATACCTGCAACCCCACTGAGGAGGGTTGCCAGTGGAATGGGGTAGGGAAAAGGGAAAGGACGGCACCAACACCTGATAGATCCATACTAAGTATGTCTGTAATAAAACAAAACAAAAAAAGGGTTCATGTCTCCCCACACTCTCACTAGTATTTGTCATTTATTTTTCTGATGATAGCCCTTTTGACTGGGGTGAAATGAAACCCAAAGCAGTTTTAATTTGCACTTCCATGGTTAAGCATGTTGAACACTTTTCAAGTGTTTGTTGACCTCTTGTATTTTTTCTTTTGAGAACTGTCCATTTAGTCCAGTTATCCATCTCAATTTTAGAACTGTTAGAAAGGGTCAAAAAAATCATAGCACGAGCCGGGCGTGGTGGCGCACGCCTTTAATCCCAGAACTCGGGAGGCAGAGGTAGGAGGATTACAGAGAGTTCGAGGCCACCCTGAGACTACATAGTGAATTCCAGGTCAGCCTGGACCAGAGTGAGGCCCTACCTCGCAAAAACCAAAAAAAAAAAAAAAAAAAAAAAAAAAAAAAATCGTAGCACGGATGAAATGTAATAGTTCCTTTTCAACACAGAAACACCCATAAGTCCTTTTCTCTTTGGGGATATTTATTTTATTCACACATTTGGGATGTCCTTATCTATTATAAAATTGGAAAAACATATACCCATGGTTTCATTATTTTCAGATTACATTTTTGCACTTGTAATACATTTTATAGGAAGTAATGGAAATCTAACTTCTTTTGAAGACTAAGGTGTCAATCTAATTTTATGTTTTCCTAAAGGTTTTTTTTTATGGTTAGATGTTGCTATTTTATATGTTCAAGATGTTTGTTTCCTTTGTTTTCCATTTACCATGTTCACAGAAATCTGGCTGAGATGGTATGTAGAAAAGAAATGAGCCTTTCATTCCAATTTCCATATCACCAGCTACTGCTTCACGAGTTCCCAGAGGGCCTATTCACCTGTCTTGATCCCAGGGCCTAGCATGGAGCTTGTATTGCTATTAAGATTTGCTCTCACACCCATCATCCCACAGGGGACTTTGGAAACTTCCCAGAGGTGAAAGTTTAAGAACTGTTGTCCATCCACATTCTCATGCCCAGTAAATGGAAAGAGCAAGGGCTTAGCTAGGCCCCTGGATCATATTATTCTGTGCTCCACCAACTGCCATCCTCAGCAGGCCTTACACCAGTGATGGGTTGTTCTCATTGGATTGGCCATTTCCTGTCCCTTCTCCTAATGCCTGTACACTGAAGCCTTGTTAGCCAATGATAATTCAATTAACCTTTAGGTCAACTGTCCTCTGAACAAAGGGATAGTTATGCAGCTAGCAGCACTTGGTAATCTTCTAGAAGGCTGTTTCCTGTGCCACCCTTCATAGAACGCTTGGGAGGAATTCCGTATGACTAAGGTCCTACTTTTAGTGCTGGGGGCATGGAAATGGTCTTTTAGGTAGTTCTGCTGGTACCAACAGAGATATAGAGTCCTTTTATGTGAGAGAGCCTGATTGCCCACATAGGGTGCTTTGGTCATTTGAATGCATGTTCCCATAGACTCAGGTGTTTTACTAAAGCTTGTAACTTGCTTTTCCAGCCACGTGGCTGGAGGAGGTAGACCTGAGTTCCAGCCCAAAGCTATGCAGAGATGTTTGAGCAGTCTTGGCTCTGGGGTCCTGCTTGCTGGCGTTTGTGCTTGCTACTTTTGGTGTTTGCTGGCAGCTGGTGGTTTTTCTCTCTCTGCTTGGATTTATGAATAGGAACCAGCTTCTTCCACCATGGATGGAACTTCCCCTGGATCTGTAAGCTTGAAATAAATCCCTTCCTCCCATAAACCTGTCTGGTTTGGATGTTCATCCTGGCAATGTGAAGCGGGCTGGCTATAACAGGTACTGTGGAGGAAACTGTCAAAGATGGAAAGAGGTACTTTTGCTGGAAGGAGTGACTGTGGGTGGAGCACCAGGGTTTCAACTGACGACACTGGACCATAAGTGAAAAAGAGTCATAGTGTCATTGACAGCAGCTGTCCTCTGAGTGGGAAAGTTGGCCTGGCTTACCTCTGCAGTGGTGGCTTATAGCCTGGTGCCGATTCTTTGATTTTATTTTTTTAAGAGAGACACAGAGAGATAGAGGGAGAGGGAGACAGATAGAGAATGAGTGCGCCAGCAGCCTCTCAGCCGCTGTGAATGAACTCCAGGTGCGTGCACCCCCTTGTGGGCAAGTGTGGCATTGCGCCCTTGTGTCACTTTGCATTTGGCTAAACGTGGGACCTGGATATTGGAACTGGCATTCTTAGGCTTAGCAGGCAGGTGCCTTCACCGCTAAGCCATCTCTCTAGCCCCCTGGTGCTGATTCTTATCACTGGTCTCTGAATCTTCTTCTGCCTCCTTCTTGAAGGCTCAGCATTTCTGAAACAAAGTGGGTGGGTGAAGCAGTTGCTGTTGTGTTTAAGGGGCTGTAGAACTGATCCCTGAGCGAGTTAGGTGACAGAAAATCCAAGTGAGATGGCTTGAACACAAAGCCCCATGACACTGGACAGTGGAAAGGGAAGGAGTCAGCCCTTCACAGCTTCTCAGGGACTCCGGTTTCTCCCTCATTCCTGCTTCATTTTGCATGGCCAACTTCTACTTCTGGGGAGCCTTCTGAGTGTTGGCAAAACATTTCTGTCACAGCTCCAGGTTTGGCCATAAAGCATCTCTTCCAATAGGTTTTCCATACCTTCTTAGCAAACCTCTCCTCTCATCTCACTGGGACAGCTACTTATTTCAGGTCCATCTCTCACAAAACAAGGTATTGATAATTTCCTGGGGCCTGGGAAATGAGATGATCCTGTCTGGAGTAGGTCAAGCAGGATGAAGCACGAGACTGTGGGTGGGGTTTGTTTTTCCCAAACCACAAGGGCATGGTGAGGGAGTTCACAGGTACCATTAGGATGGGGGACAGATAAGCATGTTCTGGATTAGACTTAGAACCCCTTCCATCCCAGCACCAAGTAGGGGTGACACCTGCGTACGATAATAGTAATTAATGACTTTTAAGTGTTGGCCTGAGGAACACTCCAGAAATTAGTATTGAAAATGACTTTAAATTTTACGAAATGTCTTGTTTTTGTCATGACTACTTTATCACAGCCATCTTGCATGCAAATAATTAGAGCTACTTTCCATGCTTGGGCACGCACGCATACATATGTGCACAGCCACACACAAAGCCTGCCCCCTACCTTCTCCATGCTCCAGGGACACATTTTTAGCTCAGTGTGTTACCAGGTACTTAAATATTGGTCAGTGGCCTGAAGTATTTTGATTGCTACTCCAGTTTGTGGGTTACACTAGCGGGAAACAAAAGGTTCCTATTTTCCCCTCGCCAGTGCAGCTGGGAACCAGAAATTTTACTTAATAACTTGTGATAATCCAGGAGGAATTTCTGCTTCACAGAATTCAGTGATGCTCTGAGGTACAAAGTAAGGCCATTTGGGGGAAATGAGGCTGGAGGGAATTGTTTCCTTATTGTAGAGTCTTTCTGTCTATCTCTGTCTTTTTCCATCTCTCTCTCGCTTTACTGACTCCTGGCCTAGCATTCCCAATAATGCTAACAGGGAGATAAGAATCTGGTGACAGAAAGCATGTTTTTGACAAGGAAGTAAGTAGAGATGGCTTCAAAGTAGAAAGATGACCAGAGCCAGACCCTTCCACAGCCCGTGTACACTGCAAATCCTCAGAGAATTGCTTGGAACTGGGCAGAGACGAATTGTTCAGCAGTAAGGAGGGAGGGAGGGAGGGAAGGAGGGAGAGACGTAGGGAGGGAGGGAAGGATGCCGAGCACAGCAGAGCCACACACACTTTTTATGAGCGAGTATCAAGTCTGAGATCTGTCCCTGATCAAAGGATGGAACATGGAAGAGAGAAAACATGGGACTCCCAGAGCAGAGAATAGTGCTCTTTGGGGGAAAATGTTTATTAGAGGAAAGAGCAGAAGATTTTGGAAAACATCTGACTTGAACTCAATAAACTTCAGGAAGCCAAGGAGGAGAGGAAGACAGAAAAGACTTTGATGAAGAAGGAGATTCATCATGATAGCGAAAGCTTTTAAGGAAACTAAAGTTTAATGACTTTTTAAATGGTTGATAACAGATCTGGATGTGAAACGTACAAAAAATGCACAGCATCTTACATTCCTTTCCAATTCATGTGGTTACCAGAGCTGCTTCCACATCCTGTTCCCCTCCTACCTTTGGACAGATGTTTTCAGTAGTTCAAAATATATTTTTAAAAAGTGTATTTAGGCACTTCCAGTGAAAGGAAAATTATAGATTTAGATTCTTTTTCTTCTCTAGCTTGACTTTTCAGAAAGAACTATCATCAATGAATGGCAATTGTGCCATTAAAACGGCACCAATTTTTAATAAATCTAGCCTTTTTAAATACAGTTGGCCTGTGTTCTTTTAAACACACAGTGTATAGTTACAGCTGTAAAGAAGAATTTGACACACAACAGGAAAGGAGAGAATGTGTGTCATAAATGCAAAATGAAATTGTGGAATCAAAGGCAACATTAGCAGTAGCAAAAAACTGTCTATAGCCATACCATCCTGAATGCCCTACCTCATCTGATCTCAGAAGCTAAGCAGGGCTGGGCTTGGTGAGTGCTTGGATGTGAAAAGTAACAACAAAGAACCCTGTAGACAATTTAACCATGTAGAAATGTACTGGGGGGATCCCACAGTCTGGAGTGGAAGGTTATGACAAAATGTGTTGTCAATTTGATTAGATTAGGAATGAAGTAAGAAACACATCTGCTGGGAAGGTCTGTGAGGGTGTTTCCAGGAAGGACTGATGGAGGGAGGAAGACCTTCCCACCCTCTTAGTGTGGTGGACTTTATACACAGAAGCTCCAAGAGAACACGGGGCCTTTCACCAGGCTGCCTGTGCTACCAGCTGGTGAGTGCATCTATCCAGTTGCTGCCCTTCATGGAAATTGAGACCCAGTTCATCAGCCCTCTGATGGATGGAAGACCAGTAGCTCCCCAGGAATTCTTCAGGCCTTCCCTTCCAGATTGGGACTGCTGAGGCATCTAGCCTCGTGGTCTGAGCAGCTACTGGGTTCTCTGACTCTCCTGCCTACAGACAGCTATTGCTGGACTGCCCACCCCATATCTGGGAAGGTGATCTAATACATCGATAATATACCCATTTTGTCATTCTATTTCTCTAGAGAGGCCTGACTAATACAGGAGTGAAAAGAGTTAAAGGGAGCTGGTACTTCTTAGCCCTCATTATAACCATGGTGGATAATTTTCAATTTTTTCTTTTCTTTTCTTTTCTTTTCTTTTCTTTTCTTTTCTTTTCTTTTCTTTTCTTTTTTTTGGAGGTAGAGTCTCTCTCTGCCCCAGGCTGACCTGGAACTCACTCTGTAGTCTCAGGCTGGTGTGGAACTCACAGCATTCCTCAGCCTCCAGAGTGCTGGAATAAAAGGAATGCACTATCACACCTTGATTCAACTTTTTTCTTAAAAGATTTTTAATGATTCGAGCTATTTTTAAAAACATTTCTTTTGGTTAAAACCATTCCTAATATTGAACCGAACTGAGAAAGACTCTCCAAATTCAGAAGAAAAGTACAAAGAGATAGAAAAAGGAAAAGATGACAAGAAGTACAGTGTAATGTTGAAGCAATATGTCTATAGAATGCTAGAGAAGAAAAGGAGGGATAACAAGGCTATGGAGAAAACTTGTGTGAACACAAAGAAGTACTGAGTGTAATTAATGAAAAATGAAAGAAGACCATGGCCATTTTGTATTGTGGTAGTTTAAAAAAGTTATTTTGGTACCTAAATCCCCATCTGTACAAATATTTAAATCTCAATCTCTCCCTCTCTGTTTCTCTCTACTGTCTCACTCACACACACACACACACACACACACACACACACACACCTGTATATCTGTCTATAGTTCTTCAAGTAGGAGGGAGAGTCTATAGAAATTTATTTTTATTTATTTATTATTATTTATTTTTATCTTAGAGAAGCTAGACTTCTCTAAGAAATTTTCAATTGTTTGAAAGAAAAATCATTTATTGCTTCCAATTTCATATTAGCAAAATTTTTCTTTGGTGAGGCACCCATGAGATCTTTTCTTTGCTGTTGCTTCTCTTATGCTATGGGGGCAGGTAGATAAAGCTGAAGGGCTGTCCAGGCATGGTGGCGCACTCCTTTAATCTCAGCATTTGGGAGGCAAAGGTAGGAGGATCGCCATGAGTTCAAGGCCACCCTGAGATAACATAGTGAACCCTACCTTGAAAAACTGAAAAATGAAAAAAAAAAAAAAAAAAAACAACAAAAAAAGCTGAAGGGCTTCAGAATGTTAAAAAAAAAAAAAAAAACTTTGAATTATCTCTCAGAAATATCCACAAAACATTTATATTGTCCAAGAAATGAATCCGAATAGATAAAAGTGTGTTCTTGAAGTATGGAAGCGTTGACTAGGAAAATTAGTTACATGTAAGTGCTTTTTAAAATTTTATTTATTTTTAAAATATGTTTTAAAAATTTTTATTTGCTGGGCATGGTGGCACACGCCTTTAATCCAAGCATTCGGGAGGTAGAGTTAGGAAGATTGCCATGAGTTCAAGGGCAGCCTGAGACTACATATTGAATTCCAGGTCAGCCTGGGCTAGGGTGAGACCCTAACTTGAAAAACCAAAAACAAAACAAAAAAATTAAAAAAAATTAAATATATTTGACAGAGAAAGATGGAGGGAGAGAGAGAGAGGGAGAGAATGGGAGCTCCAGGACCTCCAGCCACTGCAAATGAACTCTAGACATGTGAGCCCCTTGTGCATCTGGTGTATGTGGGTCCTGGGGAATGGAACCTGAGTCCTTTGGCGTTGCAGACAAATGCCTTAACTGCTAAGCCATCCCTCATGTAAGTGCTTTTATTGACTTTGAAAAGTAAGCACAGCTAACAGAACAAACAGTGTAAAAGGTGCAATTTCATTTGACTAATGTTTCTAAAACTTCTGAGTATTAACAGGATGACAGGGTGGATGAGCAATGGAGTGAGTCATCCAGTGTTCCAGTCTGGCACCATAGATGAGTACTCCCCACTCCTGCAGGTGGGAACACGGAGCACCACAGTACACCACACTACATCATGCCCTTCCTCTCCCCACTTACATCTCACACACACACACACACACACACACACACACACACACACGCACATGTGCAAAAAAATCTTTCTGTACAATTAAGATAAATTTGAATATCTAAAAAATGGATTGATTTTTAAGAACAATATAAACTTTTTTTTTTTTTTTGAGGTAGGGTCTCACTCTGGTCCAGGCTGACCTGGAAATTCACTGTGTAGTCTCAGAGTGGCCTTGGACTCATGGCAATCCTCCTGCCTCTGCCTCCCGAGTGCTGGGATTAAAGGCGTGTACCACCACACCCGGCTCAATATAATCTTAATGAGAGGACATGGAGGCCTGAATCAATGATTTATTAAATGTGCAATAAAGCAAAGAATACATGGAAAATTTCCTTACTTACTTATAAATGGCTTTTATTAACCGTCGATATTCTTTCTCTACCCAAAATACTGAGGATTTAGTTCAGTGGTAGGACACTTGCCTTGCAAATGTGAAGGTCTGAGTTCTATTGCCAGCCTACAAAAATTATAGTACAAGGTACAGGTTGAGTTATGAAAATAAATAAGGGCTGGAGAGATGGTTTAGTGGTTAAAGCACGTGCCTGTGAAGCCTAATGACCCAACTTCAACTCTTCAGAACCTACATAAGCCAGACACACAAGGTGACACATGAGCACAAGGTGGTGCATGCATCTGTGGCTGTGGCCAGAGGCCCTGTAGCACCAATTCTCTCCCCCTCTTTCACGCTTTCTTTCTTACTCTGTCTCTCATAAAATAAAAAAATAAAATAAAATAAATAAGTCATGAAGACAACGCCAGCAAATTGAGACCAATGTTTTATTAAATGAAGATGGATTTCATGGTCAAATTAACATTTTAGGAATTACTAACCATGTGCTGCTAGAAATGTTTCACAATAACTTATATCCATAGGTTAAAAGAAACTCAGTGGCATTTGTTGTTAAATTCAGTTACTGATGAGCAATAATGAGTTGAGAAGGGAAAATCTGCCTCAACGTCATGGTGTTTCTATCTTGATTTGTCTCTCAAGCTGGATATTAAGTGCTCTTGTCCAGTGTCAAGCCACTGGGTGGCAATTACGCAGAGTGAAGCTGGTAGGAACATGAACCATGAGACTGTGGTGTAGACTTAGGAATTTCATAGGAGAGTGATAGATAGGAGATCAGGTTGCGGTGACACCTCCTTTGAGCATTTGGCACCATTACACGCGTGAGTCCTGAGCAGGAAGATGGCAGAAGCGTGGTGCTGGTAGCATCCACAGTGATGAGAGGAAAGAGGAAGTTGGAGAGTCTGCCCTTTGAGGTACCTCAGGAAAAGAGCTATTATTTAGTGATCGGTGAGTGCTTTCCATGGGTAACCTAAACTTAACGGCCTCCAAGACCATAGCCAGTATATTTGAAGCATGGCTGCTTATTTATACATACCACTACTTAAATATGCAAAAGATAGCTTTCATTAAAAATATCGGGCTGTATGTCATGTAGACATAAACCACAACAATATCTCTCTACAGCTCAGTGAATAATAAAATGCACACCCACTTGCCCTCTCTCCATCTGAAGCAGATATTTCCAGTGCTTCCATGCTGAGCCATGGTGTGAAATTTCTTAGTTACATCCCCACACTGTCCCATGGAGTACTCCATAATCCCACATTCACTGTCTTTTGGCCAAACTCTGACTCCATGGGCGTTAGTGTGCAGGCCACATGCTGATCACTGGCAATGACTGGCTGGGGGAGGACACACGTAGATAAGTTTCTGGGAGACAGGCCCTTTCTGGGCCAACTTGGCCACAAGGAGTCTGTGTAAGCTTTCCTAGACTACATGGTGCTCCACCGTGCTTCTACTCAGACTTTTCTCTGCATTTGGGTTCATGTTGCAAGCTGAAGGCTCTGGACTTCCTTAAATGTACCTGATCTCGGAAGCTAAGCAGGGTTAGACCTGATTAGTACTTGGATGGGAGACTTCTCTGTCTTGCTACCTCTGTCATCTCCCACAAAGCTATTTGTTCCTAAATAAAATCCTTGTATGTATATTTCATCCTGGTTCTTAGCGGACTTGAACTAAAAGTCACCCTTTTGTTTTATTTCTTTATTATTATTTACTTATTTTGTTCTTTTTTTTCTGTGTGCATATGCATGTCTAACGTTCTGTGTGGGGTGTGTGTGTAATGTAGTGCCTGCCCTTGAGATGTCCCCTACGCTCACCTGCGACGGGGGGTCTCTAGCTTGTGGTGGCCAAGTGGAATGTGCATTGCTCTTCTACCTGGTCTGTTTTGAATCAGAGTCTCTGTTTTCACTGTTTCTGGACCTTGTGGGGGCTCAGAGGATTCTCCCGTCTCTGTTCCCCCATGGGACTTGGGTTACAGGCGGTAAGGCCACGTCTAGTTGCTTATGAGCCAGTTGTTTATGTGGGATCTGGAGATTTGAACTCAGGCTGACTCAGCTCCCCTTAGGCACTCGTGTTTATGCAGGAAGGATACCAAACCATTGGTCCATCTTATCAACCCTCTTTTTATTTCTTTTACTAAACCCTTTCTTTCTTGTATTTTCTCCACTGTGCAAGATCAGTGGTTTAAGTGCCATAATTTATTGAGCTCATTGTCTGCGGATGGTAGGGTCCACTGTTTCTTTTTAAAAGTTTACATTCTTTAACCAGAGACTGGAAAACAATGTTCTGTGGACCAAGCCTGTCTGATTCTATTTAATAGTCACTTTTCTTGTGAGAACACATATGACAAAAGCAAGATAAGGAAAAAAAGGGTTTATTTTGGTCACAGTATTAGGATACAGTCCATCATGGTGGGGGGGGGCATAGTGACAGGAGCTTGAGGCAGCTGGTCACACCAGGGCTCAGCTGACTTCTTTTCCTTTTATGTTCAAGGAAGGACTTAAGCCCAGGGAGATATGCCGTTCATATTCAGAGTGGGCCTTCCCTTTACGGAAACATCTTCGTAGACATGCCCAGAGGTGTGTCTCCAGGTGTAGCAGACAGCTTCAGGTTCGCTGAGATGAACTTCCAGACCAGGCAAAGTTATGGAGGAAGGGATATTAGTTATTGAAGCTTGCAGATCCAGAGGAAGTTCCATAATGGCAGGAGAAGTGGCCTGCTCTTACAGGACCAGGCAGGAGAGAGAAAAGCCACCAGCCACACAGCACAGCACACCTCAGGAACTCCCACTGGGCACACTTTGCATATCTTTACAATGGAATCTCAAACCCACCACCACACCTTAAGATCCGCCCAGTGACATTGCCTCCAGCCAGGTGGCTGCAGATGCAAACAACAAACTTATAAAACACTGAATATATTGGGGGCCATCTATTCAAACTACCACATTCTGCCCTGGCCTCCAATAGATTTAGCCCCTGGCCCCCAATAGATTTATAACTATCACACATTGTAAATTGTACTCAGTCCAATTTCAAAGGTTCTCACAGTCTTGACCAACTTAAGATAGTGAGTCCTGTAAAATCAAGCAAGTTAAATACTTTCAACATGTAAAGGCACAGAGTAAACATTTTTAACTGGTATAAGGCATAGCAAGGAGAAACTAGAACAATGCAAACTCAACCACCATCAGCAGTCATCAAACTTCTGCAGTTCAAGTTCAATATAACATGAGACTGACAGTCTCCAGGTTTTCCAATTCCGCCCCTCCAGCTGGGCAGAGTAGCCAGGGAAAACTTCTATCCCAGGCCAACACTGCACTCCATGGTAGCCCTTGCATAGTCCTGGTATATCCAAAACATCTTCAGATCTCCATGCAAACCATGGTTCATCTTCCAAAGGCTCTTCTAGCCTCTAAGGGCATCACACCCTGCCTCATTCTGCATTTCAGCAGCAGCTCCTGGAACAGTGTGCAATTCATGACCACTCCACGCATTTTTCATGCTTCCAAAACTAATACCAGGTGTGCAGGACACAGCCATATTCTTAATCCAGGGACGAAATAAATCATAGCTTTGAAAAGCAGGTTCCTTCTCCAGTCAACTCTTTCCAAAAGAGTTTGCATTTCTAACAGTCTTTCCTCAGGCATCTTCTCCATTGTTTTAATGTAAAGCATTTGGGTCACCTTCCTAAGATTGCTAATGTAGTTGACAATAGCAGCTCCACTAACCTAAAACCAGTCTCAGTGCCTCTAATTTTAACTTGCTTGAGGTTTTCCAACTTAAAATCTTAAATTGGGGGCCAGCTATTCAAACTACCACACCAGGTGATCCTAAGTCCAGTCATGTTTACAGTGAAGGTTAACCATCACATTCCATATGGCCCACAGCAGAAGAACGATGTTACATTTTCCAATGGCATGTGAATATATGACATTCAATCTTGTTCATAAGAAATTCTGTGGAATCTAGCCACGCTCCTTCCCTCCTGTTTTGTCTAACAGCTGCCTTCCTGCTATAAGAGCAGAATTGAGTGGTTGCTGGATGATCTCAGAGAATAAAGTATTTTGTCATTTGGTGTATATAGAAGAAGTTGCTGACTTCTGTAAAGAATTCTGTTATGAGCAACCTTGGACATTCCTCCTACTACATATGAGCAAGGATTACTTGAAAGAGAGACTCAGGAGAGACAGGAATGTATGGGCCCTGGCGTTCCCAGTCTCATTCTCTCTCTCTGCTTGCAAGGAAACAAATAAAAATATTTAAAAATCATTTATGACTTTCTTTTCTTTATTGTCATTATTATATTTGTTGTGTAGTCATTAGCAGAAGTTTTCTCGTCAGCTCCCTTCCCTTCCTCTATTCTCCAATTCCACCTCCCTTCTCTGCTTCTCTTTTCTTTAGCAGTTTTGGCACTTGAATTTAGGGCTTTGCACATGCTAGCAAGGGCTTTATCACTGGGTTCCATCTCTAGACCCCTTTTAAAATATTTTATTTATTTATGAGAGAGAGGGGGAAGGAGAGAGAGAGAAAAGAGAGAGACAGACAGACAGACAGACAGACAGACATGGGCATGCTAGGGCCTCTAGTCACTACAGATGAATTCCAGAAGCATGCACCACTTTGTGCATCTGGCTTACATGGGTACTGGGGAATTGAACCTAGGTTCTTAGGTTTCCCAGGCAAGTGCCTTAATTGCAAAGCTATTTCTCTAGCCCTCATTTAGTTTTTAAAAATCTCTTAGAAGGGTTGGAGAGTTGGCTCCTGCTGCAAAGCCAAAGGACTCAGGTTTGATTCCCTAGTACCCGTGTAAAGCCAGATGTACAAAGTGGTGCGTGATTCTGGAATTTGTTTCCAGTGGCTGGAAGCCCTGGTACACCCATTCTGTATCTTTCTCTTCTCTCTATCACTCTCTGCTTGCAAACAAGTAAATAAATAAAATATTTTAAAATGACCCACATTCTCCATTGATGAGGGTCTCTTTGGAAGAGGGAGGACAAGGAGGAGGATAATGGAGTCACCATTATGAACGTAAAATTAGACCAATATAAATTAAAAAATAAATTATTAAAAAAATCTTTTCATGTAAAGTCTTACACTTTATACCATCAAGGCCTTGCCCATCTTTTCTTTCTTTTTTTTCTATTAATTGTTCCTTTATATTGAATATAATTGGCCTTTCCCCCTTAAAGCAATGAGTGTCTATTATCATTTTAAAACTTTTTATTGACAACCTCCATACAATGTACCCAGATCATAATACCCTCCCACAACCCACCTTATCTTTGCTCCCCTATCTTCCCTCCACTGCACCTCTGTTTCTTTCCAACTTGTCCCTCTTCTATTTTGATGTCATTATTTTTTTGCCCTCATATTATGCATGTCTTGTGCAGGTAGTGACAGCCACCATGAGGACATTAGCATGTCAATCTTTTGCTTGACTTGTTTCTATGTATTAGTATTTGTATATACATCTGTATTTTCTATATCCTATATATTTTTATCTCCCCTTTTAACTTCTAATCCTTCTATATGCTTGGTTTTAACTATCTCCTGTGAAGAGCAGGGAAGTGAATATTTTTATGAACAATTTTTGTCTTTTCCATACAGTTCTGATTGTCTTTGACTGGTGTTGGTCATTTCTTTTGAAATAACATGTGTAGGATCCAGAGTCTCTCATTCATCTGCAAAGCACTGAAGTCACCAGCGTGGCTTTATATTCCTGATGATTGGAAGCTTTAATCAACTATGCTTTTTAAAAAAAAAAATCAGTCATACTTTTAGTTTTAAAGTTTATTTTGTCTCACTCTACTTTTGGCTAGTAATTTTAGTTTCAAATTTTCTGTGTCCTTACGCTTAAAACATGTCTTACGAACAACACGCAGCTTTGTCTATTAAGGGAACAGTTTGCTCCACTTATGTCTTTGTGATGACTTATATGTCTGTGTGCATATGGAATCACACTCTTTTCTTTGGATCTGGAATCTGTTCTCCAGCTTTTTTGTGTGTACACCTCTACTACTCATGTGTCTTTCCAATTCCTCGGAGGCCCTCTCTAGATCACATAGAACTTCCAGATCACCTTCCTGATGGGGGGGGGGTGGTCATCAAAGACCTGGTTAATCCCTCACTCAGTGTCAGCTTCCCATTTCCCCAGTAAATGCGCTTCATGCTAACTGTAGGACTGTTCTGGGATGGGCAGATTTCTCAATCTATGTTCAACTGAGGAAGCTGACCATAGCCATAGCCCTCTTGGATTCTTCCTCACATCTGAAGGTTATGACCCTCTACCCTAGGTCTGACCCTAAGGGAAGTTGGTAAGGCGTCCTGGTGTCTTTGACTCACCTCCTTTTCCACTCTAGTGGGATAGAAGGGCTGGGGTTTACCTCTTCCTATGGCACAAATTTCTCTACCTTCATATTTAAGCTCCCCTTGGCCATAGCTGACAGTAAAATTCTATTGTTTACAAATTGACCAGGTTTGCCTGTAATTTGTAAACAAGAAGCATTGAATGTTTTGGTTCTTCCCATCCCCTTGTTTTATTTTTATTTTTATTTTTATTTTTTTAATTTCAGAGCTTGGCTTTCAAACCCATGTTCCTGCTATAACATCAAAGAGTATATTTTTGTTTGTCTTTTCTGTAACAAGGTCAATAAATACAGATTGACATGTATACACGAGGAGAACACGAACATAGTAACTAAAGGCTGCTTTGATGCCCACTCAGGTATGTGAAATATCAGCATCTGGTTCCTATCTGCTCACACTGAGGCTTTAATCAACGATGACGTCGACAAAATTAGCATGCCCCTGGCATGTAATGCATGTGTTTAATAGATACTAGGTACTATTTTGGGGTTTCTACCCCCCCAAATAATACGCTCATTTTCAAGGTGAGGATGTATCTGTGCGTTGCACGAAACATCAAATTGCGCTCTGACCTTTGGCTGGTGTTATTGTCTAAATACCCAGTCCTAGGTACATTGAGAACCCACACTATGACTGGCATCCCTTGTTTCTGCTAGCTGTCCATTCAATCCACATTATGATATACGTCAGTCCTGTACTGGGGTGGGATAAGCATTGGTTCTTGCCCAAAGGAGACGAGCAAGGTGCTCAACTATTGTCGCCTCTGTGACCAAATGCCAAGGTGGCCCGAAATCATTTCATGGAAAAGTGACTGTAAGGCTGACTGTGGTTGCCAGGTAGACCAAGCATGGAAGGATTTTCTAGGAGGAACTGTGTGGGAAAAAGTCCAAGGTGTTGAGACAGAAAAGGAGGGGTGGTGCCCTGCCTGACACTTCACCATCTTTTTGAAGGTTGTTGCAGATACTTGGCAGTTGCCATGGTACCAAGGAGAATAGTGCTTGATGGGAAGTTTTCAATTTTGGTGATTCACTGGCTCTTCTGACTGACCCCCCAAATTTTACCTTATTTACATGTACCCTTCAAGGCCCGCTTTAAAAATATATATATATATATAGGCTGCTACGCACAGTTCTGTGTGTAGATCCATCAGACACGTGGCCTACCTTGGGAGCCAGCCAGTTGAAACTTCCCCTGGCACTGCTGGGTCTTGCACTGCCAGACCTAAAGACCCTAGGAATGCTTTGATTGGGCCACTGGACCTGAGGCCTCTGGAGCTCTTTGCACTGAGGCACCTACATCTGCTTCTGCCTCTGAGAGCCCCCTGGAGCTGATTGTCCTTGGGGTGCTAGACTGTGAGAGCGCCCCAGAGCCCCTCATGTACTGGACGCTGGACTTGATCCTGCCTCTGCAAGGTCCCAGCCTCTAGAGGCCAGGACCTGCTTCTACCCAGCACCCCAACTCCCATTGTGCCCTCCTGGACTCTCTCCTGTCTGGACTCCATCTTATCAATGTGACTTGTTGCTTTTGGCTTCTTTTTCAGAGGAGACTCCCACTGTTTCTGGTTCCTGTTCCTATGGGACCTGCTCCTATTTTGGTCGTCCCAATTCCTTCTTCCTTGCATCTTGCCTGGCATCCCCAAGTGTGTCTAGGATTCAGAGTTGTAACACTTTTCATGGCCACTTGGCCAGCAACCCCCCCAGCCACGAAGAGTCAGAGCTATACACTATTGGGCCTTCTCAGCTGGTGAGCAGCAGGCACCAGGAGTCCAATATTTGTTCAAGATGTTATACTCCTTTGTAAATCAGTCCTTATTTGTTCATTTTCCTCTGTCTGACCATTCTTTTTTTTGAGGGGGTGGTGGTGGAGAGAAAAGGACCATGAAATAAGAACAGACCATTTCAGTGTGAAGTAAAAACAGCAAGATTCCAGGAACCACAAGCAGCTTGGTTATGTGGCAGCCTTGGAACCGAGTGAGAGGTAAGGCTCAAGAACATGTGGGGAGGGGCTGGGGAGATGGCTCAGTGGTTAAAGCGTTTTCTGTTCAAGCATGAGCACCTGAGATCCCCAACCTCACACAAAAGCTAGAAGCTGTGGTGGGCTTCTGTAATCCCAGTGGAAATGGGAAAGTCTCCCAGGAGCCTGGAGGGAGTGCAGCAAAGCACAGCCGCAGTGGAATGAGAGAAAACCCTCCCTGCCTTGAAGGAGGTGGAAGACAAGGAACACTGACCAAGAAAGCTGTCCTCTGACCTCCACATGCTCACTGGGAAAAAAAAAAACATGGGTAAAATAGCTTTGTGAAAGGCTACTGAATCGGGATGTTATAAACTTTGTGAGCTGAGCCCAACATCAGCAATACTTTTTTTTTTTTAACTCTAAAAATTGTGGAGAGGGGCTGGAGGGATGACTTAGTGGTTAAGGCACTTGTCTGCAAAGCCAAAGGACTCAGGTTCAACTCTCTAGGACCCACGTAAGCTAGATGCACAAGGTTGCACATTCATCTGGAGTTTGCTTGCAGAGGCTGGAGGCCATGGCACACCCATTCTATCTGTCTGTCTCCTCTCTCTGACTCTCTCTTTCTCATAAATAAATGAATAAATAGCATGAATTTGTGGAGAATACATATAATATAAAAATTGCCATATTATCTCCTTTACTATGTGCAGTCCGGCAGAGTTAGATACATTTGCATTAATACCATCCATGTCCTGAATTCTTCATTTTGCTAAACAGGCTTTATACCTACCTCAACTCCCCGCATCCCCTCCTGCAGCGCCTGCAATCGCCATGCTATTTTCTTCTGTCTTTGTGGCGCTGACTCATCAAGGTACTTCATATAGCTGGAATCAGAGTTTGTTCTTTGTTACCGGCTTGTCACGCAATGCCTAATGTCCTCAAGGCTCATTCATGACGAAGCATGTCAGAATTGCCTTGCTTTTTGAGGATGGATACTATTTATATATGTGCACATCAGTTGCATCTCTCTTTTCTGTGTTAATGGATGTTCAAGTTACCTCCAAAGCAGCTTTATCTGTTGTGGATAATGCTGCTCTCCCCATGAACACACACGCGTATCTTCTAGATACCCTGCTTTCAGTCTCACTTGGTATATCCCCAGAAGTGGAACTGATGGATATCTGGTAATGTAGCTTCAAATTTGGAGGGTTTTTAAGTTTTCCTTGTGATTTCTTTTGTGATCTACTCATCGTTCAATGGTGCATGAATTTCCACAAATGTGTGAATCTTTTAGTTTTCCTTTTATTAGTTGCTAATTTTACCTTCTTGCTGTCTGAGAAGATGTTTTGTTTAATATCTACCTTTTCAACTCTGTTGAGGCTTAAGTGCTAGCCTATTACAGTGAGTGTTCCATGTGCATTTGGGAAAATGCATATTCTATGGCTATTGTGAGTTTTCTATACATGTCTGTTAAATCTAATTCCTTCATCAGGTTGCCCAAATCCTCTAATTCTGTGCACATCTTCTGTCTGGTTGTTTTACTCAATTTAAGACTAGGGTCCTGAAATCTCTTATCATAGAATTGGCCATTTCTCCTTTATTCTTGTCAACTTTTGTTTCATTTATTTCTGGTCTGCTATTAAATATGTAAATATTTATAATCATTATCTGAGCATATTGAAACTTAAAAAATATTTATTTATTTATTTATTTGAGAGAGAGAGGGAAAGAGAGAGAGAGGGAGGGAGGGGGAGAGAGAGAGAGAGAGAGAGAGAGAGAGAGAGAAAGAAAGAGAAAGACAGAGAGAATGGGTGCTCCAGGGCTTTCAGCCACTGCAAATGAACTCCAGATGTATGCGCCACCTTGTGCATCTGGCTTATGTGGGTCCTGGGGAATTGAACCTAGATCATTTGGTGTTGCAGGCAAGCACCTTAACTACTAAGCTATCTCTCCAGCCCAGAAACTTTTATTAATATAGAATGTCCTCCATTGATTCTTGAAATCTTTTAAAATTTAAAGTCTATTTGTTAGATGTTACTATATATAACATATAACCCTGGTCTCTGTGATTATTGACATGGAGTATCCTTTCACTTTCAGCTTATTTGTGTCTTTTGATCTAAAATGCTTCTTATGTAGACCAAACATAATTGGGTCATGTTGAAATCTGTTCTTCCATCTCAGTCTTTTAGTTGAAAAGTCCACTTACATTTGAAGTAATTACTGGCAAGGAAGCACTCCTGTCATTTTGATATTTGTTTGCTACATGACGTATCTCCCCTCCTCATTTCCTGCAGTACTCTTTTGTATTTAGCTGGCTTTGGGTGGTGAAATATTTTGTTCTCATAATGACTTCCTTTTGTGTGTATTCTATAATTATATTCTTTGTGTTTATTGTGGATCACATTTAACATATAAAATTATGATTATATTTTATACCAACCTAACTTCAATAACATACAATATGTCTACTCTGAGATGTAGTTGTAACTCAGTAGTAAAGCATTTGCCTAGCTTTTGAGGGAAGGTTTTGTCATATATAGGATTATTGGTTGACAGTGTTTTACTTTCACACTTTAAAAAATATATTTAATTATTTATATGAGAGAGAGAGAGAGAGAGGGAATCTGGGCACACCACAGCCTCCTGCCACTGCAAACAAACTCCAAACTCATGCACCACTTTGTGTATCTGGCTGTACATGGGTATTGGGGAATCAAAACCTGACCATCAGCCTTTGGCATCAAGTGCTTTTAACTGCTGAGCCATCTTCCCAGTTCTACATTTCACACTTTTCGTTTTGGTTTTTCGAGGTGGGGTCTCATTTTAGCCCAGACTGACCTGGAATTCACTCCTGGAATTCACTATGTAGTCTCTTAGGGTGGCCTCAAACTCATGGTAATTCTACCTCTGCCTCTTGGGTGCTGGAATTAAAGGCATGCGCCATCACGCCTGGCTTTCACACTTCTAATATATAATCTCATTGCCTCTAGACCCCTATGATGCTGCTGAAAAATCAGCACATCGTTTTATTGCAGACCACTTCTTTCTTGCTGCTTTCAGGATTTTACCTTTTGACAATTTGACTATTATATGTCTTGATGAAAGGTCTCTGAGTTTCTCACATAAACTTAAGAGTTTTTTGAGATTTCAAGATACTTATATTCCTGTCTTTCATCAAATTTGGGAAGGTTCTAGACATTAGACTTAAACAATCTCTCTGTCCATTGTTCTTTATCTCCTTTCTGGGACTCATACAACACATGTGCTGAACCGCCTTAAGGTGCTTCCCTGGTTCCTTATGTTCTGCTAACCTTCTTTATCTGTTTTCTTTCTGTTGCACAGACTCATTAATTTATATCATCCTATCTTCAAGTTTACTTGTTCTTTCTTCTGTCTCCTCGGATTTGCCTTTGAATCACCATAGCAATTTTTAAAAAATTTATTTCAGTGCTAGAATTTTTTTGTTTCCATTTGGATTTTTCTTTAAGAAAAGAATGTATATGTGGGGGTATATGTGTATGCTCGTGTATGTAGAGGTCAGAGGACAGCGTTGGGTATTGTTCCTCAGAAATACTGTCTACGTATTTTAAAAACACAGTCACTCACTGGTCTGGAGCTTGCCAGGTAGCCTGAGATTGGCTGGCCGCTGAACTCCAGGGATCCTCTCCAGTGCTGTGATTACAAGCACATGCCACCAAGCCCCATGCATTAAGTCGGTACCAAGGACAGAACTCAGGTCTTCAGTCTGGTAAGGCAAGCTATTTGAACTGAGCTCTCTTTCCAGCCTTCCATTAGATTTTTTTCTGTTTATGAATATTCCTCATTTTTTTCACACATTATTTTCTGACTTCTTACATGTCTTCACTTAATTTTCGGAACATCTTTAAGACTGTTTTAAGATTTTTTTTTTTCTTATTGGAGTGCCTTTTGGTCTTTCTTTTGGACAGTTTATATATGTTTTTTCCTTTGGATGGGGTATGCTTTCCTGTTTCTGTGTATGTGCTGTGGTTTTCTTGTTAATAAACGAAAATTTCAATCTATTACTTTGGTAGATCTGGAAGTCAGTTTTCTTCCTTTCCTATGATTTTCTGTTTTTTTAAATTTGTTTTTATTTTATTAATGATTATCTTTGTGATAATGATGAGCCTAAAATGTCAACTTGAGGTATTCCTAGACCTTTTCTGAGACTGAATCTTTACATGGATGTGTGAATGACTTTGTAATTTCTCATAAGTTATGCATTTGGTTTTAATTTATTTAAACTTAGCATACGAAATAGGTTTCATTATCCACACACATGTGTGTGCATGCACGCCCGCATGCACGTGTGTGTAACTTGCTTTTATTCACCTCCTCGCTGCCCTCCTCAGCTCTCTCCCTTCACTCTTGCTCATTGTCGTCCTTTCCCTCAACTATTTCCCCTTCTGCTTTCTTGAAATATTGAAATATGTGCATTTCAATCTTGATTCTGGATATGAAATAAAATGTGATTAGTTTAACCTTTTTCCTAGTGTCCTTGGTTGTTCCCTCTCCTGTTAGGTCTTTTCCCTCCACATTCACAGTCACTCTTCTATTTTCATGTTTC
Organism: Orientallactaga sibirica; assembly: GCA_036365145.1. NCBI lineage: Eukaryota > Metazoa > Chordata > Mammalia > Rodentia > Dipodidae > Orientallactaga > Orientallactaga sibirica. Next base: position 2,312,712 of record JAEOAD010000031.1, on the reverse strand, counting down.
ATATGAGTGTGTGTATGCGTGTGTGTGAATCTAGATTCCACATCTGAGAGGAGACATGTGATAGTCATCTTTAAGTCTGGCTTGATTTTGTATTCACCAGTCTATAACATCTGGCTTCTCAAGGGGGAAACGAGAACAGTTAAGGGAGGGAAAAACCACCAATAATTTCAATTCTTTGGTGGTTGGTTGCATTAACTGGAGAAGGAGGGACTTATAATTATGAAGATGTGCACAGGTAAAATTGGCTGTCCACCAAAGTGTCTGCACCTCTGTGTTCAGAATGAAGACCCCAATTTTTTGAAGACAGGGTCTCTATTACCTATCCTAGCTTCTGAAAGCTGTATACCAGCTGCTCCAGGAGCATGTGAATTCTGGGGCTGGAGGGTGGGAATGAGCAGTCCCTGCTGAGCCAAGAGCTGGAGTGGACTGAAGCCAACTGCGCAGTGTGAGGTTGGAGCCTTCCCCTGGAAGATACAAGTTACATCAGACAGTCTGTCAGTGTCATTGTTTGGGTGGAGACAGGCTCCTGATGCCTCCTCCTCCACCATCTTTCCAGAATTCAGAAAATGTATTTTGGTGCATTTTATCCATCAACTCTTGATTGCCATGAAGAGAGAAGTGATGTGAGATTGATAGGAACCTGGTCTGTATAAGGGCAAGCTCAACATTCTGGAAAGAGATCTCTCTCTCTCTATCACTTATCTTCTTGATAACTGATGTTTCATTCTGGCTTATATGAAATTTTACACAAATAGTTGTCTTCTGACATTGGAGAAATTTTACTTTTAAGTATGAAAGCAGTCTGAGATGGAAGACTTCATAATTAATTACCAAGAAATACTGCAAAAGTCCTTCAAAAAAATTTTTAAGAACCAATTTATTTTTATTTATTTATTTATTTATTAGAGACAGAGAAAGGGAGAGAGAGAGAAAAAGAGAATGAATGGGCATACCAGGGCCTCCAGCCACTGCAAACGAACTCCAGATGCATGTACCACCATGTGCACCTGGCCTCGAACTGGGGTCCTTGTGTTTCACAGGCAAGTGCTTAACCACTAACCCATCTCTCCAGACCCAAATGTCCTGTTTAAAAAAATAACAAAAGCTGTTAAATTTTCCAATAGGATGGTCTGTTTTTTTTTTTTTTTTTTTCAGACTGTGTGGTTTTCCTTCCTCTTTGCAGCTCTTATGTTTAAAATCCAATTCTGAATCCTTAAAAAAAAACAGTGTGCCAATTCCCTCAAATTACTTATGCATTTTTAAAAAGCAATTGCTTCCTCCTTGGCTGTGAAAATTAGCCAAGCCCCTGTGCTTGGTTCTTCTTCCCACCAACAGAGGCTCTTGGTGTCTGGAGAGCCCCTACCTTGTGTGTGTGTGTGTGTGTGTGTGTGTGTGTGTGTGTGTGTGACATACACACACCTTGAGCTCAGCCATTGTGGCTCATTAGCAGAAAAGAGAGAGAGAAGGTTTTGAGACTCAAGGTAGCTTTAAAAGCCTCATACCTTATAAAATCCAATTACTATTTAGAGTGAATGGTGATGTTAAATATAGTTGTTCCTCTATAAAAGGCATAAAAGCATCCCTTAATTGGAATTGAATGCAGACTCCAAGAAATGTGTCTTGATTAGAGAAGAAGGAAAAAAAACACACAAATGAGACTAGTTCTTTTAGTTTCTATAGTCTGTTGATGTATATTTATATGTTTATGTATATGAATATCTCTATATATCTATATATGAAAATGAGTCCTCACAAATATGCCTATGTATATTGCTTATATGGGCCAGACAAGGGATGCTTCTAATGGCGTTCTAATCAGCTGCTTTCTGATAAGCTTTAATCAGAGGAGAGGTGTTAACATGGCTCTGGATTTTGCATTTTGTGCTTCTATGAACATTAAGGTATCAAACCTCAGATCTGAATCTTATGGGCCCTCCGTGGAGCTGTGGAGGGGCAGGGGGATTCCTATGTAACAAAAGGCCTCAAATCCCTTTTATTGAAGAATGGTACAGTAAGCATTTTGTGTGGTCCATTTCCCAAGGCAGCCTTCCTCCTTCTTCCCTTCTTGTGCACGTTGGATGCTGTTTCCAAGAGCAGTAGCTTGAGAGTCAGCCCGTGTTGCTAAGTGGATTGCTTTTCTTGGGACGAACATCTTCCTGGCGATGTCATCTAATTTTAGGCTGCAGGAGGTGGAAATGAGGCAGCAGACTCAGGCGGGAAGCAGGTGTCAGAGAATCTTCTTCGCACTCGGAAATGCAGCTCAGGGTGGCAATGTGAGGATTTGTTGGCAGCAGGGAAGGTTAAGAAAGGCACATATCCCCACCCAGATAGGGTTTGGAGCTCAACAGAGCCCAGGCATGGGGCTGCATCCCAGGAAGTGACAAGACATTTCGGCCCAAATCCCAAAGGCCCAGGGAACCAGGCAGTCAGTCAATAAGTGTCTGCATTAGTAGGCAACAGGCAAATGAAAGCGGAATATGGGAGGGGCATGGCAGGGGAATTGGAGTGCTTTTTTAACTTCAATTTATTTTTATAAGTTTAAGTATTGAAGAGTCTGAATTGGAGACTACACTGGACATTTCTAATGAGTAGGACAAGGGTATCATGGAAACTTCTTGAAAGAGTATCTCTTTGTTAAGAAACTGCGCTGATATACTTGGAGGTGAGAAGCCACCTATAATTTGTTAGTCATATTGATTATAAGACTGATGAGGTGTCCACTGCACCAGGATGGTCACTAGTTTTTTTTCTTTTAGTGGATATTCCATGCATGTTTTCTAACATGATAGGTGAATATACTAATAATTTGTTTGATTTTTTTTTTTTTTGGAGCGAGACACAGAGAGAGACAGAGAGAGAGGGAAAAGGGCGCGCCAGCAGCCTCTCAGCTGCTGTGAAGGAAATCCATATGCATGCACCCCCTTGTGGTCAAGTGTGGCATTGCGCCCTTGTGTCACTATGCATCTGGCTAAACGTGGTACCTGGAGATTGGAACCGGGTTCTTAGGCTTAGGAGGCAGGCGCCTTAACCGCTAAGCCATCTTCCAGCCCCTGATTTTTTTTATTAAGTAGAAATTTGTATGGACACATCACATGTGAGTACTATCATTTCCCTCCTCCCTACCTCCATTCCATTGAGGACCCTCCTCAGTGGGATGGCTGGTATGGAAAATACTAGTGGGGTTTCTCCCTTCTGTTCCTTCTAGGGCTCTTTCTCCTTCCTCCCTAATCTCATCCATGGAACCACAATGTGTATTGAGAGGCTCGTGAAGATTCAGGCCTTCTTCCCCTCTTACACTCCTTCCCAAGCATCAGCATTCTTCAAAACATTATAAGTGGGACTGAAGAGATGGCTTAGTGCTTGCCTACAAAGCCAAAGGATCCACAACCCAGGTTCTATTCTCCAGTACCCCCGTAAAGCCAGATGCACAAAGTGGTGCATGCATCTGGAGTTTGTTTGCTGTGGCTGGAGGCCCTGGCATACCCATTCTCTCTGTCTGTCTGTCTCTGCTTGCAAATCAACAATTAAAATAAAATAAATAAATAAATAACCCAAAAACATCATATGTGGTAAAATAAGAAAAAGAGTAATATATTTTTTCTTTGTGAGACATTTATAAAAAAAAATCTGCCAGGTGTGGTGGTGCACACCTTTAATCCCAGCACTCAGGAGGCAGAGGTAGGAGGATTGTTGTGAGTTCAAGGCCACCCTGAGACTACATAGTGAATTCCAGGTCAGCCTGAGCTAGAGCGAGACCCTACCTGGAAAAACAAAACAAAACAAAAAAATCTGTGGTGGTTTAATTCAGGTGTCCCTTAAGTGTTCTGAATGCTAGTCTGCCCAGCTGATGGCAATTGAAAATTAAAGCCTCCTGGAGGCAGTGTATTGTTGGGGGTGGGCTTATGGGCACTATAGCCAGTGTCCCCTTGTCAGTCTTTGGCACACTCTCCTGTTGCTATTGTCCATCTTATGTTGGCCAGGGGGTGATGTCCACCCTCTCCTCATGCCTTTGTTTTCTCCTGCCATCATGGAGCTTCCTCTCGAGTCTGTAAGCCAAAATAAACACCCCCTCCCCCCAAAAGCTGCTCTAGGTTGGGTGATTTCTGGTCAGCAATGTAGACCTGACTGCAACAAAATCTTTCAGTGCATGTATGTGTATGCGTGTGTACATGTGTTCATGTATATGGGGGTGTACATGTATCTATGGGGATGTGTACATGTGTGCAAAGGCTGGAGAGCAACCTCAGATGGTCCTCAGTTGCCATTCCACCTTTTTTTGTTTGTTTGTTTTCTGAGGTAGGGTCTTACTCTGGTCCAGGCTGATCTGGAATTCATATGTAGTCTCAGGGTGGCCTCAAACTCAAACTCACAGTGATCCTCCCCTACCTCTGCCTCCAGAGTGCTGGGATTAAAGGCGTGAACCACCACACCTGGCTTCCATTTCACCTTTGTGATGCAAAAGATGCACTCTCACTGGCCTGGAACTTGCAACTAGGTTAGACTGACTGGCCCGCAAACACCAGCAGTCTACCTGTCTCCACCTTCCCAGCACTGGGATTACAAATGTGCATCACCATTCCTGGCTTTTTTCCATGGGTTCTGGGGATGGCATTCAGGATCTCATGCTTGTAAGCAAGCACATTACCAAATGAGCCATCTCCCCAGCTCTCTTCTGGTTCTTTAATTGCCTAATAAAATAATACCAGTTCATTTAATAGGTTTAGAAATGATGGACAAGTGAGAAAAATAATGTTTACTTGTAACTCCACTCTTATGATCAGTGTGAAAACATGAGTCTGGAACCCTTGCAGCCGGAGTTCTAACCCTCAGAACCATCCAATCCTTAGACTTCACATGGATTCACTTAGAGTCAAATGAAGCGTCTTTGTGTGTGGGCATGGCGTGGGCATCTCTTTCAAACTGGAGGATCAACTCTTGAGTCAAAGAAGAGTTCATTGCCCTCTTGGACTCAACTACTTGTCAAGGAGAACTCATGTACACTGGCAGTGAATTCCTTAACACATCCCAAACTAAACTATCAAGTTTTCTTCCTAAGCATGTTCTTCTTCTACTAAGTACCTCACTTAACACATTCACGAGCCATCCAGTTACACAAACCAAGTATGAGCTGCCATGTCTCACGCTGCCCTCATCCCCGTGACAATCATGGGCAGCCTCACTTCCTTATTATCTCTCCAGTGCCCATTTCTTTCCATTTCTTTCCATTTCCATCGCATGGAGAGATTCCACTAGACAGTCTTGTGACTGGTTTAGCCAACCCACCCCAACTAAACACGAAGCCATGGTATACCCTGTTGCCAGAACGTTTTGTCAATGCAAATTCCATCCACACCATCCTCATCCTCATGTCATAACATAATCTTCCAGAGACTCCACTTTTCTTGGAGGAGCGTGAAGTGCCACAACACACAGCCTTTGAGCCCCCACCATGATCTAACCCATTTCTGTCTCATACTGCACCTCTCCTTTTTCTTTGTTGCATTTTTTTCCCTCTAGCCTGCAAAATCTTTTAACCTTATTAATTGCATCTCTTTTTCATATTAAATTATAACCTCCCTACATATACATAATATACCTGATAATAATACCCTCTCACCTCCCCCCCCCTTGGTCCTCTCTAGCGGTGTCTTTTTATGTCAGTTTTTAAAATTTTTTTTAAAATATTTAATTAATTAATTAATTTATTTATTGGAGAGAGAGAATAGGTAAGTCAGAGCCTCCGGCCACAGTAAATGAACTTCAGACACATGTGCCATCCTGTGCATCTGGCTTACATGGGTACTGGGGAATCGAACCTGTCCTTAGGCTTCACAGGCAAGTGCCTTAACCACTAAGCCATCTCTCCAGCCTTTAGGTCAGTTTTTGATCTGCGTGATGGTTAAATCTGTCTTGTCTTCATAAGAGTACTTTCCTCATCCCAAGATTATACTCACATTTCCTTATATTTTTCATGTAACTTTGATGTTTATATGTGACTGATTATACTACATGTATGTGCTTGTTTATGTGATGCGTGTGTGTATGGGTGTGAGTATCCCATGGTGTTGTGTGGAGGTCAGAGGACAAGCTTAGCTGTTGGTCCTCTCCTTCAACCTTGGTTGAGACGGGGTCTTTCTTTCTTATTACTTTGCTTCTGGGAAGGCTAGATTACCCAGCTCAGGAGCTCTGGGATTGCCATTGCTTTCGGTTTGTTGGGATTACAGACATATGTGCTACTTCAGTGTCCAGCTTTACATGGGTGAGATTTGAACTCTGGTTAGCAGGCTTTCAGAGCAAAGCATTTTTAACCATGGAGTTACTTTTTTTTTTTTCTAGCCCTACTCTGTTTAGTTTTGTGAATGGTGCAAAACAAGGCGAATCTGTATTTTTCCAAATAAATGGAAACTTTTTCTATATGGAATTTTCTATTTCGTCTTTCCTCTCTGTTCCTCTCACTCTCCACAAAATAGCATGAACTCAGTTCCCTTATGACTGTGTGTCTGGAGTCATGATTTTGCTTACCTGATCATTTTGCTTTTCTCTGCTAACATCACTCACTTCTATAGATTTATAATATATCTTCAATTCTAAAAGAGATGATCCTGCCAATTGTGCTTGATTTAAGTCTATGCATCACTCATGTCTACAGGTATCCATAGGGTCCACATCTGCCAGTGAAACCAATGAAAGGTTGAAAAGATTTTTTAGAATTGGCAGGGCTAGGGATGTGGGTTGGGTGGCAGAGTGCTTACCCAGCATGCAGGAGGCTCTGGGTTTAACCCCTAGTTCCCTATCTGAGGGGCACAGACTGAATTTAGGGAAGGCTAACCTCTAGAACTTTCCTCTCCATAGGCAGGCAAACTGCTTCTAGGAGCAAAGCTGGGGAAATAGAACTAACTTCCATCAAGGAGTGGGCTGGCTGCCTCTAGCAGCAGCCTGGGGTGAAAAGAAAATGAAAAGAAGTTTAGTTTAAGCCATTACTAAACCCCTTGTATCTGCTGTTACTGCTGCTCTGCTATTCTGGTGGCTATGGCTTCCAATGCATACAGGTACTCACTGGCATTTTTATTGAACAGCCCCAAACCAGTAATACATGAACAAGTAGTACATTGCATGAGTAAAGAGTACAGAACTTTTGACTTTGGATAATCCTTAAATATTTGTTAAAGGAAAGGATTTATGGGTGTGACCTGCTGGACTCTACTGATCCAGAACACACACACACACACATATACACACACACACACACTCTGATCACAAAAGCCATCACATTAAACCCACCAGTTGCTTTCAACAGATCTGTGGACCCATAGTTACTGACCCTGTTATCTTCAATGCTATGGTCAGCTCTTCTTATGCATATATGTTTGCTCTGAGTTGAGAGTCCAACCAGGTCACTGAGGAAAAAAGCATAGCTTAAGATCAGTCAGCATCTCTAAACATTGCTTGTCAATATTGGGCATCTGTGCTGTTCGGGTCAAAGGTACAGCAAGGCAGAGGAAACCTAGTCAGTCACATTGCTTTAAGTGGGCGGATTACATAGTTGTAAGATTAACTTTTTTTAGGGTGAGTTATAAGTAAGGAATTTAGCATCGCACAGCAGTAATCCCATAAAAGTTATATGTAAGGCCCATAAAAATATTCCTGCAGTTTTTTTTTTTTTTTACCATAGTTCATTCCCACATTTCATTCTTGTAGTTCATTCCCACAGTTTGTTCTTAAGGTTCATCTCCACACCCAGCAGTACATAAACCAGGCATGGAATTGAACGCCCGGAATCCCAGCACTGAGGAGGTGGAGGCAGGAGGACCAGAAGTTCAATTTGAGGCCAGCATGGGCTACATGAGATCTTGTATCAAAAAAAAAAAAGACATCTGTATTGAACATGTACTGACTTCTCATCTTATCCTCTTCCCCAGCAACGTAGGACAGCACCATTCACATAGCACCTGTGCAGTAGTTGACATCATAAATAATATAGAAGTGATTTTCAAATATATGGGAAATTTACATGCTTTCTATACAGTGAATTTGTTTCCCCTAAAATTGTGAGCATTCGTGGATTTTGGTATCCATGGGCAGTATTGGAAGCAAATCCTAGCAGATACTGGGGGCCAACTGTGCTTTTTAAAATTCTATTATGAATTTTCAGTTTCTATAGACACGTAGAGAATTGTCAAATAACTGTCAAATTCTATGATATAGTCAGTGGTGCTTTCATTTGGATTGAACTGAGCTTGGGGACTAATCTGGGAGATAAGCTAATTAATAATGAATCTGGGAGATACGCAGCCACCTTTAGAATGTTTCTTCCTCTTCAAACACATGCAGTAAAGATTTGTCGCCTTCATGGAAGTCTTGCAGGATTCTCATTCAGCTTCAGTTTTGAGTATTTATACTCCTGAGTAGTTCTACTTCTGTTGCTTTTGAGGAGGCAGTCTGTTATATCTCCAATTTAATTATGGCTTATACATGAAACCGAACTGAATTTTTGTTTATCATGTGCTATTAGTCTAATATTTGTTAGTTTATCACCGACGTTGTTAGTTTATAACTGTGTTAGTATGCAGTGTGCTGCTATAACAGAATACCATAATATGGGAAGCTTATAAATAGAAACGTACTTGCTCACATTTATATGTTTGAATTGGCTCTCGGTGCCAATGGAACTTTCTTGCTGCACCATCGCGTGTCAAAAAAAGGCAAAGAGACAGCGCCCACTCCTGCAAGCCCCTTTATTAAGGTATCAAACCTACACACGGGAACAAAGCCTTCACAGCCTAATCACTGAATGTCTCCATCTCCAAATACCATCACATTTCCACATCAGTTTGGGAAGGGACAAACCTTTCAACCATAGCCATCACTTCTCCTTGACTTGTTTTAGACAACTTTCCACAGTGCTTCACCAGTAATCCAGAGAACCCCGATGCAAATTGAAAAGCAGGTCTGACCGAAGCCAAGCAGGTAATCAGGCTGGATGTGATTCTGAGCCTCTGTCTTGTCCCTTGTCACAGGGAAGGCGATACTGGCAGGGGTCTTTGCTCTCAGCCAGCATTCCAGCCTTTAGCCTGCTGAGAAGAGCTGGGAGCGATTCTGATTCTAGTTACAGTGAGAATTTCCTTGAAGCCTTGTGGGTTGCGTGAGGCTGCAGTTCATAGCAGGCCCCCTCCCTGTTCCAGGCTTACCTCTTCCTCTGAGAGGTACAGGGGCTATTTCTGGCCACCCCAGCAAGCGTCCAGCTGGGTCTGTCTTCTCTAACTTTTCCAAAGCTCCATAGGCCACGAGCAAAGCTGGATTTTGGCTTTAGGATTTAGATGACAGGACCAGGCTCTGACTGGATGGGGCAGGAAGAGGGGGAGCCACCAGGGCTGTGAAATTGTTGCCAGCATCAGGCCAGCTGTGGTTCATCAGCTGGAAAGCTAACTGGAGCCTCCCTGGGGGCTGAGCCCTGGAGTGCTATGGAACAGAGGCGGTGCCAGCTCCTGGCAGGCAGTCAGATGGCAATAAGACCCAGCTTGCTCCTGCAGGGCCCCCACACCTGGTGCTGGGACTTGTCAAAGGATGATGGGAGGCCACAGCTGGAAGGATCTTCAGTGACCACATGGCCAGTGGGTTTCAAACCCCTTAGCACCAGTGAGAACTTTTTTTTTCCAAATGAAATTGCAAGCAGAAAAAAAAAAAAAAAAAAAGAGAGAACTTTTAGTGGCTTTTTGCTCAAAGCCTCCTCGATCCTTGACGGCTCTGGAGTAGCCTGAGGCATGCTCATCTTTTGACCTACCTACCAGCTGTATAGTGGGAGGCTGAGCACTAAGGGTGGGATTCATGCCTATAGGGAAGGTCAGACTCCACAGCTCGGGCTCTCTGACTTCCAGTGTGGTCCAGAGGACCAGAGCCACGAAGGAAAGGGTCTAGGAGAACTTCCCGAATGTCCTGAGGTAGTCCAGAGAACCCCCTATCTGGAGCTTCTGGGCAATAGGAGGAAAGAAGTGAGGTCCTTTCTGCAGAAAGTGACCGCTTGGGAGCTTCAAGCCAAGACCCGGAGGTAACTGTGAGCTCATGGAGCCAGGAGGCCTGTGTGTGCCTGTGTGCATCCATACAAAGAGTAGGAGTGAGGCTGTTGAGGTCAGGGCTCTGGGTCATGCTGTTGGAAGAGGAGAGCAACAGGCTTCTTCTGAGTCTGATGGAAAGTCTGAGGAGACAAGTGACAGATGGATGATCTCAAGTGGTTGAACTGAGTTCCCTTGTCCCTCTCAAGGAGAATCTAGCAGAATGCAATTCCACTCACCAAGCAAGGAGAAAGGGACAAGAGCTATCCCCTGGCTGATGGGGGCCATGTTTCTGGAATGTTCTCAGCTTTGCCTCACAGAAAAGGGACGAGTATGCAGGAGTCTAGACATCATGCAACACTCCAGCCTTGCACTAACAGTACTAGTGTTCAGGTTTTACCCAACTTCACGAGTTCCTAGACTTCAGCTCAGCTGTGCACCTCTGTGGGCCTTCGACTTACTGCCAACCTGCAGTACGTCACAGCCAGGGCTTTGCCTAGCTGCAAACAGGCTCATTCCAGCTGGATTATTCCGATTTGCACTGGATCCATTCTTAGCTTTACCAACCCACTGACGTGTACCGCATAGCATGGGCTTTATGTAGCTGAAGGTCTGCAAGGGTTTTCTTTTTTTTCCTTGCTTCCGCTTCTTCAGATGAAACTTGCATCATCCAATCTGGCATCTCTTTTCACTTTTGCCTGGTGTGAGTCCTAGAAACATTCTTCAAGGGTTACATAGTGTTTCTCCAGGTTGTAACATAGGGGCCCTGTGTGTAAGATGGACTTGACACAGCACATCCTCGCTTTCACTATTAAACCATTTTAGGCTTTTATCAGTAGTACAGCTATTTCCACACTACCCCGGTTGCATCTACTGAGCTGATAGAGAGTGGTGCTCTAAGCCTGGGTTCTTGCACAGCCTGAACTGACTCGTGCTGTGCGAGTTGAGGGTAAGAAACAACCTTTCTGAGAGTCAATTTCATTGTCTGGGAATGAGGTGGCAGAGAAAGTTCCTGCAAGATGCTCTGAAGCGTACAGTTGAGCTTGGCTGTTGAGGGTAACGTGAGCTTCAGGATGGACAGAATATGGGGACCCACAGGATGCTGGGCTAGAACTGAGAACATAATGGGGAGAAAAAATGAAAAGGTGTCTAACTTTTAGGAAAAACAACCGAATGAATTCTTGCAGCTTTCCTATTAGGAGACAAACTGAGGACAAATGGGGCAGAGGGACCCAGGGAACAGGGATAAAAGGAGGTCCGAACAGGCAAGCTTAGCAGCACCTCACCTGCCAGGGCTTCCTTCGAGTAGTGATCTCTGCTTTGTCAGCAGGGCTCCGGCAACCTGTCCCCAGCATCTCTCCCTCTTCCTAGACAGTCTCTGGAATTTGCCCTCCTTGTGTGTCACACAATTGCTGCCCTGAGAGCTCAGGGCTCAGAGCTAGATACAAGGCTTAGGAGCCAGGGGCTACGTGGGAATCAGGTGTCACTCACTGTACAGTGTTTGGGTCCCACTACAGTTTGATAAGCTTATAGGACAGCATGGGCTGGCATTTGATGGTGATGCCTGGAAGTGGGTTACCCAAGGCTTCCTCTCTGACTGTGCAGCAACTTGCAATGAAGATGCTGTGAAGTAGTTTAAGTGGAGAGAGAAAGAGAGAAAAAGGACAAAGAAAGTGAAGAGAGAAGATAGATTATTAAACCCTGACAAGTCCTCACAAGTTCTATTATCCAATTCCTTAAGCCTTAAAAAAAAAACACGCATGCTCAGGTGGTCATCTCAGTGTCAACAGGGGACTCTGCGATACCACAGCTTCACAAGAACTCCAGAGTTGAGGCTGTCTAAAACTACTGCCCACTGTATTCAGACTGGTGACGACCATGATGGTTACCTCTCTGTGAGTTCTCATCCTGAAGGAGCAATGGGCTGATGTGCTCTCCAGCCATCTTCAGTGCAGCCGTGAAATGCAGATAACTTGATCGTCTCTATGCGCCAGAAAAGGAAATCGATCCAGCGAGCCACAAAGACTTACTCCCAGCCATTCAGGACCCTGCCAAACAGCTCTGCCTCCCAAACACAGCAGGGAAGAAAGGTGCCCACGCGACGCCGTGCCCATTTTCTTCAGAACACGGTCCATCTTCTCTTCTTTGGCATTATAACACAAACACAGTGTTGGGTTTCCTCCTTACCTTGGACCTGCACTCAGCACCGGCAGGGGACCCACAGCCTACCTTCCATCCTTTCCCTTCTTTGTTCCTTCTCCTATTGCTTTTCTCCTTTCATTATCTCCGCTCAGTTCTTAACCCTTCAGTGAGGCCCTTCTGAGGCTACAAGCCACTTTTGTGCGTTAGGCACTTGGACTGAGCTCAAGTTATGGGGGAAAAAGCCCGACCATGATGCTCTGCATCTTCGCTTTTGGTGCCCTGGTCCACATTTCTGTTTATAATGAGCCTCTGCCTTTTGTCTCCATGGAGGACTTAATTGCGTCTTATGCTGGAAAGAATGCCAGTGTACTTTGCTGAAACCATGCAAAATCATCCAAGAAAGATCTGCTAATTTCTTCCAAACTATCATTTATTTATTTGCCTAATTTTCCCTTTCATGATGGTGAAAGGGTAGAGAGGGGGAACAAGAGGGAGAGTTTGTTAACTCAGATTTATTTACCATTTCCAGGACCTCTCAAGCCCTCCCTCAAGCCTTAGAAATTCCTATAGAACATTGCGCTTAGCTTAGCTATTCATCTCCCTTTCATTGTAAACCTAGATTCTTCTCTTAGAATATCTGCATCAAGCCTGGGGCCAGGGGAAGAACAAGTTCAGGCCAGAATATGCTGACTAGGAATCAGGGGCCGAGGGAAGTAGGGGCTCAGGGCTGAATCCCCAGGGAACAGAGCTGCCTTGCTACCCTGGGCCAGGTCCTTACAGGAGCCTAGGGGAATGTCTTAGTTTCTTTCAAAAGCAGAAGGAAGAAAATAATGACAAACTCAGTTTGGACTTGCCTTTGCATCAATGCAAGTGTAAACGTCATGCTTTGGATTGTTTCATGGGAGAAGGGGCCTTGAAGACAGAGGCACCAAAGCCCCCTAGTTGTAATGCCCCCACTCATGTCATTTCTCCCATTGCTTTCTCCACTCTCCCTTCCTCCTTCCCTCTTCTAGGTGTCCCTCTCTGTGTTTCCCGCTTTTCTATCTTCTTTCTTTCCTTCTTCTCCCTCTTCTTCCTTTCTTCCCTCCCTCTTTCTCTCTCTCTTTCTTTTTTCTCTCTTTCCTTGATATAAGTCCGTATTTGGTTTCTGGATAGGCAGTGTTAACCTTTCTAACTAGATGGGCAGTTGGTTGACCTCAGACAGGCACCTGCATCGTACTGCTATTGAACCTTGTGTCTTGTAGCATTGATATTTGTTACGGTTTAGATGTAAAATGTCCCTCATGGGTTTCAGCACTTGGTTTCCAGGTGGTGAAGCTGTTTCAGGAGTTTGTAGGGGCAGAGCTGGAGGAAGTGAGATTCTGGGGAGGGCGGTGAGGTTTATAGCTTCACTTCCTGTCCTCTCTTTGTATTTTCTGGCCTGCGGAAATGTAGAGTCCCAGCCAGCCACACACTGCCACAACCATGAGTGGCACAGTGCCTTCCCCTCCATGAGGTACTGTCTCCTCAAAACATGAGCCAGAATGAATCCTTCCTTCCTTAAGTTGCTTGTCAAGTACTTGGTCACAATGAGCAGAGCAACTAATACAGGATTGAATGAATCTGTTGCTCCTACCCTAACCAAAACAAAGCCTTAAAAAAAAATCACCAAGTCATACAACAGAAAGGAAATGTAAAATAAAGTATCATCGTTAAAAGTTAATATATATTTGCAACTGCTTTCATTATACATGACTATAATTATATTATGTAGTATAATTATATACAACATATAATGTTGCCTTGAATGAAAGCAGTTGGCAGATGAAAGGGAGGGAGAGGTTAGAGAAGGGTAGGAAGCCAAGCAAGCAGAGTTATCCTCATGGAAGGGCAGTTCCCACCCTTCTCCCTGGTCATCTGGGACCTCGTAAGACCTGGGCTTTCTACAACTGCTGCTGAAAAACATTGATTTAGCCCAGCCTTGACCTTGTGTATGAGGCAAGACTCAGGTGTGCAGAAAGCTGGGGGTCTAATCCAATCCTCAGGGCTTGGTATTGGCAGAGCCCATCCTGGCCCTCAAGGCTCCTTGTCAACCTTCAGTTTCTTGGCCTGGCCTGCACTTGAGAAACCTTTAGTTTGGTTGGCCATAAGGATTCATTGATGCCTGCTCAGCAACCACAGGCTGATGCATGGTAAGGTATTTAGGGCAGGGGAAATGCTAGACAGCCAAAATTATACTCTTGAAAAATCCTTACCACCGCACTACAAATGGGCCATCTGCACACACAGAGGCAAGGAGCTATCCATGACTTCCTCTCTTAGGAAGACATCAGGGAAGTGCCCTGGCCTTTCCCCTCTCCTAGCTTCTTCCTTCCTCCCCTTCTTCCTTCCTTTCCTGGTTCTCCCTGGCAGAGCTTGCTCCTGGCAGGTTTGGTCCCTGTGAAGCATACTAAACCCCCTCCCCCCACCCAACATGGAATGATGAGCCAATAAAGCTTTTAGAGCCCTTGAAGAATGTTTTCAATTACACCTCACATGACTCGGCTCTGCTCTTTCAGAGTTCTGAGTTAGCAGGCGGAAGGCAGTGGCCAGAGCCATAAGCCCATGTCAGCAGTGCCAGCAAAAGGAAACTTGGTCATGAATATACAACATGTCATTTTAGAAGTTTCATTACATAGTTAAGAGCCAAAAGAAAAAAAAAAACGTAAATTTTTACCATGCAAAGGAGCATTATACAGTGTGTTTACATATAATATCATATGTGTGTATAGTTTTATATACATTTATACTCACATATAAACATACACACATATATGTGTACATATATAAGTACACACATACATACATACATACATAACTTTTATCTTATAAACTCTGAATTTATAGAGGTAGTAGTGTATTTAAGGTTTTGTCACCCACTTTCCATTTTTCCTATCATTTTTACTTGCTGTCAACATCTTTCTGTTATTAAATTTTCTATACCACATTATAATCCCTGCAAAGTAAAATGTAGTGAATTTGATATCTTCACATTGCAAATTATTTAGTTGATTTCCAATAGCTTTTCTATCTTGAAGGTATAAGAACAATTTGCAGAGCGTTTTATATTTGATTTTTGTCTTTGTGGCAAAATTTGAAAGGGTGGGAGCCCTTTCTATTCTCTGCTTAGTTTTCCCTCTATCCCCTTTTTAAAGAAGGGAGCTCAGGACCTAGGGACTCTTTTGTCACAGGGTCTCTGAAGAGGTGCTTTCTTCCTGGCCTTTGTCTGAGTAAATCTCAGTTTAGTGAGGGGATTATGCAAAGAACAAAGTTTCTTTGTCAGGGAGTGGAGTTTGTGGTCATGAGAAGGGGGGAGAGAGTGAAAGGATGGAGTCTGTAGCTGACAGTGCCCTGGGGAGTGGGGAGTGGGGAGTGGCAGGACCTCCCTGGGACCTGCTGCTGAGGGTTGACCTTGGGCACTGGGTATCCAGCCTTAGAAATATTTTCATCTGAGGCCAGGCTCAGAAGCGAGGGGGCACTGCCTCCAGGAGATTGTGCCTGGTGTGCGCCAGATCCAGCTGGAATGTCAGCTTTCTTGGATCTGTCGTCAAGAGACCTCAGGAAAAGAGAAGAGTCTTCAGAAAGGGCAAAAACAAAATTCCTAACTCCCTGGCAGGGTTGATGGGATTGCTATTATATTTAACCTGACATCATAAGATGCATATGTAGTGAAATGGTTACTATAGCAGAATGAGTTGACATCCATCATTTCACAGAGTTACTGAGGTTTTTTTTTTTTTTTTTTTTTACCTCCTGTGGCAAGAGCACTATCTATTCCTTTAGCAAAACGTCCAGATATGATGCATTACTATTAGTTAAAGTCTTCGTGTTGGACAAGAAATCTTTTAATTTTTTCATTCTACTTTGGATTCTTTGATTGAGACATGCCTATTTTAAAAGGCCTTTAAAATTACTGTCAGATTATTCTGAGTCTATTTTTCTTACCCATTAATGCAACTCAGCAAGGTTCATATTCTAGGGAGCGATTCTTGGTCCACATCAAGACTGGAAACCTGGTCTCCGTGTGTTGGCAGTGTATCAGTTATTTGTTCATGGCTGTTGAGAAACAACAGCTTAGGGAAGGATAAGGCTTCTTTTCAGCCTCTGGTTTCGAGGGGAAGTCCTTCCCAGTGGAGAAAACATGGCAGGAGCAGGAAGTTGGTGTCACATCATCACACCAGCCAGAAGGAAGTCGAGAGATGAAAGCTCAGCTAGATTTCTACTGTGAATACAGTCCAGCAACCCACACAACTCATCTAATCTAGAAAATCCCTCACACATGACCAGAGATTTGTTTCCATGATGATTCTAAGTCTTGACAAATTGAAACCAGAGATCAGCCATCACAGCAAGGGATAAAATTTCCTTTTTCATGTGTATACGTGTGCATGTGTATATGCATGTTTGTGTGTGTGTGTGTGTGTGTGTGTGTGTGTGTGTGTGTGTGTGTGTGGGGGAGAGGCTAGAGGCTGACACACATGTGCAGGTATGCATGCATGTTTGGCGTATAGAGGGTAGAGGTTGACGCTGGGTGCCTTCCTTAATTTGCTGTCCACATTATGTTTGGAGACAAGGTCTCTTGCTGCACCTAGCGCTCAGTGATTCAGCTAGACTAGCTAGCCAGCAAGACCTAGAAGTCCTCCCATCTCCATGTTCCCAGTGCTGAGATTACAGGCGTGTACCACAGCATGTGGCTTTTATATGGGTGAGGATCCCTACTCGGGTCCTCCTGCTCACATGGCGAGCACCTTACTTTCTGATCCACCTATCTAGCCTAGTCTCCTAAACTAAGTGCTGGTTTGGCTTTGAAGAGGAATTGCTTGAAATTCTCTCTCAACTGAAGGTCCTTGGGAACACAGAGCTACACAGAAAATGATTTCAGTGACTCTTTCCAATGATTCTAAGGTTGTAGCTGTCCTAGACACACGAGAAAGAAGTTAAGTCTCTGTTTGAAAGGTTTACTTTGGGTTTCATTCTTCTCTGGAAGGGATCCTGGTTGGGGGAAGGCTGCTAGCTGCTAGCTCTTACTGTCAGTGGCCTGGGCTCCACCTTCTGGAAGATTCTTTCACCTTTTTTTTCCTTGTCCATATGATCAGTGGGCATGGAAGCTGCGAACTTCAGAGAGCTAAATGCCATTTGCTTCCAGCTGAGCCTGTGAAACTTGAAGCCCAAGTTTTGTATCTTGAACAGTATGTTCAATTTTAGTGTCTACAGCCATTTTCAGTTCCCTTTTAAATTTGGAAATCTTCTGATTTCTTTGCTTTGATCAGTACTACATACTAAGTACCCACCCTACTATAGTTTAGGTTTTGATTGGCTCTTACAGGCCCATGTACTGAAAGCTCGGTCCTCAGTGGGGTACTAAGTTGAGAAGCTGGAATCTTTTGAAGGTGGGGCCCACTGGGAGGACATTAGGTCACAGGGCGTGTGTCCTGAAGGGCTGCTGTGGGAGCTGGCCTTTTCCTCTTCCTTGCTGCTTCCTGGCTGATGAGCAGTTTTCCTTTGCCATGTGCTTCCACCATAGTCCTTCCCCCAGCCCGTCAATCAATCCAAAACTGTGAGTCAAAAACACAGTTTTATCTCTGTAAGCTATTCACTAATCAATTAAATAATTTAAAAGTTAATGACTTCAGGTGTTTGGTAGAGTGACCACTGACTGACAATACACTTTCTTTCCCGGTTGCTTTGCTTGCCTGCCCTGTATTACTCCATTAATGTAGGTAGCCACCTCCAGTTTCTCGAGAGAACACCGGAGGAGGACACACCTTCACTGTAGTTACTGCCCATTGTCACTGCCCACTCCACCTCCAGAGAATCTGCATGGTGTATTTGCTACTGAAAACCTTTTTGAATCCCATCTTGCACTACTTGGGATCTAGAACAGTTAGCCTCGTCTTCCTCATGCTTACAGATATCTGAAATATTTCTGGCTTCTTTTTATTTCTGCTTAGAAATCAGCCACTGCTTTCTTGAGGGCAGCTCGGCCTTGTAATGACTTGATGAACTCAGAAAGTAGTAACTTTGTTTTCTGCCACGTTCTCTTTCCTCCAGGACAGCCGGCACAAGCTCTCCCTTGTATCACTTCAGATGCAGGCTTTCTGAGCGCCCGTCCTCCTGGCCTCCAACCCTGACTGCCATTGCTACTGCCTGCTGAGGCCGATTCCCTTTTGTGTTGGTCAGACAGGGCAGAGGTTATAACAGACAGTGTCACTTCCCAAAGGCTCCTACAGTGAAGTGCTCTTTGCTCCCCCTCCCCTGAAGTTCCATGTGCCTTTTAAAATTTTTATTTTTTAGAGAGAGAGAGAGTAAGAGAGAAAGAGAAAGAGAATTGGCGCACTAGTGCCTCAGCCACTGCAATCGAACTCCAGATGTTTGTGCCACCTTGTGGGCATGTGCAACCTGTGCTTGCCTCACCTTTGTGAGTCTGGCTTGGGATCTGGAGAGTCGAACATGGGTCCTTAGGTTTCACAGGCAAGCGCCTTAACCGCTAAGCCATCTCTCCAGCCCCATGTGGCTTTTCATGTTTAGGAGGAGTTCCAGGGTCTCCAGGGTGGCTCCTTCTCCAATGGTGACTCTAGGATCAGTTTATTCTACCAAGTGGGAACACCATCAGCACGTGGCCCCCAAAAGACAGAGGAAGGCTCTGCTGCTGTTGTCTTTAAATAGGATTAGGACCCAGTGTGGCTTGCATCCTCTCCACCCATCCTTTACTGTCTTAAGCATGGCCTATCTAGATACAAGACAGCTTGGAAGAATAGTCTCTTTAATAGAGTGCAAAATTGGTCAAACTTGAGTGTGCCTAGAGCCTAGTGTAATGCCTGACATGAAACAGATGCGCAGTGAATTGCATGTGGGATTTCAAATCTCTATGTATCTTTTTCCTTATTATTACTATTTTTGTGTCCTGTTTAAGAATTACTTTTTACTTAAAACTTATTTCAGCATATTTTATTTTTATGTTGAAATGTTTTATTTTTCTAAAGTTTATTTGAAAAGTATGTGAACTTGGAGCAATTTACATTTCTTCATTTCCAAATAGTTTAATCAATTGCCCCAAGACTGTACTTAATATATTGTTTTTAGTTCTTCATGCTTGGGTGAAATGTTTTGGTTGCACTAAATTCTTCATTCATAGCAGAATGCATCATAGCAGTTCTTTCACATTTTCTGCACTCTCTGAAGAGTGACTGTGTATGGGTCTACTCTCTATACTTAGAAGCAGAGACTGATGCTAGGTGCAGCCTGCACTCTCCTAGGACCTGAGATAAACAGCCTGGCATTCACTGCCGAGTGACTGACTGGAGAATGACTGACCTCATGGACCTTGACTTGTCTTGGCTTTGGACCATTCAGCTGGAATATTCTGACTTTTTCTGTAAACATGTAGGGGCAAGGAAAAACTTCCTTTTGGACCGGGACATCAGTGGATCAAAGGCTTGCTACACAATATGAGTACCTGCGTTCAGATTCTCAGAACCCACAAAAAAGCTAGACCCTGGGCTGGAGTGATGGCTTAGTGGTTAAGGCGTTTGCCTGCAAAGGCTAAGAACTCATGTTCAACTCTCTAGGTCCCACATAAGCCAGAAACATATGATGCAAGTATGCAATGTCACACATATGCACAAGGGGTTACACATGTCTGGAGTTTGGTTGCAGTGGCTGGAGATCCTGGCATGCCAATGCTTTCTCTTTCTTTCTCTCTGTCACATGAAAAAAAAAAAAAAAAACCCAGTCTGTTGGGCTTGCCTCCAAAGAAAAAAAAAAAAAACAAAGAAAGAAAGGAAAGAAAATAAAAGAAAAGCTAGACCCTGTCTAAGGTGCCTAAGGTCAAGAGAGATAGAAGCAGAGACAGGAAAATTTCCTGGTGAGCACAGAGGTGAAAAACAGACAACCCTTTCTCAAACATGGTGGAAGGTGAGGACTGAAACCTGCAGCTGTCCTCTGAACTGCACTTGTGCTGTGGCATGCATTCGCCTGCACTTGAGTCCATGAACACTAAAAAAAAACTTCCTTTAATATTCTTTGGTTCCGTGTGTGGGTCCTAGAATTAAATCGTCACAAGACAGATTAACTGAGGATAACATACAAATTTCATTTACATTATTTTGGAATATGTATGTAGTATGTAGCAAATATACACATATGTGTACGTGTGTGTGTGTGCGCATGTGCAGAGGTGCACACCTTGTCTGCATGCATGCAGAGGTCAGTGATTCTCTTGCATTTTTCTTCTACCCAATTTCCCTGAGACAGAGTCTCTCACTGAACCTGGAGCTCACATAGTTTTTCTCACACAAACTGGCTGACTATCAAGCCCAAGCTATCCTCCTGTTTCCCTTCCCCCATGCAGGCACGTATGGTCACACTCTGCTTTTTATGTGGATGCCAGAGCAGGACTCCAGCTCTCATGTTTGCACAGTAAGCTCTTTTACATACTGAGCCATCTCCCTAGAGCCTTATTGAATATTTTCCCATCTACTCAGGCTGCCCCCCAAGGAGCTCCATGACCTGATAAAGCTGTTAGGCCAAAATGCTTAGACACCTTTTTACACAAGGACAATAACTTGTGAGCATGTAGCAGGACAAGGAGACTTGTGCTTGGGCCACTAAACTGAAGGGCAGAAGCTAAAGGAGGTAATGGCTGCTTTAGCTGGTTGTACAGGTCTATTTAGAGTTGATTTGATTCTTGGCAATGTGACTGTATGGGAAGGGCACTTCCCTCCTGAGAAAATTTGTGACCTGCACATTAGGTAGAAAGGGGGAGGTCAGAGAGCCCTTCTTCCAACCTGACCTTCCTCAACAGTCCATATAGGAAAGTGACCAACTTTGAGTGGCATGTTTTGAACCCCTCACTAACCAAGAAGCAGTTCTGCTAAGTCTGTGCTCACAGGGAATGTCTAACATAGTAACTTAGGGCCCTGAAAAGATTCAAATTGATCAGGGAAGCCAGACATGGAAATATGTGGAGCATGCTAAGGATGCCATGATGCTGTAGCTCCCCATGCCAGCAGCCAATGCTTCCTGTCAGAGGTAAGATAATGGCAGCATTGGGTCATTTATAGACAAATAATAGCTCCTGCCTCATTTATCACTTGGAAATTGATGAAGAAAGAAGAGGCAATATCAGAACGCTCAAGAGATGGCTTAGTTGTTAAAAATGTTTGCTTGCAAAGCCTGTCCATCAGAGTTCAGTCCCCCCCAGCAAGACACAAAGTAGTACATGAGTGAGTGATCCCAATGTGCTTATGACAATGGGAGGAGGTGCCAGGAGAATCAAGCTCCTGGGCCAGCTAAACTGGCATTCCTTGGCAGGTGCAAGAGACGCTATCTCCAAGAAGATGGGGTGGAAAAAGAACACAGATACTGCAAGACTGCCCTCTGGTCTCCACATGTGCACCCATACACACAAATAGATAACAAATAAATAAATTTTTCAAAAAGCACAGGCATAATCAGAAAAAAAAAAAAAAACCTTTCCTAACAAAACAACTTATGGTTGTGCTTGAGTCAGTTAGATTTGTGTTTGAGTCTTGGCTCTGCCTTTTCCTGTTACCTGTGTGAATGGGAGCCTATTCTGAATGTCAGTTCCTTCATCTGTAACATAGGAGATGGGAAGATTGTTATTAGAATCAAAATGTCCTTTATATCATTGAGTATCTGAAACAAGAGATCATAGCTGTGAGTTTCCAAGATTCTCCAAAGGTGGGGTTTGGGAGACCACTCAGTGGAGAAAAGTGCTGATGACCTGAGTTAAGATCCTCAGTACCCATGTAAAAACTGAGTGTGGCTGTGCACTTGTAATCCCTAAGGCTTGTTGGCTCAGTATATTACCTGAATGGGTGAGTTCCAGGTTTAGTGTAAGATCTTGTCTCAAAAAGTAATGTGGAGGACTTCTGGGTAAGATGGCAGCATAGGGGACACACCAAAGAGCCTGGGCGGGGGGGGGGGGGCTAGTAAGCATAAAAACAGCAAAATACACTCTTGTACAAAAAGAAAAGAAAATGGAAGGTGTGTAAGAAATTATCAACCACAGCAGAGAAGTAGGAGAGACTCAGTACTTCTGGAGACCACAGAGGCAGGCAGAAGTGACTCCAGCAGTGGCGGCATGGGCCTGCAGGGCCACCAAGCTCTGCCTGAGCCATAGGAGAAACCAGGTGAAGGGATTTTCCCCTCACACCAGCCTCCTCTCAAACTCAAGAAACCTGAAGGAGGAGATAGCAGGGACCAGCTGAGTGGCTGGTGAGGAAGAGGATTACGGGAACCAGCCCCACAGCTCCTATACAATTTCAGGCATCCTCTGCAGCCTCCCCTCCCCCAACCACCAGCACCAGCAACCACTGTAGACCAGGGAAAGGGAACTCCACTACACAGCTCACAGCACAGGTGATCAGAGAACCCACCGACCCAGTCAGCCTACCTGAGCCCACAGTGCAGTAAAGAGGGAGCCAAGTGGACATGCCACATAGCTGAGACCAAAGCCATCCCAAATGGTAACAGTGCCTACTTGCATCAAGTTAATATCCACCAAAAAAAAAAAAAAAAAAGCCTGCAATATAGGCCTGCTTTGGAAATGTTAATTGCACCTTCCATGTCAGGACAAGTTATGTGTTAAATCTGATAGATGGTCCAATTTTTCATTCTTAAATAAGCTATATTTTGGGATTGTCCTTTGTTGCTTCCTGATTTATAATGCCTTTGTCATTCATGGGGGGCAGGGTCTCACTCAGCCACAGATTGACCTAGAACTCTTTAAAGACCAGAAATTTCATCCTCACTGTTGACAGGTAAGGGTGTGGGGCAACACAAATCCTTAGGGACTTTGACTTTGTTAGATGATCTATTTGCTTTAATACCCACTGTTATATAAATACTCTATTCTGGTTTTGATTGAATGTGTATATTCAGTTGAATTTTAGAATTTGCTTGTATTTCATTCTACCCAACCTACTAGAATACACACAGAGCAGGCAAACCCAACACCTAGGGTCACTTTTGCTGTTAATCTGAGAGTCATTTAAGAGCCATACCTGGCACCTTAAGCTTCCACCTGGAAGATACATAACATCAGATTTACACTTCTAAGAATACTGGACATAATTAGAAAACCCAAACATCAAATTAATCCAAGATGCAAAAATCTCTACATTACAATACAAGAAATGCAAAAAATTAAGACAATATATTTCCTCCAAAATTATAAATCCATCAGAAATGACCTCCAGTGAGAATGATTTATATGAAATGCCTGAGAAAGATTTCAAAAGAATAATTATAACTATGTTCAAAGAAATTAAAGAAAAAAATCAAAGGAATCAAAGAAGACACAGGAAACCATTTAATGAAATAAGGAAGTCAATATAAGATATGAGTAAGGAAATAGAAATAATGAAGAAAAACCAATCAGAAATACTAGAAATGTAAAAACACAGTAATTCAAACAAAAAAACCTATAGAACCAATAGGATGGGTTAAGGAGAGAACAGAATTTCTATACTAGAAGACCAGTTGGCAGATGTAAAACAGTCGAACAAACAGAAAGACAAGCTAATAGAGCGGTATGAATGGGAATTTCAAGACATATGGGACACTATGAAAAGATCAAATGTAAGAATCCAGGGTATAGTTTTTTTACTCCAAAGGTATAGTAGGGAAGAAAAATTTTCCCAAATTGGAAAAGAGATGGCAATGCAGATACAGAACACCAAACAAACAAAACCTGTAAAGAACCTCTCCTTGCCATATTATAATTAAACTACCAAGCATGCAAACCAAAGAAAATATAGTAAAAGCAGTTAGGGAGAAAAAAATCAAGTCACTTATAAAGGCAAAGCCCATCAGGATAACAGCAGATTATTCACCACAAACTTTAAAAGTCAGAAGGGCTTGGAATGGTGTATTCTAAGCTCTGAAAGATAACAACTGTCAACCGAGATTACTTTATCCAGTGAAGCTATCCATCCAAATTGATGGAGAAATAAGGACATCCACAACAAAAATAAGCTAAGGAAATATATGACCACTAAGCCAGCTCTACAGAAAATACTTGAAGGGATCTTTCATGCTAAAGAGAAAGCAAAGCACACACATGAGTAAACAATAAAAAATAAACCATACTCAAATAACAGTTAAAACAAGAGAGCAAAGGGAAAACAGGAAGCTCTATAAAACAAGAAGAATGGCAAGAACAAATACATACCTTTCAATAATAATTCTTAATATCTATGGCCTCAATGCCCCAACCAAAAGACACAGGCTTTCAAATTGGATTAAAAGGCAAGATCTTTCAGTTTGTTGCTTCTAAGAAACTCACCTTTCCATAAAAGACAGACATTATCTTATGGTGAAAGGATGGAAAATGGTATTTCAAGCAAATGGCTCTAGAAAACAAGCAGGTGTTGCTATCCTAATATATGACAGGATAGACTTGAAACCAACATTAGTGAGGAAAGATAAAGAAGGTCATTTTATATTGATTAAAGGAAAAATTCAACAGGAAGACATTACAATTCTAAACATATACAAACCTAACATTGGGTGTTTCCAATTTCATCAAACAAACACTATTAGACTTATGGTCACAGATAACACCAAGCACAATTGTAGTGGGTAACTTCAGTAATCCACTCTCATCAATCAACAGGTCATCCTGACAAAAATAAACAGAGAGACATCTGGATTAAATGATGTCATAGAACAAAAGGACCTAAAAGATATTCTACAGAACATTTCATCCAAATGGTTCAGAATATATATTTTTCTCAGCAGCACATGAAACATTTTCTAAAATAGACTACATATTAGGACACAAAGCAAATCTTAACAAATACAGGAAAATTAAAATAATTCCTTTTATTCTATCTGATCACAGTGGGATTCAGCTACAAATCAGCAACAAGAAAAACTACAGAGCATACAAAAAATCATGGAAACTAAATAGTACACTACTGAATAATGAATAGGTCATTGAAGAAATAAAAAAGTAAATAAAAAAATTATTAGAATCAAATGATAATGAGAACTCAACATACCAAAACCTTTGGGACACAACGAAAGCAATCCTAAGAGGTAAATTTATAGCTTTAAGTACCTTTATTAAGAAATTAGAAAGGGGCTGGAGATATGGCTTAGTGGTTAAGGTGACTGCCTTTAAAGCTTAAGAATGCCTGTTCGAATCTCCAGGTCCCATGTTTAGCTAGACACAAATGACACAAGCACGCAATGTCATACAAGCACACCAGGGGGTGCATGCATCTGGAGTTTGTTCACAGCAGCTGAAAAGCCCTGGTGTGTCCATTCTGTCTCTATCTCTTTCTTTGCATCTTTCTCCTCTCTCTCTCTCAAAAAATTAGAAAGGTTGCAAGTAAACAATGTAATGCTTCACTTTAAGGCCTTGGAAAAAGAAGAAGAACATGGCAAACCAAAAATCAGTAGATTGAAGGAAATAACAAAGATTAGGGTAGAAATTAATGAAATAACCCCCACCCTAAAACAATATGAAGAATCAATGAAACAAAGAGACAAAGAGTTGGTTCTTTGAAAGGATAAACAAGATTGATAAACTCTTAGCAAATCTGACCAGAAAAATGAGAGAAGAGACACAAATGAATAAAATTAGATATGAAAAAGGCACCATTACAACAGATAACAAAGAAATTCAGAAAATCATAGGGACATCCTTTAAGAATATATACTCCTCTAAGTTTGAAAATCTGAAAGAAATGGATGATTTCCTAGATTTATAAGACCTAGAAAAATTAAATCATAATGAGACAAACCATTTAAATAAACCTATAACAAGTATGGAGAGCCCATACTAAAAAAATCCAGGCCCAGATGGATTCACTGGTGAATTTTACCAGACTTTCATGGAAAAACTAACACCAACACTTCTCAAACTTTTCCCTAAAATAGAAGTGGAAGGAATTACACCAAATTCCTTCTACAAAGCCAGTATCACCTGATACCAAAACCAGACAAACACAGAACAAAAAAAAAAAAAAAGACAATTAAAGACAACTCTCCCTCATGAACATAGATGCAAAAATTCTCAACAAAATATTGACAGAGGCACTGGAGGGATAGCTTAGCAGTTAAGGCATTTGCATGCAAAGCCAAAGGACCCAGGTTCGAGTCCCCAAGACCCACGTTAGCCAGACGCACAAGGTGGTACACATGTCTGGAGTTTGTTTGCAGTGGCTGGAGGCCCTAACATGCCCATTCTCTCTCTCTCCCTCTTTCTCTGTCAAATAAATTAATTGAAATATTAATAAAATATTGATAGAATACAAGACTATATCAGAAAGATCATTCACTCTGACTAAGTGCCTTTATCCCAGAGATGCAGGGATTGTTAAACATATGCAAGTCAATAAATGTAATATACTTTATAAATAGGCTGAAGGACAAAAATTACATGATTATCTTAATGGATGCAGAAAAGGCATTTGACAAAATTCAACATCCCTCTATGGTAAAAGTCCTATGGAAACTGGGAATAGAAGGAACATATCTCAACATAATAAGGGCTATTTATGACAAATCTACAGCCAACATAATACTAAATGGAGAAAAACTTGAAGCTTTTCCACTAAAATCAGGAAAAAGACAAGGTGTCCACTGTCTCCACTTTTATTTAATATAGATCTAGAAGTCTTACCTATAGCAATAAGACAAGAGACACTCATCAAAGGGATATAGATTGGAAAGGAAGAGATCAAATTATTACTATTTGAAGATGGTATGATTCTATACAGAAAAATTCTAAAGACTCTACCAGCCAACTGTTAGAGCTGATAAACACTTTTAGCAATGTAGCAGGATACAAAATAAACACACAGGAATCAGCTTTCCTATATACTAACAACAAACATGCAGAGGATGAAATCAGGGAATCATTCCCAGTCACAATTGCCTCAAAAAAATTACTTTGGAATAAACCTAACCAAGGAAGTGAAGGATCTCTACAATGCAAACTTTAAAACAAGTGAGAAATTGCAGAAGACACTAGAAAAATGGAAAGACATCCCATGTTCTTGGATTGGAAGAACCAATATTGTGAAAATGTCAATCTTACCAAAAGCAATCTACATATTTAATGCAATACCCATTAAAATTCCAAGGACATTCTTCATGGAAATAGGAAAAAAAAAGTCCTAAAGTTCATTTGGAAACACAAAAACCCTCAAATAGCCAAAACAATTTTGAGCCACAAAAATAAGGCTGGTGGTATCACCATACCCATTTTTAAGCCATATCACAAAGCTATAGTAACAAAACCAGCATGGTACTGGCACAAAGACCAACACACAGATCGATGGAATAGAATAGAGGATCCAGATGTAAATCCAGGCAGCTACAGCCGTCTGGTTTTCGACAAAAATGGCAAAAATATTCATTGCAGAAAAGACAGCCTCTTTAACAAATTGTGCTGGGAAACTGGGTATCTATATGCAGAAGGATGAAAATATATCCTTACCTCTCCCCATACACAAGGATCAAGTCCAAATGGATCAGGGACCTTAATATTAGACATGAAACTCTAAAACAACTAGAGGAAAAAGGAGGGGAACCCTTCAACATGTTGGCCTAGGCAATGACTTTCTGAATATAATGCCAGT
This sequence comes from Orientallactaga sibirica, assembly GCA_036365145.1. Lineage (NCBI taxonomy): Eukaryota > Metazoa > Chordata > Mammalia > Rodentia > Dipodidae > Orientallactaga > Orientallactaga sibirica. The sequence continues at coordinate 2,284,886 of JAEOAD010000031.1, read as the reverse complement.
TGCTCAGATAATAAAACCACTAATCAACCACTGGGATCTCATGAAATTATGAAGCTTTTTACAATGAAGGACACTGTGAATAGAGCAAAGAGGCAACCTGCAGAATGGGAGAAAATCTTTGCCAGCTACACATCTGACAGAGGATTAATATCTAGGTTACACAAAGAACTCAGAAAACTAAGTAATAAGAAATCAAACAACCCAATTAAGAAGAGGTCGGGGAAGAGAATGATTTTTTTTTTTTTTTTTTTTTTTTTCGAGGTAGGGTCTCACTCTAGCCCAGGCTGACCTGGAATACAGGGTGGCCTTGAACTCACAGCAATCCTCCTACTTCTGCCTCCTGAGTGCTGGGATTAAAGGTGTGTGCCACCACACCCAGCTAAGAATGAATAAAATAAGGGTGGGGGGAGGGTTAATCAAAATTCAGGATATTGTGAATAAGCCACATGATAATAAAGCTTTCTGGATAAAGTAGGGAAGGGGAAGGGCAAGAATTATCATGATTTATTGTCTGTAAGTATGGAAGCTGTTAATAAAAAAATTAATAAATAAGTAAATAAATTAAAAAATAAGGTGGAGAGTGATTACAGAAGACACTTTGTGCTGATCTTTGGCCTCTCTATATACACACATTCATGTGTGTACCTGCATATACATGTGGGCTCATGTACATAGGAACACATATCATATACACATGTGAAAAAAATTCACCAAAGATGTCCAGTGGTGCACAGCCTACAAAATACTCTTCCTTTCAAGTTCACCATTGAGCTTCCCAGTGGTCTGGGGCTACAGGGACATGGAGTCAGTGGGTGTGGGTGGGTTCCTGGAGTAGAAGCAAGGATGCACACCAGCTGCTGCATCAGATGCTGACTTCCTCGTCCTCATCAGATCCTGGAAGTCATGATGTCCAGACTGCATCTATAATTTAATTTCAGCCTGTTCCTCAGCTTTTGATTTGAAAAATAAATGTTCTACTTCTTCAGATGATGACAGAAGCCTGTAAGAGCCAGCTGGCCAAACTATAAAATTACATTTATATTTTATTACTAGTAGCAGTCCAACTTCTGTGGTTATCCATTCTATAGAAATTGTGCATGTAATTTATCCCATCCAGTTGACCCCCAGATCCTTCCACTGGGGGTACTGTCAAGATTTGTTTGAATTCCTTTGATGGCAGGTGGGAAAGCTCCACACTGACTTCAGTTTCATCTGTGTATCAAATCTTGAAAAACAAATGTCCTTCAATTTGTGTTCCTTCTAAGTTATGATCTGGAAACACAGTATGTCCATGTCTGAAAGAAGCACTCCTGCTTCTCCAGGGCACAATCTAGAGCAGAACTCAGGTCCTAGAGGAAACTTGGGGTGGAGTCCCGTGTCTCAGTGAGCTTCTTCTCTAGGTGTGGCATGGCACCCTAGAGAGGAGAGAGGACCTTTCAATGGACTCAGAGCCACAATAAGAACCCAGAGTTGCTGGCTCCCTTTTCTTTGTTATTTCCACCACAATATGCTGTGGAGTCCTTTGAGGTCTTAAGGAAGAGGTTGCTATAAAAACAGCAGGGCAGGGCTGGAGAGATGGCTTAGCAGTTAAGGCACCTGCCTCCTAAGGCTAAGAACGCTGGTTCCACTCTCCAGTGGTTCCAATCTCCAGCGGTTCCAATCTCCAGGTCCCACATTTAGCCAGATGCAGTGACACAAGGGCGCAATGCCACACTTGACCACAAGGGGGCACACACATCTGGATTTCATTCACAGCAGCTGAGAGGCTGCTGGCATGCCCATTTCTATCTGTCTTCCTCTCCTTCTCTCTCTGTCTCTGTCAAAAAAACAAAACAAAACCCAGCAGAGGAGCAAAACAAAACAAAACAAAACAAAACAAAAACCTCTTGAGAGAGGCTTGAGGGTTGGGGATAAGCTAGGTCAGAAAGGATAGAGAGGGAAGGAGGGAAGCCTGCCATCAGGTGTCCATCAACCTCAGGGGTTAGGAAAGTGATGAGGGTGACTTGGAATAACCCACATCCCAAGTCTTACAAAGGCCTGGATGGGAGAAGTTCTACATAATGATCAGTGCATACCTTTTGCATGCCTGTGTATGATTTGTATGTATGTGTGTATGCACGTGGATGCACGTGTGTGCATGTATGCAGAGGTTGACATTGGTTGTTTTGTTCCATTGCTACCCTTGTTATTTACTGAGGCAGGGTCTCTCACTTGAACCCAGAGCTTATTGATTCAGCTCATTTACCTTGTTGTGGGAAATCCCCTCTCTCTACCTCCTGAGTTCTGGAATTTTTAATGGGTGGCCACTGCTCATCTGGCATTTGACTTGAGTCCTGGGGTCTCAACGCCAATACTTATGCTTGCACAGCAAACATTTTATCCATTTTGCCATCTGTTCAGTGCCCAATGAAAAGTCCCTTCTTCCTCAGAGAGGGTTTCTCCAGGACAAGGATCATGTCTTTCTGGAACTCAGAAATTCCTGAGGAGGGATGCAGTGTCTTCACATGAGAATCCACAGTGGCCTCTGGTTTTCCTCCATGGAGAGTGACAGTTTATATTAATAAAGTCAGATAAGTCAAAATGTTTTATAGTCACATGCATTCATTTGGCCAACACGTTGCCTTATGGATCCTGTGTAGATGGTCTGAATCTTCTCTCATAACTGCCTCAGCCAAGAGCATTCGGAAACAGTTCTGAAGTATAACAATTTTAAACTAACTCAATTTTGACACGAAATCATATTGATTTTTATTGGACTATTACAATTGCTCCATGCATGCCCTGAGTGGAGATGCTCTGTGTCTCTCAAAGACATGATGTGTCTATAATATGTGCCTTTTATATTCGCTATCTGTGTCATGAGCATAGGAAAAGGACCATCAGAGGGGAGAAAGAGACCTTAAGGGAAGGGGAAGAGAAAAAAAGATAGGGCAATGGAATGCACCAACACAAAAGCAGAAGGGAGGGCTCTGGTGGGAGGAAGGGCACCAGAAAGGAAGGGGATGAATAAGAAAGAAACTGATATGTATTTATTCAGAGTGTTTATATAAGTATATGAAAGTGCCATAATGAAGCCCTTCACTTTGGATGCTAATTTAAACACATTTTTAATTATTATTATTATTATTTTGGTTTTTTGAGGTAGGGTCTCACTCTAGCTCAGGCTGTCCTGGAATTCACTATGTAGTCTCAGGGTGGTCTCAAACTCACGGCAATCCTCCTACCTCTGCCTCCCGAGTGCTGGGATTAAAGGCATGTGCCACCATGCCTGGGCTATTTTTAATTTTTAAAAATGAAAAATATGCCTTTATGAAAGTACTTCTATCATGGATTTCTTTCTTATGTTAGTTTTGTCTCTTCCATTGATTCAAAGGGATTTGAGGGCCAATCATGGAGCTTCAAATGAACTCAGCCACAGTCCCAGTATCTAGTTGCTAGGTTATGGAGGGATATGATCATGTCTCATAGAGCTAATGAATAAATTCAGTTTAGAACTGGCTAGCATTCCTTTCCTGTACTGGGGTGGAAAGAGCACGGACATCAGGGTTATACCTTGGTTCGGTCTTCAACAGTTTCTGTCTACAAGGGGCATGCCTGCAACCTTTACTTAGGGTCAGACAACAGAATCCTCCCCACCTAGTCTACAAAAATGAATATGTGAGGACATGTCTACAGCGCACAATGTCACAGTGGGTGTGGAAGAAACAAACTCAGCTTGAGCTTCTGAAAACAAGTCCAGAAGCTTGAGCCACCAAGGAGCTACCTCTTCCCTATATGGTCAGCAGAGCCCAGTTCCAGCGCCCTGCTCCTCTGCTTAACTTTGCATCCATGAGGAAATAAATAAGCCGTGTCCAAATCCATCTAGATGGTTGAACAGAAATCATATTCAGGTCTCTGATCTAATGGAGCCTGGGAAATGTATTTAGCTCTTCAGATTATAACTTCAGGGAACATACATACTGGGAATTGCTTGGTGTGGGAATCTTCTTTTTTTTGACTTTTTTTCTTCTTCTTTTATTGACAAATTCTATACTTACAGTTAATAAGCCATATTTCCCTCCCCTCTTTCCCCTTCAGAGCTTCACTCTCCATCATATCCCCTCCCTCTCTCCATTAGTCTCTCTTAATTTGATGTCATCATCTTTTTCTTCTATTATGAGGGTCTTGTGAAGGTATTACTAGGCACTGCAAGGTCATGGATATCGAGGCCAATTTCTGTCCGGACAGTTGCATTGTAAGGAGTCATACCCTTCCTTTGGCTCTTACATTCTTCCACCACCTCTTCCACAATGGTCTCTGAGCCTTGGAGGGTGTGATGGAAATGTTTCCATGCTGGACACTCCTCTGTCCCTTCTTCTCAGCACTATGTTGCCTTTTGGGTCATCCCAGTCATCCCAGTGGTCATCACCATCTGAAAAGAGAAGCTTCTCTAATCAGAAGTGAGAGTAGCATTGATATGTGAATATGAACATTAAGTGTAGTGCTTTCAGGGCAGTTTGGTGGGAATAATATATACATTTAGCCAGACAAGACAAGGCTTTATACCCCTAAGGCTCATGACCTCCTCTGCCATAGGATTTTGATTAGGTTTTTCAGTACCAGGCATGAATTTCCTCCCGTAGAGTGGGCCTTCAGTCCAATTAGGGAGCAGTTGGTTTCCCCCAGAGCAGACATGCCACTGTTGCACCTGTTCGGTCATTTGGCCTGTCTGGCCAAACTTGAGCCTTCCAGTGTCCACTGTTTTCACTGCTGATGATTTCTGTCTCCCATAGGGCTGCATGCAATGCAGCCTTTCCCAGCTTTCAGTTGGCTGGTCTATAGGGAGAAGGTTTTCTGCTCAGTACCAGCTTGATTTCTCAGTGTGACCTTGCCACTTAGGCAAGTGAGGTCTTCAGCAATAGGGTCTTACCATCTGTTTCTCAGGAGAAACCAAAGCCATCCACCATATCCACCACTGGGAGTCTCAGGCCTTCCATGAGTACAGCAGGCATGATGTCAGTGGGGTGAAGATGATGGTGATGATGGGTGATGGCATGCACTGTGGGCTATATGATATCATTTGCTGTTTTTATGCACTTATTCCTCATAAGAACAGCATATATTATAATCTCCATTTTGGAGATGTGTTGACTGAGGTGCAAAATAATTTAAGTCACTTGCCAAAAGCCACATGCTAATAGTGAGGGCATAGTGTGGACCTGTGTTCTTAGCAACTTCTTCTCTCAACCCATTCTTCAAGTAAGAATTTGGATGCAACCTTGCCTTGTCACCTGTGAACCATCACATAAGTGTGAATATTTTTCTTAACCATGTAGTAGCTCAACATCATTTTAGTTCCCTCTCACAATATATGTATTTATGTATTATGTCATTGGTTTTTTCATCACTGTGCCATAATACTAGACCAAAGCAACTTAAGGAAGGCAGGGTCATTTTGGCTCAGAGTTTGAGGGCACAGGCAGTCCATCGTGGTGGGGAAGGAAGTGGGAGGTGACTGGTTATGCTGAGCTTCCTTTTTCCTTTTTATTCACTCTGGGCCCTCAGCCCGTGGGATGATGCCACCCATAATCAGGGTGGATTTCTTCTTTCCTTAAACTCTTTCTTGTAGACATGCTCAGAAGTATGTTTCCAAGGTGGTTCTAAATCCAGTGAAGAAGAATCATTACTACTTGTAGACTAAAGAAAAAAAGGTTATGGGGCTGAGGAGATGGTCAGAGGGGAACAGCATTCGTTGCCGAGAGGGTCTCAGGCAGCTGGAGTTTGATTCCCGTCTCTCCCCCGCCAGAATCCATATAAAAAGCTGGACATGGTCACACAGTTGGTAACTCCAGTCTTCCAGGGGCAAGAGACTGGAGAATCGCTAGGGCTTGCTGACCAAAATGGCAGCTCTAAATTGAGGGAGAGAGCCCGTCTCAAGGTAGTACACAGTTAAGAGAGAGAAAAAAAAGGCACCTGAGGTTCTCTTTAGGCCACCATGTGAACATGGTGCATGCATCTGCACCCCCATGCATATACCACATGTAGCACACAACAGTACACATACTCTATACACACAGAAACAAGGTCACAAAAATTGTAGATATTCTGATAGAATAAAGCTCCAAAGACCTGAGAGGTTCAAAGCATTACTCCCATTTTCCAGAAAGAGAAAAGTGACCCTGAGGGGTTGGCCATGGAGACCTTTGTCTCCATCCTCAAACATGGTTCTTCTAGTGCATTAAACACTTGGAAATAGTCACAGAAGATCCAGAAATAAAATCCAGGAGGCACTGGCCCAGCACTCCCCATCTTCTCTCTTCTCAGAGACTCTGCGTGGGGCCCTCTGTGTCACAGCCAGAGGAGGATTTCCATTGGTTTCGTTGGACTGGGGAACAGTGACTCTGAAAGCTGAATTGTTCAGCAGAGGCAGGGGAGACGTGGACATGCATTTCAGCTTTTGGAGACCAGTGGTATGATGAAACACACAAAAGAATCACAGTTTGTAGAAATATTAACAAAAGCTTTTGGGCACAAATTATACCTTCTGCAATAATATAGTAGAGATTTTAAAATTGAATACAGCCATTGTTATAAGAACATGGTTCCTGCACACAAAATAAGATCTAGTGGGATATTTCCAATTAATATGAGGACTAAAGAATATGGTTTGGTGTACTGAATTGGAAAAAAGGTGCCAAATAAATAGCATTTCATACCAATAATTGATATAAGAAATAAAACATTAACTACATAGTTTAAAGCATCAAGATGACATGTACTAATTTTCAGCCTTTTGATTAGAAATGCTTTTAATTTTGATTCTGTCTTTAAAAGCTTCACATTTAAACTATATAGTACATTACTATGCTTAGGATTGAAAACTAAAATATGCTCCATGACTCATGTACTGTAGCAACAGCCAAATTGTAAGAAATTAACATGGAAGTTTAACCACTTGCAGATTCCCCCTCTGCCACTGTGGAGACTTTTCCCAATATCCTACACAGCAATGCTCCTGTCTCTACATTCTGCAGTGTGTTCTATTGTCCTATGAGTCCTATGTCAGTGTGTCTTGGGCTGGAAGCTAGACATATTTACTGTCTCAATTGGATGTCACATAAGCATTTGTTCATTGTATATTCAGTGAGCGAACCCATTTTGTTTTGCAGAAAGAAATCTTAACGAGAAACTAGATGACTCTAGAGTCAGCGGGTGTAGGATGCTAGGGAAGGCGGTGAGTGGCCTTGCACTTGGGTTTGTGTGTTTGCTCTGTGGTTGGCCCTGTGCCTTGACAAGAAAATCACTTCTCAGACCCCCCTCTCCACAACTTCCTCAATACTTTATTCATTTTGTTGTTTGAAGAAGATCTAATTGTTTTGAAGCTAATTTCTTCATCTATAAATGAGGAACCAAATGAATTCTTCCCCCACAGCTTGGTTGTAAGGATGGGAAAGGCCATGGCTCCCAAGTTCACAGCATAGTGCCTGGCAAAGAGGCTAGAACTTGACCATAGTGCGTGTGAGACTTTGCCCCCTTTTCCTGGATTTGGTCTTTCTCTCTTCATTTTTAACCTCAGCCACTGAAAATGACTTAGTCAACTCCATTTAAATCTCAAATTTTCTAATTCTACCTTCCCATAATTAGCTCACCCTTCCAAGAGAACCACTAGTGTTCTTGATGTACACTCACTTCTTTCACTTTTCTTATGCTAATCATTCCATCGTGGCCTGCTTGGGTCCCCAGTCTTTCTAAACCTCAGCAGGTCACAACACCACGAGTCTATTCCTGGCAATGAGGCATGAGTTCCACATGAGGTTAGACAGCTCCCTCTCTTAGGATTCTAAGTTTTGAAGGAGATACTCCGAGCTGTTTTATTTAGACAAACCCCTTCCACCCAATGTTTATTAGTGCTTCAGTAGCCAGAGTTGTTTCTTTTCATGAATCGGGCCTCCAGCTCCCTTTGCTCTGAGTGTGACCATCAGATGGGAGTATTCAGTTTCTTACCGCCAGGGCAGTTCTCACCAGGTGGTGAGCATAAACCTGCTGGGAGACCAGTGGGAAGTGGAAACTGGCCTGCTTCTGAGCATGGCCGGCCACCTCCTCCAGCAGCTGCTTCCCCTTCTAGAAAAGTCTCTCTCAGTCTACCTGTCTTCTTAGTCTTTTTTCCCTACAGAAAAACCATTGTCTTGTTTCCCATCCTTACTTAACCTCTGCTTCAGTAGTAATTCCCTCTCGTGACACTTTTAATACAGCACTGTATATTAGGAATTCATGCTTCCCAAAATAAAACTTTTTTTTTTCAAGGTAGGGTCTTGCTGTAGCTCAGGCTGACCTGGAATTCACTATGTAGTCTAGGCTGGCCTTGAACTCACAATGATCCCTCTACTTGTGCCTCCTAGGTGCTGTGCTGGGATTAAAGGCATGTGCTACCAAGGGCTGACCCAAAATAAAACTTTTATTTTTTTATTTTTATTTTTTGGTTTGTTGAGGTAGGGTCTCGCTCTAGCCCAGGCTGACCTGGAATTCACTATGTAGTCTCAGGCTGGCCTTGAACTCACAATGACCCACCTACTTGTGCCTCTTAAGTGCTATGCTGGGATTAAAGGTGCACACCACCACGCCTGGCTTCAAAATAAAACTTTAAAAAGAACACTGACACACAACTAATTAGATGTGTAATCAGGGAAAAGCTTCCTTTATTTTATCTTATGGGTTTTGTTTAAGCACGTGTGTGTGTGTGTGTGTGTGTGTGTGTGTGTGTGTGTGTGTGTGTGTGTAGATGTGCATGTATACTGAGGGCACAGGAGAACATCAGCTGTCCTCTCTTTCCACTGTCTTCTTGTTTCCTTGAGATAAAATCTCTCACTCAACACACAGCTGCCATGTTCACCACTTTTTTCAGTCAGCAAACACTAGCAATTCTCCAGTGTCTGTTCCTCTGTAGGACTGGGTAACAGATGTGCATGGCCACACTCAGCTGTTCACACAAGTACTGGGGAATTGAATTCGGGCAGTCTCAGGCCAGGTCAACCCTTATGCCTTGTACAGCAAATCCTCTTAACCACTGAGCCGCCTCTCCAGCCCACGCTGCTTAGTGTCTTCATTTTTCTCAAAGGAGCACTCTTTTTACTAAGAGACCCACCTTGAAACCAGGGCCTGTTCTGGAGCCATGGGCCCCCTGTGCCCTTAGCAGGCTCTATTTCTACTCCCCACCCCGGTCTTTGACTAAAGATTAGATATGCAGAGTTCTTTAGCGGCTTCTACTTTTCTAAACAGGTGCCGTGGCTCATGCCCTGCACGGGGACCTCTCCCTTCTCTGTCTAAACTGCCTTGTCATGTCATTCCTGCCAAAAAAGAATCACTCAGGGGAACATTAATTTGTTTGAGTGGCTGAATTTCAAAGTTACTTTGAAACTGAATTGTTATGTCCTGTGATATCTTAGCACACTCACAGCTGTTGGGGATGGCAGATTCACAAAACACAGTCTACTGCCCCCCAAACATTAACCCTTTGTTTACCATCAAATGACTCAAGTCAGTGTTAAAGTGAAAGCTCTCTGGTCTTCACAGCCATTTCCTCCAGAGCCCATGGATCAGTAATTATCAGTCACCCCTCAGCACGGAGGTAGTCATTCATTCATTTTCTTCTCTTTCTTTTCACAAAGCATCAGGGGCCACATACTTAAGCTTCCATGACAAGCCCTATAAAGCTAGATCAGAAGATACGTAGAAAAGCTAAGGCTGCAAAAATGCCTTGCCCATTGGCTTGTGGGAGACATCAACAGTTGTCTCCTTAAGCCCTGTTTTCCCTTGCCTTCCTCCACAAAAGATGCCTCAGACGAAAACCTTCTCTTCGCCTCAGCTGTGATAGGAGATGGCAGCTAACCTACTGCTGGCCAACTCTGCTGTGAGTTTCTAGCTCTTTGCAATTTCCAGCATATTAATAACTTCCTGTTGAAGCATCGAAAATCATTTTAAAAAATTTTCACCAGCTATTAATACCATCCTTGCATCCTGGTCTTTATTAATAGCTTCTTTTCTTTTCTTTTATTTAAGATTTATTTTATTTATTTATTAGAGACAGAGAGACACACCCGCACACACAGAGACAGTGAGAATGGGCATGCCAGGGCCTCCAGCCACTGCAAACAAACTCCAGATGCATGTTCCACCATGTGCATCTGGCTTACGTGGGACCTGGAGAATCGAACCAGGGTCCTTAGGCTTCGCAAGCATTGCTCCAGCCTGCTTATTTTCTTTTTTTTTTTTTTTAAAATATTTATTTATTTGAAAGAGTATGGAAAGAAGGAAAGAGATAGAGGAATAATGGACTTAACTGGGGTCTCTTGCCACTGCAAATGTGGCTTCAAAATAAAACTTTAAAAAGAACACTGACACACAACTAATTAGATGTGTAATCAGGGAAAAGCTTCCTTTATTTTATCTTATGGGTTTTGTTTAAGCACGTGTGTGTGTGTGTGTGTGTGTGTGTGTGTGTGTGTGTAGATGTGCATGTATACTGAGGGCACAGGAGAACATCAGCTGTCCTCTCTTTCCACTGTCTTCTTGTTCCTTGAGATAAAATCTCTCACTCAACACACAGCTGCCATGTTCACCACTTTTTCAGTCAGCAAACACTAGCAATTCTCCAGTGTCTGTTCCTCTGTAGGACTGGGTAACAGATGTGCATGGCCACACTCAGCTGTTCACACAAGTACTGGGAATTGAATTCGGGCAGTCTCAGGCCAGGTCAACCCTTATGCCTTGTACAGCAAATCCTCTTAACCACTGAGCCGCCTCTCCAGCCCACGCTGCTTAGTGTCTTCATTTTTCTCAAAGGAGCACTCTTTTTACTAAGAGACCCACCTTGAAACCAGGGCCTGTTCTGGAGCCATGGGCCCCCTGCCCCCTAGCAGGCTCTATTTCTACTCCCACCCCGGTCTTTGACTAAAGATTAGATATGCAGAGTTCTTTAGCGGCTTCTACTTTTCTAAACAGGTGCCGTGGCTCATGCCCTGCACGGGGACCTCTCCCTTCTCTGTCTAAACTGCCTTGTCATGTCATTCCTGCCAAAAAGAATCACTCAGGGAACATTAATTTGTTTGAGTGGCTGAATTTCAAAGTTACTTTGAAACTGAATTGTTATGTCCTGTGATATCTTAGCACACTCACAGCTGTTGGGGATGGCAGATTCACAAAACACAGTCTACTGCCCCCCAAACATTAACCCTTTGTTTACCATCAAATGACTCAAGTCAGTGTTAAAGTGAAAGCTCTCTGGTCTTCACAGCCATTTCCTCCAGAGCCCATGGATCAGTAATTATCAGTCACCCCTCAGCACGGAGGTAGTCATTCATTCATTTTCTTCTCTTTCTTTTCACAAAGCATCAGGGGCCACATACTTAAGCTTCCATGACAAGCCCCATAAAGCTAGATCAGAAGATACGTAGAAAAGCTAAGGCTGCAAAAATGCCTTGCCCATTGGCTTGTGGGAGACATCAACAGTTGTCTCCTTAAGCCCTGTTTTCCCTTGCCTTCCTCCACAAAAGATGCCTCAGACGAAACCTTCTCTTCGCCTCAGCTGTGATAGGAGATGGCAGCTAACCTACTGCTGGCCAACTCTGCTGTGAGTTTCTAGCTCTTTGCAATTTTCCAGCATATTAATAACTTCCTGTTGAAGCATCGAAAATCATTTAAAAAAATTTTCACCAGCTATTAATACCATCCTTGCATCCTGGTCTTTATTAATAGCTTCTTTTCTTTTCTTTTATTTAAGATTTATTTTATTTATTTATTAGAGACAGAGAGACACACCCGCACACACAGAGGCAGTGAGAATGGGCATGCCAGGGCCTCCAGCCACTGCAAACAAACTCCAGATGCATGTTCCACCATGTGCATCTGGCTTACGTGGGACCTGGAGAATCGAACCAGGGTCCTTAGGCTTCGCAAGCATTGCTCCAGCCTGCTTCTTTTCTTTTCTTTTTTTTTTTTTTTTTTAAATATTTATTTATTTGAAAGAGTATGGAAAGAAGGAAAGAGATAGAGGAATAATGGACTTAACTGGGGTCTCTTGCCACTGCAAATGAACTGTAGACATATACTTCACTTTGGGCATCTGCCTTTATGTGGGAATCTAATAGGGACTGTCAAGTTTTTTTGTTTGTTTGTTTGTTTGTTTGTTTGTTTGTTCGTTCATTTGTTCGTTTGTTTGTCGAGGTAGGGTCTCGCTCTAGCCCAGGCTGACCTAGAATTCACTATGTAGTCTCAGGCTGGCCTGGAACTCACAGCAATCCTCCCACCTCTACCTCCCGAGTGCTGGGATTAAAGGTGTGAGCCACCATGGCCGGCTGAGACTGTCAGGTTTTTCAAGCAAGTGCCTTTAACCGCCGAGCCATTTCTCCAGCCTAGATTGCTTATTGTCATTTATTTGGAAATATTCCAGATTTTTGGTAGATAAGTGGTTTTCACAAGATCTTGAATTATTTATTTTTTTGGTTAGTGTTTTTAAACACTATGAGAAAAGGGTGCCAGATGAATGCTCATCATTATAGCTAGGGGAAGGTTGACGTTGCCCCTCCAAAGATGACTGTCACTGACACTAGGGAGGGCTTCCTGTCCCTGGTGGGGACATCATGTGGTCTTTTCTCCTGTGCAGGGAGGATTAGCAAGTGGCAGTGAAGAACGTTCACTGAGCTTTCTCTCTGGTCTGTCTTCTTCTCTTCATGTTTCAGAGTCTTCCTGTGTCTGCCTTAAGTAGAATGTCTGCGTATTTAGTTCTGTGTAGTAGAGGAATGGGGAAGTCTGTCTATGCTTTTATCCTGGAGGCTGAAAGGCTAGGTGACAGAACCTAACGTTGTGGAATGGGCTTCTTTTAAAGGGAGAGGCTCAGCTGGTAATTAATCTTGATCCTTGACGCTTTGCCTGTTCTTCCTGCCTGAATCATAAACCTAATGCTTGGAAATGGAGTATGTAGTAGTCCTGTGACCTTGAGCCTGAAAGCCTCGGATGGCAGCACTGGATGGCAAAGGTGTAAGCTACAAGAGGTCTGGGTAGCCACTTTCTGGGTTTCTCAAGGCTTGTTAGAAGAAAGAAAAACATCTATCCATGCATGGCCAGTTATCCAAGGATCTCATGTTCTCTCTTCCCTTTCTCTTGTCTCCCTCCCCTTACTGCAAACATCTCAATACTGTGGGCTCAATATCACAGGGGCAGGTTTGAGATTTGCATACTGACACACTGACCTTCTCCACATTGTTTCAGAAAGTCATTGTCAGTGGTCTGGAAACAAACATAGACATGTTTCTATCACTGCAAAGAAAATTTCATTTCAGGTTTAATGAGTAACAAATACATTTTTTCTATGGAAGACTATAAAAGTTCCTCTGTAAATGTATAGAACACATACACATGGGATGTGTGTATGTATTCTCCTTTGATTTTCATTATAATCTTTTGAGGTAATTACTATCCCCTCATTTCACTTTGTCTCACACAGGAATGATGGGGATGCTGTTTCCAACTCTGTTTTTTTTTTTTTTTTTTTTTTTTTTTTTTTTTAATACTTGGGATTAAACCAGGGCCTCATGTATGCCTCAATGTCAATGGGTCTCCTGCCCTATAATCTACCAGACAAGGGAAAACGTTAAATGGTTAAAAAAAAAACAAAAACAAAAAAAAACAAAACCAGAGCCTTAAGAAGATGCATGATAATAAGTGCTATTCTGTCATCTGCATAGGGTTGGCAAATCTTTTCTATGGAGGGCCAGTTAGTAGATGCTTTGGGGTTTTTCAGGCCTTCCCTCTCAGCTGAATGTTCTTATATTTTATTTTTTACTCAAGCCTTTAAAAAACGTTAAAATCATTCTCAGCTCACAGGCCACATGAAAATAAACTTCCATCAAGATTTGTCTGGGTGCTGTGGACCACTGAACAGCCAGACACTTGCTCCCTTTGTGGAATTAGAATTTTCCCAGAGGCTTCTGCTCTGTGGTAGAGCGAGTCTCCTGGGCTCTTAGCTGAGTGGAAGTGGAAGGGCATTGAATGAGGGGAGCTGAGGGCGTGTCTTTCAAGCAGTGCTATTGAGCACAGCCTGAAGGCTGGATACTATGTGCCACACCACCTGCCTTGCCTACCTCCTTTACAGGTGGAGCAGATCTACTATGATGTGATATTTTCACTCATGGTCCCTTAGAACACACTCCTTCCTACTTTCAAATTTATTCATCATACCCTAGCAGCTGCTGTCAGTGGTTGTCTTAGGGTGTAATTATTTTCACCTTAAGATCAAAACCATTTGGACCTTAGAATGGGCAATAGACAGCTCTGTGCTATGGAGATGACTTCTGGAAATGCAAGGTGAAGAATTTAGAAGAGATTCTCACAGGTGAATAGTAATTTTCCTGGTAATTCTTGTTAGCTGTGCTGTGGCCATGGTTTTCCATTTCTCATGCTATATGGAAGAGTGACCTTTAAGTTCAAATATGAATTTTTCATAAAAGAAGTCAAATTTGGATTTTCCCAGTTCGGATGGTTAAGGGATGCTAGCATTGTTATAAAATGTCAGGAGAACCTTTATGGAAATAGTTGAGTAATGTGTTGGAGTTTTAAAGATTGTCATTTTTTTGACCCTGTAGATACTCATCTGGTTATGCATTTTAAGAATCCATTTTTAGTGCTGGTAAATTACACACACACACACATACACACACACATGTGTGTGTATGTGTGTGTGTGCATGTATATATGCTATGGCATTACTTACATAGATGCAAAGGAAATCTTAAATGTTTAATAATGAAGAAATGGCTAAAATATTAAAGTACCCCTACTCAGCAAAATACGACAGGAAAACCATGCGAAAAAGAAGCTGTAAAATCAGATGCACATATTCTCGATACACACAGTGACAAGAGCGCGATGTAACCCATCACTCTGCACAATTAACATGCACTTATTCTTAAACAGTGACAGTAAGCAAACAAAAATCACTTGGGTGCTTTTATAACTATGTAAGCAAAGCTGACATGATACCATTTGCGCATGTTAAGGTGAGAAGGTGTTTCTTAATCATCCCTCAGCGTATTCGTAGTCCCTCCCGCCCCCACCCCCCCCAAGGAGCATCTCAACTGCAGCTCAAGTTCCCAGAGCTAAGAAGTGGCTGTCGTGGGATTTGATCCCTGGTCTCTCTAATTCTAAAGCTTTGGTTCACACAGTTTGAGACGGCTCACTTTGAAACACGTCGACTTAGAGTGCAAGATCTAAGGGATTGTAGGAGACAATCTGTTTGCTGATATGTCATCGAGTTGTGAGGCTGGACAAATGGCTCAGGGCTTGCGGGTTACTCAGCACTCCTCTGCAGGCCGGAATTCTCCGAATGGGGAGAGAGTTTCTGTGGTTTGTCTCCAGAGAGCAACAGCACTCTTTACCTAAGAAGACATGGGGGACTGCCTCCATGCCCACGGGAGGAACAAGCTGCTGATCCTTGGAACGCTCACTTGGGAAAGGGGCAGTGGTCCAGCCTTGACACTCTGGAGTGCCTTATATTCTCCTCCATCCCTTTTTTCTCTTTTAACATCTGCATGTAGACGTTATAAAAGTGTTTGGGGCTCTCTGGGCGCTTAGAGGAAAGGAGGAGTGTGAGTGTTGTTACCGAGCTATTACTGGCACCCTTTCCAGCACGCATTGGCTGCATAAAACATGTAGTCAATAAAACGCAACAAAACAATAAAACGAAGCCCTTTGGTGCGCTCATATTGGGTGTTGTGCAACCCAGAAACCTGCGGTCATAAAAAGGGGAAGGAGGGAAACTTTACACTTGCAGGAACAAAGACTCTGCGGCACTAGGTTGAAAGTCGCACTAGCTGGGCTCCAGTTATACCCTTTGGCACCTGGAAGCGGTTAGGTTTGAAAGCAGAGCAGAACACCAAGGCTTCATGCTCCCAGCCTCCACAGGATCTTTTGAGGGCCATGCAGTGCAAGGTGCTTTTCATTAGGGAAGTCATTGATCCTACCCACAAAGATTCATTTCTTTTAAATGGTAAATTTATTAGCTATGGGGACAAAGATCATTTGCAGCCCCTCCCCTATTTTGGGGGGGAAAATCCATAGGTTTTGGAACTGCCCTAGGTGCCAATGCCTCTAGGCTGTGATTCAAGAAAGTGGTCTCTTGACCAGTGGAAAATTGCAAAGCAAACCTCTCAACACGTTCCTCTTTCTGGTTAAGACTGAAAGAAAACAGGGAGTTTTTATTGTTGGTCCTTGTTAGGACTTGTTACAAAGTAGGCCAGTGCAATTTGTCTATTTTGGGTTTTAGAAACATTTGCTCTTCCCACAAGAGGTATTTTAAATACCTTCAGGAGTAGGACTGCAACCCCAAACAATTCATTAAAATAGTTTCTTTGGGGACTTAATTTTCAAACCAAGGTTGTTGACGGTGAGGATGAGTGACAGCAGCTGTGCCAGTCCTTGGGGTTCAGAGCGGCCTGGGCAGGTCAACACCGGAAGGGTAGAGCTCCTCCCGCCCCTCCCAGGACACAAGTTGCCTAAATGAAAGAACAGATTGAAAGATAGTGAACCATCCTGGCTAAGGAACTTGAGGCGCCAATGAGGAAGGGTCACCTTGAATGGAGCTGTTACGTTTTTCCATGAATTTGTCTTCCCAGGCCAGGCCAGGCCCAGCTGGATTCAGGTCTGAGTGCCATGGTAGATGTGCAGGACCCTCTCTACATCTACGAGGTTCTGGTTTAGTAAACCCTGTGAGAAACTGGGGCAATGGACAGACAAGAAAGTATAGGATAAATGAAGACACTGGGCTCTTTATGTATTCTGAGATGCTGGCTGGATACATTCTGGGGGTGCTCAGCAGGGAGGTATGATGTAGGGGGAGAGAGGAGAACGTTGCACCAGGTCCAAGGTACCATGCTAAATACTTGTGAGAAGTTCTCTGGATTCTTCTACAATTCATTGGGAGCAGTACTGTTTTCTGGCAGCTGGGAACAGGGTGGGTAGACTTTGTTCTACATTAGAGTGAGTGGGGGAGAGAAAGGAACCACAGGAATATTCCACAAAGGTGTCAGAATACTTTGAGTTGGTCGAGGTAACTAGGCTAGGGCAGTCGATGAGACCTGTTGGGATGTATTGAACCCATTTGTCAAGCTTTATGCTTGTAGATACTGCCCTACGTAGACGCTGGCTGGACCTGTGATTAACCACAAATTGGGTTATTGGAGGATACTGGAGGAATAGCTAGCTTCTCCATCTTCCTGTGCTGCACACATGGAAAATACCTCCACTACGTGAGAAGGACCTAGAAAACGGCACGATTCATGGTGCACAGAAATGGCTGGAGCCACACACTGAATTCCATTTTTTTCACACACCAGTTATGAATCATGTTTCCTCAGATTACCGGATCCCTCAGCTTTCACTTTGTAATACTAGCTGAAGAACTTATCCTGATCCCCCACCCCCACCGGGTTTATTCTGGATAAAAGAAAGCACAATTGTCTGTGCTGTATGTCAGTGAAGGGTTTTGAGAAGCTGTTTTTTTCCTCAGGCTTAGAGCAACCAGGGCCATACCAACAGCTGCTCAGTAGAAATAGTTCTTCTGCAGAGGTGAGCAGGGCCAATCCCTGTGCAGGGCATCTGAATCCTGACTCCCCCTGCTGTGTGTCCTCACAGCTTTCCTTCCACACAGCTACAATGGTATCACTTTTCACTTGGGAGGAATTTTAGCTTTATTTATGCATGTTTTCATCCATTCCCCCATCCTTTTGTTTGTCCATCCCTTCATCTATACTTCTTCCTTCCTGTTGCAGTTACTTTCTTTCTTTTTTTTTTCCAGGTAGGGTCTCACTCTAGCCCAGTCTGACCTGGAATTCACTTTGTAGTCTCAGGGTGGCCTGGAACTCATGGTGATCCTCCTACCTCTGCTCCCCAGTGCTGGGATCTAAGGCGTGCGCCACCATGCCCAGCACAGTTACTTTCTTGTTGCTGCAACAAACACCCAACTAGAAGCAGCTGATGGAAGGAAAGGGTTTATTTCAGGCTTACAGAGTCCAGGGGAAGCTTCATCACGGCAGAAGAAGCTTGCTCACTTCCATAGATCCATAGCAGAGAGACACCACCCACAACCAGAAAACACCAACAGCCAGAGGTCAAAACTGGCTCTTTATACACCTTAGGACTGGACCAGCCAGGATGCTGGTGACGTAAGTCAGAAGTTTAACGTCAGTCAAAAATCCCTAAAGGGCTGAGACATGGCTTAGCAGTTAAGGCGCTTGCCCACTTAGCCTAAGGACGCATGTTCAACTCTCCAGATCCCGCATAAGCCAGACACACAAAGGTGAGGCAAGCACAAGGTTGTACATTCCCACTAGGTGGCACAAGTACCTGGAGTATGATTGCAGTGGCTGAGGCCCTAGTGTGCCAATTCTCTCTCTCTCTCTCTCACTAAAATAATAATAAAAAAATTAAACCCCTAAGGTTATTGGAGACATACATTCACATTCTAACCATCAAACTTCCTTCTATAACTAATGCTGCCCCTGGCCCCTGAGCTGATAGTTTATGGTGCTCTATGACTTTTTACCCACCCAAATGAGAGCAGATTTGTGAAATATAACCAGCCAGCTGTTTCCAGGAGAACTGTAGGAAGCAACATGGAGTAATTTCTGAAATTCTCCCTTTCTGAATTTGGGAAGTTGGCATGGAACAGCTTCTTAAATTGAACCATCATGTAAAGATCACACCATCTACGGGCTGGCGGAGAGCTTAGTGGGGAAAGGGCTTGCCTCTCAAGCACTTGTAATCCCACTTATGGGGAAGCAGCAGAGAAAAGTGGACCCCTGGGGCTTGCTGGCCAGCTTAGCCTACTTGGTGAACTTTGGACCAATGAGAGACCCTGTCTCCAAAAGGTGTATACAACTTGAAGAATGACACCTGAGATTGTCCACTGGTGTCCACGTGCAAATATACATGTGTATCTGCACACATACCTGTGCATTTGACACACATGAATACACACAAAATTTTTCTACAGAAGTAAATATTAAAATATAAACCTAAAATCAATTCAAGCAAATCCTTTATAATTAATGGGTAGAGGAGGCTAGTGATAGTCACGGCTGAGAAAACATTACGAGAGGGTCTCTGGAGCACAAAGTTACGCATTTATTGGACACCTCCCAGGAGCTGAGCATGCCTCTGTGCCTTGCAGTGCCAAGCAAGCAGTTATGGTCACTTTTAAGCACTTGGCCCTGATTATTTCATTGAGTTCTCATAAGTCAATGTGCTATCATAAATTTTATTTTTCTAAACAGGATTGCGGAGTTTATAAAGGTTGAACAATTTATCCAGAAAGACATGGGGAGTGAGTTCCCTGAGTCCAAAACCTGTGCTTATAGAAGATGGTAGTCAAACCTTCTTAGAACACTGGTGTTCTAAAATGTCAAAAGGCCTTTTTTTCAACTTATGGAAAACTTAAAGACGAGGCTTGCAAGAAAGATATTCCCAGGGTTATATAGCTAATTTACCTCTGTCTTGGCAAGACATGGCTGATCCCTGAAAACATGGTATGTGCTGGACTTTTTGTGTTAGTGGGCTTGAGATAATGAGCCCCCTCCCCCCAGTACAGGATAAGGAAAGCTTTGTCCAGTGTCAGTGGCCTGTGCCAGGGGCACCCTTTAGGGGACTCTAGCCTCCCCCTCCTGAGCATGTGATGAACATTTGGAAGCAACACTTCTATTTAGATCAGATTTTGATTGTCTCCAGTGAGTCAGCTCCTCTTGTTTGTACTCCCAGCAACCTGTGCATTTTGGGATTCGCTCAACACACATAGACTTATCTAATTGTGTATTATTATCTGCTTAACAACTGCTTTTCCTTCCTGAGGGTAAGATCACAGTGTACATATTTATGGTTGAATACCATGCTAGACACATACACTGCTGAGTAAAAACAGATATAGTTCTCAACTTTAATAGAACTTCTAGCATATTGGAAAACACAGATATTAGTCTAAAAGTTAGAACAAGAATATAAAATTTAAGGGTGGCAATAGCTGTGATGAGCGTGTATTATGGTAGTATAGTGAACCAGATACTCTGAAAGCCTCTGTGGTTAAATATGACTAAAGATAGTAGGCATAACTTTAATGGTTGCTAGGCCAGAAATAAAACAAAGAAAATCGCCAAGACAAAACAAATTTGGAAAGCTGGGTGGCTGAAAAAGTTTCTATTTAGGAGTTGGGACTGTATCTCAGTAATAGAGTGTGCATGCTTAGCTTGTGTGGGTCTTGAGTTCAATTCAAAAAATGAAGAAAACATATGTGAATGAATAAATAATTTCTTTTTAACTAAGTAAATTTAATTGCTGGGAATTCTTTTGCTTTTTCTCCATATGTTTTAAAAATGTACTAATATTATTAACATTGACATGATTAATTTTTGCTTCATTTGTTTTGAGGCTTTGCTGCTTGGTACATTTAAATTTAGAGTTGTAGGGGCTGGAAAAGGATGGCTTAGCAGTTAAGGCATTTGCCTGCAAAGCCAAAGGTCCCAGGTTCAATTCCCCAGGACCCATGGTAGTCAGATGCACAAGGGGGTGCATGCGTCTGGAAATTGTTTGGGGGGTCTGGAGGCCCTGGAAAGCCCTCTGTCACGTGCACCCTCTCTCTCTCTCTCTCCCTCTTTCTCTGTCAAATAACTAAATAAATAAAAATAAAACATTTAAAGTTGTAAAATCTCTCTGTTGGATTGCAACTTTCCTCATTACTTTTTTTTTTGGATATTACTTCCTGTCTGAAAGTCTGGTTTGTCAGATATTTGCATAGATAGATGTGACTATCCTTTAGGAAAACATATATCTATAGTAATCTTTTTTTTCTGTCTTCTAATTTAACCTCTTCATTTTATGTTCACTGTTAGAGTAAGGCATATATATATATGCAAACATTCAATAGCATTAAAATATGGATTCTGCAAATCATTGTCTTTTAATTGGAATATTTAGTCCACTTATTAGATATTTTGTGATTAGTCTAGAGAATGTAGTATGAAGTCTAACCTATTAAAATATCATAGAAATTAGTGCTGTAACTATTTTCCTGACAGCAGCATGTCCTTGGACCATCATAGCCTTATTAATGCTTCTTTCAAGGCAGCAGGTTCTGAGGTTCTGACTTATATGGATGGTTTGAAAATTTATTCTTTTAGCTTTTATCACTTACTTATCATGGGCCTAGGGTTTTATTCTGCTTTACTTTGCTTTTAGTTTTATTTCTAAATGTAAGCGACTACTCTTATATTTTGCTTAAATACATAAATATAAATTTTTCTGACAATATTATCCTTCTAAACATAACAGTAACTAATATACTTGTCAATTATATATTTGCCTCCATTGTCTTTTAGTGTTGCTTGGGGTTCTAGATTAACATTTTTATTTTTATGTTGTTTCACATTTAATAGTTTGTTCATTTCATCAACTATAAATGTTGACTTCTATATAAACTATTATGTTAAACAGCTTTTTCCTTCTGATTTTTCTTTTCATTTAAAAATATTTTTTAAAATATATTTTATTTATTTATTTATTTAAAAGAGAGAAAGAGAGAGAGAGAGAGAGAGAGAGAGAGAGAATAGGTGTGCCAGGGCCTCCAGCCACTGCAAATGAACTCCAGATGCATATGTCCCCTTGTGCATCTGGCTTACGTGGGTCCTGGAGAATTGAACAGGGATCCTTGGCTTTTCAGGTAAACACCTTAACTGCTAAGCCATCTCTCCAGCCCCTAAAAATATTTTAATTATAAAAATTTATAGGGTACAGCATGATAATTTAATATTTTCATATAGTACATAATAATCAACATAGAGTAGTTACTGTTTCTACTTCCTTATTCTTAAATTTTTTGATTAACATATTTTATTATATATATACTTATTTATTCAATACAATATGATATTTCAATGAGTATATATCATATGTGCTGATCAAATCAGGATAACTAGTCTTTCTGTGTCATTACTGATTTAAATTTGGAGCCTTTGAGCTCCTCTTTTCTAGCTGTTTAGATAAATATATATTATGTTCTTTTTTTTATTATTTGATTTTGGAGGTAGGGTCTCACTCTAGCTCACTATGTAGTCTCAGTGTGGCCTTGAATTCATGGCGATCCTCCTACCTCTGCCTCCCGGGTACTGGGATTAAAGGTGTGCAACCCCATGCCCGGCCACTTCTCACATCTTCATGATTGGCTGGTTGGCATCTAGGTTGGTTACATATGATCACATTGTGAAGGACACTGCAGCAAACATGGGTTTTCAGGTATCTGTTTGATATGTTGACATCTTTTCAGTGAAGATAAACCCAAAGGCAAGGTTACAGATCATAGAGTAGCTCTGTTTTCACTTCTTCAGGAAGCTCCATGGTGGCTGTGTTAATTTTTATTCTAATCCACAATGTGTATTTAAGTATTCACTTTTCTCTAAATAATTATTAGCATTTATAATTTTTGTCTTTATGATGTCATTCTAATTGAGGCTAGAGCACATTTTATTGTGATTTTGATTTGTATTTCCCTGATTGTTAATAAAGCTGAAAATTTTTTCATAAATTTTATGGGTGGTGTGTTCAGTAGCTTGTTTCCATTTTTGTACAGGAACTTTGTTGAACATATGTTTTGTATGATTGCACGTTTGTTTCTTGTGCTTTTGGAGTCTTATCCAAACAATTGTTGCCTATCATGATGCTTTCCTTTCCTTCCTAGTATTTTCAGCTTCCTCTTTTGTGTTTAGATAGTTGAAGCATTTTGAGTTGACTTTTTAAAATTATTTATTTATTTATTTATTTATTTTGTGGAGAGAGACAGAGAGAGAGGGAGAGGAAGACAGATAGAGATGGGCGCGCCAGCAATCTCTCAACTGCTGCAAATGAAATCCAGATGCATGCACCCCCTTGTGGTCAAGTGCGGCATTGTACCCTTGCATTACCGCATCTGGCTAAACATGGGACCTGGAGATTGGAACCACTGGAGATTGGAACTGGCGTTCTTAGGCTTAGGAGGGAGGTGCCTTAACGGCTAAGCCATCTCTCCAGCCCTGAGTTGACTTTTTTATGTAGGGTGAGAGATAGGGATTAAGTTTCTATTTTATTTAATGTGAATACCATTTCCTCTATACTATTTATTTGAAAAGGCTGTCATTTCTCCCATGAATGCTTTTGGAGCCCTTGTCCAGGATGAGTTGGTTATAAGTATACCAGTCTATTTCTGGGCACTCTATTCTATTCCCTTGTGTTTGTGTATGTTTTGTACACTGTAGCTTTTCTGGATATTTTGAAGTAAATAGCATGGCACCTCTTTTGGTTAGAGATTGCATTGGTTACTTTGGGACTTTTGTGTTTTTATATGTATTTTAGCATTTTTTTCTACTTCTGAAAAGCATGGTTGCCATTTTGATGGTAGCTCTATAAATATCACATTATATATAAAACTGCTTTAGGCAATATGGAAAATTTAATGATATTAGTTCTTTCAGTCTACAAACATGGGGTTTCATTAGTATTTTTTTTTAAATATTAAAACCAAAGATTTAAAAAATTTTATTTTACTTATTTATTTATTTGCAAACAGAGGGAGATAGAGAGGAAAGAGAGAGAGATAGAGAAAGAGAGAGAAAGAAAGAAAGGGAGAGAATGGGCACACCAGGGCCACTAGCCAGTGCAAATGAACTCTAGAT
This sequence comes from Orientallactaga sibirica, assembly GCA_036365145.1. NCBI lineage: Eukaryota > Metazoa > Chordata > Mammalia > Rodentia > Dipodidae > Orientallactaga > Orientallactaga sibirica. The sequence goes on along the minus strand of JAEOAD010000031.1, from coordinate 2,261,169 downwards.
GCATCCACCACTTTGTGCATCCGGCTGTACATGGGTACTGGTGAATCAAACCCAGGTTGTTAGACTTTGCAGGCAATTGTCTTAAGTGCTGAACCATTTCTCTAGCCCCTAGAATTAAAAAAATATATATTTTATTTATTTATTAGAGAGAAAAGCAGATTGAGAGAGAATGGACAAGGCAGGGCCTCTAGTCATTGCAAATGAACTCCAGACGCATACTCCACCTTGTGTATCTGGCTTTATGTGGGTACTGGGGAATCAAACCTGGGTTCTTAGCCTTCACAGGAAAGTGCTTTAACTGCTAAGCCATCTCTCCAGCCCTAGATTTTTTTTTAAACCATAGACATTTTTTACATCCTGGTTTAATTTACTCCTAAATATTTTCCTTTCTTTATAGATGATCTCTCGTGGCACTTTCTGTTTCATTTTGAGTAGGGTTAGCTCTGTTTCGTTTGCTATTTCTATACTTTACCATCATTAAGTATTTAGAAACTTACAAGTGTGTTGAAGTATTTCTCTAGCACCAATTGATATGTCATCTTGATCCCAAGTCCTTATGGTAGTTTCTATTCATACTTGACCTTTAATTGATTTTTAAAGAAAATAATGTATCCCTATTCCACTCTTAAAGAATAATCATTTCTGGGAAATGGGCCAAACACTCAGATGGTGACAGCTGCACAATTTGCACCATAGGACTACTATGAACTTTTGAGTTGTGAGAGTGAGGCTAAGTGTGGAAAGCGGTTTGACTGTACTAAGACTGTAGGACATTTCTAACTGTGCAGAAGGGCTTGTGTAGACTCAGGTGTGGAGAACAAGAACAACGTCCAGATATTAGCATCTGGACTTAGGCCTCCTTGCCTGGGAAGGGGGCAGCCTGTTACTTATCAGATGAAAATAACCGTCGAATCAGACTCAGCCTTGTTCTTGCTTTGACATCTTTCTTTTAGTCTTCCTGATAGGAATTTATTATGACAAAAATCCAAGGATCGGTGATTGTTCAGAACTATTTGCATCCTCCACCCTTTCCCTTCCCACAAGGGTGGAGGATACCCTTTGGCACTAGGCTTGGCTGTCATTTTCTTTGACCAATGGAATGTGAACAGCTGGCTGCATCAAAAGTTAAAAATGTGACTGGGCTTACTTCCTGGTGTTCTTGCTTTCACTCTAGGCGGAACATGTCTAGGCTAGTCTGATGATCCACATGTGTACAGCAGAGTGCCATCTACCTAGCACTCCAGGCGAGCCACACCTGCATTAAAACTCAGGCCAACCAAAGTGGCATTAGGCAGCTGACCAAGACTGGTAGCAGTACCCATCCAGGACCATCCCCTATCAGTTGGGTCTCCATAGATCTACAGAAGAGTGAATAAATATGCTTGTACAGTATACCTTACAGATGGTCTCTTGGCCACCTTGTGAGATTGCTTTTGTCTGAAGCTAGTAGTAGAACGTTTAAAAATCCATTCTTAAAACTTTGAATGTCAGGCGTCACTATCTTTCTAAAGTCTACGGTTCTCTCCTGCTGCATTCTGCATGCAGTCACTCAAATCTCATGATTTGATTTACGCATTCACTTCCTCTCAGGTTGTCTAACATTCACTGGCTGGGTATTTGACTTGGCAAACACTGAGAGCAAGTGTGAGGCTATTTGCAGAGCGTGATAAATGCTGTCCTCTCAATGGAAAATACAGGTTGGTGATGGATTACCCAGTGCTTCTTGCTTATTTTAAATCGAAACATTCTATTGAACTTCCCCTAACTGCAGAGTTCTTATAAATAAACAATCATTCTTGGATTTTATGGCTGTGGGACCACTGCCAAGTACAGGCATTCCTAGTCCGTGGCCTGAAAAATCTAGTGAAATAGAACAGATAAACATGCGTGCACAAGTGATAGAAAGGGAGAGAGATGATAGAATGATTTCCTTTAGACTAATCAGGCCTGTGGTTGCTTTTGCAAAGTGTTGTGGATCCACATGCCCACAGCAGCCCTCCATTAAGCAGGAAGCTAGCTCGCCAGTAGCTCCAGAAGCCCCTGAAGGTTGTAGTAGACCCAGATCTATGCCCAGCTCTGTGGCTGGTGGATGCTGTCACTCACCCATCTCCCTGTCGGTGCTGAAATAATAAACCCTTTCTATTTTGAACATCAATGTGTGAAGTCAACTGTTTCCTAATCTATACCCACTGCTGGGATGGTTCCAGGGTTTTGGATTAAATACTGCAGCCCAAATCTTTTTAAACTTTTCCTAAATAAGAAATTATGCAAGGAGGCTCCCCAGTGAAAGATTTTTTCTCTCCCAGGGAATTAAAACATGCTTCTCTGTTTGCTCTTCAAAGAACAAAGTGACCGGGTTGGGGGAGGAAGCCCGCTTTCTAATTGGCTAATGTCATTTGTCCCTGCTGAGAAGCTGCATGGAACAGCCTCACACCCTCTCTGGAGGCTCCTGGCTGGCTGGCCTGGAAGTTGAACTCCCAACTTCTTTGCTTATCTTTTTGCTTCCATTACTCATCTGGAGTAGGAAGAGGTAGCATTGAAAATTGTCACAAAATGAACAGTCAGAGGATTACTGGACCCTTGGCCACATTGCTTTATAGCACCTGTCACTTGTCTGCATGAGAGATTTAGGTACTTTTTTTGAGGTAGTGTCTCATTCTAGCCCAGGCTGACCTGGAACTCACTCTCTATTCTCAGAGTGGCCTTGAACTCATAGCGATCCTCTTCCCTCTGCCTCCTGAGTGCTGGGATTAAAAGTGTGTGCCACCATGCCCAGTTTAGGTATGTTTTTTTATTTGGTGGGGAAGACATAAATATTTCCCCTGTATTCTGTGTATTCTGGGAGAGATGAGATGAGATGTTCTATATTGTGCTGTTGTCATTACTATGTGGTCTGGGTATTGGAAATTAAATTTGCCCAGACCATGTACAGCATGACATAGCTCCCCGTGTGTTGTGAACGGCTTCACGTTGCTGGGATGAACATGCAAACCAGGCACAGTTTAGGGGAGGAAGAGGTTTATATCAAGCTTACGGATCCAGGGAGAAGTTCCGTCAGTGGTGGAAGAAGAAGCTGCTTCCATACATCCACGTAGAGAGAAACCCTCACCAGCCAGCAATCACCAAAAGCCACAAGCACAAAGCCAGCAGCAAACATCAGGGGCCCTGCCAGAGCTCAGACTGCTTTGCATAACTTTGGGCTGGAAATCAGATCCACCCCCAAACACACCTTAGGGCTGGACCCCAGGATCTGTTCCCCCTGACACTTCCTCCAGCCATGTGGCTAGAGATCCAAGTTACACGCTTTAAAAAAATGCCCGAGTCTATGGGCATGGGGCACACGCATTCAAACCACCACACCATGTCATTAAGTCATTTGGTGGAATGGCATTATGGGTACGCCCCCTCCATGCCTGTAAAAGGAGAGGTAAGTATCTGGCGATCTAGAACCTGTTGAAGCTTCACAGTGGTCGCTGATGTGTAGGCTTCCAAGAGGCTTTTGTGACGCTGATGCTCGTTTGGGTGATGGCCTCTCTGGAATGGTCTTCTGCAGACCATTGTGATGTTGTAAGCCAGGGGTTTGAAATGGACTTAAATTGTTGGGGGATGGGGTGTAGTAGCAGCAGAATAAGACTTAGGATGACATCAAGATCAACCTGTGGAAGGAGGCAAGGGCAACTGGAGTATAGAAACCTTCCCGATGCATGCTGCCTACATGTAACAATAGCACACGTGTGAAAATCGTCCCCTCCCCCTCCGCATAAAAGCATAGGAGAGGCTGGTGCTAAAAATGTCCTGTAAAGGCCATAAGACTCATCACCCTGCACTTTTGAGTGTCTGTCTTTGCCAGCTCACTAGCCCACTTCTGATCTCAGCAGTGTTCTTCTCTTTCTGAATAAACGGTCTCTATTTTTTATTAGTTCACTATGTGTCTCTGGTGCAGTTCCTTGTCCTGGGACTTGAGCACCTGCAAACTGAAGTGGGGAGTGGGTGTTAGGCCCCTGTGCCTGTTACAGACATTAGCTATGACATGCTGAGCTCTGTGACAGCAGGACTCCAGGACACAGCATGGATTGTGGCCTTAGCTCTCAAAGGGGAGTGGGCAGGAAGGTGTGGATAAAGGATTTTTTTTTTGTGGGGTGGGGGGAGTCCAGGCCAGTATTGGTTTCCATCCCGGGAATGTGATGAAGCAACTCCACTAAATAAGAACAGGAGTGATCACAATGGCCTCTCTCAAGTTAAGTAATGTGAAGGGGTTTAATGAAGAGGCCATTGGAAAGGTGTGGGCACAGCCCTTGAAGGACAGCACACCAGTCTGCAATTGTTAAGAGCTGGACTGTGCTGCCCAGGAAGAGGGAGTGTGTCTGGAGGCAGCAGACGTCCAGTAGAGCAGTTTGTCTAATGAGTCTGTTTCCATCCGGGTGCTGAAATATTTGGGATCTTGTAGTGCTTCAGTTTTTAGTGTGTAGTGATTTTGTATTTTCAATTAGGGATACCCAACCTGTATTAATTTCAGCTACCACTAACGCCTAACAAACCAAACATTTCTGCTTACTTTAAACTCACTTCATAATAAGTTCAGAAGTTAAATATTATTTACATTATTTCCTTTTTATAAGGGAAATTATTTCCTCTGTTAAAAAAATGGAGGAAAAGTTCTGAAAAGGAACCTAGAATGTGATTCCACTGGATTCTGATGTTAAGAAGGCAGAACACTTGTCCAGGGTCCTCTCAGTCCCTTGGCAGACACCACTCCTCACTCACTGTGCATGGGGAATGTGGTGGTTTGAATAGATGACCCCCAATCCATTCAGGAGTTAATTCAAGCTTGTAACTTAGATCTGGAGGAGGTGACACTGTCCAGCCCTAAGGTGTGTTTGGGGAATTCTGGTCCAGAGATATGCAAAGTGCTTGAGCTTTGCCTGGGATTCCTGGAGTGTGCTTGCTTGTGTGTTGGTGGTGGCTTTTCTCTCAACGTGGACTTATGAAGGTGGGCCAGCTTCTTCTGCCATTATGGAACTTCCTCTCAGTCTGTAAGCTTCAAATGAATTCCCTTCCTCCATAACTGTGCCTGGTTTGGAAGTTCATCCTGGCACCTGAAGCTGTCTGCTACAGAACATGTGCCACTGTTGTTCCAGTCGAGTGCTTTGTGTAGTTACTTGGTTGACAGGGGCAGCCACCCTGAAATGCATTTGCCTTCCTTACTTTCGTCAATGTGTCCAAGAGGCACTGTGGGCACCAGGTTACAAATGCAGGCCAGCCTCTGGGTCACTGGGTGGCCTGGACCAGCTCACTGGCCTATGGACAACATTTTCCTGCCCTCCTGAAGTCTCCTTTCCTCTGGGTCTAATCACTTCCTCTCTGGATCACCAACCATATTTTTTGTTAGCACGTCATTCAGACCCCCTTTTGCTGTTTTGAATTTGAATGTGTGTCTCCCATAGACTCAGGTGTTTTATTAAGATTGTGACTTGGGCCTCCAGTCTCCTGGCTAGAGGAGGTGTCACTGGGGTAGATTCTCAGGTCAAGATCCAAGATGTGTTTGGGGGTGGGTCTGATGCCAGCCCAAAGGTGTAGAGAGCTGGTCTGTGTTCACGGATGTGCGCGTGTGTTGGTGATGGTATCTGCTTGTGGCAGTTTTCCTCTCTGCTTGGATCTGTGAAAGTTAAGCAGTTTCTTCCGTCATTAATGGAACTTCCCGTGGATCTATAAGCCTGAAATAAACCCCTTCGTCCCTGAAACTGTGTCTGGTTGTTTATTCATCCTAGCAACTTGGAACTATGAAACAATCATTTTCCACTGCAAACATTGATTATGACATTGGTCCAAATGGGCATGGCTGCCTTCCTGAGGGAGATGCTAGAGCTGTCTGTAACTTTAATAAAAATACTGTTTGTCCATTCGTTATGTTTCTTTGTCCCATTCATTGGTGAGTTAAAAAACAGATGAAGGAAGAACTCTGAAGACCCAGCCTTGGCAGCAAGGGTGAGTCGTCCCACTTCAACTAATTCAATCTAGGAAGTCCCTCACAGACCTGAGCAGAAATTTTGTTTCATGGTGATTCTTGATTCTGTCAGGTTGACAAGCAGAGATTAACCATTGCATTGACTTTTTTTTTTTTTTTTTTTTTTTTTTTTTTTTTTTGCGAGGTAGGGTCTCACTCTAGTCCAGGCTGACCTGGAATTAACTATGTAGTCTCAGGGTGGCCTTGAACTCTCGGCGATCCTCCTACCTCTGCCTCCCAAGTGCTGGGATTAAAGGCGTGCACCACCACACCTGGCTTGCATTGACTTTTATTTCAGTCTGAATGTCCCTTGCAGGGATAGGGAGTTCCCCACCACACTCACTTCCATCAGGGATTCTTTCTGGTGCTTGAACCCCCTCTGTGGGAGATCTGCAGAGTCAGGTGGACTTAGTCTTTGTCACCCAGAGCTCATTGTGTGGTTGATTTTAGATTGAACCCCATGTTTTCATTTCATGAAAGACCAAAGATAGTTTCATATTTCTATTTATTATAGTTACATAAAGCTTCCTTTAAGAACAATTTTATTGATGGGCACGGTGGCACAAATTTAATAATCCCAGCACTCCAAAGACAGAGGCAGGAAGATTATGAATCTGTGACCAGCTGAGACCCTAACTCCAGACAAACAAACCACAACCCAGGACAGAGGCTGTGGCTCAGTGGTACATCGCCTGTGGAATATGTAGTAGGTGCTGGGTTTGATCTTTAACACTGCAAAAGCAGAGCAGAGCAAAACAAAACAAAACAAAAAAGAAATCAGTGAAAAAAGTCAAGTGAACTTGAAATAATAATGAATATGGAGTTGTAGCTATTACGGAGTTCTTGGAGTGAGTGCCAAGGGATGGCGATATTTAGAGAAGTCCTGGGTCTTTGCTGGGGAAGGCGGCATTTAGGACTCCCTTTCTAGGTGCCATCCCCTGGCTGGCAGTAGAGGGCACCACCTCTACAAAGGCTTCAGTTAAGGTCAGGTGGAACCCTTCCATCCTGGGAAAGGAGAATAAGGCTTACCCCCTCCTGTGATGCTCTCTTCCCCTTTCTGAACCTTTGACCCACCCCTCACTTTTTCCAAGGGTCTGTTCTCTATTGTAAAGGAACAAACCACAGGCTGCACCATCTTCCACCCTTCCCCTGCTATGTTGCTTCCACATGCAATTTGCCTGACAGGTCTGACATAGTCTGGAAGTTAAGGTGCTAGGTGCCTCCATTCTCCTGCCTGAGGCAACAGTGTGCACCTGAGACTGCATTCCTCTGCAGTCTTCATGGGAAGATATCTCCAAGCTTTGGGGCTGGATCTAAAGTCAGCTCATACCAGGAGATGCTTGGGGAGTAGCAATTTCATGATTTCATGAAACCTGTTCATGAACACGATTTCATGTTCCATTATTTTTAAAGAGTTTATTTTAATTAATTTATTTTTATTTATTTATTAGAGACAGAGGGAGGAAGAGAAAGAGAGAGAGAGAGAGAGTGAGAGTGTGAGAATGGGCATGCCAGGGCCTCTAGCCACTGCAAACGAACTCCAGATGCATGTGCCACCATGTGCATCTGGCTTACATGGGACCTGGAGAATCAAACCCGGGTTCTCAGGCTTTGCAGGCATGTGCCTTAACTGCTAAGCCATCTCTCCAGCCCTATTATTTTTAATTTTTGCATGTGTATGTTTGCATTTATTGTGTGCATGCTGTGTATTTGTATGCATGTGAGTACACCTGTACTTGGGTACACATGTACGTGTGTGTGCACACGTATGTAAAGGCCCAAGGTGGATGCTGGGTGTGTCTTCCTCAATTTCTCCTCACCTTATTTTTGGAGGTAAATGGTCTTTCACTGAACCTAGAGTTCACCACCTCAACAATACTGGCTAGCCAGTAAACCCTAGGGAGCCTCTTGTCTCCTCAGTGCTGGAATCACAGTCATACAACACCACTCCCACTTTTTAGTGGGTTCTGGGGATCTGAACTCAGGTCCTTATGCTCATGTACTACTCAGCCATCTTCACAGCCCTTTATCTATTTGTTAATGTGTGTGTTTGCATGTTTGTGTATGTACATGTGAACACGTGTGTGCATTCATGTAGAGGCCACAGGACCTTCAGTGTCATCTTCAGGAATGTTGTTTATTTGAGTATATATTTGAGATAGACAGAGAAAGAGAGAGAGAGAGAGAGAATATAAGAGTAGGAGTGCTCCAGGGTCTCTTGCCACTGCTCTCAACTCCAGACACATGTTCCAAGTTGTGCATCTGGCTTTATGTGGGTGCTGGGAACGGAAGCCCAGACTGAACCCAAGATGGCAGGCTTTGCAAACAAGCACCTTTAACCACTGATCATTCTCCCCAACCCCACATATTTTTTCCAGACAGGTTCTCTTACTAGCCTGGGACTCACCAATAAAGTTAAACTGTCTGGCCCCAGGGTTCCTTCTGTCTCTGCCTTCCCAGAGGGATTGAAATTCATTTCTTGGCTCCAAATCTTGATAATCACCTATCTTTACTATCTCAATAGTTTTTTTGGGGGGCGGGGAGGGGTTGAGTTAGGGTCTCACTCTAGCCCAGGCTGATCTGGGATTCACTCTGTAGTTTCAGGGTGGCCTTGAACTCATGGCTATCCTCCTGTGGCCTCCCAAATGCTGGGATTAAAGGTGTGAGCCACCATGCCCAGTCCTATGTCAATAGTTTTACCTTTTCCACAATGTCACAGAGCTAGAATTAGTTGGCACATAGCCTTCTCATGGTGGTTCTTCATTTGCACTTGGTAATATGCATTTAAGTTTCCTCCATGTCTTTTTATGCCAAATAATATCTCACAATCTCCATATACTACCAGTCAATTACACATTCATGTACCAAAGAGGATCTTGGTTGATTTCATGTCTTGCCAATGACAAAACAAGGCTGCTATAAAGATCCAAGTGCAGTTTTTATTTGGATATAAGTTTTCACCTTCTTTGGTTAAACATAAGAAGTTCAAATGCAGCACTGCACGCTTACTTTTGTTAGAGACTGTCAAACTGTTTTCTAACGTGGCTGCACTATATTACATGCCCATCAGCAATGGGTAAGAGTTTATATTATGAATGAAATGTTTATCTTCTCTCCAAGCTCTTATGTTGAAATCTAATTCTTCAATGCCATGGTACAAGTAGGAGGTAATTATGTCACAGGAATGGAGCTCTATGAATGAGATTAGTGCTCTAATGAAAACCAATTAAACATGAGATGTATCAGTTACCTTCTTGTTGCTGGGACAAAATACCTGACCAAAAACTCAGCTTAAGGGAGGAAGAGCTTATTTCAGCTCACAGTTCTTCTTCTTTTTTAAAATAGATCTTATTATTTGAGAGAGAGAGAGAAAGAGGCCGAAAGAGAGACAGGGAGAGAGAGGGAGAGAATGGGCACACCAGAGCCTCCAGCCACTGCAAATGAACTCCAGATGCATGTGCCTCCTTGTGCATCTGGCTTATGTGGGTCCTGGAGAATCAAACTGGAATCCTTTGGCTTTGCAGGTAACCGCCTTAACTGCTAAGCCATCTCTCCAGCTCTTAGCTCACAGTTCTAGGGAATCATCTATCATGATGAGGAAAGCATGGCAAGAGCAGATGCTGGCTTCATACCATCACACCAGCATAGAGGAAGTAACAAGAGGGATGAATGCTCAATGCTCAGGCAGGTCTCTCCTTACACAGTCCAGGAACCCAGCCCTGGGATGATATAGCCCACAGGGAGGGTGGGCCTGGGCCCTCCCACCTCAACGAATCTAACCCAGAAACTCCCTCACAAGACATGACCAGAGATTGATTTCCATGGTGATTCTAAATCCTGTCTAGTTGACAATCAGAAATTAACTGTCATGACAGAGAACTTGCTTTCTTTTTCTGCCTTCCTCTATGGGAGGACGCAGTACGAAGACAGCCACCTGTGAACCACAAAGAGCATCTGTCCTGGGTGTTCGGTCTGCTGTCATCTTGATCTTGGACCTCCCATCCTCCAGAACGGTAAGCAATGTTGTAAAGCAGCTGGAACAGACTGAGGGGTGTGGTTCACCTTGCCAGCATTTGGAGATTTTGCTTGTTCTGTTATCCTGACTTGCTGCAAGGTCCTTAAAGGCAGAATCTGTGACTGCTTTACATCCTCAGGAACACACAGAGGTCATTTATAAGTACCTGATGACAGTAAGAGTACACAGATCAGAAAACGTCAGCTAGTGGTCATTCTGGCAGTGTGGCAGCCTGCTGTGACCAAAGTAACTGGGTGATGAGTGGGTAGGGTTAGTTCGGTTCTGGTTTTCCTGTGGTTAAAAGACGTTGCATCAGAAGCATCCCAGGTCCTATTGCCCTGCAGCAACCTGGAGTTTGGGGTTCTCTTGGTCTGAAAAACTTTCTTCTCTCCCCCTTGCTTGGTGGTGATGAAGGAGTTATTCTGTCTTCAAATTTCAACTTAAAGTTCCCATCTTCCAGGAAACCTTCTTACTCTCCTCCCCTCTACTGGCTAGTGTTCAGTACCTGTGATCCCAACTCTCAGGAGAATAGCATGAAGGGAAGAATGATTTATTTTGGCTCACAGTTTCAGAGGTTTCAGGCTATAGTCCTCAGAGCCATTGCTTCTGGGCCTATGGAGAGGCAGCACATTATGTTGGCAAGCATGTGGTGGAATGCAGCTGCTCACTTTGATGGGCAGGAGGCAGAGAGGGAGCGGAAGCAGTCAGGAGCCTGGTATATTTAAAGACACAACCCCAGCAACTACTTCTTTCAGTTGGGCCCATCTTCTGAAGTTTTTTATTTTTTATTTTTATTTTTTATCAGTTTTCAAAATAGCAGGACTAGCTGGGACCAAACACTCATTTCATGAGCCTATGGAGGATGTTTCATATCCAAACTGTAATGATTGTGTCTCCCTCATACTAGATTAATTCCCCTTATTATGCGCATTGCATGTATTTTTCACATTACAATCATCACCTCAATCAACAGTATTTATTTTTCTGCTTCCTTGGCTTGATCCAGACTTTTTGAAGACCTGTCTGAATTGCTTCTATTATCTCCCCTGTACCTAGCACAGTGTCTGGCCTAGAATGGAGACTTAATATTTTTTAATGAATAATAAATAAATGGATGAAGAAATAAATGGGTTAGGAATTTATTATTTTCTATTTAATAGAATCCCCTTTCTCACAACTACATATTTATTTTCTTAATTTCTCAGACTTCAGCTAACTTTCCTTATAATTTTGCAGAGTAATTTGCATAATCACAAGAAAAAAAACACAACACATGCAGATGAGGGTAGGGCTCTATTTTTCAGGCTGCAGCTTCATCTCTAGTATCTAGTGGGCTAGCTTAGCCATACTGCGGAGTTTTTAATACACCATGTTCCTCTAGGCAGTTCACAAGAAAGATAATACAAACTAATAACTATTAAAATTATACAAAGACTATTTATTTAGACTTATTCCTCAATTCATGCTTCAGGGATTAACTTGAAGAGAGAGTAAATGAGAGCTCAGCTGATATCACAAAACCTGTCCTAGGAGAACTCACTCCCTCGAATCTAAATCAAGCCATTAAACTCCACTTTTAATTTAGGCGGTCATGGTTTAAACACATTGAGTTACGAAGGTAGAAAAGGAAAAGAGGAAACTCTGCTCTAATTCAAATTTAGATAAGTGGGAATGTTCCCTATTTGTGGAGCCTTTGTCATTTACTTGTTTACTTTAAAAACTGCACCTAATTGCATCGGTGGAGAGAGTATGTTCAAGGAATAAAAGCTAAACTGTCTTTAGCAGCTGTTTGTGTCAAGCCGTAAACCTCGGCTTGATCCTGTGGAGGCAGGTTGTTGCAAGTAGAATTTGATAAACTTTACCATTAGCATGCTGTTCGCAGAATGCACGATGGGAAGACAGGAGAATTGTCCTTGACACTCTTCCTCCTGGTTCAAAAATATAATCACTATGAGTGCATTGTAGCACCATTGGAACTTGTGTCCCCCTCTCGTTTTTCCCTTTTTTTTTTTTTCTTTAGAGAGAGACACAGAGAGAGAAGTAGAGGGAGACATAGAGAATGGGCCCGCCAGCACTCTCTCAGCTGCTGTGAACGAAATATGGATGTGTTCGCCCCCTTATGGGCAAGTGCAGCGTTGCACCCTTGCATCACTTTGCATCTGGCTAAATGTGGGACCTGGAGATTGGAACTGGGTTCTTAGGCTTAGCAGGCAGGCGCCTTAACCGCTAAGCCAGCCCTCGTTTTCCCTTTTATGATGGACACAGAAGTGCTCTGAAAGCTAAATGGAATGCTAAGGAGATGTCCTGAAATAAAAAATTAAGTGAAAAGATCCTGATAATGGCTCTTATAGTAGTTCATTTAAAATATTTTTAGGGCTGGAGAGATGCCTTAGAGGTTAAGGTGTTTGCCTGTGAAGCCCAAGGACCCATGTTTGACTCTCCAGATCCCTGGGGGGAAATATATATATGTATTTTACTGATACATAGAATAATGAGTTTATTGCAGGGGGTAGTGTCTCACCTCCAATGAAATATGGTTAGGATAACAGCTCATGAAATACTAATCAAAGTGCTTAGTGACCTCAAGGTTTAACTTAAGAGAAGAAAGCAGACCTTGCCCAAACTGTGAAGCTGCTTCCTTTCCCCTACTTGAAATTGAACTCTCACTGAGGGGAAGGCTATGGGCTCTCATTTTTATTCCTTAGCATGTTGTGAGTGTGCATATGTATGTGTGGTATGCATTCATATGTGTATGTGTGCACAAGGGCACATGCATGTGTAAGCCAGCGGTCAACCTTGAGTCTGCCTCAATTGCCCTCCATCTTTTCTTTTTCTTAACACAGGGTCTATTATTGAACCTGGAGCTCACTGATTCAGCTAGAGGAGCTAGGCTACAAGGCCCAAGGCCCTTCTGTCTCTGCCTCTGCAGCACCAGGGTTACGTGTGAGTGCTGCTGCTCCTAGATTCTACATGGGTGCTGGGGATCTGAACTCAGGCCCTTATTCTTGCACAGCAATCACCCTACCCACTGAGCTATCTCCCCAGCCTTTTTTTTTAAGATATATATGGTGTGTGTGTGAGTGAGTGTGTGTGTGTGTGCGTGCGCACACGCGTGAGCACAGCTCTTTGCTGACCATATGCACTGGAGAAGCAAGGCTCCCATGCTCACTCCTTCTGGTCAGGACAGGCTCAGGTCCTGGTAGGTGATGGGCTATGGGTAAGCAAAGGCTTTTCACACCTTGAAGAGTGGGAGCTAGCAATAGTAGGAAAAGAGCCACAGCTAAGTTTACACAATGGACGGCTTCTACCCTGGAAGATTCGTTTCCAGTGGCGTGTCAGAGAAGGCCAGGATAAATTAAGTGCTGGTTTTGCAAATTAATATAGAAATGGCCAAATGTTACATGCTGTTTTTCTTTATAAATTTTTTATTTAGTTTGTTGACATAGCAATAGAAGTTAATGGCTTATAATTAACCTGTATGGATGCATGTGCTGCAGAAAACCTATGTGTCACCCTCTGCCTGTTTTCTCTGTGGATTTGCATACCCGCTGCCACGGTGCCCCTGGCAGACTGCTCGCACAGTAGGCAACCTCTCTGAGAAGTCTTGAAAGGTTTCTCTCATGAGGTTGTCACTAACACATGCACAGGTAATTTATTTCTCTGTTGAAAACACTTGACTATTATCTTCAAGATCAGTGGGGCCTAATCAAGTGTATGGCAGACGTATGAATGTCCTCTCCACGGTGTGCACTGGGCAGAATAAGGAGCCAACCCTGTAGGAATCTGACAATGTCACCCCCAGTATGACTTTGGGTGATTTTTTTTATAGAATTTTTTAAAGTTCTATTTATTTAAGAGAGAGAGAGGGAGGGAGAGAATGGGCACCACAGGGCCTCTAGCCACTGCAAACTAACTCCAGATGCATAAGCCCCCTTGTAAATCTGGCGTACGTGGGTGTCCCAGGGAATCGAACCTGGGTCCTTTGGCTTTGCAGGCAAACTCCTTAACTGCTAAGCCATCCCTCAGTCCAGGTAATATTCTTAAGTTCTCAGAGCTTCAGTGTTTGTACAATGGTTAAATTATTACTGTTACTTCTGCTACCCCCCCCCCCCCCATTTCAGGCTCTGAGACTTAAATGGCATGAATTGAGTGATTGTGTAAATGTTGCTCCTCAGATACTGGGGGAATTAAAAACTTGATATTGTCTCATAACCTCCTGTGTTTTTAATTAAGCCTATATACTTAGTCCCCAGCTAGGAGAGCTTTGGGAAGTGAAGCCTTGCTGGAAGTAGGTGTGTGGCTAGGGGAAAGCTCTGGGATAATACAGCTCAGCTCCAAGCCCAGTACTCACATTACTTCCTTCATGCTGCTGTGAGATGTGATAGGCAGCTGTCCATCTGCGCCTGCTATCTTTTCTCTGCCATGACGAAACTTGCCCTTGAAATGGTGAGTTTAAATAAACCCTTTCCTTCCATAAACTGTGTGGTGGTTTGAACAGGATGTCCCACATAAACTCCTGTGTTCTGTATGCTTGGTCCCCAGCTGGTGACACTTTGGGAGATGGAGCCTTACAGGAGGAGGTGTGTTGTTGGGGTACGTGTTACAGCCATCTCCCCAATGCTAAGTTTGGCTTACTCTCCTACTGCTGTCTTCTACCTGCTGTGGCAGAGGTGAGGTCCAGCCTCTGCTCATGCCATACTTTCCCCTGACATCATGAAGCTTCCTCTCAAGACTGTATCCAAAATAAAAACTTTCCTCCCATCAGCTGCTTTTGATCTGGGACTTTGTCCCAGCAATGAGAAAGTACACTTGGCTTGCCATTTTGTTCTTGCTTAGAAAAATTGAGATTTTTAAAATTTATTTTCTATTTTTAAAAATATTTTATTTTTATTTATTGATTTGTTTGAGGGTGAGAGAGAGAGAGAGAGGGAGAATGAGCGCACAGGGCCTATAGCCACTGCAAAGGAACTCCAGATGCATGCGCCACCTTGTGCAACTGGCTTACGTGGGACCTGGGGAATCGAACCGAGGTCCTTCGGCTTTGCAAGCAAGTGCCTTAAGTGCTAAGCCATTTCTCTAGCCCAAGACTGAGATTTTAAAAAAAGGTACTGGTCCCTTCCCTCTCTTCTTGATCTCCAAATATACATATAAGTCCATCTTCCAGTAAGCCTGAGCACAAGGCCAGGTGACTGAGATAGGTGGGAGAATCACTTGCTAAATCTGGCCAGTGCGGCCACCTTTTTTTTTTCTTTTTCAGAGAAGAGTGTCGAAACTTTATCCTTTTGTAATGTGTGTTCTCAGCATACATTCCTGCACTCACACAAATGCCCTTGACCTTAGGAGAATTTGAAGACAACCTTCCCCTGAGCTCTCTGGTGTAAGCTGGCTGATGGCTCTGATGTCTCATGGGCTGAATTTCAGTGGCAGGTCTGTGCTTCCTGCCCATCACCATGGCTCCTCCCTCCCAGCCAGTGTGGAGGAGACGCCAGGCCATGGAAAGGGAACATGATATTCCATAGGAAACCATAAGCTGCTTGGGCCCCACGGCCTTTGTTCCTTCTCATGTTTCACGATGGCAGTCTACAGCTGCTTCTGATTTATTTTAGATCTGAATAAAAACCGTTTTTTTTTTTTTTTTTTTTCTTCAACTCTTACCAAGATGACTGAAAATGGGTCCACTGAGCAGGAGACAGCAGAAACGGCAGTTTCTCTGCTGTGACCCTCATCCCTTCATGGGCTTGGTGCTGGCTGACAGAAATTCAGGGCTTGACACTTATGGGCCACTTTTCCATCAGAGAGCCTGGATGCCAGCTCAGGAGGAGACCACACGATAGAAGCTGGGTGATATAAGAGAGGCCAGCCTGCGCTGTACAGGGTGGACAACCTAACCATCCCTTGGCCCTTCCTAATTCAATAGTCCCATGTTATTTCCAAGTAGGAAGAGAATCTAATAAGGAATTGATTTTTTTTCCCTGCCTATATATAATGACATTTCCTTAAAAATAACTTCAGGAGGCCACTGATAAATGATTCCTGGGATTTATAGCCCTGTTAATCTTTTTAAACTCTGAGAACTGACATTTTAAAAAACTTGTTTATTTATTTGAGAGAGAGAGAGAGAGAATGGGCATGCCAGGGTCTCTAGCCACTGCAAGAACTCTAGATACATGGGCAACCTTGTGCATATGGCTTACATGGGTACTGGGAGTTGTGCCTTAACCACGAAGTGATCTTTCCAGCCCCAGGACTGACAGTTTTGTCCTGGAGGATACCATTATATGTCCCCAGGCATTTTTTCTCCCATATAAAATGCTGAGTTCCAGGTGGTTTATCTTCAACATTCCTCTCCGTTGTTGGAAGTTTCAGATGATCATCTGTACCATTTTGCACGGGCAGTTCAGTAGCAGTATGTGCACTCACATTGTGGGGCAGGAAATCTCTAGAAAGCTTTCACCCTGGAGAATTGAAATTGTACACCCACGTAACAGTGACATCGATCCTATTCCCCTCCCTAGCTGACTTTGCAAGCTGCCACTCTGTCTGTCTGGGCTTTGACTACTCTAGGCACTGTATTATGTAAGAGGAACCATTTTTGTCTTTTTTTAAAAACAATTATTTATTTATTGCAAGCAGAGAAATACAGAGAGAGAGAAAGAGAGAGGAGGAGAGTGTGTATGGACGTGCCAGGGTCTGTGGCCACTGCAAATGAACTCCAGACACATGCATTGCTCTGTGCATCTGGCTTATGTGGGTACTGGGGAAGTGAACCCAGGTTCTAAGGCTTTGCATGCAAGTGCCTTAACTGCTAAGCCATCTCTCCAGCCCCAAAACTTTTTTTTTAAAATATTTTATTTAGTTATTTATTTGAGAGAGAGAGAGAGAATAGGAATAGGCGCTCCAGGGCCTCCAGCCATTGCAAATGAACTCCAGACACCTTGTGCACCTGGTTTATATGGGAACCTGGGTCCTTAGGCTTTGCCTGCAAGTGTCTTAACCACTAAGCCATCTCTCCATTTCCCTCATTTTTGTCCTTTCATGACTCTTATTTCACTTAGCATCTTGTCCTCAAGGTTTATCTGTGTTGCAGCAATTTGTGTCACCATTTCCTTCCTTTGTCTGGCCAAATAATGTTCCATTGTCTGTACAGACTACACTTTCTTCATCCACTCATCCATCAATAGTTACCAACCAGGGTGGCCTCTGGAGGCCTTTTGGCTATTGTGACTAATATGGACATGGGTATCTTCAATACCCTGGTTTCAATTATGTTGGGTATATGTGCAGAAATGGATTGGATGGATTATATGTGTGCAAGTGTTTATGTGTGTTTGCATGTTCATGTATGTGTGTGGGTACCAGCATGCCACGGTGCATGTGTTGAGGTTGGAAGATAATTCATGGGTGTCAACCTTTGCCTTCCATCACATTTGAGGCTCCACTTACCAGGCTAGCTGGTCTGTGAGTTTCCAGGACATTCTTCCATGTCTGTTTCCCATCTTGCCAAAGGTGTGCTGGTTACAGAAGCCACCGAACCTTCTGGATTTTTACCTGGGTTCTAGGCATCCAAACTCAAGTCATCAGGCTTGAGCAGCAAGGGCTTTATCCACTGAGCTGTCCCCATAGCTCTTATATTGTAATTCTGTTGTTAATTCTTTGTAGGATTCATCGTTCTATTTTATACCACTTTAATTTCCCTTTTAGCTGCACTAGTTTACATTCCCATCCAGAGGACAGAGTTCCACTTTCTCCATATCTCCATATCCATTGCCAGTCAACACTTGCTATTTTCTGGTTTGCTTTTTTATCAGTTGCCATTTTAAAGGGTGTGAAATGGATTTTCCCTCCAGTCTTAAGAGCTAATTAATCCTGAGACTTCTGCTCCTTCTCCCTCCCTGTTTTCTGCTGTCAGCGCAGTGAATCTCCCAGGAGAACCAAACTTTGTCTTGTTTTTCCCACCATGATCAAAACCCAACTCAATATGGATTTTGTTGATTTTTCTCTTTTCTTGGGAAACCAGTTTCTGTTTCTCCCACATGGAAATGGTTTAGGCATGCTCACTTACTTATTCAACAAACATATGGGGGTCGACTATAGAAGAATCTGCTTGCTACTGTGAAGATTCGTAAGCTAAATCAGAGACGTCTTTGCCCTGAGGAGTTTCCCCAGTTTTAGTGCAGGGAAGACAAGGCTCTCCATGGAAGCAGGCTACACATGCTCAGGAAAGGGGGCTAATGTGACATACTAGTTCTAGTTAACCATGACAAATAGAGGACGTAATGATGGATGGTCACTTATCACCGTATTGTGCTGGCGTTTCCAAAGTGCATCTGTTAGAATGTCAGTCCTCTAGGATGCTCTCGAAAAAGGAAAGGACTCCTTCATCACAAGCCAGGGAGAAACCGAATTCTTCTGTCTCGGAGATCCATCAGCAGAGCAAAAGCTCTGTGGGGCTACCATATGACAAAGCAAGCTCCCGAATTCCATGTCAACCACACCACACGTCCATCCTATCAGTTAGGAAAAGAAATATGCACAAACTATCAGAAACGCTGTGGAGGCGCTGGGCTTGAGGGTCAGCGCTTGGGTTGGTTTCCTGATGTTCTCTCTACCCCTCCCAGGGGCCTTGGTTTCCAACTCTCTAGTCCCTCAGTGTGAACACCAACAGTTCAAAAGACCAAGAAAATAAGTCTGTGAGCCTTTTCTTATTAGCAGTATGAGTTCACACAGCCTTCCGAATTTCATTTTGTCTCCATTTTATCATCAGGAAAATGGGCATAAACATAGCATTTTCTTCCGAAAGTTGTTACCAAGCCTAAGAGAATCAACACTTGTGCAGGACTCTGAAAAATGTCTACCAATAGCAGATGCTACATAAATATTTGTTAAAGAGGATAAGCAAGGGACATTATATTCAAGCAAGCAAGACCTCCAACCCTTTACAACAGACCTCAGCTGCCAACTGTGTTATTCCTACAATGTTCAACCTGGAACTATAAATTGACACTTTAAGAAAATGATAAAGCTATATATGCCATTGTTCTTCATGAACACGTTTCCTGTATTTTGGACTTGCCTAATTATGGTCTAGATCAGCACATTGTAGGTTCGAGTAGAACCCTGGAAATGTGAGATATTTAGAGATCATCTGGCTCATTTTTCTCATGATTATACCACAAGAAGAGAAGAAATTTATCCATTTTAGACAGCTCATGTCTGCAGAGCCAAGCAACAGTAGCGATGGAGACGCTAATCAGAGGCATGTCCAATATATTCCTTTAAGCCCTTTACTGAGAGTTTGGCGCATTCTGCCTGGGGATTTCTAAAAGCAGAAGGCACTGAGCTGGCTCTCCAGGATCCCATCCCTGCCCAAAAAAAGGTGAACAGACTCTCAAGTAAGACCACCATATCCACTAACACTGTTCATAGCACATGTTCTAGGTTAGAGACGCACTGGGGGCAAACACAGAGGAGTAGGGTAATCTGTTGAGATGCGGAGAAGGTACGTGACAGGGAGTGATTCAAGATTCAGGAAAAGAGAAGAAGGGAGAAGAGATGAGGAACAGGAGTAGAGAGAAAAGGAGAAAGTGAAAAGTGAGGAGAGAGGAGGAGTAGAGGAGAAAGAGGGAAAGGAGAGGAGAAGAGAAGGGAGAGAAGGAAGAGAACTCTAAACATGTGTGCATTTTTGGATAACATAAGCTGAAATGCCAACCCACTGCTCTTGGAGGGGGGCACAAGCGACCCCATTCTGTTGCCAGCCCCTCCCTTATCAGTTAAGATGACAGACCTACTGAGTTGGGATTTTCAAGGCAGTTGTTCACTCTGTGATTCTTGCCCGTTATCATGATCTTGGAACCGAGTGACTGCAACTTTGCTGGGCATCTGCTTTCTGGGTTTGACATGCTGTGAAGTGAGGCACATAGCGGATGTCCCCCCACCTCCCGGAAGTTCCTAACATCCCATCTGAGAATGGTGCCTCGGTAGATTTATGCATCCACCTATGTCCCTGATGTACTTTCTCTTTTTTTGGGGGGTAAGCATCTGGCCTCTGGGCCCCCTTCTTAACATCACACCTGACAAGCTGCATGCAAAATGGCCTTGAAGCCCAGGGCCAAGGCTCCTGTGCCTCTTTCAGAAGACTCTCCGTCACACTAGCAGCCCCGTCCACACTGGGCATTCCCTTACACTTTGCACAGCTGCTAGAGCGCGTCTGCTTCCTGTCTTGATCCTCACTCAGCTCCCGGAGTCAGGGATGGCGGGCGTGACTGGTTTATGAGTCTCTAGGAGACTAAGGGTCCTTGAGCAAAGGGCAGGAACATCTGGGCTAGGGTGGGACGTGCTGCTGAAACCTGAAGTCTCTCCACCCTCTTGCTGCTCTGGAAGGGAGATTCTTCCCAAGAACAGCCCAAGCTGCTCTCCAAGCGACTGCTCTTAGTTAAGGCTCTCATCCACACTTATGACAACTGTTAACTCTAAAGACCTTGTTTGCACACAAGGTTAAACAGCTGACCACTGGGCAGAAGACCAGAAGACTTTCTCATTCTCATTCTCATTCTCATTCCTGCAGAATTTGCTTGTCAAGTTGCCACCTCGCTCCAGGCCTGTTTCACTCAGGACTGATGGGCCAAGATCAGAGGTTCCTTCATGGAGGTGTCAACGTGAAGACAACCTTGTCTCTTGTTGCCTCGGCCTCTATTCCCTTTCCTCCCTCATTTCTAAGGATAAATATTAGCTCAAAATGCCTGAAATGGACCTAGTTTTCCCAGTTCTTAGTCTCACTCCCTGCCTCTTGGTTGTCCCTCTTTTCTATCAGTAGAGCACTTTGTTGATCACAGTTATCTACTCCTAAAAATAATTACAGCCTTATATATCCTCCAAGTAAGCAGCTCCTAATTTATGTGGGCTGTCTGCTTCAGTTCTCTTAGGGGAAATTATAGGTCTTTTTCTTGTTGATTTACTTTTAACTGGATAGAGAACGTTCATACTGCCATCACACACGGAGCCAAAAAAGAATTGGCTATTTCCCCTTACATATTAGAATCATAATGAATAGTTCAAATATGACATCATGGTCTTTCCAATGCCAAGGCACTGTGGAATCATACGGAAAACACTACATTAGCTTAGAAAATGGATTAAAACACAAACAAACTGGGATAACGAATGTTCGAAGTTTACATTGAAATGCAAGGCGCCAAGCAAAGAGGCTTTTGCTCAATGTCAAGTTCAGAGTGAAACATTCTCCACAGTGACATACCTCACCCCTGTCCCCACCAGGCTGGAGCCACCACTGGGGTCATGTTTGGAGCGCAGGCAAAGGGGATGTTTTTCTGATCAGCCAATGCTTAATAATGAGATGTTGAGACCTTTTTTTTTTCATTCCCACAGAAAAGTGAAAGGGAGAGCCAAATTCATTTCAAATTCCCTCATCTTCCTTTCTGTGAATCAGGCTTAGCAAACTGCTTCCCAGTCTCCCAGTCTGGTCCTAAGCCAGCTGAAGTAAGACAGAACATAGGTGACTTCAGAGCCTCACTGTTGCACTTCCAAGCATCTGGAGAAAAAAATAAATAAACCTTGAATCCTTCAGTTTGGTATCGCATACCATATTGTCTGACATGAGGGCAAGTCTTAGTGAATTCACTCCCCTCTGAAGCCTGAGATGTTGGAGGGTGAGAACCTTGGTGATTGCTCCTGTGGTGGGGTCTGACCTAGCCACTGCTGTTTGGACTTAAGCTCTGTCATGTGGTATGAAGGATGGCAGGCAGTAGAGGTGCCCTGAAGAAGGAAGCTGCCTTTGGTTAGAGATGTTTGGGGCAATACTGGCATGGGGGGGCAACTTGAGTATTTGGGTTCTGGCAGTGACTCAGAATCTGAGAAGACAGCAAGGGTGAGCAGAAGAAGCTAGAAGTTTTTCAAGGCTGGTTTTGGGTAGAAGGATTGGTCTGGGATTGAAAGAGAATTGCATACTTGTAATCCTAGCACTTGGGAAGCCAAGGCAGTCAAGGTTATATATATGGGCCAGCCTAGGCTACATGAGTTCTCAAAAGGAAAAAAAAGTGGGGGGGGGACTGTTAGATGGTTCAGTGGGTCAAGCGCTTGTGAGCACGAGGACCTGAGTTCAGATCTCTTGCACCCACATTAAATGATAGGCAGGGTGGCACACAACTGTAATCGAGTGTGGTGGGAGGCAGATAGGAGGGTCACTAGGGGTGCTGGCAAGCTAGTCTGGCCTTAGTGAGCTCGGGGTTCAGCAAAGGACCTTGTCACAAAGAATTCGGGGGAAAATGACTGAGGAAGATACCCAGTGTTGGACTTTGGCTTCCAATTACACGCACACACATGGACACATGCACTCACGTATATATGAGCATGCATACACAGGTATGTGCATACACACACACACACACACACACACACACATGACACAAGGAAGATTTCATGAAAGGAGCCAAGAAAACTACCTGTGCAGTGAAGAAATTTCTAGGGCCCACAAGGATTCTGTGTGCTGGTGGTTGGACTGGCTGCAGAAAGACAGAACGACAGAACGGCAGGGTTTCTGAGGTGGAGGTGAGAGTGGGAAATCCTTCGGAGGGATGTGTGGCTGCTTCTGCCATCACTGCTGCCTCATCTGTCTCCTCACCAATCCTTTGCCACGTTGACTTGTGCCTCTTGTGTGGCAGCTATTGTCGCCCGTCCGTGTCTGTGGAAATGAGAGGAGGGGTGGGTGTCATGTCTGGGTCACTGTGGTGACAACCACAGAAAAGTGCACGGAAGAGCAGCTGAAACCCAGAGACAGAGGTGGTCCCGAGGCTGTCAACCTCCATGGCTGTATTGTGGAGGGACTTGCATTCCACAGCCTAATGGATGTTCTCTAACACTTCCTCCATGTTTTGAGGGAGAAGAGCCTCCCCCGTTACATTTTGGTTATAAGACAACCATGACATTGGCCATGGCACTCATGGCTGGGAGCACTGACCCAGGGAGAAAGAAGCCCTTTTGTCCTTCACTTGGTGCCTCGTATGGGCTCAGGTGCAGCCCTATCCCTTCTACAAAACCATTCCTTCCTCCTCTAGCTCAAGGCATGGACGTTCCTCTGAACTCTCATCTCTTGATGGAAGCTCCATGCTCCTGGAAAGACAGCTCTTCCCCAAGCCAGCTAGTTCTTAGCAATGCTAACCGCAATGGAGTGCTCCTTTCATGGGCTAACCAATGTATCCAGAACCTACACTCAGCAACCTCCAAGATCTAGGGCTTATACTCTCATTAGTCACCACTTTAATCCCCCACAACCTGGAACCAGACAGCTAGAGCCAGGCTCAAGCTCCAAAGCCCACATGGACTTACTTACAGCAATCAACCCTTCTTCTGGCCTGCGGTTCCTTCCTGTGGTAACCACAGTAAAGGCCCCAGTTTGAATTCCCTCTTATCCTAATTATCCCTGGTGCTTCTTTGTGGACCCTCTCCTGGGGACACAGACTATCCATCCTCACGGCTCATGGGACCTGACTATCTTTCTGAGGATAGCAGATAGTTGTCTTCTAGTTTGAGGGTCTCAAATTTTCTGAATAATTATAGATCTTCCATTTATTTATTTTTTTGTATTTTTTATGAGAGAGAATTGGCATGCTAGAGCCTTCAGTCACTGCAGTCAAACTCCAGATGTGTGAGCCATCTTGTGTGCATGTGGGACCTTGCATGCTTGTGTCATCTTGTGTGTCTGGCTTATGTGGAATCTGGAGAGTACAGGATGGGTCCTTGGGCTTCACAGGCAAGCACTTTAACTGCTAAGCCATCCCTCCAGCCCAAATTTCAATTTTTTAAAAACAATATTTTTATTTATTTGCAAGCAGAAAGAAATGAGAGAGACAGAGAAAGAGAAATAAAGAGAGAGAGAGAGAGAGAGAGAGAGAGAGAGAATGGGTTGCCAGGGCCTCTATCCACTATAAATGAACTCTAGACACATGTGCCACCATGTGCATGTGGCTTACATGGGTACTGGGGAAGTAATGCTGGGTTCTTATGCTTCACAGGCAAGTGCCTTAACTGCAAAGCCTCTTCCCCAGGCACAAATCTTCCATTTTTAAATGTAATCCAAACACAGACCATGCGTATATTGTGTTCTTATTGGGAAATTTCTTGGTAGGAAGCCAGAAACCAGTTGTAAACTAAATGCTAGGAGTATAAAAGAGAACGCACTTACTCTTGGCCTCAGTAAGTCCACAACCTGTTATGAATGACAGCCGTTGAAGTAAGTCACCCTAGGAAAGGGAGTGCTGTCTTCAGAGATGTGAGCAAGGTGTTTGTCATGAGAAGGTCCAAGAAAGAAGAAATCCTTTTGCTAGGGGTTTGGTCACCATGGATATAGCCAGAGGAAGCCTTCAACAGGGAGACGGGTGTGTTGTCCCTTGGATTTGTGTTGTCCATCAGGATGGGGTGGGGGGATGTGCTTGTGTCATGTCCCAGTGAGTAGCACATGCTGTGCTTACTGTGTCTCACATTTGTTTGCCATGTGTATGATTCACGGTGTGAATAGAGGAATGATTCCACAGAGCCTTCAGACTAGACTGGTCCCCTCATTCTGCAGCAAACTTGTGTGCTATAGGCTATTTGGGGGCTACAGGCATTTCTGTTTGGTGTATGCCATGTGAAAATATAGAGTCAATAATGAGGCAATTTTACATCCTAACTCATACCTGGAAAAAAATCAGTAACACTGGAGTTTTGTTAATAGCTTCCCCCTTTGGCTGGGACATGGACTCTTGTCATTTTGCTCCTGTCCTTTCCTGGCCATTTCATCCATTACATTATGTGTGTGGTTTTCAAAGATATTTCCAGATGGCTTTTTCCATCCCCTTTCTTTGTGTTAAAGAACAGATGAGAGGGGCTGCAGAGATGGCTTAGCAGTTAAGACGTTTGCCTGCAAAACCAAAGGATCCCAGTTCAACTCTCTAGGACCCACGTAAGCCAGATGCACAAGGGGCACTTGCATATGTAGTTCATATGCAGTGGCTGGAGGCCCCGGTGCACCCATTCTCTCTCTCTCTCTCTCTCTCTCTCTCTCTCTCTCTCCGTCTTCCTCTCTCTCAAACAAATAAATAAAATACAAAAAAGAAAAAAAAAGAACAGATGAGAAAGTACAGTGCTGGCGTGGGAAATAACTTGCACACAGAGGCCAAGCAAAGAGTCCAGCCAGACCTCCTGACTCCGTGTGTCCCATAAGGAGACAGCCTGCAGAAAATAACTTCTCTTCTGCCTGAAACAGGGTAATTTACTCCACACTTAACAAATTCAAGGGAAAAATGATCTACTCACTATAGAATGTTAAGTTGAAATACTGGAAATTGAATCAGACTAAGTATGAAAAGAATAAAAGAAAAGAAAATTAAAGAATGAAAATATGTTTTACATTTTAGGAGTTTAATAAAAAAAGTCTAGAAATGCTTATTCTTAAAGAAAGATAAATCATTTTTTTCAAATTATATTTTATTCATTTATTTATTTGAGAGAAAGAGGGAGAGAGAGAGAGAGAGAGAATGGGTACACCAGGGCCTTCATCCACTGCAAACAAACTCCAGACACATGCGCCCACTTGTGTATCTGGCTTACATGGGTCCTGGAGAGTCAAACTGGGATCCTTTGGCTTTGCAGGCAAACGCCTTAACCGCTAAGCCATCTCTCCAGCCCAGATAAATCATTTTTGAAAGGCAAAATTAGCCAAACAAATTGCCAAATTAACATACTTTGTGCTTGCTGCAATAATTGCATGTTGTCTGAATTAACAACAAAAGAAAACACCTGGAAGTTAAAGAATGGAACAGAATACTTAAAATGGGGTGAAAAACCAGAGGTCATGTTTTGTCTTGCCTTTATCAGCAACATAGAATGTCAAATCCCTGAAGTATGTATAGGTGGTTGAATAGGTTACAATCTTTGTTTTACCTTCTGCTGTGAGATCAAAACTGGCTTACTCTAAATTAAACACCAGTGACTGGCATGCTTTGGAGGCTGGGGAAAGGCATCAGAACTTTGAAGGGTCCACTCCCCTTTTGGCTAGCCTCTTCCCAAAGCAGTCATTCACAAAGTCTAAAGACTTAGGTCTGATTTCATAGTATGTACTTTGTGGTATTTAAAAAGACCCCCATAGGCTCATGTATTTGAATTTCTAATGCCTGGCTGGTCATGCTATTCTGGAAGATTGTGGAACCTTTCGGAGGTAGAGCTTTGCTTGAAGAAGTGTGTCACTTAAGGGAGAGGTAGATCTTAAGGTGTTCCAGCCAAGCTGGCTTGTTGTTTTCTACCTCTTCCTTGCTGATGTGGGGATGTGACACTGGCTTCCTGCTCCTGCCATGTGTTCCCTGTCATGACAGAATCCACTCTTTGGAAGTGTAAGCCAAACTGAACTTTCATCCTTCTCATTTTATACTAGCAAGGAGAAAGTAAACTGTGATATACCTGAATAACATCATTTTTATGATAACATCATTTTGAATCTGTAGAATGATTCCTTTGGAATCTATAGCATAAGAGAATCAGAGCTGGAGAGCTAGCTCAGAGGTTAAGGAGCTTGCCTGAAAAGGCTAAGGACCTGGGTTCGATTTCCTAGTACCCACATACAGCCAGATGCATAAGGTGGCATATGCATCTGGACTTCATTTGCAGTGGCTAGAGGCCCTCTTGTGCCCATTCTCTCTTTCTCTCTCCCACATAAATAAATAAATAAATAAATAAATAAATAAATAAATACATAAATAAATAAATTAAAATTTTAAAAAGAATAAAAGAATCATAATATATTGCCTTGATGGACTGCACCTCAAACCATGAGCAAAAATAAACCCTTTTCCCCTTAGTTTGCCTTTGTCAGATATTTTGTCATAGCAACAAGAAAAGTGTCTACTACCCTATCAACATAATTCTTGTTCAAATCCCTTCAGCTTTACATTGGCACATGTTCAGAATGTTGTATTTAGAATATTTATTCTGAAGCTAAATTGTTAGTTACCTTCAGTCTTTAGGTACACAATGATAAGTGTATTTCCATAAAATTGTTTCAATTGTTATTTTTGCTACAAATAAAGTTACACAGTCTTTTAAATGTAGAACTTTTCAGAGCTTTAACATTTGAACAGATATTAGTGTTTTAGTTACTTTGTTGTTGCTATGATAAAGCACCTGACCAAAAGTAGCTGATGGGAGGAACTTTTTTTTTTTTTTAAGTCTCGAGGGAAAGTTTCCTGATGGCAGGGAAAAGATGGTAGAGCCAAGGCTGGAAATCAGCTCCTAGCCAACGTTAGCTGGACAACAGCAGTAGGACAGTGAGTCAGACTCTAGCAGAGGGAGGTGGCTATAACACTCCTAAGCCCCACTCCCCAATGACATACTTCCTCCACTAAGGCTTGCCTCCCAAATTGCCATCAGCTGGAGATCAAGCATTCAGAACACAGGAGTTTATGAAGAAAAGTAATTCAAGCCACCACAATTGGTGATTTATAAATAAGGAAATTCCTTTTGTGTAAAAAGTTTTACCAACCATATAAGGATGAAACTTCCTCTTCCCTCCTCTGTATGTATGTGTTTATGTGTGTGTGTGTGTGTGTGTGTGTGTGTGTGTGTGTGTGTGTGTGTGTGTTGCATATGAATAATGGGTGACCTATTCAGATGTCATAAAAACATATGGCAAACATTGACTTGCATGGTCTTGCTTTTGTTTTAGCTTTCTAAGCATGATCTAGGTTCATTCACTATTAAAATTCTTTTAAGCTAACATTTATTTAGAGGTATAGATTTTCTAGGCACAGTTTTAATAGGTAGTGTTTTCACTGTGTCACAACTACTATTTTCCAACACCATGTCCTTGTAAATTAGGTTAGAGATGCTTTTATTTTTATTTCTAAGTGGTTGCTTTCCAAATATTAATTGCTAATTTTATTTCATCAGGGGCTGAGAATGAATCTTGTATACGTTTTACTTTAGGGAATTTATTGCAGTTCTCAATTTGCCCTAGAAGATAATTTTTTAATAAACTTTCCATGGTTATTTGAAAGGGATGAATAGATTGTACTTCATGAGGCTTATTATTTCCTATAAATAAAACAAAATTTTATTATCTTATTTCTTTATTTTTCTTGATTTATTCTGCATGGGGTCAAAATAAGTATGTGTTCTCCCTTTCTTATTTCACTGGATCTTCTAGTTTTAAAATTCTGTCTGTGTTTACAGTGTATGGTACATAAAGATTCATGGTAACTGTATGTTCATCTATTGTGTGTGGCATCAGCCTTTATTCTTCAGCACAAAGAAACTGCTCTATCCCACTGAAGGGTTTTTTTTTTTTTTTTTTTTTTTTTTTTGGGAGGGGGTGGGCCAAGAATTCTAACATCGATATGGTCCCTGTTTCCTTTATTTCTTCTTTAGCTTGACATTATCACATGCTCTTTGTTCTTTAGGAAGAAATACATTTGTGTTCATTTATTTATTTGAAATCCCATTGAAATAAACAGGCATTGCATGCACATGTTAAAATGCTACAATTATACTTGTATAATCTGGCTGAAAAAAAATACAGTAAAAATACTCATGCACCGCACAATTGTATGGTGGCAGTTATCTGTAGCACTGCCTCCAGAGATACCAAAGCTGGTAGCTTCTGCACCCATTTAGGGGAAAACAAAAACAAAAACACAACAGCAGCATACTCTGCATTCTGGTCTGTACTTTGTCTTTTTGAGTTCACTCTGTCACTGGAGAATGTTCCAGTTACTTTCACACAGATCCTTCTGCACAGTGCTCTGAGGGTTCCCTTATGCAGATTCACCAGGCTGCATTACCCTTTGGATGGATGTTTGGGTTTTAAATGCATTAGGCCCAAAGCTGGCTCTGCTTGATGCCAAGTCTTCCCTCCCAGTATTCCTTCTATTTGGAAATGGAGTCACTTCCTCTCTTTGGTCGCTCAAACAGCCTTACATCAGAGACATACTTGACCCTTCCTTCCTTTGCACCATCCCCATCTCATCAGTGAATAGGTCAGCTGACGATGCTGTCTAGAGACTGTACAAGTCAGTCCCCTTACTTCCACCCCGACTTTTCATGACCCTTAAGTTCCCATGCCCATGCTCTGGCTAGCTTACCACTTGTGCTACCCCCTTTGCTCTGCTCTTAAACCACAATGGTGTCAAACTGAACACTGGGCAATGCAGAGGTCACACTCTCCTGTCTAAATCCCTTCATGGGCTTGCAAAAGCCTCCCTTAGGGCTGGAGAGATGGCTTAGCAGTTAAGGCACCTCTCTGCCAAGCCTAAGAACACCCTTTCGATTCTTCAGGTCCCACATTTAGCCAGATGCAAGTGACACAAGGGTGCAATGCCACACTTTCCCACAAGGGGCGCACGTGTCTGGAGTTCATTCACAGCAGCTGAAATGGCCCTGGTGCATCCATTTTTCTCTCTCTCTTTGCCTCTTCCTCTCTCTCTCTCTGTTTCTCTCTGTCTCTGTCTCTCACACACAAAAAAAGAAAGCTTCCCTTAGAGTGAGGCCCATCATCGTTACCAAGGTTTTGCACAACTCAGCTCCACTGTCTCAGCTGACCCCTTCCTCCTTTCCTTGCAGCTCCACTGGCCTTCAGAATCCCATCCCTGAGTGAGTTCTACACTTTTCCTAAATTCACACCTTTTCCACATCCTGTTTCCTTTGCCTTTAATGGATTTTTCCAGCCATTGTCTCTTTAGCAAATTTTGGTTCATTTGATTTGATTTGATTTATTAGTGTATGTGTGGTGTGCATGTTCATGGGTGGAGGGTGCACATGTGGGTGGGTGTGGATGCACATGCCTGCATGAACATGGAGGTTGTCATTTGTGTCTTCCTCAGTTGCTCTCCACCTCATTTTCTTTTTGCTTTTCCACTCATTTGTCTAGACTAGCAAGCCAGAGAGCCCCTGAAAATCCCCTTGTCTCTGCCTTCCCAGAGCTGAGACTACAGGTGTGCACCACTGTGCCCAGCTTTGACGTGGCTACCGGCGATCTGAAGTCAGAGCCTCATGCTTGTGCATCAAGCACTTTGAAATTTGGCTCATGTTTTAAATGTTAGTTTAGACAAAACTTCCTCTGAAGTGACTCGGGCCCTTGACACCCCACGTCTGCTTCCGGAGTCAGGTCGTTCCATTGTCTTATCTGACTCTGATCCTCCTATGTCGCACTTCTAACAGAACCCATTCAATGAGAGAGGTCCCTGTCAGATAAGCCAGCATAACTTCCCTTCTCAAGATCTTATTCCCTTCTGCAAAGTCCCTCGTGCCATGTAAAATAGCCGATGGAAATATTAGGATGTGGACATCTCTGAGGGACATTCCGCTGCCAAGTAAACTCTGTTCAATATTCGTGGTTTAGGAATGTGGAAGAGGAGGGCAGTCTGTTTGAGTAACATATTCATCTCCAAAGTGCTTAGATTCATTTGTCTGGAAAATTGCCTTTTGGGCGGCTGGAAAAATGAGGCAGCAGTATGCTCTGGCCCTGAAATTAAACATCTCCACCGTGCACCTTGTTACCATGGAGGTGGCCATGGGGGCCTCTGCCTATAGCTGGGGAGAACTCACGACCGTCACTTGTGCACTTAGGTGAGCCACCAACGCTTCCTGAGCCTCGAAGCTTTACGTGCACAGTGAGGATTGATTGAGCTGGGAAAGTAGAGTCTCTGACACCAGGCTCAACCCCTTTCTTCTCTTCATCCCTTGCTCTTGCAAGGAAAAAATCATTAGCTTTGTTTTTCTTTTTTAGCTCACATTGTAGTGTGCGCTGCATATTCAGATGTGTGGGAAGGTGCGGGTATATGCAGGAGTGCATGCATGTAGAGGTCAGAGAACAGCCTTGAGTGTCAGTCCTCAAAGACAACATGCACCTCCTTTTGGATACAGGGTCTCTCACTGGCCTAGAACTCACCAATTAGGTTAGGCTAGCTTTCCAGTGAGCCCCAGGGATTGTCCAATCTCTACTTCCCCAGCACTGGGAGTACAGGCACACACTGCCGCACCTGGCATTTTACAGAGGTACTGGGGGTCGAACTCAGGTTCTCATGCTTTCAAGGCCAGCACTTTACCAATGAGCTCAGCCTCTGGTCTAAATCATTAGCTTTTGATAAGCAGAAAAACCCTGAAATTTCCTAACAGCTCTACACTGCTGGAATAATAGCTTCATCAAAACTATTAGAAATGGCAGAGCCCTACTCTGATTTACTGCAGAGTCCAGCCAAGGCAACGTGGGTCTCTGTGAACCATTGCAAGTCCAGACTAACTGGTTCTCCTATTTCCCCCATACTAAC
Organism: Orientallactaga sibirica; assembly: GCA_036365145.1. NCBI lineage: Eukaryota > Metazoa > Chordata > Mammalia > Rodentia > Dipodidae > Orientallactaga > Orientallactaga sibirica. The sequence continues at coordinate 2,229,842 of JAEOAD010000031.1, read as the reverse complement.
AGGATCTCACTTTACTGCTAAACCGAGGCCTGCAATCATTCTGTAGGTTCACACCTAGAGCTTGAGTGTGTTTAAAACTTGGAAGCTTTTTAATGACATTTTAACACTACAGAATAGCGATGCATAACTGGCAAATTGTAACTATTGCTTGAGTTGGAAATTCAATTAACCATGCCTCCTCTTTTTTTTTTTTTTTTTTTAAGCAGAATTAAAGAGCATTTTAGAGACTTGGTATTGACTGGGTGTCTTACTTAGTACAAACAGTCCACATGATTTATCTGTGCCCACTGAGTCTTCTTGTGTCTGACATTAGCAACTTGCTAGTGATTTGCTGGGTGTCTTGGTACCATGATGACTGCACCAAGTCCCTGGGCCACAACAGGATCAGAGCACCCTCATTTATTGCCGTCAACACTCTGCTTACAGAAGTGGATAAATTGAGCTCATTTCAAAACAATTGAAGTGAATGGACAAAACATAGCTTATGAAAAATCTTTTATGAGCCTGCCATAAAAGCCAACTTGCAAGGCAGGACAGTTGTCCACTTTTCTGCTGTCATCTTCATGTTGTGGTGGAGGTGCAGGGAGGGTGCCCATTCCACTGCAGGGATAAGTGTGCTGATGGTAAATAGTAATGAAACCCTGAGCCATTCCTCGGGATGATCCACTCCTATCTAAGTGGGCGGGAGGCTTCCTCTTGTTTGAAACAGTTTTGAGTTTTCTTTTCATTTTTCTCTAAACTTTGCACTCCTTTTTAATCCATCCTCTTCTGGTGGCCACGAGCTGTCTGTTCTGCATGGACTCTGCAGATGTTGGAGGCAATGGGGTGAGGTCTAAGGTCATAGGGAGCAGAGTTTTAGACCAGTGGGCACAGAGTCTTGGATTCACAATGAGAAGACAATTTAAGTGCAGTGAAATTAAGGAGGGCTCTATATGTGCAATAGAACTCATAGTTTCTACTCAGGATTAAATGAGATAGTGTGGACAAAGGACTTAGCCCAGTGCCTGGACAATGGTAAATGATTAATTAATTATATACATTTTTCTTATCAATGACTGGCTACAGTGGTAATAAATTCCTACAGCTTCTGAATTGATCTGAATACCCATTGGTGGGCATGTTGCCAAAGGAATTTAAGAAACAATTTAAGATCTTTTAAACTCTGAGATCTTGAGGGCTTTTATTCCAGGGATGAACTCTTAGTTCTTTAGGCATACTAGTCTCAGGAAAGCACGTACATGCACATGCTGATATTTCAGTTTGGGAGGTGAGTTATTTCCACATGAAACTTCTTAATAATGAGACAAGACTAAAAGGCATGAAATATTGCAAGTCAGAAATAAACCCTGGTAATACTGGAAGAGTTTAAAAGATGGAGAAAGTCATGTGTGGTAGACAATTCTAGAAGCTTAACTGAGAGTTCATGGCGGTCATGACTTGTCCGACTGCAGTGGATTTCTGAGCTAGGTTTGTAATCACACCTGGACGATCCCAACACCCACACTGCTACCATTGAGTCCACAGAGTAAACTTTATACCGCATGAAATATTTTAAAAATACTTTGAAGGACCCAGAGTTTATTTTTTTAATTTAAAACAGTTATGGAATCTTAGCCTTCTTTGATCTATTTCCTTGACCAAACACAGGTGTTGGATGCCAGATACTTCGGCAGAAATAAAATGAAGTGTGAAACAAGGATTCTGTGGAGAAACAAGGTCCTTTCTAGAGTCAGCTATGCCATGATAGTCTCAGAAAGTCCTGTGAAAAGAAGTGTAATCTTTTTTACTGGATTTTCAGATTCAGAGAGCTAGGTCTTTTTTTTTATTTTAAAGATTTTATTTATTTATTTATTTATTTATGACACACATACACAGAGAAAGAGTGAAATGGATGCACCAGAGCCTCCAGCCACTGCCAACGAACTCCAGACATAGGCACCACCATGTGCATCTAGCTAACGTGGGACCTGGAGAATCGAACCTGGGTCCTTTGGCTTCACAGGCATGTGCCTTAACTGCTAAGCCATCTGTCCAGCCCCCGAGAGCTAGAGATAGATCTTTGTCTCACTCCTCTCTTCCCCCTCTGCTTTTCATAAAGGGGATGTTTGCAGGATGTATACATGGTAAAGACCCACCCATTTAGGACATCTCAGTTGAAAGGATTTGTGCTACCTCTATGTTCCTGCTGCTGTGCCTCGTGGTTGGGGATTTTCCCTTCCGTGGGGTTTCCGGTGTGCTGAATGTCTTCATAACCCACCTCCCAGCTCTTCCATCATGCTTATTCTATGTGTTGCTACAGCCAAGGGCATATCTGCTAAGAGGTCCTTGAATCTTATGCTGGGCACCGTAGTGGAGTCTTCTGCATGTGTGTATTTGTAAGCATGCTGAAGTAACATGTCCTGAACTACCAGGACAGGACACTTAGTGTTGACATCTCCTTCCATGTCCCAAGCACACTTGGAAGCTCATTGCCTGCAGCTACTTTGAATGAGGGACTGGCCTCAGGGGTCTATAGCAACCTTCAGCTCTACAAGAACACTTTGAGTGTCATTTTCTCCCCAGATCTCTATCATGTTCCCACATCACTAACAAAATGGACTACCAGGCCCTGGACTCTATGTTTTGGGGAGATTCTATTACAATAATCCTCCTCTACTCTGTAGAACGAAGCCTGGCCCCTAAGCTTCCCATCCCATGCTAAGACAGACACTAAGGGGTCACAAATGAAATCCAACCTAGTTTTCTCCAGGCCCCTGGAACCACGTAGGTTTGCATGTGTAGGGTTCGGAGGCAGGTTCAATGGCGGATCATTTCCAGTGCTACTTTCATACTAGACCAAAAGAGAAGACTCTGTCTTGTATCTCTCGTCAGCAGCCATGCAAGTGGCTGGTTCTGGGCAGGAGGAGTCCTAACCACAAAGAACTTCCGGGGCCTTGGCTTTCATTCTGTGCTGATGGAACCTGCCTGCTCTGTCCCAGGATCCACCTCCGAGCCAGATATTCACATTACCTTCTCTGATGAACTCTGGATAAAGCAGGGGAGGTTGAACTTTCAGCATTAGGCAAAAATCTTTTTTTCCGGTTTTCTCAAAAATGAATAGGAGGCTTTTGATTTCTCTTGGATAGTTGAATCTTCAGAAGAGATTTCTCAAAGTCTCAGGGAGACTTTCTGTACAAATGAGATCAGGTTATGTGGATAATATTATCCACTGAAATGTTGAATAATGCCCAAAGGCACATGTATATTGGGGTTGTGACCTTAAAGGTGATATTAGTGGTGGAGGTTTCGTCCTCTAGTTTTTACTTCCTAACTACAATAAGGTCAAGGGGCCTTCTGGGACATATGTTCCCACCATGATACAGAACAAACCTTTCATCATTTTAACTTAATGCCTCGGGTATTTGGTCATGGTCAGCACATGCTGACGAGCACCAACGATCTCGTCTGTTCTGAGCTGTTTTTGATGATGACTGCTGCTATTTTGTGAAATGTAGGCCTCGCCCTTCAGTAAGCTTCTCTCTTAAGTCTGTTCCCCAATGTTTCTCCCTAAAAAACTAACTACACAGAGGAAGACTTGACTCACCTGGCATTAGGCATGAACACAGAAGAGGATGGCTTGATTGTACTTTTCATTACTTATCTTCATAACTTAGATGTAATGTTTTATATGCACATATACATCCAACTATGTATGTAGGTATGTGTGCACAAAGATATTTATAAAAATATTTGCTTCTAAGTATTTCTTAAAATTTTTATTTGTTTACTTATTGTGAGAGAGAAAGAAAGAGAGAGAAGCAGATAGAGAGAGAGAATGGACACACCAGGGCCTCCAGCTGCTGCGAATGAACTCCCAAGGGTAATAATGATTAAAAGTGAGACACAGACACACCCAGTACTCTCAGCTACTTGATAATCATTTCAAATGTTGCTGACCATCTCAATGATGTCTTCTGTAGCAAGAGAAGCCCAGATCATACATACCCTGCTTGTGACACAGCCCTTTGTTTTATTTTATTTTTTCTTTCAAAAAATTTTTTGAACAATTATCCATTTTTCCTGGTATTGTGTTAATTTTCTGGGGGGAGACGTGAACACCAGATATCTATTCTCCCTTAATAAGGCATCAGTGACAAACCAAAGCAATTATTTCATCCAAGTGTACTTTAGCGCATCGACTTTCCTGGGATTACTTACAGAGGCAAGGACTACTCAAAGCTGCATCATGAAAAAATCCCACCCCAGCATAGGTGACAACACATGGAAGCTGTGTCCCCAGGGCTCACAGTGTGACATGGAAGCTGCGTCCCTGGAGCTCATAGTGTGACTTGCCACCAGCATGGCTGGCCTCAGAACCTCTCATTCCAAGGAGGTTTTTATCTTTATACAACCTTGGGATTAGGTTTTCTGAATCTAGTGAATTTCAGGAACTTCCTGATACTGGTGAGACACTTACACCCTGAGATTTATGAGCCTTGGTTTCCATTTGGAACTTCCTAACAAACCTCTGTCCAGGTTGGAATGTTTCAGTTCCAGGAAAATTGGTACACAGCCCCTGGTCTTCCTGAACTGGATACTTTTGAAAGGTGTAAGTCAGCTATTTTGCATCACGTCTCTCTTTTTGGGGTTTGTTGTCTGATGTGAAGATGAAGCACAAAGATTAGGTTTGGATTGTGTAGTTTGGGGCTGATGGTAGAGACCTGAGGCTGCATTCAGTAGACTCTTCCCATTGCACTGTCCTGCGGCCAGTCAATGGAGGGAAGTTGGGCTCTGCTGAACTGTTCTAATCTGAATTTATCTTTCTATCTTTCTTTTTATGATGAATAAGTACCATGTGGGGGAAATCATTTGAAATTCGATAAATATTCCATCACTCATCCAATTCATCCCTGGTTTGAGAACCCATTGATGATTACTGCCTGAATATATAATTACCATACAATTTTACAAATGGTGAATTTTCTAGATTGAAACTCTTAAGAGCTCATTCTTTTGGATGAACTTAAGAACATTTTTTTAAAATAGATTAAAGAACAATTTTCAATAACTTACCAAGAATTTACACAAAACCTTCATGGCCATATTGGTCAGGTGAAGCTGCTTAACAAAATACCATAGATGGGGTGGTTTAAATACCAGAAATTGATTTCACACAGTTCTGGCCACTGGAAGTCCCATGAAGATGCACCATGGCCAGGTGTGCTCAGCGTCTTTTTCTTCTCACTGCCAGAGATGTGGAGGCAGGATGGGAGATTGAAAGAGAAGAACGAGGGGACTGCATCTTTTCATTTATGCCATAGCCCTACTGGCTTAGGACCACATCCTCATAATCTCATTCAACCTTAATTCTTTCCAAAACCTCTCTCTAGTGCCTGTCCTGTCGAAGCTTTGCATTTTAACTTGTGAATCAGGGAGGACGTGATTCAGTTCTTGCATATGGATTATAATTGAAACATCTTTATTAATGAATTTGGGGAGTTGAGATCTTTGTAACATAGACATTTTGTCTCCAGTGATATAGTGAATAAATTGTTTTTTTTCTAGCCTTATTTCATTTAACAAAAATATGTTTTCCTTTACTTATACAGAGCATATTTACTGTTTTGTTGACTTCTAGGCATTTCACATATTCTTTCTTGCTATCCCAAAGGGAATCTATTTTTCATTATGCCTTCTAACTAAAAATCTCTGGAATCAGGAAAACGTTCATGCACTTATTTCCTATTTGCTAATTCATTCCAGTAAGTTTTCAATTATGAGCCTGAATTTCTCAGAGGAAATATCTTTTTATTTTCAGATAATGGTGATTCGGTCAGTTTCTTTCTCATGTTGGTGTATCTGTTTTCATTGCAATTCCCTTTGGTCATGTTCCTTAATTATTAGTGCTTTCAGAATGATGCCGGATAGCTGAAACATCACTGGTGAGCTGGGTGTGGTCCTGATGTCCGTCATAAATTCCTTGTGGCGTTGGAAAGAAAGATGAGCACATCGTTCCAGGACACGATGGTTAAGAGATAACCTCTGGAGCTGATCCACCTGTGTGCTAATCCCAGTCCTTCTATTGCTGAGCTACTTAACCTCTCTGCTCTTGCTTCTATCAACTATGAAGCAGGGATGGTAGTAATAATATACTCATTAAGTATTTGTTGGGAAAGACAAGGACAGTTGCACACATAAAATATTTGAATGAAAAATGACCTCAAATAAGTCCTATGTAAATGTGTGACTCGAAGTGGTAGTTACCTTCTTGTTGTTGGGATAAATAAAAGCACCTTACTAAAAGCAGCTGATGCGAGGAAAGTCTTTTACTTTGGTTTACAGACTCAAGAAGAAGCTTCATGATGTCAGGGGAGAGGATGGTGTGAGCAGAGGCTGAACATCAATACAATGCAATGCAATGCAATGCAATGCAATGCAATGCAATGCAATGCAATGCAATGCAATGCAATGCAATGCAATACAATACAATACAATACAATACAATACAATACAATACAATACAATACAATACAATACAATACATCAATACAATAGAGTAGCAGGTAGAAAACAGCCACAAGGGAGTGAGCCAACTCTATCCAAGGGGAGCTGGCTATAACACCCATACATGGGCCCTCCCCAAACACACCTTCTTCAATAAGGCTCCACCTCCCAAATTACCATAGGCTTGGAATCAAGTATTCACATAAGTTTACCAAGGACACCAAGTTCAAACCACCACACTCTGCTTGTAAATGTAAGATTATCTGCTGGCTTAAATAGTTTGTACTGATTGATCAAAATATTACACTTTTCCTAGTTGACTAGGAACTTTTTGAGGAATGGATGTTTACTATCATCAAATGTTTGTTTTCCTTTTTTATGTGTATGCGGTTGACACACGTGTGTATATGCATGTTTGCATGTGAGTGGGTACATGTGCATGAGAGTGCATATGTGTGGAGGCCCGACACTGACATTGTGTATATTCTTCAATTGCTCTCTACCTTATTTTTTGAGACAGGGTCTCTCACTGAGACTGGAGTTCACCTATTCGATTAGACTAGTTACACAGTGAGTACCAGGGCCCCTCTTGTCTCTGGCTCTCCAGTGCTGGAATATTTTTTAGGTGGGTTCTGCAGATCCAAACGCAAATGTTCACGCTTGTGTGGCAAGCACGTGACCCGCTGAGCCATCTCCCCAGGCCCTGTTCTCATTTTGGATGTGATGAATTATTGAAATGGATTTCTTTATGCTGAGCCGTTTTTGAGTGTGATGGATTGCACACTGATCTATCTGGATGGGAAGGTTTATTTTAAAACCATTTATCATGGGCATTTTCAAAAATCAACAAAGAGTAAAGATCATAATGAAGGCTTATGTACAATGTCAACACATCACATATTGCTGGTCTATGGCAAATTTTGTCACTTTTTATGCACGTGTGTTATTATTATTATTTTTTTTTTCAAATCGTAAATATGTGGTGGTTTGAATCAGATTGCCCCATAAACTCATGTGTTCTGACTGCTTGGTCCCCAGCTGGTGACAACTGGGGGGATTGAACCTTGTTAGAGGTGATGGGTTGCTGAAGGTGGGGTTTTGGGGTGTCATGTCATGGCCATCTCCCCTTGCCAGATCTGGGCTCACTCTCCTGCTGTAGCAGACATGGTGTCCAGCCTCAGCTCATGCCACGTTTGTCCCCTGCCATCACAAAGCTTCCCCTTGAGAAGGTAAGCCAAAATAAACCCTTTCCTCTCATCAGCTGCTTTGGGCCACGTGTTTTGTCCCAGCAGTGAGCAGCTAACTACAACATATTAACATGTGTTTCTGAATTATATTCATGATTATAAAATCAAATATACTAATTATATATGCATATTCTCAAGGAGATTGATCTTGTCTCCGTGTGTGTATATATGTTTAGTTGCTCTTTCTTTTAAAATCAAGATCATGCTCATAATCATGCTCATAATATTCTATGATTTCAGGTGAAATTCTCTAAAAATGTATTGTATCCCACCCTTCCTGGAGTCAGCCTATCTGTGGCTAAGATATTTAAAGACTGAAGTCTTAAGGAATGGATATTAGAGAGAGGGGGACAGACAGGAAATAAAAAGATTACCGTGAATCTGCATGAAGACTGAGATCTGAAAGAATACATGAAGAACCAAGCCTGAGCAAGAGGCTGCCTTAGCCTAGGGGAAACAGTGGCCTCTGGTTATGGACCTATGTCCTAGGACTGGGAGGGGACAACAGCAACCCCAGATGGTAGTGGGGTGCTAAGAGAGGGCCCCATCTCTTTTCCCCAGGGACAGTGCACAGCAGTATGACCAAAGCCTATGTCCAGTGCACAGGGGACTTTGGGTGAGTGAATTCTACGAAAGCTCAAATCACGGTAGGACCATCAAACTTTCAACAGTATTTTGACTTCCTTCGTTTTGGCTAAGGTTTTGTTTCCGTTTGAAAAAGGATTTCTAAGATTATTATATATTGGGCTGAGGAGAGGGCTCAGCAGTTACAAGGTGCTTGCTTGCAAAGCCTGTCAGGCTGAATTCAATTCCTTAGTACTCATGTAAAGGCAGATGTGCAACTTGGTGCACATGTCTGGAGTTTCCCAAGAGGCCATGGCATGCCCACATAGTCTCTCTCTCTTTTGCAAATAAATAAAAATATATTATAAAATTAAAGTTATTTTAAAAAGGTAAGATCTTCTTTTTCTATATTTGAAATTATTGAGTTTCCATGCTCTGGAATAAAATTAATTTTGCATATATTCTAGAAACATCTGACAAGACATGGAATCTGTGTTTAAGTGAGAGGGATTCAAAATTTAACTTGATGGGTCTTTTAAAAGGCATGGAACTAAGATGGGGATCAACAGGGAAGAAACGTGTTAATGGGAGGGGGAGGAGATGAAAGGCTAGAGGGAACATAATCAAATATATAAATGTATGAAAATGTCAAAAATGAGAAGAAGTAATTTTTTTAATTGTGGCTATTAGATTACTGGGTTCACTATCATAATAACTTATACCATATAACTTGGATTAACTTAACCTTTTAAAACTGATTTTCATTTATGTGCTGGCAGAGAGAGAGCACGAGATCTTACTGTAAGAATGGGCGTTATTTACCTGCCCATGCAAGGAGAAACCTGTCATGTTTAAAACCATTTCTACCCTTTGCATCTCCTTTTATTTTAATCATTGTTATGCTTTTTTGAGTGCAAATCTTTAGGATTTTATAATAATCAATATGTTTACTATTATTAATATTAAAATTAATTAAATAATTGAAATAATACTGTCAATGTGTAAATAATAAACCTATTTTCTAAGGATGCCATTTGATATTTACATTGCTTCATAATTATATTAATAATTACTTAGGTTTCAATCTCTAAGTTTTTCTGATTTATTTGCTTATCACTTTTCCTCTAAATGAGTTCTTCCTTATTTTGGCTTTCCCCCCTATTCTTCTTCTTTTTGTAGTGCAGGGGATTGAACTCAGAGCCTATTAATGCCAGACAAGTGCTCTGCCTCTTACCTACGCCCCTAGCCCCTGGCATTCTTTATATCTGTACAGTTCTTTGTCAGCTGAGGTCTTTTTCAGATATTAGTTTTTCTTCAGGAAGCTTTTTGTTTTCATATTTACTCAACATAGTTTATGATAACAATGAGTCTAGAAAAAAGAACAGTTAAATGTTTTTTCTTAAATCAACTATGTTGAATTGAAAGCATATCAATGTCTTTTGTAGTCCAAGGACTCTGTTTTTTTAAAAATATTTTTATATTTTTCAAATTTATTTCCAAGCACAGAGACTTAGAGTGGAGACAGACAGACAGAATGGGCATGCCAAGGCCTGCAGCTGCTGCAAACAAACTCCAGGTGCATGTGCCACTTTGTGCATCTGGCTTTACATGGGTACTATGGAACTGAATCTGGGTCATTAGGCTTTGCAGGCAATCACCTTAACCACTGAGCCATCTCTCCAGCCCAGGGTTGTTGTTGGTTTTACTTATTTATTTTTTGTTTATTTTTTATTTAAGAGTGACAGACAGAGAAAGAGGCAGGTAGACAGAGAGAGAGAGAATGGGTGTGCCAGGGCCTCCAGCCACTGCCAACGAACTACAGATGCATGCAACACCTTGTGCACCTGGCTTACATGGGTCCTGGGGGATCGAGCCTCGAACCAGGGTCCTTAGGCTTCGCAGGCAAGCGCTTAACCACTAAGCCATCTCTCCAGGCCCGTTGTTGGTGTGTTTTTTTCTGCCACATCAAAAATTCTTTTTTTTTTTTTTGTGGGTGTACATATAACTTGTGCACAGTATAGGGTTTTCAAGAGGTCATTTCCATACATGTCTATAATGTACTTTAGATATAGTCCCTGCATCCCCTCTTCTCCATGTTCTCACTCCTCAGTATTGCTTCTGCTTTTGTGTCATTATATCTATATGATTTTATGTATCTATATCAAATCTAAGATCCAAAATGAGAGAACACATACTCTATTTGTTTCTCTAAAATTGACTTTATTTGCTTCATATGATCTCTAGTTGTCTTCTGAAAGTGGCATAATTTTCTTCTTCTTTACTGTTCAGAAAGAGCCCATTGTGTGTACATAGCACATTTTACTTTCCCGTTGTTCTGTTGGTGGATACCCGAGTTGGTTATATATCTTAGCTAGCGTCACTATTGTTGCAATAAATAATGATGCACAAATATCTCTGTGCTATGTTGACTTAAGTGTCCTTTGGGTAATATCTGGCAGTGGTATAGCTGGGCTCTATGGTTCATCTATTTTTTAAGTTTTTAGAGGCTTCTGTATTGATCATGATATTGTCTGAACTAGTTACTTCCAAGTAGTAGGGCACAAGGGCTCTCTTTTGCTCATATCCACTCTAGCATTTCTTGTTACATTTTTTCTTAATGATTGCCACGTTTCCGGGTGAGATGGCATCTCAAAGCGGTTTTAATTTTCATTTCTCTAGTGGCCAAGTAATGGTGCCCATGTTTGCATATCATTCTTGGACATTTGTACTTCATCTTTTGAGAGCTGTCCATTTCTCTAGTCATTTATTTATTGGGTTTGATTTCTTGTCATTTTTTTGAATTTTTTAATATATTGTAGATATTAATCCTCATCATATGTGTAGTTAGCAAAGACTTTCTCCCATTCTGTGAGCCATGTCTTAATTCTTCCTTTTGCTGTGCAGAAGTGTTTCACGAAGTTTCATTCATTTGTCAACAGTTGTCATTATATCCTGAGCAGCTGGAATATTTTCCATAAAGTCTTTGTCAATGCTTATCTGCTATTTTTCCGTCTAATGGTGTCAGTCAGGTCTTATATTAAGTTCTTTGATTCATTTGGAGTTGATTTTGTACAGGATGAGAGATAGGGATCGAGTTTTATTTTCTTTTTTGTGGATATCTTATATCTGGTCCCCTGCTGGCTTCTCCTTTTTAGTACCACTCTGATAAATAAAATTGTTCTAATATGGTAAGCAAAATACATAGTAAGCTTGTGGTTTAAAAATCAATGCTAGTGAATACAACTTTCTGGTACTATGCAAGTCCTGGTATACTTCATGCTTATTGGGAGAAATTCTTAAATCTGAATTATCTGTTAATTTGTGTCCATATTTAAGGCTTATCCTTAAAATGTCACGAAGATGGAATTCACATTGATTGTACACATAGAACTTTCTAGGTACTTTCCAAACCTTATCCTATACATTCTAAAAGATTCCTAGGAAGCTGGGGTTGTTATTACAATTTTATAGGAGGAAAGCACAGGTCAGTTTCAGAGGCATGCTACAATTCCAAAGTGATTGGGTGGCTTTCATGCCTAGTATTGCCAGGCTCTGCAACTTGCCAGTGCAATCTCGGATGCGATTTTCAAGACAATGCTTGACAGTTCAGATACAGGTTCTCCATGTCCCATGCTAGGTTTCTATTTCTTGAAATTTGCTTGGATGCTAAGACTATGGTAGTGGTCTATCTGTCAGCTTTCTCTTACATTTGCTTCTCTTTGAAGCTACTTTCAAACCTAACTTGTCATCATGAACTGGCCAATCACAGTTTTCCAGTCACTGAATGAGAAGTCACAGCCTTCACCGATGGAGGGCAGGGGAAGTCGTTTCTTATGTGCTCTACTTTTAGCATCAGCTGTGTCTCATGTGAAGATTCAATTCATCTACAGATAGGACTCAAGTAATATTTACTTTAACAGAAAATCATCCAAACAATGTTATGTGGTTTCCTATAAACTGAAGAGTCTTTCATGAGAGTCCTGGCTTTATAGTGGTGTAGAACTATATATGGAGCTCCTGTCTTCACAGGTTCCCTAATTAGGTATCCTTGGTTGAGCTCCTACAATGTGCTGGGTTGTGGTGCTAGATCTTAGGGGAACCAAAGGTCAGGAAGGTATTGTCATCATGCTCCATAGCTCGTGGTCTGGTAGCAGGGCATCACACAACCAGATATATTGCTATGTAATGGACGAAATACAGAAACAAAGATGTAAATAAAGAAGGATCATAAGTCGATGGCAGGAAGCAGTGAAGTGGACAGGCTTTTGGGTTTAAAATATCATGATCCAAAGATTCTATTCACCACCAAATTTATGTTTCATGAACAGAAGCAAAAGGAAGACATTTTCAGACTAGTAAGGTCTTAGAAAATACATGGCACCATATTCTTCCTGCCATCTTTACTTGAAGTTATATACAGCTGAGATAAACCAGAACAGGTAGCTCAAGTACAGGGAGTTTGTGGCACAAAAGGAACAGAGGGAAGCCCTAAAATACTTTAAAGAATTAAATTTAAAGAATTGCTATAAGTATGGTTGCAAAAGATTTTTCAAAAGTCTAAGGTAATTATTCAAAGATAAGATTCATGACAAAGCAAAGACAATTTGTCACTAAAAAGTTGGGTGAACATATAATACCAGTTATATTTAGAATCAGGAGAAGTTGGTTGAGAAGTTTTGAAAGGCATGTACACTAATTTATTCATCTTTCATAGCCAACACTTATTATACTATAATATATTTATTGAAAGAACACTTAAGTAGAATACCTATAAGTTTTAAAACTTATTTTCCAAACTGTCCAATTATGAGTAATCAGTTACAATATGGCAGAGGGAATAATGAGGAAATATGAAAACAAAATATAGCCAAGCACTTAGAAGGCTTAGGTCACAGGATTGGTGTGACTTTGAGGCCAACCTGGAGCTAGAGTGAGTTTCAGGTCAGCATGGGCTAGAGTCAGACACTACCTTAAAAAAGAAACAAAACACTCTCTATAAGGTGACAGGTGTGTGATTACCTCCATTACTTAAGAAACTTGAGTAATTGAGCTTAGCACTCCTATTAAAATACACTCTTTGAAAACTATTTATATTTATAGTTATTTATTTGAGAGAGAGAAATAAAGAGGGAGAGAGGGAGAAAGAGATGATGGGCATGCCAGGCCACTGCAAACAAACTCCAGATGCGTGTACTCCCTTGTGCATCTGGCTTACATGGGTCCTGGGAAATTGAACCTGGGTCCTTTGGCTTTTCAGACAAGTGTCTTAACCACTAAGCCATCTCTCCAGCTCAAGATATGTTGTTTGAAAAATATTTTATTTATTTGAGAGATGGGAGGGGGAGAGAGAGAGAGAGAGAGCAAGCATACAGGCAACCAGAGTGAGGCTCTTGCCACTGTGAATGAATTCCAGATGCATGCACCACCTTGTGCATATGCCTTTTCATAGGTTCTGGGGAACTGAACTCCAGTTAGTATGCTTTACAAGAAAGTGCCTTTAACAACCGAGCTATCTTCCCAGCTTAAGATGTATTATTAAATTAGTAAAAAATGGAATTAGGGCTGGTGAGATGGCTTAGTGGTTAAGGCACTTGCCTGCAAAGCCAAAGGACCCCGGTTTGATTCTCCAGGACCCATGTAAGCCAGATGCACAAGGGTGTGAATGCATCTGGAGTTTGTTTGCAGTGGCAGGATGCCCTGGCACCCCCTCTGCCTCTTTCTCTCTCTCAAATAAATAAATAAAATATATTAAAAATACTTTAAAAATGGACTTACATTCTATACTGTTTCCAAGAGTCATACACAAAGTAAAAGATTTCAAAATCCTGAAATAAACAGAATGGGGATTTGTCATACATAGGAAAAGAAGTCAAAGAGAGTGAATTAAACCAAGCAAATCGAACATGTTGAAAAAATAATATAACCATTTCTAATTAGAATTTATTTCAGACATACAAAGATTGTTCAACTATGGATAAGAAATATAGGTTAATTATATTAGTAGATTTGAAATTAAAAATGTATAGCCATCAAAATATTTTAAAATGCAATTGGCTTAATTAGGTTGCTGTGCCTTACAAAAGGTAGCTTGAGGGCTGTAGAGACAGCTTAGCAATTAAGGTGCTTGCTTGTGAAGCCTAAGGACCCATGTTCAACTCTCCAGGTCCCACATAAGCCAGATGCACAAAGTGACATAAGCACACAAGGTTACACATACTTACAAGGTAGCATACATGTCTGGAGTTTGATTGCAATTGCTGGAGGCCCTGACACACCAATTCTCTCTCTCACACACACATACAACGTTAAAAAAAAAGGCCAATCTGTTGGGTTTGCCTAAAAAAAGTCACTGGAGTATCATGCTTGACACTGAAGCAGTAGAAAATTTCCACCAAAGGTTAAAAAATGGAAGTAGAAAAATCATGGATTTGGGGATTAAGCAGAAATGGGACCAAGTCCCAATTCTGTACTTATGAGTTATGTAACCTTATTTCCAAGTTTCATTTTTCTCACTTATAAAACAATGATGAAATAATAATTGTCATAAGACTGATAAAACACACTTGTGAGGACTTAGCACAAGCCAAACTTATTCCTTTGTGGATGGGGCAGATGCTTGAATGTTATCTAGAGATATTCCTATCTAGATACCTCATATCTCTAGATATGTACCTGCTTGACCTTGGATTAAGAACTTGTTTTTGTGTTGGGGATTGAACCCAGGGCCTTATACAGCAAGCACATACTCTACCACTGAGCCACACTTCCAGCCTTTTGTCATGAAGGTGAATATGGGTTCTAACTCCGAGGGCATGGCTATTGTTCTTAGGGAAGCATTAATTTAGGTCTGTTCATTGTAAGCTTTTGCATTTATAACAGTAAGCAAGAGGCATGCTATTTCTTGGAGATGCCTGGAGAAACCCAGTCCTGTACACACCACCCATCTTCCCTGTCACTTTACCTAGCTCTACCCTTTAAGCCTCGGCCATTGAAGTCTATGTTAAGATGTAGCTTCAGAATATGGGGAAAAAATGGATGACAGCAGAATAAAGCACAGCGATGGGAACTGCCAATTCTGCATGCTGGTCACAACTCAGTCACCTGCAGAAATGAAGTCAAGGAAGGCCATTGAAGCCCCTGCCTCTTGGCTCTGCTATCACTCTTGAGAGGTTTTACTGTGTGGCTTGATAAAGTAGGCTAGAAGAGACAGGGAGAAGTTAAACCAGAGCAAACTTTTGGAGTCTTGACACCAAATACATCTTTTGACCTCTATCAGCAGTTTCTTTGCCTGTATAAATCTTCCCCTGGACATACAGTGAGGCATACAGGAGGTTAATTGTTCAAAAACCTTCCAGGCACATAGACCTGGCCTGGCAGGTCCCTACCATCCTTTATTTTATTTTATTTTATTATTTTATTTTATATTTGAGAGGAAGAAAGAGGCAGAGAGAGAAAGAGAGAGAGAATGGGCCACTGCAAATAAATTCCCGATGTGTACACACCCTTGTGTGCATGTGCAACATTGTGCATTTGCATCACTGTGTGTCTGGCTTATGTGGGACCTGGAGATTCGAACATGAGTCCTTAGGCTTCACAGGCAACTGCCTTAACTGCTAAGCCATCTCTCCAGCACCCCCCATCACCATTTTATCGACAGCAGTCCGGCCCCATGCAACTTTAAAGATGCTAAGAATCTTTTATTTCTTGACTTTAACTCTCTTGGTTCTTTCCCATAGGAAGTCTTACTTTTGTCCAGTGTTTAACTTTCTTGTATCCATGTCCAAATCAAGTGATCCATGTTTGATGCTCTCAAGGCTCTGGTCTTATTGGCTCTATCCAATGAATGTGGTGACACAGTTCACTTCAGTGGGCAGTGATGCATGATCGTTGTCAGGATGTGGGCTGGGAACCAGGAGAACACACGGTTGCGTTACTTAGTTCACTGTGGGTTGGTATCTTCTCTGCTTGGGGCCTGTATTGGAACCTATAAAATGGTAGTACGTGATTTCCAGAAACATGCATTTTCAGAGACCCCTGGTTGGTGGTGGGGCCTGGGAGGGAAGTGAGGATAAAAGCTCCCATTACCCTTTCCCATCCCAGCCCATCCTCCCCTCACCCATCAGAACAGACCCTGTCTTACCTGTACTTGGCGTTAAGTTACCATCCCCCAGTGTTCATTCGGGGCTTTTATTACCCTGTGAAATTCAGTTGAAATGAAGATGTCTTCCTGTTGGTCTGTGTTCCATGGAGGGAAAGCCACCATCCCTTTGGCCTTTGTTAGTTTCAATGTGTAATGCCTCCCATAGGTGTATGTGTTTGAACTCTTGGTCCCCAGCTGGTGAGGCTATTTTGGAAGGCGTGGAATCTTTAAGAGGAGGAGCTTCACTGGAGGAAGTTGTCGTGGTGGCAGGCTTTTATGTTGCATAGCTAGGTCTCGCTTTCTGTCTGCTGGTTCCCCTTCCTGCAAGACAACCTCTGCAGAGGATGGTCCTTCTACTCATAGTCTTTCACCATCTTTCCAGCTCCCAAGCTCCTTCCTAACTCACCCTGTTTGTTGTCCACTTCCTACCAGATCCCCTGGGCAGGTCCAGATTCAGCCTCTCCATGTGGGCAGAGCAGCCCTCTGCCTTGTTAGGCATGGAGGCAGGCCTGGGAGAAGTTTGCCCTCCATTCTAGGCCCACATCCGAAAAATGCTTCCAAGGAAGACCTTCTCTTCCATAAGAAAGGGAGGGGTATCATGGCTTGGTCTGCTATTTATGTGTCTTTATTTGCATATGATTAACATTTTATTTGTTAAAAGGGTTTCATGGGTTAACATAGATGGAAAACCATTAAGTATTGCTAAATTTTCTTATGAATTTTATTACTGCATCATCAATAATTTTTCCATGTAAATCAGTGCATTCATTCAATCAAAAGTATTCAAGGCTGGAGAGATGGTTGAGTGGTTGGCTTAGTGGTTAAGATGCTTGCCTCCAAAGCCTAAGGAGTCAGTTCGATTCCCCACTACCCATGTAAGCCAGATGCACATGGTGGTACATGTGTCTGGAGTTCGTTGACAGTGGCTAAAAGCCCTGACTCGCCACCCATTCTCTCTCTCTGACTCTTTCTCTCTTAAATAAATAAATAAAAGCATTCAACAGAGCTGAAGAGATGACTTAGCAGTTAAGGTGCTTTCCTGAGAAGCCTAAGGACCCAGGTTCGATTCCACAGGACTCACATAAGCCAGATGCACAAGGTGGTGTTTGTTCCTTGAGTTCATTTGCATTGGCTGGAGGTCCTGGTTGCCCATTCACTCATTCTCTATCTGCCTCTTCCCCTCTCTCTCCCTTCCTCCCTTTCTTTCTTTCAAATAAATGAATAAACTTTTTATGAAGTATTCAACATTGTTGTCTTTTTGAGGTATATTTTTATTTATTAAACACATTAAACTATGAATCAGTGGTTTTCAAACTTTAGGTAGCCTTTGTTAAAAGAAAGAGAATGAAGTAGAATAAAAAAATATCAGAATGCAACAATTTAGAAAGTACAAGCAGTTTTACATGGGATAATTGTTTTGGCTTTCTCTCTCTCTCTCTCTCTTCTCTCTCTTTCTCTTCTCTCTCTCTCTCTCTCTGTGTGTCTCCCTCTCCTCCATCCTCAGTAACAATGCAAAATAATGCACTTACTGTGCATCTGAGTTAAAGGTTTGATAACTGCACAGACAATGGTGCAACAGCCAAGCATTCCACATTCATTTCTGCAACCTTCAGTTCAACTTAGTTCTTTGCCACTCAGTTTTATAACAAACTATATAACTTCAGGTTTGTACTTTGTTTTCTATTGTAAAACGTTGCAAATAGACACCTCTGCCCATCCATCCTTGATTCCATTCACTTTCCTGACAATACCTAGAGCTCCTTTCTTCATTCCTGTGCATATTTTTGTTACTAATGCATATTATGCATGTGGTATTGTTTTGAGTGTTGTGTGCTGTCACTAATATGAAATAGTTCCAAAGAACTAATTCTGAACTTTTAATTATCTTTCCACATTCTAACTTAAGAGTTCCCTTGTTGATATATGTGGCCCCATTCAACTGTTTTCACTGCTGTGAAAAAATCCTGAAAGTTATTTACTCATTTTATTCTAAAGAAATATTCTCTTTGCTATCATGAAATATATTGCAACGAATATTATCTTCTTGTCTTTATGTGATAAAAAAGTCTTATAAAATGTTTTAAAAACTAGCACAGGTGAGTTGATTAAAGGGAGAGCCACACCACATTCATGTTTCCAACGATAACTTTTAAAAATTAATAAAACTTAGATTTCTATCTCTCACCCCTTTTTTGCACATGTACGTGCTATTCATGTATGTGTGTGGGGAACACATTCATGTAGATGTGGAAGCCAGAACTTAATGTCAGCTGTCTTCCTCAATCACTCTCCTCTTTATCTTACAAAGGCAAAGTCCCTCACTTGAGCCCAGAGGTCATCAATCTGTCTGATCTGGTCTAGCTGGTCAGCTTGCTCCAGGGATTCCGTGTCACCACCTCCTGTGAGCTGGGATTACAGGCAGCTGCTAAACACGATCGACACTGACATGGGTGCTGGGTGTCTCCACGCTCCTCCTCACACCTGGACGGTGAGCACTTTAGTGACTGAGCCATCTTTCCAGCCTTTCTCTCATCTTTAGAAAGTCAATTAGAGGATGAATTCAAGACCTAAGTATGGAAAAATATTCAAAGTGAAATGCATAAAATAAGTTTATGATATTGAAGTTGGGATTCCATGAGTCAGCTAAAGGAAACACGCACAGTAAAGTGAAAGACTGAAATTTACGGTGCAAACATCGAGTGTTTCTCTTTATTGAAAGACACTGAGAGTGGAGGCACCATTCACAGCTCGGAGGAAGATACTTACGTTTGCAAAATCCGAGAGGGATGATAGCATTCAAGTGGTCATCGCACCCTGGAGCTTCCTTTCCAGGCGACCCAAAGACCTCCTCAAGCAGTTTTCTTGCTCATTTCATCCCATTATGCTCCTCTATGCTGCTGGATGTTGCTTCTGCTTTGCAAACTGATCAAGTCCAACCTCCTTTTCCATTTGGAAATTGTACCCAACTCTTGAGGCCAGTATTAGCCATGGCTTCTCCAGCGTCACCTGTGTGGGTTTAGAGACTCCTTTTTCTGATTCTTTAAAGGAGCTTGTTGGCTTCTTTTGAAATATCAGTCAGCTTTCAAAGGTATATTAATACTGACATCAAAGGCTGAACACATAATTTGGAGAACAAGTTCTGAAAAATTTACGGTTTGCAGTGGGTTGGGTTGTACCCTTTAGACATTTACGTCCACTCTGAACTTCAGAATATGACCCTACTTGCAAAGAGATTTTTTTTAGATGTAATTAGTTTAGGATCAAGATGAGATCCCCCCTGGGTCCTAATCCCCATGACACACATCCTGAGAAGAAGTGGGCATGAAGATGGAGGCTGAGGTTGGCATCATGCATCCATAGGCCAAGGAATTCCAAGGACTTCCTGAAACCAGCGGAGGATAGGAAATGTTCTCCAGAGCTTTTGCAGAGAATATTCACTGTGGATAGCTTGAGTTTGACACCTAGAATTCCTCAACAGTGAGAGAATAAATTTCTATTTTTATCTATCCAGTGTGTGGTAATTAGTTACAGCAGGTTATTTCTTTTAAATATATTTGGGGGCTGGAGAGATGGCTTAGCAGTTAAGGCGCCTGCCTGCTAAGCCTAAGAACCCAGTTCCAATCTCCAGGTCCCACGTTTAGCCAGATGCAAAGTGACGCAAGGGCGCAATGCCGCACTTGCCCACAAGGGGGCGCACACATCTAGATTTCATTCTCAGCAGCTGAGACTGCTGGTGTGCCCATCTCTATCTGTCTCCTTCTCCCTCTCTCTCCCTGTCTCTCTCTCTGTGTCTCTCTCCAAAAATAAAAAAAAATATATTTTATTTATTTATTTATTTGAGAGAGAAAGAGGCAGAGAGAGGAAGAGAGAGTGAGAGAGAGGGAGAGAGAGAATGGGCACGCCAGGGCCTCCATACACTGCAAACAAACTCCAGATGCATGCCCCCTCTTGTGCATCTGGTTTACGTGGGTCCTGGAGAATTGAACCGGGATCCTTTTGCTTTGCAAGCAAACGCCTTAACTGCTAAGCCATCTCTCCAGCCTTAACAGCAGGTTATTTCTTACAGACTCACACACAGCTGTAGGTCTCTAAACTGGTTGATCTTTTATATTCCAGAGTACCTGCCAGTAACCTGAAACCTTCTCTACTCTATTTGTTATTGTGGTTGTACCATATGCTTCCATGGAAAACCAATCCAGCCAGGCAAGCCATAGTTGGATGGACCAGGGATCAGGACAGAACTAAAGACAGAATGAATGCCATGAAGGAAGTCAACCAGCTGTAAGTTGACCTGAAACCCATTTTGATAAATGTCTAGTGGGAAGGGCAATCATCTGGGGCTCTAATCCCTATTCTAATAGTGCTATATGACCCTGTCAGTTCTTTATAAAGCCAATGTAGGTACCAAACTCAAATATATTGGGACATATGTTTGCGTGATAGGCACAGCAAAATAGCCTCATGACTCCTAATAATAACACTCCATCATTGGTGAGAATTTTGCTCATAAGTAACTTTTGTGATCTCTGAACAGCTTATTCTCAAAAGCTACATTACCTTCACATATCACCACTTCAATGAATTCTAGCGGAGAAAAGTTAGTGGGGCTGAGTGGTGGTGTTAAACTTTGCAAATAGGAGGTGCTATGATAACAAACATTATCGTTCTGGAACAACTACTTTGTGAAGTATCCAAATCATCACCCTTGATCCTCTTGAACTATATATTACAGGTAAAAACAAGACATGTTGATTTCTCATTACCACTTACAATGGTTGGGAAGCAGGATTGGATCCAGGTTTCTCCTCTTTCTTGTGCTCCAAGGGTTTTTGAGTGTGCTATTCTCTGGCCTAAAAATGTAACTTTCAGAAATCAAGTGAAACGATCATACATTAACTACTTCCATAATCTATTAAAACTAGTCACGTAAGCTTCAGATTTCTCTCTTAGATTTACTACATAGCAATGGTTCACACGTGGAGACGATATTGTCGCCAGATGATTTTTTATGGTATTTTTGTTTTAATTTTTATTTATTTATTTGCAAACAGAGAGAGAGAGAGACAGAAAAGAGAGGCAGACAGAGAGAAAATGGGCACGCCAGGGCCTCTAGCCACTGTAAACGAACTCCAGATGCATGTGCCCCTTGTGCAGCCAGATGATATGTTTTTCAAGGCAAGGTCTAGCTCTAGCCCAGACTGACCTGGAACTCACTCTTTAGTCTGAAAACAGTTTGGGTTGTCACAGATGGGGGTTGGGACATAGTTGCATATACCCTGTGGAGGTCAGAAATGATGCTAAGCACCTCAACACACAGGACAGCTCTCAAAGAAGAATTACTGTACCCAAAATATCAGTGCCGAGGCTGAGCAACCTTACTATGCAAGGATACAATGGCTACTTGTATTTCATCTTGGTAAACATATTTTTCTTTTTCAATCAGAGAATGGGCCAAATTATGCCCATGTTAAGAAAGAACGGAGAAGAGGAAACACAGAAACAGTGATTTAAGTGAGAGCATAGGATCTGCCACGGAGCCTTCGTGGACCCTGGGTGGCTGACACCTCTGTCCTCACAGGTCTGGAGGGGTAGCATTTCTGGAGTAGAGATCTTTGTTACTTAGTCTGAAATCCAAATACGGGCAGTAGAAAAAGTGAGAAAAATGGTTAACATTGATGACTTAGGACCCAATGAATAAAGGCAGAACGCTTAGTTAAAATCACAGAGCTAAAGTGGAGTGAGGCCTCAGAGGCCACGCAGCTACCCCACCTCATGCCTGACTGCACAGTAGGAGGACACTGACAAATGGTCCCGTGCTCCTGGTCACACACAGTTGTGGCATCTTGGATGGAGCGGCCATCCTCTGGATTTCCACTCAATGTCTTCCTCTCCATCCTGGCCTGGCATTCCACTTACACTTGGCTAGCAAAATAGAGACGTTTGTGATTTCAGAGAAATCCCCAGGCTTTTTTTTTTCCTTTTGTAAATCTGATACGGCACTCTCTCACAGTGAGATGGAGCATCGTCACTGTGCTCCAAACAAGAATGCTTGGATTTACTTATCAAGAGCCCAGGCACTTGGTCTGCATGGGATGGCCTCTCACGCTGGACTCACTTCAAAAATTAAATAAGGGCTTCCATAGAAATCTTTGCTGAATTCGAATCTGACAGAGAAGGTGCTGGGCCTGACAGAACGATGTAGGGGAGGATTAGTTAAGCGTGAACTCAGCTGTGGTTAAGGTGTACAACCATGAGACCAAGGAAGCTGCATGCCACGCAGGTAGCCGTGAATGTGGTCAAGGTTTGTGAAACAGCTAGCTGCGCCAGGATAAGAGAGTAGACGGGGATGCGACCAGCCTGAGTCCAGACAGACACACCTCATGGTGAGAGAAACTGGCTCTTTCAAAGTCAGATGATGTGACCTGAGTTCTCTACATGCATTTTGTCAAGATGCAGTCCATCAAAGGACCAACTCAAATTTATCATGCTTGCCAGCTATAGTTTAATAGTTTAAAATTTTAATGTGACTGTTTCAATAGCTTTATCAAAATAAATGTTCATTTTGGACTCCTGACTAGATGAGAATTTCAAATTATGAGGTCATCTCGGAATTGTCCTGCTACTGGCGAGACTGATAAGCAATTTTAATGTTTTTCTGTCTAAAACACTTTTTTGTAACTCAAAGTTACATATTTCAAATATGATAAGATCTTTGTTAGTTCTGATTTCTTACTGATACTTTTGACTCCCCCCCCCATGGAGCTTTCTAGACTTTTAACTATTCATTTGCTAATCCCTCATAAACATTTTCTATACATTCTACCAGTTAAGTTTGTAAAGATAATCTAAATGAAAAAAAAAAATGCCAAAGAAATCAGCGATCCTTGAAAACATGGTATGTCTAATAAGGACTTGGTTGTGTTGATACATTATTCATAGTTTGCAGAGAAATTACATATGAAATGTTAAAACCAATCAAATCAAGGGAAAGGGAAAGATAATGCTCAAAGAAATAGATATTTGGGGCTGGAGAGATGGCTTAGTGGTGGGGGTGCTTGCCTGTGAAGCCTAAGGACCCATGTTTGACTCTACAGGTCCCACATAAACCAGACATACAAGGTGATGCAAGCACGCAAGGTCACCCATGTGCCCAAGGTGGCACACGTGTCTGGAGTTTGATTACAGTGGCTGGCAATTCCCTCTCTCTCACACACACAAAAATGTCCAGTCTGGTTGGCTTGCCTCAAAAAGAATATTTAAAAAAAATACAGATTGTATGCTTTTACCTCACATTTTATGTATATTAATTATAAGCATTAAAGTTTGAAAGAAGCTGGGTGTGCACACCTTTAATCCCAGCACTGGAGAGGCAGAGGTAAGACCATCACTGTGAGTTCAAGGGCAGCCTGAGCCTGCATAGTGAATTCTAGGTCAGCCTGGGCTAGAGCGAGACCCTACCTAAAAAAAAAAATAAAAAATAAGTTTTTTGGAAAGGATGTGCTACACTAACTTTTCTTGGGGAGATGTGAGCAAGCATCTTTTCACCAGATAGGGCACAGATGGCAGACCGAAGGAACTATTACACCCAAGTCCAACTTGGTGAACCAATTACCTCATTGGGGCTAAAGGAGCATGGGGGAGGGGGTACTTACAGGAGCTTGGATGACTCAAAGACAGCTGCATCAGCACCGAAAAGCCCATCTCAGCATAGGTCACATGGAAGCCGCCCCTCTGGCATTTACTACACAACCTGCAGGCAGCTCAGCTAGCAGGAGAGTGTTTTCTCCCTGGCAGTTCTTACTCTTCATATAACCTTGGGAAGGAGGTCAAGGGAACCTTGTTATTTTCAGTTTCCTGAGTCTTGTTTACTTCCTGAGACCTAACAGCTTTGAAAGTTCCTAAGTCTTATGTTTCAATTTGGAACTTCCTAACAAGCCCCCAGTGAGGAAATTTATATACAACAGAAGGATAAAAACTTAAGCGCTGGCTAGGCGTGGTGGTGCATACCTTTAATCCCAGCACTAAGGAGGTAGAGGTAGGAGGATTGCTGAGAGTTTGAGACCAGCCTGGGACTACAGAGTGAGTTCCAGGTAAGCCTGGGCTAAAGTGAGACCCTACCTTGAAAACAAAACTATAAATGCTGTAAGAGTTCTAAAAGCATCAACCAAAAATAAATTAAAAGAGATTTTCCAGTTGACTTTAAAGAATCAGTGTTGGTTGCCTGCAAAAGCCTAAGGACCTATGTTCATCTCTCCAGGTCCCATACAAGCCAGATGCAATGACGCAAGTGCGCAAGGTCATACATGCACACAAGGAGGCACACATGTAGCTGGAGGCTGTGGCCTGCCAATTCTCTCTCTCTCTTGCATAAAAAAAAAATTGGTGAAATTTTGGTTCTGTTATATACCCAGTAATATCTAGAAATTAGATTTTGTAATATGGGAATAAAGGTGGGATACTCCTGTGTTTGCTACTTTTGGAGTCACTGCGACCAATTACCTGACTTTGGCACACAGTTTCACTGCCCCCAGTGTTCACCATCCCCCAGTTTCCACAACTTCCCAAAACCGTACTAGAGAGTTCTAGGGATCCAACTGTCTCTGCCTCCCCTCCCCTCCCCTCCCCTCCCCTCCCGAGGGCAGGGATTGCAGCCCTGCTCCACCAGGTCTGGCTTTAAGACTCTTAAGACAAGTATTTATTCACTTATTTACATGTGTGCGCACACAAGCTAGAATCTCTCTTACTTTGCAACTTAATAATGCCCATCCAGATTTACATGGGTGGCTGGGGAATTGTAGCTGGGCCAGCAGGTTTTGCAAGCAAATGCCTTTAACCACTAAGCCATCTCCCCAGACCTCAGTTATATACATACATATATATGGGTTCTGGGATTGAACTCAGGTATTCACCCTAGTGTAGGAAGCACATTACTAGTGACTGAGCTATCTTTCCTGACTGCAAATAACAGCAACACTTACAACAGCTGTTCAACAAGCAGAGATGGAGGAAATCGATTTAGCAAATCATTTGCTCAGCTGTTTTCATCAAATCAGGGAGCTGAATCTCAGGGTGGTGTTTTTTGTTTCCTGTTTTGAGTTTGGACCAGTGCCCTCAGAAGTGGATACTTTCAGTCATGGGTCAGAAAAATGGAAGCTCTTCTTCTGTGCCCCGCCTTGAACTACTCTGGGCCATGTGCTGTGAGAAAGAGCAGGTCAGGGGTGCAGGGCCGGGGGGTGGGGGCGGTGGGGCGTGGAATAGGTCTGGAAGTTTCTGTACAGCATGGGTCAAGTAACTAGCCGGAAACACAAGACAAAATGGCCTAATGGCATGGAGGGTTCAGCTGTGATCTGAGGACATGGAACTGCTCGGGTAATTGTCTCTCTTGGCCAGCCTGCTTTCTACTTGCTTCAGGTTTCTTCCCCATTCTTTTTTTTTTTTTTTGGAGAGAGACAGAGAGAGAGGGAGAGGAAGACAGAGATGGGCGGGGCAGCAGTCTCGCAGCTGCTGTGAACGAAATCCAGATGTGTGCGCTCCCTTGTGGTCAAGTGCGGCATTGCGCCCATGTCACTTTGCATCTGGCTAAATGTGGGACCTGGAGATTGGAACCAGTGTTCTTAGGCTTAGGAGGCAGGTGCCTTAACCACTAAGCAATCTCTCCAGTCCTCTTCCCCATTCTTTTTGGGTACCTAGTATAAAACACCATCCTTCCTCTGCCTCCTGTCCTTATCCTTCCCTCCCTCTCCTCCCTTCTCTCCTTCTCTCTCTCTTCATCCAGAGTAGAGTTAAAAAAAAATTGTTTTAGAGAATTGGCAACCAGGGCCTCAGCCATTGCAATCGAACTCCAGATGCTTGCCCCACCTAGTGGGCATGTGCGACCTTGCGCTTGCCTTTGTGCATCTGGCTTATGTGGGATCTGGAGAGTTGAACATGGGTCCTTAGGCTTCATAGGCAAGTGCCTAAACCGCTAAGCCATCTCTCCAGCCCCAGAGTAGGGTTTTTGACAAGTTACTCCTGTTCAATGATGTGTGTTTGTGTTTCCTTACTGGCCCATAAGTACCATGAAGTCAAGACCCGCCTTGTCAGGTCTTGTCTGTGCTGGATTCCCACTGCCTTGCAGGATGCTCTGCAATGGGGAAATGATCATTGTTTGTTGAGTGAATTAACAAACGATTAGATGACATAAAGGGGCCTCTGGGATGAGGCCCTGGACCACTCCTTCCCTTACTCCTGTTTTCAGAAGCTGCTCCTCTAACCATTGTGAAATGCCTGAAAATTGTTCTGTGAAAATGTGCCTGCTGTGAGTTTTGTATTTTCCATTTCCTCCTCCTCCTCCTCCTCCTGCCTGGAGCCTGTGCTGTGGCTTTGCTCCTGTTCCAGACTGAAGTTCCTCACTAGACCCACATCTAAGGGCAGCAGGGACAGCCGGCCGGGGTGTCTCATTTCTCCTCTGGGTCCACAGGGGCCACTCAAGGATGTGACTACCTAGAAACTTATCTCTGCATGAGGCCACGTGCTTTCTTACGTCACCATTACACCCCTAGTGCTATTTCTCCAGCACCTGTCAGAGAAGCTCAGTAAAGATGTCTTGAGTAGAAGAGCCTATGATTGGAAGACAGTTGACTGTATCTGTCCACAGATGTTCAGGATCCCAACATGTGCAGGCCAGCCCGGCGCAGAAGATGGCTCACTGTAACTGTGGAAAAGCATATGGAGCCGTATTTCCTGTCCCTGGTCTACATCAGGAACAGGAACACCCTGTGAGCATCTCTTAGGACTCCACTCATCTCACCAGCTGCAGGAGGGACCTCAAGGAAAGCAAAGGACTGGATTCAGTGACCTTGGCAGGATTTCATGGCTCTGGGGTCCATCTGGATCCTCATAATGGTGTAAGGGAGCATCCTCCAGAGGGAGAAGACAGAGCAGGGAAGCCTTTCAAAGACAGCACTGTGCTCCATGCCGCAGGGCTGGTTGTAGTGTCTTAAGTTCTTAGCTTGGCCCACTATTGATGCCCGAAAATGGCAGGCTCCTTGGTCCTAGCTGCTCTTCATCCACAGGGAAGGTGGGAAGGGGATACAGGTCAGGCCAAAGGTTAGCTTCTGTTTTGCTGCTATGATCTGGGTTCCTGGCTCTCATGCCCCTGGGTATAGGCAGTCATTCATGACCCAACTACAGGCATACAGCCCATGGGGCAGGGGTCTCAACCTTCTCTGTTGATGAAATGCTTTGTTTATAGTTAACCCTTTGTTTGAAGGTAGCAGGGAGAAGAACCAAGACACATGCAAAAGTAGCTTCTGCCACTGCCTCACAAACTCAGGAGATGAATGTTGTTTCAGAATATAGAACTGGAAGCATCTTCCATGTCTCTTCTTGGCTTTCCTCACTTCTCATTCTGAGCACTTAGATTCCACGGTTTTCTGGCTATGTAGTCTCTTATAATTGTCTTCTTGGGCACCACCATGTGAGAGCAGGCTGCTTCTGCGAACACGCATGGAAATAATTACAGAACAAAAACGTTGCCAAGATGCATCGGCCAAACAATAAATGACAAAATGCCTTTAGGCATAAATCTCAAAAGGGCACATGTGAATTGTAAATGACACTGCACTGTTTTCCCTCCCAAGTACAGTTCTTTGGGACTGGTTGATGCTCTGGAAACTGAGGTGGTCATCTCTGTAATGTAATTCAGATGGGATACACTTGGAAATGGAACCAACGTTGCTAACACAGTTTGGGAGCCACTGTCTGTCCCCCCCCTCACTTGAATACCAGCTTCTCCAAAGAGAGTTTAAATTTCAGATATGTTCTCTTCCTGGGCAAAAATCCCATGGAAAAATGATTCTTGAGTGGACATGCTAATGTGCCAATGACCTACATAGGGAGCCTTTGAGCCCATCAGATTGCCTTTGCCATTCAAAATCTGGAGGAAAAATGGAAAAATAAAAGTGTATTTTTTATGTTGTATTCCAAAAAGCACTAACTTTTTTTTTTTTCCAGGACTTTTTTATAAAAGATGCCTTCTTAGGGGTTATTTTCTTTGTGTTTGTGGCTTTGCCAAATGCCACACTGAAGCTACATGTGGTTATTCATTGAATGTTTAAGGTGTAAGAAGGTTGCGTTTGGTGTTTTAGTTTAGAACTCTGAATGGTTTAAAGCAGTAGCTTTAAAACTTCAGACGCAATGAGATGGAATATGCCACTACCACCTTCCTTGTGGCCAGGAGGATGCAAGTGACTGCTACAGGTAGACTGGGACGAGGAATGTGGATAGTCTAGCTGGTTGAGGAGGGCAGAGAGTGATGGCGTTTGCCTTCTGGAGATCTATGTTGGATGGAGGCACTCATTGATAATGTGGGCTTAGCGTCTCCCTCTGCATGCGAGCTTTCCTTTCACATGTCCTTGGTAGCTGTGCCCCCAGATAAAGATAGCACAACTGGCCAGGTGTGGTGGTGCATGCCTTTAATCCCAGCACTCGGGAGGCAGAGGTAGGAGGATTGCTGTGAGTTCGAGGCCACCCTGAGACTCCATGGTGAATTCCAGGTCAGCCTGAGCTACAGTGAGACGCTATCTCGAAAAACCAAAAAAAAAAAAAAAAAAAAAAAAAGCACAACTGTAATGGCCCCTGGCTATATTTCTTGGGATAGCTAACATTTTTCAAAGAGCACAAAAGGGGTTTAGTGTGATGGCACATGTCTGTAATCCCAGCACATGGAAGCTGGGGCAGGAGGATGGTGAATTTTTAAGGTCAGTTTGGGATATACAATGAGATTCTTATCTCAAGAACTAAGACTGTTCAAAAAAAAAAAAAAAAAAAAAGGAACCTAAAGTCTTAAAAGGCCCTCAGGCACAAGAGAGTTGGCAGCATGACCAAGCAATGGTTTTGTGCCATGAAGAGAATCAAGACATAGAAAACCGTGGGGAGATGGCTGTAGAAAGAGGAAGAACAGCAGAGCGTAAGGAGTTTGTATGATTTAGAATGCCTTTAGATTCAAACAACAAACTGCTACTTTATAGTAGGTTATAAAAAATAGGAGGGGTTTGTGGTGGGAGAGGGGAGGCTTATTAGAAAATATATGAGCCATCCGGGCAGACAGAGAAGGCTGAGCATCACTTTCCCCTCTTGGTTGTCTGATTTTCTGAGCTTGCCTTCATTTGCCATGGGCTTTCTTCATGCAGCTGAGTAAACTATCAACGGCCGGTCGTGTGTCTGCAGGTCTCAGAATTCTCCAATCTACCTGTAAAGGGAGAACTAGCTGATCGCTTATTTGGAAATTCCCTCAATCAGCTCACTCCAAACCTCGCCGTTGCATGAACAGTGCAGAAGTCTGGTCTGTTCAGAGGACAGAGCAGGACATCTGACTGACAGGCCCCGTCCCCAGAATCACTCACTGGAAGTCAGGAGAAAGTTCCCCCTAGGAAAAATGGGCTGAGAGCACATTACAGGTATGGAAAGTCTGTGGCAGATAGTGACAATGGCCATTGGAAGACACCCTCTTTGTCTTTTTCTCAGTAAGTGACTTCACAGCTAAGGTCAAGGATCTACTTCTGCGGCGGGTTTATAGGCTCTGTGACAACAGTGGAGAGTGAAGAATTGCAGAAGTCACATATCTATGGCCCTATAGGAAAAGCAAACTCAGAAAGTGACATTTCTAAGGCTACCATGTGAGTCAGAGTTGGAACTAGAATCTGTAAGAATTTCTCAGAAAGAGGTGATAGGAGATGGCTGTGGCCAGGCTGCCTTTGCGGGGAGGGGCGTCATGGCCAGCTGTTTCCGGTGGCAAGTCTAGCCCTGTCTATCTCAACATCTCTCTTAGCCTACGGTTGGCGTGGATTATCCTCCGACTGGTTGTGGAAAGGCTCCAGTCAGACTGGGGGAATGGCAGAAAGCCGGCTGAATCCCGTCCAGCACCTGAGGCCCTGCGGAAAGTTTCAGCTTGGTGAATTCCCAGCACTGGAATATCATGCCCAGAGACCAGGGTAGGTCAGATCCCATTTGGGTGTCAGATCATATTTTCTTCTGCTCTGGGGTTGGCTGGGGCTGAGCCTCCACATTAGAGAACAAAACAAAGAGATGGCTGGGTACAGACGGCATCATCGAGATAGAATGGGTGAAGGAACAGAGGGCCACTTATCTATGACCTGCACCTTCGGATTTCCCTTAATTCAGTTCTATTCTGAAGCTGGAGGCTGTGTCCTCCCTGTTTTGTCACTAAACTACCAGCTTCAAGTCACCCGAGCTGATGATGGCTAAGAACTTAGCATCTTAAGGACTGGATTGGCTTCCCAGGCCCCATAGAAACCTCCTTCTCCCAAGGCTGGGTTCAGAAGGCTAACCTTGCACATTAAGTAGATTCAGCTATTTAAAACTGCCGTGACTGCCCCAGGCATGCTGCCTGTTCTTCAGTTTCCTTCTGGAAGCCTCGTACTTTTGAAATCCAACTTCTCTGCCTCTGACCCACATTGTTTTCCTGTCAACCACAATTCATTGTCCTTAATTAACCTGGAGGTATTAATGCTGAGGGTTACAGATTAGAAAAGCTGTTGTTTCTGAAATTACATTTCATTTTTGTTCCCCTTCTAGGAAAGGTTGGGGCAGCCAAGAGTATACAGGTCATGTTTCCAATTATAAAACACCAGTGATGCTATTTTTCCTTCTGCGCTAATAAAAATAGAAGCAGACAAGGGAAGCTGAGCTGTCTGTAGGAGGCCAGCAGTCACCATCATGGCTGCTTCCATGTCAGTTGTCAGGCACCAACTGGACTTGCTCATGTGACAAGATGGAAAGTGCCAAGCAGCCAGGGAGAGTTTTTATGTAGCAGAGTCACTAGGTGGCACTCTCAATAAAGAAGGATTTAACAGTGCTTCTTGCCACCAGACCTGAGAAAAGTCAATTAACCAGATAGGATAATATGTGATTTAAAAAAAAAAAAAAACACAAAAAGCTATTGGCTTAGACCATAAAACAGTGCAGTATCAGGCAAGCTATATCGGGCTTTTGAATTCCTAGAAAGTAGATGCTTGACAGTGGCCAAAATGAGCTTGGGTAGTCTAGGCAAAGGACAAGATTTGGACAGACTCCTATGCACAATTGTGCTTTATTTGTGAAATCTATGTAGTTCTTGTCTGAGGGTTCAGCTTCCTACCAGAATAAGGAATAAGGGAAGGTAGAAAGTTGGAAAGCAAGAAAGGGATGTGGTCAAAGAAGTTTAGCTTTTATCAGGGGAGCCTAGGAGGTGTTTGAAGCAAGACAGTGACCTGGTGTTCAGGTTACAGCCCCGATGCTAGAGTTACTGGGGCTGAGCCAAACCACACAGATGATGCAGTGGAGTCTGGGGAAAGGTTTAGGGGGGCATGTCTACTGGAAAGAGGCACTAAAGGAAGAACAGTTGTTGGTGCCTCTCTCCCTTAAAGCACTCTTTTTATGTTCCTTTAACCCTCCAGTTTGCACCTGTCCTTTGAGAAGAGACTATTCATTGGGAGATCATGGAGATGTTTTATACAAATACAGTCACTCGTGGACATGAAGGACAAACCACACTTGGAGAAGCCCTCAGCTAATGGTCAATGGCACTCAGTGTGGAATGCTATTTCTAGACCCCTCCAAAAGGGAGTCACACCAAAGCACCTGTTTCTCATTTTCGCCTTGTGTTTTATTAAGCTTCAGCTATTCGCAGTTGTAACCGGTTTTATAGTGCTTTCTATTCAGTTCCTTTCCTTCCCCATAATCCTTCGCTGCTCACCTGCCAGGGTTTTCTGGGATTGTCTCCCACTCTGCTTGCACATTAGCCTCTTGTTGCCTCATGTGAAATATTATCCTATTAACTCTAGACTTGAGAAAGTATGATGAAAAGATATTTGGAACCAGCCTGTTTTTCTAGAAGTGACACCATCACCATCTGGTAACTCATTAGAAATGTCAGTTCTCAAGCCTGTCCTCACATCAGCCAATCAGAAACTCTGGGCACAGTGCAGGTATTTTATGGCTTAACCAACCTTTGGGTTGATCGAGGTTCAACAAGTCTGAGAGTCTCCACTTTAGAGAATCCTGGGTTTTGTTTGTGGTTTTTTTGTTGGCTTGTTTTGTTTTTTTAAGGTAGGGTCTCACTCTAGCTCGGGCTGACCTGGATGGAATTCACTATGTAGACTCAGGGTGGTCTCAAACTCACAATGATCCTTTTACCTTGACCTCCCGAGTGCTGGGATTAAAGGCATGTGCCACCACTCCCAGCTAGAGAATCCTGTTGAGGGAAGGTCAGACATGAATTTCCAGAACCTTCCCATGACTGTCTCTCTGATGTTGCCCTCTTTTGGATGGATACATCCTAATTTTCCAATGTCATTCGCATTGAGTCCCACATGAAAAATCCTGCTGCAGGTCAAGATAAACCCATAGGGCTATAAGATTGTGAGGAAAACTCGTGTTGAGGATAAAGCTCTCTCAGCTATATTTTTTTCAAAAACCCTTCCAGATTTCACTTCCCCAAGCTATCTACAACGACTTGCGACAGCCACCACAATAGAACATGTGGCAGCAGGACTCACATTTACACATATCGTTTGTGTAGTTTCTGTAACATTATTAGGAGAAGCTAAATAGAGGTGAGGAACTAGTAACATGGAGAAGGGAGCCTGCTTTTCAGGTGCATAGTAATTTTTACCTGCCTTTGGCTCTTTAAATAGTATATGAAAGACAGGTATATGAAAGACAGCTGCAAACACCACTGAATTTTTGTAACAATGACTCTCATATTCCCGAACTCAGGGCCAGCTTTTATCCATTGTCATATTGTGGTAGATAAGAAACTAAAAGTTGAACTGATTCACCGACTTAATTGCTGAGTTAATTGCTGAGAATGGGCTGGAGAGATGGCTTTAGTGGTTAAGAGGCCTGCCTGCGAAGATAAGAATGTTTGTTCAAATTTCCAGGTCCCACGTATAGCCAGACGCAAAAGTGAAGCAAGTGTGCAATATCGCACATGCGCACAAGGGGGCACACAGGTCTGGAGTTTGTTCACAGCACCTGAAAAGGCCCTGGCACGGCCATTCTCTCTGCCTCTTCCTCTGTCTCTCTCAAATTAAAAAAAAAAAAAAAAAGTTAATTGCTGAGGAGCTAAACTTATCTTTGTCAGCAGATAGAAAAATCCCAAAGAGGAAATGGTACAGAAAGGGCCCAGAGGAACGATAAGAAAGAAAGATAGTTTTTACATTCCCCATTGACGAGGGTCCCTTTGGAAGAGGGAGGACAGGGAGGAGGATAATGGAACCAATACTATGAATGTAAAATCAGAATAATAGAAATTAAAAAAAAAAGAAAGACAGTTTAGGCTCAAACAAAATAAAATAGTGTTCATTGTTAGAATGACCTCACTACAGAAATGATTGATATCAACTTCTAAGCACTTGATTTTGTCTTTTTCTCTAGGCTTCTCTGTTGACCATTGCTTCTTCTTAACCAACTGAAATCCTCCTATAGGCCACCTGACGAGTTTATGAGGTTCTGTGTTGCTTGAACTCTGAATTATCCACCCCATCTGTAGCCTCAGTGAAGACTCACTTAGCGCTTGCCTTCCCCATACAACTTGGGCACTAAGCTAGCACTTGCTCTTCAGGGTGTAAGCCAAAGCCATAAGCGCAATGGAACTGATCTGTGCATGCGACAGATGGTGCGAGGCTGGCCAGGCAGCATCTGTTCAGGAACAGTCAGGTCCTATTTGCTCTCCAGTCATGGAGTAGCAGAGAGTTGAGGGAGCGTTGTCATAGTGCCACACTCACTGTGCTCTCGTCTCCCTCTCCACCCAGCTACTCACTCCTACCCTTTGCCCATCTTCTCCTATAGCACATGGATTCTGAGCAGCCTTCCTGACAGGATAGAAAGAAGAAATTGATGAGCAAAGCACAGAACTGAGTGCTTTCAGGAGCCCAGCCCTGTGCCCATGTCCAGGGACTGAGGTTTCTATGGGAATGGGAGAAAGAGAGATCTCCACAAAACTTCATTTGGAAATCACGAAAAATACTAGTGAAGTGAGAAGCTGATGACGTTCCCCACCAATATGCCAATGGCTATTGGAAAGGAAGCACATGCATGCTTGGCAATGATCGGACACCACTTCCATCCCCAGATGGAACTCACTGGTACCTTCTGAGATGCTCCCTGCGTGGCAAGTCCTCTGCTCCTTTCACCTGGTCACTGTCTCTGAGAGTTTGTCATTGATTGTTACAATCTCTACAGAATGAAGCAAGGCACTGGGTCCTGATGCAGAAAGCGTGGGCGGGAGGAGATGCTACCAGGGAGCTCTAGAAGCTGCATCACATTCGCAGCTCTTACTAACTTATTTAAGATTCGTGTGGTTTCTTACTTTGATCCATCTCATCTGCACAGGAAAATGGTGATCAGCAAAGAGATTATTTGCTGATAACATCAGCCATCTTTCTTCCTTGTCACCATTACATGCAGTCTCCCCAAGGAAGTCATCCTGGCTGGGACATGGATGAAGTGTCTTCCTCCCCCCTCTCCCCTGCTCCTCATTGCTTGGTTAATCTTACTGCAGTTATGACTCCCCATCTTTTACCTTCTCCTTGCTTCTGAACTTGGAGATTTATGTTTCATTCCTTGGTGCCGTGGACAGTGTGTGACAGAGAGAAAGAGTTTAATTAAAGTCAAGTAAATGAAAAAGAAATTTTGGGGAACAACCCTCCATCTGCGATTATTTCCCTTTGCTTCTTTTTTAGACCTAGACAGTGATTTTCTTACACTCCTATCTGCCTACCCCCGGCCAGGTCCATCCACCTTTCCATCTTCACTCCCCAAAGCTCACAGATTTTGTTGTGCATTGCTGCTGGGCATGGGTAAATGGCAGTGTTAACTAGTTCCTGATCTCTAAACCAGATGATTCTGACAACATGAAATAGCCAAAGGCATTTCTCACATTGATGGAACAATGATGCAAGAGTCTGCAAGCTGAGTGGTGTTTGTTCTATTGCTGAGCAAGACAGCCAACTTGGATCTCAGCAAAGACAAGTCCAGGTTACACTGTGAGACCGGGTCAAGCATGCCTTCATACCTCTTCCTCCCTTATCCAGCAAAGCAAACTCTTTGATAATCATCTTTAAAAAAATTTTTTTATTGACAACTTCTATACTTACATACAAAAAATGCATATTTCCCTCCCCTGCCCCATATCCCTTTAGAACTCCAATTTCCATCATATCCCCTCCTTCTTTCCATTAGTCTCTCTTTTAATTTGATGTCATCATCTTTTTTCTTCTATTATGAGGGTCTTGCGAAGGTATTGCTAGGCACTGCAAGGTGTACGACTCCTTACAATGCAACTGTCCAGACAAAATTTGTCCTTGATACTCATTTTTTGTTGTTGTTGTTTTTATTTTAGTTTAGTTTATTTTAGCTCAAAAAACTTGTCCTTCCCCTCTGGTGTGTAGCAATTTCTTTCTGAATTGAAACCTTCCAGACTGGAGGAAGGTTCTTCATTAAGACTGAGGAAGTAAATGAAATTGACAAGAGCTGGGAAGTAACTTACAAGTTTCAGGAAGCTCTTTAAAGGGAAGATTCACAGGCTCCTCTATAAGGTCACAGAGATGTGGCAGGAGTTACCACCCACACGGGGGGTGGGTGTTCTGATGATGTAACCGCTTTCGAGCCATCCATACCCCTGTAAGTAACCCCAGTAAAGTCACTGGTTCTCCAAGATAGACTTTGGTGTAATCTTTACTCGGGGCTGTTGTTGATACCCAATCTGGGATGAATAGAAATTAGCTCACGTCTCCCCAGGAAAGTTAGCACAACACCCTCACTTCACCCTTGAGTAGATCCCTCAAAATATTGAGGAAGGGTCATTGAAAGAAACCTGGGGGAAAATTACATGAAGTTATTCTCACAAGTAAGAAGTGGGTAATTATTAGCACATAGACATTTATGCTAAATGGATGGCAAAGTACTGGAATATATTATAGAGTGTCTGTTTTAATATCTGGATCTTGGCCGTTGCTAGGTTGCACGGGTACTTTTAATAACATGAAGGGAGCCAGAAATACTTGTAGATGGTTCCCATTGAAAATATTACTGGCAAGAAAAGGGACATATTGCTGGCGAGTACAGTGGGATATTATAAGCTTTCTGCTGCTCATTAAAATGCATCTTAGCTGTTCATATTATAGGAACTTCAGTTTAGAAATTTTCTTCAAAATAGATGTACTTTGTGATAACGAGACCTGGTTGGTGCATAGTTCTATCCCCTTGAAACGGAACTCTATTTAGCATCATTCAGTTCATTCAGGAGAACTTTACTGAGAACCTACTAAGTGCTCAGCACTTTTTGGACCCTTGGGATACAGATATTCTAAATAAGGCAGTAAATGGACTTTTTATTGTCAGTTAGTAAAGCATGTGATTTTTTTTTCCTTTAGGGCATAGCAAGTGATATTTATTTCTGCTCAAGTATGTACACTCTATTCTCATTATTTGTATGCAAAATTGTGCAGGTTAAATTAGCGCATGGCCGATAGGGGAAGGACAAACTCACCACTGGTTTATGTTAGGAAAGATGCAGTAGTGCTCAAATTGGGTCTCAATGAATCTCGTGGAAGCACAAAGTTAGTGATGAATTTTAACTTAGTGGACACAATAAAGAACACTGGAAACTTCAAAGAAGTGGTGGTATTTGAACAGGATTTGAGAGAAGATGAGGATTTCAGGATAGGGAAGGTGGGACGAATACTCTGGCAGAAAGAAAGAGGGGGTCACATCATGGGAAATGTGAGCATGGGCTCTATCACCACCAACATTCATTAAGCACCTTGCCTGTTCTTTAACTCACTTAATCCTGAATAGATACCATTTTCACCATATGGAAAAGGGCTTGGAGTGGTTAAGTAACCTGGGTAAGGTCACATAGTTTGTAAGTGTGATAGATTTGTGCTTCCAATCCACGGAAACCATCTTTGAAGCCTTCACTTTCATACCTTCTCCCTGGGGTAGGCAGTTTAGCACGGCAAGATGCGTGGCATGCAAAGCAAGGCCCAACTGGGAGGGAGGCTGGCCCCAGACCATACATGGGCTTAAGTGATACATTCGTTATGTTTATACTTATCCTTGATATGATAAGAAACTGAGGAAGCACTCCACACAGGGGAGTCCTAGGCCCTCAATCCATATTTTAGGAAGGAAATTCTGGTGAGCATTTGATTTCAGAAGTTTCAGTCCATGGTCATTCGGTCCTGTTGCCCTGGGCCTGTGTAGTACAGGACACTATGGTGATAATGTGTGGTAGGCCTGGCTGCGACCTTCTTCTGCACCCATGGGTTCTGTATCAGTGGTTGAACAGTACCTTTGAAAACCTTTGCCTTTGCTCAACATGTACAGATTTTTTTTTCATTCTCTAAACAATTATAGCATACTGTTCGTATAACATTTATATAGTACCAGACATTGCAATTAATCTAGAGATGCCTGGCAGGGTATACAGGAAGTGATGGGGACAGGTTTTATGCTAATACGATACCATTTTACATAAAACATGTACACATCCTCATGGGGGTCTTGGAATCAATCTTCCATCAATACCGAGGGGTGACTGCACTGCATTTCTTTCTTTCAAAATAGTTTTTACAGTTGCATGTACTACTTAATTCTTTGTAGAAAAGCTGTTAAAGAATACTAAAAAGACCCTTTGAGGCCTACTTCTCTTTTTTTCTTACACCCACTACTTAAAACCTTTCTGTTCATTTTGACTGTGGTTTCTTCTTGTCATTAGGTGGGAGCACTTTTTTGTAGCGCCCACGCTACCACCATGATCCCGAGCTGGGCGAGGTGCCGAGGATTTAAGAGACGTTCACTGGCTCATTCGTGCTTCAAGAATGCCATTTCAAGAATGCCGTTTATTGAAGGCAGAGGGCGATATATATAGTCTTACAGCACTGTGGAAATGTACTAGGGTTAGAAGATCATGTTCTCCTATCCTCTTGTTTACGTCCTCCTATCCTATTGTTTACATTCTCCTATCCTGTTGTTTACATCCTCCTATCCTGTTGTTTACTGTTAAGCAAGAGCCACCTGGGGCAAACGGAACTTGTGTTTAGGCCAGGAAATGGGAGTGGAACAGGATGTTTTTAGGCAAACAATCCTTGGTCCTGTCAGTCAAGCAAGGCAGCAGACTCCCCGGGAGGGAGGGTGGACCCCACACTTTTTCACATACTGCACAGTGCACTTGATCACATACCGCACGGTGCGCTCGATCACATACCGCACGGTGCGCTCGATCACATACCGCACGGTGCGCTCGATCACATACCTCATGGTGTGCTCGATCACATACCGCACGGTGCGCTCGATCACATACCGCACGGTGCACTTATCACATACCGCACGGTGCTCTTGATCACATACCACACTTGATCACATACTGCATGGTGCAGTTTATCTAGTGCTCATCCTTAAGTAGGTCCAAGATGACTGAGGGAGTTTTCTGGGATAAGGGACTTCTGAGTTTATTTATTTACTTGTGAACAACCATCTTTATTCACATAGACTAATCATACAACATAACAGATGTCATTAGGAAGTTTTCACACATGTATATAATGTACTTCCATGTACTCTTAGGATATCCCCCTGACAACCAGGAGCTATTACTTTCCTCAAGTGGGAAAAGGCTGGTCCCTCTAAACCCAGCAGGTCATGGCTCCTTTCTCTTCTAACTACATGTTCCAGCAGAGGACTTGGATTCTGGTTATCATACCAAATTTCTA
Organism: Orientallactaga sibirica; assembly: GCA_036365145.1. Lineage (NCBI taxonomy): Eukaryota > Metazoa > Chordata > Mammalia > Rodentia > Dipodidae > Orientallactaga > Orientallactaga sibirica. Next base: position 2,190,651 of record JAEOAD010000031.1, on the reverse strand, counting down.
TTCACAACAACTGCTGAAAACATTAGATACAGAGGGCCATTATTTTTACTGTCATCTGTGTAGCTTCTTGTAGATTCTGGTTCAGTGTTCTTTGAATTTGTGTGCATGTCCTTAAAACTAAGTCTGGCCCCTGTTTCTTGTTAAGCTTCTCATCTGTGTGCCGGGTGTGACCTTCCTTCAGTCTGATTGCTCCATTGCCACCTGTCACTAAGATCCCCTCAAATCCCACTCCCCGGGAGAGCTCTTTGCCGACAGCCCCATCAAACCTTGCAGCCCCTTTTTGCACTGATGTCAGCGGTTTCTTATCATACCCTGTATTGGTCTCCCCACCATCCTACAAGCTGCATGAGGACAGGACAACCTTGCTTGGTTTTGCTGCGTAGACTCTGTATGTACACTGCCTGCGAGCACAGTGTCTCCTGCAGGGCCTGGCAGAGGCTGCTCACTCAGCACGCTCTTGCTAAAGCAGAATGAATGCTCATCCTTGCTGGTTTCTATTGCTATTTTGCTGGTATATATCTTCTCCCAGTTTCTTTGTCTATGAATCCTGACTGATAACAGACTCCAAGCTGAGAACAAGTCTTCTCTGGACAGAAGCCTCTGTAGGTCCACAGGTTCTTGATGGCACTATGAAAACATCTCACTGTTATTTCTGTTTAGCTCTTTCATTTTATTTTTATTTTTGGTTTTTCAAGGTGGGGTTTCACTCTAGCCCAGGCTGACCTAGAATTCACCATGTACTCTCAGGGTGGCCTCGAACTCCCAGCAATCCTCCTACCTCTGCCTCCTGAGTGCTGAGATTAAAGGCATGCACCACCACGCCCGGCTGTTTAGTTCTTTCATTGCTGGCTACACGGCTTTGTTTCTACTTATACTGTATTTCATTTGCTTTGTAGGTTTGGTCTTCATATCTTCAGGCATCAGTGCTCATTCACGTTATTCTTTTGCCCCTGTGGTGGTGGCAAAGGACACAACCATGTCCTGGTCACCCACGGTACTTCCATAAATGGAACACACTGGGAAACTCTCAGGCCAGGTCCCTGTGGAGCAAGTAACAAACAAACAAACATATAGACACAAGTTAAATTGAGAAATAATCAATTTAGGCTAACTTTGGAAATCGTCCTATCCAGCCACTGGCAAAAGGAAGAAGGTTGGTTTTTCTTTCTTTCATTTTTCTTGTAGTTAATCATTTGTCTTTCCTGGAAAAGAAAATGAGCATGCAGCCCTGTATGTGTGTGTTCCCCGGGGAAGCCCTGTGTCTCTCAAGTGAAAGCGAGCTGGGTAGAAACCCTGGGAAACCTCACTGTGGTCTCCAGGCTGACAGCTCCAGTAGCTTTTCAAAGTGGAGGTGTTTGTTGAGATTTATTTCTGGAAAACAATTTTATTTATTTTCTTCTTGAAGATGGATAGAAATGATTTGTGGAAAGTTTGGAGGGAATAAGGAAAATTATCTGAAATAAAGCAATTTGGTTTCCTTCCTTTGGGAAGAGGTTTTCTTTCACAAGCATTTATTGAAAAGCCATCAATATTAATGTGTGCTTTCTGAGAGCTCTGAAATATTTGGAGCACTTTTCAACTTTTGTTTTTCAAACCTTATAGACTTCCTCTCCAAGCTTTTGATTTGGAAACAAAATTCTTATTTATATTGGAGAATTCTGTTTTAAACCATGTGGGTTTCCTTAATAGAAAAAGTTAAAAGAGGAGAGGTTGGTCAAATACATGCTCTGAATTTCCCTCCTAGACCTACACCTGAATTGGGAACAGCTACCTTTCACCCCATTTTATGGCTTTTATATTTAATTCCCTGTCTTCACTGTGACAAAGGAATGGTATAAACAATAGCAATGCACACATATTCCCAGCAGTATGGTCAGTGATGAGTGTCTGCAGTAAATGCTATCCATTATAAAACATAAGATTCCTGGGCTGGAGAGATGACTTAGCAGCTAAATGCTTGCTGTGAAGCCTAAGGACCCCAGTTCAAGGCTCGATTCTCCAGGACCCACATAAGCCAGATGCACAAGGGGTCACATGCATCTGGAGTTCATTTGCAGTGGCTGGAGGCCCTAGTGTGCCCATTGTCTCTCTCTACCTGCCTATTTCTCTCTCTCAAATAAATAAATAAATAAAAAAAAAATAAGTAAATAAAAAATAATATTCCTTTAATTGCAGCAGATAGGAGCAGTGATCTATGGGTACAAGCACAAATGCTTAGAGAGAAACTTGACACACATATATATGGTTAACAAAATGAACATCATCTTCCCTTACAATGTCTAGGACTTCCCAGCTAGCAGTTTCCATTTTGCTTTACTGTACCAAACATGGGTGTTCCTATGTGGAGTGGACATTAAGTCCAACCAGAAAGTAGTTGATTGTGTCCATAATACCACACCACTATTGTATTGTAGGCACACCTTTTCTGGCATGCCTATAACATACTATGTAGTGTTCAAAGCCAAGCAGGATCATTGGTGACAATTCCCCTCCAATAGCACTTTGAATGCCAGCCAGTAGGTAGGAAACTTCCAGCTCAGTCCCAACTCACTTTCTTGATCCTAGAACCAGAGTCTGTGGTGTCTTCAGCAGTAGGAATTTGCCATTGAATTACGACATGTAAGCAAATGGTAGTGGCAATAGTCTGTGTAGTGGGTTAAGCCTCAGGGGTCTCTCAGACTATTAACTCATAGAGAGGTAGGTCACGTCTGGCAATGGAGTTTTTATTCAAAAATCCCTCTGACTTCTGTGTGTGCATTCTCCACTATTTAAACTCTTTTTTATTATTTGAGAAAGAGAGAGAGAGATAAAGATAGAGAGGAAGAGGCAGAGAGAGACACAGAGAGAGAATGGGTGCGCCAGTAGCCTCTCAGCTGCTGTGAACGAAATTCAGGCACATGTGCCCTCTTATGGGCAAGCTTGGCATTGTGCCCTTGCGTCACTTTTGCATCTGGGGATCAAATAGGCATTTTTAGGCTGGGCAGGCAGGCTCCTCAACCGCTAAGCTGTCTCTCCAGCCCTGTTTAGCCTCTTTAACTACTGCTTTTACTCTTCTTTCAGATACATTTCTAAATCTGTAAGATGTTCAGAGATTATCATTATATCATCCATGTCATGAAATAGTTTTTAAACAGTGGGGCCAAGACAACAAAGCATGATCCTGGCCACTACTCCATGATACATGTGAAGGCAACCTCAGGAAAATCCAGTGAAGGTGCACTACCATCGGTTCTAGACAAGTGTGAATTAGTCTTAGTAGTAAAAAGCTAATGATGCACTAGCAAATATGACCATAAAGTCCAGCACAGCATGAGAACATCCCATAGCTTGTATAAGTTGTTCTATGAAAATAGCAATGCTGGGTACAGCTGGATAGGTGAGGGAGAGCTTCCTTGTTTAGTTTTCTGTAGTTCACAATCGTTCTCTACGAGCCATCTGTCTTTACCAGCCACACCTGACTGGTGAAAGGGCTTTGGAGCCAGGCATGGTGGCACACGCCTTTAATATCAGCACTCAGGAGGCAGAGGTAGGAGGATTGCCATGAGTTTGAGGCCATCCTGACACTACATAGTGAATTCCAGGTCAGCCTGGGCTAGAGCGATACCCTACCTCAAACCCCCCCCTCCAAAAAAAAGGGCTTTGGGATGGTCTATTGATGTTTACTGTTACAAGCTCCCATTTCACTCAAGCCTGCATGATTGCATCCTCAGCTTCCATCCTCAGATGAAACTCACCAATGATGGGATGCAAGATGTGTCCCAACCAGCCAGCTACTCCCAGGGTGTATTTTCTTGCATACTGTATACTGTCAGGGAATATCGGCTAAGCTTTATCTTTTTTCACCTGCAGTACTCTATCTCCATAGTCCCTTACTGCTGCAAGTGCTGGTTGCCTCCAAGTGTTTTGCATATTAGTAGGGAACCAATAAATTTACAATTCAACATGGGGCCTCTGGGCACCATTTTTTTTTACTTTATTTATTTATTATTGACAACTTCCATAATTATAGACAATAAGCCATGGTAATTCCCACTCCCCAGCTTCCCCCTCGCAACTCTGCTCTCCATCATATCCTCGCCCCTCTCAACCAATCTCTCTTTTATTTTGATGTCATCATTTCTTCATTCTATTATGATGGCCTGGGAGGTCACTTTTTATGGTCCCTACTTGCAGGCAACCTTGACCGCCCCAACAGTGGAGAGGCTGATGTGTGATACCTTCTTCTTCCACAGAAAGGGGATCGTCTGCATCTTCCTGTCATTCACCTCTTCAGTGAACTGTTGTATTAAAGCCTTCCACCGGCTCGGGAGCACGGCATTTGGCCTTTTGTCAACTTTTCTCCTCAAATCTTGCCACATTGGTTTTTAAATGACCCAGACAGACTACTTTGTCTGCTTTTTAATTATCTTTTCTTTTTTTTTTTTGATACCATCTTAATTGCTTTAGCGCTTTATAAACCGGATTTATACACTGGTGGAAGTCATGCAGATCTACCGGAGTGCCTCTCTCATAAAAGAACAAGTCCTGCCATAGGAGGTCAGCAAAGCCACTAAAGGCCCATACTAGTCCCAGAACCCCTGCTGAATTCACTTTCCTCTCATTTATCCAGTGTATAGAGCTCAAGCCGGCCTGGTGAGCTATGCATCAAATGCCACCTCTCTCATGCCCAGTTCCCTCAGTCATGCCCATCCTGATAGTAGTAAGAAGTGTCCCTAGGGGCTTTTATGAGCCAACCCATCAGGGACTGACTTCTCTAATATTGTTTCAGATTATACAGTCTTTGTCTCAAGGAAGGATGATAGTTATTTAATTATTTATTTTTCACTTCCACAACACTCAGATGGATCCCATCTGGCCCATGTCCCACAGGCTCATGAGCCAGGATGTGAGGGGCTCTTTCCTTCTTGTTTAAACGTCATTCCAAATGCAGTCAATTCAGAGACAGAACATTCCCTGACTATCATAAACTCCTGTATTGGGCCATTATTAAATCCCTGTTTGCATGCTAACTCACTGATTTCCCCCTCCTTTCTTCTGTCTTAATGGTGGAATCTGAGGGTATCTTTTATTACTTCTGCTTCACACTCTCATTCTCTGATCCTTCCCATGCATTTGAAGATTTTGGGTTCTGAGAGTCCCATTAGCAAAGAACTAATTGGTGCTTATACTCCTCAGTCAGAAGAACAGGCAAACTAGGGGCTTTGCGTCTTCCTGACCGCTCATGTGTGGGAGCTCCCGGTACTCTCTCCTTTTCTTCTCTGAAGTGGTTTAACTTCTGTCTACAATCTAATCAAAGAAAAAGAAGGGCTGGAGAGATGGCTTAGTGGTTAAGGCACATGCCTGCGAAGTCTAAGGACCCTGGTTTGATTCTCCAGGTCCCGTGTAAGCCAGATACACATGGTGGCGCATGCGTCTGGAGTTTGTTTGCAGTGGCTGGAGGCCCTGGCGCGCCCATTCTCACTCTCGCTCTCCCTCTCTCTGTCTCAAAGAAATAAACAAAAAGAAAAAGGAAAAAAAGAAGGCAAGCCAGCACTTCCATCTCATCCCCTTAGTTTACCTGGTAGATCCTGCTGTCGTGGAGGAGATCCCTGGCATGTCCTTTTCTCAGTAATTCCTCCCTGATGTTGCCTTGTAGCTCGATACCTCAGACTCAGTTTCCTGTCTTACTGCCCACCGCAAAGGCCACACATGCTATCCCATCACATACATACAACTTTTAGGGATTGTAACACATAAACACACTAGTCCTTCAGCCATTTGAGGGACATCCCCATACTCTTGTCGCAGACCATGTTCATCAGGGCATCATACCACATGGAGGAAGGTGGCCAACTTGGCATTTCCCCTGTGGACTTTCCCTCTAGACGGTCAGTTTAACCTTAGTAGTATTGCTTATAAGAGGGCCCATGGAAACACCACCACAAACACTAAGGAAGCATGCAGCCCTGTCCTGTACTGCACTAACTCCATGACAGTGAGGGTTATTTCTCTTAATTGTTTTGTTTACTTTTTATTTATTTATTTGAGAGCTACAGACAAAGTGGCAGATATAGAGAAAAAGAACAGGTACACCAAAGCCTCCAGCCATTGCAAATAAACCCCAGATGCATGTGCTACTTTGTGCATCTGGATTACATGGGTACTGGGGAATCGAGCCTCGAACCAGGGTCCTTAGGCTTCACAGGCGAGCACGTAACTGCTAAGCCATCTCTCCAGGCCAGTTGAGGGTTACTTCTAACCCAGAGGATACAGCTATAGCACACCATTCCTCCTTCCAATACCCCTACTTCTTGCTTTTGGAGTGGAAATGTTTTCTTTGTACAATTGAGCATTGGAGCCATGTAATTCTTTGACTTGACAAGGGCTCACGGTTGAACTTGGTTTGAATCTCTGAAGAAACTCTGAACTCGGGGCCTTTTGAACAATGTTGGAACTCTTAGGATGGTGGAGATTCTCGAGGCTGGACTAAATGGATTTCACGTTATGAGATGGCCGCGAGTCTTGGGTTCCAGGAGCTTCATGTTGTGGTTTCAATCTTCAATGCCCTCCAGAGGCTCATGTTGTTATTTTAGGTAGCATATTTATCAATGCACAAAATGGGTTTCATTATGACATTCTCATACATGTATACAACATGTTTTTTTAAAAATCACATTCACCCCCCACCCTTACAATTCTTCAGCAGTGGCTAGACCACTGAAGAAAGTGCCTCTCCTTTCTGAGCTACCATTGACTGCCCATCGTACTCAGGGAGGGGTGGGAGCTTATGAGCCCAGCTCCTCCTACCCACTCTTGTTTGCCTATAAGACCTCAGTGTGGGACAGGGCCTCATGACAGAGTTGACAGGACTAATCTTGTGCCAGCGATCATCACTGCCGTGAGCTTGCGCACAGAGGGGACATCATGCTCCAAAGACAGCATTCTACCTAACTCTACTCCTTCATCCAGCTCCTACGTTCTTTCTGCCCCCTCTTCTGGTCTTCCTGCATCTTGGAGGGGTCATACAGATGTCTCTCTCATTTATGGGTGAACACTCAACGGTCACTTATTTTCAGCACTTTGACCAATTATAAGTCTCTTCAGTTAGTGTTGCTCACTGCAGAAAAGGAGCTTCTCTGATGAAAGCTGACAGCAATCATTATCTATGGGCATAAACATAATTATTTAGAGGGAAACTTGATGTCACATTATGTCCATTGAGCAAAACAAGAGCTGTAGCTTCCCCACTAAGGGACTATGTTCTCCCCACCCACAGGCTTTTGAGAAGACATGGGTTCCCTCCTGTGGAGTGGACCCCACCTTCAACTGGAAAGCGCTTGGTTATTACTGACTTGTCACCCTTGTACCAGCGGGCACTCCCTCCATGGTTGATTGGTAGAGTAGCACACAGCACTGCCCCCCAGAAGAGTAAGGCGTTTGATAATGACTCTCCCCCAGCAGCCTGCACAGCACCTTCTGGCCCCATGAGAGACAGGCAGCAGGAAGCAAGCTTCCATGCCCATTCGCTTGATTTCTCTAAAGCTTCTAGTGTCTCCAGCAACAGGGTCTTATCATACAGAGCTGGTGGGCAACCAAAAGATGCGGTAAATCGGTCTCACGTTTTGAACTTTGTGCCACAGCTGGGGTTCACTTTTGGGAGCATGTGGAACTTTTAGGAGGTTGGTGGGACTAGGTCCTGGGGGAAGGCTCTTGAAGGCTACACCTACCTCCTTGTTCTGGTTCCTCTCTCTGCTTCTTGGCCTGCCACGAAGGGAACAAACCCCCACCAACGACTGCCACCACCATTCATGAAGTTTTTTTTTCTGCCATGTCGTCTCCAACACGCTAGACTGAAACTCTCTGGAACCATGACCAGAATGCCATCTTTTCTCCATCAGTTTGTTTCTGTCAGATATTTTGGCCATTTCAATGAGAACAGTAACTAATACAGGATCCCTTAACTCCTAATTTTGATTTTCTATCTTGGGTCTCATACCTCCCCTAGCACCGGTATCTCCTAGCAACAGGCCTTCTTCACCCAAACCGTGGGTACAAGAATTCTCAGCTCAACGTTACCCAGAGCTGAAGAGTATTCATTCCAGCTCCTAAAGAATCCTGCAGTGAGCTTCAGCCTCGCATCCCGGGCTAGGCCTCAGCACACAAAGCCTCACAGCTTTGGAAGTCTTTCTACTAGTGCCAAGTGGACACACGTTCCTTCAAGTCCACCCCTCGTTCCACCTGCAATGACCAAGAGCTGTGTGGTCTACACTCATGTGAAGGACAGACAAAAGAACAAAACCCACTGAGTTTACTCCTTTCAAGGAAGCACATTGTATGACTGTGTCAAATCTCTAACGGAAACTGTCGGAGCGGGGTGTGGTGATGCGTGCCTTTACTCCCAGAGACCATACCTCAAGACATAAAATAAACACGTAAAGTACAAGTAGAAACTGTCCGACTGCACTTCCCACCCTCCTCCAAGGGCTTATTGGGTAGTCTCTGGAGTCAGAACTGTCCAGATCCAGAACTTTCTATGTATGTGACATATTTGAAACAGCTCTTAATGAAGGCTCCTTTTCCTCCTCTTTAAACAGAGGATGTCAGGCACTGTCCCCAAAGGATGGAGCTTTCTGGGAGGACTAGGCTCTGAGCAGTAGCCAGGCAGGTCATATGCTCCTAAGTGTCAGGAGTGATTGTCACTGCTGGCTTTGTCTGGCAGATCCTGTTCACCCTCCCATGAATCACTGCTGAGCTGTACAAAGAAATAGCAAGATCAGAAGGGCGTGGACAGGGTGTCTCCCCGCCAGTCATCTCTGTAGGGAGAGAGGACCACAAAGCACAACTTTCCACCTCTTGTCCATGGCAAACCCAGGTGATTCTGCCATCCAGTTCCATGTATTTCTGACTTACCCTCACCAGCTGACTGTGAGTAGATATAAGGCAAGGATTCTGACAAGTTCAGGCATCCAAGACCCTTCTGGACATTTCTATCAGGAGGAAACACAAGGATCACAAAGGTGTGGGCCTTCAGAGATGCTGCCTGCTGAAGGGTGGCTTGAGAGGCTTCAGCAGATTGCAAACCTCACTCATTCTCCAGCTTTCTGCCCTGACTCCCAGGCTCTCCCAGGGCAACCGCTCCTCACTCGGGATTGGAAAGGTCTGTCTAGTGAGACACACCAGGTCCACAGCACTTTATTACTCCACTCCAACCATGCCCCACAGCCTTTGTCTGCTTTTATGATAAAATATATATCCTTAAAATTGACCATTTTAACTACTCCAGTGGGAACAATTTAGCGACATTTAATATATTTGCAATGCAATGCAGCCATTGCCATCTAATTCTAGAATATTTTTATCTTCCTCAAAGGAACCTCGCTGCGCACTAAACAGGTATTTCTCATTCTCCCTTCCTTTCTGCTCCTGGCATCTGCTAATCTGTCACACGGTTTTAAAATAACTTTTCAAAAAGAAAGCCGCCACGTAATCATCTATCTACTTGGTCTTTTGTTAACTGTCCCATCTACGGTATTCTTGAGTGTCCCAAGATCCATCCTTGCAGGATTGCCAAGGAGCCCTGGATGTTAAATTCATGGTGCTTCATTTAAGCGGGAGAAGTAGTAAATATTTCCAACTGACTGTGTTCCAAAATCCTATTTTTCTATCCAATCATCCTTCCTTCCACACTGTCATTCTTTCCTACCAAGACCAGCCATGAGGAGAGCTTGTTACAAAGCAAACTGAGGGACAATAAAATTTGAAAGTTTATTTGACTGAGGAGAACGAATTAGAGAGCACCAGGCTGAAACAGGCTCCATGCTCCAGTGACGAAATAGCAGAGAAGGTATTTATTGAGAAAAATGGAGAAGCATGCTAAAGAAATTGGTTGCAATTATAAAGTTGCTATATTTGGTCTTTCCCAATGGAAAGTACCCTATTATGTTATTATAAATTTGTAGGCCATTTTTTTTTGACAGAGGAAAGAGAGAGAGAGGGGGAAAGAAAGAGAGAAAGGGAGAAAGGATGGGCATGCCAGGGCCCTTCAGCTACTGTGAATGAACTCCAGGCGTGTGTGCCCCCTTGTGGACATGCACGGCATTGCATGCTTGCATCACTGTTGCGTCTGGCTATCCGTGGGATCTGGAGGTTGAAACAGGAGTTCTTGGGCTTCGCAGGCAAGTGCCTTAACTGCTAAGTCATAATTCCAGCCCTTTTGTTTTTTGAGACAGAGACACAGAGAGACAGAGAGAGTTGTAGGCCACTTTTAATGGGTGGCACTTAAGTTCTGTTTGTATTTATTGTAGCAATTTGTAATAAATGATTAAATTTTGCTAGGCCTGCACACCAAACAAGGTTAAGGTTAGTTAGGAGGTATTGTAGTTAACCTTCTCATTGCTGGGACAAAATACCCAGAGGCTGCTACTGAGAGGAAAGGGTTTATTTCTGGCTTACTGTTTTGAGGGGAAGTTTCAGTGATGCAGAGCAGGCAGCTGGGGTGTCACATCTCCACATGAAGCTAGAGGGACGTCCTGTGAATGGGCTCGCTCTGAAAACCCAGTGGGCTGGACCAAGAAACCTCAAGGTCTGTCCCCCCATGACACACCTCTTCCAGGAAAGCTTCATCTCCCAAAGGCTCCACCAGGTGGGGACTAGGTAGAAGTTCACTCTTAAATGGTGGTGGGGGACACATGACATTCAACCCACCATAGGAGGTAGTTCTGTCATCTCGATTTCTTAGGGGGCTGGAGAGATTGCTTGGTGGTTAAAGACATTGCTTGCAAAGCCCAATGACCCAGGTTCAATTCCCCAGGACCCAGATACAGAAAGCCAGATACACAATGCGGAGTATGAGTTTGGAGTTCATTTGTAGTGGCAGGAGGCCCTGGAATGCCCATTCTTTCTGTCTCTTTCTATTTCTCTCTTATAAATGAATGAATGAATATTTTTAGAAGGAGTTCTTCTGGACTGCTTTCCATTTTAACTTTTTCAGCTGTATGTGTGTGCATAGAATGCACATCCATGTGTATGCATGTTTGTATGTGTGTGTGGGGGGGAGCCAGAAAGCAATGTTGGGTTTCTTTTTTCTTTTCTTTAAATATTTTAATTTATTTATTTGCAAGGGGGGGGGGAGATGGAGATAGAGGCAGAGAGACACAGGGAGAATGAGTGCGTCCCTGGCTGCTGCAAAGGATCTCAGCTGCATGGGCCTCTTTGTGAATCTGGCTTCGGTGTGGGTAGTGGGGAATGGAAGCCAGGCTGTTAGGCTTTGCAAACAAGCACCTTTAACTGCTGAGCCATATCTCCTGCCTTGTGTTTCTTCTTCAATTCATCCCCATATTATTTTTTGAGATAAGGTCTCTCACTGAATCTGGAGCTCTCCAGTTTGGTTATACTAGCTGGCCAGCTCCAGAGATCCTCTTGTCTCTGTCTATAGACATATACTGGTGTGTCCAGCTTTTATGTGAACACTGGGGCTCTGAACTCGGCTTCTCATCCTGGTGCAACACGCACTTTACCTACTGAGCCATCCCCCAAACCCCTCCATTTTAAACATTTTATTATTATTTTATTTTTGGAGAGAGAGAGACAGACAGATAGAGAGGGAGACAGATAGAGATGGGCGCACCAGCAGTTTCTCAGCTGCTGTGAACAAAATCCAGATGTGTGCGCCCCCTTGTGGTCAAGTGCGGCATTGCTCCCTTGTGTCACTTTGCATCTGGCTAAACGTGGGACCTGGAGATTGGAACCGCTGGAGATTGGAACTGGGTTCTTAGGCTTAGCAGGCAGGTGCCTTAACCGCTAAGCCATCTCTCCAGCCCAGCCCCTCCATTTTAATTTTAACATATCCTAGGTAATTTTAGAGAACCAGGTTGGTATGGTACAAACTCTGAGAAGACCTCTGTCTGTCTTAGTGTTACCAGGCTTCCTCCTCCTAAATCCCTGGGGGCTTTCTGTGCCAGGCTGTACTTGTGTCCATTCCCAAGGAGATGCCCGTATTTTAATCCACAGAACCTGTGACGATTATTCGCAAAGCAAGAGCTATGTTTAAATGAATGATCTTGAGAGGAGGATCTGGACAGTCTGGTGGACCCTAAATGCCATCCCATGTGTCCCTGTAGGGTATTCTGTGTGGGGGAAAGGTGACAGGAGTTCTAAGCCCAACACATAGAAGAGGCTACAATGTCTCCGTAGAAGTAGATGTTGGAGTGATACAAGCACAAGCTAGGGGACACCAACAGCTGGGAAGAACAAACGAACAGATTCTCACATGGGCCCCAGAGAATCCACAGCCCTGCCTGTACCTTGGTTTCAGTCTTCTGTCCTCCAGAATATTATTTTAGCTCTTTTAAATTCTCCAATGGGTAGTAATCTGTCACACCAGCCTAGGACACCAATACATAGGGTATAGTGGCTTTTTTTTTTTTTTTTTTTTTTTCCGGCAACCATAGGGTAGATTCCTAATGCTGTCTTTATCAGATTTCTATCACTGTGACACATGAACCCAGAGTTAGAGATGTAAAACAATGAACAATTTTTTTTTGAGAGACAGAGAGAGACGGAGAGAAACAGAGAGAGGAAGAGGCAGAGAGAGAGAATGGGCACGCCAGGGCCATTTCAGCCACTGTAAATGAACTCCAGATGTGTGCGCCCCCTTGTGGGCAAGCGTGGCATTGCATGCTTGTGTCGTTTGCATCTGGCTAAATGTGGGACTTGGAGAATCAAAAGGGCATTCTTAGGCTTGTTAGGCAGGTGCCTTAACAGGTAAACCATCTCTCCAGCCCAACAATGCACAATTTTTACCCTGTGGTTCTGGAGACCAGAAGTTTGATTATGAATCTTACAGGATTAAGAACCAAATTTTTGGGGATGGAGGAATGACTTAGTGATTAAGGTGCTTGCCTACAAAGCCAAAGGACCCATATTCAATTCCCCAGAATGCATATAAGCCAAATGCACAAGGTGGGGCATGCATCTGTAGTTCGTTTGCAGTGGCTGGAGGCCCTGGCATGCCTGTTCTGTCTCTGTCTCTCAAATAAATAAATATTTTTTTTTAAAAAATTTTAAAAAAGAACAAATTGTTGGCAGGGGTCAGTGCCCTCTGGAAGCTCCAAAGAAGAAACTTTCCCCTTGCTTCTTCTAGAAGAATCCTGACCTCACACTTACTCTGATCTCTGCTCCTGCCATTGCTTCTCCTTCTCTGACTCTGACCAAAAGCTTTGAGTGTGATATACGTTACACTGTTATATACATTGTGAACCCATGCACATAACCAGCACATTTTATCACATTTGAAAAGACCCTTTTACTGTGTAAGGGAATGTGCATAGAGGTCCGAGGACTAGGGTGTAGGCCTCTACGTCTCAAACCACCTTGCTTTGAGACCTCAGGTGACCACTCAGCGTGCTCTTTTGCTAATAGGAGACATTCCCAGCTCTTACTGGAGTCAGAATTCAGTTAGGAAGCAGATGACTTTACATCGTTTAAGCAGGCAGGGTTACGTATCTGGATGGGAAATGGCTTATGAGAACTGGAAGCACTTCAGGAATTCATTTGACACTGGATATATGGCAGCAGCTCCTAAAGCCTATTGCAAAGCTGGGCAGCCAAGGTGGCACTGGGTCTTAGTTCTTTACTTAGAAGGGTGACCCATACCTCCATCCCTGAAGACTCCAGGCTTCTTCTCACCCTGTCTTCACTATAAGGCAGTTTCTCACAGACCTCAATTTTAGGGGATGATAATGTATGAGATGTGTCTCATACTCCATGATACTCTTCCTTACCTCCACTCCAGAGCAGTAATCTAGCTCTTCCCTTGTAGATCAATCACCCAGCTAATACAATAACTCTTTTCTTAGCCTGTAGACTCAAGGGCTCGAAGAACCCAAAGTGGCTGAAATAAAATTATGTTTATGTAAGAGCAGAAGACTTTGTATGTACAGTAAGAACAGTGCACCTCATGACATACAGTCACCTTGAACTTGAACCGAGGTGTTTCAGGCAGCATTTGTCGCTGTGTGTTGTGACGGCATGCTCAGTGCAATGTACATGTGTTATGTGTTTAGAACTAAGGCTGCAGTGGAATCCTGCTATGCCACATGGGTGAGTAATGCCACAAATACCTCACAATCATCATGGGTCTGAATATTTGGTGGTGGTGTGTTCAGAAACCTTCTGCTGTTGCCAAATTTTTTTGCAACCTTCTCATTCAGTTATGTGACCCTATGTAGGGTCATGACCCACAGTTTAAAAAGCTTCAAACAATAAAAAGCATGTGTGCGTGTTAGCAAGGGATTGGATTGCCTGATAGGACCGCAGCTGGTAAATCCAGTAGCAACGATCTGCACACTAAAGAAGCAGAGACCCCGGTATGGTTTGGATCTGAAATGTTCCCTATAGGCTCCTATATTTGATCACTTGATCCCAGCTAGTGGTAGTGTTTTGGAAAGCTGTGGAACCTTTGAGATGCTTCACCTCACTATCGGAAGTGAGTCTGGATCCATCCCGAGCTCTCTGCTTCCTGGTCAGTACCAAGTGAAAAGCTATCAACGCAATCTCCTGCTGCCACAGACTGACCCACTTCCGCCCCCATGCCTTCCTTGCTACAACAAACTGTACCTGCTGGTGTTGTGAGGCAAAATTGTCTCTCTTTTCTTAAATTGCTTCTGTCAGGGTTTTTTGTCACAGCGAGGAGCAAAGCTAAAGAAGACACTATCTAATCCACGAAGCCGGATGTGATAGCAGTCCCAATCTGGTGCTGAAGACCTAGAAGTTTCCTGAGAGTCACTGGTGTCTGAGGTCACTGGACACTCATTCAGGAAGCTTGCAGGTTCATGGGCTCCCTTCTTCAGACTCCTTTTTTTCATCAGGACCATCGGTCCATCGGTCAGTACTATGCACATTTATTTTATTTTATTTTTTTCAAAATATTTTATTATTTATTTATTTATTTATTTGAGAGAAAGAGATACAGAAATAGGCAGGTAGAGAGAGAGAGAGAGAGAGAATGGGTACACTAGGGCCTCCAGCCACTGCAAACGAACTCCAGATGCATGCACCCCCTTTTCTGGCATCCTGGAGAATCGACCAACCGGGTCCTTAGGCTTCATAGGCAAGCGTTTAACCGCTAAGCCATCTCTCCAGCCCCTATGCATGTTTATTGATTCATGGTGAGTCTCCCCCTTCACTCCAGCCAGTGTCCCCCATGTCAATCCTCTCTGCAAATGCCCCCCACAGACACACAGGTGTGTTTAACCAACTCCAGGCATCGCCAAATCCAGTCAGGTTGACAGCCAAGACCAACATCACCATCCCTGTTGAGGCTCGCTGTCTGCAAACCGACACCTTGGCTCCTCCATGTGTACTCCTTCCTTTCCCTTCCTCCTCTGCTTCCTTGTGAGCTCAGCACAGATGACATTCTGTGGGAACCAAGCCCTCTTCCCCACCCACGATTACGGTTCCTTCCAAACTCTCTAAACTTTATTTCTTCACCACCTGTGGTGTGTGACACGTTCCTTTCCACATCTGGGAGTTCTGAATGCCTGTGGGTGCTGTGAGGATACAGGAGTCTGTCTTTGCCCCCGTAGACCTCCAGAGTAGTTGGACTGTAGAGTTCCATAAGTTCTGACTGAGTCACTTTACATCTTGAGACTTGCTTCTTCATGCGAAGGACAAGGGCATTGTGTCACCACAAGGAAGGCTAACAGGGACATTTGGAGAGGATCGTATGAGTGAAAATAGTGTTCACCAGGAAGTGAGCTGTGTTCTGAGAGGGTGACAAGTTTATCAACACACACAAGCATGCACACACACACGGCCATTTATTTGCAGAGCCAGATGCCTGGTCAGCTCTCCATAGGTGAAGTGAGCATGCTCTGAGAGGCTGTGATGGTGATCCGGTTATGTCCATCTGGAGATCCGCTTGTGTGCCAGACCTCCCTCACGGATGTTCCACAGGTGCTGCGAGCTTCCTCCTCTGTTTCTTTTCATTTTGATCTTTGAGTGTCTGTGTGCATGACTGCATGTGTATGCATGTAAATATAGAAGATAATTTTGGGTGTCATTCCTCAGGTACTGCCCCCTTTTATTTTGAGACAGGGGTTTTTACTAGTCCAGAACTCACCATGTAGACTAAATGGACTGACCAGCAAGCCCCCAGGGATCCACCTGTCTCCACCTCCCTGGTGCTGGTAATACAGAGGTGCACCACCATACTGGCTTTTTTTTTATTTATGAGAGAGAGAGAGAGAGAGAGAGAGAGAGAGAGAGAAAGAGAGAGCGAGCGAGAGAGAGAAAATGGGTATGCCAGGGCCTTTAGCCACTGCAAATGAACTCTGGATGTGTGAGCCCCACTGTGTGCATGTGCAACATTGCATACTTGTGTCACTGTGCATTGGCTTATGTGGGATCTGGAGATTGAACTGAGTTCTTAGGCTTTGTAGGTAACCACTAAACCATCTCTCCAACCCCATAGTGGCTTTCTTTTTTGGGGGCGGTTTGAGGTAGGGTCTCACTCTAGCCCAAGCTGACCTGGAATTCACTATGTCGTCTCAGGGTAGTCTTGAACTCACAGCGATCCTCCTACCTCTGCCTCCTCAGTGCTGGGTTTAAAGATGTGTGTCACCATACCTGGCTCGATACTGGCCTTTTTGTTTTTGTTTTTGTTTTTGTTTTTTGAGGTAGGGTCTCACTCTGCCCTAGGCTGACCTGGAATTAACTATGTAGTCTCAGGGTGGCCTCAAACTCACGGCAACCCTCCTACCTCTGCCTCCCAAGTGCTGGGATTAAAGGTGTGCACAAGCACACCTGGCTTCCATACTGGCTTTTAAAAAACTTATCTTATTTATGAGAGAGAGAGAGAGAGATTGTGAGATAGAGAATTGGCACGCAAGGGCCTCTAGCCACTACAATTGAACTCCAGATGTGTGCGCAATCTGGTGCACATGCACAATCTTGTGTGCATCCATCACCTTGTTCATCTGGCTTATGTGAGTTCTGGGGAGTGGAACCTGGGTCCTTAGGCTTCTCAAGCAAGAGATTTAACCGCTAAGCTGTCTCTCCATCCCCCATGCTGGCTTTCTTAATGAACTTTCTTGGGATTGAACTCAGGTTTTCATGTTTTCAAGGTGAGCACTTTCCTGCCTGAGCTATCTCCCCAGTTCCCTTCTCTGTTTCTTTTTTCTTTTGGTTTTTTGTAGGGTCTCACTCTAGCTCAGGCTGACCTGGAATTCACTATGTAGTCTCAGGGTGGCCTTGAACTCACAGCGATCCTCCTACCTCTGCCTCCTGAGTGCTGGGATTAAAGGCGTGTGCCACCACGCCTGGCTCGCTTCTCTGTTTCTTGATCGCTCCATTTGGGAAGTTAGGGATCACATAAGAGACGTGAAGAGGGCTCCAAGAGCAGCAACATGCCCCACACCAAGCAGAAGGGCTACAGTAGTTCCTTTATGCAGCCCATCCTCCCCCCACCCTAGCCTTCCTCTTGTTACCTGACCTGTCATGTAGTACTTACCTGAGTCCCTAGACTTAATGGCTAATTAAAGACTATTCCAGGGCTGGAGAAATGGCTTAGCAGTTAAGACGTTTGCCTGTGAAGCCAAAGGATCCTGGTTTGATTCTCCAGGACCCACATAAGCCAGATGCACAAGGGGGCGCATGCTAGAGGCCCTGGTGTGCCCATTCTCCCTCTGTCTGCCTCTCTTCTATCTCTCTCTCTCCCTCTCTGCTTGCAAATAAATAAATTAAAAAAACAAAACAAAACAAAACAAAATGACTGTTCCAATGTCATGGTTAATGGACATGTGCTCCTTTGAGATAGATGTCCCTTGTCAGTCATTTCTGTTCGCCTGACCCATACTAAGCATGGAGGGAAGATGCACCTTGGACAGAGTTTCCACATTTAATGCCACCCTTGCTGGAGCTCAAGATGATATAGGGTGACACCTGTAGAGTGATCTAAGGTGATCTAAGCAGGTGAGTCATTTCGTTCCACTTCTGAGGGTCAAAGGGACTGAACCAGCTGAAACTCTGGTGTAGTTCCTGTTACGGGCAGAATAATGTCCCCCAAAGATGCTCAAGCTAACCCAAGTGTTACCTGCAGGAAGGACTTGACTACAGGTCTGGAGATTAGAGGATGACCGGGGTCATTTGGGAGTACTCAGACTGTCAAGTCTACAGAGGCATAACAGGGAAGTAGGAGAGTCGGAGCAGGCTCCAGGCTTCTTGTCCGGGTTGTTGGTGAGACAGCAGAGGTCAGAATGATGCACAGTTGGAGCCAGGAGTCTGGGCTGCCTCTAAATGCTGGAGGACGCAGCAAGCAGGTCTCGGTGTCCACTCTGACACTTTCATTTTAGTCACGTGAGAACCGTGACTTATGACCTCTAGAGTTACATGATGATAGATCTGTGTTGTTTGAAACCACTAAGAGATTTGCTACAGCAGTGACAGAAGGTGAGTTGGTATATTCTGCTAAAGGTGAGAGGCAGTGAATTTAAAAATTCACTCAGGAGGATGTCAAATAAGGAAACAAAGCGTAGAACAACTGACTTTCCTGTTGCCTCTGTCCGTTCTGAAGGTGCCATTATCCTGTGATAAGCCCAGGACATTTGATTGGACCTGCACTATCCCTGTGCCCGATACCCCATAAACAGTCTAGCCCAGTGTTGGTGCCCCTCTGCTCTTGATGCTGCCATATGCCATATTCCAGATGATTCTATGCTTGCACTTCACAGACCTCCTCTGCTCCTCCTGACCACTCCCCTGAATTCAGATCCCCCTAAGGCTTAGACTGCACATGTTCTGGCTCCTCTAGCACCTACTGCTTTTCCTGAACCCTGATCTGCTGCAGGGGAACTTCTTTACAGACGCAACACTTCTCATGCTTCTGTTCACCTCACCTCGGGCATTGAACTCCAGCTTCCTCTGGATGACTCAGATGGTCTTGGCCTGGCTAGCTGCCCTGGCTTCTGCAAGAGAAGAGATAGTTTCTCCTCCATGCTTCTGAAGAAGTGTTTCTACTTCTTCAGATCTATTAACTTTCAGGTCAGTTTCTGTTTTTGAGCTCTTGCCATGTTGTGACATTAACTTTTATTTACTTGGACACCAGTCCCTAGAGCAGGGTCGCTGCCTTGTCAGAAAAATCCTGTGGATGGGCTGGAGAGGTGGCTTAGCGCTTAAGGCACCTATCTGTCAAGCCTAAGAACGCCCGTTCGATTCTCCAGGTCCCACATTTAGCCAGACGCAAAGTGACACAAGGGCGCAATGCCGCACTTGCCCACAAGGGGGCACACTCAAATGGAATTCTGGCATGCCTGTTCTCTCTCACTCTGTCAAAAAAAGAAAAGAAAAAGAAAGAGAAAAAGGAAGAAAGAAAAACCCTGTGGATATTGTGCGTGGCAACCCGAGGCTGTTCATCCAAGGTTTCTTCCCTTGTAAGCTGTTCTTCCACCCATGTAAAGTCCAGGCACCAGCTTGCTGACTTTCCCTCCTGTATAACCGCGTTGCCATTCGAAGCCTGTGGCTTTCGATGCTGCCCCAGGATTAGCCATGGATGTAAATAAACATCAGACAAACCCAGTCCAAAGTTGGAAATGACATCAGTGATTTTAAGAGAGAAAATTTAAATTGAATAATTGTTCATTATTCATTAAGGAACTTAAAAGGCCATAATAAACCCCTTGTAGTTTTAGTGTATTAAGATATAATGAATGCAGGGAAAAACTACCATCATTAACACTAGGGGAATAAAAAGTTGAAATTATCTGAGTAAAAGCTCAGACTTCTATGAAGAAGGGCCTAGAGCTGGGACTGACAACTCTGAACTTGAACTCTGGTCTTGGTGCCAGTACCCAGACTTTGGAAGCAGGGCACCAGCAAGTTATTGTTGTTGGGTTTGCTGAGGATGTAAAACCAGGAATCCCCAAACTGCACTTTGGACCTAGTAGCTTCTGCTGCAACAAACTGTGGCTGCTGGGTCAAAAAAGGGGTCTGGACATAACACCATCAGACTTTCTCTTAGGGTTATAAGATATAGCCCAGTTAAATTAAAACTTCAGATCATTTTTTTTTTCAGATAAATATACCCCATTCTGTATTTGTAAGATACTATGACTAAAATTTTTAGCTGTTACTGACTTAAAGTTCATATTTACTTGGGTTCCTGTATTTCAACGGCAATTCTCCTCCCATGCTTCCTCCTGCCAGATCCACCAAGCAATAGTAGTTGGCCAAGCAGAAATATGTCTTGCAGAGTTCCCACCTGAGGCCCAGGTGAGTGAATTTGTAGCTGAGATGCATCTTAATAATTGGCAAAGTGGGTTATTCTCCCCTCAGCCCTGACCTCCTCCATAGACTTTGAGAGATTTACCTGATTGCCATACCCTTAAGAAAAGAGATGCTAGTATGGACAGTTACCGTCACAGGAAATACTAAACATTCCAGAAAGCTCCAAAAACTACCAGAAGGTGGGGAAGAGTCAGCTGCACATGGTATATGGCTTTCATCTCAAGTCCCTCCTCAGATCCAGTCTTATTAATTCAATACTTCCTAACTCCTCTACCCTCAGCTTTTCCTGCCCAGAGTAGCCTGAGCAAAGAGACAGGGGTGATCTTGAGCAAGGATCACAGTAGGACAGACAGGTCCTCTCCAGGAGACACACAGAACTCTGCTTGGATTTCTGATCTTGAGAGATGAGCCTTTGGCATTCAATGAATCACCTTGTTACAGAATGATCACCGTCTACAAGCAAGCACAAACGTATTCCAACTTATGGAGCTGGCCTCACAGATTCTGACCATCTTTTTACTTTCTGGCCACGCCACAATCTCTAGGACACTAGGGACCATGGTCAGGATGTACAGGGTCATGTGGCCACATGGCTTCATTCACTATCTTTCCCTTTTGAGGTGTTTCTTTCTGTAGTTTGACATCCAAGGCTTTCCCAGTTGGACAACCTTATATTCCATTTCAACACTAACTCTTCTCAAAGTAGTCCAAAGAGAACACACATTCCTGCCCATATGTGACATGTTGTTTATTGAGAAGAGCATACTGAGGCCATGCGTTCTGTCCCTAAATGATAGCAAAGTAAGTGTAAACACAAGCCCTCCAACAGCCAAAATAAGTCCCCTGAGATATTAACAATGCACTTTCATTTTCTAAAGTGGAAATAACTTCGATGTTTCTGAGTGTGAAAGCATTCAGTCCTGTGCTTTGCCCACCCTGGAAACTTGCAGCTTTATTCTTTTCAGCCACTCCAAGCGCAGGAAAAGAGCGGAAAATAAAAATTAAAATTATGACTATCCATGAGCTGGAGAAAGTCATAATTTATGTTTGAAAGTTGCATTTTCCAGATATTTTGCTGAGCAAACACACACATTACACACTCGAAGACACACACACTCTGTTTGTTGTGGTTTTGTGTTTAAAGATAGCATATTACTCACGCTGGCTATGTTTTGCTACGGGAACAAATTAACTCTGGACTCTCAGTGGCTTAATAAAACAAAGATTTATCCCTAGTTCATGATTTCTTTTCCAACACAGGTTGGCAAGGTCTCTGCTCTGCCATTCAACACATCAGGCTATGGGCTGGAGAGATGGCTTAGCGGTTAAGACGCCTGCCTGCTAAGCCTAAGAACCTGGTTCCAATCTCCAGGTCCCACGCTTAGCCAGATGCAAAGTGATGCAAGGGCGCAATGCCGCACTTGACCACAAGAGGGCACACGCGTCTAGATTTTGTTCACAGCAGCTGAGAGACTACTGGCACGCCCATTCTCTATCTGTCTCCCTCTCCCTCTGTCTGTCTCTCTCTGTGTCTCTCTCCAAAAATAAAACAAAAACAAAAACAAACCAAAACACATCAG
Organism: Orientallactaga sibirica; assembly: GCA_036365145.1. Taxonomy (NCBI): domain Eukaryota; kingdom Metazoa; phylum Chordata; class Mammalia; order Rodentia; family Dipodidae; genus Orientallactaga; species Orientallactaga sibirica. The sequence goes on along the minus strand of JAEOAD010000031.1, from coordinate 2,168,812 downwards.
GCTAGCAGAGGCTCCACTGTGACCTACAGAACGGACCACGTGGCCTTCCTGGCTGCTGCGGAAGGGGAGGAGATGAGAGAATTAGGCATCAGCTTTTAACTTCCACAGCCAGAAAGAATACAAGTCACTTCTGTAAGCTTTTCACTGGTCAAAACCAGTTGCGTAATTCCTCCCACTTCTTACAAAGCCAAACCAGATGACTGCACGTGCCCACACTGGTAAAGACCAGTAGTGCTTCCAAGAGACAAGTGAGGACTACATGTATAAATTTATCCTTTATTGTTAGCAACTAACAATTTCTTGTGGGTGCCCTTTCATAGATACCATTATTGTTTTAAGTAGCTATATAGGACTTTATTGTGAGGGCACAGCACACTTTATTGGAATAATTTGTTAATCATTGATCATTACATTGTTTTAATATTTTTCTAATGAAAACAGTTATGGAAAACGTTCATAAGAATAATTTTTATGTATTTGCTAGATTATTGTCCCAGCATCATTTTTCCACAATAAAAGTTCCCAGTGAAACAATGTGCATGTGTACATATATTTATATCATATTTACAGAAAGCTCTTCAGAAAAGATAAACCTATTGGATCCTGAGGCCATTGGTTAAAATGTTCATGCCTCCTCCACTGTGTTCCCAGAACTAGATATTGAAATTCTTTGCTAATAAAATTAATACAAAATAGTACTTGTTTTAAGTGTTCTGTTAACTTGATCCTTGGGAAAGTAAAAGTAATGTGTTTTTTGAGGGCTTTGAATAACTTATTTTGTGAAATATTACTTTATCCCTATGGAATGGTTATCTTCTCACTTGTTAATTAGTGAGCGTTCCTAGATTTTTAAGTATATTAGCACTTCTCAAAATATATCACAAATGTTTTCCTAATATCCTTTTTGTCTTGTAAATTTCTAGGGATTTTTTTAAATTATGAAGATATTTTAATTTTCAAATGATATATATTATTTTTCATTGTATTCATCTTGGTGGCATAATTATTGCAAGATTACAAACATTACTTAAATTATCTTTCATTGTATTGATTTTTAAAAACATTTAAATGTTTAGGGATCTACAAATTATTTTCATGTAAAGTGAGAAGCAGAAAATAATTTTTGAAATGGAATTGGGCAGAAATAAGACCTTTAGCTTATAGTTATAAAATACCCTTCACTTGGAATGTTAATGTGACCAGTCACTGGGTGTTGATATATTCTGGACAGTGATGTATGTTTTCTGTTGCCACATCACAGAGTTGTGTGCTTTTTGTAAAATGGATTAGAATTGAGATGGGAAGATTCTTCTTTATTCTTCCATCTCCAATCATTTTTGACCTATTATGTGTTTCTTCTTACAGATCTGTGGCTCTCAAAAGTTTTGGTTTCAGGACTCTACACTTTTAAACATGACTGAGTTTTTGTTTCTGTGTTATGGCACTGACATTGCGCATTGTAAATTAAGACTCAAAAATATTTAAAGTATTTAGTAAGTCATGATCATTATATGTTAAGGCAAGTATGTGATTTTCTTTTTATTAAAGAAAGTTGCACTCCCCCCCCCCCAAAAAAATACTGGTAAAGAGAATACTATTATTTTGTGTTTTCATTTATTTTTAGTTTTTATTTATTTATATTGTGTGTGCTAACATGTGTCATAGCATACATGTGGGGGTCAGAGGACAACTTTGAGGCATCTGTGCTTCATCTTTGAGACAGGGTCCCTTGCTGCCACAAATAAACTGTCTGATAGCAAAGGAACATCAGACTACCTGGCCCATGAGCTTTGGATTCTCTTGTCTCTGTCTCCCATTACTTTTCATTGCATCTGCCTTTATGTGGGTGCTGAGAAATTGAACCCAGGTCATCAGACTTTGCAAGCAAACACCCTTAACCACTGAGCAATATCCTCAGCTTCTTGTCCCTTTAAGAAGCCTGACTTATTTACAGACTTTTTGAATACGAGTACATCTTTATTTTAGTATATACATAAAAAAATAAAAATTATCCAAGTTTCGGGACTACTGTGTTTATTTCTTATTTAGCAAGTAATACCTCTTACCTTCTGTCATGAGTGTTTGTACCTGACCATTCAGTCCATGCTTTGTATCGCTTTCCTTGCTTCATGTTCTACCTCTTTACTAAAATTGTGATGTTCTGGTGCATTAAAAGCCATTATCAGGGATAGAGAGATGGCTCAGCAGTTAAGGCATTTGTCTGTGAAGCCTAACAACCAGGTTCGATTCCCAGATGCATAAGGTGGCACATGCATCTGGGGTTTGTTTGTAGTGGCTGGAGGCCCTGACATGCCCATTTTCTCTCTCTCTCTCTTCCTCTTTCTCTCTCTCTCTCTCAAATAAATAAATAAAATTAATAAGCCATTATTAGTTCTTCCTGTAGTTATCAAAGTACACTGCAGCCCTGAAAGTATATAAAATATAAGCAGCCATGACATTCAACTAATGGTGGGGTTGTTGCACCCTTCCTGTGTAGTGAGGCTGGTCTATACCTTAGCTTTTGTGAATGAGAAGATTGATGAGATTTATTATTATTATTTTATTACTAACTTTACTGCATGAATATATTGCATATTGGTCATATTCCTACTAGGTTATACCCTTTTTTATAGATTTTATTTTTATTTATTTATTTGAGAGAGAGAATGAGGCAGAGGAAGAGAAATAGAAAGAATGGATGTACCAAGTCCTCCGGCCACTGTAAATGAACTCCAGATTCATGCGCCACCTGTATACCTGGCTTACATGGGTCCTGGGGAATTGAACTGAGGTCCTTTGGCTTTGCAGGCAAACACCTTAACCACTAAGCCATCTCTCCAGTCTGGGTTATACTCTTATATCCTGTCTCCCACACCCTGATTCCATTAAGGGCAATCCTCAGTGGGATAATTAGCATTCACTAGAGGGTCAGGAGTGTACCAGCCAGTCTTTGTAGGAGGGAAAATGCCTCAGAATGCCCCTTCTCCTCCAATCTTTCTGACCCCTCTTCCACAATGTTCCTTGAGTCTTAGCATGCATGTTGTATGTCTCCTTTAGTGTTGAGCTCTGAGCATCCTCTGAATTTCTGCTTTCATGAGTTTTGAGTGTCCTTAGTGTCTACTACCCTCTTCCTGGAGGAGGCTGTCAGCGGAGCAATGACAGCAGCACTCGTGTTTAAATTGCCACTTCCTCTGTAATATCTCCTGGACCCTGGCAGATGTGATAGAAACAACTCCTCTCATGCTAGGTAGTCAGCTATCTTTTCTTATTGATGTATCTTGGTTCTCCCCAGTATTCACTACCATCAGTGAAAAGCAGATTCTCCAACCAAGCTGAGAGCAGCATACATCAAAGGGTATCAGCATAATCATTTAAAAGACTTTTTGATGGACATGCCCTCTCAGCCAAAGAGCAGTAGAAGCTTCTCTCTAGAATCTGACATTCCTATCCATAGGATTCTGTACTAGATATGAATTCCCTCCCACTATGTGAGCCTCATATCCAATCAGAGAGCAGTTGATTACCCCCATAGCCTGTGTGCCGTTATTGCCTGGATGGTTTATTTTGTAGCTTGCAGGATCCCCTGGCTATTTATGCTGTTGGTGAGCATTATTCCCCCAGCAGCTCACATAGCACTTTCTAGTACTATGGCTAGCTAACAGGGATCTGGCTTCCTTCTCAGTTCTAATGGGATCTCTTGATATCCTGTGACCATAGCCTGTGGTGTCTTCAGCAATAGGGTCTTATCTACTTAGTTCTGGTGGGTTACCAAGTGCTTTGGCAGTGGCCTGCAGTGTTCAACAGGCATCGCAGGCCTCTCTGACCAACAGCTCTGTGAGGGTGGGGGTGTTAACTCAGTTCTGGCACTGAGAGAATTTTTCAAAAAATTCAGTTATTACTACAAAATATGACAAGTTGCAGTAACTCTTGTTTACTTTGGTATTAGCATCAGGAAAACTTTGCGTTTTAATGTAATGATTGATAGAATGATAAGTGTCAATGAAGACAAATAAGAAATAATAAGACCAAGGGAGAACACAGTACTAGTACTGGGAACAAAGTGAGTCAATTTCCCAAAATGCATGCATTACTCTCTACCTACTGCTGTTGAATATCCTAAAAGAGATCTGAATACACAAGTCCACATCTGAACTGTCAAATGATGACACTATCTTATGTCATACAGCTTCTGAAAACATCACCATTCCCTTGTGAAAGTGGCAAATAGCACTTTATTATTGGGGAAATTATTTTGACCTGAAAACCCCTCTATAATGGCAACGAGAACACTCAGAGGTCCCTTGTCACATTTTAATAATCATTATTCCAGATGATTGCTCCAATTATTTTAATCAAATTAAAAAAGCTAATCCTATAGGGAATTTGCTTAGAACGACTTCAACTGAGCTCTTTTATTCTTGATATCGACTATTTACTAATTCATGTTTTTTGTGTGTATGAGTGGGATGTGCTAAACACTTGTGTGTATGCTTATGAGTACCCATAGGTGTGATTTGCAGGTGTGTATGGAGGCTGAGGTTGATGTCTTATGAAGTGGTTCTCTGCCTTATGTTTTTTGAGACAAGGTTTCTCACAGAACCTAGAGCTCACCTACCTGGCTAGAGAAGCCAGCCAGCAAGCCCTAGAGCTGTGACTGTCTCTGCTTCCCTACCATTGAGACTATAGGAGCTGCAGTGAGGATTCAGCAACCGGGATTAGACAAGGAGCTAAGCCCAGTGCAGGTATGCAATAAGTGCTGCTGAAGTGTTTGTCACTTTCAGTAACGACAAGCAGGCAGCCCAGTGTGTCAGGAGGGACAGCCAGCTGCTAAAGCCTACAGGACATGTCTCCCTTTCCTTTAGCATCTATCACAACCCATGCCACAGCCGATGAATATTCCCAGTAAGGAACCCTGCTTGGGGAAAAAGCAGACTACAAAATGACTTAATATGCCATCATGGAAGAAACTTGACCTTACATATAGCGGATTATGGGATGGGATTCATAGAATTCTTCCCAAAGCACTTGCTAAATATAAGTTATAGATCTTGCCATGCTGAGTTCTCTCCAGTTGGTCCTGCCCCTGGATGGCACTGGGGTGGCTTTCTCAGTGCTGGAAACAAGACACTGAAAATCTTCCCTTTACTCCTCTCATTACACAGGGAGGTCCTTGAGGGCGGGGTTGCGTTTAGTTCTTTTGTTGGCTTGTAAACTCATGGCCATGTAACAAATCAAAAAGGTAGAGCTTTACCCAAGGTGAACACATCTGTGCAATCAGTATTTAGGCCATGAAAAAGCACATTGCCAGCTCCTTAAGAGGACAGCCTTCATGCCACCTTCAACTCCTCCACCTCCACTCACCAAAGGTTGTGGCTATCCTGTTTGTCCATTAAAAATAATAACCGAGAGTAGTAATTAGGATTGAAGATGAAGGATGCTCCACAGTGTGGACAGAAGAGAGAGGGCAGAGAAGTACAGGAGTTCAGATCAGGTCTGTTCCTTCCAAAGGCCTGGGCTCTACCTGTACCATGGGCTACAGGAAGCTACAGCCTCCACTTCATGCTAGGTTTAGTCCAAAATCTGCTCTCTCCTTGTTCCTAGAACTTGAATCTGACCCATTTCACCCTCTCAGTTGCCAATCTCCTCTTTCTCTTTCCATGCTACTACAGTTCTCTGAGCCTTTCTGTTGTGTGACTTTTCCAGCAGTGATGTAAACAAATTCCCATTCACCTCAATTAAGGCACTGACCAAAAACACCAATTCCACCCAAGCCTAGCTTACTGAATCTGTGATTTTTACTGGGGTTACTTACATGGTCATGGGTGACACAAAGGCACAAAGGCAGTTCAGCCAGTCAGTCTTCTCTCTTCAGCAATTGTTACAGTTTATATAACCCTGGAAAGGGGCCCTGTGAACCTTGTAAGTTTCAGGAACTTCCTGAGCTTTGTAAGTGTTGTTTACTTCCTGAGCTTCATGAAACTCCCTCCTGCCTCCAGGAGTGCTTCATGAAACTCCCTCCCCCCTCCAGGAGTGCCCAGGAAGATTTCAAGGCGGTTCACTCCAGACAGGGCACAAACTAAAGTACTATTATACCAAACCCAGTTTTGGTGCACCAGTTTTATCCGGTTACTTACAGAGTAGGGTGAGAAGTTGTTTCCAGGAGCAATATGTGACTCAAAGGCAACTTGCAGAGTGCAAAGCCCGCCCCAGCATAGGAGATGGTTCATGGACGCTGTGTCTCTTAGAGCACACTGCAACACCTGCAGGCAGCTTGGCTGGTCAGCGAGCCTGGAACAAACTACATGACTTAGAGGCAGCTCAGTCAGAAAGTCTCATCCCAAGCAGTGGCTTCCTGATTGCATAGTCCCAGGGAAGGTCTTGCATCCTTTTCCCCAGACTTGTTGATTTCCTGAGTCTCCTGAGCTGCCTTTCTCCCCTCAGGAGGGAATGCTTCAACTCTTAATCAATGCTATTCAGTCTGCCCTTAATCATTCCTATAACCTTGAGGAGTGGTCATGTGACCTTTTAAGCTTCAGGTCTCCCAAACTTGAGTTCATGAATCCCCAGAGTCGCCTTCTTCTCTCCAGGAGGAAATATTCCTAGGAATCTGATACACAGAAAAGGAGGGAATGTTTAAAGTCTTAGGAAATATGTACACAATACCTTCTCTGCAATATCAAATTTCCTCATGTCTGTGAACTATAAATAGAAAAAGTAATTGATTTAAATATTTGGAAGTCCAGTGGCATTTGGAAGATGTCATATTCAGTAGACTCCATTGCTTATTTACAAAGAGCATACAAACAAACTGGGGAGAAAACATTATGTGAAAATTAAGTAGTAATATGATTTAAATCAAGTGTACTAGGAATGTATGAGGAAAAGGTAAGAATGAGTTAGCACACAGTGACCTACTAATGACATAAGCTGCACAGGAAAGTGTCACATAATTTATTACGGATCTGTAATATCCAAATCAAGAAAATGTATTTACATATGACTGAGCTGAAGAAGACAAAAGTATTCAAAGCAAGCTCTCACTTTACTTTCAGCAAAGAGAACAACAATGAAAACAAAATCTACAGCAGAAACAAGACTGAAATTTCAGATTCTCATGTATAAAAAATTGGATTCAAAAGTCTTCAAGCTTTGGATGGGGTCACAATAATTGGACCATATTTCCCACAAATGAAAACAGATGTTAGAGGGTAATAAAACCAAGTTGTGAATATTCTGTGGAAAATTGATGTTGAACTTCGTATCTAGCCAAGCTATCAGTCAAGACAGAAGGTAAATAAATTTCAGCTGTTCACATATTGGAACATCCTATCTTCTATGCACCACTTCTGAAGACATAACTTAAGATTATGTTCCATAAACATGCACAAAAAGCCAAAGAAATGAATTATAAGAGATATATGAAGCAATATGAACTAACCAAGAATTCAAAGGAAATCCCATGACAATAGTTCTACAACAGGCAGAGGAAGTGAGTTGGGAACAGAGAAGTATCTTATCAGTACGTAATGGAAATAAAAATTGGAAAAATACATGAACATCTTTTGTTATTGGTTTGAGATGGGTTTCATGTAGCCCAGACTGGCCTTTGGCTTGCTGTGAAGCCAAGATGACCTTGAACTCCTGATCCTCTTGCTTCCATCTCCCAAGTTCTGGGTTTATAGGTGAGTAGCACTATGACCAGTTTATAAGGTGCTGGGAATTGAACCTAGGGCTTCATGTATTCTAGGCAAGCACTCTAGCAGCTGAGCTATATATCGCCATCCTATGAATTTCTTGTCTTTGTGTGTGTGCGTGTGTGTGTGTGTATTATTTGTGTGGGTGGGTGGGTCATATTTGTGGGTGTGATGGGTATTATTTGTGTGGGGGTCATCCCCTTCCACCTCATTTGAAACAGGGCCTCTCTTGTTTGCTTCCTGGGGGGCCAAGCTAACTGGCCCATGAGCTTCAGGATTCTCCTGACCGTCTCCCATTGCCATAGGCATGTTAAGATTACAAACATGTGCACCAACGCACGTCCAGCTCTATGTGAATACTAGGGATCCGAACTCTGGTCAGCAGGCTTGCAGAGCAAACACCTTTAACCACTGAGACATCTCCCTAAGCTTGCACATCTTTTCTTGAGGGAAAAAAAAAATCAATTTTCAGAAAAATTAAATAAAAATTGCAATCAATGCTTAGTTCAAATGTAAAGTACTCCTTTCAGGCCACCTATAAACTATAATCAGAGTTTTGCCTCCTACCACCTACAATCTCACTTGAAAGACTATAATTGCTTCTTCTTCAGGTTTCGTTGCACTACCTGCCTTCACAGCTTTACATAGCAATTGGAACAATCCTATAATCTAGGCTCAACACCCACTGATTGTCCTGTCTCTATCAGGACAAAACCTGTCTGTACCATGTCTGCAAAGTCCCATTCGCTCTTGCCTCTCACTGCCTCTGGGACATCCACTCTGCTCTCTTCTACCACATGACGCACTCTAGCCAGAATGGCCACCTTGCTTTAGGATGTAGCTGAGGCTATATTCTTCTGGGAAGGTCCTAGCGCATGACAGAATGGTGTATGCTAAGGCCAGGCCATTTCTCCCCAGTGCAGTCTCCTTTGGAAAATCTTCTGGAGAGTTCCTGAGGCTAATGCAGAGTTCTGTAAGATTTACAAGGCAATACGAAGCTAACTCAGCCCCATTTTGCTGTTTCTCGTATATAATTTTAAATAATTAATTAATTAATTTGAAAGAGAGAGAAAGAGGCAGATAGAGACAGAGAATGGGTGTGCCAGAGTCTCCAGACACATGTGCTACCTTATGCATCTGGCTTATGTGGGTCCTGGGGAATTGAACTCAGGTCCTTAGGCTTTGCAGGCAAGCGCCTTAATCACTAAGCCATCTTTTCAGCCCCTCTAATATATTTTTAAATTTTTAAATTTTTTATTATTTAAGAGAACAGACAGAGAGAGACAGAGACAGAAAGAGGCAGAGAGAAAGAATGGGCACGCCATCCACTGTGAATGAACTCCAGACTCATGCACCCCCTTGTGGGCAAGCATGGCATTGTGTGCTTGTGTCACTTTGTGTCTGGCTAAACGTGGGACCTGGAGATCAAACAGGCATTCTTAGGTTTGGCAGGCAGGCGCCTTAACTGCCAAGCCATCTCTCCAGCCCCCCCTTTATATATTTTTAATGAGGGCATTCTGTTAATGCCAATGGGATTGATTTTTAACATGGATGACCATGGCATCTGCAGGAGTGCATGTGATATGTTCACATTTCAGTACATTATTTACATACTTAGTTCTAGTTGGACATTCACAGGGTGGGTTCTCCTCTGTGTCACCTTGGAGGCAAGGTGGGCCTCACTATACTCTCTCAGCAGAGGAAGGACCAGCTTTAGGTTGTAAAGAAAGTTATAACACGAGACCAGAAAGGACCATCAGCCTTTTCTCAGTTGTAACTCTTGATTTTCAGTTACCAAGATACAGGGTAACGCTCATGTAGTGGGCATGATGTCACCTCTTCCTGATCCCACCACCAGTCTCATGATTGCAATCCCTGCTTGAATGACAAGGAAACGGATACACATGTGTACATCATCTTCAAGATCCTGGAGTTAGCGAGAGTGGAAGCTGGGTTTAAGTTATCCGTGACCATAACATGCACTTAGGAGATCTGAAGAAAAAAAGAAACGGTTAACTTCATGGCAACACTGAGAAAGGTACTGAGATGGTTGAACTGTCTCTGCCCACTTAGAGAAGGGTTAGTCATTTTCATTTCATAAAGGACATGAGGCTCAGAGATGGTGAGGGACTGGCCCCAGTGGACACAGCTGCTGAAGCTTCCCTCCAGGACTAGTGTCCACTCTTTTATCTATGGGGCTGCCACTTGGATGGTAGTGTTGTCAGTCCTGCACGTGTAATGAGTCATTAGTTAGCAGTTTCCAGAGTGCTGTCCTGATAGTTTAGAGAAAAGCAAGAGTCCATTGGAGAGTAGACTAGCGCCATCACAGACTTCTTTGCATGATGTTTACTTTCCACTCATATGCCACTCAGTGTGTCTCATGTATTTTTAATGAGAACACTCTATTAATGCCAATGGGCTTGATCTTTAAGGAAGCGTTAGAAGCAACAAAGAATGACTGCTGTGTAGAACTGACTGGACTCCATTACCCTGCCCCACTGGTTCCGACCTTAACATTGGCCAACAGAGAGAACGAGGAGATGAGTGTTTGTAAACCCAGTCTTGGAGAACAGTAGAGGCCCACGCTACTTGGTGATGAGCACAGGGTCCTACTGAATGGCCTGGTGTGGAGAGCCAGCCACAGAACCCTTCTGCACACGGACAGAGTACAGAATCTGGGGGAGCAGCCTGGCCCATTACATGCTTTTCCTGCTTCTGTTCCCTAAGCTCACCACCTGCCAGCCACAGAGTGCTCAAAGGCAAACACAGGGCAGTGCAGACTGCCAGGAATGGCTGCAGCTCTAAGTTCTCTCCTGTCTTGATTTCCTCACCTACAAAATTGGCGTAATTACCACGCCTAACTCAGACAGGTCTTACTAGAGTAAATGAGTGCATGTATAGAAAACACAGAGAGGCACATGGCATATAATAGGAGCTATTATCATTGCTATTGATGTTCTATCTAAACATTATCACATCTTATAGACACGTGATACAGATGTGGACCTCGTTGTTATCTTATTTATTTAATATTTATTTATTTATGACAGAGAGAGGGGGAAAGGGAGAGAAAGAGAGTGAGAATGGGCATGCCAGGGCCTCTCGCCACTGCAAACGAACTCCAGATGCATGTGCCACCATGTGCATCTGGCTTACTTGGGACCTGGAGAATTGAACCTGGGTCCTTAGGCTTCATAGGCATACACCTTAACTCCAGCCCCTGTAGTTATTTTATGTCTATGCTATGAGAGACATACTTCTACCTTCAGTGATAGAAGTTTAGGATGACTTTGAGGAATTTTTTTTCTCACCAGAATTCTCTGCTCAGTCTTTATTTATACAGAAGTGATATTGGTTAATTGTTACTAGAAGTCTGTGAAGGGTGTGACCCACAGACCAATCAGCTTATGTCATATAACAGTGCAGCTAACTGCTTTTTGTGTTTGCTGAGTCTCTTTCCTTTAAGCCTTTTGGCACTTGAGCCTTTGAGGGTTGAGTGAATATATCTTTGGCTGAGCTGAGAGTTATCCTGGATAATAAAAGCCGGAGGAATTTGAAGTCCTATGGACCACAAGGATATGTCAGCAAGCCAGGGCTGCATGTTCTGATGAGGTGAGAGAGAGAAACAAAACAACCTCATGGAGCACAGATAGTCTAATGCAAGGTGTGGTTCCGACACAGCATGCTGACAACATGGGGTTCTGAGTGGCTTCTAGTATATTATTATATTTTGGAATATTATATTATATTATATTTGGAGTATATTATATTTTGGAATATAAATTCTTTTTATTTTTGTTCCTCCCATGAACTCTTAATAAAACCATCAAATTCACAGTAAAATACATTTCTCTTTAGTAATAACCAAGCAGATGCAAGTGAACCCAATACTGTGTATATTATTTGAAAAGTAAACTGAGGGCTGGAGAGATGGCTTAGTGGTTAAAGCGTTTGCCTACAAGGCCTAAGGACCCAGGTTTGATTCCCCAGTACCCATATAAGCCAGATGCACAAGGTAGCACATGTGTCTGGAGTTCATTTGCAGTGGCTGGAGGCTCTGACATGCCCATGCTTCACCCCTCCCCCCGTCTCTCTCTCTCTCTGCCACTTTCTATTTGCCCCTCTCTCTCTTTCTCTCTCTTTCTCTCTTTGATAAGTAATTAAATTAAATTAAATTAAATTAAATTAAAAGGTAAAATGAGGCCAGTCAAGGTGGCACATACCTTTAATACCAAGACTTGGGAAGCAGAGGTAGGAAGATTGCCATGAGTTCAAGGCCAGCCTGGGACTACAGAATGAGTGCCAGGTCAGCCTAGGCTAGAGTGAGACCCTACTTCAAAAAATAAATAAACAAACAAAATAAAAAGTCAAATGAGCAGCATGATGGTGTTAGAATTACATAAACATTGCTCATATCCAGGTCATCTGGAGCAACCTTCCAGCAATCAATTGCCAATCTCCATCAAAGTCATAAACCACACACATCCTTGAACTCTAATCCTATTTCTGGGAATTCATCCCACAGGGAAAAAAATTCTAAATACTGGAATATGTTGTATAGTGTTTGCAGAATAAACTTTAATAAGAAAAAAATGAAAAACCATATCTTAGAAAAATTCTTAAGAGTTTTATAACCACTTTATGGAAGCATAGGTGGTCATTAAATAGTACGTTTTAAGGCAAAATGGAAAATGCTTAAGATATGATATTAACTCTGAAAAAGCACAGCATACAATTATATTTATACCATAATAAGCATGCAAGCTCTGTTTTCTAATAGACAGGATTAGATGGAACTACAGAAAAAAATGAAGGGATGGAATTGATGCATCTTGGTACTTGAAATTTCCAAATCTTTTATTCTTTTGTGTGTTGTATGTGTGAGGGGCTGCATGTGCATGTATGAACATATATGTAGAAGTCAGAGAACAACCTTACATGTTGTTCATCAGACACTGTCCACCTTTTTCTAGACAGGGTCTTTTATTAGACTGGAGCTTGCCAAATAAGCTAGGCTAGCTGGCCAGCAATCCCCAGGGGTCCTCTGGTTTCCACCTCCCCAGCTCTGGAATCACAAACAGGTACCTCCATGCCTATCTATTTTTATGGGGTTCTGGAGGCAAGCCCTTTACTGACTGAGATGTCTTCCCAACTCATATCCTTTATTCTTGTGAAGGTATTAGAGGTGTATTATCTCCCTTTCTTGGCAATGAAATGGGCTAGGTGTTAGGCCCAGCAACAGTGGGGCTCAGGAGACAGGGATGGAAAGGAGATTAGGCAAGCATTCCTGGGCAAGAATGAGAGAATATAAGCTCTACAGCCTGAGCCAGAATGCAAGAGGAGAGACAGTTCTTCAGCATAAGGTTTAGGAATCTAGACAAGATGGACTAGAGCAGATGAGACACTCAGAAACTAAGAGTGGCTGGGGTCTTTTAGGAGACCTGTGCTTTGGGGGAGAACCATGTAGGACACAAAATCAGAGAGGAATCTGTGCTGGCAAGGTCTGAGCTTCCCTTGTCTTAGAGGCAGGGATGACCTGCTTGGTGGTTTAATCATGGTGGCAAGTGAGTTACTGTGATAGCCCTTTGAGTTGTGTCCTTCCCAGATAAGCAGACACTGGTATTGCCCATGACATTGTTGAGTCAGAAGTCCCCTACAATATGATCTGGCTCCTGGTTCAGGGCTATTGGGCAGAATTGCAGCAGTTTAGAGTGGATGGGGCCATCAACATGCAAACAGTAGAGGGAGCTGGTATAAATGTGGAAGACTATCTGGGAGAGATCACAATCAAAGGTTCCTTGACTGACGGACTATAAGATGGAACATGTGTTTGTATGGAGCAAAAGAAGCGATGGGACTCCAGAGGGACCTTCTGTGATTCCTGCTCAGATATTCAGAGGAGAGCAGTTACATTTTACCTAAAGAGCAAACTGTTTCTTTATTTCTGTTTCGACCTCATAACAGGACCTCAACTTGTTCATTTGGACCAGTGATGCTAACTTTCTTTACCGGCTCCCCAAGCCCAGCAGACATTGGGAATGACTAGAGATATTTTTTTAATTCTTACAGTTGGGATAAAGTGCTAAAGGCATCTAGTGGAGAGAGACCAGGAATGCTGCTGCACATATTACTGCACACAAGAAAACAGTCCATGGAGACGGAGGGGGAAAGTCAATGGCTCTCAGGTTGAGGGATCGTGCTTTAGACCCAACCCATTGACAAGGCTACACTACTCCATGGCCAAAAAGAAATGCTGCTGCTGCTGCTGCTGCTGCTGCTGCTGCTGCTGATAAGAAAAGGAAGAGGGTAGATGAGAGTGATGGTGATGATGATGGTGTCACCAAACATAGAAAGATCTCACTTTCATGCACTTTTTTTTTTTAAGGCAAGCCCAATGAACTGGTCTTTTATGAGAGAGAGAGAGAGAGAGAGAGAGAGAGAGAGAGAATTGGCATGCCAGGGCCTCCAGCCACTGTGATAGAAATCCAGATGAGTGCACCACATTGTGAGCATGGCTGACCTTGCATACTTGCATCTCCTTGTGTGTCTGGCTTACGTGGGCTCTGAGGAGTTGAACATCCTAAGGCTTTGCAGGCAAGCACCTGGACTGCTAAGCCATCTCTCCAGCCCTGTCCATGCGCTTTTGCACACGTTAGTGCACCAAACCCCCCAATCTCATGCAGTGAGGAGGGGTAATAATTCTTATGGCAGCTGTTGCTCAGGTGAAGATTTCTAGGCTGAGAGAAGGCAGTGATTTGTCTCATGTCACACCCACAGCTAGTCTAATGCTGAGCTGGAGTTCAAAGCACTAGTGTCTCCTGACTTCTGACCATGGAGTTGTTGAACCCTGTGAACAGAGTTGGAGGGATTAAATGTTGCCCCAAATCCTGATTTTTTTTTTTTTTTGAGGTATGAACACATTAGTGATGGAGCCAGGGTTTCTCATTCTCAGACTATGAATAACAAACAACAGAAGGATTGACGGGGGAGGGGAGTCTCCTGACTGTGGCCGGTGTGATGTTCCTGCCCCAGCTGCTCATCGTATCCTCTGCACATCTTAAATCAAGTAAAAAAGTCTTATGCAAAGAGTGGTACCCATGGGGTTTTCCTTTCTAGTAGCCGCTCCACAGTGGCTATGATAGCCAAAAATTTTATAGATTCCCCCTCCCCGATGTTAAGTATGAAGTAAGTGTGAACTTGTTTAATATTTTCATTTGTCCAAAATAAGTTTCAATGGTATCCCAGGCCATCAGTGCGGAACTGGTATCTGCTCATTTGCGTGAAACTTCCCCTCTGCCACCGTGTCCCACAACACGAAACAGGACATCAACAGTTCCTCATCCAGGTGAGGTGCCCTTCCTTCCTGTCAGAGTGTCACAAAGTTAGGATGCCACCGATTGCTAGTAGGTTGCACTGTAAAGTTAGAAAATTGGAGTTATAAACTCAGAATGGCATCCAAATAGCTGATCCAATGCTCTAATTAGCCTACCATTGTTGCAGAAAGGGGGATGGAGATTGAGACAGAAACACATGGGCAAGTGAAAACTGGATGAGGGAGGCTGACCCAATGCTATTGATCACTACCTACGGCAGACTGGGTGGGTACCGCTCTTCCGAGTACTACGTGCTAGTGGACTGAAGCAAGCTGCGTTATGCCCTGAGGAGCAGATGTGTTCACAGGGACTCCTTCATCCGGCAGACACCAGAAAATACTCCTTTTTAATTGCCATTCATGAGAACTGGGCCTGGGGTTTAGGATAGAGTGAAAGAACATTTAAAGGCCCCAAGCTGTTGCCAGACACTCTTGGCATCCGTCCCCTGTGTATGGTAGCTCTTTTGGAACAACTTGCTCCACATGGCAGAAGGTCTTTAGGTCACAGCTCAGCACTTTGCCACCACACAGGGACTGACCCTCCGACCCAGGGCTACTGAGAGAAACCGAAAGGGCAAGTTCTATTTATTCTCATGAGTCACCTGCCTGCCTCAAGCTATGGCTAAGGTAGTTGCCATGATAGGCCTTCCCTGTAGAGTAACACTAGCCAGATTTACAGCATGTCCGGTCCCATGTGGCAGCTTCCCAGCATATTCCTGTGAATTCTTTGATCCTTATCACAGCAGGATGAGAGTGCCACGAGTCAGGCACTCTCACAACCATTTCTATTCTAAGCGCGAGTAAATGGAAGCACAGAGAGATGAACTGAGTCATCTGAGGTCACACAGATAGTAGATAGTCCCCAGGCAATTCTGACCCCAAACTGTGCTTTTAACGACTACCCATACTGCCTCTGATGTCCAGTGGACAGGAGAAGCAGAAAAGACACCTCAAAGAAGGTAGATCATGGTCCCAGAAGGAAAGGACACTGGGAAGACAAAACAAGAGCTGTGCATGACTCCATTGTCAGCCGATCATATGTAAAGTGGGAGGGACATCAACACTGGGCAGTGTATTTCAGTGTAGATGAATGAAGTTACCACACAGGAGGCTGAGTACTGGGGTAAGGCATGCCATGGGGGGGGCATGCTTACTGCATTCATATTTTCAGAACTATTCTCATTTTATTTTGGCCTGGCATGTGAAGGGTACTTTCGAAGAGTCCTGGCATCTGAGCTAGAGGAAAACAAGGGAGCAGGCTGGGTCCTGCCTAGTAGGGGACACTGTGCACCCTTGAGGCCCATTTGAAGTCACAGCAAGAATGGGGAAGGGATCTATCAAAGGAAGATGAGGTGTAAGAGAAGTACCTGGGGCTTGTGGCTGGCCACTGCTCTCATAAAAGTATTCATCTGCAAGGGCTCCAGCTTTTGTCTTAAAGGAGAAGCTGGGGCCTCTCCTAGGGTATGATGAGTTTCATGGTACCACAGTTTAACATTGGCTGAGTGCCTGCCCAGGCTGCAGCCTGTCCTATGAGGTGCATGTAAATAGACGTAGTAGGAGGCGAGAAAGTGAATGTCTGGGGAGTGGGCATCCGCACTTCCAGGGATAAAAGATGGTCATACAACCTAGACCCAACATGGGCTATATCTGGGAGGTATTGCCATGGTTTTCCTGAGAACTGACAGTGTGGCTTTTCCAGGTCTGGAGGGTTGAAGTGAGACAGAAAGCTCCTTCTATTTGCCCAGCTTCCTCTTCACTGTGTGCAAATTGTGGGGAGGACCATGATTTGGAGAGGGTGGACATGCAGGTCTAGATGCCTGATATTAGAATGGGTCTCTCTTCTGGCTTTGTTTCTTTTAAAAAAATTATTGACAACTTCTATAATTATAGATTATGAGCCATGATAATTCCCCCCACCCACTTTCTCCTTCACAACTCTACTCTCCATCCTATCCTTCCCCCTCTCAATCAGTCTCTCTTTTATTTTGATGTCATCATCTTTTCCTCCTATTATGATGGTCTTGTGTAGGTAGTGTCAGGCACTGCAAGGTCATGGATATCCAGGCCATTTTGTGTCTGGAAGAGTGCATTGTAAGGAGTCCTATCCTTCCCTTGGCTCTTATATTCTTCCCACCACCTCTTCTGCAATGGACTCTGAGCCTTGGAAGGTGTGATAGAGATATTTCAGTGCTGAACACTCCTCTGTCACTTCTTCTCAGCCTTTTGAATCATCCCAGAGGTCATCACCATCTGAAAAGAGATGCTTTTAATCAAAAGTGAGAGTATCACTTATATATGGGTATGAACATTAATAAAAGTGCTTACCAGACAGTTTGGTGAACATAATATATACATTTAGGCAGATACCAGCAGGTGTACACCCCTAGGGCTGATGACTTCCCCTGTCATAGGTTTTCAGTATCAGGCATGTATTCCCTCCTGTGGAGTAGGCCTCAAATCCAATTAGAGAGCAGTTGGTTTCCCCCATAACAGACATGTCACTATTGCACCATTGGCTCATTTCACCTGGCTGGCCCATCTTAAGGCTTGTAGGTCTGCTATTGATTATCTCCAGTGATGACTTCTCTCTCTCCCATGGAGTTGCATGCAGCATAGCTTTTTCCAGCTTTCTGTCAGCCAGTTTCCACAGAGGAAGTTTTCAGCTCAACACCAGCAAGATTTCTAAGTGATCTCATAGCTTAAGCATGTGGAGTCTTTAGCAATAGGGTCTTACCATCTATTCCTTGTGGGAAACCAAGAGCCTCATCAATGCCTGTAATGTTTTGGGGGGCATCAGGGACCTCCCTGGCCAACAACTCACTGGAAGTATCCCATCCCTGATACCGAAAATTTTCTACTAAAAATCTATGGTTTCTGGATGCATCATTGTCCAGAAAAGTAGGTTTCCATATGACTTATTCATACCCTCTTAGATTTTGATAAACACTACCCTCACTCTTCCTTTACCCAGTCTCTTCCCCTGACCTCACTTAGGCCTTTCCATCCCCAGTAGTCTGTTCTTCTACATATATATATACAATACGACCCCTTACGTCCTTCCTACTCCTCCCTCCTTTATAGCCCTTTTCTAGCTTACTGGCCTCTGCTACCGAGTTTTATTCCTACTCACCTACCAGTCCAAACATTTGTAGCTAGGATCCATATACGCGAGTGTCTTTCTGACCTGTGACTTGATACTGACTGCCTCTCTGAGCTTCTCATCCACAGCACATGTGAAAAGAGAAGGAAGTGTTGTAGAACTCTGACTATTCAGTATAAGCAAAGCTATCTCATAGACTACTCCCCAAACACACAGGGTCCGCCTTATCCCAGCATGGCCCTCGTTTGTGCATATCCTTCACTGGGCCCACCCTGGAAGGCTATGGAGTATGCATACCAGGGGAGTGATTCTGGTTGTGGAAAGGAAGAGGGGAGATGAATTTATTAGCCCTACCAGAATTTTCTGTAAGATTAAATTTGTACCTTAAGGAAAACAAAACAAGCCAGGTGTGGTGGCAAACATCTTTAATCCCAGCATTTGGAAGACAGAGGTAGGAGAATTACTGTGAGCTTGAGGCCACCCTGAAACTAGAGAGTGAATTCCAGGTCAGCCTGGGCTAGAGTGAGACTCTACCTTGAAAAAAAAAGAAAGAAAGAAAAACAAAACAAAGCAGAGAGTTGGAGTCACTCCACTTACAGGAATCATGGAATGGTCATGTTAATTGCTGTGTAAAAGGACCCCAAATTCACTTTGATGGGACTTTAACATAACTTGTTTCTTTTTATATTTTCTTTCCATAGATCAAATGGCACCACAGGCTCTACCTCTTCTGACTTTGGCGTGTTTTGATCATTTTTCTTTAATAGAGAAGACTGGGAATTAGATAATATTTCCTCAGGGTACCTGAGGTAAGAATTAAAGCATTATTAGGGAAACTGAGTCTTTTTAACTTTTAAATGTGTCAGGAGTGATTGAGAAAAGCACTTCCTTTGAGGAAGCGTGCTGAGCAACCAGAAGAGGCTTCAGTCCACTGCGGAGGCAGTTCATCTCCTCCTTCATCAACTTCAGCAATGCCACCCACCTCTTGTGAGCTTATGTGCACTGGCTTCCAGCACCAGCTGGGCTCAGGGAAAGAGAGTCTACTCTACCCGCCAGGAAGGAGCCTTTCATTTGAAATAGGCTTTTATCCATTTAATACTACCTACCATAAACATTGTTTAAGCAGCTACCATGTGCCAGGAGCTGTGGGAGGTACAGGAAAGTGGAGATGAATGAGACTCAGACCTGGTCCTCAAGGCCTTCATAATTCAATAACAACAACAACAACAAAACAAAACAAAGCCAATCAATCACAAAGAAGTGTTCAGATGCATGACCATTTTGGTGGAAAATTCTAGGGGTTGTATGACTTTTGCCCCAATGATCAGAGAAGATGTGTCTTTTTCTGGTTAGTGAAGCTTCTCTTTTCAGGTGGAGATGACCACTGGGATGACCTAAAAGGCAAGACAGTGCTGAGAAGAAGGGACAGAGGAGTGTCCAGCATTGAAACATCTCTATCGCACCCTCCAAGGCTCAGGGTCCATTGTGGAGGATGGGGTGGAAAGAATGTAAGAGTCAAAGGAAGGGTACAACTCCTTACAATGCAACTGTCCAGCCAGAAATTGGCCTCGATATCCATGACTTTGCAGTGCTTAGCAATACCTTTGCAAGACCCTCATAATAGGAGAAAAGGATGATGACATCAATTTAAAAGAGAGACTAATGGAGAGAGGGAGGGAATATGATAGAGAGAGGAGTTCTGAAGGGGAATGGGGGGGAAGGGAAATATTGTGATTTATTGTCTGTAAGTTTAGAAGTTGTCAATAAAAAAATTAAAAATAAAAAAACAGTGGTTTTAATATATTTTTTTAAAGTGGAAGGGCTGAAGCCGGGAATGGTGGCACATGCCTATAATCCCAGCACTCAGGAGGCAGAGGTAGGAGGATCACCATGAGTTCGAGGCCACCCAGAGACTACATAGTGAATTCCAAGTCAGCCTGGGCTAGAGTGAGACCCTACCTCGAAAAATAAAAAAACAAACAAACAAAGTGGAAGGGCTAGAGAGATGGCTCAGTGGTTAAACATGCTTGCTGGAAAGCCTGACAGCCTGGGTTTGATTCCCTGGCACCCACTTAAAGCCAGATGCACAAAGTGATGAATACATGTGGAGGTCATTTGCAGGGGCAAGAGGTCCTGGTGCACCCTTTCTCATTCTTCCCCTCCTCTGCTTGATAATTAATAAACAAAATACTTTTTTTAGTGGAGAAGGGATTGAGAAGCATAAAGTAATACAGAAAGTGAGGGACACCTGGGAACAGAGTGGCCTCAAATGAACTATGAAGCAGGGCAAATGATAGATGGTGAAGAGAAATAGTTGGTGAGTGTGGCGTATAGAAAGAAGAGAAAGGGAAGGATTCTTACAAGTCTTATCAGGGATTGGGTTTTATTTCATAAGAGTAGAGAGCTAGGAAAGAATTTCTGCAGGGGGAATGTTCAAAGTGCGTGAGGACTTATGGGTTTTAAAAGTTAGCTATAGTATTAGTACAGAGCTTAGCCTGGAGAGCAGAGAGGCAGCAGGCAAGGAGATAGCTCAGAGACAGGGACTGCATGAGCCAGGAGAACTTCAAAATGGAACACATCTGAGCAGAGCAACAAGGGATCAGATTCTAGGAACATGGCGGACACCCCAGGAAATGCAGAGTGTAACAGAAAATCATTTTAATCATTAGGTATTGTGCTTTGCAACTGAAGTGTCTCTTAGAGACTCATATGTTTAAACTTTCAAGTCTTCAGCAGGTGGCACTGTGTTGAGAAATTGTGGACCATATAGAAGGTGGAGCCTAGCTGGAGGAAATGGGTCACCGGGGGAGGACTTGGAGAGTCTATAGCCCAGTTCCACTTCCTGTCCACTCTCTACTTCACTACTGAAGATACTAGTCTCATGCTCCTACCACCATCCCTTCCTGCTGGGATGGACTTTAATTGCCAGTTTTGTATGTGGCTTTGTGTGTGTGTATGTGTGTGTGTGTAAGAGAGAGAGAGAAGAAGAAAGAGAGAAAGAGAGAAGGAGGGAGAAAGAGGAAGAGAGGAGTGAGGGAGAAAGGGGGAGACAGAAAGAGAACATCTCCCTTTGCAGGCCAGGTTAACCTTGAACTCATGGCAATCCTCCTGCCACAGCCTCCTGAGTGCTATGATTGCAGGCACGAGCCACCGCTGAGCTGCCAGTTTAAAAGCCAGGCTTTACTCTAACCTTTATCTTCTTAGTTTTAGGGTAACATGGATATAGAGACGTGGTAGTGAGTCCACCTGGGGTGTGAGGAACACATAACCAGCTCCTCCCCGCATGGCCAACAGCCACTGTCTCTTTGCTCTCATTTTCAAGGGATGAGAAAAAGCTTCATTTCCATGGTTCTAATGAGGGCTTCTCGACCCGACGCTGCCCATACTCGAGCTGAAGAGTTCTTTGCTGTGACTCTCTCCTGTATAAAGGAAGACACTCCGCAGCGTCACTGTCCTCTGCCCACAAGACATGAGTATACTTCCAGTCATGGTCAAATGTCCCCTGTAGAGCAAAATCACGCCGCCCAGTTGAAAACCACTGCCTTAAAATATGCAAAGGCACTTTGTAACTCTGAAATGCATTACAGATGTGTGGAATTAACTCATTTATTACTTCCAACAGCTGAATTTTGTATAGTTGGTGAAACAGGGCCAGTTGTTTAAAATCCTTTCAGAGAACACTGTAGCTCCTCCATCTTAGTCTGATTATCTGGGGAGTATGCAACAGTCTAAGGGGCTTTAACCATCCTCAAATAGGAAAGGGTGTTGTCCCCAAGTCACCGCTGGAAGACGGTGCTCTTTCTGGGTAGAGGGGATGAAAGGCCCATGCCAGCTGCCAGCAAATGTGTGTACAGTTCCTGAAAGACAATTCAGGAGTGCATGTGCTTGCAGAGAAAAGGAGCGGAGATCCATCCCAGAGAGCGCTTATTTCAGGCTACACTCTTCTCAGGGAGGTTCATAGCTCTGGAGGACTAGATGCCCGTGTTAAAATGGCATAAAATGCAATGTGTGAAGGTCCCGCCCCCTTCTTGGTCACCAGGGTTAATCTCACTGTGCTTGCCAAGGCTGGAGGCTCAGCTAATGTAATTAAATGAAGCCAGTGCCACCCAGTCGGTCCCTAGCCCTGCTTTCCTAGCCCCATCCAGGAATGGTTGTAATGGCCCAGTGAAGGGCTCAGCCCAGTGCACCATGAGTTGGAGATATTGTCCCATGTTGGGTTAACTGAACTCTCCTGCCAGCAGAGCTGATGCCATCTGCCCATTTATTGACAGCCTTGTCAGCAAAAATCTGGAGTCTGAGGGTGGGCAGGCAGCCAGCGTGCCTTCCACTGTCTCTCCTGCGTCTCACTAACAGATGTGCCTCATGCCTGGAGCTGCTGTTGGCAAATCGCTGCATGCTCATGTTATTTCTCAGAGGGTAGAGGGAGGGCAGGAAGGGATATATGTGTTGTCCAGGAAGGAATCTGTATTCCCTTCCAGGTTCTCTGTTTGTAGATTTAACCCCCTCCCCCCCAAAAAAAGCGTTTGAAACTGACTTTTAAAAATGTGAATTAATCAGCTTATTGTTCAACAACAGTGGAAAAAAAAATCATTCCAAACTATGCAGCTATCTGAGGAGCCAAATCACAAATTAAACAGGTCATGTGCACTTGAATACTTGCCATAATGCTTTCCCCTTAGGACCTGCCTGGTGTTGGAGGATGCCTTTTAATTGGACTGTCACACAAAAGCACTGAGTGGGGAGGATTCTCCCCACCAAATAATACCTCACCCATACTGAGTTCTTAACTGCTAATCACTGGAAATCAACCGACTGTTTCTTGAATGAGTAGAGAGTGAGGTATATAGTTCAGTGAAGAGACAATGCATGCAATACTTTTGACAGAGGGACTCTGTCCGGAGGAAAGGCATAACTTTTAGAAAGGAGAAAGGAATTGCAGCCTTTTTTTTTTTTTCTTTCGGGAGTTTTGCATGTTTGTCCTGACAAAACCTTCTAGTTTGATTGGCCCTCTAGGAGAGCTTTGCAAAAGCCGCTGCCTTTTTTTTTTTTTTTTTTTTTTTTTACCATAGATGTGTTCTCTTAGATGTGGGGCCCTCAGACATTGGGTCATGCAAGCTCAGCCCTATGTCTGCCCAATCAGCCAGAACAAAGAGTCTTGGAAAAGGAGAGAAAACCAGTGGCGGAGAGGATCAGGCCACACTGACCTGGTGGAAGGGAAATTATCTCCCCACCCCAGGAGGGGTGGGGAGGACGAGGGTTCTGATGGGGCATCCGCAGTCCCTGAACCAGCAGGCAAGGCAGTCTGTGTTTCTGTTGCCATTCCTTGCCACGCACACTGTAAAGACAAAGCCTGAGCTTGGGAATTGGAGAAGTTCACCAAGGAGTGGACTGAGACTGCCCAAAGTGATCTAGGAAATAGCCTGGCACCTTATGGGCACCAGAAGTCTCTTCTCATTGCTGGAAGTCCAAGTCAAAGGGGTCAAGCAGCAAATCCCCAGGGGAGCTGCTTGCCTGCATGTGGTGCCTCCCCAGAGCTGCTCTAAGACAAATGTCACTGGCTGCTAATGAGCCGGTACCAAAGCAGAGAGAAGACAATCAAAGCCTGATGCAAATGAATGCAAAGTGCATCTGATTGCAAACTCCCAAACGGATGGGAGAATGCATAATATACACTGCGTGTCCCTTAAGCTCTGAAGCAGTAGTACTACGCACCACCACCCTGGCATTTGGCGTGCATTGTCCTGTCAAATGATTCTCTCATCCTTATTTTCTCATGCAATGGAAGACTTTCTACCTGCCTGGTGTCCTGGCCAGACCATCCATTCTGGCATGTCACATTAGGACGATGGCTTGGTTCTGTGCCTTGCAGGCTAATAACATCTCAAAGTAGGGCTAGCAAATTTCAGCGTGACTGAGAGTGAAAAGTGTGGCTGGTGCTGCTGATCTGGGTGTTCTGAGGGGTGAGAAGGGGAGTCCAAGATGACTCCCCATGGCAGGGAGGGTGCCTGTTTATTTCACTGATGAAGACCTGGGTTTTTGGACTAAACAAAAGGCCAGCAGGGCAAGGCTGTCTTGTGTATAAACCTGAACTCAGGCTTGTGGGGTGCAGGGGTGTGAAGTCACTGCACTGCGAGGGGGTGGGGAGGGGGTGAACAGAAGGTGATGATTAATGAATGCACCTGCTGCCCTGAGGAGCTATTTCCAAAGAGCATGGTTGGACGTCTCTGCCAGGCAAAACAGCAACCTCCCCCACTCACACCTTTTAATCAGTTGGCCTCCCAAATAGTCTCGGCATCCAAATAAGGGCTGAAATCCAAAGGGGGCACATTTGATTCTGGTAGAGTGAACAGACATAGGCTGGCCTAGGAACTAGGCCACACAGTAAGCTTTGTCTCTCCAGCCATTGTGAGCTTTGGGGAAGGGCTTCCAGGACCCGGAGGCAAGGGCTACATCCAGGGGCCTGTCTCCTTACCTTTCCCGCCAGGGAAGCTGAGCCCTGCCGGTTCTGCTTGCTCCCACCAGCCAGAGCTTTAAGTTAGGCTTCTGACTTCTCTCAGCGCTCCCCCAAGCAGCTGATGGGTTGCCCACCTCTCTGTCATGGAGCGTGCTGCCAGAATCAAGACAAAGGCCATTTGGAGGCTGGGCGAACAAGGGAGCCAAGAATAAGGCTTGTCGCTTCATCAGTGAAGCCCGGGTGCCAGGGAGACTTCCTTGGCCATGCAAAGATGCTGAGAAGCCTCCTGGGCTGGGGCTCTTCTGTACGTTGCTGCCCTCCCTTGCCTGCCACGGAGGATGCCCCCTGAGCATGGAGACCTGGAGACTGTCCTCTCTGCTCTGCATCTGCATACTGCCTAGGAGGCTCTTTGGACCTTGGCGTTTCTAGCTGACGCACGGAGCCGTTGCTAAGAGGCCACTGGGTTGGAAAGGAGCAGCTAGCAGGTGTGGGAGTCGCAGCCTGCTCTCTGGGCCTGGCGCTGGCAAGCCTGGAACTGAACCCACAGGCAGGGCGCAGTCACTCCGCTGGCTCCTGTCCTCCTCTGAGCCAACCCAGCTTGGCTGTGGCCTTGTGGCCACTCCTTACTTGCCCTGTGAAGTTGCCTGGCAGTCAGCGATTGTCTGTTCTCCTGTGCCTCTGTCAGGAAGAGGTTGGGGCCATGCCATACCTTTGCTCCATGGGCTCTGGACCCTGGGACGTGGAGCCACCTGTCTGCCAAGCCGACAGTCTCCCAGCACCCTCTTGCATTTGCAGTTAAAAAAAATGAGTGCAACAGTCCAGGTGTAAGACTGGCTTCGCGGAGATGGTAATTGCTGTCCCATTTTTTTAAAATTTTTTTTAAATCTTTTTTTGTTTATTTTTATTTATTTATTTGAGAGTGACAGACAGAGAAAGGGGTAGAGAGAAAGAGAGAGAGAATGGGCACACTAGGGCCTCCAGCCATTGTAAATGAACTCCAGATGCATGTGCCCCCTTGTACATCTGGCTTACGTGGGTACTGGGGAATCAAGCCTTGAACCAGGGTCCTTAGGCTTCACAAGCAAGCACTTAACCGCTAAGCCATCTCTCCAGCCCTGCTGTCCCATTTTGAAAGAGCACTGCTGTTCAGGGCCTAATGCTGTCATCTACATCTCCAAGAGCAATCAGAAGTTCTAATTTTGGTATAAAATAGTTCAGGTTTTCACATTCTGACAACAAATCTTGTGTGTGTGTGTGTGTGTGTGTGTGTGTGTGTGTGGTTTGTTCAATCTGGATTTTGTGGGGTTTTTGAGATGGAGTTTCATGTAGCCCATACTGACTTTCAACTTGCTATGCCTTAGAACTTGGCCTTGAACTCCTGATCATCTTGTCTTTACCTCCCAAGTGCTACAATTACAGGTTGCCCCACCACACCTGGCCAAGTCAACCACCTCCACAGAGCCTGGGGACAGGGCAAATGGCTTTCCCTGGGCAACTTCAGCTCTAATGAAGCTACAAGCCCTAGCTGGTGCCTGACTGAAGGCGTCTGTGTTAGGGGAGGGTGACTGCTCTCTGCATTCTTTCCTGAGGGTTCTGACCTGGGGTGAAGGATGTGGCTCCGTGGTGGGATGCTTGCCTGACACACATTGGCCCTGGTTCTGATCACCAACACTGGCAAGCAGGGGTGTGCATGTTCTCTCTCTCTCTCTCTCTCACACACACACACACATACACACACTTTCAATAGCTCCGAGGAACTAGATTGTGAATAAAGAGACTTTTCTCGGTTCTATTTGGTCTAAGCGTATTAGTTTCCTGTGTCCTGTGGACCTGTGATGTGGCATGAGGCTCCTTCAAGGTCAACTGGAGACTCACTCTTACTCTGAATTCTGCTCCCTTCAGGGGCTCAGCTGCTTAGATCATTCCCACTCAATCAAGACAACCTCACTCTTGCTTGACTTCAAGACAACTGATTAGGGACCTTAGTCATTTTAAAAATTCCTTCACTGTTTCCATTCAACTTCATCCAGTACCAAGGGAGAAACCTACCATGTTCACAGTGCCATCCACACTCAAGGAGAGTGGCTTAGCCCGTATGTGAGCACCAGGTTGGAATCCAGGTGGCTAGGCTAGAATTCTGCATACATCACTAAGAGAAACTCCTCTGCATTTTCTTTTGTACTTATCCATTAAATGAAGATCATGGCAACAACATTTTAAATTGAAAGTGTTATAGAGCATCTTGGATTATAAAAATTCTTTTACTTTCCACCCAAAGAGCCACAAAGATCAAAGTTAACTTTGTAACGAAGCTATTGCTTCATCCAACAACTTGTGTTTTGTTTAGTCCTGGGACAGATGAATTTGATGAATGGCCAGGCATCAGAACATTCTGGGTTATATTGATCCAGATTTGGGGTTCACTGACATAGCTAAGGCTAGGCTACAGGCTTAATTGCATTTGGTGCTGTCTCAATTGTTGCTGATCTAATGCCAGAAGAAGGCTCTCTGGACAGTGTTAGAATATTGTCTGAGTAGTTGAGGCCGGCTCTCTAGGATCTTGAGCTCAGGTGAGAAGATAAAGGCAAACGATACCAGGGGGTCTGTCTCCTCTCTTCCTGCCCTTCCCTCTCCTCCCACGAGTCACCAAGAGGTACATACGTGCACTCTGACAGCCTTTCCTCTTGACTGCTGGTGAGATCTTCAGGTTGGCGGAGGAGGGAGGTGGCCTTATGTCTCTAGAAAAGAAAGAAGGCGAGGGTGTCAGCATGCGCACAAGCATGTCTTCTTTTCGGATAGCTGGTTTGCCTGCACTAAAGAACTCAAGTAGCCATGTTTCTCCACCCCTTCCCCCAAATGCAAAAGCTCATTTCTTAAGAATGAAGCGCTAGCCTGAGTCTAATGCTCTCTGCTGTTTAGCAGCAGAACGGACAAAGCCTTGCTTAAGTCTTCTGTCAATTTGTAAAGAACACTGATCTTTCATGTCTCTTGTTTCTAAAAGGAAGTGCCAAGGATTTAGGAAGCTCCTTGTTCTAAATCCCCAGCCTGACATGAAGACCTTTTTAATGGTAGAAGTCAAGATTTGAGAATCTGTGAGCAATACCTGTTAACTTCGTAAGGAAACTCCTTGTTGAGAATCTCTCAAAAAAAGTGGCTGTTCATTCCCCACATTGTATTTTTCTGTGGCTCCCCCATGTCATGTCAAAGATTAAACCAAATGCTAGATTCTTTCATGCTTCTAAGCAAAAACAAAACTTCAAATAAAAAAATAAATTTTTAATAGCTAGGAGATAAAAATCACTTTAGATGTACTTCAACTCAGGAATGGATAATTAAGATGTGATATATTTACACAATGGAGTTTTATTCAGTTGTAAAAACAAATGAAATTATGAAATTTTATAGAGAAATGGATGGATGTGGAAAAGATTACAGGAAGTGGGGTAACTCAGGCTCCCAAAGTCAAATGCTACATGTTCTCTCTAATGTGTGGATCCTAACTTTAAATGTTTAGATTTATATGTGAGTTGGAGGAGAAGTCAGTAGTAGGGACCAGGAAGCTAGAAAGGAGCTATGAGGGAGGGCAAAGAGGAGAGGGATTAAGGGGAAGACACAGTAGATATGTAAGTAGAGGGACAGAATACTTGGGGGGAATGGTCTACATGGAGGGGATGGAGGAGAAGAGGTGGTGGAAGGAGGGTTAATCAAAATTTAAGATGTTATAATAAGCCATATGGAAACCTACTTCTTCACTGGCTAATAATATATTTGCTAAAAAAGAGAAAGTTTAGGCAGAAGTTCCCTGTGAAGGTGGATAACGCTGTGCCCAGAAGCCATAGGTTGTTATTATAAAATTTTCAGTGCCAGACGTGGATTATCTTCCAGAGAACTGTTGGTCAGAAAGAGCTTTGGTGACTAGAAAACATTACAGGTTATTCCAAGGCTCTTGGTTGCCCACCAGGTATGACCCTATTGCTAAAGACTCAACATGTTTGGTGCAGGTCACTGAGAAACCAAGCTGGAGCTGAGCTGGAAACCTCCTCCCTCTTGACTAGCTGTCAGAATGCTGGAAAAAAACTCTATGCAGCCTGTTGGGGGAGGAAAGTACTAATGATGTTAACCAGCAGTGGATGCTGCAAGCTTTATGGATGGCCAACAAGGACAAATGTACCAACTGATGTGATTGGTGGCATGTCTGTTATGGAGAAAACCAGCTTTACTCTGATTGGACTTGAGGCCCACTTCACAGGAGGGAACTCCTGCCTGGTACTGAAAACCTAATCAAAAGCCTATGGCTGGGTAGGTCATAACTCTTGGGGTGAACTATTGCTGAATTTATTATGTCCACCAAACTGTCCTCTAAACACTTATGTTTATGCATGTATATTAATGCGACTCTAGCTTTTTAATTTTTAGAGAGAGAGAGAGAGAGAGAGTTAGCACACCAGGGCTTTAGCCACTGCAATAGAACTCCAGACACGTGGGCCATCCTGTGCATGTGTGCAACCTTGTGCACTTGTGTCATTTTGTGCATTTGGCTTACATGGGACCTGGAGAGTCAAACATGGGTCCTTAGGTTTCTCAGGCAAGTGCCTTAACTGCTAAGCCATCTCTCCAGCCCTGCTCTCAGCTTTGAGTAGAGAAACTTCTTTTTTCAGGTATGGGTGACCACTGGAATAATTCGAAACTCACCAAAGTGCTGAGAAGTGACAGTGGAGAATTCAACACTAAATGAGACATCTCTTTCACACCTCCCAAGACTCAGGGACCATTACAGAAGAGGTGGTGCAAAGAAGGTCAGAATCAAAGGAAATGGAAGAGTACTTGCAATACAGTCTTCCAGACACAAAGTGACCCATACATCCATGACCTTACAGTGGCTGACACTACCTACACAAGACTTGCATAGCAAGAGGGAAAAATGATGATGTCAAATTAAAAGAGAAACTAGTAGGAAAGAAGATAGAATTCAGTGAAGGGGGATGTGGGAGGGCAAAAAGGGAAGGTTGTGGGAAGTGAATATAACCATTGTACATATTTTATATTTGTGGAAATTGTTAATGAAAAGTTTTAAAAAATTAAAACAACAACAACAACAACAAATTGTTACCAAATGAATACGAAATGAGACCCTCAGGCTCATGTCTCAACTTACTTGGTTTTCACTTGGTGGTGCTAATCGTGGTGATGGTGGTGGTGGAAACTTTAGGAGGTGGTACTTAGCTGGAGGGAATCCCTTTGAAGGTTCTACTTGGTCCTGAGTTCCTTTCCTGTCTGCCATGAGGTGAGTAGTTTCTGCCACATGCCAGGGTCATGATGCTCTGACTTAGTCCAGCCAAGGACTGTAGACTGAAACAGCTGTACCCTCCAGTCCAAATAAATCCTTCCTCCCTCAAGTTGCTTAGGTCAGGCATTTTGTCATAGCAGTGAAAAATAAAATAAAATAAAAACCTAAGTCGCAAATGAACTTGGAAATGAAACCCAAAAATCAAACAGAAGTACAACCTCAAAATCCTCGGTTTCCTTCCAAATTCCCATCCTATCTTCCATCTTGAGGAACCTTGGACAAAGTCCAATCACTTTGCCAAAGTACTTTTGACATGGAAGAACTGAGAAGATGTGTATAAATAGACTGCGTTGATTCCAGGCTCAGTTATTAATAGTTTCACAGTGTTCTCTATAATTGTAGGTTTTGCATCAACTCTCAAAAATTTCAGTTTACAAAAGATATATTTAATCAGCTGACATATTATCATTTGGAGACAGGAACTACCTTCTGGTGCATTGTACACTGGACAACGAGTTGGCAAAAATTGTGTTCTGGTTCCAGTTAAATCACTAACTTGTGCTGCTAATACCTTGACCCTGAGCAACCCCTGACCTCATTCTCCACCTCTGTAAAAGGAATGTCGCTGTATCCAGTGATCAGTTTTTAAATTTCACTTCTTAAGACCTTAGGGTTCTAAGGAAGTCTCTGGGGCCCCCAGGAGGAGAGGGAGATAATGATAATAAGGAGCAGTGTGCTAACACTAAGTGCAGTCTTGAAGAAGTATCTCATAGTTCCATGCTTGCCTCGTGCTTTCCAGCCATGGTGGCATCAAGTCTTAGGTAGGAGATGGCCCATCAGCGTCTTTCTACAGCACATCTAAACCCTTGCTATAACCTGGAACAGAGCCTCTGAAACCATTCCACAGATCTGTGAGCAATATAGAAATTTTTGTGGTCATAAACTTCTGAGCTCTTGATATTGTTTGTTACATAGCACAATTGCAGCAAAAGCTGACTGACAGAGCACCCACATGGGCCGCCTCTGGACCTCTGACTCTGCCTTCAGCCAGGGCAGCACCAATCCTCATAGCAACTTCTCCATTAGATTTCTTCTGAATAAAGGAATCTGCTGCTAGATAATCCAACAAAACACTGCCTGCATTAAATTATTATCTTTAAAAGTTTTCTTTGGCTTGTGATTTTAGTAGTTTGTTATTTTGAACACATCCATGCCTGATTTGGCTATATTTCATTTCTATTGATGAAAATAAGTAATAAAATACAATAAGGATCCAAGAAACTTCAATCTTATAGTTTTAAAATAAAAAGCAGCTTTCTCTCTTATGTTTTTATTTTGTTACTAATCTCCAGAAAGTAAACTGGAGATATTTAGATATTGCATGCAGCTAATACATCCTGTGAAAGGTTACTTCTTTTGCTGTTGTTGAGTGAAGGTCTTATGTAGCCCAGGCTGGTCTTGAACACCTGATCCTCCTGCATCCAATTCCCAATGGTGGGATGGCAGGGTATACCAACATAGCCAGCTGAGATTATTTTTCAAATCCTTCTTCTTCTTCTGTTATTTTAAAAGTCGGGGCTGGAGAGATGGCTTAGCAGTTAAGGCACTTGCCTGTAAAGCCTAGGGACCTGGGTTTGATTCCTCAGTATTCACATAAGCCAGATGCACAAAGTGGTGCATGTGTTTGCAGTAGCTAGAGGCCCTGGTGCACCCATTCTCCCTCCCATCCTTCCTTCCTTCCTTCCTTCCTTCCTTCCTTCCTTCCTTCCTTCCTTCCTTCCTTTTCCTTTCTTTCTTTCTTTCTTTCTTTCTTTCTTTCTTTCTTTCTTTCTTTCTTTCTATTTCTGTGTCTCTCTCAAATAAATGAATAAATAAAATATTTTTTTAAAGTCAATAAGTTGTCATTTTCCCTACAAGGGGTTTTCAATAGATTTAGAGAACAGAACCAAGGCGTAGTCATGTCTAGGCTGGTCCCAGGCACAGTGCGGAAGGGAGCGTGCTTCCATATGCCCTGGCTCCATGATCCCGGGACAGAGTTCAACTTTCCTCCCTCACCAGCCATCAGTGCTCCAACCCAATGCATTTCACACAGCAAAGCACAGTGGGCTTTCCCTTCCTGCCAAGTTCAAACCTTTCTGAGTCCCTTGTATCAGTCCTGAAACATGACTGTGGCAGTTTGAATGTGTGCCTCCCATACTCAGGTGTTTTAATAAAGCCTATAACTTGGGTCTCTAGTTACCTGGCTGGAGAAGGTGTCACTGAGGTTAGACCCTGGGGTTCAGCACTAAGGTGTGTTGGAGGTGGATCTGAATTTCAGCCAAAAGGTATGCAACTGAGCTCTGCCTGGGTCCCTGGGGCTTGCTGCTTCTTGACGCGTGTGCTGGTGCTGGTGTTTTGCTTGCTGCCGTTTTCCTCTATGCTTGGATGAACGGAAGCAGTCTCTTCTGCTACTGATAGAACCTCCCCTTGGATCTGTAAGCTTGAAGTAACTTCTTCCTTCCATTAACTGTATCCGGTTTGGATGTTCATCCCAGCAATGTGAAGCTGACTACAATAATGACTGATGATCACAGCTAGAGAATCAACTGAGGCCAAGGTATTAAGCATGACGCAGGGTTAAAGGTGTTCCCTTTGCTAGGAATTTGATCTCCTAGAATTTTCTAATGTCTTAAGTCCAAAGAAGTGAATCCGGGTATGTGTTCCAGATGCCATGGGAAGGCTGCTAAGGGGTTATTTTGATGCTTTTGTACTAATTTAAAGACCACAGTGGGAGTGCTGTTTGCTCCTCTGTGAAGGGAATGGGGCCTGATAGCTCATGTCAGCCCCGGTTCCTGCCCTTTCCTCTTGGGAAAGCCATCTAATTTTGAGGACATGCTCCACACACCACATACCCTAATGTGATTTCTTAACATATTCAAGCTCTGCGGCCAAGTTTCCTCTCAATGACACCAGTGAAAAGAACCCATTAGATTGTATATTTCTTTTCTCCTCTACTCCTTCTCTATCTCATGCTAGGTTATTCTCATTATAGCAAAAATTTAAATTTTTAATTATAAGATATTTTGCATATATATATATATATATATATATATATATATATATATACACACACACACACACACACCTGTACAAAGAATTACTTAATATATCCCATATATCCACTAGTTAGTTTGAACAGATGTTAATTTATTTGTTCATACTTGCTCCAAGTCTTAAATACTTAATTCATAACCCAATTTAGAAAATGTTGAACTATGAGAAAATGCACCTCTTAAAATTGAAGAGTTGTGATACATTAAGGAAGAAAAAATATACATTAATAAACAATTATGGAAATGAGAATGTTACATATGAGAATTAATGGGAGAGCACCAAATCTGCAGTCGTGGAGAAAGAGCCTCACACGCGTTCAGCTGTTTACCAAGATACTAAGAAGATAAAGTCTGCCAAACAAAAGGCCAAAGCAGCCATAAGGAAGGACAAGTGCATCATTAATAGAGACAGAATTAGGAATAAACCAATCAGGCAAAGGATGACACATGTCCTAATAGATTATATAAAATAGAATTAACTCCTCTGGAGGATTTACAAATCTGGACGTCTGCCCAGTTGTGTAGCAAACCTGTGATACAAATTCCTAACAAAGAGAACAACCCAAGGCCAATGATGGCTATGGAAATTCATAAAACTCACACAAGTCTATGATATTTATTTATATAGATATTTAATATATCTTTACTGAACTTTTATAACATTTTAAGGTAATATTGTTCCCAAGCAGTGATTAATCTATAAAAGAAAGTTGGGTTGTTAAGAAATACACAATAGATATGAGAAAAGCCACTACTGTAATACATTGACATAATGTGTTTAGCAGATGATTGTGAATGAACCTAGAACACAGTATGCTAAGTAAAGTAATGCCCAATAATACGGTTCACTTATATGAGGTTTTTAAGGTATACAAGTTCAAAGAGAAAGTCGGATGGTAGTTTCCAGGGTCTGGGTGGAAGGGAACATAAGGAGTCGTCACACAATGAGTAAAGAGTTTCAGTTTTTCAAGATGGAAAGCTCTGGAGATGACTTGCACAACGTCGTGAATGTATCCAGCACTACTGAGTTGTATCTATGAAATAGAGTCAGTTGGAAAATGTAATGTGGGGGCAAAGCCAAGGGTCACAGGTTCGATTCCCCAGGATCCATGTAAGCCAGATGCACAAGGTGATGCTTGTGTCTGGATTTTGTTTACAATAGCTGGAGGCCTTAGAGTGCCCATTCATTCTCTCTCTCTCTCTCTACCTCTTTCTCTCTCAAATAAATAAATTTTTAAAAAGAAAATTTTATGCATATTTTATCACAATTTTCCAAAAAGAGAATAAATTAGGATGCCAATTTTTATGTGAACTAAAATATATGTTTGACATCAATTTCTGACCAAGTCTCCATAAAATATAAATATAGTCCAATTAATTAGCTTGTCTAACAAGCCTGCCATTAAACTAGTGGTTTGCCTTACATTCAGAGATTTCACAGAAATCTGAAAAGAGTATACTTACACCTTTTCAATAACTTCCTATTTCAAACAGTAATGTGGATTTCCTTTCTTAAAAAAGTTTTAATATAATAGTATCTATTTATTCTTGCTTCTTAGGTGTACTCAAATTTATTTTTTAAATTAAAACCAAAATTTTAAAATAAATATTTGTATGTATGTATGTATGTATGTATGTATGTATGTATGTATGTGTGTATGAATGTATATATTTAAGACAGAAAGAGAGAGAAGGAGGCAGACAGAGAATGGGCACTCCAGGGCCTCCAGCCACTGCAAACAAGCTCTTAACCCTCAGCAGAAGCTCCTGAGGCTCCTGAATTTGGCTGGTGACAGTACATGGAAACAGAGTTGGTAAGCCCACGCCACACACTTGGTATGGTGGTGACAGCAAGTGAACGTGTCCGTATGGAAAACTGTCTTTCAGCATACACCACAGTGAGATTTCTGGGAGATCATGGGCCTTTCTCTACTCTTGTAATACAGATTTTCAACACTTCAAACTGCAAGCTGAGAAGATGTGTGCTAGGAATAAACCACCTTGAAGCATTGCCCCAGCACAGCTTCACCCTGACCTGCAGTCAGATATCTTACAAAACTCCCCTTGAACTAAGAGTCTTCTGTATGTCCTTAGTCTGTAGCCTAGAAGCTTAACCACCGATCATGTAAAAGGCCCAAGGTGAAGTCAGATTGCCTGCCAAACCGACGATCAGAACAAACCCAGCAGAGTTCCTGGATGGAGGAATTTGGAGCGTGAGCTCTCCTCTGGGTGCTGCTGAATAAATTTTGAGTTCTCCACCAGTGGTTTCTCTCACTGACCTGAACCCACATTTCGGCAACACTGGGGCATCCTGCATATTTCAGACTGTAGCATAGCTGATCCGAGCCATGCTGCGTGGGGCACGCTAACAGCTGTCAGCGAAGAGTGCAGTAGCTTCAGTAAGGGTCTTTTACACAGTTTCAGGGTGAGTAGAAGCCAAAGATAGGACCTTTCCTTATTCAGGAATAAGTATTTAAAATGGTATGGCTGTGAGAACAGTCTGAACATTCATCTTCCCACTGAAACAACCAAAGACTATGCAATGCATATAAAGCTAAACAACAGAAAATGGTGTCTATGATGGTCAGTATGAAACAGGAATCTTGGGTTTCTTGCCAATTCACCAACATATGCCAATACTCCTGTAACATTGGGTTATTCCCAGATTCTTAGCTTAGGAATTCAAAGAATTGAAACCCACAGGCCAGAGGGTAAGTTTTAGAGAGATTTTTATTATATTAAGAGAAGGAAATATAAAGACTCCTACCATGTGGAAGGCCGGAGGGGGAGAGGGTAAAGCTCACCCCGGGACCCAAATTGGAATCAGTTTTAGGTTCTGAATAGGGGCTAAGCAAACCAACCATTATCAAGTTTTGAAGCTGAGCTTAACCAAACACAATGCCAGGATCAGATTTCAACCTTAATTTTAGGAAAGGGGAACTCCTTCTCAGGGAGAGGACTCAGGTTATTTATGGAAAATCAGATCTATGTAACTCCTTTAGGCAAAAGAGAAGGAGAGGCCCCATTTTATTCTGATCTCCAGCAAAGTGGAGATTGCAAGGGCAGCCTCAAGGGCATTCACATTCTGCTTTTGACTTTTGGGGCCCAGTCACCCTAAACTGCCTAAATTTATACTGACAGCTTGTTTGGATTTGAAATTGCCTAGGTCACAGGCCTCTGAGGTGGGTATACGAGGACATTTCTAGAAAGAATTAACTGAGGAAGGAAGACCCACTCTGGACAATACCATCCAATAGACTAGGGTCCCAGGCTGAGTAAAAAACAGGAAAATGAGGAAGTGCATGAAACATTACCACTCAGCTCTCACTTCTGACATGATGGGACCAGCCACCTCACACTGCTGCCTTAACGCCATCCATGTCATATTGGACTGTATCCCTTCTTAAATCACGAACCAAAATAAACCCTTTCTTTCTTCGTCATCTTCTTCTTCTTTTTTGTTTGTTTGTTTTTCTTTTGGAGGTAGGGTACACTTTAGCCCAAGCAGAACTGGAACTCATTCTGTAGCCCCAGGCTGGCTTTGAACTCACTTTTGTATAGGCACTTTAAATAATTTATTTTTAAATTTTTATTAATTATGAACTTTATGAACAAATGGTGTGCTGGTCTATTCCCCTCTTGTCATCCTCTTACAGCTCCTCTTTTCTGCCCCTATTCGACTGAGGGTCTTCCTCAGTGGGCTTGTTGGTATTCATCATGGGGTGATGAAGCATCAGTCAATCTCTTTGTGGGGGTTGGGGATAACACATCAGGATATTCCTTCCCACCCTGTGGCTCTTACCATCTTTCTGCCCCTTCTTCTGCCTTGTTCCCTGAGCCTTGGTGGATGTGTTGTAAGTCTACTTCAGTGTTGAGATCTCAGCAACCTCTGGATTCTGCTTTGATGAGTTAGGAGTGTCCTCATTGTCTATTGCCATCTCCCTGAAGCAGGTTGTCAGGATAGTAGGGAAAGCAGTCTCATGTTTAAATCACCACTTCCTCGTGATGTCTCCTGGGTCCAGGCAGATATGCTAGAGGTGACTTATCTCATGCTAGAAATTCTGCTATCTTTTCTTGATGTGTTCATGGATCTGGGTTCTTCCTGGTTTTCACTGCTGTATGTAAAACACGTACACACACACACCACCACCACCACCACCACCACCACCACCAAACAACCCAGATTCTCCAACCAAATGTGAGAGCAGCATGAATTGAAGTGGATAAGCATATTTAAATGAGAGGCTTTTTGATGGGTATAGCCACTTTTCTGTGCCAAGACTACGAGGATCTTCTTTCTGAAGTCTCTGACCATGGCAAAGAATTTCTAGTTAGATAGTTCTTTCAATCCTTTAAGAAATCTCAATGAGACTATGTTGGAACAAGTTTGAAGCCAAACACATAACATCTCCATTCGAACCACTATAACACTGCCCCCCCCCCCACATCCCTTTGAACTTAGAAAGACAAGAATTTCCTATGGCAGCCATTAGACAGTCAATTAAGGGAAGCTCAATGCTATGACTAGCCTTGGAGAGTGGACTGAGTTTGGTAAACCAAGCTACTAATCATGACATTCTGATGGACTCAAAGAAGTGAATATATATAAAACAAAGGGAGAGCCATGCCACCCATTGCTGCTGTGGTTAAAAAGAGCAACGTGACCACTCCTTTTAGGCTATCACTCCAAAAATAATAAAAGAATGGCAGGGCCATGAGCTCTCTGCTTTGCTATGATAATAGGTCCAGTTAGCTCTGCCCACCGAGCCTTTATCTCCTTTGGATATGTAAGCATGTTCTTAAGGTTTCGTGTTCCTATTTCTGAGGATATTTGTCTTTGCAATTTGGGGAATAGATTCATTCTCTTTTGACCTCAGATATCCTTCCCATGTTTATTCATTTTGTTTTCTTCAATTTCAATCTCCTGATCTTTGTTGAGAGCCAAGTGGCTTTTTATTTCTATGGAAATAAGTGATCTTTTTACCCATGGAAACATTAGTCATCCTGCCTCCTCATTTAAAAACTTTCTTCTCTTGTGAAAGTGCCAGAATCAAGGGAGCACACTCACTCATTCCTCTAGGGATCGCTCTCAGAATTGTGCTTGTAGCTATCGTTTCTTTAAATTGAAGCATGATACTTTGCAGCCTGTGACTGCGAGTGAAATTAAGGTCTAATGGATGGTTTAGGACGGCAGGCTGCATTCCCAACCATTTCACTCACAATAGTATCGGATGTACTGAAATGAATGAGTTTCACCCTTCAGTGAAAACTGAGCAACACAGAGCCAAGTTGACTTTCTGATAAATATTAACTGTAACTTCTTAGAAGCAAAGTTCAAGAAATAATACTCAAATACTTGTTTTTACTAACACACTTAAATTACATCCAAGTGGAAAATCCATTCTCATCTGTAAGCGAGCACATTAATCTCCCAAGGAATGAAAGGCCAAGTTGTCATGAGCTTAGAGAAAGAGTGTAACTTACTTCTGATCTCCTCACCGCTCAAGAGCTAGATGCAGGAGGAAGCTCCTCAGAAGGTTCTGGCGATACTCCTCTATAGAGAACGCTAAGACAACACCACTGTGGCATATGCACAAGTCACTTCTCATTCAGTGTGGGTGGGATTTGCATGTGGCTTGCTTTTCACCCAGGAGTATGGTACAGATGAGACGTACTTCTCGTAATGTTACATGTGTGTGCATACCTGTGCTGGCACCTATCTGGATGTATGGGTTACGTAACCATGGAAATGGAAAACTTTTGTGGAAAAGATGTTTGCATTGAACACTTTTCCCTTGTCATTACTATATAACACAGTACGATATTATAGTAGGTGTTAAAAGGTATATGTGGGTTACACAGCCATGGAAATGGAAACTGGTTGGGAAAAAATGAATTTACATTGAACACTTTCACTTGTCATTTATTATACAATATGGTATAACAACAATTTACATGGCCCTAACTCTATATTATTATTAAAAGAAATGCAGAAGGGGCTGGAAAGATGGCTCAGCAGTTAAGGTGTTTGCCTCAAAAGTCTCATGACCCAGGTTTGATTCCCCAGTACCCACATAATGCCAAGGTGCACAAAGTTGTGTGTGAACCTGAAGTATATTTGCAGTGGCTAGAAGCCCTGGTGCACTCATTCTCTCTCATCTCTCTCTCTCTCTTTCTCTTCTTGCAAAATAAATAAATACATAAAATAATACAGGATGTTATTAAAACCCTATGTGGGAAGATGTAACTAGATTATAAGTAAAAGCTATGTAAGTTTTGTAATTTATGTAATCCACAGTTTTTGGCATTTTTGGATTATCCTGGAATTGATCCCTCGTGGACATTGAATGACGATTATATACAAGAAAGACTCCTTTTTCCATTACTATCATTGAAGCAGTGAGCTGCCACCAAACTCATTGTACAAAACCCGTCTTCCCCGACTATAACACAGAAAAACAAATTTTAAAACCAACTATATGCCAATATCTTCAATAAATTCAGCAACACCTTCTGATCAAACTGGTGTTGTCTTTCTGTTAGAGTCCAGGAGTAAGAAAGTTTTATTACTTTAGGCAGTTATACTGGCCCAGAAAGGAACCTCACATTTCTATGTGCCCTGGCAAGGCTCAAAGGCAATTTCAGCCTGAGGAGCTGGAGTGGAAAGTCCTCACCTACAAAGGCTGAGAGGCAACTCTTGCCCAAGACTGAGATCTCCCGCCATCCCTGATGTAGACATGGCTGCCAGACACCAGCTCGCTGTTCTCTTTATTTCCTGCTTCTTCTTTCTAGCTTTCGACAAGGTTTCTTCCCCACAAGCAGGCATGCTTGCACCTGAACTTTTTCACCCAACTAACTTATCTGCCAATCAGAAATTTCCACATATATTTAAGCCAACCCATCTGACCCATCCCAGATTAATACCCATTGTCCAAACAGGCCAAGGACAGGCTCAACTCTAGCAGATAACAACCATTATCCAGAGTGGTAGGGTGGATATCTGTGTCCTGGGACTTCTCCTTGTTTCCATTATATTTTAATTATATGATTAACAGAGCTTTTCTGTTATATTTTAATTATAAATTTATTTTTATTTTACTTTTTCTTTTTTAC
Source organism: Orientallactaga sibirica (assembly GCA_036365145.1). Classification (NCBI taxonomy): domain Eukaryota; kingdom Metazoa; phylum Chordata; class Mammalia; order Rodentia; family Dipodidae; genus Orientallactaga; species Orientallactaga sibirica. Next base: position 2,128,700 of record JAEOAD010000031.1, on the reverse strand, counting down.
AGAGGTTGTGATCCTATATCTCCTCTCCCCCGGGTCCCAGTCCCACTTTCTCTGAGGGCCGTCCTCAGTAGGGTATGGTGTGCGCTGTTGGGTAAATAGGGTCTCAGTCAGGCTTTCCTTTAACTTTCTGTAAAACTATGCTGACTTGCTCTTCTTCAACTGTCCTTGCTCATCATTCATTGCCATTAGAAGACAATGAACTTGACCTGAAAACTGGTCACATTGGGATGCAAGGATGTTTCAAAAGAATTCCAATTAATAAATGCAATACAGAACAGAAATGAAATCAAGGATAAACACCACATGGTAATCTCAATAAACAAAGAAAAAGCTTTAATAAAATTCATGTTAAAACTCTTTAACAATAAAAACCTCGAATAAATTAGCAGAAAAGGATCCTATCTCAACATAATAAAAGTTCAAAGCCAGTATTATGCTAAATGCCAAAAATATGAATTTCCCTAAAATTAGGACCAATATGGCACTCTTATTAAATATGGGATGTAAAGTTCTAGCCAGGGCAATCAACGAAGAGAAATAAATAAAAGTGATACAAATAGGAAATAAGAAAATTAAATTACCCCTAATGGTTCCTTTTACCAGAAAACTAGATCCAGTAAACACTTTCAGCAAAATAGCAAGATATAAAACCTGACATACAAAAAAATCAGTAACTTTCCAATATTCTAATAGTGAACTCTCTAAGGAAGAAACCAGTCACAATAATCTTTAAAAAAAAATCCTAGGAATAAACCCAAGAGGCAAAAGGCTTCTACCACAAAACTAAGTCTCTAAAGGGAAAAATTAAGAAGGCACTAGAAGGTAACAAGAGCTCCTTTCCACATGGATTGACAAAAGTAATAATGTAAAAGTGGCCATATTACTAAAAGCTATTGTTTATAGTTACTTCCTCCAAATTGAAACATCAATAAAGGAAGGAGGCTCATAAGACTCAATAAACAAATGAAATTTACAAGGTCCAAGAAGTAAACAGATCTTTACAAAGCTCAGGATTTTCCTGAAATGTGAAGATTCACGAAGCCCCTCTCCAAGGTTATGAAAGCAGCAACAATTGCTGAAAGAGCAGGTACTCCAATTGGCTGTGCTGTCTGCAAACTATACAAGGAGCTCCGAGATGCAGCTTTTGTGAGTTGTCACCCTTGCTGAGGTGGACATTTTGGTGAGGTACCTGCCATTGAATCACTTAGGCCACTGTAACTCCTCAGCTCCTGTGCGTAATCCCAACAAACCTACTGGTTCACCAAACTAGACTTGGAACCATTTCTTTGGTCTGCTGGACGTACCCTATATGGGATAAATAGGAGTTTGTGTACATCTTCCCAGGAAAAATCACACAACAGCTATCCACAGATTCAAGAACAATCCCCATGCAAATTCCAAAGACGGGGCTGGGAGATGGCTTAGTAGTGACAGTGCTTACTGCACAAGCATGAGGACCTGACTTTGGACCCCCAGTATGCACATAAAAGCCAGGCAGAGGAGTTTGCACTGTAATCCCAGTACTGGGCAGACAGAGGCAGGAGGGTCCCTAGGGCTTGCTGGCTTGCAAGTCTCACTAAATTGGTAAGATCTAAGTTCAAAGACACTGTGTCAAAAAACAATGTGGAGAGCAACTGAGGAGCAATGTCAACCCTGTCCTCCACATGCACACATGTGGACACGCATCCACACACATGCATACAAACATGCATGCATACCACACTCACGTGCAGAAATTCAAATTCAAAATAATTCTAAGACATGCACATAAATAATTAAAAAGCTATCTTGAAATTCATATGGAAGCACAAAATAATCTTGAACAAAAAAAGAGATGCTGGAGGTATCACGGTACCTAATTTCAGTTACAGTTCACAGCCATAGCAACAATAACAGCATGGTACTGGTTTAAAGGCACACATGTAGACCAATGAAATTACATAGAGGATATATAAGTAAACCCATGTAGCTACAGCCACTTGATCCTCCATAGTGTCCAAAACATATATTGGATAAAATAAAGCAACCTCTTCAACACTGAAATTAGATCCTTATGTCTCTCTTTGTACAAAACTCAACTCAATATTAACCAAAGACTTTGAGACCTGAAAGTTGAATCTACTGGATGGAAAACACTCTAATATTTAGGGGGGAACTTTCTGAAAATGACTATAATAGTTTTAAAAATAAAATAAGAATCAACAAATGGGATTACATCTCTATTAGTTACTTTTTTCATCAGCACAACCAAATATCTGGCCAAAAGCAGCTATGGTAGGTTGAATAAATGCTCCTTAATACATTCAGGAGTTTATTAAAACTTCTTGGATTTCCAGCCACCTGGCTGGAGGAAGTATCACTGGGTGGATCTTAGGGTCCAGCCCTAAAGTGTGGTGGTGGATTTGACATTCCAATCTAAAGCTAGGCAAAGTGCCTGGAGTTCGTGGAGTGTGCTAGTTTTGGGGTGTGGTTTTAAGATTGGATTGTGGTCTCTTTCTCTCTGCCTGGTCCTTTAAGCGGGGACCAAATTTTTCTACCATTATGGAATGTCCCCTGGATCTGTAAGCTTCAATAAATATCCCTTCCTTCAAACCTGTGCCTGGTTTGGAAGTTCATCTCAGCGAACCTGAAGCTGTCTAGTACAGCAGCCTAGGGGAGAAAAGTTGATTTTGGCTCGCAGTCTAGAGGAAGACAGTCTATCATGGTGTGGGCATGGCTCAGGCTGGGCCACTGGCCAGTATGCAGAAAAGGGGATGCTGACTTCTCCTCTTTCTCTTTTTATTTGGTCCAGGACCCTAGCCAATGGTATAGTGCCCTCCTCATTTAGGGTGAGTCTGCCCTCCTCACTTAACACCTCTTTGGACACATTCTCAAAGATACACCCAAAGGTGTGCCCCACTAATGTCCTAGGTAGTTCTTAATCCCATCAGACTGACAGTCAAAATTAACCATCCCAACGGCCAATTCAACAGCTTCTGTCCAGCAAAGGAAGCCAGAGGGTTTGAGAAGACAGCAAATGTGCATCATGTTAGAGTGTCTGTTGCTACCTAGTCACCTGACAGAGTGTTTTTATGGAAAGTCCCCTGGATCTGTAAATATAAATAATATCCCTTCCTCCATAACTGTTATCTGGAAGTTCATCTCAAAAGAACAACCATCCCAACGGCCAATTTAACAGCTTCTGTCCAGCAAAGGAAGCCAGAGGGAGAAGACAGCCTACATCATGTTAGAGTGTCCTTGCTACCTAGTCACCTGACAGAGTGTTTTTATTCCTAAAATATAAAGAACTCAAGTTATCAACAAAAGAATAAGCAGTCCAAGCAATGGGAGGCAGTGTCAGGAGAATTTGTCTCGTGGGATGTCTAGACTGGAGCACATGAAACAAAATAGCATGGGAGACCCTGTCTCAAGCAGTGTAGAGAGAGGACAAACACCCCAAGGTTTTCCTCCGACCTCCACACATACACCATGGCATGTGAGCACCATCCCACACACCAATCATATTCATTCATTCATACACACACACACACACACACACACACACACACAATTAGAAAGAAAGTACAACCAATAATTTTTTTGTAAGTATTTTATGAGAGAGAATGAATTGCTGTGCCAGGGCCTTCAGTTACTGGAATTGAAGTCCAGATATGTGCACCATCTTGTGCACATGTGCGACCTTGGGGCTTGTATCACCTTGTGCGTCTGGCTTCCGTGGGATCTGGAGAGTCAAACATGGGTCTTTAGGCTTCACAGGCAAGCACCTTAACTGCTAAGCCATCTCTCTAGCCTTAAAGACTGAAAATAGAAAATACACTACTAGAAAAGAGGAAGGGGACTAGAATTGGAAGGAGGTAGAGTGGAAAGTAAGAGTGAGCAGGGGGGAGGGCAGGTATGATCAAAGTACAATGCATGCATTACTGGGATGTGGCCATTAATTTGTACAATAATAAGATTGAAGGGTTATGATAAAAACTAAGTAAGCCACTGTGTTGTGAGGAGTGTGGAGGGCGCCAAGTGGAAGGACCTGACAACAGCCTTGAGAGACAGAGGGCAGTGGCTTCGGTCCCATACCTGTAGGAGAGAGTCTGCTGGCAGCACCAGGGATATTAGACATTAAAGTAGACCTTTCTCCATTTGGGCCTCTGATGAGACACCAGCCCAGGCTGACAACCGGCTTACCGCCTGAAGACATCCTAAAATACTGAATCCAGTTAAGCCTTGTCTGGACTTTCAACTTACTGAAAGCTGTAAGATGATAACTACACACCGAGTTGAAGCTTCTGAGACTGTGGTTATGTCGCAATGGAAAACGAATGCAATTGTGGAATATGTGACAGGCATAGAGAAAATTGTGTTTGCTAGAGTTCATTCAAGGAGAGTCACAAGGGTGGGTTGGAATAAACACTGTCATGAGTTACTTAGGTTTTGGGAGCTGACTCTCCAGAAGTAAGTTCATTTATTGTCTTCTCCAGTGGCCAGAGGACTTGTGCTTTTACTAAGTGATGTGTGTAACTGTGTGTGAAGTCAGACCTCAACTATTCAGAACCATAGAGACGAGCTTGCAGAGTGCCAGCCAGCCACAGGCCTTTCCTGCCTTCCCTGCGCAGCACTCGATGCTAGGCAAACATGCAAAAGAAATACCTGAAGCACAGTATGCTGGAGGGTGGCACATTATTAGTGGACCTGGGACATCTGCATGATTTGGTTTGGTTTTATATCTACCACTAAAAACATAGCACACACCCTAACCACCTAAGGTTGACAAGAAAGGACTGGCAGGTTTGCAGCAGGATCCCACTTGCCAGTGAGCTAAGGTGGGTAGAGGAAAGCCAACACCTTCCAAGGAAGACCTCCAGTCTATTTCCAGATTAGATCTCTGCCCACGTCCTGTTGATGATGTTTCTCCAACAGGGGACCTTTACCTAGGCAGTAACTTTTTCTACTGGAAGGTTTGAAAAGGTGCTAAGCAATTTCTGATATATATGTGTGTGTGCATATGTGCATGTGTACGTGTATGTGTGTGTGTATGTGTATGTACGTATGTAGATATGGCCTATCTGCAAGGTATAGGGCTGATTGATTTTCTTGAAGTACAGTTTTTCCCCCTAGTACTAATGACACACAGATTTAAGTAACTGCTCTCTTTTAGCCTGCTATGAGATGGATGAAAGTCCTTACGTCAAGCTTTGGCTCCTAGGGCCGTAGCACTGGAGGTGCCGTGCATCTTTAGAGGGCAGAGCCTGGTAGAGGGTCCTTAGGTCACTGGGAATGCACCTGTGGGACCTGCTTTTCTTTCTCTGCTCTATTTGGAGATGGGATTTTTGCTTTGTCACATCACACTTTCCGCTATTGGCATCCACTGCCCTTGAGTTGATGCAGGTACAACATCGTGGAGCCTCTCAAACTGTGAGCTAAACACACCTGTTCTCTTTATCACCGAATTGCTTGCAGGGCATGGTGGCACACACCTCTAATCCCAGCCCTCGGGAGGTAGCAGAAGTATCACCAGCTGGAGGCCAGCCTGAGCAACACAGTAAGATGCCACGTCAGAATGAGGTGGAAAGGAACTTGGGATGAATCAGAGTGGTGGAGTGCATGCACAACATGTACATGACCCTGGGGTCCCACTCCAGTATCACAAACGTAAGGCAATTATTATTATCTAGGTAACCCCCTGCAGTAATGTGAAGTTGACTGACAGCATATACCTAGAGTGAGGTAGACTAAGGTTACAGCACAGGCACATAGCTCTTTCCACAGACCTGAAATCCAATCCTCATTCCATCTGTTTGCATTATTTTAAGTCAAATGGCAGCAGCAATGCATCCTTTTTGGCAATATAATTTAATCAAAACCCACGCAGTAAGAGAAAGCCACCATTTATAAAAGAATTCCCTGGCCATGAGTCCCACTGCCATATCAGAGGCACACACTATTGAACTTAGCACTACATAGTCAGGAAGTATTATTTCTAGAATTGGAGTCACTGTCGTTTAACAATTCTTTTTTTTTTTTTTTTTTACATTCCTGATGGTGCCTCCGGTAGCCTCCTCCCTGTCTTCCCCACTCCGAAAGGACCGTCCTCATTGGGGAATGTGGGTTGTGCATTATGGGGGTAGCCAACAGTTATGGGGGAGAGGCAAAGTCTCTGTGCACAATCACCCAACTTGTGGCTCTTCTGCCCTTCTCCTGCAAATTTCCCCATGCCACGTTGGGTTCATTTTAGTTCTACTTCATTGATAAGGTCTTGGGAGCCTCTGTGTCTCTGGGTATCTGGCTTAGTAGGAGTTGAATGTTCTCTGTGTTTATCTCCTTCAGCCTTGTTCGGGCATCAAGTTCACCAAGAAAGCTGCACTCTTGCCCGTTTCCCCCGTTACTCTATGGTTTCAGCTGGGGCCCTGGTGAGGTGCAATAGGCTGATCCTCCCTTCAGGTTCGTCCATCTGAAAAAAATAAGCAAATTCTCCAACAGAGAGAGAAGTTAGTACCAGATAGATGTGATGGCCATTGTTATTTTAGAGAGAATTTTGTATGCATAGGCCCTCTCCTAGCCCACATTTGGTGGGAACTTGATGTTGGACAATGGGCTCATTTTTGGTACATGGTTTTGACTTGTTTTCCAGTTCTAGCTATGAGTTCCATTCCACTGAGCAGATCCGTTAGCCAAATCAAGAGCAGTTGGTTACTCACCATGGCTGTGTGCTACTATTGTACTTGTTTGAGCATCATGTCAGGTGTTTACTGCTGAGTAGCTTAGACTGCGAGTTGTTTGGACAGATGTCGGTCATTTTCCCCCAGTCGCTCGTGTAGCACCCCTGGCACTAGACAAGCTGTCTGTCTGGGAACTGACCCTTTTCCAGATTCTGGCCAGGTAACTCGATGTTTTGCCTCAACAGCATATGCTGTCTTCGGCAGTAGGATCTTACCATTGACCTTTGGTGGGTCATCAAGAACTCTGACAGACAATTCTTAACTTCCTGATTATTAAACAAAATGTTTCACTACTATTACTAATTAATATACATCTACTTCATTCTACTTGATGGTTGTAAAGTAGTCCACTGTGATGCCTAGTGTTCACTTGTCAACTCAACGGGATTTAGAATCACCTAAGCAATGGCTACACACATGTGGTGTCAGTGAGGGCATTTCCAGAAGGCCTAACTGTGGAAGGAAACCTGAATGTACGTGGGATCAGTCCATGGGCTTGGGTCTCAAACTTCATTTAAAAACAATGTGTGTGGAGTGGACGGGGGATGGGGAGAAAAAAGAAATTCAGCCCATCACCAGAATTTATCTATCTTTGCTTCCTGACTGGATAGGCAATTGTGCTCAGCTGCCTCACATTCCTGGCACCATGCCTTCCCCACCTTCACTAACTGTACACCCTTAAACCATGGGCCACCATCAACCCTTCCTTCCTTCAGTTGCTTTTGTCAGGCATTTATCACAGCAACAGGAAAAGTAATCAATGCATTCACCTTAGGAATGGATCAATATGGGCTAGTGAGATGGCTCAGCAGGTAAGGTGCTTGCCTGAAAAGCCTAACAACCTGGGTTCAATTCCCCAGTACCCACATAAATCCAGATGCAAAAAGTGGCACATGCATCTGGAATTTGTATGCAGCAACTAGAGGCCTCTGTCTGTCTCTCTTCTATCTCTTTTTTGCTTGCAAAGAAAGAAAAAATATTTGTTTAAGGAATGGATCAGTATTTACTCAACAATTCCTCTTTTCTTTCCTGATTTTTCCTTGAACAGAATTAGAGAATCTTTACATAATTGAATACACATATTAAAACACAATAATGTCCTTACTATAGAATCCTTACTTGAACTCCTAGCTCAACAGGGCACACATTTTTTTAATTTTCTTAATTAACTAATTAATTTATTCATTCATTTATTTATTTTTTCTAGATAGGGTTTTGTTCTAGCCCAGGCTGACCTGGAATTCACTATGTAGTCTCACAGTGGCTTTGAACTCACAGCAATCCTCCTACCTCTGCTTCCCAAGTGCTGGGATTAAAAGTGTATCCACCATGCCCAGCACTAGTTTTTATTTTTTAATGTTTTTATTTATTTATTTGAAACACAGAAATAGAGAGAAATAGAAAGAATAGTGCGCCAGGGCCTCTGGCCACTGCAAACAAACTCCAGACACATGTGCCCCCTTGTGCATCTGGTTTATGTAGGTCTTGGGGAATAGAGCCTGGATCCTTTGGCTTTGCAGGAAAGTGCCTTAACTGCTAAGCCATCCTTCTAGCCCATGGCACGCATATTTTAAATGCTATCAAGGAACTGCCCAGTGGCCCTTCATAAAGATGGTACCAATAAACATTCAATCCTTAGGCACAAGGGAATGCACTTTCCTACTCACTTGACTGCACTGGATATTGTCAGTTCTTTTCAGTTTGAGTGAAAAAATGAAGCCATCAAGTTGGATTCTTCATTTTTGTCCTTCTCTCTCTCTCTCTCTCTCTCTCTCTTTTGAGAGAAAGAGAGAGCGAGAGAGAGAGAGGCAGAGAGAGAATGGGCATGCCAGTGCCCTCTCAGCTGATGTGAATGAACTCCAGACATGTGCACCCCCTTGTGGTACATGTGCGACATTGCATGTTTGTGTCACTTTTGCGTCTGGGTAAATGTGGGACCTGGAGTTTTGGTTTTTGTTTGTTTGTTTGTTTTTTTTTTTTTTCAAGGTAGGGTCTCATTGTAGCTTCAGGCTGACCTGGAATTAACTATGTTTTTCAGGGTGGCCTTGAACTTTCAGTGATCCTCCTACCTCTGCATCCCGAGTGCTGGGATTGAAGGTGTGCACCACCACACTGGGCTAAGGACCTGGAGTTTAGAATGGCCGTTCTTGGGCTTTGCAGGCAGGCACCTTAACCAGTAAGCCATCTCTACAGCCTGGCCTTTTCTTCAATGCTTCAAGTGGGCAATGAATTTTCTGTCCCTCTTCTCTAAATAGAGAAGATCTTATGTCATTCACACGTGTAAATTGATACTAGATATTCTAATATGAATCATTTTTATATTCTGGAGGATAAAATTTGATTGCAATAGTCTTTTTATCTGCTATTGGATTGTATTAGACAACCTTTTGTTTACAATGTAGAAATGAGTGACTTAACAATTTATTAAAGTTGTTCCGTCTTGTTCTGTTATAAATTATATAAAGTCAAGAAAATGAAGTGGATATATTTTACTTTTTTTTCAGTTCTCTAAAACACATTTTGCAATGTGGGGATTTTGTATTCCTAAGAATTTTGTTTTCAACTTGCTAGATGAACTTGCTGACCTGTGCATCTTTAGTTAGGGCTGAGGACTTAAAGACAAAGTTGTCACCTTCCAGTTACAGATAAAGGTTGTTAAAACTATAAAATTCAATTGACTCTTTAGACATCCCACACGAGACCATACTCCATCAACACGTGATACATACTCCCCTTCCAGCTGAGAGCATTATCCTGCATGAAGAAGACAGTTCATACAATGCTCCTTGTGGGTGAGAACTGAAAGGCACAGAGAGAAGTAGCTGAACCAGCTGGCCACAAAGCCTGGTGAGGTTAGCCATCTTTAGTCTCAAAGATATCATAATGGTCCGTTCAGGTGGGTGAGACAGTTTAACTTCTCAGGTTTGATGCAGGACTTTGAATTAGGACCTCGCTTGTCAAGCACAAGGCAAAAGTAATCTCCCAGGGGATTAACAAATAAAGGCAATGGTTTACTTTGTAAACAGGCTGACTTTAGCATGAGGTCTGGGACAATAAAAGTTGATCTCCTAGACTTAGAACAGCTGTTTTTTTCTTCATTTGATCTGAATGCATTTACTTCTTCATAGAAGGAAAGGTAGTAGATAGTGGCTTTATTTAACTTAGTGGCTAGAAATTAATGCCACGTGTGTGAATTCAATTGCAATCAGAATTCTATGGTCTCAACTAATCTGGATATAAATAAAATAAAATAAAATAAAATAAAATAAAATAAAATAAAATAAAATAATTTTGTAAAGGCACAGCCAATCCATTGTGCCAGACCTCATCCTTTGAGAAGGCTGGCGTTTTTAGTCAGCTTCCATATGGATCTGCAATGCCTTCTCTTCATTTTGGCAAGTTAGCATCTTAAGAAGAGAAGTGGGGAAGTATTGCTGAACCCAGGCATTTCAGAAACAACCAGTGAATGAATCAACTGTCGACCAGCCGGAATTTCAGGGTTGGCATGAGCTCTCATTATATCACACATGAAACAGCTATTTGCTTTACTTTCACAGACCATTCCATGCATTCTTTCCACATTTTGGCATAATTCACTGGTTCTCGTGTAAGGTGAGCATTATATTTCGCTTTAATGCAATAACGCCGGGAACAATTGTTTTCAAGATGGCTGGATTAAAATCAGCACACGAAGGCTAGGGTTCCAAGATGCCAGACATTTGTGGAACAGGAGCATATCTCAGATGGATTTAATTGAGGTAGGTGGTTGAGGTCACATGGGTAGAAATAGATGGCCTGTGATCAGAATCCCTGCATAATAGTTACAGGCAAATATGTGGCCAGTGGACTTTCACTGGAAATCACACAACACATGCACTAGTTAGTGTAGCGAGCATAATAAATACTTGTGTGTCAAATGCCTCTAGTTGTTCACAGGTTCTATTGTCCCTTATTTACAGTGTTTTTTTAAATTTAAATTTGTTATTTGACAATGTCATACATATATTTACCTGTATAATAATTTGAACATTAAGTGCAACTTTTGCTAAGAGTAGGTATTGTGTGCTACCAAAATATTCAATTTTTCCAATCTGCATTGAAGTTTGGGATGGCTATATAGGCTATATGAATCTGAGATGACAGGTAGATGAGAGATTTCTGGGGAAGATTCTTTTAAATTTAAAATATTTATATATTTATTTATATTTATTTCTGAGGAAGAGAGAGAGAGAATGGGCACTCCAGGGTCTCTAGCCACTGCAAACAAACTCCAGACATATGCACCACTGTGTACATCTGGCTTATGTGAGTACTGGTGAATTGAATCTGGGTCCTTAGGTTTTGCAGGCAAGCACCTTAACTGCTAAACCATTTCTTCAGCCCAAGATTTTAGTTTTCTTTTACATTTTGCTTTGTTTTGCTTTCTACTCTTCTGTTTTCCTGCCTGGAACACAGTTATTGATGCTGGTGTTGGAGGATCCCTCTTTTATTTCATGAGGTAGGACACAGAGTCCATGTGCTGAAGCTGGGGAACTGGGAAAACAGCTGATGTGTCTGGGACAATGTCTATACAGGGCCACTTGTGCCAGGCTAGCTAGGTTACAATCATTTGTTGCTGAGTGGAATCAAGATCGACATTTCCCTGACTAGTTTTCTTATTTTATCACTTTTGGGGAGAATGGTTCTGTTCATTCCAAGAACTCAGATAGACAGCTCTGACATTCTTATAATGATCTCAGAGTCTCTGTTGGAGCTAATGGCCGCCATCTGTGTGCACAGGGCCATCTGAGACAGAGGCTCAGTGCAGATCTTTGTGCTCAGTGGAAAAGCAGGATCCAGTACAAGGTGCTCCTGGGTCTCCAGGTACAGTATTTTGTGTTTTGACCATGGAGTTTCCAGAGACATCGGAGCATCACCCTTTGTGTGCTTTAACAACTTCTCTTTCCCAAAAGAGACTCACAGGGTCAAGAATGCCAGCTGGGGGGGGAGGTAGTGTATGAGTTACTCTCTTGTGGCTGTGAACAAAATACCTGACAGAAGCGACTTAAAAGAGGAAGGATTTGTTTTGGCTCACGGTTGTAGGGGATTTAAGTCTTCCATGTAGGGAAGGCATGGTGGCAGGAGTGTGAGGTGGTTGGTCACTTCCACACAGGAGTATGAAAGAGAGCTAGATTAGCACCATTGTTGGATTGGTTACATTTTCAAAGGCTCACCCTTCATCACCAACTCCCTTCATCCAGACCCCAACTTCTCAAGCTCTACAACCTTCCAAAACAGCTCCATCAGCTGGTGACCAAGTGTGTGACCAAGAGTTCAAACATGGGAGCATGTGGACACTTCTCCCATTCAAACCATAAGGGTATATTTAAGCTTCTCAGAGTCACATGACATCAAGCCAGTAGAGCAGGACACCAGCTCTGTGCAGACAAGAGGGAGGCTCATCTCTTCTATCCATGCCACACCCTGACTCTGCTGAAGTTTCAGTTTCCCTTGCTTCTTGATGACAGCCAAGCTCACTGTCAGCTCACTAAGGAATCTTGTTCCTGACATGGAGATCCAAACAATCCCTCATTGATGTAACTCAGACCATAATGGATGACGAGAGTAGGGGTTGATATTTTAAGGCCACATTTCTGTTGGCATTCATCTCTGTATGGGTTAATTTGTTTCTTGCTTCTCAAATGATTTTCTTCTATCTTTTTAAAAACTATTCAAAACAATAAGCGTTCATATTTATGAGGTATAATGTGATAATTTGATATATGAATACATTGGGTAATCATCAAATCTGCCTAATTACCATTTCCAGCTCTTTAAAAGTTCATCATTTCTAATTGCAAAAGTAGCAAAAAGTGGCAGTGGGGAGAAGGTGCTGTGGGCAAAAGTCTTGCTGTGCAGACATGAAGTGAGTTCAGATTCTCAGAATCCACCTGAAGCTGGACATGACAGCTCACACCTGTAATCCCAGCACACCTACAGCAGTGACATGGGAGGTGAAGACGGGAGAATCTCTGGAATGTGGGCCAGCTTGCCTGAAAAAACACAGTGGTGAACAAGAGATCCTGCCTCCAAAGAGGCAGAAGGTAGTGACCATCTGTTGAGGTTGAACCTTTGATCTTCACCCACATGCCATGGCATGTGCACACCTACACCCCCCCCCACACACACACACAAGATAAAAGAAAGTAAAAAACAAAACAAAACATTGAAACTCCCCAAACCTTCCTGAGAATCTAAGTCACCTCCTCTTCTTAATAACTCAGTTTACACCCTGGAGGATCTCTCCCTCTCTCTCTCTCTCTCTGCTACCATTTCAATTCTATTTGTGTCTATCATAGTTGTTGGTCAGGTCTATCGACAGAGATGAGGAGAAAAGGAAGCCACACAAAAAGTCAAATAGCCCACAGAATCTAGGGTTGGGTCAGGATTTACAGGAAGCCCTGCTAGTAAATAGCTCTGATTCATGATCCTCTGCACCCTTCAGTTCCTCCATTCCCATGGAGAATTAAAAACTGTTTACAAAAACAAATTTGAGGGACAGGAGGAATGTTGACAACATTAGTCATGGATGTGTTTTAACCATATGGCTTTAATAGAACTACTGTGACAAAAGTCACCAAATACTTTATCATAGAAAAAAAAAAACCTGCACCAACTAAAAACAGTTTTGTTTTGATTCATTGTGTTAAAATATTTAGAGAAAGGGAAAAAATGTTGGAGCCCGCTATGACTTAAATACCCTCATCAAGACTCAGGCTGAAATTCAATCCCTATTGTGAGGTATGAAGAGGGTGGGGACAGTTGGACTGACTGTGGTGTAGGTGGGACCTTGGGGAGATGAGAAAGGTTAAATGGGGCCATAATAGTGGGGCCCTAATTCCAAGGGGCTGTGGATTTATAAGAAGAAGAGAGACCTGAGCCAGGATTCCCTGAGCACTGGGGACGCTGCAGAGTATCTGCGGCGGAGTATCCCCCAGTAGGAACAACTTCCTCAGAAGTGGCTGCACAGCCAGAAATTCGCACCACTCATGAGTGTGAGCAGAGTAAACCTTTATTCCTTGTATGTGGGTGTGCATTCATGTTGGTTTGTGCGCAGGTGCAGTGGTGCGTATGGACCCTGGAGAACAACTTCAGCTGTCACCTTCAGAAAATCCATCCACTGCTTTTTGTTTGTTTTTTGCTTTCTGGTGTGTGTGTGTGTGTGTGTATGTGTGCATGTAAGTGCATGGAGTAGGAAGGCATGGTGGCAGGAGTGTGAGGTGGTTGGTCACTTCCACACAGGAGTATGAAAGAGAGCTAGATTAGCACCATTGTTGGATTGGTTACGTTTTCAAAGGCTCACCCTTCATCACCAGCTCCCTTCATCCAGACCCCAACTTCTCAAGCTCTACAACCTTCCAAAACAGCTCCATCAGCTGGTGACCAAGTGTGTGACCAAGAGTTCAAACATGGGAGTGTGTGGGCACTTCTCCCATTCAAACCATAAGGGTATATTTAAGCTTCTCAGAGTCACATGACATCAAGCCAGTAGAGCAGGACACCAGCTCTGTGCAGACAAGAGGGAGGCTCATGTCTTCTATCCATGCCACACCCTGACTCTGCTGAAGTTTCAGTTTCCCTTGCTTCTTGATGACAGCCAAGCTCACTGTCAGCTCACTAAGGAATCTTGTTCCTGACATGGAGATCCAAACAATCCCTCATTGATGTAACTCAGACCATAATGGATGACGAGAGTAGGTGTTGATATTTTAAGGCCACATTTCTATTGGCATTCATCTCTGTATGGGTTAATTTGTTTCTTGCTTCTCAAATGATTTTCTTCTATCTTTTTAAAAACTATTCAAAACAATAAGCGTTCATATTTATGAGGTATAATGTGATAATTTGATATATGAATACATTGGGTAATCATCAAATCTGCCTAATTACCATTTCCAGCTCTTTAAAAGTTCATCATTTCTAATTGCAAAAGTAGCAAAAAGTGGGAGTGGGGAGAAGGTGCTGTGGGCAAAAGTCTTGCTGTGCAGACATGAAGTGAGTTCAGATTCTCAGAATCCACCTGAAGCTGGACATGACAGCTCACGCCTGTAATCCCAGCACACTTACAGCAGTGACATGGGAGGTGAAGACGGGAGAATCTCTGGAATGTGGGCCAGCTTGCCTGAAAAAACACAGTGGTGAACAAGAGATCCTGCCTCCAAGGAGGCAGAAGGTAGTGACCATCTGTTGAGGTTGAACCTTTGATCTTCACCCACATGCCATGGCATGTGCACACCTACACCCCCACACACACAAGATAAAAGAAAGTAAAAACAAAACAAAACATTGAAACTCCCCAAACCTTCCTGAGAATCTAAGTCACCTCCTCTTCTTAATAACTCAGTTTACACCCTGGAGGATCTCTCCCTCTCTCTCTCTCTCTGCTACCATTTCAATTCTATTTGTGTCTATCATAGTTGTTGGTCAGGTCTATCGACAGAGATGAGGAGAAAAGGAAGCCACACAAAAGTCAAATAGCCCACAGAATCTAGGGTTGGGTCAGGATTTACAGGAAGCCCTGCTAGTAAATAGCTCTGATTCATGATCCTCTGCACCTTCAGTTCCTCCATTCCCATGGAGAATTAAAACTGTTTACAAAAACAAATTTGAGGGACAGGAGGAATGTTGACAACATTAGTCATGGATGTGTTTTAACCATATGGCTTTAATAGAACTACTGTGACAAAAGTCACCAAATACTTTTATCATAGAAAAAAACCTGCACCAACTAAAAACAGTTTTGTTTTGATTCATTGTGTTAAAATATTTAGAGAAAGGGAAAAAATGTTGGAGCCCGCTATGACTTAAATACCCTCATCAAGACTCAGGCTGAAATTCAATCCCTATTGTGAGGTATGAAGAGGGTGGGGACAGTTGGACTGACTGTGGTGTAGGTGGGACCTTGGGGAGATGAGAAAGGTTAAGTGGGGCCATAATAGTGGGGCCCTAATTCCAAGGGGCTGTGGATTTATAAGAAGAAGAGAGACCTGAGCCAGGATTCCCTGAGCACTGGGGACGCTGCAGAGTATCTGCGGTGGAGTATCCCCCAGTAGGAACAACTTCCTCAGAAGTGGCTGCACAGCCAGAAATTCGCACCACTCATGAGTGTGAGCAGAGTAAACCTTTATTCCTTGTATGTGGGTGTGCATTCATGTTGGTTTGTGCGCAGGTGCAGTGGTGCGTATGGACCCTGGAGAACAACTTCAGCTGTCACCTTCAGAAAATCCATCCACTGCTTTTTGTTTGTTTTTTGCTTTCTGGTGTGTGTGTGTGTGTGTGTGTATGTGTGCATGTAAGTGCATGGAGTAGTGTTTGTGTTTGTGTGTACAGTATTTGGACATGATGTAGTGTATGCACACATGTGGACAGATGCATGTGCCTTGTGCATCTGCGTGGAGGCCAGAGGAGAATGTCAGGTGTTCTCTTGTTGCTCATCTACTTCATCAAGATAGAGTCTTACTCAGCCCAAAGCTGCCATTTTCAGCTTTTTTCCCTTTTTTAAAAGATTTATTTTTATTTATTTATTAGAGACAGAGAGAGAAAGAGAGAGAGAGAGAGAATGGGTGCACCAGGGCTTCTAGCCACTGCAAACAAACTCCAGATACATGCGCCACCATGTGCATCTGGCTTACGTGGGACCTGGAGAATCAAACCTGGATCCTTAGGCTTTGTAGGCAGATGCCTTAACTGCTAAGCCATCTCTCCATCCCTTTTTTTTCCCTTTTTGATCAACAAACTCTAGTGATTCTCCGGTCTATACCCACTAAAGGACTGGGGTTAAAAACATGTGGGGGACACAGCCAGGTATTTATGTGGGTGCTGGAGAATTGAACTCTGGTGATCTCATTCCCTCATGCTTGTGCATGTGACTACTATCTCCCCAGCTCTACCCACCTAGTTTTGAGATAGAGTATCATTGGCCTAGAACTTGCCAAGTAGGTTAAAATGGCCATCCAGGGAATTCCAGTGACGTGTCTATCTCTACCTTCACACCTGGGATTATGTATGAATTATGGGGATCAAATTTATGCTATTTTTTAAAAAGTAGTCTTGAAAATTATTTGTAAGCAGAGGGAGACAGACAGAGAGAGTGTGGGCATGCCAGGGCTCCTAACCCCTGCAAGGAACTCCATATGTAAGAGCTACTTTGTGATTCTGGCTTTACATGGGTCCTGGGGTTTTTCAGGCAAGCACCTTAATTGCTGAGCCATTTCTCTAGCCCAACTTCTGCTCTTAAGGCAAGTACTTTACCATCTGAGTTATCTACCCAGCCCACTTTTATTCTTTATCAATTATCCAGTCTATGACATTCAGTTAAGCAACATGAAACAAATTGAGGACCAGTAAGCATTTCTGGCTGAAGTCAAGAACTTCAGGTGGAGAAGCAATGAGGAAATAAAGTCACACCATCCATTCAGGTGAGGCTCCTGGAAGATGAGGGAAAGGTGATGTCAGAGGTGCAAAGGCGGAGCATCAACAAAGCAGGGAAAGCCCAGGAGTGGAGCACTTGAGATGCGGCAGGTCTACAGTACTAGGAGTCAGCCTACTGGCTATTCAGCTTGTAGAGAAGAGAGTAGGGGCAGCAAGTTCAGGGTTCAGAGAGGACAGAAAAAGGGAGAATGAAGGCTCTGCAAAGTCAACATGGCTGAAGGCTGGAGCAGAGCCAACATGTGAGACCAACTCACAGAAACAGACATGTTTGCACCAACTAGGAGCCAACAGAGAGCACATGTTTATGCACTGAGAGATGGAAGGTCTCTATTGCAGCATTCAGCTCCACCTTTGTGGCACAAGAGCAGCCACAGGCAACGGCAGGACTGTGTGCTAATAAAATTTTATTTAGGGAACTGAGATTTAAATGTCACATAACTTTCATATGTCACAGAACAATCTTTTTCCCCTCAACTCTTTAAAAATGTAAAACCTATTCTTAGCTCACAGGCTGCACAAACCCAGGCAGTGAGCCAGGACCAGAGTTTGCCAATTCCTATATTAAACAAATAAAAACAGGAGTGGGGTGGAAGAGGGAGGAGGAGCGGGGTGAAGGCAGGTCTTAAGGTTTCTGATAAAAGCTAAGAATTCAGCAGTACCCCCATCCCACACCCAATGGCCTTTTCCAAGCCCAGACAGAATTAAGTACATGAAGGACATCAGGGTTATGTAGTAATACATCTTAGTGGTGGAATATCATAGCATTTTTTTTTAAAAAGCAGAAATATCCTTCTCAATTTCATAAGTATAAAATAGAATGCAAAATTTTATTTGTGTTTTAAAAAGTCATGCTAAAATTATATATATGGCTGTTCTCCTTTCCTGTTAACTTTTGGACACCTGAGATTATGCATAACCATTAGGTTATGTCATCTTTCTAGTAACCACTACAGACTGGGACTGGGCTGTGGTTTGGACACATTTGCCAAAATGTTATGAGTTTAAATCTTAGTCTTCGAATTCATATTTTAGCAGCATTTACAGGTAGGGCTTTAGGAGACAATTAGGGTTTGATAAGGTTGTGAGGGTGGGATCCTTGTGATTTGACTCATGGCACTATAAGAGCCACACACCGTCTCCCTAGACAGTTCCCTCTGCCCTGTAATGATGCAGCACCAGACTACCACTGCATGCCAGGCAGATGCCAGTGGCCTGTTCTTAGGTTCCCGGCCTCCTGGACCACAGGTCAAATAACCTCCTCTTCATTATAAATGACACGGTCTACACCATGCAGTTATAGCAACAGGAAATAGACTGACACAGGCTGCAACCCTGTGGGTCTCCCAGGAGAATTCTTTTAAAGTCTTAGGCTATCCTCTTTGAAATCCATACGTTCATGTGATGACATTAGATCTACATGGAGAATTACTTTATTAGGAAGCTTTGTTCTTTCCTTAGGAGCCAACATGCATTAAGTTGCAGACTTCCCCAGCAATCACTGAGTCTTGGCACAACTATTTTTATTATTTATTTATTTATTTATTTGACAGAGAGAGAGGGAGAGCAAATAGGCACTCCAGGGCCTCTAGCCATTGCAAATGAACTCCAGATGCATGTGCCACCTTGTGCATCTACCTTATGTGGGTTCTGGAGAACCAAAGCTGGGTCCTTAGGCTTTACAGGCAAGTGCCTTAACCATTGAGCAATCTTGCCAGCACCCGTGTTACTATTATGTACACTTGGTATGAAACAGTCATTAGACTGTCATTCATCTGGTTCTTGCTTTGAAATAATAACAAACAAACAAACAGGAGACAAAGGCATTGTGTGGTCATCATGTAACAGGGACACGAGGTTCAAGAGATGGGGGTGACTGTCAATCAAGTGCAAGCACATGCTTCTGGTAGGAGGGGCAAAGAGGAAGTGAGTTGTTGAAGAAAATGGTTTAGATTCCCCATTTGGGTCACACATGCTTGGCTGACACAATGTTTACCTCATGGTTCTGGCCTCAGGTCTCCTACTAGTGCCCCTCTCTCCAAGCTTGTTCTGGACAGAATTCTGGGTCAAGTGGGACAAGCATCTGTGTGAGGATTCAGTGGACCCAGCCTGCCTAGGTTCAGCACACCGAGGTCAAGACAGGCCAGCGCGTCTCCTCCTTCCCTCATCATGTGGATGAACAATAATAGCACATATGGTCACTGAAATCTGCTGCCTTCAAAGTGCTGGCTGTCTGGCTTGATCTGGGCTGGGATTTTGAAAATTGGCACTTGGGCCACTGCTTTTCCACTGCTGAAGTGTCAGAGCATTGAAGATCGACTCATAATCCTTTCTTGGCCCAGGACTCCTGGAGTTATTGCAAGCTGTAATTGCAGAATGGACTTGCAGGTTGTGCATATGGCTGCAACATTTCTTTTATAAGCTTGTATAGAATGTCAGGAAAATTTTATTTTGCATTTTATGAGCAACGTAAAGAATGCTTTGTAAATAGCTTGAAGCTGAAAAAAAAAAACCCAACTGAAAACACACCACACACACACACACACACACCACTGAAAGAAGCCTTATTTTTGTTAATCACAAACATAAGGTATCTAGTGATCAAGCAATTTCCTGGCAAGAAATACAGCAAGACAAGTCTGGAAAGGTTTTAAAAATGTTGACTAGCTCATGAACCACAGCCCATACGAAACCTTTGCAGAAGGCTAGGTGTAGAGCCGTTTCCCATGATCTCTGGGACGGCTTTGTGCTGCCATGAGACCTGGGAACAAAACAGCCATAGAGTAATTTGAGTCTAAACTGAAAATGGAAACATATGTTGGAGAGGTTTCTGGAAAGCAACTGAACATTTGATCAATGTTAATAACGACTCCTAGGATATGAAACTTCTCTAGCGGCTGCCCTTGAGTGAGGTGAGGTGACTGTGGACTTGGCTCATGGCCAATCACAAGAGATGCCCACAGTAAGCAGCTGTGTCTGGAGGCTCCGGGCATGAGGGTGTGCCTTCAGTAAGTTCCATCACACTGCTTTCACTGTCAGAATAGCAAGACCTGGGATGATGTTGTCAGTGCCAGCATTTCAATTACACACAAACATACACACCCCCTACCAAAAAAGCATCTAATAAGCTATCATGTTAAAATAACAAATGAGCAATTCCCAGGAACCATGGAAGGAGAAATGGAAGGGAGCTGAGAGGTTACGTCAGGCTCCTTCCACAGAGGAAGTCTCTGCACACAGCATCATTCTCCTCTCTCGGCATTAAATACTTCCAGGAGCAGGAGACTGGCTACCCAAGAAGCTCTTCCCTTGGTGAGATCTGTTGTTACCATGTCTTTTTTCTCTTCTTTCCTTCTTTCTCTCACTTCATTCTTCCCTCTCTATTACTTCTACCATTTCTTTGGTTTGTACTTTGAAACCTCTTGAAGCAAGCCAGACTCCTAATCCACAGGACAGCTTCCTGGCTCTTTAAGGCATTAGAGGAGATGGCTAAAGAAAGTCCACATAAGGCTGGGGAGATGGCTTAGTGGTTAAGACATTTGCCTGCGAAGCCAAAGGACCCACGTAAGCCAAATGCACAAGGGGGACCATGTGTCTGGAGTTCATTTGCAGTGGCTGAAGGCCCTGGCATGCCCATTCTCTCTTTCTGTCTATCTGTCTCTTTCTCTCTCTCTCTCGAATAAAATAATACAATAAATAAATAAATAAAATATTAAAAAAGAAAGTCCATATATAAGAGATTACAATAACTGGCCACCAGCAAATAGCAATTTGTCTCTTTCTTTGCAGTGTTCACACCTCTTACTTTGTGGGATGAGTCTATACACTGGGATGAGGCTATAGAATACTTTGTGGTTTGGGTTAGAGACCGCACATCTTTACTGCCCCATCTTGGCTGAGCCACCCAAATGTTTCCTGAAACGTGATAAAGCACCATAGACCAGGTGACTTAAATAAAGAAAGTTAAAAAAACAAACACAAAACAGCCGGGTGTGGAGGCACACGCCTTTAATCTCAGCACTTGGGAGGCAGAGGTAGGATGATCGCAGTGAGTTCAAGGCCACCCTGAGACTACATAGTGAATTCCAGGTCAGCCTGGGCCAGAGTGAGACCTTACTTTGAAAAACCAACCAACCAACCAACCAACCAACCAGCCAGAAAATAGGCCCAGATATGGAGATAAGGTGATACACACCTGTCGTCCCAGCACTTGGGTGTCTGAAGCTTGAGGATTTCCATGAGTTCAAGGCCAGCTTGGATTATATAGTGAGTTCTAGCTCAACCTGAGTCACAGAATGAAAGCCTGGCTCAAAACAACAATAGCAAAAGCAACAAACAAAACCAAGCCAAACAAAAACCCAAGAAGGTCATATTGTACCACTTCAAGAGGCTGGAAGTCCTAAGAGCATCTTCTGTCTGTGCTGGCTCCTCTCCCTTTCTCTCATGTCTGTGTGTACACATGGCAGGGGTTCTTGTTCTCTAAGGACACCAGTCCCATTCATTTAGGACCCACCTTTCTGACCTATTTAACTTCTCACATCTACAGGAACCCCAAACTCAAACATCATGCTCTGATACATGAGAGGTCAAGGTCAGTATGTGGATTTAGGAAAACATTTTCCAGGCCCTGTAGTCACTACCATCTGTTACCTGGGTGACTTTCAGCTGTCTGTAAACTACAGCCTCAGGTCTGCTTTGGATTTTCAGCCCGATCTTTAGTGAGAGGAAGCGAGTTTCCTCAACAGGTGATTGTAGGAGGGCACTTTGCGACTTAGTCTTTCAGAGGTTGTCTGCAACACTTAGGATCCAAACTCCTATAAGTTATATGGGACATGTGACCCAGTACCTTCATCCACTTGTCAGTTTCACAACTGTCCCTGGCTCTGCATGCTCAGTGCATGACATTTTCAGACCTAACATCACCCACGTTTCCCTTGTGGATGTTCCTCTACCTGCAGTAGCCTCTGTTGTGCCTTACATAGCGTTTCCCCCTACTTCTTGGGCCTCTGCTTCAGTATTGCTCAGACGTTCTAATCAGGCCCGAGACAAAGCCCCTCTCCATCCCAGCTTTTTTGTTTGTTTTCATCACAACCTGTGAAATGCCCTGCAGTTATTTTGTCTTTGTTTGATTTTGTCTTTTCGGCTACAGTACAGATTGGAGACATGCTTATTTCTGTATTTCCTGTATGTAATATAGTGCCCAGAGCATACTAGCTATTCCAACAATGTCAAAGGAGTGGCAGGAGCAATACTAAACACTAATGCTTTGGGCAGTCTCATCTGGCGTCTAACTTTAAGAGGGCTGCCTTGTCTCGTCATCATTTATTGATGTTTTGAATACATGGTTTGTTTCAAGTTCTGGTAAAGATCTTTCCCAGACATAGTTGTTCCTCTAGATAACATAATGATTTCTTTCTAATAAATCTGTTTTTGTCTGAGTAACCCATGACCTCCCAGTAAATAATAGTGATCTCATTCTCACTCTTAGCAAATGGTCTAAGAATGAACTTAGGTTGAAATTTTGGCTAATGATAGAAAAGTTTTCTAGAAAAGTCTTTGTACTTTACAAGGGAATAGCAGGAAGAAACACATTGTTGTTTCTATAAAGCAATAATTGAGGTTGGTTCCAAAGATGGCTGAAAGCAGAAACAGAATGAACGTGTCAAGGTGGAAATGGGGCAAGAAACTGGATCCTTGATTCCTCCATGCTTCCGAGATGCTTAGCTGTACTTGAAATCACTCAAGACTTTCTTACTATGGAAGATCAAGGACTTAGAAATTTCTGAGGCAGCTGGCATATCTTCTATGTAATGTTGCTTATCAGGTTATCATTTTTTTTTAATAACTTTGTATTTGCTTTTTTTAAAAAAAATTATTTGGGGGCTGGAGAGATTGCTTAGTGGTTAAGGCATTTTCCTGCAAAGCCAAAGGATCCCAGTTCGATTCTCCAGGACCCACATAAGCCAGATGCACAAGGGTGTGCATGCATCTGGAGTTCGTTTGCAGTGGCTGGAGGCCCTGGCGCGCCCATTCTCTCTCTCTCTCTCTGTCTCTCTCTGCCTCTTTCTCTCTCTCAAATAAACAAATAAATAAAATATTTAAAAAATCTATAAAATCTTTTTTTTTTTAACTTGAGAGAGAGAGAGAATGGGCATAATAAGGCCTCTAGCCACTGCAAACAAACTGCAGACAGATGTGCCATCTTTTGCATCTGGCTTTATGCGGGTACTGGGAAATTGAACTCATGTCCTTAGACTTTGCAGGCAAGTGCCTTAACCACTGAGCCAGCCTCCAGCTCTCCAGATCATAATTGCTTTTTTTTTTTTTTCTATTACAAACAGGTTAAAGTATATATTTAACAATCTTTTGAGGTAGAGGTATGATTTCTTTTTTTCTTTCTTTTCTTTTCTTTCTTTCTTTCTTTCTTTCTTTCTTTCTTTCTTTCTTTCTTTTTTGAGGTAAGGTCTCACTCTAGCCCAGGCTTACCTGATACTCACTTTGTAGTTCTAGGCTGGCCTCGAACTCCCAGCAATCTTCCTACCTCTATCTCCCAAGTGCTGGGATTAGAGGTATGATTTCTTTCTTCTTTAGTCTGCTAATACCATAAATACCTTTAATATGTTTCCTAATTTGAAACTCCTTGGCTGTTCTAGGAGAAACAAAGCTTGGTGGCCAGGTAGTGCTCATTTTAATACTTAACTCAAATGCTATTGATATTTGAATTGTGATTTTGCATTTATTTTAAAAATAAAGAATACTTATTATTATACTTATTGTGTGTGTGCATGTGTGTAGTAGTATGTGTGGTGTCGTGTGTGTGATGGTCTTTTGCATGTGCTTTATATATCTTTATGTGGAGATGCATGCACCCCGTGCACATGTGCAGAGGGAAAAGGAGAACATGGGGTGTCCTTCCTTCACTGCACACCACGATGGATTGCCCTAAGAAGGAGTTTCTTACTGCTTCAGGAGTAAGAATGCTTATCATTTTCACAAGCCCTTGCAATTCTCCAGTCTCTGGTCCTCACAGTGATACAGAAGAGGAACTAGGTAGTTTTTTATTTTTTTTATTTTTATTTTTTTACTTATTTTTGCTTATTTATTTATTTATTTGAGAGTGACAGGCAGAGAGAGAAAGAGGCAGATAGCTAGAGAGAGAATGGGCACACCATGGCCTCCAACCACTGCAAATGAACTCCAGATGCATGCGCCACCTTGTGCATCTGGGGAATCAAGCCTCAAACCAGGGTCTTTAGGCTTCACAGGCAAGCGCTTAACTGCTAAGCCATCACTCCAGCCCAAGGTAGCTTTTCCATAGGAAGGTAGCCACGGACAGAGGCCCAAGGCAATACCACCTTGCCTGCCCTGGCAGAACTAGAACCTACGTCTGACTAAGCCTCATCAAAGATGGCTGAAAGCAACAACTCCAGTGACTCTGCCTCTTCCTCAGGTTTTTCCTGGCTTAGCACACCTGGGTGGGCTCACCTCACCTGAGTCAGCCTATTGAACAGAATCAACCTCAGAACTGCTGTGAGTGACTTGAGCAACCAGATACAAATTTCCTAAGAAGTAGGATTACTACAAATATTCATTAATACTACAAACATTCCATCATTTAAGTATCGTCTATATTAAACAGCTTCCCCAGTATGCTCCCCCTCAGTAGGCAAAACCATCATTCAGTTGACTGGAATCCATAGTTTTTGTGAGGCTTTTAATGGACTTGCCCTTTGAAGTCTTTTCAGTATTCCAGTAAGTTGTGGCACGTAATAGGTGCTCATTAAACACCAAACCCATCACAATCTATGAATAACATTTTCTCTATTACCCATGAACAAAGTACCCCATCATTTTACAAAGATCATATGTTTCTCTAAAAAACAGGTTTTTTTTTTTTTTTATTTGTGTGTGAGAGAGAACCAGAATGGGTGGTCCAGGGCCTCCTGCTGCTGCAAACAAACTCCAGACGCATGCACCACTTTATGTATCTGGCTTTACCTGCATACTGAGCCATCAGGCTTTGCAAGCAATCACCTTTTACCCTGAGCCTTCTCTCCATTCCCCGCATGTGGTTTTTAAAAGTCACATACGTATGATCATGAAAGACAGGAAAGAAAAGACATGGTGACATGGAAAATATAGTATTCATTGGAATTAAAAAAAGCATTAAGAGGGCTGGAGATATGGCTTAACAGTTAAGGCACTTGCCTGCAAAGCCTTAGGACCCTTGTTCAACTCCTCAGATCCCATGGAAGCCAGAAGCACAAGCCAATGCAGGCACAAGGTCACACATGCACACAGATGGCACATGCATCTGGAGTTTGATTATAGCTGGAGGCCCTGGTGCACCAATTCTCTCTCTCTCTCTCTCTCTCTCTCTCTCTCTCTCTCTCTCACACACACACACACACACACACACACACAAAAGCAAGTTTGTTGGGCTTGCCTCAAAAAAAAAAAAAAAGCATAAAGAGGGCTGGGGAGATAGCTCAGTTAGTAGAGTGCTTACCTTACAAGTATAAGGACCTGAATTCAAATCTCTAGTATTAATGTAAAAATGCTGTAAATGGTCTGTATGCCTGAATCATAGCACTAGGGAGGCAGAGACAGGGCTTGCTGGCTACCCAAGATAGACAACCCGATGAGCTCTACATTCAGTGGGAGATGGTGCCTCAAAAGATAAGATGAAGAACAACTGAGGAAGACACCCAGGACCAACCCCTGACTTCTATGTGCACATACACACACGTGCATGCTCACTCACCCACACGTATACAACCCACACATACAAACATACATATCATGCCACAAAAAAGTGTAAACAGATTGTATTCTTTCATTAAAAATAAACATGGATGTGGCTGGAGAGATGGCTTAGTGGTTAAGGTGCCTGCCTGCCAAGCCTAAGAACCCCCGTTTGATTCCCCAGGTCCCATGTTTAGCCAGACACAAAGTGACACAAGGGCACAATGCTGCACTTGCCCACAAGGGGGCACATGCTTCTGGAATTCTTTCACAGCATCTGAGAGGCCACTGGCGCACACATTCTCTATCTGTCTCTTTCTCTCTCTCTCTCTCTGTCTTTCGCAAAAAACAAAAAAAACCATGGATCAATAATTTCTAAAAAAAATACTGCTATATATTATTTTTTAAGCAAAACAATTAATACAATTAAAACAATTAAAACAATTAATATAGGACCTGACTTCTGTCTTCAGCATCCCTATAAAAAGCCACATAGGGCTGGAGGGATTGCTTAGCGGTTAAGACATTTGCCTGCAAAGCCAAAGGACCCAGGTTCGATTCTCCAGGACCCACGTTAGCCATATGCACAAGGGGACGCACATGTCTGGAGTTCGTTTGTAGTGGCTAGAGGCCCTGGTGCACCCATTCTCTCTCCCTCTCTCTCTTTCTCTACCTCTTTCTCTGTCAAATAAATAAATAAATAAATAAATAAATAAAAATATTTTTTTAAAAACAAGCCATATGAAGTCACATAGACAGGTAACCTTAGCCCCAAGTGGGGAGAGACAGAAAGATCACTGGTGCTCACTGGTCATCAGATCCAGGCTCACTTAGAGATTCTGTATCAGGAAAATAAACTAGAAGGGCTATAGAGGAGCAAACCTGAGATCTTTTCTGTCCTCTGCACACGTATGTATGGGGTACATACATCTGTACACACATGCATGAACCACACACACACAGCATACTACATACACACAGCACACCCTCTCCCCAATTATAAAGAAAGCTTGAACCAAAGGAGTCAAAAAGAGTTACCAGGACAAATACAAACAAAAATAGATGCTTCAATCATGATATCAAGTAAGATGGTATTTAAGGTCAAGCACCACAAAGCATGATAATGGGAATCCAAAATCATGATGAGACACAATTGATGAACTTGCTATTTTTGACACATCTCCAGAAGGTGGGAAATGATATTGCACCAAGTATCAGGTGAATTCATAACATGAAATCTGGGATGCAGAGTAAGTTTCACCAAAATATAAGAACCCTGTGAAAGGCAGACTTGGTGGACAGTAACCTCAGTCCCATTCTGGTAGGTCACTGGTGCTTTTCTGCCCAGTGATAGTATTAAATTTGGGTGATGTCACCTGACTAACCCTGCCAGTAACCCTGAGTGTAAATGTGTTCACTGACAGATGGTAAGATAATAAATAAAGCGTAAACTATCTCTACACAATGAGGCATCAGGCTTGTGTTACAGCTGCTCTGGAACTGGAGGAAATTGCTTTTGAGATTTGTGTTATTAAACTAAAAACATTAGTGAAGGAAGAATTAAGAATGGTTCACATTCAATTAGTGAAAGCTAAGTAAGTCTAAAGAAAAATGAAAGTGGGGGTTAATAAATGTAGACTCTGATACTTGAAAATAGAAATGTAAGATAAATAGTTTTTAAGAAATACTCTTGAAACATCTGGATCTAGAGTAAAAGAGAAAAATATAAACAAGATAAAGAATAATCATCTAAAAAGATGAGCATTCACAACACCATTCGTGGTAGCTCAAAAGCAGAAGCAACCCAAATACTGACCAGGGAATGACTAGATAAGCTGAAGCACAAGAAAGACAGCAGAGGGGCTGAAGAGATGGCTCAACAGTAAAGGCACTTGCTTGCAAACATTGACAGCCCCAGGTTCAATCCTCAGCACCTCCATAAAGCCAGATGCCCAAAGTGGTGCGTGCTTCTGGAGTTTGCAGTGGCAGGAGTGTCCTGGAGTGTAATAAAATTTACAAATAAAAATATTTTGAAAGAAATGCAGTGGAGTAGCCCTCAGCCTCGACAAGGAAGGAGATTTGGACACTTGTTGCAACCCAGATGTCCTTAAGGACATTGTATGGAGTGAAATAAGCTTTTCCTACTTCAGCCTCCCATGCGGATTAAGGGTGCGTGTATCACCATGCCCAGCCCACAATTTCTTTACCCAATTCATCTATTGATGGGCATCTAGAATGGTTCCATTGTTAAATGATGGGAATAGTTCAGCAGTAAACATAGCTGTCCAAGTACCTCTGAGATATGCTGACTGAAAATCCTTTAGGTATATACCCCAGCTCTGGCATAGCTGAATCATATACAAGATTCAGTGTGGTGAGGAATCTCCCACTGACTTCCATATTGGCCATGGAAGTTGACATTCCCACTGTCAGCACACAAGGGGTCTCCTTTCCTCACATCTTTACCAGCACTTGGTGTGGTTTGTTTTCTTGATGACAGCCATCCTGACCAAGGTGAGTTGGCATCTGAAAGCAATTTGAATTTTCATTTCTCTTATGGCTAAGGATATTGCACACTGTTTCAAGCATTTGTATTTATTCTTTTTGAGAAATGTCTATTCAGACCACTTATTGATTAGATGATTGGGGGTTTTAGTATTTTTAATTTTTGCAGTTCATTGATTCTAAATATTATATCTGATATATAATGAGTAAAGATTTTTTTTCACTCTGCTGATAATTTCTTTTGTTGTGAAGAAAGTTGTGTCCTAGTGCTGGTATAATTTTAATGAGGAAATATGAGACAAGCAAACACTAAACAGTGAGGCAAGGCAATTCATGATGAAACCACTCAAAGATCAAAACAAACGTTATTTGGAATTAGTGGTATTCAGGGAAATTAAAGTTGAAATATATGATGGGAACTGGGAGTACAATTCAGTGGTAGTGTGTGCTTAGTTCACATGAAGCCCTGCCTTCAATCTCCAGTGTGATAATACTACTAACAATGATAATAAGAATGAAATAGCAGGACATGCTCAAAGTTGGATAAAAAAAAATAAATAAATAGAAAAGACCTATATTGTCGGGTGTGGTGGTGCACGCCTTTAATCCCAGCACTTGAGAGGCAGAGGTAGGAGGATTGCCATGAGTTCGAGGCCACCCTGAGACTATGTAGTTAATTCCAGGTCAGCCTGGGCCAGAGTGAGACCCTACCTCGAAACACCAAAAAAAAACAAAAACAAACAAACAAAAAAAACTGATAACTATATAACTATACTGTGGAAACCTGGAGAGAAGGTACTTACACACTGCTGGTGGCAAAGTAAACTCTTCAACTTCTGGGGAAGACAATCTGACAATACTGATTAAAATGATGTATGGCTTTTGAGCCAGAAATTCACTCCTGGGAAAATTTTCTTTATAAACAAAAGCCATAGTACATGAAGAGTCTTGACACACAGAGATATTTAGTGTATCATTGTTAGTCATTATGAAAATGAGAAAGAGGTAGAGAACAAACTAGACACATACCAGTTGATTTGGAAAACAATCCAAAAGGTATTTATTTATTTATTTATTTATTTATTTATTTATTTATTTATTTATTTTTGGAGAGAGACAGAGAGAGAGACAGACAGAAAGGGAGAGGGAGACAGATAGAGAATGGGTGTGCCAGCAGCCTTTCAGCTGCTGTGAATGAACTCCAGATGCTTGCGCCCCCTTGTGGTCAAGTGCAGTATTGCACTCTTGTGTCACTGGATCTGGCTAAACTTGGGACCTGGAGATTGGAACTGGGTTCTTAGGCGTAGCAGGCAGGTGCCTTAACCGCTAAGCCATCTCTCCAGCCCAAAAAGGTATTTTCGAGTATGAAAAAGATGAGGACATCTAGCCATTTCAAACAAACTCCAAACATGCGTGCCCATTCTCCCTCTCCCTCTGTTTCTAATAAATAAATAAAAATAAAATCTTAAAAAAAGATGAGGAAACTCTATATAATATATTCAATTATGGTTTAAAAAACCCAACTCTCTCCTCATGAAAAACTGTATGTGTGTTTGTGTGTGTAAACAGAATTATGTGTGTACAAGACCATATTTATGTATAGGCTTAAGCAAGTATAAAAGTGTAAGTCTTGTCAGAATAAACTGAATATTCCTATTATTAATTATATGTATGTGTTTGTATCCTAGATGAGGAGTACATGTGTGTGTGTGTGTGTGTGTGTGTGTGTGTGTGTGTGTGTGAAGGACACATGTAAACATGATTGTATGTAAATCCATGTTTATGCATGTAGAGGACGATGTCTGTGTATTCTAGGTGTTTAGGATTAGGACAGTATCCAGGAGCAACACCAAGCCATTATGCAGTAAGTGGATTGTTCTGCATGCTGTGTGTGTGGATGGAGCTGGGTTGGGCTGTGGATGAAGTTGGAGAAAAACTGGGTTAGAATTGTCACTGTGGATGTAGATGACCATAGAGGCAAGAACCCATGTTTGCATAAAGTTGTGACTTGTATTTGAATAGGATTAATGGCATAAACCTGAATCCAAATCTGGATTAGGTTGGAATTATGATCCATTTTTTTCTATACAATTGTATAAAGGGCTTTAAGCTGCTTAGCATAGCCTTTTGTGGCCGTATAGGATATTAATTGGAATTTAAAAATCTGTATCTGATTAGGAGTTTTATTTCACATCTAAAATTATGATTGAATACATTTAGCTATGTTAATGTATGCAGCTAAAAATATGTGTCTGTCTTTTTTATCATAAAATTGTGTAAGATGTATCTTTAATTTGAAATAACTAGTATTTGTTTATTTATGTATGTAAAATTTACTATATGGGATTCAGTCAATATTAGTCTATTCATAGAGGAACATGTCAACATTATCTACCTATCTAACATCTGTCTATTGATCATTTATCTCTCTGCATATTATTTATCTATCTGTCATCTGTCTTTCTGTCTGGGTTATATCAATATATCTGCAGAGGGCTTATTTGCAGAATGGATTATGTAAAATGGCATTTTGCTAGGATTATGTAAATATGACCACTGCTTTAGAGAGAAATGTTAATGATGTGTTGTCTAATTCTATATCAGATTATGTAAAGATTTCTATATCTGCACCAAGTTACTAAGATTGATATGGATTATAGAACACCAATACACAAAATGGTCTCTGTATAGCATGCCATAAATGCATAGAAATCTGTTTAGCATGACAGTAATATTTCTATGTCTTATATGTCTGGTTGTAAATATGTAAATACACACTATATTGACTAGAATATGTGTATCCACTAAAATTGATAACTACGTACTAGGAATATTGAATTGCCTGTCTCAGTGTGGTATTTTGTAAAATACTAGCTTATTTTCCTTTATGAGAACCATAAGAATGTCTGTGTGTCCCTATTATCCAAACAATGTAAGTGGATCTTCCATCTGCATTTGAGATTATGTATTAGTACATACATGTGACACTATATAGTATTGTGTCAGAAGCCTCGGTCTGAAACTCATTTAGAATTATGCAAATGCACTTTCATATCTTGTTTAGAACTATACAAATACATTTTATACTTAGTGTGAAATTAGATTCATGTATTTGTATATATATTTGCAAATACATTTGTATATGTAAATCTTTTATCTTATACAATAAAATGTAATGCTCATAGAAATCTCTGAAAATGCATGACACAGGAAACAAAGTTAAGATATTAGATATTAGAACCATGTACACTTTTTTCATACTTTCTATGCCTCTCCATCAAATAAAAGATCTGTTTGATTTAATAATAATAGAATCATGCTACATAATTATGATCTATTAAAAATAAATAAAATATCTGTAACTATTGATAGTACTATCTGAGTGTGCTGGTCTGAATGTAAATGCCCCCCATAGCCTCAAGTGTTTAACAGTCCGCAGATGACAGAGCCTTGGGAAGGTGGATCCTTGCTGGAGGAGGTATGTTGCTGGGAATGGACCCTGGGGTTATTGGTCTAGCCTACTAGGTGTTCACAGCCAGCTTGGTCTTGCTGTTCTCTGTCTGTTGCAGATATGTGGAGATGTGAGCTGGTTGTCATGCTTTCTTCACTCTGATGAAACTTCTTCTCAAAACTGTACACTTGAAGTCAACCCTTTCTTCTCAAAAGCTGCTTCTGGTTGGGTTTTTGTCCAGAAAAGAGAAGGTACTTGCTGCATGAAGTCAAAGTTTCTCTTATATTACTAGAGGCTATATGAACTGATCATTTTATTGGAAAGCAATCTAACAATATTTCTTAAAAATAGTCCTTTTAGATGCAGGCACAATTGTGCATGCCTGTAGTCACTGAGGCAGGAGGACCACTTGAAGTACAGAAGTTCGAGATGAGCCTGGGCAACTTGAGGGCATTTTGTCAAAATAAAAATCTTTTATCTAATGTGGTATTTTCTCTCATCTTAGTCTTTTTAATTTTTTAAAAAATTTTTATTTTTTCTAGGTAGGGTCTCACTTTAGCCCAGGCTGACCTGGAATTCACCATATAGTCTCAGGGTGGCTTTGAACTCAAGATGATCCTCCTAATTCTGCCTCCCAAGTGCTGGGGTTAAAGGTAATTTGGGAAAATAGTGGAACCTTTGGGAAGTGGAGCCTTGCTGGAGGAGGTATATCACTTCACTAGGGTGTGCCTTGGAATTTTCCAGTACAGTTCACTTGCCAGTGAGCTCACTCTTGTGTTTCTTATCTTCTGCTGTGACAAGATGTGACACCATAGCTGTCTGCTTTGCCATTTTTTCCCTACCATGATGAGACTTCCCCTAGAAATTGTAAACCAAAAAGAAATGCTTTACTTCCATAAGCTACTTCTGGTTGGGTGTTTTAACTGCAGTTATCTATATGATAAGATGAAAATCAGAAACCACACAATCTCCAGAAGCTCACAGGCTACCTAGCCTGCCATATACAGTGGTGAACAACAAGAGACTCTGCCTCAAAACAATGTGGAAGGCAAGGACTGGGGCCTGAAGTTGTCCTCTGACCTCCATGTGTGTACTGTGCTATACACACACACACACACACACACACACACACAAAAAAAAAAAGTTGAGGGCTGGACAGATGACTTACCGTTTAAGGCTCCTGCCTGCTAAACCTAAGAACACCCGTTCTATTCTCTAGGTCCCACGTTTAGCCAGACACTAAGTGATGCAAGGGCGCAGTGCTGCACTTGCCCATAAGGGGGAGGACTTGTCTGGAGTTCTTTCACAGTGGCTGAGAGGCTGCTGGCGCCCCTGTTCTGTATCACTGTCTCTCTAATAATAATAATAATAATAATAATAATAATAATAATAATAATAAAGTTGAAGGTCATACTCTGCTATATAGTGAGTTTGAATCCAGCCTGGACATGAAAATGTAGGAGTGACTGGGAACATAGCAGTGGAGAAGGCACTCAGGGTCCAGACTCCAGGCTGTAGGTCCAGCCTTAACTGGAGTATGGCTAATTGTATTAAATCTTAAACATTACAGCATTTAATAAACACACTTTCATATAGCCATGCTCTAGCAATCATATTCAGATAATTTAACATAGGTATGAAATTCTTATCTGTTATAATTCATATTCAAATTTGTTCAATTAGTCCAGTGGTGCTGTTCATTGTTCTAACCTAGGACATTTGTTTTGTTGAATGCCTTATCAGTTAGACTTTGTCTGATGGTTTAGCATTTTTACCACAATGCTTCTTGCAAGAAGGTTGGGTCTTAGAGTGGGCTTAGAGTGGAGTGCTAAGTGTGTGTTCACCGCTACTGAGAAGATCTAAATATTAATTATCCTTTATTATTCAAAAGACTGGCAATGAGTAACAGATGCAACCTCTATTGTAGTCCTGGTATTTCTAGACTCTAGTCCTATATCTGCAGGCTGGTGATTCTTTCCTGAGTTTACCTCTTGATTATAATGGCATATCAAATACAGACAGTAGCAACCAGGACTTTCTGTGAGCATCTGTTTCCTGTTGTCTTTGTCAGAAGCCATCAGTTAATTTGGTATGTCATCTGCTTTCCCAATTACTAGGGAAATAGTGTAACCAGATATTTTATCAATGTGTACCATTTTTCAGCTTCAACCTATTATGTTCCACTGTCTGGCCCTAAAGCAAATGTCATATATCTTAAGTTCCACTGTACAGGGGGTACACTGCCCCACGTCTGCATCCTTCACCTTAAGTGAAGTTGTGCTGTGGCATGAAAAAGGATTGTTGGGCATGCCATTTACAGATTCTCAAATTACCACAACCTAAGGACTATAAAAGCAATAGGACGATTCTGTGAGAGACTTGCTGAGATAGGTTTTGCGTCTATGCTGTTTTGTTAAACTGTTCTCCAAGTGGGACTCTATCCTGTAAGAAATATGTGAACATATGCAAACAAGATGTATTTACAAAATGTTTAAGTTAACATCATTTACAATGCTGAAATAATAGATGTCGTTTGACTAGCTATCCACCGCGGGGTGTTTATTTATGATGCACTCATATAATGGAATACTTTCACTAGCATTAAATACAACGAGGCAGCTCAGCATGTTTTGCAACAGCAATACCTCTAAAACTCATATTCAATGGAAACACATACAGGAATGTAAGTATATAAACCTATTGTGGTTTAAATGTTAATGTCCTCCATAGACTCATATGTTTGAATACCTAATAATCCCCAGTTGATGGTTCTATTCTGGAAGGTTATGGAACCTTTAGGAGGTAGAGTCTTTCTGGAGGAAGTGTATCATTGGGGACTGGACTTCAGGTGTTACTTCCAGCCCTGCTTGCTCTGTCTCCTTCCTCCATGCTGATATAACATTGGACACGGGTTTCCTGCCCTTGCCATGCCTTCTCTGTCATAATGGACACTTGCTCAAAACTAAACTGAAATAAACCCTTTTCTTTACTTAAGCTGCTTCTGGTCACATATTTTGCCACAGCAATAAAAAAGTAACCAATACACCTGCAATATAATCCCTTTGTGTAGAAACAAGAACAAATTACAACGTTATGCGTTTGAATATACATGTAAAAAAATGTAAGTGGAAGGGGATCTGGAAAAACACGTTTACCCTGAAAAGAGACAAGGGAAGTGAATGTCAGGGGGATCAAAGTGGACACAATCAAAGTCCTAGATGTGTTTTTGTTGTTGTTGTTGTTGTTTCAACCGTTGTAAAAGTATATTGTTGCCGGGCGTGGTGGCGCACGCCTTTAATCCCAGCACTCGGGAGGCAGAGGTAGGAGGATCGCCGAGAGTTCGAGGCCACCCTGAGACTACATAGTTAATTCCAGGTCAGCCTGGACCAGAGTGAGACCCTACCTCGCAAAACCAAAAAAAAAAAAAAAAAAAAAAAAAAAAAATATTGTTTTGTTGCTTAAATTAATACATGGAATAAATAATATAATTTTCCATAAAGGGTCTAATGAACCTGTGAAGGAAATGAGGACCCTGAGGAGACACTGTCACTTTTAGAGATAACTACAGATGGAATGCAATACTTGTGGGATCTAATTAACTGCCTAGCCATGGGGATTTCAAGGAGTAAATCCAAAGTATAATAAAAATTTGGACCAAAAGTCATGTACTCTAAATGAGTTTTTATCTAGAAGTTTCTTAGAGGACAACCCTGATTTCTTGTGTAAACTGACTATCCCTAGAAACCACCACATGTATTTTGAAGTCATAGTTCTATTGAGCTTTGGCTCCTGGAAAGGCTTACAGAGCTCCTGAGGATTGACTATTGCTTTGCTCCACTCCAGCAGACTTGGCACCAGCTTTCCCAAGAGCTCCTTTGAAATGAGAATGTCTGCTACATCTGACTCTCCCAACCTTCTGCACCAGGAGTATTGTCTCAGGACTTTCAGCTCAACTACTTGTTTTCCTAGGTTTCCAGAAGAATAACGAGAAGACCTGTAGCATCAGTTTTAAATATTTCCATGTCTTCTTTCTCTAGGCATGCATGCATGAGCCATTCAACTTCTAGGGGCCAATGAAAGTCATATGTCCATGTGTGGGAGCACAATCATCGTGGGTGAATAAAAGGGAAGAATAGTCAGAAACATTGGTGCATAGTAGTAATGTCTATCACAGACAGACACCCACACTTCTAGGGAGAACATGGTAAGGGTATTTCTAAAGCTCCATGCCCCTTTCAAGCCTTGATCTTAGTTATATAATGATGTCTAATACTGTTCTGAATTTGCAAGAGACCTGTGAGGAGGAGAGCTGCCGGAGAGATTCAGATGCTTCCTCGCAGCTCAAGGTCATATCCTGAACTGGAGACTAGGTTCATCTGAGAGAGTTCAAGGCTGACCAAATCCAGCACTTAAAGACATACCTCCATATGCCATTTTATACAGGAGACAAAAGTCTAACCTTGACACACAAGTTAAAAAATCCACATGGACCTAAAACCTATTTGGCCCTTCAGTGTCTCTTTTTCAATATATTTTGGTTCTTTCTTTCCTCCCTCCCTTCCTCCCTCCCTCCCTCCCTCCCTCCCTCCCTTCCTTCCTTCCTTCCTTCCTTCCTTCCTTCTTTCCTTCCTCCTTCCCCCCTTCCTCCTTCCTTCTTCCCCCTCCCTCCTTTCCTCCTTCCTCCTCCCCTTTCTTTCTTTCTTTCTTTCTTTCTTTCTTTCTTTCTTTCTTTCTTTCTTTCTTCCTTTCAAACTTTAAAACATATTTTCATTTATTTACTTGAGAGAAATAGGGGAGAGAGAGAGAGAAAGAGAGAGAATTGTCATACCAGGGCCTTTTTCCATTTCAAATAAACTCCAGGCACATGCATCATTTCATGCATCTGGCATTACATGGGTACTGAATAATGGAATCCTGGCTAGTGGGCTTTGCAAGCAAGCACCTTCCACAGATGAGCCATCTCTCCAGCCCACATCAACCTCTTCTGTATTGCAGTACTTATTATTGAATAAACCAGTCTTTACCACCTTTAATGTCTGCCTTGTTTTGTTCATCTTTGACAGAAAAGCCAGGGATAAAAACAGCTTGCTGATATGGGACCTTCAGAGCAGCCTGCATACAGGGTGAGGGATTGTTTTGTAGATGCAGACATACACACCATCTTAATTTGAAATGCAGTGCAGCTATGGGCCCACCCTTAGAGTGTTTCACTGGACCACCAATCAAAATGGCAAACCCATGCACAGAGTTTGGATGTAGAGATGGTGTGGGTTCCTCAGCCAGACAGGTCTTCAGAGCTGGAAGATACAGAATAAGTGGGGAAGGTTTCTATTTCTAATCATCATTTGGAGACAAAGAGAAACCAATGGGAAGATCTGATAGCAGTTGGCAGGACCCAGATGTCCATATTTGAATTTATTTGAATTGGAACTCACAAAAGACCTGGAAACTTCTAAGGTAAAGGTAGCACTTCACAAAGAAGCTGTGGTAGAAGGCAACATCCTCAATATGTTCATCAAACACTTCCTTGGCTTCTTACAGCATGTTCCTTGTTCTTTCCTCTTGCTTTTTTTTTCATCAGAGTAGCTATTTCAGAATA
Source organism: Orientallactaga sibirica (assembly GCA_036365145.1). Lineage (NCBI taxonomy): Eukaryota > Metazoa > Chordata > Mammalia > Rodentia > Dipodidae > Orientallactaga > Orientallactaga sibirica. The sequence goes on along the minus strand of JAEOAD010000031.1, from coordinate 2,091,220 downwards.
AGCTCCACTAAATAAATTAACAGAATTTTTAATTAGAAAAAAATCCAAGAAGTGCAATCATAGCATAATATGGTAAGAGTACAATTAGATTTGTTAAAGAAAAAAACAGGGACTGGAGAGATGGCTTAGTGGTTAAGGCACATGCTTGTGAAGCCCAAGGACCCTGATTCAATTCTCCAGGTCCCACCTAAGCCAGAAGCACAAGGGGACACACACGTCTGGAGTTCGTTGCAGTGGCTAGAGGCCCTGGCATGCCCATTTTCACTCTCCCCCTCTCTCTTTCCCTCTCTCTGTCTCTAGTAAATAAATAAAATCTGCTAAAAACCAACTTTTGAAATGCCTTGTATGGATTGGAAGGAGGCTCTGCCATCATTTTACATTCCTGCCAGTAGTGAATGAGGGTTCTTGTCTTTCATACCTTGAACAGCATTATGAAGTGTGTGCATTTTGGATTTTGGCCACTGTCATAGGTGTGTAGTGTTACTGTACTGTCATTTATCTTCCCTTTCTTGTATGTTTATCTTGCCCTTCTTTTTTCTATTTTTCTTTTCCATTTTTTTTTATCATTATATTGATATTATCTTCCTTGTCATTTAGCCAGAGAGATATTTCTTAATGAGCTATAAATAGCCTGGGAAGAAGAGATAATGGTCAGAATTTTTAAAGTGGTGAATACCCTGGAAGCAGCTAATATATACCCTTCATTTCCACCCTCCCCTCCCCCCGCTGCATCTTGCACAATTCACCCAGGATATTTCCCATGCTATGTGAAGACACACATCTTATATAGGACATAAAATGCTTACAAAACAAACATGAATGATTGAAAAAAATAAGAGGTCCTTATTGGGTTGCGACCCATGAGTCAGTACATTAATTTATTTCACATTTACTGAGACTTCCATCCTCATGATTCACTTACTTGGCCGCCCCAGCACGTCAATGAGCTCATGCAGTATAGGATGCACTTCTTCTGTGTGTGGCAGGATGCAGATGTCCATGGAGGTGTGGATCTGCTTGCCCATCTAATTTCTCACCTTCAGAATATATTATTTCACATGTATAGTGATTATCTCTCTTTGTTTTAAAAGTTGAGGTCAAAATATGGCACAGTTCAGCACCCCATCTTTTCTTTAATTATTTCTTTAATTATCCAATGGCTTATTTCAAATATGTAGCTCCTTAGCACTGGACCTTATATTCATAAAGACAAAGCAAACTCCTCCTCCTCGCATGAACTGTAATCCTTCCCAGATGGTGGGGGTGAAGTCTTGTCCAAAAGACATGATCATCTATCACAATGGATTTAACCACTTAACTCATACTATCCCATTTAGAGAGACACATTTATACATCTGCAAATATGTAGTTCAGCTCTGTCATTGCAGATCAAATTTCTCTTCTTATACTGTAGAGAAACCTAACATTACGGAAAGACACTACTTCACAATTACTACTATCACCTCCTTCTCTTACTGAATAATCTTCACCTCTTCTGAAGCTGAGATCTAAATTTCTTTCTCAGCACTTTGAAAGGAAGCTTATGGTTTTTGAAACATGTTTATTTTAATAACCATAATTTCATTCAAACCAATTCAATAGTAATAATTAGATTCATAAAGCAGAGTACTAACTACTATATGATCATGGCGAGCCACTCACCCAGTCATGTGATCACAGATTCAAATAAACAAATATTAAGATCTGAAAAATAAGTTCATTATAAAATGAAACTAAGCAGCGACCTATTACCCAATCACTGTTCAATCTTGGAAGCACACCTTGCCTCTGAGATCGCATGCCTTCCTTTAGTTTAGAAATTTCACTCTGTAGGAACTGTTTTTCATTGTAAAGCAGTTTATTATTTTTTAAATCAATATTTCATTTATGATTCATGTTTTGCTGAAGTGGATAATGTGGTCCCTTAATGGATGGAAATGGATCATGGCAAGGAGGACAGAAAGCAATCACTGACATTAATAATACACGTTCTACAAGGTAATCGACAGACATTGAGTGGGCGACTCTAGAATATTCCTGCAGGAGTTTGGTATACAGGCTGGAACCAAAAATAGCAGCTGATTTTAAGAACAGCATATGTCAGAGGAGCGTACATATTTGCATGAATATTATCAGGTCTCTGTCTTCAGCAAATAGGTTTTCCACTCAAAAGCAGTAGGTACTTAATTATAGAACTGCATGTGATTAGAGAAATCAGGAAAATAAAGTGTCTTAGAAGCCCCAATGGCAGGGGGAACTGGGCATGGCATCCTTTGCTAGATGATTCATCCTTTATATTCTCCTAGTTTCTTTTTCACAATTTGTGCTCTTGAATATTTCCCTTTCTGATAACAACACTGAGTTCAACTTTGAGAAATGCTGACCTGATTAATAAGGAAAACACACAAAGTTTCCTCAAAATGTCTACTTGACTGTGCTCGGTCTTTATGACAATCCTGGAACACTGATAGGATGGTGACAACAAGACTTTCTTCACAGATGTGAAAACCAAGACCAAGCATAGGGCATTGATTGATGCAAGGCCTTTGAACTAGTAAGTGATTGACTTATGGCATGATCTCAAGACTTTTAACTCCAAATCTATATTTCTTTCTCTTTTTTGAAGCAGCATCACAGGTTAAGGAGTGAGGGGACTATATAGAGATTATGTCACCAATTGGTGTCCTTTGTTTTAAAGATTCATTTATTTTAATCCTTCCCACTTCCTGTGGTGATGTGTCCAGAGCCAGCTCATGCTGTGTAGGAAGAGCTGAGTGTGCACATCACTTCATCATTCAGCAACGTCATGCTGGGAGTCTGGAACTGGCCAGGGTGGAAGTATTTATAAGATAGCAACTGACAAGTGTTACAAATTAGGGCTGTTTTTTTTTTTTTTTTTTTTTTTTTCTTTCTGGAGAATAGCTGTAAGACATTTACCAGCACTTCATTTTAATGTGGTTTTAAATTTTCTTATGCATTATCACTGAGCTTCCTTAAAACCTAAATCTTTGTGAAAAATTTAGACAGAACGTCAAGCCGATGTCTTAGGAAGGCATAGATAGGAGTGAGAAGAACAGCAGAGTCTGGTCTTCCCTTGACTTTGACACTGCAGGAATAAGTTGTAATTGCTCTACTTTTCAAGACTGTCACATGATACATAAAGGCTCATATACTGAGCTGTGTGTGAAGCAAATTACTGATAAATATCCAGGAAAGAGCTCACTCTACTTAAAGCTCTGATTTTCATACATCATGGTTCTTGTCCCCTACACACTGCAGATACTGAAGGCAGCCCTTAGAGGTCACAAAGGATTGGGTCTGGACCCCTGTGTCTACCATCTATGGGTACTCAAGTCACTTAATGAAATGGCATATTTGCAGATAACCTATGCAAAAAGTATCCTCTTGTACACTTTAAATCACGCCTACATTACTTATAATACCTAATGCTATGTACATAGGCGTTGCATCGACTTGTTTGGGGAACAATGACAAGAAAAAGATGCTACATATGTTCATCCCAGATGTAACTTTAAAAAATAATTTATTCATTTGAGAGAGACAGGGACAGAGAAAGAAAAAGCCACAGAAAGAGTGAGAATGGGTGCACCAGGACCTCTTGCCACTGCAAACACATTTCAGACACATGCACCACTTTGTGCATTGGGCTTTACTTGGGTATTGGGCAATTGAACTCAGGCCATAAGGCTCTGTAAGCCTTTAACCACTGGTCATCTCTACAGTCCAAGATGTGATTTTTTAATTAAATATTTTTTGATGCATGGTTGGTCAACTCTGTGGAGGTGGTACCCTAGGATACAGAAGGCTGACTGTATAATACACACACACACACACACACACACACACACATATATATATATATATATTTGTATAATACACTTGTGTATATATATATGCATTATGCATATTACACATGCACACACTGGCATATACTTTTTATGTAAGTGTATGTTTATAAATTACAGACATTGAAAAAACTTTAAAGGATGAGAAAATTGAACTAAACAAATGATTAAAATTATTTTTTAATTGTACAACTTTTCCTTTTCCTAAATATTATCAATAATTGTTAATAACTAATAATTGTTTGCGAAGGGATATTATTTTAGGGTATTAGTTAATAATTTTTATATATAATTCAAAGATAATGGTTGTAACTCCAGTGTGTTTTAATACATGACTTTACTGTTGCTCAGAAAAGGGAGTCTTCATAATAGTGACATATCTTAAAGGAAGTAGTATATATATTTTGACTAAGCTTATAGAATTAGGTTCATTCTTTCAATATCTTTAGCTAAGTCACTTGGCTAATACACACTTATTTTCTAAAATTTGGCCAATGTATGTCCATCACTGGTCCATTAAACTAGTCATATGCTACTGTGTTTTCACAAAATCCAGAGGGCTCCAAGCCCACTAAGACTATTTGGTATCTGAACTGAGAAAGTTTCATTTCTGTGTGCACTGAATTCACAAATCTCAGTGTTCTAATAGACAACATTTATGTCATATTTAGGAACAAGATTGCATAATAATGAAATGTTTCCAAATGTCAGAAATGTTCACTCTATTATATAAGTTTCTTTCAAAAAGTAGCTACGTTTTCATTTGCTGCTAAAATCTCATTTTTACTTTTAGAGAACAGATGAAAGGAGTGTGTGTTTTATAATACCTCCTGGGAAATGTTCTGAAACTCACATTATCATGGAAGTTAGCAATTTTTAAATATTCATCCACCTAAAAATGTGTATACATCTTTAATTTTGAAAATTCTCTAAGTACATTATTACAAGGCAACCAAAGAATCCAGATCCACCTTTCAGTTGCAAAATACATGGAATGAATATATGCACACAGATACAGGTCCCTATCTGTCCATCTATCTGTATTTCTGCATATATATATATATATATATATATATATATATATATATATATTATAAGCCCATTAAGAATTTCTTATAACACATCTGTCTGTTTTTATATAAACACACATATTTTATGAGGATGCATACATCGCACATACTTACAAAAGCAAATATAAACATAAAATGTAATTCTATACATATTTATAATCTTGTAATCAGAAATATGTATAGTCATACAAAACTTTGAACATAATTTTACAAGTAAACATCTCCAATACATTAGGTATGCATATGTTCCTTTCATTGCATCTAATCATTTATATAACATTACAGATATGCATACACATTTACATACTCTTATTCATAATATAACTGGACCAACCCTCACTTTGTGTTTGGCTGTATGAACATTCATCACTTAAGACACTGTTATCAGGGATGGAAGAAGGCTAAGCAATTAAAGGCACTTGCTTGTAAAGCCTGTCAGCCCAGGTTCAGTTACCCATATTCTCATAAAACCAGGTGTACAATGCGGTGCATGCACCTGGAGTTTATTTGTACTAGCAAGTTGTAGCAGACAGCTTCAGGTTCGCTGAGATGAACTTCCAGACCAGGCACAGTTATGGAGGAAGGGATATTATTTATTGAAGCTTACAGATCCAGGGGAAGTTCCATAATGGCAGGAGAAGCGGCCTGCTCTCACAAGACCAGGAGAGAGAGAAAAAGCCATCAAGATACACAGCACAGCACACTTCAGGAACTCCTACTAGGCACACTTTGCATATCTTTACAATAGAATCTCAAACCACCATCACACCTTAGGATCTCCCAGTGACATTGCCTCCAGCAAGGTGGCTGCAGATGCAAACTATAAACTAATAAAACACTGAATATATTGGGGGCCATATACTCAAACTACCACACAAGTGGTCTCTCTCACACACACAAATAACTACATGAATAAAAATGTAAAAAGTCACTGTTGTCAGCAAAGGTGAGCATAAACTACATGCCAACACTACTGTGTGAGCAAGTTCCCTACTGAGTTGTCCCCTATTGGAACACTGGCTCTTCCAGCCGGGTGCTTCACATATATGACTATCATGTGGCCATCTCGGGGTGCTAGGATCTGTATTTGAATGCTAGTCTAGTTTAGGTTTTTGTTTCCTTAGATTAAAAAATAATGTAAGGCTGGAAGATGGCTTAGTTGTTAAGGCATTTGCCTGCAAAGCCAAAGGACCCTGCTTGGTTTCCCACGTAAGCCAGATGCATGGTGCTGGGTGGGGTGTGTGCACCTGTCTGGAGTTTGTTTGCAGTGGCTGGAGGTCATGGTGAACCCATTCTCTCTCCCTCTCCCTCTTTCTTGCTTTCTCTCTCATAAATAAATAAATAAATAAATAAATAAATAAATAAATAAATAAATAAATAAAATATATATTAGAATAATGCAAACTAGGATTCTACTAGTTTTCTTCCTACACTCTAATGGCTTGTCATGAGCCTGGTGCACTCTCCTGCCTGTGTACATGGTGACTTGAGCCTCTTTGGAAAGTTGGCTTCTGCCCCAGGGCTTGACAGCCCCTTTAGAGTCCCAGCTTCCCCAGATCTCATCATCCTTATCCCTGATCTCTCTGATCTGACACAGAGAAGCAACATCCTCAATATTTAAAACAATAAATTGGTAAGCTTGATACCAAGAACCTACAATCCAATGGGGTGAAGAATGTAAGCAAGGAGTTTAAGCAAAATACACATAGTGGCCAATCAAATGGCGGAAATAAGCAGGCTGGCTAGAATTGTGATCTGTCCTTACTATCTCATCTTTATAATTATTCTCCAATCAGAAGCCATAGTCTAATTCACCGATGTAGAAACAGGCATGGGGGAAGGTTATATGACTGGCCTGGAGACCGCTTGCATGCTGAGTACCAGAGTTAGCGTCACTGAGTTGGGCTCAGCTCCCAAACAACCTCTTTTTACCTATGGGCTGATTTCTCTAAGTAAAATGCACTTTAAAAATCAATTCCACTAAGGACAGCCTTGAATGGAGTGGGGGCACAGAGGAGGGAAATGATGCTGTGTCCATACAACGTTTCTTTCTTTTTTTTTTTTTTTTTGGTTTTCAAGGTAGGGTCTCGCTCTAGCCCAGGCTGACCTGGAATTCACTTGGTAGTCTCAGGGTGGCCATGAACTCATGGCAATCCTCCTACCTCTGCCTCCCAAGTGCTGGGATTGAAGGCATGCGCCACCATGCCTGGCTTCAAAGTTTCTTCTTAATAGAAATATTAATAATAAAAGAAAGAAGAAAGGTAAAATTAAAATAAAAATCAAATTAATAAACTTTACAAATGTTTTAGTCAACACTACCATTAAAGATGGATGGAATAGATAAAACAGGCAAGCTCCTATAAATGAAGGTCTACATGAGCCTAACTTTTCTGGGAGATATTTTAACCATAGAAAACTAAAATCTATTTTAAAAGTTCATGCTCTATGGCTATTTTTAGGACTTCAGCATGAGAAAATAATTCTGTGAACTTTTAGCTCAAAAATGTTCATAGAAGTCTTATTAAAATCATAAAGCATTACAAACAATTTTCATTTGCAATGGTAATTAAATAGCTTGGTAAATGATGCTAGTTTTTGCCTTGAATATAATCATTAAAGGCTGTCTGGAATAAATGCTAAACAGCTGTGTTATATTAGGTGAAATAAAGGAGAGTAGAAAATTAGATATAGTATAATCAAACTGTTCAAAATATATATACATAGATATGTATGTATATATACACATATGTTTTGCTGATAGGAGAGTGATTTCTGTTTTAATGTGCTGTATAATAAATGTAATGATTTGAAGAAACACAATAGTTTCAGAAAAAATTTATTGGTCTAGGGGCTTCAAGTGCTGAGGGTGGATTCGGGTTGCTACACTTTGTTTTCTCCTCTGCCACATGGGTCAAAGCTCCTCCTCAGAGGTCCAGAGACTTGTACCTGTGGGACAGAGAAAGTGCTGGAAAAATGTGAGTTCCTCTTCTGATTAAACTTTCCAAGACCCTTTATAGGAGGTTTCGTTTATGGCAACACTGTGATGACATGCACACATCTGAAACCTCATTAGACCCTGTGCAATTAGACCAAACTGAGAGGAAGAGAAACACAAACCCCAAACCTGGACACTGAACTCTTTGACCATCTTCTTGCCCAATGCCACTTAAGGCAGGGCACGGACTTATTTTCTCAGTGCAGCTCATGATCCTTAATCATCTTGGAACTGTGTTTATGGACATGGAGATTGTATTCAAGAATCTGTCAGAGGTCACACCACTGGCCTATGTGCTCATATACGGCAAACTTGGCCTGTCTGGAAACTCACAAGTGTTCTGAAACTTCCATGGGCCTCAGATTGTGGAGCTTTGGAGACATGATCCAGTCTAGGGAAAAAGGAGAGGACAAGTTTGTAATGTAGGAATTTAAAAAATATATAGTTTTATAATCCTTAAGAAAAAAAGAAGAAGAAGAGAAGATTCTTTGGAGGTTAATGAGAGAGTGACCTATACACAAATTCCTTCAGGTTTCCTTTGCTCCTGATCCATCACTCTGGTGAAGAGATATCTCAGTGAGTTGCAACCATGCTCATGGGCCACCACCCTCGTTGAGATGCTGGTTCTTTCTGTCATAACCCTTGCCTTGTGATAAACTCTTAGTCACAGGTTTTCTGGGATGAGAAATGATGAATGTTAAAACCCTTGCTCTGTCCTCCATTTAGAGTAAAATCTCCAGAAAATTCTAGGAGATGCTACCTGAAAAATCAAATAGCTCCAAGTGTTTGCAAAAAATCCTAGAAATAGTCCTTTGGACCCATGATTCATCTTGAATTAAAGAATGCTGAAAGCCAAACCGGTGGCCTGTACTCAGGACACATCTCTTAAGGAGATTCTTAGACAAAAATGTTTATTACTTCCTGGCAAATTTTCAATGAAACCTGCTTATGAGGATGCGATCTAGATAGGATCAGATGTTAGCCCCTGACTATGAGTCTGTGTGGAACATAGCTTAGAGAAGGAAGCAAAGCATGTTGTTTATCAAGCTCTAGGCAGTAAATGTTTTTGGCCCTGAGAACCATGTATAGTCTCTACCATGTGTTATCCTTTGTTTTTTGTTTGTTTCTTAATTCTCTTTAAAAACATGAAAACTACTCTTCACTTGTGGCTGTAAAAAATTTTTTAAATCATGATTTGCCTACCTGTTGTTTAGAGTACAGATTGCATCCAGACCACCCTGCACTTTTTAAAAATTTTATTATTTATTTATTTATTTATTCATTTATTTATTTGAGAGAGAGAGATACAGAAATAGGCAGGTAGAGAGAGAGAGAGAATGGGTGTGCCAGGGCCTCCAGCCACTGCAAACGAACTCCAGATGCATGCACCCCCTTGTGCATCTGGCTGACTTGGTTCCTGGAGAATCGAGCCTCAAACCGGGGTCCTTAGGCTTCATAGGCAAGCGTTTAACCGCTAAGCCATCTCTCTAGCCCCCACCCTGCACTTTTCACTTCCAGCTTTGTCTCCTTACTGCAAGGTACATAACTCTTCTGTGCTTTGGGAAACTGAGGAGTTATGTTTATCCTCCCTGGATCTTGTATGGATTCAGTGATGCAATCATAAGAAATAGGATAGCAATAGACAGATAGCAAAATGCAGGCTTAGTCCTATTAGTGGGTGGGCAGGACAGTCCAGTCTGGTCTGTTTTACCCAGAGTCACTCATTCCCTTTGAGTCTTCCATGGAGGATGGCCAGCGCAAACTTTCAGCCCACTGTGCTTTTCCAACAGCTTATTGTCCTGGGGGAGGGATAAAGACTGTGCTTAGAGTATGAAAATAGTCCTCATATGCAAAGCAAGATAAAAATAACTCTTACCTCAGGGTTGTTTTGCAGCATAAATAGAATGATGAATATGAATTTGCTCATTATGAACTATAGGTCTAGTTATTATCATGGAAGCTACCTGATTAAAATCACTAATTAGACAAGAGTGTTTGGCAGTGCCTCTCTCAGGGTGATACCTCTGATGTATTTTAAATATGTTTCCTTGATACGCATTTCTTTCTGTTTTGACTTAGGGTCCATTTTAGAGTGAGAGATTGTCTGACTTGCTCCTTGATCTCAACACTAAGTCCAGGGCCAAACATACAGTCGTGTCTGGGCAAATGTACATTTTTAGATGAAATAGATTTATTTTAAAGAGATAACATAAAGATTTGAGATCTAAATGCTTACTGCGCTTGCTTTCATTGAAAAGCATTTTAAGTCATAAAGGAATTATATTTCAAGATGGCTGAACATCGAATGTGCCCAACAATAAAAGGAAAAAGATGCATGCAAATAAATTAAGCTGTCATGCATAGAGTGAAAAATCAAACAAAGCCTCTTTGGCCAACCAGAGTTTATAAGGCTTTTGGAAGAGATGAAAGAATAGGAGATCAAACCAAAGGAGAAAACTAGGGACCAAAATGGATGCAGGGAGTATTGTGGAGAAAAACAGATCAGCTGTGGAGTAGAGCGGCCTCGGTTGCAGATAAGAGAGCGAGCAGGGAGGACATGCTCTTGGGCAAGCAGCAGGTGCCTATTTGAGAAACCACAGAGGGGAAGAATCAATGATCTCTCCTCCATATTTTATAATCTTAGGCCAAATAGCACAAGACAGAGTGCCGACATCTGGAAAGACAAGACCCTGTGCAATTGTGACTCTGCATCTGAGAAACCCATATTCACAAATTCAACCAAGTGTACATGGAAACATTCATTATACCCTAAACAATACAGCACAATGACTATTTGCATAGTATTTATAGTGATTAGGTGTTGCAAGTAATCTAGAAATAATTTAAAGTACACAGGAGGATTTTATGCAAATACTATGCTATTTGTATGGAGAACTTAAACCTCTGCCGTTCTGTGTATCTGCCGGGGGTCCTGGAACCAATTCCTCATTGGTACCAAGAGATAATTGTATTGCTTACTTGGCAGCTCTAAGAAGAACACAGGGCCCTGGTACTGCTGGAAATATATTCCAGACATATAAGGCACAAAGAAAGAATACTGCAGACATGTGTGAAATTAGAAAGTTAGCCCCCCATACTGCTCTCTCTGAATGACCTGCATAAGGTTACACTTCAGCACAGCAAGAGTAATCGTCAGAACAACAACGACAACAATAAAACCTGCCTTATGAGCGGGTAGTCTTGTCATAAAAGCTGTAATACAAAGCCAGGCATGGTGGCACACAACTTCAAGTCCCAACACTTGGGATTTGGAGGCAGGAGGATCAGTAAGTAGTTCAAGGTCATTCTCAGCTTCATAGTGAGTTCCAAGGCTAGTCTGGCCTCATAAGACCCTGCCTCAAGAAACTAACCCAACAAAAAAAATAATTAAATATATGATACAAATGACTAGTACATATGTAAAAAGATAGCCGATATCACCAATAGCAATGAAAGTCAAGTGAGAATACAGAAATGTAGTTAGATCTCTTTATTTTACATTTTTCAATATATGTATGTATGTGTGTATGTATGTTCATACACATGTGTGTGTAGGTGCATGTGCTTGTGTGTGTGAAGGCCAGAATTTGACTCTCGACCTTATTTACTGAGGCAGGGTCTGTCACTTGAACCCAGAGCTCAAATGATCCCTGTCTCTGCCTCTTGAGCCTGGCATTTCAGCCTCTGAGCCACCATGTGTACCCAGCATTTATGTGGGTGCTGGGGACCCAAGCTCTGGTCCTCATGCTTTCCCACTAGGCACTTAATCTACTGAGCCAAATCCCAACCCTAAAATGATAGTCTTAATCACTCCTTTTGTAAACCACAGTGTAACTTTGAGTCTTAGAATGAAATGCATTGGTGCTCTATATCATAGCAGAATTCTATGACTCAGCAATTGCAGCTGTCAGTTTCTCCCTTAGGGATTCACTTTTAAGAGCTTGATAAAAAAGAGTACATGGTCTGGGTGTGGTGGCGCACGCCTTTAATCCCAGCACTCGGGAGGCAGAGGCAGGAGGATCTCCATAAGTTTGAGGCCACCCTGAGACTACATAGTGAATTCCAGGTCAGCCTGGGCTAGAGTGAGACCCTACCTCGGAAAAACAAAACAAACAAACAAAAAGAGTACATGGGCTGGAGGGATGGCTTAGCAGTTAAGGAATTTGCCTGCAAAGCCAAAGGATTCAGGTTTGATTCCCCAGGACCCACGTAAGCCAGGTGTACAAGGGGGCGCATGCATCTGGAGTTCGTTTGCAGCAGCTGAAGGCCCTGGTGCACCAATTTTCTCTCTCTCTGCCTCTTTCTCTCTTTCTCAAATAAATAAAATAAAATTGAAATTTCTTTTAAAAGTACATGTATGTTCATTGTGGTAGTGTTAGATATGGGTGACACTAGATACTAACATCAAAACTGGAATAAACACACTTGAGGCATGCAGATTGTGTATTTAACAATAATAGAAATGATCTATATGTACCAATGTGGAGAAGACTACAACAGTATTATGTGAGAAAAATATGATTCACAGAACAAGAACTCTAGTAAGGTTGAACTATAACAATGAGAACACATAAAACATAAAGAGAAAGAAAAAGAGGGAGAGAATGTATGTGTGAGAAAGAGAGGTATTTAATTTCCAAGTGAAAGTAGGTTCGGATACTCTCAACTTAGAAGTGTGGTCTCCTCTAGAAGAGTTTACATTTCCAGTGGTGTCAAAAATACATCTTTAAATATGAAAAACTACTAATGTCTCCCTTTGAAATTACAAAGAAATAATGTAGTGTATTAAAAGCTCAAGATAGAAATCCAAGAAGCAGGGGGCTGGAGAGATGCTCAGTGGTTAAGGCACTTGCCTGCAAAGCCTAAGAACCCAGGTTTGATTTCACAGTACCCATATAAAGCCACATGCGCAAAGTGGTACATGCGTCCAGAGTTCATTTGCAGTGGCTAGAGGCCTTGGCGTGCCCATTTTCCCTCTTATCTGCCTCTCTGTCTGTTAAATAAATAAATAAATAAATAAATAAATAAATAAATAAATAAAACTTTAAAAAATTTAAAAAAAAAGAAATCCAAGAAGTATGAAAACTGCAGAGGAAATAAAGAGAAGGAAAGTTCTCAGGTGACGTGCTGCGATGAGCGTGTTTGCATTCTTGGGCTGAGATGGAGATAGTGCTCTGCAGTGGTGTTTGGTGGAAAATACTCAGTATTAGTGAAGAGATGGAGAACTTGAAACTTGTGAGGCCTGAGAACTCAAGGGGGTATGGGTGATCACTGATTCTGTGGAGAAACTCAGACAGGAGGGAGATGACTGGAAAATGGCAACATTACTGGATCTGAAAGAGCCAATGAGGCTGGGGCACATGGTGGTGGGCATGGTATAGAGGGTCAAATGATAGAATTGCTCAAACATCTGCTCATTCATTTCAACGTTCTTCGGATATGAACAATAAGAAGAAAATAGAAAGGGAACATTCTGTTGGGAAGGGGTTGGGCAGAGCTTTCACAGAATTGGAATTGTAAACACAATGGTTAATTCTAGGTCCTGCCTGTGTGGGAATTTGGGACACTTTGGGTTTCTTATCCTCCCAAGTCTTTTGCCACTATGCTTTCAAATTTATTATTTTTTTGTAGCTTCTGAATCATTTCCAGAAATTTTACGTTTTTTGGCACAAGTATGTGCGTCTGTGTGTTCGTGAATGTGTGAAGGTGTTTGTGCAAATTTGTACATGTACATATGGAGCCCAGAGGCTAATGTCAAGTGTCTTCCTGAATTGATTCCCCACCTTATTTTTATGAGACAGCATCTCTCGCTGGGCCCAGAATTCACTGATTAGGCTAGACAAAAACCAGCATGTCCTAGGGTCCTCCCGTCTCTAACTCCCTAGTGCTGGGATTAAGGGTACATTCTACCACATCCAGTATTTTATTCTGGTGCTGGGAACCCAAACTCAGGTTCTCCATGCTTGCACAGCAAGCCATCTCCCCAGGGCCCAGTTGCATTTTTTTTAAGTTATGTGTACATCATTATCTTTCCTGTTCCTATTTGCCTAGGGTTTATCTGTTTCCTCACTTGTTTCAAAGAACAAACTTCTGTTTTCCTTGCTCAAATTGTTTCTTAGAATGAGGGAACTCTTTTCATTCATGTCAGTTTTCTTTCACATTTACTTCGTTGTGGATTTCCACTGTGATTTTTTTGCATTTCCTTTTCTCTGTGCCTGCGGAGTGCGCCAATGCCTGCGCACTGCCTGCGGCACGTGGTTAGTAAAACGTACTGAGGAGGAATGAGAGAATGAGAGACACAGGGAGAAACGCTGGAGACTTTCTAGAAGCAAGGAGGTCACAGACATTCCAGGGACCAGGATGTCTTGTAGGAGCTGACCTACCCAAATGACAGAGCTTGTTCTGGGATGGAGTGCTGCGCCCAGGGACAAGACATGGAGTATGGAAATCACCCTTCCACAAGGAAGAGGGGATTTCTCCTCTTGCTGCCCAGAGGGGCTTCAATATTGGTTACCTCAACTTAATCTTTACTACTATGCTGGTCGTGCTTTTGCATTAAAATTAAAATTCAGGCACTTAGAATTACAGATAGGAGAGCTAGGTCAAGTTGGTCCAACTGAATGTCAAGAGACTCATCCTCAGACACATCAACTTGTTCCTTTCAGGCCTTGATGATCAGGGATTAACTGTAATTGATCTCTTTGACAAATGCCTTCTTCTACATTTTTTTCCAGGGGTCTGTGAACATTTCTTCCACTGTCTCAGTTTAGAAGTTTGGGAATTTGGCTGAAGAAAGACTGTGAAGGACCAAAATAAGAGTCCTCAAAATAGGAAAGAAAAATTTGCATCGAAACAGACAAACAAAAATCCATACTCACTGTTAATGCAATCATCTCTCAAGCTTTGGATTCCTTTTCCCAAGCGGCTCAACAATGCTTTCATTCTAATGCTGCAGCACTGGGTAGTTCCACCCCTTTCAGTTTCCTGCACCACCTCCTGGGAGGTTTCCTCTGCCCTCTACCTGCGTCTCCCATCAGCCTGGGGCTGGATGGCTGGTTTTCTCATTAGCTTGTTTTAACAGCACGCTTATGGTTTCCTTGGTGACAAAACAGATTCGGAGCCAATAAACTCCCTTCTAGGTAATGTAAAGCATATTCAAACACAGGAATGATTGCATTTTCAGAGCTAAAAATAAGCCTTTGTTTTTAATTTTCCACAAAAATGCTGCCTCTCAGCACCAGAGTCCAGCTCCTACCTGGCAAACCCTTTATACTAAAGGCATCACTACATGGCTAGAAATGTAGAATTCAATTTTTCCTTATGTAGCAGAAAGGGAAAAGTCCACAGGCAAATCTCCTGTTAAGTCCATCACATTCCCACTTGTTCATAGTGTTTAAAAAACCAGAGTATATCAAATATGCCTTAACTGAAAAACAAGACCCAGTCCCTGAGTGGAGAGAGTATTTTTGTAGTAATGACAATATTTAGGATTATCTCATTTAATCCTCATAGCAGCAATATGAGGCGTGTAACGTGATACCCACAGAGGGGAAACCCTTCACTTACATTTTTCCCCAGGAACCATAACCTGTATCTGCTTGACTCATTGGAAGAACTTTCTTTCTCCCATTAAAGTTTCTGATAGCTTTGAACGGCTAACCAAACCTAGAAGGCCATGGATAACCCAATATCTCCACTGGTTCTTATGACCGTAGCATTTAAACACAAATTCCTTTCGTGATGAAATCATAGGCCTTTTTGGTGTGTTGTGAGGGCTGAAATTGAGCTATGGGGTTGAACCCAAACATGAACAAGGTCTTTCTATAAATGATATGATCATAAAAGTTCAGGAAAAAATGCTACTTTTAACAAAATGAACCACAGGGGGCACTGATTTACAGTGAGTGCATTTGAGTCACTGATCAAAGTTATTACTTAACAAAAGAAAGCTGTATCAGGAGTCCAGCATTATCCATTGAGGACTCACACCGGTGTGGGACCAACCCTCTGTATACTGTGTTTTGTCTTCACATTCACACCTAGGTGCTTTTGCTAAAAACTATGACTCCTCACTTAGGCCCACACCCACAAGGTAAGTAAACATTATACAAACTCCTGGCAATTCTGCCTTTGTTTTGTGTCTATGTCCACTGGGTCATCTGCTCACTTCTGCCCGTGGGCATGATAGTCACTCACAGAGCCTGCTTAACCCATCTCATCCTTCTTCCACGTTGAAAACACAAAGATGTCATTGTCCAGAGCTGGGTATGGTTGTTCACGCCTTTAATCCCAGCACTCAGGAGGCAGAGGTAGGAGGGTTGCTGTGAGTTCCAGGCCAGCCTGGGTATATAGAGTGAGTTTCAGGTCAACCTGTACTATAGTGAGACCCTACTTCAAAAAAAACAATGAAACAAAGCCAGGCATGGTGGCGTACGCCTTTAATCCCAGCACTCAGGAGGCAGAAGTAGGAGGATTTCTGTGAGTGTGAGGCCACCCTGAGACTACACAGTGAATTCTATGTCAGCCTGGAATAGAGTGAGACCCTACCTCAAAAAAAAAAAAAAAAAAAAAAAAAAAAGAGAGAGAGAGAGATGTCACTGTCCTAAACTTAAACTTGCAGTCATCCTGGATTCCAGGAACAGCAGAACCTGGCAGGCGAGATCACCTCCAGGTACAGACAATGATCCACAAGAGCAAGGCTGGCCCCTGGAACAGAAGTGATCATCTCCTCAGAACTAGATCAAGGCCTTCAAGGGATGGCAGCAGTAAGGATTCCTTTGGACCACCTTGCAGAACCAGACTGAGAGAACTGAGACTGGGTCCACCACACCACATCTTGACCCAGATTACTTAATGATGCATGCACCCTGCCTATTGCCCCAGTTCTTCTTCTATTTAAGCCCAAAGCTCACAGCAGTACCTTGAATATGGAGTTGGAGTCACTAGAGCCCCTTTATTTGTTCCTCTTCCCAGTGTGGTCATATTGGATCAATCTATTTTTTTTTTCCTGCTTTCCATCATTAGTGGTCTCTTTGGTTGGTATATTGGACAGGTAGGCAAGCTCAACCTGATGGGATTTTAGGAGCTTTTACAGTTAAGTTTGCATTGTTTGCAGAAAACACCAGACCAAGAGCAGCTTGTGGGGATAAAAGGTTTATTTTGGCTTACGGGAAGCTCCATAATGGCAGGGGAAAACGATGGCATGAGCAGAGGGTGGACATCACCTCTTGGCCAACATCAGATGGACAACAGCAACAGGAGAGTGTGCTAAACACTGGCAAGAGGAAGTTGGCTATAACAACCATAAGCCTGTGCCCAACAGCCATACACTGCCTCCAGGAGATCCAATTCCAAATTACCACCAGCTGAGGAGCTAGCATTCAGAACACATAAGTTTGTGGGAGACACCTGAATAAAACCACCACATTCTACCCCAGCCCCCATAAACCAATAACCATATATGATGTAAAATGCAATGTATTCATCCAACTTTAAAAGTTCCCATAGTTTTTAATCAATCCCAATGATGTTCAAACATCCCCATAGTTCAAGGTCTTTTAACTGAGCAGCCAAAATCAAACAACAACAACAAACACCCATAATGGCACAGAATAAACATTCGCATTGCAAAAGATAGCATTGGACATTGCAAAGAAATATTCAACCAATACAAGATTTAAAGAGGGAAAACATCAAACTCTGTAGCTCCACGTCCTTCAACCCTTACCAGTAACGAGTCCCAAGTCAATTTTAACCAGTGATGAGTCTCTGGAGTTCCAATTCTGCCCCCTAGCTAGGCTACTCACAGTTCTGGAAAACTTCATCTGGTGCTGGCAACTCTCCTTGGCAGCCATCCCATAGTCTTGGCATCTCCACTGGGTCTCCACTGCAACCCACAACTCATCCTCATGGCTCCATTGGGTTCCCATGCAGGTAATACAACAAGTCTGCTTCACACTGCCCATGGCCATTTCCAAAATACAAAACCAGTGTTGCATATGCAATGACCCTCTCTTTTCTGCATTTGTTATACTCTATAATATCAGGTGGGCTACCAACTTGTTAATCCAGGGGAGAAATAAAGCAGACTTTGAACAGCAGGACACACCTTCAGCATTCAGGCCCCTTCAAAAGACTCTGCATTCTTCCATTGTTCCAATACAGATCATAGGGCCCAGTCTCAATGATTAGAATCTCTTATACAATTTAAGCTGAATGGGCAGAAGTTTGGGCCCAAATATTTTATTTCTGTGGCATATCCCTCTGCTCAGACCAGTGTATTTCTACACAATGCAACCCTGTACAAGTTCTCAGGACACGTGCATAACAGCAAGCCTCTTACACAAACTGCTTCTAACCCAGTCCAGGCAAAGCTCTTTCTCACCCTCATAGCCAAACCTTAGAGACCATAGACCTGCATTCAGATCTTTCAACTCTTATCAGAATGGTCCCTCAAGCTATACCTACAGTACTACAAGGCATCTTTTAGGCCAAGATTTCAAATTTGTCCACATTCCTCCTGCAAAACAGTTCCAAAAGGCAAAAAGGCACAGAATCAGGTTTCTAGCGGCAATGATCCCACTTCTTGGTACAAATTGTACTGTTGCAGTCAGATTTGCATTGCTGGCAGAAAACACCTGACCAAGAGAAGCTTGTGGGGCTAGTGAAGCTTATTTTGGCTTGCTTACAGACTTGAGGGGAAGCTCCCTGATGGCAGGGGAAAATGATGGCATGAGCAGAGGGTGGACATCACCACCTGGACAACATCAGATGGAAAATAGCAACAGGAGAGTGTGCCAAACACTGGCAGGGGGAAAATGGCTATAGTGACCATAACCTTGTCTCCAACAATACATCTGGGAGGTCCACTTCTCAAATTACCACCAGCTGAGGAGGTAGCATTGAGAGCACATAAGTTTATGGAGGACAGATGAATCAAACCACCACAGGAGACCAGGATTTTACTCTAAAAACTCTGGCAAAAAAAAAAAAAAAAAAAAAAAAAAAACCCACCAAAAATCCCAACAACCTCTGGTAAAAAGATTTGGATCAATAACTAACAACCACGTATGAATTATTTCTACAATTTTTTACTTACCATTGTTGGATCTCTGTTGACCATAAATAACTGAAACATTAAAAAGCAAAACTATGTGTGATTGTTGGGCGGGGGGGGAGGGGGTTCCAGCTGTATAATCATCTTGGCCTTAAACATCCAAATGTGCCCTACATATCTCCTGAGTCACAAGTACCTAATGATTGTCACCTCAAATAATACAATGGGGAGGCTCAGCAAACCAGTGGCAAAGTCATATCTTCCATCTCCATTTCTACAGAGAAGCAACAGGAGGTAACATCTACTCAGCACCTACAGTGTGCCAGAAACTTCAAATGAATCATTTAATTTCAGCATTCTTAGAAGGTAGGTTGTGGTGGTTTGATTCAGGTGTCCCCCATAAACTTAGGTGTTCTGAATGCTAGATCCCCTGCTGATAGTAATTTGAGAATTAAAGCCTCCTTGAGGCAGCGTATTGTTGGGGGCAAGATTACGAGTATTATAACCAGCTTCCTCTTGCTAGTGTTTGGCACACTCTCCTATTGCTATTGTCCATCTGATGTTGCCCAGGAGGCAATATCCACACTCTGCTCATGCTATCATTTTCCCCTGCCATCATGGAGCTTCCTCTAAAGTCTATAAGTTAAAATAAACATTTTTTTCCACAAGCTGCTCTTGGTTGGGTGTTTTCTGCAAGCAATGCAAATCTGATTGCAATAGTAAAGTTGGTACTGAGAAATGGGATCATTACTGCTAGATACCTGAGTGTGTGGCATTTGGCCTTTGGTGCTGATTTTTGTGGAAGGAATGTGGAAGAATTTGAAATCTTGGCCTAAGAGATGCCTTGTAGTGCTATAAGTACAGCTTGATGGACTATTCCGGTCAGAATTGAAAGACCTAAATGCAGTAAGAACTATAGACTGTGAGGTCTGGCTTGTGAGGGTGAGAAAGAGCTTTGCCTCTATTGGGCTAGAAGCAGTTTGTGTGAGAGGTTTTCTATTATGCCTGTGTCCTGAGAACTTGTGCAGGGTTGCTTTGCATAGAAATGGTCTGGTGTGAGCAAAGGGATATGGCACAGAAGAGATGAAGTCTTTGGGCCAAAACTGCTTCCTGTTCAGCTGCAATTGTTTGAGAGATTAAAACCATTGAGATTTGGGCCAGCTGACCTGCATTGGGACAACAGGAAGAATGCAGAGTCTTTGGAAAGGGTCTGAATGCTGTTGGAATGTCCCATTCTTCAAAGTCAGCTTTATTTCCCAAATATTACCAAGTTGGCAGCCCACATAGTATTATGGAATATAACAAATGCAGGAAAGAGAGGCTCATTGAGTTTGCAACACTGGTTTTGTATTGTGGAAATGGCCATGGGCAGTGTGAAGTAAGTTTACTGGATTTCTTGCATGTAGGTCTGATGGAGCCATGTGGGTAAACCATTGGTTGCAGTGGAGACCCAATGGAGATGTCAGGACTATTGGATAGCTGCCAAGGAGTTTTCCGGGACTGTGAGTAGCCTAGCTTGAGGGGCAGAATTGGAACTCCAGAGACTTGTCACTGGTTAGACTTGACTGGGAGACTTGTCACTGAGTAGAGTTGTTGGACGTGGAACTACAGAGTTTGATGTTTGCCCTATTTAAATCTTGTATTAGTTGAATATTTCTTTGCAATGCTCAATGCCATCTTTTGCAATGTGAATGTTTATTCTGTATCATTATGGTTTTTTTTTTTTTTTTTTTTTTTTTTTTTTTTTGCATTGGCTGCTCAGTTAAAAGACCTTATGGGGATGTTTGAACATCACTGGGATTGATAAAAACTATAGGGATTTTTATAAATTTGGATGAATGCAGTGCATTTTACATCATGTATGGTTATTAGTTTATGGAGGTCCAGGGCAGAATGTGGTGGTTTGATTCAGGTGTCCCCCATAAACTTAGGTGTTCTGAATGCTAGGTTCCCAGCTGATGGTAATTTGGGAATTAAAGCCTGCTGGAGGCAGTGTGTTGTTGGGGGCGAGAGTATGGGTATTATAACCAGTTTCCTCTTGCCAGTGTTTGGCATACTTTCCTGTTTCTGTTGTCCATCTGATGTTGCCCAAGCGGTGACGTCCACCCTGTGCTCATGCGAGTGTTTTCCCCTGCTATCAAGAAGCGTCCCCTAGACTCTGTAAGTCTAAATAAACCTTTTTGTCCCCACAAGCTATTCTTTGTTGGGTGTTTTCTGCCAGCAATGTGAACCTGACTGCAACATAGGTGTTATCTTAATTTTTCACTTCAGGAAAATGAAACTGAGAAAGGTTAAGAATCTTGCTCAAGTTTATATTTATATCATAGCACTGTAACTGACCAATGACACACCGAAATGAAAAACGTCTTACAGGTCTCTGCTCCTGAAAGTGTGACTCCCCAGGCCACACGTTGGAAGCTTGTGAGGAATGTAGCATCTCAGGCCAAACCCTGATCCTACTGACTCAGAATCTGCCTTTTAAAATTCAGTAACTGCTGTTATAAAAGAAACTCTTATGCCCACCTACATTAACTCTAGATCCTTCACTAGATGAGGAAAGACACTCATGAGAGCACAATAGCTTTAAGAGCAAATAAGCACATAAGCATTAAATTATCAAAGATATCAAGTATCAAAACTCATCATTTCAGGCCTCAAATAAACTTTTTCAAGAGTTGATAGAGTTTCCACAATAAAACAGAGCCAATACGAAGCTCAAGTTGACAAGATGAAAATACAAACATCGGGAAATTAAGAAAAAGCCTTTGGCTAGAATTTTACCAGTGTCCTTTGGCATTGCTGGGATTGAATATAGGGCTCATGCCTGCTAGGCAAGTACTTCACTGCTGATCTGTGTCCGTTGGCCTTACTGAGCTTTCTAAGATGCAAACCAAATGAACCTAGGGATGATTAAAGCTAAAACCAAATTACACGAATAGAGATACATTGATACTTCACATGGCTGAACGTTTAATATGACATGCATTCCTTCACTTCATTCGTGCAATGACCCTGTGAGTCAGTGCCATTATCATCATTATTAATTCTATGTTAGCTACTACGATAAGGAGTAGTTCAAAGTCATAGAACTTGCATGTTAAAGAGTTGGGCTAAAACCCAGGTCTTCGCATCTCAGTGCTGTGCTCATCACTATCTCCCTATTCTGACTTCCCTGAAAATACTCTGCTGTCAGAAAAAAGAAGGTGGTGGATAGCGATTAACTCAAATGATGCTATGTTTTCGTCCAGTTCGCCAGGCATCTTTAAAAATAGTTAAGGACATGAAAACTTCGGGCATCTTACTGACACCGTAAGTCTATGAAAACATTTTCCCAACCACATTTTTTACCAGGACAGATCTATGTGAGGATTTATTCATTAATTGCTCCTTCCCTCTGTGACTTACTTCCTAATTCAGCTCTGTATTAAGGCATGATGAGAAAGCGGAAGCCATCTGGCTTTATATCTGTGGGTGAGTTAATAGTGAGACCTTAGAGACTTAATTCTGAATTATGTACAGATGCCTCTCTTCTAGTCTCACTTTGAAATGATACCTATTTTCTTGTTCATTAACATTTTCCTAATCCACTAATAAAAAAGATCTAATACATATATGTATGTACACTCTATTTTAGAAACTTGGATTAAAAATTCCATAGATCCCTTAATTTATATAGTGCTGTTTGATCCAAATTTTATGAGAGTTTCTGGAAGGGGAAAAAAAGAAAACTTAAAATTTCTCCTAAATTGGAACTAAATAAGAAATGCGTATTAAAAAGTCAACGACCAGCAGCCTCCAGATTTTTTTTCCCACCACTCATTTATCCCTTGAATCTCTTTCTAAAAAGACATCATAAAGGGCAGGCATGTAGTTCAGCAGTAGAGTACTTGACTAGCATGAATGAGGCCCTTAGCACAGCAAAATAATAATAAAAAGAATGTGAGCCTGGTGTGGTGGCAAGTGCCTTTAATCCCAGCACTCAGGAGGCAGAGGTAGGAGGATCGCCATGAGTTCAAGGCCACCCTGAGATTACATAGTGAATTCCAGGTCAGCCTGGGCTAGAGTGAAACCCTACCTTGAAAAACCAAAAAGGATTTAAAAAAGAAGAAGAAGAATGTAAGCTTTTGGTTAAAAAAAAAAAAAATGAAGCAGTCCATAATACGTTCAAGAAATAGTAAAATGATTTAGAAATTTCCAAATATTTATTGATCATTAAATATTCATTTAATTGTAAGTATAATCCTTCTATATTTTGTGAATAGTATTCTTCACTTGAAAGTGTGTATTGTTATTAAAATGCATCAGATCACTTAAGTATATTTTGAACCTATTATGTACATAATACAATTTACAAATACTCTGTGATTTATTTTATCTGCCACCTACTTTTGGCCTACTTTTAATCTGCCAAGAAATGACTTCTTCCTAAATGTTTGTTAAATCTTCAATTTCTTGCTTAGACAAAATCCCTTGAAACATAGATATTGTGTCAAGAGGAACCATATTTTTTGAAAAAAATTAATATTAAAATTCAATATCTGCTGGGCGTGGTGGCACACGCCTTTAATCCCAGAACTTGGGAGGCAGAGATAGGAGGATGGCCATGAGTTTGAGGCCACCCCAAGACTACATAGTGAATTCCAGGTCAGCCTGGACTAGAGTGAGACCCTACCTCAAAAAACCAAAAAAAAAAAAAAAAAAAAAACCAAAAATAAAAAAAAAAAAAACAAAAAAATTCAATATCTGTTAGTTGTAGAAAATTAACAAATAGAAACAAGGGAAAAGGTAATGTATTGAAAACAGTGTATGTTATTATATCATATGCCTATAACCATGAGTGTGCTTTTATTTTCCCTTATTCTTTGTGTGCATATTTACTTAGCTATATGTAAATATAGTCAATACCTTCTAATTATGTACCAATATCTATATTTCAGATATATACTTGTATATCTACCTGATAAATCTATTTTTCAACAGGTTTCCTGCATGGATAATTATAAGTACATGTTGAATTAATACATGAAGAAATAAAATATGAGGTATTTTGTAGAAGCCAGATGGTTACCTATTTTTTAAAGTTAAAACAAAATATCTTTAGCATATGTTGAGGTTCATAATTTCCACCCACCACAGTTTAATAATGATTTGATAGAATGTGTAACATACAATTAGAACCATGCTGGAAATAGCACATTAAATCAAAACATGCTGGAGATGAAGTCACTAGGAAACTTGCAGTCTCGACCAAGTTTATTATAAAATAAAAAAAGCGAATTAAAATAATTGAAATTAGTATCCTGTAAAATAACTTAGAGAATTCATAATCAAAAAATATACGTGAGAAAACAAAGAATTAGTAGCACCATAGGCTTTAATACATTGGGAAAGGAAATGTATACATTCAGAAGATAAATTTTTGAAAAGCGAGCAAACAAAAATGAATCAACCTACAGAATGGGAGAAAATCTTTGCCAGCTATACATCTGACAGAGGATTAATATCCAGAATATACAAAGAACTCAAAAAACAGAACAATAAGAAATCAAACAACCCAGTTAAAAAATAGGCTATGGAACTACATAGAGAGTTCTCAGAAGAAGAAATGCAGATAGCATATAAACATCTAAAAATGTGTTCTACATCCTTAGCCATCAGGGAAATGCAAATTAAAATTACTTTGAGATTCCATCTTACTTCTGTCAGAATGGCTACCATCAAGAAAACAAATGACAATAAAAGTTGGCATGGATGTGGAAAAAGAGGAACACTTCTACACTGTTGGTGGGAATGTAATCTGGTCCAGCCATTGTGGAAATCAGTGTAGAGGTTCTTGAGACAGCTAAAACTAGATTTACCATATGATCCAGCTATAGCACTCCTAGGCATATATCCAGAGGACTCTTCTCACTACCTTAGAGATACTTGCACAACCATGTTTATTGCTGCTCTATTCACAATAGCTAGGAAATGGAACCAGCCTAGATGTCCCTCCACAGATGAATGGATAACAAAGATGTGGTACATTTACACAATGGAGTTCTATTCATGGGTAAAGAAAAATGAAATTATGAAATTTTCTAGGAAATGGAGGGATATGGAAAGGATTATACTAAGTGAGGTAACCAGGTTCAGAAAGCCAAACATTGCATGTTCTCTCTCATATGTGGATCCTAGTTACAAATGTATAGACTTGTGTGTTAGCTGGAACCAAAAATTGGTAGCAGAGGCCAGTAAGCTACAAAAAGCTTATAAGGGAGGGAGGAGAAGGAAGGACTTAAGTGGATGGTATTGTGTATATGAAATAGAAGAACAGATTATAGGAAGGGGAAAGGCCTAAGCGAGGCCAGGGGAAGAGAATGTGTAAAAGAAGGGCTGGGGAGGGTCAATCTAATTTCAAGATATTGTGAATAAAACTTATGTAACCCTACTTTTTGAATAATGGCACACCCAGAAGCTGTAGATTGTTACTAGAAAATTTTCAGTGCCTGGGATGGGACACCTTCCAGTGAGTTCTTGGCCAGGGAGGTCCCTGTTGCTCCAAAATATTACAGGCTATTGCCAAGGCCCTTGGTTTTCCTTGAGAAGCAGATAGTAAGACCTTATTGCTGAAGACATCACTTGCTTGAGTGGCAAGGTCACTGAGAAATCAAGCTGGTGCTGAGCAGAAAACCTTCTCCCTGTAGACCAGCCAACTGAAAGCTGGAAAAAGCTGCACTGCATGCAGCTGTATGGGAGACAGAAATCATCAGCGGTGAAAACAGTGGACACTGGAAGCCTCAAGTTTGGCCAGACAGGCCAAATGACTGAACAGGTGCAATACTGGCATATCTGCTCTTGGGGAAAACAACTGCTCCCTAATTGAATTGAAGGCCCACTTTATGGGAGGGAATACATGCCTGGTACTGAAAAAACTAATCAAAAGTCTATGGCAGGGGAGGTCATGAGCCTTAGTGGTATAAAGCCTACTCTTGTGTGGCTAAATGTATATATTATTTCCACCAAACTGCCCTGAAAACACTACACTTAATGTTCATATTCACATATTAATGCTACTCTCACTTCTGGTTAGAGAAGCTTCTCTTTTCATATGGTGATGACCACTGGGATGACCCAAAAGGCAACATAGTGCTGAGAAGAAGGGATGGAGGAGTGTCCAGCACTGAAACATCTCTATCACACCCTCCAAGGCTCAGGGTCCATTGAGGAAGAGGGAGTGGAAAGAATGTAAGAGCCAAAGGAAGGGTACGACTCCTTACAATGCACCAGTCTGGACAGAAATTGGTCTCAATATCCATGACCTTGCAGTGCCTAGCAATACCTTCACAAGACCCTCATAATAGAAGAAAAAGATGATGACATCAAATTAAAAGAGAGACTAATGGAGAGAGGGAGGGGATATGATGGAGAGTGGAGTTCTGAAGGGGAATGGGGGGAGGGGGTAAATATCATGGTTTATTGTCTGTAAGTATATAAGTTGTTAACAAAAATAAATAAATTAAATGAATCAAATCAAAGCAATGAATTGAATAATTGGAGAACTCAACCATTCTACATGTCGAGTTCTAACAAAGCCTAAAACCTCAGTATGAAGCATGATTAAGGTAGCTATGACTCCAGCTGCTCATGGGTTCACAGGAATACAAGAGGCAGCCACGTGAAAACCTACTCCAGAGAATCTGATGATCGAGGTGGAGTGTGTGATTTTCAAGGACATTAACATGCTGAATTTTACTTATGAGGATGAAGAAAATCTGAATAGTTCAATGACTGAAAATTTGAAAGATTAATCTTAGAACTCTTAGTTTTAACTTATTTGAGAGAAAGAGAGAGAAAGAAACAGGCAGATAGAGAGAGAATGGGTATACCAAGGCCTCCAGCCACTGGAGATACTCCAGATACATGTGCCACCTTGTGCATCTGGCTTATGTGGGCACCAGGAAATCGAACCTGGGTGCTTAGGCTTTGCAGGCAAGCACCGTAACCACTATGCCATTTCTCCGGCCCTTGTTTTATTTGTAAAACAAAATTCAATTAACATCTATTTATGTTGATAAATGTCACCCCAAACTAACTAAAATTTTCAATTTGTATGGAAGTTGAAGTAAGAGCTAGTTGAGGCCATGAAGCTAGAAAGCAACTATGAACAGAGTGAGGGTCGAGGGCTTAAGGAAAAGGGATAGAAGACACATAAGTAGAGGGGTGGGATGCCAGGGATGGAAAGGCTAAAGTGTGGTCAAGGGAAGGGAATGGGGAGAGAAGAGGATGGGGGAAGAGTAATAAAAACAGAACATTATTGAAAACAAAAGCCATAAAGTATTCTATAACTTTGCTAGCTAATTAAAAAAATATAATGAAAAGAGAGACAGAGAGAGAGAGAACTTGGAGGTGGCCATTGCTGTTCTCTGAATCCATAAATTGTTGCACGAAACTCCAGTACCAGGATGGGATAGCTCCTAATACATTGTTGGTCAGAGAGGCCTCTGAGGTGCTCAAAACAATGCAGGCTATTGCTAAATCTCTTATTTGCTCACGAGAACTAGATGGTAAGACTTCTATTGCTGAAGACACACCTGCTTTGGCTGCAAGACCCTGAGAAATCAAGCTAGAAGTGAGCTGGAAGGCACCTCCCTGCCTGCTAGTGCTGGAGAGTGCTGTGCAGCCTAGTGAGGAAGAAAAGTCATCAACAGTTGTATGCAGAAGTGAAGAGGTCCTTATGAGCCACATAACCAACAAGCTAGGCAAGATGTGTCCACTGCTGCAACTGTGGCATGACTTTTAAGGGGTGACCAACCATGCTTTGCTTGGATCTGAGGCCTGCTCCGTGGGTGTGAAGCAACACCTGGTACTGAAAGGCTAGTCAAAAGCCATGCTGAGAGCATCATCACCCTAGATCTGTTGCTTGACTAAATGGATTTGATGTGCTCATCAAATTGACCCCTTAAATTTCAAACATTTTATATTATTTATATGTCCATGGATCAGTGCTACTCTGCCATTGGCCAGAGAAGCTTCTTTTTGCAAAAGACAGAAGATAACTGGGTATACTCAAAATTCACCAAAGTGTTTAGAGTAAGTGGCTATGTGTATTAGTCAGGGTTCTCTAGAGGAACAGAATGGACAGAATGAATCGTATTATAAGGGGATTTATTGGATTAGCTTACACAGTCCAGCAATAGCAGGTTGCAGGTCCGAGAGTCAAGAAACCCGGTAGCTGCTCAGTGCACGAGGCTGGAGGCCTCAGCAGTCCCAATCCGGCACTGAAGGCCTGGAGGCTTCCTGGAGAGACGCTGCTCTTCAGTCCACCCTGGTCTTCAGTCCACACTGGAGAGCAGCAACACCAAGCAGCAGGTACCAAGCAGAAAACACCAAGCAGCTAGTAGCACTGGCAGCCAGGTGGGAGAGAGAGAGCCTTTCTTCCCAGAGCTCCTTTTTATCAACCAGCCCCCTCCTCCAAGAGGGGCCGCCCACTCTGGGCTGCCCACTCTGGGGGAAGGCTTACCCCTGGGGGAAGGATTCTTCCTTTAGTTAATCCTTCCTAGAGGCAGCCTCAGAAACACACTTATGAGGAATGTCTGTGGATTCCTAAACAAATCAAGTTGACACAAACTTAACCATCACACTATGGATTGTTCATTGCTAAGCGAACTTCCCTATAAGCCTTTCTGAGGAAGAGAGGGCAGGAATTAAGAGGGCTGGGAGAAGTGCTCAGGGACACTATCCTTAGACATGAAGTGACTGATGCACTCATGTTGAAGACCTCATGGTAGCTGTTGGTTATTGTTATCGCCACAAGACCTGCACAATACTGAGCCCACCAACATCGACTGAATGGTGGAAGCAAAAACAGACATCAAAATGGAAGTGAGCCTAGTTGGAAAGAAGAAGGGGTTCGGTGGAATGGAGTGGGAAGGGGACAAAAGAAGGTAAATGGAGGGGCCATAACCAAATATGTTATGTAGATGTATAAAAATGTTCATAAGAGTCAGGCGTGGTGGCGCACGCCTTTAATCCCAGCACTCGGGAGGCAGAGGTAGGAGGCTCACCATGAGTTCAAGGTCACCCTGAAAATACAGAGTGAATTCCAGGTCAGCCTGGGCTACAGTGAGACCTTACCTCAAAAAAAAAAAAAGTTAATGAAATATTTCAGCCATCACTTAACATAATGCATAACATATAATTAGTATCTAAAGACATTTGAGTGACCAAAATTAGGTGGCAACTGGAGGAGACTGAACTCTTGAAGTCAGTCATACTCTTTGGATGAGAAAGTTTTTCAGTGACTTCCCTGAGGGCATTTTCCTGCTCTCTGCCATCTCAAATAGTCATTGGTATGAGATCTTCCGAGATGAAGTTTGGGGCTGACAGTCTCGTGGAAGTCAGGATAGCAATCCCAGAAGGGAGAGGGGCTCAGAGAATGACTAGATCACCATAAAGACGTCCCGCAGAGCCTTGGCCTACTCTAAACTGCATATGCATGGAGGGAAGTTTAAGGAGCTTGGAAGCAACAAAGACTGGAGACAGAAAGAACCCTGAAGAAATTTTACCTATTGCACCCGATCTTTGTGGTCCATCATTGCTCAAGGGTTTATTCAATTACTAAGGATTTCCATAAACTGTACTTCCAAAAAGAAACACTAAGACTCTTCAAGTTCAAGGTGATTAGACAATAGATTATCAGCCAATAAAATAGCCAGCACTTCATGGAGAACCATCAAAATATCTCATTTCTAATGTGTAATACTAAGATAAAATTCCTAGTCAGAGTAGCATACATGAAGCTGGGCGTGGTGGCGCACGCCTTTAATCCCAGTACTCAGGAGGCAAAGGTAGGAGGATCACCATGGGTTTAAGGCCAGCCTGAGACTACATAGTGAATTCCAGGTCAGCCTGGGCCAGAGTGAGACTCTACCTTGAAAAACCAAAAAAAAAAAAAAAAAAAAATATATGAAGTTGTAGCTTCACAATCAGATGAAGCAGCCAATAAAAACTGACCAAGGGCTGTAGAGATGGCTTAGTGGTTAAGACATTTGCCTGCAAAGGCAAAGGATCCCAGTTCAATTCTCCAGGACCCATGTAAACCAGATGCACAAGGGGGCACATGCGTCTGGAGTTTTGCAGTGGCTGGAGGCCCTAGTGTGTTCATTCTCTCTCTCTCTCTCTCTCTCTGCCTCTTTCTCTCTCTCAAATAAATAAATTAATAAAAGTTTTAAAAAGCTGACCCTGAGATGACTAGGGTGTTGTAATTGGATGACAAGGATTTTAAAGAAGCTATTTCAAATAAATAAATGAGAATGAGTTGTATCTATGTGTTGATATCAGAAGAATTATATAGTCCAGTCTATGCACATGGTAAATCTTTCAAATTTCCTAGCTATAAACTCCCACAGACATACATGGTACACACACACACACACACACACACACACACACACACACACACACATATATATATATATATATATATATATATATATATATATATATATTATACATGTGTAAATGATCTACATTAATAAGTAGCATGAATTCCCAAATTCTGTCCACTGAAAGGACATAGGAATAATGACACACAGGAGCAATGGGTACACCTACCATTGAACATTGGCTCTACATGTTATTCTGTAGGGTAAGTTGGAAGATGGACTGACTCCAGAGCTGAAATGTCATATCATGACAAAAGGTAAGGAAGGACTCAGCAGATCATGAAAACATAGCCCAGGGACATGAAAACTAGCTTGAAGATGTCCCAATTTCTCAAATCTGGTAACTTGAGCATCAAAACAAATAAATATCACAATGTATTATAACAGAGATAAATAAAACCCACATGTTCATTCATGTAGATAGATGAATGGAGAAGAACTCTCTCGAGGGGGGAAATGATTAAAGAAAGGATTGTCTATGTAAGAGGAGAATGTCTGGTGAAAGAAAACTGGAAACTTCCTGCAGTGATGGAAATCTGTCTTGGATATAGAATGAGGGCTAATTAATAAAGAAAGAATGATGAAGTCAGAAAGTCATCAATGCTACCTGTAGCAGACAGCTTCAGGTTCGCTGAGATGAACTTCCAGACTGGGCACAGTTATGGAGGAAGGGATATTATTTATTGAAGCTTACAGATCCAGGGGCAGTTCCATAATGGCAAGAGAAGCAGCCTGCTCTCCACAGGGCCAAACAGAGAGAGAGAGAAACCAACCAGCCACCACAGCACACAGAGCAAAACTACAGCCAAAAGGTCACACAGCACACTTCAGGAACTCCTGCTAGGCACATTTGCATATCTTTACAATGGAATCTCAAACCCACACCTTAAGACCGGCCCCCAGTGACATTGCCTCTAGCAAGGTGATTGAAGATGCAAACTATAAAGTAATAAAACATTGAATATATTGGGGGACATATATTCAAACTACCACATTCCGCCCCTGGCCCCCAATATATTTAGCTCCTGGCCCCCAATAGATTTATAACTATCACACATTGTAAATTGTATTCAGTCCAATTTCAAAAGGTTTCACAGTCTTGACCAACTTAAGATAGTCCTGTGAAATCAAACAAGTTAAATACTTTCAACATGTAAAGGCACAGAGTAAAACATTTTTTAACTGATATAAGGCATAGCAAGGAGAGACTAAAACAATGCAAACTCAATCACCATCAGCCGTCATCAAACTTCTGCAGTTCAAGTTCAATATAACCAGAGACTAACAGTCTCCAGGTTTTCCAATTCCGCCCCTCCAGCTGGGCAGAGTCGCCAGGGAAAACTTTCATCCTATGCCAACACTGCACTCCATGGTAGCCCTTTTGCACAGTCCTGGTATATCCAAAACATCTTCAGGTCTCCATGAAAACCACGGTCCATCTTCCAAAAGGCTCTTCCAGCCTATTCCTGAGGGTCTTCATGCCCTACCTCATGCCACATCTCAGCAGCAGCTCCTGGAACCGTGTGCAATTCATGACCACTCCATGCATTTTTCATGCTTCCAGAACTAATACCAGGTGTGCAGGACACAGCCATATTCTTAATCCAGGAACAAAACAAATCATAGCCTTGAAAAGCAGGTTCCTTCTCCAGTAAACATTCTTTCCAAAAGTTTGCATTTCTAACAGTCTTTCCTCAGGCATCCTCTCCATTGTTTTAATGTAAAAGCAGTCGGGCCACCTTCCTTCCACCTTCCTTAAGATTGCTAATGTGTTTGACAATAGCAGCTAAACCTGTCTCAATGCCTCTACTTTTAACTTGCTTGAGGTTTTCCAACTTAAAATCTTAAAATCTCAGTCCGATATCTTCAGCCAAGCACATCAGTCCATTACAAATTTAACCTTGATCAAACACTCTGGGCCTGGATAGCGGAACGTAGCCATCCCTTATGCCAGTAGCCCAATTCCAACAAAGTCCTCTGCAGTCTTTCCTTCCCCTTAGAAGGCTCATAAGCCAAGCCTTGAAGTTCAATACAGTCTGCACTTAACATTCTCAAACTCTCATCAGAATAGTCCATAAAACTTGGCTTACCACTCCAGAAGGCATCTTCAGTTGCAAGCACCAAGTCCATGCCCATTCCTCCAAAACAAAGGTTCCAAAAGACGACTATCCACATGGTCAGGTTCATCTCACCCCACAGTCCTTGGTACCACTTTATTGTAGCAGACAGCTTCAGGTTCGCTGAGATGTACTTCCAGACCGGGCACAGTTATGGAGGAAGGGATATTATTTATTGAAGCTTACAGATCCAGGGGAAGTTCCATAATGGCAAGAGAAGTGGCCTGCTCTCCACAGGGCCAAGCAGAGAGAGAGAGAAACCAACCAGCCACCACAGCACACAGAGCAAAACTACAGCCAAAAGGTCACACAGCACACTTCAGGAACTCCTGCTAGGCACATTTGCATATCTTTACAATGGAATCTCAAACCCACACCTTAAGACCGGCCCCCAGTGACATTGCCTCTAGCAAGGTGATTGAAGATGCAAACTATAAAGTAATAAAACATTGAATATATTGGGGGACATATATTCAAACTACCACACTACCTAATGCAATGGATGGAAATGTGATATTGAACAAGATAAATACTAAGGTATCTTAGCTATGACAAAGAAAAGATTAGTGATTTTACAGCAGTGGAACCTGGAAGATGTCCGTGAACATCATCAATACCAGGACAAGACATGTAATCAACCCTACAATATGATGTACAAATTATGTCACAGCATCTTTCTTTGATACTCTCACCAGAAAATACGTAGTATGAATCCAGTCATAATGAGCATTACTCAAATCCAAGTTCAGGGAGATTTGTAAAGTAACCAGCTTGGGATCTTAAGGAGGGTGACTCTTGGCCTGAAGAGACAGCTCAGCAGTTAAGGCACTTTGCCTGCAAAGCCTAAGGACCCAAGTTCAATTCCC
This sequence comes from Orientallactaga sibirica, assembly GCA_036365145.1. NCBI lineage: Eukaryota > Metazoa > Chordata > Mammalia > Rodentia > Dipodidae > Orientallactaga > Orientallactaga sibirica. Next base: position 2,057,824 of record JAEOAD010000031.1, on the reverse strand, counting down.
CAGTAACCACATAAAGCCAGATTCACGAGGTGACACATGGTTCTGGAGTTCGTTTAGTGGCCATAGGCCCTGGCATGCCATTCTTTCTTTCTTTCTCTCTCTCCTTTTTCTCTCACTTTCTCATAAATAAATAAATAAATAATTAGCTATTTTTTTAAAAGAAGGGCCACTCTTGAACTACAGAGAGGTGATGAAAACATTTCCACTGAAAAGAGACCCATGTGACAAAGGCAATTTGTGAACTTGGATTGGGTCACAAATTTGGAAAAGAAAAAGGCTATGGAGGGCCTTATTGGGAAGATGGATAACATCTCCATTATGAACTCTGTATTAAATAATAATATATCATTATTAAATTGTTTAGTTGTAATAAGTGTATTCTTATAATGTATGCTATTTCCTTTAAGTGTTCTGTGCTAAACTATTTTGCAATAAATATTGAAAATTTTAGCAATTTATTAACATCTTAGAACTGAATAATATATTGCATGTTAATGATATATTATGATAATAGAGAGAGAAAATGAAAAGCAATAAATCCATCCAGATATATGTAAATACTTTGCATTATTTTCTACAACTTTTCTGTGACTTTAAAATTATAACACAATAAAAAGTTATGAAAGTTGGGCTGGAGAGATGGCTTAGCGGTTAAGATGCATGCCTATGAAGCCTAAGGACCCTGATTAGATTTTCCAGGTCCCATGTAAACCAGATGCACTGGGGGTGCATGCATCTGGAGTTCATTTGCAGTGGCTAGAGGTCCTGGAGAGCCCATTCTCACTTTCCCTCTCTCTCCTTCCCTCTCTCTGTCTCTAATAAATAAATAAAAATAAAATCTTTTAAAAATGTTGTGAAAGTTGGTAGAAAGATTTTGGATAACTGAAAATTTTAAATAAGGGTAAATTATATATATTAGATTTATTTATATATATTATATAATTATGACCCAGGAATCCCACTCAAATATTTACCCAAGAGAAATAAAAGCATCCCTACAAACACTTGTGCTCAGTGGTCACTGCAGTTATATTTATAACAATAAAGAAGATCCCAAATGTTCACCAACAGAGGAATGCACATACAAGCTAGTAGTTTTGTGCCATAGAACACTACTGGCAGAAAAAAGAATGAACTGCTTTTTTGTGAGACAATGTGGCTGAATCTCAAAAAGTGCATGCTTTAAAAAACAAACAAAGCCCACAGATGCATTACTATGATTCTATTTATATGAAATTCTTCAACAGGCCAAACTAGTCTGTAGCAATAGAAATTAGAACAGTGGCTTCTTATGGAACAATGAAGATAGCTGGGAAGGAGTGTGAGAGAACTTTCTGGAATGGTGAGAATGTTCTCTATCTGGCATGGGGTGTGGTTTCATGAGTATATGCATCTCATGGAATCGTATAACCAAAACCTGTGCATTTCAACAGGGGTGAATTCTATTTCAAGTCTGAAAGTGCTCTGGAACTATAGCAAATAATGACAACAGGATCTTACAGTCATTACATAGTGGTAAGATAGTACCAGGCCAGCCTAGCCTCGGATGGTGCTGAGTGCTAGTGGGGTCTGAAAGAGCTTGCCATCCCTAGGGCTGAGAATGGTCCCAGAGCACAACCAGTGGGGACAGGGGTGTGGTCACTACAATCTGGCATGTTTCCTGGACTTAAAGAAGTCACTGGATGGGTGTGCAGTGATGTTTAACAATGGGGGGGGGGGATAAAGTAACAACTTCCCAAGAAGATAGGAGCTGCCAAGGTAAAAGTGGGAATAACTCCATAACCCCAAAATATCGAGTATCTTACAGCAAATTGAAGAGTAACATATATACTATGTTTTTAAAAATTAAACTAGGTAACAGGCATAAGACACACGCAATGAATACACAATATCTCTGGATAGCAAAAATCACTGTTGACATAAATCACCAAGTCTCCCTAAATTAACATGGAAAGTACTTCTGTAAGCAAAATTTCAATAGATTTTTTTAATGACTTCTCACACCTTATTTTCTATACCAAAAAAACGGGGGGGGGGCAGAAAGAACCTGTCACCATGATATATGGGATAATAGAACAAACAGAAATCCTCATACAGTGCTACCGAGTTATCTAAATTTAGAAGATGATAATTTTTCTGTTTCAAAAAGTAGAAAGTAGAAAAAGGAAGAGACTGTTTCAGTATATGTTGTTGGAATGATTGTCCATTTAAGAAGAAAATAATATTGAAACCTTTACAGTTTCCCTATCACAAAACAAATTCCAGGTGGCTAAAAGAAAGCTTATGGGATGAGTGAATAGTTGTGCCATTTTGGAGCCACAGAAACTCCACAATGTGAGTTGTGTTTCCTATCATAATCTGAGCACTGACTGATTTAGATATATAAAATTATAGTTCTGAAGTAAAAATATAATTATAAAAATAAACTATAATTGTTGCCTGGCTAAATGCTCTCTAAACACTTATGTTTATGCCCATATATTAATGCTACTCTTACTTTTTTTTGGAGAGAGTCAGAGAGACAGACAGACAGACAGAGAGACAGAGAGAAAGATAGAGAATGGGCATGCCAGCAGCCTCTCAGCCACTGTGAACTAACTCCAGATGCATGCGCCCCCCTGTGGACAAGTGCAGCATTGCGTACTTGTGTCACTGTGTCTGGCTAAACGTGGGACCTGGAATAAAGAATGGCCATTCTTAGGCTTAGCAGGCAGGTGCCTTAACTGCTAAGCCATCTCTCTAGCCCCTGCTCTTACTTTTGGCTAGAGAAGATTCTCTTTTCAGATGGTGGTGACCACTGGGGTGACTCAAAACTTACCATAGTGCTGATAAGAAATGACAGTGGAGTGTTTAGCACTGAGCCATTCCTATCAAGGCCTCTAAGGCTCGTGGACCACCATTGTGAAAGAGGTGGTGGACAGAATGTAGAAGCCAAGGAGAGGGGAGGAGTGCTTGGCAATACTATCTTCCAGACTCAAGGTGGCCTTGACATTATGATCTCACAGTGGCTGACATTATCTATACAAGATCTTCATAACAGCAGGAAAAAATTATGAAATCAAAATAGAAGAGAGACTAATTGGAAAGAAAGGATTCACTGGAGAAGATTTGGGAAGGGGAAAAGGTAAGTGGTGGGAAGAGATTATGATCATGGTATATTGCCTATAATTATGGAAGTTGTCAATATGAAGTTAAATAAATAAATTAATTAATAACAACTCACTAAATATAAACTGTGAAGAATTTAGAACATATATAACACATTAATATATAAAAATGCTTTTAATACTGACCCTCCAAGTTGATGAGGCCCAAACATTTAAATCTGATTTTTCCATGTTGTCACTATGGATACTTTAGGCCAAAAATCTCGTTGTTGTGTGGGGCTACCTTGAATATTTTTCCAACAGCCCTGTAATCTGTTGTGACAATCAAAAATGGCTACACACATTGCCTAGCAGACAAAATTGTTCTCAGTTGAGAGTCACTGGTCCAAAAGGGAAGTTTTGATTTTTTTTTTTCTGGAGGTGGGATTGACATGGTGAGGTGAGAGATTTAGAATAACATTGACCCTCACTTGCCTTCCAAGTTTCACAGTCCTTGTGGGTGTCGATGGAGCTACACTAACGGCAATAACTAACACTTCCCAGCTCTTGCCCCCTCTTGTCCAGACATGAGCTGCATCCATCCTCTGCACGGATCTTCCCAGCATTACGGGACATGCTCAGCGTGTGAGTCACAAGTGCACCCAGCCCATCTGTGTCAGTATGTCTCCTCTCAGCGGTCCTGCTGGCCTCCACGTTTGTGGTCCATCCCAGGCTCCAGGCTGGCACACTTGTGAGCACTGTGGTCCTCTCCAATATGCTGTGGCTACTGGCCAGAGTCCCCTGGAAGCACAACAGCCGATTCCCCACAGTGTAAAGCTCTGTGGATGTCAGTGAGAAGCGAGACTTACCATCTTTCTCTGATACTCTCATAGGCTGCCTCTCTGGGATGCCTGCACGGTGATGCTCCGCTTTCATATTGGGTTGAATGAAACATTCTTCCAGCTTGGTTTAAAATGAAGTCCATAGCCTGGGTTAGAAGAGAGATAGGTTGCCTCTTCCCTGTGCTGAAGGAAGATTTGCTTCTTCTTCATCATCATCAGAATGCTTTATCCACCCAAAGCTCTCCCAGGGAAACCTGCTGTGAGCTCCCTGACACGCTAAGAAAAGTCTGAACTTTCTTTAAATTCAAGCCAACAGCTCATATGCCATTCAAGGGGGAAAAAAGATGGCTGGGAAGAAATACATGGAAAAGTTGACAAGAGAGAGAGAGAGAGGCCTCCTTAGAGAGATGGTGGGATTGGGAAAGCAGAAGAGTCTGTAGTGTGATGCCATGCCAGAATGTCGGGAAGTACTCAAAAGTAACTTGGGCCAGGCTAGATGAGAGGAGTTCCAAAAAGCCACACCTGGAGCGATTTGAGCAACACTAAAATAATGGCTGGAGAGATGGTTTAGTTGTTCAGGCACTTGCCTGCAAAGCCATAGGACCCAGAATTGATTCCCCAGGACCCACACAAGCCAGATCACAAGGTGGCACATGCATCTAGAGTTCATTTGCAGTGGCTACAGGACCTGTCACACCCATTCTCTCTCTCTCTCTCTAACTCTCTCTCACACACACACTCAGAAAAACTTTTAAAATATAATGGTAGTCATTTTGTAATCGATAAGAATAAAATAAAGTTCAAATCAAAAGATGATTATAGAGAAGCCATAGATTTTTATTAAAAACTTTTCAGTGCCATGGATGGGATATCTTCCAGTGAGTGTTGGTCATAGAGGCCCCTGATGCCTCCAAACACTATGGGCTATTGCCAAGGCTCTTGCTTGCCCACCAGAACTAGATGGTAAGACCTTATTGTTCAAGATTCCACATGCTGAGGCAGTAGATCACTGAGAAACCAAGCTGGAACTGAGCTGAAAGCCTCCTACCTGTTGTCTACCTATCAGGATTCTAGGAAGACCTTTGCAGCCTTAGGGGGGAGAAAGCCATCAATGGCATTAGCCCATAGGAACCCTATAAACTTTATGGCTGGCCAGCCAGTCCAAATGGACCAACTGGTGCAATGGTGGCATGTCTCTTATGGGGGAAACCAACTGCTCTCTCATTTGACTTGAGGCCCACTCCACAGGAGGGAATTCCTTCCTAGTACTGAAAACTGAGTCAAAACCCTATGGTAAGGGCTAGAAAGATAGCTTAGCAGTTAAGGTGCTTGCCTGAAAAACCAAAGGGCCTTGGTTTGATTCCCCAGGACCCATGTAAGCCAGATGCACAAGGTGGTGCCTGCATCTGGAGTTTGTTTGCAGTGGCTGAAGGCTCATCTTCTCCCTCTTTCCCTCTCTCTCTCTCTCTCTCTCTCTTTCCCTGCATCTTTATCTCCCTCAAATAAATAAATAAAAATAAAATATTTTTTTAAAAAGCCTGTGGCAAGGGAAGTCGTAAACCATAGGGGGAAATTACTACTGTTGTCTGGCTAAATGGGTCTATCATGCCCACCAAACTGCCCTCTAAATACCTATGTTTATGACCCTATATTAATGCTAATCTCTCTTTTGGTTAGATTAGTTTCTCTTTTCAGATGACAGTGACCACAGGGGAGACACAAAACTCACCAAAGTGCTGAAAAGAAGTGACAATGAAGTGTTTAGCACAGAGATATATCTATCACACTATCCAAGGATCAGTGACCTTTGCAGAAGAGGTAGCAGAAAGAACGTAAAAACCAAAGGAAGGGGCAGAGTGAAACAATACTATCTTCCAGACACAAAGTGGCCTTGATATTCATGACCTCACGGTGGCTGACACTACTTACATAGGAAGAAAAAAATGATGATATAAAAATAGAAGAGCCACTAGTTGGGAAGAAGTAGGGATTCAGTGGAGGAGGGGAATTCAGGAAGGAGAAAAGGGATTATGATCATGGTCTATTATCTATATTTATAGAAGTTGTCAGTAACATGTTAAAAAGAAAAAGTAAGTAATTAAGTATGTCAGACTCATATTCTTTTACATCTATGTAAAAATAAATATGATAAAGAAGACTAAACGAATATGAGCAAATAGAAGGCTTTTTACAGTAGACTGTCATCAAATACAGTCAAAAGATGGAAAAATTATTTCAGTGATTTCATGTATAGAAGAGGCCATGGATATTTTTTTGCATGTTTATGTGTGGGGGTGTGTGTGCTCATATGTGTGGGTACACATGTTTGTGTAGGTGCATGTGCATGTGTACATGCATGCAAGTAGAGACTAGAAGTCTGTGTCAAGTGTTTTCTTCAGTTATTCTCTACCTAATTAAAAAATTTTTTAAAATTATTTTCTATTTATTTTTGGAGAGAGAGATAGAAAGGGAGAGGGAGACAGAGATGGGCGCGCCAGCAGAGTCTCTCAGCTGCTGTGAACGAAATCCAGATGAGTGCACCCTCTTGTGGGCAAGTGTGGCATTGCGCCCTGGCGTCACTTTGCATCTGGCTAAACGTGGGACCTGGAGATTGGAACCACTGGAGATTGGAACCAGGTTCTTAGGCTTAGCAGGCAGGCGCCTTAGCCGCTAAGCCATGTCTCCAGCCCTCTCTACCTAATTTATGGTCTCATATGGAACCCAGAACTCACAGGTTCAGCTAGGCCATCTATTTAGCAAGCCCCCATGGTCCTCCTTCCTCCTGCTGGAATCCAGGGTCGTGCCACCACATGGGGCTTTTACATGGGTGCTGGGAATCTGAATTCATGTCCTCATTCTTACCCAGCCAATACTTTACCCACTGAGCAATCTCTCCAGCCCCAGATTATTATTATTATTTTTTTGCTTATCACTCTTTTCTAAATATTATTTTCAAGTAATGATTGTTGCTCGATAAAACTGTAAAAAGTCACCTGTGGCAAGCCTATGAAAGTATGCCCACGTTCTGTCCTTTGAAGGGAATGCGGTCTCCTGCGTTTATGCTAGTCAATTCTTAGTAGACCTGCATTTTCTCTTCCATCTACTTACCTTAGAAGGGAGGCCTTCTCAGCAGAGCTGCCCTGTGCAAAGGCGTTGTGCAACCTACAGAGTGTGTGGGGCTGAAATTCACCCCCAGCTTTCCTGTTATGAATGGTGAGGGGTTGCACATACCCACAATGCCACTATTTCCTAACCCACACATGGACCTGCCCGAGCTTGCTGTCCTGTAAGATAGTCTGGATGGATGCCCTCATGTTTCACTTACTTCCAGTCGGAGAAGCTGGACCAGAGAACACACTCCTCCTCCCACAGGCTTCCTGATTCCTGAGGGTCTGCCTGTGCTGTCAGAAGTCACCACAGCATGGCTGGTCTGACTGCAATGACTAGCAATGTTGTCCCAGGGCCCATCTTCTCCCAGAACCCTTGTGTCTTTCTAATTAGAGCTGCTAGTGAAGCTCTCCCCGAGCCCTCTGCCCTGCATCTTTCTGAGGAAGAGGTTATGAATCAGAGCTTTACAACTTTCTTCCCTATTATCCCTCCTTCACTGCCGGGAGCAATGATTCCTGACCACTTGTGGCATTTACTGGGCACTGTTACAAATTCTCACTGTTGCCATATTTTTTTTCCATTTGGAATTGCCATTTATTATTTCTATCAGCTTCTTTTTTTGAATCATTGGCTTGAGTTTCATAGACAATTATTAAATGAATTTTGCTTTGGGATTAGAACAGAATTTCTTTTTTAAAATATAGTTTATTATTTATTTGAGAGAGATAAAGAGGTAGAGAGAGAAAGAGAGAGAGAGAATGGGCACGCCAGGGCCTCAAGCCACTGCAAAAGAACTCCAGATGCATGCTCCCCTTTGTGAATCCTTTGGCTTTGCAGGCAGATGCCTTAACCGCTAAGCCATCTCTCCAGCTCTAGTACAGAATTTCTAACAGTTTCTGAAGTGGCTCTAAACATATGTCCACCCTTCTATGTGTGTATTCATGTGAAGAATTGGTGCTTGTAAGATCAAGATGTCAATTAACTCTGAAAAGCATTAAAGATACTTTGTGTCCCACATTATCAAATACTCAACCAAAATTTAATTAGTCATGTAAAAATAAACATGTACATCTAATTCATTTGTATCCATATATGCTTGCCTTTAATAAATGGTAAAGTTATGTGTATACTAAAGAATCGTTCTAGGATAAAATTCTTTGACTTATGGTAAGTAAATGTTTAATTTGTATACCTGTTTTATATGCCCATATACCTAGGTCCATGTGAAAATTTACTGGGTAGAGTCAGGAGTAGAAAAACTTTAAGGAAACCTGGTTTTTGCACTTTCAATAAAACTCTAATAATCACCTCTGAATCATCAGAACATTAAGGGTGCTAACACGAGTCTGAGGTGCTGAAGGAGAAGGGTAAGTGGAGATATGCACAATGAGTGGCAGGAACAAACACATCTTGGTGGTTTCTTCCCAGTTGTGAAAGATGTTTCTAGAAAGGTAAACGGTGGCTACAAGATGAAAGATCTTATAGGGTGTGCCCGTATGTGACAGGAAGGATTTGAAGAAGAGGAAAAGAATGGGTTCACCCTGGTAGAGAGGGAGGGATAGGCTTACAAGGTTACAAAAGAACCTAATGACAGAGCCAAGACAATAGCTCAGCTCATTGTAATTCCATATGGCTTATCATTGCTTAGTGTTTCATTATGTGTGTGGTGTGTGTGAAACAGAAAGAGTGTGAGTGTTTTAAATCGACACAGATTATATTTACAAAGTAATTCAACAACCATTTTGGCAAGCTCGCACTGTGCTCAAGGTTGTGGGCTGAGCAATGTTAGGTGATATGTAAAAGGGCAAAAGTGCTTACTAAGCCGGGAAAGGGTCTCCATCCTTGGTGATTGGCTTTGATTATTTCTCAGCTATGTAAACATCCAGAGATGACCTCATATATTCCACAGGCATGACCAAAAATTGTGGCACAGATGTTCTGAGATAAACAATGTGTGTGTAGGAACATAGCTGCACAGCCCCGTAATGCCCTGAAAAGAACTCAGTCCTTTTTTTTTTTTCTTTCACATAAACCACAAATGAAGGCTGAATCAGAAAGCAACTAGAAACTCCCTCCTCTGCTCTGTTCTTGGGTTCAAGTTTTATAGATGTCCTGGGAGGCACGCTGCAAGCCATCCCCCCCCCCCACACACACACACAGAACCAGTGGAAACACAATTTCTCCTGTTGACAGAAGTCTGCTGAGGACTGAATTTTCTGCTGTCTTCATTACTTTTCTGTAAACGTTCCACAGTTCTGCTTTCTTGCCACCAGCTTTCCATGTGATTCTAAAAGTACACTACACTGAAAGTAACATCCATGCCCAAATGACTGGGAAATTTACATTTTCTTGATTCTGAGATTCCCCCCCCATCCCTAATTTCACTAAAGACAAGCATTATACTCTGCTCCCCCTCCACATCTTCACAGTGCCCAGCATAGACCACAGCATCTAATGGATACTTCATTCTCAGTACTGTGGTCTGTCACACAGGAGTGAGATGCCCCTCACAGCATGGTGATGGCTGGAGAGGTAGAGTGCAGCCGCACAGCTGAGTCCCAGCCTAGACCGTCTTCATAGTAAAACAGACTTTTGAAAGAAGTATCAATTCTCACTAATCATAATGTCTGGTTAGGGTCTCAGACTCAAATTATTTAGAAAAACAAAAACTATCAAACCTAAGAAGGAATTCATGCCCCTAACATCTCAGGATGTGTTGTGACCATGACCTACTGGTATAAGCCAAGACCTGCCCAGCCTCCTCTCTGCATGAGATATTAGTTGGGTTTTGCCTTTATTAATCCAAAAAAAATGTTCTCAACAATATTGGGTACAACTCACTTGCTGCATAAGGGGCTATAATTGCTAAGTCTTCTATTAGTTATAATATTATACTCTATGATGGCATGATTTTAGAGTACTGTAATACTTTCCCAGAGTTGACTTCAGGGAATGTATTTTTATTACCTAGAAACAAGGTTTTTCAGTACAGAACATTCTCATGTAACTATTTTTCAGTAGGTACATAAAATTAGGTTCATTCATATGGTGATAACAAGTACACAAACATCATAAAAGCAAAAGTGAGGATTCTAAATGGTTCACTAGTACAGCTAAACAGCCAACCCTCCATATCCATTAAAAAGGGTGTCACCGTGGTATAGTTTGGTTTATGGATGGAGGAAAAAAAATAGCTCTCTATGAAATAACAACAAGGGCTGAGGAGATTGCTCAGTGGCTAGAGCACAGATTTTTATTACTGATCATGAGGAAAAGAGTTTGGATCCTCAGCACCCAAATAAATTCTTGGTGGGCAGAGTAGCCTATGTTGAATCCCAGTGCCCAGGAGGTAGAGACGGGGAATCCCTGGGACAAGTTGGCTAGCTAGCCTACCTAAGTCCATGAGCTCTGGGTTCAAGTGAGAGAACCCTTCCTCCATGAACTTAGTGGAGAATGATCACCGAAGCCACCCAGCATCAACATGTGCATACCTGAACACATGCACACACACAAGCACATGTAAAAACCACAGCTCCACGATGAATGTTCTCCATGTGAGAAGTCTAGTAATGAATTTGTCATACAAATATTTATGTTGGATCCAAAATGACCCGGATCCACAGATTCAAAGGCAAATAAAGCATAGACTTTAGCTTTGAATATCTCATGCTATAATGAGTGTAATAGGGAGAAACTGAGTGTTTATTATCCGTCTTCTTGTCAGAGAGTCACAGTCCAGCATGTTACAAAGATGAAGAATGTGGAACTCGGAGGTGTAAGATGTCTTGCCCAAGGTACCGTTTAAAAGGGAAAGGGTCTAGTACAGATGTGTGACTGAAAACATTCAACCAAAAATTGAAGTACAGGGCTGGAGAGATGTGCAACTCTCCAGGTCCCAACATAAGCCAGACATGCAAGGTGAAACATGCACGCAAGGTCACATATGCATACAAGGTGGCACACATGTCTGGAGTTCAATTACGGTTGCTGGAGACTCTGTTGCACCAATTATCTCCCTCCCTCTCACTCTCTCATTAACACAACAGTTGAGGGCTGGAGGGATGGCTTAGGGGTTAAAGCACTTGCCTGCCAAGCCAAAGGACCCAGGTTTGGTTCCCCAGGATCCATGTAAGCCAGATGCACAAGGTAGTGCATGTGTCTGGAGTTTGTTTTCAGCGGCTGGAGGCCCTGGCATGCCCATTCTCACTGTCTCTGTCTCTCTGCCTGTTTCTCTCTGTCAAATAAATAAATAAAATTTTAAAAAGTCAAAATACAAAAATACCTATACTCATCAATTAGGAAGAAATTGAGAACTTTTTTCAAAAAACTATACTCTTGTCCCTACTGTTTCCTTTTCTCCTCCCCCCCCCCAATGACTTTAATTCTAACCTAGCCTTTAAAATGAGATACTTTTTCTGCATAGGTGATGTTTACCATTCAAGAAAGATTCTAATCCCAAGAATGAAAGAGTAGTGCCTATTGGACAGTTTCCTACAGATAACTGTAAACTCTGGAAAATGTTTGAAGGGTGCTGTGAAGATGGCTCATTTGGGGGAAGCTGCACAGGAGTGGATATTTGCAGGGAGAGAATAGATCTGGGTTTTCCATCCTGTACTGATCTTCACTAACAGGACACTGCAGCCAACTCCGCGGGAGGCTGCTGAAACACATAGAAATATACCATCTTTAGAGTGAAACTCTCAGTCTTCATGACTGGCTGAGTGAAAGGAGATGACAGCAGATGAGAGACCCTTGAAATTGAGAGAGTGGGGAAAGAGAAGCAACTTTTTAAATGAGCCCTTGAACATGCATGTGATGTTAATCATACAGGATAACCCTAAGGTACCAACCCTAAGAGTAAAATTTTAAAAGAGAGATTGTTACTGCCTCCCTTCCAGGGGAAGATGAATTTGGAGGTTTGACTTCAGACAAATTAAATGACTGCTAAACAGATGAAAAACTGAGAATTTTTTAGAAGCATGTAACAGAACATAGTCCTTAAATGTGCCATTCACAATGCTAAATACAATGTACACAGCTAGTATACAAACAAATAAACAGAGGAGAGTACACATGATGTGGAGAAAACACAATCAATCCAGGGTGACGATGATCAGAAAATATGAAACTATTATAACTATACTCACATATCTAAAAGAAATACGCTAATAATAAATAAACAAATGAAATCTCAGGAACTAAGTACAAATAGCTAAAAAATATAAACAAACTTCTTATCCTTCCAAAATCTAGAGACTGAGAGAGCTGTGGAAAGGATGGAAATGGAGTATAATTTTAAATAAATGTTTCAGGTTCTTCAGCACAAATGCATTTGGATATGTAATATGTTTTTAGTAATAGATTTGTGTTTGCTTTCCTATTTCATCCTATAAAATATTCTCACAGAATAAGTGTATGCCACTGTAAGACCTTCAACTGAAGACTTAGAGAAGATTTAGATAATTCCTCATAGGCCCTCTCATCTAGATTAAAAAAAAAATGCTTTTAAGACTCTTTGAGATGAATACCATATATGATCCCTTTGGCAAAAAAAAAAAAAATGGTTAAGTATTTTTTCAATATCTCTATTGCTTATAGCTCAGTATAGAAGAGGGATATGTTTGTGTAATGGATTGCACATCAATGGAATTTATTAAAAATCTTAAAAAATAGAATTATATAATCAAAACCATTTTTTTTTTTTTAGAAAATAGAAGTATATCATTATAAGCTTTGACAACTTGGACTAAAACTAGCAGAATGGCCAGAAGGCTGGTTAGGATAGTGCCTTGGCTAACAAGCAAAGCTTTTCTCATGGAAGAAGAAGGCTGCTTGTGAGCCAGAAGCTCAGAGCTAAGGGAGCAAACAATAGAATCATCCCAGGGAACTCTGTCTCCCAGGGAAGTTGATGGAGACCTAAGGAGATAGTGCAGTCCACGTGCAGTTTGTGTGGTTGTGTGCAACCGTGATGTACTGCCTGCTTTGCTCTTTGGAAGGTATTGTCTATTACAGCTGAACTGTTCTATTTTGTCATTGTAGGTTGGGTCTAGGATGTGCAAAACATCCACTCTTCCACAGTCCCATGCACACTCTGAGTCTGACTATGTGACCTGCTTTGAAGTGAAGGTGTTAGCACCACTTCACTCAAGCAGGAACTTAATACAGGCACATTCCCATCTTTCCTTCCTCTTGGAACCCTTCGTATCGGAGCCCAGTGTCATGCTGTGAGGGTGCTCACGCCAGTCAGCAGAGTAGCCTTAGGGGAAAGAGACATCCAGCCAAACCATCTCAAATCAGGTAGCAATCATGCCACTGAAGAAACAATCTTCAATGTTTCATCACCACAGATACAACGTGAAACAGACACGAGCTATGCCCGTACCCAAATTGAAAAGTTGTGATCAAGTATATTATTGCCATTGTTTTTAAACCTCTTGGCTCTTCTTACCAGATGATCCCTCCATGCTTCTATTGAGGGGTACAGCTTTTAGTTGGCTCTTCAGGAGAAAGGTTTCTATTTTGTGTTTAGTTTGTGTATACTTCCCTCCTCACTCCTGTTCTCCTCTCTCCAAACCCTTCCATCCCTCTTATCTGTCCCTCAAGTTGTCTGTCAGGTATGTGTGCAACTCAAGCCTCAAGCTGTTCCAGTTTAAGAGCCACATATGAGGGAGAACGTGTGGTGTTTGTCTTTCTGTGCTTGAATGAGTTCTCTTAGTATGATCTGTTTCAAGTCTGTCCATTTTCCTACAAATTTCATTATATCATTTTTCCTTACTGCTGAGGATAATTCCATTGTGGATACATACCACATCTTCATTATCCATTTGTCAAGCAATGGGCATCTGGACTGATTCCAGTTCTTAGCTATTATTAATTGAACAGCAATAAACATGGTTGAGCAAATATCTCTGTATGAGGTGTAGAGAAAGGCCAGTCACCAGACTGCTCTGCCCACCTGAATTCGGCCAGCCAACTTAGGCATCAGACCACCCCAGTCTGCAGTTGCACCCAGTTGTGCCCGAGAGCATATAGGAATCAATAGATTCCTGAATGTGCACCACTGTGCCCACCCAGTGGAAAACCTTGAAGACCGACTAGTACTGGAGTCCCCCAATCCTTGCCTGATATCATCCCCAGGGGTGAAGCGTGGTTATGAGTCCGGCATTTTGACTGAAATACTCCATGATAAAATTTTAATATTTAAAATACCATGACAATCCAGGAACTGTAGGAAATGAAAGTGGAGATGAGAGATGAGGGATATCCTGCAATTTTCAATCTTACAAATTGTTACAATGTTTAATTTTCTTTTTTGCAAACAGTAAAATTTTCATTTATTTTTATTGAGAATTTTCATACATGAACATACTGTACTCTGATCAGAATACTCTCCCAGTACCTTCTTTGGTCCTTCATTCCCCTCCCCTATTCCGCAGAATCCCTTCTTTCCAGTTAGTCCCGCTTCCATCTTGATGTATGGGCTCTATATTGTGCATATCTTGTGATGACAGTGACAGCGGACAGCCTCAATGAGATCACAAATGTGACAGTCACTTCGTATCTGGAGGCTAGTGCCATAAAGAACCCCTTTCACCCTCTGCCACTTGCATCCTGTCCTCCTCAATTTTCACAGTGTTCTCGGGGCTTTGGAGGGTATAAGAGAGATGTTCTCATTTTTAATTAAATATCTAAAATTAGCAATGATGTGGGAAAAGGGAGTGAATGCATTCCTGGTAGAAGTATACATGAGGAATTAGTAAAGATATCCTGAAAAGCACTGAAGGATATTAACTAATACCTTACCTGTTTATCCTAAGAAAATTAGCAGTTCCATATAGACAAAAGCCATTGTAGTTCAATTATGCTTAGAGGTAAAACTGGGGGAAAACACAAATGTCTAACACTGGGAACTTGCTTGTCCAAACAATGGAATAGCCACATAATAATATAGCACAAAATGTTTAATAATGCAGAACATAATGATGTACTTGTAACTGCACAAGGGCAGGCTTTAACAGAATGCATAGGACAATCGTACTGGAATCATATGTGTAGTTATGCGTTGTGGGGATATGTATCTATATATAATCACATGTTTTTATGTACCTATGGAACACTAGACTAAAAGGAGATACATTAAAATTACAATATTTACAATATAACATTTCACTAATGGAATTTGTATCTAATTGCACTAATTGGTTGGAATTAGTTTCACTAATGGAATTAATTATCGAACTCAGATACTCAGGCTTCAGCAGAAAGCACTCTATTCACTGCTGAGGCATCTCCCCAAGCCTTCAATCTTATTAATGTATTATAGATTTTAAAATAAAGTTTTCTACATTTGGTAGATATGTAGCTTGGAATTAATAGTTCAGTGAATAGCATTCTGAAGAAAATAAACTTTAAAGCATTCAAAAACTAGATGTCAGAAAGGAACAAAGCATTCTTAACCTTAGTTCTCGCCTGTTTCAGATACTTTGGATAAATTTGGTTCAAGGAGGCCTTTATACAGAAATTATGAAAAAAAGTTCCAGGCATGTATTGGAAAATGTTTATAGTAAACTTTCAGCAGAGATATAGGACAAACATGGGAAGAAACCAGAATTCACTTTTAAAGCAATAGTTCCCATTGGAAGATATTTCAGGGAACACTATGATTAGTTGGGATGGAGTAATTGTTTGCCAGACTTTCCTTGGGATCTTTTTTAATGCAAAAAAAAAAAAAAAGGTTCAGGTCTTTTTGGCTCATGTCTACCTCTTCACCTCTTTCCACTGTTCATAGGACAATGATTTCTGTTCAAAGAATTGGTCAGGCAGGTTCTTAACCTCTCTGTGGGGTGTGTGTGTGTGTGTGTGTGTGTGTGTCTGTGCATACAGATGAATATGTGTGCCTGGATACTAGAGGACAACCTTGGGTGTTTTTCCTCAGGTTCAGTCCTCTTTTTATGAAACAGAGTCCCTCTCTCTAGCCTGGAACTCATCAAGTTGGCTAGACTGTCTGCCTAGCTAACAAGCTCCACAGATCCACCCATCCTTGCCTCCCACCACTGGGATTGTAAGCACAGAGCCTGGCACCTGGATTTTGATTACATGGGTATTGGGAAATGAACTCAAATCCTCATGCTTGCAAGGTAAGCACTTTACCAACTGAGCTCTCTTGCTGGTCCTCTCTGTGCACTTTGAAGCAAAGAAAACTATCTTGTTGTTCCCCAGGGCAATTCTCTTTGACTCCTTTTTTTTCCATGTCAGAAAAAGTAAATTATAAACAGTTGTGCTGCATAAAAATCTCCTGACTCTGGGAAAAAAAGATATAATTTCTGTAATCAGGAACATTTTCTTTTTGCCTGACTGGCTTCCATTGCCAGTTCTGTCATATCAGACCTCGGAGCCAGGTCTCAAGGCCCTCAGCAGACTTGGCTACAAGATAACGGCCCATGGTTAATTTCCAACAGGTTCAGAACCTCCCTGTATATTAGACACACACTGAAGCCAGCGGGTTTGCTCCAACATCTTCATATAAGAGGGAAGTTTGTGTATATCCTTGTGCTTTATTTGGACCATATCTCTAAACACAATTTCATGCTTGGCCTAGTTAATATTTATGCCTTAATGTTTTTGTTAAGAATTGCATTTTTATGTAGAAAAGGAACACTGTGTGAGGAAACTGTCTTTGCTAAATGCGCCCACCTCAATGTCACTGCTGAGTTGGGGCAGGTGCTCCTAACATTCTGCCATATTTTTTCCCCACAGATAGAGGTGTGTTCCCCTCTTCTGTTGCTCCTCCAGATCTTTTCTCACTCTTCTTTCTCATGCCTTGGTCATAAGGAGCTTTAATTTATAATCAGAGACCTGGGACAGAGACGCCAATGCATCTTACATTGTTTCTCAGAAACAAATAAAAAGGGTGAGTTCCCCCCCCATGATGTCACCTTATATGTAATATATAAAGTTATTTCCCATACAGTAAGGGTCAAAGTGCTTTTCTAGTTCAGATAATTTGACAGATTTGAGTTTATACACAACACACACATCCAAATACCCCAGAGATCCTTTAAAGACACTGCATTCCCATAGAGGACATTGAACTATTGCTTCAAAAGCAAGTAGTACGTCTTGTGTGACAAATAACGGCATAATATTGACAAAGAACATAGTTGTGAGAAGTGTTTGAGATTCTGTTCCCTATAAGTTGCGACTTTGAATAACGTATCAAACTCTCCAGGCCTCTGGTTTCTAGTCTGCAAGTGGAATTTGTTTTGTCAGAGGTCTCTGTTTTAGTTGCATGCTCCTGCTTCTGTATTTATGATTGAAAGCCATGATAATTGGGCAGTTGATAGGCTAACCCAACGTGTGTTTGAAAACAAGTGGCGTCAGGAGTAAATTCCCTCCTGAGTCATCTCGTTTGAAGAGGAATGGTACAAGAACTCTGGTACCAAGGTAAGTTCTATATACTTGCTACAATTGTGTAAAGTTTGTTTTGAGAGCACTCTCAATGGAAATAACCATGGGGGTGGAGAATAAAATAAAGTTAAGAAACAGTGATGGTAAAAAGCTTGAAGGCTACGGCATTGCATTTCTTGGACTGGAGACTATTGATAATTTTCATAGTCCCTGTGTCTCCTGAGCTGTACACTCGGCAGTGGCAGCAGCACACCCAGAAACGTACGGTGAGAAGCAGAATCCATGCCACAATGTCCACATCCATGCATTGTGTTCTACTTTCCCTCCTGCTCCAGCATCTCTCATGTGGCAGTGAACAGCAGGTGCGCAATTAATCATTGTGGATTCATCATTTTTGGTAAATGCTTTCTGTGGCTTTTTTTTTTTTTCTTGCAATGTTCTCACTATAAACACTGTGGTCTATGTGTACTGGAAAGGTATAATGTTTTTTGAAAGAAAGACATTTATATGCCCATTCACAACCCAATATCACTACCTAGGCATGGTGGTACATACTTTTAATCTTTGCACCCAGAAAGCTGATGGACGGAGGATTTCTGTGACTTCAAGGCCAGCCTGGACTACACAGTCAATTGCAGATCAGCTAGGGCTGTCTAATGAAAGCTTATCTCAGAATAAAATGACATCGGTGTCCCTGTGCACTCCTTTGCTGGAGCATGTAGGCAGACACTACTGAAAAGGAAAGGAAGGTAGGAAGCTCCTAGAGGAAAGGCTGGGGAGATTATATTGCCTATATCAAGAAGAATGGGCCTGTTCCTGATGTTGCCTAACTACTATTTTGATCTAGAAAAGCATTGCATGGACTGAGAGGATGTTTGGGGACCATATTCCTAATGTGCTCGACATTAGGATCAGGTGAGGACTTGAAAAATGCCTGAATCTGGAAAGCTATCAAGATCAAAATCGCTGCAAAACTGAACGCGTATTTCTCTCCATGTCATCTTTAGATTCACTTACACTTTCTGGGTCTGACTTTTTTTTCTTTATCTGGAAATGAAAACAAATAATTGTTCCATCTTCCTGTCTGAGTTTTCATAGGAACTGAAGGCTCATAAAAGGCTCTGTATGCAAAATGAGAAAGATAATATTAGCTCCACAGAGGAGAAGATCTCTACATGACAAGAAACAGCATTAGCTGTTCAGCGTTCCATAAGCCCGTTTATAATTGTAGTTTTCTGGAGGCACTCCTGTTTTTTAGTGAAGTGAAGGCAGGAAGGAAATGTTTAAATTGGGGAAGTTTTCAAGAGTTCTCCTAGAACTCCTTTTATTGTATTAGAAGTGCTCTGTGGCCCAGAAGGAAGAAGCCACTTGCTGGTGGATAATACCTGAATGTGGGACGAAGCACCCATTTCTTTTTACTTTATTTGCACGTGTGTGTGTATTGGTAAACCAATGCCTCTTGCTGCTGCAAACTAACGCCAGATGCTTGCACTACATTTTGTGTCCAGATCACACGGGCAGATAGGAAATTGAACTTAGGCCAGCAGACTCTGCAAGTAAGCACCTTTGATTTCTGCACTATCTTCTCAGCTCCCAGCACCCATTTCTAAAAACCCATACTCATCCCAAACAAATGTACAGAATCACCACTTCCCTTCATCATTATTTTGTCACATGATTAAAACTAATACTTTCAACTGTTCCTGGCCTACACTGTCCTTGTGTCAATCTGCACCCCTGTCCACAAAGGTGTCCCAGACTCTACTGGGCTGGCTTTTAGTGTCAAAAGATTTTGTTTATAATGTTTTATTTTATTAACTAGAGAGAGAGGGAGGGAGAGAGAAGAGAGAAAGGAGAGAGAGACAATGGGCAAACCAAGGCCTCAGGCTGCTGCAAATGAACTCCAGGCTCAAGTGCCAATATGGGTATCTGGCTTACGTGGGTACTGGGGAATCGAACCTGGGTCCTTAGTCTTTGCAGGCAAGTGCCTTAAGCACTAAGACATCTTTTCAGCTCTCAAGTGACTTTGTAAATTGTCTAGATTATGTTTAAGGAATCTGTCTTATTGTTTGATGAATAGGAGATTTGAAGAAAATTGATTATTTTCTTGCAAACTGACTTTGAGCCCATGAGTTCCTTTCCTATCTATATTTATAATATATACATTTAATAAAATATCTGCAAAGAACATTCCCTACCTTATGAGACAGGAAATGAGCTTTCAATCTAAAGATTTTGTAGCGTATGAGAGAGAAAGAGCAATGGTTTGTGAACAACATACCATCTCCCCTCTGCGTTGGTTTCACAAAACCCAAAGAAACATAGATGTCAAATCTCAATTTTCAGCCTATTATGACTTGGGCTTTTTTCACCATTGGTAAAGAAGTCACACCAGTTGTGAGGGAAAGCACTGCTTTTATTATCTGTGTCTTTTTAAACTTCAAACATGCTTTCCACATCCATAGTGACTTAATGGAGTCTAACAGCCAATTAATGGCTTTAAAACCAGCGGGGATCCTGGTCTGTCCTGTAACCTGAAATGAATTATTGATAGATGCTTTTAGCCCTGTGTCCTGTCAAATATTTCAAAGTTAGTGTCAGCCTGTGCATTTTCTCATTCATTCTCTCCTGAGGTCAAGATTCGTGAAGCGATGCTGTTCGAAGTGTTGGTGGGGGGATACTCAGCGCCCTGGAAAGTGTGGAACTAGACATAATTGGCCTGTGTTTAGCCCAACTCTCTGCAAGGTATTTGCAAGCTACCCATGGATGAGCTGGACTTGAGACCTCTTCCTTTAAAGCAGGTGGAATACTGCACACTTAGACGTTAATAGGCATGTTTATAACTATTAACAGTAACTTGTGTTTTCTTTCATTTGAGTCTTGGAGCAATTCTGTCAGATGAGTAAGGAAATGCCACAATTTTCTCCCAATATGGAGAAAAGAAAAACCAAAACTGAGTGCTATACAGTGTTCCCTCTTTTTCTATCCCCTTTCTGCCCCTTCTTTTGCACAGTGGTAGAATAGTGTTTTTTTTTTTTTTTTTTTTTTTTTTTTTTTTAATAACTGTGCTTGACAAGAAGACAGTTCTAAAGAGGTAGGTTTAAACAACTCAGGTTTTAATGTTATTCTGCTATGGCAAACTCTGAATTAGTCACTTTTTAACAAAATAATGAGTACATTATTAAAGTGTTCTTTTTAAATGTTTTAAACTGACTGATGGCTTAAGAAATAACACAATAAAATATAGTGGTTAAATATGTTATAAAATAATAAGTCTTGGAAAGCTTCCAAAAAATCATTTAGGGTCTTAAAAGTACTTAACATACATTGTTTAAAGCTGTGAAAAAAAAAATCTAATGAACTATTTTTTAAAACAGCCAAAATTAATTACTGCTAAACACTCATATGTATAGTGATTTCTATAGCATGTTATTGTAGTGCTTTACTTTCCTTTTAACAATTTATTAGACCCATAATATTTTATGGAATTCTACAAAGCATTCATATTATTCTGATCTGCAGATTTTATTCCATTTAGATGATTTCTAAACATTAATTATTGATTTCCTTTTATTGGCCATTGATGATACTATCAATTTTTTTAAAATACTTTATTTATTAATTTAAGAAAGAGAGAGAGATAGAAAGAGGCAGATAGAAAGAGAGAGGGAATAGGTGAATCCAGGGCCTCCACAATGCAAATGAACTCCAGACATGTGCACCACCTGGTACATCTGGCATTATGTGAGTACTGGAGAATCAAACTCCAGTCCTTAGGCTTTGCAGACAAGCATCTTCACCATTGAGCTATCTCTCCAGTCCTGCAAATACTATCAATGTTTGCATGCAATAAGTAAAACAATAGAGAATGTTTCCACATGTACAAGTGTTTGTTTGAATTGTATCTCTGGATAGCTAGTGTGAGTGCTGTTACTAAGTCAAAGGATGTGTTTATTCTTTTTGCTTCAACTCTGATCTCTAACACACCAGTGGAGGAGAAAACCCTCAACATGTTAATGGTGCTTCAGATCCCAAGTTGTTATCATATGTATGTGTTTTGGAAACAGAAACACTACCTAGTATGTGACATTTATGTTTATAAATATGAAAACATATGATTTAACCATTAATAAAACAATGATATATTGACACGTGAAAAGACAGACCATGAAACAGAACAGAAAGCCTATAAGTGGAACAAAAAGTAGAAATTGAGTATTCCATATGGGATCCAAAATCATGAGGAAAAACCACTGTTCTATAAGAAAGAATGTATAAGTTTGCAGAGTAAGAATGAGAAATATTTAACCATGTTATAGAAAACAGAAATCTTAAATTACTGACAGATTTTACCACATACAAATATAAACCTGCAAAATAAAAGCCAGTTAGAAGCAAAATCATTCAGTGAATGAAACAGAGGGTTAATTATTATAGGTCATATCACAAAAAATGAAACATTTCTCCAATATATAATTACCCCCTAAAAATTTATAACATATAAATAAAAATCTTAATTTAAAATTGAAAGGCTGGAGAGATAGGTTAGCAGTTAAGGTGCAAAGCCTACGGACCTAGGTTTTATTCCCTAGCACCCATGTAAAGCCAGATGCACATAGTGGCAAATGCATCTGGAATTTGTTTACAGTGGCTAGAGGCCCTGGTGTGCCCATTTATTCTCGCTCTCTCAAAAATAAATTAATTTTTAAAAATGGTGAGGTGGTTTGAATCAGATGTTCCCACAAACTCATGTGTTCTGAATGCTTGCTCCCAGGTAGTAGCAACATGGTAGGTAGAGCTTTGCTGGAGGAGGTGTTGCTAGGGGCAAATTCAGTGGGGTTATGGCCAGCTACTCCTTGCCAGAGTTTAGCTCACTCTTCTGCTCATATTGTCCACCTGCTATGGCAAGGAATGACATCCAGTTTCAGCTCATGCTCTGTTTTCCCCTGCCATTATGAAACTTCCCTATGAGACTGTCAGCAAAAATAAAAACTTTGTGCCAGCAACAAGAAGGTAAGAACAAGACAAAATTGGTACCAGAGAAGGAGGTTTATTGCTGCTACAAACCTGACAGTGTGGCTTTTGGCCTTTTGGAACTGATTTGCCAGAAGAATATGGAAGGAGTTGAAACGTTGACCTAAGAGATGCTTTGGAGTGTTGTTAAGTACAGCTTGATGAATCCTTGTGAAAATTGAAAACCTAAATGCAGAAAGGATTATGGACTTTGTAGACTTGGCTTATATGTGAATGAAAGAGCTGGTCCAGACTGAGACAGAGGCACTTTGTATGAGAGGCTAGCTATGTTCTTCATGTCTCCTAAGGATTTGAACAGGATTGAATTTAGAATAAATGAGCAGCTATGAGCAGAGGGATATAGCACCAAAAGAAATGGAATTTGCAGCTAGGAACAGTACCCATTCATATGCAATTGTTTGAGAGACCACAATTGAGACTGGGACAGCTGTTCTGCATTGGGACAGCAGGAAAGAATACTAACTCTTTTGAAAGTAGAGGGGCAGAATATTGAAGGAGTGTCCTACTTTTCAAAGTTGGCTTTATTTATCCCTGGATTATTCAGTTTAGTATCCCACCTGATACTGTGGGAGTATAACAAACACAGGACAGAAGGGCTCATTGGATGTACAATGTGGTTTGCTTTTGGAAATGTCCACTAAAGCAATGTGAGGTAAGGTTGTTGGAGTCCATCTATGGAGGACGGTTGGAGTCATGAGGATCTAACTGTGGGTTGCACTGGAGATCTCAAAAATTTTGAGACACCAGGGCAATAGTATGGCTGCCAAGGTGTTCTGATTGTTTGGGATGGGGATTTCCCCTGGTTGGCAGTCTAGCTGGAGGGAAGGAATTGGAACCTCAGAGACTTTCTTACATATTATAAATGTTGAACTTGGAGCTATAGGATTTTATGTTTGCCCTATTTGTTTTAGATCTTACATTGGTTCAATCTTTCCTTGAAATGCAATGTGAATGTTTGCAATGTGAATGTTTACTCTATGCCATTATGTGTTTTTAGTTTTATAGGCTCACAGTTAAGAGACCTTAGACTACGTATATGTTTGAACAATGTTGGAATAAATACAAACTATGAGGACTTTTAAAGTTGGACTGAAGGCATTCGATTTTACATCATGGGTAGTCATCAGTTTATAAGGGCCAGGAGAAGAATGCAGTGATTTGAATCTGATGCCTCCTATAAACTCATGTGTTCTAAATGCTTGGTCCCGAGATAATGGCAATTTGGTAGGTGGAGCCTTGATGGAGGAGGTATATTGTTGAGAATGTGCTTAGGGGTGCTTTAGTCAGCTCCCCCTTGCTAAAGTTGGGCTCCCTCTCCTGATGTTTGCCATCAGCTATGGCAGAGGTGATGTCTCGTCTCTGCTCATGCTATTCCTGCCCCTGCCATTATGAAGTTTCTCCTTGGGACTGTAAGCCAAAATAAAAACGTTCCTCCCATTAGCTGCTTTTGGTCAGGTTCTTTATCCCAGAAATGTGAAGGTAACCACAACAACTTAATCATAAATTCTCTCATAGCCCCATGTGATGAAAGCCTCATCCCAGCTGATGGCACTATTGAGAGATTCTGGAACTATTAAGTAGGACCTAGTGGAAGAATGTCAGGTCACTGGCTAGGGGTATGCTCTGGGCTATGGTCTTCACTACCCTTTCTTTCTTTGCTTCCTGGTCACGAGACAGGCAGCTATGCACCACCATGCATGATGCCCCTCCATGGTGTTCTCCTTCACCTCAGACCCCAAGCAATGGGGCCAAACAACCATGGATGAAATCTCTGGTCAGGAGCTTAAGTTTTTGTTTTTATGTTGTTTATCTGAAGCATGGAAAAAAATTTTATTTATTAATTGCAAACAGAGAGAGTAGGGGCTGGGGTGGGAATGGGTATACCAGGGCTTCCTGCCACTTCAAACAGACTCCATTTGCATGTGCCACTTTGCCCAACTGGCTTTACATGGGTACTGGGGATTTGAACCTGGCCTGGCAGGTTTTTCAGTAAGCACCTTTAACCGTTGAGCAATCTTACCAGCTGCTATCTGAGGTATGTTGTCATGACAATATAAAGCTACTACTAATATAAGTAGATTGCCTATCAAAAATTAGTATAATTGAGTGGAGTGTTAATAATAAAAATACACATTAAAACTATTCTGAGAAATATCCTATCAATTAAATTTGTGAATATAAGTATATTTGATCATATTACTTGAGGGAGAGTAAGTTAAGCAAATGGATCTTCCTACATTGCTGATCTAATTTGGTAATTTCTCCTGGTGAATTTTCACAAATATATATCTACAAGATTTTTTGTACAAATGTAAGCATAAATCACTAGGAATGGAATAATATACTTGTAAAAAGGATAATGAAAATGCTTTGGGATCCTAAAGTAGAAAGATTTACAACATATATTGAGTAAAATTAAAACTGCACTATAGAGCAATGTGGAACATGTTATCATGTTACTGAGTTTATTTAGGGAGAAATCATAATTTGTAGGGTTTACTTAAGGAAAAATTGGGGTGTAGGAAAAGGCTGGAGCAGAGTCACAAGCATGCAGAAGATAGAACCTAGGAGCTAGGTAGGGAGATTTAGAAGAAACAGGCACTCATGTGGAAGGCACAGCATCTGCAGTGAGCCTCTCCGAGGAAGAAAGTTAAGAGAGGAAGACGCAACACTCGGACTCTTCTTTCAGCAGTTTATTCAGGAACCTTGAACAATCTTCTGACAACAATCTTCTGACTGACTGACTGACTGACTCACTGACTGACTGCCTGACTCACTCACTGACTCACTCACTGACTCACTCACTGACTCACTGACTGACTGACTGACTGACTGACTCACTCACTCACTCACTCACTGACTGCCTGACTCACTCCCACAGACTCACTGCTTGACTGCTCTCACTCACCCACTGACTCACTCACTCACTGACACTCTGCTTCCTTCACTCACTCACTCACTCACTCACTGACTGCCTGAACGCCCCCGGGACAAGCCCGCCCAAAGCTTAAGAAGCCTTTGAACAGCCAACCCTGGTGTGCCACGTGGTGAATGCAGATAGGTCCACATATGCGGAAGCAAGCCTAGATCACGGCCCAAGCCAAATAAGGACTTGTTTATCCAGGAGAGCACTCGCCATCGGGAAGGCGGAAGGCGGAAGCCAAGCGCCATCTTTTTAAGGCGCGCACCTGCAGCTCTCTACAGTTCCCCCTTTTATGTTTTAAAACAAGCCACAGGTAAGAGTAGAGGTCTGATCTCTGATGATGCGTATTTTTGCAACCCTGATGCCTTTTTCTCAGAGGCGGGATCTGGGGCATCAACCCGCATGCAATCAAACATGCTCTTCTCTGGATTTCTAGGGCTAACCCAGAGTGCAGTGCTTAGCCTCGCAACCTGAGCAGGAAGAAGATTAACTTTTAATTGTAGCCAGCCAGGCTTGGGGGGACTGTGCAGCCTCTATGGCAGTAAAGGCTTGAATGATCATAGCTGCATCCCGTCATTGCGTGACCCTGATTTTACACAGACACCACAAGCAAACCAGAGAGACCAGTAACAGAAGGCCTGCTAAAGAGCACCCAAACCCGCCCATTCCTTCAGATGATTCATAGCGGAGATCAGCCAAGATGACAATCCAGAGGCAAAGGAGAGGTCCATGCGGGTAGAATTCACATAAACTACAGCCAGTCTCAGTTCTCTTAAGGTATCTTCAAATTCAAGCGACCAATTCTGTAATAGAAAACTAGACAAAAATCTGGATAAATTTGCAGCCCTAGTATAATCCAAGGTCTTTTAACAACATTAGCAAGGAGAAACTAAAACAATGCAAAAACTCAACCACCATCAGCAGTCATCAATTTGCATTTTTTACAGTCTTTCCTCAGGCATCCTCTCCATTGTTTTAATGTAAATCAAGTCAGGCCACCTTCCTTCCACCTTCCTTAAGATTGCTAATGCGTTGACAATAGCAGCTTCAGTAACCTAAAACCTCAGTGCCTCTGCTTTTACCTTGCTTGAGATTTTCCAACTTAAAATCTTAAAATCTCAGTCCGATATCTTTAGCCAAGCACATCAGTCCATTACAAATTTAACCTTCATCAAACTTTCTGGGCCTGGATAGCAGAACGTAGCCATCCCTTATGCCAGTAGCCCAGTTCCAACAAAGTCCTCTGCAGTCTTTCCTTCCCCTTTTCATTGTTTGCCTTTTCTGACCTTTCTTCCTAGAGGCAGTTCCTCACTAACCTCCAGATCGATCTTACCCTGCCCTTAAGCGTGCCTTGGTCTGCTGCAAAATCAAGATCTTCGCCCAAATTTTCCCATGAAGGGATTGTAAGACTTCCAGAGCACGCAAACCAAGGGGCTATGGCATCACATTCCTCCAGGAACCTCTCCAGCGTACTCCCCTTTATCTTTAAGTTTTTTGAACGAAGCAGCTCATTCAGAGCCAAAAAATTGGGTGCGAGTGAGAAGCGCCCATGGCTAATTTTGCAAAAAATTCTTTTAAAACTTTTACTTTTGGTTCGCTACACCGCGAACCCTTCCTGCTCCCTCTTTTTCTACCGAGAGGAGCAAAATTCCCCGCTTTTGTCGCGGATTCCCACCTTACCTGGGAACTTTCCTGCTCCCTCTTTTTCTACCGAGAAGAGCAAAATCCCCGCTTTTGTCGCGGATTCCCACCTTACCTGGGAACTTACCAGTGCACTGCCCTGACTGCAGAAAGTTCTGAGTCCCTCTTCGGACTCTTCTTTCAACAGTTTATTCAGGAACCTTACTTTTTCTTTTAGATGTTTTACTCGAGCGCTCTTCTCTCACTTCCTCTAAATTTTTTTTTTTACTGCTTCTGAATCATTCTCGTTTGCCCTATGTAATATGACTAGACACACTACAACACAAATACACCACATGAGGTTAACCAACTTTTATACACTAATAAGACACACTAACAAATATACATTAATTGGCCGGCTATCATTCTTAAGAAATCTTCTCACTGCGTTTCCTCTAAGGAAACCTTATTGTGGCGCCTTTTAACCCTAATACTGGAAGATGTATTGCCCATTTTGCTATGGGACCTTATCGTCTCTCTACCGGAGAACTTGCCTTTACCCTTTTAGTCCACTTATCTGGAACTTACCAGCTAGCTGCCCTGCAAGTTCTGAGTCCCCGTACGGGCCACCATTTGTTGCGACCACCTCGACCAGCAAGGAAGACGCAACACTCGGACTCTTCTTTCAGCAGTTTATTCAGGAACCTTGAACAATCTTCTGACAACAATCTTCTGACTGACTGACTGACTGACTCACTGACTGACTGACTGACTCACTCACTCACTCACTCACTCACTCACTGACTCACTCACTGACTCACTGACTGACTGACTGACTGACTGACTCACTCACTCACTCACTCACTCACTCACTCACTCACTGACTGCCTGACTCACTCCCACAGACTCACTGCTTGACTGCTCTCACTCACCCACTGACTCACTCACTCACTGACACTCTGCTTCCTTCACTCACTCACTCACTCACTCACTGACTGCCTGAACGCCCCCGGGACAAGCCCGCCCAAAGCTTAAGAAGCCTTTGAACAGCCAACCCTGGTGTGCCACGTGGTGAATGCAGATAGGTCCACATATGCGGAAGCAAGCCTAGATCACGGCCCAAGCCAAATAAGGACTTGTTTATCCAGGAGAGCACTCGCCATCGGGAAGGCGGAAGGCGGAAGCCAGCGCCATCTTTAAGGCGCGGCACCTCGCAGCTCTCTACAGGTAACAGGCCCAGAGTTTAGAGGAGAGACCTATGTGGTAGATCTAGAGTGCAGAGGAAATATACTCATGGTAGACTCAGAGGTTAGAGAAAAATCATACATGTAATTAAAGTGTGAGGTTAGGCTGGAGAGATGGCTTAGTGGTTAATGTGCTTGCCCATGAAGCCTAATGACCCAGATTTGATTCCCCAGTATCCACATAAGCCAGATGTGCAAGGTGGCACATGCGTCTGGAGTTCATTTGCAGCAGCTAGAAGCCCTGGCATACCTATTCTCTCTCTGTCTCTTCCTCTCTCTCTCTTAAATAAAATAAATAAATAAATTTAAAGTGCAAGGTGACCTCAAAACATAAAGCAGATAGAAGGCAGGCAAAAAACTACCCAGGTCAAGAAACAGTGTTCTCCCCACCACAGCCAGGTTGGGTAGAGCAAAGCCAGACTTACATGCGTCCAGACAGAAATCACATGGCAGAGAGAACTGGGAAGAGCATGGACAAGCCTTTGTAGCTGATTGAAAGTGTATTCTTTTACCAGATGCAGGTATGTAGGGGGAAGACCTGATTGGTGTACAGATTCAAGGGAACTGACCCCAAAGCACAGCCCACCTACACAGTGTGCTGGACTGGGGAGGCAGCAGCAGGTACTGGAACTGTTGTGGGTGAGACTGAATCAGACATGAGTTCCATTCCTGCCAAGATGCAGTGGCATCTTCTGCTTTTCTCTTTGGGCTCCTGTCCCTAATTGAAACTGCCTAAAATAAGCTAGCTTTCTCCTGAATCTCCTTCATTAGCTTCCAATACTTAAAAGACCAGGGCTAAGAATAGAGCTCAAGGGTAGAGTAGTTGTCTAACATGAGTAAAGCCATAGGTTCAATTTATTTTCTGAGAGTTAAAGAGTTTTAACCCTGCAGCCAGTTTTAGTTATTTATGTAATCATATTTATTATTACAATCTCATTAACATTTACACAAGAAGTTCACAAATGCACAAAGGAAATATCTGTAATTTTTAAAGTATTTTATTGATTTATTTGCCACAGAGAGAGAAAGAGGCAGACAGATAGATAGATGATAGATGGATGGATGGATAGATAGATGATAGATAGATAGATAGATAGATAGATGATAGATAGATAGATAGATAGATAGATAGATAGATAGATGATAGATACATAGATGATAGAATGGGTGCACCAGGGCCTCTAGCCACTGCAAATGAACTCCAGATACATGTGCCACTTTGCATCTGGCTTTACGTAGATACTGGGGAACTGAACCCATGTCCTTAGCTTTGCAGGCAAGTGTCTTAACTGCTGAGCTATCTGTCCAGCCCCCATCTGTAATTTTTAAAACCATCAATGAGAATGATATGAAAATCAACATAAAGGAGGAGGAAATAATTGTTTGGCTCATAATTTCAGAGGTTTCAGCCCATGCTCAGCAACATCCAGTGCTTTGAGTCCTATGAAAGCATGTAACACCTTACCTCATTGCAAGGTAGACAGAAAGAACAAACAGGAAAAGGCCAAAGACAAAATATCCCCTTCAAAAGCTCACTTCTAGTGAACCTATTGCCTCCTTCCAGGCTCGGACTACAAATAGCCCATTTAGCTAAGAATTCATAATGGATTAATCTATTGGTGAGGTTAATATCCTTATAAAGTTATCATCTTTCAATAGTACCACCAGCTTGGGACCAAGCCTTCAACACAGGAGTCTTGGGGCCATTTTATATACAAGCCATACATTTTGCTGCTCAGTAATGATTACTTAAAGAAACACTATAGGATGCTCTTCAGAAAAAAGAAAATGGAATTCCACAGGAAGAAATAGGTTTATATTTGGTGAATCTATGAAATAAAATGCTGTAGAAAGTGTTAGGTTTTTTTTAATTATTATTATTTTTATTGACAACTTCTATACTTACATACAAAAAACACATATTTCCCTCCCCTCCCCCATTCCACTTTAGAACTCCAGTCTCCATCATATCCCCTTCCTCTCTCCATTAGTCTCTCTTTTAAAGTGTTAGGTTGTTTTAAAACTTATTTCAAAAAGATAAATACTAGGAAAATGTCAAAATAGAAAAAAATAATTAAAAAATACATCTAAGTAGAAGAGGGCCTAGATGGAATGAAAAAGGGGTTCGGTGGAAGGGGGACTGGGGAGAGAAGGACAAGAGAATGTGAACAGAGATGATTATGATCAAAATGAACTACATACGTGTATAAAAATTGTCAATAAAAAATTTCACAAAAGAAAAATGGAAAAGTATAGTTGAAGCTTAACCTTGTATTGTTAACCAAGGAAAGAAATTCCCTGGTTACCTTTAGAATTTATTATATTAAAAGACAAGGGAGGCCACTAAAAAATCGAATAGAATACATAACTATAAAGCCATCAGAGAGGAAAATTTAAATATATAAAATTTTATCATTAATAATATTTATTTCAAGCTATGCACCATACATTGTCATAAAGCATATCATGTCTGCATGTAATTAATCCAATAGAGTAATAGAAAGCATGAAGGGAAAAAGAAAGCATAGCTAAAATATAACAATTGTAAACAGAAGTTGGCAAAAAAACAAGCTCACTTATGTCAGCAAGCACAATAAGTATAAACAGATGAATTTTAAGGGTACAGATTCTCAGTTGAGATGAAAAACACAATTCAAAAATACACCATTAAAAAAAATATATCAAAGCTGGATGTGGTGGTTTATGCATATAATCCCAGCACTCAGGATGAGTGCTGAGGTAGAAGGTAGGAGGCCATCCTGGGATATATAGTGAGTTCCAAGTCAGTCTGGCCTACAGTGAGACCCTGTTTCCAAAGAAAAGGATAAAGAAGGAAAAAAGGAAAAAAAAAATATATATATATATATAACCTAAGGCTAAATAACAAAGGTTTGTAATCATGAAGTGAAAAGGGACCTATTAACATGTCAGTAAGGTGACATGGAGTCTGAGACAGAGCAATAGTAGCTGATAAAAGGAGCAACATAATGATGGGAAGAGGCAATCACAAGTAAACTCATCTTACAGCATATGAATTATGATTCTGAACTGACAGTTAAATCATTAATTCAGCTATAATATATTTATTTTAAAATTGTTGAAAACCAAAAAAAAAAAAGAAAACTAAAATTATTGAATACCTAATATATGCACCCCATGGTGATCTGACTTACATGTACACTGTGAAGTTCCCATCACAATCAGATGAACATACTCATCACTACCTAAGCCACCACTCACACTGTTCTTCAGCTACACAGAGCCTGTTCATATAGCCGAAAATTTCTACTTTGTGACCAACATCTTCCCACTCCCTGCGCCCCACCCCTTTGCAACCACCATTCGGCTGATTTCATGAGTTTGATGTTTTTAAAGGAAAAGTGATTCAGTAATCAAAGCGGAAAGGTTTTAAGAAAATCTCTGTCATTAAGCAGCCAACAGTTGGCAAGATCAGAGGAAAATGGAATGTCATAAATCACAGACTTGATCATAGAGAAATAATCAAAGAAACATACAAATTATAAAACTTTAATGTTCACGTGAAAAATTTTATAACATTTTTACCATTCAATCTGCAAAAATGTTTCACAAGAGTCAGAGAATTTATACCAAAGAAGATGCTCTGATGACAAATTAGAAAATATTATAATTAATGAATCATTTATTTTTTAATTTTTTTTTTTATTTTTGGAGAGAGACACAGAGAGAGACAGAGAGAGAGGGAGAGGGAGACAGATAGAGAATGGGCACACCAGCAGTCTCTCAGCTGCTGTAAACGAAATCCAGATGTGTGCACCCCCTTGTGGGCAAGTGCAGCATTGCACCCTTGTGTCACTTTGTATCTGGCTAAACGTGGGACCTGGAGATTGCAACCAGGTTCTTAGGCTTAGCAGGCAGGCACCTTAACTGCTAAGCCATCTCTCCAGCCTAATTAATGAATCATTTGTAAACTAACAAAACACAATCCTGTGTAACTATCAGTCAGGTTATCTATAACACTGGTAAAGCCAGGTGTGGTGGCACACACCTTTAATCCCAGCACTTGGGAGGCAGAGGTAGGAGGATCACTGTGAGTTCGAGACCAACCTGAGACTACATAGTGAATTCCAGGTCAGCCTGGGCTAGAGTGAGACCCTACCTCGAAAAACCAAAAAAAAATCTAAATATATACCGGACCCTTATAACACTGGTAAACAGAGGCCCATGCATGGCATGGCTTTGCTCCCTACTCAAGAGAGCCCAAGGCAAGGCTACAGACTGACCAACTGCAAACTTTCTCTCTTGTGCTTCATCTCCTCCTATTGCTGGATTCACTTGCATCAAGCCAGCAGATGGACAAAGATCATGGGCAATCAAAGATGGTAGTCTTTCTCTGGATGCCAGATGCTAGCGCACATCATATCTGATCATAGTCACAAGGCTAGTGACACCTGCAGATGGTGGTGAGAACCAAAGTGCTCCCAACAAGAAGAAGTGAAGGTTTCACAAGTGGCTCTTTGACCCATACCACAATTATCTCTAATTATCAAGGAGCTACTGTAGACAGTGTGAGGTCCGTGGGACTACCAACAATATCTCAGTCCATGGAGGCATGTGCTAAGCAGCTAAAGCAGTGCTCCATCACTTATTAAGCACACAAGACAGTTGAAAAGAAATGAGTTACACATATACTCTAATCCTAAAGGAAGGAAAGGGAATCATGAACATAGAAATCAAAACAGGAAAGAGAAAAACAAACCAAACAAATAGCCAGAGAAAGAACAAAAGAACATACATTGAAACTGAATAGTTAAGAATTTAGTAACAGATCTAACCAGATTTTTAAACACAGATGCAAGTCTTATCAATAACTTCATTCCAAAATATCTGAAAGTTTAAATGAAGTAAATGATATATATGCAAGAAATAAAAACTCAATTGAAAGTCATTAAAAACTTAAATCTGCACTAAACATAAAGACATTTCCCAGGAATACCTTCTTCTTTAATGAAAAGACAGCATGCTATATACTATATTGTTAAAAAAAAACACAATATCAGTATTTGTAAGAATAGAACTCTGATCCTGAAATTACTTCTACAGTCCATGAAAGGAAGAATGGGATGGTAAACTGTGGTGTTCACACAAAGTCTACCCAGTGATGTGTGTGCATGGTCTACAAGGTTATAGTAATGTAAAAGCATGGTGCAAGTGCAATGTTGAGCAAAAGAAGACAGATGTGGGCCAGAGGGATGGCTTAGCAGTTAAGGCACTTGCCTGTGAAGTCTAAGGACTCAAGTTTGACTCTCCAGATCCCATGTCAGCCAGACGCATAAAGGTGAGACAAATGCAAGGTGACATGTCCACTATGTGGCACAAGCATCTGAAGTTTGATTTCAGTGGCTGAGGCTCTGGCACACCAATTCTCTCTCTCTCTCTCTCTCTCTCTCTCTCTCTGTCTCTCTGTATCTCATTCTAAATAATAAAAATAAATTTTAAAAAGACAGACATGGGAGGAGTGTATCTTGTGTTATTTAATTTCTGTGGAGGAAGGCAGGTAAACTGAGCCATACTAACTATGTGACGTTATAATGTGACTATCTGGGAAGGAAAAAGAGATAGTGATTGGAAAGTGTGTGAGGAAGCTTTCTGGTCATGTTCCACTTCTTTGTGTGAGTGCCGAGAACAAAGAGATGAGACATTCACTTTGTGTACATTCATAGGTACATAGAAATTACTGGGCCATATTGTGTGTTTCTAGCATGGTTCAATAAGATGTGTTTTAAAAGTTAAACTGAATAATCCAGGTGAATATAAAAAAATAATAAAGGATTAGATCATTTTAAAAATACATTTGAAAGGGAAAAACATGTTCCCTTCAACACTGGTAGGAAGATAGTGATCTAAATTCTACATGCATTAATAGACCAAAACAAAACAAAACAAAAATCTCTTAGAAAAAAAAATAGAAAGCAGGGCTGAGAGATGGCTTAGTGGTTAAGGCGCCTGCATCCTAAGCCTAAGAATGCTGGTTCCAATCTCCAGCGGTTCCAATCTCCAGGTCCCACGTTTAGCCAGATGCAAAGTGATGCAAGTGCACAATGCTGCACTTGACCACAAGGGGGCACACATCTGGATTTCATTCACAGCAGCTGAGAGACTGCTGGCGCGCCCAGCTCTATCTGTCTTCCTCTCCCTCTCTCTCTGTCTCTCTCTGTGTCTTCCCCCCCCCACAAAAATAATAGTAATCTGTGTTAACTTAATCAAGGGATTTTACTGGAGTCTATGAACAACTTCCTTTCTGGTGAGTACTAGACACATTTCCATCATAGAGGGGAACAGCTCAGATCAAAGGCTCCATTGTCGTCAATTCTATTGGACCCTGAACCTGAGGTAGGAATCAGTGCAGATGAAAAAGAAAAAAAATTAAATAGGGATGTGGACAGGTTAGAAATAAATGGAGTTGTTGTTCTTGGGTGCAACCTTCTTGTCTTCCCAGTGACAGGCACACAGGATGGGATAGGGTGTAGTCTATAGTTCAGCACTGCACAGCAGCTGTTGCAGTTCTCATTTCTGATTCAAAACACTGAACCAGAAGCAAAGGGTTGATTTCAGGCTTCCAGTTGTGAAGGGGAGTTTCATCGTGGTGGGGAAACGATGGCACATGCTGTCCCATGTCCGGGTAGACGGAGCTGGGCTAATAAGCCTTAAGGATTTGCCCCCAGTGACACTCGTCCTCCAGCAAGGCTCCACCTCCATAATTGTCATCAGTAGAAGAAGGATTGAGTATGAATCATCATCACAAATAGATGAGGCTGTGAGAGACAGTTCCCACTGAAACACTCACAGCAGCCCAGGAGAGCGGTGAGTAGCCTTGAGCTGGGCATCCGGGACTCCTAAGCATGAACGCTAAAGCAGGGGTGATTGGGTACCTGGTTTTATTACCTAACTTCTGCTGTGTGACTCGGGACAAGTTACTTAATTTCCCTGGACCTCACTCATTTTTAAAAAGGAGAAAGTCATTACACATTCATCGGGGTTGTTATGCAGATTAAATAAAGTCATACCTCTGAAGCATGTAGTAAGTTTACAATGAACATTCCTTATCATTCATTATTACAGCTTTCATATTTATTTCATTTTTTTATTTTGTTTAAATACTAACCACGTATCTCTCTTTTTAAAAATACTTTATTGTTTTTGTTTGTTTGTTTTTCCAGGTAGTGTCTCACTCTAGCCCAGGCTGACCTGAAATTCACTATATAATATTAGGGTGGCCTTGAACTCACAGCAATCCCCCTACCTCTGCCTCCCAAGTGCTGGGACTAAAGGTGGGCGCCACCATGCCTGGCTAAATACTTTATTTTTATTTATTTATTTATGAGAGAGAAGGGGAGAGAGAGTGTGTGTGAGAGAGAAAATGGGCATGCCAGGGCCTCTATCCACTGCAAACAAACTCCAGATGCATGCACCACTTTGTGCATCTGGCTTATGTGGTCTCTGGGGAGTTGAACCTGGGTCTGTAAGCTTTGCAGGCAAAATGCCTTAACCTCTAAGCCATTTCTCCAGCCCATATCTCTCTTTTTAACCCACCCAGAGAATTTCTTTTGAAAAAGGTAAGAAATTGTTTCTATTGGGTTTCTATGACAGATAGGCTCAGAGAGGCTGTCAATTGCCCTGTTTTATATTCATGAATGGATCTTTCACTTTATAAAAGGCTACACCAGTTCTTTTATGGAAAGGAATACAACAAATATTTAAATATTTAAAACCCTAACAAAAAAATCGAAGGAAATGCTTTCTATACCTCTTGGTTTACAATAAATCTCTTGAGAGCAGATAATGTATTAAATTAAATAAGGTCTCGTAAATAATATTTGAGTGTGAATTTTGCAAATTAATTGAATTATTGAATTTCAGAAAGTAACATAAACTCTCCCTGTGGATTACATGAAACATCTAAGGCCCTACCACCCTGAATGTGCCCCGTCTCATCAGAATTCATAAGGCACAGCCTCTCCAGTGCAAGGGCCACAGGGATACTCACTGAGTGTAACCTGGCCTGGCCGCAGGGCCTTATCAGTCAAGAGGGAGTTAGAGCTGCCTGGGTAA
The DNA here is from genome assembly GCA_036365145.1 of Orientallactaga sibirica. NCBI lineage: Eukaryota > Metazoa > Chordata > Mammalia > Rodentia > Dipodidae > Orientallactaga > Orientallactaga sibirica. The sequence goes on along the minus strand of JAEOAD010000031.1, from coordinate 2,021,469 downwards.
GATGACCTATTGTTCACTGTCAAATGGTTCCTGCACTAGGCCATTCCACAGGATTACCAAGCAGGAGCAGTCCCTGGTCTGGGATACACCCAGATGTTCTCTTCTCAGTCTCTGTAGCCATTCACATGGGTAGTGACCACCAACAGCACGAGGCTGTCCATCTCTGACTAAATAGTATGATCAGTTGGCCAATAGCCAGGACTCGCTACTTGAGTTATTATTAAATGTCCCTATATTGGGGACTCTGCCTCAGGACAGCAGAGCCTGGGCTTTGGCATTGGCAATCAAATACCTCAGATATATTTAAACTGGCATGACTTTTCAAAACTATTAAGAGCCCATCCCTGTTTGGCACTGGAGTTTTCTTCCTACTCTTGCTCCTCCTGCCCCCATTTTTAAAAAAAATATTTTATTCGTTTATTTATTTGAGAGAGAGAATAGGCACACCAGGGCCTCCAGCCCCTGCAAATGAACTGCAGAAGCATGCACCACTTTGTGCATCTGGCTTATGTGGGTACTAGGGAATCAAACCTAGGTCCTTAGGTTTTTCCAGGCAAGTACCTGAACCACTGAACAATCTGTCCAGCTCTTTCTTTTTCTTTTAATACAAGGCTTCATGTCGCCCAAGCTCTCCTTGAATTCCCGATTCTCCTGTGCCTATCTACTTCCAAAAGCTGAGAATATAGGCATGCACCATCACAGTGCATTTGACTCTTCTAGGTCCACAGCACACTGCTGTACTAAGAATGCGTATCTAAAGAGCATGGGCGCACACAGCACTACGCTGTCCTTCCTAAGTTCTGGAGGCCACTCCGCACCAAGATCCGGTGGGTGCCCATCAGAGGAGAGACAGAAGGAGGGACACAGTGGTCCCTGGGGACTGGCTAAGACTGCATTTGAGACATTTGGCCTGGGAGCCACAGCATGAGGCCATGTCCTCACAGCATCATCAGGACATGCTTTGGGGAGCCACATGCACACAGAAAGCCTTGTGGTGTCAAAGGATGGATAGCAGAGGGGCTGCTCTGAGACAGGAGCAGTGAGGGAGGACTGGGGCCAAAGGGCAGCCAGTGCTCCACAGAGGGGAGCAGGGACTCCGCAAGGAGCAGCTAGAGGCATGTGCATTCCTTCCTGGTAGCAGCAGAGGCAGGCTATGGCCGACAAAGACAGTCCTCGTGGCCAGACATGTGCAACCTAAGAACCAACAAGTGCTCAGGGACAAGGGGTACCGTGGAAGGGCATTCACCAACGCAACAAAGAGGACAACTGCGCATGGGGAAATGCCAAGAGGCTTCCCAGTGGAAATAGTACTACTCAGAGTGTACTCAGCATGTATTATGTCTATAAAATCAACTCGCAAATCCAATGCTTGAGATAAATGTAACAGAAAGGAGCCAGGACTCAAATTAATAAGGATGGCCATTTGAGCAAAATGAAGTCCCCCAAATGCAACCACCCAGGGACAACTGTGAGAAGGAAAAGGTTTTCCAAAAAAATTATATGTACAGCAGATTCAGAAGTTGCAAGTTCCTAAAGAAAGAACAGCAGATGCGTAGGAAGAAAGACAAAGAAATAGCAAGACAGAATTTAATATCTAGGCAAGCTTTTAATGGTTCCTGGGTCTCTAGCTTGAAACTAATCAGCCCAAGGACCAGCAGTGGAACACTGGTTTGCGTGGTACGTGAAGCAGGCACTGGCACTCTGAAACAGAGGAGACTACTTCAAGGAATGCTGAGCCAACCTGAAGAGGCACTGTGGAGTAGTGGTTAGGAGAGCTGATGCTGCAGGCTGGCGGAGAACCAAAGGCTGTGATCTAAGGCTTGCTGAGAGCAGCTCTGCGGGCGTGTATGTGTTTACGTAGCGGCTACAGTGTGCCAGGCTCTGTTTTGGGCAGGGGATACTGTAGTGAATCAGACCGGTTCCTTGTTCTAATGGAGTCCACATTCTAGCAGTAATGGCATGAAATGCATGTGTGATGTGATTTCACGTAACAATAAAGGCTATAAAGAAATCTGCAATAGGGTTAGCAGCTGGAGAGTGGATTGGGATGCTGTTAGTTTGGATGTCAGAAGTCCCTTCTGGTCATGGGATGTTGGTGCAATCACATACCTTGATCAAACAGGAGAGTCTTGAGATGATCTGAGAGGAGTGTCTCAGAGGCAGGGAGGTGAGAGTCCTAGCCTCAGTTTCCTCATCTGTACAACTGCGAATAATCCTGGATGTAACCCAGAAGGGTTAAATGACAGTATCCATGCAAAACAACTCTCATACTTGCCGTCACATAAAAACATCTAACAAATATGAGCTTTCACTCTCATTGTCTTTCAGGGGATTTCTGCCTAGCATAGGTTATGAGTTAGCTCTGAGCAGTGCACAGCTTCATGCTTCATTTCTTCAAGGCAGCCTTGTTAAGGATATGCAGATCATGTCGCTAATAAGCTCTTTTCTCTCCAGGGAACAGGTCTGAAGAATGTTCTTTGTTCAGGCCTCTGCTGACCGACAGCGTCACGTGTAACTCTGAGCTTGGGTCAGGGTTCCCTAAGGGGGCTGTCATCTTAGGAAAATGCTGAATGGTAGGGTACAGCAAGGTCCCTGGACTGAAGTTTTGCATACCTTGTTTGCTTCTCTTCCTGAGAATGTGTCCCTTCTCAACTTCTTCTTGGATTTTCTTTTCTTTCCTTTTCTTATTTTATTTCTTAAATGTTTTATTTATTTGAGAGAGAGAGAGAGAGAGAGAGAAAGAAAGAGGCAGATAGAGAGAGGGAAAGAATGGTTCCTCAGGGCCTTCAGAGGCTGTAAATGAACTCCTGACGCACATGCCACCTTGTGCATCTGGGTTGTGTGGTCCTGGGGAATTGAATCTGGGTCCTTTGCTTTTGAATGCAAGCACCTTAACTGCTAAGCCATTTCTCCAGCCTGATTTTCTTTCCTTTTTTAAAAAATAATCTTCCTTTATATTCTATATTTTATTTATTTATTTATTTAAGAGAGAAATAGAGAAAGGGGCAGAGAGAGAATAGGTACACCAGGGCCTCTAGCCACTGGGAACAAACTCCAAACGCATGCACCACTTTGTGCATCTGATGTTATGTGAGCATTGGGTAATTGAACCTGAGTCCTTAGGCATTGCAGGCAAGCATCTTAACCACCGAGCCATCTCTCCAGCCCCTTGCTGGATTTTCCTAATTACTACAAACATTTTTCAGTGATAGTAATGAATAGTTGAAATATAGAAGAGAAAGATGATGTCATCAAATTAGGAGAGAGACTAATGGAGAAAGGGAGGGGATATGATGGAGACCGGAGTTCTAAAGTGGAATGGGGGAGGGGAGGGAAATATCAGGTGGGGTTTTTTTGGTATGTAAGATTAAAAGTCAATAAAAATAAAAAAAAAAAGATCCACCCCAAATTAACTCCCACAGTGTGACTGTGTGTTAGAGTAATTTCTTGGTGTCCAAATGAGGCTGGAGAGATTGCTCAATGGTTAAAAGTGCTTGCTTGCATAGCCTGCCAACTTAGGTTCAATTTCCAAGCTACCCACATACAGAAAGTGTTGCAGCAGCAAAAGGCAGGCCCTGGCACATGTGTGCACATGTGTATGTGTGTCATCTTTTGGACACACTTTGTTTTGAGAGAGAGATGAGAGTGACTTGGTGCTTGCACACCAGGGCCTCCAGCCACTGCAATCGAATTCTAGATGGATGCGTGTGCCACCTTGTGTGCATGTGTGCCTTGAGCGCTTGTGTCCTTTTGTGTGTCTGGCTTACATGGCTGGATCTGGGGAGTCAAACATGAGTCTTTAGGCTTTGCAGACAAGCGCCTTAACCACTAAGCCACCTCTCCAGCTCTACACACCATTTTTTTAATGTCCACAGTACATTTTAATTCCTCTAATAGCTGTTTTGTACAAGTTACCATCCACCATCTAGACCACTCTCACACACATGCCCACCCACACACATGTGCATCTGGAGAGTCGAACCTGGGTCCGTAGGCTTCGCAGGCAAGCACCTTAACAGCTAGGCCATCTCTCCAGCCCAAGAGAGAGCTTGGGCTTGTGAATGGGAGAATTTCCCTCAGATAGGGAAAAGCCTTTCTCGAGGGAGGAAGCCTCTGGGGAAGGGGGTGGAGGGGAAGGGAAGGAGGGACTTACAGATTTCCACATGTTTCAGGCCCCTTTAGATGAAGCAGACAGTCAATTAGAGTGAGCCTCATCACCAGGTCCAGGTGTGTAGGGAGGGACCTATTTGGCTGGTGGCCCAAGCGGAATATTGACTTAGGAAGGGCCACCTACAAGGGCTAAGAAATTGGGGAAGAAAAGAGAAGTTGTTATGGCTGAGGAGCTGTTGCCCTCAGCCATCTTGGGTAAGACTGAATTAGACATGAGCTGTTGCCCTCAGCCATCTTGGGTAAGACTGAATTAGACATGAGTTCTAGTCCTGACAGCGCAGGCAAGGTGCTATCCATGGTTTTGTGGGCCAGTCCCTAGCTAACTACCTGTCAGGAAAAAAAGCTACCTTGCTTTTAATCACTATCACTATGTGTGGTGAAGGGTATGTGTGTGTGTGTGTGCATATCTGTGTGTATGTGTGTGTGTGTGCTGCGTACATGTGTGATGCATGTATGCATATGGTATGTGTGCATTTGTGTGTATGTGTGGTGTGTAGTGTATGTGTGTTATAGTGTGTGCATGTGTTTTGTGTGATATGCATGTAATGTGTGGTATGCATAGGGTGTGTGTTTGTGTGGTATGTGTGTATGTGTGATATATGTGCATGTCTGTGTTTGAAATGTGTGCATGTATCTGTCTGGTGATGTATACTTGTGAGGTGTGTATTTGTGTATATGGTGTGTTTGTGTGTATGGCGTATGAGTGTGGTATATATGCAGTGTGGTGTGTGTGTGCATGCTGCTTTAGAGATGTTTAGACGCCTCTCATTTGGCCCCAGCTCTCTACCTCTCCTGAGCATTATCTATGTTACTTCTGAGAATGGCTGGTGGGCTTGGAAAAAGGCCCAACGCTCTGGGAGAGTGACTTACAGCTCACCTGCATGACACATGCAGCACCCAGCTTCTGGCTTGACTCTCCACTCATAAACCTGGTCATTTTTGTCTCTAATTTCTTGTCTTGGATCATGTTACGCAATGGAAAACACACTTCAGAGAAGGGAAATGCATGCGATGATTTTGCCTGAGCCTTGAGAACCCCGTCTTGCTTTCAGCAGGGTGGCTTGTCTTTGTTCAGCCCTTGGAGGTTATTGTTCCCTGTAAGGGGTTTCTCTGTGGTCACAGGCATTCTGAGTTTCAACAAATATCCACATAACACATCAACCTAAATATACAGGCCGGGGATATAGAGTTTATTTGGTATAATGCTTGCTTGGAATCCATGAGACCTGAGTTCCTTCCCCAGCACTTCAAAACAAGAAGGAAAAAAAAAAAAAAACCTGAGGAAAGCTTTAAAGAAAATAATGGAAACATTAGGCTGATGTCTGTGAGGAATAGGAGAGAAACAGAGCAGTGCCATCTTTTCTGTCCTAGGGTTAAAATGAAGGAAAGCCCATTCTGGAAGGATGCTATGCTGTGGAAGGACCCCTTCTGAGTCAGCCCTCATTGAAACCAGAAGCTTTAATAATCCTTGGGCCCAAAAGAGTCAACAATCCTTTGAAACCAGTTTCCCATTCTGCATCTGGTAAAAGGTCTCTAAATCTTCCCTTCCTCTAGGTCTCCCCTAGAAACTACATCCTTTTAATATTTTAGCCAATCGCATAAGAGTGTGAGGTGGAGCTCTGACTAATCAGAATGAGACACCGGACCCTTGAATTAGGAGATGAAAATGTGAGCAGACTTCCTGCCGGTGTGCTTGCTTGCCTGAACTCTTTAAAAAAAAGCTAATGTGCCTTTCTGCAGAGCAGAAGTAAGCATTGCCTTGCTGATATGCTCTGGATTGTGTGGTCATTGCAGACCCTGGACTGATGCAGCACTGTCAGTTATAGCCTCGTGACACCCAGATATGTTGTATGAAGTGTCCCCATCCTTCATGCTAATGGTCAAGTACCAGCGCAGTGACAGACTTAACTTTCTTAAGTAATGTGGGACACTTGTTGAGTGCCCATGCGTGTGAGACACACTGTCCTTTTGTCAGAGAAGCCCGATGAGTGGAATTTATTATTGCTTTTATTATTAGCTCATTTGTTTTTGAAACAGAGTCTCATGTAGTTCAGGCTGGCCTCTGACTTGCTGTGTTTCCAAGGATCAGCTTAAACTCCTGATCCTCCTGCCTCCAACTCCCAAGTGCTTAATAGGGAGTGTTACTGTTACTACTTTGTAGTATGAAACTGAGGCTCAGACTTATTGAGATTAGCCCAAATTTCCATGGATGGTGAGTGACAGAGATAGGATCCAAACCTGCATCTTCCAGTGCCCCATCTCCAGAATGTATGCTTCCTTCCTAGCTGTCTGCCTGTCTACTAGGGAGATGGCTCAATGTTAGTCCCAGAAAGAATATGCTCCTGAGGGAAGTCTGTGCCTTATTTCCCATCCTGAGACACAGACCCCCCTTAAAATTACAGTGTAGGGCTGGAGGGATGGCTTAGTGGTTAAAGTATTTGCCTGCAAAGCCAAAGGACCCAGGCTTGATTCCCCAGGACCCATGTTAGCCAGATGCACAAGGGGGCACACATGTCTGGAGTTCATTTGCAGTGGCTAGAGGCCCTGGCATGCCCATTCTCTCTCTCTCTCTCTCTCTGTTAAATAAATAAATAAATAAAAATAAGTGAAAAGTTAAAATTACAGCATAACCATGGATGCCTTACAGGATAGACTGGAAAACTTGCAAGCAAGCCTCCCAGGTGAGGATGCCATTGGTTTCTCTCCCTTATGATGCGTTTTGAGGACATGTCCATTCCTTTATGAAAGGCAACTTGTTCCTCCTGTGTCTGATTGACAACACCCGCCCTTGTGGGAAACTTTGGTCTTCCCATCAGCATCTACACCTAAACCAGTGAGTTTCTCCCTCGTGAAAACCCATCCATTCCTGGACAGACCTCACTGCCCTTCTCTTAACACAAATTTTCATCCATCTCAACGCACAATCCCACCTCACTCAATTCCAAGAGGGTCTTCTCCCTTCTCACTCTGTGAGAGGAAGACAGAGAAAGAGAAAGGGAGAGGAAGGGAGAACATGCAGGGAGGCATGGATGGAAGGAAAGGAGGGAAATACATCTCTTCTTCCTCGGGTCACTGTTACCCTCCATTTCTCTAACCCACTCTAGATCTTTCCTTCTTCCTTAGCCCTCCCTGCTCTAGCCTTGGGCTTAGTCAATGCTTCCTCCTTCTAAAACACTCCTTGCACTGCTTACACCGCATTTTTCTTGTTGCAACTTAGCATGGTAGCTCCTCTCAATATTGCCAGTTCACTCAGTTTTAAAGAACATTTAGGTACTCCTTCTGAGTACTGACATAAAGGCACAAGTTTGAGTCATTCTCCAGTGTGCAGAAGGAAAACTGGAACTTAGAGATCTTACAGAGACAGTGGCTTTAAATATCTTGGCGTTATCTCTTTCTAAACCTTATATCCTTGAGCTCTTGACTTCTTCAAAGCTCAGGTTTCTGAGCTTTTAGAGGGGCTGGTGGGAGCAGGCGACCTGGTTGTATTTCTGTCTCCAAGTCACTTCTTCTCACTGAGGTTTAATTTCACATCTAGTCTCTCCATCTCAGCTTCCTGACTAGGTATTTAAGCACAAATGGTTCAACCTCTTTAAGCCTTGGTTTCCTGGATAATGAAGTGGAGATAAGTACAGGTTGTGTATCGTCAAATGGCTGGGAGGGTTAAGTGAAGGGATGCATAAGAAGGCTGAGGCATGGTGTCCAATCTGCAGTCTGTTCCCAAGCATGTCAGCTGTGTGAGGAAGGTGAGGACACAGAAGGGACAGAGGAGGTGGCAGTGCTTGGACTGGGTGAGCCCTGGGTGACCTTTCAGCACTGATGGAGTTTAATTTCCTAAGGGAAATGGTCCTTCCTGAAAGGTGGTGCTCTCATAACACAGGTAATGTGGCCTGAAAGGTGACTTTCATCTAGAATTAAGTAAAGATTCTGCATTTCTGTGACCTGGTTCTCACTAGATGCTATAGGTACGGCCATCATCAGAGGAGTTCACCTGAGGCCACTCTGAGGTCACCGTTCTTTTTGTGCAACTCTTATCACAGGAATCAAGTAACTCAATCAAGCAAGAGGGCTTTTAGCAACCTGCCCTGGGAGAGATCAAAAGTCAAAGGTCTCCCCTTCCTGTACCCCCAGAGTGGGGGTCACATAGCCTGGCCTCATTGGCCTAGTGAAGGGTCCATGAATTCACCATTGTTGGTTTGGAGGGGGAGGCCCCTGCAAGGCAAGGCCTGAAGGGTGGCTCCAATTTGTTACCACCAGGGTCTGAGCAGACTCAGTGTGTGTGACAGGGTGTAATTAAAGACTCACCAGCCTCTATAGAAGAGCACCAGAGACCTGGGGAGGAGGGTTCATTTTTCTAGGGCAGCCATGGTTGAACAAACACTGAGCTGTATCCAGCCATGGCAGGCAGTCAGTCACCAGAGAAAGTGCCCGTCCCTCTGAATTCCTCCACATTGTATGAAGGCACTTCCTGTCAAAAGGCAGATCTCTGATCTGACCACTGGAACTACTCAGCCATCAGACCATTTTCCAGGGTGTCTTTGTCACAGATGTGGGAGAATGTTAGAATTCAAAGCTGAAGACAGGGATGTATGGACTTCTATAGAACAGCTAGCCCTAACTCCATTTCATAGGTAAGAAAATTGAGGTTCGATGAAGTTCAAAGCTGTAGGTTACACAGAAGTAGCTAGCGATGCTAAAATGGAGACTCCGCTCCTCCCCCTCTCAGCCACTATAGAGGTCCTTCATGCACAGCTGGTGAATCTTTCTCAATGAAGGGGAGACAGAACCACCAGACACCTAACTGCATGATGAACCCCCAAAGCTAAATTCTTCACAAGTCTCCAAGAACATAGAAACGTCATTTGAATGATAGTACAGGGGTTTCTTGACATTTTTATAAATGGGACCTACAATTATTTTCTTGGAAACATAGAACAACCAGTAAAAGGCTCAAAATGATCAAAACAAAATGGTCTGTTCCTGAGATGGAATGCTTGCAGACCTTGTGTTGTGTTGAGGAGACTATGAAGCTGGAACCCCCGAAGCATGAAGCTGTCTGCTCTGCCACATGCTCTGTCCCCTGAGTTCTTCTCTTCCCTGTCCCCTCCGAGCCTCAGTTTCTGCATGAGAGGCAGCATCAGCCTTCTATGTTTTAGTCTGTTGACCCACATTGTATGCTGGGTTGATCTTTGCAGAAACAGCGCTGACTCTTCCTCCAGGCTGGTGCTGTACTGATTTTCATAGGTTAATTTCAGTTCCTGTAACTTACCAATGCAGAAAGGCTGTGCTGGTCCCCACGCATGCTCCAGACACTGCTCTGCACACTACATGTCCAGCGGGGGGGAGAACATACAGCGTAGAAAGTGATGGACTCATGGGTTACCCAAAGGCACACTTGTCCAGGTATAACCAAGGATGATGGATGCTTCCTCAGAAAAGTGCATGTGTGCATGTGTGTGCCCATATGTGCAGCAGCTATGGGAGACTCCACGCAAGGATCTGCTCTTCCATCTCAGGCACAGAATGTGAACTTGGTATACTTGCTATAATTGATATTGGCAGCTATGGAATCATTTGGACCTGGGCTGACAGCCAGGAGCTGTGTTTCCCACATGCTAACTTTTGTTGTTTGTATAAAATAGATCAGAAGCAAAGAGCTGAGACCAAAAAGACCAGTTTTTAAAAGCTGATATGAATCCATAATTAGGTTGCAAACAAGGGCAGTGATGGATAACAGACTGAAAGGAGATTATGAAGCTGCATTTAATAAGCTTTGGTTTGCCTGTGTATGGTGGGGAAGGAAAGAAAAGACAAGGTGACTGATGCCCAGAGAGCTGCCAGGATGAACTGACTCTGAGATGGGCCATAGGATGTCCCTTTGTGTCATCACGGACACCTTCCAGCAATTCCTGACAGGTCTTCCTTTCTCTCTAGCATCTGGACTAAAAGCATTGTAATGCCAGGGTCTAAGCCACCTTATTTTTGTTCCAGGATGAAAAGGCCTGCCACACAGTGGATGTCCAAACAATGAGTGTTGGCTGGGTGACTTGTGGTGCAATTGGTTCATGATACTGGATTTGAAGTAGGGACAGCATGTCACTATATGGAAGTTTAGCAGACAGGAAGAAATTCAGACACAACACTCAGGAGAGCAATGAGAGTGACATTACAACAAAGATCAACTTAGAGCTGTGATTACAGGAGGTTTTCAGGGAAAAGACCTAAGGTGGGAAGAAAAGAGAATGAGACACTAACCCGTAAAGAGTAGATGAAGCACAGTGAAGGGGGGAGAAGAAAAGGAGCAAGAAGGAAGCTGGAGCAAAGGCCCCTGTTGTCACTATTTTTAATTCTCCATATGTCATTTCATTTTGGATGGTGGATGGGAGTATTCCTGCATGAGGCATATCTGAAATTTATTAACTTGTTTTTGTGCATGCATGCGTATGTATAGAGTATGTGTGTGATGTGGTGTGTGTGTGTGTGTGTGTGTGTGTGTGTGTGTGTGTGTGTGTATCCTTGAGAAGTGGCCTCTCAGCTTGGAGTTTCTGTCCATCAGTGAGCCTCAGCATTTTTGTCTTTTATGTTCCAGCGTATGCCCAACCCCTTGCCCTATGCTGCATGACTATGATTACAGAGGTGCACAGCCAGGTCCAGCTTTTTAAATATATATATATATATGAAATTCTAATGCTTGAACACATTGCAAATTGGTCCTATTCCCATTGGGTTATCCTCTTATGCCCCCTCTCCCCTGCCATCATCCTCCTGAGGGCTCTCCCTTCTTCAGGGGGATATCAGTGGTCACTGTGGGGGTCATGTGTATACCAGTCAGCTCCTGTGCAGAGAACAGTACACCTCCCGCTCTTTCCACCTCATTTTTGGCAAAGTTGCCTGAGCCTTCAAGAGCATGTTGGAAGTCTCCTTTAGCATTCAGCCTCAGCAGCCTTTTTTTGTTTTTGTTTTTGTTTTTTTTGTTTTGAGTCTCCACACTGTCTACTGCTATCTCCCTGGAGGAGGGTCTCTGGCTAGCCATGAAAGTAGCACATATTTAATCTTCCCCTTCCTCTGGAATGATTCCTGGGCCCAGGTGGGTGTGAAAGAGACAACTCATCTTGTTCTCTCTCTCCGATATTCACCACACTCTATAAATCCAGGTTTTATAACCACAAGTGACAGTAGCATTGATCAAAGAGGATAAACATATACAACTGGAAGACATTTTGGTTGGCATAATCTCTATTTAGCCACAGAACATAAGAAGCTTCCTTCTAGCATCTATGACTTTTCAAGCCATAGGCTTCTGACTCAGTACTCAGTACCAGGTATGACTTCCCTCCCACTGAGAAGAGAGGTTGCTTACCTCCATAACCTATGTGCCACGATTGCACTGGTGGGTACATCTTGCCTGGATGGTTGATACTGTAGCTTGCAAGAGCCACTGTTTGGTCATACTGTTGGTGATTTTGATCCCTTAGCAGCTTGCATAGCACATTCCAGAACCGTGACAGCTAGGCGGTAGGTACCTGGCTTTGATCTCACTTCCAGCCTGATTTCTCAATGTTCTGGGACTGCAGCCTGTGGTTTCTTCAGCAATAGGGTCTTATCATCTAGTTCTGGTGGATAATCAAGAGCTTTAGCAATGGTTATGCATTGTTTGGAGGGGGGGGCGCTCATGGACCTCCCTAACCAACATCATCTCATTGTAGGGTTGCCCCAATTCTGGCACTTCTGTTCATCTGCAACAGCTTATGGTTTTAGGGTAATGGTTTCTCCACCCAGCAGGGTACTTTCATTCAAACTATCTCTCCCACTCTCTCTTGTTAAGAGTTATATCTTTCAATTAGCTAATGAAGAAATAGGCTTATACAGCACTATTTCATGAAGTCTTTAGTTTTGTGAAAAATCCCTTCTTCCTTCGCCTACACCCTCCCTCGACCCATCCACCCTCTGTATTCTGTCCCACTACTTGGAGATCTATTATTCCCTCCTCCAGTCACTCCCACTTCTCTGTACAAGCCTCATTCTAGCTCCCTTTACAGTACAACTAATGCTCACTGAAACATAAACAAATAAAACTATCCCATGTTAGGATCTGCATATGAGAAATAACATGTGGAGTTTGTCTTGCTGAGCCTGACTCCAAGTTTTTTAAAGTGGGCTCTGGGGATTTGAACTTGAAGGTCTCCAGCCCATGAGACCTTCGTGCTTAAGCAGTAAGTGCTCTTAACTGCTAAGCCATCTCCCCAGCCCATCTATTAACTTTTAAATAAAGTTTTTACTGTAAAGTTTTTCCATACCCTTATGAGTGTATTCTCTTAAGACTTTTTCCGTTTTTATTCTGGACTCCTAAAGATGTCAGTGTACCATGCTGCCAGGCTTGAACAGCTCCTGCTGGGCAGATAATCTCTATCACAGTGGATCTTTATTTTTTTGTGCATACGTATGATGTATGTGCAAATGTGTGCATGTGTTCCTATGTATGTAGGCTCATGTATGTGTGCAAGTGTGCATACACAAGAGTGCTCATTTATGTAAGGGCCAAAAGTTGATGTCAATTGACATCAGGTGTCTTCCTCAGTTGCTCTCTACCTTCTTCTTTCTTTTTTTTTCAAGGCAAGGCAAGGTTTCACTCTAGCCCAGGCTGACCTGGAATTCACTATGTATTCTCAGTTCTCAGGCTGGCCTCAAACTCACAAAGATCCTCCTACTTTGGCCTCCCTAGTACTGGAACTTAAGGTATGTACCACCACACCTGGCCTTATTCTCTTTCTCTCTCTCTCATTCTCTCTCTCTCTCTCTTTTTTTTTTTTTTTTTTTTTTTTTGGTTTTTCAAGGGAGGGTTTCAGTCTAGCTCAGGATGACCTGGAATTCACTATATAGTCTCAGGGTGGCCTAGAACTCACAGCAATCCTCCTACCTCTGCCTCACAAGTGCTGGCTGGCCTTATTCTCTTTATAAGTGTATGTGTGTGAGTGTGTGCATACATGTGCTTATTTATGTTTGCTCATGCTACATTACACATATAGAGGTCAGAAGACAACTTTTGGGTCAGCCCTTGCCTCCCCACAGCATTAGAGGGAGGGTTTCTCTGTCTGCATCTCACTCTACCATTGTTGTTTTTGTGCTTCTGAGAAATTCTGCCTCCACCTCCCATCTCTATCCATTAAGCCATCTTCCCAGTCCTTACTGTGGATCTTTTAGAGAGCAAATCTAAGTTGACAAAGTATGCCACCTGAAAATGCATAATGACTGTTGCCAAATAGTGACATCACACCATACACAGATACCATTAACCATTGCTCCATGTTCATTCTGCATACATGTTCATGTGTTAGGAGGGCGCTCAGGGATGTATCCTCACTTTCAATAGAAATAGCATTTCTTCTGATCTGCTATGGATTTTCTTTTTAAAAAAATTATTTTATTTTATTTATTTATTTATTTTCAAACAGAGAGAGAGAGATAGGAGACAGAGAGAGAATGGGTGCTCCATTCTGTAGCCATTGCAAACGAACTCCAGATGCATGTGCCCCCTTGTGCATCTGACTTACATGGGTACTGAGGAATTTAACCTGAGTCCTTTGGCTTTGCAGGCAATCATCTTAACCACTAAGCCATCTCTCCAGCCCTGGATTTTCTTTAATACTGGGCTAGAAACACCCAGAACATGTTTCACTTTTATTGACTCAGTTCTCAAATAGATATTGATATTGATGAAAACAAATTTTAAATTGACTTTAGAATTTTCTACTCCAACTGCTTGGATTTTCAAAGTCCCTCAAAGACTGACGGGCTAAAAGTATGGTCCCAATGAGGTATTATGGAAGGTGGCAGAATATCTGAAAGGTGAGGACTAATAGAGGTCTTTAGGCCCTGGAGGGGCTTGTGGGACCCTATCATCCTCACCTTCTTTTGTGCCCTGGTCATGAGACGGGTTGGTTCAGCCACAGTCTACTTCCAGGATGTGTCTTTCCTACAAACCGAAAGCAGGAGAGTCAACCAGCCATGACAGAAACCTGAAACCATCAAGTGACCATTTCTCCTTATGGATAAATTATCTGTGGTATTTCACTCCAGCTATGGAAAGCTGACTAGCACAGTAATGTAAGATTCAGCTCACAGACCCTTCTGTGCCATATCTGGTATAACATTTATGACCATGGAGTATTTGAAAAAATTTTATAGTTTCAATTGATTTATTAGTACTATGAATTAATTAATATTTAATTAATTGATTACTCTTCATTAAGTAAAGCATTGTTTTTATTGGTGAATTTTTATGAGTGTTTATTTTTCCTTGAGTCCTAATACAGATCTCAGTTTAATGCAGCTTATTAAGTAGTCATTGTTTAAACAAATTTTGTATAAAGACCCTTGATGTAAAAAGTTAATAACCACCAGACCATCCAAAATAATACTTACATGTTCCTAAGGATGTTGATGTATTTAATTTCGAATTTATCTGTGTATAATCCAGGTAGCAATCACCATCCAATCCTCTGTGAATTCATCATAACAGATGACAGTCAATGGATTTTAATGGTCTGAATACCAGCCATGTCTGTTATGTTCAAAACTGATTAGAGACAAGGCAAGCTTTGGGCAGAGCTGATAAGAATGGCACCAAATATGACTTGTCTTTTTTTTTTTTTGGTTTTTCAAGGTAGAGTCTCACTGTAGCCCAGGCTGACCTGAAATTCACTATGCATGTGCCACCACACCCGGCATCTTGTCCTTTTATGTTGTGACTTTTCTCTAGTTGTTAGTGGACCATAATTGTGAAAAAGAAACTCCTGTAATTAAATTGAATTAGAGGGAATTGCTGATCATTATATCAGATCATAAGGAAAGATGATGGCATTCGATGATGCCAAATAATTCATCAAAATAAACTCACTTGTGGCCTTCCTCTATGCTCTGCTGGCTTTACAAAGCATGCTTCTATTTTCTGTTACTGTTATCTACCTTTTAGTGTTTCCATCTCTCATCTTGTTTGTTAAGTGTTCTAATCTTCATGATCCCCTCTCTTGCTGTTTTCAATGTTTGTATTTTCTTAGCCATACTATTTGTCTTTCCTGTCATTGTCATTTTTACCACTGGCCTTAGAATTGTGTTTTTCGTTTTGATATGAGATAAATTTTGACACTTTAAAGAATATTTTAATTTATTTATTAGAGAGAGAGAGAAAGAAGCAGACAGAGAGAGGATGGGAATGCCAGGACCTCTAGTCACTGCAAATGAACTCCAGACACAGGCACCACCTTGTGCATCTGGCCTATGTGGGTACTGAGGAATTAGACATGGGTCCTTAGGCTTCACAGGCAAGTACTTTACCTGCCAAGCCATCTCTCCAACCTCTCTCTTTTTTTTTAATATATGATAGGTTATACACTGTTATCCCCTTGTCCCTTCTCCCATTACCTTGGAAGACCTCCTCAGTAGATTATGGTATTCAGTGTGGAGTCATGAAGGCCTTCATCAGTCCCTGAGAAGTAGTGGGGGAACTGTGCCTCAGGGTACTCCTATCTACTCTGTGGCTCTGAAAATCTTTCTACCCCCTCTTGCACAATGTTTCCTGAGCCATGGCAGGCCGGTTGGCAATGTGATTTGGTGTTGAGTTTTCTGTAGCCTTTGGATTTATGCTTTGATGGATTTTTATTGATGACCATGTCTGTCACTGTCACCGTGGTGCTGGTTGTCAGGCTAGCCATAAGAGCAATATTCATGTCACCACTTCCTCTGCAATCTCTCCTGGTACCTGGCAGATGAAGTAAGGGTGGAGCTTTGAAGGGTCTATAAAGTCTCCTTTTTAAAACTTACATTATTACATCCCAATAGAGTACTTCTCATTTTATTTGAATTTTGATATAATCATAAAGATACCAATAATAATATAAACTTGAAAATATGCCAGAATGAGTTTTTTAAGTGACTGCTACAGTATATTGAGATACACAAATGCATAATCAAATTACCAATACCATATACACTGGCTTATTGATGAATATCTATAAGTTTTTTTATCACAGGAATAGGTCTCTTCTGCTGATTCCATGGTGTAGTTGGTCATTTTGAATGTTTCTTCATGGAACCTCTGTACTCTTTTTTTCATTTATTTATTACAGACATACTTAGTATGGGTACGTCATGCATTGATACCATCCTTTCCCTCATCCCTATCCCCATTTCGCTGGGGGCCCTCCTCAGTGGGGTTTCAGATATTCCTTATGGAGTTGTGGGTTAGGCGTTGTGGGAGCAGCAGTCAGCTGTTGGCTGGATGGGCATGATGTCCCAGCCTGTGGCTCTTATAATTCCACTACTTCTTCCGCAAAATTCTCTGAGCCGTGGTGGGTGAGTTTTAAGTCTACTTCAGTGATGAGCTCTTAGGAGCTTCTAGATCTCTGCTTTGGTAATGTATCCTCAGGGTCTGTCTCCTTCACCCTGGCACTGATTGTCAGGCTCACCATGGAAGCAGCACTCTTGCCCATCTCCCCAATCCTATGTGGTTTCACCTATGGCTAGGCTGAAGTGTGAGGGGTAGTTTATCTCCTCAGGTCTAGCTACCATCTGAAAAAGAAAGACAGATTCTCCAATGGAGAGTAAAGTCAGCACAAGTTAAATGGGATAAGCATTATTAATTTAGGGAGAATTTGATGGATGTAGCCTTTCTTTTAGCCAAAGTCTAGGGGGAGCCTGATCTTTGTCTCCATAGGATTCTAGCCTGGTTCCCACATCCCGATATGGGTTCCTTTCCACTCAGCAGATCTTTTAGCCAATCAGAAAGCTATTGGTTACCCACCAAGGCTGTGTGCCACTATTGCACTGGCATATCCATTTTGTCAGGGTGTTTGATTCTGCATAGCTTAGACCTCTGGTTGCTCAGACCACTGTTGGCCACTTCCCCCCAGTAGCTCACTTCCAGCATTAGATGGGCCAAGTGTTAGGGAACTGGCTATCTTCCAGATTTCAGCCAGGTCTCTCCATGTTCTATGTCGACAGCATATGGTGTCTTCAGCAATAGGGTCTTACTTTTGCCTCAGGTTGGTAATCAAGTGCTTTGACAGAAGCCCGTCTTGTTTTGGGAACCCCGCAGGTCTCTGATCAACAGTTCATTGTGGGTAGCAACTGCTTACTAGTAGTGGGAGTTACAGGCCAGAACCAAAACATTGTTTTAAGGTTAGGCTTCATCCCACCTCTCTAAGGCCTTTCTTCTCAGGTGCTCCCCTTACTCCTGTTGAGGGTTCCATCTTTTAGTCTATCTTCAAGGATAAAGGTTTCTATGGTACCAGTTCATTTTGGGTTTAGTTTTTTGTTTTTGTTTCTCCCTCATCCATCTCATCCCCTCCCCCAAACCCTTCCATCCCTATTCTCTGGGCATTGAGTTGCCTGTCGGTTATGTCAGCAACTCAAGCTGATGCAGATTAAGAATTACAGATGAGTGAGAACATGCTGCAATTGTCTTTCTATGATTGTGTGAGCTCACTGAGTATGATCTGTTCTAAGTCCAACCTTTTTTTTTGTTTACAAATTTTGTTTTATCATTTTTTGCATTGTGTAAATGTACCACAACTTCATTATCCATTTATCCAATGATGGGCAACTGGGTTGATTCCAGTTCTTAGCTATTATGAATTGAGCAGCTATAAACATGGTTGAGCAAATATCTATGTAGTGATGTAAGGAGCATTTAGGGTAAATGCCCAGTAAAGAAACAAGTGGGTCTGTTGGCAGCTCGATATTCATCCTTTTCAGGAATCTCCATATTGATTTCCATAGTGGTTGTACAAGTTTACATCCCCACCAGCAGTGAATAAGGGAACCCACTACAGTCTTTTTGTTTGTTTGTTTGTTTGTTTGTTTGTTTGTTTGTTTGTTTGTTTGTTTTTTGAGGTAGTGTTTCACTCTAGTTCAGGCTGACCTGGAATTCACTCTGTAGTCTCAGGGTGGCCTCGAACTCATGGTGATCCTCCTACCTCTGCCTCCCGAGTGCTGGGATTAAAGGCGTGCACCACCACGCCCGGTCTACGACACTCTTGATAGAGTGAGACAGGTCAGGCTTCTAGCAGCATAGATAAAATGTGTCTGCACACAGATTACTCACTGTTGTTGTTTGCCTTTGCTGTGTCTGGCAAATAAGAATGCTGGTTAATTTGACTTCAAAAGTAACACACACACACACACACACACACACACACACACACATATATAATTGAGGGGCCTGAGGAGATGGCTTGGTTGGTCAAGTGTTTAACACATAGTTGTGAGGGTCTGAGTTCAGATCTCCCGGATGCATGTAAATCCAGCACTGAGGAGGCAGATACATGTGGGTTCCCAGAAGCAAGCTGAAAAGCTAGACTAGCTGAATCAGTGAGTTCTAAGTTCAAGTGAGAAATTTTTGTCTCAATAAATAAGGTGGAGCGTAATTGAAGAAGACACTGGATGCTAACCTCTGGCCTCCACATGCACAAGCACTCACATGTGTGAACACACACACCCCGTCATGTGCACACCACATACACATACACACATGCAAAAAATTACGTATGGTGTTCTTGTCATTGTTTATGATAAATTTAAATAGTTAAAATTTTGCTCCAGCTAGAAATGAATCCTCTTCTTACTGAACTAATGATTGAACTATTTTTAAAGGATAACCCTTGCTCACTACAGTTAAGACCCTTTCTAGTCTTAGTATACATATTTACAGCTCTGTGCACAGTAGCACTTTTTTTTTTCAGAGCACACAACATTCTCCAACCCTGTGCTTTTGTGTCAGGATGTCGAATAAATTAGCAATGTGTGTTACACTTCTCCAAAACCATTCTCTACCACTGTTCACTAAATGTTTTTCTGTCATTTTACTTTACTATATTTTATCTTGAAGTAGGATCTCATTCTAGCCCAGGCTGACCGGGAATTCACACTGTAGTCCTAGGCTGGCCTTGAACTCGTGGTGACTCTCCAACTTCAGCCTCCCAAGTGTTGGGATTAAAGGTGTGTATCACCACTATGCCCAGCTTAGTTTACCACTTATATATCTTCCTTTTAAAGATATCTTATTAAAATAGTGCATGTTTGGATATTTTTATCTTTTTGCCTGACATATTTAGATTAAAATTGCTATGTAAAGCGTATACTGTTTGTCAAACTTTTTTCTCATTTGAATTGACTATGCTTTGTTATTTTCATACTTTCCCACTACTTTGGAAGGCATGTTCTTTCTCTCTTCTGATAGTGGTTACTTTACAAATTACAATATAATTTGAACCTATTTCTTCTCAATGTTAACTGCTATTTTTATACTCTTCTCCTGCAAAAGACAAATTCTTTGGATTATTTTAGTTCATTTCCTCAATCCTATTTATATGTTGGTGTATATTTTTATTCTTTGTGTAATTTAACTCTTGTGAAACAATATTATTTTTGGCCTGTGTAATAAAAAAAAAAAAGTCAGACTTGGTTTTCACTTCTAATTTCTTTGCGCCTCATTCTTTTCCACATCTCTAACATTTCTTCTTGCTGGGAGCATCTAATTATGCCCCCAGACTTTCCCATAATAAAAATCTGTTCTGGAATATAGTCTCAATTTCCAATTTTCTTCAAAGTTTATTTATTTGACTCTCCTTCTCAAGGGATATTTTCTCTAGATAAACATAAAATAACAGTTGTTTTTCTTTTTAGCTCATTAAATTTTTCTTGCCCCCTCCCCCACCTCCAGCTACCATTCTTTGGAGGTAAGAAATAGATTGTCAGCATGATTTCTGGAACTTTGAAAGCAATCTGTGTTGGTGGGTATTCTTCTGATTTCTATTTCTTTTCTTTTTGCTCCTGCTTAAGACTTTCTGGGTTCCTTGAATCCACAAGTTAATGTTTTCCAGTACTTACAAAAATGTCTCAGCAATCCACCTTCCAGTTGTGCTTCTAATGAGTAAGAGCTTTCTATTCCTGCAAAAAAGAAAAAGAAAAAAGAAAAGAACACCTCATTCTTGGCTTTGAACTCCTTTATCATGGCAAATACAGCTGTGCTGCACAAGCATCTGATAAGTCTATATCGGGAGCACATAGAAGTCTAGCCTATCGTTCTTTTCCACTGCAGAACTCATTCATGTTGCAAGACTTTAATGTGCTCCTAGTTGCATTTCATATTAGGATGGATATTGTAATTATAAAATCCCCTTCACAAATGACTTGAGGTCTACTGTGCCGTGATATTCATGTGGAAAGGACCTTGGATCACTTTGCGCAGGTGCTTTGGGGAGCTTGAACAGACATAATTGCCAAGAGCGTAGGAGGGAACAATGAAATCTTAGAGCAACAAATACATTTTACATATTTTTAAAAAATTTTGGAGAAAATCAAATCAAATATTCATGTTCATTAAAAGTTTTGGAAAATGCAGGTAAACAGAGAAAAGTCAAAAAACAAATATTCTGGGAGCTGGGGATATAGCTCAGTGACAGAGTGCTTGCTTAACGTGCTTCAGGTTTTAGGTTCAACCCCCATTATTACCACAAACAAATGCAAGCAAACCAAAGACAATGACCCTACTTGTCAATAACCGTCATTACATATTTAAGTAAGTATTGTGCTGATTATTCAAAGTTTTTATGGTGATAAGGAGATTAAAACTCCCTCACAGTTACCTGATTAGCTAGTGGTATAAGCCACTATCGTACTCTTGTCTTTACTATACAGCATTACACTCAGTAAGGTTAGTGAAAAATGTCCTAAAGTACATATATGTTCAGTTTCTTTTAATCCTCAAGATCATCTGTTTTCTTGCTTTAAATCCATGCATGTCTATGTGCACATATGCATAATATTTTGAGGGGTTTTTCTTAGCATATTTAACATCATTTCCCTGTCTCCAGCGGTCATGGAGCAGAGAACATACTAGGCAAACTGTCAGAGAGGAGAAGGATTGAGCCTCAGCCCCAGAATAACAACAGCAGGCGTCAATGGAGTTGCTGAATGGATGTGTTACACTCTGAATAATAGTCTTTAATGCCAAAATTTCCATTTTCAGAATATAAGTCTTTTTTAGTTTGCTTGATTATTTGTTTTTGAGAAAGAGGGTCTTTTGAGAATAACAGACCAAAAACTCTAAAGGAGGAAGGCATAAATTTTCTATTAAAAACAATAGATTGGAAAGAGAATGTATGTGTTAGAAGATCTAGTTCCTGCCCAGAAGGAAATAAAAATTCAACACTCTGGCAGGAGAAGGACACACTGCCTCACAGAAAAGTCTGGCAAGAAATTCCAGAGAGATGTAGGGAGAACTTGAGAGCAGAACTGATTTTTGTCTTGTTTTCTGGAGTGATGGCTCTGAACCTCACGTTGTGATCCAACATCCCTCAGCAAACCAAAGGGTAGAGTAGCAATGACAGGATGAAGTGGTCAGAAAAAGGGCCAGAGGCCCCTCTAGGGTCCTGAACACCCAGGACTGAAAACATAGATCTCCAGGACAGGGTTTAGAACAAGGAGGCTCTGTGTTCTGCAAAGTGCAAAGCCCGTAGTGGAGTGATGCAAATCACAAGTGAACGTTGTACATTGAACAATGGAACATAGCCAAGAGACCAAGATAGCTTAAGCTGACTGATCCTTGACAGTGGAGAAAAGACAGTGTTCTCACAAATGGTACTAAAACAACTGGACATCCAATATGAATAGATGAATCTAAACGCTAACAACCTTCCACCTTGTTAAAAAAAAAAAAAAAAGAACTCGAAATGGGTCTTATAAAAACCACAAAACTGTAAAACTTCTAAAAGATAACACAGGAGAAAACCTAGGTGACCTTGAGTCTGGCAATGACTTTTAGATAGGACATCAAAGATGTACTCCAAGACACTTGAGAATTAATAAGCAAGACTTCATTAAAATAAAAAACCTCTGCTCTGTGACAATGTCAAGAGAATAAGACTATAAGCTGAGAAAGAATATTTGTTGAAGACATTACCTGACAAAATGTTATCCAAAATATACAAAGAAATCTTAAGAGTCAATAAAAAAAAAAAAAATGACAGACCTAATCAAACTCTTACTACATGAGCCAGCAGTTGCAGTTCTTGGTATTAGCCCAGTCACACAAGAGTCTTCACATGGAAGTTGGTAGCAATTGTGTTCACCATTGCCCAAAATGGGAAGAAACCAAGGAGTCCTGATGCATCAAGACACTAGAACACCACTAGGTAATAAGAAGAAACGAACTACCATGCCATGAACAGACATAAAGGAGACTTCAACAATACTAGTAAGTATAAGAAGAAATTTGAAAAGGATGACTCCAGCTATATGTTGTTATGGGATAAGCAAAACTATGGAGACAGGGTAAAAAAAAAAGTCAGGGCTTGCTTAGGTGCTTAGGAAGGAGGGGCTCCACAGGGGAAGCAGAGGGAAACATTTGAGGGGTGAAACTCTGCTGAATGATGCCATGATGTTGGGGGTGTGCATTTCTCAAAACCCACGGACTGTGATCACAACATGTCATTGCAGGTTCACTGACTGTAACAAATGCGCTACTGCTATTTCAGACGTTTATATGTGCAGGGTCTGTTCAGGCACTCTCTGAATTTTCTGTTCGATTTTGTGTGACATTAAATCTTCCCTGATGAAGGTCACCTGACAAACCAGTAATGACAATGGTGTATGCAGATACAGCTGATTGGAGGTGACTTCAGTGAGCTGCGCAACGTGCTCACCGAAAGGGAAGGTGATAGAGCAGACACGTTTACCTCATGGTTGTGATCCCTTCTCCATCCTCACTGTCAGCCTGAGAACTTGGACTGGCCCAAAGAAGGATGATAGGCAGAGAGAGCTGAATTCTGAGAAGGATCTTCAAATGTCTCAATTTACTTTGAACAAGTTAATTTTTTCTGGAATCTGCAATATTGAGGGCTTGAGAGCTGAATACCAAAGAAGGTTCAATGGCGAGGGAGAACTAGATAGTGAACAGCCAGTTTTATCGCTCTGCATGTGAAACCTACCACAGGGATTTCAATACGTTACATGGAAAAGTTGGGTCTGCAAATGAAAACACACAGAGATCATCTCCATGCCAGAAAAAAACTCCTGTGACATCATGTGACAGGTGAGGCACAGTGACACATCTTGTTGATGACATTGTTCCAGTCCGTAAAGGGTGTATTTACCTCTTTCCCAACTGACTGTGCCAACCTGAGGCCCAAAGCACACAGCCTCTTAGGGAATGCTAACTAAATTCAGATGCCAACAATATTTGATGTCTTAGAGACACAAATGTTGCCTGGCCCTTCAGCTCAGTGCTAGAGCATCCCAGAGGAGGGAGCAAGATATCATCAGACCTGCTCCTTGGAGAGATTAGGGAGATACAGGCCGCACAAGGAGGACTGGAGGGCAGTGTCTTGAAACCCATTTCCTTCTCCAAGTCTCTAGAGATGGCATGGTAATATATCAGAGCCACAGTCTTCCTTCCTTGATGTTTTTGTTCACTCCCAATGCACACAAGACAGCTGCAGGAGACCAGTCTTTGTTTCGACAACAAAAAGAATCTTTAGATTAGATCTGTGTGAACCAGAGCAGGCAGGTTGGAGAAAGTCCTTGAAAAGCAGGATACACCACTGTGTATGAGCTGTTGCTCTCATGGCTGAAGGCATATATATACATATATATATCAAGAGAAAAGAAAGATTTGGACAACTCTGAGAGAGTATCAATGTGTGAAAACAAACAAACAAAAAAAGCTTGGTAAAGTGTTCAAGATATAAGAAACCACTACCTTCCTCAGGGGTTCTTTGGTCTTCTGAGGAAATTCCAGAAAAAAAAATACAGGCTACATGGCTGAAAGCAGTGCCAGGGGCAGGAGCTACAAGTGATATTTAGAGATAATACTAAATGTGCTGGAGAGATGGCTTAGCAGTTAAGGTGCTTGCCTGGGAAGCCTAAGGACCCATGTTCAACTCTCCAGATCCTACATTAGCCAGACGCACAAAGGTGAGGCAAGCACAACGTCACACATGCCCACTAGGTGGTGCAAGCATCTTGACTTTGATTTCAGTGGCTGAGGCCCTGGTGCACCAATTCTCTCTCTCTCTTCCTCTCTTTCTCTCTCTAAAATAAAAATTTAAAAGAAGATAATACTAAATGCCTTGCTCATGGATGAATCCATCACCGTTTTTTTGTAGAATTATGTGGCATATGCACAATAAGTACAGAAAATGTTATCAATGGACAAAATATAATCATCTCATCCTATGAATGTAACAATGGGCAGAACTGGACATGGTGACAGGGAAACTAAGAAGTAACATGGTGTTGATGTAATGTAATAGCTTAATTACAGGAAACAAAGACTTTTCATATCTTCCTACCATTATTTTTCAGCATGTAGGTATCAAATTAATATATCTGTAGCTTGTACTATGTTTGAATGTTTGATTTTTTTCTGTTCAAGTTACTGACTTGAATTTCAGAAAAAAATCATCAAATAAACTTCGGCTTGGGATTTAGGAAAGAATTTTCTATAATTTCTGAAATGGCCTTAGACATACTCCTATCATCTTATACTACATATTTATGTGACTCAATGTTCTCATGTTGGATGGTTGTAAAACCAAACTGTTGACCAGTGCTACAAAATCTATTGGATATTCTCTGTGTCTGTCAGTATCAAATACTCAGCTAAGCTTTAGTTCTTTTTTTTTTTTTTTTTAGGCAAGCCCAACAGGCTGGCCTCATTTTATGACAGACAGCAAGAGTGAGAATGAGAGAGAGAGAGTGAGAGAGAGAGAGAATTGACACACCAGAGCCTCCATCTACCTCAATCAAATTCCAGATGCATGTGCCATCTTGTGTGCATGTGCAACCTCACACATGCATCACCTTGTACATCTGGCTTACTGTGGGATCTGAGGAGTCCAACATGGGTCTGTAAGATTAGCAGGCAATTGCCTGCTAAGCCTAAGAACCCGGTTCCAATCTCCAGGTCCCACGTTTAGCCAGAAGCAGTGACGCAAGGGCACAATGCCATGCTTGCCCACAAGGGGGTGCACACATCTGGATTTCGTTCACAGAAGCTGAGAGACTGCTGGCACACCCATCTCTATCTGTCTCCCTCTCCCTCTCTGTCTGTCTCTCTCCAAAAATAAATAAAATAATTTTAAAAATTTAAAAAAAAGATTATCAGGCAAGTACCTTAATCACTAAGCCTTCTCTCCAGCCTGAGCTTTAATTCTAGATTTATGTTGAAATAAACAAGCCCATCAGGATGCAAATTTGCCTTAATTTTGAATTGTAAAATTATGTAGATAACCAAGAATTGTCTTAAAAATCATTTTTTATGATTTATTATGAGTAAATGTTTGTGTTTATGCCTATTTACCTATATCCTAGGGCTGTGTAAAAATTTCTGAGACAAAAGAGGTCAAGAGTGACAAAGTTTGAGAAGCTCTGTTCTAGAGAATCGTCTTACCTGGGCTATGATAATCACTAAGTCTCTTAAAGTCACTGGAGGAGAGAAACTCACTTAAATATCAGGAACCGTGTCATCATTGGGGTTGGACACATCATAAACAGAAGTACCAGTCTCCCTCAGTCATGTGAGTCATCTATGACACAGAACTTCTGAGGCCTGGGCAATCTACCCTCACTATAGGTTTTACTACAAGGGTGCCAGTTTCTCTCTTTCTTATGGGATTGTCCAAGATGAGAAACCTATCAAGGCTGTTCTTGGCCATAAGGAAGGCTTCCGGGGCTTTATCTTTGTGGATGACCCGGAAGTGCTGACTCATGTAACATTGTCCCGAAGGTCATTGTTCCTTGCTGGCTGGGTGAGGGCTGCCAATCTTTCCCTGACACTGTTAGATGTTAAGTACCAGGCTCCCCACCAGATTGTGCGTGTCTTGGGGCAATGATGACAACCATGTTTATTGTTAAACTCTGGTTGACATTCACATAACTGATGCTACAGGCTTTTCATTGGCTCATAAATTCGATTTACTATGGAAGGAGCCATCGTTTTCCCTGAAGCAACATCTCACCTCTCCCCTGCACCCTGGCAAGGGACACACCATGCTAATCACTATCTAATCACCCTCCCTCCCATCTTGTTTAACTCACAGCTAGCTGTTCTGTCTTCTTTCTGCCATCCTCTAGCTTGCTCTTGACTTAGAAGACTAACCCGGCCAGACCAGATTGCCCAGGCCATTGAGGGCCAAGGGACAATACATTAAGAGACTTGAGGGGCTGGAGGGATGGCTTAGCCTTTAAGGCATTTGTCTGCAAAGCCAAAGGACCCAGGTTAGATTCCCCAGGACCCACGTAAGCCAGATGGACAAGGAGGTGCACACATCTGGAGTTTGTTTACAGTGGCTGGAGGCCCTGAGTACCCATTCTCTATCTGCCTATTTCTCTCTCCTCCTCTCTCTCTCTCTCTCTCTCTCAAGTAAATAAATAATGACATTTTTTAAAAAAAGAGACTGGAGCACAAGAGCACAGAGAAGACAGGTGCTTTTCTGCCATGCGCTCCCTGCCAGGGCAGCGATCCTGAGCATGGCTGCATCACGCAATGGCTGCAGCTCCTGCCATTACTCCTCCTCCTCTTCCTCCCCAGCCCTGGCTCCCAGTGGGCCCTGGTTGGGAAAAGCATTCTGATTTTCTTAGTGCCTGGATGCCTTAACATTCCCATTTGGTTCTCTCTCTATACTCTGTCTCTATTCACATCAAGTCCTGGTCCTTGTGCAACTCTGACTTACGCATAGATAACCTCTGTTATCTGTGTCTGGGTTGCTATGGCAAAACTACCATGGGCTGAGTAGCTTCAACAGCAACCCACATTTATTCCTCAAAAATTTGGATGCTAGGCCGGGCGTGGTGGCGCACGCCTTTAATCCCAGCACTCGGGAGGCAGAGGTAGGAGGATCGCCGAGAGTTCGAGGCCACCCTGAGACTACATAGTTAATTCCAGGTCAGCCTGGACCAGAGTGAGACCCTACCTCGCAAAACCAAAAAAAAAAAAAAAAAAAAAAAAAAAAAAATTTGGATGCTAGAAGTCCGAGGTCAGGGTGTTTGTGGTGGATTTGGTGTCTGGGGTGGCTCAGCTTTCCGGTTCTTTGTTGTGTATCTTCTTGGTGCATGCCCATGGAGTAGAAATAGTGAGGGAGCTCTGGGGATTCTCTCTCCCTCTTTCTTCTTGCAGATTGGCTTCATTTGAAACAGGGCCAGAGGCAGCATTCAGGCACTGCAGTTTACACATAGTCATAGCGTAAGACTGGGTCTCACCTGTGGTTTACACAATCAGCTTTCTCTGGAATTTTAGTGTGTGATGCACGCCCTCTATATAAAGACAATGTCGGCAATGAGCCAAAAATGTCTTCTCATGCTATGGCTAGAGTGGTGGCTGGAACCGGAGATGGTGATAGAGAAACTGATGTAAGGTGGCTTTTTGGACAAGTGAAATAGGAAAGCTACAATGCTATACTTGAGGTACAGTTTTCTAAAGACACTAATTCCACTCTTGAGGGTTCTATGCTCATGAAATAACACTTGCCAAAGGCTCTACCTCTCCGGGCGTGGTGGTCCACGCCTTTAATCCCAGCATTTGGGAGGCAAAGGTAGGAGGATTGCCATGAGCTCGAGGCCACCCTGAAATTACATAATGAGTTCCAGGTCAGCCAGGCCTAGAGTGAGACCCTACCTTGAAAAAAGAGAAAAATGAAAAATGAAAAAACCCAAAGGCTCTACCTCTGCACATGGATGAGGCAAGGGAATAAACATTCAGACTTTAACACTGTGAGCAGGCAAACATTGAGAGCACCCGGCTCTCTGGGAATGGAGTTTCTGTTCCTGACAGTTTTGCAATCTGTTAATTCTTGTACTTCTAGTTCAACACGTTGTTGAACTAGAAGGGCTGTGAAAGGGCATGAAGACAAAAAGAGAGGAAAGCTTCAGAAGATATTTTGGAATCTTCAGTGATCCCCAGGCTTGAGATTTCCCCCCTAGCAGGTGGCCAACTGTGTGCATACCTCTTCTTATGCCCTTTTAATCCGTGGGATCACTAAGACCCCTGTCAAGAGGTGCACATTTCTGAAAATATCCCTTTACTCTCTTCAGCATGAAACCTTTCCGGGGCGGGGCGGCGTTCAGGGCAGGGTCTAGTTCTAGACCAAGCTGAGGATACTTATTTTTAAGAGCAATAAAGGAAATTTGAAAACAGAAAAACTCCTAATTTAGGAATGTGCTTTCTATTGATTCTACTGAGATCTTAGAGTAAATGCAAGCCCATGGATAGCTTTCAAGGAACCACTTAACGATAACCTTTTAGGGCGAGGCAGCATTCAGGCACTGCAGTTTACACATAGTCATAGCGTAAGACTGGGTCTCACCTGTGGTTTACACAATCAGCTTTCTCTGGAATTTTAGTGTGTGATGCACGCCCTCTATATAAAGACAATGTCGGCAATGAGCCAAAAATGTCTTCTCATGCTATGGCTAGAGTGGTGGCTGGAACCGGAGATGGTGATAGAGAAACTGATGTAAGGTGGCTTTTTGGACAAGTGAAATAGGAAAGCTACAATGCTATACTTGAGGTACAGTTTTCTAAAGACACTAATTCCACTCTTGAGGGTTCTATGCTCATGAAATAACACTTGCCAAAGGCTCTACCTCTCCGGGCGTGGTGGTCCACGCCTTTAATCCCAGCATTTGGGAGGCAAAGGTAGGAGGATCGCCATGAGCTCGAGGCCACCCTGAAATTACATAGTGAGTTCCAGGTCAGCCAGGCCTAGAATGAGACCCTACCTTGAAAAAAGAGAAAAATGAAAAAAAAATAAAACCCCAAAGGCTCTACCTCTGCACATGGATGAGGCAAGGGAATAAACATTCAGACTTTAACACTGTGAGCAGGCAAACATTGAGAGCACCCGGCTCTCTGGGAATGGAGTTTCTGTTCCTGACAGTTTTGCAATCTGTTAATTCTTGTACTTCTAGTTCAACACGTTGTTGAACTAGAAGGGCTGTGAAAGGGCATGAAGACAAAAAGAGAGGAAAGCTTCAGAAGATATTTTGGAATCTTCAGTGATCCCCAGGCTTGAGATTTCCCCCCTAGCAGGTGGCCAACTGTGTGCATACCTCTTCTTATGCCCTTTTAATCCGTGGGATCACTAAGACCCCTGTCAAGAGGTGCACATTTCTGAAAATATCCCTTTACTCTCTTCAGCATGAAACCTTTCCGGGCGGGGGCGTTCAGGGCAGGGTCTAGTTCTAGCCCAAGCTGAGGATACTTATTTTTTAAGAGCAATAAAGGAAATTTGAAAACAGAAAAACTCCTAATTTAGGAATGTGCTTTCTATTGATTCTACTGAGATCTTAGAGTAAATGCAAGCCCATGGATAGTTTTCAAGGAACCACTTAATGATAACCTTTTAGGGCATAACAGAAATTAGGAACCTGTGCTTTTAAAAATATGCCTGAATGGTGCTGGAGAGATGGTTTAGTGGTTAAGGCTAAGAAGTCCAAGGTTTGATTCCCTAGTACTCACATAAGCCAGATGCACAAGGTGGCACATGTGTCTGGAGTTCATTTGCAGTGGCTGGAGGTCCTGGAGAATACATTCTCTCTTTCTCCATCTTTCTCCATCTGCCTCTTTCTCTCTTCCTCTCTCTCTCTACTGAATAAATAAAGTATTTAAGAAATATATACCTTAGCCGGGCGTGGTGGCGCACACCTTTAATCCCAGCACTCGGGAGGCAGAGGTAGGAGGATCGCCGAGAGTTCGAGGCCACCCTGAGACTACATAGTTAATTCCAGGTCAGCCTGGACCAGAGTGAGACCCTACCTCGCAAAACCAAAAAAAGTATATATATATATATATATATCTGAATGGATCACACTTTCAGAAACATCATTTTATTGTGAATTTCCAAAACTTTGTATTCTAACCCATTCACTCTTGATTTTCATTGATGTGTATATTTCTCTTGGGCAGATTGTGGGCTACCTTTGTGAATATATGAATTTCTAGCCTGCTTAGTTATAGAATCTTACTTCGCATGCACTTTTCAAAATCATTAGCTTGTGAGTTTTGGTAACTACATAAAATTTTACCAGTAGACATCCTGTAATTCAGACTTGAACAAGACTAAGGGACTCCATCCCATTGTGATAGTGGGGGAAAAGTGAGATCTGGCTAGGAAGAGGGAAGGGTTGAAGCCATGGTAAGATCCCTACTACCTCCCGATGTGCCCTGAGGAATGCTTGTTGTGCAGACATGGTTTGAGCATGGAGAAATGACCACAAGTAAGCCAGAAAATAGAATTTCCTTTGATAATCAAGCAAGGCAGGGCTAACTCTCGTCATCAAGCTTTTTGTTGTTGTTGTTGTTTTTAAAACAAAATACAATGAATTAACTATGGTCTATACTGGGGCTGGTAAAAAAAAGTGAAGAAGATTTAACCGGTAACAACTCCGAGCTGGCAGGACAGCTGTATTCATAAATCTGAGGACTTGCCATATGGAAGAGGAGATGCACTTTTGACCAATAGATAGAATTAACAGCAAGATGGTTTTTGGCTTAATCGTAGGGACATTTTCTAATCATTCCAACTGTCACATCATGCAATGGGTGTTGTGGGGAATGTTGAGACCCCCACACAGTGGACATGTGCGGGCTGGCATGCCATCTGTCAGAGATGCCATCAAACCAGATGACTCGCTTTAAAAATAACACTTTTTAATGGTTATTAAACTAGAATATGTCCACGGGAGACTATTTAAAAAATAAAGCATTAACAAGAAAACAGAAATCATCCTTAACCCCACATACATAGGTGACCACAGTTAACAATTTGCTACACTGCCATTTGTTACATTTTCCTGTGCACATAAATTACTTGTTTAAAAACTTTGTAAAAACGTATATATGATATATACCATAAAATCTCACAAAATACTTGTACTGCAAATGCATTTCATAGTTTTTCTCTCCAGATAATGTTATGCTTTTCTTATGACATTAAATAATATTCAGAAATAAGACTTTGATATTGTTCATGAATTTGTCTTGTGGATAAAAGTTGCTCACACAACTAAATGTTTGGCTGGACATTTTTCAACATTTGTGTATTTTATTTCTTTGGGAAAAAAATCTTAGGGGCTGGAGAGATGGCTTATCAGCTAAGGCACTTGCCTGTAAAGTCAAATGACCCAGGTTCAATTTCCCAGGACCCATGAAAGCCAGATGTACAAGGTGGCATATGTATCTGGAGTTTGTTTGCAGCAGCTAGAGGCCTTGGCACACCCATTTTCTTTCTCTCTCTATCTATCTCCCACTCTTTCTTTTTTTCTCTCTCTCTCAAATAAATAAATAACATTAAAAAAAAAAACTTAGTCACAAAATTGTAGTTTGAATATGAAACGTCCCTTATAGGCTCATGTGCTTAATCACATGATCCCATTGGTGGTGCTGTTCAGGAAGGTTGTGGAATCTTTAGGAGGTGAAGCCTGGCTGGAGGAAGTTTTATAGCCTTGTTCCACATCCTGTTTGCTCTCTGCTTCCTGTGCCAATGTGACAATATGATACTGGCTTCCTATTTCTGCCCTGCCTTCCCCACCATGATGAAACGTCCCACTGAAATTCTGTAAGCCGAATTAAACCCCTTTCCTTCAATAAGCTGCTTCTGGATGAGTATGTTGTCCCAACAAGGAGAAAATAGCTGCTAAACATAGACAAACTGCCTTAAATGAATGTTGTTATTGTCAACGACAGGGTCATTGTACTCATGAGCTCACAGTGGCTGTGGATACTCAAGCAAGACCTGCACAAGACTGAACCCACCGATATCCCATCATGTATTGCAGAGAGGCTCATGGTCCCTTTTCCCGTCTCTGAGGAGATGTTGGCAGTTAATTATTGCTCGGGTAGCAGAAGACATTTCTTTCAGTAGTGTAGCTGTTTGGTCAGTTGTCCAGGCTCTAGTAAATAACCCCCATCCCACGCTTCTGCCAGCAACCCAAATTAAAGCTGCACCAGGCAATGATCACAAACTGTCTCATGTACTATTGCACACTCTGCTCTTTAAATATCATTTGGTTCATAGTCAAGCACATTGTCATGATTGCTCAAGTTAGGTCAGCTCCCCTGCAAATGTATAAATTACACAATTATATATACTGCTAGTTTTCCTATATCAAATTAACTTTTCCAGTATACACTGTATCTATCATGATTATCTTTTGGTTTATAATTTTATCTCCAGCCTTTGTAATGTTGTCTTGACAGTATCATACACTGTGTTGCACTGGGCTTCAAGCTAGCTCTTCCACCGATGTTGTTTAAGTGTTAAAGAGATACATCTAGTGTCTGAGTTGTCACATGTCTACTCTCTTTACATATTATCTTTAAAAAGCATGAAAAGATGTCCTTACTCTTGTCCATGTCAATTTTTCAGCATAGATATTAAAATGCTTTTTTCTAGATCAAAACTGTGAAATTTGAGTGAACTTACACTACTAATTTATTTTTTTGATAGGGCATTAAGAGTCAAAGCAGCAACTACCTAATTTTGTAGAAAGAAGGGTGTGACCCAGATACTATTCCTGTGAAGGTCACAAATAAGAATGATGACACCCAAGGACATTCTTGAATGTGCAGGTGTTCAAAACATAGCTCTCATGTATCTGTCTAAATAGACCCTGAGATGTGTTCACAATGATGGTGAATCATTCAACAATGATGGTGAATACTCTTTCAGGGCCTAGATTTGATCAAACGCTATTCTAGATGTTTCCATGAGGAGTAGCTAGATGAAATTTATATTCATATAAATAGAATTTGTTTAAGAAATTGGCTTCCATGTGAGTGAACCTCACCTAATCAGTTTAATAGAACAAAAGACTGACTGTGGAGCAAGGAGATTTTCTGACAGTAGACTGCTATTTCATTACTTTCTTGTTGCTGGGAGAAAATACCCAACTAGAAGCAGCATATAAACCAGAAAGGGTTTATTTAAGCTAACAGTTTCAAGGGGAAGTTTTATCATGGTAGGGAAAGCATGGTAGGAGCAGACAGCCAGCTACATTACCACATCAGCAGGGAGCAAGTAGAAAAAGCAAGAGCACACTGTGGGGCTGGACTATAAAACTTAAGGCCTGCCACACTCTTTTCTCTAGCAGGGACCCACTTTCTAAAGGTTCCATAATCTTCTTAGTGAAATCAACTGGGGACTAAGAATTTAAACACATGAGTCTGTCAGGACATTTTACATTTAAACTTCCACAAGTACCTTTAAATTTGCACTGTGGCATTGACTCAACTTGTATCTCAAGCCTGTCTACCCATTCTGCAAATGCAGGCCTTGCCAACCTCTATAATTACATGAGCCAATTTCTTAGAATAAATCTCTCTATACATACATCTTATCGATTCTGTTTTACCAGAAAGCCCTGATTAATACAGACAAAATCTATGAGGACGGAGAAAATTAAGGATATAAGAATCAAGGGAGGGGTGGGGTTATGGTCTGGGAAGGGACAGGCAATATTGGTTAATAATTTAAATTCAAAAAGGAATTGAAAGAGAAAATTAAAGAAGAGAAGATAACATGACAACGGGAGTAGAAGCCTGAAAGCCTGGAGGAAGAAAAAAAAATGATGCACTTCCTTCTGATGGTAGCACTGATGGAGAGAAGTTAAATAAACATTTAAATCAAAACAGTAGTAAAGTAGATTGACATGCTGGATTGAAAATCTCGTGTGTGTGTGTGTGTGTGTGAGAGAGAGAGAGAGAGAGAGAGAGTTTTGAACTAGGAATTTACCACATTTGAATATCAATTAAAGAATGATCATTAACGTAAAATTCTAGGTTGTATTATTATAGTGAAATGGAAAAGGCACATGGAAAATTCAAAACATGAAAGATGGCTACTTGTAAACAGAGAAACAGAATAAATCAGCTAAAGATGCTTTTGTAAATGTTAAAATAGAATGTACGATTCCTAAAACACTGGCAAAGAAAGTTTATGTTAAAGACGAAAAACAGATTTTAGAAAAGCACATTGGTGGGGGGAGGTAAAAAGTAATATAAAACCAGATGAGAGGAGTTAGTCCAGGACCAGATGAGAAGCTTGAAGACAACATGTCTCAGTTATACAGCTACAGTAAATGGGCAAGGGCTTCCTATTCAAGGCCAAATCATTTTCCATGCAATAGAGACCATATATCTTCTAATGATATGCAGCTTGTGAGAAAGGTACCTAAACAAAGCAAGGAATATGAAAAAAGGGATTAGTAAGGATTTGTTAAACAGAAGAGGATTAGATTTATAGTTAGGGCAATCCTGAATTTAAGACAAGAAGTATTTTATAGGACAAAGATGATCATTTTTTACTTAAATCAGTTCATTATTACAGAAAAAAATGAAGATATGGATTCAATGATAAAACTCCAAAGGACCCCAGGGTATCCTCAAGTAGGGCAGAAGTACCTGAGGCAGGGAATAGAGCCAATGTGTAGAAAAGAATTACAAGGTTCCTTTCTCTCCCACATATATTGCCAAGCAAGTATTCTGAGCACCCCATACAGCTAGCCAGTCATTCTGGATTCCTATCACATGACTTATGCAAATTTCAACTCTAGACAGAGTAATCAAAATGATAAAAGTTGATTTTTTTTTTAATCTTTAGGTCTTCTTATATTTTCCAAAGCATGAAGCTTTGTAAGTCAAAATTTTAGCTATGGTGTACATTAAAATTAATGCACAACCCACAATCCCCATAGGGATGACCTACATCCCCCAACCAGGAGGGCCCCTTTGGAAAAGGGGCAGGGTTGAGGGAAAGGATGGTACCAACATGTGTTGTTTATATACTAAGTATGTCCATAATTAATAAAATAAATTTTAAAAATAATCCCTCCCCCCCAAAAGTAACAATCTCTGTTTCACAAAGGATTCCACAGATAAAGTTTAAAAATAACCTGACAGACTAGGAGAGTGTATTTACACATGGACAGAAATACAGGCTACACAGCAGGAAGATGGATAAAAGGATAGGAGAAGGCAATTTACAGAAGGGGACTTCAAGTGGATGTTTACCACCTAAACAGATGGCTTATATCATTGAAATTTATTTCATTTATTTTTATTCTTATTTTTAATCAACATAATTGTATATACTAGGAGACACAGTATGACATTTCAATATCTGCATACCGTAGGGTGTAATTACCACACCCATCATCTCAAACTGTTATCATTTCTTTATATCAGGAACATTCAAAATCCTCTCTACCAGCCATTTGATATATACAGTTGATTGCCGCCAACAACAGCCACCTTACTTTTGGTAGAACTTTAGAAGTCATTCCTTCCGTCCATTTACACCCTTTCCTCATTAGCCATCCTCTCTTCTTCCCCCACCTTCACACATTTTCTAGACTATGACATGAGATTTTAGTTATCACCAACCCAATTAGATATAAAGAAAGTTTAATGATATCGTTTGTTGTCAAAAATAATGAAAGCGACAACCCTCCCAATGAGGGTGGGACAAATTTGGCCATCCATAGTGAAATTACAGCTGCGCAATAATGTGTCAATCTCTTTCCTGAAGGCATGTCCAAGGTGAGTGGTTCTCAAATAGGGCTATTTTGCACCCAGAAGGGACATGTAGCAGTGTTAGTATTGGGATACAATTTTTGGTTACCACAGCTGGCAAAATGTTACTGACTTCCACTGGGTTGAGACCAAGGATGCTGTTAAAAACATCTTGCAGGGCTGGAGAGATGGCTTAGCGGTTAAGGCGCCTGCCTGCTAAACCTAAGAACACTGGTTCCAATCTCCAGGTCCCACGTTTAGCCAGATGCAAAGTGATGCAAGGGCGCAATGCCGCACTTGCCCACAAGGGGGCGCACACATCTGGATTTCGTTCACAGCAGCTAAGAGACTGCTGGCGCGCCCATCTCTATCTGTCTTCCTCTCCCTCTTTCTCTGTCTCTCTCTGTGTCTCTCTCCAAAAATAAATTTGAAAAAAAAAAAACCATCTTGCAATGATCAGGAGAACTCCAACAAACAGGAACTGTCCAGCCCTGGCTATTAATCATATGGAGGCTCAGAAACTACTCCAATGATACTCTTACCACAAATATAGGAAGTAACTTGCCTGAGGTAATTTATTGCTGTCTATGGAAGTCGAGAGTTGGAGCACATGGACACAACATGAAATAAGGTGGGACATGTGGTTTGCACACTAAACTGTACACAACTGAAGCAGCAGAAAAGAACACACGTTGATGCAGATAGATTTTAGAAGACTGTTGGATCAGAAGATGTGTGAAATGGAATTGCATCTATAATTTAGTAAGACATAAATTTATATCTTTATAGCAATTACTAGTGGAAGAGAGGAAAATCAAGCAGAATAATGCAAATTAATTTAAAGAAACGCAGAGCCTGGCTTGAACTAATGATGATTCCATCTTATGAAAGGAGAATATTACCAGTTCAACTTCTTGGCACTGAGGTAACAAACAACAAGAAAACATTTTACTAAATTCTTGTTCTATAGAGAATATATTTATTTTCAAGTGATTTTTATTAAACCATTTGCTGATGTATTATATTAGAAAGAAAACCTCTATATGCAGTTTTAAAATCAGAAATCATAATGACAACATTTATGAACAATGATTTAAGAATTTAAAGTAAATTGAATAGAAGTATCATTTGCTTTTAAATTCAAAACACTCTCAAGTTGTTCCTGGATTAGAAAGAAAAACAAAACATCACTGACTACACTGGAAACAAAGATGGAAGTAACTTGACATCAACATATTTAGATGTACACAGTTTCATTCAATGTAAAATTCATAAGACCTCTAATGCTTGTATTATTAAAGAAAGTATGTAAGTATATGATATAAACATTCACCTTCAAATGTTGGTGAAATAATAACAAAATAAAACCAAAAGAAAGTAGGAAGGACCAGAATCTGTTGTTAAATTCAATATGAATGATCACAAAATAGAAGTCAAACTGCCCGCCCCGCCTTACCTCAAGCATGAGATCTGGGGTTATAAGGCTCTCTTCCCCATGCAATGCCTGGGCATCATGAGAAGTCAGAATTCACCCTTTTCAGCATGGGAAGTCAGCTCAGACAAACCCATGATTCTTCTCTGTCTGATTGCACTCCTGGACCCAGCCCCAGCCAAGCGGCCTCCCTCTCGCCAGCCTCTTCTAATCTCCATTTCCTGCCTGTAGTGAAGACAGCTCTAGCACATCCAGGATCCATCTGTCTACGGTTTGATCTCCCTTCCCCCACTGAGGTCAAGCTGCAGAGCAGACCTGACTCCTGGAACACACATCCACTGATTCAGCCACCACTCCCCAACAGGCTAGGATGGAAAGTCCACTCTGCTAGGACAGCCTCTGCTCACTGCCCATAACAGATCCCACTTGTTCAGGAAGAAGTATGGTTCCATGGATTGGAAACCTAGCTGAGCTCCACTGTCTGCTTACATTCAAGGGACATCATTCTTAGGTTTGAGGTGTTGTGCAGGGTTCCCTCCCTGTATGCTCTGTGTTTGAACATTCCCATCTGTGACTGACAAGGTTGTCAGGTTGAGTCACCTTCTTCATATGTAAATTAGTCTTTAGGCTGTGTTCCTGGGCAAGCCAAAATAGATATCTTTCTCTTTTTTTGTATTTTTTGATATAATTTCTTATATTCACAGCAGACAAGTGTATGTGGAAGGAAAAATAAATAAGTTTTATCATGTATTCTCCCCAAAATAATAACTTGCTTATTTCACTACAAAACAATATATGACAATACAATAATAATTGTAAAGACAAATCATACAGATATACTGTGGTGGTGTGATTCAGGTGTCCTCCATAAACTTCTGTGTTCTGAATGCTTGATCCCCAGCTGATGGCAAGTGGAACTGACACCTTGTTTGAGGTATGTTGTTGGGGGAGGAATTATGGGTGCTATAGCTTCCCACTGACAGTGTTTGGCATACTCCTGATGCTGTTGTCCACCTGATGTTGGCCAGGAAGTGATGCCCAGCCTCTGCTCATGCCTTACTTTCCCCTGCCATCATGGAATGTCCCCCAAGTGTGCAAGCCAAAATAAACCTTTTCCTCCCACCAGCTTTGTGCCAGCAACATGAAGCGAACTGCAACACATACTCAAAGAACAGAGGTAATAGTCTTTCTCCATCCACATTCTAATTTTTGTTTGTTTTTTTTGAGGTAGGGTCTCACTATAGTTTAGGCTGACCTGGAATTCACTGTGTAGTGTCAGGGTGGCCTCAAACTTAGGCAATCCTCCTAACTCTGCCTCCCAAATGCTGGGATTGAAGGAATGCACCACCATGCCTGGCTCCACATTCTAATTTTATCTTGCCTCTTTCATATTCTATCTAAATGTCAATAGCCTAAAATGGATTTCTCCATCCTTTCCTCTCTGATCCCATGTACATGTTTATGCTAATCATTTAAAAATATTGGTTTTCTAAACCAGTGTGGTGGAGCACTCCTTTAATCCCAGTACTCGGGAGGCAGAGGTAGGAGGATTGCCATGAGTTCAAGGCCACCCTGAGACTCCATAGTGAAGTCCAGGTAAGCCTGAGTTAAAGTGAGACTCTACCTCAAAAAAAAAAAAAAATGATTTGCTTTTTTCCTTGTTGGGCATAAACCAGCTTCCTGTTTACAGTCACTCTCTTCCACAGTTAATATGGGAGTAATAAATAAAGATCCTTTAAGGAAGGTATGGCCATATAACCAACTCAATCACAAGGAGACACCCTCCAATTGTGATAATTAGCTGGAAGAATTAGGTAGACAAGTGGTAAAGTATTTGATGCTAGTCTTTTTAAATTTTATTTACTTATTTATTTATTTATTTATTTGAGAGAGCAAGAGAGAAAGAGGCAAAGAAAAAGACAGAATGGGCATGCAGGGCCTCCAGCCACTGCAAATGAACTCCAGACACATGCATCACCTTGTGAATCTGGCTTACGTGGGTCTTGGGGAGTCGAACCAAGGTCCTTTGGCTTTGCAGGTAAGTGCCTTAACTGCTAGGCCATCTCTTCAGCCCCAGATGCTAGTCTTTTAGTTACATTTGTGCTGTAGTGACCAAGGCATCTAGCAGAAACAACTCAAGCGAGGAAAGGGTTACTTTAGCTCACCGTTTCAGTGGGCTTAAGTTTATCATAGCATGGAAGGAAGAGCAGAGTGTGGAGGAAGGAAGAGTAGAGCTTGGAGAAAGGAAATGGGTTTGTGGCTTATTCACATGACACCAGCCCAGAAGTGGAGTATATAAGAATCAGGGGCAGATATCACCTTCAAGAGTCCACCTTTGATGTCCTGCTTCCTCCGACAAGGCCTTGCCTCCAAAAGGCTCCATGGCCTTCAAAATAATGCACCAGGGAAATGGCTCAGCAAAGAAGAGAGCTTAGTGTACAAACATGAGACCCTGAGTTGAATCCTTAGCTTCAAAAGTTTCAAAAGTTAAGCAATGACCACACGTACCTGAAACCCCAGCCCTGAGCTGTGCGTGAGGAAACAGGAGGATCACTGGAGTTCCTTGGTCAGCCAGTCTAATGGAAAACCTCCAGGTTCAGTGAGACACTTTTTCTTGAAGAAGTAAGGCATAAGGTTAATAGAAGATGGCACTCAGTGTCTTCCTCTGGCCTTCAAATGCATGCACATCTGCACACACATGTATATATACCACACACACCACACATGCTACACCAATAAAAAAGTCACTAGCTGAGGAACATGCACTCAAAACATAAGCTTGGGGCTGGAGAGATGGCTTAGCAGTTAAGGCACCTGCCTGCTAAGCCTAAGAATGCTGGTTCCAATCTCTAGCGGTTCCAATCTCCAGGTCCCACTTTTAGCCAGATGCAAGGGCGCAATGCCGCACTTGACCACAAGGGGGCACATGCATTTGGATTTCATTTGCTGCAGCTGGGAGGCTGCTGGCGCGCCCATCTCTGTCTTCCTCTCTCTCTCACTCTCTCTCTCTCTCTCTCTCTGTGTCTCTCTCCAAAAATAAAAATTAAAATTAAAAAAATTAAAATTAAAATTAAAAGTGATCATGTGCCTTCAAATTCTGAAGATACATATGTCAGTAGTAGTATAAACGTATTGAAAAAAACAAAAAAACATAAGTTTGTGGGGCGTATTTCAGATTCCACCCATATGTTGCACTTAGTTTCTTGTTGCTGGACAAATACTCAATGCAAAGCAGCTTATAGGAGAAAAGTGCTCACTTCAGGCTTACAAATTTCAGAGGAACACCATCAATGGTAGAATAAGCTAGTTCATTCCCACAGATCCAAGCAGAGAGACACCATGACACATCCAGCAAGCCCCAAACACCAGCAATCATAAACAGCCAAAGCTCCAAACTGCTCTCCACACACCTTAGGGCTGGACTCCAAGATCTGCCTGCTGGTGACCTGCCTCTTCTCCAATATGGCTCCACCCACTGGAGACTCCCTATTCAAGCCTGAGTCTATGGGGTCACCCTTTTAAACCACTACAGTATCATATCCAGAAAGCAGATCATGTAAGAAGATTCTGGGTCAAGCCTCCTTTATGACTATCAGTAGTTCTTACAAAAAGTCTTTCAAGAAATACTAAGAGAAATATGAAAATCCTGATGATAGTTAAAGATACCAATAAACTGGTCTGTGGTTCCCAAACAGTGGCAGTGGTGGTTTGATTTGGGTGTCCCCCATAAACTTAGGTGTTCTGAATGCTAGGTTTCCAGCTGATGGAGATTTAGGAAGTAACACCTCTTGGAGGTAGTGTAATCCTGGGGGCGAGCTTATGGGTATTATAGCCAATGTCCCAATTGCCAGTGTTTGGCACACACTCCTGTTGCTATTGTCCACCTGATGTTGGCCAGGAGGTGATGTCCACCTCTGCTCATGTCATCATTTTCCCCTGCCATGATGGAGCTTCCTCTCTAGTCTGTAAGCCAAAATAAATCCTTTTTACCCAAAGCTGCTATTGGTCATGTGATTTCTGCCACCAATACGAACCTGACTGCAACAGTGGTATATTATAAACAAAATGTATTTTAAAAGGCTATTAGTTGAATATCGCTACCACTCCTCAGAATGATTTGTGCAGGTGATCACAGTCTCTCTGCAGACAGAAGGGCAAGAACTTGAATCAAGCAGAACCAAGTGTAATGTTTCAAGGACCCAATTTCCCATGCAGTCCTGCCTCCTGCTGCTCTCATCGCTCCAGTGCAATTGCTCCAATTCAGACTTGATATTTGCTGAAGCTTACTTATTCCCCACGGCAAGAAACCAAATTACAGAAGGACAGCTTCACTCCATGCTATTTTGGATAGGTACAAATATTTGAAAAGCCCCCTTTGTATGTCTATCCCTTATATGTAGAAGGGATGTAAGCTCATGGAACTTGGAAATGTCAATGAATACAGTTGTCTGATCACCCAAAGGGCTTGTTTTGTGGATCCTTTAGAAGTGGAGGGATGCACCGTGACTTATCAGCAAAGGGAGTGTCCATGACAACCAACCCCAGGTTTCTTTGGAGATGTTGTGGATTGGCTGGAAGCCAATACAAGAAGTACATTGGAAAGTGGTCAAGGAAAGAATAGTGACACAACCTGCACCTAGGGGCAGATTGCACCAGACATATACATCACACCATGAATATGGACATGAGGCGCCAAGCCTACCTGCAGGCAATAAGCACATTCATAGTGAGAACTCCACAAGAAAAGAGCTAGACTGTCCCTCAGCTCAATTTTCAATTAAAAACAAACCTGTGTCTTTAACATTTTTATGGGAACCCTCCTGTAACTGCCATTGGCCAATTAAATAAATAAGAATTTTCAAGCAATGTGAAAGAGAAAAAGAGAAACACAAAACTAGAGTATAAAAAATACTCCAGTGTGACCTTAATGTTTATAGATTCAGTCATTATGCTGAGTGGAAAAGACAGGCACAAAGGACTGGCTGCACGAGTGCTGATTCCATTTATGCAACTGAAAAAAAAATCAGTTGATTTTTGAACTTTGTGTGAGTACTTGTGATGTGTGAGTGTATGCAAATGTGGGCATATGGATGCCATGGTGCGCGTGTGGAGGTCATAGGACAACTTTTGCATTCTCATATCTTGTTTTCTAGTTTTCATTCTATACAATGTCTACATTTTAAAATAAAAACAGCTGTGTCTACCAACATTGGGGCATTCCCTTTTTAGATTTTTTACCCACAGAGAACTGAGGGTAGTATCAATGTATTTTACATTTTGTATTTCAGAAATTGATTTAGGATGGAGCAGCTGATGAAACTGAGCTCTGCCTAGAATCGCAATTACATTCATAAGTGTTTACCATGCTCTGAGCATGTGCTGATATAAATTAAGTGAAGAATGAGTTCAGGGAATATTACCATTTCAATAGAGGAATATGGAAGACTGGGCTGAAATTTTTTGGTATCAGGAACTGGGAGAGGTAAATTTGACACTAAATAGGGATATTTTGATTCTGGAAAAATCACCTTTTTAAAGATTTTTTAAAACATTTTTTTACTATTTCATTTATTTATTTATTTGAGAGAGAGAGTAAGAGGCAGAGAGAGAGAATGGGTGCACCAGGGCCTCCAGCCACTGCAAACAAACTCCAGATGCATGAGCCCCTTGTGCATCTAGCTTACATGGGTCCTGGAGATTCAAACTGGGATCCTTTGGCTTTGCAGGCAAACTCCTTAACTGCTAAGCCATCTCTCCAGCCCCGGAAAAATCACTTTTGAGCAAATGGAAACAATAAAAGATCCATACGTGAGCTGTGGCAGATCCACCTGATGGAACCTAGCAGTGAAAAGAACCCGCTCTGACAATGTGCATCATGTAACAGCAGTGGACCAGCAGCACCATGCTAAATGAAAAGACAGGCACAAAGGCTAGATGTGTAAGTATCTGATTTCCTTATTCAAAGTTCTCAAACATGAAAAAATCTACTAAAAGAAATCAAGGTAGGTAGCTGCTACATGCTAGGGTCTGGGGGAACGATTGATGGGAACGGATCCCTCCCTCTGGAGCCTAAGAAGAGGGCTTCTGGTGACAAGAGTGTTCTACATCATGATTGTGATGATGGTTACTAGGGCACATTTCTCAGACCTCCTCAGGTTTTATGCTGAGCACTAGTGACCCAAATTCCATGGAAAACATGCCTTAATAAAATCAAGTTTTGATCTTTGTTGTAAGAATGGGTGTGTGTGTGACAGATGGAAGGCATGCTGAAGTCACATGACTACTTTGAGGATGTTGGTCCTTGCCTTTTACATCACTTGGAGTCTCCCTCTATCTCTCTCTCATTTTCACTGTTTTTCACTGAGCTTCCAGACATTAGGGAAATTCTCCCGTTGCCCCCTCCTATCTCTCCATCAGGGTGCCTGGATTACAGGAAGACAGCCAGGGCTTCTGGGCTTTTACACGGAGTCTGGGAATTGAACTCTTAGGTACTCAGGCTTAAGTGGCTAGTGCTTTATCCACTGAGTCATCTACCCAGCCCCAGTAAAGTTTGTTTGTAAAAGTTCATAATCCGGGGGCTGGAGAGATGGCTTAGTGGTTAAGGTGCTTGCCTGTGAAGCCTAAGGACCCATGTTCGACTCCCCAGATCTCACATAAGCCAGATATACAAAGTGATGCATACACAAAGTCACACATATACAAAGGTGCCACACACACACACACACACACACACACACACATTTATGTCTGGAGTTTCATTATAGTAGGTGGAGGCCCTGGCATATCAATTCTTTCTCTCATTAAAAAATAAAAAAATGGCCAGTCTGTTGGGCTTGCCTCAAAAAAAAAAAAAAAAATGTCCAGAATCCCTTGCCCAGGTTGAGTCTATGCCACTTATTATTCTTATTGTCCCTGATCTTTCCATGTTCCTTTGGGCAGCCATCCAGTCAAAGAAGCCAGCCGCTCTGGTCATGTAGTGGTAACCCTGTCTGTGAGGGGATTATATACAGATGCTTTACCTGGAATTGTGGCTTTTAGAACAATGGCCATCATTGGTCATTTCAGGAAGGCCCTAGGCATATCAGTGCAACTACAGGTCACTTTTGGTTTGCTCCCACATTTATAGCATCTCCTATGCATGAACCAATTTTGTCCTCTTTCTTCCTCCCTTAGCTGGTTATAAGGCACATCCATATATGGCCACAGGTGAGAACTGTGTTCTTGATGGCTCAGAGCTAGGCACTCTCTCTCTGCCAGGGCCAGCCAGGAAAGCCCCAGAAATTTCCTACTCAGGCTGTTTAATTTTCCAGCAGACATATGGCCCTTCATTGTGAGACTCCTGAGGAAAACTGGCAATATAC
Source organism: Orientallactaga sibirica (assembly GCA_036365145.1). Classification (NCBI taxonomy): domain Eukaryota; kingdom Metazoa; phylum Chordata; class Mammalia; order Rodentia; family Dipodidae; genus Orientallactaga; species Orientallactaga sibirica. Next base: position 1,976,945 of record JAEOAD010000031.1, on the reverse strand, counting down.
ACCATACCATACAGCATACCAATGCTAAGATCTTCCAAATCTCCCGGCTAAGTAGTAGGCCTACCTGAACAGCAGCCTGGGCCTGGGTAGTAGCAATTTCCTGTCTTGGGACCTGTTCTGAGCTGGCAGTCTTCTCTATAGCTCAGGAAGGAGATGAGCACACTGCTCCAGGTTTGGATTATGGTACTTCCATATCTGAAAAGGGATGACAGATGCTGTGCTTCCTCTGAGTTTGGAGTAAGGGGGAAAAGACTGCCCTGCTAGGTTCTCAACATATGGTGCTTGATGCATACAATCACCCCCTCAAATTCTTTACTGAAGCAGCAGCTATGGAATCTGCGGTCCTCCTTCTCCCTCTGGATCACACACTGGGTCACACCAAGGCATGAGAGGGTTCTATGTTCCACTCACCAGCTCCTATTAACACAGCATCCATTACTGGAAAAGATTCATGTGACGGTCTATGAAACGCCCCCAGGTAGTCCAGGTGACTTCAAACTGTATTCTGATGGAAGGATGAGGCAAGACTATCTGTGTAGATTGTTTCTGATCTGCTGCTCTTCTCTGGGAGGGTGTTGTGTGACTTCCTGAGAGACATGAACAAATGCCTACTCTTCCCCAGAGAACACGCTGACAATAGAAGAAATGATCCCATCTAACTCCAGCTCTGGAACTGAGGTGCTTTTTCGTGTTACTTATGGGAGCATGGCTCACTGAGGCAGTTCTGTCACCAAAAAGTCCACTCCCGCCTAGGTGACAACCCGTGAAAGTTGTACCACTAGTGTACCTGTGCAAGTTGCAGGAAGCTCCACCGAATGGTCGCCTCTCCTCCCTGAAATTTATGAGCAGCTTTTGTGATCTTGTAAATTTCATGAGTCTTATGGGTCTCCCTCTATTCCCCGTGTCCCAGGAAAACCTTTTCCCTGGGGTGACGCCAACACACATCTCCCCAGATAGGGCACAGGTGACAGGCCATGTGTTTGAGGCCAGCCTGAGAATACATAGTGAATTCCAGGTCAGTCTGGGCCAGAGACCCTACCTCTAAAAACCAAAAAAAAAAAAAAAAAAAAAAAAAAAAAAAAGCAGAAGAAGAAGAGATTTGTTTAAAACTGAACCTCTTCTTAGTTAACCGCCTTCTTATTCACTCTGTCCTGCCCAGGGGTTAGACTTGCATAGGAAGCAGCAGCTTTGATAAATAAAAGCAGTGGCTTCTAAACATTTGAATGAATACAAAGCATAAGAAATCGGTGAGAGTGAACTGCTGACTCTCAGTGAGGATCACCAAGGGACATACATAAACCCTTGAAGGGTTCTGAGAAGGCATGTCCAGAATGTAAGCTGACAGCTTGTCTTAGAAAAGATTAGGGGGAAACCCTCTTCTTTGAAACTAGAAAGCGGTGTGTGGTGAGAATACACACAGACTCATCAACTCAGCAATCCTAACCTCTTAGACAGTCACTGTACTTGTAGCCAACAGAGAAGCAACAATTCTTGCCACTTTCAGTAAATCCACTGTCGAGAGGTGAAAAAGTACTAAGCCACACAGGCAAGTCTAATAGTGCCAGTGACTGACTCTTAGGAGGAGAAAGATCAAGATGCAGCAGTGACAGAGAGGACCTGAGTTTGGTCCCCTAAATGCCAAAGCAGTCATGGCATCAGTCTGTATTACCGGTGTTCAAGAAGCAGAGACAGGGAATCCCCGGGGCAAGATGGCTAGGTAGACTGGTCAAGTCAGCGAGCTCCGGGTACAAGTGAGACAGTCTGTCTCAATGAGTGAGAGGGAGTGCTATCAGGGAATTCACCCAGTGTCGGTATCTGTATACGTGCACACACATGTATGCCTGCACACACACAAACATGCTTACACACACACACACACGGAAACAAAAAATAAAAAGAGGAGCAATCCAAGCAAACTAAATACATGCTCGGAAGGTGTGAAGCTCAGTGGTATGCTTTAACTAAGGAGGTGCAAAATGGCTGATCTGCCCAAAGCACCATGAGCGACAGGGCATGCGATCCCCAAGAGTTCAAGGGGTGAGCCTACCCTGGAAGGCTTAGGCAACCCCAAGGACTCAGGTTTGTGATGGGAAGTTTTTTTGTTTTTATTATTGTTTTTGTTTTTAAGCAAGGGTGACTTTCTTTCAAAATGATGTGTCTAATAGCAGGGGATTGCATGAGACTACAGGAGATGCTTCAGTGCAGGAAGGAGACCTTCTAGGGTACTAACTGTGGCAGCCAGCTTACAGATCATGCTGTCACATCATATAGATAGAGAGAGATCCCGGGCATTTTGAGGATGGGAATGAAAAAAATTTAGTGACAAAGAGAACGTTATCGGTGAGCAAAGAGGAGGTTCTGAGAGCATGAACCATCCTGTACTTAGAAAGAAGGGAGAAGTCCGGTTGATGGTTCACACCCATAATCAGGACACCTGAGAGGCTGACGTAGGAAGACTGCAGTGAGCTGAAGGCCAGCCTGGGCCTTAGAGAGAAAGACTGCCTCCCCAAAAAAAGAAAGAAAAGAGAAGGAAGCTCAGATTAGGGGCATGTAATGTGGCAGAATTCTGGGAATCCTGTACTGGAAGCCTAGATGAGAACCAAGCAGCCTGGAGGTGTTGCACCTAGCCACCCCCATGATTAAGATTTGGGCTAACCTGAGCCAAGATCTTTGCCCTGTAGATATTCTGGATACCTGTGGTCAAATTCCTCAACAGGCAAGAAGCTCCATTGACATCCATTCTATGTTCCATACTTCTGTTTCTTTTTTTTTTTCCCATGGGGAAAAGAGAAGAAAATTGTGATGCTTAACTATTATTCTCAACTTAAGTCCTGTGTCACCTCTATGCCATGTTTTCAGAAAGGTCAATTTTATCTTTTTGGAACAAATAGACATGAAGCAGCTACCAAGTTTCTAGGAAAGATTCTTAAAAAATATGTCCCAGGGCTGGAGAGATGGCTTAGTATTTAAGGCGCCTGCCTCCTAAGCCTAAGAACACTGGTTCCAATCTCCAGCAGTTCAAATCTCCAGGTCTCACGTTTAGCCAGATGCAAAGTGATGCAAGGGCGCAATGCCGCACTTGACCACAAGGGGGCTCACACATCTGGATTTCGTTTGCAGCAGCTGAAACACTGCTGGCCCGCCCATCTCTGTCTTCCTCTCCCCCTCTCTCAATGTCTCTCTCTGTGTCTCTCTCCAAAAAAATAATAAAAAATTAAAAAAATATGTCCCAGCTAGCTCTTTATAAAAGCTACTAAAGAAAAGCAAAGGACCTTGCCCACTAATGTCACCTGTGAATGATGTCACTGCCAATCATTTTTTGCTGTAGGTGTATTATAAGAAAATATATCCCTCTCCCATTTGTGCTATATACACACACACTGTCTTAAGATGTAGGAAATAAGAATTAGTCTTATAATCACAGAGCCAAATATTTGGACAGAGTACCTACTATTTTGAAAGAGGGGTGTGTGTGTGTGTTTGTGTGTGTGTGTGTGTGTGTGTGTACACACAAGCATGCATGCCAATGTGTAAAAAGTACATAAAGCCAGGTGTCATGGCACACACTTTTAATCCCAGCACTAGGGAGGCAGAAGTAGGAGGATCACCGAGAGTTTGAGACCACCTTGAGACTACAGAGTGAATTTCACCAGGTCAGCCTGGGCTAGAGTGAGACCTTTCCTCGAAAAAAAAAAAAAGTACATGAGCATTTCCACAACATTTGTCTGGTCTCTAAGCTTCTTTGCATCTTGAAAATTTGCCTCACTAATCATTAAGCCTACAGTGGGAAGTCCCCCTGTCAAGCACCTAACTTAACAAAGTACTCACAGAGTGGGGCATCATTCTAGAGCCCCACTTGGTTAACCACATGTGTGAAGGATTAGGCTAGGCCATGTGTTTAAACTGCCCGAAGGAATACTGCATGACTCGAGCCTGTTTCAGTAGTGCGCTGGTAAATGTTTAACAGTCAGCTCTTGAGAGAGGGAAAAAATGCTCTGGTTTTAGCATTTGTCAGTTTCCATGGTGTAAAACCTTCCACCATGGCTTATTCTGAGCTACCGAGGGTTTCAGAAATAGCTTAGAAAATTCCTGAAAAGTTGACATCTTGATCGGTATGAGCTAGACTCAGTACACTTCCACAAATACATTTTCAAGTGATGAATAAAATAGCAGTATGTTCTAATTACAACAAACCAAATAAAACAATAAGAAATCAATGGCCTCTTAGAATAAGAATTACATTCAGGTACTCTTTCTTAAAATCGGATGCCACAAAAAGTCCAAAGGTTGTGAAGAGTCATTCTATTTTGATTACCACTTCATTTTTAGTCACGAAAGTAATCGCATTCTAATTATTAAAGAAATGGAAAATAATTTTCTCTAACAGCCTGATGTCCCTTGAGGATTAATTTGAATGCCATTCACTCTGGGGATCAAGTGTTTGGGGGTCTCATGAGACATCTCTGATATGCCCCATATTCTGTAAACATCTCTCACCAGAGCTCCCTGTCTTCAGGATGCAAACTTCTGTGCCTTGCGGAAATGCATCGGAATCCCCGTGGGGGCAATTGCTGTGACTGATTTAGAAGCAAGTGTTACCCACGAACCCTCTGAGTCTCATCATTTTCACAGAAGCCCACTGAAAAGGAGTTCTTCCTGCTGATGAACAATGACATTGGTACCATACAGATATAGGTTCAGAAAGAGGGCAGTGTGATTATGCTAATTAACACTTAAGATGTATATCATTCATTTATTCAATTTAAAATAATCTTGAAGACAAAATAATCATCAAACACAACATTTTCCCCTGTTCATGTGGAATTTAGCAATTAGTGGATGATAGAGACAGTGTATAATCTTGCACTACTGGACGCGGAAGCATAAATTATCACAAGAGGCCTGAGTGCGGGACACAGTATGATCAGAGTATGCTATAGAAATGAGGCTTGATTTGACATATAAAAATGCGTGGGAATGAATTGAGAGGAGAGGGATGAAGGCCTGATTTGGAAAATTCTTTGGGGCAGATTGCAGTGTCCTCAGCTCCTCCGGGGCTCTGCCATGGGCAGCTTGTGCGCTATAGACTTCAAGGCAGGCCCAGTCCTGAGGGCCTTGAAATGAAAGGCTTGGAAGCCAGATGAAATTAGTGATGACCACAGAGATGTAGCTTTACATATTATGACCCTGGAAACAGCTGTGTAAAGCAAGAGGTCAGGAAAAAAGGGTAAAATTCAGCTGGAAGCCTCACTTGTAAAGGGGGATTCGGAGATACTGATTCGTTTTTGCATTAATTTTAAAAAGTGGTTTTTGAATTCCTATTATCAATTGTATTCACCTTAACATTAAAATAATTTCCAGGCTGGAGAAATGGGTTAGCAGTTAAGACGCATGCCTGTGAAGCCTAAGGGCCCTGGTTCAATTCTTCAGGCCCTACTTAAGCCAGATGCACATGGTGGCACATGTGTCTGGAGTTCGTTTGCAGTGGCTAGAGGCCCTGGAATGCCCAATCTCTCTCTGTCTGTCTGTCTGTCTGTCTCTCTCTCTCTCTCCCTCTCTCTGTCTCTAATAAATAAATAAATAAAAATAAAATCTTTAAAAAAATAATTTCCAATTCTAGATAGAAAAAAGGGTAATTAATGTTATGAAAACATATAGCAAGCCAGCATAGCATCTCCTCCCTGACCTAAGAGTAGAGCCACATTCAAACACATATCTAACTATAGGCATTCCTGGTTATCATAACACCTTAACATTAACTATAATAGAAATATATTTCTTTTTATTTTTTTATTTTTATTTATTTGAGAGAGAGAGATACAGAAATGGGCAGGTAGAGAGAGAGAGAATGGGCCCACCAGGGCCCTCAGCTGCTGCAAACAAACTCCAGATGTGTGCACCCCCTTGTGCATGTGGCTTATGTGGGTCCTGGGGAGTTGAACCGAGAACCTTTGGCTTTGCAAGCAAGCGCCTTAACAGCTAAACCCTAGAAATATATTTCTAATTTGGGTTTTTTTTAAATTTATTTACAAGCAGGGAGAGACAGAGAGAAAAGAAATAGACAGAAAGAATGGGTATGGAAAAAGTTGGACTTAATTAAATCATTTGCCAATTGCTAACTTTCCATGATCTGCCCATGTGATCATTACATTAGTGAATATATTTTATGACATTGAATTAGCCTTACATTTCTGTAACAACCCTTCCTGGTCCTTTTTTTCCCATATTATTTCTGCTGTGATCACAAATATTTAGCATTTTTCTGGATGTGCTAACCAAGAGAAAAAATATATATAAATTAAAGAGATCATTATTAAGAGAAACCAGGAGAGGGCTGGAGAGATGGCTTAGTGGCCAAGACTCTTGCCTGCAAAGCCAAACAAGCAACCCAGGTTCAAGTCCACAATACCCATGTCAATCTGGATGCACAAAGTAGCTCTGGGTTCTGGAGTTCTTTACAGCAGCTAGTGGTCCTGGCACACACATTCCTTCCCTTGAAAATAAATAAATAAAAATATGTTTTAGATTTTGATTATCCCTCCCTCAACCTTTACTTTACTCAATCTCTTCCCCTGGCCTCACTTGGGCCTTTATATCCCTAATTAATCTGTTCTTCTACTTACCTATCTACAATACCATCCTATTAAGTCCCCCTCCTCCCTTTCTACTCCCTTTATATTCCCTTTCTAACTTACTGGCCTCTGCTACTGAGTTTTATTCTTATAAGGCATATGGAAACCTACTTTTCTGGACAATGGAACACTCAGAAGCCATACATTGTTACTAGAACATTTTCAGTGCCAAGGATAGGATACCTTCCAGTGAATTGTTGGCAAGGGAGGTCCCTGATGCCCCCAAAACATTACAGGCCATTAAGACCCTATTGCTGAAGACTCTACATACTTGGGCTGCAAGGTCACTGAGAAATCCTGCTGCAGCTGAGCTGAAAGCCTCCTCTGTGTAGACCAGCCAACAGAAAGCTGGAAAAAAGCTCTGCTGCATGCAGTTCAATGGGAGAGAGAAAAATAACTAGAGGAGATAATCAACAGTGGACACTGCAAGCCTTAAATGTGGCCAGCAAGGTCAAATGAGCCAACGGGTGCAAAAATGGCATGTCTGTTATGAGGGAAACCAACTGCTCTCTAATTGGACTGGAAGCCTGCTCCATGGGAGGGAATATATCCCCGATACTGAAAACCTTCAATAGGGGTAGTCATGAGCCCTAGGGGTGTAATGGCTACTGATGTCTGACTAAATGTATATGCTATGCTCACCAAATTGCCAGGTAAGCACTTTTCTTAATGTTCATACCTATATATTAATGCTACTCTCACTTTTGAGTAGAGAAGCTTATCTTTTCACATGGCAGTGACCTTGGAATGACTCAGAAAGCAATATGGTGCTGAGAAAAAGTGACAGAGGAGTAACCAGCACTAAAACATCTCTATCACACTTCCAAGGCTCAGGGTCCATCATGGAAGAGGTGGCGGAAAGAATGTAAGAGCCAAAGGAAGAGTAGGACTCCTTGCAACACACTCCTCCAGACGCAAAATGGCCAGGATATCCATGACCTAGCAGTGCCTGACACTACCTACGCAAGACCATCCTAATAGGAGGAAAAGATGATGATATTAAGATAAAAGAGAGACTTATTTTGAGGGGAAAATGTATGATGGAGAGTGGAGTTGCAAAGGGGAAAGTGGGGGAGGGAAGGGAATTAACATGGGTTATTGTGTACAATTCTGGAAGTTGTCAATAAAAAAAAAAATCAAAAAAGAGAGACCATTAGGGTACCTACCTAAAAACAAAACCAAAATAATCATCACAAAAGGTATCCAAACATTCCTACAAGAGATTTCAGAAAAGAAGCCAGTTACCAAAGAGAAATTTGATGCCATATTTTGACAGGATCAATATCCACTGAGGCAAGATTCAGAAAAAACCAACATTCTTGACAGCAACAGTAACTACAAAATAATTAGTGATCTAGCAGAAATGTGATTTGTCTATATGAAGGAAACTTCCCAACTTTATAGAGGGAGATAAAATTAAATGAGGAGAAATTACATGACCATGAGTGGAAATGATTAACTTGAAAATATGCTAGTCATCCAAGTGAAATTAAAAAATAAAAGTCATTACACTATAAAACAAATTGAATTATCTCAGAAAGAGAGGGGAAATTCATCTGTGTCCTACTTCTGTGAACATCTCAATCCTTTCCATCTCTCCTCAAGGAATAAACTTGATCTTGATTTTTAGAAATAGTTTGAAGACAACGGAGTAATCACACTTTTGCACAATTAGAACTAGACCTCAGCTGATGCAGTGGGAAAAAAAGTCTTGAATGGATTGAGGAGGTGAACACAAAGGCTGGGGATGGCTCCATTAGTAAAGTGCCTACCTAATGTAAGCAATAAGGACCTGAGTTCAAATCCCCAATAGATGCATAAAAGACAAGCATGATGATACTTGCCTGGAGTCCCAGGGCTGGGAAAGGCAGATTCCTAGGACCAAATGGGTGAGCTTTAGGTTCTATGACAATGATTGATAAAGGCACTTAGGTTGACCTCTGGCTTCCACACATGCACATGTGCATTGGCATACATGGATATGTACCCACACAGATATGAACACATATCACATGCACATATGAGCATGTAAATAGTTTAAAAAGAAGTGAAGGTTAAAATATAACCATAAGCAAATATGAAGATATAGAAAATCTGTTTATATGTGACAGGTTTTTCTTTCTCCCTTCCTTCATTTGTTCATTCATTCCCTCTTCCCTTTTCATTTCTTAATCTCTTTCTTTCTCTCTTTCCTTCCTTCATGTGTAGAATTCACATTTACTGAATAAGTGATGTGATTCAACCTGACTTTTCTGAATTCCAAATAAATAAATTTGGCTTTTTAAAATTGATTTGCTGCTTTTTAGCACCCGCAAACTTGGCCACTGTGTGATGCTCACTCAACAGTGAGATGACCATCTCCCCCACTGATCTTCAACCTGCTTAATACCAACTCATGATTCTGTCATTCTCCAAAAATGGCCCACTGCCCTCCTTCCTGTGCAGTCAGGATAAACTCACTAGTGTTGGTGTGAGTAGAATCAGTGAAGCAGTTCACAGGCTGGAGAGAAGAATTCTAGGCCATCTTTGGGAATTTGCACACCTTTATCCCAAAGTGGCAACACACTTGTGCCATGAGCTGGGCCTTCCTTCTTTCGTTTTTGTTTTGTTTTGTTTGTTGGAGAGAATCAGAGAGAGAAAGAGAGAGAGGGGGAGGCAGAGAATGGGGGTGCCAACAGCCTCTCAGCCGCTGTGAATGAATTCCAGACTCATGCACCCCCTTGTGGGCAAGTGCGGCATTGCGCCCTTGCTTCACTTTGTATCTGGCTAAATGTAGGACCTGGAGAATCGAACAGGCGTTCTTAGGCTTAGCAGGCAGGTGCCTAAACTGCTAAGCCATCTCTCCAGCCCTGTTTTTGGTTTTTTTGAGGTAATGTCTCGCTGCAGCTCAGGCTGGCCTTGAATTCGCGATGTAGTCTCTGGGTGGCCTCGAACTCACAGTGATCCTCCTACCTCTCCTCCCAAGTACTAAGGTGAGCTGGGCTTTCTGATGTCCAGCTTCCACAGGCGCTATGATTCATTTCTGTCCACTTCACCCAGTTCAGGCATTGTCAGAATAACACCCAAGATTTTTGTGAAGGCTTTCTGATATTACCATCAAGGAACATTTCAGAAAAATTGAGTCAATTTGAATATCTGAAAACCAAATGCTTTTATACATTTTAAAATGTAATATATAGAATTGGAAGGCAAAAAGAAGTTAAAGGAATTGTTCAAAATATAAGGAATACACAACTAGTTACTTCAATGGGTAATAAAATTTAAAAATTATTGAAAACATCATTGTCCTTTGAAGAAGAGTACTAGCTAAGAAAATCAGATGACAGACATACATCAGGTAAATTGGTCAACCTAAATGGCTAAAACATGCTAATCAATATAACATAATCATTTCTTACTAATCAAGCTAGTGATTATTCAGTCAATGTTGCTTTGACTAATTTATTAGCATGTTCATTTGTAGATATGGAATTAGAAATTTTGGTAAGAAAATTCTCAGACATTTGCATAACTTTTGATGCACGAATTATACTTTTGTGGGGAAGAATGGACTCTGGCTGGCCTGGAATTCTCTGTGTACTCCAGACTGACCTGAAGTCACAGCAATCCCCCTGGCTCAGCCTCCTGAATGCTAACATGAAAGGATGAGCCACCACACCCAGATAGTTACACTTTTAATATCTATGAACACACAGAATTCACCTTGGGATTGTACACTGGCTGGGGTAAAATAAGGACACCTTGTACAGCCTCTCTAGACATATTTTTCTTCATCAGTAACCTGAGCAAAATACTAGGCTCTGGACTGGAAGATCATTGAGAAGAAATAAACCATGCACTCTTTTATGTCTTTAGTACTTGCTTCAGTATCAAGACTCTTAGCACTTTTTCAGGTAGTGAACTGGCTATAGTGTGAAGGATGCTTACAAGGACAATCATTTATTCTTGCATTCACAGAGTTTTCCAAGCCCTGGGAACATAGCAGAGAACTGAAGATCCCATCTTCAAGGAGGTTTTCAAGTTGTGGGAGGCAGAGAGGGAGTTCAATCATGTTTGTCAGAAAGAAACTATGGAGAGGGGCTGGAGGATGATTTAGCAGTTAAGACATTTGCCTGCAAAGCCAAAGGACCCAGGTTCAGTTCCCCAGGACTAATGTAAACCAGATGCATAGCGGGCACACACATCTGGAGTTCATTTTCAGTGGTTGGAGGCCCTGGCAAGCCCATTCTCTCTCTCTGTCTCTCTCTCTGCCTATTACTCTCTCTCTCTCTCTCTCTCAAATAATAAGTAAATAAAATATTTTAAAACTATGGAGTAAATTTAAGCAGGGTAAAAGTACTAAGGGAGATGTTTTTATTTTATATGGGCTCTATATTTAAAAGTTTTTTTGTTTTAAAGCGATGCCTTGAGTTCAAGCCCTAGAGCCCTAAGAAAAAGAAATGGAAAGGCCGACAACACTGGTGAGGCAAATCCTGCAGGTATTCCAAGAAAAGAGAACAAGACGCCTATGAGGTTGGAGCTGACAGCAGTGAAGAGGAGAGTGAGGAAGTGGAGGAGGAAGAGGACAGCCAGGTATCTGTGAGATTAAAGCTGAGAGGAGGAGGAGCAGAGGAACAAGAGGGGGAGAAAAAAGAGAAAGAGGAGGAAAAGGAAGAGGAACAGGAGAAAAAAGCAGAAGAAAAAGAGGAGAAAGCAAAAGAGGAGATGAGCAGTGGTCTCCAAAGCCATGCCACTGGAAGAGGTGTTTAGAGAGCGAGCCTAGGTGGAGCGAAGTGGAAGTAAAAGACTGAAAGGAAGGATACCCGAGGCCAGCCCATCAGGAATGAGCCAGAACTCTGAAATCAAAACTGTTTCAGCGCCTTGAAAGGAAAGAATGATTTCTTATGTCCTCTTCTGTTCAGTCAAAAAAGGGAAGTCTAAAGTGGCCCTGTCATTTGGTCATGTGAAAGACATGGATAATCTTGCGAGAACTGAGGTGTTACTAATTAGGATAATTCAAAGATCATCAATACCAGGGTTAAATCAGTGATAGTAAGCCCACAATGCTCAAAGTTCAGTCTTATTACCCACAACTCAAACCTCACTGGAGACTTTGTAAGAAATGCAGTTTTAGGGCTGGAGAGATGGCGTAGCAGTTAAAGAGCTTGCCTGCAAAGCCAAAGGACCCAAGTTCAGTTTCCCAGGATCCACAGACGCCAGATGCACAAAGTGGCACATGCGTCTGGAGTTCATTTGCAGCAGCTAGAGTTGGCATACCCATTCTCTCTCTCTTTTATCTTCCTTCCTCCCTTCCTCCCTCTTTTTCTCCCCTCTCTCTCCCCTATCTTTCTCTCTCTCAAATAAATAAAAATAAAATATTTTCAAAAAAGTAAAGGACTGGAGAGATGGCTTAGTGATTAAGGTGCTTGCCTGTAAAGCCAAAGGACCCAGGTTCGATTCTCTAGGACCCATGTAAGCTAGATGCAGGTGGCGGATGTATCTGGAGTTCATTTGCAATGGCCAGATGCCCTGGCATGCCCTTTCACTCTCTCCCCTGCCTCTTCCGCTCTCTCTCAAATAAATAAATTAAAATAATTTTTTTTAAGTAAGGAAATGCAGTTTTAGGCTCAACCTCCAGGGTGTGGCCATGTACTCTATGGATGGTCTCAGTGCATCCTCAAGTTTGAGAACCACATCACTAGGTCTTATTGAATTATCTCTACGACTGTTAAGGATATCTTATCTTTGTCTCTTCACTTTCCCCCTCCATGACCCATTTTTGCATTGAATATAAATTATCCACCAAACATTCTCCATTCTTAAAGGATCTTATGCCATTCATCTTGGTTGAAATTGATGAATGAACCAGCTAAAGTGATGCTATTTTGTCCTTGGTCCATTGTAGGTTATCAAGAATAGTTAATTGTATATTTCATGAAACTACTGTCATGAAGCCGAGCTTATCGAATTGCCATGTAATATGTTGCTGAATCCATCCTTCTGTCAGCAGCGCATAAATGTTGCTCTGTGAAACAGGGATGGGTGTATCTGACAAGCTTTAAAGGCTGACATGAATTGTAAAAGCCTTTTCTGTCATCTGTGTACAACTGGTATGAACTGCTAGTCAATCTGACTGCAACTACGGCATCAGAATTGTACCATTAGCTGGGAAGTATGTTTGAAAAGAGGCTGAATGCTTCACCATTCTCGCCGAGGGAATGGGCAGAGCACAGACCTTTTGAACTTGGGATATTACATCATTCTCTAGTTTTGTAATTCATTCATCTTGGACTTCTAAAAAGCAATCCAGAAGCCCTGCTTTTTATTGCATAAACCATTAAAAACTATTAAAATCCCAAGACATCATTTCTAGGCTCCATTCCAACTTCGCTAGCTCCAACGAAAAATAACGATGAAGAACTAGCTTTAGCTTTAGCAAACATTTGTTTTTCACTCCCAGGAAGAAATGGACTTGGAGTGACAACTGCAAATTTTTCTTTTGTAATGTTTACTACTAGTGAGGATTAAGTTTGACTGTGACAAAGAAATAATAAGCAATATATATATACAATTATTCTAAAATTTTATTGGAAATTTATATATATGAACATACTGTAATTTGGTCATGTTCCCATCACATTATCCTCTTTCCCACGCTCCCGTTTACTGAGGGCCCCCCTCTTTCGAGGTAGTCTTTCCTCTGTTTTGTTGTCTCATTACTTTTGGCCTCCTCTATCGTCTATATCAAAATGTTTACACATTTTAAAAAATATTTCTATTTATTTATTTATTTGAGAGATCCAGAGAGAGAGGAAGAAGCAGATAGAGAGAAAGAGAGAATGGGCACACCAGGGCCTCCAGCCACTGTAAACAAACTCCAGATGCAGGCTCCCCCTTGTGCATCTGGCTTACATGGGTCCTGGGGAATTGAACCAGGGTCCTTTGGTTTTGTAGGCAAACACCTTAACTGCTAAGCCATTTCCCCAGTCCTAATATATTTTTTGAGACAGAGTGTTACTAGGTAGCTCGGGCTGGCTTCAAAATTCCATCCTCCTGCCTCTGCCTCCTAAATGCTGAGATTAACAAATGTGTACCATCATATCTGGCACCAAAAATCTTACAATAATAATAGTCTACTTGTCTCAAAAAAATGCAAGATCCCAGGTTGCTTCTCTTCTTCCCCTTTTAGACATGGTCTCTAATGCCAGAGTCTCCCTGTGAGCAGAGATGCCTGCTGTAGTTCCATCCATCACAATCCATCACATCTCTATTGAGGCCCACCAGGAGAAGGCTCAGAAGGGTCACACAGGTTCCCTGCTTCAGAATCATTTCCAGAGCTGGACACACATGTTCACTCCCATCCAGCGAGCAGAACTCGTGCAGATGGCCCTTCGTGGCTGCCAGAGAGGCTGAGAAATCTTGACTTCATTCACGTGGCCTCACCCAGATAAAACCTGAACATTGCCTGCCTACTGGGGAAGGGGAACTGATGTAAGAAAGACCTCATATCAACCTGATTGTCTCACTTTGTAATAGAATGGTACGTTGGTCGGGGTTCCCTAGAGGAACAGAAATGATAGAATGAATATGAGCTGGGCTGTCCAGCAATAGCTCTCCAGGTTTGAGTATCAAGGAACTTGGTACATGCTCAGTCTACAAGGCTGGATACCTCAGCAGTCCTCACATGTATAAAACCTCAGATATACATATGAAATGTGCTTGCTAATTTGCATAAACTATTACAGAAGATAGAAAAGAAGGATTTTTTCCAACAATTTCTGGAGTTAGACTAGCTGAAATTTCAGAAGAGAGGAATGAAAAAAGAAAATACAAGCCTCACTCAAAGACACAAATAAAACTTATGCAAAGTGCTAGCTAACCAGGGCCACCAATATGTTAAAAATGTAATACTGGCCGGGCATGGTGGCGCACACCTTTAGTCACAACACTTGGGAGGCAGAGTTCCGAGGATCACCATGAGTTCAAGGCCACCCTGAGACTACATACTAAATTCCAGGTCAGCCTGGGCCACAGTGAGACCCTACCTCAAAAAACAAAAACAAACCAAAAAATAGAATACTGGGCTGAAGAGATGGCTTAGTGGTTAAATGCTTGCCTGTGAAGCATAAGGACCCCAGTTTGAGGCTTGATTCCCCACCCAGTACTCATGTAAGCAAGATGCACAAGGTGGCACATGCATCTGGAGTTCATTCGCAATGGCTGGAGGCTCTGGTGCACCCATTGTCTCTCTCTCTCTCTCTCTCTCTCTCTTGCACACATGCACATGTGCTCTCTCATTCTCAAATAAAAATAAACAAAAATTGTTTAAAGAAAACGGAGTACTGCTACACTTGGGTTTATATTGGATTAACATAAAAATAATCTATTTTAAGTAAGTGATGCGATTTACAATCTCAGGAAATATAACATACTCTCAAAGGAAAGAAGAAAAGCTGTATAAACATTTACAGGTGTGGGAAGGGAAGACATTTGTTTGATAAAATTGTGGTTTGAAATGTTCTCCATAAGCTCATGATCTTGGATGCTGGGTGCCCAGATGGTGGACTATGTTGGAAGGTTACAGAAGTATTAGGAGGGGGGGTCCTTGCTGGAGGACATGGATCAGTGGAAGTTTGGCTTGCCTCTGCTTCCTGCCTGCTTTCTAACTGCTGACTCAGTGTGACCAGTTGTATGTTGCTCCTGCTGTCACACCACCCCTGCCTTGACGGCTTGTACCCTCAGGCTGTGAGCCTAAAGAAATCCCTTTTCCCTTAAGTTGCTTCTTGTCCAGGAATTAGTTGACCACAACAATGAGAAAGGTAAATCATATGAAAATTGGACATGAAGTTTTGATTTAAAGTAAAAGAAATGATCAGCACAAACAAGTTTTTCTGAACTCACAGGTTAGGAATAAAAGGGTATTTCTTCACCCTGACAAAGAACATATAACAAAAAACTAAATAAATAAAACTTGATAGTGAACATCACTATTAATGAAGAAGTAAAAACATTTTCTTTAAAATCAGAGGGAAAAAAATATCCATCACTGTTTCTATTCAAAAAGTTGCTGATCACTGGAAGGTAAAAGTTATAAAGAAGGCAAGGGTTACAAAGAAAACACAGGTAAATTGTCATTATATTAGTAAATGCTACAAACATCTCAATTTAAAAAGCTCTTCATGGGCTGGAGAGATTGCTCAATGGTTAAGGCCCTTGCCTGCAAAGCCTAATGACCCAATTCTGTTACTCAAAGGCCACATAAAGCCAGATGCACAAAGTGGCGCATGCATCTGGAATTTGTTTGAAGTGGCTAGAGGCCCTAGAATGCCCATTCTTTTTCTCTCTCTTCCTCTGCTTGAAAACAAATAAATAAACAAACAACTTTTGAAAATTTAGATAATTTCCTGTTAAAAATAAGATGGAGAGCCCAGTGTGGTGGCACACACCTTTAATCTCAGTACTCAGGAGGCAGAGGTAGGAGGATTGCCGTGAGTTTGAGGCCACCCTGAGACTAAGTAGTTAATGACAGGTCAGCCTGGACCAGAGTAAGAAAAAAAATATGGAAAAATTCAACTACATGAAAATGAAAAAAAAAAAAAACATACTGATCAAAAAATACCATATGATGATGGGCTGGAGAGATGGCTTAGCAGTTAAGGTACTTGCCTGCAAAGCCAAAGCACCTCCATTCGATTCCCCAATACCCATGTAAGCCAGATGCACAAGGTGGTGCATGTATCTGGAGTTCACTTGCAGTGGCTGGAAGCCATGGTGTGCCTTCTCTCTCTCTCTCTCTCTCTCTCTCTGCCTCTTTTCCTCTCTCACATAAATAAATAAATAAATAAATAAATAAATAAATAAATAAATAAATAATATTAAAAAATACCATATAATGAATGAAAGATGTTGCTAACAAGAATATATCTGCAAAACATACAACAAAAAATCATAAAGGCTCAGAAAATAATGGTAATTAATTTGCTTTTTTATTTTTTATGACAGGGAGCAAGAGAGAGAGAACTGACGTTTTAGGGCCTCTAGCTACTGTAGTCAAACTCCAGACTCATGTGCCACCTTCTGTGTCTGGCTTATGTGGGTTCTAGGGACTTGAACCTGGGTCCTTGGGCTTTTCAGGCAAGAGCCTTAACCACTAAGCCATCTCTCCAGTCCATGATAATCAATTTTAAAGGCAATGATTACAATCATAAAACTGAGTAAGTGACAGTGGCATGCCTCATACAAAAGGAAACAAATGACAGGCATACATGTTAATGCTGGGCAGTACCAGTGGGGGCCACTAGACTCTCACTAGTGGAGGTGATAGAAACTACTATTTTCCAGAAATTCCTCTTTCAGAATCACATAGCCTCAATAAAACCAAGTACCAAGAACTTGTTTTGGAATGCCACCTTAGCATTTATATAGTAGTGAAAGTAACTGAATGCCATCTTAAAATTTGATGAAAACAATAGATATAAAAAATTGATCAAATAAAATATTTTATATCAGTGAAAATAAGAAACTTCAGCTACCAGAATCAAAATAGATGGGACTTACCAAGTGGCACAAGGAAGTCACAGGACGATGTATGAGGACATTAGTACAGAGTTTAGAAACGTGCGAAACTAAAATGCACAGTTTGTCAATGCTAACCAATATGCTAACATTCAAAGGAAGACAAAGGAATTTTAAATGCAAGCTCCAGGACAGGGTTACCCTTGGGAAGGCTGGCATGATAAGGATATATAAAAGACTCCAAAAGCACCAGCCGCAGCTCAGGGCTGTAGCTATGCAAATGTTCCCGCGTTCTGCACACATTATGCACATCTATGCCTAGGCTTGCATATTCAAAGTACTTAATGATAAAAAAAATGTTCCTAGAGCAGTGTGAGGAAGCTGGGTGTGGTGGTCTACGCCTGTAATCCCTGCACTTGGGAAGTGGAGGCAGGAGGATGAGTTCAAGGTCACCCTCAGCTATATAACAAGTTTGATGTCAGCCTGGTTTATGTGAGACTCTGTCTCAAAAAAATTAAAAATGGAAAAGGTATGGTGAGTTGGATGCATACTTCCTCTGTCCATGTACCCGCAGTCATAGCTGTGGCAGGACTTGAACCAAATCCTACCTGTCTCTCATGTACTGTGTTTGGTGCTGTATCTCAGCCTCTACCACAGCAGGGCATCTCTGCAGGACAGGACCTTGTGTGTTTTCTACAGCCTGTTTTCAGATAACAGAGTGTTGTCTTCATCCTTTCTTAGGGGAATAATCCAGTCAGATTTCTTCTCAAGCCAGCCTCTGTCTGCAGCAAGGCAATTCCCCCAGAAGGCATTACAGGAATGCCTGTAAACATCAATGAGTTCATGTCCTCTCCCTTCCTCCTCAGCTCACCTACCACGCTCTGTGGTTTCTTTGAAACATCGCTCAACCATCCATTCTCCTGGACTAGGGAACCAACTTAGTCTTTCATCAGTCATTTCCTTTTCCTAGTTGCAGCTCTCTCCCCTCCTCTCTCTCTCTCTCTCTCTCTTTTTCTCTCTCTCACTTTTTGTTCTCTATCAGGATTCTTTTAAAGTTTGAAACACTTATAATTTCATGCCTTTGCTTATAGCTCCAACAAATCAGTCTTGTTTGGGATGAAAGCACCTTCAAGATATGGTGTTAAGAACGTGGCATTTAGAGTCGTAAACTGGGATTCAAGTTCAGTTTGTGTAAATTGTGGAAGATCTCCACATTTGCTTTCCTCTTCTGTTAATTGGTGGTACAAATACCTCCTCAATGAGCGAGCGGTTGCAAAATTAAATATGGGAATGTTTCCAGAGTGAAAAGTTGACTCTTAGAAGACACTCAGTGACTGGTATCTTATGAACATTCAATATTTAAAAGAATAGGGAGGATAGTAAATATATTGTGGTCCCTCAGCAATCTAACTTTTTATTTTTTATTTTTGGAGAGAGACACAGAGAGAGACAGACAGAGAGGGAGAGGGGGACAGATAGAGACAGAGAGAGAGGGAGAGGAAGACAGAGATGGGCGAGCCAGCAGTCTCTCAGCTGCTGTTAACGAAATCCAGATGCGTGCGCCCCTTGTGGGCAAGTGTGGCATTGTGCCCTTGCGTCAATTTGCATCTGGCTAAACATGGGACCTGGAAATTGGAACCGGGTTCTTAGGCTTAGCAGGCAGGTGCCTTAACCGGTAAGCCATCTCTCCAGCCCCAATCTAACATTTTTATATGATGAGGACCTGTATGCACACACACTTCCACCAGTGGAAGTTATAAAGAGATATATAGTATATTAGTTAACTTCTTGTAGCTGTGACGAAACACCTGATCCAAAGCTACTTAAGTCCCAGCACTTGGGAGGCAGGGGTAGGAGGATTGCCGAGAGTTCGAGGCCACCCTGAGACTACATAGTTAATTCCAGGTCAGCCTGGGACCAGAGTGAAACCCTACCTTGAAAAACCAAAAAAAAAAAAAAAAAAAAAAAAAGCTACTTAAGGAAGGAAGGGTGTATTTTACTTTACAGTTCAAGGTTCCAGTCCATCATGTCAGGAAAGGCATGGAAACAGAAACATGAAGCAGAACTGGTCACGTTGCATCCGCAGTCAGGAAGCAGAGAGGGATGAATGCTGATGGGCAGCTCACTTTACCCACTTTCTTCAGCCCAGGACTCAGTCCACTGTTTCAGTGGGCCCTCCCACCTCAATTAATTTAATCTAGAAAATTCCATCACAGACATTCCCAGAGATATGTTTCCATGGTGATTCCCAATCCTGTTAAATTGACAAGCAGTGATCAACCATCCCATAAAGTTATTTTTCAATTAGTGAGGATTATATCAAGAATAGGCCCAGAGAGAAAGGTTGAAAAACTCAGGGTAGGATTTTGAATGCTGAATTTTCATGCATAGACTCAACTCTCACGTGATGCTATAAGTCTACAAAAAGTTTCTTATCCCACCCTACTGATGTGTGACCTTGTGCGTGTGTCACCTTGTGTATCTGGCTTACACAGGATCTGAACAGTTGAACATGGGTCCTTAGGCTTCACAAGCAAGTGCTTTAACTGCTAAGCCATCTCTCCAGCCCAGGAAGATTAGTAATAAAAAGCAATGCTGCACAGAGACACCAGAATGCACAGTTCCTGGACATATAAAGCGCATTTTATTTGTTTTTTAAAAAATCTCTGTGGCCTGGGGGTGGGTATGTGTGTGTGTATTACTAACAAATTACAGTGTCAGACTTTTTTACACCAGTGTTTGGAATCTGTACTCTGGTACACTGGTGTGGCAAGAGCTTTAGGCTCAGAGCCATTTCCTCACTTCCTAAAGCCCATTTTAAACATCTTTGATTATTTTGAAAGAACTAGAAATTAATAAAAAACAGAGGCAGAAATTAACCTGAAGCAAGCCACTTTTATGCTGTTTTTCACCCAGTACTTATTATTTTTTTTGTAATTCTACTTCAAAAACAGTAGATGGGCTGGAGAGGCAGCTTAACGATTAAGGGGTTTGCCTGAAAAGCCAAAGGACCCAGGTTCTATTACCAAGATCCATGTAAACTAGATGCACAAGGTGTTGTATGTGGCTGGAGTTTATGTGCAGTGGCTGAAGACCCTGGCATGCCCAGTATTCTCTCTCTCAATCTCTCTCTCTCTCTATTCCACTCTCTCAAACAAATAAAATAAATTTTAAACTTAAAAATAAACAGTGGATGCATTTCACTTTTAACTACATACGACTATATGAAAGAGAGCAAAAGAATCATGGGAAATGTTTGCTGCGGGAGATGAAAACCTGGGCAATTTGATATCTTTCCTTTACGGTTTTCATTTCCCCCTAAATGTTCTACCCTCAACTAAGAGATATCATAGCAAATAGATACTTACATTGGTGATCATAAAAATGATATTAAGTCAACCCAGGTGATCAGATAGATACTTGTCCTCTGATTGACTCATGGAAAGCATATCCTAAAAATAGTTGAGAAAGTAAGTTACTTCTCTGTTAAGGACTGTGGAGAATTTTGTAATCTTCCCTCTTGCTTTTTCTGTGTTGTCCAAGTGTTTGGTGATGAGTCACATGCCATTTCTATAGTGGAAATCCAACAATGGTAAAGTGAAAGAAATCCAGTGGTCCTGGCCCAGCTGAGGAGAGCAGGGTAGAACAATGTTCTGGATTTGGAGTTCAGGGAACATTTAAGGAATTTCTGGGAGCCCTCTACCCTGGTCACCCCTTGTCTCTGACAGCCACAGGATCCATATATTGCTCTGGAGATTTCTTCCATGTATGTGAATACACATGCGTGAGCACACACACACATACACACAATCTGATTTATTTTCATTAATATACACAAGCATAATTTCATTGTAAAATTCAGGCATTGCAGATTAAAGCTAAATTTTTTCACTTTTTCTAGTCCCAGTCTTGGCCTCCAATCTCAAGGTTTGCTTGGTGATGATGCACTGTAGATGTAAATGGGCCTTAATTGACCTTATGGTAAAGTCCTGACTTATTCAGATCTTTTCCCTATAATTATTTGTGTATCTGTTCCTGCAGAATTTTATAACATTCATGTTCATGTGTTCCCATAAATGATATTAAATCTGCATTGTCTTGGGTAACTTTCCTTGACCATTCACATAATTATATTTTTATTTGGTATGAGTAGAGTGATGCAAAAAATACTGTTTTTTTTTTAACTTAAAAAAATTTGACTTTAGGCATTCTACAACAAGAACAACAATTCATTATTATAAAAATTGCAGTACATGTGTTTTCCATGCATATTTCAAATGTTCTCGGTAGAGAGACTGAGGACTAATGAGGTACAAAACATATGCATTTTTAAATTAAAAAATATTGTCCTTTAGTGCTTCCCCAGGAAGTCCTGTTACTAGTAGAGCTGGAAGAAAACACAAATCTTGTCCTGTACTTTGTGCTATCAGATTTACTGGGTGTGGTGATTTGAATATATGTCTCCCATAGATGCAGGCGTTCCATTCAAGCTTATAACTAAACTCACTGCCTGGCTGGAGGAGGTGTCACTGGGGCAGAGCCTAGGGTCCAGATCAGAGGTGTGTTTGGGGGTTGCTCTGAATTAGTCCCAAAATGTGCAGAGAGGTGTGACTACTGGTGGGGTCTCAGCTACTTGTGGCTATTGTGGGAGGGTAGTATTTGATGGCTGGTGGTTGTTTCTCTTTCTGTTTGGATTTATGAATGATAGCCAGCTTCTTTTGACATTGATAGACATTTCCCTGGACCTCTAAGCTTAAAATAAATCCCTTCCTCCCCTAAACAGAGCCTGACTTGGATGTTCATCCCAAAAACGTGGAACTGTCTACTACAGTGGGTTTTGCCCACCTTATTCTAGCATATGAAGAAATCTTGTATTCTTGCTTTAAGTTACATTTCCCTGATTACCGATGAGGTTATACCTAGATTTTGGGTCCCTTTATCCTTTCAGTCTTTCCCACTTCACTTCTCAGTCTGTCTTAGCCATCTTGACCCCTGCTAACCAGGTTGGTACCATCAAGTAGCTTGCTCAGGTGTTATGGAGGCATAAAATGAACAAGGGCTTTGGTAATAATTGGCATTTGACAATTTATCATAGGACACAAAAGGGTGCCTGGTAGTTGACTTCCAGCCTTTCTCTCCTCACCACTTCCCCAGCAGCTGCCTTCTGTGATAGCTAGCCCCTACCAGAGTCAGAAGGAAGCAATGAGCAAGAGCACATGGTTAGCCACATCCTGAGGCCAGGCATTTGGTGAGTTTCCCATGTGCCTTTGCTTCAGGGTGATTATCTATTAAGAACTGGTAAGACCACCCTACCCAGTCGTCGGTATATATCTCTTCCCTAACACGTGCTTACTCATAGTTTCCATTATCCTAACCTCCCGAAAGTTTCAATTGTTTTGTTCATTTTCCAACTGCAGTGAAAGTTTCCCCACCTCATTCCAACTCCTATGTAAATTGTTTGAGTTTCTTACCTGAGATTGATGCAGATTAGGGGCAAGGTATCTTTCTCCTGGTAGGTACTTAGCTAGACTGGTCCATCAAATGAGGATGATAAGTTACCTGCTCTAGCAGGCCTAGAACTACCTTTGAACTCAGTCTCATATAAAATGGCTTCTAGGAACAACTCCATCATCAACTTTCTCGGGCTTTGCACCTGTGGCCTGGCCTTTCCTGAGTCAGCCTCATGAACCCACCAACCAGTCAGGGCCCTCCCTTACATACCTGAGTCCTGGTGATAAGGCTCATTCTAATTGGATACCTGATTCATATAATTGGACCTGAGCTATATGTGTGAGCAAGCCCTTTCTTTGCTGCTGCTGCTGCTTCTGCTGCTGCTTCTTCTTCACCCGTTTCTTTGTCTCTTCTACTCTTCTTCTCTATATGAGGGAACTTTGCTACATCTCCCCTCCCCCCTGCCAGCCAAGCTTGAAAGGGGGAGAATTTCTTTTGACTTGAGCATTTTCTAGCTTTATGTTCCTTCTTAATTCTCCCTAAAATATAACTCATAATTTACTCTTCTCTGAGTCTCATTTTCAATTCTTTGCTATAATGTGTAAGAACCTGGAGTTGGAATTCTAATCTCATAGAGCTCTTGCACTAATATCATGGGACTTTGGGAATGTTGGCAACTACTGTGGGAAGGGTCTTCTAAGGCACAGATCAGCAGGGGGATGTGTCCCAAGTCAGCACAGTGCTTGTTTCCTTCTACTACACCAGTTGGTCTTCCTGACAAGAGACGTCTCCTCACCTGCCTAATTCAAAGACTGCGCTCTTCTTATCCCTTCTCTCCTGTCAAAATCACCACCTACCTCTCTCTTCTTTTCTCTTATCTCCAGTCTTATCAAGTTTTAAGAAAATTGTCTCTGTGATTTACATAGGCTACATAGAAAGAGGAGAAAGAGAGAGAGAAATACACATAGAATACACACATATTTTTATATCCAACCAGAATTAGTACAAAGTATCAAAAGACAGTACATATGAATGTGTTTTCCACTCTAATATTTTCAGATGAAACAATTATCTTTCATTATTTTCATCATCCAAGCAGAAATAGCAATTTCTCTTGCTAGCCAGTCTGAGCATCACATGATGACAGTCCTGTGCACAGACTGACAAGTGTGCTTGGACCACACCAGACCTGTCCTGTTCGTGTTCATAACCTTATGAAGAGGAAGATCTTATCCCCTCTCACCACTCCTGTTCTGCAGCAAGAAGCTCATTTGTGGTGGTTTGATCTTAAATGTCCCCCCATGAACTCATGTGTTTGAATGCTTAATCCCAAGTTGTGGAACTGTTTGTGAAGGTTGTGAAATCTTGATGAGGTGGGACCTTGCTGGAGGAGGTATACCACTGAAGGCAAACCTTGAGGTTTTATAACCCTGCCCACTTTCTGTTTCCCATCTCTACTTTCTTCATGTTGATGTGTCTGCTCCTGCCATGCTTTCCCTGCTATAACAGACTTTCCCTAAAAACTGTAAGCTTAAAATAAACCCTTCACTTCCTTAAACTGCTTCTGGTTGGATACTTTTTTTCTCAGCCATAAGAAAGTTACTGATATAGAAAATGGTGCCAGGAGTGGGGTCATTGTTGTAATAAACCTGGCCATGTGTTTTTCAGTCATTTGGAACTGGTTTGTTGTAGTAATGTGGGAGAATTTGGAACTTTGGACTAGCAAAGCCTTACAAGGCCATCAGTAGAATTTAATAGGCCACTTTGGTGCATGTTTGGACAAACAGAATGCTGAGAGAAATGTGGACTTTGTAGGCTTGGCTCATGAGGTTTCAGAAGGGAACAAGGACCTATCAGGAATTGGGCTAGAGGTAGTTGGTGTGATACTCTGATGGAGAGACCGGCTGAATTCTGTCCTACTCCTGAGAAGTTGAACAAAGTTGAATTTAAAAGTAAAGGACTAATGTACTTGGTGGAAAAAATTTCAAGAGAGAATAACTTTAAATCTGTGGTGTGGATTCTCCTAGCTTCTCTTACTGAGCTCTGCAGTGAGTGAGAGCAAAATACAGAGGTGAAAGATATGAAGAAATTGAAGCCAGTTTGAAGTTCGAGGCACAGAAACTGCAGTGTCTTCTCTTGTAAATACCAAAGAGACTATCACCATTAAGGGCAAGCCAACTACATTATCCTAGGAAAATAAGTAACATGCCCTGAAGGTAGCACCCTACCCATTGAAGGCTCACTTTAATAAGAATGCAAATTCTTTTGAAAAGGAAAGGTCTTAAGAGAAAATTCTGAAAGAGACCGCTGCCTACTAAGATTAGTATTCAGAGGCTGCCTCAGCTGTAGTCCAAGGCCAGGCTTTCTTTCCAGCTAAGGATAGAACTTGGAAGCATTGTACTTGTGGTATTAATTTTGGAAGAATGAAAAATTTACCATATAAGGGATCATGAATTGCACCATAGTTCCACAGATTTACAGAGGCTAAACAATGTGAAACAGGATAGAATTTTTGGCAAGGAGACCCTGTGAGGACACTGTGTGACTTTGTGAAGGTGTACCATATGTTGAAATGGAGACCCCAAGATTTTGGAGATGTCAGCACTGTGGGATGATGGCTAAAGAAACTGTGGGCTCAGGGCAGATCCTTCTCAGGAAAGAGGCTATGGGCAGCACAGCTGTAAGGGGAGAACTACTCAAGCCTTTTGGAACTTAAAAGATTTCACCAGAGGTCACAGATGCTGAACATGGAGCTACAGGATCTGATGTTTGTGTTGCTATATTTTGATTTTTTTCTTTGGTCCAATCTTTCCTTATGTCCCTTTACTCCATTTTGAAATGGGAAAGCTAACTTTGTTTCACTATATGTTGGCAGTGTGTAACTTGTGTTTTGATTTTACAGGGCTAACAGTTAAGTGACTTCATGGAGACTTTGGACTTTTGAACTGTGTTGACACTCATGAAAAACTATGGGGACTTTTAGAGTTGGACCATATATATTTCATATCATAAGCTGGCCATGAATCTATGGGGACCAGAGACAGAATTTAGTGGTTTGGCTGTTTAAAAGGTGGAGCCTTGCTGTGTCTCTGGGGGGGTGGGAATTGAGGTTTTATAACCAGGCTCCACTTCCTATTCCCTCCTCTCTGCTTCTTTCCTGCTATTGTGAAGATGTGACATTGGCTTCTACCCAGCCATTCTTCCCCTGCCATGATAGACTTCCCCTCAAAACTGTAAGCCAGAAACAAACCCTTTCTTTCCTTAAAGTAACTGATATACCATCACACTACATTTTGCTATCATGAGGAAGAGCTGTGAGGTTAATACTGTCTATGTCATGTTTGAAATGTAACTGGTTCTAGTCCAATAATGAAAATATGCACAGCTGAGTAACTAAAGATGATGACACACCACCGTTATAAATTAACTACACCCTCCAAGTAGGCTCTTTGGGATTAGGAAGTATATCGTTCCCACATGTTCTCCTGGCTTGAATGTCTATGTATCTTGCTTACAGAATTTTGAGGAATGGAATCTTAGCCTCCAGCTTAGCCTGGCTCACGAGAAGACAGGGGTCAAGTAGAGGGCTCTCCTTATAATTTTAATCCTGTTTTCTCATTAGTTTAATGTTGTCAGATGAATCTTTGTCTTCCCCCAAAATATGTTCACCCTTTTGAAGGTATAAAACCAAAACACTGAACTTGGCAGAAAGGCCCAAAATCTCTGCCCTATCTAAAGAAAGTAGTTGCATGGCTGTAATCCTCACATTCCAGTGAGGTCATTTTATGGCACAAGATTCCAAGTTAGTCTGCATGCTCAGTGTCTAAAGTGGTAAAGTAGGAGAAAATAGTACATCCATTGAAGCCTTTAAGAGGCCAAAGAACTTAATATGTGCAAAAATGTTTAAAATAATGTCTGACGTAGAAACTTTGTATGGACACAGTTTCTACTTAATAAAAAAAATAATATCTGACATACATGTACCTCAGCTTCTGCATTTGTAAAGAGGAAGTACAAAACTGGGTCACTTCAGTTCACAGGAATCTTCACTCATGTTCTGAGACCATATGTGTCAAAATAAAGACAAAGGTGGTAAGAAAATGTGTGACTGATGGGATCAGCAAAAGTGGTATTGATTTTGATAGAGGCTGGAAAGAACAGGGGTAACAAGGAGGGAAACAAACCAGCATGTGAGAAGGGAGGGGCCAGGTGCTCTCAAAGTAGAAGAAAGTATGGGAATATCTGAGATGCAGATCCCAGGGGAGAGCTTCAGGCAGTGGCAGAGAAAGGTTCTGGGAAGACAAGCAGCTCCTAAATTCTGAATGGTTAAATTCCATGGGAAGAATTTGACTTAATTTATTAGTAACTGAAGCCAAAAGAGGTCTTTGAGCACAACACGGACATTGCCAGCATTGCTTTACAGGTAAGAAATCTAGAGTCAGGAGTTAGAACCACTGGGGTGGGAGGACTAGAGGCAGTGAGACCGTCGGGAGTGGGTGAAAGAGATGAGAACCAAATCTCTAGCAGAGGTGGCACACGTCATGAGTTGGAATAAGACCAAGGAGCCAACCATCTTCAGATGCACGTGGTGAGATTTGGGATCTGAAAATTGATTGCATGTGGGATATGGAAAGGTCATTTTCTAGTCAGAGCAGTCATGAGTAAAGGTCTATAGAGAATTGTGATCTGGCAAGCTTCAGATATCTATGGGAAACTATAAAGACTTTTGTCACCTGCTTGCACTAGGCATTATACTGACTTCTAATGAACACAGTAAGCCAGATAAGAGGGACGTCTTCATACAACAGAAGCTCTAGTGAAGGATACATCATGTAGGGAGTAAGGAGATGAACCAGACCATAGATTGTCACAAGTACATCCAGAGAAACAAAGATAGTGATAGGAGAAAAAAATTCAATGAGTAAAATTAAAAATCAAGTTTGGTTTTCAAGATCTATCTATATCTATACTGTACCTGTACCTGTACCTATATCTATCTATATATCTATATCTATCTATATCTATATCTATCTATATATCTATATCTATCTATATCTATATATCTATATCTATATATCCATATATATAAAAAGAAATAACAGTGTTTGAGCAATAAAATAAGTAACTTGGGTCCCAAGGAGATAACTCAGTTGGTAAAGTGCTGACCTTGCCAGCATGAACACCTCAATTCCCTCCCTGGAACCCATGGTGGCACATCATGGTAATCCCATCACTGGAGAGGTGGAGACAAGAGGTCCTGGGCTCACTGGCTGGCCAGTCAAGCATAAGTAGAGACCTTCAGACCAGTGAGAGTCCCTGTTTTAAAAAGATGGATGGTGCCTGAGGAACAACATTCAAGGCTGTACTCTGGCCTCCATACTTACATGCATGCACACATGTTCACAGTTGTGCACCCCCCACACACACACATGCTCATGTGCACGCAAAAGCCAGTATGGTATTATATGACTCAGAGTAAAAATCACATAGTCATGAGTCCATACTGACAATAACAAATGAATGCATAAATAAACAAATTGCAGAAAATAGGCAAATCTCCTATACAGAAGAGTCCAAAAATAATTGAGGTAAACGTTCTCTCCTCAATTATATGTATCTAAAGTGTGGGCTGTACACAGGTACTCCCTATAAATGTACAGTCTATAAACAGGGAAGGAGCAACGTGATGGTGGCCAGTCAACAAATAGTAGCTAGCTATGTGTCCAAGTCAACATCATCCAAGATAAATTCTATTGCTAGTGTGTAGCCTTGACATGATGTAATGAGGATGGGACATGTCTTTGTGGTCTTTCTCCAAAGAATTAACAACCTCAGTTTAACCATGAGAAGAAAAAAAAACTTTTCTAAAATCTAATGGAAGGGCATTCTAAAAAATCTTCAGCACTCCTCAAAACAGGGCAGGACACCCAAAACAAAGAATCTGAGAAACTGCCCTAGCACTGAGGAATCTGAGGAGATAGGATAGGCAATATAATGTGCTGTCCTTTGTGGGATCTTGACAGAGAAACAAATTGGGTAAAAAATGGAAGTAATACAAAGTATGACATTGGTTAATAAAGCAAATCAAATTGTTTTATTTGCTCACATGTGTACAGTGTTGTTGTACGATGTTAACAGTAGGAGAAATTGAGTAAGCGGGAATCAGTCTTTGATGAAGATTTCTTTCCTGTATGTTACAGTGGGTTTTTTGGTATAGAAAATGCCTTTCCTTTGAAAATAGAGAATTTTCCCTATATCACTTTAGAGAGGCATGTTTTGTGCAGGAAAAAAAAAAAAAAAAACCAACAGTTGATTAAAAACCCATGCCAAGGTGGTAGAATTGTCTCAGATGAACCACTGCTAAGAAGGAAACTGGTGCAGGAGTACTCTGAGTTCTTGTTTAACAATAAGCATTTTTTAAGCAATAGGCAAGTGTCTGGCAGTTATATGTAAGGTTAAGTTCACTAAACTGAATCAAATTTTAGAACAAAAATGACATAATATACTCAGCACTCTATTATCTTTTCTCGGATAACCCCAGCATCTTTTATATGGGATGCATTTTCCATTTTTGGCAGCAAATTTTTCTTCACAATTATGCTTGGCTTTGAATAAGGTTTCAATTAGCTTATAGCAGAAGATAGTGGTAGTGCCAAAATGCTCCTTCCCTCAAGAATACTGTAAGGTCACTGAAAAACAAAACATTTTCAGGGGCAGCAACAATGAAATGATCTTCCCTGCTGAAAATCCTGGCATAACTCCGTCTCATAATTCACACAGTAGAGAC
Organism: Orientallactaga sibirica; assembly: GCA_036365145.1. NCBI lineage: Eukaryota > Metazoa > Chordata > Mammalia > Rodentia > Dipodidae > Orientallactaga > Orientallactaga sibirica. The sequence continues at coordinate 1,947,581 of JAEOAD010000031.1, read as the reverse complement.
AACATCTGGAGCCAGACCATCCAACCCCATGTTCATCGATCAGAACCATCTTCCTCACAACACAGCACATGGCAGGGTCTGGTAGAAGACTAGCTGAATTCTCATCCAAACACTCAGCTGAGAAGCTGTGTGGCCTTGGGATATGTCACTTATCTTTCCTTTAACTCACTCTCCAAATATGAAATGTGTACTTTTTTAAAAAGGAGATAACAGCAGAACTTGGGCTCACAGCTATGATGGAAGAACTCATATGAGGTCTAATCCCTCACTGGGAAAGACATTAAATGTCAGGCATACTATAAAACAAGATAACAGATTGAAACACTGGAAAATGACTAAGATCCACAGAATTTGCAGGGTGAAGGTGGCAAAAAGAAGAAAAATACAGTGAAATGAATGGGGCCTTCCTACTACCTTTTTACCTCTAAGAAAAGTCAAATGTATTGATGTATGAATGATGTACACTGAAAGGCATAGATATTAACTGTAACTTGGACAAGTTTTGAGAAGTGTACCTACCTGTGAAGCATCACACTTAAGAAACAGGACACGTCCCATTGAGGAAAATCCCCTGTGCCACTGTGCTGTCATTTCCAGCCAACATATGCTACCGAGACAATCAGAATGGACCCACAGGTCCTAACTAGTAGAATAAAAAAAAAAAGTGGTATTTCTATCTTCACTTGGTTTTGCCTATTATGGAACATCACATAGATGAAACAAATCTGTCACTATGTAATATGGTGTAAATGGTTCCTACTACTGGGCATGCTGTTTCAGATGAGATTCAACCATAGCTGAAGATGCATCAGAAATTCATTCTTCTGGATAAGGCTTTTGTGACTTGAGAGTCTGTCATCAGAGAATACATATGCCAGTAAGATCACACTGTCTTCTCACAACAGAGTCCTTTGTTATATAATAGCGTTCATGCTCTTGGAATCCATTGTTCTGTTATGACTCCAGCTTCATGAGCTTTTTCTATGCTTACTCTTTGCATAGTGAGTTTTTTCTATCTTTTGATTTTCATTTTTAAAGTATGTCTCTATACACAACATGAATTTGTTTTAGCATTCCATCAACTCTGAAAATGTGTGTCTTTTAATAGGAATGTTTGATTCATTTACATTTAATGTATTTACCAATATGGTTTGACTTTATCATCTTGTTATTTATTTCCTATTTGTTTTAGTTTTTGTTACTTATTTCATAAATACATTTTCCTACTTTTACTTACCTATTCTAGGGGTTATTTATATGCCATTGTACATTTTTTAAATTATTTTTTAAGTTTTATTTTTATTCATTAATTTGACAGAGAAAGAAGGAGAGAGAAAGAGAAAGGGAGAGAGAATGGGTATGGCAGGGCCTCCAACCAGTGCAAACGAACTCCAGACACATGCGCCCCCTTGTGCATCTGGCTAATGTGGGTCCTTGGGAATTGAACCTGGGTTCTTTGGCTTTGCAGGCAAATGCCGTAACTGCTAAGCCCTCCCTCCAGTCCTCCTTGTACATTTTTAATAGTTGCTGTCAGGTTCATTGCAAGTGTTACAGTTTGGATATGGAATTTCCCCTGTTTGTTGATGTGTTGAAGTTCAGTCTCCAGTGTAGCAAGGTTCTGAGATGATTGGATCATAAGGGTTCTGACCTCCTCAATGGAACAATCTATTGATGGATTCATAAATCGATGGCATTATTGAAGAAAGTGGACATGTTAGAAGGTAGGGCTGAAATTAGAGGAACTGGGTCATTGGGGGAGTGTGCTAGAAATGTGTATCTCATCCCTAGCCTCCTTATCTGCTATAGCACCCATGAGGTAAGCAGCTCTATCACATGCTGCTACCATCACATTTTGCCTGACCATGGTGCAGATGCCATAATTCCTAACAAGCATGGATGGAAACCTCTGAAACTTTAAACAAAAATAAATCTATCTGGGTGTGGTGGCACATGCCTTTTATCTCAGCACTCAGGAGGCAGAGGTAAAAGGATCACCTGATTTCAAGGCCACCCTGAGACTACAGAGTGAATTCCAGGTCAGCCTGGGCTAGAGTGAGACCCTACCTCAAACAACAAAAACAACAGCAACAACAAAAATCTAATTGTGCCTTTAATTTGATTTTATCATGTATTTTGTCATAGCAACAGAAAGAAAGCTGACTGGCACAGTAAGTCTTACTAACTTTTCACAGTCTACCTTAAGCTCCTATTATATAATAAACTATATAGTATTATTTCATTTATATTCTATCTTGTTCTTTATTCTATTATCTCAAGTATTTTATTTTTATGTCTTATTAAACAAAAGTATATATTATTTTTCTTTCTTATTTAAATAACTAATGGTAAAAGGATTTACAAGAGGAAAGGAAAAATATATAGTTACCTTAATACAATGGCTATTCTTTCATTGCCCAGGATCCTAATTCCCGTGTGCAAACATGTCTTATGCTGCAGATTACAAATTGGGATTCTTTTTTTTTTTTAAAAAATTTTACTTTTTATTAATTTGAGAGAGAGAGAGAGTGAAAGAGAAAGAGAGAGATAGAAAAAGAGAATAGATGTGCCAGGGTTTCCAGCCACTGCAAACAAACTCAAGACGCATGCACCACCTTGTGCATCTGGCTTATGTGGGTCCTGAGAAATTGAACCTGGGTCCTTGGGCTTTGAAGGCAAGTGCCTTAACTGCTAAGCCATGTCTCTAGACACAAAATGGGATGTGGTGTGTGTGTGTACAGCGTATGCACATGTGTGTGTGTGCGTGTGTGTGTGTGTGTGTGTGTGTGTGCGCGCGGAAGATGTGTCTCCCCATGTGCATGCCCGAGGAGGCAAGAGGAAAATATCAGGGGTCCTTCTTTTTGCTCTTCCACTTGTTTTCTTGAGACAGAATCTCTCACTGAACCTGGAGCTGTGTTGTTTCCAATCAGACTGGCTGACCAGTGAGCCCCAGTGAGGCTCCTGCCTCTGCCTTCTACGGGACTGAGATTGCAGACATGCGTGCCCATATAGACCCTCCTGCTGGTGGGACAGGAACTCTTACCTGCTGAGCCATTTCTCATTGTTTATTTTTCATGGTGGTTAGCATAATCCATTACAAAAGTCATTGTGTCACCCTAAATTGCTGGTCAACTTATCCCATATACATAAAAAATTAGAAAATTGAATCAACATATTAGTAAGCAGATAGTCTATTATTACCAAGTGTGTCTCCTTCCAAAAGCATGTTTGACTTGACATTTGAAAATCAGTTGATGAATCTCAACTATGTTAAAAAGAAAAAAGAATGACCAGGATTGCCTAGAAAAAACGCCAGTGAAGCATATACTAATTTAATATATGAGATAGCATAAACTGTGTATACTAACAACTATAAAAATTTACAAAGTGCCCTGTCCATGGGTTAGAAAAGCCAATATCATAAATGTCAATTTGTATAAATGGACCTATAAATTTAATATAATAACATAAATCAAAATCTCGCTGTTTTGTGTGGAAATTGAAAATGTCTTTAAAAAATATGTAGAGAATTTGAGTTGCCTAATACACTTCAAATAGAGCAAGAAAGCTAGAAAATGTACACTTTGGTGCATGATATTAAGAGTTATCAACTGCAGCAAGCCAAGGAGATGGCTCACTGGGTTAAGTGCTTGCCTCAAAAGTACTAGGACATGAGTTTGGGTCCCCAACACCCGTGTAAAATCCAGACATTATGACGCATGTCTATTGTCCTAGAGCTGGGGAGGTGGAGACAGGAGGACCTCCCAAAGATTGCTGGCTAGCTGGTCTAGCTGAATCAAAGAACTCTAGGCTCAGCCAGGTGTGGTGGCGCATGCCTTTAATCCTAGCACTCGGGTGGCAGAGGTAGGAGGATCGCTATGAGTTCAAGGCCACCCTGAGAATACATAGTGAATTCCAGGTCAGCATGAGCTAGAGTGAAACCCTACCTTGAAAAACAAAATAAACAAACAAACAACAACAACAACAAAAAGAACTCTAGGCTCAGTAAGAGACTGTCTCAAAAAACAAGGAAAGAGCAATCGAGAAAAACATGTGACAACCACCTCTGGTCTTCACACGTGCACATGCCTGCACATGCCCCTGTCCACATGTGCATTTTGCATATGTACACACATACACATACTCATGCATACTTTATGCATATATATGAAAAAATTTATAAAGGGCAATGTAGTATTGTCACAAAAATAGATAATAGGTTAATGAGATTGATTAGTGATGGCTGAATACAGTCAAATGCAAACATTATCAACTTGATTTAAGACAAAGTTTGCATATTACTCATGAATGGTGTCCTGTAAAGCAGACCTATCTTTCAGACATCTGCATGGAAAACCATCAAAACTTGGCCCTTCTTTTTCTTCACTATAATTAAATCCAGATGAACTGTAGATAAATCAGTTTATCAGCTAGGACTAATAGCAAATACTTCTTGAATGAAACATCAAAAAGTACTATTTGTAAAGTGAAAATAACTAGGGACCTTCCGGCTCTACCTTCCCAGCTCTGGGATTACAGGCTGCACCACCAGGCCTGGCTTTTACATGGGTGCTGGGGATCCAAACTCAGGTCTTCATTCTTGCACAGCAAACACTTTACTCACTAAGCCATCTCCAAGATGCATTAAATTTGTGCAGCATTAAATTTAAGGAGTTATGTTTATTATAAAACAGCATTAAGAATGTAAGAAGACAAACATGGTTGGGAGAGATTTTTGCAGTACATATATTTGAAAAGCACCTTTATCAATATATCCAGATTATGATGGGCATGCAGAAATCAGAGAAAGAGAGAGACAAGGTAATGTTTGAATGACACTTCCAGGGGAAGATACTGGAAAAGCCAATAAGCACATAACAAAATGTGCACCACTAGGCGTCGGGGAGATTCAAATTAAAATCACTACAAGATACAACTGCACATCTGCTGGAATTGTTACAACGCCAGAGTGTCTGTAATGAAAAAGGAAGAAACTTCTTAGTGCTGGTGATGGTGTGGAACAATTTAAATTTTAACACATCTAATGGGAATGTAAATCACAGCCATTTGGCAATGGCAACACTGCACAATTGACCCAGAAAGCCTCTGCCTAGGAATCAGCCCAGCAGAAACCCGTACTATTCATAAAACTAAAGACATGCTTAGGAAGATTCACACAGGTACAATTTATTTAAAGAGCCAGAGAATTAAAAATGACCCAATGTTTCTTAAAGCAAGATGGATCAATAAGATGAAATGTATTTATGCTGTGGAATAAATGAACTGCTCCTGTATGGAATGTGGGCTTTATAATAAACACAATGAGTGATTTTGAAATAAAATACTTTTTATGCCACTCATAAAAATTTTTTAAAACTGACAATCTATGAAGATGGAAGTGGAAATGTCAGTTACCTTTAGACAGTAAGCAAAGGCAGGAAGAGGCATAAGGAGGCCGGTAGGGTATCGAGAATATGAAAGGATTATCTTTTGCCATGATCTGTTCACTGTATAAAAATTCATTGAGCTATATACTTTAGATTTTTGCATTTCTGGGTATATGTTATAGTCCAATAAAAATACTAAAAAGGCCCCACAATACTAGGTACAAGCTGATACAATGTTAAATGTGAAAAAAATACTATTTGTCGGATTTTTAAAAACATTTTATTTATTTATTTATTTGAGAGAGGGGAGGGAGAGAGAGAGGGGAAGAGGCAGAGGTAGAGAGAGAGAGAGAGAGAGAGAGAAAATGGGTGCCCCAGGGCCTCCAGCCACTGCAAACAAACTCTAGATGCATGTGCCACCTTGTGCATCTGGCTTACATAGGTACTGGGGAATCAAATCTAGGTTCTTAGGCTTTGCAGGCAAGTGCCTTAACCACTAAGCCATCTCTCCAGCTCTACTCAGATTTTGATGACATTAATATTCTTATATATTAACAGTAACAGTATATATTGCTACAACTTTGGAAATAAAATTCTGTAATAAGGAGATATCAAGTTTTTTAAAAAAAATATTTATTCATGTATGTGCATGTATGATATTTCTGTGTGTGTGTGTGTCTGTTTGTGTATGGGAATGTTAGGGCCTCTTTCTTCTGCAAATGAATGCCAGACACTTGTGCTGGCTTTTGCATAGAACCTATGTGAGTGGCTTGGGAACTGAACCAGGGCAAGCAGGCTTTGCAAGCAAGCACCTTTAACCAATGGGCTATCTTCCCAGCCCCTCCACCAAGACCAAGTTCTAATCGGGTTCCACTTCATCCAATTATTAGGTTGTATGTTGTCATATTTGATTGCACCCTATCCTCACAACAAGAATAGAAAACAGAAACCACTGTGAACCTGAAAGTTCAAGGGCTATAGCATGTAAGCAAGCTGGAACACCCAACCAGTTCTACTATACCTCGAGGTATAGCTGATGATGGTGTTTATCAAAATTTATCCTAGGGCTGGAAGGATTGCTTAGTGGTTAAGGCATATGCCTGCAAAGCCAAAGGACCCTTGTTCGATTCCCCAGGACCCACATAAGCCAGATGCACAAGGTGGTGCATGCAACTGGAGTTCATTTGCAGTGGCTGGAGGCCCTGGCGTGCCCATTTTCTCTCTCTCTCTCTCTCTCTCTCTCTGACTCTCGCACATAAATAAAAACTTTAAAAAAGAAAACAGTGAAAAAATTATAAAAAAAACTTTATCCTAAGAAAGATATGAGAGCAGCAAGCTGTCAGTCACTGTGAAGAAAGAGCTCTGTGCAAGATGTACATCATTGCTTTATTGTGAACACAAAATATTGAAAGCCTACAAATATAAAAGCATATGCTTCAGTACATGCTGTGTCTAATGGTATAGCATGCTTTATTATACAGCTCATTAAAAAGACGGTTATGATACTTATGCTAGTCGGCTCATAGAAGCCATATAAGAAATATTGTTGAATGGATGAATCTTCTGTCAACACAGTGCATGCTTAGAATATATTTATAGAAAGACAAAAAGTTCCTAAAACTGTACCTACATAAAGTTCTACGTGAATATGTGAAATGGGGTATAGAAATTCTCAGACATGGAATAAAAAAAGGTGATGTCATGGGGAAAGATGATGACATTGAGGTTCTAGGGAAAATTTTCTTAATTCTTTTTCTCTTTGTCACTTATTGCTATTAAACAGCGCTGATATAGCATATTAAAATGTAAAAAGACAAAATCAAGTGGTAATCAAGAGTGAGAAACTCCAGTTATCAGGCAATTGTTTTCAGGCCTTTTAATAGCAGTGTATTAAAGATAACAGAATCATAAATATGCTAGAAAATCAACGAAGTTTTAGAGATCTCTTCCAATATGATTTAGTCGGTTGCTGGCAATCCATGGGAACACACTGCTATTTTAACTGTGATTAAATAGATTTTTAAAAAATGGACAGTTTTAATAACAACAATTCTTTAAAAATATTTAGTTAGTTAGTTAGTTGAGAGAGAGTGACAGAAAGAGGCAGACAGAGAGAAAATGGGCATGCCGGGACCTCTAGCCACTGCAAATGTACTCCAGACACATGTGCTACCTTGTACATTTGGCTTTACATGAGTACTGGGGAATCAAACTCAGTTCCTTAGGCTTTGTAGGCAAGCGCCTCAACTGCTGAGCCATCTCTCCAACCCAATAGTAACAATTCTTAACTACATATATACAAAGCAAAACTATTAAGAAAGGGAAAGGTTGGCCAGAGATCAAGCATGAACTTGACAATTCACCTTTAAATAATGTAAGTAATACATAGCACATCACACTTATTTACTTGACCGGATGCATTGTGTTTGTATAAAGACTTTCTGCATTCTTAATAATTTTCCACTCTGTATACAGTACACATGTTGTTTAAGGGTCCTCTGACAGAATAACTTCATGCCTTGCTCAAATGTGTAATTTGGTGAATTATTCTCCAAGTCCAAAAAAATGTCCGCTCTCTGTACTCTTCATCTCCTGTTGGCTCCTCTTGGTTAATTCTGTGATATATATTTGTGCTGTTGGGGACTGAACGTAGGACCTTGTTCATGCTAAACAAGTGCTCTACCACTGTGCTGCATCCCTAGCTAAGCTTTATTCTTTATATTCAAACACTAAACATCATTTCATGAGTCAACAACAAAATGATTTCTACTGTTTGGTTCATGAATATTAAAAAAAAAAAAAAACCCAAGGCTAACTCCTCCCTGTCTAAATTTTGCTTAATGAAAATACATTAAGAACATCCTCTTAATTTATAGCAGCAGTTGTGCTTTATGGGATTAAAAAGGAATCAGGAGGGAGGGGCATCCTCATTAAAAAAGCAGTGGCCAAGCTGGAAAGAAAGCTTGGGGCATTTTAAAGGGTGATTAAAATTTAGATTTCCTTGCTCTGTGCCAATGGTCATTGAGGGAGGGGGGCGTGCTTGGGGCATACAGTGGCTAGACAGACCATTAAATTGGTATTAAACACTTTTCCATATGAAGGAAGTGTCCTGCTGCCAAAAGCCAGGAGCTGAGGGATCAGTTTGCATGCAAGCGCTGCTGTGAGAGAGCTGGGTAAACTTGGAAAGATTAAGAGGTCACTGGGGTGAGGACCCAGGACGCTGAGCCTGTCTGGCTGCACTTCCTTGCAGACTCGGGGAACTTGGCACCAAGCAGCAACACGAAGGGCCTATATAAACACACAACCCAATGACGATTTTTTTCCATAGAATTAACTCAACCAGAAATATACTACAAAAATAGAACAAAGCTGGCTTCCATCAGTTTTCACGGCACCAACCCATAAAGGATTTCTTGTACCTTGTCCAAAGGAAAGTGGGGGAATGACAACTCGGGGCCAGCCTTCTCAGCAAGGGTTTCTTCAGCTGACCACCGGCTGACCTCTTTCCAGAGCTGCACTGCAACAAAGACCCTATTGAGTGAAACGTGGCCCATATGGGGCAGGAGGGTCTCCCAGACTGACTTCCTCCACTGAAATCCTCAAAGTGATTCATTTGTAAAACCTTCCTAATAAGTACCACGTGGATGCCTGGATACCCCTGAGATCGCTGTAAGAATTTCCTTGCGGTGCTCAGACCTTGACCTGTCTTAACTAACCCTAGCTGTAAAGCAGCCGCATCAGGCTTAAAAAACAACCTTGGGCTGTCTGCAATGAAGAATGTTCTAAACATTTGGAAGTCTTTTAAACACTGGTCCCAACCTCCATCACATTTCCCGGTTCTGGAAAGTGCATTATGCTTAGTGTGAAAATGTAGCTTTGGAATCAGTCTTGGACCAGCCCATTGATTATTGGATGGAGCCTTGAAGCAGTTTATATAAACTCTTCTGGCCTCTTTGTATATTAAAGAAAGAGAATAAAACCTGTGTGTTAAGAGAATTAAATGATTCAGAAGTCTAGCGTCTGGCACATGAGTCTTTCTCTCTTCCTACACAGAAGCTGACCTGCGTTTAACTTGAATGCCCACGTGTGTCTGATAAGACTAGAAAAATGGTAGGGTCACCATTTGAAGATCATAAATTGTGGTGTGAGACTGTGGCCAAAATTTCCATGCAGAATCAAGTTCTGAGAGCTACAAAAAACAAGCTATATGGTTGACCTCAAACTGTCTTTGTTTTAAGTGCTTGAAGCATCCAGGCTGGTTGAGAAGAGAGGTAAACTCAGAAAAATTTAAAATGCCAGAGTGAAACTATGATGAGGTAACACAGGGAAGTGCTTGGAGAGAGACGGAGAGTCATAAAATGAATGACTTCCCTTCCAAGCCTAGTGTTCACATTGAACTCTACCAGAACCTGTTGTCTTCCCACAAAAGACTGAATGGTTTTATGGCCACATAAAATCCTGGCTGCCACCAGAGCCCAACACAGAGAGAGACAAAGTGTGAGTTAAAAAGCGTGCAGCCCAAAGCCCAGGCATGCTGAGGTAGGGAAGCCCTGTCTATGTTAAACAGGGTCCCTCATTTACCATAAGCTGTACACATGGCAAATCCCAGGGCTTACAAAGACCAGTCAAACATCTGGCTACAGCCTGAGGTGCTGGGAGATAAACAGTTTGTAAAGCCTTTGGACATTAGCAGAATAAATTTGAGGCTAATGACAAGAAACAGAGTCATTTTTTTTTTCTTTGTTTGTTTTGAAACACTGGCAGGTGATGAGATGATTCCAACAGCAATAGCAAAATGAACAGTTGAGAAACAAAGAAAACATTTGGGGAAGTCAGAAGGATTTAAGAAGAGCCAAACTCAGTATGGGCAGGAACAAAGATCTCTCTCAGCCACATCTGGATCAGAATTTTGTGAGTTCCCTGGGAGAATGCTTTAGGAGTACATAGGGAAGTGAATTTGATGGCATTTGCGGTTGGTTGTAAATGTGTACTGTAATTAGCTCTTCAGACAAACTGTCTCTACAGTTCTATCCTCAGTGACAGAGCTGTTCTTCTCACTGAAGCCCCAAGCACTTCATGACTGGTTCAAGATCATGTCAGTGTGAGTAAGAAAGCTTGGAGAATCCTTGTGCTGGGAGCTGGAGGCATAACAGCAGACATCTCAAACTTGCACCACAGGGATATGATTGACCCAATCCACAAAGGCCCAGGATATCCCCAACAAACAGGATTCCCCTGAGTGTATTGCTTTAGGAGTGCATTTCTATTTGTTAAACATTATTTCAGACATATTTCAATGCATACATATAGACACATTAAAAATAATTGACAGTGGGTGCTGGGGAGATAGTTCAGTGGTTAAAAGCATTGGTTAAACAAGCCTGATTACTGCAGTTTGGGTCCCTAGCACACACAAAAAGCCAGATGCATCTATAATTCTAACGCTTGTATCCAGCAATGGGAGGAGACTCCTGAAGCTCGTCTGGCCTTTGTGGTAGCAAGAAAAAAAAAAAAAAGTAAATGTTGTGGTTTGAATGTATGGCCCCCATAGACTCAGGTGTTTTATTGAAGCTTATAACTTGGCTTTCTAGCTGCCTGGCTGGAGGAGGTGTCACTGGGGACAAATCCTGGGGTCCAGCCCAAAAGTTCATTTGGAGCCAGATCTAAATTCCAGCCCAAAGGTATGCAGAGAGGCCTGAGCTCTGGTGGACATTTGTGCTTGCTGCTTTTTGGTGTTTTGCTGGCTGGTGGTGGTTTTTCTCTCAGCTTGATTGTATGGAAGCAGCTTCTTCTGCCATTGATGGAACTTCCCTCTGGATCTGTGAGCTCAAAATAAATCCCTTCCTCTCCTAAACTGAATCTGGATTGCATGTTCATCCCAGCATCATGGAACTGTCTACAAGACTAAACAAACAAACAAAAAGAGTCTTAAACAAGAGGAAAAGAGAAGGTCGACATCCTGAGGTTTTCCTTTGATTCCCCCACATGCACACCCTATCACGTGTCCATGTGTGCACATGAGACAATCGGCAATGAGATACAAGAGAAGGTACTGGGAAGTGAACAGGGTCGCATGCAGTATGTGGTTATATGAATGAAAGTGTGATGATAAAATCCATCATGTTTTATAAGAATCTACACAGAAAGATAAGTAAATACAATAAAATATTTCATGATTCTTCTCTAGTACTGGTACCACAAAATATGTTTTAGACTTCAAAAATAATAAAATAAATATGTAACTACAAGCATGAATAGAATAAAATAGAAATTGGCAATGTAACAAAATTGAGAAGAGATCAGAAGAGTGGAGGATCTGAGAGAATGCTAACAGTCGACATGTAGAATTGAAATGTGTGTTTTTGTTGTTGCTATTGTTGTTGTTTGTTTTGTTTTTCAAGGTAGGGTCTCACTCTGGCCCAGGCTGACCTGAAACTTACTATGTAGGCTCAGGGTGGTCTTGAACTCACGGCGATCCTCCTACCTCTGCCTCCCGAGTGCTGGGATTAAAGGCGTGCGCCACCAAGCCCTGCTAGAAATGTGTGTTTTTAAAAGAATGGCTCCAACCACTGTTCTGGGGCTGAGGGTGAGATTAAAGGACCTTGCCCAGCAAGTCCTCACTATTCTATGAACTAGAATCTTCTGTTTCTTGGGTAGATGACATGCTTATGGCTGCAGATTGACCATCCCTTTCCTCTGCTTGTTCCAGGTTGAATACTCTTGGTGATTTGGGTTGTTTTTCTAAAAAATTCATTTCGTTCTGTTTTATGAGAATTGTATCCTTTGCCTAAATTTATTCCATCACCTTAATTCGGAACTCGCCTGTTCCTGTTTCTAGTAACATGTTGTGTATGTGACAGCACTGTCAGTTGCATGTATAGAGGTAACCTCCCATCTTACCTCTCTCCACAATGTTACTCAAGAAAGCGCTGAGACTTGGTGTAATCTGTGTTCTCTAAAGCCTGGTGTCCTTGAAGGAGGCTACCCTGGCTGGGAAGTTTGCAACTATAAAGTGGGCGGTTGAAGGTAAGCCATCAGGGAAAACTATGATAAATCTGTCTGACTATGCTGGGAAGTGGTATCTCGGCTCAGTGCCCTTTCTCCTTCTTGTGTTTTAGGATGTGTTGGCTCAGCTGTAGAGTCTATCTTAAAGGTAGGAGGTAAGGGACTGTGCTAAGTCATCCAGCAGAAAGCATGAATCTGGACTGCATGCCTCCAGACTTGTTTAATTGTTCTAATGAAGTATTAAACCACTCTATTAGAGCCATTGCAATTAGTGTGGTTTGGTTCTGTGATTCAAAATCTAGCACATAACCCATTATGTTACCACCCATATGTGGGGGGTGGTAATACCGCTAATTCCAAACTTAAATCAACTTTCTAAGCATTAGTTGTTATAAGGTTACATATAACTTGAAAGAAGTTCAAGAAAGTTTGGGGGGGTGATAGACTTGTATATGCTTGTTGTCATATGGGTGTATACAGGTGTCAAAATCCATTAAAGTGAATATTTAAGATCCAAGCATTTTATTGTATATTAATTATATTTCAATCACATAAAATTATGAGATTCTAGAAACTCAAAGAGGAAAGTAGATGCTATAAAGGGAAACGAACAAAAAATCTCTATGGTAAGAAAACATAAGAATTTCAAATACAATTGATATGCATGTAGTCTTTAATTCTTATAAACGACTAAAAAACATAGTCTAAAAATTCCCCTGAAATATGTATACAATCAATTACATGTCAAGTCAACAGGAAATCTTCAATGATGAGAATTGTGCAGGCCACATTCAGTGATCATAGTATGACAAAGAAATATATCTAGTGGTAGATATAGTTAATGAAAAAAGCACATGGAATAACTGCTATACAAGGAAACTGCATGAAAATTTCAATGTAAAGCTCAATAAAGCTTTCTTGGGTCAAAAAATATAATAATCGGAAACAAAAACAAGTCGAACTTTAGATATCAATGGGAATGTTATGCATCATAGTTTTAGCTTAACAGTAAAAGCCAAGTTACACAAAGGATGAAAAATCATAGCTCAGATTTCTTAGTAGTAAGTGGTTAAAAACAATAATAATTTATTTTAAAAGTTTTAACTAAAAGTTATAAGAAAAGACAACATAAACTACGAAAAGAAGGAATTTTCATTAAACCTCTAATAAAGAAAAATGGAAAAGTTGATTAAAATACTGAACTTTTATGTCACGCCAGGGACTGTATAACATTTATGATAGGCAAGTGCACATTTTTTATTCAGGAATTTGACAAAATCATCAAAATTTAAACACCTTTTGGCTCCTAACTTGTTCCTTCAGCAGATAAATTTTTGTTGTTTTTAATTCCTTCTCATCTAAACAGGTGGCGAATTTTCCAGTTAGATAATGACTAGCTGAGTGTGGCGGCTCATATCTGTGATCATATCTGTAATCTATAATGGGAGGCTGAAGCAGGAGTATTGACAAGAATTTGAGGACAGCCTGGCCTCCAAAGTGAGACCCTGTTGCCAAAGAACAAACAGAATATGGCTGTGTGTTTCTAGTGGAGACGTGCAGTCACCAGATATGCTCAGAGAAACAATTACACTTCCTGACACTTCTGAGTCCAGGCAACGAAGCTCCCCTGTCTAAGAGCTACTCTGTTCTCATGATGGGTACAACTAGTCAGGATTCCATTGCTAATGCTTTGCCCACTCTATGCCATGGTCCAACCAGGCAAAGATGAAGAGCTTGATTTTGGCATCAAAGTGTTGTCTGTAAAGAAGCAAACCACCAGCAAAGCAGACAGACATCTACAAAGCGAGAGAAAATCTTTGCCAGTTGCACTTCAGGAAGGGGTTAATATCAAGAATTTGTAAACAACTGCAAAAATTAAACATCAGAACACCACCAGCCAGTCATGAAATGGGATCATGAAATAGACAGTTCACAAAAGAAGAGACACAAATGGCCAATAAATATTTTAAAAAGTTTTCAACAACCCTAGCCATCAGAGAAATGCAGACTAAAACCACTTTGAAATATTGTTCTTACTCCAGCTAGAATGGCTGTTATGAAGAAAACTGACAGCAAATGCTGGTGAGGGTATGGGGAAAGAGGAATCCTTATTCACTGTTGGTGAGTGTGAACTGATTTAGCTGTAAGAGAAATCAGTGTGGAGGTCTCTCAAAAAGCTGAAAATGGAATTACTCTATGACTGAGCTGTACCATGCCGAGGCATGTACCCAAAGAGCCCATACCTTACTATAGAAACACTTGCACATCCGTGTTTATTGCTGCTCTATTCACAATAGCTAGGAAATGGAACCAGCCTAGATGGCCATCAACAGATGATTGGATAACGAAAGTGTGGCACATATGAACAATGGAATTTTATTTAGCTGTCAAAAAAAGTAAAATTATGAAATTTGTAGGAAAATGGAAGGATTTGGAAAGAACTTTGTTAAGCCAGGCTACCTAAACTCAGAAAGCCCACAACGTGCATATTTTTGGTTGTATATGGATCCTACCTTATAATATATTTATATATATGTACCCCTTTATAAAGGGGTACAAGCAGTAAAACAAAAAGCAAGAAAGGTGGAAAACAGAGGGTAAGAAGAAATGAAGTATAGGGATGGGGAAAAGTCAAAAGGACACATGTGACACGTACAGAGAAAGGAGAGGAAAGATATAATACAAGGGGGAAAGTGGACGTGAGGGAGAGATGGCTTAGTGGTTAAGGCACATGCCTATGAAACCTAAGGACCCCGGTTTGATTCTCCAGGTCCCACATAAGCCAGAGAGATGCACGTGGTGGTGCGTGCGTCTGGAGTTCGTTTGCAGTAGCTGGAGGCCCTGGTGTGCCCATTCTCACTCTTTCTCTCTCCCTTTCTCTATCCCTCTTTCTGTTTCAAATAAATAAATAAATAAATAAATAAATAAATAAATAAATAAATAAATAAAAATTGCATTTGAAAATGCCACAATGACACCTAAAATTTTGCATGCAAATCAAAATACAAAATTTAAAAGAAAAGAAAAGATGTGTGAACTCTCATGGCCTTGCTCTTTACCATGCCCGGGTTGCTTACAGACCACTGTTCCATGTAAGAGAGAAGGACCCAGTCTGACATGGGCAGCTCCTCAAGGTTGTCACTCAGGAGGGAGGATTCTCTTGGGCCTATTTCCTCTGTAATCCATCAAGGTGAATAAAGGTCTAACAAAGAGTGTCAATTAAACTGAATATTAAACAGTATTTTTGGCAACAGATGTCAGTAGGAAATATGAGGTTATGAGATTAATTAGTAAAAATTCATCTCTTTGCTAAGGGTGTGTAATGCTCACAGAACTCTGTGAAAATATTTCTATATTCACTATGAAACCTGCCTTTCCCCTCTTCTTTCCCTTAATACGCTTCATAAAAAATTACCTTGAGGGGGCTGGAGAGAGGGCTTAGTGGTTAAGGTGCATGCCTGTGAAGCCTAAGGACCCCGGTTTGATTCTCCAGTTCCCACGTAAGCTAGATGCACATGGTGGCGCATGTGTCTGGAGTTCGTTTGCAGTGGCTAGAGGCCCTGGTGCACCCATTCTCACACACTCTCTCTCCCTGACTCTGTCTCTAATAATTAAATAAATAAATAAAATTTTAAAAATTTACCTTGATTATGAATCACTCTTCAGTTTGTTCCCCTTAAATGGTCCAGCATCCTTCCACTTGATTCAGTCTTTAGAGAGCACTAACTTTTCCTGCATGTGCTTTTTCATGTGTTTTGGATCTGACACGTCCCCCAAAGGCTCGTGGATTAAATGTTTAGTCCCCAGCTTGGTGCTATGGTGAGGTGATGGCAACTTCAAGAGAGGGGCTCTAGTGGAAGCACTTTGAGCCACTGTGGATGCACTTCTGAATGGGATCATGGGCCTTGGTCTCTCCCTTGGTGTTTTTCACTTCCTAACTGGTTTTGCTCCATCATGCTCTTCCACTCCTTTGTGCTGACTCAATGCATGAGATGACAAATCATAGACTGAAAGCTCTGAAACCGTAAGCTGAAAGCAACCTCTTTTTCTTCATGCGCTTACCTCCTTAGAGATTCGTTGTAGAGGCAGAAAGTTTACTGGAGCAGTCCTTTACTGCCTAGCCTAAGTTAACTTCTTCCATCTCTGGTATCACACGTTCCAGGATGCCACACTTGAATCACTGCCTTCTTGGTACTTCAGCCCCACTGATCCTTCATTCCCAGTGACTTGGCCCATGGGGCTTCATTCCTTGCATTCTTCACCCCATCTTCACATCATTCTTGTGTGGGGCAACTATATAGTCTTGGCTAGGTAGCTCACCTCTTAGTATGCTTGCCATAGTAATGAGAATGTAGTTGCATCTCTGATACGTCCACATTAGGGACAGCCAGTCCCATGGCCTCTTTCTACACTCACCCATTTGAGCAGCTACATGGACTCCTTGAGAATGTTATGCAGCCATGCAGTCTGCTGTGTCATACCATACATCCACCCCGCCACTACTGCTCTACATGACTCTCAGCATGGCTCATCTACCTTGTCCAAGGTTTTGCTTTTCCCTTGATCAATGTCCTCTCTCCAGCCCTTGTAATTCCCCATCTCTCCAAACCCCTACCCCACCTCATCAATCCCAAGTGTAAGGGACTCACTGTTCCCTAAATTCATTTGCTGAAGCTCTAGCTTGAGTGAGAGACTCTATCTAGAGATGAGGCCTCTGAGTAGTTCTATAAGGCCTCTTTATAAGCACTGGCTATCTTATAAAATGAATGAACAGTAGAAGTTCGAACACAGAGAGGTCTTGCGATGACATAGAGAAAGGTGGGTAATATGAGCACAGAGAGCAAGGTGGCTCATAGGAACACAGAGAGACAAGATGGGTCATGTGAGGACATAGAACAAAAGATAGCTCATAAGAAGGCATAGAGAAAAGGTAGGTCAAGCATACAGATAGGGTGGGTCATGTCAGGACATGAAGATAGAGTGGGTTGTGTGAGGACATAGTGACAAGGTTGTGTGAGTAGGTCATGTGGGTCATAGAAACAGGGAGGGTCTTATTAGGGCATAGAGACAAGGTGGGTGTTGTAATTTGAATGTAAAATGTCTTAGATAGACACATATGTTAGAATACTTAATCCTCAGTTAGTGGCACTGTTTGAGAAGGTTACAGGACCTTTAGAAGGTGGAGCCTTGCTGGAGGAACTGTGTCACGGGGAGCAGGCCTTGAGACATTGTAGCCTAGCCCCACTTGATATGCTAACCATTTGCTACCCTCACCCCCCTGATGTGACAATGACCTAGCTGTTTGTTCCGGCCATGCTCTTCCCCTATCATAGATCCTATCCTTTGAAATTGTCGGCCCAAATAAATTCTCTCCTCCCAGAAGTTTTTTCTGACCAGGTATTGTTTTTTTTGGGGGGGAGGGGGTAGGTCCAAGGCAGGGTCTCACTCTAGAATGACCTGGCACTCTCTCTGTAATCCCAGGCTGGCCTTGAACTCACAGAGATCTTCCTACCTCTGCCTCCCAGGTGCTGAGATTACGGTGTGTGCCATCATGCCTGGCCTGACCATGTATTTTGTCCCAACAACAAGAAGGTAGCTGATAAGATAGGTCTTCTAAGGACAGAGACAAGGTGAGTCATGTAAGACATGGTGGGTCATGCGAGGACATACACAAGGTGGGTCTCTTACAGGAAAAGAGACAGGGTGGATGATATGAGTGTATAGAGCCAAGGTGGGTCTTGTAAAGGTATAGAGTAAAGTGGGTTATGTGAGGCCTTAGAGATAGGGTGGCTATGAGAGAGAGAGAGAGAGAGAAAGTGAGAGAAAGAGTGCCAAGAGAAACCAACCTAATTGAACTTGAATTTCTATCCTCCATAGGAAGATAAATTCTTGTAACTTAAGCCACTGACGTGTGTGGTATTATTTATGGAAGCCTGCACAAACTAATATACTCAGAGCAATGATTTTATCCTCACTTCACAGAAAAGATGGAGGCCTTTAAGCAGGAACCCATTCAACTTCTTTCCCTCCTGAGAAATTATTTGCGACCATGACATTCTTCAACCTCTTGCTCTCTGTTTGATAGGATGATTTTCTCTCCTTCTGTCTAAAACCAGATATGCTGGTGGTAGCATGGAGTAAAAATGAAAGGGTGTCAGGTCAGAAGCAGGGAGACCTTTTATATAGCTCCCATTCTATTTCTTCCAGGTTGATCCTGCAGAGCCCTGAGTAGGGTTACCATGAGTTGTACAAATGCTAGGACTTCATTTGTGTGAACTTGACTGTGTGTGTGCGCATGCGTGCGTGCGTGTGTGTGTGCGTGCGTGCGTGTGAGTGAAGTTTTGCATCCTAAGTGTCTCATTTTTCAGCCCAGGCTCAACCAGCTTCTGTGGCACTCTGCCATAGTATCCCAGCAACAGTCTGAGCTTCAGCCCTGTGACCTCAGAGGCCACAGCTTCCTGGTCCCCAGACATCTGAGAGACTGACTCCATATTTCTTACTATTCATATATCCCTTGGATCCCCTGAGCAAGGCCACTCTTTTTTGCACCTTGAAAAGAATCATATGCCTAAAATCCTAAGTGTCTCTCTTTCCCCACAAACTCCTGAAATCTTTGCAGTCTTCAATTCTAAACATGGCTGAAATGCCTTATCAGTGAATTCTGATAGGACCCCTCTCTGTATTTTTGCTTCCTTGTACCTGTGAGGGTGGGCTCTGTCTTTTATCATATCATACAGTAATTCTAGAAACATATTTCTCCACAGTAAACACAGCAAAGTCAATGTCTTGTTGGTCTTTGAATGCCCGCTGTCCAGGGCAGGATTTGGTACATGCGTGATTCTCCACCAACATTCAGTGTATGATCTACCTGAGACCTACTCTCTCTTTAGCTCCAGTGTAATGAAGTTGATGGTATTGGTTTTGTTTTTGTTTTTTAGAGACAGAGCAAGAGCCAGAGAGAGAGAGAAAGAAAAGAATTGGCACACCAGGGCCTCAGCCACTACAATCGAACTCCAGACATTTGTGCCACCTAGTGCACATGTGCAACCTTGAGCTTGCCTCACCTTTGTGCATCTGGGTCACGTGGGACCTGGAGATTAAACATGGCTCCTTAGGCTTCACAGGCAAGCTCCTTAACTGCTAAGCCATCTCTCCAGACCTGTTTGTTGGTTTTGACATTCACTCTTACTCTGACATAAAGAAGGGCATGCCCTCACTGAGTAGTTGTTGAATAGTTGGGTTATTCATCTCATTCCATATCAAGTATCTGTGACTTTTCCATTAGCAGGATAAGATTTTCTCAGTTGGAAGTCCTCCTTTCCTTGGTTAATTAAAGTCACAGCAGCTTTGCTGGATGCTGAAGTCCTCCCTGTCTGCAAAAGGGTTGGTTATAAATCTCACAGATGAAGAAGGTCTTCCGTTTCAACGAAGGTGTTCCCCTGTGACTCTTCACCTAGGCTATCCCAGTTCTGAAGCTTATTGTTTTACAAACATATGGTTTTATCAGAACCCTTAGACATGTATGTTTGATAACATCTTTAGTTGCATATGCAGTCCCAATGAACACTTAATCTCACTCCACTCTTTATAATGATGTTCATCCCAGGAATATTTCTAGGTTTCTTTTTTTTTTTTTTTTTTTTTTTTTTTTTTTTTGAGGTAGGGTCTCACTCTAGCCCAGGCTGACCTGGAATTCACTCCGTATTCTCAGGGTGGCCTCGAACTCATGGCAATCCTCCTACCTCTGCCTCCCGAGTGCTGGGATTAAAGGTGTGCGCCACCACGCCTGGCTAGGTTTCATATTTTTTAAACTCCACTTTAGAAATGAAGTCCTATGTCCCATCTGTCTCTTTAGTTTTCCATTCAGAGAAGCATTTGTTTTCAAGCCTACTTGGGATTGTTGGCCTCTTTCTCACCATCCTAATTGCTCTAATTTTACCTTTGTCTAATGCTTCATATTTTTCTGGACTATTAGACATTGGTCAAGTTCAGATGATTCAATTGTTTTCACTCCTGCTTTGTTGACACCAAATATTTCCTCAGTTCATTCCTTGAAAGCTGTGCATGAATATGTTGGAGACAAACAGCTGGGTTGTCTACTAGGCCACTGCACTTAGCACCTAGTGCCTGTGCATACATTTACACTGAAACTCTGTTAACAATATCGGATTCAAGAAAACGGTGGATGGGCCAGAAAGTCTCAAAGCAGCCATGCCACCAAGAGATGACTAACTCTGCCCCTTGAGTCCATTCTGAAGTGTTCACCTTGCTTTCCCTCCCTCGGTCCAGGCCCAGGCTTGGTCTCCAGTGTCCAGCCCCTCCCATCCCCACCGCTGTCGGTGCCTGTGTGCCTGAGCACATCTGCCTTGTTCGGGTCCTCAAATGTCTGCACTCAGCTTTGCTCCTACTTGATGACTTATTTTCCTCATCCACACCTAAGCCTTGAGCAACATTTCCAGCCTGCTCTGTTCCTTTGGGATCTTCCCTCTCCCCACCCCATCCCCATACTAATGGACAGGCTGTATCCTCCCTCTCCTGTCTCCAGCTGACCAGCTGGTTCCCATCTTATTTGAGCCTCAGAGAAGCAATACCTGGATGCGCCTTAGGATCAAATCAGTAGCTTTTGAAAATAAAGGGAGTAATAGATAGAAAGGCAATGGTAGGTCAGAATGGATGGATAGATGCATAGGCAAAGGTTAGATAGATAAGATAGATGATTGGCATATAGAGAATCCCATAGACAGAAAAAGTATATATATGGATAGGTGATAGAGTGATAGGCAATAGAAAAATAATAATTTTACTAAGTTTATCTCTTCAGTTCAATATCAGGCTTTTATAGCATTATAGTTTGATTCTTAAATTAATGATATTGCTTCAATTTTTAGGATTGTCTTGAAATAACGTTTCAAGTGAAGTATGTGATTTGTTTTGTGAACCCTGATATATATTTAGAATAGCTTTCCACTTTCATCTGGATAAACATCTGAATGACCTTGTATGGACATGAAATGTTACAAACGTTTCTTACTCTACCAGGTCATCTGTAATTGGCCTATTTTCTTTTTAAAATTATCATACCCTAAAGTGGTAGTGGGTAACCTGACTTATGTTTAATTTTATTTCTTTCCACTTGCTTCTTGTAATTTGACCTTCTACTTTGAAATAATTTCATAGTCAAAAACTTGTGTCACACATGAACCTAAGAGAGGCCTGCTTTCAATCAAATTGTATAAAATATGAACATTATTTCTTTTTCTTTCCAAAAGCTTACTGTATCTTCATTTATGTTCCTGTTTTTATTCCTAAAGTTGCGAATTGTGTACTTTTCATTTCAAGCCACAGTTTTCACTATTTATTATTCTTCTCATAAAAGCAATTATCAATGTTATATTTGTATTTCCTGTTAATAATTCTTTTTTTTAAAAAATTACTTATTTATTTGCAAGCAGCGAGAGAAAATGGGTGCACAAGGGTCTCTAGCCACTGTAAACAAACTCCAGACATATGTGACACTTTGTGCATCTGGCTTTACATGGGTACTGGGGAATCGAACCCAGGTTGTTAGGCTTTGCAGGCAAGCACCTTAACCACTGAGCCATTTCTCCAGCTCCGCAATTCTCTCTTTATATTATTTATTTCCTGTCTTCTGCTTTCACTGGGTGTTACTCTGTTATTTTTCCTTCTATTTTCTAATGAATTCATATTCAATTTCTTTAGACTGAAAAAATATTTTCATCTATTATATGTTTGTGTGTTTCCTTTCTCCCTCCTGCCCTAGTCTCTCATTTGGCATTAACCTTTTAGCTGCCGGTAAATGCATTCATATGTTCATTTGCAGAAACTTCTTGTCATAGCTTCCCTTTTTAACTGAGTCCTCTGAAGTCTGAGAGTGAAAAGTTTTTTTTCTACTTTGTTTACTTAATTATTGCCTATATTTTCTGTGTTTTCCACTGCCTGCAACAAATATTTTAAAGTTGCACATTTACGTTTGTGACCACCCCTTGTGAGTTCTTATATGGCTGTAATATCTTTTTCCTACTGTTAGAAAGAAACATCATGGACATGTTGAAATGTCACAGTCTCTCCTATCCCCTCCAGGACACCTGTCATTAGCCTGTTTTCTTCTTAAAATTATCCCGACATCAGAGAAGTGGCAAGCAATCTGACTTATGTGACTATGTAGGAGACAATTTCTTTTATTTCTGCCTACATGCTTGAGTTTTGATTTCTCTGTGTATTATGGTCTGCTATTTTCTTGAGTTGAATTCTCACCCATTCTTTTTAGTTTGGAAGAAAATGCTTTGTCTCATATATTTCTATGTTCCTCTTCTTCCATCTCTCCTGGCATCTAGTCATGGTCTTTTGTGCATGTCTGTTTACCTTCTCATTTCAGCCGGCTATGATTAGGTCTCAGAGATTCTATGTCTGTTTAAATTCCTTACACGTGCCCAGTTTCAGGAATTCCTCTGCGGTACATTTTCAGAACGGCCTCTTCCTCTCCATCGTATACCAGATGCTGTTCTTCCTTCTGATGTTTCCTCGGCACCCTTGAGGATTTCAACCCCCCTCCTTCACCCACAGACGGTAAGGTGGTATTGTTTCCAGACTTGAACTCAAGATTGATTCACAGATGGTGTTTGTGGGTTTCCATTTGTCCCTCATCCACCCCTTGGACACAGGACTATTTCCAGCTTACAGCTGTTCTGACTCCAGATCTCGAGGATACCCTTCAAGGTTGTATTGCCGGAGTTTGGAGGTGGGTGCTTGGAAGCCTTTGCGGTCATAAAAGGCCAGGGTTCCTAATAGGAACAGCTGATGACAGGTCCCACTGGCAGGTTTCTCCAAAAGCACTTTATTTGAAGGAACCAGTCTTCCCAGCATACCCAGAGCTGTGATGTTGGAGACAAAGACAGTAAGTAGTTACGTACAAGAGTGTTCTGCTTCCCTCACTCTAGTGAAAAAAGTTTCTTTTCTGTTACTTGTTAATATGACCTTTGGTTTTAGATAAAGTAAAATGGGTATTTCTGTCTTTTTTTTTTTTAGGAAAGAGAGAGACAGAGAATTGGTGCATCAGGGGCTCTACTACTGTGATCAAAGTCCAGACGCTTGTGCCACCTAGTGGGTATGTGCAACCTTGCATTTGCCTCACCTCTGCATCTGGCTTATGTGGGATCTGGAGAGTCAAACATGGATCCTTAGGCTTCACAGGCAAGCGCCTTAACCAATAAGCCATCTTTCCAGCATTTTTTCTGTCTTTTTAGAATATGTTTTCTTTTTTAAGATACAAAAGTAAATCTTTTTATATTTTATTGTCATGTATGACAGAGAGAGAGACAGGCAGATAGAGAAAGAATGGCATGCCAGGGCTTCTAGCCAATTCAAACAACTCCAGATGCATGTATTACCTTGTGCATCTGGCCAGCGTGTCTACTGGGGAATCAAACCTGAGTCCTTAGACTTCACAGGCAAGTGCCTTAACTGCTGAGCTATCTCTCCAGTCCAAAAGTAAATCTTATTATGAAAGAAAAATCAAGAAATTACTCAGTTTAATTCCGCTTGTCTTATTGTTGGTGTTAAATTTCCCTAATATCACCTGGAAGCACTCAGGGCTAAGCCAGGTATGGCTATTCTAAGCTCATTCTGAATCCTGGATCCTTGGGTGTCCTCCTCTTCTCTGCGTGGGGTACTCTTTTTCTGGATTCCTATTTAACAAAATTTACTGGATCTTTCACCTTATTTATTTTCTGAATATTTTCCTCTGATTATCATCATCTCTTCCTCTCTTCCCTGGCGTTTTTAGAGAAATTAATCTCATTGGTTTCTTTAAAAAAATATTTTATTCATTTTACTTATTGAGAGTGAGAGAGAGAAATAGAGAGAGAGGCAGATAGAAAGAGGGAGAGAATAGGCATGCCAGGGCCTCCAGCCACTAAAAAAAAACTCCAGACACATGTGCCACCTTTTGCATCTGGCTTATACAGGTCCTGGGAAATTGAACCTGAGTCTTTAGGTTTTGGAGGCAAGTGCCTTAACCATGAAATCATCTCTCCAGCCATGATTTATGTTTTGAATTTTACAGACTAACAGGCTGTAGTTAATATTGGTGTAGCAGTTTCCTTCTCATTGCTGGAACAAAACACCCAGCCAGAAGCAACTTATGGGAGGAATGGTTTATTTTAGCTTATAAATTCAAGGGGAAGTTTCATCATGGCAAGGAAAGCATGGCACAACAAATCTGCAGGGTGTCACATTAGCTAAAAGAAAGTAGTCAAAGCACCTCCCCCAGAAATGTACTTCCTCCAGCAAGCTCCAACTCCCAAAAGGCCCAAAACTTTCCTAAATTGCCACCAGCTGAAGACCAAATACTCAAAACACATGAGCCTATGGGGGAGACCTTTCATTCAAACCACCACAATTGGTTATGGCAAATATGAGAACATTTTCCTCTTATTCACATTATCCTGGAACTTCTAGTATACCTGTTAATCATGCTAGTATACCTGTTAATCATGAGTCAAAACTCCAACCTCAGGCACAGGAAGAAGCACCTGACAGTTACGCTGATAGATCCCAGGGGACATGAGACATTTTGTGATAGAGGTATACGACCTTTGTTCTCCCTGGTTTGGAGGAAGCACTTCTTTTCCTTTAGGATTATGAACTTTAGTTTATACAAGCCCAGGACTTCTGGTGAATATCTTTCCAGGTACTTTGAATGTCTGGGAACAGTAAGGAAGATCAACTCAAGTAAAAGAAAAGCATACATAAGTGAGGTTACACAATCAATATAGGTGATGTCATCATCTGAGTTCCAGAACCAAGCCAAGCTTTAAAGCTAAATATATAACAGAAATACCTAATTACGTGAGCTAGTGAATTCTTCAGGTTTCTCTCTTCATCCCATGCAGTGAAGACATCGGATTGTCGCATCCAACATGCCATTTCTGCTTGTTGTACCCCCCTCTCGTGACGTGATATGCCTTGGTTTCTAATGTGGACACAAGACTGATCCCATGTTCTTCTATTTCTGTGACTCTTGTGGATTTTAAAGCAAGGTTCATAAGGGACATCAAAGATTTTTCAGCATTTCCTTTTAGCTTATTATCTTCAAAAACATTTTCCCTGCCGGATGCAGTGGCACACAGCTTTAATCTTAGCAATTAGAAGGCTGAGGTGGAAGAATCACCCCTAGTTCAAGGCCAACCTGGGCTAGAGTGAGGTCCTGCTTCAAAAGGTACGTATATTTTTTCCCTGAGATATTCAATCTTATGTTTCTGTATGATTGAACCCCTTTAATTTCTGTTCATGGTTTTGTGTGTGACTGTCAGTGTTGGTCCCATAAACATAGTGACCAGTCTACATCAGGGTTACTATGGCCCTCCAGGTTGTGCACATGAATTCTTGTTTTGATCTTTGAGACATGGGTGAGAGAAGTGGTGAGAAGAGGTCAAGTATATGTAAGTTTATAAAATAAAACATATAATGACTGATAGGTTAAAAATAGGTACTATATTCTGACCATTTGGGAACCTCCAGCTGGGGGTAAGTTCTTCCTTCAGCCCAGGCCCAGGAGGGAGGGCCCCCTAGCCTTTACTCTCCACATAGGCTCCTTTAACACCTCCAGCTCCCCACATGGCAGGAGCTCCTGGAACTTTCTTTTCTCTCTTTTCTTTCCACAGCTTTTCCAGGCCCTCCAAGTGGGATCTCTGGCCACGTGGGTGCCTTTCCTTGACTCTGTATTTCCTTAAATAAATATAATAATTTAATAATTATCAAAAAAGTTACTATCTATGGAATCACAGAGATTGATTTGATTATTTTGTCAAACTTTTATTTTAATGTGTTCAACATAACATGGCAACCCAAAGTTACCTGAGGCATTGCTCTTCTGTCTCAAGCTTCAAGCACTCTCTGGCCTTGTTTAGTATGTTTTTTACACAAAATTGAACACTATCCATATTTTATAGCATTTGGAACCATATATTATATATACTATATATATAGTATATATATGTGTATGTATGTATATATATATTTCTTACATCTGTTCAGAAGCTATTTTGACAGTCACTTCTGGCTGCCAGTGTTGGTAAGCAACCTACTGCGTATTCCTAACTCAGGCACATGCAGTTATAAGTGTAACTAATTGATCCCATTTCTACGAGTCCTTTCTTAATCACACTGCAGTTTGATTAAACTCTTTACTTTTAATTTGCACATTATTTCTTTTACTAGAATTGAGTAAATGTATATATGTTTGTTTATTATTAATTTCAAAGACGATAACAAGAGGAGCAAGAGAGGAGGGAGAAAAAGAATGGGAAGAAGAAATATTCCATCTATAGTTTTGAAAACAATAGCAGCTCAAAGGATAGCACAGATCACTGCCTCAAACCCAAAGTGGCAGGATCAGATTGCTTGTGAGCAGTTTTCCAACATTGTTAAATGTAACAACACAACTTACTTGGTAGATGCCTGTGAGTCATCTCTCCTTCCCATTATCTAAGATTTGTATTCAAAAATAATTGAACTTCCAGCAGCTTAGATAAAATCATTTTTCTTCTCTATCTTTCTTTTCATTATTCTACTTTTGGAGACAATTATTTACATATTAGTCATTACTGCCTCATCACATAATATAACATAATTGGCAACCCATTGAAGACATGGGAATTTTCTCTTGTCTGCAAAGTTATAGTTCCCTATAATAAGAAACACATGTGTGGATTTTTTTTTAAAACTATGTCTAGACTTGGGATCTTTCCCAGGAGAGCTTCCAGGTGTTTATCTAAGCATAACAGACCAAATTACTACATTTTAGAGGCTGGGAACCAGGAATGGCATAACAAAAGTATAAATGCAAGTGGACAACCTCATAATTCTAAAATGAATTTGGAAATTGGAGAACCCTGAATGAAATTAATATGGTACAACGCTGCTTTTGAATTTAATGTGAATTTCTGTTTGCTAATCTTCAATTGATGCTATTGTTCGTAGTGCTCTTTTCTTCACATTTGCTCTTCTTGATTCTTGATAAATGAAAATTCTCCTTTCTAACTTGGTGCAAATATTCACAGCAGGCCTATGATCTCCAATCGCAAATCATTTAATATAAGGAATTTCACCAAGTCAATGTTAAACTCAGTCACAACACTCACTTGGATCCTGATTCAGAAAAAAAGAAAGAAAGAAAGAAAGAAAGAAAGAAAGAAAGAAAGAAAGGAAGGAAGGAAGGAAGGAAGGAAGGAAGGAAGGAAGGAAGGAAGGAAGGAGAAAGACCCAAGTGGAACTCATGATAATTCGTTATGAAAAACTGATTCATGACCTTCTCTTTTTTTTCCTTCTTGGGTGAATAAGCTACATTTTTCAAGATTTTCCAAAGGTGAGTTTACTGTGTGTTTTGGTTTGAATGTGAAATGCCTACCACCGACTCATGTGCTTGTGGCACTGTTCCAGGAGGCTGTGGAACCTTCAGGAAATAGCGACTAGTCAGAGGAAGTGGGCCTCTGTGGGCAGGCTTTAGGGGGTATAGTCCAGCCCCACTTCTGCCTTGTGCTCTCGGCTTTCTGATCCACCGGATGTCAGCACATCCTTCCTCAGACTCCCTCGGCTGAGCTTCTTCAGGTGCCACATCTTTGCAGCCATGAAGGACTGGTATCTCACACCATGAGCCCAAATGAACCTCTCCTGCCTTGAGCTGTTTCTGTCAGGTATTCTGTTACGACACTGTCGCATTCACCTGAAGCTTTCACCTGAGTTCTCTCTGCCACAGTGTCTGTGAGCTTCTGGGGACCTTGGAAGGAAGAAGAGGGAGAGAACCCTGTCCTTTTCTGCACGCTGTCACCTCAGTCACTGAATTCAGGACTCCAGCCTCTCAGCGCTCCAGGAAGTTTCATCATGTACCTTCAGAGTGATTTTGGTCACAATGTAAATGTCCCCTTGCCAGGGGCCGAAGTCCATCTGGATGGGGTCCTGCCTCCATGGCTGTTTTCAGATAACCCTGGTGCTTTCCTTCCTCCCTCGCCCCAGTTCTAGGAGGTTCATTGATCAGCACAACAGTATGAATTCATAGTCTTACCTCTTATGAGTGTTGATTCTCCTAAGATGTGTCATACTATGATTCTTCAGTGATCCAAATTACCTTGCATATAGCAGACATCTCACCAGCTTTGATGGTATCACTGTAATTGTGCCTAATCTGCTACAACTGACCAATGCATCATATGTCCTTGGAAGAGGCATGCAGCCAGAGAGTAGGAGATGAAGCCTGTAAAAATGCAGGTGTTTGCATCCCCATGAAGTTACTCAAAAACACTCCAAGTTCCTCAAGCAAAAGTGGATTCTTTTGGAGCTTCCTTCACATTGCGTCCGGAGATGCACAGTGTAGATTGTTATACTTTAGGATCCAAACCATGTTCTGTTTGATAGACTCCAGAAATTGAATTATCTGTTCTCTTCTATGCACAGGCAGCCTTGGAGTCTACCCTGTTAAATGTGAGACTTTTTCCAACCTTTCCTTAAAAGGATGTTTTTTTTTTTTCTTTATGGTTGTCTTTTACCAGCCCAGATGAGTGTGTGACCATGCTCAGCTAGCATGTAGAATTGGATGGTGTCATCGTAGAAAAAGGAAATTATCAGGATCGAGATGTGATGATTGCCAAGTCACAGCTAATGCGTAAATCCTTTCTCCAAAAGGATTTGATCAAGACTAATTCAGTTCAATACACATGCAACCTCACTTCCTCCTGGTGCATAGTAGTTTTCTTATGCTAACCTTTTCTGGTGCTTTTCTGGAGTTTTTCCAACGTGGTATTTTTATTACAGAATTAAAACTGTTTGAACTCAAAGTACCATCATCTCCAAAGCGTGTGTGTGTGTGTGTGTGTGTGTGTGTGTGTGTGTGTGTGTGTGTGTACAGGCACTCGTGCATTTTGATGGACAGAAAGCCACATTGTAAAATTATGTTTCATAAGGACATTGTCTGCCAAAAATATTTTTACTGGATTATGGAGAATCATGACCAATTATTAGAGACAAATTAGATAAAAACTTACTGACAGTTTCAAGGTCTCCCTTGACTAGGCAGCAAACACTGGAAATATTACTGCTTTTTTTTGAAATTTTGATATTTTCTTTATTGACAACTTCCACACTTATAGACAATAAATCATGATAATTTCCTCCCTTCCCCATTTTCCCCTTCACAAATCCACTCGCCATCATATTCCCTCCCTCTCTCTGTTAGTCTCTGTTTTATTTTGATGTCATCATCTTTTCCTCCTATTATGGGTCTTGTGAAGGTAGTAGGCACTGTGAGGTCGTATTTTCTTTTTTAAAATAATGGGTTCTTTCATTTTGTTGCTTATTGTAAACAATTTGGCCACTGCGAATGTATTAGTTTTTTAAAATAACCATAATTAAAACTTTCATAGCATATAGTATTTTCCTTTAATATGCTTCTTTTGTGAAAATCATCAGTGAACTTCTAACAGTCTATAATGTACACATTCATGTTATCACAACACTAATATATAACAAAAAACTACACATTTACCATAGATGAGTATTTCCCTTACTTTCTAAAGAGAGATACTCATATCTAATCACAATTACTTCAGAGCATGCAACCACAAAGTCCAGCCCTTCTACCACATCCGCCATTTCTGCCTGGAAATTGTGGAGCTGAAAATTCAGTCCTTCCCTTTGGTGACCTTGGGCTCTCTAGGCCAATAGTCACGTGATTCACCAAAGCCAACAGCTCCTCTGAGTCAAGGACTCTTCCTGAGAGTCTGAGAGTCTGCCCTACTTGAGAGTCCTTACTGAAAGCAATGTGCATATAAATGACAGATTCTACTGCCAAACCAGAGGCACTCATTGGGTAGTTTCTCCTCAAAACTGATACCAGGGTTGGGGAAATGGCTTAGCAGTTAAAGTGCTTGCCTACGAAGTCTAAGGACCTATGTTTGACTCTCCAGGTCCCCCATAAGCCAGGTGCACAAGGTGATACAAGTGTGTAAGGTTGCACATGCACCCGAGGCAGCACATATGTCTGGAGTTCAATTGCAGTGGCTGGAGGGCATAGTGTGCCAAGCCAATTCTCTCTCTCTCTCTCTCTCTCTCTCTCATAAAAATAAAAATTAAAATTAAAAAACAAACAACCACCTTGGGGCTAGAGAGATGGCTTAGTGGTTAAGCACTTGCTTGTGAAGTCTAAGGACCCCGGTTTGAGACCCTATTCCCTAATACCCATGTAAGCCAGATGCACAAGGTGACACTTGAATTTGGAGTTTGTTTGCAGTGGCTGGAGGCCCTGGTGAGCCCACTCCTCTCTCTCTCTCTCTCTCTGCCTCTTTCTTTCTCTGTCTGTCGCTCTCAAATAAATAAAAATAAACAAAAAAGCCAGGCGTGGTGGCTCACGCCTTTAATCCCAGCACTCGGGAGGCAGAGGTAGGAGGATTGCCATGAGTTCAAGGCCACCCTGAGACTACATAGCAAATTCCAGGTCAGCCTGAGCTAGAGTGACACCCTACCTCGAAAAAACCAAAAAAAAAAAAAAAAAAAAAAAAAAAATTAAAAACACAATACCAGCTATACTATTTGAAACAGATGTTTGATGCACTAATTGCTTCCAAAGGTGAAGGCTATCATAAATAACTCCTCATCCAGCATCTACGTGTCCCTATCAGTCACCTAGAGGCTTTGAAGAGCCCAAAGCATTTACTAGAAACCATCTACTTCCTGCCTGGGTGGGAGGAGACAGCAGATCACGAGGGACAAACATGAGCCTGGGGCTGGCATTGTGTATTCCTATCCAACAAGCCTGCAGGTTAACACTCTTCTTGCTCAACCTATGGCCCCTCTTAGTGCTTGGAAACAGTTGTGGCCTCAAACCCCCTGTGAAAAGAAAGCACTCGGAAGCTCTGCTGGAATCCGAGAAGCCTGATGCTCAGCGGTGAGCTCTCTTCCGGTCACAAAGACCCATGCTCATAGAGCCAGGACAGAGCCTCTTTTACAAAATGCACCAGAACCTGAGCCCAAGTTTCACTGCAATTTCCCCATCCATTCTCACAACATGGGGATATTTTCTAGTCTCTGAGTAGAAAATTATGCTATGGTCCATCAAATAGTCTTTAGGCCAGTAATTTGTAAATTTTGTTTGGTCACTGTTGCAGTCACGTTCACATTGCTGGCAGAAATCACCCAACCAAGAGAAGCTTGTGGGACAAGCGGTTTATTTTGTCTAACAGGCTCGAGGGGAAGCTCCAAGATGGCAGGGGAAAACGATGGCATGAGCAGAGGGTGGACATCACCCCCTCGCTAACATCAGGAGAGTGTGCCAAACACTGGCATGGAAAACTGGCTATAACACCCATAAGCCTGCCCCAAACAATACACTGCCTGTAGGAGATGTTAATTCCCAAATCTCCATCAGCTGCAAACCTAACATTCAGAACACCTAAGTGTTCTGAATCAAACCACCACAGCCACAAAAACTTATTAATGAGAAAGTATACACTGATAAAATGCATGCATTCACTTTTACTGTGTAACTGGTATTTCCTTGCTAATTGACAGAATTTTATATATTTAGGCTTATCATTTGTGGTGGTGTATTTTGATCTATATTTCTAAGAGTTTGAATAGCTTCAAAGTTGTTTAGATGACTTTTTCCCACATGTGAGATATGATTGAATTATCACTCTCAAACCCATGAGGTAATTGACAGCTCATTTGGGGAATAGGAGATCTATGTGCCAGTTCTGTGTTTTGCTTGTTTATTTCCTGTGCATATAGTCTGGTACAATTTTAAACCAAGATGGCCTTCCAAGCATTATTTAAAGCTACCTGTTCATGTTTTGAAGTTAGTTTAGTTAAAATGTAAAAGTATAACCCAAAGACCACCAAACCAGGTGCATAGGAATTATAGCACGTGCAGAGAGAGTGTGGCTAACACCCCTGGTTGCAATCCCCACACTTCCCTCAGGTCACCATTCTAATCAGATGAGCTCTATTGAGGAGGACAAGACACCAACCCCTTTAACATTAATACAGCACATCATTTCTTCTCTCATATCAGCAGACCACCGTTCTCTATTCTGAGCTTTCTGAAAGCCCCTGGTTTTGAAATGCCCTGACTCATTATCTGCTAGACTATCCTTCCAAGAAAGCCACAGGTATATTGAGAAAAATAGGGGACGGTCACAAGACAAAACAAAAAAGATGTGAAAAAATCACAGTTGTGTAAAATGTCCTCTCACTCATTAATATTCGGTTGGTTGCTTAAGAAGTGTGGCTTTCTGGACAAGAAGGCAATCTTGAGAGGAGGCATTTGTTTGGGAGATTTTAGGAAACTTCATAGTGAAGTGAACAGAGTGGGGGTTTCTACTGGGAGCGCACTGTGAGTTATGAAGAGTGAGATTGGAAGGGTTAGGAAGCCCCACATGGGAAGTCTCCCAGAGGAACCAGCTGTGTTTGTGAACATTCCATCTCCCTTACCCCATCCATTAATAATACAACACTGATATAGTTGTGATTTTTTTTTTTCCTGGATAAGTCTCTCCATTGCTCTGTTTCTATATCATCCAAGCTCCTGTCAACTCTAGTCTGTTCCTCTGCCATACCCTCCTAATTGCCCTTCTAACAGCCCACTCTGTGCCCCAAGTGGTGCTCTCACTTACCTTCCAGCCTTATCCTCACCATTCTGCCCCGCATTGTTTGAACTATGTCCATACTCATCTTCTGTTAGTTCTTTAGATGGCTATTTCTCTTCTAACACACGGAATTTGTCTGCTGCCTCTGTTTGGAACTGTCCTGTCTCCTTCCTCATCCTATCATTCTTCATATATCACCTCAATACCATTTCTTTGTGAAGTCTCCCTCAAGTTCTTAACTAAGTCAAATCCCCCATTATGGAATCACTGCACAATGGGTTTATGTTAAGTGTCACATTTTATTTGAAACTTTGTTGTGCCCCGAACTTGAAAACAGTAATGGGCTGGGGATTGTAGCTGAGTGGCAGAGCACTTGCCTAACATGTTCAAAGACCAATCAAGAGCGTGAGAAAGAAAGAGAAGGAGAGGAAAGGAGTGGAGGGAGAGGGGAGGGGAAGGGAGAGGAGAAGAGGAAAGAAAAGAAGGAAGGGAGGAAGTAAAGAAGGGAGGGAGGAAGTAAAGAAGGGAGGGAGGGAAAGGAATACAGTGGGATGAGGAGCCCATCCTGTATTTGTTTGCTATTTTATTTCCAGCTCGGACCACAACAGGAAGAGTGCAGTGGGCACTCAGTGTATCTCAGTTGTCAAGGGAAGTCTATTATGTCTAGTCAACAGAGGAGTGATATGATAAAAGAAGGTTGATATTTAAAATTTAAAAATATGTAAAAGCTTTGTGGTCTGAGATTTGTTCTCAGTCATTCAAGAAACTCTAACAGGAAGGGGATTATGTGATAGACTCTTGTCTAGCATGTACAAAGGACTAGTTTCAATTCCCAGTGTCCTGGGGTCCTGTGTGTGTTTGTGAGAATGAGAGAGAAAGAGAGAGAGAGAGAGAGAGAGAGAGAGAGGATGGGAAGAGGGAGAGGAAGGAAGTAATGACAATTTTATTTTAGAGTTGATAAGAAAAGTCAAAGCTGTTGTCAGAGGAAATTTCATGCTCTTAAATCTTTTATTAACAAATGAAAGTTATTAAAACACATCATATATCTACTTCAAGAAGTTTACAAAGGAAAAGTAAAATAAAGTTAAATCAAAACAGGAATGCTATAGGCATGTGGCAAAATGAATTTGAAAAGCTATTTGTAAATTTGCAATTTGGGGCAAGCAAGTTTGCCAATCTCCATGATGATTTCTTACTAAAATATAATGATTAAGATCTACACTAAAAAAAAATCTACATTAAAAGAAGAATTCTAAGGCTGGAGAGATGGCTTAGCAGTTAAGGCACTTGCCTGTGAAGCCTAAGGATCCATGTTCGACTCTCCAGATCCCATGAAGTCAGATGCACAGAGGTGAGGCAAGCATGAGGTGGCACATGCCCACTAGGTGGTGGAAGCATCTGAAGTTTGATGTCAGTTCCTCTCTCTTGCTCTCTCTAAAATAAAAAATAAATAATAAACAATAAAAGAAAAAGAAAGAAAGAAGAATTCTAGACAGTTCAACTACCAATGAAGCACAATGTTTCTTTCCTAAGAATCATCTACCCACTGAAAGCACAAATATTTTCACAGGAAATTCACTGCAAAGTGTTGGTTCCCACACCTGTGGAGGGTTTGGGTGCTGGGAGGATCTCGGGCTCCTCCAGTTATTGACGAGCCACACAGTCCATGCTGACCTTCCTTTGGAGGACAGGCTGTTGTCTCATTAACAGAACAGCTGCATGCTTTGAACACCAGTTCAAAACTCTTCCCCTAACTACAAGGACTGTACATTCTGACGTTCTGCCATTGCTTTTTATTTTTCTAAAAATGTTCTTAATTTTCTAGCAGTAGATATATTTTAATAAATGGTAATGAATCTTAAATCATTGTACACTGAGACACTAATGGCTGGCAATTTACAAGTTAAGGTGAGCCTGTGATTACTAAAGATTACCAAAATTAACATGCATGCACTGTTGAGGTACAAATGTGTTATGGTCATAGCCAAAGCCCTTGACAATCAGGTAACATTGAGCTGAGAGACAGACATGGGCACAAAGGGATAGCGACAGGAATTATCCCATGTGCTGTGTTACAAGATTACTTTCTCAGAGGTCAAAGGTTGGAAAATGATTTAGTACTTGTTATATTTTCATGTCAAGGGCTGCAGAGATGGCTTAGCTGTTAAAGCACTTGTCTGAAAAGCCAAATGACCCAGATTCAATTCCCCAGGACCCACGTAAAGCCAGATACACAAGGGTGCACATGCATCTGGAGTTCTTTTGCAGTGGCTGTAGGCTCTGGTGCACCCATTCTCTCCTCTCAGCCTATTTTTACCTCTCTCTCTCTCAAATAAATAAATAATATTTTAATTTCATGTCAAAACAACTATACATCATAATTTTTAGGAAAAAAAACTGATTTATTTTTAAAGGGTTTGCCAAAAGAATCACATTTGGTAAGAGATGCTTGACAATTCCTTTTGAATTCACAAGATAAGCCCGACACAAGACAGGGAAGTATGACTTACAATATATTCTCTCCAAGAACTCACTTAGCTGTATCTTGTTGAGTGTATCTGTGAATAGATTCCTTGCGATAAGATCATGTGAGATAAGGTTTGCTACAAAGAATGCAGCCCCACACTCTGAACTCAATCACAGTCACAGATCTTTCTGCTTTTCTCGGTGGCATGCTGGTAAATGCACATTAGCAAGCTTTCCAAACAGCACGCGTTCATATATAGGATCTGCCAGCGCCAATGATGTAGATCCTCCAAATGCGCTTGCCGTCGCTGAGAAGAGACGCACACAAGCCGCTCTCAGGAGGCGGTATGAGTCAGCTCTGGCGTACCAACAATTCCAGGTACACTTTCACATTCTTTAAACGTATGTTTCCATTGTTGCAAAGGAGACAGAATTACCATAAAACATGTTCTTGCTCAATAAGTTTAAAAATTACATAGCATCGCCTGTTTAATGATGGTGAAACAAAACATCTACCTAGCTATAAAAGTCAATGTATTGGTTTGAAAAGTTAACACGAAGTTCTTTTTAAAACATGTTATTTATTTATTCATTTCCAAAAGAAAGAGAGAATGGGCACACCAGGGCTTCTAGCCACTGCAAACGAACTCCAGACACATGTGCCACTTTGTGCAGCTGGCTTTACGTGGGTAATGGGGAATTGAGTCCAGGTTGTTAGGCTTTGCAGGCAACTGCTGAGCCATCTCTCCAGCCCAACATGAAATTCCTAAACACAGGAGAGCAACCATAAGCTAATAGGTCATCAGATCTTTAAGTGAATAATATGAATATATTTAAGTAAAATTATACATATTCGTGTGTGTGTGTGTGTGTGTGTGCGTGCACACACGTGCATGCCTATGGAGGCCAGAAGTGGACACTGGGTCTCTTCCTT
Source organism: Orientallactaga sibirica (assembly GCA_036365145.1). NCBI lineage: Eukaryota > Metazoa > Chordata > Mammalia > Rodentia > Dipodidae > Orientallactaga > Orientallactaga sibirica. The sequence goes on along the minus strand of JAEOAD010000031.1, from coordinate 1,911,138 downwards.
AGTCATTATTCACCTTGTATTTTGAGATAGGATCTTTCAGTCAATCCTCACTGATTTGGTTAGACTAGCTTTCAAGCCAGAAAGCCCTAGGGATTCTGTCACGTCTGGCTTTTACATGGACATTGGAGACCCAAACTCAGGTACACATATATGTGTAGCAAGCACTTTACCAAATGGGCTCTACCCCTAACCCCTCATTTCTATAATTTTAATGCAAGTAAAGATACTAGAATCTTGATTGTACTGTTGAAAAATTATAGAACATATGACTTATTGAATTTGAACATGAATGTGTGTGTCTATGTGTGTGTGTGTGTGTAAGATCTTGAGATAAGATCAAAGTTTTGCATACAGATCTTTCAAACATTAAAGTACATTATATTGATTTTTTTTTCCTTTAAGATCCTGTATCTGGCTTTTGGTTTCATGCTTATTCACTGCTATAATTGTTTCCCATATTATTATTATTTTTTTTTGCAGAAATGGAGGAGAACAACTCCTTAGTACCAGTATGAATTCTTACACTTGCACTGATATTCAGAATAACAACAAAATAGAAGTACAAGCTTGCCTGCATGTTCTCTAATTGAGAAAGAAAATTACTGGTAAAAATATGTATTGCTTTCTGAATCCATTTCAGTGAATAAATGAGAAGTAGATTTTTGAGACATCTTAAGTCCCTGTTGCAACCACAAATCCCCAGGGACCAAGAACTTGCTGTGCGAGGGATGCCAAATACCTTACAAAGGCTTCGCATCATAGATGCTAGAAGTGGTTCCATCATGTTGAGATCTGTTACAAATGGTTTGCCTTACTGCTGTGGTCATTGAAGGGAAATTGGAAAGGCCTTATTAATTCTATGGGATTCGGTGGAAAGCAAAAGTCTCCAATGAGCTTTGCCTGAGGGAAAAGGGAATGTTTTAAATGTATTCCTCAGGTTTCGTTTACATACTCACTCATCTTTGGATATATTTGCCGGTCACATTTTCATTCACTTGGTGAATAGTGTGGGTCATTACTGCATGGGAAACAAGAGACAGGCCTGAAGCTAAAGCTGGGAGCCAGAGGGACACAGTTCTTGCCCTCATACTACATGCATGCCAGCCAGAAGATGGCTGTTACTCAAGCAACTAGGACTGTGTAAAGGGGAAATGTGGAGCACTAAGGCTGTGTAGTACAGAGTCTGAAATCTCCTGCTACAGGCAGGAGGGGCTCATTGGAAAAGGTGTATATAAGCCATAGGGCAAAAGTCCATATGAAATGTTTTCTTAAATCTCTCTGTCCATGGGAACTTCCCAGTAAATTTGCACCAGTAAATTAGGCACTGGAGATTGTAGAAGGGACCGTGTGATTTCACAATGGCAGATATTATCTCCTACATATTAAGAGTGTCTGTAAATTCTCCCACTTGTTAGTGAAATGGAACTCTGACCTTGACAATGGTCTCTGTGATGAGAAACTCTTCCACTGAAGGAGCCATAACTGGCCATCAGAGGGATTTCACAAAACCTCCCTGGATAACTCCAGTTGTCTAGAGGCTATTAAAAGGGAGTTCAGAAAAACAGAAGAATAAAAATTTGCCAAGCAAAACAAATATTCCTAAAAACGTTGTCATTGTAAGGAAAGTGTAGGAGAAAAGCAAGAAAGAACACTGGACTTGATCTCTACAGACAGATTGTCTCTTAGGAAGTAGCGAGGGACCTCAGCTTTTCCCACAGGATGAAGGCTGAAGCCCCGAGTCAGGCTGGGGTTCAAACTTATAAGAAGGACCCTAAGGCAAACATATTGAATTAGCTGCAGGTCCACAGGAAGTAGATAAGGTATCAAAGGTATTTGCTCTGAATAAGCTCTTTAGCAGAGTTGACTAGGGAGGACTGGATGTCTCCATTCTTTATGGCCTTCTCATCTTAAGGTTAGTTATTAACTCTTTAGTTCCCTCTAGTTTTCAGGGAAGGCTATTAACCCTTCAGTCATCATATTCAGAAACAGGTAAATGAAGAAAATGTTAAATAACATACACTCTTCTGTTACCAACATTATGCTTTAATTTTAAAAAAATGCAGATAAGCAGAGAGAAAAAAGCTAAAATCACCCAATTCTATCTACAGAGCTATGCCCTCTGTCCATTCTGGAGTGGATCTCCAGCCTGCTCATGTATATTTACTGAGGACTGATTGAACGTGATGTCATAAGTAAGGCCTCTAAACAGGGAGTTGATGACAAGTTTTGTTCCCTAGTATGAGCAGTTCTCAGCACCCTCCCACCAAATGTATAGACTTGGAGCTCACATCTGTAATCCCAGTACTGAAGAGGCTGAGGCAGGATTGTCACGCATTCAAGGCTAGTCTAGATTACATAGTGAGTTTCAGGTGAGGCTGGGCTACAGGGCAAGACTGCAAAAACAACCAACCAAACAAACAAAAGGTGGTTCGGCTCCCCGCTGCTTTCCAAGTCCACAAATCTGTACAAGCTATTTCACCTTTCTCTGCCACACTTATCTCATCTATAAAATGAGCCGAAATTCATAACCGCAAGATAGGTGTATGATCCAGTTCACAGTTTTCAGTCATGTAAATTGCCTCAGACACACTGGAAGAATGCTCAGGAAGCTGTCCCTGTCTCCTGCATCGGTGGCTTTCCAGCTACAGGTGTGGCTCACACTAGCACTAACACACCCTGAAGACAACCTAGGCATACTGTGGGCAGCATTCAAAGGCAAAGGATGAGAGCCAACAGTTGGGTTTTCACAAAACTTTTGTTGAGTCACAAGGAAAGGCAGTCAGGATACTGTGACCCCTTTATGGCCAGTGTGCACGTGTGTGCTGTGTGCTTCCAAGTGTGGCGCACGGACTGTGGGAAGCCCTGTTCTAGGTCATCCGTAGTTACGGCTTTGGGACCCACTTCTGCTCTCTCAACAACAGACAAGGGAAGCTTGTCTGCCTCATTCAGTAATCAATGCAAGTTTAATGCCTCTGTTTACTTACTGTGTTTATTTACATGAAGACAGCTTGTCATATTTTGACCCAATCAGATCTATTTTTTTTTTCTTTCAGGATGAAAGAGTTCAAATTATTCACAGATTCTGTCATCTTTAAAAAGACAATTCATCAACTGCATTGCTACCCCGTGATTTAAACTGTATGTTTTGGAAGATACTCTGTTTAAATAACTTTACAGATTAGAAAAAATATTTATTATGCCATTTATTTTTCAATTATCACTCCAGGGGCTCAAGATAAATATGACATTTAAGAAGCAAAAATTGTTCTATGTAAGTTTTGGTTTAGCGTCTCCACCTGGCATAGCTGAGAAGGAGCTCAGGATAGAGTTGCTTTACGCCAGGACACATTGATTTATTGCAGCCTCTCCACGGAGATTTCATTGCTGTTTGTGCAATGTATATGTAAGTGAGGTTATAAAACAAGGTCAGCTGGGCTTCACTGTCCCCGACAGTCCTGGTTCTGCTGTCTCTCTTTCTTTCTTCTATGCACATGCACATGTGTGCACATGTGTGTGTTTATGCATGTATGTGTGTATACATGCACAGGTGAGCATGTGTATGAGCACATGTGTGCTGCGTGCTTGCATCCCTCGAGGCTCCAAGACCAAATCTGAGATTGCTGGTGTAGTAGTTAAATTATTGGACTTTCATGTTCTAAAGGAGCCCATTGAAAATGCTCAACAATTTAGTAATTTGGGGTACAAGGGTAGCTTAGCATGCATAAAGTTGTGGGTTTGATCTGCAGTATCAAAACACAAGTTTAATCATCTTAAGTTTAGGTGTTTTTCTTTCCCTTTTGGGGGTGGCTCAAAGCCTTTTTGACCTTCACATCTCTTGTTTGTTAATGAGTAGGCAATGAGTATTTGTTAAATTGAACTGACATCCTTATCCACAGTGATTTTCTTAACTTTGTTTCCCAAACCTGGATTTCCACATAATTGTTAAACTGTGCATTTCAGATGGCCAACAGAAAGCAAAAAAGAAAAAAAAAAAGGAAAAAGAAAAAAAAGGTCATATTATTCATTCAGAAAGGCTTTTTGAGATGCTACCATTTGCCAGGTACTTCTGTTCCAGGTTGTTGTCATTGCTTCGGGTTGCTGGGACAAACACCAGACCACAAGCAGCTGATGGGAAGAAAAGGGTTCTTTTGGCTGAGAGCCTGGAGGGAAAGCTTCACAATGGCAGACGAGTGTAAGGCAACGAGTGGAGGGTAGACATTACTTCTGCCACAGCAGGTGGAAAAGAGCAGAAAGTAAGCTGACCCCACCTGCCCCACAGCCCCCCAAGCCTTCTCCGACATCTTTGCATGTTCTTGACGTGGTTGAGTCATGGAGCTGTTTCCCCACAGGCTCTTTTGAAGTTTAAGGTGAATGGCGATGAACGTCACATTCTCTTTGGTGTTAGCTGTTGTATTCACTGCATGTAAACTAAGGTGGGAAGAAAATTCATTTCAACCCACAGGCTTGTAGGATACTGTTTTTTAAAATATTTTTCTATTTTTTCATTTTTATTTATTTATTTATCATTTGAGCTAGATAGAGGCAGACAGACAGAAAGAGAGAGAAAGAGAGAGAGAAAGAGAATGGGCACACCAGGACCTTCAGCCACTGCAAAGGAACTCCAGATGCATGTGCCACCTTGTGATTCTGGCTAACGTGGGTCCTGGGGAATTGAACTGGGGTCCTTTGGCTTTGCAGGCAAGTGCCTTAACTGCTAAGCCATCTCTCCAGCCCAGGATTCTGTTTGTTTTACAAGAAGTGGTCAGAGAAGCAGAGAAACCCTCTCTGAGAAGGTGAGAATTAAGAGAAACTACAATTGAAGTGAAGACAGGAGCCCTGTCACATCTCTGGGAGGACCACGCTAGAGAAAAGAAACCCAAGTTTCTGGCACAGAGTGTGTTCATCATGGAAGTAAAAGATCGCCAGAGGACTGTGGCCAGGTGAAAAAGAAAGAAAACCGACCTTGGGTCACAGGCCAGAGGAAGGCAGCTCATGCCTGGCTCTATGTGTCTTGGGAAAGAATAGTCATTGGATTTTTTTTCAAGTGATAAGAGTATTTCTTTAAATAGCAGCAAATCCCACAAGAGGAAGGCTATCACTATACTTGGAGGATAAACAATATGTAATATTACTAGGCATATAAACTTAGCCAATCTACTGATAACTAAAATTTTGTTTCTATGTCTTTTTACCACACAAAAGAGACTGATGTTCAGTCACTGCATACACAAACACGATTAGGTTCAAAAGAATTGCTCTGTGGATTTTCTTTCATGAAAAGCTGAAATCTTTGAAATCATCTTGCAGAGAGATTTTGGGTGCACCGCTCTTGTGTATAAGACAGTACTCTTCTACAGGGACTACGGAAGGGAGCATAGTGATGGCAGCCAGAGGTGAGAGCTGGCCGGGTCCTCAGTGTGGGGTGTGCAGGTGTCTGAAGGGATGCTGCCTACAGGAAGCCCAGCTCTGGCACACATCTTTAACATGCTCCTTAGCTGTTCTCGCTGCCATCTGTTAGTCTTCTCGAAAGCCTAGGGTGATGCTGCCAGCTGGCCCTCTATAGAGTTGGCTCTGGGAACAAGTTGTACCTGGGGACAGGGGCACCCAGCACTGAAAAACCCCCTAGAGCCTGCTGCTGCAGGAGGGTGGGTCTGGTTGAAATCAGGTGGGTAGAGTTACACACTGGGTAACCATGGGTTCCAGAGCTTAGGTGTCATCTCTCTCAGGACAGGGTGGGGTCTGCCTGGCTAGAGAGATCCTGGGAAGGGAAGACAAAGGAGGAGATGATAGCAGTAGTCAATTACCCAAGTCACTGTCGATATAAAACACGCACTTCCCCTTGGTGACAACAGGAAGTTCAGTGTCAGCCAAAGGACAGTGTATGTCTCTCTTGTGTTCCCTGAAGTCAGCAACAGCCTGGGAACAAGGAGAGAGCCAGGGTTTGGGACTTGGTCTCAGCCCTGTCTATAATCTGAGATCACCTGGGACCCTAATGTCTATGCCGGGCCCCAAATCCAGAGACTTTCCCTTTAATTTCTGGGGGGGGGGTGTGCAAATTGGGTACAGAAATTTTAGGGCCACTGTCCTTACCCTGGGCTGCCACCAAGTTTGATATTCCCAGCTCTAATGCCTGACAGCTGAATTTGGCTCACCAGCCATGTGTTTGGGGAGGCCCATCCCTCCACACAGAGGGCCGACTTCTTCAATAGTCAGGGTAGGCTTGGGGTGTAAGGCTGTTGACAAACATTTACTTGTGTACAACATTTTCTTTTACAATCAGAAGACAAGGAATACAGTCCAGATTGCATTATGGTATTCTCCATTATGCCAATGAAATTTTAAAATAGAAATTTTAATAAGTTTTAAATAGAGTTTCATGTGTCCCAAACTAGCCTCAAGCTGTCTATGTTGCTGAGGAAGACCTTGAACTCGTGATCCTCCTGCCTCCACCTCAAAAGTGCTTGTGCCTTCACACACTGTGTTGGTGCTTAGGGCCTAACCAAGGATTTCGTGAGTGCTAGGCAAGCACTCTACTAACCCAGCTACATCATCCCTTGGCAACTAATTTTTAATATTTTTAATGAAGGAAGGAGCCCATGAGACAATGTGCCTAGAGCCCATAAAAGCCGTATTGCAGCCATTGCTGGTCTTACCCAACCAGTCTGTAAAATGGGTAAAGAGTCGCTCAGAGCCGGGCATGGTGGCACATACCTTTAATCCCAGCACTTGGGAGGCAGAGGTAGGAGGACCACTGAGTTCAAGGCCACCCTAAGACTGCACAGTGAATTCCAGATCAGCCTGAGCTAGAGCAAGACCCTTCTTTGAAAAGGAAAAAGCTGAAACTAAACAAGTGAAAGAGCCACTTAAGTCACTAAGATGATACAGACATTCCCCTTTCTTGTCCCTCCACAGAGGAGAACAAGTCTTACTCGGATCTTCCCGACTCTTCTATCACACTAGGCGTCCTCTCACGGCTCAGAAGTATTAAAAACCCCCCATGCCTAGGGAGCCATCTAAGCTTATCAGCATGAAGGAACCTTGAGGACAGTGGGTCCAGTCTCAGGCATCTCCGCAGGATGCAGGAAGCGTGTTCCACACACAAAATCCAATTAAGATGCTGTCCACCTCCAGGTGTTGCCGCGGAGCCAGCTGCTTTGATCTGGGTGGGAGGCAACCAGGCAAGCTTCTCAACTGCACATGTGTCCCTTGATGCCTGTGATGGTTAATCTCGACCGTCACCTTGACTGGATCTGGAATTAACTGAGGAGTGCCTCTGAGTGAGTGTGTGAAGGCATTTCCAGGAAGGATTAACTGAGGAAGACCCCCGGAGAATGGGTGCCACCTTCCATCGGCAGCCCAGGTATAAAGGGGTCCGTGGAGAAAGCAGTGTTGTTACCTGCCTGCCTGCCTTCATTCCTTGCCCTGGGTATGGCTATCCCTTTGCTGTAGTTACTGTTGCCACCGCTGCCATCCTCTTCCGCCATCAGCTTCTCTGGCCTTCCACTGTGGACTGAAGACTAATGGCCTCTCCAGGAATCCCCCAGACCTTTAGCATCAGACTGGGACTGCCATGTTCTTAAGTCTCCCCAGCCTACAGACAGCCGTTGTTGGACTGCCCAGCCCACACCATGTAAGCCAATCTCATAAGTCTCGTAAGTGTAATATACACTCATTCTAGCATTTCTGGTCCTCTACAGACACCGACTAGGGCACCACCAATGGAAGCGTTTGCTAAGAACATTTCCCTATAGCCCAAATGCGTATGTTCCTTAAGGCCAAGCCTTGAGCCAGATCTTAGGTTAGCACAGTTAAGGGCAAGGCTGTGTGTAAATATGTATATACAATCACATGAATAGCAATTCCCTCCCATATGAGTCAAGGTATCACCCAGCCTTGTGTCCGATAATCTCCGTGAATCACTACTCCTGATTCTTCATCCTGCAGAGTGCTTCACAGACGCTCTGAGAAACCACATGGATAGTCCCTTTGCCCTCTGGGTTCTGCCTAGGGGAGACTCTGGCAGGAAAGGGTGGGAGGAGACTAAGTTGCATATAGGAATTGACCTTGCCCCCAGCGTTTACAGCAGCTGTGTTCTAAGTCTCTTCTACAACTCGCTCTTCAAGTTTTGACAGAGAACCTTTCAGATGGCTGAAAACCCCAGCATGCTTTGCCGCCCTTTCACTGGTCTCCTAACCTACTCCCAGCTTTGTAGACAGCCCTTCATTAAGCCCTCTCAGCTACCCCCTGGGGTCCATGCCATCTCCTTCCTGCAGACCCCAAAGGACTTTCACTCTATACTGTCATTTTCTTGCAGGTAATGCTATAGTTTTGACTTGGTCACCTTCAGGGTCTGTCAATTCAAATACAATTCAACTCTCCATGTGGTTATTACCATTACTTTGGGGGGGCTTTATAAAAATTGTATTTATTTATTTGAGAGCAACAGACAGAAGACAGAGAGAGAAAGAAGCAGCTAAAGAGAGAATGGGAGCACCAGGGCCTCCAGCCACTGCAACTGAACTCCAGATGCATGTGCCATCTTGTGCATCTGGCTTACGTGGGTCCTGGAGAATCAAGCCTTGAACCAGAGTCCTTAGATTTCACAGGCAAGAGCTTAACCTCTAAGCCATCTCTCCAGGCCCAAGGGGGTGCTTTTTTAAAACTAACATTTATACTGTGTCTACGTTGTGTCGTTACTTTACCTTTGCAGCTAAAGAGGGAGGTGGGTATTCTCAGAGTTGTTTTGGTGAGAGAAATTAAACACCTAAGGGGGGAGGTACTTCAGGTCCAGCTGTGGGCAAGAGGTGGAACCAGGGCACCTTCATGGTGCTCACCCTTCCAGGCCCAGGGTTTCGGGCAAATTCTTCAACACCTCACCGAGCAAGCAGCTGTCATATCTGGCACCTAGAATTCACTTTTCACAACTTGGCAAGCTGTGGCTTCTGGATTCTAGACTTCTCAAGTGCACCCTCACCTCGTGTCAATTTCTAGAAAGGCTTTATTGCAATAACGTTTCTCCCCTGTGACTGATGGGCCTAAAGCCCATGCCTTGAGTCTAGGGCAGCAGCTCTTCTTACTGCTGCAGAGGCAGCGCTGTAAAGCGTAACATACAGCCACATCTGAGCGGGTATTTCCAGGAAAAATGCCTGCTTCTACTTATGTTTTATGGGGGTCCCCACTTAACATCTCCTTTGGAGTCCACATTTAGCTTTTCTGGTGGAATCTTTCCCAGAGATACCCAAAGGACCAAAAGCCACATCATCCACTGTAGTGCAGGAGGGAGGAGGGCAGTTTTGAAAGAGGAAATGGCACACTTTTTTCTTTAACTGTTTGCTGGCAGACATTAGGGTGAGAATGAATACCTGGAAGTAATTATACTCCATTCCTGGAATCACTTATAGACATAGATGTTCAGATGAGATTTGAAAGAGACCAAGAAAAAAAAAAAAGTTGGATCTGTATCTTGCCTTGCTGTTTCCCTTTTGCAAATCATTTAACTCTTTCTGCACCTGGCTTTCCTTACTTGAAATTTGAGCTTATGAAGCTTGAGCCTATGACAGTCCTGAGCAGGGTATTATAAGAAGCATGTCAGATGACAGATGTCAGGGTGCTGGAGAGATGACTTAGTGGGTGAGAGCACCCGCTGCTCAAGCATGAAGGCCTGAATTCATGCATGGAAGAAGCTGGGTATGTGTGGTTCCACATGCATGTGCAGAGGGTGCACATATTTGCATACATATGTGCACACACATGTTACTACACAAACATAAAAATAAACAATGACAGAAGACAGAATGCTACCCAGACATAACCATCTTCTGTGACCTTCTGGACCACATGATTTGGCATCTTTCACATGGGTCAAGTGGATTTGGTCCCTTGGGCATGTATATATTTGTCCCCTGTAAATATATTGTCCATATGAAGATCTGCCTGAAGATGAAGATGCAACTTGCACTTTGGGGGCTGAGGATCCGCAGAGTACACAGATGGAGAAGGTAGGGGCTGGAATCAGGAAGTCAGGTCTGGGAACCTGCTCTACTTTATTCCATGGCTGAGTGGACAGGATGGGCAGCATAATTAGCAGATCCCACTGGAAATGCCGAGTCCTTTCTTCAGAGTGTGCTGCTTAACAGCTGAGCAGTAATCCGAGCATGGGAGAAGAGTGAGGGCTCTCAAGATGGGGCTGTTTGTCACTGCACAATGACTTTGGGGTGACCTTGAGCAGCTCATTCCACTGGTCTGAACCACTGTTTTTTGTCTTTTTTTTTTTATAGCTTCATGTAGCCCAGACTGCTTTTGAATTCCCTATGTAGCTGAAGGTGACCTTGAATTCCTGATCTTCCTGCCTCTGTCTTCTGAGTCCTGGCATTGATTGCAGTGGGTTCAGTGGGCAGATCACAGTTTTGGACACTCACTTATGCTGTAATTCCCATCGTCCATGACATCGTTTGTCTTTACGTGGTTGTTTTACTTCTTGAGTGAATCATTCCTACAAGCACAATACCTAAACACCTTCATACGGTAAAGTCTTAATCCCAGTGGAATGCTGTTGGGGTAACTAGTGTTATCAAGTGCTAATCATTATGAGCTATCAAAATTAAGTCCAAAATCAGTAACAGCAAAATAAATAAAATGAAAAAATGTAATCTTTTTAAAAATGGATTGAAGAGTAGTAGAACTAAACAAATAATTTTAACTTTTTATTGACAACTTCTACATATAGACAACTTAACATGATTATAATCCCCTCTCACCACCCTATCTTTACTCCCTCCCAATCCCCCCTCCACTGAATCCCTTCTTCTTTCCTTCTATGTTGGGGAGTGTATTTTAAATTAATTATGAACTTTACTGTCTGAACATGTCGCATATTGGTCATATTCCCATTGGATTATGCTCTTATATACCCTCTCCCTTGTCCTTATTCCACTAAAGGTCCACCTTGATGGGTTATTGATATTCACAGGGAGGGATGAGAGGAGGAGATACTTAGCAGGCAAGTGGAGGGACAAAATTTTGCAGTGGAAGGGTCTTTTGGGGGTGGAGATTAAGGAGAGTGGGGAGTATTACACAAAACTAATGACAACAGGAATAAGTATCATTGAAACCTTTCTCCAAGTTAGCTCACTAAAAGATTTAACTCTGAGTAAGGGGAAGGAACAAATAGATGGTGGAGAAAGTTTAATCCTAAAACCACAGGCTCTGGCTGGTAAATCCCAGTACCAGAACTGAGTTACCCCCTACGGTGAATTCTTAGTCAGGGAGACACATGAGGTTCCCAAAACAACGCAGGCCATTGCCAAAGTACTTGGTTATGCACTGGCGCTAAATTCCAAGACCCTATTGCTAAAGATACTACAGGCTACAGTCACCGGATGGGGAAAGATCACGCTGGAACTGAAGAAAACCAGCTCCCTGCTGGCTAGCTTTCATAGTGCTGAAAAGTGATTTGAGAACTACTGGGGGATATTGATCACCAATAGCATGAACAAGGTGGCAATCCTGCAAGCTATGAAATCAACCAGCTGGGCAAGATGTACACAGCTGTGCAAAAGCAGCACAAAAGTTATGGGAGAAATCAATAAAGAAAATTCTTACGAGGCATGTCAGCTCATCTGTATATAGATATATACATAGCAGCTAAATCCACCTGTTTTTATAAATAAAGTTTTATGACACACCTACATCATTTATTCTCATACTGTCTTCATATGACAATGGTGGAGTTGAATTGTTCACACCAAGACCATTCAGCTCAGAAAACCTAATGTATATTCTATTGGGACCGTAACATGAAAAATGAAAATTTACATGAGACGTTTGCTGAGCCCCAAGTAATGCATCCTAAAGAATTATGTGTGAAGTAAGGTGTTGGATGAGAACGTATGTGCTTGGTCAAGTGATCAAACACTGCAAAAATACGAAAGTTGATTAGTCCCTGATGTTGACCTACTGTGGTATTAGATATGCCATAAGGTTGTGTGCACTTGGAAAGAAAATTAAGAAATACACAAAATGCCATGGAGTGACCAACCAACGACACATTCCTGGCTGCTCATCATGATAGAACACCATGGTAACTTTCACCTCAGTTACCTCAAATGTGGCTTTGGTAGACAAACAGCAGACGTGTGTGATAATGGAGAAACACAAAGGACAAAAGAAAATAAAGGAAAACGTGCTTTCCTTAAAAAAAAAAAAAAAAACTTTAAGCCTTCCCGATTTCTTATTGGAGCTTTCCTTAGCTATTACATGGTTAAAATCTCAGATGTGCTTCCTAGGGGAAAAATATCGCAGTGGTTTGGGGAAGCTGCCAACCCTGATACCACAGCCTTTGGGTTAAGGGTGGTGAAAGAGACACTCACGTAGTTCTCCATTATGAAAGGTTACACTGCCAAATCAAATCTTGGGAGCACATGTTAGATTTTTTTTTTTTCTTTTTTGCTTGGCGACGGAAGTGCTAGGAGCCTTGATAAAAGTACTTAACTGAGGCTTTTTCTCCCTGCCCCAAGCTTTGCCATTGAGAGGGGGGGAGAACAATTCTAGTGTACACATCCAAGCCAGCCAGGCTACTTCAGTGCCCTGGGCAGCTTTTCCATCATTGTCAGGATGGGCACAGGGCCATGGGACAACCCTGTACAAGGAGGCTGCTTCCCCACAAGGGCTTCAGCCCAAAACACAAGCACTTTCTCCTATCTCCAATCCTTCGACCACAGGCTTTTTCATCTACAAACTGGTCCCCTTGCCAAACTGTCTTCCATCCTGCCAACTTCTAATAACAAGCTCCAGAGCCTCTCCCGTTGCTGGTGACGTGCACCTTCAAGGTTCCCCTCTAGCCCAGACTGAAAGGAGCTGAGATCACCCTTCATCCTGAGATGGGGCTGCCCCCAAGGATGGTTAGAGTGGACTTTTACGTCACTGTTGACACATGCAAATAAATTATTACATTCAGTGAGAGCAAGAGAGACAACTGACATGGTAAGACATCTTCTTTGTGTTTTTGTTGTTGTTGTTGTTGTTGAAACAAAGTCTCACTGTATAGCCCAGGCTGGATTTGAACTTGTGACCCTCTTGCCTCAGCCCCTCTACTGGGAATACAGACTACCACACCCTGCTTGAACACCCTGTTTTCCTGTCTTAGTGATGGTGTTGGTTTCATTTAAGGAACAACCCTTCTCTTTAGTGTACCTAGGAGACCCGTGAGGCTGTTACACCATGCTGTTACACAGTCTTGATTATTATAACCTCTTAGGAAGGGCTCTGCACATCATGGACCCTCTGGCATGGCCTCCTTTACATCGTCCCTAAGGTTATGTTCATTTGAAGCCAGAGATTTACCAGAAAAAGCATCCACATTCTTACTTGGAAACAGGGATTTGGGGTCTGACAGCGCGCAAGCACATGAATTATCGAAACGTTACATAAGGTAAACTGAGGCTACACCATGTTTCCACATGAATAACCTTCAACTTCTCTCTAATGCTGCTCTGTACTTGCCTTCAGGTGTGGGTTCTTTACAAAAACGATCGCTGTTTCCTCCCTGTTTGCCCCCAATACTTCTACTTCCTGATGGATATTTCCCTCGTGTGACATCACATCCCTTGAAAATCTCCCCAGTGGATCCAACTGCTTTCACATTCTGCGAAACAACTCCTCTCCTGGGTCTCTTAGAAGGACTAGCTCTCTGAGGGACCCCTGGGAAGGACACAGTCTCTGAGGATTGCTGTAAGAAAAGCAGTCTCTGAGGGGCCTTAGGATGGGGGTACTCTCTGAGAGACTCCGGGGTGAGTGCACACTCTGAGGGACCCTGGGGAAAGTGCACTCTGTGAAGATGGTTCCCTTCTTTGGCAATCATGAGTCTGTTCCCCACTGGCTCCTCTCCTGATGAAGCGTCTGACATGTGTTCTCTAAGGCTGATCCTTCTAGCTGTGCCTTGATTCTACTGGGAACTTTACCAAGTACATTGGAATTTTAACCAATTTCTCCTCACTGAACAGTCCATTTAGCTTACACACAGACTACATCTGACACCACTCTCCCCTCACAGCCACAGCCACACCCACATTCATATCTGTATCTAGTCCTTTTAGGGAATTAAAAATAATTGAAGGGGCTGGAGAGGTGGCTTAGCAATTAAGGCTCTTGCCTGCAAAGCCAAAGGACCAAGGTTCAATTTCCCAGGATCCATGTAAACCAGATGCCTAAGGTGGCACATGTATCTGCAATTTGTTTGCAGTGGCTAGAGGCCCTGGCACACCCATTCTCAATCACTCTCTCTCCCTGCATCTTTCCATCTTTCTTAAATTAATAAATAAAAATAAAATATTAAAAAATAATTTAGGTAAAGAAAGTAAATATAAGTACAGAAGGAAATTAAAGGGGAATACTATTTGAGATAGGTAGTACTACTAAGTATAAAATGGTCTAAAGCAGAAACAATTGAAATTGTCATGCCAATAAAACAGTGCATAACCTGCTCTCCAAATCACCTAATAAATTTTGTTGAATGAAGAAATGAATGTCTATTACTATATAAATTTAAGAAAAGAGTAAATGGGTAATATTTTATTTTAGAAGCATTATAGCTTTAATAAAGCCAGGTGTGGTTGTGCACACCTTTAATCCCAGCTCTCGGGAGGCAGAGGTAGGAGGATTACTATGAGTTCGAGGTCAGCCTGAGACTACATAGTGAATTCCAGGTCAGCCTGGGCTAGAGCGAGACCCTACCTTAAAAAGAAAAAGAAAAATCTTTAATAAAATAAAATTTGCTCTTTATTTTATAGTACACAAAATAAATCTAAATATAAAAAGAGGTAAATTATCAAATTAAACCAGATGAACTGTACAAAAATTATTTTGAAAACTCCTCAAATACTGAAAGTGACCATTATATTTCCAAAAATGATAGCAATCATATGTTTACACGGGATGAATTACACTTATGAAATGAATGTATTTCATATTTTGAAATAATGCAGACTAAGAAAATTAAAATAATTGAACATAAAAAATATTTGCAACTACAAATATAACAAATAGAAAATAGTTGTACATATATAACTCAATTTCTGTTTAATATATAAGAGAAGTCATTTTCATTTATGAAATTATCACTTCTGGACTGGAGTTCTGGACTTAGCAGTTAAGGTAGTTGCCTGTGAAGCCTAAGGACCCAGGTTTGATTCCCCAGCACCCATGTAAGCTAGATGCATAAGATGGTGCACACTTCTGGAATTCATTTGCAGTGCCCTGGTTTGCCCCTTCTCGCTCACTCTCTCAAATAAATAAAATATTTAAAAAATTATCACTTCTTATTTGCCAATATTTTTTACATGTTTATTACCTCTGAAAACCTCAATATATTATATACAGTCAGTCTTACTTGGGAATATATTTTGCAAATAGTTTTAATGAGAAAATTAATGTACAGTCCTTTAAATATTTATGAGACAAAAATCTATCAAACATTTTGTTTTTGATTTCTGCCTTTTCTGCCATGTGTGTAATGGTCTCTCCTCCTCAAAGTTATAAATTCACCTATGTGTTATACTTTTTGTCCACACTTTAAATCACAGCCATTTTACTTAAGGTTGAGGCAAGATTGTTCTTAAATCTTCCCCTTAACTTAACATCTCTGATGCATGCTCACCCTGCCAATGTGGAATAACAATTACTGCTTAATTAGAGGTTACACACATATGCTCATGAGCGCACATAAACACACTAGCATGACTTTAAGAATTTCTGTTCTGATCATTGGCACAGGTGACAAGTTGCTCAGGTTATTTCAAGGTGGGTAATGAATTTGAAAATCCAGCAATGTGCATCTTACCTGATCGGAGACAGTCTTACATGCTTACTTTTCAGAAGATCCTGTCTCATTTAGTAAGACATTTCCAAAAATATGCATTTAGGGTTTTGAGTGGGATAACATTAATGTATGAATTTAATTGGAGAGAAAATGGAGGAGAATTAGGTATGGTTATATCCTCCCTGTGAACGTCTGAATGGCTCCAGCCTTTTTGAAGTTCGACTTGGCAGTGTAGATCAAGAGCTCTAAAAATATGAATACTCAGAGACCTGGTCATTCCCGTTTTGATCAGAAATTCTACATAAGTAATTTATAATCTGCACAATAGGTGTCTACAAGAACCTTAGCCATAGTTTGTCATAAAAAATATGCCAATGCATATATTTGGTGGGAGGAACTTGAGCAGATAATGTTGTACTTGTGTAGTAAAATACAGTAGAACATCCTCAGAAATTGTTATGCATTAAGACTATACTTTCAGGGATCATTTCTACAGTTCTTTATTAGAGAAGTTTCTCTGACTGTGTAGAGTACCGGAAACCACAAGGAGGAGACGTAACGTCCTCTCCTGAGTGTGAAGTGGCTCTTGGCGTTGCTTTGCTGCAGCTGCCACTTGCCATTGGTGATCGTTCCTGCTTTTTTTTTCTTCAGGGGAGCTGTAGGGAAAAGACGCAGCCTGAGTGGCAGAAAAAAAAAAGAAAAGAAAAGAAAGGAAAGGAAAGGAAAGGAAAGGAAAGGAAAGGAAAGGAAAGGAAAGGAAAAGAAAAAAGAGGGGCCGGAAAAATGCCTTAGTGTTTAAAGAGCTTGCCTGTAAAGCCAAAGGACCCAGGATTCCCCAGGACCCAAATAAGCCAGATACACAAGGGGGTGCACGCATCTGGAGTTGGTGTGCAGCAGCTGGAGGCCCTGGTGCTCCCATTCTCTCACTCTCTCTCTCTCTCTCCCCTGCCTATTTCTCTTTCTCAAATAAATAAAGAAAAATAAAATATTTAAAAGAAAAGAAGAAATTGTCATGTATGAATAAACATGCTAATCATTGATAGGTCCCCTGGTGTGTGGGTCAATGCGAACAACCAGCTCCCTGGAGAAAAGCTTGTATGTGGCCTTGTTCATTGTCTTTGACGTCAAACAGTGTGATGGCCAACTTCAAGGTTCTATCATAGATCACTAAAGTAAGAATTGGGATGAAAGCAGTCACCTGAAAGAGAAGGAGGGAAGGGAGAGACAGGCAGGCAGACAGACAGACACCTGCCACATCACCCAAGAGAAGGTAAAAATTCTGCAGTGGGCCTCACCAGTACTTTGAGGGCAACAATGAGTCAGGTAGCCAGAGAGACAACTTAACTCTGCATCCAAAATGCACAGCAAGGTGGCCAGGAGAAAGCAGATGAGAGTAAAAGAATGACAAATGACAAGGGAGGTCACTGATGGAAGGTGGGTCCCCAAAGACCCAAGGGACCTAATTAAGATTAGGAACAGTGGGCCAGAGAGATAGCCCAGCAGTCCTGTGCAAGCAGGAGGGTCTGAGAGGTCCTGAGACCACCCTAAGTCAAATCTCCAGAACCCATGTAAACAGCTGGGTGTGGCCATGTGCCTCAGCCCATAGGGGAGTAGAGAGCCTAGAATCACTTGCAAAAAAAAAAAAAAAAAAAAAAAAAAAAAAACAGCAAGCTCTAGTATCAGTAAGAGACTCCAGCTCAAATAAGAATGGTCTGGGCTGGAGAGGTGGCTTAGCAGTTAAGGCACTTGCCTGTGAAGCCTAAGGACCCAGGTTTGACTCACCAGTACCCATATAAGCCAGCGTTGCGTATGATTCTGATTCTGAAATTTGTTTCTCTTTCTCTCTCTCTATCTCTCTCTCTCTTCCCTCTCCATCTATCTCTCTCTCTCAAATAAATAAATAAAAATAATTTTTTTAAAGAAAAGAATGGTCTGAAAAGCAATAGAGTGGGTCACCCAACATCCTGCTCCCACAACCATAGGCAAGTGCATGCCGATGCAAGGGAGCTCACCACATGAGTATGTACACATGAGTGCCACACACCACACAAAAACTACACATCAGCAACAAAAAGAAAACAATATATATTTATATTTTTTTCTTTTTAAAAATACATATTAAAATGTATAAGTTCATAATATAGTAAAAAATACAGAATATATACTAAATAAAATTTAAATTTAAATTTGTGTATATTTAATATATTTATCAAATATGCTGTGTGTGTGTGTGTGTGTGTGTGTGTGTGTGTGTGTAGGAACAACAAGTTCTAGAACCAAAATGCAATCACTTGATTTTTTTTTTTCTGCGATATAGATTGACTTTGTCTCCAAAATTTCTTTAAAGTTGACCTGCTACCTTATATGTATGTTTATGTGTGTGCATGCATGTGCATATTTGCATCTGTGTGAGAACATATTGTGTGTACGTGTGTGTGTGTGTGTGTGCGCGCATGTGTATGCACTGAAGACTTCAGCAAGGCAGTGATATGATTAGGTATAATTCTGCCGACATTTGGGAGGAGGGCTGTGGAGAGGAAGGCACAGCATTTGGGTGGTCAGAGAGAAGCTGTTGGTGGCTGGAGGGATGAGAAGTGTGGGGGCGGAGGGAAGTGCTGGTATTAAGGATGTATTTGGAAGAAACAGCCGCCGGGATTTGCCGTGATTCTCATGCCGCCAGACTGGCACCGTTTTGTAGATGAGTGTCCAGGCTTCCTGAGTTAGGTTGCTTCAGCTGAACTATTCTTTGTTGGAGTAATTATATTTTATTATCCCTGTGGAATGTGGCCTATGCATGAAGTATTCTTAAAGGGCCATCCAGCCCCTTGAGATAGCTCGACTCCGTTACTTCCCTGATCAGCAACTCTGCCCTGCTCACTGTGGCTTCCTTTAAGTCCATGGTCCCCATTCTGACCCTGACCTACTTTTCCACTGTCTTATAGAGGTCCTCCTTTCAAACCATCACATCCCTCAGTCAACCAACTACTTCTTCAATCAATTATATATGCCCCTCCATGGCCAATTAAATTCACTGTTCCAGGCTAGAGAGATGGCTCAGCCGTTAAGGTGTTTGCCTGCAAAACCAAAGGACCCAAGTTAGACTACCCAGGGCCCACATAAGCCAGATGCACAAGGGGGTGCACACATGTGGTGTTCATTTTCAGTGGCTGGAGGCCATGGCACACTCAATCTCTCTCTCTCTCTCTCTCTCTCTCTCTCTCAACCTATTTCTGTATCTCTCTCAAGTAAATAAATAAATTAATTAAATATTTTTTAAAAAGAAAGAAATTCACTGTTCCTCTCTCCTTGACCACCCCTTGGGAGAACTGTACTTCTCCCCCCAAAGGCAGGAGGCTTGACATGGTCACTTAATCCTTTTTTTTTCCTGTGAGTTGGAAGTGAAGCTCACAGCAAAAGCTCTGTCTTCATCCCTTCCCCTCTTCCAGAGGCCAGGTAGCGTCATTGAATAGATAAAACAAGATGATGGTTCTGAGTAGAAAGATCCAAGCCACGGCACATGTTGCAAGGAAAGACTGGAGAGTTAGTTGATGTATGGACTCTTAGTCTATCTCCCATCTCCATAATTAAATGTCTCATAAGGAAACATGGCTTATTTAGCTCCCACTTTTGGAGGCTAGAAACCCACCACTAAGTGACTGCATTGGAGAACACACCGAAGCCACATGCACACATCTTGCTAACTGTGTTAGTTCCTTTTGTTCTTACTGTGACCAAATGCCTGAAACGAAGCAACTTAAGAGAGGAAAGATTCTTTTGGGGTGGTTTGAGGATTTAGTCCATCATGGTGGGGAAGGCAGGGTGGCAGGAACAGATCTTAGTGGTGGCAGCAGGGGCTGCTTGCTTGCATCTGGGTGGATCAAAAACCAGAAAGGCTAGGAAGCAGAGTGGGACTTTAAATCTCAAGGCTCATCCCCTGGTGATTCACCTCCAGCTAGCTATGCCTCCCCTCCTACATCCACAACCTCTCAAAACAGTGCCACCAGCTGGGGACCAAGTGTTCAAATTCATGAGCCTTTGGAGGACATTTCACATGCAAATCACAACGATGACCTTGCCCCTCTCTCCACTCTGCTGATGTCATTGCCTTGCCAAGCAGGCTTAGGGACAGTGTCAACTGTGGCCCCAGACCTTGGTAGGGCTTGATGGGATATCTGCTTAATGGGATGTCTGTGCCTCACTGGTATCATAGGGAGATTTTCCAGGAAACCTGGAAGGCTGACCACAAGGAAGGCTCCTTGATGTCATCTCCCATAGCATGTGGAACACTGCTCACGGGACACTCCACAGAGGGTCAGCTTGCACGGGGAGGGCTCCTGCTGACCCTTGCTCCCATGATCTCTGTGCCTGGAGATCACTTTCCTGGAGAGAGTGCCACGTCTGCCAGACAAGACAACAGTCACCAAGACGTTATCCAGGCCTACCTTCTGGATCTGAAGCCTGCCTCTGCCACTCAGCCACTGTGTGCCTCCAAGCAGTGTACTTGATCTCTTGGAGTCTGACTTCATCATCTGTGAAATGGAATGATAACGACTGTATTGACCTCATAGTACCACCAGGAGCAAATGAACCAGTATGTATAAAGACCTTAGAACTGTGTCTAAAACAATCAGGCCTGCACTTTTCTTCGTGTTTGTTAAATAAATGCTCCTTTCTTCCAAAGCAAGCCTGCTCTGGGTCGATGGAAGTTTATGTTTTCTAATACCTCATAAATAACACAGAGCCAGAAAATTGTTTTAGATTAGCGAGGATTAGATTAGATTTATTTTGTAAGGTCCAAAGGGCAGACCTGGGATGGAGGCACTGAAATTTGTTCTCTCATTTATAATTCAGAAGGTATTTATTGAAAGCCACAATACTAATCTCTGGAGTTTGCCACAATGAACAGAACAAAAACTCCTACTTGTTGCAACGACTTTTCCAGTGAGGGTAAGAAGAAAACCATGAGCTAAACAGATAGGAGACACATCTGCACCGTGGTCAGTGGGCCTATGTACAGCCGAGGAGAATGAATGAGGGAAGGAGGAGGGTTGCATATTTAGATGAGGGTCAGAGAGATCTGCTTGGAGAGGCAGATCTTAAAGGTGGCTTGTTCCCACTACCTTTTGTCTAACTTGGACAGTCCGTGACTCAAAAATCAAGTTCCCCTCCTTTCTTAAGCCTGCCCCCCCCCGCCCCCCCTCTCACTCTCTGGTGGGGTAGTGCAAAGGAGAGTCTCACCTTTTTGCATGCACTCAAGCTAAACATTTAACTTGGACGCGCATAGAAGAACACAGCTCATGGGCCAGGGTAAGCAGACCGACCTGCCAAACCTACATTTGCTGAATTCAGTTTTGAAAAGAAACCTTCATCAGAAGCTGGGGTGACTGATTTCCCTGACCAAAGGACAGTTGACTAAACAGCTCTCAAGGAAGTAGAAAGAGAGCCCGAGGCGAAGTTGCAGATGTCTCCTCCTTCTGAACTCTCCATATGGAAACCCCAGGGTGTTCAGGAAGAGCGAATAAAGTACAGGGAAGACTCCTGCCAAAAGAGCACAAGCCCTAGCTTTGTGCTTGTCGCTTCCGATAGGAGGAGAAATAAACCCCGCTGCTAGGATTGCATAGCTCCTCGGTTTATTTATCATTGCTTCTGCAAATCTCACTCGGATCCCAGGTTTAGACCCTCTGTCATTTGTCATTAAGACTAATTGCTCCTGGGAAAGGAGCCTGGCTTCTTAGGGAGATGTGGAAGGGCTTGCCTAGGCTGATCCTGGCAGATCCTACCTAATCGTGGGCTCAGCTTTCACCAGCACACATCGCGGGGCCTGGTGTGCCGCGGGGAGAGGGGGACAGGGCTCGTGAGCCCAGTGGGCAGGTCTCCTGGTTCTCAGAGCAACAGTGGCCACAGGGAACCAGGATGGATGGGTGGATGCGGTGCCTCATCCAAACCCCCCAGCCTGAATCTTCACAAGTCCCGCACAGGGCTGCAGATGCCAGGCAGCTAAACCCCATTCCTCCTCCTCCTCAGAAGATGCCTGGGGAGAACGGGTCACACTGGTAGAGACAGAGGACCATGGTCTTTTCTCCCTGGAGGGTGGGCAGGATGGGACCATGATGCTGTGCATTGAATTATGTCACTTACACCAGCGTTGACATCCTGATCTTCCTGCAGCCCAGCTCCGTGTGTGTGGAGGGAACTGAACCTTTGACAATCAATGGCCAGCCACGACCTCTAGGAAGGGAAGGAAACTCCAGGTGAGCTAAGAGGTGGGTAGATAGATGTCCTATTGGAGACCATTTCAAGATCACACTGTACAAGAAAAGAAACACGGGTGGATTTGGTTGTCTTGTTTCACTTGGGGGAGGGGTTAGTCAGGTCCACCATGATGTATGCGGGTTCAAATTTTGCCTAGCATAGAAAAAGAACTCAAACTCCCAATGTTTCCTCAGAGATTCTTTTTCAAGGAAGTGACTTTGTATGCCACTCCAGCTTTCCCTAACCAGCCAAGTGAAACAAAGCTCCCCTGTAGCACTGCCTGGCATTGTCACCCACCTTCCTCTGCTCCCGTCACCTGCGGATTTCCTTGTCCAACTCACAGGCTGCCAACAACCAGTTTCTGCACCTGACCTGGGCGATCGCCCCAGGAGGTTCACTTCATGGGTCAATGGCACTATGCCATGGTGTACAGGTGATTTTATCAAGCATTATTCTGGATGCTTCTGCAATGGTGTGTTTGGATAAGATTAGCATGTAAATTGGTGGACTTGGAGGAAAGCGGACTGCAATGTAGGATGTGGGTGGATCTCACCCAGTCAGCCAAACCTAACACTAAGTGAGGCTTCAAACTTGGAATGACTCTTCCCTAGTTCTCCACTCCATATGAGCGCCTTGCAGCCTTGTACCTCCCCATTCACATGAGTCAAGTCTCTGACTGATACATAAGCGTTTCTGGAAAGATGGTGAATTTCTTGTCAAGAATGAGGGTAATATGTAGAACGGTGCACAGCACACACATAGCACTTTAGATCATCACACACATCTGGTAGTATCTTGGCATTCATTCTCTCAGATGACTCTTCATGGGAACATTCTCATTCACACTTCATGTGGACAACTTTTATTGCCGTTCATCAGCTCCCCATTGCCCTGAACAATGTATTGTCTTACCACACCCTGTGAAACTGCTTGCCACATGACTGTTTCATTACATGGCTCCTGCAGAAAGATTATTTGAGTTCCATTTTGAAAGGCATGTAGACTCATTCTAATTTTTCAGTATGAATAATCATTCCGTGATTATCAGCTGTCTGTGCAGGCTTCTCGCATTTACGTGCAGGTCTATTCAGAGGAAATTCCTTGAAGTTGGAATATTGGGTCATAGGTGTATATAGTTTGTATTTTGATGCACAGCGCCAGCCTACCCAGAAAAGAGAATAATAAGACATGACAATGATTTACACATTCACGGATACCAGAGGAAATGCTCTCCACCACAGTGTCTGACACTGGAGCTCAGGGCAACAATGAGCTGAGTGCAGCCAATGGATGGTCCTCTCCCGGCTGGCATGGCAGAGAGCTTCTCTCTCTCCCTTCCTGCTTTCTGCCAGGGAGGGTCCGCTCCAGCTCTGTGTGTGTCGGGGGTGGGGGGAGACCCACTCCCGCTCCGTGTCAGGGAGGGTCCATTCCTGCTCCATGCTTCAGGCTCTCTGCTTCGTCCCTTTGGCCCAGTGCAAGTGACTCATCCCAGCCCAGTCTGTGTAGGTCTTCTGCCTTCCTCATACGTCATTGTACCATCTTCAGCTCTGTTGAAATCTTCTGTCTTCCAGGTCAAGGAGGGCCTCAGGATGTCTCTTCAGTCACCCTTGGTCTCTTCCCCAAATCTGTGGTTTGTGCTTTTCTAGGGTCCCCAGTGTTCTGTCTTTCACAGTGCAGCCCACCCTGCATGTCCTGGGGTTCTGTGGGTAGTAGAGTGCTTGCTGTGCAAGTACAAGAAGCTAGGTTTGGGTACCCAGCACCCACCCACAGCAATGCTGGATGGGGTCCATAATACCTGCAATCCCAACTTTTGGGAGGGAAGCAGTGACCAGAGCATCCTCATGGGCTTGCTAGCTAGCAAGCCTGGCTGAATCTGTGAGCTCAAGGTTCAGTGCAAGACTCTGTCTCAAAACAAGTAAGGTAGAAGGCCAGGTGTGGTGGTGTATACCTTTAATCCCAGCATTCAGGTAGAGGATCGCTATGAATTCTTGAGATTTCATAGTGAACTTCAGGTCAGCCGGGGATAGAACGAGACCCTACTTCAAAGAAACAATTAAGAGCTGGAGAGATGGCTTAACGGTTAAGGTGCCTACCTGCCAAGCCTAAGAAGGCCCGTTCGATTCTCCAGGTCCCACGTTTAGCCAGAAGTGATGCAAGGATGCAATGCCACACTTGCCCACAAGGGGGCACATACATCTGGAGTTTGTTCACAGAGGCTGAGAGTCCACTGGTGTGCCCATTCTCTGTCTCTCTCTCTCTGTCTCTCCCCACCCCACCCCCCAAAAAAACAATTAAAAAATATGTGGAGAGCAACTGAGGAAGATGCTCAACCTCAACCTCAGAGCTCATATACATGCATACACACACACACATACACACACACGTGCACCTACACATATATGTGCACCCACGTGCTCAAAATTTAGAACAAGAACATGCGTACATGCGGAACACATAGACATTTTTCCCTCTTAATTAGTCCCTGAACAAACAGTATAATAACTATTTACACAGCATTACACTCTATTAGGTGTAAATCAACTAGCAATAATCTGAAGTACATGGGAGGATTGTGTCAGCTCCATGTAAACACTGTCTCGTTTTACACAAGGCACTCAGACATGCACAGACTTTGGTGTGTTTTTTTTTGGGGGGGAGGGGGTGGCTATGCAATCAATCCTTGGTAGATGCCAAAGCAGGACTGTGCTCAAGTTCTGGCTCTTCCTGACACGTCCTGGAGGACAGAATCCTATCCCCTCTGCAGCAGCTTATACCACTGATGGGGGACCAATAAACATGCAATGGCTTGCCTTGACGATAGAAAAGCCCTACTGCGGGGCAAACAGACTCCTGTGCTCAGAACGAGGTCGTTAGGGTGCTTTCGGTTTTTTGACATAGTCTCTGCAGCCTTGGCTGGATTTTTGGTGGGAGGTAGGATAATGGAGATGATGAGTCTCAAAGCTATTCTAACTTTCTCCGTTACCCATAAGTACCTCATCTCTAGTCTCTGGAGCGGAGATTGGGCTGGACCTGGTTTATGGTGCATCTAGGGAATCTAGAACCCCCTGCAGTGACAGCATTGGCTCTACAGTGGTTCCCTATGCCTGGGTTGCTAAGGATTTCATAGTACCCATGCTTAGAATTCTTCCAGATAATGAAAACCACCAATGAAGATATCTTCTGAAGCTCAGAGAAGAAAGCAGTGCAGATGTATTTAGCCACAAGAAAGAAAAAAAAAATCATTAGTAGATGAAGCAAAGCATACTAAATTTTCCAACAAAGACATAAACTGTAGCCAGAGCTCTTCCCATCATCTTGCAGTCCACGATAGCAAGAGGACACTGTGGAATGCAGAGCTAGCATTATACCCCTTGGACCTGGAAGCTCAGGACTGGCGTGGGGTGATTCTCACTCCCTAGTAGAGCTCGGGGTCTGCACAGATGGCTTGGAATATCCCGTGGGTTGTGGTCTCCATCTGCTGATTCTATTGTCCTCTGGCAGAGATAGAGTGAGAGGTTCAAAGTTAACCACAGTGCACGCCCCAGTTTGCTTGGGTCTGGAGCTCCCATTGTACTATGCAAATGCTGTCCCCTAGTGGGCACTTCTGAGATGGCACACAAAAATCTCTGGTCTCAGTGTAGGTGGAAAGGGCTTGTTCAAAGCTCTCTCTTTAGTGCGTATAGTTCAGGAAACTGAGGCAAAGTAGAAAAGGTGACTGCCCCAAAGTCATATGCTAAATGTAAAATTTAGGAGTAAAGCATAATCATTTGTACATTTGTAGTCATGATTAATGAGCATAATCTTCTGAGAAAACCCTGCATTTCTTAAGAACACTCAGAAAAGCCTCCACCTTTTGTTTCCCTGTGCTCAGAACTAGGTCACTAAGTGCTTTTGGTGTTTTAAATCTGATTTTTTTTTATTTATGATAAATATATAGGTTAAAAAAACATTAGTGGGTCATTAATTTGTTCTTTATTTGCAGCTAACGTTAAATAATAACTATTTATCAAAATAATAACTGTTTATACAAAAGCCATGGACATTTTCAAAAAAAAAAAAAAAAAAAAACCATTGTAAGCAAAGAAAGAAATATGCTACTTGAAACATTTCCTCTCTGAAAACAACTGTCTTTGGGGAGGGATTCTGTTACTATCATTTTAAATACTCCCTTTTTGCCTCTTTCATTTGTTTCCTGCCACATTAAAAAAACAACTGAGAGCAAGCAAAACCTTTGTGTCTGCCTAGCTTCTCCCTGCCCTGAAACCACGGGGCACCCCTTCACCCATGGTGCTGTGAGACTAGTGTTCAGTGGTGGTGACAGGAATAGCAATGCCCTGGAGAAATGGAGGCTGGCACACCTCAAGCCACCTCCTCCTGTCCCCCTCACTCTTCCTGGGTCATGTGGTTGCCATAGGAACTACAGCATTTGTCTGGTGTCCCTTCCTTGGAGGCACAGAACTTAAAACCCTTGAAGCTTGGAACCTCTCAGCGAAGGGGTTCTCATCCCAGACCTTGTTCCCTGACCAACACTAACACCTTGCTCTCCTTCTCGCTCTTCTTTTCTTTTCCTAACCACAGCCAAATCAAGCCAGGCGTCCTCGTATTTAGAAATTACTAAATAAATACATGCAGGAAAATGACAAGCCAAGATTCAATTAACTTGGAGTCAGCAGACCCATCAATTGTGTTCCTTGGTTTCCCTGGGAAGCAAGGCTGGTGGCCATAATCACAGGGGTTGTTATTACTAACCTGTCAGCTTTGCCTGCTCTTGATTGGTGTGTTCCTGCTGTATTGTATACAGCACAGTGCAACCTAACGCCATGGTTCCCTTTTGTATCTACTTAGTACCGTACAAGCTGTTTCTTACAGAGGGCATCTCTAGCCTCACCCCTTGCTTAAAGGTCGTGCCATTCGCCTCTCTTTACAGGGCCCCAAAGCGATGCTTGGATATGTTAGTTACTGGCCAAAGACATATTGTTAAAATGCGAGGTGCCCAAGACTTCAGCCAGCCTACCTGACCCCAATTCCTCCGACCTCACTACACCCAACTCTGTGCTTCCTGATGTCACAGTCCATGTGAGAGATCTGGAGGAGTGTGCTATGGCTAGGATAGGTTTTGAATGTGCCCCCCCCAAGGCCTCCTGTACTGGAAGCTACTCCCCATGGTCAAGTGTTAAGGGGGTTCAAGCTTACTTGGACTATAGTGTTTAGAGATGAGGCTTTTGGGAAGTAATTATGACTAGATGAGGTCATTGATGTGGGACCTCATGGTCAAACAGTGGTGGCTTTACAAGAAGCGACAGAGGGAGAAAGACACACACACACACACACACACACACACACACACACACACGCGCTCCTGTCTCTTGTCATGAGCTGCCTTATGCACTGGTAAGAAGGCATCACCAGGCATGGGCCCTTGTTCCTTCACAACTGTGAGCTAAATAAGCCTCCTTTCTTTATGAAGCTCTGCAGCTTCCAGTATTGTGTCACAGCAATATAGAATGGACTAATGCAGGGAGGGTCACTCTGCCTTCTCCAGACTGAGAAATGGGTGTTCAGAGAAGCTTAATGGCCTTGGCTGAGGACTCACATCCAGGCTTTCAGCCTGGATTTAATCTTAGTAAATTACTTGTAGAGGAAACTGCCCCTCAAGGCTTTCTTGGGCCTGGCTTGGAGCCTGACCCTGAGGGAGAGTTCTGACCAGAGCAGTTGCATGGACTGAGGTAGGCTGCTATCTCAATCCACTCATAGCAAAAATGATAAATCTGCATCACACTGACCACTAGAACCTTATTTCCCACTTTTTTTTATTTTTTGCTTTGAAGTCTATATTGTTTAATTTAGTATAATTATATTACTTTTTATTTAGCATTTACTTGCTATGTATTTTTTCCCATTCTTGACATCTAAACCTCTCAAGCCTGCTATGATTTTTATGTGCCTTTTACAGTCTTGGGGTAGTTTTATTAACAACCTTTGCTTACTGGTGAATTGAGTCCGTTTATCAGCCATTTCTGTTCAGTCCTATCGTTTTATTTTGTCTCCTCTTTCTATTGTTCTTCTGTGCACTCTGTTTTGGATTAGCTTTCTCCCATCCTGGTTGCAGTTCTGGAAAACCTCTGTTGCTGAGGTCTAGGGCCGAGGTCATCTCCAGCATGTCCCTAGAGTCTCACTGTCGTGTGGCCACTGGAGAAAAGAAAAAAAAATGTCCCTGACTTCTAGTAACCTTTAGACATCTTTATTAAAAAGAAGAGCAGCCAATTGTCAATTTTCCAATTCTTACATAATGCAAACTTTTGATAATGTCACATTTGTCAGGGAGGACATGACTTGGCCAGCTCAGCTTGGGTCATGATAACAAAACATGAACCAAAAAATAAATGCACTCCTCTGAGTTCCGGAGTTTGGAAGTGGAGGCCAGGGTGCCAGGCCACTTGGGTTCTGAGGAGATGTACCTCCTGCTTAACAGACGCTGCCTTCTCGCACGTGCTCACAGGCCTGTCCCCTCTGCACACCTGTGAAGAGAAAGCCCCCTTCCCACAAGGCCGCAGTGCTATGGAAGGAGGCCCACTGTTAGAACTCTTTTCACTTTAATTGCCTCCTGAAGGTCCTGTCTTCAGATACGGTCACTCTGGACTTCCACTCCTGCAGCCCACAGCAAGAACGTGCTGGTCCAAGATAACAGGAAATTGAGATGACCAGCTTCCTTGGACCATGGCTTGCAGTTCACAGGGACATGTACAAAGAGACTGAATCTCCTTTTCAATGCCTTTCCATGCCAAATCTTTCCTCTTATGGACATGCAAGCTAACACATTAACTCTTTACTCTGGTATATATTTTTGAAAAATATAATTATTTCCCATTACTATCATCATTTAACATTAATTTGGAAGGTCATTCCTTTTAATTGGACAATAAAAAATATAGGAGAAAATTTAATTGAAAACATAACCAATTTGATATAGGTTGTTTTATGTTTGATGCACATGTCTTAAAGACATGATACACGTCTTTGCAAAAGCTACATTAGCTGCATATAAAGATGCCGATAATTAATTTATATAAGTGATATTAGGTTGCAAACTTTGCTCCTTATTTTTAAATGCAACCCTTTTCTTTTTTTTTTTTTTTTCAAGGTAGTGTTTCACTCTAGTCCAGGCTGACTTGGAATTCACTATGTAGTCTCTCCAGGTGGTCTTGAACTCACAGCAGTCCTACCTCTGCCTCCCAAGTGCTAGGATTAAAGGCATGCACCACCACACCCAGCTGCAACCCTTTTCTTCTAATTAATATCTTTTCATTTTATTAAAAGACATGAGAAGTAAGGTTGAGCATACAACATTGTAATATATGTTGTATGAAAATGAAATAAACATGTACATCTGTATTAGAGGGGTAAAAACTTTATACATGAAGGCATTAGGCATATGTTGTTATTTAAATTCAAATAAAATCTTAATTTTGATTCCTTATTCACACTAATGACACTTCAAGACACCACATATGACTAGCAGCTCCTGCACTGGACAGTGCACGTTGATGGATTCTTGACATCACAAGGCATCCTTTGTATTTTTTAAAACTTATTTTTATTTTATTTTAGAGACAGTGAAAGAGACAAAGAATACCAGGGCCTCAGCCAATGCAATCGAACTCCAAATCTTTGCGCCACCTAGTGGGTATGGTGACCTTGCTCTTGCCTGTCCTTTATTTGTCTGGCTTACATGGGATCTGGAGAGTTGAACATGGGTCCTTGGGCTTTGCAGGCAAGCGCCTTAACTGCTAAGCCATATCTCCAGCCCACAAGGCATCCTTTAGAGCAAGCTTTACTGACACTGTGTTGACTGTCATGGCGGTATGGTAGAGGTGGAAAGATGAAGAGTGGTGGAGAAAACGTGTTTCCTTTCCAGAGTCCGATGTCTTCTGAATACCATTTCAAATCCATGAAGCGAACACACTCTAACCATTTACCTTGTATCTCAGGGGCATGCCTTCATTCATTCATGCCAGCGTGTGTGGGCTCCTGCTAGCCTCAGGCTTTTATGTCAGTACTGGGCCCACACTCATCAGAAGAAAACCTTACTTCTT
Source organism: Orientallactaga sibirica (assembly GCA_036365145.1). Taxonomy (NCBI): domain Eukaryota; kingdom Metazoa; phylum Chordata; class Mammalia; order Rodentia; family Dipodidae; genus Orientallactaga; species Orientallactaga sibirica. The sequence goes on along the minus strand of JAEOAD010000031.1, from coordinate 1,880,979 downwards.
GTTTATATGTTATTTGAAGGAGATGGACAACAGTGAAGTCAATAAACCCTGCATGGGATCTTCTCAGATGATCACACTGGTACACAGTGTTAACAAGAAGCAACACAGAGGAACTTCACTGAACAGGAGTGCTTTCCAGTGCATGAGACGGGAATGGGGCTTCTACTGATGGTTGCTTTTTGCCTGAAGCCCAGTGTTCAGAAGGAGCCCCTAGTGATAGATAGCCAAAGAGAGTTCTGGGCAAAGGGAGTGGAATCAGGTTTGGAGTGGAAGGATGCAGGAGAGTAAATAACAATGCCCAATGAAGCTCAGGTCTAGGAGGGGATGGAGGAGAAACACTATGAGCTGTGAGGTGGGATGAAATAGAAAGATGGGCAAAGCAAGTCATGTCGGGTCCTGGAGGCCACGTGGACTAACATGGTTTATGTCCTAAGTTCAATAGATTAATATAAAATTTATTTGTATGTGAATTTAACAAAACTCTACATAGAATCAGTTTGGAATAATAAAATAATCTTGAAGTTCATACTGACAAATAAGTGACTCAAAATACATAACGTAGCTAGGAAAACTATGAAAGATCTTACAGGCATACATGGCCACACTCAGCATTATACATGGATGCTGGGCATGGGACATGATCCATCTCCGCAGAACAGTCAGCAAATATTTTCAAGTTTCCTCTGGCTGACAATCACTGTTCTGAACCATCCTACCTTTTCACGCAATATCCTAATATTGATTCGAGTCAATCTGGGAATCTACATGAGATACAAACAGGAATTTGTACAAATTCCTGAAGCCCTTGGCTGACACTATTTGCCCTACTCTGCTCCCCTGCAGATGGAGGGATATCTGTCACATTCTTGTACTAACCAATGAATACTGCCTGGTTACCAGAAACACAAAGGTCCCAATGATGTGGCTTGTGACTACGACCCCAGTCTACTCTGTCATAAGACCAGCCCATGTCTTCTTTCTTGGCAACACTCTAGCAAAGTTTGTCTGCCTAATGGACAAGTTTTTATAATGGCGAGAGGAGAAGCAAGGGAGAGACAACCCAGGTCATCTTGACTTATTTTGATTGGACAAGCACTTTTTGGTTGATAGCAGTAATGGCCTGGATTACAATTTAGGCATTGGACAAACCACAGAAAAAGAATGCCAACACAGGAGACAGAGGGATCATATATGTGATCAAACAAAAATTAAAATGTATCTTCCTCGCCTTTGTGTTCCTCCCCCAACTCTTCTATTGCAGAGCTGGTTCATCTGCAGCACATTTTTTCTCAGAGATTGCGATACTTGAAAAAAATAGAGGAGAGAGAGAGAGAAAGAGAATTGCTGGGTCTGGAGATAGATCAGCCAGTCAGAGCCCTTACCCAGCAAACACAAAGACCTGAATTCAATCTCTAGCACTCCCTTCAAAACCCAGGCATGGCCAGGCATGGGGGAATGCTGAGACAAGAGGACTGCTGGGACTAACTGCAGACTGGCCATCACTTGAGCAAGGAGCCTCATTCAATGTGAAAACCTGGGGCCATGACCGTTGTCTTTTCAAAAGACTTTCTTCTGACCGCAGCCAACACGCCACCCACTGGTGATCCATTTGGGATGTCCTTCCACATGGAACCCCTTAGGAAACCTGGCAATTCCAGGGCACTCAGGTCCACCAAAGGCCATGATTTTGGTCACCATGTTGGATGAGACTGATGGTGGTGTGGGAGGGGGAAACCTTAGATTGGTCTCAAAAACTTAGTTCAGGGCAAGAAGCAGGAGAGTGGCCACACTTCACTGCTGTCTATGAAGTGTAGATGGAGCAAGGACCCTCAGCTTGATGGCTAAGTCCATGCAGCTTGTCCCCACTGTCTTGAACCTCTAGGATTTCCTTGAGGTTTCTGGCAGAAAGGTGATACAAGTGTAAATGTTGATTTTTTTTTCCCCTCCCTTTGCTGTTTTTTTGCTATTTGGAAGGAAATCTGGACAGGAGAGGCTTTACCCAGGTGAGTGAAATTATGTCTTGGAACTCAGGTGTGAGTACCATCTTCCTCCCAGATGTTAACTTCTCTCTGTTTTGCAGAAAGTCTGAAGTGTCTGGAATGTGAGTGATAGTATACAGTGTGTACACTATTGTCTATGCTCATGTCTGGGAGCATAAGAGGACTTCATTTACGATCATTTTGGCCTTTGTTTTCCTCACGTTGAACAGACTCACCAGATTTCTTTTAAATTCTAGCTCCAAGTTGACAGAGTGTATCACAATGACTAGTTACTTGGCAGGAAGAATCTTAAGGTAGGAAGGGCTTCTTTTGTTTACAGTTTGAGGGGGTACAGTCTGACATGGTGGAGGAAGCATGGGGGCAGGAGCAGGAATCACCTCCTCGGTCAGGAAGCAGAGAGAGTGAATAGGAAGTAGGGCTGGGCCATAACACTTTCAGGCCTGTCCCCAGTCACCGCTTCCTCTGGCAAGGCTTCTCCTCCTCAGAGTGCCACAACCTTTCAAACAGTGCCTCAAGCTGGAGACCAAGTGTTTAAACGCATGTGCCTCTGGAGACATTTCCCTTTCAGATAACAACATGGCGTGTAAAAATCTCTGCTCCAGGGCTGGAGAGATGGCTTAGCGGTTTAGCACTTGCCTGTGAAGCCTAAGGACCTCGGTTAGAGGCTCAGTTCCCCAGTACCCACATAAGCCAGATGCACAAGGGGGTGCATGCATCTGGAGTTCGTTTGCTGTGGCTGGAGGCCCTGGTGAGCCCATTTTCTCCATCTTTCTCTCTGTGTCACTCTCAAATAAATAAATAAAGATGAAACAAAAATTAAAAAAATCTCGGCTCCAGAATTTCCTTTGCTGTTTTGGGTGTGGCTTGTGGATTCTCTCTAGAGAATTTTGACATTGGTCAAAAAACAAGACAGTGACAGAGATAGAGAGAGAAGAGAGGCAGGAATGCAGGAGGAAAAGAAGAAAAGATGACATTTTGTTGGATGAAGACAGCACATACAACTGCCTCTTAACTTTCCCTAGCATTAGGAGCGACAACAGACTGGACAGCTTCCCTCCTTGTACCTCCTCCTTCAGTTCCTTAATTTCCTTTACTGGCACTTTACATGAAAGAAATTGTAGAGAGTTAAGAATTCATTTTAAGATCCTTCCTTCTGCCAAATTTTGCTCCCGCTACAGGATAAAATGGAATACTCTTCATGCTGCCAATATCCCTGTCTGTGGGATCACTCAGGCCGGGACTTTCCAGGCTCACAGGCCTTGACTCTGCTCTGTGGTCTCCTGTGGACTTCGGCCAGCTTGCTCACTCTCTCCCTCTCTTTTCACCTTTAACACATTTCCATAGGATAGACAAATGCCAGGCTGCAAATCACACAGTTATCCTAAAATAAAGGTCCTATTTTTTTTTCTAGTAAAAATAGTAAGGCTAAACATAAAATTTAGAGGGGAAGGCCCCTGATTTACTGTTTCCATTGGTCTAAAATGACTTTGTATTCCACGTGATGGTTTTTGTAGTATGGCCTGCTGGGCCACCAGCCATCTTGACTAACAAGCTCACAGGCTCATCCTGAGCAGGACCCACAAGAGAAACATTTGCGGGGGGCTGGGGGGCACACACCTTTCAACCCAGCACTCTGAAGGCAAAGGTAGGAGAATTGCCATAAGTTCGAGGCCAGCCTGGAACTACAGAGTGAGTGCCAGGTCAGCCTGGGCTAAAGTGAGACCCTACCTACTTTGAACAAACCCCCTCTAGCCCTACCCTTAACAAAACAACTTCACGGGCTGGAGAGATGGCTTAGTGGGTAAGGCGCTTGCCTGTAAAGCCAAAGGACCCAGGTTTGACTCCCAAGGACCCACGTAAGCCAGATGCACAAGAGGGCACAGGCATCTGGAATTCGTTTGCAGTGGCTGGAGGCCCTGACACTCCCATTCTCTCTCTCTCTCCCTCTCCCTCTTCCTCTCTCTACCTGTCTGTTTCTGTATCTCTCTCTCTCTCTCTCTCTCTCTCAAATAAATAAAAATAAAATATTTAAAAATTTTTCAGCCAAGTCTTGTTAGTGAATCAGTGAGTTTAACTGGGGTTAAACTGAGCCGTAGGCTGACGATGAGAAACTTACTGCCGCCTGCATCACCCCATATGCTCCCAGTGCCAGCATTTCTTGACCATTTACATATCCATGGGGAGGGACAGGGCCTGGCGTATCCCAGGAGTCCTTCCTAATGTCCACATGGTCCCCCCATAGAATGCTGGTGAGCCCACCATGACCATTCTTGTAAGGGTAATCAGAGATGCTTTATTTCAAGACCACAAGGGTTGGGTCCTGCCCAGAGGATAGCATTGACCATTTAAGAATCTGGGCTCCATCCTAGAGAAATCTTTTATTATTCCCCCTCTCCCAACGAGGAGACCAGGAGTGGCATGGCAGCCCTCGCCCATGCTGTTTACCTCAAGCTTTGCGGTTTCTTACAACGGGGGAAAGACACTTCCTTTCAAGTGTTTTAATTTGTTTTACAGCATTTGAATCTTTTACGCTTCAGGGATTTCGTAATCTTTTTTATTTCTCTTTTTTGTTGTCATTTAAGACTTGTATCTATTTGTCCCTTAAATATTTTATGTTTGTTTAATGACTCACTCTTTAATAATTTAACATGAGCATATTCTTAAATTTTTTTATTATTTTATTTATTTTTGGAGAGAGACACAGAGAGAGACAGACAGAGAGGGAGACAGACAGAGATGGGCGTGCCAGCAGTCTCTCAGCTGCTGTGAACGAAATCCAGATGTGTGATCCCCTTGTGGGCAAGTGTGGCATCGCGCCCTTGCGTCACTTTGCATCTGGCTAAACGTGGGACCTGGAGATTGGAACCAGGTTCTTAGGCTTAGCAGGCAGGCGCCTTAACCACTAAGCCATCTCTCCAGCCCCACATGAGCATATTCTTATGTGCTTAATGCCTGAGCTCCCATTCCCAATGGTGAGCTCTTGTCCCAGCACACCGAAGAATCCAAATAAGTATTTGTTGAATCTTGAATGAGCAGTGAGTGTCTGGCTTACATGGGACTTGGAGAGTCGAATGTGAGTCCTTAGGCTTCACAGGGCAAGCACCTTAACTGCTAAGCCATCTCTCCAGCCCTCATTTTATTATTTTTGATGCTACTATAAATGGGTGACTTTAATTTTCAGGTGCTCTTTCTTCATATATAGAGTTATAATTGACTTATATGTATTTCTTATGCTTTTGTGTTCTACAACTTCACAGAGTTTATTTAACAATTCTGCAGTTTGGGGAGGGAATCTTTTGGATTTTCATGTATGAGATCGTGTAATTTGCTAACAGAACACTTTTGCTTCTTTTCTGCTGTGGAGGGCTTCTGTTTCCTTTCCAAGTTGCCCTAGCCAGGACTTCCAGTACTATGTTAATTAAAAGGATCAAGAAGGGGCATCCTTTTATTATTCCTAATCTTACAGAAAAACTTACAGTCTTTCATCATTGAGTATGATGCTAGTTATGCATGGCTTATCACATATGGGTGGCCTGTTGGTTCTGGGAGTCACAATTTAAGTAGTATTGGAGTAACTTTTTGAGGTTAAATATAATAGAGAATCAGTGGCGCTTGTGAAAACCACAGAGAAACTTCGCCTCAAGGAAATATGTGGATGAGCAATAGAGTGAGGACACCTGATGCTCTCCTCTGGTCTCCATGCACCTGCAAGTTCAAGTGCATATGCACATGCAAAACCTGTGCACACACATACATGCACGCATACACACGCACACACCAACCACCACCGCATATTCATGCAGGACATAGTTTATTTCGTTCTTCCCAGTCTTTATACATTTTATTTCCTTTTCTTGTCTTGTTGCATTAACTACTACTTCTGGGATGATATGGAAAATGAATGACATGAAGGAGGAAAGTGATGTCTTTGCCTTCTTCGTGGTCCTAGCAGGAAATCTGCGAACACCTCTAATGAAGTCTGGTGTTGGTGGTAGTGTTTTGTAGATATCCTTTGTTCCCTCTGTTTCTGAGTTTTACAGAGAGCCTTTGTTTCTTTTTTTCGCATTTTTACATGTGTGCATGTGTGTACATGTTTGTGTATGTGTGTGCAAGTATTCACACACACGTTTGCATGTGGAGGCCAGAGGTTGAAGTCAGTCATCTTCCTCAGTCATTCTCCACTTTATTTATTTATTTATTTATTTATTTATTTATTTATTTCCGTTTGAAAGCAGAGCTCATCAATTTGGCTGGTCTAGCACGCCAGCCTGACCCAGCTATCCCATCTCCGCACGCCAAGTGCTAGGATTGCATGAGAGCCACCACACCTGCCCAGCGTTCATGTGGGTGCTGCACACCTGAACTCATATCCTCATGCTGGCACGGCAAGTGTTTTATCAGTTTCGCCAACTCGCTAACCTCACTTTTTCCTTCTTTCTCTTTTTAGAATTGTAAGTGGGTGTTACATCTTCTCAATGCTTTTTCCGCATCCGTTAACACAATCATGTGAATTTTACCTTTTTAATTTGTTAATGTGATGGATCACATAAGTTGATTTTTAATTTTTTTAAATTTTTTTATTTTTGGTTTTTTGAGGTAGGGTCTCACTCTAGCCCAGGCTGACCTGGAATTCACTCTGTATTCTCAGGGAGGCCTCAAACTCATGGCAATCCTCCTACCTCTGCCTCCCAAGTGCTGGGATTAAAGGCGTGCACTACCACACCTGGCACAAGTTGATTTTTTGACTGTTGAACCAGCTTTGTATACCTGCAAAAAAAAATCCTACTTGAAATCTTACTTGTAGACTTTTCATTACTATGGGATTCAATATCTAATGTCTTGCTAAGGAGTTTTGTATCCATATTCACAAGATATTGGTCTGTGGTTTACTCTGCCTCTAATGTTTCTGCCTTTGATATTGAGGTATCAGCTTCATAGAATGAACTAGAAAGTATTTCCTCTTATTCTATCCTGAAAGAGATTATAAAGAATTGATAGTTCTTATTCATAAATGCGTCTGAATCTATTGCTTTCTGATTTATAAAGTTATTAATTGTGGTTCTTTTGTTTGTTTGTTTATTTTTTGTCTTGTTGTTGTTGTTGTTGTTTTTTCGAGGTAGGGTCTCACTCTAGTTCAGGCTGACCTGGAATTCACTATGTAGTCTCAGGGTGGCCTTGAACTCATGGCGATCCTCCTACCTCTGCCTCCCGAGTGCTGGGACTAAAAGCGTGCGCCACCATGCCTGGCATAATTGTGGTTCTTTTTTAAAAAAATCTTGCATTTCCATTACATTTTTGAATTTGATTATAAAAGGTGCATACAATATGCTCAAGCAGTTTTTTTTTTATCTTTATAATTATCCCTCTATGCCCTTTTGAGAAGTAATCTACTCTTGTGGCTTCAGTGACTAATAAATGATACTCTCAAATATGCTGGTTCCCAGATCTGTAGCCTACTCAATCATGAGTCGGATACTTACACTAGTGTATATTATAAACAACAACAAAAATGCACTTGAATTTTTAAAAAATGTGGCTTGGCTGGAAAGACAACTCAGCTGATCAGTGTTTGCCTTGCAAGCATTAGGATCTGAGTTTGGTCTCTAAATCCACATGAAAATGCCAGGCACAGGGACACCTGCTCGTAATCAAGCACCTGGGAAGTGGATGTCTGAGGTTCTTGAGCCTCCAAGTCTAGCCTACTTGGTGAGCTCCAGGCCAGTGAGGGACCCTGTCTCAAAAATAAATGGATGGGCTGGGGAAATGGCTTAGCAGTTAAGGCATTTGCCTGCAAAGCCAAAGAATCCTGGTTTGATTCTCCAGGACCCTCGTAAGCCAGATACACAAGAAAGCACATGCGTCTGGAGTTTGTTTGCAGTGGCTGGAGGCCCTGGTGCACCCATTCTCCCTCTCTCTCTCTCTCTCTCTCTCTGTTCTTTCTTTCTTTCAAATAAATAAACAAATAAAATGTATTTCAAAAAGATGAAAAATAAATGGATGACATTCCTGAGAAGCCACATTGAAGGCTGTCCTCCAGTATCCTCACATTCATGTACACATGTGCACCCACACACACATGTGCACACATGTATGCACAAAAAAAGTTTTTTAAAACATGAGTGTCAGGCTGGACAGATGGCTTAGCAGTTTAGGTGATTGCCTGCGAAGCCTAAGGACACAGGTTCAATTCCCCAGTACCCGTGTAAGCCAGATACACAAGGTGGCGCATACGCCTGGAGTTTGTTTGCAATGGCTGGTGGCCCTGGCATACCCGTTCTTTTCCCCTCTCTCAATAAATAAATAAATAAATAATGTATATGACAATAATGTGTTTTCTACCTATGGGTTTCATCATTAACGATATTTATTTTAGCTTTTGAACAATGGAAAAGTTGTAAAAATGATGTTATCAAAGGCATTGTGATAACTGCCTCCCGCTCTCCAGTGATGTGCTAACAAATGAGGTGAGTGCCCCATTCTAGCAAAAACTGTTCTAAGAAGGGCTTTGTTCTGGTGTTGGGTGTCAAGCTCACCTCTGCCTCTGCTCACTGAGTGCACACGCAAGACGACCGGGGCTCTAGAGCAGCTCTCTTGCATCAAGGAGGGAAGCTGACCTGTGGACAAAGAGAAAGATGCAGGCACAATCAGGGGTGAGTGGAGCACTCTTCATACCATTCTTAAAGACCACCCTATCTGGGGCTGGAGAGATGGCTTAGCTGTTAAGGCCTTGCCTGTGAAGTCTAAGGGCCCTGGTTCAATTCTCCAGGCCCCATGTTAGCCAGATGCACAAGGGGGCTCATGAGTCTGAAGTTTGTTTGCAGTGGCTAGAGGACCTGGTGTGCCCATTCTCACTCTTTCTCTCTCTCTCCCTTTCTCTGTCTCTAATAAATAAATAAAAAAAAATAAAGTTTAAAACAAATTTTTTTAAAAAGATCACCCTATCTGAAGATCTATGGATGAGTCAATGAAATTCGCTGTTCTTTAAATCCATAGGATATCTGCTATTGACTATAAAAGGTATCCGATCTGTAACTCTGATTCCCTATGTGACCTGATGAGATGATAGGTGGGGAAGCGTTCACAAAACCTCAGTCGTATGTATCGGTCCCACATCATAGAAGAGGACACTGCAAATGCCAACAAGAAATCATCCAGCTGGGTCTGTGGCTCACATAGAATGAGGCCAACTTTGTGAGATTAAATCAGTTCATTGGTTTGGCATCATGTCATTTACGTTGATCAGAGGCGAGCTTGCCGCACAAACCAGGGGATCCATTGTCCCTGTAGAGATGCTGCCTGAGCCTGTGTGGGGACAAGCAGCTCCATTTCTCTGAACCAACAGTCCCTTTCCGAGGAAAACAATCAGATCCTCCAGAAGCTTTGGAAAAAAATTTGATATATCTAATTGCTTTATCTAATCTAATCTAATACAATCAGTATCCTTATTTCCTCACATAGTTGTACTAAATTTAATTCTTCCTTAAATTAGGGTCTCATGTAGCCCAGGCCAGCCCCAAAGCTAAGACTTAAACTTCTGATTCTCCTGCTCACACCTCTGAAGTGCGGGAGTAACAGGCACACACCAATGTCCACTCGGTTTAGATGGTTCTGGAGATCAAACTGAGGGAATGTGCACGCCAGACAAGCAGTCTGCCAGCCAATCCACATCTCCAACCCCAGACTTTTTTTTTAAGTTTATTTATTCATTCATTTATTTATATGCAAGCAGAAAGAGATAGAAGAGATACGGACAGAGAGAATTGGCCCATCAGAGCCTCCTTCCACTGCAAATGAACTCCAGATGCATGTTCCACTGTGTGCATCTGGTTTTACGTGGGTACTGGAGAATCGAACCTGAGTTGCTAGGCTTTGCCAAAAACCACCTTAACAGCTAAGCCATCTCTCCAGCCCCAAGCTTTTTTGTTGTTGTTGTTTTTTGTTTTCTTAAATAAGATGTCCCTAATGCATTTTCTTTATCTGGTGGGTGAGGAAGTCAGAATATGCAATGGGTACATGCTCTCCCAAGGCCTCACCACTGCTGTATTCCTGAACATATTCTCAGAGCAGAAACTGGGATGAACTTAAGTGATTTTCTTTTCCATCACAAGCAGTTGAATGATTCCATACCAGGACCACTAAATCTTCTTGAGTTTGCTGGAGCCAGCCAAACTTTCAGCCTGTTAATATGTACTTTCAACTTTATTAACAGAGGTGATACACCAAACAAAGCCTTTCAAAGCAGCAAAATCAATGGCTTTGCTTCCCTCTGACTCCTGGAGTCTGACAAAAATGGGTCCCAATTACCAAAAATGGTAACATTTCAACCATGTGTACTTCTTGGAAACAAGCAAGGGTGTGTCAGATTTATAAGGGCTATTAAGAGACCGAGCACATGTTTTCATCTGCATCCATAATTTATGCTAATGGCATACATTTTCCGAGTGCATATAAAAACAGGAAGGTTGGATTGGGTCTGTGGTATGGATACAATCAAGCATCGCATATGTGGCATTTTCCTGTTCTGCTATTTCAGATTTATAATCTAAAACACAGAAGTGCTTAATGACGACTGTAAATGCATGCTACATTGCAAAGATAATTACTTTTACATTTCATCCGTTATTTGCTAGCATAACTTTCTTCATAAGTGGATTTCTTACCAAATGATTTCCAAATGAGCATTTGAAGTCACTGTGTGCAACTGACAAGGGGCTCCCCCTTCAGTGCAATAAGGAGATAGTAATATGTTTTCCACTCCAATGCTTCTCAAACTTTGTGAGGGGGAAAACGTGCCCCCTCACTCCATCACTGACCAGTTATTGAAAGATATCACAAAAGTGATTTATTAGAAAGATGAAAAGTCAAGAGCATGAAATAAACCTTGGGTATATTTTTAAGTTTAAGATTAAACAAGCATGAAATTACGTATTGTGTCAGGTTGTTACAAAATTTCCAACACTTATTCTCCATTCCTTCATTTGTTCCATTGCACTTCAGTGGCAGTGCTCAGTTCAGTGGAGATGCTCAGTTCATAGACCAAGCTCCTTTGAGTAGATCTGCTCTCAATGACAAAGGATGAGAGGCAGCACACACTCAAGTTTCCATTTCCTTAGAAGATGCTTAGCTGGTTAATAAAAGTGCAGTTGGGCTAAAGAGATTGCTCAGTGGTTAAGGAGCTTGTCTGCAAAGACTACTGACCTGATTTTTATTCCTTAGTACCCACATAAAGCCAGATGCACATCTGGTATTCACATGCAGCCACTAGAGGCCCTGGTATATCCATTCTCTCTCTCTCTCTCTCTCTCTCTCTCTCTCAATCCCCCTCTCCCTCTCTTTCTCTCCTTGCAAATAAAATAAAATAAATGAATAAATAAAAATTTTAAAGTTTAGTCTTTATTTAAACTGCACACATTTGTGGATTCTGATCATGTACCCTAGATCCTCCACTTCTAAGGAGCTCACTGAGAATTCACTGATCTGGGATTTGCTCCCGAATCACATTGGATTAACATCTGAGGAGGGAATAAACGTCTAGAAGACTGTTCAAGAGCTAGAATTTCAGGGGAACGGTTTATGAAGGTGGCTGTGTTGATATCAGTAAAACATCTCTACAACATGTCCACGTCTCTCCCTCCTCCCACTGCCTTCATGCTCCCATGTGGATTTGTAATGGGCTGCTAAAAGTCCAAGAAAGTCCTTGCACCCCAAACCCTAGGTTCACTTCTAATGTTAATCAAAGAATTGAATAAAAAAAGAAGACTGAGAAGGATACTTATTAAATTATTATATTTATTGAGGGAAGTACAGAGCCAAGGAAAGGCACCTGTGTGGCTAGAGGTCCCATGTGGAGGGTCTGCAAAACGTGGAAAAAGAAAAGAAAATTCAAGGAGCTCCTGACATGTGAGGAGCTGGAGGGAATAAAGAAGGGCTAGGGGGCCCTCAAAGCAGGGCCTGGGCCTGGGCCTGGGCCTGGGCTGAGCCAGCACACGCCCCTCCAGGGGAAAAACTCACTCAAAGCTGGAAGTTCCCAAATGATCAGAGAGACAGCCTGCCCTCTCCTTGCAAAGGTATTTAATGTTTTTTTATTTATTTATTTATTTTTGGAGAGAGACACAGAGAGAGACAGACAGAGAGGGAGAGGGAGACAGCTAGAGATGGGCACACCAGCAGCCTCTCAGCTGCTGTGAACAAAATCCAGATGTGTGCCCTCCTTGTGGTCAAGTGCGGCATTGCACCCTTGCGTCACTGCATCTGTCTAAAAGTGGGACCTGGAGATTGGAACCCGGTTCTTAGGCTTAGCAGGCAGGTGCCTTAACTGCTAAGCCATCTCTCCAGCCCTGCAAAGGTATTTATAACCATATGGGGTGGGCTATCTTCGGCTCAGGTGAACTAGAGGGCCAGCTTGTTGGTTAGGGTTTGAGGCTGTCTCAGGAAGAGGTTAGCTCTGGCACCAAGTTCCAAGCTGAACTTGACCGACCACAATGTTTAAGTCCTATGAAAGACCCCCTCCCAGGAGGGGTCCTGATTGTTGGTGGAAAAACAGGTCGCTAGGGAAATAGACAAGAGATAAAATGTCAGATCATCTTTGATTTCTACCAAATACAAATTTTCCTGCTCTTTTTACCCTCTGGGCTCCAGTCATCCTAACTCTACTCCACCTGCACCCACCTCAGATTTCTGCAAAATTGATCTGCAACTGCACTGCAGTTCTTCAAACCATTTTTTTTGCCCAAATCCCTTGTGCAGCCTTCAGGATGAGGGCAAAATGGCTGAATATGGTACAAGAGCTTTATCCTTGACATCTCTCAAATACTGCCAATGATCTGTCACCTTCCCAACAGTCTCAGAAACCAAGTTTATGTCAGAAAAACTCTGGTGCCAATTTGACATGGCTTGTATCAGGCAAAGATGAAAAAAATTCAAGAAACAATAGATGTAATATCTATAGTACATCAAAGTATCCTACAATACTTTTAAATCCATGTGTTCACAAGAATACTTTTTTCCTTTTTAAAAAAAATTTTTATTTACTTATTTGAAAGCTGAGACAGAGAGAAGAGAGACAGACAGAATTGGCATCCAGTAGTCACTGTAGATGAACTCTAGATGCATGTGGCACTTTGTGCATCTGGCTTTACGTGGGTACTGGGGAATCGAACCCAGATCACGAGGTTTTGCAAGCAAGTACCTTAACTGCCTTGCCATCTCTCTGGTCCCTCTTTCTTTTGTCTGGCTTATTTCTTTAAGACAGAGTCCCTCACTGAACTTGGAGTGCCCCATTTGTTGGGTATAGCAGCAGATAATCACAGAGCCCTAGTGATCCTCCTGTCTCTGCCCCCCCCAGTTCTAGGGTTATGGGCACGCGTGACCATGCCCTGCATTTTATTTGATTGCAGAGGATTTAACTCAAATCTTCATGCTTGTACAGCAGGAATTCTTACCACCAAGTCATCTCCTAGCCCCGCAATAATGCTTTTCAAAGAATATTTTATTTTTATTTATTTGAGAGAGAGAGAATGGGCATGCCAGGGCCTTTAGCCACTATAAACAAACTCTAGGCCCATGTGCCACCATGTCCATGTGGCTTACCAGGGTACTGGGGAATTGAACCTGGGTTCTTAGGCTTCAAAGGCAAGCACCTTAACCACTGAGCCATCTCTCCAGCCCCATAATAATGCTTTTAAAAAACAGTGCTCATCTTTGAAAGATACTGGCCAATGAGTTTATCATTCTGAAAGTGCATCACGAACAAATCCAAGCATTTATCCTCTTTGCTGTACAAACTTTGTCTTGGGATAACCAAATTACTGATGAGAGAAGGTTTTGTTCTTTATAGAATTATTGCAAATAATAAATGAAAAAAAAACCTCACGGTTGCTATCCATATTGGAAAAATAAATCTAGGGAGTGATCATCAATAGAAGCATTATTAGTAAAATGCATTATTGTGTTAATGTTAAATTACTATACAGAGACATGAATCTAAGCTGTGGATCAAATCACAACTTTCAGGAAATGTAGGAGGCAGTGAAATACCAATGCATATTAAGAGGTGCAAATAGCAAAATCAAGAATGTGGCAAATTCTGCAAGATGATCTATCCAGCTTTTCCAATAAATGTCAAGAGAAAAATAAATACTGAAGAAATGGAAATCTATAGTGAAATCTATAGTCCAATCGAATGCGATGCACCAACCAGATGTTATTGGTACACTGTGTTTGATCGGAACCAATCACACTATCTGTAACTAAAGAAATGAGAGCATTGATGGGATTTGAAGAGTGGGTGTAGATTTTGAGGAGTAGGGAGACTTGTAACAGTATGGGAGTGGTCATGAAGCTAGTTTTTAAAGAGCCTTTATCTTTTAGATATGCATCAAAAATACTGAGAAATAAAGTGTTCTGTGTCTCTGCTCCAAAACAAATGGGTCATGGTAGGTGTGCATGAGGCATGGGGTATAATACTGAAATGTACATGAAACTAGAAGCATCCAGGGAAACCATCATTCTGCTTTCTGTTTCTGTGAGTTTGACTGCTTTAGATACTTCATACAAGTGGAATCATACATCTGGCCTCCTGTCACAAGCTTGGTTCTTTTAGCATGTTTTCAAAATCACCCATATTATACCATGTGTCAGAATTTCCTTCCTTTGTAAGATCTCATACGTTTCCACTGTTGTGATATCCATGTTAGATCGGACAGGCTCCCAAAAATGGAGTCAAGGACAGCAGGATGGTGCCAGAGACATAAGGAAGTGAATTATCCACTTCCCTCAAGAAACCACCCAGCCATTATCCCCTCCTTGCCTGCAATGCCCCCAGGTCACGGTTTCCTGCCCCTTTATCTCTTAAGTCACCTGGTCACTGTTCTGCTGTCAGCCTGGCTATCCCAGATCTCCCCTAAAGGAACCTTCAGCTTTTTTCCTTCCTTACCTTCCCCCAACTGAAGAAGCCTATAAAGCCCACTATCTGGAAATTCAGGTTGGCTGTGCTCCTCTCTTGTGAGCCAGCTTGGCAGCTTGTGCTTTTCCCGAATAAAAGCTTTCATCTTTGCCTCAGAGTGGTGTGCGTGATTGTGGTCACTCCTGAACCTTACAATCCACATTTTCTTACTCATTCATCCATGAGCGGACACTTGGATTGCTTCCACATTTCGAGTGTAACATGTGTAAGCTTTATAAAATATTTAATTAAAAATATATATTAGAGTAACCATTATAGGGCAGTACTTAATCATTTAAGTTTTAATGCTCCCAGGAGACAGATCTTCAGTCATAACTAAGAAACTGAATATCCATGTAACATTGCCAAGGTCTTAAGGAGATGAAGCACTAGCAGAGCTTGGGTTTGAACTCGGCCTAATCTGCTTTCAAATTCTAGATAAAAATCAACTAATATCGAATGACAGCCCAGAAGAGATGTGTATTAATAGCTGCAACATGAATGGGACTTGGTGTTCTACTTGCCAGTAGTAATTCTGCATATTCCCATACATTCATCTGAATTTTCAAAAACTGATCACTAACCTCCCTCATCTCCTGAAGTTTTCCCTTCTGCAGAGCATTTCTTACTTCCTGACCACCCCCAGCTCCTGCCATGCTACACACTCACTTCATACCCAGGCAGCTGTTCCCTAGCCCGCCCCTCACCAGGAATCACTGATAGGCAGAGCAAAGTATCTGCTGGCCCAACTATAAAATGGAGTCAAAGGAAATTGCTGAATGAATTGGAGGAAGTGAGTCATAGGGACAGTGAAAGCCCCCTGGGACTACCTAATGAATTCCAGATCAGCCTGGGCTACAGCAAGACCCTACCCCAAAAAACTAAAAAATTTAAAAAGAGCTAGAAGAAAGGATTGCTTTCGTGATAAAGAGATAGACGTTTGAGCAGATGTATTTATCCTAAGTTAAATATCACACACAGTGTACATGTATTGAAATATCTCCAGGTACCCCATTAATGTGTGCAATGTTTTCAAATTTTTATATACCAGTTTAAAAATTGCATTTAAAAATATATTCAAGGGCTGGAGAGATGGCTTAGATGTTGAGGCGCCTGCCTCCTAAGCCTAAGAACGGTGGTTCCAATCTCCAGGTCTCACGTTTAGCCAGATGCAAAGTGACGCAAGGGCGCAATGCTGCACTTGACCACAAGGGGGCGCACGCATCTGGATTTCGTTCGCAGCAGCTGAGAGACTGCTGGCGCGCCCATCTCTATCTGTCTTCCTCTCCCCCTCTCTCTGTCTCTCTCTGTGTGTCTCTCTGTCCACAAATATATATATTCAAACAATTCTTTTTTTAAAATCTTGGGTAAACAAATGAATGAGTGGGTGGGGAGATGGCTCAGTAGTTAACAACTTTTGTTTGCAAAGCTTGCCAACCTGAGTTCTATCCTCCTGAGCACCTACATGAAGCAAGAGGTAGAGTGGTGTAGGCACCCACAACAACGGGAGACAGAACCCAGAGAATCTGCAGCTCACACAGACCAGGTAGACTAGAATTCATTTGCAAAAGCAGGAGAACCTGTCTCAAAGAAGATGCAAAAAGAGCACAGATGCCATGAGACCCCCACATGTGCTGTGGCATGCATGCACCCACACCCCCCACACACATACACATACATACATCATACATACACACACACACACACACACCAAATGCAAATAAGTAAATAAATAGAACATAGCAATTAATTAGCTTGTTAATGTCCACCTTTCTGAGTCAAAGCAAGGACCCATGCGGATGGATGGCTGAATGTACCCAAGACTGTAGAATTAGAATATAAATAAATGGAAGGAAAAGGGTGCATACGCGTCACTCAGTGCATTGCTGAAAGACCTACTAAGGATTATTAGGATTGTCTTATGACAATTCTAACACAAATTTCCTGACTATACATTCTTCTATTTACTAAAACAAACTTATTCTTGCTCTTTATTACTGATTTTTTTTTAAGTGAGGGCCTTTTCCTCCTACTCATTTCCTTCTTCTTTCTACTTGCAAATGACTAAACATTAGCAAATTCCTGTCAGCATCACCCACCATTTCTCTGTTAAGCTCTTTAAAGAAAACTGCACGAATGAGATTATCTGAAGACACCAAGTCATAGAATGCACATGTCTTTTTGATGTAGGATTTGGGGGTTCACAAAGGGTCCCCCAGATTTATGAACCCCCAACTCTGGGTCTTATTTTTAACAAAGAATCGATTTTAAAAAATGGACTCAAGGGCTTGAGAGATGGCTTAGTGGTTAAGGCTTTTGTCTGTGAAGCCAAAGGAGCCCGTTCAGTTCTCCAAGACCCACGTAAGCCAGATGCACATGGTGGCACATGAATCTGGAGTTTACTTGCAGTGGCTAGTGACCTAGCATGCCCATCCTCTCTCCCTCCCCCCCCACTCTCTCTACTCTAATAAGTAAATAAAAAGTGAAAATAAAAATCATAAAACAAAAAATAGTTTTACACCTGTGGCAACCCCAGAGAAATGACATAGGTAGCGGGCCCAGAGAATATAAGGAAAACACACATGAAGTAGATTCAGAGACCAGAGGAGAATCATACATGTAATTAAAGTGAGAAGTTATCCCAAAGCATAAAGCAGAGGCAAGCAGAAAAACCATGCGGACCGTGGTACTCTGCCTTCCCTCCCCCACACACACCAGCGGCTGGAGGGCAGGAACCAGACTCACATGGATCCAGGTGGAGGTCACAGGATAGAGCTAGGAGAGACAGATCTGGAAACAGCATGGACAAGCCTTTTCAGTCCATGGAGAATAGATTCCTATGTCAGATTTAGGTATGTAAGGGGAAGACCCTATTGGTTTGTAGATTTAAAGAGCCGACCCCAGAGGGCAGCCCACCTAGGTAGTGTGTTAGACCATGGGTAGCAGGGTGCACTGGAGCTCTTGTGGATGAATTTCAATCAGACATGAGATCCACTCTTGAGTTCCATTCCTGCCAAGGCTGGGTGACATGCCTGGTGGCATGGTCGCCTTCCTTCTGGGCTTCTGTCCCTAACTGAAACTGTCTAAAAGAAGCTAGCTTTCTCCTGAGTACCCTACATTTTCATTTGAGAACATGCAGCCCCTCACTTTTAATGGCCCCCTTGTGTGTCTCACTAAAGTGGTTCCTACACTTTCTTTCCACTGTAGCATTAATAATTTAATTACTCTATTCATGAACATTAGTTCATCGCTTTTTTTTTTTTTTTTTTTTTTTTTCAAAAGGCAGCCCATCACATTCATCTGGATAGTAAAATAACAACTTCAAGTATGGTGTTATTTTTAGAACATCATACACACAGACACTATGCTTGGATACCTAGCTAGAAGGCCATCTTGTTTGTTTTGTTTTTCCTGTTTGTTTTGTTTTAGGCAATAAATACATGTGAATTTTAAAAACGGTGAACAAATTTTCATGTAATAAGAAACAACAACAAGTTTGTAGACCCATATAAAACAAAGGCTACAACTTTCAGAACTGAACGTCTAATTGAAAATCAATTCCTTTTTGAGTGGCTATGCACACAGTTAGCTGTTCATGTGGAGAAGAGATATGTCAAGTCCTCTCATTTGGTTGTGATAGGTGTCAAAAAGGACTAATGGGGCTGGAGAGATGGCTTAGTGGCTAAGGCGCCTGCATGCTAAGCCTAAGAACGCTGGTTCCAATGTCCAGCGGTTCCAATCTCCAGGTCCCACGTTTAGCCAGATGCAAAGTGAGGCAAGGGCGCAATGCCGGACTTGCCCACAAGGGGGCGCACACATCTGGATTTCGTTCACAGATGCTGAGAGACTGCTGGCACGCCCATTTCTGTCTCCCTCTCCCTCTCTGTCTCTCTCTGTCTCTCTGTCTCTCTCTCCAAAAATAAATAAAAAATAATAATAATAATTTTTTTTTAAAAAAAGGACTAATGTGAGAATGTGATCAGACACAAAACAAGCATGTCATTGACCTTAAGATGCCTTCAATTATAAAGTGCATCATTATTTTATGAGCTCCTAAGTAGTGAAGAGGCTTCCAAGTCAGCTATGGTGTGCCTCTACTGGGACATGCAGCCTGCCCTCCAACACGCCAACATGTGCAGACGATCTGCACAGTAGACTAAGAACCTGAGCACCATGCTCACCCCTAGCAGCTAATTGACCTCCTCATCCA
The DNA here is from genome assembly GCA_036365145.1 of Orientallactaga sibirica. Classification (NCBI taxonomy): domain Eukaryota; kingdom Metazoa; phylum Chordata; class Mammalia; order Rodentia; family Dipodidae; genus Orientallactaga; species Orientallactaga sibirica. Next base: position 1,861,826 of record JAEOAD010000031.1, on the reverse strand, counting down.
TTCAGCAGATCAGGCCCTGATCTGAAAGGTTTATTCCAAGCCATCATCTTCAAGGCACTGTTAGGAAGGTTAAAGACATGACATCAAAATGCCCCCTCTGCCCTGAGATGGGCTGAGACATATGTCTACACAATGAAGGGAGTCTTCCGGCTAAGCCAGAGGAATGGGGGCGTGCAGCAGTAGCGGAGGCTCGCCTGGTTCCTGTCATCTCAGGGAGGCTGAGAAAGCATATTCTTGAGACCGAGCATCCTTTCTTTGCCCCACGGACAGCAAGCAGAGGTGCTGGGGTCCAACACAGCCCCTTGGCAAGACCCCCTTTCTAAATATGTGTTCCCCCTGTAGTGAGCTAGTACAAACTCATCTCCTGTCTGAGCCCCAAAGGGAAAAAAAAATAGAAAAAAAAAGAGCTTTTCAAAGGCTTCTGAAGAACTTGGGACTAAATGGATCACCTCTGATACTGAAGTCAAGTGGAAAATGTTTTTAAAAAGCATGTAATCAAATAGGCTCTGGAAAAAAATTAATCTCCCTTTAAATTACCATGACTTGGGAACCTTAAGTTCAAAAGACATGACTCCTTCCTTGTTTTATTTCTCTCAAGTGATGGCTTTCTATTCCTTCTGGCAATTGAAGAAATGTCCTTGGAAAGGCAAGTTGAGCCTGTCTCTCACTCTCTCTCTCTCTCCATACACACACACACACACACACACACACACACGCACGCACGCACGCACATACAACACACTGTTGTCTTATAGTTGACTTTTCTCAAGTTAAATGCTGGAATAATGTGATCCACTATTCACTGACAGAATTGAAAGCAAGCAATGATGAGACAAGGCAAATAAAAATAAGTCTCACGAACCTGCAGACAAACTAAAGAGAACCACGAAGCGACAGTCACGAGCCAGAAAACAGCAAGGATGCATTCCAAGCAGAAGGCAAAGCCCAGTGTAAAAATTCCAAACTAAATGTTTACATTGAAATAATTACCTTCACGAGGTAAGGGCAGTTTTAAAAGCATTCAGATAACATAATGCTACATCGAGTTAAAAAATGAATGTTGCTCTCTTCCCTTCTGTTTGTTTCATAGATACAAGCACTGTGAGCAGGCTTGCACACCCCTTCTGGAGTCTCTGTGGGTACATGTGAGAATGTACTATGCATATCTGCATTTAAATATGTGAATATCCATATCCCTGTTGTCTTTCCTTTCGTGGGACTTCCTCCTCTGCTGTGCAGGCTTAGGACTGTTGCAGAAAGAAGAAAGTATGCAGTTGGTGGAACAGGATTAAGAACAGAAGCTTTGAATCCATAATCATATAAAGATTGGAAAGGGTGGGGCTGGGTTTTATCAGTGCATGCTGTCAGCATGCCTGTGTGGAAATACCACTCAGAACCTCATTAACACACGCCAAGTAGTATGTGTTAATAAGATTCCTTAAAATTTTTTTTTCCCAATTTTGGCATTTTCATACAAGTATAATGTACTGTGATCTAATTTCCCCCAATTACCTTTCCTAATTCTCCTCCCATTAACACCCTTCTTTCTCCTCATGAATCTCCATCTTACTTTCATTCCTCTTTATTTTGAGTCCATTGAGTTAAAACTTGGGTTGCTTGCGTGATTAGGGAGGGAATGGCTGCACCACTGATGAACCTGACTCCTCCTCCCCAGCAACCATTAGCTGCCATTAGGCAGTCTGGGAGCTCTGGGGTCTTATGGACCTTTCCTTGGTGTAGTATTGACAGGCTCAGGGAACCGCAACTGCTGAGAGTTCATGAGTGTCGCAGCCATGTCTTATCCAGAAGACAGTATCTCACAGTCCTCGTCACCATCCTCCTCCTCTTAGATTCTTTCTGTCCCTTCTCCTAGAGGGTCACTGAGCTGTGGAGGGAGTGTTTGGGATGTCCTGTTCTAAGCTGAATACACAGAAGTAAAGAATGTCTCAGGCTAAAGCGACATCCCGGGGGATGAAGTGCTTGACTTTCAGGCATGAAGACCTGAGTTTGATTTCCTAGTACCTACGAAAGAATGCCAGGTGGGGCGCCTGTGATGCCAGTGTTGGGGAGGCAGAGACAGAAAGATCACTGAAGCTTGTTAGCTAGCCAGGCTAGCCTAATTAGTGAGCTCCAGGCCAAGAAGAGACTCTGTTTCAACAAGGAAGTGTGTGGCATTCCTGAGGATAACATTCACAGATTTCCTCTGGCCTCTTCGTGCACAAACGTATATACATATGCACACACACACACACACAAAAAAACACATACACTATGCATGCAAATTACACACAGAGACAGACAGAGAGGGAGAGAGAGAGAGAAAACAAGATACAGCTTAATCAGTTTTAATTTATAATATTTAAATTTTAAAATTTTATTAATAATTAATCTGACTTCATAATCCTAAGGAAAATCCGAGCCAAATAGAAAGAGGAAACAGAAGGCCCATTCTTTTTATTTTTGAGGGGAAAGGTTGGGGAAAGATTTCAGTTATCACACACCATGAGTCATCTTCCCAGGAAAGAGATCTGCCTGGCCAGTTCAGCCCATCTCCATGGAAGGACAATAATACCTAAGGAAATGGAAGATAATGTCCCATTGTCAGGCTGGGCTCCTTCAATTCTGTAATTTTCTTTCCAATATATATATAAGTTTTTACATAGGTTATAGTCTTGTATCCCCTCACACCCAGTCCCCATTTCTCTGAAAGGACTTGGTGTTCACTGGGGGGTAATTAGGACCTCTGTTAGTTTCTATGCACTCAGCCTGTGGCTCTTACAATCTTCCTGCCCCACAACAATCCCTGAGCCTTGGGTTTGTAAGCAGATTGTTTTTAATATTGAGTTCTCTGTAGCCTCTGTATTTCTGTTAAGATGTGCTTCAGTTCACCTTCATGTTTGTTGCTGTATCCCCGGAGGTGGCAATTCCAGCACGCAGGAGGCTGAGGTAGAAGGAGCATTACAAGATTAAAGCCAGTCTGGGCTATAAACAAGTACCAGACCCCAGACCATTCTTGCTTGGTTAAAAGAAGAAGGAGGAGGAGTGAAGGGAAGAGAAGGGAAGGGAAAGGAAGGGAAGGGAAAGGAAGGGAAGGGAAAGGAAGGGAAGGGAAGGGAAGGGAAGGGAAGGGAAGGGAAGGGAAGGGAAGGGAAGGGAAGGGAAGGGAAGGGAAGGGAAGGAAGATTAAGTGTACATGTTAAAGACAAAATTTCACAGAAGCTGGACTCATGAAGGACTGGGAAAATGTTAACCCTTCCCTGGCAATGTTTGGTCCACATATGAAAGAAATAGCAGCATCTTCATAAGTGATGAGTCAACACATTCACCCAATTCCTATTCTTCTGTGTAAAGAAACAGCAATGAGCAGTGTGAGGGATCTCTACCACACTCCTAGGCATCTTGGGGCAGATAAAGGGAGAGTAGAGGCCATAACAATTTTTAAAGTCATCTGACTCATTTATATGAAGATATCTTTTTTATAAAAATTTTAAAATAAAATTAAGTAAAAGAAAATAAATTTAAGTAAATGATAAGGTCAGCATTGCAATCCACACACACACACACAAAAATCCAAGCAAATTCAAGAGGAAGAACTGAACAGGTCAAAGGAAGGTGGCTTTACTTCTGTAATATATGCAACTGCAAACAGATGATTAATATTCATGAACCTGCTACTTCTCTGCAATCACTTTCCGGTCCTTTCTCCTCAAGCCTGCACTCCAGTTGCAGAGTTCCTCTAAGCTTCGGTCCTTTGGATTTGATCCCTCAGATGCTTAGCTAGCAATGCTGCATGCGGGTTCTGTCAGTGTAGAAACAAATATGAAGAAGACTGAGCTCCCCTCCATTTACTGACGACAAGGTCACACACAAGCACAAAGATTTCTCCAGCCCGAGATCATCCCCTTTGGAATCATCCTATCTGCCAGGCAATCTGGGAGCAGTGTAAGCCCAAGCTTTGTAGTGTCTATGTAATTTTTCTAAGTTGAAAGAAAGGAAATAATGAGGAAGAATTGTTGAGTCCGCAGTTCACTGTAATGGCTATGAGGCTCCTCTTGCAGGTCAGGACACTGTGGAGATGAGTCGGGAAGAGTCAAAGGGAGAAAAGAACAAAGAGAATCTGGGCTTCGCTTGGGGTGGGGGGGGAGGTGCCACAGGTGGATCTTCTGTGCAGAGAACACGCATTGTCTTCAGCAGGTACATAAAACTTTGCATGACTAAAACACATTTGCATGTGTGTCACTGATGAAGTGCTTTACAAAAGGGAGAGAAATTGTTACAGGAAGTAGAACCCTGAAAAGGAATTTAAAAAGTTGTATCTAGGTTAGGTGATGACTTCATTTTCAGCAGAAAAACCAGAACAGTGGAAAGCATCATGCTGGTCTTTTCATCTATATTCTCCCTCGCATTGATTCAAACATCTCCAAGAGTTATTTCAAGAACCATGTTCACACATCCACTGATTTTTGTTTCTTTTTTTAAGCAAAATCCAAGCTGTCGATTGCAGCCATGGAGATAAACAGAGATCTGAAAGGCATCATTTTGAAGTTCTTTTCTCTTTTAACTATTCTTAACAGGGTGAAGCTACCCTGACTACATGACAGAATCACCTGGGGAGCCTTTCAGAAACCCCACATGCTCCGGACACATCCAAGGCCAATTAAACCTGGATCTTGTAAGCCAGGCACCAGGCAGGCTAGGAGCGGCTGCTTTCTGACGGCAGTATTGTCTTGGGCCCCAGATTCATGGCATTTTTTAGGTCATCGTTATGAGCCATTATGTTAGAATGGATTTCACTTCTTTTACAAATACTTCATTTAACCTTCACAACATGCTGTGTGATGGGTTTTATTCTCTGTATTACCAAATAAGATCAAGGTTTAAATGAACTTTGCAATGATAGACCGAAGGGTACAATCCAGTGACCTGAATCCAACAGCAAACTAGAAAATTCCAAAACCCCTTCACCAGATTCCCCAGAGACTTAGGTCCTCAGAACACAATTCCTATAGAAGGAACGGGCTGGCTACATAGTATCAAAGACTGAGCCTATACACATATATAGGGGTATGCATGGGCATACGGCTCTGCATATGGAAAGATATAAGAAGGTCTTAAGCTTTCATATAAGGCCAACCCTAGAGCACTGAAGAAGTGAGAGGAGAGCCTGAGACAGAGTTTTAAAGCATGTTGTCGTTGAATTTAAAAGTGTCCCACAGGGCTGGAGAGATGGCTTAGGGGTTAAGGTGCCTGCCTCCTAAGCCTAAGAACTCTGGTTCCAATCTTCAGTGGTTCCAATCTCCAGGTCTCATGTTTAGCCAGATGCAAAGTGACACAAGGGCGCAATGCCGCACTTGACCACAAGGGGGCGCACGCATCTGGATTTCGTTCGCAGCAGCTGAGAGGCTGCTGGCGTGCCCATCTCTGTCTTCCTCTCCCTCTGTCTCTCTCTGTGTGTCTCTTCAAAAAATAAAAAATAAAAGTGTCCCACAATATGTACACAAAACCCTTGGCAAATAAAGGGAGATTTGTTGATTCTATCAGTTTAATGGAATCTCTGTCCAGTCAGTACTTGATCACTAAATTAACTAAGCAGAGACTTCACTGGGTTTCCATGGCACAAATGTAGATGTCACAGAATTCATTCAGGTAAGTCACTGAAAAAAAAAAAATAACAGCAAAATAGCCAGGAACAGCAAAGACAACAGAGGAAAGAATAACATCTCCAAAGTTGTCACACTGTGTCATCTAAATGTGGGGTTTTAAAAAAAAAAAAAAAAGCTATGAGACATGCAGACAACAAGAAGGTGTGAGCCATACTTAGGAAAGTTTTCTTCCTGAGAAAGACTAGATGTTCAACTTACTACATAAAGGACCTTAAAATGTGTTCAAAGCTATAGACCATCAAAACCAAGGTTCAGGGATGGAGAGGTAGCTTAGCAGTTAAAGCACTTGCCTGCAAAGCCAAAGGACCCAGGTTCGATTCCCCAGGACCCACGTATGCCAGATGCATAAGGTGGCGCATGCGTCTGGAGTTCATTTGCAGTTGCTAAAGGCCCTGGGGCGCCCATTCTCTCTGTCCCTCTTTCCCTCTCTCTGTCTCTTTCTCCCTTTCTCAAATAAAAAAAAAATTTAAAAAAAACAAAGTTCACAAAAGAAATTTAGTGAGTTGAACTTTATTAAACATCACCATTTCTGGCTGAGGAGATGGCTCAGTGGTTAAAGTGCTTGCCTTGCAAAATGAAGGGCTGGGTCCAATCCTTAGGATCTATATAAAAACGTCTGGGATGGCAAGACACACTTGTAGTCCCAGCACCTGGGAGATAGAGACAGAAGAAACCTGGAGTTCCCTGGCTAACCTGCTCTAGCCTAATTGGTGAGCTCCAAGCCAATGAAATCCTGTTTCAAAAAGAAGTAGATAGTTTTCCTGAGGCTAACACCCCAAAATTTCCTCTGACCTTCACATACACACACGCACACGCACACAGGCATGCACACACTTACACATGTATGCCCATACACATAAGTACACGCACGCAGTCACACTACCCACACAAGTAAGTAAATAAATAAGCAGTACTTTGAGAGATGCTGCTGAGAGGACAAAGAGATGAAAGGTGTTCAGCATCACATAGTTAGGGAAGCGCAAATTAAAACTACAGTGAGATACCACTGCACACTGATCAGAACTGTCAAAACCCCAAAACAATCCTAACGGCAATACCGTGATGTGGAGCTCAGGGACTTTGATTTGTCACTGGCAGGAATGCAAAACATAGTGGAGACATTTTGGAAGACTTGTGATTTCTTTTAAAACTGAACATGGCCGGGCGTGGTGGAGCACGCCTTTAATCCCAGCACTCGGGAGGCAGAGGTAGGAGGATCGCCGTGAGTTCGAGGCCACCCTGAGACTACATAGTGAATTCCAGGTCAGCCTGGACCAGAGTGAAACCCTACCTCGAAAAAAAAAAAAAAAAACTGAACATGCTTCCAATATAAAATGCAGCAATAAGTCTCCTTGATAATTCACATGTTGAAAAGTTATGCTCCGACAAAAGTCTTGTCAACATATACTCATAGCAGCTCTCTTCAGAAATGCCCAAACTCTAAAGCAGCCAAGAGCAGGTGAATGTCTACACAAACTGTGGCATATCCATACTACAGAATAGTGTTTGGTGATGAAAAAGCACAAACTACTGAGCCATAAAAATACATGAAGAGGGCTGGAGCGATGGCTTAGTGGTTAAGGCACTTGCCTCCAAAGCCTAAGGACCCATGTTCAATTCTCCAGATCCCAAGTAAGCTAGGCACACAAAAGGTGAGGCAAGTACAAGGTCACACATGACCACTAAGTGATGCGAGCAACTGGAGTTTGTTTGCAGTGTCTGAGGCCGTGGTGTGCCAATTCTCTTTCTCTCCCACCCCCCACTCTCTCTAAAATAAAAATAAATAAATAAAAATAGGAATAAAATTTTTAAAATACATGAAGAAATCCAGGCTTGGTGGCGCACACATTTAATCTCAGCACTTCGGAGGCAGAGGTAGGAAGATCACTGTGAGTTTGAGGCCACCCTGAGACTGCATAGGGAGTTCCAGGTCAGCCTGGACTAGCATGAGACTCTACCTCAAGAAATAAAAGAAAACAAAAGTTAAAAAAGAAAATTTAAAAAGACAACTTGATGTGTGATTCCACTACAAACATTCTGAAAAGGGTAAAACTATGAGGACAGTGCAGGGTCTGTGGTTTCCAGATGACAAGGCAAGGACAAGGAGAATAAGGACAGCAAAGGGGGGTTCCAGGACATTAAAGCTCTTCTGAATTCAATCGTAATCACAGATGCAATGTTCTCGTGTGCCTGTCAAATACATAGGATGCACAAAATAAAAGATGGACCCAAGGTAGTTGTGGTAGTTTGAATATATGTCCCCCAATATATTCAGTATTTTATTAGTTATAGTTTGCATCTGCAATCACCTTGCTAGAGGCAATGTCACTGGGGGCTGGTCTTAAGGTGTGGTGGTGGGTTTGAGATTCCATTGTAAAGATATGCAAAGTGTGCCTAGCAGGAGTTCCTGAAGTGTGCTGTGTGACTTTTTGGCTGTAGTTTTTGCTTTGTGTGCTGTGTGTCTGGTGGGTTTTTCTCTCTTGCTTGGCCCTGTGAAGGCAGGCCAGCTTCTTCTGCCATTATGGAACTTCCCCTGGATCTGTAAGCTTCAATAAATAATATCCCTTCCTCCATAACTGTGCCTGGTCTGGAAGTTCATCTCAGCAAACCTGAAGCTGTCTGCTACAGTAGTCTTTAGACTGTGTTAACAATATGTAACAATAGTGCCTCATTAGTTGTAGCAAGGGTACTGAACTAATACCCAGTGACCACGGCAGGGGAAAACTGGGGGGTGGGCAGTGTGAAGCATATATGGGAACAGTGCACTTTCTATTCACCTGTTCTGTAAGCCAACACTGCAAAACTATTAATAAACTTTGTTGAGTAAAACAGTCCAAAAGACTTCTAGTGGAAATCATGTCCAAGGAAATTGACAATGACAGTGATATCTCACCCCTAACAAAAGAAACAGAATGGCTGAAGGGAAACCGAATTAGACTCAAGAATAGGTAGAAATTCTGAATAAACCCATTATAAGCAAAGGATTGAGTTATCAACATCAAAACATTTCATCAAGGAAAAAAGGCACTTCAGAAGCAAATTCTAACAATAGATAAAGAAAAATAAATACCAGTGTTTTTGGAAGTCTTTCAGAAGATAAAAAAAGGAAGGAAAACTTCTCAACCTAGTCTGAAGCCAGTGTTATCCTGATGGCAAAATCATATGGACATCCCAAGAAACATCCCAAAATGACTACATCTAAGGAAATGTCTTCAGCAACGAATTAGTAGTAAACTGAAACCAGGACCAAAGAGAAAGGCTTATCCAGAAGGAACTTAGCTCAAGCTCCTGGACATGAAGAGAATTCTCTTGGAAAAAAACATATTTGAGGCCGGGCATGGTGGGGCACGCCTTTAATCCCAGCACTCGGAGGCAGAGGTAGGAGGATCGCCGAGAGTTCGAGGCCACCCTGAGACTACATAGTTAATTCCAGGTCAGCCTGAGCTAGAGTGAGACCCTACCTCAAAAAACAAAAACAAACAAACAAAAAACATATTTGATAAGCTGAACTACAGGTTCAATGCCATCCCTGTAAGCACCCCAGATGCCTTTGTCTGTGAAAATTAGTAGTGTGGAATGTCATGGGACCCAAAATCTCCCAAACAATCTCAAAATATAAGAACAAATATACAGTACTCATAATTCCATAATTGAAAATCTATGGCAAACAAAGCTACAAATCTGTGTGATATTGACATGAACTCGAGAATATAGCTCAATGAAATAGAATTGATACTTCCAAAACATACCTTTACATCTATGGGAAGTTATTGTTATTTTTTTTTTTTAAGAAAATGAAACACCAAGACAATCCAATAGAGAAAATGTCTATATTTGCAAACCATGTATCTGATAAAGGACTAGAATCCAAAAAATATAAAGAACTCTTTTTATTCAAAAATAAGAAAAAAATGGGAGTCATTCCAGAATAACACCAAATGAAAACAAAATAATGACAGAGAATTAGACAATTTAGTGATAGAGTGCTTGCCTAGGCCTTGGGATTCATCCCCAGCATAGAATTAAAAACCTACAATAGGGCTGGAGAGATGTCTTGGTGGTTAAGGCACCTGCCTGCCAAGCCTAAGAAGGCCGGATCCAATCTCCAGGTCCCACGTTTAGCCAGACGCAAAACGTGATGCAAAGGCGCAATGTCACACTGGCCCACAAGGGGGTGCATGCATCTGGAGTTTGTTCACAGTGGCTGAGAGGCTGCTAATATGCCCATTTTCTCTCTCTTTCTCTCTCTCTATCTTTCCAGCTCTCTCTCTCTATCACTCTCAGATAAAAATAAAATTTTTTAAAAAGCCTACAATAAAAGGAGAACAAGTAATTTAAGTGGACATTTATCTAAAGAAGAGAGACAAATCCAGCAAACACATGGAAAGATGCTGAGCATCACTAGTTGGAGGAATGTGAATTAAACACTGCAATGCGATACCACTTTACACCCCTGAGATCTCGCCAATTAGAGAAGATAAGACAATAGTAGGAGCCTGAGAAATCGGAACCAATACATGTTGCTGGTGGGAATACAAAATGATGCAGGTAGTTTGTACAATACTTTTACAGTTTTTTTTTAAGCGGTTAAGCATAGTGTTACCATATGACCTAGAAGTTCTAACCTATATCTAAGTGAAGTGTAATTATTTGTGTATACAGAACTTGCATGCAAATACTCATGGTATCTTTATTTCTAACAGCCAAAAGGTGGAAGCCATCCAAATGGCATTCCATGGTGAGTGGAGACATGCTAAAATCTCATGGACTGCATTTTTTAAATGGGAGGGTGTCATGGAATATGTATTATGTCTCAATTTTCTTTTTAAGAAATGAACAAAAATATCATGGTGATCCAAAGACGTCAAACACAAACATTCCATTTACATACAGTTCCGCAGGCAAAGCTGCCAGGCTCGGGGATGCATACTTGGGTGGTAAATCTGTAGCAAAACTGTTTGTAAGCGATTATCAGAAAGGTACATAAGGGTTATCTGGGGGGTTAAGACTCCTTGTTTGGTTTGAAGTTATCATGTGACAAGGACTTATGGGGTTCTCATAATTCTCCATCTTTTGGTGTGAGGGATGGAAGTCCAGCTGTTCATTTTATGAGAATAAGTTAAAAAGTAACATACAAGCCAGGCATAGTGGCACACTCCTTGGGAGGCAGAGGTGGGAGGATCGATGTGAGTTCGAGGCCACCCTAAGACTACATAGTGAATTCCAGGTTAGCATGACCTAGAGTGAGACCCTCCTCAGGGGAAAACAAAACTAACACACATGTGGAATGCCCAGTTTGCATTTGGTGCTATGTTTTACAATGAACATCCACTTAAATTTGCTAGTGAAAAATCCATGAATTAGCTGCACTACAGTTTAGTTAAATATTTCCATATTGTTGACATTTGATTGCTTCCAACTCTTCATTATTCTTAACAACATTGTAATTAACATTTTTGTACAAAAAATTCCCTTTCCATAATTTTTATTAACTTCAGACAGACTTGCATAGAGAGTTAAGGAATCAAATGTTTTATAATTGATGTTAAAGGCCTCAAATGTAATTTTTTTATGTTTCATAGGGCTTATTTCAACTAATGTTCCAGTTGCCCACATAGCATTTCTGAATTTTGGTTCTGTCCTTGGATATGCAAACTATGCTTTGTCCCTCCAAAGTCAGGGCCAGCCCAGGCTTGGACAATGAGCTTTGCTGTGGCTCCCTCCTGGTTATCACTATTGATGTTCTGAACCCTGCTGAGAGCCCTTCTGAGAAGCAAGGAACTCCTGGGTCTGAGGCCTGTGACCTATAATTGTCAAACAACCTCTGCTCCACAGTTTGTTCTTAACACACACTGTCATCCGTACTGGGAAAGTTCAGAACATAATGCATGACTTCCATTGAACTAGAGATTGAACAGCTGCCAAGTATTTCTTCACTCATTACTTAATAGGGACAAATAGGATGGTAAAACTGGTTCAATACACAGTTTAAAAAATTAATCCTGATGGAATAGGTCCGCTCAAAAATATTGAACTGGATGGGCGTGGTGGTGCACGCCTTTAATCCCAGCACTTGGGAAGCAGAGGTAGGAGGATCGCTGAGTTTGAGGGCAGCCTGAGACAGCATAGTGAATTCCAGGTTAGCCTGGGCTATAGCAAGACCCTACCTTGAAAAACCCAAGATAGATAGATAGATAGATAGATAGATAGATAGATAGATAGATAGATAATACAACTGTATAGTGTCCACAGGCTAACAAACAATACTCTTTGGAGCTTTTTACCAGGCAAAAATGTAAAATTAGGGCTGGAGAGATGGCTTAGCGGTTAAGGCGCCTTCCTGCTAAGCCTAAGAACACCAGTTCCAATCTCCAGGTCCCACGTTTTGCCAGATGCAAAGTGACACAAGGGCGCAATGTCTCACTTGCCCACAAGGGGGACGAATGCATCTGGAGTTTGTTCGCAGTGGCTGAAAGGCTGCTGGTGAGCCCATTCTCTATCTGTCTCCCTCTCCTTCTCTATCTCTTTCTGTGTCTCTCTCCAAAAAATAAAAAAAAAAAAAAAATTAGCATGTCACTTCATGGTGTGGGGATTCAAAACAGTGATGCCAATCAAAGTCAAACTCAAATGCACTTTGCTCTGCAAAGAAATAAACCTTCAGAAAAAAAAACCATAAAACAATGCTGTCATACAATATGGATAGGACACAGGGTCATTGGGAGTCTGTTTCTAACAGTTGTATCGTAAGTCTAGCGCCACTCTTTCAGTGGACCTGGGGAAACACTGGGTATGACTTTTGCTATTTTGAAAATCCTTGGAGGTCTGGGGCAGATTGTGTTGCTAAAAAAAAAAAATAAAATAAAATAAAATAAAAAAAACAAGCTCTGGGCATGGTGGCACATGCCTTTAATCCCAGCACTCAGGAGGCAGAGGTAGGAGGATTGCCATGAGTTCAAGGCCACCCTGAGACTACATAGTGAATTCCAGGTCAGCCTGGACTAGAGGGAGACTCAAAAACCAAGAAAAAAAAAAAAACAAGCAACACAGGAAATGTAAATGTAGCCTTCTGTGTTCTAGGTTTCATGATCTGGAAGCTTGAAGCCATGAGGTTCTGCAAGATACGAGACTTCCTATCTTAAAATAGTCAGGGATAGAGCATGCGTCCTGAATCTCCTGAAGTTTCATTCAGATGCTTGCTGTGGGGGCACATATGTGTTTTTCTTAAAAAGAGACCCAAATTCCATGACTACACAGGATTGAGACAGATTGCCAAGGACAAATACACAACAATTTTCTTCCAGCATGTCAGAAATCTACACACATTGTCTAGGAAAAATGGCACAGGGTCCTTTTCTTCCCTTTGTTGTTTGTAGACTTCTTAATCCCCTGGAGTTTCAGGTCACACTGAAAAGGTCATGGAAAAAATCAAGAACAGGGTGATGGCAAGAAGTAAGAAAAAAAAAATCTCTGCCGATGGGGCCTGAGCAGCCAGTGTCCCCACAAAGCTGACTGCCACATTGCAGGAAGTCTGTCTTCTCATGCATATCCTACTGCCTTCTTTAGAATTACTGCTATCAACCCTGTTTCCGGTTACATCCCTCCCACTCACCAGCTTGGGAACAGCTGGATCCTTCTTAGGAAATAAAAGATGCGGCAGCACCAACACCACATGCACTGGAGTAGCACTGGCAGAAGGTAGGATACAAGGCTGGTTGCATCAGGGGCTCCTCCGCCTTGCAACAATGAAAATCAAAAGGTCTCCATGTGAGAGAAGCACTACTCAATTGTTAACATAATTCTTTTGCGTTCATTTATTTTTTTTTGCATCCTGTCTTCATTACAAATTCAAATACACCCTAATGAATCATTTGCAGTATGTGGATATGTGTTTAACATGAAGCTATTCCAAGGTACTAAGTGTAATTGAAGGTAAAATTAGGCTTCCTGTGCAATCTGTGAAAAAACGGTCAGAAACCCAGGGGAAGTCCGGCTTTCTCTGTCAGCTTGTTGCAGGTCCAATTAGCTGTATTGCCATTTGGTCAGTCCAAAACAAATGCCCCAAGCCAAACCACTTCGAACTCACAAAGTTCATTCCCATGAAAGACCGGGTTTACTGGTTGCAGAATGCTTCATACTTATGATAATGTTTAAATACAATCTGAAGATTATGATTGTCAAAATTCCTGTTTCTTAGATCATAAGGGGACTGTGATAAAAATATAGGGCATAGAAAGGGCAAAAAGGGACAGAAGATAAGAATTCAAGCTCTCCCCCATGATGAATAAATAATATTCAATATAACAATGGTAACAATAGCTGACATTTATCAGACACTTTGTTCACATGTGCCAAGCATGCAATAAGCCTTGATTAACAACTACTTACTAACTGCATATTATGACTCAAGTACTGTCTTATGTACTTGAGAACACAAAATATAATGCTTCTGCCCTCACAGTGTTATGCTAAAGAAAGGAAAAACCATACTCACAGAAATAAATCCAAATACACATCCACACACTTGCATATATAATTTTAACTTGAAACATGCCTTAAAGAAGTCAGGCTAATGGAATACAGAAGTAACTGGGCTGGGCTGGAGGACTTATTTGACCAGATGGTCAAAGATCTCTTTGGGATTTCCCAAAAGACCTGAAAGAGCTTTCTCAAGTTCAAAGGCATAGAGCTTGGCATGTTTGAAAGAACCAGAAGGCAGGCTAGGGATCATATTATAGGAGAGGGAAAACTGAGAGATGAAGAGGCCATTTGGAAGTGGAAGGTTATGGCTTGAAAATGAAATGTCCCCAACAAGTTCATGTGTTGAACACTTGGTCCCCAGCTGGTGGTGCTGTTTGGATTGTCTGTGGAACTTTGAGGATGTGGGGCCCAGCTGGAGGAAGTGGTCATAACCTAGCCTAAACTCTCTGCTTCCTGACTGGAAAACAGCTGCCTTCTGCTCCTGCAGCCAAAGGGTGGATGGAGCCTCTCCTGCAGCCTTGCCTTCCCACTGTGAGGGGCTATAGCCCCTGAGCCAGTCCAGAATAAGTCCCTTCCTTCTTTTCTTCCTTCCTTCCTTCCTTCCTTCCTTCCTTCCTTCCTTCCTTCCTTCCTTCCTTCCTTCCTTCCTTCCTTTTATCCTTCCTTCCTTCCTCCTCCCTCCCTTCCTCTCTTCCTACCTTCCTTGATTCTATCAAGTTGGTCACAGCAACATAAAAGTAACTAATACAAGGAGAATAATGCAGCCCAATCATTCACATTCATTCATCAAAGGTCACTCTGGTAGCCCCAAAAATAAATGAAGGAACGGGAGTGGAAGCTTAGCAGACGGTCAAGTGCAAACCAAGGGTAATGACATCCTGGTCATCCCTTATGCATGGTGAAAAAAGAGCAGCATTGTGGTTATGTTTTTGACATGGAGTGATTGAGATTTTTAAAATATTTATTTATTTATTTGAGAGACAGAAAGTATGGACTCACAAGGGCCACTTGCCATTGCAGACTCCAGATGCATGCACCACGTTGTGCATCTGGCTTTATGTAGGTACTGAGGAATTGAATCAGGGACAGCCGACTTCTCAAGAAAGCACCTGAAACTGCTGAGCCATCTCACCAGCCTGAGATCTGGTGATGAATTTGATATGGAGTCTGAGTTCAAGGGTGAAACTCTATTTGGCTAGTAAAACAAAATAGAACCCTGCTCTCTCTTTTCCTCTTCTCATAATGGAAAAGTTGTCACAATGTGTGGAACATCCACATTACAGCTAAATGGCTGTCCCAATCCAGTGCATGACATGTATGTTTGACTTCAGGAATAATCAAGTAAGTGAATGTTTCTACAGGACACTGTCCTTTTGGCTTGGAAAAGATTTTTCAGCAACATACATCAGGATTATGATGGGCTGATAAAGGGCTCTTCTCTGCTCCTAAGAGTATAATGGACACAAATCCAGGCTCTCTAAAGGGAAGGTTAAAATCTGTCTTTACTAGTTTTTATAATGCACATGTCTCCACTGAATGTAGCTCTGGGAAAATATCCTAAGGAAACAATCAAATATGGGATGAAATTGACGTACAAAATATTAATTTCAATGATAATTAAAGAAAATTAGGAATAATATCATATAAAAATACAGTGATAGAAAAATGGTATAGCCACTCTACCATTAAAATTATATTTTGGAATAATTTATGTCATTTATGAAGTAACCATGGAATAAGTAAAATTTAGTCCAAAGCATATTAAAAGATTCTGTATACATAAAAATATAAAGGCGGGCTGGAGAGATGGCTTAGCGGTTAAGGTGCCTGCCCACTAAGCCTAAGAACCCAGTTCCAATCTCCAGGTCCCACGTTTAGCCAGATGCAAAGTGACACAAGGGCGCAATGCCGCACTTGACCACAAGGGGGCGCATGCATCTGGATTTCGTTCACAGCAGCTGAGAGACTGCTGGAGCGCCCATCTCTATCTGTCTCCCTCTCCCTCTCTGTCTGTCTCTCTCCAAAAATAAATAAAATTTAAAAAAATTTTAAAAATTTAAAATATATATATAAAGGCAAACAATAGAAAACAGAAAGCCAAAAAGTTAATAATGCTTTCTCAAGAATTTCAGATAAGAGTTATTTTAATTTGAACAATAAACATGTGTTACTTTTATAATTAATGAAATTCAATATAATTTGTGCAAGAAATCCAGAGGAACTTTCTGGTCTGTGATAGGTGGCCCCTGCGTCATGAAGTTTGTTCGAAAACCACTGGTAGGTCAATTTGTGTGTGTGGTGGAGGAAGGGGCCTCGCAAAGCATAATGCTGCTGGCTCCTAATTCTGCTTTTCTACACTTTCAGTTGTTGGAGGTCTCTGCTGTCACTTGGGTTTGGATCTTCCTTCTCACGAGGCTTACTTAAGGATTGTCTTAGGGAACTAAGGCTTGTGCTATGAGCAGTTAACATGGACTGGATCATTTTAGAACGCAAAGCATTTCTCATAATCCTGGAGGTGGAGAAGTCTGTGATTAAGGGGCTGCACCTCCCCCATACCCCACCCGGTCTGTGCACTGATGCCATTCACAAGGGGCCCCACCATCATATCATGTCAGAGAGATGCCCTTCCTCATGCCAGCACCCTGGGGGTTAGGGCTTCCACATGCCAGTCTGGGGGACGTGGGCATTCAGTCTTTCATACATGCTGGTTAGTCTGTCCTGCTTGAACCAAACTGTGCTGGCATTTCTTAAAGATGGGCCCACGTGTCAGGCCCCATGAAGCCTGCCTTTCTCTGCTAGTCAAATGCTTCCTTCTTACCGTGGGCCTTTGCTTTTGCGATCTTAGTGGAATGTGACAGAGGTGGAGTCAGCTCACTGAGCCCTGATTCTTTTCTTGCCTTGTCTCTCTGGCTCTCCTGACTACCAGATCACTTCCCACCCCAGCAGGAAGGAGGTGCAAGAGAAACCTAGCTGAACCGCAGGGTGTCATATAGGGAACCCCGCATGCTTGTTTTTCATCTCGCTAAATCAAAGTGTCATGTTCTCAAAATATGTGTGCAGCTGGGATGTGAATGAAACCAAATGCACACCATCAGCATCTCTGTGGTCACCGAGGCCATCTCTGGATGGTGATGGAGGAACCGGCACTAATGAAGCCACTTTCAACCCACTTGAGAACATAGTTTGCTTCAGGGCAGTGTATATAAGTTAGCCTGCTTTTCTCCAAAGATTATCATACCAATCAATGATGCCTATCATCATGGGACTCTCAAATTTTATTTAATTTTATTGAAGTCTTTTATGGAAAACTGTTCTTACATGATCATTACATCTGTCTAGTTGTCTGGCTTTTGGAGGAAAAACAATACTTATGAAAGGAGGTTGCTAAAGGGTGATTTAATCAGCATTCTCATAAATTACACATGTTTTCTGTCTGATTTACATAGAGGGAAAAGTCTTCGGGCAGAAAGAGTGTCTTCCACATTTTAATTGCATTTCCAGGCCTAATTACATTTGCTTAAACTCAACGCACTTGTAATTTTACAATGAGGACAATGCTGTGAGATGAAATGAAGTTTCTTAAACTACTGAAGTTGCTTTTCTGTCCTGGCAATTGAATGCCCAGTGTAAGCCAAAGATTCAGGCACCACAGGGAAATTATTTTGATCATAGATTAAAGACGAGATTGAATGTAAAGATGAATGAATATAACATCTTGGGCAAAATTGATAATACAAAGTGTAATTAGAAAAATTACCAGATATGAGCAATAAAGTTTAAAATATCCTCTTCTGGCAATTCTTCCAGCTATGCAAGTTTATACCTTCTCCCTAAACCTATCAGTTACAGCAGAAAAGGGTTTTTATGTTTGTTTGTTTGTTTGTTTGTTTTAAATATATTTTAGTTATTTATTTGAGAGAGAAGAGAAAGAGGCAGAGAGAGAGGGAGAGAATGGGCACGTCAGGGCCTCCAGCCACTGCAAACGAACTCCAGATGCATGCACCCCCTTGTGCATCTGGCTTACATGGGTCCTGGAGAATCGAACTGGGATCCTTTGGCTTTGCAGGCAAACGCCTTAACTGGGATCCTTTGGCTTTGCAGGCAAACGCCTTAACCGCTAAGCCATCTCTCCAGCCCCCAGAAAAGGTTCTTAAGTCTTTTGGGGTTTTTTTAATTTGTTTCTTTGAAATGTTTTACACATCTTCTTAATCCTATTCCTTAACAGATTTTAGACTACATCTTTAGTCTTTGTGCATACATCTGTGCACATACATGTGTGCAGATGAACGTGCATGCATGTGGAGGACAGAGGATGATCTTGAATATCATCTTCAGGAATGCTGCCCACCTTTTTCTTTTGCTGCAGAGTCTCTCATTGACCTGAGCTCAGCAATTAGACTAGACTAGCTGCTCAGCAAGCCTCGGGATACTTCCGTCTCCACCTCCCCAGTGCCGGAATTATAGATGTGCACCACCACACGTGGCATTTTCACAATGGTGCTGCAGATCCAATGCAGGTTCTCATGCTTGTGAGGCAAGCACTTATTTTCATTGTTCTTTTTTTTTTTTAAAGTCAGGGTCTTGCTAAGTAGCTTAGGTCTGGCCAGCCCAAACTTTTAATCCTTCTCCCTGAGCTGCCTCAGTCTCCTGAGTGCTGGGATTACAGGCCTGTCCCACCATGGCCAGTTTAGGTTACTTTTCTTCTTTGACAAGCTTGAGTTATTGTGGTATCATCTATTTCATCTCCCTGCAGTTGTTCACCTTCTGACCTATTCAATACATAAACCATTACGACTTTACATAAATTATTTACATTAAAATATTCATAAATATTTTTGCTATCAAACCCAAGCTCTTTAGGCTAGTAGGAAAATAAAAATAACAATAACTTCAATAGTGGCTGATTTTTATTGAGTATTTATTTCCCATATCCTTTTCTAAGTAGTTTACATGGACTTAGCTTAATATGACAATAACCCGCAATGGAGATAAGATGATGTATCCCTTTGTCAGATGTGACAGTGGAGGAAAGACAGAATGACTACCACCGCAGGTCTCTCAGCCTTGAATACTGGCATAGCGGGAGAACACACAGGGCTGGGTGGAAGCTGAAAGTGGTAAAACAGAAGAAGGAGTGACTGAGGGCAGTGAGAACATGTTATCCTAGGAGGCGGTGTGAGTGCTGGTTGCAAGGCTAGTAGGGGTGTTGATAGAGAAGCTGTGGAAAGGCTTCATTACAAACAGTGAAGTGGGATATGAGCCAAAGAACCTGGAGTGAAGAGAGCAAGAGGTTGAAGTAAAAGCAGGTCTGATATATTCCGAGAATAAAAAATAATTATTATTATAAAAGAATAAAATAGAAAAATTCCAAGAAAAACCATTCTGACTGAATGCTACTAGGACAATTAATACGTTCAGAACCTCAGTAAAGGGCAGAAAGAAGTTATTCCACAATTATTTAAATGCCAAATCTTCAATAAGTTTCACATCTTTCTTAAAAATAAATTTTTCTTGAGAATTTTCCTTTGGGCTATTTCTCCTTTGAGCCCACACAATATTAGCTACAAATGAACAACTCTATTATGACTCTTATTTGGTATTTGGTTGATAATTTTATATGCCTTTCCTGGCTGTAAAGAGGATTTAAGGATGTGTATTTAGTATTATGTAGTTTCAGCTTCTCTACTCTCCCAACTCAGCAGGATGGCAGCAGAGCCAGTGAGATGTCTCTACACTGTGTCTCTTGATTTCACATCTCCCTTTTTTTATGTCTCCACCATTCCTCTAGGAGACTAGAAAACTGGCCTCAGCCTCCATTCCCTAGGGACAGTCCTGATGGATCTAAGTGTCAATAGCATCCTGCCAGGGCTCAGAAGGAACAAATGCTGGCTAAGGAAGCCAGGAGATCCTGCTAATGGTTTCTACATTTTTTGTTTGTTTTGTTTTTTTCAAGGTAGGGTCTCACTTTAGTAGCCCAGGCTGACCTGGAATTCACTCTGTAGTCTCAGGGTGGCCTCAAACTCATGGCAATCCTCCTACCTCTGCCTCCTGAGTGCTGGGATTAAAGACTTGTGCCACCATATCCAGCTGTAATGGTTTCTGCGTTCTCAAGGACACACAGAATGTTCCTCTGGACATGTCTAAACCAAATGATGTTGCCAGAACCACTGAATCCACTTGAAATTGTGAGGGACTCCAACATCATGGAAATGCTAATGTTAGGGATGACTGAGCAGAGATTGGAGAATGCTGGGTTTGTGACGATAAGAAGAGATCTGTCGGGCACCAAATGAGCTGTGACTGCTTTCTTTTCCTCTGGACTTCTAACTATATGCAATAATAAATTTCCTTAAGACAACTTGATTATGAGATGTCCTTTGCAATCAAGATTGTTATAACTGATGCCCTAATCAACCCTTCACACACAAGATGCTCTCGGTTAGGATCAACTAAAAATTGAACTGATAACTTAAAACGTTATGTGGAGTCAGGTGTGGTGGTGCATGCCTTCAATCCCAGTGCTTGGGAGGCTGAGATGAGATCGCCAGGAGTTTCAGGCCACCCTGAGACTACATAGTGAATTCCAGGTCAGCCTGGACTAGAGTGAGACCCTATCTCAAAAAAACAAAACAAAACAAAAAAATCCAAATAAGCATTGTGTGATATTATAATGGATTCAGGCCACTACGATAAATAAGAGAAATTATTACAAAATCATATATTTGAATGGTTCTCATGTAGGGTGGTTTGAATGTGAATGACTATCCCCCCTCCTAGACTCAGGGATTTTTTTGATTAAGGTTAAGCTTCGTACTTAAGTCTCAAGCAACCTGCTGGAGGAGATGTGTCCCTGGGGGTGAACCTTTAGTCCAGCTCTACTAAGGTGTGTTAAGAGCCCAATTTGAGCACTGGCTGTGTGTTTTTGCTGGTGTTTCTGCTCACTGCTGTGGATGCATGGAAGTGAGCCAGTTTCTTACACTATCTTGAAATTTCCCCTGGATTCTGTAAGCCTGAAATGAACCTTTCCTCCCATAAGTTGCTTCTGGTCAGATGTATGTCCCAGCAACAAAAATGTAACTGCAACAGAAAATGAAGGTTATTGCTGCAATGAATCTAACCATGTATTTTTTTTTTCATCTCTTGGAATGTGTTTGTGGGAGGAATGTGGAAGGATTTGGTTCTTTGGACTGCAGAAGCCTTGCAGTGCTGTTAATAGACCTTTAGGGGCTATTCTGGTGAGAGTTTGAAAATGTTAAATGTAGAGAGAACTATGGGCTGTGAAGGCCTGGCTTTTAAACTTTTAAAAGGGAAAGATAGAACTTTGTTGGAACTGGGCTACTGACAAAAGGGCTGATTTGCATTTTTTCTGCCCATTCCCTGAGAATTTGAGCAGGTGAGTTTAAAAGTAATGGACTGGTATGCTTAGCAAAAGATAATAAAACAGAAAGATATGAAAGCTGTATGGTTTATAATACTGGAAAAGTCAAACAGGTTTGAAGTTATTGGCATAGAGACTGGTTTTAGATTACTTAAGTTGCAATTGTTAAACTGATTATCACCATTAAGAGTGTTTTGAATTGGTGATGCAAGGGCGCAATGCCACACTTCCCCACAAGGGGGCTTACACGTCTGGAATTCGTTCACAGCGGCTGAGAAGCCACTGTTGCACCCATTCTCTATCTCTCCCTGACTCTCTCAAAAAAAAAAAAAAAAGAGTGCTTTGCATTGGGACAATAGAAAAGATATCTGAGAGTGAAACCACCCACAGAAGGCTCAAGTGAATAGAAATGTAAATTATTTTGCAAAGAGGAAGCTTGAAGGAAGAATTCTAAAAAAGCAATCTGCTCTTCAAAGTCAAGGTTTATTCATTCCCTCCTTGATTTACAAATTTGGCTATGCCTCATACCTGGTCTTGGTTTTCAGAAGCATGAAAAATGCTGGAAAGAAAGGGTCATTGGATGTGCAGCATGTTTTTGTTCCCTGGAAATGGCCCCTGGGCAATATGAAGCAAGATTTAAATCTCTGTGTGGTGACCCAATAAGGCCATTGTATGAAGTTGAAACAGTTCCAGGAGCTGCTGAGATATGGCATGCGAAGCCAGGTTGAAATTCCCCTGTGGATTGTCCAAGTAAGGTCACTGGATGTGGATGTGGCTGTGAAGATTAACTATGGCTTGCAAGGTAAGCCCAACGATGTTTGGGATGTACCAGGGCTGAGAAATGCCTGCCATAGAGAGCTTCTGGCTCAAAATGGAATTTTCTCTGGGCATTTTAGCCCAGCTGGAGGGGCAGAATTGAAACCCACAGACTTCATCACTAGTTATGGATGTTAGACTTGGAACTGCAGGTGCTTGATGGTTTCCTGCTGGTCATTGATTTTTGCATTGGTCTAGTCTTTTCTTGTACCTTTTTGCAATGAGAATGTTTCCTCCATTCCATTACATGTTGGAAGTATGTTACTCATGTTTTGATTTATGCAGGGTCCATATTTAAGAGACAGTCTTAAATATCAGATGAGACTTAGGACTTTTGAACAATGTAGATATTGATAAAGATTATGGGGACCTTTGGAGTTTGAATGCAATATGCATTGTGAGATGATCATGAGTTTATGGGGTCCAGGGACAGAATATGGTGGTTTGAATGTGAATGGATGTCCCTCATAACCTCAAGGATTTTTCAAAAGTTAAGCTTCCTACTTAAGTCTCCAGTAGCCTTCTGGAGGAAGCATGTTCCTGGTGATGAATCTTTAATTCAGCCTTGCTAAAGTATACAGAGAGCCCAGTTTGAGTTCTGGCTGTGTGTACTTGTTAGTATTGGTTTTTCTCTGTCTGCTGTGGATACACAGAAGTGAGCCAACTTCCACCACCATTTTGGAGTTTCCTCTGGATTCTATAAGCCTGAAATAAACCCTTTCCTCCCATAAGCTACTTCTGGTCAGATGTTTGTCCCAGAAATGTAAACGTAACTGCAATATCATAGAAGTGGTATCCAGTTTAATAAATTATTTTAAATTTTAGCAGCAAAATATTACTACAAAAGCACTGTGCAAAGATACAATAGGGTGAGAGACATGATTTTATATTGTATCATGACATAGTGTGGGTTTATATTATAGTTATGATTGTTAATGATGATCAAACTTAAACATAAATTTTCCTTCTCTCAGAATGTGATTTAAAATATAGATTATAGAAATAGATGGTTACTGATTCTACCACTGCTGCATTTTTTACAATTAAAATTTTAAAAATCATTTTAATTGTATTTACTGATATGCTTTTTCACTGTTTCATACCTGGAGTGGTTCATTATAAAAATTAGCATCTCAGTATAGTGAATGAATGAAAAGGAGGTATGGTGGCTATGTTGCTTAGAGGTTAGAGAGGTTGCCTAGCCTGTTGCCTAGCCCTAGGTTCAATCGACAGCATTGTAAATATAGGAAGATAAGTATAAATAAAATAATATAATATAATCCACTACCTTCGTTAGAGCCGGGTGTGGTTGTTCACACCTGTAATTCCAGCTCTCTAGACACTAAGGCAAGTGGATTGCCAGGAGTTTTAAGCCAGCCTGGCCTATATCATAAACTATGGACTGAAATCCTGTCTCCAAAAATAAAAGACACTTAAAGAAAAGTAAAATTTTTATAGTTAGCTATTCTATAACTTTGAGTTTTAGTTTAGTAGTTTTTAAGGTTTGAGTCTATTTCTCCAGTTTTACTTTCTAATAAGAAGGTAGAATTACCCTCTTCTTCCTAATTCTAACTCCCGTTCTGAAGCTAGGAAAGTGATGGAAAAGGCCTTTTTCTTTCTTTTTTTTTTTTTTAGATTGGATAACTTTAATGTCAGCAAAAATGGCATAAGCTCAGATTCTCCTGACTCCCCAGAATCATGACATTGGTTTGATCTGGCATGTTGGATGCTCTGTGGCAGAACTGGTGGCAGAAAGACTTGTGGAATAGATGTGAGAAATATAATTCTATCTCCATTCTCTGTGACCAGGGTGAACTGTCTGAACTCTGTGCTCTGGCATCAGGAATGAACATTTTATTTTCTTGGCTCTGGCTATGTTCTGAACATGAAAGCAATCCCAAGGAGCTGTCCCTCTGAGATCATGCTAGGAGTGGAAAGAAAAAATGTGAAGTCAAGGGCTTCAACAATTTCAGTCTCAGGTTACAGTTTAAAGTCAAATGCTGAGCAGAAAGATTAGCAGAACAGAGCCTTTTTTTCCACTTTCCCCAGACTCTGCCTTGGCTATTTTTGAAATTACATTCAAAGAAAGAAGGATCCAAGGAAGTAAATAGGATCTTTGGAAACACCTGTTGGCAGATTTCCTTTCTTCATTAGAAAGTGAACTTTGAAGTAGCTGGTCTTCCATGGAGCTGATGTATGGAAACCACCTGCATACCCGGAGTGTGCGCTTTCTTAGGTAAGTGCAATGGTATGCCAAGGCTGATACAACAAGATACCATTAACCAGGGCTTTTTAAATAACCCAACCATGTTTTCTTACAGTTCTGGATACTGCAAGTTCCAGTAGAGTACATTTTTCCTTAGGTTGCCCTTCCTGGCTTGTATGCACTTCTCAGTGGGTCCTCACATGGTCTTTCCTCTGCATGGAACTGGGGAGGTGAGAAGAGGGAAGGGAGAGGAAGAGATAATGAGGAGTGAATAGGAGGGGAGAGATCAGTGTCTTTCGCTTTCTCTGGGACACCAATCCGATTGCATTAGGGTCCTACCCTTAAGACACCATTTAACCTTACCATTTTTTCACACATGTGTATATGTGTAGTGGAGCATATACCTTTATGTAGTGTGTTCCTATGTGTTTGGGAACACACGTGAAGGTGCATATGCACATGGAGCCTGGAGGTTGGTGTCAGGTTTCCCCCTTGATCGCTCTCCACTATATTTACTGAGGCAGGCTGTGGTGGCTGGATTCGGGTGTCCCCATAAAATTATGGGTTCTGAAAGCTAGATCCCCAGCTGGTGACAATTTGGGAATTGGATCTCGTGGAGACAGTGTATTGCTGAGGTGGGCTTAATGGATATTACAACCAGCTTCCCCTTGCCAGTGTTTGGCACACTCTCCTGGTGCTGTTGTCCACCTGACGTTGGCCAGGAGGTGATGTCCACCCTCCGTTCATGCCATTGTTTTTGCTGCTATCGTGGAGCTTCCCATCGAATCTGTAAACCAAAACAAACCCTTTCCTCCCTCAAGATGCTCTTGGTTGGGTGTTTTCTGACAGCAGCATGAAGCTGACTGCAACATGGGGCCTCTCACTGTACACAGCGTTTACCAATTTGGCCAGTGTAGCTAGCCAGCTTGCCTCAGGGATTCCCCTGTCTCTGCTTCCTGAGTATTGGAATTGCAATCAGGCTGCTACATCTGCTTGGCATTTATATGGGTGCTGGCAATATGAACTCTGGTCCTCATACTTTATTTTTTAAATATATTTTATTTATTTATTTGAGAGAGAGAGAGAGAGAATGGGTATGCCAGGGCCTCCAGCCACTGCAAAGGAATTCCAGATACATGTGCCCTCTTGTGCATCTGGCTTACGAGGGTTCTGGAGAATCAAACAGGGATCCTTTGGCTTTGTAGGAAAATGCCTTGACTGCTAAGCCATCTGTCCAGCCCCCTATTTTTTTAATTAAACACAAAAAATCAAGTTCTTTGGGCTGGGGAGACTGCTCAGCATGTAAGAGTGCTTGTTACTTAAGCATAGGGGTCTGTGAGGGCCTGAGACCCCTGAGTTCAACTCCTCAGAACTCATATGAAAGGCTGAGTTGACCAAACACTTCTCAGAGACTGGAGACTCACTGGGGTTCACTGATGGGAAAAAATGGAAGCTCTGACTTAAGGGAGTTTACAGGTAAGTAACAGAGAAGGACTGCTGTTCTTCTCTAGCCTCTGCATGCACATACATAGTACATACATCTGCACACGCATGCACACACACACAAACAGGCTTAAAAGAAAAGCAAGCTATTTATCCACTAATACAGTTCTGTAGCCCCTAAATTACTTTATTTAAAGGTCTCATTAATACCAGAGGGATGGGAATCAACCTATGAGTTGGGGGAGACGGCAGGATACAACTCAGTACACAATAACAGTAAGCAAATGTGAATTTGCTTGAATGCTTACACGTGGTTTGGCTTATTACGGCATCCTAAGCAGAATAACGCAGATCGGGGGGTTTAACCGACATGGATCTGCTTTGAGCTGTTCTTCAGGCTGCAAGAACAGACTTCGGATGCCACTAGGGTCCTTTCTCCTGAAGCTTCTCTTCTTGAGGTTTTGGTTTGATCTGAAAAACCTGCTTCCTGTTTTGAACATTTGTTCCCTAGCTGGCAACATTATTTTCACTAGTTCTTAAAGTTTTAGGTGATCAACTTAGATAGCAGGGGAGAGTTCTTGGGGATGTGCCATCCCTGCCCATGTCCTGTCTTGCTCTCTACTTCCTGGCCCACTATGACATAAATAATCTATCAAACACTCCTGCCACCATGATTTAAGCTCCTTCCCAGTGTCTTCTCAATCACTATAGACAACTGAAATCCTCCGGAAACATGAGCCCAAACAAATCTTTCCTCGCCTAAGTTACTTCTCTCAGGTCATAGTAGTACAAAAGTAATTAATACACTGGGCTTGTTGTGTGCCTTTTTTTCTGGGAAGATATGGGCAAGCATCTCTTCACCCCAGATAGGGACATCAACAAGAGACTAAAGAAATTATTCCAGGGCTGGAGAGATGGCTTAGCAGTTAAGGCACTTGCCTGCGAAGCCTAAGGATCCAGGTCGATTCTCCAGGTCCCACGTTAACCAGATGCACATTGTGGTGCGTGCATCTGGAGTTTGTTTGCAGTGGCTGGAGGCCTTGTTGTGCCCATTCTCTATCTCTCTCCCTCCATCCCTGTGTCTCAAATAAATAAATAGAAATGATTCCACCTAAGTTTACCTTGATGAACCAACGAGCTTATAGAGGTTATGTACAGGAGTATGGGTAACTCAAAGGCAGCTGCATCACCAAAACGCCCATCCCAGCAGGAAAGTTAATTGCTGAAGCTCCCAGCACAACTAGCCACCAGCTCCACTGAAGAGCAGGGTTGTTTTTGTTCTCCCCAGCAATTGTTTACTGCTTTTATAACCTTGGCTGGGGGGTCTGGTGAACCTTGACATTTTCTGAGCTCCCTAAGTTTTTGTTTGTTTGTTTGTTTGTTTGTTTGTTTATTTGAGGTAGGGTGTCACCCTAGCCCAGGCTGATCTGGAACTCACTGTGTAGTCCCAGGCTGGTCTCAAACTGAGGACGATTCTCAGCCTCTTGGGTGCTGGGGTTAAAGACATGTACCACCACACTTGGCTCTCCTTGAGTTTTATTAGCTTCTGTGGTAGTTTCAATTTTTCTGTGGTAGTTTCAATAAACTCAAATAATTTTGGTGGGGTTTTGGTTTTTTAAAATATTTTATTATTTTTATTTATCTTTTGAGAGAGAGAAAGACACAGGGGAAAAGAGAGAGAATGGGCACACCAGGGCCTCCAGCCACTGCAAACAAATTCCAGATGCATGCACTACCTTGTGCATCTGGCTTACGTGGGTCCTGGGGAATTGAACCGAGGTCCTTTGGCTTTGCAGGCCAATGCCTTAACCACTAAGCCATCTCTCCAGCCCTCAAATGTTTTAGTAAAGCTTGTAACTGACTGGAAGAGGTATCACTGTGGGTGGCTCCTGGGGACAGATCTGAATTCTAGCCTAAGATACATAGACTGAGCACTGCCTAGGGTTTCCTGCTATTGATTTCATTCTTGCTTAGGGTGAGGGTGGTGGTTTTTCTCTCTGCATGGATTTGGTAAAAGGGGCCCAAAATCTTCCACCATTATGGAACTCCCCCTACATCTGCAAAGCCTGATATAAATCCCTTCCTCCCATAAAATGTGCCTGGTTTGGAAGTTCATCCCAGCAATGTGAAGCTGGCTACCATAGCTTCCTAAGCCTTGTAAAATTTGTTGCCTTCCTCTCTGTCAGGAGAGAGTGCTGGGATTCAGAGGAACGGCTATAGCACACTGGGACAGAGACGGCCATTGCCTCACCCAGTCTCTTCTCAGTCTGCATATGGGACATATCTTGCACACCCGAATCCCCATAAGGATGAGTCACTGGAGTGAGGCCCTTGACAATAACCTCATTTCATCGTGCTTCTTAACCCTTTAAGTTAGTTCCAGACCCTAACTTTCCATACAGTTACATTCAGAGGGGTTGGGGGTTAGGCCTGCTCTCTCTCTATATATATATATATCTGGGATTTGGGGACAAGATGAAGCCCATTACATGAAATTGGAGATGCTGAAATTAGAGATGCAATACTATAATGAAATCATGCCATAATGTACACCAATTCCTAATCAATACACTCAGCTGGCAGTATTGGGAATATTAAGGAAATATCTATAAAAGCTGTCCAATTACCCCACCCTGTAATTCTCTCTCTTTACAATCTCATGGGATAAATCATAAACAATCACATTGTAATGTCTTTATTAGCATTATTGGCATATGTTAGTATATTAGTATTATTAATTTATTAGCATTTGTCTTTACTAGTTTATGTTTCCATTTATATGTATTTGACTAACACATTTTAAAATGTCTAAGCACATAGTATGCCATTCTTTTCTTATGCTGTATCTTTAAGCTTTAATTGCATTGTGGCAGATGGAGTGCCTGTCTGAAAATAATTCTCTTTAATTATCTTTAATTATTTTAAATGTGTAGAGATGGTACCTCTATGGCTTAAATTTTTCCAAATTTGGTTGTTGTGTTGACAAAATATACAGTCACTGGAACAGATTTTTACATGTCCTGAAATGAGACTACTCTTATTGGTTGAAAGGATTGGGAAGTTGGGACGCAGCCTGAGATTCCATTAAAACATGGAAACAGCAACATGTCTAAATAGTTTGAAGACACACATGTAGGGAGAGAGAAAGTTGAATCCAGATTATCCCAAGCTCAACATATCCAACAAACCAGTCATTTGTCTTTTGCCAAAATGTATACCGCCGAGGCTGGGAAGAGGAGTCAGCAGATAAGAGCGCTTGCCACTCATGAATGCGAGTCTAAGAGGGCCTGAATTCACTTCTGAGCTCCCACATAAACTGCTGAGTGTGACCATGCATGCCTGTAACCCTAGTCCTGCCAAGGGCAGAAACTGGTGAATCTCAGTGGCTTGCTGGTCAACCAGTCTGCCTGGAAAAAGAAAAGCGGGGTGTGGGGCAGCTCCAGGTTCAGCAAAAGACCGTCTCAAAAAAAAAAAAAGTGGCATACAAAAAAATACAGTCTGAATTCAACACAATTCATCTGGAATTTGGTCTGGCAAAAACAAAAAAGAGGCCAGCAGGCTTAACGTGCACAGTTTTCACTATCAGGAGATAGAAACACTCTCTGAAAAGTCTTCTAGGCATTTTAGCCAAAGACTTCCCTTTTCCTCCCTGATTCAAGCCACGTAATCAACTATCTTTTTAAATGATCAACTGCTTATAAATACGGTGATGGCTGACCTTCCTTGTGAACTCAAGATTTGGAGCCATATCTCTGGGTGTGTCTGTGAGGGTGTTTCCAGAGAGGTTTAAGTGAGGGCTCATGGGTGGGTGTCACCAACTCTCTTTGCTTCCTGACTTTGGATACAATGTGAATAGCCGCCTTGCACACTTGCCCCTGGGATGAACTATATCCTCACGCTTTGAGCCAGAACGAACACTTCTTTTCTTAAAATACTTTTACAAGATATTTTGTTCCAGCAACAGGACAAGTAACTGATACAGATATTATTGCTCAATGTAGACATTATTTCTTTGTGTGTGTGTGTGTGTGTGTGTGTGTGTGTGTGTGTGTGTGCGCGCACGCGCAGAGAGAGAGAGAGAGAGAGAGAGAGAGAGAGAGAGAGAGAGAGAGCGCATGCTTTGAGGCAGGCTCTCGCTCTAGCTCAGACTGACATGAAACTCACTATGTAGACAAGACCTCAGCCTCCTGCCTGAATACTTGGATGATAGACAATGTGCCACCATCCCTGGTTTCAAGTCTTATTCAATAATACAGCTTGAGGGCTGGAGAGATGGCTTAGCGGTTAAGGCGCATGCCTATGAAGCCTAAGGACCAAGGTTTGATTCCCCAGTACCCACATAAGACAGATACACAAGGTGGAGCGTGAGTTCGTTTGCAGTGGCTAGAGGCCCTGGTGTACCCATTCTCATTCTCTCTTTCTGTCTCTAATAAATAAATAAATAAAAATAAATCTTAAAAAAAATAATACAGCTTGATATTTGTGATGCAGAATTTTGGAGTTCAGGAGGGGTCTCTCAAGTTTATGAACACCGATTTTGGGTCCTGTCCTCTCTTTAACAAAGAATTGTGAAAGAGAGACTCAAGAAAGATAAATTATCAATTATTAAGCTTATTTAGGGAAAAGTCACAAATTAGGGTTTATTTAAGGGAAATTGGGCTCTAGAAAGAAGGCCTAGAGCGGAGTCACAACCACAAGGAAGGTGAGAGACAGGCACTGGTGTGGAAGGCACGGCAGTCTGTGAGATTTATTTTAGATAAATGGCTGTCACGAAGCCACACGCCATGGAGAATAGACTCTACATACTTATGTAGGGAGATTTAGAAGGAGCATCCACCTTGAATTTTGCCCATGAAAAACAGTTAATAGGGCAAATGGTGGTGGCTGAAGGGAGAATAGCAGAGGAAAAATATAAAGCCACAGACCAAGGGCTGGAGGGATGGCTTAGCTGTTCAGGCATTGGCCTGCAAAGCCAAAAGAGCCAGGTTTGATTCCTCAGGACCCATGTTAGCCAGATGTACAAGGGGGTGCACACATCTGGAATTCGTTTTCAATGGCTAGAGGCCCTGGCATGCCCATTCTCTCTCTCTCTCTCTCCCTCTTTCTCTGTCAATAAATAAGTAAAAATTATATATATATATACAGATACCAAGAACTATAGAGGGAAAAATGAGTAGTAAAGAGCTAGGGGGATGGCTTAGCAGTTAAGGCACTTGCCTGAGAAGCCTAAGACTCATGTTGGACTCTTCAGGTCCCACATAAGCCAGACGCACAAGGTGATGCAAGGTCGCACATGCACACAAGATAATGCCCGCATCTGGAGTTTGATTTCAGTGGCTGGAGTCCCTGGTGTGACAGTTCTCTCTATCTCTCTCTCTTGTTCTCCCTCTCTCTGAGGAAAAAAAAAAAAGGAGTAAAGAGAGTGACACACATGGTTACCCTGAGTTTAGAGAAACTGCACGGGTAGTAGGCTCTAAAGTCAGAGAAAGCACCCACATGGTCCGTTTGGAGTGTAAGGGAAATATTCATGTCGTAGATTTAGAGACTAGAGGGAAATCATACATATAATTAAAGAGAGAAGGTCCCCCAAACTATAAAGCCAATGCAAGCAGAAAAACCACCCAGACCAAGAAGCAGTAAGGATTCTACTTGCCCCACACCCAGCCAGGCTGGGTAGGGTGAAAGCCAGATTCACGTGTATCCCTGTGGCCAGAGTGAGGAAAGTCAGAGAGTCAATGAAGATAGTTGATTGAAAATGTATTCTTCCATCAGATTCAGGTATGCAAAGGGAAGACTTGATTGATCTGTGGATTTGAAGGGGCAGGCTCCAGGGCCAGCCTACCTGAGAAGTGAAGGCTGCCTATCTGGGTAGCATGCTAGACTGTGGGAAGCAGGGGGCACAGTAGCTGCTGTAGATGAATCTCTATCAGACACAAGTTGTTCCATTCCTGCCAGAGTGAGATGGCAACGGTTTTTCTCTGAGCTTCAGTTCCTCACTGAAACTGCCTACATGAAGTTAGCTTCCTATTTCTCCTTCATTTATAGGCCTCAACTTTTCATCTGTAACATGGAAAGAGCCACCTATGGTGACACACGCCTTTAATCCCAGCACTTGGGAGGCAGAGGTAGGAGGATTGCTGTGAGTTCCGGGCCACCCTGAGACTACATAGTTAATTCTAGGTCAGCCTGGGCTAGAGAGAGAGACCCTGCCTGGAAAAAAAAAAACAAAGACAGTAGTGTTACAAGATAGTAAGGATTGTGTGTGCTGACAGGGAAGAAAGTGGATGTAAGAATGAAGTAGATTTCTTACTCCAGAAGTGCTCCGTTTATCTACTTGTTTATCAACAACTATCCAGATGACTTTTTTCTTTTTTTTGTATTCAGCAGGCACTACACAAAGGGCTGGCATGACAGCATTAGGCAGGGCAGCCAGTCTCAGCCTTTAAAATGCTTACATTCCAAAGGAAGTGAAAGAGGTTAGGTAAACGCAGCAGTTTGTCACTCAATCACAAGTGGGATCTTTGGAGGAAGAGGAACTAGGCTTATCTGAGCTTCTGAGAGAGATCTCAGAGGCGCTGGCTGAGGACCTTTTCTGACTCACACGGAGGCCTGTTAGAGATCATTTGTAAGTAAAGAATGAATACTTCTAGGCTGGTGGGCCAGTGGATGACCGTGAGAATGCGCAACTCTAGATAAAGTAGCCAATACACCTGAGATGTACCCATTTGACTCTGGCCATCTTACCCTCGTAGAATCCTTATGCGCTTATGAGCAAGTGTATATCCACAGGGCTATGCTGTTGAAATCTCTTTTTATCCTATTGTTTTTTTTTCTTTTTATTTATCTATTTATTTGCAAGCAGAGAAAGAGACAGAGAGAGAGAGAATGGACGCTCCAGGGCCTCTAGCTGCTGCTAACAGAACTCCAGGTGCATGTGTTACTTTGTGCATTCATGAACAAAACGTTTCTAATCAAATGAGAGAAGATATTATTTTAGGATACCTAACGTCTTTTCTTATTCTGTCCATCTTTTCCAAAGGCATGTTTCAAGTATTTATGTTGATTGAATATTCTCAGGTAATGGCTTTGAGCCCAAATTTAATATTTTGAAGCAAATTTTATAACCAGGAGGAAATACAGAAAGTAAGCAGCCTATCAGTGATCATTCATTCATGTATTCAATTCATGCTGAGCCTTTTACGCTATGCCCCACACTCTACTGAAAGGTGGAGATCCAGGACGAGCTCAAGCCAAGGGGCGCCTGCCAGCTTCAACAGTAGCTGAGGGCAGGAGAGGGAGACAAAGAAGTGTAAAATGAGGTGATTTCATTTTGATTGCTAGATGGAAGTAAGCAGGGAGGTGAGAGAATGTGTGATCAGAAATCATTTTAGCTAGGATGATCAGGGAGGGAGCTCTCCTGAGTTAGCGGAGCAATGGCATTTGACTGAGAGATGTGAAGAAACCCGAGACAGGCCAGGAAAGGTTCCAACTGGAACCCTGGGTTCCAGCCCAGCAGGTGTGTCTCAGGGTGACAGAATGAAGCTGTGAGGTGGAGGATTAGCAGGACTGAGGCTGTTGTAGGTGGCGAATGGGTGGGGAGATGCTCCAGGCTCTGCCCGGGGTGTGGTTGCCAGGCTTGCAGAGGGCTAGATGTGGAATACAGCAGGGACAACGACAGAAGGTGACTCTGTGCCTGTGTCTGAAAGACAAGCTAATAAGGGGCTGGAGAAGGTAAAGTAAGAGGCAAGTGTCTGCTAAAACTATGCACTTCCCAATCTCCTGCTACTGGGGCTGTTTCTCTCATTCCTTTGCTTAGGGGATGCAAGAAGCTGACAGGCTGAGGGAAAGGGCTTCTTGTCACTCAGTCATCAGCCTCTGATGGCATAGAGATGCAATCAGTTTCACCTTGTCTTTGGGGAGTCATTTCTTGGACGTTGCGCAAATACTTTGACCATCAGTTTTGAACACTGTGTTTGTTTGTTTGTTTGTTTGTTTGTTTGTTTGTTTGTTTGTTTGTTTTGGCTTGAGGAGAGACCACAATGGATGGGACTTGCTACTGAACAGGAGACTGCCTCAGACTGTGCAGGACTTTGGACTTCCTGCTTTCCTTTGTGTATCTGAGGACACTGCTACAAGGAGCTTTACCAATCAGCTCTGCAGCAACACATCTTTAAGCACTTTGCTCCACAGGCAGCCAAGGGGACCACCCCCTTGACTCTCTAGGGTGCTAAGCAGAAAAAAAAAATAGAACCGCCCTCCTCCCCACGCCACCCCCACCCCCACTGCATGTTTATATCACCGATTTCCACAGTCAAGTGCCCCTGACATCAACTAGACATGAACAAAGCATGCCACGAAGCCCCTCCCTTCCTGGAGAAATGACTGAGTGACAAGGGGCCATTTCCCTCAGCCTGCCAGCTTCTTGCAGAACAAAAGCTCACTGGAAATGGAATTCAACTTTTTCTCAGTTCTCTGGTGCCATCTGGAGGTTTGATGTTAACATACATGAGATCACCGGTTCTGCTTTAAGGCCCAGTGTGCTGTGGAGCGTCCCAGGTAATTCATCACTTCAGGGTCTTAGTCATACCCGTAGAGGTGAAGGGAAGCACCAAGCTAAGGCTACGAATTAGTGTCTTTGACCGAGTGGCAATGTCTGTCCCTGCGTAAGGGGTGGGAAAGAATGAACAGGGTTGTATCCACATTAGGCAGTGGCTCAGAGCGTTCACCCTGCTATATAGTTGAGTAGACCCAAGCTAAAATTACATCAGCCCAGTTTCAAGCTTTAGGGAGACAATGGGGAAATACTTAGCGCCTTTAAATTTGAGCATATGTATGTGTTTCTGAGAATGACTCCCTTTGGTTCAAATATCAGCTTCATCACTTAGGAATGTGTGACCTTAAGGAAGCGATATAAATTCTCTGCTATCCAATTTATTCTCTCCAAAATGGTTTTCACAGTCAGTATCTTAGAGTGTTACTGTGGGAAGTAGATGGCAAGATGTGCACGAAAGTGCTTTGGCACAAAGCCTGCAGAGCAGCACTGCACACAGGCCAACAATATATGAGGTGGGACCAGACCCTTCTGAGTCCTCTACCCAGCCGCCTGTGAATTAGAAGTTCTGCAGGCTGCCTGTGGGAGGGGGTCTGGTCTAGGGATGAGAATGATGCCCCTGTTGTAGGAGGTACTTCCTGGAAGGGTTAAGGGTTTACTTCACCACACTGGCCATCCATGGGCTATCATCAGAACAATGAAGTCAGGCTTTGCTCCTGAAAACAGCTTTTCCACACACACACACTTTCCCCCAGTGATCACACCTGTGCAGTCCTAGATCAACCCAGCAGTCAGTGTGGTGGATGTTCAACAATGCTGGATCTCTCCTAAAGAGAATTTTTTTTTTTTTTTTGCCGTGAAGAAATATAAAGAAATGAAAGGAGGAAGAGTTTGTTTTAGCTCATGGTTTCAGAAGTTTCAGCACATAGTTTGTGGCTTTGTTGATTTGGGGCCCATGTTGAGGCAGGTCATCATGGTGGCAGGACAGATTCTACTTGTGGTAGGCAGGAAGCAGAGCGTGTGGAAAGTAGAAAGGAACCAAGGCCAGATACAGCCCTCAGGGGTCAATGACCTAATTCTTCTAAGTAGGCCCCACCTACTTTTTACCACCTTCCAATGGGGCCATGGCATTACGAATCCATAAGGAATTCACTCATTATGTCAGAGACCTCAAGATCCCATCTCTCCCCCAAGCCCATCAGCCAGCACCCAAGCCCACAACACATGATCCCGTGAGGACATTTCCTCATTAAGACAGTATGGCTTTATTTTTCTAGTACGTTTTAATTTTTATTTATTTATTTGAGAGAAAGATACAGAGATAGGCAGGGGGAGAAAGAGAGAGAGACTGAGCGCACCAGAGCCTCGAGCCTCTGCAAACGAACTCCAGATGCCTGCGCCACCTTGTTCATCCGGCTTACGTGGGTCCTGGGGAATCGAGCCTCCAACCAGGGTCGTTAGGCAAATGTTTAACGGCTAAGCCATCTCTCCAGCCCCCAAAGATGGCTTTTTTATGAAGAATGCCATCATGAACACAGCTAGAAATTTCTAGACAAATATAGGGTGAGGTGACAGGGGTAGATATAAGGAAGGATAGAAAGCCCCAGATGTGAAGAAGTGGAGGAGAAAGCCATGGTCTCTAATATATACCAACCACTGAAAAACGTGAGGTACAGGTAGTCATGACATGCTGCACAGCCTACATAGATGTCCACAGTCAATGGGAAGAGAGCTTTCTTCTGTTGTGGTAAAGCACAATTTCCTTTTCTTTCTCCACTATATTTAGTATGCTTACAATATGCATGTGACAGGAGACCTATTCTAATGTTTTATCAAACAAAATATCTATTTATTCTTCCAGCAATAGTTCAACTAGTGCTAGCTATGATCACTGTGTGTCTAATATATTGGTCACTAAGTGTTTTTAAGCTGTTGTTTAATTGTCACATTAAAATATATGAAGTTGGAAATTAAAAAAAAAAGAATATGTTACAATAGACTTTTTTTTGGAGAGAGTCAGACAGAGAGGGAGAGAGAGAGATAGACAGATAGAGAATGGGCACCTCAGCCGCTGTGAACGAATTCCAGACATATGGGCCCCTTGTGGGCAAGTGTGGCATTGCGTCCTTGCGTCACTTTTCTCTGGCTAAATGTGGGACCTGGAGAGTTGAACGGGTGTTCTTAGGCTTTGCAGGCAGGTGCCTTAACCTCTAAACCATCTCTCCAGCCCACAATAGACTTTTTTCATTAAAAAAAAAAAACATATTATACCAGATGTGGTGGCGCACGTCTTTAATCCCAGCACTCGGGAGGTAGAGGTAGGAGGATCGCCATGAGCTCGAGGGCACCCTGAGACTACATAGTGAATTCAGGTCAGCCTGGGGTAGAACAAGACCCTGCTTCAAAAAATCAAAAAAAAAATCATATTAAGTGCTAAAGAGATGGCTCAGCAGTTAAGTATGCTTCCTGCCTAAGCATAAGCGCCTGATTGGTTGGGGGGGGGGCGTGGCAGGGCTGAGAGTACCTGAGGAATCTCCAGATCTCAAAATAACAGCTGTAACCCTGGTCCCCCAGGGGAGCAGAGACCTGAGAATTATCAGAGCCTCACAAGCTCTAGAATAAGTCAAGAGACTCTAGCGCCAAACACGACTGCAGGGGGAGAGTGATGGAGCAGGACACCCAAAGTTCCCCTCCAGCCACCTTCAGTGAGCACTGCTCCACTCCCGGCAGGCAAGCGCATGGGTCACCACCCACAGCACATACGCGCAGAACACACATGCGTGCATGCACGCACACGCACACGCACACACACACACCATTTAAAAATTTAAAAATATGCTTATTAACAGTAACTTTGAAACAAGGGAAAGTTCTTATGATGTGATTGTTATTCTCATAGCCCCAGTTACACTGTCTGGTGGTTATGCAATGCCATATATTTTGCAGAGAGAACTTTCCCATACAGAACAATGTCACAGGGCTTTGTTTTTAATACGCATTGAGGGAGCTAACATAGGGAAAGTACTCTGAACAGGACTCAGCACATGGGCAGTGCTATATGGATGTTTAATAACAGTATAATTAGAGGCACATGGATCTAAAAAGAATTTTTTCATAGTCATGCACAATCTAGAATTGTGATATTAAAATATACTTAAGGGATAGAGAGATTGCTCAGAGGCTAAGGCATTTGCTTGCAAACCCTGACAGCCTGGGTTTGATTCTCTGGTACCCACATAAAGCCACATGCACAAAGTGGCACATGCATCTTGAGTTTGTTTGCAGTGACAGGAGGCCCTGCACATCCATTCTCCTTCGCTCTCTCCTTCTCTCCTCTCTCTCTGTCTCTCTTTGCAAATAAATAGATACAAATATTTTTTATCATTTTATTTTTGAGAGAGACAGGAAAAGAGAGAGAGGGCATGCCAGGGCCTTTAAGCCACAGTGAGTGAATTCCAGACATGTGTGCCTCCTTGTGGGCATGTGCGACATTGCATGCTTGCATCACTGCATCTGGCTATGTAGGACCTGGAGATTCAAACATACGTTCTTAGGCTTTGCAGGCAAGTGCCTTAACCGCTGAGTCATCTCTCTAGCCCGATAAAAATGTTTTTTAAAAACACATCTTAGCTGGGCATGGTGGCACATGCCTTTAATCCCAAAACTCAGGGAGGCAGAGGTAGGAGGATCACCATGAGTTTGAAGCCAGCCTGAGACTACATAGTGAATTCCAGGTCAGCCTGGGCTAGAGTGAGACCCTACCTTGAAAAACCAAAAGCACATTTAATACAAGAGTTTCTCAGTGAGACAAATGAAGGATTGCTTGAGGAAAATGAGTTCCTGATGACCAAGTAGCTTCTCCAATAACTGAATCTTGGTTCATTCTGTTAGCATGTTCTCCCCATTCAAATGCTATCTATCAGTTGAATAAACTCACACCACTTGAGATATGGATTATTTTTCTGAAATACACTTCAAAAAGGGGGAACTGAATTTATGGAACCATCTGAATTACATCAAGGTACCACATGAAAGGTTTTGTTTTCTCCCCTCTGGCCTTTTGCTCTCAAGCTCAATTACCTGCATCTCAGTTTCCCAGAACTTCATGATGCTCTGGGCAAGTCCCACAGCTTCTCAGTCACTTTCAGGAATTAAAGCCACCCCGCTCTGGTTTGTCAATTTCAGTTACCCACCAAATTTCCTATTACTTCTCTCCTGCTTCCCAGAGCCAGCAGGGCATCAGGCCGCAGGCCCGAGTGTGATCTCTTTCTTGCCTCACTCCCTCTCCTTGCTTCCACCTTTGGGCTGGGGAAAATGAGTTAGAAAAGAGGGGCAAAAGTATTTAACTGGTATTATTGCAATTCTACTGTGGCGAATGTGTTTTGTGTAGAATGTTAAGTATTTTGTGGAGCATGTTTAGGGTGTGTGTGTGTGTGTGTGTGTGTGTGTGTGTGTGTGTGTGTGTGAGAGAGAGAGAGAGACAGAGAAAGATTCCATAAGTGGCTTCCCCAGACTTATTTTCTTTGTTAAAGAGTGTTGTGATTTGACCAGCGAGTATCCCTTAAAAGGCACTTGTGTGAGGGCTTAGGCCCCAGGGGTGAATCCAGTCATTGAGACAGGATTCATCCTGAGGACTCTGACCTCATCTGCTGGGTCCATCCCTTGACAGATTTCTAATGCATCAAAATGGTGGCATTATTAACTAGAAGAAATAAGGAATACTTTGTCCCCAGTCCCTTCCTCCTTCTCAGTCTTTCTCTCCCTCTCTCTCTTCCTCTCTCTCTCTCTCTCTCTGTCTGTCTTTGTCTCCCTTTCACCTCTTTTTTCAGTGCTAGGGTAGAATCCAGGGCCCTGTCCATGCTGGACAAGTGCTCTACCACTGAGCTTTCTTCTAGTAAGGCCATGGTTTCTCACTCTCCATCAGTGCCTCGGCAAAATGAGAAAAGCTCTATGAGCCATGGACAGATACGTCTGTGAGGTGAGAGGTTTGAGCACTTCAGCCCCTGCCGGAACATCGATAGTTTGTACACTGGCCTCTTCCTGCCCTGTGAAGCAAGGCAAAGAGAAGAGAGATAGCCAGACGGATAGGGGACCGGGCCACCATGAAGTATGGTGCTCATATCTGAAGAGGTCGAGGAGGGCAGATTTCTTGCCTCTCAGCTGGACATGAAGGGAAGGGACTAGGTTTCAGTCTTAAAAGAAGAGGCCCATAGGTTAGATAAGAGGAGATGGGGACTGACATGAGTAAACTGGAACAACAATCCTGCTGGAGTTAAGAGTTGGGAGGAGCTACCCCCGAGTTTAAGCTGGCTCAACTCTTGCTTGATCTTAGTCAGCTTTTTATCACTGTCACAGGTACCTCAGTGAAATAATGTAAACAGGGTTGGGGAGGGAAACTATATCTTTAGCCTCAACTTCTTTTTATAATTCCTTGTGAAACATACACCAAGGGACACAGTAGGCCGATGGTTTCCAGGCAAGTACTTGCATCTCTGAGCAGTGCCTGGGTAGTTCTTTCTGGAAGGTGACAACACTCCACCCTTCCTATTTTCAGCTCAGGGGCATCATCCTTAAATTGTCAGAAGACAGAAACGGTCCTAAGCACGTTTTTTGTCGTGTTAGCACCTCTGGTGTCAGAGAACTTTTTTAAGGCTCTTCCTCTGCTTCTCAAACCTTTTCCCCTGGCAGTCAGCATGGTTCAACAGGAAACAGCAGAATCATACCCTTGCCGCCAATTTCTTGGTGCAATTTGCTAAAAATGTGTATCTCTGTTGGCATGATTTGATTAGACTTAAAATTTGTACACTAATCCAGGGTTAGATGTTCTTCTATTTTTGACAAATTGCAGCTTTTGAGGAAGACAGTGCATGGATTGCCAACCATGTACATACCGCTGTTGAGTAGAACTGGTGATCTTCCTGGCTTATCTAGGTGTTTGATTTAAGACAGTCTGCACGTTGGACATGGTGGCACGTACCTAGGGATGATCCCAGGAGGCTGAGACAGGGGCATTATGATTTTAGGATCAGCCTGGACTATAACCATATGCTATCTCAAAACAAAAGAGATGAGGGCTGGAGAGATGGCTTACTGGTTAAGGCATTTGCCTCTGAAGCCAAAGGAACCCGGTTCAATTCTTCAGGACCCACGTAAGCCAGATGTACAAGGGGGCACATGCATCTGGAGTTCGTTTGCAGTGGCTGCATGCCCTGGCGTGCCCATTCTCAATTTCTCTCTCTCTCTCTCTCTCTCTCTCTCTCAAATAAATAAATAAATAAATAAAAAGAGAGAGATGAGAGTTTACAAAGTATTCTGCTGTTACAAACAGGAAGATGAAGCACTGAGAATGTCTCACACGTGTTCCTACCATGCAGAATCAGTACCCATGAACAACTGAGTGTGTTGTCACAGCAACGGGCCATGCAGTCTAATGTCAACATGTGACTTTCCAAAAAGTCAAAAGCATTGCTTTTATACAAATATGAAGGGGATGTGTGTCCACGAGTCTTTTGACTCATTAATAAGAAAAACAGCAGCAGCCCCCACAGAACAATGTACAGGACACAGAGGCCCGGGGATTATGTTGTCTACTAGTAAACAAATACCAGGACAAATTTACCATAGTAGAGATAGGACAAGATCATGCTTCACTTCTCCACTAGACAAAAGCCTGTAAGTTAACATACAAGTTCAGAATCTTGGCCTTCATCGATGGAAAACAGTAAACCAAACAAATGCCCAATGATCCTTGGGTGGGCTTGTTAGACAATGCCCAGAGAAGAATGAAAAAAAAAAAAAAAAAGATTCCCTTTTGCTTCGTTTTCATATTTTGCATAATTTTAAACAGAGTATGTGCTTTATTAAATGATGTGCCATTGTTTTTATGTGGTGTCCAGTGGTGTAAATTCTGGCTCCAGATCGCAGAGATCAGCTGCCTTCCCAAGCACAATGCTTATCCATGCCTTTGTGAAGGCTTTTAGTAATGAATGACTTATAGTTATTTTTGCTGTGAAGAATATAACCTTAAATTGTGCCTCCCTTGTTCTTGTCTCATCCTCTTCCTTCTTTTTAAAAAAATATTTTATTTTTATTTATTTATTTAAGAGGCAGAGTGAGAGAGAGAATGGACGCGCCAAGGCTTCCAGCCACTGCAAACGAA
This sequence comes from Orientallactaga sibirica, assembly GCA_036365145.1. Taxonomy (NCBI): domain Eukaryota; kingdom Metazoa; phylum Chordata; class Mammalia; order Rodentia; family Dipodidae; genus Orientallactaga; species Orientallactaga sibirica. Next base: position 1,820,132 of record JAEOAD010000031.1, on the reverse strand, counting down.
CTCCAGATGCATGCGTCACATTGTGCACCTGGCTTACGTGAGTCCTGGGGAATCTAACCGAGGTCCTTTGGCTTTGCAGGCAAATGCCTCAACTGTGGAGCCATCCCTCCAGGCCCAACCTCAACATTTTTGAACAGGCTTGGTCAAGAGTTCTGTAGAACCCTCATCAACTGGAATGTGTGTAACATTTTTCTCATGATTGTGGGATTTAGAGAAGAATACTGGAGGTAAACTAACATTGTCAGCAGTACCAAGTCATACCACCAACACGGTTGCTTGGCATTGATTTCAGCTAAACACCGTCTTGAGAGCACGATCACCAATTTTCTCCGCTTCAGAGTTACTTTTCCAACCCTTCCCTACTGTCCTCTTGGGAAGGAAGACATTACACCCAGCCACACTTAAGAAGTGGAGAGAGGTTTTCTCTCTTCTCCTGAGTGCAGAGTGTCTGTACTAGCCAGGGCTCTCTGAAGACACAGAACCAAATAGACTCTGTGTACATGTACTGACAGAACAAGATCTATTATGAGGAATTGGTTTCTGTATTTCTGGAGGCTGAAAAGTCAAAACCCTGCAGTGTGACCCAGTAGGCTCATGTCTCAGGAGAACCTGTGGATCAGGTGAAGTTCAAGGGCAGTCAACTAATGGACAATTTCTTACTTATGGAGGCCAAGCATTTCATTGTATTCTGTCATTGGCTGATTAGAAGAAATCCACATATACCGTAGAAGATAATTTTCTTTCCTCAGAGTCCACTGACTTAAACTTTAATTTCCTCCAGAAACAGCTTTGAAATTCATATAAAATTAACCAGTACAGTGGCTACATAAATGATTTAGAATTCTGTGCTGGATGTCTCTTCTCCTTTTATGTGCATATGCAATATTTACTTCCAGTTGCATGAGCTCATGCATACTGACTCTGAACTTGTTAGAATTCAATGTTACTTGATTTAGTGGCTGAAATTGTTCCTTTGGGTTTTCTGTTGGTCCTGGTGACCCCTGGTTTACTCCATCAGTATGGGCTTTTTAGCATTTACTTCCAGTACTACAAGATGCTCCACGATCATATTTTTATTTTTAGACTTTTAGTAGTGCATGCTGTAGTTTGAAGGTGATAGTCTGAATGTTTGGCACCATAGAATCAGTCACTCCCATACACTGTATCTGATTGGATGTTCATCCCAGCAATGTGGAGCTGACTATAAGAGTGAATATTCATTGTACAAAATAATGGACTTCATTATAATATTTTATATATGTATAGAATAAACTTTGATTATATTTTATCTCCTATTGTCCTCTCTTGACCGTGTCTACCATACACACTTGACCCCTTCCTCTTCTCCAGTAATCCCCCTCCTACTTTCATGACTATTTTTTTAAAAATCTACAGATGGTAGAAAACATGCACTATTTACCTTTCTGGATCTGGCTTATTTTGCCTTACCTGATGATAGATATATACTTCTTTCCATTTTCCTACAAATGATATTTCATTTTTTATTGCTGAATACTATATATATGTGTGTGTGTGTGTGTGTGTGTCCTCACTAAAGAGATGCTCATTTGTCTCTCTAAAAAGATGCTACACTTTATTTTGAAAAATTCAAAAACACTTGAGAGATTTTTTATTACTATTTAGTAAAACCTTACAACAGAAAACAAATGACTAGCAAATAAAGTTAATAAATTCCAGTCTTCATGTATTCAGAGTCTTCCTTCTTTTTCTTTTGCATGTGTGAAATCATCATTCTTGCAACTCCTCCCTTCATATACTATAGGAGATTAGAGACAAAAGTAGAGGCAGATGGAATAATTTGTGGTATAGTGACCTAACATAATCTCAGACAGTTTGTAACTGGGTAACTTCACAGAGCAAACTCTAAAAGGGGAGCTCACCTTGTATTAGAGAAAGCACATCTTGTTTACTGTTGAAGTTATAGGTCAAATGTTCAAGTAGTAGGTAACTCATTAAAGAACTTAAAGGAGAGCCATCTGGGCACTATTTATAAAGGATAATCATGGAAGGAGTTTCTATTTGAAAGACAGTAGTTATATAACAAAAGAGCAGAGTAGCATTAGAGTTGCCAATTCCACATAGCAGAGATCATGGCTGACATTTCAGCATTTTAAAAAAGAACAGAATGGCAGAGAATATGTGAAGACAGCATATATAAGATTAATAACGTCTATCTACTTCTGGGCATTAGTACCATGCTGGCAAAGCAGGTGCAAGGTGGGTTAAAAGTTCAACTTTGAATCCCAACAGTACACAGGTTTTCCCTCTCTATTTTCACGGATGTTGTGTGAACTCTTTTCTGAGGAGAAGTTGACAAGTATTTGCTTCCTCAGGCAATGCACTTTGAATAAATCCTGGTGAATCAATGAGTTGACTGGGTTTTCTGACAGAGCATGGATGAGAACAACCTCCCCATGGATGGATAGATGGTGCTCCCCTCCCTTTAATCTTGTATATACTCTCTCTTCCCCCAGGGCCATGACACTTTATGCACCACTGCATGTAGTGAGAACAGGGTTTTCCTGAGCTCTCAGTTAAGATCTGACCATCTCCTCTGCCCAACTCCTTTTATGCAGAAACATCAACAGGCCCAATCTGGACAGTCTCTTGTATGCAGGCACAGTTGCTTCTGGTAAAGATGGCGATAATTGTTTTTCTCAGAGGACATGTCACACAGCAGGTGCCTTATTTATTATTTGATCTGCTTCATTTTCAAAATTATTTTATTTGCATTATATTTCTATGAGAGTGAGCGAGCAAGCAAGCGAGAGAGAGAGAGAGAGAGAGAAAGAATTGGTGTGCCAGAGCCTCCATCCACTGCAATCAAACTCCAGACACATGTGCCACCTTGTGTGCATGTGCAACCTTGTGCATTTACATCATCTGTGCATCTGGCTTACATGGAACCTGGGGAGTTGAACATGAGTCCTTAAGCTTTGCTGGCAAGCTCCTGAACTGCTAAGCCATCTGTCCACCCCTTGGGTTACATTTTTAATCATTACATCCTTTAATAAGTCACTTCTGATATTATTTGTTGCAAATTAATGTTGTAATAAATTGCAATTTCGTTACTTTTAAAATTAGCTATTAAAGTATTACCTGCACTTCATGATATGTATTCACATTAAGCATATAGTTTGATAGATTTTTGCCTGATGTGCACACTCACGTAACCACCTCCATCACGTGAATCAATAACAATTCTTTGGGCTGGGGAGATGGCTCAGTGGGTAGGAGTGCGTGCTGCTAGGCACCAGGACCTGAGTTTGGTCCCCAGCACCCATGTGAAAAACCAGGCATGGCTGTGCATGCCTGTAACCCTGGTACTAACAGATGCAGACAGGAGGATCACTGTGTACCCTGATCAGCCAATCTACAGAAAAACAAGGAGCTCTGGGTTCAACGGAAGACTCTAGTTCAAGGTAATAAGGCAGAAGAACAATAGAGAAGGGTGCCTGGCATGCTCCTCTGGCCTCTTCCTGCATGCGTATGCAGAGTACGCATCTGCACACACACATGCACATACCACACATCGTACAACTCACACACATACATGTACTCAATAAAAAGTAATTAAAATAGATAAGTAAAGGAACAGTTCATCCCAAGGGAGTTCCCAGGATCATGGTTTTCTTTGCAGTCAAGCCTCGCTCATCACTAATTACTGTCACCATAGATTGGCTTTAGCACAATTACTAAGAATGCAAATCACAACAGATAGAGCACGAATAATGTATGGAAGCACTGGACTCTGTTAGCCAAATGCCGGCTGATGCCAGCCTGCCTGTGCGGTCCCAAGAACATGCCTATAAACTAGATGAAAGGATAATGGAGACTTCATTGTCATTTTAAAATTATGATGTATAGGGCTGGAGAGATGGCTTAGCAGTTAAGGCGCCTGCCTGCTAAACCTGAGAACCCGGTTCCAATCTCCAGGTCCCACATATAGCCAGACACAGTGATGCAAGGGCGCAATGCCGCACTTGACCACAAGGGGGCGCATGCATCTGTATTTCGTTCACAGTAGCTGAGAGACTGCTGGTGCGCCCATTCTCTATCTCCCTCTGTCTCTCTCTCTCTCTCTCGGTGTCTCTCTCCAAAAAAAAAAAAAAAAATTATGATTTATAAAACATGTAGGGACCTGGAGAGATGGCTTAGCAGTTAAGTGCTTTCCCATGAAACCTAAGGACCCCGGTTCGAGGCTCGATTCCCCAGGACCCACATAAGCCAGATACAAAAGGTGGCCCATGCATCTGGAGTTCGTTTGCAGTGGCTAGAGGCCCTAGAGCGCCCATTCTCTGACTATCTTTCTTCTCTTTATCTCTCTCTGCTTGCAAATAAATAAAAATATTTTTTAAAAAAACATGTGAAAGGAATAGTCCTACATGTTATCTCTAATTCTCTCAAATCACACATGGACAATTAATACACCATGCATAGCAGTTACCGTCTCATTGCTGGGACACTGGACTAGAAGCAGCTTACGGAAGGGAAGGGTTTATTTTGGCTTACAGTTTCAAAGAGGGAAAGAATGGCATGTGCAAGAAGCTGGCTCCCTTCATCACGTACCAGGGAAGAAGTAGCAAGAGCAAGTTAACTCGTTCTGGTAAAAGAGGCTGAACTATAAAGTCCCAAAGTCCACCCCTAATGGCACCTTCTTCTAGCAAAGCTCCATCTCCCAAAAGGTCCACCACCTTTGTTTTTACACATGGGCCACTACACGATTACTTTACATTTCACATGTTGAAAACCCTAACTGTAGGAGAACATTGGCTTTAAATAGTCAATGGCATTAAGTATATGATGGTGTACATGTGTGAATGTATGTGTGGTGGTGAATAACAGTGTAGGTCCGCATATGTCTCCTCTGGGGAAGAAGACATAATACCGTGTGTCAAATACATGGGAGGCGGTTTGAAGATATTATGGGGCAGTCTGCTTGCTGGCTGCAATGAGTCCCAAGATCCAGCATAGTTAAGCATCGTCCTCCAGGCAAGTGTGTAGACATTACCCCTGAGAGTATCACACCATAAATGGCAGGCCCCAAAGTGTAGAATTCTAAACAAACACACAGATGACTCTCATGCAAGTGATACTGGCCTTGTGTTGAGAAATTCTACCCAAGGTCTTTTCACTGTAACATTTTTAAATATTTTATTTATTTATTTATTTGAGAGAGAGAAAGAGGCGGGGGGTGGGGTGTGGAGAGAGAGAATGGGTGCACCAGGGCCTCCAGCCACTGCAAATGAACTCCAGATACATGTGCCACCTTGTGCATCTGGCTTACGTGGGACCTGGAGAGTTGAATGGGGATCCTTTGGCTTTGCAGGCAGACGCCTTAACCTCTAAGCCATCTCTCCAGCCCTACCCAAGGTCTTTTTAAAGACCTCATTTCACCTTTAACTCTTCCATTTCAATCCTGACATTCCTGAAAAAGGAACCACTCTGACTCAAGATGAAAATCCATCAGAGGATTTCTAACAGGTGCTTCCTCAGTCGATGAGACATCAAGCTCACTGATCTTTAAAACCATTTCCTACCCAAGAGTTGTGACCAGCTGTGGGGCATTCCTTCCCTTGAGCCACTAGTGTTTGCCCAGTAAATAAAAAAGATGCAAGTTGACACACAGAGGGTCAGAACAAGAGAGCAAGAACTAAGAAGAGATTTGCTTCTCAGGATAGCGAGGAAGCAGCGATAGAAGGCAGAGCAATCTCTTCTTTCTTTTAGATGTACTCAGCACTGAGTTCAAAGGTGAGGGAATGAACGGCGGCAGATGGTGAACTGGCTGCCAGTGTGTGGCTGCAGGTCCTGCTAGATAGAGGGACTGGCCTCCAGCCCAGGAAGTCATGGCCACTTCCAGAGAACATGTTCAGCAAGGGCATGCCTGTGATCTTAAGAGTAGGCTGTACTCAATAGAAAGCATGTCATAACACGTTCTTAGTGCCAGGAAATGGTCAGCAAAGACTATGTCACTAGTAATTACAGGAACTCTCCAGCAGGGCAGACCCTACAAGAAAAGGAGAGAGCATGGACCAATACAGCATTGTGAAAAGTTTGCTGTTTACTTCACAAGAAACCTGACAGACAACCACGATGTGGCATTTTAGGAAACATATACAATAAGAAAAAAGATCAAGGGAGAAATACAGAGACCTCCTCAGGATCATCCACTCGACAAATTCTCGGCAGAGTCAGCATGCTTCCAAGACAGTGCACATTGAGTTTAAATGAAAACAAATGAAACAAAGGATATTTGGAACAATAACGATCGATACTTTGCCTGGCTTTTGTTACTTTTCTCTTTTAAATCACATTATCTTTTCACTTCCAATTAAAAGCACATCTTCAAATAATACATGCACATCACTTAAAAGTGAAATAGTACAAGGCTTACAAACACATCAACAAAAGGCTGCAATCCTTTGACCTTCTTTTTTTTTAATCTTTATATTTTATTGGTATCTATTTTTATTATTTAAGTTTTTTATTGACAGCATCTATCCTTACAGATAATAAACCACCATCATAGCCTCTCCTCCCTCACTTTCCCCTTCACAACTCCTCTCTCCACCATCATAGCCCCTCCCTCTCTCCATTCACCTCTCTTTTATTTTGGTTTGACCTTCTTTTTTGATGTCCTTCAGAGTAGCTGACAGAAAGATAAATTGTCTTTCCACAATAACGGTGGTGGGATGGGAGGGATCTCCTGAGCTGGTTTGACTTGGTTCGAGGGCCCATTCCCGAGGGGAGCATGGAGGTTGCTGGGATGAACGTAGCCATGGGTTCGTCCCAGTCCAGAGGACACTCTGGAACTCTGAGGACAATCTCAATAGCACCTCACAGTTGTTACCCAACCAATGGTGGCAGTGGAGGAACAGACTGTAACAGGCCACAAGACCTTCATAATAGGAGAAAAAGATGATGACATCAAAATAAAAGAGAGACTAATGGAGAGAGGGAGGGGATATGATGGAGAGTGGAGTTGTGAAGGGAAAAGTGGGGGGAAGGGGAGGGAAAGATCATGGTTTATTGTCTGTAAGAACAGAAGTTGTCAGTAAAAATAAATATGATAATAAAATAAGTAAAAGAATAAGGCAATGTGGAGACTGTAGCAATCTGCTACCTACTTGCTGGCTTTGGAGAAGGAGGAAGGGGCTGCAAGCAGAGGAAGGAAGGAATGAAGCTTTAGAAGCTGGAAAGACAGGGCAGGGGAGCTGGATCAGTTGGTAACGCTGAAATCTCGACGCCTGAATTCAGATCCCCAGCACCCACGTAAATGTTGGGTGCGTGAGACAAGACTAGCTGAATTGATGAACTTCAGGGTCAATGAGAAGCCTTGTCTCAATAAATAAAGGTGGAAAGAAACAAGGAAGACACCAACATCGACCTTCTATCTACACACAGACATGCACATGCATGCAAACATGCAAACCTATACACACACACCACATACCCAGGCAAAAAAAAAAAAAAAAAAAAAAAAAAAAAAAAAAGAAGCTGGAAAGATAAGGAAAACTCTTCTCCAATTAAAATAGTTATTTTAAAAATATTTTATTTATCTATTTATTTAAGAGACAGGCAGGTAGAGAACAAGAGAATTGGCATGCCAAGGCCTCTGGCCACTGCAAATGAACTCCAGACACATGTGCCACTTTGTGCATCTGGCTTATATAGGTCCTGGGGAATCGAACCTGGGTCCTTTGGCTTTGCAGACAAGTGCCTTAACCACTAAGCCATTTCTCCAGCCCTTGAATAGATATTTTTGCACACTTTGTTGTACAAGCAGTAATCATTTTCCAAACAGCTATGGATGAACCCAGTCTTGCTGTATTTGAGGCGACAGAGGTGTGCTTCTGTATCTCATAGGAGCTCCTGACCTCCATCTAAACTGATTTTGGTTGCTTGATATCTAGTTTTTAAGAGTGACTGCAGATCTCAATGTAGCCACAAGATGGAGAAGTTACCCAGGATTAGTCTTAGAAAACATCCCAGCTCCCTTCATTCTTACACTTATTAAACAGCCTTCATTTCTAGTCCAGCCTCCAACCCCATCCACCAGCTGAAGGAGCCGGAGGCCGCAGGATCGCTTTTCAAAGGAGTCTGATCTAGAACCATGCTTACTAATTCTCACTCAGGTGTTCAGAAATCTCCACCTTTCCTCCGGCCATCCTCTCTGATAACGCACACTATCATTGCTGTTGCTTTCTGAGAATCACGCTTTCCATGGCAAGCTTTCGCTGTGGTCATTCACTTACCGCCAGAAGTAAGTCAGAGAGCATCCGTAAAGGTATTCCTTAGTGCGACCTGAATTGGCTACATGCAGTGTCCTTTGTGAGACAAAGAGAACTTACTCCAGACCAAAGAATATCCTTTATAGCTTCCACTGAATGCCGAGCTGGGATAAGTGTCCCACTGTTTCTGTAAGGAGGGGTAGCTGTCCCCTCGACTTACACATTTTGTTTGAGCAGAAATAAGCTAAGCTTAACAAAGCTGTAAGCATAAAGGACAGGTCAGAGGATAGGAGCTGAGAGAGGGAGAAACTGAGGAGTTGTCATTAAAGGTACAAGAGAAAATATGTCTGGCTGTTACATAACAATACTATTAAACCATCTTAAAATGGTTAAGATGTCAAATTTTACCTTATTTTACTACAGTAGCAATAATTTTGACAAAACATGGAGACCATTTGTTATGCACCACTTTCTCTGCTGCAGGAGAATTCCAAGACTGGCCTCTTTGGATCATAATATAGAAAGGCGCAGTTTTGGTAAAAACAAGTAACTTGCCCCAATTCTGAGAACATCAGAACTCCATTTCACAGGTAGAGAATATGGTGTTTTTACCAATGAATGAGGCTTTGCCACAACCAAAATATGGGGAGCAAGGCTTTCCTGTTGCTGGGAGAGAATTTTTAGGTCAATTTTGCAAAAATGCTGCTGGCAAAAATGGCTTTCAAGAACCTGCCAGAGCTCCAGGCCACAACATGTCCATCAGACCATCTCTCCAGACCCTCAGAGAGTTTTTATTCATATGTTTGCCATGTTTAGAGTCCGTTCTCACATTCTGCTTTCCAACACAGGATGCTGACCTTCCAGATGGCATTTCCACAAGTGGAGGGGCAGCAAAAAGAAAACAAAAGGAAGAAAAGAAAAAAAAAGAAAAGAATGAATTAATGAATGGATGAATGAATGCAAGAGATGGAAAGGTATTTGGGGTGGAGAATGAGAGGGTGTGGGGAATTAGACAAAACTAATGTCCACATGAATCAATTCCATACAAGCCTTCCTCCTGGATAGCAATTCTACAAGATATAACCCTCAATAAATGGGGGAGGGGGGAGATCTCAACAGAAGAGCCCCACAGAAGGAGGAAGAAGAAGAGGAAGGTAATAATTTCTCTTATTGCTAGCCTGTTGTGTTTACTCAAACCTCATGGAAGCAGAGATTCAGACACTACAGAGAACTCAACACTAAAACAGACTTCTAACATATCTATCAAGGCTCAGGGAACATTGTAGAAGAAGAGGTGGAAAGATTGGAAACGCTGGGGCGGGGGAATAGCCTGAGAGATACCATTCCCCCCAACACATGCAGAGACTGACTGATGCCTTTAGGACCCACAGTGAATTCCAATAACTCCACTGAGGAGGTCCCTCAATAGCATGGGGTAGGGGATACAACCTTTTATTTTAAAAAAATCAATAAATAAATTTAGAAAAAAAAAACAAAACCTTTTTGGACTGGGCATGGTGGTGCATGCCTTTAATCCCAGCACTCGAGAGGCAGAGGTAGGAAGATCACAGTGAGTTCAAGGCCACCCTGAGACTACATAGTGAATTCCAGGTCAGTCTGAGCTAGAGTGAGAGCCTACCTTAAAAAAAAAAAAAAAAAAAAAAAAACTTTTCATATATAGTAAGGCTTATTTTATGGTGAAAAGTTTAATGGGTTTGTCCAAAAGCATACTGTCATGTGTCAACCATTAAGTAGTACACTGAACAGTTTACCAGCCCTTAAAAACTTGTGTTAACTCTCTTCCCTACACCTATTCCACAAGCAAAACTTCTGGCAACCATTAATCTGTTGATCTACCTCCTATGGTCTTCACTGTGACAAAATACCTGACATAAACAACTATGGTGGCTTGAATGTAAATGTCCCCTCATAGCTTTAAGTACTTAAAAAAAAATACATTTGTTTTATTTATTTGCAAGCAGAGAAAGATAGAGAAGAGAGACAGATAGAATGGGTGCACAGAACCTCCGGCCACTACAAACAAACTCCACATGCATGTGCCACTCTATGCATCTAGCTTTATCTGGGTACTAGGGAATTCAACCTGGGCCATTAGGCTTTGTAGGCAAGGGCCTTAACCACTGAGTAATCCCTCTAGCCTCCGCCCCTTAGGTATTTTTTCATTAAGTGTAAGCTTCCTGCTTAAGTTTCCAGCAAGCAAAGCCCTGCTGGAGGAGGTATGTCTTCACTGGGGGTGGATCTTAAGTCCTAAGGTTTGTTCTGAGCCAGCTCTAGCCCTGGCTGTTTTGTTCTCTCTCTCTGCTATGGTTGGAGTGAGCCAGCTTCTTCTGCCATGATAAAGCTTCCCCTGGAATCTGTAAGCCTGAAAGAAACCCATTCCTCCTGGTTGGATCTTTGTCCCAACAACGAGAAGGTAACTGCAACAACAATTTAGGGGGAAGGATTCATTTTGGCTCATGGTTTAGAAGTTTCAGTGAGTGTTTGGCTAGTCCATTCCTTTGTCCTTTGTGAGGCTGAGCCTCACTGTGGCAAGAGAATACGGAGGAGGAGGCTATTTACTTTATGCTGGGCAGGAAGCAGAGAATAAAGAAGGGACCAGGTATAAACTGTAGGCTGGAGAGATGGCATAGTGGTTAAGGTGCTTGTCTGCGAAGCCTAAGGACCCACATAAGCCAGTTGCACAAGGTGGTACATGTGTCTGGAGTTTGTTAGCAGTGGCTGGAGGCCCTACCATACCCATTGTCTCTCTTTCTTTCTCTCCAATAAATAAAAATATTTTAAAAATGTATAGGCATGTGTCCAGTGATTTACTTTCCCCAGCTAATCCCTCTGGTCTATGTACACAGCAGCAGCAGCAACAACAGCAGCTGGAGATGCCTCATCAAAGAGCTTCTATGACTGAAGCATTTTCCTGTGACTCCAGAAAGCTGCACGCAGATAAAAGGGTTGACTGTTGGCTGGTGGGGGGTGGAGGGTTCTAAGCCTGGATGACAGAAGAAAGTGGAGGCAGAAAACTTGGAGAACAAGTAGAGGAGTAATGGAGAGATGGACCCCCAACGTGGACCTCCTGAGCTGAACAAGTTCAGAGAAGGCCAGTGAGGGAGCCATGATGTGGTCAGGAAGACTTCAAGGAGGATGCTGAGCACTAGAGAGGCAAGCAGAACCCTGGGAGATGTTCTGATGGTGGGGAACCATGCAAGTGAGTCATTACAGTTTAGTTCTTAAATGGTCCCCAAAAGTCCGTATGTTGAAGGTTTTGTTTCCCATTGAGGGGATGGGTGGGAGGTGGTGGAAACTGTAAGAGGTGGGGCATAGTAGGGGAAGTTGGGCCGTTGGAGGCATGCCCTTGAAGAGATCTCTGGACCCTGATCCCTTCCTCTTCTCTTTGCTTCCTGTCCACTGTGACATGAATGCCTTCTTCTGTTATTTCCTCCTGCCATGATCTGCCTCACTACAGGTCACCAAACAACGGAGCGAGCTGACTAGGGATGGGAGGAAACATCTGAAACAATGGACCAAAATTAATCTTTCTTTGTCAGAAGGTGTTCATGTCATATATTTTGTCACCGCAGCAGACAGCGGAATGACACAGGGAGTGAGGCAGCAGTGGAGAGCCGCAGGACAGAGCCAGAGAGAGAGAGAGAAGGTTCATGGGGTAAGGTAGGTTCTTGAAGGGTGGGCTGAAGTATGGAAGTGCAGTTTCATTCACTGAGTGTGGAGAGATCACAGTGTTTTCTAGGAAGAAATCTAGTGAGACCACAGTGCCATGGCTACTGCTTGATCAGAGCCATGATCAAGACCCCCAGAGGTAGGTGCCTGGTGCGATGGCTTGAATGCATTCCCCAAGGTTCACATGCTGTAAACTTAACCCTTCAGTGCATAGGTGGATGGTGTTGAGAAGAGAGGCCTGTGGAAGATGATCAGGGCTATAGTAGGCTTTGAGGACGGGGGTCATATGATGGGATTAATAGATTATGAGAAGAGGAAGAGAAAGCCAGAATAGTTCAGCTGGTAAAGTGCTTGTCATGCAAGCATGAGGACCAGAGTCTGATCCCCAGAGCTCACTTAAAAAGCCAGTGTGGGGCTGGAGAGATGGCTTAGTGGTTAAGGTGTTTTGTCTATCAAGCCTAAGGACTGCGGTTCGATTCTCCAGGTCCCATGTAAGCCAGATGCACATGGTGGCACATGCGTCTGGAGTTCATTTGCAGTGGCTAGAGGCCCTAATGTGCCCATTCTCTCTCTGTCTCTCTCCCCTTCTCTGTCTCTAATAAATAAATAAATAAAAGTAAAATCTTAAAAAAATAAAAGCCAGCATGGTAGTGTGTGCTTACAGTGCCAAGGAAGGCAAGGATAGGTGGATCCTGCGGCTTGCTGGCCAGCCAGTCTAGCTTCCTTGGCTACTTCACACCAGTGAGAGAACCTGTCTCAGAGAAAGATGGTTGGCACCTGAGGAATGACAGACAAGATGGACCTCTGGCCTCCGTGTGTGTGTGTGTGTGTGTGTGTGTGTGTGTGTGCGTGTGTGCGTGTGCATGTGCGTGTGCGAGCATAAACCTCACACATACACAAACAGGGAGAGAAAGGGGCGTGCGCGCGCGAGAGAGATCCAAACCAGCACACCTCCTTGCCCTCGTCCTTCCTTATGTTCTAACCTTCTGCCATGATGGTGCAGCAGGGTGGCCTTCACCAACTGCAAGCTCTTTGACCTTGAATTTGCCAGCCTCTACCCCTGTAAGAAAGAAACCTGTCTTCCTTCTAAGCTATCCTGTCTCGGGTATTCTCTTACAGTAGCTTGGCCTATTGTGACTGTCACTTGCTATTGATCAGTGAATTGTTGAATAAAGGGAACTTTGCTGAATGAATGAGTGAGTGCCTGTCACACATTGATATAGACCTTCATTGGACTTTACTCCAGATCTAAAGGACTTTTTGAGCCTTACACGTCTCACAGCCTGGGTTCCCGGGATTGCCATAAGCTAAGCCACGGATTCCGTTTCCTTTGATCTATGTCTTCTCCAGTCTGCACGTGCCCATACCACTGGCTGTCTTTGGGAACCCTGTGTGGTATTTTGTCAACAAGGTTGGAAGATGGACAGACAGACAGACAGACAGACAGACAGACAGACAGACAGACAGACAGTCAGGCTATGAAAGTTGGTAGCCACAGCCTAGATGACTAGAGGAGTGTGGCAGCTCCCACCTGTGCCCAGAGGCTGTTTGTGGCTTTCTAACCTGAATGACCAGCCTGCGTCCTCACCTGCCCACCACTGTACTTGCAGAACGTGAGCTTACCTTTGAAGACTAAAATGAAACAACACTCCTTTCCCAGAACCTTCCTCCCTCAGCTCCATGCATCCATCCAGCACAGCCATCTCCTCACTCTGTTTAGTTCTTGCTCTGTCTTTCTGTCATCCGTTAAGCACATGAGCTGCTTCCTGGAAAAGGTTATGTATTTTCATTTCATCCCGTAAGGAAGAACACAGCGTTGGGCACAACCCACGAGATGCTTCTGAGAAGCTAAAGGTGCTAATTCATTCCCTGTTACCGGGGGTTTCCTTCGCCGTCTCCCTGCTATGGTCACACCAGTTTCCCCCCAGAATCAGCATCAGGAAACGTGTACTTTGACCTTGGGATGGAGTGGACTTGGAAGACAGAGTAGGGAGGCACGAACAGAAAAAGGAGTTGAACTTCTAAAGCAAGTGGGCAGAAGAGCTCTACAGCAAGCTGACAGAAGGAGAAAGAACAGAGGAGGCAACACAGCTTCCAGAATCATCACATCTTGAATAAAAGCAACGAGAGCCTTGTCAGTGTTCCCTGTGTCTCTGCTGACCTCCATCTCTGTTTTATGGCCATTTGAAGTCCGTTCCATGATTGTTTTTTTCTGCTAAGCTCCCTTTACACAGAAAAGTGCTAATGCACTTAGGATGCTTTCAAAAGTCCCGGGAGGAGGGGTGGAGGATTAATTTGTTTACAGGCTTGTGTATTACACAGCAAAACCAGCAGAGCAAAACAGGCGGTCCTCTTTCTCAATCCAGCTGAATCCCCTGCCTGGTGAGGTCACCACACAAGGGATGTGTGAAGGGTCCCAGTGAGCTGCATCCGGAATCATCTGCTGCCAACTGTGGCCATCCACAGGGTCCGTGGTCCCACTTCACTCGCCTCAAGATGTCCTCACTGTGGCTGGATTCTCAGGTCTAGTGGCTCAGCCCTCTGCTCAGGGATTAAGTTCACTGGACAGTTTATTTGATGAGTATAGCACAGGTGGATGTTTCTTTGCAGGCCATCCTCCAGGATGCTTCCTCCAGGCAGTCTTAGAAAGTTAAGCCTCAGGAAGCTTTTCTCTCTGTTCTCTATGACCCAACCGTGGTGCTGTACCTAGGGGAGAGTTGGTCACTCTGCACTCTGCATTCTAAGTAAAGCCAGGCAACATCCAAGCGGCTGGCACTGCGGGGTGAAAAACAGGCACGTGGCACTGAAATAAAATAATCAAATGAATGCAAGGCTTAGATAGCTAGCAGCTCAGCCTAATATAAAATTTCCAAATGATAGCACTTAATTGTACATTTTTATTCTGAATCATATAGGCTGAGCCTGAATTATCACAGTTTCCAAATTAGTAGGGTTAAAAATTTAATAAGGCCCTACCATAATCATTGACAGTTGGTCTCCCCTTTTTAACCTCATAAAAGATACCACTTAACAAATGTCAGCCCTTCTGCAGCCAAGGCTGGGGCCATACCTATAGTTACCCAGTCAGCAGGCCTCCCTCCTGAAAGCTCTGGGAATGAATCCCTGTGTCCCTGGCTTTGGCAAGCTGCCCCCATCATCCATGACCAGCTCCCGGAAACCCCAACTCCCCAAAGTCTTGGCTACAGTTCAGGCTGGTTTCTCACAAGGAGGGAGGCTTTTTTTTTTTTTTTTTAGAGTTGTATTTGTAACTGGCTAAAAGAGCACACTTAGTATACTTGTTGTGTGGTTAGTAAATGTGTTTGCAATCTTTTGCAACTTTTCTACAGGGAAAAAAAAAAAAAAAGGCCAGTTCTGACATCTCAAGCCTTCTCACCAAGCTTTCCTACTGATGTTAAAGCAATCTTAATAGCTATGGACATCAGAGTTATAACAACAGTTGATGTGCAATTACTAAACCCAAAGTGCTCTGGTCCATTCTGTCATGATGGAGTTTAAATAAGTGTCATTACAGACATAACAAGACTGAGCCACAGGATATGGAGCTCCTATATGACCAGGCACTGTGTTGAGCCCATCAAACAAACTATTGTTAATTACTGTGTGTGTGTGTGTGTGTGTGTGTGTGTGTGTGTGTGTGTGTGTAATATGTGTGTATGGGTGAGCATGACACGGCACATGTGCAAGCCACAGGATAACCTTGGGGTGTGTCTCCTCTCTCTCCCTCCATGCTTTTGAGACAAGATCTCTTCTTGTTTTGCCACTGCTACTCCCAGCTTCTGGATTCTCCTGGCTCTTTTTCTCCCATTTCCATAGGTCCATTGGGATTACAGAGTAGTGTGACACTTGCATCTGGCTTTCTGTGGAGGATTGAATTCAGATTGGCAGGCTTGCCAGCAAGCACCTTTAACAGCTGAGCCATCTGCCTAGCAAACTTTGAGATTATAATAATACAACTCTGCAAAATGTCCATTTCTCAGGCAAGGAAATAAGGGCTCAGAGATCATCAATGCTGTCTTCAAGGTAACCCATCCAGCAAGCAGTAGAACTAGAAGTTGATGCTGTCGACTACAGCTGAAAACGTAGCTTAGTTGGTAGAGTGCCTGCCTGGCATAGACGAAGCCCTGGGTTCAATCCCTAGTTCCACATAAAATTAGGATGGCGCTGTACATTTATAATCCCAGAACTTTTGGGAGGTAGAGGCAGGAAGATCAGAAGGCCATCCTCTGCTACGTAATGAGTTCAAGACTAGCCTGGGCTATATGAAACCTGATCTCAAAAATAAACAAATGCAATGCCTGCAATAGCTTAACCTAAGTCTTTGTTCACAACTACACATTAAACAGGTTAGGTTTGATGACAAGTTATATTTTTCGGAAAAACAGTGAGCAATAGACTCATAGTTCCATTTATTCACCCTAATAGAGTGAATTCTTTCTGAAAGAAAGATGTAATATATAGATTGGTATCTTGACTTTTTCACTGTCACTTAAAAGTGTCATGCCGTAACAGGTGGATTAGACAAGAGTAAGTGTGTACATATTTTACTAACATCTAGAACTAAGAACTACTACATGAGAAAATGTAGTAGCATATCAAAGAAGGGTGCTGGTTTGCTAGTAGAGCCACCAGGGTTGAGAAAGATACTCTCTGGCAAGATGGCACTGAGGAGAGACTGGAAGGGGGCGAGGCGGGGGAGCATTCCCACCAGGGGAAAATCCACATAGCATTGCAAAGCCATGGCATGGTGTGTTTGGCACAGTGAGTGCGGCCACAAAGGAGTGAGCAGCAGAACCAGTTTGTTTCAGATACAGCTATAAATAAGACTTCCATCGCAGCTATTAGTCTGACATTTTAAATAAATGGAGCTTCTATAAATCTGACTGTGCCAGACACGATTCTAAGCCTTTAGTGGGTTTTCATTAATCTCATTCTCACAAAACAAGTAAGATGGCATACTATTGCTGACCTCATTTTAGAGTTAAAGTGACTGTCATAGCTTCCTGTGGCTTTTGTAACAAATTATCCCAGGCTGGTGTCTTAAAATAACAAAAATCAGCGAGGCATGGTGATATATGCTTGTCATCCCAGCATTTGTGAGTAGGACACAGAGTTCAAGGTCAGGCTGAGGTACATAGCAAGTTCCAGACCAGTGTGGTGAGTATGGTGAGAGCCTGTCTCAAAACAAATCAAGAAAGATACAACGGCAAACAGAGATCTACTCTCTTATTATTCTGGAGACAGAAGTTTCAGGCTCTGAGGTCTGAAACGTCAGTACAAGAGACACTGCACCAGCTGGGCCTTTCTTCTGGAGACTCCCTTGCCTCCTCTAGCTGCTATCGAGGGCTGGCACTCCTTGGCTTGTGGCTGCATCCCTTCAGTCTTGAATGCCAGAATCTTCCAATCTGCCCCTGCTCTGTCTTCCTGCCACCTCCTCTTCTGTGTGAAATAAGCCCTCCTGTTTCCTCCTTTTTATAAGTCACATGCAGTTGCATTGAGAGCCCACCCAGATAACCCCAATAACCCTCCCATACATATCCTCTGCTCACTGCATCTACAAAGACACCTGCCCTGTCCTTTTCTTTTTTAAACTATCTAAAGTAATATCTCAATGTCCCAGAACTGGGACAAAGGGAAACAATCAGACTCCCCTTTTCTCTCCAGAATGGTTGGAACCCAAAAGAGCAAAGTAGATGGCATCTCTAACCTTAAAAATGCAGATGAGGGCTGGAGAGATGCCTTATGGTTAAGGTGCTTGCCTGCAAAGCCTAAGGACCCAGATCTCACATAAACCAAATGCACAAAGGTGAGGCAAGTGCAAGGTCACACAATGCCCACTAGGTGGCACAAGCATCTGGAGTCCAATTGCAATGGCTGAGGCCCTGGCACTCCAATTATCTCTCTCTCTCTCTCTTCTGTTTCTCTCTCTCTCTAAAGATAACAAAAGATACAGATGACCTATGAGAGAAGGTGGCACCTTTCACATGCACCTGGCCCAGCGCAGCTGACTGAGAAGACCCAGTGGAGGCTATAGAAATTGAGAATCTAAGTTAGGTCCATGCCCACAGGGCAGGCCAACAGGTAGGATAATGCACTGGCACTGCCCTGGTGCCCCTCATCCACACTGAGAGCACACTGTCTGACAGCTCTTTCTTGTACCCTCCAAATGTCACACAGCTTGGCTAGTGATGGCTTAGATCCCATCAGAGCAGGGAAGCCAGGGAGAAAGCATGCCAAGTTTAGCTATGTGAGCACATAGCTCAGGTCCTACCTAGAAATCCTATAGTGGCCTCTCTTTTCTCCCTACAGACCCACCACATTCATTCTATCTGCTTAGGGAGATTCGAGACAATGCCTCACTCACTCCAAAGTACCAACCCCAGTGTTGGTGGCTGGGCTTCTTGCAGGTGATACCAGGCTCTAACCAGTCAAGGAAGAGCACCTGGGCAGGGAGGTACCATCCCCCCCACCCCCTACTGCTTCACGGCTATTCCCCTCAAAGGCTACATCCATAGAAGGGAAGCCACACAGGCCCAGGTACACTGTGGAAAAACACTGGAAGGAAAGTGAAGCTAGGTTCTGGCAATAGAAAGAAAGAGGTAATGAGACCCAGTACTTTTCTTGCTGTTGCCAGGGTCCCAGACACCCCATCCTTGTGCTATGAAATCTATCTCAAAGCAAGCAATATACAAATATGCGAAGTATATAATGTACAAAAAGTATACAAGTGATATAAGCTCCCAGGTGATTCATGAAAGTCTTAGGCCTTCATACTTGCAAAGAGATTGAAGGTGACAATGTAAGTCAGTCATAAACACTATTTCTAGGCATACACAGCATGCAACAGAGTTCCCCTTATCCCAAAATCAGCAAATTGAGAGGAGGGGATATGGAAAAAAATAAATCTAAAAAAAAAAAAAAGAAAAAAGAAGGCAGAGATAAAGTGTTGTATTTAAAGAGGAGGGTGAGTGGGCAATATAATTTTTAAGTCTTATTTTAGCAACTTAAATATTTGAGAAGATATTGCTTTGTAATTAAAGGGAAACATATTTTGCAAAGTATTAATAAAGCAAGAAAAGAAAACATCATGGGAAAATATGCAAATTAATGTGTTTGTCCAGCAATCAACTGTCACAAAAGATATTGCTTTGTAATTATATTTTGCTATCAAAAGAAAACATCATGGCATGCAAATTAATGCATTGAATCTATCCAACCTGTATTAGAGGATTAAATATTTTTAACACAAAGATGAAAGGAGCCATCAATATATAGGGAAGGGACAAAGAGGGTAGTTTTCCTGGAAGAAAGAATTTTAAAGCAGCACTTCAAGGCCAAAACCAAATGCATGGCAAAGCCCGTGTTGTGGTGACAGGTCAACATAGCAAAAATATGTTCTGTCTGGAATCTGCTCTGCTCTGGTCCCTCTGGGACTCCAGATGCTTTTGGTAGCATTTCTGCAAGACACTGGGGGAGCTGCTGACAGAGGTCACTCGCCTCAGTGACACTCAGGACAAGACAAATCATTTAAGCATCATGCACAGAAGAAGATGTCAGCCAACACCCAAGTCTATTTACCTCTATTCAGAAAGTGCCATCTTTCTCTTTCACAAGGATAGTTTATGAATTTAATCATACCTTCAAAAGAATTTTCTTCCCTAACAAAACTCAACACCAGGCAGGGAAGAACTTACTTTAATCCAGACTGTGAATTACCTGTGGAAAAATCCTCTTTCCTCTTTTTAAACTTACATATACTAATCTAACTGATACATTACCACCATGCAAACTGTATGTATTTATGAAGCATGTGATGTTTCTCTACATGTACACGTACAGGTTTAAACACATATGTGTCACAATTCCATGGTAAAAATTCTCTCTCTCTCTTTTTCCAGAGAAGGGGATGATCAAACAAGGTCTTACTCTGTAGCCTAGGCTAGACTGGACTTCACAATATAGCCCATGATAGCCTCAAACTCACAACAATCTTCCTGCTTCAGCCTCTGAGGGCTAGAATTGTGGAGCTGAACACCACACTCTACTAAGAGTGTCTCTCAGGCTGGAGAGATGATTTAGGGGTTAAGGCATCTACTTGTGAAACCTAAAGACCCAGGTTCGATTCCCCAGAACCCACCTAAGTCAGATGCACATGGTGGTGCATGTGTCTGGAGTTCATTTGCATTGGCTAGAGGCCCTGGCATGCCCATTCTCTCTCTCCCTCTCCTTCTGCCTCCCCTCTCCCATCTAATAAAGTAAAAAAAAAAAATTGTTAGGAAAGAGTGTCTCTTTTTAAAAGCTGTATTGTGCTGTTGACAGTCTGTCTTCACATATTTCAAGAGACAACTGTGGCTAAGGCCAGCCCTCCCCAGTCCAGCTACGACTAGCTCACTGCTCTAAATGAATAACAGAGCAGCACATTCCCCTGGGGGGAATCTCTGTGTGTCTGCTGGGTTTCAAGATAATTTGCAACTCATGATTTCATGAGGAAATCTAAAAGAAGAAAAGAACTAAAAATTGTTCTCACGTCTCAACAAATTCAGTTGTTGTTCAGAACATTGAAAACAATCACTTCTTGGGTGTCTTCCCTGAATAACAGGCCCAAAGATATATTTCTTCTAAACTTCAAGCGAAAGCTTTCTGAGCTGCTAAAACAATGTAACAGGCATGCAATTGTATCCCGGAAGTGAAAAGGGCTGCCTGGTCAAACCCAGGGGCTAAAATCTCAGCAACTAAGAGGAAGGAATGTGGCTGACGGACATGCTGATGGAGCTGATGGAAACTCTGGAATCACAGACATTCTAAGATGCTCTGAGGGTTATTTCTGTCTCCAGATAGAATTCACTCAGCAGGGGAAAAAAAAAGTCTTAACTGATGATCTAGGAAATGATTATTTTCTATTCCTGAGTTAGCTAAGCTATTGGGTGATTTGTATGAAAACCTTATGGGCTTTATAACTAAATTTTATTGCCTTTGTTTTCTTTTTTGTTTTGAATGAAGAGGCATTCACATGCTATAGAATTAGCTCCTGTCCTCCTGCTTTCCTAGCCTTCCACTACCTCCCTTCGCATGGACTCTGCAAGCACTCGGGCTGGGAAAGAACAGTTGTGGCTCATTCTGACATTGCTGGGATCCTTTTTAAGTAAAAAGGTTCCAGTTTCAAGTATTTAAGGGCTTTACTTAAAATGAAATTGTCAGAGGAAGTCAAATGCATGCACAGTAATTAATTCCCTTCTACTCAGAAAGCTGCATCTGTATTTCCATTTCTGCCCTGCCCTCTGGAACCCAGAGTGACCGAAACTGGAGGAAATGAGGAAGTGAGCCTGAGGTCTCCCTCTGGGGAGCAAAAAGCAGCTATCAGAGCTTCGTCCACATCTCCCCAGTGCTAAGCCAAGGGACTTCAGACCAAAGAAACATGTGACTCTATAAAAAACACTTAAATTCATTGTACCCTTCAAATTTCAAATGCTTTCACCACTAAGAAACGATAAATGTTTCACACAATGGATTTGCTAAGACCCTGATTTCAACATTACGCATTGTGTGTGCATCAAACTAGCACACAGTACTCCATAACTACGTACAATTATGTGTCAATCAAAATCATTTAGAGATAACAGTCATCTTTAAAATTCATTTCATCATAAAAATTATA
This sequence comes from Orientallactaga sibirica, assembly GCA_036365145.1. NCBI lineage: Eukaryota > Metazoa > Chordata > Mammalia > Rodentia > Dipodidae > Orientallactaga > Orientallactaga sibirica. The sequence continues at coordinate 1,798,517 of JAEOAD010000031.1, read as the reverse complement.
AACACAATAAATAAATATTAATGTCAAAAAGACTATTCATGTGATGAGTTCCCACTTGCCTTGGCCCATTTTCTCTGGGTGGCCAATAATAAGAGCTATGGAGCTTTTTGCTAATGAGTTAATGAGAAGTGAATGAGCAAGTAGATGAGACCCTCTGCTGAGCCTCACGCCCACGGCTGCTGATGCATTCCTTCCTGCTCTGTGGTCTGGTGCTCCTCCCTGGCCTCTGTTCTCCCGTCTGTTGAGTCCTTACTGTGTTCCACACAGCAAAGCCATTCCTGTCCCAGCCCCGCGTCTTCCCAAACAGCACCACGCAAGTCCATTAACCTCACAACAAACAACCCCTTCCTAGCAAGTCGAGATTTATAATGCCTCCTGGATGGGCCTGAGGTATTTGGGTGAGCACGCAGTGCATGGCTAACAAGGCAAATCTGAAGGTGAAAAGAGAGCAGCACCATTCTGCTGAGGGCTGGGATGGGGAGCAGCTGCTGGCCTTTGCCCAAGGACTGGCCTGAGCGAACCATCCCATTCTCAGAGGCCATTTATTTTCAGGATCTCTAATCTCTATCACATTTGTGCTTTCATCCCACAAAATCCTAGGAGGACTTAATTTCCTTTAGACTCAGTCTCATAGGACCAATATACTTATTTAATGAGACCACAGTTAATAAATGTAAAACTAATGAAATGATAATTTGATTTTTATTAATAGCGTGCTGAAGTTTTAAGGTTGAAATGCCATTATTTGTGCAATTTGTTTGCAAAATGGAGTGTGGGGGTGAGTATATAGATAGAAATAAGGCAAATGTGGTAAAATGTGGCAATTGGTAAATTCAGGACAAAAATATCAAGATATTAGGGCTGGGAGACAACTCGGTCAGTAAAGTGCTTGAAATGCCCTTGTGTGTACCAGGGTTGACCTGAGTTCAATCCCTGGTACTCACAAAAAAAGGTTGGGTGTGGTACTACATGCCTGTAATCCCAGCCCTGGGGAGGCAGAGACAGGTGGATCCCAGCCAGTCCAGTTTATTTGGTGAATTCCAGGCCAGTGAGAGAGCATGTCTCAAAGGAGGAGGGTAGTGCACCTGAGAATGACATTTGAAGCTGTCATCTGAGACTACCATTTCACCTCCACATACGCATACGCACACACACTAGCACAAGTATCTGAATATTTATGTATGGTACTATTGTATCAACATTTCTGTACTTCTGTATTCTTTGAAAGTACAACAAACAAAACAAAAACTTACAAATCCAGTGCTATGATTAAGCCTTTACCAGCCTCTGTTACAGGAGCCTGGGCAGGCAGTCTCCTTGTTTCTTTGACCTTCTTTGTGGAGAGGCAAGAATGGAAACCCCAAGCCTTGCCTTTCCTACTCCCCCTGTGCTTTGTGAAATTCAGCTATGGGAAGATGCAGAGGGCATTGCAAGCTGCTGAGTCTTGTCTGGGCACAAAGGGTAGCAGATGGAATTTGGGGGGAAGCACCCAGTCATCTCTAGGCCATTTCATCATGCCTACCAACTTGCTGTCCAGACTCCAGCCAATCAGTGAAGGCACAGCCACCTTACCCTCATTACATATGCATGACCCTGACCAGCCTCCAGGCCTCTTGCCTGCTCCCAGCACCAGCTGCAGGAAGGCATGCACTAGTGCTCCTGAGAAGGGAAGGGCAGAGCAACTCTGCAGCTCTGTTCACAAACCTCAGCTGGAACAGACCCCTGTCCGCAGCTCCCTGGCAGCCCCCAGGGATCATTTGCAGCAGACCAGCTCCCATGAAACCCTCAAAGGCATCCCAGCGCTACAGAGGCATCCGGAGAAACACTAGCCAGCACTACTTCTATCAGGACTCTCTACTGCTCGGGTGAGTGGGTCTTTCCAGCAGTTGGCAGAGGGGCAGGTATCTGAGGAAGCATGTATGGGTCACTCGACCGACCCAGAGACAAAAGTCTCTGTCCTGTTCTGGCCTTAAGAATGAATGCACGCACTTAATTCTCCATGTGTTTATACAACCGGGGTGAGTACTTCAGCGATGCTCAGAGAGGGAGCTGGCTGTAAGCTGCTGGTTCCTGGCCAGAGCCCATGTCCCACATGAGCTTTGTGGCTGGCCAACTCCACACATGGGCTTTATCTGTTGTCCCACACTTTCCTCAAACAATGTCGAGAGAGACAGAGAGAGAGAGAGCAGCATCTGTCACAACAAATAAGCCGAGTGCTTGCTAGACAAGGCTTCAGACTAGTTAGGAATGGGTGACAATGGGATTTAAGTGTGTTAAATATGTATGCCAAATACTCTGTTCAGTATGAAAACCTCCATTTGCTTTGGAGAAATCGGAGAAAACTCTCCTTGGAGTAAGAAAGACATCTGGATTATAGAATAACAAAGGAAATGTTTTCTTCTTCAACAGCCCTAGAGTGTTCATCTCTCCCTGAGAAAGGTGCACTAGGGTTGCATCTTAATGATGACTTGGAAAACGTGTCATGTTGAGGATTGTTCTAGACAGGAAGCATGGCCCTGAAGTGGTTTGCTCACATGCATTCCTTCACTTAGCTCATTTTGTTTGCATAAGCTGCTGCTGCCTCCATTACCTTGAATTTTAGATGAATCCCAGTGGAAAGGCACAGAGGAGTCTGTGGTTGACAGAAGTTCAGGATTTCTTTCTTTTACTTTGGGGTGGGGGGTCGGGGGTCGGGGGTCGGGGGAGGAATTCTGCCTCTAAACTTAGCCTGTGATCTCATTAGCCTCTAAAAGAGATTGAGTCCCTAGTCAAAACTGCTGCTTTTCAGGAATGGCAGGGCACATGTGCTTTGTCTCCTGCCTCCTTTTGTGAATTCCAGCAGTATTGTTGATCCTGAAAAACCATTCTCTTTCACTAACCACCGAAGTCATAGAGTCCCACAAATGTGTTTCTGTGGGCTGCTGGTGCTGCCACAGCCTCCCCAATGCATGGATGCGCACACACACACACACACACACACACACACACACCACACACACCATGCGCACCCCACATTCACAGGCACCATACAGATGACCCTAAGGTGCTGAGATGCTGAACTTTCCCCCAGGAAAGATGATCTTGCTGGAAGCAATTCTGCTAATCAGATTTCCTCCTTAATGCCCCATCCACTCAGTAACTCGGATGACAGCTTTAATGCTGATGAAACGGGAGAGAGCAGTGATCCGGAACAAATCTTCCAGAATATACAGTTCCAGAAAGATCTCATGGCAAATATTCGCTGCAGACCCTGGACCATGAGACAGAAGCTGAGGGCACTGAGGTAAGGAACTTAATGGCAATCATTGATTATAGAGAATATACTTTGCAAGAAACTGCCCTGCCCTGCTCTGCCCTACCCCTGCCCTGCCCTGCCCTGCCCTGCCCTGCCCTACCTTGTCTTGCTGGGTCCTGCCCATGAGAACTACGATGGAGACCAAAAAGAGCTGTGCTTCTTTAGCCTAATCCTAACTCAGCAGTGGTGTGTGTGTGTGTGTGTGTGTGTGTGTGTGTGTGTGTGTGTACACGGGTGTTGGTGGAAAGAAGTCTGGGGTCTTCTATCACCTTTCCAAACAGTAGACTTTCACTTTGTCTGCACACTCACAAGAAACAAGGGTGAAAAAATCAACTCTAAAGAGCCCTCCCCTTTCTTTGCCTGATCTCATCTCCCCTGGGGAGCAAAGCTCTGTGGGAGGCCAGTTGATCAGGATATTTGGAGTGTTGTGGAGAGTGCATGTAATAGTCAAGGATTTGAAGACTGATTTCCTAACCTTGAATCTTGCTTCCTCGGCTCTTCCTGCTGTTTGACGCTGGGGAGTTTCTTACCTTCTCTCAGAATGGATTCATCCTCTTTAAAGTGGAAGTGATGGTGAAGAACGGCCAATACGTACCTCCTGCAGTAGTGTGGCCAAAAACGCACTCAGGCTGCTGTTGAAACACAGCCTATTTCCCTTGGAGATATTGAGCCAGATTATGGAAGAGGGCTCAAGGATGCCTTTTTCCTTTCACTCTCTTTCTCTTTCTCTAACTTGTGGTATTGGGACTGGAACCCAGAACTTCAGCCGTAAGAGTCAGTGCCTGACCACTGAGCTCCAGTCCTGCCCTCAGTATTTTTGGCGTGCATTCGGCTTGATTGCTGCGCGCACTCAAGTTTGACGCTGCAGACAGCCTCCTGTTAGCAATTAGATGTGCTAAGCCATGTGGATGGCAGCTTTGATTCTGGTATATAATACTCACTAAGTAGGGCTGATTGTCACGGATCCCTCAAGGGGGCTGAACACAATGTTCTTGAGGCTCGGAGCCACTGGGCACTAGGAGTGCACCTTCCTGGGAAAGTAGTCACTATACCTGGACATCAGGCACCCCAAGTCCTGTCAAGGGACTTCGAGAACAAAAGACAAATCCAGGTGGCTCCCATATTGCTTAGCTGCCTGATTCACCAGAACTCCAAGACGGTGGGCACAGTCTGTGCATCAAGCCAAAAGTAAAGGCCCTCCATAACTCCATCATCCATCCCCTGTGACACACTTCTCCCCCCATTTCCTTGAGAAACTACTGAGGCAGCTCTTTATTAACTAGACCGCTATAAAAGGTGGAGAAAGCCCTAAACCCCAATTGCTTAGTAATCAGAGAGTGTTGCCCCACATGAAGAAAAGCCACCCGTCTGGGATGGTTTCTCATGTGACCAGGGTGCATTAGGTTGTGTTACCCTTCTCTCTGTAGCTGTCACCATCCATCATAGGGTTGCCATGCCTACTCTCTCTTGGTCTTGTCATCTTTACTGAGCAGTGAATTTGTCCATGGAAGACACTCGGTTGTTTTTGAATGTCTGTATTCCCCTGTCCTTAACCCAAAATAGGAGTGCAAAAATATTGAAAGGGAAAAAATTATAGGTAAATACAAGAAATGCCTTGCTCTTTTGCTCTAAAAAAGAAAATAGGCTTTTATTTTTTCACCCTTCCTGCACTTCTTGTTTTGACCAGTGCATTGGACAGGCTGCCACAATGAGGGTGTTAGCACTCAGGAGGTGAAGGCAGGAAAATCAGGAGTTCAAGGTCATCTTTACCTACTTTAGTAAGGTTCAAGATCGGCCTGGGCTACATGAAAGCCTGTTTCATAAATAAATAAATAAATAATAAATAAATAAAATCATGGGAGTGTTGCACTTAGTGTGGCTAAAGTCTACAACATAATACTTTGGTTACGTCAAGTTTGGGGGAGAGCACCCTGCCTGTGGAAAGTGGAATTGGCTCATTCCTTGTGTCTCCTGAGGAAGTACTCACAGCCAGCTGGCGTTACTGGGAGGGTGCTTGGAAGACACACATGAGAAAACCCTAGCAAGTAGACTTGTCAACGTAGCCAGCTGGCTGATTGAGAAGAACTAAGCTCTTTAATACTGAATACAATATGCTAGACTGGTCCACCCTCAGGTTAAGAGGGAGGACTTCTGCCTTGGGATTGTGTCTCATTAAGTCACTTGTTTATTATTTTATTATTTATGTATTTATTTATTTATTTATTTATTTATTTATTTATTTATTTATTATTTTAAAGAGAGAGAGAGAGAGAGAGAGAATTGGCATGCCAGGGCCTCAGCCGCTGCAATTGAACACCAGATGTTTGCACCACCTAGTGGGCATGTGCGACCTTGCACTTGCCTCACCTGTGTGCGCCTGGCTTACATAGGATCTGGAGAGTCAAACATGGGTCCTTAGGCTTCATAGGCAAGTATCTTAACTGCTAAGCCAGCTCTCCAGCCCTAGTCATTAAACTGTTATGCATCCCTAAGAACCTTTGACACTGTCACCCTGTCCCAAGGTACTAACACTGACTTTCTAATCCTGTTGTTCATTGGGTTGTGATTTTAGCCATCTATCTCAAAAAAGTCACTCCATTTAAAGACAGAGCTAACAGGTCAGCTTCATGAAGTGATCAGTCAGTGAGTCAATAGTTTTGGGACTGAGTCATGTTCATGGCCACATAAAAACCATTTTCTTTCTTGGGCTGGAGAGATGGCTTAGCTTTTAAGGCACTTGACTGCAAAGCCAAAGAACCTAGGTTCGATTCCCCAGGACCCATATAAGCCAGATGCACAAGGTAGTGCATGCATCTAGAGTTTGTTTACAGCATCTGGAGGCCCTGGTTTGCCCATTCTCTCTCTCCCCCTCTTTCTCTCTCAAGTAAATAAACCATATATATATGACATTTTCTTGCACTCTTTAAACTGATACCACCCTTTCATTGAAGCAAGTTTTCTGAAGCTAGGTTTGATTCTCACTTTTAAACAAGTAGAGTGTTTGCCTTGCATGCATGAATCCCTAGGTTTAATGCCCAGAGCCACATAAAAACTGGCTGTGGTGACACATGCCTGTAATCCCAGCACTTGGGAGGTGGAAGCAGGAAGATCGGGAGTTCAATATGATCCTTATCGCCATAGCAAGTTCAAAGATCGCCTGGGATATATGTGGCTCTAAAATAACAAGAAACCTAACCAGAGGAGGCAGGTTGCTAAGTGTATGAACCAAGATGCCTTGCCTGCTACCAGGATGTACAAGGCTGGTGATTCCCAGCCAATCTCCAGACTAGGGCAGGGTTTTAGGAAATTCAGTCATAACTAACTGTAGCACAAATTCATCATTTTTGATTAGGTTAACTATTTCAATATTAAAGCCAACAATTTTAAAGGACTTTTCAGGTTAGCAAAAGTCAGGAAATAAAATATCACTTGGGGATCTTTTCTGGTTATATTTTCCAGATTTTGTGAAAGTTGTGAAATGGTAAAATTGTGTTTATTGTTATGTTTTGTTGTTTTTGCTTTATTTTGTTTTTTTCCCCCCTCTCAGACGGGCAAAGGAGATTGTGCTGAAGTTTGAAGGGAGGCTGACCAGGACTCGAGGCTACCAAGCAGCAGGGGCAGAGGTAAAAAGCACACTTGTGCCTTGAGGTTGCCATCGTGCCATTGCAAGCATCTGCTCACTGTTAACAGCTGTAGAGCAGGGAATGAACCTACAAGTCTGAACTCCCCACAGCCTGGATCTTAGTCCTGGGGACCATCACTCACCACACCTGTATGAGCCTGGCTAAGCCCACATCATTGGGAAAGGATGCCTGCCCTTGTGAAAAAGAGCTAGCACCTTTCCTGGCTTAACCCCACCCATATACATGCAGGTTTCACTCCCTGTATCTCTCTATCAAGCTGATAATACTGACACCTTAGCCATGAGAGTGACTCACCCACATTCCATCTCTTCATTTACTTATTTTTTTTTTTGAGGCAAGCTCAACAGAAAGATTTATATATATATATATATATATATATATATATATATATATATATATATATATGATGCAAGAGTGAGAGAGAGATAGAAAGTGTGAGAGAGGATTGTTGCTCCAGGGGTTATATTCACTGCAATCAAACTCAAGTTGTATGTGTCCCCATGTGTGTGTGTGTGTGTGTGTGCACACGCGCGCACGTGCATGACCTTGCACACTCACATCACTGTGCATCTAGCTTACATGGGACCTGAAGAGTCAAACATGAGTCCTTGGGCTTTGCAGGAAAGTGCCTTAACCACCTAAGCCATCTTTCCAGCCCCAACTCTTGTTTTATAAACTCAGTGCTAGGGTTGTGCATTGGTATTTTTCCTAAACAGTTACAGTTAAATTTCAGTATAGCTTGAAATTACCCTTTGTTAAAGACATTTCATTTTTCTAGAAAACACAGGGTGGGGGGAAGCACTTCTATGCTTCCTTATCCTCAACATAGTATATTTTAAAAACTACACAAATATGCAATTTTCACCTCATAGTCATTATATAATACAAATTTTTTCTTTTAGGGGAGAGAAATCATGCAATGTGCAAGTGCTTTTTTAAAAACAATATATGGACTGACTCATGAATTTGTGTGTCATCCTTACACAGAGGCCATGCTAATCTTCTCTGTATCTTTTCAGTTTTAGTATATATGCTGCGAAATGAGCACACAAATGCTTTTGTCTTTTGTCTTCTTTATGTTTACTTTTTTAAGATAACTGTTCAATATTCCATCAGACAAATTTGGCTGCTGATATATGTTAAAATTATTTCTAATTTTCCCCTATTGTTAGATACAGAGACAGTATAGCTTTTCCTTTTTTTCAAAAAATTTTAGGTTAAATGTCAGAACTGTCATTTCAAGAGAAAAGAAATTTATGTTGTGGCTCTTGGTAAATATTAAAAATTACTTTCCAAAAGTTTTGATATTTTATATGGTCATAGGAAATGATGAAATAATTAATTGGTCTCATAATAGCTGTACAAATGTGGACTATTACATTTTAAATAGAAAAACTAATAAATATACATTTATTAACTTTTCTAAAACAAAAATATTCTTATTAAAGTTAAGTGTTCATTTTTATGCATCTGAAAATGATAAAATAGAAAAAATATCTGCAAGGTCTGAGCTTGGCAAACTTTCTTCTTTTCTTCAAAGAATCTTCTTGGCTTATGACTAAAATAATCAATGACTCTTCACACTATAAGGAAGTTTATGAAATAAATAGAACAAACAAAATCATCTTTTTATTATCTTATAGTTTATAACTCTGCTCAGTTTTTCTAAATAAGCTGCATGAAATCCTGTGTGGAAACATTTCTAAATGTAAGGCCCTTTGGCCTCAAACAACTGGACTTTTCACAATAGCAAATTCACTATGGATTAAAGAAATAACTTTAGTAAAGGTGAGACAATATTAACAAACCAGGTGGGTTGGCACATGCCTGTAATCCCTGCACAAAGAAGCACAAAGATTTTAAGTTTAAGGATAGTCTGAGCTACAAAGAAAAACCCTGTCTCAAAAAAAAAAAATAAAAGAAAATGCTATATTAAAGATACAATGCAGTATTAGAAGTAAGTTTTTGTACTGAGAAGGTCATCCACATTTTCAGCCTTACCCAGAGATTGCCTGTTAATTTCAGCAGCACTTACATGACCATCTAGGTGCTTTCAACATTACTGACAGCTGGGTAGAAGGCATCTCCATCCCGTCTGGTTTACTCCTGTTGAGGGTCTCATGCTAGGTCCTCGTAGTAGCTCCTGCTCAATTGACTTGTTAAGGATTGCTTCCTTTTCAAGTCTGGGCTCACGCACTGCCTACGTAACTATAACTAGATCGTCCTTGACGACCCTGTGTGAAAGAGCCTTCTCCCACAGAGCTAGGGGACAGTCCCATCATGACACTGACATGGTGGCCTGTCCTTCTCCTACCTGGATACAAACTTTGCCACAGCTGACATGTCACCACTGTCAGCACTGCAGAAACATGCAACCTGGTGCTCAAGGCATTCTGGCAATGAGTTCACTTTAAAAAACAATTACCATGCTCTCAAACACACTTAACTCCAGGTGAGCTTTGAAGTCTTGCCAAAGAGGAAAGAAAGAGCTTTTCCCTAGCAACATGAATCACAAAACCTTAATAAGCTCCCTAAAAAAAATAACTTAGCAAAATTGCCAAACCCTACCAATAACCAAGATTCAATGCTTCCTACCAAAATAGAGTTACCAATATCTAATAATTCAAGTACAGGAGCAGAGCCTAATTCTTCTAAGCTTGGCTTTCCTTTGTTTTATTTTTGCTTGGCTCCTAAACCCTTGAATCATTTTAAAGCCCCAGGTCACTTGTGGTAGAAATTTGGTAGTCATTTTCCCCATTCCTTACTGAAATGTGGCCATCAACAAATCTCCTTTCCAATCACAGTTGCTTCTAGGAAGCCTTCTTATAGGCAAAGCCATCAGAGACTGCCATGACCAGAATGAACCTGGGCAGGGGTGGGGACAGCTGGTGTGGAGGCTTTTCATCTCCTGCCCACAGAGCTGTCCTGCTTCAGCCCACCTACACACAGAAATCCTTGCACTGTTTTAATTGTTTTTTTAGAGAGAGAGTGTGTGTGAGAGAGAACTGGTGTGCCAGGACCTCAGCCACTGCAATGGAACCCCAGATGCTTGCGCCACCTAGTGGGCCTGTGTCACCTTACACTTGCTTCACCTTTGTGCATCTGGCTTACATGGGATCTGGAGAGTTGAACATGGATCCTAAGGCTTTGCAGATAAGCGCCTTAACTGCTAAGCCATCTGTCCAGCCTTGTTTATTTTTTTAAAAAAAAAATATTTATTTAACTTATTTGCAAACAGACAGAGATAGACAGAAGGGAAACAGACAGACAGAATGAATGGGCACATCAGGGCCTCCAGCTGCTGGGAACGAACTCAAATGTGAAGAGTGCTCTGAATACCATTCTTTGAACTCCATTGCTCCATCTACAGATGAGTTCATAGCAGCTAAGGAAAGAAAATCACCCTCTTCCACACAACACACACACACACCCTGGAGCTCCTAGCCGGACAGAGATACAACTGGAACTAAACCTTGGGTCTCTGGGCTCCTGCCCTGTGTTTCTTAGACTTTAGAACTTTAAAATTTACCAGATACTCACATGTGTTCTAAGTCCAGGCTCTTGTCAAAGGATGTATGTGAAGCCCTGTCTCTGGCCACCACTGGGGACATGGGAACAGATAGCCTGGTCGTGTGCTCTAGGAGATGAGACAGGTGATGTCACTGCAAAAGAGACCATTGCCTGTGGTAAGGCAGATCCACTTCTTTCTGGTGGGGAGCAGTCTGCGATGGTTCATGGGAATGGCTGGCTTTGACTTTGCTCTCTCAAATCATGAGCAGAAGACAGACAATTCCAACTTCTGATAATATTCAGATTTCCATTTGCAAGCAGCCGTCTGGCCTCAGCAGACACGTCCAGAATGACATTAGCATGCGTCTGTGTCAGGACCGTGCGCTGTCTTACAGTTAAGAATGTGGTAATTACATTTGTAGCCCTTCTTTGTGCAATGATATCATTTGCTTCCAACACAAACCCAGATTGTTTGTGTGTTAAAACGTACAACCTGCCAATTTTGTCAGAGAACAGAGCCAGCGCTGGCCACGTCTTGCTTTATTCTCCTTTGAGGGGGGGAAAGAAAATATCAAACTTTTGGCAATTGCATCTTAAATCCATGAGATGAATTCCCCAACCTTATTTCTGGCTGGCAGCTGCTTTCACCATAACAGGGGCTAGAAACTAACTCTGAGGTGGGACACACGGTGTCCACAGGGCAGGACTCACTCTCAGGGTAGACTTTCCACTAAGTCTTTAAGCAGGGATGCAGAGAGCTGACTAGCCTGTTGGATTCTGCGCTGTATTCACAAAACGGTCTCTGGCAGGGTCAAATGTGTGTCAGAGATGTCATTTTTTTCCCATGTCTGCTGCTTTCTCAGCCCTTACCTCAGGAATGCGCGAACAAGGAAAGGTGAGATCCTAAAGAGTATGCACCTCATTGCAGACCCCAGCTCAGAAGGCAAAGCAAGTGGGAGCTTTGGTCAGGTCTGCTTAGGTCCTGGAGCTGCTTGATGGCCCATGAGACCATAATTAAAGGTTCCAGAAGTGTGTCTGGGAGCCCTTCCCCCGCCGCCCTCCCCGAGGCCCCTGGCATTGCCATGCTCATGAATGGAAGCTTCTCTAATCCTACTTTTTCTGTCTAGCTCTGGCGGAAATTCGCCCGTCTGGCCTGTAACTTTGTGGTCATCTTCATCCCCTGGGAAATGAGGATAAAGAAAATTGAGAGTAAGTATTGGCTCTGGAGGAGGGGGACAGGAATCAGGACTCTGGCTAGTGCCCTGCTTGAAATGTCTGGTGGGTCCTCAGCCAGTTCAGAGCAGTCACACAGCTGGCCTGGGCTTATATGGGACACCGGGATTGTCCCCACCACCTTCCAGGCCAGGAACAGTCACCACACTGCCTTTTCCTATTCTGGGGATGGATCTGTTGTTTTCCCCTAGTTCATTCAGAAAACCCTGAAGGAGCAAGTCAAACCATGTGAGCAGAAATAATATGGGATCTGTGAAATTTCAAAATGCAAACATGAAAATACTCATCTTCTTATAGATGACTGTAATCATTTAGAAGAAAATATTATAAGAATTGAGAAATCACAGCCCAAATTACACCTACATACACCACCACCACCAAAACTGAGCACAACGGGCCTGAGATGAAGAAAGCGTAGAGTCAGAGCAGAGACTCTGACCACCTCCAGAAGAAACATGAGGAAACTTCAGAACGGGAAAGTGTAGACTTTCTCAACAATCAGTTTACAACCTTACACAATTCCAGTATTACATTGAGTAGTTGATAAAATACTTATAAAGCTCATGAAAGAAAAATATCCAAGAGCTAAATTGAGGGGAAGAAAAGGGGGGGCAGAAATGGGGATGAAATTGGATTAGCAAGAGGTTCCATTGTGTTATAAAACACTAAACAACCCAAACAGCACAGAACAGTTCAGGATTTGACAAACATTTCAGGAACAGATCACTGGAATCAATAAAAGTGTTATGTTATTATTGCTGGGACAACTAACTCAACTGCTTCCAAGTGCAAGTTCAGTTCCTTCATCCATTAAATATTGGAATGTATAACTGAAAATTATGATGGGTTTTAAGAAAGCATAACTAATGAGCTCTCAGCATGGAGACCTGGCTAGTCATGAAGTCAAAGGGAGAAATTAGTATATGCTAGGCAGGTATTCTACCACTGTGCTACATCCCCAGCTTGAAAATGAATTTTAGAGACATCAAAATTCAAAAGGCTAGATGATAAATTAGAAAAATAATTGCCAATGTTTAAATGGAAGTAAGCCCTGTCTTATTTTTAAATCTAGCAGAAGTGCCAGCATTCAGAAAAGTTAAGAGTTCCCACAATAATGGTTCCACACTTAATGGTTTTTATTTAATCTTGAAATTAAGACAAAGGGTCCTTGGGGGAATCCTTGGAGTATTCAACAAAATAGAAGAGGAATGTATAAATTTATCAGAAGATTCTAGCCCTTCAGAATGGACATAAACACAGTAAATGTGTCACAGCATTTTAAATGACTATGTCACTGTGGGGGAATGATGAAAAAATTGTATTTTGGGTAAACAAGGGTTTTCTTCTGTATGGGAAAGCAGAAGCTGTCTTGGTCCTGCTAACCTGCACTGGGAACACTGGTGCAACACTGGCACCTTCCTGGGCCCACTGCTGTTACAGGGGAAGGGCCAGCACGACTGCTCATGCAGGCTTCTTGCAGCCTAGGATTGGCATGAGCCATTCTCATGATCTTGTCTTTCTTTAGGCCATTTTGGATCAGGTGTGGCCTCCTACTTCATATTCTTGAGATGGTTGTTTGGAGTTAACATTGTGCTCACAGCCATGACAGGCGCTTTCATTGTCATCCCGGAGGTAAGAATGATGCCAGGAAAGGAAAGGAAAGGAAAGGAAAGGAAAGGAGAGGAGAGGAGAGGAGAGGAGAGGAGAGGAGAGGAGAGGAGAGGAGAGGAAAGGAAAGGAAAGGAAAGGAAAGGAAAGGAAAGGAAAGGAAAGGAGAGGAAAGGAAAGAGGCCAGTCATTAAAAGAGGACTGGAGAGATGGCTTACTGGTTAGGGTACTTGCCTGCAAAGTCAAAAGGCCCAGGTTCAATTCCCCAGGACCCATGCAAGCTACATGCACAAGGTGGTATACACATCTGGGGTTCATTTGCCATGGCAAGAGGCCCTGGCATGCCCATTCTCTGTCTCTCTCTATATATCTACCTCTCTCTCACACACACACATTAATCAATTAATTAATTAATTAATTATGTTTTTAAAAGAAAGGATATCCAAGATCGTACCACCAGTCAATCATTCCTGTCATTTTGGTAGAAAGTCTAGTGTAGAGGTGGCAACCTTTTCAGCAAAGAGCCACACAATGAATATTTCAGACTTTGTCAACAAATCTGCCACATACCACAGAAGCAGCTGTAGACAGTACATAGATCAGTGAGAGCGGCTGAAATGTGAAGTTCATATAATTTTAAAATTTGTCCCAAAATATCATTTTTCTTTTAATTTTTTCCCCAACCACTTCAAGATTGTAAAAACCATTCATAGCTCTCAGATCATATCAGATCATGCCAGTTTGCTCACCCAGTGTTAAAATCAAACCCATGTTCCAACTAGACTTCATCCTCATTAAGTAGGCCAGGCCATTTGCCATCACAGAAACCCAGGGACCACCATGATCCACCCTCAGAAGCCACGTTTAGTTCAGAGCACACTAGGCAAGCCATGATCACACGGGAGAAATCCTGGGCACCCACGCTTGCTTTCCCATCAATGAGCACCAAGTGGAAGCCCATGCACACAGATACACTGTGTGAGACAGGTCCACAGCACATGGAGCTTAGCTGCCAGAGGAACAACCACAAGCCAGGCTCTCCTCTCTCACCAGCTGATCGCAGGCCAGCCCTTTGGAAGCACAGCCAGTAAGACCATCCCGCAGGAGCAAGTCCTATCTGCACAAGATCTGGACACCGTCTGGTCTCTTGGGGTGAGTCTGATGTTACCTGTTGTCCATCCTTGAAGGAGGGTTGACTGAGCAGAAGCTCTGGGGGCCTGGGAATCAGAAATGACTCCAAGCAGGGTGTGGTGATGCACACCTTTAATCCCAGCACCCAGGAGGCAGAGGTAGGAGGATCGCCATGAGTTAGAGGCCACCCTGAGACTACATAGTGAATTCCAGGTCAGCCTTAGCTAGAGTGAGACCCTACCTGGAAAAAAAGAAGAAGAAGAAATGACTCTAGCATTGTCTTTGCAGGGCTACCTCCAGTACTCGGTTCTGTTCTATGGCTATTACGGCAGAGAGAGGCGGATCGGGAGAGCTGGCTACCGCCTGCCCTTGGCATATTTCCTGGTGGGAATGGCAGTGTTTGCTTACAGCTTCATCGTCCTCTTAAAAAAGTATGACTCCATGTCTGAGGTCTACCTCAGGAGCGATGGTGTCTGTGTTCATGTAATCTGTCAACCACTGTTAGCAGTCACGGTACCCAATCTTACAGAGGAGGGGACCAAGTCTGGAGAGTTACACTCATCTTAACCAGCACTGAGTACTTTGTGCTACGTTCTGAGAGGAATCTGGAGAGGTGGGTGCAGGGGAAAGGGGCTTACTTACAATGCATGGGATACTACACAATGCAGTGGCTGCACTAATCAAGATAAGCAGTAAGGTCTCCCTGTGACCAGGGGCTGCAGCAAACAATGCACCTTCTTTAGCTGTTTGGCTTTGAGACAGTGGCAAAGTCTCCTGTTCATCATTGAGAGGAGGAACAATACAAAAGAATGCGCTGCACTCTGGCTGGGGTTAAGAGTCCTGGACTGCCTCACCTCAAGCCCTCAGGCAACTCACTTTCCCTCTCCTTTCCCTCTCGGAGGAACTAACATTCCCTCTCCGGGCACGCTGCCTCAGACTACTGGGTTCCTATCTGGATTAGCATGCTGTACCTCTTTGCAGAGGTAAAGCACTACAGAGTGACACAGGGCTCCACACTTGAAAGCCTGGCCTCATGATGCACCTCAAATACACCCTCCACTGTACGCTCCCACCCTCCACAGCAATCCCCTATGGCAGACGGAGGCACTTAGGATCAGAAATTGTGTAATAGGGACGGGATATGGCTCAGTTTGTAGAGTGCTTGTTTTGCATGCACAAAGCCCTAGGTTGGATCCCCCACACCACACACATAAATGGGATGTGGTGGTACATGCCTGCCATTTCAGCATTCAAGCGGTAAAAGCAGGAAGATCAAAAGTTCAAGGTTGTTGTTTATTTATTGTTTTTTTTTTTTTTTCCAGGTAGGGTTTCACTGTAAGGTTGTTCTGACTATATAGTTTGAAACCAGCCTGGGCTACATGAGGCCCTGTCTTTATTAATTAATTAATTTTTAATTTTATTTCAGAGACAGAGAGACAGAAACAGAATTGGCACCAGGGCCTCAGCCACTGCAATCAAATGCCAGATGCTTGCGCCACCTAATGGGCATGTGCAACCTTGCACTTACCTCACCTTTGTGCCTCTGGCTTATGTGGAGATGGGTCTTTAGGTTTCGCAGGCAGGCGCCTTAACCACTAAGCCATCTCTCCAGCCCTAATTGTTTTTTTTTTTCCTAATTGCATAATAAACTAACCAACAAACTTGAGCAAACATGCAGTGACTTGGAACCCTTCAGGTGACTGAAAGCCTTCCAGCTTAGCTAATGGTGCCTCAAGATCCCACCAGGATAACTTAGGCCCTTTACTAATGTTACAATGCAACCAAAAAAAATCATAGCAAACTTGGAACCAAGAAACATGACTGGGGAGGAAAGCTAAAAGCTTATGACTGGAGAAATTGTCTAAAAGACATGGAGATTTTCCCTTGAGAAGGGATTACTTCATCTCCTGCCTTCAGCTATCCAAAGGAATGTGGTGTGTAAGAGGAACTCAGCAGATCTGTGGAGTCCCATGGGGTGGGTTTACCTTGGGCAGAAGCACAGGAATGACCTCAGCCCAGGGGGAGCCACGGCAGTCACCTGCACAGGTACACAGACGGGCTGTCTTTTGGCACAACCAACCTCAGTAACTGCTGGCCACCACATTGCACTTTTCACAGTTAAAAGACTTGCTGAGGGTACACGTGTGGCTGCAGTCACCAGCCACACTGACTGACTAAGGAGCTGAGCTCACTCAGAGGGGAGCAGCTTTTCCTAACTGGTACCGAGGCTCCTTGTAAGGTGGAAGTGCCCTGGACCTAGGTGATCCTGCCCCTCACAACACTCCTGTGACCCTCCTGGGCCTCTTTTGCAGGATGGCTAAGAACTCCCGCACCAGCCTTGCCAGTGCTTCCAATGAAAACTACACCTTCTGCTGGCGGGTGTTTTGTGCCTGGGATTACCTCATTGGAAACTCAGAGGCTGCAGAGAGCAAAACCGCCGCCATCGTGAACAGCATCAGGGTGAGTCAAGGCGCCTGCTGTGGCGGCTGGGGGTGGAGGGGAAGGGTGCTGTGGAGCCCTGTCAGGTATGCAGCCAGCACCCCTGCTGGCAGAATCAACACCGCCCATTCCCCCAGGGACCCAGGGTAGTAATACCAGGCAGGTGAGCATGCTCTGGAAAGGCACCAAATGATCCTATAGTGTGTGGGAAAACAAGATCAGAACTTCTGTTTATTTTTGTATTTGTGTATTGTTTTGAATAATTTACACAATGGATTCTTACCATGGCGCAGGTATATAATCTCTAAGTGAACACGTACCTGCATGTTACCAATATAGGCATTTATTTATTATTTATTTATTATTTATTTATTTATTTGAGATGCAAAGAGACAGAAAGAGGGAGGAGATATAAGTATGGGCACAACAGCACTCCCTGCCTCTGTAAATGAACTCCAGACACATCTGCAATACTTTGTTCATCTGGTTTCACGTGGTTACTGGGGAACTGAACCCAGGCTGTCAGGCTTTGCTAGCAAGTGTCTTTAACTGCTGAGCCATCTCTCCAGCCCTAGGTTTTTATTTTTAACTTACAAATCAATGTGATCAAAAGGAGAGTCTTGAGTCAACTTAAAGTCACAGGCAGCTCAGAGATGCCTTATTTTGAGAAAAAAATTATTTCCATAATTTGAAATATCACACTGTTCCTTTCTCCACTCTTTCTTTCCAGTCTCCAAATTCCTTTTCCCAATTGATCATAATTGATATATAATTCATTGATGTTAATAGAAACTCACAGAAGAAAGTCCTAGACAAAGAAGACAAAGAGCTAAGTGCTGGATAAGTTTTATGTAATGTTTATAATGAATTACAGTGCTGAAGTTTTGATGCTGTGTGTGTTTTTGTCCTTAAAGGAAGCTATATTGGAAGAGCAGGAAAAGAAGAAAAGCAAGAACATGTAGGTATTGATATTTCGATTCATTAAGTTTTACTTCAACTTGGCACCAAAAGTAACCAAGTTATCCGTAGCTTATTTTCATAACGTCGTAATTCCCCTTTCATCTTAATTTGACCCCGCATGTAATGTGACCTGTGGGAAGCGCATGCATCTTCCATAGTGGCATTTATAAGTGCTTTCTCCTCGTGTAGATGCTGCAACAAGATGAGAGGTCCAAAGTTGACCTGCCTCTGATTCCTTTATTTAGCAAATAAAATGGGTACTTTAGTAAAAACTTCTATTTTGCTCAATGAAGGAAATATATGAGTACCATTAGGCTAATTATTCAGAAACAAATCTCTGAAAGACAAGACAAGCATCCAGTTCATGTCCGCCAGCCTCCCAAGATGATGTCCCGGATGTCACGTTTGTCATGAGATCTTAGGAGCTATGCTGGCGAGGCTGAAACCCTCCAACCAGATATCCCGTGAAAGGGAGTCCACATGAAAGGACAATGGCCCTGTTCTTCCTTTTTTTTTTTTTTTTAAACATAATCTATTTATTTATTTGAGAGAGAGAAAGAGGCAGAGAGAGAGAGAGTATGAGCACACCAGGGCATCTAGCCACTGCAAATGAACTCCAGATGCATGTGCCACCTTGTGCATCTGGCTTATGTGGGTCCTGGAGAATCGAACCGGGGTCCTTTGGCTTTACAGGCAAACGCCTTAACCACTAAGCCATCGCTCCAGCCCAATGGCCCTATTCTTATTGAGACAGACATGTCTGCTCCCCTCCTGCTTGGTTGTTCAGCAATCCTCCTGTTTAGTTTCTACAGTGCTGGGGAAACATACTCTGCTGCTGGGAATGAAGGAAATGGGAATAGTGTTGGGACAGGCTATGCGAGGGCCGTTGGAAGAAGTGGATTCTTAACACCCTGGCATTAACCCCTATAACCCAGGAAGCTCTAATAAACTTTCATGGATGCACCTCCTCCCAGTGAAGTGACAGGAGGACACCTACCAGGTCTTTCAGGGGGCAGGGAACAAGCCCGCTGCAGGCCTCTGCACCCTCTGAAGCACAGACCCCTATTGGCTGGATTAGAATCCCTGGCCACTGGGAAACAAGGACCCATATTTTTTAACAGATCTCACCTATTCTCTTGAGTTTGAACATTATAGCCACCTGAATTAATTCTAAATCAGTGAGCTCTAATTCAACAGTTCATTATTAAAACAAGCAAATGGACCAAGGAGAAACCACTTTCTCATTCCTCTTCCACAAACAAATCCTGCTCCCGATTCTCTTTTTCTAAGGATGTAGCCACTCAGGACCTGAAGGAGAAGAACTATAGGGGAGAAAGCGAGTTTTTGACTGGCCATGTCACTACAGGCCTAGCGCACCTTTGCTGGTGTGAACACCAGGAGGGATGCCAGGTACTGGGTGAGCCATGGGGGCAGGCCATTGCAGGACCTGCCTCTTGGCCACATTCCTCCAAACATGGACAGCATGACCCCGGCAATGGTGGCTGCATGGTCTGGAGGCAAGAGGGTGGCATCAGTACCCCTAACTGTCTCAGCGTTTCCTGCCACAGTGAGTGCTCCATGTGCTCAGTCTGTGGCATTCCTCCACACAGTAGGTAATCACCAAGTTACCCAGAACACCATGCTTTTCCTTTTACCATTTCATTTAGGAATCAGATCCTTGTTTTGCACATGAAAGTCCAAAACATACTTCTAAGAAAATGTCTTCACCTGCCCATGGTTCCCAGTAGGTAGAACTTCCTGGAGGAAGTGGTACACTTCTTGTGTGCCCCTTCAAGTCCTCTGAGCCATTTCTCTTTCTCCAGGCAGGGTGGGGTAGGCCCCACTAGCTCTTGCATGTCCCCTTGTTTATGCCTATTGCCATCTGTTCCTGTGCTGCTCTGAGAATCCCACACAGGATCCCAGGAAACACTCATGTGCTATCACAGACCGGCTGGTGGCACACTAGGAGTGGGTGCTGTCAGGGCCCCTCCTAGGGCCAGCCCGGGAGGGGATGCAGGGTCTCTGCCGGTCAGGGGTGAGAGGCGCGGAGTCAAGACACAGGCACCGGGAGTTGGGTGAGATCAGGAAGGGGGTGAGCTGCTGCAGCCTCATTTATTCAGGGAAGTGTAGGGGTTTTTAAGGGTTTGGCTGGCCAGTTGTTGTATGGGGTGGTTCCCTTCTTGTGACCAATGACAGCCTGTCTCTGGGCAAGGTGGTTGGATTTTTATCATTGAAGGCACGTGTGAGCGTGGCTGCCACGGGCGGCGGTTATAGCTGTTGTCACACCAGGCCTGTGCAGAATGCCACGTCCACAGAAGCCACTTCCTGGTTCTTCCCAGCAGGCAGCCTGGCTAGGGCCTGACCTGCACTGTGCCATACAGGATGCCCACAGAGTCATCCCCAGACCACAGGGATTGGAGTGAATGTGTGTCTGTTTCATCCCATAGCCCTGAGCAGACCCTCTATTCACCTGTAACAGTGGCTAACTCCAGTATCTGTCCTTATGTTAATGACCATCACTCCACATTTCCCCAGACCTCACTTCAGCTTTCTCAAATTACTTCCCAAATCAACTGCCTACATACAGAAAACACTTTGCCTCAGCTTCTGCTTTCTGGGAAACCAGGCTTACATGAACCCCAGGGGACCTTAAGAACAGGCCAACTGGTCAACCAGTTAGTCATCCTTCAGTGCTAGAGAGGGTGCATGTGTTCTGTGTCATCATCTCATGAGAGAAACAGCCTGGTCCAAGAGCGAGACGATGAGATGAAATGCCCTTTTAAAGTGAAAGCCTTTGTTAGGAGAGCTGGAAGCACTATGTCAAGGTGATATAGTGGGGTCTAAAGCTGGCGGTGGGGGGCTCTGGAAATATGAAGAACAAAGTGAGGTGGTCCCTTTTTGTAAGTTTTTTGGGGGGGAGGAGTAAAGTTCCATGCCACATGACTCAGCCTATAATGGCACTAGATAAGATGCAAAGCCAGATCCCAGGTGGCCTTGGGTCTCCCTGGAAACAGGGGGCTGATGTGGCAGAAGTGGGATCGGGGATCAGAGGTGACAGGAAAGGTAGAAGTCAAAGTTGACTCAGCTAGGGTAGCAGGGAGGCTGGCTTGCTGCCTGGCCTTGGCCTTGTATAGTGGGGGAGTGTAAAAGTGACCATACCTGGTGCAACCCTATGTAGATTCTGGAGTCACTGTTGATTCCAAGATGTCCCCTCACTCTAAGAGGCTTGTGAGAAATGAGGCCCAGTGGAGAAGGTAATGCCTCCAGGGCCCATCTCACAGCTAGTCAATTGTCCCTTCGGGTCCTGCTTCATCTAACGTTCATTAAGTACTTAAGTGTGCTGAGGCCTGCTCTGCTCTAACAACTGGAGATAAAAGAGTGAAAAAGACTAAAGGTCCTGAGAGCTCACACTCCAGAGAGAAAGACAGTCTATCACACCAACTGAGTCCATGACACATGGCAGGCCCATTGTGTGGAATGTCTGGCAGGTTCCTTCGCTCCAACAGGCAGGAGAGCCCATCTTTACCCCGTCCCTCTTGCTCCTCTTCCCACCACTGTACACATGTGAATGGATTCCGGCGCCCACCACAGGACTGCAATTGTAAGTGACAAACCGAAACCTGAAACCCACAGGCTTAGATTCTAAAACCAATGTTAGCTTGTTTCTGTGTCCCAGGACACTGGCTGGTGTTTATCTCTTAGAAAATGGAAATTCAGGGCTGGAGAGATTGCTCAGCGGTGAAGGCAATTGCCTACAAAGCCTAATGATCTGAGGTCAATTCCATAGTACCCATGTAAAGCCAGATGCGCAGTGGTGCAGGCATCTGGAGTTTCTTTGCAGCTGCCAGAGGCCCTAGCGGGCCCATTGTCTTTCTCTCTCTTCCCCTCCTCTTTATCTCTCCCTGCTTGCAAATTAATAAATAATTAAATAAAAAAAAGAAAATGGAAGTCCAGGGTGAGGGAAACAGAGATGAACTCCTGTGCCCAATTCATACCACCTGCATCATGATCCACTGAGCATCCCGTGCTACTCTCTCTACAGGGCAGTGACCATCTGTCTGAGGATCATTGCCAACATCCTGGTGCTGCTTTCTCTGGCTGGGAGCATCTATCTCATCTACTTTGTGGTGGACCGGTCCCAGAAGCTGGAGCAGTCAAAGAAGGAGCTGACACTGTGGGAAAAGAATGAGGTACCCGATGTCTGCTAGTGATGTCAGCCTGTGCCCTCCGAGAGGGAACACAAAAGCCACTGCCCCTCGGCTCTGTTGGTGACTGTAGAGTGAAACATCGCTGGGGAACAAATTCAGTCCTCTTGCTTAGAGCAAAGGGCATAGAGGCCTTGAGTCAGAGCAGTAGCAAGGCCTGGCTAAATGATCAGAAAGATCACAATTCAAGAACACTTCCCAGTGCTGGCACAGTCCTTTACCATTGAGTTCTGTCGTCTTCGCTTTCCTCACTTCCGGTCCTTCACACCCACGTTCACAGACAAGGACTGCACCCACAGAGCTGCCTGTACACCAGGCTCCATGAGGGCCCACCACTGTCCAATGCTTACATGCTTTCTATATTTCCAAGTGACAGATAAAGGTTCTCAGCACCAGTGCCACAAAAACACCTTGGACATTGCACCAACCCCCCTCCACCACCAATTGGGTCACTATTCCCATAAATCAACAATTGCCAAAGAAAAGGTTATAAACAAATTTATATTTTAATATTTGTCATAAGACTATTGTCCTTTTCCAGGGTTAACCTAACTGGCCTATAAAGATCTGAAAGGCAGAATGACACAAAAACATCTTTGATGAAAATAATTACCATCCCCTTGAAAATCAAAGGCATGTGGGCTGGAGAGATGATTTGGCAGTTAAGGCATTTGCCTGCAAAGCCTAAGGACCCAGGTTCAATTTCCTGGTACCCAAGTAAAGCCAGATGCACAAAGTGACACATGCATCTGGTGTTTGTTTGCAGTAGCTAGAGGCCCTGGCTCACCTATTCTCCCTCCCTCTCTTTCTCTCTATGTCTCTCTTTCACTCTCTGTCTCTCCCTCCCTCACACTCTTACTCTCTCCATCAAATAAATAAAAAAATTTTTTTAAATAAGTGCATGTGGACAATAAGGTGACCATGGATTTGTCCTGTTCAACAACATGCAGTCATTTCTTAAAATCTGAGGCTATGCTAGATAACCTTCCAGATTTCCTTCCATTTTATACCCTTTCTATGGGGTAAATAAATGCATGCATTTTTATAGATAACTAGATAGGCAAAATTTTTAAAGACCTATTCTAGCTATTTACCTATTTTAGCTTACACATCATGTGTACTTTTACCACAAGTCCAGAGAAACGAGAGCCAGGCATGCTTCTCCAGATAATCTCCCACATACAGAGAGAATATTCAATTACTGCTCTGCCTCTCCCTTTCCATCCATAATCATCACAATTATTTCCATCTTTTATACAAGTCAGGGAAGTAGAAATAAAAGGAGTTATTCATTGGCACATGTGACAGAAATGCTAGTGAACCTGAGGTAACACATACAAATGTTTTTAGACCCCAAAGGAAAACTTAAAAAAGAAAAAAAGGAATAGAGCCATGACGAGAGAGAGGGTGGTGGTTTTCTGAAAAAGGATAATTGTCAGAGCCATGGGGAGGCTTCGACGCAGTGGCTGAGTGTCCTCATTCATGCTCTATAGACAAATATCAGGCCAAATGTAGGAAAGTGAGGTGGAGAGAAGGACTTGGGAAATGCAGGTGTGGCCTGTGCTTTTTCTGTAGGTAAGCGTGGTGGTCTCCTTGTCACCATGTTGGCACCATCTGCCTTTGACCTCATTGCTGCCTTGGAGATGTACCACCCACGGACCACGCTGCGCTTCCAGCTGGCAAGGTACAACAGCCCTGCAAGAAGGGCCTCGAGGTAGCTCAGCCCTCTGCCACCCACAAGGGGACTGTCCCTGAAGTGCCAAAGCTTGCTGCTTTTCCTTAACTTTCCCTACGGATACTGCTGAGGGAAAGCCAAGGACAACATGGGATGGGTGGGGGAACAGGAGGCAGGGAAAAGGTGACCAGAATGCCATGGGTAAGATAAGTGGATTTTTAGGTAATGAGGAAGAGGAAGCCAAGAATGAGGAAGAGAGAGGGAGAGGAAGGAACAGTCACGAAAAGCATATGCAAAAGAGGAGCAAGATGATAGTGTGTGTGTCTGGTTTTCCTCATGGTTGAATTCTCTCCATGGCTTGACTCTGAGTGGTGAAATCAACCCACATTAGTTTTCCAGATGTGAGGGGATCAGTCTGCTCAGCTCATAATTCCCAAAGCACAGAGTCTTGGGGTGCTGCTGGGGCTGCATCAGGACAGCCAATGGCAAAGTGACCTGAGCCATGGCAGGCTGTGTGTCCGAGGGTACATCTGTCAGGATACCCCTTCTGGAGTCAGAGTCACATTCATTTCTTGTAAGGCCTTCCTTGGAGTTCTCTCCTCCAGGTTAGGTGAGGGACAGGTGAGCTGCTCGTGACAGGGGAAGACCAGAGCCCTGCTCACTTCCTCCTGCCCTACCGCAATACACTGGCTTCTCCAGCATTCTCTAGTGACACCTCATGGCTCACCCAAACTCAGACCACTTTGGGCAGACTTGCTTTTATTGAGGAATCAGTAAACCTTGTCTGCAAAGGACAAGATAGTCTACATTTTAGATTCTGTGGGTCATGTAGCAATCCAAGCTCTGAGGCAGGAGCATGAATGTAGTCACAGATGACGGGCAAGCGAGGTTAAGTGGCAATACAAGTTACAGATGTAGATGTAGGTAAAGTTTGGCTTCAAGACCATAATTCACCAACCCCAGAAATCCAATGGGTATTTTAAAGACAGAAAACTATGACTAAAAAGAATAAGGAGGGCTGGAGAGATGGTTTAGCACTTAAGGTGCTTACCTGCAAAGCCTGAGGACCCAGGTTCGATTCCCCAGGACCCACATAAGCCAGATGCACATGGTGGCACATGCGTCTGGAGTTTGTTTGCAGTGGCTGGAGGCCCTGGCAAGCCCATTCTCTCCCTCCCTCTCTCTCTCTCTCTCTCTCTCTCAAATAAATAAATAAAAATAAAATATTTTTTGAAGATCAAGGAGTTGACCAGACCCCTAGAGCCAGGGTAGACCTTAGGGTAAAGTTTCAGGGGCCCCTGGGACCTTACTCCACATCCCAGTGTATACCTGAGACAGTCTATGGGAATTCTTTCTGTTCCACTCAGCACCCCTCTGACCTGGACAGGAAATGCCATCCTAGGTTCCTTCCTCACGAGCGGGCATTGGGGAGAATCAATTCCATTATTGCATTTGGTGTAACAGCAATCCTATTACACAGATTGGCCTCGTTATTCAAGCTCAAAACAAGAGAAACAGCCATCGAGAGATTTAACCTCAGACAAATGAGGGATAATTCTGGTAATAAGAGCAAGACATATTATTTTCACTCCATTAACTTTCATCCAAGACACAGCAAAAACCAGAGGACGAGTATAGCCTCTGCCAAGAACTTAGGGGGTCCACCCCTCAACCAGCACGTAGTGGACTCCCTCAGAGGGCCATGTCCTGCACAAATGAAGGGAACCCCTTCCCAATTTGGGAGTGAAAGTCATTACAAATTGCAAGGATGTCCCTTCAAGAGATCCTTTGCCTTCACCAGGGTCACGACAACCCTGTGGAGATAGAGGATGCCTGTGGAGATAATTGAGTCAGTTTCCATTTGAACTCGTTTTTATTGTGTTGCTGCTGGTTTGCTATTTGAGGCATGGCCTCACTCTAGCCGAGGCAGACCTGGAATTCACTCTTTAGTCTCAGGCTGGCCTCGCACTCACAGCAATCATCCTATCTCTGCCTGCCGAGTGCTGGGATTCAAGGTGAGCGCCACCACAAAGGGCTGAAGTGTGTGATTTTTTAAATGTCACCCAGTGATTCAAAAGAAGCTGAGTGTGGCATATTTGTGATGGCTTAGAAGCCTCTGGTGGTTTTAGACTCGTGAGTTTGTATGTGATGGTCTTGTTTCTCAACGTGGCCTGTGGTTTTCAGGGTCCTTGTGTTATATCTTGGGAATCTCTACAGCCTGATCATTGCTCTCCTGGACAAAGTGAACAGCATGAACATCGAGGTGAGCGCCCACACTGGACGGTGGTCACCCGGCATCACTGCCAAGACTGGACAGTCGCTCACCATCACTGCCCACATAGGAAGGTCACCTTCCGTCATCTCCCACACGACATGGTCACCTGCCATCACTGCCCACATTGCTGCCCACACTGAGCAGTCAACCACCTTCACAGTCATCCACCCGCAGTGGATGGTCACACACCTTCCTGTGAAAACTGAGCAGTCACCTACGATCACTGTCCAGGCTGGATTGTCACCCTCCCAGTACTGCCCAGACTGGAAGATCACCCGCCACTGCTGCCCATACTGTACAGTGACCACCCATTGCTGCCCAGATGTACAGTCACCTCTATCACTCCCACCCCCTGCCAACTCCTAGCCAGGGTCGGCATCATCCTTGTCCAACTCTCCCCTCACACTTGTGTTCCACATGTTATGTCTCAAACTCAGCTCTGCCGTGGCTCTCCCAAGGTAAGGAGACAATTAACTCCTTTTCCCAGATAATGAAACAGAGACCAGGATTCACGGCTAGTGACAGTGCTGTGATGAGAACCTATGGCTGTGGACATCTTTTTGACCTGCTCTCCTCCTTCCTTGAATCCATCAGGGAAGATGGTCAACAGCTTTGCAAATGGTCCCGGCAAGAACACTGGCCATGGGATCATTCGGAAAGTTGAAAAGCGATCTTCTCCTGGCAAACAGTTCAGAATGGGCTTCAGTCCCAGCCTTGCAGAGCAGCTCTGGTGTCCATTTGTTGCTGCGGTGGTTCTGTGTGTATGTGTTTGTGGAGTGTTTGCATGTGCGTATGCCTATTTGCATGCCTGTGAGCACATGGTGTACATGCAAGCGTGTGTGGAGGCCAGAGGTCAATGTTGGGCATATTCCTCAATTGCACTCCACCTTATTTTTCATATTTTTATTTATTTATTTACTTATTTATTTATTTATTTAAAAGAGAGAGGGGGGGCTGGAGAGATGGCTTAGTAGTTAAGGCGCTTGCCTGCTAAGCCTAAGAATGCTGGTTCCAATCTCGAGCAGTTCCAATCTCCAGGTCCCACATTTAGCCAGATGCAGTGACGCAAGGGCGCAATGCCTCACTTGACCACAAGGGGGCACACGCATCTGGATTTCGTTCACAGCAGCTGAGAGACTGCTGGCATGCCAATCTCTATCTGTCTTCCTCTCCCTCTCTCTCTCTGTCTCTCTCTGTTTCTCTCAAAAAAAAAGAGAGAGAGAGAGAAGGAGACAGAGAGAGATCAGAAGATGCAGATAGAGAATGGGTGTGCTATGGCCTCCAGCCACTGCAAATGAATTCCAAAAGTATGCGCCCCCTTGTGCCTCTGGCTTATGTGGGCACTGGGGAACCAAACAGGGCTCCTTAGTCTTCACAGGCAAGCCCCTTTATTGCTAAGCCATCTCTCCAGCCCTGAGTGATGGGAGAGAAGAGGCAAGGAAGAATTTCTGAGGGCTGTTTGCCCTAGGAATCCCATACTAGCATCAAATTTCAAGATGTACAGGGCCAAAGAGTCCTTAAGGGAGCCATTTTTCCACATTAGGCCTTAGAAGTCACATGGACCTGGGTGCTGACCTGAGACCAACAGACTTACCTTTAGCATTAGTCTCCTACTCCCCGAGTTCCAGTCTCCTCATGAACATGGTGTTGTAGCTTCCTTCTTGTTCCTGGGATAAAGCACCAGAACAAAAGTAGCTGATGGTAGGACAGTGTTAATTTTGGCTTCTAGTCACAAGGAGAAGCTTCATATTGGCAGGGGGAAGCATGGCATGAGCAGAGGCTGGACATCACCTGTGCCACAGAAAGTAGGAAAAAACAGAAAAGAGAACTAGCTGAGTTCTAGCATGGCAAAGCTGGCTATACTACCCAAAGCCTACCCCCAACAATGCACCTCCTCCAGCAAGGCTCCACCTCCCAAATTGCTGGAGACCAAGCATTCAGAACACATGGTTTCAAGGGGGACATGTGATTCGAACCACCACGCATGGCTTGGTTATCATTCTGACCTGAAACTCCAGTGAAGACGGAAGAAGATGCATGTGTCATCTAGAACTGATTCTGATACTCACAGGGAAGAATAAACCCACATTGCATCTCTGCATATTGTGATCGAGGCCACCTGTACTTAAGTAGAGAAAGGGGAGAAGGGCTGGAAAGATAGCTTAGCAGTTAAGGTGTATGCCTATGAAGCCTAAGGACCCCGGTTCGATTCTCAGGTCCCACATAAACTACATGTACATGGTGACGCATGCATCTGGAATTTGTTTGCTGTGGCTGGAGGCCCTGGCGTGCCCATTCTCTCTCTCTCTCTCTCTCTCTCTCTCTCTCTCTCTCTCTCTCCCTCTCCTCTCTGTCTCTAATAAATAAAATAAAATTTAAAAAAAAGAAAGGGGAGAGGAGGAAAATGGAGGAGAGGAGAAATGCACAGAAAGAGAGAACAGGAAGATATAGACAGAGAGAAAGGAGGGAAAGAAGGAGGGAGGAGGGAGTCAGAGAGATTATCAAAGCCATATGGTGTCATCCTTGGTGTGGGGTCCATGCTGGTTTCTTACTTATAAACATCAGAACAATCTTTCTTTCTTTCTTTCTTCCCTTCTCTCCCTCCCCACTCCTCAGGAAGCTGCTGGAAAAAATATCACAAGCCATTGGGTAGATTCTACTACCTTCTTTGTCCCCAGATCAGCTCCTGAAGAAGGTCAATGGTCCACACCTGGGTCTGGAGTAGGGCTCAGCAGGAACAGAACCTGGGACTTGGAGGAGACTTCCACCATGCCACCCATGAAGGCCAACAGGACTGTGCTCTATACCCAGGGTCTGCAAGGCCAGTGTTGGGAGACCTATGTTGGCCAGGTGTTTCCCTCTGCCCCTTGGAGAGCCCCTTCCCATACGTACTATTTCACCCTAGCAACTCTCTGACCCCATTAGAGAGAAAAGGAACACGAAATTCAGTGGTGTTATACTTTTCCTGATCTCAAAATTAGTCACAGTAATCAGAGACACGTGTAGTAGTGAGAAACATCCTCATAGAATCTGCCGTCACCCTTACAGGCACATATGAGGAAACTGAGGCACAAATGGTTAGGTAACTTGCCCAGGATCATGACAGTAGAGAGCAGAGTAAGGACTCAGCTCGAGCATCTGCTCCATAATCTGGGACCCTGGCAGTTCTGCTATGATACAGTCTCACGCCCTTGACATTGTCCCATGGAAACGAGTCTCTTGCAGCTCAGAATCTCAGACGTTAGATTCATCCTGACTTTGGGGTTAGTGTTGGCCTCACAATCCAAACTCAAATGAGCTGGTATTCTCTGAGCAGCCATGACGTGGCAGACCCCTCCTTCTGACACGGTGCTGTATAAAGATGTGAATGGCTCAGTCAGTCAAGTGAGTATCTGAGTTTAGATCCAGTACTGACATAAATGCCAGGCAAGCATTTGACCTGACTGTAATTCCAGCCCTGGGGACATGGAGACAGAGGAGCCTCAGGACAAGCTAGCTAGCTAATCTCATCAAATTGGCATGCTGTGAGTTCAAGTGAGAGAACCCATTTCAATAAATATGGTGGAGCCAGGTGTGATGGCACACACCTTTAATCCCAGCACTCGGGAGGCAGAGGTAGGAGGATTGCCATGAGTTCATGGCCACCCTGACACTACATAGTGAATTCCAGGTCAGCCTGGGCTAAGAGTGAAACCTTCCTTCAAAAAACCAAATAAATAAATAGTAAATAAATAAATAAATGTGGTGGAGAGCAATCAAGGAAGACACCAAACTTCAACCTCTGGCCTCCACACACATATGCACACAACATGCACACACGCACGCACACGCACACACACACACACACACAAGATGTGATAGGAGAATACTGAAAGGCCCCACGAGAAGGGGCAGAGAAAGGGAGGATCATGGGGGAGAGCTGGCCATGGGGAGGCAGGGCCCAGTGGCAGCCAGACCCCTGTGTTGCAGGAGATGCTGAAGCTGTCCATCATCGACACGCTCTTCACGGGGACCAGCATCCTGCTCATGGACTTCTTCAGAGGCCTTTTCGTTCGCTACCTAAGTGACTACTGGTGCTGGGACCTGGAAAGCAAGTTTGTAAGTGAAATGCCATCCTTTGGGAAGGTTCTAGAACTTGATCCATCTTTTCCTGATGGCTAGGCTAGGAATTGATCCGTATTATTTCTGTTCATCTCGGACACTGAGGGCAGGAAAAGACCAAAGAGATGACTCCATCCAAGTCTGGCTTGGAGAACCAATGAGCTTATCAGGGTTATTTCTCAAGGTATGGGTGACGGTTACTTATAGGAGCATGGATGGCCCAGGTAAATGCCCACCCCACGTGCAGGCAGCTCTACCAGAAAGCCTTCTCTCCCCCAGCTATTGTTAATTGCTTTTGTTAGCTGGTGAAGTGGCCTTGTGAGCCTGAAATTCCTTGAGCCTCCAAGTCTTGCAAACTTCTTGACTTTCCTAAGCCTTGTGCTCCTCTGCCTCCCACAGGGAAGAAATGTTTCAAGATGAGGAAACATCTACATAACAGCATAGCCCAGGAAACATCAGAGAGAATGCGTGAGGGAAAGGGGAAAGGGTTGCAAAGCCTCAGTGTTGTATTTTACCATTGGCTGGTTGACCACACAGGCGATGGAGCTATGAAACATATCCACCTATAAGAGCAAAGAATTCTGTAAGTCAGGCAATGAGCTGGTATGGACAAAGGATTTCAGATATCTGTTTTGAATGCACGAGTTCTTCTTCTCTGACAGCCTGAATATGGGGAGTTCAAAATCGCTGAGAATGTGCTGCACTTAGTCTACAATCAAGGCATGATTTGGTAGGTCTCAAAGCTTCTTCTTGTCACTGCTTACGTCTGTGCTTAGATGCTAATTAGTCCAGAAGAGACTAGGAATAAATGCAGTCCTAAGCATTGGGAAGGGATGCTTGCAAGAGAGCTGTTTCATGTGGGCAACAATTTTATTAGTGGTTTGCTAAGGGTTTTGCAGGAAAGGATGAAAGAAGTAGTTCTCTTTTAAGTCTGTCTTGGTCACAGCCAAATATCTTCTCAGGAAGTGGAAGAATCAAGAGGAGGAGGGGCGGGCTGGGAGGAAGGCTGGGTTAAGAGGACGGGTGGGTGGAGAGGAGAGGGAGGCTGATAGGGTTAGTAGGTTAAGAGGAGGTATTGGAGCTGGACGTGGTGGTGCACGCCTCTAATCCCAGCACTCGGGAGGCAGAGGTAGGAGGATCGCTGTGAGTTCCAGGCCACCCTGAGACTACATAGTGAATTCCAGGTCAGCCTGGGCCAGACTGAGACCCTACCTTGAAAAACAAAAAAAACAAAAAAAAAAAAAAAAAAGGAGGGATGGGCTGGAAAGAGGGGCTGCTTCTTTCAGAGGAAGACTTGAGGAGTTTTGTAGTCACACCAGGGCACTCAAGCTCTGTAGCCACACTGGGCTCTCAAGTTCTGTAGTCACACTGGGCTCTCAAGTTCTGTAGTCACACTGTAGTCTGTAGTCACTGGGCTGTAGCCACACTCAAGCTCTGTAGTCACACTGTAGCCACACTGGGCTCTCAAGCTCTGTAGTCACACTGGGCTCTCAAGCTCTGTAGTCACACTGGGCTCTCAAGCTGTAGTCACACTGGGCTCTGTAGTCACACTGGGCTCTCAAGTTCTGTAGTCACACTGGGCTCTCAAGCTCTGTAGTCACACTGGGCTCTCAAGCTCTGTAGTCACACTGGGCTCACTGGACTCAAGCTCTGTTCTGTAGTCACACACTGGGCTCTCAAGTTCTGTAGTCACACTGGGCTCTCAAGTTCTGTAGTCACACACTGTAGTCACACTGGGCTCTCAAGTTCTGTAGTCACACTGGGCTCTCAACTCTGTAGTCTGGGCTAGTCTGTACACACTGGGCTCTCAAGTTCTGTAGTCACACTGGGCTCTCAAGTTCTGTAGTCACACTGGGCTCTCAAGCTCTGTAGTCACACTGTCACACACACTGGACTCTGGGCTCTCAAAGTTCTGTAGTCACACTGGGCTCTCAAGCTCTGTAGTCACACTGGGCTCTCAAGTTCTCTGTAGTCACACTGGGCTCTCAAGTTCTGTAGTCACACTGGGCTCTCAAGTTCTCAACTGGACTCTCAAGCTCTGTAGTCACACTGGGCACACTCTCAAGCTCTGTAGTCACACTGGGCTCTCAAGCTCTGTAGTCACACTGGGCTCTCAAGCTCTGTAGTCACACTGGGCTCTCAAGCTCTGTAGTCACACTGGGCTCTCAAGCTCTGTAGTCACACTGGGCTCTCAAGCTCTGTAGTCACACTGGTCACACTGGGCTCTCAAGCTCTGTAGTCACACTGGGCTCTCAAGTTCTGTAGTCACACTGGGCTCTCAAGCTCTGTAGTCACACTGGGCTCTCAAGCTCTGTAGTCACACTGGGCTCTCAAGCTCTGTAGTCACACTGGGCTCTCAAGCTCTGTAGTCACACTGGGCTCTCAAGCTCTGTAGTCACACTGGGCTCTCAAGTTCTGTAGTCACACTGGGCTCTCAAGTTCTGTAGTCACACTGGGCTCTCAAGCTCTGTAGTCACACTGGGCTCTCAAGCTCTGTAGTCACACTGGGCTCTCAAGCTCTGTAGTCACACTGGGCTCTCAAGCTCTGTAGTCAACTGCTCTGTAGTCACACTGGGCTCTCAAGTTCTGTAGTCACACTGGGCTCTCAAGCTCAAGCTCACACTGGGCTCTCAAGCTGTAGTCACACTGGGCTCTCAAGCTCTGGGCTAGTCACACTGGGCTCTCAAGCTCTGTAGTCACACTGGGCTCTCAAGTTCTGTAGTCACACTGGGCTCTCAAGCTCTGTAGTCACACTGGGCTCTCAAGCTCTGTAGTCACACTGGGCTCTCAAGCTCTGTAGTCACACTGGGCTCTCAAGTTCTGTAGTCACACTGGGCTCTCAAGTTCTGTAGTCACACTGGGCTCTCTGTAGTCACACTGGGCTCTCAAGCTCTGTAGTCACTGTAGTCACACTGGGCTCTCAAGCTCTGTAGTCACACTGGGCTCTCAAGTTGTGTAGTCACACTGGGCTCTCAAGTCTGTAGTCACACTGGGCTGTAGTCAAGCTCTGTAGTCACACTGGGCTCTCAAGTTCTGTAGTCACACTGGGCTCTCAAGCTCTGTAGTCACACTGGGCTCTCAAGTTCTGTAGTCACACTGGGCTCTCAAGCTCTGTAGTCACACTGGGCTCTCAAGCTCTGTAGTCACACTGGGCTCTCAAGCTCTGTAGTCACACTGGACTCTCAAGCTCTGGGCTAAGCTCTGTACACACTGGGCTCTCAAGCTCTGTAGTCACACTGGGCTCTCAAGCTCTGTAGTCACACTGGCTCTCACACTGGGCTCTCAAGCTCTGTAGTCACACTGGGCTCTCAAGCTCTGTAGTCACACTGGGCTCTCAAGCTCTGTTCTGTCACACTGGGCTCTCAAGCTCTGTAGTCACACTGGGCTCTCAAGCTCTGTAGTCACACTGGGCTCTCAACACTGGGCTCTGTAGTCACAAGCTCTGGGGCTCTCAAGCTCTGTAAGCTCTGTAGTCACACTGGGCTCTCAAGCTCTGTAGTCACACTGGGCTCTCAAGCTCTGTAGTCACACTGGGCTCTCAAGCTCTGTAGTCACACTGGGCTGGAGTCACACTGGGCTCTCAAGCTCTGTAAGCTCTGTAGTCACACTGGGCTCTCAAGCTCTGTAGTCACACTGGGCTCTCAAGTTCTGTAGTCACACTGGGCTCTCAAGTTCTGTAGTCACACTGGGCTCTCAAGCTCTGTAGTCACACTGGGCTCAAGTTCTGTAGTCACACTGGGCTCTCAAGTAGTCACACTGGGCTCTGTAGTCACACTGGGCTCTCAAGTTCTGTAGTCACACTGGGCTCTCAAGCTCTGTAGTCACACTCTCAAGGCACACTGGGCTCTCAAGCTCTGTAGTCACACTGGGCTCTCAAGCTCTGTAGTCACACTGGGCTCTCAAGCTCTGTAGTCACACTGGGCTCTCAAGCTCTGTAGTCAGCACACTCTGTCAAGCTCTGTAGTCACACTGGGCTCTCAAGCTCTGTAGTCACACTGGGCTCTCAAGCTCTGTAGTCACACTGGGCTCTCAAGCTCTGTAGTCACACTGGGCTCTCAAGCTCTGTAGTCACACTGGGCTCTCAAGCTCTGTAGTCACACTGGGCTCTCAAGCTCTGTAGTCCACTGGGCTCTCAAGCTCTGTAGTCACACTGGGCTCTCAAGTTCTGTAGTCACACTGGGCTCTCAAGCTCTGTAGTCACACTGCTCTGTAGTCACACTGGGCTCTCAAGTTCTGTAGTCACACTGGGCTCTCACACTGCTGTCAAGTTCTGTAGCTCACACTGGGCTCTCAAGCTCTGTAGTCACACTGGGCTCTCAAATTCTGTAGTCACACTGGGCTCTCAAGCTCTGTAGTCACACTGGGCTCTCAAGCTCTGTAGTCACACTGGGCTCTCAAGCTCTGTAGTCACACTGGGCTCTCAAACTCTGTAGTCACACTGGACTCTCAAGCTCTGTAGTCACACTGGGCTCTCAAGTTCTGTAGTCACACTGGGCTCTCAAGTTCTGTAGTCACACTGGGCTCTCAAGCTCTGTAGTCACACTGGACTCTCAAGCTCTGTAGTCACACTGGGCTCTCAAGCTCTGTAGTCACACTGGGCTCTCAAGCTCTGTAGTCACACTGGGCTCTCAAGTTCTGTAGTCACACTGGGCTCTCTGTAGTCACACTGGGCTCTGTAGCACACTGGGCTCTCACTGGTAGTCACACTGGGCTCAAGCTCTGTAGTCTGTGCACACTGGGCTCTCAAGTTCTGTAGTCACACTGGGCTCTCAAGCTCTGTAGTCACACTGGGCTCTCAAGTTCTGTAGTCACACTGGGCTCTCAAGCTCTGGTCACACTGGGCTCTCAAGCTCTGTAGTCACACTGGGCTCTCAAGCTCTGTAGTCACACTGGGCTCTCAAGCTCTGTAGTCACACTGGGCTCTCAAGCTCTGTAGTCACACTGGGCTCTCAAGCTCTGTAGTCACACTGGGCTCTCAAGTTCTGTAGTCACACTGGACTCTCAAGCTCTGTAGTCACACTGGGCTCTCAAGTTCTGTAGTCACACTGGGCTCTCAAGTTCTGTAGTCACACTGGGCTCTCAAGCTCTGTAGTCACACTGGACTCTCAAGTTCTGTAGTCACACTGGGCTCTCAAGCTCTGGGCTAGTCACACTGGACTCTCAAGCTCTGTAGTCACACTGGGCTCTCAAGCTCTGTAGTCACACTGGACTCTCAAGCTCTGTAGCCACACTGGGCTCTCACTCTGGACTGGGCTCTCAAGCTCTGTAGTCACACTGTGCTCTCAAGTTCTGTATACTCACACTGGGCTCTCAAGCTCTGTAGTCACACTGGGCAAGTTCTGTAGTCACACTGGGCTCAAGTTCTGTAGTCACACTGTGCTCTCA
Source organism: Orientallactaga sibirica (assembly GCA_036365145.1). NCBI lineage: Eukaryota > Metazoa > Chordata > Mammalia > Rodentia > Dipodidae > Orientallactaga > Orientallactaga sibirica. The sequence continues at coordinate 1,763,056 of JAEOAD010000031.1, read as the reverse complement.
AGCTCTGTAGTCACACTGGGCTCTCAAGCTCTGTAGTCACACTGGGCTCTCAAGCTCTGTAGTCACACTGGGCTCTCAAGCTCTGTAGTCACACTGGGCTCTCAAGCTCTGTAGTCACACTGTGCTCTCAAGTTCTGTAGTCACACTGGGCTCTCAAGCTCTGTAGTCACACTGGGCTCTCAAACTCTGTAGCCACACTGGGCTCTCAAGCTCTGTAGTCACACTGGGCTCTCAAACTCTGTAGCCACACTGGGCTCTCAAGCTCTGTAGCCACACTGGGCTCTCAAACTCTGTAGCCACACTGGGCTCTCAAACTCTGTAGTCACACTGGGCTCTCAAGTTCTGTAGTCACACTGGGCTCTCAAGTTCTGTAGTCACACTGGACTCTCAAGCTCTGTAGCCACACTGGACTCTCAAGTTCTGTAGTCACACTGGGCTCTCAAGCTCTGTAGTCACACTGGACTCTCAAGCTCTGTAGTCACACTGGGCTCTCAAGCTCTGTAGTCACACTGGACTCTCAAGCTCTGTAGCCACACTGGACTCTCAAGCTCTGTAGTCACACTGTGCTCTCAAGTTCTGTAGTCACACTGGGCTCTCAAGCTCTGTAGTCACACTGGGCTCTCAAGTTCTGTAGTCACACTGGGCTCTCAAGCTCTGTAGTCACACTGGGCTCTCAAATTCTGTAGTCACACTGGGCTCTCAAGCTCTGTAGTCACACTGGGCTCTCAAGCTCTGTAGTCACACTGGGCTGTCAAGCTCTGTAGCCACACTGGGCTCTCAAACTCTGTAGTCACACTGGACTCTCAAGCTCTGTAGTCACACTGGGCTCTCAAGTTCTGTAGTCACACTGGGCTCTCAAGTTCTGTAGTCACACTGGACTCTCAAGCTCTGTAGCCACACTGGACTCTCAAGTTCTGTAGTCACACTGGGCTCTCAAGCTCTGTAGTCACACTGGACTCTCAAGCTCTGTAGTCACACTGGGCTCTCAAGCTCTGTAGTCACACTGGACTCTCAAGCTCTGTAGCCACACTGGACTCTCAAGCTCTGTAGTCACACTGTACTCTCAAGTTCTATACTCACACTGGGCTCTCAAGCTCTGTAGTCACACTGGGCTCTCAAGTTCTGTAGTCACACTGGGCTCTCAAGCTCTGTAGTCACACTGGGCTCTCAAGCTCTGTAGTCACACTGGGCTCTCAAGCTCTGTAGTCACACTGGGCTCTCAAGCACTGTAGTCACACTGGGCTCTCAAGCTCTGTAGTCACACTGGGCTCTCAAGCTCTGTAGTCACACTGGGCTCTCAAGCTCTGTAGTCACACTGGGCTCTCAAGTTCTGTAGTCACACTGTGCTCTCAAGTTCTGTAGCCACACTGGACTCTCAAGCTCTGTAGTCACACTGGGCACTCAAGCTCTGTAGTCACACTGTGCTCTCAAGCTCTGTAGTCACACTGGGCTCTCAAGCTCTGTAGTCTCACTGTGCTCTCAAGTTCTGTAGCCATACTGGGCTCTCAAGCTCTGTAGTCACACTGGGCTGTCAAGCTCTGTAGCCACACTGGACTCTCAAGTTCTGTAGTCACACTGGGCTCTCAAGTTCTGTAGTCACACTGGGCTCTCAAACTCTGTAGTCACACTGGGCTCTCAAGTTCTGTAGTCACACTGGGCTCTCAAGCTCTGTAGTCACACTGGGCTCTCAAGTTCTGTAGTCACACTGGGCTCTCAAGCTCTGTAGTCACACTGGGCTCTCAAGTTCTGTAGTCACACTGGGCTCTCAAGCTCTGTAGTCACACTGGGCTCTCAAGCTCTGTAGTCACACTGGGCTCTCAAGTTCTGTAGTCACACTGGGCTCTCAAGTTCTGTAGTCACACTGGGCTCTCAAGCTCTGTAGTCACACTGGGCTCTCAAGTTCTGTAGTCACACTGGGCTCTCAAGTTCTGTAGTCACACTGCGCTCTCAAGTTCTGTAGTCACACTGGGCTCTCAAGCTCTGCTCTGTAGTCACACTGGGCTCTCAAGTCAAATTCTGTAGTCACACTGGGCTCTCAAGCTCTGTAGTCACACTGGGCTCTCAAGCTCTGTAGTGACACTGGGCTGTCAAGCTCTGTAGCCACACTGGGCTCTCAAACTCTGTAGTCACACTGGACTCTCAAGCTCTGTAGTCACACTGGGCTCTCAAGCTCTGTAGTCACACTGGGCTCTCAAGCTCTGTAGTCACACTGGACTCTCAAGCTCTGTAGTCACACTGGACTCTCAAGCTCTGTAGTCACACTGTGCTCTCAAGTTCTGTAGTCACACTGGGCTCTCAAGCTCTGTAGTCACACTGGGCTCTCAAGTTCTGTAGTCACACTGGGCTCTCAAGTTCTGTAGTCACACTGGGCTCTCAAGCTCTGTAGTCACACTGGGCTCTCAAGCTCTGTAGTCACACTGGGCTCTCAAGCTCTGTAGTCACACTGGGCTCTCAAGCACTGTAGTCACACTGGGCTCTCAAGCTCTGTAGTCACACTGGGCTCTCAAGCTCTGTAGTCACACTGGGCTCTCAAGCTCTGTAGTCACACTGGGCTCTCAAGTTCTGTAGTCACACTGTGCTCTCAAGTTCTGTAGCCACACTGGACTCTCAAGCTCTGTAGTCACACTGGGCACTCAAGCTCTGTAGTCACACTGTGCTCTCAAGCTCTGTAGTCACACTGGGCTCTCAAGCTCTGTAGTCACACTGTGCTCTCAAGTTCTGTAGCCACACTGGGATCTCAAGCTCTGTAGTCACACTGGGCTCTCAAGTTCTGTAGTCACACTGTGCTCTCAAGCTCTGTAGTCACACTGGGCTCTCAAGCTCTGTAGTCACACTGGGCTCTCAAGCTCTGTAGTCACACTGGGCTCTCAAGCTCTGTAGTCACACTGGGCTCTCAAGCTCTGTAGTCACACTGTGCTCTCAAGCTCTGTAGTCACACTGGGCTCTCAAACTCTGTAGCCACACTGGGCTCTCAAACTCTGTAGTCACACTGGGCTCTCAAGCTCTGTAGTCACACTGAGGCACTCGATCTCTGTAGTCACACTGGGCTCTCAAGCTCTGTAGTCACACTGAGGCACTCGATCTCTGTAGTCACACCAGGGTACTCAAGCTCTGTAGTCACACTGAGGCACTCAAGGCCAGGACTACCCAAGATTTTTCCCCATGGTTCCTGTCACATAGACACTGACCCCAGGTGGAGGGCCATCCTCAAGGATGCAGTCCCATTCTGGGGAAGGCCAAATCCTCAGGATGCCTCTTCAGCCAATCCACCTCCAGCCCCAGGGCAACGGTCTCAGGGGCGCTGGGGCACTGACAAGGTCATTCTTTCCACAATCACTGTGTAGGAGGGCGGTGCACCTCAAGTGAGCCCACCACCTCTGGCTTTACCTATGGGATGACAGATTATGTTGTTTATTCAAATACAGTCAAAAAGGAAAAAGAAGAACCGTGGGTATTCCTCCCATCAGAAAACATAATCTCTTTCCATCATCGGTCACTGAAACGCACAGGGGACTGAGCGGTACAGGTGGCATTCCTGTAATCACTGCTATGTTCGTATAATACATCGACTTTTAAAGTATCTTCACAAATCCTGAATTAAAAATACCACTTTTTTGCATATATATGATGTGCATGCATGTGTGTTATGCATATGGGAGCATATGTGTGTGTGAGTGTGTGAGTGTGTTATATGTGTGTGTGTGAGTGAGTGTGTGTGTGTGTGTGGCTGTGTGTGCATGTGTGCGTGTATGAGTGTAGTGTGGGTGAGTGTGTATGTATGAGTGTGTGTATGTGTGTGTTAGTGTGTGTTTTTGTGTGAATGAGTGTGAGTGAGCATGATTGTATGTGTGAGTGTGAGTGAGGGTGTCATTGTGTAAGAGTGTGTCTGAGTGTGTAAGTGTATGAGAGTGTGTGTATGAGTTTTTCAGTGTATATGAGTGTGTGTGTGTGAGGGTGTGAGTGAGTGTGAGTGTGTGGGTGTGTTTGTGTGAGTGACTGTGTAAATGTGTGTGGGTGTGTTTGTGTGAGTTTGTGTGAGAGTGAGTGTGTTAGTGTGAGTGTGTGTGAGTGTGCATGCCAGTGTGTGCATGTATGAGTGTGTGTCTGATTGTGTAAGAGTGTGTGAATGTGTGTGAGTGTGTCAGTGAGTGTATGATAGTGTGTGTCAGTGTGTACGTGAGTGTGTCAGTGTGTGAATGTGTGTTGAGTTTGTTTGTGTGTGTGTGATTGTGTGAGAGTGATTATGTTTGAGTGTATTTGTGTGAGTGTGTGAGAGAGAGACAGTGATTTAGTGTGTGTGAGTGTGGTTGCGTGTGGTTGTGTGTGTGTCTGAGTTAGTGTGAGTGTGAGTGTGTGTGCATGTGTGAGTGAGTGTGTCAGTGTGTGTTTGTGTGTATGAGTGGGTGTGTATGTGAGTATGTGTATGTGTCCAGGGGTGTGTTTGTTCATGCCAGGTGTGGGTGTGGGTGTGTCCAGGGTGTGTGTGTGTGTGTGTGTGTGTGTGTCAAATGCCAATTTCAGGTGTCTTTCTCAGTTGCTCTTTGCATTATTCTTTGAGACAGGCTCTCTCACTGAACCTGGAGCTTATCAATTTGGATTGACTGGCTAGTCATCAAATCCAAGGGATTCTCCTGTCCCCACCTCCCTAGCACTGGGATCACAGGGAAGCACCACGATGCCCAATTTTTTTTTTTTCTGGGAATGCTTAGGATCCAAGCTCAGGAACCCATACTCACACAGCAAGTACTTTACCAACTGAGCCATCCCCAGAGCCCCAATGTGTACCATTTACTTATTGTGGGCAAGATACCAGGCATTGTTATGAGTAACTGATTTGTTATTGTAACCCTAGGAGGCAGCTGCTATCATTTTGTGCACTTTTAAGACGAGGAGACTGGGGCTAGTAGGGGCTCTCTTACCTAACATCAAACAAAACAGATAGCTATGTCAGTTATAAGAAAGCCAATAATTAATTTTAATGTTCTTATTTATTAAATTCATCCTCTTATTTTTCCTACCACTAATCTGAATTCCACAAGGATTAATTCAACTGCATGTCCACTATAAATTGATTTAGAGTCAAGTCAATCTCCTTGGTTTTGTTCTGTATGCAAGGGGAGTAGATATCCCAGCTTGTCTGGGGTATTGGAGTTCTTACTCCCAGCTCAGCTCTTTTTTTTTAAGAGGGGGGGGAGAAAAAGAGAGAGAGAAAAAGTATGGGTGCACCAGGGCATCTAGACACTGGAAACAAGCTCCAGACACATGTACCACCCTGTGGATCTGGCTTACGTGGGTTCTGGGGAATCAAACCTTGGTCCTTAGGCTTCACAGGCAAGTGCTTTAACTGCTAAGCCATCTCTCCAGCCTGCAGTTCAGCTCTTTGCTTCTGAATATATCCCCACTTGGCTATAGCGTCACCTTTTTATTAACAACATCACCTTGGACAAATTGCTTAATTTTCCCAGATTTGCCTTCCTGATATACAAACTTTATCCTTCTTTTCACAATTTTAGAAGATTAAATGAAGTAACATGTGGGAAGGCATAGAACAATGTCCATCAAATTTTGGGGTACTTAACAGATATCAGTAAGCCTGAAAAATCAGTTACTTATTAACCTAGGTCTAGCCACATTTAGAGTGCAGTTAATCCAGTGTTTGCTTCCTCCCCAGAGGAAGACATTTTTTGCTGAAAGTGTGAGGGAAGAGGTTGAAGAGAGGACTCAGAAGGTAAAAGCCCTTGAAGTATAAGCATGGTGACCTCACCTTGGATCTCCAGGATCTTGTAAAACCCAGATGCAGTAGCATGTGCCTGTTGTCTCAGCGCACCTCTGGCGGGCTGGGAGGCGGAGACAAGAGAATCCCTGAAGCTCACAGGTCAGCTAGCCTGCTGTGTGCAGCAGAGAACAACAGAGAGGCCTCTCTCCAACAAGGTAGGAGCTGAGGACTGACACGTGATATTGTCCTCGGATCCCCACACATCCATACCACACAGAGAGAGAAAGAGACAGAGACAGAGAGAGTTAAAGTGTGAGGAGAAAGACAAAAAGTGAGCACGGGATCTTCATCCACCCACAGAGACTTGTCTCATGTCCAGAACTTAGAGGTTGGGGGCTTGGGTGGGGCAGGGGGTAGTGGTCTTGTGCAGTTCTTAAGGCAGAGTGTATAAACACCGAAGACTGCACAATGCTCCTCCTCCGAGCTTCTGGACTACAGTCCCAGAGGGTGCCCTGGAAGGCATCACACCATGGACTGACCTTCCCCCTGGTTCCAGGATGGGGGCCTTCTTCTCCCCATGTCTCCCAGCTTTCAACGTTCTCAAGCTCATTGGGCTGATGTACCTGAGGAGCTGGGCGGTGCTGACCTGCAATGTGCCCCACCAGCAAGTGTTTCGAGCTTCCAGGTGGGTAGGAATATTGTCTGCCTTGGGCCGAGAATGAACGTGTATCATGAGTGTGTCTCCCCCAGTGAAGGACCACCCGGTTCTTTGTCCATCTGAATCCTAGCTGTCTCCTGTTCTGGTTCCTCCATGAAGCCATTGCCCAGGACTCATCCTTGGAATTCATCGTGACTCCCCTGAAGCTCATGACATATGTTTTAAACTTTCCCCTGGCATTTAATAATCATTTAGGTGGCAAAAATAAATACATACCCCAAAGAGCCCAACTATGCTGAGTCCTGAAGGTCAAGTCCAAGGCTGGGATCAGGAGAGGAAAGCATTAGGGAAGGACCCAGGTTGGTAGACAGAAGATCTAAGGTTTTTCCACAGGAAGAGCTGCTTGGGTAGGAGCTGTGCATGCAGGGGTGGGTCACTTCTCTAGTGGTTTGTTGCAGACAAGCGCCCATCCAGGGCCTGGGAGGTGAACACATTGGAAGGGTTCCTCAGAGGACTGTCAGCTGCACATGCTTGAGGGAACGCCTATTTCTAGGTGACCCTGGTAGAAGGGTTTTTCTGTAATGGTTTCTGGGACAGGTCCAAAGATGCTCACCTTCTGGCTCTGGAATAAACTGAACACATGCCATCTGTTTCTTCTGCAGATCCAACAACTTCTACCTGGCGATGCTGCTCTTTATGCTGTTCCTGTGCATGCTGCCCACCATCTTCGCCATCGTCCACTACAAGCCATCTCTGAACTGCGGGCCTTTCAGGTACCCACTAGTGTTCAGTCTGCTCTGCCAGGAGCCACTGAGGGCCACAGGGAAATTGGGTCACGCTCAATTCTATCCTCCTCCCGGCATGAGAAGAGGGAACAGAAGAGAAGAAGCTCAAACCTGCATCTTTTGAACCCCAAGCCAGTGTTCTTGCGTTTATAGTATGCTATCCTCAACTACACCTGTCTCTGTGCATGCATATATACATGCTTCTAGCTAGGTATGGTGGTGCTCGTCTTTAATCCCAGCACTCTGGAGGCAGAGGCAGAGGAAGAGGCAGAGCAGAGACAGAGGCAGAAGTAGGAGGATCACCATGATTTCAAGGCCACCCTGAGACTACAACTACATAGTGAATTCCAGTCTGCCTGGGCTCTAGAGTGAGACCCTACCTTGAAAAACCAAAAAGAGAAAGAAAGAAAGAAAGAAAGAAAGAAAGAAAGAAAGAAAGAAAGAAAGAAAGAAAGAAAAGAGAGAGAGAGAAAGGGGCTGGGATGATGGCACAGTGGGTAATAATTGTGCTGGCTATACAAGTACGAGGACCTGAATTCAATCCCCAACACTTATGTAAAAAGCAGAAGTGACCAAACACATCTGTAACCCCAGCACTTAGGGGGATGGGTAGAGAAGGCTCACTGGGGTCTCAAGGGAATAAGGCAGAAGAGTGATCAAGGAAGACACATGATGCTTTCCTCTGGCTTCCAGATATGAACACAGGGCACATGGATCTGCACACACATACTACACACACACACACACACACACACACACACAAAGGGAAGTTGGGTGTGGCTGACCAAACCTGTAATCCTACTTTTTGGGAATCTGAGGCAGAAGGACTGGCAATAATTTGAAGCCAGCCTGAGCTAGATAACAAGTTCCAGCCACACACACACACACAAAAAACTAACTAATAAATAATTTTAAAAATAAAGAGGAAATAGCATCACTTCTGGGATATACAGAAAACCACCTGGTCAAAGCCCAGAAAACTTTATTTAATGAGAGTTCATGCCACATTTTGCTGTCCAGTACCTGGACGTATCCAGACAGAAACCATGCTAGCATTTTCAACTACAACTAAACCAGTTTGGGCTCATGAACACTTGGTTTGTCATTGTCCTCACCATTAAAACATATATATACACACACAGTGTGAGGACTGGCCCACCTCCAAGCTTGCCCTATAACGGGATGACCGCTTCACATGAGAACATCCCAGAATGACAGGCATCTTTGCCATTTGGATATTTTCCCCTGGCTTTAGTAGCTGGCTTGGGACATGAGCCTTGAGCCATCTAGATATGATAAGTCTTCTAATGTCCTCCAGCCAAAGCCATAAAGTCTGGAGCTGATTTCTCCTATTTCCCAGCGGACAAGAGAAAATGTATGACATCGTGTCAGAGACGATAGAGAATGACTTCCCGGCGTGGTTTCACTCCGTGGTCGGCCACATCAGCAGCCCTGTGGTGATCCTGCCGGCTGTGCTGCTTCTGTTGTGAGTGCCACACCTGCCAGCCTTCAGGGACAGCCACAGACCCGACTGCCATTCAACGATGACACGAAGTTCGTTCATCCACTCAGAAATCATTTGTGGAGGTAGACAGTATAAGCAAGGACCCCAGAGTGACACAAGTCACCATGCCACCAAGAGATGGCCCACAGGTCTCTGTGAGGGTCTGGAGGCTGTGATTTGTCCACAGTGTCAGGTCAATTACTTTGGTCACTATAACGTGGCCATGCCTCATGGTTCAGAAACTTACATAGTCTTGGAAAGGAATTTCACAATTCAACTGACTAGCTTGGGCTTAAAGAGAAAAATGGAGCCAGCCAGGACTCCTGATTGGCTGTGAGGTGCCCCCACCTCCTTCTTGGTGCCTGTCTGTTCCTATTACAGGGCAGAATTCCAAGCCAGTGGGGAAGCAAGAGAAAGAACAGAAGAGTAGCTCTTTCGTAGCATCCATGGGCTAGGAGCTAACAGGCGCATTGTGCCCTGGGTGAAGGGGTCAATGGGTAGTGCACATCTGGGAATTGTCACCGCTCATACTGCCTGAGTGAAGCCACGGAGCCAGTGGACGCACACTCACTCTCTGTGTCCTTCTGTCCTAGCATGCTCATCTACTACCTGCAGAGCATCGCGCGCTCTCTGAAGCTTAGCAACCAGCAACTCAGGATGCAAATCCAAAACGCAAGTATCATGTGAACGTGGCTCTTGTGAGCACGGCCAGCCATTTGCCACCTGACTGAGCTCTCACCAGCTCAGCACTGCCCATGAGCCCAACCCTTCCGGTTACTATGACTCTTGCCCCCCATCCCCCATGGTGGAAGGCAGCCACCACCGCAAAGGTCTTCACAGACTGTTTCTATAAATACCCAGCCACGGCCTGCATTTTCAAGGGAATAAGCCTGTCCACCTTAGCATTCTTTGTGCGGCCACAACACATTCCTGGATGCTAGGTATCTCCAAGGACCCCAGTAGATTTGGCAGAGAAGAGATCCCTCCCCAGTTCTGAGTCAGATTGGACCTCTGAGTCTACCTGTGTTGTTTGTGCCACCAGAGATTCCTTGTTTTACTGTCCTTTAGACGGTGGCTGGCAAAGCCTGCTTTCCCCACATGAGGCTCCAATCCTCTCCCAGAGCAGGCAGAGGGATGACAGGCTCCCAGGGCCCTTCTGCAGTCTCTCCTCCTCTGCATCCTCCGTGGGGTCCCTGAGATTCGAGATGGCCAGGGACTCTCTCAGAGTCACGTCAGCCCTGCCTTTGTGGGACTGCTGAGAATGACTGTCTCTGTCAATCTGGCCTCAGGATCACCTCACCTTCATTGAAGATGCTTTTGGCAGAAAAAATTAGCAAAGAAAAAAATTCCTCCCACAAATATCAATTCATGCAAAGAAGTAACAAACTAGACTGAAATTAGAAATTCATTTGCAGTTGCAAAGGGCATTTTGCTAACGCATGTCTCTGTTGTTGTAGATTCCTATTTTCTTCTTTGTGACTCAGGCAAGTCATTACAAGCTGAAACTTCCTAATCTCAAATTCAAAATCTGAACTACTTGAAGATCTGCAACTGTTTGAGTATCAGCATGAGATATGGAAAATCCCTCACCATGAAACTATTTCATGCACATTGTGAAATAGGGCCTATAAAATTATCTTCAGGCAACATGTATACAGTATATGTGAAGCATAAATAAATTTCATGTTCAGCCCTGGATCTCATCCCCAAAATATGTTATTATGTTGGAAAAGTCCAAAATCTGAAACATTCTTGGTCCCAGCTACTTCCTAATGTAAGCACCGCAGTGGATTAGCTGTCTTTACATAAGACCAGTGAGAAAACCTTGGTGCCCATGTCTGCATTTATTTACTCAACTAACAGTCCTAAGCTCTCTACTTTGAGCACAGTACCCCCAATAGTCAATCATGGCCCAAGGAATGAATAATGAAACCCATGTCTTTTTCTATCCTCAAAAAAAAAAAAAAATCCCCCAAATTAATTGCATTCTCCCTGCAAAACTGAAAGCAAACTGATTACCATTTACATTGTAGGCAAGATCTGAAGATAAGAAAAAGGTCGCCCAAATGGTAGAGGGTAAGTATATATTTACAATGTGTTTCTACCACAGTCGGGCCTGTAAATAACTCCGAAATACCAGCAGCCCTGTCCCTGGTTCCATCATCCTTAAGTTCTGTTCTCTCTATTCAAGTCATAAAAATGGATTCCTGAGTAAGGACCCAATGTCATGGAATCTTCCAGGGCATACCTTTTGCCACCTCCCCATTCTCCAAACTCAATCAGTACAGGAAGAAAGGAGAAATGACTGTGCCCAAGAAGGAAGGAAAGAATGGCAAGCAGGTCTCTAGTGAGGTTGGGAGTAAAGAGGATCGGTTCAGCAAACATAAAGAAATGGTTCTGTCTCCTGGGACCACTCACACAGCTTGCTGAGAGCCAAAAGTCATTGGGCACCACTGTGCTGACACAGCCTGCGGTGTCCCTCAAAACATGAATGTGAATGAGCTTACTAGAACTTAGCTTCTTCCCTCCAGGAAGACACTGCAGCATTAACCATGTGACTTGAGGGTCACACTTGCTCCATCCAGCCTGCAGCAGGGCCCCCAGGTGACAATTAACTGTGCAAAGTGATTGTGGCTCGTGCTATCAAATGCACTGTAATTGTGAGAGGTGACTTGCCAATTAAGAATATGAGGTGATTCAGGCATTGCCCTCCAGAGCCAGGAGCCACACAGACTTTCTCAAAGTAGCACTTGGGCATCATGTACTGTTTCCACCCAAAGCCCCATCTTTTTCAGAATGCCATGTGGAATATTTAAAAAAAAAAAAAAAAAAAAAAGCACACATTAGGCTGGAGAGATGGCTTAGCGGTTAAGGCACCTGCCTCCTAAGCCTAAGAATGCTGGTTCCAATCTCCAGGTTCCAATCTTAGGTCCAGATGCAATGCAAAGTGACACACGGGCGCAATGCCACACTTGACCACAAGGGGGCGCACACATCTGGATTTCATTCACAGCAGCTGAGAGACTGCTGGCGCACCCATCTCTGTCTTCCTCTCCCTCTCTGTCTCTCTCTGTGTCTCTCTCCAAAAATAAATAAAATAATAAAAAAATTTTTTAAAAAGCACACAATTTTAGATAGTTTTATTGCACCCACTGTCTAAAGAAAGAACCAGAGCCCCAAAGTGCATCAGATGGTGCCTGTAGTCTCAGTGACCTTTGGTTCTTCCATTCCTTGCTTGAGCTCTGTCAGTATGATGGTTTGAATTACAGAATGTTTGATGCTGTGAGTTAGCTGTGTTTGCAAGTGCAACAGATTACTGTAGACTGGCTGTTGTCAGTCAGGGCTATTATTAGTTAGGAAACTCCTGTAGCTAAAACAGCCTCGTGTCAGCCAGCTTTGTATGGTAACAAATACCCGAAATAATCAACTTATAAAGACGGGAGGTTTGTTTGGACTCACAGTTTTAGAGGTTTCTGTCTGTGATCCATTGATCCCGTTGCTTAGAGGAACCAGGGCGTTGTGGTGGAAGCGTGTGGCTAGACCACAGCCAGAAGCAAAGGAGAGGACAAGAGCAGGTTCCCACGGTTCCTTTAGAGGACGCACCCTCCATAACCGGAAGACCTCTCACTAAGCACTACCTCCTCCCAAGTGCCAGCTCCTGGACCTCCAGGAAACATTTAAGATATAAAGCGTAGCAAATCTGAATGTGTCACCTGCTCCCAGGTCACCTTCTCACAAGTCCTGCCTCTGCCTGCAGCTCGAATCCAGACTCAAGAGGGAAGCACCAGAAGGCTTCGAAAGGACAGTGACCCCATCAGCCAGCTGTCTTCAGCGCACACGGCAACGCTCCAGAACAATGGCAACGTGGTCAACCTGGACTCTCCGAGCAGCAAGAGCGTTATGGTGGAGACGGTCATGCCTTCCCTGCCCCAGAGTCCTGGCCAAGTGTCCATGCGTCCCTGTTCTCCCCTTCCTGGGGAATCCAGATCAAAGCCAGAGCAGGACATGACCAGGTGAGGCTGAACTATGGCCTAGAAGAAAGCCTACTTTCTTGAAGGTGACACCCGTGGTGGCCCAGAAGCTGCCAGAAACCTGATTCTTTCAGGAGGTCAGGGCCATTAATGTCTAGTTCTGCCTGAATGCCAACCACAGGGTCAGGAGACAGTGACAGAGAGGAAGCGAAGGCAGCGTGGGGAAGGGGAAGGTAAAGCTTTGTTAAACAGGATGAATTCTTCCTCTGTGTAGCCTGTAAACAAGCAACCTAAAAGACATTTCGATAGCCTAAGCAAGTAGCGTCTTTTAAATAGCTTGTGTTCTGATTTTCTTCCTGGATTGGCCATATTAGTGCCAAATTTCTGTGAGATGCAGGCCGATCAAGTTATTGACACAATTCTCTATGCATTACCATCTTGGCCAGCTACTTCAGTTTCAGCTTGCAGAAAGCAGGAGAACATGGCTGCGCAGTATGCAGAAGGATGAAGAGGACAGAGCTAGGCTGATTCAAACTTGGGTCCAGAACTACACTTATACAGATAAACACAATTCTTCTTGGTTTTATTTTCTTCTTTTTTTTAAAGTTAGAAAGGAACTCACAACCTTGCCATAAGCAAGTTGTCTTCACATTCTTGCAGAGTCTTGACAAGAAGGGATTCAAGTCCTGTAAACACTGGGGCTCAAACTTAGACTCGCTATTCTTTTCAATGGATATAGCTCCCCTAGTGGACACTCACGGAAGTGCCTGAGAAACTGGAAGGCCGCTTGGACTCTGGATGGGTGGGGAGGCAGGGTTCCTATCTGGGCTCCATGAACACTGGTCCCATGCGTGATAAGCTCCTGACAGGACCAGAGCTCCATGGTAGGATGTATTAATGAAACATCCGTTGCCCTGCATCCCCAAGGAGACAGGTGACCCTTACTGGTGGGAAATCCGTGTTCTGAGATGTTCTATAGTGACCTGTTCACTGAATGTTTCCGTATATAAAATCCACAGACCAGCCATGAACACTTTGTAAATGCCAGAAATGTTGTTTCCCTAGCTTTCAGGGTTCAGAGTCCATGGCTCTGAGACCCACAAGGTCATAGCTTCTTCTTTTTGTTTTTTTATTGACAACTTCTATACTTACATACAAAAAAAACCCATGATATTTCCCTCCCCTCCCCCATTCCCCTTCAGAACTCCATTCTCCGTCATATCCCCCCCCTCCATTAGTCTCTCTTTTAATTTGATATCATCATCTTATTCTTCTATTATGAGGGTCTTGCAAAGGTATTGCTAGGCACTGCGAGGTCATGGATATCAAGGCCAATTTCTGTCTGGACAGTTGCATCGTAAAGAGTCGTACCCTTCCTTTGGATCTTACATTCTTTCCGCCCCCTCTTCCGCAATGGACCCTGAGCTTTCTTAATCATGTCTGCCCCACAGGTATCAACATGGTCCATGTGCCAGCACTGGTGACCTTCGCAAGAACAGATCATACACACCAGTGACACTGACACAGCCCGTGGACAATGTTCTCTCAGAGCCTCTTTTCCGAAAAGACTTTCAGAGCACGAGTACTCTTCTCCGTGGACCCAACGTCTCCACTTTGGTAGCGCGTGGCCATGGGCCCTATGCCCCCAAGTACTATGTCATTAATGGACGTGACTCTCGCAAAAAAACCCATCCAACCTTCTGGCCAGAAAGGCACTTCAAGATAGATGCTTCGGGTGACATTGTGGAGATGTACCCCAGGAATGTGGGACAATACGCATTTCAGGTCCCCCACCAGCCTTGCTCTCCACCACTGAGTGAAGGAGAAGAGGAGATGCTGAGGAGAGATTTTGTCCAGTGGTCAGTGTCCCCTCATTCCCTGACAAACCTCCCTCAGACTCCTCATTTTTACATTGGTGACAGGTCAGAAAGTGAGACCCGGGATCCTGAGCACCGACGGAGGATATACTACAGATCTCATGAGGATGGTTTCGAGGGCCATCTTGACAGGCCCATTTTTGTACACAAGAGGCCACGCTCCCAGAATGTCCGATACACCCAGCATCCTCTGAAGACCAGAGTCAAGGCCGAGCTGGAGCCCTCCTTCACAGAGTCTGACTCTGTGTCGGTAGCATCCAGCAGTGACCAGCAGAACAGCAGTGTTGATCAGTACCTTCAAGTCAGGCCCAGCCAGGGTAGGTTCCCAAGGTCAGCTGGCCAGCCAGGCAGGAGGAAGGCCAAGTCCGGGCAGACACTGCCCATGGAGCTGAACGATCTGATTTGTTCAAATGTCTAGGTTTCCTCCAGTGTCCCAATCATAGATACCAGGCCTCTTTGGAAGCACACCAGGCCAGCACAAGAATCCACTCTTTCTGGGAAAGGAGAAAAGATCAGGAGGGTGTTACAGATCTGTACAGCATATTTAGGCTGCTGGGTGAAGACCTGAGATTCTAAGACTATAACTTCCAATTCACAGCAATGACTCCTATTTCCAGGGTCTTCTCATGTCTGGCACCCGTCAGCAAATTGGGATGTCATTTCAAGAAAATTTCCGGTCTTTGTTTCCATCGGTGGTGACTACAACTCATAGGCAAGCCACACATCCTACTGGAACCACAGAAGCCAAACCTGAGACTTGTCTGAATGACTTTGATGATATAAGCGGAGTGCTTTGTGATGGTGCCTTTCAACATACAAGTATCACTACAACCTAGTAAGCACTTCCAGATGAAGCGGCCACCTTAGACGCTCAATTTACCAGGAAAACTGGTTTAGCAGTGGCCACAGTAACACATTTGCCTAGAGAGAGTCTTTTACTGAGTATTAACTAGCCAGGACCTGAATGGACACAATCCCAGGTTTACTGGCTCTCTTAACTGGACAGGATGGGGATCAAGGGTCAGGATCACACTTAGTTGGAGACAGGGTGTCAAATTTCTTCAAGAATATCTGTCTTTTCACCTCTCAGCTCTGTTTCTGTGTTTTCTGACCTCATTTTATCCCATTCCCAACAGACCTCCTCATAGAGGGAAGTGGAGGAGAAATCAAAGCTGAAAGGATGCCAGTTCATTGAGGAAATAGCAGAGCTGGCCAAACCCACTTCCCTTTGTCCCCACCTCCATAGCAGTTGCTTTTTGATCCCCTGGTGACACTGCAGGGAGTGGCAGCTGTAGCTTTCACTCTGTCATGGTGACCAGCAAGGTGCCTGGATTCCTATTTCTGTAACTCTTTGACTCTGAGTTGTATCTGTTAACATGTCTGTCTTCCCACTCTACTCTGAGTGTCTTTGGAACAAAAACGGTTCCACAGTCCTATATCCCCAAGAACTGGCACATTTTGGATATTAGAAAATGTGTTTTCTAGCACTGCTCGCAATCTGAATACCAACATCGACCTTCCAGAAATCAAGTCTCTTTGGAAACGGCAAGCATTGCAATGGCAATATGAGAGTATGCGAAAGCATATTCAAAGACGGAAGCACGGGGAGGGTTTCACAAGCAAAATAAGGATTGCATATGTGCTTTGAGTCCCTCTCCTTGTCAGTAAGATCAATATAGCAAAGGTGGAACCAGCCCAAGGGTGGGCAGGTGAGTGCTGGAAAGATGTCCTTGCAGAAGTAGTGTCTGCGCAAGGTTGCAGTGGCTTTTGTGACAGGCGGCTCTGGTCATATTTGTGATAGTTCGTCTTACCTATATGATACTCCCTGCTTCAAATCCCCCACCCTAACTTACTTTCTTGTTAGGGCCTGACAAAGGAGACTCATTTTAATTCTGGCAATTCCGTACTGCAGTACAAAATTGAGTGGCTCAAGAGATTACAGATGTATTATTCCCTGGTTTTTGGGGTGAGATGTGCAGGCAGAACTGGCAGGGAGCTCTTCTCAGAGTGTCATCAGACTGGCACCGCATCTGAGATCCTAGATCTTGTAAGATCACGATTGTTGTCGAAATTTCCTGCCCTCGATGTTCTAGAACAGGGGTCCACAGCTCCTAAGGGCTGCCCTCATTTCCCTGTTGCATGTCCCTCTCCACACATGGCTATTTGGATTCTCACTGCCAGCTGAGCAGGGCTGTTGGGCTTCCAGTCCTATTTGGCAGGGAAGGCCTGGATCTTCCTTTAAAAAATGACTCATCTGAGTAGGTGAGACTCTTCCAGACCACCCTTCCTTACGATGCTTAGACGTTAACTCGTGGAGGACTTTAATGACAGCATCATAATCCCCTTGCCTTCATTCTGTAATAGAACCTGGTCATGGAGGGAAGCCTCATCAGATTCCCAGGTTCCCTTACTCCATGGGGATATGATGCGCAGGGGGTGAGGAGGCCTGCTCAGCCACTGCCTACCTAGTGTTGAGTATGAATGGATGGGTAAAGAAATGAATGAGTCCAAGAGGGTGGAGGCTAGGCTCAGTGTTGTCCAGTGCCGGAAGGGGTCCTGCAGAGTTCAGTCATTCTTTCTTCTCCTTCAGTGCTCAACTGAAACCTCAAGCAGACTGCAAAAGACCAGGAGCTCAGGCCCCTGGAACAGCATGTGGGAGTACTATTAGCTGGCCCTAGGCCAACTTCCTATGACAAAACAGGTGAGCCAATTCTAGGCTGCTCTGATCTTACCTGCCTTCTGCTGCTAGTTTGTCACATTACAGTTGTGTCAATTACTTTCTCATTGCTGGGACAAACATGTTTAACCAGAAGCAGCTTCTGGAAGGAAAGGATTTATTTGTGGTTTACAGTTTTGAGGGGAAATTTCATTGTGGTGGGTGTGGGGAGTAGGGGGAATCATGGCAGGAGCAGACAACGGATCATCACATCTTCACTTCTGCAGGGAGGAAGTAGCTAAAGTGAGCAAGGCCTACCACCTTCTCCAGCAAAGCTCCACCTCCAAAGGAGCCACAGCTTTCCCAAACAGTACCTCCAATTGGGGTTCCAATATTCAAACACATGAGGCTGGGGCAGGGGGCAAAGTGAGATGGTGAGATTTTTTTTGTGTACCCAAGAATCCCAAGTTTAGAGAAACAAGAATGAATGATACTTATAATGGTTTTAAAGAAGTTAAACTCTGCTTTCTACACTGTGTTTTAATATAGGTGTGGTCATCTCTTGAATGTTTGATGTCTAACAAAAGTCACTTTGTATAACATGATTTGCTTTCCTGAACTAGGGGTACATCATGCATGCCCTGGGTTCAACACACAACACACACAAAAAACCAGATGTCTGTGCCCCTTTTGCATATGTGTGACCTTGTGCAGTTGTGTCACTGTGTGTCTGGCTTACATGAGACCTGGAGAATTGAACATAAGTCCTTAGGCTTTGCAGGGAAGCACCTTAACTGCTAAGCCATTTCTCCAGTCCTCCTTCAGTTTCAATTTCATGCTATTTACGTTTGAACAAAATTTGTATAGGTCCCAGTCTGAGTTGCAGGCTAGAAAATCATAGAGCTTTACAGAACTACTCTACACTGAATTTTAATGAGGCTTTTAATTTAAAATTCCTCTCATGTCAGTATGTAATATAATTAAACAGTATATGATGATATAAAATGAAAGGGAAATGTCTTTGGCCTTACTGTTCATTTTTGAGTTTACATCTTTCTAGATGTGAATGTTCTGTACATGAATATACAAGCACACACAGCACGCATTGCTTCATAGAACATCTGGAGGTGTATGAGGAAGTGATTTCATTGTTGTATGAACATCACAGCAAGTACTTACCCACAAGAGGGCTATGGTGTCACTGAATGATATAGTCATATGGGACCACTGTTGTGCATATTGCCTGTAATCAACTAAAGTGACATTCTTATGTGATAGATGACTGTACATAAACATTAACACATATACACAAGTACATCAGTAGTCGTATCTCTTTTGCACTGATATATATAATCTGCTCTCCATACTGTGTCTTAACAAATGGAGTCATCTCTTAATGTTTGAGATCTAACATATGGGTTTACATGTCAAGCACTATTCTAATTATTTATATGACTGACCCTCATGTCAACTGCTAGTACTTTTCAAATGACAATACTGAGGTCTGCAAGGACTAATCATTCTAATCACTTGCCCACATTATGTCTAGGAAGGGAGGCTCCTGATCTCAACCCCAAGCAGTTTGACTTGAGCACTGGCCTTCTTGTTTTAGTTCATTACTATTTAATTGATTTCATGTTTTGCAGTGTTGGGCATACAACCAGGGCCTTAGACACACTCACCAAGTACTGCACCACTGAGCTACACTCCCAGCCCAAACACAGACATTTTTCTTGAGACAGGGGCTCGCTATGTAGGTCTGGTTGGCCTGAACCTTGAAATGTTGACCAGGCTTGTCTCAAACTTGAGGCAGTTCTCTTGCCTCTTCCTCCCAAGTGCTGGTACTACAGGGATGTGGCACCAAATCTAGCTTCCAGGCACAGGCCTTTTTACTCATAATACTGTTACCTTTCAGCTTGTATTTTTGACATACTTATATATAATGTAACGTGTGAATTTCTTTCCTTATTGGTCAACTGGTTTATATACAGAGGTTACACTGGAGGAGGGAAAGAGCTTAAATTATATTCAGGGAAGTTTTAAACACTATTCATATGCTCCAAAGAGTGAATGACTGGTGGTGAGAAGAGCTGGCTCCTATCAAGGCATACTGACAAACAGCCCATGCCTCTGCTGTCTTAAGCAGTGGCTCTAGCCTCAGTTCCCTCTGCTGTTCTGTATGATTGGAAAGGTTATGTAATGTCCCATACAAGGGGTAATTGCCACTCTGTTTGATGTTACAAAGATGTTACTTCCAGTGGCAAGGACAATCTTCTGTCTTGGTGTTGAGCTTAACTCATGAAAGAACAAGTATGTTAAATGTCACTACTTTGTTTCTGTAACGTTCTACACATTTATATTGTCACCCACATATTGTCACCACAACCATTCCCCATACTGTTAATAACACAGAGTAGTAACAAACCTGAAATGTCTCCTTGTTTTCATTTGAGATTCCCTTGGAATTAATGTTGCATCTCTTGGGTCTTTAGTATTATTTTTCTACAATGTATCTGTCCAGGTCTGAATTTTTAGGGTAGGGTCTCGCTCTAGCCCAGGCTGACCTAGGCTTCACTATGTAGTCTCAGGATGGCCTCCAACTCACAGTAATCCTCCAACCTCTCTCTCCAGAGTTCTGGAGTTAAAGGTGTGTGCCACCACAGCTAGCCTCTGATTTTTTTTTTTTTTGCATTGTTTGCTTGAAATTTTTTCAATGACTTATGTCCCTTGTATAATATACTTGTTAAAATGTGTCTCTAGTTTTTTTTTTTTTTTCGAGGTAGGGTCTCAACTCTAGCTCAGGCTGACCTGGAATTCACTACATAGTCTCAGGGTGGCCCTGAACTCATGGCAATCCTCCTACTTCTGCCTCCTGAGTGCTGGAATTAAAGACGTGTGCTATTGTGGTCCCCCCTAAGGCCAGCCCAGGAGGGAGTGAGCAGCGCAGAATCACGACAGACTCCGGGAGTTGGGTGGAAGCAACAGAGGGTGAGCTGCCTCAAAACTCGTTTATTGAGAAAGTGCAGGGGGTATTAAGGGGCTTGGCTGGCCAATCATTGTATGGGTGGTCCCCTTTTTGTGACCAATGACAGCCTGTCTCTGGACAGGTCATCTCGTAGCAGGTTTCTCGCGAGCATGGGACTGTAGCTGTTGTCACGCCAGGCCTGCGCAGAACGCCATGTTCACAGAAGCCACTTCCTGGTTTCTTCTGCCATGCAGTCTGGCTAGGGCCAGATGTGCATTGTGCCATACGGTGTGCCACCAGGCCTGTCTCTAGCTTTTGATGGTATTTGTATGTCCTTCATTTTTAAAATGTGGTTAGGTGACCCATCTTGTGCATGACTCCTAGGAGTAGTTTCATGTAACTTCACATGCTATTCACAGTAGCACAAGGAGATACTTTTCAGTGTAACATTCCAGCTTGTTGCGAATTAAACCTCCAGGAGGTGAAGAAGCCTGTCCAGGCTCACACAGCCATGAATGGAGACCACAGGCTCCTCAGTCCCTCACCCAAGTCTTCACAATGCGGTAGTCCCTCATATCTTCCAAAAAGGACTTTCAAACATACTGCCTATACCAGCCACTCTTCCAAATCTTTAAAGGAAACAGTGACCACACAATCAGGAAAGAAAATGTTAAGAGAATCAGCCTCCAAAATATTGAGTTGCAGATAGGAGGAAGGAGAAGGAAAGCTGCAAGTTCTCCCAGGCTGGATGGGCCTCCATGCACCCCACCTTGGCTGCCTAGGTGCCTGAAGTTCTGGATAAAGTAGGTGTCTCTGTCTGAGTCTCAGTTTCTCTCTCCCTCTCCCTCTCCACTGGGGACTGAACCCAGGGCCTTACACATGCTATGCAAGCACTCTCTATACCACTGAGCCACATCCCCACCCCTTTTTCTTCTAAATTAATTTTTTTCCCCTTTTTCTTTTTCGACAGTCTCAGTTGCCTAGGTAGGCCTTGAACTCGTGAGCCCCTTGCCTCAGCCTTGGTGCCAGCGCATGTGTACTGTACATGGCTCCTTACAGTGGTCCATGGAACTAAAATGGTCCACATCCTCCCCCTCCCATAGGTCTGGTTCCCTCCTGCAGGAAGCCACCAGATAACCAAACCAGAAAGGCAGGAATGGGGTACTTCCACTTGCTTCAGCTTCTATCAGAGGCAAAACTTCCTGCCCTTGGACTGCAGAATTGTCTCAAGCGGGTCACTACTCTTTACTTCCACTGCTTATTCCTCCCCACTCCGGGCCACCTGCAGCGACATCCAAGAAAGTGGTTTGTGTCGCAGCAGGCCAAAAGCCTCTGAGCTCCCAGGAAAAAAATCATCACTCCATCTTACAACATTGTCCGCTTGGCTCCGACCTTTGGTCCCCGGCCCTCCTATTGTCTCCCGGCCCAGGCTCCGCCCAGAACTCAACAGATGCGGGGAAGCGGCGCAGACTCAGGAGACCCGCCCAGAGCTGGGAATGCGAAGTGCCCGGTCGCCTCCCCGCCTCCACACCTGCCCATCTCGCGGTGGGGCGGGATCGTGGGAGGACGTGGACCAATCGGGAAGAGGGGCGGGGCTACGCCCTCCGCCCTCAGCCCTACGCCCAGAGTCCTGGTTTTCAGGCTCCCAGATCAGGCGGGCCGCGCAGCTCAGATCTGGAACGCGGGCGGGCGAGATGGACCCGGCGTGGGCCCAGCAGCAGAGCGAGGAGCTGGCGGAGAAGGTGCTACGGTACCGGCGCGATGCATCGGGCTGGAAGACGTGTCGGGAAGGCGTGAGTGAGGGGCTGAGCGGGAAGAGATCTGGAGACCATGCCCTCGGGGGCTCCCCAGGTTCCCCTTCTCCCCGGGGTTTTCTGCACCCCATTCCCTAGAGTTGGTTTGATTGATAGATCCCACGGAGGATGGCATCTTTAATAAATACCATGTCTATAACGCTCGCAGGGATTTCAGGAGGTCTTTCCCTGTCATTTCAGGACATAATGCAAGGTCTCCTGCCTGGTACGTGCTTAGGATTGGACCTGAAACGCCAGGCGCCAAACCTTCCTCTCTGTTCATTGTCGCTGAAGCCGATGGGTTTCGTCCCAGAGGGCCTCCACCCGAACATTTTCTTTCCTGGACACTTAGATTCTAAATTACTTAAGGCCACAAAATGGCTTGGTGGCTTTTAAGTGAGCGGAAAGCCTGCCACAGTTCTTGGAGTCAGTCAGCCGGTTCGGATCTCTTTCTCCATCACTTACAGTGGGGGCAGCTACATCCACATCCACGATGAGGCTCATCTTTGCCAGCAAATGGGTTGGGTGACCTTGGGGAATGATTTCTTGAGGTCTCTGACTCTTCTGCAGAATAGGGGACCTAGCCCTAAAATTCTACGATTCTGTGCCTTTTGACAGAATGGAGTTTCAGTTTCCTGGAGGCCATCTGTGGAGTTTCCAGGGAACCTGTAAGTGCATGCCTCCATCAAAGCTTGTCAGAGATGCTCCCTTCCTTCCTGGTGTCGGGGCTTACCTGCTGATAGACTACAGTCCACCCTAGCCCCTTGTGATCAGATTGCTAATCAAATCCTTTCCAGCACACCATATTCTATGAAAGCTTAATACCTGTTTCTGCAGGCCAGAGGGGAGGTAGGCTAACACATTTGCGCCCTTTCTCTGCCAGCCAGTCTCAGCTATGACAGATGTGCTGTGGTTCACCCTCCTGTCCTTAGATTAAATCCCAAGATAAACAAGGTTGAGTGATGCCTTGGGGTCAAATTCCCTCCTGTGCTGCAGGTACCGTGGAGAAGGCATTCTGTGTGGCACACCAGAGAAGGTGTGGGACTGTATAAAGCCTGTTGCTGGGGGCCTACGAGAGAAGTGGGATGAGAACGTGACGAATTTTGAAATTATCCAAAGCATCACGGATGTAAGTTTCCCTATTTGACCATGTCTAGTCCTGCTACAATACCCTGACCCTATCTGCTCTGGAGGGGTCCTTTACCCTACTAAGCAAGAAAAGTGCCTTGCACACCAAGCTGTCTGCTGCTTGCCCTGCTCAGCCTAGCCTTGGCCCTGGTAGGAAACGGTGTGACTCTGAGAGGCCAAGAAGCCCTTAACAAAGCTGAGGGCCCATAAATACCAAGCTGATAAGGAAGTGCTGCACAGTGAGCCTGGGCTTCCGGATCACTGAGGCATAACCTGAATTTGGCTGGTCAACTGGGGTTTGAAATGTTGCCCCTTGAAGAAGGATGGCTTAGCAGTTAAAGCCCTTGCTTGCAAAGCCAAAGGACCCAGGTTCGATTCCCAGGGTCCATGTTAGCCAGATGCATACGGTGGCACATGCGTCTGGAGTTGGTTTGCAGTGGCTGGAGGCCCTGGTGCACCCATTCTCTCTCTCTGTCTCTCTCTCTCAAATAAAATAAATATTAATAATAATAATAATAATAAAAAAAGAATCACTGACCAAGGAACCAGAGTCCCCTGCTGGTGGCCCCTTTAAGATTGCAGTGTCTCCTTTGGTAAAGTGTGTGCCGTACAGATTAGCCCTGTCCAGCAGAACACCTTGCAATGGTGGCAGCGTTCTATTACTGGTTGCCCCGTATGAGTCCCTTGTGCCCACAGAGCATGAAAAGGTGACTGGTTTGAGGAAATTAATTATTCATCTTAACAAATTTAAATATAAATTTAAGTAGCTACATAGAGCTAGGGCTGACTACAGTAGACATCTCAGATGATGATGAGCCTGCCCTGGGATCTGCTGTAACTTTTGTGATCTTGCCTCATTGTGATTAAGGAGTTCAGAAAGAAATAGTAAGCAAAGCTTTGGCCACCTGTCTGATTTGCATGGCACCAGGATTTTGACATCTGTGGCCTGCCTGGCACCTGCCTGGTGTATATACAGGTGGCATTGGTTTCCAGCTGGCCAATCTGTGGGAGTCAGATGTCTTTGCCCTGACCCAGAATCCACATTTCAGGTCAGTTTCTTTTGTCCATGGGAATTTAATCATCTTTACAGCTCATTTCACTGAGTGGACATTTTTGCTTAGAGCACTCTTACGTGAACCCTGGGAGAAGGAGATAGTCTGGCAGAGGTAAAGACATGTGCCCAAGTACACTCTGGCAAAGGGGTTCCAATGCCACTCCCCAAGGGCACTGAGAACCCCTCCTTTCAAGTTCTGGGTCTTAGTGAACTGATCCCTTAGTCCTGCCCTTCAGGGATATATTTTTCTGGTCACTACTGTATAAGCACCTCACATTCTTTCCCAGAATGCTGTGTGCTCACCTGGACCAAGTTCTGCTTTCTTGCTTCTTTGCTTCTTGGTCAGCTTGCCAGGACCATTGAGTGGGTGGTGCTAGCAGGGACTTTTGGGTACCTTGGATGGGCCCTGGCCAATTGGGTGCTACTGTAGCTCCAGGCACCAAGAAACTCCCCATGCTTGCCATCCATTTCCCTATGGAGGGGCCAGTATCACCCCAAAGCAGCCCCACATCCTCTACCTGTCACCAGTTAGCTGGAGCAAAAAGTTCTTCAGACTTTTTTGCGAGTATGCCTCTTAACAGATTTGTGAGAAGTTACACAGCATCCTGCAAATCTCTTTGACATTCTACTGACAGCTAACTTTATACCTCACATTTCTGACAACTAATAAATTTTGAACAAAGCAATGACATCGTTCTTATAGTTGTATGTAAATAATGAAATGGCTTTTTAAAATTTATTGTCTCCCATTTTCTAAAATGGCACACACGTATGTAATACCAACAGCCAGGACGTAGAAGCAGGAGGATCAAGAGGTTGAGGCCAACCTAGACTACACAGTGAGTTTAAAGCTACATATCAGGACCTTGACTCACACAACAAAAACAGAAACAAGCAAATAATGACCCCCCAAAAAATGTTTGCCTGGCATGCCTGAATCCCTAGGTTCAGTTCTCATCACCCCCCCCAACAAACACATAAACTAAAATTTTTCTTTGTCAAAATTGCATGTGATAACTTTTCCTTAAGCTCAAATTTCTTTTTTTATAAAAAAAACTATATGTATTTATTTATTTGAGAGAGAGAGAGACAAAGAATGGGCACACCAGGGCCTCCAGCCACAGCAAACGAATTCCATATGCATGTTCCCCCTTGTGCATCTTGCTGTCATGGGTCCTGGAGAATCAAACTGGGTTCCATAGGCTTCACAGGCAAATGCCTTAACCGCTAAGCCATCTCTCCAGCCCTGAAATTTCTTAACATAATGCATTTAATTTTTTTTCCTTTAGTTCAAATGTCCTAACATAGTGCATCTTTTCTCTTGGAAGCTGTCTTTCATTATAGATGTGCATGTAATTGAAATTCATTTTCTAAAAATCATGTATTTTTGACCATAAGATTGTTTTATTTAAAAAAATTGAAGTATGGGTGTAATTTATTATGATAACATAATTACATTGGAAATTTTGATGGAACTTAATAAACATAAAAGGAAAATTGTGGGCTGGAGAGATGGCTTAGCGGTTAAGGCGCCTGCCTGCTAAGCCTAAGAACCGGGTTCCAATCTCAAGGTCCCACGTTTAGCCAGACGCAAAGTGACACAAGGGTGCAATGCCACATTTTCCCACAAGGGGGCGCACACATCTGGATTTTGTTTGCAGCAGCTGAGACTGCTGACACGCCCATTCTCTGTCTCCTCCCTCTCTGTCTCTCTCCAAAAATAAATAAAATAATTTTTTCTTTTTTTTAATTTATTTTTTTAATTATTATTTTTTATTGACAACTTTTATACTTACATACAAAAAAACCACCTGATATTTCCCTCCCCTCCCCCCATTCCACTTTAGAAGTCCAATCTCCATCATATCCCCTCCCTCTCTCCATTAGTCTCTCTCTTAATTTGATGTCATCATCTTTTTCTTCTATTTTGAGAGTCTTGCGGGTCATGGATACCGAGGCCAATTTCTGTCTAGGCAGTTGCATTGTAAGAGGTCATACCCTTCCTTTGGCTCTTCCGTTCTATCCGCCCCCTCTTCCACAATGGTCCCTGAGCCTTGGAGGGTGTGACAGAGGTGTTTCAGTGCTGGGCACTCCTCCATCCCTTCTTCTCAACAGTATGTTGCCTTTTGGGTGATCCCAGTGGTCATCGCCATCTGAAAAGAGAAGCTTCTCTAACCAGAAGTGAGAGTAGCGTTAATATGTGAATATGAACATGAAGTGTAGTATTTTCAGGGCAGCTTGGTGGGAATAATATATACATTTAGTCAGACAAGAGCAGGCTTTATACCCCTAAGGCTCATGACCTCATCTGCCATAGAATTTTGCTAAGGTTTTTCAGTACCAGGCATGTATTCCTTCCCGTAGAGAGGGCCTTCAGTCCAAGTATGGAGTAGTTGGTTACCCCAAGAGTAGACATGCCACTATTGCACCCATTCAGTCATTGGGCCTGTCTGGCCAAACTTGAATATTCATCGTCCACTGTTTTCACTGCTGATGACTTCTGTCTCCCATACGCTGCATGCAGTGCAGCTTTTTCCAGCTTTCAGTTGGCTGGTCTACAGGGAGACGGTTTTCTGCTCCGCACCAGCTTGCTTTCTCAGTGACCTTGCCTCTCAGGCAAGAGATGTCTTCAGCAATAGGGTCTTACTATCTGTTTCTCAAGGGAAACCAAGGGCTTTGGCAAAAGCCTTTAATGTTTTGGAGGCTACCGGGACCTCCTTGGCCAACAACTCACTGGAAAGTATCCCATCCCAGGTACTGAAAATTTTCTAGTAACAGTCTACAGCTTCTAGATGTGCCATTATCCAAAAAAGTAATTTTACATAAGTCTTATTCACAATATCTTGAATTTAAATTGACCCTCCCCCTGCCCTTCTTTTATGCGTTCTCTTCCCATGGCCTCGCTTAGGCCATTCCCCTCCCTATAATCAGTTCTTCTACTTACATATGTGCAAAAAAGGAAAATTTTTAGTTATCTCCACAAGAGATGCCTGGGGACTCTTTATTCTTAATAATTCATAGCTCTTTAAAAAGATGTCACTTGTTAGAAAGGTGGGGCTTTCAGCAGCCATTGGGCCTAAGTAGGAGGGCATGCACAGGCTTCTGGTGAGGTCCCACTTCATGCAGCTGGGGGCTCTTTATCATTTGGTAGAGCAATGAAATGTGGGGCCTTCCTTGCAGCTGACACTGCTCAGTGGGATTTGGACAAGTCTCAGGAATCATAACCCTAAAATTGGTGGGTATACAGTAAAGAATGCATGGATGAGGCAGAAGCCAGGCGTGAGTTTGTTGAATCTGTGACTTGTGATGCTTTCGTCAGGGGGTACAGGAACCAAAAGTAGAGACATTACAGCACTATAGAAAGAAATGATCACTTCTGCTATGCCTTCTGCAGAATACTAGAATTGAGAAACGGCAAAATGTCCTTGTTTCTTGGGGTGTTAGTACTGTGCGCTAGCCAGTTACGCCACTGGAGCATCCAGGAGTCAGGAAAGGGAGAAACGTGACATTCCCCCCTCCGTGTGTAGCACCCTGGCCCTGCATTGCCCCAGCATTCCTGCCACTCCAGGGGATGTATACCTTGGGGGAGTTTAAGCGACAATAATTTTAGATGGGTGAGGACCCCACTTGCAGATGCACTCAGTTCCCATGAGGGTTATTTTAAGAAGGACTTGGAGGTAGATCTCCTAGAGATGGAGCCTCCATGGACCCACTGGAAAGTATTCCAATGCCCCAGGCTTCCCTCGGGGGCCCTTCTGCTCATAGCATGCCAGCCTGCTGTCCATGCCCCTCAGGTCTCTGGCCTTGGGTATGGATGAGGTCAGAGAGAGGATGTCACTATCAGACCTGAGTCACCTTTTTATTTTATTTTATTTTATTTTTGTTTATTTATTAATTTGAGAGAGAGAGAGATACAGAAATAGGCAGGTAGAGAGAGAGAGAGAATGGGCACGCCAGGGCCTCTAGCCACTGCAAACGAACTCCAGATGCATGTGCCCCCTTATGCATCTGGCTTACGTGGGTTCTGGAGAATCGAGCTTCGAACCGGGATCCTTAGGCTTCACAGGCAAGCGTTTAACCACTAAGCCATCTCTCCATCCCCTGAGTCACCTTTTTGTTGGCAGACGCTGTGTGTAAGCAGAACCTGCACCCCCTCAGCTGCCATGAAGCTCATTTCTCCCAGGGACTTTGTGGACTTGGTGCTAGTGAAGAAGTATGAAAATGGCATCATCAGTTCCAATGGTGAGTGACGGCGGGTGCTGGGCGCTGTTCTCTGCACCCCTAGATCCTCATCAGTTCCAATGGTGAGTGACGGCAGGTGCTGGGCTCTGTTCTCTGCACCCCTAGATCCTCATCAGTTCCAATGGTGAGTGACGGCAGGTGCTGGGCTCTGTTCTCTGCACCCCTAGATCCTCATCAGTTCCAACAGTGAGTGGTGCTGGGCTCTGTTCTCTGCACCCCTAGATCCTCATCAGTTCCAATGGTGAGTGGTGCTGGGTGCTGTTCTCTGCACCCCTAGATCCTCACAGTCAGCTGGGCAGCTGGACACCACCAGGAAGTTCATGCTCTGTCCTCTCCCCTTCTAAGGTATTAAGAGATTCTGTGCTGTGAGGGTCAGAGGCGAGCAGGCCACAAGCCCATGACTTTAGTAGTCCTAGATTTTTGTCAGCACCCCTTTTAACTCCTGCTGAGGCTCCGATTTTATGCTGTGGACATTCAGGTTGTAGTTGGATGTCACAAACTCTCTGTGTGTGGGAATGTGCCGAGTCCATGGGAGCATTCAGGCAGAGTGGGCGCTGGCCATTCCTTTCCTTCCCAGTAGGAAAACAACGCTGCCGTGGTTCCTGTGCATCTGCCTGATGGGCAAGATGGTGGATACGCTGTCACCTCTAGGCTGGAATGTTAAGGGGCATCTTACTGTTCTCACTCCAAGATTTGCATTCTGGAATGTTCTTTCCTCTAAAATTCTTACAGGCTTGCAGAAGCTGTGTATGGCAGAGCATGAACCTGGGTGTGTGTGCGTGTAAGGAACATAGAGGGGAGGAGGAGTCCCTTTCGGACCCCCTGGGCTCCAGGCACACAGTGGTTCAGTAGTTGTCTGGCAGTCCTGAAGGTGAGCTCACGGGCTTTCTGAATGTCTTCCAGCTACCCATGTGGAACATCCGCTGTGTCCCCCGAAGCCAGGTTTTGTGAGAGGATTTAACCATGCATGCGGGTGCTTCTGCGAACCTGTGCCAGGGTAAGGGTAAAAGGCTGGAGGACCCCGTCTCAGACCTAGCATAACATCATAGTGAACTCAGGGACCCCCCCCCCCAGAAGAATATTATGTTAAAAAAGCTGTCGCACGCCTGCACTCCGCCATGATGCATCAGCACGTGTGACACCCGGGAAATCCATGGGAAAGTTTATGGATGCGAGTATTCCTCTCTACATCCCACGAGGCACGTCAGACAAATGTACCCATCCCATTTAGCAGATGAACAAACTGAGGTACACAAAGGTTAAGATATGTGTCCATGGTCAAAGGCTAGGAGGCCAGCAGAGCAGCATCCTTAGCTCCAGGGCTCTTCCACCTTCTCTGGGCACCACTCACCAGGCTGGAGCACATGAGAAGACAGCTGCCCACAAGGAATGGGACCGAGTTTGGGCTCAAGAACAATTTAGGGACCATGTATGTGGTGAATCAGCCTCTGAAGTGAGCTGGGCATCCCTCACCCCGGATATCCATCAGCCATGGCCTGGGCTTGCCAGGAGCTCTCTAGATAATGAATGACCTGCTGGTCACTAATTTATTCTGAGAATAACCCAAGTTGACAGTGAGAGATTGCTCCTGCAGGCAGGTGTGTTCCAGGGTTTCCTGCACACAGTGGGAGTGCCAGGCTAGGCTTCCTCATCCAGTCCCAGGAAGCTGACCTTGGTACCTAGGATTTTACTAAAACCCAGACTGAACACCCCGGTGGCACACAATGCTCGCCTAGTTTGTTAAACATATTTTGGAAGGCTTTTCTTAAATATCACAAAGCTTCCTGAGTTTGGTAATAGCATATCAAGCTTTAGCCCCCCACACACACACACAGAGGTACTGGCTCATAGGCATTCACACACACAGCTGTTGTCCCTCAGTACAGAGGAACCCCACTCCTTCTGGACCCAGTACAACACCTTGGGCCTCATTCTCTGTCTCCCCCTAGAGTTTGGAGACTCATCAAGGGGTACAGAACCCCTTTTCCTTGGAGGTGAATCCCCTGCCTTAAGGGACACACATCACATTGTGTGAGCTTCAGGCTAGGTGACAGTGGTGATGGCACGGGTTCCACAGAAGAAGTGGGTGGGCTAGATAGGTTTAGTAACTTACCCAAGATCACAGAGCCAGGAGATGATAACAGCACAGTTTAAACCCAGTCGTCAGCTTCAGAATCTGTGCTTTCTACGGCTGTGTGTGCAGCTAGCATGCTCCACGTGTTCTAATGAAATCCTCAGCAAATGTGCCCAGCTCTCTCTGAGGACAGCTGGCAATGCTGCGAAACCATCTTTGAGCCCTTGCCCAGGTGGCCTACCTCTCCTGTGATTCTCCCCCACCAAGCCCAGGGCTCCCCAGGGGAAATCATGGTTGCTGACTAGGATTTCTCACCTGCTTTATGTTTTCAAGCCAAAGAGGACACAGGTGGAGCTGAGAAATGATGAGAGCTGGCCTTAGCCCAGTAGAGGAGGAACAGAGACAGGGTCCCAGCAAAAGGTAGAGAGTGGCGAGGAAGGGACAGGGTGGAATCTGGCGGGGCTGTGACTGGAGGAGCCCCACCCTCCGAGCTCACCAGTGTCAGTGAGAAGGAGAGCACAGAAGAAAAGCCACAGCTTGGAACAGCTACTTGCCCTGTGTCTCTCTGGGCCTCAGTAGCTGTCAACACCTGGCAGAAGGGGATTCTAGAGGGTCTCCAGTTCTGACCCTTTAACCCACACAATCAGGAATCTTCTCTGATGAACAGGCCCAATGCTGTTTGGACAGTGCCAATCAAATAAATTGTCACATTGTTTTTATAAAGACTGGCCCTGTTGTCCTGGCCACTGAGGCGTTTGTGACAGTGGAGACTCCTCCAAGCTCCTGTTCATTTGTGTCCCACCTTCTCTTTTATGTGTCCCTTGCAGAATCTGATTTTGGCTCTTGTTGCATCTGCAGTAAGTCATGCCTTCAGTAGGCTGGGCCCTGT
Source organism: Orientallactaga sibirica (assembly GCA_036365145.1). Classification (NCBI taxonomy): domain Eukaryota; kingdom Metazoa; phylum Chordata; class Mammalia; order Rodentia; family Dipodidae; genus Orientallactaga; species Orientallactaga sibirica. The sequence continues at coordinate 1,731,744 of JAEOAD010000031.1, read as the reverse complement.
CTCTGGGCTTCTGCCACAACAGGGCTAAAGTTTGGGTATAAGGCACCATTATACCTATAAATACGACTGAAGACTTTACAAGACTGTTGTCCATCTAGGTTGTATCTACCATTACGTCATATGTTTGAATTGAGACTGGGCCTTTTCTATAAACAGTTCTACTTATAAATAGTAATGAAAACCTTACATGTTAATATTTTATGAAGGATAGCTAGCTTTTCAAAACAAAAGAATACTGAAAAGAGCAGTGTTATTTTCCATTTGTTGCAAATCCCTTTCATGTCAGGCTAGTAATTGCTCACATGTGCTCCTGCATGTTTCCCTGTGGAGAGCCCTGGACTTGGCTGGAGAGAATCATAGGACAGGCAGGCCACGTAGGGATGGTTCAAAGATGCTCCTGAAAACTCTACCACAGCCGGTATCTGCAACCGTACTACACCAAACACTCCTGACATTAAAAAAAAAAAAAAGTGCTCCTGAGTGTGCTGTGAGCACATCACGTCTTCATGGTGGTAGAGTCTTGACTTTCCTGACCCCTGGAAAGAGCCCAGGATGCCCTGGGAATTCCTGACCTTTCTGTGTGAAAGCCCAGCTCTCAGTAGACAGACACAAGCATCCACGTCCATCCAGCCCAGAGTGAACTCACCAGTGTGTTTGCAGGAACCTTCCTTCTTGGGTTGGGCTGAGGGACTCCCCCACTGCCTGGGGCCTGCAGGAGCACAGAAAATGTTCCTTGGAGGACAATCTACCACCCTGAGTAAGCAGGTCCAGAGGGGCCCTTGGGTGCTGAGGCCAGCACGGGGCTGTTTACAATCACTGTGTCCTGGCCACTTCTGCCCGGCCAGGCTCTCTCCTCAGTTTGTGCGCTACCAGTTGCCTCCGAGTGTGCACCTAACCTAGCTCTGCTGTCCTTTCTCAGGGAGCCCAACAAGACCAGCCTGGTCACGTACTTCCAGACAGATCTCAGTGGTTACCTGCCGCAGAGTGTGGTGGACTCCTTCTTCCCACGCAGCATGGCTGGGTTTTTTGCAAACCTTCAGAAGGCAGTGAGGACATTCCATGACTGAAGTCGTCACCTATTGATTGGCAAGGAACGCCCATGACCCATTGGGTGTTGAACGTGGGAGACCATGGAGCTGCTGTGGCCCTTTGGATGCCAACAGTGGACAGCAAGCCTCCGAGTGCCGGTCAGGACAGCAAGCATGCTTTCCCTCACGTCCCCCTCGGGTTTGGCATGGGAGAAGCTGTCCATCTGCCTATGGTGCCCAGGCACCTCTGTCTGGCAGGGCAGACTTAGCTGTGGCCACCCGACAGGAACTCTGCTCAGCTCTGTGGTCCCAAGCCCTGTGTGCTGTTCTACAGAGCCACCACCATCAGTTCTGCTCACCACGCCCTGCTGCCTCTGGCATCTACAGCTCTCAGCCCCTTGCCACAGACACTCATAGGCTTTTTTTCTGATACAGTTTCTGTACATTTTTTTTATACTGCACATGATTTTCCTCCCTTACAAAGATATCATCTTGGAACATAATGTTTTAAATCACAGGCTAAGCCTTACGGAAAAACACTTTCAATCTTCCATCTGAAAATTTTCTGATCTTACCCCCTCCCCCATATTAACTTTCGTGTCCTCATGAAACCAGAGTGAATCTGTCCCAGCCAAATTGCATCCGCAGGGGTGTGAGTTCTCTTTGTGAGTGATTCTAAATGGAACTACCTGCTCCTCCATGCACACGGGACTCTGGAGAGAAGCACCTCCATTCCCCCGGGGATCTGGGTTACGGGGGTGAGGGCAGAAGTGTTTTGTCCTCCAGACCTTTCCTGTCATGCTGCCATTGGAAAGGATGGAAGAGTAGGCCACCCTTGGAGTGTCATCCAGGGTGAACTTGCATGTCTGCCCTTCCAAGATTCAGACCTTAAGTGGGTGGTCTTACCAAGACAGGGCCACCTGCGCAGTCTTGTCTAGATTGGGGCCACTTGTACGGCCCCTGTCTAGAAGGCTGGAAGACCAGCCACCCTCAAGTCCATTGGGCCCGTAGGATGCACTGTGGCTGCTCTGTTGTCACAGACATATTCTGGTACAGGTTAATGTGGTGTGCACCCTAAGTAAGAAGATAAAAAAGCCATGTCTGCTTTGGCTTACTAGAAAATCGAGAGGCCCAAGTCCTGATCTCTGTGTGAGGTGCTCCTTGAGTTTGGCACAAACAAGATGTTGTGATTAGCAAGGTGCTGCAGAGCAGAGAGCTGAGGCTGCCTGGAGAGGTCGTACTGATGGAGGATCTGGGGATCCAAAATGGGTCCCCCAAGTTTGTGAATCCCAAGATTTGGTCCTGTACTATTTTAACAAATTGATTAAAACTGAACCCAAGAAGTATATATTATGAATTATTGAGTTTATTTTGGGAGAAATTGCAATCTATGGGGCTTAAGGGAAATTATGATTTATGAAAAGACTAGAGCAGAGTCACAAGTACCTAGGAAGCAAGAAATAAGTGCTCCTGTGGAAGACAGCAGCGTCCATGAAACTCACAGAAATCATCCGACCAATAGCAGCTTTTGGGTGGGGGGAGGGGTTTATTTTGGCTAAGAGACTCTAGGGGAGGCTCTGTGATGGCAGGGGGAAATGAGGGCATGAGCAGAGGGTGGACATCACCCCCATCAACATAAAGGTGGACAACAGCAACAGAAGAGTGTGCCAGACACTGGCAAGGGGAAACTGGCCATAACACCCATAAGCCGCCCCCAACAATACTCTGCCTCCAGGAGGCGTTAGTTCCCAAATCTCCATCTGTTGGGAACCTAGCATTTAGAATGCCTAAGTTTATGGGGGACACCTGAATCAAACCACCACACCACCCACGGAAGGAAGTAAGAGGACATACATACAGTTGGAGTTTAAGGGAGAATAGCAAAGGGAAACTATCAAAACAGAGAACAAGAAATTCCAATGAGGAATGAGCAGTGAAGAGAGTGACACCCAGGGCTGCCCTGAGCTTAGAGAAGTTACACAGGTGACAGGCCCAGATTTAGAGAAGGCACCCACAGGGAAGATGTGGAATATAAGGGAGATAGGCATGTGGTAGATTCAGAGACCAGAGGAAAATCTTAAGTGTTCTTAGCGTGAGGAGTTACCCCAAGGTATAAAACTGAGGCAAGCAGAAAATTATACAGACTAAGAAACAGTATTATGCTCTCCCTCTGCCCCTAGCTAGGGAGCGGGGGAGTCAGACTCACCTGTATCCAAGCAGCACAGGAGAACCACACACCGAGAGGGGAGGAGGCCCAACACAGCCTTTGTAACACTTGAAAATGCCTTCTTGCGTCAGATTCAGGCATGCAAAGGGAAGGCTGGATTTGGCGGGCAGACCCTAGAGAATGGCTCACTTAGGTAGCATGCTGCGCCGTGTGCAGCAGCGGTACGGTAGCCATTTGTAATGAACCTTGATCCGACACGAGTTCCGTTCCTGCCAAGGAGGGTTGCCACGTGGGGTAGCATATCTTTGTTCTCCCTGGGTCTCAAGTTCAAACTGAAACGGCCTAAAAGAAGCTAGGTTTCCCCTGTTTCTCCTGCACTACTGTGGATTCTTCTTCACAGAGAACAGTCAAGCCATGATGTTTTGGAAGATGGCAGGACATACTGTTTGCAGCGGCACTGGTTTTATCTGCCATGTTTGTGTTGTTTCCAAAGAAGTTGGCTGAGGAAGGGAAGCCTCAGATAGCAGTCCTGGTGTGATGGAATACACTGAATAAACCTTTGTTTCAGGACACTTGGCAATTTCTGCCCTGCAGGCCTGCTCCACCTAAAGACGGGGATTTGGGAAATGGGGTGTCCTCTGTGGCCCTTCCTCAACTGGAGGTGGGAGGTGTTAGAACATGATGTAGCCACCGTAAGTCCCCCTGCTGCCTGTGGCTAAGTGTTCTCCCCCTTCATACTTATCTGGGGCACCCTTCAAACAGGCAGGAAGAGCAGCAGGTGGCCATTGAACTCACCTGACAAATCAAGAGTTCCACTCACTTCCATTTTGTCTCATCTCCCAAGGTGTGTCTCAGGGTGTCAGGCCCCCCTTCAGTTTATGCCTATTCTCATCTTTACCTTCCTTTCTCCTTCGCAGAGCTGGTCCAGTTCCATCCCTTGGCTGTCTGCTAAATCTTTAAAAGCAACAGGTGGCTACAGGAAGTGGTACTGTGCACGAGGGGTCAAACTCTACAGGCCAGAATGTGCCCTCTATATTATGGGGTTCTTTGCAGCCCTGGGGGGTGTCTGGCTGGGGGAGCATGGATGGTTTATTGAGTCACACTTTTTATATTTAGAGAGAGAAAGAGAGATGGAGAGAGAGAAAGAATGGGTGTACCAGTGGCCTCTCAGCCACTGTGAATAAACTTCAGACGCATGCGCCCCCTTGTGGGCAAGTGTGGCATTGCGCCCTTGCATCACTTTTACATCAGCTAAATGTGGGACCTGGAGAATCGAACGGGCGTTCTTAGGTTCTGCAGGTTGGTGCCATAACTGCTAAGCCATCTCTCCAGCCTGAGTCACACTTTTCATTGTGAGATTTAATTCTCCTTCAGTGTGAGGATTAAATCTAAAAGGTTGACAGAGATGGTATCTCAGTTCCTTCTTGTCTACTGTAGGACGGGGTTCAGAACAGGATGGAAAAGGCAACAGGACAACACAAGTAACCTGCCTGTGATTTGTCAGAACACGTGGAACAGAGAGCCAAGCTAGAGTCTTCACAAAAAGAGGAAAAGGCTTTACACGAAGAAGAAGATTCCAGCTGGGGTTTCTGATTCTACCACCAGAACCCCGCGGGTTACACTAATGAGCTCCCCCGGGGAATGGCCTGGGAAGAAATGACCTTTGGTGTTTTGTCTGTGATCCTTGCCTGACCTTCCCCTACATCCTTCCTTTATGGGAGCAGGGTCTGGGATGGAGCTGAAACCCTGGCCCCACCTTGTTAGATCACGCTGGCTACGACTAATTCAGAGTCACACTGACTTAGCTGTCTTGAGTGTAGTGACTGAGTATGCAGAGATGGCTAAGTCAGTATCACATTGCTCCAAGCACGTCCTTGGAGGGCTTGGGCTGGAGAGATGGCTGAGTGATTAAGGCATTTGCCTGCAAAGCCAGAGGACCTAGGTTCCATTCCCCAGGACCCACATAAAGCCAGATGCACAAAATGACACATGTGTCTGGAGTTCGTTTGCAGTGGCTAGAAGCCCTGGCGAGGCCATTCTCTCTCTCTCTCCCTCTCTTCCTCTATCTCTCTGTTTCAAATAAATAAATGAATATATATATATATATATATATATATATATATATATATATATATATATATGCACCTGGGCTTGCCTACATCACAGAAGGAAGAACTGCTCAGTGCCCCGCAGTACGTAGGCACAGAATCACCCACTGTAGAAGCTACTTAAGACTGTTGTTTATCACCAGACACAGTGCTTGACATGTGACGGGTACGTGATAGCAATTTTTATGTTATGCTCACGACCTTATGCCGGTTCCCTGTGGGCATGCTTGTCCACACCTTGACACTCATCTGTTTGCCTCTGTTTACTGCCTCTGTCAGCAGACACCATCCTTGCTTCAGATCCCATCTCCAAGCCAACCCAAACCATTTTTGGCAAGTGTTGTGTGTGACAGACTGTATTTCCAAAACGGGCCCTGACAATATTTCCCTTCCCTTTAAACTGAGGCAGGTTGGTGCCCTCTCTTGTTAAAGACTACAGTGAAAGCAATAACCTGAGACTTCTAAGGCAGAGCACAGAAAAGGTACAGCTTTCTCCTCCTCTGCGATGCAGACGACCGCCATAGGTGCCATGGGACAGAAGCATGGGCCACAGTGACACAAACCTAGCCATTCCTCAATACCGATACCCGGAGGCGTGAGTAGTGACCCCACCCAGGCTTAAAGTGCTCCAGCTGATGCCAAGAAAGAAGCTGTCCTCTGAACCCTGCCCACACTGCAGATTCATAAGGAAAACCAAGTTGCTGCCATGGGGTGGATCTTGCAGTTCTGTGAGATTGTGCAAAGCAGGACGTGGGCTCCATAGAACACTGTAATATGTAGAATTTATTCTGGCACAAAACATAGTCACGAAGCTCTCTATGTACAGTCTACAGTTTGCGTCACCCACCCCAGTATTGTCCCTGTCCTGATGCTTAGGACAGTCCTCTTGGAGGGTAGTGTACTAGAAGGTCCAAGTCTATCAACCATTGGAAGTACACATTGGGAGCTTTCCCCAGCCCGGGTGAGGTGGGCAGCAGAGACCCTGAGAATCAGCAGCTATGGGAACTCCATGCTGTTGCTTGGTCTTTAGGGTTGGCACCCTGCCTAGGAATCTCCAGTAGCTGTTGTCTTCTTGGGTTGGAGGCCTTTCCTTCTGATGATAAGAGAGACAGGTCCATCCGGTAATGCTTTGATGACGTTCCATGCTTCAAACCGCGTGAGGCCTTGCACAGCAGTGCCAGCCAGCTGCAAGATTTCATCACCTGGCTGGACTGCCTCGCTCTGTCCCGCCCCTGAAAAGAAGAGGAAGAAAGCAATGGTCGTGGGCTTCACAGGTGACAGGGGAACTCTCTAAGGAGCCAGGACTTCTCGGAAAAGACCAGCACACCCATCACTGGAGCAGTTCTAAGGTGAAGTATCTCACATGATGGGGGCTTGGAGCTTCAACATCAGGATCAGCTCTCTGTGACCTTGGAAAGCTCTAGCCCCATGCTGGTCTAAGCCAGAGGCTGGTTAAACAGTTCCTAGAGGACTCTGAGGAAATGGGTCGTTCCCAAGCCCCTTTATCCCACCCTGTTCACGATGATTCTCTGTGATGTCAGCAGTACTGAGCATGTTGGGAATGAGCTGCTGAGATGCTCATGAAGCAGTCTTCATAGAGGTTTTGTCTCGGAACAGCCTGGAGGATACTTCTCTGAGCACTTGAAAGGACATAATCCTGTAAGGCTCCCACTCTCTCAAAGCTGCATGAGGAAACCATGCCTTCAAGAACAACCTAGCCAGTGCTCACACAGGGTAGATGATGGAGAACAAACGGGGGAGAATCAGAATACATCAGTATGTCAAGAACAGAGAACAGATTGTCTACCAGGAGGTGGGTCCCCTCCGCCTCATCTGCCTGAACCCAGAAGTCATTACAGGGGAAGAAGTGACTGAACAGTGCTTTCGTGGCTAGCCTGAAAACCAGTTCCAGGGGAGATGGCAACAGACACTGGTCACTCAAACCTCATCAAAACAGAAATCCAGTGATGAGGTTTGAGCCTCTGTGTCTCTGGATATCTGGCTTAGTAGGAGTTTGATGTTCTCTGTGTTTATGTCCTTCAGCCTTTTTCTGGTGTCGTTATGAGGGTCCCTTTGGAAGAGGGAGGACAGGGAGGAGGATAAGGGAGTCACCATTATGAATGTAAAATTAGAATAATATAAATAAAAAAATGATAACAAAAAAACCCCCAGAAATCCAGAGGTTACAGAGAAAGCAGCACTAAATCAAATCCCTATTTCACCCACCGAGGCTCGGGGGACACTTCAGAAGAGTGGGGTAGGTGGGAATGGCCCAAGGCACCATGCCTCCCCTGCAGACACTGAGGCCTTCGTGGTCCTCACAACGAAATACCATTAACCCCACCAAAGAAGACCCACAGCAGAACTGGGGTACAGTGAGAGGGCCTAAGAGTGCAATCTTTTAAAATAAAAAAAATCAGTAATAGTAATAATAATAATAATAATAACTCGCCAGCATGGTGGTGCACACATACCTTTATTCTCAGCACTCAGGAGGCAGAGGCAGGATCACTGTGAATTCAAGGCCAGCCTGGAACTACAGAGTGAGTTCCAGGTCAGCCTGGGCTAGAGTGAAACACTGCCTAGAAAAAAAAAAAAATCTCTGTTTTTATTGAGGAAAAATCTCTCACCCTTTTTTTTTTTAAATTTTGTTTTGTTTTGTTTTGTTTTTCAAGGTAGGGTCTCTCTCTATCCCAGGCTGACCTGGAATTCACTATGTAGTCTCATGTTGGCTTTGAACTCATGATGATCCTCCTACCTCAGCCTCCCAAGTGCTGGGATTAAAGGCGTGCACCACCACGCCCCGCCTCTCACCCATTTTATACCATGATCTTCTCCAATGCTGAATGAGCCTGAAATAGTAATGACAATATGGCACAGTGCCTCAGGCAGGTTCTGCAGCAAGCATTGTGCTAGCAGTGTTCTGCACTTGCAACAGCAGCACTCTGGGTCATGCATGCACCATGACTGTTCAGTTTTCGTGTGTGTAAAAATCAGAGAGCTAGAATATCACTCAGAGACCAAGAGGTGCTCAGTGGTAGGCCTGGGTTTGAGCCTAGACTTTCCAGCCACAGCATCCACATCCTGCGGTACCACACTGCCTAGACCTGGAGGCTCATCCCCATGTGAGCAGATGGATCCAGGATGAAGGAACTTGCCTACATTCATGCCACTGCCCATGGCAGACCTAACATTGGAATACAAGTCTTTCAGCTTTGGATCCCATGTTCATTCTAAATCAACCCTCCAGAGCTAAAACATCTTTCTCAGAATTAACAGTTGTGGTAGTTTGAATAGATGGCCCCCAATATATTCAGTGTTTGATTAGTTTGTAGTTTGCATCTGAAGCCACCTGGCTGGAGGCAGTGTCACTAGGCGGATCTTAAGGTGTGGTGGTGGGTTTGAGATTTCAGTCTAAAGATATGCAAAGTGTGCCTAGCTGGAGTTCGTGAGGAGTGCTGTGTTGTGTGGCTTTTGGCTTTCTTGCTCCCTTGCCTGGTCCTGTAAGAGCAGGCTGGCTTCTTCTGCCATTATGGAACTTTCCCTGGATCTATAAGCGTCAATAAATATCCCTTCCTCCATAACTGCCTGGTCTGGAAGTTCATCTCAGCAAACCTAAAGCTGTCTGCTTCAAAAGTTAACTTGGATATGTGTGGGGCAGGGACAAGGGGCTTGTACTTCCTCGGTCTACACACTGGGTTTCCACAGCTGTTGCACAGCTTCCTCTCACAGCCAGCTGGTTACAAGGGACTATGAAGATAGAGGACAGAGCTGGGAGGCCCTTTGGGTGTCAGTCCTAAGACTCCCCCACCCAGACATACTCCCATCCTCTTTGCCTCTTTTACTGAATAAGGAGCCTCTGGCTGGAAAGCAATAGTCACCTAGCAAGTTAGAGGCAGAGCTGAGGCTAGACCCCAGAGCTTGACTCTTGCCTAGTTCTCCTAAGTCTCCAAGCTTCCATCCCTAGCCCAGGTGCTTCCGATTGAGAAACAGGAAGGAATAGGGTGGATTCTTGAAATGGCTACAGGCCATTCATGATTTTTCACACACACACACACACACACACACACACACACACACACACACACACTCCCCTTAATCCACGACAAAGAAGGCATTAAAATGGAAAATAAAAGAAGGAGTTGATGAGTCTTGGACTAAGGTAAAACCAGCCAGGCTGAGTCAAGCGAGTGCACTGCCACCCTCCAATTTCTCTGATTGTATTTTAAATTTCAATATTTTCTTCATTATGGATTTTTGTGGAGATGAGGCAAAGTCTCTAGCCCATGCGGTCCATAAGCTCACTAAGTCGCAAAGGAGCACTTGAACCCCTGATCCTCTTTGTCTCCACCTCCTGAAGGCTGAGGGTAAGCTGTACCACCACATCCAGTTCATCAGGGATTGTTAAGGCTCCTTTTTGATTTTAAAATATATTTCATTGAAACAGCATTGGTCTGATCCAGTGCATCTCCTCGCACCCCTTTAACTCATGTCTCAGGCCAGTGCCTCACTTCCCTTACCCTAATCTTGGCCCTGCCAAGCTGAACAAAGCCCTGGGCTCAGTCACATATGAGAATTTAGTAAAAAGGGGGACTAAGGGCACATCTGAGTAAGGGAGACAAGGTTGAAAAAGCAGAACTGAGTCCTCTCAAGGGGGGCATAGGGTTGTGGGAAACCAGTATGACCCAGAAGATTTTCAGAAGCTGTAGGGGTTCCTCAACAAGCGTTCACAATTGGAGAGAATACAGACATCCAGGTGCATACCCCACCTTTGAATATCCTGTTGATGGTGAGTGGCTTGTCTCCATGCAAAGAGCCCTTCCCTCCCTCCAGGCTGAAGCCCAGGCCTGCAGAAGTCTTCTCCAGGGTCACTGTGCAGATAATGGCATGGGCTGTGAGGGAAATACAAGGGCTTGGTTAGTGACCACGCCTCGCTCAGGCCCCTGCCCTGGCTGATGCTGCCTGCTTAACCACGTACACACGGAAACACAACCTCACACCCCCACAGTATACCTGGAGAGGTGTCGGGGCCACACATCACTGAGCACCACCACCGATTTTGGATCCAAATGTGCAAAGGTAGTGTGGCCGGGCATGGTGGCGCACACACGCCCTTAGTCCCAGCATTGGGGAGGCAGAGGTAGGAGGATCACTGTGAGTTCAAGGCCACCCTGAGACTACATAGTGAATTCCAGGTCTGCCTGGGCTAGAGTGAGACCCTACCTCGAAAAAAAAAAAAAAAAAAAAAAAAAAACAGAACTTACTGGATTCTAAAGAAGCGTCACTGGCTGTCGAAGCTGATGCTGCAGAATCGGTGGAGGAATCCAGGTCATGTGTGGCCTCCAGAGTGGACCTGGTGACAATCACAGCTTGCCTCGGGTCCCGAGCTTGGCGGAGGATGGCCAGGGCATCGTTGTGGGTGGCCCCTTTGAGTGACTTGCCGTTGATGGAAAGAACTTCGTTGCCCTTTCTGAATTGTGCCTTCCTGAGAGGCCAGCCCATTTGGAAACACTCTGTGAACCTGAGCAAGACATGGGGTCAGGATCTGTCAAACCAAAACAGGATTGCAACTGTGCTGCAGGAGGACCCTGAACCAGGCTGTTCAACCAACCTGAGGAGTTTAGGCCCAAGACAACCGAGACTGCGCCCCAGCTCAGAGCTGCTAGCCCTGGGCCTGCGTTCCTTCCTGCTCTACCCAGAGCAGGGAACAGCAATGATGGTCAGGGGAGCCCTTGACTTACTGCTACAAATCCTTATCCACAGGGACGGGACGGCTTCTGCCTTACCTTCCCTAGATGACATTTCCAAAAGTGATTTCCTAGAAGCACTAATTCCGTGGCATATTAATAGATGATTCAGAAGAACAGATTTCTAAAATCAAAGAAACTTGCGGAATACTGGATTTAAACAAAAGCTTTGGAGGATTAGGGAAATGGCCTAGTGGGAAAAGTGCTAGCTGTGCAAGCAGAAGGACCCCAGTTCAGATCCCCAGCAACCATGTAAAACGCTCAGCATTGTGGTGCAAGCCTGTAATCCTAGCACTGGGGAGGCAGGGACAGAGAATCCCTGGAGCTCACTGGCTAGCTAGTCTAACTGAATCAGTGAGCTTCAGCTTCAGTAAAAGTCCCTGTGTGGGACCGCAGAGATGGCTTAGCAGTTAAGGTGCTTGCCTGCAAAGCCTAAGGGCCCAGGTTCAATTCCGTAGGACTCACATAAGCCAGATGCACATGGGAGCACATACATCTAGAGTTCCTATGCAATGGCTAGGGGCCCTGTCATGCCCATTCTCTCTGTATCTGCTTGCCTCTCTCAAATAAATAAATAAAAGTATTTTTACAAAACGACCCTGTGTCAAGGAATAACAGTGGAAAGCAATCAAGAAAGACTCCTAACACCTACCTCTGGCCTCCACACACATGCACACATGCGGATGCACACATCTGAACATGTCTACACATCCACATGCATAAAAATGGTCTACTTGATTAAAGGCATTAGAAACTCTTTAAGCCAACATGTATCCTAGATCTCTGAGTAGGCAATGTGACAATATTGTGATGTCTGAAAAGTGTTTCAGCAAAGCCTTTCCAGCTTCTTCCTCAGGAAGCATTTGCGGTACACTAGCCTAGGCTGCCAAAGCATTTAAAAAAACAGTTATTTACTTGGGAGAGAGATAAAGGGGGAGAGATAGAGACAACCCACAGGCCATTGCCAGAAACTTCTCTGTGCTCTTCTACTTCTATGATGGGAGCAAGGCTCTATGTTTCTCTAACTTATTTTAGTATTAGAAAAATTCTGACTTCTGCTTATTTTTGTGGTACTGGAACCTAAGGCCTTGCATATGCTAGGCATGTCCTCTACCACTGAGCTACATATCCCCAGCCCTTCAAAAAAGTTAGTATGAGGCAGAGTCTCAATAAGTTTACCAGGCTGACCTTGAACATGTGATTCTCCTACCTCAGCCTCTGGAGTTGCTGGGTACAGACATGCACCTCAGGCCCAGTGGAAAAAATTCTGTTATGTGACCAGACATGATTAGAATCTCTGGGTCCTAAGACACAAGCAGGAAGCTGAGCTTCCACTGGGAACCTCAAGTCCCCCCTCTACAAACACAAGGTGTGGGACATTAATGGAGGCCACAGGTCACTGAGGGCCAGGCATGGAGTGTGGTCAGGGTCAGGGCTCTTTCAGTTCCCCTTTCAGGGATCTGGAGAGGAATAGGAAGGGGACATTGGGGCAGAGGCTCAGCCCTGTGTGTGGCTGCAGAGTCTGGGTGTGGTGGCTCAAATGCAATGAAGAGAAACTGCTGCCCAAGGACAGAGAAGGCTCATAACACTCTGCCCACAGTTTGTGTATCCTGTTCCTCAAACAGGAAGTGAACACAGACAGACTCTTGAACCTTTTTGTAACTCTGCTACAAGGCTTAGAAAACAGACACCGGTAGTTAGTCATTTTATGGGCTCTTTTGAGGCAGAGAGTTCATAAAGAACTCAAGGGTGCTCATTCAGGCCTGACTCAGGCCTCAGGTGACCAACAGCAGTGTGCCAAGTCACCCTCGCCAGGACTTGTGGTTAAGTTCAATGCTAGCTGATAGTGTGAGCGGGACGATTTGTTGTCATCTGGCCAAAAACGTTTGAAAGAGCCCAGCACTGCCCACTCTGGAGACAGATCAGCTGCGGGTGGCGGCATTGTGCTAGCTTTAGCAGCATAGAGCTGATATGCCACGCACAGCTTGGGCTATGAATGTCTGGGTAGGGGACTGGTGACTGAAAGCCATGGGCAGAGGCCAGTGGCCAGCACTGATGGTTTGTCTAGGCCAGAATGATGGGACTCACGGGGAAATATGCCCAAGATACAGTTCTGCTGCCTTTCCCATACTACCTCAGGCTCCAATAGGTCCCAGATGAATGGGTGCTGGACCACGAGCTCGGCAGCCCCTGGCTGCCCTGCGGTGCAGTCTGTGAGCAGCTGCGGTAACTGCTTCTTCCTCTCCTCTGCATCCCATGATTCCTCAGACCACCAGGGCAGCTTCTCAACTGCCCAAGTGATCGTCCTCACTGTCCAGGTGACAAGAGCAGAGCGGCTCTCCTTTATAGGACTCTGCCTTCCCAGAGTTCCTTTCTACCCAGGTGAGCTAAGCTACCTATGGTTCTGTGGGCAGGTCTTCCTTCTGTCCTGTTCTCTAGCCTTCTAAAACTTCCCTGTGGCCATAAATCATTCCTGTATAAGTCCTAGTGAGCATCAGTCCTGTAACTCCAAAGGAAGAGACATGACATGGAACAAAAGTTGGTCTTGATTTTTAAAGTGTTTTCCAAGCATTATCAAAAATACAGTTATTAGGGTTTCATCTTTGCCAAATTCTGACACATGCGCACACACACACATTTCTTGGGTTTGTTTTTGGTGCACTGACATTGGTTGCATAAAAGAAGGCTAATGCTAATGGTTAACTCTGGGTCTGATAGGAGACTATCCTGTGCTTCTTTGAGGGTACAGTCCTGAAGACGTCCTTTAAAATCCTGTCCTGACCCTCTATCCAGCAGCCTGGTATCACACATTCCTTTGTTCCCCCGCACAAGGGTCCTTCCTGGCAAGTTTGCCTCCCACCTCTTACACATCCACTCTGGCTCCAACATGCCCCATCACTGGATCTCTTACCGTGATCATCTTGTTTTCAAGATCCGCTCCTCCTGCCAAGCTGAACCCAAGGCCAGCACCTTCCTCCTTATGCAAGACAGTTACGTGAATGCTGTCTAATTGCTGCGGGTGAAAATGCATACAAACATTTTACTGCGGCAGTGTGAATGTTTAACCAATGTTTCAACACCATACTGATTTGTTTTATTAAACACCAGTCGGGCCAGTTCCACCACCTCCTCAGCCCTCAGTTTCTGTTTCATCATACTGAGAAGACTGTCCTGTCAGGAGTTAAAGGAAGTACTCCCACAAGACCTGCACTGTTCTGAGTCTATAAACATTTTGACATAGAGGACAGAGAGAGACAATAAAACAGAGGGAGGACTACCTTGAAGAGGAGGGTCCTCAGTGGAATGGGGTAGGAGAGAGGGAGCAAAAGAGAATAATATGATGGGAACATGCCAAATTGCAGTATGCTCATTTGTTAAAGTTCCTAAGAAAAACTGAAAAGAAGGAGGAGGAGAAATCATTTATGTACAGCAGCAAGCCCAGCTCGTTTCCTCTCTTACCACCCATCACACCCACGCTCACATAGACTGGCCTGTGTGCTACAAAGTCAGCTAGAACCTGCCACAGGCTGGATGACACAGCTCTACTGTATCACTGCAGGATGTCAGGCTGTAGGATTTGCATCCAGGGCCCAGGAACCAATGCCGTTTCACAGGGACGGGCTGCTCCCTCTTGTTTCTCCTTCATGGGGCACAGCCACAGAAGCAGCAGCAAGGGGCCCAGCTGCCCCTCTGCTCTAGCACGTGTGTATACATACATGTGTGCGTGCACACCAATATGCACAGCACCTCCCAGCCAGGAGCCAGGACAATCTCCTTGCACTTTCCAAAGGCAGAGAGTCCAATTCTATTCTAAAAGCTAGGGCTGGAGAGACGGCTTAGTGGTTAAGACACTTGCCTGCAAAACCTAAGGACCCCTGTTCAACTCTCCAGATCCCATGTGAGCCAAACACACAAAAGTGAGGCAAGCGTAAGGTCACATATGCCCACTAGGGGGTGCAAGTATCTGGAGTTCAACTACAGTGGCTGAGGCCCTGGCATGCCATCTCTCTCTCTCTCTCTAAAATTAAAATAAAAAGAAAAAAGAACTTTTAAAAACTAGGGTTTAGGACTATAATATCTACAGGAGCTAGGTAGATTGCTAAAGTGGATAAGATGGGCAGACATGAGTGATAGATATGCAGAGGGCCAAACATACTTGTTCACAAGGATCGGATGCCAGAGGAAGGCAGACTCAGTGCTACCCAATCATTGTCTTTAAAGAAAAGGTCAGAAATCCACGTTTTGATGTAGAAAATTTTCATATCTAAAATCTGATCACTCTCAAAAAACAATCATCTTTCAGATGAAGTAAAATCTCTCACAGCTCCACTGACTCATGGGCCACCATTTTGTACATGAGTGCTAAGAAACATGTTAAAGAATTCACTTGCTCAGCTGCCACCAGAGCCCCTGACTCGCAGCTGGCCCTGTGATCCTTTCATGGGAAGTCCCCAGCATCAAAATATGTGGCCCAGGGCTGGAGAGATGGCTTAGTGGTTAACGCATCTGCCTCCTAAGCCTTAGAACGCTGGTTCCAATCTCCAGGTTCCACGTTTAGCCAGATGCAAAGTGACGCAATGCCGCACCTGACCACAAGGGGGCGCACACATCTAGATTTCGTTCACAGCAGCTGAGAGACTGCTGGCGCGCCCATCTCTATCTGTCTTCCTCTCCCTCTCTCTCTGTCTGTCTCTGTCTCTCTCCAAAAAAAAAAAAAAAAAAAAATGTGGCCCAGACGTTGGCTCATACCTCTGAGGTTATTTGAGTTATCTGCCCATAACACCCTAGATGGGACAACTCCATATTTACAAGATTTTGCCTCTATTATTTCATTTCAGCTGAATAAAGCCCTGGAAACTGATGAACTGTCCCAGCTACAGATGATGAATGAAAGGCACACAGGAGGAACCAGGGCCAGGAAGATAATGGGTTCATCAGTCTTGACTACACCCTTGACCTTGGAAGGGCAGCTGTGAGGCCTCCTATTAAAAAAGAAAAGTTCCTCTCCATCCAGCCTGCATTATTCCATTGCAGGGATCCTGCGTGGACCTTGGGAGCCCTGAGGGAGGGAGGCCCAGGAGTCTACACTCTTGACTGCTGACTCCAGCTCTGCCCAGACACTTCCTCTTTGTGCACCTTTGACTGTAACAGAGACCACCTGGGAAGTGGGACTTTCAGAATGATGGGGGCTGGAGCACGGAAGCCTTTGTGAGCTCGCCCCTAGCTGTGCAGCACAGGTGATGAAGGCCAAGGCTCTTCCCTCCACACTGCTTACAGTGGTCAGCATGCATCTCTCTGGACACTCATGCCATGTCAGAAGCTGTGGGCTCAAAACTGAGCTTTGACCTTGAAACAGAGCAGCTAGGCTCTGTGACCTTGAATCTCACCATTCTTTCATAAAATAGCAAAAAGATGCACAAAGTCCTCATCTCTGAAGTGTTTCGTATGTTGCAAAGCTTCCTTCCAGGAGAAAGTCTTATAGTGGCTAGGTGACAGTGTCCCTTTGCTATGGACAGGTCAGAATGACACGGTTTTCCTCCACTATAAGGCCAACAGGCTTCTTGAGTCCTTCCCCTCTGGCCCCATCAAGGTGGCCACACAGCCCACAGGAAGCCCGTGTCACTGGCGATGTGCACACAGGAAGCTTACCTTCAACGTCGCTTCATCCAGAACTCGCACTTCCTCAATGAGCTTTTCCAGTTCTTCTGAGCTCAGCAGGGAGATAACTGACTGGCCAGGTTGAGAGGAACAGCGGTCCCCATCCTCGGCTTCTCGGGGCTCACCGAGGCCTTCTGAATATTCTCTCAGCTCTGAAAGGCTTTTCCAGGCAGAAACAGTGAAGTGTGACAAACAGGGCTCCTGAAGGTGGGCGTGTGTCCTGTCTGTCTACTCTAGTCCATGTGGTGCTGCACACTTACATCATTCCAGTCCTGGATAGGACTCATGCATTTTCCATAAGAACAATAAACAAACTGGAGCAGAGTCATTCAAGAGGAAAGACTGAGCCCCAACCCTGCAGGAGAAGCTCATAAGGGACCCCTCTACTAGGCCGAGCCCCAACCCTGCAGGAGAAGCCCCTAAGGGACCCCTCTACTAGGCCACAGGTCCGTGAATCAGGTCTTGTTCACCTCTTAATTTCAGCTAAAGAGGAAACCAGGGTGAGTGTGGACAGAAGCTGTCCATGGTCAGTGCCCGAGCTGGGGAAAGGACCAGGTAGTCTACTTCCTTGCTGGGGTGCTGGGCCCGCGTGCAGAGCACAATGGATACCTGTTGGGGAGCCACGTGAACTCCCAAGGAACCACCTCTCAACCTCCTTTTCCCTAAGTGAAGAGCAAACCTTGCGTATATGGGTCAGCCTTGCACATCCCCATGGGCTGGCCCCGTGCCCTGCTTCCCATCTCTCCCAAGGCCAGAGGCTGTGTGAACTCCTCGTTAACACTGGAAGGCAGAGGTGTATTGCACATGTGCCCTTGTGCAAACGGACACAAGGAGATGGAAAGATCTTTTCACTGATTTATCTGAGAAATGTTGAAGTGATATATTGGATTCTAACAGAGAAAAATAAGAAAGAGGAACGTGGAACTAGTCAAGAAAAGCAGTGCGTGCAGACACTCACTTGAGAGAGAACCCTGTGTCACTGGCAGCCGCTTCAGCAGGGCCCTCTGCAGCTGAGTCATCGCTGGAAGGTGGCTTTGGAGATGCCCTCCCTTTGGAGACGCACGTGATCTGGCCACAGGAGACTGAAGATGGAAGGCACAGCAGGGATTTCATGACAGCTGACGATACCTGGCTGCTGATGGAGTAGAGCTTACTGGACTTTTCATCCAGCAGCTTCGTCTCACAAGACTGGGTCCTGGTCAGGGGGAAGCTCCGTGCCCGCTGGCTTGGCATCTTGAGGGCTGGGCCTGGACTGTCCTCGGTCTGTGTGGTCAGCAGCCTCAGGAGAGGGTCCAGTTCTGAAGAGAGGGCTTTCTGGCCTGGGGGAGGGGACTCAGACACACCTGGGTCACTGGCCTCTGACGTGGCCGGGACACCTGTCGAGAGCTGCTCTCTAGTTCCTTGCCTGTGCTTAGCAGAGACTGCTGCCTCTCGCCCCAGGAGGCCAGAAAACCGTCCTCCCTCTTGCTTCACTGGAGGTTTGGGGGCTTCCCCAGAGCTGGGCTGTAGGCTCAGTCTCTGGGCTCCTCTCTCAGGCAGTTGTGAGGATCCCAGGTTTTCAAAGGAGCTGATTCTCTGCTTGATGGAGGAGGAGGAGGCCCGTGAGTGTGGCTCTAAGGCTTCCCTGGAAGTGGGTGTTGACTGGCTGGCTGGGGCTGCTTCAGGCAATCTTCTTGAGTCTGGGACACGATTCCTCAAACCTTTCAAGCTTTGACGAAACCAGGCTGGCTTGGGGGCTACTGGGGGCCCCTTCTTCCCAGTGCTGCTGTCTGATGACTTGCAAACTTTGGGAACACCATTGGCCGCATCCAGCTTTGAAGGGACCACCTCTGCGTGGCCCTGTGTCCTGTCTTCTTCACCCAGGCTGATGTTAGGCTGCAGTGGCATGTGGCCATGGTTCTCACTCATGATGGGGCTAAATAAGTTTTTGATGCAGTCTGAAATTCTAACCCAAGGGTCTTCAGCTGTGGTATCAAAGCTATAGTCCATCCGCGCCTGCCTCTTCAGCAGTGGGTGCTTTATTGGGGATGCTTGGGTCCCTGGGGAACAGAAACATAGCCAGACATGTGCATTATGTCTTGCTAGGATAGTTCTTCCTACATTCTAGCTGCGAAGCTCAAGGGCTCTGGAGCAAAAGTGGTGGACCCTGAGTTGAACCAGCTCCAGATACTTTACTTGACTGAGGTGCCAACAGGTAGAATTGGAGAGCAGGAGGGGGCGTTCTCTTCCTGGCATCCTAACATCTTCTCACTGGAAATATTATCGGGAAATATCTGCTCCAGTATCTGGCATGTTACAAGTGAGGAATCTAGCATTCAAGAAGGGTGAGGGGGGCCTAGAGAGATGGCTTGGCAGTTAAATGCTTGCCTGTGAAGCCTAAAGACCCCAGTTCAAGGTTTGATTCTCCAGGACCCACGTAAGCCAGATGCACAAGGGGGCACATGCACTTGGAGTTCGTTTGCAGTGGCTGGAGGTCCTGGCACACCCATTCTCTCTCTCTCTACCTGCCTATTTCTGTATCTCTCTCTCTCTCTTTCTCTCTCTCTCTATTTCTGTATCTCTCTCTCTCTCTCTCTCTCTCTCAGATAAATAAATAAAAATAAATAGAATATTTAAAAAAGAAGGGTAAGGGGGTCACTGATTGCAGAGCTGAACAAGACCCCACATTTCCTCAATGCCCCACTCCCGTTCCCTTTTCACTGTCCAAAGTAATCACCCAGATAACTCAAGAGATGCAAAAGCCAAAGCAATTCTCTTGTGTCTTAAGCTTTACTGCTACTAGTCACATGTTGGTCACCATATTTGTTTTGGATGCTTCATGTCATGTGAAAGCGAGGTGAATGAGCATGTGTACAGGATGGGGTGCATTCAGCCTGTAATGTTCCACTATGCCATGTCCGGGGGCAGCTCGGGAGAGAAGCAAGCATTGAATTTTCATCTATTTTCATAAATGGAGGAGACTGTCCTCAATCCCTTCCCTAGGGACGGGGCAGCTGGGCCCTGAACCCTGGCAGCTAAGAGGCCAAGTCACTCTGTAGCTCTCTATGTTCCCCATATCTCACCTTTTGAAACTAAGCTGCTTGGATTACATGATTTCTTTTTTGGTTGGGGTGCTCCATATAAGAACGTACCCACATTTAAGGAGGACTCATCTCTCCTTTCCCTAATCTCACTGCCCAGCCTCAAGGAAAGCACTGAACTCTGAAGTCAAAGAGAAGCTGTGCATGATCCGGGGTGGGGGACTAGTGATTCCCTGACCTCAGCAGGTGGGCCTGGCCCTTTCCATGCATTCGTGAAATTCTAAAGTCAGCTACAAGGAGCTGCTATGCTAAGAATTTAGAGCCAACAGTTTTATAGGCAAGTCCTTCTTTAGCAAGGGGAAGGACCATCCTACTCCCTGGTCACATCCTCTTTTAGGATGACTAAGGGAAGGGAAAGTGGAGGTGTGGAGCCTCCATTGGCACTGGCCCTGAGATGAATGGGCTCCATCTTTCCATTCAGAATGTCACTTAACTCTGCAGGGGCCTATAGTGTTCTTAGGCATATGGTTTGGAGCACACACGTTTATTTCTCTGTCATAACTGGTGGCTTCTGAAAGCAGGAATAGTCTGTTTCATCTCTTCTTTCCTCTCCCCACCCACCCCCAACCGGCATGAAACACTGCCTTACAAATCCACCACTCAGTGTGTGCTAGCCGCACTGAGTCACGCACTGGAGTTCTATGGGATCTTGCCTGCCTTGCTGACCAGTAAAGGAGGCCTACCAGAGCAAGGCAAGTTGCTCAAGATCACAGTTGATGATGGTTAAGTTAATGCTGGTTAAATTAACGATGGTTTACTGGCTCCATATTCTCCCCTCTTTCTAGCAGCCACGAGGTACTCAAGCCACATCTTTGGACTGGCAGGTGTAGCACACAGACCTTTGCCACCTACTGACTCGGACCCTACTCTGACTTTCTCCACACTGCATCCTCAGATCTGGGAGTGGAGGACTACAGTGTCCTACACGCTGACACCCTAGAGGCAGCTGCACAGGGTGGGTGGATTGAATGTATCTTTAGATCTCTTTCCATCTGGACAGTCAGGACTGGCCTGCATTACCACCGCCACCTCCACTGCAGCCTGGCTGTTCTAACCAGGAAGTCCCACGCTGAGCAGCACCTCGGCTGTCCTTCCTTCCACCTCAGTGCCTGGGACTCCTGACCATCCATCAGCCCATGTCACCGGCTGTATCAGTGGAAGACACTGACCCCAGACCAATGTCCAGGCCTACCTGACCCTCGAACCTGTCTCTAAGCTCCCGACCATGGCTCACCTGGACTGGCGCTCCTCCTTGGATCGCCCTCAGCAGGGGACACAGTCTGTCTGCTAACTGCCGGTCCTGGGCAACAGGCAGTGGTGCAGGGGATTTTCCCTGCTGTGTCTTCCTGTGGCAGCAGGGTTGGCAGCAGCTCTCTGGCTTCCTGTGGTGTAAACAGGAAGTGAGACTGTGTCAAAATTGTAGACTGCAGCTGTGGGAAGGTAAGGCACACTGTTTGACCAGGACTTGAGCCTGAATACTGAGCCACTTCTGTGGCAAAGCCACCGGACCTTTCGCTGGGCTGTTGTGGCACAGTTAGTCCAAGGCATCCTTGGCTTCCAACGAGCTGGTGCGCCAAATATATAGGCTTAAACTGCAGACATGGGAAGTTCTAGGCTCTCTGTGATGAGGCAAGAGGGTAGGCTATGGAAGGTGCTGGCATTACTTGGTTCATAACAGCATGCTGGCCAACTAACCTACCTCAGGAAGGTACAGAGGGGACAAACAAACTGCCTTGTAGTGGTCTCTAAGTTAAAAGCCTTAGACCACTCAGGAAGATCATGTTCACTGCTTTCTCCATGGTGTTTTTTTTTTCTCCTGTTGTTGTTGTTTCATTTTGTTTTTTGAGATAGGGTCTCATGTAGCACAGGCTGGTCTTGAGCTTCTATGAAGATGACCTTGAACTCCTGCTTCTACCTCCAGAGTGTTGAGATTACAGGTGTGTTACCACCACGCCTGGTTTATGAGGTGCTGGGGATCAAGCCCAGGGCTTTTCCACCTAGGCAATTCCCATCCCCAAGGTCTTTGTTAAACTTAGTGAGCATGTCACAAAGATGACCAATACTCAGCAAGTGTGTCCTACAGCACTTCAGTGACACTACCAGTTGATTGCAGAATCGTTTCCCTGTGAAGAAGGAAGTAGTCCCAGAATCCTTCCTAAGACAGCCCAGGGAGGAGATGGACCAGGCACCAAAAATCTATGTGATACTTGAGTAGAATTACCACACCACATGAGTGTCACGAGGGGCCAAAAGCAGCAGAGGGCACATGGTCTGCCTCAGAAGGGGGGGGGAGGAGGCTTTGCAAGAGAAGAGATTTGCTTCTGGTTCTAGAAAGCAAAGTAAGAATTTTCCAGGCAATCAGGTGTGATACCCTCCAGGAGAAAAGAACACAAAGTCAGACCCTAGCAAAATGATGCCTCTAATGGTTGACTGTGTATGAGACAGATATTTTGCTTTGCTGGAGGAGCCCCTGTTTCCTATTCATTTCCTATTCCATCCAGAACTAAGTTATGATGGGCCAAGTGACAAGGCTGCTGGCTTCTTTCTAGATGAAGGAAAAGAAGCAGCCACACATGCATCATTAGGACAAAAAAGAAATGCCAGATACCCCGGCTCTCAGATTTAAATCCATGAGGACAGCAGGCATTCTTCCCAAAGAAAAGGTCAGTCAAGGCTAGAACAGTGTTCACAAGACATTGCTTCATCCTCAGGGCCCTGTTAGAGGACTGTAATTTAAGAGAGTACTTTTGCAATATTGAGAGCTCAATCCATCCAAAGAGACCTTTTGGCTTCTTGAACTAGTCCTTTGAGACAATGAGGTTTGGCTGGGCCAGTAGATGCTTAAAATATTAACCCAGAGCTCTCTAAATTTCATTTCACCCGGTGAGAGCTCTGGAAGGTGACACTTATAGTCATGAACTGCTGGGCACATTTGCAGACAGCCGCCTCTGATACCAACCATAGTCATCTTGGAAAAGACACAGTGTGTTTTACTGTTTAATCTATGTATCTGACATTATATTCTCTTCGTGAGAGGTCTTTAAAATTAGTGCCTGAAATTACTTTGATCTTATACAATTTTCTTCTCAGAGAAATGTTTCCTGGCCCAACACTGGATGATGGAAGGAGAGAGCCAAGAAGGCAAAGAGTGAATGACCGAGATTTAGCAGAGGAGTGAGAAAGGGGCTTTCTTTAATGCAAACAATGTTTGGAGATGGTTTGTAAAAGGGGATAGAATTGGTGTTTTGTTGAGGAGAAGACCTGAAAAGTCATTTTGGTTGAAGAAGTAAGGTCTTTTTCAGTTAAAGGGAAAGACTTCGGGAATGGGATTCATAGCTACTTGAGAAGGGTCTGTGACCATGGAAAGAAAACACTGCAGAGCGAGGGAGGAGAGGAAGATAGTGAGGACAGAAGGAAGAGAGAAAGACAGAGGGTGTACATGAGGCCACAGAGAATAATCTGGTGAGAAAGGCCGAGGAACGCCCAGGGCATGCTAGAAGAATGATGTACTCGATTGCTTCCCATTTCCTGCGGGGATATAATCCTGCCTTTAGAACCCTAACACCCAGAACAAGTACGTTGTGTTAGTTGTGTACTTTCAAAAATCAGTTCTAGAAGGGTCTGCTGGCCATGTGGGACAATGCAAAGGCCAAAGAACAGCCACGGAATGGCCCTTGTGCTAGTGGGGACAGAGCTGCTGATGGAGGAACGGAGAAGGGACATGGATGGTGACAAGCCAGGACATGGTGCCGATGATGGAGAATGCTGCCTCTGAGAAAGCTGTGTGTGTGTGTGTGTGTGTGTGTGTGTGTGTGTGTGCAAGTACATGCATGTTTATAGATGTATGTGAGCGCATGTGTATGCATGAGTGTGTGTACACACACACACATTCTTTGCTTGCCCTTCCCTGCAGAAAACTTGCTTTCTCCTCTGGCCACCTTATTTGGTAAAGCTCCTGGCCCTGCATGTGGCCCCACCTGTTCAGGTCAGAGCACCTGCTCTCTCCTTTCCCGGGTATCCAGGAGGAAGGGGAAAAGCCTTAACTCTTACGCACCCACTTCTTATTTGTCTTTCTGGGTTCAGTCGTTGGCTCTAAAGAAAATGAAGTACTTGCTGAAAGGAGGGGAGGAGCCACACAAGCCCCTGGGAAGCCCCATCAGCCCTGCTTGGCGGCCCTGTCCTGTCAGCTGTTTGGGCCACTGCACTTCCTTTTCAGTCCCCTGACTTCCTCCAGCTTCACTGCTTCACCCTCAGAATCAAGACCCACCCCCTCCTCCAACTAGTTCATGGAGGAGGGTGCCAATAAGTGACAACTAAGGGCACTTGGGCTGAGAGAGGCTAATTCACGCCCCCCCCCGTGCACCCCCACCTAAGAAAGGCAAAGCTAACAGGAGAAAGGGGCGAGTTTTTCCACAATGCCCGCAGTCTTCACTTTCGTTTGTGGCTCCTTTTAATTACTTAGGTGAGAACTTTCCCACAAGCGGAGCACCTGGGATCGCTGAGCTGTGCCACCTCACAATCAGGTGGCCCTGCTGCTGATCTTTCGTGACAAACGACCCACATGGACAGAACCTTCTTGGAGGTCAGCAACCAGCAAGCAGGACCCGGACTTCACACCAAGCTTCGCGCCTCTCTCCACAGGTTGCCTAAGGAGAGCGCTGAAGGAATGTAGCTTCTCCTGCGATCAAGGGAAATCTACAACCCTGCAAATGGCCCTGTGTAGCCAGGCAACCCCACCATGCACATCCACGTACCTGACTGCAGGTGGGCAAGATGGGCCCTGAAGAGTTTGTAGCATTCTCTGGACTCTTCGGAGGCTCGCTGTCACTTTTAAAGTATTTTCTGGGTGGGGGCTTGGGCTTGGAGGATGTTGGCTTTCTCACCAAGATCTCAAAGGATTTCTTCACTCTCAGCGGTGGGTGGCTGTCCCTGTCCAGGATCTCAGGGAGGGGTGGGCTGTCCTGGAGTGGCCTGGATGGGACCCCTGGACACAGGCTTTGCTCCTGTCCTGGGGGCAGGCTGGGACTGTGCCTGCTACCTTCTCGCTCAGGGAGCTGTGGCTCGGCACCAACACTGCAGGGACTACTGCCCGGGGAGCCAGACATGTAGCTGCTGTCGCTGCTGGAGCGGACCATGACCTTCTGGGCCCTGCGATGTGGAGGGGCCGAGTTCTTCTCGCGTTCCTTCTCCAAGGTGGGCCGCCCGTGCCAGCTGCTCTCCAGCCTTTTGACACCTGCATGGGAAGCACAAGGGAACCCCTCAACTGAGACAAGACACCCCTGGCCTTGCCTATAACTGCTGAAGGTTGTGAAACCCTATAGGAGATAGGTGGTCTCCTTAGCTAGGCAGATAGATAGGGAAAAGGGGCCCTTGATAGATGATTATATTCTTTTTTTTTTTTTTTATTTGAGAGAGACAGAGAGAGAGAGAGACAATGGGCGCACTAGCAGCTTCTCAGCCACTGTGAATGAACTCTTGACACATGTGCCCCCTACTGCACATGTACGACATGGCGCACTTGCATCACTTTTGCGTCTAGCTAAACGTGGAAACTGGAGAATCGAACAAGCATTCCTAGGCTTCCCAGGCAGGCGCCTTAACCGCTAAGCCATCTCTCCAGCCCAGATGACGATATTCTAACCCAAGATGGTGAAGAAGGTGACCCCCACTTCCTCCTTCTTCCTGGCCTAAGTGGAGTTTTCCTTCTGGTGGGCTGGCTTGGCAGGCTTTCTGGGACCTGTGCAGTAATGGATGCATCACGGACCAACCAGAGCCTTCGCTTTCATTTAAGCTAACCAATCATGGACCCTGGATGGGCAGGCTTCCCTCACTTGATAAAAGTCTAGCTCCCACTAGGGCAGGTGAATTTTCCAGCTGTGGAATCCCATCCTGACTCTGAGGAGTCTGTGGTCTCTGCTTTCTTTTCTTCTTACTTTAAATTAAGCTCTAGTCTTTTAAACCCTTGCCTGCCTTTTAATTCTTCAATCAGTAGAGAAAATGAACTCAACACCCCTAGGTGGTATCAGTAGCATCCTGCAGGCCCTTCTGTCTGCTGCTCTGAGGATGCATTTTGGATATGGAACTTGGCAGTCATTCAACCTTCCTGAGCCAGCAGGTGATGGACACAGAGGCGCACTATTTGAAGCACCCATTATGTGAGAACTTGGTACCCCAGCTGCCAGGAGACTGGTGGCAGACATCTTTCAGCTGGGAGCCTCTCCAGGGACTCTCAGCTGCAGGTAACTACCCTGCCAAGGGCATAGCTCAGTCTGAGGTTCTGGTAGAGGGAGATTATCCAGGTCCAGCATTTCTGCCAGCTCAGGCCAATTTGAGTGGGCCATGTTAGCAGCACAGTCCCAAGGCTGGCTGTTCCAGTTGTCCCTCCACCAATCCTTGCTCCTGCCCTCCCCTCCATAGATGCAGTTCCTCACGTTGCTGGGATGAACTCCCAAACCAGGCACAGTTATGGGAAGAAGGGATTTACTGAAGCTTACAGATAGAGGGGAAGTTCCACAATGATGGAAGAAGCTGGCCGAGTTTCACAAGTCCACACAGAGAGAAAAAGCAATCACCACCCGTACAAGCAAGCACACTTCAGGAACTCCAGGCAAAGCTCAAGCACTTTGCACTCTTTTGACTGGCATTCCTGATCTGCCCCCAGCAACAAACACCTTAGGGCTGGACCCCAGGATCCACCCAGTGACTCCTCCTCCAGCCAGGTGGCTGGAGGTCTAAATCACAAGCTTTAATCAACTTCTGAATGTACTGGGGAGCATCCATTCAAACTACCACACCTCCTAAGAAAATATTGTGTGCTAAACCCTATCTGTGTCACCTTCAAGAGACATTAAGCCTCTAATGCTCCAATTCTGCATCTGTGAAAGGAGACAATAATTCTCAGGTTGCCAGGTGTGGTGGTTTGAATGGGAAAAGTCCCCCATAGCCTCATGTGCTTGTGATTAAGCCTCATATCTAATCCCCAGCAGATGGAACCTTCGGGAGGTAGAGACTCGCTGGAAGAGGAGTGTCATTGGCGGAGTGGGCCTTGAGGTTTTGGAATCCAGCCAGTGCCAGTGAGCTCTGTATGGTTGCTTTCATCTGGTGCTGTGATAAGATATGATGGCCCAGTTGTCTCTGCTGGGATTTCCCTATCATGATGGAACGTCCTCTCAAAACTGTAAGCAAACCCTTTCCTTCCATCAGCTGCAACTGGTCGAATGTTTCACCCCAGCAAGGAGAAGGCTACCACTGCCACGGGGTTTGAGGGTCAATAGCAAAGGAAGGGTGTGTAGAAGTGAAGGAGAAGAGAAAGCTGGCTTCTTTTAGGTAGTTTCAGTTAGAAATTGAGGCCCAGAGAGAACCAGAGGATGCCACCACACATGCCACCTCGCCCTGGTACAAGAATGGAACCCTCGGCGGGAATGGAACTTGTGTCTCATCTACAGCTTCCCCTGCTGCCTGCCCACAGTCTGCCACACTCCCTAGATAGATGGCCCAGATGGGCTACCCTTGAAATCTACAAACCAACGGGATCTTCCCTTTTACATACCTGAATCTGATGAAAGAATATATTTCAATCAACTGGTCAATGCTAATCCAGCTCTTCCTTCGTTCTCTCTGGATTATCTCTGCCTTCCTGTCCTAACTCAGGGCCACAGAGATACACGTGATTCTGGCCTCTACCTCCATCCAGCCAGGCTAGATGGGGGACAGGAAAGCATAATACTGTTTTGTGGTCTGGGGGAGCTTTTCTGCTTGCCTCTGCTTAATAGTTTGGGGTAACTCCTCATTTTAATGACATGTATGACTTTCTCTGGTCTCAAACTCTACCACTTGTGTATTTCCCTTATACTCCAGAGCTACCACGTGGATGCTTTCCCTAGCTCTAGGCCTATTACCTGTGTCTCTAAACTCGGAGTAACCATGGGTACAACTCCCTTCCTTAAGATTTCTCATCTGGACTCCTTAGTCTCTGCTTTGATATTTTCCCTCTGCTATTCTTCCTTAAGCCCCACCTTCACTTCCTTCCATGGGGAACGATAAGGCTAATGCTGTGTGTGTTTCTTCTAAGTCTCCCTACACAGGCGCCTGGATTCCATCTTCCATGTGCTCGCGGCTCTACTCCAGTCTTTCCCTAAAAGCCTCGAATTTTCTTTGATGATAAACTATAGTGTTTTCTACATGAGAACGTGTTTCCTCCTTCCCACATGTTTACGACTCTGCTCTAGCTTTCTCCCTAGATTCCAGTCCACTTGAATAAGCCCCACAATTTGTGATTTCTCCCTAAATAACCTTAATCATTCATAATTTATCCTTCTTGAATTTCATTTTTATCAATTATTTGTTAAAATAGAACAGGCATGCATCTGGAGTTCCTTTGCCATGGCTAGAGGCCCTGACCTGCCCATATTCTCTCTCTTTCTCTGAAAGAAAGAAAGAAAGAAAGAAAGAAAGAAAGAAAGAAAGAAAGAAAGAAAGAAAGGGACCCAAAATTGGGATTCATAAACTTGGGGAACTCTCCCTGCATCAGAAGCACGCTGAGCCAGTATCTGTGCTAATGCTGTGTGCCGTTGTATTCTACGGGCGTTCTGTGGTGACTTGGCCAAAGGCTGGGCCAGAGCAGCCTTGTCAGCCAGATCCTTGAGGAGTGGGAGGTCTTGGAGGAGGGAGCCTCACAGGGCCTTGCTTATTCCTAAAAAATATGCATACGAACTAGCTGTGATGATTCAGTAAAATAATACATGGCCTGAGATCAATTACTCAATTCTCAATATGCTTGTATGAAAGAATAGGAATTGCAAATTGAAGGCCTACTGGGGCAGTGTGTAGGCAAGGGATCTGGCAGTGAGCAAGGAAAATGGAGGTTACCGCCGAGTACCTGCCATCTTTAAAGCAACCAAAATGCTGATATTTTGAAAACCTTGTGTCTTCCATATGAAGCAAAAAGGTAAGCCAAATCTAACTGGTGGGTTCAACCACTACCCAGAATCACGCCTGTCTGCCATAACTTCTCTCTCCTATTCCCGAGCTACAGGGGGTGAATGGCTGACGTCTGACCTTTCTCAGGAGGTGAATATGTTTCTGGTTCAAGTTCACCATTCGCCTTACCTTCCAAGCTCCACTGGTGTCTCTCCTTTCCAAACTTGAGGCTCTCCATAGCTTGAGCCACAGCTTCCTTTAGTTGCTGTTCAGAAACCTGAAAAACAGCAACCACCCTCTCCTGTAAACAGTAGGAACACCTACATCAGGCTCCCTGGGCTGTACCTGCTGGGCCCTGGATTCTAGTTTTCACTCTGTGAATAGCTGACAAATTCCACTTGCAGACATGCCCTAGGCATTAACAGGTCCCCGGGTTCTTCTAGATAATAGACAATGTCCATCAATAAAAGAGTTCTCAAGTGACACCTCTCGGTTCTCCAGCCTTCTGTCTACTTGCTGCAAAACTCTAGGCATGGTCACCATTTTGTCATTTATCTGCAAGTTATTCTATTCTTGGCAATGCTGTCACAATGTTAACACCACTGTCACCATCATCAGTGCTGTAACCATCACCCTTGTCACTCTAGTGTCTAGGCTATGCCCCAGGACATAATCACGGCACAGTGAAAATTCAGTGTGAATCTTGGTTTCGGTCCCACTTTCTCCACTGTGCAGCTGTCTGTGCTTAGACACATTACTCACCATTCTAAGTCTCAAGTTCTACTTCTGTAAAATGATAACAATAAAACCCACTTCACAGTATGGAAAGAGGATATTTTACATAAATAATTTGAAACTAAAAGTATAGGATACAAAGGGTTTTTTAAGGCTAATATAAGAATTAAAGGCTGGAGAGACAGCTTAGCGGTTAAGGTGCTTGCTGTGAAGCCTAAGGACCTATGTTCAACTCTCCAGGTCCCACATAAGCCAGACACACAAGGTGATGCAAGGTTGCACATGCACACAAAGTGGAGCATGTGTCTGGAGTTCGCTTATAGTGGCTGGAGGCCCTGGAGTGCCAATTCTCTCATAAGAAATAAATTAAAGGGCTGGAGAGATTAGTGGTTAAGGCCCCTCTCTGCTAAGCCTAAAAATGTCTGTTCAATTCCCCAGGTCCCATGTTTAGCCAGTCACAAAGTGACACAAGGGTGCAATGCCACACTTGCCCACAAGTGGGCTCACATGTCTGGAGTTCATTAAAAGCAGTTGAGTGGCTGCTGGCATGCCCATTCTCTCTCCGTGTCTCTCCAAAAAAATAAAAATAAATAAATTGAAAAAGTGTGTCTTATGAGGCATAATTGAGAGAAAAGACAACTCTCAGAATGGGAAAAATTATTTGAAAATCATGTATCTGATGAAAAGTTAAAATTCAGATTTATATGAAGTACTACTGCAATTCAACAACAAAAACAAAAACTCGATTAAAAACTTAGCAAAGGTCCAAGCATGGTGTCCCATGCCTTTATCCCAGCACTTGGGAGGAGTATGTAGGAGGATCAAGGCCACCTTGAGCTACATAGTGAATTACAGGTTAGCCTGAGCTAGAGCCAGACCGTATTTTGGGGAAAAAAAAAAAAAAAAACTTAGCAAAGGATTTGAACGGACATTTCTCCACAGGAGATATGCAACTGGTCAGCAGACACATAAAATATATTCAACACCATTAACCAGTGGGGGTGCAAATCTCAGTCACGGAGAAACACACCCACTAGCATGATAACTGTAACACACAAGCCAGCCAACATGCTGGCAAGGGTGTGGAAGAGTTAGAACCATAGCCCTCATACCACAAAGGAATGTTTCCTCCCCTTTTCTGCCCTGATTGTGGTAGTGAAAGTGTGCGCCTGGGCAGAGAGGTGTTACCTGTGGGTCTGGATGCCGGCTGACAATGATGGGGACTGGGCCAGGCTCACAGTGGCTCAGGATGGTATAGACTTCGTTGAGTGTCATGCAGTGCACGGGCGAATCATTGATTTCCACGATCTCATCACCACACCTGCAAAGGTACCCACAGGAAGCTGTCAGCAAGCTAATGATTGCGGCAGCCGGAGAATCACCTCCCTGGAACCCACTGCTGGCCAGGCTGTTCACAAGATGGAAAACTCATCATAATCAGTGGACTTCTCTCACCACCTAACCAAAGATCAGGGCAGATAGCAGCATCCTCCCCTATCACTGCTGGACCACCAAGAGGCTAATGTTTCATACCAGAGTGCTTCACCATGGACAACAGGTCACATGTAACTGTCCTTCTCCTCCCACTTACCTATGCCTAATCAAGACTGAGGGTGTGGGAGGCTGGGATGGCTCAGTAGGTAAGGACACTTGTTCCACAGCCATGAGTGCCTGCGAAGGCCTGAGTTCAATCCCCAGCACTTACGTAAAAACCTGAGTGTGGCCACAAGGGTCTAGAATACTAATCCTGGAGATGTGGGGTGGGGGAAAGAGGGAGACGTGAAAATCACTGGGGCTAGCTGGTCAACTAGTCTGGGAGAAAATGCCAATTCCAGAAGCTGGGCGTGGTGGCGCACACCTTTAATACCAGCACTCAGGAGGCAGAGGTAGGAGGATCACTGTGAGTTTGAGGCCACCCTGAGAATACAATTTAGTTCCAGGTCAGCCTGGACTAGAGTGAGACCTTACCTCAAAAAACCGAAAGAAAGAAAGAAAGAAAGAAAGAAAGAAAGAAAGAAAGAGAGAGAGAGAGAGAGAGAGAGAGAGAGGGAGAGGGAGGGAGGGAGGGAGGAAGGAAGGAAGGAAGGAAGGAAGGAAGGAAGGAAGGAAGGAAGGAAGGAAGGAAGGGCCAATTCCAGGCTCAGTGAGAGACTTCATTTCAAGGAATGAAAGCGGAAGAGCAATAGAGAAAGGACGTGTGATGCTCTCCTCTGGCCTCTGCGCATGTGCACATGGGGCATGTGCCTGTGTTACACATACATATGTTACACCCACCATGCACCATCACATTACACACACACACATGACTGGGGGTGTGGTCTAACCCATCCAACTGATTATCCATGATAACTGTAAGCCTCAATGCTCCCATAAGTGGAATGGTTGAGAGGAAGGACTGGATGAGAGGCAAAGAAGAAATAACTGGGAGAGAATGCAGTTTGCCAAGAAAAATAAGGAGAGGAGAGGATGGAACTCAAATTTAATTTTTTTATTGAGGCAAGCCCAACAGACTGGCCTTTTTTATGAGAGACAGTGAGAGAGAGAGAGAGAGAGAATTGGGGAACCAGGGCCTCCAGCCACTGTAATGAAATTCCAGAAGTCTGTGCCACCTTGTGCACATGTGCCACCTTGCATGTGAGTCACCTTGTGCATCTGGCTTACATGGGATCTGGGGAGTCGAACATGGGTCCTTAAGTTTTGCAAGCAAGTGCCTTAACCACTAAAACATCTCTCCAGCTCTCATTTTAATTTTAAAGTATGACACTAGTTCCTGGCAACTGCTGTTTTGTAGCTAAGTGCCACCCAAAGGTCCTTGGACTAAAGGCTGAATCACTGGTTGGCACCATTGGGAGGAGGTAAACATTTTAGGGGCTGGGCTTAGTGGGAACTCTTTGTGTTACAGGGGATGTGCCTTTGTTGAGGACCGTGGGACTCTGTCTTTTCATTTTTATTTGGCATCCCAGCCATGAGGTAAACTCAGCAGGGCAATCAGACATGGATGGACCTCCAGAACTGGGAGCCAAAGCAAACTTTTATTCTTTTGTTGTTGTTGTTTGTTTATTTATTTTAGAGTGACAGACAGACAGAGAGAAAGATGCAGATAGATAGAGAATGAGCATGCCAGGGCCTCCAGCCATTGCAAGCGAACTCCAGATGCATGCGCCACTTTGCATCTGGCTTATAGAGGTTCTGGGGAATCGAGCCTCGGACCAGGGTCCTTAGGTTTCACAAACAAGTGCTTAGCTGCTAAGCCATCTCTCCAGACCCAAACTTTTATTCTTATAAGTTCATTAGCTCTCAGGCATGTAGCACAATAACAGAAGCAACCTGAACAAAAAAGCAACTAAAATAAAAAGACAGTGTTTTATTGACACATGGAGGAATTGTACAATCCAGGCCCCGTCACCTCACACTGGAGAAACTGAGGCACAAAAGGTGAAACAATTTTCCTGCTATAACCTATAACAGGGATGGACTTATTTTTTTAATAAAGGGCCTAGGATAAATATCTCAGATTTGCAAGCCATGCTATTTCTGTCACAGATACTCAACTCTGCCATTGTGGGTTACAGCTGCAGCCATACACATCACGTAAGGACAGGTGGATAGCTTCGTTGCTATGAAATGTCACTGAAAACAGCAGGGTGAAGCAGGGTGAAGTTTGCTGGTTCTCAGTAGGGCTAAGGTGGGAACTTGGGTCTCCTAATACTGCTGCCTTCAGTGCTTCCGCGGAGCTAGACCCTCCCCTTGCCAAGAAGTTGCCCATGTGATCACGTGGTAGCTATAACTGAAAGCCACCACCACGCAGCTACGTCTGCCAAGGAACATGGAAGCTTCCTAGACAGTCCCTGCCGTGTTTAGAGGACAGCAGGATTAAAGTGATCACCTTGTCCCTGCGACTGTGTCACTAGACCCCACAGCTTGGTCCCCAGCTCTGCAGTTGAGGTCCAAGGAGCAGCACAGCGGATACACGGCAGCAGCCATCTCATTACAGTAACGATGCAGATCTGTTTCTACCTCGGAACCTCTGTCAAGACACTGTCTGAGGCTGGCTTGCAATCACACTGCAATTACAGAGAAACTGAAAAGCAGAGCCGAGCCTTCCTGGCTGAGTAAAGCTGAGTCCCGGTGAGAGATGTTTTTGTACGTATGCAGATGTTGAAATGAATCTAAACGATTGTAGCATGTTAAATTGAGATAAAATATTTCTACCCAAATCAGATTACTTTTTGAACTTAGAAGCTCTTTATAAAGAAACGTGCCTGGAGTGTCTGAAATTATTTTGCACAAGCCAGCAGGGAACTGTATGCATATAGCTGTTTTTATTAGAGAGCTGTTTCCGTGTGTGTGTGTGTGTGTGTGTGTGTGTGTGTGTTTCCTTCATGTTTTCTGTTGCAGACTGGTACTCTCTGAGGCTGTGCTTCCTCTCTTCCTCTTCCTCTTTCTTTCTCTCGTGTGCGTCTGGTGTGTGTGTGTGTGTGTGTGTGTGTGTGTGTGTGTGTAGATGCATACACCCCAAGCACATACTACTGAGGCCACAAGAAGGCATCCCCATCCTCCTGTACCTCTCTTCTGCCTTATTCCCCTGAAACAAAGTCTCTTTTTCAAATCTGGAGCCCCTGCTCTTCAGTTACTCTGGTTAAACAGGTGCCCCAGGAATCCTCCTGTTTCGGCCCCTCCCAGTGCCAGCCGTGTTCAGCTTTGTATGCCTTTTATGTGGGGGAAGATATAGAATCTCAGAGATCCCATCCCAGACACTCTGTTGGGCGACCGAGCTATGCTGAGATCATCCAAAAAGTTCTCTTATCCCCACATCAGCCTCAGATGTTCAAAGGGACGTCTTCCCCGTTAGAAGTCAGAGGTCTGTTCAGAAACAAAAGTACAACCCACCGCAGTCGTCCATCCAGGTGTGCCACGGATCCTGGAGAGAGAGTGTGCACGAAGATTCCCGAGATGCACTGGAAGTAGGGGACACTGCACAGGCCTATCCCCAGGCCAACGCCAGCCTCTGCAAGACACAGCATGGGGAGGGGTGGGAGATGTGAGATGCCCCAAACACCTGATATCATGGGCCAGTCCATGTCCCCCTGTCATGAGAGCATTCATCCCACCCCTGTTGGGGTCCACTGTGAGCAGGTGCTACTTAGTGTCCAAGCAATGACTGAGACAGACAAGGGATCATAAGGTTACACGGGAAAAGAATGGGAAAGAAGGAAAAATAGGAGGAGGGTGGAAGGAGGGGAGAGGGAAGGAGGGATCAGACTATAGATAATCAAGAAAGGAAAAACAAAAGGAAAAACAGAGACAGCTCAGTAGTTAAAGGCACTTGCTTGCAAAACCTGACTGCCTGAGTTTGGTTTTCCAGTACCCATGTAATGCCAGATGC
The DNA here is from genome assembly GCA_036365145.1 of Orientallactaga sibirica. NCBI lineage: Eukaryota > Metazoa > Chordata > Mammalia > Rodentia > Dipodidae > Orientallactaga > Orientallactaga sibirica. Next base: position 1,696,916 of record JAEOAD010000031.1, on the reverse strand, counting down.
ACAAGGTGGTGCATGTGTCTAGAGTTCATTTCTAGTGGTAGTAGGCCCTGGCATGCCCTTTTTTTTTTTTTTTCTATCTCTCTCAAATAAATAAATATTTAAATAAAAAAGAAAGTAAAAACAGAGGCCAATGGATAAGTACTGTGGGTAAAGAGAATTGCAGTTTGGACTCCAGTGCAGACAGAGAAAGAGATAAATTTGAGTGGAACATATTTTGAGGGGACAAAATAGAGAGATTTGGGGCTGGAGAGATGGCTTAGCAGTTAAGGCACTTGCCTGCAAAGCCTAAGGACCCAGGTTTGGTTCTCCAGGTCCCACATAAGCCAGATGCACGAGGTAGCACATGCATTTGGAGTTTGTTTGCAGTGGCTGGAGGCCCTGGCACACCATTTGCTCTCTCTATATGACTCTCTCTCTCTTTCAAATAAATAAATAATATATTTTTTAAAAATAGAGGGATTTGCCTTATAAACTATTTCAGAGGTATTTTGAGCTTGAGTAACTAGGGGTAACAATGCCATTATCAAAAAGGAGGCTGGACAGAGGGTGAGGATGAGGATGAAGATGAGGGTGAGGATGAAGATGACGGTGAGGCGTTCGGTGCTGCTGCACACCTGCTCCCACAATGCCCGTGGGGGACTTGGATGAAGGTGGACAGGCCGTTGCACAGAGGAGACTGGACCCCACGCAGGCAGTGGGATGGAAATTTCAAATTTGTACAAGAATGAAGAGGGTGTTGAAGTTGTGGAGACCCCCTCAGGATGTGGAAGTGGTAGGCAAGGGCCTTGCCAGCTTGGAAAGGGTTAGAAAAGAAGAATCAGCAGGCCAGGTGGTACTGGAAAGAGAGGCCAGAGGAAGGAAGGGGGTTGGGGACCAATCTACACTTTTCATTAGGCACACTGGATTACAAAGCACTTTTGTCAAGTTTCTACCTTTTTTTGTTTGTTTGTTTGGTTGGTTTTCTAAGGTAGGGTCTCACTGTAGCTCAGGCTGACCTGGAATTTACTGTGTAGTCTCAGGGTGGCCTCGAACTCTCAGTGATCCTCCTACCTCTGCCTCCCAAGTGCTGGGATTAAAGGTGTGCGCCACCACGCCCAGCAAGTTTCTACCTTTTGATGCTGGTTCTCCCGACTGCCCCATGAGAGATGTATGCTTTGAGCCATTACTGATGACACGGTTCCACAGGTGAAGAACCTGGACTGTGACATGCACAGGAACAGAGGGCAGAGGCCATCTTGCCATCCAGATCTCTTAACTAAAGCAGAAGCTTTGCAGCCTACCAGGCGCCCATCGTCCAGGGGCGTATTTAAAATGTGAATCCCTGAGGCTCACTGCAAGCCCAGAGGAAGCGGTCTCTGGAGGTCAAGGCTAAGGAGCTGCTATGTGAGGAAAGCAAATAGAAACCTCTCGGAGGTGTTTCAGAGCCAGGGGTCAGAAACTACCCCAAAGCCATGTTTCACCCAAACTCCATGCCTGCCCCCGAAACTAACTGCAGGAGCCCTGCTGGCAGTGTGTCATCATAAACCTGTGGACACCTAGTGTTTGTGCCAAGCTCTATGCCACGCTAGGAGGACACAGAGGTATCTGAGGGCTCAGGGCATTCACAGTCCATCAGGGGAGCTATGAGAAGCACCAAGCCTCCCCCCCACCCCCAGAAATTCTTAAACAGCACCCAATTGCGATTAGAAGAGACTTTGGCTGAAGAGTCACACAAGTCATCTCTCTCTCTCTCACCCTCTCTCCATTTTTCCAGGCTCCAAGTTATCAGCATTCCTTTGCTCACCTTGCTCCTTGCCCCAGCCATGCTGACCCTCCCCTGTCCCTAGAATACATGCTATGTCCTGTGTTGGAGGCCAGCTCTGTGCAAACTGCAAGTCTCTGGCTTCCCAGTCTCAGCTCAGCTGCACGTTGGCAGAAAAGACCTCCCAAGCTCTCAGGAATAAACTGTCCAACTGCAGTCACAAAGCACAGGGTTATGGAGTCCCAAGTGTCGGAGCTAACAAGAACCTCTGTTCTCCTGCAGAGGGAAGGAAATGGGCCCAGAGAGGGTCAGTGAGCTGCCTGTGGTCTCAGCACACTGACCTCAGAGCCATGGCTCCTGGCCCCTGCCTCTCTGCCTGCATGTGCACTTTTAGTTCTGGCATTTGCTCTTGCTTTGTTTTATTTATTTATTTTTTGGTTTTTCTTCCAAGGTAGGGTCTTACTGTAGCCCAGGCTGACCTGGCACTCATTCTGTAGTCCCAGGTTGGTCTCAAACTTGCAGTGATCCTCCTACCTTTGCCTCCTGAGTGCTGGGATTAATGGTGTGCACCACCACACCCGGCTTATTTTGTTTTATTTTAACCAGTGCATCAGAGCACATTGCCTAGGTTTGGATGTCATGCCTTCAGCTTGTAGAAATAGGACGAGACCTGGCTGCCAGGTCCGACCCAATTACAAGCATAGCATCTGCTAGTTGACAATGCCCTGCCCTGCCCTGTGCTGCTTTCAGACAAGGAAGCAGCTCTGCCAGTGGTAGGTGAGCCTAGCAGGAGGGTAGCAAAGGCTCGTGGGGCATGCCTACCTTTCTTCAGAGAAACCTCCACCATGATTCTGTAGTTGGGTTTGGCGGTGTTGGCAGGGGACGCCGGTCTTTCCAAGGAGAAGAGGCTGCTGTCCTGGGCGCCACATGTACTGGAACTCAGGGAGCGGCACAGCGGGGGTGAGAGATGGCTGCACAGGGCAGGGGGTGCTGTGAGGCGGGTGCGCACGGTCAGGGTCAGCAGCCCCTTCTTGGCTTGCTGAGAAGAAAGAATGACAGCATCTATAGCAACTCCAGCACAGCTGACTAAGGCTGGTTTATAAGGAACCATGATACAGTACTTCCTAAGGAAATGCAGGCATGTGTTTGTAAGCATAGTATATAAATATATATTATGTATAACACATACATATACATACATCCACATTACACATACTATACTGTATGCAATATGTCTGTGTAGTCCACAGACTCTTTTTTAAAAAATATATTTCATTAAGTAGAAACTTTGTATGGACACATCATGTGTTGGTACCAACATTTCACTCCTCCCTCTCGCATTCCACCAAGGAACTTCCTCAGTGGACTTGCTGGTATTCCCCATGGGGTTGTGGGTTATGAGTCATGAGAGCAGCAGGCAGTTGCTGTGGCGGGGGGCAATGCCTCTGGATATTCCCCCTCGCACCCTGTGGCTCTTACAGATTTTCTGCCCCTCTTCCACAAATTTCCCTGAGCCTGGGTCGGTGTGTTTTAAGTCTACTATAGTGTTGAGCTCTCAACAGCTTCTGGATTTGTGCTTTAGTTCACTTTGAGTACCCTCAGGGTCTGTCTCCTTCACCCTGGCCCAGGTCCACACTGACTCTTAAATTAAACTGACTAGACGGAGACTCAGAACACCTTTTAGTGATGACTTAAAAACTCAAAATGTTTATAAATCTATTAGCATAGATATATGAATTCTTAAAGGTAGTTTGATAAATGTAAAGTGGTAAATGTTCCCTGATAGCAGCTCTGATTATATTATTGTTGTCTGAGGAAGTTCTTTTCATGTGTGTGTGGGTACCTGTGTGTGCAGATGTACACGAACACTCACTGGTATGCACAGGTGCTGTGCATGTGTGTGTGTGTGTGCATGTGTGTGTGCGTGTGTGTGGAGGCCAAAGGAGAATATCAGATGTCTTCCTGAATTGCTCTCCACCTTAATTTTTTTGCAACAAGGTCTCTCGCTGGTCCTGGAGCTCAGATGTGCAGATTTGACCAGACTCACTAGCCAGATAGGTGCACACTGTCGTGCCAAGCGTTTTACACGAGCACTTGGGAATGGAACTGAAGTCCTCATGCTTGGGCAACAAGCACTTTCCCCAGTGAGCCACCTCGCTAGCTCCAGGAACTCTTCTTGCATACCCTGTTCAAGATCAGCCTCAGCTAAGCGTCCCTATAAAAGACCTCTCATTTTTAATTTTGTGGGTTTGGGTGAAGGAAGTGATTCTGAGCTTGATGCCTTGGTCTGAAGGCTACAAAGTGTGACCAGATACTGATAAGGTATGCTCATGCTCACCTTGAACTTCTGCAAAGCATCCTGGTGTGTGAGTCCAGCCATGGATTCACCATTGAGTTCCAAAATTTCATCACCTGTTGAGCAAGGGAGAAAGAGTGGCTAAGAATAGTGCTGTCCCACCAGGGGTAACTGGTTTCCCCACCTGCTCAGCCTATCTTTTTAGCCAAACAACACTAACAGCTTCCTCCATAGGGCTCATGATCTCCTCAGCCATAGATTTTTGATTGTTTTCAGTACCAGGCATGAATTCCCGCCTGTGGAGCAGGCCTTAAATCCAATCAGAGAGTAGTCAATTTCCCCCATAACAGCCATGCCACCATGGCATCAGTTGGCACATTTTGCCTGGCTGACCAGCCATGTAGCTTGCACAGGGTCCACTGCTGGTTAAGATCATTGGTGACTTTTCTCCCCCAACAGGCTGTGTAGCACTTTCTAATGCCATGACAGTTGGTCAAGAGGCAGGAAGCTTCCAGCTCAGCTCCTGCTTGATTTCTCAGTGTCCTGAAGCCCAAGCATGTGGAGTCATCAGCATTAGAGTCTTCTTGTTCTCATTCTGGTAGAGCCTTGGCAATAGCCTGTAACATTTTGGTGGCATCAACTGACCAGCTACTCACTGGAAGGCGTCCCGCCCCACTGCCCAACCTTTCTTCCAGTGCCCAAAGCTTAGAAATAACACTTTTCCTTCCAGACTATTTCTCTGGGAGGCTTTGTCTGCCATCGATCATCTTCCAGGCGGAGGTCAGGATCTGACTTCCTAGGCCCTCTTTGTTTCACCTCTACTCCTCCTACCTCTGTGGCCCTCTCATCGTTGAAATAGCTTCTGTTGCAGCACAGTCTATATTTTCCACAGTGGTCTGTGCATTTAAATGCCTGTCCATGCCATCTTCCCAACCGAAGCATACTTTTCTTGCCTCTCTCGTTCATATCTTCCTTATCTAACTTTTGTATTCACAACACTCATCACTCTGGTGGTAATCAGTGACCCGTGAAAGTCCCTCACTGGCCAGGCTGACAGCTCTCTGTGGAAGGGGAATTTGTCACAATAGAATTTATGTGCACAAGGCTGATTCCAGACCAGGTCTACAGTCTATGGCCACACCATGGTGAACGTGCCCGATCTCATCTGGGTAATGTCTACAAAGTGCTCAGTGATGTGGGCTGGACATGACATTTCCAGAATGTTATTCAGGCTCTGTTTGCTTACAAAGTCCCATAGCACATGGTTAAAAAAATTAACTTTTTTTATTGACAACTTCCATAAATATAAACATGTATAATATATAAACATACTGTGCTCATAACCCCCTCCCACCACTTTTCCCCCTCCCCAAATTGCTCCTCCATTGAATCCCATCTTCTTTCCAGCTAGTCTCTCTTCTATTTTTGATGTCATCATTTTTCCTCCTATTATGCAGGTCTGTGTAGATGGTAATGGATTTTTAACTTCAGGATGTTTTTTCTTCATAATGCTATACTGCTCAGAGAATCAATTTTCTTTCTATCCAGGAGTCCATTTTTATACGGATGGAAAAGCACTCCCTGCTTTTCATTCGGTGTACTGCATACACAAGCAGGCAGGACTCTCTCTCTCTCAGCACTATTTTCACACCGAATGCCACGCTGATGGCTCTTGACGAGTCTGGTACCACCTACCCACACCTCCGGTGTGTACAGTCTGCTCCTTTGTCTCCAGTTGCTTTTCAGATTTTGTTTTGTTTTTATTTTTTGGGTTTTCAGATTTTTTTTTTTACTTCTTCATCTTCAATATCCTGCAGTAGCATGTATTCAGTTGTAAGGAAACTGAATTTCCTCAAACTACAGTTTCATGCCTTAAAGCAAATCTGCAGAGTGGAGAACTTCCAGGTCACTACTTCTCACAGCTGCTTATACTCTGCCATCTCATCTATTCATTGAGCTTTTATTTCAATGTCTATGTTTAAAAATTTCAGAAGCTGGGGCTGGAGAGATGGCTTAGCGGTTAAGGCATTTGCCTGCAAAGCCTAATGACCCTGGTTTGATTCTTCAAGTCCCACGTAAGCCAGATGCACAAGGGGGTGCACGCGTCTCAAGTTTTTTGCAGTGGCTAGAGGCCCTGGTACGCCCATTTTCACTTTCCCTCTCTCTCTTTCCCTTTCTCTAATAAATAAATAAATAAAAATAAATAAAATCTTCTAAAATTTTTCAGAAGTTACTTTTTTTCACATTCAGCTAATTTTTCATTTTGTTCTATTATTTACTTATATCACTTTTATCATTAAAAATGATTTTAAGCATCAGAACTCATTAATGTCATATATATATATATAAACTTCTTTGAGAGAGACAGAGCGAGACAGAGAGAGAATGGGCATGCCAGTGGCCTCTCAGCCACTGTGAATGAACCCCAGATGTGTGTGTCCCCTTGTGAGCATGTGTGACATTGTGCGCTTGCATCACTTTTGCACCTAGCTAAACATGGGACCTGGAGATTTGAACGGGCGCTCTAAGGTAGGCGCCTTAACTGCTAAGCCATCTCTCCAGCCCCTTTTATATTTTTTAATATTTTTATTTATTTAGTTGCAAGCAGAGAGAGAAAGAGACAGAGAAAGAGAGAGAGAAGGAATGGGAACTCCTAGGCCTCCAGCCACTGTAAAGGAACTCCAGATACATGTGCTACTTTGTGCATCTGGCATTATATGGGTCCTGGGGAATCGAAGCTGGACTCTTGGGCTTTGCAAGCAAGGGTCTTAACCACTGAGCCACCTCCCAGCCCTTCATTAGTGTCTTCTATAATGCTGCACTTCTTTGAGCTTTTGCGGGCCTGTACTTCCCTCTGTTATCTCTGCTTTATGGTGGATATTGCCTGATTTTGTGACCTAATTGTTCATGGCATTTCTGCTTCCTGGTGGGATGTCCTTATGCCCCATATATAACTAGTTTTCCCTTTATTCCCACTAGAGTTTCTCTGACTTAGAACTGGTTTGATATTGATTTTGCGTCTTGAGGGTTCATATACTCTGCAGCATGGCCTACTTGCCCATATATGACTAAGCTTTGATATTCATTTTCTTGTGAAAAATGTTTCCCACGTTTATGAGTCACAGCCAAAGACAAATTTCCATGTTGCTACCCTGAGTCCTGCTGGCCTTTCATGGAAGGCAGCTCTGTTAGGATGAAGCTTTGTCGGGGCTCTCAGAGCTTTGCATAACCCAAGAGCATGTGCTTTGTCACTATGTGTGCCTTTGAATCCTAGCCCCTGTCCCTTACAGTCCATCACAGTCCAGCAGCCCCTGGGCCATTACATCATCAACCGCTGAGGAGTAAATGTGCCTGAGTTTTCTAGTAGCCATCTCCATTGCTTTGAGTTTGGACATCTTGGGTTATTTTTTTTTTTGCATGTATATATGTGTGCTATGTATGCATACATGTTCATAGTGTGGTCATAGATGGATATGTGAGGGGACATGCACACATGTGCATATACATGTGGAGGCCAGAGGTTGATGTTGGGGTTACGGTCTTCCTCAGTTTTTAGCCACTTTATTTTTCGAGAAAGGGTCTTCTGCTTAACCTAGAACTCACTGATTGGCTAGACTAGCTATGCAGTAAGCCCCAGGCATTCCCTGTCTCTGCCTGCCACCCACCCAAGCTCTGGGATTACAGGCACACCCCGCCACGTCTAGCATTTTGCATAGATTCTAAGAATCCAATCTCGGGTCCTCATGCTTCTATGGAGCGCGCTTTACCCACTGAGCCATCTCTCCTGCCTAACATTTGCTGTTTTACTCTACATGTTGCAACTGAGGCTACAGCTTAGTGGACTTCTGGAATCAAATAGAACAATGAGAAGGCCCAGAAGTTCTTCATGAGAGACTCCATCTAGGAGGAAAATCACACAGATTAAGAATATTCAAAATATGCCAGGCATAGGGGTGCACCAATGACTGCAATCCCAGTACCTAGAGGCAGGGGAGTCACTGTAAGTTTGAGGCCAGCCTAGTTTATATAGTGAGTTGCAGGTCAGCCATGGCTGCACAGTGAGACTCTTGCTAAGAACAAAGCCAAAATATGATTGTGTGCTGAGGAAAGGATAAAGAAAAGTTTCACAATGTTCTTAATTCCACAAGGAGCTAATCTTCAAGTTACTAAAACATTAATTCCAAAGGGGCCACATAACCCAGTTCTGGGCTTTCCTGCCGTCTCCTTATTTGGCCACTTCTGGTGAACATGGATGGACCTAGGTTTTGCCAAATACATTTTACACAATCACTTTTGGAAGGGGAAGGGCAGTAATCTCCAGTAGCTTTGATCTGTGCCACAAACTTGTCATAAACAACCTTTCCCCTATGAGCTGGAGTAAATTCAATAGCCTCACTTCTGAAAAACAATTTATTTATTATTATTATTAGAATTTATAATTATAAATTATAATTATTTAAGGCTAGAGCCAGAAATTGGCTGATTAAAATGATTATTTTTATGATTGCTATAAACTAAGGGAGACAAACACCCCAGAAAAAGAACAAAAGGTAAAGAAATAATGACGGACCCTCTGGATGCCGACCCCTCCTTTCTTCCTCTCTCTTCCTGCCTCTTGGTTTAGCTGTTCTTCTAGAATTGCATCTCGTCCCTATCAACTTCTCCTCCTCCTTTCTTGCCTCCTTCATTCACTCTGTTCAGCTGTTTCCCAAACAACTACCCTTAAGTCAAGGAAGTGTTCACGGGCCTGCTGAACAGTGCCACCTGGTGCTCAGCCGAGCACATCACCCTCCCTTCCACTCATTTGTCTTCCTTTTCCTCCCGGCTCCAGTGCCTTTCCAAGTAATGCATCGCCTTTCTCCCATTGATGAAGACCAGAAACTTTCATATTTCTCCTACCTGCCCTCCATTTACTGCCTCTGCACCGCCCTCTACTTCTGGTCTTCTGCCAGACAGCTGCATCCTACACTGTGCTTCCTGAATTACACAAAGCCTCCATAGCCCAGCCTCCCCTGTGATAAACACTTGGACTCCCACTGCCCATAGGATACAATCCTATGCCCAATTCAACTAATGCAGATAGTAAATCTTTTAGTCTTTGTGAGCCATGCTGTCTCTGCTACGACGATTCAACACAGGCCTGTAACAGAAAAAAACAGCCATTGACCTGAGGCAAATAATCTTAGGTAAACATGGCTTGAAATTTAAACCTCGTCAATTTTTGTTGTTGTTTATTTTTATTTATTTGAGAGCAACAAACAGAGAAAGAGGGAGGGAGAGAGAGAGAGAGAGGGAGAGAGAGAGAGAGAGAGAGAGAGAGAGAGAGAATGGGTACTCCAGGGCGTCCAGCCATTGCAAATGAACTCCAGATGCATGCACCACCTTGTGCATCTGGCTTACGTGGGTACTGGGGAATCGAGCCTCAAACCAGGGCCCTTAGGCTTCACAGGCAAGCGCTTAACCACTAAGCCACCTCTCCAGCCCACCTCATCAATTTTTGTATACAACAAAGGAATCAGAGACAGAACATTTGAACCACTTACAAAAGTAGAAACCTTCCTTTGTTCCTGCACAATATGGAACTAAGCAGTGGGCTCGATTGGGCTTCTGGGCTGTAGTGTGCCCATTCTACCCCAGACAGCTCAGGCTATTAAGGATGGTTGGGTTGCCAGCCTGACTTACAAACACTTAGCCAGCCAGTGGGCAAACCAGTCCCTGGCCTGCAGTCACCTCCGCTAGTGACTACGCACCCTTGAACTTCTCTAGCCTGACACCTAGAGATTGCTTGGTGCCAAGCCTATTGCCCAATAATCCAAACATGGCCCTGAGATGAGATGGAGTTGTGGGGTGATGGTTGACCCTCCAGGACGTGAGAACCGAACCGGCAACTCTATTCCCCTGATTCCTCACTTTTGGGATTTCTGGAAACTTCTGTCCTATGGATGTATGAATGAGCTGAGAGGAGACAGTTGGGAGAAAAGGGCGGGCCAAGGGGAGGGCTGCTAGCTGTCAGGCCATTAGGTTTTAAAGAGGGGTCATGTGCGGTTCTTCATGACAATTGAAGGTCCCTGAGAAAGCCACACCTCGACTGAAGATTCTATAGACCCACTGACTGATTGGAACTTGCAAACCAAGAACCTAAATTCTCTTAAGCTCTCTTTAGTTTCCTTAATAACCGTTATCATCACCTCTGTGTTGGAACTAGCATCCTTTGTGCCATCAGATACCACCTCCTTTAATATATTTACTTAGCATATCATTTGCTGCCAGCAACCCAGAAAGATAGAAATCATCAGATAGCGTCATCTGAAAACTACAGCAGAAATGTCCCCGAGGATGGTGAAGGAAGGCACAGAGAACAAAGGAAAGTGACCGAGTGGGGACACGGGAAAGAAAGGGATGGCAATAGAGAAGGGCAAAGGAGGCAGACACGGCCTGGTTTCCATCCCAGGCTGGTAGCAGGATGCATGGGGAAGTGATGGACTTAGGGACTGATGGGGCAGGGATGATGATGGTCCCTCATGGGAGAAGCCCCCTGGCTACAGACCCCATGGCTCCCAGAAGCGAACTCCAAAAGCTCAAAACCCATTTTACATTCCCAGTGTCGTCCATGGCCCCGTGATTCCGATTCTACTTTTGGCCTCTAAACCACATTCTGATGAGGGAAGGGAAACCCACCTTCCTGTAGCCTTCCATCCGCTGCCGCTGCTCCCCCTGCAAAGATGGTTTTGACATAAATCCCAATGGGTCCATAAATGCTGTCCTTTCCCCCAACAATGCTGAAGCCCAGGCCCTAGGAAGGAAGAGGACACAGGTGGATTGAGGAATATTCTGGTTATTTCTTGGGCTGATGTTTCCCCAGGCCTGCCTCCAAGGGGCCGGAGCTTGACAAAGGAAGGAAAGTTGCACACCACCAGCCTAGGCTCTGAGTGTCTAAAGGTGTTTGGCGCACACCTGGCACTCCTCAACACAGATGGAAGCTGGTGGGACACTAGCAGCCTAGCTTTATCTCTCTAGAGTAGCATTTGCCTACAATCGTTTCCTCCCTCTGAGTCCCAGTTTCCCTCATGTAAAATGATTGATGATGCTACTCAACTCACAGGGTTGTGTTTGAAACTAAAATAAGATAGCCAGCAACAATGAAAACATCAACAACAATGATAATACAGCTTACAACACAGAAAGCATCGTTTCTGCTACCAAAAGGCCCTTTCACCTGCGTTCTGTTCTGTGTCCTCTGCTCACAAACATCACTCCAAACATGTGTCCGCCCTCCCGACCCTGCACTGTTGTCCTCCCTGTCATTGTTCTAGGTTAGTGACAGAAGTTGACAAACACATCCTAGGATTGTGCAGGTGGTGCTAGGAGGAAAAGCTGGGGGCCTGGCAGACAGTCTCTGTTGTGGGACAGTGGAGAGGCAACAGAGGGAAGGTCCAATGTAGGGGCACCAAGTGAAAGGTCTACAGAGGAAGAGGAGGAAGGGTGAGAGGGCCCGGCTTCCGCTGCAGGCCTCTCAGTGGGTGAATGGCATGGTCAGAAAGGAAAGACCCGTGGCTTGCTTCATTCAGTCTGCTGAAGACAAGGAGCCTATGCTTCCCAGATGGGGTTTGCTCCAGCCTCAGTGAACTGCCTTCTAGACTGACAACTTCCAGAAGACACTGAACACATCTCAGTTTCAGTGTCTGGCCGCTAGCAGGTGCTCAAGACTGAACACATGTTGTGGCAGAAAACCAGGTCATCTGATTCCACTCACAAACATCCAGGGTAGTAGTAGCCAGCAGCTTGATTCCTAGACAGACTTTTAAAGTGATAGCTGCCATTGCTAGTTGTGAACATTTTATCTCAGGCCAGTAGCTCACAGAGCTTGTGAGGCGCATCAGCCCTGTAATGCAGAGCTGGCAGCCTGTCAGCCATCCTCAAGAGGCCCCAGGGACAGAGGTGAGTAAGCACCAAGCAGGAAAGCCGTGTGGACAAGGTACCAAGCTTCTGGTGCAGGTGCCCATCATCGCAGGATGAGAGGCACAAAAGGACCAGGAGGGGAATTGCCTATATGTAACAGATAATATGTATGTATTAAGAAATTCATACATGAAAAAATGTCCATGACTCTAGCTTTGTGAGGTAGATGCAGCTTTGGGGTTTCTCCGTGTGCTTCATCTCTTCCCTGCTGAAATAACTGCTCAGGATTCAAACTCTCCCTGACCCTGCTGAGAGCCAATGCCATAAGGGTTAAGAATAAGGACCAGGTCTCAGGTAGACTGGGGTCTTCGTTGGATCAGTGTTCACTAATGGGGGAACTCTCCATCTATAAAAGGGGGTGACAAGAGGATTGTTTGAAGGAGTAAGGAGCTACCCTTGCAAAGGTCTGGTTCTGGTGAGCTGGTTTGATTAACTTGGTCTTGACTCTGTCCCAGCACCTGCCGACCCTTCCAGCTCCTCCCCACCCTAAGCTCAGTCTCAGCCTCACTCCTCCCTGTCATCTGTCCCCGTAAGGAGGGGGTCTTGTATGGGTCCGTTTCATCTGTTGGCTGATGGATGACCTCACGGTCTGAGATCATTTCTCCTGGTTTGTATGCCAGGCTTTCCTGTGCCATGTGACACATCTCATTCCACACCCAGTTCCATAAAGCTCACTTTCTGAATGGACGCTCCATATACACAAGATAACCTAAACCATTAGGGATCGTCTAATGAGGTTTGGTGCTCTCTCCCACTTTCTTTTATTCTGAGTGTTGCAAAAGAAGGATTAGCTATCAATTCTGTGTGTTTTTGTGTATGTGTGTGTATGTGTATGCCTGTCTGTGATATATATATATATATATATGCATGTTCATGACATTTTGTGTGTGTGTGTGTGTGTGTGTGAGGTCAGAGAACAACCTCAGGGCGTCCATCAGCTGTCACCTTCTTACCAGCTGTCACCTTCTTACCAGGTCTGTCTTGTTGTGTTCCCGCTACAAATGCCAAGCCAGCCCTGGGATTCTCCTGACTCCGCCCTCCATTGAGTTAGGCATGTTGGGGTTGTGTACATATGTACCGCTTGTGTCTGCCTTTTGTTGGGTTCTAAACATCTGAACTCCAGTCAATAGGCCTTCATCCCAAAAAATTGGACCTCAATTTTTTTTAAAGAAACCTACATATAAATTCAATTTTTTCTTTAAGCACTGTGACTTATTAGTCAGAAAGTGTGGTCAGGCATGGTGGTGCACACCTTTGATCCCAGCACTCAGGGAGGCTGAGGTAGAAGGATTGCCCATGAGTTTGAGGCCACCCTGAGGCTACATAATGAAATCCCGGTCAGCCTGGGCTAGAGTGAGACCCTACCTCAAAAACACAAACAAAAAAGCTGGGAATGGTGGCAGAGGTAGGAGGATTGCCGCGAGTTCAAGGCCACCCTGAGACTACGTAGTGAATTTCAGGTCAGCCTGAGCTGGAGTGAAAACCCTAGCTCGAAAAACAAACAAACAAACAAACAAACAAACAAAAAAGCGAGACTGCCTGAAACACTTAAGTCTCATTTTTCACACCTGACCTCTCTTCATTCCCTGCTGAATTCCCAGGAATGGGAAAGAACAGGAAGGAGGCTTAGAAAGATGACTCCTTTAGAAGATCACAGGAACAATTAAATCCTTACCCAACACCACACCAAAATGTTATTGCATAGATTAAATCAGCCAGAGGATCATGATTTTATTAGCTGGGTGGCTTTGGGTGGCTTGAGGAGTTACTGTAACTGGCTGGATTCTAGTTACTTTAGGCACATGTGAGTCTGTTATGATTTGGTTATGAACCGCTTGAACACGTGGTCCCTAGTCAGTGGTGCAGTTTTGGGAGAGCATGGAACCTTTAGTAGGTGGGACCTACCTGGAGGAAATAAGTCACTGGAAGGATGTTCTGAAGGTTTGTAGGCCAGCCATACTCCTGACCTGTCCAGAAATGACTGAGTAGCCTTGCACTCCTGTTGCCATGGTGAGAGCTGCTCCTGCCCATGAGGCAAAATAAATCATATATGTGTGTGTGCGTGTGTGCGTGCGTGCGTGCGTGCAAATGTGTGTCTCTGTGTGTGTGTGTGTGTGATTTTGATTTGAGTCCAGCTTTCTTCTAACAATAAATGAATACAAAGGTGAAATTGGGCTATATAAATCTCTTTAAGTGATTTGGATTTATGCATCAGTCAAAAATAGAGAATATCATGGCAGGCAGGAACTAGGGAAGAAGCTTGCAGAATGCTAAGACAGTTGGCAAGGGCTGGTGTCCTTGGAAAGAAAAATCATTGCTTGGTTGAATCAGAATTCGTTTTTCTGAGTTTGAAAGACCAAACTCTCTTGCTTTCGCCCCTTTCTGCTGTATCAGGGTGTGCCACGCTCCGTTCCCAACTTCCCCGGAAGCCACAGCTCCTCGGAAGCTTACCTAGAACACTGTCCTCACTTACCTTCGCCTGGCCCTTCATCAACACAATGTTGGAAATGATGGAAGCCTGCAGGCCCCCAGATGGCTGCCCAAGCTGAGCTGTGCTCAGTGACCGAGTTGGTTTCGAAGTACCCTGTAATAAGGAATCAGGATGGGTACGGATGAATCCCTTGGAACATATGCCAGGGGGAAGAACCCAGCTCCCTCTCTCCCAAGGACCCACAGCCTACAAACTAGAATCTGATTACTGAGGCATGAGTAGGACTCTGGTGAGGAGGGCTGGTTCTGGTGGCCTGGGAGGAGCTTTGTTCAGAGCGACATGCCTGCAGACCAGCAGTGAGGGCTCACGAAGGCTTGTGGAGGAAGTAGGGCATGTGTGCCACGTGTGCCTGACTTTGTTTGGAGACCATGTTACCCCACGATAAGTGCTAGAAGCCAAGGCCTCCAGCAAAGTTTGAGATGTCAGCTGGCAAGAGTGCCCTCCAGGGAGACTGTTCAGTTCAGGCCACATTTACCAAGAATTCTGCTGTGCCATATGTGAAGAAGTACAGAGAAAGGCAGCGATCTACAGACTCACACAGGAGAAATGGGGTTGAAGAGATGGCTCAGCAGTTAAGACACTTGCCTGTGAACCCTAAGGATCCAGGTTCCATTCCCCAGGACCCATGTAAGCCAGATGTACAAGGTTATGCATGCACCTGGAGTCTGTTTGCAGTGGCTGGAGGACCTGGCGCGCCCATTCTCTTTCTCAAATAAAGAAGTAAATAATTTTTTTTTTTTTAAAGAGAAACGAAACCAGGGGAAGCAGGTGGTGGTAAACTACCTGCTTTGGAGAAGTAAACATTGCCAAAGAGATGCACATGGTGTGTCATGGCACCCCAGTGGGGACCAGCATGGCCTGGTGGCAGTGCTGACACATTGAAGGTGGTTGACTCTGCCTGTTATCAGCTGGTGACCTTGGGGAAGTGACTTTGTCCCTTTGGGGCATGATTACTTCCAATATAAGATCATAGTTCTAACAAGGTCTTCCTATAAGTTTGGCTTTGGGGATAACTGTGTGAGCGCTTTACATGGGTCCTGGCCCATAGGAAGTGCCTATCAATTTTCTTATTACTATGCGCTGCTTTAACAACCTGACTTGGAAAGACTCTGGGGCTTCCTGCCTGTCCACCAAGCCACCACGCCAGCTGTGAGTACGTCTGGCGGCTGCATGGTCCCTGCTCACTCAGATCTGGTGGGATCAGGAATCCAGGCTGCCAACCCTCAAATAAACAGTGTCTCCCAAATGCCTGTGTTCACACTCTGCTTTCACACCACCTACCAACTAGAGGACCCTGGGAAGGCCACTTGGGCTCTATTTTCTCACCTGTAAAAGTTACCTGTTAAAAGCACTTTACCCCTTTGCATTGTACTCTCCTTGTCAAATATTATTTTGGGTGACATGGGAATTCACACACACACACACACACACACACACACACCTGGCAAGCAGGGGATATGGAATGCATATTTACCTCATGACCTCCATTCCCTGGAGAGGCAGTTCCTTCCCTTCTCTCCTCTCTTCCTCTTGCTGCCTGCAGCTGGCCATATCTGTTTTGGTGATCTCCCCAAAGGTAGCCACAAAATTCCCCAGGTCCTGTAGCCCTAAGGCCTTCCCAAGGCTGTTCATCCACTGGGCATCCAACTCTCCTTCTCTTCCCTCTAGAAATAACCCTCCAAGGAGCATGCCCTCTCTACCACCCTTGCAAGCCCCTCTGAAGGGACCATGCATAATCAGTGATCGTTAACTTTGTGTGGAAACCTTCCTGGGATGTGAGATGCCGAGACACTTAGTCAAGCATCATTCTTTTTAAAATATCTTATTTATTAAAGAGATAGAGGGAGAGAGAGAGAGAGAGAGAGAGAGAGAGAGAGAGAGAGATGCACATGAGCACACCAGGTCCTCTAGCCTCTGCAAATGAACTCCAGGCACATGTGCCATCTTTTTTCACCTGGCTTACTTGAGTACTGGGGAATAGAACCTGAGACTTTAGGCTTCGCAGGCAAGTGCCTTAACTGCTAAGTCATCTCTCCAACTCTAGTCAAGCATTATTCTGTATGTGTCTGTGAGGGTGCTTTGGATGAGATTAACATTTAAACCAGTAGAAGAGACTGGGAGAATGGTTCAGCAGGTAAAATACTCACTTACCTTGCAAGCATGAGGACCTGAGTTTGGATGCCCAGAACACGCATACAAAAATGCTCTGGAATAGTGGGATGCACCTGTAATTCCAGAGCTGGGGAGGTGGAGATAGGGAAACCTTAGACCTGACTGGCTCATTGGTCTAGCTGAGTCAGTGAGCTCTAGGCTCTGAGAGAGACACTGTCTCAAAGAAAAAAGTGGAGAGAAGAAGGGTTGAGGAAGACATCTGACATTGCTCTGGTCCCCACATGCACTCACACATACACAAACATGCACACACACACACACACACACACCACAAAAAGAAAAAATAAATAAACCAGTAGGCAAAGTGCATTGCCCTTGATTGACAATGGGTAGGTGGGCCTCATCTGAACAACTGAAGACTTGAACAAAACAACATGGCTGACCTACATGGACAAGAGAATCTTTCCTGCCAGACTGCCTGCAGATGGACATCAGCTTTTCTCCTGCCTTCATACTCCATCTGAGATGTTAACTCTTCCTGGGTCTTAAGTCTGCAGGCCACCAGACAGAATCTACACCATTAATGCTATGGTTCTCAGCCTCCTGGACCTGCACTTGAACTAAACCATTAACTCTCCTGGGTCTCCAGCTTGCTAATTCACCTCAAAGATCTTGATAAAGGCCGTTCCATAATCACATAAGCCAATTTCTTAAAATAAACTCCTTCCCCTCTTTTCCTCCTCATTCCTTCCTCTTTCCATCCTTCCCTCCTCCTCCTCCTCCTCTTCTTCCTCCCTCTCTATCTGTGTGTCTCTTGAGAACTTTCCATTATCATGTGTATTACTGGCAATGGCACTGACTCTCCCCACCAGGTGTCAACCTACTTTCCCATCTGGAGTGGGGAAGAAAAGAAAGCCACATTACCTTACATAATAAAGCTACTAAACTGGGGAACTCTAGGTCTGAATGAATGGAAAGCCATTACTTCTAAGTCTCCAGCTAGAAAGCAACATTTTGGGAGAGGTGGTGGCGAGTTTTGGAGTTGGTATTTTTTACCAGACCAAAATTTAACTGCCAGTGTTCTTTAGCATTTGAAAATTTCCAGAATTTTTATAAACATTCTGTGTGTGTAAGTCATTAATGAATTTAAAAATGTTTCTTTGCAATCCTTTAAATTAACTGCACACAGTTCACAACTTTAGAAATTAAATCCCTGGAATCAGTTTTTACTTCAGTGAAGGAAATATGTTATTGAGAACCAAATGGCTGTGTCCCAGCCAGGCAGTTTTACGAGTCATGGGAGACAGCATATACACTACAAGAGGTGACAAGGTAATCTTGGAATGATCAGAAATATCTCTACAAAATAAGCCAGCCCAAATAAATGATATCCTCATTTAAGAGATTAGGTTCCCATTTTTTCCTTCTTTTTCTATTTCTAATAAAAGTCCTATTCAGAAAGTTTTCATGGGCATATAATATTCTCTATTAAGCAGTAGTTACAGAAAAGTACTGTCTAAAATAGTGGTCACTGTTCACATGCAGACAGGTGGTCAATCTATCTGTGTGTCTCAGTATCCAAGGAGGATTAGTTCTTCCCAGAAGAGTGGGGCAGGGTTTCCAGAGATGGAGATAGGAAAAGAAGGGGGAGCCAGGACAGACAAGGGCACTGGTGTTGTGAGTGGCAGAGGGGGCTCTAAGAAGGGAGCAGTGGCTGGGAGTCATTGGCAGGCTGGGGTGACGCGCAGGCACATGGTGCTTTCTATCTGCAGATCTGTGTGCAGTGCCAATGCCCTGTGGTGAGAAGCACACAAACTGCGGAGCTATCTAGGGTTCAGATCAAATTCTGCTTCCTTAGGTTCGAAGATACATGAGCTCAAGGAGCCACTCATCTTACGAAGCCCCTTTGCTCGCTGTAGAATGGGACTCAACATA
This sequence comes from Orientallactaga sibirica, assembly GCA_036365145.1. Lineage (NCBI taxonomy): Eukaryota > Metazoa > Chordata > Mammalia > Rodentia > Dipodidae > Orientallactaga > Orientallactaga sibirica. The sequence continues at coordinate 1,678,382 of JAEOAD010000031.1, read as the reverse complement.
AGACCCTTCCTAAGTCATTTGGAGACTTGGCGGAATGTTGGTAAGGCAAGTTCCTATAGTCTACAGAAATGTAGACAGCCTTTGGAGTCATAAAGATCCAACTTTAAGACAATTCTGATACTAGCAATATGAGTGTGAATATGCCCAAGCCCCAGTTACCTAGTCCACCTCCTAGGGTTACTGTGCAGATGAAATAAAGTTTTGATATCTTTTTTTTTTTTTTTTTTGGAGAGAGACAGAGAGAGAGGGAGAGGAAGACAGATAGAGATGTGTGCCCAGCAGCCTCTCAGCTGCTGTGAACGAAATCTAGATGTGTGCACCCCCTTTGTGGTCAAGTGCGGCATTGCGCCCTTGCGTCACGTTGCATCTGGCTAAACGTGGGACCTGGATATTGGAACCAGTGTTCTTAGGCTTAGCAGGCAGGCGCCTTAACCGCTAAGCCATCTCTCCAGCCTTAGTTTTGATATCTTTTTCATATTTATGTTTATTTGAGAGAGAGAGAGAGAGAAATGGAAAGACAGAGAACGGGTGTGCCAGGGCCTCTTGCCACTGCAAACAAACTCCAGACACACGTGCCACTTTGTGCATCTGGCTTTACTTACGTACTGGGGAATGGAACACAGGCCAGAGGTTTTGCAAACAAGTGCCTTTAACTGCTAAGCTATCTCTCCATCCCCCAAATAAAATATGCACCTCGAGTATCATAGAGCCGGCAGCATTTGCACATGTCTGGCACAAGGGGGCACTCGATAGTCGAAGCTTCCCTAGTAACTTTGCTTGGAGTGCTGATTTTGCCCACTAAGCAAGCTGTCTGTAGTCTGTGGACTGAAAATCCTGGGAAGGCTTCCCCAGCCACTGTTAGAGTTGAACCCCCACCTTCCCTCCCAGATTTTCAGGTCTCCCGTCATTCTTACCACAGCCGGATAGTCCAGTTGTTGAGAGAGAGACTTCCTGTTGCTGCAGAGAGAGTATGGCTGCCTGTCCGTGGGAGCTGCAGATTTCTTAGACATTGGAAAATCAATTTCTCCTGTGCAATAGGGATTAACACCTAAAACAAGAGTTGGGGGGGTGTAAAAAATTAAGTGTATACTCTATATAGTAGGCACAAAATCAGTTGTCATCAACTGTCATCCCCTCCTTAGGAGCCACTTTAGCCTGAAAACATTCAGTGCCTAGGGTTCCTGGTGGGGACAGGAGGCTGTGGAAAATGCATGTTAACTCGCCACGATCTCATTCTGTCCTTAGCGCCAATGGGACTTTTCGAAGCACCAGAGTGGGCTCCTGCTCTGCCTGGGTCCTATTCAGCAGGAGCGGACAGGCATCCCCTGTGTGTCATGCAGTGCCCTGGAGGGAGAAGTTAAGAAACCACACGGCCACATCAATAGAAGGCCCAGCTGTCAGGGAGTTTTCAACCCCAACCAAGGACAGAGAGAGGAGGGCAGTGCGGAAGTTCCCGGGACAGGGAGAACTGAGCCAGCAGCCACACGGGGGATATCTGGTGCCTGCATGGGGAAGAACCAGACAGAAAGAAGTAGGGTGAGGTCACATCACACCACCTCTCACAGACTCAGATAGGTTGACACAAACACACATCCCTTGCTTGGGGGATCATGAGAAACTCAAAGTGTCAGCTTCCTCTTCAGTGTGGGAATCCCAGAGACTCTACCACCACTTGTTCACAGCACGCAGCCTGAGGAAAGTTCAGAGACATCTGAGTGAACCCATCCATGCTGGAGGAGTACTTCCTATCTGGAATACAATGTCAGCCATGCAGGCTGCTCAAACTTTTCTATTTTTATGAAAAAGTAACAAAAGAGCTAGCCATGGTGATACATGTAATCTAGCACTTGGGTGGCAGAGACGGGAGTATCACTAGTTCAAAATCATTCTCAGCTACATATCGAGTTCAAGGCCAAGTTGAGCTACACGAGTCCCTGTCTCACAATAATGAAAAAAAAATCAAGAGAGAATAAGAGATTGTTCCAGATCAGTCAGACCTATAGAATGAGAGCCTGAGTCAAAGAACCAAAGCAAAGAAACAAAAAGGTTTAAAAAAAAAAAAAGGTGTAGGGCTGGAGAGATGGCTTAGCGGTTAAGCACTTGCCTGTGAAGCCTATTTTATTTCTTCAGGACCCACGTTAGCCAGAAGCACAAGGGGGCACATGCATCTGGAGTTTGTTTGCAGTGGCTGGAGGCCCTGGCGTGCCTGTTCTCTCTCTCTCTACCTGTCTATCTCTGTATCTCTCTCTCTCTCTCTCTCTCTCAAATAAATAAATAATAAAATTTTTTTTTAAAAAAAGGTGTAGGTGATTTACTGTAATATTTTATTCTGTTCAGTATGTCTGAGCTATTGTCCTTTCAGTAATACCAATGAGACTTTCACGTCTTTTGTTTGCTTGTTCTAAGTCTTCAAATGAGCATGTCCTCCAGACTTTCTGGACTCTCCATGGGAGCAGCCTCGTACCCTGCTCAGGAGACACCACAGCCAGTGCGCGGGCAGCACAGCTCCATGGGCCGGGGCAAGGGCAGGGTTCCCAGCATCCCTCAGACTGAGCAGTGGACAGGCTTTTGTGGAAAGCTCCCCCTTCACCCTCCACACAACCATGGGAAAATGTGGTGATGGTTAAGAGGAGATACAGGCTGGATCAAGGTGTGGGGTTTCCTGTTGTGGGGCATAGGCAAGACCATAGCTTATTTATAGAACTGAAGGAAGAGGGTGATTAGCCCAGGGAGGTTTCAGAATGAAGAGGTTTGCAGATGTGAGTGAGATGCCTACGATGAAAGGAGGACGGGGACAGAGATGCAGTGGAAAGGGGGAGGTTTTGTCCTTCGGGGCTCCAGGAGTGGCTGGGGAAACTTCTTCCTGCCAGTACAGCTGCTTCCAGCAGCTGCCTCAGCGAAAGTTGGTGGTCCTTCTGACTTACAGGGACCAATTGCTCCCAGATGGACCAGGAGGGAGACGCAGCCAGAGGAGTTAGAAAGCCTGGCATGAGGAAAACGGGATTTAGAAGCACAGGTCAGAGCTTGAAGGAGAGGCAAGAAATTGTCTGGCTGTAATGTGGGGGTTTCATAGGAATGCAGATTCCATAGGCCACCGGAGCCACTCACTCTGCCCGCACTGGTGGGTCTGGCTCTCCAGGTGATGCAGCCAGCCTATCTCTGGTTCTTTAGGGAGCTCAACCCATCTGGTTCTTACTCTTTATAGAGACATGAAAGCTCAGAGAATTCTTGAGAAGTGACCAAATGAGTCAAGGGCGTGACCCGGGCTTCCTGAATCCCAGGCTTTCCCAAATTCCGCCCGTTGTCTGCACTGGAGGCTGACATTCTGCAGTTAGCAACAGCAGATCAAGCTCAGAGCCATGGGCAGGCCCAGTGCAAGTGGTTTAGGTGAACCTCAGCTAGGTTCTGCCCTTCCTGACCCAGACAGCTTTTCTGTTTTGGGGTGCTCTCTGCTACCTCTGTGGTCTCAGATAATACACAGACAAGAAGCAGGAACAAGAAGAATTCTTGAAAGTCTAGCTGATCCACTCTACCTGAAAATTACTTCTGGATGCACTCTAGCCAACCGAGAAATGCATCAAAATTATCATCGCCAATGAAGGGAAGTTAAAACCAGCTAAATCTACATTGATTGCAAGTGTGATTACAAAACCCAATGCAGAAGCCCAAATGGTTTATTAAAAGGGAAGCTATATGTTTAAGTGAATATATGGTCATATTAATGAGCTTATAATGTAAGACCAAGTTAAATTATGAAATGGAAAAGCTAACTGGAAAAGAAATTAAAATGAATCACTAGTTCAGCAGCTCATCATGTCTCATAAGAGGAATAATTTAGAAAATTAATGTCAAGTATTTATTAGTTAATAAAATCTAATTGATTAATTGACTAATTTAAACTTTAAGAAAATCTAAAATGGAAATGGAATTGAGTAAAGCTTACAAACTGCAAAAAAAATTACACACAAACAAGACATAGCAAGAGACAGAAAACAAATATCAGGTTATCATGGAAATATAATTGCATGCCATTTGTAAGGGAAAGGCAGAATAAACAAGAAAGATATTTAAAAGGATGGGCAGGAATTCATTATCACAAATGATGCTAGTCATTAGCTGATCATTTTTGGAAAAATCTACATATATTCTTTCTTCATATAAAACACCAAAAATAAAATACAGCAATAAATTATAGCAAGTTTGGAGGAAAAAGCAAATCATTTGTATGTTAGAAGAAACTAGAAATAGTTATTTAATAGTCCTTCCAATGTGGGAATAACTTTCACATTAAAAGGAAAAGATCATAAGTTTGATTATATAAAAGTTAAAGCATCCTCAACTTAAAAAAACAAATTGACAAACTCGAGAAAGGGGTAATTTTTTAAAAAAAGAAACATGACTTTGAATTATTAATTTAACCAGAAGGGTTTTGTAAGTTAATGAAAAGACAAGGACCATGCCAACATAAAAGAAACCAAATTCACCAAAAATGAAATAAATAACTGAAAAACTCTTTCAGTTTACCCGAAGAGGCCCATTTTCTAGCTGCTTTGTAAGCCAGTGGCTTAGTCACTGTTTCAGCAAGAGACAGAAGGCACACTTAGAAAGAGTTACTTGCCCAAGGCCTGAGAGGGGCATGGAAGAACCAATGTCAGTGAGCCGCAGCCAGGGAAGACAGGTCATCTGGTTGATTTATAGTCACCGAAGGGTCACAGCCTTCCCCATGGCTGAGTGCCCAATAAAGGACAGGGGCAACAACACCCCATGGCTCTCTCTCACCACCAGTCTCCTGCTAATGGCTCTCAGTGACAGAATTCAGCCGGAACCCAGAGGGTTGGGAGCCAGGTAACACTGGCTGAGGGGTCAACTCCCAGGGCACCACCATAACTGGCTCCATGGGCACGTAGCCTGTGAAGTCATCATTGCCTGTAGTCAGAAAAGGCCTAGTTTGGTTGAATACAGTCTGGAAATCCTTAGTAATTTTGAACAGGGCTCTTGTGGTTTCACTTTAGACAGAGCCCCACAAAGTAGGTAATCTGTCCTGGGTATAAAGCAAGGCAGAGAAGCAGAAAATGTGGAAGGCAGAGAAGCAGAAAATGTGGAAGACAGAGAAGCTGTGCAGCAAATATTTTTTTTAATTATGCTAGTATGAAGAAATAAGTGATCATGTACAATGCTGAAGGAAAATCCTCAATCTATGCTAACTTTTTGAACTAAAATTCCATTCCTAGGAAATTATGTTAATAATAAAAAAAAGTTAAAATAAATGCCTCTAGTTGGGACATTACTAACTTAAGGTTTGTGCATTGCGCTATAGAATGTGAGGTTTAGAGATTCAAGGAACTTGCCCGAAGCCATACAGATAAATAAATACATGAGGGCACCACATCCAAATTCAAATACACTGGCTTTCAAGTGTGCCAAGTCTCACCTTTGTTTTGTTTTGAGACAGGGTCTCATGTAGCCCAAGATGACCTCAGATTCACTATATAGTGGAGGCAGGCCTTGAACTCTTGATCCTCCTGCCTTCAACCTTCCCCCATATGGTGGGAGCACAGGTGTTCTTCACCACACTTTAAAAAGATATTTTATTTTTATGTATTTATTAGAGAGAGAGAGAAAGAGAGAGAATGGGTACACCAGGGCCTCTAGCCACTGTAAATGAACTCCAGATGAATGTGCCACCATGTGCATCTGGCTTACATGGGATCTGGAGAATCAAACCTGTGTCCTTAGGCTTCGCTGGCAAGTGCCTTAATCACTTAGCCAGCTCTCTAGCCCACCACCTTCTTTCCCAATCTTGCATTAGCCCACTTCCCACTGTCCGCAGAGACTGCTTGTTTCTAAGAACCCCCATAGAGACCAGACTCAGAGGATGGTCTTCCAGTCTGTGTATAAATACACTGTATTATTTTTACACAATATATTCATATTTATACTCATATAAATATACTTCCTATACTGGATTGTTTAGGGGGCGATGACAAGAAAAAAATGAGTTTTTTCAAGTGATTTTTCATCTGTAGATATGGTGTGCCAACTGGTTTTCCCTTCCAGAATCAACACAAGTGAAACAATTTTATGTACAAAGTCAGCAGCATGGATTATGTTAGCGAAAAACCCAACAATAATGCAAATATCTAGTAAGAAGCAGTTGGTCAACTAGATTGTAATTCCATGTATCCACTAAAAATGGTATTTAGAATAGAATTTCCATTGACACGTGGTAGACATGGCTGACTATAGATTATATACATTAGATACAGATATAGATAATATATTTATATCTGTGTATGATAGAGACAATAGACAATATATCTATATGTGTCCACCACTTTTCCAGACACATAGGAATTGGAGGCAAATAACTGAAAATGCTAGCATAGATTCTCTCGAATGTTACCGTTGGCTGAAATTTTATTGTTTCCTTCTTCACATGTTCCTATTCTATTTGCAGCAACTGTGAGTCATGGGTCTTCCAGGCTCAGCCCCAATCATGTCACAGATGAGGTGACAGAGACCCGAGAGAGGGAGCTTACCCAGTACCAGGAGCATGCCAGCAGTCAGAGCAGAAGCAAAACCTTGTCTCCCTACTCTCTTCTTCCCAGACTAGGTCTTCCCAGGATGCCACCCAGCTCCAGTCACTGACCACAGAGAGCGCCACAGGCCAGTGCAGAGCCTGTTTAGCTGGCTGGGACATGCGCACTCGTGAAGAATGGTCTCTGAGAGACAAGCAGCAGACATCCCAGCTTGGGTTAGCCCCACCGGACCAGAAGCAAACCAGGCAGCCTCCCAGCCTCCCTCAGCACGAACGGTCCTTGAATGCTGGAGCAGCTGAGCCCTGCTCCTGAAGACACCGTGGTCTGAGACACTTACTGGTGGAGTTGCTGCGTGTCCTTTGGTGGCAGGCTTTAGGAAACAAGAAGTTGCTACTTTGTGCTTCTAGTTTTCCAGGCTTTTCTTTAGAGGAAATGGTAGAAGATTCCTGTGGAAACAATTCCCACCTTCTTTATTTTGCAAGTTAGTTAGTACAGACAACAGTACTTAGCACGGCGGGGTTTTGACACTGACCCTTATCTGTCTCCTCCACTCAAAGACAAACACTCTAGGTCAGAGATTTAGACTTTAATTTTTTTGTTTGTTTGTTTGTTTGAGGCAGGGTCTTGCTCTAGCCCAGGCTGACCTGGAATTCACTATATAGTCTCAGGGTGGCCTTGAACTCACAGCGATGTTCCTACCTCTGCTTCCAGAGTGCTGGGATTAAAAGGCGTGCAGCACCACGCCCGGCTGGTGCTGGAATTTAGGATTTCTGCCATCTGTCCATTCACAGGGAAGTATCCATTCATTCAATAAAAATAATGAACAACTAGATCTTATAGAAATACTAAACGTGAGTGATGAATATTGAATACGTATGTCAGCAAGTAGGTGTCAGGGCTTCATTAGGCATGAGATCCAACTATGGTCAATATAGACAATGACCTTAACCTTAGAGAAATGGCATTTTAGTGAAGGAGAACTCACAGAACACAAGCCAACAGACAAAGATGAAACGTACCTGCAGAGGGTGGCTGATGCTGAGGACTAGGAATAGAGAGCAGTGGCGTAAGCAGGGAGCCTTGGGGGATCTGTACTAAGGATGAAAAGTGTGGCACCTTGTACTGAGATCGAATGATAGGCACTTACATAAACGTTTGTTGAATGAGTATGATATAAATAGTTCTGTAAATATTGAACCATCTATGTATTCTTACACTGGGATTGTCTTATATTCCTGCTTTATGTTTGTAAAGATCTAATTTAGGATTTCAAAAGTCAATGTCATTCATTTAAATTTGTGTGTGATCCTATTCTATTTCGGCCTTACTATATTGAACAACTCCATTTCTTTCTTCTTTCCCTCTTTCCTTCCTCCCTCCCTCCCTCCCTCCTTCCCTCCCTCCCTCCTTCCCTCCCTTCTTACCCTCCTTCCTTCCCTCCTCCCTCCCTCCCTCCCTCCCTCCCTCCCTCCCTCCCTTCCTTCCCTTCCTTCCTTCCTTCCTTCCTTCCTTCCTTCCTTCCTTCCTTGCTTCCTGCATGTGTATGTGTGTGTGGCATATGTGGCCAGAGGTTGATCTAAGGTGACTTCCTCAATTGCCCTCCACCTTATTTTTTGAAATAGGGTTTCTCATTGAACCTAGAGGCACCTCTGTCTTGCCTCCCCAGTGATGGGGTGACAGGAATACACCACCACACTTGGTTTTCATGTGGATGCTAAGGATCCGAGCTCAGGTCCTCATGCTTGTGTGGTGAACACTTTATCACTGAACAATCCCCCCATCCCTTCACTTTTTTATAGTACTGAGTTTACAGGCAGGATATTAAACAACACAGTCAGGATGGCAGGGGGGAAAGAAAATACACAGCTCTTCCCTATAAAAGGTGAGAATCTGAAACACCTTCCACCCTTTCTTGTTCTCTCCCTGGTACCTCAAAGGAAAGCGTGAGAGGGTAGAAGTTGACACTGAGGATAAGAGATCATTTTAATTTGGTTCCTGGGGCTGTTCTGTTTTGTAACATTATTAGCTACAAAGACCTTGACTTGATTTCTGAATTACCTTGGTTTCATTACTTAGACCATAATCCTATGTATACTACATTCTCAGAGCAAAGAGAGTATCTGCCTTCATCTTTCACTCGGTGCCCCTAACCCTCCAGCCTGCCACTTCGAGCTGCTGGGATTGGAAGAATGACCTCACCTGCCCCCTCTGTTCTCAGCCTTTTCCCTGTCGTGTGGTTGATGACAGGCTAGCGGGCCTGCCTGGATCCAGTCTCGCCTGTACTACGTCATACAGAAAGTTCTCACAAGATCCAGAACTTGTCTGGCCCCTTTCCGTGGCTTCCTGTCCTATCTAGTATCTCTCCCTAGTTGTATATTCCTTTAGCACTTTGATAGATATTTCTAACAGGTGGAGGAGTTAGTCAGGTGCACTTTGCAAATATTCTGGAGCCAGAAGCCTGCTCACAGTCTTTAGGAAATAAAACTGTCCAGTTCTGACATAAAAGGATCCTGCAAGAAACCACAGATCAATTCCCTTTTATTTCCTGTACAAGTCTGTGCTGGAAGTCAGATACCACAGCCAGGCTGACTCCTGGTGGTCATTTTTCTTCTCAGCAACAGGTGGCGGCATATTAACCTGAATAAAATTACCTAGTCTAGGGAATTCTTTAAAAGGAAAAAAAAGCCACTTTATATACAGAAGGCAGTTTAAAGTCTTAAGACAGATTTGCAGAATTCAACATACTTCTTTGAACTCACTTATTCATACAACACAATCTTCAAAAGATACTTCAATAGTTTTAATTACAAGAGTCTGATGAGGTCACATCCTGATTCTAATTTCAAGATTTCCCTCTGGCATCATGCTGTCTTGTTCGTGTACTCCAGCGAGATGATGGAAGTAAAATGAGAATGTGACTTTAGGAACAGTTGAGCATAGCAGCCAACTGCTTGGCTTTTCTAAGAGTGATCCTTTTTCTCAAAGTATCTTTGAGATGCTAGAAATGCATATCCCCCCCAGACATTTAGTAATGAGAGTATGTAAACAAATGAGATATACGCAACACATGGAATACTAAACTTCTTTTCAAAATTATATTTTATTTATTTATTTGAGAAAGAGGGAAGACAAGAGGCAGATACACATACACATAGGACAGAGAGAAAGGGAGGGAGAGAGAGAGAGAATGAGCAGGCCACTGCAAACAAACTCCAGACACATGCACCCCTTCTCCATCTGGTTTTACATTTGTACTGGGGAATTGAATCCAGGTCCTTAGGCTTTGCGGGCAAGCACCTTAACCACGAGCAACCCCTCCACAGACCTACCTGTGCTATTGGTAAGTTTTTAAATGTATTATGTCATGAATACTCTGACTACAATAACATAAAATGCACATTAAAAAGGGGTGGAAAGAAATGCACCAAAATTGAGAAATGTTTGTTAAGAACTCACTATGTACTAAGTGCTCTTCCTCCTGGTGACAATATGGCAAAAAGCAAGGCATACAGGACGCTGATCTCATGAATCAGCAAGAGTGTACTTGGGTGATGAGATTATGACTGCTTTTTAAATTTTTATTTAATGTTTTTACATGCATTAGTTTGCCATCATGCAAAAGCAAATTATTCATTTTATATTCATTTCAACTGTCACAATAATAGGTTTTTTTAATTTATTGTTTATAAAGTCCCAAATCTAAAATAGAAATTGTTTTGCCAATCAAACTAAGAGATAAAGAGAATCATGGGGAATGAGAACTTCTTTTACCAGATTAGGTTGCTTTTTTTTTATTTTAGAGAGAGAGAGAGAGATGCAGAGAGAGAGAGAGAGGAATTGGTGTGCCAGGGTTTCAGCCACTGCATTGAAACTCCAGATGCTTCCGCCACCTAGTGGGCATGTGCGACCCTTCACTTGCCTCACTTTTGTGCGTCTGGCTTACGTGAGATCTGGAGAGTTGAACATGGGTCCTTAGGCTTCACAAGCAAGTGCCTTAACTGCTAAGCCATCTCTCTAGTCCAAGATTAGGATTAAAAAAAAACATGAATCCTTGTTTGGAGAGGTTGCTTACTGGTTAAAGCACTTGTTAGAAAACAAAGCCTAACAACCCAGTTTCAATTCCCCAGTACCCACATAAAAATGAATGCACAAAGTGGACCAATTCATTTGCAGCGGCTAGAGGCCCTAGTGTGCTCATTCATATTCTCTCTCTCTCTCCTTGCAAATAAATAAAACTATTTTTAAAAACTGAATGCTATGTTCAGAGAAGGAACTATTTCTTTGGGATTGCAGTGTTGACTGAGAAGGCCTTATCCAAAACAAATTAGGTCTACTTGATCCCCTACAGAGCCCCTTCATTCCCACAGCTCATTGCCCCCGTGTCTTGTTGCAGTGGAGTAAAGCAGCCACCTTATTCTCCTTGTGCAAAGCAGAGGTGCCTCGCATGCACACTCAAAGTTGTGTACCTGGGCCCTCCTTCGTCACAGCTCTGTATACTCCAACCAAAGCCATCTCAGATGTAAATCCCATGGTGGTTGGTCCTTTCCCTCTACCACATAGCCAGTCTCTGAACTGACTGGAGGCTCCAGGCAGTCTCATTTACCCAGGGTACCAATAGTCACACCTCTGGATTGGTGTGAAACCAACAAACCTCACGTTGACCTGCTGTGGTGGGAACTGGCTCCCTGGATGGCTACTGTAGGAAAGAATGGAAGTGTACTGGTGACAAAGATGAGACTCAGATGACAACTGTATTTTAAGTTTGAGCAAACATGACTCCTAAAAGTTCCCAAGATGGGCTGGGGAGATTGTTCAGTGATTAAAGGCTCTTGCTTGCAAAGCCTGACACAGTCCAGTTTTGATTTCCTCGTGTCCACATAAAGTCAGATGCACAACATGGTACATGCATCTGGAGTTCATTTGCAGCAGCAAGAGACCATGACAAGCCCATACTCTCTCTCTCTTAAATAAATAAATTAATTAATTAATTAATTTAATTTTAAATTTTTCTAAGACAGACAACACACTTATTTTTTGGACTACTTCCAGGACACCAAGAGATCAGTGCTCATGCATGCTCTGGGACCATTTCAAGGGAAGGTGGCTCAGTGGGTAAAGTGCTTGCTGTTCAAACATGAGGACCTGAGTTCAGATCCCCAGCACCCGCCTCAAAGCCAGGCCTGTAATCCCAGCACTGGGGAAGTAGAGAGAGGTGGATCCCTAGGACTTGTTGGCTAGTTCGTCTAGAGAGCTCTAGATTCAGCAAGAGACTCTCTCAGAGAATAAGGTGGAGAGCAAACAAGAAAAAGCCACAGTATCCACCTCTGGCCTCCACACACATATGTATATATGTGCATGAGCACCTGCATACACACATGTGCCCACATGCATATAAACATGTATGCACGCATGTACATCACATGTATATACATCTCCAGGAATGAAGGGTGGGGTGGAAGAGAGAGTCGGGGAACTAATTCCTAGGCTCGGTGTCCTCTTCTGTAAGCTGAGGACTGATCAGTTTTTGCCATCACTGTATGCTCTGGGCTTTGAATGTAACTGATGATTCTGTTTAAAGGGCTATTGGGCAACTTCTCTTTTTGAAATGGGGCTAGAGAGATGGCTCAGTGGTTAAGGTGCTTGTCTGCGAAGCCAAAGGACCCAGATTCGCTTCCCCAGGACCCATGTAAGCCAGATGCACAAGGTGTTTGGAGTTCGTTTACTGTGGCTGAAGGCCCTGGCATACCCATTCCCCCCCCCATCTGCCTGTTTCTCTTTCTCTCTGTGTCAAATAAATAAAATAAAATAATTTTTTTTTAAAAAGAATAAGACAGCTTGCCTGGTCATGTTGAGCAAGCATGTCCTGGGCAGGGTATGTCTATTCAAAGGAGTCTCTGGAGGAACCCTGCCAACATTTGCAGATGCCTTCCTCCACCTCGCCCCACCACACACAGCCCTTTCTGTCCCTGCTCCCAAGGTGGGGCTCTCCACACTGGGGATTTGTCACTGAGGTCATGGGCCTAGCAAAGTCACTTCTAACATGCATCCGTTGTCCTCATCAGAGACCACAGACCTTGAGTAGTCATTCTGTGGATGATGCACCCCACCATTTCCTAGGTAGCTTTATCTATACCAACAAGTCCCAGGGGTGACCAAGTGGAGGTTGAGATCTACCCTCCAGAGAGATCTTCCAAGTGTTTTTCTCCAAATTAGGATCAACTGTATTACTTCAAGGGATAAACGGCCAAATCTAAAAGGGGGGAACAAATGGAAAACCTGAGGCTGGGGAAAGTTGGTAAAGTGCTCGCTATGCAAACAAGAAGACCTGAGTTTAGATCACCAGCACCCATATAAAATCTGGACACAACGTTGAGTTGCTGTAACCCCAGCACTGGGGCAGAGGACACAGGATTCCTCAGGCTGGCTAGGCAGCTAGTCTAGCCAAATCCGAGAGCTCCAGATCCAGTGAAAGACACTGTCTCACAAGGTGGAGAGCAACTGAGAAAATAGAAGAGCAATTGAGGGCTGCAGAAATGGTTCAGCAGTTAAGGTGTTTTCCTGAAAAGCCTAATGACCCAAGGTCTGATTCCCCAGTACCTATGTAAAGCCAGATGCACAAAGTGGCGCATGTATCTGGAGCTCATTTGCAATGGCTAGAAGCCCTAGTGTGCCCATGCTTTTTCTCTCTCTCTTTTCTCTCTCTCTCTCTCTGTTTCTCTCTCTCTCTCTCTGTTTCTCTCTCTCTCTCTCTCCTTATAAAGGAAGGAAGGAAGGGAGGGAGGGAGAAAGAAAGAAAGAGTGACTGTGAAAGACACCTGATGTCAATCTCTGGTGTATACCACAGAGAGAGAGAATAACCAGGAAATGAACCCAGAATGAAGGTGAAAAATTCTGGGGCGTTGCATCCTGCAAACAAGATGATTCTGGAGGCTAAACTTCCCCTCAAGGATGAGAGGTCCCTTGCTCAGCAGGGAGAGATCATTGCTGCGTGGGCCCCTGCTGGGAACCAGTGTCAGAGCTGTTGCTTCTGGAGTTGGCTGGCTGCGTTCCTGTCCATTTGCTGTGTGAACGGAGCTGCTGTAACTGCTCCAGTCTAAGGGAACCACAAAACACAACCCAACTGTCTTCAACGGGACACGTTTGCTGTGGTTGTGTTGATCATGCAGCAAAAAGCTTTGACCTTGAAGTTGCGAGAATAAATGAGCAGGCCTCAGCGGAATGGTTCTGGGGCAGCCACTTCATCATGTGAGTGATGCTACAGACATCCTGGTGTGGAGGAGGAGAGGGGACCACAACCAGGACGTTCTCTCTAATGCTCCTGCTCCTCTTTCATGACACGGTCATTGTCCCCAAGTCCTTATAATTCTACCTTCTCAAAACTCCCAGCCGCCATTCTCACTGCCTGCCACAGCTCTAGGTCTTGGCCTCAGACTGGACTATGACAATGATGTAGCATGTGTAGGAATACTATTCCTGGAGTATTTCTGGAGGCTGGGGCGCTAGATCAATCAGTAAAGAGCGTGTCTTACAAGCATGAGGACCTGAATTCAATCCCCACTAACCACAAAAATGCCAGGCGTGCTGTTTAGGCCACCTACCGCTGGAGTAATCCTAGTGCTGGAGAGGCAGAGACAGAAAAATCCCTGGCGCTTGCTGGTCTGATAGTCAAGTCTAACTGGTGAGCTCCAGGCCGATGAGAGATGCTGTCTCAAAGGAGGCAGACGTGTCCAGAGGACAACACCTGCGTGTGAATGTTGGCTTCTGCATGCATGTACACACAAGTGCATGTACACTCACCCACACACATGAAAGTGTGGGCATGGGCTATTTTCTTAAACCATGTATTTAATAAGTATTAAGTGGTTCATACGCTTCCCAGGAAGAGCTAAAACTATAAAACTCCGAGAAGAAAATCTTGGGCAAACCATCACGAGCTTCACTAAAGGAAGGTCCTCAGATACGATGTGAAATGTACCCGCGACAAAGGAACAAAGAAGTGACAAGCGGGATCCATCGACATTTAAAACCTTCCCACTTCAAAGGGCACCATTAAAAAAAAAAAAACACGACAGATTTGGATGAAATATTTGCTAATCATATGTCTGATGAGTGAACTGTATATGTAGAATATATAAAGAACTTTTATTCAATCCTTAGAGGACAACCAAATTTATTTTTTAAATATATTTTTTAATTAGTTAATTTATTTATTAGAGACAGAGAGAGGGGGAGAGAGAGAAGGAGTGAGAATGGGTGTTCCAGGGCCTCTAGCCACTACAAACGAACTCCACGTGCATGCCCCACCATATGCATCTGGCTTACCTGGAACCTGGAGAATTGAACTGGGGTCCTTAGGCTTTGCAGGCATGCACCATAACCACTAAGCAATCTCTCCAGCCCCCAAATTTATTTTTTGAGGTAAAGTCTCACTGTAGTCCAGGCTGATATGAACTTACTTTGTAGCTCCAGGCTGGCCTCAAACTCACAGTGAACTCCCTGCCTCAGCTTCCCAAGTGCTGATGTTAAAGGCATGAGCCACCATACCTGGCTTCCAATTTGTAAAAGCACATAAGGGATCAGTACAGACATTTTCTCAAAGAAGATGCACAGGAAGCCTAGAAGTACACAAAAAGAAGGTGAGCATCAGTACTCACCAGAGACATACCAATCAAAACCACGAGGGCTGGAGAGATGGCTTAGCGGTTAAGGCGTATGCCTGCAAAGCCTAAGGACCCCAGTTTGATTCTCCAGGTCCCACTTAAGCCAGATGTACATGGTAGTGCATGTGTCTGGAGTTCGTTTGCAGTGGCTAGAGGTCCTGGCGCACCCATTCTCTCACTCTCTCTCTCTCCCTCTCTCTGTCTGAAATAAATAAATAAATAAATAAATAAATAAATAAATAAATAAATAAAATTAAAAAAAAACACAATGAAACAGCATTTCCATCAGCAACAAAGGCTGTCACACCCACACGATTCCCACCAGCACAGGGAAGATAGGAAAACATGTATGGTCCCACAGTGGTCATGGAAATGTAAAATGATGTGGCTGTTTTGGGAAACAGCATTGACAATTTCCCAAAAATCTGAATATAAGATCATGCTGCAATTCCACTCCTAGGTACATGGCCAAGACAAATGAAAATATGTGTACACAAGAAAAAGTATGCAGAACATTAAAAAAGACATTAGTCATAATATCCAAAAGTAGAAACAACCCAAGTGCCTATTAACTGATTCATGGGTGACTGAAGTGCGTATGCATATGATGGAAGAGCATAAGACAAACAGGAAGAATTAAGTGCTAATGCAGGCTGCAATACAGATGACTGTCAACACCATAGGAAATAAGAGGAGTCAATGCAAAAGACCACATCTGCATGACTCCTGTGGTGGGTTGCATGTAAATGTCCCCCATAGCCTCACTTGTTCATGATTAAGCCTCAAACTTCACTCCCAGCAGGTGGAGCCTTTGAAAGGTGAGGCCTTGCTAGAGGAGGTGGGTCACTGGGGACAGACCTTGAAGTTTTACTAGTCCAG
Source organism: Orientallactaga sibirica (assembly GCA_036365145.1). Classification (NCBI taxonomy): domain Eukaryota; kingdom Metazoa; phylum Chordata; class Mammalia; order Rodentia; family Dipodidae; genus Orientallactaga; species Orientallactaga sibirica. Next base: position 1,662,304 of record JAEOAD010000031.1, on the reverse strand, counting down.
CCTCACAGGTGTTCAGTTTAGTTCCCCCTTGCTGCTCCCTCCCTGCTGCTGTGACAACATATGACACCTGCCATGCCTCCCCCACCATGATGAAACTTCCCCTGGAAACAGTAGGCTGAAATAAACCTTTCTTTCCATAATCTGCTTCTGGTTGGGTGTTTTGTCCCAGCAAGGAGAAGGTAAATGCTCCCCTTCTGTTTATGTGCGACGTGGAACAGGGATGTCTTTAGAGAGATCGCTAGTGGATTCTTGGGAGACAGGGGTGGGGCAGAAATGTGAGCTTTGAGGATTTGATTGCTAAAGGACATAGGTCTCTTTGGGAGGTGGTAAAAATGTTTTAAAGTTAGATGGTGGTAATGGCTGTGAACTCTGTAAACATACTGAAACTACTTAATCTCATACATGATATAGTTAATTATGTGATACGTGAGCTGTGTCTTAAAATCATCAGAAAATGAGCCAGGAGATTGGTGAGGTGGCTTAGTGGATAAAGTCCTTGCTTGAAAAACATAAGGATCTGAGTTTGGATCCCCAGAACTCACATGAAATGTTCACATGTGTGCCCACACACATATGAACATGCATACACACATGCACATATATATACACACAAAAAAGGAAGAAAGAAAAAAAGGAAGGAAGAAAGAAAGAAAGAGAGAAAGCAAGCAAGCTGGAAATCTGGCTTAACAGTTAAGGCAGTTGCCTGCAAAGCCAAAAGACCCAGGTTCAATTCCCCAGGACCCACATAAGCCAGATGCACAAGACAGCACATGCATCTGAAGTTTGTTTGCAGAGGGTGGATGACCTAGCACACCCATTCTCTCTCTCTCTCTCTCTCTCTCAAATAAGTAAATAAAAATTAACAAATTTAAAAATTTTAAAGAAAGAAAATACTGCTAAGAGACTTTGATTGAACCTATAATGAGCCCACCTCTGAAGGACTCAAGGCTAAAGCCAAGCTTCCTGGCATGTCATGTAGTCTTCCCCACCTAACACAATGACACTAGCTCAAATCTGCTTACTCCAGCCAGCCACACTTCTTAACAGGGGCCTTTGTATGCCTGCCTTGTCCTGACTATTCAGTCCCCTGTCCTTGCTCTTCTTCATCCTTCCAGAGCCAATCCAGTGTTACTGTCTTTGCTCCCCGCCCCCATGAAAAGAAAGTATTTATTTTTGGTTTAGAGTCTTGAGAGCATGCTCCATGATGGCATTAGAAGAGGCTAGACATCACCTCTGCCACAACAGGTGGGATGCGCAGCATGAGAATGTGCCAACTAATACTGGCAAATTAAGGGTTAATAAACCTCCAGGTCCAACCCCAGTGACACACCTCCTCCAGCAAGGCTCTACTGCCCAAATTGCCATCAGCTTGGATCAAGCACTCAGAACACATGAATTTATGGGGGACATCTATTTCATATCACCACATAAAACCAATGAAAAAATAAGCACATCGCATTTATACATGCACATACTTTATGCTCTTCTTGCTGATTGTTATTCCAAATTACTGAAGAGCCACTGTAGTCCATTATCTTCTTCAGTGGAGGGTGGAATGATGTGTGACCACCAATGTGCTGCTGCAGTTCATTTAGGAGGACTTGGAGAATATGCTTAGACTTTTCAGGAAGAATGGCCAATACATTATACAAGAACCATGAATGCCATCTATGTATACACACACACACACACACACACACACACACACACACACACACTTTAGTGTTGAGCTCTCAGCAACTTCTGGATTTCTGCTTTGTTTTTTTTTTTTTTTTTTTTTTTGGAGAGACACAGAGAGAGAGGGAGAGGAAGACAGATAGAGATGGGCACGCCAGCAGCCTCTCAGCTGCTGTGAACGAAATCCAGATGTGTGCGCCCCCTTGTGGTCAAGTGTGGCATTGCACCCTTGCATCATTTTGCATCTGGCTAAACATGGGACCTAAAGATTGGAACCAGCGTTCTTAGGCTTAGGAGGCAGGCGCCTTAACCGCTAAGCCATCTCTCCAGCCTGGTAAGTTTGGAGTCTCCTCAGTGTCTACTGTCATGTCCGTGGAGGAGGATCTAAGGCTAGCAGTGTTACTGTCTTGGTAATGCTGCTGTTCACAAATACCTGCCTCCTAAGGAAACCATGCATGGTCTCTATCAGTTAGACCCAGGAAGCTGTAAACCCTTCATGGTTGTTTATGGTTGTTTTAATACTTGTTAGAATTAAACTTCTTTTCTCTTCTTCACTTCTCTTCCTCATATTAATGTGCATGTTTTATCCAAACATGCTAGATAATTCTGGTATCCAGCTTCAAAAGCGTTCCTTCTAATAATTTTGAAGTATTTCCCCTAAATTTAACAAAAACTATATTTAAAATTGTTAAAATTTAAAATTAAAACTATGCCAACTCTTATTCCTCAAAAAAATTTCAAGGTCTATGTTTCTATTTATTTAACAGGCATGCCCTTGATGGAGATTTGAATCATAGCAGGTTCAGGAAAGCTTTTAAAAGAGCTAATGAAATAACAAATGTGAGAACACCAAGAAGCCTGACATGGAGTCAGTCTACAATTAATGCCAACCTATCTCCCTCGGGTGTCTCTCCATGTTCTAGAAATGTATTATCAAAAACAATTGTAGGGCCTGGAGAGATGGCTTAGTGGTTAAGCACTTGCCTGTGAAGCCTAAGGACCCTGGTTCGAGGCTCGATTCCCCAGGACCCACGTAAGCCAGATGCATGAGGTACACATGCATCTGGAGTTCGTTTGCAGTGGGTTGAGGCCCTGGCATGCCCATTCTCACTCTCTCTCTCTCTGCCTCTTTCTTTCTCTGTCTGTTGCTCAAATAAATAAATAATAAACAAAAAATTTAAAAAAACAATTGTACAAAATGCATAAAGATGTTCAACACCACATTGTAACAAAGCACTAATGGATCATTCAATGATAGGGAAGCAACACAGTTGTCAGGGGCACTTCTCTTTCTAGCAGCATGCGGGACTACTTATACTGATTCTTCTGCCAAAGTTAAGTAACAGTGATTGATGGAGTGAAAATTTATCAGTGAAAAAAAATACCCCGAGGCTGAAACATAACTCAGAGCCTAAACTACAGCTTTCTGAGAAATGTACAGAGCCTAGGAGCCGCTGTGGCTCTAAGATCATATGATGAGCTGACTGAACTTAAGTATGTCTTTCACAGTATTATGGGATGCAGAGAACAAGAGAAGGCTCTGTTCCTGCCTAAGCCTATGCAGGGCGGGGGGCATTAGTAGACCTTCTTGCATAAAGAGGAAGACCCCAAGGATTACATTCTCATTTCAAGTGTAAAATAGAATAAACACATGCCAGCCCTCAGGAAATAAGTGAAAATTATCAGTCCAGAAATGGTCCTGAAGAAAAGGGGGGTAATTCCCCTGTGGATTAATGATTACCATCCGGCACCCACGGGAGTTGGCAACCCTAATTCACCCCACATGGATGTCTTAACAATCTCAAGACGAGAGTGTGGCTGCAATGGCTCCAGGCTGGTGGTGCTCCAACTACCCAGCAGAAGCTAATTTGAGTCTTCTGTGGAAGAACCAGCAATGGCTGAGGTCACAAGGACTCCCCTAGAGAAAGTGGTTGACACACAAGCCTTCAGAGAAACAGAAAACACAAACAAAACTCATTGAAACGAGGCATGGAGGATAAAGCCACAAGGAGCCACACACACCCAAGTCAGGCCCACCACAACTACAGATGGAAGAATTAATGTACCGAGAATGCAAAGTAAATGTGTTCATGAATAGTTTAAAGAAGCCCAGAACGGGTGGAAACATTGCAGACGTTGTGACAGCTTCTCTGGAGGCTCAAAACCAGAATCATTAAATTTAAAAAATAAAATGATTAATATTTAAAAGGAGATAGACTTAACAGAATATTTAGATAGCACTGAGGAGAAGGCAAGAGAAATGGGATACATCTATTTAAACTACCTAGATGGCAGCACAGAGACATGGAACATATGAAAGAGAGGTTATAAATGCATGCCAGAGAGAGTTATAAGCCTAACATCTTGTCAGATTTCCAAAAGGAAGAAATCTAAAACAATGAGGACACATACTTCATGTGATAACATCTGAGAACCTCCCGGTCTTGATGAAAGACCTGAATCCATAAATCTACCCAACTCAGTAAATCCTAAAAAAGATAAACAGACATTAAAGCTTACCTAGAAAGTTCAGAGTAAAACAGAAAAGCACCCAAACATTTAGATCTCACAAGTGGCAAGCAGAGAGAAATGACAGACTGTCTTCCAACAAGAAACAATTAACCTTTAAGCTCATTTCTCAACAGTAATTGTGTAAGTCAAACAGCAGGAAACAATTCATTATGTGTATACACATTCACCCCAAATACACACAAACCATATATGTGTGTTCTTGGTATAAATGTGTGCTTGAAAACAAAAGAATAAAAATTGGATGAAAACATAAACAGATAAGACACAGGGTAATCAAAATAAATCTGGTGCCACTTTATAAACAAAGTTTCAAAAAAAAAAGAGTGGTGGTTAAGCTGTTGAGTAATAACTGGTGTAAATCATTAAAGCAATATTATACTTCCTTCTAAACTTGTTCACACCTAAAAAGAAAATGGAGCCCAAGACCTATAGCAACCCTGTCCAGAAACTGATAGATCAACAGACTGGAAGACGGCTTAGTGGTTAAGAGCACTGGCCACATAAGCATGAGACCAGAAACTGCAAGTTCATCTCCCCAAGCACACCCAAAAAAATGGGTGTTGTCACACATGGTTGCAACCTCAGTCCAGAGACTGGAGAATCACGAGGGCTCACTGGCCAGTACACCCTACATTCTCCTCCAGCCTCCTCGGGAATGGGACACAGGCATCTGCACAGACAAGTGCACATATCACACACATACACATGCACACACACGCATGTACCCACCCACACAAAAACAAAAGAAGACAAAATTGGTAGATCAAGCACACAGAAATCACTAAGATCGACAGCAAAACGCAGTGTCTCTTTAATCACATGAACAGTCATCAAATGATTCTCAACAGTGACAAAGAACTGGAATGACACACACCACATCTTCAGACAACACAATCAGCTATCAGGTTGTTAAAAAGAAAAAAAAAAAGTGGGCTGGAGGGATGGCTTAGCGGTTAAGGCATTTGCCTGCAAAGCCAAAGGACCCAGGTTCGATTCCCCAGGACCCATGTTAGCCAGATGCACAAGGGACGCATGTGTCTGGAGTTCATTTGCAGTGGCTGAAGGCCCTAGAGTGTCCATTTTCTCTCTCTCTCTCTCCTCTCTCTGTCAAATAAATAAATAAAAATATTTTTTTTAAAAAAAAGATAAAACAGTTATGTGGGGAAGAAAAGTTGAGTAGAGAGAGAGGGGAAAGAGATGAGTTATTGCAGGAAGAAGGGATGGTGGGAGGAGGGCAGGGTGTGGCTGGACAGGATAGTCCTATGAAGTCTTTCCATCATAGTGCAGCTGTCTGTTCCCTGGTTGAAGTGGGGTTAGGGATGTAATAACATCGCCCAGACCTGAATCTACATTGCAGTAATGTCAAATTTGCAATTTTCATGGTTCATGACAGTTAATGAGATGTACCTGTGGAAAACTGGGTGGAGAGTACATGGGTCTTCTCCACTACCCTTGCAACTTCCTGAAAACCTATAGTTATTTCAAAAGGAAGAATAAGGTGTTTTTAATGATAACTGGAAATTACATGTGCATCAATAATTAAGAAGTGTACTTCTAAATAACTCATGGCTCTTAGAAGGAATCATATTGGAAATCTAAAAGCATTGAGTACAGAATAATAAGGAAGATCTACTCAAGTCTTACAGAATGCAGCTGAAGACACAGTAGCAGGAAGGGATATGATCTCAAAAGCTTGTTTTAAAGATGAAAAGCTGAAAATACTGAGATAATTATCAAACATAGAATAAATAATAAAATTTTTACAAAGTAAAGCTGAGCATATAACAAGGGGTTTGAACAAATTAAAAATTGGTTCTGTGAAAAGGTTTTAAAATGCTAGTGATATTCCACCAAGATTACTTGAGAAAAAAAGAGAACCAGGCATGGTGACACACGCCTTTAATCCCAGCACTTGGTAGGCAGAGGTAGGAGGACTTCAGTAAGCTCAAGGCCACTCTGAGACTACAGAGTGAATTCCAGGTCAGCCTGGGATAGAGTGAGACTTACCTTGAAAAAAACAAAACCTAGAGAGAGAACAGAAATAATATGAAGGAACATAATTATAGATGCAGTTTGAAGACTGGAAAGATATAAGAAGACAACTTTATAGGATATAGTTAAGCAACTAGATGAAACTAGAAAATTATAAGAAATGCACTTTATCAAAACCAACTAAAGAAAAATCAAGAAACCTACATGGACCTGTATAAATGAAAGAAACTAAATAGCAGGTGGTATAAACTGTAAGTTTTACAACTCATTCCAGAAATACGTAATTCTTGAATGTCAATAATGTCAGGGCCACATTACATATTTTATAGGGCTTGTTAGAGTTTGGATATAAAATTTCCCCCAACAGGCTCATATGTAGAAGGCTTGTGGATTCAGTCATTCTATCCTGGTGGACTCAATCATTAAGAGTTAATTGGATCATGAGGGTTCTGACCTCATCAATGAATTAATCCATCAATGGATTCATAGTATGAAGGCATTATTGGTGAGGGGCAGAAAGGAGGAGGTAGGCCCTGCTTGGAGGAAGAAGGTAACTAAAGGTGTGTCACTGAAAGATGCATCTTGTAGTGAGGCCCTTCCTACCTTTCTTTCTGCCTCCTGGTTGCCACTAGATGAGAAGCTCTGCCCCACCTTGCCTTTCTCCCATGATCCTCTGCTTCATTACAGCCCAGACACAATGGAGTCAGCAGCCCACCATGGAGTGAAATGTCTAGAACCATGAGTCAAAATAATTTTTTTCCTTTAAACTGCTCCTCTTAAGTACTGTCACAGTGAGAAGAACATTAAAAGCTAGAAAATTTAGATTCTGATAAGAAGAAAATCTTCATAACCATCACTAAAAGAGATGAGCAAAAGCTTGACCTTGGAACCAGCATAGGAAAGGCAAACACAGAGTAATCCCACAAGTGAATATAAAATCACAAATAAAACAGTTGGTGACTACATCCAGAAATCCAAAGAGATGTGAAAAGACGATGTAATATATGATTGGATTGATTTTTTCATGTCCATTAGTCATTTTGAGTTGCTGTGACAAATGCTTGAAACTATTTAAAAGAAAGATAGTTTTATTTTGGCTCATGGTTTCAGAGGTCTCATTCCACGATTGGCTAGCTCCACTGATTTGGAAATTATGGCAACACACTGTTATGGAAGAGGAATGTGCTCACCTCCTCACAGCCAGTAACCATGAACAGGTCCAAGGCGAGATATAGACCACAAGGATGCACCAGTGACTTATTTCCTTCAACTAGACCCCACCTCTGAAAGTTTGCACACCTTCCAGTAACATCAAATAATTAATCAGATCAGCTGGCAACCAAGACCCAACTTATGACTCTTTTGTGGGGACACTTCATGTCCAAACCATAACAACTGCATTCTGGAAATGGCTGAGCTTCAAAGGCAGAGAAGAGAAAGGATGCAGAAGAAAGGGGCAGTGTAAACAACCATGAAAAGAAATTCACCTAAAGACATATCATACACTGCGGGAGCAGAAGGAATGCCGATGGTAAATTTGAGGCCATCAGACCTATAGAGTGAGAATCAAACTCTTAAATTGAAAGGCAAATAAGTGAGCGTAAAAGCAAGCAGAAGGCTGGGAATCTCAGTAAAGTGCTTGCCTTATAAGCATGAGGACCTGATTTCAATACCCAGGAACCCATGTACAAAATATGGTAGCATATACTCAGTATCAGAACTGGGGAGGCACAGACAGGAGCAGTCTTGAGGCTCACTGCTCAGTTGGTCTAGCCTACTTGGCAAATACCAGGCCAGTGAGAAAGCCTGTCTAATTAAAAAAAAACAAAGATTGACAGTACCTGTGGAATAACACTGGAGCATATCCTCTGGGGCTTGTGCTTGTGTGTGCACACACGCACACATGCACACATGCACACATACACACAGAGAAGCAAGCAGAAAGGAACAGAACATTAACTATAAAGAACAATTAATTCAGATGATGTTTGATTAATTATCTAAAAGAGGCCAGAGGAAAACAGCCCATTTTTAAGTAAAGGAAGAAAGAACATTGCCAAACAATAATCCTTTATCTAGGAAAACTATTCTTCAGAAATGAAGAGTAATTAAAACCCCCAGAAAGTCACCAGAAGAAGTCACTACAAGAAGTCACCAGCATTAACCTTTGGTGGGTCATCAAGTACTCTGACAGAAATCTGTTTTCTTTTGGGAAACCTTGTAGGTCTCACTGATCAACAGCTCATTGTGGATGTTAACCACATGCTGGGGGTTACAGGCCAATGCCAAGGGAAAAGAAAAATATAGATAGTATGAAAGAGAAAGAGAGAGAGAGAAGAGAAAGAAGAGGAAGTGTGAGAGAGAAACAGGAGAAGGTTGAGGTTAGTCTTCATCCTACCCTCTCCAGGCCCCTGTGATTCAGGTGTTCTTTCTAAGCACCTGATACAGGTTCACTTGATGAGAAGACCCTACTGCCGAAGACACCATATGCTGTTGGGATGGAACATGGAGTGACCTGGCTGGAATCTGGAAGAGAGTCAGTCCCCAGACAGTTAGCTTGTCTACTGCCAGAAGGTGCTACATGAGAGACTGGGGGAAAATGACCAATATCTATCTAAGCAACTTGTGTTCTAAACTGCTCAGCAGCTAGCAACCTGGCGTCGTGATGCTCACACAAGTGAAATAGTGGCACACAGCCATGATGGGTTACCAACTGCTCCTGTTTGGCTAGCGGATTCGTTCAGTGGAATGGAACCCATACCTGGAACTGGGAAACAAGTCAGAACCATATCCAAAAAATGAGTTTGCTCTCCAATATCAAGGTCCCACCAATAGTGGGATACAAGAGGACTTACACCTATTAAATTCTCTCTCTGTTGGAGAATTTGGTTCTCTTTTTCAGAGGAGAGAATCAGCCCATCACACCTCACCAGGGCACCAGTTGAAGCCATAGAATAGTTGGGGAAATGAACAAGAGTGCTGCTTTCTTGGTAAACCTGGTATCAGCACGGGGTGAAGGAGATAGACCCAGAGAGCACTCAACTCCTGCCAAATCCTGAGACACAGAGACTCCCATGACCTCATCACTGAAATAGACCTAAAATTAACCCAACATGGCTTAGGGAAGTTCGCTGAAAATGGGGCAGAAAGATTGTAAGAGCCATAAGTTGGGTCATTATGCACAGAGAAATTGCCTCACCCCCATAACTGATGGCTATCCCCACAATGCAAGACCCACAATCCCTGTTGGGGGAGGGTAGGGAGAAGGCTAACAATGGTACCATCATGGCTGTATACACATTATAGAGATAACTAATAAAAAAAAAAAACTGAAGTCACCAGCAGGGCTTAAGGAAGTAAAGCAAATGAAAGAGGGGTTTTTGGAACATGAGGAAGGAAAAAGATTGTGGGAAGCCATACATGGATACATATAATGGACCTTTCTTTTCCTCTTGAGTTCTTTCAATTATATTTGTAGTGAAGAAAAAATTCTTAACAGTTCTATGGATATAAGTATATACAGAAGACCTATTTAAGACAATAAGCAAGGGAGGGCAAAGAGTAATAAAGGAAGGTATATTTTCTATACTGCACTTGAACTGATAAAACGAGGGCTGGTACACTGTGATAGGATACACAAGATCATACACATAGCAATAATTTAAAAAGTATAAAAAGAGTAGTCCTCAAAATAATTAGATATATCAAAATGAAACTCAAGTACAATTTACTATAACTCACTATATTGAAGAAAAAAATAAAGAAAAGAAAGAACAGCTCTACCACTTCTGGGCATGTACCCAAAGGACTCTAAGTCAGCATATCAGAGATGGTTGCACATCTCTGTTTATGGCTGTGCCATTCTCAACAGCTAGTATATGGAGTCAGGGTAAATGCCCATCAACAGAGGAATAGATCAAGAACATGTGATATAGACATGAAGTTTTATTCGACTGTGAAGAAAGAAGTTATATCATTATAGGAAAATGGATGCAACTAGAGATCATCATGATAAGCAAGGTGAGTCAGACTCCAAAAGACACAAGTTGCATGCTTCCTCTTATTTGTGATCTCTGCGATCCTATGTTTTATATCATATATATGTTTAATGAAAGTAGAAGTGCAATTGTCTGGAGTACAGAAAGAAACTACCATGGGGGGGGGCGAGGAGGATATAGGGAGTGAACACGGTCAAGGTACATGATGTGTTTGAATGAAAATGTCTATAAAGCCTCTTACCATGTACAATAAATATATGCCAATAATTTTTTTCAAAAGAGCAAACATAAAATAGATGCAAAATGACAGATCTAAGTCCCAACGTAGTAAGAATTATGTCAAGTGAACATGGGTTAAATACACTCATTAAAAGACTGAAATTGGCAAAGTAGATGAAAAATCATGATCTACCTACATTCTGTCTACAAGAAATTCATTCACCTCATGCAGGTCGACTGCAAACATATGAAAATGGATAAAAATAGTCACAAGGAAGCAGAGGCAGAGTGTGGATCAACATCAGGTAATGCAGATCAGAGCAAAGAAAATTAACTGAGATGGAGAATCATCCAGAAACAACACTAGGTGCTGGAGATTAAGCTCTGTGGTTAGAGCACTTGCGTAGCATGCACAAGACCCCAGGTTTAATCCTCAGCATTCTGAGAAGGAGAGGATCATAAACAGATATGAGCACACTAAACAACAAAGCATCAAGATCTGTGAACCAAACACTAAAAGAACAGGAAAAAGAAATAAATACTTCAAAATCCCTATCTCAACAGATGATGTAGCAACCATACAGAAAATCCCTATGGATACAAGGGAAGCCAACACACTGTTAACCAACAACATGGCGTCATCTGACTGACACTGATAAAACCAGCAGCGGCACCAGCATTCATGTCAAGTTCCCATAGGACATATGTCAATATAGAACATATCTTTGACCATAGATAAACTTTATCATAAAATTAAAAAATAGAAAATATGTTCTCCTATCACATTGAAATGATACTGAAAATGAATAATCAATAATATCAACAAACTCTCCAAAGGCTTGATACCTAAGCAATGCATTTCTAAATCAACCACAGATGGAAAACATGTCTCGGGGAAAACTTAATGATACATCGAACCTAATGACGAGCAACAGAAAACACATATACATTTATGGAACATGTAAAACTTATGCAATCAAGTGCTGAGAGGATAGCTTACAGAATTAAATGCACATAGGAGAGAAATAGTAAACTAAAGTAAGCTCTACCTCAAGACCTAGAGAAAACACACTGGAATCAAACCAAAGCAAGTGGAACAAAGGAAATGATGAGGACAAGAAGAAAAATCAATAAAACATTTTAAAAATGAAAATAATAAATAAAAATAGACAAATAAAGAGACAATCAATATTTAGCAAGACTGATGAAAGAAAAGAAAGGAAACGTATTCTAAGTCCCAATGTTTTAGGATGTCGTGATTTTCCCTGCAGATCTCAAAGGGACGGTAAGGAGAACTCACAGTTCCACGCATGTCAGTTTGGCAACTAAATGACACATGAATTCCACTGCAATTCAACAAACACGAAGAAGATGATTGGAATAGTCCTTCCTATATCTACTAAAGACATTTAATTGGTATTTTAAAACTCCTAAACAAGAAATCTCTAGGGCCAGATGGCTTTACTGGAGAATTCTACCAAACACTTAAAGAAGAATTACCAGAAAAAGAGGGAAAACGTATCCCATCTCACTGTGATAGTGCTACTCTACTAACAAAACTAGCACGGTTCAATTAAAAAAAAAAACCCTACAGATTGGGCTGGAGAGATGCTTAGTAGTTAAGGCATTTGCCTGCAAAGCCAAAGGATCCCGGTTCGACTCTCCAGGACGAATGTAAACCAGATGCACAAGGGGGTGCATACATGTGGAGTTCGTTTACAGTGGCAAGAGGCCCTGGCATGCTCATTCTCTCTCTCTCTCCCTCTTTATCTCTAATAAATAAATAAAATATATTTTTTAAAAACCTACAGATCAATGTTACTTAGGACCACTAATCCTTAATAAGATATTAGCAAATATAATCCATCAATATATATTTTTATTTATTTGAGAGTGAGATACAGAAATAGGCAGGGAGAGAGAGAGAGAGAATGGGCATGCCAGGGTCTCCAGCCACTGCAAATGAACTTCATATGCGTGTGCCTCCTTGCACATCTGGCTTACGTGGGTCCTGGGGAAGTAAACCTGGGTCCTTTGGCTTTGCAGGCAAGTGCCTTAACTGCTAAGCCATCTCTCTAGCCCTCAATCTATCAATATATTAATTTACAATTCATCAATATATAAAAAGAATTGTGCATGATAATCAAGGGGAGTGTGGTGGTTTGATTCAGGTGTCCCCCATAAACTTAAGTGTTTTGAACGCTAGTCTCCCCAGCTGATGGCAATTGGAAATTAAAGTCTCCTGGAGGTAGAGCATTGTTGGGGGTGTGCTTATGGGCATTATAGCCAGTGTTCCCCATGCCAGTGTTTGGCACACTCTCTGTTGCTATTGTCCACCTTATGTTGGCCAGGGGTTGATGTCCACCCTCTGCTCATGCCATCATTTTTCCTGCCCTCATGGAGCTTCCCCCTCAAGCCTGTAAGCCAAAATAAACCTCTTTTTTCCCACAAGCTGCTCTTGGTCAGGTGATTTCTGCCAGCAATGCGAACCCGACTGCAACAGGGAGTTATTCCAGGGATACCCAAAGGGTTCAATATCCAACAACTAACCCATGTGATCCACCACATCCCTAATATCAGTCTCAACCAGTTAAACCTCACGATAGATCAGTGTACAAAGAGCTGATAAAAATTAAGCACTTTCACCATGATTTAAGATCCCCCTGGCCATTAGGACCAGAAAAAAAAGCACCCTCAATCTCATCTTAAAATTTACTTTAAAATTCTATAGTGAGGAATCACGAAAACTGAATGTTTTCCCTCTATGGTTGCAAACGAGGCAAGAACATCCCAATGTCAACACTTTTCTACTCAGTGTTGACAATTCTCCCCACTGTAGTAAGAAAAACAAAGAAAATAAAAGTCATGCGTATCAGAAAAGAAGAAGGGAAACTCTCCTTGTATATAGATGACGCGGTTGTGTGCAATAGTTCACAGCATACAGAATGAGCTGACAAAAGCCATCATGTTTCCATCTACTAGCAAGGAGTACATGGCTAGCATGCCATTTACAATCACTCGAAAAGGAGAAATATTTTGGCATAGATAAAACAGAACATGTACAGGACCTGCATACTGCAAACTAAAAAAAAAAAAAAAATACTACAAAGATGAATAAATAAAGAATATGCATGCTCACAGACTGGAAACCAGCAGAAGAGTTAATTCTTCCTGACTGAATACACAGACTCCATGCGATCCCTATGAGAATCCCACCAGACTCTGTACATATAGACAAAAGAAGTCCATATGGAAATACAGGGACAATGATAGCTAAGGGGACTTTGAAAAGGCAGGAAGAGCCGGTCTACCCAGGTATGCATGAGACACGGTAACACAGGTTGAAAGTAAGAGGCTGAAACTAGCATACAAACATTAACCAGAAGTAGAACTAAGCCCCCACCATTCAAGCATGCAAACACACTGCAAAGTACACAGAAAAGCTAGGAGAGGGCACACTCAAGTGAAAGGCAGACAGTGACTTCGCGAGAGGAGCAAGGATGGATGGCACAAGGTAGGGACAGTCCAGGACCTCAGAGTTAGTGGCCGGGTTTGTTTCTTAAACTCAATGACTGGCATACACATGAATAGGACACTTTTACATTTTAGAGTACGTATGCATTTTATAAATTTCTTTTATATGATCAGCATTTAATAAAACATGTTAAAAGATCATAAGATTAGCCAGGCATGGTGGCACATACCTTTAATCTGCTGTGAATTTGAGGCCAGCCTGAGACTACATAGTGAATTCTAGGTCAGCCTGGGTTAGAGGGAGACCCTACCTTGGAACACAAATCAAAAATCTTAAAATGATAACAAGATTATGATCCATTCATGTAATGTATAGATTCGTATAGAGCTTTAAACATTTTTTTTGCACTCTCCTAAACTGGTAGTAGAAGATCAAATTAGTACTTAGCTCCCCCTGCCTGCAGCTAGCACTCAGAACTGATTCTTTGGTGGAGGATATGTAAGTATTTTATTGTTGTTTCTGGTAGAGGCGGTGGAAAGCAGTGTGTAGGGTTAAGAGGAATATGGAAAAAAGCTTCATGGCAGGTAAGTTGAGTTTGGATTATGGTTTGGATCTTAAATATTCTCCAAAATCTCATGTATGGAAGGTTTGGTCCCCAGTGCTACACTGTTCAGAGGTGAGGACTTTGGGGGGTGATTGGATTATGATTGTGTTCATCAATGGATCAGTGCACAAATCCATGGAATTGTAGGGAAGAGTACATTACAAAACCAATCTCTCTCTCTCTCTCTCTCTGTCTCCTCCCTGTCTGCTATGGGGTGGACAGTCTCCACTATACCTTCCCACCATCTACCATGATGCCCTGCCTCGCCATGGGCCAACAGTAGTGGAGTAACTACAGGCTGAATCCTCTAAAATCAATGCCGCTAACAAACCTGTCCTCCTTGAAGCTGATTAGGGTTAGCTCCGTACTGTGTCACCATCATGGAGGGCTGACGAACACCCTGGGCCTTGGAGGACGACTGTAAGGCTGGGGCTCATGAGGAAGGTGTTCCAGGCAGAGGTGACAGGAAGATCAAAGATTTGGAGGCAGCAAACACGGATGTATGCAGAGACAGGTGCAGCCCGGCTGAGCTGTAACATATACGTGAAGGGTAATACTTCGCCATGGAGCTGGAAAGGTGGGTGCCTTGTCAACGGTTCCCAGTGTCCCTTTATTTTCCTTCTATCCAAGGAAACTCTTTACTAGCCAAATAGCGTCTTACCAGAACCAGTGAGGTTCAAAATGCCAGCTAATAAAAACAGCTTCTAGGAGGGTATTTCCGAATATCGTCACGCATTGGAAACAGCAAGTAGAATTCACATGGAATTTGGGAGATCTTCAGCAAGCTGCCATGAGTCGTACCTGGGGGCAGTCCCTCCACTCTTCCTGCACGCGGACTACCCTAGCCTCCCGGCCTATCCTGCCACACACTCGAGGGACACAGTGGCTCCGTGGGAGTTCTGGAACCCCAAGCTTTCTTCCCAGTGGCTGCTCTCAGCACCCACAAGTGGTTCTTCTGTGGCAGGAAGAGGCAAGCCACCAGAGGATCACATTTCCTGCTTGCCAAGGAAGCTTGGGCCTCAAAACCACAGGCTGAGCTGCTCCCAGGCCGTGCAGTGAAGGAACTGGTGTGCCATGGAGGCCTTGACTCTCCTCTCTCTCCACCCACAGGGCATGCCAGAGATGCTGTCTGACCTCATCACTACTCAGTCACGCTGCATGAGTGGTGACATTGCCTAACCAATAGTTTGAATTTGAAAAGAAGGGCAGGATGTTCCATACTATGGATCAAAGTATTTTACATCCTCGCAGGAGGGCAGCTGTAGAGGGACAGGACCTTCCACACGTCTGGTCCCATGGGCTGCTGTCCTCCTTCCGGCCTGAGTTACCACTGACTCCAGACTCCAGCCAGTGGGATGCCCAAGGTACTATGCAAGGTAAGCATATGTGGTAGAAATCACCCAACCAAGAACAGCTTGTGGGGAAAAAAGAGATTTATTTTGTCTTACAGGCTTGAGGGGGAAGCTCCCTGATGGCAGGGAAAATGATAGCATGAGCAGAGGGTGGACACCACCCCCTGGCTAACATAAGGTGGACAATAGCAACAGGGGAGTGTGCCAAACACTGGCAAGGAGACACTGTGCCATTATGGGGTTTTTGAGGTTATTTTTTGGTATTATGGCTCAGTTAAAAGATCTTGGATTATGGGGATGTATGAACATCATTGGAGTTGATAAAATCTATGAAGCCTTTTAAAGTTGGATGAATGCATGGCATTTTACAACATGTATGGTTATTAGTTTATGAGGGCCAGAGGCATAATGTTGATTCAGGTGTCCCCCATAAACTTAGGTATTATGAATGCTTGATTCACAGCTGATGGAGATTTGGGGATTAATGCCTCCTGGAGGGAGTACATTGTTGGGGGCAGGCTCATGGGTGTTATAGCCAATTTCCCCTTGCCAGCGTTTGGCACACTCCCCTGTTGCTATTGTCCACCTTATGTTGGCCAAGGGGTGATGTCCACTCTCTGCTCATGCCATCGTTTCCCCTGCCATCATAGAGCTTCCCCCTCAAGCCTGAAAGGCAAAAGAAACCCCCCCTTTCCCCCACAAGTTGCTCTTGGTCAAGTGTTTTCTGGCAGCAATGTGAACCTGATGGCAACACTACCCTAGTGTGTTAGTTACTTTACTCATTGCTGTTACTAAATACCTGAAAAGGATCAGGTTAAGGAATGAAAGACTTACAGTTTCAAGGGAATACAGGAGGCTGACTAGTCACATTGCATCCTCAGTCAGGAAGCAGAGTAAGTATGCACAGGAAGCAGGGACAGGTTATGAAACTTTAAGTCCTACCCTGAATGACCCACTTCCTCCAGCAAGGTTCTACCTCCTAAAGGTCCTACAACTGTCCCAAACAGTGCCACAAAGCTGAGGATCAAGAGCTCAAACACAGAAGCATAAGGGGGACATTCTACATTGAGACCATAATACCAACACCTAGTATTTGCAAAACATTACCTGTGGAGGGCTTGGGGAGAAGGATGTGCAAGTACAATTTCATGTAAATCTACCATTACATCAGCAATGTTTCATAAAAATATAATAAGACTTTATGAGCAATGCTTTGCTAAAAATGTTGAAGATTCAGATAAAACTAATTCCCAGAACAAAAATGGATCTTATCAAGCCAGGTGTGCTGACCCTTGCTACTCAAAAAGTTGAGGCAGAGTGTTTACAAGAGAGAGGCCAGGCTCAGAAACTTAGAGAGACTGTCTCAAAATAAATTTTTCAAAAGGGCTAGAATGTGATTCTGAGTAAAATGTTTACCTAGCATACATGTGGCCCTGGGTTCTGTCCCCAGCATTCACACATACAACTCCTCCCACAACACATACAAAATGCAAATTACCAAACCAATACCGGAAGAAAATGAAAATCTAAATAGTCCTATGTCTAACAAATAGATTTAATGGTGATTGGAAACCCTTCGAAAAAGAAATATCTAGGCTCAAACATCTTACAGTTGAAGTCTCCCAAATATTTTTTCATTGAAGAATAGAGCACTGATATTAGCTTAATTGATCCTGAAACTAGAAAGGGCAAATACGTTAATATGAGAAATCAGACTAGAACATTATAAGAAAGTTCTAAAATTTAAACTCTCAGAAATATAAATGGCAGTAATCAAAATATTAACAGATCAAATCTGGAGCTACATTAATAAGATAATATATATAATTAAATTGAGCTTACTCCAGGAATGCAAAACAATTTTTACATTCCAAAACGTCAGCCACTAGGCATGGTGATACAAGCCTGTCATCCCAGCACTTGAATGCTGTGATCACAGTTGCAAAATTCTTCCACTCTGCCAGCCCCTCCCCGTGAATTGCTCATTTTTATCAAATTATTTGCCCTACATTTACTGACATAATCATATGGACATATTGATTTTTGTACTTGCTTTTTATAGATGTGATGAATTATATGACTTGACTCTTTGTTTTCTGTTCTTGAGATAAGATCTCATGTAGCCCAGGCCAGCCTGAGAATGACTTTGAACTTCTGTTCCTCCTGCCTTCCCCACTCAAGTGCGTTTTTGTTTGTTGTATCATTGTTTGTTGCTTTGAGTTGTTTGACTTCATTTCATTTTATAAGCTAGGCCCTCACTATGTAGCCCAGGCTGGCCTTGAGTTCATGATTCTCCTGAGTTCTGGTGACAGTTGAGTGTTAGCACCCTGTTGTAGTTACCTTCATAATGGCACAAAGCACCCGGCCCACAGCAGCTTGTGGAAGGAAGGGGTTTATTGTGGCTTATAGACTCAAGGGGAAACTGCAGGGAAAAGATAATAGAGAAGAAGGTGGACATCACTTCCTGGCCAACATCAGGTGGACAAGAGCACAGGAGAGTGTGCCAAACACCGGCAAGAAGCTGACTGTCTGTCATGCCCATAAACCCGCCCCCAACAATACACTTCCTCCAGTAAGGCTCCAATTCCCAAATTGCCAGTAGCTGGGGACCTAGCATTCAGAACAGGGTTTCAGGGGGCAACATCTGACTCAAACCACCATGGAAGGTGAGTCTCCTAGGAAACAACAGAAGCATTCCTGAAAGGGAAGTTTCCAGATGAAATTTGGAGAAAGACGGACTATCACAGATGATGACTTTTTTTTCACCAATAAAACCAAGGCAGTCTTGGGCAAACTGTCTTTCTTTATAAGTTATCTAATCTGTGGTGTCCTGGTACAGCAACAGAAAACTGTCCATCTAGTAGCCTGTAAGCCTCTGACTAGGCTATTTTCTTTCCATTCATCCTGTGTGTGCAACCATTTTTAAGACCACGGGGTAAGTAGCAGCTGGGAGGAAAGGACAGGTGACAAGACTGATTATGCTTATATGGGTTCTCCAGACTGCTGAATTACCTGAGGATTTAGCCTCCATTTTGTTTTTAATCTCCAGATAACATCTCAAAATAGGTGCAATTCCAATATTTAAAGAGACTTAAAAGCAAAGGACGGGTGTGTGAGGAGGAAGAGGGAAAACTTGCTGCCCTGGCTGAGCCTCCATTCGTTGGCCTTGACATTCTGCTGAAAAGGCATTTAAAAGTACTCTTTCTGGGACTGGAGAGATAGCTCAGCAGTTAAAAGCACTTGCTTACAAAGCCTGACAGACCTGGCTGGATTCCCCAGTACCCATATAAAGCCAGATGCACAAAGCGGAACATGCGTCCAGAGTTCATTTGCAGAGGCAGGATGCCATAGCAGTGTTCTCTCTTTCCTCTCTCTCTTTTTCATAAGTAAATAAATAAGTACTCTTTCCATTTGAAAACTTATTTCCTCCTTTTGAAGTCTGAGGTCTGCTCAACTGCTTTTTAGTTAAGAAGCCTGACATTTTAGGAGGATCACTGAGTTCAAGGCCAGCCTGAGACTACATACTGAGTTCCAGGTCAACCTGGGCTAGAGAAAGACCCTACCTCAAAAAAAATGTTGGCAATATCCTGCCATTTGAGTTCATCTCCAGGTATCTACAAGCTCCCAGGAGAAAGTGCCCGTCAGAGCCTCAGTACACCATGCAAGCTGACACTCATATTCTCCCTTGGAACTCCACCCATCCCTGCCAGCTTTGGCATGCCCTCGGGCAGAATGGACTCAGTCCTGGGTGTGCTTGGCACACCCATCCAATGAGGCGTTTTCAGTTGTCTGTTTATGCAACTTCCTCTTCTCCAATTTTCACGTTGGGCGTTTCTAGAGCAGGGCTGACATCACAGGGTTTCTTCCAGATGTTGTTTTGAAATCAGTGTAACCAAGGCATTGCTGGAAGCTGAGGAGTCCTTCTGGGCCAACTGAGTCATGCATGAGAGCAGGGCAGTTCTGTAGGAGGGAAGTAGGGAGGAAGGGAGCCCAGAGAAGGGACTAGAGTGTCCCTGCCAGAAGGAAGACGTGGGTGGCTGTAAGTTGCTCTGAGAAGCTTCCAGAAGGGTATTGGGACCAGCTGTAGCCTTTAACCTCTCTGGACTATCACCTTTGATGAAGAGGCGGGCTTAGACAACTGAAACCTTCAATTGATTACAATGTGTTATTGGTTTTATCTTTTGTTTTTGTTTTTGTTTTGTTTTATAGGGAAGACTCTCACTCTAGCACAGGATGAATTAGAATTCACTCTGTATCCCAGGCTGTCCTCAAACTCACGGCATTCCTCTTACCTCAGCCTCCCCAGTGTCTTTAAGACTCACCTATGCTCCTTTAAATGGAACCAGATTTCAGGTCTTCAGCCAAACACTACCCCACTTTTCACCCTTGCCTCCAACCTGACTCAACTCTCAGGTCACCCCATCCTCTATCCAAGCACACTTCTCATAGCCACATCTCTCCCCATGTTCCACAATGTGGACTTCTGTCCTACAGCTTCCCACTTTCCACAGCACCTGTGCTGGAACACCCCTCTTCAAATGGAGGGGTGCCCACAAGTTCCCCGTCCTGACCACAACAATGGGCTGGTCTGCGCCTGTCTCCATCATTAGCCTGTGAACATCATTTAAAGCTACAAGTGTTGTACGCTGCCTGGCTGGTTGAAGGAACTCAATAAATACTGTCGAATTCACGAACTACTTAGCGACTCGGCATTGGTGCCTTCATCCTTAAGAATTGAAGTATGAGTCTCTATCAGTCAATTACTGTGTGTACTGTAGTAATGCTGGTGAACTTTCTCATGTAAATGCCTACAACTTCATCTTTATGAAATCTATGACATATATACCATTGTCAACTTAATACGTGAGGAAGGTGAGGCACAGAAAGGAAAAGTGGACTGTCCAGGACTACATAGACAGTAAATGGGCCTCTTAGATTCTAACTGGGACAATCAGACAAGTTAGCCAACACCCCAAATCCCAGGCTGTTGAGAATGGAGCTATGTGCAGCTTCCTCCTAGGGTTTTGGGAGATGAAGAATAATGAGCTAAGAACTGTGAAGTTTTCTAAAACAAATTATATAGCCCTAAGAAGTACAAAGAAATGAAAGGGAGGAAAAAAGGGATGAAATGTGTCTTTGGCCGCTTTCCACTCCCCTCTCATTCACACTCCTGCCCGTTGTCATTGGTTTCCCCAGCTGGCTGGACCGGCGCGCCAACAGAACCCCAGACACACCCACCTGTGTCTGTGACCAAGGCCCAAGCTCTCAAGCACCCTCACCTCCATCTCTTTGCATACTCAGCTTCCTCCTCCTGGAATCCTCTCCTATCCCACCCCCGTACTCCCACATACTAAAATGTAACTGCTTTTCCTGGTCATGGTGATAGCCCTCTGTATCCTTGCTAGGGCATGTCATTTCCTTCCCACCTCAATCTTGTCAAGATACGCAGTTGACATTGACCCATCTCATTCCCTCATTCCTTCAAACTCCATCCTCCCATTGTCAAGTCCTTCTGATTTTACCCAAACCATACATCCCTGCCCTCACCATTCTCGATGTCTCCTCCATGGACGCAACATCTGAAGCACATAACTCCAGGCAGTGGTTATCATTGTGGCCCCTACAGGTCCTCCCAGAGCCACAGTGGACCCTTAAAACAAATCTGATCATGTCACTCCCCTGCCTTCTTAGAATAAAGTCCCAAGCCCTTGCCATAGCCCTTCTCCAGACCCCTGGCTCTACCTCAGCTTTATATTCTGCCAGTCTTCTCTTTCCTGTGTGCTGACTGGGTCCTATACTTTCTCTTCATGCCTATATGTACATGTGTGTGCGCACATGTCCATGCAATGTGTGCATGTCTATGTGTCCAAGTGCTCATGTGGATGTGGATCATATACGTGTGGTGTGTGTTGTGTGTATTGGAGGACATAGGACAACCTCAGCTGTTGGTCCTCAGGAACATCATCCACCTTTTTCTCTTTTTGAAAAGACCTCGCACTGGGCTGGGCCTTGCCAAGGAGACCAGACTGGTTGGCAAGATAGCACCAAGGACCCACCTCTCTCTGCTTCCCCAGCTCTGGGATGACAAGTGTGCCCCTCCATGCCCAGCACTTTTATCTGGTTTCTGGGGATCAAATTCAGGTCCCCAAGCTTGCAAGGCAAGCACTCTGCTGACTGAGCCATCTCCCCAGCTGCTCTGGACATTCTGATGCTTCTTCTCAAGCATATTCTGTTCATTTTGGTTTTTAAGTTTCACTGTGTATCCCAGGCTAGCCTAGAACTTGAAGCCATCCTTTTTCCTTAGTCTTCAGAGTGCTTTGAACATATTTATTTCTGTCTGTCTCTACATACTGTACCTACAAGGCCCTTCCTCCCATGGTCATAGGACTCACTCCTCCACTATTTTCAGATCCTTGATTAAAAGTACATGACAGGACTGGAGAGATGGCTTAGCAGTTAAGGTGCCTGCCTCCTAAGCCTAAGAATGCCAGTTCCAATCGCCAGGTCCCACGTTTAGCTAGATGCAAAGTATCGCAAGGGCGCAATGCTGCACTTGACCACAAGGGGGCACACACATCTGGATTTTGTTCACAGAAGCTAAGAGGCTACTGGCGCTCCCATCTCTATCTGTCTTCCTCTCCCTCTCTCTGTGTCTCTCTCCAAAAAAAAAAAAAAAAAAAAAGGACATGACATAGAAAGCCTTTACCCTCCTTCATGACCTGCCACCTTTTATTTTGCTGTGTCTACATCACATCATGCATTAAATTGTTAATGTATGCATCTCCGAACCAGATGAAAGCTGTATGAGGGTAGGAGCTGATTTTGTGTGCACAATTAATAGAGCCATGTTGGGTCCAAGTAGACGCTCAGTAGTAAATGTTGCCTGAATGAAGGAAAGAAATCTAGCATCCCCAGAGTCATGCTTTCCTTTTGCGTGAATCTTTCTCCAGTCCCCCATCCCTCTTAAAGTGTCATTTTTCCTCTGTTTTAAGAAGGTTCTTTGCAGGTAGGGTCTGGCTCCCTACAATACCCAGCACAAGGTAAGTGCTCAAGAAATGCCTATCCAAGGGCTGGAGAGATGGCTTAGTGGTTAAGGCACTTGCCTGCAAAGCCCTAAGCTCAGGTTCAACTCCCTAGAACCCACATAAGCCAGATGCAGAAGTTGACACCTGAACACAAGGTCATGCATGCACAGACGGTGGTGCACATGACTGGGATTCGATTGCAGTGTCTGGAAGCCCTAGTGTGCAAATTTTCTCTCTCTCTCATAAAAAAACGACTTTAAAAGAGAAATGCCTATGCAATGAATTAGAAGCAAGCAGACAGTCCATTCTAGGAGTCTGTGAGAAATGATGTTGGAATCTCACTTATCTGAGCTCTCATATGGATATACTCAGATTTTTATTAATAAGTCTGGCTTTCAGTTGGTTGAATATTTTTCTCCTTATTCATGGCAAACTGAGAGTCTAGCTAGCTTCCCCCAAACCAATAAGATCAGTTTCACCTTCTGCCCTATCAGGTGAGTTTAGGATGCATCAGTAGAAGTCATACCATGGGTGAGGGAGCAGCTTGCACTGGACAGGACACTCAAGATGCTGCTTGTGCACTTATGTCAATGCTCATATATTAATGCTACCCTCACTTTTGGTTAGAGAAGCTTCTCTTTTCAGGCGGCAGTTACCACTGGGGTGACTCAAAAATCACCACAGTGCTGAGAAGTGACAGTGCAGGGTTTGGCATTGAGACATCTCTATCACCACCACCAAGGCTCAGGGACTATTGTGGAAGAGATGGCAAAAAGAAAGTAAAATCGGGGCTGGAGAGATGGCTTAGCGGTTACGGTGTTTACCTGCAAAGCCAAAGGATCCTGGTTCGATTCTCTAGGACCCACGTAAGCCAGATGCACAAGGGGCCGCATGCGTCTAGAGCTCATTTGTAGTGGCTGGAGGCCCTGGCATGCCCATTCTCTCCCTCTTTCTCTCTCTCTCTCTGCCTCTTTCTCTCTCTCTCTCAAATAAATAAATAAATAAAATATATTTTAAAAACTGTAAAACATAAAAGAAAAAGGAAGTAAAATCCAAACGAAAAGAAGGAGTGCTTACAATGCTGTCTTCCTGACACAAAGTGGGCTTGATATTCATGACATAGTGGCTGACGCTACCTACACAAGACTTGCATAATGGGAGGAAAAATGATGACATAGAGACAGTTGGAACAGTAGAGAGGGAATTGGAGGGGGGAAAGGAAAGGTGGTAAGAGGGGACTATGATCATGGTATAGTGTCTGTATTTATGGAAGTTGTCAATAGATAGTTTAAAAAGATGCTGCTTGTGTCTGAGGACTGTTGGGACAGCCGCCTCCACTTGCTTTATAGTGTGGCCTGATGTGCTTGTTAGACAAGGTCCAGCAGTTAATTCCCTCCTGAAGGAGGTCAGTTGTAGAAACATGCCGACTTTTCCATGGCCCTGGCATGCTTTTCCTATGTGCTCTTCAATCATGTGGCTACCTCAGCGTCTTGGCAATAGGCTATGGGAGAAGCCTTTGGGGGTTCGTCTGACTCTGTGTGCTCAGCACTGACTCTGAGGTCTTGTTCTATTTGGACCCTTGAGAAGTCCCTGCTTCAATACAAATGCACTGGTACAGGACTTCTAAGGGAGCCACTGGTAGAAAAAGCCCTTCAGCCAGCCTGGATGACCTCACTGCCCCAGATTTCTATCACACGGTGATGACAGAAATTGAAATGTGACCTAAAGGAGAGCAGGCATTCTGAACTTTTCACGTCCCCAAACACTTAGGTTGCGATTGGCTGAGGGTACCTCGAAAGTATTCACAGTTGGCATTCTTGAAGCAAGCTCCCCATCCTGGGCTGTTTCCCCGAAGTCCTCCTCTGAATCCAGGCTCCCTGTTTGTCTAAGTCTACAGAACAGGTGTCATCTGACCCATCTACACTATTCCCAGAAGTGCTTGTCAGGAGATGGGAAGGCATGATAACTCCTTGCTTTTCTGATCTTTGAATGAATGGATATAGTCACAGTGTGAGACACCAACTAGGGGCTCTTCTAGCTATATAAGCCCTGGGCGTACCTTCATGAAGAACATCCTTCTGCAGCTCTTGCCTCGATCACTGCTGGCGGCTTGGAGTTGAGCTGTGTCCGAGGCCAGGGCCAGATCAGGAATACTGCTGAGTCTGGCCTCCGCAGTGTCAGCCAGCTGTGCTGAGGAATGGAGGAACCCGTCCTTGCCCTGGCCCAATGATGTTTCAAGAGGATCTGGGTACTTCTCATCAGGGCTAGAGCTGTCATCACTGGTCTTGGCATTACAGAGCATCAGGGAGCGGGAGATGGAGCGGAATTTCGTGGGTTTTCTGCTCTTTCCAGAGCGGCCGTGGGGATCCATCCTCAGAGAGGAAGCCAAGCTGCGCTTCTTCCTCTCCTGTTCCCTGGGCCTGGGCTGCTGAGTGGCAGAGGAGCTGAACTTAGCTGCCCCGGCATGAGTCCCTGGAGGAAAGAGGAAATGGGAAGAGGCTGTGTGATTTGCTGCTGAGCAGTGGAGCTAGACACAAATCCTGGAACAGAGCCCTGGGTGCCCAGGAAGCAGGTCAGAGGGGTCCTGGGGTCTGCCAGTCTGCAGGCCAAATGCTGTACAGTGGAAGGACTGAGTTAACTCAAATCGTTAACATTCCCTCCACTCCCAAGCGCAAGAAGACCTCATCAAAACCCGCCACTTCTGGGCTGAGGGACACCTAATCCAAACTCTTTTTCTTTTCTTTTTCTTTTTCTTTCTCTCTCTCTCTCCCTCTTTTGTTTTGAGATAGAGTTTCACTCTAGTCCAGGCTGACCTGGAATTCACTACATAGTCTCAGGATGGCCTCAGACTCATGGCAATCCTCCTACCTCTGCCTCCTGAGTGCTGGGATTAAAGGTGTGCGCCACCACACCCGGCTCTAATCCAAACTCTTGTCCAAACTGTCATCATACAGACAGGGAAACTGAGGCATAGAAAGAGGAAGTACAAATCCAAGGCAATAGCAAATAAAAGTAGTAATTAGGGTCTATGGAGGTGACGTGGGTATGTGCTTGTCTCATAAGCATGAGGACCTGAGTTCAGTCCCCCAAATCCATGCAAAAATATTAAGCATGTGAGCTGGGTGTGGTGGTCCATGCCCTTAATCCCAGAACTCTGGAGGCAAAGGTAAGAGGATTGACATGAAATTGAGGCCAGCCTAAAGCTACAGAGTGAATTCCAGGTCAGCCTGGAATGTGATCCTGCTTGGAACAAAATTAAAAAAAAAAAAAAAAAAAAGGAAAAAAACATGCTAAGTGTGGTGGTGTATACTTATAAACCCAGAGCTGGGGAGGCAGATATAGGAGGGCCACTGAGACTCACTGGCCAGTCAA
The DNA here is from genome assembly GCA_036365145.1 of Orientallactaga sibirica. Lineage (NCBI taxonomy): Eukaryota > Metazoa > Chordata > Mammalia > Rodentia > Dipodidae > Orientallactaga > Orientallactaga sibirica. The sequence goes on along the minus strand of JAEOAD010000031.1, from coordinate 1,636,058 downwards.
TCCAGACTAGTTGGTGAGCTTCAGGCCAATGAGAGAGTTTGTCTCAAAAAAAGGTGGACAGCCCCTGAGAGAAACAATGCCTAAGGTAGTCTTCTGACCTCCACACACACACTAATATATACACAAATACACACACACCCAGCCAGTAATCAGAGTATCAAGGAGGGTTTGGGGGATCATGGAGGCCATGGATTTTGTGAGGCTTTTAAACTGTTAAAATTGGAAACTAATCTTTAAACAAAACTCCAAAAGCCAAGTGTGGTGCCACATACCTTTAATCTGAGCACTCAGGAGGCTGAAGTAGGAGGGTCACTGTGAGATTGAGGCCAACCTGGAGCTACAGAGTAAATTCCAAGTTAGCCTGAGCTACAGTGAGATCTTTCCTTGAAACTACATAAGGGAAAAAGAAAAAAGAAAACTCCACTCTATAGACCAGAATGAAGGAACAGGGAGAAAAGCCTGCTGGCCTGGTCCCCTTTTGCTCCCCCCGGAACTTCCCATAGCATATTCACAGGAATTCAGAACCAAGAGAGGCCAAACCAGGAACCATAGATGTCTTCTGCTTTCCATTCCCAGATGAAGAGCTCAGGACTTTAAAGGGTTGAAAGTCTCACCCAATGCTCACCTGCCTGAGCCCAAGTGAGTGCAAAGTTGCTGAAGTGGAGCCACTGCCTGCCACGGGCTCAGCATATGGCTGGCTCTTGATGAGCACAAATGCCCTTCTCTAGACTCAAAGTCACACCCTGGCCAGTGTGATGGGCAGCACTGTGAACTCCTGCTCCCTCAGCCATCCCCCCCAGCTCACATGTTCCCAGCCTGATTGCTCCAGGCTCGATCCAACATCGAGGCCCCAGCTTTGCCAAGAGGTGCCTCCCACAGATTAGGCCTCCATGAGGCAGGTGGCAAAGGAGCCTGGGCTGCATCCAGACAAGTTCTGACTCTGTCCCAAGCCACAAAACAAAGCCTGTTGCCAGAACAACAAATTGTGGGATGCTCTTGGCAACTTGTCCTGCTGTCTGCGTTCGTTCGTGCAGAATGGACTCAGGAGACGCAGCAGTGAGCTCCTAACATTTCATTACGTGGAAACACTTCGTGGGAACTCCACAAGAGAATGTGTCTTACAAGAAGACAGCTCAGCTCCTAGCTCCCACATGTTTTAAGGGTTTCTGTGCTAACAGTCAAAGGAATGATGGCTTGAGAGTCTCTATGTATCAGGCACTATGCTGAATGCTTCAGTAAACATTAGTTCAGTGTTGGCCCATTTTATGAGGCATCCTCTTCCCAATATCCCAAAGTCATTTATCTCATGTTCTTCAAGCTCAAATAATAGGAAAATCCCCACCACCAGCAGATCATCTCTGTCCTGGGTACCATGCTGGTGGCAGGTTTCTGAACCCTGAGGGCCACACTCACTCGTAAGCAGATGGATACAAGGAAATCTTCGTGGTCACCAGCTAGAGCCTCCAGCCTTGGCTAACAGCCACACTGTGTTTCCAAAATTATCTTAGTGACGCATCTTCAATGACAGCTATCCCAAACTGGGGTTTGCCAGGCATTGTTCCAACCCCTTTATCATTTAGTCCTCATGCAACCTCCTGTAGATGCCAAAAGTAGCCTTACTTCACAGAGAGATGGCCATGTGCAGGGCAGTTAAAGAACCTCTTCAGAATCAGGAAGGCATGCAGCCTGACTCTGGAACCCGGTCCCCACGCTGGCTCCACTCAGTCCCTAAATGCTATGGTGATCACCTCAGCCTCAGTCTCTTCCTCTGTACTGGGCCCGTAGGACCTGCCTGTGACCACACTCACTCACCCTCTTCTGTCTTTTAGAAATTATGTGTCATGCCAGGGATGGTGGTGCACACCTGTAATCCAGTACTTGGGAGGTAGAGGCAGGATTCAAGATCAACCTCAGCTAAATAGTGAGTTTGAGTCAAGCCTGAGCTACATAAGACCCTGACTCAAAATAAAGCAAAAGTTGGGCATAGTGGTGCAGGCCTTTAATCCTAGCACTTAGGAGGCAGAGGTAGGAGGAGTGCTGCGAGTTTGAGGACACCTTGGGACTACCTCAAAACAAAACAACAATAACAAGACAAAAAAACAAAAGAAACTACGTGTTGACACTGTGTGCTCCTTTCTGACTAGCTTTCCTGATGTCTCCCATGATACCCTTGGACAACTGCTCCGTGCTCTGTTCTCCCTCTTCCCAAACTCTATGCCTCTTCCAGCTGCAGGACCAGAGTCTGTTTCCTTTCTTCAAAGTCATAGAAACTTTCTTGTATGAGTTCAGCATTTGTGTGCCCAGAGTCTCAAACCAGAGTTCGGAGGCCATGACCTACGCTGTTGAAATGTGTTTCACTGACATGATTCAATATCAGAGCCCCGATCAGTTTGTCTGGGGAATGTGTAGAATCTGGTTTCTTCCTCATCAGTTGTTTTTTTTTCTCTTTCCTTCCAGATGTCTGCTTTCCAATCCAAATAGTCCATGAGGACCCCAGGCCACTGTTCCTAATTCCCCCTTTACTTTCTGCTAGTTATATACCCAGAGCTAGTAGTTCTCAATGCCAGCATCATTGTGTTCAATGCTATAGGGTGAACCTCTTTCCATTCACATCAGCCTAGATATAATGTGTGTGTGTGTGTGTGTGTGTGTGTGTGTGTGTGTGTGTGTGTGATATGTATGTGTATGTGTGGTGGGTGTTATGGTATGGTGGTATATGTATATGTGATGTGTAGGTGTGTATGGTATGTGTATGTGTTATGTTTGGTGTCTGAACTCTATGTGTGGTGAAGGATAGAGGATGTGTGTTATGTGTTTGGTATGTATAAGTATATGGTGTGTTGTGTGTGTAGCAGGGGTATGGTGTGTGTGTGTGTGTGTGTGTGTGTGTGTGGAGTGTGTGGTATGTGTAGTGGGAGTGTGGTGTGTGTATGGTTTGCATGTAGTTTGGATGGTATGTGTGGAGTGTCAGTGTGTATAGTATGCGTGGTTTGGGTGGTAATGCGTGTGTGTGCTCAGTATATGTGTGACTCATGTGTGTCATAACTAGCCCTAGTGCATTAGCCATTAAAAAATTTGAAAGAGGGGATGGGGATATAGCTTATCCATTAAAGGCCCTTGCTTGCAAAGCCTAATGGCCCAGGTTCGATTCCCCAGTGCCTACAGAAAGCCGTTTACACAGAGTCGCACATGTTTCTGGAGTTCATTTGCAGTGGCAGGAGGCTGGGGTGTGCCCATACTCACTGTCTGTCTCTCTCAAATAAATAAGTAAAATATTTTTTAAAAATACTTTAAAATTTTTTAAAGATAATCAGTTTTGTGTTAAAATCCTTCTAGCATGTTCTGGTGCTAGAGAGGGAGGACAGAAGTATGAGCCTCATCTGGTGGAGAGAGCTGCCAGAGAGTGAGTGTCAGAAAAAGCACAGAAGTCCTAGGAGTGGAGAAAAGAGGACAAAACGGGGAGGACCGACCCTGTGAGCAAGTCCAGGTGCAGTCCCACACATCCCCGGATCCAGCCATTCCTGAGGCCATTCTATCTATTCAGTTACATCAAGTTACATGTAGGCGTGGGCTTAAAAATCCACCTTCGTAGAGTCACGGTTCTTCATCCTGCTGCTGCTTCATGGCCCAAGTCATGTAAAACATTGATTTCCAACGGCCAAGGCCACCTTAGAATTTGTTTCCTAAGCTACGTCAACACTATGAAGGAGCCCATGACCCCCATCCAAAATCAACTCTGCCTGTCTGTCCCCTCACAGCAGCCAGTTTGGGCATTCTTGTTCGATCCAGCATTGACATTTTCCAGGGAATCTGGGACACTCCCTTTCCCATCTTTTTGTGCCCTCTCCCAACCCACAAGTGTTCCAGCCAGTCACTCACTGGACATTTTCCAGAACATAGGACCTCTGGGGCCAAGGTGCAAAGCTGTGTGCCTCCCTCAGGGGTGGAGATGTTGGCTGCAGACAGGAGAGCAGAGGGCTTGGATCCCTCGGTGGAAACTGCTAGTCCCAGGGGTCCATTTGTGGAGTGGCCAGTGAGTCCTGTCAGCCTTTAAAATCAAGCTTTTCCAGAGGGAGTGGCTGCTTCCACGGTTGGGCTGTCAGGGACCATGGGGTGAGGGGAACAAGACAGAGCAGCCAGACATTCACTCTTCACTTAGCAGCAGGGACCATGTTCAATGTGTGCTTTGCCAGCACAGAAAATATCAAAAAGAAGCAACAGTTACATAGGCCTAAAATGGAGAAGCCAGAGTTGGCCTTCTGCACAGCCGGCCTTCCCTCCAGGCCTGGCACCAAGGAGGGAGAGGAAAGAAGGAGTAATTGAAAACACAGAACAATAGTCACATGGCCCAGCTTAGCTTTGGTAATTGTGCTCAGGACATTGAAACCAGCCATTGCTTCCTCATATTATGATTCCAAATATTAGCAGTGCTGGGGACAGGCCATGCCACCCTCCTCACCAGCTCCCTCTGAACAGTCAGAACCAATGGCCTTCCCCTTAGTTAGTCCCCAGCCCCAGGAACCCTGGCCCAAGTCTTGCTAGGTTTGCTCTGTCCCTGGTGGATCCTGGGCAAGACACCCTGAGGCCCCTCATAGAAGGGTTCCAGCATGGTGCCCCTAAGGGCTTCCTGCCCCAGAGGAAACATTAAAAGACTTAAGGGCTGGAGAGATGGTTCAGCAGTTAAGGCACTTGCCTGTAAAGCCTAAGGACCCAGGTTCTATTCTCCAGTACCCACATAAAGCCAGATACACTAGGTGATACATGTGTCTGGAGTTTGTTTGCAGTAACTAGAGGCCCTCATGGACTCATTCTCTCTCTCCCTCTCTCCCTCTTTCTCTCGCAAATAAATAAATAATTTTTTTAAATTATTGTTTTTTATGGACTTTTATACTTACATACAAAAAAACCCCACTTGATATTTCCCTCCCTTCCCCCCATTCCACTTTAGAACTTCAGTCTCCATCATATTCCCTCCCTCTCTCCATTAGTCTCTCTTTTAATTTGATGACATCATCTTTTTCTTCTATTTTGAGGGTCTTGTGAAGGTATTGCTAGGCACTGCAAGGTCATGGATATCGAGGCCAAATAAATAATTTTTTAAAAAAAAAGACTTTTACACTATGCTCCCACATTCTGGAGGCATTCCCTCCCAAGAACCCCATTATGATTTGGTCTTCATGTTATGCTTTCCAGAGAGCGCAGGAGCTGAGCAGGATCTCCTCATTTGCTCGAACTACTGTCCTCATAATTATTAAGGACACCTGACCCCTGAAAGTGATACTTCCTTCCTTTAAAGGCCTTGGAGAGGAGCTGGAGAGATGGCTCAGTGGGTAAGAGCGTTTGCTAAGCAAGCATGAGGTGTCGGGTACAGTTGAGGACGCAGGGCCACAGGAGGTTTAAGCAGGCCTGAGCTGTTAGGCACAACTAAAGACTCCAGGCCACAGGAGGTTGCAGCAAGCCTAGACCCCAACAATCTCGCCTCGAGACCAGCAGGAGTGAGGCCGCTCCCTCCCCCCTCCTGGGGCATCTGGACATCCTGATAAGACTCAGGTTTTGGTTTCCCCATGGCCATGTGACCTTTTACTGCTCACTCGGGAGGGCCCTATATGTTAATGAGGTATCAGCCAGCAGCCTTCACTCGGACAATCCCCCTGTGATCCATACCCCATACCTCTTCCCACCAATATATGAACACTTATGAGCCCACTCCCCTGGCAAGTAAACGAGCTGTCCTCTGACGCCGTCTCCCAGGTGTTTCTTCCCATCATGCTCACGGCCACTCAAGACCCTGATCCCCAGCCACCGAGACATCTCCAGGGTGCTGGTGCTCAACGGCCCCCCCAGCGACCAGGGATTCACAATGAGAGATGAGCAGGCATGAGCTCACTGCTGAAGTCCATTCCCAAGTGTCTGGTAAGAGAACTGCTGGGGCTTGGGGGAAAAAGGCAAGCTCTGGAATCAGTGAGAGACTCTATGTCAAGGAAACACAGGGATGGGATGGAGGGGAGCACCCAAAGTTCTCAAGCTCCTAGGCACACACCATACATAGGATGGAGACATCTGCACACACATACACATGCACATACCACATACATATCATATTTCACAACATACCACCACACATACTACACACATACACAAAGACAAAAATGAAAAAAAAAAAAAACAAAACATTAATGGCCTTGGAGAAACTTCCAGACTGTAGGCTGGGAGCAGGGTCTGGAAGTCTTCTCTCCATCCCTTCCTTCATTCCTTCTTTCTTCCTTCCTCTCTCTGAGCCTACCTCTTTCCCTTCCTTCCTCCACTTCTCCATTCCTCCAATTCCTCCTTAGCTTGCCTCCCTCCCTTCCTTTCCCCCTTCCCTCCTTCTCTCCCTCCTTTGCCTGTCCCTTCCTCCTTCCTTCCCTACCTCCTCCCTTCCCACAATCCGCCCCTTCCCAGCCCAAGGATCTGCTGCTTAGGTTTCTGTGCTCAGCAAAGGGCAGCACTGGAGCCAAGGCAGTGTGTTCCCATCTGGGTGGAAAAAAACCAAAAACAAAACAAAAACTCTTGTTCACCAGAGAACTGGAGGGTAAATCACCACGTGGTGAAAGGGAACACATTGATAAAATGTGTTTTACATTTCTGCATTCTCCGACAGTATCCTATATCAAAGGCCGTTTATAAAGTCTGGTCACTCTAGCCCAGAGGGGTTCAAAACTTTTTGTTTTGAACTGAGGAGTGACTCAGCAAGAAGAAATGAAGGGAAGAAGCGAACTTCCTTTTCCTCAAAGAAGATCTTTAATAGAACTAACTCCCTGAGACCCATAAATCCTCTGTGTCACCTAGGACCACAGAGTGAAGGACTCTAGTGCTAGACTGGCAGCAGAGTGCCAAGAGTCTCCATGGGAGAAACATTGTGCTTCTCTAAAATATCCTTAAGATGGACATCCTTAAAACATCCTTGGGCATCTTACACCGAGGCTCTACTCTCAGCATCCTGGGAGGTTGTCCCAAGCCACCAAGACAGAGGCATTTTCAGGGGTAGGCATGGGCCAGATATTTCAAAATCACGTGGGCATGTGGGGCCCTCAGATGAAGGCTAGGCCCAAGCATGCATTACCAAGGCTGTACAAGAAGAGTATGTCGGCTGGAGAGATGGCTTGGCAGTTAAGGCACTTGCCTGCGAAGCCTATGGACCTAGATTTGATTCCACAGGACCCACATAAGCCAGATACACAAGGAGGAGCATGCGTCTGGAGTTCATTTGCATTGGCTGGAGGCCCTGGTGTGCCCATTAACTCCCCCCTTTTTCTCACTCTCTGCCTCTCTTTCAAATAAATAAATAAACAAATAATAAAATATATTTTTTTAATTTTTTAAAGAGGAGTATGTCATTCAAAAAGAATCTAGAAAGATTCAAAAAAGATCGTCCAGCCTTTATTGCTCTAATGGAGCTAGCTAAAACTCATTCTTTGTGAAATTCCTGCATCTAGAGTAGGGCTCTCTCTAGAACTGGCACAGCAATGTGAGTAGGAAGAGGACGGGTGCCTCAAGGCCTGACACACAGCTGGCTTTAGTCTCAATGATATTGATTGCCTCTGTAAACCTAAGCAAGGCACGTCTCACCCATGGCTTAGTCAAGTGGATATGACAATGCTAACCATTGGGAGGCCAAAAAATAAATAGATTCTGCAAGGCACTTGTTTGCCTGGCACATAAAATGAACTGAAAGAAATAATATTGAAAAATAGTAGAAACCAAAGGCCTTGCTAAAGATGGCCCATCTTACTTGGACATCTGAAATAAAAAAGAGGATAAATGAGGAAAAAATCAAGAGTATAAACAGACTCAATGAACATCAATGGGAGTGTTGCTTAAATAGATCATGGTGTGGTCGGTGGAATGCTATATAGCCAATAATAGGAATGAATGGATCTACATGTATAAGTATGGAGAAAATAAAGTGGCATCATAAAATAGTCCTATAAAACTTAGTTTGGGTTACAAAAATTACACTTACAAAGAGCAAACTAATAATTATGTTTGGAAGGCAAGCAATGTGCTAGAAGATGGGATTTATTTACTTATTTATTTTTATTTTTATTTTTGGAGAGAGACACAGAGAGAGAGGGAGAGGAAGACAGATAGAGATAGGCGCACCAGCAGCCTCTCAGCCGCTGTGAATGAAATCCAGGTGCATGTGCCCACTTGTGGTCAAGTGCAGCATTGCACCCTTGCATCACTTTGCATCTGGCTAAACATGGGACCTGGAGATTGGAACTGGCATTCCTAGGCTTAGGAGGCAGGCGCCTTAACCGCTAAGCCATCTCTCCAGCCCAGGATTTATTTTTATATGTAATGATTTTCTCTACTTAATTTCTTATTACAGAAATCACTTATCTCAATTATGATCAAAGGTAAGTTTTTTTTTCTATTTTAAAAAACCCCAAAAATGTATGACAAATTTTTATCATCTAGTAGTTCTGAAATAATTTTTCTCAAATTCTGAAGTGTGTGTTAGGAATGTTGATTGGAATTGCCTCAGAATTTAGGACACATTTTCAAAGAAAGCACCTTTTGATAATATTTTTATGAGAGAGAGAGAGAGAGATAATGAAAATTGACACACCAGGGCCTCCAGCCAGTGCAATTGAACTCCAGACACATGTACCACCTTGTGCACATGTGCAACTTTGCTCACTTGCATCATCTTGGGCATCTGACTTATGTGGGGTCTGGAGAGTTGAACATGGGTCCTTGGGCTTTGCAGGCAAGCGCCTTAACTGCTAAGCCATCTCTCTAGTCCAGAAAGCACTTTTTGAATTATTTTGTTCTCATGTTTGTTCTAATTTTCTTTTTAGGCCTTCAATTAAATTTTATGTTCTCATTTATATAGAACTAATCAAAATGTTACCAGTCTTGCTATTAATTTGAATTGAGTCATTAATATTATCTACTTTCTACTTGGTTATTCCTCACATAAAGTTACAGTCTTTCCATATTCAATTTCATAACCAGCCCCCTTACTGATCTCCCATTAATTCTTTCAAGTATTCAATGGCTTGTCTTGAATTTTCAATCATGTGGTCTCTGGAAGTTAAAACTATTTGTACTACCTATTTCATTTTATTTTATGATTTTACTGACTAAAATTTCCAGAATATTTGTAAGTAATTGCGGCAATGCAGGCTTTCTGTGTCTTTTTCCAGATGCGAGTGGAAATTCCTCTACCCCTTTCTGGTAACTAATAAATGGAGACAAAATCATTTTATAATGTTAAGGAAACACACTTTACTAATATTAACCTGAAGCACATCTTCATCAAGAAAGGGTCATTGTTTATGAAATGCCTTCCAGCTTTCTGGCTCTCTTCTGTATCTTTCCCCTTTTGATTTGTCAAAGTGAAGAACTGACTAGATTAGTGGCTTTCTTGACACAGAGCCCCCTGACTTCTATCGCTTTCAGTCCCATTAAATTTGCATCACCTCTTTAATGAGAAGACTGGATTTCACTGGCTGATACTGTATTTGGGATTTTTGAATCTATTTCCACAAAGTGTCTATTGTCTCACCTTGCATGTCTGAGGCTTGGTTTGTATTCTAAATGGGACAGGGAGGGCTGGGCATGTGGCCTGGTGGTAGGGTGCTTGCTTAGCATGCATGAGGCCCTGGGTTCCAGGACCATCAATACTTCCCTGAGTCTCTCCATGGGCCCTTGGGTCTCACAGCATTTGCAGTAGTCCCTGGGCACCAGGAACCACATGCAGGGGCCCATACAATTTTCCTACTTTCTGAAATGGTTTAAGAGCTTAAAACACATCTCGTCCAAAAAAAAAAAAAAAGGCTTAAAATAAGTTTTCCTTCAAATCATTCTGCCATAGCATTCCTCTCTTGTGATCATTTGAAACTTTTCAACACTCTCTTGTCACTGGTCTGCTCAATTAAAAAAATATTTTGTGAATTTTCATCCTCATCATGCCACAAAGTTACCATTTTATCCAGATTTTCAGACTCTCTAGGGTGGAGTCACCCATACCACTCATGGAGTTGATTTTTTTCTTTACTCTGCAGTTCAGGGTATGTACCTTGCCCCTCAGCACCAGCAGCGCAGGCGTCTCCAAAGGCCACTTCTTCCTGCCGTCCCCGTCCCCTTGGGCCTTTCCGAGGCCCACAGTGTCAGGAACCAGGAGAAGACCTCCTTCTCTTTTGGGGTGGCTCACCCACACTTCCACGGCTTCCTTCCTCTTTGCTTCTTACATTCATCTTGTTCTGTTAGCATGTCTTGTAGAGTGTACTGCGCGTTCCCCCCTAGTCCAGCCTCTCCACTTTAGAAATGTAGCAGTGTGTCGTGGAGTGGTGATGGGCTTGGCTGTAGAGACCTGTAGCCAATCTCAGCCCAGCTAGTGACTGAGTCGACTGAAAGTTGACTGAACCTTAGTGACTCCATTTTGTCACGTGCGAGAAAGAAAACAAAAACAGTGGGCACGATTGTGGAACATAAAATTCAGCAGGGTGGTCTTAGCAGTCTGTCACCTGATCCGTGTCACCATGATGGTCATGTTTGTCGCTGTGATTTAAAGCTAGAAACTCTCCTCTGAATATCACTTTAGCCATAAGCCATGAATCTGGAAAGTTGATGTTCTGGCTTTTTTCTTTGTTTCTTTTCAGTTGTGCTTTTGTGGTACAGGTGATTGAACCCAGGTCCTCTTACTTACTAGGCAAGCACTCTCCCACTGAGCCACAGCTCAAGTCCTCTGACCTTTGGGTTCTCATTCTGTAGTATGTGGGTGCGCATGTGTGTGGGTCATGTGTATGCAGGTCAGATTACTGCTCTCCACCTTATTTTTTGAGACAGGGTTTCTCATGGAACTAGCTCACCAATTCAGCTGGTCCAATGGGCCAGCTTGCATCAGTCTCCACTTTCCCAGGGCTGGGATTACAGCCTGGCATTTGCACGGGTTCTGGGGCTCTGAATTCTGGTCCTCACCTTTGCATGGCAAGCACTTCCTGACTGAGCCATCTACCCAGTCCTGACTATTGTTGCTTTAGAAGTGGTCTGTAAGTGCAGCTCGGATTTCCAGTTTAATCTCTATTCCCTACAAGACTACCAATGCCACTGTCCATCTATTTCATGTGGCTAATTTTCCCAGTTTGCATATTTTTGTTGTATTTTTTATTGGAAAATTTCAGCTTAATTGCATGGTGGCCACAAGATATGTCAGAGACACTCATTTGATAGCATTTATTCATTTTTAATATGTTATTTATTTATTTATTTAAGAGACAGACAGGGACACACACACACACAGAGAGAGAGAGAGAGAGAATAGGTATGACAGGGTCTCCTGCCACTGCAACCAAACTCCAGACACATTGCCACTTTGTGCATCTGGCTTTATGTGGGCACTGAGGCAATAAACCCTGGCCAGCAGGTTTTGCAAGCAAGCACCTTTAACCACTGATCAATCTTCCCAGCCCCTTGATGGCATTTATAAAGGTTGACTTTGTAAGCTCATATATAAGTTAACTGAATGTTTTAAGTGTACTATGTATGAGCTCTCACATACATATAGTGACACTGAGATGTTACCTGCCCCCTCACACACTTTATTATCTGCTTTTAGCTGTTGGTTCAATATGAGGGAAGCTCTTGCCCAGACATTGCCTGGGTAAATGTGGCAGTCCCCTGCCTCCTTCAACAACTGCTGCTACTTTTCTCTGACCTCAGTGGTTTGACTGGACTGGGTATTAGCCATTCTTAGAGGATGAAGAGAAGGAAGGAGGAGAGGTCAGGCACACTCATCTTCCCCAACCATTATTTACCATGACTCATAGCTCTACTGATCCAGTTAGGAGAAGTAAGAACTGAAAGAGAGGCACTCACAGCTGCCTGGGGCAAAGGCCCTGTCTTGGACAGCAGAGAAGGCCGCAGAGAGAAATCAGACCCCATGGAACCCGTGTCTCCCCCATCCTACCTGATGGTCCAGAGCGCTGCAGTTTAAGCTTCTAGGATCTTAATTCACAGTATAGACTTACATTCCACACTCTGGTACATACACACTTAAATATACATAAGATATATATGTATGTAAATATCTACAACTATGTAAATAAATATAGAAAGCTAAAACAAAACTGCCAAGAAGCAGCACCCTTACTATGGTATAACAAAGTAAAAACATGAAAAAGTTTACATCAAAACTGATATACGAACCTAATGCTGCCCAGTATGCAGGAGGCTGAGGTAAGGAGGATCACCATGAGTTTGAGGCCAGCCTGCGTCTATGTAGTGAATTCTGGGTAAGCCTGGGCTAGAGTGAGACCTTACCCCAATAGTAGCAACAACAAACGACAAGAAGAAGTGATCAAAAAGGAACCTGGGCTGGAGTGATGGCTTAGCAGTTAAGGTGCTTGCCTGCAAAGTTGAAGGACCCAGGTTTGATTTCCCCAGGAACCACATAAGCCACATGCACATAGTGGCGCATGCATCTGGAATTTGTTTGCAGTGGCTAGAGGCCCTGATACATCCATTCTTTCTCTCTTTTTGCCTCTCTCTCTCTCTCTGTCAAATAAATAAGTAAAAATAAAAATATTTTTTTAAAAGAAACTAATGATTTTGGTCTTATTATTTTTATGTTTAAAAAATGAGCCAAGCTGGGTGTGGTGGCCCACGCCTTTAATCCCAGCAGTCGGGAGGCAGAGGTAGGAGGATCGCTGAGAGTTCGAGGCCACCCTGAGACTACATAGTTAATTCCAGGTCAGCCTGGACCAGAGTGAGACCCTACCTTGCAAAACCAAAAAAAAAAAAAAATGAGCCAGGTGTGGTGGCACACGCCTTTCATCCCAACACTTGGGAGGCAGAGGTAAGAGGATCGCAGTGAGTTCAAGGCACCCTGATACTACTGAGTGAATTTCAGGTCAGCCTGGGCTAGAGCGAGACCCTACCTTAAAAAAAAAGAACTCAACCAATTGCACTGATTTCCAAACTATTTTCTAGTCATGTTAGAAATCCACTAGCTTGAAGTTTTTTTTGATGCTCCCAGAAGAGTCCTGTGTGACATGCTGGCTTATCTGAACCTCCCCAAGGGCCTTGAGTCCCATACCATTTGCTGACATGAATGGGTCCCTGCTGGACTTCTGTGTGTGTATGTTCATATGTGAGGGTGCAAGTGCGTGTATCTGCGTGTTCACATGCATGTGGAGGCCAGAGGACAGCCTTGAGTGGACAGCCTTGAATGTCACCCTCAGGGGAGAAGGTCTCTCACTGGCCTGGAACTTGTCTAATCAGGGTAGAGTTCCTGGCCAGCAAGCGCTAGAGACCTGCCTGTCTCACCTCTCTAGTGTGATGTCTTTTTCCATGGGTTCTGAAGATGGAACTCAGGTCCCTGTGTTTCCTCAGCAAGCACTTTACCACTGAGCCATCTCCTCAGCCCCGCTCTGAGCTTTTCATGATGCCAAGTATATGAAATGTGAGGGTTCCTAGGTACTCACAGTTAGCCTGGCCAGGTAAGAGAAGCAGTGAGCAGAGGAAGGGCATGCTGGCCCCCGCATGCCAGCAGACAGGAGTGCCTGTGGCTCTGCCCGCTGATGATTGCGGCGACTGCCCTCACGCACCTGTCCATCACAAAAGTGCTTCTGGTCCCACGGTGTGAGACCTAAGAAGATTCCCACTCTGCATGGACCTAGATATTTTGCTCATGGTCGAGGGGGACCAGCAGCCTAGAAGCTGCTTCCGTCCAGTCCTGTCCTTTAGCATCTACCAGTGTGGCAGGCGCTGCTCCCAAAGGCTCTGCCTTCCCCCCGCAGGAGGCCAGCAGCTCACACACAAGCTGCGCTCAGCAGCCCCATCTGCTCGGTGCTCTTTCAGGCAGGGCCCTCTCCGTGCTTCTGGCAGAAATCAGGCAACTTCATCTAGTTACAAGACTGACATGGGTGGATCCTGGTTCCAATAGAAATCCATAAAAAGCTTGGGAGTTCATTCCCAAGTCTGAGCTGCCTTCCTCATGGAAATGCCAGGCTCTTGGAGGAGCCATTTGTTTATCTTTTTATATTTTTTTTATTATATATTTGAGAGAGAGAAAGAGACAGAGAGATGGAGAGAGAGGAACAGAGAGAGAGAGAGAATGGGCTCACCAGGGCATCCAGCTACTGCAAATGAACTCTAGATGCATGTGCCACCTTGTACATCTGGCTTACGTGAGTTCTGGGGAGTTGAACCTGGGTCCTTTGGCTTTTCAGGCAAGTGCCTTAACTTCTAATCCATCTCTCCAGCCCCTTTGTTTACTTTTAATTTCTGTGGATATTTATTTCCATGTGCCAGAGCATGTGGCTTTACCATGAGTTATATTTTAATATGAAAAACATCTTCTGTGTAAGGGCTGGGAAGATGGCTCAGTTGGTAAAGTGCTTGCCACACAAGCACGAGGACCTAATTTGGGATCCCTGGCACCCATGTGAAATGCTGGGTGTGGTAGTGCCCACCTGTAATCCTAGTGCTGGGGAGGCAGAGACAGGAGGATACCTGGGACCCCTGGTTAGACAGTCTAGCTGGGTTGGTGAGCTCTGGGTTCGGTGGGAGACCCTTGTCTCAAAAAATAAAATGAAGAATGACAGGAACAACACCTGACATCAACCTCTGTTTGCCACACACATGTGCACACACACGAGCACCCACATTCAGACATACCTTCATGCCATACTCACATGAAAAAAATACAAATAAATAAATATCCAACATGTAAAATGTATTTCAAACTCGAATGGGCAATGCAGATGTGAGAAAGTCTTGTTCTTGCTAAAGTTGTTGATGTTCTGAAATTCACTATGATTCAGGTATTTATGTTGTAGGGAATAAAGATATGGTTCTTTACAGCCTCCAGGGGAGCACTGAACTACAAACAGATGCTATTCCTAATGACAGGAAGTTCATACAAATGCTCTAATGGCAGGCCACAGTTGAACTGACTAGTGTATCTCACCAAGGACCTAACCCATGAGCGGAAGCTTGGAAGCTGAATGAGGCTTACAGGTAGTGAGACTTCTGTACTGGGGTCCAAGATCTGTTAGTGGCAGTGGTGCCTGGGGGCGGCAGGGAGGACCTCATAGCCAATTCAGGTGAGCAGGTGGCAGGATCTGGGGGAATCCCTCAGGAATAAAGCCCCTCTGTGCCATAAGTGGGTTCAATTCAAAGTACGCTCACTTCCCCAAGCTATTGAACCTGGAAGGCTGGGATCTGGAAAAGACGGGAAGGATTGACAAGACGGTCCCAAGTTTTTGCCTGATTTCTGCTAAAATAACTATGCCTCAACTGTTTAAATACATGTATCCCTGGAAGACTCTAATTCTGAAATGGCTTATGGATGAAATGAGTGAGGAATTAGGAAGATGGCTCAGTGGTTCAGCCTGGGATTCAATTCCCAAGCCATCCACACAAGCCAGATACAAAAAGTAGCACAAGCATCTGGCATTTGTTTGCAAAAAAAAAAAAAAAAAGAAAGAAAAAAAGAGGGGCCAGAGAGATTGCTCAGCAGTTAAAGGTGCTTGCTTGCAAAACCTGCCATTATAGGCTCAATTCCCCAGTACCCACATAAAGTCAGACACAACAAGTGGAACATGCACATGGAGTTCATGAGTGCATAACTAACTAAAGAAAATATTTTAACAAAGAAAAAGAGCCTGGCATGGTGGCACACGCCTTTAATCCCAGCACTCGGGATGCAGAGGAAGGAGGATCGCTGTGAGTTCAGACCCTGAGACTATGTAGTGAATTCCAGGTCAGCCTGAGCTAGAGTGAGACCCTACCTCAAAAAAACTACTTTGGGGAATTGTTATGGAACACTGTTTTGTTTTTAGCCCTGGTTAGACCAGGAGGATGGCTCATTGAGCCCCAGCACCCATGCAAAAAGCCAGGCATGGGAGTGCATGCCTGTAACACTACTGCTGAGGGGCTACAGTGCTGGCAGAAGAGGATGCCAGTGTCCTCCTCTGGCCTCCACATGCATGCTCATATGGTGAGTGCACCAGCATACACCACACATACACACACACGTACACACACGTACAGATGCACACACACACCAACATACAGGGCCTGCTGTGTCTCAGGGAAGTGAAGAGCCTAGAGCATGACATCTGGAGTCAGGGTCTGGAGTTCAAGCCCTGAATTCACCCCTTCTTATGGAGTGAATCTTGTTCCTTGGATGGCTGAACTCTGCTCTGTCGCTACAGCGAGATACAGTAGCTTCAGGACTTGGGGCGTGCAGAGTGCCCGGGAGGAGTTGGAGCAATCAGTGCCTTTGTGGAATGAATGAATAGCAGGGACTTCCTTTCATCAGATCATGGGGTCACAAATAAAAAAGAGGGACAAAAACCAGCTCATGGACAAGGGAGGAGCCTCGGCTAGGTTCAGAAGTGTTGGGCACCAGTAACTGCAGTACAAGAAAGGACAGAGGGGAGGCAGAGGACCCGCCCTCTTCTTCCAGGAAGCTGGCAAAAGAGGGAGGGGAGCCACCCAGAGGGCAGTGACCTCAAGCTGCCTTGGGGACCCGGCATGACTCCAGCTGGCCTTCTTTGACAGTTGTCACTTTGGGGTAGCTCAGGCTGAAAGGGATGATTTCCCCTTCAAGGAAAAAAGAGAGGTGCTCCCTTATGACCTCAGGGAGCTCGCTTCTATTGCCTCCCCTGCTTGTCTCCTCGGTCCCCGACAGCAGGAAGCGAAGGAACACCAACAGTGGGACAGAAGGAGGTCACAACCAGAGCAGAAATCTGTCTAAAGTCAGGGGAGGGGTTGACAGGCAAGGCAAGCACTCTTCTCATGGTCCAATGCACCACGATGCCCATGCACAGTACCCACCTGGCCAGGGCAAAGGGAACGGCTTTTCAGTCTCCTTTTCTGTCTCACCTGTTCCCATACCCTCAGCAGTGAGACAGAGCTAGAAGTCAGAAACGGCAGGACCAGGCACTCACCCTGCAAAACCACAGCCATTGTGTCTGCCCACCCACCCAACCGAGGACGCCACAGCCTCCTGTCCCCACTGTGCAGCACAGTGACACAAGGGCTCATGCCCAGTGACTCTTGCTTCCGTTCCTTCCCTGACAGCAGGGAAGAATAGGCCCTAGCAACCAAGACTCAAGCCAGGAAGATCAGCTTCCTCGGGCAAAAAAAAAACAGCCACCAGATAGATCCATGTGCTACGTGAGGGACTTTCACTCACCTGGTATGCTGTGCTGTGACCACCTCCTACAGTCCCTCAGGATGTCACCTCCCTTGCTTCTCTTCCCATCTTCCCAGCAGGGACCACAGACCATGTACTCTGGACTGCCCGGGTTCTGGGTCTGGATGGGACTGAGTGGAAAACACTCCACCCGTTCTCACATTGAAAATGGCCCCTAAGTCACCTCCCAGCTTGGACGGATGGGATGCTGTGTCAGATGGCACCTCACCACCTGCTCTGGACAGGTGATTCTTGGTAAGTGTGTCCAACCTGGCACAGATTTGCTTCAACGTCTCCCAGCCAGAGCCATCTGACTTCTCCACGTGAAAAGGACTGATCCAAATAGGGACTGGCCAGGGCTTGGATGCTGAGCCTCAGAACAAAGTCCACCATCTGGGCTGGAAGGGCATCTCAGAGGAAAGCCCTTCCAGAGACAGAGCACAGTGAAGACCACGCTCTGGTCCTGATGTCCACACACAGCAGAAACATGACTGTGAGGCAAAGGGTTCCAGACAGATAGGTAAGTGCTGGGGACTTTTCATTGCATACCAGGCCTGGTGGCCATATACCTTTGATCACAGCCACTCAGGAGGCTAAAGCAGGAGAATCATGGGTACAAAGCTAGCTTAGGCCACTTATCCAGACCTTGCTTCAATGTAACATTTTTAAAGGGCTGGGGATATAGCTCAGTGGTAGAGCATTGCTTAGCATGTGTATGAGATTCTGGATTTGTTCCTCAGCATCACAGAAACCAAATATACAAGGGAAAACCGTGAACACACACAATCCTGCCAGCAACCCGGGGAACTGTCGAAACCATGTTACAGATGAGCAAGGTCACCACTTCCAAGTTCACTGAGCATCACTTATTTCACCCTGTCCTATGCTTGGGGTCCTCGAGTAGGTCTTATCACTCCCTCAGCAAAGTCAAGCAATGTCCCCAAGGGCACCCAAGCTAGAAAGCTAGCAAGTCAGGAGTTTAATCACGGTCCACCTGATTCCACAGCCCAGGCTCTCTCCTCTGTGACAGACATTCCCTCAGAGAAAATCTTGAAGGAAACAGCAGGTCTTTGTCCCGCCCTCCCTGAGGCTAGGCCAGCATGCCAGGGGCCCACCGGTGCTCTAGGTGATTCTAGCCAGTGACCTAAGTCACATGGAGCACATGGAGAGCCACAGTTTCAAGAACGTGGCCTTTCTGGGTGTCCCACAGCTCTTATTCTCTCATAACCAGCATGTCTTTTGCCCATATGGCCCTTTGGAGAGCCTGATCTCAGGGTGACATCTAACCCATCTGTACCCCAGAGCATCCCACACACCTCTCTCTAAGCACGGCCTCTGTGTGCCAGGCTGGGACCTTATGCGGCCTCTCTCTTAAAGAGCCCATGATGATTTCCACCAAATGTCTCAGGCTCTGGGGTTTGCATGAGGGTGTGGGTGCAACCTGAAGGAAGCCCTTGACATTCCATGCAAGGCCCTGAAGGTGTGGCCACTGATGGGGAGCCAGGGTGGCCACAAGGGAGGTCCCAAGAGGGCATTCTGGAAATAAAGCTGCCTCTGTCGACAGGCACAGGGACAGTACCCCATTGTGAGGCTGAGTTTGGAGGGGAAGACAGGAATTTCTGAAGTGCTAAGGATGGGGGTGTCAGGCAGCACAGCCCGCTTTGCGTACACCCACGGCTTCTTTTTCAAGTTCCCTGAGCCCAGTGTTTAGGGCTTCAATGACATCCCTCACCATGGCTGTCTCCTGCTGGCAGAAAGGCTGGGTGTCTACTGTACCCCAAATCTGAGGAAGGCCTCCAGCCTCCCCCTCCTGCACCAGGCCTATGCCTTCTCCATCGCCTGAGCATGGCTCCAGTTCCCACTTCTCCTTCTCTTTTCAGATGATGCATTCTCCCTCGTTCAGGTGAACTGTAGTCAGGACCCTGGCCCAACCCCTACCCAGACACAGTGCTCTGCTCCGCAAGGTGGGAACTCCTCAAGCTTCCTACAGAAGAGGAGCCTTCCACCCTGCCTGGGTAAATGAGATGAGGAGAGGAGGCATCTGCCAAGCGTCCTGCAGACATGTGATGTGGGAAAGAAGCAGGTTCTCTTTGCCTTGTTGTTTATTAGCATGAAAACCTCTCCAGGATTCTCTCTGCTATATGTGTGTGTGTACGTGTACATACATGCATATACACATGCATGTGCACAAGCCTCAATGCTTAATTATGTAAGGACAGCTACTATTCTTTTAGATAGTTCTCCACATATTGCATCTCTGACAAGTGAGCAATTTGATCGTGCATGTCGACAACTCCATGAAGCAGGTTCTGTGCTTGGACCCATCTCCCAGCTGAAAAGTCCAAAGCTCAGAGAATGGGTAACTTGCCCCTTGGGATACAAAGGTGCTGAGTGGCGAGAGGCCTGAGCGCTTGGACTTGGCCTCGGGTGATGGCCCAGGAGATGTGGCAAGAGGAGGGGTGTCCTCAGGGAAGGCTGCTCACTTATTGACCCTGACAGCTCCTGACACTCAGAAATGTGCGTGTGTGTGTGTGCGAGAGAGAGACTTTGATGCTTGTTAATGTTTTATAACCAAAAACCCATATTTTTTCTAATGCTTCTTCTTTTTAAATTAATTATAATAAAGATCTATTGTAGAAAATACAAAGATTCTGAAGAAAAGAGTGTTATCACAGCAGAGCTGTGACCGTTAATCTTCACTGTCAAGTTGGCTGAATTTAGAATCATCATGGAATCACACCTCTGGGGTGTGTCTCGGAGAGAATTTCCAGAGAAATGTGTGTGTGTGTGTGTGTGTGTGTGTGTGTGTGTATGTATATGTCTGTGTATATATATGTGTGTGTGTATGTATATATATGTATGTATATATGTGTGTGTGTACATATTTACATATACACAGGAGACAGAGAGTGTGTAGTATGGTAGTATGAGTGTACCAAGACCTCCTGCTACTGCAAACAAACTCCAGACACAATTTTGTGAGCCTGGCTTTACATGGGTACTGGGGAGTCAAACCCAGGCCATCAGACTGTGCAAACAAGTGCCTTTAACCACTGAGCAGTGCCTCTAGCCCATGTCTTAACCTAATAGCGAATGACTAAAGGCGAGTGACTTCATGCATGGGGCCCTGAACTGAATATACAAAGGAGAAAGAAGTGAGCCGAGCACCAGTATCATCTCTCTCTGCTACCTGACTGTAGACACCATGTGAGCAGCAGCCTCAAGCTCCCACCATGATGGAAGGTATCCCTTCCCTCAAACTGTGAGCCAAAACAACCCTCCCTTCCTCAAGCAGTCTTTGTCAGGTATTTTGTCGGAGCATCGAGAAAGCAACTAAAATGAGAACCATCTCCTACTCGGATCAAACAGAAGCCAAGACAAGAGGCTTAGAGTCAGCGCAGCACCGAGGCCACAGCTTCTGCACCAGCCAGCTCTGCAGACACAGGGAATGCTCTCCTCTTTCCGACCTCAGTTGTCATGTCCATGAAATGAACACCAAAGGCTCCACCATCTTCCAGAGTTTAGCAGAGGTGTAAACACCAAGCTATCTAGCATTCTTTTAAAATCCACAGAAATTTTCTATGATGTAAAGTTTGGGTTTATAATCATATTGTATTATCACATGCAGAATATAACCAAACTAGAAAATTTTCAGTGCCCGCGATGGGATACCTTCCAGTGAGTTGTTGGCCATGGAGGTCACAGATACCCTGAAAACATTATAGGCCATTGCTGAGGCCCTTTGTTTTCCACCAGGAATAGATAGTAAGACCCTATTGTGGAAGACTCCACATACTTGGGCTGCAAGGTCACTGAGAAATCCTGCTGGAGCTGAGCTGAAAGCCTCTTCCAAGTGGACCAGCTGACAGAAAGTTGGAAAAAGCTACATGGCATGCATTTCAATGGGAGAGAGAGAAAACACCAATGAAGGTACTCAACAGTGAACACTGCAAGCTTTAAATTTGGCCAGCCAGGCCAAATGAGCCAATGGGTGCAATAGTGGCATGTCTGTTATGGGGGAAACAAACTGCTCTCTAATTGGACTGGAGGCCCGCTCCATGGGAGGGAATACATCCCTGACACTGAAAACCTACGACGGGGTAGTCAGGAGCCCTAAGGGTGTAATGTCTGCTGGTGTCTTGCTAAATGTATATACTATGCTTACCAAACTGCCCAGTAAGCACTTCTCTTAATGTCCACACCCATATATTAATGCTACTCTCACTTTTGGTTAGAGAAGCTTCTCTTTTCAGATGGTGGTGACCTTGGGATAACTCAGAAGGCACCATGGTGCTGAGAAGAAGGAACAGAGGAGATCTTAGCACTGAAACATCTCAAACCCACCTTCCAAGGCTCAGGATCCATTGCGGAAGAGGTGGAGGAAAGACTGTAAGAGCCAAAGGAAGAGTAAGACTCTTTACAACGTGCTCCTCCAGACACAAAATGGCCTGGATATCCATGACCTCACAGTGCCTGACACTACCTACATAAGACCATCATAATAGGAGGAAAAGATCGTGACATCAAACTGAAAAGAGAGACTGATTGAGACGGGGAGGGGATATGGTGGAGAGTGAAGTTTCAAAGGGGAAAGTGGGGGGAGGGAGGGAAGTATCATGGGATATTATCTACAATTAAAGAAGTTGTCAATAAAAATTAAATTAAAATAAAATAAAATAAATTTTTAAAAAGAATATTACCAAACTAATTTCAACAAGAGATGTGATACCATAAAATAGAGATAGTAAGTTTCCTAGCAAGCTGACACTGTCAACTTCCCGAGAATGCTGACGTCAGGTCTTCATGGTCTCATTGCTTGTCCTCACTGATGGTCGCACAGCTAAGGGCAGGGAAGTCTCAGGTCCAAGAAAAGCACATGTGACGTTGTGGGGTCAGGACCCCTTGGTCCCTGCACTGCATGCACCTTAGGCTTCTTTACCTGGTCCCACAGCCCACAATGAGTACAGATTCAAAGTGCAGGCCTCAGCTTCATGTGCAAATTCTTGCTTCTTCCCCACAGCCATGTTGGGCTCCACCTGGTCTTCCTTTCCTTCCACTTGCCTATTCTTGGGACTCATCTTTCTAAAGTTTATTCTGTTCCCAATGCACTGTGCAGATGGACCAAGCCTTTAAGCCACTTCCACATGTGTGCATGCTATACATGCATTGCCAGCCCCAGATTCATGCATCCTACCCTGTAAGTCCCTTAACTGCAAACATTTCCCCAACCATCCATTTTTGCCAGCTTTGTCTGGGATCAGTGTGGTGTTTCAGAAGTGACATTATCGTGGCTCAGCATGTGGCTCAGTGGTAAAGCACTTGCCTAGCATGCACAAGGCTCTAGGTTCAAACATTAGTGTCACAGGTAAATAAATAAAAGTGAATACAAAATCAGACAACAGCCAGGCGTGGTGGCACACGCCTTTGATCCCAGCCCTTGGGGGTATGGGGGGGGGGGCAGAGGTGGAAGGATCGCTGTGAGCTTGAGGACACCCTGAGACTTACATAGTGAATTTCAGGTCAGCCTCAGCTAGAGCAAGGCCCTACCTTGAAAAACCAAAAATAAGTAAATAAATACATAAATTTCTTATCCATTCCTCACATATTATCTCATGTATTACATTATTATTTTTATTTATTTTAATTGCCTACATACAACTTCCTAAAACTGTGCTTTGCTTTTTAAGACAAACTTGTATTTTATGGAGGTGGGGGATGGGGACAAAAGATGGTAAAGGGAGGGGATTTTGATGAAATAACAGTATGTCCATGCATAAAAATTCTCAATAAAAAATAAATGTGGGCTGGGAGATGGCTCTGTGGTTAAAAGCACTTGCTTGGAAAGCATATAAGCCCAGGTTTGATTCTCCAGTAACTGTAAAGCCAGATGCACAAAGTGGCACATGCATCTGGAGTTTGTTGGCAACAAGATGTCCTAGTGTGTCCATGTACTCGCTCACTCTCTCTTCCACTCTCTCTCTCTCTCCCCTGTCTCTCTCCCCCTCTCTGTATTTCTCTGTTTGCAAATACATACTAAGTAATATTTTTAAATATATAAATAAATGCATGTAAAGAAAAAGAAATATATATTTTTTTAAAATTTAAAGCTGGGTATGGTGGTTCATCCTTTTAATCCTCATACTCAGAAGGCTACAGTAGGAGGAACATTGTGAGTTTGAGGCCAGCCTGAGCTAAAGAGTGAGTTCCAGGTCAACCCGGGTCTCAAACTAGAGCCCAGTTTAGCCTCAAACTCATGGCAATCCTCTTGCCTCAGCACCCCCATGAGCTACCACTCAGCAAAAATTAAAAAAAAAAAATAGTTCTGGAGAGATGGCTTAACAGTTAAGGCACTTGCCTGCAAGCCTAAGGACCCAGATTCAATTCCCCAGTACCCACATAAAGCCAGATGCACAAAGTGGTGCATGTGTGCGGAGTTGGTTTGAGAGGCTGTAGGCCCTGGCACTCCCATATTTCTTCATTCCCTCTCTCTCTCTGTCTCTCTGCCTGTTTCTCTCTCTCTTATTAATAAATAAATAAATAAATATTTTAAAATTTTCATAGTTTTTTTAGAGTAGTGGATTGTTGCTTCTTTGTTTTTGATTTTTTTTTTTTTTTTTTTTTTTGATTTTTCAAGGTAGGGTCTCACTCTAGCTCAGGCTGACCTGGAATTCACTATGTAGTCTCAGGGCAGCCTTGAACTCACAGTGAGCCTCCTACCTCTGCCTCCCAAGTGCTGGGATTAAAGGTGTGTGTCACCATGCCTGGCTTAGAGTAGTTATATTTTTATAGAAAAATCGAACAGAGGGCTGGAGAGATAGCTTAGTGGAAAAGATGCTTGTCTGTGAAGCCTAAGGACCCAGGTTCAATTCCCCAGGACTCACGTAAGCCAGATGTACAAGGTGGTACATGTGTCTGGAGTTTGTTTACAGTGGCTGGAGGCCCTGGCATGGTGTGCCCATTCTCTCTCTATCTGCCTCTCTCTCTCTCAAATAAGTAAATATATAAGTAAAATAAAAAGAAAGAAAACTTGCACAGAAACCACAGGTTCCCATAGACACTTTTTCCCAACAATCTTCCCTATTATCATGTTACATTTTACAACTTATAAATCTTGCATTCATGATTATTAGCTAGCAATCATGGCTGGCGGAGTTTCTATCAGCCATGTTGTATTGTACAGTCCTATGGATTTTGACAAATACATGAGGTCATGTGCCCACCATTACAGTACATTGTAGGAGAATTTGTTTACTGCCTCAAGATGCCCTGTGTTGTGCCTAGACATCCTCTCAAAAGCTTTGCATTACTTTCTAAATATTATATTGTGGTAGTTTGAATGGATGTCCCCCAATAGATTCAGTTTTATTAAAGCTTCTTCCATCTCTAGCTGCTTGTCACTGTGGACGGATCCTAGGGTCCAGTCTAAGGTATGCAGAGTACTTGAGTTCTGCCTGGGGTTCCTGAAGTGTGCTTGCTTTGTGGTGCTGGTGGTGGTATTTCTCTCCCTCTCTCTCTCTCTAGACCTGTGAAGGGGGGTCAGCTTCTTCCGCCACTATGGAACTTCCCCTGATCTATAATCTTTGCCTGCCCATCCTCAACTTCAGCTCCTGCCTTCCACCTGCATTCCACAGTCGCCTTGGCCTGTGTGCTGGTTCTCCAACAAGCCCAGCTCATGCCATCTTGGCAGCTCCCTCTTCCAAGCTTTCTCCTCCAAATCCTCGGGAGGCGGCTCCTTCCTGCTTCAACATCCTAACTATGTGTCCTGTCCCATCCACTCCGCCTCAGCCAGCCCCTGTACTCCCTGCATCTCAGCCTTGTGTAGTTCCTTCAGGGAACTAATCACCATGGGAGGGGCCCTAACAGCCTGTTTGGATCTTCTGCCCCATGTAGCGTATGAGAACCTAGACAGGGTCCTCATTGGTCTTTTCATGTGCGGCTCCCATAGAATGCATGGGCCACATAAGGATTCAATAAACATTTACTGAAGGAGTCAATGGATAGCTGAATGAATAAATAAATGGCTGGTGCCACAGAATGACTTTCTACATTTGTTTGTGTTTTAGCGTTTACAAAGGACTCTTACAGACATTCCCTTCATCCAGTTCATGTGATTAGACTCAAGTTTAAATGGCACTTGCAAAAGGAACTCACACATCACACGTAGGCCTTGGACTGGGTAACATTCTCTGAAGGGGGCAAATAGAGTTTAGTTCCAAGACCAGGAATAGCTTTTGGGGTTGGACTAGCAGAATCCCTGGGTTTAATTCACAGCTACAGGACAAAGGAAGAACTCTCGGTGATGCGGAGCCTTGGGGACAATGACAATACCATCATTCACGGTATAGAACTTACTGCTGCTCAGAGCAGTGCTGAGCACAGCCAACCTAGTGCCTACTGCACAGCTAGCCTCTGGGCTGCGCCACAGTTCCTGCTCTTTTCCTTAGGAGGGCAAGGTGGAGCTTAGCGTTCCCAGAGCCCAGGGGAAGGATGAGAACCCAGTATGATCTGACAACAAAGCCCACCCACGCAGTCTTGTCCTTGTAACAAGAGTGGACTAAGTATGCATCGCCAAGCTGAGGGGCTGGGCATCCCTGCCTGTCCCAATGCCTCGGTCCATGGACTGGTTTAGAAAGAGTTAACACAAAGCTGCTGGCGGGTGTGGTCTGAGCCTGGGTAGTGCTATTTTGAGACCAAGCACTAGCACCCCCGCCAGCCTCTCCACCTGGCAGCAGGAGAAAGACAGGTATTGATGGTTGACACACCGGGTGAGGAACAGGGGAATTGTTCCACTCAGCCAGGCGCTAGCACCAACTGGTGCCCTCCTGGGTCCTTCCTGTTCCAAGGTGAGGGGCACAGCTGAGTTCCAAACCACAGGGTTGGACCCTTAGGTACGATTATAGACTGGGCAGGGTAGAATCCAAGAAGGACCATGCCCAGCCGTGCCAGGCAGTAACTGGCCCCACTCCTTCAGTTTTTCTGCCCACACAGTTATCTGAGGAACGCTGCCTCCTGCCTCACATTAGAAAGCAACGTTTTAAAGATGAAGAAACCCTTCTTTCTTTTCCTAATTTGTTATTGTCGTGACATGACTGATTCAATATGTAAAAATGTTAAACGCCTGCACAAGGTCACAGGCATGTCTCCTACAGATGTTCCTTGCCTCTTCCACCTCCCCACGCAGGCACACTTTGCCCTCTCGACAGAGGGGCTGGCCAGCCTCTGCTTCCCAACAGACTCACATGTTTCTGGAGGTTTGCCTCCGAGTTGGCTCCTCCAGGAAGTCCTCCCTGACTCCATCTCTCAACTCTGAAGCTAAATTAGGAACAGCCTTAGAATGCTCTCAAAGTGCCTCATGTTGACCTCACTCATCTGTATGTCTGCCTTAGCCAGTAATTCTCCAGGCCATGCACTCACATTTCTCTATGAAGCCCTGGCATTCAGCACAAGACTGGCATAAAGTACATGGTAAGTAGCCATTGCAGGGAAGCGTGAAAGGAGAAAGAAGAGAAAAGGAAGGAAGAAGGGAGGTTAAAGGAAAGCAAGAAAGGATGCTGTGGTCAGATAGATGTATGGACATGGATACAAATACACAGCCATTGCAGATACATTGATGGTTAAGCAATCAGCAAGACAGGCCCAGTGAAGAGAGAGCTAACCCCGGAGTCCAGTGGCCTGTGTTCTCTGCCCTGTTGTTTACTGACTGTGGGATCTGCCACAAGCCTTTCCCCTTCAGAGCTCCAGACTTTTCATTTCTAAATGGGATTTTATAAAACCTAAAAAGGGCTTGATAGCTGGCTTAGTGGCTAAGGCACCCATTCTCTCTCTCTCTCTCTCTCTCTCTCTCTCTCTCTCTCTCCTTCTGTCTCTAATAAATTAATAAAACAAAAATAAATAAATAAATAAATAACCTAAAGAATGTCTCACTGCCTGACACACAGTGGTGACTCAAATACCAGCTTGGCTTCCATCAACCCCACCCTACCACGTTACCTGTTGCAAGAGAGAAAACAGAACAGTGAGGTCCAGGAGTCACTGCCCTATATCTGATGGGCCCTCTCCCTCTCTGTCTTGCAACATCACAGCAATTCAGACAGTTGGCAGCCTTGGCACAACCACTGCTGCTCTGCAGGCATCTCAACCATGAAAAGAACTTAAGGCCTCCAGGGACCAGGCGAGGCTGGGCTGCAGCAAGAAACACAAGGCAACCCCCCAGGGATACTCAACACCCACCACCTACCCAGGGTCCACTGTGGCTCAGGAAGCCTTGGGGACACGGCTGAATATACAGAGCCTCCGTACACTTCTCCTTGACACCTGGCTCTGTTCCCATGAAGTCATTCGCTCCATCTCCCCTGCCCTGGCATGGCCTCACCCCCATGACAGGATCCACAGCTGTGATGCTCACACCACTGCCAGTGAGGGCCTGGGTCACTCTCTGCATCTTGCTTCCCTTTAGCTGGAAATGACCTTCTTCCCAGTTGCTACGCCTTGTCCCAGAACCCAGTCTGCACTTGAACCTACTGTGAGGTCTGTCTATACTTGGAGACCTTATAGGAAAGGGTTCTCTCTCCATGGCTGAGGAACATTGAAGCAGATGCTACATTTAGATAGGCTTTTACATTTAGGGACACTTACACATACCATCAGTAAAAACAGAGCAGTGAGATGTGGCACAAGAGAGCTTCCTAGTGATGACAATTCTTTCTTTTCTCTCTCCTTCCTTCCTTCCTTCCTTCCTTCCTTCCTTCCTTCCTTCCTTCCTTCCTTCCTCCTCCCTCTCCCTCCCTCTCTCTTCTTTCTTTCTTCCCTCCCTCTCTCTTATTTCTTCCTTCCTTTCTTCCTTCTTTTCTCCCTCCCTCTCTCTTCTTTCTTTCTTTGTTTCTTTCTTTCCCTTCCCTTCCCTCCCTCTTTCTTTCTTTCTTTCTTTCTTTCTTTCTTTCTTTCTTTCTTTCTTTCTTTCTTTCTTTCTGAAACAAAGTTTCATCTAGCCCAAGCTGGCCTCAAACTCACTATGTACTGGAAGATAATCTTGAACTCCCTCCTGGCTCCATCTCTCAAGTGCTAGGATTACAGACATGCCCAGTTCAAGCACTGGTGGGGATTGAACCCAGAGAGTCATGCATGCTAGACAAGCATTCTATCCTTAGCCCAGTATTCTATATGTTACTGGGAATATGTCTCCTACCATTGTATATTTTGAATACTTTGCAAAATTCCTTAAATGTTGCACTTAAAATGTGTGTGTTTTACTGCATGTAAATGTTACTTGGAAGAAGAGCAGCAAACAAACGTTGTTTGACCTTGAACTAGTTCTATACATTCCAGAGTGTAATTATGGCTGGCATATGTGAAAATGCATAAAA
The DNA here is from genome assembly GCA_036365145.1 of Orientallactaga sibirica. Classification (NCBI taxonomy): domain Eukaryota; kingdom Metazoa; phylum Chordata; class Mammalia; order Rodentia; family Dipodidae; genus Orientallactaga; species Orientallactaga sibirica. The sequence continues at coordinate 1,607,501 of JAEOAD010000031.1, read as the reverse complement.
AAGATGGATGCATGCAGCAAGAGAAGGACCTAGAGAATGGTAGGTACAATACGTGGAAGATAGTAAAACAGACCCTAGATAGTGAATACCCGTATGGCTATACACTTCTTCCTACTTTTCAGTAAAAACTTTATAATCCTATTTTGGAAAGATAAAATTGAAGGCAAGTTAAAAAGTCAATATGGAGTAGTAAAATTAACCCTGGCACAAGCTGTATAGGTTCATGAAGGTTGATGGTTTTGTAATTTTGTAGGAACTGAGATGCTGTTTTTAACCTAGCATCCAGGAAAAGCAACTGCAAACAAATCTCTATGTGTGTGCAAACACACGCATGTGCACGTGTGTAGCTCAAACCTCAGTCCTTCCCTTGGCCATCTGAGGAAAGTCTCGGTGCCTGGGGTTCTGTCCCTTGTCAGACAAGGGCCTTGGTTTCATGCGATGGAAAAGGTGAGGTGTACCCTGCCCAGGGCGACCCTAGCTCAGGGCTGGTGATGAATGAGCTCAGGAGGAGGGATGCTCCATTGACACTGGAACGCACAGCAAGCACCCTGTAGCAATTTGCATTGCTTATGGGCCTGAGAACAGAGATAGCTGGCTGATAGTACGGATGATCTTGCTGCACTATCAAAGAGCTCTTATCCTGCAAGTGGTTGGGTTAAGCCGAGAGATCTGTAGCAGTTTTCTTTGTTCATCCCGTTCTACGATGTCCAGCCTTGTTTGCCGAGGACTAGCTTCTCCATCCTTGTCCCTGGCTTATGCTGCTGTCGTAGTGGTTGTTTGAGATATGATCTCCCTACATAGCCCAGGCTGACCTCGAACTCTTGATCATCCTGCCTTATCCTCTAAAACAATTCGTCTGCTTACATGTGCCTTTACCATAGACCCTGCCCCCAACTTAACAGAAAGGAGCTCAAACAGGACTTCCTCTCTGAAGCCCTAACTACCCTGACCTACCAGACTAGATTGGTTTGGTTTCCCCAACTAATGCCTTCTGTATCCCTCGGTCTTCACAGGTTTGTGGACCCACTGTTTATTTAACATGGGCATTTAGAGCCCCAGAGCACAGCACAGTGCCTGGAACCTAGGTGCTCTCCACAAATAATGGGTTGAAAATTAATTCCAAGTGTTTAGGAAAGAAATTTCATTCTTTGTGTATTGCAAAATAAATGGAAGTCAGGGGATGAATTAGAACAAAGTATAATGACACATATGTATGAAAATGCCATAATGAAACCCATTACTTTTTATGCTAGCTTTAAAAACTAATAAAAACATTAAAATCTGCATATATAAGGAAGTCTGTAGTCAAATGTATTGCATTTAGGAAACTGCAATGGAAAATCTTGCCTGTGATTTATGTTCTGTTTGTTCTTTCTTGTGTTTTTATTCTAGATTTATAGCTTACTACTTCATATCCAAATTAATTCATTTCCACAGATCTATTATTTTATGGATTTGCTAACACAGCTTTCCAAATAGATTGTTTTTAAATAATATAAATTACAATAAAATAAACCTTATAAACTATGAAAAAAAGAGAAGAAAGATATAGAAAAATCAGGAGAAGGTAAAGGAGGAGAATTAAAAGACATCCAGCTACACCCGTGCGTGTCCCAGGCAACACAAGGAAGCCCTCAACCATCAAAGGCATATGGCTGTACTTCAACCCTGGGAGAAGGGTCAGATGGGGGAAGTTGAGCAGCAGAAGGATCCAGCCCCATGCCCTCCTGTTTTCAATCACAGGCAGAGCCTTGTAAACCTAACTCTTTTCTACAAGTCACATGGATCCTCAGGGATCTTGGTTCCAATTCTCCAACAGTCCACTTATCCAAGACCACTCTGGCTGTGGAGGAATTCGGCTGGACAGGTGGCTGTATAGTTAATAATCTTCTGGGCAAATGAACTCAAAAGAAAGCCAGATACTCAGGTTTGCTGAGTGGCCGTCACCCAGAGAAACCTCCCAGGCCAGGCAAAGGTACTCAGGTCCACAGGTCGCACTATAGCTGCTCCTGACAGACCACTCCCAAGTCCTTCTCCTGCCACTGCCTGGAGTCCCAGAGCTCCCATGCCCAAGATTAACACCGGGCCCCAGAGACAGCCCGAGTGCCATAGTTTGTCACTCCAGGGGCGTCAAGCCCCACAGGTGCAGCTAAATCAGGCAAACTCCATAGCAGCTCAGCCCATCTTCTGTCTGTCCTGCTCTGCCTCCTTTGCTTTCAGGGAACTTCGCACTCCCACATCCCTGCCCAGAGTCTGTTGTTAGGGAAACATCACCAAAGGCGATGCGGAGACAGGAAGCAAATGAAAGCTGAGACAATGATTTGCGTACCTACTAAATACCACGTTCGGCCCTGCTGGGGCAGACTCCCTTGCATTAAAAGACAGCCATGCAGTCCACCTCCCAGGAGAGGCAGTCTCCACGGAGGCGGGCTTCCTGCTGGAGAGGGGAGGATAAAGCTGTTTGCCATCCCCAAGGCCTGGCCACCTAGAAAAGCTGCTCATGAGAGTGGAGAGGGTCACTGTGTTACACACATGCCACCCAGGGCATTTCACAAGCTTGATTTCATGTATTGCTACCCCTCCCCCAACCAGCCCGGTGAAGTAGGGATTTATGATCACTGTTTTGCAAAGGAGGGAACTGAGACATAGCGACGCTGAACACCTTAGAGACAAGGTAGCCTGCTCCTCTTAGAACCCCCAACTCCAGAACCCCAGAACCCCAGCTACAGTGCCTGCCTGCCCTCCTCTGCCAGTCCTCTGGGTTCAGAGGAGGTTTGAATGGAACCTACCCAAATGATTCCAAGGGTTTTAAGCCATATCTTCCTGCGGCTAGAAAAGTCAGATTTTGCCTTTGACTTGCCTCATTCTTTTTTTTTTAAAGAAAACCATGTGTTTGTTCCCTATGCCAAAGTTAAAGCAGAACGGAAGTTTCGCCAGTGCCGAAGTTTCACAGTTGGGCAGGGGGATTAACCTCCTGTGCCCCATGTCTGTCGTTTCTGTTTCCGGAGCACACGCACGAGGGAGGCTGTCATAGAAATGACCTCACCTCACGGGCTGTACCTGGAGGAAGACAGGGACTCCAGCCAGGGTACCACAGCCTCTCTGGGCTCAGGGGAGCCAAGACTCAGGGGTCCCCATCTGCTCCACTGTTCTGTCCGAGCTGTATTCTGTCCTACCTCCGTTAGAAAGGGAGCTGCAGGGGACCCTGACAGCTCTGGCATTGGACACCTTGCCAGCAACACCCACCACCAAGGAGCCGAGACACATTCAGCCCCTCGGGAATATGGTGAGATGCCCTTCACCCTAATCTGCTGAGTGCCTGGTAAGAGAATCCAGCCAGCCCCGGCAAGGACAGGCAGACCTGCACCACACGTGAGCGCACACAGTCACCCACATGCTGCACCGTGTCGCAAAAACCGTTCTCCCACCCCTCTGGGAGGGTGTCCAAAAGGCTCAGCCTCCCCCCTCCAACATGCCCCCAGAGATGCATGAAGATGCTCGACTTACCGGCCTCGCTCCTGGGGAAGACACTCTTGTGCAAACTCATGAGTGCAGGCGGTGAGGACCAGGGGCAGTCCAGCCGAGCAGCGAAGTCCCAGCAAACCACGCAGACCACGCGCAAGAGTCGTGGGGGATCTGCAGCTTTCTTGGGCTGGGAGTATTTGAATGGGAGTTAAAACTACAAAGTGACTCTCGTTAGAACTGTTTTTCCTCGGCAGGGAGGGAGGAAGGGGAAAAAAAAAATCCCTTTCCCACTGCCAGAAAATCTTTAATGTTTCACAACGGCCGTTTCCAACTCCTGCCTCTGTGAGAAGCAAATGTGTATAAAGGCAATGTTATTTCTCTGGATCAAGCCCTCAGATCATAAGCCTTTTCCCGGACCACAAACAGAAATGCAAAACCTCAAACTTTTCCTTTGGACTTGGAGAAAACTGTGAGAGGGCAGAACCCAGCGCTTTCTGAGGTCCGAGGTATGGAAAATGTGCTCCAATGTTGGGGCGCCTCAGCAACTACCCACCTCCTCCCCCCGCCAGCCCTGCGATTTCTAGTGAGTTCTGATGTGTTTATGTACTTACACGGGACAAACACAACACCCCGAATCCTTGCCCCACGTTATAGTGATTCATTTTCTCCCTCTCTCACACACACACCACACACAAACACAGAGCCTGTTCAATCCAAGTGAAAACGCCTTTCATAAAGTGTGTACAGGCCTGGGCAGAGAGGCCCGTGGTGAATGCAGCCTGTGTCCCCAGAAGGGCCAAGGGGCTCTGGGGAAGGTGGAGGCTGGCTTTAATCAAGGCAAACAGAAAGGGCTGGCATTCCCGCCCGTGTCAGGACAAGAAGGGATGGTGATCAGAGGCCCTCAAGCTCCTCCTCCGCTAACTTGCCTGTAAACTCTCTCAGTCTGCTCTACCCAATCCCCCCCCCCCGGCCCCCGCTTGCCTTCTCAAACCAGGAGGGTTTATTTTTGGACTTGGACAAGATGGACTATGATTTGAAATGACCAATTCGACTGCTGGGTTAAATAACTCCTTGCCTCACCAAAAAGACCAAAGCATACATAATAAGTTGCAAACAGAACTCAAAAGTGGAAAAGATGGAACCCTCCTCTGTGGGGGGAGAATGTGAGGCTTTCTGGGCTTAGCAAGGTGAGACTGGATTGAAAAGGTGAGGCTCTGTTTGACAGGGAGGCAGAAACTCACTAGAGACCACCTGACACAGTCCCTGACCCAACTCCCCAGGTGCTTGTTACCTACCAAGTAGCCTGGGTTTTCCTGTGAAGGGTTCCTGTGTGTTTGCCCCAATCCCTTGGGCCATATAACTACTAACCAAAAGTCCCCATTACTCTGTTCAATTTGCCTCAGATCATTGTGACCACCCCCACACACACACACAAATATCCCTTAGAGTGGGGCTTCATAAACACTTTCTAGTCATGACCCCTTTCCACCCAAGAAAAAAAAGTAATTATTTTAATATTTGACAATTTTTCTACACACACACACACACACACACACACACATATAATTTTGATCATATTTGGCCCTGATTACCTTCCTTGCCTCCATCCTACTCCTGCTGAACCTTTTTCTCAACTAGCCCCCCTTCTATCTTTTGGCAGGAGAGGGTGAGGCACTGAGTTTAACTAGAGTTAACTAGGGTTGCTTCCAAGAGCATGGGTGGAGGGTTATTTACCATATCATGGACAACTTACCAGCGCCTACACTGCTGAAGAGAATGTCTCCCTTCCTTTCTCCAGCAACCATTACCTGCCAATAGCTTCTTAGGGAGGGGTGGGGTCTCTTCCTCCATGATGGAACCCTAATGGGCTTAATCTTGTTCAGGTCTTGTGCAGGTAACCACACCTGCGGGAAGTTCATGAGTGCCATGGCCATGCCATGCCCTGATGTCAGCATCCACAGACTTCTCCCCGTCCTCGGGTTCTTACGTTCGTCCCATCTCCTCTGTGTCAGTGTTCCCTGAGCCTCAGAGGAGGTGATAGAGCTGTCTCATTTGGGGCTGGATGCCAACAGTCACTTACTCTCAGCACTCTGACCAATTATATATACATTTTAAGACAATTCTTTGGAATATGAATTTATGAATGTATCATTTCTTAAAAATGAATCTCAGGCCACCCTGAGACTACATAGCTAATTCCAGGTCAGCCTGGGCTGGAGTGGGACCCTACCTCAAAAAAACAAAAACAAAAAAAAAAAAAAAAGAGAGAGAGAGTATAGTGATTTGATTCAGGTGTTCCCCATAAACTTAAGTATTCTGAATGCTAATCTCCCCAGCTGATGGCAATTGGAAATCAAAGCCTCCTGGAGGCAGTGTATTGTTGCGGGCAGACTTATGGGTATTACAGCCAGTATCCCCTTGCTGATGTTTGGCACACTCTCCTGTTCCTGTTGTCCACCTGATGTTGACCAGGGGGTGATGACCACCCTCTGCTCATACCATCATTTTCCCTGCCATCATGGAGTTTCCCCCTCAAGCCTGTAAGCCAAAATAAACCTCTTTTTTACCCCCACAAGCTGCTCTTGGTTGGGTGATTTCTACCAGCAATGAGAACCTGACTGCAACAGTAATGTTGGTCCTGAGGAGTGGTGTCATTTGCTGCTAGACACCTGACTGTGTGGCTTTGGCCTTTTGGAGCTGATTTTCAAGAGGAATGTGGAAGGATTTGAAACTTCAGCCTAAGAGACCCCTTGCAGTGCTATAAGCACAGGTTGATGATCTATTCTGGTCAGAGTTCAAAGACCTGAATGTAGTAAGAACTATTTACTGTGAGGTTTGGCTTATGAGGGTGAAAAAGAACTTTGCCTGGACTAGGCAAGAAGCAGTTTATGTGAGAAGCTTGCTGCTATGCCTATGTCCTGAAAAGTTGTGCAGGGTTGTATTGCATAGAAACAAACTAATGTGAGCAGAGGAATATGGCACAGAAAAAAATGAAATCTTTGGGTGAACTGCTGCCCATTCAGCTGCAATTGAGAGATTATAACCTTTGAGATTGGGCCAGCTGCCCTGCACTGGGGCGACAGGAAGAATGTAGACTCTTTTGAATGGGCCTGAGTGCTCAAGGAGTGTCCTGTTCTTCAAAGTCTGCACGTTGGCATTGTGGAGTATAAGAAATACAGGAAAGAGGGTTATTGAGCAAAACAGTCTTGTGCTTTAGAAATGGCCATGGGCACTGTGAAGCAGGATTGCCTGCATGGAGACCTGATGGAGGCATGAGGATGGACTGTGGGTTGCAGTGGAGACCCAGTGGAGATTCCAGGACCACAAGATGGCTGCTAAGGAAAGCTGCCAGCCTCGGATGAAGTTTTCTAGGACTGTGAGTAGCCTAGCTGGAGGGGTGGAATTGGAACTCCAGAGACTTGGTGCTGGTTAGAATTATCAGACTTGTAGATTTGTCACTGGCTAGAGTTGTTGGACTTGAAGCTACAGTGTCTGATGTTTGCATTGGTTGTTTTAAATCTTGTATTGGCTGAATATTTCTTTACTATGCCCAATGCCATCTTTTGCAGTGTGAGTGTTTATTCTGTGCCATTATGGGTTTTGGGGGGGGGTTTTTTTTTTTAATATTATGTCTCAGTTAAAAGACCTTGGATTACGGGGCTGTTTGAACATCATTAGGATTGATAAAATATATGGGGACTTTTAAAGTTGAACTGAATTGTATTTTCTATCATGTATGCTTATCAGTTTATGGGGGTCAGGGGCGGAATGTGGTGGTTTGATTCAGGTGGCCCCATAAACTTAGATATTCTGAATACTAGTCTCCCCAGCTGATGGCAATTGGTGGAAATTAAAGCCTCCTAGAGGTGGTGTATTGTTGGGGGCAGGCTTATGGGTGTTATAGCCAGTTTCCCCTTGCCAGTGTTTGACACACTCTCCTGTTGCTATTGTCCACCTGATGTTGGCCAGGGGGTGATGTCCACCCTCTTCTCATGCCATCATTTTCTCTGCCATCATGGAGCTTCCCCCTTAGCCTGTAAAACAAAACAAACCTCCTTTTTTCCCCACAAGCTGTTCTTGGTTAGATGGTTTCTACCAGCAATGCGAACCTGACTGACTGGTGATAAGGATTCGTGCTTAAGGTATTTGCACGTGAAACCTAAGAACCTAAGTTTGATTCCCCAGTACTCACATAAGCCAGATGCACAAGGTGATGCTTGCGTCTGGAGCTTGTTTGCGATGGCTAGAGACCCTGGCATGCCCAGTCTCTCCCTCTCCTTCCCCCTCTCTGTCATAAATAAATAGCTTTCTGTTAAATTATTATAAAAAATGAAGGCATGAGCTGGAGAGAAGGCTCAGTGGTTAAAAGCACTTCCAATGCAAGCATGAGTGCCCGAGGCGGCCTCAAAGACCACTGGAGTTTGATCTGCAGGACCCGTATCAACAGCTGGGGGTGGCCACACTCATTTATAACCCTAGTTCCATAGAGGAGCAGAGACTTGAGAATTGCTGGAGTACACACACAAAAAGTAAAAATAAAACCCAGCAAGCTCCACGATCACAGGGAGACTATAACTCAAACAAGAGCAGGCGGAAGAGTGATGGGCCAGGACACCCAGTGTTCTGTTCTAACTGCTGCAGGTCAGATCGCAGGGAGCCACATGGTTACATATACACGCATGCACCACACATAGTACATGACACACAATCCAGTGGAAAGAATGGAAACAAATCTGCAAGCGCATGAGATGGATGTGCTCGTTTGTTTGTTTTACATAAAAATGAAATTGGCTGAAGATTTGACCTTGTAAGACAAAGAGCCTCTTCAGTGCTCGCCAGAGTTTAAACAGTGTTTGGATCTTATGGCCATCAATGCCGAGTATGCCTCTTCATGCACATACAAGCACACATGCATATGCACATACATGGAACAAAATGGCAGAAATATGTCGAGGGCCATTTAAGAAATTGTTGGAAATTTTGTCATACTCCCAAGCCAAAAATTCATGTAGTGATTTTTTTTTTAATGAAGCTCAAGTCAGCAACTCAAACAACAGTTTTTAAAATTAAACTTTTTAAAACACTGCAAAGATATACTCATTTGATATGTGCTGAGGGGTAATGGTAGGAAGATATTAAAAGTCTGCATTCTAGGGTTGGAGGGATGGCTTAGCGGTTAAGGCATTTGCCTGCAAAGCCAAAGGACCCAGGTTCGATTCCCCAGGACCCACATTAGCCAGATGCACAAGGGGGCACAGGCGTTTGGAGTTCGTTTGCAGTGGCTGTGGGCTCTGGCGTGCCCATTCCCTCTCTCCCTCTTTCTCTGTCAAATAAATAAGTAAAATATCAAAGTTTTTTTTTTTAAGTCTGTGTTCTGTAATTAAACCATTATGTTTCAATAAGAGCAAAAAAACTGTCCACTAATAATGCTGCAATTAATAATAGTCATGAGTCTGAGCTGAGGTGTTTCAGACAGCATTTGTTGCTGTTGTGTGGTGTGTCAGCATAGAGAGTGCAAAAGGTGTGTGTGTGTGTGTGTGTGTGTGTGTGTGTGTGTGTGTGTATTCAGAACCAAAAGGCTGCAGTGAAGTTATACAAAGCATTATAGGTGAGCACTGCCAGAAACACTTCAGATCCATTATGCACTTGATTTTAAATCACTTTTGGGTATTGCACATTCATAAACCTTTTTACTGTTGACTTTTTTTTTTTTTTTTTTTTTTTTTTTTCGAGGTAGGGTCTCACTCTGGCCCAGGCTGACCTGGAATTAACTATGTAGTCTCAGGGTGGCCTTGAACTCACGGCGATCCTCCTACCTCTGCCTCCCGAGTGCTGGGATTAAAGGAGTGCGCCACCACACCCGGCTTTATTGACATTTTTTTCATGACCCTCACATTTGATTATGTGACCCCATATGGAGCCTCAGATCATTATGCCACAGGGCATAGTGTAGGTTGCCAGAAAAGTGTCTCAGCACCTGAGGGAGATAGCTCCCTGGAGAGTCACAGTCACCAAAGATGACGGTGGGGACCTGGAGCAGGCCCTTCTTGCTGCCAGCTCTGCTTCATTCTGATTAACTATTGAACTCCCCAGGCTCTGGGACTACATTGTGTCTTGGACACCAGGAAAGCCGCACACTGCCTGATGTTTCCATGGTCCCCAATTTCAGCAGTGTTGGGAACAGGCTAGATAAGCCAGTAAGTGCTAGGGACACACAGTGAGGTTTATGGCCACAGAAATGGCCTGCAGGATTCTGATATGTGAGCAAGACTGTGTATTGTTGACTCACCTACATGAAACATGATTTGGAGAAGAGAAACTGAGTTGATTTTGTTTTTTGCATGTGTATGGTGTGCGCACGTGTGTGTGCATGCTCACATGTGTGTGGGTACAAGCATGGCTGGACTCGAATGCATGTGGAGGCCAGAGGCTGATATCAGGTGCCTTCCTCAATCGCTCTCCACCTTGTCCATTGAGACATGGCCTCTCACTTGAGTCCAGAGTTTACTGATTTCACTAGCGTAGCTAAACAACTTGCCCCAAGGAATCCCCTTTCTCAGCCTCCCAGTGCTGGATTACAGATGGGCTGCCTCTCCCTCCCACATTCACATGGGCGCTAAGGGTCCAAACTCAGGGCTCATGTTTCGGGGTGTTTTACAGACTGAGCCTTCACCCTAGACCTATGAGTTGCTTTTCAGTTTCATGAGTGTTCCTTTGCACTTTCCACAACCTGTCACATTGAAGCTACAATTCAGTAGACATCAATGGTCTCCTACTCATACCCCCTGTAGGCTGATAGAAGAATAATTACAAACATTTGGCCAAGGGGAGAGAAATGACTCGTCTCATGCTAGGCAGTCAGCTTTCCTGTCATACTGATAGGTCTTGATTCTCCCTGATATTTGTTTCCATCTGTAAAAATCAGCCAAGAGTGAGAGCAGCATGGATCAAAACAGATAAACATAGACATTTGGAAGACTTTTTGATGGGCAAAACCTCTCCTTCTAGCCAAAGAACAATGGAAGCTTCCCTCTTGGGTCTCTGACCTTCATCTCTACCATGTCTGCCAGATCTACAGGACATATTACAGAGGACGTGATGGATTAGATATGAGTGATTCTCTCCCTGCTAGCCTTAGAACCTCCTCCAGGGAGAGTGCAATAGACACTGAGGAGACTCAACACTTATCAGAGCAGAAAATCAGAAGCTGCTGAGAGCTCAACAATCATGGAGACCCCATGCCCTCCAAGGCTCAGGGAACATAGTGGAAAGAATGCAAGAGCCATAGGGTGGGAAGGTGTGCTCTGAGGTGTTATACCTCCCACAGAGACTGACTGGGTCATCCACAACCCCACGGTGATTATCAAGGTATGGTAGAAGGGGCATAATAGTATAACCCAAAGCGAATATGACCGATTTGCAATATGATCATATATTAAAGTTCTCAAGAAAATATTATTTGCATTGAGAGTGGATGATGCTCAATAGCAGAGTACTTATCTAGCATGAAAGAGACCTTGGGTTCAATAACCAGCACCATGAAAAAGTCAAACTGATGCCATTGAAATTCCAGTGGAGACTGTTAAATCAGTAGTGAAAACTGTAATCACAGCTTTTGATGCTATGGATCAAGCCTTTGAGAAAGACTCATTGCTTGATGTGATGGGCAGAATATTGGCCCCTTTGGAGAAGTCTTAGTTCTGATCCCAGGAGCCTCTGGAGGTGTGATGTGGTGTTGTAGTAAGGGAGATTTAGGCTGTAGACCGAACAGTTACTAAGCAGCTAATCTCACAAAGAAAAAGTTATCCTGACAGATCATCCAGACAGGCCCAAGTAATCATGAGAGTCTTTTAAATTGGGAAAGGGGGCCTGGAGAGATGGCTTAGCAGTTAAGCGCTTGCCTGTGAAGCCTAAGGACCCCAGTTTGAGGCTCAATTCCCTAGTACCCACGTAAGCCAGATGCATAAGGTGGTGCATGCATCTGGAGTTTGTTTGCAGTGGCTGGAGGCCTGGTGCACCCATTGTCTCTCTGTCTATCTGCCTCTTTCTCTCTGTGTTTGTCTGTTGCTCTCAAATAAATAAAATAAATAAACAAAAAAAATTAGATTGGAAAAGGGGCTCAGCCAGACTTTTTGGTGCATATGTGTAATCCCAGAACTCAAGAGGTTGAGGAAGGAAAATTACATAGCAAAACCCTGTCTGAAAAGAGAAAGAGAAAAAGGAAACATGGGAAAGGCAGAGGGGACAGAAGCAAGGTCAGGGTCACAAAGAGAATTGAAAGTAGCTACCTTGATGGCCTTAATGACTGGAAGATGTTGGCTTCCAGAGGCTGGAAAAGCGGGAGAGTCAGTGCCCTCCTGCCTTTGGAGAGGGGGCCATTCTGGTGGCACTTTGATGTTAGCCCAGTGACAACTACTTCAGCCTTCTGAGCTCCAAAGCTGTCAGATGATATTTTGCGCTGCTTAAAGCCACTACGTTTGGGTGGAAATGAGTAGATTTGCATTTGTTTTCATTTTATTTCTTTGATACATAAAACATGGCTTTACTCCAGCAAGAAAAGCCTGGAGGACTCAAACAAAACACCTGAGTCATGTCATAGATTGTGCAGAATCATATCAGGGAAGGATTTGTTCTTCTCCAAAAGAAGATCAAAGTCTGCACAGAGGCATGGAGAACAAGGTGCAAAGACCCAGGGGAAGGAGGCCAGATGTCAAAGTCCCAGGTTGAGGCCTAAAAAGGATTCTATGCCTTCCTTGGCACCAAGAGCCAGGGATAGATACAAGGAGGTTAGGACCTGGGCCCCATGTTCTGCCTGACATTCTGGAAGACAAGGGTCTCCTGTCACAGTCTTGTCTGACATTGAACTAAACTACCTGTGATGCTGAGATGGAGTCTCCCACTCTCTCCTGGGGCTTCTATCATGAGCTAGAAGTCCCTTCAGACTTCAAGACAGATTCAGATCTGCTCTGTGTGCACCTGCCCAGGTGCCATGAAGTTAAACAACCACCAAGCAAGGGGATTGACCAGAGTAGTTATCCAAAAGAGACTGAGGGGCTGGAGAGATGGCTTAGTGGTTAAGGCATTTGCCTGCAAAGCCTAAGGATCCATGTTTGACTCTCCAGATCCTACATAAACCAGATACAGGAATAGATTTCCTGTGAGTTAACCAATATTAATATTCCATCATCTTTAGAAATGGAGGTTTAAAAGTTTATTCAGCTACTGAGTAGTAAGAGAGGCTGTGTGCTTATATACGTCTTTGTTGTTGTTGTTATGTAATTATGCCAATGTGTGATCGAAGGTTATCTCTGGTTAATGGGATTATTTCTTTAAAAAAAAAAAGACTCAATCATTTATTTGGTAAATAATCAGTCTTTGACATCAACAGAAGACAGTATGGTTTTCCTTCCAGACATCATTCAAACAGCAGTCATAACCAGAACACACTAATCATGTGTGTCGAGCACTTCATCTATGAGTAAATACTTTATGTCTTCTATAAACATGTACAGGCATTCTTTTTTTAAAATTCTTTTGGTTTCTTCAAGGTAGGGTGTTTTTTTTTTTTTTTTTTTTTTTGTAGCGCAGTCTGACCTGAACCTCACTCTGCAGTGCCAGGGTGACCTCCAACTCACAGAGATCCTCCTACCTCTGCCTCCCAAGTGCTGAGATTAAAGGCATGTGCCACTGTACCCAATGGGATTATTTCTTTCTCTCTACTTCCTACTTTGTCATTTTCTCCAAGAGTAGCAAGGTTTTGTTTCTGGGGAAGAAAAGTGTGTGTGTGTGTGTGTGTGTGTGTGTGTGAGAGAGAGAGAAGAGAGAGAGAGAGAGAGAGAGATGCTGCCCATTCCCAGGAGACAAGAGCCATGTGGATGTGGAGAGTGAATTTTCCGTAAGGACAGACCTTTGTTTTGTTCACTGACCATCCCAGGAACAGTGCCCGGCATACAACTGGGGCCCAGGAAGTATTTGCACGACTGACTGACTTCCTCAACCGTTCTCTTGCCTTCAAGCTAACCTGGAAACAGGCTTTGGCACTGCTGAAATTTTCATCTTATTCTACATGCTGCTGAGGCCATCCGCTTGCCAGTTTCCCTTATCTGAGAAGGTCCCACCCTCACCCTATTGGCTGATGAGGCATCTAGGGGCTGCACTAGAAGGTGCCAAGGAGCCCCTATGTGTTTTCAGCTTAACAGTTCAGAAGTTTGCAACAGCAGTGAGCAAACAGCTTTGAGTCCCCATGCTGAGGTTCCCAGGCACTCGTGGGTCACATGGAAGCCCTTGATTCTGACTTCTGAGTTGCAGGGCACTACAAGCTCCAGGTGGAAGGCCCCAAATCAGCAATCTTCCTTGCACAGTTTCCATGTCTTGCCACAGCCTCCCAAGCCGAGTGAATGGGGAGGGTCAAGAGCACGACCTCAACCATAACCACAAATTAAAAGGAAGGAGCTAGAATGAGCGTGTGATGTGAGTCTCTGGTTGTCAACAGGAATTCCAATCACTATTTTGGAAACGTCTGTGAGGATTTTCTAGATGATGTTCATTGAAGTGGGAGGCCCCCCATCCTCACTGTGATCAACACCATTCCGCAGGACGGAGGTCCTGCACTGAACCAAAAGGAGAAAACAACCCGAGCAGCTGCGTTCATAGCGCTCCTCACTGTGGACTGAATGTGAGCAGCTGCCTCAAGCTCCCACTGCCATGCCTCCCTCTCCACGGAGGAATGTAACCTGGAACTGTAAGCTGAACCAAACCCTGTGGAGAGCAGAACCTCGCCATCCCTGTTCTGCTCTTTGTCCTGTCCTCACTTTGGCTGAAGGCCGTGCTTCTCCTAGCGACACCCTCCCTACCCCTGCCCCAAATCCCCCTAGTTAGCAGTCTCTGGGCTATGCTGATTTCAAATGATCTGGTACCCTTCCTTAAATGCTCCTTAATCCCGGCAGCCCTTAGGACCATGGACACGGACACCCCCATTTGAGCAAGGGTCCTTGTCCTCACTTTGAGCCAATTCTTACACCAGGAAGCCAGGATATGGCGGAGGGAGGCTCAAACAGCTTGGGTGGTAAGCACCCCCACCCCCATTGATCTTACAACTCACACATAGGAGCCGACGTGCCTAGAGAGTCCTGAGTGCTCTGAGCTCCTGGACTGGCCCTCCCTGTTCAGCCTGCTTCCTGTGACAGTTGACTGGTCTGTGTGTCCCTGCAGATCCAGAGCCTGTCCTCGCCCCCACCCTTGATATATATGTCACCTAGTTTTCCAGCTTGGAGTCTGGACGGGGCTCCATTCTTCATACACCTTGAGCTGTTGCTCCTATCAAATTATAAAATTATAAAGCAATTAAAATGTCAAAACTTGGTATAATGATTGCCTCTCATTTTCTCTCTGCCTTGGTCAGCCCTGACCTACATGCTGTCTAGCTTAGCAGCCTCCAGCTTGGAGTCTGGACTATTCTGCTCCACTCTTCCTAAGCCTTGAGCTGTGGCTCCAACCAGACAGACTCCAGCTCAGACTCTTCCCCAGAGCACGCGGCCCAAATCAGATCCAAGTCAAGGCTCCCTGCTACGCAGTGGATTCACGGCAGCCGTAGAACTTGTTCTCATCACGCACTTGCTCCCATCGCCTGGGCTTCTGGGCTCCTCTCTGGTGTTCTCAAATCACATGTAACACTTGAGAAAAGGCCAAGCCATTCAATGTCATGAACCTCTAAGAAGCTGTTCATTCTTCACGATGTCAACATAGAAAGTAGCCTCTGGGCTTCACCTGGTTCTGCCCTCATAAGACACCATTTGTGACTCTAACCCTTGGCCACTTCCCACACATTCCCACAGACAGAGCTGCAGTGCCACATAAAGTGACAAGTGACAGGCTGCATGATAGAGACCCCCGGGGAATTGAGAGTGACTCAGGAAAGCCTGAGAACTAGTTTTCAGCCACGCGGATAAACATTAACCCATTGATCTTCAACGGGTGGATGGTCAGTGCACCTACGCATCAACGTTCTCGTGTGTGGTCATTGTTTTTCTCTTTGCGATGACACAACACCTGACAAGAAGCAACCTAAGGAAGGAAAGGGTTCCCATTCAGAACACTGCCATCATGCTGAAAGGCATGCTGCTCAGGGAGTGAGGCAGGTGGGCCCATTGTGTCCAGAGTCGGGAAGAAGCGGAGAGAGATGAATGCTGGTGCTCAGCTCCCTTTCTCCTTTGTATTCAATCCAGCACCCCGGACCATGACATGTGTCACCTGTTTCCAGGGTAAGTCTTTCCACTTCATGTCAACCTCTTCGGAAATGGCCTCGCAGACATGCCCACAGCTATGTTTCCTAGGTGAGTCTAAATCCTCTTGAGTTGTCAATCAGGAGTCACCATCACATCATTCAAGCAGCCCACTGTTTTTGAAGTCTTCGTATATGACCTTGGGATGGCCTGGCTTCTCCCAAGTGTTACATGTGATTTGATAACATCAGAGCGGAGCACAGAAGCCCAGACACTGAGATCCCACAAGTGGGGATGGGCTGTGGTGAATCCACTGTGCAGCAGGAAGCGGGGACTTGGACTTGGTCATGCGCCGTGAGGAAGCAGTCTGAGCTGGAATCTGGTAGGAACAGCCACTCAAGCCTTAGGAAGAGTGGAGCAGGAAACTTGGCCGACACCAGCCGAGACCAGCCTCCAAGCTGGAAGCAACTAAGCTTAGATAGCATGTATGGCGGAGCTGGAAGCTAGAACAGGCTCTGACCTAGGCAGACCCTGGGCCACTGGAGGTTTAAGCATGCCTGAGCTTTCAGACATGGCTAAGGGCCGCAGGCCACCAGAGGTTGCAGCAGGCCTAGACCCCAATAATCTTGCCTTGAGACTGGCAGGAGTGAGGCTGCTTCCTACCCCCTGGGGCACCTGGACCTCCTGATAAGACTTAGGTTCAGTTTCTCCAAGGCCATGTGACCTTTTATCACTCACCCAGACGGTCCCTATATGTTAATGAGGTATCAGCCAATCCCCCTGTGACCCGTACCCTGTACCTCTTCCCACCACTACTTGAACTTTATAAGCCCACTCCCAGGGCAAGTAAACAAACTGTCCTCCAACCCAGTGTCCCAGGCGTTTCTTCCCATTGTGCTCATGGCCACTCAAGACCCTGATCCCCAGCTGTCTGGACTCCTCTAGGGTGCCAGTGCACAGTGGCCCCCAAGTGGCCAGGGACCCACAGATCTGGGGAATTTGAGAACCTCAAACTGAAGGGAGAATATCATGAAATTCTGTTTGATCACCTGGGATGGTGCTGGAAGCCTCAGAACCTGCTCAACTGCTAATCACCTAATAATGAGGCCAGGGCTCTCTCACAGTGCAAGGGATGGCCCATGGTCTTCATCAGTAACCTCACCATTTCACCTTTGTATCATGTGAAGCTTCAGAGAGGCTGGGCACTTTCCAGGGATCAAAGAACTAATAAATGCTGGAAGTAGAAGTTGCATGCAGTGTGGTAGTCAGTTCCACAGTGCTGGGCTCAACATCCAACCAGACGCAGTGACGAGCCCCCCCACCTCCCGTCACAGGAGTCTGCCTGCTAGGGGCAGAAGTTACAGACACCTGAGTCTATGGGACCATCCATTTACACTATCATATTGAAACTGCCACATGCAGTATTCTTACAAAATGACCAGAAGAATGGTGACAACAGTTTCCCAGCTAATAACTAAACAGTCACATCAGGAACAAACACTTACCCCAATAAGTGTCACCCCAGATAGGACGACAGTGATCTCTGGGGCCAAGGATGAGCCTTGGTGAGCTCTGTCATGGAGCCTGAGAAGCTACCGTAAAGGACATTGGATGGATCTAAACCACGTGTCTTGGGAGAATCAACCGCTTTCCTGTATCTTACATGGAGCACCAAGATCTGGAATGGACTGGTATGAAATGGTACTAATCAAATGCACAATGATAGAGCCATGTCTGCTGTGGCCCCTTCCCTCCCCACTTGCTCCACCTTAACATCCCCTCCCAAAAGCACTGCTGAGTGCCTGGGAACACCTTTGTGCTAGAGCAGCCCTGTCACCACCCGTGTGGGGACACGGAGACCTGAAGAAAAATGACTGGCTCAAAGACAAGGAATCATGGAAACGGTGACTGTCCTAAAGCCCCCTGCCCACCACTCCTCTACCACTGAATCCAATCAATCCCTGCATTCAATCAGCACCACCTGACATTGGTGTGTTTCAGCTGTCCTTCCTCTGTGACCTCTGACTCTGACTCTGATTGTGATGATGCTGACAGCTGAAGGGGGACTAGCTGCACTGTGCTGTCCTTCAAGAGTAGAAAGATGAGGTAGGTGTGGTGGCGAATGCCTTTAATCCCAGCACTTGAGAGGCAGAGGCAGGAGGATTGCTATGAGTTTGAGGCCACCCCGAGACTACATAGCGAATTCTAGGTTAGCCTGGGCTACAGTGAGACCCTACCTCAAAAAAAGAAAAAAGAATAGAAAGATGAGGGGGCTGGAGAGATGTCTCAGTGGTTAAGGTGCATGCCTGCAAAGCTTAAGGACCTGCATTTGACTCCCCAGTACCCACATAAAGTCAGATGCACAATGGTGCATGCATTTGGAATTTGCTTGCCATGTCTATAGACTCTGGTGTACCCATGCTTTTCCTCTCTCTCTCCTGTCTCTCTATGCTTGCAAATAAATAAATAATTTTTTTAAAAGAGTAAAACCACCCAGGTCAGTGGCTCCCTTGACAACAGAGCTCTCAAGCAGGGAACATTTCAGCAAACTGCAACTTACTTTTTCCACCTTTCATATGTTTTACTATGAAAACATGCTCATGAATACCTCCTTACCTTACATTTTTAACTTACAGAAGATTGTCTGAAGACCCAAAGACTTTATAGTCTCATTTTAGTCTAGAAACCTTTTATGGATTTTGTGCAAATGTTTTCTATTATGCGTGTATGTTTCACATTGTGTAGATATATATGTCTGTGCGCACACATAAATATTTTTCATTATTTACCCATGGCCAATACACAGAATTCCAAAAATACTCAGCTAACTACGTATGAGTCCCCAAGAGCAAATCAGAAGCAAGTGCAGGTCACAGGGAGACATTTGCCAGAATATTTGTGATCAGGGGATCACTTCAATATAGCAAAGAATTCCTGACACCTGCCCTGGGCTAGACTTCTGCAAGGTTCCTGAAGTGCAGCTATGCACCCACCTTCCTGAAGTAGCCTCTTCTGTCCTCGCAAGTGTGATTCACATTAGCTCTTGGTAGAATGGGAATGCTGTAGAGTGTCAGCCAGTCCTTGGCCTCTCTGCCCTGTTCTCTCCCCATGAGCTTTCATTGCCCTGGTTCCGGCCTTGTTCTTTCCCTTCCTGATGGGAGACCAACCACTACTGGGCCACTTCAAAAGACTCCCAGACTTCAGAGCCCCTGGCTTTCTTCTCTGCACATCAGCTTGTCTTCTTTCTCCAAGGATGAAGCATGCTGGCTCTTATTCTGACCCTTTCAATATGAGAGACCAGCTGATGGCCTTCCTGACTAATTCCATACAATGACATGATGCTCTAGACACAGCCTGCCTGCAAGTGGTTCGTACTTGTGTGGAACAGTGACAGTGGATATGGGAGGATGGAGGGGACGCTCATGTCGATGCCAGCCATGACGATGGTGGTGGTCATGGTAAAAACAGCTACCGTTTCCCAAATGTTTAATTCTATTCCACACAGTGTTCTAATCACTTCAGATTAATTACCTCTCTTGATTAAGGCAGACTATGTTTAGTGTCACACTGTAGAATGTCACGGAAGCTTGCACATCTCCCCCACGCTCCACCAGATGACAAGGAAGAAACTGACAGGGCAATCACATGATCCTAGTGTGGCTATCACATGATCCCAATGGCCCTCTCTGGCAGACAGTGTGACCATGGAGAGTCAGGGCACTTGCATGACAAACAAGAAGAGCAAGAAGATGACAGCAGTACTGGCCCAGAGAGGGAAGCATGAAGCAATGAGGGGTGTGGAGAATGCCAGATGGGATTCAGTAGTGAACTGGGAACCAGACCAAGAGCAAAAGGCTTACCTTGGAGCATCCTGCCTTTGTTCCCCCTCATGGAGGGTAGAAGGATACTAAACCCACTATTGGAGGTTCCAGAAAGCATTGCTCTTCCTACCTGAGTCAACTTGGCCCTGTTGCGCACGCGCGCGTGTGTGTGTGTGTGTGTGTGTGTGTGTGTGTGTGTGTGTGTAGCTGGGGAAAGCTGGAGGAAATGGTGATGTGCCGAGAATGCTGAGTTGAGGATTGCTACAGAATTCTAAGCCTGGGAACAAAAGTCAATTGTCTGAAACCCACCCCTCCAGAGGAACTGGGTGAGCATGGATGTTTGCCAACCAGAAAGGGGTCTATGGCCAACCCCAGGTCGCAACTCCTCTCTAGAACCATGGTCAACCCCAGGCCAGGTCTCCTCTCTAGGACCATGGTCAACCCCAGGCCAGGTCTCCTCTCTGTGACCATGGTCAACCCCAGGCCAGGTCTCCTCTCTAGGACCATGGTCAACCCCAGGCCAGGTCTCCTCTCTGTGACCATGGTCAACCCCAGGCCAGGTCTCCTCTCTGGGACCATGGTCAACTCCAGGCCAGGTCTCCTCTCTGGGCCCATGGTCAACTCCAGGCCTTGGGTCCTTTGGCTTCACAGGCAAGTGCCTTAACTGTTAAGCCATCTCTCCAGGCCCTGAGCCCTCTATGGAAGTAACTTACACAATCAAAGCTCAGACGTCCTTTGTGTGGGCCTCATGTTGCAGTTACCTTCGTGTTGCTGCCACAAAGCCCCTGACCAAGAGCAGCTAATGGGAGGAAAATAGTTTTGGCTTAAAGTCTTGGGGGGAAGCTCCATGATGGCGGGGAAAGACATGAACGGAGGCTGGACATCACCGCTGCCACAGGAGATGGGACATCACAGCAGGAGAGTAAACAAACTAACATTGGCAAACTGGGGGTTAATAAACCTCAAGGTCATTCCAGTAACACACCTCCTCCAGCAGGGTTCCAGCTCCCAAGTTCCCACCAGCTGGGGATCACACATTCAGAACACATGAGTTTATGGGGTACACCTAATTCAAACCACCACACCTTAGTTTGCAGGTGTATTGGATTTCCATAACTAGAAAGAACAACCATTTCTCCCTGAGATGAATTTAGTGTTCGCCAAGTAACAACTAAATGGCTCGGGGGCTGTAGACAGGTTTGGGGATAGAGCTCAGCTCTGGGATATGGAGGACCCATTACAAGGCACGGACACACCCTAAGTCAGGTGAGACTGATTCTGTGTGGGCGAGTTGATTCAGTGATGATCAATGGAAGAGCTGGGACGGGGGGGATAAGTGTGTTTGAGCCTGCAGGAACCAGTACGTGCTGAGTTCAAGGGACCTGTCTGGTATGTGGAGCCAGTGTCTGCGACCTCCTGTGTACTCTTCCATCACTACAGCCCCACCACCCAAGCTGTCCCAATCTCAGTGTTCAACTCAGTGAGTCCAACGCTGAATGTAGTCTAACTTAATTCGAAGTTACATGATGTGGATAGTTACTGACTTTTTCTGTTCCTTGATGCTTCCTGCTTGAAGACCTCATACAGTGTAGTCAGGGCCACGATACCTCTTGCATGGCAACACCACATCACAGAAGAGACAAAAGAGATGAAAAAGAAGAATATTCCAATCCAGCCAGGCATGGTGGCATACACCTGTAATTCCAGAACTTGGAAAGTAGAGGCATGGGGATCAGGAGTTCAGAGCCTAAGCTACATGAAAAGGAAGGAAAGAGAAGGAAAGGGAAGGAGAAAAACAAAGAAGGAAGGAAGGAAGGAAGGAAGGAAGGAAGGAAGGAAGGAAGGAAGGAAGGAAGGAAGGAAGGAAGGAAGGAAGGAAGGAAGGAAGGAAGAAAGGAAGGAAGAAAGAAAAGATGAAAAGCTCCCATACAGAAGCCAAGGAAAAGAAAGGGAGGGTCCATTTGCATGTTTAGTCTTCTCAGGCTTTGGGACAAAACAAATAAACCTTAAGAACCTTTGGCAAATTTGTTTGGCCTCCCAACTCCCTTGGAGGAAAAACTAGCTTTCCGCATCCCATTGAATTAAATGGCTTGTTTCTAGGGTTCTAAGGAGAACTGTTTTGGAGAAAGCATTTGGACATAACAAAAACTGAGGATCTGTTCAGTGACTTCACCCATTTCCCCAACCTAGCGCTAATTTGTACAGCCCAGAGCCACTTCCCATCATTTGAAATCCCTGTGTATTTGAACGGAAATATAATCCACGTGTTCATGATTCACTTGCCCTTTATATAACCAAATGTTGGGCTGTAGCCGTTTGATGTCCAAGAGACCATCTGAAGAGTCTTTGCAGCCAGAAGTCAGGAGTTGCCAAGAAAATTAAGAAGAGAAAAACCTTGGCCAGCCTCATCCATAATCCGAAGCCATCAGCAGGGGAAAGAATAGATGCAGTGTGAGAGACAGAGGCATCCATTCTGCCAGCCTGAGATCCCATCGGCGTCCTTCACCTCAACTTCCAGGCACATGATGTATACAAGCCACATCAACCAACAGGCAATGCCTGGAACGCGCTGTTGTCTTTGTAACCCATTTGTAACGTACATACATTATTTCCAATTCTGACTTGATGAAGATGGCTCGCGTACAAACCTCTGTGGGTAACTTTTGCTTAGCATTCCCCGAGGATAAACTTTCGAAACCAGAACTAGGAGATCAAAGGGGAGACATGAGATAATAAAGTGCAATTCAAAGAGGCTAACTGCACACAGTGGTCTTCCTACAAGTGGTGAGTTTTTCTTTCCCCCCAAACCTGTCCCAGCGCCAGCACTAGCAATGACACAATTCAATAGAATATTTGAAGGCACTTTTTTTTTTTACAAAGTATTCATAATATGTTTCAGATTGCATTATTGAATATAAACTGCATACAAGCAGAAGCTCATTTAAAAAAAATATATGACATAGGTGTGATGTTTATTGTATTACTCAGTCTTTCCAAGGGGTGACTCAGGAATCCAGGCTGTCTCCACCTTTTCAATGCGACTCCCCAGGGGTCCATGGCAGAGGGTGAGAGAATTTGGAGAATAAATGATTTGGGCTGGTAGTGACACATGTAGCTTTTCACTCTTGACCTGGGCCCTGAAACTTAATCTTTGATTGCGCCCAGTGGCGGCTTCAAAGCAGCTACGTGGAGTAGGTAGTTAGCCAGGGAGCAGTCAATGTCTCAGCCACTTCTGGTCACCAAATACTCCTTTCCTCCTCCTCCTCTTCCTTCTCCTCCTCCTGGACTAAACACCCAGCACTTCCTCCACTCCATGGAAGACAGCACAAAGTAGACAGCTACTTGCTGGGAATCAAGTAGCTAATGCAGTGAACTCTACATCAAGTCCCATGTGACTCCTTCTGGCCAATAGACTGTTGTTCTGGAACAACGGTCTGTGAACATTTTTCTTAAAGGACCAGGTAGTGTACATGATAGACATGCAGAGGGCAAGGGCTCCGCTCTTTCACAGAAGGCCAAAATGCAGCCAGTCCGCAAAAGGCACTGTGCTTGGCTGTATTCCCATCCCATGTCACAATCCCAGGCGGCAGGCTGCCCACCGGGCACTGGCCTGTCAATCATTCCTGGTAAAAGGTCAAGTCACCTGCCTTCTCTGTACCTGGTATTCAGTGGTGGAACACACAGGACAGAAGCCACATCCGCCGCCATTCACAGAGGAGCAAAATGGGAGGTGCCTGCGATCATGGTTCCCCAGAAACTCCGAGCCCCTCCTGGACAGCCAGAGTGAAGACCTCTGACCTGGAGGCCCCATGTTCCCTATTGAGTCCTCACCCTGCTCTCTGCTCTTTCCCACTGCTCACCAAGGACACATCTGAGAGGGCTCTTCCTTCTGTTGTCCCTGTCTGACGGAGGCTGGGTCTGCCTTGAGGAAGCATCACTTCTCAGGTTCTTTGTCGCCTATATATTGCTGGCATCTCAAGGGTGGTTATGGGTCTCAAATAATCACCAGCCTTTCACAGTCAGAATCTCAGCAGAAAGGAGAGCTGTCTTATTTTATTTCTTGTTGGCAGTGTGACTCTCAAAAGTTACTAATCAGTTCCAGGAGCCACACCCCTTGTTCCTTTGAGACTCCCAGATCGGCTTTCTCTCTATTTCCCCAAGTTTCTTCTCCTCACTGTGATGGTACTTATCAACTTGGAGCAATAGGTCTGCAGCCTTAATCTAATTTTGCTCTGAGATGTTGTAGCCAGAAGGAAAATTTAAGAATAAATATGAGAGCCTCACCCATCTTTTGATTTTGATTTTTTTTTGGGGGGGGGGGGCCCTGATTCCAACTGCACATGCACACTTGCTACCTCTCTCATTGCTGTGACAAAATAATTGACAAACACAAAGAAGGAAGGAAGGGTTATATTGGCTCATGGTTTGAGGGGACAGTCCATCGTGGCAGGAAGGCATGGTGGCAGGACTATGAGGTACCTGACCACATTGCATCCACTGTCAGAAAGCAGAGGGACCAATGATGGTACCCAACTCACTTTCTTGTTATTCAGTCAAGACCCAGCTCAAAAAATAGTCCACTCACATCAGGATGGCTTCCTTACTCAGGCAAAGCTCATTAGAAACCTGCCCACAGACATATCTAGAGATGTGTCTCCTAGGTGATTCCAGATCTCACCCAAATTAACCATCGCAGCATGGCACCCTTATTCTAATATTTGCCTTGGACTGCTCAGAGTCCTTCTTAATCCCATTTCTGATCATTTACCCTCTAGAGACAGTTAGCTTTTCAACCTTCATCTCTGGCTTTTCTCCATTCCCTTTTATGACTCTTGGTCACTCGCCAATTATTTTCTCCACTCATCTTTTCCTTATAACATCTTGTAAAACTGTCAAGAACAACCAGCGGACACGACCAACATACTGTTCCCAACCTCTCCCCCTGGAGCCACAAGGTCTTCAGGAAACAAATACGCCTTCTGGGTCCTCATAGGCTGCACTCACTAGTATTTTACTGTGGGTGGCAAGGACTGCTGAATTTTCCGTTTCTGAATCAGTTTCTTCATTGCTCTTGGCACCAATATGTCCATGCTATACAGTGTAGCTTTTTGTTACAAAGGGACCCCACTTCTGCGACGAATTTCTAGTTGACTGAAGCATGGGCATAATATGGTCAGTGCCTTTGTCCATGTTATAACACTGAGACAGAATGCCTGTGGGAGGGTGATGTGTAAAGAATAGAGGTTGAGCCGGGCGTGGTGGCGCACGCCTTTAATCCCAGCACTCGGGAGGCAGAGGTAGGAGGATCGCTGAGAGTTCGAGGCCACCCTGAGACTACATAGTTAATTCCAGGTCAGCCTGGACCAGAGTGAGACCCTACCTCGCAAAACCAAAAAAAAAAAAAAAAAAGAATAGAGGTTGACTTGGGCTCCCGGTTTTAGAGGCTGGGAAGTCCAAGAGCCTGGTACACTGCTGCCTCAACTAATGTCGGAGAGAGAAGGCTGATGGGCACCCAGAGAAGAGAGAACCACTGGCAACCTCATTTATAACAGCACGTCGTGGTAATGACTTGGTCCCTTGAAAACAAGCACTTACTCATTCCTCCAAGAAGTAACCCAGGCCTAGTTTGGGAATGTAGCTCAATGGTAGAGCACTTCCCACTTCCCTAGCATGTCTGAGGCCTCTCGGGCCTACCTGAAGCACTGAGACAAAGAATAATAATTAATAATAATAACCCAGCCCAGTGAGAGTGATATTACTGACCCATCTGACACCACTTAAAGGTCCAGTCACTTCGCAATACTGTTACCCTAGGAATCAAATTTCAAAGTGAGTTCCAAGGTGGGGGTGGGGACAAAGCACAGTCACAGAGCAATCACAAATTCACCCCCAGTGTCCAATGGTTTAACACAAGATGCTTGCATGTTCACAGAAAAATCTGAGCGTGACAGCCGTCTGTGGCTTATCAGACACACACGGAGGAACCACTCTGAAAAGTAACGAGGCTTACCTCATTTGCCACAGGGAACATTCTTTCCCTTTTAATCAGAAGGACACTTGCAAATACTGAAGTCAGCAGATAACTCAGTGGCTTTGGGGTATGGTCCTTACACTGGACCCTTCTGAAATCTGAAATCGACATCTCTGAATGGAGGCTGCTTTGAGACTGGGCACTGCGATACACACATGGGTTCTTTCCCCCTGCTTCCCAATTCCAACAGCGCCCCCAGGCTACCTTCCCTACTTCCTGTCCTCCCGTTCCTGTCTCTTCATTGTGGCATTTGGATGTGGTGTATTATTTGAAAATAAACTAGCGTGGTGCTTCTCTCTTTTGCCTTCCTGTTTCCATTCTTCTGTTAGACAACCTGAGTCCCACCTGCTGGGAGACGGAGGGAGGGCAGCAGAGCCCACTGAGGCAGGAAGGTGAAGGGAGCCACTCAACTGCTGATCTAGCCATAGGACATTTGGCATCTTCAGCCACACAGGAGCTAAATTTATTCAAGAAAGCCATTTCCCAGCTGATTTTCTTACCTCTGCTCTTTCCTGGCTTATCAGAAAACAGGCCTGTGTGCTCAGTGATATAATGTATTCCATAATCTAGAGAAAATACCTTTGGTCTGGAAGGGAGATCTTAGCCCAAGATGGTAGTTGTTAGAATAGTGGAAAAGGAATTCTAGAATCTCATAATTTTGGTTACTCTGTGTGTGAGAGAGCGCCCTCTGGGGGACCGTTTGAAAGGAAATGACCAGAGTTGCTCCTCCTGCTGCTAAACAGGTTTATAAAAGTCAGCAGTTGAGCTGAGCCAGGGTTTCAGAACACCCACAGCGGCTGTGTGGCCACTCCAGCTCCTCCACGAGGGAGGGATGGGCTGCGTCCCTCCACCTCAAACCAGATGAAAAGAGCAAGAAACAGGCCACTGGGCAGTATTGATCAGCAAGTGAGGAAATGATGGAACATTCAGTTGTTGCTTTGATGGCCAAAAGTGGGACGGGGACAGGTACTGGGGCAAGAGAGGTGGATTAGCGGTTAAGGTGTTTGACCACAAAGCCCAAAGACCCAGGTTTGATACTCCAGGACCCACGTAAGCCAGACACACAAGGTGGCGCATTCTTCTGGAGTTCGTTTGCAGTGGCTGGAGGCCCTGGCATGCCCATTCTCTCTCTGTCTCTATTTTGCTCTCTTACATAAATAAATAAAAATAAATATTTTTAAAGGGAATTAGGGACTCAAAGAATGCATGACTATTTCCTGGTGAGACTATTTTAAGACATGGTCTTGCTATGCAGCCCAGACTGGACTAGAACTCATGACGCTCTTGCCTCAGCCTCCTGAGTACTGGGATTCCGAACTAAACATAGCATTTTGGTTGTTCATCCAAGAGACAAGGAGGAATTAATCCCAAAGAACAGAACTTAAGGGCTGCCAACAAAACTGCCTCATGAATTTATTCCTTGCCTATCCCACTTTGGGGGAAAAAAGAGGGAGAAGGAGAGTCAGAGGGTAGAGCAGGAGAGAGAAAGGAGATGGTGAAGAGGGAGAAGGGGGCTCAAGGAACAGTGAAAGGGGTAGACCGAATAAAGGGAGGCAAAAAGGAAGGAGGAGGGAGGGAGGGAAAACTAGCCAGCTGGTATGCCCTCAACTATTTCTCTACTTCAACTTTTCTTCACCACTTTTTAAAATATATATTTTATTTATTTATTTGAGAGAGACAAAGAAAGAGATAGAGAGAGAGAACGGGTGCACCAGGGCCTCTAGCAACTGCAAATGAATCCAGACCCCACGCAACACTTTGTGCATCTGGCTTACGTGGGTCCTGGGGAGTCGAACCTGGGCCCTTTGGCTTTGCAGGCAAGCACCTTCAGCACTAAGCAATCTCTCCAGCCCCTCTTCACCACTTTTCAAGGAGACTGTCCAAGCCCTGACAGATCTCCTCTGTGGCTTCCTATCGCAAGCTCTGGGATCTGCACCCCTGCCCCATCCCTCTCTGGACTCAGTCATGTAACCGGGCAGCAAAGCCAAGAATTTCATGTCCCTAGAGCAGCTTTACAGATGTTCCATGGACAAGCAGTCTCCTGGCCAGCCCACCCTTCAAGAGGGGCTCTGTGAGGCACACCCAGTCTCTCAGGTTCCATAGTGGAACGGAGTCCCACTTGCTCGCAGTGGTCACTGGCTCAGTAAGATATTATTATTGCCTCTTTTTTTTTCTCTGCTTCAGGTCACCTCTCAAATAATGGGTCAAGGCGCCTTCCTTCACTCATCTGGGAGAACTCTCACTTCCCCTATCTGCAGCCACAACTAGCAGCTTCTCACTGTGGTTGAATGCCCTTAACCCGTAGCACTGCCCCTTTTAAGGAAGACAGGAAAGAACACAAACCCAGAAGCCTCTTCTGCTGCCATCCTGCCCCCCCCCCCAGAGAAGGAGGCCAGACCTCATCCTGGGGCCACCAGCCTTCCAGCAAGCCAGCCAGCATCCTGCTGTGGCAGCTCTGGGCCGTGGCGGCTCAGTGTAAGGGTGGTGCTGCTTCCTGCCTGTCTGTTTGGGAGCGCATTCAGGAGACATGAGCAGATGTTTGGCGGATGGCCAACCTTGTTCCCATTGGCCAACAATAATACAGTGCAGAGACGACCCAAGCAAGGAGGAAGGAGAGGACTTGTCCAGCAACAAGGACAGCCATAGGAGGCACCATCTCTGTCCCTCTGGGGTAGGAGGGAGACAGGACATTCACGTGTGACTCCATGTGCTCTGAGTTAAAGCATGGTATGCACAGTGCCAGGATTCTGGGGTGGAGCCCTGTGTGGCTCAGCCTGGTCTGGTCAGCTATCCAGACAGAGCCCTTACCCCAGTACCTGTGGAAGCCTCCAGAAGCTGTGGAGGTCTGTCTGGTCTCTCAACAAGGGCAAAAGTGAAGCTGAACTATTACAATAAGGCCCACAGTCTGTCCCTGGACCCAGGAGACATCTCGAATATTCTTTCTATCAAAGCTGGAGGTTTCCCTAGTATTGCTCAGCACAGGACTACAGAGAGCCTCTTCTCATTGTCAGAGCTGGTAGGGGAGATGAACTCCACGTGCCCCCATGTGAGCTCGAGAGATGTGAAGGGAAACTGAGTGTCCAAGTGAGCCAAGACAGCCTGTGTATTCTTTTTGATGTACTGCTTAAAATTTCAAGATGTTTAATTGGCAAAGCTGGGGGGGGAGGGTAAGGATGTAGCTCAGTTGATAGGGATTTTGCAGAGCAGGCATCAGTCCCTGGGTGCAATCCCCAAGCTATGAAAAGTTGAAATGACAAATATTATATACATTCAAGATATACAGTGTGATGGCTTAATAGGCATGCTTAGACATTCACCACCCCCCAGGCTCTAGAACCTGTTATTTTCCCACCGTATAATTCTTGAATTTCATAAAGGTTATCTTTTGAGGATATGTGTAATATGCTCGTGTATGTGCAGGTACGTGTGTGTGTCTGCAGGTACTTGTGTGCACGTGCATGTAGATGCCAACGGACAACCTCAGTTTCTGTCCACTTTATTTGAGATCGGATCTCTCATTGGCATGGAACTCACCTAATTAGGCAAGAGTGGTTGGCCCATGGGCCCTAGGGATTCACCTGTCTCCACTGCTCCAGCATTCAGATGCCTAGTGTTTATCTATTTTTGTATGTATGAATGTGACCTCTGGGGAACAATTTAGGTCCTTGTGCTTGTAGATCAAGCACCTTACCAATTGAGTTCTTTCCAACCTAATTTTATTTCTTTTTTGTTTCTTATTGACAACTTCCTTGATTGTAGACAATATCCCATGGTAAGAGGACAAATGGCCAATAAGTGTATTAAATGATGCTTAGTGTCTTCAGGCATCAGAGACTCACCCTGGCTAGAATGGCTACAAATGCACGGGGGCACGGGAAAGGATCTAGCTAGTGAGGATGTGGGGAAAGGGGAACCCATAATTATACATTGCAGATGAGAATGTAAATTAGTGCAGCTACTATATAAATCAGTATAGAGGTTCCTCAAAAAAAAAAAAAAAACTAAACTAAAAATAGAGGCTGGAGAAATGGCTTAGTCAGTAAAGTGCTTGCTGTACAAATTTGGATCCGCAGCACCCACACAAAAGCCAGACGTGAGGAGGTGGAGACAGGTGGATCTCCAGGAATTGGTGGCTACCTAGTTGAACTGTGCTCAATGAAAGATTGCCTCAAAAATAAGGTGGGGAGTTGTCAAGGGAGACCCCCCCCGTATCAACTTCTGGTCTCTACATGCACAAGCATACCCATGTATGCACACTGGCACACACACATACATAGGCAACACACACAGGCAAGCATACACACATGCATACACACAAATGCACATGCAAAAAAAAACCTAAAAATAAAACTACTGCCATATGAACCAGCTATACCCCACCACTTCTGGGTATGTACCCAAAGGAAGCTAGGTAACATATAATGGGGAGACCTTCACAATGATACTTTTTGCTGGACTATTCATAGTAGCCAAGTTATGGAATCAGCTAAAATGCAAATCAATAGTCCAATTGTAAAAGAAAATGTGCCAACGGAAGGAGGATCACTATAAGCTCAAAATCAGCCTGGGCTACATAATGGGACCCTGTTTCACAAAATCAAAACAAAGAAGAAATGGAGGAAGGGAAGGAGAAAGGAAGGGTAGGAAGAAGAGAAAGAACAGATATTGTATACACACACAATTCAAGTGTAAGGAAGAATGAACTGGACATGATGATATAAGCTTGCAATCCCAAAATTTGAGAGGCTGAGGTAGAGGGATTAATATGAGTTCAAGGCCAGCCTGGGGTTCTATGTCAGAAAGAAGGGAGGTGAGCTGGAGAGAGGACTCAATGGTTACGATGCTTGCCTGCAATGCCTAACAGGACCCACATAAAGCCCGATGCATAAAGTGGTACATGCATCTGGAGTTCATTTGCAGTGGCTAGAGGCCCTGGTGCACCCATTCCCTTTCTTTCTACCTCTCTTCCTCTCTCTCTTCTTGCAAATAAAGAAATAAGAAATATTTTGAAAATAGGAATAAAATTATTTTATTTGCAGGAAGATGGCTGGAGATCATCATGTTAAGTGAAATAAAGGAGAGACAGAAGGCAAATAAATACCAAGTGCTTTTGCTCATGTGAGGAAACTTAAGAAAAAGACCTGGAAGTTGAAGAGAGACTATTTTGAGACTGAAAGGAGGATGGGGAGCAGGGAAGAGAAGGAAACAAAGAAGAAGCATGTGGACATGATCAATGTGTAATAAATGCATGGATCTCTCAGTGAAGCCCGCTAAGTTAGACAATTATCCAATTAACATCTGTTAATAATTACAATAAAAAGAAAGTTCATTCTTTCATCATAATTCAAGGAATTGCATGATTGATTAAATATTGTCAGCATTATTTTCCAAAATTTCCAAAATTTTCCATTAATGTTTTTAAAATCAGCCATAGTGAGTGTTTTGAATTATGTAAACAGCCATGAGCAGTCACAATACTTCGTGGAATCTCAGACGAATCACTAACAAAAATTCAAAAGAATATTTTGATTTCATAATGAGTTGGTCTGCTCAAGCTCCTGCAGAGTCCATAGGAGAAATTAAACATTGGAAATGATTCTTTACCAAATGAAAATCATCCTGCTTTGCAGGAATCTGGTTTTGCATTTAAAAGCAGCTATTAAAACTTAATTATGAGGCATCACACCAACAACGTTAAGCTATCGTGCAAGGAGACAAAACGGCTCAGTGGGTAGGAACACTTGCTGTTCAGGCATGAGGGCTTCAGAGGTCTTGATTTACCCTGTTTGATTCCCTCGCACCACACAGACAGCTGCACTTGGCCATACATGCCTACACCCCCAGTCATGTGGGGAACATAGACAGGAGACTCTTTGAGGCTCGGCAGTCAGCCAGTTGAGCTGGGAATCCTAGCTATGGGTTCACTGAGAGACTCCATCTCAAGGAAACAAGCAGTGTTATGAGTGATATGGGAACAACACCTTTCTCCCTGGACTCTTAGCATGTGCACATATTACAGCATACCACACACACACACACACACACACACACACACACTGTGAACTAACCTTCTGCCAACTTTTAGATTCCACCTATAAGAGAGATGCTACATGAATTGTCCCTTTGTACCTGATTTCAGTGAACAATGTTCATCCATGTTATTTCAAATTTTGGTCCCATCATGTATTCATAGCATGAGGGGTGCCCAGGTGTCCCTGTCCTCCATGGTCCCACCTCTACTTCCTGCTGCCCGAGACATGACCTGCAGGGATGAGTGTCCCTGTCCCTCTTTGATGATACAGAGCTCTGGTTACACTCAGACAACTTAGTGTGGTACCAGTCACCTTCTAGATGCGTGGTCTTGGGGGGGTGGGGGTCATAGGATCTCCTTTAACTTCCACTCATAGCTTAAAATATCATCTATTGCCATCATCTCACTGAGCAGGCTGGACAAGGTTATGCGCGTTAAGCATTCAGCATCTTGCCTCGCCCCCCACGTCCTCTAGCAGGACACACTTAGCAGGTACCAGCATAGAACTTGAATGCACACCTAGAGGGTAGAATTTACCACAGCATTGCTCCATTTCTTACTGACTATGGGCTAGAGGGATGGCTTAGTAATTAAGGAGCTTGCCTGTGAAGACTAAGGACCCAGGTTGATTCCCCAGTACCCAGGTAAGCCAGATACACAAGGTGGCTCATGCATCTGCGTTCATTTGTAGTGCCTGGAGGCCCTGTCTCACCCATTCTCTCTCTAGATGCCCCCCCCCTCTCTTTCTCTCTCTCTCTCCAATAAATAAATAAACAAAAACATAATCTTTCTGATTGGTTTGATTCAATAAAAAATGCATCAGATACATGAAAGGCAACACAGCTCATTGGCTAAGTGCTCTGGGCCAGGGTCCAGAGCGCCTGAGTCCCTCCTCACTAGCCATGTCACCCTGGATACGATCACCTGTCTCATCTGTTTTCTCTCCTGTAAAGTGGAAATTATGATGATGGTGCCTAACTCGCAAGCTGTGAAGATTAGACTGAATTTGCCACGAATGACAAAAGTGTAAAAATGGGTCTGACACGCAGGAAGTACTCAATAAATGTTAACCATTCCGATGATGACAGCGATGATCTAATGCCCTTGGAATACTGTGCCCCACCTTCAGAAGGGGGTTTACCTACCGCCAGGCACAGCAAACAGAGAAGGAAACATACCATGGTAACTCAGAGTGAATGTGCAGTGATGGAGAAAGTACCAAGTCCCATGCAATGCCAGGCAAACACATCACCTGGCTAAGCTTCCACTTACCATAAAATGAGAAAGAACCAACAGCAGTACGGGCCAAGCACTCTGCTGAACATGGGAGCTATGGCATTATAATCATGCACGTAGGCTTGCTTCTGTATAGGGGAGCTTCTGTATATGAGGACTTAGTGGGATGCAGAGGAGAAGTAAATGTTTAAAAACTGGAATTAGATGGCAGCATGCATGATCAGCAGAGACCAGCCCAAGAGACCAGGAAACACTGAGAGATGCTCCTGATGGAGGGCAAGCCAGGATGCAGAGTGCTCAATGAGCAGAACCTTGCCAGCGTGCACAGCAAGAGATAAGTGACCTCCCAAGGCTCCCTCGCTGAGATGTGACAAGTGTCCACACTGAGTTGTCTCGAGGGACCCAGGATCTCCTTCCACCTCTCTGTCACATTGTCTCAACTCATTTTCTCCTCTGAACAACTCTGACAAGAAGTTGGGTTTTGATAGAGAAAACTGAGGCTTGACGAGGACAGAAAATTTAAAAAAAAAAAAAAAAAAAAAACTCCAGAGCTAGGAAATAGTGATATGGACTTAGAATTGCACATCATGGGCTGGAGAGATGGCTTCACGGTTAAGGCACTTGCTTGCAAAGCCTAAGGACCGAGGTTCGATTCCCCAGTACCCACATAAGCCAGATACACAAGATGCCTCATGCATCTGGAGTTCATTTGCAGTAGTTTCAGGCCCTGGCATGCCCATTCTCCCATTCTCTCTCCCTCTCTCTTCTCTCAAATAAATAAATAAAATGGCTTTTAAAAAATAAAAAAAAATTTTTAAGAACTGCACATCATGTGGAATCCTAAACCCAGGGCTGAAGCAGCACTGCATGGGGACAACTCCAGGCTCCCCTAGGGCCTAGCTCTAACCTGAACCTCCCTTGGAACACTGAATGATCTTAGAACAGCTCTTACATGTTCATCAATCATTCAATCATTCTACAACAATTCTTTTATACTTTAATTTTTTTTTTTTTTTTTTTTTGGTTTTTCGAGGTAGGGTTTCACCCTGGTCCAGGCTGACATGGAATTCACTATGTAGTCTCAGGGTGGCCTCGAACTCATGGCGATCCTCCTACCTCTGCCTCCCGAGTGCTGGGATTAAAGGCGTGCGCCACCACGCCCGGCTACTTTAATTTTTTTATTTTTAAAAGAGATAAACGATCTAATGCCCTATCATGATGCTTTTATGATCCCTCTTTTCCCCTTAAAACACACATTCTGAAAACTGGAAACTCTCTGAATAATTTGATGTTAAACTCAACTACGCAGTTTCTAGGGTTGACTTGTTAACGTTATTAATGCTGCCATCTTGTGGCCACTTTTGGAAACTGCATGAACAAATCATTGGGAGAAAAACCCAACCGGTTTGGCTTCAACCCCTGTCCCACTTCTTCAAGGTGCGTAGCTGGTCATAGTTAATCACCCTCCACCTCCTAGTGTTGCACACCTCTGAGGCAGGGTCCAAGTCCAAGGGCCTCTCTAGCTTGTGATTTTTCTCCACCCCTCCTGGCACTGTCTGAGTTCAAATTCCATCATCTCCTTTCCCCTGCTGCTTCCATGACAAACCTTCTAGAAGCAAAGCATACCATTTTCTCCTCAAAAACCTTTCAAAGGCTGGCCATGACTGTCATGAGAAGATTCAAATCCCATCACCTGATACAGGAAGCCGGGAGCAATCTTGAAAGCTGCTTTTCTGTACAACACAAAGTAAGTAGTCCTGGCACACCGGTCCTGGCCTCCTCAGTGCAGAGAGGCACCCTTGGCTGTCACAAGTGCAGAGGTGCTACTGTCCAGGAATGCTACCCAACAGTGCGAAGAACAATCCCACGACCAAAATCTACCTGGATGCTGAGATTCAAAGTCATTGGTTTAGGAGCCGGGCGTTGTGGCACACACCTTTAACCCCAGCGCTCAGGAGGCACAGGTGGGAGGATTGCCACTCTGGAGAACACATAGTGAATTCCAGGCCATCCTGGGCTAGAACGAGAACCTACCTCGAAAACAACAACAACAACAAAGAACTCATTAGTCTAGTAGGAAAGTCTAGAAGTTAGGCTCCAATCCTGCTGCTTGGGGCCAAATGACTTTGGATAAGTACATCTCTCCAAGCTTGCAAAGGCGTGAAGTCATTCGTTAGTCGGTTCACTCAACAAGATATTTCTCGGGAAATGAGGAAACAGCAATAAATAAGACCTGTCACTGTCCCAAAGAGCGGTGACAGAGAAAAGAGTATAATGTGGTAAGATGTTCAACAGACACTGTTGACGCCCAGGTGAAGGGCAACAAGCATCAGGTTCTTGCTCAGTTCCCAAGTGTTGCATTATTTACTGCATCCCAACCATGATGAGCTGCACAGGGCTTTTAATCTCTAGTGCAGGGGACTGAGCCTATGACTTTCTGCATGCTAGGTAAGAACTCCACCATTGAGCTGTCGCTCCAGCCAAGGCTTTTCTTTTTATTTCTCTGCATGTGCAGTCACCATCACCCAGGCGGCAAGCATGCTACAGTTGTTACTGGGAACAGACGTGCAGACTTGGATGGTGGCAGTAAATGGTGGTGTTCCAAAGAGAAAAGCCCTGGGCGGTTCAACCAAGAAACCATTGAATAGTCCCTTGAAGAAGAATTAGGAATTCTGAAGCTGCCTGAACATTTTTCTCCTTGTGGTAAAAGAACACCTTCATATTAGAAGTGAAAATGGCCTTGTGGAGGGAGATTGATGCGTGGTGGGAATAAGGTCACTCAATCGTTGAGTCAGCATTAGCAGGGGGATGGTGCAGCCGAAGCCATGATGGCTGGAGGGTGGTTCGTCAAGCTGGGTAGATACTGAAAGGGCTGTGGTCACAATCGGTCTTTCATTCCCTTCATGCTTTTCCTGGCTTCACCTTATATCATGATGACCCTTAGCAACTGGTCCACATACAGGCTCTCTCGTGAGATGAAGAGCTCCTCCCGCTGCAATGGCACCGTGAACACTGGTGGCACCACTGGTTCTTACAAATCATGACTTTGATTGAATAATACTTCCAGCATCAAAGTCCGATTTTGGTCATGGCTTATTTGAAATGTGCAGTATTCCCAGATTTTATGAAGTTGTGTGTGGGGGCACGTGTGCATGTGTGCGGGCATGTTCTCTTATGTAACCTCCCCGGTGTTTTGACCAGTATCAGTTAGATTTCATTGCTTGCCATTTTATCCGTTTTCTTGTTCAGTGCATTGATCAAGTCAGTAAGAGTTGCAAAGAGAGAATTTCAAGTTTAGCAGCAAGGTAGGAAAAGTGGTCACTGGTAGACATATCCCCGTGTGCTGTGCATGTGACATTAAAAGTGAAAACGAAGCTGCTAGATAGTTTGAGCTTAAAATTGTATTTGACCTTAAGCTATTTTACAAAGAATAAAAATAAATGGATGGCTGTTGTTTGAAAAACCTGATGTGTTGCCTTCCACAGAGGACACAAAGGCAAGGGTTATTCTAAAATTACATAAACAATTGCCAAGCAAGTTGTTTTAAAAATAAAGTCACTTGCATGTCATTGGGATTATCCCTTAATGTTCAGTGTTCAGTGGAAAGCAGTAGAAGTCATGAACGGTGATCAAGGAATATTTACTTCACAGAAAGTCAGATCACTGATGGTGCTAAAGTGAATATTCAATGAGACTACTGTTTGTCTTGGGTAGAAAGCACAGCCTTGATCAGCAAAATGAACACTGTCTTTATGAACCCATGCAAAAGTATAGATTTCACGCAGGTATTAGTGACTCTGAAGGATTTAGACAAGCTTTGAAAAGGAAAATCATGGATTAGAAGGTGTTGTTTTATAAAAGTTGGTTTTGAAAATAAATGGCAGGAAGCTTTTAATGGGGCAGGAAGACACTAAAAATATGAGAAATATGAGACTTTAGTGGGTACTTAATAAAACCTAATCCTATTCTCACTTTAAAATTAAGGAAACTTAGCAGGTCATGGTGGCGCACGCCTTTAATCCCAGCACTTGGGAAGCAGAGGTAGGAAGATTGCTGTGAGTTCAAGGCCACCCTGAGACAACATAGTGAATTCCAGGTCAGCCTGGGCTAGAGCAAGACTCTACCTCGAAAAAAAAAAAAAAGAAAGAAAGAAACTTGGGCTGGAGAGATTGCTTAGTGGTTAAGGCACTTGCCTATGAAACCTCAGGACCCAGGTTCAATTCTCCAGACCCCACGTAAGCCAGATGCACAAGGTTGTGCATGCATCTGGTCTGGAGTTCATTTGCAATGGCTAGAGGCCCTGGTGTGCCATTCTCTGTGTGTCTCTAATAAATAAGATGAGGTGCCATGGAGAAACAGCTTTGTTCGGCTTGTCTGTCTTTCTGACCTTTTACTTTATCACATGGCAGTGTTTAGATTACCTGTTTACTGTATTCTCTGTGAAAGAAAACGCAAAATAAAAATTTGATTTCCTTTTATAAAAAAATAAAATAAAATGTTTTAGAAAATAAGGAAACTTTTTTTTTTAATGGGAAAACTTGGGCCAGGGATATAGCTTTAGTAAAGATGCTTGCTTGCAAAGCCTGCTGGCCCTGGTTCAATCCCCAGTACCCATGTAAAGACAGATGCACAACATGGCCCATGTGTCTGGGGTTGTAGCAGGAAGATACCTTGGCACACACATTCTGCCTCACAAATGAGTAAATAAATAAATACATTTTAAAAATTAATTAGGTTACAAAGCATAATGGCCAGAGTCCGATTCCCCAGGAGCCACATAAAGCCAGATGCAGAGTGGCCATGCGTCTGGAGTCGTTTGCTGCAGTTGAAGGCCCTATTGTGTCTATTCTCTCTATCTCTTTTCTTTCTCCCCCCCCCTTTTTCTCCTTACAAATAAATAAATATTTTCAAAAATGCATATAGAGTCAAATAGGTAATTAGTGGCAAAGTTGGGAAAGTCTAACAAATTAGCCACCATTTTGACATTCAAATAATTTGGATTTCAAATACATGTATAGTTGATTTTAC
Source organism: Orientallactaga sibirica (assembly GCA_036365145.1). Lineage (NCBI taxonomy): Eukaryota > Metazoa > Chordata > Mammalia > Rodentia > Dipodidae > Orientallactaga > Orientallactaga sibirica. Next base: position 1,569,668 of record JAEOAD010000031.1, on the reverse strand, counting down.
ACCTCATTAATGGTGGGTAATGTATGTGGTGTGTATTGCTACTGTCTAGCATGCTTTTGTCCACACACTAAGGCCAGGAGGATGGTCTGCTGTAGAAGAAACTGTGGCTTACAGTATACCTACACAAGTTTAAAACACCTATGTATATTTATTTTCACGATACAGAATTAATTTTTCAACCTGGAAATCAAGCAGTATGCACTGATTTAGGTAGAAAAGCTTGGTAATTTGTATGTCTAGTTACATTGGCTTCTTTTAAACTATTTATTAATGTGAATAGAATATAACAATTCATTTTAATTTCCCAACTTCATTCTGTGTGTTGATATTATTTCTAAATTTTGAATGACTGTGTTTGATCTCTAAATAAATGAGTTCAGAGGAAAAAACAAATACCCACTATGCCCTACATCCCGTCTCTCAGAACATGGAGTTGGAGACAGCCTACAGAGTACAGACTTGCATCTACAGGGCTGGGGGACCATTTTTCCCATTATAACATTTTACATATGAAACGCAGTAAAGGAAGAATGGGTAGTTGAGTAAATAAATGGAAGGATATGCATTTATGCTCTTGGGAAATAATAAATCACATGGATTACAAAATAACTGGGCCGTTTTCAAAAAATAGCCAGGGGTAAAGGGATTCTATGGTTTGAGAGTCATTGTAAGATCACTGATCTCAGGTTAGGTAGAGGGCTGACCTCCTAAATCAGAGGATGAACCAAAAATGGGATGCTTTCTAAGGGAAAATTTTAATTTCCAAAGAAGGTCACAGCTTGCGACTACACAGTCTCCACATGGAAGAGAGAAGAGGTAGAAACAGCAGTACCAAAACTTCTGTATAGTGCTGGCAGCTTTATTACAGAGACATCCTCGTGGAAAGTAACATAGTCCTCGTAGGAGCTGCGGCCAGGAGGGGTCTAAGTAGGGACACTGAGTTCTTCACAATTAACTATCAACAAAGGAGCATCACGTTCACGTTCAAGGATTTGTTCTCAGAGGAACACCTTCATCACTCATTCAGTCATCTGAACACCGTCTTTGTGGTCCAAGAGTTCTGCACCTTACCTACAAACACCTTGAGACACAAGCAGGATTGTTCATTTCTTTACAGTTATAATTGATGAAAGCAGGCCCTGGAGAACACATATATGCCTGGCATGTCACTGCGTGTTGAGACCCATGGCCTGCTCCACCGCACGGGTGTCCTCTGCTGGTGGTTTGGCCACGTCCAGCATAGTGGAAGATCTGTCCCTGGGATTCCCTGTCACCAGCATCCAGTAGTTCTTGGGTTTTTCAGCTCTGTGTGAATCCAGATGTGTGTGAGCAGCAACCTCAATTTCCTTTCCAAAATAGGTCCTGGGGCAACAAAGATGGGTTTTGGTTGGCAATTGAGTCACAGCTCTCTATAAGAGCAAATCTCACCCCAAAAGCAGACTGCAGCAGAGCATCATGGGATACACCTTTAGTCCCAGCATGAGAGAGGCTGAGATGGGGGTCCATGTGAGTTCAAAATCAGCCTGGGGCTACAGAATGAGTTCTAGGTCAGCCCAGGTTAGAGTGAGACCCTGCCTCGAAACAAACAAACAAAAATCCAAACAAACATAAAAAGCAGACTGTTAGAGGAAACCTTTATAGGACCTCACCAGGGCAGGGGGTGTCCCTGGAATGTGGTGTATTGTCAGGAAAGTTTCTCCCTGTTTATAGGATTGTCAGGTAAAATCCTTCTGTGGGGAGGACTTCCGGGAGAGTTTCACATCATCATTCTACAAAGTACGATTTCAGCATCAAAGAACCTTTTGTACGTGTGTGTGTGTGGACATGGACTTAAAGTTGAACATCTCTGCTTGTGCTCACATAGATAGCTTAGCCCACCATGTGACTTTGCAATACAATACCTTAAGAAAAGATGTCGGTGGGCCACCAGGGCCCGGTTTGTGTGACGATGATAGATGATAACTTTTTCATTTGCCTTTAAAGGTTAACAAAAGAAAGTGATATTAGCATTCTGTCCAATTTCCTCTGAGCACAAAATCTAGACATGCATTATGTATTAATTTCAATTGATATATATACCCACATATATATACGTATATGTATGTGTATACGAATGTCTTGGAATCCGGACCATAATGAATTAGATAAAATATGTAAGTGATAAATATCCATATGGTGAAATCATCATTTGAACTCATATTTGAGATTTTTTGTTTATTTTTGATTTTATTTTTTCTAGGTAGGGTCCCACTGCAGCACAGGCCAGCCTGGAACTGACATATAATTCCAGGCTGGCCTCAAACTCAACACTGATCCTCCTACCTCTGCCTTCAAGTGCTGGGATTAAAGGCATGCGTCACCATACCTATCCTATATTGGAGATTATACCCCTGGCCTAGAACTCACAACCCTCTTGCCTTAGCCTCCTGAGTGCTGGGATTATAGATGTAAGTCACCACACACAGCCAGATAAACATAACTTTAAAATCTTGACTCATGTAAGAAAAACACTGTATCAGGAGAATGGCAGCCCCTGGCATGAGGGCTTGCCAAGTGCCCACAGCTGTGTTCTAGCCTTCTTGGTGAGTGAAATCTGTTTCATAGGTCTCTGCCTCAGACGGGGATACTGTGATTGTAATGGGCTTGGACAGAACCACGACCACGCTAGTCATGACTGACCAGACAAAATACGAGCACTGTCCAAGCCAAATAGAGCTATCCTGTTGCCGGGCATCCCCACCACTCTTCACTGGCAGTGTTAGCCTGGCTCCTGTCTATCTTCCCCCTCCTGAGAGAGGAGCTTGCTGATCCACTCAGTCATGAAATCACGCTCTAGAGTGAGGGTGATGGTCGGTGGGTAAAGTGCTTGCTTACCATGCAAGCATGAGGATCAGAGTTCAGATACCCATGACCCATGTAAAGCAGGATGCAGCCATGCACATCTATAATCCCAGTGCTCCTACAGTGAGATGGGAGGCAAGGACAGGAGAATCCTGGGTAGCTCCTGGCCCAGCTAGCCCAGTGAACACAGCGGTGAAACACAAAGCTACTCCGTCTCAAGCCAAGTGGAAGGTGAGGGACTGACACCCAAGGTTGTCCTCTGACCTCCACACGCGCACCATGGCATGTGCGTGCTCACACTTACACATACGTACACACACTAAAACATACAATCACCCTTTGCTTCCAGTTGGCATTCAGGCCCCAGCAATGCCTCATGTCTTGGGACCAAATTCTCTCTGAATCCTTCCCTGCACCCCACTTCCTTGTATGCATTTTCCTTCAGCTGTATAGCTGAGGCACCCAGCTTACTCAGCTGCAAGTAGTGTCTGACGTAGCTCCCATGGGTCTGGGTGGTCTCCATTTGGCATATGTGTGAACTTGGCTGAGTGAGGGTGAGAGACCTGCCTGGGTCCTGAGGCGAGTCAGCAATGGAGTAAAAGAACTCCTGAGCCTGGACCACTATTCCTTCCACAGACAACCCCAGCCACCATACCACAATGTATACTTTCCACAAAGAATGCCTTCCACAGTAGACATCCGGAAATGCTTCTGCCACTGGATGCTGCTCATGTACATTAACCTTTGACTTTTCACAAAACTGCCTAAGAAGGTAGCATTAATAACTTTAGTGTACTCATTGAAACTCACCTTGTTTAAATGGAGGAAATGAATGCCATGCTTATGCCCAGCACAGTCCCAGGAGAGCCAAGCTGGACAGAGCTGATCGCAGAAAAGAAATCTGCCAAGCCCACTTTGTCAGGAACCGTGTGCTTTTTCCCCATCCTGGGACACTGAGAAAGGACCTCAAGAAGCCTAGGGTCCCATGCTAGACCTCCAAAGAGACAGGCCCCACTGGGTGGGGCAGATTCACGTGGCCTGTGACTATGTCCCTCTCGTAGAAAGCAGCTATATTAAAGGAAACTTGTACCAGGTTGTAAAGCCTCCCAATAGGCCAGGAGTTACCCACAGGAAACAGAGGGAAGCTCCCACTCACGCACGAGTCACCCACTGGGAGGAACCAGGGAACAGAGATAAGTCCCTACCCTCTCTGCAAGTTACTGATAGACTTGAGCTAATTGCAACAAGAGTTAAAAGAAATTTAAACTGTGCAACAGCTTGGTTATACCATATACGCTTCTGTAACTGGCTGGCTTGTACCTGCTATCGTTGAAAGGTATAAAAAGGCCCTGAATGCCTAAGCCCAGGGCTGGCACCATTGCAGAGGTATCTGGGTGTCAGCCCACTAGTGTTGTGGTAGAAGAGAAGCTAAAAGTTGAACTGATTTACTGAGTTACTGTAAGTTAAATGCCAAGGAGCAAAACTTATCCTTGTCAGCAGACGGAAAAATCCCAGAGGGAACTGTCCAGAAAGGGCCCAGAGGGACAACAGAAGGAAAGACAGTTTAGGCTAAAACAAAGCAAAATGGAGTTCATTGTTATGGTAGCTTGACTACAGAAATGATTAATACACAAATTGCCAAGCCTTGTTTGTTCACTTACCCCTCCCCTTGGCTATGACAACTATACAATCTCAGTAATGGGCTGCAGCTTCTTTGGAGGGCTACCTCAAGCTCTTTGGCCTCTGGGTAAATAAACTCCTCTACTTTCACTCATACTGGTGTTGGAGGGATCTTTCTGGAGAATTTCTGCAACTGCATAAATAAATCTTCCTCTCCTCTGTCCAAAAGGCTCTGAGTCTCACTCTGTCCAAGAATTCCCACAACTTCCTCTTCCAGGACAGTGGGGAGTACCATGGCCAATCCTGGTAAGCTCCTAATGCCATGCTCTTCAAGTGACTTCCAATAAGCAACGCCGCTGGGGTGAGAGGCAGCGAGCCTTCTCCGTGCCCATAGGAACCTGAGAGACTAGACCTCAGGCTCCAGCCCAGCCCAGGCAGAGGTCTAAGACAACAGGCTGTGCTCACCACCCTGCCATCCTCTCCCCTAAGACTTCCCAAGCTCTTTAGAAATGATAACTTAATCCAGGGTGGCTCATGCCCATAACCCCAGCACCCAGAAGGCTAATGAGCAAGAAGGAGAGTTCCAGGCTAGCCTGGGCTAGGGAGTGAGACAGAGGAAGGGACTGAAGGAGAAGGAAGAAAGGAAAGAAGGAAGGAGGAAGGGAACTTGGGAAGTAAAGGAGAAAGGGAGAGAGGGAAGGAGAAAAGAGGGAGAGAGAGGGAGGGAGGAAAAGAGAGAGAAGAAGGAAGGAAGGAAGGAAGGAAGGAAGGAAGGAAGGAAGGAAGGAAGGAGGGAGGGAGGGAGGGAGGGAGGGAGGGAGGAGGGGGAGGGGAGGGAGGGGAGGGGAAGAGGGAAGGGGGAAGGAAGGAGGGAGGGAGGAGGAAGGAAGGAATGAAGGAAGGAAGGAAGGAGGGAGGGAAGGAAGGAAGGAAGGAAGGAAGGAAGGAAGGAGGGAGGGAGGGAGGGAAGGAGGGAGGGAGGGAAGGAGGGAAGAAAAGAGGGTATTGTGTAGCAGATTCCTCCAAAGTGAAGAGAGAAAAGAGGGCTCTGGATGTTCAGAAAGTCAAGTCTGGGAGACCTGCAACTTACAAGGTCAAATCACTCACAGAGGTTATATTAGCTAGAAACTGAAATATCCCTTCCTGGGGCAGGTGGGGCAGAAGTAAGTTCCAGAGACTCAGGAGGTCAACAAGTCGGGGAAAGGGTTGCAAGACCCCACCCTAAGGCTCTATGAAGGGGAAACAACTGCTAGGAGGAGACTCTCCCCGGGAGCTACCTGCAGGAGTGCTGCCGCAGCCTCTCCAAGCTTGGATGAGTTCTCCCACGAGTCTTCTCCTGGTGCGGCTATGTTTGAGTTATCTATTGCTCCTGTAGGTAAGCCCTCACTCTGCTCTGTAACCCCAGTAACCTCATTGGGTCACCAAAACTGCTTTTGGTGTCATCACCCTTCGCTCCATCATCTGTGCCCTATGTGGGATGAAAATGTGACTTCATGTCTCCCCAGGGGAAAAACTCCCTGTGACAGAAGTAAAGAAGGAAGGGAGGGAAGGAGGGAAGACATAACAGAGGCCTGCCTGGACAAAGACTAGGTAGAGACGCAGTCTGGAAACCTTTGAGCTCACACACGTGGCCCTGAGCCTGTTTGGGGGGTACACGGGGCTGCAAGGTCTTGTGCTCAGCTTCCAGGTGATTGTAACCTGCAGTGAGGCTGAGAGATAGGACTGCAGGTGGATGCTGCAGAGCAAACTATGGCTGTCCACTTTTGGGTTGTTTAGAAATGAGAGAAAAAGAGAAGGTCTCCAAACTGTTGGAGCTACAGTAAGTCTCTGCTTCACAGAGAAGGAACCACATCCCGTAGTTTCATGGTCCATGGTGGAACCCAGTGTTCCAAATGAAGCTGCACTCACCCGGACTGGGAAGCCTTCATATTCCAGGCGCAGCTGAGGGTCCAGGAAGGCGACCTGCCAGCAGTTCCGATGAGAGACCTCGTCCATCAGGTTTACTTCCTGGAGCCAAGACCTCTTGGATGACTTCAGAAGGGTCCTGTGGTCACTTGTTAAATAGAGCTGGAAATGGCAGCAAGCACATGAATGGAGTCAATGCCACTGACACCCTGGGGAAATGGTGGTTATGGAATTGGACAGCAAACAGGGCAGTTTTCAAATGTCTTGTTCTTACTCATTATGTAAGAAAGTTTAACTTCCTTCTGCCTTAGAAATGCCAAGCTGGAATATATAGCCTTTTCCCCTCTCTCCATCCCTCCTCTTCTTGTCTCCTTCCCACACCTCATCTCCTGCCCCCACTTATTGGACCTAGGTCTGAACCATATTTATTATTTTATAATGTTGATGAAACTGGAAGCCTGAAGTACAGCACTCTTCAACCAAGCCCTGTCACAATTGGTAGTCACTTGTGAATCTCCAAGGCAACCCTTCTGCCCCTAGAATCAATGCCTCATGCTGGCAATGTCAGCCGCATGGCTCCCTGCAACCTTGCCAGAAGCTGCCCCCATCTGACTGCAAATCCAGAAGGCTCTCCACTTACTAACCCTTTTACTCATTCACCTTCACTTTGAACATAGATGGTGTTTCTCTCTTTTGACAGGTTTTTAATGTGTGCCTTTTATTTGTTTGGGTGTGCTGGGAAAGATAAAATGAGTTCTGGACTGGGCATGGTGGCACATGCCTTTAATCCCAGCACTTTGGAGGCAGAGGTAGGAGGATCGCTGTGAGTTCAAGATCACCCTGAGACTAAAGAGTGAATTCCAGTCATCCTGGGCTAGAGCGAGACCCTACTTTGAAAAAAACAAAACAAACAAAAAGATGAATTCTGGACTTTCAGTAAGTTGTCCACCTAGCAGGAGAGGTGACCAGGCTTATAGATAAGAGAAGCACCTTGATACCCTTTGGGTGTTGACAGTCCCCTGTGTGTCAAAGACATGTTCCCCAAGATGGTGTAGTAGGGTGACAGAACCTTCAGGAGGCAGAGCCAAGTTGAAAGTCCTTATATCCTTGAGCACTATGTGCCAAAGAATCATGAGAATTTGACCTCTTCCAACTTCCCTCTGCTTTTTGGCTCATAAAATAAGTGGTTTTGCATGACTTTAAACCCCCCACTCTGAAGTGCTGCCTCTCCACAGGACCAACTGATACTAGACCATAATCTCCAAAATTATGAGCCAAAATAAGCCTTTCTCTTTATACATTTATGACCTTAGGTATTTTGTTATAGTAACATATATAGCTGACCAATACATACCCAAAAGCCCCTGCAAGTGAGAGCTGTCAAGCAAAGGTGCAATGAGATGCAGCCAGGTGGAGGAGGATGTGGTATGCTGAAGTGACTGGGGAGAGGTTTAGAGGAAGAGGCAGTGCTAGGAGCCACAGCAGGAAACTTAGGGAAAGTGGGGACACCATGTAAAGGGTCCTAACTGTCACAATGAGCAGTGACTCCATTCAGACGATGATGAAGACCCTCTGCTGAGTTCCTAAAGCTCCATCTGATGGTTCCTGTCCAGCATGGTCTGAAATCAGGGCAGACTAGTGGGGCAAGAACCAGAGACCTGGATCATGCCAGCATTGGGAGTGAGAAGACTGGCCAAGGTGCCTTATGGAGGGTGGGAAGAAGGGCTCTGAGCAGGACACGGGTGAGACGTGGAGACAGGCTCAAGGGACACCAAGGCCTGGACGTTGGTGATGGGGGAAATGCTAACATGCAGAGAAACATGCACAGCACGAGCTGAAATAGCAAAGCAGGTCTCTCTCAAACCACTCACTCGTGTATGTGTAGGGCAAGACAGAACTAATCTAGAAGACCACTATCAGCAGGGGTTTTTTCTTTAAATAAATGTCCCACAGGTGCTTGTTGCTTCAAAGACAAGACACAAAAATGAGGAGGGATTAAGAAGACAAAAAAAAATCACCTTTTGAAGATAAGACGGCTGTCTATAGAAAACATAAAAGTATTAGCAGAAAAACTGTTAGAATGACTGAGTTCATCAAAGGTGGATATAAAAATAATGGTTTTCTGGTATCATTACAAGACAAATGGCTCTGAATTCTATCATGCCATCCTTATTTTATCTAAACAAAGGCTCCGTGCAATGAGTCCCTACCTCCTCAAGGTTCCATCACCTCCCAAAACAGCACCACCATTTGGAAACCAGTGTTGAAACACTGTCACAATGAGACAGGGTTTCTCTCTGGCTTGTAGCTAATTAGGCTAGACTAGCTGGCCAGCAAGCCCTGGGGACCCTTCTATCTCCACCTACCTAGGGATTACAGGTGCCAGCCACTATGCCCAGTACTCTTACATCTAGTTGAGGATCAAATCCAGGTCTTCATGCTTGTGAGGCAAGCAGTGTGCTCCCTGAGCTATGGCCTCTTTTAGCTTCTAAAGGTGTATTTGTTTTCTTTTTTTGTAATCCACAAAGTTAGGAGAAAAGAATTGGGTGCCAACTGCCTATGCAAAGCTACTGGCTAAAACCACAGTGACATGGAGATGGAGTCTGGAGAGAGCCACAGCCAGTAGGAGCCATTGACATAGGCACAGCCACATCTACCTCCAGGTGAACTGCAGAGACCAGAGTGGGGTACAGCTCCTCCTTTCTCCTTTCGGGTTGTCTGTGCAAGCCTGAGCTTGTACAAAAGATGGAACAACTGGGCATGGTGTCGCACACCTTTAATCCCAGCATTTCGGAGGCAGAGGGAAGAGGATTGCTCTTGAGTTTGAAGCCATCCTGAGACTACATGGTGAATTCCAGGTCAGCTTGGGCCAGAGCAAGAGCCTACCTTGGAAAAAAAAAAAACTGACAGTACATACAAAAAAAGAAAGTCTACAACTGCCTTAATTTTTTATTTTTTATTTGTCTGACCTTTTCCCCCATTCTCATGCTTTTTCTATATTTGATAAAAGAACGCTGTTGTCGCAGCTTTTCTGAGTGTGTATAAAATAAGGCAATGCTGGTTAGGTGCTACTAGTATCTCCATCAGAGTCTGCAGACCACCTGGTCCTAGCTTTCACTCTATTCTTTTTGTCTTTCTTTCTAATTCTCAAGTCACCCCAATAAGTCAAAACTGCGTTAGTCACAACAGCTGGTGCCCAAACAGGGATCCTGGGACCCCTTACCCAGAAGCCTGAAGGGAAACTTCAAGTTTCAGTCTTGAGGGCACTCCCTGGAGTTGCACACACATTACATCGTAAGGTAATTTGGGGGGAGCACCTTTTATAGTTGGGTGTAAAATATGTGGCAGGCCCTGTCATAGGATAAGGAACTGTATATTCAAACTTTCAAAGAAATTCTTAAAAAGCATAGGAGCCAATGTTCTTGTTAAACAGCTACAACGTTTCTTGGATTACACACAAGAGATATGACCTTGGCTGGCTGATGAAAAAAACTTGGAATAAAAATAAAAGCGGACTGGAGAGATGGCTTAGGGGTTAAGGCGCCTGCCTCCTAACCCTTGGTTCCAATTAGCAATCAGGTCCCAAGAGATGCAAAGTGACCTTGGCCACAAGGGGGCGCGCACATCTGGCTGATGAAAAAACCTGATAAAATAAAAAGGTTTTAAAAAATAAATAAATAAATAAATAAAAATAAAAGCGGACTGGAGAGATGGATTAGCAGTTAAGGTGCTTGCCTGCAGAGCCTAAGGACTCATGTTTGACTCTCCAGGTCCCGCGCAAGCCAGATGCACAGTGACACAAGTGTGCAGAGTCACACATGCACACAATGGGCACACGTCTCTGGAATTCAATTGCAGTGGCTGGAGTCCTTGGTGGGCACCAGTTCTCTCTCTCTTGTTCTTTCTCCCTCTCCCTCACATTAACAAAGGCAGTCTGGGAGCTGGAGAGATGGCTTAGTGGTTAAGCACTTGCTTATGAAGCCTAAGGACCCTGGTTCAAGGCTTGATTCCCCAGTTCCCACATAAGCCAGATGCACAAGGTGGCACATGCGTCTGGAGTTCATTTGCAGGGGCTGGAGGCCCTGGTGTGCCCATTCTCTCTCTCCCTACCTCTTTCTCTGTCTGTCGCTCTCAAATAAATAAATAAAAATAAACAACAAAAAAAGGCAGTCTGTTGGGACTTGCCTCAAAAAAAAAAAAAAAAAAGAAAGAAAATTTGAAAGCTTGTTAAAAAATTCTAATCATTAAAATTTGTGGCCACTTTAATTTTTCAGGAGTCCCCATCTGCAAAGTCTCTGTCTCTTCAGGGGTAGCCATTATCCCATCTTCGAAAGCAGAAATGACTGGTTCAGAGTAGACACGCAAGGAAAGACTCACCATTCGGTTCTCAAGTCCTCCTGTTATCGCAAGGCGAAAGTCCTGTCCGTATCTGAGGACTTGACCGCTGGCGTCTTTGTCTACACTGTTAGTGGAGGGCAAATACAACATAAATACTCTGCATTGGAATCATCCTGGATGGAGCTCGATATTTTATGCACAAATTTGTTGGTAGTCATTTTCCTTAATATACATTCACGTACTATACTGAATTTAACTAAATAAAAGTACTTTCCTGTTTTGTTTTGGTTTGGTTTGGTTTGTTTTGTTTTTTCCCTCCAAGGTAAAGTCCCAATAAATCCAAATAATGTCAAGGGAAGCTGATGAGGGGCTGGAGAGATGGCTCAGTGGAAAACAGAAGCATAAGAAGAATCTGAGTTAGTCCCCCAGCATCCACACAAAATGCTGGGGATGACCATGCATGCCTGCAACTCCAGCATGGAAAGGGGCAGAGATGGGGATCCTTGGGGTTCCTGGTCAGCCAGTCTGATTTAGAAACTGCTAGCTCCTGGTTCAGTGAGACTCTATCTTGGGGAAATTAGACAGAAGAGTGATAGAGACGGACACTGAACAGCCTCCCCTGACCTCCCCACGTGTGCACATGAGGGAGGCATGCACATCTGCAGACTCACATGCTTGTGCTGCACATGAGGAAGAGCAAGAAGCTAATGAAAACCACATGGGTAGAACCTATTAATTTGTGCAACATTTATTGAAAATTCATTGAATACCATCTAAAGGCAGTTCACTTATTCATTTACCAAGCTCTTTATTTAGAAAGTGCAAGTTTTAATTTTTTTTTTGAAACAGGTTTCACATGGAAGTCCAGTTTGCATTAATCCTCCTGTCTCAGCCTCCTGAGTACTGAGATTGTGGACATAAACCATCACATGCAACTGGAAAAGTTCCTCTGTTTCAGCCTTCACATCCAACTGGTATGCAACTCCCTGCCCTGTACCACAGACCAGAGCCAGCGGCTCTGTGAGCCTTTGGCCAGAACATGACATGCTAACACACACTGAGAACTTCTGGCCAAGTGCCTTAGTGTCTTTTTAGAGAAAGCCAAGATGGCACCTTTGACATTTAATAAAATCTTCCCTGTTGTCTTCCAGGGAATGGAGGTTGTCGTCAATATGAATCATCTGTGCTCAAGAGAAATCTGAACTAAGGACTTAAAGGATGGGCTCTATTGTCATCTAAGCCTCGAACCAGCCAGCAAAGGGCAAGTCTTCACTGTGATCATGCCTCTGCTTAATCGCTGGGCATTCGTTGCTCATTTTCAAAACCTCAAGTGCCACCTTTTATTACACGGCATAGTCTTGTAAAAGTCACGTAGAACATGAAGAACCACAAAAACACTCCAATGAGTTCAGCATCCTGAGCTGTCACTCAGTAAACCCTGTGCTTCCAGGCAGAATGTGAGCTCAGTATGGGAGCCAGCTCCCTGCAAGTCCCTCCATCTGACCATCATGAAGCCACCATTCTGACTGAATGCAAATGGCCAACTATCCTACTGTCTAATGCAAAGAGATTGTAAAGGTCCCTTGACAATAATTCTCAAGTAAGCAAGAGGAGACCTCAGAAAATGTTCACGTGATCTTTGCCTGCAGTGCATTTGTTGTGTATGTTTGTGTATGCATGCATGTATGCAAGTGTGCAACCCAGAGGTCAATTTCCAGTGTCATTCCTTGGGCCTCTTTTCTTTAAAAAAAAAAATTATCAGGGCCAGAGAGATGGCCCTGCAGTTAAAATGCTGGCCTGCAAAACCTAACAACCTGAGTTTAATTCCCCATTTCCCGCATTGAACCAGAATCACACAGTGTTGCACATGCATCTGGAGTTCAGTTGCAGCAGCTGGAGGCCCTGTTGGCCCCATTCTCTGCGTCTCTCTGCCAGGTGTGGTGGCGCACACCTTTAATCCCAGCACTCAGGAGGCAGAGATAGGAGGACCGCCATGAGTTCAAGGCCACCCTGAGAACACAGAGTGAATTCCAGGTCAGCCTGAGCTAGAGCAAGACCCTACCTCAAAAAACCAAAAAGAAAAAAAAAAATCTCTTTTTTGCTGGGTGTGGCGGTGCACTCCTTTAATCCCGGCACTTGGGAGGCAGAGGTAGGAGGATCACTGTGAGTTTGGGGCCAGCCTGAGACTACACAGTGAATTCCAGGTCAGCCTGGGATAGAATGAGACTCTACCTCAAAAAAAAAAAAAAAAAAAAAAAGAAAAAGAAAAAGAAAAAAAAAAAAAGAAGAAGAAGAAGAGAGAAACAGGCAGAGAGTGAGTACGGGTGCACCAGGGCCTCCTGCCACCTGCAAAGGAACTCCAGATGCATGCTCCACTTTACAGGCAAGTGCCTTTAACCAATGAACCATCTCTCCAACTCCTTTTTATTTTAATGAGACACGGTCTCTTGTTTGGCATGGAACTCACCAATCAGACTAGACTGGCTGGCTAGTGATCCCCAGGGACTCACCTGTCTCTGCTATCCCAGCACCCCTGGGTTATAAGTAAGTGCCACTTCACCCAGCCTCTTTTTTTCTGAGTGCTAGGGATCCAAACTCAGGTGCTCATGTTTACGAAGTCAACACTTTCTTGACCGAGCCAGCTCCCCAGCTCCATGGCACGTGTTCTTTAAACTACAGTAATAAACAGGTACTGTGATATTTTAACAACCAAATAATTCTACCTCAAAATGGTAAAGGTGTTTCTGCCCATAGGGACCTTGGTCTGGGCTGCACTCAGGCCACAGGGCACCTCTAATTCATCAGTCATCTGGGCATTGATTTCATCTGGAGTCATGCACAGGCTCACGTCTCCATCCAGGTACACACCAGCTTCTTCCACTGGGTGATAATCAGGGTTCACTAATATCACTTGGTCGCCAAAGTGAACATACCCGTCTTCAGATACTGACAGCTGCATCTGCAATTTTAATAAAGAATTTTCCATGTGAACCACTCAGTTCCTTAGCTGCTGGAGTACACATTTCCTTCTCAGAGAAGCACCCCTTTCTATAGGGACTCCCCCAGGTCCTTAGGGGTTTTTCTCTCCCTTCCTTCCTCTTTGCCAAGCATAGCTCCAGCAGCCCCTAGCAACATCAAGTGAAGCTGGCGGAAACCTCATGCCCTGACTCCGTTATTAATTTGTTCAACATTTCTTGAAAATTTCTTGAGCACCAACTGAAAGGCACTTTACATATGCACATATTAATCCATTCATTTCTTTATTTGGAAAATGCAAGTAGACATAATTAAAAGCAGACATCCTTTATGTTTCTAAGTCTTAAAGAATTTTCAACACCATGGTTTTGGTTTTCAGATTAGAAAAATAAAAACAAAAGCGTTTCCAAGAACTTCACTATTTTCCAAATGGTAACGCATTTATGGAAATTTTTTTTTTTTGGCTTAACTCACACTTGATTCAATAAAATTTCATAAACAATGCTGGAACTTGAAATTACCGGTCTCAAAAGATTCTTTTTCAGGGCTCTGTTTCTCTGAATGAGCAGTCTCCCCTTGTCTCTCTTCTCTAAGAAGTCTTTCATGCGCTCCTAGTTAAAGAGGGAAAAAAATGAATTTAAGAGTCAACAGACCTATTGAGCAGCAGATTCTGCGGTTGCACAATCAGAAGTTAGCATTTGGAGGCCATCAGTGTTCCCTCGTGAGGTCCCACTGACTTTGAGATGAGCAGAAAGCCTAGGACCCCCCTTGCCAAACACACATGTTCCAGAACCTTCAGAGCCCCTGGGAATGCCACAAAGCAGTGAGAACAAGATAAAGGAAGGGCGGTGGTTCCATCCAGAGCCTCCCTCCCCTCCAGCCCTGGCCCGCAGCCTCTGAGGCTGTCAGACCTAGTGGGGCACTCAGCTAAGCGAGGGGCAGGCAAGACCCCGGGGTGGGGTAGGAAAGACGGGGGCGGGAACACCAGGTTTAGCGATGTTAGGAAAGAGAGCAGGGCACCCAGAGAAGACACGTGAGCTGTCTGGGGTTTCCAGAGGGGTCGCATGGGGACAGGCAGGCGGAGAGGCTGCGTGGGAGCAGGGAGCCCGCAGCGGGTTCTGGCTTCCCGGCCATGCCCTGTGCACCTCTTCCAGGTAGACATCCTCGTTCCAGTTGCCCATGCGGACGCCAGGACCATACAAATTCCGTGCCATGGTTCCCTCGGCTCTCCAGACAACCTTCCCCAGCACACCCTTGTGTTAGCGTGCCCCGTTGCCATGACAACCTGGCCACAGGCAGTTGGTCAAGGTCCCTCTGGTGGCCAATAAGTGACAGTACACGAGCTGTGCTGGGCCTGCCATGGTCTATCACCCAATCTGGCCCCATCCCTCCCCTGCCACTGCCCCCAAGTTCTCCAGAATAGATATGAATGCAGCCCCCACACACACACAATTCTAAACTTAATAACACACAAGGAGATTTTTTGTGTGTGTGCAAAACGTGAACTTTGTAGGTGACAATCTTGTGTCTCAACTTCAGCAGGTTGGACAGCCTGATTACATGATGGTTATTTCAAAACAGTTCGGGGAAACCCCAAGCTAAGACCCTCCTGGTTTGAAGAAAACTTGTAACTTTTTTTTGTTGTTGTTGGTTTTACGAGGTAGGGTTTCACTCTAGCTCAGGCTGACCTGGAATTCACTCTGTAGTCTCAGGGTGGCCTCGAACTCATAGCAATCCTCCTATTTCTGCCTCCGAGTGCTGAGTGCTGGAATTAAAGACAATCGCCACCACGCCCGGCTTGAAATCTTTTTTTCCTTTTTCTTTTTCTTTTTTTCTTTTTTTTCATTTGATTGCTTAGTTGGCATAGTTTGGTTTTGGATTTTTAAATTTTCTTTTTCTTTCTTTTTTTATTTATTAACAAGCAGAGAGAGAGAGAGAGAAGAGAGACAGGGAGGATGGGTGCACCAGGGCCTCCCACCACAGCAAATGAAACTCCAGATGCATGAGTGGCTTTGTACAGCTGGCTTTACGTGGATTCTGGAGAACTGAACCTGGGATCACTGGGCTTTGCAGGCAAGAGCCTTAACTGCGGAGCCATCTCTCCAGCCCTGGTTCTGGACTTTTGAGAATGCCTCCATCTGTATCCCAGACTGACCTCAAACTCACTATGTTGCTCAGACAGGCCTGGAACTGGCCATTTTCCTGCCTCTGCCTCTAAGTATTGGAATCACAGGTGTGAACACCTCACAGGGCCTAAAACTTACTTTTCTTTTTCTTAGAATCTAAATGAGAATCATTATAAGAAGTGGAGTCACCTTGTTGAGGCACAGCAGAGAAGCTGTCAAATGGGAGTGTGGCTCACCTGTAGCCCATTTTCTTAATCACTGTCAACAGCATTTCGCCTGATAAAACAGCACAGGCTCTCTGTAGGTGATGGAAAACCAAGCAGCATGGAAGAAAAGGGAGAGGGAATCACTAGACATCTCACACCCTCCAAAGGAAGAAACAGGCCATGTGAATGTACGCATTTATACATTTTGAGAGAGTCTATATTTTCATGTACTTTATAGCATCATACCCCTCCATCTCCAAGTGCAAGGAGAAACTTGTGATTTGCAAAGGACTCTGGGTAAAACTGTTGTCAATTTGTAAGAATGCTGTAGTCAACATTTCTTAATGTTAGTGTTTCCTGGAGAGGGGGAGGAAGAGGAAGAAGCAGATAGGTAGAAGCTTCTGGGACCACCTGCTGATTAAATGCACTCAGTAAGTGCCCAGTGCCCCGGTGTCTCCTAATATGGACTAGAAATGGAAGGGAGGTGGCTTCCCTACTGTCACTAAACTCAGCCTAACAGACAATACAGATCCTGAGAACAAATTACTTCGTGAAGACTGTTACTTGCAACTGAAGAGATGCTGATGAAGGGACTGGATGGGTCTCTTTAAAGACAGGTCAACACGGGCCGTGGTGGCGCACGCCTTTAATCCCAGCACTCAGGAGGCAGAGGTAGGAGGATCGTCATGAGTTCGAGGCCACCCTGAGAATACATAGTTAATTCCAGGTCAGCCTGGGCTAGAGTGAGATCCTACCTGGAAAAACCAAATATAATTATAAATATATATGTCATTACTATTATATTGGGGGATTATAATCATGAGAGAAGTGCAAGGGCTCTGGGGAGAAGGGTCCTTGGAGGTTGACTTCGAAGGACTTGAACTGGCATAGCTGCAAGCATGGGACAAAAACAGAAACATCCACCGAGCATGGTGGTGCACATCTTTAAGCCCAGCACCCCAGGGGAGGCAAAGGTAGGAGGATCACTGTCAGTTCAAGGCCAGCCTGAAACTACAAAGTGAATTCCTGGACTAGAGTGAGACACTACCTCAAAAAACCGCACTTGCGCATGCGCGTGTATGCACACACACACACACACACACACACACACATCCTACTTCCTTTGGCTCCTCTCGCTCTGTGTCTCCATCCCCACATTCTAAGCTTCTTCAAGACAATGCATAGGACTAGGTCAGATGTTATATTAGATCAGATCCATGTGCTCATGGCATGTGACAAACTAAGAAACGAAGACTCAGAGAAACTAACAGCTTATCTAAGCTCCGACTGCTAGACCTCATCACATGCCATGCCACATGATGATGTTTTGGTCAACAACAAAACGACTGTTCCCACCAGATGGTGATGAGCTGAAAAGGTGCCGCTGGCTAGCGATGGTACTGGCGTTGTAACACTGGCACTCAGACGACTGTCCGCATGTTTGTGGTGATGCTGGTGTAAAACTCTTACTGCACTGTCAACTGAATAAAAACGTAGCCCAAGCCCTTGTGTTTAGTACACAGTACTTGACGTCATACTAAATCACTCTGCTACTAGCTTAACGCTTACCATGGGAGACTTTGATCACTGTCATGGAATATATCCGTCCATCACATTAAAACATGTACGGCGGAATAGTATGCCATGTAACGCCTGAAGCAGCACATACGGCAACACCTCTCAATTGCATCATTTTCTCTTGTGCTGTT
Source organism: Orientallactaga sibirica (assembly GCA_036365145.1). Classification (NCBI taxonomy): domain Eukaryota; kingdom Metazoa; phylum Chordata; class Mammalia; order Rodentia; family Dipodidae; genus Orientallactaga; species Orientallactaga sibirica. The sequence goes on along the minus strand of JAEOAD010000031.1, from coordinate 1,551,947 downwards.
TATTTTCATTTATTTGAGAGAGAGTGAAACACACAGAATATGAAAGTGCCAAGGTCTCCTGCTGCTGCAGACAAACTTCAGATGCATGTGCCACCTTGTGCATCTGGTTTTGTGTGAGTCCTGGGGAATAGAACCCAGCCAGCAGGTATTGCCAAGAAGTGCCTTTAGCTGCTGAGACATCTCGGCAGCCCTCGTGTGCTGTTTTGTTCATCATCACCCTAAGCATACGAAATCCACTGCTAGCATTGTCACTAAGAACAATTGTGGTACTATGGACCTGCAAACACAAAGAAAGGTGATTTTTACAGCAAGGGAAATCAGTGGTGGTGACTCCTCAGCAGTCAGTCATGTCATGAACAAAGGGATGGGAAACAGAGATCTGCTTTGCTGGAGGGAACACCACCAACAAAAATGTGAGGAAGGCCCAAGCTTGTAAGAGCCTGGATCTAAAACCCGGCATCTAATGTGTGCACAGTGATCAGATCACCAGACGACACCTTCCTCAGAAAGAATCTTCATCAAAGCTAGGAGTGGTGGTACACAGTAGTAATCCCAGCACTCAGCAGGTGGAAGCAAGAGGGTCAGGAGTTCAAGACCATCCTCAGGCACCCAGTGAGTTTGAAGCCAGCCTGGACTAAGTGAGACCCTATCTCAAAAACAGACGAACAATGAAGGGAAAACATCTCTGTTGTTAAGTGACACATGTATCGAGGAAACATCTCAATGCAGATTTTCTCACTCCAAAGTCAATTACTTTTCTCCTTAAGTGTTTCCATACACCACATAAAACTAGGTGCTACCTGGCTAGCCCTCACAGGGCTGAAAAATCCTATGGGAGCTGCTGAAGGACAACAGCCACCAACAGCATGAATAAACAGAGGACCCTGTGGACTCTGACACTTGTGCAATAGTGGCATGCAACCTCTGCGGGTAACTGACTGTTCTGTGATTGGACATGAGGTCCATTTAGTGGGCGAGAACTCATACCTGGTACTGGAAACCAAGTCAATGGGCTGGAAATTGACTTCAGAAAGCAGCCCCCAGTGTACTCTGGAGAAGAAGAGTGGGCTAGCACACTAAAAAACTCCAATTGGGCTGGAGAGATGGCTTAGCAGTTAAGGCGCTTGCCTGTAAAGCCAATGGACCTAGGTTCAATTCCCCAGGACCCACATAAGCCAGTTACACAAGGTAGCACATGTATCTGAAGTTTGCTTGCAGTGGCTGGAGGCCCTGGCATGCTCATTCTCTCTCTCTCTCTCTCTCTCTCTCAATCTCTCTCTCCCTCCCGCTTTCTCTTTGTCAAATAAATAAAAATAAAATATTTTTTAAAACTCTGAAATAAATTTGTATAACCCCTGTAACCCAAGCTGTTTTCACTCTTATTTGGAGAATCTGCTTTATTTTACAAATGACAGGGAAAACAGAGGAGAACCAAGATCCATTGATAAGACAAGAAGATAGCTGACTGCCCACCACCAGACATGCCACCTCTACCACATCTGCCAGGATCCAGGGGAAATCACAGAGGATGTGGTGACGTGAATACTACTCCTACTATTAGCCTGACAACCAGTTCCAGGGTGATGGTGACAGATACGGTGATCAATCAAAACCTATAAAAGCAGAAATACAGAGGCTACAGAGAGCTCAACACTAAATCAGATTGCCAACAGGCCTTCCATGGCTCAGGGAACATTGTAGAAAAGGGGGCAGAAAGATTCTAAGAGCCACAGAGTGGGTAGGAGTACCCTGAAGCATGGTTCCCGCTATTTCACAAGAACTGCCTGAGACCTTCATGACTCCACAATGAATCCCATAACCCCACTGAGGAGGGACTCCAAAATAATGGAAATTGGGGCATGATGATAAAAGAGTATAACCTGTTATAATATATATGAAATAAAAAATTAAATTAAAAAAAACGGATGCTAGACAAAACAACTCTAGTTGCCATATTATTCAAAAATGATCTAAAAGTTCAATAATTTGCTCTTTGCAGGTACTATAATTGATAAGGACATTACATTTCTCTGTATTATGGACCCAACAATAACTTGCTATGTATTGTTTTATATGATGCCTGTTTAAATCGGGCAGAAGAAATAAGGAAATGCACTTTTACAAATATATACATATCTATCTTTGCTGATGTGCTTTGCTTTTTAAATATTTTATGAGGACACAAATTGCTGCCTCTCTCATTTTCAACGTGAGGAACGTCTTTGGTAGTTTTTGTAGACATGCTAGCACAATGCTCTCTGTTTTTGCTTACCTGCTTACTTCACTTTCATTTGGGCAAGTTAGCTTTCCTGGATACAGGATGTTTCCTTGATATATATTTTTTTTCTTTCAGAACTTTGGGGCTTCTTTATAGCTGACAACCTTCAATCATTTCTCTTTCTATTTTTTCTTTCTTTCTACCTTTTCAGACTATCATTTCTATGGATTTATCTTCAGGTTTATTGATATCTTTTTTGTTTGGCATCTCAAATTCTGCCAGGGAATTTTTCATTGCAGTTATGGCACCTTTCAACTTAAAATTTTATGATATTGATAATTAACATGTCCTTGCTGATATTCTATTTTGGATAAGACCATGTTATCCCATCTTCTAATCCCTTAACCGTGATATTTAGTTGCTAAGTTGGACATTAGCAGGCTTGGAGGACATTGGCACTGGACCCCTTCCCCATAGAACAAAGGTCTGAAATAGCAGGATCCTAATTACTGGTCAGAACAATAGGACTTCAGTCATAACTTTGGCCCAAAAAGAAGACATGCCATCCTGAACTTCTCAGAAGGTCACTCATGTTGACTCTCCAAACTTGATGGCAGGAAACCCAACCCTTGTATGATTACTACACAGCTGCAGGCTTTCTGATAGAGAACAAGGACATACAGTTGCCTTCTCTTCAGCAGTCAATCCAAAGAGGGGTGTCCATCCCGTCAACAGGTCAGAGCCCCTCAGGAAAAACTGCTTGTTCTAGAGATTCTAGAAAGTGGTATAATGCCTGCCTAAAACATAGATAGGGACAATCTGCTGGGGCCCAGGAGAACTTGCAATGGAAGCAGCACCATGAACCTGCTCTTACTGCTAGCCTGACAACCACTCCAGGGTAATGGTAGCAGACATGGCGATCAAGAAAACCCTATCAAAGCAGAAATCCAGAGGCTGCAAAGAGCTCAACACTAAATCATACTGCCAACAGGCCTGCCGTGGCTCAGGGAGCATTGCAGAAGAGGGTGTGGAAAGATTGTAAGAGCCACAGAGAGGATGGGAATACCCTGAGGCATGGTCCCCACTATCCCACTGGGACTGACTGAAGCCTTCATGACTTCACAATGAATCCCATAACCCCACAGAGGAGGGTCCCAGGGAAATAGGAACAAGGGAGAGGGAATGGAAGAGTATAATCTGATAAAAATAAATTTTAAAAATGTTTATTATAGCACTCGGGAGGCAGAGGTAGGAGGATCGCCATGAGTTCGAGGCCACCCTGAGACTACATAGTGAATTCCAGGTCAGCCTGAGCTAGAGTGAGACCCTACCTCAAAAAAACAAAACAAAAAAAAGTTTAATATATATATACAATTTTATAAAATTGTTCATTTATATCCCTCAAAAACCTTTAGACTGGGGCTGGAGAGATGGATTAGTGGTTAAGCACTTGCTTGTGAAGAGTAAGGACCCTGATTCAAGTCTCGATTCCCCAGTACCCACCCACGTAAGCCAAATGCACATGGTGGCGCATGCATCTGGAGTTCATTTGCAGTGTCTGGAGGCCCTGGTGCACCCATCCCCTCTCTCTGCCTCTTTCTCTGTTTGTCTGTCACTCTCAAATAAATAAAATAAACAAAAAAAATTTAAAGTATTTAAAAAAAAACCTTTAGACCCTCAAGATTAAAGCTGATGTTTATTCTTCATTATTGACCCCCCCCCGATTTACTAATTACTATTTAGTAAAACCTCCTTAAAACCCAGTCAACACTCCTTTCACTTCACAATTATGATTTTGACATATAGCAGTGATGTACTATGAAACCAGTGTAATATTTCTATCATTATTTGATAGACATGAAAAGCTGTTGCTTGTGAAATATGGAACAGAGAAGGAAAAGTCAGAGAAATGATTGGAAAGAATCATTTTCAGAAAAAGAGAAGTGGGGCAAAGTTTAGGCACTAGGAAAGAGAAACGCGAGTTACCATCCTATAAACTTGGACCCCCAGGGATCTGCAAACAGATTACAGAAGTCCTCATTAGATGAGAAAGGAAAATCATGCCAGGGTGGTACTGAGGAAGTGGAGTAAGAGTCTTCTCTTATGCAACCACCTTGTCTCTGGACCTCAGCATCCACATCAGGGAAAACAGGCTGAGGCTGCTCCCTGCTGACTCTCTGGGAGGTAGCTCCAAAATAATCTGCAGTGTTTAATAGATGTGAAGGAGGAAGGGGTTTGGATGTCAGCTAAATCAAAGGTGCGGAATGAGTAGAATTCTTCATTGCATGCTTTCTCAGAGCCTTGAGTGTAACAGCATACCTTATAAACATACAAAACAGTGAAAAAAACATGCAGTACAACCCACATTAATTTCAACATGGAATCCATTTCTTCAAGAAATGGATCTTGTGAGATCAGCATGTTTATGATTTCTGTGTGTGTGTGTGTGTGTGTGTGTGTGTGTGTGTGTGTGTATGGTGTTTGGGGCATGCATGCCTTGAAATGTAGGTGCGGATAAGACAATAACCGTGGGGTGTTGGCCTTCTCTTTCCATCTTTTTGTTTGTTTGTTTTGTTTTGAGACAGGGCCTCCTGCCCCTTGTTTTTGACAATGCGTGTGAACTCACTTAGCGAGCTTCCAGATTCTCCTGGATCCATCTCCACTGCAAAGGTGCAGAGGAGCATTGGGAATACAGACTCATGCATTTTGTGTCTGGCTTTGTGTAGGTGCTAAGAAATTGAACTCAGGCTGATAGGCCTATAAGCAAGTCCCTTTAACCACTGAGAAGTCTCTCTAGCCCGAGATCAGTATTTTAATTAAACTAACCATATCAGCCACTATTTCATTGCTATAGCAAAAAGCTAGGAGACACAATTGTATGTATGTATGTATTTAAGAGAGAGAGAAAACATGGTTCACCAGGGCTTCAAGCCACTGCAAACAAACTCCAGACGCATGTGCCACCTTATGCATCTGGCTTCACATGGGCACTGGGGAATTGAACCTGGATTCTTTAGCTTTGTAGGCAAGCACCTTAACTGCTAGCCAGCCACCTCAATTGTTTTTAGTTGTTGTTGTTGTTTTGTTTTGTTTTGTTTTGTTTTGTTTTGTTTTGTTTTGTTTTGTTTTGTTTTGTTTTGTTTTGTTTGAGACTGGCAACTGGCTATGTAGCCCAGATTGGTTAGAAACTTACTATCCTCCAACCTTATCCCACTCAAGTCCTGGGATAACGGGAATGTGCCACCATATCTGGCTCCACGAGAGACACGATTTTCAAAAAGGAAAGATTTACTTTGGATCCCAATTTCAAGGTGTTGTTCCATACCACTTAGGGCATGATGGGGCAGAGCTCCCTACCTCATGTCAGGTGTAGGGAGACTAGACAAAACTCATCTGCTCAGGGCACTTCCCCAGTAACCTACTTCATCTAAGTAGCCCCACCTCCCACTTTCCATCACCTCCCAAAATAGCCCCACCACCTGGGGACCTGCGCTTTCAGCACAGGAGCCTGGAGGGACAGTCAGGGACAGTGACTCAGTGATTTTGAAGCTTAAAGGACATAATAATACTAAAAACAAGTAGGGTTTGGGCATGAAGATGCAAGAAGAGAAGTAAACACCACCAGGTGTGGTGACACACCTCAAGAGGCAGAGATAGGAGGATTGATGTGAGTTCGAGGCCAGCCTGAAACTACATAGTGAATTCCAGGTTAGCCTGGGCCTCATAGTGAGACTCTACCTCAAGAAAACAAACAAAAAAGTAAACACTTCTAGGCAGAGGAGCAGGGTGAGGCCAGGTACAAAAGCAAAGAGAACCCAGAAAAGCAGGCAGGGTAACGAAAAGGGAGTGAGGAAGATCGGGTAAGGGGCCTCTAGCATCACAGCACTTAATAGTCTCACGGGACATGGTGGCGCACGCCTTTAATCCCAGCACTCGGGAAGCAGAGGAAGGAGGATCGCTGTGAGTTCAAGGCCACTCTGAGACTACATAGTTAATTACAGGTCAGCCTGGACCAGAGTAAGACCCTGCCTCAAAAAAAAAAAAAAAAAAAAAAAAAAAGAATTAATAGTCTCTCCTGTAGGTAGGGTGAGCCATGGAAAGCCTCTCAAAGGAAACCAAAGGGCAGAGCCCAGCTGGAGAAGTTGACGGTGTCCACAGGCTATCAAGTAAATCTAAGGCAGACTGGCTAGGATAGAGGCCCGAAAGCCCCATTAGGAGACAGCTCAGGGAAAGTGAGTGCTGTACACCTGGAGTAGTACAGAAAGAGAGAGAGAGGGAGGGAGACTGTAATGAGAACAAAATGGCGTAAACATTGGCAGATTGGCAGGAAAAGCAGTTATGCAATGAGAGACCCCATCCAGTTGGTCATTCAAAGGAGACAGTGTGAGGCAATGCCCTGTGCTCCATTCTGGGGAAACATAAATTAACGACTCCTATCCCTGAAGAGTCTGGAGGAGAAGGCAGCTCCGCGCACGTGATGGCAGGTGGGAGGCATTTGGCCAAAGCATCAGCACAGGGAAGGCTGCTCTAGCAGGACACTGACAAGGGTTTTCCCACTAAATACCCCGTGATACAGCAAGCAGCTTGTCAGAAGTGGTCCTCTTCTAGCTGGATGACAAAATCCTCTTTCAAATATACTACTGGAGAGATGGCTTAGCAGTTAAGGCACTTGCTTGTGAAGACAAAGGACCCAGGTTCAGTTCCCCAGGACCTACATAAGCCAGATGCACAAGGAGTTCATTTGCAGCAACTGAAGGACCTGGCATGCCCATTATTATCTCTCCCTCCCACTCTCTCTCTCTCTCTCTCTCTCTCTCTCTCTCTCTCTCAAATACATAAAATGGAATAAAAAGTTTTTTAAAAATAGAAAACAATATAGATTACTTTATTTGCAAGCCGAGAGAGAAGAGAGAAAGACAGATAGAATGGGCATACCAGGGCCTCCAGCCACTGAAAACGAACTCCAGATACATGTGCCATTTTGTGCATCTGGCTTTACATGGGTACTGGGGATTTGAACCAGGATCATTAGGCTTTGAAGGCAAGTGCCTTAATGGCTGAGCCATCTCTCCAGCTCAACAAAATCATTTTTTTAATGTCCTCTCTCACCAAGACATCCATGCCTACCTTCAAGGAACACACAGTGCTGAAAAGGATCTCCCATGTCCTTATGATTCCATCTGATTTCCCGTCTGCTTGCACCAGACTCCCTGGGGAAGAACATTCCACGAATACCCTGTATTTCTCCCAAGGCTGAAGTGGTCTGGAGCCCAGCACTCACTCCCAGAATATGACCAGTGGGACCAAGTGCTCTCAGACATTCCGAGTTGACCTTGGCAATCTTGAAGGTCAGCCTTCATTCCCTCATTGCTGCAGACCATCAAATACACTATTCTCATATACTTGGAAGTCCTGACAACAGAAGATGTCCGACTTATTTCACTCCTCATTGACTCCCCAAGAAGATAACTCTGTTTTTCTCAACACCCTGGTGGCTTTGGAAATGCTGGAGTTTGACAGTGGGGCTGGAAGGAGACAACTGTCTCCCCTAGGAGGACAGAAAGAAATTGTTTCTCACCTGGGAGGCAGATTCTGTATAAGCACCCATCACCCAGAGATGGGGACCAGGAGCCATCACCCAGAGATTGTGACAGAAGCCTGCTGGGGGCCCCAGATATCCCAGGGAGGACTTTGGACTTTCAGTGTGAAGGTAGAACAAGCTCTCTCTTCTAAGCTCCAAACCAGGGAGATCCTTAAGATGCAGAGAATGGCATGTGTGATAGTTTCAATGTCTGGCCCCATAGACTCACTCAGGTGTTCCATTAATTGAGCTTGCAGGGCTGGAGAGAGATAAATTTTAAATACTGAGTTTGCAGTGTGAGCCCCTAGCAGGCAGATCCCTGCTACAGGGGAAGGGAGACATGTCACCCAGGGGAGGTTCTTGGAGCCCAGCCTTAAAGTGTGTTTGGGGCAGATCTGAAGTCCATCCAATAAGTGTGAAGAGAGCAGTTTGAGCTCTGGTTGTTTGTGCTGGCTGGTGGTGCTGGCTCTTTACTAGTGTCTCTGCTTGAATCTAGAGACAGGAGCCAGCTTCTTCTGCCATTGATGGTGCTTCCTCTGGATTTTGTAAGCCTGAAATAAACCCCTTTCCTCCCATAAGCAGTGTCCAGTTGGGTATTTGTCCCCACAGTGAGGAGCTGACTGCAACAGCATGCTTTAAATCACTGGAAATGTGCTTCAAATTTCTGTTTTCATTTTTAAATATTTTATTTTTGTTCATTTGTAAATAGAAAGGGAGAGAGAGATTGAGAAATGGATACACCAGGGCCTCTTGCCACTGAAAACAAACTCCAGATACATGGGCCACTTTGTGCATCTGGCTTTGTGTCAGTACTGGGGAATTGAACCCAGGATGTCAGGCTTTGCAAGCAAGTGCCTTTAACCACTGAGTCATCTCTCCAGCTATTTTCTTTTTTAAAGCAGGTGAACACTTTCCTTCAAATAAAAACAAAACAAAACTCAATTCCATGCATACAATAAATAGATTAAAAAGATGGTCTTATGGCTGACTTAAATGGTGAGTTAGGGCAGAAACTTGAACCTTGCCACAACAGAAGGTTCTCAAAACCTATAGTACAGTGTGGACAAGTGAGTCCAGCCTGCTCCCCTGACTTTAAAGGTGAGGAAACTGGAGCCCTGGACAGAGTGAGACTGAGCTCTGGAGAGTCACACACTCCTCCAAATGAATGACGGGGGCTAAGGCCAAGGTCAATCACATCTCAGCCCCGGGCTTTCTCCCCAGCAAACTTCAGCTGTGTCCCTACTCATTGTTTGCCACCAACCCATTCATTGTGTCTCCCTGGTCAAAAAAAAAAAATCTAGCCTTTATGGTTTCATAAAAATATAAGTAGATGGGGCTCGGGAGATGGCTCAGTAGGTAAAATGCTTGCCATGCAAGCATGAGGACCTGAGTTCAGGTCCCCAGCACCCATGTAAAATGCTAGGCATAGTGGTATGTACCCTTTTTAAACTTCTTTTTAGAAAAAAAAAAAGGTTTTCTATTTTTATTTATTTGAGAGAGAGAAAGAGGAAGAGAGACAGACAGAGGGGTGAGGAGAGAGAGAATAGGCACACTAGTGCCTCCAGCCACTGCAAATGAACTCCATACACATGCACCACCTTGTACATATGGCTTACACGGATCCTGGGGAACCAAACCTGGGTCATTTGGCATTGTAGGCAAAGTGCCTTAACTACTAAGCCATCCCTCCAGCCCAGCTTTTTTTTTTCTTTTTTTTTTTGGTTCTTCATGGTAGGGTCTCACTCTAGCTCAGGTTGACCTAGAATTTACTATGTAGTCTCAGGGTGGCCTCAGATTCACGGCAATCCTCCTACCTCTGCCTCCCAAGTACATGGCAGCACATGCCAGAATATACTTTTTATTTCGGCACTGAGACAGATGGATTCATGGAGCTTACTGGCTAGCTAGTCTAGCCGAATCAGTGAACTCTAGGTACAGTGAGCAACCTTTTCTCAAAGAATAAGATGGAAGTCGGGCATGGTGGCGCACGCCTGTAATCCCAGCACTCAGGAGGCAAAGGCAGGAGGATCGCCATGAGTTCGAAGTCACCCTGAGACTACATAGTGAACTCCAGGTCAGCCTGAGCTAGAGTGAGACCCTACCTCAAAAAACCAAAAATAAATAAATAACTAAGATGGAGAACAACTGGGGAGGACACCCAGTGTCGGCCCCTGGCCCAAATATGTGCATGTATGTATACCCACATGTATGTACACGTGTGTACACAATAAACATATACACATAGCAATGTGTGTGATCATTTCACGCACAGATGATCAGATTCAGAACAACCCAGTAAGGATGGATGTTTGGCTTCATGTCTATAACAGTTTGCAATTTGAATTTGAAAAACCAGTTATAAGTGTTGTGCCTGCAATGCCATCACTCATGCGCCTGTGGCAGAGTGAGGCAAGTTCCTGGAACTCTAAGGTACTGGGGTGAAAGTTCTCTAAAGTGTGCAACACTAAGACTTATTTCCCCCAGACCATCAGCTTTTCCACTTCCCTTGATCTGATGGGAAAGGATAGGGTGTATCTTCATTTCACAGACAAGCAAAGGGAAGTACAAGAAGTTCTGGGAAACACCCAAGTTAGCATGGGAGCTGAAACAGAAACCCTTCATGGGGATGTGCGAGAAGACAAGGAAGGAAGAGAGAAAAGAGGAAAATATGACGTCTATTTCCACAGCCACTCACAGGCTTCGGACCGCTTTGGTAGGCATCTTTTCATTCTGGGTTGTCATTGGAAGAGCTTCAAAACTATTCCACATTGCACGGCCATGTATGGACTTCAGCACAAGCGTAAATCTGGCATTCTCAGGTCAAGGGGTAGAACTCACCACTTACCAGCTGTGTGGCCTTGGGGAAGATTACAGTTTTCCTGTATGTAAAATAAGTCCTACTAAAATCCACTGCCCCTGTTTATGGTGATCTGTAAGATGTGTGGCACATGTTGGCCCAGTAGATATTTCTGCTTATCATCATGAAGACAGCGTCAGAGCAAGCACGGGTGCCAGGCTTCTGCTCAGAGGTCTGCGTGCCTTTGCAGCTCCTGTATGATCATGCTGGAGGAGGGTCCTCCAGGACACCCTTGAGGAGGACAATGTCTTTTCTGATAGCTCCTTCGAAGAAAATTTGATTCCATAATTGGGCAAGTGTGCCCTCGTGTGGCAAGTCCTTGATGCAGCTTTTTATCCCTAACAAGAAAACCAATGCAGTCATGGTGCGGCCTTGGGACTCCTCTTTTCAATAGACCCCAGTTTACAAGTGGGTCTCTGTTTCCAAAGGAAGGTGCTTCTGTGGGTTTCTAGAAGAACTAATGGGGCAGCTTCCGCTCACCATGATAACACTGAAATGGAAAGCCAGCGGGACAGAAAAAGCTTATGAAGTCAATATTTACTTGTGACAGTCTCGGGGTTCTGTCCTGTAAATGACCCTGCTTCACACCGGATTCCGAATATTTGTAGCTTCCCTGAACACTGCTCTCATTGCCCTGCTGATTCTTCTGTCTGAACTTTGTTAATAAAAACCTTGCTGTCCATATGTCTTTTTGTAACTCGCATGTATGCACATGCTTGTGTGTGTGTTCATGTGTACACAGGCATAGGACAGCCTCGAGTGTCGATCTCTCAGGCACCATCCACCATTTGTTTGTTTGTTTGTGAAACAGGATCTCTCTTTGGCCCAGAGGTCACCAAGTTTACTGGACTGGCTATCCAGCAAGCCTCACATATCCAATTGCTTCTGACTCCCTAGTGCAATGATTCCTGCACATACCACTACACCTGGTTTGGTTTTGTTTTGTTTTGTTTTTTTAATGTGGGTTCTGGAACCCAAACACAGTTCCTCAAGCCTGCAAGGCAAGCACTTTACTGACTGAGTCATTTCCCCAGGTCCCCTCCCTGGAAATTAACTCATCAATCAAGACCATCTTCAAAGGCCAGCCCCCTCCACAACTTCTCCAGACTGGATTCAGTTAGTTGCAGCCTGTCCACACTGGCTCTAACGGCACTTGGTATTTTCTCTGCACATCTTTGTTCTGGTCAGTTTTCCTTAGCAAGGAGCAAAGTAGACTTGTGTGAGCCCCATGTGTGGCACAGGACTCTTTTGTCCCACTGCTCAGAGCAGTCCCAATCCACAGCAGGTGCTCGAGAGCACATGGCACATGGGCAAACTGATCAGAACTCCTCCTTGGCAGCACTCGGGGACCATCCGTAGTATAATGTGTCCTCTCTTCTCACAGTTACAGCACAGCCGCCCACCCACCAGACACCAAGATCGTGTTCTTCAAATCCCTGTCCACCTAAGTCCCATGTGTGAGCCCCAAAATGTCAGCCATTGAGTCAGGATCTGCGGTCGTAGGCAGGTCTTAACTACCCCAAGACCATGGCTTGATGGACAGGATTCTGTGTGCTTCTTCTCATCCTCACGTGGGCAGGCGGGTCCCTGGTGAATGGCTCTCTCTGCACTCCTCCTGCAACTCTTCCAGACATTCTTTTTTTTTCTTTATTAGTTATGTACATACTCAGTTTGTAAACAGCACATGTTGGTACCATCCTTACCCTCATCCCTGTTCCCCCCCTCCAAAGGGACCCTTCTTGTTCTTAGCCCTTCAAATCTCTCCTCCCTACTCCCCTGGAGACCAGTGAAGGCCCTGTTCTCACTGTCTCAAGCCCCCCGTGGAACTTAACAGCAGTCTTAACCTAGCTCTGAAAGTCACTGACTCCTTAACCACCAAGCCATCTCTCCAGCCCTAATATGATTCTTAATATCATTGTATCAGACTTCAAAGATTGATTAGAATTCTTTTATATTTTTTCTTGGGATTTGACTTCCAATGGCCGTCATTCTAGAACCTTCCATTTAAGATCACAAGACAGCCTTGTGATCCTGTTTAGATCCTACATCCCTCCATCCCAGCCCAAATCGCACTTGTGGGAAAGAATATCTTCCTTGTGGTTCCTGGCTTCTTCTCACTTATCTCCCTCCACTATTCCCGTGAGGACAGTCTGACCTCATTTCCTGCTCCCATTGACTCCACCTGTTCATACACTCACTGCCCACGAGCATCAGCGGGGAGCAGAGCTGAGACCTCACTTCCACTTGGTAAGGACATGTCCAGAATGTTCAAAACAGCCTGGATTCAATGATGCCTACCAGACCCAGGACACACTGCTCACATTTCCCACTTGGTAACTTATGCAGCAATTCAAAGTTCACCACCACTCTCCTTTCCCCATCAGTCCTCACTAGGAACATGGACTAATTCCACCGCCACAGAATATGGTGGAGATGTCTGAAACCCAACGCTACCTGCAAGTGTCTCCATGTTTTGTATTCTCAGGTCTCTGTGCAAAGGCTGGCCAGCCCTAGTGGAAAGAGCTTAGGAGTTGGGGCTGAATGGTGTATGAGGGAAATTGGAGCAGCTGAACAAGGCTAAGCATGGTAGGGTGTGAACACTGCCTGGGGGTCATGATCAGAATGGCTTGTTTGAAAAACACCCCATCTCTATTACATACTCGCTCCTTCTACACTGGGAACAAAAAGTGGGACCACCTTGATGTGGAATGGTTTTGACTTGTCTCGGCTCTGCGTCCTCTCCTAAAAGGTTCCCACTGTCTTCAGAGTAGCTACCAGCACTTCTATTGGCCTGTGTATCTGAGTAAGGCCTATGAGACAATCCCACTGCCCCTGTGATTACTGCCACAGATTTCCAGTGTCCTCTGGCTAGCAGAGGAATGGAGAATTGGGGGAGGAATTCAGCTGAAAGCTCCTGCGGGTGGGTGCCCCCTGGCGGCATTGGATTAAACATCGCAAGCCCCGTTTTTCACGGTGACGTCTGCGGCTGCCTTCTCTATCGTCCACAACAACCTCATGTTCTTCATTAAGAGCCTGCCTGTCCTGGACTAGTGGAAAAGAACTTGAAAACTGGCTTTGCCACTTACCAGCCGGGTGAGTCTGACTTGATGTTTTTCTTCTTCCTTATTCCTGTTTTCTCATCCGTAAATAGCAATGGTAACACTGACGACTTTGCTCACTCATTTCTACCATTAAGTGAGTTGACCCATGTGGATTTGAGCAGTGCTGGGCTCACCCTGAGTGCTCCTTAGGTGTTCCCCTAGCTAAAATCCTGAAGTGGGGCTGACCAGTTGATCTTTCAATAACACTCTGATATTCTCTACCTTTAGGGTGTTCCATGCTTATAGATGTTCCTTGCTGTCTTCCACCCAAAGGATGGAATTCTTCTCTTCCAAATCAATGCCCAACTTAAGGATAGAACAGTGGTTCATTTCTGGTCCCATCACCTGTCTTCACATTGAAACCCTAGGTATTTGCGGTATTTGGAAACTAAGCCAGTGTCCCTTAGTGTTCGCCTGCCAAGGACACAAAGCCAGAAGCAACTGAAAAATCTATCAAATTGTCGTGACCCAATTCTCTGATTGGATTTATATAACACTGCATAGATCAGCTCCCTTTTGACTTCCTTCCAGAGATCTTGCGCAGGAATTGGCCTAGAAAACTTGAACTTGGCCTCATCCCAACACCTTCCTCTGACCCAGCTCTAACCCAGTAACTCAGGTGCCAAGATCACAGGCAGTTTTCCTGATTCTCTCCCCGTGTGAGAATGTCCTGAGCCCCATCACTACTTGTGCTGAACGAACCCAGACTTCTTGGCATGTTTCTCCTAACAGTTTGGCTGGCATTTGGTCCAGCTATTCCTTGGCTCACTTCTGGGGTATGATGAGACTCAGTGGCCATGAGATGCCAGTCTCGGCACAGTATTCCACATGGGACTCGCTATCCCCAAGTGTCCCCATAGAGCTAAACCTTCAGTCATGGAAAGGAGTTGTGGTGTGGCCTATAACAATATGGGGAGGTCAGTTGGTCAGGCACATACTTCAGATTCCTGGAAGGTGTCCAACCATTGTCCTCACACTGAGCATTGTGTGGGGGGTGGGGGTGGACATTGCTCAGTAAGCAGCATGGCACAGCATCCCTGCCAGAGGACCAGAAGCATTAACAGAGAGCTGGGGACAGTTCCAAGGGCTCTGCTAAAGGACCAGCAGGTCCTGGTTTGTCAGTATGAGTGTGTTAATATATGTCCCCACTAGCCATTGAGTTGCTGTTGCCAAGAACTGCCCATATATTCCCAGCTTGCCCTCTGACACCACCCAAATGTCACATTGCCACCATCAGTAGCAACACTGTTTAAAAATTAAACAGCAGGTGCTGGAGGGATGACTTAGCAGTCAAAGCACTTGCCTGCAAAGCCATAGGACCCAGGTTCAATTCCCCAGAACCCACATAAGCCAGATGCACAAGGTGGTGCACGTATTGGGTTCGTTTGCAGTGGCTGAAGGCTCTGGCATACCGGTTCTCTCCCTCCCTCTCTCTCTCTCTCTCTCTCTCTCTCTCTCTCTTTTCTCTCTGCCTCTTTCTCTCACTCTTTAAAATAAATAAAATAGCCAGGCATGGTAATGCATGCCTTTAATCCCAGAACTCAGGAGGCAGAGGTAGGAGGATAACAGAGAGTTCAAAGCTACCCTGAGACTACAGAGTGAATTCCAGGTCAGCCTGGGCTAGTGTGAGACCCTACCTCAAAAAAACAACAACAAAAAAATCTCTGATTTGGAAAAGTGTGCAGCCAGGTGTGCTGGCACATGCCTTTAATCCCACCAGAGGGAGGCAGAGGTAAGAGGATTGCTATGAGTTCAAGGCCAGCCTGGGACTACAAAGTGAGTTCCAGGTCAGCCTGGGCTAGAGTGAGACCCTACCTCAAAAAAAGAAAAAACTGTGAATATCCTGTGTATCTGTATGCCAAACACCACACAGTTCTTTTAAAAAATGAAATGAAAAGTGTGCAAAGCAAAAATTCAAAACCCAATAAGTTATTTGCAGTTCATGATGACTAGCATAAAAAGATACCTAGGTATAGGTAAGGTTTTTTTGTTTGTTTGGTTGGTTGGTTGGTTTTTTTGTTTTGTTTTGGTTTGGTTTGGTTTTTTGGTTTTTTGAGGTAGGGTCTTACCACTCTGGCTCAGGCTGACCTGGAATTAACTTTGTGGTCTCAGGGTGGCCTCGAACTCACAGCAATCCTCCTACCTCTGCCTCCCGAGTGCTAGGATTAAAGGCGTGCGCCACCATGCCCAGCTCAAGTTCTTAATGGCCTTTTATGTGTCTTTCCTTAAAAATATTACACCACTAAGTTTTGAGTCAAAACAAAGAGCTTAAGAACAGGAAGGTTGTGTTATAAAAACATCAATAATAAGCCCTGGAATAATTTAAATATAGAATGAGAACAAAATAATTATCAGAAATATGGTTATAAAATAAATGCCAATGATAAATAATAACTCTTGGAAAAAAACAAAAACATCTGCATTGGTTACTTTTGTGTCATTGTGACAGAGTGTCTGACAAAAACAACTTACAGGGGAAAGAGATTTGTTGTGACTCAGTTTCAGAGGCCCTTCAGTGCAGCATAGCAAAGACATGCCAGAGCAGTGCAGTCTGTGACAACAGAAGGGTCTGTTCACACAAAGGTAGACCAAGAAGCAACGAGCAGGCCAGAACTAGGGGCTGGTATAAGCTGTGGTCACTCTAGTGACCTCCTGCCAGCTAGCTCCTAGAGGTTCCACCAGCTGGAAACAGTCCTTTTGAACATGAGCCTGTGAAGCATTCGGAGCCTGAGCCTGTCAGGGAACACTGTGGGAGAGCGAGCGGAAGGAATGCGTGGGTCAGAGAATGGGGAGGAGTGCTGTGGAGCTCTGTCTTCCAGACAGGACGTGGCCATTGCACACACGAACTCACAGCATAATCTTGTGCCCAAGACCTGCACCAGATTGCACCTGTCAACATTTGGTCATGGGGGAGAAGCTGGCACTTAATGGTTTCTGGGCGTGCAGGAGACACTTTCTTCAGTGGTGTAGCTGCTGGAAAGTTGCCCATGTTCCAGTAGATCACCTTCATCCATGCTTATGTGAACAAACTCTAACTAAACTCAGTGAGTCACCCCCCCCCCAGAAGACCTCAGAGTAGAAAGGCAATTAGTTGGGAGTAAGAAAGGATTCAGTGAGAGTGGGAGGAGGACAGGAAGGTAATAAATGGGGCGAATGTGATCAAAATACATTATATACATATATAAAATATTGTCAAAAGTTAATAATAAAAAATAATAAAAACGAGCCTGGGCCTGGAGAGATGGCTCAGTGGTTAAGGCACTTGCCTGCAAAGCCTAACAACCTGGGTTTGATTCCCCAATACCCACATAAAGCCAGATGCACAAAGAGGCACGTGCATCTGGAGTTAGTTTGCAGTGGCTAGAGGCCCTGGTGTGTCTATTCTGCCTGTCTCTCTTCTATCTCTCTCTGCTTGCAAATAAATAAAATTAATTAATTTAAAAATGAGTCTGTGAGGGACACTTCAGATTCAATGACAGCAAATAATAAGAAACATTGTTTTATCAAAATCCCAGACTACACCAAAATCCTGGGATGTATGAAGCAGAAAGGTAGAAAAAAAAAATCAATGGGAGTTTTCTCCTCTTACCATAATGCTCACTGAATGTTTGCAAACTGTTTCAAATACTAATGTCTTGTTTAATATCCATAGATCGCTGATGTAAAGATGACCCTATTTATAGGTGCCAAAAACAAATGGAGAAAAGTCAATTACCTATAAATAAAAGGAAAAAAGCTTTTAGTATGATGACATACTCTAATAGGGAGACAGAAGGACAGGGCAGGGTTTCTCCACAGGTTTAATAAAGTAGTTTTTTTAATGAGGATTTGGAACACAGAGTTAATAATCATGATTTAATATGCACTTAGCCTCTCTGGCGTTCCACTTCCTCATCTGTAAAAAGGGAACAAGGCTTTTTTCCTGATGTTATGTCATCAGGGTTAAGAATGTTCATCAAACAGCCCTGTAGCCTGGGGCCACTTGATCAGTCTCTGCGAGCACAGTTTCTAAGAACTGGGAAATTTGGATTCCAGCCAAGGAATGGACCAAAATTTCCCTTGGCTCTCGGTCACAGAAGTGACCTGTGCTTCTCTAGTTCTAGCAGGGAGGAGTGTTTCGGAGGGGCCTGGGTCAGTGTGGGAAGTCTGGCAGGAAGAAGGCGACTTTGCCACACCAATGAGAGCATAGCCCTTGGGGCTGGTTCTCCGCGGTGGATCTCTCCTCTCTCTTCTGGCTAGCACGTCCTCTTTGGGGTAAAGGATGGGGCAGGGCCTTTCTCTGGTGTCTGCTGTTGGAGATAAGTCCTTGATGACTCTCTGCAGCCTCCCATTTGGGAGATACATTTCCTATTTAGGAGGAAACCAGGCACCCCCTGCCCCAGTGGGAGTTGCTGCATCTCCCACCCCTGGCAATGGTGGGAAGTGACTACGCCCACCTTTCCCCAGCCCTGGGGGATTCCAGCATTTGAAAGTTCAGAGCTGGAAAGATAAACATCAGTGCAGATCCCTCACTCCCTCATTGTTCCCCTTCAGCAACGAAAAAAGGAACAGAGAATGAGCTTGTGAGCTTGCGTGGAAACTCATCTGCAAGGATTGTTAAGGGAAACCATGCTTCAATGATGCTTGGGGACTCCTCCCTTTCCTCCACTCTGACACCCCCATCCACCCTTCCAGTGAAGGAAAACTCACAAGCAAGTGCGCGGCGCGCGCACACACACACACACACACACACACACACACACACAGAATGACTATTTCCCAAGAAAGCCTCTGTAGATTGGCCCTGCAAACCCCCCTCCTCCCATACTTCCAGGCTTGAAACTAAGACGTCATAAAATACTAGGTTGGAGCAGGAGAACTTTGTTTTCTATCAGCCTGGTACTTACAACGAGTTCCTAAAGAGCTCCGTAGCCTGGTTACCTGATCCATAAAAGGGAATGCTCCCACTTGCCCTGCCTGTCTCAGTGTTGTTCAACTAAAGAACATATTGACCTCGAAGCTATTTATACACTACAAAAATGCATAGCACTGAAGAATACTGTCCTTAGCACTCACTGAATCCTTCCTGTCTAACCTACAACCCAACCCAACTCCTAATGTTTCTCCCAAATGTGGAGGGTGATCTCTTTCTTCCTCTTCTAGTCCTCCTTCAAACTGTTTTTTTAGCCGGAAAGGATCGTCCTGGGGCTGGAGAGATGGATTAGTGGTTCAGACGCTTGTCTGAGAAGCCTAAGGAGACATGTTTGACTTCCCAGATCCCACATAAGCCAGATGCACAAGGTGACACATATGTGCAAGGCCTCACATGTGCACAAGGGGGGCACGTGTCTGGAGTTCAGTTGCAGTGGCTGGAGGTACTAGCATGCCAGTTCTCTCTCTCTCTCTCTCTCTCTCTCTCTGTCTCTTACTCGCTCTCTCTCTCTCTCTCCCTCTCATAAAAAGAAAGGGTCTTCCTTCTCCCTCTCTGCCATCAAACACTCCATCCTTCCCATCCCCCCAGAAGGCTCCCACCCTCCAAGAAGCCAGAACCCCATTCTGATATCTCTTTGCAGAATTAGACTCTTGTTTTCTGGGTCCCTGAGCTCTTTTGTTCTCTGATTTTTAACTCCACCTTACATTGAAGTTCTTTACACACCTGGGTGTGCCTCCTCCCAAAGTGCCAACTGTGAACAATTGACAGGTCAACACTGCACATTCAGTGCCTGACAGCTACTCTGGGCCAGGGATGTGCAGTGGTGACAGTAAAAAAAAAGGGGGGGGGCAGCAAATTGGTCATCCATGCCAAGCAAATAAGTTTGTATGCATGGATCCATTTGGGGAAAATTTATACCTCGCTATTTCCCAAAAGAGTTGAAGGAAACATTGAAAGCTGAACACAGCAGCAAGAAGAACAGCTAGAGTGAAAACAGAACAGTGTGTCTCACAGCACCTGGGATGAGTTGTTTACTACAGTTGAACGCTGGATTTATCTCTGGTTTTCCTGGATGAAAGGGGAATGTGCTGGCTCATATACTTTTCATTGTACAACAGCTTTGGAATCAGATTGGAAAGAGAAATTTTTCCTGGCACTGTCTTCAAGGAGAAATTCATCAAGTGGGTCTTTATGTAACAGACATGAGGTAACACAAGAGAAGCGTCTCTAACTGGGCTTTTGTAAAAAGGACACAAACGTCTTCAGATGGACAGTTCTTATGTTTGACTGCAGTTCAGAGAGGAGACATCCCTGCCAGAAACCGAGGGGGAAAGTCCATAGGGAGCTGGGAATGTAGCTCAGTGATAGAGTATTTGCCTAGCATATGTAAGGACGCAGGTTCAATTCCCAGTGCCATCAAAAAAAAAAAAAAAAAAAAAGGTGCGTGTAGGGGGATTTAATATCAGACCTCAAAGATTATACTGGGATCCACTGGAGGGTCCTGATGCCAAACAGACTAAAGGCAGGCAGAGATAAGAGCACGTGGGACATTTGAGAGGCCTTGACAGCCAGGGCCTGTTTGCTCTACAGGGCCTATAGTGCATGATATCAGGGCGTGCACTGTTTAACAGGGACATGACAAATGCCTCACAGGTGACAGACAGTGAAAAAATTACTGTGGGGAATATATGTCCCCAATATATTCAGTATTTTATTAGTTTATAGTTTGCATCCAATCACCTTTTAGAGGCAAGGTCAAAAAGTTTTGTAAAGATATGCAAATGTGTCTAGCTGAGGTGGCTGGTTGGTTTTCTCTCTGCTTGGCTCTGTGAAGAGCAGGGCGCCCTCAAACTTCCCTGGATCTGTATTCAATAAATAATATCCCTTCCTCCAAACTGTGCCTGGTCTGGAAGTTTCTCAAAAACCTGAAGCTGTCTGCAACAGTAAAGTGGTACCCAAATATTCAGGAACCTTTGTTTTGGAGGAATGGGCATGGACATTGCTTGCAGCTGAAGACACCAAGTTTTATGGACTATTCAAGAAAACAGCTGCAGAGTTGGAACTGACTGGATAAACAGGGACAGAAAGTTTGATCACAAATTTGCACTGGGATGTGCTTAAAGATATTTGACTGAGATTTTAAGATTTTAGTTGGAAAACCGAAAAAGCAGAGGCACTGAGGGGTTTATCCAAGGTGGAAGGAGGTGCCTGACTTGGGAGAGATGCCTGAGGAAAGACTGTAGCAAACTCTTTGGAAAGAGTTGACTGGAGAAGGCCTGCTTTTCAAGGCTGTCCTGGATTTAGAATATGGCTGTGTCCTGCACACCTGTTTTTTGACAGCATTGCATCAGAATGGTCCAATTTGCTGAGATGCATGAGGCAGGGCAGTGCCTTTTGGAAAATGGACTGTGGTTTTCATGGAGACCTGAAGATGTTTTGGATATACTGTGCAAAAGGGCTCAGTGCAATGTTGGCATGGGAAAGTTTTCCCTGGCGACTCTGCCCAGTTGCAGATATTGAACTGCATGCTGATGGTGGCTGAGATTGCATTATTCTAGTCTCTCCTTGCTATGCCTTATACCAGTTAAAATGTTTACAAAGATGGACAGGGGGTCAAGACTGTAAGAATCTTTGAAATTGGACTGTGTGATTGGGGGCCAGGGCGGAATGTATAGTTTGAATATATGTCCCCAATATATTCAGTATTTTATTAGTTTATAGTTTGCATCTGCAATCACCTTGCTAGAGGGGGCCCGGACTTAAGGTGTGGTGATGGGTTTGAGATTCCATTGTAAAGATATGCAAATGTGTCTAGCAGGAGTTCCTGAAGTCTGCTGTGTGACCTTTGGCTGTAGTTTGTTTTTGCTCTGTGTGCTGTGGTGGCTGGTTGGTTTTCTCTCTCTGCTTGGCTCTGTGAAGAGCAGGCCAGCTCTCCTGCCTTTATGGAACTTCCCTGGATCTGTAAGCTTCAATAAATAATATCCCTTCCGCCATAACTGTGCCTGGTCTGGAAGTTCATCTCAGCGAACCTGAAGCTGTCTGCAACAGTAAAGTGGTACCGAGGAGTGTGGGGTGAGATGAACCTGACCGTGTGGATATTCATCTTTTGGAACCTTTGTTTTGGAGGAATGGGCATGGACTTGGTGCTTGCAACTGAAGATGCCTTCTGGAGTGGTAAGCCAAGTTTTATGGACTATTCTGATGAGAGTTTGAGAATGCTAAGTGCAGACAGTATTGAACTTCCTTGGCTTATGAGCTTTCTAAGGGGAAGGAAAGACTGCAGAGGACTTTGTTGGAACTGGGCTACTGGCATAAGGGATGGCTACGTTCCGCTATCCAGGGACAGAAAGTTTGATCAAGGTTAAATTTGTAATGGACTGATGTGCTTGGCTAAAGATATCGGACTGAGATTTTAAGATTTTAAGTTGGAAAACCGCAAGCAAGTTAAAAGCAGAGGCACTGAGGCTGGTTTAGGTTACTGGAGCTGCTATTGTCAACGCATTAGCAATCTTAAGGAAGGTGGAAGGAAGGTGGCCCGACTTGATTTACATTAAAACAATGGAGAGGATGCCTGAGGAAAGACTGTTAGAAATGCAAACTCTTTGGAAAGAGTTGACTGGAGAAGGAACCTGCTTTTCAAGGCTATGGTTTATTTTGTCCCTGGATTTAGAATATGGCTGTGTCCTGCACACCTGGTATTAGTTTTGGAAGCATGAAAAATGCATAGAATGGTCATGAATTGCACACGGTTCCAGGAGCCGCTGCTGAGATGCGGATGAGGCAGGGCATGAAGTCCCTGAGGAATAGGCTGGAAGAGCCTTTTGGAAAATGGACTGTGGTTTTCATGGAGACCTGAAGATGTTTTGGATATACCAGGACTGTGCAAAAGGGCTACCATGGAGTGCAATGTTGGCATGGGATGAAAGTTTTCCCTGGCGACTCTGCCCAGTTGGAGGGGCGAATTGGAAAACCTGGAGACTGTCAGTCTCTGGTTATATTGAACTGCAGAAGTTTGATGACTGCTGATGGTGGCTGAGATTGCATTATTCTAGTCTCTCCTTGCTATGCCTTATACCAGTTAAAATGTTTACTCTGTGCCTTTACATGTTGAAAGTATTTAAATGGTTTGATTTACAGGACTTACTATCTTAAGTTGGTCAAGACTGTAAGAATCTTTGAAATTGGACTGAGTACAATTTACAATGTGTGATAGTTATAAATATATTGGGGGCCAGGGCGAATGTGGTAGTTTGAATATATGTCCCCAATATATATTCAGTATTTTATTAGTTTATAGTTTGCATCTGCAATCACCTTGCTAGAGGCAAGGTCACTGGGGCCCGGACTTAAGGTGTGGTGATGGGTTTGAGATTCCATTGTAAAGATATGCAAATGTGTCTAGCAGGAGTTCCTGAAGTCTGCTGTGTGACCTTTTGGCTGTAGTTTGTTTTGCTCCGTGTGCTGTGGTGGCTGGTTGGTTTTCTCTCTCTGCTTGGCTCTGTGAAGAGCAGGGCGCTTCTCCTGCCTTTATGGAACTTCCCCTGGATCTGTAAGCTTCAATAAATAATATCCCTTCCTCCATAACTGTGCCTGGTCTGGAAGTTCATCTCAGCGAACCTGAAGCTGTCTGCTATAGGGGATGACATAATTCATGACAGTGACTTCTACTAAGGCAACAGACAGGGGAGCTTGTTTCCTGCCTTGCGAGGGGCTGAATGCGGAAAGCTTGGAGCATCTGTCTGTGACTGCCAGAGGCCAAAAGGTGGGAGTTAGTTTACTCTACCTTTATGATGCCCTAGAGAGAGAAAGCTATTGGCCGAGGGCTCACTTCTGTCATCCCACAGACACAGTTCTTCAGTTCCAAAATGGCTGCTGTCTCTACATAGAAGGACAGCCCTTGCCTTCAGGCCTTAAACCTGTCCAAGAATAGCAATGCCTGCTGCAAGATCCCCAGGGGTTTAGCTTAGAACTTTTATGTCTAAAGAAAACTGCTCCTCTCTTTAAGCCTTCCTTTTCCTATCCAGTGGTGCTGAGGCAGCGTCTGAGGTGTCGGCTCTGTCCCTTCACTCACATGACTGGAAGCCTGACCTTCTTCTCTGAAGAAGTTATTTCTGGTTGAGAAAAAGACTATTCTTTTTTTTTTCTTAACTTTTCTTTTATTGACAACTTTCATAATTAGAGAAAAGGGTTATTCTGTCAGCACATGTGACTCTAGTGCAACCTGCAACCAAGATACCACACAGTCACCTCAGGCCACCGCACACTCCACAAGGCTGGCGACAGACTTCTGTTGTCCTTATCAGTCATGCCACAGGAAAAGAATGGAGGGGAGGGGAGGGGAGATGAATCACAAGGTCAGTCAGAGTAGGAAGCATCCATGGAAGCCATTCTATACATCTAGAACCATTTTATGTTAACCTCCCCATGATCAAAGAGGGTTGTTCCCATTTTAGAATATTCACAAACCCCTGTGTCACAGCAGGCAGTTCTCTTCTGCTGCCCTGTCTGCTGCTCCCTTGCAGGGCACTCAATCAATCTGCCTTTCTCTAACCAGACCTGCATGAGTTCTGTCACCTCCTTCAACTCCAGCTGATTGCTCACCATTTATGACAGCAACAAGGATGCCCAAGAAGGTCTCTGAGGCACATGTAGACATTCAGGATCCTGACAGGGGAGTTCTGTGATCCACTGTCATAATTTTGCTCAGTGATATCCAATTGATGAGACTGAAGGTGTACTGCAAGTGGAGTCCCCAGAGGTGAGGGCACTGGGGCTACTGGTGAAGCCACGTGAAAGAGACAGGTTTGGGGGGCTGGGGAGTTACTCAGTGCTTAAGGTGCTTACCCACAAAGCCTAGCAACCCAGATTTGATTCCCCAGTACCCACATAAAGCCAATTGCACACAGTGGCAAGAGGCCTTGGAATGCTCTCCCCCTCCCCCCCGTGCAAATAAACAAACAAGATAAGATAAAAGAGACAAGCTCAGTCTTTCCTCACAGGAAGGACCTGTCCTTCTTGTCATTGTTACTACTACTGTTCTCAACAATGATAAGAAAGATGTCATGAATTGAATGGCCCAGCAGCCAAGTACAAAATTGCAGTTGGGTATATGTCAGCGGAAAGCATGCTATTTTCTAATTCCTCAATATATCATTATTGGCATGAAGTCCACAATCAGTTATTCTTCCCAATGGCCAGCCATGAGGAAGTTTAAGAGACCCAGGATGTCCAAAGGCGATGTCTCTCCATTATGGGTGCGCCTTCCTCTTACTTCTTCTTGTCCTCAAGCCCACTGTTGTGAGATAGCGATAGCCCTTCCTCAGCTATCAGACGTTGAGGTTCTGACAATGTCTTTAGCACACCCAGTCAGCCCTGAAAGCAAACCGGGTCCTTACCACTGTGGGTCACATCCATCAGCAGCTGCTTTTCCTCCCTGCCTGGCCACGCAAAGCCTTCCTCTTGGCCTGAAGGGTGCTCCAATGAGAGACTATACCTTTTGGAGGCACATGCTGCTATATCTTGGTCTCTTCCTCTGAAACACCTTCCTTCCAGAGCCACCGGGATTCTTCCCTTCATGTAAGTTGAGTCACTCTTCTTCCACCACCATATCAACCTCCTATCCCTACGACGGCTAAGCCATCCTTCAAGCAACAAAACGTTTTTTTTTTTTTTTTTTTTTTTTTTGCAAGGTAGGGTCTCACTCTGGTCCAGGCTGACTTGCACCAAAAAGTTTTAAATGAAAGCTTTCCTTGAAGTCTTAGTTGACTTGACCATGGAGTAAATCCTGATAAAGAGAAGGAGAGGAAGACAGGTGCATGGGAAATAGTCCCAGGACACCTAAGGAGAAAGTTTGGAATCACCACTGAGAGCAGATGGTGCTTAAGCCAATAACTCTGTTGACTATACAGATACATACAAATCCCTCACAAGTGGGAGGCTGGGAACTATTTTTTTTCTTCAAGATATGGTCTCATATAACTCACTAAGATTTCAAGAATGACCTTGACCTGTGTGTGTGTGTGTGTGTGTGTGTGTGTGTGTGTGTGTGTGTTTAAAAATAAATTTTAAAATATTTTTAAGTAATAAAAAACTGGTCTTGAGCATCTGATCCTCCTGTCTGTAATTCCCTAGTGCAGGGATCATATATAGGAGCATCTACCACACCTGCTTTATGGAACACAGAGCTTCATGGGTGCTAGGCAAACACTCTCTCACCTGAGCAGTATGCCCAGCCATGGAAGCAGGTTATTAACTATCAGATGTCATTGGGTGAAAACTGGAAGAGGATCAGGGAAGATGGGCTCAGGTGACCAAGAAAAACCTGCAGACAAAAAAAAAGATACAGGTCCTGGCTGCTGGAAGTCAGGCCAGAGTAGAGGGAAAAGCGAGGGGCAAGAGGGTGTAGATGGGGCTGCAAAAGCATCTGCAATCCCATGAGGACAAGAAGTCCAGGCCTTGTGGACAAAGGGACATTGAATGGAAGAGAAAAAGACTTTTATATTTGGTTGAAACTCAAGGGCAGAAGTTAGCGAACTAAAGTAAACACCTCAGTTTTTTCAAAATTCTTTAAAAACCCATCTGGCTATACAATACTCATCCCATCTATACACCACTTTTTGTTTGTTTGTTTTTCGAGGTAGGGTCTCACTGTAGTCCAGGCTGTACTGGAACTCACTCAGTAGTCTCAGGGTGGCCTCGAACTCAGTGATCTTCCTACCTCTACCTCCCAAGTGCTGGGATTAAAGGGGTGCACCACCACACCCAGCTCTAACACTCTTAAGCACTTCCCATCTGATTCTCTACTCAGTTTCCACAACAGCCCTGCAGGGGCAAAAAGAGCCCAGAGAGTGGGGGTAGCCCAAGGTCAAGGTGAAGCAGTGCCTAAGAAGCCACCTGCCACATATGAGGTCAGCCAGAAAGGGACAGTCCAAGCCACATGCACCTTCAGTGTCACCACCTGCTACAAACCTATAGGACGAATATAGGGAAGCAGGCAAAGAAGCCACCCAGATAGCAAAATCAGGAAGGGTTCCTACCACCACCAAGTGAAATCCCCCAGGCAGAATTCAAGACCAGCCAGACTAGAAAATCTTTCACAAGCATTTTCAATGAAGTCCTGACTCCTCCAGCTTGCTCTCCACCTCTGACATGCTCTCACACATTCTGTCCCATTTCATCTGCACATACTGTGTTTTATTGCTAATCAAATGAGGTTTGAGCATTGAAGGAAATCACTCAAGACTCTAGTCAATCTGCAACAAAGCTAAGTTTCAAGGCCAGCTCCAGCCTCGCACACAGCTGTCGTACAGAAGTAAGTCAACTGCAATTAGTACCATGAAAAACTAGAACCTCATTTGAGGGAGTTGTGCATTTTTTTAAAGGATGGGCTACTCTCTTTAGATAAATCATTAGGTATCGGCAAAATGAATTCCTCTTGTGTGCTTTTGCCTTCCTTCCTCCCTTGGCTTTCTGGCTTCATTTTTCCTTTTTCTCCTCTCTCGCTCCCTCTCTTTCTCTCTCTTTGTTTAAAAGAGGCAGGGACTCTGAGAACTCAACTTCGTTTCTTCTTTCTCTCTCAGGGGCCCGGGGCTCATCTGGTCCTCATGTAACTATAATTACCGGCACATTTGTATGGTGCAGGGTGGAGGGAGACGGCAGTTCCACGAGAGGCTGGGAAAGGAATGGCCTTGATCTGGGCTGTGGCCTGGTTCTAATTTTAGCAGCCACAGAGCATTGGACTTCCTGGCGGAATCAGATTGCCCGGCTCTCCCAGCACAGGGCTGACACCAAACATGTGCAGCAGATCCCGACAGCAGTGGTGCCAAATCAGGTTACACCTCCAGGTTATCGCACCCAGCCTCTGTCTCAGAAAATAAATGTGCCACCGTCAGAGCTTAGTAGCTCCTTTCTTGTAAAACTCAGTTTATAGACAAAGTAGAGGGAGAAGGGGGAACAGAACCACCCACCAGGAAGGACCAGATGAGCCAAGTCTAGAATCCAGGTCCTCTGTCTCAAGTTCCTGCTGATGTTATCCCCAAAGGCTGTGGTCATAGCTGAGAGTCCACTGTAATAGGTCCTTGTCAAATCCTGACCATTCTAAAGTATCTCTAAGTGACTTCTCCTACGAACTCTTTATTTTCTAATAAGGTAAAATTGATATGCAGTGAAATCCCAGACCTCAGATACGTCATGATAAATTTGACACATGTGAACATCCTACCAAAGGAAGGAACACTCCCATTAACCCAAAACTTCCACCACGCCTCACCTCCCAGTCTTCCAGTCAGTCCCATAGACAATCTCCATTCTCTTTCTTATCAGTAAACTTTAGTTTGGTTGGTTCTTCAAGTAAATGGGCTCAGAGTATCTGGGCAACAGATAGAATGATAACCTGGCTACGCCCTTTGCAGGCCCTTCTCTTGGGAGGGTCCACTCTCAGTCCTCTTAAGCAAGCTGTTTCTTATGTGGGGGAAGAGCCTAACCCTGAGTCTCCCTCCACTAAGTCCAGGATGTGAGAAATTTCAAACAAGGCCTCAGTGACCAAGGCTACATTTGTCAAGTTAGAAACCATCCAATCTTGTTTCCTGCCGCCGCCGCAGGGAAGGCATGTTCTCCTGAGAGTTCTTTATTCCACCCTTCCGAATCCCCAGACTGGCAGCTGCAGATCTGTTAGTTGCATAATAATGAGTCTTCCTCCTACAGTTAATCTGTATATGCCTTTTTCATTAGAATGCAAGCCTATTTCTTCATGAACCACCCTCCCCCCAAGCCCCTCTGAAGCTTTTAACTGGTTGGTCAATAGTACCGATAACTCGATGAGAAAGATATTCATGTATGTTTCATTGTGTGATCTTGCTGGGCGGCGATTTTCTACATCCATCTTGAAAATTTTGGCTCCTGTTACTGGTGTGTCTGATTGCTGTGTATAGATTCCATGTGAATGACAACTTTCTGTTTTGAATCTTGTGTGAGCTTGGCAACTCCATTGTCCCATGGAAAGAACGTATGCATTACCAGGCCATCCTCCAGGAGGTCTGTCTCTCTTTCTTGGGATCCCCTGAGAAACCAGTGCATCTTGTTCACTCTCTCTGTCTCTCATGTGCCTCTTGCCATCATCTCACAGAAGTCTCAAGAGCTTCTTAAAGGACTCATTGTGTTGAAATCCCCGGCCTTTAGCTTAGCAAAGACAACTCCATAAAATAATCAATAAGCTAAATTGACTCAGTCTAGGGATGAGCAAGAGACAGACTGGCTACCCGTCTTCCCGTAACCAGAGTACCCCTTTCCCAGCCCTGACCCACTCTTCACTCCCTTCTGGACCCCCTGATCAAGACATTCCATTTGCTTAATAAATCTTGATCCCAGGGTGAGAGATGGCGAGACCAGAAGAAAGACAGCCACTGCATTGGTTATTTTTCTTAGCGCTATGACAAATCCCTGATAAAGGCAGCTTAAGGAAGGAAGGGTTTATTTGCGGGGGAGACAGTCCTCAGGGCAGGGAAGGCATGGTGGTGGGAGTATGAGGAGGCTGGTCACACTGGGTCAGCAGACAAGCAGAGAGATAAAAGCCGGTACCCAGTCTGCAACCCCTGCTCACGGGCTGCTGCTGCTCAGGTTCATGCTGGGTCCTGCCTCCTCAGTTAAATCTTTCTGGAAATTCCCTCACAGACACATGCAGGGGTATGTCTCCTAGGTGATTCTAAATCCAGTCAAGTTGACAAGCCTAACCATCACAGTCACTCACTGAATTTTTCCAATGTCATTTAACTGTGAGTTGTCTCATATCACCCCTTAACCATTCATCTCTCTGAATTCCCACCTTCAAGAAAAATTGTATTTTCTCCCCAATTCCTTTTCAAACACCTTCTCATTTCTCTGTACCCGAGGGTTACTCTGGGTACCCAGTTCACTGGTGTTCATTATCACAAAAAAAGTAAATGCTCTAGTCCCTAAAGAAGGCTTCTATCTTTTTTATGGTATGTAATATTCTGTAGTCGTAATGCTATGATCAAAGCACATGGAGTGCAAGTTCCCCTGAGCCCTGAGCCCTGACCTGTTCCCAGTGTCTTTGACACCTTTCCCCCAGGTGTTCTCATGACTCATTTCATTGCCTCGAGTCAGAGAAACAGGTGTCTCCTCTCCCTTCTCATCTTCCCTTGCCTTTTCTTTTTTAAAATTTTTTTAATTTTAAAATTTTATTTATTTATTTGAGAGAATGACAGAGGGAAAGAGGCAGATAGAGACAGAGAGAGAGAGAGAGAAAGAAAATGGGTGCACCAGCCACTGCAGACGAACTCCAGATGCATGTGCCACACCTTGTGCATCTGGCTTACATGGGTCCTAGGGACTCGAACCGACGTCCTTTGGCTTCGCAGGCAAACATCTTAACCACTAAGCCATCTCTCCAACCCCCTTTTCTTTTAAACTTTTTTATTGACTTTTTATTATTATTTTATTAACTTCCATAATTATAGACAATAAAACCATAACAATTCCCTCCCCTCCCCCATTTTCCCCTTCACAAATCCACTATCCATCACATCCCCTCCCCTCTCAATTAGTCTCTCTTTTATTTTGATGTCATCTTTTCCTCCTATTATGAGGGTCTTATGTAGGTAGTACCAGGAGCTATGAGGTCATGGATATCCAGGCCATTTTGTGTCTGGAAGATTGCATTGTAAGCAGTCCTATCTTTCCTTTGGCTCTTACATTCTTTCCATCACCTCTTCCAAATGGACCCTGAGTCTTGGAAGGAATGATAGAGATGTTTCAGTGTTAAACACTCTTCTGTCACTTCTCAGCACTATGGTCCTTTTGGGTCATCCCAGTAATCACTGCCATCTGAAAAGAGAAGTTTCTCTAACCAAAAGTGAGAGTAGCATTAATATATGGGTATGAACATTAAGAAAATTCTTACAGGGCAGTCCAGTGAGCATAATGTATGTATTTAGCCAGACACCATCAGGTGTTACACCCCTAGGGCTCTTGACCTCCCCCATCATAAGCTTTTGACTTTCAGTACCAGGCATATATCCCCTCCTGAGGAGCTAGCCTCCAGTCCAATTACACAGTGGTTGGTTTCCCCCTTAACAGAAATGCCACCTGTTGGCTCATTTGACCTAGCTGGCTGAACTTAAGGCTTGCATTGCCCACTGTTGTTTGCCTCTGCTGATGACTTCTATCTCCCACAGGGCTGTAAGCAGCATAGCTTTTTCCAGCTTTCTGTCAGCTGGTCTACAGGAGGGAGGTTTCATCTTGCCTTTGTCCATCTTGGAACTCTGGCCTTATCTCACAAAAGATCTGCATTACCCCATGAAGCACATGACATTTATCTACAAGCATATTTTTAGCCTCTGAGATGTCACTTATAAACTCATGTGCTTTGGGTGCTTGGTCCCCAGCTGATAGCAGTTTGAAAGGGAGAGCTTTGCTGGAGGAGGTGTGTTGTTGGAGGCAGGCTTAGAAATGTTACAGCCAGCTTCCCAGTGCTATAGTCACACTCTTGCTGTTGTTTCCTACCTGCTGTGGCAGCGGTGATGTCCAGCCTCTGCTCATGCCATGCTTTCCCTGCCATCATGGAGCTTGCCCTCGAGACTATAAGCCAAAATAAAAACTTTCATCCCATCAGCTGCTTTTGGCTGGGTGCTTTGTCCCAGCAACAAGACAGTAACTATAACAGCCTCACAGGTCTGCTTACAGTCAAAACCCAAGTGGATATCACCCCTAGGATAGAAAATACTGAGCTGCAGCCCCGAACCACATGAGGTAAGAACTCTCGTGCACCTCACTGTACCCCCAAAGCAGCTGTCCCAATAACATCTGAAACCCTGCCCAGTTGGTCTCAGTGTCCCATGGCCCATTGTCACAGCAGACCAAAGACTACGGCTAATATGGACCCACTACATGTGGGTCATAAGTGATAGAGTCCAAGCCAGAAGAGACCTAACCAACCTTGTTTTTTTTTTTTTTTTTTTTTTTTTTTTTTTTTTTTTTAAGAGGTAGGGTTTCGCTGTAGCCCAGACTGACCTGGAATTCACTATGTAGTCTCAGGGTAGCCTCAAACTCACAGTGATCCTCCTACCACTGCCTCCCGAGTGCTGGGATTAAAGGCATGCGCCACCACGCCCGGCCAACCTCATGCTTTTCTCAAAGAACCACCTCGGGGGAAATGACTTGCTGGCTCACACAACAGGCAACCACATGGCATGTTCTGGGTTGGTTTGACTCCATGTGGGAAGCCATCACGTAAGCATGCTGGAATTATACTTGATCTATTCAGATAATCTAGAGGTGAATGAAATCCTCTGGAAGCAAACCAAACCAAACAACAACAAAAACAAACATATGAGGACATGTATGTGAGAGTGTGTGAATATGTGTGTGTATCCAAATGTGTACATGGAGAGAGAGAGATGATCAGGAAGGAAAGACTGGAGAGGAGATCAGCCAGACAGCAAAAGACCAAGGTGCTTGGATTTATTTCATTTGGGGAAACAAAGGTACAGCAGCACGGCAACAAGGAAGCTGCAGCAAAGATGAGCAAACACAATCTCCCATAACCATATGACTTCAACACACCACTACATGAAACTACCACATTCCCTGCCAGGCGTTTCCATACACAGATAGTTTTCACATGTTGGTGTCACAGTGCAAAGGTCAGTCAATAATGTGTTTGCTCAACGTATTATGAGCAACTGGTGAACTAAGCCTGGGACACCATCACCTTCTGAATGACTCCATGATGGCTGGAGATTTGTTCTGCCCAGCCCCAACTGTATACAGTTGGAATGTTTTCTTCTTATGAATTACGTGCTTCCGATAAATTCTCAGGAATGTGTGTCAAAGGTCATGCACTACTTTCAATTGGACACATATTGTTGGAAAGATCAAGGCCAAAAGAGTCCCAGCTAATGGCATTACCATCTGCAATGCAGAAAAGTACCCACTTCCAAAGCTCTCCTCCACGATGAGAGCTATCATTTGCATAAGACTGAAAGCTTATGTGCAAGGACACAGACAGGTCCTCCGGTCCTACAGCTTCAAACTCAGGTGTGACATCTGACACGTGAACAGATGAGGAGACTATCTTTAAGAAAAAGTATGTAAAGTCACCAAAATAAATTAGTCACGAAAGATGGGAGTATGAGCCGCCGTCCTCATGCTGCGTCACCATCATATACACCACGGACAGATGCATGCAGCTCATCAAGCTCACCGGGGCTACCTAAGTGCTGGGCACGACCAGCTCGCAGGGACAGTGCACGCAGGTGTGGGGGGGTTTATGGACCACACAAACCATTCCATCATCCATCCACAATGTGAAAGGCCCTGGGCGTGAAGAGGATGGGCTCACCCTTCGGAGTCAGAGAGAGGGGCTTGGGGATGGCGCTGAATTTGTTGTTGTGTCCTGGATCCACTGGTTGGCCCTCAAGAAGACCTGTGACTGTTAAATAAAACCTTTGTATTCTATGAAAGAAAGAAAGAAAGAAAGAAAGAAAGAAAGAAAGAAAGAAAGAAAGAAAGAAAGAAAGAGAGAAGAAAGAAAGGAGGGAGGGAGGAAGGAAGTATGGGAGAAATCAAAATAATTCACAAATGTTAAAAAACAAAAACGTAAAAGCCATAGATTAAAAAATTGGGAAGAAATGTGATTTTTAAAATGTATTTTATTTATTTATTTGGAGGAAAGAGAAAGATAGAAGGGGCATGCACCAGGGTCTCTAACCACTGCAAACTAACTCCAGACACATGTGCCACCTGGTGCATCTGGCTTTATGTGAGTACAGGGGAATCAAACCTGGGACCTTAGGCTTTGCAGGCCAGCACCTTAACTACTGAGCCATCTCTCCAACCCTAAGAAGCATGATTTTTAATAATTAACCACCTGACATCTCCTGATATCACATTTCCCTTACATTTGTGATTGCACAGTGATTGATCTCTTCACAGGTTAACAATTTTCAGCATCATCTTCTAGAGTAAGCATAAAGAATTATCTTCCCCCTGGCATGTTTGGTCAGCAATTGCATGTGACTCTTGATAAGTTATAAAAGTTTCTTTCAGAATCTTCTCTTTTCACATGGCAGTGACCCCTGGGATGACTCAAAAGGCACCATAGTGCTGAGTAGAAGGGACGGAGGAGTGGTCAGCACTGAAACATCTCTATCACACCTTCCAAGGCTCAGTGTCCATTGTGAAAGAGGTGGCTGGAAGAATGTAAAAGCCACAGGAAGGGTAAGACTGCTTATGATGCAATCTTCCAGATGCAATTTGACCTTGATATCATGACCTCGCAGTGCCTGACACTGCCTACACAAAACCCTCATAATAGGAGGAAAAGATGATGACATCAAAATAAAAGAGAGGCTAATTGAGAGGGGGAAGGGATGTGATGAAGAGTGTATTTGTGAAGGGGAAAATAAAGGAAGGGAGGGAATTATCGTGGTTTTGTTGTCTATATTTAGGAAAGTTGTTAATAAAAAAGTTTTAAAAGAAATTTCTTTCAGCTTTAAAGTTCGTCATTATTATAAAAAATCATCATTATTGGATGATCAATCTTCATTGTCAACTTGACTGGATTGAGAAGCATCTGTAACTGCTAACATCTCTAGGGATATGTGTGCAGCTGTTCCCACGGAGGGTTAACTGAGGAAAGGAGAACTGCCCTGGATGTGGGTGGACCATCCCGTAGACTGAGGTGATCGGATGAATAAAAAGGGAAAAAGGAGAAAGCCAGCTGAGTGCCAGCATTGCCCGCTCTCTGCTTCCCAGTCAGTCCGGATGTGAGGAGTCTCAGCCACCTGATCATGCACCATGCACTCTGCCATGCCTTCCTTTCCACAATGGACCGCACTCGCACAAACCAGGAGCCTTCCTTACCATGAGGGACTGGACCCTTTCAAACCAGAAGCCAAAATATGTCCTTTGGGCTGCAGATATGGCTCAGCAGTTAAAGGTACTTGATGCGAAGTCTGACAGCCAGGGTTCAACTCACCGGTACCCACATAAAGCCAGAAACACAAAGTAGTACATGTTTTGGGAGTTTGTCTGCAGTGGCTAGAGGCCCTGGTGTGCCCACATTCAATTTCTCGCTCTCTCTCGCGCGCTCTCTCTCTCTCTCTCTGTGTCCTTTGTAAATAAAAAAATTTTAAGGAAAATGTATATCCTTCTTTCCTTAAGTTACTTCTGTCAGACATTTGGCCATAGCAGTGAGGAAAGTGACTAATACAATCACTAGTGCCACATAGAACTGTGGGATTTAAAATTTAGGCAAATGTTAGTCAAGTGTCTTTTCTATATTAAATAACACATCTTTGTAAGTCAATGGTTCTTTTTTTTTTTTTTTTTTTTTTTTTTTTTACAAAACTACATTCTTTTATTAGGGCCTGGAAAGTCCCAGCACTCCCCCACAATCCTATTTTGCAATACAACCCCCCACAATCCTATTTTGCAATGCAACCCCCTCCCCACAATCCTATTTTCTGATATCAAGCAAGCTGATTACAAAAGCAGAATTTGGTGGTTAGCACAGGGTATGGAGAAAACACCAGATGTCTTAACGGAGACTACATCCTCAGTCTTGTTTTTATGGCTCTGAGTTGAACTTTTTTAAAAATTAATTTATTTTTTTAATTATTATTTTTTTATTGACAACTTCTATACTTACAAACAAAAAAACCACCTGATATTTCCCTCCCCTCCCCCCATACCCCTTTAGAACACAAATCTCCATCATATCCCCTCCCTCTCTCCATTAGTCTCTCTTTTAATTTGATGTCATCATCTTTTTCTTCTATTTTGAGGGTCTTGTGAAGGTATTGCTAGGCACTGCAAGGTCATGGATATCAAGGCCAATTTCTGTCTGGGCAGTTGCATTGTAAGAGGTCATACCCTTCCTTTGGCTCTTCCATTCTATCCGCCCCCTCTTCCTCAGTGGTCCCTGAGCCTTGGAGGGTGTGACAGAGGTGTTTCAGTGCTGGGCACTCCTCCATCCCTTCTTCTCAGCACTATGTTGCCTTTTGGGTCATCCCAGGGGTCATCACCATCTGAAAAGAGAAGCTTCTCTAACCAGAAGTAAGAGTAGCATTAATATGTGAATATGAACATTAAGTGTAGTACTGTCAGGGTAGCTTGGTGGGAATAATATATAAATTTAGTCAGACAAGAGCAGGCTTTATACCCCTAAGGCTCATGTCCTCACCTAAGGTCAATGGTTCTTTTATCACCAAAAATCAGACAACTTTTTCTTGATTTGGGCAGATCTTTTAGAGTTTATATTATGGCTTTATATTTATATTTATATTATTATTATATTTATACTATTCCATAGATGAATGTGTTTCAAATCTCATTTGTCCCCTAGTGCTCATATACTCCCTGCACTGGCCACTGTGGGGCACATTCATGGGGTACAACCCCCCAGCCTGTGCCTCAGTACCATGTGGCATGGGCAAGCCAGACAATAGGTGGCAGGAGGGCTCCTGAAAGCCATTCTTATATGGGAATGCAGAGCAACAATTTAACTCTACATGGAAATAAGCTACATGGAAATAAATGTGTCTCACTTAACCCAGACTAGATGTATCTCTAGGTCAATTTCAAATCTCAGACATACTTTTGGTCACACAAATTCCAACATGGGTGAAAATAATAGAGGGGGAGGTCAGAGTGCAAAAGGATAAAGATATAAATCAAATGGGATTCAAAATGTGTATGTTTTCAAGTTGCATAAAAATGTATGACCAGCCGGGCGTAGTGGTGCACGCCTTTAATCCCAGCACTTGGGAGGCAGGGGTAGGAGGATCACCAGGAGTTCGAGGCCACCCTGAGAATACAGAGTGAATTCCAGGTCAGTGAATTCCTGGGCTAGAGTGAGACCCTACCTCGAAAAACCAAAAAAAAAAAAATGACCATGTGGACACATTGCTGGGAACCCTCCCAGGTCTTTATCCTATGCTTGTCACTGGAATTAACTCAGACATCATTGAGATATAGTGAGAGACTTTAATTACCTTAATTGTAATGGGGTGTTGTATGGGTGTCTTTTATTTGTTTGTTTGTTTTTCTTTCTTTTTTCGAGGAAGGATCTCACTGTAGCTCAGGCTGACCTCTGTAGTCTCAGGGTGGCCTTGAACTCACAGTGATCCTCCTACCTGTGCCTCCCAAGTGCTGGGATTAAAGGTGTGTGCCACCACACCCGGCCCAAGATTTTATTTATTTATTTTTATTTAGTAGAGAGCGGGAGAGAGAAAGAGTCAGAATGGGCACACCAGGGCCTCTAGCCCCTGCAGACAAACTCCAGACACATGCACCACCATGTGCATCTGGCTTATGTGGGACCTGGAGAATCAAACCAGGGTCCTTAGATTTCACAGGCATGCGCCTTAACCGCTAAGCCATCTCCCCATCCCGGGTCTCTTATTCTAATTACAATTAAGAAATGACACTGAGGAGAAACAGATTTTTGCATTCCAAATAATTAACATCCCCTTGTAGAGATGATTAAGAGGAAACTGAGCCCCAACTATTACCTCCCTCTCCCTCTCCCTCTCTGGACTGTATTAAAGAGAAAGCCATGGGAGAGGACAAGGGGGAGAATTTGAAGGGTCACTGGAATCTCAAGTTTCATGTTGCATCATTCTTGGCATTTCCCACCCCCAACAGCAAATGATATACATTCCAAGAAAACAGCTAAAAGTGAATTAAAAACAGGAAGGACTAAATAACATCTCACTGTCCATTAATTAATTGCTCATGCACAGCAGGTGGTGACATAGCTCCATGCTCATTAGGGTAAGGAAAGAGATTTGGAGAGATGTGGCGGATGGGCAATGGGGTGGCAGGGGGAAGCTTGATTCCCCATAATTCCAAAGGTCAGGCATATATGAATTTTCCATAAAACAATGAATGCAATCAAAGCAGCCAGGGCAGATCCTTCTTGCAGTCATCCAACTCCAAAGTGATGGGGAGCAGGTAAGAGGCGCTCATGGACAAGAGTTCGGGAACCATCGAGGTGAGAGTAGGGAGAGAAAGAAGCGATCACAAGACCAGCCCGTAGGTGTTGTGTGAACTTTTCCAGGGCAGATGGACACATGCTGTCTATTCACCTCAGATCAGACACTAATGATAATTTAAGTCTAGCTTGATGAGCCAGCGAGTTTAATCAGGCTCACGTAAATAACATGAGTAAGCAGTTACTTCCAGGAGCGTGGGTAAGGAGTCATTTACAGGAGCGTGGGCAACTTATGAGCAGCTATAGCACTGAGGACAGTGTCTTTCACTCTCTCCTGGTAACTTTTAACTGCGTAACCATTCTCTGGTAGGGGGTGAGGCCCTCCCCTCTAGTAACTGTTAACTATAAGTGCTTAGAGAAGGGCAGGCCCTCATGAGCACCCCCATCCATGATGGAGTATTAGTGGGACCAATCTCGTGTGGGTGTCACGTGGGTGATCATAACTTCCAAGAGCTCAAAAGGGCAATGGCCATGTTAGGCCCAGAGGATAGCGTTCCACAACAATGGGTATTCCCCCGGGAAATTCCACAGCATGGTGAGAAAGGTCTTCCAAGGAACTTTCCATGAGATGCCCAGATGGACCCCCAGAAGAGTACCAGTTACCCAGACAAACATGGAGAAAGCAACCATCATCAAAAATGGGGCCTTAGCAACACCCACACCCACACCCACACAGAGGAGGAGGGAGCAGACCAAACGGAGGGGAGGAAGAGTGGGAGAAGGCAAACCCGGCCTCATGTCTTCCAGGGTCTCAGCTGAAGACACTATGAATAAGTGAGAGATAAGCATCGAATTCTCCATGGTGAAGTTTTAGATCCACATGGCAGACCAAGGAAGAGGAATGGGGAAGTTATCATAAAACAAATTGAAGGCAAAAAAAAAAAAAAAAAAAAAACAGAAAGTTCAGAAAAAGTATCTGAACAAGTTCAGGCTGTTCAATACATTAAATTATTCACACCTTTGAAGAACTAAGAAGAGTAGGTGGGAGGTGTGCTATGAGACCAGAGCCACCCTTCACTGGTTCTGCTGTTTTCGCCCCACCCCACACATGTGCAGGCTGGAAGCTGCCACTGTGATCTTTGGCAGAAGGAATTCGCCAGTCCTCCTCCCCCCACCTCTGTTCTGTTCATCAGAAAGATGCTCACAGGAGACCATGATTAAGGAGAATGAGTATTTTTAACTTGAAATATGCAACAACAAAAAAAGGTAAGTTCACTTTTGCAATAGTTTTCCCACGTTTGCAATTGTTTCAGGCCCTAACCAGTCAGAAGCACATGGTCTAGTCAAACGACAGGAACCAGTCATTGGTGGTATGTGGAGGTCTTACCTGTCAGTCACCAAAGCAAAACTTTTACCTGTCTGGGACATATCTTTCCCTCTCTCACAGTAGGAGCTGTGGCTTCTCCAGGGCTTGGGATTAGCTAGAAGCAGCCCAGATCTCAAACCCATGCAGGGTCTTCTAACCCCATGCGAGTTTTGTGCACAGCTCAGTTCTTGCAGCCATCTGAAGGACTGTCGTACCAACTTTTCATCTCTCGACCTGTCAATGTCCCTGCCATTGAGTAGAAGCCGAGAAAAGATTAAATGAGACCCTGTAAAGGAGTGGACTGTGCAATCAGAAATCATGGGTGGTGGCATTCGAAAAGTGTCTCCTATGATGCTCATTGATGACCCTCACTTCACCGTCAAATTAAAAATTAAAAAATAAGTAGGGTGTGGTGGTACATGCCTTTAATCCCAGCACATGGGAGGCAGAGGTAGGAGCATTGTAAAGAGTTCAAGGCCACCCTGAGAGTACATAGTGAATTCCAGGTCAGCCTGGGCTAGGATGAGACCCTAGCCCCAAAATCAAAAAAAAAAAAAAAATTTAAAAATAGAAGAAAAAGGGGGGCTGGAGAGATAGCTCAATGATTGAGGTGCTTGTTTATAAAGTCTGACGGCCTGGATTCAGTTCCCCAGTACCAATGTAAAAGCCCCAGATGCACAAAGTAGAGCATGTGTCTAGAGTTCGTTTGCAGTGGCAAGAGGTCCTGGTGCATCCATCCTCTCTCTCTCTCTCTCCCTCTCTTCCTCCCTCCCTTCCTCCTTCCTTTTCTCCTTGCAAATAAATAAAAATATTTTTTTAAAAAATAGAAAAAAGCATTGAGGCATCCAGATATAATCCTATAGGTGAGAAATGGAGGCGAAAGGATTGCCAGCCCCAGGTCCACCTGGGCTACATAGGGAGATCCTATCTCAACACCAACACAATTACAAAGAAAATACACGAGGGAACAGGCTGCTTCTAGAGCCATGTTCGTTTGTGAAGAAGAAAATAGCTGTTCTAGTTATGGGAACATGTTGCCGTGTCTTCTTCAACTATGAGCAGTGACTGAGTAGTGGAGCTGAGCTGTAAGCAGAATGGGGAACTGGGTACTGTTCCCTCTGGATCAATAGAAGGGAGCTACAGGCTTCCCCGAGCCTTGGAGGGGAGGATATATGAGGACATGTCTTCCACAGAGAATAGCTCTCAACTACAGGAACATGATGAAGAATCCAGAAAGAACAAGGGTCCTGAGGAGCTCCAAGGAAGGGCCAGGGCAGTTATTGCCTCTGCTGGGTTGTTCAGTCCTTAGGACTTTGCTAACTTTACACACTCATAAATGATCTGAGGGACACAGAGGAGTCGAGCTATGCTTTTAATAAAGTCATGGCAATGCTGATCACAGGGTAGTTAGCCAAAGGGAGGGTGAGAAAACACCAGAAGTAGGAATCCAAGCTAAGTGATCATGGGAACACGGAACCCCTGCTCCTGACCCAGGGTCTTCTGTGACACTCGGGAGGTTTCTAGACTCCCTACTGTGAGGATAGAAGGGTCCCCACTATTTTCTCTAAGCAGAGGCTGGTGGTAACCTAACCCTAACCATGTCAATAAACACTTGCTAACCTTCAGATGCCATTCCTTGAATTTTTTTTTTCTGAAATTGTTTTTCTGGTCAGTGGAACCTTCTAGACATCATTGCAGCAGGATGGAAGAACAGGGAAATGGGTGCCCACCTTTTGCCTGCACTAGAAAGCAGGCCATGGCTGATGGGAGCCAGCACTTGACTACCCCAGCTCCCTTTGTCCCTGGCAGAGGGCCTGGCTCTGGGCTGTGCTATCACATGGGCTAGCAGATTCCCCTGCGGGATGACACTCTAGTCACTTTGGGTGACAGCTGGCACAGTAAAGCATTTTACATGGTCCCTGTCTCCCTTCCCCACACCTCTTACCTCTCTGATGAAACACCTACACTAGCATCTTGGTTTTTGAATCTACTTCCGGTTATGTCCAAACTAAGATGAGCTGCTCCACAAAAGAGCGAGTCTGCCCAGCTGAAGGACTGGGAACCTTCGGGTGATGCTCCTCCTCCCTTCCATGAGAACATCACTAGGGACTCTGTGTCACTGACCTGCATGTGGATGTTCCCACAAGCACGGCCGTTCCCATTCCCAAAGGCAAGTCTCTTTCCACTTGCACATTACCTTAAGCAAATAACCTTAAGCATCCTTTCTTGCTGGGTGAACCATCTGTTCCAGTCCCACAAACCCACTAGAGAAGCCAAGAGGAGTCCATATTTTTTAAATTTTCTTTTAAAAAATATATCTTAGCTGGGCGTGGTGGCGCACGCCTTTAATCCCAGCACGCGGGAGGCAGAGGTAGGAGGATTGCCATGAGTTTGAGGCCACCCTGAGACTACATAGTTAATTCTAGGTCAGCCTGGGCCAGAGTGAGACCCTACCTGGAAAAACAAAAACAAAAAAAACTATATATATATATAATTTATTTATTTGAGAGAGAGAGAGAAAGAGGGAGAGAGAGAGAGAATGAGCACGCAGGAGCCCCAACCACTGCAAACTCCAGATGCATACGCCCCCTTGCGTATCTGGCTAATGTGGGTCCTGGGGAAGTGAACTGGGGTCCTTTGGTTTTGCAGGCAAATGCCTTACCCACTAAGACATCTCTCCAGCCCTAAATTTTCTTTTTATATCTATATGCTTGTGAGTGTACGTGTATTTGTGTATGTGTGTGCATGATGCATGTGGAGGTCAAAGGTCGATGCTGATCAACGTCTTACTCAGTTGCTTTTCGCCTTATTTTCTGAGCCAGAGTCTCGCACTGAACCTCGAGCTCACCGATTCATCTAGACTCACTCACCAGCAAGCCAGTGACTCCTGGTCTACACCTCGCTAGTGCTGGGCTCACAGGCACTCACTGTAGTGCCCAGCTTTTAGGCATGGGTCCTCACATTTGCACATCGGACACTTGCTTACCGACTGAGACCTCTCCCAACCCCGAGTCTATATATTTATTTGTGGGTCAAACTTAGTCCTAAGAGGACCAACGTGGTGGTGGAAGGAGAAGGGCTTGGCCACCTCACATTGGAAAAGTTTCCTGCACAAAGACCTGCTGCCTTTGCTCTAGCCTCTTGGTTCTCCAAGCATCCTGGTACTCTGCACCTTTCTAGGACACCTGTGGTGATGAGGAGAGCCCTCAATGCTCAGCAGGTCTAAACACTGGCCAGTGCCTGGCTGGGGATCCTCAGAGCCAGCACTGATTGGCAACCCTA
This sequence comes from Orientallactaga sibirica, assembly GCA_036365145.1. Classification (NCBI taxonomy): domain Eukaryota; kingdom Metazoa; phylum Chordata; class Mammalia; order Rodentia; family Dipodidae; genus Orientallactaga; species Orientallactaga sibirica. The sequence goes on along the minus strand of JAEOAD010000031.1, from coordinate 1,509,678 downwards.
TCATTCAAGGGCTTCCTCCACAAGGTGCCATCTGGCAGCCATTCAACCAACTCTGCACTCCTTGGGCCAAACCCTCCCACTCCACCTCACTCTCCCTTTCCTGAGGAAACTGAATCCATCTGCATGAACTCCCTTCCACTTCAGACGTGCCATCCTTGCCAGTCTCCTCCCCATCCCTCTTGGCTCAAAGAAAAGCCTCCTTCCCCATCCTTCACCAAACCTTCTGAACACTGCCCCTCTATCTTTTCTTCCCATTCCTTCAAACACACACACACTCTCTCTCAGGTAACACCAACCTGCCATCTCCTATCTCTTCAGCTCTCTCACTTTCTCCACCAGGGCTCTGGCACCAGGCCCCACCGCTTCCCCTGGACCAGACTTCCTTCCTTATACTGCAGGATACCAGCCCACTCACTCACCAGGAATTTCAAGCCCCGTATTCGCAGCAATGAAGCCCCTTGCAGTGACTGCTCTGTCCCCCTTAAAGAATCTCACGAGGGGTAAGGCAGATGCGTGTACACATTGGTACACTGGTGTTTTGTTCCTCACAAGTCCTGAGGCCAGATCAAAGTCTTAACCCTAAGTGGCTCCCATTCCTTTCACTCCCACCCACTGCTCCAAGCAATGTACTTCTGAGGGCCTGCCGGTCCTCTCTCCCAGGAGGCCAGGTCCTGGCATCAAAGGGTATCTCTCACTTGGCACGAAGACACTCCTACTATGTCCCTTTCAGGCAGCACAGGGATGGAGAAGCCAGAGAGCCCATGGCACCGAAGGCTGGTGTGGATCTGCTCTTTGCCCCATCAGACTCCCCTGATGTTATCCACCAGCCAGTCCATGGCCTCTGGACTTCAGTGATGCCTTATTCCCTCCTAGCACCTTCAGTTCTCTAAATGAGAGTGTGGAGACCTGGTTGCTTTGTTTGGTTCATATCAATCAGAAAAATAACACACATGTGATAACAAATCAAATAGCACCAACATATCAAAAGTAATACCCATCAATCTGCCTCCCCATTCAGCTCCAACAGCCACCACCCCCACCACCTCCAATTCCCATGACTTTTCAGGAGACGTAGAGATGTTCTGACACTGGGATCCATTTAGAAAGAGATCTCACGCCGGTTCTGTTTTCGTTTGCAGAGTGTGGAGAGGCTTTGCCTTCCTCCTCCCTCCACTCCCATGGGTGTTGCAGGAACATGCCCCATGTCAGAGGGCTTATAAATGAGAGCATCATATGAAAGAGTGACGACGTGTCTGATGAAGTCTGAACAAACTTACAGAGGAGAGGAAGGATTTATAAGGCTGTGAGCAATCCAGGGGCCGCAAGCAAAAGCCAAGGAGGCACCTTCAGATGAAAATGAGGAGCGAATGTCTTTGCGTCTCCTCATAGACCCTACACAGTGCTTACACACCTCAAATGGAAAACCAAGAGCTTACTAGATGTTTAACCAATGCTTTTTGTTTAATATTTATTTATTTGAGAGGGAGACTGAGCATGCCAGGATGTCTTGCCACTGCAAACAACCTCTAGATGCCTGTACCACTCTGTGCACCTGGCTTTACATGGGTACTGGGGAATCAAATCCAGGCCATCAGGCTCTGCCAGCAAGCACCTTTAACTACTAAGCCATTTCTTCAGCTCCTTTAGCCAATTATTGTGCCTTCCCCGGTAATGATGGCAAGGGACTTGGGTCATCTATTAAGGACTGCAGGCAATAACAGGGTGCTTCAACCTGAGTTTGAAAATTTTGAATGAGAAGAAAACAGTCCCATCTAGAATTAGTGACCACAAATTTCCCCCTCCCCCAACTTGTGACTCTGAGTTTGGAGCCCTGGCACCCTTGTAAAATCCAGGCATGGTGGCACATCCTTGTAATCCCAGTGCCAGGAAAACAGAGATGGAGACTCTCTGGGGCTAAAGAGCTAGCCCAGTAGTCTAGAAAAATTGATGAGCTGTAGGGTCAGAAAGAGACCCTGCCTTAAAGAGTAAGGTGGAGAGTGACTGAAGAAGACCCCCCAGTATTGACCTCTGGCCCACACACACATACTTACACACACATATATATGCCCCCCACACACAGACATGCACTACACAGTATTTCCTTTTGAAAAGAAATAGGTCAGTGCCAGCCTGCACCAGGAAAAACAATATGGTCAGTAAAACAGTCTGATGTCAGCTCTGATGAACATAAACTGAAATCCTGACAGAGGCTCACCAGACTCACGTGCTCTGGATCACTGCTTAGCTGCATTTCCCAACTCCCTTGCAGCTCAGTGGAACCACATGACTGGTTCTCCCCAGTACCAGGTGATCACTAAAAAGCAGTTAACCGCATCACAAAGTGGCCTTGATATTCATGGCCTCACGGTAGCTGACACACTTCCTACACAAGACCTGCAAAATAGGAGGGGAAAAAATGATGACATCAAAATAGAAGAGGAACTAGTATAAATGAAAGGATTCAGTGGTGGGGGAGGTATTTAGGAGAATGGAAAGGGAGGGTGGTGGGAGGGGATTATGATCATGGTATATTGCTGTATGTATGAAAGTTGCTAATAAAAAGTTAAAAAAAAAAAAAAGAAGTAGTTAAGGGCTAGAGATGGCTTAACAGTTAAGGCACTTGCCTGGAAAGCCTAAGACCTGTATTTGACTCTCCAGGTCCCACGTATGCCAGACACACAGTGACACAAATGTGTAAGGTTGCATGTGCTCACAAGGTGGCGCATGCGTCTGGAGTTCAATTGCAGTGACTGGAGGTCCTATTCTGGAGTGCTAATTTTCTCTCTTGCTTTCTCGATCTCTCATTCTCTCACATAAAAAAAGGCCAGTCTATTGGACATGCCTCAAAAAATAAAAATAGCCAGGCGTGGTGGTGCACGCCTTTAATCCCAGCACTCAGGAGGCAGAGGTAGGAGGATCGCCGTGAGTTCAAGGCCACCCTGAGACTACATAGTTAATTCCAGGTCAGCCTGGGCCAGAGTGAGACCCTACCTCGAAAAACCAAAAAACTAAAAAATAAAAAATAAAATAAAAAGCAGTTAAACACTCATGAGCACTCTGGCTTCTCCTACTGTGGTAACTTAGGGCCAAATTCTAGAAGTGACAAGGTGAAGGAAGTCTGACCTCTGTGTCCAGGGAAACTCCCCAGCACAGCTTCCCTGCAAGAACCTAGAAATCAGTGTTCCCCATATCAGAGCCTTAGACTGGCTTACAAAGACTCATCTCCCTCCAGCAGTCTCCTTTCCTCTTACCGCAGAGCTGGCACCAGGGCTCTGTGCTGCGACCTCACTGGAGGCTGAACAGAGGCACAGTCACAGGCTGGGGCCCAGCAAGGAATGTGACCACAGCAGGCCAGTAGCAGCCCATCCATTTCCCATGTTCCTCATCTGTGTCGTCATTTTTTCACCCTACTCTGCTCAGACTTTCCAGGAACTTCTAGCTCCTAGAAACCAGGATTGTGACAAGATTAATCCATTGTCCAGAAAGCCTTTATAGAAAGAACAGGGGCCTGGAACAAGTTCTGAATTCTGCCACAGGCTGGCCATATCGTCTCTAGCTGCTTAGCCTCTCTGAGCTCCAGTTTCCTCATCTGTAAAGTGAGGCCCATCACTGAATCAGATAGAAATAAATATCTAGGATGTGTGACACAGAAAATCAAACTCAAGGGCTGGAACAATGGCTCAGTGGTTAAGCACTTGCCTGCAAAACCTAACAACTGGGATTTGATTCTCCAGTACCCACATAGAGCCAAATACCCAAAGTGGTGCATACATCCAGAGTTCCTTTGAAGTGGCTGGAGGCTCTGGCATGCCCATTCTCTCTGCCTGTCAATGCTTGCAAATAAATTAATTAAAATTAAAATGTAAAAAAATACAACTTTTAAAAAATCAAAGTCAACATGACCAAAATGAAGTTAAATAGAGCTAATTGATTAGACGGCTGGACAGGCCAGGGTTTACCTTCAGGCACAGGTTGATCAAGGCCTCACAGACCAATTAGGTTACCATAGTCCATGCTCTGCTCTCCTGTTTCCCTCTGCTGTCTCTTTTCAGCTTTCAACTTCCTTTTACCTGAGCAGTTCCAGGCTTAGTTCCCAGGACTCAAAGCAGAAGCCCAACAGAGAATTTGTGTGCCATTATCTCTAACTTTATTCTCATTGGCCTAACCTTAGGTGACATGCCTACCCCTAGCTCTGTCCCTATATGGCAGGAGAGAAAATGTCCACTTGTGATCATTGATCTTGGTTGTCAACATGACAGGATTTAGAGTCACCATTTCTGGGCACGTCTGTGAGGGATTTTCTAGATTAGGTTTAATGGAGGTGAGAAGACCTGCCTTAAATGTAGATGGTGCCACTCCATGGGCCAGGCTCCAAGACTGAATAAAAAGGAGAAAGTTAGTTTAGCACCAGCATTTATCTCTCCCTGCCTCCTGACTGAAAGTACAGTGTGACCAGCTGCCTCAAGCTCCTGTCACCATGCAATCCCTGCCTCAAACTATAAAGCAAAACAAACTCTCCCTTCTTCAAATTACTGTCAGACACTGTCACAACAACAAGACAAGAAACTAGTACACCACACCCTCCATCCATGGGTGCTTGATTTGATTTTTTTTTCCCTGAGGAGAGATCTAAAACAAATTATCTGTTAGATCCATTTTATCTAATAAAGGACCCTAAAGCTTGGAAGCTTAAAATAGCAACACATTACCTCATAGGCTCTGCCTGTTGAGAATCTGGGAGTGGGTCTGACTCAGGGTTTCTCCAAGGTGGCAGCCAAGTGTCAGATGGGGCTGAAGTCATGTTGGGACTTTTCTGGGGCTGAGGGGTTGGCTTCCAAGCTCACCCACATGGTGACCAGTAAGCCTCAGCTCCCCATGGTTCCCAGGCATTCTCCACAGTTCCCAGCTCATTGTGACTGGCGCCTTCCATCCTTGCCTGCATGGGCCTCTGTCCAGGCCTGCTGTCCTTGAAGCAACTGTCTGGTCGCAGAGAGAATAGTGAGGTAAGAGCACAGCCCGAGACACAACGACAATTCAGAAGTCACATCCTGTCAGCTCTGTCACATGCTATGGGTCACACTGACAAGCCCAATCCATGGTGAACCCCAATCCATGTTTGACAGAAACTGTCCCAGGTTACAATATAAAAGTCTGGATCCTGGAAATTCCTGTCAGTCTGGAGAAAACAGGGATGATTGGCCAAGAGTTGACTGATCACAGGAGGAAGAAGATGAGTTTCTCACAGGACATTGGGGCCATCATTTGTCCTCCCACTGCCCAGCAGGAGGCTGAGGGCCACACAGAGGGAGTGGACAATCCAGGATCACAGTGAGGTGGGATAGAGTTCAAAGATCCTAGGCCTCTGTTCCCCAGTCCAGGGCCCTCCACTCACGCCTCCACTTTTCCTCCACCGTGGGCGCCGGCTGCTTTTGGGAGAGCAACTGGTCCACAGCCCTTGTGTGAATGATCGCTTAGGAACTCGCCTCATCATTCCTGTTCCTTTTACCTTCCACCCAAGTGGTCTGCAGCCCAAACAGAAGAGTTCCGGGCCTAGGAAGCAGAGACCAAAGATCAGCTTCGTACAACAGACAGGATAAAGCTCAGAGCTGAAAGATTCAGTTCAAAAACCTCTGTTCCTCCTCAAATTAGCTGAACTTCTCTGAGCTCCGCATCTGTGAAATGAGTGCACACCCACGTTTCCTTTCCAATCTCACTGGCTCTCTCACTCTTCCACTTTCTGAGTGGAATAACTTGGATCCCCCAGGACTCCCTCCCCTAGCTAGGCCATGAGAAAGCAATCAGTTCTCCCCCACAGCGTTCCTCACCTAGGCCCCTTCTCTGTTGATTGTATTGACCACCTGTTATGTATCAGGGAGTTCTCAAACAGTGGAAAAGATAAAGGAATCTAACGTATTCACAGGCTCTTCTCTCTCTCTCTCTCTCTCTCTTCTTATTCTTTTCATAGAAAGCCCAGCTTTCCCCAACAAGATTATGTTGAACTACTGTGACGGACCTCCATCTATTCACCCTGCCCTCAGGCTGTGTTGTAAGGGCTTTTGTCTCTCAACCTCATCTCCCCAAAGTGTTTCTTCAACAAGCACACCCCATCTCGGGAGGCAGAAGTGGAGGCAGGTAGTTTTATTTTTCTCCGAAGGTGTGTGTTCTAGTCTGTGAGGATGGCCCAGCTTGAGTGAATGCATGTTGGGGGTGTGCCAGCAGATGAGCTTTTAGAAAATACTAGATGCTTCTACAAAGCTCATGTTTACTTCCTACAAAAACTGATGCTCTGATTTTCCTAAGTCTTGGCATTTTCTTCTCGCCCTCTCCTAACAGAGTAGTGTGCTGTGGAGTAGGGACCAGTCAGAGTAAACTGAGCCTGGAGCACACTTCTGTGAGGGGATAGAAGCTGTAGGACTGTGGTGTGTGGAAGCAGAACTCTTGGCCCCAGACTGCCTACTAGTGAGCTCATGTCTCCCAGACAGAAAGAAATCGGCTCTGCCCAATGCTACAGAGACTGAATTGAAATTGTGACAAGGCACAGTGGTCTCCTTACTCCTGCAATTAAGGGTGTTGATGTCCTCGAGAGCCAAGTAGGATGGGGTCTCCTTTGTTCTAGTGTGTCCTGTGTTCTGTTTCTTCTTGCCTAGAATAAGAGATTCAGCTGTGATTGGGCAAGACAGAGACGGACAGGAGCTCCCGGGGCTGCCTTGCCTTTGGACCTCATCCAATAGCTGTGATTTCTTTGCCCTGTGCTTGAGTAGATGTGAACATTGCCAATGAACACACAGCAGTGTGTCCTTAGCCAAAACCTGGACTTTACCATGTTTAATAAAGGGGAGAGTTATATTTAGCAAAAGGAAATTTTATTTTTCATGCAAAATGAGTCCTGTAAGTGTGGAGACCCATGCTTTATGCCACGAAGGATGGAAAGATGTGCTTGTAGTGGAGGGGGAAAAAGCCACTTCATGAACAAGTTCAGGTGGAAGAGAGCACAGGTGGATATGCAAATGTCCAGTGGCAGGGTCTGGGTTGAGAGGCAGGTGGCTGTGTAAGGGACCTGCCTCATGGATCCTTGAGGGCTGAGGAGAGAGCTCAGTGTGTAATGTGCTTGATTCACAAGCATGAAGACCTGAGTTTGGTCCCCAGTGCTCACATAAAAACCTGAGCTGAGCATGGTGGTCTGCACCTGTTATCTTAGCACCGGGAAGGCAGAGACAGGAGGACCCCTCAGGTTCCCTGGCCAGTTAGTCTGGCCCCATTGGTGAGCTCCAGGCCCATAAAAGATCCTGTCTCAAAAAGAGGCGGCAGCATTCCTGAGGGTGACAGCCAAGGTCTGGCCTACACACACACACACAAACACGTTCCTGCACACACATATGCTCAAACACACATATACATACATGTGCAAAAATTATTGCATAACTTAACTGATCTTGCTCATGTCTAACCTTGGCAATGAAGATCTAGATTTGAGCCTGTGTTTAATATTGCTACCTCCCCAATTCCAACTGAAAATGACCAAAAAGTTGTTGTTGTAAGCTAGGGACCGTCCCATCAGTGGTGACCGAGTGTGAAGTGTACTGGGGTGCTCCTGCCAGGTACACTCTTCTCAGGTCACCATCTTCACACCATCTCCAGAGACAGCCATCTCTGTCTTCTTTTCTTTTGCTTTTTTTTCTTTATTGAGGTAGGTTCTCTAGCCCAAACCTAACTGGAGCTTATTCTGTAATCCCAGGCTGCCTTCAAACTCACAGCAATCCTCCTACTTCTGCCTCCTGAGTGCTGCTCTGAAAGCTTGCCTCGGAGGTTTCTTTCCACCCTCTGGCCTCTTTTTCCATGCCCTGGCTCTCTTCCCTTTGCAGGTACCTCTCCTGAGGCCTGTTCCCCGCCTGTCCCACTCTCGGTGGACCCTCCCTGCTCGGTCCTCCAGCTTTGTAGAACAGACATTCATCCTTGAGCTTGTAGCCCTGGCCATGTCTCTTCAGACTGTTGCAACCCTGTTTTTGTTCCCCTGCTCCTGCTTTCCACCCTTCATTGGGCTGCAGGGGACTTTTTTTCAAACCTAAGTTAGTCATGACACTTGTCTTCTCAGATTCAACAATGGCTCCCAGCCAAGGCAGAACAAGAGTTGTTTATTTTTTATTGTAGTTGTTGTTTTAATTTGAGAGAGACAGGGAGAGAGAGACAGAGAGAGAGAGAGGAAGAGACAAAGAATGGATGTGCCAGGGCCTCCTCAGCCACTGTGAATGAACTCCAGACATGTGCGCCCCCTTGTGCACATGCGCGAAATTGCGCGCTTGTGTCACTTTTGCATCTGGCTAAACGTGGGACCTGGAGGTTTGAACAAACATTCTTAGGCTTCTCAGGCAGGCACCTCAACCACTAAGCCATCTCTCCAGCCCAAGAGTTTTCTTTTTTTTTTTTTTTTTCTTGGAGAGAGACACAGAGAGAGAAAGAGAGAGAGGGAGAGGAAGACAGATAGAAATGGGCACGCCAGCGGCCTCTCAGCTGCTGCGAACGAAATCCAGATGTGTGCGTCCCCTTGTGGTCAAGTGCAGCATTGCGCCCGTGGGTCACTGCATCTGTCTAAACGTGGGACCTGGAGATTGGAACCAGCATTCTTAGGCTTAGGAGGCAGGCGCCTTAACCACTAAGCCATCTCTCCAGCCCCCAAGAGTTTTTATAATAAGATCCCGCCTGCTCCCTTTGTGACCTCATCTTCTGTTATAACTCCCCCCACATTCCATTCCACCCATGATGCCCTTCCCAATGTTCCTTGAACATTCTGAGCTGTCTCCTGCCTCAGGCCCTTTGTGTATGTTGTACCCTCTGCCTAGACTCCACTTCTCTCCCCCAGGTATGCATGTGTCTTAGTCTTTGCTTCCCTTCTCATTCTGCTCAGATGTCATCTTGTCATAAAGGTCTTCTGAGATCTCAACTTAAACTGATGTCCCTTCCTCCTCCAGTCTCCAGCCCTTCACCATGGTTTGAGCTTTTCCACTTAACATATTTCCACCTGACATGTCTGTTTCCTATGTGTCCATCCACTTCCCCTCTCCAATGTGAGCTCTGTCTACTGTGTCCAGTCCCTGAAGCTAAAGCCTGGATATGTCATAAATGGTCAATAAGTGTGCATGAGCAAACCAAGGAATCATCAATGAATACACACAAATAACTTCAGCCACTTTTTCGCACGATAGACAACAGACAGGACCGAATCAGGAGGAACGTGTGCTCAGTGGCATTCCTAGGTTGTAAGTGGGTGAAATCCACAGAAGAGCCACACAGCAGTCCCCAGCCTGGATCTGTGAGGATGCAGGAGAAGCGGGACGGCCTCCTTGGAGTCTCAGCCTCTGAACAATTGCAGGAAGCACCTGGTTCTCCGAGTGAAGGAACCCAACTACCACAGTGGCTGCTGACCTGACGCGTGCTGCACAGATCCCCCTTGATGGCCTGAAGGGCTGAGCCCCTGGCTGGAGCACTTGGGAAAGAGGCTCAGCTGAGGAGGAGCACTATGCCAAAGGCCACACCTTCCTAGGGCAGCACACACCCAGGGACTGTCAGGTGGCAGGGTAATGAAGGGCTTTCATCCCAGCTTGAAGGGGTGTCCCGGCTTTCACACCATTGCAGGCTTACCTGGGTCTTCCCTAAAAGGCTTCATGGCTCAGCTGTTCATAAAACCAATCGTTGTCCTTCCTGACCTCCCACCAGCATGTATCCCAAGAACATGCCCCCCAAACCCCTGCCTGCTAGCCAAAGCTCAGACTATACCCAGGACACTCACTTGCTACCACATCTCAGAGACCAATGTTGCGGGGGGGGGGAGATGTGGGGAGAGGCTGTGGTGTTCTGGCCAGGGAACACACAGAAAAATTGACAATATTTATTCACTGGAAATATATATATAATTATACATGTAGATATACACATATAGCATATGGGTGAGTCTCAAACTGTGTTTTTGAAAATAGGAAAATGAGCCAGGCCTATAATCCCAGCACATGAGAGGCTGAGACTGGAAGATCAGGAGTTTAAGCCTAGCCTTGGCAACATAGTCTGTCTCAAAAGCCAGGAGAGAGAGAAACAAGAAGAAGGGGAGAAATAAGGGAGAGAAGGAGGAAAAGAAGAAGAAAAGCAAAAGGAAAAATAGAAAAGAGACGAAACATATATAATACAGTAGGGCTCAGCCAGGTGGGGTGGTGCATGTCTTTAATCCCAGCAATTGGGAGGCCACAGTAGGATTGCCATGAGTTGGAGGCTACTGAGATTATGGAGTGAATTCCAGGTCAGCCTGGGCTAGAGTGAGACCCCACCTTGAAAAACTAAAATAATCATAATAATAATATAGTAAGGATCCTTTTAAAATATACGCATGGTAGGTGCTCATTCAGCAAAAGAACCCACGTAAAAGTGCCAGATGTGATGTCACATGCTTGTGATTCCAGCATGAGGGAGACAGAGATAGAGGGTTCCTGGGGGTTCATTGGAAAGCCAGTCCAGCTGGCCAGTCAAGCTCCAGGCCCATGAGGCACCCTGTCTCAACAAAAGGTGGGTGACATTCCTGAGGAACAATATCCAAGGTTCTCCTCTGGCCACACTCACACACACACACACACACACACACACACACACACACACGTAAAGATGTATAAAAAGTATCACCTGGTTTAATCATTATAGAAAACAATCTGTTAACATGTAATGTGGACCTTTTAGCATGTGTATTTTAGATGGGCTGATGGTGCACACACGGGAGGCCAATGCAGAAGGGTCATGAATTTGGGGTCAGCCCTGGCTACATAGTGAACTCAAGCCCAACAGGACTATATAGTGAAATCCTGTCTCAAAAATGCACATGTGTGCATGTATGCGTGTGTGCGTGCATGTGTTTTCTTTACTCCCGTGAATTAAGTAAATAAGGAAGAGGTGAGCCAAAGTTTATTGAAGAATGCATGTTACAGTGTTACATTTAACACTGAAAGATTAGAAAGAACCAACCCTCCCACAGAAGGATGCTTGAATGAACCACTTTAGATCCACATGAAGGAATGTCATGCACTAGAGAAAGTATATTTCCAAATGATGGAACCAGAAGTAGGGGAACTATTGGGGAGAGGAGGAATAGAAGATAGTTGGCGAGGGGTGGGGGGAAACTATGAGAAAAGCACAATGATGTATATAAAAATGTCAGAAGGAAGTCCATTATTTTATGCACTAAAACAATAGTTTTTAAAAGTTTATTAAAGGGCCTGGGGATATGGCTTAGCAGTTAAGGCACTTGCCTGCAAAGCCAAAGGGCCCAGGTTCAATTCCCCAGGACCCACATAAGCCAGACGCACAAGATGGCGCATGCTTCTGGACTTTGTAGTGGCTGGAGACCCTGGTGTGCCCATTCTCTCTCTCCTCTCTCTGCCACTTTTTATCTCTATCTCTCTCAAATAAATAAATAAAAATATTTTTTAGGGATGGAGAGATGGCTTAGCGGTTAAATGCTTGCCTGTGAAGCCTAAGGACCCCGGTTCGAGGTGTGATTCTCCAGAACCCACGTAAGCCAGATGAACAAGGGGGTGCACACATCTGGAGTTCGTTTGCAGTGGCTGGAGGCCATGGCACACCCATTCTGTCTCTCTCTACCTGCCTAGTTCTATCTCTCTCTCTCTCTCTCTCTCTCAAATAAATAAATAAATAAAATATTTTTTAAAAAAATATTTTTTAAAGTTAATAAAAGTTCTAATGGCTTACAAAATTGACTACCTTCTATAGTATGGAGAGGAGGTTACCCAGTTCAGTATACAATGTACTTCTGATATTGTGTATGTATCTACATGCTTGTTTTATGCTGAAAAATAACAAGGTCACAACATAAAATATGTTATGTATATATGCTATAAATAATTTAAAATCTGGGAGATTTTTATTCCTTAAATTATTGTCAGAGTAGGATTGGCAGAAATTGCTTAAATGTTCTTATTTTTACCCTTATCTAACCTATACTCTGGTTGGGTCTGGGATGGTCTAGGGCAGACTGTGCTGCTCTGAGGCACACTGGAGAGAAGGCCGCTTCCCTAGCCCAGGCCCTCCAAGAGAGTCTTCCTTCCCTGCAGCCCTCCGGCACACCACCAGTGCTGGAACAGTGTCTCTGTTCATCTCTGGTAGCCTCTGAGCCTTCTTGTTGGTCCCCTGGCATTCCCACCACTGCAGATCCTTTCTCAGTTTGAGCTCTGCCCCAGGCCTCTGTGCTTCCCATCCTGAGCATGCCTTCCACGGACCCGCTTGTATTTCCTAGGCTGGATTGCCTGCTCTGGAATGCGAGCCCACTGTTCGGATTCGGCTCTTCCCATTTACATATGAGTCGTAATAGAAAACGGGAGCCCACTGTGACTGCCAATGTGCATCAGTCAAAGACGTGAAGGAGCAATCCACTTTTTAAGGCTGTGAGTCTGTCACAAGAGTATAAAAGTGGCAAGTCAGACACAAGTAGGCGGGGGGAGGTCCCACATGCTCCACTTTGCTGGGGCTCCTCTGCTTTTAGTACAGAAAGTCTTGCATCTTTGTGTCCCAGGAAAACCAGGACAGTTGTTCACTCCAGGGGGAAATGAAACCCTCTGTCATCCTCCATGGATTAACTGAGCAAAGGCCTGAATATTAGGGGAATTTTGAAAAAAATAGTGCTATGTATTTGGCAGCTAGATAAAAACTTAGTGTCAGTATTTAAATATTGCTCACAGTAAATAGCGCATTTCCTCTAAGCACCATCATGGCTTCATGGTCTCGAACAATCCAAGAACTTTCTGGCGTTCCTTATACTAACTGTAAAGCCAGTGTTCACTTCTTGCATTGTACCCTCCTGATAGAATGAAGATGATCGTGCAATCTTGTTTCACAACTAGCTGTGTTCCACTTGGGTATCTGGTCTTCCTTCCATAATAAACATTAAATTCTACAACTAGTACTGTTTTCCTTTCATGTTGATTACAAAAGCCAAAGGAAAAATTTGTATTCAAACCATCAGGTAAAACAGACAAGAAATATGGACATATAGTGGGCATCAACCTTACCTATAGCTTGCTTTATTTTTATTAGCCTTATTCTCAATTTCTCTCTCTCTCTCTCTCTCTTTCTTTCTCACTCTTCATTAGATTTTTTTAAAAAGCTGCATTATCCAGGTGTGGTGGCACACATTTGTAATCCCAGCATACAGGAGGCTGAGACAGAAGGATTGAGTGTTCAAGGCCAGCCTCAGCTACATAGATAGACTTTGTCAAGAAAGAAAGAGTGGGGAGGGAATGTGAAAGGGAATAAAGCTTAGTAGGTCAAATGTTTGCTGCACAAGTGTGACGACCAAAGTTCAGATCTCTAGAACGCATGTAAAAACTGGACACAATAGCAGATGTCTATAATCCCTCCCTCTTGCTTTGAGATGAGGTTGAAATAGGAATCCTGAAAGCTCGGGCCAGCTAGCCTGGCTGTGCACAACAAAGACCCTGCCTCAAACAAGGTAGAAGGTGAAGGCTGACACCAAAGTTATCCACTGACCTACACACAGGAACCATTACATGATGAACCTGCACTCACACACACTAACATACATACACACAAAAAAAGAAGGAAGGAAGGAAGGAAGGGAGGGAGGGAGGAAAAGGAAAGGAAAGGAAAAAGGGGAAAGGGAAGGAAGGAAGGAAGGAAGGAAGGAAGGAAGGAAGGAAGGAAGGAAGGAAGGAAGAAAAAAAAGGTTACATGAGGTCTAGGGGCAAAGTTCAATGGAGGAGCACTTATTTAACGTAATCAAGGTTCTGGGTTCACTCTCTAGGGAAGGAAGGAAGGAAGGAAGGAAGGAAGGAAGGAAGGAAGGAAGGAAGGAAGGAAGGAAGGAAAGGAGAAAGGAAGGAAGGAGACGGGAAGGCAGGAGGAAGGAAGGGGAAAAGAAAAAGGAAAGAAGGAAGGAAGGAAAGAAAGAAGGGAAAAGGTCACATGAGGTCTAGGGGCAAAGGTCAATGGAGGAGCACTTATTTAACATAATCAAGACTCTGGGTTCACTCCCTAGCAGAGGAAGGAAGGAAGGAAGGAAGGAAGGAAGGAAGGAAGGAAGGAAGAGGGTAAGGGAGGGAGGGAAGGAGGGGGTGGAAGGGAGGAAGGAAAAGGAAAGGGAAGGAGGGAGGAAGGGGAAAGAGAAAAAGAAAAGGAAGGAAGGAAGGGAGAAAGGAAGGAAGGAAGGAAGGAAGGGAGGGAGGGCGGGAAAAAGAAAGGAAGAAAGGGAGAAAGGAAAGGAAAAGGAAGGGAAGGGAAGAAGGGAGGGAGGAAGAGGGAAAGAGAAAAAGAAAAAGAAAGAAAGGAAGGAAGGAAGGAAGGAAGGAAGGAAGGAAGGAAGGAGGAAGGAAGGGAAGGGAAAAGGTTACATGAGGTCTAGGGGCAAAGCTCAATGGCGGAGCACTTATTTAACATAATCAAGGTTCTGGGTTTACTCCCTAGCAGTAGAAGAAAGGAAGGAAGGGAGGGAGGGAGGGAGGGACAGAGGGAGGGAGGGCGGGAGGGAGGGGAAAAGAGAAAGAGAAGAAGTAAAAGTAAAAGAAAGGAAAGGAAAGGAAAATAAAAGAGAAATGAAAAGAAAATGAAGGAGAGAGAGAGAGAAACTACATGACATGGTTCATGCACTTAGCACTAACAGTCACCACACAGGTAAGCTTTAGGTGGCAGGAATAGCAGAGTGTACAGTACCAAGTCCTTGCTGCCATGGGCTGACATTCTAATGAGGAAAGACAAGCTAAACAAATGCTTTAGATTAGGAGGTGTTCAGTGCTATAAGGGAAGGTCAGGGGATGGAGAATATGTGCAGAATGAGGGGGGTATTGTAGCTGGGTGGTCTGAGAAGCCCTTTTAGGTCAGGGGACAAAGATCAGAGCCACAAAGAACTGAATGCGTGATCTGTGAGGCTCTTTAGCTGAAGACTAGCATAGGCAGGAAGAATGGCAAGTACAAAGGCTCTGTGGCAAAGGTCTGTTGGCATGAATCAGATGTACCCCAAAGAATCTGATGTTCTGAAGGCTTAATCCCCACCTGGTGGTAATTTGGGAGGTGGACTTTATTGGAGGAGGTTGTTGCTGGGAGCAGGATTGGCGGTGTTATAGTCAGTTCCCCCTTGCCAGAGCTCAGCTCACTCTCTGCTTTCTGTCAGCTGCTGTGGCAAGATGTGATGCCCAGCTTCTGCTCTGCCATCTTTTCTCTGTCATGCTGAAACTTCCCCTTGAGACTGTCCACTGAAATAAACCCTCCCATCAGCTGCTTTTGGTTGGCTGTTTTGGCCCAACAACATGAGGTTAACTACAACATCATGTCCCCATACTAAGAAGGCGGTTTGGCTACAGTGAAAGTAAGAGGGAGAATTGAAAGGGCCTAAGGTCAGAAAGGGAGGAGGAGAGTCAGACTGGGGAGGCTATTGGAAACCTTAGAAATGACATTGGGTTTTACTCTGAGGAGATGGAACCTGTCGGAGAGTGTTACGCAAAGAATGGCATATTCGGTACAAGAGCCCAGGGGCTATTGTGTGGATGATGCAGATTGAAACAGGACGAGCAGAAAGATTTGTTGTAGACAGCTTCACATTGCTGGGATGAACATCCACAGCAGACACAGTTTATGGGAGGAAGGAGTTTATTTCAAGCTTACAGATCCAGGAGGATGTTCCATTAGGGGTGGAAGAAACTGTTTCTATACATCCAAACAGAGAGGAGCAACCAAACAGCCCCCAAAAACCACACGCAGCAAGCACGAATGGACAGCAAGCAACAGGGACCCAGGCAGAGCTCAAACCTCTCTGCACACCTTTGGGCTGGAAATCAGATCCTCCAGCCCTCCCCACCCCCCCAGACACACTCTATGGATGGACCCCACAATCCACCCCCAGTAACATCTCTCTGGCTAGGCGACCAGAGACCCAAGTTACAAGCTTTAATAAAACACCTGAGTCTATGGGGGGGACACACATTCACACTACCACAGGAGTCAATTAAAGGCTGTAATGACTTGGATAGGAAATGTGCCTCCAAAAGACTCGTGTAGGGCTGCAGAGATGGCTTAGCGGTTAAGACGCCTGCCTCCTAAGGCTAAGAACGCTGGTTCCAATCTCCAGCGGTTCCAATCTCCAGGTCCCACATTTAGCCAGATGCAAAGTGACGCAAGGGTGCAATGCCGCACTTGGCCACAAGGGGGCGCACACATCTGGATTTCGTTCTCAGCAGCTGAGAGACTGCTGGCGTGCCCATCTCTGTCTCCCTCTCCCTCTCTATCTCTCTCTGTGTCTCTCTCCAAAAAATAAATAAAATAATTTTTAAAAATTTAAAAAAAACAAAAGACTCGTGTATCAGAGGCTTGGCCCCTAGCTGGTGGTACTGTTTTTGAAGATTATGGAAAATTTATGGGGTGGGAGTTTAATGGAGGCAGTAGAGCAGTGGGGCTGTATCTTGTCCACTTGCGCCCTCTGTGAGCTGAGACCCTTTGCTCCACCAAAATGTTCCTATCATGATACCTTGATGCACCATGGCCCAGAAGCAATAGAGCCATGTGGCACAGACTAAGATTGGCACCAGGAGCCAAATAAACCATGCCTCCCTTTAACTGTTGTGCTCAGTACTCTGTCACTGTGATGAGACAGCAACAAACATGGTGGCCAGCCAGGAGATGCAGGCAGGAGGATAGCTGTGGACAAAGCTGGATTCTGAGCACACTTTGAAGCAGGATCTGCTGGGTTGATCCATGTTAGGTCTGAGGAACAGAAAAGAGAGAACAAGCTTGCAAAATGAGATAGATGGGAGGACTAGCATGATATATCGCAATGCTGTCAACTCTGGTGACCCATCAGGTACCCATCCGGAACGGAGAAAGCTATCTGTGCTTGGTCCTAACTCCTCAAGAATCTCTCCTCTTCGTCTATGTGAAATATTCATCACTGTGATGAGACACCAAATACTCAGTGGAAGCAACTAACAGAGAAAGAATTCCACATCCGAGTTTTCAGACCACTGTCTGCTGGCTCCAGTGCGTTGGGCCTCAGGGGTATTAGAGCATCAAAACAGAGGGGGGACGTGACAGAAGCTGCTCGTGTCTTGATAAGCAGGAAAAAGAGAAGAGTGGAGAGAGGAAAGAGCAGATGACAGGACCGGAGAGAAAGAGAGAGAGAGAGGAACACAGGGGGAAAGAATACAGAGGAAAGAAAGAAAAGAAAGAGGAATAAGAGGTAAGTAAACAAACGAGAAAAAAGAAAAGACAAGAGAGAGGATAAAGAGAAAAGAAAAAGTGGAAGAAAAAAAGATAGGAGAGAGACGGTCTAGGGACAAAATGTACCCTTCATTTTTTTTTTTTTTTTTTGATGAATACTACAGCCACTTTGTATCTGCAACAGCATTGCAAAGCATTTCTCCCCTTCTTTTGAGAGAGAGAGAGAGAGAGAGAACTGACATGCCAGAGCCTCCAGCCACTGTAATTGAACTCCGGCCACATGTGCCACCTTGTACACATGTACGACCTTACAGGCTTGCATCACCTTGTGCATCTGGCTCATGTGGAACCTGGAGAGTTGAACATGAGTCCTTAGGCAAGTGCCTTAAATGCTAAGCTATCTCTCTGGCCCCAGAATGTACCCTTCAAAGACATACAGCACAGACCTACCTTCTCCAACTAAGCCTCACCTCCTAACAGCCTCCTCAGCTGTGAACTCTGCCAGGGGCTAACCCACTGATGTTCGAGCCCTCAGGATCAATCACTTCTCAAAAGTCCATCAGCTTCCAGCCAAGTCCTGAACACCTGAGCCTTCAGGAGGAAGTTTTAGGTTCAAATCATCACATTCTTGCTATTGGAAAGCTTCCATCGGAGAGAGAACTGTGCTAAGAACTCACAGAACCACTGAGTAGGAATGAGACAGCTGAATTCCAAACCCCATGCCGCCACTTTCCTCAGTGAGGCTGCAGGTAAGTTATTTAGGTCTTGAACCTCTATTTCTTCGGCTGCACAACAGGAATAATATAAACCTCTTCAGAATGTTACAGTGAGACGTCGTCGTGGATACAAGTGTACATAAGCGTGTAGGAGGCATACAAAACTAGCTGCCATGGAGAGTTAACAGGTGTTGAGAGTAAGACGAAGTAGCAAAGGACTTAGCCAGCAGTAAGCCCTGGCTGGACAGCCAGGCAAAATGTGCCAACTGGGCCGGGCGTGGTGGCGCACGCCTTTAATCCTAGCACTCGGGAGGCAGAGGTAGGAGGATCGCCAAGAGTTTGAGGCCACCCTGAGACTACATAGTTAATTCCAGGTCAGCCTGGACCAGAGTGAGACCCTACCTCGCAAAACCAAAAAAAAAAAAAAAAAAATGTGCCAACTGGTGCAATGATGGCACGTCTGTTATGGGGAAAACAAAATAATCTCTGATTGGATTTGAGGTGCAGTCCATGGGAGGTAATTAGTCAAAGCCTATGGCTGGGGAGGTTCTGAGCCCTAGGGAGGAAACTACTACTGTTGTTTGGCTAAATAATATATAATACCCCCCAAATTGCCCTATAAATACTTAGGTCCATATATTAATATTACTCTCACTTTTGGTTAGAGAAGCTTCTCCTTTCTGATGGCAATGACCACTGGGGACCTAAAACTCATCAAAGTGTTGAGAACAAGTGACAATGGTGTGTTTAGCACTGAGACATTCCCTCCAAAGGCTCAAAGGCCATCACAGAAGAGGCGGTGAAAAGAGTGTAAGAGCCAAAAGAAGGGGAGGAGTGCTTTGCGATACTGTTCCAGATACAGTGGCTATAGTATTCATGATCTCACAGTGGCTGATGCTACTTACACAAGACCTGCATAATATGAGGGGGAAATGATGACATCAACATAGAAGAGAGACTATTTGGAAAAAGAAGGGACTCAGTGGAAAGGGTATAAAGGAGAGGGGAAAGGGAGGGTTGTGGAAGGCTATTATGAGCATGGTGTATTGTCTATATGAATGGAAGTTGTCAATAAAACATTTAAAAAGAAACAAAAGAATGAGATGAGGTAGGAATGAACAATAAACATGACCCTCTACCTTCCCAAATTGCTTGACCTGGACTAGGAGCAATGACCACAGGAATATATGCCAGGAAGCCTGACTCAGAACAACCAACCCATGGAAGAAATCTTCCCTGATCCTTTCTAGCCAAAGGAGATCTGTTAGAACATGGTGCCACAGACACACTGGCCTTCCCCATCACATGGTTCTGAATGCTTAGTGATCATCTCAGCAAATGAAGGCTGAGCAAACCAGAAGTATCCTTTGGACAATGATGTGGTCTAGAAATGGCTCCAACCTAGTCACCATGGATGTTTGTGATGGATCTGAGAATAAGCAGAGTCGTTCCTTCATGTGTCCTCCTACTCCCAGCACTCAGACACTATAGCCACACCAGACATATTGAGGAGCAGTCTTCCTTACAGGGAACTCTAACTGAACCCCCTCCTTCTGCCATCTGAGTCTCTTTAAGCATCTACATCAATAACCATGCAAAACTCACTTATTCAAAAATTGAAAATTGGGCTGGGGGGATGGCTTGGTGGGTGAAGTGCTTACCCTACAAGCATGAAGACCTGCATCAGATCTCCAGCAGCCATGGAAAAGAAAGGTGTAGCAGAACGCACCTGTAATCATAGCGCTGGGGAGGCGGAGACAGGAGAATCCCTGGGGCTTACTAACTAACTAGTCTAGTCAATTTGATGAGCTCCAGGTTCAGTAAGAGACCCTGTCTCAAAAAGTAAGGCATACTTGCTCTTGTCTGGCTAAATGTATATATTATTCCCATCAAATTGCCCTGAACACACTGCACTTAATGTTCATATTCATATATTAATGCTACTCTCACTTCTGGCTAGAGAAGCTTCTCTTTTCAGATGGTGATTACCACTGGGATGACCCAAAAGGCAACATAGTGCTGAGAAGAAGGGTCGGAGGAGTGTCCAGCACTGAAACATCTCTGTCACACCCTCCAAGGCTCAGGGACCATTGTGGAGGAGGTGGCAGAAAGAATGTAAGAGCCAAAACAAGGGCACCACCCCTTACAATGCAACTGTCCAAACAGAAATTGGCTTCAATATCCATGACTTTGCAGTGCCTAGCAATACCTTCACAAGACCCTCATAATAGGAGAAAAAGATGATGACATCAAATTAAAAGAGAGACTAATGGACAGAGGGAGGGGATATGATGGAGAGCAGAGTTGTGAAGGGGAATGGGGGGAGGGGAGGGAAATATCATGGTTTATTGTCTGTAAGTATAGAAGTTGTCAATAAAAAATTTTTAAAAATCTGGGCCAGAGTGAGACCCTACCTCGAAAAACCACAAAAAAAAAAATTAAAAATAAAAAAAATAAGTCGGGCGTGGTGGCACACGCCTTTAATCCCAGCCCTCAAGAGGCAGAAGTAGGAGGACTGCTGTGAGTTTGAGGCCACCCTGAGACTGCATAGTGAATACCAGGTCAGCCTGAGCTACAGTGAGACTGTGCCTCAAAAAAAAAAAAGGCAGACTTGGGAGGTGGAGGTCAGAAGAGCAGGAGTTCAAGATTGTCATCCCTGGAATGTACAGCTAGAAGGTCAAGGCTAGCCTCAGACTCTACCCCCAAAAAAAAAAAAACCCAGAAAATAAGGTGGGGAAATACCTGACATTGACCTTTGGCCTCCACATACATGCACACATGTGCATGCATATTCACACACATGTAAAGATGGACACACATGCACACCAAAAAAAATAGAGATCATGTTTAATGAATCAGTAAGACTCACTGAAATTCTCGTTCAGAGAAGAGGGGCGAGAGGTCAAGTACTGGATATGACTGCACAGTTATCCACCTGCATCTGCCCCCTGGACACAGTTCAAGTTTTATGAGTTGGGATATCATGCAATTCCCAAACTCAATTCAAATGAGCCCAGCAAAGGGCAGACTCCATCAGCTCAGCAGCCACACCGTAGGAGAGGCAGTGATGGAGCCAGCCCCAGAAATTACTGGACCCCTCAATGCTCTCTTCCTCCCATGATTCCTTATGTCAGCACCACTTCCTTTGGTTTGACTTTCCCGCGAGATCTGGCTTGCACACTCACAGTCCTCTGACCCCAGGACAGACTGGTTTCCCTCCCCAGCTCCCATTCATCCCTGTTTTCATTCTTTAGACCGTAAGTCAAGCTTTGCTACCATTCCACCAGGAAAAGGCTGAGCAGACAAAAAGAATACAGGTCCATCCCAATTCCCTCCATCACAGCTCAGGATGCACAGCACTGTTCCCTGAAAATGTGAACCCCAAACTGCTCTTTTGTGGTCCCAAAAGCATAAGGTCTGGGTTGATGAATACCTGAGCTTGCTTCCTCTTTGTGCAGCCCTTACGGACTTAGGAGTTCGTTCTCAAACCAGCTTAAATTTAGGCAGCTGAATTTATTTTTATGAAATGCTTTGTCTAGAAGGCTGGTTTTTAATGTAAGCAAAATGTTTCAGGTTATTATAAGATAGCGCAAAGCCATTGTTGGCTGTCAATCATTCCACCAGCCAACTTTCCTTCTCCAATTCTAGATAAATTCAGAGAACATCTCCATCACAAAGAGCATTTATGACAATAGGGTGCACCCACTGGCTTATACAACTCTTAACTTCCTTAACCTCAGAAGACACAAGCTTCCAAAAATGGTGACAACGGGAAAGGCTGGAAGACTCAAAGCAGCACGATTCGAGCTCCCAGCCCTGCTCCTGCCTTTCAAGCTGCATTTGGAGAAGCGGAAGTTGGGTGGTGAAGAGGCACTTGAGACTTCTCCTCAGCACTCCTGTTTGGAGTGGAGTGAAGCTCCTGTGGAGGAGACTGGGTTCGCAGTGCAGTGGAGTGGAGTGGGTGGGGTGGAGTGAAGCTCCCAGTGCAGGAGTGTTCCAAGACAGGGCTTGGGGAGGTGGTTTGGATCCTGAGCACTCTGCCTTCTTCCATGAGTCAATTCCCTTACTGGATTCCTAATACAATGGTTTTATTGGGAGGTGATGGAAAGTAGAAGATGAGGCCTAAATGGAGGAAGTGAATCACGGGGGTTGTGCCCTGGAAAGATACACCTTTGCCCTCAGCCTCTTCCTGTCTCCTCTCTGCTTCCACTCTGCCATGAATTAAGTAACTCTGATTCCTCCCCCACTCCCACCCCACTTTTCCACCATGATGTTCTGCCTGACCTCAGATCCAGAAACAATACAGGCGGCAGACCATGGGCTAAAGCTTCTGGAACCCTAAGTCAAAATAAACCACCCTTCTCTTACATTGGTTTTCTCAGGTATTTGCCAACAGAAAAAACTAAAATACGTAGTATAAATCATGATATAATTATCAATTTCAAAGGCTATTTTGAAAGAAAATTAAACTTGAACTCTCTCTGTAGTTCAGGCAGACCCCAAATTTGTGATCCTCTTGCTTCTACCTTCTGAGTTAACTGGAATTACAGGCTCATATCGTCAGGCCTGGTTTATTTTTAAGCACAAACAATCATCATGATCATCATCATAATAATAATCCTATTTCAATTAAAGAAGAAATAGAATAGTACAAAGGGCTCATAAATAAGCTGAGACTATACAGAAATTTAATTTATAATAAAGATGGTATTTCCAATTAATGGGAAAACTAGGTCAGTCAATAAGTAATGTAGAGTTAACTGTTAGGAAAAAAAACTGAATCTCTACTCTTCAAATCAAAGTAAATAACTCACGGATCCAAGTTTAAAAACAAAAAATAGGGCTGGAGAAATGCCTTAGCGGTTAAGGTGCTTGCCTGCAAAGCCCAAGGACCCACGTTCGATCATCCTCAAGATCCCATGTAAACCAGAAGCACAAAGGTGATGCAAGTGCAAGGTCACACATGTGCACTAGGTGGCACAAATGTCTGGAGTTTGAATGAAGTGGCTAAGGCTCTGGTACCCCAATTCTCTCTCTCTCTAAAAAAAAAGAAAGAAAGAAAGAAAGAAAGAAAGAAAGAAAGAAAGAAAGAAAGAAAAATAAATCATTAAACTGTAATTGTTAAAAATAAATACATAAACCAAAAACACTTTTAAAGTAAAGAATTTAATTTATTATTAAAGTGGCAAACACCAATTAAACCCAGATGTATGAGGGGCAGGAGGAACCTAGCTAATTTCATTACTAACTTTTATATTTCAAAAACTTACACACATACATGAGCAGTGCACACCCACACACATATATGTATACATACTGAATGCAATACTTAGAGAACATATGAAAATCTTTTTAATTTATAAAACATATACACAAATCTTTTCTTTTAAATTTGTCAATCTTGAAGGAAAGGGAATGAAAGAAAACAACATATATATGTGAAAATTACCATAATGAAACCAATTATTTTGTATGCTAACTCTTAAAAAGTTAACTTTTAAGCCAGGCATGGTGGCACATGCCTTTAATCCCAGTACTTGGGAGGCAGAGGTAGGAGGATCACTGTGAGTTCAAGGCCACCCTGAGACTACATAGTGAATTCCAGGTCAGCCTAGACTAGAGTGAAAAACCATACCTCGAAAAACCAAAGAAAGAAAAAGAAAGAAAGAAAGAAAGAAAGAAAGAAAGAGAAAGAAAGGAAGGAAGGAAGGAAGGAAGGAAGGAAGGAAGGAAGGAAGGAGAAAGAAAGAGGGAGGGAGGGAAAGAAGGAAGGAAGGAAAGAAGGAAAAAAGAAAGAAAGAAGGAAGGAAGAAGAGAAAAGTTAACTTTTAAGGAAACAAATTAAGAACTATCAGATAGACAATGGCTGTAATATAAATTTGCCACATTGAACTTCGAGGTTACAAGTCAATGACTCCCTTAGCCAACACATCCAATGAGTTAATAAATTTGTATTAATATTTCATACAAAACAAATTTCAAACAAAAAGCTTCCTGTCGGGCTGGGGATATAAATAAAATATTTTTTTAAAAAGCTTCCTGTCTTGCTGGACGTGGTGGTGCAGGCCTTTAATCCTAGCACTTAGAAGGCAGAGACAGGAGGATTGCTGTGAGTTCAAAGCCAATCTGAGACTAAATAGCGAGTTCCAGGTCAGCCTGGGCTAGAGAGAAACCCTACCTCAAAAAAGACAATAAATAAATAAATTCCTGTCTAAATAATCCTGAATAAATTATTGAACTAAAAAAATGGTCAATCTGGGCTGGAGAGATGACCTAGCAGTTAAGCCGCTTGCCTGTAAAGCATAATGACCTGGGTTTGATTCCCCAGCACCCATTTAAGCCAGCTGCACAAGGTGGAACAGGTATATGGAGTTTGTTTGCAGTGGCTAGAGGCCCTAGTGTGCTCATACTTTCTATAATCTATCTCTCTATCTCTCTATCTATCTATCTATCTATCTATCATCTATCAATCTATCTATCTATCTACCTACCTACCTACCTATCTGCTTGCAAATAAATAAAATAGTTTTAAATGGCCAATCTGACCTTAGCCAGCCGGCACATAGTCCACTGACCACGCCTTGGCACTGCCAATGGTCAGGCACATACCTAGCCCCCTCCGCCCAATACCAAGGCACAGAAGGGAGCTCCTGGGCCTCAGGGCCAGTGCCCTTTCTCTCTCTCTTCATTGTCGCCAACACTGACTGCCTAAGAGGTGCCCACAGTGATGAGGACTAAGGAAGACCAGGAGGTGGTTTTCAAGGTAGGGTCTCACTCTGGCCCAGGCTGACCTGAATTCACTATGTAGTCTCAGGGTGGCCTCAAACTCACGGCAATCCTCCTACCTCTGCCTCCCGAGTGCTGGGACTAAAGGCATGCGCCACCACGCCCGACTTTTTAAATTTTTTCATTTATGTTATTAAATTGAGGGAAAGAGAGAGAATGGGTGTTCCAGGGCCTTCAGCCCCTGTGAACCAGCTCCAGACTCATGCACTACCTTGTGCATCTGGCTTATGTGGGTCCTGGGAATTGAACTGGGGTCCTTGGCTTTGCAGGCAAGTGCCTTAGCTGCTAAGCCATTTTCCAACCCTAGAATTTTTTTTTTTTCAAAGTAGGGTTTCACTCTAGTCTAGGCTGAACTGGAATTCACTATGTAGTTTCAGGGTGGCCTTGAATTCATGGCAATCCTCCTACATCTGCCTCCCGATTGCTGGGATTAAAGGCGTGCACCACCACGCCTGGCTTCAACCTGAGAATTTTTAACATCCTATTTATGAAGGTGATGAAAGTTTCGAGGAATTTCAATATTAATAGGTAGGTGAAAATGGTGATCCCAAAGCCTTCTTAATAGAGATTTCCTGGATAGAAACATCACCAAACACCTCCAATTTTATCTGTGAATTTTTTTAAAAGAAAAACACCATCCCCTCAACTATAAAACAAAGTATATTAGCCAAGTTACAGATGCAGTGGAAGTGAATCTTGGATCCATGAGGACCCATGCATTGTTTGAACGTAGGAAGGACAATAACAAACGGTCCATGGAGAGTCACTATCCCATTAATTCTGCTTAAGAAAGCTGTCAATAAAAAGATTTTTTCAAAAACAACAAAAATTTTAGCCAGGCATGGTGGCGCACACCTTTACTCCCAGCACTCGGGAGGCAGAAGTAGGAGGATCGCTGAGAGTTCGAAGCCACCCTGAGACTACATAGTTAATTCCAGGTCAGCCTGAGCCAGAGTGAGACCCTACCTCGAAAAAACAAAACAAAAAAAATTAATAAATTTAAATAAAAAAGAAAAACATTTGAGCACAAAAACACAAGCTAGCAGAACAGTTTAAAAAGGTGAACTTCCTCCAGGCTGCAACTGGGTTGATGCCCTGAAACATTTAAGCAAAACTGGCTTGAAAGATAATAGATTGCACTTGGAAACTGAGAAAAAATAATAACATTCTTTAAAAAGTAAAAATGGGCCGGGCGTGGTGGCGCACGCCTTTAATTCCAGCACTCGGGAGGCAGAGGTAGGAGGATCACTGTGTGAGTTCAAGGCCACCCTGAGACTACATAGTGAATTCCAGGTCAGCCTGGGCCAGAGTGAGACCCTAGCTCAAAAAAACAACAAAAAAAAAAGTAAAAATGGGTTCAACATCTTTCACTACTTTTCTCTAGCATTGAGGTGGCTTTTCATAAGATATAGTTCTTTTGTGTGTTTCTTTTAAAATGTTATAAGTGGAAAACTTATGAAAAGATCTGGTTGATTGGGCTGGAGGGATCACTTAGTGGTTAAGGCGTTTGCTTACAAAGCCAAAGGACCCGGTTTGGAATCCCCAGGACCCACGTTAGCCAGATGCACAAGTGGGCACATGCCTTTGGAGTTCGTTAGCAGTGGCTAGAGGCCCTGGTGCTCCCATTCTCTCCCTTTCTCTCTCTGTCTCTCTCTCTCCCTCTTTCTCTGTCAAATAAATTAAATAAAAATAAAATGTTTTTAAAAGATCTGGTTTATTAAAATATTTTCAGAAGATAACTTTAAAAAGTGAAAGTGTAACTGTTTAGAATTTTTCATGAAGCCTGTTGCGCTTTATAAATGGATGCATTTGGGGAACAATAATCAGGGTTAATGTACATGATCTTATTCTAGTACACTTGTAAATGTTAAGGAGGATGAAGCCCTTCCACACTGTGATCCCAACACATCAAACATGGAGTGTGCAGTTGTTCCACAGCATGATCCCATCCACACGCTTCTCATCTGAAAGTCTCTATCTCTTTTTTCTTCCTAATAACTGAAGCACAAATTGCTTTGGAGAAATTTGAATGTGGTTGTTGGGGTCCCCCCCAAGGCCAGCTCAGGAGGGACGATAGGGTCTCTGCCGAATTGGGGTGAGCAGCGCGGAGTCACGACACAGACTCCGGGAGTTGGGTGAAAGTGGAGCGAGAATCCACAAACTCGTTTATTCAGGAAGTGCACATGGGTTTTAAGGAGCTGTTAATCCTTGTATGGGGCGGTCCCCTTTTGGTGACCAATGACAGCTTGTCTCTGGACAGGACATCTCGTAGTAGGCTTCTCGCGAGTATGGGGCTGTAACTGTTGTCACATCAAGCCTGCGCAAAACGCCACTTTTACAGAAGCCACTTCCTGTTGTCTTTTGCCATGCGGTCTGGCTAGGACCAGGCCTGTATTGTGCCATACATGTGGTGTTTGAATTTATATGATTCATTCTGTAATTCCTCTTCATTCTTCTGTAGTGACCTTCTTTCCTTTATTAAACTTATGCCTATTTATGCTCTTCCTTTGATTTGGGCCAAGGTGTCAGGAAGCTTTCAATGATATGTGTAATAAGAGAACATTAAAAACAAGTTTGCTCCAAGTGCGGAGCAAGTGTTGCACACCTTTAATCCTCGCACTCAGGAGGATGAGGTGGAATTGCTGTGAATTCGAGGCTAGCCTAAGACTGCCTAGTGAATTCCAAATCGGCCTGGGCTAGAGGAAGACCTAGAAAACAAAATATTGACAACCTCCATACATATTCATAATATGTCATGATCATAATCCCCTCCCACCACACTCCTTTGTCCCCCCTTCCCCTATCATCATCCTCCACTGACTCTTCTTTCTAACCAGTTCCTGGTCTATCTGATGTCATCATTATTCCCTCTTCTTATGCAAGTTTTGTGCAGGTAACATCAGCTACTGTGAGGTCATGAATATCAAGGCCACTTTGAGTCTGGATGACAGCATTGTAAGCACTCCTCTCCCTCCTTAGGCCCTTACATTCTTTCCATCACCTTTTCAGCAATGGTCCTTGAGCCTTGAAAGGCATGAAAAAGATGTCTCACTTCATGTGGAACATTCTACTATCACTTCCTCTCAGTCCTTTGATGAGTTTTGGATCATCCCAGTGGTCACCACCATCTAAAAATAGAAGCTTCTCTAACCAAAAAAGTTAGAGTAGCATTAATTTATGGACATAAGCATAAATATTTAGAGGGAAGTTTGGTGACCATAATATATCCCGGGCTTATGACTTTCCCGGCCATAGGCTTTTGTCTCGGTTTTCAGTACCAGGCATGAATTTCTTCCCATGAAGAAGGCCTCAAATCCAATCAGAGAGCAGCTGATTTCCCCCATAGCAGACATGCCACCATGGCACCAGATGGCACATTTTTCCTGGCTGGCCAGCCATGTAGCTTTCAGGGTCCACTGTGGATGAAGACTGGTGACGTCTTTCTCCTCAAACAGACTGCATAGCACTTTCCAGCACCATGACAGATAGTCAAGAGGGAGGAGACTTCCAGTTCAGCTCCAGATTGCTTTCTTAGTGCCTGAAGCTCAAGGATACGGAATCTTCAACCACAGGGTCTTACTTATAGTTACAACGCTATACCCACCCCCAGGACCTTTGTAGTTTGTGGTGGTTAACATTGTCAACTTGGGCTGGGAAGATGTCTCAGTGGTTAGGGTGCTTGCCTACAAAGCCTAATAACCCAAGTTCGACTCCCCAGTGCCCATGTAAAGCCAGATGCACAGGGTAATGCATGTGTCTGGAAGTGGCTGGAGGCCCTGGCATCCCCATTCTCTCTCTTTCTCTATCTCTGTCTATCTATCTCTCTGCTTGCAAATGTGAATATTTTTTTAAATATTGTCAACTTGACAGGATCTAGAATCACATAGTAGACAAACCTCCAGACATGTCTATGAGGGATTTTCTAGATTATATTTAATTGAAGTTGGAGGACCCACACTGTGGGTCAGCACCATTCCATGAGCTGAGGTTCTGGACTGGGTAAGGAGAAAGCTGGGCGTGGTGGCACAAGCTTTTAATCCTAGCACTCGGGAGGCAGAGGTAGGAGGATCACTGTGAGTTCAAGGCCACCCTGAGACTACACAGTGAATTCCAGGTCAGCCTGGTCTAGAGTGAGACCCTACCAGCTACATCTTAAGAAGGAGAAAGCTAACTGAGCACCAGCAGTCATCTCTTCCTACTTCCTGACTTCTGATGCAGTGTGAGCAGCTACTACCATGCTACCACTCCTTTCCTGCTGCCATAGGCTGACAGGATCCCTTCTTAAACCCTGGCTCAAAACGAACCCTTCTTCCTTAAAGTTGCTTTTCTCAAGCCTTTTTTTTTTTTTTTTTTTTTTTTTTTTGTCACAGCAATAACTTAAGTAAGTGATACACACATGTCCTTCCATCTGCTTGTGGATTTGTACTTTTCCACTGTCCCATATATTTGTATGTGTGTGAATGCACCAGCATTTCATTGTGCTTTACTGTAGTTTGCTTTGCTTATTTTCTTTCTTTTTTTGGGGGGGTGGTGATGGGGAGGGTTCAAGGTAGGGTCTCACTCTAGCTCAGAATGACCTGGAATTCACTATGTAGTCTCAGGGTAGCCTTGAACTCATGGTGATCCTCCTACGTCTGCCTCCCAAGTGCTGGGATTAAAGACTTGCTTTGCTTATTTTCTGGTACAAGGTGTTGCTATGTAGCCCAGACTAGACTGAAACTGTGGTATGATCCTCTTGCCTCATCCCCGAGAGTGCTGGTATCTGCAGCCATGCCCAGCTTTGCTTTACTATAGTTTTTAAAAGGCCGAGGAGAGAGGAGAGAGCTCTGTCAGTGAAGTCCTTGCCTTTCAAGCATAAGGATCTAACTTTGATCCATAGAACTGATGTTAAAACAGAAATCTGGGCACCATGACACACACTTATAATCCCAGTACTGGGAGGCAGAAGTAGGTGAATCCCTGGGGGACCCAGCCTAGTCTAATTGATTGGAAAGCTCCAGGCCATTGGAAGACCCTGTCTCAAAAAGTGCAAACAACCCAGGTGTGGTGGTGCATGCCTTTAATCCCAGCACTCGGGAGGCAGAGGTAGGAGGATCACCGTGAGTTCAAGGCCACCCTGAGAATACATAGTGAATTCCAGGTCAGCCTGAACTAGACTGACAGCCTACCTTGAAAAACAAAAAAACAACAAAAAAGGGGCAGACAGAGGACTATGGATATGACTCGTGGGTAAAGTGCTCACCACATAAGCATGAAGAGGTGCGTTTGGATGCCAGGCATAGTGGCCCACACTCATAATCCTGTAATGGGGTGCTAGGGGTCCAGGAAAGTCCTTGAATCCCAAATCCTAGGTTGGTTTCTAATTTTAATCAAAGAATTGAATAAAAAAGAAGACTGAGCTGGGCGTGGTGGCGCACGCCTTTAATCCCAGCACTCGGGAGGCAGAGGTAGGAGGATCGCCAAGAGTTCGAGGCCACCCTGAGACTACATAGTTAATTCCAGGTCAGCCTGGACCAGAGTGAGACCCTACCTCGCAAAACCAAAAAAAAAAAAAAGAAGAAGAAGAAGAAGAAGAAGACTGAGAAGGATAATTATTAAGTTTTTATATTTATTGAGGGAAGTACAGAGCCAAGGAAAGACACCCACATGGCTAGACATCCCACGTGCAGGGCCTAGGAAAACCACAAAAAAATAAGAGAGAAAAGAAAGTGTGAGGAGCTCCTGCTATGTGGGGAGCTGGAAGGGATAAAGGAGCCCATGTGGAGGGTAAGGGTTAGGGGCCCTCTCAGCTGAGGGAAAACCTCACCCACAGCTGGAAGTTCCCAAGTGGTCAGAGAGCCAGCCCTCCCCTTGCAAAGGTATTTATGATTTTATGGTGGTGGGCTGTCCTCTAGTTCAAGGGAACAAGAGGGACAGCTGGTTGGTTAGGGATAGGGGCTCAGGAAGAGACTAGCCCTGGCACCAAGTTCTGGGCTGAACTTGATTAACCACAATGTTTAAATCCTATGAAAGGAGGGCCCAGGAGGGGTCCTGGTTGTTTGTGTAAAAACAGGTCTAGGGGAACTAGGCAAGAGATAAGAAGTCAGATCATCTTTGATTTCTAGCAAGTGCAGACTTTCCTGCCCTTTTTTTACTTTCAGGGGTTCAGTCGCTGTAACTGAACCTCCCTCTGAATCCCAACACTGGGGAGGCAGAGAGAAGGGATTCCTGAGGCTTACTGGTTTGTGATTTTAGACAAATGGTTGAGCTACAGGTTCAGTAAGAGACCTTGTCTCTAAGCAAGTAAATAAATAAATGGAATTGAGGTACCTGACATCTGCCTCTGCGCTCTACATGCATACACATGAATGTGCACCTGCATACAAACAAATACATACACTTACCAAAAAAAAAAAAAAAAGTGGATAATGTTCCAGGAGAATGTCTCCCAAGGTTATCCTTAGCATATGTACCTGAACACACACACGAACACACATGCACACACATACATGCATGTCAGCAGCCACCTGAAAGCAGTAACAGTTCCATTATTCCTGTTGCTTTTTGGCTTGTCCCTAGAGCAATCACCTGCCCTTATCTACTGACCATCAATAATGAAGGTGTCTACATAAAAAGACCACCCCTTTCTCTTTTCATTTACTCAGAAAAGAAACCCAGCAGGCAAATGCCTACTTTGAAATCCTCTGCCATTCCCACATATGTAAGGAAGGAGCTGTGGGGGGCAGGGGCAAATCTTCAATGCAATCACAGTTCCTTGGACACGGGCTGTTCGGAGACTCTCCAACCCAATGTGAAGCATGCATCTTACCAGTACTTTGTCTGCAAAACAGACTTCCGTAAATTATGTTATAGTTTCTTCTTGACTGCTGTGACCAAGAAAAAGAATATAGGAGAACCAGATTCAACATAAATACTGTTTTATAATCTGGGCAACCCTTTTAAAATTGTGTGCATGTGTGTGTGTGTTTTGAGATGGGGTCTCCCTATATAGCCCAGCCTCTGTATCAGCCCCCTCAAATGCTGGGATTATAAGCATGCATAAAAATGATATATTTAAAGGAAAATTGTAACCAGACCCCAAATTCCACCACCTTGTTGAAATGGAAAATTGCCATCTGGAACCATTCTCTGTGGACCTGATTCATAGGGCAAGACTCTTCTCTACCCAAGTAGAGAGACGACCGCTTCCTACCTGGAGGCTCCACCCCAGGAAAGACACCACAATGCGCCTCTCATGCCAGTGGCCCTGTTGAACGATGTAAGACATGCCTATGTCCCTGAGACTATCCCTCCTGTCCCTCCTGAGTCCTTTCTCCATAGGACGGGGAGGGCCTCAAAGAACAAAAGTGGAGAGAAATTGAGGAAGACCCCAGATGTCTACACCCACCATCACATATATATCAACATGCATTCATGCATGCACATACAAAATAAATAAATGAAGAGTCTTAGAAAGTGGGATATGCCTTTAATCTCAACACTTTCAGGGCTGAAGTAAGAGGATCACTGAGAGCTCAAGGCCAGCCTGAGCTACAGAGTGAGTTCCATATCAGCTTGTACTAGCGGGATACCCTTCTTCAAAAACAAAACACAGAAGGAGTCTTGAAGTATGTAGTCATAGAGTATGTGTACTCTAACCTCATCCCGTGAGGGCAGGATGGGCCTAGAGTTCAGGCAATGGGGCTGGAGAGGTTGCTCAGTGGTTAAAGGCACTTGCTTGCAAAAGCCAGATGGTCTAGGTCCAATTCCCCAGTACCCACGTAAAGGCAGATGCACAAAATGGTGCATGCATCTGGTGTTCATTTGGAGCACCAGGAGGTCCTGGAGTGCCCACTTCCTCTCTCTCTCTTTCATCCTCTACCTCATCCTCTCACTCTCTCTCTCTTCCTTTGCAAATAAATAAATATCTAATGTATTAAAAGTTCAGGCAAGATGATTTTTATTTTAAAATTTTGTTTTTATTTTTATTTATTTATTTATTTATTTATTTGAGAGCAACAGACAGATAAAGAGAGAAAAAGGCAGAGAGAGAGAGAGAGAATGGGCACACCAGGACCTCTAGCCACTGCAAACTAATTCCAGGTATATGCGTCACCTTGTGCATCTGGCTTACATGGGTACTGGGAAATCAAACCTCGAACCAGGGTCCTTAGGCTTCACAGGCAAGCGCTTAACCATTAAACCTTCTCTCCAGCCCAGGCAAAATGATTTTATAGTCTACCCTTTCCCTGCAGAGAAAAATTAGTATAGGGGAATTGCTGGAAGTTTGTCCCATAGACTGTTCTCCCACCATCTGTTAATTCCTCATGGTCTAGTTGGCTCTTGATTCTCAGAGAAATTTTGTGAGCTTTTATAAAAAAAATATTTTACATCAAGCTTCCTGTGAACTGTATTCCACAAGGATACAGATTAGTCATGGGGTCTGCGCTCTGCGTGCATGCTGAGAAGCACTCTCAAGTGGGTGTGTTCAGGATGCTGGGTCGGATGCAACAAGGGAGAAGACAGGACTTCCCTCTTGCAGAAAACATGGCATCACTGCAGGCTGGGAAGGCAGGGCTCTTTCATGCCAAGGATGGGTGAACTTCCCTCCTTTCACAGGAAATGGGTGAAACCCGATTCAAAATTATCCCTCAGACGTTTTTGTGCTGTGAAGGAAATGTCTTCTGATAGCACAAAGCTATTGGTTTCCTGTTGTGAACTGTGAATTTCTGGCTTGCCCAAGAATGGACAGGAAAGGAAAGGGTGGTTGTCTCTTATTTAATGAAACTGCCAATTGAAGGATTTCCAGGACACTCCAAATGGCCAGAAGGGAGACTGAAGGTCGGGAAGAGGTCACAGTAACAAGAGAGGCAGAGAGCAGAGACAAGCTGTGTGGCATCTTAGTTCTGTGAACATTTGCTGAGCAATCCTGTGTATTGGGTAGTTGCTAGGATAATCAGGTAGACCAGATGGCTATCCAGTAGTGGAAAATGGTACAAAAATAATTTTTGAGTAATAGGCTATGATGGCACTATGCCTAGACCACTGTGGGAACTTGGATTTTGGACTGATATTTCCATGTTTTTGTCTGTTTTCCTTCTTTATAATGAAGTTGGGGATCAATAGTAGAGCTTAGAGCTAGAGAAATGGCTCAGCAGTTAAGGCACTCACCTGCAAAGCCTAACAACCTGGGTTTGATTCCCCAGTATCCATGTAAAGCCTAAAGCACAAAGTGGTTCATGAATCTCAAGCTCATTTGCAGCAACTAGAGGCTTTGGTGTGCCCATTCTCTCTCTCTCTCTCTCTCTCTCTCTCTCTCTCTCCCTCTCTCTCCCCTCTCTGCTTGCAAATAAATAAATTTTAAAATTAAAAAAAGAGTAGAGGGCTGGAGAGATGGCTCAGCAGTTAAGGTGCTTGCCTACAAAGTCTAACAACTTGTGTTCAGTTCCCTGGTACCCATGTAAAGCCAGATGCACCAAGTGGCACATGTGTCTGGAGTTTGTTTGCAGTGGCTGGAGGTCCTGGCATGCCCATTATTTCTCTGTCTATCTCTCTTTCTCTCTTCACTTGCAAATAAATCAATAAAATAATTTTTATTTTTTGAGAGGGGAGAGAGAGAGAATTGGTACCAGGGCCTCAGCCACTGTAATTGAACTCCAGATGCTTGTGCCACCTATTGGGCATGTGCGACCTTGTGCTTGCCTCACCTTTGTGCGTCAGGCTTTCATGGGATCTGGAGAGTCGAACATGGGTCCTTAGGCTTCACAGGCAAGTGCCTTAACCGCTAAGCCATCTCTCCAGCCCAATAAAGTATTTTTTAAAAAAAGAAAAAAGTAAAAAAAGAGTAGAGCTTCACAAGCTAGGTGTGGTGGCACTTTGTACATCTGGCTATATGTGGGTACTAGGGAACCAAACCCAGACTGTCAGCCTTTTCAAGCAAGTGCCTTTAACCTCTGAGCCATCTCTCCAGCCCGAGCCTTAGCTTTCTAAGATCATGGTAAGTACTGAGCCTCCCACTTTCTTACCTACTGTCAGGATGACCCTGTGAAATAGGGCCTGTGGAATCTGGGCAAGATGACAACTTACTGAAGGCCACAATCCACAAAACACAGAGACAGATGTTAGCATCACTCATTCCATCCCTCCCCTCTATCCCAGACTCCCTTCCTAACTGTCTTTGGGGTGAAAGGGTTTGATACTTGCCCTGAATCTGACACTGACTATGGGCAGGGTATGCCAACCCACGCTGCCAGTCCTGCTGGTGGCTGTCACTGTCTTCACTGATCCAACCTCAGCAGGTCAGAACCATCTGATCATGCAGCACTGGTTCTGCCACACTGGCCTCCAGAGAGTGATGTGGGAAACCCCAGGCTTCCTTTAGAGGCCTTTCCCACTGACCTGCAGAAGGTTGGCTTACTGAAGAGTTTGAGTTAAGTGAATTACAAAAACAAAAAAAAAAAAATCAGGGCTGGGGAGATGACTCATCAGTTAAAGGCACATGCTTGCAAAGCCCATCAGCCCATTGGTTCAATTGCCAGCATCCACATAAATGCACTTGGCATTTGTGTGCAGTAGCAAGCGACCCTGACATGACCCACCTCTCTCTCTCTCTCTCTCTCACACACACACACACACACATATAAAAATAACTAATTTGTTTTTTTTTTACTTTCCAATAACACAAATTAGGAGTACTCACAAAATCCAAAAGAAATCTCTTCCAAAAAGTTAAAAAACTGGGGTTGATGGTTTACCTGCATACCTTAATTCTTGGGCTGGCACCCCATCTCCCATCTCTGAGTCTACCCTTCTCTTTCTCCTCCCATGTATTTAACCTTTGTTTACTTTAAAACAAACAAACAAACAAACAAAAAAGGTTGTTGGCTCATGCTATGATCTAGTGTCCCTACCCAGCCACCAGTGAGACACAGGAACCTACAGAAATTAGCAGAGAACAGACCAGAGGCTTTAGGCCCTAACTGTCATAGTCATTCTCAAGGCACCTCTTTGCTTTTCTGTGTTTGGATGTTTGCGCACACATCAAATTGTTAACAGGAAACAAGTTTATCAGATCAAGGAAAACTGAAGAGTCTTCAACTTTTTTAGTGTTTGGTCTGTATGCACACACGCACATGTGTCCAACAGATATTTATGGGATTTCAGATAGTTTTTACCATGGTCCATAATGCTATGCTGGGCACTAGGAATTCATCCAGAAATTAATAGAATGTCCCTGTCTTCAGGGAAGTAGCTCTCAGTCTTCTGGGGACACTGTGTGCAGTGGACTTTGTGTGCTGGACCTCTCCACACGAAACTTGAATTCTCCTCTCCCATCCCGTCCTCTGTGATAGAGATCCGAGAGCTGATACTTGCTCCGCTATCCTCCCTTCCAGCTAGAAATGTCTATGAAATTCAGTTTATGTAATAGAGCTTTGTAATAAACAAAAGTCTGTGGAGAGGTGTTCTGGAAAAGCTTTGCTTTGACATGAAAAGAAGAACAAATACAGGCGCAGCCCTTTGCTTCCTGTCTGGAATGCAGGCAGGCAGGGGCCATCTTGTGATGCAAGGGTGGCCAACCAGAGCTTGTGGGTGAGGGGAGAACATGCTGCCCCGTGCTCCTGAGCACCCTTGTGAGTGTATTTCCAGCTATGAACTGCCTGCCTTGCATATCTGTTTTTTTTTTCTCAAGTGGGGAACTAACCTAGGGTCTTATGCATAGTAGGAAAGCTCTTGGTGTTTTGAGAGAGTTGCTACATAGCCTACACTAGCTAGGAACTCATAATCCTCCTGCCTCCACTTCCGGAGCAGTGGAATGGCAGGCACGCACCACTACACCTAGTCTAGAGCGGATCTTGTGAGCATTTGGAAAGCCCTTGTAAGCTTGAAAGCGGGAAGATGGGATAGGTTTCCAGTTTAGAAGGATTAGTCGGCCAGGGGAGCAGAGGATGGATGAGAGAGAGAGAGAAGGAGGAGGTGGAAGAAGAGGAGGAAGAGGAGGAGAAAAGAAGAATAGACATATACAGGTGAGAAATGATGCTCAGGCTGGACTGAGGCTTCACACACTGTACAAACACACACACATAGTGTACAGACACACACACACACACGTAAAATCTAGCAAGAGCTGAGTAAGGACTGTCACACATCCAGGGAAGTGTGCCACAGAGCACAGGAGGTAGGCAAGCGGCCTTGGCCAGTGGCTTCACTCCTGCTGGGATGCCTCTGTCCACCCAGGTTGCTGACATTTCAAAGTAAAGAACAGAGTAGGTGGGAAGTAGAGAACTCTGTGGGAGTGGAGTTGGAGAGGAAGCCAGGGGCAAGCATTCATACGTCTAGCAAATAGTATTTTGTCAGTGTCAATGTCCTGATTTGGATCTTGTACTACAATTATGTAAGCTGTCACCATTGGAGGAAGTTAGGTAAAAGGCACACTGCGTTTTATATAATATTCCAGGAGCTTCCTATGAGTCTGCAATTATCCCAAGATTAAAAAAAAAAAAACCTCAAAATACTTTGAAAAGTTTTTTTTTTTTTTTTCTATTAGAAGCTAGATTATTTTAAAATGTGCAAGACCCTAGCTGGGAGCAGTGGCGCCCACCTTTAATCCCAGCACTTGGGATGCAGAGGTAGGAGGATCACCGTGAGTTCAAGGCCACCCTGAGACTACATAGTGAATTCCAGGTCAGCCTGGACTAGAGTGCAGCACAATAAATAAATATATAAATAAATAAATAAATAACAGAAGTCAAGCTGATTTTCACAAAGCTAAATACCAAACAGACAATAGAATGATGTGTCATAAATTCTGAGGAAGAACTAAAATAAATATTCCATGAATGGGGAAGACGGATTCAAAGTATGAAAAGTGAGCAACAAATCATGAATATTTAGCTAATTTTTTACCATAGTGCTAGAAAGTTCTATGCAGGCTACTGGGGAAGAAACATCATCAACAGTTTAGTTTTTCGAGGCAGGGTCTCACTCTAGTCCAGGCTGACCTGGAATTCACTATGTAGCCTCAGGGTGGCCTTGAACTCACGGCGATCCTCCTACTTCTGCCTCCCAAGTGCTGGGATTAAAGGCATGTGCCACCACCACACCCAGCTATCAACAGTTTTAACCATCAGTGACAGCTACAAGTTACACAACTGGCCAGCCAGGCAAGGTGTGCCCACTGGTGCAATAGTGACACGTCTGTTATGGAGTAATCAACTGTTCTCAGAATGGGTTTGAGGCTTGCTCCACAGGAGGGAATTCAGGCCTGGCACTGAAAACCTAGTCAAAAGCTTATGTCCAGGGACGTGGTAGCACACACCTTTAATCCCAGCACTTCAGAGGCAGACATAGGAGGATTGCTGTCAGTTTGAGGCCAGCCTGAGACTAAATAGTGAATTCTAGGATAGCCTGGGCTAGAGCAAGACCCTATCTTGAAAATCCAAAAAAAAAAAAAAAAGAAAAAAAGAAAAGAAAAAAGCCCATGTCTTAGAAGGTCGTAAGCCCTAGGGGAAGGCTACTATTGGTGTTTGGCTAAATGGATATGCTGTCCCCAGCAAACTGCCCTTAAAATACCTCTGTTTATGTCCACAGAGCAGTGCTGCTGTCACTTTTGATCAGAGAAGCTTCTTTTTGCGAATGGCAGTGACTACTGGAGAAACTCAAAAATCATCAAAGTGCTAAGAAGTGACAGTTAAGTGCTCAGCACTAAATGAAATATGAGATATGTCTATCACACCCACCACAAAAACATTGCAAAAGAGGTAGTGGGAAGAATACGAGAGAGCCTGAGGATGCGGAGGAGTGCTTTGGAACCTTGTCCTCCGGACACAAAGAGGTCATTGCATTCGTGACCTCACAGCTGCTGTCATTACCTGCACAATATTGAACCTGTCAACATGTTGCCATGGGTGACAGAGGAGGGGCGGGGAAGCATCAGCATAGAAGAAGGAATACTGGGAATAAAGATGGGGTTCGGGCAAGCAGGCAGTAATAAATGTGGGGCTATTTTCCTCTTCCTTCTTCTAAGCCCAGCATGCACTCCCTTGGGCTGTTAGTCTTTTGTTCTTTGTTCAAGAATGAATGACCTCCACAAGCATATCTGAGATCACCCAAAAAAAACCCATGCCCTGTGCCACCAGAGCCAAGGACTACCTGGGCCACCTTCATGTTCCTGAAGGGTCCCACACCTCTGCAGGACCAGCCCATGGGGACTTGAGCAGCCTCCTTATCTGGCTCTGTCTGGTGACTAACTGTGCTAATAGTCCTAGGCTGGCCCTCCAGAGGGAATGGTCCTGCTCATAGCCTCCATTCCTTCAAGTAGCTCTGACTCCCCCTTCTCCCTCAGTCCCTGTACTGGTTTGAATCCCCTATAGATTCATGTGTTTAAATATTTAATCCCCAGCTAGAGGCACTGTTCTGAAAGGTTGTGGAACCTTTGGGCAGTAAAGCCTTGCTGGAGGAACCTTGTCACTGGGTGCTGGTATTTAGGGGATTTTTTAAAAAATATTTTATTTATTATTTGAGAGACGGAGGGAGAGAATGGGCATGCCAGAACCTCTAGCCTCTGTGAACAAACTCCAGATGCATGCACCACCTTGTGCATCTGGATTTATGTGGGTACTGGGGATTACAGCCAGAGTCGTTATGCTTTGCAGGCAAGTGTTTAACCGCTGGTCCATCTCTCCAGCCTGGCATTTTAGGTTTTATAGTCCAGCCCCACTTAGTGTTCTCCCTCTATCTACTTCCTCCTCGCTAATAGATGCTGTCTTCTGCTCCTACCATGTTTACCCTACCGTGATGGGCTGTAATATAGACCTGTAAGCTGAAATAAACCCTTCTTCCCTTAAGCTGCTTCTAATTGGGTGTTTTGTCTCAGCAATGAGATAGTAACTGATACATACTCAAACCTCCCAATGAATGGGCTATTCCTCTGCAGGCAGGGAGATGCTACTCAGCATACCTAATACTTCAGGTTAGAAATCATTTCAAGGGCTGGAGAGATGGCTTAGCAGTTTAAGGTGCTTGCCTAAGGACCAAAGTTCGATTCCCCAGGACCCACATAAGCCAGATGCACAAAGTGGAGCATACAACTGGAGTTCATTTGCAGTGGCTGGAGGCCCTGTCATGCGCATTCTATTCCTACCACCACCACCACCCCCCATTGTAGTTTGATTCAGGTGTCCCCCATAAACTTAGGTGTTCTAAATGCTTGGTTCCCAGCTGATGGAGATTTGGGAATTAACGCCTCCTGAAAGTGGTGTATTGTTGGGGGGGGGGGAGCTTATGGGTATTTTAGCCAGTTTCCCCTTGCCAGTGTTTGGCACACTCTCCTGTTGCTGTTGTCTACCTGATGTTGGCCGGGAGGTGATGTCCACCTTCTCCTCATGCCATCATTTTCCCTGACATCAAGAAGCTTCCCCTTGAGTCTGTAAGCCAAAATAAACCCTTTTTCCCCCAAAGCTGCTCTTGGTCAGGTGATTTCTGCCAGCAATGCAAACCTGACTGTAACAGTACAGTTTGTATTGAAGAGTGGTGTCATTTGCTGCCAGACACCTGACTGTGTGACTTTTGGTTTTTGGAGCTTATTTTTAAGAATAATGTGGAAGGATTTGAAACCTTGGCCTAAGAGACACCTTGCAGTGCTGTAAGTACAGTTTGATGGACTATTCTGGTTGAATTCAAACCTGAACACAGTAATACAGTGAGAAAGAGCTTTGCTTGGACTGGGCTAGAAGCAGTTTATGTGAGAGGCTTGCTGTTATGCACCTTTCCTGAGAATGTGTGCAGGGTTGCTTTGCATAGAAATGGACTGGTGTGAGCAGAGGGATACGGCACAGAAATGAAATCCTTGGGCTGAAACTTCTGCCCAATCAGCTACAATTATATGAGAGATTACAACCTTTGAGATTGGGCCAGCTGACCTGCATTGGGGCAACAGGAAGAATGTAGACTCTTTTGAAGGGGCCTGAATGTTCAAGGAGTTTCCTGTTCTTCAGAGTCTGCTTTATTCCCCACTAGATTAACAAATTGGCACCCTACCTGGTATTATGGAGTGTAAGAAATGCAGGAAAGAGAGAGTCATTGAATTTGCAACACAGTCTTGTGTTTTGGAAACGGCCATGGGCAGTGTGAAGAAGGTTTGCTGGATACCTACATGGAGACCCAATGGAGCCATGAGGATCAACCATGGGTTGCAGTGGAGACCCAGTGAAGATGCTGGAACCATGAGATGGCTGCTAAGGAAAGCTGCCAACCCCAGATGAAGTGTTCCAGAACTGTGAGTAGCCTAGCTAAAGGGGTGGAATTGGAACTCCAGAGACTTGTTGCTGGTTAGAATAACTGGACTTGGAGACTTGTTACTGGCTAGAGTTGTTGGACTTGGAGCTACAGAGTTTGATGTTTGCCCTGTTTAAATCTTGTATTGGTTGAATATTTCTTTGCTATGCCCAATGCCATCTTTTGCAGTGTGCGTGTTTATTCTGTGCCATTATGGGTTTTGGGGGGAAATTTTTTGGTATTACAGCTCAGTTAAAAGACCTTGGACTATGAGGATGTTTGAACATCATTGGGATTGATAAAAATTATGGGGACTTTTAAAGTTGGGTGAATGCATTGTATTTTATATCATGCAATCTCTCAGTTTATGGGGACCAGGGGCAGGATGTGGTGGTTTGATTCAGGTGTTCCCCATAAACCTAGGTGTTCTGAATGCTAGGTTCCCAGCTGATGGAGATTTAGGAATCAGTGCCTCTTGGAAACAGTGTCTTGTTGGGGGCGGGCTTATAGGTATTA
Source organism: Orientallactaga sibirica (assembly GCA_036365145.1). Taxonomy (NCBI): domain Eukaryota; kingdom Metazoa; phylum Chordata; class Mammalia; order Rodentia; family Dipodidae; genus Orientallactaga; species Orientallactaga sibirica. The sequence goes on along the minus strand of JAEOAD010000031.1, from coordinate 1,468,198 downwards.
TAGCCATAACCCCTTGTCAGTGTTTGGCACACTCTCCTGTTCCTATTGTCCACCCAGTGTTGGCCAGGAAGTGATGACCACCCTCTGCTCATGCCATCATTTTCTCCTACCATCATGGAACTTCCCCTTGAGTCTGTAAGCCAAAATAAACCTTTTTTTTCCCCCAAAGCTGCTCTTGGTCGGTTGATTTCTGCCAGCAATGCAAACCTGACTGCAACACCCCCCCCCGCATAAATAAATAATGAAATAAATTAAAAAAATAATAATAATTTCAAGCAAGTCCTTTAATTTCTGAGCAATTTCCCCAACTACAAATCCTTTCGGAACAGCGTGATAGGGTGATTTTTATTGTAAATCATCTCAGATTTTTAATTTTTTGGTTGTTTTGCTTTAGATTTTTGAAGTAGGGTCTCGCTCTAGCCCAAGCTGACCTAGAATTCACTATGTAGTCTTAGTGTGACCTCGAACTCATAAGGCTCCTCCTATCTCTGCTTCCTGAGTGCTGTAATTAAAGGTACGCCCCACACCCGGCTACATTTTTTGACACATGTGTGTGTGTGTGTGTGTGTGTGTGCGCGCACGCCAGGGTCTCTTGGTGCTGCAAACAAATGCCAGTGTGACTTTACCAGGATGGCTGTGGAATTGAACCCAGGCCAACAGGTTTTGCAAGCAAGCACTTATAACCCCTGAGCCATCTCCTCAGCCCCTCATCTCAAGGATGCTTAACAGGCTAATATTGTAGCGTGCATAGCAAATCTGAGGACCTGTATTTGTGGCAGTCCTGGGTTTGTTGGGCAGAATCCTCAGCCTCGGTGGGACTGGGGTTGGAGGATGCACTGTGGGAAGGTGCATCTCTACAAAGAGCACTGAGCCCTCTCCTCTCCCTGCCCAGTTCCAAGCCAAGAAAGGAAAATGGCTGTGTTCCAGCATGAGGATTTCAGTTCCTTCTAGGCATGAAGAGAAGGAAGCCACCAGCTCCCAGAGGGACCACAGTGAGCAGCATCCAGGGAGGCAGACCATGAAGTGCAAGGGGCCAAAGAGGAGCTGCCACCCATGGCTTCACTCCTGTACAGATGCTTCGTCCATTCAGGTTGCTGGCATTTAGCAAAGAACCAAGTGGGCGGGAAGTAGAGAGCACTGTGCAAATGGAGCTGGAGAGGAAGCCAGGGGTAAACATAGAAATCTTATTGTGAATGCCTTCATATTTCAGTCCCCTTCTCCCTCTCTCCCCCTCCCTTGTTCTTTCTTCCTCTCTCTCTTTCTCTTTCTCTTCCACTTACTCTAAGCTATTTGATTCCATTTCCTCTATTAAAACTCTTCCTAAGCCCAACAAACCAGTTATCTCATATTTAGGATTTGCTTTGAAACACTTTGGGGGGAGTGAGTACAGAAGTGTCCATAATGACTGTGGTTAGGTCATTGTGTTTCAAAAACCACACACCTAGCCAGTATGGGAAGGAACAAATGTAGCTCTCAGAGCTCTTAAGCTACCAGACAAACCCAAAGCCATAAGACAAACAAAATAGGAACACAAGCCAAAGAAACAGAAAGTCCAAATATAGCGACTTGGCAGTAATAACAGATCTGTAAACTTCAAAGCCCTAGGGAATAATTAATGAGCAGTCCCCCATCCTAGGACTGAACGCTGTCTGCACAGCCTCCAGATACAGCCCCCAAAGTACCTCCATGGTAGAATAGGAAACCACCTTCTTAGATCCACTGCAGTATAAAGTCCTAACCATTCCAGAATATTTAAAAAAATTAATTATGCAAACATAAAAACTGAATTTTTTGTTCATTTCTTGAGAAATTTTAACAATACATTTCAATTTTTTCAGTCAGTATTGACCATCTGCAAGAGAGTCCACTCTTTTTAGTTTAAAAAAAAAAAAACCATATTGTGGGGCTGGGGATATGGCTCAGAGATTAAAAGTGCTTGCCTGCAAAGCCTGCTGGCTTAGGTTCAATTCCCTAGCCACCCACATAATATAGCCAGACACACAAAAATTGGCACAAGTTTCTGGCATTCTGTTCACAATGGCAAGAAATGCTGGTGGGCCCATACACCCATGTGCACACAAAAAATTTTAAAAATATATTGTTACAAATGAACCATTTTGACATGTAAATGAAATGTAAATAATTTTAAATAACCTCTCATATATTTATTATCTCATACCTTTAAGGCTATTAAAGCATTGAACTCCACTAAGCATTCTGGAACACTGTATCATACATCATAAATATGACCAGATGAGTAGGGATTGGAAAGATATAGCTAAGTGAGTAAAGTGCTTGCCTTACAAGTGTGATCTGAGTTCGATCCCCAGCCAGGAGTGGGGCATGCACTTGTAATCCTAGAGCCAGAGAAGCAGACAGATCCCTGAGGCTCACTGGCTAGCTAGTCTAATGTACTTGGCAGAGTAAAGGCCTGTAAGAGACCCTGTCTCAAAAATGATGAACAAGGAGCTGGAGAAAGGGCTCAGTGGTAAAGTGATTGCTGAGCAGACATGAAGACCTGAGTTTGGATCCCCAGTTCCCACCTGAAAGCCAGGCACATTGACGCATGCCCGTAGTCCCAGTGCTGAAGAAACGAGACCAGAGGATCCCTGTGACTTGCTGGCTATCTAGTCTAGTCAAATCTGAGAGGAATCGTTGAACTCTATGTTCAGTGAAAAACCTTGTCTCAAAAATAAGCTGATGGGCTCAAGAGATGGCTTAGAGGTTAAGGTGCCTGCCTGCAAAGCAAAGGACCCAGGTTCAATTGATTCCCCAGGACCCATGTAAGCTGCAGACATGCCCCACACACCAGCATTCTATCCTCGCTTTATATGTCCCTACATGCTCCCTCCCCAGCCCTACCCGGCAACTAGACTTACAGTGGTTGGGGAGAGTGTGGAGTATAAGGAACACTCAACTTTCACCTATTTTCCCCTCTCTCTCTTCCTCTCCTTTGAGTACCACAGTACTTCCTAATCTCCTTTTCTACTCAGTGGTAATTTCCAACCTTCCTTCTCTGCTGCATGAAATCTGCCTGTCTTGAAATTGCTGCCTAAGTCATGGATCTGTCTCAGTATCTAGTATCCATCCCTTGGCTATTTTCTGCCCCCTCTTCCGCTGGTCCCTGAAGGGTGTGAAGAGATTTCAGTCCCTTCTTCTCAGCACTATGTTGCCTTTTGGGTCATCCCAGTGGTCAGAAAAAGACAAGCTTCTCTAACCAGGAGTGAAAATTAATATGCATGAACATTAAAGTGAACACATCCCAGCTTGTTAATCTTACATTTAGTCAGATAAGATGGCTTTATACCCCTAAGGCTCAAACCTCTATGAAGACTTTTGCTTTAAATAAATTTTTAACCTGATAATATACTCAATGGGGATTTAAGATGCATGGAAATTGAAATGTTGCATGTGACAGCTAGACTTGAGCAGAAAGGCTCATAACATGTGGCACCAAAGCCCCATCCTTTGAGCAGCTGCCAGAGCTGCAGAGCTCCACCCCACCCAAGAAGTTGCCTCTCAATCAACTACCTCTGCTTCTGTTGCAAAGCTCAGTGATGCAAGAACCTGGAACCCCTCTGACTCTGACAACATAATATGATCCGTGGTCTCAACTGTAAGGTTGGGCCTGTGGTTCCCCCTCCTCAGTTAGGTGATGGTCAAGGACTAAAATAACCCGCACAGCACATCAAACAAAAAAAATAAGCTGTCAATTTTATTGTGTATCCTGGGAGGCAGAGGTAGGAGGATTGTTGTGAGTTTGAAACCACCCTGAGACTGCTGAATTCCAGGTCAGCCTGGGCTTGACCATTCCGACACCATTTATCCCAGCACTTGGGAAGGAGGGATGGTTCAAGGCCAGCCTGAGACTACATAATGATCCCAGGTCACTGGACCCTACCTGAAAAAGAAATAATAAATAACTAAGCTATCAGCATTTGTAAGCATAGCAGACTCCCAACAATATATTTTATTCCCCATTTGGTCATGAAGTCATCAATCTAATACACTTAAGTCTAGCAGAGAAATGGGAAATAGACTCTTCCAGAAATGTGGCAGAAGTTAAAATTCATCCACTGTTGAGCTTGGGGTTGGTTCCCTTTTTGTAGTCCCCTTAGTAAAATAACTCCAAGCTATGGCCATTTCTAACTCAACTCCTCCCTCTCCCATTGCTCTTGGTTTCTGGAAAATGTACTTCCGCTTTCATAGCTGCGCTTCCTCTCAGGGACCTTGGATTTCATTCATCTGGGCCTGCAGTTGTCCTCCCAGGTCTTCATTCATTCAACAAATGTCCTTAGTAAACCCTGCTGGTGCCATAACTCTTGTTGTTAGAAAACTCCATTTCTGCTGGCATAGGTGCAAAGGCACCTGCTGCAGAAAATGTCCAAGAGTAACTATAGAGCATTAAAATATAATCCCACATCATTTCCTCTAAACAATGTGCCTTTCAACCTCTTGCACTTGATCAGGCAAAGCAGAGATTGTGATGAGGATGTTCACCTCTGCTCCTATGAGTTTCTCAAGGCTCACTTCTGAAAATCTACATAGTGAATTTCCATAAAGCCTCAGTGACTTCCCTGATGGCCCTCCCTCTCCTCTCCCACTAATAAATTGGCCCAAATACTCCAAAAAAAAACAACACAAATGGTTCAATGATTGATCATTGGGGCTATTAACCTATTCTGAGACTGGGACATTAATGGTCAAAGGAGGACAAGCTTGTGGGGAAATGAAGAGGATGATAGGTCATTCCTCAGGCCATTGACAGAATTTTCCAGGTCCCAATGGGAACTAAGAAAAGCCATGTGTGACAAGGTGATACATCTATCTGGTCACAATGCCCAGTGACACTTTCAGTCTGTGGTATGGATCCTCTGGAATCTTGACTCTAGTGCTCTTTGTTTAAAAAGAAAAAAAAGGGCTCAAGAGATCTCTTAAGGCTGCCTCTCCACTCTCAATCCCAGGTCCCTTCTGTCTCAAATAAAATAAATAAATATTTTTTTCTTTTGTCAGATTTTTTTAATTATTATTTTTATTGACAACTTCTATACTTACATACAAAAAACACATGATATTTCCTTCCCCTCCCCCATTCCACTTTAGAACTCCAATCTCCATCATATCCCCTCCCTCTCTCCATTAGTCTCTCTTTTAATTTGATGTCATCATCTTTTTCTTCTATTTTTGAGGGTCTTGCGAAGGTATTGCTAGGCACTGCAAGGTCATGGATATCGAGGCCAATTTCTGTCTGGGCAGTTGCATTGTAAGGAATAATACCCTTCCTTTGGCTCTTCCATTCTATCCGCCCCCTCTTCCACAATGGTCCCTGAGCCTTGGAGGGTGTGACAGAGGTGTTTCAGTGCTGGGCACTCCTCCATCCCTTCTTCTCAGCACTATGTTGCCTTTTGGTGATCCCAGTGGTCATTGCCATCTGAAAAGAGAAGCTTCTCTAACCAGAAGTGAGAGTAGCGTTAATATGTGAACATGAACATTAAGTGTAGTGCCCCCAGGGCAGCTTGGTGGGAATAATATATACATTTAGTCAGATAAGAGCAGGCTTTATACCCCTAAGGCTCATGACCTCTCCTGCCATAGACTTTTGCTTTAAATAAATTTTTTAACCTGATAATATACTCAGCCTTGAGTGGGGATTTAAGATGCATGGAGCAATATGAAATGTTGCGTGTGACAGCTAGAGCTTGAGCATAAAGGCTCATAACATGTGGCACCAAAGCCCCATCCTTTGTGCCCCAGCAGCTGCCATTAAGCTGTTAATCTCTTTGCTCCACCCCACCCAAGAAGTATACGGCCTCTCAATCAACTACCTCTGCTTCTGTTGCAACGTTATGTCTCTGCTCAGTGATGCAAGAACCTGGAACCCCTCTGGAGGCGCCCTCTGAACCCAACATAATATGATCCGTGGTCTCACCTGTAAAGTTGGGCTGCTGTGGTTCCCCTCCTCAGTTGGCGGTGATGGTCATGGACTAAAATAACCCGCACAGCACATCAACGCACACCCTCAACAAAAATAAGCTCTCAGCCAGGCGTGGTGGCGCACACCTTTGATCGCAGCACTTGGGAGGCAGAGGTAGGAGGATTGTTGTGAGTTTGAAACCACCCTGAGACTACATAGTGAATTCCAGGTCAGCCTGGGCTTGAGTGAGACCCTAAGTCAAAAAAAAAAAAAAAAAAAAAAAAAAAGCTATCAAGCCAGGTGTGGTGGCACACACCATTTATCCCAGCACTTGGGAAGCAGAGGAAGGAAGATTTCCATGAGTTTGAGGCCAGCCTGAGACTACATAATGAATTCCAGGTCAGCGTGGGCTACAGCAAGACCCTACCTTGAAAAAGAAATAATAAATAAGTAAATAAGCTATCATGATTTGTAAGCATAGCAGACTCCCAACAATATATTTTATTCCCCATTTGGTCATAAAGTCATCAATCTAATACACTTAAGTCTAGCAGAGAAATGGGAAATAGACTCTTCCAGAAATGTGGCAGAAGTTAAAATTCATCCACTGTTGAGCGAATTGGGGTTGGTTCCCTTTTTGTAGTCCCCTTAGTAAAATAACTCCAAGCTATACTGGCCATTTCTAACTCAACTCCTCCCTCTCCCATTGCTCTTGGTTTCTGGAAAATGACTAACACAGCTTCCGCTTTCGCAGCTGCGCTTCCTCTCAGGGACCTTGGAATTTCATTCATCTGGGCCTAGACACTTGAGTCCAATAGAATCCTCCCAGGTCTTCATTCATTCAACAAATGTCCTTGAGTAACAGTACCCTGCTGGTGCCATGGTAGATGCTGGCAAGACCTGGCTCGTTGTCTGATATCTCAAACATCCATTTCCTCGGCGTGCCATGTGTTTCATCCTTTTCCGATTGGAGCTTACTCCTCCTGCTGCAGAAAATGAGTGCCAAGTAGGACTTGGGCAGTTTTGTTTCCTCTTTATCCCACGGTAATCCCACATCATTTCCTCTAAACAATGTGCCTTTCCTCCTCTTGTTCTTCTTGATCTAGGCAAAGACTCAGAAGCCCTTGTGATGAGTTCAGCATGTTCCCTAGGCCTCTGCTCCTATGAACCTCTGTTTCTCCATGTGGCTCTTCTTCTATTTTTTTTTTTCATATAGAATCTATTCCTGAGCCTAGGGAAAGTTTCCATAAAGCCTCAGTGACTTCCCTGATGGCCCTCCCTCTCCTCTCCCACTATACAGTAAATTGGTTGGTATGTCAGTTTTTGCTACAGTAACAAATACGACCCACTGCTTAAAGCAACAACACACAGTGGTTCAATGATTGATCATTGGTAATGAATAACCCTTAGATAAGGCTTATTAACCTATTCTGTAGCACTGGGACATGTGGCCTTCCCAGTCAACATAGCAGGACAAGAGACTACCCATAGGGGCTCACACTGGTGGGGAAATGGTTCAGAGCAGGATGATATATGTCATTCCTACTCACAAGCCATTGACAGAATTTGCTGTGCCCACAGGGTTGGTGTGGGGCAATGGGAACTAGGAAGAAAAGCCATGCGTGAGCATAAGTTCATACCATCGGGTGAGTCACAATGCCCAGTGACACTTTCAGTCGGTAAGTGGTATGGATCCTCTGGAATCTTGACTCTAGTGCCAGACCTATTTGTTTAAAAAAGAAAAAAAGAGGGCTCAAGAGATGGCTTAGCGGTTAAGGCGCCTGCCTGCTAAGCCTAAGAACACTGGTTCCAATCCCAGGTCCCACTTTTAGCCAGATGTAGTGATGCAAGGGTGCAATGCCGCACTTGCCCACAAGGGGGCACACACATCTGGATTTCATTCACAGCCGCTGAGAGATTGCTGGTGCGCCCATTCTCTATCTGTCTCCCTCTCCCTCTCTGTCTGTTTCTCTCTATGTCTCTCTCCAAAAATGAATAAAAAAGAAAAAGAAAAAGAAAGAGAGAGAGAAAGAAAGAGAGAGAGAGAGAGAGAGAGAGAAAAAAAAAGAAAGAAAGAAAGAAAGAAAGAAAGAAAGAAAAGAAAAGAAAAGAAAAGAAAAGAAAAGAAAAGAAAAGAAAAGAAAAATACTTTCTATCGACAACCTCCATACATATACACAATATAGGCTGGAGAGGTGGCCTAGCAGTTAAGACACTTACTACAAAGCCAAAGGACCCAGGTTCAATTCTCCAGGACCTATGTAAGCCAGCCACGTGTCTGGAATTCGGTTGCAGCAACTGGAAGCCCTAATGCACCCATTCTCTCTCTGTGTCTGCTTCTCTCTCTCTCTCTCTCTCTCTCAAATAAATAAACAAAAATAAAAAATAGAGTTGGGTGTGGTGGTGCACGCCTTTAATCCCAGCACTCAGGAGGCAGAGGTAGGAGGATTGCTGTGAGTTCAAGGCCGCACTGAGACTACAGTGTGAATTCCAGGTCAGCCTGGGCTAGAGTGAAACCCTACCTTGAAAAACTAACTAACTAACTAACTAACTAACTAACTAACTAACTGAATAAATAAATAAATAAATAAATAAATAAATAAATAAATAAATAAAATGTAACGTATACATAATATATTATGATCATAACCCCTTCCCTCCACCCTCCTTTGTCAACCACTCCCCTCTCTACTGAATTCCTTCTTCTTTTCAACTAGTCCCTCTTCTATTTTGATGTCATCATTTTCCCCTTCCTATTGTGCAGATTTTGTGTAGGTACTGTCAGCCACTGTGAGGTTATGAATGCCATGACTTCTTTGTGTCTGGAAGACAGTATCGTGAGACATCCCTTTCCTTTCAGTCTTATATTCTTTCCACAACCTCTTCCAAAATGGCCCCTGAGCCTTGGAGGGTGTGATAGAGATGTCTCACAGTGCTGCACTCCACTGTCTCTTCTCAGCATTTTGAGGTAGGGTCTCACTCTAGCTCAGACTGACCTGTAATTCACTATGTAGTCTCAGAGTGGCCTCGAGCTCATGGCGATCCTCCTGCCTCTGCCTCCCAAGTGCTGGGACAAAAGGCGTGCACCACCACTCCTGGTCAGACCTATTTCTTGATCAATTTTCCTTCTGTCCTTTGTCTTTCTATTTCTTAGATAGTGTCTCATATAACCTAGACTAGCTTCTAATTCAATATGTAAATAAGGTTGACTCCTGATTCCCCTGTGGTGGTTTGATTCAGGTGTCCCCCATAAATTTAGGTGTTCCAAATGCTGGGTTCCCAGCTGATGGAGATTTTGGAATTAATGCCTCCTAGAGGTAGTGTATTGCTGGGGGTGGGCTTATGTGTGTTATAGCCAGTGTCCCCTTACCAGTGTTTGGCACACTCTCCTGTTACTGTTGTCTACCTGATGTTGGCCAGGAGGTGGTATCCACCCTCTGTTCATGCCATTGTTTTCCCTTGCCATCATGGAGCTTCCCCCTCAAGCCTGTAAGCCAAAATAAACCTTTTTCCCACAAGCTGCTCTTGGTCAGGTGATTTCTACCAGCAATGCGAACCTGACTGCAACATCCCAACACACACACACTCCACGCATCACCAAGCCAGGCAGCAATCCCTCCTCCCTTTCTAAATTCTATGTTCCATGTCCAACAAGTCCTTGCCTTTCTCCTCTTTGTTTCTTAGAATCAGTGGAGAAAAACTCTAGCTCTATTCCTAACATATGAGCAACCTGAGGAAAATTTGATTTGAGGGCTGGAGAGATGGCTTAGCGGTTAAGGTGCTTGCCTGTGAAGTCCAAGGACCTGGGTTTGATTCTCCGGGACCCACGTAAGCCAGATACACAAGGTGGCACACGTGTCTGGAGTTCATTTGCAGTGGCTGGAGGTCCTGACATACCCATTCTTTCTCTGTGTCTCTTTCTCATTCTCTCTCTCTCTCATTCATAAATAAATAAATAATAAATTTGATTTGAGCACGGCAGCTCTGTTGGGGATAATGAAAACACAAGAATATGGGGCTAGAGAGAGAAGGAAGGCAGATGGCAAAGAAGTGAAGACTCCAGCCAGGGCTCTAAGAGACTCAAGGGGAGCCACGGGAGTCTCTAAGAGGCTCCCTACTCCAGCTGCCCCTGCATCCTTTGGGAGATCTTAGAAATGCTGGCTCAGCCCACCCAGACCCGTATTTGAACTAGATCCCTAGAGTGATCGTTCACGGGAAAGACAAGCTCTGAGAAGGCCTGGTAATAGCTTCAGAGTATATGTGTGGGAGAACAGGCCAGGGAGAACTGGGGATGGAATGCACTTGATTAACCCGGTATCTTAAAAACAGAAACATTTTCTGAAGAGTGCAGAGATGGTGTGCTGATGATGTAATGTGCATATATTCAGCAGCAAAACACAATGAACTTACTAAAACTGAAGAGGAGCTTCTGAAAAGCTTGGGCCAAGTAAGGCATGATAAATGAAAATTACTTATATAATCTGAATATAAAGTGTGCTATTAGTGCTAGTTTCTTAATTTAGTATTTGATCTTAGTCAAAGAACAAATATGGAGTCAAGTGGTGTGGCTTACATCTAATCTCTAATCCCAGCCCTGGGGAAATTGAAGCAAAAGGATCATGAGGGCCAGCCTGAGATATACTGAGTCTCTTTCTTAAATAATTTATTTAATTATTTATTTGAGAGAGAGAGAGAGAGAGAGAGAGAGAGAGAATATGGACATGCCAGGGCCTCCTGCCACGACAAGCAAACTCCAGATGCATGCGCCACCTTGTGCATCTGGCTTTACATGAGTACTGGGGAATCAAACGTGGGCTGTCAGGTCTTGTAAGCAAGTGCCTTTAACCACTGAGCAATCTCTTCAGAACTCTTGGTGAGACCCTTTCTTTAAAAACAAAAAACTCGGTTTTCCAGAAACCTTTTGCATTTTCAGTACCTTATATTCTTTTTCCACCCACTAGAAGTACGGAAATTACCCTGTCTCATTTCCTTCTCGTTGATGATGAAAAGACTGTGTTCTTGTGTCATCACTTCCAAGGCCCCAAGCTTCTCACTGACAACCCCCCAGTTTCCTTTCTTTACCATATGTTAATGGCTCTTGCCTCTGTACCCATCCTTAGGAAGTCTTGCAAGTCTCATGGCTTGTACAACAAGGTCAAGAAGGAGGGGGAATGGAGAGCAAGGCCCTAAGCTTATTTAGTTACTTTTCTCGTTGCTGTGAGCAAATACTGCACAGAAGCAATGGAAGAGAAGCAGGACTGGTTATGGCTCACAGTTTGAGAGGGTATAGTCCATCATGGCTGGGAAGGTGTGGCAGAGTTCAGGGTAGTAGGAGTGAGCAGATGGGATTTCTAACGTCTGGGCAGGCCAGGAATCAGAAAGCACGGAATGTTGCTTTCAGTTTACTCACTTCTTTCTCTCTCTCTCTCCCTCTCTCTCTCTCTCTCTCTCTCTTTTTGAGGTAGGGCTGACCTGGAATTCACTATGTAATCTCAGGTTGGCCTCAAACTCACAGTGATCCTCCTACCTCAGCTTCCTGAGTGCTGGGATTAAAGGTATGTGCCACTGCACACAGCCCCTTTTTCCATTTTTATTCAACCCATGAGTTGATGCCACTCACACTTAAATAGGTTTCTCCTCCTCAGTTAATTCTCTCTGGAAATGCCCTCACAGACACTCCCAGAGGTGTGCCTCCTAGGTGATTCCAAATGAAGTCAAATTGACAATGAAGATGAACTAACTGGGGCTGGAGAAATGGCTCAGTGGTAAAATGTACTTGGTTGCAAAGTCTGACAGCCAGAGTTCAGTTCCCCAGTACCCACAGAAAGCCAAATGCACAAGGTGGCACATGCATCTGGAGTTCATTTGCAGTGGCAGTGGGGCCTGGTGTGCCCATACTCTCTCTAATAAATAAATAAAATATTTTTTTAAAGATTAACCATCAAAGTATGCACATCTCTAAGATTTTAATTTTCCTGAGACCCAACTACTAGTGTGTGTGGTGTGTGTGTGTGTGTGTGTGTGAGGCTCTGCCCCTAGTATCCTAAAAAGGAGACTATGAGCTTTTTATGTCTCTTGTACAACTAGTCCAAACCAGGTTTCTGTCACCTAGAACCAAGAGACTTTCTCCAAGACCTCACCTCTCCCTCCTTAGGTACCAGTCCCATGAATGACCCATGCTATACTAACTATAACATGCTCTAATATTCTGGATTTTCTTTTTCTTTTTTTTAATTTGAGAGAGACACACAGAGAGAGAGAGGAAGAGGCAGAGAGAGAATGGGCGCGCCAGGGCCTTTTCAGCCGCTGTGAATGAACTCCAGATGTATGTGCCCCCTTGTGTGCATGTGTGACATTGCACCCTTGTGTCACTTGCATCTGGCTAAACGTGGGACCTGGAGATTTGAACAAGCATTCTTAGGCTTCGCAGGCAGGCGCCTTAACTGTGAAGCCATCTCTACAGCCCATGGTTTTTCTATTTATTGATTTGTTGTGGTTCTAGAGCTCAAACCCGGGGCCTCAAACCACTGAGCTATTCCTACAACCTTGTACTACTTTAAACATGCAGAAATGGAGGTAGAGCTATGTGAACCTGGATTATGATGTTAGCACTGGAATTAACCCATCTGCATACACAATAGCAGCTACATATCCAGTCAAGTAACGGCAGGAAATGCAGAGATTAACTGGGGAAGCTGGCACGTGGAAGAAGCTCTGCACGCTCATCCTTACCAACAATTGAGTACACGCGCCGCTGAAGGCCAGCAGCAAGCGAGCCCCCCTCACATTCTGTTTCCAAAGGTTCCTACGAAAACCTGGTGACATGGGAGAACACACGCATTCCATTGTTTCTGAAGCTACGTGAGTCTGGGATGGGGAAGAGGCCATCTGTCAGAACCTGGCTGTCCATCCTCCATGCAGTCTCTCAGGCTGTGTTGGATTTTGGTACGCTACAGCACTGAGCGTAACTATCGGTCTTCAGAGGGAGAGAGGAATTGAGGTTCAGGTTCAGTATAGGAAGCTGTGTGTTCAAGGTCACCAGCTAATAAACAGCAGACACACAAGTTACCTGGGGATCCTGAAGGGTGTGGGGGGACAATTCTGATTCAACATCTGCAGACTAGGATAGGAATAGAGTTTGTGTTTCTTTTTCTTTTTTGAAACAGGGTCTCATGTAGCCAGGTTTGCCTTCGATGCTCTATATAGCTGAGGATGACCTTGAAATCCCAATGCTCCTGCTTCTACCTCCCCTGTACTGGGGTGACAGGTGTGTGCCACCACACTTGGCAGAGAGTCCACATCTTAGTGGAGAGTCCACATGTCTTTTTCTTTTTTTTTTTTTTTGGCAATTTTTTTTAGATTTAATTATTTGAGAGAGAGAGAAAGAGAAAGAGGCAGAGAGAAAGAAAGAGAATGGGCACGCCAGAGCCTCCAGCCACTGCAAAACAAACTCCAGATGCATGTGCCACCTTGTGCATCTGGCTTACATGGGTCCTGGAGAATCGAACCTGGGTTCTTTGGCTTTGCAGGCAAGCACCTTAACCGCTAAGCTATCCCTCCAGCCCTGCTTTTTTTTTTTTTTTTTTTTTTTAATGAGAGAGAGAATTGGTGCATCAGGGCTTCCAGCCAGTACAATCGAACTCCAAACGTGTGTGCCATCTTGTGCACTTGCATCACCTTGTGCATCTGTCTTATGTAGGATCTGGAGCTTCGGACATGAGTCCTTAGGCTTCACAGGCAAGTGCCTTAAGTGCTAAGCCATCTCTCCAGCCCAAGAGTCCACATTTCTGGTGGATGTAAAAGCCACTAATTTCTAGGCCCACTGCAGTGAACAAAACTTTACAGAACAGCTTGGCCTTGAGCATGCAAGTTTTCTGAGCATTAGGAGGATCCTTGACTTTCACAGACCTTGGAATTGGTAGATGCTTGTGCTTATTTCACATAGCTCTTGTGGGGTAGGGAGGCCTCACACTAACATCTGGGCTACATAAGCATTTAGTTGTACAAGACAGTTTTGATTCTTAAGATGCAAAAAGAGACTGAAAACTCCTTTTTTGGTCTGCAGCTTCCCTGGGGAAAGAAGACATCTCCTGCTGGACTATCCCTTCCAGAGCTAGTTCTGTGCTGCCCAGCTCATCATCTTGCCCAGCTATCTACAGGCACCTCATCAGCCATCGTCTAGCTGTTGCAGGAACTGTCTGATCTCCCTGCTCCTACCCACTTGCAGGTTCTCCAAACTTACAATTACAGCAATTATACGAGTTACTGTGATAAAAGGAACTGTGAGAACCGATTCATACAACAGAGTACGTGTCATAAATCCAAGGAGGAAAATGCAACTTTTCAGGAAAAAAAAATTTTTTAATGATTTTTTTTGTACAAATTCCAGAAAGGGGGCAGGGGAGGATAAAGAAACTTGGCTTGAGATAGTCCTCATCGAGTCAAGGAAACCTAAAATGATTGTTGGCAGTACTTCGCTGGGACGGGGTGTGGTCCCCTTTCTGACAGCTCCAATAAACTACTCAAGGATGAAAGTGACCTTGAGCTGTGTCTCAAAAGCAAAGAATACTTTCTACAGCTTTCTTTCCTAATGTGCGTTCACCTCTAATCTATCAGGACCTACCAACTGCAGCTTAAAACTTAGCGATCAAAACCCAGGCACATGGTAGTGTCACGAACTGGCCATGCGCATGTCCTGTGGCCACTAAGTCTGCTCCTTAACCCATATCCAAGAGTCATACATTCAGCGGTGCATGAAAGACATGTACAAGGATGCTCATAACAGCTCTTTTGTTGTTGATGTCTGTTTGTTTTTTGTCTGTCTGTTTTTTGAGGTAAGGTCTCACTCTAGCCCAGGCTGATCTGGAATTCACTATGTAGTCTCATGGCAGCTCTTTTGCCAATGGAACTGACCTGAAACAACTGGATTAGAAGTAATGGAAGAGAAAAATGAACAATGTCACATTTATATTGTGCAACATTATACAGTGTTGGGAACTACAGTGAAACTCTGTCCTCCAAGGATGATGTGACCATTGTGTCTTGAATCAGAGCAGCTATAATCACCCACAGGAGACCCTCAACAAGGTTGGACCTATTTACCTTCCTTCCTTGGGGAGGGGATCATCAGACCCTCACCTGAGAGCGCAGATGCCATTCCCTCCTGCCCCCACCTGCTGGATGGAATCCTGTCCCTCCTGCATGTGGTCCTGGGAGGTACAGGACTATACAAGAGGTAGAGGGTGACCTGGAGTGGGGGACTCCAGTGATGCAATGTTCCCCCATAACGAGGTGGGGATTTTTGGGTGATGCTGCTATCTTTAAGTCACCCATGCACTGAAAAATAACCCCAATAAATTCACTGGCTCACCAAACTGGACTGGCATGGAATCACCTCTTTAGCCTGTCAGGGTCCTAGCTGGGCTGAATAGGAAGTTATGCAACAGGAATGGGTGAATCTCAAGTACAAGCCACAGCGTGGATAAATCTCACAGCATACTGAATGAAGGACAAAAGTGATTGAAGGTGTTAGAAATGAAGGTGATGGGGGCCCTTGGTGGGGAGGAAGGGAGCACTGGAAGAAAGGTATCTGGGGGTGTCGGCTATCCTCAGATTCCTAATCTGGTTCAGGTTAGAGAAGCATATTCTCATTTTCTACATTATCTGCATGTGCATACATATATGTGTGTAGATATATACATAGTTTCTTTTTTGGTATTTATTTATTTATTTATTTATTTGACAAAGAGAGAGGAAGAGGCAGAGAGAGAAAATGAGCACACCAGGGCCTCCAGCCACTGCAAACCAACTCCAGGCACATGCACCCCCTTGTGCGTCTGGCTTATGTGGGTCCTGGGGAATCAAATCAGGATCCTTAGGCTTGGCAGGCAAATGCCTTAACCACTAAGCCATTTCCCCAGCCCCCCCCCTTTTTTGTTTTTTTGAGGTAGGGTTTCACTCTGGTCCAAGCTGACCTGGAATTCACTATGTAGTCTCAGGGTGGCCTCAAACTCACAGTGATCCTCCTACCTCTGCCTCCCGAGTGCTGGGATTGAAGACATACGCCACCATGCCCAGTTGTAGATATATACATAGTTTCTATATTAAATGTATGTCACATGTATATATATGTATATAACATATGTACATATATATAAACATACAGATTATAGTTGAATTTAAATTTGACTTGACAAAAAAATGGGGGCTGGAGAGATTGCTCAGTGGTTAAAGGCACTTGCTTGCAATGCCTGACATCCTGGGTTCAATTCCCCAGTACCCACTTAAAGCCCAATGCACTATGCATCTGGAATTCGTTTGCAGTGTCAGAAGGCCCTGGCATGCTCATACACATTCTCTTTCTCTCTGCCTTGCCTCTCTGGGCTTCCTATCTCTTCCATCCACTTCCTCCACAGTGCTGGCCTGGGCCTTCTCTTCCACTGTGAACTTTCTTCTCAGGCTGTCACCTCTCTCATCCCCCTCCATCCACCATTGAGTCCAGGGTAAAACCCAACTCCTCTGCATGCACCTGGGCCCCTACTTTTTAAAACTGTCCAGCTCCAGCGATCCCTGTTCCCCGTGGCTCCCTATGACCAATTCTCCATCCAGTGTATTCTTAGTGTCCCTGTATTTTCCTGTATGTGTCCCCAGGCAGCAGAGAAATTCCAGGCCACCTGTCTGGCTCGTGCCCCCGCAGAAGAGCCAAATCTGATTTCTTCAGTTTTCATAGTGAGCCCTTGATCTTGTCCTCATTGTGTTCTTCTCTCCCCTAACTGCAGACTATCTATGTTCCTTGAAAGGAGCTCAAAAGAGAGAAAGATATCTGGATTTTTTTTTTATGTATTCATAGGTGCAGAATACATGTCTGCCTACCACCATTTGAATACAGAACCTTGCTCTGGATTCAGATCTGGATCACCTGGCCACCATAGCTGATCCTGAACCTAGGAACACACAGACACTTGCCTAGGGACACAGCAGGAGCATTTCCTCCAGTCACACAGTGGAGGAGCTGAGTTACACATGCAATTCACAACAGCTAAGGACACAGGGAAGGTCAGCTGGAACTCCGCTGCCGTATTTTTCCTTTCTCTTGTGTAAAACCTCTCGGAGCAAGTCCTTTTTTTTTTTTTTTTTTTTTTTTTTTTTCTTTTCAGAAAATCAAGGCTGGAGTCACTGCCCAGGCAGTTGCTGGCCTGTTGGCCTGGGCTGGGCGCTTCCCGCCCTTCTCTGCGGGTCAGGCTGCAGGAGGAGAAGGAATGAGGCAATGCTGGCAGGGTGGCCGCCCTGGGCGCTGAACAAACTACCCTGGCTAGAGGCTAAACATGAAAGGAAGCACACTTACCAGAAGCGAGTGGTGATTTGCATGCAAACGACAGGAGGCATAACTGCATTTCTGACCCCACACAGTTGATCCTCCTCAGCATGTAATTACAATAGTCATGGGCAAATCAGAAAAAGGCCAATGAAACAGGTTTAAGACTGCAAACGCTAGAGTAAGAAAAATCCGGGGGCCAACTTCTGACTCTGTATTCGCCATCTGACCTTGGACCTTGGATAAGTTGCCTAATGTCTCCTAGAGTACACATATGTAAAATATTCACGACAGTGTCCACAGTTCATAAAGGTGTGGTATAAAATGAGTGTGCATGTAAAGTGCACAGCACCCAGCAAGGAAAGTAGTGGTTATTCTGTGGGCTTTGGAGATGATGATGGTTTATATGGATCGTCTATTTGATGAGACCTAAAATTACCTACCTAGCCAGCCTCTGGGCACGCCTGTGTAAGGGTCCCGTCTACCTCTGGGAAGGATCATCTTGATGAGATGAAGTACGGTGGGAAGACCCACCTTCACTAGGGGCAGCACCGTTCCATGGTCAGGAATCCTGGACTGGATAAAAAGGAGAGAGGGGAACTACAGAGCGAGTTCCGCTTGGGCTAGAGTGAGACCCTACCTTAAAAAAAAAAAAAATGGAGCGGGGACTGGAGAGATGGCTCAGTGGTTCAAGGCACTCGCTTGTAGTAATGTCTGATGGCCCTGGTTCATTAATTCCCCAGTGCCCATGTAAAGCCAGATGCACAAAGCCGTACTTGTATCTAGAGTTTCATTTGCAGTTGCAAGAGGCTCTGGGAATTGCTCATACTTTCTTTCTCCTTCCCTTTCTCCCCCCGCAAATAAAAAACTAAGAGGCAAAAGCAAAGATGTTCTCAATGCAATGCCATTTCAGCAGAGCTGTCCCAAGGAGGCAGAATGTGAGCTGGGCTTCATCTGCTGCTGGCATCTCTTCCTTCCCTGTCTCACTGTCCTGAAGTGTATGGAGCTGCCAGGCCAGCATTCACATGCCGGCAGTAACTTAGCCAAGTGCTGCAAAAAGGGATTCCGGGGACTGATGGGACTTTTAAGAGCAGACCTAGGCCGCATGGGGCTTCTACTGAAAAGCTTTGAAAAGTAGCATCTTTGGTGTAACCACCATAGCAGGAGAGGAGATATTTTTTCTGCTTGTAGTTTTGTGTTTGGTATGCATGTGGGGTTCATATGAATGTGGGTGCACAAGGATGCACATGTCTGTGAGGCTGCAGGGCCTCAGGTATGGTCCCTCATGAACAGCATCCTCCTCTTTTATGTATTTATTTTTGGAGACAATGTCTCGCATTGGCCTGGAGCTGAGGCTGGCTGGCCATCAAGTGCTAGGGGGATCCTCTTAACTCGCCTCCATGCTCTGGGCTTACAGGCCCAAAGCACCCCAATATCCAGCACGTATGTGGGTGCTGGGAATCTGAACTCAGATCCCCATGCTTGCCTTGCCGAGGTAAGCACTTTGCTGACTGAGCTCTCTCCGCAGCAGGAGATGAGATATTCTAAAGGGTCAATTTTATCTTTTCCTGCATGTGTCAGATTATTGAAACAATGGGCCCCAATGCATTAAAACTCCCCCAGGAATCCCATGCTGGGGGAAGGGAACGGCTGAAGTCCTGGTGCCTCCAAAACGAGGAACGTGTCTCCCAGGATGTTGTGGCAACTTGTCATTTTTCCAGGATGGACTGTAGCCAAGACAACAATGGATCAATGATGGGCAGGACCACACCTTGACCTGGACTGCTTAGGTATACATGGCTCTCACCTTCTGTTTAAACCTGACGCTCATGTCAGGACCCCAGAGACGGACTGGAAGTCACTGGGCTTATTTAGTCTGCTACACCGTGTAGCCTCATTGAATAAATGCCCTTTCTGTGCCTTTCACTCTTAACGTCTCATTAACAGGCATAGTGGGGTCAGATGGTCAAACCTAGCTTGGTGGGGCTTCCAGAGACCAGGCTTTGACTGACAACTCCAGTAATGGAGTATGGATTCAGGAACCATACAGCCCAGATTCAACTCCCATTTCCATCCCTTACCGCCTGTGATCTTGAGAAAGCTACTTGATCTGGCTTGGCCTTGGAATTGTCACTATGAACCAGGGCTGAAGATCGTTGGGCTATCACGAGGAGAAACAAGGTGGGATGTATATTAGTATGTACATAAGTTGATGTGTATACGAACACACCGCAGCATCACATGGGTGCCGGTTTTGGCGGTAAAGCCTGGGCCAAGGATGCTGAATTACAAGGATCCCTGTCTGCCACCTGGCCATTTCCATTGCCGTTGGCCTTGGCTGCCCACATAGGGAAAGCATCTTTAAGTGAACAAAAATATGGGTGTCTGGTGAGGATTCTAAGCAGAAGTACTAGAACATGTTACCCAAGGTAACATGAGACTCGAACCTACCAGCTTCTGTTCACATTTCATGAGCTCATCCTGGATTTGGCTCCTTATGAGGTATCCCTAGGGAAACAGAAAACTACAGGGGAGAAGATACAAGTTTGTAGGAGAAGAAAAATAAAAGTGTGTTGGGATTATGGGAGATGGGGTACTTGGGAGAAAGGGCTATCACCTTAAAAACATAAGATTATGCTGGGTGTGGTGGCACATGCCTTTAATCCCAGCATTTGGGAGGCAGAGGTAGGAGGATCGCAGTGATTTCAAGGTCACCCTGAGACTACATAGTGAATTCCAGGTCAGCCTGGGCTAGAGTGAAACCCTACCTCGAAAAACCAAAAAAAAAAAAAAAAAGAAAAGAAAGAAAGAAAGAAAGAAAGAAAGAGAAAAACAAGATTAAAGCTCTTACTATCACACTTACCCTCCTAAAGAAATTCCTCAACACCCTTAGACCTTGACTTCAGCCTGTATGCTCAAAACACAGGAATTACTTTATCCTGTTTTTTTGCATTTTGGGCCATGACCTTTCTGCGAGGCAGTTCATGCTTCCTCTTTGAGCTTGAAGCGCTCCATCTGTAAAATGGGAATTAAAAGCACTTACCTTCCAGAGTTTTAAAAATGCATGAATGGGTTTGGGGGCTGCCTTATCCATAGATGATGGTAGTTATATGGTCAGCATTAATGTTCACCACGTCAAATATATATTGATCCTCATTAAAAGGCTTCTCCCAAGAGCCAGGCCCTGCAATCCCAGCTCTTGGGAGGTAGAGGCAGGAAGATCAGGAGTGCAAGGCCAAGGCTACAGAGTGAGTTCCAGGCCCACCCACGCTACATGAGACTAGAGCAAACTGGAAAATTTAAAACCATCCCTGGAAGGACTCAATCTCAGTTCCTCCCTGCTGGGCCCTGAGTCTTCATCACTAACTGTATTTGTACAAAGGTGTCATCTTTGAGTCCCAGGGCAGAAATGGACCTTGGGTCACCTATAGCAAGTCCCTAAAGAAACTGTCCCAGATTTCTAGGCATAATTAGATTCTTAAAAAAAAAAAAAAAAAAAAAAAAAAAAAGTGCACACTCATGCTTACCCGGCCCTTTCAACTAACTATTCAAGGGTATGAATAGCACCACTAGAACCGAGCTAGTCCGGTGACCTCATTTAAAGATGAGGATCCAACACCAGGGCAGGATGGCTGGCTCAAGGTCGTGCAGGGTGGCAGAGTGAGCCCCTTTACCACGTGTGGCCTCTGACTGCTAGAGAGCACAGAATGCTTGTTCTAGGGGTTCTTGTACCCCAAAGCAGGTCATTTGGGAGAAAGGGACTTGTAGGAATAATAGTTCTCTTTCTCCTTGGAATTAGAGCTATCTAACCCCCCCCCCACACACACACCTAGACTCCAAGATACTAAAAGATAAGAACAAATGCAAAAATTTCTGCACGAATGCCTTGTGCTTATTACGTATGTGTCCCTAAGGGCAAAGATTGCTTCTGTACAGAGCAGGCAAGTTTGTTTGTTAGTTTGTTTGTCTGCCTGTCTGTGTTTGCTTGTAAGTATGTGTAATATGGTGGTGGTATGGGAAGTTGTGGGGTATGGTATATGTGCCCATAAGGCACCCCATGCATTCACCGGAGATATACTCTGCTCCTCTGCAATAGCCGGAGGAGAAGTTCAAGTGAACCCCTCCATCATTCTTCATCGTGTTCTTTCTGGAGCCAGAGTCCCTTACTGATCCCAGAGCTTGGTGTTTTTTTTCACAAGTCCTAGCAAGTCTCCAGTCTCTGCTCCCCCACAGGACTGGGGCTACAGGTACTCAGAGCTATGCCAAGCTCTTTACGTAAGTTCTGGGAAATGAAACTCAAGCAGTCTCTCAGGCCTCCTTAGGCCCCCATGCTTCCAAAGGAAGTGCTCTTAACTGCTGAGCCATCTCTCCAGGCCTGGAACAGATAACTTCTTTAAAAGTTGTTCATAGCCAGTCATAGTGGTGCACACCTGTAATCCCAGCACTTGGGAGCCTGAGGCAGAAGAATTGACTGGACTTCAAAGCCAGCCTGATCTATAGAGTGAGACTCTGTCTCAAAAACAAGAAAACACAATTAAAATGTTGTTCATTTATTTCTTGAAATCTGTCCAAGTAAATAACCAGAAATAATGGAGGTGGGCTGAGGAGATGGTTCAGTGGTTAAAGGTGCTTACTTGTAAAGCTGGCCAGCCCACATTCAATTCCCTAGATGCACAAAGTGGCACATACATCTGAAGTTTGTAACAGCAAGACTATGAGCCCACCCATTCATATTCTCTCTCTCTCTCATCACAATAAATAAATATATTTTTAGCCAGGCTTGGTGGAGCACACCTTTAATCCCAGCACTTGAGAGGCAGAGGTAGGAGGATCACCGTGAGTTCAAGGCCACCTGAGACAACTACATTGTGAATTCCAGGTCAGCCTGGGCTGGAGTGAAACCCTACCTTGAAAAGCCTATATATATATATGTGTGTGTGTTTATATATATATATATATTTTTTGTTTTTAAACACACCAGGGGGGAGATTAATTCATACATATGCCCATATGGGCACTACTTGTAAATTATTCATAAAATAACAACCAAAATGTCTGATGTGATAATAACCAATATGGTATACAATACATTATAGTTTATCCATGCAGTAATATTGGAATTTTATTGCAAGAGCATTTTACTTAACTCAATTTTGACAAAATAAGAAAATGTTGAGGATAAAAGGAGGTTGCAATTTTTTTAAACACATTTCTAGGTATAGTGGGGCACTTGGGGCACTTTCCCAGCACTTGGGAAACTGAGGCAGGGCTCATGATTAGAAGAGCCAAAGGAAGGATACGACTTCTTACAATGCAATTGCCCAGACAGAAATTGGCCTCGATATCCATGACCTCGCAGTGCCTAGCAATACCTTCGCAAGAACCTCAGAATAGAAGTAAAAGATGATGACATCAAATTAAAAGAGAGACTAATGGAGAGAGGGAGGGGATATAATGGAGATTGGAGTTCTAAAGTGGAATGGGGGAGGGGAGGGAAATATCATGTGTTTTTTGTATGTAAGTATAGAAGTTGTCAATAAAAAATTTAAAAAAAAAGATTAGTACTTCTAAGATTTGGGGATTTCTGAGTGCATGCAATAATATATTCTCTTAAATGTTGAAAGTACCAAAATAAGGTACTTTCATGTTAACATGTTGGCAATATCAGGGCAGTTTTAAAACCTGCACCTACCATCATTCCTTTCATTTTCATTATTTGTTGTTTTCTTTGAACAACGAAGGCAGAGGAAGGATATGATCTCGGAATAGAGAAGTCCAGAGGGGTACGATCATAGGTAGCCAGTAATTCATTAGTCCTGTTTTCCATTCTACTCAGACATGAACTCTTTGTCACAGATAGGCACTGGCCTTCAATCAGCATCTTGGAACCACTGGCCTAGGTGACAGTTAAAGCCAACTCCCTATTCCACAGAAGGTTACGTAACACCCAAAGGCTTCCAAATTGTACCAGAAGTTGAGATTCTAAGCACTGCCATCACATTCACTTCCACTTAGTTGCAAATCACGATTTTTTTCGGCTTCTTCCTATGTCTCGGTTCCATGTAGGCTTCAAGCCTTAGCTAGTTCCTCTGTGCAGAAGTCACACACTCCCAAATCTTTAGTGTTACAAGAAATAACCAGGGCCTGAGCTTGTGCTTGACAATATCCATCTACAGAGACGAAAGTTATGCCCAGCTGATCCTGCCTCTCTTTCCCCAGCCATTTCCTCCTGGCCCGGGTGTGCCATGACTGACCATCACCATCCTAAAGCAGAGGTTGGAGCTATAGAATGCTTGGCCCTGTAGTCATGGCAACAAAGGAAGCAAAACGCCTTGATCACTAAGGGTAATGGGAATGTTAACACTCCGTGGTTCAAGGAGAGAGGGAAGGTCACTGGATCCTCACTTGGGATTCCAGCCATTACTCCCTCTTGTTCCTCCCAGTTGCATATGATCTTGGGAGGTGGTAGAGTATTTGAAAGGTTAACCTTAACCCATGCAGCTCCCATGAGGGCAGTGGCTCCCACGAGGGGAGCACCTGTGCTGGAGTGGGGCTTTTCAGAGATGCCACTGTTTTGTCATCCACAGTCCTTTAAGTAGCCCCTCCACATGCTCCTATAAGCAAGCCAAATGAACTCTCTAGTTCACCAAGCCAGACCTGGGCCTGTCATCACTGTCCTATCTGGGATGAATAGATGCTTGTTCATGTCTGCCCAGGAAGAACTGAAAGGCAGGGTGATGAGGAGGGAGGTGAGCCTCCCTTGGGCAGCTGTGAAGTGACCTCCAAAGACTGGGATGTTATTTGTAACTTTGCTATTTCTATTTGTCCCCAATGGTGAGGGCAACAACAGAACAAATAAATGATTTCACCCAAGTCCAGCTTCATGAACCAATGAGTTTAAATGTGTCTACTTACAGGAACATGGGCAGCTTACAGACAGCTAAACCATGAAGGATACTCCTTTTCCCAAGCAACTGTTAACTCCTTATATAACCTGAGGGTAGGAGGGAACTTGTGAGCCCGCCCCTCCTCCAAAGGGAATGTTTGTGGGTCCAATCTTGAGAGGGCGTCATGTGGGTAAAAGAGCTGCTCTGACTTCAAGATGGCAACAGCCATGTCATGTCTGAAGGACAGAATTTCATAATGCACAGGGACTATCCTGTAGCTATCCCTGGCAGGAAATGAGATATTCTAACGAAAGATACTTGGGCTAAAGAAATGGCTTAGTGGTTATGGTGTTTGCTTGTGAAGCCAAAGGATCCAGGTTCGATTCTCCAAGACCAACGTAAGACAGATGCACAAGGGGGCGCATGAGTCTGGAGTTTGTTTGCAGTGGCTAGAGGCCCTGGCATGCCCACTCTCTCCCTCTCTCTGCTTGCAAATAAATAAATAAATAATTTTTTTAAATCTTAAAAAAGGGGGGGGCTAAGAGATGGCTTAGCAGTTAAGGCATTTGCCTGAAAAGCCAAAGGACCCAGGTTCAATTCCCCAGGACCCTTGTAAACCAGATGCACAAAGGGATGCATGCATCTGGAATTCATTTGCAATGGCTAGAGGCCCTGGCACAACCATTCTCTCTTTGTCTATCTCCTCTCTCTCTCTCTCTCTCTCTCTCTCTCTGCTTGCAAATAAATAAATAAATAAAAATAAAAAAAGAAAGATACTTGTTCACCTCCTTTTGGCTATCAGAATATTTGAAAAAAAAAATGTGCCCCAAAGAATTAAAACTTCCCCAGGAGTCCTACAGTGGAGGATGGGAAAGGCTGAAGCCAGGTGCCAGCCAGAGGAGGAACTTGCCTTCCAGGAAGGGACTTCATACAGTTCTGACAATTTAAATTAGCATGCACATATTTTCCTGGCTTTTGTTCCATCTTTTCTGTAAAATTGTAATATTGCTACAGAAAAGTCAGAGAGAAATTAGGAGTTTTTTTTCCCTACTTTGGCCAAATTGTGAATAAATTCATTTCCTTCTACCAATTTGTCTCCTAATTTCATTTACATAGTAGTGGCAGGTTTATGAACCTAAATGCCCCGTTCTCTGAAACACTAGGATAAGAAATACTGGGATGATCTGAGGAGAAGGCAGGAGGTCCAAAGACAAACTTAGAGGCTTTGTCTCACTGTGTTCTTGTACCCCTCTCCCCTGGCGACCTCCCCAGCGCCGTGAGAACAGGACCCTACAGTATGACTCTGTTCCCTGGTTTTGTAGGGACTCAAAACAGGGCCACTGAAGTCATTCTCTTCTCCAATCACAACAGAATTCACTTCAAATCACAGTTTGAGAGAGGCCAGGGTTCTTTGGTGACTGTCACGCCAGAACTCCACATCACAGCCACACAGCTTGTGACAAAAGCAAGGTTTGCTACAGTGCCAGTCCCCTGCGGCTGCCCACTGTGCTTATGATTGTCATAGCCGGGTACTGCTAGGAGAGGGTCACAAGCAACTCATTAGAGTTGTGAAAATTGTTAGTGGTCATTCACTGTGACAATTTGTTCATCCGTTCGCCTCTTTGCTGAAACCAGAGTTTCAATGCTAGTGGTGAGAGAGGGGAGGGTATAGACAGAAAAAGGAAAACAAAAAAAAAGATGGGGGATGTGGAAGGAGAGAGTTAAATAAGTGTGTTTGTTTCAAGAACGCCTTTAATTTTAAATACCAATATTTTCAGAAAGTGTCAATAATCAAATGCAGAAGAGGAAGAGGGAGGCTGAAGTAGGAGGATCACTGCAAGTTCTAGGCCAGCCTGGGCTAAATGGAACTTAGATTTGCATCACTTGTGCTGGCCCTGAAGAGGATTCTAGAGTTTCCAGACAGACTGCCAGAGACTGAGAGGTACTTTCTCAAAGAAGGAAAAAAAATCTATTCAGCTGGTGTGGTGGTGCACACCTTTAATCCCAGCAGTGAAGAGGCGGAGGTAGGAGGATCACTGTGAATTTGAGACCAGCCTGGGATTACAGCGTGAGTTCCAGATCAGCCAGAGCTAGAGTGAGACCCTACCTAGAAATAACCACCCCCCCAAAAAAAAACTATTCGAATGGGGCTGGAGTGATGACTCAGTGGTTAAAGGCACTTGCTGCAAAGCCTAATTTGGTTTGATTCCCTAGTACCAATGTAAAGCCAGATGCATAAAGTGGCACAAGTGTCTGGGGTTAGTTTGTAGCAGCAGGAGGCCCTGGCACACCTGTTCTCTCTCTCTCTTTCTTTCTCAAATAAAATGCAATAAAATATTCAAACAGCCGGGCGTGGTGGCGCACGCCTTTAATCCCAGCACTCGGGAGGCAGAGGTAGGAGGATTGCCGTGAGTTTGAGGCCACCCTGAGACTACATAGTGAATTCCAGGTCAACCTGGACTAGAGTTAAACCCTACCTCAAAAAACCAAACAAACAAAAAAATTCAAACAGTAGGTACAAGTTGGACATTCAGCCCTGGTTTACGGCTAACTGGAGGTTTCAGTGCTGGGATTTCAGGTGTGCACACCATGCCCTGAAGCTCTGAGGCTCTGAATCTGTGTTCCCTGGGGACCTCTTCTTCTTCTCCCTGGAGGCTTCTGCTTTTCCCTCCATTCACAGAGACCTGAGCCTGGAAAGCACAGAGTAGCAGAGGCTTTACTTCACTGCTCCCCCCAGCCAGCTTAAGTACTTTATTATAACCCGAACCTGATTATGGAAAGCCATGAGTAATTTTTGTATTACAATTACAGGACTGGAAGCCAGGACTCACTCCCTGAGTCACTTCTCATTCTGGAGTCAAGGGCTCCTTGGGGAATCTGGCTCTCAGTGGACACGTGGGAAAGACCTACTTCCCAGGGTGGTGCTTCATGGCCAGACCTCTGAGGAAAGCAGAAGGAGCACCAGGTTGACACTCAGGCCTCCAGCTCACAACCCCTGAACCCAAGTTTAGTGGAAGCCCCAAGGGAACTAGGCCAGCTGAAGGAAGAGGCTTAAGTTTGTCTCTCAAATCCTCTCAAGTCTCTCCCAGGACTTCATCGAAATCCCACGAGACTCTACAAATCCTCCAGATATGCCAAGGCCATCTTTTCCTGCCCTTATTGATGAGCCTTATCTTTGGACACTAGAAGCAATCTGGATGCAACTGGTTAAAGGGATGGGCAGGACACTTCAAGGAGAGGCCAACAAAGCAAAGCACCGACAGGAACAAGAGAATGGCCAGTTATCCCTCCTGCCAGACAGCCCATGGCCTGAGGGTGGAGGGTGAGGAGCACCATACGTCTGATAAGGGCCTGCTCTTATTCCTTGTGAGACCCATCCAGTGGCATATTTTTGGTACTCAGTGAATGTACTGATATTTTGACAGCTGGAATTTGCCACGTGGGTTGAGATGTGCTCTGCAAAAGGCAGATGATAGGGTGTTTGCCTCACATGTATGAAGACTTGGGTTCAACTCCCAGAACTACATAAAATAGTTGGAGCAGTGAATGCTGCTCTCTCAGGAGGTGATGGCAGTAAGATATCAAGTTCAAAGTTATGCTTAGCTATATACAGTTTGGGGCCCCTGAGGATATATGAGACCTTGTTTCCTCTCCCCAAAAAAGTGATGGCTAGAGGCTGGAGAGATATCTCAGTGGTTAAGGCACTTGCTTGTTAAGCCTCATGGCCTGGGTTCGATTCCCAAGTACCCATGAAAAGTCAGATGCACAAAATATTGCATGTGTCTGGAGTCTGTGTTTGTAGCAGAAGGAGGTCCTGCTGAGCCCATACACACATTCTCACTCTCTCTCTCTCTCTCTCTCTCTCCCCCTCTCTCCCTCTCTCTTAAATAAATATCATTTTAAAGGCATGGTTGATTGGGAGAGAGGAGAGGACAAAAGCAGGCCTGACTTGGCTACAGCTGGGAAGAAAGCCCATGGCTCCAAAAGGGTCCACAAGAGCTTTAACTAAAAGGCTGGTATCGCAGCTGGTAAAGGATGCAAGGCAGGTGGCAAAGGTGTTATGTATGAAGGTTCAAAAAATCTTAGTATCTGAGCTGGAGAGATAGCTTAGTGGTTAAGGTGCTTGCCTACAAAGCCAAACAACCCAGGTTCAATTCCCCAGGACCCACATAAGCCAGATACACAAGGTGGTTGCATGTGGCTGGAGTTCGTTTGCAGTGGCTGGAAACCCTGGTGTACCCGTTCTCTCTCTTTTTCTTTTTCAAATACATAAATAAAAATAAAATATTTTTAAAAGATCTTAGTATCTAAAGGGAGCCTATGCTTGGGAGCTCTCTTTGAAAGATTGGTTTGACACTCAGACCTTACATTTGTTCAGACAGGAATGTTTACTGAAGGCACTGGTGTTAGACAACTGCATCAGTCACTATAAAAAAGAAAGATGGGGGCTGGAGAGATAGCTTAGCTGTTAAGGTGCTTGCCTGCAAAGCCTAAAGACCCAGGTTCGATTCCCCAGTACCCGTGTAAAACCAGATGCCCAAAGTGGCCCATGTATCTGGAGTTCGTTTACAGTGGCTGGAAACACTGGAGTGCCCATTCTCCACCCCCCTCTCCCTCCTGCAAATATATAAACAATATTTTAAAACAAGAAAGATGATGCTATCACCTGACGAGCCACACTGGGAACACGGGTAAGTAAACACAATTACAGTAACTTGGTAAATACTAATGTGTAACGGGTCCAGGGTACTTCAGGGCCCCCCAGAAGAGGTTGTTATCAGAGCTGAGGAGTGGGGAGAGGAAACAGGGTGCAGGGTGAACAGTCTCAGAGGCAGCTAGCGCCACAGCCCAGCGACAGAAAGAACACGTGGCAGAAGGAACTTCACAAGTGCGGCTCAGAATTAAGGGTGTGGTTTGCAAAGAAACTATGAGACCCAACTCTGTGCTAGCAATCCAACTGGGAATTCAGCTCTTATCTCCAAGTCAGTGGGAGGACCGTGGGAAGAACTGCTAGTGGCTAAAGAACAAATCATTTGCATCATAGAAACCCAAAGGTTCCAGCGTTAAGGCGTCAATCTTCTTCAAACATCTTCCAGGACCTCTGGGTCTTGTGGCAGGTGAAAATCCATCCACCCCTGCATCAGCTCTGCTTGAGTCTTTTACTGTGGGTACCCAGAGCCCTCAGGGATGGCTCAGAAGAGACCCCAATCAAAGGCATAAATGAGGCTCTTGTGTGACCCTGTCCAATCAAAACAGCTATTGCCATCTTTCTCAGGAGCAGTTGTGACCACTCATCATAACAGACTCGGAAGATTGAGCCTGTGACATCCCACCATGAAGAAGGAAGGTGGACTGGGACTTCAAACCCTCAACTGAGATCTCAGGAGCCCCCTGTGCCAGATGTGTACAATGATGTATGAGGTCTGGTCATCTCACAGGAAGATAGAGAATATAGAGGCGGAGGGAGGGAGATCAGGGGACAGGGAGCTCCATCTGTACAGCTATGGGAAAATCATCACCTCACCTGTGCTGGGATGAGACTTGTCAAATGCTATGGCTGCTCTGTAAGTCACCTCTTTCCTGTCCTCAGTAAGTAAACCTGATAAACTCACTGGCTCCTCAAGTTGAACTTCGGTGGAATCAGACTTGAGTATGTCACAGGTGCCCTGCCTGGGGAGAAGCAGGCACTCATCAGTGTCTTCCCAGGAAAGAACAGAGGCCAAGGAGAAAACCCACACGATTCATCATCAGTAAGAGGAAGAAATAACCGGGTTAGGAGTACTTCACCTGAAAGGGCGAGGGACTCCAAGCTAGAAATTCACTCATTCATCACAGCCAAGACAGCCCATGGTTGGTACCTTTCTACCCCTATTCATATCAGCTCTGGGACCTGGGCACGTGGTTTCCATTGAGCATCCCCATGTGAAAACTGAGAACAGCTCTATGGTCCTCAAAGGGCAGCTTTAAGAATTGAGAGGCAGTGTTAGGCTCCTGGCTGGCACACACAACTGGAGCTGAAACAATGCCAACTATTATTTTTCTTTCATTAAGCAAGCATTTATTGGGCATCCTGGTCACCCCTAGGGATGGCAGAGATGAAAGGGACCTGCTCATGGTCTTGGAAGGCTCTCAAAAAGCCCTCACCCCCCACAGCCAGATGTCTCCTCCACTACCCCAGCCCCACTCTTGTGATTATGTTTTTTCAAAATTATTTTTTATTTTATTTTTATTTATTTTTAGAGAAAGAGAGAATGGGTGTGCCAGGGTTTCCAGCCACTGCAAAGGAACTCCAGACGCATGTGCCACCATGTGCATCTGGCTTATGTGGGTCCTGGGGCGTTGAACCCAGGTCCTTAGGCTTTGCAGGCAGATGACTAAACCACTAAGCCATCTCTCCAGCCTGTGATTATGGTCTGAATGTAAAATGTCCCCCATAGACTCAAGTGTGTAGATACTTAATCACCAGTTGGCAACACTGTTAGGGAAGGTTGTAGAACCTTTAGGAAGTAAAGCCTTGCTGGAGGAAGTATGTCACTGGGGTGAGCCTTGAGGTGTTAAAGCCAAGCCACACATGGATTCTCTCTGTATCTCTCTCTCCTTGCTCCCTGCTGGTGTGATAATGTGATGTTGGCTTCCGGATCTTGACATGCTTTCCCCACATGATGGACTATCCTCTGCAAATGGAAGCCAAAGCCAATCTTTTTCTTTCCTGTGGAAGTTTGATTCAGGTGTCCCCCATAAACTCAGGTGTTCTGAATGCTAGTCTCCCCAGCTGATGGCAATTGAAAACTAAAACCTCCTGGAGATAGTGTATTGTTGGGGGCGGGCTTATGGGTGTTATAGCCAGTTTCCCCTTGCCAGTGTTTGCCACATTATCCTGTTCCTGTTGTCCATGAGGTGATATCCACCCTCTGCTCATGCCATCATTTTCCATTATGGAGCTTCCCCTCGAGTCTGTAAGCCAAAATAAACCCTTTTTTCCCAAAAGCTGCTCTTGGTCGGGTGATTTCTGCCAGCAATGTGAACCTGACTACAACACTTCCGTAAGCTGCTTTTTGGTCAACAATGTTTTGTCCCAGCAGCAAGAAAGTAACTAATGCATAGTGATCCACCATGATCACAGGCACCAGGCCCAGGACCCATGTGCAGGTAAGTTGTTCCTACCAGCCCAGCACATGGCTCATGGACAAGGCCTGGTCAGCAGCTTGAGTGGAGTGGGGAAGCTTCTCTGCTTCCTAAGGAACAGACCCAGTCCAGAAATAGCCATCCTGGGTGCATCAACACCACCTTGAAATTACAGTAGAAAAGACCCCTGGGCCTTGGAATGAATCTTGCTCTTGAAACTCCTGTGAGCTCCCATGAAAAACACCTGGGCCGGAGGGATGGCTCAGCAGTTCAAGGCACTTGCTTTCAAAGCCTGATGGCCTGGGTTCAGTTCTCCAGTGTCTACGTGAAGCGAGAGGCACAAAGTGGCACATGTGTCTGGAGTTTGTTTGCAGTGGCTGGAGGCCCTGGAGTACCTATACTCACTTTCTGTCTGCCTGCCTCTTTCTCTCTCTCTATCTCTCAAATAAATAAAAATTTGAAAAAAATACCCTCTAGCTGTAGAGAAAACGAACCCCATGGAACTCCCACCTACATTATTTGTGTTCACCTGCTGTGCTAAGAGCAGGAAGGTCCTTGGTCCCTAGACAATTTGACCAACACTAAAGACTGAAGGCAGCCAAAAGCCTAGACCATAGCATGCTTAGGAACATCAGGTAAGGTACTTAATCTGGTCTGCTGGGAGGTTTTTTTTGTTGTTGTTTTGTTTTTTTTGTTGTTTTTTTTTTGGTTTTTCGAGGTAGGGTCTCACTCTGGCTCAGGCTGACTTGGAAATAACTATGTAGTCTCAGGGTGGCCTCGAACCCTCGGCGATCCTCCTACCTCTGCCTCCCAAGTGCTGGGATTAAAGGCATGTGCCACCACACCTGGCTGAGGTTTTAATCTTTCTGTCACCAGCACCCCTTTCTAATTTCATCTTTGTATTGCTAGTACCTACTATTTATTTCAACGTCCTCATGTGTTTAGTCCGTCTTAAGAAATATCTACTGAAAATTTAGTCACATTATTTTTACACATCCAGAAGGCTTTAATTAATGTCTTCAGTGTGGCATTTGTGAGCTAGTTTCTTCCCTCTTTCCTTGTTCTCTTTCTCCTTTCTCTCTCTCTCTCTCTCTCTCTCTCTCTCTCTCTCACACACACACACACACACACACATATGCAAACACACGGAGTGTTGGATGTACAAAGTATGAAGCACAAATTAGGTTAGACAATTAGAAAGTCCATTCAAAACTCTAAACTCCAATGGACACTGCAGAATTCACTACTCATTCCATTTTTAAGATGGTAGAAATATCTAACATCTCTCAGCTCTGGCAATGTCTGAGGCATCCAAACATTGGACTGAAAGATACACGCTCCCAGCATTCCTAGACCTGTGCTTTATCCAGTCTTATGTAATTTCACAAATGTGTACCTGGAAAACATCTCTAATGGGAGACAACAGTGATACACTTGGTTTCACCAAGGAAGATAGAGGACAAGGTTTTAGGATTGTAGCAGTTAGTTGTGTGACTTTGAGCCTTCTCTCCCTCTCTCTCTCTCTCTCTGTTTTTGTTTTTCTGAGGTAGGATCACACTCCAGCCCAGACTGACCTGGAATTCACTATGTAGTTTCAGGGTGGCTTTGAACTCATGGAGATCCTCCTACTCTGCCTCCTGCGTACTGGGATTAAAGGCGCCACCACGCCTGGCTAGCGTTCTCTTAAGTAAGGCGCTAAGTGTCCAGCCAAGAGGCCACTGTGACTAAAGACTTGGTCTCCCAGGTGATACTATTTGGAGATGGCAGAACCATTAGAAGTAGAACCTAGTGAAGAAGTCCTCAGTTCACTGGGGACATGCCCTTGAAAGTGCCTGGGACTTTGGTCTCTCCCCTCCCCCACCCCACCCTTTGACTATTTGGCAATATGCATGTGACTATAGCAGGAAAAGAGCCTTTGCCAGGAGTGAGCCAATGCAAGTACTGTGCCATTGAGCTAAATAGGCCGTTTCTCTTTATAAATTAGCTGCCCTGAATATTTTGTTGTAATAATACAAGACTGACTAATACATAAGGGAATACAGAGAAAATGCTTACAACCATTTCAGACACTAATATTCACAAACTCAAAAATGTTTACCATCAGCCTTGTAAAACCTGACACATTGCTCTAGACCTAATTAATGATACAGCATCATTTTGACCCCGTGTGGGCAGTGGCTCACGTACTCATCTGTTATTCACATGAATCTATCCAATGTTCCCTGCAAGATGAAGCAAAGTCCCAATGAGGTTAAGAATTGCCAGTGCTTCTAGAAATACCAGTGCTCAATAAGCTTTGGTTGAGGTCCAGAATGACAGGAAGAGCATGGAATACTTGAGCCACCTATAAGGATGCATCTGTAAAATTAATTCCCATCTTCTACGCCTCTGCTTCAGTTACATGGATATCATTTTTGCAGATACAAGAACTGTTTTCGCTTAACTGAAAGAGTCATTACAGCAGAGCCCAACAAGATAGCAAGCTGCCTTCCTGGGCCTCTTTTAGTCGCAAGCCACCTGTATAATAATGTACACAGCTGACTCCATTCAAAGGAATGGTGGGGTGGGAATCACTATGGAAAAGGATGAATCTATCACCAAGACAGCAAAAATACTAGAGCATAGTTGATTCTACAGATCATTTTAACTACAAACTTTGAAAAGGAAATGGAAAAGGAACATTTAAGCAAACTCTATCCAGGGAACTTTTAAGAAAACCAGCATCCAAATTCTTTTTTGTTGTTTGGTGGGTTTTTGTTTTGTTTTGTGGGGTTAGGGGTTCAAGGTAGGGTCTCACTCTAGCCCAGGCTAACCTGGAACTGACTCTGTAGTCCCAGGCTGGCCTTGAACTCATTGTGATCAGTCCTCCTACCTCTTTAATTAAGTCTTGTTAGCATAATTTAAAAATGAATCTTGGGCTGGAGAGATGGCTTAGCAGTTAAGGCATTTGCCTGCAAAGCCAAAGGACCCCGTTCGATTCCCCAGGATCCACGTAAGCCAGATGCACAAGGGGCGTATGTGTCTGGAGTTTGTTTGCAGTGGCTGGAGGCCCTGGGGTGCCCATTCTTTCCCTCTCTGCCTCTCTCTCAAATAAATAAGTAAAATACCTTGAGGTATGAAATGTCTGGCTGACATGGATTTAAATTTTTAAGACATCCAGTGTTGAGGACAATATGGGGAGGAGGTTTGAAAGTACACAGAACACTTCTTCGAGGAGGACTGAGAACACAGGCCCATGTTCTCATCTGGGCATCTGTGGATGTGTGCCAATGCACTTGCTGGGTCGGAGCTGTGGAAGTTCAGGCAAGAGGATCCAGGAAAACTGATGCCACTATAACTTCCAGTGACAAGACTTGCAGTAGATGGAACTACTTACAGAGCTGGTCACGAGGCCTTCCACTTCATGGAGTTCAGAGTAAATATTTGGTTTAGTCTTTACAACAGGAAAACAGAGGCACAAATGTTTGGATGACAGGCTCAGTGAGTAATACCTGCCTCCTCCCATGACTGCTCTAAGGACCCAATTACATAGAACATGTGAAGGCGGTCTGCAAACTCAAAAGGTCTAAATAAACCTAACAAATGCTTCAGTTCCCACCACACAAAAGAAAGCTATGATTCAGTCAAGGCCACCAGGCCACTTCACCTATTTCCTACAACTGTGCTGCTGAGAAGTTCATGTGACTGTGACCCCCTGGCCATGTTGCTAAAGAGCAGATTGACCAGGCGGTTCTGGGCTGGGGGTGCAGCTGTAATTCTGTATATCCTCCAAGTGACGGACTATGCCAGTGCCAGCATTGGGACCCTTCCTTTGAGTAGTGAAGATCCAAGGAGCTACATAAGCTGTTGAGGCAAGGTCAGTCTTAAAAGAGCCTAGCTCTTGAGCATGCTGTAAATACCGTACATACACAACTCCTAACACAGGGGCTGGAGAGATGGCTCAGCAGTTAAAGTTAAGCCAAAGGATCCCGGTTCGATTCTCCAAGACCCACATAAGCCAGATGCACAAGGGGGAGCATGCAGTTGGAGTTTGTTTGCAGTGGCTGGAGGGCCTGGAGCACTCATTCTTTCTCTCAAATAAATAAATAAATAAATAAATTATAAAAAAAAAAAAAAGCTTCTAACACACACACCATACAATAGGCCTGCCTATGACCCTTGGCTGTGAGTACCAGACATTTCAATGAACTTGGTAGCCAAGTGCTCTTTACTGGGTAGATTTATTTTCTCTAATCAACTTGCTATTCCCAGGACAAGAGTAAACCATAGGTAACAACATAAAGCCGTTTTGTTCCTTTACTGGATATATGACTTCATTTCATCTCCAAAGAATGGTGGGTGGTGGGGAAGAACCTGTACTTCAGAATTCCAGACACATCCATGTCCACATGTTCACACACACCACCCCCCCAAAAGAAAAAGCTTGATTCTCAAAGACTTCAAATTGATAGGACAGACCAAACGTCATGTTTATCTGGGGTTGGGGAAATGGCTCACTGGTTAAAGATTCTTTCTTGCAAAGCCTGATGACCTGAGGTCAGTTCCCCAGCACCCATGTAAAATTGATCTAGCATTTGTTTGCAGCAGCAAGAGATTATGGTGTATATATGCATGCATTTATGCATGCATTCACACCCTCACACACACACACCACGTGCGTGTACAAACATGTGAATAATTTTTTTAAGTCATCTTTATCTAAAGAAAAGTTCTAATAGGCTGGGAGTGTAGCTCAATGGGATAGCCCATGTCACACACACACACACACACACACACACACATACATACACACACGGACCTAGGTTCAACCCTACTACCACAAGATAAAAAAAGAAATGTTCTCAGAACCTGCAAAGAAAGAACACCAAAGCAAACAAGGAGCAGATAAAATATTGCTGCCAGGCTGGAGGAATGGCTTAGCAGTTAGTTAAGGTGTTTTCCTGCAAAGCCAAAGGACCCAGGTTCAATTCCCCAGGACCCATGTTATCCAGATGCACAAGGTGGCGCATGCGTCTGGAGTTCATTTGCAGTGGCTGGAGGCCCTGGCACGCTGACATTCTCTCTCTCTCCCTCTCTGTTACATAAATAAATAAACAAATAAAAATAAAATATTTTTTAAAAAAGAAGTATCACTGCCACCTGGTATGCAAACAGTGTATTCTGGATTCAAAGTTGGTAACGAGGGAAAAGAAACCAGCAGACCCAATGGTGGTGCATAGATTCTCCAATGTGAGCATGCATCAGTCCCCTGGAGTCAATAACAGATACACAAGGCGCTGGGGAAATGGTTCAGTCAATATAAAGTGCTTGCTGTCCAAGTATGAGGACCTGAGTCTGGGTCCCCAATATTCAAGTTAAAAACAAAAAAAGCTGGGGGCTGGAGAGAAGCTGTAGCAGTTAAGGGGCTTGCTGGCAAAAGCCAAAGGACCCAGGTTCAATTCCCCAGTATCCACGTGCACAAAGTGGCACATGTGCATCTGGAGTTCATTTACAGTGGCTAGAGGCCCTGGTGCACCCATTCTCTCTCTCAAAAAATAAATAAATAAAAAAAATAAAATAATAATAAGCTGAGTGTAGTGGTGCATTCCTAGGGCTTGTTGGCTAGCTAGTCTAGTCAAACCAAATCAGTGAGCTCTGGGTTGTGGGAGAGACCATCTCTAAAAAAATAAGGTGGGGTTAGAGAGATGGCTCAGCACTTAAGGCTCCTGCCTGTGAAGCCTACCTACCTGGGTTCAATTCCCCAGTACCCATGTAAAGCCAGATGCACAAGGTGACACATGCATCTGGAGTGTGTTTGCAGTGGCTAGAGGCCCTGGCACACCCGTTCTCGATCTGCCTCTTTCTCTCAAATAAATACATAAATAAAATATTTTAACAAAACATCCAATTATCTGTGTTTCAGGGACCAGAACCTCTAGCCTTAAGGGTTTACAACTAAATTAAATTGACCCAAATGATAGATACTTGTGTTGGTATCACAATGTTTCCTTGTAGTATCTGGACACTAACTTTTTTGAGCCTTTTATTACTGTGAAGAAAGATATGTCACCCAAGCAAACGACCTTAAGAGAACCCTGTTTAGGCAAAAAGATTTGTAGGCCAGGCGTGGTGGAGCACGCCTTTAATCCCAGTACTTGGGAGACAGAGGATTGCTGTGAGTTCAAGGCCACCCTGAGATTACAGAGTGAATTTCAGGTCAGCCTGGCTAGAGTGAGACCCTACCTCAAAGCCCCACCCCCCCCAAAAATGGAAAAGATACATCACAAATAGGCCAAGTAATTAAGTAAGTGAACCATGATTGGCCTTCTGCGTGTACACAGGTAGGAACATGCATATACACAAGTTTGCATCCCACATGCTGGGAGCACAAGTATCTGGGTCCACCCTGAAACCCAGAGCTTGTTTCCTTAAGGACTTTCCCAGTTAGTGAAAGCCAGAGGGAAACCCAGAGAGACCAGGAAAAGCTGTCTGTGGATTCCTTCTCCCAGTCCTGTCAGTCAGCATGGCTCAGATGGGGCTTTGGAGGTTGTCAAACCCTCTGCTGGATCCACGTTACCACAGTCACAGTCATTCAGAAAAACAGGTGTTTCTGTTAAAATTAGCTGTTTCAAACTGAAAATAGTTTTAGATCCCTGTTAGCTTAAAAAGGAAAGTGTCTGTCAAGTAACCACTCAGATGTTAACTGTCGCTTCCAGAAATATAAAGATAGGGGCTGGAGAAAAATACACACACACACACACACACACACACACACACACACACAACTTTGAATTTCCTACCAATCCAAAATGAATAAAGGCCAAACTTAAAAAAGAAAGACTTTTTGTGATTTTTTTTTGTTTTCTGGTTATGTTTGAAAGCCTGTTTTGTCCTATTTACTTGGGTTGATCGTCACAGATAATGGTTTGTGTTCAGAGGATTTTGCCAAGATTTCCTTTTCTATTAACCATTACAAAAAAAAGTTCTTGACATCCTCTGGTCAGGATGGTATGCATTAAGCCTGAGTTAAGAAACTTTGCCCTGGGAAGTCAGAATCCACGGATGGGATGGACATTAACTTTAGTGTGGCTTGATATTAAAACTAAACAAGAGAAAAGAAAATAAAAAACCAATGAAATCAGGCCATTCACATTTTCTTCTTGGAACCACTATCTGTGCTGACCTTAGTAAACCCTATGATGAAATAAGTCTGAGATACTCTTTATTCAAAATCAGGGGCTATTTAAAAAACAAGTTTGGCAACCTGGTACATTGGAAGAAAGAGTGCCAAAGACCTGTGCCCAAGTCCCTCATCTAGCCATGTAATGCAGACACACAGAAATAACGTTCTGTGTGTTCCAGCCTCTGGTTCTTATAACCAGCTTGGAGGGTGGGGGAGTAAAATACTCAATTCAGCCAGGTGTGGTGGCACATGCCTTTAATCCCAGCACTTGGGAGGCAGAGGCAGGAGGATCACCATGAGTTTGAGGGCACCCTGAGATTGCATAGTGAAATCTAGGTCTTCCTGGGCTAGAGTGAGACCCTACTTTAAAAAACCAAAAATAAAAATAAAAAATAAAAATAAATAAAAATCATGTTAAGACACCAGCAGTTTAAAAAAGCCCTGAGCCTTATACACAGAGGTAGAAAAAAAGAGGTTAAATGTCACTTTTCTAAGGTCTAAAACTTTAATTAGAGAAGACAGAAATTTAATTATTACACACCCACACCCAGACTTTTAGCATACTAAACATTGAGAGCAACTACCATGTGGCTGTGAGGAAGAGAAGTTTCAAAATTAGTTTGGAAACTAGTTCTTTAACTTCATCCAAGGACATGGGCTGTTTTTTTTTTTTTTTTTTTTTTTTTTTTTTTTTTTGGCTTGATTAATCCTTGAAATGACTTCTGTAAGGAATGACTCCAGGAACAAAATTAACAATTCTTTTTTCTTGATCACAAACCAAACCAAATTTATAGATTCCTAACCCCTATTTCCTTTCAGCTTACTTTGCTTTGCATAAATTAAACAAACCATATAATTTTAGCTCCTATTATTTGTATAAATCCAATAAATAGAATTAAGAATTTCCATACAAATGTAGGGTTGTCATTGGTACCTTCTTCCCAAATCTTCCTGAAGCTGACCCAGACTAAACTTTACAGAATGCCGGGGAAGATAAACACATTTAAGGTCAGTTTTGAATTTTACTTTAATAGTTTAAATCTACCAGGACCTAGGAGACAAATGACTACTCCACTGACCATCTTTTAATGCATTTCTTTTTTTGTCTTTTGTTTGAAGGAGGGTCTTATTCTGTAGCCCAGGCTAGCCTCAAACTCATGGCAACTTACCTGTCTCAGCTTCCCAAGTACTGGGATGACAGTTGTGAGCTACCATGCCCAGCTTTCCCTTGACCATTGTAATATATATGTATATATATATATATATATATATATCCTACTACTTTAAAATTTTTATCAAACTTTTAATTCAGAGTAGGAATTGTACTAGTTTTACCCCAAAACAAACTTCAAAGGCAATACACAAGTTGAATTTCATATCCTTGCAATACAGCCATTCAAGCAAATCAGTCAATATGGGTTTCTTCTCTAATGTATTATGGTGAAAAATTCTCTTAAGATCTGTGAGCACTTCAAAGATTTAAGCAAAAGTTCCAAGCAAAAAAAAAAAAAAAGGTCAACTGCACACATTTAAAGCCTGTATGAGATTTTGCCTGTGTGGCCTTTCTAGGCTTCTAGAACTATAAATAAATTTGTCATGCTTTAGGTAAGAAACTGTTCAACCTTTTCTTCAGCAAAACTACTTACTACTCCTCCCCAGTTCCTTTAAATGCCTGAAGACAAACTATCTTCATTTCAAGTTTCAATCAACAAAGCATTCTTTCAGTACACAACTAACAAAGGCCTATCTTAAATCAAGGTCACAAAAATAAGCTCTTCGCCTACAATTATGGTGCAGCTCTAGAAAGTTCTTAACATTCTCCAGGGGGCATCTTCCTCTACTAAACAGTCTAGAACCTTCTGTACCTCCAAACCTTCTTTTCCCCTGACGTCATGGAGATCTCTGGATAGTCTAGCCACATGAAAGATGCAAACACTCTCGGTTGGTGCACAGTACTTTAAAAGTTCCACGCATAGATCCTGTGAGCTGGGAAGGCAGCATCCCACACAGGGTTAGGAAGCGCTTTAATCTGAAAATGACAGGCAGAATACAAATCAGACTTCAGTCAGCCTGAACCATTGCTCATTATGAGAGATGAGCAGAGACAAAGGAAGCTAAATTATTTTCCAGAACAAAGTAGAAGACAAAACCCCACTCACAGCCCACTTCAAGCACCATATAATCGAATCGCATGTCGACTGACTTTAAAAACAGAACAGCATATACCTTTGTCCCTTCTGGGATGTAGGCAGCTCAAAGGAATAATCCCTGAGGGAAAAGTAGAAAGGGTTGGAAACTGAGGACCCATTCTGATGTAACCTTTCCCCCACAGTCCCTTCCCATAGACAGATAGGCCGCATGCAAAATCAGTCACT
This sequence comes from Orientallactaga sibirica, assembly GCA_036365145.1. Classification (NCBI taxonomy): domain Eukaryota; kingdom Metazoa; phylum Chordata; class Mammalia; order Rodentia; family Dipodidae; genus Orientallactaga; species Orientallactaga sibirica. The sequence continues at coordinate 1,427,421 of JAEOAD010000031.1, read as the reverse complement.
GAAAATACAGTAATTGCAAAAAGCCATCTGAGAAACATAACAATTTAATAGATGAAATAAATACTCCAGTACATGCAGGGTAAAAACTTGACATTGGGGAAAAAAATCACTCTATAGTGTAAATTAAAAAATAAAACACACGCTCACAGTAGCTTTCCCCCCACTTGCAAATCACGTGGCAAAGTCATACTCTTTCCACACCAAGTACACTCCTAATTCAACAAAAATGACATACAAAAAAAAGGTAGCTACATCCATGTCTAAAGAGTGAAAACTGAGGTAACCTTTCTTTTAATTAAAAAAAGAAGAAATGAATCCATGACCTCCCTCCTGCCCAATGAGTACTAAAATTGAGTTGAGGGATTGGGGGTACAGGGGTAGTCCCAAAGCCAGCAGACTACCCATCTTCCATCTCCCGGTCCCTACAGTGAGAGACCTGGTGGACACCTGGGTCCTCCCCGTGCATGTGTAAATTGTGTGCATGGCCCTGCCTTCTGGAAGATTCCTCATGAGCATTTAACATGGGGTGTGGGATGGGGTGGGGGGTTGGGGGAGTTCACCTATGATTTCTTTGGTATAAATGGAGAGGGGCAGAGAGTAAGTGGCTTTTTTTGTTTTTTTTTTTTTGGCCTGGGTTGGAAGGGAGGGTATTTGGGGGAGGGGTGTCCCGGGGGATGGGGTGCTAATTCACAGAATTGGAATTCACTGGCGGTAAAGTCCTGGGCGAAGACCTCTCCCTTAAAGCCTGAGATAGCAGGGTGCAGCCTTCAGACACGGCGCAGGCCGAGTTCCTCAGCCTCTCCCTGTGGTCCGACATCTTGGCGCTCCCTTCGGGGTGCTGCGCCAGATCCCTGAGGCACTGGGTCAGGAGCACGCAGGCTGACACCACGCTCATGGCGCCCCCCAGAATGGCGGTCTGCACCGCCTTGCCCTCGGCGCTCACGGCGGCCGCGCGACCCAGGAACTGCGGCTCGGTGGCGAAGCCCACCAGCGCGCTCACAGCCTGCACCAGGGGCCCGCTGAAGAGCGCACAGCGGCTCCGCGCCAGCTCGCTGGGTGCCGCCTTGACCTCGCGCACGCAGGCCAGCAGCGCCGAGGCGCTCGTGCTCATGCACTTGACGCCCAGCTTGAACTGCTCGCGCGAGAAACGATCCCGGGACCTGTCACTGGCCAGGGCGCACGCGTCCGTCAGGAACTTGAGGTTGCGCGACAGGCCCTGCGATACCTCCAGCAGCAGCTGCGGGGTCATGTCAGCCAGGGGGGTGGCTCGGAGCAAGGCACAGCCCTGCTCCACCTCGTGGCGGCAGCGTGTCACCCGATAGCGGTCCACCAGGCCCGGCTGTGCAGGTTGAGCCCCCGGCGTGGCCACAGCCGCCAGGTAGGCCGCGTGCGCAGAACACTCGGTCAGCGACACCACTAGGTCCCCGAGCTCCACCAGACTGTCTCCCGCCTCTCCGAAGCGGCCCATGTTGAGCTGGCTCTGCACATCGTGGGTGAGGATGGACAGCCCCTTGGTGCGCGCGATGATGGTGTCCCGGCACTGCTCGAAGGACTCGGCGCCGGCGCCAGGGGAGGCGGGGCCCTCGAAGAGCACGGGCCGCGCCTCGCTCGACAGCAGCAGCAGATCGGCCACCAGCTGCATCTTGCCCTTGCAGTGGTCGCACACGGACACCAGCCTCTTTCGCGGCTGCGAGCTGGCCCCGCCGCCGACGGCGCTCCCAGGTGCCGGAGAAGCCGCCTCGCCAGTGGGCTTCCCGGCGCTGCCGCTAGCCATCGCGCCCAGGGGGCACTGGCATGCCGCTGGGGAGCCCGCTACCACCGCCGCCGCGACTCAGCTGGCCAGGGCCGCGGTGCCTTCCGCGCACCATCGTGCCACCCACCGCGGCGGGCACAGCGATCTGGGCGGTGGCGACCGGGGTCCGGGCGTCGCCGGGTGGGTCTGAGTCCGCGGAAAGCTATTCGGGGCGCGGGGCCCGTTTGCAGAAACCATGAACCGAGACGGCACAGCCGACTACTCACTGTCCGCACCCCTCGTCGCCTCGCTGCCAGGAAAGTCCCCGCTGTTGGGTAGCAGTCACTGCCGCCTTCCTGGGCATGGCCGGCCGGGAGCGGAGAGGGCGGGACGAGGGAAGCTGGGAGTTGTCCTTCCTTCCTTCCTTTCTTTCTTTGAAATCAAAATCCTCTGCTCCGGGAGGAGCGCGGGCGCGCGGGCGGGCGGGAGGGCAGCGCTGTCAACCGCCGCGCTCCGGCGATGATCGGCGGCGCACGTGGGCTTCAAGCGCGGCGACCCCGCCGGGAGGCACCGGCCCACGACGGCTGGCGCTCGGGGACGCGCGGCCGCATTTCCAGCTCCGGCTCTCAGGGCGCGGCGAGCGCGGCTCGGCGGCGGCGGCAGGGCTGAGGGCGTGGCCCGCTGTGTGGCTGCCCCGCCGAGTCAGAGTCGGGCGGGAGGCTGCACCGAGGGCGCGCGGCGGCCGCGCCTTCCCGCCTGGCGGCTCACTGCGCGCGGCCCGGCGCCGGGGCGGCACGCCCTCCCGGCCCGCGCGCCCGGCGCTCTGCGGACGGCTATCGTGGCGAGTCCATCTCCTTCGCACGGCGGGCTCGGCCGAGGCTGCGGGCCCCGTGCATCGGGCGCTTCCCCCACCCCAGCACCCGGCGCGCGGCTCCCGCACAGGCTGCCCGGGCTCAGAAGGTACGCACGGCGCCGGGGTGGCCGGCCCGGGTCCCGGCTCCTGCCATGTTTGTCAACCAGCAACTTCCCGAGCGATCGCCGAGAAACTGAAAGGAAGGGCGGGGACCGCAAGGCTTGGGGAGCAGGAGGAGGGGGGAACGGCACCGGCCTCTCGGCGGGCGACTGCACCTCGGAGCGCGGCGTGAAGGCGGCTGCGGCTTCGCCTCCTCGCGTCTGCCTCGCCCCCGGCTCGCCGCCGCCGCCGCCGCCACCTCGGCCGTAACCTCCCCGGAGCCTATAGGAATCTTTTGTGTGGCGTCACCGCCTTTCGTTTAAATCCCGCTTCCTCCTCTCGCCCTTCCTCCCCGCCCCCTCCGCCGCTCCCGGATGCTTGCGCGATGCGCTGCTCCTCCCCCGGGAAGCTGGGGGCTGCGGGAGGACGCCGCACCCAAGCATCCAGCCTGCGGCCGTGGGGTCCCCGCGTCCCCCGAGAGCTGGGGAGCGCCCAGGGTCGGGCTGGGAAGGTCCGCCCTCACCCCGGGCCCGGGGCTCTGCGCACACCCACGGGAGACCCGGGCGCTGCCGCCAGTGGCCTTACGTAAGCTCTTAGCCAAGCCCGGGGCTCCGCTCTTGCTCCCTTGCCAAGGCAGCGGGGCTAAAAGGTGGACTGTTCTCCGTACTTCAGGGAGGAGGTCACTCACCGTCCCCTGGTGATTTTCTGGAGTTCAGTCGTCTCGACTTGAGGGATTCTATGACTTTCCTAAACCCTTTCCCGCTTTTTGTTCTGTTCGAACCTCTTCCAGGGTGGGCTTCCCATTGGGTTGGGGGGGAGCAGTGAAAAGAGGAAAGGAACTCTGGGCTCGGAAGGAGTCGTCACTGCGAGTGGGGCGCAGGAGTAGAGTGGGCTGGGGCACACCCTTCCTGTGTTCTGTCTTCTCCAGTCGTTCATGAGTTGTGTGACCTTGTACAAGTTCTTTCTCCAAGGACTGGTTTTCTTGTAGTCAGGTACTCTGTAGTGTGACTGGCCTGAGCCCTGATCAGCAGTTTGCCCTCTCCTGACTTCGTCTATATAATACAATAATAGCCGCCATTGTTAAGTAAAGGAGACAGCCAGTGGAGGTAAACATTATTATCTCAACGTTACAGACAAGGAAACTGGTGACCAGATGGCTCCTTCTCCCCCACCCTCATACACCCACACTGGGAATTGAACCTAGGGCCTTGCACAATGTCCTCCCTTCTTGTTTTATTTTGTAAAACTTCTGAGGCAGGGTCTCCTTAAGTTGTCTGGGCTGACCTTGAACTCACTCAATACTCCATATTGGCCTTAAACTTCTGGTCGGTCCAATAAATTGGGATTATGAGTGTGCACCATCATGCTCTGCTGGTCAGATGCTTAACTGACTGAATTGAAGACAGCATATGGCTACCCATGCAGGCTATGTCTTGAGGAAGTGGTTGGAACACCTGGTCCCCTCCCAGCAAAGCACTTGCTTTTGAGTAGTCCTGAAGTGGGCAGACCCACTAGGTGCACTCAGGGAATGCAAATGCTTGTCCTCTGTCCCCTCCTAGTCCTCCAGCTCACCATTTTTCTGCCAGTTATAAATGTTACCTATACATTGACCTTCAAATTTATTGTCCAGTCCCAAACTGTACAGAGTGAATGATGCAACAAGGCATTAATAAGTTAACCAGGAACAACAGACAATACATCACCCTACTTAGAACAACCCCCACCCCAAAAAGGCCTTAGAGATCCTTTTACATATTGAAGACCATAAAACCAACAACTTTCTAAACAAGTAGTGATACTATAGGGTCACTCCCTTTCATTTTTCTAGAAGGAAAAGACAGTTGGACAGATAAAACTCCATGGTAACCTGGGAATAACCCCTTAATCTTTAGCTCTAAAAGCTTATGAGGACCTAGGCGTGGTGACGCACACCTTTAATCCCAGCACTCTGGAGGCAGAGGTAAGGAGGATTGCTGTGTTTGAGGTCAGCCTGGGCTAGAGTGAGACTCTACCTTGAAAAAAAAGCAAACAACAATAAAAAACTTACAGGCGAAGTCAAAAATTTCCTGTGTACTTTATCCACAAAACTACTCTGAGATGGAGGGGATGTTCCAAAGCTACTCAACGCCTAGGAGGCCTGTTTCCCTATTCTTCTGTGCAGTCTGTTTTGTTATTGTGGCTGGAAGCCTCCCACCTCAACAAGGAGCCATGTTGCACATAAACTGCCCCACTCAATTTATTCCATGAAGTTCGACTTAGCTTTGAAACTTTGTGGGATTTTATTTTATTTTATTTTGGGCCCTGCTTGCTTCATTTTTCAGGTAGCACTGTTCTTCCTAAAATAATCTGTCCAGGTACAACCTCCAGCTTCCTTCAGGCTCTTTTCTTAATGCCATTGTTCATTCACTGCTTGACCACTGGATATCCATCATGTGCCTGCCATCCCCAGTGGAGGACATAAAAGTCCCACCGAGGATTTTAAGAGGCAGTCTTTGGCTGGGAAGATGAAAGTCCAGAAAGGGCAGGCAGCATATTTGCAAACAAGGACTCCCAGGTTCACTATTTGTATAGTGAGGCACAGGGTAAAGGATAGCAGGGCAAGTAGCTGTAGCAAGTTTTGCAGTCCAGTTGGGCTGGCTCATGTGGTGTGTTTTGGCCAATGCCAGAGAAGTGGAGGTAGTGTGCGCTTCTTGGAGTCCGAGGCAGTGGAAAGCCCCAGTCTTGTTTTTTGTTGTTTTTTTTACTATAACTGCTAAACTGTGCCTAGTGGGCGGAGCCTCCATAAACTGCTTCTCTCAAGCTGCATTACATGTGGAACCTGAGCACACTGTAACTTCTGGTGGGTGAAGCCACTTGAGGGTTGTCACAATAGCAAATAAAGGAGGACATGTTTATGTCTGTACCTAGAGTCACTATGCCCTGTTAGAAAACCCAGCCTGGTACTCCTAGCCCTCTATTTTATTTTATTTATTTATTTATTTATTTATTTTTGGTTTTTTGAGGTAGGGTCACACTCTGGCCCAGGCTGACCTGGAATTCACTACATAGGCTCAGGGTGGTCTCAAACTCATGGCAATCCTCCTACTTCTGCCTCCCAAGTGCTGGGATTAAAGGTGTGCGCCACCACGCCCGGCTTTTTTTTAATTTTAATTTTCAGGTAGGGTCTTGTTATTTACAGTCCAGGGCTGGACTTGAACTCAACAATCCTCCTGCCTCAAGCTTCCTAGTGCTGGGGCCAGTGCCACCACACACCTGGCTGTTAACTCTCTTTTAAAATTGAAATAAGGAGAGATAGATAAAGGTGCTTACTTGCAAAGACTGCTGGCCTTGGTTCAATTCCCAGTCACCCTCGTAAAGCCAGATGGGCATTTATTTGCAGCAATAAGAGACCCTGGCATGAACCCCCCGCAATACACAGACACACACACATGGAAATATTTTTTTTTTAATTGAGGGCTGGAAAAATGGCTCAGCAGTTAAAGGTACTTGCTTGCAAAGCCTGATTGCTCAGGTTTGATTCCAGAGCAGGGCTCAAGGTAATGCATGCATCTGGAATTCATCTGCAATTGCAAAAGACTTTGATGTGTGTACACGCACGCACACACGCACACACACACACACGTGCAAATTCATAAATAAATAAGTTTTAAAAGTGGAGCTGGGCATGGTGGCACATGCCTTTCATTCCAGCCCTCAGTAGGCCAAGGTAGGAGGATCACTGTGAGTTTGAGGCCAGCCTGAGACTACATAGTGAATTCCAGGTCAGCCTGGGCTAGAGAGTGAGACCCTACCTCAAAAAACCTCGGGGAAAAAAAAAAAAAGCTTGAGGAGCAGCTCACTCTTTCTGCCTATAAGGCTGCAGCAATAAGGTGCCAAGGTGCCACCTATGAGAACAGGTCCTGTCCAGGTGCTGAATCCGCTAGCACCTTGACCTTGAACTCAGACTCCAGAAGTGTGAGCAGTGATATTCTGTTGTTTATAAACTACACAGCAGCTCAAATGTATTCTCAGTGCTTTTCTTATTTGTTAGTTGGTTAGTTTTTGAGACAATCTCTATGTAGCCCAGACTGGCCTTGAGCTTGTGATGCTCTTGCTTTAGCCTCCCAGGTTAGTGCTGAAACTAAAAGCAGGTACCAGCCACCACAGTTTGTTTGCTGCTGTCTTAAGTCTTATGCTTTGTAGGCCTTTGATAAATAAGTGGACAAGCAGGACGCAAAGAGAGAAGTAACTGAGTTGGGCAGAAAAGATAGAACTGACCAAGGTCCGGCAGAAGACAGGTCAGAGGAAGCATCAGTCTCGGTTCCTTTGCCTGTTTTTCACACGGCATCTATTTACCAGGATTTCAGGCAGATATAAGAGAACAAGATGCACACTTTTGTTTTTGTTCTTGTTCTTGTTCTTGTTTGTTTGTTGTTTTGAGGTAGGGTCTCATTTTAGCTGAGGCTATCTAGAATTCACTATGTAGTGTCAGGGTGGCCTTGAACTCCCGGCAATCCTCCTACCTCTGCCTCCTGAGTGCTGGGATTAAGGCATGTTTCACCACCCCTGGCCTGCTTTTGTTTTTATTTAAGGCAAAATATAATAACAAAATGTACCACTTTAACCACATATGGCTGAGTAGTAACACGTACACCGTTGAGTTACTATGATGGTCATCATCTTCAGAGATGTTTCATCTTCCCAAACTTACACATTCCCCCCATTTTCTCTCCTCACCATTGACGGGCTCCATCTTGCTTTCTCTAGGAACTTTACTATTCTAGATACCGCATATACCTGGAACCATATTTGATTTTGTGTGTGTGTGTGTGTGTGTGTCTTATTCCATCTAATACAATGTCTTCAAACTTCATCAATGCTGTAGCAGGTGGAAAATTTTCCCTTTTAAAAGTATTTTTAAGCCGGGCGTAGTGGCGCACGCCTTTAAACCCAGCACTCGGGAGCAGAGGTAGGAGGATCGCTGAGAGTTCAAGGCCACCCTGAGACTACATAGTTAATTCCAGGTCAGCCTGGACCAGAGTGAGACCCTACCTCGAAAAACCAAAAAAAAAAAAAAAAAAAAAAGTATTTTTAGGGCTGGGCATAGTGGTGCATGCCATTAATTCCAGAACATGAGAGGCAGAGGTTAAGAGGATCACTGTGAGTTTGAGGCCAATATGTGGGTATACCAAGGCCTTTTGCCATTGCAAATGAACTCCAAATACAAGTGTCACTTTGTGCATCTGGCTTTATGTTGGTACTGGTTAATGGAACCTGAGCCAACAGCCTTTGAAAGCAAGCACCTTTAATCACTGAGCCATCTCTCCAGTCCATGAATCTCCTTTTTAAGGACAAATAGTATTGCTATGTATATGCACTTTGGGGTTTGATTTGCAAGTTATTCTCCCTACCCCAGACTTTATGGACAATCAACCAAGCTGTCTGCTTACAGCATCACCTGGTGGCCAGTAAAGAGCAATGTCTTCCATACCTTTCTTTTGGAGCAGAGAGTAGTAGTGACCTTGAACGTCTGATCCTCCTGCCTCTATCTCCCAAGCGCCTCCATTATGGGTTGGAGGTTGAATCCAGGGTTTAGTGCATGCCAGGCTGAGCTACACCCCACCCTGTCCCATAGTTTTGCGTTTGTGTACTAGTTGGGCCTATTGAGGCTCACTACCCATTTTCCTTTCAGTAACCCTCTTGAGGGTGATTTACAGGTGGATAATGTAGTCCTAACCCACCTTTCACTGCCACTGGCTCAGTAGTGTGTAATGTAATTGACATGGACAGGCTCCTTATCTGCTGAGTTGTCTTACACTCTGGCATGTTGTGGTCCTGTCCAGTAGCACACTTAGGCAGGACCTTAGCCAACAGTTCTACATCCTCCTTCCTGCTTCTCTTCCTCACTGTTATCTCACCCCCTCTCTCTCCCTCACCCCCCTTCTGTCCACCTGAAGATAGTGGATGAGGCAGGCTGTGGGCAGCCTGGTGATACCTTAGCAGGACCACCTGAGCACTCAGTTCCTACAGTCGAGGAGAGTGGGGGGTTCCCAGAGCACCTACATGGAAGTAAAGAGACTGCCTAGGCAGAATAATAAATTCTACCCCCCAATTTCCTCTACTGGCCAGTGATCTTTGGGGTGCATGTCCCATGTTTCAGTCTTGGATAGCAGGATTTAGGCACCAAGACTCCTAACGCTAATCGTGGCCAGCCAGGGCACCTGGTGATCGGTACCTGTAGGTTGACTAGGTTTATTGCTGCTTCACATGTAGTGCCACAGACAGACTTGGCTATGTCTGCCTCCCATCACCACTGTGCTGTCTGCATGGGATGGGTGTGGCCATGGTCATACTCTTTGGTATTGCTGCACTAGCTCTATCTCTGCTACCTTGTCTTGTAAAAGGCCATCGACTCTCTTGCCTACACTTGATGCCTGTGTGGTCATCAGTTAGTGTGGATGGAATTCATTCATTGGTCAGGCCTATTTGCAAGAGACGTATCTTTTCATTAAACAAAAATGTGGCTGCCCACAACTTCGATTCAGTAATGGTCAGGAAGTTACAAGCATTCAGGAAACAACCACAGGAATGCAGTCTGTTCACAGTCATGACCTCATTGCTTCCCCCATTTCACCCCCACCTCTAGCTGGACACCTCCTTCTAAGCTTTCCTACAAGCCAATAATTAAAGGGTTAATATTTGGCATCAGCGCCCCACCCCCTGATCATGGTGATTGTCTCATCCTAGTTTTTCAGTGATTTGAATGGCACTCATGCCCAATTTCTATTTATTTATGTTGTTATTTATTTATTTGAAAGAGAGACCGAGAGAAAGAGGTAGACAGAAAGAGTGATCATGGGTATGCCAGGGCCTCCTGCCAGTGCAAACAAACTCCAGACACGTGTCACTTTGTGTATCTGGCTTTATGTTGGTACTAGAGAATTGTACTCAGGCCATCAGGCTTTCAAGCTGTGCAGACAGGTGCCTTTAACTACTGAGCCATCTCCCTAGCCCCTTTGTGGGTTTTTCAAGGTAGGGTTTCACTGCTGCCCAGGAACTCACCCTGAAGCTCCAGGTTAGCCTTGAACTCACAGTGATCCTCCTAGCTCAGCCTCCCAAGTGCATATCCCATCACATGAGGCTCATGCCCAATTTCAAATAGTGCTAGAAATTCTTGCTCTACCTCTTCTGCTGAGTAGGACACAAGCCAGTATGAGCCCACACGGGGACACTAATTAGACCTGAGATGCAATTTTGTCATCCTGGAGGTGAGACTTGACATCACCCTTGAGCAGTGAGAGGCTGGCCCCTCATTTACATCATGACCACACACTCTCACTTCAGGTCTCTCTCCTCTAGCCCTCTACAGTGTTTCCTTGGACCTGGCTCAGACTCTGGTCCCATCTGAATGCTCCTGGCTCCAGATTCCTTGAGATCCATTTTCTATACGGCTCCCAGTGTAACTGGGCTGCATGCCCCATTGGCTAACTCAGATGGTGCTATGATGGAAGAGAGACACTAAGGAAAACCTTGTCCCATGGCTGTACCCGCTGTTGTGACCTCAGATAAACTCTGCAGACAGTATTATCATCATGGTGTCATCCCTTCAGGCCATGTCCTCCTGTGGTCTGTGTTAAATTTAGTGCAGATGGCTTATCTCTACTCCAGAGCTTCATCAGTGTCTCTCCTGGCTCTTGGTTAACAATAAGACAGTAGTAATTGTATCCCTCCGGAGTTAAAACTGAACCAAGTTCTGAGGCACCAACATACCATGAAGATATCCAAGTGTTCTCCATACAGCTGCTCCAGATGTTTTCACATCCGTCAAATAGAGGCCAAAAGGATTTCCTCAGATGAAAGTCAGTAGCTCTGGAACTTTTCAGGTGGTCCCACCAACTGCTATGCACCATTCAGTGGCTTTTATTCCCTGTAACTAGATTTTTGTGGGCCAAAAAACGCAGCACTTTTGCACCTTACCTTGGCAGTTGGCAAAATGAGCCAGCAGGGTGACCCCTCCCAGCAGAGCACATGATCGGCCACAGCTGTGCATGTTTTTTAGCATGACTGCACCAGGACTGAGCTCCAAGCCACTGGGTGGAGCAATGTGCCCTTGGGAGAAAACTTATGACATTTCCCCCGATGATTTCAGAAAAGAAAAAGAAAGCCTTTTTTCCCTTATGTGTTGTTTCTGCACAATGTCAACAGAAAATGCCATTGTGTTTACCCATATGCATGCATGAATATGGAGGATATCAGCCACCAGAACAGTGGGAGCGAGCACACACAGCACTTGACCTTAGAGTGCAGGCAAGCAAGGCAGACATTGCTAGTGAGCTGCCTCCTCAACCTCCACTTTCTGCTTTCCCCCTCACATCAGTATCCTAGTTTATTTGGGGTGACAACAAATACAGGCAGAAGTAGGTTCCAGCCAATGAGATCAGAAGTGCTGTGTACAATGTAAAATAGGATGCTTAAAAGAAGTTGATCCCATTGAAAAGCATGTTCCATTCAGCTTGTCTTTCTTCCCGGGGGTTAAATGTCATCTTGTGGCTGGAGCACAAGTAGCCATCCTAGGACTTATGATGACACTGAGGATGGTCTGTGTGATGAGCAGGCTGAGAACGAAGGCCGGATGTCCTACGTCGGTTCCCACCTGCTTCTGGGAAAGAACCATCAGTCACCAAGTCTTTGTGTAAACATTTTTCAAAGGTTTTCTGAGGCCTATTAGTCATATCCATTCTAAGCATGAAGAAAGGTTTATTGCCATTTTCTGCTACAATAGCAAAAGAAAAAAAAGATAACAAATGCCCATGAGTAAATAAGATGTTGACGTAACAATACTGAGGAATACTATAAAGAAAGTTCTTATCATTTTAAAGCAGAAAACACTTAGTCAACGTGCTTAATAATTCATACAGTATGCTGCCATAAACATAAAACAAAGCCGTCTGTGGAGACACTGGTATCTGTAAGCATACAGAACATGTACAGTGGGTCTGGGGAGAAGGCTCAACAGTGAAAGACACTTGCTTGCAAAGCCAGCTGACCTGGGTTCAGTTCCTCAGAACCCATGTAGAGCTGCATCAAAGAGGTGCACACATCTAGTATTCACAGCAGCAAGAAACCTTGGCATGCCCATGAACATGCAAGTGTAAATAAAGTTTAAAAAAATCGCTGGATGTGGCAACACACGCCTTTAATCCCAGCACTTGGGAGGCAGAGGTAGGAGGATCACCATGACTTCAAGGCCACCCTGAGACTACAGAGTGAAATCCAGGTCAGCCTGAGCTAGAGTGAGACCCTACCTTGAAAAAAAAAAAAAAAAAAAAAATTGTACAAGGAGTGTAGTATGTGACATCCTACCTGTGGAGAACTGTGGGGTCTGTACTTGTACTGTGCATAACATTTGAACATTTTATAACGACTGTGGATGTTCATGTCTTTATGTAATTTTAAAGAACTCAGATTAGCTGTTTAAAGCTTGTGAAATTTTAAAGCATCTTTAGTCAAAAATCTTTCACTGGGCTGGTTTAGTGGTTAAGGCACTTGCATGCAAAGTATAAGGACCCAGGTTCAATTCCCCAGTACCCATATAAGCCAGATGCACAAAGGGGCACATGTATCTGGAGTTCATTTGCAGTGGCTGGAGGGCCTGGTGCACCTATTCTCTTTACCTGCTTCTTCTCTCTGAAATAAAAAAAAAAAATGGGGAGGGGGTTAAGAGATGGCTTAGCGGTTAGGGCGCTTGCCTGCAAAGTGAAAGGCCCCAGGTTCGTTTCCCCAGTAGCCACATAAGCCAGATGCACAAGGGGGTGCATGTGTCTGGAGTTCATTTGCAGTGGCTAGAAGCCCTGGCGCATCCATTCTCTCTCTGCTTGCAAATAAATAAATAAAATTTAAAAACATTAAAAATATTTTTTGTGGGGCCTGGAGAGATGGCTTAGCGGTTAAGCGCTTGCCTATAAAGCCTAAGGACCCTGGTTTGAGGCTTGATTCCCCAGGACCCACGTAAGCCAGATGCACAAGGTGGCACATGCATCTGGAGTTCATCTGCAGTGGCTGAAAGCCCTCTCTATGTGTTTGCCTCTTTCTCTCTGTCTGTTGCTCTCGAATAAATACATTAAAATTAAAACATATTTTTGTTATTTCTGAAATGTTTATTAATTAGTGCAACGAGATAGCCAAAATCTTATAAAATCAGAAACAAGGGTAGCGTGATTCAATCTTGAACAATATTTGTTAAAATCAGAAGAGAGAGACTGGAGCTATTTTAAATAAAAGAAATGATGATTGGGGCTGGAGAGATGGCTTAGCAGTTAAGCGCTTGCCTGTGAAGCCTAAGGACCACGGTTCAAGGCTCTATTCCCCAGGACCCACGTAAGCCAGATGCACAAGGTGGCGCATGCATCTGGAGTTTGTTTGCAGTTGCTGAAGGCCTGGTGCGCCCATTCTCTCTCTCTCTGACTGTTGCTCTCAAATAAATAAAAATAAGCAACAAAAAAATTCCCCCTCCTCCACACCACTTTAGATGACAGTGACGGTGCAAGCTTGGCTGGGTTCAATGGCCTGTGCCGAGCAGGAAAGCCATGTCCCCTCTAACTACGGACTTAGACTTTGCCCCTAGCTCTTCAGCGGGCCCTCAACGTGGGAAACGGCAGCCCAGGGTGAGCGTCCACACCCTGAAGTGGCCAGGCGCTTTCCAGAACTTCCAGCTTCCATTCATTTCATAGGCGAAAGACCGAGGCGGGGCGAGACGCAGCTTGGCAAGCCTTGCAGGTCCCGGGGGAAACTCTGCACAGAATGAGAGACAAGAAGGGCGACCTCTGACCAAAGCGGGCATGACCCAACCAGGGCCGCTTCGGCCAGGCCAAGCAGAGGGGCGGAGCCCACGGGCGGAACCAAGGAGAAGGAGCCAACGCGGTGGGACGGAACCGAGGGAGGGGCGTGGTCAGGCGGGGGAGGAGTCTTCTAGGTGGGACCAGGAGGAGGAGCCTATGGGGCGGTTCCCGCGGTTGTGAGCCAAGGAGAGGGGGCGGGGCTTGCGGAGGTTGAGACCCGAGGAACTAGGACGGGGCGGGGTCCCGTAGGCTATGGAGGACCCGGGAGGCGGGAGGGGGGCCGGCATCCGAGGGGTTGAGACCCGCAGCGGAATCGCCTGGGCGGAGTCTCGCGCGAGGCACGTCGGGGCCGCGGCGCAGGCGCGTGGGCGCGCGCGCAGGCGCAGTGTGCGGCGCCGCTAGGCTGAGCGTTGAAGATGGCGGCCTCCAGCTGGGTGCTCGCGTCCCTATTGTTGCTTTGTGCCTCGGACCTTCTGCTGCTGCCTTCCCCCGGGGCCTGTGCGTCCGGGACGCCCGAGGACGCGACTGCTTCCCCTCCACGGAAGAAGAAGAAGGACATTCGTGATTACAATGATGCGGACATGGCGCGTCTTCTGGAGCAGTGGGAGGTCTGCGCGCACTCTCAGCGCTCCCATTTGTGTCCCGGGTCCCTTTCCCCCTGACCCTGGGACTCTTTGTTGTCTTCTGACCCCCAGTCCCTCTCTGAGTCCTTGCTGACCCCCAGGGCCTTTCGCTCGGTCGCGGCTCCTCACCCTGGAGCCCCGCTGTCCCTTGGATCCCGTGTCGCCGCCGTGTTGGTTCGGCCTGAGCCAGCCCGCCCGCCCCGGGGGACAGCGCCCGCTGCTGCTCGAGAGCGTGTCGTCCCCCTGTGTTCTGGGCTCAGTGGGTGCTGGTGACGGTTCTGTCTCAGGAGGGTTAAGTTCTGCTCTTGATTCTCTTGTCGGCAGACTTGTGACCCGCCCCCCTCCCCTTTGCTTCTGGTTCTGCAGGGAATTTTGCAATCTTGTGGGTGAATTTATTTTACTGGGCATAGGGGGGCAGAGGATCCTCATTCAAAGGAGGAATGACCTGTCTCGAGTTTCCTGTAGTGTATTGTCAACAGTTGTATAAAGCTGTGATAAGGTGTATAAGCTGCTGAGGTAAAATGTACCAAAAACACATTGCCGCCTTCTTCCCTTCCAAAAGTGCTTGCGTTTGTCCTGGTTGATGTGCACGCCTGGTGGAGCCTCTTTTCCGGGCCTCCCGTTTTCTTATCTGCAGAGTGACTCCCGTGATTTCTGTCCATCCCAGGTGTTGATCAGTGATTCCACTGCTCGTATTGTGGGAAAGGGTTCAAGGCTTTGAGACACGAGTTTACGATAACTACCTGCCCCGTTTGACTAAGAGAAAGTGGACTTGTGTTTTCATGCTTATCTGCTACTGAGGAAAATTAGGGTAGCCAGCCCTTGGGAGGCTGAGGTAGGAGGATTACTATGTTTTTCAAGGCCATCCTGAGCTACATAGTTCCAAACTAGCTTGGGGATACATAGCAAGACCTTGTCTCAAAAAAAGAGGAATTGGGGTAGATTTGAGTGGATGCATAAAGCAGTAAGGAAGAAATACTCCCCATTCTCACCTCCCTTGTGATCTCTTGACTCTACTAAACAAAGCCTTGTTTAAATTTTGTATTTTATTTATTTATTTATTTTTGGTTTTTATGTAGTCTCATGAACTCGTGGCAATCCTCCCACCTCTGCCTCCCAAGTGCTAGAATTAAAGGCATGCCGCACCACACCTGGTCCTATTTTGTATTTATTAGAGAGAGAGAGAGAATGGGCACATCATGACCTTTAGCCACTGCAAATGAAGTCCAGACTATGAGCCACCATGTGCTTACGTGGGATCTGGAGAATTGAATCTGGGTCCTTGGGCTTCACAGGCAAGCACATTAACCACTAAGCCATCTCTCCAGCCCTAAACAAAGCCTCTTGATCTGCTAACTTGAAAACCTCTCCTTGGTGTGTAGCCATGCCCTGAAGTACTGAGGTGAGGAAGGGATGCGTTAGAACCAACAGATAACAGAAATACCCATGACATAAAATGAAAATGGCCGCTTGGCGGGGTGTGGTATGCCTTTAGTCCCAGTATTTGGGAGGCAGGGGTATAAGAATCTTCATAAATCTGAGGCCAGCCTGAGACTACATAGTGAATTCCAGGTCAGCCTGGGCTACAGTGAGACCCTACCTCAAAAAGAAAGAAAGAGAGAGAAGGGGAAAGGAAATGGCTGCTTGATAGAAAGTGGGAATCTCAGAGGACTGAAGGGCGGAACTTTTTTTGGATAGCTAGGAGCATGTCTATGAGATGGGGAACTGGGCAGAATGGCACAACAATCCAAACAATCTCTGGGTGTGGTGGTGCACAAATTTAATCTCGGTACTTTTAGGAGGAGTTTGAGTGAGTTTGTGAGTTTGAGGCCATCCAGAGACTTCCACTGAGTTCAGGTCAGCCTGGGCTACAGTGAGACCCTGCTTCAAGGAAAAAAAAATCAAAAGGTTAATACAGTTGAACTGTGGATTTAGACTGGTAGAGATCACCTGTACCTTAGTTTCCTTATCTGCAAAATGGAGATGTTGGTGTACACCTCAAAACAGAAAGAACCTGGAGGAGTGCAACTCAGTTACCACTATCTATGCTCAATTCATTGAGGTCAGTGGAACTGGCTAAGTCTGAAGCAAAGTTCTAGGAGGTAAGGTTGGAAGGTTGTTAGAAACCAGGCCAGACCTTGAATGCTACAGGGTTTGCTCTTTTCTGTTTGTTTTGTGTTTACCAGGCAGTGTCTCAATAGTCTAGGTTGACCAAGAACTCACTCTGCAGCCTCAGGCTAGCCTTGAACGCATGGGATCCTCCTACTTCAGCCTCCCTACTGCGGGGACTAAAGGCATGTCTACCACACCCAGCAAAGTTAGTAGACATAATTTGTATAGCTGTAATTAGTATAGATGGATTTTTTGTTGTTGTTCTTCATTTTTCCCTTTGATAGCTATTAATTATTTCCCTAAGTTTTTGTACAATATTACACACCATCTTAGAGTTGCACTTTTAAGCCATTTTGTAATATGCTCTGGAGTAGACGTAACAGCTCTTGAGAATTTTTTAAAATATATTTTTAATTTATTATTTATTTCAGAGAGAGGGAGAATGGGTGTGCCAGGGTCTTCAGCCACTGTAAATGAAGTCCAGATGCATGTGTCACCTTGGGCATCTGGCTTATGTGGGTCCTGGGGAGTCGAGCCTGGGTTCTTTGGCTTTGTAGGCAAATGCCTTAACCACTAAGCCATCTCTCCAGCCCAAAAAATCCAGACTTTAATCAGACAGCATTATTGGTAACAAATTTATAGTGATGAGAACAGGAAAGAAATAGTAAAATCTCTACCGAGAATGCCTATTGCTCCTTCTCTAGGTTCACAACAGTAATAAGTCTAGGTACTGTGGCGTGTGGCTATAATACATAAAGTATGTAGACATAAACGATTAGGTTTTAAGCCATTCATTTAATGAAGCCAACTCTGAAACATGCTATAACTCTTTTTAAAATTTTTTTTATTGACAACTTCTATACTTCCAGACAATAACCCATGATATTTCCTTTCCCCCATTTTCCCCTTCAGAACTCCACTCTCCATCATATCCCCTCCCTCTCTCTATTAGTCTCTCTTTTATTTTGATGTCATCTTCTTTTTCTCCTATTATGAGGGTCTTGTGAAGGTATTGCTATGCACTGCTACGTCATGACTATCGAGGCCAATTTCTATCTGGGCAGTTGCTTTATAAGGAGTGGTACCTTTCCTTTGTCTCTTACATTCTTTGTGCCACCACCTTGAGGAAGAGACTCTTTTTTTTTTTTTTTTTTTTTTTTTTTTTTTTTTTTGGTGCTGAGGACCGAACCCAGGGCCTTGCGCTTGCTAGGCAAGCGCTCATCCACTGAGCTAAATCCCCAACCCCTGAGGAAGAGACTCTTAAGTGTTGTGGAACTGAAAGGATCCCAGGTCTGTAACCACAGAATACTTTCACAAGCTCTGCAGTGTTTCCTCACCTGGTACCTCACATCCATGCTGTCTTTAGCCATGGCTCCCAGAGAGTTATATTACCATCATCACATTCAACTTGGGGATTTCAGTCAAAAAAAAAAAAAAGCTATGGTCACTTTTTCCTCATATCCTCCCCCCCCCCCCCGCCCGCCATAGCCTTACTCAACCATGAAGCTACTTGCTCTTCCCCAAGGTTAGGGGGTTCTGCTGACTTTTCCTACAAATGGAAGCAGAGGATCTCCTAAACTATTTGTTGGCCTGTATTATTCTATTTATTAGTTGATATTCTAGTGTTAGTAATTCATGTGTTCTTTTTCATTCATTTCATAAATAAATGGTCAGGTGTGGACTCAACAGATTGCTATTTGGGAAGTTATAAGTCATTACCAGTACTTTGATGTTCACATTCTTCCAGATTTGGCCCGTGAGAGCAGCTTCAAGTTGACATCTGTGTCATTCTGAAGTGTTCTTTGACTCACTGAACACCCCTACTTTCTGATGCAATATGATGTTCCACACTTCTCTCCCGCTTCCCTTGCCATAATTAGCCTTTACTTCCAAAAAAAAAATCCACCTTCTTTTGAATATTTTTATCCATGCACCCATCCTTTTACATGTCAAGTAATCTATTAAAAGTCATAGGATGCTTCTGCACTTCTTTCTCTGTCCATATTTGCAGTTTCCTCCCCCAAGTACGGAATCTACTCTAGTCTTCCTCTGTGTAGCTACACCCTTGCTCAAGCCCAGATTTCATAGATGGTGCTTTCAGAATTGTTATGTCATATGCAGCGAGGGCAAACCTTGCCACCTGGCATGAATGTTTGAATACAGTGATGTGGGGCATAAGGGGTTTTGTTTGTTTTGTGGCATTGGCAGTGGGCATGTTGGCATACGAGGCAAACATTCTGTCACTGAGCTATATCCCCAGCCCGCTTTGAGGTTTGAGTGTTGGCCACATCTACGTAATCTGCACCCAGTTAAAATTTAGAACAATTTCATTATCTTAGAAAGTCCTTGTGTTCTTTCCAGTTAAGTCCACTTTATAATTCCCTCTTAGAGTCAAGCACTATTCTAATTTCTGTCACTCTGCATCATTAATTTTTGTCTGTTCTTGATACTTTAAGTAAATAGGATTGCATAGTATATCTTATTTTGTGCCTGGCTCCTGCTACTGAAAAAAAAAAAGTTTTTGTTGTTATTCAGATTAACCCCAGGGCCCCACACATGTTAGGCAAGCACTATACCACTGAGTCACACCCCCAACCATTTTTTAAAAAAGATTTTGAGACAAGACCTTGCTAAGTTCTCTAGGTTGGCCTTGAACTTTGGCCCTTCCTGCTTCAGCCTCCTGAAGTAGCTGGGGTACAAGCCTGCACCGCCACAGCCAGCTGTCACTCTGTATATTTGATAGTTGTATGTGTCCGTATTTGTTTTTCATTGCTGGGTAGCATTTTGTTCCATAACCATAACAGAATGGAGCTATTTTTATTATGTACCATTTTGGAGAGATTCTTTGGGAGTGAAAACATAGAAATCATTACTCAAGCCACACAGGACTGTGGGTAACTTAGACTTTGTTCAAAGTCACGTGGAGAGGAACACCCTGGCATTTTCTATTTTTGTTGTAACTTGGACGTCATATTTAAATGTGTGTACCAGTGCAGTTGGAGGGCATTTCTGATAATAGTTTGACACTTTCCCTGGTCTTTTCAGAAAGATGATGACATAGAAGAAGGAGATCTTCCAGAGCACAAGAGACCCTCGGCACCCATCGATTTCTCCCAAATAGACCCGGGCAAGCCTGAAAGCATACTGAAAATGACGAAAAAAGGAAAGACTCTCATGATGTTTGCCACAGTGTCGGGGAACCCCACTGAGAAGGAGACCGAGGAGATCACCAGCCTGTGGCAAGGCAGCCTCTTCAATGCCAACTATGATGTCCAGAGGTAAAGACATTGCCGGTTGGGCCAGGCTGTTTTTCTGTTTTTTTGTTTGAGGCATGATCTCACTGTGTAGCTCTGGCTAACCTGGAACTAACCATGTAGACCAGACCAGGCTGGTCTCAAACCCAGATGTAGTCCTTTCTACCTCCGCTGGATTACAAGTGTGAGCCCCTTCTCCCGCTTTTTTTTTTTTTTTTTTTTTTTTTTTTTTTTTTTTTTTGAGACTGTTGCACTCTATAGTCCAGACTGGCCTTAATCTCCTGATCTTCCTGCCTCCACCTCTTCCCTGGTGCTGGCATTACAGCTGTGTGCCACCTTGCTGGGCCTTTATCTAGGGCTACAGCAGGGTTCCTTTCTGACACTCTTTTCCTGTGTAGCAATTCTTCTGGAATCTTTTTGAGGCAGAGTCTCACTCTAGCCCAGGCTGACCAGGAACTCACCCTGTAGCCCAGGGTGGCCTTGAACCCATTGTGATCTGCCTACCTTAGCCTACCAAGTGCTGGGACTATAAGCTTGTGCTACTACTCCTGGCTGAAATCTTTGGTTTAATTGATTTTTGATTTTTTTCTTTAAAGAAAGACATTTGTTATAGGTCAAAACAAGTAAATAAGATTGCTTTAATATATCATTTGATCTTGAAAGTTTTCCTTATCTTTGTTTCTTTAATTTCTTTCTTTTTTTTTTTTTTTCTCGAGGTAGGGTCTCACTCTAGCCCAGGCTGACCTGGAATTTACTATGTAGTCTCAAGGTGGCCTTGAACTCACATTGATCCTTCCTACCTCTGCCTCCCGAGTGCTGGGATTAAAGATGTGCACCACCACTCCCAGCTTTTTAACTTCTATTTCATTGGAATAAAAAGTTGTATCATGATGGGCATAGTGGCACATGCCTTTAGTTCCAGCACTCAGGAGGCCGAGTTAGGAGGATTCCTGTAAATTTGAGGCCAGCCTGGGATTACGCAAATTCCTGGTCAGCCTAGGCTAAAGTGAGACACTACCTCAAAAAAAAAAAAAAAAAAAAAAAAAGTTGTATCATTTGGTGCCTGTGAAGGACACATGAGTTGTGCCTTCTCAGTTCGTGTTGTTAGAGCCTTTTGCTCTGTGGACAAGGATTTTACGGATAGTCTTCCTGTTCATGTAGCTGCGACAGGTAGCAAACAGATAACTAGTTTTAAAATGAAGGAGTCTCAGCTCAGTATGGTCTTAATGCTTTTTCCCCTCAGCAGTGGCTTTTAAATTGTATGTCTTCATGCATCGTAGTTGAGGAAATAGGAAAGTAATTAGAAAAATGGAAGGAGTATGTATAGAGTTGCAGGTCAACAGAGTGCTATCATTAGCATTCTGCCAGTGACAGAAGCCTTGGAACTGAATAGTCCGGTGTGACATGATCCCTTAGGAACAGAAGCATTATGCCCATTGGCCAGGCTGTGTGCCACCAGACCACATCTATTCCTCCTTATTCCCTGGGTCCTGCTGAGTGTGGATGGACGAACTGAGCTGCTTGCTTCTGACCTCTGAGATTATAATTTTCATCTAGTTGTCAGGTGTCCTCATGGGTCCTTCAGAGGCCTCTCATGGGCTGCTGTAAGCCTTTTAGCCTTTAGTCTAAGCTTTTAAAGCCTTATTAGCAAAAGCCTTTTGCCAAACAAAAATATAACAACTGGACATTGCAGAGCATACTGACCAGCAGCAGTAGAGGTACATGCTGTAATCCTAGCACTTGGGAGGGAGGCGAAGGTAGAAGGTCATCCTGAGCTACATAGGGAGTTGAGGCCAGCCTGAGCTATGTGAGATTATTTTCCAAAAAGCAAGCAAGAACATAACACCGAAATGGAAGTACAAATAGGAGCTTCCTCCCTGCTTCCCGCGCAGCTCTCTTAAGGAATTCTTCCAGTTAGTCTTTTCACAGGAACACTCACTAGTGTCTCTGAGGAACGTCCAGCATCTGCTCTGTCGTGATCCAACCTAGCTGCTTGTTGAGTAGCCACTAGGCTCTGAGCTGTGAATATTTGATTCTGCATTTGTGTGGAATATGAAATGAACTATTCTTCATGGCTAAGCGCCCCTAAGTGGCTCTGACTCAAGTAATCCTCACTAGCATTGCTAACTGATGGCTTTTCTGCCCAGGTTTATCGTGGGATCAGACCGTGCTATCTTCATGCTTCGGGATGGGAGCTATGCCTGGGAAATCAAGGACTTTTTGGTCAGTCAAGACAGGTGTGCTGATGTGACCCTAGAGGGACAGTTATACCCTGGAAAAGGAGGAGGAAGCAAGGAGAAAAATAAAACAAAGCAAGAAAAGGGCAAGAAGAAGAAAGAAGGAGATACAAAGTCGCGGGCTTCCAAAGACAAAGACGACAACCGAACTGGAAAGAGAAGAGAAGACCTGTAGCAGGCTGTGCACCTTGTGCTGCAGACAGGACAGCAGAGCCCTTAACGGGCAGGTATATGGGGCGGGGGTGCAGAAGGGGTCTGCACATGACCAGTTGGTCTATATCACAGTTACTGTTAAGAAGGTTTCACATATGAAGGCAGGTTCTGCAATGGTAACAGATACTGGCAAGCCATGTTTACTGCAGCATGCCCTCCATGGAAACTCAACAGATGATTTGTCTCACTTTAGCTTGTTGAGTTCTTGACTCCCCAAAGTACAGTTCTCTCTCCACTGTACCTGCTCTGGTCCCATGGTCTGCTGTGTCTGTCTTTGACTTTCTACTAACCAAAGATGGCAGGATGTAATCAGACAAGCCTTGCAAACCTTGGCTCTTCTTGAATCAAACTGTTGATGGTGCAGTCATGGTTTCATTGTATGGGGTAAGTGTGCTGGGGGAGCTGGGCAGCCAGCTCCAGCATCTGCGGACAGCCAGGATCCAACAGTACACAGGACGTGCAGACACTGAGACAGGACTACCCGGAAATCCTAAGGAATCAACCCTCTGCCGCTTCCTGTGGCTGTGGAGCCAGGGGTCTTCTGTTTCTCCTTGCTGAGGAGAGGAGCATGCTGCAGGGGAGCGCTCATGTTCTGGACAGGGTGTGAGGAGGGGACCAGTAGTCTTCCACAGAGTGACCTCATTTACAGTATTTCCAAGTTTTTTTCTTTGATAAAGTGCCTAAACTTGTGATTTTTTGTATGATATTCAGATGGTCTGCTACTATGCTTGTTTGGGTTTTGCTGTCCATATGTTGGAGCTTTCTCTGAATAAGACCACTTACACAGATACCATTTTTAAGAACTTGAATTCTTTAAAACTTTGGTTGTGATTTTTCAGAAATTACAAGTAGCATATGTACATGTGCATGGCCAGGAAGTGTCACTGTTAAAGAGTGGTACACTGTAGGAAACATTCCTACCATGCCACCAGTACATTCTGCTTGTGCAGCTACTGTTGATCCTTTGTTGAAAAAAATAAAGATTGTTTACTGGCTTACCATGTTGTGTGTGTTGGCCTCATTTTGTGTGCTGTGCTTTCACGTTTCCCTCTGAGCCACACCCTCTGCACCCTCAGTTCTCAGTTGTAGAGACACATGTCCTGCAATCATGCCCACTCTGGGCCTGCAGCCTGTGTGACAAGGTCTTCGCTGTGGCACGTTAGACCCAACCTGGTACAAGCCTGCTGAGCTTTTACAGGGAGAGACCCACGGTGTGAACCTGGGGAGAGGAGGCTGGAGCAACTTCTGCCGCCCTGGCCTGCTTGAGGGGAGAGGCAGTCGGGCACCAGAAGTGATGGCAATGTACTCTTCCTGGACGTAATTGTCCATGGGTCCTAGCTTCCTAAAGCCCTGGCCCTGTGCCTGATGCTTCCTCCTAGAAGCCCAGCAGGTACATGAGTGTATTACAGCCTCCTGCTGCTGGAAGTCTCATAAGGGAAAATGAATACTGGGGGGGTGGGAGGATGACAGGTGGGAGAATCTCTACATTTTGGGGGCCAGAGGCTCTACTCAGGAGGAAGAGGTGGATGAATGGGCTATGCAGGCCGAGAAAACAGCCTGTGGAGAGGGTCTGTGGCTGGAAATATCTGAAAGGGACTCCAGGAAGGCCATTGAGGAGGCTGAGTTGGGTAGTCCTTTAGAAGACGGATGTCAGGAGTATCAGTTGGCACTGGCTGTCAAGACCAGCTGGAGGAATAAGCAGATATGGGCTTCAGGAGGACCTGGGTAGCTTAGTTTGTCTTCAGCCCAGGTTAGCAGAGGTGGTGAGGTGTGAGCCACCAGCTACCTGCATACATCCTGCTGAGGGACTTAACAGTTTCTGGCTGTATATTAAATGCTGGGATGAACTCTACACATACTGATTTGCTGCTGGAGATTAAAATGGCGACACATAAAAACCTCCTTTTATTGCCAACTCAAATTTCTGAAATCCAAAAATACCTATCCCCCTGTTATTACATAACCAAATTACCCAGTGTTCTTATATTTTAAGTTCTTGGGTTCAAACTTCTAAAAGACACAGAAAGCCTAGTAGACCTAAAGGTGCTTCCTTGAGGCAAACTGAGTAGAACTAAAGTATACTGAAGTCATTCATACACATGTACAGATTCCTTAAAAATTACTGCTACCAAGATGGGAAGGGCTGAGCATCGTGGTATATGCCTATGTTGTAGTCACCTTGATGTTGCTGGCAGAAAGCAGCCGGCCAAAAGCAGCTGATGGGAGGAAAGTTGTTTATTTTGGCTCTGATGGCAGGGAAATGGATGGTATGATCAGAGAATGTATCAAACACTGGCAAAGGGAAGCTGGCTGTAACACCCATAAGTTCACCCCCAACAACAAACCTCCAACAAGATTGTAATTCCCAATGGCCATCAGCTGGGGATTAAACATTCAGAAGACGTAAGTTTATGGGGGACCCCCGAATCAAATCACCATAGCCTGTAATCCCAATTCTTGGGAGTGGAGGCAGGAGGATCAAGAGCTCAAGGCCAGCCTTAGTTTTGCAGTGAGTTTGAGGCTAACATGGTCTACATGAGACCCTAGCTGAAAACAAAGGGACTGGGAAAATAGCTCAATGGTTAAAGGTGCTTGTATGGCACAATACAGGCCTGGTCCTAGCCAGACCGCATGGCAAAAGACAACAGAAAGTGGCTTCTGTAAAAGTGGCGTTTTGCAGGCTTGATGTGACAACAGTTACAGCCCCATGCTCGCGAGAAGCCTACTACAAGATGTCCTGTCCAGAGACAAGCTGTCATTGGTCACCAAAAGGGGACCGCCCCATACAAGGATTAACAGCCCCTTAAAACCCATGTGCACTTCCTGAATAAACGAGTTTGTGGATTCTCGCTCCACTTTCACCCAACTCCCGGAGTCTGTGTCATGACTCCGCGCTGCTCACCCCAATTCGGCAGAGACCCTATCGTCCCTCCTGAGCTGGCCTTGGGGGGGACCCCAACAGGTGCTTGCTTGCAAAGCCTGCAATTCTCCATCCACATGGCATGAGCATCTGGCATTGTGTTTGCAGTGGCCAGAGACCTTGGCATGCTTACACACACACACACACACACACACACACACACACACACACACATCAATAACAGCTAGCTATAGTGGTGCACCCCTTCAATCCTAGCCTAGCACTGGGAAGACTGAGTTAGGAGTTTCAAGCCAGTCTGTACTACAGAGTGATTCTAGGTCAGCCTGGGCTAGAGTAATAAGAATCTGCTTTTTAAAAAAGGGCTGGAGGGATGGCTTAGTGGTTAAGGTGTTTGTCTGCAAAACCAAAGGACCCTGGTTCAGTTCCCCAGGACCCACGTTAGCCAGATGCACAAGGGGGCGCACGTGTCTTGAGTTCATTTGCAGTGGCTGGAGGCCCTGGTGCGCCCATTCTCTCTCCCTCTCTCTCTGTCAAATAAATAAATAAAAATGAAATATTAAAAAAAAACCCTATCGCGAAAAATCAAAAAAATAAAAATAAAATAGATAAAAATAGGACTGGAGAGTTGGCTTAGCAGTTGAGGCGCTGCTTGCAAAGCCCGATGACTTGAGTTTGATTCCCCAGTGCTCACATAAAGCCAGATGCACAAAGCAGCGCAGACATCTGGAGTTTGTTGACAGAGGCTGGAACCCCTGGAGAGCTAAAAAGATAACATAAAAAGGGAAAGGGGCTGGAGAGATGGCTCAGCCATTTAAAGGCACTTGCTTGCCTGGGTTCGATACCCCAGCACGCATGTTAAAGCCAGATGCACAAAGTGGGCACATGTGTCTAGAGTTCACTTGCAGTGGCAGGAGGCACTGGCATACCTATTTCCTCTCCCCCTCTCCTTACAAATAAATTTTTTAAAAAATTTAAGGAGGAAGGAAAGTAGGAAGAGATTAATGTAAGAAGTAAGCTACATCACAAAACAGGTCATTCAAAATACTGTATCCTAGCAGAAAGTAGCTTTCTCCTGCATAAAATTACCAGAAATAAAGAGCAGCATAAGGTTCCACCTAAATTGACCTGTGTCATCATCACCCCCATCTCCACATTCTCAGAAGGACCCGTCCGGTACTCATGGCACACATCTGAATAGCACACTTGCTTCACTCATGTCATGTTACATTTTTTTCTTGGACTCTTTCAAGTCAGAGAAATCTGTTGTTGAAGAGATAACTCAATTTTGCCAGCTGTTCTTCCCATTGGACAACCATGTCCAGACGCCTGTCCTACAAGTGCAGCCACCTCTTCTCTGGTGTCCAAGATCCATTTGCTGGAACTTGACACCAGGCTTGAGAGTGAAGTTATGAGGGTCCTTTGTTAGCATTTCTGGGTAGACCTGAGGGGAAAGTTTCACTGACGGACATCGAAGACTCCAGGGACCAGGATGGGTTAAGTGCTTTCCCTGTGCCAGAAGGTGTCCCAAGGTAGTCTCACCAATATTATATATCCCTAAAAAAAGCTTTTAAACCCTAAACTTTCCCATTATGAGTCCAGCATTTGAGAAGTAGAGGCAGGAGGATTAAGAGTTCCAGGCCAGCTGGGTGTAGTGGCACACACATTTAATCCTAGCACTCAGGAGGCAGAGGTAGGAGGATCGCCATGAGTTCAAGGCCACCCTGTGAGACTACATAGTGAATTCCAGGTCAGCCTGACCTAGAGCAAGACCCTACCTCGAAAAACCAAAAACCAAAAAAAAAAAAAAAAAAAAAAAAAAAAGGCCACATTAAGCTACTCAAGGTTCTCTCTCAAGAAAAAAAGAAGAAGAAGAAAAAAACTCCCTGCCCCCCCCCCCCCCCACCAAACAACCCCAGACTCCAACAATTAGCCAACTTCTGGTTCTGGACATTTAAAAAAATTTATTTATTTGAGAGAGAAAGAGGCAAACACAGAGAGGATAGGTGCTCCAGAGCCTCCAGCCACTGCAAACGAACTCCAGATGCGTGCACTCCCTTGTGCATCTGGCTTACTTGGGTCTTGGGGAATCAAACCTGGGTCCTTAGGCTTTGCAGTCAAGCACCTTAACTGCTAAGCCATCTCTCCAGCCCACATTGTTATTTTTTAAAATTTTACTTCTGAGAGAGAGCAAATAAATGAATGTATTAGGACCCCTGTTGCTGCAAACAAACTCTAGATGCATGCACCACTTTGTGCATCTGGTTTTATGGGGGTTTATTGGCAACTGATCTAATTCGGGTGAGACACTGAGGCCAGATGTGGGGGCGGGGCTGGTCTGCTATCTTAAACCTGCAGTCCTTAGCTGCTATCTATCTATTTCCACATGTTTAAAAGTTCAAATTCCCTAAATTTCTAGGTTCTTGTTATCAGAGTAAGAACTTAAATCTTGAATTTGTTTGTTTTGAGGTAGAGTATTGTTATATAGTCCAGGCTAGTCTAGAACTTGAGATCCTCCTGCCCAAATTTTCCCTTCCTTTGTTTATTGACCATGTATGAGGGTAGAGTGTTTTTGTCAAGTCTGTGCTATAGCAATGCTGTCTCATCACTGTTGAATCCTTTCTCGTTTACTTCCAGTTATTAATAAAACTGAAACGAAGGAAAGAAAGAGACTGGGTGGCACTGAGAATGCAGTGGGCAGCAGATGGTTCATGGCCAAGAGCAGAGTATGATAATGATTAGATACTAAGGGCCCAGGACTGTAGTTAAACCGGCTTGAGACTGTAGGTGATCTGAGTTCAGCAGACCAAGGTCAAGACCTAGGAGTGAGAGAGTAGTGTGGCTAAAGTTGTGTGAGTACATGTGTTTGTTTTTATGAGGTAGTGTTTCACTTAAGCCCAGGCTGACCTGGAACTCATGGCAACCCTCCTACCTCAACCTCCTGGGTGCTGGAATTGCAGGTATGAGCTATCATGGCTTCTGACTGAATGTTTTCTCCCCCCCCCCCCAAGGTAGGATCTCACTCTAGGCCAGGATGAGCTAGAATTCACTATGTAGTCTTAGGCTGGCTTCAAACTCGCATTGATCCTCCTACAACATCTGCCTCCTGAATGCTGAGATTAAAGGCACTATGCCCTGCCTGACTGAAACTTTGAAAGTGTGTGTGTGTGGGGGGGGGGGTGTCTTTGTTCTCTCTCTCATAGTTTGTGCTCATTATTTTTTAAAATTAATTAATTAATTATTCGTGTGTGTATGGGTGCACCACAGTCTCTTGCTGCTGCAAACAAATGCCAGACATATGCACCACTTTTTGCATCCAGCTTCACATGGTGCTGGGGAATTGAACCTGGACTGGCAGGCTTTCACGGAGCACAGCTCCGCATGTGCTCGTAATTAAACCTAGACATTGACTTTTGACTGTTGAAACCTGATGGTAAAAACAATGCTCTGGGCTGGCGAGATGTCTCAACAGTTAAGGCATTTGCCTGCAAAGCCTAACTACCCCTAGTTCAATTCCCCACTGCCCAGGTAAAGCCAGATGCACAAAGTGGCACATATATCTGGAGTTCATTTACAGTGGCTAGAGGACTTGGCATGCCCATTCTCTCTCTCTCTCTCTTTCTCCTTGCAAATAGATAAATAAAAAACAAAAACAGGCAAAAGTGAAGTCCTGTGAGAAGGTTGTGAGGTAGCTTGTTGAGTGTTTGAGGGAAACCAGAGTTGGAGCAGAGGGAATTTTCCAATAGGTAAAGGCCCACCTCTTCACTTGGTCTGGATAGAAACTGAGAGAGATAACCCCCTTGACAAAAC
The DNA here is from genome assembly GCA_036365145.1 of Orientallactaga sibirica. NCBI lineage: Eukaryota > Metazoa > Chordata > Mammalia > Rodentia > Dipodidae > Orientallactaga > Orientallactaga sibirica. Next base: position 1,398,793 of record JAEOAD010000031.1, on the reverse strand, counting down.
TCTAGTCAGGCGCCTGCAAACCCGTTAGGCCTCAGCCTTCATCATCTGTTCTTAGGATACTCACATTGCCAAGTTTAGCAAGAACCCTGTCAAGTGAGGTCATAGAAAATCCCCCACCTTGATATCTGATCACACTTGACATGGATTATGATTTGTGTGTGAAATGACCCTCGTAGGCTTATGGGATCAACCCTTGATTCCCAGCTGGTGGCACTATTTTGGGAGGTTCTGGAAATTTTAGAATATGGGATCCAGCAGGACAGTTGAGGGCATGCCTTTGAAGGTTATATCTGGTCCCCAGTCCCTTCCTGTCTTTCTGCTTCCATCCTGATGCACAGCTCTCCTGTCTACATGCTGCCACTACCGTGAAATCCTTCAGCCCAAGTGAGTGGGGCTAAGAAACCAGGCACTGAACCTGAAATTCCAAAGAAAATAAACCATCCATCCTTTTGTTTATGTCAGGCATTCTGTCACAGCCATGACAGGGACGAGAAAGCTAGCATAAGATCTCAGCAAGTTTTTCATCTCCTGTCACCCCCTCCCCCGCAAGATGCCATCTCAGCAAGGACCCCAGGAAGCCTGTTCATCTGGGACTCTTCACCCCTGATTCTTTGTCATGGCCCATCTGCCCAGCCCATCGCTCTGCACCACTTCTCCGGATGCAGTTGCTTTGTTTTTACTACTTTCAGTACTATTCAGCCCTGGTTGTTGTTTGTTTGGTTGGTTGAGGTTTTTTCTTTTCTTTTCTTTTCTTTTCTTTTCTTTTCTTTTCTTTTCTTTTCTTTCTTTCTTTCTTTCTTTTCTTTTCTTTTCTTTTCTTTTTGGTATGTTGCTGTTTTTTTTCTCTCTTTTTTTGTCTTTTTGGTTTTTCCAAGGTAGCATCTCACTCTAGCCCAGGCTGACCTGGAATTCACTATGTAGTCTCAGGGTGCCCTCGAACTCATGGTGATCCTCCTACCTCTGCCTCTGCCTCCCGAGTGCTGGGATTAAAGGCGTGCACCATCACGCCCAGCATGTTTTGTTTTCTTTAACCAAGCCTGAAAGGGGAAATGTCCCAAAGAACTTGGAATGTCAGCCAAAAAAACAAAACAAAACAAAACAAACAAAACAAAAAAAAAAAAAACGGGCCTAATGGCAAGCAATATAATCCCACCTTTAACTGCTGTGAGTTCAAGGCACCAGTTTGGTCTACAGAGTGAGTCCCAGGTCAGCCTGGGCTAAAGTGATTGCCTTAATAGAACAGAACAAAGCCAACAAAGGGACTAGGAGTCCGGTCAGCTATGCAGTTCAGTTGCAGCTGGGGAGCAGAGATGTTGAAGGCAGTGGGCAGCAGCAAGGTGAGCCTCCCACGGTGCTGTACTGGAGGTAGCACAGCTAATTTACAGGGTGGTGGGCTGAGAAGGGAGGACTTTGCTAGCAACTGCCCAGCCATTGAGTGCCCGCCTCCTTCATAAGACCTCTGTCAGCCACGTGTGGTGGTGCACACTTGAAGTCTCAGCACACAGGATGCTGAGGCAGGAGGCTCATGAGTGAGGTCAAGGCCATGGCGAGACCCTGCCTCAGAACAACAACAAACGGTTCCAGTCAAGTAAAGAAGGATTTTACTCTCTCTTCACCTTGTTATCCAGAAAAGCAAAGGGCCCTATGGGGAAGTGGTTTGTCTAGAAGGGACTCCAAAGCTGTCAATTTGAAATGTAAGGGATGCTCCCACTAGGGGGCAGCAGAGACCTGCTGTACGTTGCAGCTTCCAGCACAACCCTGCCCTGATTTCACCCCTGCTCCTGGGGTGAGACTTATTCAGCTATTATTATTTTAAAAATATTTTCATTTGTTTATTTATTTGAGAGAGAGAGAGAACATGGGCTCACAAGACCTCTTGCCACCATAAACCAACTCCAGATGCATGCTCAATTTGTGCATCTGGCTTCACATGGGTACTGAAAAATCTAACCTAGGCTTGCAAACAAGTGCCTTTAACGGTTGAGCCATCTCTCCGGCCCTCAGCTATTATTTAAATTAACATATTGCTCTATGGAACTTGTATTGTCTGTGAAAATCTGGGTACACCTCTGTCTCTCAGTTTTTCCTTGACTATATGGGATCCCCTGCCTCCTCTGTGTTGCTGGGACATTAATGAATATACATCATTCTCTTCCTCTGGTGGCTTTTTTTTTTTTCCCTCAAATTAGGGTCTCACTCTAGCCTAGGCCTGGAATTCACTATGTAGTCTCATGTTAGTCTTAAACTCACAGTGATCCTCCTACCTCTGTCTCTCTAGTGCTGGGATTAAAAGCGTGGGCCACCACAGCTGGCAGACACTTTCTGTAACCATGTGTTCACAACCTGCTGTGCACAGGTTTTCCATCCTTGACTATTTTCTCCCACAACCCAACAAGGATGGTGTCTTTATTTTTCTTTTTTAAATTATTTTTTTTTTTTTTTTTTTGAGGTAGGGTCTCACTCTAGCCCAGGCTGACCTAGAATTTACTATTTAGTTTCAGGCTGGCCTTGAATTCACAATGATCCTTCTACCTTTGCCTCCCAAGCACTGGGATTAGAGGCATGTGCCACCATGCCTTTTTTTTGGGGGGGGGGGCTATGATCTTTATTGAACTTATCCACCAGAGTGGAAATAATGTCTGTACAAAACCAAATGTTTGTTACTATTACTTCTGCATTACAATTAAAATCCAAACAGTTTTTTAAAATTATTACTTATTTGACAGAGAAAGTGGGAGAGAGAGAATGGGCATGCCAGGGCCTCCAGCCCACTGCAAACAAACTCCAGACATGTGCGCCCCCTTGTGCTAACATGGGTCCTGGGGATTGAACCTGAGTCCTTTGGCTTTGCAGACAAATGTGTTAAATGTTAAGCCATCCCTCCAGCCCTCCAAACAGTTTTTTTTGTTTTGTTTTGTTTTGTTTTGTTTTGTTTTGTTTTGTTTTGCTTTGTTTTTCAAGGTAGGGTCTCACTCTAGCTCAGGCTGACCTGGAATTCACTATGTAGTCTCAGAGTGGCCTCAAACTCATGGTGATCCTCCTACCTCTGCCTCCCCAGTGCTGGGATTAAAGGCGTGTGCCATCACGCCTGGCCAAACAGTTTTTTATAAACAGTCAACTCAATCAAAACCCACTACTTCAGAATCAATAGCTTCTTTGAAGCCACAGTAACACTTAAATATGGTTAAGACTCGAATGCAGAAATTTAGTTGATTGAAAAGGTAATTAAGCTTCCAACTTGCTCAAATAGAATTACAAAAGGGCAAAACTGTGTTTTTCACAGGGATAAGATCTGCTGGAATCACCAACACTGATCAGCTGTTAATAGTATTTTGAGTCCTGAGATAATGAAGAATCCCGGCATCCTTTAGACAGTCTTCTGTTGTCCTTTCTTCCCGATGAGAGGTTTGTGGATGTGTGGAAGGACACCACCACCAGCAATCGTAGCCTTGAGCAGAGAGTCCAATTCTTCACCTCCACGAATAGCAAGTTGCAAGTGACATGGGGTGATACGCTTTACCTTCCTAAAGTCTTTTGAGGCATGTCCTGCCAATTCAAGGACCTCTGTGGTGAGGTGCTGCAGGATGGCAGCGCTGTACACAGCAGAAGTATCGCCGACACGTCCATGGCTGGTTGTCCTAGATTTCAGCTGTCCATGGACACCATCCACAGGGAACTGCAAGCCAGCTCACTGTGAGCGGGAAACCGCCTTTGTTTTGGCCTTTCCAGAGTCCTTTCCAGTCTTATCACCAGCCATTTCCAAGTGTGCTGAAGCTCACACAAGCAAGGCGGAGAAGAGGCTAAGTCAGTCCTTCGGCAAGATTGCCAACATCTACTCCATCCTTACAGTGCGATTCAAACTCTGCCTGGCTTTTTAAAAAAAGGAGTAGTTAGTTAGTCAGTTAGTTAGTTAGTTAGTTAGTTAGTTAGTTAGTTAGTTAGTTGCAAGCAGAGAGAGATGGAGAGAAGAAAGACTTAGAGACAGAATGGGCACCCCAGCGCCTCCAGCCTCCACAAACAGACTCCAAATGTGTGCACCACTGTGCATCTGGCTTTACGTGAGTACTGAGGAATCAAACTCTGGTTGTTGGGCTTTGCAGGCAAAAGTCTTAGGCTCTGAGCCATCTCTCCAGCCCTCGTGTGTTTTCTTCACCATTCACTTCTGCAGGGCCAGGACTCTTTTCACTGTGGTTTCAAACTTTGAGGTGGGTGGCTGGGATGAAAGTCTGCATGAGTCATAGAGACGACGCCCTGTGGGAAGAGTATTTGAGATCTGAGCATGGCTTCTCTTCAGGCAGGACCACTCTCTGTTCCCAATGCCATGGTGCTCTCCTGGTGCCCGAGAGCTTTGTTGAGGGCCTTCACTCCCAGGTGAGACGTCCTTGTGTAGAAGGCAGACCAGGACAGAGCCCCAGAATCCTGGTGACTAGCAGAATGCTGTAGTCTGGCTATGTTCTTCACTGGGACAATGACACAAGGATATTTCTGGTGGGAAAAAACCCTTTCTCCTGGGCCCAAGGTTTGGGGAGATCTGTGCTTGTGTCCAGGCCACTAGCAGAGTCCCTGCAGATCTTGTGGCGTCCACACAGACCCAGACTTGCACACTGTGAACTCAACAGCCCATCTGTAGAAATCCCGAATCTCCCATACATGGTTCCCCAGCAAAGCCAGCAATTTTGTTTTTTGTCATTCCAGAAGTCTTCTGAGGTTTCCCAGGTGATTTTCCAGAGCCTGTGACTCTGGGGCCTGAAGTTGGGCAGCACTGGGCAAGGACGGCTGCCCTGACTGGAATGTCAGGAATGCCAGGACATTTGGTCTGCTTAGCATCTGCCCCTCATAAGCCTGCATTCTTTTGTCTGGAGAAGGACTCTGCCTAGGTTTGGGCACACTGAAGTCCTGTGATCCTTTCCTCACCTCAGCCTCAAGGGCGTGACTTTGACTGCCATGCCTGATGCTCCACAGTCACCTCCTCAATGACCTGGAATGACTGGTCCTGTCAAACCTGGGATTTATAACCTGGAACAAACAGGACCAGAAGGACCCGTATCTCAATGCCAGGAGGCCCCTGACTCTCCTAGGACAGATTTTCTTTGTGAAGTCCTTGAGACCTTCCTCTCTGTGTTTGAACCCTTGCAGGGTAAGAATGGAGTTTTCTGCCTTTGGTCTTCTCCCGTCAGTAGATATCACTGTGTGCCCTGGGCTAGAACCCATCCCCTCTCTGGGCCTAAGCGCGATTTAGAACAGGAATTTAGTCTAGGGAACCAACCGTCAGGGAGGAATTTTTGGGCTTTTGAGGTGTGCAGCCAAGGTAAGTGAAGTTCAGCAGCTTTGGGGCAGATGGGCAGGGGTGGGATGAGGTGGGGGGTGTAGGAGAAGAGGCCTGAAGTGGATCAGTCCACCAGAGTGCACGGAGACAGTGCAAGCAGAGCTGGGAAGCTCCTGAGGGAGTGATTGTCCCAGGGAGGTTGGGGGAAAATGTCCCAGAGCTGGTATCACCAAGCTGTGACTGGAACAGGCAGGAGCAGAGAGGCAGGGCCACACTGGTCAGGAGGCTGCAAGAGGGCTGGGAGTGCAGTAGATAGAGGCAATGGAGCTGGCTTCGTGTGTGTGCAAGTGTGTGTGAGCATGTGAGTCCATGTAAGTTGGTCTGAAGTGGGTGTGTGTCAGTGGGTATGTGAGTATGTATCTTAGTGAGCATGAGTGTATGCAAGTAGGAATGCATGTATGTGTATGTATGAATGAATATGAAATGCATGTGTAAATGTGTGAGGGTGTGAATATGCATGTAAGAGTATGAAATATGTAAGAGTTGGTATGAGTGTTTGAGTGGATATGGAGTGTGCATATGTAAATGGGTATGACTGTGGGTGTCTTTATGTGAACTCTTTCTCTGTGTCTCAAATAAATTAATTTTTAAAAAAGTACTGTCAAGCCGGGTGTGGTGGCGCACGCCTTTAATCCCAGCACTCGGGAGGCAGAGGTAGGAGGATCGCCGAGAGTTCGAGGTCACCCTGAGACTACATAGTGAATTCCAGGTCAGCCTGGACCAGAGTGAGACCCTACCTCGCAAAACCAAAAAAAAAAAAAAAAAAGTACTGTCAGGCTGGAGAGATGGCTTAGCAGTTATGGTGCTTGCCTGCAAAGCCAAAGGACCCAGGTTTGCTTCCCCAGGACCCATGTAAGCCAGATGCACGAGGGGGTGCACACATCTGGAGTTTGTTTGCAGTGGCAGGAGGCCCTTGTGTGTCCATTTTCTCTCTCTCTACCTGCCTATTTCTGTATCTCCCTCTCTCTCAAATAAATAAATAAAAATAAAATATTTTTAAAAAGTACTCTCTCAGCTGGAAGCAGATGACAGGAAGGAGCCTTCAATGATGGGACCAGTTCCATGCTGGGTGTGTAAAGTTTCCTGACTCTGCCAAGGAATAACTCGGTATCCCTGTGTGGTGGTTTGAATCAGATGTCCTCCATAAATTCTTGTGTTCTGAATGGTCCCAGCTCGTGGATTCTTGCTAGAGTCAGGGCAGTGTTCGGGGTGTTGTAGCTAGCATCTTCTTGTCAGAACTTGACTCACTCTCGGGCTGCTGTTCCCCACCTGCTGTGGCACGGGTGATGTCCAGCCTCTACTCATGCCATGCTTTCCCCTGCCATCATGGAGTTTTCTCTTGAGACTGAAAGCCAGAGTAAAAGATTTCCTTCCATCAGCTGCTTTTGGTTGGGTGCTTTGTCCTGGCAATGAGAAGGTAACTACAGTAGGGAGCGTCACCAAAATGCAGAGCAGTTTCCACCTTAAGCCTGGTGATGCCAGGAGCGAGTGCAGCTACCTGGATAAGACAGATAATTGTGCGGAAAGGGCCCCTGACTGACTCACAGTCTTCTTTAAGGGGATGTAACCACCCACAGAGAGCTCCAGCACCTGCTCTCTCCCCTCCATATCCAATGGGCCAACCCAACAGGGAGACAGTGTGCCGAGGAACTGTTAATGGTCACATGAGCCTCATAGGGACTAACGTGGGCCTGCAGTTTGGACATAGATTGTCTTCTGAGCTCATGCAGGAACTCAATCCCAAAGTCTCTTGTTAACAGTGTGTAGAAAGTAAAAACATGCAGCCATGATGGCTCCTTCCTGTCACCTGCTTACTGCTGGGACACTACTGACATTTCACATTACCCATACTTTGCTGTAGCAAAAGAGTAAGAGGGAAAAGGCAAAGCCAAAAACAAAAGAAAGGCGGGTGTACTGGTTAATCTTGTTTGCTGATTCGACAGGATTTATTTTTAAAAACTTTTAAATATTTTATTTATTTTAGAGAGAGAGAGAGAGAGAAGCAGCAGCGGGAACAAGAATGGGCATTCCAGGGCCTCTGGCTGCTGCAAACAAACTCCAGATGCATGTGCCACCTTGTGCACCTGGCTTATGTGGATCCTGAGGAATCGAACCTGGGTCCTTAGGTTTCTCAGGCAAGCACCTTCATCACTAAGCCATTTCTCCATGCCTTTTCAAATTTTTATTATTTTTTTATATTGACAGCATGGTGGTTTGATTCAGGTGTCCCCCATAAACTTAGGTGTTCTGGACGCTAGGTTCCCCAGCTGATGGCAATTGGAAATTAAAACTTCCTGGAGGCATAGACACACATATGCATGTATATTCTTTCTTTCTTTTCTTTTCTTTCTTTCTTTCTTTCTTTCTTTCTTTCTTTCTTTCTTTCTTTCTTTTCTTTTTTTTTTTTTTGAGGTAGGGTCTCATTCGAGCTTAGGCTGACCTGGAATTCACTATGTAGTCTCAGGGTGGCCTTGAACTCATGGCGATCCTCCTACCTCTGCCTCCCCAGTGCTGGGATTAAAGGTGTGTGCCACCATGCCCAACTATTTCTTCTTCTTCTTCTTCTCCCTCTCCTTCTTCTTCTTCTTCTTCTTCCTCCTCCTCCTCCTTCTCCTCCTCCTCCTCCTCCTCCTCCTCCTCCTCCTCCTCCTCCTCCTCCTCCTCTTCTTCTTCTTCTTCTTCTTCTTCTTCTTTCTTTTTGCAGTAAGTTACTGGGAGATTGCACCCAAGGTCTCATACATGCTAGGCAAGTATTCCATCACTGAGATACAATCCCTAGCTCTATTATTTACAATTTATATAATTTGACATAGTTATATCAGCCAATCTTGATGATATTTACATTCATTTATTATTTATTTATTTTGTTTAGGAAAGCATCTCTGAACCCCAAGCATGTCATCATTCAACAAAATATAGTGTTTTCCTTCTAGAATGTGAAGGAAGGTTAATCTACCTAAACAACACACATAGAGTCCAGCATGGTTGTGACCATATCCAGCATGTGGAAGGAGGAGGCAAGAGGATTAGTGGGTTCAAGGTCATTCTTGGCTACATAGTGAGTTCAAGGACAGCCTGGGCTACATGAGACCCAGTCTCAAAAGACAAAAACAAAACCAAACAAACAGAACAAACAAACTAACTAACTAACTAAATAAATAAATAATAAAAGACACACATAAGCAGATTCTCCTATCTGTGACATAATTCTTTGCCAAAAATATAAATTCTTGTAGCCCTTCCCTGTGGTTTGTGTAATTGCAGTTGGGATGATCTGATCTTCCAGGCACAAACCAAGGAGAGTTTTCCATTTTTCTCAAGCTGCCCTCATGCTGCCTCTGTTGACTCAGCTCAGCTTTCTGGGTGATGAGCTGGCTAGTACAAGCTTGTAAATAATTATTAAACAGACAGGAGTTTTGCAAGATGGCTGTTCACTTTGGCCATGATGACAGAATTTTCACTAGGGACATGAGGAAGTGATATAACCCAGGGCTTCCCTCTGCCCATCCAGGCCTATTTCCATGTTACTGCCCTGGCACCTTCTTCCTGCTTACCCACAGGCAAGAGTAGGACACGGGCTCGGCTCTTTTTCTTTTCTTCTTCCACCTTACTTTCCTCTTCCCCTTCCTCATTCATTCCTCTCCTTTTTTTTTTTTTTTTTTTTTTTTTTTTTTTTTTGTCTTTTGAGGTAGGTCTCACTCTAGCTCAGGCTGAACTAGAATTCACTATGTAGTCTCAAACTCATGGTGATCCTTCTACGTCTGCTTCCTGAATGCTGGGATTAAAGGCGTGGGCCACCACGCCTGGCTATTTCTTTTTTTTTTTCTTTTCTTTTTATCCCTCTCCATTCTTTTTTTGTTTTGTTTTTTATTTTTTTTAAATTTATTTTTATTGACAACTTCTATTCTTACAGACAATAAACCATATTTCCCTCCCTTCCCCCCTTTCCCCTTCTCAACTCCACTTTCCATCATATCGCCTCCCTGTCTCCATTACTCTCTCTTGTAATTTGATGTCATCATCTTCTCCTCCTATTATGAAGGTCTTATGAAGGTATTGCTAGGCACTGCGAGGTTATGGATATTGAGGCCAATTTCTGTCTGGACAGCTGTATTGTAAGGAGGGGTACCCTTCCTTTGGCTCTTACATTCTTTCAGCCACCTCTTCCGCAATGGACTCTGAACCTTGGAGGGTGTGATAGAGATGTTTCAGTGCTGGACGCTCCTCCATCCCTTCTTGTCAGAACTTGGTTGCCTTTTGGGTCATCCCAGTGGTCATCGCCATCTGAAAAGAGAAGCTTCTTTAACCAGGAGTGTCCTCTCCATTCTTGATGGCTCCCCAGGGCCTACCTGACGGACAGCCAATACATATGAAAAGTAGCTTGATTTATGACTTCCTTTTGTTCTGTAACTATAAAACCTTCATGAAATTGTTGACATGTTGAAATATGGAATTGGGGTAGCCTAAATCTGTGTTCCTGGGACGTGGTCACTCATATTTGGCTCCAGAATAAACTTTCTGTTATCCCCTTTGAGACGAGAGTTGTGTCTTTTGCACTGACAAGACAAACTCCAGACACAAGCACCACTTTGTGTATCAGGGTACTGGGGAACTGAACCCGGGTCAGCAGGCTTTAGAAGAAGCACCTTTAACTGCTGAATCCTCTCTCTGGCCCTGATGACTAGTACTCTATTTTTAGGTGTTGCTATGCTGTAGTCCCAAATCTTCAGCAAAATTCTGCCGCAAATAATGTCCTGATACTCAGGTAATTTGGGGGTAAATCAAGAAGAAAAGAGGCTGTCTATGATGGTTAATTTCATATATCACTTTGCCTGGGTCAAGAGGGCCAAGGTAAGACCATACATGGTGGTGTGTATCTGTAATCCCAGCACTTGGGAAGCAGAGACAGAAAGATTGCCGTCAGTTTGAAGCCCCCTTGCTGTACATAGTGAAACCCTGTCTCAAAAGCAAACCACTGGAGAGATGGCTCAGTGGTTAAGGCACTTGCCTGCAAAACCTCGGGACTCATGTTCAGCTCTTCAGATCCCACATTAGCTTGATGCTCAAAGGTGAGGCAAGTGCAAGGGGTCACACATGCCCATTAGGTGGTGCAAGTGCCTGGAGTCCGATCCCCAGTAACTAAGGTCCTGATGTGCCAATACTCGTTCTCTCTCTCTCTCTCTGTCTCTATCTCTCTGTCCCTCTATAAATAAATAAATAAATAAATAAATAAATAAATAAATAAATAAATCGGGACTGGAGAGATGGCTTAGCAGTTAAGGCATTTGCCTGCAAAGCCAAAGGATCCCGGTTCGATTCTCTAGGACCCACGTAAGCCAGATGCACAAGGGGCACATGCATCTGGAGTTCGTTTGCAGTGGCTGGAGGCCCTGGCGTGTGCCCATTCTCTCTGTGTCTGCTTCTCTTCTATCTCTCTCTGCTTGCAAATAAATAAATAAAAATTTAAAAATAAATAAATAAATGAAAACATATTTAAAAAGCAAACAACAGCAACGAAAAAGTGTGCTGAAGTATCTGGTCAGACATCTGGGTGTGTCTGTGCTATAGGTTGATCAGGAATGTCTCCAGAGGCCACATTGAAGCCTTGGTCCCTAGGCTGTGGAGCTATTAGGTGGTGAAACTTTTAGGAGGTGGTGGCCAGGAAGAGGAAGTTAGGTCACTTGAAGAGCATAGTGTGACCCAGCTCCTTCCTCTTCTCTCTTTTTACTTCTCATTGGACGGGAAGTGAACAGGCCTCCTGCACTTGTGCATTATAGACACATGCTCCTTCCACCACCATGTCCTACAGACCCAAGGTAGCAGGGCCATATGACCACAGACTGAAACCTGCAAAACTGTGAGCAAAATTAAGCCCTTTTAAGTTGATTATCTCAAGCATTTTGTCATAGTATTGAAAAACTCACATCACTGGTGAGGATGTTTCTGGATAAGATTAACCTTTAAATTGATAGATCTAATGATTTTACCTCCCTAATGCAGACAGGCCACCATCAATCATGAGAGCCTCAGTGGAACAAAAGGCTGAGTGGGAGAGGATCACTCCTATCTTTGACTGGGGACATCACCTTGCCACTCCACTTTGGACTTGAACCAAGACTTTGGCTCTTCTTGGTCTTCCAGTCTTTTGACCTTTGAACTGGAAGTACACCGTTATTAACCCTCTTGGGTCTCCAGCTTGCCAACTGCAGATCTAAGGACTTGGCAGTCTCTATGATTGCATGAACTAATTCCTTAATGTGTGTGTCTCCTTTTGGTTCTGATTCTCCAAAGAACCCTAATTAACTATATTTCACATTAGATTGCTATGAGGTGGGAGACAAAAGAGAACAAAAATGCTAGCTTTCTCACTTAAGACAAGGCAGGCCAAGTGTGTGGAGGAGAAATATAAGTTCCTGGGCTTCTTTGCATACATGTGTGTATGCTGATGTGTGTGTGCATGTATGTTCTTGTGTACACTCTGTGTGCATTCATGTGTGTGTGTGCACCCATGTGAGAATTGCATTGCATGTGTATTCATGCACTGTACAGGCATATGTGCATACACACGTGTGCACAGTGTATGGGAGGTACTGAGTTTCTTCTAGTCATGGAAGCCCCAGGGGGAGAGAAGGTGCTCTCCAAAAGCTGCTGTCGCTCAAATGACTCAAGTTCATAGCAATAACCTGATGGGTAGCACAGAATTCAATTCAGCTTTTTAAATGGAACCTCTGAGTTTTTTTTTTTCAAACTGCCTTGTTTGTTTTTGTGCTGCCAGGAGGCCATGGTTGGACTCCCTCCTGCCCGCTGCCCCCTTACCGTGAGGTCATTTTTGTTTTCTCATGGTAGACTTTCTTATCCCCCTGCGTAGACTGTATTTTGTTTGCTTTTATCTTTTGCAGTGGTTTGGAAAGGAGACGTCTCATTTTGAGTAGGATTAATTACCATCATTAGTTTTGTTTTCGTCCTCAAACCTATAATTACAGACCCATCAATGTCTACAGCAGCATAACACATTTTCCTCCCTGAGGGACCAAGGCAAATATAACAGTCTCTTCCCGTGCCCGCTCCCTCCTCACCTGTGTTCACTACAGGCTGGGATTCTGTATTAAACATGCCTAGCCTTCCTTCCTGAATGTCACCAGCCATCTCAGTTACTCTGATCTTGTCCCCAGGGGCCATGCTAGGATTATGTCTGTAAAGCTTCTTTCAACATAGTGGTGATTTCAGGGTTTGCTGCCAGCTCTTCTGACACCTTCTTCCCCATTCTTAAATCTTTCATTTTGTGACATTTGATTTAGAGAATACCTTGGTGTCATTTTTTCCCAATTTTTACAAACTTTTTTTTTTTTTTTTTTTTCCGAGGTAGAGTCTCACACTAGCCCAGGTTGACCTGGAATTCACTAAGGGTGGCCTCTAACTCACTGCAATCCTCCTACCTCTGCTTCCCAAGTGCTGGGATTAAAGGCATGTGCCATCATGCTTGGCTTCATTTTTTACAAATTTTTATTATTACTATTTTTTTATTTGCAAGAAGAAAGAGACAGAGAGAGGACAGAGAAAGAGAGGGGGAAGAGAGAGAGAGAAAGAATGGGTACACCAGGACCTCTAGCCCCTACAAATGAGCTCCAGATGCATGCACCACTTTGTGCATCTGGCTTTACAGGGCTTAACCTCTAATCCATCTCTCCAGGCCCTCCATTTCTTTTTCTTCAAGATCATCCAAGAGCCACCACTTCTAGGCCCTTGGAAATCAGAGAATGTCTCCAGGCTCCCCTTCGGAGGCAGTGTCCTTCATTAGTTCACTTCGTTCATTCCGAGAAGCCTCCCCCTGTGTCCCCTTCACCTCTGCTTCCAGCCTGGCTGCACAGGCTTAAAATACATCCTTTATTCTTAGCGCTCCGGGAGCTTGCCTCGTGCCTCCACAGCGCCTCCTGGTGGGAACCTGGTGAAAGGCTGGAGGAGCAAATAGTGGCGGTTACCAGGGGCTACCTGTTTCTCCACACTGCTCACACGTAGCTTCTTTTGCTCTGGGAGCCATGCCCATACCCACCAGCTCCTCACAGAACCCACCGACCCATCCTCCCCTGTGTCTTCACTACTGCACTAACTGGACCTGTGGAGTGGTGGGACCTCGTTTAAGTCGTTTACGCAGTGTCGCTTCTGTCTGAGAAATCGCTACCCGCCCCCCCATCATGAAATCCAGGGATCTCTAAGCCAATTCTTGGTCTGGCCCAACTCATTTTCCCATTTTCCTTCCTCGGATGCTTTGGGATGCCCAGGTGTCCTTAAGGCCAAAGTTTTGGGGACCACCCCTGCCCAAACCGTGCCTCTTATAAAAGGCCCTTCCCTTGTGCCAGAATCCTGAGAGAATTCTGGTTCCGCTAGCCCTGCTCACTGACCTTCCAGACCATTCCAGGTGACAATGACTCCTCCCGTATTTAGAGAATTTTGTCACACCACTCCTTGCCCTTGTCCTTGCAAGTTCCCAGTGCTACCTCACTGTTTTATGCTCCTCTTTGTGCATCGTGCCTGTCACACAGGAGGGGCTCAAAGACATTTGTGGAACACGTGTCAAACCATGATCTCTTCATCTTGGGAAAGATTCGTTTTTCTGTCTCCTCAATAGAGCCTTTCTGCTCAGTCCAGGCTGCCGCCCCCACCCCATCCAGAGTCCTCCCGCTTCAACCTCCCAAGGGCTGAGATTACAGGCATGAGCCACCATACCCAGTGATCAAATTTAAAGAAGGGGCTGTGTATTATCAACTTCATAGCTCCCATATTTATATTTATATCTAAAGCTACCTTATCCCATTGTTTGTTTACTGACAACTTGTTACAACAACTTCTTGTTACTGGGACAAAATACCTGACAAACCAGTTTGGGGCTGGAGAGATGGTTTAGCAGTAAGGCATTTTTGCCTACAAAGCCTAAGCCCGTGGTGTGGTTCGAGTCACCCAGTACCCATGTAAACCAGATGCACATGGTGGCATAAGCATCTGCAGTTCATCTGCAATGGCTAGAAGCCCCAGTGAGCCCATTCCTTTCTCCTTCCCTCCCTCCCTCCCTTTCTCTCTCAAATAAATGAATTAAAAATAAAAATAGGGCTGGAGCCGGGCGTGGTGGCACACACCTTTAATCCCAGCACTCGGAAGGCAGAGGTAGGAGGATTGCCAAGAGTTCAAGGCCACCTTGAGACTACATAGTTAATTCCAGGTCAGCCTGGACCAGAGTGAGACCCTACCTTGCAAAAACCAAAAAAAAAAAAAAAAAGGGCTGGAGATATGGCTTAGTGGTTAAACGCTTGCCTGTGAAGCTCAAGGGCCCCAGTTCAAAGCTCGATTCTCCAGGACCCACGTAAGCCAGATACACAAGGGGGGCATGCATCTGGAATTCGTTTGCAGTGGCTGGAGGCCCTGGCATGCCCATTCTCTCTCTCTCTCTACCTGCCAATTTCTGTATATCTCTCTCAAATAAATAAATAAATAATATTTTAAAAGAAATAAAAATAAACAGTTTAAGGGAGGGAGGGTTTATTTCAGTTGGCAATTCCGTGTTATAGTCCATCATGGCAAGGAAGGCACAGTGGCAGGAGCCTGAGGCAGCTGGTCACATTCAGTCTGCAAGGAGGAAGCAGAGAGCCATGAATGCTGGGGCTCAGCCAGCCCATATATATATATATATATATATATTAGCTTTTAATTTTTAGAACAGACAGAGAAAGGGGGAGAATGAGACAGAACTAGGGAGAGAGAACCCCTGGGAGGGAGGGAAAGATTGAGACACTAGGGCCTCTAACCCCTGCAAACGAACTCCAGATGCATGCGCCACCTTGTGCATCTATCTGGCTTACGTGGGTCCTGGGGAATTGAGCATCGAACCAGAGTCCTTAGGCTTCACAGGCCAGCGCTTAACCACTAAGCCATCTCTCCAGTCCCCCCTTTCCTTATTATACAGTCTGGGACCCCAGCCCATGAAATGATGCTACCCACAGTTAAGGTAGGTCTTCCCATCTCCATTAGCCTAATCAAGATAATCCTTCAAAGGCCTGCAAGAGGCTAACCCAATCTAGATAATTCTTCACTAATGATCCTATGTCCTGTCAAGTTGACAGTATCAACCATCACATAGCTCAGTGCCACTAACCTGGTATCAGCTCCTTCGAGTGGACTGATCACACACACACACACTTATCCACACTAAGAGCATAGATTTTTTTTTTCAAGGTAGAGTCTTGCTCTAGCCCAGGCTGACCTGGAATTAGTGTCAGGCTGGACTTGAACTCACAGTAATCCTCCTACCTCAGCCTCCCGAGTGCTGGGATTAACATCTCCATGTCTAGTGAGTCTCCACATTATCTGGTGGAAATGAGCTGTATCTATATGTAGCCCATGGTGGTGACCACTAGGTTCCTGTGGCTATGGAGTGCTTGTAGTGTGGCTAGCCCAGATGAGGAACTGGATCTTTGATTGTATATCTTTTTTTTTTTTTTTTTTTGAGGTAGGGTCTCACTCTAGTCCAGGCTGACCTGGAATTCACTATGTAGTCTCAGGGTGGCCTCAAACTCATGGTGATCCTCCTACCTCTGCCTCCCAAGTGCTGGGATTAAAGGCATGCGCCACCACGCCCGGCTTGATTGTATATCTTTTAAAAATTTTTATTTATTTGAGAGAGAGAGAAAGAGAGAGAGAGAGAGAGAGAGAGAGAGGAAGAGCTGATAGAAAGAGAAAGAATGGGCATGCCAGGGCCTCCAGCCACTACAAACGAACTCCAGACACATGCACCACCTTGTGCATCTGGCTTACATGGGTCCTGGGGAATTGAACCTGGGTCCTTTGACTTTGCAGGCAAGTGCCTCAACAGCTAAACCATCTGTCCAGTCCTTTGATTGTATTTTGATGAATTAAACATTGTTATTCACAAGTAGCTCTAGACCATCTAACCCTGCTCTGACTTCTGCTCCTTTCCAGAACCCATCCTGCCTTGGCCCAGGGCTCCCTCCACTTCCTCTGTCTCTTGTTTGGCAGTTTGGTTTGGACCTGTTTCTCTGCCTTAGTCCCCATGCACTTTTCTGGTCAAACAGACCTTAAAAGATATGGTTGGGCTTCTGGTGCACACCTTAACCAGCTTCCCCAGTAGGAGGGTGGGATTGACAGCCTACTGTTGACCCAGGGATGTGAGGACACAGCAGGAGCTAGCCTGACTGGTCACGTGGATGGCATTTTCTCTGTAAATGGTTCACTTCTCCTGCTCTCTTGGGCACTCTTGTGGGATGGGACCAAGGTGGGACTTGATGTGTAAGAAATTCTCAGGAACAAAGCTGGGACCAAGAGGGACAGACAGACTAAGGGTGGTAGCTATCTTACTCTCCTTGGTCAATGGATTTAATGTGGAGCGCACCCTAATGGAAAATGAAACAAGCAGATGAGACGATGACATCCTTTGTATGTTTAATATGGTACAGTAGAATTTTCCAAGCCAGAGCTGATGTCCTTGGCTCTGGGCCCACCCCTTCCAAGTGGTCCAAAGGGCATCCTTCAACACAACACTTAAGACAACGACTCTGTTTCTCTGACAACGACTTCTCGAAGTGCATATATAATAAATAAATAGAAAATATATCTTTGTTCATGGAGACCCCTATGAGAAATGTTTACATACAAGACACATTATGCATTCAACTCCCGAAAAAGGACCAGCTATTTCGGCAGGCAACAGGAAGCAGACAAGCATCTCAGAAGACATTTCCTTAGAGATCCGACTCAGCGGTGACACTGACAAACAGGACAAGGACTGGAAAGGAACCTGTGCTACCAAGATACTTATTCTTGGTCAATGGTTTGGGAAAGGTTTTCTGTACAGATCCTGAACTGTTAACATATGTACAACTCTGAGAACTTTCCAAGAGATTTTTTTTTAAATGAATTGAGCCGAAGACATTCAACATTCATGGCCACTCGAAAGTGATCTCATCTTAAGTGGTTCACAGTGTGAGACCCCTGCATTGACAAAACTATAGACAAGAAAGACATGAGGTCATTTTTGACTCCTCCCCCCCTTGCCACTCATCTTCCCGGAAGAAGTCCTTCCATCAATGTTGGCAGTAGAAGCAGCCATGGATTAAGAGGCAGGGTCCCATAGCTGCCTCCTGGCAGCTGGAAGACCAGTTCAATGGGAAAGGCCTCCTTGGGAGGCCTTTGAGTTGGCTCAAACTGGGGAGTGGACTCTGGGAACAAGGCTCCTGGGGGCCACTGGGTAGAGGAGACCAAGCAAGCTCTCTTTGGAAGAAAGAGTTTGTGATTGGGAAGTAAAGGAGACTCAGGTCATTCATGAAACCCAGGGAGAGCCTGGTTCCTCATGAGTGAACGCATGCCGACCATAGTTAGTTTCTGCTCATCCAGGTTCTCCGAGCTGTTTGCAGGGCAGGCAAGGATGAGCACTAACTGAGTGTCCCAGAGAGGAGCCAACCATTCTCAGATCCCCAAGAGGAGCCGATTTGGCCCACCAGAAACACATCAGTGTATCCTGACACCATTCTTTGGGCTGTACCAACAACACTGCAAGGACAGGTAGCACAAGGGAATTCCTGCAGCTGGGTGTGCCCCATGACCGAGTGTGGCAGGCCATACAACCCCAAGAAGAAAGCAGGCAGTGTGCACAGAAGAGCAGGAGAGAAAAGGCTCTTGGCTGAAGACTGTTCTGTTCTCATCCTTTTCTCCCCTTCCACCATGTCTCTTTCTGGAAGCTACTTCAGAAGTGCTAGGCATGTGGGGCCAGTTGCTGAGGCAGTGTGACATGGCCATGGGTGCTGGGCGTGGGGCTCCTGGACCTAGCTCTATCGTTCTTTCTCACTCTCTTCAGGTAGAGATTGAAGGTGTTGACTAGAAGGGTCCACTGTGGTGAGGTGTGAGTGCTCTCTGGTCTCCCGGAGGGTTTCTATTCCTAGGTGGAATGTATACAAGGCCCTCCGGAGGGTCTGTCTTTGAACCCAACTCCCCTCCTCCCTTAGAGCCAGAGGGAGCTGGCTGGAGACTGACTTCCACAGGGATATTGGCATCACGGCACAGCCCATCCCTCCCCCGACCCTGCTTCCCTGTCATAAGTAGTTCTGCTATGGGGGACAAAGGATGACCCTGCAGTCACTCAGCTGTGGCACATGACACTGGGAAAGCCCCCCACCCCCCCTCTGAGACGCTCCAGGGAACACCTCATCTGTCTCCACTAAAACGCCCTTCACCCTTCATTTCTGCCAGCACCATGGCCTCCTAAGACAAGACTTTCCCATGTCCCTGAGCCGAGCAAACTTCCCCTCCTCCAAGCCTGGCATCGGTGATTGTGTCGCCTCTTTCTGGGCTCTTGGCTTGGCATCAGAGTGCCCTGAGTCCCGACTGCTTGTACCTGCCAGCCCACCCACCACCCACCCACCCTCAGGCGTGGGCACTCACATCTCTATCTCGAATGCAATGCCAAGAGCGCCCCAAAGAAGGCTCTCTGTCTACTGCTGGGCCACAGGCTTCTGCAGCCTCAGAACTGACAGGGCCCTCAGGAAACACCTAGTCCCTGTCCCAAGGTGCCAGCCGAAGCCTCCTGACAGGGGAGCCCCTCCAGCAGCAGGACTCATCATGCCCCAAGGGCAGTCAGTACCCTCCTGGCCAGCATCGCCTGCACACCAGCTCCTAACCCCAAGAATCCTGGAATAAAGATGTCCTTCCCTACATCTGCCACCTAATGCATCTGCTGGTGACACTGGGGATCTGTGAGTGGCCCTGTCCTCTAGACTACTCCTAGTTGGGTCTGGGCTTCTACCCAAATGGACCTTTACTGCCAGCACAACACAGGTGTCCCTGTATGGTCCCCACACCTCCTGATGGTGAGGCACAGATAGGAGAGAAGCACCCAAGGGGGGGAGGTTGCAGCATCGGCCGGCACTGCCCAGGGGCTGCAGGTAGACTCAAGTATGGGCAGGTGGTAGCACCAAGGTCTCTGTTATCTGTCCCTTGGCCCATCAGGGTTGACAGGGGCTGGGGGGGATCCAGCCAGCCTTCCTGGGCTGCTGCAAGAGTCCACAATGGAAGTGTAGGCCGGGGTGACGCCATGTGGCAACTGTTCTCACAGCCTCTTCTTCCTCACTACAGGGATGGGCACCACTTGGAAGATTTTGGCTTTGTGGTCCTCAGTCTCCAGAGTCACCCAGGTGGGCCGGAAGCTGCCTTTGAAGCCGACGAAGACCATTTTCTCTGAAAAGTAATGATGAGTTTCATGAGTGAAAATGCTAGAAGAACCCGGCGTGGTGGCACACACCTTTAATCCCAGCACTCAAGAGGCAGAGGCAGGAGGATCGCTGTGAGTTTGAATTCCAGGTCAGCCTGGGCTACAGTGAGATCCTACCTTGAAAAATACTTTAAAAAAAAAGGGGGGGGGTGCTGAAGAGATGGCTTAGTGGTTAAGAATCTTGCCTGCAAGGCCCAAGGACCCAGGTTTAATTCCTCAGGACCCACATAAGCCAGCTGCACAAGGTGGCACATATATCTGGGGTTCATTTGCAGTAGCTACAGGCTCTGGCACAACCATTCTCTCTCCCTCCCCTCTCTCTCTCTCTGTCTAACTCTTTCTCTTAAAAAAAATGCCATCATGCCTGGCTTCTCTTCCTATCTTTAAGGACAAAACTGCAAAAGATGCCCCAAATGCAGGCATTGTTTGGATTTCTGAGGAAGATGGAGGCCCTGGCCAATCTGAATATGGAACTGGAAAGAAAGGCCAACGACATTTTGTGATGATACTTTTGTTGAGTGAAGAGCCACTTGTGGGGTAGAGGGGTGAATAACTCTAGCAATTTTCTTCCTGCGTCTGGTCACACGTGAAGTGGACATGTAGTTCAGGGCTGGTAAGCAGGTGGCTGTGTTGTATTGAGGATTCTGTACCCAAGCTAAGTGGGAACGAATGTTCTGGACTCAGCAAGGGTCATGTGACAGCATCTCTTCACTGTTCTGCTCTGGTTCCAAGGTCAGCCTAAACCTCCCTCTAAACACTTACCTTTCAACTTGAGACCTTTGTCTGCCCCAAGCTTTTCCAGCACTCTGGTCCACGGGCCTCTGGTGAGGTATCTTCCCTTTGATGCCATGAGAACTATGGAACTGAGTGAGAAAAGATACTGGAGTGAGAGAGCAAATCAGAGCCAAAGGTGTGTGGGAGGTGTTGGCTTGTGTGTAACGGTTCCTGACCTAGTGGTGCCTGAACACCCCCATCCTCATCTCCGGCCACAGTCTATGCCCTTAGCTTTTCCAAGCCTAGACACAGCTTGCTATTTTTACACATGTGACCCCAAGAAAGACAGAGTATGTCTGCAGAGCGCAGCATGCAGGGCTGCTTCACGCGTACCTACGCCCAGGCTGGCATCATGATTCAACTTTATATGTATGTCTCCCTCCTTCTGTCCCTTCCTCCATCTCTCCCTTCCTTCCTTCCTTCCTCTCTCTCTCTCTCTCTCTCTCTTTCTCTCTCATTTCCTTCCTTTCTTCTTTCCTTTTTTTTTCCCCCAGGTAGGGTCCTGCTCTAGCCCAGGCTGATGTGGAATTCATTATGTAGTCTCAGGTTGGCCTAAAACTCAGTGATCCATTTACCTCAGCCTCCTGAGTGCTGATATTAAAGGCATGCACCACCACACCCTGCTCATTTCTTCCTTTTCTGATTTTTTTGTTTGTTTTTTGAGGAAAGGGTCTCCCTCTAGCCCAGGCTGACCTGAAATTCACTATGTAGTCTCAGGCTGACCTTATTTAAACTCACAGGAATCCTCCTAGCTCTGTCTCCTGAGAAGGCGTTTGCCACCATGCCCAGCCCATTTTTTGATTTTTAAAACAGGGACTCATGTAATTCTGAAACACACTATATAGTCAAGGCGAGCCTGGAACTTCTGACACTCCTGCCTCCACCTCCCCAGTACTGAGATACCAGGCTTGCATTGCCATGCCCAGCTAATATGCACGTCTTCATTTAAATGTTCTCAACCCTCAACTAGAAACATGGTGAAAGAGAAAGCCAGAACAGCTGGAAGGAAACAAAGAAGGAATGAGAAAGGGGGGAGTGAGGGCAGAGGAGGGAGCAGCTGTCAAGTAACTAAGCCACTCTGAGCTCCTGGATGGCATGGGAGCTGCAGAATCCACTGTAAGGGCATCAGAACTACACAGTCAACCCACAGCAGCCTTCTGACTCAGGGGCTGTAGTGCCAGCAGATCTCAAGTGATCATGTGTACCCAAACAGTGCTAGATTGGCCCTGGATCCCATATTCCATTTGGTGCCTTCTGTAGAGTCACCAGGCTTTGTGTGACCCAGAGCTGGCCTCCTATGAGCTGTCCGAAGAGCACAGCTCAGTCTGAGGTGGTTCTGGGAAGAACACAGTGTAGTCACCGCCTGCTCAGAATGGCTTCTGTTGTATGTCATTGCCCTCTGTTTTTGCAAGTGGGAGATTGAGCAAACAGTTACACAGAATCGGAGAGGGCCTGCCAAAGGGGGCTGCACTTGGGAGAGTCCATGTTGCCAAAGTCCAGCTTGGGAGCAAGGAGTCTGTTCTTCCTGCCTTGGGCTGTGCATAGTCCTTGGTGCTGGGAAAAGAGCCTTCATGGTGGCAGACTCATGCTGGGCCAGACAGGGGGCGTGAGCCTCACCCTCCAGAACAGAAACAGGCAGAGCCTCCATAGGGCTTCCAACTCCTGTCTCCAAGGACTTCCATAACCACAGACCACAGTCCAGACATGGAAAAACTACATGGGATTCTGAAACCTGCTGTTACCCCAATTTGTGTCCCATTGGGAGCAGAGGAACAACCATTGAGAGGCAAAAGGCTAGTGTGCAGCAGGGCACTGGGTGGGGGGAGGCAGCTGCCTTGGGCTCTTTAAGCAGGCTGGACCGGGAGGCCCGCGGACAAGTAAAGACTCATCACAAGCCCATCCCTGGCAGTGGATTTACCCTCTGCTCCCTAGAAGAAATTTCTTCATTGTCTCATTTCAGGACAGACGTGGAAGACTCAAGGCTGGTCAGCCCTTTGGCTGGGGTGAACTCAAAGGAAGGTCATGCCCACTGGGTGGCTCCTGGGACAGCTTAGAGGAACAGGACAGGGCGACAGGGTTGCTCAGCACCCAGCCTCCCATGTCACTCATGTCAGGGGCTCTCTGCCTGGTCTACAATTCTTTTGGCCACTCAGTTTTGTACCAGCTGGTAAAGAGTTCCCCATGGATGAAAGAGCAGAGGCAGCTGCCAGAGTCCTCAGTTTTTGTGGTGTGAGCAGCTGGAATCCTGCAGACAGGTGTGGCCCTGAGGATGGACGGGGGACGGTGCTACAGGTCTAGGCTGGACCTAAGCTGTGGAGTGAAATCACCTTTCTGACCCCATTTCCTGCTACATCCCAGGAGTTCAGAGAGGCCGGGTGGTACTGGACTCTAGCGTATGTGCTCATTGCCAACAGCCTCAGTCATTCCAGCCACACTTACTCCAGGGAGGTATGTGGGCTGCAAGGAGCCCCATACCCCACTCCAAACAGCGGCTCTGTGGTCTGTTTCTTACTCCAAGTCTCTGTACCCTGGTTCATTTCAGGAAAATGTCCTCTGACCAAAAAAGGCATGAAACACACTGATCTCTCAATGATAAATGTATTTTCCCCAAGTTGCAAATCTTCACATAGAAATCTAATACAAATGTGGAGGGAGATGGTTGAGTGGGTAAAGTGCTTGCTATGCAAGCATGAAGACCTGAGCTCTAATGCCCACACAAAAAAGTAAAAGCTGGGCATGGCAGCGTACACTATAATCCCAGCATTAAGGAAGTAGAGACAGGAGGACCCCCTGGACTTGCTGGCTAGCTAGTCTGGCTGAATTTGTTTGTTTGTTTGTTTATTTATTTATTTATTTAATTTGCAAGCAAAGAGAAATAGAGAGAAGGAGGGTGGGAGAGAAAAAGAACAGACATGCCAGGGCCTCCAGCCACTGCAAATGAACTCCAGACTTCACGTGGGTACTAGGGAATGGAACTTGGGTCATTTAGGCTTGCAGACAAGCACCTGAACTTCTGGGCCATCTCTCCAGCCCATCTAGCTGATTTGTAAGCTCTACATTCAGTGAGAGATGCCCTGACCCAGTGAAAGATGGTTGAGTGTGTACAAACGCTTGCTGTGCATGCCTGCGGACTTGAGTTTAGATTCTAGAAACTGAATAAAGCTGGATGTGGTAGCACATGTCTATAATTCTAGCATGCTTATAGCAAAATAGGAGGCAGAGACAAGAGTATTCTCAGGATCTTGCAGGCTAGCTATCCCTGCATATACAACAAGAACAAGAGATCCTTCCTCAAACAGGGTAGAAGGTAAAGGACTGTCAGCCAGGAATGTCCTCTGACCTCTACATGTGCAGTGTGGCATGTGTGTATCTGCACTTCCACACATGAACACACACATATGCACACATCACACACCAAGGACAAAAATACGGTAGGGGCTGGGAAGATGGCTCTATGGTTAAAGGTGCTTGCTTACAGAGCCCGTTGGCATGGGTTCAACTCCCAAGGCACCCAGGTAAGCAGCATGCAAAAAGAAGTGCAGAGCTGGAGAGATGGCTTAGTGGTTAAGGCTCTTGCCTGTGAAGCCTAAGAACTCATGTTTGAGTCTCCAGGTCTCACACAGCCAGATGCACAGTGATGAAAGCCCACAATGTTGCACATGCCCACAAGGGGGTGCACCCATCTGGAGTTCGTTCACAACGGCTGAAGGCCCTGGCATGCCCATTCTCTCTCTCTCTCTTGTCTCTGCCTCTTTCTCTCTCTCAAAAAATAAATAATAAGAAGAGGTGCAAGCGTCTGGTGTTACTTTGCAGCAACAAGAAGCTCTGGCACTCCCCTCACAAATACAGACACACATGTACGAATAAAACAATAAACAAAACAGAAGGTGACGTGTGAACGAGGAAGACATCTGACATTGACTTCCGGCTTCTACAAGCATCCACACACAGGAATGTGCATATCATATACATGCCCAAAAGAAGCATACCATGAAAGAAGGACTGGATGGAGAAAGATGGGGTACTAAATGCAGTTCAGCAAAGCCCCACTCTTCAGAATCTCATCGGAGTCCAGCTTACCAGGGCCATTAGAGGGCATCGGGAAAGGCGTTCAATTCCATTAAGATTATATGTGGCAGGTACCATATGAACCACACAGGCTTTCCACTAGGATGTGGCTCAAGAGTGACTCAGGAGTCACACAACTAGCCAGCTACTGTTCTAGACATGCACAGGTGAACCAGACTCAGCACCAACATCGAGACATCCGACTCCAGCTGGGGCCACAGACCCCACCCCACATCTTGTTCCAGAGCCTCAGTGGAGACAGAGGGCTTGATGGGAAGAGACTCACCGAGAAGGTGGTAAGTTGTGTTAGACTTGGAAGTTGTTTGGGAGAGACCGCTGGGGAACATTTAAGAAGCTCAAATCAGCCACTGATACGGGTGTAGGGGAGAAAGGGGCCCACCAGAAGCCTGTTCCCATGGTGTGGGTGATCAACATGGATAGAAGAGGGCCAGAGAAGACCCCAGGGAGGAACAGGTGGGTGGGGGAGGACAATAATGTAGGTCTAATTGATTGATAGCACTATGTTAGAACATGGAGGAGTGACAGCAAGAGTCTAGCATAAGTCAAAATTCTTGTCCTGACCATTTAAATTGATGACAATTTTATGAACAAAGAGAAAACAGGAGGAGGGGCTGATATAGAGGATTAAAAGAGAAAAAGGAAAAGAAAAAGGAACAATGATTCAGTTCCACGGAAGACCTCTAGGTGGCGCTCTCCGAGCAGCCGTTGGATAAGGAATGTTTGGGACTGCGGAGAAAGATCTGGGCTGGAGAAGCTCAGAGCCACCAGCATTTGGATCCGATTGGAGTTGTGGGCGGGGATGAGATCACTGGAAGAGTGTGTCCTATTGGGGGCAGAGGGCCAGGCAGCCTTCCCACATGGAAGGGGGCAGGCTCGTCCACCTCAGACTGTCCTATATCCACAAGCAGCCCTGGCTCCAATAGGAGCGTCAACAGGCATCAAAGGTCTCCCAGCCCAGCAGGCACCATCAGTGGGCAGACTGACCAGACTTGAGGGGCTGGGAGTGAAGCATGGGGCCCTAACTAAGGATCCATTGTGTCACTGGGCAGAGGTGTGAACTCACTTGTCAGGGACAGCTGCTACGTAGTTGAAGAGTTGCCAGGGTATGCCCTGCAGAATGGAGTTCCTGAAGGTTCCATGGCTCACCACATGCCCTCGGCTCCCATCGATCACCACGACCTGGATGCCGTCTTCAGAGCTGGGGTACTTCCTCCCGTCCACCTGCAGAGCCAAAGCAACATGGGTTTAAGGAGTCCTGAGGCAGCTGGGACCCTGATGCCCACTCTTGTGTTCCATGTAGACCCTGAAGTCAGGGGTTCTTTGATAGCTGTTCAATGCATGAGACCCCTTCCTATTCAGTTCCCCATAGTCCTCTGTAGTGGTTTGAATAGTGGCCCCAAAAGACATGCCTATGGGAACCTGTGAATTAATCTTATTTAGAATCTGTCTCTGTGGATGTCTCCATAACACACAGCAATAACTTAAAGATCTCAGGATGGAGTCGCTCAGGATGTTTGGGCAGGCCCCAAATCCGATGGTGGGCCTTACAAAGACAGGCAGTTGTGAGACAGACCCGGAGAGAGGGCCATGTGAGGATGGGGAAGAGGGGGCAGTGATATGTCTCGAAGCCAAAGGGTTCCTAGAGCCACCAGAAGCTGGAAGAGGCAGGGAAGAGCAGATCTCTTGGAGTCTCTGGGATCAACTTGCCCAGCCTCTGCCTTGGCAGCTGGACTCGTAGCCTCCAGAACTGTGAGAAAGTCACTGTCTTTCCTTTTAAGGCATTGAGTTTGTGGCAACCTAAGACAACAGCCAGCGTTAGCTCCTGTTCTGGTTTGAATCTGAAATGTTTCCTGAGGCCTTGTGCTTGAACACGACTGGTGGAAAGCTGGCTTTTGGGGGAGGCTGTGGAACCTTTGGGAGAGAGGGTCTTGCTGGAGGAAGTAGGTCACTAGGGCAAGGCCTTTGAAAGTCATTTCTGGCTCCTGGTTCTTGCCTCTCTTTCTCACCGCTTCCCGGCCCTCCATGAGATGAGTAGCTTATATTAGACACTCCCACCACCATGACCTGAGTTGCTCTGTAATGCTCTCCCCGCCAGCATGGACTGAGGCTCTCTGAAACCATGAGCCAAAATAAATCTTCCCCCTTTTAACTTGCCTTTGTCAGGTATAGTGGTAACAGTTATGCGCAAAAGTAACAGATGTTAATGGGCCTCGGACCCTGCAGGAGGGCCAGCCAGTGTGGCTTACTTCAATATAAGCGAAGTCATTCCGAAGGTGGAAGAAGTGCTGTCTGGAACTTTCCATCTTTACCTCCAGGAAGTGGTCTTTTGTCTTCTGGAAAGCAAATACAACCCAGTGTGGTTGTGAGATCTGGGTGGCGGGGGTGATTCCCCTCACCTTCCCCATGCCTGTCTCAGAACTAAGTTATGAAGCTAAGCAGGGGTCAAGGGAGAAGCCTAGCTGGGTTTGGGCCACATGGAGGCCAAGGGTCCAGGCAACCATCGCCACTCACCAGCTGAGCCCCAAAGAGCTTCCTGGGCATCGGCACATCCACCACGGCCCTCTCAGAGAACCTGGGATAGGCCGTGGCCGTGCAGTCACTGATGCCGGCATTCCTCGGAATCAGAGCTTTAATCTTGATTCTTTCGCAGCCCTTCACAGAGCAGAAGGCAAATTTTTCCCTCTCGTTCTGGGCTTTCAGCTTCAGGAAGAGTAGCCTGTACATGGGAGGAAGCTGGGTGTTGTCTTGGGCACTCAGAACCTCCTCCCCACCCAGGCTGGGTATGATGGTGCACCCCTGTCATTTCAGCACTGGGAGGCAGAGGTGGGTGATCACCCCAAGTTCATGGCCAGCCAGGGCTATACGGCAGGACCCTATTTCAATAAACAAACAACCTCCAGCATACCAGAGACATTTACTGCCTGCTGGTCACTGGTGTTGGGTGCACTGGTGGATCTTACACCACATAGCTATGCCTACCAGAGGGTCACACGCAGTTTGAGAAATAAAACAAATGGTGCCAGCTGTGGTGGCGCACACCTTTAATCCCAGCACTTGGGAGGCAGAGGTAGGAGGATCACTATGAGTTCCAGGTCACCCTGAGACTATGTAGTGAATTCCAGGTCAGCTGCCTGGGCTAGAGCCAGAGCCTACTTCGAAAAAAAAATTTAAAAACAACAACAAATGCATTGAAGGAGATGCAAATACTGGCAATTAAAATTTTTTTTTCTGATTTTTATTTATTTGAGACAGAGAGAGCAAGTGAGAATGGGCACACCAGGGCCTCCAGTCACTGCAAACAAACTCCAGATGCATGTGCTACTATGTGCATCTGGCTTACGTGGAACCTGGAAAGTCAAACTTGGGTCCTTAGGCTTTGCAGGCAAGCGCCTTAACCACTAAGCCATCTCTCCAGCCCTTGGCAATTATTTTTTAAGGACTGGCTCCATGTAATTGTAAATTGCCATTTTATTTCATTTAATCTTAATCCTGCCCAAATAGGTATTATTATCATGCTGATCTGCCAGACAAAGAAAACTGCCCAGAAAAGTGACCACACGACTGTGGAGTGACAGAACTGGGACTTTTCCCACCCGACTGGCTATGTGATCATTCCCAACTACTTTATTTCACTTATTCCAAAATGCACTTTAGAATTCATTTAGAATAATAATCCTTGTGAAGGAGGCTGACACAGTGTTCCGGGGAGGCCAATTATGAGGAAGCCGCTGTACTAACTTGGCATTCATCACAGTTGTTGTACCAGTTCATAAAAATGCACTTAGGCTGAGTGCTACATCTGAAGCACCCAAAGATAAGATCTGACTGTCTCCACACACCCTTTGCTGGGAGGTGACCTTCCCTGAGCCCACTCAGGCCTGGAGCTGGGCTGGGCCAAGGTGCCACAGCCCACCCCAACCCACCACCAATGAGAAGCCCAGAGGATGCTCCCCGTCCTGGGTTAGTGCCATACTCCTTCTACACCCACAGTCATAATTTGGCACCTCATTTCAGTGGCACGTGGCAAACCCAGGTTTCCAGAACATTGCTAAAAGGACTTGAACTAGTTGGAACGAAGAAGGGGTTTGGTGGAAGGGAGATGGCTCAGCAGTTACAGGTGCTTGCTTACAAAGCCTGCTGGTCTGGGTTCAATTCCTCAGCCGCCTATGTAAAGCCAGACAGGCATTCATTTGCAGCGTCAAGAGGCCCTGGTGTGCCCATCTACATACATACAGAAATAAATACTTTTTAAACGTTTTGTGTTGTTTTAAAAATTTTGTTTATTTATTATTATTTTTTGAGGCAGAGTCTTACTCTAGTCTAGGCTGACCTGGAACTTACTCTGAAATCCCAGATTGGCCTCAAACTCACTAGCAATCTTCCTATCTGTGGTGGTGTGCACCATCACATCCAGCTTTAAAAAAAAAAAAAAAAAAAAAACCTTTGGTTCAAGAATTTCAACCACAGGGCTGGAGAGATGGCTCAGCAGTTAAAAGGCACTTGCTTGCAAAACTGGACAGCCTGAGTTTGATTTTGCAGTACCCATTTAAAACCAGATGCACAAAGTGGCACATGTGTCTGGTGTTCATTTGCAGTGGCAAGAGGTCCTGGCATGCTCATGCTCTCTCTCTGTAACTCTTTCTCCATCTCTCTCTCAAATAAACAAGTAATAAAATATTTTTTTAAAATCACATCTTTGGAGCATACCATTTTGCAAGATCTTAAAAGAAGAAACTACCTGGATGGAGTCATGGGGATTTTATCTCACTAACTTTTGGTTTCTTTTTCTTTTTTTTTTTTTTTTTTTTTTTTTTTTTTTCCCGAGGTAGGCTTTCATTGTAGCCCAGGCTGACCTGGAACTCACTCTGTAGTTCCAGGCTATCCTCAAACTCACAGTGATCCTTCTACCTCTGCCTCCCAAGTGCTGGGATTAAAGGTGTGCCCCATCAGGCCCAGTCACTTAAAAATTTTTTTAAAATATATTTTAATTTTTTGGATTTTTATTTTATTATTATTATTAATAATAATTATTATTATTATTTTGTTTTTTGAGGTAAGGTCTTGCTCTAGTCCAAGCTGACCTAATTCATTATGTAATCTCAGGATGGCTTTGAACTCACAGCGATCCTCCTACCTCTGCCTCCCAAGTGCTGGGATTAAAGGCCTGCGTCACCATGCCCGGCTTTTTATTTTTATTTATTTATTTGAGAGAGAGAGAAAGAGGAAGAGAGGAAGAGAAAGAGAGGTTGCCAGGGCCTCCAGCTGCTGCACACAAACTCCAGACATATATGCCACCTTGTGTATCTGGTCTGCATGGGTTCTGAGGAATTGAACCTGGGTCCTTTGGCTTTGCAAGCAAGCACCTGCCCTAAGCACTAAGCCATTTTTCTATCCCTATTTTTTTAAGTTTTAAAAATATTTTATTTATTTGAGAGAGAGAGGAAAAAAATGGATGCGCCAGGGCCTTTAGCCACTGCAAATGAACTCCAGAAGCACGTGCTACCTTGTGCATCTGGCTTTACATCGGTACTGGGGAATCAAACCTGGGTCCTTTGGCCTTTACCAGCAAGCACCTTAACCACTAAGTCATCTCTTCAGCCTCATGATTTTTTTTTTGTTGTTGTTGTTTTGTTTTTGTTTTACAAAGTAGGGTCTCGCTCTAGCCCAGGCTGACCTGAAATTCACTATGTAGTGTCAGGTTGGCCTCAACTCTTCCTACCTCTACCTCCCGAGTGCTGGGACTAATGATATACCACCATGCCCAGCCACCACATTTGGCTTTTTAATGATCATATTTTCTTTAACCAGTGAACCAACTTCCCAGCCCCATGATAATATTTTCTACTGGTGTATGAGGGACACTTAATTCCTCCTCCCATTTTCATGTGGAAGGATTTTGCTAGACACTGCTGGACCCTTTCCCACTTTACTCTTTATCTAGTTCTTATCTTACTGGTAGGCTTGGGTGTGTGGCTCACCCTCTGACAGCTGGAACTCGGCTCCACCCCTTTTCTATCTCCCTCTGTGGCTCAGGCTGGACTTGACCTTGCAATGATCCTGAGTACTTGGATTACAGCCATGAGCCACCATATTCAGGTTGCTTTGCCCTTCTATGCCCTAAGGGTGGGGACCAGGCTTGCTCTGTGCTGCCTGAGGCCAGAAAGGCGAAATCGAGAACAGTGTAGACAAGCTAGGTCCTCCCACATGGTCTGTAAAACAGTGTCCCCTTCATCTGCCACCTTACCTGCCCCATAGTTGCTTTAAAGCTTGCATAGGAAAGGACACATTATTTACTGCTCTCCAACCCCAATATTGTGTTTATGCTTTTGACTTTGAGTTTTTAATTTGTTTTGTTTTTTTTTTTTTTTTTTGAGGTAGGGTCTCACTCTAGCAAAGGCTGACCTGGAATTCACTATGGAGTCTCAGGGTGGCCTCGAACTCACGGTGATTCTCCTACCTCTGCCTCCCAAGTGCTGGGATTAAAGGCATGCACCACCACGCCTGGCTGAATTTTTAATTTTATGTTCATCAAATTGGTAGAGCCACAGCCAGCTTTCTTTCCTTTCTCTCTCTTTGTTTCTTTCTTTGTTTCTTTCTTCTTTCTTTCTTTCTATATTTTATTTATTTACTTGCAAGGAGAGAGAGAGAGAGACAGAGGCAGAGGGACAGAGAGAATATTAATAGGTGTGCCAGGGTCTCTAGCTGCTGAAAATGATCTTCAGATGCATGCACCACTTTGGGCATCTGGCTTTATGTGGGTAGTGGGGAACGGAACCTGGGTCATTAGGCTTTGTAGGCAAGCACCTTAACCACTGAGCTGTCTCTCTAGCCCCTTTTTTCTTAAAGAGAGAGCACCTGTTTTCTATTTTCTTCTCATGGACATCAATAGAAAGCAAAGGAAATGGCCATTAAAAGACCTTTCACTCCTACTTCCTAGAGGGCTTGCAGTCACAGCTTCATTACTCTGGGATGCAGGGAAGCTTTCCATAGTTGTTAGACTGGATGTTTTATGGGGAGGGGATCAGAGGTGTCCCTGTGCCCCTTGCACAGATACTCTGTCTCCACTGTGTCTTTGTTGGTCAGAACCCAGTGCCTGTGAGCAGAAGAGTGGAGGCACTGGGTGTATATAGTCCTGGGCTCAGATCCAGCTGGACCAGGCTTTTGCTATGCTCTCTGAGTAAATTGCTTCCATTTTCCCTGTGTCTTCCTTCATCTACAAATTCAAGATGTTATAACCTTTGTTACAACTGGGTTTTGGAGTACTTTCCTATGTTCATTTGGTTGGTTGATTATTTTTACTTATTTGCCTTCACATTTTTTTCTGAAATAGCTATACTTCCTACAGTCCCATTCATATTTCATAGAGGGCTTATCTTCTTTTCAAAGCATAACTGATTGAAGCAGTTAAGTGCAGTTTAGTCAGTGTCAGGGTCAAAACACTGTGAAGCACCCTGCATTCACTGGCATCAACTGCTTGGTAGTTCTGGGAATTATGGGAAAACACAGGAGGACACAATGAGCTGAACCCCTTTTTCTTGGACAATGGGAGCCTCCTTACCCCGAGTCCTCATCCCAGTAGTAATGGCTCCTGCCAGGATAGCTCTGCTCTACTTTGTCCATCTGGAAGGTCCTCACAAAGGTCCCCGTCTTGGATGTTTGCTTCAGCAGGCGATTGTGAACATCCGAGAGGATGGAAAAGGTGGTGCCTCGTGGGTAGCAGAACCCTACTCGGATCCAGTCGCCCCTAAGACAGGAAATAGAGTCGGTTCAGAGCGAGGATGTCCAGGCCCCAGGCCCCAGGGGAGAGACTCTAAAGCATTCTTTTATTTTTATTTATTTATTTGAAAGAGAGAGAGAAGAAGGCGGGAAAGAACACAGAGAATGGGCACCGCAGGGCTTCCAGCCACTGTAAATGAACTCCAGACTCATGTGCCACCTTGTGTATCTGGCTTATGTGGAAACCTGGGTCCTTAGGCTTCATAGGCGAGTGCCTTAACCACTAAGCCATCTCTCCAGCAGGCCCTCCCAAAGAATTCTTGTGTGGAGAATTTCTAAAGACCATTTTGCTGTTAGTAACAACCGAGTTACAAAATGTTCAAGGCAAGAAGGAGAGATGGTGATTACCAGTGAGCTTGTTGTGGGGGTGTTCTGCGTAGGACCTGGGCTGGGAAAATAGCATTTGCTCAACTGGTCTGTGGTTAGAGAGACCAAGGACTGGGTTCAACCCCTCCCTGATCACAGGGCTTTATCTCTTTTGGTTTCTTTCATTTCTCCTAAGTGATAAATGCCTGTCACACGGAAGTGCTGTGATGAGTAGGTGATACACATAGAAAATTCTTCTTGAGCGTAACTCCTCAGAGACAAGCTGATGTCCTCAGCCTACTGCTTCCCCTCACTGAGTCTTGTTGCTCTCGCAGTGAATGGCAGCAACTGGCACACATATATTTTCCCACTTATTGACCACTGAGTGACATAGCTGTCGGGCACGCATTAGCTCAGTTTGAGTTCTCTGTGTACCTGTGAGGTCATATGGACTACATCTCAAAGGTAACCTAGACCTCTGCGAGGTTTGCTGAGCAGCTCAAGGCGAGCCCAGTGTGGGGCCTCACTGCCTTCCTGGATTCTCCACTCTGGGTGTGTAAACATCTCTGGGTATCTTCTGCGGGGGCCAAACCTGATGACCTGTGAGTGTCAAGCCCAGGACTTTGCAAGAAGGCCCTCTGACCACTTCTGCCTGACCTCAGTCGGAGCTGCTGTCCCCAGTCACGCTGTCCTGGCTGGCTACCACTCACTTGTTGAAGTTGATGAGCCAGATGGCGAGTTCAGCGGGAGCTGTCTGGTCCCAGTGGATGGTATAGCCCTTCTGCAGGGTGATGACAGGCTGGTACTGCTGGTAGTGGGTGCTCCTGGTGAGGGCTCCCTCCAAGTAGAGAGGGTGGCTGGGAAAATCATTCTTGATGATCTTCATTCGCAGGTTGCTGCTCTTGTAGGCCTGGATGTACATCTTGGAAAACCCAAAAAGGAAACACACAGGAGACTGTTACAAGGGATCATTCCAGGAACGTCTCGTCTGGTTAACATCTGACCACAGAGGTGCTTTCTAAAGCCGCTTTCTGTTTCTAGGACTCCTTTTAGAAGGCCTGAATGAAAGAAAGGCCAAATAAGGGGGCATCTCTTTCTGTGGGTGGATGCAGCCCACACCACACTGTGTGGCCCAGCAGATACCTGTGGTGCACTCCAAGGATGTCTTCTGTTGAGGAGTGACAAGTGACAACTGGGGAGGAGTTTGATTAATAGTCACACGGCAGGACTGGAGAGATGGCTTAGGAGTTAAGGCATTTTCCTGCAAAACCAAAGGACCCAGGTTCGATTCCCCAGGACCCACGTTAGCCAAATGCACAAGGGGGAGCATGCGTCTGGAGTTCATTTGCAGTGGCTAGAGGCCCTGGCAAGCCCATTCTCTTTCTCTCTCCCTCTTTCTCTGTCAACTAAATGAATAAAAATAAAATATTAAAAAAATAGTCACATGGCAAATTGTAGAGAATGGAAGGATAGGGAGAGAGGATCTTCCTATTTTTCTCCCTTTCTTCCTCCTTTTTCTTCCTCCCTTCTTCCCTCTCTCCCTCCCTCTCTTTCTCCTTCCCTTCTTTCCTTTCTTCCTTCCTGTGCTAGGGATTGAACCCAGGGCTTTGCACATGCTGGGAAAACACTCTATCATTAAGATATTTCCTCAGGATTCCTTTTACTTTTTGTTTAAAAAAGACTTATTTTTATTTATTTGAGAGTGAGAGTGAGAAAGAGAGAGAATGAGAATGGGTGCACCGGGCCCTCCAGCCACTGCAAACAAACTCCAGACACATGGGCCACTGTGTGCATCTGGCTTGCGTGGGACCTGGAGAATCAAACCTGGATCCTTAGGCTTTGTAGGCAGGTGCCTTACCCACTAAGCCATCTCTCCAGCCCTTCTTTTACTTTTTATTTTAAGTCAAGGTCTTACTAAGTTGCCCAGGCTAGTCTTGAACTAACTCTATAGCTCAAGCAGGCTTGAAATTGTCTCAGCATCCCCGGTAGCTGGGAAGCAGAGCCTGTGCCACCAGGCCTGCCAAGAGAGGACGGCTCTAATTCTGCTGAAGATGCACTGGCCGTGTACTGGCAGTGGCTCTGCTGCCTCTGAGAGCTGATGTGGATGTATTGTTCTACTTAATTCACCCCTGGCTCTCAGTGTCTGGCCCCGTGGACCAGTCTGTGTGACATCAGCTCACATGTGACGACTACATGGTGTCTCA
Source organism: Orientallactaga sibirica (assembly GCA_036365145.1). Lineage (NCBI taxonomy): Eukaryota > Metazoa > Chordata > Mammalia > Rodentia > Dipodidae > Orientallactaga > Orientallactaga sibirica. The sequence continues at coordinate 1,364,049 of JAEOAD010000031.1, read as the reverse complement.
TTCAGGGGAAAAAAAAAAAAAAAAACAAAACAAAAAAAAAAAAAAACTGGAAGTAAGCCCACCAGCCACTGAGCCCCAGGAAACAGAGTCAGCTCTCTTTTCTTTTCTTTTCTTTTCTTTTCTTTTCTTTTCTTTTCTTTTCTTTTCTTTTCTTTTCTTTTTTGAGGCAAGCCTAACAGACTGGCCCCTTTATATATATATATATGGAGAGAGAGAGAGAGAGACTTGGCATACCAGAGCCTCCAGCCATTGTAATTACACTCCAAACACTACCTTATGTGCATGTGCCACCTTGCCCATGTGTCACCTTATGCATCTGGATTATGTGGGATCTGAGGAGTCGAACATAGGTCCTTAGGCTTCGTGGGCAAGCGCCTTAACCACTAAGCCATCTCTACAGCCCCAGCTCTGTTTAAATCACTGTGACTTCTTGGAATATCCCATCATGACATCCCTATAGCTGTGGCTAAGAGAGACCATCACACCAATGTGCAATGACGCTGAGCCTTTGGAAAGAAGGAGCTATCTTCCCCTCTAGCTTTATTACATATAAAATGGAAAGAGAAGCTCCAACCCTGTCCACTTTATGATGTTGTGAGTGTCAAAAGATAGGAGGTATATTCATATTAAAGCATTTTGTAAGCTATAGAGTGAAGGGGGATTATGAGTAACAATTAGCCAGTAGGGAGTTATGAGAACCTGGAAAGCACTAGGGCCCATCCAGCCCTTTTCTGAGGAGATAAGCTGTGTGTCAAGCAGAGCATAATGGGGAGGGACAACCAGGCTTGACATGGACACTTCATCTGAATGGTGAGGCCAGGTAATGCCAGAGGGATGGGTGCCAAGCTCGGGGATTTGTTACCCTTCAAGCTGCCACTCACCAGCTCCCTGCTGACTCCTTCCATAGACCATCATCCCACTAGCATCTTGGCCCTGGCCTTGTCCACACATGGAGCAGAAGCCTGGCCCAGAGTCATTGCACAGGCCCTCCACTTCCACAACTAGGCTGGTAGGAGAGGCTGGAGCAGGGCTGAGAAAATCCCTCCGCCTGGGAGAGAGGCGTTGCTCCAGGCTCCCCAGGGTCTTCAACACTGCTAGGTGCTCCTTCCACACGCCTCTTGTCAATGTGCTTTGCATGCTTTGCAGCAGCAATTCCATGCCTTTATCGCTCTCTGCAGGTCACCTCTTCTCAGGCCCACTCATGGATTCTCAGCACATGACCTCATCTTCCCTTGCAGAAGGAAACACCTTCCATTTCCCTCCCCAGCCCTGGGCTCTTCAGGTCTCTCCTCCTGCTAATGCTAGTCCCCACCCCCATCACCTGCTCCTGCTGCTGCACCTCCCTCTCTCCCTCTCTCTCCCTTCCCCAGTTTCTGATGCCCACTGTGGAGATAAGCATGCCAGCTTTGCAGGATAGTCATGAAGATGGCTTCTTTAAAAAAATTTTTTTGTTTATTTTTATTTATTTATTTGAGAGTCTGACAAGCAGAGAGAGAAAGAGGCAGAGTGAGAGAGACAGAATGGGCACACCAAGGCCTGCAGCCACTGCAAATGAATTCCAGATGCATGCATCACCTTGTGCATCTGGCTTACGTGGGTCCTGGGGAATAGAGCTTCAAACCAGGGTCCTTAGGTTTCACAGGCAAGCGCTTAACCACTAAGCTGTCTCTCCATCCCTTAAAAAATATTTTTAAAAAATTTTATTTATTTAAGGAGAGAGAGAGAGAGAATGGGCACTCCAGGGCCTCCAACCTCTGCAAACGAACTCCAGACACATGTGCCACCTTGTGCATCTGGCTTATGTGGGCACTTGGGGAATTGAACCTGGGTCCTTAGGTTTCACAGGCAAACACCTTGACCGCTAAGCCATTTCTTCAGCCTGAAGATGGCTTCTTTATTCACACATTTCCTTCTCCTCAGGGGCCACTTGGTCCACCATGTTTCCCTCCTACTCTGAAATTTTCTCTGGCATCTCTGCCCTTACTCATTTACCCATCAACCCATCGTGCACAGAATGGCAGTAACAGTCACACGGTCATGACTAATTCCTTCTGTTGTGCCCCATTCGAGGCACTGTCTAAACCTGCATGGTTTCACGTGGTAGTCACCAGCCACACATGGGCACTGAGCCCTGGAATGAGGACAGTGTGGTTCAGAGCCCAGATTTAAAATTTTATTTAATCTATTTAAATTTCAAAACAAAAGCAGTGAAAGGTGTTTTTTTCCATTAAACACAACATGAATATTTTGGTAAAAGGAATAGGCTAAAATTTTAAAATACATGCTAAAATTTGAAGACTTTAAATGGAAAAACATTTTATTTATTTACTTATTTATTTATTTATGAGAGAGAGAAAGAGAGAATGAACAGGCACACCAGGGCCTGTAGCCACTGCAAACAAACTCCAGATGCATGTGCCACCATGTGTATCTGGCTTACATGGGTTCTGGGGAATTGAACCTGGGTCCTTAGGCTTCGTAGGCAAGTGCCTTAACTGCTAAGCCATCTCTTCAGCCCAGTAATTTTTATATTGATTTATCATGTTGAGAGGATAGTTTGATAATGCGTTAACTATTATGAAATTAATTTCTGGGGCTAGGAGATGGCTTAGTGGGTAACAACACCTGCCATGCGAGCATGAGGGCCTGAGGTCAATCCCTACCCAGGCGTGGCCCTACATTCTTATAATCCCAGTTTTATGGAAGGGGTGGAAAGGGACAGGAGCAGTGCTGGGGCTTGCTGGTCAGCTGCTCTGATCAAAGACAGAAGCTCTAGGTTCAGTGAGGAACTGTGTGTCAAGGAGACAAAGTTTAGGAATGAGAGAGGAGGACACCCCATGGTTTCCTCCAGCCTTTGCAGGCATGTGAATAGGGTGCATACCTCCACACACATGTGCATGCACTTGACACACACACACACACACCAAACAAGTGATTCATTCCTTCTGTTTCTTTTTAGTTTTTAAATGGCTACTAGAAAATTTAAGATCACATGCATAGCTTGCATTATATTTCTATTGCATGGGAAAGACTGAAGGATTTTATTTGAATCATTTGAAACCCCTAAAACCCCGGTGAGGGAGCTGAACATGGTGGTGCACGCCATTAATCCCTGCATTGGGGAGGCAGAGGTAGGAGGATCACTGTGCGTTCGAGGCCAGCCTGGGACTAAGAGTGAGTTGCAGGTCATCCTGGGCTAGAGTGAGACCCTATCTCAAAAAACAGACAAACAAAAAGATTTGGCACTGGAGAGATGGCTTAGAAATTAAGGTGCTTCCCTGCAAAGTCAAAGGACCCAGGTTCAATTCCCTAGGACCCATCCATATAAGTCAAATGCACAAGGTGGCACATGTGTCTGGAGTTTGTTTGCAGTGGCTAGAGGCCCTGGCACACCCTCTCTTTCTCTCTCTTTTTCTCTGTCTCTTTCTCGCTCTTAAATAAATAAATAATATATATATATATTTTGGTTTTTTGAGGTAGGGTCTCACTCTAGCTCAGGCTGACCTGAAATTCACCATGTAGTCTCAGGGTGGCCTCGAACTCATGGCGATCCTCCTACCTCTGCCTCCCGAGTGCTGGGATTAAAGGCGTGCGCCACCACACCTGGCATAAATAAATAATATTTTTTAAAAAGACTGGTAAAAAGAATCTCTTTCGTAAAGCCTGATACAGTGGTCAGAGATGCTGGTGCCCTGTCCTCTCTTGCACAAGCTCTCTTTCTGTCTCCCTCTGCTTGCAAACAATTCACTGAAGAAGCTGAGGCTTTAAGAGAAGTGACCGTCAACATAGTACTGCTGGAACCTGACTTGAGTCTATGCATTGAACCCTTACGTGAAGAAGCATTCTGCTACAAAGTGTTTTGGCATTGTAAAATCCCATTCAATGGGCATGGAGGTTTAAAAAGAAAGGACAATCCTTTATCTCTTTCTTGCCCAACACAGACTTGGACATACTACAGATACTAATTGAATCTTATCATGTGAGAGAGGGAGAGACTGGCCCCAGGGTGGGGTCCCCACCTGTGCATAGCGCCCGCTGCAGATGGCCCCTCTCCAGTCGGGAACGTTGATGCAGTCAGGATGCCGAACCAGCCAGTTGTCATCCTTGGTGAGGTAGGAGCCAGGGTACTCAGACACAGAGCCGTCGACGTCGTGGAACACGGAAGTCTTGTCCCCGTCCATGTCCAGCTGGTTGAACCAGGGCCCGGGCTCTCCAAAGAACACTCTAGAAGTAATCTGAACCGAACCCAGGAAAATTAGGCTGGGCCAGAATGTGAAGGGAAACTGCAGCCGTCATCAGGCCAGGGTGAAGTTTCCGATTTCCGCTGACATTACAAAGCAGCCAAACCCAAGCTGCCCCTGGGCGCCTGAGGAAACCGCACAGCTGACCTCTCGGAAGGAGCGGGAGAAACAGTCAAAGGGTCACCATGCCTCATCTCATGGGCCCGGTGCCCCATGTCAGCCTCTGCTCACCAGAGAGGTAGCTGCTGTGGGTGACCATGGAGTTGTGACAGGCGTGAGGGAGTGTGAAGGGGTTGGGGAGTGAGACAGCGGGAAGGAGTGGTGACAGAGTTTGTATGATATAGTATGTTTACGCACAGGGATGGGGATCTGTTTATGAGAGCATGTGTGGCAGTATGTATGTAGGTTTAAGGAAGGCAGCGGTGCAGGGAAAGCCCATGGAAATTTCTCTGACTGGCCCATTCAGTCCCTCAGTGGCCTGAGTGAGGAAACAAAGTAACTGAACTTTCACATCTTGTCCCACAGCCGGCCAGTAACTGGGCAGACAGGCAAAGGCAGGAGCAGGGAGGAAGAGGAGGAGGAGGAGGAAGGCCTGGGAGGCCACTGCCCATAGAAGTAAGAAGCAGGCCCTCTCACAGGCAGTCCTGTCCTGCTCTCCTGACCAGCCTTAGATCCCCCTTTTGCCAGCTCTGTCTACAGCCAGGAGGCCCGTGTTTACATTCTTCTCTCAGAATGAGATTAAACAGACATTCCTTGGACACTGCTGGATTGTGAGATGACTTGGGACAATTCAAGTGACCTGGTTACAAGATCCAGTATGTAAATGCCTTGGTGGAACTGTCTCAGAACCCTGAGCCCATTGTGAGGAGCCCACTGAGGCTCAGGGTGACAGCCAATGGGCATTGACCCAGACTTGACCTGTAGGGAAACCTGGGCTTGTACTTTTCCAGTTTGGACCCAGAGCAAACTGGGACACAGCCCAGCCTACTTGGAGGAGACGGTTGCACTCCTGTGGTGGTGGCAATAGCTCAATCTCCAAGCCCTGGGGGACTCGTGAGTCACCATCTGAAGTCTGGCTTTGCCAGAAGCTGGCTTGGTACTGCACTTACCGGGACATCCTCAAAGGCAATACTGGTCACATTGTTGTGGGGGCAGCTTTGCCAAGCATTGTTTAGGCGGAAGGCCAGAGCGCTGGTGTGCCGGCCCTCCAGGGCCGCAAACTTGCGGAAGGTACAGTTCTGGATGTTAATTGGGCCATCGTAGAACTGGATTCCTCTAATAGGAAAATTCCTGTGGAGTTAAGGAAGTCAGGTCAGATGTCAGTTGAATGCCATGTCATTTCCGTCTCTGGGGGTGGGTGGTAACAGAGATTTTCTAGATAAACCCATTCCTGACCTCCACCTTCAACAACTCCTTCCACAGCCAATTGTTATTAACTCACTAGTTTATTCACCCAGAAGGCTTGTATGAGTACAGTAAGTGCCAGTGATGAATGATTGCTGGATGAATGTCTGGAAGGGATGGATGGATGGATAGTGGGGATGGGTAGATTGGACTAGATGGATGGTATATGCATGGTAGATAGATGGTGGATGGTGACTGTATGGTGGACGATGGATGAATGTATCCATGGATCAATAGATGGATGGGTGGTGGGTACATAGATGGATGGTGGGTGATGGATGGATGGATGGTGGGTAGATGGATGGATGGATGGATGGTGGATAGATAGATGGTGGGTGGTGGATGGATGGTGGGTAGATGGATGGTGGGTGGATAGATGGATGGTGGGTGGTGGATGGATGGTGGGTAGATGGATGGTGGGTGGATAGATGGATGGTGGGTGGTGGATGGATGGTGGGTAGATGGATGGTGGGTGGATAGATGGATGGTGGGTGGTGGATGGATGGTGGGTAGATGGACAGATGGATGGATGGATGGTGGATAGATGGATGGTGGGTGGTGGATGGATGGTGGGTAGATGGATGGTGGGTGGATAGATGGATGGTGGGTAGATGGATGGTGAGTGGATAGATAGGTGGGTGGTGGATGGAAGGTGAGTGGATAGATGGGTGATGGGCATATAGATAGTGGATAAATAGATGGATGGTGGGTGGATAGATGGATGGTGGGTAGATGGATGGTGGGTGGATAGATAGGTGGGTGGTGGGTGGGTGGTGGGTAGATGGTGGGTGGATGGTGGGTGGATGGATGGATGGTGGGTGGATGGACAGATGAATGGATGGGTGGATGGATAGTGGATAGGTGGGTGGTTAGGAAGATGTGTGGTAGGTAAATGGATGGATGAATCAATGGGTGTTGGCAAATGCTAACTAGGTACTGGCTTGGGGCTCACTATTCAAACAGTTCCTTCAACCTTCCCGTGACGTGAAGAGCCACTAGAAAATACCACACGTGCTCCTAGAGACTGCCAATATTCTGTCCCTTGGGAGAGGAGCATTGTTAGCCATTATCACCTTAGTTTTAGTAGCTATGACAATTAATTAGATTAAGACCCAGATGAGTGTCCTCCGCGAGTAAGCTATCAAATACAAATGAGCTGGGGTTGGGAAAGAGAGGAACAGAAATGTACAGAGCAGACAGTGATAAAAATAATTACCTGGCACTCTACCCCACTAAGTGCCTCCCCCCACTTCCTCGATAATGCAAAGGCAGTGGCCAGCCTGGCCGCAGGGTAGGGTGCCCTGCAGCTGACTTTAGGCCTCTTTTGTCTTAAACAGTTTTGTAGCCTAGCTCTTGAGGGGGTAAAGCTGAGCATTTGGGGTGGGGGTAGGTCTTTTCTAGTGCACTGTTCTCACCCCACCCCACCCCACCCCCACAAACCCTTTACTCGATTCTGGGTTTTTGGGAGAAAAGCGAAGCGCCCCCAGGTCACTTCAGCATGCAGGATGGCAGGAATCCTTTCAAGGTCATTGACACTCTTAAGGGGTCCTAGACCTGAGATCCTCTTATGATCATCCTTACAATTAGAACAGCAAAGAACCAAGGGCCCCAGAAACAATCTGACCATCAGGTTTGCCCATTAGGCTTCCTCCGTGGCATGTCTCAGCCAGATCCTAGGACCCAAGCACGCCCTCACCTCCCCGCCCACAAGGCCATTTGTTACATCTCACAGTGTGTAGCCTGAGGATCATTTTCTTTGGACTGATGCAGTCTACCCAAGGCTGACCTGGAACTCACTCTAGCCCAGGCTGGCCTCAAACTCATGGTGAGCTTCCTGAATACTGGGATTTAAGGCATGGGCCGCCACACTTGGCTTCATCTTTTTAATGAAACACACACACACACACACACACACACACACACACACACACACACACACACACTACATTAGGCATCTTTCTCTAGCCCTGCCTTCTCCCAGGCATTACAGACTGAGTACACTGAGGCAAATAGGCCAGGATTGCCACTTGTAACTAGACCCCAATTTGTGCCTGGGGCGTCACGCAGGAGTGGATCTGCTGGCCCACGTGTCTTGACACTTTCTAGAATTCCCATTTCAGACTTCCCCACATGGACTGAGTAGCTCAGCAGCTAGTGAGCAGGCCTAACTGCCTCAACATTCTTTAGTTTTGGACGTGTGTCTAGGAAGATGCAAGTCAGGTGACTGGGTAAACCTCCAGCTGAAATACCCTTGGAATGAATTGCAGGAGATAAGAGGCCTCCCAAGGTGTCTAGGCGAAGTGTTGGTTTCCTGTTCATTCCACGCACTGAGAAGTGGGCCATGCCCCTTAGTCAGAGGAGCATTCATCTTTTTGTAAAGTAACTTCCAGTGCTGAGGAAAGGATGTTGATAGTGCTTATTCAGTGTTGATTTTAGTGTTAGTAACCACTCTTAGTGCCAGAAATACATAACGATGGGAATGTTATGTTAAAGTGGCTCCTACTGATTGCAGCCTTTATGTATATATATAATGTAAGAGCTAATCCATTCCCCTCCCCATGAGGAAGCGTGGCTGTATTTCCCAGGAATAGCTTCTTCCATGGAAACCTAGAAAGCGTCTCCTCAAATGAACTTGATCTTTTTTATATTGATTTATCATGTTGAGAGGATAGTTTGATAATGCTTTAACTATTATGAAATTAATTTCTGGGGCTAGGAGATGACTTAGTGGGTAACAACACCTGCCATGCGAGCATGAGGGCCTGAGGTCAATCCCTACCCAGGCGTGGCCCTATATTCTTATAATCCCAGTCTTATGGAAGGGGTAGAAAGGGACAGGAGCAGTGCTGGGGCTTGCTGGTCAGCCGCTCTGATCAAAGACAGCAGCTCCAGGTTCAGTGAGAAACTGTGTGTCAAGGAGACAAAGTTGAGGAATGAGAGAGGAGGACACCCCATGGCTTCCTCCAGCCTTTGCAGGCATGTGAATAGGGTGCATACCTCCACACACATGTGCATGCACTTCACACACACACACACACACACACACACACACACACACACACACACACCAAACAAGTGATTCATTCCTTCTGTTTCTTTTTAGTTTTTAAATGGCTACTAGAAAATTTAAGATCACATGCATAGCTTGCATTATATTTCTATTGCATGGGAAAGACTGAAGGATTTTATTTGAATCATTTGAAACCCCTAAAACCCCAGTGAGGGAGCTGAGCATGGTGGTGCACGCCATTAATCCCTGCATTGGGGAGGCAGAGGTAGGAGGATCACTGTGCGTTCGAGGCCAGCCTGGGACTAAGAGTGAGTTGCAGGTCATCCTGGGCTAGAGTGAGACCCTATCTCAAAAAACAGACAAACAAAAAGATTTGGCACTGGAGAGATGGCTTAGAAATTAAGGTGCTTGCCTGCAAAGTCAAAGGACCCAGGTTCAGTTCCCTAGGACCCATCCATATAAGTCAAATGCACAAGGTGGCACATGTGTCTGGAGTTTGTTTGCAGTGGCTAGAGGCCCTGGCATGCCCTCTCTTTCTCTCTCTTTTTCTCTGTCTCTTTCTCGCTCTCAAATAAATAAATAAATAAATGAATAAATAAATAAATAAATTATACATATATATATGTGTGTGTGTGTGTGTGTGTTTTTTGAGGTAGGGTATCACTCTAGCTCAGGCTGACCTGAAATTCACCATGTAGTCTCAGGGTGGCCTTGAACTCATGGCGATCCTCCTACCTCCGCCTCCCGAGTGCTGGGATTAAAGGCGTGCGCCACCACACCTGGCATAAATAAATAATATTTTTTAAAAAGACTGGTAAAAAGAATCTCTTTCGTAAAGCCTGATACAGTGGTCAGAGATGCTGGTGCCCTGTCCTCTCTTGCACAAGCTCTCTTTCTGTCTCCCTCTGCTTGCAAACAATTCACTGAAGAAGCTGAGGCTTTAAGAGAAGTGACCGTCAACATAGTACTGCTGGAACCTGACTTGAGTCTATGCATTGAACCCTTACGTGAAGAAGCATTCTGCTACAGAGTGTTTTGGCATTGTAAAATCCCATTCAATGGGCATGGAGGTTTAAAAAGAAAGGACAATCCTATATCTCTTTCTTGCCCAACACAGACTTGGACATACTACAGATACTAATTGAATCTTATCATGTGAGAGAGGGAGAGACTGGCCCCAGGGTGGGGTCCCCACCTGTGCATAGCGCCCACTGCAGATGGCCCCTCTCCAGTCGGGAACGTTGATGCAGTCAGGATGCCGAACCAGCCAGTTGTCATCCTTGGTGAGGTAGGAGCCAGGGTACTCAGACACAGAGCCGTCGACGTCGTGGAACACGGAAGTCTTGTCCCCGTCCATGTCCAGCTGGTTGAACCAGGGCCCGGGCTCTCCAAAGAACACTCTAGAAGTAATCTGAACCGAACCCAGGAAAATTAGGCTGGGCCAGAATGTGAAGGGAAACTGCAGCCGTCATCAGGCCAGGGTGAAGTTTCCGATTTCCGCTGACATTACAAAGCAGCCAAACCCAAGCTGCCCCTGGGCGCCTGAGGAAACCACACAGCTGACCTCTCGGAAGGAGCAGGAGAAACAGTCAAAGGGTCACCATGCCTCATCTCATGGGCCCGGTGCCCCATGTCAGCCTCTGCTCACCAGAGAGGTAGCTGCTGTGGGTGACCATGGAGTTGTGACAGGCGTGAGGGAGTGTGAAGGGGTTGGGGAGTGAGACAGCGGGAAGGAGTGGCGACAGAGTTTGTATGATAAAGTATGTTTACGCACAGGGATGGGGATCTGTTTATGAGAGCATGTGTGGCAGTATGTATGTAGGTTTAAGGAAGGCAGCGGTGCAGGGAAAGCCCACGGAAATTTCTCTGACTGGCCCATTCAGTCCCTCAGTGGCCTGAGTGAGGAAACAAAGTAACTGAACTTTCACATCTTGTCCCACAGCCGGCCAGTAACCGGGCAGACAGGCAAAGGCAGGAGCAGGGAGGAAGAGGAGGAGGAGGAGGAAGGCCTGGGAGGCCACCGCCCATAGAAGTAAGAAGCAGGCCCTCTCACAGGCAGTCCTGTCCTGCTCTCCTGACCAGCCTTAGATCCCCCTTTTGCCAGCTCTGTCTACAGCCAGGAGGCCCGTGTTTACATTCTTCTCTCAGAATGAGATTAAACAGACATTCCTTGGACACTGCTGGATTGTGAGATGACTTGGGACAATTCAAGTGACCTGGTTACAAGATCCAGTATGTAAATGCCTTGGTGGAACTGTCTCAGAACCCTGAGCCCATTGTGAGGAGCCCACTGAGGCTCAGGGTGACAGCCAATGGGCATTGACCCAGACTTGACCTGTAGGGAAACCTGGGCTTGTACTTTTCCAGTTTGGACCCAGAGCAAACTGGGACACAGCCCAGCCTACTTGGAGGAGACGGTTGCACTCCTGTGGTGGTGGCAATAGCTCAATCTCCAAGCCCTGGGGGACTCGTGAGTCACCATCTGAAGTCTGGCTTTGCCAGAAGCTGGCTTGGTACTGCACTTACCGGGACATCCTCAAAGGCAATACTGGTCACATTGTTGTGGGGGCAGCTTTGCCAAGCATTGTTTAGGCGGAAGGCCAGAGCGCTGGTGTGCCGGCCCTCCAGGGCCGCAAACTTGCGGAAGGTACAGTTCTGGATGTTAATTGGGCCATCGTAGAACTGGATTCCTCTAATAGGAAAATTCCTGTGGAGTTAAGGAAGTCAGGTCAGATGTCAGTTGAATGCCATGTCATTTCCGTCTCTGGGGGTGGGTGGTAACAGAGATTTTCTAGATAAACCCATTCCTGACCTCCACCTTCAACAACTCCTTCCACAGCCAATTGTTATTAACTCACTAGTTTATTCACCCAGAAGGCTTGTATGAGTACAGTAAGTGCCAGTGATGAATGATTGCTGGATGAATGTCTGGAAGGGATGGATGGATGGATAGTGGGGATGGGTAGATTGGACTAGATGGATGGTATATGCATGGTAGATAGATGGTGGATGGTGACTGTATGGTGGATGGATGAATGTATCCATGGATCAATAGATGGATGGGTGGTGGGTACATAGATGGATGGTGGGTGATGGATGGATGGATGGTGGGTAGATGGATCCATGGATGGATGGTGGATAGATAGATGGTGGGTGGTGGATGGATGGTGGGTAGATGGATGGTGGGTGGATGATGGATGGTGGGTGGTGGATGGATGGTGGGTAGATGGATGGTGGGTGGATAGATGGATGGTGGGTGGTGGATGGATGGTGGGTAGATGGATGGTGGGTGGATAGATGGATGGTGGGTGGTGGATGGATGGTGGGTGATGGACAGATGGATGGATGGATGGTGGATAGATGGATGGTGGGTGGTGGATGGATGGTGGGTAGATGGATGGTGGGTGGATAGATGGATGGTGGGTAGATGGATGGTGAGTGGATACATAGGTGGGTGGTGGATGGAAGGTGAGTGGATAGATGGGTGATGGGCATATAGATAGTGGATAAATAGATGGATGGTGGGTGGATAGATGGGTGGTGGGTAGATGGATGGTGGGTGGATAGATGGATGGTGGGTGGGTGGATAGATGGTGGGTGGATGGTGGGTGGTGGGTGGGTGGTGGGTGGATGGACAGATGAATGGATGGGTGGATGGATAGTGGATAGGTGGGTGGTTAGGAAGATGTGTGGTAGGTAAATGGATGGATGAATCAATGGGTGTTGGCAAATGCTACCTAGGTACTGGCTTGGGGCTCACTATTCAAACAGTTCCTTCAACCTTCCCGTGACGTGAAGAGCCACTAGAAAATACCACACGTGCTCCTAGAGACTGCCAATATTCTGTCCCTTGGGAGAGGAGCATTGTTAGCCATTATCACCTTAGTTTTAGTAGCTATGACAATTAATTAGATTAAGACCCAGATGAGTGTCCTCCGCGAGTAAGCTATCAAATACAAATGAGCTGGGGTTGGGAAAGAGAGGAACAGAAATGTACAGAGCAGACAGTGATAAAAATAATTACCTGGCACTCTACCCCACTAAGTGCCTCCCCCCACTTCCTCGATAATGCAAAGGCAGTGGCCAGCCTGGCCGCAGGGTAGGGTGCCCTGCAGCTGACTTTAGGCCTCTTTTGTCTTAAACAGTTTTGTAGCCTAGCTCTTGAGGGGGTAAAGCTGAGCATTTGGGGTGGGGGTAGGTCTTTTCTAGTGCACTGTTCTCACCCCCCCCCCCCCCACCCCCACAAACCCTTTACTCGATTCTGGGTTTTGGGAGAAAAGCTGGCGCCCCAGGTCACTTCAGCATGCAGGATGGCAGGAATCCTTTCAAGGTCATTGACACTCTTAAGGGGTCCTAGACCTGAGATCCTCTTATGATCATCCTTACAATTAGAACAGCAAAGAACCAAGGGCCCCAGAAACAATCTGACCATCAGGTTTGCCCATTAGGCTTCCTCCGTGGCATGTCTCAGCCAGATCCTAGGACCCAAGCAAGCCCTCACCTCCCCGCCCACAAGGCCATTTGTTACATCTCACAGTGTGTAGCCTGAGAATCATTTTCTTTGGACTGATGCAGTTATTTTCACTTAAAGCAAACTGATTTTTGAGGCAGGGTCTCACTCTACCCAAGGCTGACCTGGAACTCACTCTAGCCCAGGCTGGCCTCAAACTCATGGTGAGCCTCCTGAATGCTGGGATTTAAGGCATGGGCCGCCACACTTGGCTTCATCTTTTTAATGAAACACACACACACACACACACACACACACACACACACACACACACACACACACACTACATTAGGCATCTTTCTCTAGCCCTGCCTTCTCCCAGGCATTACAGACTGAGTACACTGAGGCAAATAGGCCAGGATTGCCACTTGTAACTAGACCCCAATTTGTGCCTGGGGCGTCACGCAGGAGTGGATCTGCTGGCCCACATGTCTTGACACTTTCTAGAATTCCCATTTCAGACTTCCCCACATGGACTGAGTATCTCAGCAGCTAGTGAGCAGGCCTAACTGCCTCAACATTCTTTAGTTTTGGACGTATGTCTAGGAAGATGCAAGTCAGGTGACTGGGTAAACCTCCAGCTGAAATACCCTTGGAATGAATTGCAGGAGATAAGAGGCCTCCCAAGGTGTCTAGGCGAAGTGTTGGTTTCCTGTTCATTCCACGCACTGAGAAGTGGGCCATGCCCCTTAGTCAGAGGGAGCATTCATCTCTTTTGTAAAGTAACTTCCAGTGCTGAGGAAAAGGATGTTGATAGTGCTTATTCAGTGTTGATTTTAGTGTTAGTAACCACTCTTAGTGCCAGAAATACGCAACGATGGGAATGTTATGTTAAAGTGGCTCCTACTGATTGCAGCCTTTATGTATATATATAATGTAAGAGCTAATCCATTCCCCTCCCCATGAGGAAGCGTGGCTGTATTTCCCAGGAATAGCTTCTTCCATGGAAACCTAGAAAGCGTCTCCTCAAATGAACTTGATCTTTCTTCCTGCGCATCCTTCCCAAGCCCACATGCACATGCCTCCTGTGTCCCAGCCACTTCTTCCTGTCCATACTGGAACCAGTTTCCCATTGAGTAGCTGTGATGATGTTGTGTCTGGTGTGAGGTTCATGCTAGGGCTTGAGGGTTTTTTTTTTTGTTTTGTTTTGTTTTTTGTGGTTTTTCAAGGTAGGGTTTCACTCTAGTCCAGGCTGACCTGGAATTCACTATGTAGTCTCGGGGTGGCCTCAAACTCACAGCAATCCTCCTACCTCTGCCTCCTGAGTGCTGGGTTAAAGGTGTGCGCCACCACGCCCAGCAGGTTTGAGGGTTGTTTTAAAGATATTTAATTAATTAATTTATTTGAGAGAGACAGAGAGAGAGGAAGAGGCAGAGAGAAAGAGCGAATGGACATGCCAGGGCCTCTAGCCACTGCAAACGAACTCCAGATGCATGTGCCACCTTGTGCATCTGGCTTACATGGGTCCTGGGGAATCAAAAATGGGTCCTTAGGCTTTGCAAGCAAATGCCTTAACCACTAAGCCATTTCCCCAGTCCTTTAAAAATATATTTTTAAAATAATTTAAAAATATTCTATTTTTACATATTTATTTGAGAGAGGGAAAGAGGCAGTGAGAGAGAGAGAGAGAGAGAGAGAGAGAGAGAGAGAGAATGGGTGCACCAGGACTTCCAGCCACTGCAAACGAACTCCATATGCATGCACCAATTTGTGTATCTGGCTTACGTGGGTCCTGGGGAATCGAACCAGGGTCCTTTGGCTTTGCAGGCAAGCATTTTAACTGCTAAGCCATCTCTTCAGCCCGGGTTTGAGTTTTTAAGACGAGTTTTGCAAGATTATACAGCCAACATTGCCTTTACCAGGCCACTGCCACCATCCCACCATTGCCTCAAGGTGGGCAGGTGATTTCCGGAGACTCTCAGGGAGCCAGGATAACTAGGTACCCCATCTGGATTGGTTGTGTGGGTGACGGGTTCTTAGTCTTGCAGACTCTTCGGAAGCCCCATGCAGAGGTTGATGGCAGTGACACAGTCTCCCCGTGATGGGATGGTAAGGATCAAATTGGCATTCCTTTCGGTTTGTTGGGAGTTTCTGTTCATTGCTTTTGGAGGGGTTAGTTTTGTTAAAGAAAAAAGAGAGGCAATGATGGCTCTCCCATGAGTTGTTGAATTTTGAGCAGTGTTTTAACAACAAATCTTGGGAGTCTCTGATGCAGTAAACACTCATGAAATGTTTTTCCACCCCTTCCGCAGGTGACTAAGTTCAAAAGAATGGATTTCTTATAGCATTCAGAATAGTAAGTAGGTTCCTGAACATAGACAATAGGAGTTGATGTATTTTCTCAAAAACCAACCAGGAACTCTACTCCAGTATTTGTAGATCAGGAAAAAAGTGAACATGAACTCCATATATCTCACTTGACTACCAGACGTGATCTTATACAGTAACCTTGGGAGCTGGAGAGATGGCTTAGCCGTTAGGCGCTTGCCTGCCAAGCCAAAGGACCCAGGTTCAACTCCCCAGGACCCATGTAAGCCAGATGTGCAAAAGTGTGCATGCATCTGGAGTTCATTTGCAGTGGCTGTAGGCCCTGGTATGCCCATATCTGCCTCTTTCTTTCTCCTTCTCTCTCGTTCTCTCAAATAAATTTTAAAAATAAAAATATTTAAATAAATTTTAAAAAAGTAACCTCAGTTGTATGACAGGATTTATTTGATTTCTCTTTACTCCTCATACTCACTTTCCTGGTACCATCACAGCCCTTAATGTCTCAGAGCATGATAATAAATAGGGGGTACATTGCAGTCACTCCAATAACACACAAGAGGACCACAATCTGGACTGCCCCCAAATCCACCTTTCTAGGTTGGTAAAACTGTTTTGGTGGTGTTCTTAGGAGTTCCAGATCAAATCCCAGGCCAGCCCTTGCACCAAAGCCTCTAGGAGGCTTACCAATCTGTTAGGAATGACTCAGGAAAGGTGAGCCATTTCCTTGGGGGATACATGTATTTATAGAGGGAAGTGTGTGATTGCATGTGTGTATGTGTGTGATCATCTGTGTGCCTTTCACTTTCAGAAAGACAGTGCAGGAACCATGTATTCTTAGAGGCAAACAAGTGACAAGTGAGCTTAAATCTTAAATCAGAGTCTGAGCAAGCCAACTCTGAGAATGAACCCTCTCTATGAAGCACAGAAGAACAAGAACCACAGCAGAAAAGACAGAGATGAAGCCAAAAATAAAACCCTCCGATGGAAAGGAACATTGATTCAGCCATTGCCATTGGACATATTACATGCACTAATTTATTATATTATTATTTGTCTGTTTTCTTTAAGTTGTGCCCATTGTACTCTTTGAAAGAAGTTGGGTGCATTGTTTTAAACTAGATTATGTATAAATCAGCTGTGGAAATCAGTTTAAAAAATTAATTACATGGCCGGGTATAGTGGCACATGCCTTTAATCCCAACCCTCTGCAGGCAGAGGTAGGAGGATTTTGTCATGAGTTCGAGGCCACCCTGAGACTACATAGTGAATTCCAGGTCAGCCTAGGCTAGAGTAAGACCCTACCTCAAAAAGAAAGAAAGAAAGAAAGAAAGAAAGAAAGAAAGAAAGAAAGAAAGAAAGAAAAGAAAGAAAAATAATTACAATGCAACAATGCAAATGGCCTGACAGGGCCCTTGAGAAGGCAGGGAAAGGAGGGAGGAAGGGACAGCAGCTGGGAGGGACTAGGAAGAAACAGTGATGTGGAAACTGTGCCCTGGCCTTGGAAGTGGCCTGGAGGTACTTCTCCCACTTGCCTCAGACTCTCTCTCTCTCTCTCTCTTTTTGAGGTAGCATTTTGTTCTAGTCCAAGCTGACCTGATATTCACTCTGTAGTCTCAGGGTGGCCTTGAAGTCACAGCAATCCTCTTACCTTGGCCTCCCAAGTGCTGGGATTAAAGACATGTACCACCACATCTGAAAAAGACTCTTTTTAAGAATTTAATTTTTTACAGGTTATACTCTTTGGTTCTCCTCACTGCAGCCTCCCATTTACCTGGGGTCCTTTTCAGTGGGGTTATGGGATTCACTGTGGGGTCATGAAGGCCTCAGTGTCAGTCCCTGTGGTGTAGGGGTGGGAGGGTACCTCAGGGTATTCCTATCCACTCTGTGGCTCTTACAAAATCTTTCTGGCCCCTTTTCACAATGTTCCCTGAGCTGTGACATTGCCTGAGACTTCTGAGCAGAGCATGGAGAGTCTATGAGGGTCTGGGCAGGCTTCTGGATGGTTGTTCTTAGGCATGGCCATATAGCTAGTCAGGCTCTGTGCTCAGTCTATAAGCCTGAAGTGATGTTCCTGCCCCTGGCCTAAGAACATCCCTTCCTCAGTGGACACAAAGAAGAAAGGAAGAGGAAGCACAGGATGGATCTGTCCCTTGGGAGTGGCTATTCCCAAGTATCTCCAGCCTTTCTCTCAGAACCCCTTATTGAATATGGTTCCTGAGCAAATTTTCACTCACAGCATGGCTCCCCGTGTTTTCGCATTTTTATATTTGTAACCAATGACGTCATCACATTGAATCCCGATTATCATAGAGTGGTTCTAAGCATTTTCCATTTCAGGTGTTTTAGGGATAGTGCATTCTTGCTAAGTATACATCTGTCTTCAGATAATAATCTACTTCTATGCATGAGGAAACAAACAACCAACTCGAAAATGGAGTATGAAGAACCTGCCTGAGCCTGTCGGGTTACCATAGACAAGATTACCCCTGAAATGAACATTCTGGCCTGTGAGCTGGTAACCATTTGCAAAGAAACCCTGAAAAAGCAGACAGACACACCCTCAGGCTCAGAGGTCCATTGCCAAAGAGGTGGCAGAAAGAATGTAAGAGCCAAAGGAAGGGTACCACTCCTTACAATGCAACTGTCCAGATAGAAATTGGCCCCGATATCCATGACCTTGCAGTGCCTAGCCATACCTTCACAAGACCCTCATAATAGGAGAAAAAGATGATAATGTCAAAATAAAAGAGACTAATGGAGAGAGGGAGGGGATATGATGGAGAGTGGAGTTGTGAAGGGGAAAGTGGAGGAGGGAAGGGAATTATCATGGCTTATTGTCTATAAGTATAGAAGTTGTCAATAAAAAAATTATACATTAAACAAAAAGCAGATAGAGTGACTTTTGAAAACAACAGCAGGGTCTGCTATGTCCCTTACAACTGAAGCAAAGCTTTCTTGACAGCTTGAGCCAAAGGAGACCAGGATTCTCTCTTTGCAATATGTTCTGGGAGACACACATAGACTCAGGTAGAAAGTTCTAGTCAGTATAGATTTTGTGTCCTAACTTTAGCAGCAGGAACTATATTTCCTCACAGAAAGAGAAGGCTAAGCCAATTCTAACCCTCAGGCTCTGTAACAAGCCTTGTGTGCATGGAAGCCCTGAGATACGTCACCTCGATGTGCTGCATCTATTGGCATAAGATCCCAGCCTAGGGCTGGAGAGATGGCTCCGTTGGTAAAGCACTTAGCACCCACGTGTAAGAATGTAAGTTTGGATCCCCAGCACCCACATAAATGCCACGCCAGTAGCCCACCTGGAACCTCTGTGCCAGGAGGCAGAGACAGAGTAGCCCAGGGGCCAGCTGGCTAGCTGGCCTAAGCAAGTCTGTGAGTTCAGGGTTCCAGTGACAGACCCTGTCTCTGAGAACAATCAAGAAAGACACCTATGTCCACCTCTGGCTACAAGTGCACACATACTCACACACGTGTGCACTCACATGTACACACACATGCATGTGTACCATGCACACACACATACATGTGCATTCAGAAAACAGAAGCCCCAGTCTTTGGACTTGATCACCTTCTGCTGATCCTCCCATGTATGTGCTTTGGCCTGACGTTAAGTGGAGGCACGCCAAGTGAGCTGCTGTCATAGGAGGCTGGGACTCGGTGGTTCTATCCTGGGTGCTGTCTCCCTACAACATAGACCCCAACCATATCATGCACTAATTGCTGTGCACTCTGCTGACTCGTGGTCTATTTTTAACTCAGGAATGTGCGTGGCATGTGGCTATGTGCATGTGTGCTATTCACATTGGGGGTGCATTCAGGTCAGATAACAACCTTGGGTGTCATCCTCAAGAATGCTATCCACCATTTTTCTGGCTTTTTGAGGTAGGGTCTTGCTATAGCCCAGGTTGATCGATCTGTAATTAGTCTCAGAGTGGCCTTGAACTCCCAGCAATCCTCCTACCTCAGTCCCCCAACCACCCGAGTACTGGGATTAAAGGAGTGTGCCACCACACCTGGATCTATCCACCATTTTTTTTTTGAGAGACAGAGACAGAGAGACATAGAGAATGGGCTCTCCAGGGCTTCTCAGCCGCTGTGAACGAACTCCAGACGTGTGCACCCCCTTGTGCGCATGTGCAACATTGTACGCTTTCGTCACTTTTGCGTCTGGCTAAAGGTGGGAACTGGAGATTCGAACAGGCGTTCTTAGGCTTTGCAGGCAGACTCCTTAACCGCTAAGCCATCTCTTCAGCCCATATCCAGCATTTTTGAGACAGGGTCTCTCACTGACCTCGAGTTCACAGATTAGGCTAGGCTGGCTGGCCAGTAAGCCCCTAGCATCCTCTTATCTATCCCACTCCCAGCACAGAGCACCATGCCTAGCATCTTGGCATGGGTACAAGGGATCGATCTCAGATCCTCATGCATGCATAGCAAGCATTTTACTGATTCAGCGATCTCTCCAGCCTCTCAACACTATTTTTTGGGGTGTTCTCTTTCTCCATTCCAGATGTCCCCTCCATTGTGAGAGTCTAAATCATTTCAGTGATTTTGCTAGCTGGTGAAGGGTAGAAAGACTTACAGTCAACAGATAGAAGTCACCCACTAACTTCTTTCCTTCCATTTGCTGGCACTTGGGCCACACTAAAAAGGGCAGCTCCCACAGTTGCAAACCTACTGGCCTATAGGAAGGGTCCTTCCGCTGTGGTCCAAGCCGCCCGGGCCCCAGATCCTGTTGTCCATCATTTCTGTGCCCACGTTGCCGCTCTCACCAACAAACAAGCTGTTCTTTATCTCCTGCTTGGAGCCATCATCATACGGGAAGGTTCCGCCACTGTAGAGAGATGTTGCAGATTAGCCATCCAGAGACACAGACACCCACCGAAAGCCAAGCACAATGACACTTGCTCTTACCTGGCCAGGGTCAGGCCGATGCCATTGTCAGCAAACCTGGGGACAAGATCAGACAGTTAGAACATGCTCTTGCTCCAGTCAGTGAAGTCGTGGTGGAAAGGCCCCTTCTCTGGAGTCAAACTGGGTGTTGTGGGCGAAGTCTTTGAATAACTGAAGGCTTTATCAGGCAGTTGTTGAGTCTTCATTCGGCACAGCAAAGGAGGTTCCCTTTCATCTCAATGACCCCACAGATGTCAGCTTAGAGAGCATTGTGTATCAGCTGCATGCTGGCTCCTCAGGCCTCCTTAGCCAGCCTACATCCATTAGAGACCCCAGAAAGTCCCTGGAGGGGAGCTGGTCCTGCCTCAGGAAGGACTGCATGGAATCAGAGCTGGGCCCTCTTGGGATGCCCTCACGTCCTTTGTCCTTTGTCCTTTGGCTCCCTCGTCTGTCCTGCACACGCTGAGAAGGCCTGAGGAGTCACGCTGCCATTCTCAACCACCACCTACTGCTTCCCAATCCCCTGGTGGCTTCATATCCCCTATAAACCTGAGCCAAGGGTTGCCTTTCCATTGAGAACCTAGATCAGTAGTTGCCCTCTATGTTAGCCAACCCAGGCTAACTGGTTGTCCAAACTCTCCCTGGCCCCCAACACATTTCTTCACGTGCAGCCCCTTTTCAGCACATGTGTCTCCCTTTTCAGAGATCCGTCCATTCAACTCAGTCATTCAAGGTCCATCTTCCACAGCATAGGACTCTCAGTCTTTTCCAACCGGTGCCCCCAGGCGTTCTTCCGGTCTGCTGTCCACCAGTCTCCTCATATTCACCTCACAGACTTACAGCTTTCCTCTCCACTCATCTACTGGTGACTTTCAAAATAAACCACTCTTCCTATCCACCTTTGAAGACTTGGGACATTTCCATCCAATACTTCATGAGCATCTCCAGCTCAACATGTCACCAACTGCACTGACCCATGAAACCCTCCGTTTCAGCTCTGCTCTCCCTATCTACGTTTCTCCCCACGCTGGAGTAGCACAGTTGTATTCCAGCTGGCTCTGCCATCTCTAGAAGGGTCCCCTCCCATCCTCACTGCATCTAGTGGCACTACAGAGGTGCCCCTGCAGCAGTCACATTAGCCAAATACCCAAAGTCCTAAAAGGACCTCCTATCTTCTACCAGCTCCTGACCATGCCACCTGTGGGACTGTAGCCTTGGTGCCAGCCAGACTCCAGACTTCCTTGGAATGAGTCTGGTAGAG
This sequence comes from Orientallactaga sibirica, assembly GCA_036365145.1. NCBI lineage: Eukaryota > Metazoa > Chordata > Mammalia > Rodentia > Dipodidae > Orientallactaga > Orientallactaga sibirica. The sequence continues at coordinate 1,342,447 of JAEOAD010000031.1, read as the reverse complement.
GGGGCTAGAGACACATCCATTGGCAGGGAGATGTCATACCTCTCCTTGCTGGTGCTGAAGACCTCATATTAGGATCCGGTTTTCCCAGGCCCTTTCAGTGGGCTTTAGGAAACTCACTAAACTGAGCCTTTATTTATTGTCTCAAAATGGATCTAGAGGTCTGGAGAGATGGCTTGGTGGTTAAGACAGTTGCCTGCAAGGCCAAAGGACCCAGATTCTATTCCCCAGTACCTATGTAAAGCCAGATACACAAAGTGGCACATGCATCTGGAGTTTTGTTTGCAGGGGCTAGAAAGCCCTGGTGCACCCATATTCATTCTCTCTCTCCCTCTCCCTATCTCTAAAATATATATATATATGTTTTAAATGAATCTAGAGATTTATGACCTTAAGAAACATAACCATGGCTCTGGCCCAGGGCAGGAGCTCAGAACCGCTGATTTCCTCTGTCTTCCCTCTCTGCGCTGACCAGCTGTGTGACCACGAGAGGGACAAGCCTCATGCCCCACAACACCCCGAGCTGTGGTGAGACAAATATGTAGCCACTGCCTGCTATTACCATGAGCTCCTGCCTGGCTTGGAAAGCAGAAGACCAAGTGCTGATATGTCTAGAATTCCCTCTGCCCTGCTCACTCATCTCTCCGGGAGAGACTTTTGTAGTAGCGCCACCAGTCTCCCTAGACTCACCGGCAGCTGTCCAGCCACACGTCCCCACCACGCAGCCAGGCACCATGGTCCTGGTTTTTGTAGGCTGTGAAGTGTCGGATGATGGCTGGCTCCCTGGGCTTCAGCGGGTCTGCATCCTGGTGAGGGCTGTACCTGGGACACAGCGGGGCACAGGTGAGGGGGGACTCCAGTGTTGAGCCCTTTCCGGTATTGTGAATGTCTCTCCTTTCACCGGTTTGCAAAAGGCCCTGACTCAAGATCCACATGGACATGGCAGGCCTGAACTCTCTGAGGCAAGAGAATGCATTTCCAAGGCCCAGCCCCACGCACGAGATGGCAGCGCCCAAGTGGAGTCAAGTCAGGAAGCTCAGGCAGCTGGATGGCAGGTGACCTGATAGGACAGTCTGCACACACCACTTTTCCCACTGGCTGGCAGGCCACTTGAACTCGTACCACATACCTTTTCAGGGCACCTCTTAGCCGCAAAGCAGAGGGCTGACCCCACTTGGCCACTTGTGTCATGTCCCCACAAAGTGTTCTGTGGACATGATCATGCTACTAGTGTTACCCCCTTCTGATGGAGTCTGAGTCAATTAGGTACATTTTATTTATTTATTTATTTATTTATTTATTTATTTATTTATTTATTTATTTGACAGAGAGAGAAAGAGGCAGAGAGAGAGAATAGGCATGTCAGGGCCTCTAGCCACTGCAAACAAACTCCAGACACATGTGTCACTTTGTACATCTGGCTTATGTGTGTATTGGGGAATTGAACCTGGGTCCATAGGCTTCGAAGGCAAGTGCCTTAACTGCTAAGCCATCTCTCCAGCCTCCTCATTTAGGTACTTTTGAAGGGTCCTGTTTTATTTATTTATTTATTTATTTAGTTAGTTAGTTAGTTAGGTTTTTTTTTTTTTTTTTTTTGAGAGAGACAGAGAGAGAGGGAGAGGAAGACAGATAGAGATAGGCATGCCAGCAGCCTCTCAGCTGCTGCAAACAAAATCTAGATGTGTGCGCCCCCTTGTGGTCAAGTGTGGCATTGTGCCCTTGCGTCACTTTGCATCTGGCTAAACATGGGACCTGGAGATTGGAACTGCTGGAGATTGGAACCAGTGTTCTTAGGCTTAGGAGGCAGGCGCCTTAACCGCTAAGCCATCTCTCCAGCCCATTATTTATTTTTTTTTGGTTTTTCGAGGTAAGGTTTCACTCTAACCCAGGCTAACCTGGAATTCACTATGTAGGAATCTCAGGCTGGCCTCGAACTCATGGCAATCCTCCCATCTCTACCTCCCGAGTGCTGGGATTAAAGGCATGTTCCACCATGCCTGGTTAGGTTCAGGTTTTGCTAATGACTTTGGGGTATTGATAGCACCATTTAAAAGCAGCCCTGGCCTTTGCTATGGCTTGACTTACCAGCCTGGACTGAGCACTCCTTATTGTTAAAGAGGCAGTGAAACACTTCCTTTTCACCTTTGTGTCCTGGCCCAACCAGCCATAGCTCTGGCCATTCCTGTTGTCTTTAAGCACTGGCTTTGCTGAAAGATATGGCAACTGCTAAGAATTTCAGTCTCCCTTTGACTCCTGGAGCCCAGACCCTTTTTCAGACTGTGCTTCACTCATAGTACCACATGCTGACAATGGGCTCAATGTGCCAGCAAGAAAGCACTTCACACGTAACTAGCCAAGGAGTGCATGAGTGAGGAGAAGGAAGCTGACCGAGAGGCCCATAGGGCATGGCTCTCAAGGGTCATTACCTGGCTGAGATGATTGAGAGGAAAGGTCGCTTGTCCTTGGCAGAGGCCTCTGTGGTCTTCACTCCATTGTCTATGATCATGCCAGCCTGGGGACAAGGGATATCCAGGGACACATTAGTTGCCACTGCTGCCCATAGCCATTATCTTTTCATGTTAGCCTTACGACATGTTCTTGAATGTTCCAGTCAAAACAACATGGCTCTCAGGCTGCAACCATGGGATTACAAGGTGAGGGAGAAGAAAAGTCTGCCTCATTCTGTATTGCTCTGACCAAATCTGGGACTAAGTGTCCTGTTGGTGTGTAGATGAGGAAGCTGGAGTCCCAGTGCCACTTAGCCAAGGCCACACACAAGATTCACACTACTTTGGAATTGTCACCTTGGGCCCTAAGTCACGGGCTACAGTGAGCATCCTCAGGAAATGTGTCACACAGATTCGAAGGAAACGACCAGCTCAAGTCTCACCTTTCCCTCAAGCAGGGCCAGTAACTTAACCGAACTACACCCTTAACAACGAATCTATCTTCCTTAAAAATCCTATAAAGACATCCGGTGTGGTGGCACACGCCTTTAATCCCAGCACTCGGGCGGCAGAGGTAGGAGGATCACTGTGAGTTCGAGGCCACCCTGAGACTACATAGTGAATTCCAGGTCAGCCTGGGCTACAGCGAGACTCGACCTCAAAAAAACAAAACAAAACAACAGCAACCCCCCCCCCCAATACCCTATAAAGAGAAGCTTTCTGTTGTCTTTGACTACTCTCCCCTCGAGTGGCCCACCATCCCTTGGTAGAGTATTTAAACCTTCACTCTCGTTCGGCTCTTGATAGCGTCTTTCTGCTCAAGGACTTGTGTGCACCTTGCTATGATTCTTTGAGTAAGAAGCCAAGAACCTGGAAATATCCAGAGCCCACTGCTATCTAGAGCTGAGACACTCCACTGCGGAAGGTCACCTGCACCCCCGCCCCTGAGCCATGTCTTTGCTGAAGCCATGCTTCCACGTGTATTCCTCCCCTTTCCAGCCTTGCACACAGCCCTGCCCTGCCTGAGGCCCAAGGAACAAGAGTCCAGTGGATTCTTCCTTGTGTCCCCAACAGCAGTATAGCCTTAGTGGTGACATCTGGGACATCACCCTGCAGGGGTCTCCTGTCCTCCCTCTGCTCCTCACTGCTCACTCCTCTTCGTCGGCCTCCGTCACCTCAAGGTAACAGCACAGGTCTGCTAAGAACTGGGAAGGCTTCTCTCTGCATGAACCTTTTGAAAAATCGGTTTTGACCCTGGATATATCCATTCCTCTCTATAAGTCTCGGTTTCCCCATCTATACTGTCACGAATTGGGACCAGACATGACCCTGTCTATGTACTGTCCTTGCATCCCAGCCTGGAGACCACCCCAGCCTGGTCTCTGGTCCCTGGAGCAGTAACTCTGGCCTCATGTTTTCTTGCTCTGTCCCACGGCTCTAGTCTGCTGTCCCTTATCAAAAGGCCTTCAACAGATAGAGGGCCGGGTCTTCTTGGTACTTTCCCGTTTCACCCCAGCACCTAGCTTGGAGCAGGACAACCATGGGTGTTTAGGAAGCAGAGGTAAACAAATGCATTCCCGCCTGCTGGCTTAGCCCTGATGGAGCCATGCTCTTCCCAACAAGAAAGGCCAAAGACCAAGATGCTAATGACACTTCCACCTTCCTTCAGAACCACCTCCTGACTTTCCTTAGTTCACAGAGCAAGCCTAGTTCACACCACTGCTGCGTACAGTTGAACTGCACAATCACATCAGAAGCCTTGCCTAGCATCCCCCCCAAAGGAGAAGCTGGTGCGAAGACACACCTTTCTCCTCTGGCTGTCTGGATGTTGTGGATGTCGAGGCAAGCTCTTGCCACAGTGGCCAGTGACCTGCAGGCCTTGGAATACTTCTCTGAACCCCAGCTGAGAATTCAGCCATTCTCGGTTCTAATCATCTGCAGGTCCAAATGGGGGACAGACCGGCTGGCCAGGGAGGCGCAGTCTGGAAAGACTTACCCGGTAGTTGGAATGTGCTCGGTTGTTATGGAATTTTCCCAGTGGAATGTGCTCAGAATAACCTGGGGAGTACATTCCCACAGAGGGGCCTGTTGGCACGTGGTGAAAAATGAACCAAAATCCAGTTTCCTGTTGGGGCAAGGCACAGGAGAAAGCCACAGAATTTAGTGCCAGTGAGCTCCTGGTTAGGGTGACCAAGTGCTTCATGCTGGGTGGATGGAGGATTGTGACCTGAACAGACTCTTGCCACCCACCATCCAATACACCTCTGTGTGGTCTACTGTGAAAGGACAGAGTGAAAAGCTTGAGGCAAATATAATTGGTGGGGGTCACCCTGACATCTCAAAATCCACACAGAATCCTACTCTGTAGGCCACTGTCTGAGTGACTGGGTCACGGCAGAGGTCAGTCATTTCCTGATGCACAGCGGGATGCTTTCATAAGCGTCCCCAGTTTTCCCTGCAGATACAGATGCTGAGGCTCAGAAAGAGCAACAGATAGGGTCAGGGTCAAGGCCCCAGGCAAGGCCTGCAGCAAGGAAGCTGAGTCGAACAAGGGTACAGGGCAGGACATGATGCTCATATCCTGTCTGCCATCTCCAAGTTGTATGCACATTTGGACACCCTAGCTCTCTTCCCTGCCTTCCATTCCTCCCTGCTCAGATGGGAATAATAAAGCGTCATAGCTTCGATGCTAGACCAGGCTGGGTTAAGTGGCAACACTGTCATACCAGATGCCCCTCTAAGGTGAAACGCTTTCATTCTATGATGAGTTTTTCTGCATGAAGTACTCAGGACTCTGCGGTGGATATGAAGCGTCCTCTTCTCCATAGGCTCATGGGCCATGAACACTCGGTCCCCAGCTGGTGACGCTGCTTTGGGAGGTTGTGGAGCTTTAGGACATAATGCCTAGCTGGAGGACATGGGTCACTGGGGAGGCAGGATGAGGGACAGGACTTGGGGTTTGTAACCCAATCTTATTTCTTCCTGTCCTTTCTGTTTCTCCCTTCCTTCCTTCCTTCCTTCCTTCCTTCCTTCCTTCCTTCCTTCCTTCCTTTCTTTCTTTCTTTCTTTCTTTCTTTCTTTCTTTCTTTTTTTTTTTTTTTTTTTTGTTTTTTTTCGAGGTAGGGTCTCACTCTAGTCCAGGCTGACCTGGGATTCACTATGTATTCTCAGGGTGCCTCAAACTCATGGCGATCCTCCTACCTCTGCCTCCCAAGTGCTGGGATTAAAGACGTGCGCCACCACACCCAGCACCTTTCTGTTTCTTGAAGCATCTAGATGTGAGCAAGCAATCACTGCCATGGTCATGAGTCATCAAGGCTCCCATGGCAACAGATACAAGTCACTCCTGCTGCCTTACCTTTCTGCACCACGGTAGACTGTATCCCTTTAAACCGAGAGCCAAAAGAAATCTTTCCTCCCCTTAAGTTACTTTAGCCAGTTGTCTTATTACCATGATGAGAAAAGTAACATTCTCATTAGCTATGGTTCTCACAGTGATGGCACTGCTATTTTCCTTCCTTCCTTCCTTCCTTCCTTCCTTCCTTCCTTCCTTCCTTCCTTCCTTCCTTCCCTCCCTCCCTCCCTCCCTCCTTCCCTCCCTTCTTCCCTCCTTCCTTCCTTCCTTCCTTCCTTCCTTCCTCCCTCCCTCCCTCCCTCCCTCCCTCCCTCCCTCCCTCTCTCTCTCTCTCTCTCTCTCTCTCTCTCTTTCTTTTTCTTTCTTTCTTTCTTTCTTTCTTTCTTTCTCTCTCTGAGGTAGGGTCTCACTCTAGCCCAGACTGACCTGGAATTCACGATGTAGTCTCAGGGTGGCCTCGAACTCATGGCAATCCTCCTACCTCTGCCTCCCGAGTGCTGGGATTAAAGATTTGTACAACCACGCCCGGCCTAGAACTGCTATTTTCAAACCCAGTCATGGACACGCCCATCTCCAGGCTGTTTTTCCTCTTCCTGCTAAGTTTGTGTGTATGAACATCTGGTCTTGGGCTCAAAACACACTCATTGCTAGGGCAGCTTCTGCCGGCCCCATCTCGGTTCTTTTTGCTCACCTCTGATCCTGCCGCTGAGCAGTTGATGAGGTTGTTATTGGGATTCGCCATCCAGAAGGTAGACACGGCACTGTGGGAAGGGGAGAGTTGGAACAGGGTCACAGAAAAGACCACCAGCCCTGGTTCTGCTGCATGACGGGCCCAGCCAGACATTAATAATGGTCTGCAGAGTCTGCTGTCAGGGATTTGAAAAATCACTGACTCATTCATCTGCAACCTGGTTTTCTCATGAAAAGGTATTGCACTTAAGTGTATACAATGCTTACTAACAGTTTAGGTACAAGCAGTTTGGGCTTCTATAAAAAGCAGAAGTATAAGCCCAAGACAGGCTCTGCTAGAAGAACTCAGGTACTAACCATTTTTCTTTCTTTTTCTTTTTCTTGAGACAGGACCACATATAGATTACACTGGCCTCAAATCCACTGTATATTTGAAGATGATATTGAACTGATCCTCCTGCCTCTACCTCTCAAATGCTGGTATTATGGGCATGCACCACCACGTCTGACTTTTACGGGGTATTGAGGATTGAACCCATGGCTTTATGGATGCTCGGCAGGCACTCTATCTGCTGAGCTATATGCCTGGCCTGAACGTGGCCATTTCCAAGGAATAGGAAGCTGTATGTCCTTTTGCTTGTATCTCTCTGTCTGTCTGCTCTTTCTGTTTCTGTCTCTCTCTCTCTTTGTCTTTGTGTCTGTCTGTGTATCTTTCTGTGTCTCTCTATCTCTGTCTGCATCTCTTTCATGGCCAGAAAAGGATTGTGCCTGGCTCACATGTCCACACTATGGACGTTGATGTGGCAGCTGCCTCCTGTCTACAAGGATGCCGTGTCACGTCTCGTGATCTCCCACAGACACGAGCAGGTTGTCTAGACAAAATGGTGTCCCTCACACACATGGAGGAGGGAGGAGGGAGGAGGGAGAAGGGAGAAAGTAGACGCCACCATGGGCCCTCATTCTGAGGAGCAGCAGACGCCAGGAGGCCCAGGTGCCCTGAGTAGATGTATAGTGGCTGGGTTCACCTCCCCCCCCCCCAGACTCAGGTGCAGGCACAGAGGCACAGGTACTTACTTGCAGTCCTGCCTGGGTTTGGGGATGTACCCTGGGTAGGAGTCTTCCGTGATCACTTTGCACATCTTGCTGTCACGGTCTGATGGGAGGAGGGTCCCTGACTTAACAAGGAGACCCAGGCAGTGGTCAAAAGTGTTGCGTTCCTCTGGCCCATCCTCCGTGAAGAAGCAGTGGCCCAGGGAGTTATAGCCCACAACGTCTTTGATCTGTGGGGTTAAGACAGGTGTTTCACTCGGCCCTAAGTCCGCATGGACCTGAGCAATCATTGAACAAGTGTGAACAGTGCCAGCCTACGTCAGTCCTGCAGGCAGTTTGGGAAGTTGGAGATGACCCTGACCCCGGGGGAGAGCCATAGGGGTGGATGAAATGAGACTGCTGGCTGAAGGTGTGTGAGTGTGGTTCCATGGGGAAGGACAGGGGCCAGAGTGTCAGGCATGACGGCAGACTAATCTAGGTCCTGGAAATTATTCCAGTGAGGATTCAGTGAGCCGAGACTTGCTGTGGAAGGCACTACCGGGGCCTGCGTAGAAGGTAGGAGGCAGCTCTGCAGTGGGCCAGGAAACCTTTGATGAAGTCAATACTGTTGCACTTCTCAAGCCCTCACCCTTGAACCCGAGCCAGCCTTTGAGACCACAGTGACTGTCAAAAGCCCCATTCACAACCTTGGTTGACAACCAGAGATGGTTTCTAACTCCAACCCTTCAGTGCCCTTCCTGGAATCACAGGATCAGTGGAGAAGCAGAAAGTGCACTTGAATAGACATCACAAAACCGGGGGGCGGGGGTGGTCCCAGCTGCGCAGTCAGCCAGTACGGGATCTTAAATGAGTCTCATGGTCTGACTTCCACATTTCCCCACCACAAAGTTTAGGATTTGAACTCCATGATCTCCAAGGCCTGTTGTGAGTCTGAGCTCTGAATACATCCTTGCCAGAACTAAAAGATCCTCAGAGGGCCTCAGTCTGTCAGAGAGACTCTAATGGCAGCCTCTGGGACACACAGGCTCCTGTCAGCTCAAAGCCCAGAGGAGAGCTGCTCCAGCCTTCACGAGGTGACCTCCCTGCAGTGGTCGACTATGGCCACACCTTGTGTCTCCTGACTGTGATCCTCCACCTGTCATCCCCACCCATGGCTACTGACTGTCCAGTGACTTCACACAATGAAAGTGGCTTTCTGATCCCATGACCTCAGCTTAAGCCATATCTCCTCAAAAGCTGTACCCCTGCCAGGTGTGTACCTGAGCAATGATTGACATGCCAACACCAATGCCCTTGGCCCTGGTCACACTGACTCGCACAGTGTAGAATATGCAGCGATGCTGGTGTCTCCCCACTAGCTACCAACAGCATCCCCTCAGACCTTCACTACCCTATGGAGGGGACAAAATGATCCCTGATGGAGAAGCACTGATCCCCAGTTAAACACCCCAGTTCCTTCCAGTCTCTCACATGGTAACTGCCAGGCAGTCAGCTATTGGAACCACTCTGTGCATGGTCATGCACTGACTACCCTCATATCTTTTCATTTTTTTAAAAAAATATTTATTTATTTATTTATTTATTTATTTATTTATTTAAGAGAGAGGGAGGGAGGGAGAAAGAAAGAGGCAGATAAATGGGTGTGCCAGGGCCTCTAGCCACTGCAAAGGAATTCCAGACACATGTGCCACTTTGTACATCTGGCTTTACATGGGTACTAGGAAATTGAACCTGGTCTTATGGTTTTACTGGAAAGCACCTTAACTGCTAAGCCATCTCTCCAGTCCCTGGCCTCTTACATCTTTTAGTCTTGCTGCAATCTCATGCAGTTCCCTCATAGATTTCTTTTAGAGATGAGGCACGGAGAAGCTAAGTGATTTGTCAAAGGTCCTACAGTGGACAAAGCTGTGGCTGGAACGTTTTCTCAGCTGTCTAGCCACTCTGTAAGGGAGAATCCGTGCATGTGACTGTCCTGTGCCAGGCAAGCTCCCTGCCTTCTAGAACAAGCAGCCCTTCCTTAATCTCTGGCAGTAGGCAAGGGTGTGACCTTGAAGCCTATTCACTCCTTCAATAGGCACTTCAGTCAATGCCAGTGAGATTGCTTCCTTTTCTCCTAGGGAGCAATGAACGCTTGTTATAAATAGTTCGAGAAGACAAGTCTGGAAGGAAAGGCAAGGAAACAGGACTACGCTTGCTGGCAGAGACCTCTAAGGTCAAGTTTAATGCCGAGCTTTACAGAAGAGAACATCCGTGTCCACATAGGGATGTGGGGTGTCCCAGGGCACTCAGCAGCCCCAGAGCCTCTGCCACCTGCCACAGACATTTTTTTAAAATTTTTTTATTATTTTTTATTTTATTTTTAGAGAGAGAGAGAGAGAGAGAGATAGACAGAGAGGGAGAGGGAGACAGAAATGGGCGCGCCAGCAGTGTCTCAGCTGCTGAGAACGAAATCCAGATGCATGCACCCCCTTGTGGTCAAGTGCGGCATTGCGCCCTTGTGTCACTTTGCATCTGGCTAAACGTGGGACCTGGAGATTGGAACCGCTGGACATTGGAACCAGCGTTCTTAGGCTTAGCAGGCAGGCGCCTTAGCCGCTAAGCCATCTCTCCAGCCCAACCACAGACATTTTTAAATTCCCCCATGCCTTTGCCATCTGGATCACACATTGGGCAATCCTGGGAATGTGAGTGAAGAAGTGAGGTGCATTCTTCTAACCGGCACCCAAGGATGGCATGTTCTCCAACACCCTTTGGAGGTACTATGGAGAAAAAGAGCCTCACGAATGGGAGGAAAGATAGCTACTATTTATTAGGCACCCAATGTCCTACGCGTGCTATCTCATTCAAACAGAATCACAACTATTAGTTGCAAATGACACTCCACTTAGAAAGATGTCCTCAGTCATTTCTCTTGCAGGAATAGAACTGGGACTTGATTCCCAGATCGATCTAATTGCATGGGTTAATTCCTGATAGTACCAGAAAGAGAACCTGGTGGCCACAGGAATGCAATAAGACTGGCACATCAGGAAGAGAGAGAGGGGAAAGAAAGAAAGAAAGAAAGAAAGAAAGAAAGAAAGAAAGAAAAGAAAAAGAAAAAAAGAAAGAAAGAAAAGAGAAAGCAAGCAAGCAGGCCTGGGGTGGGAGTCACAACATAAGTTCTAGTCTTTTTAAAATTTATTTATTTATTTATTTGAGGGGGGTAGAAAGAAAGAGAATGGGTGCACCAGAGCCTTTTGCCACTGCAAACAAAACCTGGACTTAAGTGCCACTTTGAGTATTTGGCTTCATATGGGTAGGAATTCATTCCCAGGCCATCAGGCTTTTCAAGCAAGCACCTTTAACCACTGAGCCGTCTCTCCAGCCCACAAGTGTTAGTCTTGTTCCCACCTCAGCCTGTGACTTGCCTGAGCACTCCTCATGTGATATGGGGACTTCTACAAACATTCTATGATTGCTCCTCCTTTGAATATTCCTCTTTAAACAGTGATTCATTTTGAGATGATGGATGGAGAAATCCATGCCTACCTGCCTGTTTACCTATCTGTTATATGATAGATGTAAGCAGAGCAGCCAGATAGACAGACAGACATACAGACCCTTGGAGGAAGCTGTTAGTATTAAGATGAATGTTAGTGTTAAGACAGTGAAGTCAGAAGCACTGGGGAAGAGAATTAAGAAAGCTTGCAGCTGGGTATGAGATAACCACGTTTACCAGATGAAAGGAAGGACAGAGCTGCGGGGAAAACAACATAGCCAGTCTCAGCAAGTTCAGGCCAGTTCCCAGGAAGCCCCTCTTTGAGGATCATGAGCAGAGCACCATTGAGCTTTCCCCTAATCAGTTTTTCAACTTTACGAGTAATTATACTTTTACTAATATTCCTACGCCTACTGCATCTACTTGTAACAGACTGAAGTATGGTTTTAAAAAGGCTTCAAAGGGGCTGGAGAGATGGCTCACCAGTCAAAGGTGCTTGCCTGCAAAGCCTGCAGGCCTGGGTTTCCAAGGGCCCATGCAAAGCCAGACACAAAGTGGCACTTGTGTCTGGAGTTCACTTGCAGTGGCAAGAAACTCTGGCATACTCATTCTCTTCTCTCTCTCCTCTTGCAAATAAATAAATAAATAAATAAATAAATAAAAATATTTATATGAAGAAAAAAAAAACCTATCAAGAAATCCTCTAGTCATTCCAGGAAAGGGACCAGCCCAGACCTCCCCAGGGTTGTAAAAGGAAGAGAACTGGTAGACCAAAACTTCTAAGTGCAGAGCACAGAGGAATCCCTTGGCCATTGCCACTAGGGGTTCAGTCTGGCCTCCACTCTAGAGGTGTTTCACCTTCTAACTTTCCTTTTTCACCTGATCAATATATTTTTGCTCATTAAAATAAACCTTGAGGGCTGGAGGGATGGCTTAGCAGTTAAGGTGCTTGCCTGCGAAGCCTAAGAACCCAGGTTCAATTCCCCAGTAGCCAAAGTGGTGCATGCATCTGGAGCTTGTTTGCAGTGGCCAGGGACCTTGGTGTTCCCATTCATTCATTCTTTCTCTCTCTCTCATAAATAAGTAAATAAAAATAAAATACTGGCCTGGTGTGGCGGTGCACTCCTTTAACCCCAGCACTTGGAAGGCAGAAGTAGGAGGATGACCATGAGTTAAATGCCACCCTGAGACTGCCCAGTGAATTCCAGGGCAGCCTGGGTTAGAGTGAGACTGTACATCACAAAACCAAACCAACCAAACAAACAAATCCTTGATTCCTTACTCACTCTTCCTGTGCCCCTGTGTGAATTCTTCAAGAGCACAGGAACCAAGATGGCTGCCATGGCTGGGACTGGAGGCAACATGGGAGGAGGCCTGTCTCCCATTCACAACAGTCTCCAGTCCCTGCATGCTAACAGAAGTGATCTGCAAGCCCCCGCCATTCTCTCTGAGGCTCTCCTTTTGTCTTTGTTCTTCCTGATAGCTTCTCTCGCCCGCTGATGGACTGGCAGTCATGAAAGTAACTCCTGGAAGCTGTTTTAGGTCTTCAACTATTGCTAGCATGGTTTAGGCAGGATACCGAAGGAGATTCTCTGGCTCTGATTGACAATGGAAGAGCCAGAAACAGACTCCAGGCATGACTTCAACTAGTGCAATTTAGCTTGTCACCTAGCCAGGGCACTGTTGAGAGGGAAGGGTGGCGACAGTAGGTGATCTATGACAGCAGGTCTAAGAGGACTGTTGTGTGCATGTCACAACACAGGCTCATCTGAGTTGTAACTGACCTCCACCAACAACCTGTATACTGCAATAAGAAGAACTTGCTTTTAAAACAAGGAAACACAGAGATTAATGATCATTTAGCTGTCTGGGTTTGCAGGATTCTACCATGGACTCAATCAAACTTAGAATGAAACATTTCTTAAAACACTGTGTCTGATGAAAACGGGCAGACTCCCCCCTGCCCTTGTCATCAGTAAACACTATGGAATACCAACTATTTATAAGGCATTCACATAGTATTAGGTAATATAAACTATCTAGAGATGATTTAACATCTATAGGACTATATACAGAGGTTACATGTAAATATCAGGGCATTTTATATTTGGGACTTGAAATGGAGGTTTTACTATGTATGCATGGATACCTGAAGAGGAAAGAATGTGTTTCTGAATTCTAGGGTATATATGACGGAATTTATATTAATGAGAAGCTTAACAATAGTTACATTAAAAAGAAAACTCACTTCTGAGCTTCAGCCATTATTTAAAAAAAAAAAACTTAAAAATAAAATTCTTGGGGAAAAGTTAGCCTTGGAGCATGGTAGAGGGTCATTTATTTTGCAAGGTCTTAATGAGTATTTGAATATGCAAATAGAAGTTTAGAGAAGAAACAGAGAACAAAACACTGCCTAAAAAGGAAAGGAATGACTTTCCAAGGATTCCCAGGAGAGGTGGGGGGGGGACTGGGAGGGGACAGAAGCTCAGCAAGGTTGGGTGTCCCCTGAGCGAAGCATACAATGTGGAGAGGACCTGCAAGACCACAGCGACCTGCCCCACCCTTCCATGCTACCATTTCTGTGTTGATCCATAATGTTCCCTCCTCTCCTTCCCATGTCTGAGTCAATCTACCAGTTGAGCCCTGAACCGTTGCTTGGTGGGAAATCAAGGACAAGAGCCTGGGTCCTACATCTGAGCATTCACGGGAAGAAGCGAAGAGGGGAGCTGCCTTAACTGAGATTTGAGAGGCTACCCTCATTCAAAAGATTATAAAAGGGGCCCAGCGTGGTGGAGCACGCCTTTAATCCCAGCACTTAGGAGGCTAAGGTAGGAGAATCATTGTTTGTTTGAGGCCATCCCGAGAGTACATAGTAAATTTCAGGTCAGCTTAGGCTAGAGCAAAACCCTGTCTCGAAAAAAAGAAGACAAACAAAAAAAAAACAACAACAAAAAACAAAACAAACAAACAAACAAACAAAAAAACCCAAAGATACATTTTGAGCAGCACACCAGGCAGGAAAGGGGAAAGAACACATTTTCTTCTTCTGTTCAGTGTACTTATAGAAGGAAGGGGGTAGAAAAGAGCGGAACCCTACTGGAGACTTTAGTACCTTTTGCCAAAGGCCAGGAGTAGATTTATTACCTTTCAGGGGGAACAGGAAGGTGGTCCCCAGGGTCTGGCCTCGGAGCTCATAAATACACACGAAGGTGCACTGAACCCATCTCATCTGGACCATGCAGATAGTATGTATAGAGCCTCGCCTTGGAGACAGTTGCACCTGCCAGCACCCTGCAGATAGTGTAAGCAGGGCCTCCCCTTGGGGGCATACTTCCACCCCACACCTGCCAGCACAGCACCCTGCAGATAGTGTCAGGGGGCCTCTCCTTGAAGATAGGCTTCCATCCCACACCTGCCAGCACCTGGGAGCCTTGATGCTCACCATTACACTCCCAGAAGGAGGGGCTAGAGAGATGGCTTAGTGGTTAAGGCACTTGCCTGCAAAGCCAAAGGACCCAGGTTCGATTCCCCAGGACCCACGTTAACCAGAAGGATGCCTTCAACAGCATCACAGCTCTGGTTATAGCCTTAGAGCGCTAATTCTGTGAGATGCAAACATAAAAAAGGGCTCTAGGACCAGACGAGTGTGGATACCACCAGGATAATTGGCTAGGTGTGTTTTCACTGCAAGCCCTTACCATGCGATCATGCGTCAGGAATTTCCAAAGGGGCGAGGGAGAGAGGACCATGCATGCAATGTTTGCCAAGTGCATCTGACTACAGAGGCCCTCCTTTTATTGGTGGGAACATGTACTGCTATCTTCCGGAAGCAGAGACGTTTACACAGAGCACAGACAGACAGCGAGGCACATGGTGATAGTGGTATGTACTGTCATTGCTGAGCACGCCACTTGTGTTACAAGGTTTAATCTCGCTAAAAATGCTTTGAAGTTGATTCTATCAGCATATCTCTGTATACTGGAGGAAACTGAGGCCCAGGAAGTGTCCATCAGTTCTTCTGACTCTGTACTCTGTAACCTGGAGCTTCTGCTGAAATGACTGATCCAGGAAAAAGAGCAGAGACACACATGAAGTGAGCGAAGGGGAGTGCGTTTGCTGGACTTTGTGACATTTCAGAGGGATGCTGCCGAGAGCGATCCCCAAGGCTCACAGAGAATAGAAGTCGGGAAGCCCACATTTTTGTTTGTTAGGAGAGAGGGGAGAAGTAAGAATGGGTAGGAATGATTTCTGATCACTTTTTGCAAATGTCGGTAATGGAAAACGAACAAGAAGATGGGTGTGGTGCACACCTTTCATCCCAGCACTCAGGAGGCTGAGGTAGGAGGATTTCTGAGGTAAACCTGGGCTACACAGTGAGTTCCGGGTCAGCGTGGTCTAAAGTGAGACCCTGCATTCAAAACAGAGAAAGAAGAAAAGGAAAGGAAAAAGAACAAGAGATAAGAATGAGGTGAGGTAGGGAGAAGGAAAGCTGGCTCCCAAGGATGGAAGGTACTGGGGCAGATGCACAGGCATCAGGAGAAGGAGGAGGAAGAAGAGGAGGAGGAGGAAGAGGCATGAGGATCTCATGGCAGGGCGCTAAGGCATTTCTCAGGTCTGCACACCTAGGAGCCCCTCAGCCATCTTCTAAAGGATCTGGCTCTGCCTATCTCATGTCCACCTGCCTCTGACCAGGGATGGAGTTAGTGAAAAGGATTCTGCAACCCTGCTGGTGGCCTCTGAGGTCTCAATCAGGGCTATATATTTTTTCTTTTTCTGTAGCTGGTCTTTTTGGTACTGTCAGCTAAAAACATTTTCCCAAATATGGCCACCCATTGGTAAATCCTTCAAGCCACAAAGCAAGAAAATGCATACCACCAATAGGGGAAGGCCAGCTCCCAGAGCAGCAGTTTGGAGGATGTGGAACTCTTCCCTGCGGGAGCTTGGGGGAGCATTCACAGGACTTGGTGTCAATTCCTCAAACTACAGCTGCTAGGGTTAGAGAGTTAGAGGCCTGTACTTTGTGTAGATTATAAACCACGCAATTTGGTTCCGCCTTGGAAAAAGGTTGCAGTAGGGTTATGACTCTAGGTCCACATCAGCAGCTTGGCCAGCCAGTGTGGCTCTAAGCTGAGTGATGTTGGAGCCCTGTGTGGCTACTAGGACAAGGTTGTAGCCAGAACCTTGGCCAGCTGGTGTCTGGATGACACTATGGGAGCTTACAGATGCTCCCTCCCAGTCTGGTGGCTTGCATTTCTGGAAGCTGGACAGATAGAAGGGGTTCTTGGTATACTGGGTAGCAGAATTCTACTGGCTTAGAGAAGTTGTTCAGGGCTCTGCCCCGATGGTCTGCCTCCACTAAGACTATCATGAATATATACGGCTGCTCCAGGCCAGCTCTGAGGATGACCTCACCTGCTGCCTTCTTGCTCACCTAGGCATCTGCTGGTGCCCACACCTATTGGCATGAACACAGACTCCTGGGGTGAGTTTCATGCCAGCACCCGTAGTAGGGTGGTTTGAATGTAAAATGGCCTCCATAGACCATGTGTTTGAATACTTTATCTCGAGTTGGCCGAACTGTTCTGGAAGGTTGTGGAACCTTTAGGAGGTGAAGCCTTGCTGAAGAAAAAGGGTCAATGAGGGCGGGCCTTGAGGTTTTACACTCAGCCCCATTGGCTCTATTCCTCCTCCCTGCTGACGTGAAGACGTGACACAGACTTCTTGCTCAGGCCTGCCATATTTGCCCCACTGTGATGGACATTTCTGCCAACGATAAACCATTTCCTTCCTTAAAGTGCTTCTGAGCAGATATTTTATCCAAGAAACAGATAGTATCTCATAGACCCAGCCTACATCCCAAGACACTCATTCTCTAGCTGCCCTGGCGGATGCACCATGTGCTCGATGCCTCTGGCTTTACCGTCAGCTTCCCCCATGTTAGCCTGTTCTGTAGCAAGACCTGGGCTCCCTGCTCTGAGGAAGATTTGCTACTGTGATGCAGCCAGGAACATTTCCTCCAAGTCATCTAGCCAAGCAACTGTGTCACATTCTGCAGGATACACAGGAGGAACCTGAAGACCTGATTGTTTTAGCAGCTTATCCAAGATCACACAGCAACTAGGAAGGAAAACACAGTGCAGGTCCACATGCCAGGGGGGTGTGTGTGTGTATGTGTACACATGCACATGTACTTACTCATGCATTGTCATGTGTATGATTGTCCTAAGACTCAGAACAGTCTCTACTCAAATCAACTCAGATCTGTAATCCCAGGTTCCTGTAATCTGTCACGTTAGTGAAATTAAATAAAGGAGAATTCAAGCTCAGTGTGGTGGTTTGAGTGACGTACTCCCCATAAACTCATCCATTTTGAATACTTGATCCCCAGCTGATGGTAATTTGGGAGGTGGAGCCTTGCTAGAGGAGGCGTGCTATTGGGGGCAGGCTTAGGGATAACAGAGCCAGCTTCATCTTGCCAGAACTCAACTCACTCTCCTGCTACTGTTTGCCACCTGCTGTGGCAAGGAGGTCATGTCTAGCCTCTGCTCTACCATCTTTCTCCTGCCATCATGGAGCTTCCTCTCAAGATTATAAGTTAAAATAAACAATTTTCCTCCCATCAGGTGCCTTTGGTGGGGTGCTTAGCATCAGCATTGAGAAGATAATTGCAACACTACGTTTAAGGACAAAACTTTAGCATAAGTTCTTAGAGCAAGTAAAGCTCTAAGACTTAGGTAAGCCTTTTACCTTCTGCAATCAGTTCTGTGTTGCTCTTCTCACTGTGAATTCTGGCCTTCATATCCAGCCTGAGAGAGTAAGTGCATCCTATAAATGCGCTCCTTCCATCTGTTCTGCAAATTGCAGGGGAGCAGGGCAGGCCTTGCGTCTTGTCTGGGGTCAAGTGTGGGCTAAGCAATGGGCTCCACGCTATCCACGCTCTCTGTTCTCTTGGTTTTGGAAATGTGATCCTCCCCAGTTTGAAGAAGGGGGAACAGAGGCATGGAAAGTGACAGTAACTGAGGACACAGGCCTGGTAAGTGGCAGAGAAGATTGGAACCAGGATGTCTGACTACAGAGACCAAACAGTACTATACTGCTCCATAATAGTTCAGTTTATTGTAAATCATAAATTTATATTTATGATTTGAAAAGCTTCAATAAATTGTGTTTTTCATCTTTAGCCAGAAAACATTTTTTTTTACTTTGCCCTAAGCCAGAAGAAAATCCTACATCTTATAGAACATTCAGTACAGCCCTAGCACCATCTGCCAGGGAGACTCTGCCTTGCTTGGGGTCAGCATTCCCGTATGAGCCCATTAGGCTGGAGACCTGGTCTCTCATTGAGCCTCACCACAGACCTAGATGTCTGATGTTATGTTGTCACTTGGCTGAGGAGAAAATGGAGGCTCAGAGCAGGGAAGCAATGTCCCCTAGGTACCACAGCTCACAATCTGTGGATGAAGCCCTTGAGCCAGGTCCTAACTGACTGTGCTCCACAGCTCTTCTCCCTATACTATATTCACTATGGGGTGGGGCTGGGGGTTAATAAGAGGATTTCAGGTACAGAGAGGACAGGAATTCCTGTATAAAACAAAAGTGTGGTAAACAGAGCCAGGAGTGACTCTCCAATATGCTGATGGCTCTCCTCATCTCACCACTGCACACCTGGCAGTGGGCTTCAGTCACAGTGCAAGCAGGACTCACAAGTTCCACCTTCCACAGGGGCCAGCAGGAAGTGAGGTGTATGGTGACAGTAATATAATAGGCCATAGTGTGTCCAATGCACACTGGAGAACCCATACTACCTCAGCAAGAGCAGCAACAACTCTCCTCTGATCCACATTGCTCCCCAAGAAGGTGGGAGCAGGTGGCTAGCTCTCCCTACTTTAAAAAATTTTTCTTTTAAAAAATATTTTATTTTTATTTATTTATTTGACAAAGAGAAAGAGGCGCAGAAAGTGGGGAATGGGTGCATGAAGGCCTCCAGCTGCTGTAAACGCACATGCCACCTTGTGCATCAGGCTTCGTGGGTAATGGAGAATTAAACCTGGGACCTTTGGCTTTTCAGGCAAGCACCTTAACTGCTAAGCCATCCCTCCAGCCCTCTTTTCTTTTTCTTCTCTTTTCTTTTCTTTTCTTTCTTTTTTTTTTTTTTTTTTTTTTTTTTTTTGAGGTAGGGTCTCACTGGAGCACAGGTCGACCTGGAACTCACTGTGTATTTCAGTGCTGGAATATAAAGCATCAAGCACCACTCCTGGTTCTACTTTTCAAGCGCAGCAAGGCACCCAGGTTGTATTTATACTAGTTTGAACTTCAAATGATGAGAACAAATGTCAGTGTTTTTAGGCATCATTTAAGCCAAACAAAAAACAGATCTGGTGGATGAATTCCATTTGTAAGATGCCCTTTATTGACCTCTGCTTTTCATGTTTATAGAGGGTATAAGTTTAGCTCATTTAAGAAAGTTCAATTTAGTGTAAGACTATCAATTTTGGGGTAAAATCATTAAACATTTCTCTCCGTAGTATACAAGCCAAATAAAACATCTGATGGCTGGATTCAGCTTGTAAGGTGGCATCTTGTTCAATCCAGTTTTCAAGTTGATAAGAGGATATAGGCTTAGGTCACTTTGAGGAAGACCAATGCCTATGAAAATTATTTGTGAAGTCTAGACAAACCTCTGCACCAACACCAGTTGCTGGAGAAAGCATCTCTCCCTGTGGCACCCAATCTCAAGGAATTTTTGGTGCAGCAAAAGGAAAGGGCTGCTGCTGCCTCAAATCCCAGAGTATTGGCATGACCCTTTAGTCTGCATTAGCAGGTTTGTCAAGCCAAGTGGCCTCAGAACCTTCACTAGATTTTACAGCACTCCAGTACACATCCACTGTGACTAATTCCTTATCCACCTCTGCAGAATGAGGACTTTGGGGAAGGACTCATCCCAACTTTCTTCTTCACATACCTTTCTAAAATTTAGGGCAAGGATGGTTCAATCTCCCCAATCCACTCCCATGGCCTAAATGTCTGGATATGACACCCTGCCAGCAGGTACTTACCAACAGGCCATTGGAGCCATGGACTGTGACACAGCGGGAAAATGTGTGGTGGATGGAGAGGTCCCGGATGTATGTGGGTGGGTCATAGCCTCCCCGCTCATCCACATCCCCTGCCAGGTGGAAATGAATTGGGTACTGGCCCACCAGCTGCTGTCCCATGTGCTTCAGCTCCACACCCTCCAAGTGGGCTGCCTTAAATCCAAGTGCAAACTGGGAGGGAAAAGTGAGAGTCAGAAAGTGTCCCCAGGTAGCTACTGATTTCCCCTTCCCCATCCCTGCCACCACAGCTGGCACCCACCACTTTGGGGAAAGTTCAGTCCTCATGGCACTTTGTCCATCCTTTCTCAGGTACACAGTAAAATCAAAGGGGCTCCATGTGCATGGCTTGGGATGCTTGGCCCTTCTCACATCAAGGGCCTTAATAATTTCAAAATGCTTCAGGACAATTAACTGCTTAGATCAGATTTTTCCAGGTCAACAGAAGGGCTTTCTTTGACCTTCCTCTGTCAGCTCCTGAGCCCCATGAGGGAGGAATAATCTTGAGATACCCTGGGGGGTGTTCTGGTAGAAAATGTGTCCTATGAGTGCTGGAGAATGGAGGTTATGGATGACTGTGGGGCACCATCATCTACTACATGAGACCTTTTCTGGAGACCTGGTCCTGAAGACATCATGAGCCCTTGTTCTGGAAGTATGTGAGCCTCGGGTGTCCATAGACTTAGATCTGCTCCTGGCATGCTCAGGGGAACCACTTGGCCACACAATGCCTACATTCCTGGAGCTCATCAAAAAGTTGGGTCTAACGGGACCCTTGTCAGAAGTGAGTTTCTGCCAACTTCTACTGAAAGAGCCTGAATCTGTGTAATGACAATTTCTCCCAGAGACAGATGTCAACTGGAGTGCCAGCCCAGTAGTGGGGCTTAGAGAGGTGTGGCAAAAACAATTCTGAGTCTAACCTGGGTTCCATGTGCAAGAGGATGGGAAGGGGGGCTGCGGCAGCATGAGTAACCTGATGTTTCTGCTGTGATTTCACTAACTCCTTTTGCAGCTGCCTTACCCTACCCCCAGGAAAGGACTGGACACTCATAAGTGTTTTTGGTGGTGATAGTAATTGGAAAGTATCCAGTGAGTAGGGGCTGGGGACCATGGAAATCCTAGCATATAAGCCTGCATCACAAACAATTTGCCCCACTTAAAATTCCATCAGGGCCGAGTGTGGTGGCGAACACCTTTAATCCCACACTCTGGAGGCAGAGGTAGGAGGATCACCGTGAGTTCGAGGCCACCCTGAGACTACAGAGTGAATTCCAGGTCAGCCTGGGCTAGAGTGAGAGGCTACCTTGAAAACCAAAAAAAAAAAAAAAAAAAAAAAAACAGCAGGAACTGGTGGCACACACCTTTAATCCCAGCAGAGGTAGGCAGAGGTAGGCAGAGGTGGGAGGATGGCTATGAGTTTGAGGCCCCTGAGACTAGATAGTGAATTCCAGGTCAGTCTGGGCCACAGTGAAAGCCTACCTCAAAAAAAAAAAACAAACAAACAAAAAAAAAGCCAGTAGGGTTGCCATTGTGAACTCTCAGTTTCCCTCAACTGGCCTATTCAGTTAGATTACTGAGAAGAATCCTCCTTAAAGCACAGGAGTTTAGTGCCAGGAGAACTCTTCATGAATCTCCAAGATAACAGAATGCTGTCAGCACTGAAACTGATGACTACATGAAGCACATGAAGAACTTCTGGTCTCTGGAGATGTTTAGCAGGACAGATAAAAGCATCCTGGACAGAGATACACAAGAAATTCCTCTCTGAGCCTGATTTTTAGAGACTATGAGCTCCAATGAACTAGGGTCACTTTACTGCAGTGAGAAGCCCGCTGCTTACGGCGGCTCATTTTTCCCTTGATTCTCTACCAAGAAATTCCAGATAAGGTTGTTGCTACAATTTCTACTTCTCCTCAGCAAGCTGTTTGGTCTGAATTGTACTGGGCCTGTTGTAAGCATGCTTTTTTGTGCGAGTTAAGTCTGTCATTCCAGCACTTGGGAAGCTGAGGCAGAAGGATCTCAAGTTTGATGCCAGCCTCTGGTGCATTGTGATAGATTCTCTCTCTCCATATATATATATATATATTTGTCTTACCCTACCCCCAGGAAAGGACTGGACACTCATAAGTGTTTTTTTTTTTTTTTTTGGTTTTTGCAAGGTATCTCACTAGGCTGACCTGGATAACTATATCTCAGGGTTTGTCTTATCCTCCTACCTCTGCCTCCCGAGTGCTGGGAAAGGACTGGACACTCATAAGTGTTTTTGATGGTGATAGTAATTGGAAAGTATCCAGTGAGTAGGGGCTGGGGACCATGGAAATCCTAGCACATAAGCCTGCATCATATATATATATATATATGTGTGTGTGTGTGTGTGTGTGTGTGTGTGTGTGTGTGTGTATATGAAAATGAAAGGGGAAAAAAGTAAATTAAGAAATGATCAAGGTAGGAAATACAGGGGTAGAGGCCATGATGGAACAGGGTGTGCAGTATTCCATGTGACCTCAAGTAGAAAGCTATTCCCCAGCTGGCTCCATCTTCTATCACAAGGATGCAACTGTCCACCAGTGCACAAGATGAGAACTTCCCCAACCTCCAGTGAGCACGCTGCCCTTGGCTCTACCTTCTGCTTCCCCATTCCCTTCTCTCCTTGGAATCCCTGCCCACAGGAAGAACCTGCGGAATCTTCCTTGTTAGACTAAGCTGAGTCAGGAAGACCCGTACCTTGATGTGGCCCCCAAAGGTGTCGAAGTCAAAGAAATCACAAATGTGGCTGCTATAGGGGTAGCACCGGTCTTCCATCTCCCCCATCACCACGATGTTCCGGCTCAGAAGGCCAACCTCGGCCCGCATGTCCACACCATCGATCTCCTCCCCAATGTGCAGGTACAGAGGTTTCCCTAAGGGCAGACAGTGGGGGAAGATGAGAAATAGCAGATGCTACATGCCCACTGTGTTCTGGCCCATTCTGGGTGCTTCTCCTACTATAGCTCCCCCTTTACAGCGCTGCATGCAAGGTGGCACTTAGGGATTCTGGTTCCCTGTTATAGAAGAACAAAGCCCAGGGAGGTAAGGTCATGTCCCTGGGACCAAGTTCACAGCTATACATGTTTAGGTCTTAGATCATGGCACACATGGCTAATTGTCCCTAATATTTGTCTCTTCTGATTTTCAGAGTCAGTCTCTTCTTCACTTTTGCTGACACAAGACTCCTCAGAGGGACTACATATCCCTGCTCCCTATAGTTAGGTGTGACCACAGGATGTGAACAGGAGTGCCAGTCCAGCCTGGTAGGGTAGCCTCACCCAGTGAAGGAGTGCCACATCCCAGAAATAGTGAACAGACAGATGGAGGAAGGCTGGTCTCTGGATGACTCTTTAAAGGTTCCACCCTAGCTGCATGGAACTCTTAGGATAAAACAAGCCCTTTCCTTCAAATCCCGTTTTAGAGCAGGGCAAACCTGTGCTCTGCTCTCTGTAGCCTCACAGAAAGTATTTACAGCCTGGAACTCTAGAAAAAGCTGACTGGAGCTCATGCGTTCACTGCCATGACCCTACGCAATGCCTTAGTGGCAAGACATGGAGCTGTGGGGAAGAGCTTGCACCCCACTCTGTGCTGATTTCACCCCTGCCTCCCTCAGAGAAGATACTCCTTGTACCCAGCCCCATCCCACATTCCGAAGGCTGTTTACTCCAACAGGTTACCGCTTCCGGTCCTATTATTTCTTCCTCATCTGGGTTTCTTTTATGTACGTATGTATTATTAACAACATTTTTGTATGGACACATCAGTTGGTATCCTCTTTTCCCTCGTCCCAGCTCCCATTCCACTGAGGACCTGCCTCAGTGGGGTTGTGTGTATTCCCCATGGGATTGTGAGTTACGCATTGTGGGAGCAGCAGTCCGTTTTGGAGGGGAGGCAATGTCTCTGGGCATGATGTCTCAACCTGTGGCTCTTACAGTCTTTCTGCTCCCTCTTCCACAAAATCCCCTGAGCTTATCCTCGGCTCTTAAACATCTCCAGGTCTTGTTATCACTGAAAAATCTAATGGACCAAAGACTCTCCCTACAACTCCTCCAGTCTCTTGCTGTGGCTGGAGTCCTTGAACCTGCCCTCTATACCAGCCCTCCTTTGTCTCCATTGTCTTCCTCCCACTCCCCCATCTAATCTCGTGCCAAATGCTCTTAATGTCTCCTTTCCTGTCTCCTCTTCCCCCATCTATGCAGAAAAGCACCTTAAAACAGGAACAGGCGACAAGAGTCCCAACTCCGGGGCTGTCTTTGATTTGCAGCTTCTCATTCTGCCTTCACAACAACCCTTGATATGTTTCTAGAATAAAATCCTAGCCTGGCTCTAAATGTGGCTCGTCACTAAGATTGCTGAGCTGGCATGTGGACACTTCCCCCCATCTAAGGATGCAATTACAAAGGCACCAATCTCCCACGTGGACTTCCAGCCTAAACCACACCACCTACACCACTTGGCTTTCACTCTGACCTTGATTGGATCAAGGGAGCACTTGCCTCAGCCTCAAGATACTGCCAGGGCCCACATGTGAAGGCCATGGTTAAAATTAGCACCAAACAACACCCACTACAGTGACCTTGCTCTGCTTTCTCATCTGCAGGAACAGCCGACCCCTGCACACCCTTTGCCTGCACACATCCTGTGAGCCGGCAGTATTGCTAAGGAAGTCCATGGTTTTGGAATTCTGCAGGCTCAGTGAGATAGTGGTTTCTTTGAAGCATTTTCATTCAAGTCATGAAATTTGTGCAAGATGAAGCAAAGAATACATCTCCAGGCAAATTGGTGTGACTTTCTTATTGCTGCTGTAACAAATTACCATAGAGTTAGTTGCTCCACACAGCAGCATTCTTTTCTTTCTTCCTCTCTCTCTCTTTCTCTCTCTCTTTCTTTAAATTTTATTTATTTATTTATTTATTTATTTATTTATTTGCAAACAGGGAGAAAGAATGAGAGAGAGAAAGAGAGAGAGAGAGAGAGAAAGAGAATGGTCATATCAGTGCTTCCTGCCACTGCAAACAAACTCCAGACACTTGTGCCATTTTGTGCATTGGGCTTTACATGGGTACTGGGGAGTTGAACCCAGGCTGTCAGGCTTTGCAAGTAAGCACCTTTAACCACTGAGCCATCTCTCAGCCCCAGCTGCTTACAATTCTCTTACAATTCCAGAGGTCAGAAATCTGAAATGAATCTTCGGGGGCCAGTTAAGGTGTTGACAGGTCTACCTGCTTGTGGAGGTGCTCCATGAGAATCTTTCAGGTTCCAGAAGCTTCCTGTACTCTCTGGCTAGTGACCCTGTCTCTTTCTTCTACATGCATCTCCCCAGTCTTCTTCCCATCAGCATCTCCTCTCTGACCTTCCTTATTTCTTCTCATCAGGGGATTTTTGTAATCACGTTGCGCCCACCCCCAGAACTCAGGATGATCATTCATCTCGTGACTCACACAAGTCCTGGGGATCAGCATATAGGCCTGTGCAGGAGCGGTTATTTAGCCTACTGCCCCGGGTACAGGATCGGAGTCCACTGTAACCAAAATGACATGCACAGCTGTCAGGGTACCCGGGTTAAAGGCTGCAACCCAGGCCTCCGTCAGTGGCAAGAGGTAGTGGTAAGAGGTTTCAGAGCTTTCTTTATTCTACGAGGGAAGCAGGGTGACTTTCAGGTAGATGGAGGGCCCATGTTTATCAAACTCCCACAGATGGAGGAAATGCTAGTTCTCCTGAGAGCTGCAGGCATAGGGGAGTCACAGCCGCCTCCCCTGTCACAGGGCTCCTTATCAGGACCTTGACAAAATCACTGCTCTCAGCCACACAGGCAGTTATCTTTTCTCCATACATTCACAGGCCACACCCAGCCCCAATCCCAGGAAACCCATGTGCCTGTCTCTCTTGCATCTCATCCTGTCTACAGAATTCTCCAGCCAGCTCCCACCAGCCTCCACCTCCCTTCCTTGTAGCAGCAGTCACATGTGAAGGCTGACCAGGAAACATCAGACGAAGCTAGGCCAGAACTGTGCTACATAATCCTACCAAGAGGCCTTGAACTCACTGGGCAAGGAAAAAGGGATCTGGGACACAACCTTACAGTTGCCCAGCACAGGGCTCTGCAAAGATTGGCTTTTCTTGGGGCTTACCTACAGGTGCCCTCAGCATACAATACACAAACCTCAGCAAAGCAAACACAGAACCAAGCACTATGGGGTCAGGAGGAGAGGAAGTACCACGGACCTCCCTGGGAGAAACAGATACATGTACTTGTAGCTCAGACCCAGCAGGACTCCAGACAGTCTGGGCTAGGAGGATAGACCTGGTCTTCTCACACCATCAGGAACAAGGACAAGCTGAGGACATGGGCGAGAACGTCAAACCTGTCTACTGTGACTAAGGAACCAAACGTTAAGTTTTATTTAGCGTCAGTTGAATTGAGGCCCACCTGTGCCTGGAGGCTGCCACATGGGTAAACAAGACTCTGGACATCTAATTTCCACTTCAGTTTCCTCATCTGCCTCACAAAGAAAACAGGAGCCGGAATCCAAGAGTCTCACGAAGAGTGGACAGATGCAAAGTAATGGGAAAGTCATAGGAAACTTACCATTCATTCTAATTAGTGCTGGTCTTATTTAAAGGTGTGGGGTGTTTATAAGGCAACATGGGAAGCTGGCAATGAAAACAGGGCAGAAAACCGAGGGGGATTTTTCAGCTGCCACAGACACATCAGGAGGTGTTGGGAATCACACTGCGGTTGGCAAAAGTTTGAATTTTTTTTTTAGATGATTCACACATTTTCATTACTTTGTTACTCTCATCTGTTTCCCATCAGAAAACCCTGAAAATGCAAAGAGGGTGTTTACTGTAATGTGGGGTGTCTGAGGAAGAAGGATCTGGAAGGATATGGTCTCTGTAGCCAGCCTAGGAAGGTGACCACAGGAGATAGTGGAGGACTGTGCGGAGTTCGCGAGCGTAGAAAGGAGAGAGGCCGGTGGAGTGCACACTCAGTGCCAGTGGAGGACAGAGAGCAGAGAATGGGCTTGGGTTGAAGAGGAGGAACGGGAGCCTCCCCAGGACAGACAGACATGCAAACATGGACATACAACCTCTCCTTCCTGGGACTTTTGTGACACTTCTTACCTGGAGAGGATGTTTCCTTGGGAACCCTAAAGCCTCCATGCGCAGTGAATGTTGTACTTCTAAGGGCTGGAGCAGAATCCTCCAGTGCGAAACCAAGGGGCTTGGAGACGCCCTAAAGGGCATCTAGCATTGTCTCCTCATCCTTTCATCTCTCACAACTCAGGCCCCAAGGAGCCTCCTGACCATCTTGCCTTGAAGGGCTTCGCCAGGAAGCTGGTCTGATCACACACTGTCAAGAGCGGTAGCCTTTGGCATGTACCCCCAAATCCTGTATACCATAAGCCAGGCCTGCTATGGCACCTCACGGACCCTTCCATCTCAGAGTCACTCTTAGCACTCAGCTGCCCTGTTGGGACCTGCCTCAGGGTGCTCAGTCCTGGGGTGCAGGTGAGGGCTGGTCTGCCCAGACCCAGAGGTCCTCTCTTTGGGTGTTTCTCCTTCTACCTCCATGCAGGCAAGGACTGGAAGTCAGGCTTCCCCTGTCTGGACACCCCGATGCAGTCCAAAGCAATGACATCAACTCAAATGATCTACCAAGTGTCCCGGGGTGGGAGGAGACACCTTGGACATCCCAGGAGGCTTGTCCATCATGCACTCTCTCACTGGTGAAGATCCAAGGATGAACACACATTAGGAAGTTGCTGCTTCTTCTTCTTTTTTTTTTTTTTTTAAGCCAGGATGGGATCCAGATAACTGTGAATAAGGTGCTATCCTGGTAGTATCTTTTTTTTTTTTTTTTTAATTTTATTATTTATTTGAGAGAGAGAGAGTTGCAGAAATAAGCAGGTAGAGAAAGAGAGAGAGAGAGAGAATGGGCACCAGGCCTCCAGCCACTGCAAACCAACTCCAGATGCATGCGCCACCTTGTGCATCTGGCTTACGGGGGTCCTGGAGAATGGAGCCTCAAACTGGGGTCCTTAGGTGTCACAGGCAAGCATTTAACTACTAAGCCATCTCTCCAGCCCCCAGGAAGTTGCTTCTTTTAGTGCTATCCTGCCTTGCCAGGGGACATCTAATCTCCCCATGGTATCTCCATCTCTCTGTAGTCCCAGAGTGCTCATGGTCTCCCCTGCAACTGCTCTATCCTCCCTATGGCTGGAACACTCCCTGCTCCAGCGGTGTGCCCACCTGCCTTCCTCTCTAGCGATACCTCTTCCCCAGCTCCCAAACTCAATTCTTAGCTCCTCTGAAGAGGTACCATGCCTGTTGCAACTGGGCCGAATCCCTCTTTACCATGCCCCAGCTCATCCAACATCCCACGTTCACAGCAGTTATTACAGTTGGACTTTTCTTTTTTTTATTGGGATGACTCTTTGATGGATGTCTTTTTCCCTGCTGGAATGCAACTTCCCCGAGGGCACAGAACACATCTATCTTGAACATGGTGGCACCTGAAAGGCTGGCATGTTGCCGGGCTAGTGCTATGTGCTTGTCAGCCCCTGGGTGAGACAAGTGAATGTTCAGACCATCTCCCCTCCCTGTGCATGTCCCCACAGAGGCAGAGCCCAGGATCTTGCCCAGCCTGGGGGTAGGGGAGGGTGGTAAGCATGGCATGATCACCTACAGATGTGACTCCCACATCTGAAGGCATTCCAATCAACAGAAAATAACTGCAGGCAGCCACACACCTTGTGTGTTGGTTAACTGATAGTTATAGCTTGTTCTCCACCCCCGCCCCCGGCAGAATGCCCTCTGCCTGCTGGGCCATCTCCCCTCAAAAGTAGAAACCACAGACTATGACATTACGAGGTCCAAACATTAGACTGTCCGCCATGCTTCTTCTAGTCTTCCCATCTTGAAGATTAGCTGCCAAGCTAGTGTACCTAATAGTAATGATAACTGTAGGTAAGTTGTGTCATGGGCCTGTAATCACAGCACTTGGAGATGGAGGCTGGGGGACTGTGAGTTGGAGGCTGGCCTGGACTACACAGTGAGACCTTGAAACCTGAAACCTATGGAAGACTTACTGCCTACCAGCCATAGTGTTTACATATTTCACGTGCACAAACTCCTTCGAACCTTCCAACAATCCCACGAGTAAGTTATTAGCACTGTGATGGTTTAAGTTAGATATCCCCCATAAATCCATGTGTTTTGAATGCATGGTCCCCAGATGGAGGCAATTTGGGAGGTGGATCCTTGCTGGAGGAGGCACGTTGCTGAGGGGTGGGCTTCGGAGTGGTAAAGCCTAGCTCCCCCTTTCCAAAGCTCAGCTCTTCCACCTGCTGTGACAGGAAGTGATGGACAGCCTCTGATCTACTGTCATTGCCCTGCCATCATGAAGCTTCCCCTCGAGACTGTAAGTCAAAAGAAAACTTTCCCTCCCATCAGCTACTTTTGGTTGGGTGTTGTGTCCCAGAAACATGAAAGAAACTAAAATAAGCATTATCTCCATTTTACCGAAAATGCCTTCGGCAACATATTTTCACAGAATGTGCACAACATTATGTCTCCATCTATTATGAGTCAAACCACAAAGAGCCACACCCAGAGCATCTTTGCATAAAATGCCACCGAAACTGTTAGCACAGCTATGCAATATCTTGAGTATGTCCACCCTGGACAATGTCTCCAAGCCCGGGGCTAAGAGTAAGCTACCCACTCTCCTTTCTTTTCTTAAATAAAAAGACAGTTAAGTAATTTGTCAAGTTTTCTTCTCTGCTCTGGTTGCCAGAAAACTTAGAGATGAATTTTATGGCCTCTTTCAGACGCTTCTGCCGACCTGTTTTCCCCACCATTTTTTCAAAATATTTTCATTTATTTATTTGAGAGCAAAGTGAGGTAGAGATAAAAGATAAAAATAAAGAGAATAGGTGCACCAGGGCCTCCAGCCACTACAAATGAACTCCAGATATATGTGCCAGTTTGTGCATCTGCCTTTATGGGGGGAATTCAACCAGGGTCCTAGGGTCATCAGGCTTTGCAGGCAAGTGTCTTAATTACTGAGCCATTTCTCTAGCCTCCCCACTTTTTTTTTTTCAAGGTAAGGTTTCACTCTAGCCCAGGCTGACCTGGAATTTACTATGTCATCTCAGGCTGGCCTTGAACTCACAGCGATCCTCCTACCTCTGCCTCTGGAGTGCTAGGATTGAAGTCGTGCGTCACCATGCCTGCCCCCCACCATCACTTTGTTTACTTAGACTTTTATCACTGTTTTTCACTTTCTTATCATCTGGGAGTCATATTCATCTGGATTTAAGATAAGATACCCCCAAACCTTTCTCCAACAATGTAGGGGTTCAAACGTTAACATATTGAAAGACATGCTCTCTATCTTGCCAAGGAACAAACATCTCATCCCTCTCTCTAGCCACACTGGCTAGGTTACTATCTCTCCAAAACCATTTGCAGTCTCCCTTTTGAGGCTCTGAGCCTAAAATCGGTGCCCTGGGGGTGGACTGCCTCGGGCCCCTGACACACAGAACCCAGTTCCCCCAAGAATAAAATGGGGGGATTGAACTCCATCACAGATTCTGTCTTTGTTAACATGAGGCTCCCAAGTTCTTTCTCTGGTACATCCCAACCAGCCAAAAAGTTTGCTTTAAATTTTAGTTTCTTAAGGTTTATTTACAAAAGAATAGATGTTCTAAAAGTATTGGCTATGCCTTCTCTATGTCTGGTCTTCCTTTCATTTAGATTCTACTTCCCCAGGTAGCAACATGTGACAGTCTTAAGACCAGCATTACATTCCCTTCCACTTGAGGCCATCTGAGGACTACTGTTGAAGATCCCCCCTCACTTTCTCTGCATGCAAATAAATAAATAAAAATAATGAAAATAGAAAACTGGGCTGGAAAGATGATCCAGTAGTTAAAGGCACTTACTTGCACAGCCTGATGGTCTAGGTTCAATTCCTTAGTACCCACATAAAGCCAGATGCACACAGTGGCGCATGCATCTGGAGTTCCTTTACAAAAGGCCCTGGCCTGCCCACATTCATTCATTCTCTCCCTCTCTCTCTCTCTCTCTCTGCCCACCCCCCATGCAAATAAAAATAAAAAGAAAATCCCTGCCTCTTGGCAGCACAGTGAACACAGATGCCAGCAGTCCAGCCAAATGCCCTCTCGCTGAAAGATGGCTGTGGAGCACAATATCCTGGGGATGCAGCATCATTTCTAAAGACAGGGATGCTTCAAGATTCTGCCCACTGGTTCCTGCTGCCCACATCCCCCAAACTGCCCTGACCTGTGTCCTTTGAAGCTCAGTTCTTAAGCTTCTAGCTCCATTCTTTGACTTGATCAGCCTCCCACTCAATTCCTTTCTTGTTTCCCACGGTCAAATTGGACTCTCTTGCTTACAATCCAAAGAACCTAATTGATACACACACCTGCCACCACCACTACACACACACGTGCGCATGCACGCACTCATGCACACACACTCACTCACATTCACGAGAAAAAACGGACCTAGATAATGTGTGCAGTCTTTGTTTTTTTTTTTTTTTAAAGGCAGGTCTCACTCTAGCCCATGATGACCTGGAATGCATTGTGTAGTCCAGCTTGGCCTTGAACTCACAATAATTCTCCTACCTCAGCCTTCTGGGTGCTGAGAATATAGGCGTGAACCACCATGCCCAGCTATATTCTCTTTTTACCTCTTTTGGCCTCCGTGCACAATGGTTTCTCATAAACATAGGCTATAGGGCATCTAAGACTCAGGAGAAGAAAAAGGAAAAGTCCAAAAGCCACAGCAAGAAGGGATTTAAGAAGGGATTCTGTGGCTGACTAGTGTCAAATGTGTTCACT
This sequence comes from Orientallactaga sibirica, assembly GCA_036365145.1. Taxonomy (NCBI): domain Eukaryota; kingdom Metazoa; phylum Chordata; class Mammalia; order Rodentia; family Dipodidae; genus Orientallactaga; species Orientallactaga sibirica. The sequence continues at coordinate 1,310,438 of JAEOAD010000031.1, read as the reverse complement.
CGGTGTTTTCATTCTAATGACAAACATATTCCCCAAGCCCCCATCCACTCCTGCACACCGCCCATCGTGTTGACTTTGACCACGCATTGTGCTACCCTTGTACTTTGGCCAATGGGCTGTAAGTGTGTGCTAGTTTTTTGCTTTAATTTCGGAGTTCATTTTGTTCTCTTGAGACAGGATCTTATTCTGTAACCTAGGCTGACCTGGAACATACTATGTAGCCCAGACTGACCTCAGACTTGCAACAATCCTCCTGCCCTGGTCTCGCAAGTGCTGGGATTACAGGCATGAGCTAGCACACTCAGCATGTGCCAGTTCGGACGCTAGGCCTTAAGAGTCCTCAGTGTCTCCTCTTCCATCTGCAGGAGTTTGCAACCTCTCCCATGAAAAGACTAGGCCCAGGGAAACAGGAGAGTGCTATGGAGCAAGCCTGAGCCCAGCTCTCAGGCTGTAGCCAAGGTCAGTCTAGAAAAGCCGGATCTTAGACTAACATTTGGATAAGTGTCCCCCAAAGCTTTGTCATAAGTGCTTGGTGCTATTAGGAGGTAGTGGCAGAACCTTTACGGTGGGTTCTAGGAGAAGGAAGTTAGGTCATGGAGGACATAGCCTTACACAGGACATTGGGATCTCAGCCTTCTCCTCTGTCTTTGTTTCCTGAATGCCATGAGGTGAGTAACTTCCTCCATCCCTCTCATCACTTCACCACAGCCCTGAAAGCAATGGAGTCAACTAACTATGAACTGAAGCCTCCAAAACTGGGAGCCCAAATATCACTTTCCTCTTCTGACTTATTTTGGGTATTGGTTACAGCAGCAGCAAACTGACTAACTCCAGAGATGACCTGAAGATGCATGAAGAATGACTGACTGCAGCAAGTATCTCAGCGTTATCTTTGTTATGCAGCATTCTGTGGCCATAGCTGACTGATACAGATTGGTTGTGATCTCCTTTTACCTGAAGCCTAACAGTGTTCAGATTCATGTGGCCCAGGCAGAGATGAGGGGACACCTACCTGCCACTCTGACCTGGGTGGGGGTGCAGGCTTTGCAGGGGAGCACACGGAACTCTTCTGCCTGGTACATGGAGTAGTCAGTACTGGCAACCACCAGGGTGTCTGCAGGCTTCCACGACTGCACATTGTCAGCTAGATGCAGGATGGTGCTGTTCACATTGGTGTCGATGCTGACTGTGAGCTTGGGCCGCACTGTAACCCAAAACAGGAAGGACTGAGATACAGCCCTTCGCCCTCAGCAAACATGTGGCTGCCCACCTCTTTCCTTCCCTCCCCTCCCTTCCCCTCCCCTCATGAAATCTGTAAATGCCAGGTGTGCCTATCCAAACCCAAATCACCAGGCTTACTCCATCCCAGTCTCGGTACTTACGGGTTTTTGAAGTCAACAAAATACCAACCAAAAAAAAAAAAAAAAAAAGAGCCATTCATTAGCTCTGGGCAGAGGAATTTTCCACTGACTTAACTGGAGTTCAATATGCTGCCTCGCCACACCCACTTTGCCCAAGATATAAAACAAATATAGTTCCTCTCTACTGTTATTTACAGTAGCTCTCTCTCCCTACCTTCCCTTTGCAGAAGTCCATCCCTAATGAATGCCTTCTGGAGATTGCCCAGGGCCTTCCAGAACAAACCAGCCATTTCTAGTCCCTTCTAAGGGCCTCGGGAAATAGGTTTGAAATAACAGTACCGGAAGTGGGCAGAGACCTGCATCTGTGTCGGCCTTGTCCATCCTATCAGCAGACCTTCCCCTTCCAGAAGGCTATGGTAGGGTGGGGTGTTACTGGTTGTGACCAGTTCCAGAAACCCTCCTGCTGCCCTTGCTCATGTTGGGGGTTCCCATTGGGCACTCAGTGGGGAGGGGGGGAACTATGTCACTAGACTGCCCCTAAAGCAGCTGACCTAGTCATCCAAATTCATAATGCGTAGCTGGCCACTAAAACACAGCACAGTTGCCTTTCTATCCCCGACAAGGAGCCAGGATCTGCTCACCCGGTTTCCCACAGAGGAAGCGCACACGGTAGTTCTGGCAGGCGCGGCCCCGGGTGTAGCAAGCAAACCTGTAATCCTGGCCGTTTTTGTAGACAACCTCCGTGCTGAGGGTGACTCCATCCATTGTTGTGGCCTGGGAATGGCATGGAAATTCCAGAGGAAGGTCACTTTGTTTTATAAAGAGGGAAAGTGATGATTGATGTCCTCAACTTATACTTACAAGTCTAAAATTGTCCCTGCTCCCAAACGTTCTTACAGCGGCCCGAGACTACTGACAACTGGGGACATGAGTTTCGTTACATGAAAGTCTTGGAATGGAGGAAGACTTGCCTGGGTCCTATAGTACTTGCTGTTCATCAGTGCACAGGCATTCACAGCACACCAGCCGTGCCTCTTCCTATTCCACCACCACTAAGCCATGCACAGGGCCTGGCGTTTAGGTCCTGAGGATTTGCCCTGTTTAATCCACAGGTGCCAAACAGGCTTCCACACTCCATGGAGAGTCTAAACCATGGACAGTATCCAAGATATGATGTGTCAGGGCTACAGCCTGGGCATCAGGACTTTAAATGCTGTCGGAGTGATCCTGATAGGTAGAAATGTTCAGGCCCCACTCTTGGAGTTAAGGAGCTAAATGTTTACATGCATCCGTTTCATTTTCACGAACTATCAGGTGGTGGTTGGTTTTAGAGCTAGGGAAAATGACACTCAGAGAGACTGAGTAATTTGCCCAGGATCACACAGCTAGTAATGGGCGGTCAAAATCCGAAGCTAGGCTGAATGAAACCCCAGAGCTGGGCCTTCGGAGCCCCTCCCACTCGACATCAGACAGCTTTTGTTCAAACATGTGCTCCTCCCTCTGTCTTCCCCGGGCTCTCATGGAGGACAGGGATCAGGGTTTTGGGCACCTCACAAAGCCAGCCCCACCATCCGGTAGGAGCCTGGCATAGCATGAGGTCAGAGCTGACGGGGACTGCCTCAAAGAAAGCTACAAGGGCAGGTAGAGATTTCAGGAACCGGCTGGGGGAGGAGGGGATCCTTCCTGCTGGTAACACCCAGAGCCGGGGGTGTCTACTGAAGGCTGCCTGCCATTCAGAGACACGCACTTTAGAAAAAGGCCTACAGTTGGTGTCATCTTTGGCACAGAAACTCAGGGGACAACATGCATGAGGAAGGGAGGAAAGTATCATCAACCTTTGAAAAAATAAAAACACTGGAGAAAGGAGACTTTTCAGGAACAATTGTTTGGAAACTAACAGAGTCCACAGCCTTTAGCTTGAAAGGCAAGTCCCATAGACACGCACAGCTGGAAATCAGTGAAAACTCAGCTCTTTCCCTGGAGTCCCCCCACCCCCATCCATGAGCTCGGTGGTCTCCATTTCAGCTGAGAGACAGGTCATAAACCTGCTCCTACAGGAAGGAGCCTTCTAAGGCTCTCAACTGTGGAGCTTGTTCAACTGTCAAGTCCTGCTCTTCTGACTTCAAAATCCCTCCAAGCAGAGTCCTCTTCAGTAAGAGGCTCATCACACTGGAAAGGGGACATCAGCTCATGCCGCTGGAGCTGGACACTTGTCAGGGATAATGTCCAAAAGATTTTGAAGGAATGTCTGCTTGATTCTGCTGCTTGCTTTCTTTGTTTTTTTTTTTTTCATTTTTCTGACCTGAAGAATGACCTTAGCCTTGTGTTAGAAGAACAGAAAGAAATCTACCAACATTCAACGAAGTGGATCATCCCTTGTTCCTCACGCTTACAAATGATAGTAAAATAATAAATGACATGATATGAACAGCAAAATGAAGTGACTTTGAATAAAAATATTTGTTGATGTCCCTATGGTTCAGGTATGTCATGCAGTGTGACACTAAGTCCACAAAATCGTGCCAGGAAGGAACATTATAACCTTCATTTTTGCAAGTGAGGACACCTGGGCATGAAGTCAAATAACTTGACTGACACCTACAGCCAGGACTGTGAATGAGGCAACTGGACACGGGTTTTAAGGTGATGCCCACTCCATGGGTGGTGCATGCACACACACAGCTCCTGAGGTGTGCCGCTTTGAACCTGTCACCCTGGGCACCTCACTACAGATAGTTCCAAGCTCTCAGGGACACAGAGAGGGGTTACCCTGGCAAACTCAGGCTCCCAGAAGCATTTTCCTAGCCACCAGCTCAGCCCCCAAGCCCAGTACCAGCTTCTGTGAGGGTGCAAAGGTTACCTGACCCTACTTGATCCTGCCTGGCCCTGAGAAGGGATGGGCTTGAAGAAGAGAGAGGTCACAGGTGTAGAAAAAGAAGGACATCCTTTCTCTTCCCTTCTCTTCCTTTCCCTTCTCTTCCTTTCCCTTCCTTTCCCTTTTCCTTCTTCCCTTCCCTTCCCTTCCCTTCCCTTCCCTCCCCTCCCCTCCCCTCCCCTCCCCTCCCCTTCCCTTCCCTTCCTTTCCTTTTTCAGAAATGTGAACTAGCAGATCTTAGGAAAGATGTCTTTGAGAATTCTTGTGCCAGTCCCGTCTACTTGCAGGCTCCTCCAATCATGTGCAGGTCACAGGGCACATGTCCCTCCCATCCTGTCCCCAAGGACCTGACTGTGTCTGTGTAGAGCAGTGTCCCTGAACCATTTGGTATCAGACATAGTTCTGGGCACTGGTGGTCGACTCCGCCTTGAAGAGGGGTGAGGAAGAGACCTGTGCCTTGCGGGGGAGGGTGAGGGGTGCTGGGCAAACACAGTGGGCTGATTTCCGGTGGGAGGAACGACAAGCATGTAGGATGCTGCTCCATCTCTGCCTCACCAGTGGGGTGATTAACAAGGGCACGGAGCTCCTGGCTGACAGGTTTTACACTGTGGCATCTGCTGTCCAATCTCCTATGAGCGTATGGCAAGGCTGCTCTGCTTTGCAGCTTCAGGAGCCCGTGTATCCCATGTGATCGAGTCTGCCTTTCATATGTGTTGAGATATTCTAGCTGAGGCTGGGCCACGATGAACAGCAAGGAGTAGGGTATACCTAACGTTGCCCCTCCCCCTGTGGCTTCCTTCCTTGCTCTAGAGACGGACCTTGAACTTCACCTTTGGAGGGTACATGATTCAGGAAATTTAAGCTGGCACCTCCATGGGCCTTAGTTTTGCCCAGCAAAAGCCTTGCTTCCTATTCTGGGAATTGGGAATTTTGAACCAATGATGAGCTAAGATGATATTCAGCAAAATGTTTTCAAATTTTGCTCTCCTTGCCAAAGGCAGGCCTGAGCCTCAGGGTAAAGGGCATTGTGGTTTTATTCTCCACTGGAACTTAGGGGCTTTACAGTCAAGGCTACTCATTTTGTTGAAAGAAAGGGACCCTGTGCTCTGGTTACAGCCAGGGAGTAAAAATGGCCTCCAGGGAAGGTTCCAACCTCTCAGCCTGGCTTTGACTATGTTTTGGATACTCAGGGCAGGGCTGTGCCCATGCTGGAAATAGAGTAAAAGAAGAATGGGAACTGCCTCAGGAACCCTGTTTTCCTGGCACGGTGGGGTGGGCCTTCAGTCAGCAATGGTCTGGAGCCAGATGGCTGTCACACAGACCCCAGGAAAGGCCAATTGAGCATCGCCAGACATAAATGGAGGGCCCAGGCTGGTAAAGGATTTGGCATCTATGGTCAGGGGAACTAAAGAGACAAGATGATGGCTACTTTGGAGTTAAACCCAGAATGTTCAAGGTTGAGAGGAACGTGGCAATTCAATCAGAGAAGGGTGTATGGAGGGGGTGGTCTGTGGTTTGGAATTCTGTGGGACCCAAGAGTCTGCAACTTCCAACCTAACCTGAGCAAATCCTTCTTTATAACACCTGAGCTGTGGGGAAGGAAAAAGATCGGGCTAAATAATGAGAGCGGCAGCCTGGCCTACACTGAACACGGAGCAGACTGTTCTCCGTAGACAAGGGTTCAGTCGCTAATGCAAGCAGGGGCCAGAGCTTAGCCAAGAAGACAGACCTATGATCTGGTCAGATGACCTGGGAGGAAATGTACCAATGCTTCACACTACAGTTATCCCTTGTTATCCACACAAGATTGGTGCCAGGGCCCCAAGACCCATCCCCCGCCACCAAATCTGCCTGTACTTGGGTTCCTTATGGAAGCAGTGCAGTATTTGTATATAACCTGTGTGCATCCTCCCGTATACTTTAAACTGTTTCTAGATTGTTCATAATACCTAATCCGTGTAAATGTCTCCTACAGGGCTCTGATGCTTTCACTGTTTAGGAAACAATGACAAGAAAGAAAAGTCTATACATGTAGGCATTCTTTTCTTTCTTTCTTTCTTTCTTTCTTTCTTTCTTTTTCTTTTTTTTTTTTTTTTGCATATATTTGTGGTTACCCATGTACATGTGGAGGTCAGGTGTTGACATTGTCTCCCTCAACTGCTCTCTAACTTGTTTTTGGAGACAAGGTCTCTCACTGGACCTGGAGCTCACCCACTAAGCTAGACTGGCTGCCCAGCAAACTGCAGGGATCCTCCCGTCTCTGCCAGTGCTGAGGTTATAGGCACACACAGCCATGCCTGCTTTATATGGGTGCTGAAGTTTGGAACTCAGGTCCTCATGCTTACAAGGAAACTGCTTACTCGCTAAGCCATCTCCCCAGCCCATTTTCTGAATACTTGGGCTCACCGTTAATTGAATTAGTGGACATAAAATATTCATAACCAGTGGCTGTTTTTTATTCACTGAAACAGGACATAAGGCGGGAGCAGTATGGTAGTTTAAATTAAGTGTCTCTCATAAACTTGTGTTTTGCATGCTTGGTCCTCAGCTGATAGAAATTTGGGAGGTGGAGTCTTGCTGGAGGAGCTACGTTGTTGGTGGCGGGCTTAGGGGTGTTATAACCAGCTCCTGCTGCTATTTTCCATCTGCTGTGGCAGAGGTGATGCCCAGCCTCTGCTCATGCCATCTTTTCCCTGCCATCACGAAGCTTCCCCTTGAGAGTGTAAGCCACAATAAAAACTTCCCTCCCATCAGCTGCTCTCGTGCTTTGTCCCAATAAAAAGAAGCCAACTGCAATGAGTGGTCTTTCTCAAATGACTTCTAAGCATATAAAAATATTTAAGTGGCCCCAAATCTCTCTCTCTCTCTCTCTCTTTTTGGAATAAAATAGGGCATAAGGAAACAAACCTATTTACTTTCCTATGACTCCCACCAGTGTCCCACATCTCACTGGCCCAGCTGCTGAACTATGAGGTCCAATTTCCCCATTGAGTCCACTGTGGAGGGCCGGCTATTCTCCAGTTAGAATAAACTCTGAGTGGAGATCCTCAACAAATGCTGACCGTCTGTTAAATGTTGGCTTTTACATAGCTTAGTGGAGAGAATGACCTTGGGAACATTCTCCCTCTTAGAGGTCTCGGCCTGCATCCCCAAATCCTAGCTGTCCCCTGTACTCACAAAGGCCCAAAGGATATCACCCAATATGTAAGCAGAGCAGCCAAGCACACCCCTGCGCCCGGGGCTCTGTCACCATGGCTAAAGAAGAGGGGTCTTGAGAAGAAGAAGGAACTCACAGGCAGGAGCCCGAGAGAATTCCAGGCCCAGCTTTGCGCACGTGGGAGGGCTCTGCTTTGGTCTCTCAGAGGGGGATGGTATACTCTGGCTCATTTGCCTCATAGGGAACTGAGAGTCATACCACTCAAGTCTCAAGAAAGCAGCCTGTGATCATCCACAGAGCCTTCTTCAAAACCAAGACTTCCAGGGCCACCACGCCTTTAAATCCTAGCACTTGGGTGGCAGAGGTAGGAGGATCTCTATGAATTTGAGGCCTGCCTGAGAATATATATAGTGAATTCCAGGTCTGACTGACTGGGCTAGAATGAGACCCTATCTTGAAAAACCCAAAAAAAAAAAAAAAAAAAAAAAAAAAAAGCCTTCCTGTGCAGTTGCTGTGAGTTTGGTACCTGTATGTCAATGGGACGAGTGCAGATTCTTCCTGGGTAAGCTACCCGTAGGTCTGAAATCTTCTCCCCACCTTTGCTCTGGGGCACCTTATCATGGTCGAACCATTCAGTCCACTCCACATCTAAGCAGAAAGTAAAGCCAGCGTCAGACAGAAAGCTGTTCCTTAGGTCCAGTCACATGTGCCATGGTCCCCAGACGCCCTCAGCAAATGGGCTTGACTGTTGTCTGTCTAAGGTTGCACTGGGTTGGAGGTCAGGAAGCTTCTAAATTCTCGCATGTCTCCCCTTCTTAGCTAAAAACATCACTTATTGAGCTTATTTTATAAGAGTGATTAGATTCTACAAAGACAATGAGCAAAATGTAGAGAAATAAAGGTTCATCTGTGGGGGAGGTGGAGAGATTGCTTAATGGTTAACGCACTTGCCTGTGAAGCCTAAGGACCCAGGTTCAGTTCCCACATAGAGTCAGATGCACAAGGTGGCACATGTGTCTGGAGTTCATTTGTAGTGGTTAGAGGCTCTGGCACGTCTATTCTCTCCTTATCTTAACTAAATAATTGAATTATATATATATATATGTATGTGTATATATATGTATATATGTTTTTTTTTAATGTCTGTCTGCAAACCCATTCCTAGCGCCTGTCACTGACATTGCTGCTTTCTGCAAAGTCATTGATAGGCTGCTCCAAAGCCCGGTTCTAGTCTAGCTCCTGCTTGTGTTTCCTGGTCAGGGTCACTGCCTGGCATATAAAAGACACTCCTGGAACTAAACCAATTCCCATAAGCCCCTGTGAGGATGCCATTCAAATCTTGACACTGGTGAAATTCTTCAGTTCACCAATGTGGCTTGATGAAGGCAGTTTCACCTTGAATGAAGCCCCCAGCCATGAAGTGTTCCTATGGCTGTAAGAGAAATCCTTGTGTGTCAAAGATGGTGATCCTTGGCCTTGGATGCCACTGTCAGGGTTTACCAGCTTGACTCCTTACCTTGAACCCATTCGCTCGATGAAGAAACGTTGAAATGTTCTCCATGCTCTGTCTGGAACAGTTTGAAAACCCGGGCTGCTGCAGAACCTCGGTGACCTGCCAGAGACATCAGACGCTTGAGCAAGTAGACCCCGAATCCATAATGACAATCTAGGACAGAGGGAATCTCTATACCCATGGATCATTTTTCTTTGTTAATTAATTAATTTATTTATTTACGAGCACAGAGAGAAAGAGAGATAGAAGAGAGGCAGACACAGAGAGAGAATGGGCATGCCAGAGTCTCTAGCCACTGCAAACAAACTCCAGGTGCATGTGCCTTTTGTGCATCTGGCTTATGTGGGTCCTGGAGAATCGAACCAGGATCCTTTGGCTTTGCAGGCAAATGCCTTAACCTCTAAGCCATTTCTCCAGCCCCTTCTTTTTATTTTTCTGAGATAGGGTGTCATGTTCCCTAGACTAGCCTCAGACACTCTCTGTGTAGCTGAGAACAACCTTGAGCTTCTTTTGACCTCCTGCGCCTACCTCTTGAATACTGGGATGACAGGTTACACTGTCTGGCTCACCCATGAACCATTTCACTAATTATTTTTCTAACCAGGCCATTCTTGTCACTTGGAAATCCATTCTCTTGTTTCCATTTTTTAAATAAATATTTCATTTATTTATTTATTTGGAAGCGGAGAGAGATAGAAGAGAGACAGACAGAGAGAATGGGCATATCAGGGCCTCTAGCTGCTGCAAATGAACCCCAGGTGCATGTGCCACTTTGTACCTCTGGCTTTATGTGAGTACTGGGGAATTGAACCAGGGTCCTTAGGCTTTGCAGGCAAGTGCCTTACCCACTAAGCCATTGCTCCAGCCCCCTTGTTTCAGTTTTTAAAGTTCCCTTGCAGCCTTCCAACAAATGCAGATTTGAAAGCCTGTCATTTCTCAAAATCTGAGTTCCTTCCTCCTTGGGGACCAGCATCATCTATACCAACCTTCTCAGATCAGAGATGCTGCACTGTGCAATGGAGACCATTTTACACAGTGAGGGATATGGCTCAGTTGGTAGAGTGTTTGCCCCTAGCATCCATGAAGCCCTGGGGCAGCTCTCCAGCACTGCATAAACTATACTCTCCATCCTCAAGATGTGAGACAAGAGGATTAGAAGTTCAGGTCATGTTCTAATACATAGTGAGTCTCAGGCAGCCTCAGATATAAGACTACACAAGACTCTGCCTCACAAAAAAAGAAAAAGACTCTCTATGGTCTCCAGCCTGAAACATTCCTCCTGAGGGTTCCCTCCAGCTCTTAGATTTCCGATGTCTCCTCTAGGGCTTATACTTGCAATAGTGTCAATCCACAGCTCACAGGCCACATGCTACCTAAGACAGCTATAAATGTAGCTCAACACAAAACTTTAAATGTAAAATATTATGAGATTTTTTTTTTTGTAATTTGATTATGCTTTTCTCAGGGGTAAACTTTGAGGATGACAACATGGTGTCACAATGTCAGAAGGTTGTTAGAGAAATGGCCAGAGAAATGGCTCAGTGATTAAAGCGCTTACCTTATGTGAAGCATAAGGACCCAGGTTTGATTCTCCAGTACCCATGCAAGCCAGATGCACATGCTGGCACATGCATCTGGAGTTTGTTTGCAGTGGCTAGAGGCCTTGGTGCACCCGTTTTCTCTCTCTCTACTCCCTGCCCTCTCTCATTTCTCTCTGCTTGCAAATAAGTAAAAATTATATTAAAAGTTGGATACTTTATAGTGAAGGCTTCTTTGAAAATGTAAATATTATGGAGAGAAAGCCACGTTCCACCAGCATGGACTTTGGACACTGTCGTATAACACGGCCAGTGAAGCAGCTGGACACTTAGCCAGGGGCTGGCAGATGGCTGGCCATGTTCTGAGGGCAACGGGCCACTCAACAAGAACCACAGCCTCTAGTCAGAGAGCCAGTGGGGAGAGCCCAGCTCCTTGCGAACTGTTCATTACCATGATATTCAATATGGTCTTCAACTGATGAGGAGGGATTTCCTTTCACAGTGATGAAACTCCAGGGGTGTCTGAAAAAAAATAAACAGAAAGTAAAGTTCTTCACACCTTGGAACCTGCTCTGGGGGAGAGTAGAGACAGGGTCTCATGGCTGGACTCCCCTGTAGCTGAGGGAATTTACCCTCCGCCCATGGGCTTCATTTCCCAATAAACAAAGCCCTTTCTTTCCAAGTGTGGTGCTGGCCTCCTCACTGCATAGCCAGCCAGTCTGCTCACTGGGAGCCACTTTGACTCCATGTTAGCAGAGAACAAGTTATGAATCACAAATAAGCACATCAATAGCCCAACTGTGTCATCCACCAAACCCAATTAGACCCTGACGCAAGTGTCCAGAAGGTGTCCCGAAGACGAAGGTGATTCCTCTCACACCCATCTCCCCTACAAGGTGAGCTCGAGGAAAATGGCCCAGGCTAATATGACTTATCACCCAGGCACTTGCCAACACCTTGGAAAGGAATGAAATATCCCTGCCTCATAATGGGAGGGAAGGAGAGAAGGGTTTACGATTTGGCAAAGTCACACACCCATCTTCCCTCTGTAGGAGCTCTCCCTGCTATTAGAGGAGGTCATTTCTTTTCACCCATTTTTTTGTCTTCCCCAGCATACCTAATGTGAGGATTGGGGTTAGGACCTACTATCCCCAAATTTGATGGCTTAGCATATTGAACATTCTGTGCTGAAGGGATTTGAGAAATGGCAGGAACGACTCTCTGACCTTCCCCAGCCCTTGCCTTCAAGGCACCCTCCCTACAGCTGAGGGAAGAAAGATGCTAGGAAGAATGCCAATGGCTTGCTCTCTGCACTTAGCTCACTAGCTTTATCTTATCACCCCCCACCCTCCATGCTTCATAAAACTTGGCTTAAAAATGACTCAGGTTGAGTGATTACTTATGGTCTTCATTTTCTTATGAAGGTCCCATGTCATGTAAAACAGTATAGTAAAGAAATGAGCTGGGCATGGTGGCACACACCTTTAATCCCAGCACTTGGGAGGCAGAGGTTGGAGGATTGCCATGAGTTCAAGGCCACCCTGAGACTACAATAGTGAATTCCAGGTCAGCCTGGGTTAGAGTAGAGTAAGACTCTAGCTCAAAAAACAAAAACAAAACAAAAAAGAAAAAGAAAAGAAAGAAATGACTGCCTTTCTCTTGGGAACCAGGCTCTAATTCCAAGTCCCCCACCAAGAATGTAAGAAGGGAGAAGGGATGGTGTTTTGCCTCTGCTCCATGAGTTCCTCCCTCTTACTGTGAAGACACAAAAGACTTGGGTGTTAAGTAGCTTTTGTCTTCTGTTAGGAGGTAAGTCACTACTGAATGGTGTCTAGCTGAGTGTGGGGACTCAGCTCTATCACTCTCATTTAAAATGCTTCGGTGGCAAGCTGGCTAGCTAGACTACCAGAATCAGAGTTCTGGATTCAAATGAGAAACCCTGTCTCAACAAATAAGGTAGAAAGTGACTGAGCAAGATACCTGGGGTCAACCTCTGGCCAACACACGCACACACGCACGCACGCACACACACACACACACAATACACACATGCATGCACACCACACATACGTACACATGTAGAAATCTTTCCATGTCTTTCCATCGCCCTTGGGATAGAAAGAAAGCTCCCTAAAATGAACCCAACATGGCTCAGAGAAATTCACGGAAGAGGGGGTGGAAAGATTGTTAGAGCCATAAATTGAGTCATTGTGCAAAACGGAGACATTGCCTCACCCCATAAATGATGGCTACCCCCAAAATTCAAGACCCACAATCTCCATGGGGGGAGGACAGGGAGAAGGCTAATGATGGTACCATCATGGCTGTATACACACTATATACCCAACTAATAAAAAAATGAATAAATAAATAAATAAAGCCAGGCGTGGTGGCGCATACCTTTAATCCCAGCACTCGGGAGGCAGAGGTAGGAGGATTGCTGAGAGTTCCAGGCCACCCTGAGACTACATAGTTAATTCCAGGTCAGCCTGGACCAGAGTGAGACCCTACCTTGAAAAACAAAAAAATAATAAGAAAAATAAATGAATAAATAAATAAATAAATAAATAAATAAATAAATAAGAAAGCTCTTAAGCTCACAGCCAGTGCCACCTGGTGCCCTCCTCACAGCTCTGTCACTCACTCACTGCTATCCTGTCCTTCCTCCACTTCCCTTTGCCCAGGCCTCTACAGATGCTGTCTCTCTGTGGGGCACCCGCTTGCCATTCACCCTACCTATGAGCCTGCATTCAGTTCGGCTTGCCCACTGCCTTCTCTCCAGCTCCACCACCAGTTCCCTTTATCTCCACTTGCTCATGCAAGCTCAGCAGGCCTATTGCATCCTAGCCATGTCACCCCAATAACAGTCTGAATAAACAAACAAAGGGGCCTATTGCATCCTAGCCATGTCGCCCCAATAACAGTCTGAATAAACAAACAAAGGGGCCAAGTCCTCGTGCTTCTACTGAGTGTACCTGCTCAGATTTTATCACTCAAATGTCTGTCTCTACAGAGAGGAGGAGTGAACATGTACCTCCTGCCTACCATGTCCACGGTGACACCCATCCTTCCATGGCTCTTGCTTATGAGGACGGAACAGTCTGTGCCAGGTGGAGTGGCAGCTATATTGCTCATATCATCCTATGGGATCCTCCCAGCACTCTTTCAAAAGTACCCCGTTTTACAGATTCAGGAACTGTTTGAAGCAAATGAGTCATTTGCCTGAGGTCACACCCCATGGGTGGTAGGGTCCACACTCAAAGGCAGGCATCAGAAGCTAGACCTTGGCCCAAGAGCCATCATGGTCTTCTTCCACTGAGGCCCTAAGTAGCCAGTCCCTGTGCAGTATTATCTGTAACCATACACTAATAAACTGTCCTTTCGGCACATGAAACAATGAGATGGAAGTGTACTTCGCGTTTTGCTGACAAAGGAGCCTTGCCATGCCAAGGTCTCATTGTCATCTTTGGCCACTTGAGTTTCCTGCCTGAGTTTTCCTTCCAGAAGGCACAGCCCATGAGCTGTCAGAGAATGAAGCCCGGGACTTAGGGCAGCTCTCTCTCACCAAGCCAGTCTGGGCTTGGCCAGTTAAATGGCTTTTCTCTGTGGCCTCAAAAGGCCCCTGGTTATGTCCTAAGCTTGCCTAGACCTGGGGAACTGAAGGGAGAGTAGTCAAAGTCTCAAATAGCCATGGGGCAGATAACGTTGACTTCTCCCCCACTCTCAGAGCTCAGAACTGATTCGAAGGCTCAAAAGGTATGGTTACTATGGGGCAAACGACTTCCCCAGGTGCCAGCGCATGCACAGGACAATGTCAGGCATAATCCTACAATCTGAAGCAAGTGAAACATACCAGAAAAAAAAAAGCACCCTACCTTGGATGTTTGGCTAGGACATGACACTTTGCATATTCCCTAAAAATCTGTCTGCCGATCCCCAAAGCACGCCATGAACTGTACACCAAAGAAAGGGGAAATAAAGGCAGGCTGCACATCGGAGTCCTGACTCTTACTGACTCTCACTCACACCCAAAGCTCATACCCAAGACACACTCAGTATTGAGTCAGTGGCTGACTGAATAAGTAAGCACTATAGAAATGTGTACATTGGAAAGGTGGGCTATGATTTTAAGGAAAGCCGCGCTGCCCTAAATTTGTTCAACGTGGACAGGCAACATGCCCACAGGTGCCTATGTGTCATTTAGAGGCACATGGTCCTGGGGACATGTTTCCTCAGTGGCGTGGGATGCTTCAGAGTCCCAGAGCAAGGTGAGTCTGAAAGTGAAGAACAGTACCGAAATCCGAGGTGTAGGAAGTGCTTGCTGCCCAGCTTGGTCATGGCCTTTCGGGCCATGTCATCCAGGTTTCTAGAACCTTCATCATTCACTGCGACAGAAAGGATCCTGCCATCAGGCACAGCATTCAAGTACTGGACCAGACGTTCGCTCTCTTTCTTGGATCTATAAGTGTCAAACCTAAGGAGGGGTGGTGGAGAGAAAGAGAGATTTGGATCCTTCATAGAAGTCTAAAGAAAGAGATATTTAAACACATGTCTGTTTCAACAACTAATATGCCATTCACAAACCCCAAGGGCTGAGGTCTATAAACAAAGAAGCCTTCTTTCTCTCTCTCTCTCTCTTTTTTTTTTTTTTTTTTTGGTTTTTGAGGTAAGTTCTCACTCTAGCTCAGGCTGACCTGAAATTCATTATGTGGTCCTAGGGTGGCCTTGAACTTACAGTGATCTGTGATCCTCTATCTCTGCCTCCCAAGTCCTGGGATTAAAGGCTTTCTCTTTAAAGAGCAAGTAAAGAGGCTGGGAGGTAGTGGGTTTGTGCGCATGAGGACCTGAGCTTGATCCCAAGCACCACATAAAATATCAGACAGAAGCCTGGTGTGGTGGCGCACGCCTTTAATCCCAGCACTGGGGAGGCAGAGGTAGGATGATCGCAGTGAGTTCAAGGCCACTCTGAGACTACATAGTTAATTCCAGGTCAGCCTGGGCCAGAGTGAGACCCTATCTCGAAAAACCAAAAAAAAAAAAAAAAAAAAAATCAGACAGATAGGGCCCCCACATGCCTGTGACCCCAGTCCTGAGGGAGGGTGGAGATAGGAGATCATTGGGGCTCACTGGTCAGCCAGTGTGACCAGACAACAATGAACTCCGGATTTAGCGAAAGACTAGGTGTAAAGAAAATAAGCCAGAAGAAGTATAGAGGAGGTCATCTGAAGCTCTTTTCTGGCCTCCACATGTGTGAATAGGGGACACGCCGTCTGTACACAAACATATGTATATACCACACATACTATACACACGCACAAATGCACATATGTGCACACACACACACACACACACAATGAAGAGTGTGATTACTTTACATACTACACAGAAATCTACAAGAAGGAGGGACTGGACTTGGCCACAGCGACCATTCATTGGATGAAATGCCACAGAAATAAGTGGAGCAGGGCTGGAGAGATGGCTTAGCGGTTAAGTCGCTTGCCTCCTAAGTCTAAGAACCCAGTTCCAATCTCCAGGTCCCACGTTTAGCCAGATGCAAAGTGACGCAAGGGCGCAATGCTGCACTTGCCCACAAGAGGGCGCATGCATCTGGATTTCGTTCACAACAGCTGAGAGACTGCTGGTGTGCCCATTCTCTATCTGTCTCCCTCTCCCTCTCTCTCTGTCTGTCTTTCTCTGTGTCTCTCCAAAAATAAAATAAAAACAAATAGAAATAAGTGGAGCAGCACAGAGCCAAGGCTTTGGAACAGGGAGTGAGTCATATGCTTGGAGCTCAGGCCTTTAATGCCTCCTTTTATCCTGGAAGTTGTGGCTTATGCCTCTTGGAAGGTCCTGACTCTAGGAGACAATCCAGATGCTTAGAGCATCAGGGATTTCTATCTCAGACCCAGACTGAAGCAACTCCTTCAAAACCCTTGGAAATGACACGGAGGCTGTCTCCCATCATGCTCCCACCTCTGGAGTAGCCTGCTTGCACTTCAGTCATTAAACTGTCATCTCTGGAGAGCTGTCTCTGCTCAATTCCCCAGCTGTGTCCTTCCAGAAGATCTTTCCTACAGAGCGCCAGCATGGGAGCTGCAGTGGCACCAGGCTCAGCTCCACAGCACCCACCTGCCAACTCCAGGGAAGAGGATGAAAGGGGAAGGAGAAGGAGATATGCCTGTCCTGCCTTCCCATCTCTCTGGAGCTCATCTGCTTCTACCTCCATTGCCTCTGCTGGAGACCTTATCCTGCCACTATCTCTCTCATGTAGACCATTATCAAGGCTTGCTGCCACAAATTTTTTTTTTTGAAGTGCAATAGACTGGCCTTTTTTTTTTTTTTTTTTTTTTTTTTTGAGAGAGAGACAGAGAGAGACGGAGAGGAAGACAGATAGAGATGGGCACGCCAGCAGCCTCTCAGCTGCTGTGAACGAAATCCAGATGCATGTGCACCCTTGTGGTCAAGTGTGGCATTGCGCCCTTGCAACACTGCATCTGGCTAAACATGGGACTGGAGATTGGAACCGCTGGAGATTGGAACCTGCATTCTTAGGCTTAGGAGGCAGGCGCCTTAACCGTTAAGCCATCTCTCCAGCCCTTGACTGGCATTTTTATGAGAGAGAGAGAGAGAGAATATGGGTGTGCCAGGGCCTCCAGCCACTGCAATTGAACTCCAGATGCTTGCACCCCATTGTGCACATGTGGGACCTTGCATTCTTGCATCACTGTGTGTCTGGATTACATGGGACCTGGAGAGTCCCTTGGGCTTTGCAGGCAAGCATCTTCACCACTAAGCCGTCTTTCTAACCCATGGCCACCAATTTTGCCCTCCGCCGTCAATCCATTCTCTATACAGCTGCTAGAATGGTCTTTGAAATAAGATCATGCCATTCTTCAAAGCCTTCTGGCCTGTTTTAAATAAAACCCACTAACTTCATGTAGTCTTTGAGGTCCCGCCCCTGCCCTTGCCTGTAACTCCATGCCTGCCTCTGTTTGGCTCTCCCTCCCCCAGCATGCCATGCCCTTTGGCACCTGTGGCCCTTTGCACTTACCTGCTTCTTTGTGTGGAACACACCTTCCCTAACACGTCTTCACCTGCAGTTCTCCTCTCAATGTTGTTTCCACACACTGCCTTTCCTGACCAGGTGTGTGTGTGTGTCTGTGTGTGTGTGTGTCTGTGTGTGTCTGTGTGTATTTACTCTGACTGTACCACCGTATCTTTTTGCTCTTATTACTGGAACTGCAGCCTCTGCGTGTGTGTGTGTGTGTGTGTGTGTGTGTGTGTGTGTGTATGCACACACACAAATGTCAAATTCAGCCTTTTTGGGTAAATGACTAGGGAAGAAGGGACCTCGCCAGCCAGGACTTCCATTCCCACTCTTCCTGTTGCATACCATTGTCCAATGCAGCCTCTAGCAAGGGCATGTGCTGAGTGAGTACATCTGTAGGGAAGGCCAACCTTACCGGTCAGAATGGATGACTGTGCCCGATTTAGGATTGATGACATGAACAATGACTCCACGGTGGCCCCAGCTCCTTTCAAAGAAATAGCCTCCCTCCTCCATGCCACCAGGACGAAGGGTCTTGTTTAGAAATGTCCAGGAGAGCTTTTTCTGTCCATGCAACTCAAGGGTGCCTCCTTGTCCCACTCCAATGTACTTCAGGCCATAGTAAGGGTCCGGCTGGATGCCTTCGTCAGCCCTGCAACACAGAAATGCCCCAGGGTTGACTGACAAGTCTCTTCACTAGATACTGAACCCCTGGGAGACCATTACTGTTCCTGGACTCCCGACTGGCACCAGAGAGGAGCCACACATGTGGTAGTGGCATCAGGTCTGTAGAAAAGCATCAGCAAGTTGACGACCCTCCTAGGGCCAACCAGCAGGAAACCCATAGGCTCGCGGAAGCACCTAGCAGACAGTATTTGCAGCCACTTTCTTCAGTTTTGTTTATTTATCAGTCCTAATCGCTGTGGGTTTACACTGCTTACATGTACACACTTGTGCATTCTTGGCAATCCCCACTTAGAACTTTGAGTTGCTTAAAGACAGGCATAGCCAGAGGCAAATGCCACACAGAATTTTCCTGTGACTTATTTCATCCAGATTGAAACATTCCCTCCTAGAGGGAAGAGGGGGGTTTATGCGACTCAGGAAGCTCATGAAAGTTATAAAACTCAGAAGGCTCAGGAACTTGTAAGTTCACAAGTGCTTGTCCAAAGCTTTTACACACACACACACACATACACACACTCACTCACTCACTCACTGATATATGTAAACAGCTTCTGAGGTAGGTGGAGCTGCTTGCAAGTGTGTGGGGAGCTACAGGCACGTTGCTTTCTTGAGTCCTCATGCTGAGTGGGGTGGGATTTTCCACAACACACCCATGCTCCTGTCAGTAACCCCAGTAAGCTCACTGGTTCACCAAGCCAGACTTGCACAATCTGTTGTCAGTGCCCTATCTGAGGTAAGTAGACATTTATTGACATCATCCCAGGAAATGTCAGGTCACGTGCCCATCATAACATTAAAGAACCTCTTCCAGAGCCTCTCCAAACCACAGCCAGATTAGAAGGCAGTTGAAAGGCCGGCAGGTACTTCTGTGACACAACTAACTGCCTCAGGGGTACCACGACAAATAAAACACTCCCTCACCCACTTCACCATGTCAATCTTGTCTGGTGGAACACAATGGCGCTTTTTATCTTACACAGAAGTCTGGCCCTCTTGCCACCCTCTCTCCTTCACGAAGCCTCCTGTTTCATGAGACCCAAGAGCATCCCTTGACCCCTGAGCATGGCCTTCCCACCTTCCATACAGCACAATGCTGAAATTGCCCTCAAAAGGGCAGAGGGCACTCCCAGCATGCAGCTCTCCACCGTTGTCAATCAGGATGTGTCGGGTGCGCAGCACGATGGGCTCATGGTGGTCTTTAATGACAAGCTTACCTGAAGAAGAAGGAATGAGGGAGGTTTGAGGATAAGGTAGGAGAAGTGCCAAAGGCAACCTCCCTAAGCCCCTCATCCCTTAGGAAGGCACATCATCCAAGCACCTCTGTGCTCACTGTCTGTCTTGCAATAATTGCTTTTCTCTACCACCTGCCTTGGAAGGTGTAAATAGTGGCCGTCAGGCTCACAGCCATCACTGCATGTCCTGTGCTCAAACCCAGCATGCAAAGGTAAGAGAAACAGGCTATTCAGAACCTCAGTAAGAGTTGCCATTGCAGATTCTCCTTTTCATAAGATTGGCTCTTCCACAAGCCACTCATCAGCGTTCTGAGGTGATGGTTATCTCAAAACCTGGGATGCTCTGACGTGAACCAAAGCATGACACGTTCATTGCATCCTTCTCTGGGCACCATCACCAGCATCTGTCTGCAAGGCTCAGGATGGTAGAGGAGACAGGCGGGCTTACCTCCCTCTGAGATGGTGATGGAGTAGACCGTGGCAGAGGAGGTGAGCAGCAGCTTTCTGCCCTGGCCGATGTATGCATGCTGGTCTGGGTCATGCCCAGGGCTCCAGGGCTGCAGGTCTGGGCTCTGGTCAGGGCACTCAGCTCCTACTGTCAAAGACAAAGATATGTCACCACTCCCATCCTCAGCATCCAAGAAAGAGTTAATGGGGAGGGGTGAGGTGCGCCTCTTCATGGCATTCAGCTTCTCCCTGGCAGAGCTGAAAGCAAGACCTTTGAGAGCAGAGAAATGCCCAGGGTCCACCATGTCTTCCATTACTTCCCCATGTGTCTATGGTCAGGCCACCTTCCTTCTCTCTGCAAGATGAAGGTAGATGTGGTGACAGCCCCTCCCTCCCCCAGGGCATCCCAGGATCTGCAGTCACACCATGATTGACCCCGAATGCTTGCATCTCAGGTCTCAGGACGCTCTGTCCGCTGACGGCAGTGCTGGAATAGTTTACAGAACTCCTTCCCCGTTTGCTTGAACTCTGGTTCATTTTCTAGCTCTGTTCCCCTTGGGAATGGGAGAAAGATGCTCATAAATTGTTTTATCAAGTAACATTACTTATAACAAAAGTAGCTCCTGATCGGCTATGACGTTTAAACTGGGAGGAGCGATATGTGATTGCTTTGTCGTTATTATTTATTACTCTTTTGAAACAGGGACTCACTACATAGCCCAGGAAGATCTTGTGAGTATAAATATTTATTTATTTATTTTGGTTTTTCGAGGTAGGGTCTCACTCTAGCTCAGGCTGATCTGGAATTCACTATGTAGTCTCAGGGCAGCCTCGAACTCACAGAGATCCTCCTGCCTCTGCCTCTCGAGTGCTGGGATTAAAGGTGTGCGCCACCATGCCAGGCTGAGTGTGAATCTTTAGTTGGATCTAAAAGGACTTGGGTGGAAGAGGCGGAGCTCCCTGGCCTTCTCAGAGGCACTTGCCTACATTTTCACATGGCTTGCTGTGCTTTGCCCTAACCCCGTACATTGGAGAAGGTGAGAATTGGGGGCTCCTTGTCCCATGAGCTGGGTGAACCACCTTTTGGAGAGCAAAGGGGACCCAGAGGGAGAGACAGAGATAAGATTGAACAAAATGACAAGAGTTATAAGCACCGGAGGTAGTGGAGGGAGAAGCTCTGCATCGTGGGCTCAGTGCCGGGGAGCTAGAAGCTGTGCATCTCGGACATGGTGAATGCAGCAAGCTGCCAGCCCAACACAGGGCCAGAACTGGCTCTGACTCAGTGTCATGACTGGCATGCCAGCTCTAAAGGGTGCTTGAATTTCCTTCCATGACTGGAGGAAGACATAGCTACCATATTTAGATATTTCAAGGACTGCTGGAAAGGAGACACGCCTTTATCCATACTCAGCAGCACCAGATAGGGAACCTGACTGACCTCAACAAAGCACAGTGAAGGCTGAGCCCTCATCCCCCCGCAGTCCCTCCTGGGCTCTTTGTGTGGGTGCTGAGCTGGGGTTCTCATGCTCCCTCCTAGATACACAGCAAAGTTGCTGCCTGCCTGTGGGTGAGTGGGCCATTTCCTCTCTTGGTACTGACTGGTGGCAGCTGTTTCTGAATGCTGGGCTCTGAATCCCATACCCGGGCTTATCTCCAAGTAGGGGCAGTCAGGAGCCCTTGGCAGTCTTCAGCCTGGTCCTAGACATGTGAGTCACTTTCCAGGGAAGTGACACCCAGTGTGTGGGGAACATATGCAACTGCCTAGGGAGCCCAGTGGTCCAGGAGCTAGGGAGCACCCGCTCATTGAACAGAGCCTCAAGCTTCACAGGCTTGCTGCCAAGCCAAACCCAAGGCCCCTTTCCCTGGTCAAGTACAGGAGTTTGAAGACAACTCTGTGCATGAGTTTAGCTGTAGTGACTCTCATCCTGCGTGCTTGATCCCCCTCAGGGCCACAGGCCCAGTTCTCCAGAAGCTCAGACCCTGAGCTAAGACCCTCCTCTGTGGAGTTGGACATCCTGAACCAAGTAAGGCCGGTACCCAGGGAGCTTCTCTGGTGTGGTTGAAACTGTCAGTGCCTTCCTGGATACATCACTATGGCAACCACGCTGACTTCCTCTAGCTTGGATGGAGGCATGTCAGGTAAAGGAGAGGGAATGCTGATTAGCTTGTGTCTCCCTCGGGCATCAAAGAACACAGGGCAGACAGCACTGGAGGCCAAACATCTCTTCCAAATGGTTTATAGGCTAACCAGGATGTGTGTGGGGGCAGAGGGAGAACCAGGAAGTACCTAAACATCCCACCCCAAGCTGTATCACCCTCAAAGATAAAGCCAGAGTCAATGCTCCTCTGTGTTTACAAATGAATAGAAGACAGAAGGATCATGAATGAATTCAGGCAACGCTGCTAAGTATGGCACTAAACGCTGCCACACTGCATGCTTGGTGTGTCTCCTAAGAACTAGAAGATTCTAGAAGTCACAGCAAAGGCATTTCACTAACTGTAATCTAGAACGCTTTCACCAATGGGTTGGAAAACAAAATTTCATTCAATGCAGCTTTCCTTTTTCTCATTATACAAAAGCATAGTGATAATAATAATTTTCAGAAGAGCAATATTGATAGCAGTGTGACGAAACCCCTATTCAAGATTCAAGAACCACATACCATCTTTCCCTGTGCCCTGCCTCAGGTACTGGTTCTCTGATTGCTGTTTCCTGTAGCCTGGGCGAACAAGCCCTGCGCTTCTAGATGTTAATTTAAAATCACTTGAAAATCACTTGCCTGGTATTGCAAGAAAAAAAAAAATACAGTGGACTGGGGTCAGTAAAGTGCTTGTCTTGCATGACCGCCAAAGTTCCATCTCCAGAACCCACATTTAAAAATAAAAGCTGGGTGTGGTGACACACGCCTGTAATCCCAGTGCTGGGGAGCTGGAGACAGGCAGATCCCTTGAGCTCACTGCCCTGCCAGCCTGGGCTCGTTGGCAAGTTCTAGGCCAGTGAGAAATCCTGCCTCAAAACAAGGAGGATGATACTTAATGTGTGACACCACGTGTTGTTCTCTGTCCTCCACACACATGTACATACATGCATGTCCACCCACATACACGCGTGCACCAAATCATGCCCATACACACACAAAAGGAAAGGTAGAGGGAGAAAGGAAGAAAAGCTGACAGTACTATGCAGGGTATTGTGGCACAGGTCTGTAATCCCAGCACTCAGTACTTGGGAGGTTGAAGAAGGAGGGTCACAAGTTCCATGGGCTCCTTAGAGAGATCCTGCCTCAACACACACACACACACACACACACACACACACACACACACACACACACGGGGGGGGGGAGAAGCAGCAAGTGTGTTGAAAGCATTGCAGCTGAAAGGGTTTAGCTGGGCCCCCACGACTGGAAGCCGAAGTGTGTGCTGAGCTCTGAGCTCTGAGTTCCCATAGTCCAACGGAGATACAGAAAGCTGAATCTTAGATATATGGGTTTCCCCCATGACTCAGCAGATTGATTTTTTTAAAGTTTGGATTCCTGGTCAGCATTCAAAATGAGGGAGCTTTTCCATAAAAAAAAAAACCTAGATTTCTGATTTCTTTTAAAATTCAGCACCTCCTGCAGCAGGTGTGCCCACTTCTCACAGATAAGCAGCTGTCCAGACCTGAGGGGTGGGTGCCCATCAAGGGGCATCGCAGCTCCTGCAGAGACTGCAGTCCCCACGTGGCCAGCCTCACTTGCTCACAGAGGGTGTGGCTTGCGCTGGGACGGGGTGTGGGGGTGGGGGTGCTGAGCTTGCAACCATCATTGTAGACCTCATTGTAGATGATGAAAACATAAGGCAAGATGCAGCTCGCCTGGTATTGAGAAGTTCAATGAGGGCATCCTGAGCCCAGCCACCTGACCGGGCCCTGAGACTCCCTTACTGGCCCTCCCCCAGCAGCCTGACTGAGGCCAGGGTTTTCTAAGGTCTCACCTGCAGATGTAGCCCCAGGGAAGCCAGCCAGGAGCAGCCAGCCCATGGCCAGGGCGAGCTTGAGGGAGGAGCTGTGCCTCTCAGCGGCTCCCATCCTGGAACTGTGTTTCCTGAAACACAAGCACATGGAGTCAGACGTGCATGGTAATCTGCATCCACGCGGGACAGGCAGACAGAGACACAAACATGGCCTCAGAAAGCAGACAGACAGAGACGCATACATACAGAGGCAGCAGACAGAACCATGCCAGGATGGGGCACACCCTACAGGCCCAGAGCAAAATCCTTATTAGCAGTTTCCTCAACGACCATGACTCAGGACCAGGCAGATCTGGGCATGCAAACTCTGCCATTGTCCTGAGTGGCTAGCTCTCTCTCTCTCTCTCTCTCTCTCTCTCTCTCTCTGTGTGTGTGTGTGTGTGTGTGTGTGTGTGTGTGTGTGGAGCGGTTTTCCTTAGGAAACGGAACATGAACTGGGTTAGATGTCATCAACTTGCTGTGTGAGTTCAGCTCATCTCATTCAATCTCTAATCTGCAAGGTGAGGACATAGGCTCGCAGATTTCTAACCTTGACATTGGCAGTCTAGGCTGGTAATCCATTTTCTCCTTTCTCAATTTTCATCTGGACATATGACTTTTTCTTTTCCTGATCTTTATCTAGGCATATGACCTAGAATCAACACTGTATTCTTCAGCACCTCTGTATTATTTATGGCCTTAGGATTAAGCTCTGTTGATATAACTAGAAACCAAGCGCTGGCCGGAAGACAGATAATGATGGCTGGATCTCTAGTGACTCTTTTGGGCCGTGTTGTGGGAGCCAATAACTGAGAGTTGCAAAGCATATAAAGAAAATATCCAGGTCCTTTCTTTGTGTCAAAAAGAAATGACTCTAGATGGTGGATTTATTTTTATGTTGAGAAAATGAATTTTCCATTTCATTAAACTTCTATTTGATAGAAGCTATTCTTCCCCTTCTTCACCCCCCCCCAAGGTAGGGTCTCACTCTAGCCCAGGCTGACCTGGTATTCACTATGTAGTCTCAGGGTGGCCTTGAACTCATGGCAATCCTCCTACCTCTGCCTCCCAAATGCTGGGATTAAAGGCATGCGCCACCACGCCCGGCTTTCTTCCCCTTCTTTACTTATATAGAAAGAAGGTGAATAAGGAACCTAGATAAGCTTTGGGATGGGAATGCCTACAACTCTATCACGGGATGTCCCATTCAGAATGCAGTGTCTCTGGAGAGCGTCTGTGTGCTCAGAGACCTTCGCCTGGGCTTTGGGAGCCGCCACCTCTGACTTCTATGCCCTCAGCCCTGGTCTTCCCTCAATACATCTGTGTTTGCGTCCAGAAACAAGCGGACATTCTCCCACACCAAGAAAGGGGCCGGGGAGCCTCCGCGCTTCAAGCCAGCTCAGCTGTTAATCTGACACCCTTGACCCCGGCTTAGTGAAGAAGAGGCCCTGTGCTGGGCCTCACACAGGTATGTCAGCCTGGGAGGGAGCAGTGACCTTCAGAATCCAGGCCTGTGTGTCCTCTTCCCTCATTGTGCCAGCCGTTCTAGTGGCTTCCGGCCTCATACATGGAGGCTTCTGAGAAAGGCTCCTTTCTTATGACCCTGGAAAAGAGCGCCCCATTCCTGCTCTCTGCAATAGGAAGGGAGGGCAGCAGGGACAGGAGTGGCTTTGGGGAAATCCACTGGCCTCCTGTCAGGTCTCAATCAGCTTCACACACACACACACACACACACACACACACACACACACACCCCTACAGTTTGCTACTAACTGCCACAGAGCCCACAGCTGCCACCTAGAGGGAGGGTGGACCCAGGCGGATGGCATCTCACTTGGTGACGGAATGTGGTGTGTGGGAAGTGGCAACATGGGAGTGGAGGGGACACTTCCCAGCCTGAGTTGTGGCCACCCTTACTGAGGAGGCATTTTCTTCAGGGCCTCACACTTCCCATTGCAGAGGGAGGGCTGGAGGCCTGCCATCATTGTATCTGAGGTCACTTCACTTCCACGAGGAGGGACAATGCCAAGGGCTCTTCCTGACATTATAGAGACCCTCTGGGGCTCCCAGGCAGGCATCTGAGCTGCTGGAGGTGGAGAAGGCTCTGTGCCCAGAGCTGCCCCGCTTCCAGTGACCTTCACCAGAGTGTGTCCTGAGGCACACTCTGACAGGTGCCTAGTTCTCTCTCAGGAATTGACTACACAGGTCTATAAAGCTTCTGATGGCTGAGCTGGCATTTGGCTTTTCAGCCGGCAAGAGGCAAGAAGCTTGAAGCAGATTCCAGCTGGGGAAGGCCTCAAAAGGTAAGATGCTGGGAGTCTCCTCAGGTAGCTGGTGGCTGCAGACTGCTACTGGCTGCTCAGACATCCATAAAAATGGGCCGAGCTGACCTGTCCCCTGAAGGAGATAGGAATTCCTTCGACAGAGCTGTGTGAGCGAAAACACATTCCCTGTTCAGCGGGCCTGCATGTGAAGTTGTTGCAGAAGTCTTCACAGCTCCAAGCTGGTTTCCAGATGCTCAGGGTTCCCTGGTCCAGCTGCCTCTAGGACTTCTAGTCTCCAGGAACTTGGGGCCAAGGAGACACAGAGCAAGAGGCATCATGGGCTGCCAGGGCCTACCAGGTACCAAGGCTCTTCCAGGATGTGCTGGGATCTTGGGCTTTTTACCTGTAGAGCAAGCAGAGTGTTAGAAGAGGCTCCAAAGAGGTCCCAGAGTTGACAGCACTCATCAACACACTTGTGCCCCATGGTTTCTCTAGGGATGAGGGCTCCTGCTACTCTGGGTGCTGGGGACTTTCTGCAGAAATTTCATGAGAGGGCTTAGTGGTTAAGGCACATGCCTGTGAAGCCCAAGGACCCCGGTTCGATTCTCCAGGTCCCATGTAAGCCAGATGCACATGGTGGTGCATGTGTCTGGAGCTCATTTGCAGTAGGGAGAGGCCCTGGCATGCCCATTCTCACTCTTTTTCTCTCCCTCTCTCTGTATCTAATAAATAAATAAATAAAAATAAAATCTTTTTTAAAAAGAGTTTTAAAAATTAATAAGAAAAGCAAAGAGAGGCAGAAAGGAGTCATGTGAAGCTAAAGGGCCAGGAGTGGACCAGAGGCATGTTTCTGGGTGACATGGGGGCTCATCACCCTCCTTGTGGCCCAGGCCAACCTAGGCAAGATTTAGTTCATAGACTAGCAAGGCAAGATCGTGGCCAGGAGTATGGGCGCCAAAGCCTTAGTCACAGCCACATAGCATTCCTCATTCTTCAAGAGAATCAAAAGAGACAAGCCACACAAAGATTACAGAACACTGTGACCTGGGCTGTCTGAAATAGCAGGGGTCATTCATAGCAAGGACACTCAGTGGCACAGAGAAGAGCCTGGGAGATGGAGTCTAAAAACCTAGGTTTGAGTTCCAACTCTGACTCTCATGAGCTATGTGATCTTAGGCAGGTCACTCAACCTCTGTGCTCTGGTCTTCTTGCTGTTAAAATGGTCACAATAGTACTGCCAACCAAGATGTGCTGCTGTGAGGACTAACTGGGACATGGAGCTCATAAAACACGAGTTCCTAAGTTCTTGCTCATTGGGTCATATCCAGTGGGAGGCTTGGGGTACACAGAGCACTTCTACATATGTGAGGAGTGCTACATACGTGAGTACTACTTCCTAAGCATCCCAGTATGAAGGGGTGAGGGTATGAGAAATGGCCCTTTAAGGTGTCAAGCTGTGTCTTCTTGGACAAATAAGGACAAAGAGAAACTGGGCACAGTGGCGCATGCCTTTAATCCCAACACTTGGGGGCTGGAGAGATGGCTTAGAAGTTAAGGCATTTGCCTGCAAAGCCAAAGGATCCCGGTTCGACTCTCCAGGACCCACATAAGCCAGATGCACAAGGGGGGCATGCATCTGGAGTATGTTTGCAGTGGCTGGAGGCCCTGGTGTGCCCATTCTCTCTCTCTCTCTCTCTCTCTTTCTCTCTGCCTCTTTCTCTCTCTCTCAAATAAATAATGTGTGTGAAAAAAAATACATATATATATTCCAACACTTGGGAAGCAGAGATAGGAGGATTGCCATAAGTTCAAGGCCATCCTGAGACTATACATGAATTTTAGGTCAGACTGAGCTAGGGTGAGCCCCAACCTCAAAAAAGAAAAAGAAAAAAAAAAAAAGGACAAAGGGAGGGAATCTCTGACTGGATGGAGCCCTGTGATACACACTATGCTCCACTTAGTGGGGTTCAAGAATACCAAACCTGTGCTGGTTCACGCTGGACAATTTCCTTATGAAAATGCCTGTGTGAAGCTTGCTGAGCCAACCAAACTGGGAGTTCTCTTGGGCACAGTTTTATTTTTTCTTATCTGTGGTATATATGAGATTTCTGTGCCAGGGACCCCAGAATCATGGGGCCCAGCCTGCTCTCAGAGAGAGGCACTTGAAGAAGCCTCTGCCCTGGTGCTGGGCACCTCTCAGGCTGCTCTATGAAGTTTGTCTCTCCAGCATGAGACCCTTCTTCCTTTTACAAACATCTGTCCAGACCCTCCTCGGTGCTGCTAAGACCAGAGCCCCAGATGAGATCCAGGCTGGGCTCTTCCCTATGAACTGGCCTTCACATTCCTAAGACGCAACACCCTGCAAGTTCATCTGTGGCCCACAGGATAGAGGAGCCAAAGGGAATGTGAACATGGCCCAACCATACACACCAGTTACGAGGGCAACTTCTGCACGCACTGATTCTCACTCCTAAATCTGGGGAGGCTTGACTTTGATGTTTGCCACTTTTTTAATTAAAAGAAATTTTTTGGACAGGGTATTACTATATAGCCCCAGCTAGCCTGGAACTTACTATGCCGGTAACGCTGGCCTTGAGCTTTTGACCATCCCTCTTACCTCTACCTCTCCTACCTCTGGCTCCGAGTACCGGGATTACAGATGTGAGATACCATGTCTAGCTTGTTTTTTGTTTTTGTTTTAATAAGACAGGGTTTCATGCAGCCCAGGCTAGCCCCAACCTCATGGTTCTGCCTCAGCCTCCCGCATGCTGGGATGACAGGCTTATGCCACCTTGCTTGGCTCTGATTCTAACCAGCTTCCAGGCATGGCTGATGCCGGACGGTGGCAGGCCATGTTCTCAATAGCAGGGATCTAATTTAACCCTATTTTCTCCATTCCACAGATGGGCAACTGAATAAAAGGAAGTTACATCTATCTGGAGCAAGTAAACAGAAGCCTAATCCAGTACCTAATGGGGGGATCTGTCTGGCCCCAAATTATGAGACGTGTCTTTCCTTGTCAACTGGCTTGTTTAAGAGGAAGAAGGAGAGAAGAGAACTGAATGTGGGTCTCCTTGCCTCTATGTCATCTCAAGTCAGGTTTGAATAGTGTTGCAGTCAGGTTCACGTTGCTGGTAGAAATCACCCAACCAAGAGCAGCTTGTGGGGAAAAAAAAGTTTATTTTGGCTTACAAACTCAAGGGGATGCTTCACGATGGCAGGAGAAATGATAGCATGAGCAGAGGGTGGACATCAGCCCCTGGCCAACATAAGGTGGACAATAGCAACAGAAGAGTGCGCCAAACACTGGTCAGGGGACACCGGCTATAACACCCATAAGCCCGCCCCAATAATACTCTGCCTCCAGGAGGCTTTAATTTCCAGTTGCCATCAGCTGGGGAGACTAGCATTCAGACTACCTAAGTTTATGGGGGACACCTGGATCAAACCACCACAGAAAGTAAACACACACAGCAGGTGCCCTATGTAGAGTCACAGAATTATAAGTTGTCTTCTCTTTCAATGTACCTTCTTTGATCTGGGAAATTCCCACTAGAACCACCTGTAGAGGCCAAGAGAGATGCTGGAGTGTGTGTGCTGTAATGACAAGAACGCCCACATAAACCCAGGTGCATAAAGTAGTGCATGCGTCTGGAGTTCGTTCACAGTGGTAAGAGGCCCTGGCACAGCCATACACACTCTTACATTCCTTCTCTCTCTCTTTCTCACAAATAAATACATATTTTTTATGCTAGGAAGAAGATGACCTCGGTGATTCAGCTCTTCTGGGCTCAAGGTTGAAGACATACTGTAGAAATGGGTGATGGGGACATGGTGCCCAGGGAGCAGATCTGTTTACCTCAGCTGCCACATTAACTGCCCTGGGACCCCCGAAGGACTTCCTCACAGCTTGCTCTTTGCCTCCAGGACTTACATGTTCCTTCCCTTCTCCACCCCCTCCCAGCTGCCACTCTCCACCTTTGCGATTTACAGTTTAAGATTTGATTTCCGTCTCCCCGATGAGTTCTCCCCGACAGACCATCATGTCTCGGTGCCCATTTTGCTTCTTCCTCAGCTGTGAGGCTGCTGTGTGCTTTCCCAACTCTGGTCCTGGCGCTGCCACCTCAGTGCAAGGGAGCTGCTCCTACCTCACGGTGGGTTACTGAGGGCTGTGAGTCCCCAAACCTAGTTCTTTCTCCACAAACCTTAGCTCAAGACTTGGGCACACCATGGTGGCCTGGCCACCACTGGACAACAGATGGGTTTGCAACTGTATTAAAAGACTATAAAAAGAATGGACTGTATAAAAAGGAGAGAGCTGGCTGAGCACTGGTATTCATCTCTGCTTCTTCACTGTGGACTGTATGCGACCAGCTGCCTCAAGCTCCTGCCACCCTGCCTTCACCACCGCAATGGGCTATAACCCAGAACTATAAGCTGAGCGAAACCCTTTCTTAAACACGTTTTTCATAAGTATTCTGTCCCAGAAACGAGAAGGTACCTAATACAGTCCCCCAACATTGGATGTGTGACTTCCCTAAGACTCTTTCTCTCCAGGTATGGCTGAAACACCCTGCGGTGCTTGCAGAAATCCTAAATGCCTTGAGACTTCACAGTCACAGCCTCTCATTGTACCTTGTCTGCCACTGGTGATGTCACTGGGCCACATCTCCAACCCCAGCCACTAGGCTGCAGCCTCTGGTCCTGTGCAGGGGAAGTGAGCGGCCTCTGTCTCACTGGGAAAGCTGTGCTCTGGTCTGCACTCTGCCAAGGCACTTCAAAGCTCTCTGGAGGAACAGGGGTTCTCTGAACACACTGCAAGGGTAGCTGGGTCCTTTTTATCCTAAAATCTCCCTGCTGTCCCTCTAGCCCTAACATTTTGTCTGCATGGCACATGACAGCTTCTTCTACAGTGCCATGCCTCTCTCAGGAGCCTGTGGCCTTTACTGTGTATTGGCAGATTCCTAATTTATCAGATGCATATATAGTAAGTGGACAGAGAAGTGAAGCTCTGCTACCCACCCCAGCCACCTTACAAGCCGGTGGATGCCAGTGGGTTTGCAGGGACATGAGCTGCCACCTAGCTTCACAGGCAAGTCACCTCAGGTCCCATCTCCAGCTCATCCCAGGCCTCCTCCTCAGAAGGTTTTTCCCTAGAGCCCTAGGCAAACTCAGCATGGGCAGGTCACAAAAATGCCATAAGCAGCCGCTGGATCACAACAGATGGCTGAGAGAAAAGGGGAGCCTCCCGTGGGGTCAGAGCCACTGAGCCTCACACCTTCCTAGCTGGTTGTGTGCACCTCACAGCAATAAACACGTCACCAATTTCAGTCTCTAAGTGAAACCCTAGCTAGCATCAGCAGTTGGCTTGGCATACCGTCTGGCTGAAGGATGCCTTGTTTATGCCTACTTATTTCTGAGGCTTGAGGAAGCTCTCTGCCAAATGCTCCTCTTCCTCCTCCCCCTCACCTCTACCAGGCTTGAGAACCGTGTTGCTCTTCCCTGAAGGAAAGGAGGCTTCTAGTTCCATACAGTTCTGGGGAGAATAGCATCAGGGTTCAAAGGATCAGCAGAGAGAAGCACGTGACAGAGTCCAGCTCGTGAAATGCCTTCAGTGTGAAGGTAAAGACATTGGCTGAAAGCTCGGGGGGACCACTGGCAGAGGGCAAGAGTGGAGGCTCGCCAACATGTGCTTTGTAAGATGCCATGTTGGGCAGGCAGAGGACAGCTGGGAGATGACTGGAAGCATGGCCTGGACCTTATGAATGTCACATACTTCGATGCTGAGGGCCTGTTGTCTAGCCACCAGACACAGCAGGAAGTCCCTCAGGCGGGGCGTGGGGGGGGGACTCCTCTCTAGATCAGGTGAGAGCTACGGTCTGCTTGGGGTTGGGGTTGGCTGGGGGAAGAATAAGGACCAAACAGGCATTCTATGAATGTCTGCTGATGTCAGGAGCTAGGGAAAAAATCAGGTGAGAGAAACACTGGTTACTGTTTAAAAAGGTGGTCAAGAAAGTTCTGCTTCCTAGAGTGACACACCAACAGAGTCCTAAGGGAGGCACAGTAAGGCGAGAGGTGTCAAGAGGAAGCCGAAGGTGGGCCTGGGTTGAGTTAAGGGCAGAGGGCACTGCTAAGAGCAGGGGAAGGCAGTAGGGAACTCTTGGTGGCTGTACATGGGTGGGCCACATCATGGGGCAGGAGAGAAGGAATTTGGGTAGGGTATATCATAGAAAGAGCATCTTTCTCTGAGGTCTAGGCCCACTTGGATAATGTGAGATTGATTCCCTGGTCCTAGACAGGCCTGGCTCCCTCCTGCTGCTGCTGTGTTGGGCCTGCCTGGGCTAGGCTAGCGTGGTGGCTTTTGTCCTGTCCATGGCTCCCACTGTGACCACTGCTCCTTGTGGAGCAACACTTCCAAATGCGTTAGGTTTTTTTTCACAACAGGCATCCAGGTCTCTGTGTATACTAACTTGTGTTGCACCATTCACTTCAGCCTTGACACTATTGCCTCAGAGTGTGTGCAGCCCACAGGGGTTAAGATCTATTGAAACTCGGGACAGGCCTATGACAGCACTGTGGCATCTGGACTGTGAACTGGACATCTTTTACATCAGAAACCAGCCAGGTACAGTGGCTCAGTGCCTGTAATCAAAGCCCTCCAGAAGCCGAGGAAAGAGGATTGCTGCAAGTTCAAGGCTGGCCAGAGTTACATCGCCAGAGCCTGTTTCCAAAAAGCAAAGGAAGGAAGGAAAGGAGAGAGGGAGAGAAAAATAAATCAGGAACTTGGTGGGAGCAAGACCTTCTGATTTGGACAAAGGCCTGTTCATGTGGGAGCAGGTCTGGGCCAGAGGCCTCCTGTTCCCGTGGACTGGAATCTTCAGGAGATGAAGGTGCAGAAATGACAGCATGAAGGGGATGAATTTGAAGCAGCTTCAGTGACTGGTGGGAGAACTTGTTACACTCAAAGTGAAGGAGGCAGAGAAAGACCAAAGGGAGCAGAACCAGGCAGGACAGCACTGAACAAAGGACTTTCAGTGTCCCAGTGCATGTTGGGGCAGGAGTTGGCTGCCCTCACTCCCTTCTGCATTTGGCACCTTGATCTTCAAATGGGATTGGCCTAGCCCCCTAGGCTCCTGAGCTGGATAATGAATAGATCCATTGCCTTGGCTGGTTGAGGGGTGGCCACATGGTCCATACTAAAGGGACACTGGCGGGAATCATTGGAAAAGCTGGTCATCACCATGATAGCTGGCAAGCCTAGAGTGGCTCGGCCACCTTGCTATTGCACTTAGAGGGTAAAGTGTGCCCAGGGGAACACAGGGTGTAGAGATGGAGAGAGACAGCTCTTGAGCACCCAGATCCAACTCTACCTAAAGCTAATACTATCCTTGGAGTTTTCAGTTACATGAGCCAGTGAGGTTCCTTTATTTTGTTTGAGCCAATTTGAGCTATGTTTTTGACATTCACTATGGAAACAATCCTAGCTAATAAAGAGTCAGAAAGAGAAGCAAGATGAAAGCTAGTTCTTTCCAAGTCTTTCTGCTCTCATAAATGCTTGCTGGATCAATGAGGCCTCACGTTCTGTTACTGAGGACAAAAAAATAATTAAAAATTAATTAATTAATTAAATAAAAAAACCTTCTTGTCCTCAGTTGCAGCGTGCATACCCCCAGGAACCGTGAGCCATTTCATTCAGAAAGAATTAAGTCAGAGTTGTCACAGGGGCTCAAGACTTTCCCTCAGTATCACAAGTTGGAGTTCACCCTGGTTAACTGAGGGAGACACTGCCCCAAAATAAAATTCACTTTTAAAATGAAGGGTAAAGAGTATAGCTCAGTGGGTGAACACTTGCCCAGCATGTTCAAGTCTCTGGGTATAACTGTCCAGTATCACACACACACACAAAAAGCTGCAAGAACTATCTAATGGCCTATTCCCCTCATCCCATCCCCCATCTTCCACAGACCAGCCAGGGTGGGTGGTGGTAGTTTTTCTCAAAACCCTTCAGTGGCTTCACCAGCCTCACACACCTGCCTCTTCTCTCACGAGTCCCCAGTCCTCCTATGTGGGCCTCTTGCCTCATTTCCCTGAAGATGCAAAGTCCATGCTGCCTCAGGGCCTTTTAGTGTGCTATTCCACTCACCCTCATGGCTCAGTGCACACTTTTATTCTTAGAAAGCTTTTCCTCTTCCTTTCCGTCTTGGTCAGTACCTGACGACCTGACGTAGTGTCCTGTCACTTCCTTCCCTAGACACAGTTGGCTTCTGGGTTTGGTCAGGCTGTGAGCTTCATGAGGGGAAGAACTGTGGGCAACAGTAGTGCTGCTCAGAACCTCATCCGGGTACCCAGAGCATCTACATCACAGGTGAGCTTGTGACAAATGAAAGGTCCTGGCCCAGGCCACTGGCAATTCCCGGGGTTTGCTGCGCACACTAAAGTTTGCACTGGGACCTGAGACTTCTGTCTGACCTCCCCTTTGCCCCATGAGAGCAGTCCAGACCACTGGCCCTTGAGCACCTCTGTTCACACCCCTGCGCATGCCCCAGCAACATCACTTCCACCAGCAGGATCCCCAGGCACATAACATAGCTAGCTAGCTATGAGCAGCAGTGCCTCAAGGAGCTAGAGGGGGTAGCGCAGAGGGCTTCCGTGAGAGCCTTGAGGCCAGCATGCACCCACAGGCCAGTGCATGGGGCTCAGGCTGGGACATAAGCAGCCGGCCCCGCTATGTCTGGAAGGCGGGCTGGAAGGTCACTAGGGAGGCTGGCGGCAGTTCTGAGAGCCAGCCTTCCTCCAGCTGCTGTTCTCTCAGGTCCACACAAACCCAGGAAGGGCTGAGACAGAGAATGTTCGCACTTCTCCACTCCTCCCTCGAGGGAGGGCCCGAGCATGGATGGTTTGGGCTCAGAGGCCTGGCCCAGAGTACTCCTTTGATCTGAGAGGCTTGTCTTTCCCGGGTTATTTATTTGTAGAAACCATTCTGGTTTCCGACCACTTCAAATACACCTACAGGAAGCTGGGCGGGCGGGGCTCTAAGGCTGAGGCTCTTCTACTGCCCTAGAAGCCTGGGCATTGCGTTACCTGCATCCCAGTTTGCAGGTGCCACTCGCAGCCTGGGGCTATGCAACAAAAAGCCCACGTTTTCCTGTAGAAAATGAGCTTTGGCAAGCCCAAGAGGAGGTGGGGCTGGCAATGGCAAGGTTTTTCTATGTGGGGAAATGCGTATTGTAGCTCTTTTGGGCTGGAATGGAGATAAGCAGTGCATTGCTGTCTGCTGACAGGAGCTCCCTCCCAGCCTCCAGTGCCACCAGGGGACCCCAGGTTTCCTGCAATTGCGTCCCCCACCAACACAACATTCTACTATGAAGATGTGCAAACACACAGCCAACTTTTCAACATTTCACAGTGAATCCTTACACACCCACAACCTAGATGCTACCAGCAACATGTGGCTATATTTGCTTTTTTTCATATAACCATCCATCTAGCTTTCCTTTTACCCATCCACAGATCAATCTTATTTGGGGGTGTATCTGGCTTTATGTGGATGCTGGGGAGTTAAACCCTGGCCAGCAAGCTTTTCGAGCAAACACCTTTAACTGCTGAGCCATCTCCCCAGCCCTTGATCTTATTTTTTAAAATTATTTATTTATTTATTTAGAGGCAAGCAGAGAGAGAGAATGGGAGAGGCATACAGAGAACTCCAGAATGGGCACACCCTGGAGGGCCTCTGGCCACGCCAAATGTCTTAACCGCCGCAACTCCAGATGCATGTTGAAGAAATCACCCTAAATGTGTTTGCATCAATATTCATACACACATCATAAAACACACCAAGCTGAAGTACACGTGCATTGAGTTTGACAAATGAATTATGTCTGGAGCACACAGTGAACCAGGATCCTCCCACCATTGGAGGCAACTGCTCTTCCAGTTGAACAAAACAGGGGCTGGGTGTCTTAACACTTGATACTCAAGCCGAGGACCATTTCTCCAGCCCTTTTTTGATTTATTTTTTTTTTGATGCACTTTTAAGTACATTGAAGAAATCATTGTCTCTTAAATGTGTTTGGTATCTCATGCCTGAGAGGCAAGGAAACTGAGAGAGAAAACTAAAAAGCTGCAATATTCATACACCATCATGAAAAAATGCACACCCCAAGCTGAACAGAAGTACTCTTGGGGTAACCAACTGCTCCATAATTGGACTGTGGGAGGGAATACATTGAGTTTGACAAATGAATTATGTCTGTCCACATATTAACGCTTATTCTCACTTCTGGCTAGAGAAGCTAGATGGTGATGACACTGTCACACAAAAGCCACAAGTGCTGAGAAGAAGGGATGGAGGAGTGCCCACTGAAACACCTGTCACATCCTCCAGTCCCCACCATAGGGAAGAGCCAAAGGAAGGATATGATCTCTTACGACTTGCTCTCTTGCAGTTGAATACCTTTGCAAGACCCTCAAAAAGAAGAGAAAGATGATGTCTGGGTGAGACTAATGGAGAAAGGGAGGGGATATGATGGAGACCAGAGTTCTAAAGCCCGAATGACCTGAGTTCAATTCCCAGCACCCATGTAAAAATCTGAAAAGCCAGGCATGGCTGTGCATGCCGGTAATCCCAGCACTGAGAGGGGTGGAGACTGGAGGATCACTGGGACTAGCTGGTCAGCCAGTCTCACAGAAAAACTGGTGAGCTCCAGGTTCTTTCTTAGGAACATGCGTCGAAAGAATGACAGTGGTCAGAGGTGGACACTTAGTGTCCTTCTCTGGCCTCTTCATGTTTGGGACAGGGAGTGTGCATCTGCACACACATACTTCATACACACATACACAGAAAGACACTAAGAAAAGGAATCAGAAACATGCTACGGGTGAGTTTTGTCTGTTCTAGAACACCGAGTGGTCCAGCGGGTACGAAGGCTTCTTACACAGAGTGGAGCACGCACTTGAGATGCATCCCTACTGGCGCACACATAATCGGGAGCTCATGCTAAGTAGGAGGGTAAAGGATGCCCCCTTATTGCTTTAGCACTGCTGCTCTGCACAGTCCCCACGGAGGAGGACTGGGGAGTCCAACAAAGTGCGGCTTTGCTCTGAAAAGCCAGCCAGGGGAAGCTGTGTCCGCAGCAGTCCTTCTCTTGGCAGGCAAGGTGCCATGGCAGCAAGTGTGCTGGTGTCAAATACACTCCACCACTTACCCACTGGGCAGGTCCTGGTCCAGTAGACCCCTTCGTCTACTCGTGGGGGATATAAGCCAAGTCTCCTGGTAGATGCCTAAGCCCCTGGACAGTACCAAATTCTACATATTCATCATACTCAAAGGTGCTTTGGGACCAACAGGAGTAACATCAGGGTCACATGACACAGGCACTCCAAAACCATGACAACAGAGCCAATAACCGAGATGGCTGAAAAGAGGCCAACAAAGTAGGTAGCAAAGATGGTGTGGACACTGGACAAAGAGATGCTCTGAGCAGGAAGGAATGGGACACCCAAGATCTCATCGTGTGACTCACAATGGCGCTTGATCTTAAACTTATGAATTATCTATTTCTGGGACTTTCCACTTAAATATCTTTGGATCATGGTTGGCTGTGGGAAACTGAAGCCACAGAAAAGCAAAACCACAGATAAGGGCGGATTTGCGCCTCTCTTCTCTAGCTTCCTCAGCTGAAAGATGCTGGTAAAGGCAGAACCTGCTTGCAGTGGCTATTCGAAGGGTTCATGAGGTAGAGTATGGGCTACAGCCTTGGACAGAGCCTGTGGGGAG
Organism: Orientallactaga sibirica; assembly: GCA_036365145.1. NCBI lineage: Eukaryota > Metazoa > Chordata > Mammalia > Rodentia > Dipodidae > Orientallactaga > Orientallactaga sibirica. Next base: position 1,272,547 of record JAEOAD010000031.1, on the reverse strand, counting down.
GGTTTCATAAACATCATCATGTGTTGGTGAGAAGGGGCTTTGAACCTGTTGAGCCTGGGAAATTTCCATGGGTTCCTTTGAAAATTGGAGCGCTTCGCAGGATTTTATGATGTTATCTTGTGGGTTTATTTTTCCTCTCCTGCTTCCTTTGCCCTCCCCACCACCTCCCTGCCTGTTTGCAGGCCAAGGCTCCATCCAGTCCAGCACAGAAGGCTGCGTTAGTGTCTCTTGCCTGCTGGAGGCTTTGAGAGAATTCACAGAGATCATCACGAGGTAGTTGGACCACTCCTCAAATCCCAGCACTTAGGAGGCTGAAGCGGGAGGTTCACGAGTTTTAGGACAGTCTGGGCTAACATAATGAGACCTTGACCTTGTCTCATTATGAAAGAGGAAAGTAGGAGTGTCAGTATGCACTAAGCGCTCTCCAAACATCACCTCCCTCACTGCACTCTCTGAGAGGGCAGAATGGTGACTGGCTATGTTGTTGTTGTTGTGGTGGTGGTGTTTGTTTTTCCTGATTCTTTGGATTATTATTTTCTTTTTATTGAAAATTTTAATACATGAATATTCTGTAATTTGATCATAATCTCCTCCCGTTATCCTCTTTTGCCCCCTCTGCCCCACTCCCATTCCAATGAACCTCCTCCTCTTCTTTCTAAGGAGTCCTTTGATTATTTGTGAAAGCAAATGGCAATGCTCAAGAAGTATTCTAGAGAACCTTGCTTGGTGAAGTCAGGGTGCTGGCCCACAGTACAGGTCAGCCTCGGGTTCCTTGCCCATCAGAGGCTACCAAAAGTGGAATTCAAGAGGAGTGACTGCAAAGTGCTTGAAGCACCTCCTATGCCCTCAGCTGGTCTTCAGGGGCTGCAGCCCACGCTGGGTTCCCAGCCAGGAACAGCTGCCAGGCAGAGAGCGGAGCCCCTGCCTCGGGCTCTGGCCACGTTTGCTGAGCTGAGCAACGTCCCAGGACATTGGCCTGAGTTCAGCTTAAGTTGACTGTATTGCCTAAGATCTTCCAGAGGCTTCTGTTGGAAAAAGTTATTCCTTGCTTCTTAACAAAAAATGAGGAGAGAGAGAGAGAGAGAGGTCCTGGCACAGAAAGAAGGGGACCGTCAGCTCAAGGACATCTGTGATGGCTCAGCAACAGTCTGCAGAGGCCCAGGGGCTGGGGCCAAGTTGGGATCTGAACACAGATCCACCTGGCTCCAGCTTTTTCCTTCCTTGGTCTCCTTGCTGCTGGGAATTCAATCTCTAAAGCTATGCTTTCAGCACCTCAGTGTAAGACAGACCTGAAACATCCTCTCCTCCACTTATTTTGAAACACACACCACCTTGCAGAGCAGCAGAACGTGAGAACTGTTCCTGCTCCTGACTAGAACTTTGACCCTGTTCCCCCAGCTCTCTCCTTGCCCCATTGAGGGTGATGGATATGCTGTGATTCAACCATTCCATGATGTGTGCATGCATCAAAATGTCATTTTGTACTGTGTGTGTGTGTGTATATATATATATGTATATGTATGTATATGTATATGTATGTATATGTATATGTATATATTCATTTGTCCATATAAAGTAAAAAAAAAATCTTAAAAGAGGATGACCAGGCTAGAGAGAGATGGCTCAGCAGTTAAAGGCATTAGTTTGTAAAGCCTGACAGCCTGGGTTAGATTCCCCAGTACTCACATACAGCCAGATACACAAAATGGCACATGCATCTGAAGTTTGTTTGCAGTAGCAAGAAACCCTGGCATGATAATTCTCTCCCTCTCTCTCTCTCTCTCTCTCTCTCTCTCTCTCTCCATCTCTCTGCTTGCAAATACATAATAAAATATTTTTTAAAGTGGGGTGACCACTGAGCTCCTGATTTTTTCAAAAGGCCCATAGAGAAAATTCAAAATGAAGTCTCAATTCTACTCAATGCACATTCTGCATATTAATTAGATTGAATAATAAGAAATTGTCCATATTCAACTGTGACAAAAAGTCCATGATTCCACCTGAAGAGTTATCCAGCCATTTGGCACACACATACACACCATTGTCTCTGAGTTGGGGGCATGGGAACGAGAGCGTAGCATTGCCCTCAGCGCATGTATCAGTCTATGTAATTGGATCTTGCAGGTCACCCTGCCTTTCCCTCTGAGATCCACACCATTGGAATGAAGCCTGTGACTCTCTTTGGGCTTCAAAGAGGCTGGTGTCCTGGGGCTTCCCGAGCCCTTCCCCTGAGCGAAGTCTGCGCTCTGTTTGGAGTTACAGTGACCTCCCTTTGGTAGCATAGGCTTTCTGGAGCCAGGCTTGCCCAGGGAACTCCCTTCTCTTCCCTGGGCCAAATGACTGAACCAGAGGGTATCGCTGACCAGAGAATAGCTGATTATTTTTCTCTTGGTTCCAATCCCTTCCTATGGCCTGGCTTTATTCCTGCCTTTGATACTGGAGACACCCCATATGTTATTCTAATAAACCTGGCCTCTGTGATGCCTGCTTACAGCCAACTTTGGTTCCTAGCACTTGCAACAAGAATAGCAGCCCGACTTCCCAGTAAGGGGAGTCCGATGTCTGCATGGACTTCTACCCCATTCTCCCCATTCATCCTGGGCCATTGCTCTGCTCAGCAAACGTGGCCAGAGCCTGAGTCAGAGGCTCAGCTTACTGCCTGGCAGCTGTTCCTGGCTGGGAACCCAGCGTAGGCTGCAGCCCCTGGGGACCAGGCTAAGGGCCCAGTAGGTGCTTCAAGCATTTTGCTCTGGTGTGTCTACCATCCATTATTTGGTGGCCAAGATGTTGAAAGAACAGAGGAAGTGATTCTCCAGACTCACTTCACACCTGAGGGCTGGCAGTGTGGCCTGGAAGGACTTGAGATGACAGGGCAGAGGGTAAGAACCACAGGGAGGCCCCTAGCTACTCAGACATCTACGAGGCGGATGCTCTCCTGTGTGTGTACTCCAATTCATGTCGGAACAAGGACAGGCTGAACATCAAGTAAACTTAGACACTTGATGGCACAAAGGGTCTCCCTGCTCTTTAGAGGTTTGAAAATGAGTTGAGCCTCAGCTTGTTTGGCTGGTCTCCAGGGTCCTGGCAAATAAAGGGCAAAGGGAGAGTGAACAGTTCTTCAGAGTGTGGTAATATGAAAGCAAAGAGCTCTACTGTGAATGGGTACAAAAGTTTTGTGTGTGTGTTCGTTTATTTATTTATTTATTTGAGAGAGAGAGAGAGAGAGGAAGAGGCAGAGAGAAAGAGAGAATGGGCACATCAGGGCCTCCAGCCACTGAAAACGAACTCCAGATGCATGTGCCCCCTTGTGCATCTGGCTTATGTGGGTCCTGGGGAATCAAACCGAGGACCTTAGGCTTCACAGGCAAATGCCTTAACCACTAAGCCATTTCTCCAGCTCAAAAAGTTGTTGTTGTTGGTTTTTTTTTAAAAGAAATATGAGCTTATTTACTTATTTATTTATTGTTTTATTTGTATTCATTTTATTTGAGAGCAACTGGCAGACAGAGAAAGAGGCAGAGAAAGAGTGGGTGCACCAGGGCCTCCAGCCACTGCATATGAACTCCAGATGCATGCACCACCTTGTGCATCTGGTTTACGTGGGTCCTGGGGAATTGAGCCTCGAACCGGGGTCCTTAGGCTTACATAGGCAAGCGCTTAACCGCTAAGCCATCTCTCCAGGCCTGTTGTTGTTTTTTTTAACAACAACAAAAACAAACAAACAAAAAAAAACAGGGCTGGACAGATGGCTTAGCGGTTAAGGCATTTGCCTGCAAAGTCAAAGGACCGCAGTTTGATTCTCCAGGACCCACATAAGCCAAATGCACAAGGGGGCACACGCATCTGGAGTTCGTTTGCAGTGGCTGGAGGCCCTGGCATGCCCATTCTCTCTCTCTCTCTCTCTCTCTCTCTCTCTGCCTCTCTCTCTTCTCAAATAAATTAATTAATTAAATATATTTTAAACAACAACAACAAAAAAAAAAAAGGGCTAGAGAGATGGCTTAGCAGTTAAGGTGCTTGCCTGCGAAGCCTAAGAATGCATGTTTGAATCCCCAGGTCCTACATAGCCAGATGCACAGTGATGCAAGCATGCTATATCACACATGTGCACAAGGGGGCGCATGCATCTGGAGATTGTTTGCAGTGGCTGAAAGGCCCTGGCATGCCAATTCTCTCTCTCTCAAAAATAAATAATAATAAAAAAAACATGTCTCAGTACAAAAAAAGACAGTGCAGAAGAAATGCCAGGCTGGATCAGAACATTTCCCTGCCATACATCCAGGAGTCCGCCCTCCATATGAGATGAATGTCATTGCTCCAACTAGTTATCTAAGGACTCATAACTCCACAATTTAAAAACAGTATATATCAGGGCTGGAGTGATGGCTTAGTGGTTAAGGTGTTTGCCTGCAAAGCCAAAGGACCCTGGTTCAGTTCCCCATGACTCACGTTAGCCAGATGCACAAGGGGGAACATGCATCTGGAGTTCATTTGCAGTGGCTGAAGGCCCTGGTGTGCCCATTCTCTCTCTCTCCCTCTCTCACCCTCTCCCTCTTTCTCTGTCAAATTTTAAAAAAAATAGTATAGATCAATTCCCAAAGATTTATATTCTGATTCAATGCTTTTCTAGTATGGGGAGACTTCTATGTGGTAGGTGTTGAACTGTTTACTTACACCTCAGAAGTTAATGGTTGCTAACTCATGTGTTCTAGGGCCCACATCAGTGTCCAAGTGTTTGCACTGTTTCCACCCTCTGCTATTCAAAGGAACCAAGAGTCCCATCAGTACATGGTTTCACACTCTCAGATGTGTCCCTCCTGGGTGCCTCCTTCATCCCATCCACTCTGATACTCCACCAGTGACTTCCCACCTCTTCCTCATCTCTCCAACCCCAGCTCTGGATCCCGACATTGTGATGACCTCCAATTTGCTGTCATCCCCACTGTCTCCCTTCTTTGATCAGTCACCTGCACTGCTCGCAGAGCGGTCATTCTCAGTGGTAGACCCTGGACTGTATGCCTTCCCAAACCCTGATGCTGCCTGAGGACCCTCACGTGGCTCCAAGAAGTCTTCCCAACCTCACCCTCACCACGTTCCATCCATCACCCCTCTGACACTTTAGATAACCACCTTAAAAACTAACAAACAGGGCTGGAGAGCTGGCTTAGCAGTTAAGCTCTTGCCTGGGAAGTGTAAGGACCCTGGTTCAAGGCTGAATTCCCCAGTACCCATGCAAGCCAGATGCACATGGTGGCGCATGCATCTGGAGTTCATTCACAACTGGCTGGAGGCCCTGGTGCTCCCATTCTCTCTCTCTCTGTGTGTGTGTGTCTTTCTCTCTATCTGTCACTCTCAAATAAATAAATAAAAATAAACAAAATTAAAAAAAAAAAAGATTTTAGCCAGGCATGGTGGTGCATGCCTTTAGTCCCAGCGCTTGGGAGGCAGGGGTAGGAGAATTACCATGAGTTCGAGGCCACCCTGAGACTACATAGTGAATTCCAGGTCAGCCTGGGCTAGAGGGAGACCCTACCTTGAACCCCTCCCAAAAAAAAAAAGATTTAAAAAAAACTAACAAATAAACAAAACGAGGGGAGATGGCTCAGAATAAAGTGCTTGCTGCTCGAGTGTGAGGGCCTGAGTTTGGATCCCCAGAATCCATGGATATGACAATGCTGTGACATTGGTGTCTGTAATCCTGGTCCTTCCATGGTGAGCTGGGCGGTAGAGAGAGGGGAATCTGGGAGCACCCAAGCCAGTTAGTCTGATGCATGCAATGTAGACAAGAGACCCTGCCTCAAAAAAAGGTGGAAGGCAAGGACCAACATCAGAGGTGGTCCTCTGACCTCCGTATGTGTACCATGGCACATTCACCAGTACTCACACATGCAAGAACACACAAACACAACATTCTCTCCCTCTCTCTCTCTCTCTCTCTCTCTCTCTCTCTCTCTCACACACACACACACATGCGAAGATATTTTTTCTCAAAAGAGGTCCCTGAAGCCATGTATGTATGATGTATGTCACTTCTCCCTGGGATCCCCTTTCCACGGAGGGCACCCCACATCTTTGGACGAGCAGTGTTATCAGGGCATTTGAAGTGCCCGCCTGTGCGTGTGGAGCCAGGAGTCCAGCTGCTACACCTGGCTGCCAGCCAGCCGCACCACCTGCTCAGCCAGGGGCCACCTTTCCTGCCACTAGCAGCTGCTGACACACTCTGTCCCCAAAGCTGCAGGCTGTTCGGATGCTCTGGGTTCACCTTCCCTGGGACCAGTTTCATGGGGAGAAAAATCCCCCCAAAAGATTCACCCTAAACAGCGGATAGGCACTAAACTTCACCTCCTCTGTCGAAAGCTAACCCTGTCAGGGTTCAGGACTGGAGGGAAGGCTCGATGGCACTGCTCTTGGTGTGTGGCGACTCCACCCTTCCTCACTGGCTGAGTGAGCCAACCGGCCTGTAAATGCATTACAAGGTGTGGAGCCGCTTGTCTGAGGCCAACTCAAGGTGTCAGAGCATGAGGAAGGAGCGACTGCAGCTCCCTTCCACAGACCCATGGAATGTGGAATAGGAAACAGGCCGTAAGGGCCAGGAGACCAGTCCAGAGGAGGAGGAGCCCATGGGGCTTGAGAGGCCAGAAAGGGAAGGCTCCCCTATGGCCCTCCTGGGCCTGGACCTGAACTCTATAGGCCCTGCCACCCACTCTCAGAGATGAAATCCTTGCTGCCCCCACAGGAGGTATTTAAGGAGCAGATGCACATGTTGGGTGGATGTTTCATGGCATCACCATCCCCTTGGTGACCACAGGAGGCCTGGGAGGAAGTGTGCAGCTCTGGCTCTCCCACCCGCTCCTCTGGCCTCTCTCCCTGGGCCGGACATCACTGGATTGGCACTGGCTACCTGGCCAGCAATCTTGCCCATCTCAAGATCCCCAGTGCTCTTTACCCTTCTGAGCAGGGTGCTTGAATCTCTGGGAGAAGAGGGATTCAGTGTAGACCTCTCAAGTCTGGGACATGGGGACCTGTCTTTTAGTAGCCTTTGGTGACCAGCATAATCACCCAAATTCCCAAAAGCATCTTACAAAGCTGGAAAATGCCTGAAATATCTGATTCTGAGGGACCTCCTATCAGATCATAGGGGGGTGAAAGATTCAACTGCCTCTCCCCAGCTCCCGAGTAGTCCCTCTTTCACAGATGGATGCTGAGTTGCTAGTGGAGGGGCTGGGAGAGTAGGGACTCCATCCATCCCTGGGAGCCTCTGCCGGCTCATGTTTGCTTGATGGGTGCTGTTTTTAATCCCATGGAATCTGAAGTCCCCAAAGCTAAATAAGGGTCCCCCTCCCCGAAGTCCCCCTGCAGTACAGAGTCCTGGTCCTTTCCTGGAGATCTTGGTCCTGTGTGTTCTGCGAGGGGGAGGAACCCAGAATTGATGCCCACAGGCTCTCAAGTTCTGATATACTTTCAGCAAGTGGAGACCACTGAGAGCCCTGGAGACTTCCTACCAGAATAGGAGTTAACTGTCGGGCTGTCACACCGCAGCCAAGACACAGGGCTTCACAGTGATGCTTAGCTGGTTTCCTTTTCACATCAGAGGCCTGCTCTCTGTCAGATCTTCCACTTGTCACCCAAACCCTTCCCCAGCCAGTCGCATCAGCACTTTGGTGAGCTTGCCTTACTCTGATGAGAAAAGAGATGAGCCTGTCTCCAAGCTACTGCTAGTCTCCAACAGTGGCTTTGCCCGAGACCCTACTGTAGCTTAGCTGGGGAGGTGTTGTGCAGAGTGCAGGAGAGGACAACGTGTAGCGATGCTTGCTCTCAAGTGAACCTTCTTGCACTAGCCTCCAACTGTGTCCACCACAACTCAGGGAAGTTGGTTGGACTCTCAGAGCCTGTTTCTGCTTCCGGGAAATGCAGCCCCAGTCAAGGGTTGATGTGAAGAGTTAAGTGAGACAGAATGTTGGAAGCATGGAGCTCATTGCCCGATACAGATTACATACTCAGTAAATCGTGTTGGCTGTTAACATGGGAACATGTGCCAAGTCTAGTGGCGTTGGAATCCATGGACACCACTGCTCCAGAGAGATGTGAGCTTGACACACATTCTGTTCAACATCAGTTCCCTGGCTCTAGATCCTAAGCACATGAATAGCTGCCCCAGAGACCTAACCTGCAAGTACGGTCATTGGAGAAGAAGGTGTGACTCGGAGGCCACCCAGCCACCGTGAAAGTGCAAGTGGGCTTTAAGTCCGGAGTTCTTTCTTCAGCCACTGCTGGCAGAAATGGAAAATGGTATGGCTACCCTGGGAAACAATCAGGCAGTTCCTCAACTGGTTACCCATAGAGTTACCACAGGCCCTGACAGTTCTACTCGTAGGCATATATCCAAGAGAAATCAAAATCTTTGTCCAGGGCTGGAGAGATGGCTCAGCAGTTAAGGCACTTGCCTACAAAGCCTAAGGACCCAGGTTTGATTCCCCAGTGCCCATGTAAAGACTGATGCACAAGGTGGCACATTTGTCTGGGGTTTGTTTGCAGTGGCTGGAGGCCCAGGCACATCCATATTGTCTCTCTCTCTCTTTCTGTCTCCCTCTTTCTCTCAAATAAATAAAATACTTTTTAGAAAATCTTTGTCCACATAGAGATCCGCATATAAAAGTTTCAGCATCACTATTCATAATAGCCAAGAAAGAGAAGCAACGTGAATATCCATCAGCTGACCAAGTGGACAAGCAAATACGGCATATCCACACAACAGGATCTTAGCCCGTCATTCATCAGGATGAAGTACTGCTCCCTGTGACAGGCGGCACGGGCCAACTCTGGAAGCATATTCCGTGAAGGAGACCGGAACAGAGATGAATTCTCCTTCCATGCATATAAAATGGCCACGACAGGCAAATCCAGAGACAGAAGGCAGCTCAGCATCACAAGGGGCTTGAGAAGGAAGAGAGGAGAGTGACAGCTAAGTGGGAGTGATGAAATGTCCTTCATGCAGTTTCTGGGGGTGATGACAGTTGCACAAAAAACAACTGGAACATACATTTTAAAAGAATGAACTATCAGGGCAAGAGAGATGGCTTAATGGTTAAGGCGCTTGTCTGCAAAGCCAAAGGACCTAGGTTCGATTCCTCAGGGCCCACGTAAGCCAGATGCACAAGGTGGTGCATGTGTCTGGAGTTGGTTTGCAGTGGCAGGAGGCCCCGGCGCACCCATTCTCTCTCTATCTGCCCCCCTCAAATAAATGAATGAAAAAATAAAATATTAAAAATAAAATACATTTTTTTTGAGATAGGGTTTTTGAGGTAGGGTTTCACTCTAGCCCAGGCTGACCTGGAATTCGCTATGTAGTCTCAGGGTGGCCTTGAACTCAAGGTGATCCTTCTACCCCTGCCATCCGAGTGCTGGGATTAAAGGTGTGCACCACCATGCCCGGCAATAAATTTTTTTAAGAAAAGAATGAATTACAGATAGTATATTTCAGTAAGCCTGTCACTAAATGTACATTTATTGGACCTTATTCTCCACTGGACAAGTCACTTAGTCTTCGTGTGCTTCGTGAGGGCAAGAAGCATAGCGAGAACAGAACTAGAGAGCACTCGGAAATCACGTGGTACCTGAGAGCCCTTGAAGACTGGTGGTGACCACAGCTATGGTTGCCATCAAAGAAGCCAGGCCCTATCGTGTGGCTCACAAGCAGCTTGGTAGTCTCAGGGACACAGGCTAGTGACTGCCTCTGTGTGCAGCAGAGGTCCCAGGCTATGATGATTAGGAAGATGTTCAGGGCTCCACAGCCAGGAAGCAGCTGAATCAAGATGTGACGTTCCCACTCTCTTACTCCGAAACCTAGCGCTCATCCATTCAGCAAGTATGTACCTATGGGGTGCATACTACATGCCAGTACCAGGCAAGGCACTGAGAGCAACAGTGTTCAACAGAACAGCCATATTCCCTGCCTTGGCACTTGCAGTCTACTCAGGGTGGATGGTACCAGTCACCAAAACAAATGTGTAATTATGAACAACAACGTTATTGCTGCAGAAGGCCATGAAATATGACCACAGCAGGTTTCAACTGGGAAGGGCCGGGCAAGGAAGCCCTCTTGGGTTATTAGAGACTTGCAAGAAGGAGAGGGACAGGGTTCACAGGTTGGGTGAGTGACCAGATATGAACATGCAGATGTGTGTCACACATTGACCTGTGTACATGAGTTTCCGGGGCAGGGAATCCGGCTCCACGCCAGAACTCCTCTAGATCTGACAGGACAGAATGGTCAGATAAAACCTGTACCATGGTCTGTCTTTCCCCAGTGTCTATCCTTCCCTCTGCAACCTGGTCTGGACTATAGCAAAATAGTCTATTCAGGGATTTGGACTAATGTGGGTGGAGAAAGGAAGTGCCAGCCCCTCCCCCCTAGATCAGATGGGTGTGCCCACGAAGGACAGGGTCAGACTGAGGTGTAGCTGGGGTGGGTAGAATGGGGTGCGTCATGGGACTCACCCAGCTCTGGATGGGGGAGGCAGGAGGGCAGGTCTTGGAATTCTGTTTGTCTCACAAATTATCCAGCACATCTTTGCCCAAGTCTCTGGAGTCTCAACCTTCTCCTATTTTCTCTGGCCTATTTTAGCCTCACCTGGTGACTCTGTCTGGCTCATCAACAGGGTTTTCCACCTCCACTCCTGGTCTGCCTGCCCCATGTCACGGGCCAAAGTCACCATGGAATGTTAAAAGCTGGAATTCATGCTGTCCCAGACCCCATTCAGCCAAAATCAATCCAGGGAAATGTTGTAGGCAGACATCTGTCCTCAACAAAGACAAAGGGGAAGGAGGGTAGAGGATAACAGAAGTCCAGATGCTAGATGGAGGCTACTCTCAGCATCCCCTGCCATACTCAGGGACCACTGGTAGGCTGCCATTATTGTATGCCACTCAGACCTGCTCTTCTGCATTTTTTTTTTTTTTTTTGCAGTGCTGGGGATAGAACCCAGGACCTTGTGCATACTAGGCATGTACTCTACCACTGAGCCATTCCCCCAGCCCATGCTCTACTGTATTATATGCCACTCAGATCTGCTCTACTGTGGATAGCACAATATTTGCTTAGCACATTTCTTAAACATCTTCTTCCTCAAATTCCCCAGTTTAACATTTAACTGGTTGTTAAACCATCGATTACACATAAAAAAATTTCAAGTTCACCAAGCTTGGTGGCACACACCTTTAATCCCAGCACTTGGGAGGCAGAGGTAGGAGGATCACTGTGAATTTGAGGCCACCCTGAGACTACATAGTGAATTCCAGGTCAGCCTGAGCTAGAGTGAGACCCTACCTCGAAAAAAAAAAACAACTGTCCAGACAGAAATTGGCCTTGATATCCATGACCTTGCAGTGCCTAGCAATACCTTTGTAAGACCCTCATAATAGAAGAAAAAGATGATGACATCAAATTAAAAGAGAGACGAATGGAAAGAGGGAGGGGATATGATGGAGATTGGAGTTCTAAAGAGGTATGGGGACAGGGGAGGGAAATATCATGCATTTTTGTATGTAAGTATAGAAGTTATCAATAAAAAAATAAAAAACAAAAAAAACAACTTTTTTTTTCAAGTTCACACACATATCAGCTTAAACCCATTTTAGAAGCCATTCATACTTCTGGACTAGATAATTTGGAGGTCTTCCTAACACTGAAAGAATAAATGGAAATTGAGCATTCTATGCGCTGGGTTCTGGTGTTCTGTTCACCCACCCTCTGTTGCCCCCCTGCTCAGACTCCTTGCCCTTGCCTTGCTGGGTTCTACAATAGGCAGGAAGTCCTTCTGTGACCATCTCTGATGCCCTGGAGTGTCTTCATCACTACATACTACCCTCTGTCACAACAGGGCTTGAATTGGGTGGGGCACAGGAAATGGAAGATGTTCGTACTGGGCTCAGATCTCAGCCCATGATGGAGCAGCTGATCAGGTTCATCCAGCTTCAAAAGTCTCAGCTGAACAGAGTAGAAATTCTTCTCTGGGCTGCCATATCTCATGAGTCACCCTGGGGGTGGCTTTCTGAAGTGCTCTCCTGCCACAGAGGCAATGTCCATCTATCTGAAAAGCCCAGAGAGGAAGGAGCAGGCAGAGCTGTCACCTGCTTAAATTTGGGACAGGGGCCTGCAGCTGTTCCCGCCCCCTCCTTCCCCTCCACCCTGGCATTTGGCTTATTTTAATGGCCTTTCTTTGGGCCTGAGCTTTGCCTGCTCTGTTCCCTAGATGCACTAAGGCAGGGTATGGGCTGGCAGGAGGTGCAGGTTGGCTGCAGGCTCAAGTATAAAAGCCCAGGGCAGCTGCAACTTATCCTGCTTGGGGGGGGGAGTCGTCCCAGGAGCAGGAAGTCCACACCCACTGACCAGCTGCTCTCCAGGCTGGGGTGGGTGCCATGGGGACCTGTCTGAGGGGTTACTGGCAGAGGACTTGGTGGCATGCCTTCTGGAGATACATATCAGGCCAGCTTCGAAATGCTTTGTTCTGTCCTCACCAGGCCATGCTCCAGTTCACTAGGAAGGCTTCAGCAATGCCTGGTACCTCCCTGCCTCAGTTTCCTCACCTGTGAAGTGAACAGCCTCATCTTTAACCAAGTGCCAAACCACCATGATGAGAATGCTAGGATGCCATCCAAGTGAGCTGCCCCTAGCTTCTTTCTATTCTCAGTAAAGGGGCAAGCCTCCGTCCTGAGCCCAGTCTGGGCTTCTAGGAGTTGTGGGGGGAGGAGGGACTCTGGAGGAGACCCCCTTCAGGATCTCATAGCACACACCTGCTGGCAGCCAGTGCTCACACCTCCAGTGACAGCCTGTGTCCTCAGCTGTTGCAAGCAAAGGCAGGGGGACAGGGGAAGGGAGCCTCACGTGGGCAGATCTTCCCGGCTGATGGACTGAAGCATCTGAGCAGTGATAGGTAATTGGGATCTGGCTAGACCATCACAAAGTGTGCTCCCTGGGCCCAGGAGATGGCTCAGTGTGTAAAGTGCTCGCTGTTCAAGCATGAGGACCTCGGTTCAGAGCCTCAAAACCCATGCAAATAACAGGCACATGGGTGTGTTACCTGTAATTCCAGCTCTGGGGAGGCAGAAACAGGAGGATCCCAAGGGTATGTTGGCTAGCTAATCTAGCTGAATTAGTGAACTACAGGTTCTGCGAAAGACCTTGATTCAGAAAATAAGATAGAAAGTGACAGAGGACAACTGACATCAACCTCTGGCCTCCACATGTGTGTGCGCGCACACACATACTCATGTGCTCCCATACACATAGGAACATGAATACATGTACACACACATACATATACACAAAGTGCGTGCTCATAGCAACTACTTGTGTACCCTGGGACCTTTCACTTCCCTCACATTTCTGAGCTTCAGTGTCATCCCCAGAATGGTAGGACGACTATGGCACCTTCCTGGAGAGGCCACTGTGACTGCCCAAGGATCTAGGAGCTCACTAGAGTGAGGACATTTACCACGCAGGATCCCCCACAGTTACGGTGTGTCTTCCCACCTCAATGCACCCAATCTAGAAACTTCCTCAGAGACATGCCGGTTTGTTTACATTATGATCCTAAAGCCTACCAAACTGACAAGATTAACCATCCCCTTGCAGGGCGTGGTGGTGGACACCTTTAATCCTAGCACTCGGGAGGCAGAGGTAGGAGGATCACAGTGAGTTCGAGGCCACCCTGAGACTACATAGTGAATTCCAGGTCAGTCTGGGCTAGAGTGAGACCCTACCTTGAAAAACCACAAAAAAAGAGAGAAAGAAATAAAAAGCAGACTTTGCCGGGCATGGTGGCACATGCCTTTAATCCCAGCACTCGGGAGGCAGAGGTAGAAGGATCATGGTGAGTTCAAGGCCATCCTGAGACTACATTAGTGAATTCTAGGTCAGCCTGAGCTACAGTGAGACCCTACTTCAAAAAAACAAACATAAATAAATAAATAATTAACCATCACCCTGGCATTGCATCTTCTGATAGAGCCCGAGATAGACTGCAACTGCCATGTAGTTGTCACTGTGTACTGGGCACTTCATTCACCTCGGCTTGTGATCCTGGCCAGGAAGAAATGAGCATCCCCATCTTACAGATGAGTAACTAGGATGTTCAAGGTCACAGGGCTACTTAAGGAAAGAAGTGTTGGTTGGATCTGGCTAACATCTCCTAGGTGGTAGACACTGGTGGCTGCCAAGGACCTGTGAGAAGAAACACTACGGGCAGAGAAGAGGAGAAAGAAGGAGAAAAAACCTCCTCCTGGATAAAGCTGTGGGTCAACCCAGCACATGAGGAAGGCAAAGAAACTGCAGAGAGGAGAGAGAGGCGGAGGCAGAGAGCTCTCAAGGCCAGTGTCTGTATCTCAGCCGAGTAGCAGAAGGGAACCAAGTCATGGGGTGTGACTCCCCCTTTGTAGAGAGTGGGAGAAGGAGCTGTTGTGTCTTTGGACTTTAGCACCCCTCTCCCACCCTTGATCATTCTTCCCACTCCTTCTCTGTCACTCACAGCCACTCTGTGGTTAGGTGGCCCCTGGTATCTGCAATCTGAGAACAGAAGTCACTAACTGGCCACACAGGCACTGAGTCTGGCCTGCAGATGCCGACAGTTTGACCTACGTAAATGTTTATAAGAATTTTTAAAATTGAGAAATTTCACACAAATATCTGGATCTCCAGCTTGGCTAGAAAATCTGCAGATCTGGCCGTGGAGAGTCACAGCTGCTAGCTTCATCGGGGGACAGCCTCCCTTCTAGGAGATGCAGAGAGAGGGCACACTTAGGCCATCGCTAGCCTGGCTTCAGGTGCTGGGAGAGTGGCCTGGATGTTTCCAAAAGCTGTGTCTTCCTCTGCTTGTGGCTGGTGAGGACAGAGAACGGCTTTGTCAACTACCAAAGCAGAGGCACGGTGGCCCCACAGTTGGAGCCAGACAGCCTCCAAGCTGCCTAGGCCTTGACCGCTGGGCTCAGTCCACTGCAGGAAGCCTGCTGGAATTTTTAACGGAACATCAAACACGTCTGGCTTCCTGGCCTGGACGCCCCCCCACCTGCCCCCCATTCAGGACTTCTCCTCTGGCTTCCATGGCCTCTGAGCCCCAGGCTGGCCTGTCAGGGCACCTGGGCAAACACTTGGGCACTGTAGGCCCAGGCTGGCGGCCCATACTTCAGGCCAGTGGCACCCTACAATCCCGGCAGTGTGTCCCAGGCAGCTCCCTGGAGCTCAGGCCTGTTTACTTCCTCAGGGAGGCTGTGATGGCAAAAGGGCCATTTCAGAACCACTAGGCTGACTTTTCATTCCAACCTCAAGAAGCTTCCAGAAAACCCAAATACATATTTCAAAAAAGCTGCCTTGCCATAGTTCTAGAGACAGTGCCAAGAAGAAGGGCAGAGCTGACAGGCAAGCAGGAGTCCAGAGAGAGGGGAGGGTGCCCACAGGCCAGGCTGGCCTGCAAGAGCTAGCCAAGCAGCTGTGGAGAGCTCAGGGGACTCCTTCTGCCCTCTCTTCACCAAACAGGACACAGCAGACGGTCATCTAGGTTCCTACCAGCCGGGACTTCCCACCTCTCCATTACGTATCCAGATTGCTGGCACCCTTGAGGGCTCTTGAGAACTGGCCTCTGAGACCATCTTGACCCCTCACACCCCCTGGACTTGATCCTTCCTTTGTTGCCTACTGGCTACCCAAATCGATCAGGAACTACTGGGTTTCTCTCTCCCTCTCTCTTGGGGTATGCTAAAGAGTAGAGTATTCAGGGCTGTGGAGACGGCTCTGCGGGTTAAGTGCTTACTGCACTAGCATGAGGGCCTGAGTTTAGATCCTTGGTTCTCATGTAAAATGCCTGATGCATGTGGTAGAACCAGAATGCCTGCCGGGTATGGTGGCACACCTGTCACCTCAGTGCAGGGGAGGCAGACAGGGAGTCCTTGGGACTCTAAATCAGTGAGCTCTTGGATCAGCGAGTGACCTGAGTCAAAGGATTATGTAGAGAGCAATTGAGGAAGATCTCTGGCCTCCCCACACATAAACCACATGTGCACATACATGCGTGCCCACATACACACATGCACACATGTCACATATATGCACATGCAAAAAAAAAAGAAGAGGAAAAGATTTTGGAATTTTAAAAATACCACCTCAAGTCCCTCGCCTACTTTTCTTGTGATCTTGGACCTGTCTCTCGCTTGTTACAGTTCCGCTTCTTGAGACCTGAAATCGGGCTCATCGCAGCCACAGAGCAGTCTGTGAGGACGAAGGTGAAGGAGTGGGATATGTGTGTGCTGTGGCGGGGGGCAGGGGGGGGGACATTGAGGCTGCAGAAATGCTCGACAAGTAAGCCAAAAGGCCGAACCACCCGAGTGGGAGAGCTGCCACCCATGCTGCCCTCAGTGCCTGTGGCTGCACGTGCACCCAGAGAAGCAGCCGCGCCAGAGGACTCGCTCATTATCATGGGCCTCCCAGCTTGCCAGGGACTATTTGGAAGTTTCCAACACAGCCTCATCTGAGGCCCTTTGGTCAGTACTGGGTCAGCGATCAGGTCCTGCTGAACTCCCTGGCCCACATAGACGTTGCAGGGGGCAAAAAGCAAAAGGCATTTCCTGCCCCAGGTCCAGGGTTGCTGAATGCTGGGCCTTCGGCTAGAGCAGAGGAATAACGGGAGGTCTGGCCCACTCTGCAGCAGCTGAAGACATGTCACTCATGCAGAGCCAGGTGGAGGAGGGGGGATGCCAGCAAGGTCAGAGAGGCTGTGATTTGGGACTTGACTTCCTCAGATGCTCCTGTCCTTCACACCCTCTGGCTCTGCCTTGCCTCTTGCTGATATGGGACAAGCTTCCCTTGTTTGTCTCTTAGGAAGACACAGAAGAAGCACACACACACACACACACACACACACACACACACACACACACACACACACACACACACACACACACACACACACACACCATTGTAGCCAAAGCCTTCCCTCCTGACCAGCCTTTTCCAACACAGGGTTCTTGTGCTGTGGAATGGGGGTGTTGCTGACAAGGCAGGGCACGTTTTTCCTTGTAGTGTGGGGCAGCCTCTCCATCTCCTTCCACCCAGAGTAGGCACAGGCTTGCTATTCCATTTCATGTCTCTCTGGGGGCTCTGCACAAGCCAGGATGCTTCTGCGAAGCCTCAACTGCTAACACTGGGCAGGCACCCTGTGACTCCAACTCTCCTCTACCTGAGGTCAAACATGCCAGCCACTCATAGAGAGTGGGGCAGGGACTGGAGTGCATGTTTTGGGGAGCAGGTGTGCACAGGGTGAAACATTTGCTTTGCCTTTCCTTGTTGTTGCATTGAAGCAAGTTGCCCGAGTTAACTGACCTTGTGGGAAATGGGAATCCTCTTTCTCTCTCTTTTTTAAAGATTATATTTTTGGGGGCTGGAGAAATGGCTTAGCGGTTAAGGCATTTGTTTGTGAAGCCAAAGGATCCCGGTTCGATTCTCCAGGACCCACATAAGCTAGATGCACAAGGGGCACATGCATCTGGAGTTCGTTTGCAGTGGCCAGAGGCCCTGGTGTGCCCATTCTCTCTCTCTCTGTCTACCTATCTTCTCTCTTTTTCTCTCTCTCTCTCTGGTTGCAAATAAATAAATTAAAATTTAAAAAAGTTTTTAAAAAAGATTATATTTTTATTTATTTATTAGAGACAGAGAGAGGGAGAGAGGGAGAATAGGCATGCCAGGGCCTCTAGCCACTGCAAACGAACTCCAGATGCATGTGCTACCATGTGCATCTGGCTTACATGGGACCTGGAGAATCGAACCTGGGTCCTTAGGCTTCACAGGCATGCGCCTGAACCACTAAGCTATCTCTCCAGACTTCTCTCTTTTTTTAAAGTATGTATGAATGTATGAATGTATGTATGCATGTATGCATGTATTTATTTATTTATTTATTTATTTATTTATTTATTTATTTATTTGGAGAGAGAAAGAGAAGAAGAGTGTGCGTATGGGCACACTAAGGCCTCTTGCCACTGCAAATGAACTTGAAATGCATGCACCACTTTGTGCATCTGTCTTACATGGGTACTGGGGGAATTGAACCCAGGCCAGCAGGCAAGTACCTGTAACTGCTCAGCTGTCTCCCCAGGCTGGAATTCTTCCCTTTCCCATCCAGAGACCACGAGGAAGCTCTTTGGGTGAGTACTGGTCCCACTGAGGAGAGTGCACTGGGATGGCCTTGAGAAGCAAATGTATCACATGCGTATCACCATCAGGGCCTCTTCACTGAGTGGGGTAGATGAGGGCCCCAGACAAACGTGGAGGAGACAGGACTTGGTAAGAGCCTCCAAAGGCTGTAACTGGGAAATTTAATCTATCACATGCCCCTGGGCAGCAAAAGGAGAGAGCATTGTTCCTGGACTTGGTCAAAGTCAGGATGTGGACAAGCAGAGAGTCAGAGGCAAAGAACAGCGGTGTAGAGACCTGGGGCCACCGGAGGGCAGAGTGGGAGTAAGCCACTCACTACGACCAGTACCAGAGAAGTTGGTGTGCAGCAGAGAACGCGGGAGGCCAATGAGAAAACTGTGACCCGCAGGGGAGGGCTTGGGGATGTAGGCAAAAGGTCAAGGTGGGATAGATCACATCAGCCACCATCATGGCTATACCAAGAGCTCAGCTGCGACAACTGTGCTCCCATGAGCAAGCATCTTGAATGGCAAGAAATGAGCACTAGCAATGTCCCCAAACTAAATACAAAGATGCTTGGTCCAGCTGCTCTGCAGTTTCTGGGCACCTCATCTTAATGGAAGGCAGATGGGGAAGAGGAAAACATGTGACAGCGTTCAGCACCAGGCTCCCAGCTAACCAGCAGCAACGGCCGGGTCCAGCGCCGCTCCGGGGTTCACTGCCTGAACTCAGTGGCTCAGTTGGAACAACTTTTGTTTTTCTCAATTCCGGTGACCTATCAGGAATGTTTCGAGGACAGACATGAGCTGATTCCTGCAAAGTGTTCTGTACCAGGCTGGCATGGAGAAACCCTGGCATTCTTTTTGGTCTTGCTGTTTCGAACGGCTTTTCCAGAAAAGAAAAAAATAAAAGCCTGGGGAATCTCTCTGCTGACCTATTGTAGGTTGTACCCCTCACTCTTTAAACCCCTCCCACCCCTCAACCCATGCCATTTGCACATCCATTCATCTGTCTGTCTATCTGTCTGTCTGTAAGGCATAGGATCTGCATGGCAACACAATCCCCAATCTACACATCTTGGAGTGCCTGCCTAACATCTGGTGCTGTCTAGATCCATCCCAGCAGCCTCAGATTCTCTAGGACAACAGGACCACACCATCTGTTCCTCAGCCTCAGGAGCCCAGCTGGAGGCAAATGCATCCATTGGTCTACATCCAAGATGATGATGTAGAGACGAGAGACTGCTGAGTCTGTCCCCAAGGAAGGGTCCTCTCTGGAGGAAGGGTGCGTGCAAGGGCTAGGGTGAGACGGTTAGTAACTTTTCTACAATAGGGCTCCATGCAGCCAGTGGCTCAGAAATTCTTCTAGAGCCTCTCCAGCTTGGTCCTCACATTACTATCCTTCTCTTCTGGCTTTTTTAAAATAAAATACCACTAGGCCTTTCTGATGCGGATAACTTTAAAATATTATTTGCTGAACACCGTGTGGCTTGGATCATAGAAATCTGGGCATGGGAGTTGGTGCTGGAGCATGAAAGGGAAGTCTTTAGATTGAGTGGAGATTGGGGAAAGGCTAGCAAATATCCCACAAGGGCAAAGGACAAGGAAGGAGCTGATGAGGTTGGACACTGAAACAAGGAACGAGAGGACACACATGTTTGAGAAGGGTTGTTTTGAAGGGAGCATGCGCCATTAGACCCTTTTGCCCGAAACCTTCAGTAAAATCTCTTTCATGTTCCTTATGTTTTCATGCAAGTGAATCAAACCTTGAGATAAGCCACAGGGACAAGACGACACTGGCCAAAATGATTTGTTTTAAGTCCCTGCCCTATCTTCCCTCAAAGGAAGGCACATCCACCTCAAGACGCTGAGTCTCCAGCCCATTACTTTCCCCTGCCCTGAAAAGATGCGTGGACTCTTAAAGAGAGGTGCAGAGGTCCGGCCCAGCAAAGCTTGGCCTACTTAACTCCTCAGTCGGGGAAACAGGAGACCAGGAGACCGTACAAGAGGCCAGGAAAACCACCGGCAGTGGAGAGGGTGGAGGAATTTTCCAAGCACTTTTTTGGTTTAAAAAGAAAAAAAAAATAGCCAAAAAAATACGAAAAATGACTTCCCTCCCCTCCCTAAATATACCAAGCATGAGGCTCTTTTTCTGAGCAAACCAAGTTACACATGGCCAATTTTGATGTTTCCCAACCAACAAAAGCACTTAACATTTTGAAAGGACACTTAAAAATAAACATGTAGATCTTTCCATTTTCACCTGGATTGGATTATTATTTTTACTATTACTTAAAAATATGGTTCATGTTGGGGCAAGGGCTCCAATCTGTCCTGACTATCTGTGGTCATCAGTGAGGAGGCAGAGAGGAATGTATGGTGGAGAAGGGAATTGTGGATGGTCACAGCAACCCTTTCCCCAGTTCCTAAGGAAGAGCAAACCTGTAAGAAATGCAGCGTTATGAAAGGGGAAGCTGGGAGGGAGATGGCTCAGTTTGTAAGGTCACTTGCTAAGCAAACATGAGGACCTGAGTTCAATACTCAGCACCTACACTTAAAAAATAAATAAATAAAACAAACATGGCCCCTATGCTTGTAACCTCAGTACTGGGTGGGGTGGAGACAGGAGGATCACTGGAGCTTTCAGTGACCTCCAGATGCAGTGAGACTCTGCCTGAGGGAAACAAGAAAAGTGATAAACCAGGATACCGGATGTCTCCCTCTGGCCTGTGCATGTGTGCTCATGCGCATGTGTGCCCACACACATACACAGAGAAAAAAAAAAAAAAAAGAAATTCCTGGTGGGCCCCAAATCCTGGAAACACAGGTGCTGCTCATATCCAGTATCTTCTAGAACTCTAACCTGTGAGAAGCGAAGCTTACACCTCTTTGCAGACTTCAGAAACAGTCCTGTAGGGTTAGACGGGTGGGTAGGTTACATGCACTTCAGACAAACTGTTCTCTTTTTGTGGACCAGAAAAACACAGATTGGCTGTCCCTGGAGGATTCTGCACTACCCCAGGCCACCCTGACCTAGAACCTGACCAATACCACCAGTTGGTGACTTCTGGTGGAGTCTTTGTGCTAAGTGCTGGTTGAGCTTCATGACTCGGCTAGGTGGACCCTCTCGTTTTTCTGTTTAGAGATTCCTGGTTGTTCTTTAAATCTCAGCTCTGCTTCCACATTCGTGCTAGGCTGGTTTGAGTATGTCTGTGAGCCCCAAGGGGGCAAGCAGTATGATCTAATCTTCTGTGTCACCAAGGATCCTACCACAAACATTGACATCTAGAAAGATCTTAAGATACAACTGGCAAATGAATGGATGGATGGATGGATGGATGGATGGATGGATGGATGGATAGATGGTTGAACTTATGTTTACCAACATGGTCCCATCCCGCTCTTCACAGACTAGAACATAACCAGTCTCTTGACAGAGTGACCCAGAGAGAGGAAGACTAGAGAAGAGGGGAAGAGTGGGAGAAGGAAGCAGGTGATGCTGAATGCCACACCCACTGAATTCTAGACTAAGGAACTGAGCCCCTCATACACACACATGCACGCATGCATGCACACACATGCACACACACATACATATTTTCTCATTCTCTCTTCCTCCCTCTCACTCACAAGGTCTCAATATTTTTTCAGTTCAAGAAACATAAGTTTCTTTTTAAAAATATATTTCATTTGCTTATTTATTTATTTATTTGAGAGAGAAACAGACAGAGAGAGAGAGAGAATGGGTGAACTAGGGCCTCCAGCCCCTGCAAAAGAACTCCAGATGCATGTGCCCCCTTGTGCATCTGGCTTATGTGGGTCCTGGAGAATCAAACTGTGATACTTTGGCTTTGCAGGCAAACACCTTAACTGCTAAGCCATCTCTCCAACCCATAAGTTTCTTTTTTTTTGAATGCACACATATCCCTACTGTAAAAATTAACCCTTGGTTAATAGAAGAAGCTGCTGTGTTCTCTTCTTTATAATTCCCCATTTCTTTTTTTTAAGAATTTTTTTTATTTTTTATTTATTTTTGGAGAGAGAGACAGAGAGAGATAGACAGAGAGGGAGGGGGAGACAGAGATGGGCGCGCCAGCAGTCTCTCAGCTGCTGTGAACGAAATCCAGATGCATGCGCCCCCTTGTGGGCAAGTGCGGTAACGTCACTTTGCATCTGGCTAAACGTGGGACCTGGAGATTGGAACTGCTGGAGATTGGAACCAGTGTTCTTAGGCTTAGGGGGCAGGCACCTTAGCCGCTAAGCCATCTCTCCAACCCTAATTCCCCATTTCTTGAGCAAGAATTTTTGAATACTTAAAAATAATGGCAAAATGCACTGAATCTTCATAAATTACATGACTTGCTACTGTAAATATTCTTTTTTTCAAAACTGATCAGGAGAATCCCAACCAAACCCCACCTTTTTTTTTCCTGATAAGGTAATTCTAAAAAATGCAAGAATATGTTAGGAGGCTAGAATAGCTAAAGAAATCTTGACCATCAAAATGGGATTCCTGGGCCTGGAGAGATGGCTTAGCAGTTAAGCTCTTGCCTGTGAAGCCTAAAGACCCTGGTTGAGGCTCAATTCCCCAGGAACCACATAAGCCAGATGCACAAGGTGGCACAAGTATCTGGAGTTTGTTTGCAGTGGCTGGAGGCCCTGGCACACCCATTTTCTCTCTCTCTTTGTCATTCTCAGTTTTTTTTTTTTTTAAAAATGGGATTCCTTAACCCACTGGATATCAAAACATATTGCAAAGCTATGTCGTTATGACTGCAACAAAATGGCTATGTTAACTGAACAGCCATATTTTTAAAATGGAGTCTGGCTCTACTTTTAACCATGCTACAAAAAAGTGAAGTCAATTCCTATATGGATTATATATCTGTAAAAGACAAAACAATGAATTTTCCATAAAGAAATAGGATAGATGTCAGGCATGGTGGCCCGTGCCTATAATCCCAGCCTAGTACTTGGAATAGACACAATAGGATCAGGATTTCAAGGCAAGTCTTGGCTACATACTGAGTTTGAGGCTAGCCTGGGTTACATGAGAGCCTGTCTCAGAAAGATAGAAAATAAAAAAAGAAAGAGAGAGAAAGAAAGAAAGAAAGAAAGAAAGAAAGGAAGGAAGAAAGGAAGGAAGGAAAACAGGATTGGCAAAGAAATATGAAACAAGTACAAAATAAACTAATGATTGACAAATTGATAGGTGGAACACATTAGGAATTCTCATCAAAAAAAACTAAAGCCGCTGGGCATGGTGGCTCATGCCTTTAATCCTAGCACTCAGGAGGCAGAGGTGGAAGGATCGCTGTGAGTTTGAGGCCACCCTGACACTACATAGTGGGTTTTAGGTCAGCCTGAGCTAGAGTGAGACTATACCTTGGAAAACCAAAAAAACAAAAACAAAAAACCCTAAAGCCAGCTGTGGTGGCACACACCTTTAATCCTAGCACTCAGGAGACAGAGGTAGGAGGATTGCTGTGAGTTCAAGGCCACCCTAAGACTACACAGTAAATTCCAGGTCAGCCTGGGATACAGCAAGACCCTATCCCCACCCCCCCCAAAAAAACCCCAAACTTTAAAAAACACAAAAACTTGCAAAATATATGTGAAGTTGACTCCAGAATCCTGAATGATAAAGGATGCATCTGAACCCATGGTCCTCAACCAGGTTTCAATGTTCCTCTCTCCTTCTGGCAACATGTGGCCGTGTCTGGAGGTATTTTTGGAGAAAAGTCAGAAAAGCATGGTGCTCATGTGTGGAGGTGAAACCTTTTCCATGGCTCCTGTCAAAGGTTTACCTGGTACAAACTATCAGTGATGAGGCCGAGTTACTCTATTTCTAATAAGAAAACAGACAATCTGGTAGAAAAGTTAGTAAGAGCTGAGCAGGAATTCCACAGAAGAAGAGATTGCACTGGTCAGCAAAGAGTTCCTAGGGTCACAGGGAAATGCACATTGAAACCACAGTGGACGGCACACTTCCCCAGTGGTTACCATTGAACACTAATAGCAAGTGTCAGCAAAGATGCAGAGCAGCTAGGACAGCCCCTCACTGCTCATGGGACCACAAACAGGTATGAGCCCTTGGGCAACAGCATCCCTGGCAGCCAAACAATAAGACCAACATAATGTTCATCAGCTAGTCACAGGATAAAAAAGGGGTACTCTGATAAACAACGACAAATAATTAGTCTTCCCTTCCTGCTTATTCCCTCTCTCTCTCTCTGACTGTTACTAAGCATGGGGCTCAAACAAGTGCTCTACCACTGACCCGTGTCCTCACATCAACAATTAGTCTCCTGAAGGGATTCTAATGAGCAGTGAAAATTCTCAAACTATAGCTACATGCAGCAGCATGACAGACCCCCACCAACACAATTGCGCAAAAGCATCGGGACACAGTTGTCACGCTGCAGTACCCCGCTTCCACTCAGTTTTTTTTTTTTTTTTTTTTTTTTTTTTTTGCCCCTCACTCTGGTCCAGGCTGACCTGGACTCTCAGTTTTTAAAACCTCTGCCTCCCGAGGCATTAAAGGCGTGAGCCACCACGCCCAGCTCCACTCAGTTTTTAAAAGCAGGCAAAACGCAAGTGTGGCCCCAGAGGTCACGATGAGGAGGAAGAAGAGAACCCTAACTAGGAGGGGCTCTGGAGAGCCAGTGGTGTTCTGTGGAAGAACTTCGACTATGATGACCTGTGTATTGGTTTTAACTTTTTAAAAATAGAATTTAAAATATTTCCCAGTTATTTCAGTTATTGAACAAAAAAGCATTCTGCATGGACAACTTTTTTTTTTCTTAAATATATAATATACTCTGGATTCAGCCATTCCTTGCATCTCTGGGGCTTTAGAAAGGAATTACCATGAATCTTCCAGCATTCATGACTTCATTGTCACTGCCTCTGCCCACACCCCACATGCACAGCCCTCCAAGCTTCCCAACAAACATCTCTGACACCCCAAAGATGGATAGGTAAGGAGGGTCTCAGTTCTCAGAAACAAATTATTCATTTGTGTAATTGGTACAGCCCTCTGAGATCTGCTGTTCCACATCAAGATGAGAATTCTGTGAGAACCGGGTGAGTAGGACTCTCGAATGCTGCTCGGCAGGGCACACTGCTGGGGTGTGGGGTGGCACTAGGCTCATGCCAACTGGAATGCACACCCATCATGACAGGGCAGCCACTGCTCGGACACAGTCCCACCAGTTACCTAATTTCCCAAGCAAAGTAAGGAGTTGCCATGTTGGCTTTAAAACAGGCCTGATTATTTGATGGGTCAGGTTTATGACTCACTTTTTGCTTTGAGACAGGGTCTTGCTATATAGCCCAGGCTGGTCTAGAACTCACTATGTACCTCAGGGTGGCCTTGAATTCATGGCGATCCTCCCCAACCTCTGGTATGTACCTTCATGCCCAGCTAGTGACTCACTTTTTTAAAAAACTTAATTGACAATTTTCATACATGTGCAAATGTATTTTGATCATATTCCCCTCCCGTTAATTTCTTTTGTGACTCACTTCTAGGGGTGTTCTATCTCTCCCTGGGGGAGGTGAGGAAAGGAAAAGTGTTGTGTGGACTCTCTCTCTCTCTCCCTCTTTCTCCTCTCATGCTCCAAATGCAGCCACCATGCCTTACAGAAGCCAAGCAGCCATGTGGCCTAAGAGAGGTCCCGTGGGGAGCCAGCTTCTGCTGCCAGACATGTGAGCGAGCCTTAAATGGTTCCATCCCAGCATCTCAGCTGAAGCAGAACACAACAGAGATTGTGCTGGGCTGAGCTGTCCATATGACTGGCTCGTGGGGGAGAGAAAAAAAAAAAAAAGAAATACTTCTGTTCTTTACAAGAACAAAGTTTTAGGACAGTTGGGTAGTCACAGATACCTGTAGTATCTGGACTTAATTTTTCAGACCTTTTTCTGCGTGTGTTGTGTGTGTATGCAAGTGTGTGTTCCCATGAGGCATCCCATGCACTTGCATGGGGCAGTGTGCTGGCCCGTGCTGGCAGAGGGGAAATTTGGGGGTCCCCCTGCTTCACTCTTCTGCTTGTTCCTACCTTAGCCTGAATCTCTTTCTGATCCCAGTGCTTGCCATTTGTTCTGTGTGCTCCTGCAATTATCCGGTCCCGGCTCCCCTTTGTGACTGGGGTTACAGACATGCATGGCCACAGCCACTTGTTTCTGTGGGTTCTGGGCACTGTGGGCGCTCACGCTTGCACATCAAGTGCTCGTAACTGCTGAACCAGCTCTCCAGCACAACATTCCATTTTTAAAATGCTGCATGAGCTGAATAGAACAGTACAAGCTGGGTCTGAGCCACAGGCTGTCTCTCTGAGACCCTGGGCTTCTGGACAGCAGCTGTCATGAACTTCATGGGTGGCAAGTCCTGACATGTACAGCACCTTAACCACCACCCCAGCTCAGCCTGAGATTATTCAAGCGCAGAGCAGGCAATCACTTGAGACATCATGTGACAGCAGGTACTGAATCTGGCTGGTTGGGACACAGGCGGTTTCTTCCAACTTTTAGGCCAAATGAAGGTTGAGCAAATCCACCAACTGGAACTGGAAATGCCTCGCATTCTCTCTCTCTCTCTCTCTCTCACTCTCACACACACACACACACACACACACACACACACACACACTTTGAAACCAAAGCTATAGAGAGACCGAAGTAGTGTCCAAAACAATAGTGTGCAGACAACCCAGATCAAAGAGTACGGCACTTGTGACATGACTGACATCAGCTCACACCCACTGAAATGTGCTAAATGTGGAAAGGGCAAAAGCATCCAACAAGATTCTACAAATCAAAAGCAGGCCGACTGAGAAGGGGCTCCCTGGCAGTGATGCCAGGCATATGAACACTTCTGCAAATGCATTCTCGTCCTGTAGCAGGTGCTCAAAACACAGTGATAGCCAGGAAATGCCTGCAAAGGTTCCTTCTCTCTCCATCTCTCCCCAACTGTTATTCTGCTTCTAAAGCCACCTTTCCCAGGCCTCTCCACACAGCACAGGCTGGGGAAAGCCAGAGGGAAAGAATTTGGCATGAATGACTCTGAGGGAACCCTGTGGCAGGCAGTGGCCACCAGAAAAGTCCTCCAAGAAAAGAGATGACCAGCTGTGACTTGTGGTCAGTTTGAGGACACTGGCCTTCAGCTCAGGGCTTTCCCAGCATGGAACCCTGACAACCAGAATGCAGGTATCTGTAAGAGAGGCCAGGACTGCCCTCAAGAGAAGCAGGGAGCTGCTTCCTGCCAAGCTCCAGGCCAGACTGGGAACCTTGATGTACAGGGTGTTCAAAGGCATCTTGCACCTAGTGCCTTCACCTCTACAGAGGGCCCCTAATCAAAGGTGACCCTTTCCTGTGCTTGATTCTAGAAGCAGGCTGACTAGTCCGGGCCCTCCTTCTCCCAAAGCTCCTAATACCCATACAATTTGCTCCCCACACCCTCCCAAGAGAGATCAGTCATTGTCACCACTGAGCCCCATGCTTCCCTTGGCAGGCAACACAGATGTGGCCAGCAAGCCGCCTGCCATCACTGTTCTCTCCTATCCCCCAGAGCCCCATGCCTTGCTCAAACCGCCATGCCTTCCAGAACTCTGTACTGCAGTTCACAACCTTGCCCAGGTCTCATCCTTAACCTTCTGTGTTGACCTCAGCCCAGGTCTTACCTAACAAGAGTTCCCTCCAGCCTCCCGAGGCCACTCTTCTACTTACCACACCGCCAGGATCTCCAGGTTGGAGAGTGGGGTCATTACGCTCCAGACCATACTTGTCAAACCTAGCAGGAGGTAATCCCCTACACTGTAACTGCCTCTCAGTTCACTTCCCCAGAAACATAGCAGGCATGAAGGGCTGGAGCCCAGCCTAACACACACTTCAGCATACACAACATTACATACGACATCCAATAAAGGTAACTTCATAGGATCCATTCTCTTACCCACGTTGTTCTTGAGGCAGGAAAGAGGGGCTCCAACACCCCCAGGTCTGACCTCAGCTATGACCGAAAATGCAAGTCAGAGAAATTAGAATTCCAGAACCAACAGGACTCCTTAAGCTCAGGATGCTCCACCTGGCCTCCCTGCCCTGCCCTGCCCAGCACCTAAGGCATGAGGAGGAGCTGTGAGCAGGCATAGGAGATGGGACTGCAGTTACCATTGGTGCCTGGTGCTGCTGATGGTCATTAAAAAGCTGAAAATTGGCTGGGCATGGTGGTGCACGCCTTTAAACCCAGCACTCAGGAGGCAGAGGTAGGAGAATCACCATGAGTTCAAGGCCACCCTGAGACTACAGAGTGAATTCCAGGTCAGCCTGGGCTAGAGTGAGACCCTACCTCTTAAAACAAAAAACAAAAAATAAGTTGAAAGTTGAAGTTGGTTCAACAGATGGATATGAAATAAACTTGCTTCCAAAATGTAGCAGTAGCTTTCTCGTTGCTAGGACAAAGTGTCTGATCAGAAGCAGCTTATGTAAGGAAGGGATTGCTTTCCCATTTGCAGTTTTGAGGGAAGTCTACCATGGCAGGTGTAGCAGACAGCAGGTTCAGATGAACTGGACCAGGCATTATGGAGCTCCAGGGATCAGCATTGGAGCTTAAGATCAGGGGAAGTTCCATAAAGTCAGCTGAGCAGCCTGCTTTCACAGGGCCAAACAAAGAGGGAAAGCCACTATAACACACAGAGCAGAACCTCAAAAGTGACACACAGCACACTCTGCCTCCCAAAGGCTTAATTGCATATCTTTACAATGGAATTAAAACCCATACCTGACCAGCCCCAGTGACATTTCTACATTTGCAAACCAAACTATAACTAATAAAACACTTAATATATTGACTCATATTCAATACTGAACAAAAAAGCATAGCAGGAGCAGACAGCTAGGCATTGCAGCTCCACATCAGCAGGGAGGAAGCAGACAGAGGTAGCTGAGGATGAGCTGAGGGTTTGAAACAGGGCACCCTGACACTGCCGATCCTCAGTGACACGAATCTGCCAGGTCAGCCTGGAACACATGAGGTTATCGGGGACATTTCAAAACCAAAAAAACTGTTAAGAATACTGAACAATACTGAACAAAGAAAGCGGGTGGGCAGATGTGAAAGTGAGTGGCCATCAGCCCAAACTGGGAAAACACAGACCATGAAATGGTGGGAGACAAAGAGCTTTCTGGCAGAATTGTCCCAGATCCCTTTCAAACATGGACTATGGGTTAGGAGTGGCCAGAGCCCCTGGACCAGGCCTGGTTGTCCACTGGACAGACACACACTCACCTACTTTCTGGGATGCATTAGTTCATAAGAGGCTATTAAAGAAAAACAGGGGGCTGGAGAGATGGCTTAGCGGTTAAGGCATTTGCCTGCAAAGCCAAAGGATCCCAGTTTGATTCTCCAGGACCCATGTAAGCCAGATGCACAAGGCGGTGCATGCATCTGGAGTTCGTTTGAAGTGGTGGGATGCCCTGGTGTTCTCTCTCTCTCTTTCTCTGCCTCTGTCTCTCAAATAAATAAATAAATAAATATTTTTAAAAAAAAAAGAAAGAAAGAAAGAAAGAAAGAAAGAAAGAAAGAAAGAAAGACAGAAAAACAAGGGCCTGGAGACTTGAGAAAGGAGATTCATGCATAAGGCAAGTACAGGTCTGCCAGCATTTCCACTTCCCTACAAAAGCCTGGTGGTCTTTGGAAACACTTGGTCAGCCCTCAGTGATTTCCATCTCTGTTGGGCCCTGCCCCTAGAGCAGGTCTAAACACATCTACGTGTGAACTACAGCCTGAGCTGAAAGCCCTTGCTCAAATAAACTCTTCACAACGTCCCAGGACTTCATATGTAAAACAGACTTGCTCTGGTTGAAGTGGGATGAAGGACAGCTGGTCCTCCTCTAAGTACTTGAGAAACTTCTGTGTAAATGGAATGCAGTCTGAGAACTACAGACCTAAAGTGTGTCAAATGTAGCAGGCTGGCCCAGGAGGATGGAAACCACCAGAGGTTTTTACAAGAAGGACTAGCATGTCGCTGTGAAAGCAGACTCGAGAGAGCCAGAGTTACAGTGAGAAGCTCGGACAAGGAGAAGGGCAGGGCAGACGTGGGCATCACGTTCTCAATTGCATCCTCTGAGAAACAGCAGTGGCTAAAGTGGACCAGGAACCCATCTCACAGGATGCTCCTCTCTTGGGCACCCAGGGGTGGGAAGAAGGGGAGGCAAGGGCTCGGTGGAGCACTGCCACCTGAGGAAAGGACAGGGACATGGGTGATGGTGGGCATTCCAAGGTAAAGCTGAAGACACTCAGACCATGGCTCAGGTTCTTTGAGAGTGGGGCATCCAGGGAGGCAAGGAAAGCCTGGGGCAGTGGTGGGGTGTGTGAGAATCCCCGTGGGCTCACTACACATGCCCCTCCCCTGCTGTGGGTCCTCAGAAGACAGGCTGATCTCTACCGTAATTTCATCAACCACTTTCTGTGTAGGAAGAGAGGAAGGGGCTAAGTGTCTGAATTAAAGAACAATCTATTTCTTTGTGACAGGAATGTTTAAAATCTCTCTTCTGGTTATTTTTGGAAGACTATTTCCTTATCAACTATACTCTATTATCCCTGCTGTATTGACAGGCCAGAGGGTATTCCTCTTGTCTAGCTGGAGCACTGACCAACTTCAGTGTATACACACAGGGAAACATACGCCATCAACATGTATGACCATGTATCAACCAGAAAAGATGAATGATCCAGAACCCAGGTTGAAATCCCAATCACCTGCTACCCACTCAAATTGGGAGTCCACGTATGTTCAATTCCCTTAGAGGCACCAATGCCACTTTTATGTCCATCAAAGACCACGCCTGTGGAGACCTGACCGTGTGATCGGTTATAAAGATGTTTTCATGATGGTACCTACAATGCAGCCTGGGACAAACAGGAGCAAGGAGTCACCTGCCACCTCAAAGCTACTTTTATTTTCTTAGTGTGTCCAGTTCTACTATGCCCTGTTTTTAGAAAGCATATGTGTGAAATTCAGAAATACTCTGAGGAGTATATATTTACATCACCAGAAAACCACTCACTATGCAAAAAGAAAAAAAAAAAAAACTCACTCTGCCAACCATTAGCCATAGTTTGTTTAAAAAGTGAGGCCCAGTGTTCCGAATGTCTTTCAAATCAAGCCCACTGATCAAATGACTCAAATGGTTTATAGCCTTTTTTTTTTTTTTTTTTTTTTTTTTTTTTTTTTGGTTTATGGCCTTTTTATCTTAAACAATGTGATATTTGGACCAAACCTTTCATAAGCAGACTCTGGAACCACTTCCTGGACTCGGTGTTCTGAAGAAGTCCCAGGGTAAACCGAAGTGCTTTTCTTTGTAAGAAATCTCCTCTCTTATTTTTTTCAAAACTCTGTGATAATGTCTTTTCCCCTCCATACCTCACAAGTGCACGTTTCAACAGGGTCATCTGTCAGGATTCTGACAGATGGAGTGAATACTGTTCTCATTTTAAGAAGGGAGGAAGAAGAGAGTTGGGGACAATTTAGATTTATTGTAGAAATGCCAAACTGGTAACCGGATGGCAAGTTAATTTTGCTAGCTTAGCAGCTCAGCGGCTTTGGAGGAATGGAGAGAGGTCTTCACTCTAGCCTCCTTTCTGCCACTGTGCCAAAATTCCTCCAGGCTGCAGGTGTGTGCACACATCCTTCCCTAGTCCTCAGTGCCAAAGTAATATTCTTTCTGTCAAAATTTGCTTGGCTTTTTCTATGGGACTTTCCCGAGAGGGAGGGAGAGGGTTTAGAAAGTGCTGTTTCAGGACCCCATGTTTGTCTTTGAACTAAAACCATCAGGCTGTGTTGAAATTTCTATTTGCCTGCTCTTCCCTGTCATGGTGGCCACCCAGGAAAGGACTATATTCTCTCTCTTCTTTCTCTTCTTCCTCCTCCTCCTCCCCCCCCCCCCCTCTCTGTCAGCAGGTTTCAGGTCATGGAACAAACTTATCACTGCGGCCACATTGGCAATAGTTTGTCTCATGGTTAAAGGTCAGGTTGGAAACAGCCCATCTGAATGGAAGTGCAGAGGTTCAGAAACTTGAGCTTGAAAACACTAAAGCTACCCTCAGTCCTGCTTCTTGCTGAGGGACTCTGAATACATCAGATAACCTCTGTGTGTACCTCATTTTCTTTTTTTGCCTGTGAAATAGTCTTTATGAAATGATTAAGCTATCAATGAGAATGTTGCTTAAGCATCAGCTGGAGAGATGGCTTAGTCGGTAAAGTGCTTACCGCACAAGCGTGAGGACGGGAGTCTCAATAAATAAGATGGAGAGCATTTGAGGAAGGCACCCAATGTCAACGTCTGGGCCTCCACATGCACCCCCCACATGTATGCCCCATACATGAACACACACACACACACACACATATGTATGCCCCATATATATATATAACACACACATACCATAAGTCATGCAAAAGAGAGAGAGAGAGAATACAGAGAACAGGTAGGTGACAAATGAGGGGAGAAACCAGGTGGGAGACAGAGTGGTAGGAATGGTGATCACCCTGGAAGGCATTCACTGTATAACAATAAAGGTAAAATGTATTACATCTGTGGGTCAATTTTGCCTATGACTGTGACCTCTGACCCCCTGCAGAAGCACATAGATGTCCAAAGTATAACAGCTGGTGGAAACTGTGCAATCTTAAGCCTATAGAATTTAAAGCCCAGAGATTTCTGTGGCCTGAAGCTTCCAGTCAGGTCTCCATCCTCTGACAGTGTCACCAGGAGAAAGAGTCATTGCATAAAAGCACCAATTCAATTCCAGGAAAGCCCCAACTCTCATGACAAGGGGGCATCATGCCAGTGCACACAACATCCGTGATATTCATTAAACTGTACAGAAATGGCTCATTGCCCATTCGAAAGCAAGACCTGGAAGCCCCAAAGAAACCAGGCCTCAGGGGATCACTGTGTATCAGGAAGTCTGTAGGGAGCATGGGAACCTGGAGTGACCTGCAGAAAACAGGCCCCAGAAGACCGCGGAAGTGTCCACCTGGGACTTAACAGCAAGCGAATTTTATAAATAATGCAAAATTCACTATTATGTAAGGTCATAAACATACATATGCTTGTTTTGCTCCAATGACAGAGCTGCTTGGTTCAGTCTAAATGATTGAAAATGACCAGAGAGGGCTGGAGAGATGGCTTAGCAGTTAAGGCGCTTGCCTGCAAAGCTTAAAGATCCAAGTTCGATTTCCCAGTACCCACATAAGCCAGATGCACAAGGTGGTGCATGTTTCTGGAGTTCACTTGCAGTGGCTAGAGGCCCTGGCATGCACCCCCACACACACACAACTCTCTCAAATAAATAAATAAATAAATAAATACTTTTTCTCTTAAAAAGGTGGTTTTTTTGTTTGTTTGTTTGTTTTAAAAATAAAGAAAATGACCAAAGAGGTTGCTGGGAATAAGAAAAGAAGGGCAGACAATGAAGTTGGCAAGTGCAAACTTGTGCAGTTGCAAGGGAGAGAAAATGATAAGGATATGTGTTTCAAACAGGGAGGGAGGCCAGACTGCTACAGTCTTTTGTTTTGTTTTGTGGGTTTTTCTCTTTTCTCTTTCTTTCTTTCTTTCTTTCTTTCTTTCTTTCTTTCTTTCTTTCTTTTCTTTCTTTTTGTTTGTTTTTGAGGTAGGATCTCACTCTAGCCCAGGCTGACCTGGAATTCAGTATGTCATCTCAGGGTGGCCTCGAACTCTCTGCCATCCTCCTACCTCTGCCTCCCAAGGGCTAGGATCAAAGGCGTGTGCCACCACGCCTGGCTTTTTGTTTTGTCTGGTTTCAGGTGTCTGGACACACCCCAGAAGCCTGCAATGGAGAATGGTGGAGCAGTGGAGCAGCTGCTTGCGAAGACTACCCGAATATATTAGTGGGAAAAAGAGCACGCAGAATCCCGAAGAGCCATTGTGCCCCACAGCTGCTCTGGCCTGAAGGACACCTGACTCTCCAGCCAGCTGCGAGGTCCATGGCTTGGCTCCAGAGTGAAGTGGCTGGTGGAGACTTGGGTTCCCTTACTTTTGTTCTCTTCCCAGATGCGAATGAGAAGGTGCAAAGGCCTTGCTTACTTGTTTGAACCACAGCCATGTATGCTGTGGCTTGGCCACTGCTCAGCATTTGGAGTGGTTAAACAGCAGGTCAGGCTGGGGCCTTCCCAGCCCAGCCCTGTCCTGGAAATTCTTATTAACATTTCCAAGAATAAGAAGAGAAAATAAGGCCTTCCTCTCTGAGGGTGGGGCTAAGGGCTGGGGCTTCGGAGCTAGGAACTGAAATGCTTTACTTTGGTTCAGGTATTCCCCAATGTGTTCTTCATCGTGTCATTTAACCCCGTTGAGCCTCCGTTTCCCCGCTTGTAAATGGAAGATAATAACAATAGATGTTTGTTGTGAGAGTTACCGAATGAGGCTTTACACACACGTGTGTACTCCTCCTGTGGTGAAAAGGAGCCCACTTGGTTCACGGTACATACTAAGTGACTGTCTTCACCTGTCCATGGACATGCTAAGACTATGCCAGCCTGCCGTGCAGCTTGCTTCTGACAGTCAAGGACAGAAGATATAGGACAGCTTGGGGTGCTGATAACTCCTCCTTCCTCCTTATTTGGCTCACAGAGAAAATACATACACTCAAGTGGAGCTCAAAGTTCTTATTCAGGAGTCTAGTTAATAGCTCTTTGGAGAGCATTTCAGAACATTCTATGTCACAAACGCGTTGACCAAAGTTGGGTTTCCAAGGGAACCAATCTGCTTCTTCACAGGTCCAAGGAAGTTATTCAGTGATGTGTATTGCATGTGTTTGTATGTGTCTGGACACACTGTGGGTGCACATGTGTGCATATGTGTGTGGAGGTCAGAGGTCAATGTTAGGTGTCTTCCTCAATTGCTCTTCATCTTAATTTTTAAATTTTTTATTATTGTTTATTTATTTTTGGAGAGAGAGAGACAGAGAGAGATAGACAGAGAGGGAGAGAGAGACAGAAATGGGCGCGCCAGCAGTCTCTCAGCTGCTGTGAATGAAATCCAGATGTGGTCGCCCCCTTGTGGGCAAATGCAGTGTTGCACCTTTGCCTCACTTTGCATCTGGCTAAACGTGGGACCTGGAGATTGGAACCACTGGACATTGGAACCAGCATTCTTAGGCTTAGCAGGCAGGCGCCTTAGCTGCTAAGCCTTCTCTCCAGCCCTCTTCATCTTATTTTTTGAAACAGAGCCTTTCACTGACCCTGGAGCTCGCTAGCTAGCAAGCCCCACAGACTGCTCATTGGAACTAGGGAGGTAAACCTAATCACAGTGCAGACTAGAGGAGGAACAGTCCATCCACGGGCTCACCAGCCAGCACCAGGCGGTGCTGTCCTGGGCTGAAGTCCCGAGTGTACATGGCTGAGGGTTAAATCTCATTTTGGCTGCTGACTTACTGCCCCTCAGTTTCCCTCTGTGAAATGGGTACGCTCCCATCTCTCAGGGCAAGAAGGTTTGAAAACTCCCACTCCTGATCTACCTTCTGTGCACTTGGGAGAAGCTCAGGAAGAGGTCATTGTCCCTTTTCCTTATCCACCTTCTCATCCTCTAATGCTCCTTTACCCTAACCCTAGTCCACGCACACAGTTCCCTGAGCATTCCTAGCTCATCCCTCATCATCATGAGAATCAAACCTGTGAAGCTCTGACTGCACCTGGCTTGGTGGGAACTGACCAAGGGGCCAAGATGGGAAGACGAGGCCCCTGACATCCAGTCTCAGATAGAGACCTCTGGTGATGGCGTAGGTGGTACAAGGATTACACAAAAGGAAGACGGTAAGTCCCCACAGCCTGAGGGAAGAAGGAGGACTCTAGCAGAGCTGGCCTGTAGCCCTATGTGTCACATCAGAAGGCTCCCAAGGCTCTGAGAATGATCCCCAGTCCCCATCACTGCCCTGACTTGTGGCCCCAGGCTGCCAGAGCAGATTCTCCTCCCGATGAGATCAAAACAGAAGGCCTCACTCAGGTAGACACTTTGCCCCTGGTCAACCTCTGGGGGTGTCCCATTGTGTCTGAAGCTGGCTTCCATCTGTGGAATGGCTTAACACTTACTTCCAAATGTCTGTGAGAACCGCACAGGCAACACTCCCAGAGGATGAAACCGAGGCATGTTCTCACTTCAGTGAGGAACTCTGACAGCTCCTTTCTATAGTTCCCTCCTGACATCCGGTTCTCTCCCATTCAACCCCTGGAATAGGAGAGGCCTGGGGTTTGCTACTGCTGCTTAATAGTGCTTAAAAGCCAGGGCCCAGAAAGGTTAGGTGATTTTTTTTCTCTGGACCATATAATCACACAGTAGTTCGTGTAAGGTTAGATTCTGGTCCCTGACTCGCAGCCTGCGTTCTCACTCTGTTTGCCTATTTCCCAAACTTGGCTCTCCCTCCTGGCCATCTGCTTGAGGGGCTGAAAAGTGAGGTGTTCTCTGTGGCAGCAGATGGAAGTCAGTCATTGCATATGAAGCAAATGGCACCACACTGGGGGCAGGGACATTCTCAGACTGAAAATAGCCTTAGTTTAGGCCACACACAACATGCGGGGGGTGGGTGCGTGCAGGGGAAGAAAACTAAACTGTTAGCCAGGCAGCTGTGCTTGGCTCTACAAACACGGAGCCCCCATATAAAGTTCACTATCTCCTGGCAAGTGATTGTTACACATGGTTCTGACTCCTCTAAAGTCAGACCCAAGCTTTCTGCACCAAGCTTGTCTGCAATCCCTTCTGTTCTTCCTATGGAAAATGGAGGGGCACAGGGTCTCGTAAAAACAGAATCTGCGTGAGAACCAGACGGTGGGAACTGAAAGGGAGGACCACAATCCCTATGCCAAGGCGAACTTGGCCCCTGCTTTGGAGACCTGCTGCCTGGCATGGCCTGGGTTTGGCTTGGAAAGGGACAGGGCTGTGACTGCACACATGAGAGGACCATCAAAACACGGTGAGATCATCACAAACATCCATCACCCTCACTTCCTGCGTGGTCTCTAAGGTGGTGGCCCCAAAGGGCACACAGCAGAAAGTCACACGCATTCAGCCAAAAGCCATGTTCTGAGAGCTCCAAAAAGCCTTCTCTGGACACATCAGTGGAGTTGATTGGACCTACATACTTCTACTGAAAACCTTTCTGGAGCCAGGAAGAAGGTTTGTACAAGGACCATCAGATCCTAGGGAAATCTAGGACAAAGTGGCACACTTCCATTTCCTCTCACCTTGAGGATGAAATGATCCAGTCACAGGACCAGAGTCCCAGGTTTCAACAAATAAGAGCAAGAGAAAATTGGCTATGTCACTCTTGAAGTGCTGAATGGGAAATGGTGGACCCTAGAGAGCTCAAGAGCTTCCAAGGAGCTCCCAACATGCATCTCTTTTGAATCACTCAAGGTGAGGCAGAAAGCCCGACCTGGAGACTGTTTTGGCATTTAACATTCAGAGCTGTGTCTCGAGTAGTCCTCCATCCCATGTCAGCCCCAGCTCTGTTGCTGATGCATGGGCACATCTAAGTGACCCGAGGAAGGAAGACGACCCAGAGCCCCTCTGCTTCCCAAAGCCATCACCTCCACTCCCTCAGCCTTCCCATCTCACACCCTGGCTAATGCCTTTCTCCTGGTAAACTCTTCCCATGGCTCTTGGTTGTCAATGGCTCATAATTTCTCACAGTGACCCTTTATAAACTGACAGCTTACCTTTCTGGTCGCTGATAGCCCTGGTAGATAAAACAACAGGGAATAAAGTGAAACAGAAATTAAAGTTTGTGACTATAGCAAACCAGGGGAAAATTGGGTTTTCCATGTGTTGTGAATCTGAACTGTC
Source organism: Orientallactaga sibirica (assembly GCA_036365145.1). Lineage (NCBI taxonomy): Eukaryota > Metazoa > Chordata > Mammalia > Rodentia > Dipodidae > Orientallactaga > Orientallactaga sibirica. The sequence continues at coordinate 1,234,513 of JAEOAD010000031.1, read as the reverse complement.
CCAACCCTCACCCTGTCCTGTCTTGTTAAGAGTTTATGTGCTCCAAGGAGCTAGGGACTCTCAACAACTGAATACTCTCGTACCCTTAAAGAAGAATGAACAGCAGTGTTTTGCAAATGATTCCATAAAATAGAAAAGGAACTCTTTATGAAGCCAGTGATACCAAAACTGGATAAAGACACAACAAACAAGAGAAAACTATGGGACACTGGGACACTCTCCCTGATGAACACAGAGGCAAAAATTCTAAATAAAATACTTGCAAGCCAAATTCAAAAACACATCAAAAGGTCATTCAATATGATTGAGAGGAGGAGGGGATATGATGGAGAGTGGAGTTGTGAAGGGGAAAGTGGGGGGAGGGATTATCATGGTTTATTGTCTATAATTATGGAAGTTGTCAATAATGAAAAATTTAGCTGGGCATGATGGTGCACGCCTTTAATCCCAGCACTTGGGAGGCAGAGGTAGGAGGATCTCTGTGAGTTCGAGGCCACCCTGAGACTACATAGTGAATTCCAGGTCAGCCTTGACCAGAGTGAGACCCCTACCTCAAAAAATCAAAAAAAAAAAAAAAAAAAAAATTTAAATTTAAAACAAAAAAGAAAAGAAAAAGGTCATTTGCCACAATCAAATTGGTTTCATTGAAGGATATAAGATTGGTTGAACATATACAAGTCAACACATTTATTATATCATCATGTAAACAGATTCAAGGACAATATGTCACAGGATTTCCTCAATAGATACATACAAGGCCTTTGATAGTCCAGCATCCTTTCATGATAAAAGTCCTGAAAAAACTAGGAATAGAAGAACATACCTCAACATAATAGGTATAAACTACAAACATAGTCAACACTATACTAAAATCAGGAATAAGTGTGTCCACTTTCTCCACTCTTTTGTAATACTTTCCTTTACTTGTTTGCAAGGAGAGAGAAATAAAGAGAGAGAATGGGCATGCCAGGGCCTTTTGCCACTGCAAATGAACTCCAGATGCATGTACCACTTTATACACCTGGCTTTCTGTGGGTACTAGGAAATCAAACCCAGGCCAGTAGGCTTCTTAATTTTAAAAAAAATTTTATTTATTTTTGCAAGTAGAGAGAGAGAGTGACAGACAGAAAGGAAATGGGCGTGTCAGGGCCTTTTGCCATTGCAAATTAACTCCAGATGCATACATATTTTGTGCATCTGGCTCTACATGGATAATGGGGAATTACACCCGGGACCATCGGGCTTTGCCAGCAAGTACCTTTAACTGCTGAGCCATCTCCTCAGCCCAACTTTCTCCACTGTTATTAAGGATAAGGCTTGAGGCCTTAGCTAGAGTAATAAGACAAGGCCAGTGGGTTAAGGACTGTCATTTCACCATTCTATAGGTAGGAAAACTGAGGTCTGAGAAAGATGAGGAAGTTGTATTAACATTTCCTCACTCTCAAGTTCTTAGAAATCTAGTTAAGTTCCATCAGCTTTTTTTAAAATTAATTTTTATTTAAGACAGAGAAATAGAGAGAGAATGAGTGTAATAGGGCCTCTAGCCACTGCAAACAAACTCCAGATGCATACATCACCTTGTGCATCTGGATTATATGGGACCTAGAGAATTGAACCTTGGTCCTTAGGCTTCTCAGACAAGTGCCTTAATGGCTGTCATCTCTCCAGCCCTCCACAGCTTTTAACAATGATTATCACCCTATTTGACAAATGAGGAAACAGTGGCATTGAAAGTCTAGGGATCTGTTAAAAGTCACAGAGCTAAGGCTGGAGAGATGGCTTAGCCGTTAATGCACTTGCCTGTGAAGCCTAAGGACCCAGGGTTGATTCTCCAGGTCCCACATAAGCCAGATGCACGTGGTAATGCATGCATCTGGAGTTTGTTTGCAATGGCTGGAAGCCCTGGTGCACCCATTCTCTCACACACTCTCTCTCCTCCTTCTCTGTCTCTAATAAATAAAAAAATAAAAATCTTTCTTAAACAGTTACAGAGCTAGTTAGTGTCTAAGCCAGCCCTCCAGAGTCAATGATCCACTGCAACTCCCTGTGTCTGGTGGTCCTGACTGTGTGGTTCAGGATAGCTGAGGGGAGAAATTTAACCCATAGAAAACCAGGGTCCCAAGAAAAGAATACCCCAGGAAAGCTTGCAAGTTTGAATATAAAGGCTACACTGTGCCACCCGTCCTCGGGAAATGTATGCAGGTCAGAGGAGTACTGGACTCTGCTCGCACATTTTGGCAGATAGGAAGACATGTGACTTACGGTATTATAAGGAACAGGCTTCCCACTTTCCTCTGGCCAGCCTGGGGGGCAGCACTACCATGGAATACCACTGCCCTGGAGAATTCCAGATTAAACAGAGGAAAATCAATCTCAGAACAGACACACACACACACAAACAAACAAGGTGGTGTGCTTTTGCACAGTCCCATAGAATTCCAGGAAGGTTCTGCACGGGGGTGGGGGGGTAGAGAAGGGAGGATTAACAATGAATGAGAGAAAGTCCATCCTGAGCTTCAGTGTGCCCGCTCAGCCTACCAGACAGTTCGATTCTCCCAGCTGCCTATGGAAGCCCAGGGGATTCAGACAGATTCACCTTTGAATCCTGATTGTCCAAATGCAGCTGAGTGGGCAAATCTTTCAAATTAACTGAGTCTCAGTTTTTTTTTTTTTTTTTTTTTTTTTTGGTTTTTCGAGATAAGGTCTCACTCTAGCTCAGGCTGACCTGGAATCCACTATGTCATCTCAGGGTGGCCTCGAACTCACAGCGATCCTCCTACCTCTGCCTCCCGAGTGCTGGGATTAAAGGCGTGCGCCACCACGCCCAGCTCTGAGTCTCAGTTTTCCAAGCCATAAAATAAAGTTATCAAGACCTGTATCTCAAGGACCGCCATGACTTCAGTGAGATGATATACAGGAAGTACATAGCCCAGGCTGGTCAGTGGTACGCACTAAGCGAGCACTCCTCCATCCCTTCCTTTCTCCCTAAGGTAGGGGTTTCCTGCACCTTTTGACAATGACATAGGCCAGTCCTCATCCCAAATGACAAATGCTCTCAATCTGTACCGTAAATGTTCCAGAGAGTAAGCAGGGCATGTACAGGCTGTGCTGCCAACGGCCTTGTGAATATTAATTTGAGGAAATGTACCAATGTTCTAACCCCAGGTCACACCCTGCCAAGACATAACCAAGACATAACTGGGTATGACAACAATCCCAGATGAAAAGCAACTTCTGAACTGTAGCTACTAGCCTCCTGATTAAAGCAAACCTATGCAAGCCAAAATAGCGGGGCATCTTGGACCATCCTGAAGAAGGTGGCCGACCCTCTAGAGAGGACTCAACCCTGCCATGAGTTGAACTGACCTCCTGGCTCATGGGGCTGCACATTTCAACTCTTACTGTGTGCTTCTCTAAGGCTTCCCAAGATCCTAACCACACAGTGACAGCCATGGCAAAAAGCAGAAAGGAAAATGGGCGAGGCCAATTGAAGAATTATATAAGCCTCCATTTTTAAAATAGGAATGAGTATTTTGGGAAAGAACTGGCTGGATGAGTTGTTTAACGGCCTTTTGGGTAGCTTGTGGAAAGTCAAAAAAACAGTTTTCTCTCTGGGTCTGTAGGAAGCAATGCTACCTGGTGCCCAGGTTTGTTTGAACCAACATAGGAAAGCACCTTATATTGGGACAATGCAGATGCTGTCAGACTCTTTGTAGTTAAGGCCTACTCTGCAATACAGGCCAGGAGGGAGGTGGGTGTTTGCAAACCATTCCCAAGGCTGGATTTTCATAGGCAAATCCTTTCATCAGCCACTACGTAGCCCTGTGAGGACAAGGATGAGCAAGATCTGATTCACCACCTCCTGTTGCCATGTAAGACATTACTAATCAATCACAGGGCTCTTGCTCCATGAGCTCCTGGCCTGATCCATCATAAAAGTCATCAAAGGCCATCAACAACAGTCAGTGGGAGCTAGCCTATGGCCATAACATCTTCACACTCTCTGCAGTCATTAGTGAGCAGCACACTGGCCTCTGTTTGGATCTCTGCTGAATCATATCCACGAGAATACTCTTTTGTCATGAGGAAAGCACAACTAGCTGAAGAGAGGGACACGAATATGTGCTTGGAGCAAATCATAAGTACTTTCAAGTCTAGAGCACACCCCCATGCCAGCATTAAAACTGTCCACAAACAGTCTGGTCTCCTCTAAGCTCACAGGAAATTTGCCCTCTTTGAAGTTGGGCCTTGTGTTAATTTAACCAAAGATGTATATGCAGAACTGATGGGCACACATTGAAAGCCAATGCCTCTTCTCCTCCCCTCTGTAATCCTAAGAGCACCTATTAAGATGCCATTTCCAGCCATAGGGTGCCTTGAGTGACTGCGATGGGCAGTCCCTCTTTGCTAACTTCTGTTGGACATGAACATGAGTGAGAAATTAACCTCATTTATTTATTTATTTACTTACTTATGTTAGTTGTGATTTTTGTGTTAGGTTACAGAGAGCTGGAAGCTGTTGGTTCCTGCAGCATGATTTTGTTTATCCTGGCTTCTACAAGACACCCACTACCCGTCACATCTCTGAGCCCCTCAACAGCTTTATGCAATAGGGAACATGCTATTGACCACACTGCATAAATACGAAATCATCTACATATAAATGTTGCATATAAATTATATGCAAATAATGCCTAGAAAAGTGAAGAAATTATCCAACTAAGATTTATAAGCTCTGCTCATATAATTTTTCTCAGGAAATGACATATATAAGATAATCTCATAGCAAAATATGTATCATCTGAAAATTGAGTCAAAAATACCAAAATTATTTGTATAATAACCAAACACAAACATTTTTTTAAATAAAGCCATGACTTGCCACTGTAGCCTCCTAACTTAAGAATCATGCCCATCTTTGTAACAGTCACCCAAATCCCCAGATCCAGCCACACCCCACTCCTGAATGCTCCCATCATCCTCTCTTCTGTTCTCACTTTATTTATGGAAATTCTATTCTTCCATAAGCAGTATACAATTATTGAAACTACTTTCTCCCCACTTATTCTCTCTCAAATGACAGATACTACACATTCCAGGGAGGCCCTGCCCTGTAGCCTTCCACATCTCCACTTCCAAGCTATATATAATCATTATAATTTTAGTCCATGTTTTAATTTTAGCTCCTTCCTTCAGCATGGCTTTCACTTTCTATTTCTACACAAATAGCCTCATTTTAAACTTTTTACTGTCAACCACCTCTATTCTTTTGCGAAAGCAGACAGAGTAGATATTACACACTTTAAAACATTGCAATAGATCTTTCTGTCCTCGCATCAGGCCTATAATTAATATCTCAGAAATGAAATGCTGAGTGTGAACTACTTCTTTGATTTTGTTTTTGGTAACTGTCCTGGAAAAAGGAAATATAACAGGTTCCTGGTCACAGGGACCAATTGGCAATCTGGTCTGCGCCCATCCCTGGGCTCCGGAGCTGAAGGTAATAAATCATTAAACCCTTCTACCCACCATCCTTGCTCTCTCTCTCTCTCTCTCTCTCTCTCTCTTTTCCAAACACCCTGTCTTGGGGCCATCCCCACCCCGTCCTCCACATACACACATGAGAAAGATATACATCCAGCCACAGGGGAAGGCTAGGGTGCTAGAGGGGGTCTCAAGAACTGATTTCAGTAGAGGTTTTGAAAGCTCACAAGAACAGGGGTTGTGAGATCTGGAATGATTGGGGAAGTCAGAGAGGAAGAGGTGCAGAGTGACCAGGGCCAGGGAAGATGGCTCAGGTGGAACAGCTTGGGTAGGAAAGAGAAGTGGAGGGCAGAAATGAAGCAGAAAGGGGTTGGGACAATATCCACACAAAAACTGCCCCCTCCAGAACCCACATCTTTGATCTGAGCTTTCCTCTCCTTGCCTCGCCTCTCCACCATTGAGCAGCTACAGGGAGAAAAAGAGCTTTTAGGGTTCGGGGTGGGAGCACGGGCAAGCATTCATGCATTTCTCTCCTCTTACCTCCATTAAGTGTGAACTTCAAGATGACCATATGCAAACTTTGTCCCGAAATCCACACATAGCCAGACCACTTGTTATTGTATTATCTTTTCTTTTTTATTGACAACTTCCATAAATATAAACAATAAACATGATTATAATCCCCTCCTAACACCTTCCCTTTTCCCACTCCCTAATCCCCCTCCACTGAGTCCCTTCTTTCCAAGTAGCCTCTCTTCTATTTTGATGCCATTATATTTTTCCTCCTATTATGCAGGTCTTGTGTAGGTAGAGTCTGCCACCCAGACACCTCTTGAAAGAGAATGACACTGGCTTTTCATGGCAAAATCACATTGCAGAAGGGTCTGCTGAAGGGAGCCAGTCTCTCTCAGCTCACTCAGATTTTTTAGCATAAATTCCAGTGTGGGGGAATATTGGAAAGAGGGCACCGGCAATGGACCCATCCCAGGAAAAGTATTTATTCTCGCCTTCCCTCGGCCAAGGAAAGTTTCTATGCTGGAAAAAGCACCTCACCATGCACCAGGCTGTATGGCGAAGGTTAAAATAGAAATAAAGAAGTCGTTCTGACAGTGTGTCATTTTGCCTTTAACTCTGGGGCTCCTAGGGTAAAAAAGGCTTGAATCTTTTCCCTTCTGCTTGGAAAAAATCATATTTCTTTAGGTTTCCAAATAATACCACTTTAACAAAAAGTAGCCTTTGATTCTCTTTAGTTGAAAGGCACTGATTTGGACTCTTTAATAAGAGGATTTTATCCCAACTCTTCATTTTTATAATTAGGACACAAAGGGAAGGAAGGAAAGAAGAAGAAAGGGAAAGGAGGAAAGAGGAAAGGAGGGAAGAGGGACAGAACATTTGTGAAAATCTGCTAGACATTAAGCACCGTGCTATACATTTTCCATTTGTTACCTCATTTAATTCTCAGGGCCCAGCTATCTGGAAAATACTCATGGCCTTATTTTTGTGTCCAAAGCATTGGAAACAGTAGTCTCCTCTTGTGGCTACAAGCTCCAGAAGAGAAGGGGACATGCTCATTGTAGGTACAGCAAGCCAAAGGCAGATGACAGAAATGTGATCCAATGCTCCTTGTCGGAGACCGACCAAGATGCTCCCCGTGATGTCTAATCTTCATTGCCAGCTTCCCTGGATTTAGAATCACCTAGGAGACACACTCTGGACAAGTCTATGAGGGTGTTTCTAAAGAAATTTAACTGAGCAGGGAAGACTGCTCTTAAATGTGGGTGGCACAGTCCTATAGGTTGGGGGTCCTGGGATGAAAATGAAGGAGAAGAGAGCTAAGCATCCTGACTGCTGCACAGTGATCAGCTGCTTCATGCTCCTCCCTCCCTCCGTGTCCACACGGATGGACTGTGTTCCTTGTTAACCTATGAGCCAGAAACAATCTTCCTTCATTAAGTTGCTTTTGACCTGCATTTTGTCACAACAACAAGAAAAGTAACTAGGGGCTGGAGAGATGGCTTAGCGGTTAAGGCACTTGCCTACAAACCCAAAGGACCCAGGTTCAATTCCCCAGGTCCTACATAAGCCAGATGCACAAGGGGGTGATGTGTCTGGAATTCGTTTGCAGTGGCTGGAGGCCCTGATGTGTCCATTCTTTCTCTCTCTCTTCTCTTTCTCGTTTCCTCTCTCTCTCTCAGATAAATAAATTAATTAATTAAATTTTAAAAATTAAAAGTAATTAATATTCCCTCCAAGCCCTGCAGCCCGTGAAGGCCATGCTCAACAGAGGTGCAGGAGGAAACAGCTCAGTGCCTTGATCCCGGCTAGATACACTTGTGTCTCTCCATTGGTGAAGTCTATCATTTTAGTTGTTTTTTTTTTAATTTTTAATTTTAATTTATATATTTATTAGAGACAGACAGAGGTAGAGAGAGAGAGTGAGAATGGGCACGCCCGGGCCTCTAGCCACTCTAAACGAACTCCAGATGCATATGCCACCATGTGCATCTGGTTTATGTGGGACCTGGAGAATCAAACCTTGGTCCTTAGGCTTTGCAGGCATGTGCCTTAACCACTAAGCCATCTCTCCAGTCCGAAGTCTATCATTTTAAAATGATGTTAAAAACCCAAACAAAACTAATTTAAAGGGAGTCCACTAAAAAATAAATAAACCTCTGTTGGCATAAAATACTAATACCACCACCATAAGCCAGAAACAGGAATAAACTAAACAATAAATCACATTTACAACCTCCATAACATTCAGAACACATGACCTTGAAGTAAAGAACCAAAAATAAAGTCACAGACAGGTGGCTACGGCAACCCAGAGGTGAGGGGACACCATGAGACCACAGGAAACTGAAAATGCAACAGAAAAATTTAACTCTGTCCTGAGAAGAGAAAGTAGCTCAATTACCTTTGAAGAAAATAAGGATTTGAAGGAAGTGTTGAGCTTGCAGGAAATATGCATTTTCCAGATGTGTACAATGGGGCTAAACTGACCCAGTGCATGCCTACCCGTGGGAGAGGGGGGGGCAATAACATCTGATGAGGCACCTGCATGTTCCACCTTGAGGTTTAGGTAGCAGAGAAGGGACAGAAACAGACTCTAAAAGTGGTGACTTTGAGCTGGATCTCAAAGAACAAGAGGAGATTGTCAGGGACATGTGGAATTTGAAGAGGATCTTCCTCAGCAAAGGAGTCAATGACCCATGTGCTGCCCTGACTAGGGCAAAGGAGGACCTGCAGGAGACCAGGCTGAACTGGGGACAGTAGCCAGGCCATGAGTTGTCCCAAGTAGCAAGCCAGAGGGTCTTGCCTTTGCCCTGAGATAGTAAGAGGGGGTGACATGGCTTTGACAAATAAACCTTGGCTGTGGGTGGCTATGGAGCCAGAGCTGGCGAGATCACTGGGAATGGAACCACTTCTCTCACCCCCAGACACCCTGAGGCTAATGGGTTTAAGTGGGAGAAAAACAGCCAAATACACTCTTCAGAAAAGTATTTAGTCATCGATCTAAATCTCAAAATTTTAACTTGCCTTTAAAAATGGTTTTTACTTCTGCTTTTTTAAAAAAAAAAAAAACTTTTTTGTTTATTTATTTATTTATTTAGGAGCGACAGACAGAAAGAGAAAGCGACAGACAGACAGAGAGAGAATGGGCGCATCAGGGCCTCCAGCCACTGCAAAAGAACTCCAAATGCATGTGCCACCTTGTGCATCTGGCTTACGTGGGTCCTGGGAAACTGAGCCTTGAACCGGGGTCCTTAGGCTTCACTGGCAAGCGCTTAACCACCAAGCCATCTCTCCAGCCCCAAAATGACTTTAAAACACACAACTGAGAGTTCTGGCTCTGAAATCACCTGCCAAGTTCAAATTTGAGAGGTCTACCTATTATGTGACCTTGAGAAAATTATTTCTCCTTCATGGTCCTTCTGGTTCCTAGTTTTTCAGCAGAATTACTTCTCCCACCTCAGTGGAAGATGACCGTGGTGATGGTGGTGGTGCTGCTGGTGGCACTGATAACTGCACTTAACTGAACACTTTCCACATGCCAATGACGCTGTGAGCACATCTGCCCGCAGTCGTTCAGTCATCACTACAAGCCGTGCAATGAGCCGCTGCTATTTCTCCTGTCCCGTGAACCCCTCTGGAACAAAGAGACAACTAATTCTGGTCACAACAAAAGGTCAAGTGTGGGGGTTATTATTAGCTATTTGCAGGGCTGGGGATGGAACTTAGGGCTTTAGGCGTGCTAGGTAAGCATTTTTACCAGTGAGCTACACCCCTACCCTCATTGCTAGCTTTCATCTTTATTCTCCATATCCTCCCTTTATTTCCAAGAGACAGACACGTGAGTAAAATTAAAACTAACCACTCACTACAGAAGGAAAAAAAAAATGCCACAGTAATGCAAACCACAAGGCTCCTTTCAGGCCTCTCCTTGCTTTTAGCATGACTCTGGAGTAGAGATGTCTCTGCTCAGCACAGCTCTTGAGGAGCCATGATTGGCATCTGAGCCACCGCTTTTCAACGGGGAATGTGAATCTTTCCAGATAAAGTGCTGTGGTCATTGCCTGGCCTGGGTTGTGTTTATGAATTGCACTTTCTATCCAGCATTTTCCCAGCCCAATAAATTAGACTTAATGAGTTATTTTCCTGATGCATTAAAAAGGACATGACTACATGTTTTTCATAAACATGTTTAACCATAAATCTGCTTTGTCTGATCAGTGAGCCAACTCAGCCTTGCAGAAAAAAAAAAATCAGATTCTTCCAATGAGGCTTAAAATATCAGATGTCCCTTCGGGTAGCATTAATAACAACGACAAAAGCAGCTCCCATTCCGGAAGGCACGAGTGTGTGTCAAGCTTCGCACTGTGAGTGCCTTCATCTGTAGCCTCAGAACAAGCCCATAGGAAGGTGATATTGAGTCAGTTTTGCAGGTGAGGCTCCCATGCTGGATCACACAGCTGACTGACAATGCAGCAGGATATGGTTCCATGACTGTCCCCAAACTCCCCGCTCTTATACCAGCTTCAAATACAACAGTGGGGCATGGTGGTTAATTTTGATTATCAACTTTACTGAATTAGGAAATATATAATGGCCATTTTAAGATGGGGCTGAGCACCTATGTTGAGCACCAGGGCTAGATGCTATTCTATGGTGGCTGCCTGGGAGCCTGGGAGTGAACAAACTGGGAGAAGATCAGTGAAGGAATTAAAAAATGGAAAAGAATCAAGATCCATCAATAAGCCAAGAAGATAGCCAACTGCCCACCATGAGACATGTCACCTCTACCACATCTGCCAGGGCCCTGGAGAAATTGCAATGTCAGTCACACTATGAAAATCCCATCTTCCTGGAGAGTGAGAGCTCTCCCTAGGCTCAAGGCTCCACGATAGATGCAGGCTCTTTTCATTTGGGGTTAGGCAACTGCTCAGGCCCCAAGGCCAACTTGTATGTTGTCTTCTTCCTGATTTCCCCAGGTGGCTGCTGTCCACTGCTGTCCCTAAACCACTGGACAGACTTCCCTTATAGGATTCTTTTTGTTGTACCATATGCATTTGCATTCCATCGTTCCTTCCCACTTCTCATGAGACTCCAAGGAAAGGAAGGGAACAGGCTTTATCCTAGGATCCTGGCACTAAGGATAAGTGAGAGAGCTTGCAGACGGGTAGGAGCTAACCATGCTAAGTAGGTAAGAGAAGGACAGAGTTCTGGAACAAACAGCAGAGCTGATCTTGGCAGGTTCCAGATGGCCCCTTTGAAGCCCTTCCTTGCCTAGCATGTACAGAGTACCTTGCACTTTTCCCTAGTAAATCCCTCAACTTTATGAGTACTTACACACACACACACACACACACACACACACACACACACACACACACGCACAAGCATGGAGGCTGCCACCATGGTTGGGATTGCAGATGCTAAGAGGATTCTCTCCCCATCCGTTCAGTAACAGTCAAAGCAGATTTGCTAAGTCAGTAAGACGTACGGTGTCTGAAGGGTGAGTGGGCTCATGGGTACCGAATGAACCATCAGAAAGGTCAGCAAACCATGGGATGGGAAACGTAACTGAATACATTGTTGGATAAGTGCTCGGATGGATGGGCGGATGAAAAAGAGGAAGGAGGGATGGATGGACAAACTGGGATTTGGTTAGAGGGGAGATTTGTGGGTGGGTCGATGGATAGACAGAGAACAGACAAGTTCTCAAGAAGCCAAGGCACTGACTCATTTGAAGCACAAGTTTAAAGAGCACAGATGACTCAAGAAAGAAAATGGGAAGTTGTTGTTCACTCCAAAGCTAATCTTATCCAAATCAAAAGGGAAAAATAGTTCTAAGCTGTTATATGTGTTAAACTTCTATCTGCAGACATTAAAACTGGCTTCAACAATGTCACAATAGTATATGTCTATCCATATTACTATTAAGAAAAACAGCCAAGGATTAGAGTGAAGCTCAGCTTGCCCAGCATTTGCAAAGTGTAGGTTTTATTCCCAGTACCAAACAAAAAAGAAAGAGAAGGTGGAAGGAATGAAGGAAAGAAAGAAGTAAAACAGAAAAACAGTTTTGAATTAGCTGTAGGCAGATTCTACAATCCCCTGCCAAGATTCCGTGCACCTGGTATAGACACACCTGCTCCCTGTTACTCAATCCAACACCAATGTGGGTACTGCTGCATAGGGACTTTGGAAATGTAATTAGACCCAAATCAGTTCAAGATGGGAGATCATTCAGGTGGTCTGGCTTAATCACCTGAGCTCTTCAAAAGCAGAGTATTCTCTAGAGGCAGAAAGGTAAGTTGGGAATTCAAAGCACAAACAAGATGGGATGTGCCATTTGGGCTTGAAGATGGGGTGTGCCCAATGACAGTGAAAAGGGAGATGGGGACTTCAGTCCTACAGCCTTGAGAAAATAAATTCAGCTCACCATAAACAAAGAACTTGGAAGCATGTTTTTCCCCTAGGGCCCTGATTCTTTTTCTTAGTAGTATTACAGATAGATACATAACATTGCAACATTGCTGAGACCAACCTTAACATCTTGTAAGATGTAAGTTTCACACATATGACAAGAACTGGCCATAGCCATCACCTTGGTCTGTGATGCTGTGCTAGGCTTCTGGTCTTCAATATTGCAAGCTAATAAATGAATATTGTTTTAAGTTAACTTACTGATAATTTGGGGGGAGCAGCCATTAAAACCAACACACCAGTTTCCCCCACAACAATTCCATAGAGGAAATTTGCTCCAGATATATACTAGTTTGTCAAACTTCCTTCTGACTGCCTGGAGAAAAAAATCAACAACAACATTGTAGGTTGATTAAATGTTCATTACACAGCATGACCATTTCCCCATGTAAAAAACCACTGCTCTGCAAGATTTTAATATTTTATTTATTTCCAAGGAGAGAGAGGTGCACACACATACAGACAGAGAGAATGGGGGGAGAGGAAGGCATGCCAGGGCTTCTAGCAACTGCAAGAAAACAAACAAACAAACTCCAGAGGCATGCACCACTTTGGGCATCTGGCTTTACAAGAGTACTGGGGAATCGAACCCAGGACCTAAGTCTTTTAAGGCAAGCACCTTAACCACTGAGCAATCTCTCCAGCCTCTTGGCAAGACTTTAAATGTCACATACGGTTACATCCAGTGGAGCTATAATAATCACTCCAACCCTGTTGCTGGGCATTCAGAAGTTTCTAAGTTTTCATTATTGTGAACACCACTGCTATAAAAACTCTTGTCGCTGCAACTCTGTGCTCTTCCCATCCAAGGACATCCAAGACACGGTGCTGCCACTTTAGCATGGCGCCCATTTGCAAAGTTCTGCACATGGTTGAGACCTCCACCAGCAGTCTACGTGCTTGCTCAAGTCCCCACACGGGGCCACAGCTGAGACACACAGGAGATGTCACTAGCTCTCTCTCACTTCTTCTTTCTCTAGCATTCGCATGCATCCCCTTGTTCCTAAACACCGACAGTATATCTCTCTACATCTGTTGCTGAACAATTAAGTCACTGACAATGTCCAGTGAAGTCAGTTCTCCCTCTAGTCTTTTGTCTAATTTTGCTATAAGCCCATAGTTTGTTGTTGATTTCTTTATGTGTACACCTTTCCTTTCAGATTGTTAACTCCTAGTTCATATAATTGGCTTTATTTTATTGCAGAGTCCAAAGCAGGTACTTCCAAAACTTCACTCCCATTTCCTGGGTGATGCTTTGTATTGTTCCATCACCACACACTTAATGCTGGGCCTATGCCTGTCCTTCCTGGTACTTAACATTTTCTTTTTTATTTCTGTGTATGCGCAAGCACACATAGATGTGGGTGCTCATGCATTTGCAAGCCAAAGGACAATCTCAGGTGTTGGTCCTTGGTCACCTCCCACTTCCTACGACAGAAGGTCTCACATTGTCCCAGAGTCCAGGAATTAGTCTAGATTAGCTGACCAGTGAGCCTCGAAGATCCTCCTATCTCTGCCTCCTCAGCATTGCTATTCCAGGCACATACCACTCCACCTGGCATTATACATGGGTTTTGGGGGATCAAACATAGGTCCTCATGCTTGCCAGGAAAGTACTTTACCAACTGAGCTATCTCCCTAGACACACCCCCCCCCATAACACAACATTTTCACAGAGCTGGTTTGTTTCATCTGGTTTTGTCTTTTCCAGTTTATTCGTCATCTTAGATGATGCTACTCCATTCTGGCTTGTGGTTTTTCACAGCTGAGGTGTGTATAGGTACTCGGCGCTGGCTATGTGAATGCTGTTAGAATCCTGCTTACAGGCCTGAAGTGGGGAGGAGAGCTGTTTTTGTTTTTTGTTTTTTCCAACCTTATATGCCCAGTTCACTGACACATGCTCCACTGAAGGCAATGAGAGGTTGCTGGACCTCAGCTGACATCTTCTGCTCCGCACAACCAGGGTCTCCGGGGTGGAGGATGTATACTGGAAGCCCTGCGATCAGTCCTACCTCCTGGGTCACAGGGCTGCTACGCACCTCTTAGCAGCCACGTACTGAACAGGCCACGGTGATCTCGGATGACTTTCTGCTCCTTTCTGAGCATTACTTTCCTCAACAAAATAAAATTTCCTCGTCTATAAGGTAAAGATAAAAATACTTCTTATCTCACCTATATCTGAGTGCTGAGACTGTCATTTGCCCTCAGATAGAGCTCTAAGCATTGTGTTGAAGAGTGGAGCCTGGACAGGGCCTGCAGCATGTAAGAAGAGGGAAGATGAAGTGGATCCTGTTACCTGACCACACGTGATGTTTAATTTCAATTAGGCAGGCCTGGGGAAATGGCTTAGCGGTTAAGGTGTTTGCTTGTGAAGCCAAAAGATCCCGGTTTGATTGCCCAGGACCCACATAACCCAGATGCACAAGGTGGCACATGCATCTGCAGTTCGTTTGCAGTGGCTGGAGGCCATGGTGTGTCCATTCTGTCTCTCTCCCTCTCTCTCAAATAAATAAATAAATAATCTCAATAGCCAACCTGATTGAAGTAAGAGACACTGGGACAATAATGAGGCACATGTTTGGACATATCTGTAAAGGTATTTGACAGAGGACTAATGGAGGGGAAGACCATGCTATGGCCTGGGATCCCAGCGTGGATAAAAGGAAAGCCAGCAGAGAATCAGCATTTCCCTTTCTCTGCATCCTGATCGGACAAGATGTGAGCAAACTGCCTTGTGTTCCCAGTGCCTCATCAGGATGGACTATACTCTCAACTATGAAGCAAATAAACCTCACACCCCCCCCCCCAACATTGCCCTTGTCATGGATTTGGCCACAAGACTGAGAAAAGTTACTACTATGGCAGGAGTCTAGGGATGAGGGAATGGGCATACACAGGCTGTCTCCAGAGAACACTACCAACAAGCACACAGAGACACCATCTCAGCACCCTGCCACCTACCCCAGAGGTGAGGTCATCCTGACCACACACAGGTCTGCGTGAAAGAGACATGCCAACGGAAGGCCACTGTTAGGGGTAGGAACTTCACCTATATACAGCCTCTTAGCAGATGTCTCAACATCCTCAAACACTGGTCCAGCAACTATAGTGACAGTAGTATAGGACACATCCATATCCTATATCCAAGGCCTACATCTGGGGATGTTTACAATAAGTTCCAAGGATCTCTATAAGTTGGGTGCAAGATGATGTGTGCTGTGGTTTGAAGGTCCCCACCGAAAACAAAACCCATATTCAATTGTCTTGCTAGCAATGGTGAGAGGTGGGACCACAAAGAGATGAGGCCATGCAGGCTCTGCCCACATACAAATCCTCTGGAAGAACTGGGGACCTATTCTATTGTTGTTGTTGTTTTTTTTTTGAAGGACAAGCTTTGAAAACTGTGTCATATTCTCAAGACTTCTGTTTTGTTTTGTTTGGGTTTGGTTTTTGAGACAGGGCCTCACTATGTAACCCCAGCTTGCCTCAAACTCACAATACTCCTCAGCCTCCCAAGCACTGGAGTTTCAGGTGTTTTCCTACCACCTAGCTCAATAGTAATCTTTTTATTTCAAGGTAGCCCATGCTGACCTGGACCTCACCCTGTAGTCCCAGGCTGGCGTCGAACTCACAGCAATCCTCCTAGCTCTGACTGCTGAGTGCTGGGATTAAAGGTGTGTGCTCAATCATACCCCAGCTCAATCATAACCTTAAAGATGGACAATTTTTATTCTTCCTGGAATTGGATAGATATCACTTGGAAAGAACACTGGAAACAAACAGACAATCAAACAGTACTCAACCATGCAAGAGGTGTTGCAGTGTAGCTCTCTGAAGGTTAGCCATGCATTGTTTTTCTAGAGCTTACAGTCTAGTTTAGAAAGCAATTCCAAAGAGCTTTGCAGACATTCACAAAGAGCTGTCCAAGAAAACAATCATATAATTTTATCGCTGCCCTTTCCTATATCCTCTGAGCTAGGTATGGGGAAAAAAATGTAGTTCCAGACCTATTTGGTGAATAAATACTCAAATGGACAAATTCATCTGTATTTTATTTTTCCTAGAAGAAAATTATTCCCCTGGGTCATGGCACCATTCAGGGAGACCTTCACATGGCTTCCCCCCAGAGGAACATTTTTTAAAATGAGGCTATAGAGATTCCTATAGATATGGCCTCGGACTTCCACAATGCATGGTCTAGACTGGCTGGATGTGCACTTAATCATGAATGGAGCTCTGTCTATATTTGCATTAGTGAAAACCTTGGAGCAGTCAAGGTCAAATGTCCAGGAGCCCTCTAATAAGGTTTGGCAGAACAATCATTAGTAAGTGGAAAAATAGAGTCATTGTCTGGCACCTGGCGGTGTGGGCATGCCAACCTACCACTCATGAACATCCCAGAGGAGAGGCTGTTTGCCAGCAGATGCATCCTACAGCGTTGTCTTTGCCCACACCAACACTGTTCATTAATGGTAAGTAAACACAGGGCCAAGACTCTTCCACCAACCAGAATGTGAGTGGGTTTTTTTTCAGTGTTACATATTATGATATTCTCCTTTTGCCTCTGTTTTCAGGTTCATCAAGTAATTTGTCTATGACTCAGAATCAGTTCTGTGTAAAAAAAAAAAAAAACGGGAAAACTGATCTACAATGACTCAGACAATGGTCCTTTATATACAAAAATCAAATCAATCAAGACACTAACGAGTGAAATATAAAACAAGGAGATAAAGCGGTTTCCCATTAAGCCCAGCATCAGAGATTTAGACGTCATGTTGACAATCTGAATTTTATTCGTGAGGGTTTTGTTTGTATATCATTTGTAAATTTGTTTTAGATTCACAATTGTATAAGATCTATAAACTGAAAGAATCTGTGCCTACTGCTATGTTTGCACACATTTAAATAATATAATAGTAAAGGAAGCTTAAATCAACACTGGGCATCCTTGAGAACGTTTCTCTTTAAAAGAGGCTGTATGTTCCTGGGGAAAGAGCAACACTGCTCCGAGCTCTCTAAACCACAGGGCAGCCACCAAGGCAAAGGCAGCCGCTGGCTGGCAAACAGGCTCTTTAAACCTCTAACTAGTGCTGGGCAAGGCTGGGCACGGGAAGAACCTGCCTCAGTGGGTGATTTTAACCTGAAAAGAAGGTCTGCTTGTTTGTGTGTCTGCTTTGTAAATATTGTCCCGGGCTAGGCAGGAAGGGGCAGGTTTTCAAAACACCCATAATCTTCTTCGGTGTGTTCCTTTTGCCTTGGCTCTGCCTCTCCGAATGCATGCAACCCTCAGCAGCCTGGCCAGGCGGTGAAGCCAACCAGCCTTCTACAGGGCTGATGCCATCTCTGATGTTATCAGGGTTCAAAGCTTGTTCAGGAATAAGTCTGCTTCAACCGCTTTCATGTGGTGTGGGAGTTGGAGGTGGTAGAGGGAGACAGGGAAGGGAGGTGTGGATATAGAAACTGGAGTCCTTATGTGAACCAAACCTACGAGGGGTGGTGTGCAAAAGCGGGACTGCATGCAGCCAGAGGACTTGGTCTCAGCCTTGACTCTTCTGGAAACTTGGGCCTGGCTTCCTCACGTGTCAGGGAGAAATTAAAGCCTTTCTGACAACAATGGAAAGAACAACCAGCATGTCCCATTTGCCTCTGCCCAGGTACTATATATGACAGGAACTCTGCCAGCCTGCTATCAGCTGGAGGGAAGACCTTAGTTTCTCCCTGGGGAGATGGCTCAGTGGGTAAAGCACTCACTGTGAAAGCATGAAGCCCTGAGTTGGGATCCCGAGCACCCACCTAAGTCCTGGGCGGTCAGGGCATCCCACCTGCAATCCCAGCTCTCAGGAGGCTGAGACCCGGAAGCCCTGGGGCAAGTTGGCTATCCTCTATTAGCTCAATCAGTGAGCTGTGGCTTCAAGTTAGAGACCCATCTCAAGACGTGTTCCAGTTGCCTTCTCATTGCTAGAATAAATCACCCCACCAAAAGCAGCTGAAGGGAGGAAAGTTTTTATTTTGGCTCCCAGTCTCAGGAGGAAGCATGATGGCACGGGAAACATGGCTGGACATCACTGCTGCCACAGCAGATGGCAAACAGAAGCTCGACAGTGAGCTGAACTTAATAACAGAGAGCTGGCTATGGCACCTGTGGTAGTTTGAATATATGTCCCCCAATATATTCAGTGTTTTATTAGTTATAGTTTGCATCTGCAATCACCTTGTTAGAGGCAATGTCACTGGGGGCCGGTCTTAGGTGTTAATGGTGGGTTTGAGATTCCATTGTAAAGATATGCAAATGTGCCTAGTAGGAGTTCCTGAAGTGTGCTGTGTGACCTTTTGGCTGTAGTTTTGCTCTGTGTGCTGTGGTGGCTGGTCGGCTTTGCTCTCTTGACTGGTCCTGTGAAAGCAAGCCGTTTCTCCTGCCTTATGGAACTTCCCCTGGATCTGTAAGCTTCAATAAATAATATCCCTTCCTCCATAACTGTGCCTGGTCTGGAAGTTCATCTCAGAGAACCTGAAGCTGTCTGCAACAGCACCCATAAGCCCGCTCCCAACAACACACCTCCTCCAGCAAGACTTTACCTCCCAAATTGCCACCTCCTGGGAACCAAGCATTCAGAACGTACGTACTCGGAGGGCATCTAATTCAAACCATCACAATAAGGTGACAAGTGATGGAGGAAGACACCCAACATCAACCTCTGGCCTCTGCACGCACGCATGCGTGCAGACACACACACACACACCAACACATGTGCAGGAGCAATCTCAGCTGAGCTGAGGACTCCCCTCCTACTTAGGGGGAAAACATGGATGGCAACAAGAGTGAACACTGGCGCTGAGAAGCCGTTCTGCAGAAGGGTTGTGCTCTGCAATTGCCAAGTGGGTTTCTTCTGCCTTTACAGAGCCATAAACAGTTTTTCCTTCAAGACAGTCACCTTCTCTTGGACACTAGCAGGAGCTACTCTCTTTCAAGTTCCTGACAATGATAGCACGTCCATTGTCCCTTTTAGTTCTCACAGTGACCAAAGAGGTTGTAGCCAAAATTGGTCTGTATTTTACAATAATTAAACTTAAGTTACAAGAGGCTAAAAAATCAAAAACAAAAACTGTGTCAACAACCCCAAAACCAGTCTGAGTCAAGTGAAGAGATGGACTGGGTTTCATTTCCAGCACCCAGCTTAACCTCCTCTTGTCTTCCTCCCTCCCCTAGTGCCTGCTCTGGGTCCCATCATCAGTGGGAGGCAAAGGGATTGAAGAGAGGCAAAAACCCACATGGCATGTGTCACCAGCGCTCTGGAAACCTGCAGAAGATGTCAGAATGAAGGAAAAGCTAGCAAATGCCGAGGCTCTCGATGGATTTCATTACCTTGCCACTGATTCACCTTCCTGCTTGACCATGTAGGACTCAGAACTAAGTAGAACGCAGGCTCTCACCAAAGGATGGAGAACCAAGAAAACACAACTCCATACCCTTTAAGTATTCTACAAGGCAAAACCAAGGTGGGAGGAAAGGAAGTGCCCAATTTGGGTCACTAAAGTCTGTGGCCCAGGGAGGACCCTTTCCTACCATTTATATATTTCGGCCTTGCAAGGTCTCTTACAACAGTGGCATGCTCAAAGCCAACTTTATCCTAAGAAGAGAAGGCTTCACCAGATGGTAGGATCAGGCAGCCTCACAGGCACCTGCAGGAAAATATGGGATATTGGGGCCCCAGAAATGCACACAGCTGGGCATGCTGGGAGCACACTGCATTAGGAGGAAGGCGCCCTTTCTTTGGTGCAGGTACAGGCCTCATCAGGACACCCAACCTGGTAGAGTGGGAAGCGGATGTCAGTGGTCAGTGAGCGTGGCTCAAGCCCTTTCTGGCAGCTCACAAACCTCAACACCACTTGCAGACTGGACGCTTGGATCCTTCCAAACACGAATGCTGAAGTCCTAGCCTGTCCCTGAGGAGCTCTGGGCAGCTGACGGTTGCAGGGTGCTGGGGAGTGTTGTCCTCGGTGGTGTAGCCACTGGCAAGTTGCCCGTGTTCTGGCAAATAAGCCCAGACCCTTGCTCATGCAAGCGGCCCTAGTTAAACTCAGGGAATCACAAGAAACAAACACCAAAGTAGAAGTGGGACTAGCTGGGAAGAAGAAGGGGTTCCACGGGAGGCAGAGGGGAAAAGAGGAGATAATGGGAGCAAAATGATCAAATATATAAATTGTCCAAAATAAAAACAAGTAAAAAAAAAGAAAGAAAGAAAGAAAGAAATCTTAACTCCTAAGCTGAATGCATTTCCTCCATGTTGGGTAGAGCCCTCACATGTAGGACTGGTGCTCTTATAAAGACCCCTGGAGAGATCTCCTCTCCTCTCTTCCCTCTCTCCTATCCCATCACCCCTCTCTTTCCTTCCAGTGTCTGCAAAGCCAGAGATGACTCTCACCAGAGCCCAAGCACACTGCCACCCTGACCTCAGACTTCCAGCCCCCAGAACTGTGAGAAGACCATTTCAACACTTCATTCTAGTATGCTGAAGTGAGGAGGAAGACAGTGGCTCTGACAGAAAGATCTCAATATGTTCTCCTCATTCCTCCACAAAATCAAGGGTGGTCACCACCATTGTTCAAATAGGGAAACGTAGGCCAGAAGAGTTAGGCTGCCAGTACAAGTCCACACATAAACTCGTGCTGGACCCTACAACCCAGGACCTCTGACTCCAAAGCCACTGAAATCTTGATCGCATCTCAAGACAGGCCTGTGGGCATGTGAGGAACCTTCCAGAACACGTACCCAACCAGAGATGTATTTCAATCATTTAAAGATGCAGAGAAAAGCAGAAAGAACTGACCCAGAACTGTAGGAAAATGATGTCACTGTTCTAACCAGCCCACGCCCACGGTCATTATTTAAAAGTGATGAGACCATCCATGAAAGCTCATGCTGGAGCCATGCCCCTGTCAACATCCGGTGTGTGGGCAGACCCTTGGGGACTCCGCGGGAGACGATGTGGGTCAGGGCTAGAGCTGCCTCTGGTGGGGCTGGTGTGGCTGATAGGGCTGGTCAGCCCGGCTGGCTGGTGACAGAGGTACCAGGCATGGTAAAGAGACAGCCGGACTTTTCTGGAACTCTGTCCCTGTCCTACAGTCACTGAAGGCTTAAACCAGGCTTCCTGACCCGAAGCTAAGATTCTGGGCGTGTATTCCCCTCCCTCTTGAGCACCCCACCCTGTGCCTTGCTACTGCGGCGGTCCAACACAATCCCAAGGAGCTGATCTGACAGCTAACTATCAAAGTAGACGCTAAAGAAAAGTACCATCGACTCACAAGTTGTTGCCTCAACCAATACCAAGTTTCTCAGCTGTGGGAGGCATGGGAACGCGCTGTACTCCATCTATGAGATCTGTTCGCTGGCTCATTCGTTCCTCAAAGGGAGCCCTCCTTGGATCTGGGAGCTCCCGCCATAAGCCCAGTGGCTTTGTAGATGAACCAGGGCTGACCCCTGCCTTCTTCTCACCCTAGGCAGAGGAGAAAACAGCCCACACACCCTGTGAAGTTGGTAACAGCAGAAGTGCCCAGAGAGCCCATTTGCTCATCTTTCCATTCCTTCCACAATGTGTCAATTAGATGCTGCATTAAACTCCTACCTCCTGGGAGAGACGCTCATGGCACAACATTCAGATTTGTGACTTCAGTCAAGACCGGGCCTTCCTTAGCCTAGGCCGCAGGTGGGAGCCCGTGTGTGGCCTTCTCTAGTGGCTAGGAAGGCAGATGAGCGCGGAGGAAAGGGCCGTCCCCAGCCAGCTCTGCACAAGCACTGTGCAGACCCAGCACCGGGCAGCCAGCGGCCCAGCATGCCACTGCCTAATCCTCACTTGGCTCAACTGTCACAGCAGAATGGTTGCAGGGCTGACTGTGGTGCTGCAGAGCCTCGGAGACATAGCCAGGCCCAGTTTACAGAAACGTGATCTGTAAAGTTGGCCCAGATGGTCAGATCAAGTGTCTGCCTGAATTCCTGCCATGCTAGCCGTATCATATTCCTGCTATCTTCCACACTGGTAACTGGATCAAACACACTCTTCCTGGCAGCCCAGATCGACGGATAAAGGAAAGATTGTTCAATGGAATCGTGCTGGGATAACAGGTGAGTAAATTGAAGGGATAATGGAGTTAGTATCTCTGCTTGCACCATGAACTGAAATTCCAGACAAGTCAAAAAGCTTAAAAATCAACCCACAGATTTCTAGATGGCTCTAGAATTATTTTCCAGTTTTCTTTTCCTTTTTTTTTTTTTAATTATTGACAACTTCCATAATTACAGACAATAACCCATGGTAATTCCCTTCCTCCCCACTTTTCTTTTCTTTTCTTTTTCTTTTTCTTTTTTTTTTTTTTTGTTTTTTTTTTTTGAGGTAGGGTTTCACTCTAGTCCACTCTAGTCCTAGAACTCACTATGTGGTCACAGGATGGCCTCAAACTCTCGAACTCACGGTGATCCTCCTACCTCTGCCTCCCAAGCGCTGGGATTAAAGGCGTGCACCACCACGCTGGCTTTGTTTTTTTATTTTTTGAGGCAGGGTTCTTATTTGGTCCACTGAAAGAGAGCAGTGGGCATGGTAGTCACAGAACTGCCTGGTCTCGAATGAGTGACTGAGTGAATGAATGAATGAATGAATGGACATTTTCTTGCCACACTGTGGCCTAACACCCCAGAGGCTGTCTGCGATTGCAGACGGTGATGTCATGTTCTCCATAGTCAGGAAGAACTTCCAGCCCACAGGGCTCCCTTCTGCTCACAACTCCCTTAAGTTACCAGGTTATCTGATCTCTATTTTCCCAAAGTGCTCTTCTCTGATAAACAAATTGTAACTGTATTTTGTATGGTTCAAATCAGGATCAAGAAGAAAGGCACCCTTCCCCCTTTTTTTGGCCTGCTCTGTGCCCTTTATGGACATAGACTATTCTATTTTCAGTTATTCACGTGACTGACTCCACCCACCCCCACCACTACCTGGGGATTGTAAGGTAGGAGTGGTCATTACTGGATTCTGTGTCTTCCCTGTCTGGGATAGAGTGCTTGGTTAATAAATGCCTGCAGAGTAAAGGGGTCTAAGTAAACACAGTATCTCATGGTTTCATTGATCTCCCTGACAATGACTCAAAGCTTTCAAATCCCTACAGCTTTTTCTGTAAACAGGTCAGACTGATAAAAGCACAGGTGGCTTATCACATACCTAAGTGAGACACAGTGTGCACCAAGAGGCCTGTGATAAGGGCATTTCATCCAGCACACCCATACACTGCTCGTTCATATCCTGGCAGTCTTTGTGTTCATCTTGGGTTTCCAGCACTCAGTCAGAGCCCTCCAGAACGAAAAATGGCTGTGCTGGGGACTTACATTAGTGGCCCTGAGTGTCACCACAGCCCTCTCCACTTACAAAGCACTCTACACCCTTCTGACCAACAAAGAGGTGATCTAAATCTCTGCTCAAAATTCTTGCTAAGTTCAATGCAAGTGCTGTTTTAAATTTGTTGTGGCCGGGCGTGGTGGCACACGCCTTTAATCCCAGCACTCGGGAGGCAGAGGTAGGAGGATCACCATGAGTTCGAGGCCACCCTGAGACTACATAGTGAATTCCAGGTCAGCCTGGGCTAGAGTGAGACCCTACCTCAAAAAAAAAAAAAGTTTGTTGTGAAAAGAGGCATCTCTTTGTGGTAATCTGTTCTGGTATGGACTGGGTATCCTTGCAATAATAAATTGCAAAATAGATCAGAAGCAATTTCATAACTTACACTTAATCAGAGCTAACTAAATCCCACAGTATTTCAAAGTAATTGATTTTTTTTTTTTGAAGCAATGGAAAAATGCCTGTTGAATGTTTCAGGGTTCATTGCCTGGTCATCTGTTGACCGAGTGTGTATGTATCCAGCCCAAATCTTTTCAGGTCTTCCCACTACACATCCTGATGCTCCACCCCAAACCTGGGACTCTCCCGTGACCTCTCTCCTATGTTCAGTCCACCACTGAGTGTTGTCCACCATGTCTCCTAAACTCTACATTAATGTATCCGCATGTTTCCTCCCCATCCATCCTCCATCACTGTGCCCCCAGCCCAGCACCATGGCCTCTTCCTGTTTGTATTTTTATTTTATTTGTACTTTTTTATTTGAGAGAGGGAAAGAGGCAGAGAGCAAAAGAGAGAGAGAGAACCGGGTGTGGTGGCGCACGCCTTTAATCCCAGCACTCGGGAGGCAGAGGTAGGAGGATCGCCGTGAGCTCAAGGCCAACCTGAGACTACATAGTTAATTCCAGGTCAGCCTGGGCCAGAGTGAGACCCTACCTCAAAAAAACAAAAAAGAGAGAGAGAGAATGGGCACACCAGGGCTTCCAGCCACTGCAAACGAACTCCAGACACATGCGCCACTTTGTGCATCTGGCTTACGTGGGTCCTGGGGAACTGAACTGAGGTTGTTTGGCTTTACAGGCAAGCGCCTTAACTGCTAAGCCATCTCTCCAGCTCCTGTTTGTATTTTTGATAACTATTGCCTATCAGCATCCTCCTCAACCCACATAAATCTGAGAGCTTCTGGGGCCTCCTTTTAAAACAAAAAAAATCTATCCCCCTCCCCCAACACACTCCCACTCCTACCTCCACCAGGCGCCTGCAACTAGATGTCGACTACAGAGGTCTTGAAAACTGGGTTCATGTTACTGATCACTGCTAAAATCTCTGCACGTGTATTTCTTCTCTCTCCCTCTAGCCAGCCCCCCACCCCTGGGCTCAGAAGCCACCTGTAGCTATTGAGTATTGAAAATGTGGCTAGTCCAAACTGAGATATGCTCTAAGTAGAAGATACATACTGATTTTGAAGACTTGATATGAAGAAAAAGTCAAGCAATCTCAGTATTCTTATATTGATTACTGTCCATGGATTATTGCTCATGTTACAATATTTTGGATGTGTTGGGTTGTAATAAAGTATATTACAAAAATAAGTTTCCCCTGCTCCTATTGCCTTTAACAGAGAGGCTAGAAAACTCTGAATTCTATATGTCGCTCCCACTGTACATCTTTGAGACAGCACTGCTCAGTGCTGCTTCCCCAGGGCCCAGCTCTGTGGTACTAGGACCTGATGTCATCCCATTGCCAAATTCATCCATTAGTGAGTAAGGAGTCAGGAACACAAAGACCGCCATGGGCCTGAGGGTACAGCGGAGTAACCCTTTATCTGAAATCCCTGCCCCATACATTACCAGTTCAACATCTCTGGTCTGAAAACACATGATGTTCCATAATATAAAACTTTTAAATATCATGTCAGGTCTCGAAAATTTGGGGGAGCTGGAGAGATGGCTTAGCAGTTAAGGCACTTGCCTGCAAGGCCTAAAGACCCAGGTTCAACTCCCCAAAACACATGTAAGCCAGTTGCACAAGGTGGCGCATCTGTCTGGAGTTCGTTTTCAGTGGCTAGAGGTCCTGGCATGGCCATTCTCTCTCTCTAATAAATAAATAAAGATAAATATAAAACAAAAACTTAGTGGTTAAGGCACTTGTTTGCAAAACCAAAGGACCCAGGTTCGATTCCCCTGGACCCACATAAGCCAGATGCACAAGATGGCACATGCGATGAGTTCATTTGCAGGGGCTGGAGACCCTGGAGTGCCCATTCTCTCTCTCTCTTAA
The DNA here is from genome assembly GCA_036365145.1 of Orientallactaga sibirica. Taxonomy (NCBI): domain Eukaryota; kingdom Metazoa; phylum Chordata; class Mammalia; order Rodentia; family Dipodidae; genus Orientallactaga; species Orientallactaga sibirica. The sequence goes on along the minus strand of JAEOAD010000031.1, from coordinate 1,208,381 downwards.
ATAAATAATAAATATTTCTGCGGGGTGTGGTGGTGCACACCTTTAATCCCAGCACTTGGGAGGCAGAGTTAGGACGATGGCTGTGAGTTTGAGGCCACCCTGAGACTACATCATGAATTCCAGGTCAGCCTGGGCTAGAGTGAGACCCTACCTCACTATGAAAAAAAAATTTTTTTTCAATTTTGGAGCATTTCTGATTTAGGATTTGGAGATTAGGGATGCTCAGCCTATAGGAGACATTTGTAAGATGGTAAGAAGGAGAGACTTCCCATTAGAGACTGCTTGGGCAAGCCATGGTACTCTCTAGGTGCCAACCAAGGCTATGAGGCCACCTGTGGCTATACCAGAGGAAAATAAGAGCAAAGAAATAAAGACAAAGGGTCTTTGTCCGAGGATTTCTCATTGTCCAAATCCCCAAAGCCAGGAACACAGTTTGCTCACACATAAAATGATTAAAATAAGAAAAGCCACCTGGACATATGCACTCTGTTCAAGCTCAAAGATAGCAACAGTGTTCACAAGGCAGTGACCAGCACCCACTACAGATTTTGGGCAGAGGGCCTGATGCACTGGTGCTTTTTCATTATCTTCACTAATCAGGACACAGCCTGAGTGTTCCCACGGAGGGCTCACATGCACAAGCTTCACAGGGCCCTCTGGTAAAACATAAAGGCGTCCCTGGACAGACTCTGCATAGTGGAGTGCCATTAGTCAAGCCCCACTCTAGGACATCCATGATGCACCCTGGTTTATAGAGGTGTCATAAAAGCTGGTCACCCTGGGTTAGCTCACTTTGTCTCAAACCTGTTTGGCCTCAGAATCTCACCAGCTGCAGAGGCGCTGCTGAAAAAGAGATTTTGGAAATGCTCACCTCAGCTTAGTTTTTCAAAACCATCATGGTCAATAAATTGCTCCGATCTCCTGAGGAATCCCCTGTGGGACCCCCAGTGGTAATAAGCAGAACCTCATAGAGATATAGTTTTCATTTCATTTATTTATCTATTTATTCCTGAAGGAAGGTCTCACTGTAGCCCAGGCTGACCTTGAACTCAGTCTAGCCAGACCGGCCTTGAACTTATCATGATCCTCCTACCTCAGCCTCCCAAGTTGCTGCAATTAAAGGCATGTGCCACCATGCCCAGGCCCCCACTGCTCTACTACCCTTTACCTTGAGTAAGAGATGAACTCTACCACAGAAGCTCCATGAGTGGCAATCCATGAAGCCAGGTAGATAGAAACATTCAGAGTCATTCTCACATACCCACCCAGCTACCTGCCTGACAGCGGCTCTGGGAGTGGAGAGCAGAGGGAAAGAGTCAAGATTGCAACATGAACTACATCCCTTCAGGCCAGGGGTTGTGTTCTGCAGATTGAAGTCTCACTTGCCACCTGCTAGCCACATAGCTGTCTAGAAAGGCGCTCCACCCCCTCACCTTCTCCATGGAACACTCAAAGCCAGGGCAAAGAGATCCTAGAAGAATTGCTTTTAAGCTATTGAAATGACATTTTCATCAGAAGCCGGTAAAATTTAAATTCCTTTATCCACCCCACCTCATACATGGGCCCTGAAAAACAGCATTGTAGTTCTAGACTCTGGAGGGGGAAGGCTTGCTCTGGAAGCCCTGTGATGCCAGTTGTAAGTTGTAAGCCTTGGGAAGCTACATACCCCTCTATCTCCTCTTCTGTAACAGGGAGATAAAAGAAGGCATCTGGCATGGAGAGATGGCTTAGTGGTTAAGGCACTTGCCTGCAAAGCCAAAGGACCCAGGTTCGATTCCCCAGGACCCACATAAGCCAGATGCACAAGGTGGCACATGCCTCTAGAGATTGTGACAGCTGGAGGCCCTGGCATGCCCATTCTATCTCTCTCTCTCTCTGCCTCTTTCTCTTTATCTCTCTCTCTCTCAAATAAATAAATAAATAATTTTTTTAAATGAAGGAGTTCTTATAGGCCATCACTGCAGAGAGGGTCAGTAGAGGCATGTAGAGAAAGATGTATGGAAAGAATAGGCCTCAGGCTCTTCCTTCACCATGCCACTCACTGCTGAGTGTGCACAGAGAGCTAGGTGGACCAGCTCCTGCTCTTATGTCCAAGAGGTCATGACTGCTATCAGGCAAGAGATGTGTGGAGCACCTACCTGGGCCATGCAGGGTGTTTGAAACTTCCCCAGAAGTCACAGCATGGCCATCTCCACTACAGTGTCTGCTGATACAGTCCAATCAGGAGAATTGTCAAGTGGAAGAGACATGCTAGGCCTTTTGAGGCCTCTAGGGACCTGGTTACAACTCCAAAACGTTTGCTATGTATTGGTTCATGCTGGATTCAGACTAATATGCAATTGTGCCATGCTAGGGAATGGACAAGCCACGAAGACACAGAAAGGGGAGGTAACTTATCCACAGTCACCCCGCTAATCAGTGGAGAAGGCAAATGGATGACTAGAGGTGGTGGGCTCCAAAGCTCGTGCTTCTTCTGGGTCCGTGACACCTGCTCTGATCCTCTAAACCAAGGAAAACACAAGGCGAAAAACCTACACACTGGCAGGGAAGGGTTCTGGAGGACAGTTTATTTTGCAGGTCTCAAAGCTTAGGGCCTCTGTTGACCAGGTGGTACCCAGGGGATCCATACCTTCCAGTTAACTTCCAAGATTTGAGCTGGGCCAGCCAGCATCTTCCATAGTTTCTAAAAATTTATTTATTTATTTATTTATTTATTTATTTATTTATTTATTTATTTATGAGAAAGAGAGGTAGATAGAATGGGTACTCCAGGGCCTCTAGCCACTGCAAGCAAACTCCAGACGCGTGCGCCACCATGTGCATCTGGCTTACATGGGTACTGGGGAATCAAACTTGGGTCCTTAAGCTTTGCAGGAAAGCTCCTTGACGTCTAAGCCATCTCTCTAGCCCCTTCCATAGTTTCTAACTCCTCCTTTCCAAAGGGGACTGCTAAGAACATCTCCCCCTTTATCTCACCTCTGTCTCTGCCACAGGTCAAACAAGCTAATGTGTGGTGGTTCACATTTGTAATCCCAAAACTCAGGAGGCCAAGGCAGTCTAGGTATTAAAAATAGTAATAGTAATAACAATTTAAAAACTCAGTAGAGGCTACAGGATAAACACATTGCCCCTGCCCTGACTCTGAACACAGAGATCAAAGGCACATTAGTCCAAATGGATATGCCAAGGTTGGAAATTTTCCCACAAAGCCTTGGAGCTCTGACCTGCATGAGAACCAAACCCACGTTGCAGAAACTTGGTCCCCAAGTCCCCAGATATTCAGCATGCAAAGAGATCTCTAAGACCTTCCAAGCCATGTGGCCCTGGTATCAATTATTAACCCTGCATAGTAACATTTTCCATTGTGCCTTTAGGTCCTTCTGGGGTTAAGGAAGTTCATAGGGTTTCTGGAATGCACAGTTTGCCTGTAGGAGAAGAACATGAGCTCTGGCCCAAACCATTGCTACCAGGAATAGCAACCTAATGCCTGCCTTCTAGTCACATACCATCCTGGTCTGCCAGAGCCACGCAAGTGAAAGGCTAGGCTTCCAAACTCAGCTTTTTTTTTTTTTTTTTAATCTCTTTTATCAATATATATTTTTTATTTATATTATTCTGATTTTACATTCACAGTATTGGTTCCATTGTTCTCCTCCCCTTCCTCCCACTTTCAAAGGGGCCCTCATCAATGGGGAATGTTTATCATGCATTGTGAGTTTGCTCAAGAGTTCTGGTGGATAGGCCCCAGTCTCTGTGCATAATGCCCCAACTTGTGACTCTAACAATCTTTCCGCCCCCTCTTCCGCGACAAACTCAGCTTTTTAAAAAATATTTTAATGTGTTTATTTGCAAGTGGAGAGAATGGGCATGCTGGGGCCTCGAGCCCTGCAAATGAACTCCAGATGCATGCACCACTTTATGCATCTGGCTTTATGTGAATACTTGGGAAGAGAAGCTGGGTTCCTAGGCTTTGTAGGCAAGCACCTTAAGTACTGAGCAATCACTCCAGCCCCCAAACTCAGCTTTCAAGATCTACATCTGCTCAGTCTTCAGGGTCTCTTTTCTTTTCTTTTTTTTTTTTTTTTGTGGTAGGGTCTCACTCTGGCCCAGGCTGACCTGGAATTCACTATGTAGTCTCAGGGTGGCCTTGAACTCAAGGTGATCCTCCTACCTCTGCCTCCCGAGTGCTGGGATTAAAGGCGTGCGCCACCACGCCCGGCTCCAGGGTCTCTTTTCCATTGACAAGAGACACCCAGATCATCCCCCAAATACCTGTTTTCTAGCTTCTCTGCATTTACTTCAGTCTTTTGCTTCCTTCCTAAGCCTACCTTCTCTGGCCTGAAAACTGTGCTGTTCTTTAAGGACTGACTAGATATTCCTTCCTCCGTGACTATGCCTGCTTTGCAGCCTTCCCCACAGAAACTGTTTATGCTGTCTCTGCAGCACTCCATATTGTTTTGTTCACACCCTCTCATAACCCAGACTGGAGGAGGTCTGTCTGTCTCTCTCCCCAGCTAAGCTGTGAGCTTTTCCATCACAGGGGGTGTGATGGAATCATTTCTAATCACAGGGGTTAGAAAGGATCCGTAAATCAACAGAGAGTATTTTGGGGTTGAAATTACTCTCAACTTGGTTTATTATGAATGGCAATGATCCCTTAAGTATGCTCTGCCAGTATTCAAGAATCAAGCCATGGGAGAGGTTGTCAGAGGGATGCGTGTGTGAGGCTGAGCAAGACAGCTCAGTGAGTAAAGTGCTTGCCTCCAAAACATGAGGACCTGTGTACCATCCCCAGTACCTAAGTAAAAATTCTGGGTATGCTCTCTCCAATAACAAGCTCCCACCAATCTTGGGCTACAAGAAGGCCTACCCTATTAAATTCTCTCTAAACTAATAACAGTTATCCCATTTATCCAGTGCTGACTTCACTCTCCATTGAAGAATATGCTTCTCTTTTTCAGATGGATGCAAAACCTGAGGAGAGAATCAGCCCATCGCACCTCACCAGGGCCCCAGCTGAAACCATAGAGTAACTGGGGAAATGAGCAAGAGTGCTGCTTTCTTGGTGAACCTGGTACCAGCACAAGGGTGCAGGAGATAGACACAGAGAACACTCAACTCCTACCAAACCAGATATCCAGAGACACAGAGTCTCCCAAGACCTCATCACTGAAGTAGACCTAAAACGAATCCAACATGGCTCAGGAAAATTCACAAAGAGGGACCGGAAAGATTGTTAGAGCCACAAGTTGGACATTATGCACAGAGACAGTGCCTCTTCCCCATAACTGATGGCTACCCCCACAATGCACGATCCACATCCCCCAATGAGGAGGGTCCCTTTGGAGAGGGGAGGACAGGGAGGAGGCTAACGATGGTACCAACATGGCTGTATACATACTATGTACATAAGTAATAAAAAAAGATAAAATTTTTAGCTGCAATCATTGTCAGTATGGGCAAAATAAAATGTTTTGTGGAGCTATCTATAAAAAAAAAAAAAAATTCCGGGTATGATGGTACACCTGTAATCCAGTGCTGGGGAGGCTGAGAAAGGAGACTCCCTGGGGGTTCGGCTAGATAGCTTAGCCTGATTGGTGAGCTCCAGGACTATGAGAAACCCTGTCTGGAAAAGAGGTGGGCAGGGATTGGGGAGATGTCTCAGTGGGTAAAGCCACTGAGAGCGGAGACAGAGTCACCACTGGGACCCACTGGTAAGCCAGTCCGACTGAAAACCAGCAGCTCCAGGTGCAGTGAGAGACTCTGTCTCAAAGAAATGAAGTGGAAGAGCGATAGAAGAGGACACCTGATATCCTCCTCTGGTCTCTGTGGGCACACACATGGGACACATGCATCTTCATCCACATGCATGTGCTACACACACACACACACACACACGATCATAATAAAGATGTGGACAGTGTTCCTGAGGAGAGCACCCCCAAGGGGCTCTAGCCTCCATACATATGTGCACACACATATACACCCATCACACACACACACACACACACACACACACACACAAATCAAATCACAGCAGTCAGTACTAAGAGCCTGGCCTTTGGGGCTCATACAGCCCGAGGTCCCAGTTTCAACTCTACCAGATCAAACTGGGTGACTTCAGGTAAGTCATGTCACCTCACTGGATCTTCTCTCTCTGCAAACTAGGATAATGGCTTGTCAGAGTCATCAGGTGGATTAAATAAGGTAATATGCACTGTGTTTTGCATGGCTCTGAACTTTCTAAGCACTCGGTAAGCCCTGCATGTTAACTTAAATTATGGGAACACCCCAGGAGCATAGATCTCTCACAAGGTGACTGTCAGTCTATGGCTTTGTTCTACTCCCAGAGCAGGATACAGAAGAACTCATTGTCAGGTAGAGGCCTGAAGTCCCAGCTACATGGGAAGTTGAGGCAGGAGAACTGAAACTTCAAGGCCTGCTAGTATTACACAGTGACTACAGGGCCAGCCCAGACAATTTAGTGAGATCCTACCTCAAACTGGGGCTGGGGATATAGCTCAGTGGTAGAGTGCTTGCCTAAATATAAGACAGGCCCTGGGTTTAATGCTTACTATTGCAAGACAATTTAAAAATAAAAAAGAAGCCGGGCATGGTGGCACATACCTTTAATCCCAGCACTCAGGAGGCAGAGGTAGGAGGATCACCATGAGTTCGAGGCCACCCTGAGACTACAAAGTGAATTCCAGGTCAGCCTGAGCCAGAGTGAGACCCTACCTCAAAAAAATAAATAACTAAATAAATAAAAATAAAAAAGAATCAGCATCAAAATTCTGCCACTGAAAGCTGAAGAGATAGCTTAGTGGTTAACATGCTTGCCTGCTAAAGCCTAAGGACCCAGGTGCCTTTCCCATGTAAAGCCAGATGCTCAAAGTGGCACATGCATCTGGAGTTCGTTTATAGCAGCTAGAAGCCCCAATGAGCCCATTGTCTCTCTCCCTCACCTCCTCCCCGCCTCATCTTTCTGCTTGCAAATAAATACAAGTTTTTTTAAAAAAAAATTCTTCCACTGAAAGCCGGCATGGTGGTGTACACCTTTATTCCCAGCACTCAGGAGGTAGAGGTAGGAAGATTGCAGTGAGTTCAAGGCCACCCTGAGACTACATAGTAAATTCCAGATCAACCTGGGCTAGAGTAAGACCCTACTTTGAAAAAACCAAAAAAAAAAAAAAAAAAATTCTGCCACTGAGACATAAAGATGCATGATGTCCTGAGACTCTGATAGATGGAGCACTTATTCATTTGTGCATTATATAAATATCTGAGCACCTCCTGTCTGCCAGCCCTTGGGAATGAATAAAACATAAGTCTCTCCTTGAGTCAAATGGGGGTTCTGCCCTTGAGTGAAGAAAGGGCTGTTGATTGCATTGCTGGTGGCTGAGATAGAAGCCACCTCCAGCTGAGGGAAACCACAGCTTATATGCTACATTCCCCAGAATGGCCACCAAATGGTCCTGCATGAACCAGACACACCACTCCAGCCGTGACTCTTCCCCACACTGTGCCCATTATCTCAGTGTCCTTGAACAACCTTTACAGATCAGGGGCTCAAGTTCATGCTGATGAAGCAAGATTCAATAGCAACATCATCTCTTTTGGGTATATTAAAAATAGCTTCTTATTTAAAGTAACTGTATACGGGGATGTTTAAAGGAAAAAGGAACTTCACTACATGGTCATTCTCAGAAAATTCCAGAAGATGTTGATGTGTTACCATTCCTCACAACCTTACCCTATGGTTTTAAAATCTGAAACAGATTTCAGCTCTTTCTCCGGCACCTGGAAAGCTCCAGCTCACACACAACCCACAATTCCGTGGTCATCCGCCTCCCGAGCCTCTTGGAAACTGTGTTCACAACAGACACCACCAAGGCAAGCAAGGCCTTCGTGTTTTTACAGACTAATTTCAACAAGAAGAAATCTAAGCTTCTGGAAGTCCCAAAGCCCAAACCTTACAACTTCTTTCTCTCTCACTACCTGGAACTGGACTAGGAAATCCATCAGATTTCCGAGTCCATCAGTGGATTTCCCAGTGACCCATCAGCCCAGCAGAATCTGTGGCACATTCTACCTGAGCCAGGAGGCGAGTAAGCAGGGAAGGAGGAAGGCGTCAGCTTCCCATCCTAAGTCTGCAGGCAGCTCACACACTTCCTGTGACCCTGGATCCGAAGAGACTCACGTTCCAAATTCAAGTCAACCTAGTCCACAGGTGCCCTTAGCACTCCCAGAGGCTTGCTTGAGGCAACAGCCATGGTAAAGACCTTGACCTTCCAGGCTGCTTACATGGTTAGGATGACAGGGAGACAAGTGGGGCAGTTAGGCACAAAAGAAAGAGGGCGCACAAAAAAAGCCCACAAGGCAAAACAGACCCAGTCAAGGAAAGGCCTCAGAGATGAGCCACGTGCATGAGTTGGGAGATGAGGAATGTGTGGACTCACTCAGGGCTGAGCAAGAATGGACAAGAATGACGTTTTGCTGAGTAATGTGAAAATGGATCTGATGCGTGTGGATTAAATTCCTCTGAAAGTCAGTGTGATTTTCAAAAAGAAGGACGGGAAAAGTACTTGGCCACGATGTCTGAGGTTTTCCTGAACCCAAACCTTTGGAAAATGAGCATAAGAACAAATTATTCAGTGTCTGTAATTCACCTTTGAAATGTGCTTGTCACAAACCGCTGGTTCATTTAAAAAAGTATTTGAGAGCTGGAGAGATGGCTTAGCACTTAAGACACTTGCCTGCAAAAATCAAAGGACCAAGATTCTATTCCCTAGGACCCAGGTAAGCCAGATGCACAATGTGGAGCATGCACCTGTAGTTCATTTGTAGTGGCTAGAGGCCCTGGTGTGCCCATTCTCTCTCTCTCTCTCTCTCTCTCTCTCTCTCACTCTCTCTCTCTCTCACTCTCTCTCTCTCTCTCCCTCCCTCCCTCTTTTTCTCTCTCAAATAAATACATAAATAATAAAATTAGACACTGGGGAGCTGGCTCAGTGGGTCAAGTGCTAGCTTCAAAAGCACCAGGACCTGAAATTGGGCCTCTGGAACCCACATAAAAACCAGACAGAGTGGGTTGGAGAGATGGCTTAGCAGTTAAGGCATCTGCCTGCTAAGCCTAAGAACCCGATTCCAATCTCCAGGTCCCACGTTTAGCCAGATGCAAAGTGACGCAAGGGTGCAATGCCGCACTTGCCCACAAGGGGGTGCACACATCTGGATTTTGTTCACAGCAGCTGAGAGACTGCTGGCGTGCCCATTCTCTATCTGTCTCCCTCTTCCTCTCTCTCTGTCTCTCTCTCTCTGTGTATCTCTCCAAAAATAAAAAAATAAAACCAGACAAAGTGTCATGCATCTGTAATTCTTGAGCTGTGGACACAGAGACAAGAGGATTCCCTGGAGTGGCTGGCTAGCTAGTTCAGCTGAATGGGAATGGGTGAGCTCTGGGTTCAGTGAAAGTTCCTATCTCAAAAACAAATAAGGTGGAGCGCAATTAAGGAAGACACCCAAACGCTGACCTCTAATCCACACATGCAGGCATACATGTACATCACATCTGTACCCACACACATACGGGCACACATACATCATACATATATACACACATCATACAGATATACATATATACACACATCATATAGCTATACATATATATATATGTGCAAAAACAATAATAATAAAATTAAAATAAGGCCATTTTAATGATTTACCCAACGTGGTGTCCCTATGCACTCCTCTTGGGGATGATTTCTGTTCTCACAGAGGAGCCTGCAGGGGCTCAAGGAGACAGAGGCAGAATCGGGCATCTCCACCATACTTTGTAGACAAACGTCCTCTAAAAAAACAAGTGAGGAATGTCTTGGATTAGAAGGCAGGCGGAAGTCAGAAGTATCACTCAGTTTCACCTCTGGGCATCACTGTCCTCCAATCCCACCTGCAGACACCGTGGCCCCTCAGGAAGGTGGGAGGAAGGAGAGCTGAGCTGGGATGATGGCCAGACTACAACCTCTGCATTCAAGTCTACAGAAAGTGGAGTCACTGGTCCCCCCTCATTCCTCAGCCTTCTCTGTTGCTGCCCACCACAACAGGTTGTAGGTCTGGCAGGCATAAGGACCCAGGCAATTGCAGACACCCATCCTGAAGGGAACCCATATGCCAGGGCACCCCTTCTGTCTGCCAGGGTCCCCCACATAACCCAGCAGGCTCTTTGGGAGGTGGAAGTGTCTTCACAGCTCTCAGAGTTGAACATTTCTTGCTTTCACTACTTTCAACAATTCATACATCTGGGCTGGGGGAGATGGCTTAGCAGTTAAAGGTGCATGCCTGCGAAGCCTAAGGACCCAGATTCGATTCTCCAGGTCCCACGAAAGCCAGATGCACATGGTGGCACATGCATCTGGAAATCGTTTGCAGTGGTTAGAGGACCTGGTGTGCCCATTCTCCATCTCTCTCTCCCTTTCTCAAATAAATAAATAATAGATACATACATCTGGCACCAGAAAGGGTTCTTCATGTCCCCTTTAAAGGACTGAGATCACCCATCAATGATGGACAGGCTCTCTCTAGGGGTGTGTCTCACTTAGGGAATCAATTTCGTCCTTGGGAGAGAGCTTTATAGGAGACTCACAGGAGCCACAGCTTGGACTGCAGTGTGCCCATCACGTGGGTCTCATCAACCAAGCTCTTCCATTCTACCCATCAGCTTTGTCCCCTCTTTCCAAACTCTGCCCCTTCAAAAAACATTATGCATTCAAATCGGGGTGCTTTCTCTTAATGAAAGAGATATAAAAGTAGACACTGCCATGGAATGTGTCTACTTTTACATTCTGGAAATAAAGTATTTTTTCCTTTACAAGTCTTTTTATAATCTGAAAGTCCTAAGTACTTTAAGACTGATTGACATTGTTGAAAATAAAAGTCCTTTTTTTTTTTTTTTTTTTTTTTTTTTTTTTTCAGAAACCTCACAGCTGTATTGCCTCTCCCCATGATGAGCTCAGCTTGAATTTTCTGGGCCAGTACTTGTCACACATCCCTTCCTACTGGTGATCCTTGTCCTCTCTATTCATTAGATTATCACACACTCATAGCTTTGGTCTCATTTCTTTGAAAATTGTTGATGCATGCCCCCCCCAAAAGAAACCAGCAAGACATCAGTATGAAAAAGACACAACAAGACAGACTATAATCAGACCAAGATAACACTATTAATGTGACCACCTGAAGCCAAACAAAAAGATCCTGGACAAAGGTTTACCAACTGCATGTCTTAAAACCCAGGAAGCTCTTTGGAACCCCTTGGGTCTCAAAACAGCCATAGCCACTGCTTAATCTCTGTGAATTGTATTTAATCAGCGTTGGATGGGACAATACATTTTTCATCTAACGTCATTTTTAAACCACTCATCCAGAAGAGTAATGGCCCCACAAGTACTGCAGTATGGTAGAGCTTGCCCTTCTCCATGGTGCAGCCCGAGATCTGCACAGGTTGAGGGGCCTGTGCCTCTGAGGCAGGTAAGGAGATTTATGCACTGTGAGGTAGGGTTTTTTTGTGTGTGTTTTTAATTTTTAAATTTATTTGCATGTGTACACACACACACACACACACACACACACACACACACACACACACCAGGGTCTCTGTCAACTGCAAATGAACTCCAGGTCGTTACAACACTTTTTGTGTGTGGCTTACATGGAAAGCCACGCACACTGGAAATTAAACCTGGGCTGGCAGATGTTGAAGCAAATGTCTTTAACCATTGAGCCCTCTTCCCACATCTGCTAAAAAGTTTGAGGAGTAAGCAGTTTAGTCCTGTCTGAGCTCCTGGATCTTCCCTGTTCCCTTTTCTCTGTGTGGAATGTTGCTGAATCTCTCTCCACATCTCAAAATATGTCTGTGAATCTTCTCTGACTCACCGCAGCCCCCTTCTCCACAAGGCTCCCTGGCATCTCCCTCCTCTAGCTGAGTTAATGGATCCTCTGTTTTCCAGACTGATTCTGACCTGCACCCTGTGAACCATCTGTCCTGGCCCCCATCACACTGTGACTTCTGACTTCAATGTCTGTCCCCCACTAAACTGTTAACTCTTTGTGATCCGGAATCAGATCTTTAATCTTGCCTCCTCGGGAGCTTCTTCAGGGCCTGTCACACAGATGGTCACAAGTGTCTCTATTTTCAGCTTCCAAATGTAGTGGATGACAAACCACAAGAGCACACCTGCATCTCTGGTTCCCAGAATGCATGTGTGAAGGCCAGCTCATCCCCTCAGGAATGCTGCAGAGGAAAGGGTTCTAAGGAAGATAATGAGGCTTTAAATTTCATTTTTAGGTTTAGAAAAAGAAAGTTGTGATCTTTTGAGTTCAGAAAAGTTGTTTAAATGTAAACATGCATTCTCAGTGTCTGGGACCAATGTTAGATGAAATTCCTCAAGTGATCTCTTAATGCCACCAAAATTGCATTTAAATGCTCCTGCCAGGCAAAATAAATTGCCATTTGCACAATAATCTTGCACTTGAAAGTAATTCAGTCTAGAGAGCTTTGGGAAATTTATTACAACAGGGAAAGGGAAAACTTGAAGGGGTTCAAGATATTTAGTCTGCTGATAAGACAGCTTAGGAGTGACAATAATTATCTCCAAGAATTTGAAGGGTCTTTTTAAGGTCATTAAGAGGTCACAGGCCAGCTGGGCTTCATCTACTTGGACATTAGAAATGGACTTAAATGACACCAAAATGAATTCAAATCTGAATTACAAAACATCTGCAATGAAGCAAGCCCTCGCCACACAAGGGAAGTTTCAGGGGGTGAAGCATCATCCATGCATTTGTTAGAAATGCAGAGCCCTGAGCCAGGCATGGTGGCTCACACCTATACAATCCCAGCACTCAGGACACTGAGGAAGTAGGTTTGCTATGAGTTCAAGGCCACCCTTGAGCTACACCATGAGCTACAGAGTGAGTTCCTCTGACTAAGAAGGTAGGGAAGTGGAAGACTCTAACAGCCAGTCCAGTGGGGAGCAATCCACAATGGGCCAACCCCAAGGATGCTCAAGCAGCCCATGTCTTTCCTGATCATTAGAGCCAGAGAAAAAGAAGTGTGGGCCCTGTCCTCACTGCCACACTGAGGTGTTCTCAGCCCTATGGCCATGAAGACTCAGGCCCACAGCATGAACTCCTCAACCCAGAGAGAGCCATCTGTGTAGCATGCTGCCGAGGAGGCCTGTGGCCACCCTGTCCCCTCATGCTGCCTAGAAACAGGAGAGACAGCAGTCTGCCATGGACAATGTCCATGGCAGAGCCAACAGCCTCTGGATGTGTCTGCTGTGTAAGAGAAAATGCCTCATGGCTAAGCTCACCAACAGACAGCTATAATAAATGATGCATAGAATTTCTTAAATCCATTGCCTGGTCCAAGCTCTATAAACACATGACATGTGCAATCCTAGAATCTCACTGCCCTTGAAGAAAATTCAAAGAGAATGCCTCATCAATTTCCCAATGCAAGAAGCCACCCTGTCAGGGCAGAAAAGGGACACATCACTTGGGCACATTTGCAGGGAAAGACTGGCTGGGCTTCCACAAGCTTCCCCATCTGCAGGCCTGGGAAAGGACGGCCACACTGAGCAACCTGGAGCCAAGCAAAGCCTAAGAGAGACAAGCTGAACCCAGAGACAGGTTCTGGAAAATCACAGGGGCAGGAAAGAACACATCCCTTTGGGTTGGCATGTGTGTTTCCTGGCATTGAGGGACTTAAGCAGCAGTATAATGTATATTTGATGACATTTCCCTGCAAGCAGCCTCTTTTCTAAAGACCCAGGCTAGAACAAAGCCTGGCACCAGGCAGACAGAAGAAAAAGAAAAAGAACCATGGAACATGCCAGAGTCAGGATGGTCCCAAGAGAAAGGCTAGACAGAGAGGGACAGAGACTAATAAAAGTCACCAGGACAGCAACCAGCCTATCCAAATCTGTGGCGCTCCCACAGGTCAGGCTTTGTAGAAAGGGAGATGCAGTCCCAGCTGAGCAGCTGGCAAAACAACAGAGAAACACGGCCTGAGAAGTCTCCTTGGTACTCCTAACCCCTGCCAACCCAACCCATCACAAGGGTAAGAATGGGATCCCTTTCTATTCTCTGTTCAAAGGAAACTGAAGCTGTCTCCATTAAGTGATGGGGAGGGCGGAAAGCACTGAAGAGACAGCTGATGCATTACTGTGATAAGATCAAACATCTGAGTATCTGCCACTGTGCACAAAGATATATGTCACCCAGACTTTCACAGCTATGATATCATGTGGTGTCTTCATAAACAGAACTTTGCTCCCCTTTGGGAAGCTGACCCCCATGCATACATGTGTCTTTTGAGCTACAGCTAAAATGTAAAGTTAATCCACCCAACGGTGCTGCTCTGCCAGTGCCACATGGGACTAAAAGGAGGTCACTTATGCAGCAGGCTTCAAAGGAGCCCAGTGAGAGTAACTGAAGTTGCCCTCCCCATCCCGCTGCCCTTTCTCACTGAATGCCACCCTTGCCATTTGATCTGTCTGTCCTGGGAAACTCAGACACTGCTGCCACCGTCAGAATGCCATAGGATGGACGACGAGCTCCCTTCCTTCTCGCATGCTGCTTCCACCCCTTGTTGCCCTTGGCTCTTTCTCAGGAGCATTCGGTGTCTCGGAGGTTTTTCTTACCAGGGCGTCATGAGGATGCTGGAGACTGGAATCCACAGTGGGCATCCACAGAAGACAACCCAGACTTCAGGGAGCACCAGCATCCCAGGTCTTCTTGCTCTAGTCATGCCACCAGTGGATGCAAGTGACAGGAAACCCGCAGCACCTGCTGACTGCTCCCGAGCATCACTACTTTCAAGCAGAGCTATCACATATATTAAGGGAGAGAAAAGAAGGAAGATGTGAGAGCACCAGAATGGGAAGCTGGCAGAAATGTGCACACACTTTGGGAAAGAAGTGTAATGTTGTGTACGCCTAACTCCATTACCCAGATTTATGTGGTGTGTCATATGCTAGTGAGTTTCACCAGACTGGAATTTCTAATGCAATGGGGATCAAAACTTTATGAGGGGCCAGAGAGCTGGCTTAGCAGTTAAGGCACTTGCCTTCAAAGTCTAAGGACCCATGTTCAAGTCTCCAGATCCCACATAAGCATGACACACAAGGTGACACAAGCATACAAGGTCACACATGCCCACAAGGTGGCACACATGTCAGGAGTTTGCAGTGGCTGCAGGACCTGGGGCATGAATTCAGTCATTCTCTCTCATAAAAATATTACAAAAAAAATTTATGAGCACATGTCTTTGTCAGGCTCCCACACCCAAGCAAGCCCCAGACATGAAGAGCCTGAACACCCAGTGGCCCCAAGCCCAGGGTTTGCTCCAGGGCAGGTAACTCCCACTTCTTCCTGGAGCAATCCAGGAAGCATGCCTTAGAGACCCTTCACACCCATACCCAAGAGTGCTGACCCCCAGAAAGACAGCGAGGCTCCTGAGAAGAGCAGGAAGAATGATGTTCTGAAGACAATATTCTGAAGAGGACCTACTTTTTATTAATCTTCCCCCAAGTGGTTGAGGTGGGGAAAGCAGTTGATGGATTTACTTCACATAAAAATCCTTCCATTTGTCTATAAATAATGTTTGTAGCATTTGCCATCAACCACCATACTTTCATCAATTCCATCAACAAGTTCTCGAATGGGAAAACAAGGTGGATGTGAGCCCCTCTCGAGCAGCTATTGGGTTAGAAAGGAGGGCAGAGCACTGGCAAGTGTAATTCAAGAGAAATGTGCAACTCTCTTCAAAATTCACCTGTAATCAGTGCGCTCAGTGAGGAACTAAAACCTTGCATTGTGCCAGTTCTCATAGCTGCCAGTGGGTAGAGTGGAAACATAACCATAAGAAATTTCATTAACTTTCTCAAAGTTGCAGATAGTGTCTCATCCAAACAAAGGGGGGGGTAGTGTTGTTTTTACTCTCCATGAACCTTCATCGGTTACAGACAGAACCGACAGAGTTTCTTGCAACTTTAAAATAAAGGAAGGCACACACTCCTGTCTTTCTGTATAGGTGGTGCCTACAAGAAGAGACCCACTCAGTGCCATTGTTTCCTAGAGGAGGGAGCAGACCTCCCACAGGGTGTCTCACACTACTTCAAAATAATCAAGGGGAACCATCATCTGCTGCTAAAAGGAGCTTTTGGAGGAAGCTGTTGGGATCCGAAAGGAACACAGTTGCTTTTGCAAATACACTCCAACACTTCCTTTGTAACTTCATCTAATCTGATTTCTTCTGTGGTCGGTCTTTAAGTGTGAAACCAATGTATCTTCCTAACACTGTATTTACTACTAAGTAGTTTGATAAGCAAAAAAACACATGAGCCTATGTCCTACACAGAAAGCAGTTTCAGTTGAGTCCCTAATTCTGTCTTTGCCTCACTGCCTCTGTCAGGTATTCAAGGGTTGCACATTCGTTAACGCCTCTAAGAGGAACCTTTAGTGTTAAGCAAAAGTCAAGGAAGCCCTGAGAGGCCAGCACAGAACCAGGTGCAGGCTCAGGGGGGGAACCTGACGGAAAACCAGTCTCCAGCAGCAGGATAGGGTCCCTCCTGAGTGGCTGGTGTCTCCAGGGAGGATATCCAGGTTCCCACGGCTACTAGTCTTTTAACCCCCTCTCCGCTGTCCCAACACCTGGGTCTGTGAGGGAGGCTCCTGTTCTCCCCAGACCCAGGGCCACAGGCCCCGAGTGGAGGAAGAGGCTGGGAGCTGTCCATGGTGGCGCCTCGCCTGGGCACGCAGAGCCGCCGGCTCTCCGCCCGCGGGCGCGCCTAGGTTCCACACCGCGGAGAGGGAGACGCGCTCCCGGGATGGGGCTGCAGGCAGGCCCCTGGCTCTCACATCAAAAAGCTTAGTTTAAATTACGAATTCTTACCTGTGGACAGGGTTGGTTGCTCGGAGCTGGACTAAGACCCTCAGACCCGGTGCTGGCACAGTGTCTGACTCGAGGAACGGCGGCGATCTGGTTGCTGAAAGCGCGCACCTGCAGCTGAAGACCCAGGTGGCACCGCGCTTCTTGTCGTGGCCACACGCAACCTGCTGCGTCCATTCCAGAACATCACTGGCCCTCGTTCCCAAAAGGCGACTTGAAGACCCGGCTACCACTCAGGCCTGCGCCCTGCCAGCACCCTGCCTTTCTTCTCAATAATCTAGCGCAACCCTTCTTTGCCAGGTGCGATCAACTCTTCATTCAGGCTGCCAGGTAGGTTTAGGACCTATCTAAATGTCTATCGGCAGCGGCCGTCGAGGTCGTCTAACATCCGATGGCCTCGGCCCGGTGCTGCGGGGCACGTCGCTGGGATGGCAGAGCCACTGGGCACCGGACCTGTGGTGTGGCGCACCAGCCCCGGGGCTGCTGCTCTGGGCTCCTTCCCAGAGCTGCCTCAGGACCCCGTCTCTCTTTGGGGAGATCTTGTCCCGCGCTTGAGCCCTCGCGTGCCATTCACGGGGAGACAACCTACAGAAAGCAGAACCCTGCCTCCCACTGGATGCGCTCCGGGGACGTCGGTGCTCCCCTGACACCTGCCGCTTGGAAAGGATCCTAAGATCGGAAAGACTGCCCAGAGAGGAAAGAGACCAACTCACGCATGCATACACAGACAGACAGACAGACAGACAGACCGACAGACCGAGGCGAGCAACACGGTGCAGGATGGACAAACGATCTGATGGCGGATACTCTTCGCCTTAAGCCTGGAGGATGCGCCTTCTCTCCAAGGCTGGGTCTGCGCAGCGCCGGGCGCTCCCGGACCGGCCGGCCCTCTTACCTCCTATCAGTGATCGCCGAGACGGGATCACACTTCGTGGGCCAGGAGCGTAGTAACCCCGGCGTCCGGTCGCTGAGCCCGGGCGTCGAGTCCCGCAGAGTGGGCCAGCCGTGTGGGAGCTCGCGGGAGCGGGGATGCAAGCTCGGGGCTGTCCTCGGCGCCCGCCGCGCGCCCCCAGCCCCAGACCACTGCCGAGCCGCGCCGCCCGCTCGCCCGCCCGCGCTGCGGGGCTCGCTGCTCCGCACTGTACCGTGCAGTGCCGTGCCGGGCTCCGCGATCGTTCGCTCGCTGGCTCGCTCGCTCGGGGCCGCCAGCCCGAGCTGCCGCCCGCTCTTTATAGCTGCCGGCCCAGGCTGACTCCTCCCCACCCCGAGCCCCTGGCGCCCGCGCGCATCCAGCCGCCACTGCTCCCCCTCCCGCCCCCCTGCTCCGGAGGAGCGTCCTCCCCTTTGCCGAGGTGGGCGGCCTTGCTCCGGCCGGCTGGCCGGACCCGGGCGGGCTCTGGCGGCAGCTCCCGGAGCCGCAGACCCGAGCCCGAAGCCCGGAGCCGAGACCTGCCCGAGGCCGCCAGGTGAGGGCGCTGAAGTCCAGGACGAACGCAGGCTGCTGGCCTCGGAAGGCTGTGGCTGAGGAAGGCCGGCTGGCACCGGTGGCCTTCCCAAGGGACAAACAGGCAGACCCGAGAGAAGAATTGGCCGTTCGAGCTGTTAAATTTCAGAATCTTTTTCTTTTAAGAAAATGTGGACTTGACGACAGATTCCAGTCTCTGCCGGGCTTGGGGGTCTCTCCAAAAGCAAGATGCGTGGGCTTGCAGTGACTTTGGTTTGAAATGGATTCGAACATGCCATCTAGGTGACAGTGGACAAGAACTTGCCCTCCCTGGGTTTCTGGATCTACAAAGGGGCTTCCACCAACCTAAGGAGAGGATTTCAGTCAGGTCTGGGAGATATGTGGACCAGCATAGCAGATGCTTTGTTATTCAGAGTCCTGACCCTGGACAAGCCAATGTTCTCAAGGACCAAAGCAAAAAGGCACCACCAGTGACTGAACCCTTGCCGGAGTAAACAGCTTATATGGGGCACCTGGTGTCTCTTGTCAATTCTGCCACTACCTTTCTGGGTGCCTGTGGGTCCACTCTGGGCCTGGGGTGGGTGGTTTCTGTTTCGTTATAATCTACAAAATGAGGGCTTTGGTGGCAGTGTTGGGTTCCTTCCCATTTTCAAAGCCTACTACAAGGTGCACTCCTCTGGTTAGTGTGAGTCCTAACATACATACATACGTCTGCCAGCCAGTGTTCTGTGAACACCTGCTCTGCAGGAAGGCCTTCATACTAGCTTTAGGCATCTAAGTTTGAGTTTTGGGGTCAGTCTGTGAGGCTCTGGAAGCCTTTGTCCAAGTCTTCCAAGTAGAGGAAGTCTTTGGGATCTTGGCTGAGCCAGGAAGCCCAGCATTCCATCTCTGGGCCTTTTCCAGAAAGCTGGAGACAAGGCTCGAGAATCCTCACATGTCTTGAGTTCCTAGAAAATAATCAGCACAAGTCTTGTGACCACCTCACCTCCCTCCAAAGCCTTTCCATTCCAGAAAAATGGAATCCAAACCTACCACCCCAACAAAGTGCCATCCAGTCTTCCCCAGTGCTTCTGTTTTTAGGGGACTCCAGATACAGGCTCACAAACACTGGGCACAGGCTAGGTGCTGAGCCTGTGGAGAAAGGTGGACTTGGCTCAGCCTACCCAGAGCCACATGTGGACTTTCCCTTTTGGAACCAGTGGAGTGCGGACCCGAGGCTGTGAAATGAGTGCAGCATCTGAGAGCACAAGTGGTCGACTCCCCTCCTAAGGATGGGCTCTGAGAAATGCTTTGTCATGTTTGCTGTGACTTCCGAAGTGCCCAGCACATTCCTCTGGTATCCAGTTTTCTTCATCATCGGCCAGTGCCCCGGGGGAAAAGAGCAATGCTGATGAATTACAGACAGGCTCCACATGTCTAAAACCAGATTCTCTAGCCAAATCCACTCAGCACTTCCATTCAGCACTCCATGATGGACAGGGTACGTACGCCAGGTCATTCTTGTGGGGTGAGTACTGGCAACATGAACCTGGTGATTTTACTATTCACACTTCCCTATATTATGCAGTGTCTTTAAAATGCAGAAACAAGAACTGGTCACCAAAGACACTATTAGCTCCCTTCTTCTTTCCATGATCCTCCAGAAAGAGGAGTGATGATCCTCAGAGGCATGACCCACTGTGCAGCCTCCACTCTTTACATTTTACTCTAGCCACTTGCTTCGGAAGGGATATGCAGTTCCCCCGCCTCATCCTGAGCAGTGGGGAAAACGTGTCTGCTTGCCAGAGTCTGAAAATGTTCATCTTCCAGCAAGGGCCACCTCACTTTACTACTAACTACCAAAGCCAGCCCTTCTATGGGTGCAATAGCCTACTTAGGAGGTTTGAAAGACCAGCCGCTCCTGTAGCATCATATTCTATGCCTCCAGTCCTGGGTTCCCAAGAAAAACGTGGGTGTGAGGAAGCAAGAAGAAACTGGAGGCTGGGTAAGGCTGGGCGAGTGGGCTGTGGGCCTCAAGACTTCTGCCACACCAGAAAAAAGTAAACCTCAGACATCTATCCCGAGTCAGAGAGGAGGCTGACAATGAGCAAATTTAAATTCCACCAACAGGGGTCGCCCTTGGACGGCGAGCCTAAAGCTGGCATCAGAAATGGGGAACTCGCAGGTTTGAGCCCTGAGGCCAGGTTTCCAGCACTAAGGGCCACAGGTTTCTGTTTTGTTGGCACCACATGAGGTTGCCCAAGAAGGAGAGACAAGGAGAAACAAGTCCCCAGTGTTTGTGGTGAGTGCTAGTGTGGCAGGAACTTGAAACAGGAAGTCCTAGGATGCTGGTCAACCCCTCAAGAGCCCTGAAAGTTCATTTCCACCTTTCTCTTCAAACCACAGAGAAATGTATCTAAAATATATATGGACGCTTTTGGATCTGCATGTGTTTTCATATCATTTCTTTCTCCTAATTTCAAAAAGTATCCATATTCTCCATTTAAAAATTTCAGAAAAATGAAGAATTACCCAGTTTCTAATATAATGAATTTATATTATAAGAAGCTTTTTCAAAATAAATTGCCTTTGTAGAAGATATGAACATTTATTTTTGTTTTTTGGGCTTTTTTTCAAATTTTATTTATTTGAGAGAGCGAGAAAGAAAGAGGCAAAGAGAGAGAGAGAGAGAGAGAGAGAGAGGAGAGAATGGGCAAGCCAGGGCCTCCAGTCACTGCAAACGAACTTCAGACTCATGAGTCCCCTTGTGCTTACATGGGTCCTGGGGAATCAAACTGAGGTCCTTTGGCTTTGCAGGCAAATGCCTTAACTGCTAAGCCATCTCTTCAGCCCTTATTTTTATTTATTTATTTGCATGAGAGAGAAAGAGGCAGACACAGAGAGAGAATGGATATGGGAGCACCAGAACCTCTTGCCACCGCAAACAGATTTCAGGTGTGTGCACCACTTTGTACATCTGCCTTTACATGGGTGCTGAGAAACTGAACCCAGGCCATCAGGCTTTGCAAGCACTTGGGAAGCAGAGGCTATATGAAACCTTGTCTCAAAAGAAAAATACATGTACACATAGGGGTAAAAAAACAAAACCTCACATCCAGTCAAAGTTATCTCTGTAAATTTCGTTATGTAGCCAAGCATTTTTCCATGTATATGTATGTAGGTAGATGCAGAAATATATAAATGTAGGAAGGTATCCCACAAATGGCTCTTTCACTCAAAATCCTTCTCCTCTACCGCAGTGCACATCCTCAGGCAGGATATGTCATTCAAGCCCATTTATCTACCTGCAGTGACTCCCACAGCACCCCACTTAGAGTCCAAACTGTGCAGGTGATGAATGGATGAGTGCAGAATGCACATTTCTTAGATCATGTGCACGCAGTAGAAAAGGAGGCCCCAGGGGCTGGGGAGGTGGCCTAGCTGCAGCTAAAGGCACTTGCTCGAGAAGGAGATCCAAACACTTGAAAAATGTTCAACTTTGCCCATAAGTGAAGAAAGGAAATCAGTAACTGTCAGCTTGGCAAGCATTCCAAAGTGTGATAGCACTTTGCTGGTGGGGACCAGGAGGGTGGAGAACAAATTCTTACGTACATCACTGATGGATGCCTATATTGGTACAATATGTGAGGATGGTTCGACAAGGTTTTTGAAAATGTATATGACATTTTCCTTAGGAATTCCACCTTGAGGAATTTATCCTAATGTGAAAATGATGAATACCAGGTTTATAATGTAGCCCTATTTCCAGTAGTTGTAACAAAGCAAATAGTCTAGCGTCTAATGTTGGGGCATAATGTTACATTAGCATGACAGAATACTGAGCAACTGTTAAAAAAAGAATAATAGAAGCTGGGCGTGGTGGTGCACGCCTTTAATCCCAGCACTCAGGAGGCACAGGTAGGAGGATCACTGTGAGTCCGAGGCCACCCTGAGAATACAGAGTGAATTCCAGGTCAGCCTGGACTAGAGTGAGACCCTACCTCAAAAAAAAAAAAAAAAAAAGACTAATAGGCAAATGTGGAAGCACACACCTGGAATCTCAGCTGCTCAGGAAGCTGAGGCAGGAGGACTGCATGTTCAAGGTCAGTGTGATATGTATACTGAAACCTTACCTGAGGAAGGAAAAAAGGAATAAAAATAAATAGTTACTTTAGTAAATGACTTTTACTAAAATGGAAAAAATGGCTGGAGAAATGGCTTAGCAGTTAAGGTGTTTGCCTGCGGAGCCTAAGGACCCAGGTTCTATTCCTCAGGACCCACATAAGCCAGATGCACAAGGGAGTGCATGCAGTGGCTGGAGGCCCTGGTATGCCCATTCTGTCTTTCTCTCTATCTGCCTCTTTCTCTCTCTCTCTCAAACAAATTAATTAATTAAATTAAAATAAAAATTAAAATGTAGAGCAATGCATAGCTTGTATAAACAAAGAGAATGAGGTTGCATATTTGCATTTATTTATACATGCATGAGAAATGGTCTAGAATGATGTAGAAGAAGCTAATGATATAATTTCCTGTTAGATACCATGATGGTGGTCACTGGTTGCCAACTTGACAGGATTTAGAATCACTGTAAAAACAACCCTCTGATCTTGTCTGTGAGGGATTTTCTAGATTAGATTAGTTGAGGTGGGAGTCCCCACCCTAACTGTGGGTGACACCATACCATAGGCTGGGCTCCTGACCTATATAGAAAGGAGACCCCTAGATGAGCATTCAGCATTGATCTCTTTACTCCCTGCTGATATGACCATAAAATGCTGGCTTTCTGCTCCTGCCATCCTTCTCCTGCCCTGTTGGACTCTACCCTCTGGAATAATAATTCTAATTAAACTCTTTTCCTTCCATAGGTTGCTTCTGGTTGGGTCATTTTGTCCCAGCAATGAGAAAGTAACAGATACGGATACCACTGATATTTGAGGAGTGGGAAGATAGAAGACAAAAATGGGAGGACAATTTTTTTTTTCTTTATGGCCCACTCCATGAAAGAAACCCGTGCCTGTTACTGAAAATACAGTCAAAAGCCTATGGCTGGGGAGGTCACGAGCCCTACGGGAGTAATGACTACTGTTGTCTGGCTAAATGCAAGTAATGTGCCACCAAGCTGCCCTCTAAGCACTTTTTTATACCCACATATTAATGCTACTATCACTTTTGGTTAGGGAAGCTTCTCTTTTCAGATGGTGCTGACCACTGTGGTGATTCAAAAGTCACCATAGTGCTGATGTAAATAAAAAGTTTAAAAAATGTTTTACACTTTCCCTACATTTTTTTCTTTTTTAAATTTTTATTTATTTATTTGAGAGAGAGAGAGAGAAAGAGGCAGAGAGAGACAGAGAGAGAATGGGAGTGCCAGGGCATTTAGCCACTGCAAAGGAAGTGACAGGGAGTGCTTAGCACTAAGACATCTCTATTATATCCTCCAAGGCTCAGGGTCCAATGGGGAAGAGGTGGTGGAGAGAATGTAAGCACCAAAGGAAAAGTAGGACTGCTTACAATCACTCTTCCAGACACAAATTGGTCTTGATATTCATGACCTCACAGCGCCTGACCTTATCTACACAAGCCCTTCATAGTAGCAGGAAAAGATGATGACATCAAAATAGAAGAGAGACTAATTGAAAAGAAAAGAAGGGATTCAGTGGAGGATGGATTTGAGAGGGGGAGAATGGGGATGGAAATTATCATGATTTATTGTCTATATGTATAGAAGATGTAAATAAAAAGTTTAAAAAATGTTTTACACTTTCCCTACATTTTTCTTTTTTTAATTTTTATTTATTTATTTGAGAGAGAGAGAGAAAGAGGCAGAGAGAGACAGAGAGAGAGAATGGGAGTGCCAGGGCATTTAGCCACTGCAAACAAACTCCACCTTGTGCATCTGGCTTACGTGGATCCTGGGGAATTGAACCCAAGTCTTTTGGTTTTGCAGGCAAGTGCCTTAACCACTAAGCCATCTCTCCAGTACCCTTTTTTCTTTTTGAACTACATGAATAGCACAGTTAAAATTTTAAATAATTTATATATGTATATATTTTATTTACTTATTTCCAAGCAGAGAGAGAGAGAAGACAGACAGACAGAAAATGTGAGCATGCTAGGGCTTCCAGCTGCTGAAAATGAACTCCAGATGCATGAGCCAATTTGTACATCTGGCTTTACGTGGGTACTAGGGAATCAACCCTGGGCCATTAGGCTTTGCAGACAAGTGCCTTAACTGCTGACCAATCTCTCCAGGCCCATTAAATAATTTTCAGAGGGCAAATTTTGCATAGTAGTTAACAATGCTATTTTTTCTTAATAATAGATCCTAAACATTTCTCCTACTCTGAAATCTCTTTCAACATATTTTTAAAGTGATATGTTGTTTCCTAATATGGACGATATTTATATGATAAATCCTCTACTGTTGATTTCAGCTTTTTTTTTTTTTTTTCGAGGTAGGGTCTCACTCTAGCTCAGGCCGACCTGGAATTCACTATGTAGTCTCAGAGTGGCCTCAAACTCACGGTGATCCTCCGGTACCTCTGCCTCCCGAGTGCTGGGATTAAAGGTGTGCGCCACCACGCCCAGCTTGATTTCAGCGTTTTAAATAAGGCTGCAATTCTGAATCTGCATGACTCTTACCTTTTCTTGGGCATGGTGTCAGGTGTGCTTCTAAACATGGCCGCATACCCTCCAGAAAACATGGGCCAATTTCTGCTCCAATAGCCAGTTTCTGAGGGACCTAATTCCCTGAATCCTTTCTAACACTTGCTATTCTTTTTAAAAAATATTTTATTTTGTATGTATGTATGTATGTATGTATGTATGTATGTATGTATGTATGCATGCAAGTATGTATGTATGAGTAGAGATACATAGAAGAGAGAGACAGAGCTGGAGAGAAAGCATAGCAGTTAAGGTACTTGCCTGCAAAGGGAAAGGACCCAGGTTTGATTCCCCAAGACCTACATAAAGCCATGCACAAGGTGGCACATGCATCTGGAGTTCATTTGCAGTGGCTGGAGGCCCTGGCATGCCCATTCTCTCTCTCAAAATAAATAAATAAAACATTTTTATAAAGAAAGAAGCTGGGAGTGGCATTGCATGCCTTTAATCCCAGCACTAGGGAGGCAGAGATAGGAGGATCACCATGAGTTTGAGGCTACCCTGAGACTACATAGTGAATTCCAGGTCAGCCTGTGCTAGAGTGAGACTCTCCCTCAAAAAACAAACAAAAACAACAACAACAAAAAAAAAAAAAAAAAAAAAAACAGAAGAGAATTGGCATGCCAGGGCCTCCAATCAGTGAAAACAAACTCCAGACACATGTGCCACTTTGTTCATCTGACTTTACGTGGGTACTAGGAAATAGAACCAGGGTTGTTAGGCTTTGCAGGCAAGTGTCTTAACTGCTGAGCCATCTCTCCAGCCTCACTTGCAATTCTTTTTTTGTAAGTATATAAAATCAAATCTTTATTGATAATAAATTGTAAATAAATTGATTTTAAGACAACTCTTTGGTGTACATACAATGTTACCTAACAATTTTTTTTTAATTTTTTTGTATTGACAACTTTTATAGTTACATACAAAAAATGCATGATATTTCCCTTCCCTGGCCCCATACCCCTTTAGAACTCCAATCTCCATCATATCCCCTCCCTTTCTCCATTAGTCTCTCTTTTAATTTGATGTCATCATCTTTTACTTCTATTATGAGGGTCTTGCAAAGATATTGCTAGGCACTGCAAGGTCATGGATATCAAGGCCAATTTTTGTCTGGACAGTTGCATTGTAAGGAGTCGTACCCTTCCTTTGGCTCTTCCATTCTATCCGCCCCCTCTTCCGCAAGGCCCTGAGCCTTGGAGGGTGTGACAGAGATGTTTCAGTGCTGCCACATGCTATTCTTATATTAGGTTTTAGGCAAGCTATCTCTCTTTCCCCAGGTCTGTTACCTAAGAATCCTCACTGTTAAGCTCCACTCTCCAAGGGTGGAGGTATCAAAGAATGATTTCTCTCCGTCACATCTGTAGCACAGGGTAGAGATGTAACATTTGAGGCAGAACTTTCCTGAAAGAGATTAGCAGATGTCCCCAATAACCAGATCACATATGATTCAAAGATGTTCAGCCCCTGTCTCACAACCATTCAAGGTCCCTCCCTCAAAGTGCAAGATCCCTCTTCCCTCCCCTGGAAGCCTTATAACCATCCTTCCTTCACTGGGGTTTGAAACTTCTTTGCTTCAGATCCTGCCATTCTCTTGCCTGGCATTAAATAAATCTTGAGTCCCCAAGAAATAATTGGTCTCTGAGTCATCTATTCTTAACCCTAAACCTTACCATTTGGTTGGTTTTAAACTATCTGTCAATTTGGTAGAAAAATATTATGTTTCCGTGTAATTGTCGAGTTTCCAGAGAAGACGCCATGTTTGACCTCACAAAACATTTGTGAGGTCACTGGATGCAGAATTGTTGCCAGGAGCTGTCTGGACACCTTGATAATGGACAGTCTCCTGGCATGTCAGAGAAACACTGAGAAAAGTACAACCTAAGCTTTTATTCTTGAGCCTGGTATGGCAGTGTACCCCTTTAGTCCCAGCACTTGGGAGAGGCTGAAGTTGAAGGATCCCTGTGAGTTCAAGTCCAGCCTGGGACTACAGAGTGAATTCTAGGTCACTAGGCTAGAAAAATGAAAAAGCTTTCCTTCCAGAACTGATATAAGAACTCGACAAATTATTTTTCATTTAGATAAAAATCCATCCAGATGCAAGGTTGGAGAGATGGCTTAGCAGTTAAGGCACTTGCCTGCAAAGCCTAAGAACCTATGTTCAAATCTCCAGGTCCCAGGTAGCTAGACACACATACACACAAGGGGGCACAAGTGCCTGGAGTTCACTCACAGCAGGCTGAAGGTTCTAGCACGCCCATTCTCTCTCTCTGTCTCAAAAACAAAAATAAATTTTAAAATTCCAGCTGCGTTCACAAGACCTGTGAGACCCTGTGTGAAGGGCCACAGATGGACTGCAGGTCTAGCCATCACCCCTGCCTGTCTTGCTCACTCAGTGCAGTTACCTTTGCCTCCTTGGGGTTCCTTTAACCCACCAGCTCAAGGCTCCTTATCTCCACTGTTCCCTCTGCTTTCAGTGCCCTTCCCATGGGGACATGTGTGATCTCTTCCTTCTTAGGAGCCTGCTCAAGAGTCACTCTCTCAAAAAGGTCTTCCAGCCCTCTACAGTTTCTGTCACTGTCACTCTCTTGTCCATTTCTTACTCTGATTTTCCTTTCATTTTGTTGGTGATTGTCTGTTGTGCAGTACATGTGATATGAGTGTGAAGGAATCCAAAAGTGGTTTTATCAAGGGTTATATTCATAGTATCCAGCACAGCAGCCCTGTATAAATATTTGATGAGTGACTGAGCATATTTTACTCACAGGGCCATAGCATCAGTTATGTCAATGGTCAGAAAAAGAATGCAGATACAGTGTATCACCTGGACATTTGGATATTTCAGATCTTTCTCCAAATCTCAGTTTATTCATTTGTATTTCCAGAATGGTACAAGCAGACTCATGTTTACATTTCAGGAAAATCTGAATACAGCTCAAAAAAGTTTCTCAACTCTTTTTTTTCTGGCAAACGTGACAAGACCCACCTCAAATGTCACTGCCACTTGATGAAATTTTCTTTTAACTCCTCCTTGAGTTTTCATGGTGTCAGTGGCATTGAGTCGCAGGCCTGCAGGTGCCTGAGGTGTTTGTTCCAGATACCTCCATTCATATGAAACTGGCAGTCTTGATTTGGAAGCGGAAAAGAATTTCAGGATGAGCCTGTATGAAGCCAAGCTGGAGTATGCTAGGAGGATGTTTTAGCACAGATTTACCTCTGGAGCTAAAAGAAAGAAAGGTGCTTGGGAGAGCTACATTTTACAATAACTGTGTGTCCTATCTGGGTGGGTTCTGAAATTACATCTCAATGGTTGCTAAGGAACATTTATGACTTCGTACAGTGGTTCCTGAATTGCTCTGGACGGGATCACAGCTGATAAGGTAAAACCCCAGGTTACAAGGGTTATGGGAAGTGAAGATGTTTCTGTTGTCACTAAAAGTTTATAGTTTTGTTTGTGAGATTCCCAGAAACTTACAGCTGGGCAAGGAGTGAGGCCATAGACAAGTGGGTCTTAAACATGATTTATTGCTCTTTTAACATTCTTATTTGAAAATAACTCTGTTTAAAGGACTATGGTTTCCATGTAGGCAACCTTCACAACACATGTAGTTAGCTGTGATGGAATATTCGTGATTCTCAGCTGATGTGAGACTTCAAACTCTGGAGTGAGTGCCTCCTTTCCCTTCCCATGTCCCCTTCATTTTTCCTGTCAGTCCCACCTCAATGGTAGCCTATGCAGAATTTTTATTTTTTTTATTCTGTGTATGTATGTATGTATGTATGGACGGACATGTATGATGTATCTGAATGGGCAGGCGCATGCCACAGTACACATGTGGAGGTCTGAGGACAACCTTGGGGTGTCTGTCCTCTCCGCCCTACTTGAGACAGTCTCCCTTGTGGTTTTGTTTTTGCTGTTTTGCTTCATGTGCCCCAGTTTACCTGTCCTGTGAGCTTCCAGTTTCTCCTGGTTTGCCTCCTATTGCCATAGGAACATTGAGATTACAGATACGTGCATCACTTTGTGTCTGGTGCTACATAAGTGCTGGGGTGTTGAACTTAGGCTGGTGGGCTCACAAGCATCTTTACTACTGTGCTGTCTCCCTAGCCCCAGAAATATACATACATACATATATATATATGTTGGGGGCCCCCCCCAAGGCCAGCTCAGGAGGGACGGTAGGGTCTCTGCCGAGTTGGGGTGAGCAGCAGGGAGTCACGACACAGACTCCGGGAGTTGGGTGAAAGTGGAAGTGAGAATCCACAAACTCGTTTATTTAGCACAATGCACATAGGGTTTAAGGGGCTGCTAATCCTTGTATGGGTGGTCCCCTTTTTGTGACCAATGACAGCCTGTCTCTGGATAGGACATCTCATAGTAGGCTTCTCACGAGCGTGGGACTGTAACTGTTGTCACACCAAGCCTGCACAGAACGCCATTTTCACAGAAGCCACTTCCTGTTTTCTTCTGCCATGTGGTCTGGCTAGGACCAGGCCTATATTGTGCCATATATATATATATATATATATATACACACACACACACACATACATACATACATAATCTCAGCTGTGTGTGTGGATGCCATTGTTCACCTCCTCACCTCCAGCTGTGAGATTTGGAGCAGAGACTCATCTTAGCCACATCTCTGTCCACAGACTAGTACAAAGATGGCCCGAGTAGATGCTCAGTCAGTTGACATATAAACATTTCTCCACTAAGATTCATACCATACTCCCAAGGGAACAGTTCTAGCATGGCAAATAAAATATAAATAGAATGTTGTATACCTGTTGGAGAACCAAGAAGTAGATGTGTGAGGACTCTGACCACTCATCCTTCATGACGTCTGAGGTGCCATGGTGGAATCATGGTTATGCTGTGTGCTGCCATGGATACCCCTACTCCTTCTTTGAAAGCCTGGAAAATTTACTTCAGAAAATGGGCTGTGCTTAAACTCTGTCAAATTCTGCTCTAGGGAAATTCCTTTCTCTAATGGATGAGATGTATGCAGTTATAGAGTCTGATGGCCTATAGACTGCAGAGCTATAGATGCCTGCAATGGTATGTGTGTGTCTGTGTGTGTGTGTACACACTTGCACAGTATATTGTCTCATACTCAGCCCACCTCATGTCCATCCCTGTCTCAGAGCTATAACCTATGGATTGAACCTGGCTTTGTTTTTATTTATTTATGCATTTATTTATTTTTGGTTTTGAGCCAGATGTGGTGGCTCCCAGCACTCAGGTGGCAGAGGTAGGAGGATCAAAGTGAATTTGAGGCCAACCTGGGGCTACAGAGGGAGTTTCAGGTGAGCTTGGGCTAGAATGAGACCTTACCTCAATACCTACGACCCCCCCCCCCCGCAAAAAAAAGACTTTTAGAAGGCATTGTGGGAACTGGGCTTGGTGGCGCATGCCTTTATTCCCAGCACTTGGGAGGCAGAGGTAGGAGGATCCCAGTGAGTTTGAGGCCACCCTGAGACGACATAGTGAATTCCAGGTCAGCCTGGGCTAGAGTGACACCCTACCTCAAAAAAAAAAAAAAGAAAGAAAGAAAGAAAGAAGAAAGAAAGAAAGAAAGAAAGAAAGAAAGAAAGAAAGAAAGAAAGAAAAGAAAGCATTGTGGGGAGAGACTGTTGCGATGGGCTGGCCTTCTGTTCTGAGCCTCTGCTATGATGTCACTGAGCTATGGATTAACTTTAAAACCACTTCTAGTTCCTTATCACTAGAGTCAAAGAATAGTGTCTTTTTCTCCTAGGAGTCATTGCTAGAGACTTTAGAGGTATTCATGCTCAGTAGGATCCCTTTTGTATTTAAACATAAAATGATGTAGCTTAGTGATTGTGATGGTTTATAGTCACTGTCCACTTGACTAGATTAGTTTGAAGTAGGGAGACCTGCCTTCACTGTGGTATGTACCATTCCATGAGCTGGGATCCTGGACTCTAGAAAAAGAAGGGAATATGCTGAATAGGAACCTTCACTGCTCTCTGCTTCCTTAACTATGAACTGAACGGAACCAGCTGTCTCAAGCTCCGGCTACTTGACCTGCCACAATGGAGTGTAACCTGGCACTGTAAAGTGAAATAAGCCCTTCCTCCCTTAAACTGGTCTCTGTCAGGTATTTTATCCTAGCAATGAGAAGGCCACTGACCCAGGGACTCTCAAATTCTCACATGATCAAATAAGATCACTAGGAAGGCTGTTGGCAAAGATGCACTTTACCACTGAGCCCTAGCCCTGGCTTTCTGATCCAGTCAGTCTGGAATGGTGCCAAGACTTCACTTGTGATGAGGTCCCAGTGCAGCTGCTGCTGCCAGCCCAAATCTACGCTCTAAGAGCCACTGTTCACAGATAGCGATGGAATTCATACTGTGTTGTTTGTGGTTAAGAAAATATTTAACACAGGAAGACACTGTGAGTCTAAGAATGCCATCAAGGAAAATTGTGCCATGGCTTATTAATCATATGTATTTTGCTTTTGTTTTTTTCGAGGTAGGGTCTCACTCTGGCCCAGGCTGTTCTTGAATTTACTCTGTAGTCCCAGGCTGGCCTTGAACTCATGGCAATCCTCCGACCTCTGCCTCCCGAGTACTGGGATTAAAGGCGTATGCCACAATGTCCTGCTGATCTAATCTGCATGTATTTTATCTGCATTTGTAGTCACCTCAGAATAATGGTAAATCCAAGGCAGAATTAGAAGACAGTGGTGGCGCACGCCTTTAATCCCAGCACTCGGGAGGTAGAGGTAGGAGGATCGCCATGAGTTCAAGGCCACCCTGAGACTACAGAGTTAATTCCATTCCAGGTCAGCCTGGACCAGAGTGAGACCCTACCCTACCTCGAAAAACCAAAAAAAAAAAAAAAAAAAAACAAAAAACCAAGGATAGGAAAAGGTGATGGGAACTTGAGAAAGGAAAGGCCCTTTGCCTTCACGTATGGGGCTTTAGCTTACCTTGCTTACTGACTAGAAACTGCCCCACGCAAAAACTGTACTCCCTTCCTAAAATACAACAAAAGCAACTATTAACATGGCTAGTGAACCATGCTCAGGATAGAAACAGGCCTTAAGTCAGGCATGTTGTGAATGCTTATAATCCCAGCACTCAGCAGAGGCAGAAGGATCAGGAGTTCAAGACCAGCCTGGGCTACATGCGACTTTGCCTCAAAAACAAACAACAGGTCTGGAGAGATGGCTTAGCAGTTAAAGTTTGCCTAGGTTCGATTCCCCAGTACTCATGTAAAGCCAGATGCACAGGTGGTGTATGCATCTGGCATGCCCATTCTCTCTCTTTCTTTCTCTCTGCCTCTTTCTCTCATCTAAATAAAGAAAAATAAAAATATTAAAAAACAACAAAAGTCTTAACCTCTTTGTGTGACCTATGTATAGCAAGAGCACTTTTATTTTTAAATTTTATCCACGTTTTTATCCTTGTTACATTTCTTTCTTATATTTAAGTTTCCTAGTAATCTCATAAATCACCCTATAATTTTATTTATTAAAAAAAAACCTGTCATAAGGAAATGGATACACCGACATATTCATATTTCTCCTTCAACCTTAGTTATAAGTCACTTCCTTTAAGCAGTATAACTCCACAAGCCCCAGCATCGCTGACATGGCTGCTGCTGAAGCTGTTAAGTGAGTTCTTCTCTGAATGGCCACACCTCTCTCCTCAAATGTGCCTGTTCTTTCTCTAATCAACAAGCTCACTGGCTTCACTTCACCCTCCCTCATCCTGAAATGCTTTTCTGTGGTGTTCTCAAGGCCTGGCTATACCCAAGTTCAGCCCAGAAGTTCTGCAGGGCTCCTCTGCCAGCAAAGTCCATAACACTGAGTTGCTGACTTGCAAGCAGTGGTGAATGTAAGGAAAATATAACATACAGATAGTGGCTAAAAATACCAATTCCAGGACCTTGAAGTAATTTCCTATCTCCTTTCCTCTCCTTTTCTCCATCTTCCCCTTTGGAATTGTGGTCCATCTCATTCCCAGACCAGGTATTTCCAAAGATTGTCCCAGGTTGGTGATTCTGTTTGTGGCAGGTCAAGTCTTATCAATGCAAAACCCAGCTCTCACCTCAAAAGGACTAAGAGAGTTTAGAGAGACTTCATTAGATTAAGAGAAGAAAGTGCAGAGAGCTCCTGCCATGTGGAGGGGGTAGAGAGCTCATCTCAGCCCCGCCAGGCAGACATGAGAGAAGTTTACCAGAACCTCAAAGTTTACAAGCCATCCACGAGAGAGGCTTCTCCCCTGACACACATCTATTTATAACCTTATTGTGGTGGGTCTCACCTTCCTGCTCAGGTGAGCCAGAGTGAGGGCTCTGGGCTAGGGGCTGGTTCAGGAAGAGGCCAGCAATGGCACCAAGTTCAGGGGGGCTGAATTTGACCAACCACAATACTAGGATTAGATTTAAAATCAAGGAAAGGGGACCTCCCTCCCAGGAAGGGGCTCAGGTTGTTCATGGAAAAACAGATCAAGGGAACTCCTTTAGGCAAGAGATAAGTCAGATCATCCTTTGATCTCTAGCAAAGTGGAGATTACAAGGGAAAACCTTTCTGCCTTTACTTTTGGGGTCCAGCCACCCTAAACTACCTAACAAAGATCCCTGACTCTCTCTCAAGATCACTGTCGTTTTACTGAGACAAACCATTTTGCTAAGAGGGCTATGCATGACTTAGGACAACCTGGCACACTCATTCACTTGTGAGGCCTCACACTGGTGAATGTGTAGAAGAGAGATGAAAATGCTTCCTGTGGTTCTGAAGATAAAACAATTTTTTCAGGGCTGGAGAGATGGCTTAGCGGTTAAGGTGCATGCCTGCGAAGCCTAAGGACCCTGGTTCGATTCTCCAGGTCCCACGTAAGCCAGATGCACATGGTGGTGCATGCATCTGGAGTTCGTTTGCAGTGACTGGAGGCCCTGGTGTACCCATTCTCACTCGTTCTCTCTATCTCTCACTCCCTCTCTCTATCTCTAATAAATAAATAAATAAATAAAAATAAAATCTTTAAAACAATTTTTTCAAAGAAAATTCTTACTTAATAAAATAAAAACCAGGCTGGAGGGATTGCTCAGTGGTTAAGGCATTTGCCTGCAAAGCCAAGGGACCTCAGTTCAATTCCCCAGGACCCACATAAGCCAGATGCACAAGATGGCGCATGTATCTGGAGTTCATTTGCAGTGGCTAGAGGCCCTGGCATGCCCATTCTCCGCCCCCAGCCCTTTCTCTCTGTGAAATAAATAAAAATTAAAAAAAAAAACCAAAACCCAAGTAACAATGTTATGCACAAAAGCCATCACTGTGCATGATTCGGAGTCTGGGGTGAGTGAAAGGTGTTCAGGGGTTATGAAGTACATCAGGTCATTTCCCTATAAATTTCCAATAGTTTTCTGATCTGTTTTGTGTGCAAAATCCTTTTAGGAGAGAAAAGGACATTCTAGGCCTCCAGGCGATGACAGCCCGTGTTCAGAGCTCAACGTCTTCTGGGCTCATGTAACCCTCACGTAAACCTTTCAAGGTAAGCACCGAATCACCCTAAGGGACAGGTGAGGAAAGTGAGGTACAGAGACGTTAAACAGTGTCCTTGGGATGCACCGCTGGTAGTGGGTGAAGCTGAAATACAGAACAAAGGAAGGATTCTGTTCTGCGTCCAGTGTGGTGAACTGATGAGTGTATTGGGGTTCCTCACAGAAGCGTCAGGGCACCATTGGCAAGCACACCACTGGGAAGTCTCCTGGGCCGATACGTGACTGAACCATGAACCGCTCATGGAGAGCTGCACCGCCGAAGAGTCCTGGGTGACCAGTGAAGAATCCCATTGAAGCCAATTGTTCACCTTTACGTAACCTCAGGAAGAGGGACCTCGTGAACTCATGAAGAAACATGAGGGGATGCATAAGAGACAACTCAAGATGGCATGCACTCTGGAATGTGGGACAGAGAACATGACTGGGAGAAAGTCAGAGAGACAGTGGTTTTCTTTCTTTCTTTCTTTCTTTCTTTCTTTCTTTCTTTCTTTCATTTTTTTAACTTATTGGTAATTTTATACACGCATATCATATATTTTGAACACATTCTCTTCCCATTACCACCTTTTGTTTTGTTTCCTCTCCCTTCTCCCCTTCCACAGAACCCCTTCTTCTTC
The DNA here is from genome assembly GCA_036365145.1 of Orientallactaga sibirica. NCBI lineage: Eukaryota > Metazoa > Chordata > Mammalia > Rodentia > Dipodidae > Orientallactaga > Orientallactaga sibirica. Next base: position 1,173,165 of record JAEOAD010000031.1, on the reverse strand, counting down.
TCAATCACCCCATCTTCTACCTGTGTTGTGTGTATGTGGTTGTGACACCGAAGGGACCAAACTGATGCCATGACAGGCTTCAGTAAGGCGCCACATTAACTAGGCCCAAGTTTCAATTTCCTGGAGAGGCAGGCAATGACCAAAAAGGCATTCCCAAGGTGGTGGGCTCTGGGGGCTGAGTCAGTTACTGTAAAGTCTCTGGAGACATGCCCAGACATGTCCCTTTCGCCTCAACCAATCAAAGATGTACAAATGTAACTGCAGCTTGCTTAGCCAATCACATTAGAAGATTCCATTACCTGTCCTTAAAAGGGGCTGCGTGCTCCACTTGTGGTCACCATTTTGTACGAATGGTTGACCCCTGCATGCTAGCTAATTCTGCAGAATAAACGCTCTTTGCTTTTTGTACTATTTGACTCTGGGGTCTTTCTTCAGTGATTTTCAGACCCTTACAACCCACTGAGAGTAACCAGGGTTGCCTTCATGACATGGGAAATGGAGTATTTTCCAGCGCACATGCAACTCACCAGTGACTCCTCCACTGAAGAAACTGTCTCTATTCCCTTCCCCAGAAACCATTAACCGCCAGCAACTCCTCAAGGAGGGATGGGGCCTCATGCCCTCCTCCTCTGTCCATAACGGAATGCTGATGGGCCCAATACTGGGCAGGCAGTGACAGTCATTATGACGTCATGAATGCCATGGGCCATGTCATGTCCTAAAGGCAGTGTTCCATAGCACTCCTCCACATCTTCTGGCTTTTACATTCTTTCTGGCCCCTCTTCCTCAAGAGACAAGGGTTTTCTAAGATTTTGGTAAGACTTATTTCCTTAATATTTTATTTTTATTTATTCATTTGAAAAAGAGAGAGAAATTGGGTGCACCAGGACCTCTAGCCACTGCAAAAGAACTTCTGATGCATATGCTACTATGTGCATCTGGCTTACTTCGGTACTGGGGAATCAAACCTGGGTCCTTAGGCTTAGCAGGCAAGTGCCTTAACTGCTAAGCCATTTCTCCAGCCCAGTCCTCCTTTTTTTTTCCCCATGATGTCTAGCTCTAGTCCAGACTGAACTGGAATTCACTATGTACTTTCAGGGTGGCCTTGAACTCACAGTGATCCCCTACCTCCCAAGTGCTGGGATTAAAGGCATATGCCACCACTCCCAGCTTTATTTCTTAATTAAATAGAAATATGGGTGTAAAAATATAGTTTTCTTGGGCTGGAGAGGTGGCTCATGGGTTAAAGCTGATTGCTTGCAAAGCCTGACAGCCCAGGTTTGATTCCCCAACTGCTCATGTAAAGCTAGATGCATAAAGTGGTACATGTGTCTAGAGTGTGTTTACAGTAGCAGGAGGCCCGGGTGTGACCCTAGTACTTTCTCTGTCTCTCTCTCTCTCTCAAATAAATAAATAAATACATAAAAGTTTTCTTAAGACCAAGGCAGGAGGATTGCAGGTCAGCATGGGCTATATAGAGTTTGAGGCCAGCCCATGTTACACATAGCTCAAGACCCTAGCTCAACATATATGTGTGTGTATGAGATCTACTTTTTTGGATCAAAATACTAAAAGATTTTTCTCTTTTCAGATCGTGGTGACTACTGGGGAGACTCAAAACTCCTAAAAGTGCTGAGAGGAAGTGACAGTGGAGTGTTCAGCACTAAGGGAGACATATCTAGCACAACCTCCAAGGCTCAGGGTCCACTGCGGAAGGGATGACAGAAGGAAAGTAACAGCTAAAGGATGAGGAGGAGTGCCTTGAATACTGTCTTCCACACAAAGTGGCCACTGTCTTCTGACCTTACATTGGCTGACACGACCTACAGGAGAACTGCATCATATGGGGGGGGGGACCTTGATGACATCAAAATAGAAGAGGAACTCGTTGGAAAGAAGAAAGGGTTTAGTGGAGGGGGGGCTGGAAGGAGGAGGTAAAAGAGGGTGCTGGCAGGGGATTATGATGAGGGTACATTATGTATATGTTTGGCCTTGTCAATAAAAAGTTTAAAAACTATATAGAGCATGGGCTGGAGAGATAGCTTAGCGGTTAAGGTCCTTGCCTATGAAGCGTAAGGATCCAGGTTCGATTCTCCAGGTCCCACCTAAGCCAGATGCACATGGTGGCACATGCGTCTGGAGTTTGTTTGCAGTGGCTGGAGACCGTGGCATGCCCACTCTCACTCTCTCTGATAAATAAAAAAATTTTTAAAATCTTTAAAAGACTACAACCTTAGTAAAAATAAAAATTTTAAAAATATAGAGAGAGCATGTTTCATAGAAATTTTGAGTACTTTTATTAAACATTAACTTACACCTTATTAGAAATCTCCAATGTCTTCCCAGCCAGCTCTCCAGCCCATCTGAGAAATCAGAGATATCTTGTCTCGTACAGGCCCTCCTTGGGAAGTGTTGGGTGGGCCGAGCCTTGCATGTACTACAGAGGCCAACTTCCAGGGGTGCCTGGAAGATCAGATAAGGAAAGTTGGGTGCCTGTTAGAGGATTGAGGCAGCTGTCTATCCAGATCTGCCAGCCCTGGCACAGGTTCCACACACATGTAGACAACACAGCCAGATGGCCAGGTGTGAACAAGCTGGAACCAGCCAGATGGGAAATCATTTGGCAGCAGAGCAATGATTAAGTAGCTATGTACCAAGGGCTTGGACACGATGAATGGTCTTTGGTGTGTAGTTTTCTATTTTGTTCTAAGTCCTCTGTTTAACATGGGTCCAAGCTTCCTTTACCTCCCACAAGGCATTTCTCTCTAGAGAATTTCATCTGATCTTCCCTGGGTTACATATGACTACCACTTTACAGATAAGATAGGATCAAAATCATTCAGGGATTTGCTTAAGGTCACAGGGTCAGCAAAGCAGAAGAATTTCTAGCCAAGCCTACCATATACAGAACCCTTTCAACTGTGTGTGTTCTCTGGGCCCATGAACACTTCTGTACTCAACAGGAGATACCCTCTCCTTATGCACAGATCCCTGACAAGCTTCCTAAGGCTCTTTGGGCCTACAGAGTAGATTCAAACTCCTTAACCCCTCCATGACTTTCACTCAGTTCTCAAAGTCTGCCATATACTGGTTTTATGGGTTGTAATCTTGTTTTGTTCTAAAAAAATTGTACATGTGTATTAGAGTTAAAATCATATTACTAAATATGAAATAGAATATTTAAAACTACTGGTAAACTACCCATGCTCCAGAAAATCACCCTCCACCTATGCTTGTATGGGCAACCCTAATTAGACTCAGTGGGTCACAAAAAAAGGACATCGAAGTAGAAGTGGGACTCGTTGGGAGGGCAACAGGAAGAGGGGCATGAGAAAGTAATGGGAGGTGAACATGATTGAAACATATCAGATACATGTATAAAATCATTAATAAATAAATATTAAAGTTAAAACTGTGTTCTCTTTTATAACATTTTTATTTTTATTTATTTATTTGACCGAGGAAGAGGGAGAGAGAGAGAGAGAGAATGGGCACGCCAGGGCCTCCAGCCACTGCAAACGAACTCCAGATGCATGTGACCCTTGTGCATCTGGCTAACATGGGTCCTGGGGAATTGAACTGGGGTCCTTTGGCTTTGTGGGCAAATGCCTTAACCATTAAGGCACCCTCCAGCCCGTGTTCTTTTTTTTTTTTTTTAACATTTTGTTTTATTTGCAAGAAAGAGAAAGAGAGAGAGAATGGGCATGCCAGGGCCTCCAAACTCCAGACGCATGAGCCATTTTGTGCATCTGGTTTTCCATGGGTACTGGGAAATTAAACCTGGGTCATTAGGTTTTGTGGGACTGCTAAGCCATCTCTCTGACCTGTAAACTGTGTTCTTAATCTTTTAGAATCATTTAGATCTTTTGCTGAGAGTGCAGACCTTCTCAGAAAAACGCCATATGTGCAGACATCCAAACACAGCATGGTTCCAGGGAGGTCACGGGGCCTCAAGATTCCTGCTAAGAAGACAGTAGATCAAGCGTGGCAGCTCCTCAAGCTTTAGACAGGGAATAACTGTACGACTTAGCAATTGTGCTTCTAGGAATACTTGAAAATTCTGAAAGCAAGGACTCAGACATTAGTATACCCCTGTCCACAGCCACACTGTTCATAATAGTCAGAACACGGAAACAACCTAAGTGTCTACTAGGCATGAATGGATAAGAAACCATCAGTATGCCAGGCATGGTGGCGCATGCCTTTAATCCCAGCACTTGGGAGGCAGAGGTAGGAGGATCACTGTGTGTTCAAGGCCACCCTGAGACTACATAGTGAATTCCAGGTCAGCCTGGACTAGAGTGAGACCCTACCTCAAAAAAAATAAAAAATAAAAAACACAAAAACAAAAAGAGAAACCATTGTAGATGTACACCATGGGAAAGTACTCAGCCTTAAAGAAATGCTGCCACTTGCCTCAACAGGAATGAACCCCGAGGACAGTACACTAAGTAAAACCAGCCGATCAGAAAAGGTCAGATTGTGAGGAGAGTCAAGTTCACAGACACAGGAAGCTAAGAGTCTTTTAGAGAGGCTGAGTAAGGGGAGAAGGGGGCAGTTATTGTTTAATGGACACAAACTTTCCACTTAGTATGAAAAAGTTCTGTAGATGGATGGTGGTCACAGCTGCCCCGGCATGAGAGCATGCTTAGTGTCTCTGAACTGTATACCTAAAAGTATATAGAAAGATAAACGTCACTTCTATCACACATACAAATGCTGCAGATGGAAAAGATCCCTCCCTTCCCTTGAGGATTCTGAGGCCCCAGGGATTCAGACCACTGGCTGAGAAGGAGCCAGGACCAGGCCAGGCCTTATTCTGGAATGCTTGTCTGGTCCTCTGCCATGGCCACCTCGCTGGGCAGGCTCTGGACAAGATATTAAGTATCAGAATAAGCCAAGACATCATGGACAAGATACTCTGGAAAACAAGTTTGTTTTCACATCATGAATGGGGGACACTGCATCCCACCAGATGGCCTCTGTGTCTATTGAGACGATAACTGGATCTTCTCTTTCTGGCTGGAGTCCCTGTTGTGGTGGGCAGAGAGGCCTCGTGACTGTCCTGTGAGCTCCACAGACTGGACAGCCAGGGCTCAAGCCCAGAGTTCCTTCAGAGGGACTGCTCTTGGTCAGTTCTTTTCCTGTGGGTTACTCTGAATTCAGTCCCTCCCCCCTGCCCTGCCCCTGCCCCCAGCCCCTTAGTGTCTTGGCAGGTCATACATTGGTTCAACATTTCTCCATTTTGTTCAGTACTATTTTCATTGGCAGGGGTGGTCCACACCGCAGAAAACAGAATCACCAGATCTTCTTGATTCATAACTGCTCTTTAGCTTTAATTTTTTTTTTAACTTTTGTATTTTTTGGTACATGTAGTGTAGTATGTAGTATGTGTGCTGTGTGTGTGGGTGTGTGGAGTATGCATGTGTGTGCAGAAGCATGTGCACTGATCCACACCTCTCCCACGTTTCTACCTTATTTTCTTGAGACAAAGTCTCTCACTGAACAGAGAACTCACTACTTTTCAATTAGACCAGAGTCCCAGCATTCTTCCTGTTTCTGCTATCCCTAGGGCTGGGGTTACATGCACACATGCCTGCATTCAGCTTTTTTATAGGATTGACCTCACATCCTCATGCTTGTGTAAGAAGCACTCTTACCCCACCAAGCCATATCCTTAACCCCCCACTGTTGTGTATTATATGTCACTATTGTATTTTTTCTAACTAGTTATTACTAATAATTGGGTGAGGATTGATTTTTGTACATCGTTTTCAGAAATTTTTATTAATCAATGAATCCTACATCTTTGTTCCATTGTCTCAACCTGCTGAGATACAACTCTGTCTTAAGACCAAGTCCACCACCACCACTCTAATTGAACATAGAATTAGAATTTCAGGCATTGATTTAATTTAATATAGAAGAAATTACCCTAATATATGTCTACTCTTTACCTAAGTTTTCTTTTTGTGGAACTAAGAAACCACCCTAGTCGTCACAAGCTGGGACATCATGCACAGACACACTGCCCTTCCCCCGTAACTGCCTGCTGCCCTCCAGAGTGCATGATCCACAATCCCCGGGGGGATGACCTGCACCCCAATGAGGAGGCCCCTCCGGAAAAGGATGGTACCAACATGCAGTGTTTACGTACTGAGTATGCCCATAACTAATTTTAGTCCAAAACTAAAATTTTTTTAGCTAAGTCCTATGCTATTCAATTTATTGTAGCCTTTTTTTTTTTTTTTTGCATGAAACATTTTTTTGACAACTTCTATACTTACATACAAAAAATGCATGAGAGCTGGGTGTGGTGGCGCACGCCTTTAATCCCAGCACTCGGGAGGCAGAGGTAAGAGGATCGCCTTGAGTTCAAGGCCACCCTGAGACTACATAGTTAATTCCAGGTCAGCCTGGGCCAGAGTGAGACCCTACCTCGAAAAACCAAAAAAAAAAAAAAAAAAGCATATTTCCTTCCCCGTCCCCCATGCCCTTTTAGAACTCCACTCTCCATCATATCCCCTCCCTCTCTCCATTAGTCTCTCTTTTAATTTGATGTCATCATCTTAATTTTAAAAAAGAAACCATCCTGTACAACTTAATCCTGGCGCTTAGGAAACAGAGGCAGGAGGATTGCAAGTTTGAGGCCAGCCTGGGCTACACAGTGATATCCTATCAAAAGAAATCATCCTTCCATGCCTATGTTACTAAGAGTTTCAAGTGAAAAGTGATCTAAATTCATTACTGCTGGGCTGGGGATATAGCTCAGTAGTAGAGTACTTGCTTGGCATGCTTGAGGTCTGGCTTGGATCCTTAATACTGCAAAAACTATACTGCTTTTTAGAAAAAAAGACTCAGTGAGAAGCTATGACTTATTCATATGTGTTGTTATATTTTCCATTATTATTTGTATAATCACAATAAATCTGATTTGATCACACCATCGTCTTGATACAACACAAACTTCTGCATGAGCCCTTCTGTGGTGTGTGCAGAAATGTGTCTCTGAAATAGTTCAATAGTGTGAAATAGTTTTATCTGTATGTTTTGAGTAGAGAGTTTAGTACTTTTTTCAGTTCTTCCAATACTACAGACCCATTTTCTTAGGAGAATTTCATCCCAGTCAAGCAGCTCTGTTGTCAACAACACAACCAGGGTGTATGAAAGAGGCATCTAGCGCCCTACAGTCTGACACAGATTGCCATTTTCATACCACCATGTCATGCGTTTACATTACATGTCTCTTCCCATTGAGAAAAATACCTGAGGTCTGGAGAAATTTGGGCACAAGGTCAAAATTGCCCAGAGTGGATACAAAGATTGTATATAGTCAATGATCTCTTTGAAAAAGCCTTTTTTTGTTTTTGCATGAGGGTCTCTGGCTCAGACTGGCTTCTAAATGGCAAGAAAGTTGGGAAAATGTTCCCCCAAGGAGTACCTTGACAATGTCCTTATCCCCCACCCTTTTTGGGCAGAAATTATTTTTCTATTTTGAGAAAGTAGTCATCCTATACCCTAATTTCCAAAGGGCAAAATAAAATGTGATCTATATAAGGATTTTGCTTTTTTCTGTGACCAAAAACTTATCCATTCAAATTTGTGTTACCAATTCTGCTTGATGTCAGGAACTATAGAGAGCAGAATGACGGAGAACGATCTCATTCTGGATGTGATTTGTAGGCCCATCCTTCACCACTTATAAAAGGGTTTTACCAGTGAAAACAGGAATTCGTGTGTAAGAAGCAGTGCATCTCTGGTCTCCACTTGGAGACGGGAGTTTCAGTCACCTCTTGATTTCTTCTTGACTAGGGAGAGTTTTAAGTTTCCCAGAGAGAAGCAAGCAGGAATCCACCCTGTGTGGGCAGGTCATGGCTTGGGAGGGCGTCTAGTTACACAGAAGCCATCCTCAGAGGAATGTTGCTGCTGTTTCACCCATTTCACCCCTTCTCGGCTCTGGCAAAGCACCAGCCACTCAGATGGGTAGAACCCAATGAAGCCAAAGGTCTTTGCCACCTCAGTTTCTGCCTGTCCATCACATTGAAATCTGGTCAGTATAATTGCTTGGGGGAAGAATAATTAGACATGTAAGCGCCCCACAGATAGGATCAAATCAGGCCTTTGGAATACTGGGTTAGCTTCTTTCCAGCCCAGAAGGCAGGGCACTTGCAGGTGCTTCTCCCTTTCCAGGACTCTAGACTTCTGGGACAAGCATCACACCTGGAGCTTCTCAGGAGAGAGCCCTAATCCCAAGACTCCTCACCACAGGTGCTGAGCTGAGGTCAGGCAGCGGCTGTACATTCATGCACACACATGCACAATCCTATGGCCTCCACCTCCCCTAGTCTAGGATTCACATGTACCTATCATCACTCCTGAGTGAATGGCTGCTCGAAGGGCTGACAGCTAGCATGCCTCAGCTGCTTTCTCTGGCCAGGTGGTCCAAGGGCTGAGAAGACCCTGTGTAACACCCTTGAAGCAAGCTGCCCAGAGAAGCAGGCACTGCGCCCACTCTCAGTAGAATGACAGTGAGACTTTCAGCTTTACTTTGTAGCTGGAACCTACTGACTACTCTTAGAGACTGTCTGTATTTTTACTGCTATCTATTGTATCAAGGCTTCCTGTCGAAGTTACCCAAAGTCTTGCCAACAGTGATGTCCGTACGCCCCAAGGATTCCCTTCTATTATGTTCTGTTTCCTTTGAGGATGAGATGAAGAAAAACAAGAATTGCACATGTTCTGATCCATGCGTCCTTTATTCCATTACCAACCACTGTGCCGCATCCAGGCAACAGCACACAAACTGGCAACCAACGCAATCCAGTTGTACAACGATCTGAGGCTTACAGTACATTTAAGGCTTTGAAATTTGAAAGAAAAGAAACTAAACTAAAATCAGACCAAAGGACCCCAAACCCAGTCCCCAACCAATACAAGTAGTGTATCAATTTTAAGCATCGTACATTTCTGACGCTTATTTGGTGCAACTCCAGTGTCAAAACCCAAATAACTCCTAAACTAAAAAGATTAGTTTAGGGAAATTTTAATTACCTAAATTCTTCAAAGCATAAACTTGGAATTTTTGTCTTGGAAATGTTATAAAAATTTTAATAGCAAAACATAGGAGTAAAAACATATTAACAAAATGTATTCAATCATTTACAATACAAACAAGGAATTTTGCAGTCTGTTGTTGTAGCCTGACAAAAGAAAACTACCATTAAGAATCTATGCACAATGTCATTGCAAATATGTACAGGACTTTAAAAAAGCCGACAGGAAGGACTTTACAGAGGGAAGTCGGCCAGGCTGTTAGACCAACCAGACAATCAAAATATTAAAACTCTGTTGGCTAGTAATAAATTTACACTTAAAAAAACTCCAGTTTCCTGTTGTTTAAGAACATTCCAGTTATATTTATATGGTTGCAGTTGATGAAGCTGTTTTTAATAGTTCCAGAAAATTACTCTTCAACTCATTTGTGTGGGGAAAGATCAGCATGTTAACAAAAATTAATGAAGGCATTTTTACAACAGTTTTCCAGTTACACTATCACGGCTTCACAAATGGATGAACCCATGGGGCAGAGTGCTGCACATGGGTGGAGGGCTGAGTCCTGCGTCAGTCAACAACAGGTGATGGTGAGGGTGAGAAACATACTTTAGTCTATAGCACTGGGGAACAGTCCCCACAGTTCAGCTCCTCAGCCTAACAGGAGGTGGGAATTAGGTACAAAAAGACTGAGATTTTGTTAGCTCTTTCAGGAGAACACCCCAAGGGTTGGGCCCTTCTCCGTGTTATCCAGCCATTATAGCTATCATCCAGTTAAAGCGTGTGCAAACCAGGACTCCTCCGTTCACAGTCAAGGAGGTGAGGTAAGGTCGGCCGCCTCTTCACGAGTTGGGAAGCTCATGAGATATGAACTGCTTTAGTCTTTCCAAGTACTGTGCATAGAGCTCGATGTCATTGTGCCCAGCCCCCTCAACCCAGAGGGGCTCCACAGCTCGGGGACAGCGCTCGTACATTGCCAGGCCATGAGAGAAGTCGATGACCTCATCCTCTGTACCATGAATCACCAGCACAGGAGAGGTGACTTTTGATATCTTGTCAATGCTGCCAGGCAGAAGACAGAAAGGGGAGAGAGGATCCCTTTAGTGATGTTCACAAGTAAAAACGCCACACCTGACACGTGACAAGCATCCACAGGCAAGGAAGTTAACACTGTGGGAATTTTAAAATTAAAAACTCTTTCTTAGAGCAGTTTTAGGGTCAGAGCTGGACAGTCCATGGTCCAGCCACTCTGTGCTCAACAGCACCCTCCAGATTGCACAGTGGTTACAGGTGACACAGCCATGCTGACATACTTGGGTGGTTTGGTTATCTTTCCCTCTTTGTGCAGCAATTTTCAATTTAAGACAAACATACAAAGGCATTATAGGATTCCCACATACTCTTCCCTATTTCCCACGGCTAACATCACACTTTGCCATGCTGTATTTGTCAAATCCAAGAAACTAACTTTGGTCTGTTACTATTAGATAAAACCTCCAGGTTTTATTTAAATTTTACTTGTTTTTTACACAAATGTCCCTTTCCTATTTCAGAATCCAATTAAGAATACTACATTGCACCTAAAAGGCTATTTTTGGTCAAATATTTTTATTTAAAACATAACTCATAAGAGCATCAGACAAAGTAACTAATATTTTTGATACATTAGGTTTTTTATTGTTTTGTTTTGGTTTGGTTTTTCCAAGTAGGGTCCTACTCTAGTCCAGGCTGACCTGGAATTCACTATGTAGTCTCAGGGTGGCCTCAAACTCACAGCAATCCTCCTACCTCTGCCTCCCAAGTGCTGGGATTAAAGGCATGCACCACCAGGCCTGGCTTTATGATACATTATGTTTTGAGGAATTTAAAAACATCTGACAGTGGGACTCAGTGCTTCTCCAGCTCTCAGAACTCTCTCTTTTTTTTTTTTAAGAGAACTGAGTAACAAGAAGCAAACCCCATTTCATAAAAGAAAATGCCTAACTTTCTGATAAAAACGGCCCTACTTAGCTTGAAAGCTTAATGGGATGCTTAGATTTGACTCCAAATGACTTCTGACTACTTATAAAAATCAAATTTACTCTCAAAGGATGACTGTTTGAGCAGCTTCAAAAGACTGTGCTTCAGGCTCTGAAAACACATCCCAGGGAAATTCACAAGACTGTCGGCATCTGCCAGGCTCTGGTGGGTAACAGTCACTGAAGCCAGCATCGCCAGGAGAAACACATCCTTCTCCTCCTGCCCAAGGCTCCCTTTCTTACTGCTGACTCTTTTATCTCGGGCTTTAAGAAGGACACAAATGCGTACTATTTGTGCAAAGCTTTTTTGTGTGTCTCATGTAGCTCAGGCTGGCCTCAAAGTCACTAAGTAGTGAAGGATGACCTTGAACTTCTGATCCTCCTTTCTCTACCTCCCCTGTGCTACGGGTTACAGGAATGACATCAGGCCCAGTTTTATGCAGTGCTGGAGTGTCATGCACGGTAGTCAAGCCCTCTACCAACTGAGTTCTCTCCTCAGCCTAGTTTGGGAGTCTTTTTGATAAAAGTAACAGCTAGGATTTGCCATCACTGGATGCTTTGCATTTTGCCCAAGGAATCTCATTTAATCCTCATGAAACAACCATCTCTATTTGACCAGGGAAGGCTGATGCACAGAGAGATTATGAAATGACAGGCATGAGGCTGGGGAGATAATAAAGAATTCTCAGCCAGGCGTGTGGTGCACACCTTTAATCCCAGCACTCGGGAGGCAGAGGTAGGAGGATCGCCAAGAGTTTGAGGCCACCCTGAGAATACATAGTGAATTCCAGGTCAGCCTGAGCTACAGTGAGACCCAACCTCGAAAGACCAAAAAAAAAAAAAAAAAAAAAAAATTCTAACATCAGCTACATATTCCAGAGGTCCAGAACCACTGTCACATTGCCTTTCTGAACAACTCACACAGCTGCTGACTGTTCAAGGCATCCCAGAAGGGTTGTAAAACCCCAGCAGCCATGGCATTTGAAGAAATCAGAGCCTTGGTGGCAGTGTTCAGTTCTATAGACCAGGAATTTTACTTGAATTCTTCTTCTGCTAAGTGCCTTCCTTTGTAAGATTTCAACAACACTCAATCAAAAGGGAGTTTATTTACTCGATGACTGAGATGGGCAGGGGACTATGCTCCATGCTGCATGGTTCAGAAGAACCTCTTACTGCCCGGAAAGGGTGCTTCAGGTTGACAGCCATGGCCTAATCCTAAATGCAAAGGCAAAGATGTCGGCCTACAGCCCAAGCATGGTCAGGTCTGTGTCTGGCTGGCTCTGTCCCTTTCCCTCTAACATGTACCTTGAGGACAGCACCAAAAACAGACACGATTCTGGCCTTTGGAAGCAATGGACACTACAAGAACATGTTTTCCAAATCCAATTAATAATGGAAGTCAGTGCAACTGCTAATGGTTTGCAATCTAGCACATCAATAATTTAGGGTGTTCAGCAGGAGTGGAGCCCCCTTTGTGTCTATCCTAACCAAGCTAATGACCTTCACCTCTTTCAGCCTAATCTGTAAGGAGAGTACCAAACTGGACCAAGTTCTTAAAGTTGTCAGGAAGGTTAACAGGAGGGTGAGCCTGAAATGCCTCAGGAATCAAAGTCAGCATTAGTTGTTGGCTTGTTATTAACTAATAAGGTATAGTTATAATGGGTACATTTTAAGATATAGAATAATTTAAGAGCCGGGGGGTGTACAATAAACTATCAGTCTGTTGCCAGAGTAACACCCTGCATTGCCTCCCACAAACACAAAAAATATTCGTCTTTGAGAAAACTGCCTCTCATTACCAATTCAACACAAATAAGGTCACTTTTGCAAAGCACATCAGCCCTACTTAGCATTCTCAGCCACACCACTGGAAGTGCATAGTGAGCCCCAATCCCAGGAGGCTGGGTTTCACTCAAGTTGGGCACAAACTACTTCACAGTAAGTGTTCAGAAAGGAGACAGTCAGTAGTCACATGTTATGCAGCCAAATGCTGTAGTTTCTTCCCCAGCAAGAGCTGAAGAGTGGCAATTATTAGGACAAGGAAAACCCTGGGAGCATACATTACTTCTGCTGAGGCTTTTTTGGAAAGTGGCGATATAAGCCAGCCAGCCGTGCTGTCACCCCATTAGGCTGCTGCAGCAATGGGCTGTGGGAAAAGGCTAAGGGGCAAATACTTTTTATTAAAAATACTTTGCACAGTATAGGCTAAAAGAAAAAAAAAAAACTTACAAAGAAGCCACTCTGCTCCAGCTTTTGTGTTGAGTTTCCTTCACTTCCATTAGTGGCAGCTATGGAAGAGCAGGCCTGGGCTGGCAGCAAAGGCCTAGGCCACTGTGGGCTCTGGCTCTTGTGCTTCCCAGAGTACAGAACCACAGAAAGGAGGGTCTCCTGCTCAAAGTGCCAAAGCAGGAGGAAGGGGGTGGCTTCCTCATTCACCACGTCCCAAGGGCTTACAAGTTGCTTACTGCTTTTGTTTTCTTCACGAAGATTAACTGACATGCCTCCTTTACCTTACCTGCACTGTCTTCTTGAAAAAAAAAAAAACTGACATGTTTTTGTTTTCGTTTCAGAGTCTAGACCACTGCTTCCTCACACCTTTCACATGTAGCTCTTTGCAATTAGATGATGCAAATTTCTCTATAAACCAACTAAATGAATGCTGAATGTCCTTAGGATTCCTTAGAAATACTGAAGGATATGTGGGTACTTTTTCAAGACTACATTGCAGTTGGATCAATTAGTCCCAAGTATCAGCACAACCAAGGAATTTATCCATCAGCTAGAGACTTTCCAAATGCAGCCAGCCCAGGAGGCTAAAGTCTCTCTACACATGCCACACTCACTTCACATCCCTGATGGTGCCTACACAGGGCCTGATGCGGGAGACAATCACTTGGAATTTGGGAGTGTTAGTTACACAGTTATGGCAGTCCCAGATATGGACTCTGGCTGCTGGCCAACTTTATCTTTGTACAACACAAGCTTACCTGGGGAACGCATCAAAGCAGTATGTTTTCCTGGTATCTGGAAAAGCCACACGCAAACCAGACATCAGAGGAGAATGGAGGATGACAGCTGCGCACTCGTACCGCGACGCCAGGTCCACGGTGGGGACAGTGCCAATGCTCTGCCCGTAAAGGATAATGTTCTCAGGACTCACCCCATACCTGAGGAAAGTGGAAGTAGGCGCACAGCATTAGCATGTATGGGGGAAGAACGAGATATGACCATATTTAAAACCCACAAAACTCCCATATACAACAGCTTAAAACTGATCATCTAACCTGTACACTTTAGCTTAAAATGAATGAACATGAACTTGATAAAAACAAATGTTAAGAGGTCTATTTCAGTTCTAAATGAATGAGAGATAATCTGTCTTCCACAATATTTGGTACACCTAATGATCATGACATTTATCTGGCTAATTGACTAAATAAATACATTATGAATTTAAGTTTTTACAGTTTTCAAGTTTCATATCACTTTTTATTTTCTTTGAAATTGTACAGTTCTAAAGTGAAAATGAAAACAAATTTGGCAAGTTATAACATTACAAGAACTTCCTGATAGGAAAGGTTAGTTAGCATTTACAGAGATAAGTTCATTGGCACACAATTAAGTTGAAGACAATTACATTTTCTTTAGACTCTTCCCAGGGCTAAATGCTTCCAAGTTTTCCACTTATCAGTGTTCCCTTGTGTGGCGCCCCCCATAAACTTAGGTGTTCTGAATGCTAGGTTTCCAGCTGATGGAGATTTGGGAACTAACGCCTCTTGGAGGCAGTGTATTGTTGGGGGCAGACCTCTGGGTGTTATAGCCAGTTTCTCCTTGCTAGTGTTTGGCACACTCTCCTGTTCCTGTTGTCTACCTGATGTTGGCCAGGAGATGATGTCCACCCTCTGCTCATGCCATTTTTTCCCCCTGCCATCATGGAGCTTACTTACCCTCAAATGTGAACCTGACTGCAACACCTTCATCTACTTCTGTGAAGTTTCTGGTTGGGTAAATATGTGTGTGGAATAACCATTACATTCCCAACCTATCCTGCAGCTTGGTTATGTCCACCGAACTATGCTCCAGCCAATGGGAGGTGAGCGAGTGTGGATGAGTAACTCCAGGTATGGCTTTACAGGGAAGGGTGGGTTCTACCCTCTTTCTTTCTGCCCTATTGGTGGGAAGTGATATGAAGACATGGACAGAGGAAACATGAATGCTTCACACAAAATGAAGACACACAGCTCAATCTTGTTAGTGCATGCACATGTGTATTAAAGTAGTGAGTGATTGTTTCACAGCCAAGAGAAGGAGAAAAATGAGAATGTCAGACAACTTCAAGACATGGTATAATGTTTGTCAACTCAACTGGATTTGGAAACATCTATGTATGCTAAGTGCCGTAAGGAGGAGTTACAGGGGTTTAACTGGAGGGAGAAACCCAAGCTAAATGTGATGGCATCATCCCATGGGCTAGGGCCTTAGACTGAATAAAAACGAGAACCTGAGCTGAGTATTGGCATTCATCTCTCTCTAACTGCCATTCTATGCTCCCATCCCCATGCCTTCCCCACCACAATGGACAGTATCCCTCAGACCATGAGCTAAAATAAACTTCCATGTTGCCTTCTTCCATATTAAGTCACAGGACTGAGAGAAGAATATGTATGGCAGGGAGTGAACGACGGGGACTGTTACTTTGCTGGGGGAGTAAAAAACCTGTCCAAGCACTTGGGAAGACAATTTGACAGTCTGACATTATCTGATAATATTGAAGCCCACAGTCCAACAATTCTTTTTGGAACAACTCTAGGGTGCCATGAAATAGCTTCTAAGGACAGATTTGTCAGCTGGGATAGCAATGATACAGCTAGACATCAAAGGGTTTCTTCTAAAAGGAAGAGTCAACCTGGACACGATGCAGGATGGTTGTAATCTGTGTTTTGTCACAAGTGCTCCTCTCACAAACTGGACATTTACATCTTATGAATGTCTGTGGGTGGCTATTATATCCCTATAGTGGCTTAAATGTGTGACCCCAGACTCAAGAGTATATCTTGAGTCTCCAGTGGGTGGAGCCTACTGGGGAAAAGAGGTATGTCACTGGGTGCAAATATCAAATCCAGCACTAAGATACGTGGAGAGCAGTAATGTGAGCTCTGTCAGGTTTCAAGGAGCTGGCTACTGGTGGTGTCTCTCTCTGTTTAGATCTATGAAAGGGAGCTAACTTCTGCCATTGATGGTGTTCCCTTGGAATTTGTAAGCCTGAAACAAACCCCTTCATCCCATAAGCTGTTTCTGACCGGGTGTCTGTCCCAGCAATGCAAAGCTAACTGCAACAATCCCACAACAAAATATCTTTTATTGTTTGTTTGTTTTTCTAGGTAGGGTTTCGCTTTAGCCCAAGCTAACCTGGAATTCACTATGTAGTCTCAGGCTGGCTTTGAACTCATGACAATCCTCCTACCTCTGCTCCCTGGGTGCAAAAGTATCTTTTAAAAGTCCACCAGTCCCATCAGCTATGGAGATGGCCTACACAGCACTGCTGGACCTCATGGCAATTTTGTGCTCAAAAGACACTTAAGGAAACACAAGGCCATTAAAAATTACGTTCTAGGGCCTGGGAAAATGGCTTAGAGGTTAAGGCACTTGCCTGTGAAACCTAAGGACTCATGTTCAACTCTCCAGGTCCCGTGTAAGCCAAACACACAGTGACACAAACGCATAATGTTGCACATGTGCACAAGAGGGTGCACACATCTGGAGTTCAATTGCAGTGGCTAGAGGGCTTGGTGTGCCAATTCTCTTTCTCTTTCTCATTAAAAAAGAAGGGCCAGCCGGGCGTGGTGGCGCACGCCTTTAATCCCAGCACTCGGGAGGCAGAGGTAGGAGGATCGCTGTGAGTTTGAGGCCACCCTGAGACTCCATAGTGAATTCCAGGTCAGCCTGGACCAGAGTGGTGAGACCCTACCTCGGAAAACCAAAAAAAAAAAAAAAAAAAAAAACAGAAGGGCCAGTCTGTTGGGCTTGCCTCAAAAAAATTATGTTCCATAAACCATCATAATAGGAGAAAAACATGATATCAAGAAAAAATGCTGAGACTGATTGAGAAGGGGAAGGGGTATGCTGAAGAGTGGAGTTTCAAAGGGGAAAGTGGAGGGAGGGAGGGAATTACTATGGGTTATTGTCTACAATTATGGAAATTGTCAATAAAAAATGAATTTAAAAAAATAAAAAAAAAAAGAGTTACTATAAAAAAGCCAAAGCTAGAACATCCAACCACAGCAGCCTACAAAACGGGGTTGCAGCTGTGTTCCTTCAAGGCATTTCTATATGAAAAAGAAACCTGGAAGCACATGTGAAAGTAGCAACAATGCTGCATCATCTATCAGGTAGTAAAATCAAGTGATTTTTCTTCTTCTTTCAAATGTCATTCCGGTCGGGAAAATGGATTCTGTGAGGCTTCTCACAGGTCTCAGAGCCCGTTCAGTCTCGGAACATGCATTTCTTCCAAAGAACTCAAGGTGTGCATGACTTCACTAGTCAGCAGGGAGGCGCCACAGGGAAAGCACAGCCTAAGGTCAGGAAAAAGGAAGGCTGAAGCTGGTGGACCTGGTACCATGAGGTCAGTCAGCAGTGGAACTGGGAAGTGCTGCATGTGTGGCAGGGAGTCCGAAGGAAGACAGAGCACAGCCAAAGGTGAGATTCATGATGCTGCCAAGTTGTGTGGTGCTAAGAGTGTAAAAGGAACAAAGTACCAGAAGAGACTGTTGCAGTTAAGTTTGCATGGTTGAGATAAAACACCCAACTGAAGCAGCTTGTGGGAGGAAAGCTTGTGGCTTACAGACTCGAGGGGAAGCTCCATGATGTCAGGGAGAAAATGATGGCATGAGCAGAGTGGACATCACCTCCTAGCCAACTTCAGGTAGACAACAGCAGCAGGAGAGTGTGTCGAACACTGGCAGAGGAAGCTGGCTAGAACACCCATAATCCCTCCCCCAATACCACACCTCCAACAAGGTTCTAATTCCCAAATTGTCATCAGCTGGGGATCAAGCATTCAGAACACAGAAGTCTATGGGGAACCCCTGAATCAAACCACCAGAGAGACCAAGACTAAGTTAGGAAAAAGAACCAGGTGGCAGCTCATGTAAGTTCCTGGGGACACCTAAGTGAAATGAAGGGCCAATAAACACATAACAGAAAATCCAAATGCAGGCAGCCCGAGGCACCTCAAGGGAACTCTGTTCCACAGAATTTGAGTCACAGCAGCTACAGGTTCAGTGGTCAGGAAAGCTCCCCCTCGTGCAGGGATGTGTGAAGAGTGGTCTTTTCTGCACAGGGGAAGGTGCCCATGAAAGCACCTGCTATGGATACAAGTCATCTGGACACGTTCTCCCATCCCCCATTTCATGCTAATCAGGTCCTTCTCTCCCTGGGTGTTCCATTTCCTGGCTCTCACTCCCCTTTCCTCCTGCACACTTTCGATGGGCACCCCTCAACCTCAATTCCCAGGCTTTTCTGGCACCTCTTTGTAGCTATTTGCAGTAGAACTGAGGACCCAGCAGTGCAGATATAGTGGAGCGGGGCAGTAAGCATCTGTGGAATGACTAAATGGATGGATTGAGTTTCTAAAGCTCATCTTAGCTCCAGCCCCACGCCTTGAGCAGCTATTTTCTTCCAAGCTTCTAGAATGTTACACTTCCCAACTTCAAGGAGATTCTTCATATTCACCCCTCAGCCTCCCCAATCCCATACCCTTCAACCTCACAGGCTGGATTTCTCATCCTTCTTTCTCCTTCATATACTCTTTTCAAGACTTTCTGACACTCATCTGCTGCGCTATGACTGGCTACACTGGGTGTACCTTGTGGTCAAATGACCTGGGATGTCTGATGAGTCAATGTATGAGGGACGTCATTTGCAACATGATGAGCATCTCTGTCACAAGTACTTGGGGTCTGATCCCAGAGGTGATTCTGGAACCTTTTGTGGCTGTTTCTACATCCCTCTTCACGGCACTGAGACTGCCCCAGGGGTTCCTCGCTGCTTGTCTTCCAACCTATTCTGTCCTCTCCTTTGGGATTCTGTGAATCATCAGCTGATGAGGGGCAGCAGGCACCCTCATTCCTAAGTCCCAGAGTGTTGCAGTCCCCTGCCTCACTGACTCATGGTAATAAAATACTGACAGCCTGCCTGCCAGCTTCCATCCTGGCCTCTGCCCTGGGCAAAACCCAGGCAAACCCACAGCCTGATCAAAGACCATGGCGGACCTCTCTTCTTCTTCTTCTTCTTCTTTTTTTTTTTTTTTTTGATCTCTCTTCCAGACCTGCCTTCCTTCCAGTCCTGCCACTCCTATCACTCACTCCCCACTCCAGTCCATTCTGTGCATTCTCACCACATGCATCATTCCTGAAAACAAAGTAAAGTAAACCAGCTTCTATCACATTACTGTACTAATCAAACCCTTCAGCAAGTCACACTTGGGATAAAAGTCCCTGACCTCAGGGTAATCTCCACCCGAGCCACCTCACTACTCCAACCTTCTCTCTCCAAGTGGCCCTCTTGCTGCTGCAGGCTGGATTCCCTGCTGGCTCATTTGTCTGAAAGTCCCTCGCTGCTCTTCACTACTGAAAACTCTGGGTCCTACAGGGACCTCTCAGTTTCTCCCATGCTTTTCTAATGCCTCTAGTCTATCTGCAGTATTTTCCTGCCTGAGCATTCATTCACCCAAGCTCACTGACCTGATGTGAGGAGTATGGGCTGAGTCATACTGAGGCAAACCCCCTACTGCCAGGTCACTCAACCCTCGGGTCAGGTGTAGGCTCCACATCTGCCCTTTGGGGCCATCAAGGATATGGTCTGCTTAGGCATCAGTCCACTTGGAGTATGTCTTGTTTTGAACTAGCTGTGATTCTAGCCAACAGCTGTGTTTTAGCAAATTAAAAGCTAAATTTCATAGATACTGATGATTCAATGGTATCCACTGGGAGTTGGACATCTTCTTGTAGATCTTGAATAGGAACAGAATCTCTTATTTGCAAAGCAGAAAAGAGTCACATTAAAACCCAGTAAGAATGTAATCACAGTGCTTGTAGGCATAGGTTTCCTGGAGTTTAATGTCATGGGGAAGCCATGGCCCCAAGTAACTATTCTCTATAACTGTGGACAGTGGGTCTCTTAAAATCTCTAAGCTTTGCCCTCAGCCTCTCCAAATAGCCACCTAGGTTTTGTAATCCCAAACTGCATGCAGTCCAGGTTGACCAACTGGAGTTTAGGTTTCAATCCCCACTCAGTACACAGGACATGCCACAGGTCAGGCCTCCAGGAGAAATCTAGAGCCAAGGACTTTGTGACCCTCTCAACAGTGAGGGAGGTTGAGGAGGAAGACCTACCACAGAGGCTGAGAGTGCCAGGGAGCCAATGTCCCACGGAAATGATGGCCTATAAGGTGAAAGTCATTTGTTTGTGTTTCAATGTAAGGCTTTCAACAGTCATGAGCACGCCCGGTCTTCCCGAGACACACTGCATCCTGTTTGAGTTACTGGGCCTTGGCTTTGTCCTTTGTCAAGAGCTTCCTCATTTATCTTCAGAAGAAGTGCATTTGGCACAGTTCCGCTGACTTTGAAGTCAACATTTTAAATATTTCAGAGGTAGAATTCCTAGGGGAACTATCTTAAGACATAGGATGAAGATAAATACACAAGGTAACATGAATGTTAATTGAAGGATGAGGTCTGAAGATACTGAGAACCCTCACCAACTCCGGAGCAAAGGAAGCCTCAGAGCAAACAGACTGCAAAAGAAGCAGGTACACAAACAGGCCTGCCAGAAATGCAGCAGCCACGTGGGATCCTTTTGCCTTTGGACACAGAAATGTGAACCAACTGACATGTTTTCTGAGTACACAGACTTAATAAACATATTTCTATTTTAATTATGAAGGGGGAAAAGCAGTCATCACATATATTTATTTTTTCTTTCTTAAGGTACACTTTTATAGGTTAAGTGGTCTTAGGGTTACACTAATCAAAGCTTCACAAGCTGATTTCTCCTGGTGTTACAACTAGCTACAAAAAAACAGTTAAAATTAAAATATCTGCTGTCTTGGTGCTACCTGAGAAATGTAAATAATTTAAAGGTTAATAATACTGCTTCTTTTTTTAATTTTTAGCAAATTATGTTGTAAAGGATATTTACAAATGAGAAGATTATACTCTTTGGAAGCTTCAAGAATAAGAACATGGGCACAGGGCTAGAGAGATGGCTTAGCAGTTAAGGCACTTGCCTGCAAAGCCAAAGGACTCAGGTTCAATTCCCCAGGACCCACATAAGCCAGATGTACAAGGTGGCACATGAATCTGGAGTTCATTTGTAGTGGCTGGAGGTCCTGGCGTGCTCATTCTCCCTCTCTCTCTTAAATAAACAAGTAAGTAAAAATTTTAAGGAATTTGGGTACAGTAAATGTAGTCCTTCCAGTCTGGTTATAAAATCAAACCAATCAAATACAACATTTAAAAAGTGGCTTCTATGCCAGCTCTTGAAAGGTTGAAGTAGGAGGATCAAGAATTCAAGACCAGTCTCAACTAAGTTAAGACTAGCCTGGGCTACATGAGACACTGTCTCAAAACAAACAAAACAAAACAAAACAAAAAAAAATTAGCCTTATTCCCTGCAAGCAACAATGAATAAGAAAATTACTGATCCAAACCAAGAAACAATAGGAAACAGGTTCAAGTGAAGGCAAAATGAATAGTATGGCCAGTAAATTTATCAAAGTATAGCACCCAAGCACACCAAATGATGGAAACAGAGACTGCAGAGTTAGTGGAGTCCAGACAGAAGATAGAGCTTGAAACCAAGGTCAGAGGAGGGAGTTTAGAACCTCAAATGAAAAGCAGGAGCAGCTAGGGAGAGGACAGCCTGGACAGGGCAGGGCAGTGAAGGAGATGGAAAACCAGGGTGGTAGTATGCTTTGAGGAAGGCAAAGTTGCTCACCTCAATGTAATCACAGCAGGAAGGAGCAAGGAAGGAAAAAAGCCTAAATAATCTAAGAGCGAGCAGAGGGCTGAGAAAGCTGGCCGAATCAGGACACTGGAAAGGCGATCAAGGGTGGGGAGCTGGGAGTTCTGTTTGCTTTACTACAAAGGTAGTTTGGGATGAGGATATACATACTGTAAGAAGCTGTGTAATACCCTAAGCTGGACATACAGAAGTCAGTCCCTTGGGTTAATAAAAGAAAACTCTTAAAATTGTTTGATTGCATGCCAGAAAGCCCATCCCTAGTACTAAGCTCTTCTTGTTCTGTTTCCTATCACAGTGCCCACAACACAACGATGGGTGGCTGGAAGAGGCGGTCGGGTGTGTATGTGTGCAGGTGAACAGCTCAGCCATCTCTGTATGCGGGGGGACAGCTCCAGGATCCCTGTGAGATGTTCAAGCCACATATACAAAATGATAAGTAATCGCACATCCCCATACTTCTAAGTCATCTCTAGATTGCTTATTGTATCCAACACAAGGTAAATGCTATGCAAATAGTTGTCTATTGTATTTTTTATGGAATAATGACAAAAAAAAGTCTGCAAGAAAAAGTTCAGTTATAACCATGTAGGCCTAACTACAGTCCCCAGTGCTCAAATGGGCACTGAAGACTGTAGTGTGCGACAGGCAGGAGGTCAAAGCAAACATGAATGTGCATGCATACACGTGTGTGTGTGTGTGTGTGTGTGTGTGTGTGTGTGTGTGTAGCTACAATCATATGGATTCAGTATAGTTCTCTGACACAATAAATTAAGTTTCACTTCTGGAACTATTTGTAATTTTCTCCCTAGAGTATTTCTGGTCTTCAGTGAGTGGAATCCATGGATGTTGAGCCCATGAGTGAGGAAGACACACTGGACAGCTAATGGCAAAGGCTGTGAGAGAAACCAACTACCCAGGTCCTCACGTGCAATGATTTAACAGGATGCACAAGGCACAGAACCCTCTAAAAAATACAACTTAGGGTTAGAGATATGGCTCAGTGGTTAAGACACTTTTCCTGCAAAGCCTAAAGACCTGAGTTCAGTTCCCCAGTACCTACATAAAGCCAGATGCACAAGGTGACACATGTGTCACAAATTTGTTTGCAGTGGCCAGAGGCCCTGGTGTGCCCACCCTTCCCATGTGCCTCTCTCATAAATAAATACATAAATAATTTAAAGAAAATACAAATTATAGGGAGGCTTGCTACTATAAAGCACATGCTTACCAATGCAGCAGCCCTTATGAAATGTGGTCAACACACATCAAGACACGCATTGTTTCCTTTTATGAAGCAGCATCCACTGGTTTACAACACACCCTTTGGTGTTAGATGCTTGCAGTTTCTGCTGTCTGTGTCGAGTTGAAGCCTACCTTCAAAACAATGCCATCCTTTCTGACAATCAAAACTGTTCCCTAGTGAGGCGCAGTGGGGCACACCTTTAATCCCAGCACTCGGGAGGCAGACATAGGAGGATTGCTATGAGTTCGAGGCCACCCTAAAACTACATAGTGAATTCCAGGTCAGCCTGGGCTAGAGCAAGACCCTACTTTAAAAAATAAAATAAAAACCATTCCCTCCTCCAACTCTCCCCGTGCCAAAGCAAAAATAAATAAAACCTGACATGATGGCTTAATTTTAACTTTTAGTAAATCATTTTTCAGAGGGAAAGTTACAGTTGTAAAGAATATAAAACTAACCCTTTTGATCAGTTACAGTTACAATTAAATAGAATCATTTGCTTGAATTTGAGTATAACTGAGCGTGATAATCAAGACTCTAGGCATTCTGTCATTACCTCATGCTAGAAAAGCCAGAGAATACTGCCTCCCCATAGAGACCAGCAGCCATCCTCAGGCCCTCAGAGGACTGCAGTCAGCCATGTGAAAGAAACTCTAGCAACAACTCTTGATAAGAGACTCACTGACAGCAGATCTGTGATCACAGCTACTTCTGTCCCCAGCAAAGAGTTAAAGAGATCCTGCACCTCCAGAAAACCAACTGAAAGCTATGGTACAACCTCATGAAATCTTTACGATCTCTTGACTGCTAAAACTGAATGTATTTCTTTGAAAAAGCACTCTGTCTAATTACGCGATCTCCCTGTAAGCCGTTTTTATAGGAAAGACCCAAGCTGTCTGGGTGCTTGACATTGCCATGCAACATGACTGGACCCAAGACTGGAACTCTAACGTCACCTCAGCTCTAGCACTGAAGAAGACGTGTCCACTGGAAAATTCTTGGATGGTGGCTCTATCTTTCAGGAATATCATTGGTCCCCAGCCCTGGAACTCTATACACACACACACACACACACACACACACACACACACACCTGGACTGGCCAGTGAAGCCTGAACTGAACCCTCTCCAAACACCCGCCACCAGCTAGTGACACTTGGGGTAAAGCACAGGACACAAGCCTGGTCAATCCAAGTCTTTACCAGGATGCCTGCACTTGCTCTGCTGTGCTTGGAGCGCGATTCCTTTGTCACAACACACAAGCAACCTCCGTGGGAAGTTCTGCTAAGAGGAGAGCCACCGAGGGAACAAGTGAGCCTGCATCTTAATATCACTGTCTGAGGGCCCACACCCAGACCCTGCACTCTGACCTACATAGTTCTCTGATGAAGCTGGGCCAAAAAAATGGACTTTTGTACACAACGCAGAAGCCGGCACATGTGGTTGTGACTGTCATGGAGATTTGCAGTAGAGCAGGAGGGAATGTGGGTTTTGGAGTAATTCAGGCCTGCATGCCCACTCTGCCTTACACCGTGACAGAAATGGTGGGCAGCTTTAATGCCAGCACTCAGGAGGCAGAGGTAGGAGGATCACCATGAGTTCCAGGCCACCCTGAGACTACATAGTGAATTCCAGGTCAGCCTGGACCAGAGTAAAACCCTACCTCGAAACACCAAAAAAAAAAAAAAAATAATAATAATAATAATAATAATAATAATAATAAATAAATAAATACTGAGCAGAACTGCTTCCTTGGCCACAGAGGATGTAAGGCCTGGTGTTCTGATTGCACTGTTAACAAGGTAAAGAGAGAACAGTGGGCCAAGGGCAGGCAAGCCTGAATTCTTAGGCTAATTTCCACACACTAAGAGGAGAACCAGGCTCTAAGCTCCCTTCCTCCCTCCCTCCCCACTGCTTTCCTGTTTCCATACTCAGACAGAGCCTGACTGGGACTTACACCACAGACCACCATCTAGGTGGAAAGCAGCATGTCAGCACAGGCATGGACTACTCTGCTCTACACTCATGGCTGCTCTGCGGACACTGGCCATGACACCTCTGATTAGATCCCACGAGGATGCCCACTGGCCCCTCCCTCCTAGGTGGCATCTTCAGCTCCATTCTCCCGAACCTATTCTTCTGAGTACCTGCTTGTGTTCTTTTCTCCTTGTGTTCTCTATCCTTCCTTCGGCTTCCAGAACCTTCCGTCACCCTATTCTTCCTCCTTAAAAGCATAAAGAGTCCACAACATCAATTATGAAAATATCTCAAACCACAGGACAGTACAGAAAGGCCCTTAGAGATCACAGATGGACCACTTTATTTTACAGATAAGGAAATGCTAGCTCTGAGAGAGGTTACTGAATTAACTGGGAACCATTACCAGGCCAGCTGTCTAAGTGAATCATAGCCGGAACAGGGACTAAGTGGGGAAGGAACCGCAAGTCCTGTGAAATTATCACTAAATTGGTATCAGCCTATGGTGTTGCCCTGCTTCGATGTGGCATAACTGCCTGCATCCCACTTCCAACAATGGGCTGGGGAAAATGACTGTCAACCCTATTTTGGGTTCTAGGTCCTGGCTCCTTTCTACCAGAGCTGGTGTGTAGGTGCTCCACACTGTTAATTATCACACACACCCCCGTGGTCAGACACAGCAGTTAGCAGCCAGTAGGCTCAGGACCCCTGCTAGAGTCCTGCAGGTCTAATGTTGCTCACAGTGAGCATCCAACCCCCAGCAGTCTCAACTCAAGGAAATCAAGGTCCAAGTGAAGGACAGTGGTGACAGCTGCATAACGACTTCTCCATATTCATTCAAGTGGTTTTATGATAAGGGCTGGGCATGGTGGTGCACACCTGTAATCCCGTTACTCAGGAAATGGAGGTAGGAGGATTCCAGTGAGTTCAAGACCAGCCTGGAAAAAACAGCCAGATCCTGTCTGAAATTGAAGAGAAAGGAGAGTGGGAGGAGAAACTGTGTGGCACTCATGCTGGACTCCTTTATGGATCTGCAAGAATCAGCCTCTCCTGTTTTTCCTTGGTGAGGTAGAAGGTCTAGCAGAGTCTGGTGGCTAAGACAAGTATCTTTATCATCACTCAAGTTCCCTGCTAATGAAGGCCTCGCCATCACCTTCCCATCACCTTGGTTCCACAAAGCACAAGGGAGCACCACCCCCTGGGGAGGTTCAAGAGTCTGCCATGTAGTCCTTCTGAGCCTCCTTGGGGACCTCACATAAGGCAGCATGTACTCAGGGAATAACACTTAACAGAACTCGCTTCTGTATTGGAACACTCAGGGCAGCTGGTATAGGGACCCACTGCATTCTAATGTACCACTCCCACCCACCCATCAAGGACGTGGAATTTGGGACTATGTATGCCAGATCCAGTCTCCGCTGCCTGCAAATAGCAGATAAGACTGTGACTGAGGCCTATCCCACAGAACATTCCATTTCCTCTTTTAAGCCAGCCTCAATAAGGCCTTGAATCCTCTTAATTAAACTACTATGTAGTGTATAAACTTAATGAAGCAAATCCTGCATCCTTATTTATCATAAACAGGAAGCCTTTCCTGGCCACTAAGAACACCAAGTACCATGATTAATAATTTAAAATACCCAGCTAACCACATTCCATTCCACACACTTCACTGTAACCAGCTCCAGCATCTTACTAATGCAGTCTTCTGTGTAAATGCAATAACCAGAGCACGCACCATAAATGCAGATTTCATGCTCCTGCAGGCAGCGCAAGCATGCAAGATGGTACACTTGAAGGTGAGGTCCACACCTCTGCACCTTTACACCATCCTGTTATGGTAATGATTTTTCGTTGGCAGGACAAAAACACAGTGTGTGTCTCCCATTTTCAGTCATTTGACTGTTGCATGCTAAGTCTCAAAGAGCAACAAACACAGGCACCATTCCCTTCTGAAATAAAACTGTTTTGCTACTGCAAAACCTTCAGGCTGTACCATCTGGACACATTTATCAGCCACACCCAGGAGCCAGGTGGAGGGAATTTCCTGACCCAGCTAGCCAGCAGGAACTCGAGGGCAGGGCAGCAGAAGTGGTTATATGAACCCTAGGGCAGACTCCAGATGCCGGGACTGAGACGTTAAAGTAAAGGTAGGGGATGAAGGAAATGTGGTGGAGTTAGACATGGTCACATAGTGCCTCTGGTTACTCACTGAAGCAGTTATCTCCTCCTCCAGGGACAAAACACCTGCTCAGAAGCAACTCATGGGAGGAAAGGGTTTATTTCAGGCTTACAGCTTTGAGGGGAAGCTCAGCATGGTGAAGCAGCCAGCTGGGGATTCACATCTCCATCAGGCAGGGAGGGAGGAGAGGGGAGGGAGGGAGGAGGGAGGGAGGGAGGGAAGAAGAAGGGAGGGAGGGAGGGAGGGAGGGAGGGAGGGAGGGAGGGAGGGAGAGAATGCAAAAGCAAGCTAGCTAGTTCTAACCATCCAGTAGGCTATTAACCTCAAGGTCCACCCCCCAGCAGCACACCTCCTCCAGTAAGGTTCCACCTCCCAAAGGCTCCACCAGCTAGAGACTAAGAAGAAAGCTTAATCAAAAACACTTGAGGGCCGGGTGTGGCAGAACACGCCTTTAATCCCAGCATTTGGGAGGCAGAAATAAGAGGATCACTGTGTGTTCAAGGCCACCCTAACACTACATAGTGAATTTCAAGTCTGCCTGGACTAGAGTGAGACTCTACCTTAAAAAAACAAAAAAACAGATGAGAGATGGCTCAGCAACAACCCAGGTTCAATTCCCCAGTACCCACATAAAGTCAGATGCACAAAATGGCGCATGCATCTGGAGTTCATTTGCCATGGCTAGACACCCTGGCACACTCATTCTCTCTCTGCTTGAAAATTAATAAATAAATAAAATATTTCAAAACTTTATTTATGAAAGAGACAGAATGAGAATGGGCACACCAGGGCCTCAAGCTACCACAAATTAACTCCAGACACATGCACCACCATGTGCGTCTGTCTTATGTGGGTTCTGAGGAGTTGAACCTGGGTCCTTAGGCTTTGCAGGCAAGCACCTCAACTGTTAAGCCCTCTCTCCAACCCATAAAATATTTTTTTAAAAACACTTGAGGCTACGGCAGACATTTTACATCCAGGCCACCATACTCATTCACCACTGGAGCTGTTGCCCTCTGTTCTGAGCATATGGAATTGACTAGTCTGTGGGCAGGGCTCATCTCTAACTCCCATGCATTTGCTCCTGTGGACTCATTTTGACTTTCTGTTGCTGTTCAGCTTGCTCACTATTCCAGCAGCCACTCTATTCCCAGTAGCTTCCATGGCTGGGTTCTCTCCGCTTCCTAAACCCACCTGTTCTCAAACCATAGTGAAATCCCCTTGAAGATGCCTCTGGGCACTTCAATATATTAAACTTTCTGATCTTTCCCTCAGCACTGGAATGCCCTCTACATCATTATTTCTAAAACATGGCTACCAAATTACCACAACATCAGGGTTCCCAGCACAGTTAAGTATCTTAAAAAGTTTTCCCAATGTAATTTAAAAGGTAGTCAAGGAGTTTTTCTTATAAAACTTGAAAGAAACCAGAACAAATGCTTTCCATAAAATAACCCTATTTATATGTGTGTTCATCCTGAAACAGGAGCACATTGCTACAATGTATTAGAATTCCTCCGACTGAAGAAAGAGGGAAACAATCTGGCCAAAATGTGTAACGTTTTAAGAGTCACACCTGCCTTTCTCTAGCGCAGAGCAAAATTCATGGACAAGGCTATACATGCTCACAAAGTGAATGTCTGAGTGGAGTATTATACAGTAAGTGCCTCCGCTAAGCTTTGTTTTCCTTCCCGGTTATAAACGCACAGACTGCCCTGGGTTCTCCCTGAGAGACCTTGCCAGAACCAGAGCGAGGGAAAGGCAGCACTGAGTCCTCACGAGAGCACTGTGAGGAGACCCAAGGAAGGGGGTCTACCCGCTAGTCCACCTGCTCTCACTCCACCCCTGATCCATGTCCCTCAGGACGCTGACACTCAGGCTGGACAGGCTCTGGAAAGCCTGTGCTTTCAGAGAATCCTTTCAATGATCTGGAGGAGGTGATGTTTTATCTTCTCAGAACAATGTTTCATTCAGATGTTGGAAAGCCCTGAAAGCTCATTGTTTACCTAGTTTCTTTGACTTGGCTGTATTAACCAACTGAGGGCAAGGACTCGGAACCCACAAATCTCTAATCCTGACTAATGCCCCTTACATGCCTAGGCACTGACTGTGTGGAACAACAGCACTGAGGTGATCTGTTCAGTGAGGGGAGAGGATCAGGCCTACGTTTTGCTTCCTCGTTCCCCTCTGAGATAGAATCACTGTCCTGTCTCATCAGGGACAGCCAGCCCCACAGGTCAGAACAATGGAGCAGGCCCAGGTGATGCTCCTGTGGACCTGGCCCTCACCTGCACTGGATGCAAGCTGGACTCTTGAGGCTTCACTAGGATGCGTACATGGTGCGGCATGTGCTCATGGTGAAGACAGCAGATTGTTCACATCATCAGAAGACGCCTTGCACACAGCACAATGAACTTGAACTACACACCTTGACTCTGACCCTAGCAACAACCTGCCAGGTGGCACCACTAGCTCCATTACAGAGGTCAGGACACTCAGCTCCTGTCAGTCAGGTTGAAGTGCTCAGAACCCAGGGCAGAGGCCAGCTTCCAAAAGCCAAGCCCCTCTGTTCAGAACCACACATATACAGAGCCACCAATCAAGGTAGAAGCAATCTTGCCGCAGTTGAGTGGTGACATAAGTCAGGAATGTAAGACGCCTTACGTACGCAGTTACCTGGGCCCATCCCATAATGCCACACTCATGTTTTTTAGTGACAAAGCACCAAAATCTTGGCAGGATGCTCCAGAATTCATGTCGCAAAGCCCATAGACCAGCATGGCCACTAACTCCAGGGGTCCCAGGAATGCTCAGAGCCTGTGCAATGCAACTCTGAGAATGATGGCTTCTTTCTCTCTCCTTCCTGCCTCTTGCCCAATTCTTTCCCAGTCTCTGTGAAGAGCTGTCTCTGAGAGGCTGGTCACACACTAATTTTTTTTAATTTATTTTTTTATTGACAACTTCCTTAATTGTACACAATATCCCATGGTACTTCCCTCCCTCCCATTTTCCCCTTTGAAATTCCACTCTCCATCATATCCCCTCCCCCTCTCAGTCAGTCTCTCTCTTCAGTTTGATGTCATCATCTTTTCCTCCTAATATGATGGTCTTGTGTAGGTAGTGTCAGGCACTGTGAGGTCATGGATAGCCAGGCCACTTTGCACACACTAATTTTTAAAGGATGCAGTGCTATGGCAGAAATTCTCAGAGGATCAAGATTGGTTCGGAAGAATCTGGGCTATTCACAGCCTCAGGACAGAAGGCTGGAACAGGCAGAGAGTGCTCTTTATCACACATACAGTGTGCTCTGAGTGTGCCCGCCAAACCACCACATAGTTGGAATTTCTCAAGAAGCCAGAAACCTTACAACACCCTCCCCTAGCTGGCTGCCATTAAGCTCTGCTTTAATGCCCTGAACTACTGAGCCACATTCCACAATCCAGACACCCTCACACAACAACGTGAAGAAGACACTGGGTCAAATCTCTTTTTAAGAAATCATGGTTTCGCCAGACGTGGTGGCACACACCTTTAATCCCAGCACTTGGGAGGTAGAGGTAGGGTTGCCGTGAGTTCAAGTTCACCCTGAGACTACATAGTGAATTCCAGGTCAGCCTGAGCCAGAGTGAGACCCTACCTCGAAAAACAAAAAAAAAAAAAAAAAAAAAAAAAAAAAAAAAAAAAAAAAGGTTTCAAGCAAATTAACCGATTTTCTTTCTACATATTAAGTTAAACATTTCTTTCTTCCTCTGTCTTCATCTACAAGACTAGAACAGCACTACATATGACCTCTGCCTGAACTCATTCCAACTCTCAACCACACAACTATAAACACACTGAAGGAACAAAGAGAGAAACTACCAGTCACGTGGAACAGTCTAAAGTGTTAGTAAAAGGGATCCATTGAAGACTTACGCTAAGAAGCTACAGCTTTCTAACTGCAGTGCAAAGATGAGAAAAAGGGTAAAAGAAGTGACTAGCCGAGACAAGAGTGAAAATCCTTAACATTTTAGAAATATAAATACAGAAAAACCTTTCTAAGTGAACTCCGAGTCAAGACAAAATCAAAACTGCAACACTAGCCCAGGTATTGAGGGGCAGTGTAGCTTAATGACCATCATCTTGACCGTGCACACAACCAAAGCCACAGAGCACTAGAGCACTATACCAGAGTACAAAGCTCAGTCTGCCAGGACATGAGGACAGTGACACGTGCCGTGTGCATCAAGCAGGACTCTCCAGCATGCCGTGTGCAGGAGCCCAGCACCCTCAGGAGCCCTGAGGAACACTTGTAGGCATGTCCAACCTGTGAGCTGTGTGCAGCTGCAGGTAGCAATGAATGAAGTCCAGCACAAGAAACATTATGAGATTCTTTTGGTATTTTTGTTACTTTATTGTACAGTTCTCAAGCATCAATTACATAGATGACAATGTCATGCCACAATGTCAAAATGTTGGACATGGGACTGAGGAGATGGCTCAGCAGTTAAAGGTGATTACTTGCAAAGTTTGCTGGTCTAGGTTCAATTCCCCAGTCACCCATGCAAAGATGGACCAGAGTTCGTTTGATTCATTTGCAGCAGCAAGAGACCCAGTCACGCGCAGATGTGCAAATAAATAAACCTCTTTTTAAAAAGTTGGACATGCCTAATAGATCATTTCTACTTCAAGGGTCTGTTACCTCTTAGAAATTGCAAAGGAATGTTAGAAATGTTCAGAATTAGGGATTGTTTGGGATAAATCTTGTTAAGTTTAATAGTATTCATTTTTGTATCACCTGGCAAGCTAGAGCCCAGTAACCAGACACTGGCACCTCTGACTAAATCATACTGGTCACATGCCACACCGCCATGCCTCCGTGCCTTTCCCTCAGTTCTTGGATGACCTGATTCTTGTTACTCTGCACAGAACAAGAACACAGGACTGTAAGAATGGGGATCCTGTCACAAAGCAAGGAAATACTACTGAGTGCAGGATTTTAAAAGCCTAGGATGGAACTTACCATCAAAACTGACCAAGTACAGAAATGTTACTCTGCCAGCCCCTCGCAAGCCACCATAAATAAAGATTCCAGGAAAGAACCAAAAGAAAACTCCTTTCTCAATAAAAGTAAGGAATGTGAAGGCTGAGGAGGAAGTGGAAAGAATGGGGAAGGCAAAAGAGCACCCTAGGACATGGGAGGTACTTTTTTTTGGTGGTATTCAATACCATGTTTTGTTTATTCATTCATCAACTGATTGATTTTGGGGATGTTTCTGTTTTTGGATATTATAAATTAATGCTGCTGTGGAAATTCATGAGTAAACTTTAATGTGACATGTTTCCAAGTTCTTGGCTATAGAGCTAGGACTGGAATTACTGCATCATATGGTAACTCTGTTTCACCTTTTGAGGAACTGCCAGGCTATTTTCCATAGTAGCTGCACCATTTTTACATTTCTGCCAGCACTCTGCAAAAGTTCTGATCTCTCTTATTTCCACTAACACTTCAGGACACACTTTTGAACCTTGTGTGTAGCTCCCTTTTTGTTTCCTGTCTTGCTTTTATTTTTCCCTCACTGTCATTTATCTCCCTCTATATTATACCTCATTCCAGACGATACAAATCAGCCATCAATCAAATTGCACAGTGCAATACCTAGTTTCATGACAACGATCCAGAGTCATTAATAAATGATTACTCATTTTCTGCTTAGCATAGAAAGGAAGCACACAAGACCTTTTAGACCTATTTTATCACAAATGGCTATTGAGTTTTGGAGCTTAAAAGGACAAACATCAGGTGATTCTGAAACTCTGTTGGCTAAAGCCAGACTGATCTCCACAGAGAAGGGTCCAAATCTCTCACCCAAGAGTCTGGTCCTCAGCATGATGCTCCAGGTGCCTCAGGTGAGCAAACCCAAGAATCCCAGAGGCAGAAACATTACTCTTGTGTAAATACTGTGATTTAGCTCAGTGAAAATTCAACTTACTCAAAATATCTAACTGGCTGAAAAAACACCATTCTGAAATAGTTGAGCACAGCTGCCTTGGGGGCTTTGCCTGGCTGTGGGGAAGGTTTTTACCTTCCCCAGTTTTGAATTTGCATCTGAATCAAGATCACTATGGCCAGCCAAGACCAGGTGGCTGTGGTCCTAGAGTACCACTGGAGAGCAGATGGCAACACTTGGAGCTGAGACTTGGCTGGTGCAGGCTCCTATGGGAACTTACTTCTGGCTTTTATACCCACTTCTCTGTAAGTGTCCATTTCCTATCACAAATATTCATTACTGCAGTGGGAAATGAAAGGGGAATGAAGGGAGAACCAGCATGGCACCTGGGCTAGGCATGGTGGTGGCTAAACCATCTGGCCAGCTTCGCCCTATGAACACAGGAGTGTCCAGGCCCCATACCTCAGGAAGCTGTGATTTTGAAGGTAGGATGAAGGAAAGAAAATGAAATCACAAACTTCAGTAAAAGCCAACAGAAAACAGACTCCCTGCCCCTCAAAAAAATCAAATTTAAAAAAATACATTAATAGTGTTTTTAAGCCTCTGGAGTGTACATTAATCAAGAAAGATTTAAAATCAATGATTTTATGAGTGATGTGAAAACCTTGAAATTCTATCTTTAGAGATGAAGATATTTTCCTACCTTATCACTGCACTAACAGTAATTGTATCCGCTGACTTTTTATAACTTACAGGTTCTGCTGACAGAAGCACAAGAGAACAGTTTCTACAGAGTATCACAAGGAAGGGGTGTGAATGCTTACAAAACTGATGTTGTGGTAGTCAAAGCTGTGCTGACACCAAACAGGAGGTGGGTGCAGAAGGGTAAAGGAGTAGGAACCCACATGAACATGCACACAAGAAATAAAGTTTAAGTCCATTACTTAAAGTCACCAATACAGTCAGTAAGGAATCAAATAGCTGAAAATAGAAAGAGGAAGCAGGTGAATTAGGCTAACTGAAAATCCTTAGCAGAGTGTCAATCAAAAAACTGTGAGGAGTGGAAGGGAGGGCAGGGCGGCTGCCCTCATCACAGTCTCTTCACTGAAGGGGAATCCTATGTATGGAGCAGCCGAGCAAAACTGTAAAATTCTGTCATCAAAACATCACCTCTCCCTTGACAGCCAGGCCACATGTGCCAACTGGTGCAATGGTGGCATGTCTGTCATGTGGGAAACCAACAACCAACTGCTCTCCAATTGAACTTGAGGCCCACCAGACAAAACAGAATTCCTGCCTGGCACAGAAAACCTAATGAAAGGCCTATGGCTGGGGAGGTCACAGCCCCTAGGGGGGAAACTACTACTGTTGTCTGGGTAAATGGATACCTTATGCCCACCAAAGTACCCTCTAAATACTTATGTTTCTGTCCATATTTATTTTTATTTATTTTTATATTTTGGAGAGGGACACAGAGACAGAGAGAGAGAGAGAGAGGGAGGGGGGGGAGACAGAGAATGGGCGCGCCAGCAGTCTCTCAGGGCTGTGAACGAAATCCAGATATGTGAGCCCCCTTGTGGGCAAGTGCGGCATTGCGCGCTTGCAACACTGCATCTGGCTAAACGTGGGACCTGGAGATTGAAACCGGATTCTTAGGCTTAGCAGGCAGGCGCCTTAACCGCTCAGCCATCTCTCCAGCTCTCTGTCCATATTTTAACACTACTCTCACTTTTGGTTAGAGAAGCTTCTCTTCAGATGGTGGTGACTACTGGAGAATAGACACCAAAGTGCTAAGAAGTGACAGTAGCGTGTTCAGCACTGAGACATCTCTATCACACCCTCCAAGGCTCAGGGAACATTGCAGAAAAGGTGGTGGAAAGAATTTAAGAGCCAACAGGAGGGGAGGAGTACTTTGTACTTGCAATACTGATTTCCAGACCAAAAGTGGCCATGGTATTCACCACCTCACGATGGCTGACACTATCTACACAAGACCTATGTCACAGAAGGGAAAACGATGACATTAAAATAGGAGACTAGCTGGAAAGAGAAAGGATTCAGTAGGGGGAAAAGGAAGAGTGGTGGGAGGGAATTATAATCATAGTATATTGTCTACATGTCAATAATATCAGTATCTCTCTTACCTGGGCATGGGGTGCACACCTTTAATCCCAGCTCTCAGGAGGCAGAGATAGGAGGATCACTGTGAGTTCCAAGCCAGCCTGGGACTAGAGTGAGTTCCATGTCAGCCTTGGCTAGAATAAGACCCTACCTTGAACAAAAAAAAAAAGTTACCTGTCCTATCTCTTATTACTGACACACTGATCTACCTTGGTACCCAGAGATGTATTATGTTCATGGAGGCATACCCTCTGTCAATAACTTCAGGGTAAACTTGATTTAAATAGTGAGGGGTGATGTTACCACCCTGTAATGCACTGGTCCCAGCTTTAAAAGAAATGAAAAGCAATGGTCAGACAGGTTCCCAAAGACACATTTTGTTTCCCTACCTTACTCTACCCTTCACAAATCAGCTCTCTTCACTGTGCAAAGACACCAGACATTACTGGAATGAAGCCACAAGTTCTCCAGGTCACTAAATGCTAATTCACAATAATTACATTTAAGTGTCTCCTCTAAAATCAAGATGGAGTATTAATAAGGTCAGTAGCAAGGAGATAGGGTGGATGAAACACACAGCTTCATAAGAAGGCATTTAATACAGATAAGTACTTTCCAAATCTTCAAAGCTGGAGGGGCTGGCGAGATGGCTCAGAGGGTAAAAGCATTAGTGCCTGAGTTTGATTCCTAGAGCCATATAAACAGCTGGGCATAGTCATACATGCTTGTAAACCCAGTCCTGGGGAGCCAAGGCAGATCTGAACCACTGGAGCTCACTCACTGATCAGCCAGTCTCACTGAAAAATGGTAGCTCCAGATTAACTCCACCTCAAAGAAACCCCAAAAGCAATAAAGGATACCCAATGTAATTTCCTGGCCTCTACACACACATGCATACAACATACACAGGATACTATACATGTAAAAAACAAAATCTTCAAAGCTGGTTTAAAACTAAACTCTAGTGCTGGGGAGATGGCTTAGCCAGTAAGAACACTTGCCACAAGCATGAGGGTCTGAGACCGTAGAAGTTCAACTCCCCAGCACCCACATCAATAGCTGGGCATGTAATCTTAGTCTTGTGGGCAGCAGAAACCCCGAGAATCACTGAAGCTCACAACAATCATGGCTCAGTATCCACAGAAAGACCATCTCAAAGAAATAGCCAGATAAGTGAGTGACAGAAGGTGGATATACAACATTCTTCTCTGGCTTCCATGTACTTGTGAGCACATCTGTACATACATGTGCATATACACTGAAAACACACCACATTTGCAAATAAAAAAAGACTGTTGCTGGCTGGGTGGGGTAGTGCACACCTTTAAGTCCCAGCACTAAGAGACTGAGATAAGAGGATCATTGGGAGTTCAAGGCCATCCTGGGGATACAGAGTGAGTTCCAGGTCAGGAAGAAGAAGAAGCGGCCACCGCCGCCGCCAGGTGTGGTGGCGCATTTTGGAGGGCTGAGGTAGAAGGACCGCCATGAGTTTGAGGCCACCCTGTGACTACATAGTGAATTCCAAGTTGGCATGGGCTACAGTGAGACCCTACCTAGAAAAAACAAAAATCAGAAAACAAAAAAGAAAAGATAAAAAGAAACTCTAAGCAAGAGATCTAATTAGGTAATAATTCACATGCCAGAAGATACCTTGGGGATGGGGAACTTAGAAAGGGTACAGTCCCAGAGCAACCTGGCTTCCCTACACCTCATACACCTCTGTGACTGTTGCTGATGCTGCTGGCTAGCCACAGGGACGCAAAAACCCAGACAGCCCTGACTCCTCTGTCAGAACCACCTGAGAAGTGAAGCATGAGAGCTCCTGGGAACATGAGAGGGAGAGCTCTTGGCTCCTCCTCTAGCAGCAATAACAACTACTTTGAAAAATCAAATGTGGTAGATCATATATATATGGATGGAAAATAGAAAAATAAAAGTGCTAAAGTACAAGACTTACATGTTTTAAATGACTAAGTCAAGGATGAAAAGAATTCCATATATATAATAAGCTTTGGTGCCCCCCCCCCGCTTAAGTTATGTGTATTTCCTTTTTTATTTAATCATTTGCAAGGAGACAGAGAATGTGTTTGCTAGGGCCTACCGCCACTACCAATGAACTCCAGACACATGGCTTTATGTGAGTACTGGGGATTTGAACCAGACCATCAAGCTTTCCAAGCAAGTGCCTTTAACCGCTGAGCCATCTCTCCAGCCCCTCTCCTTTACATTAAATGCTCACTAGTGACTGGATAATAGAATCCATATTCAACTGTATAGGAAAAAGAAACTAAACAGCACATATGAAAAGCTAGAAAAGAAAAAAAGTCATCTTTAAAAAGCAGGATATATGAGGCTGGGTGTGGTAGCCACACTGCACTGGGGAAGAGTGGAGCCAAGGTAGGAAGATCCCTGTGAGTTCAAGGCCAGCCTGAGAGTACATTGTGAATTCCAGGTAGGCCTGGGCTAGAGCGAGACCCTACCTCAAAAAAAAAACAAACAAACAAAAAATATCAGGATATATGTAGGGAATTATCTTCTTTCTTGGCTCTCAATAAATGAAATTTCTGACATGTCAATAGTGCCACCTAACCCACTATTTTCAGAGATGCACCAGGTGATGGCAACAGGCTGCCCATTCACCCCTAGGCCTCCTAAGCGTCAAGTGGAGGCCATGGGAGGAGCAGTTTCACTGCACTCCTCCATCAAGCCAAACTTGAGTTATTGTTATTGGCCACAGGCCTGTCTCAGAAAAGCTCAAAACAAGAATCAAGGACCCAGAATCATCTCAAAGAATGACCAAAAGAAGTAGGAGCACAGCCTGCAAAAAGAGAGGGCAGGGGATGCTCTGTGAGGCTTCCAGTAGAAGATGTTACTCTCCCAGGGACTGCAGGGCAGCAATTCCCACAGGACAGAGCTGAGATCATCAGGGAAAAGCCTGTTCTTAGGACCATTGGTATTCAGACGGTTCAGTTACATATCCAACCATTCACTGATACTGAGCCTGAATGAGCCAACCAAACCGTCGCTGGCAGATGAAGTCAGGGACAGAAGTTGGCTACTTGGGGCATGCAGAGACGGGGGTGGGAAGAGAGCCGTGCAGGAAACCCATGGAGGGAGATGAATGATCCCTTCCCTAGGTTGTGCCCAGATGGATGAGCCCGTGATACTTTCTGCATTATTGAAACAAACACAAAAGCTAAATAAACAGATAGATGGTTGGTATAAAAGAACCCAGCATTGCCTTACGATCAAGCAAACATTGTGCTTATTAAGGTTAGGGGAGTGGCTCAGGTGTGGTACAGTGATCAAGCATGTGCAAGGCCACAGAGTCTATCTCCATGACCAGAAAATAAACGAGTTCTATACTTCCTGACATTAGGACTTTTAAAAAAGTATTCAGCTTTGAATTAAGATGAATAAATGAGCAAAGCTTAGCCATTCTGATTTTACATAGATACTAGATGTTTAGACTTTACACTTACCAACTGGCCCTTTCCCTCCCCTGCTATTAAGATAGGAAAATAATTTTGTTTGCAAATTAAAACTTTAACAATGAATGTTATAACAAAAAGCAGAAGTGGCAAGAATATCAGTATTCTGGACTTACCAAATACATGTGGCTCTCCAGGGACTATCACTGCCTTTGTTTGTCTCATCTGCCTATTTTTCTGTAGATGAGTGAAAGTCTTCCTGCTCCACAGATTCCTTCAACTCTCATCACCCTTGCAAGCCTCATGTGGCTATAGGCCATGATGGTTTCCCTACCAATGAAGGAATAACGAATGTTGGAGGCTGGAGAGATGGCTTAGCGGTTAAGGCGTTTGCCTGCGAAGCCAAAGGATCCTGGTCCAATTCTCCAGGACCCACGTAAGCCAGCTGCACAAGGGGCACGTGCATCTGGAGTTCATTTGCAGTGGCTGGAAGCCCTGGCTCACCCATTCTTTCTCTGTCTACCTCTCTTCTATCTCTCCCTCTCTCTCTGCTTGCAAATAAATGAGTTAAAAATTTAAAAAAAGAATGTTGGAGGGCACAGCACATCAACCAGAAGTGATCATGCCTGTTATTATCTCCAACTACAATTTAAGATGACTACACTTTGATGGGGTAAGAGGAGAGGGGATTTAAGGCCAGCCTGGGCTCATGTGTAAGAAAGACTCTGTCTCAAAAATAAAGTGGGTTTATCATGGCTCTCAAAACCAATTACAGAAATGTCAGTTAACAGAGAGTAGAATTAAAACTCAATTGCACTAAAGGGGGAAACAGTAGATAAGGGAAGGTGACATTGCTTGGATGCAACCACTATGTCCACAGACTGACAAACGCTGCAGGAGTGACTGCCAACAGCAACAAGGTCACTGAGGCAGTTTTCACTGGAAACACTTGAAAGTCAAAAGAACTACACTGAAAGCTTCCACTCACTCACTAGCCACTGGCCCAGCTAACTCGGTGCTCTCGCTCAGCACCTCTGGGCTGGGTTATCAAGTGAAGAGCACTCCCTCTCCTCAGTTACATAGAACGCTGCTTAGGGGATGGGGAATGCTTTGAAGATTGCAAGTCTCTGAACACACCCATTTCTCTTCCTCCTCCTCAATTTTTTCAAACTAATATATGATCACTTCATAAACACTACAAACAAACAACTTTATTATATAACCCATTTCACAGAAGTGAAAGTGCAGAGAGATTGCCAGAATCACTCAGAAATCCAAGTGCACCAGAAAAGCTACATTTCTTTTCTGCCTTCCAATAGTTTTCTAAATTCAGGAGACATTTGTGTTCAGAATACAAGCAACACAACAACTCAGAATTCCTTGGGGAGGGGGAACTCCTCACAAGGATATCCAAGTCATCTTTTAAAATGTGCACTAAGTACTTTGTGTGTGCTATGTAAGACCACATCTAGTACTTGTTTAATCATTTATGTGGGGGTGTGGGCATACACAATGCCATGGCCCGCATGTGGATGGCAACAGCCTTGGGGATCAGTCCTTACCTTCCACCTTGTTTCAGACAAGTTCCCTTATCCACCACTGCATATGCTAAGCTTGCTGGTCTGTGGGCCTCTGGAGATCCTCCTATCTCTGCTTCCCATCTCACAGATTACAGATGGGTGCCACTGTGTCCAGCTTTCTGTGGGTTTGGGGCATTTGAACTCAGTTCCCTTATGCCTGACCCGCATGTGCTTTACTCACTGAACCATCTCCCCAGCCCTGTATACACTATTTAGCCCTGCACCTGATATACACCAAGTGCTCAACTTGTTGAAAGACTGATTTCTAAGTAGTTTATCATGCTCAGATATTACAATTCAGGAAAAGAAATGCAAAAATATATGAAGTAAAAATATAAACTAGCCAGGTGTGGTGGAACAAGCCTTTAATTCCAGCATACAAGAGGCAGAGTTAAAAGGATCACTGTGTGTTCAAGGCCAGCCTGAGGCTACATAGTGAATTCTAGGTCAGCCTGGGCTAGAGTGAGACCCTACCTCGAAAAACCAAAATAGAAAATGTGGGGGGGTGGGGGGGTGGGGGGAGAGGGTTGATTCAGGTGTTCCTTATAAACTTATGTGTTCTGAATACTAGGTCCCCAGCTGGTGGCAATTTGGGAATTGGAGCCTCCTGGAGGCAGTGTAGAGTGGGGACAGGCTTATGGGTGTTATAACCAGCTTCCTCTTGTCATTCTGGCACACTCTCCTATTGCTGTTGTCCACCTGATGTTGGCGAGGAGATGATGCCCACCCTCTCTGCTCATGCCATTGTTTTCCCCTGCCATCGTGGACCGTCCCCTCAAGTCTGTAAGCCAAAATAAACCCTTTCCTCCTACAAGCTGCTCTTGGTCGGATGTTTTCTGCCAGCAATACTATATGTATGGTCTAAATTTTGAATTATGCACCTTTCACAGAAATGAAAGCAGAGCACATGCTCGTGTGTGTGTGTGTGTGTGTGTGTGAAATAGAAAGAGACAGTTATTTTAAAATGCTCTACATAACCTATGCATGCTGAAGGGAAAAGAGTAATCCAAGTTCTGATCTCGTGTTTTGTCATCCTAGTGCATCCAGGCCTGAGCATCCTTTAGAACACTCATACCCCATGGGAGGTCCCAGGGTCAGCCTGCCTGAGCTCAAAACCAGTTTGTTGTTTACTTAACTTGGTGTGTGTGACCCAAGTCATTTGGCTTTCCTGGTCCTCAGTTCCCACATCTGTAAAATGGGTCAACCAGTCTCTGATTCACAGATATAATGTGTTAAAAGGATGTGATGGGTGAACTGTGTACAACACAAAACAGCTCTTCCACACATGCTGCCTTAGCAGATCAAACTCCCAGTACATGGCTTCTATAACAAATGGAGGCACTGGGGCCCAAAGATGCAGCCTGACAACTCTTTCAATGGTCACCAGAAAGCTACTGCTCTCCAAGATCCAACTGGTGCTGTTTTTCTATATCTAACTGGCTCTGAATAAAGGGAACACATGCCTTGAGTTCTGATCAACTGATGTATCTACTGATCTGTCCATCATCTACCCAAATATCTTTACAACACTGATGTTGTAAGCTCTGTTATTAAATCTATTTGCACCCCTCACCTTGAGCCCATACTACAAGTGTTGTTTAACACTGCTCCCACAGCATGGTAATGAGGACAAGGCTCCACACCAGCTCATCACCAGCCCAGCGTGCCACCATGGGTGCCAGCAAAGTAGACAGCCAGCATGTCCACATTTCTATGTTTTTATAGCTATTCCTTTGAAAAGAAAGAATAGTACTAGATGGGTGGAGCTGGAGTCTATAGAATCAGCAGGGTATTAGGTGTTGAAGACGGATGCTACTATCAAGCAGTGTATTTATACTTTTTATATCCTTACTTTGCATATAATGAGACTTTCCAAAAGTAGTTTTCTTTTTAATAAACAGCATGGCAAAGTGTATTTATACTTTTTATATCCTTACTTTGCATATAATGAGACTTTCCAAAAGTAGTTTTCTTTTTAATAAACAGCATGGCAAAGATAAAAAAAAAAGTTCCAAAGTCTCACAGATCAAAAGAGATGAAGCTATTGTCAAGGAGTCAGTGGAACCACAGTGAAAAACCTGTACAGTCTGTATTCTTGTCACTGTCAACTGACACTTGAAGTATGTGAATATCCTTCAGTAATAACCACAATCACCTTCCCCTAGTGCTATGAAAACGAATTAGAATACGAGGGTTGCAGATACACATACTAAGGATGGTGGTTAGCTCCCTAATAGCAGCTGGACTTGCACACTGCACAGATGTGCACACACACAGACACACATAGCCCTTCTGCTTTAAGCACTCCCATCATGCTTCTTCAAAGGGTGAGGGTTTTCATAAGAAAGCAAGCTTCCTCTTCCATCAGGAAGCCTGGTTTGAGGACCTAATTGGAAAGTTACGGCAAAAATATTCACTCTCCCAGGTCCTGATACCCAGACCCTGGATCTCCCTACAGGCTGGATTACTTTCACACTCAACCCTGCAGAGGGACTTTGGAGAAAGCCAGGATTACTCTAGCTACCTAAATGAAGTGACCAGAACAAAGAAGATGAGGACCCATAACTGTGAAAAAGAAAGAGCTCTGAATACAAACCCTGCCTTTCCAGCACTAACACTTCCGGAGCAGGTAGGACTGGCTCTGCAGGAAGAATGCGCTGGGCTCCCACTGCGCCTAAGAATCAGCTGTCTCTGTCCTCCAAGTCACTGAGGGAGCTCCACCCAAGCTAACCAGAGGCAGGGAGCTAGCGCAGGGTATAATCAGTGATGGGAGCTGGGACAGGGAAGTGGGAAGTCTGCCACACTTACAAAGTATGTGCAAGGGAGGCGTGAAACTTGGTTTTGGAAGGTTCCAGATAGCCTGGGATAGTCAAAGGACACTCCAAGTAAACAGCACACAAGAGCCAACAAGGCTTTGATCTCTTTAATAAATATATACCAATATACAGGCAGCAGTCTTTCATTCAAGACAAGAACTGAGATGGAAGAGAAACTCCTAGAGATTTAGATTTAACTGCTGGGCATGTTAATTAAGTTCTCA
Organism: Orientallactaga sibirica; assembly: GCA_036365145.1. Taxonomy (NCBI): domain Eukaryota; kingdom Metazoa; phylum Chordata; class Mammalia; order Rodentia; family Dipodidae; genus Orientallactaga; species Orientallactaga sibirica. Next base: position 1,129,570 of record JAEOAD010000031.1, on the reverse strand, counting down.
GTCCTTAGTACATGTAAAGTTGAGAAGAAAACTCAAAAATAAGAAAAGAATGTATTTTAGAGGCTCCAGATGTGTGTGAAAGTCCCCAAGAAACTCTTGTCCCACTTTCAGTTCACAGGGGAAAGATGTGAAAACACACAAGTAGCATTATGCAAATTAAAACAGCAATAATCTTCACCATACTTAGTCCTGAAAAAGTAACTATGATTCTCTCCATTTTACACATCAAAAACACCCACTGTATCCAGTCAGTGTAAGAGTTGTTCAAAGGTAAACCAGTAGAAGCCAGGAAACATGCAATACAAAAGAAACTTCTAGCAAAACTGCAGTGTGTGTGGGCTCACAGAATCTTCTATAGGAAACGATGAGGCAGACACATCCACACAACCTGACCTCATGGAGCACCCGCCAGAGGAGAAAGGCTAGTGAATCCCATCTGCTCCTCCAGCACCAGATTCTTCGAGACCTGCTGGAAAGACCCACCACAAGGCCCTGGGAGCCAGTGACAGAGAAACAGAGCTCCTGCAGTGACTCTGGCGAGGATGGGACAGAAGCAGGAAAATGGATGTGTTTCAAGTGTTCAACTGCTCCCTTTCTTTGAAGTGACAATCCCACGTTCAACCCAGACCTCACTCCTGAATTTGACTTGTGCTCCACTGTTTCTTTTTCATCTCCACTTCAAGGTCTGATGGGTACCCCAAACCCCAATCTCAGCCCATGGCTCAATGGCAGCAAACGCCAACTTTCTGCTACTAAGCTAAATTCCTGCATTATTCTCTTTACATTTAGTTACTTATTACAAGCCTTCCAGCAGCACACCAGCCCCTCCAATTTATTAACAACAAACTACAGAGTGACCGTGGTGCAACCTAAACAAACCATGTCACTTCCCTACCCAAAGCCCTCACAGGCCACATGCCTGTCACTCCCAGTCCTCATCCCCCACTGTCATCCTCTTCCCTTGCCCTGCTCCGGCCACCATGCACCTGTTTTTCAGCTACATGATCACTTGCATGGTTATCAGGACCGCTGCCTGTCATCAGCATTTGTGAATGGAAGCATCACAGGGTTGTGCTTTGTTCAGAAAGCATGTCTAGCCACAGAGGACACGTGATACATCGGTAGCTAAGCTGATCCAACAAGGCATGAGGTAAGTTGTACAGGGGTACTGGAGAAGTCAAAATCCTGCAAGTAGCATATTCCAGGTGACTGTAAGGGGCAAGATGTGGCCACAGGTATGTGATATGTAGTGGTGCCCAGTGAAGGAAGATAATGGGGGGAGTGGGACCACCATGAAGCAGATGTCTGGACACCCTAGAATACTGAAAGTCCACAGGCTGACACAGATGTAAGAATGACAAAGTGTCAACCACATCTAGAGGCCCAAAGCTATAGTGCTTTAAAAAACACACACACACACGAATGAGCTGGGAATAGTGGTGCATACCTTTAATCCCAGCACTCGGGAGGCTGAGGTAAGAGGACTGCTGTGGAGCTCAAGACCAACCTGAGACTACATAGCGAATTCCACGTCAGCCTGGGCTAGGAGACCCTACCTTGGAGGAAAAACAAAAAAGGTGTTCATTATATAAATAGCCAGGTACGGTCATTCACTCAGGCGACTGAGGCAGATGGAATGCTGTGAGTTCAAGGCCAGCCTAGGTTGAATAGCCTGGCCTACAGAGAAGACCACAGGGCTCTTAACTCTCCAGCATGTGAAGTGCTGTTGCTAACTCAGGCATGTATCTACTCAATGCACAGAGCCTGGCTGTTCTGCTCCAGGTGCCTGGGAAACAATGGACAGTAAAGCAGGCCATATAGACCCTCTGGACAAGAGTGACATAGGAGGACAAGCAAGTAGAGCGACTCTGGGACTAGTCACCAAGGCCTTCAGTAAGGAAAGGAAGAGACAGACAGGAAGGAAGCAGTGAGAGGAGAATGACAGCAACTGAGGCTGCTCAGGTCCGGGGATGACGAAGGGAAGGTGCCAAAAAGCTCTCCAACTTGAACCTGAACTAGATGGCAGAGGGCACTTCAGGGTCAAAACAGGCAAGGCCTGTGTTTACAAAACACTGAGCCTCAGATGCAGCACGGAAGGCCAGCAGACACCACTCAGGGAAGGCAAACCATTACCAGACTACCAACACCCATAAGGCTTTGCGCTGGACATCATGACAGCCCAAACTATCCTATCCCTGTGAGCATATTTTTAACTCAATATGCTCTAACTACCTTCTGCTAACTATATGGTAGCATATTAATTTTTTCATTTTATTTTAGCCAGCCTAGTTATAAAACATGTGTACATGTAGTTACCTTCAGGTTACAAAACACCTGAACCAAAAGCAACTGATGAGAGGAAAGGTTTTATTTTGGTTTGCAGTCTCAAGGGCAAGCTTCATGACAGCAGGGGAAAGATGGTAGAGCAGAGGCTGGACATCACCCTCGGCTAACAGGTAGAAAACACCAGCGAAAGATCTCTGCAACAACATCCCAAGCCCCCCCACCCCCAGCAAGGCTCCATCTCCCCAAATCGCCACCAGCTGGGGACCAAACATTCCGAACACATGAGTTTATGGGGGATATCTGATTCAAACCACCACCATCACCATCACCGCCGCATAAAAGCAAATTAACATGTGAATAGTTTTTATCTAACAAGTATATTAAAATTAAAATAATACAGGTTTTATTAAGTTAGAAGGACAACACTGCCCAAAACAGAGTCTAAAACATGCTTGAGTCCTTTCTAACAGTGGGGCTACATTGAGCCAGCACACAAGTCTTGTTGTGACACCTCAGACCTTCCTGGTAATGCAGTCATCACTGCACAGGATTTAGTTATATCCATGACAGCACACAACTCAGATGGGGCTAAGCCAGAATTCTCCTGAGTTCAAGCCACAGCACCATGGCGGCAGCCAGCACTCACATTACCATCAGGAAACTCACTCCTTGAGGATATATTCTAAATAGAAGCCTGCTTTACAGTCTTGTTCTAAAATCAACTGCCCACATTTCACTGGAACCATTTAAAATGCCAAGCGAAGCAGGGAGGAATCATCAGGCTCGGGGTCCCTTGTGCTGGTTCTCCTTTGAAAGTGTAGGCAGTGCTGAACTGAGCTCCAGCCCTACACACAGGCTCAGGCTCTTCAGCAGCGATGCTCAGCTAACTGTAGCCTGAGCTTGGGATGTAAGTGACCCAGACTTCCTGGAAACAGAAGTCTCCAGTTTCACCAAGTGCCAGAGCCCTTTAGCTCTACAGTGAATCAATAATGTGGAAGTTATCAATGAGCTCAGTTACACGATCTTGGAAACCCCTTGAATCAGAGGCGCAAGGCATTATGGGAACATTCATATTTTAAAAGGAAGCCTGTGATTCAAAGTGCCTTGGCCAACTTCAAGAAAAGGGCAGGTGACTGTCAATAGATAAAGAGCAGCCAGAGGAGACAGGGTTTCGCCCTTCCAGTGGCCATCCATGACTCTGCCCGGACAGTGCAGCGCAGAGGACAGTCTGCAAAGTGACTGCGGGTGCTGCCTTACGGGCAAGGCTTCCACTCCTGGAAAGAGCTCCTATGGGCATATAAACACATTGGCAGAAGCATTGCTATTAGATTTACACCATTCCTCACAGACACAAATCCCAAGAACCTTTTTCTCAGCTGCAAATAAACAAAAGCATCCTCTATGTACATCCACAGAGGGGGTGAGGTGCAGGTGGGGAAAGCAGTGACTGGCTCTTTCTGACCTAAGGGTCTGGTTACAGCTCCAACAGTTCTACCAATAACCCCCAACAACCAGCGTCCATGTTTGTGCCTCACTGAGCAGAGTTCCTGACAAGGCCAGGGAATTTGCCTGACATCAAAGCAACTACCTAAATCAAAGTGTTTTCCATTTAAGTCTGCTTTTATTTTATTATTTATTTATTTTGGTTTTTCAGGGTAGGACCTCACTGTAGCTCAGGCTGACCTGGAATTCACTATGTAGTCTCAGGGTGACCTTGAACTCAGTGATCCCCTACCTCTGTCTCCCGAATGCTGGGTTTAAAGGGCTGCGCCAACATGCCAGCAAAGTCTGCTTTTTTTTTGGGGGGGGGGGTGTTTTCGAGGTAGGGTCTCACTCTAGCTCAGGCTGACCTGGAATTCACTATGTATTCTCAGGCTGACCTCGAACTCACTGTGATCCTCCTACCTCTGCTTCCCAAGAGCTGGGATTAAAGATGTGCACCACCACCCCCAAAAGCCTGCTTTTGAAACACACCATCAGAAAGCTCAGAACTACAGGACTACTCCTCAGACTACTCTTCAGGGAACTCTGCCTGTGTGATTCTGACATAAGCTGGAAATCAATTCTATCTGTAAATCTTCTAAGTGAAGAACTAAGCCACTGGGCTATCTCACACTGGGAGCTCAAGCCAATCAGAAGCTCACTTGCACCGCAGTTTCTGCCCTCATCCCTCTCCTGCTTTACCTGCCCCATGGCCTGTTTAGAATCACAACTAGACCATAGGCCACTTTCATAAGCCCCTTGGTGTCTGCATGGGAGGCTGGGGAAGGAGAGATGCCCAAAAGGGAAAGCCCTGTTTTCCTATAGCTCTTCACTCCCAGGCTTTCAACAGTGCCCACACACGCGGTCACTAAAGAACAGTGACGTCACTGCTCCACTGACCTGGTTTAAGGAATTAACTATGGTCTATTCTTCAAGGCCAAAACTCTATCTAAGGAACCGTGTCACACACAGGGACCACGTGGAGAGAAGAGCCCACTTCACACAGCCCTCTACCTCTTTAGCATCAGGACAGGATGCAGGGCTGACACAGTGGAGCCATCTGGATATGTCTACTGTAACAGTGTTAAATAGTAGGACATTTAGGAGGTAACAAGCTGTGGTGGTTTGATCCAGGTGTCTCCCATCAACTTAGGTGTTCTGAATGCTAGGTTCCCAGCTAATGGAGATTTGGGAATTAACGCTTCCTGTAGGCAGTGTATTGTTGGGGACGGGCTTATGGGTATTATAGCCAGTTTCCCCTCGCCAGTGTTTCAGCACACTCTCCTGTTCCTGTTCTCCACCTGATGTTGGCAGGAGGTGATGTCCACCCTCTGCTTATGCCATCGTTTTCCCCTGCCATTATGGAGCTTCCCCTTGAGTCGATAAGCCAAAATAAACCCTTTTTCCCACAAGCTGCTCTTGGTAGGGTGATTTCTGCCAGCAATGCGAACCTGACTGCAACATAGGCCAAGTCGGCTCATACTCATATAAGGACAAATGCCTTCTGACAGAGTGCACTCAGCGTAAAAGGGCAATCACTGCTAACGAGAACAGAGAAGTTACTAAATTAGAAGAGTGGGTAAGAGTAGAAACAGGAGGCCTTCCAGAGAAGGTCAATGCCAGTAATCACAAGACAATTGCATATAAACAGAGCCCCCATCCTCCACTCTTGCCCCTAGTGAAGACGGAAGGAAAGGCCCCTCTGAAAGATGCAGCCCACAAAGGCCCTTACCACACTACCAAACCTGTTGGTGCTTTGATATCAGACTTCCCAGGCCAAAGACCCAAGAGGAACCAATTTCTGATTTCCATGTATTACCCAGACTCACAGTACGTTACAGTACCAGGTGAGAGTGCTAGAAATAACTCCCTAATCCAAAAGATCTAACGTCTGTAAATCCTATCTTTTAGACAAAATCAGGGAACTCACTGTTTTTTTTTTATTTGAGAGAGAGAAAAAAAAGAAAGAGGCAGGTAAGAGGGAATGGATGCACCGGGGCCTCCAGCCACTGCAAACAAACTCCTGACGCATGATCCACCTTGTGCACTTGGCTTATGTGGATACTGGGCATTGAACTTGGCTCCTTAGGCTTCGCAGGCAAGCACCTTAACCACTAAGCCATCTCTCCAGCCCCAGGAGCTCATTATTTAAATCACTTATGCAAAACAAACTATTGTTTTCCAACTAATGACCTGTTTGCTTGGGATTTTGTTTTCCTATATAAGGCTTCTTCTTTTTTTGTTTTTAACAGCCAATGATTTTTTTTTTAACTTTTTTATTTATTTGCAAGCAGAGAAAGGTATGGAAGGAGAGTGAGAAGATGAGAATCAGAGAGAGACTGGGTGAGCCAGGGCCTCTTGCCACTGCAAATGAACTCCAGATGCATGTACCACTTTGTGCATCTGGTTTCCATGGGTCCTGGGGAATTGAACCCGGGCTATCAGACTTTGTAAGCAAGCACCTTTAACCACTGAACCATCACTCCAACCGCCATTATATTTTTACTGTAAATACTGACAATTTCATAGATGTATGTAATGTAGTTTGATCATATTCATACCCCATTACCCTTTTATCTGCCTCTCACACCCACTGAATCCCTTTCTTCTTCCCAACTAGTCCCCTACTTCTTTGATGCATTGTATTTTGTGATCTACTGAGTTAATTAGAGCATGGGCAACTTTTGGCTTCACCACTGAACAAAATAACTCTTCCTCCCCTCCCCCCAACCATGAACTGCCAATAATCTTCTAAGAGTAGTGGGATCTCATGCCCCCCCATCCATGATGGAATGTGAATGGGCCCAATCTGGTGAAGGACTTGAGCAGATAATTGCAGCACCTGTGAGTTCCTGAGTCTGCGTAAGGCTTCTTATAGTGGAGCAGATCTATGGCTTCAGAATAGGGCTAGCAGAGGCCAGTGTAAACACAAAAGCTGTGGCCAACATGAACACTAAAGCCAGACTGTGGAGCCTTAACTGGGATCATGACTGCCGAATGGAAAGTTACTAAATTTGGAAGGAGCAGTAGCAGTACAGTAGAGAAGGGAGGGACAGACCTTAAAGATGTGAGAACTGAGTGGCCACAGGACAGCAAGAAACTGATATGTGATAGAAATGGGCTAGGCACTTTAGGCAAGGCAGACCCCAAAGTGAATAGCTTCCTTTTGGCTAAGTGCAGGAATTGTCTTTGGGCCTGTAGGAAAAATCTAGGTCACCATACTTCACTCAGGTCATAAGTATCAGAAGGATCTGGTCTTTCCTGATTTCTGCCCTGCAGAAAGTCCTTCTATTCCATTCCTAGAGAATTCACATTCTGAGAGGATTGCCCTTCCCAAAGTTTCTGACCATTATGCCTGTATCAAAATGGTTTCAGCAAGGAAACACACCATCTCTTCTATCTCTGTGCTACTGCACCCTTAGTTTTAAAAGAATGTTAATGAAGAATGAGTCTCCAGGAGTACCCCAAATAAAATGCCGAGAGGAGGACCCATTAAAGAGTGGTTGCCCTATCATAAAATATGTCATGGTCAGATCTCCTGTAACTGGATGACTAGAGAAACGCACGGTGTCTCAGAGCAGAACAAGCTGAGAACCTAGTCACTGCATGGGGCAGAGTGGAGAGCAGACAGGCTGATGCATAAGGAAGCAAGCAGGCAGAGACAAGGGCTCTATACACACGAGCAGACCCTGTGCTGTGGGCTCCTTGTGCCTGAACATGTCCTGCTCTGGCGTCACCTTCCTAACAGGATTCTTCCACTGCCCCTGGAACTGGCACGCAATACCGACAGCCAGCCCTGTATGTTTATGAGTTCCACACCTACAGATTCTCCCAGCTGACCATCAAAGAATTCAAAACTTAAAATTGTATCTCTGCTGAAGAAAATCTTTTGCTTTATAATAATGCAATGTAACTATTTACATATCATTTAAAATTGCACGAAATATTACAAATAACCTAGAGATGATTTAAAGGATACGAATCGGTTATGTGCAAATACTGTGCCACTTTTTACTAGGGGCTTAAGCAGCTGTGGATTTTGGTATGCACAGGGTCCTGGAAACAGCCTCCTATGGATACGGAAGTCAAGTATATTTCCTTTCCACAAATATCATTGTGCTTTCACCTTGTGTCAAACAGTACTCAAAGCACCTTAACCTTCTTATCCTTGATCAAAGTCAGGTAGATTCTAGGCTTTTCCCTTAACACCACAGTGTTCCTTCTGAGAAAACAAAGAACACAGAAGTAATGTTACTAACTTCACCATGCCCAGAAAAAGAAAAGGCAGACCTTCCTACCCTGGGAACATTGCCACCTTGACAGTGGCCACTCTAGACTCATAACCAACAAAGGTGCTTTTCAAGCCCCACCACCAAGGCTATGTCACTATTCCCTGCCATGCAGTCATCACAGACCCTGTGAGTGGCAGGTATGGATGTTATCAAACAGTAATAAGTAGATACATATTTAAAATGCTTCTGAAATCAGTTCTGTCCGGCGAGGGGTAAATGTGGGAACCTAGCAGTGTCTGGAAGAAACAGGGCATCAATGAATGTGTATTCAGTGGCTAATGGTTTGTTGGTCAAACAAGTAAGTGAATGGACTAGTCTTCTGTAACTTGCCTTTTGCACTAAGGCACATAAGCTTCTTACTTACCTGCCTTTCTCCACTTTTGTTTTCTGTACCTATGCTGCCAAATGCCTCTCTCCTCTAGTTTGTTTGCTTGCTTGTTTTCATATTTAGAGAGAGAATATGTGAATGTACCAGGGCCTCTTGCTGCAAACGAACTCCCTATGCATGTGTCACTTTGTATATCTGGTTTTTACGTGGGGAATTGAACTGGGGACAAGAGGCTTTGCAAGCAAGCACCTTTAACCGCTGAGCCATCTCCTCAGTCCCTGCCCTCTAGTTTTTGCCACCTACTCCAAGAAGAAGGATCAGAGATGACTTCTGTGGGTGATGTCAGTAAACAACATGAACAAAATCACAAATGTCCTGCTGTTTCTACATATTAAAATGTTTCAGCTAAAATATTCTATTTACACCTAACTCTTGTGGTTATTTGCTTGTTTGGGTTTAGACTTTCACATCAACTTAAATGCACTCCCACTTAAATCACAGTACCAACTCTGCAGTCTGCAGTTGCTCTTGGCCAAGAGAATCTGTGTCCCTGAAGAATGTGCACAGAGGCTGCTCCACCATCCCTTCTTTCCTGCCCTGCAAAGCTCAGTCCCTTTACCTCCTCATTCAAGCTGCAACACAAGGCTCCAATGAGACACCGTGATTTATACACTGTCTTTTCCAGCAATGCCTTTACTTGTAATTCACAGCACGCTTGTAACGTTCGTCAGCACAGGCAGATGTGGTGTGTCCCCATCATAGCACCCTCCATCAGGTTCAGGCTTGGTGGTCCCTTAGTATCCCATATCAACTTTCTTCTTCCACACTCTGCCACACTCTTCCAAGCTCCTTCAAACACCTCTTCCAGAAAATTTTCAAATCCTCAAATAACCATCTATTGCCCAAATAAACCAATCTTTCTTGCCTTCAGAATCCCCTCATTCTAGATCATCTGCATACCTGATACTCTTCTTTGGAGGGGATTCCCTGCCTTTGCCCATGATGTGGGACCTGCATGGTTTAGGCCTCCATTAAGGCTGAGCTTGTGGAGCCACGCAGACAGTAACAAAGGCAGAGGAGGACAAATGAAGGGTGAGAATAACGATCCTTCTGCTCAGCACACAGACACTTCAGTGTCACAAGAACACCAATGTAACAGCTAGAATGTGGCTCAGACCTCAAGCCAATACATCTGAACCGCACCCCCTTTATGGTCAATAGTTATATATACTAAACTATGAGGGAAAATAGGATTCAATTGCCTGTCACTTAGGAAAAACTGGCTATATCCCACTCATTGACAGGGTACCCATTTTATGCAATGAATTGAACAACTCTCTAATGGCAGTCTATTATTTGAAGGCACTTTCCCAGTTGAGGGAAATAAAGACATAGTTCCTGCACTGAAGAAACTTCAGGTTAAATATCAGGTAAGACTTCAAGCATAAGCAGAGGCTGAATGCCAGGTACGTCAGTGTGTTAGTTGCTTTTTGCTGCTGTGCCAAACACCAGAGAAAACACTTCAAGGATTAATTTTAGCTAACAATTTCAAAGGTTTTGGTCCATCCAAGGTAAGCTGGCTCCACTGCTTTTAGGTCTTGGTAAAAATCATCATGGCAGAAAGGGATGGGAGAGGAAAGTTGCTCCCTTCATGGCAGTCGGGAAGCAGGGAGAGGAAGGGGCCAGGGCCAAGGCATACGCTTCAAAGTCATCTGTCCTGTCCAATGAGCCAATTCCTTCAATCAGGCCCCACCTTTCAATTCCCAACACTACCCAACAATCTATTCAAGGGATTAACCCACTGATTAGGTCAAAGCCCTTGTGAGTCAATCACTTCCCCAAAGCTCCACAACTGAACACTGTACTGGTGACCAGGCCTTTAACACAGGAGCCTCTGAAGTCATTCCACAGCCAGTCTACAACAAGGGACACAAATGTTTCCTAATGCATCTAGGATCCTGTCAGGATCAAAGTTCAGTCAGGATCAGCATATTCGAAAGGCCAGATGTAAACATGAAGAAGGTACAGTGCCTGGGGCTTGGTGGACTACCTGGCACTGACAGACAACTTCCAGACCTCCTGGGAAAAAAATCCAAAAGAGTGACAAAGAGGACTCTGGGAGGGGTTCTGAACCAGCCAGAGCAAGCAGCACTGCTTTCCACATCAATAACCTGAAGACAGCTGGAAAGGGGAATGACTTTATACAGGGTTATCACAGAAGAACCAGCAAGCAAAGACTGAAGGATGGGCCGGGGAAGCCTGCCTACATAACAGTGACCCAGGCTCAGGAGCACCTCTCAAGAAATCTGGTGCAGCAGGAAGAATTCTAAACTAGCAACAGTCAAGGGACCTGATTGGCTGAGATTATCACTGTCAAATGTGGTGGGAGGATGAGAGCAGTATCTACATGGGAGCTCTTTTCTTTAAGTGAAAAAGAGAGAGAGAAAAGAACACATTCTGTTACATGAATTGCCCACTAGAAAAAAAATGTTTTGTAAAACATTTGGTTTAGATATAGCCACAGTTACGGGCTGGAGATGCTCAGCAGTTACGTGTGCTTGCTTGAAAACATGACGGCCTGGATTTGATTCTCCAGCACCCATGTAAAGTCAGATGTAAAATTCATTTGCAGGAGCAAGAGGCCCTGGCACACCCATTCTCATTCTCTCTTCCTCTGTCTCTGCTTGCAAGTAAGTAAAAAATAAAATACTGTTTAAAAAAGCTATAGCCACAGATAAACATGTGAGTGCAGATCTATTATAGCCCAAAAGGCTGGGAAAGCACAGGACAAGAGGAGTTGTGTCTTTAAATTCCAAGATTCTGGGAGGCTGGAATGATGGTGCACACCTGTCACCCCAGCTACACAGTGAGTTAAGACCAGACTAGCTACATGAGACCTTGTCTTAAAAAATAAGGGAGGGGGGAGGCTAGGAAGATGGCTTACTGGTTAAAGGCACTTGCTCAAAAAGCCTGCCGCCCTGGGTTCCATTCCCCAAATAACCACATAAAGCCAAATGCACAAAGCAGTGCGTGCATCTGGAGTTTGTTCACAGTGGAACGAGGCCCTGGAGTGCCCATTCTCTCTCCCGCTCTTCCCCCCACCCCACCCCTGTCTCTCTCTCTCTCCTCTCCCCTTCTCTGTCTCAAATAAAAATTAAAACAAATAAAATAAAATAAAACTTTTTTAAAGGGAGGTAGAGAAGGATGGATGGATTAGTCAATGATTTATTCTCACTTGCTCACTTTTTTTTTTTTTTTTTTTTTTTTTTTTTTTTTGAGGATGGGTCTCACTCTAGCCCAAGCTGACCTGGAATTCACTCAGTGTGGCTCAGGTTGACCTTGAACTGTTGGTCTTCCTTACTCAGCCTCCCCACAGTACTGGGATTAAAGGTATAAGCCACCACACCTGGGCTACTAAATTGTACCCTTCTTTAGATATGAGTTCTGGAATAATAAGAAATAAATCACAAGCAAAACTTAGAGGTATCATCAGGTATTCAAGCTGTAACATGACACACCACAATGCTTCTTATATGATAAGACTGCAGGAAGTAACTTTTGCCATCACCTGTGTGGTAAGACACAAATGCAACCTATGAAAGCCTTTCGTTTCAGAAGTCAGGTCCAAATAGAAGCAATAGTCTAAGAGGAGTTTTTATAGAAAATCTATTCGGAGTAGGACTTTTGTTGGGGGTAGCTTAGCAGGCAAAGCCTAAGGACCCAGGTTCAATTCCCCAGGACCCACATAAGCCAGATGCACAAGGTGGAGGCCCTGGCCTGCCCATTCTCATTCTCTCTCTCTCTCTCCCCCTCAAAGAAATAAAAAAGTGTTTTTTTTTTTAAATATCTAATGCCAAACTCAGTTTTATACCCACACTAAGGACAAATTCCAATCATCCAAGAAATTGTGTGACATACTTATTCTTTGAGATAAGGTCTCACTATGTAGCCATGACCAACCTTGCTGTGTAGCTCAGGCTGTTCTCAAACTTGCAGTAAGCCTCCTGTGTCTACCTCCTTTGGAATACAGGCATGTGTGTACACCCCACCCAGCTTGTGACATATACTTTTGAAACCCTTTCTTGGAACAGGTGGCATGTAACTACTTGTACATCAGCACTGGATCCATTCTCAGCTAGCCACATGATTTTCCAAAAGTTCATACTCCAAACAGGACCTCAGAAGAACAGGAGCAAGCCACACAGATTAAATACTAAGCCCTTCCCTGCTGGACAAGCCATTTTCCCAGAAGCACAAGGTAGTTTATGAACATTCGTAAGAATTCAAGTGGGAAAAAAAAATATCATTGCTGCGGGCAGTGAGCATGAGCCCGGCCAACAGGCTTCGCATAAAAGTACGGGACCGAGCCTATTGTCCTTATTCTGGCAGGATCTCAGGTATGTTCACCATCTCTGCTATGGGGATAGATTGGAAAGGTCACAGGCACCAAAAGTGGCACAAACAGGTCACTTGACTTACCCACTTACCAGATGTTTGTCTAAGTGGAGAACAAAACTAAAGCTGGGTGCCTCTTTTACCTGGTCTGTCCTCCAAACCAGGCCCAAATGGGGTGCCTGGTAGGTAAACGACCCTCTCTGTAAACACTTCTCAGTTCTGTGACTGCTAATTCAAGGTCAAGAGATTCCTCGCTGCCTATAAAAATCAAATATTCTGGACTGTTGGTGGGGCCCCGTAAAGGTGCCACTACCAGCTCAACTTCCTGGTTGTTTGGTGCCAGCTACTCTGCCCCACCTGGAGGCAAAGCCTCCCATCCCCCCCCACACACACGCCCCGACCCTTTTCTGCCTCATGGCGGGTCCAGACATCGCCCTGGGGGGACTTTCCAGTGGGTAAGCCTTTTTAGAGGTCACCGTGTCGTCCTAGCTTTCACGGGGATAGGAAAGTGTCTTGTCCAAGGTCACTTCTGCCTGGAAGGATCTGAGAATACCTTCATTCAGCTAAACACCAACCATAAGTAGTGTCTGCCCAGGACGCCGGCACTCCCCCCTACACACACACACCCGGCACGATGGCCACGTGCGTGACCAGAACCACAAAGACCCCAGCAGGCGTGCAGGCGAAACGCTCCAAGTCTGTGAGCGCTCCGGCCCCCAGCTCTCCACGAGGGTTGTTCCCGACCAAGGGCACCGGGAGGAGGAAGGACCCCACGCCCCCCCTCCCAACCCGCACGCACGACCCGGGGACTCACCGGGTGCGCAGCGCCTGCCACGCGGCGTCGATGTCGGCGTACAGGTTCTTCTCGGAGGGCTTTCCGGAGCTCACGCCGTAGCCCGAGTAGTCGTAGGAGAAGATGTTGCAGTTGATGCGCGAACCCAGGCCGATGTAGAAGCTGCACATCTGGCCCAGGTCCACGGCGTTGCCGTGCGAGAAGAGCAGCGTGTAGCGGCTGGAGGGCGCGCAGCGCACGAACATGCACCCGAGCCGGTTGTCGCGGGCGGTGCGCGAGAAGAACACCTCGACGGCGTCCAGCTCCCGCTGCGAGTACTGCCAGTCGGCGCGCTCGCTCAGGTGCAGGCTGCACGCGCCGCCGGGGCCCGCGCCTTCCTCGGCCGGGGCGGGCTGGGCCGCGGGAGCCGGCGTGGGGGCCGCGGCGCGGCGGCGGCGGCGGGCGCGGGGGCGGGCGCGCGCTGCTCGGGCGCCAGCACCGTGTAAGTGGGCTCGGGCGGCAGGAAGGCCAGCTTGGCGGCGATGCGGCTGGGGCACGGCGGGCAGCAGAAGAGCCAGCACAGCTCGCCCAGCGAGAAGCCGTTCATCCTGGGGCCGGGCTCGGGCATCGGGACGGCCAGGCGCCCGCCGCGGGCGGGGGAAGGGAGCAGAGGGCGCTCCGGGGGAGCCGGAGGGCGGAGGAGGAGGAGGAGGAGGAGGAGGAGGGCAGGACGGGGGCGGGGCCCGGCGGGCGCGGCTCGGCACGGCGTGCGGGGGCCGGTCAGCGGCGGGCCCGCAGCCCCGGCGAGGCGCGAACGGCCGCGGCCCGCGCGCGGCACACAAAGCCGGCGGCGGCGGCGGCCATGGCCGGCTCGTGCGCGCCGCCCCGCCCCCGCACGCCGCAGCCGCTACTTCCGGGTGAGCGCGCCGCCCCCTCCCCCAAGGGGCGGGGCTCCCGCGGCGGGGCGGGGCGGGTGGAGGGGGCTGGCGGGGAATGACGCTGGGCGGGGTCCTCACCGGGAAGGAGGACGCGTGCAGGTGTCTCGCCGGACGCCGCTCCTCTCTCCGGGATTTCCTTCTCCACTCCCGGGTTTCGATCCTGGATCGATGGTGGATGTAGGGAGGAGGGGGAGGCGTTCTTGTGAACCTACAGAAGAAAGCTGCATGAACTCCAAGTATTTGGCTTTTGATATCCTGTGCTTTTTTAAAAGCGTTTTCTTAGTTGAGACAAGTTTGCATTCTGCAGCCCAGGCTGGCTTAGAACTTAACCCTCCGGCCTCTGCCGCCCGCCAAGGGCTTGGGAGTGTACAGGCAGACAACTTCGCAAGTGCTTCAGCAGCACCCTGAGACCTGAGCAGGACCATCGTGGGTGTTCTGCCCGGCCGCTGCTGCGTGCGTGTGTGCGTGGAGAACGACCCTGTGTTCTTTCTGGGAAGATGGCTTGAGCATCTCCCTCTCACAGCTCTTAACGCAGGACCTGCTGGGCTCACAATAAACAGCGCCCAGGGTGGTTTCTGCCCCCTTCCCACTCCCCCGCAGAGTCAATTTTCTGTTAACCAATGGGCACTTCGTGTCCTTTACAGTGTTAGTTTCTCTTGGTTATTTTCAGTCCAAGATTTTAATGGCGAAAGACTGCTTACAACCATTTTAATCCACTGTGATCTTGGCACTCACCTTTAAGCGATTTTCCAAATATAACTTTCAGGGCCTTTGAAACCATGTATATACTCTGGTGCCCAGTTTGCAGCGCCTCTCCTCCCCGTTCCCTCCGGCATGGCTTGCAGTATAGCCAGAGCATCACTCCAACCTTTGTCACTCACAGATGCTCCAAGAAGGATAGCAACTTTGTGGTGGTTTTCAGGAAAGGAGGATTTTAAGCACCCTCGTCTAAATGAATTTACCCATACTAACTTCACACACCTTAACCATTGGCTTTTTTAAAAATCTATGTCTTCACTAAAGCAATGTTAAGGCATTTTTGAACTATCCAACTTGAGGGTTTTTGTTTTGTTTTGGTTAGGTTTGGTTTTTCGAGGTAGGGTCTCACTCTGGCCCAGGATGACCTGGAATTCACTATGTATTCTCAGGGTGGCCTCAAACTCACGACGATCCTCCTACCTCTGCCTCCTGAGTGCTGGGATTAAAGGTGTGCGCCACCACACCCGGCTCACTTTTTTTTTTTTAACTATTTTATTTATTTATTTATTTGAGAGAGAGAGGGAGAGAATGGGCATGCCAGGGCCACCATCCACTGCAAACAAACTCCAGATGCATGCACCCCCTTGTGCATCTGGCTTACGTGGGTTCTGGAGAATCCAACCAGTATGCTTTGGCTTTGCTGGCAAACACCTTAACCCCTAAGCCATCTTTCCAGCCCCCAACTTGAGTTTTTAAGGCCTTGTAACAAACCTCTTCAGACTATGTATTTCAAATCTGATTTAAAGACACACTTGGCAAAACTATTCACCTGTAGCCAGATTTTAGTTTCAAGGCCTTGAGTTTCCTTTTTTCACAAAAGCTTTGTAAGTTGCCCCATATTGCTATATTTTACTTGGCTGTTCCTTGTATTGAGTAGATAAGTGTTTTTCATGCTCACAGCTCCCACTGCATCAGGTGCCAGAGCTAAGGCAATTTCTACTCTAATTAGGGCATAAGCAGAAAATTTAGAACAATTTTATATGTGCCTTACTTTTTGTTTTTTTTTTAGTGCTAGAGAGATGGCTCGGTGATTAAGTACATTTCCTATGCAAGCATGAGGGCCTGAGGGGGCCTGAGACCGCCTTGAGTTCAAATCTCCAGATCCCATGTAAAAAGATGTGACTGTGGGGAGCAGAGAGAGGCCAAGTATAGAGAAGAATAGAATGTTGGGAACTGAAGTGAAAGAGCACCCACCCTCCTCTTGGTCAATCTGTCTGCACCTCCACTCCTCCCACCTGTCTTGATAACAATAGCATAGCACCCAATTCCTGAAAGGGACTCTTGATGGGTCTGAGGCACTCTTTGTGCTGCCCATGGGAAAGGCAGCCTTTACATGCCACATGGTTGGTGGCAATGGTCAGACTATTGGGGAAATGTGTTGTTTAGTCTAGTCTCTATCTCTTTCCATGAAGGATTTATGGGATATGATTCAGTATAATACAATAAATAAACAAGAAGCCTGGGGCTTCTATTTGGATCCTATCAAGAGGCTACACACAGGTAGCCTCCCTGGGAAAGTGTGTTCTTTAATGTTGTGTGAATATTAAATTAAGATCCTCGTGTCATGTGCCATAGGCATGCTTTGCTCACCCCTGCCACACAGAGCCAGGAGTTGCTTGTGTGGCCCACTGAGATGCACTGCCCAACAGCTGACAGGCTCAATATCTCTGTACATCTGGGAAGGTTCAGTGCAGTGAAGAATCTAGACTCAGTCTCTCCATATTGCTGTCCTCAGGTTTGAAAGTCAGCAAGCGTGGTGGTGTGCATATTGGTCAGGAAACTTGAAATAACACTACCCTGCGAAGATCAGAGAATACCAGCTGCCCACTTTGACCTTGAAACATTCCTATGTAAGTCTGACTGTTCTAGTGCAGTGAGGTCTAACTTTGCATTCAGATCACCAAGTGTATACACTGGGTCTTGAGCATGAGACTGTCACTGAGCTGAATGTGAAAGGGACAAGTTCCTGGTCATAGCTGAGGGTGTGGTTGTCCCATGCCACCCACCAGGGCTGATGAACTATCAACAGCATGCCATGTAGCTGAAGGCGTGTCTATTATCTGACATCAGCCCTTTCCACGTTCAGTTTCCTCTTTCCAGTTAGTCTGCTGGGTCTTGAGTCCCTCAAAATTCCCTTGATTGTTAAAAGTAAGACTGTGTTACTATATGAAAGAATGACCCATGTATTATTGACCAGAAGAGAAGGGCACTCACACTTAAAAACCAGTTGTCCTCTAGATGGAATCAGCTGCATTGTTGCATTTTACTTCTTTCTTTGTTCAGTTTGAGCCCGGATGATGCTATGTCAGGGACCACGTCTGTGACAAGCATAGAAAAGTACTTAGAAAATATTAATTAAATCAACAATGAGTGAATGAAAGCCTCAGTAGACCAAGCCTGATCCTTTTGGTATGAAGAGTTCCAGTACAGTGTGGCTTGTGAGAAGGATGGAAGTGGCCTAAAACCATGGCAGCATCACACTCAGGTGAGTGATATCTGTGTGTTTTATGGCTAAGGAGCTGTGATGGGCTCCTCACTTTCTTTTCACCAACAAAGCCCACATTTTGTTCTTAGTGTTGACAGAGGTTAGGAGCAAGGTCACTTTCTTTTGCAAGTAGTCAGCTTGGGACACAGGCCCAAAAGAACATGGGTGCCACCCTGCTTCGGTGAAACTAGGACTCCAGTCTTCACCAAGATGGTGATAGGAGACAGCTTTCTGGTTCTTCCTCAACTTTTTCACTGTCTTTTCCTTTCAAGGGCAGGCCCTTTCTGAGTCTGGTGAGCCCTCCTCCTGAGCCCACCAAACAATCAAAGTCCTTCATATGCATTTGAACTTGGCAACGAGTGGCATCCTAACTGGATGCCTAACTTATAAGTAGACTTACTCCAAGCTGCCACATGTATTTCGTGTTTCTTTTTCCTTTTGAGGCCCCTCCCATCCAGGAGTCCCCCTCTTAGATTGGCAGCTTTTCAGCTTTTCTTCTCTCTTATTTTTACTCTTTCTTAATGTAACTCTTTCATGACTTACTGTTCTTTGTGTCCACCTGCCTCTTTTCAACTCTTTCCTAATCATAGATAAGAACTCAAGAGTTGAGATCCACTGGCTTAGGGAGTTCGAAGCTCATCCAGTGCCCAAAGGGACATTGTCAGTTCTCAGCCTCACAACAGTAACAATGCTTACAGTTAAGACACACAGTCCCTTGCTTGTGTGAACTAAAGCTCTCCTTTGAACAAGGCTGAATGGACTGATAAAGCTCCTGTGATCACAGAGAGATGGAATGTTGCAGGATCAGAGTCAAATTACCCTAGGTTACCTTTAGCCCCTTAGTAGCCATTTATCGCCCACCTCAGTGTCCTGGTGACTATCAGTTTACCTTTTTGGAATGTGTAAACAGACCCCAGCTTCCACCAACCCAAGGACTAAGAATGTCATCAGATAGCACCTGAGGCCTGTGGTGGAGATTTCCCCGCTTTGCTATAGCCCACCTCCCTGATGGTCAGCCAGTGTATATGGAAGAAAAAAAAAGCCTTTATTTATGACTTGCTATTGCTTTGTAACAATAAGACCTTCAGGAAAGTGTTAACACATTGGGACATGGAATTTGTGGTAACCTTAGTCTGTATTCCTGAGCCATGATCACTCATATTTGGCTCCAGAATAAACAGTTTCTTTATCCCCTTTGAGGTGAGAGCTGTGCCTTTTGTGTTGACACTTGCTATGACAACGACATCATGGCATGATTGAGTCCAGTAGTAGAAAACATGATGGGGATCTTCTAGAAGGTATTTGTCTTTTCTTTCCGTTTCAGGGCTTTACATAGGCTAGGCAGGAGCCCTACCACTCAGCCACATTCCTCAGCCCTGGGAAGACTTTTCACTCAGCCGTAATGCTTCCCTTTGACTTAGGTCTAGCTCACAGGCTTTAGTGTTAGAGCTGTAGTTACCATCTTCAACTACGAGATTGAATTTCACACTTAAAGATAGTGGTACGGAAAGCTCAAGTCTAGAGTCTTTATGACACTGTTGAATGAATAGCCCTGGCCTTTGTCCAGACGTTTTGTTACATGGAAAGCTAAATGTTCTAATGCCATCATTGTTTTCATTGCGTTGTTTTGTTATGTGTAACTTGACGCAGCATTAACTGATTCAGGACTCAAAAGTAAAAAACTTTACATCATTCTTGTTTTCTCAATAAGAACAAAGAAAGCACTGTCCTATAGTCAGTTATGCCTAAATCCGCCCTGTTCCCGGATGGAAAAATATTTAACTATGATTAACAGTGGAAGATATTTTTAAAGCTATATTTACCTAAGTTACACATTTGAAACGGGAAGAGATGTAAAGTTTATCATTTTTTTAAGTGAGAGTAAAGGATACTTTGAGGAGTCTCCAAGGAATCCATGTTGATATGCATTCCAAGAAGGGACCACCATTCAACTAAAAGCTTTTAGAGGCAAAATACCTTTCCCCAGAACCACTTTCAGCTGTGGGCTCTTATCTAAAGTGTTGTAAATGAGGTCACTGGAACCCAGCTGGGGAGAGCTCCCAGCGCCACAAAATGCTGAGAAAGCGCCGCACAGATAAGGACTGAAAGCTGGCAGAATTGTGATTTCACGGTTCCTATGAGCGAGGTCATTCCAGGGGCGATTGCATCCTCCAACCCGCCTTTCTGAGGAGTGCCATCCTGCCGCTAGTCATGGATTCCTACCAGGAGACCAGGGCTCTGCAAGTGATGACAGGATTTGGAAACTGAGCTACTTGAAGATGGAGGCTTGGGTTCCCCCTACTTCCCCCTGCATCATCAGAACCAAGCGTTATGTTATGACACATGGTGGAAATGCAAGCACATCTCTCAATTAATTGGAATTTAATTTCTAATCATTTTGTGTTTTAGCATGCAGAGACGTAATGACTAAGTTATTATGTCACCCTCTGCAGGCTAAGGAGTACTTCTAGACATTTAGGGATCTCAACTCACACTAAACCCAGGATCCACGGCTTTGACACGGAGAAGAATTTCAGGACTAGCCGGTATGAAGCAGAGTTGAAGACGGTATTGAAGCTATGAGGAAAAGTACTCAAGAAGAGAACAAAAGCATGGGCGTGGGCTTCTCTAAGGGGGCTGCAATTAAGTGTCCTGCTGGAGACTGCATATAGGAATTTAGAGTCCTTTTGTTCAGTGGGCTCCTAAGGGACCCTCCTACCTCTATCTCTGTCCCCCTCTTGAATCATTGAGATTATTCCAGAGGTGCCACAATTTGATGAGATAAAACCGGAGGCTACTAGGTTTGCACAAGGGATATAGGACATGGCTTTTCTGTAAATGAGGTTTCAGGTAAAATTTCTGGAAAATTGTGGGTTTACAGCTAGGAAAGAAAGAAAGTCCTTAAGCAGTTGTCAGTTGTGTTAAAAATTCTTGCTTTTCAGCTGGTAAGAAGCTTTAACCAACTCGTGGGTTGAAGGAGGGGGCTCCCTTCCTTCCTCAGTTTTCTCATCTTTCTAGCCTGCCTCCGACTGGGTTTAAGTTAATAACTACATTTTTACTTAAAATCCTCTGGAAATGGAAAGGAATAGCCATTTTGTATATATGCAGAGGTTGCAAATGGACTTTTACAATATAATGAATAGTATCTACATCATTTTAGGTGTGTCCCCTGCCCCAGAATTTTAGACAGTTGCACATTAAAATTATATATGAAGAACTGGGCTGAAACAAGGCTGACTTGATAATTGAGTTGATAATTGTTGAATATAAATCATGGATTGATGAGCACAAGGGAGATTGCTGTTGTCAACACAAAGCACACTGCTCTCTCTTCAGAGGGAGTAAGAGTTTATTCTGAAGACAAACGTGAGTGAGCATGGCCCTGGAGCACAGATTTAGGTTATCCCAAATCCCATTGCCCATTGTCGTTATCCAATGAAGGTTTTATAGTTCTAGAACAAATGAAAATCATCAACCAAGGCACTTTGGTGGAAATGTCAGGTAGATTACCCTTCAGAGTGGGGAAATCTCTGCCACAGGCACTAAATGTTACGACGATTTTAGCTTTTGGGTTGGCGGAAACTGGTGGTCTCTTAGTACATTCCAAAAATGTTTCACCTGATCACCTGATAGTCACCAGGATGTTAGGTCAGACACAGATGTGAGCAACAGATAGCTATTAAGGGGCTAAAGGTAGTCCAAGGTGATGTGACTCTGATCCTGCAACATTCCATCTCTCTGGGGTCACAGGAGTTCTCTTAGTCTACTCAGCCTCGTTCCAAGCTGCAGAAATTGTCAGGAGCTTCAGTTCACAGCATACATATTCTTTCTACATGTTAGAAGTGTTTTGCAATAAAATTTACATTACCTTAGTCTTCAGGAGTTTGATAAACTAGACAGAAACATTTGTTACAAACTATTAAAAAGTCAAAATTTTTCTCAGTAGGGGAAAAAAAATGAGCTGAGTATCATGGACAAGCATTTCTTTTGAAGACGAATCATCCTAGAATGCAGGAGGATGGGAAAAGAAGTTTGCTGCAAGTTCAAGGTCAGCCTGGGCTACATAGTGAAACCTCGTCTCAAAAGGAAAAAAATAAAGTATACAAATGACAAATAAGTATGTGAAAAAGTGTGTAGGTCATTAGTTTTCAAAAGGCAAGTTTTAAAATTATTTTTATCCATAGATTGACTCCAGCGCTGGAAATAGGATAAAGAGCACTCCTTGGAGTGAAGTGGGGGAGTGTGAACACTCTCATATACAGCTTTCAGGCAGAATTGTTACTTGGTGTAAATTTCTGTAAAGAAGGAACATATATCAAGAGGTTTAAAGTGCACCAAATCAGGACTGGATGGCTCAGCAGATAAGGCGCTTGCCTGAAATGCCTAACCACCTTGGTTCGATTTCCCAGTACCCACATAAAACCAGATGCACAAAGTGGTGCATGCATCTGGATTTGTTTGAAGTGGGTAGAGGTGTACCCATTCTTTCTCTTCTCTCTTTCTTTCCTTGCAAATAAATATTTTAAAAATTGCATCAAATCTGAAAATACAAAAATCTGTAATCTAGTCATTCAAGTTGGAATTTTAAAAAAACTTTTGTTGTTTGTTTTTAAATTTATTTTAACTTAATTTTATTTATTAGGGAGAGAAAGAGGCAGATGAGTGAGAAAGAGTGGGCATACCAGGGCCTTTAGCTACTAAAAAGAAAAACTCCAAAGACATGTACCACCTTGTGCATCTGGCTTACATGGGTCTTGGGGAATTGAACCTAGAGTCATTGGCTTTGCGCAAGCGCCTTAACTGCTAAGCCATATCGCCAGTCCTAAAAACTTTTCTATTGATAACTTCAGGTTGGAATTTGATCAGAAAAGAAACAACTCAATTTTTTCACAGAGATTTTCTTCTTTGTTTTTGAGGTAGGATCTCACTGTAGACCAAGCTGACCTGTAACTTACTCTGTAGCCCCAGGCTGGTCTCAGACTCAGGGCAATTCTCCTATCTCAGCCCCCTGCTTTCTGGCATTAAAGGTGTGAGCCACTACACCTGGCTTTTCCACAGAAACTTTTCAATGTTGATACTTATGGATGGGGAGTTTATGGGAGAAAAAAAACTCCACAAAACTCTGAGAACATTAATAAAACAGTATGAGTACATTCAGACAGTAGACTCATATGTGCCATTAAAGATAAAATAAAACCACATTTATCACATGAAAATAGAATTCTATTGAGTGAAAACAGAATATGTACACTTAGTAAATATATTTTGAAAGTTTGACTTCAGGAAAAACAAACTATCAAAAGCTAAATGGCCAGGGCGCAGGCCTGTAAACCCAATTTCTTGGGTGGCTGAGGCAGGAGAATTGTAAATTCAAGTCTTGCCTGGGTTAGAGTGAGACCCTTTCTCAAAATAAAAAGTAAAAGGAAGCTTGGGGATAGACAGAGCTCACTGATAGAGCACTTACCTACCACCTATAAGGTTCAATTCCCAGTGTTAAAAAAGACAAGGGAATTATGCAAGGTGAGGGGTGTTGGATGATCATTGGCTATTTCTGACATATGCCAAAATTCTATAAGGCTTTTTAAAAAAATATTTTATTTATTTGCATGTGTGTGTGTGGGGGGGGTACCAGGGTCTCTTGCAGCTGCAAACAAATTCCCTCCCAGCTTGGGAATTGAACTGGGAACGGCAGGCTTTGTAAGCAAGCACTTTTAACCACTGAGCCATCTCCCCAGACCCATTCTGTAAGTTTTAGGTTTGTCTTAGTTTTATCATTAAAAGAATAATAAAAGTCATTTCATGCCAAACACATGCAAGTGGAGAAAAGCACTTCAGAATAATAAAGATGTTTTTCCAGTCTTTAAGTATCTTCAAAATACTTAAAAAACTAGCATCCTAAAATGAGATACAGGGAAGCTGAAGCAAAAGGATCACAAGATCAGGGTTACCCTGGGCTGCATAGTTAAGGCCCTGTCACAAAAAAGCAAATAGAAACAAAAATATACCAAAGATAAAACAATTTTCTATTAACACTAGAACAAAATAATATTTTTACAATTGAATTAAGCAAAACTCTACCAAGACCTGCTGTGAGCCACAAAAGTACTAATTTCTACAGAAACTACAGTGTCTCCATCTCTCCCTGAAACATCCTCTCTCTCTGTCTCCACCTTTCTCTCTTACACACACACACACACACACACACACACACACACACACGCACACACGCTTGCTCATATAAGCCTTTCCACCACTGGTACTGCTATGATGGTTGATTTGATGTGCTAACTGGACCCAGCTAAGGGCTGCTCAGGTAGCTAGTGAAACATTACCTCTGTGTGTGCCTGTGAGGATGTCACATGCAGACCTATATTTAGTAACGATGTGAGGAGAATCTTCCAATCCCTTGAGGGCCTTAAGAGCACAAAAGGTGGAAGAAGGGTGAAGTCCCCACCCACACACCCACCCACACACCCTCACCTAATGCCAGACTTTGACTTCAAACTGAACTCAGACCTCTGAGCTGAATGACACCACTGGCTTGCAGGCCAAAGGGCATGGCTGTCTCAGCTGAACCCTACCATCAATCTCTTCTCATCTGCCTCACAGCATACGCCCCAGGGCACCTGTTTCTCTGAAGAACTCTTGCCAACACACCTGCTTGGCGCAAGCATGTGCTTTGGTCTTCCAGTCTCTTCTCCTTCTCTGAGGATGGCAATAGTCCTCATGGCGGCAGGACCCCTCCACAGAGAACCTGACTGCACAATTCTCCTTCTCCATCTCTCCTGACATACCTCCTTCTGCCCTGCTGCTCTCCTCATCAACATGTGCCTCACAGCCACGGGTCACTGTGTCATCCCAGGAAGGACAGTCCCTTCCTTGGCCACAGCATCCTGCTCTTACACCACTTTTGTTACCTACCACAGGCCACCTTCCAGAATCCTTTGTCCAGTCCCTCCGTAAGCAGACATCCCAAATGTTCTTCCTGACCTTGGTCTCTTGGTGAATTATGACATGAATGTTCTTGTCGACACCTCAGTATTCAGCCCCCATCCCCCTTTGCCCACTATCCTTGTGGCCCCTCTGCTGTGTGCACTCTGCTAATCTCCATCTTGGCTGAAAGCACTAGCTGTGTGTGATACAGACCGATCAAAAGCTGGGACTCTGATCTTTCCTTTGGGTGGGGTAGGCAGGGTCTCACTCTAGCCCTCACTGACTAGAACTCACTCTGTAGCTCAAGCTGGCTTCAAACTCATGACCATCCTTCTACCTCTGCCTCCCAAGTCCTTGGATGATAGGCATGAGCCACCACAACCAGCTTGAGAGCCTGGTCTTGTGATTTTACAACTTATCTTCCCAGGGGAAGTTTCATAGTGGGCAAGTGGCTCGGTCTGGTGAAGGAGCCTAGCGTGAAGAGTGGGATAGATCTGGATTGGAATTCCCATTTTGTCACCTAGAAGCAGAAACGCTTCTTTGAAGCTCAGTGTCCCTGTCTGTAAAAAGGACTGATAACATCTCTTGGGAGCAAATATCTTGTAACTTGATAAAGTCCGGGGATGATGGAGCAAAACCTCAGCAACACATGGCCATACCCCAGTCTATGATGAAAGGTTCTTCATGGAGCATGTTCCTACCCCTATGCGCGGCAGACCAAGCGGTGACAAACCCCAGCTCTGCCAGCTACAAGCTGAGAGAACTTGGGCACTTGGCTGGCTGACCCAGTCTCCCAGGTCTTGTAAGGATGGAAAGCAAGAATGTGTGCACAGGATTCAGCACCTAGCTGAGAAAATGTTTCTGAAAGATGTTTTGCCACAGGTCCATGGCCGATCTCTGAGAGTTATGAGGTTGTAGCCAACAGGAGCAGATGACAGTGTTTTGCCTGTTTTCACAAAAATTCTTTCCCATGTGTGCTTTGTGCTTTGTAAATCATAGTGCCTGGCACACGATGATTATGATGGGGCTGAGGATAATTACAGAAAGGAACACTTGGGAATAATTACTGAGCATACTACAGATGTATTGGTATAGGCACTTTGGACGTGATCAGGCACGTTCAGGGTAGTGATGGCCATAGAGATACACACTTTTTTTTTAAATTTTATTTTTACTTATTTATTTAATTTATTTATTTATTTATTAGAGACACAGAGAGGGAAAGAAATAGAGGAAGAGTGAGAATGGGTGTGCCAGGGCCTCTAACCACTGCAAACGAACTCCAGACACCCCTTGTGTGCCCCCTCGTGCATCTGGCTTACGTGGGACTTGGAGAATCAAACCAGGATCCTTAGGCAAACGCCTTAACTGCTAAGCCAGCTCTCCAGCCCGAGATACACACTTTGTATGTATCAACTCAGTTTGTTTGCCCAACCATCTTTATCATGTATAGCATTTTCTTCAATGTATAGATGAGGAAACTGTCATAGGGATGTCAAACAATTTCTAAGGTTATAGATCCAATAAGAAAAATCTACTCTCTGCTAACTTTCACAGTGTATACTCAAGTAATATTTGTCAAATTCAAGCAAATATTTATGAATGAATTGTCTCAGACTGTTTAAAAAGGACAAAGAAGCAGTCTGTACAGGATTATACATATTCAGGATTGTTGAGTTGGATTGTGATAACTTGGTTCCAAGATGACCAGAAGACCTGTGACTTCCCCTCCCTGCAGACCCTGTCCCCTCACTGAGAGGTCCATTCTATTCCTCTGCCCCCTTGAAATGGAGTGTGCCTGTGACTGCCTTCCCATGTAGCCCCAGGGTGGCCCAGAGCTCACTACGTAGTCCAGGCTAGCATCCAACTTTCAATCCTCCTGCTCCAGTCTCCTGACCACTGGGGTTACAGACAAGTACTACCACGCTGAGCTAATGAGCACAGGGCCATATGCGTGCTAGGCAAGCACTCTACCACCAAGCTACATTCCCCAGCCCCATAGCTGCGCTGATTAATGAAGCACAGAGTGATTCCGG
Source organism: Orientallactaga sibirica (assembly GCA_036365145.1). NCBI lineage: Eukaryota > Metazoa > Chordata > Mammalia > Rodentia > Dipodidae > Orientallactaga > Orientallactaga sibirica. The sequence continues at coordinate 1,102,864 of JAEOAD010000031.1, read as the reverse complement.
GAGATTTCCAAGCTTAGCTACTAGGGTAACTCCGAAGCTCTTAGTGAGTCTCTTTCCACTGGGGCCGTGTTGCAAGGAAGCGCAGGCTGTCCACATGCAGGACCTGCGTGGAAATGTTCAAGCAACCTCCAGATCCCATGTCTCAGCCCAAGCACCATACATTAGAGGGAAGAAGCCTCGGGCGAATCACCTCAGGCACCATCTGACCACAGCCTTTCAGGGGACTCCAAGTGGAGACCTCTAGCCAGGCCCTTCCACAGAGCCATGATTGCTTTGGCCACCAAGCTTTGCAATGCTTTCTTACGAAAAGCAAAAAACCAGTTTCATCCTGCTGTGTAAAGTCCTCTGTAACAGAAGCCCTCAGGAGAAATTTCCATTTAATCCTGATTCCAAGAAGGGCTGCGGAATTAAAAACTGTCCCTCTCCCACACCCATCCATGGATACAGAAACTGACCCTGTCACTCTGGCTGCTGGAAAGTTTGCTGCCAAGTGCTGTCCCTCCTAAGGCTGGAAGCAGTTTGCAAGTATAATTGGCTTTTCATAAAAAATTGGCTTTTTTATTTTGTTCCTTTTCTGTTTCTTCCATTTATATAAAACCCCTACTTATAATTATACTAGTTTACATTTTAGGTATCCTTGTGTCTTTCCTCCCCGCTCTTTCTTTCTCCCTTTCCCTCCCTCCTTCTTTATTTTTGTTTACTTGCTTATTTGTTTTTTGGATTTTTTTTTTTTTTTTTGGTTTTTCGAGGTAGGGTCTCACTCTAGCTCAGGCTGACCTGGAATTCACTCTGTACTCTCAGGGTAGCCTCGAACTTATGGCAGTCATTCTACCTCTGCCTCCCGAGTGCTGGGATTAAAGGTGTGTGCCACCACACCCAGCTTGTTTTTGAGACAGGGTCCATGCAGCTTAGTCTGGCCTCAAACTCAGAATGTAGCTGAGGCTGACCATGAACTTCTGAGCCTCCTGCCTCTGTCTTTCAAGTTCTGGGAATATAGGTATATACCACCATGCCTGCCTTTCTTGTACATCTTCTTAAATCAGTTCAGAAACAAGATAGGGTATAATTCATAAAACCAAATTTAGTATTTGCCAGGAACTGCACAGGGCTTATAAAGAGGCCTCCAAGTTGGATAGGCATAGTCTTGTCGTCAGGGAGTGAAACCACCAGTGTCGTGGTTATTGTATCCCATGGCGGTAGTGGAAGAGAAATAGGAGAAAGCTAGCTTCTTTTAGGCACTTCCAGTTAGGATCAGAGGCCCAGAGAGAACTGATGGCACCCTGCCGCCACTTTGGCAGGAATAGAAGTCATGTGTGATTGAGATTCATGTACCACAACTACCATGCCCCCCTGCTGCCCACAGTCTAACACAACCCAGGTGCGCTGGCCTTGGAGACTGCCCTTCAATCTACAAACTCATCTGGCCTTCCCAGTTACATACCTGAATCTGACAAGAGAATACATTTTCCATCGACTATGAAGGTTGTTCCCAACCTTTCTTCACTCTCTCTGTCTCTCCTTGCTCTGGTTCACAGGGTTACACAGGAGCCTAGCTGGGTGAGGTGGAGGTGGAGGGAGAGCAGAATGCTGCTTCTTGGCCTGGGTCGTTTTCTGCTTGTCTCTGTTTCATACTTTGGGGTAATTTCTCACTTTGATTACGTGCATGATTTTCCTCTGGTCTCCGAATCTACCATGTTCATATTTCTCTTACACTCTAGATCGCCCTACCATGTGGGTGCTTTCTCTAAGTCTGGGCCTATTACCTATGTGATTTCTCTATGCTTGGGGTAATCATGGATTGTAACTCTTTTACTGCTTATTTTTCTTCTGAATTTCTTGGCCTCTACTTTGATATTTTCCCTCTGCTCTTCTTCCTTAAGCCACCAGCATTTGCCCCCTTCACTTTCTTCCATGGGGAAGCTCAAGATGAATGCTGTGCCTTCCAAACGTGGTTCTTCTAAATCTCTCTACATAAGTGTTATCTTCCATGTTTATGGTTTATTACTCTAAAATGAATCTTACGGCCTGTGCTGAGTTTTCCGCGTGCTAATGACTCTGCTCTAGCCTTCTTCCTAGATCCCAATTTTCCTTATATAAGTCCCACAATTTGTGATTGCTGTCTAATAAACTTAATAATGCATAATTTATCCTTCTTTAGTTCAGTTTTTTTTCAATTCTTCATTAAAAATAGGACAGGACCCAAAATTGGTTCATAAACTTAGAGGCCCCCTCCTGAACCCCAAAATTCTGCATAAGTAGTGATGGGAGAGATGCTGAAGGCCCCTTGAGAGAATCTGAGTCACTGCTGTGGGCCTGCAGTAGATAACCCCTTTGAGCTGGGCTTTGAGGGAGTAGAGGGGATGAGGGAGAGGGACAGCTCTAAGGAAAAACAAAAACCAGTGCAGAACTGAAAGAAACTTCCATGCCTGGGTGCTGGGAGAACCAGCGGATGGTATGAGAAATGAAATTAAAACCAAAGGTTGAAGATAAATTTGAAAGACTTTCTATACCGTAAGGCACAGTCCCCACCCTGACTCCCTGCTATCCCACAAGACTGACTGAGGCCTTCAGGATCCCACAGGGAAAACCTTAGCCCCACTGAGGAGGGCCCCCAGGGAAAGGGGAGAAGGGATGAGGGGAGAAAAGAGTATAACCAGTTATAATATATACATAAAATTAAATTGAATTTTATAAAAAGTCTGGTTCTTGCTACTTCCTCTAATGGGTCTCACTTCAGTAGTCCCCTGTCAATACAGGAGCCTAGATTCCAACTCCACGTTCCGCAGATTGCTGGACTGGAGCAGAGCAGCAAGGGCTTCTGCCCATGTGTGGCTTCCGCCTGCTGTGGAAGACAGCATGCTCCTCACTGTGCCATACAACAAACACACAAAAGATGTACAGAGAGAAAGATGGAACCTTCCCTGGATGTCAGCTTAGCTGCCTTTGGCGCTAAGACTGTGGGGAGTGTTTATTTCCTTGTGGTTTCCAGATTTCTTATAATGAACATTGTTACTTTCAGTACATTGGAAAATAAAAATAAATTGTAGTTTTGTAATGCCTTCTGTGCCATACTCAAGTGATTTTTATTTCATTCCGTAGGCAGCAGGGAGACATTGGACTATTTTGCAAAGAAATAGTCCCATCTGGTTTGGGAGGGGTGCCCAGGGTGGTGTGGAAGTGTCTTTCTAGAGCAGCTGCCAGCCATCCTCCAGGAGCACTAAGAACCACGAGATGATTCTTCATGCAGGTTGGATGGCCTCCAGAGTGAGGCCCAGCTCACCTACCTCCTTATTTCTGCGTCTGCTGTTGCTTGGCAACCCCCCCCCCCACCCCATACACAACCTCTTTCCAGTAAGAAAGCTTCTGAATTTCCCACTTCTTGCCCGGTGTTGCTTTGTTCACACTTAAGGTGATGTCACATGGGTGTCACTGCAGTCATGTTGACATGGTAAGACATGATGGCATGGTATACAAGACTGGTCTGTCTGTCAGTAGCTAGGACCCTTTGGTACCTGCAAACACCCACAGAAATGTCTTGATCACTCTAGCCCAGGCAGATCTGGAATTCCCTATGTAGTCTCAAGGTGGCCTCAAACTCATCATCCTCCTACCTCTGCCTCCCACTCCCAAGTGTTGGGATTAAAGGCATGTGCCACCACCCCCTGCTTCTTATTACCTTCTTAAATCTTAAATCAAGAGGGAAGACTGTATTTTTAGGCTGTAGAAAATATTTTAATATATGATATTTACCCTCAAATCATGGGCCATAGAATTTTTTTTTTCAAGGTAGGGTCTCGCTCTAGCCCAGGCCAACCTGGAAATTCACTATGTAGTCTCAGGGTGGCCTTGAACTCATGACAATTCTCTTACTCTGCCTCCCAAGTGCTGGGATTAAAGGTGTATGTCACCATGCCCAGCATACAATGTTTTATAGCAGAGACATCCCACAAGACTCAAGGACCTAGTGACCTTGAAAGTCTTAATATGGTTCTCCTGGGCCACATCAGCATGCCTCCTGTCTTAGAGAGAGTAACCTTTTCCCTCCTAAAATAAATCACTCTTCTAGAGCCGCTGAGCCCTGCCCTATAGAGATTATTATACAACGTTCTCTCTGGGGCTGGAGAGATGGCTTAGCGGTTAAAGTGCTTATGTTCAAAGCCTAAGGACGCAGATTCAATTACCCAAAACCCATGTAAGCCAGATGAACATGGTGGCACAAGCATCTGGAGTTCATTTGCAGTGGCTAGAGGTCCCGGTGTGCCCATTCTCTCCCTTTCTTTTTCTAACTAATAAATAAAAATTTAAAAAATATATTTAAAAAGTCCTCTCTAGAGCTGAGGAGATGGTTCAGTGAATAAAGTGCTTCCTATGCAGGCCTGAGGACCTGACTTGGGACTCCTAGCACCCATGTAAAATGCTGGGTGGGGTGGTGCATACCTGTAATCCTGGAGCTGGGGAGACAGAAATGGAATCTATAGGACCTACCAGCAGCTAATGTAGTTAATTCTGTGAGCTCTAGGTTCAGCAAGAAGTGTGGTTTGAATATAAAATGGTCCTCACAGGCTCATATGTTTGAACACCTGGGCCCTAGCTAGTGGCACTGTTGGGGGGTTGCAGAGCCTTTAGGAGGCGGAGCGTTGCTGGAGGAGGTGAGTCACTGGACAGGTCTTGAGGTTTTATAGCCTAGCTCTCCTTCCTGTGCTGTCTCTGCTTCCTGCCTGTAGCAGACAGCTTCAGGTTCACTGAGATGAACTTCCAGACCAGGCACAGTTATGGAGGAAGGGATATTATTTATTGAAGCTTACAGATCCAGGGGAAGTTCCATAATGGCAGAAGAAACGGCCTGCTCTCCACAGGACCAGGCAAGAGAGCAAGAGCAAGCAGCCAGCTACACAGCACACTGAGCAAAACTACAGCCAAAAGGTCACACAGCACACTTCAGGAACTCCTGCTAGGCCCACTTTGCATATCTTTACAATGGAATCTCAAACCATCACACCTTAAGACAGGCCCCCAGTGACTTTGCCTCTAGCAAGGTGATTGCAGATGCAAACTATAACTAATAAAACACTGAATATATTGGGGGGCATATATTCAAACTACCACACTGCCCTACAATGCTGCCTTCCAGTTTCTGCTACCATGCCTTCCTTCCCATGATGCAATGTATGCCCCCAGAACTGTAAGCCAGATGAAACTATTTCTTTCCCTAAATTGCTTCTGATCAGGTATTTGTTCACAACAACATAAAGTAACTTGTTCATCTTATCTCAAAGATAAGGTGGAAAGCAACTAAAGAAAACACCTGACATTAACTTCTGACTTCCACACATACTTGCACACACATGTCCATACACATATGAACACGCATACATGCATGCACATATACCACACACATATATACACTAAAAAAGAAAATTTTCTTTATGTCTCTTAGCTTCAAACTCTACTCCTCTTGAGACTTTTAAAAAATCTTTTACTTATTTCCAAGGAGAGAGAGAGAGAGAGCACGCTCCAGGGCTGAGGTGTGGGTGCTCCTCACATAGCTGCACTTATAGACCAGTTTGGACATTACTGCCACAAGCCCTCAGAGGCTCCCGGATAGTCACCAAATGCTTCTTGTCAAACAAGTAAAATGTGGCTTGTCCCAAAGTGTTGGAAATGGTGGTCCCCAAGTCCAAATGCTCTGGACAACCAGATGCTAACAAAATCAAGATTCTCTGCTACTTAGACTAACAGGCTCCAAGGGATATCATAAGCTAAGCAGGGCAGGGCCTGCAATCTGGAGCCAGTGTAAGTGCTCTGACCCAAGATGTGCACAGGAGGGTGGGACAGCAAACATTCCATGCCTGCTCTGTGCCAGCACGGCAAGATAGGTGCTGACAGGGGGCAGAGAGTGCAAAGGAAGCCACTGTCCACCACACTGGAGAGTCAGGTGGTCAGTAGAGGTGCCCAGGAGTAGAGGAAAGTACCTAGAATGTGTAGTAACAAGGGCTATGAAGTAACCCAGGAAGTTGGCTGGCATCCTGAGGGAGGAGACTCCCAGCAAGGACCTCTGTGCCAGGCAGGGCTAAGCACTGCTACAACATGCTCTCCAGGAAGTTCCAGAGGGAGTGCTGTTGGCAGCAGCATCTGTACCAAAGGAGGAAGTGAACATGACTGGGAAGAAAGAGAACTAGACTCTAATATGGCCTCCACAAAAGTCTTAGCTGCCTGAACAAGGGAACTCTGGAGACCAGAGAGGTTGAATAACATCTCCATAGTCACACAGCTTACGCATCCCTGCACAGAACCTTGAACCTGATTTTGACCCCAAAGTTCATACTCACTGTACAGTGTGACTTCCCAATTAGAGAGCGAGGGTGGGGGTGACATGGCTGGTTTTGGGTAGGAAAAATGATCTTACTCACTACAGGGCTTATGGTGTCAAGGGCTACAGAAGAGAAACGCATATGTGTCATATTTGAGCTGTTACACTTACACAGGGAGGAGGAGTTGGGGATAAACAATGATGTTAACAAACTGAGGACCACACCTGAGGATGCTCATGGTGGTACTGACTGAGGACCACTCCTGAGGATGCTCATGGTGGTACTGTCTGAGTATCACTCCTGAGGATGCTCATGGTGGTACTGACTGAGGACCACACCTGAGGATGCTCATGGTGGTACTGTCTGAGAACCACTCCTGAGGATGCTCATGGTGGTACTGACTGAGGACCACTCCTGAGGATGCTCATGGTGGTACTGTCTGAGGACCACTCCTGAGGATGCTCATGGTGGTACTGTCTGAGGATCACTCCTGAAGAAGCTCATGGTATTATTGACTCGGGACCACTCCTGAGGATGCTCATAGTAGTACTGTCTCGGACTATGCAGAACCCTTGGCCAGTGTCTCCAGGTCATACATAGCCACCTGGGAGTGTCCATCCAGAAGAAATGTCCATTTCAGAAATTAGGCTGGAGTGATAGTGTGAAGGGCAGATTGAAGATGAGGACAATGTCAAGCAGGAGGCAACTTCAGCAAACCAAAAGACATGAAGAGTCTGACTGCTATGTGGAACAGGCTGGAGAGATAAGGAGAATTTTGCAAGAAACTCAGTGGGATGGAGAGAGAGAGTTAGTTGATAGGAAGATAGATAGATAGATAGATAGATAGATAGATAGATAGATAGATAGATAGATAGATAGACAGACATGAAAGCAGAAGAAGAGCTAGTTGGGAATAAAAGGGAATTCAGCAGGAGTGGGAGAGGATAGGAGAGGATAACGGGGTAAATATGATTAAAGACATCATATATATGTATTAAATTTTGATAAGGAGAACTTTGAAAAGGGGCTGAGGAGATTGCTCAGTGGTTAAAGGTGCTTTCTTGCAAAGCTGCCTGCCCAGGTTTGATTCTCCATTATCCATGTAAAGCCAAACGGGCACATTTGTCTGGATTTTGTATGCAGTTGCAGGAGGCCCTGGGGTGTTCCTTCTCTCTCTCAAATAAATAAATAAATAAACTAAAAGCAAATATCTTTTTTGAAAGGAGAAATGGATAAGATTTGGAAACTAACTTGGGGGCTGGGGAGGGGATTCAATCAGGAGCATGAACCTTGGTGCAGCTGGTTCCTGAGAAGAGATGATCTTACAGTCAGAGCGCTCTTGAGAGACAGTGACCTGTGTGAGGTCACTGCAGGATACCTGGGAGGAGGTCAGCAGGAAGGAGGTGGCCAGACCAGTTTGAGGTCCTCAGAGAAGGAAGTTTCTGAGTTGGTGCTCAAAGATGTGAGGGTTGAAATCATGGGGGAGAGGAGGTCTCTGGGGAACAAAGCAGAGGAAAGCAAAGTGGAGGCCACCAGTATGGAGGGGGGAGAGGAGCCCAGAAAGGCATGGCAGAGAATTAACATGAGGGTGTTGGTGCTTTTCCAGACCACCCAAAGGTTACAAAAGGGCCAAGTATAGTGGTGCATGGCTGATAGCCCAGTATTCCAGAAGCTGAGCAAGGAATGACCAAGAGTTCAGGCCAACCTGGGCTATATAACAAAAGCTGTCACAGAGAAGGATACAGTGAGGGGCAGCTGAGAATTCCGGAGGACCTCTTGATAGCAGGAAGAGAAGGAGGGAGCAGAGGTGCAAGCTCACAAGTGGGGAGCAGCTTGGCCAAAGGCAGATTTGCACCCACACAGTCAAGGTTGTAACAGGAGAAAGGTGACGACAGGGTGTGTCAGCCAGCTTCACATCATTATAGCAAACACCAAAGACCATCAGCTTAAAAAGAGAAAAGGTTTATTCTGTCTCGCAGCTCTGGAGGTCCTAGTCCATGGTTTGTGGCTTGGGGGTCTGTGACGAGGCAGCACATCATGGTAGAAATGAATGGAAGACAAAACTGCTCAACTCACTGTCAGGAAGCAAGAGGGGATGGGAATGAGAAGAGAGGATCCCACAACCACTAGGTCCCATCTCTTCCCACTTTGCAATTGTTCTACCCTGACAATCATGCCTGCGTCAAGTGGGCTTTTGTAGGACACTCAAGATCTATAGCAGGCTGTGAGGTCACAAATAGGGAAGTTAAAGGACTTTGTCATCTGGTCAGACAATTGTGTGGACCATCATTTCCCTAGAATAGTTGAGGAAGAACGAATTAAATGGACTAACAAAGAAAGCTTTGGCTTCCAACATTGCCTTGGCGTGTGTGACCATGCGTGGAACAGCAGTGAGGACCCAGCTGAGCTATGAGAAAGCTACTCATCAAAAGGGAACATTGGCGTAGGGTGGTGGTGCACGCCTTTAATCCCAGCACTCTGAAGGCAGAGGTAGAAGGATCGCTGTGAGTTCAGGCCAGCCTGAGACTACAGAGTGAATTCCAGGTCAGCTTTGGCTAGAGTGAAACCCTATCTCAAACCTCCCTTCCTGCCCACCTGAAAAAAAGAAAGGGATTTTGCTGAGTAATGCAGGTTCTAAACTAGCCACTCATGCCTCATCATATCCTGAGCACTGGAGGGAATTCCAGGACAGGTTCTTTTACAATTACTCATTCAATTACAGATAATAAGACAAGCAGAATGTTCACTTTTAAGTCAGAAGAAGGGGAAAAAAAGCACCTGACAAATTAACATTTGTCTGATGCAAAAAAAAAATCATTTCTAATAAATACAGTTCCATGTTCCAATAATTTCCAGATCTACAAGCATGAGGATATAATTTGTGATTTACAAAGAAAGACAGAATTCTTGGAGGGCTGGGAAGGGCACTTGTGTTCTCAGTGAAATCAGACATGGAAGTGCCAGAGAGGTGTCACTTCCACATAGCTTCTTCAACAGATGTGGGGGATGGCTAGATGGAGAAAATCACATACCTTCATGTATGACTACGCATGTCAAGTTGGATGTGACTAAAGGAGCAGGCCGCTGTGACCTGTCTCCAGAACTCCCCGGGGTGGCTGTAGAGCGGGATGTCATTCTGCATTCATCCATGTGCAGCGATAACCATTATAAGAATGTCTGCGATCAGAGCCCAGGCCCAAGTCCTGGGGAGTGAGCCAGGGGTAAGGTTGTGGGGCTGTGGACACAGGATTTCAGGCTCAGACAAGCCCCCTTTCCCTTTCCCCATCTCCACTCTGCAGTCAAGAGGCCAAGAGAGCCAAGGAAACGGTGAGACCCAGGGGAGCAAGAACCAGGAAGCAAGAGATGGCTCCTTCTAGCAGGTAGCAGAAACCTAGTGGCAGCTCTTGCTTCGATTGCCTGGTGGCTGCCAGGACTCGAGTCTATAGAGGTGCCTCTGAGCTCACGGGGGCAAGTTCCGCCTGCAGACCCTTGAACTCTGGACGAGGTCATTTTGCCGGTAGTCCAGTGTTGTAATATCCCAGTGATCGATCACTTTTACTTCAGTGCTCAATAACTACTGACCCCGCCCCCCCCCAAGTGCTGTGTCATCTTCAGGTGCTGCCGTTGCATGATTGGCCCACGCCTTCCCTCTCCATCTGGAATAGTCCAGGGAACAGGAACATCTGGTATCCCAAGTATGGTGAAAGATTTTGATTGTCAACCCACATCCAATATGATTAAAGAGTACAGTGAACATGCCAAATGCTATAAATATGGGTAATAGAATGGTAACTGAGAAGCAGCTTGGTTAATTGAAGCTAGTCAGTAAAGCTAGCCTGTAATTACGGAATGATCCTGTCCAGTGTGCCTCAGAGCATGGCCAGGCCCTTTATGCAAAGAGATAGGTCAAATAATTTGCATCCAACTCATTTCTGAGACACTTAAACCCAGGAAATGATGATGAGCCTTCTTACAAGTGTGTTAAGTCAAGAGAAATTCTTGCCTCTTCACTATCTGTCTGTCTGTCTGTCTATGGTGTGTGACTTTTTCTACCAATCGGCAGTTCCAAGAAAGACTGGGCACTCTATTGCATGTAGGCCTTTGGCAAATCCATCAGAGTATGAAGTGCCTGAGAAAGTTTTCCTTGATCTGATTATATGAGAAAGGAATAGAAAAACTCAGGGATGAGAAATACCTGATCTTAAGGACTAAAGAGTTTACCTCTGCTGCAAAGTTGACAATGAGCCTTGTTCTCCATAGATTCTGATACATTTTCTTTCATGTGTGTGTGTGCGTGCACACACGTGGGGGTGAGTGTTGTATGTGCATGTGTGTGTGAAAGCCAAAGAGTATCATTTCTCAGGTGCCATCCACTTTTTTTTGAGGCAGGGTCTCTCACTGGCCTGAAACTTGCCCATTAGGTTAGACCAGATGGCCAGGCACTGGGATTATAAATGCTAACCACTAAAGCTTTTTTCAATGTGGATTTTAGTAACTGAACTCAGGCGCTCGTGGCACACACTTTACCAGTTGAGCCATTTCCATAGCTCCTGCATGTGCATTTTTAAATAGACAGGTTAAACCTCCAAATCCTCAAACTTGTTTAGATTTATTATGCAACAATTCAGGAACAGGTTGATATGAAGGTATGGGTCTTCTGTGCAGTTGCTCTGCAGTTATATGTGGATTCTTGGGCCTCTTCCTGGGCAACCTTAACATGTAAGACCTGAACACTAATCCACTTCTCTTGCAACTGCTACTCCATCTTCCTCTGAGACATCAACTGTGAAATGACCTGCAGGCCCTTCTCAGGCTACCGACCTGAGCTCTATGTCTTCCCCAGCAAGAGTGCACCCAGCCAAGCTTCCCTCCCACGTTCTCGGCTTGGTAGCGAGCACTGCCTCTCAGCTTGGTAGCGAGCACTGCCCGGAAGCCAGAACTAGAAAAACTGGAATTATCTTTGTTTCCTTTTCCTCCTTACTTTCAGTTGATCCAGGACTTGCCAATTCTAACTCCAAATTGTCCCTGAATCTACTTCACACAGGCGACATTGTAGACTGCTGCATTAGCCTTCAGTCTCTGCCTCAATTCTCGTTTTCCACAAAATTTTATCATATCATGCTCCAAATCCTTCTGTAAGAGTCCAGCTGAAAATCCTTCAGTGAGATCCCTTGAGAGAGGAAATATCTAAACGCTTTCATGTAGTCCTTTCTTCTCTAACTTCATTCTAATCATGCTCCACTGTACAAGACCCTCCTCTCACCTCGTTAAATAGACCTTCCTTTCTGCTTCCTACCGCCATTAGACTGAACCTCCATGGATACAGGGGCAATATTCATTTGAATTCCATAATTTCCCAAAGATCCAATGGAGTACCTGGCCTTCAAATTACAGCCATAACCTATGTGTGTGCAGTGTTATCCCAGTTTTCCTCTTTCAGGCAATGCAACTTAGCCCTCAGGTTCCCATCTTGAGTTCGCAGCACACAGTCACCCTATGTGCACAATGCCATGTCATGATCTCAAGGCACACTGTGGCCGTGACACACCATTGTGTCAGCAGATGCTATAGTTATTATTTGCTAAGAGCTTTTCCTCATGTGAGTCAGGCTTCTCCTTTGTGGAGCAAACTAGTTATTCTTGGTTAAGAACTCACTTCACGGTCCATGGGCACGTCTCCTTTTCATCAGTCCAGTCTGAACGAAACCCTTATGATCTTTTCCTCAAGTCTCCAGGGCATAACTCTTTCCCCTCACTCTCTCCAGGGGCATTCCTTCCCTTGTTAAGTCTCTTTGTTTCACAGAATGTTGGGAGCACTGTCCCCAAACCAGAACCAGAGTTATTACTATTTATTTATTTATTTATTTTATCATTAAATACAATTTATTACTAGTTTTGATTTCTTTTTCTGTTTAACCCCTTTCCCCAATGTATCTAATTGCAGGTCCAATATATGGAGACTCTAAAAATTATACTTTTTTCCTTTTAATCAACAAGTTCCTGCTGTTGTAATTTTGCCAGTCTTCTTCTTTGGGATAAACACTCCATTCCCACCCAACTACCCATCTAGGCAGCAGAAGAGATCTGTGAAGCCCATTCTCATCATTCTTGGTGCCTGAAAGAATACCAACCTTGGACAACTTAGAGATAACATGGCATTTTTATTTATTTATTTATTTTTGAGGCATTGTCTCACTAGCCCAGGCTGACCTGGAATTCACTATGTCGTCTCAATGTGGCCTTGAACTCACGGCAATCCTCCTACTTCTGCCTCCTGAATGCTGGGATTAAAGGCGTGCGCCACCACACCTGGCCCGTGTTAGTTTTAAAGTGTGCTGAGATGAGGTTTATTGTGGTTCCTGCTGTAGGCCCTATACAATCACTAATATTGGGTTTGGCAGATGGCTCAGTCGGAGGCATGTTTGCTGCACAAGCAGATGGATCTTAGTTCAATCCTCAGCACCCATGTGAAAAGATGGCTCAGCATGGAAAAGGGCAGTGTGCAAGGATTGCTGGGGCTCCATGGTCAGCCAGTCTAACCCTAAAACCAGGCACTCCAGGTTCAGTAAGAGATTCTGTCTCAGGAAAAGAAGACAGAAAAGCAACAGAGGTGGACATAGATGTCTTGCTTTGGCCTCCACACATGTGCAGTTGAGGTGTATTTGTGCGCACACACACAAGCACCACACACACACACACACAAACACCCCACTTAGTGCACATACACACACAAGATCACTAATGTCAATTGTTAATTAACTTTTTGTTGACAGCTTCCATAATACAAACAATATACAGCGATTATAATTCTCTTCCACCCTGTCTTTTCCCCATCCTCTGTTCCCTTCTCCATTGAATCCCTACTTTTTGTCAAGTTTTAAGTAACATATTATCAGTAAAATAATGTGAAACATATCTTGCCCTTTACCATATCCCATGAGGAGGAATAACATTAGAAATTCAAAAAAATCTCTGAGTGTCGAGAGAGAAATCTGGACACATTTACTGTAGATGTCACAGCGTTCATAGAAGAAGGGGGATGTTCTGAACATGACATGTGAAGAAGGGGGAAGGTTCGTGGAACAGGTTTCAAAAAGGTTTTTTTCTCTGTGACCCTTCACTCTCCTTGCCTGGCCCATTACCAGCCCCAGACTAACACAAGACTCCCTTTGTTCTTCAGCATGAGCGGCCAATCTTTGCTGTGAAAAACTGTATCTAAACTATATTACACAACGCCGGCTGTACCTCGGTGCTGCTCCTGTCCTCTTATTCATCTTTTGCTGATGCCCTACTCCGAGTCAGGCCACACTTGGTGCCATGTGCAACTCCAGAGTGGCACGCCTAGAGAGACTGAGGCAGGCTGGGGCATGCCCAGAGGTTTGGCCACTCAAAGCCATGCCTGATGAAGAATTCTTAAAAGAATGTTAGGCATAACTGGGCGTGGTGGCACACACCTTTAATCCCAGCACTCAGGAGACAGAGGTAGGAGGATTGCTGTGAGTTCGCGGCCATCCTGAGACTACATAGGAAATTCTAGGTCAGCCTGGGCCAGAGTGAGACACTACCTCAGGAAAAAAAAAAAAAAAGAATGTTAGGCATGTCACCTGAAGCATAGGAGACCTGGCTTCAGAGTCTGAGAGTCCTTCAGGAACTTCCAAGGATTAGAATGTGAATGAAGTGGGAAGAACCACACACAGGAGAGAAGGGCTCAAGGGTAAGGTTAAGGAAGATGCCCTTAAGAGTTCTCCAAAAATGGGCTGGAGAGATGGCTTCAGTGGTTAAGCACTTGCCTGTGAAGCCTAAGGACCCCGGTTTGAGACTCAGTTCCCCAGTACCCACGTAAGCCAGATGCACAAGGTGGCACATGCATCTGGAGTTTGTTTACAGTGGCTGTAGGCCCTGGTGCACCCATTCTCTCTCTCCCTGCCTCTTTCTCTCTCTATCTGTTGCTAATAAATAAATAAAAATATGCCGGGCGTGGTGGCGCACGCCTTTAATCCCAGCACTCGGAAGGCAGAGGTAGGAGGATCGCCGAGAGTTCGAGGCCACCCTGAGACTACAGAGTGAATTCCAGGTCAGCCTGGACCAGAGTGAGACCCTACCTCACAAAACCAAAAAAATAAAAATAAAATAAATAAATAAATAAAAATAAACAAATTTTTTTTAAAAAAAGAGTTCTCCAAAAATAGATAGGTACTCAAGAGTGTTCCCTCTCTCTAGATCAAAGCTTCAACAGCTTCAAGAGATGATGAAGCTAGAATTTTGGGGTCCCTGATAATCAAGACAGGCTTTTATTCTGCTACAGCTTTCATATGTATTTTTTAAAAAAATATCTTCACGTTGCTTTATGTGTAGGAGATATTTTCATTGTGATTAAAATTGGGTTTATGTTGGAAAGGAGAACATGAATGTGAAAAGATAATTACTGCATGGTATTTTTTAGAAGTACACCATGCTAAAAGGATGTCTCAGACAGCACAAAAGAGGGAGTGACTGCTGCTGTAGAAGCTGGAGTTTTCTTCTTTTTTTTTAATAAAGGAGGTGGGTTTTCAGATCAATCTTATAGAATTAGGCCACCATGTTCACATGGGAGAAATAGCATTTGCCAAAGTCAGAAGAACACTGCCTATGTGTGCAAATAGCAGGATGTTTTTTAAGATCAGGTTTGAATGACCTCAGGACTTAAGGTCATTGTGCCTTTTGTTATGGGAGGAACCACTGAAGATAAGCAGGGGTGTGGAGAGAGGACACATGCTGTGTAAAGTTGTGCCATGTTGTGTGAGGTGTTTGGACTTTGGGGCCATTAAGGAAGACTTTTGACTGGCTGTAATGAACTGGCAATAGGGAGGAGGGGTGGGTGGGGCACATCACTATTTCAGAGGGAGAATTGATATGGGGATGACAAAGAGGCAGGATCAGGTGAAAATGACTCAGAAAATATCACATGGAGACACGAATTCAAGGATGGAAACGCCACAGGAACAGGGGATGATTAAGAGCTGGAGTTTGGTCATGGAGACTTGGAGGTACACGTGGACTGCTGAGTTGAGACAATCTGGCGATTCCCAGAAATGAAGGTCCAGAAGACAGATGGAAGTTGGTAATATAATATCAGGTATGAGTGGGTCATCCTCCCTTCCCTAGCCTAGAAACAGCCTCCTTTATCTGGCAAGCGCTTTTCCTTTCTTTCCCCAGAGTTTCCAGCTCAAGGCTGTCCCTAGAGGTGCTGGGTGTATCCATCACTGTGTTTCCTCATCACCACCACTCATCCGAGGCCTGACACAAGAGGCCAGCATAATCCTGCTCAGGAATTTCTTTCTTCATTGAAAGAAAATTTCCAAAATAAGCAGGGTATGGTGCCTGCACATCTGTTATCTTCTTGGCACTCAAGAGGCAGAAGCAGGTAGATTTCTGTGAGTTTGAGGCCAGCCTGGCCTATATAGTAAGCTCCAGGCTAGCCACGGATACACGGTGAAACTTTGCCTTACAAAGAAAAATTTTTAAAAATTAAAAAATTAAAAAAAGAAAGGAAAGGAAAAGAGTAGAAGGAAAATCAATTTTTCAAATTATACAGACTAGCACAATGAGTCTCTATGTCCTTAATATCAAGCTTTAATGATGATAAACTCATAGCCAACCATGGCTCAGCTGTCTCTTCATCCACTTCCTTCTTTCACTTGCTAGTTTGAAGCAAGTACCACATGCCTTGGATTTCTCTTTCTAGTATAAATAAAATACTGGAATTAGGGGCTGGAGAGATGGCTCAGTGGTTAAGGCACTTGCTTGCCTACCACCCTGGGTTTGATTTCCCAATACCTGTGTAAAGCCAGATGCACCAAGCAGCAGATGCATTTGGAGTTTGCAGCAGCAAGGGGTCCTGGTATACCCATTCTCTTCCCTCCTTTCTCTCCCTCCTTCCCCCTCTGCTTGCCAATAAAATATTTTTAAAAACCTGGACTTGTTAGAAGTCATGCTCCCATCATGCTGAGGAAGCCAGTTAACTGTAAGAGATTGAAACACACATGACGTAGACAACGGGTATCATGGTTAAGTTTTGTGTCAACTTGATCTGTTTAGGAATCCACAGACAATCCTCATAAGTGGGTCTCTGAGGTTGCTTCCAGGAAGGATTAACTAAAGGAGGAATCCTTCCCCCAGAGTAGGCGGAGGGGTTTTTTCTAAGGAAGCTCTGGGAAGGAAAGTGTCCCCTCCTCCCATCTGGCTGCTGGTGCTTCTTGCTTCTTGCTGTTTGCTGCTTTCCAGCTTTCCAGCATGGTCTGAAGACCAGCGTGGACTGAAGAGCAGCGTCTCTCCAGGATGCCTCCAGGCCTTCAGTGCCATGTTGGGATTGCTGAGGCATCCAGCCTCGTGGACTGAGCAGCTACCAGGTTCCTTGACTCTCAGGCCTACAACCTGCTATTGTTGGACTGTCATAAACTAATCCAATAAATTCTCTTTTAATACAATTCATTCTATCGGTTCTGTTCCTCTAGAGAACCCTGACTAACACACAGGGTAAAAGAGTCTTGGTGACTTTTTGAGTGTGTGGCTCCCAGTGTTTTGGAGGAACTCTCATAGTTTGGTTGTTAGGCCTGTAGATTCTTTGAGTCCAAAGTCTCCTCCTGTCCTAAGGAGGTTGGGTTCATCTTTATCCATCACCACGGGGCATTCTGACTAGTCAGCACTCAACTAACAATGGAATCCACCTTGTGGAGCATGTTCCCTCCTGTAAGGACATAGAAGTCCAAGTCCTTTGGCACAGAGGCTGTCTTCTTAATGAGAATGTCCCGAATGCTAGGAGCAGGAAGGGACCTCTCCCATCTCTGAATCACCAGGCACTCTCATGGCAAGTCTCTCATTCTCCTTTGTTCTAGAGTGGTAGAGAGCCAGACAGGAGCTTCTGTTATAACCATAAGCCTCCATCAGTCAGGGTTTATTCTCCACCTCACTCCCAACATTAGATGTATAAAGTCCAGTGACTCCACAAACTTCTGCTGACTGGATGAAGACATACAAAGAATCCCATTTTTACTAGAAAAAGGTGGAGTGCCAGGTAAAGGTTGAAAAGAAAAGAATGGATGGAAATGCTGGGGCAGTTTCTGTAGATAATTTAACTCAAGCATATACAAGAGAAAGCAAGTACATGAGTATTATTCAGAAATACAGCCATAATAAAATCAAGAAAACGGGGCTGGAGAAGATGGCTTAGCGGGTAAGGCATTTGCCTACAAAGCCAAAGGACCCCGGTTTGATTCCCCAGGACCCATGTAAGCCAGATGCACAAGGAGGCACATGCATCTGGAACAGTGGCTAGAGGTCCTGGCGTGCCCATTCTCTCTCTCTCTACCCTTTTCTCTCTCAAATAAATAAATAAAATATATTTTAAAAAAATCAAGAAAGCAATGTTATTGTCATATATGATTTGCTTTTTTGAGACAGTGTTTTATTCTGTAGCCCAGGCTGGCCTGGACCTCTGTATTTTGGCTAGCCTCAAATTAGTGGCAACCTTCCTGCTTCAACCTCCCAGTGCTAGGATTACAGGTGTGGGTCCTCATGCCTGGCTTCCATGTTTGTTTAATAAAACATAAGACTACTCACATGCAGCCATGATCACTGCCCTTCCTAACATACCTCTCCCTACAGTAAAGATGGCCTGGACTTAAAGCAGAAAGTGCCCTGTGCCAGAGCTTCTCAAACTTCATCCTACCCCAGGGCCATCTAGGAATCCTGCTCTAAGACAGATTTTCATTCCATAGTTCTGGAGTGATCTGAGATTGCTTTGACAAATTCCTGGCATTGGTAATGTCTTGGTTCAGGTGCCACACTCTGAGTATAAGAATGTGCATCAGTGGTCCCCAAATGTGGCTGTGATTAAAATGACAAGAAGCCAGGCATGGTGGCGCATGCCTTTAATCCCAGCACTTGGGAGGCAGAGGTAGGAGGATCACCGTGAGTTCAAGGCCACCCTGAGACTACATAGTGAATTCCAGGTCAGCCTGGGCTAGAGTGAGACCCTACCTCAAAAAAAAAAAATAAATAAAATGACCAAGAAGCTTCAAAAGCACAAATTCCTGTGTCCTACCTCAGATGTTGTAATGTAATTCATCTGGGCTTTGGGAATTAAAAAAAAATATCTCCAAGTCATTTGAATATGCAAGTATGCGATATACATACATATGCATACATAAAAGTTGAAATCTTTGTGGTGTTATTGATGCTTTTCTAACATCATGACATATCTTAATATGTATATAACAGACAAGCAAAGAACACAGGGAAAACTCATGATCCCACTCAGTGAGATTAACTATTACTAGAATTAACACAGCATGCCATTCAGATTATACAAATGCATGTATTCCTAAATATATCCAAATAATTTTATTTCTGCCCATATGGGATCATGTTGTAGTTAGCCTAACATTGCTGAGACAAAGCACCTAACCAAAAGCAGTTGAAGGGAGGAGGAAAGTGTGTATGTATATATATATATATATATGTGGGCTTATAATCTCAATGGGAAGCTTCATGATAACAGGGAAAACATGGCATGAGCAGAGGCTGAACAGATGGACCAGAGAAGCAGGAGAGTAAGCCAAGATCTAGCAAGGAGTAGCTGGCTATAAGACCCAAAAGCCTGCCCCACCCCACCCCACCACAACACACCTCCTCCAGCAAGGTCCACCTCCCAAATTACCATTAGATGGGATCCAAACATTCAAAACACATGAGTTAATGGGGGACATCTGATTCTGATTCAAACCACCACATTCCACCCCTGAATCCCATAACCTCACCGTCATTCCTGATGTAAAATGCAGCACAACTTTAAAGGCCCCAGAGCTTTTATTAATCCCAACACTGCTCAAACATCCCCATAGTCCAAGGTCTCTTAAGTATGAGTTATAAAACATTGCTATCGACCCCACGCTTCCACCTACACACACGTACATGGTACATACACACTCGTGGCCACTTGTACATGAATGCACATGCGCATGTGCACACACACACACACACACACACACACACACACACACACACAAAACCTGCATAATTTTTTTTTAAATGTAACCAGTTGCTTTGTTCTGTTTTGCTTTAATCTTTTTCTTCCTGTGATTTTTGTTTGTTTGTTTCGAAGCATGGTCTCACTCACTCTATAGCCCAGGCTGGCCTTGACCTCAGGGCAATCTTCCTACCTCAGCATCTGAGTTGCTGGGATTAAAGGCATGCGCCACCATGCCTTGCTTTTCTTCCTGTGATTTTTGGCCATTTGTATTTCTTTTTAAAATTAAATGTATATTCATTCCTTCTGCCTATCGTCCTTTTGAGAGAGATGAAAATTCATCTACATAATCTTAACAATCCAAAATTACTGCAGTGCTTTTAATAACTGCAGTCTCCTTGCTGTTGCTCCTGACTTCTCATGAGCTGTTGCCATAGGCTGCTAAATCTTGGATTAAGGCCAAGTATCTTTGCTTTAGAGAGGAACCACCTCCCCAGCACCCAGTCTTTTCCTAGCCTGGAGGAAGGTGGTTGGCTCAGAGTCCTGAAACTTTTGCAAGTCCAGGTGGAACCTCACATCTCACTTTGGATGGCGGAGATGATTCGGAGGGTTGAGGATGCAATCCCCACACATCCCAAAGAGAGGGACCCTGTGCATGCTCCAAGGGCATCCCCTCTGATCAGGAGTAAGTTCATATCAAGCTTTGGGAGACACCAGATGGCTTAATGTTACCAATATGATTTACAGGAGGATCTGGGCTGCATGGCATCTGTTTGACCTCTGGAGACACCACAGACAAAGAACCAAGCCTTGGGTGCCAAGTGCTTTGGTTTACCTGTGTTTATCTCCAGTTTCATAAGAGGGAACCTTCTCTCTAGCATAGAAATATTGGGAAATAGTGAAGTTCTGGGGAGGCAGTCAGGTCACTGGGACAGCATGCTTAGAAGAGATTATTACAGTTCTCAGTGTCCTGTGTAGCTCCTGCAAGAACTGGCTGTGATAAAAAGAGCAAGGCTAGCTGGGTGTGGTGGCACACGCCTTTAATCCCAGCACTTGGTGGGAGGATCACTGAGTTGGAGGCCAGGCTGGGACTACAGTGAGTTCCAGGTCATCCTGGGCTAGAGTGAGACCCTGCCTCAAAATAAATAAATAAATAAATAAATAAATAAATAAATAAATAAATAAATGTAAAAAATAAAAATAAAAAAGAGAAAACCTGTCTTCTGACTTTCTCTCACTCTCTATCTTGCTGCACAATGTCTCTTTCCCACCAGGTCCCACCATAATGTCATCTACCATGTTGTGAAACAGCCAAGGGGGCCCTCAGTGGAGGCCAACCAATGGGGAATCCTGATTGGGATGTTTATCCTCAAATACAGAAACAGAAACATAGAAACATAAAATGGATCAAGTCACCAGGACTCTGGCGAGTTCTGTGGGTAGAAAGACTGTGTTGTAATAGTGAAGGAAGTGAGCACTAGGAGACACGGGAGCCTGGGCTGCTCTCGCCTGGGCTCTGCCTTGTGCATGTCTTTTGCTTGTCAATTTCCATCCTTATCCTTTCACTGTTATAAGTCTTGACTATAAATCTGATAGGTTTTCTAAAAGCTGAGTGCCTTTCTAGCAAACCATCAAAGCTGGGAATCTTCATAGGCCCCCTCCAACACTGGACCTCAAATTAAAACTATGAGTTACTTTTATAACATATTACTACTGTTATTTAAAAAACTCAGACCTTCAGGAAATGACAGAAGTTCATGCAGCAAATACCCATCACCCCAAAGGAATAAATACAGTTTATAACACTTGCTTCAGTTTTTCTTTCCCTCCTTACTTTTTCTTTCTTTCTTTCTTTCTTTCTTTCTTTCTTTCTTTCTTTCTCTCTCTCTTCTCTCTTTCTTTCTTTCTTTCTTTCTTTCTTTCTTTCTTTCTTTCTTTCTTTCAACACACACCAAGTTTATTTTCTATACCCACACTGGTCCTAGACTCCATGGGACTTGGGGTATATTCTCCCTTTTGGGCTTTTAGAAGTTTTTTTTATTTTTTTTTTTATTTTTCAAAGTAGGGTCTCATTCTTGCCAAGGCTAACCTGGAATTCACTTTGTAGTCACAAGCTGGCCTTGAACTCACAGTGATCCTCTTACCTGTGTCTGCTGAGTGCTGGGATTAAAGGTGTGCGCCACCATGCCTGGCCCCTTTGGGTTTTTATACTATCTTCTTGTGTGTTTATATGTATCCCTTTGTAAGTAACATGGGGATCTTGCTAGTTTTTTCTGACACACTGTGATTTTGATAAGTTAGCGAAGCATGGCACCCCAACTTCAACCTCAAAAGATATGCATTGAGACCTGCTCACTGGATGCCAGGTATTTTCCAAGGGCTGTAGATACTCCTCTCACAGATTTCTGACATGGTGAGTGTATTTCAAATGTGCTAAATTCCCTATGTCCTTTCTCTATGGTTCTTTTGAAATGCTCATCCTTCCTTCATCACTTGGAGACAACAGGGGCGTGGTCAGGATGGGCTCTGGATGCCCTGTTTGGAGCTTGCTGCTCAGCAGCAGAAAGGAGAGGCAATATTCCACCCCTGGGCCATGAAGACTATGGCATCCCCTGTTTGCTGCATTATCAGGCTTAGTCCCCAAACTGTGCTGTGGTTTAGCACTTGGCCAGACCTCACTATGTCTATACACAGAAGGTGAGCATGAGTGAGACCCAGTCTACGAGCCATTGGCTTTATCATGAACTGTTCAAGCTCTCTGAGTCTTGGCTTCCCCATATATAAGGTAGCTTTCAAGGATTAATTCTCCAAACTCCTACCTTGCACAAAATTGAACTCAAAATGGATCAAGACTTGGGATTCTGAAACTGCTTAGAGGACATCATAAGTGTTGTGGTTTGAATGTAAAATGTCCCCCATGGACTCAAGTGTTTGAATACTTGGTCCTCAGCTGGTGGCAGTATTTTGAGATGCTTGTGAGACTTGCTGGAGGAAGTGAGCATTGAGGATGGGCCTTGAGATTTCATAGCCAGGTCCCACTTCCTGTTTGTCCTCTGCTTCATGATTGTGAACACAGTGTGATTAGCTCTGCCCCCACTCCTGCCACTATGAAACTTCCCCCTTGAAACTGCATGCCAAAGTAAAACCTTTCCTTCCTTAAGTTGCTTCTGGTCATGTATTTTTGTTCACAGCAACGAGAAAGTAACTGATGCAACAGGAAAATGCTTAAAGTAACTGATATAATAGGAAAATGCCTCAAAATATAGGCACAGGCAATGACTTTCTAAAAAAAAAAAAATCCAGTAGCAGAGGAAATAATCTCAAGACTTGAGAAAGGGGATTAAATGAAATCAAAAGCATTTGCACATCAAATTAAACAATTACCAACAAACAGAACTGTAAGATTCGGGAGTGACCAAGACCATGCAAACCACTCTGAAGCAAAGATGAAAGCTTTTGTTTTGGAAAAGCATGAGCTGCCGGGACTGACTCACAAGAGTGGAGCACAGCCAACCTGAGGTTTTAGGTAGTGGGCTTTATAGGGCTTTTTCAGTTGGGGGAAGGTGAGGAAGGAATAAGAACTCGTTTGTTAAGAGAACTTCCTTTAGGGGAGATCATGACATTAACCACTTAAAATAGCTACGGTGCAGTTAAGGCGCCTGCCTCCTAAGCCTAAGAACACTGGTTCCAATCTCCAGGTCCCACATTTAGCCAGATGCAAAGTAATACAAGGGCGCAATGCCACACTTGACCACAAGGGGGGTGCACACATCTGGATTTCGTTTGCAGCAGCTGAGAGGCTGCTGGTGCGCACATCTCTGTCTTCCTCTCCCTCTCTCTCTCTGTCTCTCTCTGTGTCTCTCTCCCCACCCCACCCCCAAAAAATAGCTACGGTGTGACACCAGAACAGTGACCAGGTGACTTATGAGATAAGGGGGCAGGAAACCATGACCTGGAGCATTGTTAGGCAAGGAAGGGGTAATGGCTGGGTGGTTTCTTGAGGAACGTGGACAATCCGCTTTTCTATGCCTCTGTCACCATTATGTTGACCTTGGTGACTCCATTTTGGGAGCCTGTCCCAAGCTAACAAGAATATCTACAGAACAGGTAAAAGATTTTTTCCTATTACACATCAGATAGGGGATTAATATCTAGAAAAAATAAAAACTGCAAAAGTTAAAAAACAGGGCATCCAGAACCCAAATAATTCAATCAGTAAATGGGCAAATAAATTGGACAGCTCTCAAAAGAAAAAAAATACAAGTGGTCTATGAATATATGAAAAAAAAATCATTAACGTCCTTAGCCATCAGGGAAATGTAGATTCAAACTGCCTTGAGATTCCATCTCATTCCAGTCAGCATCGCTGTGATCAAGGAAACAAATGACAGCAATGCTGGCGCGGGTGTGGGGGAAGAGGGATGTTTATTCACTTCTAGGGGAATGCAAACTAGTGCAGTCCTCCAAACACTGAAAGTAGAACTACCATAGGACCCAGCTACACCACTCCTGGGTATAAACTCAATGGACTCTAAGTCAACATATCCCAGAGATACTTGCATAGCCACTTCTTCTTTTTTAAATATATTTTATTTATTTATTTATTTGAGAGAGAGAATGAGGCAGAGAGAGAGAGAGAGAGAGAGAGAGAGAGAGAGAGAGAATGGGCCAAGGCCTCCAGCCACTGCAAATGAACTCCAGATGCATGCGCCCCCTTGTGCATCTGGCTTACATGGGTCCTGGAGAATTGAACTGGGATCCTTTGGTTTTGCAGGCAGATGCCTTAACCACTAAGCTGTCTCTTCAACCCTGCATATCCACTTCTTACTGCAGTATTCACTATAGCCAAGATGTGGAACCAACTTTAGGGCTCACAAGCAGATGAATGGATAAGGAAATGTGGTACGTAAATTCTGTCATTTACAAGAAGATGGGCAGATGGAAGAGCACCATATGAGGGAAAATAAGCCAGACTTGAGAGACAAATATGCTTTTTCCCCCTCATAAAAAATGTAGATTTAAGCCGGGTGTGGTGGTGCACACCTTTAATCCCAGCACTCAAGAGGCCAAGGTAGGAGGTTCACCATGCATTTGAGTCCAGCCTGAGACTACAGAGTGAATTCCAGTTCGGTCTGAGCCAGAGCCAGACCCTACATCAAAAAACAAAACAAAAATGTACATTTAAGACTGGGAACTGGGAGGATGGCTCAGAAGTTAATGGTGCTTGCTTGCAAAGCCTGCTGGCCTAGGTTTAATTCACACACCAGATGCACAAAGTGGCACATGAATGTGGAGTTTATTTCCAGAGGCAAGTGGATCTTGTACACTCATATTGTGTCTTTCTCAAACAATAAATAAATAAATAAAATAGAAAATGCAGCTTTAAATACATAGGTTTATATACATATGAAAGTAGCAGACATGAACAAAGAGGGATGATGTAGGGGAGGAAATGGTCTCAGTGTGGAGAGGGAGGCAAGATAAACTAATGAGGGGAGGACAAAATATCTCATTTTCTTTCATATGTGAATCTAGATTTAACTCTCTCTCCATATGCATAGATGTGTACATCTATATGTGTGCTTGATTTCATTCAGTGAGCACCTTCTAAGAGCTAGGCAGAGCCAGGGAACGGAAAACCAGGGACGGGTCCAGGCGTGCTCTCAGGTGTGCCTTCCAGGGGGAAGGATAGATATCCTCATGGCAGAGGTGACCTAGCAAGCTGACTCCTTTCACACGTGGACATTTGCTTCGATTTGATAGGCCTTTATGGATCCTTGACTCCAAGCCATGCTCTGCGCTATATAAAGACTCTGGAAACAAGGGCGAATGAGACAGAATGTCAAAGTCCTTTGTCACAAGGGCTCCCAAGCACACAGGGGACAACAGCCACAGGGTGCAACAAAAGGTATGGAAGGAGCCGGGCGTGGTGGCGCACGCCTTTAATCCCAGCACTTGGGAGGCAGAGGTAGGAGGATAGCCGTGAGTTCAAGTCCACCCTGAGACTACATAGTGAATTCCAGGTCAGCCTGAGCTAAAGTGAGACCGTACCTCGGAAAAAACAAACAAACAAACAAACAAAAAAACAAAAAAACAAAAGGTATGGAAGGTCCCCAACAGCAGGGAAGACACCGACCTGTCTGAGCCAGGGCTTCTTTCAAGAGAAAGGGGTGGCACTGTACATCCCAGGGTGCCATACAGAGGGATGGCACTGTGAGAGGAGAGGCATTCTCCCCAAAACTAACAGCATGGCAAAAGCATCGGGAGGGGTCAGAGTCTTAGAGGGGATCAGAAGTCCAGTATGTGTGAAACCAACCTTCCTCCGTGTGGAAAACAATCAAATGAACACAGGGGCTGCTTGACAGAGCGCAGTCAACCAGAGCCCCGTGCCCATGCGGTCACCACACACTCACTCTTGGTGAAGTGAACACAGTGGCATAGAAGGTTGACAGCATCAAAATGAAAAACAGGCAAAATGGGGGACAGGCATACACCCAGATCCTCCCGAGGCATGAATTAGAAAGTCTGGCATTTCAAGCATGAGGATCATGCTTAACATATGATTAAACAACTCATCTTTTAAAAAAAAGAGAGAGGAAATGGGACTGATCATCTATTGAACAATTGGGTTTTTCCATTTTCTCTTAAAGCAGAATTGAATTTTCTCCCGGAAAACCGCAATCCACAGAGGGGAGAAGAAATGAGACATAAACACAAATGAGCCCCTGAAGGTCAAGCAGCAGACAGGGGCTTCTTCGGGAGATGCAAAGTTGAGGACATAATGAAGTCAGATTAAATGACTCATCACTATTAAACCAGTTAACCGAGGGAGACCCAGGAAGGTCAAGGAAACCATGTTGATGACAAATTATCCCAGGCCAAGCCACCAAGACAGGTGCTTTTGCTTGGGCTATAGTGAATAAACAGGAAACGCTCTTCTGAAAGCGTCTTGTCTTTGACCACCCTCCCAGCTTCCTCTGACATCACGTCCACACCCAGGGATTCTAGCCCAGCTTGCCCCCGCAGCTGATGTCCTCCCCAGGTGTAAAAACCTCCATGTGTGTTTTCTACCTGTCCCCAGCTGCTGCCAAGTACTCGGTAAGGTGACAGTGACACTGAGCACTCACCTCTGCAAGGTCCTGCAGCCTCCAGCACTCCGTCTCTGTAGAGCTCTGCAGGGTGGACACAGACTTTCTTGGTGTTTTTCCCAAGTCACTCACCCACCTTGGCACTCTCTTCTGAATTCACTCCAGCTTTCCGGTGGTTCAAAAGACAGAATGTGCGCTTGGAAGATAGCTTAATGGGTAAAGTACCATATAAGCCTGAGAACCAGAGGTCGGATGCCCAGTAGCTACATATGATACTAGGGGTGGTGGTACACTCACACATGTACACACAAGCATATAAACATGTACACATACCCACTTAAAAAGAGAGAAGGGAATCTGATTTTTGTTTGCACTGGCAGACATATCAGTACACCCACTTTCAGCACAAGGAGAAAAGACAAGCTAGCCTTGTCCTTTCCTGAAACCTAGACAAGGAGTGACTGGACAGGTCACAAGAGTCTTGTCCCCACCTGTTTTGTCTCAGGTCCTCTGTAACCTGAAGATGCCCACAGTATAGAGATACTGTCTCCTTGTGTATGCACTTGACCATGAAGGTGTCCAGTGCATGCCTGGCCTCAGAGAAGAGCAGGTGGCAAGAATGGGGAGTCCGTGTAAAGTACTTAGTCACTTGTTCAATACATACAAACTACTATGCACTATCTAACTCATTACACTTAGATTTCATCTTTGGAAACTGTTCCTTGGCTTAGATTGCACAGCCCGAGTGCTAGGCTCGCTTGCTCTTTAAGCCCATAATGGCAGTAGAGGCATACATGGTCAGATGCAGGCACAGGGAGACAGCGGCCCCACCTTCCTGGAGCCTGCTGTCTACACAGGACTTGAGACAAGGCACGTGGGGCAAGAATTTGAGGCCCTCCAAGAGAGGTGAGTAGTAGGAACTTGGAGGAGGACCCAGTCTCTCTGGTCGAGTCCCACTGTGCAAGACTGAAAGTTGTGCTCTCAGAATGCTCTGTCTGAAGTGGGGATAGGCTACCAGGCTTCGGTTTGGCTCCAGTCACAGGGTGATAGAGGGTTTACCAGAGCCAGGCCCTGTGGGGTTCTGGACAGAGTGACGAGGCTCGTCTCTTTTCCAAACACTCTTAATCACAATACCGACCTCTTTAGCTCTGACCTCAGCTTGCTGCGTGCTCAGTGGTGCTTCACTACCACGCTCAGAGGGAGAGAGAGGAGGTGATGGATATGTGGCCACAGCCATTCACTCATGACTGACACTTGTGTCATCACAAGCCAATGACGTTACTATGTTGTGAAAAGATGAACACAGGAAACGGATGATGGTGAAATTGCACAATACTGTGAATGTACTTAAAGCTATGGCAATGTACACTTAAAAGTAGGGAAAATGGTAACATTTATGGAAAGTATATTTTATTACAACTATAAAGAAGAGAGATGATGTCAGGTGACCATGAATCAGCTTCCAGACCGAATCTAGCAGCTTACTAAGTGCAACGATTTCAGCTTGGTCAGCTGCCTCTGCCTCTCCCCTCCTGTATTACCTGGGCAAATTATTTTATTTTATTTTATTTTATTTTATTTTATTTTATTTTATTTTATTTTATTTTATTTTATTTTATTTTATTTTGGTTTTTCGAGGTAGAGTCTTACTCTGGTCCAGGCTGACCTGGAATTCACTATGTAGTCTCAGGGTGGCCTCGAACTCTTGGCAATCCTTCTACCTCTGCCTCCCAAGTACTGGGATTAAACGCGTGCGCCACTACGCCCGTCATGGGCAAATTTCTTAATGAGTTGGAATTCCCATTTTGGTTTGTGCAAAGAAAAGAGGTGTTGGAATGATGGCATGAGATCAGTAAAAAATCTTACTGTACTTGACTGTGCAACCATCCCAGTTTGCTTGGAACTGAAGGATTCCCAGTTCATGGGACCTTCAGTGCTAAACCCATGACAAATTCAGACAAATCAGGATGGCCAGTCACTCTCACAGGGCCTGTTATATAATCCATTGCCAGTGTTGGCAGTTATTGGTACAGAGTCCTGCTGTGTCTACCAGCTCAAGAACTAAGCCTGATTCCTCATTTCATTTGCATAACTAGGGCAGGCAGGTCATAGTGATCTCTGCTTTGCAGAGGAGGAAACTGGAGCGTCAGGATCTGAACCCAGGCAAAATTGGATTAAGATTTTTTTTTTTTTGGTTTTTCAAAGTAGGGTCTCACTCTTGCTCAGTTTGACCTGGAATTCACTCTGTACTCTCAGGGTGTCCTTGAACTCACAGCAATCTTCCTACCTCTGTCTCCCGAGTGCTGGGATTAAAGGCGTGCATCACCACGCCTGGCTTGGATTAAGATTTAAATTTTTTTAAAATATATTTATTTATTTGAGAGAGAGAGAAGGGGGCGGGGGAGAGAGAGACAGACAGAGAGAGGGAAAGAATGGGCCCGCCAGGGCCTCCAGCCTCTGCAAATAAACTCCAGATGCATGCAACCCCTTGTGCATCTGGCTTACACAAGTCCTAGAGAATTGAACCGGGATCCTTCGGCTTTGCAGGCAAATGCCTTAACCACTAAGCCATGTCTCCAGCCCAAGATTGGATTAAGATTTGATGCCACACAGTCTTAATGATGTGGTTCAGTGGTCAAGTACGTGCTCACCACGTACAAGGTCCTGAGTCCAATTCCCAGCAACGCAGCAAAACAATATACTATTCCCTCTTTCCCCCAGTGTACGAAGCACTGAGTCCCATGGATGGATATAAATGCTTCAGCTGTTACATCATGCATGGTAACACGACTACATTGCTACAGTTACAGGAGCAAAAGGAAGGAAGGATCACCTAGGAGCATGGAAAGGACAGTTTGCAAATGCCACACCCCCTCAGAATGTGCAAACCCAGGCTCACCTGTATGAAGAACACACACACAGTTGTGGATCCAGGGAACCCCTAGATCCCAGACAGGTGACTGAAGTGAGAGGAGCTATAATTGGCAGATGGAAGAATCTATGCGGAATCACCCTGCCTGCTTACCAAGGAAATGCAAAACTTATCACAGTGATGGTCAGTGTTTAACAGATGAATAAACATTTCAAATAATATGAACAATGACCATAAACATGCAAGTTCCTGGAAACTGGTACACTCACCCACTGTTGGTGGTATTGGTGACACCACCCAGTGAGACGTTGTGCAGCAGCTACAGAGCCTATGAAGTGTTTGTAACAATGTGCAAACGTGCTCAGTATGTGAGCCTGAGGGAGAACAGCTGAATTTAGAACTCGGCTCTAGCTGTGTTTACCACAGGGTAACATTTTTGCATAAATGTCACCAGGGCCTGGAAAGCGACTTGGAAAAATAAAAACATCTGATGCGTTAAGGGGGAGGACTGTGGTGATTCTGCCCCCATTTCCATTTCTGCTCTTTGTTTGTGTAATAACCACAAGAGCGAGGACAACACCCCAATTGGCCTACTTTTCTGCCTACAGCTCCATGTTGGGCCTGCTGCTCCTAACTTGCAGGATGACTCCAGGCTGAGCAGCGATCCTGCTTCCAAACCCCTCAGCTCTGGCTTCACCCGCTCTCCTGAGCCTTCATCTGGCTCCACCTCAGGCTGCACTGTAGCTAGGGGCCCCCAGGGCAAAGATGACCCATTCTCCTTCTAGTTTACTTCTCTATGCTTTACCAAGGAACAATTAGCCAAATCTAACACTTTGCTGGTTTCCTCTTTCTAGTTTCCTGTCTGCAAGAGCAAATGGGTAAATGGAAGTCAAGGTGAGGTGAGAGAAGTCTGTTAGGTCTTGAAGCCATGGGAGGATGAGGTGTGAGGTGAGTTCTCAGTAGGTAACTAGGAAGTCACAGAGAATGAAGGAAGGATGAAGGTAAAACCCTGTTGTAATGCACAGAAGAGCCCCCCCACTGCTCTTCCTGGGACTCTAGAGGAAGGAATATGGGGAAGCAGTGCTACTCAGCGAAGTGGAGCTCCCTCTGCCCTGTGCTATCTTCCAGATGCAGGGCAGACCCTCTGGGCTGCCAAAGTTCTAGAACTTTTCATCATTATGAGTCACTCCCACTAGGAAAGCAGTAGCTCCTGAACCCAAGTTTGGACGACCGTCATCTCAGACGGGATCACTCTGACCTCCGATCTAGCTTTACAAGCCTTTCATCCCCTACTCCGACCATGTGTCCATGTGTATTTGTTTTGTACTTATCGTGGGGTTTCTTCTAAGGTGCGCCCTCATGTGAGGGGCGAAGCCGCGGAACCCCATCTGTTCTTATTTGTGTGAAGAAGCTAGGGCCTACTTGCATTCAGATGTGTGCTCAGAAATTGTTTTTGTGAGAATCCAATTTTTTTTGATGTTTGTTATATGTGTGGTGTGTGTGTATGTATACGCTCTATGTATGCACGGTATATGCATGTATGTGTGTATAGATTCGTGATCCCTGTGCGCATGCCGCGGAAGCGAGAAGAAGGTGGGATGTCCTTCTCTACTTCTCTGAGGCCTTATGGCCCTGAGTCTCTCTCACTGACTCTGAAGCTCAAGCTCACTATTTTTCAGCTAGCCTAAGTGAACTCCACCCATCCTCCTGTCTCTGTCTCCTCAGTGCTGGAGTTAGTTACAGGGATGCACAGCCACGGCCAGCTTTTTATTTAGTTTTCTTTCGTTTTGTTTTTTGAGGTAGGGTCTCACTCTGGTCCAGGCTGACCTGGAATTAACTATGTAGCCTCAGGGCAGCCTTGAACGCACGGCGATCCTCCTACCTCTGCCTTCCTAGTGCTGGGATTAAAGGCATGCGCCACCATGCCTGGCCTATGGCCAACTTTTTATGTGCGTTTTAAGGACTGGACTCATGCTTATTCAGCAAGGACAATTCTTTTGTTTCTACTTTAAAATGTTGCTTAAATTTGTGTTAGATTCTTTTATTAATGTATTTGATATTTTACTAAGACTGTATATCTTTATTTCAAAAACAACAAAGATCTAGCTTTTAGTTTTAATTATTTTACTTTTTTGGTGTGTGTTGTGTGTGTATGTTCATGTGTGTGAATGTGGGCATGTACATGCTGCAGCACATATGCCGAGTTCTGAGGACACCTTTTGAGTGGTCCTCATCTGCTTTGTTGAGGCAGACTCTCGCATTATTCTTTGCTGTTTTTATCTGGGATAGCTGATCCCTGAGCTTCTGGTGGATTCTAAGGTCTCTGCCCCACCACCCCGAATGCATGGCTGGGATTACAAACACCTGCCACAGAGTCCAGATTTTTTACATGGCTGCTGGAGTGCCAAACTCAGACACACACTTGTGTGGCAAGCACTTTATCCACAGAGGCATCTCCCCAGCCCCTAGCTTTCTTTTATTAATAAATTTATGCTTTGTGCATATGTGTGTGTGCATGTTCATGTGTGTTCAGGTAGGAGCGCTGTATATGTGGGTGTCCAGGAATGCAAGTGTGGTGTGTGCATGTGAGTGTGCATGCACGCACATAGGGAGTCCAGAGGACAACCGCAGATGTTTTTCTTTAGGCACTCTCCACCTTTTTCTTTTTAAAAAGAGTCTCTCATGCATAAAAGAAGGGCAGGGGGAGGGTCAATCAAAATTCAAGATAATGTGAATAAGACTTATGTAAACCTACTTTTTTGAATGATGGCACATCTAGAAGCTGTAGACTGTTACTAGAAAATTTTCAGTGCCTGGGATGGGATACCTTCCAGTGAGTTGTTGGCCAAGGAGGTCCTGGAAGCCACCAAAACATTAAAGGCTGTTGCCAAAGCACTTGGTTTCCCTTGAGAAACAGATAGTAAGACCCTATTGCTGAAGACATCTCTTGCCAGAGAGGCAAGGTCACTGAGAAAGCAGGCTGGTGCTGAGCAGAAAACCTTCTCCCTGTAGACCAGCCAACTGAAAGCTGGAAAAAGCTGCACTGCATGCAGCCATATGGGACATAGAAGTCATCAGCAGTGAAAACCGTGGACACTGAATATTCAAGTTTGGCCATACAGGCCCAATGACTGAATGGGTACAATAGTGGCATGTCTGCTCTTGGGGTAACCAACTGCTCCGTAATTGGACTGAAGGCCCTCTCTATGGGAGGGAATACATACCTGGTACTGAAAAACCTAAGCAAAAGTCTATGGCAGGGGAGGCCTGCTCTTGTCTGGCTAAATGTATATATTATTCCCACCAAGCTGCTCTGAAAGCACTACACTTAATGTTCATATTCACATATTGATGCTACTCTCACTTCTGGTTAGAGAAGCTTCTCTTTTCAGATGGTGATGACCACTGGGATGACCCAAAAGGCAACATAATGCTGAGAAGAAGGGATGGAGGAGTGCCCAGCATTGAAACATCTCTGTCACATCCTCCAAGGCTCAGGGACCATTGCGGAAGAGGGGGTGGATAGAATGGAAGAGCCAAAGGAAGGGTATGACTCCTTACAATGCAACTGTCCAGACAGAAATTGGCCTTGATATCCATGACCTCGCAGTGCCTAGCAATACCTTTGCAAGACCCTCGTAATAGAAGGAAAAGATGATGACATCAAATTAAAAGAGAGACTAATGTAGAGAGGGAGGGGATATGATGGAGATTGGAGTTCTAAAGGGGTATGGGGGAAGGGGAGGGAAATATGCAACTTTTGTATGTAAGTATAGAAGTTGTCAATAAAAAAATTAAAAATAAAAAGAGTCTCTAGGGCTAGAGATGGCTTGGCGGTTAAGGTGCCTGCCTGCCAAGCCTAAGGATGTCCGTTCAATTCTCCAGGTCCCACGTTTAGCCAGACACAAGGGATGCAAGGGCGCAATGCTGCATTTTCCCACAAGGGGGCGCATGCATCTGGAGTTTGTTCACAGTGGCCGAGAGGCTGCTGGAGTGCCAATTCTCTATCTCTCTCTCTCTCTCTTTCAAAAAAAAAAGACTCTTTCACTGGCTGGAACTCCCCAAGTAGATTAGATGCCTGTCTCCAGGGTTCTTCCTTTCTCCACCTTCCCAGTTCTGGAATTACAGGCACATGCCATTATGACCAACATTTTTACATGGACTCTTGGCATTGAACTTAGGTTCTCATGCTTATGAGGAAAGCACTACTGACCTATCTCCCCAGCTCAAGTGCTAGCTTTAACCTAGTCCCTGGAAGAGGTAGGAGAAATAAGGGATAGAGGGGCTGGAGAGATGGCTTAGTGGTTAATGTGCTTACCTGTGAAGTTTAAGGACCTAGGTTCGACTCCCCAGAACCCATGTAAGCCAGATGCACATGGTGGCACAGTGTCTGGAGTTCAGTTGCAGTGGCTAGAGGGCCTGGCGCATGCACTGGTACTGTCTCCCCCACTCTCTCTAATAAATAAATTTTAAAATTAAAAAAATAAGGCATAGAGTTTTTGTTTTTGTTTTGTTTTGTTTTGTTTTTTTGAGGTAGGGTCTCACTCTAGCTCAGGCTGACCTGGAATTCACTATGTAGTTTCAGGTGGCCTCAAACTCATGGTGGTCCTCCTACCACTGCCTCCTCAGTGCTGGGATTAAAGGCGTGCGCCACCATGCCCAGCAGGCATAGAGTTTTATGGAAAATGAAGGGCTGGGAAGAGAAGCCCAGAGTGGATACTAGGGATGGGTCAGGAGAGGGTGGGGATGGTGGAACCGACCATGATTGTGGCCAGTGCAGGAAGAAGAACTGTCCAGGAAGTAGGTGGCATGGCAGGTGGAGATTGTGACGAGGGACCTTTTCTGAGGCCTAACCCTTATTCATGAAGCAACGACCGCACCTGCCCTTGCTACCAGTCACTGTGAGGTCATGGCATTTCAGGACTGGCAGAAACCATTTAATGCCCTCCAGGGGAAGGTAGAGGCTGGGGTGGTAGGGAGGAGACTCTGACCAGAGGTCTCAGACCACATCAAGACAGAGCTTGGAAGCTGCCATGACCCATGCTTCCAGCTAGGTGTCTGACCGTAGGCACAGAGGTCCTTTCATAGCTGTCCATTGTGTAACGGTTATCGTTGTCCAAGGTCAGCACACCAAGTAGCTTGGTTGGCAAGTTCTGCTGACTGGCTGAATGAATAATAAATGCTCCAAAGGAGTGCTCAGAAACTTCTTTCAAAAGCCTTTCTCCTCCTGCTCCCAGGCCCCAGGCTTTCCGTTCCCTTACTCTACCAGCTGCTTAAAAGCATTTCCCTCTGTTAGGGTGTGAGGTTCAGTTCCATCTGGCACAGGATAGGTGCCTAACACCCAGCAAAGGAAGTAGGATATCATGAGGGGGGTGTCAGGCCAAGGTGAAGGAATGTGAGGTTCACACCACAGCAATAAGACAATCCACCCGTCAGGCACAGACCGAGACATGCAGGCTCGGTTCTAAATGCTTTACTAGAACTAAGGCACTCACTCCTTGTGAGATCGCGGGATCACCTTGTTACTGATGAGACTCAGGCACAGAGAAGGTAGGTTACTCGTCAACATTCTCATCACCGGTGCATAATTGGGCTAGGACTTGAACAGTGTCATACTGACACTAGAGGCCATATGCTTTATGGCTGCAATCTGGTGACACTTAGGGAAAGGTCCAATGGAATGCATATTGCCAACACAGTGTGCTCTGGTTTAAAAGACAGCTAAAGGAAGTGGCAAAAGTCAACTGCATTAACAGCTGAGTTAATGTTCTGATGAACCCTAAGCGGTGGCATTTTTGCATCTCAGCTCCCCAGCTATAAAATCGGAGAGAAGCCAGGCATGGGTTAAAGACTCATGTTGTTAATCCTAGCACTTGGGAGGGTGAATAGGATGAACACCATGAGTGTGATGCCAGTCTAGGCAAATGGATGAGTTCTAAGTAAGCTTGGGATAGTGTAGACCCTGCCTCGAAACATCATCATCATCAACAACAACGAAAACCAGAGGAGGGGCTGCCACGGGTGAAGTCTAATCTCTTCAATTTCAATGGAAGAATCTTTTCCTATGAAATCCAGGGTTCTTACAACAACATTACATCGGCCTAAGTCAATAGACAAAACTCTAGAGGAAGTTTGAGGTTTCCAATTCAGAAAATTGCTATTTGTCAAGGCATTTTCAAAAACTGAGAGAACTTGTCAAAAACAATTGAGGCATTTTCTTTAATTTCCAAAGGAAATGATTCAATCTATCCAAAGGTCATTAACGAAAGAGATGAGTTCAATCACATTATAAACAATGAGGATTCTGCAACTCATCCCAGCTATTTGGGGAGTCTCAGCTCTGCTCTGTGTGTGTGTGTGTATTATTATGTGTATGTGGTATGTATGTGTGCCATGTGTATCTATAGTATGTATGTGATGTGGTATGTTTATGCTGTACGTGTGTGTGTGTATGATGTATAGTATGTTGTGGTGTGTGGTCTGTGGTATGTGTTGTATGTTGTCTATAGTGTGTGCTGTGTATATGTGTTATGTGTGTGAGATATGTATGTGTGGTGTGTGCATGTGAGTCTATCTGAGATTTTCACTTATTACTGGGCATGGTTCCTGAGGAGGGCTGGGGGGAGGTGCTGCTTGACCAGAGCTGTGGGCCCTGACAGCTGCCTTGCCTGTTTCTGGGTCCTGGTGTGTTCTTACTGAGTGAACAGTAGGCTGGGTGTTTAGTGTCAGAGGACAAGGGGTAAATTTCAGGCCTTCTGCTCCACTTGTATTTAATGCTCACACTTGTGTTATCCAGTGTGATGTATGTATGTATGTGGTATTTGTGTATGTAGTATGTTTATATGCATGTGGGTGTGGGTGTGTTTGTGTGTGGTATGTAGTGCACATGAGGTATATGTAGTGTGTGTGTATGTGTGTTGCATCTTAAGGCTGCTGCTGAAAACCTGTCTCTTCAAAACTATTTTTTTCATACCTGGCTCTAGTAGAACCTTGTAGACCATGCTGAGGAAGTGCCCATGGCTGGACTTTCCTAGAGACCACTGAGTCTGGATCACCCAGGAGCGCCGGGTTCTAGTGTTCTTTTGTACGTTTCCCCTGGGGTCTTTCAAGTGTTGGGGTAGACTCCCAATGTTTCCAAGCAGTGGGTCTCACAGAACCACCTGGAGGGGAGGCCAAGGGAGGCTCCTGGTGTCTCTGGGGGAGGTTGGAGAATGTTTACTCCTAACCCATTTCTGGAGGATGCTGGTGTTGATCAGGGCTTCCTGCCCTGGGACTCAACTTGGAAAATCAATGTTCTCACTCTAACTGCTGCTGCTGCTGCTGCTGCTGCTGCAAAGGCCCCTTCACATCCAGTGACATGGAAACTACTCCTATGATGCATGCTAGGGTCCCCCCATAAGCTCTGGACCAACGGATGCCCTAGTGGCACCTCCAACCACATCAGCTATAATATCTTGGTACAGGATAAGTATTTGCTGTGGCTCCCCAAAGTGGTCCCAATGTACCTGAGGTCAATACGCAGCCACCAGAAAGGCTAGGAGACTCCCATTCCTCCTTCATAGCAGAAACGTGAGCATCAAAGACAGAGGGCAGAGGGCCTGGTTTGACCCCTTTCCTCCCACACTGCACACCCTGCCTCCTGCTCACCAACTGGGAGCAGACCAGGACCCAAAAAGTGGCATGGCAGTTATCAGAGGCCACGGATCTGGTCTTGCCCCAGCCCTCCTCAGGAGCTGTGCCTAGCAGTAGCTGGAAATCTCAGACACACCCTGGGTGTGAGGCTGGGCAGGACTAGAAGCCAGGCAGCTCTGCGCTCTTCTGAAGAGTCTCCACCCATTGTTTCCCAAACTTCATCTTCATCAACATGCCTAGTGTCATTCTGGTATTTGAAAACAGCTGGAGCCACACCTCCTACCAGTAATTAAAGTCAAATGGATGACTCCCTTCTATGTTGTGAACCATCTGCAATGCTAATTTCATGTGTCAACTTGATTGCACTAAGGGTTGCCCAGGTAGCTGGAAATTTTACTTTGGGGTGTGTTGATGAGGGTATTTCTGGAAGAATTGAGCACTGAGAATCAGTAAACTGAGGAAGAGCAACCCTCCCAGTGGGAGTGGGCATCATGCAATCAGCTAAAGGCCTGGGTAGAAAAAGTCAGAGAAAGGGGAATCTGCTGTCCCTGAGCTGGGACATCCACTTGATCCTGTCCTTAGATGTCGGTACTTCTGGTCCTCATGCCTTTAGCCTTGAACTAGGACTTAGCTCACTGGCTCAGGCCTTCAGGTTTTTAGAGGGGACACAGCACTGCACATGGAAGGTCACAGGACTTTCCCAGTGTCCCTAAATGGACAAGTCAATGCTCAACAGTAAACCTGTGTCCATACCCTAGTGGCCCTGCTTCCCTGGAGGCCCTCAGCCAAGACCATGCTTGACGCTCACTCCTTGTTAGAAAGCATGCGCTGACTTCCAGAAAACTCCTCATCCCAGTGAACCAGCCACTCTGGAAGTCAGGCTGGCTTTAGAGAAGATGTGCTAAGCTTCCCTGTGGCAAATCAACACAGGACTTCTCTGCTTTAGTTTTTGGGGTCAAATGCTCCCCGGAAGAACTCAGTTGAGAAACATATGCAGAAACAATATGTTAATTTGGGAGTCGAGGGAGAAGGTGTACAGAATAGGGCAGGGTGTGTTTAGAACAGTGAGTGCAACCCTGGCTCTTAATTGCCGTCAGCTAAGGTGTTTCAAAATGTAAGGGCTGGCCCCACCCAACACACCACTATGATTTCATTGGTTTGGCAAGTGGGCTGGGTATTGGGACTTTAGACACCTTTAAAAAATATCTCATTTATACGTGTGTGTGTGTGTATATGTACATATATATATATGTAATATACACATATTTAACAGAAATGGATCATATTAATGGCATATTCTATTTGTTTTATTTTTGCTTAATACCCTACAAATATATTTTTATATGACAAATATTTATTTTTATGATCATTGAAAAATACCTAAACAGTATTATGTTAATGTATAAATCACATCATGTGTATCATATTATTATGTCATCAGATGTATGTAGTTTATTTTGTTTTTCTCCATCACAAATAGCACTCTAATAATGAACAATACATTGTATAATCTATTTTGCATTCATCAATAATTTCCTGAAAATCATGTTTATCCTCTTCAAACTTTGTCAACACAAGAAGTAAAAAAATGGTATTGTAATATCCTTATTTCTTTAAAAGCGACTGATGAGGGCTGGTGAAAAGGTTTAGCAGTTAAGGCACTTGCCTGCAAAGCCAGAGGACCCTGGTTTGATTCCCCAGGACCCACGTAAGCCACATGTACAAGGGGGCCCATGCGTCTGGAGTTTGTTTGCAGCAGCTAGAGGCTAGAGGCCCCAACATGCTCATTTTCTCTCTCTCTCTCTGCCTTTCTCTCTTTCTCACTCATATAAATAAAAATAAAATACTTTTTTTAAAAAAAGAAAAAAGCGACTGATGACATTGACACTAGAATATACATGATGCATTACAGGTTGCTATTGTTTTGGTATTTCTGTTTTTTCTTTTTTCTTTTTTTTTTTTTTTTACAATCAAGTACCTCTTGCAGTCCTTTGTCTCCCATCTTCAGAGAGACCATGAAGCAGCTGGCTGCCTGGACACACTTTACTCCTCACGGTTCTATTCAGCCTTGTGGTGCCCAGGTCTTCCTTGGGAACTCAAGGAGTTTATTTTGTATGGTGTCTCCCACGATCCTCCTTGACAGCACCCAAATGTCTCAGCTCCAGAGATAGCTGACCCAATTTCCCCTGCTGCTGGTCTTCCACAGATGAGGTTGGTTCTGGGAGTGAGAAGCTGGTAGTTGGCAGCCACCCCTGCTATAGTGATGCAGGCAGGAACTGGGAACACCGGAGGGATGGCCTTCTACCTCTCCCTTCTTCTTTCAGATCTACTGTCCTCCTGACAAAACCTAAGCAGCCTCATGGCAAGGGGTCTGGGAAGGACAGGCTGCAGACTCCCAGCCATCCACTAAATAGCTCACAGAAGGGTGAGCTCCCCTGGTATAGCCCTCTTGAGTCATGACCCGTCGACATTTGATACCCATCTGTCCCCTATTCCACTCTGATCCTGACCATCTAGGAGCTCCCCTCTCTAAATTGTTCATCTGGTGCTGCTATGCATGGTACACTTCCTGGTCACTGGGAGAACCCTCCCAGTTCCTCCCTGGCTGACTAACGTGTGCTCATGTGCTCTCTGACAGCTGATTTGACTTCTAGTTTCAGAAGAGGACTCCATCGAGTCTTCCAAGTTGGTGGTAACTGCAGATGGCAAAATAGCATCTGCCAAACTGCACCTGAAATATTTCACTGAAGTATCTGCAGCATACCATGAAACTATCCACTTGGCCCATGAAGAACTCTCACATAGTAACGTTTTGAACCCTTCCCACCAAAATATAGTGATGCACTACGGCACTGCCCCTAGGGCTCCTCCATCCTGCTGAGTCTGCACTGTGGTCACTCTGGCTACAACACAGACCACTGCGCAGCTAAGAACATCAGAAGAGTGCCAACCAGCCTTTGTTTCTTCAGAGCTGAAGATGCCCATGTGGGTGCCCTGCAGGATAGAAAACAATCCCAGGCCATTCTCCCATGCGTTTCTCCATTCCACCCACCTCTCTGGTACATGAATCCTGTCATTCACCCTCTCGTCCTGCTCCACTGCTGAGTTCCAGCCACCTTCCCTGGAGATCGTGTGCCTGTGACATGCAGCTGGACCTCCTCAGGACACCTCCACCAACCCAGCACCTACCTGGGATACATTTGGAAACCTTCATCTAATGCCTGAACTGTCCCCACAGGGCTATGCTTGCCTGTAGCTGTCCCGCCACTCCAATTATGAGGGCCACCAGAGGAGAGGATAGTGTGGAAATCAACTCAGTGACGTTATATCTTGTTTTCTCCTGGTGTGGTTAATCCTGGTTGTTGCAGTCAAGTTCACATTGCTGGCAGAAATCACCCTACCCAGAACAGCTTGTGGGAAAAAAGGTTTATTTGGGCTTACAGACTCGAGGGGAAGCTCTAGGATGGCAGGGGAAAACAATGGCATGAGCAGAGGGTGGACATCACCCCCTGGCCAACATCAGGTGGACAATAGCAACAGGAGAGTGTGCCAAACACTGGCATGGGGAAACTGGCTATAACACCCATCAGCCCTCCCCCAACAATACACTGCCTCCAGGAGGCTTTAGTTTCCAATTGCCATCAGCTGGGAAGCCTAGCATTCAGAACACCTAAGTTTATGGGGGACACCTGAATCAAATCTCCCCAGTGGTGATCAGGTTGATTCGATTACCTAGGAGATTAGTGAAGCACACCTCTGGGCATGACTGTGAGGGCATTTCTGGAGAAGACTTGCCCTGAATGTGGGGAGCTGGAGGAAAAGGGAAAAACCGAGAAAGCCAGCTAGCCTTTTCTTTCTGTTTCCTGGTCACCATGATGTAAGCTTCCACCTCCTTTATGTCAGGATGATTTGAAACCTCTCAAATATGAGAAAGAAAAAACAAAAAGCTTTCCTCCTTTCAAGTGTTTTGCTCAGGTGTTTTTGTCTCAGTGTTGAAAAACTGACACTGCCTGCTCCATCTTTGCACACAGTCTCCCTCAGTCCCTGCTGGACTCGGGCACTCTCCTCTCAGCCTATCTTTTGACCCCTCTTCACTTCACTTCAGATCCCTCCCTTTTTTAAAAAAAGATTTATTTATTTGAGACAGAGTGTGTGTGTGTGTGTGTGTGTGTGTGTGTGTGTGTGTGTGTGTGAGAATAAGTGCACCAGGGCCTCTAGCCACTGCAAACGAACTCCAGACACACATACCACCATGTGCAGCTGGCTTACATGGGACCTGGAGAATCAAACCCCGGGTTGGGTTCTTAGGCTTCACAGGCACACGCCTTAACTGCTAAGCCATCTCTCCAGGCCTTCATATCCCATTTCTAGCTCCTGCTTTCCCCGTGAGACTCAACCTTGGACCTTTCCTTGTTATAATGCCTACCCAGGTCTAGCTCATCAAGAGCAGTTCAAGCACAGCAGAGCCTTATCTCTGGAAGCCGCTCCTCCAGTCTCAGCAGGGTGCCATTCACTGTGGCTGCACAGCCACCTCTGCAAGTGCCTTCACTGCTTTCCTCCACTCCCAGGCTTTCTCCGGCTACATTCAGTTCCTTGCCAGAAGACATAGAAGAGTACTTTTGAAGGAGGGGGCTTCGTTCAGAGGCCCACTTCTTCATGGTCCTTGGTGTTCCCTTGCTCCAGCAGGAGCAGAACCATGACCCTCCCTGGCCCACCCATTCTCCCCTCATTTCAATGTCTCTTTCAGGTGGCTCCATGGAGCAAGAGTCTTGGGGGCAATGAGATCTCTTCTTTTCCAAGTGCCCAGCGCTCAGAGAGACCATGACAGTCACTACTCCCAGTCTTGTTGGCCCCTTGGCTTTTTCTCTCTGACACCGTCACCAAAAGTGGTCACGCTGACTCTTCCGGGTCTGCTGGGAAGGACACTGTGATGTCGTAGAATCACAGAATGTTGCACGTGACCAAGTTATCTCATTCCTCGAGGAAAAGGTGTGCTGTGTCTTTTTAATAAAAAGAACAAGGTGAGCTCAGCCTTTGTCTTCCCCTGGGCACACTGAACCAAGAGTAATGACGGAATTGGAGGTGTTCCAATGGCAGCCAAGTGGTCTGTTCATGGAGTCTCCAGGGAGTGTCTTTCTGAGTGCTTGGACCAGAGCCTCCTACCCCCCATTGCCCCTCCTCCATTGATGTTGGCTCCAATTTCCCAAGGAAAAAAAATGACCGTGGGGATGAGTAGGGTGTAAAAGAAGAGAGACTCGGTCATTAACGACATTGACTGTTGGCTGCATTAGCGGATAACGCGGTGGACACGTGTGAACAGAGCAGGAATAAAACAGACAAGTAAAACCTGCCAGCATTAGATAAGGCCAATTTCTCCTGAGCTCAGGGCTGCCTGGGGTGGAAATGAGCTAC
Organism: Orientallactaga sibirica; assembly: GCA_036365145.1. NCBI lineage: Eukaryota > Metazoa > Chordata > Mammalia > Rodentia > Dipodidae > Orientallactaga > Orientallactaga sibirica. The sequence continues at coordinate 1,060,544 of JAEOAD010000031.1, read as the reverse complement.
TTTTTTCCTCTGTTTAGTTACCACAGGCCACAAAAGCCTCCTACCCACTCTGTACTGGTCATTTGTCCCTCAGCCACCTTCCTACGCCTTGACTCGGTTCTGTATAGCAGTAGGCTGGGGTCCTGCACTGTCCTTGGATGACACATGATGGGTGGATTCGGTCCTTCGGGGCACAGTCAGGTGACCAGGAGGAAGGCAAGGAGGGGGAGGGGGCCTTTCTTGGTCTTTCCTGCTGTTCCCAGCAGCACTGTGGGAGGGTGGGCTTCCGCATGGCCCACAGTGACAGGAAGATGTGGGGAGCATCGGCGTCCACCCACAGCATGGTGCTTGGTGCTTGGTGCTTGGCCTGGCCAGTGCTGAGGTCATCTGGAGGCCTGGTTCCCATGGCAGCAGGGAGAGTATGCGATGCAGCTTCTCCTGGAGCCACAGCATAGACATCAGGGCCCGGAGCCATATTCGCCCAGTGTCACGAGGTTCTCCATTCTCGTTTCCCTGTTAGCTCTTATCTACAAGTGTCGGTTCCTGCAGTTCTAGTCCTTAGCTGACTTCCTATCTTTCTCCTCCTTTAGCCTTCCCAACACTAAGATCCAAGCCCTTGAACCCAGCTCTAGAACATGTAGAGCAACTTCTGTTGTCCTAGCTGTACACTGACTGCTGCATCTTCCTCGTGGAAGACGGGAACTGCACTTGGCCCGTGCCTAGACCTTGTTCTCATGAATGTGTGCTTCTCAAAATGATCCCGGGACTAATGGAGGTTGCTCTTGGGGTGTGTGGTACATGTTTTCTCCCAACCCTGCCCTTCTTCTGAGAATTGAGCAAAGGCTGCCTATGGCTGGGTTGGACCCACTGTTTTGCTTATGTGTTTGTGTGTTGTTGTGTGCATCAGTGTGTGCTTGTGCATGGAGACCAGAGGACAACCTTGGGTGTCACCCTCAGGAATGTCACCCACCTCTTTTGAGACAGGGTCTGTTGTTGGCCAGGAGCTCACCGATTAAGCCAAAATGGCTGGACAGTGAGCCTTCAGGGCTCCTCCCGCCCGTCTCTCTCTGCCTCCCAGTGCTGAATTACAGGCACATGGCCACCTCACTCAGCATTTGAATGGGAACTGGAGATCTAACTCAGGTCCTCATGCTTGTGAGACAAACACTTTACTAATGAGGTCATCTCCTCAGCCTCCAACCTCCCCACAGCCAGGTTTTCCTCAGAGTAAAATGAACTTCCCCCTCTGCAGGGCCATGTTCACAAAGTAAACATAAATCCGTCATGGGTGGAAAAATCTAGACTTGTCAATGTCAGGTCATGTCACTGCAGCCCTCATCTGAGCTCAGCTGCATGGGATTTATGGCTGTGGAACAGCAACGTAATCAGATTCCCAGGAGAGGGCTTGGGCAGCTGAGGTCCCCCCTGGCACATGGCCACACTGGACTATAAACACGAAGTCTTGTCTGTGGGTTTCTACCCATGCTTTCACATCCTGCATTCACATGGAACTTTGATTTCAAACAGGCCCATCTTCTCCTTGGCCGTGAGAAAGTAAATGTTGGCTAAAGTCTGTACCCTGGCCTCTATAATGCCAATTGTCAACAAAGGGGCTGTCACCATGCGTCTTCCTGTTGGGACTCACTCCACAATGACATACAGGGGATGTTTATGTATTTCTTGCCAAGGAACAAAGCTGTCTCAGGTTTGTGGGCATAATTAAAAAAAACTTTTTTTATTGACTGCCATAATTATATATAATAAACCATGATAATTCCTTCTTCTCCCCACTTTCCCCTTCACGAATCCACTCTCCATCATATCCCTTCTCCCTCTCAATCAGTCTCTCTTTTATTTTGATGTCAGCATCTTTTCCTCCTATTATGAGGGTTTTATGCAGGTAGTACAAAGTACTGTGAGGTCATGGAGATCCAGGCCATTTTGTGTCTGAAAGATTGTATTGTAAACAGTCTGACCCTTCCTGTGGCTCTTTCATTCTTTCCGTCCCCTCTTCCGCAATGGACCATGAGCCTTGGAAGGTGTGGTAGAGATGTTTCAGTGCTGAGCACTCCTCTGTCTCTTCTTCTCAGTACCATGGTGCCTTCTGAGTCATCCCAAGGTCACTGCCATCTGAAAAGAGAAGCTTCTCTAACCACAAGTAAGAGTAGCATTAATATAGGGGTATGGATATTAAGAAAAGTGCTTACTAGGCAGTTTGGTGAGCATAATATATGCATTTAGCCAGACACCAGCAGGCATTATACCACAAGGGCTCATGACCTCCTCCACCATAGGCTTTTGACTAGGTTTTTAGTACCAGACATGTATTCCCTCCCATTGAGCAGGCCTCCAGTCCAATTAGGGAGCGGTTGGTTTCCCCCATAATGGACATGCCACTATTGCGCCCATTGGCTCATTTGGCCTGGCTGGCCAATCATAAGGTTTGCAGTGTTCACTGTTGTTTATCTCTACTGATGACTTCTCTCTCCCTAGGCTGCATGAAGCATAGTGTTTTTCCAGTTTTTAGTCAGCTGGTCTATAGGGAAGGATGTTCAACTCAGCTCCAGCAGTATTTCTCAGTGATCTTTCAGCCCAAGCACATGGAGTCTTCAACAATAGGGTCTTACCATCTATTCCTGGTGGGAAGCCAAAAGCCTTGGCAATGTCCTATAATGTTTTGGGAGCATCAGGGACCTCCCTGGCCAACAACTCACTGGAAGGTATCCCTGGCACTGAAATTTTTCTAGTAACAATCTGTGGCCTCTAGGTATGCCATTGTTGAAAAAAGTAGGTTTCCATATGGCTTATTCACACCATCTTAAATTTTAATTAAACTTCCACCCTTCCTTTACTCAGTCTCTCTTCTGGTCTCACTTAGGCCATTCCATCCCCAATAATCTGTTGGTCTACTTGCATATATGCAATACCGTCCCCTTAAGTCCTCCTCTCTCCTCCTTCCCATATAAACTCCTTTCTAGCTTACTGGCCTCTGCTACAGATTTTTACTCCAACTCACATACAAGTCTAAACAATTGTAGCTCCATTTAGCATTATGTTGGCTATAGGTTTGTCATAAATAGCCTTTATTATGTTGAGATATGCTCCTTTTATTCCCAGTTTCTTTGGGACTTTTACCATAAAGGAATATTGGATTTTGTCAAATGACTTTTCTGCATCTATTGAAATGATCATGTGATTTTTGTCCTTCAGTCCATTTATGTGGTGTATTACATTTATCGATTTGCATATATTGAAACATCCCAACATCTCTAGGATAAAGCCTAGTTGGTCGGGGTGAATGATCTTTTTGATATGTTCTTGTATTCTGTTTGCCAGTATTTTGTTGAGCATTTTTGCATCTATGTTCATGAGGAAGATTGGTCTGTAATTTTCCTTTTTGTTCATTGTCTGGTTCTGGTATCAGGGTAATGCTAGCTTTATAAAAGGTGTTTGATAGTATTCCTTCCTTTTCTATTTTATGGAAAAGTTTGAGAAGTATTGGTGTTAGTTCTTCCACGAAGGTCTTGTAAAATTCACCTGTGAATCCATCTGGACTGGACTTTATTTAGTTGGGAGAATTTTTTATAACTGTTTTGATCTCTGTGCTTGTTATAGGTCTGTTTAAATGGCTTCTCTCATCTTGATTTAATTTTGGTAGGTCTTTTAAATCAAGTAAATCATCAATTTCTTTCAGATTTTCAAACTTAGTGGAGTATATGTTCTTATGTACTCATGATTTTCAGAGTTTCATTGGTATCTGTTGTAATGGTGCCTTTTTCATCTTTAATTTTATTAATTTGTGTCTCTTTTCTCTTTGTTTTGGTCAGATTTGCTAAAGGTTTATCAATCTTGTTTATCCTTTTAAAGAACCAACTCTGTTTCATTGATTTTGTATTTGTGTTCTTTTTTAAATAAAATTTATTTATTTATTTATTTATTTATTTATTTATTTGCAGAGAGAGAGAGAGAGAGAGAGAGAGAACAGAGGCAGACAGAGAGAGAATTGGCACGCCAGGGCCTTTAGCCACTGCAAACAAAATCCAGATGCATGTACCCCTCATGCATCCTGGAGAATCGAACTGGGATCCTTTGGCTTCACAGGCAAACACCTTAACTGCTAAGCCATTTCTCCAGCCCCCTCTTTTTTGGTTTCTATTTCATTAATTTCTGCCCTAATCTTTATTATTTCTTCCATCTCCTGATTTTTTATTTACATTGTTTTTCTTTTTCCAAGGCCTTAAGGTAAAGCATTAAGTTGTTTACTTGAAATCTTTGTAGTATCTTAATATTGGCAACTATATTTGCAACTCCACTCTCCATCATATCCCCTACCCCCCTCAATCAATCTCTCTTTTATTATGATGTCATCATCTTTTCCTCCTATTATGATGGTCTTGTGTAGGTAATGTCAGGCACTATGAGGTCATGGATATTCAGGACATTTTGTGTCTGGAAGAATGCATTATAAAGAGTACTACCCTTCCTTTGGCTCTTACATTCCTTCTGTCACCTCTTCCACAATGGACCCTGAGCCTCTGTTTATTTGTGCTGAGATGAACTAACTGTCAATTGATGACAGTGGGGCATTGAAGTCACCCACTACAATTGTTTTTGTTTTATTTGTGACTTTAAGTCTAGTAGTGTTTGTTTGATGAAACTGGGAGCCTGCATGTTAGGTACATATACGTTTAGAATTGTAATGTCCTCCTATTGGTTTGTTCTTTTAATCAATATAAAGTGACCTTCTTTATTTTCCTCACTAATGTTGGTTTCAAGTCTATCCTGTCAGATATCAGGATAGTAGCACCTGCTTGTTTCTAGGCCTATTTGCTTGAAATACCATTTTCCATCCTTTCACCCTAAGATACTGTCCATCTTTTGTGGAAAGGTGAGTTTCTTGGAGGCAACAAATAGAACCCAGTCTGCAAGGCTGTGTCTTTTGATTGGGGCATTGAGGCTATTGATATTAAGTATTATTATTGAAAAGTGTCATTTATTCTTTCCATTCTTTTTATTTTATAGTTCTTTCTGTTTTTCTTTTACTCTTGTGTATTAATTATTGCTTGAGTATGGTTTATTTTTTTCCTGTTTTCTTGTGTGTGCTTTTCCTTCTCTTCAGCATGAAGGATTCCTTAAAGTGTTTTCTGTAAAGCTGGTTTACTGGTCATATATTGCTTTAGCCTGTCTTTGTTGTGGAATGTCCTTATTTCTCCATCAATTTGGATAGATAGCTTTGCTGCATAAAGTAATCTTGGTTGACAGTTGTTATCTTTCAGAATCATTTCAAGCCCTTCTGGCTTTTAAAGTTTGTGTTGAGTAAACTGCTGTTATGCTGATGGGCTTGCCTTTATAAGTGACTTTCTTTTTCTATCTAATAGCTTTCATTATATTTTCTTTAGTTTGTGTGTTTAGTAGTTTAATTATAATATGGCCCTGAGAGGTTCTTTCCAGATTTTGTTTGCTTGGCGTTCTAATGGCTTTCTGTACTGTATTGGCATCTCTTCCCTATTTGGGGAAATTTTTATCCTATGATTTTTTTGAAAATACCTACTATGCCTTTAGAATGAAATTCTTCTACGACACCCTGAATTCTTATGTTTGATCACTTTGTAGTGTCCCAAATGGGTTTCTGGTCAGCCCGGGGCTGAGTGAGACCCTGCCCCTAATAATGACAGGAGAAAAAGAAAAGGCTCTATAAAACCAGGAAGCATCAAAGGCATCAATAGTCAACACCAAAATTCAGCTTATTTGAGAATGGTAAAGCTGACCAAGAATACATCAGTCAAATCTAACAATAACCTGCCCTGACATGGAAGGTGAGATTAGCACTTCCAGTGCTGGTCTGTGTGCCTGGCTTTGTATACATAGGCCCTGTTACCTTTGGGATGGCCTCCCATCTCACCTATGCTGAGTGCCCACCTCGGTCAGTCTCTGTTGTGCTATGGGCTCAGTTAGGCTGCTTGGGTCCCTGGATCTGGTGTTCTGATTGGCTGTGCTGGATGCTGTGTGGCTGGGGGGTGGTTCTCCGGTGGTTCGCGGCACTGGCAGTTGGGGAAAAGGAGGCTGTGCAGGGTGCCTGGAGTTGAACCACTGCTGCTCAGCAGGTCCTGTTTGTGTTCTTCAGTGGCTGCTCGCTTGTCCTTGCTGTCTTACCCTTCAGGCTTCTTGACTTTGTGAGGAGGCTGCTGTAAGTGGAAAAGCCCTTTACCTGGCTTCTGCTTCTGTGGCTCAGGCAGGGCTGGGCAGCCACATGGACTGAGGCCATGACAGGAGGTGATTCTGACTGGTTGTCTGTTGTTAGAAACTCTGTGTCCCTCCTGTTTCTCTGCAGAGGTTGATAATTCCTTGTACACCTTCACTTTTTGATCAAGAGTGTATTTTGCTGTTTTTCTGCTTATCCACCCCCCCCTCCAGGCTGCTTGGTGTGGCCACCATTTTACCCAGAGTTCACCAGAATTTAATGTACACTTTAAAGTAGATACGCAGTAAGTTTTGGTGTATTAATGAGGTTGGTTGTACAACCATCACTGCTGTCTAATTCTAAATCATTTTGTTACCCTATCCCCTGAAGAACTCCTGATCCATTCCTCAGTAGTTACTTCCCATTCTCCCTTCTCCCAGACCCTGTCAGCCATTCACATGCTTCCTGGTTTTTGTGGGTTTTCCTGATATAAACATTGCCTATAAATGGAACTGTGCAATATTTGGTCTCTTGTGTCTGGATTCTTTCACTTAGCAGTGCTCTTAGGGCACATCTGTGTTAAGTCATAGCCCAGTATCTCATTCCTTTTAAAGAGCTGAATAACATCCCATTGTATGGATATTCCACAGTTTAATTCTCCATGCTAGTTGATGGACATCTGGGTTTTCTCTCCTCTGTGATGATGAATAATGCTGCTATGAATATTCATGAACAAATTCTGTGTGACATTTTCAATTCTCTTGGATAGATATTGCTAAGAGTGGGATTGCTGGGTCATATGGTAACAGTGTTAAGCTTTTAGAGGAACTATTAGACTGTCTTTCAAAGTTTACAGGCCATTTTATATTCCCACATTCCCACTATAAGCAGCTTCTAATTACTCTGAGGCTGTAATTTGGTACTTATTCAGGACCTCAGACATTTTCACTGCAAACTTGATACAAGGAGAGATGATGTGTCCAGGGTCTCACCTGGAGCTGACATGACCTGGCAGATCTGTTCCTCTGATATCAGATGTAGGTGTGGAATGTAGAGGATCGCTCACACAATTTCTACATACAGTGTTTATGTAGAAAATCATAGGGCAGGGCTTGTCATAAGCACTTGTTAAGCTTTTTTTTTTTTTCCTTTGGAGAATCTAATTCTTTTCATGTATGTGATGGTTAAATTTGTTAACTGGGTTGGATTAGGAATGCCTAAGGCATTAGGGAAGCACACTGAATAAATTCAAATATAAAATGTCTCCCATAGCCTCAAGTGTTTGTGACTAGCCCTCATTCTTAATTCTCAGCTGGTGGAGCCTTTGGGGAATGGGACCCTGGGATTTTATAGTTCAGCTCACTTGCCAGTGCTACTTAACGCACTCTTGCTGCTTCCTTCCTGCTGCTGTGACAAGGTGCAGTGTCCTGGCTGCCTATTCTGCCATGCTCTCCCCGCCATGATGAAACAGCCCTTTGAAACCCTAAGTCTGATAAATCCTTTCCTCCTGTAAGCTGCTTCTGGTTGGGTATTTTGCCCCAACAATGAGAAGACAATTGAAACCCCAAACTTTTGGGTACATCTGGGAAGGTATTTCCAGAGAAGATTTACTAAGGAAAGGAAGATCACCCCAAATGTGGGCAATACCATCCCATGGGCTGGGCTCCGAGGCTGAATAAAAAGTGGGGGGGGGGACAGGGAAAGCCAAGGGAGTACAAGGATTCCCTTTTCTCTGCTTCCCCATTCTCCAAGATGTGAGAAGACCCATACTGCCCCTGCTGCCATAGCTTTCCCACCATGATGGACTGAATCCTTTCAAACTGTATGCCACAATACCCCTTTCCTCCCCTGAATTACTTCATTTGGGTATTTGGTCACAGCAATGAGAACTGATGCACGCTGTTTGGAGGATATTATTCTGTATGAGGACAATTCTGAAAATGTCACCTACTTCCCTGGGACAAGCTGGATTTTAAGGAGGATGTGGTGACTATGCAGGTCCACACTCCAGTGTGGCTCTCCTGCTTCTGCTGTGGCCATGTTTTCAAATGTTCCTATAAGGGTCTCATGCTAAGAGAGGGGTCCAGTCGGTCGCCTGCTGGTTGAAGCTGTACACAGAATGGTTTTTCTCAGCCTTCATGTTTCCTAGTGACTGGGAAGTTCCACTGAGTTTTAGCTTAGCTGAAAAAATAAATCAGAGGCTCTGACAGCCCTAGGCCTGCACCCCATATGTGGAATGGCTACCCATGACTGGCAATGAGCAACCCACGGGTGTGGTTCAAGTAGGGTGTGAACTAATTGCCACTGTGTTCCCTCCCTGCCATGTATTTGCTGTTATTCCTGCTTCCAATAAGACAATTATTGAGCTTGTGAGATGTGCTAGGATTCTTCCCATGTCTTCTCATGACATGAATTGCCACAAGAAGGGGTCCCATGGGGCCTGCCATGAGCTGGCTTTCTTACCACAGTGGTGTCCAGCCCTGGCTACGTGTTATAGTCACCTGAGGATTCTCTTAAGTTCAAAAGCCAGACACACTCTGGACCCATTATTACACCTTTGAGGTCCACACAGGCAGTAGTGTATTGGCAAATTCTGAACAACAGGTTCTGTGAGGCAAAAGTTCTGGTCTGTGGCATTTGCTGACCATGTAATAGTATAGACTTATACATAAGCTGTAAATAGCCCATGGTGGCAGACTTCAAACTACAAATGTGCCTTCACCTACTGCAGACTTGGGAATAAACACTCAGGATTCAATTATTAGGCAGATAAAATAGACATAAATAATCTCAAAAGCATAGATATCCAGGTGTGTTGGGTTACACCTATAATACCAGCCCTTGGGAGGCTGAGATAAAAGGATTACTGTGAGTTCAAGCCTAGTCTGGGCTACAGAGTGAGTTCCAGGATAGCCTGGGCTAGAGTGAGACCTGCTTCAAAAAAAACACATAGGGCTGGAGAGATGGCTTAGTGGTTAAGCGCTTGCCTGTGAAGCCTAAGGACCCCAGTTTGAGGCTTGATTCCCCAGGACCCACGTAAGCCAGATGCACATGGGGGCGCATGCATCTGGAGTTCGTTTGCAGTGGCTAGAAGCCGTGGTGCACCCATTCTCACTCACTCTCTCTCTGACTGTAATAAATAAAAAAAAAATTAAAGTTGTTTTGTATACTTTATTTTAAAATTATTTTCTCAATTGTACATTTGTAGATAATATAATTTTAAATGATGGCTGTGGTAAATGCCTGAATCACAAAATTTCTGAAATTAAAAAGAAAATCAGCTTTAGTGCACAGAGACAAGCTAGCTCCAGCTCACTCCTGGAACAGGCATCAGTATGTTTTTTTGAAACTCATTCTTCAATTACAATGTGCAGACAAATTTTGGATTTACTGTATTAAAATAATGGTCCGCCAACTGCATTGGGATCCACTGCAGGGCTTGGTCACACACAGATCAATGTTCCCACCCTCCCCATCCCTGTTTCCAATTCAGTAGGTTTTAGGTGAGTCGCTCTAACAAGTTCCCAGGTGATGATGCTAGCACTGCTGATCCAGGGACCACACTGAGAAGACTGAGAATATGTCAACCTTGGTCCCTGTTTGGCTTTCTTTAGCAGAATAGGCCAGATGTGGCCAGGGACTGTCATCCTTAACCCCTTTTCACAGGTGGCAGTCCTTGCCAGGGTACAGCAGGCATGGTGACTGGCACGTGCCTCAAACCTGCTGCTGCTGCTGCTGCTGCTGCTGCTGCTGCTGCTGCTGCTGCTGCTGCAGGGGACCTGGCAGTCCCGACAACAGTCTGTGAGTCCTCACAATTCCTTTCCCCATCCCTCCCACAGGGCAAAGGAAAAGTAGGGTGGGTGGAGTAAATAGCAGAGCTATCACACTGAAGTTCATTGCCAGCTTCCTGGGGGCAGCACAAAGGCCTGACCTCTGTCATTAAGAAAATGGATCAGTTATTAGTGAGCTGGGACCTGGAGAAATGTAGACAATGAAAACTTCTTTAACCCTCCATATGCAAAACTACAGAAAGTCAGAGGCTAGATAGGGATTTTTTTGTTTGTTTGTTTTTGGAGGGTCTTGTTCTAGCTCAGGCTGACCTTCAGTTCACTATGTAGTCTCAGGCTGGCCTTGAACTCACGACAATCCTCCTACTTTTGCCTTCCTAGTGCTGGGATTAGAGACGTCACCACCATGCCCGGCTTGGGTAGGGATTCTTTAGAGAAGCACAACCAGTAGGTAACACACTCCCACATGTGCTTACATCTGCACATTCTTACCTACAAATGTTCTCTTTTTAAATATTTTATTTATTACTTTGACAGAGAGAAAGAGAGAGTAAAAGAGGCAGATAGAGAAAGAGACAGAATGGGCTTCCCAGGGCCTCTAGTCATTGCAAATGAACTCCAGATGGATGTGCCACCATGTGTATCTGGCTTATGTAGGTACTGGGGAATCAAACCTGGGTCCTTAGGCTTTTCAGGCAAGTGCCTTAACCTCTAAGCTATCTCCCTAACCCTCTAAACATTCTTTGCTGTAACCATATTGGCTCATGCATTATGAAGGCTGAGAAGTTCCACACGTTGCTGTCTGCAAGCTAGGGACCCAGGAAAGCTTCTGAGGTAGTTTGAAGGCCCGAGAGCTGAGATTCCTACCTATGAGTATGCAGCTGACAGCCGCAGCACTGAGGGCAGGAGAGGGAGAGCTTGCTCCAGCTCAAGCCATCAGACAGAGAGCCTGTCCAATTTCCTCTGCCTATTTGTCCCATTTAAGCTTCAACAGAGTGGATGGGGCCCTCTGCCAAATGCGATTCTCACCTGGAAAACGCCCCCACACATGTTCCCAGTTCTCTGGGTATCTTGTGACACAGAGGGTAGATACCCAAAGCTAACATTCCAGACGCACCTTTGGTCTGTTAAGAAGTATAAGAAAGCCATACACGGTGGTGCACATCTTTAATCCCAGCACTAGGGAGGCTGAAGTAGGAGGATCGCCATAAGTTTGAGGCCATCCTGGGCTACAGAGTAAGTTCCAGATCAGTCTGGGCTTGAGTGAGACTCTGTCTTAAAAAAACACACACACACATCACTGGGCGTGGTGGTGCATGCCTTTAATCCCAGCACTTGGGAGGCAGAGGTAGGAGGATCACTGTGAGTTCAAGGCCACCCTGAGACTACATAGTTAATTCCAGGTCAGCCTGGGGCCAGAGTGAGACCCTACCTCGAAAAACCAAAAAAAAAAAAAAAAAAAAAAAAAAAAAACCCTAAGAGAGAGAGGGAGAAAGAGAGAGAGAGAGAGAGAGAGAGAGAGAGAGACTGGTTTAATTTCTACCACATCAGGTGAGAGGAGGCCAAGGAGAGTTAGTTCATCATGTTAAGATGTGTAAGGAGCTAATTGTGTGTAATTTTTCTGAGGACTGGGGTTTCACAAACTCCTCACTACCATGTATCTGTTTCCTGGGCTGCATAGAGCAGGATTTCAATATACCCTCCCCACCAAAAGAGAGATAGACACTACTGTGTTTCCCAGTCAGAGAGAGACTTGCTTTCCAGGTGTCAGTTCTGCACACATTCTTGCATCATCTGGGCAGGCAGAGACCAGAGCGAACTTCTGTGCTTTGTTGGACAACTGCCTAAAGTGCCTAAGCCTCACTTTGGGATTTCTGTAATAGAAATACGGTATAAGGGAGGCTCTTGTGTAGGGCTGACTGAGATGCAAGGGTCTCAGTGCATGTTTAAGGACTGAACACCATGACTGGCAGGTCCCAAGTGTTCTTGATGGTGACACATGAGGAAAGGAGCAGGGAAAAGCAGATGGAGGGAGGGTGAAACATTGGGGACTTTAAGAAGCAGATGTTGGGGCCATAGAGGAAACAGCAGGGGAGGATCTCAGGAATTGGGTTTGCAAAGCAGAGGCCCCCAGCATCACACTGGTCCAGTGACAGGTGCTGCACCCCCCTCGTGTCCTTCAGCAAAAGCATTCCCCACAAACACAGTTGCTGAGGGCACAATGAAGACCAAAGAGACTAGAGAAGAAAATTTGAATTAAAAAAAAAAATCACCCACTGTCCCTGTACACAGTGTCTTGTGAGCACTGGGCATGGGCGGAAAGCATAAAGAGAGGAGAAGGGCCACAGGAAATTCTCATTTGCATTCAGTTAAAGACTGGCATCAGTGACAAGTAGGAGGTGTCAAGAAACACTGGCTGAAGGAATGAATAAATACATAAAATGAAAGGGTAAATTAAGCACTGAAACAATGTTTACAACTTCCTGACAAAGGCCCAAGTATATAAAGGATTCTTTGGAGCTAGTGAGAGAATTGCGGAGAACTCAGGACAAATGGGCAGAAATTCACAGTCCCAGCTATCCATACAGAAAAGGCCACACAGCCTGATTATCCGAGTATGCAAATTAAGGCACCAATGGCAAAAAAGTTTGCTAATCAAATTAAGAAAGATTAAAAATGTATCAGTTGGGCTGCATAGATGTCTTAGTGATTAAGGGGCTTGCCTGTGAAGCCTAAGTACCCATGTTCAACTTTCCAGATCCCACTTAAGCCAGATGCACAAAGGTGAGGCAAGCACAAGGTCTCACATGCCCACTAGGTGGTGCAAGCATCTGGAGTTCCATTACAGTGGCTGAAGCCCTGGTGCCAATTCTCTCTCTCTCTCTCTTCTGTCTCTCACTCTCTCTAAAAAAAATAAATAAAAATAAAATGTATCAGTTAGCAGGCATGGTGCTGCACCCCTGTAATCCTAGCACTTGGAAGGCTGAGGCAGGAGGGTGGTGTGAAGGCCCCTACATAGCAAGGATAGAGGGAAGGAGGCAGGGCCAAGAAGCTATCCTTGAGCTACTTTGCATAAAAGAACAGCAACTTCTTTCCTCTTATTAAGACAGAATTCACCTATCATGGAAGTCATCTTCCCAAAGAATACAATTATTCACCGAATTGTGCAATCATTACCCCGTCCTCACCCCAGCATCTTCAGGCCCTCAGCAGTACCTGTGGCGCTCCTCCCCACTTCCCTTCTGTTCAGCAGCCGCCATTAGGCTTTCCCTTTCTCTGACTCTCCTGCTCTGGACACTGCACGCAGATGGAACCACGTTGTCTGTGATCACTTGTGTCTAACTCCTTTCATGTAGAATAAGACACACAAGGCACATTCATGCTGTGCTGTGAATGGGCATTGCATTCCTGTTCAGGGAGGAGAGAACATCCATTGCCTGTGTATACTACATTTTGTTTATTCATTCCTTGTGAATAGGCATTTTGCTGTTTTCACTTTTTAGTGTTTATAGGTAATGCTTTTGACCATGTATATACTAATTTTTATTTTGTCTGGAAACATGTTTTAATTTCGTTGGATAAAATTACTAAATCCTGTGGCATGTCTGGGTTCAAGCTTGTGAGAACTATCAATGGATTTTCAAAAGAGCTTCACCATTCTGCCCCTCCACCAGCAATGAGTAATGGTTCTAATGTCTCCACATCTTTGCTAATGCTTGTTATCATCTACATTTTTAAAATTTTTGTGAGACAGAGAGAAAATTGACATGCCAGGGCCTCTAGCCACTGCAACCGAATTCCAGATGCATGCACCACCTTGTGTGTCTGGCTTACATGGGTTCTGGAGAGTCAAACATGGGTCCTTAGGCTTCATGGACAAGTGCTTTAACTGCCAAGCCATCTCTCCAGTCCTACATTTAAAAAATATATTAAAAAATATATTTTAAAGCCAGGCGTGGTGGCGCACACCTTTAATCCCAGCACTCGGGAGGCAGAGGTAGGAGGATCATTGTGAGTTCAAGGCCATCCTGAGACTACATAATGAATTCCAGGTCAGCCTGAGCTAGAGTGAGACCCTACCTCAAAAAACCAAGACAAATATATATATATATATAAAATTTATTTATTTACTTGAGAGAGAGAAAGAGGTAGAGAGAGAGAGAGAGAGAGAGAGAGAGAGAGGTGAGAATGGGCACACCAGGGCCTCCAGCCACTGCAAATGAACTCCAGATGCATGCACCCTTGTGCATCTGTCTTACATGGGTCCTGGAGAATCGAACTGGGATCCTTTGGCTTTGTAGGCAAACGCCTTGGCCACTAAGCCATCTCTCCAGCCCCCAGCCCTACATCTGTAATCATCCTAGTGGTAGCTCATGATTTGATTTGTATTGGTCTAATAACAAATAATGTTGTACCTTTCCTTATATACTAGGCACATCCTCTTTAGAGAACAATTTGGCAGTATATTTCAAAAAATTATTACATATGCATATAATACAGTCATAGAACCCAATTCCAGAATCTATTCCAAGGAATAGTGATGGGTGGCTAAGTATTCACCTGAAAAGATATTCACTATCTTATTTAAAAGTTGGACTGGGGTTGGAGAGATGGCTTAGTGGTTAAGGTGCTTGCCTTAACCTGGGTTCCATTCCCCAGTATGCACGTAAAGCCAGATGCACAAAGTGGCATATATGTCTGTAGTTCATTTGCAGTGGTTGGAGCCCCTGGCACACCCATTCTCTCTATGTCTCTTCTATCTCTCTCTGCTTGCAAATAAATAAATAAATAAATAAATAAATAAATAAATAAATAATTTTTTTAAGTTGGGCTGGAGTGATGGCTCAGTAGTTAAAGGTATTTGCTTACAAAGCCTGACAGCCTGGGTTCAATTCTCTAGTACCCACATAAAGCTACATACACAAAGTGGCTCATGCATCTGGAGAGTTCATTTGGAGAAGCAGGAGGCCCTGGCATGCCCATTCATTCTCTCTCTCTTTCTGTCTCCTTTAAATAAATAAATAAATAAATAAAATATTTCAAAAAGTGTAAGTTGTGTAAACTAAAGTCCAGTCATAGAGTATTAATCAAATAAAATTCCATTCATAAAATGTAATATAACTTAAAGTAATTCTATAGAACACTAATGGCATGGAAATATATAGTTGAATAAAAATGCAGACTGAAATATTACAATCCTTATTTTATTTAAAAAAATGTATAAACATATGGAGAAAAAGGCTATAAAGACATAAATGAACATGCTAGCAATGGTCTAGATGCAGAAAAGAATACCATGAATTACAAGTTATTCTTTCCAAAAAAAGCCTAAATGTAAAAATTATCATATGATTCATAAATTTTGATTTTGAGTGTGTATATACCAAAGAATTCCAAGCAGGATCTTCAGCTGGGGTTGTGGCTCAGTTGGTAGAGTGCTTGCTTAGCACATAGAAAGCCCTGGGTTTGATTCTCCATCATTAAATAGACAGGCATGGGGGCCACACATCTGTATTCCCAGACTTGGGAGGTAAAGGCAAGAGGATCAGAAAGTCAAATTCAGCTATATAGCAAGTTTGAGGCTAGTCTGGGATACATGACACCCTATCTCAAAACCAAATAAAAGCAGGGACTTTGTACACCATGTTCCCGGCAGCATTAGTAACAAAGGTACAAACCAAAATTTTGTTATCAACTGCTTTGAGATGTAATTTGCAGACCACAAAATTCCTGCATTTAATATATAAAATAGTGTTTAGCATATGATAGAGTTGTGCCACCCTCACCAGCATAAATGTTAGGAATGTTTTGACACCTCGATCACTCTCCATTTCCTACTTACTCCCTTGATCTAGGCAACCACTACCTTCCTGTCTCTATTGATTTGTCTACCTTATACATTTTACATTGACAGAATAATGTAAGATGTGGTCTTTTTTATTTTATCATGTTTTTATATTTATTTATTTTGAGGTAGGCTCTCACTTTAGCCCAGGCTGACCTGGAATTCACTCTGTAGTCTCAAGGTGGCCTTGAACTCTTGGTGATCCTCCTACCTCAGCCTCCCAAGGGCTGGGATTAAAGGTGTGCAGTCCCACGCCCAGACCACCTGGATGTGGTCTTTTCTGACTAGCTTCTTTCACTTAGTGAAGTGTTTTCAAGGTCTATCCATGTTGTAGATTGTATCAACGTGTCAAACTTTCTATGAATGACTATTACATGGTATAGATATATCGCATCTCATTTATCCATCAGTTTGAAAAAATTGTTTTTCTCAATTTTGAGCATTATAAGTAATGTATCTATGCACATTTTTGCACATGGTTTTTGTAAAATCATATAGTTGCTTTTCTATGGATTTATATATTCAGAGGAGGGAAATTGCCAGGTCACATGGTAACTGTGTAATTTGAAGAACTGTCTGTTTTCCTAAGTGTATGTATCATTTCACAATCGCCAGCTGTAAATGGGGATTTCGTTGCTTTTATATTTAGGTCTTCGATGCATTTTGTTCAGATACGATGTGAGGTATAGGGGTTCATTTTTCCCCCTGTGCACATGGTTATCCAGCTGTCACTTCGCTACTTGTGTAAAAGACGATTCTTTCTCTGTTGAATTGTCTCAGCAGTCTTGTGGACAATCAGCTGACTGTGCGTGTGGAGAGTAACTTCCAGCCTCTGTGTTCTATTCCGCTGACCTACATGCGTACCCGGTACCGGTTCCACACTTTGAATACTACAGCTTTGTTGCAGGCTTGAAATTGGGGGGTATAATCCTTTGTAAAGATGTTCTGAGTCCATTAAATTTCCCTATCAGTTCTAGAATCTTCTTGTCAATTTCTGCAAAGAAGCCAGCTGGGATTTTGACAGGTGTTGCATTGAATTTGTGGATGAATTTAGGCTGTGTTGCCATCTGAATGGTATTAAGACTTCCAATCTGCGAACATGTCTGTCTCTTAAGTTAAATTTTCTATAATTTATTTCAACACTGTTTTGCAGTTTTGAATCATAAATCTTGTACTCTTGTTACTGGATTATTTTAATGCGGTAAAATATACATGATATAAAGCCTGAATAATATTATATACCATGTGTTGTTTTTCATTCTCTGTTGACACTTGGTTCACTACTCCCCCACCCCAGTTTGGCTATTGTGACCAAAACAGCTATGAACATGGCTGCCCAAGTGTCTATTAGAGGCTTTGCTCTTAGATCTTTTGGACATATGCCCAGATTTTCTGAATCATATGGTAGCTGTGTTTAATTTTGTTGGTAATGGGCAATTTTTAAATCATTATTGTCTATTTCTCTTTCTGTGTTTTTATATTTATTATATAATCATAGGGGCATTATTTTCATGAGCCCTTCAACATTTCCCATAATCTATGAACTAGCTCATGCTTACTGTGGAACTGACATGTGGCTCATAGGATCATTTTTGTACCATTGTGAAAACTTGTCTCATTCCTTAGGATCATTTTTGTACCATTGTGAAAACTTGTCTCATTCCTTTTGCAGTCCCATAGGTCACAACGTGATTGGCATAAGTACCCTTGACTTCTGTAGTAGGAACGCTTATTCCCTATGTCTGCTCTGTACCTTTCCCCTCCCCTCCACACCATGGTACCCATCATGCAAGGTGGACACTAGGGAGATTTAACCCATTCCTAGGGATGGGGCTGGGATGGAAACACTGCTGTCTCCTCCAGCTCTGGAGCAGGCACTGCTGTGAACACTCTGTGATCTTCCTTTCCCCAAGCAGCACATAAAATGGGAAGAACAGAGTTCAACCCAGAAGCCTCGGAGAACAAGCCAACATGCAAGCGGAAACAAGAGCCCTGGGACTTTCCTTAGAAAAACAAAGGATTTAGAAAAAAAAATATTTAGTAGAACTCAAAACTCCCACTTCCAGATGAAGAAAACAATTTGCTGCAGAAAACTTAAAATATTTAAAAGTAGCTCTAGTTTTTGTCTAAAAAGAGGGAACTCTCAATAATAACACCAAAAAAAGGGTACTTATGAGTTGAAGAAATGTTAAAGACAGAAAAATACCAGTTTCTATCTCAAGGAAGACATTCTATCTAACCTTGGCTGGTCCCACTCAATGGCCTATCCCCAGGCTGTGTTCATTCCAGCTCCCCCACTGCCTGGTTTCCTGTTGCGTTGCTGTTGTCCCCACGCCCTCAGGTTTCCTCTGAGTTCTCCTGCTTCCCTGAGGAAATCAATTGTCAGGCATGTGCCCTCTGGTAACAGTGAGTCAAAGCTCAAGACAGTGGTCAGATCTTCCTCTCGTTCAGACTAAGCTTTCCAAGGGGTGACACCACAAAGTTAAGACGCAAAAGGATGTGACGAGGATCCTGGTGTGTGATGGCCCAAGCACAGGCAGGAACGGATCTGCAGACCCAAGATACATGCTATTTCCAGAGGTGTGTCAGGAATACAAATCCCACATGGCCCAGCCTTGAGTATGGGTCAAGATGTCCAGGTCCTGCATAGGTGAGGGCCTCTAACCTCAGCTGATGTGAGGTAGGATCTAAAACCTGTGCCCTCCTCAAAGGCTGTCAAGCTGTATGATTTTAGAAACTTTAAAAATGTGTTATGGGGTGGGTGGGCAATGCTGAGGAGATGGCTCATTGGGTAAAGCGCTTACCCTGAAAGAAAGAGGACCCACATTCCGATCCACTTCAGCCACATAAAAAAGCCAGGCATGGTGGTGTGTAGTCATTTCAGCACAGGGGAGCTGGAGCAGAAGGATCGCTGAGACTTGCTTGCTAGCTAGTCTAGCTGACTCAGAGGATCCTGGGCTCACTGAGAGACTCTGTCTCCAAAGATAAGGTGGGACACTATTGAAGAAGATACCAATGCTGACCTCTGGCCTCCACATGCAAACACATGTACATGTGCACTAGCACCCACACCCATACATACAAGCAGGTACACACATACACACATGCCCATACACCTCACTCATGCAAATAAAAAAATAATGAATGAATAAAGATTGTTAATAGGCAGGGGGTTTCAATTTGGGAAAATGGATACATTCTAGAGGTGCATAGTGGCGATGGTTGCACAGCCATGCAAATGCCCTTTAGTCTCCAGAGCATAAGAGTAATTTTAAAAATTTTAAATAACTAAAAACTAAAAACCACCATTTTGCAAAAAATTAAAATAATGTAAATGTCAGTTCTCAACACCCGCAAAGTTTTGTTGGAACATTGCCACACCTATTCACCTCTGACTATGTTTGTGCCTATTCTCACCTTGTCACGAGGGAGTTCACTAGTTTCCTCAGAGCCTGTGTGGCCCTTAAAACCCCAAATGCTTGCTCTCTGGTCCTGTACAAAAAGTTAGCTGTTCACAACTTTTCCATAAGACCCCTAAGAGGAGAGAAGAGCAGGGAAAGGGAGAACTAAGCCATAGCTATGTTAACGCCTCTTAAATGGGGGCCCTGGTAGTAAGTTAGGAACAGGCTTGGCAATTGCTGGTGAGGTCTGGCCACTGGGTTTCCATGAAGGGTGCCATGGCCGTGGTAATGGGATGGGGCATGCCCGGTGATGGACCGCATAGAAGCTGTGCTGTAACTTCTCACCCTATTAAGGCTCTTACTGTCCACTTTGTGTCCCTGAGCCACCTTAATGACAGTGGCCATTCCCAAGGGAAGAAAGTGGTCCAAATTTAGCTCTGAGATCATCATGGCGGATGGAGAATTTGGATACTAGTTCAAGACAAATCGTACGTGGAGAAGCGTGGATGTAATGCAGCATACCTTCCATAGGTGGTCAACCTCCCTATTAAACTGGGTATTTTTACTGGCTGTTCCCAGCCCCATATTTAGCCTTGAATCATACTAGAGCCCAAGTCTGAAGACATTGTCTTGAAAACCTCAAGAAACATCTTGTGAGAGGTTGGTTCTGTGAGGCCACTGCATGGAACAATAGTGAATTTGAACTCAACATAAGGAAGACCTTGATCAGTTTCTGCTGAGCAGAGATGGAGCGAGCAGCTGTGGAGGACATCAAGCTGGCTGGTTTGTTTTTTTTGTTTTGTTTTGTTTTGTTTTTGATTTTTCGAGGTAGAGTCTCTAGCTCAGGCTGACCTGGAATACCCTCTGTATTCTCAGGGTGGCCTCGAACTTATGGCGATCCTCCTACCTCTCCCTCCCCAGTGCTGGGATTAAAGGCGTGTGCCACCACACCCGGCTTGAGCTGGCTGTTTTAACAGAAGTACTGCAGGAAGAGAAGAGATGGGTTTGTATCAGAGGACAACTAGGTGCTGAGATTATACAAGCCAGAAAACTCCTGTGTCAAAGGTAGGGTGAGAGGAGGCTGTCACTGAGTGTAGTAGTTAAGAGCATGGACTTGGAAGTCAGAGCAGAGTGTGGTTCAGATCCCGGTTCACATGGCAACCACTGGGTCAGTCAGCTAAGATAAGCTTCCACTTCTCCGTCTGTGGAACTGGGTCTGTGTTTCCTACCTCACCATGGTGCTGTGAGGACAAAATTGTAGCAAGCAACTCGTGGCGGCTGTTGCTACTGAAAATATAAGCAATCACTGATTGTTATGTATACCAGTTAAGAACTCAGTGGGAAATTTTCATTTTATTCTTCTAGTGCAAGACTATTTGAGGGGTAGACAACAAAGGAAATGAGATAAACAAATAAAAGAGATGGCTTGGGTTACATGCCAGCATCCAGGCAGAGGCTGACCATCCATGTGCCTTCCCGACATCAGTGACATCAATGTGCACTTCATCATGACTCTGGCCTCAACGTTGTTGCATTTGTCCCCACAATCCAAGAAGGTTGGGCAACCAGGAGATACTTGTTATGTGCCAAAATGGCAATGTGTTACAGATGATGGCTGGTGGGGATTTGGGAAGCAGAGAACAACACATTCGTTTGTTTTTATACAAATGTTTTACAATACCATTAATTAGGAAACCCATTTGGCTGAAAAACAAACGTCAGTGATGAGGAAGGAACAGCAGCTCCCGTCACACTTGCCCTTCTCTGGGAGTTTCTGAAGTTTTAGACTCAGTGTCTTAACAGTGTAGCCACTGTGAAGGGAGATTTCTACAAAGTCCAGGTCCCCTCTGTTGCTTCCCAGTCATGGGGATTCCTTTAAACCCACATAGAACAGTCAGCCCAACTTCGGGGAGGGGACTGAAAATTCCTTGCATTCATTTTACTCCAGTTCTCTTACTGGATTCTAAGTACTATATAAGACTCTGTTTGTACAAGGTAAATTGGACACTGTCACTGCCCATCAGGGTTCCTTTGGTGAAAATATTCAATGACTGTTTGATTGCAAAGTAGCAATTGCCATGGGTTGGGACCGGGTGTGAGGGAGCCCAAAGCAGAAATGGTCAACCCAAGCTGGGTGTCCTCAGTGGTGGCTTCCTAGAGGATCAGGCTCCATCTCGGTGTATAGCATCATTAGTTAAGGCTGTGGGCATCAGCTACAGAGTTGCTGCAGGGTCAAAGACAGGAGGCCAGGGACAAGCAGGACCTGAAGACTGGCTGATGAAGTCCAAGAGGGTAAAGAAGGGGCAGAGGGCACTTAAGCTGGAGAGACAAGTGGAATCTGAAAGGCAGGCCAGGAATGCCATCTGATGAGCACAGACTCTTGTGAAGGAAAGCATGAAGGAATTAAGACACACGAGTTAATTTAATGAACTTTTTTTTTTTTTTAGAATTTTAAAATATTTATAATATTTTACTATTTATTTGAGAAAGAAAGAGGTAGAGAAAGACAGAGAGAGAATGGAGATCCAGGGCCTCCAGCCACTGCAAACAAACTCCAGATGCATGCACCACCTTGTGCGTTTGGCTTTTAAGTGGGTCCTGGAGGATTGAGCCTGTGTCCTTTGGCTTTGCTGGCAGTGCCTTAACTGCTGAGTCATTTCTCCAGCCCTGATGAGCATTTTTGTTTTGTTTTGTTTTTGTTTTTTGAGGTAGGGTCTCACTCTAGCTCAGGTTGACCTGGACTTCATTATGTACTCTCAGGGTGGTCTCGAACTCTCAGCAATCCTTCTACCTCTGCCTCCCAAGTGCTGGGATCAAAGGTGTGCACCACCATGCCCAGCCCTGATAAACATTTTAAGTAAACAGTTTGTGAGGCAGAGTGTAGAGGTTGAGCTGGACCATGTCTCACCCCTCTCCCTGTGAAGTCTCCTCATCTGTATGGGTTCCTGTCCCCATCAGGGGTCCCCCACTGTGATGGTTAATCTCAATTGTCAACTTGACAGAACCTAAAGTCACTTAGGAGACAAACTTCTGGACATGCCTGTGATGAATTTTCTAGATTAGATTGAAGTAGGGAGACCTACCCTAACTGAAGATGGTGTCATCCCATGGGCTGGGCTCCTGGACTGTGTAAAAAGAAGAAAGCTGGGCTAGGGAGATGACTCAGTAGTTAAGGCATTTGCCTGTGAAGCCTAAGGACCCATGTTATACTCTCCAGATCCCCAGTAAGCCAGACACACAAAGGTGAGGCAAACACAAGGCTGCACTTGCCCACTAGGTGGCACAAGCATCTGGAGTTCAATTGCAGTAACAGAGGCCCTGGCAAACCAATTCTCTCTTTCCTTCTCTCTGCGTGTCTTTCTAAAATAAAAAAGTAAAACTTAAAATTAAAAAAGGACAAAGCTAGCTGACCATCAGCAACCATCACTCTCTGTTTTCTGACTGTTCTTTGAACGTGACCAACCACTTTCCAGTCCTGTTGCCATACCTACTCCACCACAATGGACTATATCCCTTGTGGTGATTTGCATGGTATTCGGGTGTTTGAATACTTAACACCCAGTGGGTAGTTCTATCTGGGAAGTTTGTGGAAACTTTAGGGGTTTCCAGCCTTGCTGGAGGAAGTGTGTCAGTGGGGGCGGGTTTTGAGACGTTACAGCCCAGCCCTGCTTGCTCTTCTCTCCTTCCTCACTGCTGATGTGAAGATATGACACAGGCCTCCACCTCGATCCTGCTCTATCCCTTCCCCTCAATGCTGTAACCCAAAATTAAACCCTTTCCTTTCTTAAGCATTGCTTCTGGGCAAATATTTTGTTGCAGCAACAAGAAAGTAACTGATATACCCCTTGCACTGTAAACTTAAAATAAATTCTTCCTCCATTAAGTTGCTTCTTGCCAGGTATTTTGTCACAGCAACACTCACTGCTGACTCAGCAGGGAGCTGTACAGGTAGGCTGTGGTCATGCAGGAGGGGTGCTGTAGGGAAGGTGTATGTGTGGGCTGGGAGTTTACAACATCTAGATGCTGAAAGGGAAGCCAGGTGTGTGTGGATCGTGCAGCACTCACAACTCATTAGCAACTCCTAACATCCTTATTGAAGCTGTGAAGGAGAAACGGTTTCTGCCATGAAGCCTGATAGTCACCACCAACCTGTGCATTTGCAGGTGGGAAGTAAGAAAGGATATGATTTAAACACCAGCATTGACAGAGGAAATGGGCACAGGCATGGCAGGAGCTGGGTTCTCAGGTATCTGTGGCATTTCTCATTGGCATTGCCTCCCTAAATCTTCAGAGCAACATTTTATTGCCCTATTTTATCATTAAAAATCTGGCATCGAGCCGGGCGTGGTGGCGCACGCCTTTAATCTCAGCACTTGGGAGGCAGAGGTAGGAGGATAAATAACTACACACCAGCCTGAGCTAGAGGCCCTCAAATTCAAGTTTCAAATTCAAGTTTCTGTCTGGGAGGCTGTCTATTCTCAGTCTATTGTGAGGGAAATCTGAGTACAGACCTCGCTGTAGCACAATAGTTTTTTTTTAATGACAGTCTTTTATGGCTTGAATATGAAATGTACCCCATAGGCTTATGTATATCAACACTTGTTCCCCCATTCGTGGCACTATTCTGGGAGGTTGTAGAACATTTTGCACATAGGGCCTGGTTGGCAGACCTAGGACATGGGGACAGGGTTAGAACTCTATAGCCCGGCATCAGTTCCCACTGGAGCTCAGTTTCCTGACTGCCAACACCAGCTGATTCACACTCTCTCTGCCACAGCTGCCCAGCCCATGTCTTCCCTGCCTTGATGGACTGAATTCCCTGAGCTGTGATCTGGAATAAATCTTTCAAGTTGGTCCTCTTCCCTCAGCTCCCAAGTGTGGGGGTTACATACATACATGCACCACTATGCCTGGCTGTAACTGTGTTTTGCATAGTCACCACTATTAGAATGGGGTACCATTTTTATAGCAAGCATGATAAACTAAACAATGGTTTGCCAAAATGTCCACATCTGACTCCCTGGAACATTACATGGCAAAAGGAAATTGGAACTCTGAAGATGGGACTTGGTTAAAGATACTGAGGTGGGAGGTTGTCCTGGGTGAGCCAGAGGGATGACGAGAGTCTTTAGAAGAGAGAGGAAGGAACCTGGGCACGACTGGCAGATGTGACAGCAGAGGCTGAAGGCACTGAAGAAGGGCTTCCACAAGCAAGCCTTGCTGCCATCTGACTTGAGCTCAGAGACTAGCTTCAGAATTCTGATCCCTAGAACTGTAAGAGAAAGATGAAGAAATGTCCTCCCTCCTTCCTCCTTCCTTCCTTCTTCCCTCCCTCCCTCCCTTCTTTCAGTTTTTCATTTTTAAAGTCAGAACACCTAGAAAATTCTTTTTTTAAAATTTTTTTTTAATTCTTGGTTGGGCCTGTTGGCACATGTCTTTTAAAAATTTTTTTTTAATTATTTTATTTATTTTTGGAGAGAGACAGAGAGTCAGACAGAGAGGGAGAGGGAGACAGATAGAGATGGTGCGTGCCAGCAGTCTCTCAGCTGCTGTGAACGAAATCCAGATGTGTGCGCCCCCTTGTGGTCAAGTGTGCCCTTGCATCACTTTTGCATCTGGCTAAACGTGGGACCTGGAGATTGGAACCAGGTTCTTAGACTTAGCAGGCAGGTGCCTTAACCGCTAAGCCATCTCTCCAGCCCAAATATTCTTTTTTAAATTTTTTTATTGACAACTTCTATATTTACATACAAAAATGCATCATATTTCTCTCCTCTGCCCTCACACCCCTTTAGAACTCCAATCTCCATCATATCCCCTCCCTCTCTACATTAGTCTCTCTTTTAATTTGATGTCATCATCTTTTATGAGGGTCTTGCGAAGGTATTGCTAGGCACTGCAAGGTCAAGGATATCAAGGCCAATTTCTGTCTGGACAGTTGCATTGTAAGGAGTTGTACCCTTCCTTTGGCTCTTCCATTCTATCTGCCCCTCTTCTGCAATGGGCTCTGAGCCTTGGAGGGTGTGACAGAGATGTTTCAGTGCTGGGCACTCCTCCATCCCTTCTTCTCAGCACTATGTTGCCATTTGGGTCATCCTAGTGGTCATCACCATCTGAAAAGAGAAACTTCTCTAACCAGAAGTGAGAGTAGTATTAATATGTGAATATGAACATTAAGTGTAGTGCTTTCAGGGCAGCTTGCTGGAAATAATATATACATTTAGCCAGACAAGAGCAGGCTTTATACCCCTAAGGCTCATGACCTCCCCTGCCATAGACTTTTGCTTAGGTTTTTCAGTACCAGGTATGTATTCCCTCCCATAGAGAGGGCCTTCAGTCCAATTATGGAGCAGTTGGTTACCCCAAGAGCAGACATGCCATTATTGCACCCGTTCAGTCATTGGGCCTGTGTGGCCAAACTTGAATATTCAGTGTCCACAGTTTTCACTGCTGATGACTTCTGTGTCCCATACGCTGCATGCAGTGCAGCTTTTTCCAGCTTTCTGTTGGCTGGTCTACAGGGAGAAGGTTTTCTGCTCAGCACCAGCTTGATTTCTCAGTGACCCTGCCTCTCAGGCAAGAGAGGTCTTCAGCAATAGGGTCTTACTATCTGTTTCTCAAGGGAAACCAAGAGCCTTGGCAATAGCCTGTAATGTTTTGGAGGCTTCCAGGACCTCCTTGGCCAACAACTCAATGGAAGGTATCCCATCCCAGGCACTGAAAATTTTCTAGTAACAGTCTACAGCTTCTAGATGTGCCATTATTCAAAAAAAAAAAAATAGGTTTACAGAAAATTCTTTTTTTTAAATAACAAATATATTATTAAATAGAAACTTAGTATGGGCACATCCTATGTTAGTACCATCATTTACACCCCCCCCGCCCCATTCTTCTGGAGGCCCTCCTCAGTGGGATTGCTGGTATTCCAGCCAGGGGTTGTGGGTTATGAGATGTGAGGTCAGCAGTCAGTCATTGTAAGGGGAGGGGGCAATGCCTCTGGACAGTCCCTTCCTCTTTGTGGCTCTTACACTCTTTCCTTCCCCTCTTCTGCAAAATTCCCTGAGCCGTGGTGGCTGTGCTTTAAGTCTACATTAGTGTTGAGCTCTCAGCAGCTTCTGGATTTCTGCTTTGGTGCATTTCGAGTATTGTCAGTGTTCATGTCCATGACACTAGTTGACAGGCTTACCATGAAGCAACGCTCTTGCTCATCTCACCAATTCCTCCGTGGTTTCACCTGGGCCCTGGCAGAAAATTCTTTTAGCTTTTAATAAAAACTAGATCTGGGGCCGGAGAGATGGCTTAGAGGTTAAGGCATTTGCCTGCAAAGCCAAAGGATCTAGGTTTAATTCCCCAGGAACCACATAAGCCAGATGCACAAGGGGCACATGGGTCTGAAGTTCGTTTGCAGTGACTAGAGACCCTGGTGAGCCCATTCTCTCTCTTTTTCTCTCTCTCTGCTTGCAAATAAATAAATAAAATTTAAAAATTATTTTAAAAATAAAATAAAAACTAGATCTTAGGCTGGAGAGATGGCTTAGAGGTTCAGGTGCTTGCCTGCAAAGCCAAAAGGACCCAGGTTCAATTCGCCAGTGCCCACGTAAGCCAGATGCACAAGGGGCACAGGAATCTGGAGTTCATTTGCAGTGGCTGGAGGCCCGGGCACACCCATTCTCTTGTTCTCTCTTTCTCTCTTCTTCTCTCTCTCTCCCTTTGCCTATTTATCTCTCTCAAATAAATAAAAATAAATATTTTTAAAAACTAGAGCTTACAAAATGCTTGTTTATATCTCTGTTATTTTAAATTGTCCCCAGCTGGGAAGCACAAGTTGTAGGTTTCCTCACTGTGCAAATGGCATCAAATGCTCAAAGCGAGGTGGCCCAGGTCACTGGAGAGGCCCCCTGACGTTTGTTGAGCATGACACACTGCTTCACAGCACGCTTTTGCTAATTAAATCTTACACTCTAATAATGAGAAAAACATCATATAGAAACTACAAAAGTGAGGTAGGCAAGCAAAATAGCGATAATCCTGTGACTTGGTCACCTCACGACACCCAACACCCCTCCACAGGTGAATCATTTGTGGATAAGGTACTTCCTGGTAAAAAGAGAGATTAGCAAAGCCAGCTTAAACCAGTACCTAGCATAAGGGTCATCAGCCAATCTGTCTTTGAACTGACCTGTCAGGGGAAAACATCTATTTACCATTTCATGTGTGTGCCTAAGACTTCACAGGCGTGTGCACGTGCATACTGTTTAAAGTTATGTAACCGCCCATCTGGCTGTCATGGTGAGGATCCACCCTGTTCCTTCCCTGTGCCTAAACTCATAAAAAAAAAAAAATCAGAACTCAGGGCTGAGTTACGTGTTTGCTTTAGCCTGCTCCTGCCTTGTGGAGGGTGTGCTATGCTTTTATTCTACCTTTTAAAAGTCCACACTTACACTGTTACTAACCTATATCTTACCCAGTTCACTGTTTGAGACAAAAAGAACCTGGACATCGCATCCCAGAATACCCTGCAACCCCCTCAGTCGCATGAGCACATAGTCAGCTGTTATCTCGCAGGGTGCACTGTGCATAACGACATGTACTATGCATTCCCTCAACTGTCTGCACAGCCAGTTCACACCAGCATTGCCACAAACATGTGAGTAGACAACACCGAATAGACCATTAGGATGGCTACATCACCAGATGAGCAATGTTACAGTTCTGCTATCATCATATTGTATGTGTGGCTGTACATTTAACACTTTGGTCAACTTCCCTGTGTAGAGTTCATTCCACTCTTTGCTAGTGTGAGGATATGCAGAGTCTATTTCTGTTTTGTGATTAGAGTGGAGCTGGGGAATGATAGGGAACAGATAATAAAACACCCACAGTTTCACACTAAATCATACCTTATTAAGTGAGTAAACATGAAGAGTTCTGTGATCTTTGTTTCCTTCCCAACTGGGTAATTTCTGTGTAATGAACTTCTGGGTCTGGGAGAGTGGGCCAGTGGGCATACACATATATAGGACTGTGGTGGCCGCTGATCTAGGGCTCAGGGAAAGTTAGAAAGTTGCAATGATCTTCTCCAAGGCTCGTAGGATCAATGCTACATCACTGGGATCAATACTGACCACTTAGTGGAGGAAAAGACAGTATACAGGTCTCATTTTTAATCCTTTGAGGCTGAGCACAGCTTATGTGAGTGCCTGAGTGAGGATCCTCGTAGACGGGTGTGGAGATCACTGCATGGACAGTTCTTGGGATGGCGTGGTCAATATATTTTCAATATATTTTCACAACAGTGCAAAAGTGACATGCGTGTGGTAGGAGCATTAATACTGCATGCCCATTTCCCCATACCCTTCCTCACTAGGGACATTATTCAATAAACTGCATGAGAGAGTTCACACTTTATTATAAAATAGGCTTATGTTATGTGACCGTGTTCAACTCTAGCATAATGTGAGTGTTCTGAGAACATTTAAGACAAGTTAGCTTATGCTATCATGTTCAGGAGGTTAGGTGTATTAAATGCATTTTTAAATTATTTATTTGAGTGAGGGGCAGGTAGACATACAGAGAGAGAGAGAGAGAGAGAGAGAGAGAGAGAGAGAGAGAGAGAGAGAGAGGAAGGCCACACCAGGGCCTCTAGCCACTGCAAACAAACTCCAGACTCACACACCACCCAGTGTATCTGGCTTACATGGGTACTGGGGAATTGAACCTAAGTCCTTTGGCTTTGCAGGGAAGCATCTTAAAGACTAAGCCATCTCTCTAGCCCCTTAAATGCAATTTTAATTAACGGTATTTTCAGCTTACAATGGGCTTGTCACAACCCCCTGTAAGTTGAGAAACATCTGCACCTCTTTGAACATTTGCTAACACAGGCACAAGTGGCTATTAGGGCCTGCAGTGCCTGAACCTCAGCCTCTCAGCTCACCACTGTGACTTCTCGTCTCCCACCCGCAAGTGATTCAACTGCCAGGCCACCTGTGCTTGTTCTACCTGCTATGCTTTGTTTCTGGAACCTGGGACTCCCCCAGGGAGTGAGGGCTGCCAATGTAGCCAAGTCCATTTCCTCCAGCGGATTCCTCATCATCATTTCAGCCGGCTGGTCCTTACACAAAAGGGATCCAATTCCAGTGCTGTCTTGCTCCTGGGCACCCACTGTCCTGTCATCAGTGACCCCTAACCAACAAAGGCAATGGAAACTCTCCTAGCTAGATTTTTATTTCAAAGTAGGATCTCGCTCTAGCCCAGACTGACCTGGAATTCACTATGTAGTCTCAGGCTGGCCTTGAACTCACAGCAATCCTCTTACCTTGGCCCCCTAAGTGCTGGGATTAAAGGCATGTGCCACCACACCACATCCTAGTTAGATATTTAAAAAAATATTTTTATGTATTTATTTGTGAGGATAGATAGGTGACAGATAGATGACAGACAGACAGACAAACAGATTGTATCAGGACCTCTTGATGCTACAAACTCCAGATGCATGTGCCACTTTGTGCTTCTGGCTTTATGTGGGTATTAGGGAATTCAACCTGGCCCAGTAGGCATTGTAAGCAAGCACCCTTAACTAATGAGCCATCTCTCCTGCCCCTAGATATTATTTTTCAGTTGTATTATTTGACATGCTTGATGGTACTTCCATGACACATCTGTTGAAAAAAAAAATGACTCCTTGTCTTCTTTGAGTGGTGGGAGTGAGTTCCTATTGAGATGATCAGACAGTACTATGGGCAGGAAGAGGGGACTGGAAAAGCATTTTGTGATTTCAAAATTAACTGTATTTATACTGTGCTGGAGCCTCAGTCAAATGCTTATTGGGGTTGTGATGATTCAGTGGATACAGCACTTGCCATGCAAGCACATGGGCCTGAGTTTGGATTGCCAGAACCTGCTTAAAGCCCAACACAGAAGTGTCACTGTCTCAGTACTGCAACAGTGGGGTTGGAGAATACCCAGAAGCTCATGGGTCAGCTCGCCTGGTGCATGTGGCAGCAAACAAGAGACCCTGCTTCAAACAAGGTGAAAGGGGAGGACTGACAGCCTAGGCCTTCCTCTCATTGCCATGGCACGTGCGCACACACATACACACACACACACACACACACAGAAAGAGAGAGAGAGAGGGAGGGAGGGAGAGGGAGAGGGAGAGAAAGAGAGAGAGATAAAGAACAACTTATTTTGAAATAGTTAGATATTCCAAGATGTTGCAAAGGAATGCACGGGGAAGAAGGCTGGTGGTCCTTTCTTCTATTCCCATCACCTCCTATAACATAGCCCAGCCAAGGAGGTAACACTGAGGCCAAGAAATTGCCATTGGTGCAGTCACTGAGCGTATTCAGGTCTACCACTTCTACCCAGTGTGTTTGTGTGGATTTCTGTGGCTGAGTACAGCTGTATGCAGTTCTGTGTTCAGCCTCATATCACCATAATATGGACACATTTAATTATCCCATCACCACAAGACTTTCTCCTAATATTCCAGCCCCCTGCCAGAAACTATGAATCCATTCTCCAGTTCTACACTCACATAACTTTAGAGCATTACATTAATAGAATCAAGCACTGTGTATGCTTTCAAAACATGCTTCGTCCATTCTGTTTCTCCATTCCAAGCTGTATATGAATCAGTGGTCTGTTCCTTTCTTACTGCTGAGCAGTGTTCTATGATCTGGCTATGTCACAGATTAAAAAAAATATATTTTATGTATTAGAGAGAAAGAGAGGCAGATAGAGAGTGGGTGTGCCAGGACCTCCAGCCACTGAAAATGAACTCCAGAAGTATGCACCCCATTGTGCATCCAGTTTATGTGGGTCCTGGGGAATCGAACCTGGGTCCTTAGGCTTTGCAGGCAAGTGCTTTAACTGCTAAACCATCCCTCCAGCACATATTTTTTATTTAATATAGGGAGAATAGTTGTTTAAAATATTTTTTAAATTTTTTATTTATTACGAGATAGAGAGGGGCAGACAGAGAGAAGGAATGGGCACACCAGGGTCTCTAGCCGCTGGAAACAAACTCCCAACACAGGGGCCACATTATGCATCTGGCTTATGTGGGTCCTGGGGAATCAAACCTGGGTCCTTTGGCTTTGAAGGCAAGTGCCTTAACTACTAAGCCATCTCTCAAGCCCTAAAATAAAATTTAAAATAGTAATATATTCATTATATATGGAAATGGGTTTCATAAATACATTTTCATTCAAGTATTATAATTAACTTTGAACATATTCTCCCTTCCCCCATTAGTCCCCTTTGTTCTCCATAAGTTCTAGTTTCATATCATGCCATACATACATATCTAGTATTTTATATACCTATGTTAAATCTAGGACCAACAAATGAGAGAAAATACACAAGACCTGCCTTTCCGAGACCTAAATCGCTTAATATGATTATCTCCATTTGCATCCAGTTTACTCTAAATGACACAACTTCATTCTTCTTTATGTCTGAAAAACCCCATTGTGTATATGTACCACTTTTTTTAATCCATTCCTCTGTTGATGGACACCCAGAGTGGTTCATGACTCTGCTAGTGTGCTTTGCAATAACACTGATGTGCAAGTATTTCTGTGGTATGTTAACTTGGGGTCTTTGGGTAAAAACCCAGTAGTAGTATAGCTGGCTCATATGTTAGGTCTGTTTTTAGAGGCACTTCCATACTGATTTCCATATGGCTGGACTAGTTTACATTCCACCAGCAATGTGTAAGAATTCCCTTTTGTCGACATCCTAACAAGCCTTTGTTTTTTTCCTTAATGACTGTCAGTCTGCCTAGTGAGATGGAATCTCAGTGTAATTTGCATTTTCATTTCTCTGATGGCTAAGTGATGTCAAACTTTTTTTATATGTTTTAAAAAATATTTTCAATAGAGAAAGAGAG
Organism: Orientallactaga sibirica; assembly: GCA_036365145.1. Lineage (NCBI taxonomy): Eukaryota > Metazoa > Chordata > Mammalia > Rodentia > Dipodidae > Orientallactaga > Orientallactaga sibirica. The sequence continues at coordinate 1,028,458 of JAEOAD010000031.1, read as the reverse complement.
AAAGAATGGGCACACCCGGGCCTGCTGTCGCTGCAAACAAACTCCAAACCCATGTGCCATTTGTGTGCTTGGCTTTATGTGGGTACTGGGGAATTGAACTTTGGCTTTCAATCAAACTTTTTGCTTTGCAAGCAAGCATCCTTAACTGCTGTGCCATCTCTCCAACCCCATTTTTCAAGTTTATTGATGATCCATACTTCATCTTTTGAGAACGATTTGTTCATTACTTTTGTCTATTTATTTATCCACACATGTGGGGGGCATGGGTGCACCACAGTCTCTTGCTGTTGGCATGACATGGGTGCTGGGTAAATGAACCCAGGTTGTCAGGCTTTGCAAGCAAATGCCTTTAACCACTGGGCCATCTCCCCAGCCTCTTGCCCATTTATTGATTAGGTTTTTTTATTTCTTTTTTAAAAAGTAATTTTTATTTGTGTGTGGGAGAGAGAGACACAGGTCCTGGGGAGTCAAACCTGGGTCCTTTGGCTTTGCAGGCAAGCACCATAACCACTACGCCTTCTCTCCAGCCCTCTTTTAAAAAATTTATTTATTTATGTATTTATTTGAGAGAGAGGGAAAGAGGCAGACATGGAGAGAATGGGCTTGCCAGGGCATCTAGCCACTGCAAACAAACCCCAGATGCAAGCACCACCTTGTGAATCTGGCTTACTTGTGTCCTAGAGAATAGAACCTGGGTCCTTAGACTTTGCAGGCAAGCGCTGTAACCACTAAGCCATCTCTCTAGCCCTCCAGCCCTTTTTGAGTTCTTGTGTTGTCTGGAATATTAAGCCCTGTCAGATGTATAGCTAGCAGGAATTCCTCCATTCTGTAAGCTTTTTCTTCACTGAATTGCTTTCTTTGCTTTGTGGAAACTTTTTAATGATATGAAACTCCATTTGTCAATTGTTGGCATTGTTTCCTGAGAGACTGGAGTCCTTTTCAGAAACTTCTTGCCTATATCTTGAAGTATTTTCCACCTAGCAGTTTTGTAGTTTCAGGTCTTACATTTGATTTTGTACAGGATAAGAGATAGGGACCTGGTTTCATTGTTCTATATGTGACTATTCAGAGGCTATCTCTTTGCCAATGTATATTTTTTGTATCTTTGTGAAGTCATGTAGCTGTAGCTGTGACTGGGTGGGTTTATCTGGGTCTGTGAGCAGATCATGGGCTCTGGAAACCACGTAGGGAGACTGCCTCAGCCTCACACGATGGCACCTCAGGCCTGGGCTCCATGGCCTTCATGCTCCATAGCCTCTCAACACACAGTGTATCCAGCCCCTGATCCTCCCTGCATAGCTCTTCTCTCTCTGGTTGTTCAAGAAGATGAAATAGGGCTGGAGAGATGGCTCAGCAGTTAAGGCGCTTACCTGAAAAGCCTAAGTACCTGAGTTTGATTCCCCAGTATCTATGTGAAGCCAGATGCACAGGGTGGTGCATACATCTGGCACTGGTTTGCAGTGAGTACAGGCTCGGACAAGTTTTATGTTAATTTATTTGAGAGAGAGAGACAAAGAGGTAGACAGAGAGAAAGAGAGAGAGGGAGAATATGAGCATGCCAGAGCTTCCTGCCACTACATGTGCCACTTTGTGCATCTGGATTTTGGTAGGTACTAGGGAATCAAACCTGGGCCACAGGGGTTTTGCAAGCAAATGCCTTTAACCCCTGAGCAATCTCTTCAGCCCCTAAAAAAATTCCAAAGAAACTAGACACATGGCCACCTCATGGGGGATGGATGCTTGGTCCAGCATGACACGTCTCCATATCTCATTCCATTCGTTTTAAAGATCAGTTTATTTCCCTGGCCAGAAAGCCTCATAAACCCGGGACAAGTCACCCGGCAGTGCTTCAGATCTCTCTGTTGATGCGCGACATTTTGTTCTTTCCTTTCTTTTGCATCTCAGTAAAATTCATTTCAGCTTTTTCTATAAAATTGCGTTCACTCTATAATAAAGTTTTCTTTTAATCTCATCTTTTGTTATCTATGAAATTCATTCTTTGAGTTCCATGATCCAAAGATCCCAGCACCCCTGACTCAGAGCTTTGGTGACTGTTGAGTCCGGCACCCGGGTTCCTGAGGAAAGCCCATGTAAGAGCTGAACTACAGCTTTGTCCCTTTCAAAGAGATCTGTTACAGCCCTATCGTGCAGAACAATAGAATTCATGCCTTCTTCCCATCTAACTTTGTACATATTACTCACTGTGCCCCCACCTCACCCCTCCCTGCCTTTGGTAACCATTATGATCTGTTTCTATGAGATTGTCTTCAGAGTTCACACGTTAGATCTTGTAGGGCCTTTCTATGCCTAGCATATTTCACTTTACACAATGTCATCCAGTTCCTTCCCTGTTGTTACAAATGATAAGACTTGCTGGGCGTGGAGGCTCACGTCTTTAATCCCAGCATTCAGGAGGCAAAGGTAGGAGGATCGCCATGAGTTCGAGGCCACTCTGAGATTACATAGTGAATTCCAGGTCAGCCTGGGCTAGAGTGAGACCCTACCTTGAAAAACCAAAAATGAAAAAACAAAAAAAAAAATGATAAGACTTAATCTTTTTATCAATAAATAGTATCCCAGTGCCCCACTTTCTTATTGCTATTTTGAGGTTTCAGAGTTGCAGCATCACTGTCCTCAAGCTTCCCACTCAATCTCTGAGTGTGGCCAGCTGCTTGTCCTCTTAAAGGTTTGCTGATTTTGTGTCCTTGCCATCTGTGGCTCCAGTTCAGCTCTGTGGTTTTGATTTGGCCAAGTGCCTTGTTAAGAGCAAGCATTTATGGCTCTTTAGCTTCTGCTGCTTTAACACAGATTTAAAAACAAAAAGTTCATTTATTTATTTGAGGTAGGGTCTCCTTCTAGCCCAGGCTTACCTGGAATTCACTATGTAGTTAGTCTCAGGCTGGTCTTGACCTCACTGCAATCCTCCTACCTCAGCCTCTCAAGTTCTAGGATTAAAAAAGGCATGCACCGGGGCTGGGGCAATGGCTTAGAGGTTAAGGTGTTTGCCTGAGAAGACTAAGGAGTCCGGTTCAATTCCCCAGGACCCATGTAAGCCAGATGCATAAGGGGGCACATGTGTCTGGAGTTCATTTGCAGTGGCTGGAAGCCCTGGCACATCCATTCTCTCTCTTTCCGCCTCTTCTTCTCCCTCTCTCTAAAATAATAGATAGATAGATAGATAGATAGATAGATAGATAGATAGATAGATAAACAAGGCATGTGTCACCATGCCAGGCCCTAAAATACTTTTTATTGACAACTTCCATAAATACAAAAAATATACAATGATCATAATCCCCTCCCACATCTTCTTTTTCCCTCCTCTTAAATTCCCTCCACTGAATGCCTTCTTTCCAACTAGTCTCTCTTCTTTTCTTAATGTCATCATTTTTTCCCCTTCTATTACACAGGTCTTGTGTAGTGTCAGCCATCATGGGGCCATGAATATCAAGGCCACTTTGTGTGTATATGACAGGACTATAAGCACTCCTTCCCTTCCTTTGGCTCTTAAATTCTTTTGGCCACCCCTTCTGCAGTGGTCTTGAGCCTTGGAGGGTGTGATAGAGATGTCTCACTTACTGATGAACATTCCACTGTCACTTCTCAGCATTAAGGTGAGTTTTAAGTCACCCCAGTGGTCACCACCATCTGAAAAGAGAAGCTTCTCTAATCAAAAGCGAAAATAGCATTAATATATGGACATAAATATCAGTATTTAGAGGGCAGTTTGGTGGGCATAATATCCCCATTAACCAGACAACAGTAGTAGTTTTTCCCCTAGGACTTATGACCTCTAAAGCCATAGGCCTCTGATTAAGTTTTCAGTACCAGGCAGGAATTTTCTGCTGTGGAACAGGCCTCGAGTCCAGGTAAAGAGCAGCTGGCTTCCCCCATAACAGTCAGGCCCCCTTGAACCAGTTGATACATTTGCCCTAGATAATCTGGAAAGATTGCAGGGCCCACTGTTAAGACTTTTCTCCCTCAACAATAATTTTTTTTTAAGTATCAGGATTTATTTATTTTTTATTTTTTTTTTCTTTTAGAGAAAGAGAGAGAATTGGCAGGGCCTCAGCCACTGCAACTGAACTCCAGATGCTTCCGCCACCTAATGGGCATGTGCGACCTTGTGCTTGCCTCACCTTTGTGTCTGTTTCATAAGGGATCTGGAGAGTCAAACACAGGTCCTTAGTCTTTGCAGGCAAGCCATCTCTCCAGCCCAATATCAAGATTTGTTTTAATACATTTTTTTAATTGGGAGAAAAACTAAATGAATTTACTTCTAAAATTGCCACAGCAAATATAACCCATCAGTTTTAACAAGATAAATTAAAATTCTTTCCAACTTCACAGTTTAAAAATGAGGAACCAAAACTTAATTCAGCATATCCAAAATTTTTTCTTTGACCCATCACGTTTCCATTATGATGGCTTGACGTGAAAGGTCTCTCATAGCCTCACATGTTTGAATGCCTGAGCCCCAGTTGCTGGTGTTATTTGGGAAGTTCATGGGACCTTTAGGGGATATAAAGCCTTGCTAGAGAAAGTGTGTCACTGGTAGTGAGCCTCGAGGTGTTAGAAAGGCTCTTAGCCTTTCTGTTTCCTCTGTGCTAATGTAACGGTGTGCCGCTGGCTGTCTGTTCCCACCATGCTTTCTTCACCATGATGGACTTCCCCTTGAAACTGTGTGTCCACACAAACCCTTTCCTTCTATGCACTACTTCTGCTCAGCTATTTTGTCCCAGCAAGGAAAAACAAAACTAACATATAAAAACTAGGCGTGTAAGTAACTGGAAAATCAAGTGACAAGAATGGCAAGGAGTCAGTGACATGTGTCCATGTACAACCAAAATCAATCTAAAATTCATGTTATGTTCAATGAGTTCTTCTGGGCTGAAGTATAAGGAGAGTGAATTTGAATTTAAGGCCAGCCTGGGCCATTCTGTCTCAAATAACTAATATGTACATACATTCACACATGCTTTTGCTTCCACCTCTTTTGTTTATATCCCATCCCTAGACAAATGGGGAATTATGTAACTCCATGAAGATCCTAATGAAACATTGCCTGCTGTAAAACTGCTCAGCAGATAGGCAACCTGTCAGCCAAGCTTGTTCTTTGCAGGAAGCTTCACCATGATACGCTTGCATCCTTGGCCTCCATACTTCTGAGGCAGAGCTTACAGTCACCTGCATCTCCCTGTACGAGAACCTTCCATCACTTTTTCCCTGGGTACCGGCACTGTCTTCCCCAAAGTAGGTTCAGGTCCCAGCTACTGGTGCCTGTGAATGTGACTTATGTGGAAGAAAGATCATTGCAGGTGCAAGTGAGGTCTCAGCATGCCATCACCTGACACTTAGGTGGGTCCGATAGCCTGTGGATATGGCTGGTGTCCTTCTTAGAGAGAAGCCATGAGACACAGGTGAGGGAGAGGTGGTCCGAAGGTGGCAGAGGCTAGAGGTCATCTCTGTAAGCCCACCAAGAAGCAAGGAGCACACTGCTCCTGCAGAGCCTGCAGCCAGAACCAACTCCACCAATGCCTGCACTTCAGGCTTCTCATTGCACAATTGCAGGAGAATACAGTCTGTTTTCAGACTGCCCGGCTTTGGCTAAGATGTTAGCATCCAGGAACGAAATGCACTGGCTGCTTTGAGACAAACCTCCTGGGCAGAGCCTGTGAGTCCACCCGCCAGGGCCTCTGCTCTTGCCTGAGCCATTCTCTTCCATCTGCAGAGCTCGGGGTTTCAGCCACTCACACTCCTCAGGGTCCTTCAAGGGTATTGAGGAGATCCTGGTATCTTTCCTTTTTAAATTTATATTCTGCATGAGAAAACATGTATTTGTCTTTTTTTCTCCCATACTTTTTTGCCCCTCCTTTCCTTCCATCCCTTTCCTATTCCCAGAGTCTGTGTTTTCCTTTCATGCCATACAGCACACATTTATATCTAGTTTCTGCGTATGAGAGACAACATGTCTACTCGTCTTTCTGAGGCTGGTTTATTTTGACATCATGATCTTTAGTTCTACCCATGTTTTCTAAATGACATAATTCATTCACCTTTCCAGTTGAATAAAACTTCATTGTGTACTACATTTGTGTGTGTGTGTGCATGTGTGTGTTTGTGTGTGCTTGTGTGGTGTGTGCATGTATGTGGTGTGTGTTTTGTTGTCGACTTGATTTGTTTAGGAACCCACAGACATTCCTTTTGACTGGGTCTCTGAGGTTGATTCCAGGAAGGAATAATTGAAGGAGGAAGCACTTCTCCAGGGTGAACTCTTCCCCTAGCCCCTCTCAGGTGGGGGCTTTATCTAAGGAAGCGCTGGGAGAAAAGAATCCCTTCCTCCCACCTGGCTGCCCGTGTTACTTGCTGCTTTCCAGCGTGGAGCGAAGACGAGCGGGGACTGAAGAGCAGCGTCTCTCCAGGACGCCTCCAGGCCTTCACTGCAGGATTGGGACTGCCGAGGCATCCAGCCTCGTGGACTGAAAGCTCCCTGGTTTCTTGACCCTTAGGCTAGCCAACTGTTATTGTTGGACTGCTGTAAGCTAATCCAACAAATTCCTTTTTAATACAATGCATTCGATCTGTTCTGTTCCTCTAGAGAACCCTGACTCATACAGGATCTTTCTAGTTTGCTCAGGCAGACAATATGCTCTCAAGCCTCCTCTTGTCCATAACCTCATTCATGCCCATCATCACAGAGTCCCGTGGGTCACATATCTATGGTGTCTACAAGATCTTTAGGCTCAGGACATGACAAGGACCAGCATTTGCATCTTGGTCACAGTCATACAGCACGACCTTCTGTCTCTTCCATTTAACTCATGAGCCAAACACTAGCGGCAGTCTTCACCCAGCCCCACAGAGATTTGTTTCTTTTCTTCTGTCTTCTGGGGAGAGTGGTTCCCTATTCCTGTGGTAGCACCCATCCTTAGAAGAAAGAAGTCCCTCCCCTCCCTTACCTGAGCTGAGAGCCCGCTGGTCTCAAGGGAGCACCTCATCCCGCTATGGAAACTGGATGCAGAATTATTCTAAGCTTTAGCACCTACTTGGCGCTTGGGTTCCTGGCTCTTCACTGACTTGTCAGTTCTGTGAGCTCTTCCACTGGGAGACCTCAAACCACGCCTCTCAGAAGACTAGCCGGGCCTCAGCAATGACCAGTTTCCAGTAACTCCTGTGTGACACCATCCCTGCCATTGTTCTGATGATGTGGCTCAGTTCTATGCACCCAGCTCAAATGCGAGCAAGGCATCAGGGGCACCATGGCGTCCGTTTAAGGACATTGGTGATTCCATGAGAAAAATGAGTAGACACGCCTCCTGCCCTTGAGGAGCCTATGGAGAAGAAATTGCTCACAGTCTGAGGAATACTGTGATGAAATATTTTTCTGCATTATCAGCATCAAGCCACATTTGTGTTGTTGTTGTTTGTAATTTTTGGCATTCAAAGTTGACTCTCAGTAAAGTATGTGGGAAGAATTAGGGGCTAGAAGGTTGTGATTGTAGAACCAGAGACAGGCAGCATGCCAGGCATTTTAATCTGGTGTCCTGCTGAGACCTGAGAGGATGTCGGTATGTCATGATTTATAAAGGGTCTTGGGACCTAAGAACCCACTGAGTGGTTTCAGCCCACAAGCTGCGCCCAGCTAGTAGACATTATTCTGATGTGACCCAATGGTGAAGTCATGCTAATCAAAACTTCATGAGCGTTTCAGCATTTCCTGGATGCATCTTCCTTTTGTGTGGGTGTCAGATGCATGTCCTCTTCCTAAGCCCATGGCACATTCCAGAAAGCCACATTCTGTTGTCTTTTCTTTCTTCTATGGGTGGGAGACTCCTTAGGGTCAGGGGACTGGAGTCTCCCTTGTGTCAACTCAACCCCAGCAACGTGCATGGCAGGTGGGAGGTGACACACAAGTGTTTACTGAGAATGAGCCAGAAAGGTGAGCGGGTCTAGTCCACAAGGCTCCCCATGAGAACTGAAGAGACGGTGGTCTCTGTTTCCCGGCAGAAAATGAGAAGGGGATGCAGGGAGAGGGTGGAGAGTGGGGGTAGCACCATGGTAACACATTCTTTGACTTTGACTCTTTTCTGAACTCTGAGCAGCCAGTTTCCTTCATTTGACCCCTCTGCTCACACTCACTGTTAAGAATGAATGGGGACACATCATTTTTAAAATTTTATTTCTTTTTCTCTTTTTTTTTTTATTGACAACTTCTATACTTTCAGACAATAAACCATGATATTTCCCTTCCCTTCCCCCATTCCCCTTCAGAACTCCACTCTCTATCATATCCCCTCCCTCTCTCTATTAGTCTCTCTTTTAATTTGATGTCATCATCTTTTTCTCCTATTATGAGGGTCTTGTGAAGGCACTGCGAGGTCATGGGTATCGAGGCCAATTTCTGCCTGGACAGTTGCTTTGTAAGGAGTTGTACCCTTCCTTTAGCTCTTACATTCTTTCTGCCACCTCTTCCACTATGGACCCTGAGCCTTGGAGGGTGTGATAGAGATGTTTCAGTGCTGAACATTCCTCCGTCCCTTCTTCTCAGCACTATGTTGCCTTTTGGGTCATCCCAGTGGTCGTCACCATCTGAAAAGAGAAGCTTCTCTAACCAGAAGTGAGAGTAGCATTAATATGTGAATATGAACATTAAGTGTAGTGCTTTCAGGGCAGTTTGGTAGGAATAATATACACATTTAGCCAGACAAGAGCAGGCTTTATGTCCCTAAGGCTCATGACCTCCCCTGGTGACAGTTTGAAAATACTAAGTGCAGAGACTGTATTGGCTTTGGAACTTTTAAAGCGGAAGGAAAGACAGCAGAGAACTTTGTTGGAACTAGATTACTGGCATAGGGATGGATGTGTTCTGCTGCCCATGTCCAGAAAGTTTGATCAAGGTTGAATTAGTAATTGATGTGCTTGCTTGGTGAAAGATATAGAACTAAAAGATTTAAGAATTGAAATTGGAGAAATTCAAAGAAATTTAGAATTACCGGCACTGAGACTGGTTGCTGAAGCTGCTACTGTTAAGGAGATTTTAATATGATTAAGGGTGGCCCAACTGCTTTACATTGTAACAATGCAAAGGATGTCTGAGGTGGAGAGATTGAATGGTAGAAATACAAACTCTTTTGTAAGGAAAAACAACAACAACAACTGCTCTTGAAGTTCAAGATTTATTTCCTCCCCAAATTAGCAATATACCTATGTCCTGCACACCTTTTATTGGTTTCAGAAACATGAAAGTAGGCCATAGAGTAGGTCATGAAGTGCACACAGTTTCAGAAGCCCCTGCTGAGATGTGGCACAGGAGGCACACTGTGATGACCTGACAAAAGACCAGTGAAGCCACTGGAAGATGGACCATGGTTTGCATGGAGACCCAAAGATGATCTGGATATACAAGGATTGTGCAAGGGCCACCATGGAGTGCTGCTGGCTGGAGATGGAAGTTTTCCCTGGCTACTCACCTACAGATGTCTGATGTTTGTCTTATGGTTGTTGAGTTTGCATTGGTGCAGTCTCTCCTTGTTATGCCTTATGGCCATGGAAACATTTACTCTGTGCCATTGTATGTTGGAAATATGTAACTTGTTTTGATTTTACAGGATTCACCAAGATACAGTCTTAAATCTCAGATGAGATTTGGGACTCTGGAATAGTCTTAAAGTTGGTAAAGACTATGGGGACCTTTGAAGTTGGACTGAATACAAATTACAAGGTGAGATGGGAGCCAGGGGCAGAATGTGGTAGTTTCAATTAGTGTCCTCCAACAGACTAAGGTGTTTTTCTTAACAAGCTTGTCTCCAGCTGCCTGTCTGGAGAAGGTGTCACTGGGGACAGAGCTGATTCCCAGCCCAAGGTAGGCAGAGTGTCTGAGCTCTGCCTGGGTGCCCTGTTGCTTGGCTCCGTTTTGCTTTTCCTTGTGGTGCTGGCTGTGCAGTTGTGTCTCTCTGTGCTTGGATCTGTGAAAGGGGTCCAGCTTCTTCTGCCATCAACGGAATGTCCCCTGGGTCTGTAGGATTCAAATAAATCCCTTCCTCCCATAAACTATGTCTGCTTTTGAAGTTCATCCCAGCAGTGTGAGCTGCTGAGTAAAACAATTGTCTCTCCATCTCTTCTTCCCAGGGATAAGCATTCCCCAGGGCTGCATGCTCCATCTATGAGAAATTTTCTTTTACTACATTTCTGTTTATTCATTAATAAAGTATGGAAGGGTTTGCATTATACAAATATTCACAACATTGAAATTTAGTATGTTTTCAGAACTTTTACATGTCACATGGCCATTTAAGGGTTCCAACATGATTAAATCAGTTTATTAATTCTCTACTAAAGATAGTTTTCTACTTTCTCCCTAGTACAAACTGAACTATGAAGGTTCTTTTATCAGTATCCTTGTGTACATGAAGGAAGTTTCCTAGAGTAGACTCGTGGGGTTAGAATTGCTGTCATGGGTTTCTCACAGCTTTGACATGGCTGGAACTTCCCTGACATACTCCCAAGCAACTGCCCCATTCCCCACTTTGAGGGAAGAGTCCATGTTCCCCATAGCATCACTAATGATTGTTTTAAAACCTCAATCAACCTAAGAGTCTCTGGCAGTTATCTTAATTTCTCTTTATTACCAGTGAAACACCCTCTTCTAGTGGATCTAAGACAACACACACACACAAACACACACATATAATTTATTTGAAAAAGAAAGTGGGCATGCCATGCCAGGGCCTCTAGCCACTGCAAATGGACTCCAGACACATAAGCCACCTTGTGCATCTTACTGAGGAATTGAACCTGGATCCTTAGGATTCACAGGCACATGCTTTAACTGCTATGCCATCACTCCAGCCCATGGATGTAAGGTTACTTGAAGTTCTGTGAACTGACAATTCTAACCCTTTGATCATTTATTTGTTAAGTTGTATTTTAAAATTGCTTTCCTTACATGTGTGTAATGTGTCCTATGGTGTTCATGTGTGGCATGAGCATGTATACTGTATGCACATGTATGAGCAGATGCACATGCCCTATGTACATGCATGTGGAGACCATAGGAGAACATGGCATTCTTCTTTATTAATCTTCCAGTAGTTTGCTTGAGACAGTCTCTCAATGAGTCTGGGCTGCCATTGTTTTTGGTCAGAATGGATGAACAGCATGCCCCAGTGATTCTCCTGCCTTTACCCCCACAGGACCAGGGTTACAGGTAGGCATGGCCAGGCCAGCTTCTTCCATGGATGCTTAGGGATCTCAGGGCCTCATGCTTGCAATGCAAGCTTTCTTACCCACTTTTCCTAGCCCCTTAAAATTGACTAAGAAATTTTCATGTGTTCTGAATACTACCTTATTGCATAATAAATTGCATTTTTTAACCAGTTAATTGATTTCCTTGTACATTTTGGGGGATTAAGTAGGGTCTCACTCCAGCTCAGGCTGACCTGCAATAGTCTCAGGGTGACCTCAAACTCATGGTGATCCTCCTACCTCTGCCTCCCAAGTGCTGGGATTAAAAACGTGCACCACCACATCCAGCTCCTTGTACAGTTTTTTTAAGGCTGAGTTTTTACAAATTTAGTTCAAGATTATCCATATTTGACTTCATGGTTTGTCTTTGTCTGGTTTGAGAAATTCTTCCCTGCATTGATTCTATAAAGCTATATACCTAGTTTTCTCCTGAGTATCTGACATATATTGCTTTGAACATTAAGATGTTTTCACCTGTGTAGAATTTATTTTTGTATATGGTATAAGATTCACAATTCTTTTTAAAATTAAAATATATTTCATTTATTTATTTTATTTGAGAGAGAGACAGAAAATGGGCATGCAAGAGCCTCTGGCCACTGCAAACCAATTCCAAATACATGTGCCACCTTCTGTCTTTACATAGGTACTGTGGAATTGAACCCAAGTCCTTGGGCTTTACAGGCAAATGCCTTAAACACTGGGCAATTTTTTCAGCCCCCACATTTTTTTAAAAAAAGCATTTATTTGCAGAGAGAGAGAGAGAGGAGAGAGAGAGAGTGAGAGAGAGAGAGAGAGCGCACAAATATTGGTGTATCAGGGCCTCTAGCTGTTGTAAATGAACTCCAGATGAACGCACCACTTTGTGTATCAGGCCTTATGTGGGTACTGGGGAATTGAACCTGGGTCATTAGGCTTTGCAGATCAGTGCCTTAAGCGCTAAGCCATCTCCCCAGCCCGGATACATATTTCTTTTCCTAGGTGCGCCCTCAGCACTGTTTGCTGGATCTTTGTGATTTATCATGCCGACTCTCCCGAAGAGCACATATCTTTCTGAATGTGTGAGGATTGTTGGGGTTTCACACAACACTTTTAATATTGATCTTTCCACTGTGTGCTAGAATGAATGCTCAGTTCTTTTCCTGCCTTTCCTTCCTCTTCCTCTTTAGTTTTGTATCTCATTCAAAGAAATGTGATGGTTTTACTTTTCCTCTTTCAGGGGAAATTTGGGAGCGCCTTGACAGGTCCTACAAAACTCTCTGATGGGATTATTTTTGTATCAGTTTTATTTAGCTATCACGTGTACGCACTGAAGCACCACCTTAGACAAACATGTTGATGAGTGTTGTCTTCTGATATTGTTTGATACTATCACATAATAAAAGTGTAGAATATTCCCCATGTTGGAAATTTTCCTGTGGTGCATTCCATTTACCCCCAATTCCTACAGTGACCATGATGTGCTTTCTGTTCCTGTGACTGGCCGAGTCTTTGCTACTGTGATCACATCCTATCCTCGTGCCTGGATGTGTCTGCTCTATGGCATATTTTTGAGCTCTTTTATGTTGCTACTTGCGTTGGCACTCTACTTCTTTTCATTGTCAAGTAGTGTTCATTGCACAAAGGCATCACAGTTTGTTAATTTCCACTCACCTGTTGATGGGCATTCAGGCTGTTTTTAGAGCTTCAATGAGTATTCTTATTCTGAACTTAGCATGGAAATGTGTTTTCACTGATCCTGGGCAAACCATCAGCTATGGGAAGGCTAAGTTAGGTAGTGAGTGGATGCTTAACTGCCAAAGTGTCACCTCAAGTGGCTATTGTCTTTTGCCTGGACAAGGATTCTCTTCCATATCCTGGACAACACTTGATTAATTTTAGTCATTCATTGAAATGATATCTCAGCGTACTTCCCTAGTAACTAAAGATATTAACCATGGATTTCATATGCACTGTGTGTGTGTGCGTAACCATGGATTTCATGTGTGTGTGTGTGTTTTAGATAGACTTTCACTCTATTCCAGGCTTGTCTGGAACTTCTGAGCTCAAGCAATCCTTCTGCCTCAGATGGGATTGCATGCCTGTACCATGCCTAGCTGTCCTGCTTATGAATTCTGGGAAATAAGTTGGGTGTGTGCCCTAAGGTGATTTGCGAATTTTGTACTAAGTTTCTTGCCCTGAGTTATAAGAGCTCTCTGCAGTTTCTAGACACAAGTCCTTCTCAGATGTAGGACTGGAAAGACTTTCTTCCAGGCTGTGGTTGATCTTTTCATTCCCTGTAAGGTCTTCTGAGAAGTAAATGCTTTTAGTGTTTGTGTGGTCAGTTTGTTGGTTTATGCTTTGTTGGGCCATATTTTTGGCATATCATAAGAAGTTTATATCCAACTCAAGATCGCAACACTTTCTCCTATGTCTCTAAATGCGTCCAGCTTCTTGTAGTCAATAGAATGTCAACAAAGCTGTAAGAACAATAGTCATGTTAGATCTCCATTTTGCTAGAACACCTCTTCAACACACAAAAATTAGAACTTGTGTCATTAGCAGTTGGAACATATGAAAACACTGAATTTTATGAGAGTTTTATAGTAAGATCAAAGAGGACAGTATATGTACTGGGTCTTGAGACCCGAGTTCAAATCTTGGTCTGTTATCCCCTTACTGGGTATTGTCACTTAACTTCTCTCAATCCCAGTTTTCTGTAAACCAGGAGTAGTGACCACATATTATAGATGGATAATGCCTAACAAAAACAGCATTTGCAAAGAAACTTATAGACATATTTGCCTTTCATGAGTTTCAAGGATCGCTGGTGTCCTTTCTGTCCTAAGTAGTTAGACCTGCAATGGGGTCTCCTCAGCATGCCACCTGCTGGAAGAGATGTGAGGTGTAAGGCAGAATCCAAGGGGCAGGCGCCTTGATTTGATCATTACAAAGCTGGCCTGGGTCACTCACTGCTCAGAACAAAGTCATTTTATTGTAATGAAAATTCAAAAGGCGTTACATTAGTTACACATATACACAGTGACTCAATAATACCTGTTAGTCACACAGAACCGTCAAGAAATACAAATGTTCACCCACAGCACAGTTCACATTCATAAGAAGAAAGGCTAGAAGAGAGATGCGTAAGTGCTTGCCGTCCACAGAAACCAGTTTGGGGAGTTTATTTTCTTTAAGGAACTCGATGGTTAGACCAAGCAAGCTGTCGACTCCCACACAGCCTGCACAACTTCCATTGGCCACCATCAGTGCCCACAGGTCTTGGCTGCCTGCTTGGTATAAACCCAGCTCAGGCCACAAGACATGGCATGCCATAGGTGGGAATGTGCCCATGCCCTCATGTGGTGCCTCATCAAGCTGCTCCCGACTCCAGGCCATGGAGGAAGAGGAGGAGGAGGACCAGGACACTCATGCCTCCTCAGTGCATGGAATGTTTATCTTTGCGATCAGCCTTACATGAAGGCCAGGCAGGTCTCAAACTCCTGGGCTCCGGAACCCTCCCTGACTCCTCAGGAGCTGACGCTACAAAGTGCACATTGGCTAGGTAGGGGTGGGGAGAACGCACTGGAAAGTTAGGGCACAGCAATGTCATGAGCACACGCAGGGGGTTTCTAGTCTGCCTTGTTACTTTCGAGAGCCATTATTTCGTTCTTGTTTGCGTAGCTGCCATGAAGCAGGCGAGGTTCACACAAGTGGCCACTGTTCTAGTACAACTAGCTCATCAGGGGACCACACCTTTGCAATTCACTCCAATCACTCACTTTCCATGGCCTGCCTGGTCTCAGGGCACTGGACAGCAGGACTGTGGACATCCACCCGTGGGGCTAACCTAGGGACATGCTTTTCCTTTATTGATACAGAAGATCTGAGCTGCTCAGCATAAGTTCCACTGGTCATCAGACCCACCCCTACCTGCAACCTTCCCTATTCGCAAACCAAGGGCTGAGCTGGTGTGTTAGAAGGTACAAGAGGATGCCACTACTGTTGCTGCTGGCTCTCTCCCTTAAACCACAGCTGAGGACACAGCACAACCAGGGAGGATATGGCATAGGAACAGGGTTATAGAACTATCCCTGGCCACTGTTAACGTCCTTGGCCCATCCTGCTGGAGTCGTGTGCCCTTGTCAACAACTCAGTTGGCCCCTGCACAACCCTCTCTTGCTTGCTCAGCCTAAGGGGAACTAGCTTGGCTTCCACGGGGAGTAAAGAGGCGAGGCATGAATGTGCATGAAGCCCACAAGCCGGGTCCCTTTCCTACCCTTCTAAGATGGGCTTCAGGAGGATAGGTGCCTGGCGGACCTCCCTGGCTGGGAAGGAGAGGCATGGGAAGTTTTTTCTTTTTTCTTTCTTTTTCTTTTTTTTTTTTTTTTTTTTTTTTTTTTACAAATCAG
Source organism: Orientallactaga sibirica (assembly GCA_036365145.1). NCBI lineage: Eukaryota > Metazoa > Chordata > Mammalia > Rodentia > Dipodidae > Orientallactaga > Orientallactaga sibirica. The sequence goes on along the minus strand of JAEOAD010000031.1, from coordinate 1,012,823 downwards.
TGTAATTGAGCCCTGTAGGGCTTTAATTTGGACTCTAGTCTGTTTCAAATATCCTTGATGAGACAATCCCATGGGTGAGTTCTCCCAGCCCTGGCTTCTCCCTCAGCCCTAGCTTCTCCTCCATCTCCTCCAGTCCATTTGCTCATGGGCCACATGATAGCTTATGAGAACCACAATTAAGAAGCAGACAGGGCAATTAGAAAAAACCCAGAGCTCAAGCTAGTGCCCCAACCCCCAACCTGGATACCCTAGACAAGGCTGGGGAGGGCAGGGGTGGGTGTATTTAGCCATCGTGCTTGCTATTCTGTCTGGCTTATAGTTACCGCGAATTCTTGCCCACCACAGGACCAAGAACTGAGCTGGCCATACCCTAAACTCCTTAAGTGAGAAAAGACACAGGGTGGTTCTAAGAACCCTTTCTTATTTCTTCTGGTGCCCTGGATTCAAGACAGCATCACAGCCCCTGTCTCCACCCATGGTGCGCACCCAAGAAAAGCCCTCAATGTCTCTCCAGAAACAGAAGGCAAAAACAAACACACAACCCCCAAACCTCTAAACTCACAAACTAAAGGCCACATGACATCTAGTTTCATTTCTCTGAGAAACATGTCTTTGCTCCCAAAGTTATCTTTTTGTTTGGAAATGATTATGCTTACTGCTGAGGGCCAGCTCTAGTCTGACGGAGGTGGGGGTGACAGAGGAAGCCCATGAGCAGTGGGGACGCTCTAAGCCTGGCGTGAACCTTGGACAGCGTCACTACTGTCCAGAGAAGGGTTCAAAGCCACACTAGAATCCCTGGAGCTAGGGTTCCATTTGTCAGGGGACAGAGATTATACAGGGAAGGCTGCCACCAAGGCATTAGGCTGAGTCACGTGTCCTTTTCACTGGTGAGTCCTGCAGAAACACTGGGAGCTTTCTGGATGTCAGGCAGGGCGGTGGTTCAATGCGCAGCTTTGAAAGGATGGGAGCCATGCTCTCCAGGCCCTCCTACACATGCCCACTCCACCCTCAAGCCCTGGGCAGGGCAGAGCTCAGCTCTCCCTCAGCGTGGGGGCAGGGGGTGCAGCCTCCTATAGGGAATCCATGGTACAGGTGCCAGGGCCTAGAGAAGGAAAGTGGAGTGCTCCCAGGGCAGGCACGAGGGAGGGCTGCCTGCTTCAAGAGGAGGAACCTGAATATGTAGCAGGAACAGGGGAGAAAGAGCACTCAAGAACTGATCTGTAAAGCCAAAAAGGTCCTCAGCCCTGACTCCTGGGGACAGTGCTGGAGGCCAACCTGTCAGAACCAGCTCCCAGGCCTGGGCTGAGCTCTCCAGCAGGATGTGTCTGAGTGGAGATGTGTTCTTGAGCTTACTGGCCACACAACACCATACTCACAGAGACACAGTTTCGAGTCTCAGTGCCCCAAGCGCACATGTCCCATGGCATGATATGCCTAGGCAGCTAAGCAAGAGCAGCAGACAGCCTGTGTCCCCGTGCCCCTAGCTCCAGGACAGAACACAGGATCCACAAGAGGTCCCTGAACCCTTAGGTAGTCAGAATAAAATGCAGAAAGAAACTTGTCTTTCTGCCCCAGCAGGCCCGTGGCTGCTGCCAGCCACTGTGGGTGCTAAGTGAGCTTTAGACAGGTACAAATTGTCTGTTAAGAGCATATTCACAATGGAATTTGAGGACCCCGTAGGCCCACTTTGAAGCACACAGATAAAGTACAATAAATACAACCATCTCCAAACATCAGTGGCTGAGAAGCCAGGGCTAAGGGTTAGAGCTGAGCAGAGCCATGCCCAGGGCGATGTCGAGGGAGAGGGGTTTGGGGGAGGTCTTGCAGCATGGCAAGCTGGGCGAAGGGGGCCCCATATCACATGGGCATGGACGCCATGGCAAGGGTGGCACTGGGCAGCAGAAGCCTTGCTCTGGCCCAAGCTACTCAGAAAATGGTGGGAACATGCCCAGGTCAGCAAAGTCCTCGATGTTATAGTTGCCAGTCCCCTGCGTCGGGTCCCCTGGCATGGGCAGCATGTCCTGTAGAGAAGACAAAACCCCAGGAGTCAATGGCCTCAGCTGACCCTGTGTGTGTCCCAGAGCCCAGCCTGCTACCAGTCCCCATCCCTGTGGCCAGCTCTCTAGTGGGCAGCAGGGATGCAGCCCCATCTGGCTTGGAAGAGGGGTAACTCTGCAGGGATCTTCAGTCCCTGGGAACTAGTATCCCAGGGAGTGGTCATGCCAACAGGTCAATACTACCATCTCTGTCTAAAGCTCAATTACATCCATGGGTGGGAGAGCAAAGATGGGCACCAAACAAGGCACGCAGGAGTGATCACGACATAGTAGTCATGTGATACTCAGCAGGCTCAAGGAGCCTGAGAATGAAGATCTGAGTGGCCTGGGCTTGGTGGCTTTATCAGAGCAGGGCCAGGTGTTAAGACTTCCTTTAACGGGTCCTTCTCGTTCACTGGATCTCAGACTACCCAGCCAGAGAACATTAGCAAAGATTTCATTCCTTAGGGACCATATCTCACTATATTTTGTCCAAATCCCAGTCCATGTTGGTGAGAAAAGCAATTCTGTGGACAAATATGTTTGGGGAAAAAAAGGCATACTTCCCTAACTCTTGGAAATCCCTAGTCTTTACTGATACAATAAAGGTTCTGATTAGTCCTGCAAGACAGAAACTGAACAATTTGGTGTACCCAGTACTTCACAAACATATCTGACCAAGAATGTTTATTTTTTTTTTAGAGTGACCTTGAAGAACCCGTATTAGGAAATTCTGCCCTTTAGGGTTATTGTGAGACAAACGATGGGCAAGGACCGGGCCTTGCAGTGGAGAAACAAAGGAGGGTGGTCACTGGAGGGAGGGAGGCAGGTGAAGGCTTGAGAAAGGCACTTTAGGTTCTCATTACTCTATGACTCCTGAGTGGCACCGGCATGTAGACCTGGATTTGTGAGGATGACCCTTGATCTGGCAGGAATGAAGCCTTTGATGGAGGATGGGGGAGGCATGAATGGAGCATGGACCCCCATGAAGAAGTTTGAGCTGACTCTCCTACACTGTGGCTCCTGCACACAGCTGACTCTGCAGGGCAGACAGTGATCTGGGCCCTGACAGGGAAGCCAGGCATGCCCCTGGGTGAGCAGGCCCAGCTCTGGCACTCAGTGGGCTCTCACCTGTTCTTACAGTCTTCCATGAAAACAATCTGGCCATAAAGCCAGGGAAACCCAGGGGGAAGAGCCCTTGTCTGTGGACAGGGCAATGTCCTTGAGGAGGCGGGTCTGTGCTAGGAATGGGGTGGGGAGCGGGGCATGTCTCCAACAGCAGAGAACAGTGAGAAGCTGAAGATCTGCAGCCAGGGTGCAACCTGGCCTAAAAAGAGAAGCGCTGAGCCGGGCATGGGATGAAGATCTGGGAGTGGTGTCCCTCCTGGTGGCCGCCACAGTGGAAGGACAGACAGGCTGAGGCAGCCAAGCCTCTAGGTACATACACATCTTGGGGGACCTTGGACTTTGTCCCAGGGCCACGACAGAGGATCTGCAGCTCTTAGGAGCTGTGGATCCTATCCCAGGGCGAGTGCCCAGGACCTAAAGCTCTTGTGGGAGCTGTGGACTCTGCCCCAGGGTTAACACTGAAGGCCTGCAGCTCTTCTGGAGATGTGGATTCTCCTCCGGGCTGAGTCCCTGAGGGCCTACAGCTCTTGGGGACCATGGACTCTTCCCCACAACTGCTCCCTCTTGCTTTTGACTCTGTGCCCTTCCTGGGCAGCTGTGGGGTAGGGGACAGGGGGAGTCTGGTATAGGCTTCCTTCCCTGTGTACTGTAGGTCTCTTTGCCTCCCAGGGGCCCTTGCATCCTCTGGCTGTGACTTTCTACTTCTTTCTACTACCCCCAGTCTGGCTGGGCCAGAACTCCTGTTGGCTACTGGGCGGGAGGTGGAGAGGAGTCGGGGTGTAAGGAGGCACAGAGAAGGCGCCGGTACCTACGAGAAGGCGCTGCTCGCTCGATTTACCTGGAACACTTCAGTCTGCCCGGGCTGCTGGTGCGAGTGCTGCTCACTGCTCTGCTGAGCGTGGTGCTGGCTTTGCCACTGGGACCAGACTTCCGAGGGCCGGCCCTGGAACTGCCCGCTACTTTGTCCACTCTCAGCTGAAAGATCCAATGGATAGGACACTTCTTTTAAAAGCCACCTGCAGGTCTGGAGACCTAAGGAGTACCACGGCTCTCAAGGAACCCACACTCCCGAAAGGCATTAGCTGTGTGAGCCACTCTCCCCCAATAGAGACCAAGCAGAAGACGGACAGGAGAGCCCTCTACACAAGGCGCAGGTGATCGGCTACAGAGGGTGGCTTTCTCTGGAATGCTTCTGCTGGGTGACCTGGGCTCCAAGCTCCAGAGCTCTCTGTGCCCCATGTGATTGCTCATGAAGGCTCAGTGGAGAGTCGGGGATGATAAAACACTGGCAGACAAAAGGAGGTGGATACAGTCCCACTCTTTTCGAGTCTCCCAGGTCCACAGGCTGCTGTCTGCACCAGCCTTTCCCTGAGGGCCTGTGACCTCATGCACTGTCTTCTGAGCCACCCAATGAAGGACTCTCACGCCTGCCGTAGGCCTGGTTCTCTGGCCCAGTGTTTCCCAGTATCAGTTACTTGAAAGGGAAGGGATGTGGGCGTTGCTCAGACAGGAAGATAACTTTTCTCGGTGGGAGTCAGCAACTTTGTTTATAAATGAGAGACAACAGTTCACTAAATATACCCAATGAAAATAGGAACAGTGAGCAGAATTTTGTCTTAAATATTTCTGAGATTCGATCAAAGAGGATTGTCGTTGTTGTTGTTGAGGCAAGGTCTCACTCTTGTCCAGGCTGACCTGGAACTCACTACTTTGTAGCCCAGGATGGTCTCCAACTTATGGTGATCCTCCTGAGAGCTAGATTATAGGCATGAGCCATCACACCCAGCACTTGTAGAGGGCTTTTTTTGTACATTTTTATAATACATGAACACACTATAATGTGATCATATTCCCATACCATTACCTTCTTTTAAAAATTTATTGGGGGCAGAGAGAGAGATGGGCATGCCAGGGCCTTCAGCTGCTGCAAATGACCTCCAGACACATGCGTCCCCTTTGTGTATGTGCAACATTGAGCGTTTGCATCACTGTGCATCTGGCTTACATGGGACCAGGAGATTCAAACATGAGTTCTAAGGCTTCACAGGCAGGCACCTTAACTGTTAAGCCATCTCTCCAGCCCCCCATTACCTTCTTTTGAGCCCTCCTCTCACACCCTCATTCCACTGAGAGCCCCCCTACTGAAGAGGATTTTTAAAGGAAGTTAAAACCCACTAAACAGGACAGCTTAAGGCACATCAAAAAGAGGAACTTTCCTCTCATTTCAAGTCATCCAAAACTATGGTGGAAACAATGCACTTCCCACAGAGAAGCCCCTCTGACCCTTCAACAGCCACCCTGGCTACAGGCTCACCTCACCTTCCTACCACCACCAGGCCCTGCAAGAATCAGAGGCAAACTTCCAAAGTGGGTTCAAGGGAATGTCTCACACACATTCGTGATACTGCTGAGACATGCACCCATATCCCTCCCCCAGGACAACATATGTCTCCAGGGACACCTCACCATTGTGAGTGACGAGAACAGTTGTGGAAGAGCTCTAGAAACTCTATGCATGTGTCTGCTGTGCACATGTGTCACTGTAACCATGAGCCTCTGACAGTCTGGAGACTAAGAAATGTCCCTGGCTTTCTGGCAGAAAGTGCAACTTGTCACCCCTAATTAGTAGGGTCAGCTATGCCAATTATTTCTCAAATTTTACAAGTAAAAATGTACAGGACTGAGGAGGAAGAGGAGGTGTGCATATGCAAACATTTCAGGCTATTGAAATCTTGCCTCCTCCCTGTCTAATTATGCATTCTATTTCTCACTGGAAGAATCTTCAGAGAATTTTGGATTGACAAATTCCTTCCACTCTCCTCTGAAGTCAGCCAGGGCTGGGTGGGGTGCACTGGGTGGACATGACTCAGCTGAGGAAGGGCAATGTTATGCATGTGCTTCCCGCTCTTTCCAAAGACACTTATCCTTGGGAGCATCGGTGTCATCTGCTGTGGGGTGACTTGATCTGTTTGCACCTGATGAGAACGAACTGTTCGAGCCACCTCAGCTTAAACTGAAGAGCAGACGCTGAACAGGAGCTGCACACACATGGGTGCATCCCAAACCATTCCACCTGGAAGCCTGCTGCTGAGAAAATGATGCATGTCAGGCCATGCACATATCAGCTCCCCTCTGATCCAGGGAGGGAGGGAAAGCCTGGCATCACCTGTGAGAGACCTGTGTGCTTCTCCAAGAGACATCAATGAGCAGATCCCTGCAGGCAGTGGAAACACAGAAACTGAACAATTTAGGAATTCAGATGGTACGTCCTGTGCCAGTTACCAGTCTGCTGCCTCTGAGCTCCAAGCCCACCCTTCCCAGTCGTGAACGGGCTCTGTAAACATTTCTTCTGTGCTGGCGGGTGGCAGTGTTAGGCTCTCTCAATAGAGGGCGCAAGAGAGACAGGCACTGCCTGGCAGAGGAAGCCACAGGTGCGGGGAGTCAAGGAGGTCACGTGACACCAACTCTTTGGAAAGCTTTATCCCCCAGCACTGCTGCACTGTTCCCTGTGAAAAATCCCCCCAGTGGCACTCTCCGTTCTCCTGGTCCATTGGCTTTTTTCTAGTTATTCTACAAACCCATTGCAGCCCTGGCCCTCTGTGTGTGTGTCCCTGTGGTAGACTGGCCTCCCTCGCTGAGGTCAAACATGGGCTTTGTGGGACACTGGTTCCTCCTCCTGCTGCTTCTTGTCCCCTTCCTGTCATCTTTCCCTTGCTCTCCGAAGTTGAAGCTGCCAAACACATTTGCTGTTCCATTTTCCTTATCATGGAGCCCAGGCTGGTCTCCCATTCACCATCCTCCTGCCTCCGCCTCCTGAGTGTTGGGTGACATTACAGGCATGCACCACTGCCCTCGGCATCATGTTTCATTAAGTACAAATTATTTCAACCTTCCCATTCAAATCACTGGCCTGGTTTGTGGCTCCTGCCTGGGCCCTGATGGATACTCCTTGTCCCGAGTAAGGGGATAATATTTATTAAGGAGACAATATTGGATCAGTGGGTGGTGTGGCCTCTGTTTCTGCTGTTGGTCAGAGTTCATGTGATCGGGCTTTTGCTGTGACCCAAGTTCAAATGAAAGTGAAGCTACGATTGGAAACACCAACACGACACGCACATAGCTCAAGAGAGCTCAGTGAGCCTGAAATGGAAGAGCCGCTCTGGATGGTTCCTGGGTCTCATAGATAGCAGAGGCCTCTGGGGGACACTTCCCCATTCAGCGTGGGACTCTGCCTACAAAGCCAAACCGAGGGGCCCCACTGCGCTGGAGCTTGCTCAGAAGCGACATTTTCTGCTGGCTATCCTTGTTGTCAGCCGTATGGGCTTCCCAGGCGATGTTTAGCAAGGGTGTGTAAGAGGCACTCAAATTCCATGAAGGAGAAGGCCAGGATGGACTCTACTGCTCTTCTGGGCTCTTCTGCCTGGCTAAGGATTTCTGACTGAGGGTGTCTGTCCTTCCAGGAGGGCCTGCCCGTAAGTGCCTGCACTTTCCAGCACTCGGGGATGTTCACAAGCAGAGCTGGATGGGGCAGCCAACACAGACAGGCATGCTGCATGTTGCTTTACTGGTTACACGCTTACATAGTAATTAACCATTGATGGAGACTGTGCTCTCTCCCTGCGCCAGCCTGTTGAGGTGGGCATCAACCTCCCCCATATCCTCTGTCCTCTGACCTTGGCCAAGGTTACCCCATGAGGACTTGGCTTCCAGAAGCCTTGGGGAGCTGCAGTTTCCCCCTCCAGACATTCTTCACTTGATATGGGCTCCTCCACCCTTACAAAGCTCTGCTGCCTCCTGGGACTGTCTCCCAGCACCTCCTCACCACACAGGATGCTGGCCAGGCCCCCTTTCTTCTCCCCCTCCGTTCTGTCTTCACTCCCTCACCTGGTCAAAGCTCCCAAACACACTGACTCTACAAGCTGCTCTACTCCGACAGCTTCGGTCCCAGCTGCGGTGTGATGCCCCAAGGGTAGGACCACACCATCCTCCTCAATCCTAGATTTCTCTGCCTCAGACTCATTTTCATGTTCTTCTCAGAAGACTTGTAGTTTCTGTTTCCTTAACACAAATCAAGGGACATCTTTCAGGACATCTAATTCCAACTCATTTCTATCTCCTGAGGCCAGAAGGGATTGGGAGGCACAGGGCAGAGAGTGTGTAACTCCACCGCCGATCTGCTGGGAGGCCTCTGTTCTTTCATCTGTGAAATGGGAGTAACAATGGCCTATCTCTGGTGGCTAGGTAAGCATTAGGTGAACCCAAACGTGCAGAGTATCCAGAGGAGGCCTCCTGTCCCGCATCCTATGAGTGTCCAGTCATAACCTGGTGCTGGCACGGTCACCATCCGAGTGCAATGCAGCAGAATCAAAGAATGACTGAGCCTGGAGCGCCAGCATGCAGCCCTGATCTTGACCGTCAGAGTAGGACCATGGCCGCTGCCCAGGGCACTGTCCTTTCTGGTTTTCATCTTCATTTACACTTCAGGACTGGCTGTTAGAGCATGGAGATGGGTCAGTTGCACAAAGATGAAAAGTTCTGGACTGTGCCCACCTTGTCGTGGTCACAAGATACCCCAGGCGCTGCCAGGAGTACATGCCAACAATCCCTTGAAGCCTTCCCTGGCCCCATGATACAAGTGACTGTCCTAGTCATTCACTGCCAGGGACTCCATGCAGGTGCTTGTCTTCCTTGTCCCTCATTACTGGTCTTGTCTACCTCCACCTATCCCCTGCCTTTGTCTCTGACCTTTTCGGGTTCAGCCTGAGTCTCCTGTCCCCAGTCTTCACATGGGGCCTGGTGCTCATGAAGAATGGCCGAATCACAGCAAGTTGGGGCCAGTAGGACCTCCTGGTTCCAGGAGAGGGGGGGGTGCCTAGGTAATTCATGGCTCAAGTCTGCAAAGGCTTACTTACTTTCACAAGGGGCCAAAGTGGTCTTTCTAGCTCCACCCTCCCCCAACCCATGAACAACCAGACAAAGAATGTTCTTTTATGTAACAGGAGGGAGGGAACCTGGTGGGACCTTGACCTCAGAGTCCACAGAGCTGAGGCCTGGCTACCAGGAGAGCACCCTCCTAAGAGCTTCTGTGCTTCTCACTCTGTGTCCCGGAATTGTGTGGCAAGAACTACAAACTAACGTACAAGCTACACATGTATTTAACTAAGTATACAAGCTACACATGCATTTAATTCGACATACAAGTTACACAGAACAAGGCTGGTGATGGGGCTACGGCTGATCCCATAGGGGACGCATAAACTCATGGTTAGGAAATGCTGTGGGCAAGACCTTGGACTGTGAGTGCAGATTGTTACTGTCAGCAGGGAGGTAGAGGGGGTGGGGACAGAGAGCACGGTGGCCTGGGCCACATGGAGCACTGGAGCTCTTTCCCATAAGGTTGACAGATGAGTCACTTTAATGGAAGCTTTTAACATAAACAAGTGTTAATTGGGAGATGTGGTCTGGGCTTCCTGCTCACCTGAGAGTGATGGGTTTGCAGAGAAAAGCCTTGGGTGTCTCGCTCTTGGATGTCACCCAGTAACAGCACAGTGAAGAAACGGGCAGGATATTGATAGAATGTGACTCTGGCCCTGGGAGAGATGCTGGGTGCTCATTAAATACACCAACAGATGTAGCCATGAAGCCCTTCATAGCCTGAGGCTTTCTCAGCAAGGAAGACATTCTCTATGAGATAGGATCCCTAGCAGTATCCAAAGAGAGAACTTTCCAGTGTCTCTCAAACAGCTGGTCATCCTAATCTTCTCTAGTTTTCTGAAATGAGACTTAGAGGACCTAAAACACCCTTCACAGGGTCACAAGTACTCATGCCTTTTTCAAAGGGCAAGGTCCAATCACACCTCCATGTCTTCTGCTCAGAGTCAGAAAGTAGAGGTGTTGGGACACTTTGGGGCCCTGCCTTGTGTCCTGTATTCTCCGAGCTTCAGGCTCAGCCCCTGAACTCACACTATGCCAAACAGGATTTATTTCCCCACATCCCCCACCTACCGAACCCTGGAGTCCTGTTGGCAAGACTGGGGTAGGCGTTACCACTTGGCGAGGAGGCAGCTGGACTGGAGAGAGGACTGTAGGAAGAGGGGTCAGCCTGGTAAGGGTGGCTCGATCCAATCCCAAAGGCGGAGGACTGTGTCTTGCTGGGCTGGAATGACGTTTGTGATGGTCAGAGACTATCCACTGAGCCTCATCCCTCTGTTCTGGCATCGTCCACCCTGGGTTCACTGTAACTCCCTCTGGCTTCCCTGGCTGGCTACACACAGATCTGGGATGTATGTGGATTCCCAGTACGTGGGGACTGGGACTCTGGTGGGACAAGTTGAAGCGACCTGTCTCCCCAAAGCTACAATGACTTGAGTCCTCTGGCTTCCGTTTATGGAGGCTGCTCAGCTGCTCCCAGCAACTGTGAGGAAGCTGGGTGCATCATATTTTTACAGGCACTGTTGGCACAGATGCCACAAGAGGTCCAGAGTAACAAGGGGGATTGTTCTTGCTGGAGCAGCTCTGGGTACCCGGCTCCCTCCCACTTGATTTCCCAGGCGAGGTGGCCAGAGGAAAAATGTGATGATCAGACCATGTGCAACAGTGGGTGACTCAACTCCCAAAGTACCCTATGGGTGTCAGGTGTCCTGCATAGCCATCTGGGAGAACTGACCCGCCCTCAGAGCTGGGACCCAAAGCTACATGTCAGGTGTCTGTTACTCTGGGAACCCAGAGTCACACTTCACAGATGCTCATACCTGCCCCGGGAAGGGAGGGCGGGTCCCTGTCCACGCCACTTGGCCCTGGTTCAGCTGTCTTGAGATTTGGGATATGTTTTGGCTGGTTGAGGAAGAGGACTGAATGTCATTCACTCCTGGCACATGGACTACAGAAGAGCTGGAAGAGGAGAAAATGCATTGATTCCCAGAGACCAGCCCCTCCTGCCTGAGTCCTCGTGGCAAGGCCCTGTGTGGGCTTGTCTGCTTGCGCGCTGCTTCCTTGCACACCGCCCGCCCGGAGGACCTGCCATGCCCAGCCTCTGTTCCCAAACTCCTTCCCCAGGGTCTCAAGCTCCTCTCCCTGCCCAGCACCTCCCCTCCCTGCTCATACATGGCGGTGCTCACAGATTTCCTTCCAAGAAGAGATGAATGTCTCAGAATACAAATCAGTACTGCGGGACCTGTGTGCTTTGGTTAATTTGTCCCTTTGGGGCACCTGCAGAGCAGACAGACTCTGGAAGTAGGCTGAAGGCTGCCTGTTTCAACCCTGCTGCAAGAGGATTAGTTATGCTGCCGGCGGCACACAGCCGTTGGCTTACCTCTTCTGCCTTCAGATTAACTCGTGAGCCTTAATTAGGTATCAGCTGGGCATATCAGACTGTTCAGTGCTGTATGCATGTCTTGAATTTTTTTTTGGTGAGTGCATGTGTGATGGTATGAGTGCATGTGCATGTGGAATCAGAGACTGACTTCAATGTCTTCCTTGATCACTCCCCTCTTCATTTACTAAGTGAAGCAAGGTCTCTCACTTCAGCCTAGAACTAGCTGGTTCAGCTAGTCTTGCTCCAGGCTATTCCAAGGATCCTTATCTGCACCTGATGAGTGTTGGCATTACAGGCAGGCCACCATGCTTGCCTGACATTTTACACGGGTGCTGGGCTTCTAAACTCAGGCATTGTATTCACATGCCATCTCCCAGCCCTTTGCATTCCCTTTAAGGCTAGTCTCTGACACTGTCCTTACTGTACAGGAGATTTATTTTTATTTTTATTTATTTGAGAGAGAAAGAGGAAGAGGAGGAGGAGAGAGAGATAGAGGGAGGAAGGGAGGGAGGGAGGAGAGAATGGGCATGTCAGGGCCTCTGGCCACTGCAAACAAACTCCAGACGCCTGTGCCACCTTGTGCATCTGGCTTATGTGGGTCCCGGGGAATCAAACCTGAGTCCTTTAAAAGCAAGCACTTTAACCACTAAGTCATCTCTCCGGCCCCAAGATATTTTTTACTTTTTGGCCATGCTAACCAAAAGCTCACTGAAGGCTGAAAAGGTCGGGCAGACAGGCTCTGCTTCAGGACCTTCCCCTGGTCTCCGTGTGTCTGGCTCAGTGTAGAGCAGGTGCTGGGGGCTTGGAAATGAATCCAGTGGGAGAGGATGGGTCTAATCCCAGCAGGCTATTGGCTGGGTGTTGAAAGAAAGGCAGGTTTTGGACCATGTTTTTACAAACTGTATTCTAGTCTTTTAAAAAATTATTTATTTATTTATTTGAGAGAGAGGGAGAGGGAGGGAGAGAATGGGCACACCAGGGCTTCCAGCCATTGCAAATAACTCCAGACGCATGTGCCACCTTGTGCATCTGGCTTACATGGGTCCTGAGGAATTGAACCAAGGTCCTTTGGCTTTGCAGGCAAAGGCCTTAACCACTAAGCCATCTCTCCAGCCCTCTAATCTTTTTTCTATGCTCTTGGACTCTTCACAAATTAGAAGGCAAGTTCAATTGCTCACAAATCATATCCATTTTCCCACATCAATTCCTTACATAGCATACAGGTTCCTTTCCCATTCTGTACCTGATGAATGTGTTATTTCAGAGGATTTTTTCCTTTTTGTTTTCTCAGCATATATTAATTGTAGAAAGGAATGATTTTTTCTTTTCTTTTTTTTTTTTTTTTTGAGATAAGGTCTTCATTTTAGCTGATACTATGTAGTCCAGGCTGACCTTGAACTCAGAGTAATCTTCCTGCCTCAGCCTTTCATATGCTGGGACTACAGGCATGAGCCACCATGCCTGGCTCAAAGTCATGGATTTCACTGTGCCATTTTCACACATATATACATATTATGTACTTTGAACACTCCGCCACCTCCTCCTACTCTTTCAGAGGACATTTTCTGGCCCCTGATTCTTGTGGGGAGCATGTGTCATCCATGGTGTCCTCCCCAGCACTCTGGCTGGTGATGGACAGCTGCAACGTTGACAAGAAAGGTACGTAGGCCCACAGAACAAAATCGGCTGGCTTCAGTTCAGCTCACAGACCCCAAGCTAGCACTTGGACCTCTTCCTATAGATCTGCTTCCCTCCCCTCTCTTCCTTCCCTTCCCTCCCGACCCCCCCCCATGCCTACCTGAAAGCCTTGCCGGAGTGCCCAGGGGGGAACGGGCTTCCTTGGGAGTAGATCTGCTGAGTGCCTGCTGCAGAAGCTGAGCCCATCATCTTCTTCTCCGCTAGGAAAACCAAAAGAGGTCACGCGTGAGGGTCCCACGCCCTGCAGCCATGGTGGCCACCCTGGAACAGGGGCAGGGCATGGGAACTTGGGAGGCCCATGTGGGGCAGCCTCGTCTTCACCTCTCCGTCTCCCGTCTCTGGGGCTTCCTGGTGTGAAAGAGCACCAGGCTGTTGTCCACAACTCCTAGGATGACTGCACACACACGTGCGCGTGCACGCTCACACACACACACACACACACGACTTCTAACCCACTAGAGAACTCTAATACAATGCTCTGTTTCCTATCCCTAGCCAAAAATATGATATGGTGGGGAAGGCATGCTGACGTTCACGGTGGTAGTCTTCTTCTTCGTGGGAGACATGGCTCCTGTCTGTGGTGGCGGAAGTGTTAGGTAAGCCCTGGCTTATGGCGAGACTTATGTCCTGGCACGCCCATTCTCTCCCGCTCTCTCTCTCTCTCTGCCTCTTTCTTTCTCTTAAATAAATAAATAAAATAAAGTGAATACAACAGATGATGGACTAGTAAGTTTTATTAACATTTTTCATCTGACCTCCATGGATGGCATGAAGAGTTTGGCATTACAGTCAAAAGACTCAAGTTTTGCACTTAGAGAAAATCCTTGTTTCCTTCTGCTTCACCGGCTTGGATTTCTGCTACACGGTCTGCTTTGTCCTCACTCCACGTTGTTAAACTCTGCCTTCTCACCTCACATAGTGTGTTCTCTGATGGCGACGCTGTCCTCTGGAATTCCCAGGAAAGAATTGCAGGAGATTTTCTGAACTTTCTCCCCTCTCTCCCAGAACTCATTTCCAAAATGTGATTGTGCTCATTACATCCCTTGCCCGTTCTTTCTCTTTCATTGGGGTATTTAGAAGATGTCTGTGTATAAGATTAAAACCCAAGTGGACTCCTCAAAGATGCAGCAGGTCTCTGGTTAACCATTTCCTGTTGTGTTTTGGCAACTGGACTCCATCCTCGGCAGAAGGTAGCTCTGGCCTAGTGCTGGCTTCCGGAGCCTTCAGGCCACAGTTAAGAGGGACGGAAGGCCCAGAGTGTTGGCGAAAACTTGGGAGGCACAAGTAGGAAGATTGCCGTGAGTTCAAGGCCACCCTGAGACTACCTAGTGAATTCCAGGTCAGCCTGGGCTAGAGTGAGACCCTACCTAAAAAAAAAAAAATAAATAAAGTGGGACGGACGGTTTTGCTTCCCTGCCAACATGTTGGAGGAATGTTCTTTTCCATCCATGCGGAGGCCTGTCTCTCTTCCCTGCAGTCCAGCTATCTTCATCTTGTTAGCCCTAGCAGGACTATGCCAAGGTTGTCCTCCAATACCAGCAGTCCTTATCCCTTCTTTTCAAGAGTAACTACTTTCTCCCTGCAACTAACCTTGATTATATCCCGTACTGCAAAAATTCCTGACCACATGAAAATGGAATCTTTTTGTGTGTGTGTGAATTTTGGATCCAATAAGGACCTTTCCAAATTTCATAGTTTGCTAACCACAGTGGAGCTCTGAGAGGGAAAGTGAGGCAGCTGGACATGGAGGCTCAGGCCCCATCTTAAATTAGAGCTGCCATCTTCTGTTATGACAGGGCTGACAAAGGCGGATGGACATCCTGCTATGAAGGATGCGTGAGCGAGCTGTGGTCATGCACAGATGGAGTCCACATTGATGACAAAAGTGCTTTAGCTTATCTACAGATCTGGAAGTCTGTTCCGAAGAATTGTCATGAGAGAAGAGCAGGCTGTCTGACAAAAGCAGCTCAATTTTATATATAAAAAGAATACATCCTTGTTGAAAATGACAGGGCATACTTGAAAAGTTAAAAATATCAATATTCAGGTGGTAGGAACACAGATTACTTTTATTTTTCTTTATGATTATATATTTTTATTTTAAAATATGGTCCTTTGTGTGATACAGATGAAGTTTTTAAATATTTTATTTGTTTATTTAGGAGAGAGAGAAAGAGAGAGGGAATGGGTTCACCAGAACCTCCAACCACTGCACATGAACTCGATGCATGTGCTACCTTGTACATCTGGCTTACATGGTTACTGGAGAATTGAACCTGGGTCCTTAGGCTTCGCAGACAAGTGCCTTAACTGCTAAGCCATCTCTCCAGCCCAAAGTTGTTATTTTTATAGGAACTCTTTAGCATAATACTGAAACGGATGAATAACCTTGACCATCAACTTGATAGATTGACATCTGGGAAGCTAGTGCGTGTGTCTGTTGAGGGCATTTCCAGAGACCATCAGACCACGAAGGCTCCAACCTAGTCAATGGCTCTTTCTAGTGACGGATTTAAAATATGAACAGATGGGAGATGGTGGAATCGTGGGAGGTGGGGCCACGTTAGAGGCATGTCTTTCGGGGCTGAATCATGTCTCCAGCCTTTTCCTCTGCCCCTCCCCCCACTCTCTACTTCCCGTCTATCAGGAGTTGAGCAGGTCTTGCCCACCATAGCCTTCCACCATGATGCGCTACCTCTCCACAGGCCTGGAAACACGGAGTCAACCAATCATGGACTGAAACCTCTGAAACCAAGAGCCAAAATAAATCCTCTCTCCCCTCCTTAAGTTGTTCTCTCAGGGATCTTGTCACACTGACAAAAGTCTAACTAGCACATTGCACAATGGTTTAGTAGAGTTCATTTGCCCCAACCCCTTGCTATTTAAAGATGAGATGCCAGGAAATACAGGCGAGGTCAGGAATACAGAGGTCCACCCTAACTCCTGTAGAGAGGGTCCTCTCTGTAGCCTGAGGCAGTTACTTAACATTTACCTTCCCTAGGGTGGCCACTGTCCAAATGGCCTGAAAGCAACGGTCAACAGCTTCACAGCCCCATGTCGTCTGGACACTTACATGCACTGATGCCCGCGAACATCTCTGCAAAGCGGGGGTCTCTCTCCTGGGAGAAGATGGCGTCTGCCTTGTCCACAGACTTCCCGGCCTCATGAACACCAGATGGAAGGTTGGGGACAGGGACCTGTGGACGCAAACACAAGTGAGGCACAGAGCACATGTGCCAGGAGTTGCCAGCTGTCTGCAGGCAAGCCCCTCCCTCTGGAAGAGCCAGCATTTCAGGCCTGACTATTTTCACATAGTGGTTTTTTTTTTTTTTTAATTGGTTTTTCAAGGTAGGGTCTCACTCCAGCTCACGCTGACCTGCAATTCACTATGTTGTCCCAGGGTGGCCTTGAACTCACAGCAATCTTCCTACATCTGCCTCCCAAGTGCTGGGATTACAGGCATGAGCCACCAAGCCCAGCGTTTTTTTTTAAATCTTATGAAGATCAAAGATAGCCTTGGGAGGTGTGAACTAGGGATTACAGAAAGGATACCAGTCACACCATTTTCTTAAAAAGAGCCAAGGTGCTGTAAATATCATAGAGAGGGAATGAATATAGGCTTAATTTAGGAAGGAGGTGAAGTACTGACCCACATATTCAGTTTCTTTGATGGCCAACTACCAGAAATAGGGAGCAGAGAAAGAGGGGAGAGGGGAGAGTGAGGCACAGAGGAGATGAGATAAAGAAAGGGTACTCCTGAGCTAGGGAGACTGAGGTTAATGGAAGCCTTTTGCAATGTGTCTCAGCCCCTGGACATTCTCCATGTGGCCTGACTCATGCTCCTGTTTCAGTTCTCTACCTGATCTCCACTGGCCTTCTGCTCCTTACTCTCCTTCAGCAAGGAGCTATTACAGAGCCCCATGGGGCCAGAGTACTGAGCCATGGAGGGTGACTGGGACAGAGTGCCTTGGGCTGGGGCATAGGTAGCAGGGCTTAAGATCAGGGCAGAGGTTAGTCTGGAGACAGCACCAAATGGGAAAGAATTTTCCAGAAACTCACCTGAGATAAGTCATATGAGGACAACCCATCCCTCTGGTGCACTTCCAGTTCTGCCTGCTGCTGCTGAAGTTGCCTGTGAAACAAGAAGTCAATAGAGTGCTATGAGGAACAGAACAGTGAGGCAGTAAAGGAGCTGGAGGCCAAACTCCATGTTCCCCGAAGTCACATGGCCAATGCCCAGTGGGTCTCAAAATGGTTTCCACTTTTAATTATTTTACTCCAAGCCCTGTATATCAAGTTTAGACTACCACAGCAAACTCTGGAAAAAAAAATTTAAATTTAAATTTATTTATTTGAGAGAGAGAGTCAGACAGAGGGAGAGAGAAGGAGAGAGAGAGAGAGAGAGAATGGGTGCACCAGGGCATCCAGCCACTGCAAGCGAACTCCAGACACATGTGCCATCTTGTGCATCTGGCTTAGGTCAGTCCTGGGGAATCAAACCTAGGTCTTTTGGCTTTGCAGGCAAGTGCCTTAATTGCTAAGCCATCTCTCCAGCCCGGAAAAACTTTTTTAAAAAATATTTTTTATTTTTATTTATTTATTTGAGAGGGGGGAAAGAGGCAGGGATGGATGGAGGGAGGGAGCAAGAGAGAGAGAGACAGAGAAAGAAAGAGCACACCAGGGTCTTCAGCCACTGCAAATGAATTCCACATGTATGTGCAACCTTGTGCATATGGCTTATGCGGGTCCTAGGGAATTGAACCTGGGTCCTTTGGCTTTGCAGGCAAGCACCTTAACCATTAACCAATCTCTCTACCCCTGGAAAAATTTTATTTTTGATACCGAGTCTTATCCAGGCTGGCCTAGAACTCTTGATCCTCCTGCCTCAGCTTCGTAAGTGTTGGGATGACAGATATATGCCAACCCTCCTGGCTCCCAAAATAAGTTTTGATGCATCACTTTACTTTATGCAGGGTAAAAAGATATGATACTAGAAAAAAAAATTGTTTTAAAAGCAAAATTCAGGAAGCCTGTTTGGTTAGTGCAGGGTAAAGCAGCTGGCTTCCAATGATGCACATCTATATGCCCACAGGGTGCACATCACCTCATTTGATCCCGTACTGCTTCACCGTGCTTTCTCCACCTGCACATTAAAATCAAGGAGTGGAAGCTCTTGAAGGTCTGAGGCTGGAGTTAGGTCAGAGGAGGCTCTCCTCCAGTGGAGCAGGAGCAGACTGCACAGCTCTGCTCCAAGGTGCCTGGCTCTGTCCACATTCTCAGGCTGTTCCATTGGTGGAAACAAAAGCTTTGTAGGTAGACCCTCATCATAGGAGGAAAAGACGATGACATCATAAAAGAGAAACTAATTGAGTGGGGGTGGGGATATGATAGAGAGTGGATTTGTGAAGGGGAAAGTGGAGGAGGGGCTGGCATTATTGTGGTTTATTGTTTATAATTATGGAACTTGTCAATAAAAAAGTATTTTTTAAAAAAAGCTGTGTAGAGAAAAACCAATAATTCAAGTTTTAAAGCACAGAATCGGGTTGCTTTCAAGGGACAATGAGCCACACAACCCAGAGCCTGAAGATGTGGCAGCGTGCAAAGGGCTTCATCAGCTCTAAATACCCCAGGGGACAAGGCTCTGTTGGAGGACCAGGACACGGCAGCTTTAGAATCAAGTCCAGAAGACAATTTGTTCAGGGGACTGTGCCGAGACAAATGCAATATCCACGTCAATGCCTGTTCTGCTGATCCCTGTCTTGGTTGGGATGAGCCTCCAAGGGCAGGCAGACAAGGAGGCAGGGAATGGCTGGGTGGTGAGGGCAGACCATGATACACGTGAGAAGAGTGAAGCTCTACAAGCAAGCACAGGCTCTGCATCTTCCCTGTGGTGTGAGAGCCCAGGAACAAGGAGAGGAGGAAGCTAGAAGCATGCCATGTCCACCAGACAATCTAAGCCCAAGATCCTCAAACCAACAAAGGGCAAAAAAAAAAAAAAAAAAAAAAAAAAAAAAAAAAAAAAAAATTAGACCAGGCAGTGGTGGTGCACGCCTTCAATCCCAGCCCTCAGGAGGCAGAGGTAGGAGAATCACTGTGAGTTCGAGGCCACCCTGAGAATACACAGTTAATTCCAGGTCAGCCTGGGCCAGAGTGAGACAGTACCATGAAAACAAACAAACAAACAAACAAACAAACAAACAAACAAAACAACAACAAAACAAAACAAAACAAAACAAAACCAAAAAAAATTTTTAAATAGGTTGAGGGCTATAGAGATTGCTCAGTGGTTAAAGGCATTTGCCACAAAGCCTACATGATTGGGTTTGATTTCTCAATATATGTGGCTAAGTCAGATGCACAAAGGGGCGTGTGCACCTGGAGTTCCTCTGCAGTGGCAAGAGGTTCTGGAGCTCCCATGATCTCTCTTTTTCAAATTAAATAAAAATATTTAACAAGCTAGGCATGGTGGTACACATCTTTAATCCCAGCATTCAGGAGGCAGAAGTAGGAGGATCACTGTGAATTTGAGGCCAGCCTGGGGCTATGGAATGAGTTCCAGGTCAGCCTGGGCTACAGTGAGACCCTACCTCAGAGAAAAAAAAAAATGGAGTTTTCACGTAACCTAAAATCAATCAATATAGTCACGAGCAGAAAAGAAGTGTCCAGCTCTACTTTCTTAGTTTACTTGATGGTGCCGCTTTGCTCCAAGCTCACAGCAGCCTGGGGAAAGAAAGCGCTGAGTTTCGTTGGCAGGCCGCTAGCATCTGAATGTAAGGCGGATCACCAGAACCTGGCCCATATCTCCACATCCTTGCATTCTTCTTATATGGAAGATGGAGAAGGCGAGGCTCAGAGAGTCTCAGTGATGTAACGGGGTGACACAGCTAGAATGTGACAAGACAAGGGATTCAAATCCTGACTTGCAGGGCCATGGACCCTGCACACGTCCTTCTGCCCCAGCTCAAGACAAACACCGCCACGCCCTAGGGTGATTCTTCCATGCTGCCCACTTCAGAGCCTTGGGCCCAGTCAGACAGCAGCTGTAGCCACACAGTAGAAGAAAAGGGCCTGCTCCTTGGGATTTCGGTGAGTGGACCACTCTCTCACTCCTTTCTCAAGAACCCAAACTCAACTCACAAGTGTTACTGTAAGAAACGACCACCACTTCTACCTGTGTTCACCTGTAAGAACTAGAAAGAATGGACAGGGCCACTTGAGGTGGTGCCCTAGGTGAGTGAAGACTCACACCTAGGGTAGACTGTGGCAGGGGTGGGTTACCTCTCGGGTTTGGGGCTTGTGATTGTGTGTCTCATCTCTCACTGGTTTTAACCTGGAGCTGCTACCCTGGCTCTCAAAATAAGAAAGAAAGAAAAAAAAAGCTAAACCTCAGCCCGGGTTAGAGGAGGATGGTGGCTTTGCTTCCGGTCCCACAGAAGGCCGCCTCCTGGGGATGCATCGCCAGGCACTGGGGCAAGGTTTTGTTCTCCAGACTTTTCAGGGACCATACATACAACCTCGCTCTGCCTTCTTTTGCACACATACCTTCCCTTTGCCTTTCACTTACCACCAAGCAGGTAACCACTATTAGCCATCACTCAAAACAAGTGATGATCAGTCAGCTTGGAGACGCCAATGTGACTCCGACGGATGTAAGAATCCACTCATGCATTTGCACACAGATACACACATGCACAAAACATATCCAACACACATGTACACACACGCACACACATACAGACACGTCCACATCCATGAATGCACACACCCGTGCACATGCATACACATACTCACACATCGCATGACCCCTCTTACCCACAGCTCGCACATCAAGCACTTCTCTTATGGAAATCTGGGGTGACCTTGAAATTATGCTCTCCCAGGAACAGAGATTTGACCCCAGCAGGCTCAAAGTCATGACTGTGAGTCACTCCCTGAAGAGAGGTAGAAAATAAAGGAAGTCCAGGATCTAAACTGGGTAAATGTACAAACACAGAAATGGCTAGCATTCAGTCAGCCCCCTGGTCTCTGAAAGCGTGACCTCCAAACCCTGAGAGCCAGTAAGATCAAGATCACAACTGGTGCACTGCACTGGTCTGAATGTCCTGGGCTTCCCTCTGTGTGGACGGAACAGAGCAGTAAGGCCTCAGAGGTGAGAAAGAGACTTTTCAGCAGCTTCACGCAAATGCTAAACATTCAACGCTCGACTTCTTCAGGAAGCTTCTCTTGGATGTTCTTGACTGAAGGCAACCGAGCTTGCAACTCCCTCCCTCAAGCACAGCGCACTGTGGATCTCTCCATAACAAGCCTGTCAATGCTGGCAAACCTGACCTGACCAATTCAAGAAAAGGCTGGCCTGTTCACATGTGTGGTCACCACTGCCCTCTACCGTCCACAATGAGCTTTTCAACCACATCACAATTGGATTGAACTTCTCCATCAGAAGCAGTACCAACCATTTGTGTCCTCAGGCTTTCTGCTCCATGCAGCCTCCCAGAGCAGCTGAGAGCAATGAGCCTGAGGCCACATGCAGGCATATCCATGTAGTATATGCTTTCTGTTTTGTCAGCCCTGCCTGGCTTTCAGAAACAAAAGCAATTCCTCAGTGGGCCTGGCTTTCAGAGAAGGATGCTTGCAGGCCCCACATCAGGGCTGCTTCCTGGGGATGCTTCCCCAGGCCTCTGGGGACTGGTTTGTTCCCTGATTCCTCTGTGTCCCCTGTGTCCTATCAGTGTCCTGTCTGGTCCATCCCATGATCTCCTGGGAATTTGGGAGTCAAGCGTCAGGCTCTCAGGGATAGAGTTCCTCCCTAAAAGCAAGGACTGTGATGCAGGAACCTTGGCAGGCAGGCTGTGTCTGTGCAAGATGCTCAGGGTGTACCTGTGCTTGCAACACAATGTGCAACTCTGCTGACAGAAGTCTATAAAAGGGTTAGTGGTGAGTGAACAATGATGAGAAATGTAAAAATGCTAAAACCTGCCCAAAAGGGAGCTTCAGTCTATTCTGCTGCTAGGTCCCCCAGTCAGGAGCCAGGCCTGTTACTTAAGAGGGAGTGGTCCAGACTTGCTGCAAAAGTGACTTTGCCAACAGGTGGTACTTGAGCTTGTCAGCAAGGCACAGCCCTAAAAGCTTAAGAAATAGCCTCATTCACAGACAGTCGACAGCCCCAGAGCCATGTGCAGGCACGTGCATGCAGATTTGTATGGAGAAGAAGCCAAGACGGATGGAGGAAAATGCGCTGGGCAGGAACCTGAGAGGAGATGGTCCTTGCCAAGAGCCAGCCATTTCATTGGCATCCAAAGGGGCAAAGTTCTAAAACAGTTTCTGTGATTCTGAGTGGTTGACTTGCTTGTCCATTTCCAGGCTTCCAGCACAGATAGCCTGGATCAGCTGGGAGGGAGGCCCTTATGGGAGATAAGAGACTGTGGACAGAGATAGAGTTTGCAAATAGGTGTTAAGCGGGTCAGGCTGGCACTACTCTTCTGCTCTTTCTCCTGCCATGTATCTGGCTTCCATCAAGGTGACAGGTACCTGTTACCTCCAGTCTGTAAGTGCCAGAGAGAGGCCTGCTCACCATCTTCCATACCTTATCAATCTCCTGCACACAGCAGCAGCTAGAGAAACCTAAACCCCACGGTCAGGTTTTACCTCCATCTCTTTTAAAAAATATTTTATTCATTTATTTATTTGAGAGAGAGAAAGAGGCAGAGAGGGAGAGAGAGCGAGAGCAAGCAAGCCAGGGCTTCCAGCCACTGCAAATGAACTCCAGATGCATGCACCCCCTTGTGCATCTGGCTTATGTGGGTCCTGGGGAATCAAACTGGGATCCTTTGGCTATGCAGGCAAACGCCTTAACCACTAAGCCATCTCTCCAGCCCTCCCTCTCTTAACCTTCCTTATTTTCATCAGGCTTAGGACCAGATATGGGTGTGGTACTCAGGGATGCCTCTCTGCTCCCTGAGTAAAATGCCCTTCGTGTTGGAAGATGGTGGAAAACAGAACACCCTCATTTGATTGCTTTAAAATTCAGGTATTTAGGGCTGGAGAAATGCTTAGTGGTTAAGGCACTTGCCTGTGAAGCCTAAGAACTCATGTTCAAGTCTCCAGATTCCACATAGCCAAACACACAGTGACATAAGTGCACAATGTTGCATATGTGCCAAAAGGGGCACACAGGTCTGCAGTTCATTTTCAGCAGGCTGAAGGCCCTGGTGCTCCCATTCTTTCTTTTTCAAAAATAAAAATAAAAAAAATTATAAAATTCAGATATTTAATAAGATCATCTTTTAAAAATATTTTAATGTTTATTTATTTATCTGAGGAAGAGAAAGAATGGGCATACCAGGGCCTCTAGCCACTGCAAATGAACTCCAGATGCACTAGACACCTTGTGCATCTGGCTTTACATGGGTGCTGGAGAACTGAACCTGAATCTTTAAGCTTTGCAAGCAAAAGCCTTAACCAGCCCCAAGATCATCTTTCTATCGACCTTCATCTGTGACTGCTCATATTTCTTCCTTCTCCTTTAGTGTTGACCAGCAGATGGAGGGAGAAGAGGACTCTGACGGCTGTATCCAGTGCAGAAAGGGAGAACATGTCTAGAAGGGGGAGCTAGTCAAGCCAACGACTGGGGTGGGAGCACCAGGGAGCACATGGTCTGTGTCCCACTTGGGATGCTGGTGGCTGCTGGAAAAACAACTTGAGCAATCTATGAAAGTCTAGAAAGGAACTAAAAGGGGTGAATGACAGTGGCTAGTGGATGGGCAGAACAGGGTCCTCCAAGATTCAGCACTATTTGAAAGCCTTGGGGAGGATCCCCTGGGGAGGCCCCTGGGGAGGTTCAGTGCTCAGAAAGGCAGCTGAGGAAAGGCATCAGAAGATGGGAATGAGGAGGTTGTGGGCCCAGAACCAGCCCCTGCTAAACCTGGGAAAATAGAGGTGAACGAGTGCCAGTGACCACGATGAACAGACAGAAAGACAGCCTTCTGCATGGCAGCCTCATCCCACATTTAACACCCCAGACACAGCTTTGACTTGCCGAAACTTCCTTTTGTCCACATGTCTTGGGTGTATTGGTTCCCTGATGGGTACAGATGCCCCTCAGGTTATGCTGGGGTTACAACTGGTGAACTCAGAATAAGTGGGCAATACTGTAAGTTACAAACATGCCAGTCTCCCTAACCTGCTACATTGAGCTTAGCAATGCAGTATATGGGGAGTGTTGGCTGTGGTCATGTGGCTGAGTGGGAGCTGCAGCTTGCTATCACTGCCCAGCATCTCACCAAGAATTCCATACAGCAAGTTGCTAGCCCAGGAAAGGGTCCATATTCAAAATTCAAAGTATTTTTTTTTCCACTGAATAGCCATCACTTTCACACTATGGTTAAGGTAAAAAAAAAAATCACAAATCAGTGTCTTCAGTCAGGTACCATGTGTATTTCCTTGACTCAGGAGAAGATGGCCTACCCACAGGCATGCTCATTGTGGCTGGCGATGAGCACAACATCTGACCCACAGCTCCAAGCCTGACCCCAGGAAGGATGAGCCAGCACCCCACTTCACAGACTAGGAAGTGAAGGTTATGAGAGGAAGCAGTCTATTCATGATCACACAGCCAGGAAGTGGCAGGACCAAGACGAGAGCCCAGAGGTATCTGACAACTACATGGGATACAGAGCGTGCAGAGGGCAGGGGCCTTGGGCAGGGAACAGGGAGGGAATGCATCCAGACTTGGTGGCAATGTCACCTCAAGCTGCCTGCTCTTACCCAGAGCTGCAAGAGGCTTAGTCTACTTCCTCTAGCCTCAGCTTCAACAGGACGACCAATAAACCAGGCACAGAGGAACTGAACACCCTACAGGCTCCACTGCACCGGGGTAAGCGCTCAGGAGGAAGAGGACGGAACAGGAACTGAGGTACCCTGACCTGAGGGGAAGGGGCTCAGCTCTTTGGAGCGGGAAAATAAAGAGGAACATGGGCAGAATGCACCCCAGAGCAGAGGAGACCCACAGTCTCCTTCGACGTGTTCCTTCACCCTGCAGGGGTTTCCAAATGAGGGGGGAAGGAGCCTCAACAAAGCACCTAGGGACCCCAACCAGAGTGCGAAGAGTGAGCAGAGGAGAGGCTGCACACGTACTTGACGTTGGTGTTGGTGCAGATGACGTATTCAATCTCGTCGGAGTAGGGGTTCTGGAAGGTGAAGCTGCTGGTGCGGATCAGCAGCCACTCCCGGTTCTTGGTGCGGAACCGGTACATGACCGACAGCACTTGGCCCTTCAGCTTCACCACCTGCGAAAACATTTGCAGAAGGAAGTCAGCGGGAGGAGGGAGAGGCACTGCAGGGCTGCGGGACCTCAGAAGAGACAGTAAAACAGGGAGACTCGGAGTGACAGCCACGGCGAGGGGGAGAGCTAAGCTCACCTCTGTCTACTTCCCCTTGAGAGAGATGAGGCCCTGTATTTGGGTTACTATGCCACCCCTGTGTGAGAAGACAACTACAGTCAATGCCTGCTTTATAAAAGGACTTTTAATTCAGTGGACACAGATCAGATTATGAAAACACCATGAAAGTCTCATTTCTCTTTTTTCCTTCGCTGCTAAGGTACTTTGGACTTAGAGGCACTATCTCACGGGGGTGCATAACTACAATGTATCATGGACTTATTTCTTCATAACCCATATAAAATTTTGACCTCTATTTAGCATTGTAAAATGGAGTCAATAAAGTCTCTGGAAGGAGATGAAATAATACATTTGTATGCATTATTTATTTGCACGTAGCGATTTGTCACTACTCCTACACTGAAGTATGGTTTCCAACATACTTTCAAATGGACTCCTGCCAGCATATCCCAGCAAGGGTTGAGGAGAAGTGACTTCACTCTTTATACATGACAAGTTCTCCAATATTAAGTTCCCAATGACTAGATAGCTTTGGTGGCAAAGCAGGGACAGGAACCAAGTTCTTACCTCCACGCCACAAGCTTGTCTCTCTGGTGACACAGCTTGCACCTGAGCATGCATGTGTGCGTGTGTGCAAAGGCAGCAAAAACTCCTGCCTACATGCAGAAGGGGACAGCCAGGTCCCACTGCTGGAGTACAAATGGGAAGAGGAGGAATGGCAGGAATTACTGGCACATCAGGCCTGGCTGGGATTATCCCCCAGGACAAGCAAGACACGGAGAGCACGAGTCCTCTGCACGCATGCACAGCCCCATGTTCTGAGACTCCACGTCTACAGGACTTCCATGTGAGTGACTGATCGCACACCTGGTCATCAATATGAGCAGGCTCTGATTCCAGGGCCTGGTAAGGCCAGAGTCCCTTCCTAGCATCTACTGTATTTGTGATCTGCTTCCTGTTGGGTGTCTGTGATCTCTAGCAGATTGTACATAGCCTGAAGGCAGGGACACCTTGGTCACCTGAGCCACCCATGGTCAAGTCCAGTGCCTGGCATGGAACAGACACCCAGAGCACACTACTGAGCTGGCTGCATGGTCCCACTGGCCCCAGGCTGGGGCAGAAGCAGCCAGGTGAACACCCACCTCCCACACTGCCCCTGGGGAAGGCCAAGCCGAGCCTCACTTCCAAGTGTGAGGCAGGGTCCCTGGGGGAAATCCCGAGTGACTGTTAAACCAGACAAAGCTGGAGGAGGGCACACGCCTTCCCTGTGATCATAGGGGGGAAGGTTGACCTGACAGGGGGTGAGGATAATGTCTTAGTTACTCCGCCTCCCAAGACGAACTTGGCCCTTCCCTCATAGGAGCTGGAGAGGTTGTAAGAGATTTTAGCTCTGTCTCCCATTCCAGTAGCAGGCCCTGCCTGTTTGAAAAGCTGGGCCCTGGAGCTACGGATACAGAAAAGGAAACTTCCAGTCCCTCCCCTGTCATCCCTTGAAGTCCTCACAGTGGCATTTTGTGTATCTAGAAAGTGAGCTGCCAGATGCCTTTCCTGTGCTCTCAATACTTTGGAGGTCAGCGTGAGGGCTGGGTCCTTGACCTACTGACCTCAGCACTCTATTGCCAAAGTGCCCCTCACCCAGGAGGGCCAGGAGAGATGACTGTACTGCAGATAACTTTACCCCACAGTCTGCTGCAAGCCCACAATCTGGTGCCAAAGGTCCCCAAGGGGGCAAAGTGAGACAGGCTGGTATAGTAGGGACCATGAAGGGTTCCAGAGGGGAAATGGGATTTGGGGCCGAGTTGGAGGCTGGGTACAATGCAGGCAGGTGAAGGTGTACTGGGAAGGTTGTTCTAAAAGCACAGCATGGGCAACTGTATGGAGGTGGGAAGCGGAGGGGGTGGGGAGGCTGGACTGTGTAAGTGGGGCTGGTAATGTGGTCCAGGCCTTAGGACCAGAGCAATGCCTTCAACTGTGCTAACCATTGTGCAGCCAGCAATCTAGAAGATTTCAGACACAATGCTTCAGACTTCAGACACTTTAGCTTGGCTCTTCATGAAAACGGCTTACCATAATTGGGATGACCATCGCCATGGTTACCATCATCATCACCATTACCACTTTTACCATCAACATCATCATCTCTACTACTGTGATCACCATCTTCACCACCCTCACCATCATCATCAGCACCACCATTGCCCTCACACTGATACATGTCTGAACAGAAAGGACAGTGGCAGGGTGGGAGCCTGTCTTAAGTTTCCCTGCGCTTGGATTTTCCAGTGGACTCCTTGTAAACTGCCTGAGAAAGGAATTCTGGGAGCAGGCACAGTTTCCTTGTCCCTGGACCAGCACATTGTGGGCACGCCAAACCCCAAGTCCTCAGAACTTGTGCACGTTCTTTGGGCTTCCTGTGCGGGCTGTTCAGTGATTCTTGTTTAAGCCCAGAGTTCAAGGGCTGACTGACTCAGCTTTCTCAAGAACAAGCCACTTCCCTTTATCAACACTGATCTCCCTTCACTTGGCTGTGGCCAGAGCCCAAGGAATACAAGCTTACACCGAAGCTGGGCATGCTCTGGGACATCCCTGTGGTTACATAGCTGCTGCTCACATGCTCTGGCACTGGGTGGGGAACGCTAGCTCAGGTGTCACAGTGAGTTACAGAATTCGGTTCCCAGAGTAGGTCGTGATATTCAATTCCTTTTCAGAATGAGATGGGTTCTGATCATCTCCACAGTTTAGAGTGGGCATGGATGTGATGTGAGTGAATACTCCGGAAGCCATGAAACCACCTTGCTAAGTGACCCAGTGTGCTTCACCGAGCCCCTCTGAGTCCCAGACTTTACTAGGAAAAGTGGAGATGACCATACTTACGGGCTATGATTTTGGGATTCCATGAGAATATGTACTAAAAAGGGTCTGGTGAGTTAGTGGGCACAGGATGATTGACATCCACATACCTGGAAAATGAAACCAACCCCAAGGCCAGCTACACATTACCATCACTTCACATCCTTAGCAAATGGTACAAAGTCTTCTTGGAATGTCTCATCATTCTGGTTTCATAGTCCCCTAAATGAGAGCTGCCTGCTGTAGGTTCTGTCCTGCTACGGTTCTGACCTGCTTCTGTTACCGGTTCTGACCTGCTTAGCCTGCTTTGTTAAAAGCCACCCTTGGGTGGAATCCCACACTCAACTGTGGAAAGAATGCTAACAAGCCGAGATCTGGAGTCTGCCCACAGGGAAGTCCAGTTTTAGTGAGAGAGACTAGAAAAAGACTGAAAGAAACTGGACAAGCTGCAAAGGGAAAACAAGGAGGAGAGGAGTCTGGGGCCTCTTTCTTGGTCACCGATGAGGTCTCAGAGAAAGACACCAGTCATGTGAAGAGTAAGTCACAGCATTCCAGCCAGGGAATGATCCAGGTGCATATAAAGTTTTTGGGGTGGGAAAGAGCATGTGAAGAGAAGCAAGAGAAAGTCAGTGTGGCTGAAGAGTATGTCCAAAGAATGGGACAGGACAAAGCTCACACAGTGCATGGAGCTATGAGAGGAAGCTTGGAGCTGACTCTAGATCCTTAGAATGGTGTTGGCAGGTTTTAAATGAAAATGTGGCAAAATCTAGTTTATGTTTGCAGATGGCATAGAGTGAAATGCCACTACAGCCAGAGAGACAAGGAGCTTCTGCAACCATCAGATGGGAGGTGGGGTGACGGAGAACAGAGACAGATCATGGTGTCTCATGGAGGTACCCCAGGAGGAAGCAACAGGCAGGCTGTGCAACCTGGGGCCAAGGGAAGGACGTTTCTGAGCTCTGAGAGGTCAGGTGGAGGACATGTTAGGGAGAGGACTTGAGAAAAAAGCTCGGCATCGAGAGATGTTCCAGGGCACCCATGTGAAGAGGCGCCAAGCTCCCTGGATGGAGGGCAGGCAAGTGTGGAGCTAAAGGACAGGCAGGCTAGGACTGTCCAGTAGATGAGGTCATGGGAGAAAAGCACAGGGAGAGAGACAGCTGGGGCCAGGCCCTTGAATGATGGCTGGAGGAAAAGGTGGAAGAGAGAGGAACCGACCACATAGGAGGCTACGAAGCAAGAGGGAATGGAATGGGGAGAGAAACAGGAAGTGGACTATGTTGGAAAGACAAAATGCTTGCATACAGGGGAGGTGGCTCAAAGTTGGAGGACCTGGAGGCTGGGCTGTGAGAGGCTTGGGGAGTGAGCTGCAAAGCAGAAGGTTAAACATGTAAGTCTAGATGGATGATGGTCCCCTTGCAAAGTGACTCAAAGGCTTCTTTTCATTTAATGTCTGTTTGAGGCCAAGGTGGGCTTCAGAGCCAGGTGAGGAGAGCAGCCGTGCCCTTTCCCTCTCCATGCTGAGCCGACTGAGGCCACAGGTTGATGCTGAATCAAGTGCTCCTTTACTGCGCACCAGCCCTGAGAGTCACCCGACCTGCGGGGACGCCGACAGCTTCCCCCCACAACTCCTAAGTGAATCCCATACAGGAGTATAGTGCTGGCACATCATGGGCATTTAGCAAGTAGAAACTGTGCGTGATGTCACTGGTAGGGTGGGCTGTTCTGTCAGGCGTCATGTCCTCCTCAACACCCTCTTCTCCCTCACCATCTCTATCTGAAGCACCTTCACCAAACAACTCAAAGTGCCTCCTGCATCTAATTGCCATGGCTCCTACCCAGCTCCCAACCCCTTCCCCTCTTACCTGCCTGTCTTGAATGTCTCCTGACTTGTCTTTGTTTAAAGTTGTTTCAGTAACTGGGGTCCCCAAGTGGCTCTTCAAAACATTGCTCTGTGCTTACCTCCTCCAGGGAATCCCTGTCACTTTTAAGTGAAGGAGGAGAGGACTCAGCTTCTTTAGCATGCCACAGAAGGCTCCAAACCTGACCTCAACAGGCTTTGCCCCACCAACCCATGACTCCATCCAGCCCCTGGAGCTGCTAAGGCTGCTCCTGACAGGCCATAGCTTCATCTCTGACACAAGCCCCTCTCCATACGTGGGACATGTTTTCTCAGTTCCCATGTGCTCACCCTTTAAGACTCACACCAGGTGCTCCTTCTCTCTATCTTTCTTGGTGGCACTCCAGGGAGATTCCCTTCTCCACTCACCTCACTCTTCTCTTGCGTCCTAGCAGTGACGTTCTCATGAACCTATTCGGTCTTTCCCAGTAGAGCAAACTGATGCTGTAGATGGGCATTTACAGCCTGGAAACTCATGGTAGACTCTGTCACCACCCCCAGCACCTCCACCCCAGTTAGGCATCAGCAGCAATAACTGCGGGCAGTACCTGCTGGAAGCTCTCCCGCAGGTGGCTTTGATCTTCAGGGTGGCAGAATTCCAAAATGTCCTTTCCCAGAAGGTCCTAAATGAGACAGACAGTTTTAATAACCTCAAGGTTCACTCTTCCTTACTTGTTCACCTCCTGGTGTTATTAGCCCACCTCCTTCCACCCTACCACTTATTTAAAAAACAGGAGGACGGGAACTCCTCCAGGAGCCATGGAACTGGCTTCTTTGCATCCATCCTACAACTCCCTGGCACACTCCCCACTGATTTCTAATTTTGCTCGTGGCTAGGTCTTCAGTTTCAGACTACAACTTTTATTTGTTTGTAATCAACATATTTTTTTTAAAAAAGACAACCAAAGAAAGCCCAGGGACACTAGTGCTGAAACTGTTTCCGTGGTGCAGCCTTATGGTGGAGGAAAATTAGCATAAAATACCTAAAAGCCTGCTTGCATTTAACCTTCACTAGTCTATTGTTATTTGAAGGACCAGCCTTAACTCAGAACCAATGTGTTTCACTATGAACAAGAGCAGAATCAAGAAACCATCAAGAGGCAACTTTGAATGTGTTCTTGGAAGTGTCTCAGCAGCATAGGATGAGTGGAAGCTAGCTTACTCCACAGAGCATGAGCATGCTCTGCTAAAGGTGAGCTGATTTGGAAGCAGTGAAGGGATGTTTCACATGCACCAAGAGCTTCTAGACACCCCTGGAAGCTGCTGCAGGATGTGCCTATCTTACCAGAAACACCCCCCCCCATGCTCCCCACAGCGACATTTAAATTGTCCTCCAAGTGTCTTCTCTAGCCACAGGTCCTCAGGCTAGGGACAGTTCAGGCTCTTGCACTGCATGCAATTGTCCCTCCCCTTTGGTCTTCACCTGGACTGTTTCTTCCTTTCTCTGTTTCTTGTGACACCAGTTATTCAAAGGGATCTAGAACAAAGACCTGCAAGTGTACCCCAAGACTTGAAAGTGTATACCCCAGGTAAAAGGTTTCTCCAAAGGATTAAGCAATACCCAGTGGGCATATCACCAGATGTCAAATGCAGACTGTGTTAGCAAGCTTTGTAATTAAAAGAACTGATCCAACTCAGGTTAGAAAGGCTATAAACAAGGATGATGAGTCTACTTAAAGTGGCCTGGTTGTTTTACAACAAACTTGTTTGGGAAGAGTGTTACTCTACCCATGCAAGGCACCTAAACCTTTTTGTTATTCTCCATGGTGTCATTGTGCTGCATCTTGAACAAATGAGAGATAGCTGAAGTTAATGAAGTTCTACTTGAATGTGGGACCAGGGAGATAGCTCAGTCAGTAAAGTTCTTGCCCCACAAGCATGAGGACCCGAGTTCAATCCCCAGAGCTCACACAGCATGATTGGTGTGGTGGTGTGCATCTGTAATCCCAGCATGGGGGAGGCAGAGACAGGAGAATCCCTGGGGCTCCCTGGTCATCCAGTTTAGCCTAATTGGTGAGCCCCAGGCCAATGAGAGATCCTCAGATGAGGGAGATGGCATTACTGAGGACAACATCCAAGGTTGCCTCCACACACTCGTATACATATATGAACATGCATACATGCACACACAAACACATATCTATATGCACTAAAGACATTTCCCATGGTAGAACACTTGCTTACCATATTTAAGACCAAATGTTCAACTCCAAGCTCAACCAAAAAAAAAAAAAAAATCATCTCCAGTGGACTGTCATGAGCACAAGATTATCCACTTACCTGAGGTTGGTAGCCAATCACACTGATGCATCTTGGATCCACAAATGTAAAGATCCCGTCCGAGTTATGTCGTGATAAGAACTCTGTGGGCACTGACATGCCACTCATGTCCATGCATACAGGAGAGCTGGTCACCTGGAACAGAATGGGTTTGATAACTGTAGATGCAAATGATGACAGGAACAGAGTGAGGGAAATGCGTGTGACTTCCATGCCATAGGGAAGGGTTCCAAGAGCTCCAGTAAGGCCTTAAACTAACAATGGGCCACTTTCTTTATGTTTCTGAGCTTTAGTTTCCTTGAATGTATAAGAGGTACTTGTGAGGACGAAAGTTTGTCTTGCCTACTGTAAACCGTAGCTAACACTGTGTACAGTGAGTGGCTGGCACTCAGTACTTGTCTCTACCCTTCCTCTTTCCTGCCTTACCATTTACCAAAATAGAAAATGAGCCTCTGAAACTGGCTCACAGATTTGGAAATTATATTTTTGTGAAGTGAATGTGTCCAAATATTCTTATTTCACACATCAGTGAGGAAGACCCAGTGTTGGCCTTACATGCATGAAACTGCTCACTTGTTTGAAAACAAAACAAAACAAAACAAAACAAAACAAAACAAAACAAAACAAAACAAAGGTCAGACCTAGGAGACCAGAGACATCAGAGTAGATTTCTGGTCTATTTCTACCAAGCCTCCCTTCACCAGTTTGTAGAAGCTCCTCAGTGTCACAAGGGGAATGGAAGAGGCAGTTGACTGAGTAGCCACTGTGGGTATCAGACATTGAAGATATTTACTTTTCATAAGATAAAAAGGACATGGTCCGCACCATGGAGGGTGTTCCCCAGAACAAGCTTGCCCTCAAGGAACCACAGCAAACACACAGTGCAAAAATGAAACAGAAGTGAGAACTTTGCTAGGACGGAATGCAGTGGGAGGGGATCTTTAGCTGTAACTAAGGAGATCGGCAGTCATTTTAGCCAGCTCTCGAGAGATGAGGAGATAGAAAACACACAGGAGGAATTTTGAGCGCAGAGGGGAAATAGAAAGAGCAGACAGAACAAATGGCCTGTTGATGACCTAGAGGTGGGGAAACGAGTGCTGGGTTCACGAAGGGGAATAGTGGCTTGGGAAGAGGATGTGGTGAGACAGGAAGAAGGGAAGGAGAGGATGTTGTAGCGATGAGTTTGGACTTTGTCCCATGGGCCTTTGTTGGGAAGACACTGAAGGCAATGAAGCAAAGATGTGACTTGCAGCAGAACTCAGCAAGCATTGGCATAGTGGTGAGGGCATGGGCTGCTCACTTCATGCAGCAAAACTTTCGTGGCTGATCACTCAAGGTGCTTTTTTTTCCCCCTTCAGGTTTGACCTTAGCCTTGTCCCAGAGTGAGACACAAAACCCAACAATCATGGAGTACACAGGGGATCCGAATGGACAGGTATCCAAACCCACAGTCTCTTGCCTTTTGCAATAACAAGCTCTCTAGGGAGAGGAAAACAACTGTGCTTTTTGCTTACCTGGAGTCTCCCAATTGCCACGAGGCAATATTTACTGCCTTGTCCTACATCAGCGTCTTCTTCAGGTATTGTCATTCCTGAAACGAGGTATGCCAGCGTCATCAACATGCCAGGGTGAATGGGAACGGGGGAAGTGCCCACAATTTCATTCATGGAACTAAAAATACAGCTCTTTTGCTGCCATTCAGGGCTGGGAAGCTAGCCAACAGCCTCAACAGCCTCTCACTTGCTTCCTGCTGCTCTCTGCCTGACAGTTTTTGACAATTTCACAATATCTCTGCATCTGGGGATGACGTAGAGGCAAGGGAGAAAGGAGAAATGCGAGTCGTTATAGATTTGCAAAATTTGGCCAAAATATTTAATCAGGCTGAAAATGTCAGTAAGAAGCCTAAATAGGTCTTCCTGGTCATGCAAATATTTCACTTCTCTGTTAACAGAGAACCAAAGACCATCAGAGGCAAAAGAAAAGAAAAAAAAAATCTACCAAAGCCAAAAGGCTTAATTTTGTTGGAAAGTGAAGATAGCTACTGTTTCCCATGTTGAAGGCATCAGGGTGTTTTGATGCTTGGAAGGAGAACTTGGTGATGGTTATGCTGACTCAGCACTGAAACTCAATGGTCTGGGTAGTACTGCTCAGTGGTCACCAGAGTCAGCTATTAGGTCCAGCTTCTGGAACAGTGAGCAAGCTTCTTGCTGGTTAGCACCACTGCAGAGCAGCAAGCACTGTGTCTCCCTATCTGGAGGGCAGAAACCCTCCCTTCATGCTGCTAAACACCTAGGATGGACCACTTCAGGCCCGACTGACCTAGGGCTCAGAGTGATGGAGCCACGTGTACAGCAACAGTCCTTCACACAGACTTGCTCCTGAGACAGAGAACTGTCCCCTCTGATTCCTCCCCACCACACACATTCCTCTTCTTTCCTTCTAACTAATGTGTGTGTGTGTGTGCCCGTGTGCGTGCAAGCCAAGACCTCTTGCCATTGCAAATGAAAGCCAGATGCGTGTTGTCACTTTTTGCACCCAGCTTTACATGGGTGGCTTGGGAATTGAACCTGTGCTGGCAGACTTTGCTAGCAAAAGACCTTAACCACTGAGCCATCTCCCCAGTTCCCCTTGCTGAGTTTCCTGTGCACTGTGAACATCTATGTGTAGATTTGCTCCAGTCATCCTCTTTCTTGTTGAAGAGCAGGGTATATACAGCACATGTGCCTCTGGGCTTTGCTTGTTGCTCTTAAGAAAATGGCCTGAAACTCTCAAGATTTATTCACAGAGCTAGTCCTTTCTTTTTGTTGTTTTTATGTGAGAGAGTGAGAGCCAGAGCGAGCGCAATAGAGAACTGGCTGTCCCAGGGCCTCCAGCCACTGCAATCAAACTTGAGACGCATGTGCCCCCTTGTGCACATGTGTGACATTGTGCACTTGCGTCACTTTGTGCATCTGGCTTACGTGGGACCTGGAGAGTCAAACACAGACAAGCCAATCCTTTGGCTTCACAAGCAAGTGTCTTCACCACAAAGCCATCTCTCCAGCCCCTCAGTTCTTTTTTAGAACTGCATAGTGCTTGTTTAAGTTGCTATGTGGCTATTCAACTATTCTCCTACGTACAGGGAGTTAGGTGTTTCCAGTAATGGGCAGCTAGAAGCAGTGCCGCAGTGGACAAGCTTGCATGTACATGTTTTTTTTTTTTTTTTTTTTTTTTTTTTTATTACTGGAAATGTTATCTGGAGGGCAGTTCCCTAGATGTGAAATTGTTGTGTCAAATGCACATACACTTCTGTTTTGACAACTTTCCCTCCAGAAGGGATGTGTGAGTTTGTATTCTCACCAGCAGTGCCTGAAAGATCTATTTCTCTACCGTCCTGGACAACAGAATATGCTGTCATGTTACTTAGATTTTGTCCATTTGAAAGGTGAGGAAAATAATTGAATTTGCATTTCTGATTTGGGTGTGTTTGAACATTATTTCACATGTAGAAGTGCTTTTATATTTTGTTTTTTAGTGAGCTGTCTGCTTATGCTTCTTTCCATTGTCCCTTTGGGATTTTGGCCACTTGGACCTCAGCGTGCAGCATTCTCTCTACGGTGCAGATGTTGAGCCTGTGTGGTATTTGTTGGGAGTATGTTCTCCCAGGTGGAGCTCTGACTCTTGACTCTGCTTATACTGAAGACCTTGGCCATTGTTAGAAAACCATTTCCCACACAGAGGTTGAAGAAAAACCCACCCTTGCTTCCCTCAGATACTTCCTTAGTCTGTTCTTTTTTTTTTAAAATTTAATTATTTAATTATTTGATTTTTGTTTGTTTGTTTGTTTGTTTGTTTTTCAAGGTAGGGCTTTGCTCAAGGGTGGCCTCAAACTCATAGTGATCCTCCTACCTCTGCCTTCCGAGTGCTGGGATTAAAGGTGTGCACAACCACACCCAGCTTATTTAATTATTTGAGAGAGACAGAAAAAGAGGGTGAAAAGGAGGGAGGAAGAGAAAAAGAGAGAGAGAGAAAAAAACATGGGTGCACCAGGGCCTCCATCCACTGCAAATCAACTCCAGATGCATGCACAACCTTGTGCATATGGCTTATGAGGGTGCTGGAATTGAACCTGGGCCCTTAGGCGTCTCAGGAAATCACCTTAAGCACTAAGGCATCTCTCCAGCCCTCTTAATTTGTTCTTAAATTTAGAAGCCTAACACATTTAGAGTTAGCCTTGCTTTACCAAGAACATTCTCAAAAGTAAATCTAGTTCTGTTTATTTAATCTTTATTTCCCACGTTTGCTTACTTTTTCAATCTGTCCTTTTTTCTTCCCACAGGTCTCCTTTTCTTTGAGGTTGCTAAAGTTACTGTGACAAAGGGCTTCAGCTCATTGGCTTAAAGAACACAAATTTAGTGGCGCACAGTTCTGAGGCTAGAGGTCTGTAAGCAAGTATGGTTGGGGTTGCTCCTTTTGGGTTATTTTGAGGGACAAACTGTTCCACACCTCTCCCCTAATTTCTGGTGGTTTCCTGGCAAATTTTGGCATTCCTTGGCTTGTCAATACATCACCCAGCCTTCACCACCACATGCGTTCGACATGTGCACTATGATTGTGCACAGCTCCTTTTCTTGACAGCATCATACTGGATAAGGACTCGCCCTCTTCCAATACGGCCACATGCAAAGAACCTCTTTCCAAACCTCCATGTTTGAAAGGCCAGAGGTTGGGACTTCAACATGTTAATGTTTGGAGGAACACAATTCAACTCAGAAGACCTTCTGTTCTTGTTCTTGCCCTTTTCTCTACCCGATCAGGCACGACACAAATATGTACATGGACCTAGACAGCCCTCCTCTGACCTCACGGCACGCAGTGCTGATGGATCGGGACGTTTTCTCACTAGTTACACATGCAGATGCAGACAGGTACTCCAGCAGGACCTCGACTGAAATCCACTTGTCATTTTAAACAGTTTTCAAAAAAAGTTGTAAAAATTCTTTCTGTAATGATCAAATATTCGACCCTGGAAGCACTGGGGACCTTCTGGATATATAACTCAGTATGAATGACTGGGAGGTACAAAGGGGGATTTTTATCTCCAATCACCCCCAGAATTTTTGCCATGTTCTGAGCTCCAGAGTTTTAATAATACAGTCCTGTCCCTTTGGAGAAATAGGTAAGAAGGAAGACAAACAGGCCAAAACAAACAAAAACAAAAACAACAATAAAACCAGATACAAAGGGCAAGCCCAGTGGCTAAGAAGGTCATTGTTGACAGAATGCTGATCAAGGCTTCACAGGTTCATCAGAATGGGGCCTCTTGCATCTGGTGAGATCAGCAGACACTGGAGGGAGAGCTCTCATGGCTACAGGGTGGCATTAGTGGGAAGGAGGGACACTGCTAAGGGTTTACTTACCAACAGGCATGCTGAGTCTAGAGGGAGCATCTGGAATGAGTGGTACAATAGTGACTGTGCTTTAGACCTCAGTCTTGCCATCAGAAAAGAGAGGAGTGAGCCCTGTGGTCCCTCAGCCCCTTCCTACTGGTGACAGAAGTAATACGGTTTCTGGGCTAGAGCAATGGGTCAGCAGTAACAGGTGCTTGCTTGCAAAGCCTGAAGGTCTGGGTTCAATTCTCCAGTACCCATGTAAAGCCAGATGTACAAAGCAGTGATACATCTGGAGTTCATCTGCAGTGGCAGAGCCCTGCTATACCCATACTTACTCACTCACTCTCTCTCCTTTTCTCTCTCACATAAATAAATAAATAAATAGACATAGCTAAAAAGAAGTACTATGGTTTCCATGGGAGCACAGTGGCTCTTTCCTAAGGGTATCTGGGGGTGGGGGGAGGAGGAATTCACTATTTTCAGTTTCCATTCTTAAAAATAATATTTGTGTGTGTGTGCGTGTGCGCGTGCATACATGTGTATGGGCACATCAGGGTCTCTTGCCACTGCAAATGAATGTCAGACACGTGCACTACTTTTGCATACAGCTTTACAGAGTGTTGTGGAATTGAACCCTTGGCCATCAGGCTTTGCAAGCACCTTTCACCACTGATTCATCTCTTCAGGCCATCAGCTTCCATGTCTGTGACAGTCACAGAAACACTCCGAGCCTCACTGGCTGCTCCTCATCTCTTGCTTCTAGACAGTCATCCATCCCACGGGCATCTGGAGACACCAGCACCCCACATACTGCCATGTTCTTTTCGAACACTGGGGCTAGCTCCATGGCGACTTCAAGCTCTGCTCCCCCTCCTCCCTCCAGAGGCTCTATGCCCCACTCAGCTGTCTCCTCTCACCACCATTACATGATGTCACCTTCCTCCCTTAAGGTCACCTTCCACTGCCCTATTTACCAACCAGTACCCAACTCAGTTCTTTCTGTTTAGCCCTGGGAAACACAGCTCCTCTCACCCAAAGACCCTTGCTCTTGCCAGCAGATCCACAGGGTGTGTGTGGGCCTTCTCCATGGTACTTCCTTCACTGTGCCGACCCTCCCCCAAAGGCAGCCATTCCTGACTCCAGTGCTCACTACTGCCTTTTTTTTTTTTTTTTTTAGGTAGGGTTTCACTTTAGCCCAGGATGACCTAGAATTCACTATGTAGTCTCAGGGTGGCCTCGAACTCTGCCATCCTCCTACCTCTGCCTCCTGAGTGCTGGGATTAAGGGAGTGCGCCACCATGCCTGGCAGACAACTGTCTCATTGTTGAAGAGTCCCTGGTTATGGTCTTTTCTCTGTGAATACCCCACAACAGCCAGTCTCCCTACTCTCTCCAGCCTGCACTCTGGGACGTTTACCCTATGGCCATTTAAATCTTGACAAAACACACACTTGATCATACTTGAAACTTTTCCTCAAAATTTCAGAGCATGCCAGACATGGTGACACACACCTTTAATACTAGCACTCTGGAGGTAGGAGGATCTCCATAAGTTCAAGGCCAGCCTGGGAATGCATAGTGAATTCCAGGTCAGCCTGGGCCAGAGTGAGACTCTACCTCAGAAAAACAAACAAAAAAATTCAGCCAGGCATGGTGGCGCATGCCTTTAATCTCAGCACTCGGGAGGCAGAGGTAGGAGGATTGCTGTAAGTTTGAGGCCATCCTGAGATGACATAGTGAATTCCAGATCAGCCTGAGCTAGAGCGAGACCCTACCCCAAGAAACCAAAAAAAAAAAATTTTTTTTTTCAGAGTAATTTCATGGTGGTCTATTCCATTTGTGAAAGCACTCTGGAGACTTCCTGTGAGAGCACACCTCAAGATCTGAGCTGATAATCAGCTCGTGGAGGAAGACGTTTGAGGGTGAGGAGGGGTGAATAATGGGGGGGGGCAGGGGCTTCCTCACGGGAGGTTATAGTGACTTTCTTCTGCAAGGTGTCTGGCAGCATCTTCCTGCTTCTCCCTGTAGCCCACTAGTCACTCCTTCTGGAAAGTGACCTGTTGCCTGAGCATCCATATGTACATTCCATAAAAAGCATGCACTCACATCCATTGGAGAGAATTTTCAGAGCTCACCAGCTGAACTCTGAAAGAAGACACAAATCTCCACATTTGAACAATGATGATAAGATTCTTTCAGGATGTCAGTGACATGGTGGCCACTCTGAAGGTCTGGCAATAAGCACAATGAGGGGCAAACTGGCCACAGGAAAGGATCCTTTCAAGTGAAATGGTCACGGGGTCTGACACCAACATAGATGGAAGATGCATCTCTGGGGGCAATGCGGCTTGATGGCCATTAACAGTGGGCTTCAGCTCTGGGGTGATCAGATTCAAGAATCCTAAGTCTGCCATTGATAGGAAAAGCCCTTGGCCCTTGGGAGTTTCAGGAACCAGTGATGTCAGGGTTGTCATCCGTCAAATATGCCTATTCTATAGTGATGCTGTGGGCTCAGAGAACCCTAAATTTAACTGCATTTAGAAGCTCACATGGTCTAGGCTGGGCCTCTCTCTGCAGGGCAGGAGGGACTGGCCTACCATCATGCCCCAGGCTCTCTCTGGTTGTGACACTCTGTGGGTACAAACATTTGGTAAGGGCCTGACATTCTGTGACAAGAAGAGGAGCAGCTAGTTTTGACTCTCCAGGAGTTCACCATCCAGGTAGGAAAACAGAACCAGGTCATGCTAAGTGTTGTCACAGAGACAAGAACACTGCTTGGGAGAGGGACATGGGGCCAGGACTGGATGCCAAGGCAGGGAAGAGGAGTCAGGATGGAGCACTTCCTGGCATGAACTGTAACTTTGATCAAAGTGGTTTTTAATATGAACAGGATAATTCCAGCTATTCTAACAGATTTCAGTGATTCCCTTATTGGCTCCACAAGCTCATCTTGCCCCACATTAAATTACCTCCCCCTTGGATAACCTCTTCCCTCTTGCCAGCTCTAAATAAATCCCAAGAATATAAACAACGCAAATGAGATGGAACTGGAAACTGCTGTTGGGGATGGAATTCAGCATTGGCCAGAGATGTTTCTTCATTCCTCACTTAGGACTGTAGGAGCCCTGTGGAGACATGCAGAAACTGGGGCTGTTTCTCAGTCATTCTGGGTGGAGAATGTCCTGGGGCCTTCATGGCTGCATATGAATTAAGATATATTTTTGTATTTCATCAATCACAGGGTGGAGTGGGGTCAACCATCTTCTGCTTGCAAGCAGTGCAGGGCACTTGCTTACGGCACACTGCCAACGTCTTCCCTGAGGAATCATTGTAAGTTGAAGATGACTTTGACAAAATCATATTTGGGAAACAGTTTCAACAAAGAAAAGAGGTTTCATCACTGTAGAGTTCTGGGAGACTCTGCAGCATTTGAGTGCCGTTTGCTAGGAGGGGAATCCAGAATGGGGAGGAATCTTTTCATCATGGTGTTTGTCTGGGCATCTTGATCTTGGTACATATTTTGAAAAATGCTAATCTGCAGGTATTTTTCATTTCAGGCATCTCACTTCATGATTCTAAAAGTAGATTCCACACTTTTTAAAGAAAAGCTTTGAAGTACAACTGGTGCCTTTGTCACTACCTGTTCCACCCACACCTGACACAGGGAGAAGTGTATCTCAGTACTGGAAACTGGAGAGATTAGCGATGCTGAGGCCATTTTGGAATGTGTGGTTAGTGTCAGAATGTCAGATTAGGTTGAAGAAAGAGACATCTGAACCCTAGCCAGGGAGGGAGTCCACAGCAGGACAGCCAACAAGTTTAGTGCAGCCCTGGCTTGAGATGTGACCAGAGCCAAGGACAGATCCCAGGCAAGAGCAAGCCCCAGTCCCTCACCTCCCAGGAAGACTGTGGACTGGGCTACTTATGAGTAGACACTTTCACCCCCTACTCCAGGGCTTGGGCACAGATAATTTGCTCTTTGTCTCAGCATCTCTAAGACTGCAGCAATGCCAGGTATTCATCTGCCCTTGTCAGGGCAGAAAGATCTTTCTAGAACCCATGCAATGGATGATGGAACCATTTTTGCCTCTCAAAATGGACCACCACATGGTGACATGCACAAGAGGAAGCACATGGAAATCAGAAGCACGTGCACAAGAGGACATGTAAAGGGATGAGAACAAATGTTCCCACTAGAAAAGTGGGAACAAAAAGTGGGAATAAAAAGAGGAAAATAAAATCTAAAGTAAGCTACTCTGGGAGCCTACAGGATGTGACATTTACAAAAAAGGTACTGCTTTAATCAACAAGGACCAAGTTCAGATGAAAGACACACTTGCCACATTTTTTTAAAAGAAAGAAATATTAAATGATAAATTGAGAAATTCTATAAGTATTTGATAGAAAAAGAAAAGGAAATTAACATAAGAAACAAAAATTGAAGTGAAGGTCAGAGCAGATCCAAGAAATTGGCATGGTACTTTGCAGTATGAACAGACCCTCTCAGACACGGGCATTCTGACGCCAGCAGGACATTTCCCCACAGTGAGTCTGTAAGCTGGAAAGGTCTATGTGATGACTTGAATGTGAATGCATGTCCCCCATAGCCTCAGGGATTTTTGATTAAGATTGAGCTTGCAATTTAAGTCTCCAGTGGGTGGATCCCTGTTGGGGAAGGGGTGTGTCATTGGGGGCAGATCTTTAGTCCAGCTCTACTAAAGGTGTGTTCAGAGCCAGTTTGAGCTCTGGCTCTTCCTGTTGGCTGGTTGTTGATGGTGTCTCTCTGCTATGGATCTACGGAAGTGAGCCAGCTTCTGCCATGATGGAACTTCACATGAATCTAAAAGACTGAAATAAACCCTTTCCTCTCATAAACTGCTTTTTGTTGGGTGTTTGCCCCAACAATGAGAAAGTAAACTATAGCAGTCCATTTCATTAACATGAACAAAAATGACCTCACAGAAGCACCTGAGTGAAATCCTTGAGTTCTAAGGACAGTCGTCAAACAACCTAAAAGTGTTAAAGTATGGAAAAAGGGAAAATCCTAAAGAGAAACAAATGTTAGTCTCAGCCCATCTCTACTTTAGAAATTAGAAAGCCTCTGGGGCAGCATCCCTAGAGCTCTGGGGGAAACCATGTGACCCCAAGAATTCGCCACACAACTGACCAGGGCAGTGAGAAGAACTTCTTAAACCTGCAAGGAGCCAGGCATGTGGCGCCAGCCCACCATTCCTGATGGAAATTATTTAAAGAATCATCCTCGGGCTGGAGGGATGGTGAGCGGTTAAGGCATTTGTCTGCAAAGACAAAGGACCCAGGTTCGATTCCCATGACCCATGTTAGCCAGATGCACAAAGGAGTGCATGCGTCTGGAGTTCATTTGCAGTGGATGGAGGCCCTGATGTGCCCATTCTCTCTCTCTTTCCCTCTTTCTCTGTCAAATAAATAAATAAATAAATATAAATAAAATATTAAAAAAAGAATCATCCTGGCATGGACTAATGGACCAAAACAATGGTGGGAGAGTGGCATAGAGAAACCAGTGCAGCCCATGTAGTGCCTGACTAACTTCAGGTAGTATGGCCATGGAATTTACTGCAAGTGGCAGAAAGACAGATGATATATTTGATAGAGGGTAGATGATAGATGTGATATAGGTAGATGATAGAGTTGATAAGGAGATGGCATAGATTACAGATGACAGATTTAATAGATGATTCATGATAGATTTGATAGGTAAGATTTGATAGATAATTGGCTAACAGATGAAAGATTTGATAGGTTTAATAGATGGTAGATATACAGATATTAATAAATGATATAAAATATTAATGACCAAGTATCTGATGTCCCAATGCCAGATGGAAAGCCCCAGGTAATGTATGCACCCGTTGTGAAACAGGAGGAGACAAATAAGCCTAGTGAGTAAAGTACAGACTCTGCAGGCCGACTTTCTGGCTGTGAGTAGTCCCAGCTTCCCCGCCTGCCTGCCATGGTCCTTACTGACACCCCCATTTGGGGCCTGCTTTTTCCTGCTCACTATGGTCCTTGCCCACTGACACCTCCACTTGCTGCCTGCTTTCTCCTAGTCATCTCATAGCCACTGCCC
Organism: Orientallactaga sibirica; assembly: GCA_036365145.1. Lineage (NCBI taxonomy): Eukaryota > Metazoa > Chordata > Mammalia > Rodentia > Dipodidae > Orientallactaga > Orientallactaga sibirica. The sequence continues at coordinate 968,742 of JAEOAD010000031.1, read as the reverse complement.
TCCTTCAATCCTGGCTTCTGCCAGGGTAAGACTTCAGCACTAGTCCTTACTGGTCCCTGTGCCTTTAAAGCAGTCTTATTCAACCTGCAGAATGATCTTCGAAACCCTCCAAGGACTTCCCTCAGAACGCAGGGAAGGAGCTAAGCTCCTGGGCTTTAGCATTTAAGCCTCAAGATATGATACTATTCCCTGTCATTCTACCAGCCACAGGGAACTTAACGATTGCCCGCTCAGCATCTCTTTCCCTCACGGAGAAAGCTGACCATGAAGGTGAGGAGACCAGGACTAGTATGATGCGGTTCAAAAGCTTTTCACTGAGACTAGTACATGGCAGTAGACTGTCTCCGATGAAAATGGCAATCACAGTAGATTTCCATGCTCACACTATTTCCCAGGTCTACAGTGCATTTGATTACTAATACTTTTTTCTACCTCCTTTATGCTCAGATTTTGGCACTGTGTTCCTCTGTCTTTGCCCACCAGGATTTCAGTGAGCCTGGGCCTCAGCATCCAGGATGGATAATAATACCTTGACACACGTGAACTCATGCCTCAATAATGGCCCCTGACCTATGGCTTTGCAATGACCTGCAAGCCAGTCTGTCCCCTCCACTGCGTTATGAACTCACTAAGGGCAGGCACCAGCTCCGCCTTACCTTCAAATCCCCAGGACCTCACAAAGAGCCTGGACTATGGCAGGAGCTCAGAGAACATTTACAGAAGATTTAAGAGGAGTGACTTTGCCCTGTCTGAGAATGAGAAGATAGAAGACTGCGAAGGCTGTAAGTTTCCACCTCAGTAGCCAGGGTGGTGGCTTTGATGTTGGACGAGGTCCTGAGCATGTCACATGAATAGGGCAGGATGGCTGGGGTCTGAGGCATTCAAAGGTACAGCCATTGGCGGTAACTTGGTGGCTTTTATATAGACAAGCAACTTTTGGAGATTTTCACCATGGGAGAAAATACAAAAGTGACATTCAACAAGCATGCTTCAAAAAGCCCAGGACTGTTAGAGATGAGCTCATGTCAGGGCCAAGCTGTCGGGTGAGGTGTGAGTGCTGGCCTGACCCCAGAGGCGTTTGGCCAGAACTCCAACATAACCTCAGGCCTGTGGCATGCTGTGGTGGTGACTTACTGAAAGTCAGCAACAGACTGAGGAAAAAGCATTCATCACACCAGCAAGTGCCAGTAACAAACATGTTCCAGACCAGGATGATCAGCAGGGGAAAGACACCAGCCCGGGGTCAAGCTCTTTCCCCTGAGCCAGACCTTGGCTATCCTGTGCAGACACCCTGCCAGATAATCAGGCACTCTCCATGGACTGTTAAGTAGTGCACCGTGCAGATCTAGTGATAGTTACCAGAAAAGGAGGCCTCCACTTTAGAAATGACTTCTGCTCAACACTGACTGCATCTGAGAAAGGCAAGGGGCTGGGTGGGGATGGGGAGCAGGGGCACATCACACTTGCAGAACTTCTCTGTACTTTGGACACTGAACACACACTCCAACGGGTGAAATGCATTCTAGTATGAGTGGTTTCTGACAATCTAAACATCTGAAGGATGGGGAAGGGAACACTGCCCTTGGGACTCTGCCTCTCAGTCACATCCACATACTACACGCAGAACCGGTATAGGAGACATAATTGAGACATAGGCTATAACTGGGAAACCTACTATGTTGCAGAGGGTCTTGGACTAGACCAGGCTCCACTGTGAAGTTCATGTAACACAGAGTCAGCAGGCAGGAAGCAGAAAGATCTGTGAGCGCACAACTAACCTACTCGGGCCCAAGCACACGTGTTACTACATTCCCTGTCAAAAAACCTGTCCACAAAGCCCTTGATACTGCAAAGTCCACCCCCACCCCGATTCTCACCTTGAAAATTTTTGAGATAAGTTTTAGGAATTTCTAGAAACTTCAGTTAGCTGCTATAAGTGCTCATGTTGGTCGCTGTGGTGGTTTGATTCAGGTGACCCCCATAAACTTATGTGTTCTGAATCTTAGGTCTCCAGCTGGTGACAATTTGGGAATTGGAGTCTCCTGGAGGTGATGTATTGTTGGGGGTGGGCTTATAGGTTATTATAGCCAGCTTTCCCTTGCCAGTGTTTGGCACACTCTCCTGTTGCAGTTGTCTACCTTATGTTGGCCAGGAGGTGATGTCCACCCTCTGCTCATGCCATCGTTTGAGTCTATAAGCCAAAACAAACCCTTTCCTCCCACAAGCTGCTCTTGGCTGGGTTCTTTCTGCCAGCAATGCAAAGCTGACTGCAGCCATCACTCAGTCTCTGTTTATGACTCAAGCTTGAGCTGGTGAGCAAGCGGGGTAGTGCTGTGACTTCACGAGGCATCCTTTGCTGCCCAGCAGTTTGTTGGTCCAGTGCTCTCATTCCCGACCTGAGAATAGGGTCCTGCCATGGCTTTGTTTCAGCCACCTCATCTAGACCACACGACAATCTCTAGCCATCTCAAGATTTCCAAAAAAGTGGATTCTATAAACTCCTCAGTAACTCTGGCAAGCAATTCATTCACATGCCCATCCATCCAGGTTTAGGACTTCATTTGTCTAGCAAAAAACACTTCTTTTTTTTCCTTCCCATTCTTCCCTTCTTTCTTTTATCCATTGAGATAGATAGCCAGCCAACCAGTTTTCACGGAGAGACACGGCTGGTTGGTTTGAGCTATGCACTGGGGTGAGAAGATGGACAGAGCATGAGCCTGGGTCCTGAAAGATGTCCGTAGGAATCCAGAACTAGTGTTGCATGTGGCCGGCAGCTAAGAACCCACCCTGGCAATCAGAGACCATGGGAGCAGGGCTAGCTCAGTGCCCTGCAGGTGTGCCTGAGGCCGCACGTAGGAGGGCCTTCCTCTCCACAGCCTGTCCTCACAGTCGGCTCAACGAAGAACAAGCCAAGCGGACAAAAAGACACATCTCCAAGTCCACTGTAAAGCACTCGATTCACCTGTCTGGCATACCTCTTTAGAAAGTTCAGATTGATGCCTCAAAGATGTCATTTTCTCTGATTCTTAAAATCAAGTGAAATTTGGAAAATGCAGAAATGAATAGAAAAGATCCAACAATGAACTACACAGAGGAAGCAGTGATCAGCATTCCAATTTTCAGTGCGGAGCTAAGCTTTATTCGCTTACGAGTGGGGATGGAGATGTGCATTCTTTGCAGCCAATTTCTACGCTTCCTCGCGCTTGCTTGGTTCTCAAGTGTTCTCCGAAGCGTGCCTGCTTAGGTCTGCCCCCAGCGCTGCCTTTATTTTTAACCAATTCTCTAACATTGAAACTTCAGTTTGGATTCATATGGGGGTTTTTACACTTGTGCATAATGCTTAAACACATACTACACACACATCTCTGTTCAATTCCATAAAGTCCTCTAAATACAAGTCTTGTATCATAAGGTACATCACTTTCATATTCAATACATACGGCCAAACTATTCTACAGTTTGTTCTAATTTATATTCTCACCAATAGTGCTAAGTGTCCATTTTTCTTACTAACATTGTTTTATTTTTCCTCTTTTTTTTACCCCATTATAAGGTAAGAGAGGGTAATGTAAAATTTTTGGGGTGTGTGTGTGTCCACCACACACGTGTGTGCACATACCACATCACATGCGCAGAGGGCAGGGGACAACCTCAGGTGTCTGTCCTCACCTTCCTCCTTGTTTGAGGCAGGTCTCTCTCATCTTTCATGGCTGTGGTCACCAGGCTTGCTGGTCTTGGGCTCCTAGGGGATTCTCCTGTCTCCACCTTCCGTCTCACTGTAGGCATGCCAGGGTTACAGACTCACGCTACTGCTGAATTTGGGTTTTGGAGATCTGAACTCAGGTACTCACGCTTATGTGGAAAGTGCTTTATCCACCAAGCCATCTTTCCAGCCCTCAGCTTGCTTTGATTTGCAGTTCTGATGAATTGTAAGGGTGTTTTTCCTCTCACATGCTTAATCTGTACATTTTTAATGTCCTATTTATGCCCTTTGCTCCAAATTGTGCCTTCAGGAACTACCCTATGAAGGAGATCAGTGCCTCCTTCATATGACACCCCCTCAAATATTTGAAGACAGAAATCATGTCTCACTTTCTCCAAGTTAAACACCCCTGGCTCCTTCATCCATTCCTTATGTGGCAATGTTTCAGGGGCCAGCATTGAAGAATAAGTCCCACTTCCCCCGCATAAGCCAACACCAGCAGTCACACGACCCAGGCAGCTCCAAGGAGCTTGTTGTGTGTGTCTTTGCAGTCAAGATGCAGCTACTGCCTGCATCTTGGGCCACAGCCTACTCTGTCCCCCGTGCACAAGGGTGCCCAGTCTTACCATAATTGTCACATTAATTATGTGCGATCATGGGCTTAGAGCTTTAATAAAGGGGCAAAACGATATCATGTTGAGGCCACAAACAGGAAGAGAAATGTTCCTGGTATAGTGAGAACAATTAACTAATTTGAGTGAAGCAAGCTTCAATAGGCATGAGGTGTCCCTTTGGCCTAGGTCCTGAGAGGCAGACCAGAAGCACTGGTTCAGCAGGCTATGGGCTTCTCTTGATCCCAGCTGTGTTAGGGACCCTTTTATCCCTACAGCTGACTGCCCCCAACCCACTTTACTATAGTCACCTGCGTCCACCTCAGCACTCCCTGATGGATCAGCTTGGGTCTTGTAGTTCTGAGAAACTTGTAGAACTACTGCTATGCACTAGGCCATCACATCCCTATAAAGAACCAAGCCACTGTGCCAATCTCCCTCCAAAGGCCACATCCTCTTGCTCTCATTTTCTTTCCATCAAACAACCCCAACACAAACATGGTTTCTTGAGCACTGCCTGGTATTCCCCTGGGCATCAGACAGGAGCATCCATGCCATTTACAAGTTCCACATTAGCTATCAAACTGCACCTGGGGAACACGTTGGCTGCTCCCTCGGTCACTGTCAAGATTGTGTTTGGATCTACTAAGCTGAGGTCTGGATATCTTCTGAGATCCTGTCCTTGAATCCAGCCTGTAGCAAACGACATCACAGCAATTCTGTGAATTGTGGCTGCTGTGGTTCAAGACTGTACCCCAAAGCTCATGGCTAAGAAAGTTAAAGTCCCACATTCATATGTTGATGGTATTTGGAGATGGGTCTTTGGGAGGTAATCAGGTTAAATGACATCCTATGGTGACTCCATGATAGGGTTAATGGCTTTAAGCGGGAGGAAGACTCGAGCTCCTACTCTCCCATTCTCTCACAACATGATGCCCTCTGTCATGCCACGATGCAGCAAGAAGGCTCTGGCCAAATACAGCCCTTTAGCTTTGGACTCTCCAGCCTAGAACTGAAACAAACTTCTTTTCTTGGTAGGTCACCAGTCTGTGATAGGTCCAAGATATGGTTGAAGGAGAAAAATACTCTTTAAGTATAGATGTTGAACTGACATATATATGCATGTATATATATTTGTATTACATACACATAAAAAGTTCACAGTATAGAGCATTTCAAATTTCAGTTTTGAATTAGAAATGTCCAAACTCTGACTATTCCATAATGCTGTTGTGAATGTGTCTCAAGCATTTATAATCATGTCTGACACACGACACACTTTCAACAAGTGTTTATTATCGTTGTTATCTATTAATATTACCCTTCTTGCTTTGATGTGCATTTAAGAATTGCAGTCAGGTACTAGTAATATTTGTGGGTATAAAACACATTCTTTGAAAAATCTTAAATAGCATCTAGAGCTTATTTTCTTTCCAAATATTTCATGAGGTAGATGAAAGACCTCACATGCAAGGTCAAAGATACACTCTACTCATCAATAAACAGCAAGAGTTGATTCTGTACTCATACAGCAAGCAATGGCAAACATCTCAGCAAAGCAAAAACAAACAAACAAAAAAACCCCACAGTTCCTGCTCTGGTTAGAAAGGGGGAGAGAAGGTCACAGGGTCACAGGTCCCTGCTCTGGTCAGAGAGGGAAAGAAGGCCACGGTTCTCCGATAGGCTATCAGAGATCCATTTTATCATGACTGTAACCCACAGCCCACTGCAAATCAGCAGCAGTGCTGCAATATGAAGTTCCAAATAGTTTATCTTTCAATTCCCTGCCGATGACCAACATGCTATGAAATATTTTGTTTATTCCATGTACCAAGCGGACATTGACATTCTTTATGTTACTTTCCCATGGGCTTTGTATCTTTCTTTCTTTAAATGCTTGAGATTACTATGTACATATCAATACTTTTGTGCCTTCAAAAAATTTTTTTTAATTTACTTACTTATTAGAGATGGGTTGGGGGAGAGAAAATGGGCACACCAGGGCCTCCAGCCACTGCAAACGAACTCCAAACGCATGCACCACCACATGCATCTAGCTTACGTGGGTACTGGGGAATTGAGCCTTGAACCAGGCTCCTTAGGCTTCACAGGCAAGTGCTTAACTGCTAAGCCATCTCTCCAGCCCTACTTTCACACTTTAATATCCCACTGTATACATACATCACATTTTATCTATTCATCACTTAGTTGCTCTGACTTTTTGGCCATTATGTGTACATTTTTCTTTCTATGCGCAGGTCTTCAACTCCTTTGGGTTGTTATTTAGGAATAAAATTGCAGTCACACAGTAACTGCGTTTTTGCATTTTGAGAGCTTGTTTGGAGGTTCCAGCAGGGGAGCGCAGCTACTTGTATACCCTTGACCAAAGACTGGTCCTCCTCTATTTGGGGAAGGTCATCCTCTTTGATCGAGCATGCAGCTTCAGGAGGGATGTACATGGAGCAGTGAGGGAGGAAGGGGACACCTACCTAGCCAGCAGATCAGATGAATCAACCCTGGTGATCAATCCATGACAGATGTCACAGCAGGTTCGCCCTTACATCCCATTTTTTGCATTTTGAGAAGTTGGGAAACTATTTTTTCTTTTTTAGTTTTACCAGGTAGGGTCTCACTGTAGCCCAGGCTGACCTGGAATTCACTATGTAGTCTCAGGCTGGCCTTGAACTCACGGCGATCCTACCTCTGCCTCCCGAGTGCTGGGATTAAAAGCATGTGCCACCACACCCAGCCCAGTCTATTTTTTTCTAGTGGTTCTGCTACTCTATGTTTCCACCACCAAAGTAAGAGGATCCCAAATGCTGCTCACCCTTGCCGACACTTGTTATTAGTCTTTTATTGTAGTCATTCTAGTGAGGGTAAAAGGCATCTCACTGGGATTTTGATTTGTATACCTCTAGTGACATGGATACAACTGTCATTTCAAATTGCCACATCGGCATCACAGAGGGTAATGGCACCTAGAAGTGATTTCCTAAGGCTTCACTCACCTTTGTATAATTAGCTTGTTTTGGAAAACTCCTGTTTCAGGTAGCAAGATTTTTTTCCAACAAATATGATTATGTTCTAATTGCAAAGAAAATAAGAATGCTTTACTGCCTCTTGTCTAAGATTAAGATCAAGAGGCCACCATAGCAGATGCAAATGGTACCTGGGCCCCAGAAATATACCTGCATCTCTGCTCACCTGCTGGTGGCCAGGCCTTGATATAACCTGTGCAGTGGACCACGGCATACTGGGCTTCTCCTTCCTTCACGGGGCCAAGACCATTCCTAAATAAAGGACATTCATGAGGTTATCTTTGTCACATGGGGATAAGGCAAGATGGTGTGGGCCCTTCTGACATGTAAGCTACTGGATCCCTTGTTTCCTTTGTGGTTTTGAATCTTGACTTCCCATCTTCCCACTTTCCATCCTTTCACATGGCCTCACAGTGAGAAATAAATTCCACCCAACTCCCAGTTTTTGCCTCAGCCACCGCCACCCTGACGCATGGCCTCTGGTTCCTTTACTTATAGCCCCTCTTCACGTTGTGCTACTCCTTAGCATAGGGCCATCAAGTTGTCTACCAGCAAAGTCCCCAAGCAGACCTCAGAAAGGGATGCTGACCTGAACCTTTTCCTCATGGTGGTTATTCTGTTCAGAGGCAGATGGTCCAAGGGAGCATTTCCACACCTAAGAGTCAACACATGTATTAGAACCAGTGGTGATACAATGAGCTTATGAAACCAAGGGTACTGCTGAGATGGGGGCAGGCAAACTACCACTCCCTGTGGCACTGGGGAAGTGTTAAGCACTGCTAAAAATCACACTAGTTTTTTAAGTTAATATTTATAATCACTCCTGATGTTCATTGTTCTATAGGCAATAATGTTGGGAAATGGAGAGATTTGAATCCTTAATTGGGAGCCACTGGACACTCCGTTGCAGCCCTGGCTGCCTTGAGTAAACACTGTCAGTCATATAGCCAACCTTACTTCTTCTATGCCAGCATTTGCTGTTTTGACAGTCCGTGAACACCTCACGAAAATCATACAGTGGTTGCAGCTGATTGTCCAGGCTCCAGAAGGTGTAGCACCAGCTGGAGTTGTTTGAAAAAAAAAATTCTTACTGGATTTTTTTGCTATCACAAGCCTGAGCAAACTCTAGATGGCCTTGTAACTATTTCCATCTAAGCCAGAGGGGAGCACTTCCACTGGTGGCCTAGCAAAAGTGCTTTGGTGACTGGTGCAAATACAAACCATTTGCATGCAAGGTTTGCTATGACTGGTAACAGAGTCCTTCTCTGGCTATATAAGTAGAATGTTCAGCTCACTTTATGAGCTGGCTGGGAGACACTTGCCTAAACTTCCTCTATTGGCATTATGACATTAGGCCTAATCCAGAGATCTTTTCTTGCCTACTTTCAGTAGTACAAGCTGAGTGGGTGGTGTAAAGAAAGCAACAACAAAGATAGCTGAGCAGCAGCAATGGCACAGGCAGTAACAGCTGTGCCCTCAGCAGGCCAAGCTGCAAAAGCAGCAATGCAACCAGCTGCTTGAGAGCTGAAGACTCGGAGGCTGCAAAGAGCCAGGCAAGAGAAGCTGCAGACTCTGGTTGCTGGAAGAGTTTCAGAGAGCTGTCAAGTCCTTAGTGACAAGGGCCTTAGTACCACAGGCCTGGAAGCTGTAAACTAGCTGTTGTCAAAGGCTGAGGAATTCCAATGTCTAGGAATTCCAATGTCCTGTCTGGGAGTTGCAATGCCAGCTGTAGCCAAGAGGAGTCTTGACTTTCTAGGCCTGTACAAACTCTGCGACACTTGAAGAGCTAAAAGCCCGACTACCTGAGGCCTGAATGAAAGCTGTAAAACTAGAGGGAACCTCCTGCTGCGGAGCCTGCCTGCCTGCTGCGGTGCAATGCATACAAAAGTGGCTGAGGACCAGTTTGCAGAGCTTCAGCATTCTAATGAGTAACTCTGCTGTGGCAGTTTAAATGGATGTCCCCAGTACATTTATTTTATTAAAACATTTTAGATTTCCAGTTATCTGGGTGGAGGGGGTGTCAGTGGGCAGATCTTAGGGTCCAGCCCTAAAGTGTGGTGGTGGATTTAAAATTCCAATCTAAAGATATAGAGTGCCTAGCTCCACCTGGAGCTCCTAAAGTGTGCTGTGTGGTATGGCTTTTTTTTTTTTTTTTTCACTCTCTCTCTATCTGTCTGGACCTGTGAAAGCAGGCCAGCTTATTCTGCCATTATGAAAATTCTCCTGGATCTGTAAGCTTCAATAAATCCCTTTCTCTATAACTGTGCCTGGTTTAGAAGTTCATTTTAGGGACCTGAAACTGTCTAGTATATCTGCTAACAAGAAGTTTTTCTTCTTTTTTGCATGTCTATGTCTGTATGATGTGCCTGTGTGTATATATGTGTTTATATGCGTGTGTACACATTTGTGAGTGTGGAGGCCAGAGGTCAACATTAAGTATCTCTAATCACTCCTCACTTCATATTTTGGGACTCTCATTGAACCTGGAGCTCACTGATTTGGCTAGACCAGCTAACTTGCAAGCCCGAGGGATCCTCTCCTTCTCCGGTATTGGGATTACAGGGTTCACTGCCACCTCTGGTTTTTATGTGGGTACTGGGTACCTGAACTCAGCTCTTCATGTCTGCACGGCAAGCACTTTGCCTGCTGAGCAATCTCAACTTCAAATATTTTTCTTTTCTTCGTGTGTGGATGTAATTGTGTGCAAGTGCACGTGTGTGTGTGTGTGTGTGTGTTTGTGTGTGTGTGTGTATGAAGGCCAGATGTTGACATCAGGTGTCTTCCTCAATCACTTTCCACTTTGTTTGCTAAGGCAGGGTCTCTCACTTGAATCCAGAGTTTGCAGATTCTTCTAGTCTCCCATCTCCCAAGTATTGTGATTGCAGGAGGACACCATGCCCACCCAGCATTTATGTGGGTATGGGGGATCTAAACACCAGTCTTTCTGCTGGCATGTCTTTACACAGAGCCATCTCCCCAGCTCCAATTTTTTAAAAATATTTTTATTTTTATTTATTTATTTGGCAGAGACAGAGGGAGAGAGAGAGAGGGAGAGGGAGGGAGAGAATGGGCATGCCAGGGCCTCCAGCCACTGCAAATGAACTCCATATGTGTGCCCCTTTGTGCATCTGGCTAACATGGGTCCTGGGGAATCGAACCTGGGTCCTTTGGCTTTCCAGGCAAATGCCTTAACCACTAAACCATCCCTCCAGCCCCCAAAATTTTTTTTTTTTTTTTTTTTTTTTTTCAAGGTAGGGTTTCACTCTAGTCCAGGCTGACCTGGAATTAACTATGTAGTCTCAGGGTGGCCTCGAACTCTCGGCGATCCTCCTACCTCTGCCTCCCGAGTGCTGGGATTAAAGGTGTGCACCACCACGCCCAGCTCCCAAATGGGTTTTAACTGATACTACATGTTTACTCAGAAGAGACTGGTGGCCAATTTTCTTCCAAAGGGCAGAAGCAGACTAGCTTGCTTTTGACTTGTGACTGGCATCAGAGGGAGGGGAGTGCAGCCCACTTTTCAGACCCATGGGAATCACTTCAGGGCCCCTCTCAGTGCTGAAGATCTTCAGAATGTCTGAGGACAAGGTCCTAAGATCCCTTCAGTGGAACCGGTGGCCTTCAGGAAATGATCGAGAGGGTGACGACAGTAGCAGTGTCTCTTCAAGCTTGAGCGGAGACATCAATGCGAAACAGATGTTGCCAGCGGGTGAGCAGCAGCCTCTCCCCAGGCTTTAGCATCACAGCTGTGGGGCCTCCCCTCCCCACCATGTCTGGTCCTGTGAACGACTAGATAGCTGGAAGCCTGCTGATGGCAAAGGAGAGAGTGGGAACAAGACCCCGACAGCCACAGAGCCCTGTCTATTTGAGGGCCTCTCTTTGGGGCCCTGATGATGAAGTGTCATACTCCCCATGCAGGTAGGTCCTTCCCACCTTTCTTCTACATGAAACATCAGGTGCTAAGTGTGGAAGCCTGCTCCATCATCAGGCTCTGGACACTTCACGGCATGCCCACTTAGTGTGTTTCAATTTCCCAACTCCACGGCCCGTTCCAGCCTGGATGTCTTCATTTACAACATGCCTAGAGGAGAGTCCAATCATGCTGCAGGACCTTGGACAGCTGCCAGCACGAGTGACTTTCACAGCAAGATCTGTCTGTGACATTGCTGCCCAGGGATGCTGGCAGAGCTGACTCTCTGCCCTTCTCTGGCAGACTGTGCCCAGTGTCTTGCCAAAATTAAGTGGCTCTGTCAGTGCTTTAGGTAGACAGCAGTGTCATGTACCTCTTGGGTCAGTTCAGTAGCAGTCTCACACTCCAGCTTGGAACACATCCTCTTAGGGGTGTGCCAAGGCAGAGAGAAGTTGGGTGGTAGGGCAGTATAGTGGCACTGTAGGCTGCTAACAGAAATGGTGTCTTATGGGCTGGAGAGATGTCTCACTGGCTAAGGCCCCTGCCTAAGAAGCCTAAGAATGCTTGTTTGAATCTCCAGGTCCCATGTTTAGCCAGATACAAAGGGACACAATGTCACACATGCCCACAAGGGGCACATGCATCTGGAGTTAGTTCGCAGTGGCTGAAAAGGCTTTGGAGTACACTCATTCTCTGGTAGGGTTTCGCTTTAGCCTGAAGCTGACCTGAATGAAAGTCACTATGTAGTCTCAGGATGGCCTCAAACTCATGGCAATCCCCCTACCTGTGCCTCCCAAATGCTGGGATTAAAGGTGTGTGCTATCATATCTGGCATAAATATTTTTAAAGCACATTTTGTTTGGAACTGCAAAGTGCATGCAAGGTCTTGAGGTGGCAAGTCACAGTTCTGGCAGCAGACAACCCAGTGAAAGTGACATCAGCCAGTGGTTCTGTTGTGCTGGCCCTGGGACCTGCATCTCCCTCAGGGTCATGCAGCTTAGAGGGGAGGAAGTAGGGCTGACAGTGCAAGAGATGCAGAATCCTTTGGACCCATCAGGAAAGGTGCTTGAGGAAAGCTGGGGACCACAGGCCAGGAAGTGCTAGGCAGGTTGGGCTCTGGGAGAGGGGCTCCGAGGTCCACCTCACTCACCTGCCTGCAATGCCAGCTCCTGCTGCTTCTCACTCTGCTGTCCAGTGATGGAGCCTCAGTCCCCTCATTCCAGACTCAGCACTGATATTTTGCAGCTGATGGCTCCTTTCTCCTCAATACCCCTTTGCTATACTCTCTGGTTCTCTCCTACCTGCCAGGGTGCTCAGCTCAGCCTCATGAGCTGGAAGAATAGACCCTAGGCAAGGTCCTCCAATCTCCTGTCTACATTCACCTCCCAGGTGGTCAACTCAGTCTTGTAGCCTCAGGTATCATTTCGACGTACTTTCCTGAGTTCATATCCAGCCCCAGTTACACAGTCAATTATCACCTCACCTCTGTTTAGATGACTGGTGGGCATCTCGGTCTTAACAGGGTGGCTACTTCCTTCCACCCCAGACCAGATCTAAGTCATCTTTCTCATCTCAGTAAGTGGCACTGGCTCCATTTCCCCAATGGTACGGGCAGTTTACACCCACTTCGACCTCTCTCCTTTTCTCAAACCCTACCTGCAAGCTGCCTCCATCTTACCACAGGAATTATCACAACAGCTGCCTCTTCTTTTCCTCTGTCCCACACAAAGCCACAGGAATGTCTCTCTATCCTTTACCTTCCTTCTTACCCACTCTCTTTCCTTCCCTCCTTCTCACTCTCTCCCTCTTTCTTCCTTCCTTCTTCATTCCTTTCTTCCTTCCCTTCCCTCCCCTTCCCTCTTTTTCTCCCCCTTCTTCACCTTTCCTGCCCTCCTTTTCTTTTTTCTTTTCTTCCTTTCTTTCTTTACACTAGGGATGGAACTCAGGGCCTTGTGCATGCGAGGCAAGCCTCTATCACTGAGCTATGTTTCCAGCTGAGAGCATTTCTTAAATGTGTTCTTCAAGCACGTAACTCTGGAAATGCCAGGTGTTGTGGTGCACACCTTTAATCCCAGCACTTGGGAGGCAGAGGTAGGAGGTCACTCTGAGACTACCCAGTGAGTTCCAGGTCAGTCTGGGCCACAGCAAGACCCTACCTTGAACCCCCACCCCTCCAAAAAAAAGGAACATGTAGCACTGTGACTCCCATGATCCCCCACTTCACATAGAGGCAAAGCTGAATGGAGAGAGAGAGAGAATACTGTGGACAAAGGTGTATATATCCAGAAATGGGTGGGAAATGGTAGAAAAATAAAAGGAGGGATGGAAGGAGACACTCTCAGGACAGATTAAGTATGATGTGTATTCCTAGAACACACACTGTGTGCCAAGAACACAAGGTCTGGCAGGGGCAGGTCAGAAGGGCACACCCATATGACCCAGGTCTCCGCCAACCCCACAGACCTCATCCTGCAGATGAAGGAGCGCCGCGAGCCCATGCACATGCGCATGGATGACTGTTGTCCTTCCTTCTTCACAGTCCCCGTCTTCAGGTCCAGGATGCGGCCTGAGGGGAGAGGGACAGCAGTGTCAGCTTCTTCCTGACAGGAGATCAGGGGGCTGGGGGGGGGAGGGAGAACAGCGTCCTTCAAAACTCTCCCATACCAGGACAAACAGGCGCACAGTTACTTGACATTCCCGGCGTTCTTTGGCAGAAACTCTCTGAGCAATGGAATCCATACAATTCATAATGCTTTGTTTCCTTTCTACACTTCCCGGTGGTGTTGTCAGATGGATTCTTATGCCTGAAATCGCTGTAATCTGGCCGCCTCCTCCCCCAACTCCATGCAAACAGCCTCTGCCAAGGTCCCCAGTGACTTCCAAGTTGCTCAGTCTGAAACATGGCTTTCTTCTCCTCGATCAGACTGCTTGGCTGGCCTTGATCAAGTACACATGGATCCCTTTTCAAAAGCCCTCTCTACCTGGGCTTCCCACTCCCTTCTAGCACTCTTTACTCCTTTTCTGCCGCTTGGACCTCGACCATCTCTTCTTCTCATTCTGCACGTCCATCTGTTGGGTAGTTTTATCTCTGTGAAGTGTTTTTGGCAGTCACCTCTGAGCACTAGTGACCTGACATCGACTCTTCCCACACAGTCCCCCCCATGCCCTCTGCTGATTAGAGTGACCGCATGAAGGTGATTACACTGCCAAGACAGCTTTGCCAGATTTTTCCAACACCAACACCAGCACCAGCACCAGCAGGAGAATCACCGTCCAATGGAACCTAAGCCGGAGAGCTAGACATTGTCCACGCCCTCTCTCTTCCTAGGTACAGGCTCGGTCCTCGGTCTCCTCACCTCCCTTACTCAGCTTTCTCTCATCTCACAGGAAGACAGGCAGGAATCTCCATGTGTGCTCCCCACCTCACAGGGACCTTTGTTGCATCCACTGACCCCTTCCCACTCAGCAATTCCTCAGGTTTCCACTGCCTGCCGTCTACTTCCTCCAGGATTTAAACACCATCACAACCCTTGTTCTGGGGAGAAGAACAAATGAAAACCTTCTTTGGCCTAAAACATTCTGTCTTCTCTCTCCATTATCTCCATTACGCTCACGGTCTGAACCCATTTCCTCCTGTAGGTTGGTCCCCTGCAGCTTACTTTCACCTGCTGTAACCCCATGGATACCATCTAGCTCAGCTGACAGGACAGTCTGTGTGCCACGTGTAACAAACACGTTTTGATCCTTGTTCTTTCATCTTTGTTCTCCTCAAACTGCCTCTTTGTCATGTTCTTGCCCTGGGACTCTTCCTGGGAGCTGTTCCTCTGCCCAGCCCCTACTATGTTCCAGTACTGGCATTCCTAGGTCCACGCCTTGACCCTCCTCTCTGCTACTCCCCTGAGGGTCCCCTGATGACACTTTTGTTCCACCACCTGCTACAGGCTGACACTATCACAATGTCTTTCTCCAGAAGACAAAGATGCTTTCCTTTGACCGAAACCTTATGGAGACCACTCTGAGTTCTTTGTTTTCCTCAGCTTGGGCTCTGGCCTGCAGAGTCCAGTTTGAGAAACACAGCTGCTCACTCAGTGCTATAGCTTTCATGAGTATCCCACAAAGGCCAGTGTATGAAACGCGTGGTCCCCAGAATGGTTTTATTGGAAGATGATAAAAGTGAGGCCTCATAGGAAATCCTTGGGTCACTGGGTGTGTCCTTGAGGGGGATTATGGGAACACAGTCTCTTCTTCCTCATGTGTCCTGCTTATGAGGTAAGCAGGTGTGCTTTGCCACAATTCCCCATCACTGCCATCTCATATCCCATCAGAGGGCCAAAGCACGAGCTCGAGACCACTCATTCTCTGGCTGGAACCTCCAAAGTCATGAGCCGAAGTAAACCTTTTCTCTTTCCTAAGTAATCGTGTCAGGTATTTTATCACAGTAACAGGAGGTCGACTAACACAGTTGGGCAAAAATCTCACCCTTGGTATCCGACCATCCTTGATATCTTATCAAGCTGGCCTGCCTTCAGCTAGAATCTAATGACTGGGTCCAGCAAGAGTTCTTTATACCCTGGTGATTCTTCTCAGTAATTCTCTATCCACTGACCTTCCCTGCTCTACCTAGGGCCTGGCCACATGGAGCAACTCCTGACTCCCAAGTGTGCCATCGACTGTCAACCCTGGGCCTCCAAGATGGCTCCCTCAACCCTGAGTAACTCCTTAGCCATCTCATCATGACTCCCTCTTGTCACCTCAGCCGTCACAGTCACTTAGCACATCACTTAGCACAGACTGTGCCACAGGTACTAAGCTAAATATGAGAGGGGACAAAAAGCAGGATGGAACTGAACATTAAGGAGAATAGCATTGGAGAGGGCAGATTTTCAAATAGAGATGTGTGCTATGAAGAAGAAAGTAGAATTGACTTGAGAGCCCCCCTCCTTGGCAATCAGTCATTAAAGGGGCTCTTTTCATGGCTAGAAAAAAAAAAGGCATTGAGGAAAACCCACCCCAGTCAGGCCCTGCGAGCTTGCCATTACTATGATATGATATCTGACATCATTAAAGGGAGAAAGGTCGATTTTGGCTCATGGCTTTGGAGGTTCTTGTCAGAGAACGGATGGACCTGTACTTCTGCTTACCTCACAAGGCTAATGGGGGATGGAGCAGAGGAGAGCAAGTGTGTGTGATGCAGGTCTTGCTGGACCACACTCCTGAGGCACCGTGTGCTTTCCTTAGCCAAGTTCGGTGCTGGCCTAGGACCATCTGGCATGTATAGTCTTAGACTGGGTCTGGTCAGCTTATTATCCTCACAACCACAGCAACTTGGGTCACAACTGTGTTTCTGCACTCTTGGAGCAGGGATCGGTAGGATATACACGGTGTACCAATGCCAGAATCACCTTTGTGTCCACTGCTGACAAGCCACCTCTTAGCAGCGTGTGCACACCAGAATCCGACTCCCTCTGGAGGCAGCACTCAGCCTGAGAACTGTCCCAAGCTTTGGGAGGAGGTCCCAAGCTCTGCTGACTGTGCTGTCTGCTACCCTGGGTTTGACACCTGCCTGTCTCATTTACAGACAGCATCTCTACATCCCTTTTAGTGTAAACTGTCACTTTCTCTATCATTGAGCAAATGGCAAATGGTTTCAGCTGTGAGGCAGGCAGCATGAGAGTCTGTCAAATTCCAAAGTGCTCTGAAAATAAATCCCAGCTGTGGAGCCCGTGTGCAGCGCAACATGAGGAAATGAACAAACACATCCCCGTGATCTGCTGTCATGACCCCGAGAGACAACTGCCCCAACGTTTGTTTCTCCACGTGCTTTTTAGGTTTCCTTGGGCATGGTGAACCCCCTCTCTGGGCTGTTCAGGAATGTGAGCACTCCTCGCTCCATCTCGGAGGTATATTCCCCAGAGGGTGTGGATTGCATCTTTAATACATTTAGTGGCAGTGGCAGTGGAGATGCATGAAGGCAGGTGACCAAATGGGCACCAAATCCCAGTGAGGTTGGACAGTAAAGTGTCTCTGTCCATGGGCTTGAACTGGCTTCCTGTGGGGCTCCCAGAGATCCCCAGCAGGGAGGCTATGGAGGCATTGATGTTGATACTGCTGCTAATTCTTTCTGACTCTCTGAAGTCTTGGGGCTCCTTAGCCATGGGTCTGAAAGCCCAAGACTGGTCCTAAAGGATACCTAGAAGTGGTTCAGTCCGAGCCAGAGCCAACATCTTCCAGAGTATCTCCTCCACCCATGTTCTCCTCCTCGGAGCTGGGAGGACTTATTCTCTCACCAGCCTTTCTTGGAGATGACCCCATCTTTAAACCCTACCCTGCTCTCCTTGGTCAACTTCCCTGGTCCCCTCACCTCTGTTCTCTTTATTTACCAGGTCCCTGTACTCTAAGGCCCTCCTAATGCTCTCTGGATGTCCCCTCTGATGTAAGCCGATTTCTACATGTTCACCCCTCACTCTGTGTCAGCAGAAACGAGCCTGAGCCTGCTTCCCCAGCAGTGCTCCCTCGGGGGCTGGGAGCTCTTGCTTCCATACCACGGGCTCCAAGGCCAGACTGGCTCTCTCCCTCAGAAACTTGCCCCTTCAGCTCTCACATACGCAAAGCCTATCAGCTACTTCAGCCTTCCCAGCCCTAGACCACTCCTCTCCCTCACTGTTGTGTGTGTGTGTGTGTGTGTGTGTACGTGTTCGCAGGTCAGAGGACAATGCTGGGTGTTGGTCCTTGCTTCTACATTGTTGGAGTTGTTCACCACTGCATTTTCCAGACTAGCTGGCCTGTGAGCTCCCAGCAGATTCTCCTGTCTCCAGCTGCCTTCTCACCTTAGGCACTGTGTCCCACTCTACATGGGTTCTAGAGAGCTGAACTTAGTTTCTCATGCTTCTTGGCAAGAACTCCATCTACCACCTGTCTAGATCCCTCCTTCGCCTTTAAATGTTTTCTTTGTTTTTCTGAGATGCTGGGGGATGGAGCCCAGGACCTGACATGCTAGGCTACAACCTCCATCTCCTTTCCTTTCCTTGCACTCTAAGCCCTGTCACCGTGCCCCAGGGACTCAATGTCCATCATGACTCACTTCCCCCTCAGTATTCACCCTCCTGAATGATGATTCTGCTGGTCTCCTCCAAGGCAACCCCACCCCCACACCATATCTATAACTAGTTGTTCCACTTGAAGATTTTATTCCAAATGGCCCCATGGGGCTGCAGCTTTACCATTTGCTCGACCTCCCATTCTGTTCTTCCTGTGTTATGGTTTGAATATGAAATGTCCTCCACAGGCTGATGTGTTTGAACCCAGTAAATAAAGAGAACAGAGGTGAGGGGACCAGGGAAGCTGACCAAGGAGAGCAGGGTAGGGTTGCAAGATGGGGTCCCCAGCTGGCTGATGACTTTGTTTTGGAAAGTTATAAAACCTTTTGGGCATGGGGCCTAGGCCACCGGGGATGAGCCCCAGAGCTCCTGGCTGATAGTGCTCGGGTTCAAGTCTCTACTCACTGGTCTGGCCACCATATAAAGACCCAAGCCACGTGCTCCCAACACCATGGACTCCATGCCTTCCACACTGTGATGGACTGAAACTGTGAGCCAAAATACACCCTTGTCTTAAGTTGTCTCTGTCACATATCTTGTCACAGCAATGAGAAAAATAACAAGTACACCCTTGCTCCCCTTGCTCTTTGAATTCCATTAGCATCTAGTGCCAGAAGCCTCAGTGTCCCATAACCATCCATTTTCTGGTACAGATGCAAGCTTCTCCGTGGCCCCCACACCCAGTCACCAGAGTAATCAAGGCTCAAGTTACACAGCAAGTGGATTTGCCAGTGGGTCCCCAGAAACCTTCCAATACAGCCAGAAGCAGGCATCTTTCTGGATCTGGGACACAAAAGAGAACTACTAGTGCGTTAACAATAAGCACGTTATCCAAGTGGCAAGGACTATCAGGATCTAAATCATAGCTGCTCCACATGCCCATTGTGGGTGCTTGAGCAGGTCACTTAATTTCTCTGGGTCTCAGATTCCTTAAGTGGAAACTGAGCTCACACCTGTTTGCAGAGGCACATGAAGAGGATTCGGGAAGTCACAGGAGCTCCACTGGAGAGCTACAAGACAAGACGCTGGCAAGCTCTATTTAACAAGTCCCAGCCCTGAGAGGACAGCCTGGTGGACTAGAGGAACACACAAGAGTCCAGCCCTACCTGCCCCCAGCTCGTCCAGAACAAGACACCCAGCAGGGCTCAGACTATGCAGAGGACTCTCAGGCTGAGAGGCTGAACTTAGTATTTTTCTCCTCAAATGGTTTTCTGTTCTAAAACTAACATGATCACTGTTGAAAACTGCCCCCCCCAATACCCACCCACAGCCATACCCATATATACACACACACTCACTTGAGTAAAATCCCAGTCTTCTCTAGAGAAAAACACTGTTACGTGTAGGCGTACTTGCGATCAATCTTTTCTCTGTGTGCCTGTTCTTTATTTTAATTAGGTGAGGTTTCACGGATACATTACCCACTTCACGTCACTTAACATAAACTCCTAGCGGATTTTATCACAAACCTTATTTTAAAGGCTTTAGAATGTTTTGTGTGGAGAATGAATGTACTGTGGGACACTAAAGCTATTCCCAGGTTTTCCATATGGTTAATACTGCTCAGGCGATGTGTGTCTATATACGTGTGTACATACGTGTATGAAGATAGATACATATATGCATGTATATGTGTTTGTGTATACAGACATGTATAGTTGTTTATACACATGTATATTTACTTGTGTCTGTGTATGTGTATGTATATATGTATGTGTGTATAAATGTGTGCTTGTCTAACAGCTTAGGATGGAGTCCCTACAATACATTCACTGCGTCAGTAGGAAAGCATCTTTACGGCTGTCATAGCAACGCCTTTAAAATACATGCTGACCCCCACTTTCAGCATCCGTATTCAGTTTTTCTCCTCCATGAAATGGGGAGTCCATGACGCTCCGTCTGTGTCAATGTTTTCAACTATAGTTTTTCTCAGACAGTTGAAAAGCAGGAAATTCTTTAGAACAGGGGACAGCAAACCATGGCCCACAGCTGAAAGCTACCCCACCATCTGCTTTTGTAAATAAGGTTTTAATGGGTAACAGTCCTGCCCATTCATTTGTTTCTGATCCATGGCTACATCCAAACTCCAATGGCCAAGTTGAGTGACTGAGACAGAGAATTCATGGTCCAAAAACCCTAAAATATTTACCACCTGCCCCTTTACTAAAAGTCATCTTAAAGACTCCAACACAGAGTGTCTTTTTTAATCCACGTATGCACCCCCTCCATGATATGCTGACTTTTAAGTTTTATTTTTGTTAGTAGCAACTTTTAAGAAAAAGAATCAGAAGTTTGTCTTGGATAAAATCACAAAAGAAGACTGTGCACATAAAAATGCTCCCCAGGCTACAATAGAAATACAAATATAAATTAGAATTATTTCATCAAAAGAATCCTTGAGAAAACTGGAAACATCTTATCTTGGTTTCAAAAGGAGAAAACTCAAGATAGCAAAGGAAGAAAACAAAGGAAAAAATGTTTAGCAACAAAAACAAAGCCATGGTCCCATGGTGGACAATATCTGATGTGCTTCCAAAAATGTGTGCCCCCCTGAAATGGGGCCCCTGAGGGTGGAAGACACTTTGGTTCCTGTTCCAGTGACAATGTGTTCTCCTCAAAACATTGACCCCAGCCATCCTAGCAGCTGTGCACAGCGTAAAAAACACCTTACCACAGCCCAGGGATTCTAGCAGTGTGCCCAGTCTGTCGCTGAAAGGTCCTGTAGCCACAAGCTGTGTGTAATGAGCCTAGGAGAGAATGGGCACTCTACTACTGAAGGCATGTCTCAGCCCATTGGGCTGCTATAACAAAATACTTTCCTAGACTGGGTCATTTGTAATCAATACATTGTATTGTACAAGGCCAAGGCACTGGTAGATGAGGTGTCTACTGAGGGTCCATGCTTCACAGACAACACCTTCTTGCTGCATCTTTATGTGGAAGAGGCAAGCAGGATCCCACTGACCACTTTTTTAAGTGCACTGTCATGGTTTGAATATGAAGTGTGCCCCCACTCACAGGCTTGTTTTTTGTTTTAATTATTGATTGATTTGTGAAGGGAGAGAAAGAGAGAGAGAGAGAGGGGGGATTGAACAGGCATACCAGGCCCTCTGCCACTGCAAACAAACTCCAGACACATGTATCACTTTGTGAATCTGATTTTTATGTGGGTCCTGGGGAACCAAATCTGGGCCAACCCACACCAGTAGGCTTTGCAAGCAAGTACCTTTAACCATTGAGCCATCTCCCCAGCCCAAGCTTTGAATGCTTATTTCCTGCAGGTGACATTGTTTGGGGAACACACATGACCTTTAGGACAAAGGGTCTAGCTGACAGAATGCACCTTGGAAAGTAATATCTGGACCCTGGCTCCAGCCTTGTGCTCTGCTTCCTGTGTACCAAGATGTGAGCACATGTTCTTTGTCACGTGCCTTCATCACCATGATGTCCTGCTCAAGTTCACGGAGCCAGGCAAGCCACTAAGAACGGAACCTTCTGGAACTGGAAGACAAGATGAGCCTTTCCTGTCTCCAGTTGTTTCTGTCAGGTAATTTGGTCACAGTGACACAGATGTTAAGTAGGATGGGCACTAAGCACCTAATCCCTTCCTCAGGGCAAACCTCTTAATACTATTACAATGTGGGTAAGTTTCAACTCACAAGTTTGGTGAGGAGACCCCAACATTTGGATCACAGCAGGTGGATACATCTTTGTCACAGCTTAACATCTTTGGCAGTTGTTTAGGGATCTAAATACATGGATCCACTAATTCTAGGCAAACCAGTTTCTCCCCAGATCAAAAGAATGGACTCTGGCTGAGCAGAATTGGGTGGTTTCCCATACGCTCCTGTGGCAAGGGTGCTCACTTACGGTATCTGGAGCAGAACACTGGGTGTCAAATTCCATCACTTTTCTGCCACGTCTGGTTTTGCATTGGAGTCTCTTTCCTATCTTCAGGTCTCTGCTCCCCTGCAGGACAGGGGTCACAGGCACATGTAACCATGTCTAGCTGTTGACATGGGATCTGGAGATTTGAACTCCGGCAGTCTTAGACGTCCCCCTCGGGTCCTCATGCTTGCTCAGGAAGCACACTTAACTGCTGAGCCATTGCTCCAGCCCCAGATTAACTTGTCATGGGTTGTATTACTATTCTAAATATAAGATGGGTAACACAGACCCTTACTGCCTTCTAGGAAGACACTCCCAGCCATGTGCCATCCTTATTCACCTCAAGCAGGCTGTGTTCCTCCCCTGAGGGCACTAGAGCCCAGATACATTCAATAACTTGGCCAAGATGGTCCCGTAGCTGAGGAGTGGAGAGTTGGGCTGAAGACAGCACAGTTTCTCCTTTGCTCAGGATCAACTGTTCTGAGAAACCGGAAGCATGCTCCTCCATGGCAGAAAACGAGACAGCATCCACAAACAGAAGCAGATGGGCAGTGAGGGGACAGGAGGTCAGCCATCTGTATGTAGAGGACTGTGGCCAGCCTGTGTCTGTTTCAGGATCAAGACCTAGATTGAGGAAATCTGGCTTTTGTTTGGTTTGGTCTGGTTTGGTAATTCTTTCTGTGCATTTGTTTATTACTCTTAGGTTTTTCCTTTTGATTTAGTAGAGACCTTTGGATCATTCTAACCTGTCTCAGCAGTTCCTAGGAGACCGGGCAGGAAATGAGTTTGCACGTCCAGTGGGTGGAGGAAAGGAGCAGCGGCTTCCCTCTGAGCAGGCACAGTCACGGCAACCACACCTTCCTGTTTTGCCTGGAAAAGACCAGGCTTTTGCCTGTTATTCCGGAATAGTTATTAACTTTCACTCTCACAGTGTGCTGAGGTGGGTCACAGATTCTATATCCCACCATCCCTTGTAAGGTGTGAGCAAAGGGCTCATGAGAGTGAGAAGTGACCCTCCTCCTTACCTTCAGTCTATCCCCAAATGCTAAGACACTCAGGTAGCCTCCTGGCTGTTGTTCTAGCTCGTCTCTCCTAGACAGGGCTTACGGTTGGTCTTTAGGGTTAGAGGGCAATACTCTAAAATCTCGTCCAAGCCAATCAGCCAAGCAAACCGTTAACAAGGTATAGCATCAGTGCAGTATCTGTTTCTGGGCAGAAAGGCTGGGACAAAGGTGGACTTGGTGACTCAGGGTTCAAGTTCATTTGGGTTCATTGCAGGTGGGGGAGGGTAGCTAACACTCAGAGTCAGGAAGCTCCACTCTTCAACAGAAATGTTTTGTGTGGCCTGATGGAGCCGTTGGCTGTAGCTGACACTTCTGGCCCAAACCACTCTGAGAGCAACACTCGGGGAGAACATCACATAAGCCATGTCCAGGAAACTAACATGAAGGAGAAATCCAAAGAAACAAGTGAGATGGTACCTCCCTTACCTCTGCTCTCTCTGGATCCTTGTTCTAGAAAGATGGAGCTCTCCCTCATGCCATGCTCATCTCCTCACACTGTTCAGCTCTCAAGCCAGTATCTAGCCATGCAAAGGCTCTCTGACAAGGATCTCAGAAGGCCAGAATCAATGTGCTGGCTGAGCTGAGCGTCTACCCAGAGGTCCTGGGCCAGAATCTACCATCACCCATTCATGTGCTTATCAGGATTCTGTTTCATGTACTTGTCAGGCTGAGGTATCCATTTCCTTGTTGCTGATGACCAGGGGTCACTCACATGTTTCCCTCCATCTTCAAAACCAAGAGAAGGATATCAAATCCTTTTGTGCTTTCAATGTCTCTGCCCACCATTCTTTTCTTTTCTTTCTTTTTTTTTTTTTTAAATCTGGGCTGGAGAGATGGCTTAGCAGTTAAGGCACTTGCCTGCAAAGCCAAAGGATCCAGGTTCAACTCCCCAGGACCCACATAAGCCAGATGCACAAGGGGGCACACACATCTGGAGTTTGTTTGCAGAGGCTGGAGGCCCTGGCATGCCCATTCTCTCTCTCTCTCTCTCTCCCCCCTCTGCCTATTTCTGTATCTCAATCTCTCTCTCTCTCTCTCTCTCAAATAAAAAAATAAATTTAAAAAAGCTGGATAAAATGCTCTGCTTGTCAATGACCTACTCGTCAACTGACTGGGGACTTTAGCCTCATCAGCAAAACCCTACCCATGTGTCTATCTAGTGTAGTGTGGGGGTGCCTTGTGGAGAAGGGATGTTTTGCCAAGAACTGAATAGTACTGCTACTGTGCTGATGGCTTCCTCTCTTCCTAGTTTACACACTGTAAACCCAGCAGGTCAGGGAGTGAGTGGATCTGTGTTCCTAGGCACCTCACCTAGGTGCTTCACACATAGTGGGCTTCCAATCGATAGTTCTGCCCCACCTCAACCTGACACAGCTTTTTCCTTCGGCAGTGGGAATTCTGAGCATCTACCAGAAACTGAACTCTTGACACCCCAGCAATCACAAGGCAGCAGAAACAGTTACTTCCTCAGCGTCACCAAGTAACTCATACAGCTCTTCTTCCCTGGCTGTGTGGGCATCCAAGCAGAGGGAGAATGGTGACACCCAGAGAATGGCAGGGGACATGTATCCCATTGGCCAGCTCAGAACTATTTGCCCACTGGAGCAATTGGCAATTGCATATGGAAAAAGACTCATAAGCAAGGATATAGGGCTTAAAGGCCACAATTGGCCAGGGTGGCTAACTCAGAGATTAAGAGCGCTTACTGCTTGAGCATGAAGCCCTGGGAGGGTCTGAATCCTCTTGAGTTCAATTCCCCCAAGCCTATGGTGCACACCTTTAATCTCGGCACTTGGGAGGCAGAAGTAGGAGGATCACTGTGAATTTGAGGCCTGTTTGAGACTACATAATGAATTCCAGGTCAGCCTGGGCTAGAGTGAAACCCTGCCTCGAAAAACCAAAAATAAAAAATCTGGATGTGGTCACACACATTTGTAACCCTAGTCCCCGGTGGGAGTGGAGACTAGAGAATTGCATGTGCATGCATCACACACCTCACCACACATAACACACACACAATAAAATAAAGGCTGTAACTGGGTGTAGCTTCCTGACACTGCTAGAGTTACCATGGGCTCTGCAGGTTCTTCTACATCTCATGCCACACATGCCACTCTAGCTGGTAGGATAGAAGAGGGTGCTTGGGTGTGTGGTGAATTCAGACAGGAATGGACTGAGGGCTGAGAGTACCAAAAAGAGGGAGCTTGTTCCAGAGAGGGTAGAGAGGGAGTGCTGAGTACCAGAGAGGGAGTGCTGAGTACCAGAGAGGGCAGAGAGGGAGTACTGAGTACCAGAGAGAGCAGAGAGGGAGTGCTGAGTACCAGAGAGAGCAGAGAGGGAGTGCTGAGTACCAGAGAGGGCAGAGGGAGAGTGCTGAGTACCGGAGAGGGCAGAGGGGGAGTGCTGAGTACCAGAGAGGGAGCGCTGAGTACCAGAGAGGGCAGAGAGGGAGTGCTGAGTACCAGAGAGGGAGTGCTGAGTACCAGAGAGGGCAGAGAGGGGTGCTGAGAGAGGGCAGAGAGGGAGTACCAGAGAGGGCAGAGAGGGAGTGCTGAGTACCAGAGAGGGCAGAGGGGGAGTGCTGAGTACCAGAGAGGGCAGAGAGGGAGTGCTGAGTACCAGAGAGAGAGGGAGTGCTGAGTACCAGAGAGGGCAGAGAGGGAGTACTGAATACCAGAGAGGGCGGAGAGGGAGTGCTGAGTACCAGAGAAGGCAGAGAGGACATGTTGAATATCAGAGAGGGCAGAGAGGACATGTTGAATATCAGAGAGGGCAGAGAGGACATGTTGAATATCAGAGAGGGCAGAGAGGACATACTGAATATCAGAGAGGGCAGAGAGGACATGTTGAATATCAGAGAGGGCAGAGAGGACATACTGAATATCAGAGAGGGCAGAGAGGACATACTGAATATCAGAGAGGGCAGAGAGGGAGAGGGCAGAGAGGACATACTGAATATCAGAGAGGGCAGAGAGGACAGAGAGGGGCAGAGTGCATGACTGTACCAGAGAGGGCAGAGAGGACATACTGAATATCAGAGAGGGCAGAGAGGACATGCTGAACACCAGAGAGAGGACATGTTGAATATCAGAGAGGGCAGAGAGGACATACTGAATATCAGAGAGTGCTGAATACCAGAGAGAGGCATGAATATCAGAGAGGGCAGAGAGGACATGTTGAATATCAGAGAGGGCAGAGAGGACATACTGAATATCAGAGAGGGCAGAGAGGGTGTGCTGAGTTTCTGGAATGGCAGAAACATGTATCAGAGAGGGCAGAGAGGACATTCTGAATAGAAGGGCAAGATGTGTTGAAAAGATCCAGACATACTGAGGTTCTCAGAGAGGGCAGAGAGGACATACTGAATATCAGAGAGGGCAGAGAGGACATACTGAATATCAGAGAGGGCAGAGAGGACATACTGAATATCAGAGAGGGCAGAGAGGGACATACTGAATAGAGGGCCATACTGAATATCAGAGAGGGGCAGAGAGGACATACTGAATATCAGAGAGGGCAGAGAGGACATACTGAATATCAGAGAGGGCAGAGAGGGTGTGCTGAGTTTCTGGAATGGCAGAAACATGGGAAAACAGAGAAGTCAGAAAAAGGGACAAAGCTTTGCTGGGCTGGAGTTTGGGGACATAGATGCTGGGGGTGGGTTGGGGCCACCACAGGACACAAAGCCCCGAGAAGGCAAACAGGAATATATGACTGATAGTCACTATCAGCCTGACTGGACTTAGACTTAGCCAGGAGACCTCGCTGGGAATGTCTGTGAGGGCATTTGCAGAGAGGTTATACTACGGAGAGAAGACCCACATTCAGGGTGGCACCATCCCATAGGTAAGCATTCAGATTAAACATACATAGAAAAAGGAGGAAGCCCCCTCCCCAAGCCTGCATAATCGGAGAGAAAATGATGACATCAAAATCGAAGAGAGACTAGCTGGAAATAAGAAGGGATTTAGGGGAAGGGGGATTTTGGAGGAGGAAAGTGGAGTGTGGTGGGAGGCAACTTTGGTCAGATATATTGTATATGCACTTGGAGATTATCAATGAGAAATGTTTTTCAAAAGGAGGAAGTCAGTTGAACAGCATTCATCTCCCTCTGCTTCATGACTGCAGATAAAATGTGACCAACGGACTCACTCCCACCTCCATGCTGTCCCACCAAGATGGATTGCATCCATTTTTAAGTAGTGAGGCAAAATAAATCCTTCTTAAGTTGCCTCTGTCAGGTATTTTCTCACAGAGATTAAAAAAAAAAGTAACTAATACTAGGAATTAAAAGCTTTTCAGAAGGTTCTGCTATTTCTCACACATGCAGGAAAGCCAGAGACTCTAGATGTTTGGGTACTATTTTATCAACTAACCCACTGACTCCTTCATGTAGCTTACGATTAATATTGAGTATGCTTTGCAGAGGCCACATCATATTATAAAAGTAAAACTTCAGTCTCTCCAGAACTGCACAGGGAAACTTGTGTGATTTGCAGTTTTTTTTTTTTTTTTTTTTTTTTTTTTTTTTTTTGGTTTGTGTTTGTTTTTTCCAAACCTGGAATTCACTATGTAGTCTCAGGGTGGCTTCAAACTCATGGCAATCTCCTACCTCTGCCTCACAAGTGCTGGGATTAAAGGTGTGTTCCACCACGCTTGGCTGAATTTTATATCAATAAATTAGATTTTAGAGCCAAACATTGTAAGTTGAGCATTCATATCCAATATCCCCATATCTGACGCTCAGGGAACAAGGTCAAATTACCTTTAGGACTGAGGGTCCTGGCTACTGGGAGTATGCCAATCTGCAGGCAATGCCTGCTGGGAAGAAGGGCTGGTTGGTAACCACAGTCCCATTCACTCAGTAGAACAATGCTTCTGCATAGCTTGCAGGGGGAATTGCTGTTAGACAGCAGGAACAGATTTACGAGGGAACCACACTTTCCAAGCCCTCTTGCTTTTCTGACCAAGGAAGATGGTTTGGGGGGGTTGAGTTAGACTCCATTTTGTGACTGTGAAGTAACAAAAGAAAGAGGCCCCTGTGGTAGTTGATTAATACTGGCAAACTGACTGACAGGCCCCTGTCCCACAAACACTCAAAAGGAATCTTTCTGCCAAGCAGTCTGGTTTGCATGTCTCTCTCTGGTCCCCACTCTCCATCTGGGGAAGGTGCTAATGAGGCATTAATTAGCAAGAGGTAGGCAGTCCATGGCAAAATAGTGCAGCTACAGTCTGCAGGGACCAGAGAGCTGACCAACTCATGAGTAAAGGACACACCAAGATGGGAACACTGAGGGGACTGAGGGAAGGGACATCCCTATGACAGGCCCAGAGAACTCCAAGTGGACAGACCAGGCAACCTCCACCACTTCGGCAACTGGGCCCCTTCATCTCTGGCAGAGCCCCAGAACTCTCTCCTCCATTTGCATTCCAAACATGATGTGGAATGACTGGGGCGCCTCCTGCTGCAGCCTGCTGCTCTGCTATTCATTATAAAATCATCACCCTATAGCCCCCCCTCCTCCCAAAGACTGGCACCTTTTCTGCTATTTAATCTGTAGACAAGAGTACAAATTCTTCATCCTGTTTAGAATATGCTGGAGTGTGATTTAAAGAAATACATTCCTCTTGGGGGATCATGCTACAAAAATGTCAGAAATGTGAGCCTGAGGGTTTTAATTTCAAGGGTAAATGACTGTCCACCCGGGCTGAAGGGAGCCAGGCTGATGTTCGGCAGGAAACCAGGTTGGTGCTTGAGAAGGGAACTTCAGGTTGGCCCTCCTTTCCTTCATAATGTGCCAATGAAATGATTCAAAATATCAAACTAGTGGGAAAATCTGCACCCATGTAGAAACACAGTGGATGGTAATTAGATGAGAGATACTGAAGAATTTCTGCAAAAAAACAAACCAAACCAACAGTGTACCTGGGATGGGAGGAGCCTGGGAACGAACAGCAACGTAGTACAACACGCACAGCTGGCCTTCACCCTGGGCTCATGACTCCACGTGGGCAGATTCCACCAACCGTGGATTGAAAATGAGCTTAAGAAATACATCTGGGGCTGGAGAGATGGCTTAGTGGTTAAGGCACCTGCCTGCTAAGCCAAAGAACCCGGTTCCAATCTCCAGGTCCCACGTGTAGCCAGATGCAAAGTGACGCAAGGGCGCAATGCTGCACTTGCCCACAAGGGGGTGCACACATCTGGATTTCGTTCTCAGCAGCTGAGACTGCTGGTGCGCCCATTCTCTGTCTCCTTCTCTCTCTCTGTCTGTCTCTCTGTCTCTCTCCAAAAATATATAAAATAATTTTTAAAAATTAAAAAAAGAAATACATCTGTACTGAACATGGACAAACCCTGCTTTCCTGATGTTACAGTTTGAATGTATGTCCCCCATAGACTCAGGTGTTTTATTAAAGTTTGGGTCTCCAGATGCCTGGCTGAAAGAAGTGTCATCTGAGGGTGAAATCTTGGGGTCCAGCCCAAAGGTGTGCAGAGAGGTTTGAGCTCTGCATGTTTTTTTTTTTTTTTTTTTTTTTTGAGTTTGCTGGCTGCTGGTGGCTTCTCTCTCTCTCTGCTTGGACTTCTGAGTGGGAGCTAGCTTCTTCTGCCATTGATGGAATTTTCCTTGAATCTGTAATGAAATAAATCCTGTCCCCTCCCCCACATCCTGCGTCTGGTTTGGATGTTCATTCCAGTAGCATGAAGCTGTCTACTACACCTGTCATTGTCCCCCAAACAACATAGTATAATAACTATTTACAGAGGATGTAAGTCAGTTTTATGTCCTGTAACAAACACTCTAGCGGTCATCAACTTCTAGTAAAAAAAAAAAAAAAAAAAGAGCTGGAGAGATGGCTTAGCGGTTAAGGCGCCTGCCTGCTAAGCCTAAGAACCTGGTTCCAATCTCCAGGTCCCATGTTTAGCCAGATGTAGTGACGCAAGGGCGCAATGCCGCACTTGACCACAAGGGGGCACAAGCATCTGGATTTTGTTCACAGCAGCTGAGAGGCTGCTGGTGCGCCCATCTCTATCTGTCTCCCTCTCCCTCTGTCTCTGTGTCTCTCTCCAAAAAAAAAAAAAAAAATTTAAAAAACCGACTTTTTTTCAGTTCCTGGTTATGGAGGTTTCAGTACATCATCAGTTGACTGTAGTGCATTTGGGCCTGTGGAGAGGCAGTACATTATGGCAGAAGTGCATACGGAAGAAATCCAAGAAACCCACTTACTTCATGGCCAGAAAGAGAGAAAGGAGGACACCTCGCTTCCACAATCCTCTTCAAGGGCACACCCCTTTCCACTTGGCCCCACCTCTTAAAGGTTCCATTATCTCTGAATACAACACATTAGGGACCGAGTCTTTAGCACATGGCTCTTTGGGGTCCTGAGCTAATCCTCCTCAGACGCACAGGGATGACTATATAAAGGAATGGCCTGCCAGAGAGGGAGTCTAACAGGAGTGTCCCGACTTTAAGAAGGAAATGGAGAACAAGTAGTCAGGAAGCAGAAGTCAAGTGGTCCAGGGCTTGGCTCACAGAAGTCAGGGGTCTTAGAAAAAGATGCTGTAGGCTGCTTCCCAGGACAAGATTCCAGTGAGAGGCATGGACCATGGGCCTGCTGCCTGCAGGTGACCAGGACACACGCACTCTAGCTGCAGCTCCCAAAACCTGTACCTGAATCCAAAAGCATTGTTTCAAAGCATTAGACACTAATTGCCATCATTTCAATCTTGTTAAATGTCAGACTTAGGTTGAATATAAAGGAGGATTTGGGACAATAGGAAAAAAAAGTGCTTAGAAAGATAGGATGAATAGCATCCCACTACACACAGGGTTCCCAGAATGAAGGCAACAAGCTGAAATGCTAAACCTAAGGGACATTCCAGACCTTTCATTGGTGAAAAGCAAAACCTGAGACCAAGAAACATCCTCTCATGATTTTAGAGTTGAGTACCCAAACGGAGCCAGTAAATATTGCTGAAAACTTTACCAGTGAATTAGAAGAAACTGAGACATTTCCCCAGAAATTTTATCACAAGTAGAAGAAAAGGAGAAAGTGATGCTGGCCAGGGTTGGAGGGCCACGCTGGAGACTGAGAATGGAGCTCACCGAGGCAATGCACAGGGGGCGGTGGGGCAGTATGGAAGGGAGCAGACCCACCCTGCCTTTCTGAGGCATTCCAACTGCATCAAACAACAGCCTTCCGATTCTGGACATGGGGCCACAGGGGACTGGGACTTCTGCGAGGCTAGAACAACAGACCCAAGTTGAGAACTGACTCCTGCCTTGAAGAGGAGCGAGCTGTAGGCAGGGAGGATGAGCGAAGGAAGTCAGGGTGTGGACACAGACGCCTCATGCAGGCATCCCGTGTGCAAAGGCAGTCCAGGGAGCAAAGGTGGACTTGAACTATGGAGCTGGAACAACTGGACACCCATATGGCAAAAAAACAAAACTGAACAAAGTAACAAAACTCATTTGAAAGCCTGCTGTGAGGATTAAATGAGAAATATTTGTCAAGTCACCTTGCACAGCACCTCGCATGGTACATAAATATTAGTTCTTGTTCTTAGCTTCCAAATAACACATTTCCTTCCCAGCAACTAGAACCGTTTTTATATATAAAAATGCAAATCAGATCATGTTAACTTCCTTCCAAGGACTGCTTCTTGCACTACGAGTAAATTCTAAATGCAAACCAGCCCTCTGGGGCTGTCACTGGCTAACTTTTCCCCTCATCACACCTACAGCAGCCTTTCCCTCCCCAGACTCACTAACCACACAGCCGGCTCCATAAATTAGGAATCTCCACTCAAGAATAGCGTCAGTTCTCGCTGAGTCATTTCCCTACTCCACACCGCCCACCTCTTCCAACATGAGAATTAGGGTCCCTGTTCCTATTCAGCCCCCCTCTCTTTTCTCTGAGGACACAGCATCTCTTCCTCCTAGGCTACGATGTGGTCCCTAGCCACACTGGATGTGCCACAACAGATGGTGACTATGTATGTTTCATGCAGCACATGCCTGCACTGGATAAACTACTTGGTGAATGAAAGACATGTAGCCAGCTGGGCATGGTGGCGCACACCTTTAATCCCAGCACTCAAGAGGCAGAGGTAGGAGGATTACTGTGAGTTTGAGACTACCCTGAAACTATATAGTGAATTCCAGGTCAGCCTGGGTTAGATTGAGACCCTACCTCGAAAAACCAACCAAACAAACATACAACATGTAACAGCCTTCCATAAGGAGCTCTCATGAACACAGTGGCCAAGCCCCAGGGACTGGTTTAGGGTCTTGCCAGCCCAGAGCAAAGTGGGGAGCAGAGAGTCCCACCACCCCAGCTCTGGTCTCAGTGTACAGGACTTGCTTTGCTGGGCTGTTCTGAGCAAACCTCAGCTGCTCTGTTGATTGAGCCTGTTACTCGCCAGCTCTGCTCCCCAGGACTCCCTTATTTAAGGGACTCTCTACATGTCCCACTCAAACACCTGAGCCTGCTGTATTAAGTGGACAGGTGGGTCTCTACCCATGCTGCTTCAGCTAATGGCTCACACCTGCATCTGCTCCACAGCACTGTCCTGGAAGCCACCTGACAGTTATAGACCACCCTAAGGTCCATGACCGGCAAGTGCCTGGGACAGTGTTATTCAAGTGGACTCCCTTGCTTTGGGTGGGACAAACTGTGCATGGTTTATACTCCTGAGCTGTGTTCCTGTGGGTCAGGCTCCCTCTTGCACCTGGCTCTTCTTCTGATCACTCCTGATCTTCCCATCTTCTCCCTCAACACTTTGTCCGGAGAATATTCACAGAACTGTGGGCACAAATTCCCATGCAGCTTTTGGGTACAGGGAACACCACTGAAGATAAATGTGTCCAAGTTAGGGTAAAGGAAAGTGACACCCAGGACATGTCAAGCAGAGCGGAGCACCATCCTCAAACCAAGCTGGATGGAGAAGTGGAGGCTCTGGGAAACCGCAACTTCGATCAAGGTCACGGCTGGGAGGGGTGGAACTCAGACTAAAAGCCAGGGCACAATCTTGTCTCCAAAGCCCCTGCTTGTAACTCACTGCTGGCAGGTGGCATGTCAACAAGTTTTGCAGATCCCAAGCCCTCCTGAGAAGCAAGGTGAGTTACACTGTTTGCAACAGTGGCCTGGGGTCATTGGAGGGGACTGAAGTTGAGGACAAGTGTAATGTTCTAAAGTGGAACCGGATCTCCCAGTTCTGTGGCTGTGGATATTCAAGGCCAGGCGGTCATGTCACAAGCATGTCATAGAGGGACTAGGATGAATGACAAGAAAGACTCCTGTGAAACCACAATGCAGAGTTGTTGTGAGTCTTGGTCATCAGAACATGAGTACTCGAGTCAATGTCAAAGAATGGCCTTGTAAGTAGCTCCCTGGGGGGCAATTTATGCCATCACCCAAATGAGAAACCTGAAAGCCATCCACGAATCTGTCCATCAGATCGCTGTCTGAGCACGCGGCTGGCAGAAGAGGCTTTGCATCCGGGTACAAGAAAAGCATCTACAAAAATAACAGGAAAACCAGATGCAGATGCTTTCTTCAATGAGCTCTGACAGAAAAGGCAGCAAAGAGAAAAGAAAGATCAGTGCTATGCGTGAATTTCCATTTAACTGTTTTCCATGAGTCACGGCATTTCAGAAGATGTGTGTCTTTCTTCGGTCAAGCTGGAGGAAACTATTTTAATTTTCTTGATCACACTGGGGTTTTGCAATCAAGCTATTTTTAACCAAAGCTTTACAAAATATGACCATCACGTGAAGCTATTACTGAAATCTAAATCACACCACCAGGAAGCAGTGATTCAATATCTTTCCAAATGTTCCAAACTAACTCACACTAATTACATCTTCCTAAAAAACAATACGATATCTGGGCTATTTTTGCCATAGATTCTTTTTATATTAGAGGTAAAAAGTCCAAGAGGATCAAGGTTAAGATGAAAGATATTTCATTAAGAAACAGAGACTGTTGCAAAGAGTCTCTTAAAATGCTGAAGCTGGCAATTTTCCCATCATGTTACCGATCAGATTTTTAACATTTTGTTGGATGGTATAGTAAATTCAAGTTTTTTTTTTTCATCTTCCTGAAATTTTTGCCCTAGATACAGTACCAATTGAGCTGCACTTTGTTTTGTTTGTGGTTTTCTTCCCTTTATTCTTTCTTTGCATTGGAGTGTGGGAGTTCTCAGCCTCCAGTTCCTGTTGGAATCGTAAGGATTGTATCTGAAAACAAATACTCGCCGGCATGGTGGCTCACACCTGCAATCACTGGAAGGACTTGGGAGGCAGAGGTAAAAGACTGCTGCAAGTTCAAGGCCAGCCTGGTCTACATAGCAAGGGGGCGGGAGAGATGGCTCACTGGTTACAAGTGCTTGCTAGGAAACCCTGATGGCTGTGGTTTGATTCCCCAGTATCCACGTAAAGTCAGACGCCCAAAGCAGCACATGAATGAATCTAGAGTTCCTTTGCAGTGGCAGCAGGCCCTGGTGTACCCATTTCTTCTCTCATTCTCTCTCGTGCTCTTTATCTCACTTGAAAGTGAATAAATAAAAATATAAAAAAATGTTTTAAAAATAGATAAAAATGCAGATGCCCAGACTTCATGAGACTGTAAGTTCAGAGCCTGGGCTAGATCCTCAACATCAGAATTTTTAGGAGATTCCGTGGAATTCTGACACCCACTGAAATGAAGAAACGCTGTTTTAAGAGCCTGGAATTTTAAAACTCATCTGCAGCATTGTAACAAATATTTTTCAAGTACTACTTGGATATTGCTTGTTTCAGGAAAAACCAAGCCACAAAACCGAGAATCTAGAGAACCAAACTTGAGAGGTGAATTCTGTCTTTTAAAGGAACACCCCAAGGTCCACTTAAAAAATGTAGTTAAATGGGAATTTCATGCAATATTCTCCAATCTACAATCTAATACACACACATCCTTTGTAGCTGAGGCTAACTTGGCCTCCCAAGTGCTGGGATTACAGGTATATAACATTTTACCAGACTTAACTCACATTATGTTTTTGATGGGATGGAAAAATACATAAATTAACCCAATTTAAGAAAACTTTCACCTAGTCCTGTTCCTTGATCAAGGACAAAGACACTCTGCTCTTAGGAGTTTAGGGAAGACGGGACTTTGAACGGTACCGTCCCACCTTCCCAGTGGGGCTCAGGAGTCCCAACAGCCAGCTTGCAGAGGCTTAGAGGCTTCTGATTGGTCTCCTTGGAGCTTGGCCAGAGGGAAGAGGCGTGTACTCTAATGCCACATGGCAGCAGCCAGCTGATTGCCTTTGAGCCTGCTCAAGCTCACAGTGCTGGTGGCTTTACTCAAATCCTTGGTCACCTCTCATTCCCAACACACCCCTTTTGGGGAAGGAAGGTTCATGATGGACAGAAGGCCAAGGTCAATTGGGGTCATGACTGGGACGAGCCAAATCTCTTTCTGCAATCCTTGCAAAGCCCAGGTATGTTTCCATGTTAAATCCTTTCTCAACAGGTCATCTTTCTGGACAAAGCCTAACACATCCTCAGATAGGATCCTAGGAGACCAGTGAGGGGCTGGGCACTCTACCCTGGCCTCAGAGCCCAACCACAAAGGAAGCTCCTGAACATGCAGGCAGGGCAGCTGAACAGCAAACATCCTTGCCTCCATCTGGAACCTGACTTTGCCTTGCAGACTAGAAGAGCCAGGCCTGAGCGGACCATGTCCCTGTCATAGCACATTATGTCTGGAGCTGGAAGCAAAACTTCCCTCATCTCCTGGACAAGCCTTGCTTTTCCCCATTCCTGGCCCATTGTCCCCTATTGCTCTCTCTTGCTTCAGCTCTTGCCCTGGTTCCCCCTACTGGCCCTATCTGAACCCACCCTCAGCTGGGGCCACCTTCCACTGCTCTCAGCAGAAAACAGACTTAGCCCTGACTAGACTGTGTCCATCTCTGCTTCTGACGAAGCAGATAGAGCAAAGCGGCAGGTCTGGTCCAAAGACCAGGGAGCTGGGCAGGACTCAGGCATTAGGTGATGCATCGAGTCAGAACAAAGGCAGGTGGTAAAGAAAGACAGATGCCCAAGCTTATAGCTGGGGCTGGCATGAGAGCCGGAAACAGGCCTTGAAGAGGAACGTTGCCTGCAGGAGTGTGGAAGGGTCTGAATTGCAATCCCAGGAGGTCTGAGAGGTATGGAGAAGAACATTCTGATCTTTATCTCACCTAGCATAGGCTTGAACCTACTTAAACCAGCAAGCCCAGGTGGAAGGAAATGAAGAGAAAACAAGCAAGAACCAGCAGAGGAACTGGACAGGATGGCTCAATCTGAACATGCTCCCAGCTGAATGGACACCTTGCCAAGATGGTGGGGCAAGCAAAGTCACACGCTGCCCCCAGGCCTGCAAGACCCATTCTTGGGATGGTGATGCTATTGACTCATGGAGCAGAGTGGTTCATGGTTACAAAACATTAACAGCACTGAGTGTGCTGACTTCCCAGCGGGGCACATTGCAGCTGAGTTGATCTAGGCAAATAAGCTGATGAGTCCAAAGGGATCCATCACTGACAACAGCCCAAGAAAGTCATATCACCCAGCCCCAGGCGGTACCATCTCTCACCTGAATAACTCCCACCCTCCTCAGCTGAACCCTCAACACCCTCCAGAGATGAACTCCCACCATTCTGCACACCTTGGCCACAGGGAACTTCTCACACCCCAACCGGGAACCCAAATCCACTCTAGCTCGAAACCCTCAATGGCCCGCAGTGTTCTGGGAGCGAATGCCCGCCCTTCCTTCCCTTTACCACCTCAAGTGGTTTGCCCTTGGCTCTTCTTCCAGTCATGTCCAAGGACGTGTTACTGACTTTCTTTGCCCTCCATCTTGCACAATGTTGTCTGTGTTAGGTGTGATTATTTCTTGGTGCCTGTTCCACTGAACAGTAAAGCCCGTGAGAGCGGGGCCACCTTGGTTTTATTCACTACCGCATCCCTTACAAAGCATAACATCTCCCTGAGAAATGGACAAGCGGGAGAAGAAGAAGACTGCCTTTCCTCCCAGCTGCTCTGCCCGAGCCTGTGCCCATGGTCCCATGCACAAGGTACAGGGAGGACAGTCAGTCCTGGAAAAGGGACCATACATGGTCCCTTATCATCAGCACCAAAATCCCAAGACGGTTTTGGAGACAGGTAAGAAACGAAGCGGGGCAAACAGGAAAGTTTGGAAACGTGCCCATCTGAATCCGTGTTCGATTACTCAGAGATGGATGAAATCTCAAGGATTTCCAAACATGACCATTACTGCTGTCTCACAGGTTGTTCTAGCGCCCTCCACAGCCATCCTTCAAGGACACACTATTATCTGTATTTACAGATGAGGAAACAAGCCCAGCGGAGTTAGTCACTTCCCAAGGGGTAGAGGGGAGGGGACATGGGCTGTAACTATTACCAGAGCCAGTTGACCAAGGGCAGGGTCTTCCTCTGGCTGCCTCCCCATGTCCCATTCCTTTCTTCTTCCCCTTACTGCCATGCTTGACTCTCATCACAGTGGCTCCCGGGACCTCTGGCAGGATGCAGAGAAGCCAACCCTGATGAAGACTAAAGTGTGTGAAGAACACTGTCTGTCTGTCCCCTTTGTCCGCTGTGACACCAACATGATAATGAGCCCACCAGCCTGGGCTGAACATCCGTCCAGATTCATGAAATACCTTTCAACAACAAATATGAGAGAAAAACACAAACAGTTTGGGGGCATTGGCATGCTATGTATTTGTGAAGCAAAACAAGGCAGGTTGTGTAAATATTTAGCAACAAGAAAGAACTGAACTGCTTCCAAAGAAACATCTGGGATGACAGATCGAAAAGAGCTGTGGTTTCTAGTGGGAACATCTCTGGGAAGATGCAAAACACGCGGCCATGGCGCTTGGATTCCACTTCACGTGCACTTACCAGGCACCTCTGGCAGCCCAACTCCAAACGCTTTTCCCACAACTTAAGTGTTTACTACACAACTTGGCCATTTCCAACAGCCTAAATCAAATAAACATGCTTTTCTAACCATTACAATATTTTATTTCTCTTTCAAACAACAGAAATTCAGTAACAGTGTTAATAGTTGAGATCAAATCCGGATTTTTTTTTTCTTCTATGTTACCTAATATGGCAAGAAATGGACTGCTGAATGTGTTTGAGGTTTCAGCCTCTGGCTGTGGTCCAAGGACTAAGTTTGGATATTCCAAAGAAAATAAGCCATGTCTTTGAAAGTGTGGTTTTCATGAAGTTACCTTCATGACTGACATTTGGAAACACACCATCTTTTTCCAGAGCTGATACCACGGGGGTGGACTGCATAGTTCACAGGACCCCTGTGGGACCAATTAGCTGCTTCACATTCTTCCCCTGCAGGGCCCAAGCGCATGGTTCAGTCTACGCAGCCTGTCCTTGCTCTCTTCTGCAATGTGTTATGAAGAAGGCCCAGCTGCCTTGGGTGGGCTGAGACTGAATGCTCACAACTTCCAGCTAGTTTCCCAGGCCCACTCGTCCTGTGAGGTGCACACTGTGTCTGTCCTTTGGAGCATTCTGTACCACTGGCTTCTCCTCCCAGGGTGACAGTGTGGCCACCCTGCAGTTCCCTCCTCCTCTCATCCACTGCTATCTGCTGACGGTACAGACTTTGTCCAGACCCTGTGGACAGTTGCATGTGTCAGCTTGAGAACAACACTCCCAGGGTGGATCCTCCCTTTCAAGTGGGTTTCTGTGAGAGCTTTAGAGGGACATCCACGGACAAATCTCCATGCCTGCCTGCAACAGAGGATCCATGTGGGATGCTGGGCACCCACCCTTCTGAACTCTGGGCACTGAGGAAAAGGCAGCAAAATCCCAGAGAATCCTTCTCCACCTGCTCTCCCCAAAGGCCTGGCTGTGTCCCTGGGTACCAGCAAACACAAGAAGAGCAGAAAGGCTGCTCCTGACACCAGCTACTGCAGGCTCTTACTCCTCCTCTTACTACAACTTGCCAACCTCCTTAGTTCAGCTCTCTTCAAACGTCAATGTGACTAAAAGTATGTAGGTGCCTTGGCACTTAAGGTCTGGAGATAAAGCATTTCCCGCAACAGCTCATGCATTGGAGAGTTGGTCCCCAGTGCAAGCAAGCATTCCAAGGCAGGAGGTGAGTGGATCCCAAGAGCTCTGTCTTCATCAATGGAGAGTCCACAGGGATTAATCTGCTAACGGATCAAAAATGTGAACAGACTTGAAGGTGGTGGTACTGTGGAAGGGAGGGACAAGTTGAGGGAAGTGGGTCACTGGGTGTGTGCTCTTGAAAGAAATACCCCATCTTTGGCTCTTTCTGTGACTCTGCCATGAATCCCCCACTGCCATGATATTCTGCCTTGCCTCTGGCCCAAAGCAGTAGATCCCGCCTGTCATAAGATGAAACCTTTGAAGCCATGAGCCAAAACAAACCATTTCTCCTTTAACTGATCCATCTCAGGTACTATTGGTCACAGTCATGAAACATCTACTAACATGGGACTATTAGGAAGATGTACACTCCAAGTCAGTATTCCTGCAACAGGGCTGTGAGTCTGTATTTACAGGAAGTCCAAGAAGATGCAGGTCCGTGGAACGCTCTTGTCAAATCTTACCACAGTGGACCTACCCAGGAAGGATCAACATATAAACAGGGTTCTATGCTTACTAAGACATTTCACAAAATTATCCGTCTCCCGTCCTTTTGAGGTAGAACTTAAATGCAGAGGTCAAAGAGCTTAAGGAGGTCACCAATAATGGT
Source organism: Orientallactaga sibirica (assembly GCA_036365145.1). Classification (NCBI taxonomy): domain Eukaryota; kingdom Metazoa; phylum Chordata; class Mammalia; order Rodentia; family Dipodidae; genus Orientallactaga; species Orientallactaga sibirica. Next base: position 928,637 of record JAEOAD010000031.1, on the reverse strand, counting down.
GGACACCAATCTGTGTGACCCAGGATGGCTTCACTCAGTGTTTCTCAAACTGTAGTATGCAACCCAGAGACTAGAAGCATGGGTAGGCATACACATGACTTGACCCTCATTGGGGTCCAGGATGAGCCAAGAATCTCATTTCTAGCAAGCACTAAAGGATTGCTCATGAAGTTGCTCCAGGACTACACTGAGAACCACTGTAGGAGACCACAGGGGATGCTGAGGTGCCGGGGCTAGATCTTTGTCCCAGAGCTCTGACACCATCTGCCAGTCATACACCCCTGAGTCCCGAAAGGAGATGCTGGTCCAATTTGCCCTATATGACCTTCTGTGGCCGGAACCTGTTTCTGGAGCCTTGAGGATGGTGACAGCAGCTCAGAACTACATTGAAGCAGATGAGGCTGGAGGGCTGAGAGCTATCATCTCTCCCCGTGCATCAGAATCACTTGGAAGCTTTAACAGAACAGAACACCTTATCCTGGCCTCCTCCCTACATCCTGGGCAAGTGTTTTGTCAATTCTTCCCAAGCTACTAAAGCTAATGTACAACCAGAGTGGATAGTCCCTGCAGGAAATAAGGTGCTAGAGAAATTCAAGTGGAGTAATTGTAGGAATTGATATTTCACTGGTAGGGTTGAATGAGAAAACAAAAGTCACCAGCATCCAGTGTCCCACTGGTGTCCTAGCTCCCAGGCAGGCAGGGAGACTCTCTAGCATCTTGAAGCTCTCACGAAACCGGCTGAGGAAAGGGTTTCAAGTGAAACTGCAGAGCTGGCTGAAAATGGCTCCCTGGTGGCCTGATGTTAGAGTGACTATCAGTGCCTAGACCAGGGCCTGGCCAAATCCTGTGATCCAAGGCTGAAAGTATCTCTGGACTTTCACAAAGCTGGCAGAGACATAGAAAAACTTAATCACAGCTGATTGAGATGAGTGAATCATACATAGGGGCTTTCCAGCTAAGGCCTTGGGGACCGGCCTGGCTCCGGGTCTCCCCCAATTATCACAAAAAATCTGGGCTGCAATGGTGGGGAATCGGAGGTTCATTCATAAGCAGCGGCTAGGAGTTCCTACAGGTTTAGATAAGCTGAAGAGGTGGGGTGAGCTGCATGACATACGACCTGTCCACAGCTGTGCAAAAGAGGTATTTGTGAATGGATGAATAGATGGTCATTGGGGAAGGAAGTGAGGGAGCGAAGGAACAAAGGTAGGAAGGAAAGACAGAAAGAAGGAAAGAGAAAGAAAGAAAGAAAGAAAGAAAGAAAGAAAGAAAGAAAGAAAGAAAGAAAGAAAGAAAGAAAGAAAGAAAGAAAGAAAGGATGGAAGGAAGGAAGAAGGAGAGAGAGAAAGAGAGAAAGAAAGAAAGAATATCGAAAGAAAGAAAGAAAGAAAGAAAGAAAGAAAGAAAGAAAGAAAGAAAGAGAAGAAAGGAAGGAAGGAAGGAAGGAAGGAAGGAAGGAAGGAAGAAAGAAAGAAAAAATGAAAAAGAAAGGCAGGAAGAAAGTTTGCATTTACTTGCACCCACTACCACTGTTGGACTCATGATTCCTATCCTAACCCAAAATGCTAACCCAGTTCCCTGAATGCAGGGGAACCCAGACGAACCCAAACCACAGTGGTGCAATGCAGGGGAAGTGGCCCAAATGAACTTCACTTTGAACTGCTCACAGGTTCACCTCTGCCACATCCCCTTCCTGCCTGGGGAACCTAGGCCATTCCTCCCAGTGAGGTGCTGGGGTCACTGACAAGGCATCTCCTGTTTCTGCTCACCAGGATCAAGGTTCTCCAGAGTTCAGCTGCTGGAAGACACTGCGTGGACTGACTTAACGCTGTGTCCCCTGGGTAGTCCTTGCCAAGGCTCTCTGCTCCTCCCTGTTTGCTCTCTGAACCCTATACCCTTGGGCATATTCAGTTACAGCTAGAGGCCCTGATGTCACCTGGAATGCCCTGGGCCTCTCTGCAGCTTCCCTCCTTCCCCACTGAGAGCGGATGTGCAGGTCACTCAGAGATCAGCTGTGGTTATTTCTGCAGCCCCTCCCTCCCAGGCTTTCACCTGATCCTGGCCCCCTCCATTCATCACATCCATCTTTTCTCAAATGCCCCTAGCCCTTTTTTTTTTTGTTTGTTTTTGGTTTTCAGAGGTAGAGTCTCATGCTAGCTCAGGCTGACCTGGAATTCACTATCTAGTCTCAGGGTGGCCTCGAACTCTCTACAATCCTCCTACCTCTGCCTCCCAAGTACTGGGATTAAAGGCATACGCCACCACACCCGGCAAATATTTTTTATTTGTTTATTTGAGAGAGTGATGGTGGGGGGCGGAGGGTGAAAAAGTACACCAGGGCCTCCAACCACTACAAACAAACTCCAGACGTATGCATCACCCTGTACATCTGGCTTACGTGGGTCTTGGGGAATCAAACTTGGGTCCTTTGGCTCTGCAGGCAAGCGCCTCAACCATTAAGCCATCTCTAGCACCCACCCACACCTGCCTTTTTGGTGAGAGGAAATGTCACTCCCCCTGCTCCTGAATACTCTACCTGTCTGTCAAAGTCACCTCAAACATCACTGAGGCTTGCACTCTGAGGCCAGCCATGGATCAGTCACTGCACGTCTGCTGGCTTGCCTGCCCAGCATTCCTTCCTCCTCTGAGGAGTCACCTCTGTACAAATGTTGGGTTCAAGTGCCTCAGGTGGAGAATCTGGTCTCAGCCTGCCTCAGGGTCTCTTTAGCCCTCAGGATCTGTCAGGGCAGCAGGATAAGGCAGGGGGACCCAAACTGAGCTAAGGGAGGCAGGCCTGGGGGACACTTGCAGGAACTTCAGCAGGAAGACTTTGGGTTACTACTACATGAGCCCAGAGCTGAATGTGAACACGTGTGATGGCACACGAGGAGATCCTGCTGATGATCTGCCCCACGTGGAGGACAGGAAAGTCAGGGATGGAGAAAAACGCACACAGTCAGTTCACATTATTTGAGGCACTTATGTTTGGAAAGGCAGTTGTGAACACTGGAGGAGCAAACACTGAGCCACTACTCCTAGAGGAAATACAGTGAGCCACAGCTCAGGCTTTTGTCAAGCAATCAGTATATAAACGTGTTTTGTGAGTGTGTCTGTTTAAAGACATCCCATTCAACATACATTGTGCTCACAGCCATCAGTGCTGTGACTCATGCACTCACACCTGCAGGAAGGCTAGCTAAAACACGTTATTTCCTCCATAAGGTGAGCTACAGTCTTCTTGAGTGCAGTGACAGCGCTTGATGGAGAGGGCTGGAGTGTTCTTGAACATGGGGAATGACTTTTCCTCTCTCCAAAAAGGCCAGGGGTATTTGAGAAAAGAGAGCAGATGTGGCGCATGGAGGAGGCTGGGATCAGGTAAAAGCTTGTGAAGAAGGGGCAGCAGAAAAAATATTTTTATTGTATTTATTTGAGAGAGAGAGAGAGAGAGAGAGAGAGAGAACAAGCAAGCAAGCAGAGACTGGGTATGCCAGGGCCTCTTGCTACTGCAAATGAACTCCAGATGCAGGCACCACTTGGTGCACCTGGTTTTATGTAAGTAGTGGTAAATCGAATCTGGGCCAGAATATGCCCTTGACCACTGGGCCATCGCCCCAGCCCTTGGGTGGCATTTTAAATAGCCAAATCACCAACAGAAATCACAGAAATATGAAAGAAGAGAGGAATGAACTGACCACAAGAAGGACCCTTACTGACAATGGCAGACAGCAAAGGCAGAGCAACTGAGGCCTGACTTGCCCTCACTGGGAACACACACGCACACCTGGCTACAGAACTTGCCCTCACTAGGAACACACACGCACACCCGGCTACAGAACTTGCCCTCACTGGGAACACACACGGCTACAGAACTTGCCCTCACTGGGAACATACAGAACTTGCCCTCACTGGGAACACACACGCACACCCGGCTACAGAACCCCTCCCCGCCACTCTGCACACGTCCATGAACAACAACTTCACGAGTATAACTTTTAGGGTTGCATATAAGTTTTGGCAATGATTAGGACTAAGTCTACTTTCCTAGTGATGTTTGATCACCTGAATCCTTCTATGCCTGAAGCAAGAAACTTCTTCTAGTCATATAAGCCAGTATATTTCCTCTTTTAATGTTTCTTTTTTAATCACACAGAGAGGGAGAGAATTGGTGCACCCAGGCCTCCAGCCACTAAAATCGAACTCCAGATGCATACACCACTTTGTGTGCATGGCAACCTTGTGCAATTGTGTCACCTTGTGCGTCTGGCTTACGTGGGACCTGGAGAATCGAACATGAGTCCTTAGGCTTCGCAGGCAAGTGCCTTAACTGCTAAGCCATCTCTGCAGCCCTATTTCTTTTTTATCCAAGCTAGTTGGGGTGGTTATGGGAACTTGGGCTGGTTCCACAGTTGTTCTACATGAGCATGAAGGTCTCCTGGAAGAAGACAGTAGCTCTTCCTATCACCTTTAGAACTGTCTAGACACTCAGTCTTTCAACACCCTCATGCTCCCCTACAAGGGAAGGGGTCCATCTTCCCAGGTCTTGCTTGTAAGATTTTCCAGGTTTCATCTTTAGGTACTTACTAAGTTCAAGATGACAACCCTCCTTCTTCTGCCTGTCAAAATAAGAGTGGGACGCTTCTCCTTAGGAGCCATGGCATGTCACTTCCCCTGTGTCCAAATGAGCCTGTTACAATTCCAATTGTAGAAAAGGACACATTTTCCTGCATAGCCCTTGAGCTCTCAGAGCCAAGGTCACCCTACCCGTATGTCACCATTTAGCAGAAGAGAGCTCCCAGGAACAGGTCTCAGCAGGGGTTTGGGTTTGTGGCTCGGCTCAGATCCTTGGCACATTCTTCTGTTAGGCTATATTTCCAGCTTTTACTGTCTCTCCTACCATTTTCTTTTATTTTTATGTTTATTATTTAGTTAGCAAGAGAGCACACCCAAGTCTCTTACCACTGCAAACGAACTCCAAATGCATGCACCACCTTGTTTTATATGGGTACTTAGGGACTTGAACCTGGGCCATCAGGTTTTGCAAGCAAGTGCCTTCCATCACCCCAGTCCTCTTCCACCATTTATTTATTTATTTATTTATTTATTTATTTATTTAGAGAGAGACAGAGAGAAAGGGAGAGGAAGACAGATAGAGATGGGCGCGCCAGCAGCCCCTCATCCACAGAGAACGAAATCCAGATGCATGCGCCCCCCTTGTGGTCAAGTGTGGCATTGCACCTTTGCATCACTTTGCATCTGGCTAAACATGGGACCTGGAGATTGGAACAGGCATTCTTAGGCTTAGGAGGCAGGCGCCTTAACCGCTAAGCCACCTCGCCAGCCCTTCCACCATTTCTTAGTTGATGGATCAAATCCTTTGAGGAGAGAGGCTTCAATGAGAGAACAAAATCCCAGCAGGGAAGAGCCTTAGGAATCTTTTGGACTGGGATAAGGAGACTGAGGGTCAGAGAAGAAAGGAACTTCCCAAGATCACAAAGTGAAGACCACGACAAAAAGCGGGGACTCCCGGCCTCTTTCCATCACTGATTCTATGTGCACTACTTCAGTTGCTACAAGTAAGTTTCCACCCACTCTCTTCCAACAAACAGCCGTAGAGTCCAAGGGCTGTTCACAGACAGACTGAATTGCCGCGTGGCCAGCACCACTCTAGTGCTTCCAAGGAGACTTTACAGATCCTCTCACCACCCATGGTCACCACCTCCCCAGCTAGGGAAAGAGTTAATTCAATAAAGAGCTCCATCACCCCCACCTGATACCCACCTCTGTACCAGCCAGGCTGCAGAGCCTTCTGTAGCTTGACTTCTTGTCCCTCTCCCACTGTTCACACATAGCCCCCTCTCCACTATGCCACCCAAACTTTCAATACATGTGGCCCTGGAGATCCAATGAACGAGACATCCACCACCTAGAGAAAGCCTCCCTTGAGAAAGGTCAGGCTCCCCCAGGTAAACCTATCACAAGCAGGCCTTGCCTGGCTTCCTGCTTCACCAAGCCTCTCACCCTAACTTTCCCAAAGTAGTCCATATTCATCTTTTCCTGGCCCCAAATCACAAAAGTCCAGGGACAGGAGGGTTTGAGATCCTAGTCTAACAATCACAAGCATAAAGTCACCCATGGGACTTTTTAAAAAATATATATATTTAATTCTGAGAAAGGGAAAGGGAGAGAAGCAGAGGCAGATAGATGAAAGATAGATAGGGAGAGAATAGGCATGCCAGGGCCTCCTAGCCACTGCAAATGAACTCTAGATGCATGTACCACCTTGTGCATCTAGCTTTATGTGAGTACTAGAGAATTGAACCTGGGTCCTTTGGCTTCATACACAAGTGTCTTAACTGCTAAGCCATCTCTCCAGGCCCCCTGGAGAGCTTTTTAACACGTTTTAATCAAACATGTACCTTAGCTAGTTTAATACCCAAGCCTGAGCACCAGCAAGCTCCAAGGCCTGTCTGTGTGTTACTCTGCTGCTGGGAGCTCTTCCAAGCCATCTCCCCACAAAAGGTTTTCATGCTGTGTGTCTGGGAGTCACAGCTCACTCTCTCTCTATGGTTCATAGATCCTGTCCTCTCTTTCACCTTAAGGATCAATGCCCATATCTCCAGTCCTATCATGTTCTTCTCAAGAGCAAACCAGCCAGAAGGGGAGCTCAGAGGCCTGGCTGTTCACTGTTCCCCAAGTCTCCACTTGCATCTTGGAAAACCTTCCCCGGTACACCAGCTCTGGATACTATGACTACTACCCGCATCCCCTCCAAGGACACTTCTGGATAAACGTGGTTCATGCTGTCCTTCGTACTCTGAGATGCACGAAGACTTCACAGACAAAAGTGTCCACCCGACTGGTAAGCCAATTAGAGACTCCTTGGCTTGAACCTGACCAGCCTTTAACCACCACTTCCTTGGTCATCTGCCCCGATGGGTTTCAAGAAACCACATCCTGTGGTCAAGTGCTGAAGTCTGAGGAAAAATAGCTCTTTGCAGAGGAGGTGACTTCACCTTTCAAACCAACATTTCCTGCTTGACTTGTTTTCCCTTTCTCAGCCCTCCCAAGTGTTTGCCTTTATACTGTGTGTTCCTTAGGACTTCAGCCTGGAGAGTGGGGGGTGGAGGTGCAGGCAGAACAAATCCTTCTGAGTCTGTGTCAGCATCATTGTTTTACAAACATGTGGAGTTCACCATCAGGTGATGTGGAGCTCACAGGCAGGTGATGTGGAGCTCACCGGTAGGTGATGTGTCGCATGGGAAGAAGACACAAAAATAAGTAAGGCTTAACTCCTGTCCCCCAATTCTCAGTTCTTACCCCTATATATAAACCACTGGTCATCAAGACTGTGACATTACTATTGTCCTTTAGAGACAGCTGGGCTTCTGTCATCCTTGAGACTGTCTGATTGAGTCTTATCCTAAGTATTATGGGTAGGATTGTAGCTCCCTCTCTCCTCAAGATTCATATGTTGAGGTTTTAACTCCCAGAAACCCCAGAATGTGATGACTTTTGAAGTGGGGCCATTAAAGAGGTAACTAAGGTCACATGAGTAATTCCCTAATCTGACTGGTATTATTATAAAGACTGGGAGAGGACTGAGGAGATGGCTCAGTGGCAAAGAGGGCTTGATGCTTAAACACGAGGGCCTCTCAGGACAGAGACAGCCAAGTTCAGCTCCCCAGATCCGAGTAAAAAGCTGGTTGTGGCCATGAATGTGTGCAGCCCCCGTCCACATGCATAGGGGGACAGAGACCAGAGGATGGCTGTGGCTTGCTAATGGGCAGCAGCTCTGGGTTGAAGGACAGACTCCTTAAGGAAAGATCTATGCACATGAGCAATAACAGAAGGATACTATGTACTGAGTGAAGTCTTTGGGGGGTGATTAGGTCATGAGGGGGAACCCCCATCCCTGTGATTAGTGCATTTATAAGAGAGCTGGCTATTTTTCACCATGAGAGAGCACAGCTGGAAGATGCCATCTATGACTCAGAAAATTAGCCCTCACCACAAATTTATTGGTGGTGGCTTGATTTTAGACTTCCTAATCTCGAGAACTATAAGAAACACATTTCTGTATTTAAAGCTACGTGGTTTATAGTATTTTGTTATAGCATCCAAAATGGACTAAAGATTGAGCTCTTAGTCTCCAGAACTATGAGAAAATAAGTTCCTGCTGTCTGAGCCACCTGATCCATAGGGTGTGTCATGGAGGGCTGAGCTGATGACAGTGAGAAAAATACTGACTCCCCTATTCACCAGGCTTTGGCTAAAAGCCTACTATGTGTAAAGCACTAGGTTAGGCATTGTGTCAGATGCCAAAGTAAGAAGACAGCAGCATACAGTAGGCTTATGGAGAACAACAAAGCACAAACATGTCTGTCATATAGCAGAGTGTAAATATTGTGGCATAATAACTTTTGCTATGAAAATAAAAATTTGCTTCAATTCGACAGGTATGTGAAAGAACAACTGAAAGAAAATGTGAATCTTGCGTTTGCTTGTCAATGAGAAACAGATAAACACAGAAAACCGTATAATAGTAATACACACAGTTCAAACACCTCGGACATCTACCAACAATCTCAGATCACCATGTGTTATAAGCCACATTCATCAACATTGGGTGTTAGAACTATCTGATTTCACATGACTGTCCTAACATCACACACAGGGCTAGAAAGATAAGCTCTGTGGTTAGGGATACTTGTTTGTAAAGCCTTTCCATCTGGGTTTGATTCCCCAGTACTCATGTAAAGATTTGGTATTTGTTTACAGGGTGAGAGGCCCTGGAGTACCCATACTCTTTGTCTTTCATAAATGAATAAATAAATGAACTTTTGGAAGGAGGGCTAATCAAAATCTAAGAGGATTTAAATAAGTCATATGGAAACCTACTTTTCTGGACAATGGAACACTCAGAAGCCATAGATTGTTACTAGAAAATTTTCAGTGCCAGGGATAGGATACCTTCCAGTGAGTTGTGGGCCAGGGAGGTCACAGATACCCCCAAAACATTATAGGCCATTGCCAAGGCTCTTGGTTTCCCACCAGGAATAGATGGTAAGACCCTATTGCTGAAGACTCCACATACTTGGGCGGCAAGGTCACTGAGAAATCCTGCTGGAGCTGAGCTGAAAACCTCCTCCATGTGGACCAGCTGGAAGAAAGCTGGAAAAGGCTACACTGCATGCAGTTCAATGGAGAGAAAAAACACCAGTGAAGGTACTCAACAGTGAACACTGCAAGCTTTAAATATGGCCAGTCAGGCCAAATGAACCAATGGGTGCAACAGTGGCATGTCCATTATGGGGGAAAACAACTGCTCTCTAATTGGTCTGAAGGCCCGCTCCATGGGAGGGAATACATCCCTCCTGAAAACCTACAACAGGGGTAGTCATGAGCCCTAAGGGTGTAATGTCTGCTGGTGTCTTGCTAAATGTATATACTATGCTCACCAAACTGCCCAGTAAGCGCTTCTCTTAATGTCCACACACATATATTAATGCTACTCTCACTTTGGTTTAGAGAAGCGTCTCTTTTCAGATGGTGATAACCTTGGTCACTCAGAAGGCACCATGGTGCTGAGAAGGGACAGAGGAGTGCTCAGCACTGAAATATCTCAAACCCACCTTCCAAGGGTCAAGGTCCATAGCGGAAGAGGGGGCGGAAAGAATGTAAGAGCCAAAGAAAGAGTAGGACTCCTTACAACGTGCTCCTCCAGACCCAAAGTGGCCTGGATATCCATGACCTCACAGTGCCTGACACTACCTACACAAGGCCCTCATAGTAGGAGGAAAAGATGATGACATCAAACTGAAAAGAGAGACTGATTGAAAGGGGGAAGGTATATGACGGAGAGTGAAGTTTTAAAGGGGAAAGTGGGGGGGGGGAGGGAGGGAAGTAGCATGGGATATTGTCTACAATTAAAGAAGTTGTCAATAAAAAATAAAACATTTAAGAAAAAGAACACACAAGTGGCAACACCTTCTAAGACCCACTTCCATAAGCAAACATGAGATAATTTTCAAGGTCAATTACTATTCTTAGTAATATTTATGAATTCTTAACCAGTTTATCCACAAAAACTTGGTTACTATTTTCTTATTTTCTAAAAGTATTTTCTTTCACCATTTGCAAGAAAAGAGATTCAGAGAGAGAGAGAGAGAGAGAGAGAGAGAGAGAGAGAGAGAGAATGGCATGCCAGAGTCTCTAACCACTGCAAATGAACTCCAGATCCATGCAACACCCTGTGCATCTGGCATACGTGGTACTGAGGAATCAAACCTGGGTTCTTAGGCTTCACAGGCCAGCACCTTGACTGCTAAGCCATCTCTCCAGATCTTGGTTACCATTTTCAATATGCTCCTACTTTTCCTTTTATCTGCCACTGGGAAATTACTGGGTGTTTTACTCTCAACCCACATTTCCCCAGTTTTCTTCAGCTTTTATTGCATGTTTTTATACAGAGCAGTGATTTTTAAGAGGGTGTATGTTATGTTGTGGCAGGACTTCAATAAGGAACTACATTTCAGGTAGCTAAGGTCTATGTAGTAAGTGTCTATGATCAGTATCACAAAAGACACACATGTAAAGAGCATGCAGATCTGACAAATGTACCAGTGACGCATTCTGCTGGCAATGTGCAGTAATTACAGGTAAAATTCAAGGAAAGGGTGATATATTAAAAATGAATGTCTAAAGATGCCAGAGGGTGAATGAAGCCATTAAATAAGCTAAATACATCCCTCGCCTTTAGGAAGTTTTATGACATCCAGGGTCCCAATGTGCTTACTGGAGCTACACTGACCTGTCATGGAGTTTTCTGAAGTGCACAGCTGTTCTCTCAACTTCTCCACATCGTCAGGGTGCACTTGTTCATAGAGGGTGCTCCCAAACCACTCTGACTGAGGCTGGTTCAGAACAGGGGTGACAGAGTCAGACACGTAGATCACTCGCCCCGTTTCAGCCGCCACCACGAACAGAAATCCATCAGCCGCCTCAAGGATCAGGTGCTTCAGTTCCTAGAAAGAAGGGACCACATCAGCACAGTGCACGGACAGACCCAAGTCAGTTTAATCCTCTCATCAGCGACCTCAACTTCTTTTATCCGCATAGTCAGTCTGGTGCTCAAATGGTTTGGTGAATGAGTAGTTTTGTTGGTTTTTTCACTGCTTAGCTTATTTTCTAGGAAAATGCACAAAACTTGCTCCATCCCTAAGACACAACCATTCTAAACAATGTCTTAACCAGCAGAGAGACACGTGGGATGATCAGGGTCATGGCTTCCATTAAAGACAGAAAGGGAACTACTTGCGATCAAAGAACTTGCTGTCATCCTCAAAGGGAAACAGACAGCTCTGGCAAAATAAACTCTGTAAAACAAGATGCCCTTTCTTTATCATGCCTAAAGGCAACTCAGTGGGAGCTACCTGCACTCTTCTCACATCAAACTGAATCAAATTCACCAGGCTCCATTCCTGGAGGAGGTGAGAAGGCTATCCTCCATGTGCACCCAAGTCAACAGCCACCACCCCAACCACCCCCACACAATGTCCAGGCTCCAAAGAACAAAGGCTTCCTTCTGAGTCAGCTGTCAGTAAACGTTTTGTTTTCCTCTGTGAAGTCCATGTTCAAGTGCAATCCCACACTAAACACTTACTATACAACTCAGTCATGGCCAGGTAAGGGAAGGCAAAAGGTGGAGTCTGAATTCTCTGGCTTGCCTGACCTGCCGGTCCCCAGGAGAATCCAAAGACCCAAAACCTAGAAGACATTGATTTGCTGGGAGCAGACTTTGTGACTGTCTCCAAGCACTGGGGAGGAACTCAAACACCGGGAAACCAGGGCGGATGCAGGCTGCACAAGTGTTTTCAAAAGCAAGTTTATTTTGTCTGTTTCCCATACTCTGCACTTCTGCTTCTCTGTGTCTCCTGGAAGCTTATGTGGTTCTGAGGACTGAGTCAGCATTTTCATTCTCAATGTGGGAAGATCTTCCCAACAGAAAGAATTCTCTTTTTTTACAAAATGGAGCGAGATGTCTACAGCGAGGAAAGAAAGAATTCTTGTCACTCGAGGAAGCTGAGAGGCTTTGTAGGAACATGCTTTCATCCTTATGCAAAGACAGCACAGGTCACTGCTCATAGCAGAGGCTCTGGGTTGGGAATATAAACCTGCCCCCACTTCCCTTCTCCAGTGAGATGGACAGGAGGGCTCCATGCCCTTCCCGTTACTGCACAACTCTGAGCATGTTACTCAACGTCCTCAGCTTCCAACATTTCACAAGGTTTTCTTTTCAGCGAGAATTTTGAGAGGTTAAGTGCGCTTCTCTGTGTGAAGGACTTAGTAAGGGCCTGTAAGAGTACACACAGCAAGAGCTCTGCGACCACATGTTATTGTCATCATCCGCCTCCCCTTTGACCATTTAAAGTCCTCAAAGTCCTCGGTGCAAGGATTAACTAAATGTAGGGAAAACACTTTTTAGCAACCCTAGTATTAGTAACGCTTAATACATTTCTGTCTGATCAACTCTCCCAATCATCCTTTATTATACTACTGTCCCTGTGTTAGTCAGTCACTATGTCCACAGGCTGGGAGCTAGCATGGCATTCACACTGACAGAGGTAGAAGTGAGGCCTGAAGCCAGTGCCTGCGCCACCATGCTCCATATCCTCCCAGACAAGATACAGCCATTGTGATATCTTCCCGAAACCTACAGAATGAGGAGTCACATGACTCCTGAGACAATTTAAAGGGGAAGTAGGTGAAGCGCCCTCTAAAGTGTCTGCCATGAGACAGACAGCAATGTTGGTTCCTCTCCCTTGTTTTTCTAAACCTGCTGTCACAACACAAACAGATTCCCAGGCCCAAGGGCGTCAACAATACGTCAAGCTTTCCTCATTTCTGCCTCTGAAGCTCTGGAGACACTGTATCCCTGTTAGAAGTCTTTCTCCTCTTTGGTGCACGTTCTGCAGCTCCTTAACAGCCTGTAGATACTGCCTTTATCCTGAGCAGAGCCCCTGCTGAAACCTAGCTACTTCTGTTCAATGTCATTTTGGCTCTACGCTCCGTCTGTTAAACACTCGATTACTCACCATTCTACATGTTGAATACTTTGCACTTCCTAATTAGCATTTCCAACAACCACGTAATTTCACCTCTCCCCTCTCCGCTATAAACATCGCTTCATTCTTCTTACAAGAGCTCTTAGAGTGAGAAAGTCAGAAGGCTTTACGTTTAGCACTCAGATGAGCAAACTAAAGCTTTGAGTGCTGGCCCATGTGTCCTGTGACCAGCACATGGAAGAATAAAGACTCTGAACACAGGCCACATGGCTCACGTAGATCCATTTACTAATATTCATGCATTTCTTCTCCCCAGATATTCTCAAACTAGCATGGGTATTAAAACTTGGCTTTGGGGTCCTGGCAATCTGATCCCACTAGCTAACCCCCTGGCTTCTTTTCTAAGCAGCTGACTGACCTTAGACAATGAACGGATTCTGTCTAGGCACCCACATCCTTATCTACAATGCAAGGGACGAAGAGCAGGGGCTTGTCAACTAGTGGAGAGTAGGTGAATGACACAGAAAAGTCAGGCAAATGAATACGGCTAGCACTGGCTATCCCAGCCCCTGACCGGTGTTATCTTCCCTGCCACCGTGACCCCCATGGGATGACTATCCTCTCACTCTCCTCAGGCACATGGTACTGATTTCAGCACCTTCTTCTGGTGGGCACAAGCTCAGCCCTCTGCTCAGCTCTGCACCCAGCATTGAAAGGTGCCTTGCTCAGGTGTAGGGGAGCTAAGAAAGCTGGAGATAGTTAGACCTGGCACCCCTGAAAGAGAGTTTCTTGCTGAATGATGGAAGCAAAATTTCCTTGCCTTCATCCCTTCCCCAACCTTGACCCTCATGTTGTCACACAGCTCATTTCAGGGTGGTGAGCCTGTGGTGCTCCCCCTTTCCACTACTGATATCACCCAGGAAGGCACCTGCTCTGTGAGGAAAGAAGGCTTGTAGGCGCCATCGGTAGACTTGTTCCCGGTGCCCCTCATAGACTTCATGTGCGAGACGGCCATGCGGAGGATGGTGAGCTTGTCTGGCTTCCGGGCCAGTGCGCTGCAGGTGGGGACCATGTCAGAGAGCTCCGTGATGTACTGTGTCATCTTATTCCGCCTGCGCCGCTCGATCTCACTGTGGTTCTCTCTTCCCAGAAGGCACGAGGTCAGGGGGTGGGGGACAAAAAGAGAAGGATCAGACCAGCAGTCACTGGATAACGGGATAAAGTGGCACATTGGTAGCATCAGATGACCAAGCTCCAGGGACTGATTCTTAACAGCTGAGTGCTTCGGGTGCATGCTGGGTGAAGTAGAGCATTGATGCTTGCACAAGCTCCAAATACATACTGAAGCCTTCTAAGTACCCCCATGTACCTATGGAGTTTCAATAAGCGTGCAAAATCAGGACCCTAAACCTAGCCCAAAGACTAGAATGCCCCAACATGCTTTCTGTGCACACATATGAACTTATACATGAATGTGTGAGTGTATACACATGAACGCAGTTACTGCCTGCTTATATACTAACTTACATACCTCATGATAAAAAGCACTATAAGCTGGTCCCTGACTTATGCTTTTTAAAATTTATGATGGTATAAGTAAAACTGATAATGCATTCCAGAAAAATTTGTAACTCAACAGACATTAACCACACATTAATGATGACTACCCACACAGCTATGGTGTTTTCCCCTTCAGAAAGTTATGCAATAAATTGTACGAGCTTCTCAATACCTATTGTAAAGCAAGCACTGTTAGATGCTTAACCAGACAGACACTGATATAAGTAGTCTGAGCTGGTTGAAGGCAGCCCAGAGCAAGCTGAGTGTATAAAATGTCTTTTCCCTTGACAATACCTTCAGCACACAATGGGCTCAGTGATCTCTTGCTGCATCACAAGTTGAGGGGCGTGTGTGTAGCCTTACTCATTGTTGTGTCACCAAGTAGACCACTGATGCCACAAATTAACTATATATATAATATGCCTTTTTGTGCTACGCCCAGAGTGCTTTCTGAAGCATAGTAACAGAACAGGTGTAGTCCTGGATTATTAATCAATAAGTAACCAATAAAAAATATAACCTGCAAGGAATTGCCCAACTTGGTCTCTGGGATGCATTAAGATGAAAAATTAACATAAGGGCTGGGAGAATGTTTCCACATGGATATTATTATCTTTAGGCTTGAAAGAGAGTAACAGTCAAGTTCATTCAACATCAACAAGATGGAGCTGTTATTTGGGATGAAAGAACTGCCTAAAAAGGCACCCCATATCTGCTGCAGGACTGAGGGCTTGTGGCTACTCCAGAAATGAGAATGACATGAACAGTAAGAAAGGAACATGCTCAGGCAAGCCTGCTCCAACCACTGCACATGCACTCATCAGCTTAACACTCCATCCTTCCAGGAGGGATAGCTGTGCCAATCAGGACTGATCATGTGCCCATCACGTGTGCTGGAGCCCTCTGTGGAGGCAGCAGGAGTTCCCACAGAGGTTGTTCTAAACCTTTGGGTACACACATTCCATTCAAGCCAGCCTCATGGGGAGTAAAGGCCAGTGGAGAAAACAAGGACTGCCTGGCTCAGGTCCTCCACAGCAGGGGCTTTGAATAGGATGGTAAGACACCCGCTGCCATGCACAGTGGAATCTGAGCACAAGCTCTGGAAGGCCTGGGAAGATAAAAGCCAAATGAGAGAAAAAGAGCAGGGGAGGGGCTGGAAGGGTGGGAGGACAATGGGCAGGGACTGGATCTGGCAGCTGGAGGGGAGGAAGGATCAAAGGTCTATGATTAGAAGGAAGTTTTGAGGAAACTGAAGAGGTGGCCTTGCAGGAAGGGCAGACCCAGGACCTGAGGAGAGACTGGCTGCGGAGCTCATGGAGTTTGGGGAATGAGCCAGACTACAGAGAGAAAGTTGATGTAGGGTGGGCAGACGGGGCCAGGGCTGCACATCTCTGCAGCTGACTTCTGAACAAGACAGAGGCTGAGACCAGCCAGTCAACTCTTGAAGCCAACCCCATGCCCCAGATGGCTAACTGGAAAGGTGGAAACTGACCAGCCCAGGGCATTGTCTTGCTGCACAAAGCAAAGATCTTCCAGGGTTGGGGAGCCATGCAGGCTTCAGGAGTATTGGCCCTGGAAGAATTGGGAAAGGCTTGTTTAGAGAAAAGGGCCGGGGTCGGGGCATCCACCAGCCAGGGAAAGTAATGAAAGCAAGAATTCAGTTAGGATTCCTGGTTCTCTAACACAGGCAGGAATCCTTCCCTGGAGACACTAGAGCTCCTCTCCTCTCCCTCCACAATCCCAGAGTTCCTGCAGCTGCAAAGGGAAGACAGTGAACCAAGAGCCCATGGCTGCAGAAGAGGGGACAGATCAGGGAAGAAGTTGAGGTACGTGTGGGCAGAACATGCATGGGGCAGGAGCCAGAGCTCCCCCCACATCACTGCCTTTGAGCTCCTGGCAAGGAAGTGGGGGCTGGGTAGCATAGGCTTTCCTCTCTGCTAAGAGCAACTGCTGAGATGAACTTGCCCATTCCACCTGGGGTCTGCACTGCAGTCTCAGCCTGAGTCTCCCATAAGCCTCACACACTCCTCCCCGGGCCCCTTCTATATCCAGCACACATCCCATCACTCAGTGCCTCTCTGAATCACAAGAACACAGTGTCTACTCTGACTTATCTCAGTCCAGCACACATTAAGCTCCTTATTTGCTGCAAACTTTTGTCTGGGCCAAATGTCCTGCAGAAATCTCTTCTCCTTTCCCCATGCCTACTACGGCTGTCACCACCTGCCACCATGTGGCTAAGCCTCTTCCCATCCATTCTCTCCAGCCTCATCTCCTTCTAGCTCAGACTTTATGGTGTGGCCAGACCTATGGTTCTCAAAATGCATATCTGACAGTTCTCTTAAACTCCTTCCATGGTGATCCCAAAACTTACAGAGTCAAGTCCAAACTCCTCATCTAGCTTCTGAGGCATTGGCTCCAAGACAGGAGCAGACTCTGCATACTTGCTTCTAATGGTATCGCAATACCATGAACCAACAGTGGGGGCAGGGAGCGTTGTGAAGTTCTTTAACAGATCCAAAGCGACTTTACCACAATGCTTGATAAACTCAATTTGTGGGCTCAGGTATAGGAAGAAGGCAATATGAGAGCAAGTAATTTAGAAACTGATGCATTTTAAAACTGTCTGCATTCTTCCCATTTTATATTTCCTGAGGTAAGCCTGAGTTACCCGTGACAACAGACCGGAGAGCAGTCAGTTGCCTAGCAACAAGATGTGATAAACAAGAGGCATCCACAGACGCTTCATTTAGAAGTTCTTGTGACGGAAGAGGCAAGGGAATGCCAGGTTGGGGAAAGTGAAGGACAAATCTCTAAGATCATGCTTATTGGACCCAGGACACCACCTCCTCAGGGGAGGGACAATTAAGATTGGTCTGGTAACCTTGGGAACATGGCACCTGTGGAGCCCGTATGTTTGTTGGGAGCCCAGTAGCATCCATAATGACGTCACCCTTCACCCTCACACACAGGGCCAGGGCCAGGGCTCTGCAGCAAGGACTGCTGGGGGAGAGGGAGGGGGAGGGCATAGGTATAGCTGACACCTCTGCTTAACCAAGAAGTCTTAGAGCTTGACCCTGGGGCGCAGCTCGGAGGGGGGCGGGGGGATCAAGGGCAGTGGAAGAGACGCAATTCTTGCTGTATACACTTGGGCTTCTTTTCCAGCTCCGCTCCAGAGGGGCCCTTCTAAGATTACTCAGAGCAACAGGGCACATCTCATCTCAAGATACAGAAAATGGCAGCTCGTGAAATCTCCTACTGACCTGCAGCAGGTACTAACACAATGCCCGCGTTATTCTCTTGTCTGCTAAAGGGTAAGAACAGGGCTGTGTGGGTACGGTGACGAGGCAGACACACTGAGCAGAGGTCCTAGGGACACATGGGAACTGGAGAATGTGAAAAGCAGGCCTGGCTGAGAAACACCGTGCTTTCCCTACCACAATTTACTGTATCTCCTTGAACTGTAAGCCAAGATAACCTCTCACTTTTAAAGTGGCTTTTGTCAGGTATTTTGTTGCAGACAGGTAAAGAATACAGTTAAGTTTCCTTTTGTATTCAATCAGAGGCATCTCAAATTTTTCTATGAAGCATACTACCAAACATGTGAACCTTCAAATACATGGACTCACTTCCTTCTCAACCCAGAAAGCACACCACCCTCAACTTTCAACCCACTTACCAGCTTCTCTCTTAGCTATGTCTGCATCTCCTTCTGTGTATCAGAGAGCAAGTGATCTTCCTGGTGGGCTTGGAGCTACCTCTCCTATCCCCAGGTCCTCTGACCTCACCTTTCCCCATCCTTGTTCCTCAATCTTCCAAACCACTGGCTACCCTAATAACTCCTCCTCGCATAGATGCACTGATGGTGTTCCCATTCTGGGAAAGCACTCCCTCCCTGGGCTCCACATGCCCTTCCACATGCACTTCCTCATCTAGCAGCAGGTCCTTAGCAAGCTGGCTATTTCCCCAGCAGGCCCTTTAACCTCCAGGACAGGGAAATACCAAGTGTAAAAGAAATATGCTCTGCATGTCAGTGCTGAAAGCAGCGAGCCACAACGTGGGAGACAGAGGTTGGGGTTGGGACATGGTGAGGCAGGCTGAGAGCATTGCTGGTCCTAGAAGGGGATCCTGGTGTGTGTGTGTGTGTGTGTGTGTGTGTGTGTGTGTGTGTGTGTGTGTGTGAGAGAGAGAGAGAGAGAGAGAGAGAGAGCGCACCAGTGTGCTCACCTGAGATGAGGCTGCATTGTGCAACCTTCCTTCTATGTTCCACCAGAGGAACTAAGAATCTGCTCCTACAACCAAGACCATATTTCCCACATCTAAAATCGATGCCAAAAGTCTGATGATGGACAGAATACACAGATTTGAGAGAAGCTGGGAATGCTGACTGGACACACATCGGGAGAAAGAGGTCACAACGCACAGCACCTGCTTGGATTCTGAGTCAATAAAGGAGGGTGAAGACTGGCTTGCATCTCACGTCCATGCCTTCCAAGGCCTCTCTGAGGAGGTTTCTCTGAACTGACTGTAAACAGACAGACAGGAAACAGGAGAGACCCCAGGCACATCTGGCCAAGGTTGGCAGGAGCCAATCTGAAGCCAGCCCTCACCCATGGGGAAGTGGAATGTGAGGACTGGACCCCATCATCTCTTTAACTCTGAACAGCTCAGAAGCACTCACAGGCCCGTCAGCCATAGATTTTCCAAATATCTAATGATAACAGAGGCATTGGTCTCCGTGTCCTATAAACTCAGCCCTGGAACAGCACATGTTGGACGTACCTCTTATCTATCTTTTCAAGATGTAGCGGACAGGATGTGGTTCACTGAAGCTGAGGTTTGAACGAGACTGTGTAACATCTGACTCACTGAGCAGCTCAGAGAGAGCCACAGGATAGGGTTCCTCACACTCAGGCCCAAGACAATGAGCTCTGTGTATCCCTGCTCTGTGATTTCATCACCAACACTGATCTGCAGTGTCAAGCGTATGTCACTTCTCGTCTCTCTTCCTCTTTATGTCCCAGCATCATCGTTTCCTGAGGTTAACATGCTACGGAATGTTATTTCAAGGAATGTTTTGACACAGACTTGGAATCATTGTTCCTTATAAAAGGAGGCTGTATGTGTGGCCAGAGTCAGCTCTGGCTGGGAGACAGGGCCTATTTCTGAGGCTAGCTCCTGCCCAAGAACAAAGCATTTCCTGATCCTAAGATACATCCCAAGACGTAGGGCTATGTAGGTGAAGAGTCTTCTCTGCACAAGGACAAAGAACACACACACTTTACTGCGGAGCCTCATGTCTTGTTTGGATTAGAAACTCCAAGGTCATTAATGATAGAAATGTTCTCATCTTCTCTCTAGTGTTTCAACCAAAGCTGGAGCCAGGAAGAAGACAGGCCAGTTCACGGGGAAGAAAGATTATGAGAGGACGAGACATGTGCAGTGGACTTGGGAGACTCTGGGAATCCCTGGAAAGTAACCAGGCAGATATCCCTCCCATGTTTGTACGGAAAACGTTTAATTTATAACTACAACCATTTTGGTTATGGATAAAAATAACCATAACCAAAACTCACTTCGTGGGGGAAAAGCAGACAGATGGCCCAATGGGATCTCAAAATTGTTTTTTGACAACTGAGGCTGTCAGTCCAAACGTGGACCATGGATAGAGGAGAAACACAACCATCACCTCGGCAACTCTCCCAAGTTCGTGTACAAGTTACCCTAGGTGATAGGGTGTGTCAAGGCAGGCCTTTCCATAAGTAAACTGCCTATCTTCTCTCAGCACTGCCAAGCTTGCAACGATGTCTCAACCTAAATAAAACCAATGAGAATAGAAGCCACAGGGCCAGCCGGCCTTATTCTCCGTGTGTGCTGCATGCAACATCACCAACCCCGGAACCTTTCTGTGAGATGGGCTGCACACAGGACAGGCCCCCAGAGCCAGCGAAGGATGTTTCACATAACCAGTTTTATGTCCTGTGTCCAGAACAAAGAACACACGTGTCTCACATTTCTCCTTATTTATTTACTTTTGAGTTTTTTTGAGGTAGAGTCCCTAAACTTGAACTCTAGTGTTTTGTTTTGTTTTGGTTTGGTTTTTTAAGGTAAGATCTCACTCTAGTACATGCTGACTTGGAATTCACCATGTAGTCTCAGCATGACCTCGAACTCAAGATGAACCTTCTACCTCTGCCTCCCAAGTTCTTGGAATAAAGGCGTGCATCACCACACCTGGCCAGAACTCTAGTTTTGTCTTTGAAAAGGGAATTCATTAAAGTTGGTAGTCATTGTTTTACTAAAATGCAAGCAGGATTAAGAACTAGCCATTTGCTGGAGAGATGGCTTAGTGGTTAAGGTGCTTTCCTGAGAAGCCTAAGGACATAGGTTCCATAAGGTCAAAGATTCCATTCCCCAGTACCCATGTAGTGTCTGGAGTTCACTGTACTGACTAGAGGCCCTGGCATGCCCATTCTCTCTCTCTCTCCCTCTTTCTTTCTTTCTTTCTTTCTTTCTTTCTTTCTTTCTTTCTTTCTTTCTTTCTTTCTTTCTTTCTCCCTCTCTCGCTCTCTCTCAGAAAAATAAATGTTTTTTAAAAGAAGTAATTGTTTATTTTTTCTTTAGCTTTGTAGGGCTTGGCTTTGAGATAGGATCTGCTATGTAGCACAAGCTGGCCTTGAACTTGGCAATACTCCTGCCTCAGGACTCAGAGTGCTAGGATTATAGGCATGTGCCACCACACCCAGCAGCAACCTGCTACAAGGTCAATTACTGGCACAAAATGCGGCACAAACAAGATGGTCAAACTGCAGGCAATAGCTTGCTCTGTGACAAGAGACACCGAATCCCTGTGGTGTCCAGTCAGGCAACTGCTTGCTATTAGCTTAAGAAAGGCAGAAGAAACTCACCTTGAAAATTTACTGGGACCCTCACCATCTTCATCATCGAAGTCCATTCTGCAAAAGTCAAGGTCACAAGTGAGCACTGGTTATAAGTTTCAGAACCCTGTAACTGGGGGGCATGAGCTGTGGAAACAATGGAATCTCCAGCCCATCAGATTATTAACCAATGCCTCCAACCTTTGGCGGTGCTACAGATCAGTATCTCTAAGGTTTCAAGACATAAGGAAGCAAGAAACAAAAGGCTGGGAACGCTCAAGTACTAACTTGTCCCCTAGAATGCTCACCAGTCACCTACAGCAACACCAAGGTTGCTCATCTCCCACCATCTCTGGGGACGCTTGGTTCCCTCCACAGTGCAGAGTCCACAGCAACACTTCCTCCTCCCATCAGTTTTTCATTTTAAGGTCTGTTCCTCAAGGGGCTTTGAAAACGGGAAATTGTCATGGTGATGAAGGGATGATAAGAAAAAATGAACACTCTTGGGTACATGGGCCTTAATGAGTCTCAGTGCCAAGAACATTGTTCTGTTATACTCGGGCCTAAGAACATAGCTACAGATGAGGAAATGATCATTTGGGCCCCAAATCACTCAAACTGGCTGTCTGCTCACTGAGTCATTCTTCAGATTTCTCCTTTGTTGGGTTCCTCCATGTAAAAATAAAGTCTTGATGAACTCTTATTCAACTTATATTCCAAATGCTCCTTCTCAAAAAACAAACCAAGCCCCTCTAATGTCAGTGAACAATAGCCTAGAAGATGTTGGGGGCAGAAAGGGGACTAATCAAGTGTCCCCAGGAGGAGGAAGCAAGTGACACACCCATGTTTAGTGGGGCTCTCGAGTGGGGTGTCTACAGTCCCAGTGTTGCCCTGCTTGTTCTCAGTGGTCCTGATGCACTGGGCAACACGTCCTCCTCCTAATCCCAGCAGGAGGGAAGAAACTTCTTGTATGAGCAGCTCAGTAAAAGAATGCAGTGTCCTGGGCTGCAGAGTAGGACCCAGTGGCAAAAACAAACAAGGATGGAGTGTGTGCCACCAGACCACAGCAATAGATGCCAAAGCTGCTGGACTATCACAGAGTGTGTGTGACTGCTATCTCCCAGGCCCTAAGTGCAAGCAAACAGGTTAAAAAGAAAAGGCCATCCTGGCATATGTACCCCAAGAGAGGCCCCAGTGAGGCACATGGTAACCTGCAAGCTTTGAACACATTTAGAGGACACAGGAACTAGGCTGTGATAAAGGAAGAAGAATGAGATGAAGGAAGGGAATGAGGGAGGGAGGGAGGGAAGACTGCTTTTTTGTGTTCCTTTTTATGTATAGGGGTGTCCTCTGTCCTAACACTAAGAGCAAGAGAAGATTAAGACAGAGACGAAAAAGACAGTCGTGATAACAGTAATGCCCCTGCACAAAGAGAAGGGGATGTGGGCAAGAGGAACAAGGAGAAGGAAAAGAACTGGTAAAAGGTACATGCATACCAGGAGGGGAGACACTTGTATGCACTCCTCCCCAGAGTGCCATTGGGAAGCGGGCACTACGCACGAGTTGCATAGTTGTCAATGGGACAAGTGGGAGCTGAAAGCATACATTTCTAAATGAAACAGATTCATCAATAATATACATAATTACTAAGGCGTCATCTCACCTTCCTGAAAATTACATGTGGGAAATAACTAGCAAAAAAATAAATAAATAAACCGAATCCACACGGATTCTGCAGAACCACACTGCCACCTAGTGCTCACATTGGGAAAGAGCAGCTTTTTTCTGCCCACCTCAAAAATAATTTGTAATAGAAAAAACAAACAAACAAACAAACAAACAAAAAAACCCACAAAAAAAGGCCTTTCAGAGTTCCAAAGGACTTATGGAAAAAAAATTATCAAAGCCTCAAGTGGGTATTAGATGCCCATTTATTTTTCAAATTACATCTAGTTGAAGTTGATAGGATTGTGATCATCAAGCTATTACACAAGGAAACTGACTAGTCATCTGCACCCCTCAGCCTGTGTACTGTGAGATGGTTAGGGTGACCAAGAACTAATGGGATTTCTGGGATATAGGACGTCAGTGTTACAACTTGAAAGCCTTGAGAAAACGAAGATGGTCTGCCACTCTCGTGCTATTAAAGACCATTCTCTTCCTTGCCAGGTTCCCCAGGGAGAAGATAAATGGGCAAGTGAGTTGTTTAGTAAAACAACTTCAGGTTGGTCAGGTCAGCTGAGGCTCAGGCAAGCAGAAGGTGAAAGAAAAGGATGGCCTGTTTGGGACCCGGACTTTCTGATTTCCACTGGGAACTTGAAACCATGATTTTTAAAAAAAATGTTTATTTATTTATTTAATTTATTTCACAGAGAGAGAAGAAGAGAGAGAAGGGGGAGAGGAAGAGAGAATGGGCACGCCATGGCCTCCAGCCACTGCAAACAAACTCTAGACGTACGAGCCACCTTGTGTATCTGGCTAACGTGTGTCCTAGGGAATCGAACTAGGGTCCTTTGGCTTTGCAGGCAAATGCCTTAACTGCTAAGCCATCCGCCCAGCCCGAAACCATGATTTTTGTATGAAACATTGGAAATCAAGAATCTGTGTCTCACCTGTGCGTGTATGCAGTCACACATATGCAGCAAGCACAGAAACTGTGTCTCCACCTGTGCGTGTATGCAGTCACACATATGTAGAAGCAAGCAGAGAAACTGTGTCTCCACCTGTGCATGTATGCAGTCACACATATGTAGTAGCAATCACAGAAACTGTGTCTGCACCTGTGCATGTATGCAGTCACACATATGTAGAAGCAAGCAGAGAAACTGTGTCTCCACCTGTGCGTGTATGCAGTCACACATATGTAGAAGCAAGCAGAGAAACTGTGTCTCCACCTGTGCATGTATGCAGTCACACATATGTAGAATAAAGCACAGAAACTGTGTCTGCACCTGTGGGTGTATGCAGTCACACATATGTAGAAGCAAGCAGAGAAACTGTGTCTCCACCTGTGCGTGTATGCAGTCACACATATGTAGAATAAAGCACAGAAACTGTGTCTCCATGTGTGCATGTATGCAGTCACACATATGTAGAAGCAAGCAGAGAAACTGTGTCTCTACCTGTGCATGTATGCAGACACACATATGTAGAAGCAAGCACAGAAACTGTGTCTCCACCTGTGCGTGTATGCAGTCACACATGTGTAGAAGCAAGCACAGAAACTGTCTCCACCTGTGCGTGTATGCAGTCACACATATGTAAAGCAAGCACAGAAACTGTGTCTCCCATCTGTGCGTGTATGCAGTCACACATATGCAGCAAGCAGAGAAACTGTGTCTCCACCTGTGCGTGTATGCAGTCACACATATGCAGCAAGCAGAGAAACTGTGTCTCCACCTGTGCATGTATGCAGTCACACATATGTAAAGCAAGCACAGAAACTGTGTCTCCACCTGTGCATTTATGCAGTCACACATATGTAGAAGCAAGCACAGAAACTGTGTCTCCACCTGTGCGTGTATGCAGTCACACATATGTAGAAGCAAACAGAGAAACTGTGTCTCCACCTGTGCATGTATGCAGTCACACATATGTAGCAGCAAGCACAGGAACTGTGTCTCCATCTGTGCATGTATGCAGTCACACATGTGTAGAAGGAAGCACAGAAACTGTGTCTCCACCTGTGCACGTATGCAGTCACACATATGTAGAAGCAAACAGAGAAACTGTGTCTCCACCTGTGCGTGTATGCAGTCACACATATGTAGAAGCAAGCAGAGAAACTGTGTCTGCACCTGTGCATGTATGCAGTCACACATATGTAGAAGCAAGCAGAGAAACTGTGTCTCCATGTGTGCGTGTATGCAGTCACACATATGTAGAAGCAAGCAGAGAAACTGTGTCTCCACCTGTGCATGTATGCAGTCACACATATGTAGAAGCAAGCAGAGAAACTGTGTCTGCACCTGTGCATGTATGCAGTCACACATATGTAGAAGCAAGCAGAGAAACTGTGTCTCCATGTGTGCATGTATGCAGTCACACATATGTAGAAGCAAGCAGAGAAACTGTGTCTCCACCTGTGCATGTATGCAGTCACACATGTGTAGAAGCAAGCAGAGAAACTGTGTCTCCATGTGTTCGTGTATGCAGTCACACATATGTAGAAGCAAGCAGAGAAACTGTGTCTCCACCTGTGCATGTATGTAGTCACACATATGTAGAAGCAAGCAGAGAAACTGTGTCTCCACCTGTGCCTGTATGCAGTCACACATATGTAGCAGCAAGCACAGAAACTGTGTCTCCACCTGTGCCTGTATGCAGTCACACATATGTAGCAGCAAGCACAGAAACCGTCTCCCATCTGTGCATGTCACACACATACCACGTCAAGTAGAGAAACTGTATTCCACCTGTGAGTGTATGTATTTTTACACAAGCATCAAGCAGATTTAGTAATTTAGAAAGGCATTGAGTGGGGACCAACTGAAGAGATAAATCAAGACCTCGTATGATGGTTCAAAACCTCAACATAACTTACCCCATCCTACACAGTCTCACTGGTTCCCCACAACACAGACAAAATCTACCCAGAAAGGCACAGAGGTCACTTGTCCAGATGCTGCTTTTGGGTCTGTCACCATCTTAAATCTCAGCTTTCAATATGGCCTCAATAAGATGATTTTACTTACTTCATATTTTAAAACTTTTTTGAAAGTTTTCATACATTTATGTGTTTATTTCTTCTGCTGTAAAATATGTAAGTAAATCATCCTTTGTTATGTCTTTTATGTGTTCTATTATACTGAAACATCTGTATAATAAAAGAAAAATCAAAATCTACTTTAAAGCTCTTTTGTATCCACTTAAAAGAACCCAGCACAGTGAGTGGGTGATGTAAGAGTCTTTGAAAAACGAGCTGAAAACATACCTGACCCCACTGTCCTGTCAATGAGCCTGAATTCTTATTTTCATAACAAGGCAAGGTAGACATTTCTGATCACACCCTTAGTGACAAGTGAGTGGTGTGAATCTTCCTAGCAGTAGCTGTTTAAGGATCATAAAGTCTCATCAATTATGAGTCACAATATAGCATTCATCAGGAAAAAGTTATGCTAACTGACCTGGTCCAACGGGGTCACGTGGGCGTGACCCTAGGTCAACCTTAAACTCCCCTTACTAAAACAAAATGACAAGGTGTCAGAAGATGCTCTCCCTTGAGCAAGTGGTCCTGATGAGAGCACAGGGGTACCATGCAAAAACCCAGAAATGTGCTTTTTAAAAAAAATCTCACTTTGTAGTCTAGGCTGACCTTGAACTCTCAAACCTTCTGTCCCTGACTTCTAAGTTCTGTGATTTTCCCTCAGTGGGGACATTTTAGACAACTAGTCCTTGGCTACAAGGCAATAGCAAAAGGCTGGCGCATCCCTGCCTGCAGCCTCCACAAGTCTATCCCCAACAGCTAGACTTGGGCATAGCCAGAGTGGGCACAGCTCCTACCATCACTCAGTGCCACTTTCTCCCTAAGGTTAGAAGCCCTGACTTCACCCATTGGAGCCCATTCCCCTTACTGAGACCAGGGAAGTCAAACAAGAATGTATTTCAGATGACTTTCTTCAGCTCATTTCTCCCACACATGCAGAAGCCACTTGGGAAAGAACCTGAAATTTCTGAACTTTCACCATGTGTCCCCATTGCCAGGAGCGCAGCAGCCTGCTAGGACTTTCACTGTGAAGGCCATCGACTAAGTAGGAAGACAGCCAGCTGGGAAGGACCAAAGGACCAGGACCGATAGTGCTGGGTTAAGCACACAGCCAGGAGGATCCAAAACCCTCAAGGGGTCAGTTCTGGCTACCTTCTGTTGTTGACTTTTCAAGGTGGGATCTCACTCTAACCCAGGCTGACCTGGATTAACTATGCAGTCTCAGGATGGCCTCAAACTCAGCGGTCCTCCTACCTTTGCCGCCCACACTCCAAGTGAATGCTGGGATTAAACGTGTGCACCACCACACCTGGCTCTCTCACCACCCCATCCTCTTCCCTCTAAGGGTGCCCCACAGTCTCACACATTAGGAGTGGCTGGAAGACACCGTGCCAGTGACAGTGAGTAGTGGACGGTGCAAGCCATGGCACAGGGCTCCACTAGGATCGCCTTTGCTCTCAGTTCAAGGTCTCATGGCAGAAGGGGCTGCTATCAGGGGCTTCCATAGAAGCATCAGCATTTCAGCAAAACATGTAAAAATGCCAGCTGCAAGAATTACTATGGAAACAGCTCTATGAAAATGGCGGCTTCTCCCCTGACATCCAGGATGAATCTCTAAATCAGGGAGGCCTGCTCCCTCAGTCTGATGGCGAGAAAAGCAGACAAATGGACCCCAAGAAGGAGACAAGGGTAAAAGGCTACATCAGGAAGATCCAGCTGCCTGGGCTGCCCTCAGGGGAGCTCAGTTTCTTCGGTGAGCTGGGTGTCAGAGCCCCTCTCTTTTGTCTCTGTCTTTTCTTGATAACCTAATTCCGTGGATGCATGTAGAACTGAATGTAAACTATCCTGAGCTGCTCAAGGTTCACCTCCAGTGCCATGTTGTGTGTGTGTAGGGGGAGGGGGTTTAATGCAGAAAAGGCAAAGCTATGGGGAATGAATTCCTCAGAAACAGGACTAAGGCCTTGGTCAAATCAACTCAGGGCAGAAAGCATTGACTACATTCCAGGTTGGGTTAGGACTGTGAAGGTCAAGGCCCTGAAGACACAGCAGCTCACAGACCTCCAGTACAGAGGGGGCTCCTGGGTCTTCAAAGCTGGGCTAGATCTAAGTATTTTATCATTTTTTCTTCTATTATTTTTTAAAATATATTTTATTTATTTATTTGAGAGAAAGAGACAGAGAAAGAGAATGAGAATGGTCACACCAGGGCCTCAGCTACTGCAAATGAACTTCAGATGCATGTGCCCCTTGTGCATCTGGCTTACGTGGGTCCTGGAAAGTTGAACCGGGATCCTTTGGCTTTTCAGGCAAACGCCTTAACTGCTAAGCCATTTCTCCAGCCCTTCTTATTATTTTTAATTGGGGGGGGAGAGATAGCACACCAGGACCTCCAGCCACTGCAAACAAACTACAGACACGTGCACCACATTGTGTGCATGTGCAACCTTGTACATTTGCATCATCTTGTGTGTCTGGCTTATATGGGACCTGGAGGGTTGAACATGGGTGCTCAGGCCTTGCAGGCAAGTGCCTTAACCACTAAGCCATCTCTGCAGCCCTAGACATGACTATTTTTGCTTGGACTTGAGACCATCCTAGAGCTCTCATCACAAAGCCCTGGCATGGCCTCTTCTCATAAAAAGACTTGGATAAACAATGAGATTTCTCCCCCCAACAATATGAGTTAGGGCACATAAACATTTGAAAGAATCTGGATTTTAAAAAAATTAGTAGATTGGGCTGGAAAGATGGCCTAGCAGTTAAGGCACTTGCCTATAAAGTCAAAGGACCTCAGTTCAATTCCCCAGGACCCATGTAAGCCAGATGCACAAGGTGGTGCATGTGTCTGGAGTTCATTTGCAGTGACTGAAGGCCCTGGCATGGCCATTCTCTCTCTCCCTCTCCCTTTCCCTCTCATAAATAAATCTTTTTAAATGAAAAAACGAATAGGTTGATATACTTACACCATGCACATTCTTTTAGCGTCCTAGACTGCAGCACTCAGGCTAGGTCAGATGGCATGCTGCCATGCAGGCAGCCCTGAGGCAAACCCCAGCCTTTAGTCAAGGGAGTTATCTCAGGAGCTTTGCTGTCAGCACCACTGCCCATGCCAGCTCTACAGGCCTGCTGTAGAAATGCCAGCAGGGGCGCGTGGAGAATTGGCTACTTCCAGGACTGTGCAAGACCAAGCGGAAGGTGGCCTCGCCCCTGAGCTCAGTTTCTCAGCCTTTCCAAGACCATCTCAGGCCCTCCTCCCAAGGACACCACACCCAACAGTCCTCTTTGTAAGCCTGCATTACAACAGTGACAGGGCCTTTTAATGCCAGCCTGCTCCATCCAGACCCTGACACATACCTGCCCCTTGCCTCAGTCTACTTTAAGCATCATGGGGCTTTAAGGAGACTCAAGGGCTTAACAAGCTGGATCATTTCAACAAGAGCCCAGCTTGCAGGTCGTGGGCTTTGGAACACGTGTTTTCCTCTCACTGAACAGGTCAGTCCTGGGGAGCCTGTGTTATCAGAAATGAATCCAACCAAATGAGAAATCTTGCTTATCAACTACTTTATTGAAAAAAAAAAACATGGATTGGTGGGTAAAGGGGTTGAGCCATGGAGGCAACAGTCAAGGTCTAAAGCCTTGGTCTAAAACCTCTGGAATTCAGCAGACCACTGGTCTGCACCTTCTGGCTGGAGCTTGGCCCTTTGTCTTCCTTCTTGTGGTCCATGTGACTGCCTCTTCTGCCCGTGTGACAGAGGGAGCAAGACCCCATGACTTAGGGGTTCACCCTGGGTCTAAGCAAAGCAACCTCCATGTTTACAGGAGCAGCTTCTGTGACCTCTCAGAACCAGTACAGCCCACAGAATTTAGGGTCATCAACTTTGTATGTGGCTGAGCAACGTCCCACTTATCTGCCTGGCCTTCAGGTGCTGACCTGGTCAGGTCTTTGGAAAGAGATTCTTGCATACCACTTGTAGTAAACAGCTTTAGGTTTGTTGAGATGAACTTTTACACTAGGCACAGTCATGGAGGAAGGGATTTATTGAAGATTACAGATCCAAGGGAAGTTCCATAATGGCAGAAGAAGCTGGCCCTGTTTTTACAGGTCCAAGCAGAGAGAGAGAGAGAGAGAGAGAGAGAGAGAGAGGGAGAGAGAGAGAGAGAGGTCACAAGCCAAAAGTGACACAGCACACTTCAGGAACTCCATGTGGAAGTAGTCACTTTGTATATCTTTAGATTGGAATTTTAAACCCACCACTGCACAAAATTCTTGGATACCACTGGAAAAGATGGGCATCTGAGACAAAGCTGAAGCCCATCCAGGGCAGATCATTTGCAGTCCTGGGGCTGGAGCTGCTCAGTGTGGCTTCACTGCTCATGCTGGCTAAGGATGAGCATCCTTCCCTCCCTTCAAAGTCAGCATGAGCAAGGCCCAGCAAGATCCCTCAGCACATCTCACCATAAGGACAAGCAAACAGCAGTTCCCCAGCTGGATACTATGACCCAAAACACTTAGAAGCAAATTGTGTGTGTGTGTGTGTGTATGTATGTATAAGCAACAACCTAAAAAGGATGCAAACTGCTGAGCTTTTATTCTAACAGGTCAAGAGCATTGTTCAGTTAAGTCAAGTTCCTGGAGACACGGAGGCTGCTTACCCGGAACGCCGCTTTCCTCCCCGGGCAGGCATGGCACCAGCCATCCTCACCTGTCCAGAGGCTGCCATGGGGGCTACGGGCAAGGTCACAGATCCAGGTATATCGGAAGCCATTTCTGTAAGTCAGCAGAAACAAGAGGTTTTGTCAGTGACACCAAGCCTCACTGACAATCAAGGAAGCTGTTCCAAGAGCCTAACCAGGAGCCTAGGACCTGATGCTGCAGCCACATTGTACACTACATTATATGGCTCAGCGAGTCCCTCTCTGGGTTGCATCTTTCACCTCTGGGCAATGTTCCCAAACTTAGTGATTGAATGAATGGTTAGGAAAAACGGGTGCAGCTTTCAAAGGGTACTTCTTGTCATCTAGAAACATGTGGGATATCGAGGGACGCTGGCAGCATAGTGCCTGGGACAGTGCCAAGACTCATATAGTCCAGTGGCAGCACCCGCTGACCTCTGTCCTTTCCCAAGCAGGGAGACTCAGCCTCATTCTCATCTGAACTTGGAAGTGCTGAGTGATAGAGTCTGGTCGGGCCTCTCTGGCGCTGGCCAGGACACCTTGGGCATTGAAAACCTAATGTTAGGATGTACAGTGAGACTTTCTCAGGCTGAGGTGCCTAGGTCTTGGTAGCCAGGCCTTGTCAGGAATAAATACTAATTTAAAGAAACAGAAATCAGGTGGTACCACATGGGGGGATATCTTCCATGCATCGTGTTTGACATGTTATTTCTAATAAGCCAGATGCTTCTAGAAGTACCTTGTGACCATGCTAAGCATCTCTGATTTCAAGGAAACCAGTCTGTTAAAAAGTTTCTCCTCCCCACTATCTATAGACTTCCTAAACTTTTGGCACCCTGTATTCAACCCATTTCATGACAAGAAAAACACTTGGAGCAGATTCACTGATTCTGTTTATTTTCTTGAGAATGACTTCAGCTAAATTTACTTTTCTTGCCTTGATTCTTTGCAGATGCAGAAAGGACATATTATTCTATAAAGCTCTACTTTAAAAAGATGATTCATGATAAAAGTGGGCATTGGGTCCTTGTGAGTACAGGAGGATGAGTCAGTGAGGTTTCTGGCGCCCTCTTGCTATGGGCTGCTGTTTCGCTCCACAGAAACCAGGAGGTCACGTGACAGTTTTCCCACTGTCAAGTGGAATGCCCAAAGACCTTATGTTTCGTCGACACATTTGAAGGTCAACTTGAATTATTCCACTCAAAACTCTTAAAGAAGAATTTGACAATACTGACAAAATCTTAACTCAGTGGGGCCTGGTGGCACACACCTTTAATGCCAGCACTTGGGAGGCAGAGATAGGAGGATCAAATGTTAGAGTCTCGTGTTAGGATACTTGAGTTGGAGGCCACCCTGAGACTACAGAGTGAATCTCAGGTCAGCCTGGACTAGAGCAAGACCCTACCTTGAAACCCTCACCCCTTGAAAGGAAAGAAATCTTAACTCGGCCCCTCTGCTACATTCACAAAGCTTTGAGGACTATGAATGGCTTGTTTTGTCTTTTAACCAGAGCATGCATTGGGACGTGCACAAGGAACATAGTCTCTCGTCTTGGTAATTACTGGATTGGGCTTGTGAGATACATCAGCAATGACCCAATGAGCTCATCGTCACCTGCTTCTGACACATTTATATGTTTCTCTGAGAAGAGGCTGAAGCACACTGCGTCCGTCAAGTCCCAGTGCTGAGAGAGAAGATGTGTCTATAACACATATAAGTCACCATACTCTAAAATGACTTCCCCAGAGCAAGCCTTGAGATTCTCCAGGACAAAGGATCCCGGGGAAAACACACTAGGAAAAGCCAAGCACTGATCCCCTTCCTTGGAGACACCAATGTCCATTAAAAAAATACCAAGAAACCCAACGTACAGGAGCTGTTTAACTCTGATTAACCTGGCAGATTGTAAATGCCCTGGGTTGTGGAAAGTTTTAAAATTTATTAGCTGCTAGGCTAGTGTTCGAGGCAACATTAGTTTCAGCATTTCAAAACCAACTACTACCTCACTCTGCCTTCGAATAAGGGAAACGTCAGACTAGAATTGATCTTGGCCATCTTCTGCAAACCTTCGTGAAAGTTCATCGCTTCTCTGGACCACTCATCTCCAGCACGGAGGGGGAGGGGTACAGCAATTGAGAGGCAAGGTACAGTGTAGCAGGAATGATAGCCATTAAAGTTTTATTTTGGGGAAGTAAAACCGCCAATTGTATTTGTGATCCAGCTTGCAGAAAGTAAAGCTCCTTTCAGGCTGGGAGGATAAAGGGGAAGGCAGTAATTCTAAAGATGCAATCCAATCCCAGACAGGTGAGCGTCAGTCACAAGGCAGAGAGATAACATACTTGGACAGGTGGCCTCTGTTGGCCAAGGCATGCCCATCTTACAGTCTCTTCTACTTCTTTCGCTCAGCTTTTCAGCTTCTCCTTAGTCTGACTTTCATCCGTCCATCCAAAAGAGCCAGCTTCCTGAAACAGGCCAACATACCAGCCCACCTACAATTCATTTCACTGTGCATATCCCAGCACCCTCCAAATGAAGGTGGAGGGAAAACTGACATTTTTATAACATTTAGAACTTTCAACCACTAATTGACATATGCCTCCAATTTTCTAAGAACTCTGGTTTTAATTCAATAAAGTGTTTTTTTTTGTTTGTTTTTGTTTTGTGTTCATCATTAGTTTCCAAGAATTTCTTAGTTGGTTCACCTTTAGGTGTTCTGTGTCATTTCCACGTGTGTGGTGTGGAACACTATGGCTGTTGTTAGTAGTGTAACACTGCTCTTCGCATTCTTTTCTAGCTGATTAGTAGCCACATAAATTCAGTCAACTGATTTGGCCAGCAGCCCTTCCCTGGCTCACTGTTCTCTGGATTGTCCTTTTGAAATTTACGTTCCTAGTTGTTTCTTGGGTTATTATCATATTTCCTGCCACCTCACAAATCATCTCGTTTGCTCTAATAATTGCTTTCATTAAGTCTTTTAAGTTTTCTGTTTTCAAATCCTATTGGCTGTAAATAGTGATATCGACCTCACCTTTTGAATGATTGAAGTGTTAATTTCCTTTTCATGCCTTATTTCACTGGCCAAACATTTAGAGCAACACTTAGTAACAGTGGCCCAGAAGTGGGTATGAGAAATACCGTATGGTTTTGCAGTCAAACAGACCTGGTTTCAAATCACAACACGAACACTCCTAGCTATGAGAGTGACTGGGCCACTTCTAGGTCACAGAGCTAGCTGTGTAATGCTCACAGTATTGAGCTTTTAAGGTCATTATAAAAAGTAAGAGAATATATATGAATATATATCAGTGCCTGAGAAAAACACTCACACATCAATTATTCAAGTGATGGTTATGGTGTTGGTGATGGCGAGCAGCCTTGCTTGATCCTCAGATTCAGAAGGAATGAGCTTCTGCTTTAAAACAGACATTCTTTGTTCCATCACAGGAAATCTGTGCCTGCATCTATTTTCCACAGTGTATTTAAGGAGTGGATGTCCCATTTTATCCAATGTCATGTTGTTAACCAAAATACTATTCCAGATACAAAATAAACCAAATGGAAGATGAAATCCACAAGACTAAAATTCACATTAACGGTTAAATGTTTCCAATGTTGGTTTTTAGGAAGTCCTACAAACCAACCAAGTCGAAGGCAGGTCTCTGTCATCTGTGTTCATCAGTCCCACCAGTGTGGCCAGCTGGCCCCTTCCCTGACAAAGTGACCACCTGCTTCCGAAGCCTGGCAACTCTCCCCTGTGACTGTGACAAAACAATCAAAGCTCCCAGGATTCTACTGAAGGTGCCAGAGTGGGGGTCGCAAAGACAGGGCTTAGGGCATCAAATGCAGCAGTCACCCCAATGTCCACAGGCACAGCTGTCCTAAAGAGCAGTGTCCATTTACTCCAAAGTCTCTCCACTTCACTCAACAGGGAAGGAAATGGAACACTGACCACTGCACTGCACGGTACCCAGAGGCATCGCCTGCCTGCCTCCAGTGGGTGCCCATGTGCACCGCCAGACCCTGTGGGCATTGGTGAAGATGGCCTTCCTGGATGACGTCACCATGAGTCAGAGGACGTTACAGGGTGGTGAGGGATAAAGGCATTTCTGAGATTCTTGTGTCTTTCTGCTCCTGTACCACAGAAGTGCAGGGAAGGTAGATACGTGTGGCCACATCTCAAACCCTCTGTTCTTCCCACAGTGCTCACCCGGGGCTACTGTTCTCAAGGCACGCAAGCAGGGCCAGTGCCAGCCCAGGCAGCCTGAGCTAAGCTTCTTCCTGAGTGGACCTCACACTGCCTCCATGGCTCTGCTCTGATGTCAGTGAGGACCGGCCACAACTGAGGTCAGCAGACCAGCCATTGCATCCCCACCCCAGCAGAGCTATGGCTGTTATCAAGACCACATATACACACACACATTACACACTAGCACACATATTCACACCACACTAATAACACACAGCACATTCACAGCATATCAGAAAGATACAGTGTGCGCACATATACACCATACAACCAGCTAGGGTGTCATGGGAAATGCACACGAGAGACATATACACGCCACATATACAAACACATAAGCCAACACACACATGCATACCACACTAATACATACCAGACTCAGTATGCTCACATAATGCCCACAATCAGCTGTGACATCATGGAGGACGTGTACATACGTGTGCACAGTACACACATATACATCATGCACCCTGCCCTGCACCTGGCATGGTCACAGCTTCTTCTTGTTGGCACCTGCTCTCACTCCAAGAGCATGATCTGGGCAGGGCAGGGCACATGCATCTCCACAGCCACCCCAGGAGCCCACAGCCCCAATGCCCTTCAGAGGGTGCACACAGACTAATGAGGAAACCCAGAAATTCGGGGCAAGTCCTCCACCCACTCTGAACTCCCATTCCTCATGGGCAGGTCAAGCAGAACCTGGTCAGGTTGAGGTGGAAGAAGCCAGGGCCAGGTAGAAGCCTCACACAACTTTCATGTGGCCGAGGGTTTGCCACATTCAGCAAGGAATGGTGCTGTACAGAAACTCAAATGTGTTCCGTAGGACAACACACTCATCAAAAGCAAATCCACTTTGAAACAGATGTGGAATTTCCCATTGCACAAGCCACCAAATTTAGAATAGTAGCAAAGTCACTTGTCCCCTTCAAGGGGCAAAGCCCCACCAAAGGGCTGCCTCTGTGCTCCCAACCTCCTTCCTTCCCACCGGACCCTCCCGTCTCTACTCAGATGTCACCCCAGTAGGGAGCTGCTATCACACGGGGGCCACATCTGAAAAAGGCTAACAATGATCTCTGGCTCCACCTTCTCTGGAGTGTTGGCTCCCCGTTATACACAGGCATCCGCCCTGCTTCTTAGACACCGTATTCCCAGCCACCCACCCCAAGGCCACCTCTTCCAGGTCTCCTATTCTAGCTCCTCACCCTGACCCCAGGGTGTCCAGGAAGCCTCTCTCCCCATCTTCTCCCGAGTGACCTCACCCTGGCATGTGGGATCAACACCATCTCTGCAGATGCCCAACTCTGGCCATGCAGTCCTGCTGTCTCCCCACGTCTCTCCAACCCTGGCCTCCTGCTGTGCCCTGCCCCTCTCAGTCCTTCCAGCTACTCCATTCGTGTTCTTCAGTGGCTTCTCTGTGCCATGATCAACCAGTTCCCGAATGGCCGGGTTGCTGCCACCTTTCCTGCCCATCACTCTTGTTCCAGCCACACTTGACTGGTTTGTTGGCCATACCATGTTACCTCCCACCTGAGGAGCTTCTCATATGCTATATCCTCTGACAAGAAGCCTTTGCCCCGCTGTTCATCCAGTTGCCTCCCTAGTCATTTAGATGTAGCTCCCATGCCATGTCTCAAGGAGCCACGTTTCCAATCAGCCTTTCCTTTTCCCCAGTGTAGGTCTGGTTCCTGATGACTGGCCCCACTCTACCTGTATTTCTCCTGGGAGTGAATGAATGTCACAGCAGTCCAGGTGGAAGATGCCTGGGCCAGGAAGATGGAGTTGTAAATAAGAAGGAATGACATCACCGTCTCAAAATAATGGTGTGTCAGCAGCGTCAGGGCCCCAAAAGGGAAAATCCTAAAAAACCTTGGTCACCTGATCCTCCTACATTGTATAGGACAAAACATTCTAGAGGGGGGAGAGAAGCATGGCTGAGCTGGCTGCACGCTTACACGTCCCATTGCATGAGCTCAGGGCGGAAACCCTGCTACAAGGGGCAAGAGCGCCCTCAGACTCCTGCCTCATTTACTTAGACGGCTGGGTGCCCAGCAGGAGCCTGACTCTGTTTCTCACCTCCTCAAGCTCTGGATCCATTCCTCCATCCTTCCTCCAGCTAAGAATCAGGGCGAACCAGGACATTCCTTCCTTTGCTCAGGTTGCTGATAGAAAGTGGCCCCGTGTGCATTACAAGCAGCCAAGTTGACCTGGAACCAGAGGCTGTGCTACATGAATGACAGCCAAGGTCAAAAGGGCTCAACCCAAGACAGGGGAGAGCAGACAAGTAGCTAGATATCTCATACCAAGTGCTCCTGGCTATGTGACGGTGAGAGCAAGCCCCGTGAAGAAGCCTTGGAAGGTTCCAGAAGGCTTCCTGGAAGAGGCCACCCTTCAGCTAACCTGGCCACGGATTGCAGAAACGCTACAAAAGAAGCTCTTTCTTCATTGCAGACCTGTGCATCACCCTCTGATGAGCCTGCCTTCTTGTTCTCATCCAGTCACTGGAACCTTCTGGCCTCTGTCCCCAAGCATCACTCTCTCTCCTCTCAAGTAACCCTCTTGTGATGAATGACTTGTGCTTGGCTGTAACGGATGCACAGAAACAGACAGAAAAGAGTTGCATCCTTAGCAGTCCGACCCCCCCACACACACATATACATGTCCCCCAGGAAGCAGTGTCGCGTACCCACTGCATAGCAAGGGCAATGCCTGCCTGCCTGCCTGCCCACCTGCCCACTCGAGACAGCATCCGAAAGTCAGCACAGGCTGAGGGTGATGCAGGCTTCCCCACAGCACAGACAGCATGGCTGGCCTAAAGTGAAGCCACATCCTACTATAGACTATTCCACATTTCCAATGCATACATGCTGCATTCCAATCGATAACAGAGCATAGGCAGGAATAACATGGAAAAAAATGTGAAACTTGAGAGCATTAAGATGAAAGGAAGAGGAGGAAATGCAAAAAGGCATTCTATTCTCCCCACTCTTCCATGGGAATTCACAGAAGGAAAAGCATCCCTTGATCTTCACATGGAAAAAATTAATTACATGCGAACTTGCACAATACAACTGCATGGAATATTTTCCCGATCATTCAAATAAACAAAAAGCAAAAAGGTTCTTTCCACGGGTGGCAGAGGAGTGAGGGAGGCGGCTCAGCAAAGACAAACGCTCCCTCAACACCCATGTCTCCCAGAGCGATTCTCACAGAAAACACATCAAATGCCACAGCCCTACCTTCTCAGAGGACTGAACAAAGATCTTTCTTCCTGGTGACCAACACCTTCGTAGGAGAATAGGCTGTCCGTGTAGAAGAAATGTCAGAAACCTCTGGGAGCAAACGTACTGCATTTGTATTCTGCTCATAAAATGTCATCACAGATCTGTTTACCTTAACTGTGGACCATGATTCAGCCGTGACAACTGTCTTGCATACTGATCAATTTATTTGCAGCAAAATTTCTAGAGTTAACTGCTTAGGTTCTGAAAAACCAAATACTTCAGTTTCCTGTGCAGCTGAAACATACACTGGAAAGATCTAGTTTGTTACCACAACATCTCAGTGAGAGACCACAAAAGATTTTTCTTGAAGTGCAAGCAAGGGAGGAGGGTGCCTTTCTCTTGGGGATGGAAGGCAGAGCATACACTTCCCAGAGGCCCTCCTCTGGGTGGGATTTTGGTAACATAATGTACAGAAACATCATTAGGGATTCTGAGGAGTGTATATCCTAGTTTGTGGGGTGGGGAGGCTTTAAGCAGCAGTGTGGCCCTTTGTAAGACATCCTTAAGCTACAGGCAGAATGGCCTGGGCTTTACAATAGGACAGGAGGTGACAGAAATGGAAAGGAGCTGCACATTGGGGCCAGGAAAGGAGGGAGAGGCCAGTCCCTCCTGGCTGCCATCGTAGACAGACACTGAGGCCCTCCTGTCAGTCAGGCATTAGCTCAGAGGACAGAGTGCAGGCCCAACAAAACCTAGGCATCAGTCTTCCCTCCCCAGTCAGCCATGATGGTGCTGGTGGAGCCTGACTCCCTAGATGCCATTGTGCTATAAAACCCTAATACACACATTCCCACTAGTGTCTGGGCCCATGAATTCCAGCCCCCTTCACCTTCCTTTCTGGTTGAAGCCTTGGCTTCTCCGTGCTGGACTTCATTTGTGTGTATGTGTGTCTGTGTGTGTGTGCGCACACACCAGGGTTTCTTGCCACTGCAAGCAAATGCCTATGTAGCTTTACATGGGTGGCTGGCCAACTGATCCCAGGCTAGCAGGCTTTGTAGGCAAGCACTTTAACCACTAAGCAATCTCCAAGGCCCTGGACTTTAAAGTACATAAACCCAGCAAGAAGATTGGCATCCAGCAATTCAACAGGGGAAGGAAAAAATAGGGAGATGACCATCCAGGGTCTTATTCTGGAATACCATACACAACATGGCCCAGTCAGAGAAATGAACAAAGGCCACAGGCTTGACCACAATGGGACATTCACCCACCAGCAGTCTCATGCCTGAGACACACCAAACATCCTAACAGCCACAGATCATCAAAGGAAATCCAGGGTCATTAGCCACAAAGAAGATGGCCAGGACACCTGGGGTGAAAGACTTGGAGTCCTCAGGATAGACTACCTCTACGAGAGGCTGGGGGGAGCCTGGGTCAAAACCCAGGTGGAGGTCTACCAAGGCCTGGGCCTTGGTACTTGTGGTGGTTTGATTCAGGTGTCCCCCATAAATGATAAGTGTTCTGAATGCTAGGTTCCCAGCTGATGGCAACTTGGGAATTAACACCTCCTGGAGGCAAAGTATTGTTGGGGGCGGGCTTATGGGTATTATAGCCAGCTTCCCCTTGCCAGTGTTTGGCACACTCTCCTGTTGCTGTTGTCCACCTTATGTTGACCAGAGAGTGATGTCCACCCTCTGCTCATGCCATTGTTTTTCCTGCCATCATGGAGCTTCCTCCTCAAGCCTGTAAACCAAAATAAACCTCTTTTTTCCCCACAAGCTGCTCTTAGTCGGGTGATTTCTGCCAGCAATGCGAACCTGACTGCAACAGTACTCTTCCCATGAAGCAAGGAAGCCCCCTGGAAAAGGCACAGGGTGTGGGTAGCTGGTGAGAGGCCACCCATGCAAGGGCTCAAAGCCTGGCTTCTTCACAGGTAAGAATGGACAAGGGCTCAGATACTACATTGAGAAGGATCTGCTGGGAGACAGACTCTATCAGCTTATAGGACAGTCCTTGTGGGAGAAGGAGGGACGAAGCCAGCTCCAAACACCTGACAGGCCTCCCTGAATGAGCAACAAGAGGCCAGTTCTCTTCTGAAGAGGTCTCACAATGGCAGCCAATGCAAAGAGTGGGAGCAGAAGGAATGACCAATGCGTGCTGCCTGTCCAAACATACTGATGCTGAACGGAAATGAACAGAATGAACATGTCTGAGCTAATAAGAAAAGCTAATAAACTAAGGAATATGCACACAGGTAAAAATCATTCAGCCATTAAATATCACAGTTTCAAAGAATGATGACCCAGGAAAATGCTAAGAGTAACAGAGCAGGATGTAAAATTTTATGCAAATATATTTGTCAGGGAACCATCGAGTTTGGCTCCAGCACCCTATCTGCGCCCCACCTACGATGCAGCCTTAGCTTCTGTGCCTGGGTTTCCATCGTGAATGTCCCCCAGAGGCCCATGTGCTCAAGGCTTGGTCTCCAGCCTGTGGTACTACGGTGCTATTGGGAGGTTGTGGAACCTTTAAGACGTAATGCCTAGTGAGAGGAAATCACAAAGGGTGTGCCTTTGAAGAGCATGTTGGGGCCCAGGCCCTTCCTTTCCTCTTCTTTGCTTCTGAAACTACGAGGCAAAAGAAATCTTCCATTAAGCTGTGTATCTTAGGTATTTTGTCGCAGAGAGTGAAAGCTGGTCGTTATGTTCTGAATGAATGCCTTGACCTTTGAAAGGACACAGTCAAATACACTTCACATCCCTGAACTTGTATGTGGTGGATGATCATATGACTTGCAAGTCACCATCTCAGCTACTTCTATGGTACAACAGCTTCGATACTATTGGCTTGGGGACTTAAGGCTCAGGTCTGAATATCCACTTCCAAACAGAGATTTGTTTCCTTTCAAGTGTAATTATCAATAGTCCTTGTATGTGGGGTGTTTCAATTCTCCCAATCAGATGGTTTATAAATATAAACTATCACTATAAGAAGGAAATGGGCAACACTCCAGAAACATATGATGAAAAAACTATTAATTATATGTATAGAAGTAATTATGAAGAACATTAATAACTAGTAAATGTAAAAGGAAATAGGGAGATAATAGCAATATTAAGAAAGAATGCACGTTAGATTGCTATCATTACAGAGACTATTTTCATCCTTTCCAAGCCAAGATGAATAGAGAACCATAAACAGAACAAAATAGAATGAAAGCGATTATCACAGTGTGTCATATACAGCATCATACCTTTGTGGAATTGTTTGGTATACTAGCTTGCATTACAATAAACTATCTGTTTTAAAAGAAGTATTCTTATTTATTTAGTTAGTTAGTTGGGACAGAGAGAAAGATAAAAAATGGGTGTGCCACGGCCTCTGGCCACTGCAAACAAACTCGACTCATGTGCCACCTTGCACATCTGGCTTACTTGGGACCCAGAGAATTGAACAGGTCCTTAGGCTTCGCAAGCAAGCGCCTTAACTGCTAAGCCATCTCTCCAGCCCTACAGTAACTTATCTTTAGGATCTAGTTCTTTTGTTGTTTCTGTCTCCAGTGGCCATGCACCTTTCAAGAAAAAGTCTTATTTGGACTTGTCCTCTCTCTACAAAGATAAATTAATACCAACTTCATCAATCTTAATACCTTAAAAATTCACAAGGGGCTAAACCTCCAAAAACCATACTGTTGCACCTAAAATCATTGCTGAAACAGACATAATTAAAACAAAGAGAATAGGGCTGGGGAGATTGCTCAGCTGTTAAAGCTGTTTGCTTGCAAAGCCTATAGGCCTGGATTTCATTCCCCAGTACCCACACAAAGCCAGATACAAAAAGTGGCACATGTATCTGGGCAAGAGGCCCTGGTGCACCCATATGTACTCACTCTCTCTCTTTCTCTG
Source organism: Orientallactaga sibirica (assembly GCA_036365145.1). Classification (NCBI taxonomy): domain Eukaryota; kingdom Metazoa; phylum Chordata; class Mammalia; order Rodentia; family Dipodidae; genus Orientallactaga; species Orientallactaga sibirica. The sequence goes on along the minus strand of JAEOAD010000031.1, from coordinate 886,390 downwards.
CTCACAAATAAACAAATAAGAATAACAATAATAAGCCAGGCGTGGTGGTGCATGCCTTTAATCTCAGCACTCGGGAGGCAGACAGGAGGATTGCCATGAGTTCAAGGTCACCCTGAGACTACATAGTTAATTTCAGGTCAGCCTGGACCAGAGTGAGACCCTACCTCAAAAAACAAAAACAAACAAACAAAAGATTAAGAATAATAAAACAAATACACTTAAAAAATGTAGGGAAATACAAGGTCCCCATGCCCAGTATACATTGTTTCCTTATCAAACTCAGCAGTAAACATCTATTAAATATCACAGTTTGTGGCTGGAGAGATGGCTCAGCAGTTAAGGTGCTTGCTTGCAAAGCCTAAGGACCAGAGGAGTTTGATTTCCCTAGTACCCAAAAAATCCAGATGCTCAAGGTGGCACATGTGTTTGTCGTTCGTTTGCAGTGGCAAGAGGCCCTGACACACCCATTCTCATTCTCTATCTGCCTCTTTCTCCCTCTCTCTCTCTTAAATAAATAAATAAAACATTTTTTAAAATATCATAGTTTGTAACATGGCAAGCACACGAGCATCTAGCAGAGAGGGCAGTGCCCAGACACAACTGTCTCTGACCTAGGAGTCAAATTTCTACAGTGTAAATACTACTAATAAAAGACAATGAAACAGCACCAGTACCCATTTCTGCTAAAATGTCACGTTTTCATACAGTGATGGTAACGCTTGCCTTCATCCTCACTCACAACCGCAGGTTTTGCTCCACCGTCAGCTTTCATTCAGACTGAAGTAATTCAATACCTGGCTAACAATAGTGTTCGTGAAGGACAGAAACATTCTGTGTGTGCCTGAGCACGCTCATGCATGAGTGTGTGTTTTGACACCAGTTACCTCAAATAATTTATTCACTTTTTTTTTTGTTTCCACTTGCCATTTTCTATTATCTCCAAGATTTTGATACTTAGAATACAATATCCTAAGCCAGGCAGGTGGCACATGCTTTTAATCCCAGCACTTGGGAGGCAGAGAAAGGAGGATCGCCATGAGTTCAAGCCAGACTGGAACTACACAGTGAGTTCCAGGTCAGCCTGGGCTGGAGTGAGATCCTACCTCCAAAAAAAAAAGAAAAAGAAAAGAAAAGAAAAGAAAAGAAAAGAAAAGAAAAGAAAAGAAAAGAAAAGAAAAGAAAAGAAAAGAAAAGAAAAGAAAAGAAAGGGAAAGGAAAGGAAAGGAAAAGAGAAAAGAAAAGAAAAAAAAGAAAAGAAAAGAAAAGAAAAAAAGAGAATACAATATTCGTGGAGCTGAGAAGATGGCTGGCAAAGCCACCCAGCCAGAGTTTAATTCTCAAACTTCCCACGTAAGCCAGACACAAAATGTGGCACAAGCATCTGGTGTCTATAAAGGCAAGAGGCCCTGGCATGCCACCCCCCCCCACCTACATGCAAATAAATGAATGAAAGAATACGATATTCTTATAGTCAAAACACAATGCAGGACTGGAGAGATTGCTTAGTGGTTAAGGTGCTTACCTGCAAAGCCTAAGGGCCCAGGTTCAATTCCCTAGTAACTGCATAAGCCAGATGCACAAGGTGATGCATGTGTCTGGCGTTTGTTTGCCATGGCTAGAGGTCCTGGGGCACCCATTTTCTCTCTATCTGTCTCTCTCTCTCAAATAAATAAATAAAGTATTTTAAAAAGAAAGAAACAATGTAAATGAAATAAAACAAAAGCTTGAGGACATTGAACTCCAGAGGCAGGCTGAGTAGGAACAGAGACCACAGAGCCAAGGAGCTATTCAGTGTGGAATCCTATAGTCAGCCACAGCTGAGAAAGCTCATCCCCCAGAGAAGTAGGTGTGTCACGATGGGACAGGGCAGGATTGAAAGATGAAGTGTCTACTGAAGTCCAAAGAGGTGCCAGTCCTGAGCAGACTTGGGGACTCTCACCCCAGGGCTGTGAAAGCAGCAAAGTTCTCACCTTGTTCCAGGTGATGTGATAGGTTATTCTGCCTAGAACAGTAATAACCACATGGTAAACAATTTGAGATATTTTATAATCTGGATATTCAGGAAACATAAAGAATGAGATGAGGCTAATAAAGGGGCGGACAGGATGAAAAGAGTGAGACCCGGCTAAGTGGTACTCAAGCCAAGGTTAGGTGCTGCCGCCAGCTCAGAAGTCAGGGAAAGAGAAGTGTGGGCAGAACAGGCAACTTCAGGGAGTGACCCTGTGGCTTTCTATTTTACCTCATTGCTATTTTTAAAGTGTGTGTGTGTGTGTACATGTGGTGGATGCATGTGTGTGCAGATATCATCCACATGCATGTAGAGAGACCCAAGAAGGAAGTCAGCATCCTCCTCTATCACTTTTCTACCTTTTCCCCTTGAGACAGGCTCTCAAATTCAGCTTGGAGCTCAACATCTTTCAACTACACTGGCAGGCTCATGAGCCTCAGCATTCCTCCTGTCTTCATCCCCATCAGCACGGGGATTACAGGTGTGGTCACATGCAGCTTTTTACATGAGTGCTGAGGATCGAACTCAGGACCTCATGCTCCCACAGCAAGTTCTCTTAACTGCTGAACCATCTCCCCAGCCTCCGACCTCGCAACTTCTTGATGACAGTGGACAGTGAGAGTAAACCCTTACTTCCCTCCAAAACATAGGGCAATGCCCTAGACATGTCAGAAGGAGAGGTGAAGCCATCAGACCAGCGAAGAAGGACTAGCCACCAGCCAAGTACATGTTACTGTACGAAAAGTGACCCACAGGCAAGTTCAAACAGCTCTGGGAATGAGAGGTACCCACCAACACAAAGCAGAAGAAACAGCGCATTGGAGGACCCAACAGACTCCAGAGGGAATAACAAGTTGGTGGCTTTATGGTGGCCATTGTTTAACCTGTAATAGATAAGGAGAGTCAGAGTTGAGTCCTGACCCTCTCTGATCATAGATACTGGGGCCTTCTCATTGTCATACAAGGCATTCCTTTGAGATAGAGACATGGATGTTTCCAGTAATCTCATGCTCGTCACCATAGCAGAAGCCATTCTCATGGTCATGACTTCCCCACCATGATGGATGGACTGTGCCCTCAAACTGTGAGCCAACAAAACCCCCTTCCTTCAGTTGTTTTTCATCAGATATTTTGTCACAGCATTGAGGAAAGTAAGTAGGTCAGCCATCTTCATCTAAGGTGCTGGCTCCATTCCTTAAGTGCACTCATCCTCTTCTTCCTCATCTTGGCTGCACCATCTTTTCTCTATCCCACTCACTTCTCCTTCTAAGCTATCCATGCTCCTCCTCTGCCACTTGCTAGTTTTCTCTGCATCCCTCCCTCCATGCCTTGCTTTGTGTCCTCACATCTTTATGTCACTGGACATTTCTGATTCCTATGCTTGACTCCCAGCAACCTCTAACAAGAGCACTATGGGACATACACTCAGGCCTTCACACACACTTCCTTCCCATGGTCCCTCTGCTTGGGTTCCGTCGCTCTGGACTTTGCTTCTGGCTTCAAGTTTTTGGTGCAGCTTCATGCTACTGCTTGACACCACGTGAAGGTGAATGTCAGTAAAGGGCGCTGGCAAAGGAAGGCAATGGAACAGGCAAATCTGTTATTCTCAAGTGGATACTCAGTGTTGCCATTTCAACTGGAGAAAGATCTTTAATAAAACCAGAATAATGACGTACCATCCTATAATGTCTTTTCTAAAAAAGACAAAAAAAAAAAAAAAACTAATATGAATGTTTCCTCTGTTTGCACAACAAATTAAGGAAATCACATATCCTTCCATAAATACAAAATTCTTCTTAAGAAGTTGTATGAAACCAAGTGGCTTCCTTGTTGAATATATTCCTTGATGAATACATTCATCCGTCATTCAACAAAAACATTTTGTGTTAAATTTTAAACAGCGAATTACTCTACAAATATAAAATATGCAAATAGTAAAACTGTTTACATGCAAGGCATCACAATTGCTTTTCTTGTGGAAGTGGCTAAGGTATTACCGTAATACTCTCTGGTACTATACACCAAATGGGATCTGTCCCTGTGGCCCAATTTCTGCTTTGGACCTGGTGTGATTTGAATGTGAAATGTTCCCCCACTGGCTCATGTGTTTGAACATTTGGTCCCCAGCTGGTGGTGCTGTTTTGGGAGAATGTGGAACCTTTAGGAGGTAGGGCCCCACTCACGAAGAGGGTCACCGAGGGAAGGACTGGAGGTTTCATAGCCTGGGACAAGTTTCCTGACCACTCTCTACCTTCTGTTCTACCTACTTGTGAGGAGGTGTAACGTCCCTACCACTACGGAGTCACCTGCCACCATGCCTTCTCCACCATGGGGGACTGTATCCTGTCAAATTCTAAACCCAAACCTCCCGTTTCCTCTAAGTTGCTTCTATCAGGCATTTTGTCACAATGACAAGAAAAGTTAACTACTCAGGACCCAAGACTTAAAGGGGGAAACAGGAGCTCCTGAAGAAGAAGGGGGGCTATGGGCTGCCTAGGAACAATGAAAGATGGGGAAGAAGGTGTGTGGTGGTTTGAATGGATGTCCCTCAATTGATTCAGGAGTTTATTAAAGCTTGTAATTTAGATCTCCAGCTGCCCAGCTGGAGGCTGGAGGAGGTGTCACTGTGGGCAGATTTTATGGTCCAGCCCAAAGGTGTAGGAGTGGATTTGGAATTGCAGTCTAAAGATAGGCAAGTGCTGGAGCTTTGTCTGGGATTCCTGAAGTGTGCTTGCTTGTTGCTGCTGGTGGTTGCTTTTTCTCTCTTGGCATGGATCTATGAAAGTGGATCAGCTTCTTCTGCCATTTTGGAACTTCCCCTCTATCTGTAAGCTTCAATAAATCCCTTCCTCCATAACTGCGTCTGGTTTTGAAATTCATCTCAGCAACGTAAAGCTGTCTTCTACAAGGTGCTATCTAGAAACATCTTCCAGTTGCTGGTGAAAACACAGTGTGCAGAGAGCTCCTGGAAATATTGCCGTGGTATAAACCACCTCCCGAGGCAGGTTTCTGGGAAGTTTGTGGCTTCTGGGAAAGATTGATCTCTATAGTCATGGGCAGAAGCAGCCCTAGACCATGTGCTAACAAGTGGGTGCAGCTGTGTTCCACTCTACACACCCTGAGATTTTAATTTCATGCAAATTTTGCATGTCATGAGATCTCCTCTTTCTATCCATTTGAAAAATGCAAAATGCAGCCAGGTGTGGTGATATCTACAATCTCACCACTTTGGAGGTAAAGACATAAAGATCAGGAGTTCAAGGTCATCCTCAGCTACATAGCAAGTTCAAGACCAATCTAGATATGAATCCCTCCTGCCTCAAAAAATAATTAAAAATGCAGAAATAATCATTGGCTTATGGGCCATAAAAAGACGGGAGTCAGAACAGACATGGCCCACTGATCATAATTTGAAAACCTCAAAACTGCAGTGCTAGGCAGAGGTAGGAGGATCGCTGTGAGTTCAAGGCCACCCTGAAACTACATAGTTAATTCCAGGTCAGCCTGGGCCAGAGTGAGACCCTACCTCGAAAAACCAAAAAAAAAAAAAAAAAAAAAAAAACAACAAAAAACTGCAGTGCTTAAGTCCCGCTGACTGATGATGGTACGGAACTCTGAGGAAGGGCAAGGGCTGGTGGGGACCCCTGGTGCAGGTGTGAGCAGAGGAACAAGTGGCTCAGCGTTGTACAGCCACACTACCCAGGAGAGCACACAGCACGAGGTGTAGCTGAGCTCACAAAAAGTTCCTGAGAGGATCTCTGGCCCTGACCTGTCTGTGGGTGCCCATTACCAGCCTGCACAGGCTCCCTCACTGCTTTGTTGTCTTGAAACTGAGGGAGGGGTTGTCAGTAGGGGACCATGGACCTTTCTTCCCACATTTCTGATTTCTCATTAATTTGCATGTCACTAAAGCAGACTGTGTATCACTCCCCACACTGCGCCTCAGGAGACGGTGACCATGGCTCTATTAGAGAAGACGGTGCTGGGCAGTGATTTCCACACAGCCCCTCTGAGCACACAGAGTAGGCTGAGCAACCCCACAAATGCTGTCTCTTTAGGCCTGGGATCAGAAGGCACCCTACGTGGCCCTTTGACCCGTGGTGAATCTTCCCCTCAGGCCTTCAACTAGCTCCGTGTTTTTCACTGTACTACCCCACAGGCAAACACAGTCCACCAACAGAGACTGTCCTGGACAGGTCAGGGTCAGCATGTGAGGGTGGGTGAGCTTGGCCGTGAGGGCTGGGAAGACAATGGGGGGGGGCGGAAGGGGCACAGCCCTTAAGAGCTGAGGTCAAGCAGGCCAACTCACAAGGCTAAATACAGAAGACAGACCCAGGAGGAAGGAGTAACAGTCAGGAGAGACGGCAGCAGAGACCTCTCCAAGGCCATGGCTGTCTACATATAAAAGGCCGACTCAGCAAGGCCAGGGTAACTATTAGGCCATGGTGGGTCGTAAGGATTCCTGCTGTGATGACAGAACCAATCATCCGCATCTCCAACTCCATTTCCCTAAGAACCATCTGCAACCACGCTCCTCACATGCATCTCGAGTCCCACAATGAACCTCACCCTCCATATTCTAAATCTGAACTCAGTTTTCTCCCCCTCAAGCATCTGGCATCCCAACTTCCAAGTTCCTTCAGCAGGCTCTCACTTCTTTTAAGACTCCAGGTTCAGAATCCCCCAGATTTCCTCCCACTGAGGGTTTCTGGGTAATCCTGCATCACAGACCAAGCTCTCATGCTTAACACTTGGTAGGACAGCCCGCTACAGAAGTATTTAGACCCATGGACCAAGAAATAACTAAAATGTGTCTTCATAAAGGGAGACAAGTGACACAGAACACATGCTTTAAGCCTCAACAGAAACAGTGTGACCGCAGAACCCTACCCTCCTGGCTCAGTCCACCTGCTAACACTACTGTCTGTCTGTCCTGCTGCCCCTTCCAAGTCAGTGACCTCATCCTCCCAAACCTGAGTCACTATCATATGATCAAAAACTGAATTTTTAAAAATATATTTTAAGCCGGGTGTGGTGGCGCACACCTTTAACCCCAGCACTCGGGAGGCAGAGTTAGGAGGATTGCCGTGAGTTCGAGGCCACCCTGAGAATACAGTGAATTCCAGGTCAGCCTGGGCTAGAGAGAGACCCTACCTCAAAATATATGTATATGTATATACATACATATATATATTTTTTTATTTGCAAGGAGAGTGGGCACACCAGGGTCTCTTGCCACTGCAAACGCCAGACACATGCACCACTTTGTACATCTAGCTTTACATGGGTACTGGAGAACTGAACCCAGGCCAGCAGGTTTTGAAGCAAGCACCTTTAGCTACTGAGCAATCTCCTGGCCCTTAGAAAATTGAGTTTGTGAGCCAAGCATGGTGGCTCACACCTTTAATCCCAGCACTTGGGAAGCAGAGGTAGGAGTTTCACTGCGAGTTCCAGGCCACCCTGAGACTACATAGTGAATTCCAGGTCAGCCTGGGCTACAGCAAGACACTACCTCAAAAAAACCAAAAAAAAAAAAAAAAAAAAAAAAAGATTTTGTATTGGTGTTATGTACTGAATTTTGTTCCCCCAAAATGAGCATGGTGAAGCCTTAAGCTCCAATATAACACATTTGGAAATGGGGTTTTTGAGGGATGAGGTATAAAGGTGGAATTAGCATCCTCATGAGATGGGATGCCAGAGACCTGGATTCCACTCTCTCTCCGTATTAGGATGCAACAGGAAGGAGGCTGTTTATAAACCACAAAGACTGCCTCTCCTGGAATGAATTGCCTAGCATCTTGACCTTGAACTTTCTAGCCTCCAAACTGAGAGAATAAATCTCAATGGTTTTAGCCACCATGTCTATGACAGTGCCCCATGGCAGTCTGAGCTGTACTAAAGGATGTTTTTAGTTTGTAAAATGCATTTCTTTCAACAAAATAATTTCACAAAGTCAACACAAATTTCTTTTCTGTTCATGGACCCCAATAAAAAAACAATCCAAGGCAGGTGTGGTGGCACACACTTTTAATCCCAACACTCAGGAGGCACTCAGGAGGCTTAGGTAAGAGGATTGCTATAATTTCAAGGCCAGCCTGAGATAAAGCAAGACCCTACCTCAAAAAAAAAAAAAAAAAAGCCCAATGAGAGATTATCATAATCTTTATTAATTCAGTCCTCCTGTTTTTGAGACTCTCTCCCCTGTCATAGAGAATCCTTGAAAGAAAAGGGCAATTAAGAAGTTGTGTCTTGCAGTGAATTCTGATAGTGGTGGCCTGTGGGTGCTGTAATTGCTGTTATATTTATCCTATTAAGATACTACCCTAGGGCTGAAGGTATAGCCCAGTGATAGAGCACTGGCCTAGCATGAGGAGGCCCTGGGCTCCATCCCCAATACCAACAACAAAGGCAAGGCTCTAACACCCAACTCTACTTCTCTAGCTGTGCTCAAAATAGAAAATGCAGGGCCCGGCATGACCGTGAAATGGCTAAGGAACTCCCAGTAATCTACACCGATCTATGCAGAAGTACAGGCCTCAAGAATTTCCCACGAGGCCTCAGAAGGAGACATGCAACCAGACTCGTTTGTATCTTTTCTTTATCCACTTACTCAACAAATGGTGTTTGCCTGCATTCTAAATGTCCAGTTGCCATGAGCACTTAATTCAATTGAGCGTTGTGGATAGACTAGGGAATTGGAAATAGGGAGTAGATGATGAACTGGATGCTCAGAGGCCATCTGCAGCAATGTGCCCCTCTGAAGAGGCAGTCACTGGGGAGAACAGAACAGAAACGTGTCCTACAGGTTCTCAGAGACAACATAGCCACATGGGGAGCTGTGCAGACAGAAACACTAAGTCAGCTACATACTTCCAACGTCACAGATTACACCACACTCCAGGCTCCTGAGAAGGAAGGACATTCTTGATAGGAGCTATATGAAGATGCCTTTGAGTCCCTGAAACATGAATAGGGCTATGCTGATCAGATTTCAACCACCTAAACCAAAAAGCCAATTTGCCAAGGCATGCACATGAGCAGTTGGATATAATCCAATAGACGAAGTTATTTTGTACAAATATCTTCATGATTTTTTATGTTAATAACTTATCTACAGGCTGTCTTATGTAATCCTTAAACTTTTTTTTTTTTTACTACAAAATGGGATTTATTTTTGCACAGGGAAGTACAGAAAATTGACATCAGATTTTCAGAAGCAATCATAGCTACAGACAGTTCCACTTGAACAAGGACCCTGGGTTTCGATGATTTCTGGAGGCACCGGTTGTGAGGCAAATCAGAAATCCATTCTCTGTTTACTTATTTGATGTTTTTAGGACTGTTTGGGGAGAAAACAGTAAAAAACAACAGCAGCAACAAAAACTGCTTTGTTCACTCAAACAACTAAAAGAGGGAGGTCCCAGCAGGAAGAGGCATCACTCTGGCTGCCACCCGCAGGTAAAATTCCACCTCATTATTACAGACAAGGTGTCATCATAAAACCAGATGGAACCCTGGTAATGTCACTGCTGCCGCTGGCCCATGAGGGTGCTCAGACAGAGCAGACATCTTTCCACGAGAGGCAATCCCACTGGGCTGAGCTCTCAGCTCAGACTGGTTGTGACCACGTTTACCAGCTTGCTGATGCAGCAAGTCTGTGAGCACCAGTGAGGTTGGATTTCCACACTGCTATGACAAAATACCGGACCAAAGCAACTTCCGGAAGGGGCTGGCAGTCTGAGGGTACAGCCCACCATGTGGGGAATTTGTGGCGGCTGGTGAGAGTGGTTTAGCTGTGGTGGCAGGAGCAGGAGGCATCCGGTCACATCACAGTCAGGAAGCAGAGTTGAAAGCGCCTGTGAAGCTCATATTCTCCTTTTATTAGTCTAGAGCCCCAAAGCATGGGATAGACCATGCCACCCACATGTAGAATGGCAGGTTTCCTATCTTGAAGCATTTATCTTGAAGCATCTTTGAAAACATCCACGCAGACACGCCCAGAGGTGTGTTCCCATCAGGTTGACAATGATGCCCCACCATCGCCTTCCTCCATAAATAAGCCTCTGTGAGAGGAGTATGGAAACCAAAGTAGCCCAAATCCATGACACAAGGAAACACCTGACCAACCAAGGCAGATCCCTGATGAACCAACTTGTCTCGCCCTCTCCTCCTGCCTGGCAACAACACTGAGGTCCTCATCTGGAAGCGTGTCCCCGCTCTTACTTGGTCTTGGTCCACACAGCTCAGAGAAGTCAGCTCCCAGAGGACTTCCCATAACATGTGTAGGTCCAGCCACTCAGAGAGGGTGTCCCCTGGCACAGAGATTGGTGATCTGGGAAAAATCAAGTGGCCATGCTACCCAGACCTCTGTTAGACTTGCTCACTGGTGAGGTACAACTGGGCCACCACTTGGTTGGGGCCTGCGAGACAGGAAAACAAACATGAGAGGGGTGGCCTGCCTGAGAGACCACAAGGAAAGGAAGCACATGGCTGGCTTTCTTGGGTATCCACCTGGGCCAAATGGCCACTGAAACACCCAGTTTTATGTAATCCACTTACAATCTCGTTAATCTAATTTGAACTGGGCTTTCCATCTTTTAGGGATTAAAAGAATTGTAGCAAATTATCCTATGGCTCTTTCTCTCTCCACCTTTGTCTTCTTTGATACACTCACACATCAGTGAGTATCGCATGCTTCTACCATATTTGCAGGAAAGTTTCACTACTAATATGGTTGGGAATTAGTCATTGCACTCTTAAATCAGACCCTAGCGTCTCATTTAGTAATACTATTTTCAAAATCATGTATTGTTACAAGGAGGGAAAAGCCATCCCACCTGACTCACTAGGGACCCCCAGTGCATGCCTGGAAGTGTGGAGAGTCCCCAAGCTTACATATACTATTTTCCTACATGTACATACTTACGGTAAAGATTAACTTATAAATTAGGTATAGTAAGAGATTAGTAATAGCTCTTTGTAAAATAGAATGATTAAAACAATGTGGTACGTGAGTGTAAAAAAACTTATTTAAAACTTGTGAATTGTTTGGTTTTAGTTATCCATTTAATATTCTCTGAATAACTGAAATTGCAGAAAGCCAGCCTATGGATAAGGAGATCAGTGTTCATGGCTTAATGTTAGGAAATCTACACCCACGTATGAGAGGGGTAGGTGTGTGTGTGTGTGTGTGTGTGTGTGTGTGTGTTTAGTTCAATCATCATTGCAAAAGACTGGGGTCACAGGTGCATGTGGCTATGCCCAGCTATTTTGACGTGGGATCTGGAGATTTGAACTCAGACAGTTTCAGGCCCCCTCAGGCCCTCATGATTGTGCAGGAAGCAGACTTAACCACTGAGAAATCTTTCCAGCCTTGTTTTCTTACATTTTGTGTTGTACTGTGGTAGAAGATTAAAGGCATTGTCTTTCAAGACACACATATGTTGTTGGTTTGCATGCATTTGGTTGGCAGTGTGACTTCATGCATCTCCTTAGCCTTTGACCTCCTTATCTGTGAAAGGGAATGATGGTCCTCACCTCACAGAAGGTTTGCACACCAATGAGATGGTGTGTGTCACCTGTTAAGTACAGCACCTAACAGAGTCCATGTCATTGTTAACCACCATCATCACCACTCTGGACCTGAGAACCATTTTCACAAGCAGCTAAACAGTGGCTCTCTGATGATCTGAGCAGTGGCCACATTGAGCAGTAAACGTGGAGACATGGGACTTGCCACAAGAGGAATGGATTCCTGATGTCTGGAGCACTTACTATGTCATCCACTTATGTATGAAACAATTCAGCAATTCAAGTGTGCTAATTTGATGTTAAGAAAATAATCAGAATCACTGTTATAAAGAAACTATTTTTCAGGGGGCTGGAGAGATGGCTTAGAGGTTACGGCGTTTGCCTGCAAAGCCAAAGAACCTCAGTTCAATTCCCAGGTACCCACGTAAGCCAGACGCACAGGTGGCGCATATGTTTGGAGTTCGTTTGCAATGGCTAGAGGCCCTGACACGCCCATTCTCTCTCCCTCCCTCTCTCTCTCTCTCTCTCTCTCTGTCTGCCTCTTTCTCTCTCATTCTCTCAAATAAATAAATAAATAAAAATTTAAAAAGAAACTATTTTTCAGTGTTGCTTATCAAGACAGAAGCAATCTAAGTGTCCCACAAGAACAAAGTCAACCCACCAATAGTTTATATATACATTTTTGTTTATTTATTTGTGAGAAGAGAGAAAGAGTGAATGAGTATCAGTGTGCTGGGCCCTCTTGCTGTTGCAAAGGAACTCCAGATGCATGTGCCACTTTGTACATCTAGATTTACATGCTGTGGTAGTTTGAATGAATGAGCCCCTCCCCACAATCTATTCAGGAGTTTTATTCCAGCTTATAACTTGGTATCACTGTGGGTGGATCCCAGGGGTCCAGCCTTAAGTTGTTTGTTACTGGGGACTTACCTGAATTTCCAGCTAAAGATAAACTAAACTCTCTTTGCTAAAGATAAGCAAAGTGCCTGAGCTCTGCCTGGGTTCCTGAAGTGTGCTTCCTTTTGGTGGTGGCTTTTTTCTCATGTGCCTGTGAAAAGGAGCCCAGCTTCTTCTGCAATTATGGAACTTCTCCTGGATCTGTAAGCGTCATATAAATCCCCTTCCTTCCATAACTGTGCTTCATCTGGAAGTTCATCTCAGTGACCTGAAGCTACATGTGGGTACTGGGGTACTAAACCCAGACCAGCGGGCTTTGTAAGCAAGTGCTTTTAATCTCTAAGTCATCCTCCCAGCCCTATACAGTATATTTTTTGAGACAAGGACTAACTGTGTTGCCCAGGCTAGTCTTGAACTCTGGGCTCAAGCAATTCTCCTGTCTCCATCTCCTGAGTGCTAGGACTACAGGTGTGCATCATCACGCCTAGTTTAAACTATGTTAGGGCTTGAACCTAGGGCACTATATATACACTATGAAAGCATTTTACCTACTGAGCAACATCCTCAGGCCCTCTGTGATTGATTTCATTGTGCTTTTTAAGTCATCAATTCTCTATTCATCTGTGTTTAGTACTTAATACATGCATTGGTTTACTCATTTTTATCAAATTTTCAAGGGTATAATTTCCTGAAAGTCCACTTAAATTAAAGGAAAATGAGTTACTTCCCTCCAAAGGACCAGGAACTACAATTAACAGAAGATCAGAGGGCTGTATCTAATTTTCCTGAGCTGTATAAAGCCCAAGGTGTCATACATGACGAGAAAAGGTACACTTCCCTGCCACCCCCCACCCCAATGATGAGATTGGATACCCAAAAAACAAAGCCGGAAGAGATTAGGTACAGTTAATTTGATGAAGAAAATGAAGCAATAAGAGGATTTGAGGGCTTGGGAGATGGCTTAGCAGTTAAAGGCACTTGACTGGAAAGCCTGTCTGCCAGCCAGGGTTCAATTCCCCAACCATCCATATAAAGCCAGACAAAAGAGTGACTTGCATTCATGTACAGCGGCATGAGTACATGCACATGTGCTCAAGTGCATGTGGGTGTACACACACACACACACAAGCAAATAAACAAATACTTGTTTTAAAAGACAGGATCTGCACTCCACTACTGACAGACATTACATCAGCTGTATAGATCATTCAAGATCACTGAATTGTAGAATGAGTTTCTTTGTGCTGTAGGATACATTTTACACTAGCTCGATTTGTGCCAATTTTAACACTGTTAACCACAGCTTTCTTTGTATTTACCTGGGCTTGTCAACCCTTTAAAAATATTTTTTTTCATGCTGGAGAAATGGCTTAGCAGTTAAGGCACTTGCCTGCAAAGCCAAAGGACCTAGGTTCGATTTCCCAGGACCCACGTAAGCCAGATCCACAAGGTTGCACATGTGTCTGGAGTTTGTTTGCAGTAGTTGGAGACCCTGGCACACCCTTTCTCTCCCTCCCTCTCTCTCTCTCTCTTTCTCAAATAAATAAATAAAATTTTAAAAATGTTTTTCAAGGTTTAGTAGTAACACCTAATGACATGGTTGGCTTTGTGGTTCTGCTCAATTAAGGTCTATCTTTTTAAAGAAAAAAACTTATTTAAATGTTCTTTTGAAAGTCACCTTTTCCCCAGTTGAAAATAACACAACGAACACATGACTTCATCTCCCCTCCTTCTCAGCACTCCATTAACGACAGGAACAGAATTCCAATTCCAAATGCCAGGGAGCTGGCCTCAATCCCCAGGAAGAAAGGTCAGAGGATTCTCAAAAAAACTGCAATCTCCCCAGAAGTTATCAAGGAACTAGAGTAGAACAATGAGAGATATAAATCAATCCAGGAGCTAAAGTTAACAGAATTTCCAGAAAGAGCCCTTTCCTTTAGGAAAGACATTCAACCTGGAAGTCTGGGATTCTAGACTGAAAGAGCCCACTGAGAACCGAGCACAAGAGAAAATTAGTTAGTGCCCACCCCAAGGATCTGGTGTTCAGCGGGGGGAGCCACCAGGAAAGAGAATCTAGAAGGTCCCTGCTCTCTCTCAGGAGCACCCGAAGGCACAGAAGCACAGGTGACAGAGGAGTCCTTGAGTGTGCCATGGCGCAACCACCTACCGGTTCAGCAAATGTCAATGCTGAATAAAGACAATCTCAGACAGGCAAGGACTCAGAGCTCGGTAGGCAGCGTCTGCAATGAACTCTGGTGACATGACAGTGTAAACTGAGGAATGAAGGATTCTCATCCAGCCAAAAAGGAAATACAGGCTCTCTTTGAGTTCATGACCCAGGAACTAACATTGACTTAAGCCACTCAAAAATCACAGAGAAATAATCAACCCATATCCTGACCCACAAAGAACCCCTAGCCACATTGAAACTTCTGGGGTGTTACAACCTCAGAAACCATATTCCTCGAATCACTTCTCAGAAAACACCCTCAACTTCCCCTAGACTCCCACCCGCACCTGCTCCTTTGATCTGTACATTTATAAGCTTCACTTCAGCAGTGGTATGATGCAGAGAGCCTCTAGCCCATGCAGAGGTCTCTGTCCCTCACTGTTTATCATACTTGTAATGAACAGTTTCTTTCTGATGCAGTTCAAGACCACTGTCTTTTTCTTCAACTTTCCTTATATTTATTGGTGCCAAAACCTGGGACACCCCCAAGGGTTTTGGAGGCTGAAGCCCCCTTCTTGCTGCCAGCAGCTCACTCCTTCTGGAACACAGATGCTCACTTAGCCCACTAAAGGGTTAAATAGTGGGCAGCTGTGACCTGTACAGCCTCTGCCCATGTGGGAGGTACAGACGCCATTCATCCTCATGGGGCAGGGGGTCATACTGGTGCTTTCGTATAAACCCAGCCTAAGCTCTAGCTCTTTCCCTTCGTTTTTACTTTCCTCTCTCTCCATCCTCCCCCTTCTCCTGGACTCTCAAACTCCAAGGGAAAGGCCATTTGCCACTGGACCTCATCTCACCCACCACCTTCAAACCTCCAAGCCTTCAGGACAAAGTAAAATTCATTTGGTTCATGGTGGAGGCACCCCACCCTGAACCTCAGAAACTCCAGAAGTCTCCCATCCATACTCTGCCTGTGTGATCTCAAAGGAGGTCCTGGGAGCTTACCTGATTTGCCAAATCCACAGGCACCCCCAAAATTATGAGTGTGGGGACACCCCCACTTAATCTTTGGGATCTCTGTCCTTTACACTGCCCGCCCTAAGCCTCAGAGATGTCTCAGGTGGTAGGACAGGTTACTTCTTAGTTCAACCTTAGTCCAAAGTGGGTTTTAAAGTATCAATGACAAAGGACACACCTTGAGCTTACCTCAGGACTAACCCCAAAGAGCTCAGATTAATAGAGCTTCAGCTCTCAAAACTAATTCGGCTCGCCACTCAGATCTGGCCTCAATACAACCCTGACAGTGCAGTCACCAGCCAGGATCTGGCACTTTCAATTTTGCTACACTTCCTGATCTCAACAATTATCTCTGAAGGAATGACAAGTGGTCTGAGGTGCCATACTGCCAAGGTTTCTCTGTCCTCTGCTCCAATCCCTCCCTTTGTCCCCTGCTCACCTTCCCAAATCTTGCTTGGTCATGCAGGGGTTTTTAAGACCCATCCCCCCAAAACTATCCAAACCTCTTCCTTTGACCTGGCTGACTAATCTCCGCCCCCATACAACACTCACATCTCCCTTGGCTCTCATTCTTCCCCATCCACACTTTCCGCACCGCCAACTCTCTTTCTGCAGCGACTTCCCTCCCTAGCTCTCCTCATTCCACCTCAACTGCCCCTTCATCATCTCCCAAATCCTCTCCCTCACCCGCTTACCCCACTTTAATGCTCTACCCCCATTTGCCTCCCTCTCCTTCCCTTGCCTCTCTGGCTCCCCTTCTTCCATCCCCTCCTCATACCCGATCCAGTAAAAACTTCACACCCGAAACTGGAATGTTTCTCATGTGTGAGGTAGTGGGGCAGAATGGACCTACCCAACTGAGTTCATGTTCCATTTACATTACATGCAATGGACCTCACTGAACAATAATTAGGCGCTTTTTCAAAAAATCCCAACATTTCAGAAGACAATTCACACAATGGACTAAAATTTATTCTCTAACTTGGAGCGATATGTATTACGTCCTTAACTCCACTCTCACTCTTAAAGAACAAGCATGTATTTGGAAGCCATTCAGGCTCATGCTGACAGGCTTAATGAACAAGTTTCCCAATTCCCTACAGACCCTAGTTGGGACTACCAAAATGATTCAAATGACCTTATATGCCTCCATCTTATGGTCACTTGTTTAGCTAAGGGAATACACAAACAAGCACGCGGCAGAGTTAACTTCGACAGGCTCAAGGAAATCATTCAAAGTCCTGATGAGAACACAGCCCTTTTTCTTTTCTTTTCTTTTCTTTTCTTTTTCTTTTCTTTTCTTTTCTTTTTTTTCTCTTCTCTTCCCTTCCCTTCCCTTCCCTTCTCTTTTCTTTTCTTTTCTTTTTTTTTGGAGAGAGTCAGAGACAGAAAGAGAGACAGAGACAGGTAGAGAATGGGCATTCCAGCAGCCTCTCAGCCTCTGTGAATGAACTCCAGATGCGTGTGCTCCCTTGTGGGCAAGTGCGGCATTGCGCCCTTGCGTCACTGCGTTTGGCTAAACGTAGGGCCTGGAGAATCCAACCAGCATTCTTAGGCTTAGCAGGCAGGCACCTTAACCCCATCTCTTCAGCCTTTTTTCTTAACTGTCTGTCTGAGGCCTTACAAAACACAAACACAAAATACATTACAAAATATGCAAATGTGGATGGTAATTCTAGGAAAGGCTTCTCCTCCTCCATGTTCATTTCCAGGTCAATCGCCCAGATATTAGACGAAAACTACAGAGACTAGAAAAGGACTCCGTGACACCCCGAGAGGAGATCACAGACCTTGCCTTCAAAGTTCTTAATGATAGAGAAGCAGCAGCAAAAAGGAAAAACAGGGAGAAAATGGCCAACAAAGGAGAGAACGCCAAAAAGAATGCCTCCAACAGCCCCTCACTACCCATTGCCCAGAAGTGGGGTCAGCCCCCCAGGTCCCTGTTTCAAGTGTAACTACTTGGCAAAGAATGCTCTAACCTTGACCCCCCTCCAAGGCTTGCCCCAGCTGTGGGCAATGGGGACACTGGAAGATGGACTGCCCAACAGACCACTCTGGCAGATTGCCTGCCACCTGTCACTGGGTTTCCTTACATACATTGGTCCAATAAGAGAGCCTGAGTTCCTGGCCCCAAGCCGGACTAGAGCTGGTTCAAAGGAACTCAGGGTTCACAGAATAGTGGCTGGCAAAAGAGTTTCTCTTCTGTTAGATACTGGGTCCTCTTATTCTCTACTTACCTCCTGACAAGGACCTCTTTATCCACCAACATCACCATCACAGGGATCTCTGGAACACCCTACAAGCCTTCCTGTACCCCCTCCTTTGTCAATATGGCAATGTAACCTCACGCATTCTTTTATTATAATGCCCCAATGCCCCACTCCCCTTTTAGGTAGAGATCGTCTCTCCAAACTCAAAGTATCCCTCTACATGCCCCCTTCAAAGGCCACTTCTATTTTCTTATTACACCTGCACTCTGACTCGGGAAAGTCTCTCTATCCCCAACCCAAGCCTTCACCTCCTCCCTTCTGCCTACCATAAGCCCCCTAATAGGGGGCACCTCTAATCCTGCTACAGCCTCCTACAGCTCCCCAGTTCTTATCTTTCTCAAAGACCCCTCTTCCTATGTATCCCAGAACCAATACCCTTTGTGTCCAGTCACTGCACTTTAAAACCTATTATCCAACGCCTCCTTTGCACCACACTCCTCACCCCCACCTCCTCACCCCACAACACTCCCATCCTGGGAGTCAAAAACTTACTGCTTAGTTCAGGACCTCTGCAAAATTAATGAAGCTGTTACTCCCACCTTCCCAGTTATAGCCTACCCCTATACACTACTCTCCTCCACACCTTCTTCTTCAGCATTCTCTTCTGCCTCTGATCTAAAAGATGCCTTCTTCACCATCCCACTACACCCTCAATCCAGGCCACTGTTTGTCTTCGCATGGGAGGACCCCAACACCCTCCAAGACTAGTACCTCACATGGAGAGTTCAACTTCAAGGTTTCAGGAATAGCCCCCACTATTTTGGACAAGCCCTACAAAAGGACCTGGCCTCCCTGGCCCTTAAACCCAGCTTCCTTGTCCAGTATGTAGACAATCTCCTCTGAGCCCCACTGCTGAACTTAACATAAAACACACAACCATCCTGCTTAATTCTGTAGCTGTACGGGGCTACCGAGGCTCTCAAGACAAAGCCCAAGGCTGTAAAACCTCTGTTCTTTACCTCGGCCTCTCCATCTCAATGGAGGGCAAAGCTACCCCACCTTCTAGAATCCAAGACCTCCCGACCTACCCGCCACCTCACACCAAATGAGAGTCACTGGCCCCACTTGCCTTCTTCAATTTCTTCCGTATCTGGATTCCAAACGTCTCCCTTATCGCTTATCCCCTATATGAGGCCACCAAAGGAAGCCTAGTTGAGTGTCTCCTAACCCCACATTCCCTACAAACCCCATCAATCTCCTTAAGTGAACCTTGACTCCACTCTGCCCCTGCCTGACATTAACAAACCTTTATTCCTCTTTATGCATAAAATAAGGGACATGCCTTAGCCATCCTCTACCAAAAATGAGGCCACACTTATTGTCCCCTCCCATCGTCCCCAAGCAATTAGGCATGGTAACTCTGGGATGCCCTATGTGCCTCTAAACCCTCGCAGCTGTAGCCTTCCTTGTCCCTGAGGTCAATAAGATCTCCCTCCATAGCCCTCTGCACATCCTCACCCCACTCACTCAAGGACCTACTCAGCCATTGGACTTTCCTTCTTTTCCACAGTCCCAAATCCAAACCCTCCACACCTACCTTCTTGATCCCAACCTTACCTTAGAATAGTTCCCCACACTTTCTTGCCCACTAAGTCCTCCACAACACCCCCATCACACTCGTGCACAGAAGTCCTTTACCTCTACCTAAATCTATTCTTACACATCCAGGACACCCCCTTGCCTGATGCCCTTGACTGGTTCATTCATGGTGGTGCCCTCAAACAAGAACCCTTCACCACTGGGTATGCTACCCTCCAGCGAGGTCCACTCACCCACATAACCTCTATGTAACAGAAGCCAGATCCCTATCACCCCATACCACCTCCCAACAGGCTGAACTCAGGGCCCTGACCAGGGCCCTAACCCAGGCTGCCAGCCACCATGTCAACATTTACACTGACTCAAAACACACTTAGAATATTATTCAATACAAAATCCTGATTTGGAGATGGGTTCCCCCATCATTAATTCCTTCAACATCCAGGAACTTTTGGACATAGCACTACTCCCCACTCAAACTGCCATCCTCCACTGTAAAGGTCATCAAAGGGATTAAAAAAAATACATTTCCATACATAGCAACTTAGCTAACACCAAAGCACGTGACAGCACCCTTTGATACCTCCAATGCTACAAGGGACCTTCATGTCCTTTCCGCCCCACCAAATCAAATTCTTCACCGCTGCCCTTCACTTTCTCTTTCAAGGGAAATGCTCTGCCTCCCCCCACCCTTTCTTCTTATCCTCTCCCCCATATTTGTCATTTGCCTTACTCTTGGATTAAAAAACTACTTCTTACACTTTTTATCTGGACTTACGCGGCAGGTTTATTGGTCATAAAATGTCACCCCTTCTTTTATCTGTCTTGCTTCTCCACCTGCCAATCCTCATCATCCCTCTCCCTTCAACCCCTCTCTCTTTAACCAACATAAGCTAGTCTGGGAAGCCTCCTTATACCTCTCGTATTCTCCTATCTGTCTGAGTATATCTACCTGACTCCAGTCGGGCCATGCACATTATCCTTCCGATGGTGTGGGGCCTGGTCCCTGACGCTTACTCTCACCTCTTGTTGCAAAGGCACTAGGTCTGCTATCCACCCCCACTGTAATGGTTACATAAATGGTCTTAAGTATGACCAGACTACTAGGAAAAACATAATTGAACACCTAACTGCATATGGCCACAACACCCACTCTCCCAGTGACTGTGTGGGTCCCTCCTGGTCATTCCTCAAATACTGGAGCTGTGTAGATTTTTCCTCTTCTCAGAGAAACTGGAAATGGGTCCCTCTAGCAAGACAAGGAGTTCAAAAATTTGTTAACAAGAGTACCAGAACCGGAAGGCACACCTGGGGAAATGGTTTGGGCAATCACCGTCGTCCCCTCAACTGGGAAACTCACAATTTCATCTCTTCTTGGAAGATCTGCTGGGGGACTCATGGTTAACACCACTATCTGTCCGTACCCTTGCCCAGGTCATGATGTTCCTAGCCATGAAGTTGAGCAATATCTGACACCCAAACTCGGGAACAAAAGAATTCCCATTTTACTTCCAGTACTACTGGGAATGGCAATGTTGGGGCTACAGCCACAGGGCCACAGCTACAGGCCTCCAACAACTCCAATATAATCAACTCACATACAACATCAAGAAGGACCTCTCCCTGACCCAACAGAGCAGAGCAGTCACCCTCCAAAACCAACTTGACTCCCTAGCTGAAACCATATTATAGAACAGGAGAGGACTTGATCTCATGACAGCAGGAAAAGGGAGAATTTGTCTCCTTCTCAATAAGGACTGTTGTTTCTATGCCAACCAATCAAGCATAGTCAGAGAGAACAACTTTTAAAAAATATAAAAACCAAACATGGTTCCAATAAACAATCTCAATGGGGGGGGGGGCTAGAGAGATGGCTTAGCAGTCCAGGTGCTTGCCTGTGACGCCTAAGGACCCATATTTGACTCTCCAGATCCCACATAAGCCAGACACACAAAGGTGAGGCAAGCACAAAGTCGCACATGCCCAAGCAGGTGGCGCAAGCGTCTGGAGTTGTTTCAGTGGCTGACACCCCGGCACACCAATTCTCTCTCTGCTCTCTCTCTTGTGCATGCACATGCTGTCTCTAAAATTATATATATTCTGAAGCCCATGGTTGGCTCATCATACTCCTGCTAAGTATTTCCTTCAATCCCTGCTTTTTCAGATGCCTCTCTGATCTTCTCCAGGAAAGAATTCATGCTTTCACATCACAAAGAGTGAAAGAATTCTTCATGGCCTGCCAATACCAACCCTACGAAGACTTCGGCCCCTGCTGCTCATTGGACCTCACCTATCTCTCTCCCTAGAAGGCTACCACCCCTCTGAGCAGGAGTCACCCCCACAACCTTCACCCTTTTGGTCCAATTTCTTATATCCATTCAGAGTCTGACTATGAAGGACTCTCCTTTAGCCAAAAAAAAAGAAGGAGGAGAAGGAGGGGGAGGGGAGGAGGAGGAGCAGGAGGAGAAGAAGAAGAAGAGAGAAGAAGAAAGAAAAAGAAAAAAACAGGGTCTCTGTAAGTTCATGACCCATGAACTAACATTGACTTAAGCCATCCATAAATAACAGAGAGACAGTCAACCCATATCCTGACCCACCAACACCCCCTAACCACATTGAAACTTCTGGGGTGTTACAACCTCAGAAACCATACTCCCCAAACCACTTCTCAAGACACCTTCAACAGCCCCTAGACTCCCACCCACACCTGCAACTTTGCTCTGTACATTTATAAGCTTCACTTCAGGTCTGGTGAGAACCTCTAGCCCGTGCAGAGGTCTCTGCCCCTCATCATTTCCTTCTGTCACAGTTCAAGCCCATTGTCTTTTTCTTCAACTTTCCTTACAAGGAAGAGGATCACGTGAGATCCAGGCGCCTTCAATAGACTCTAAGAGATGGTGACGTCAAGTCAGGGGGCAAAGCCTATGCCCGGAGTCTGGAATCAGTGGGTCTCCACTTGAGCAGCTAGACAGAAGGTTCTGGCTATGCAACTGTGAATGTTGCCAAAACAAGAGTACAGGAACTCTAACAGCTCAATGGGGGATTTCCTACTGTTAATTATCAGCAGCAGACCACCAGCCCAAGCCCACCCCACACAGACATCCTCAAATTTAGCATTCTGAAGAATGAAGACTCAGTTGTCCGTGGCACAATCAGGCAGCCAGGGCATTTACTTACCCATATTAATTGTGATGGTTAAGTTTTGTTGTCAACTTGATCCGTCTAGAAATCCACAATCCTCTTGAGTAGGTCTCTGAGGTTGCTTCCAGGGTGGATTAACTAAAGGAGGAAGCCCTCCCCACCCCTAGGTTGAGGAAGCCCTTTCCCCAGAGTGGGTGGCCCCTCTCAGGTGGGGGCTTTATCTAAAGAAGCTCTGGGAGAAAAGAACCCCTTCCTCCCACTTGGCTGCAGTGCTGCTTGCTGCCTTCCCACGTGGACTGAAGAGCAGCTCTCCAGGACGCCTTCAGTTCCTTCAGTGCTGGATTGGGACTGCTGAGGCACCCAGCCTCGTGGACTGAACCATTATCCGGTTCCTTGACTCTCAGGCCTGCAACCTGCTATTGCTGGACTGTCGTAAGCTAATCCAATAAATTCCCTTTTAATACAACTCATTCTGTCAGTTCTGTTCCTCTAGAGAACCCTGACTGATACATTAATGTGAAATAGAAGACTCCCAGATGACTGACTGTGGTAGTTTGAACGGATGGCCCCCAATGTATTTGGGATTTTATTAAAGTTTATAATTCAGCCACCTGGCTGGAGGAGGTGTCACTGGGTGGCTCTTAGGATCCAGCCTTAAGATGTGGTAGTGGATTAGGAATTCCAGTCTAAAGATATACAAAGTGTTCTATCTGGAATTCCAGAAGTGTTCTTGCTTTGTGATGTGGCTTTGGGGCTTAGATTTTTCTCTCTCTGATTGGAGCCGTGACAGCGGGCCACCTTATTCTGCCATTATGGAACTTCCTCTCTATCTTCAGTAAATCCCTTCCTCCATAACTGTGCCAGGTATGGAAGTTCATCTAAGTGACCTGAAGCTGTCTACTACACTAACCATCAGCCTGGTAAAAAATGAATGTTTTTCTTTGTCTTTCCTTAAGGTGATAAAGAACCAGAAATCAGAAAACCAGTCACAGGCCTCTTGTCCATCTGGATAATTCCTGTCACCTCTTGTGCCCTGCAGCCTCATGTGTTTATTATGTTTTGTTTTCACAACAATCTCCCAACCTGTGGATTTTTTAGAGAGAAGAGGAGTGCTGTTTCATTTCTATTACAATAAAGACATGGAAAATGAGGCCCTGAAAGGTTACTTACCCCAGGTGGCAGAAATGGGGTCGCAGCCCAGGGATGGTTACATTCTCACCACCAGATCTCATTGACTCCAAGGCAGGGAACACCATTTTAATGAAATGAATATAAACATATGTTTTTCATACCTTGATAATATATATTCATATGTTCATTTGTTTTTTTAAATACTACTTATTAATTTGTTTTAGAGAGAGAAGGAGAGAGATAGAGAGACAGAGTATGGGCATGCCAGGGCCTCTTGCCACTGCAAGTGAAGTCCAAACACATGCGCCACTTTGCGCATTGGGCTTTATCGGTGAATTAAGCTGCATGCATGCACCTTTAACTGCTGATCCATCTCCCCAGCTCCTATTAATCATTTTCAAACCCAGAAGAGAGTATAAAATAACTCAAAGACAGATCCGGAACACGGGCTCTTGTGAGATGACATAAATGGGTGGGCACAGTGCTAGAAGGCGAAGCAAGAGTTCTGTGGATATTCTGCCTCTAGTCTTCACACATAGCTGCAGCTCATAACATGTCTTTCTTCCCCTCTTACTCCACCTCCCATCCTGAGCTCCACTAGTGAGTCTTATACTAAGCCTTATGATCACTACCGACCGACATGTAAGGAAACAAGCAAGGAGAGGGTGGCTAGCTAGCCCACGGGCCATGGCCACCAGATCTATGGTGTCACACTGTGTAGTGCACAGTCAGCACTAGTACAAGTGTCATTTCACTGGAGAGTTGACACAATGGGGATCTTCACATCCACCACATGACTCATACAGAGAAGGCCAGGTGTGTAGACACCTGCCTGCTGTGTTGTCTCCATTACACTGGACAGACCAAGTTTCTACCCTGCTGTGAGAAAGAGGAAAAGAAGGAAAGAAACAAATGAAGGAGAGGAGGAGAGAAGGAAAGAAGGAGAGAGGGAGAGGAAGAAACAAAAAGAAGGAGGGATAGAACAGAATTCTCAGAATAGAAAATTCAGTAAATTAATACAGGCAAATTATACTCCCATTCATTTGAATTTTTTTTCTTTTTTTTTATTTATTTAAATATTTGAGAGCAACAGACAGAGAGAGAAAGAGGCCAATAGATAGAGAGAGAATGGGTATGCCAGGGCCTCCTGCCATTGCAAACGAACTCCAGACGCATGCGCCACCTTGCATCTGGCTTATGTGGGTCCTGGGGAACCAATGTCCTTGAGCTTCTCAGGCAAGCACTTAATAGCTAAGCCATCTCTCCAGCCCCTGTTTTGTTTTTCAAAGTAGGGTCTAACTCTAGTCCAGTCTAGCCTGGAATTCACTATGTAGTCTCAGGCTGGCCTTGAACCCACAATAATCCTCCTACGTCAGCCTTCCGAGTGCTGGGATTAAAAGCGTACACCACCATGCCTGGCCCGTTTGGCTTTTAAGTCAAACAACAAATGGTGATCTTTCTTATGAAGTACAGTAGAGTGTGAACTTGCTTTTAAGAATTTAGAGGAAGTAGTAGTAAATTAACTTTCCAAAATAAACAGAAATGCACATTTAAACCTGGATATGCACCAGCACCCAAGAATGGGATGGCTCCCACAGTGATTACTGTTTGAATGAAGATCCCGTTGCTAATTGCAGTGTGTTTCAGGCATTCCACATGAGCAACTTACCTGAAAAGCTTTTCAATTTGTATGTTAGGAAAGTTGGCAATTAAATACTTCAACCCTCTGTTGACTTTATTAGAGATATGATAATCTTTGCATAGTCAGGTTATAATTATGCTGTTTATCAAATGAAATTGGCATTTATTTTAGGAAAGTGTGAACCCTAAAATTTTTATTTTAAAAATCCCCTGGGAGGGCTGGAGAGATGGCTTAGTGGTTAAGGCGCTTGCCTGCGAAGCCTAAGGACCCATGTTCGACTCTCCAGACCCCACATTAGCTAGATGCACAAAGGTGTGGTAAGCGCAAGGTTGCACATGCCCACTAGGTGGCAAAAACATCTGGAGTTCGATTGCGATGGCTGAGGCCCTGGCGCGCCAATTCTCTCTCTATCTCTCTCTAAAAAATTAAAAATAAAACAACAACAAAAATCCCCTGGGACTTGCACTCCATAGATGGGACTGACACTCTTGTATACCATGAGCACAACCCAGGAGAGGTCACTTTTCCTTAGTAAGTCTACACCTGACCTTGACAGCACCAACTCAGACTCACATAATAAATGTCAAAAGTAGCCTTGTGATATAATAGCATTAAGATGTTCTTGCTTTTACTTATTTATTTTTTAGTCTTGGATTTTTGAGATAGGGTCATGCTCTAGCCCAGGCTGACCTGGAATTCACTATGTAGTCTCAGGCTGGCCTCAAACTCACATCCATCCTCCTACCTCTGGCTCCCCACTGCTGGGATTAAAGTGTGCGCCACCACACCCGTGTGTTCTTGATTTTAAAACTTAAAATTTGTATTTTTAAAAGCACAACCCTAGGGACTAGAGAGATGGCTTAGTGGTTAAGGCATTTGCCTGCAAAGCCAAAGGATCCCAGTTTGATTCCTCAGGACCTATATAAGCCAGATGCACAAGGTGGCACATGTGTCTAGAGTTTGTTTGCAGTGGCTGGAGGCCCTGGTATGCCCATTCTCTCTCTTTCTCTCTCTCTCTCTTTCAGTCTCTTTCTCTCAAATAAATAAAAAATGTATATATTTTTAAAAAGCATAACCCTATTATAATAGTAGTTAGGCAACATTGGGGAAAAACAAATTTACAGACATTCCTCAAAAGAACTGTACTTGGCAGAAAGGTTCAAGTTATGAAGACACATCTAAACAAATTGATAAATATTCTAGAATGAAAGGAAACATCATGATTTAATGAGTCTGTAATACCGGATTAAATGCAGGACCCAAAAATAAGTTTTGTGTAATAAGGACCAAGTGTGAACCATGACTACAGCCTGCAGCATGACCTGACCATGCTGTTGATGACAATTTTCTCGTTATAGCCACAGATCCTGGGAGAACATCTTATTCTTAGGAAATACTCGTTGAAGTATTCCATTGAAGTATTCAGAATTAGAAAGTGCATCTTGTCTATCATTTGTTCTCAAGTGGTACAGAACAAACAGAAACCCACACAGCCATAAATAACAAAAACTAGGTTGGAAATGTGACCAGAGTGCAAGGGCTCTTTGCACCATCCTGAAACTTTTCTGTGGGCCGTGGGCATGAAGTTATCCAAAACAAAAAAAAACAAGTAGCAGATATATCTCTCCTCACTGATTTTGAATTTGGGAACCTGAATTTATTCATTCATTCTGAATTTATTGAATACCAGTTATGCTTCAGGCCTTTTTCAAGGTGTGGTGGAAACAGTAGTTTTAAAAAATCCTCAGGCTGGAGAGATGTACTTCCTGCGCAAGCATGAGGCCTGAGGGGGCCTGAAACTGCCAGAGATGGAATCTCTATATCCCATGCAAATGGCTGGGCATGGGTTCTAACCTTAGAGTCCCACAAAGGGGAACAGAGACCAGGAAATCACTCAGGCTTGCAAAAAGGAGCAAGCTCCAGTATCAGTAAGAGACTCCAGCTCAAAATGAGAACGAGGCAGAAGAGCCAGGGATGAGGACATTAGACGTTCTACTCCAGTGAACCTACAGGGTACTGCAAGGGCACATACATGTGCATACACCATACACACAACATTATACACACATATACAGAAGCAAAAAAAAGAAGAAGAAAGAAAGAAAAGAAAAGAAAAGAAAAGAAAAGAAAAGAAAAGAAAAGAAAAAAACCTTTGCCTCCAGGAAGTAAATGAAACAACTCTGGCACAGTCCCATCTCTGAACCCAAAGCACCTTAAATTAAATTCATGCTCTCAAATAAATAAAAAAATGTATATATTTTTAAAAAGCATAACCCTATTATAATAGTAGTTAGGCAACATTGGGGAAAAACAAATTTACAGACATTCCTCAAAAGAACTGTACTTGGCAGAAAGGTTCAAGTTATGAAGACACATCTAAACAAATTGATAAATATTCTAGAATGAAAGGAAACATCATGATTTAATGAGTCTGTAATACCGGATTAAATGCAGGACCCAAAAATAAGTTTTGTGTAATAAGGACCAAGTGTGAACCATGACTACAGCCTGCAGCATGACCTGACCATGCTGTTGATGACAATTTTCGTTATAGCCACAGATCCTGGGAGAACATCTTATTCTTAGGAAATACTCGTTGAAGTATTCCATTGAAGTATTCAGAATTAGAAAGTGCATCTTGTCTATCATTTGTTCTCAAGTGGTACAGAAATTAAAACAGAAACCCACACAGCCATAAATAACAAAAACTAGGTTGGAAATGTGACCAGTTAGCTAGATGCACAAAGGTGTGGTAAAAAAGGTTGCACATGCCCACTAGGTGGCAAAAACATCTGGAGTTCGATTGCGATGGCTGAGGCCCTGGCGCGCCAATTCTCTCTCTATCTCTCTCTAAAAAATTAAAAATAAAACAACAACAAAAATCCCCTGGGACTTGCACTCCATAGATGGGACTGACACTCTTGTATACCATGAGCACAACCCAGGAGAGGTCACTTTTCCTTAGTAAGTCTACACCTGACCTTGACAGCACCAACTCAGACTCACATAATAAATGTCAAAAGTAGCCTTGTGATATAATAGCATTAAGATGTTCTTGCTTTTACTTATTTATTTTTTAGTCTTGGATTTTTGAGATAGGGTCATGCTCTAGCCCAGGCTGACCTGGAATTCACTATGTAGTCTCAGGCTGGCCTCAAACTCACATCCATCCTCCTACCTCTGGCTCCCCACTGCTGGGATTAAAAGTGTGCGCCACCACACCCCGTGTGTTCTTGATTTTAAAACTTAAAATTTGTATTTTTTAAAAGCACAACCCTAGGGACTAGAGAGATGGCTTAGTGGTTAAGGCATTTGCCTGCAAAGCCAAAGGATCCCAGTTTGATTCCTCAGGACCTATATAAGCCAGATGCACAAGGTGGCACATGTGTCTAGAGTTTGTTTGCAGTGGCTGGAGGCCCTGGTATGCCCATTCTCTCTCTTTCTCTCTCTCTCTCTTTCAGTCTCTTTCTCTCAAATAAATAAAAAAATGTATATATTTTTTAAAAAGCATAACCCTATTATAATAGTAGTTAGGCAACATTGGGGAAAAACAAATTTACAGACATTCCTCAAAAGAACTGTACTTGGCAGAAAGGTTCAAGTTATGAAGACACATCTAAACAAATTGATAAATATTCTAGAATGAAAGGAAACATCATGATTTAATGAGTCTGTAATACCGGATTAAATGCAGGACCCAAAAATAAGTTTTGTGTAATAAGGACCAAGTGTGAACCATGACTACAGCCTGCAGCATGACCTGACCATGCTGTTGATGACAATTTTCTCGTTATAGCCACAGATCCTGGGAGAACATCTTATTCTTAGGAAATACTCGTTGAAGTATTCCATTGAAGTATTCAGAATTAGAAAGTGCATCTTGTCTATCATTTGTTCTCAAGTGGTACAGAACAAACAGAAACCCACACAGCCATAAATAACAAAAACTAGGTTGGAAATGTGACCAGAGTGCAAGGGCTCTTTGCACCATCCTGAAACTTTTCTGTGGGCCGTGGGCATGAAGTTATCCAAAACAAAAAAAAACAAGTAGCAGATATATCTCTCCTCACTGATTTTGAATTTGGGGAACCTGAATTTATTCATTCATTCTGAATTTATTGAATACCAGTTATGCTTCAGGCCTTTTTCAAGGTGTGGTGGAAACAGTAGTTTTAAAAAATCCTCAGGCTGGAGAGATGTACTTCCTGCGCAAGCATGAGGCCTGAGGGGGCCTGAAACTGCCAGAGATGGAATCTCTATATCCCATGCAAATGGCTGGGCATGGGTTCTAACCTTAGAGTCCCACAAAGGGGAACAGAGACCAGGAAATCACTCAGGCTTGCAAAAAGGAGCAAGCTCCAGTATCAGTAAGAGACTCCAGCTCAAAATGAGAACGAGGCAGAAGAGCCAGGGATGAGGACATTAGACGTTCTACTCCAGTGAACCTACAGGGTACTGCAAGGGCACATACATGTGCATACACCATACACACAACATTATACACACATATACAGAAGCAAAAAAAAGAAGAAGAAAGAAAGAAAGAAAAGAAAAGAAAAGAAAAGAAAAGAAAAGAAAAGAAAAGAAAAGAAAAAAACCTTTGCCTCCAGGAAGTAAATGAAACAACTCTGGCACAGTCCCATCTCTGAACCCAAAGCACCTTAAATTAAATTCATGCCTGAGGGCTGGAGAGATGGCTTAGCAGTTAAGGCACTTGCCTGTGAAGCCTAAGGACCCTGGTTCGATTCTCCAGGTCCCACGTAAGCCAGATGCACAAGGGGGTGCACGCGTCTGGAGTTCATTTGCAGTGGCTAGAGGCCCTGGCGCACCCATATTCTCTCTCTCTCTCTCTCTCTCTCTCTCTCTCTGTTTCCCTCTGTCTCAAATAAATAAATAACAAAAATAAAAAAATTCATGCCTGAGACCAAACTCATAATCCCTCCACCTCCCCCACTCACCCACCCTGACAAACCCCAAACACCTTAGCTTTGACCCAGGTCTCCTATGTGGGAAGTGGTGTCTCACCCACCCAGAAGCTGAACCCAGAGCTTCCTGCTCTCCCTCCTCTCCATCATTTGTTCTGCTGGCCCCAGTGGGTTTTTTTCCTTCCAGATATCTGGAGGTGCCATCACCTCTGTCCATGTCTTCTGTCACTGGGCCAGGTCTTCCCCAAGAGGGCCTCTAAGCAGCTCAGCTCTCTTCACCTGACATGCCTGTAGCCACCAAGCATGTCTCTCACTTTCCAAAGGCACTTCTGAGCATCAGGCATCTCTGCAGCACTCACTTCAATGGTTTCCTGACAGATGAGGAAACAAAGGCTCCCTTCCATCATGATGCTTTTTTTTCCATGATAGCCCGTGCATGTGATCACTTAATAAATGGCTGACTTGCCACCACATAGTAAAGTTCTATGAAAGCAGAAGCCACGCCTGGGTTCACACACCACTGTGCGCACACAGTTGGCATTCAATTAATATTTGTTTAATTAGGTGGATAGGCAATTAGAATAATTAATGTCTGGCCTGGGCCAATGAATGGAGCGTGGTGCCATTAGCAGCCACAGGGGACCTAGGGGGAGGAGTAAGGAGGGGAGATGCAGGCTTTGTAGAATCTGTGGGACCCCACAGACCCAGCAGGCAGCTAGAAACAGAGACCTGCCCTTCAGGAAGCTGATTAGAAAAAGGCACACACTCTGGCCAGCATGGTGCTGTAGCCCCTATGCCATTCCTGGAGCATTTTCCATTTGACTGTAGGAAAGAATGGGGAGGGTCCACAATCTCTGCTCACCAAGAAAAGCCGTAATTTGCACAAATTTGCATAAACGTGTTCTAAGGCCTCTGCTTTAGGGACTGGCTTAACACACACTACATGTAGCCAGCCTGTTTCAACAGCATCTTTCTATCCCTCTAGCAGCCAGCACCTCTGTGCACGGAAGAGGGCTGTGTTCAGAGAGGTTAGATTGGAAGTTTACTGGCATGAAATGCTTTCAAAAAAAAAAAAAAAAAAAGCAGAGAACACAGCTGTGGTCCTTGATCACATTCATTCATTTTATTCTTTGGGGGACTTGGAATCCATCAAGCATATCAAATTATGGCAAACGATTCCAGACTATGCCTCATTTCAAATTGCTGATGTGATAGAAACACCAATGCAGTTCTAAAAATAAAGAAGAAAACGTCTTGCAGTTCTGCTCTTTCACATTTAAATTCACTTCCATCATGGCTTTCATAACTATCCCCAAAGCATCCTCTTAAGCCAGGCTGAGTGAGACACACCTGTAGTTCCAACACTCCAGAGACTGAAGGAGGAGGATCAAGCATTCTTGGATAGCCTTGGCTACACAGACAAACTGTCTTATAAGAAACACAAACACACACAACCTTGTCTTCAAAGCTGTCTTACCACGTTTCCTGGAGCTTGGCCCTTTTACGGACCACACACTTTAATGCAGCCCTGGTTTTCTTTTCCAGTGGTCACTATTCAGAGGCATACAACAAGCTTTACTCCCGTAGGTCACACCTTACCAATCTTGGCCCTAGGGACAGGAAAAGCTAGATGATTCTGTGTGGAGAGGGGGCTGCCCTGTGCACTGTCACTGAACAGCATCTTGGCTTCTATCACAGACTCCAGTCGCTCCAACCTCAGAAGCTCTGACAACTCAGAATATTTTTGGATACTACAAATGTCTCCAGCTGAGAAGCATCACATGGTTATATACCTGAGGCCCTGAGCTTAGGTTTCTATCTGACCCCGAGGAATATTAAAGAAGACAATACATTTTTTGTTTAGCTGTGAGTAAAAAATTGGAAACATAAATTACCTTTAGTCTTTCTGCTGTTTGCCTCAAAGCCAGGGATGAGGCTCACTATAATGGGTAATTCTGCCACTTTGATTTAAGGTACACCTGAGTCATGAGTGAGATGAGCTTTTGAGAATGTCTGTGAGGGGCTTTCCAGACAGGATGGAGAACACCCAACCTGGAATGAGTGGCACCATCCCATATGCTGAATCTCTGACTAAATAAAAGAGAAGGAGAGGGCTGGAGAAATGGCTTAGTGGTTAAACACTTGCCTGTGAAGCCTAAGGACCCCGGTTCTAAGGCTTGACTCCCTAGGACCCATGTAAGCCAAATGCACACAGTGGCATTCGTTTGCAGTGGCTAGAGGCCCTGGCGAGCCCAATCTGTCTCTCTCTCTCTCTCTCTCTCTCTCTCTCTCTCTTTCTCCCTTTCTCTGTCTCTAATAAGTAAATAAATATTTTTTTTTAAAAAAAGAGGAGAAAGCCAGTTCAGAACCAGCATTCCCCTCTCTATTTCCTGATCCACCCAGATGTGAGGCCTGACATTCCTGCCATCATGCCTTCCCCACTGCGATGGACTTCACCCTCTCAAACTGTAAGCCAAAACAAATCCTTTCTGCCAGGAATTTCACCTCGGTAACAAGAAAAGAAACTAACACACTCATGTCCTGATATCTTCCAAAGGTAAACCGCGTGCCTTCCCTAAGTCTTCTTCTGTGTAACTTCCCTTAAATCTGTGACTCTCTTTGAGCCTCTGGGTTAGCACTTGACAGTTCAATTCCACTTCCAGGAAGTTACCCCAAGGAAGCATTCATATAGTTACACATTCATTCAGAGACAGGGGTGTTTGATACAATATTGTGTGGGTTCTGACAAAACAGAAAATCACACTGAATATTATAGGTTAAACTACGCCACTGACTCAGTTATTACAGCCATAAAGAACATGGTACAGCCTCTCAAATCAGTATCCTTAGTGGGACACATTTCAATGAAGGAAACGGCGTTATAAAAATAACTTCAAAGGGCTGGAGAGATAGCTCAGTGGTTAAAGCATATGCCTGCAAAGCCTAGAGACCCA
The DNA here is from genome assembly GCA_036365145.1 of Orientallactaga sibirica. Lineage (NCBI taxonomy): Eukaryota > Metazoa > Chordata > Mammalia > Rodentia > Dipodidae > Orientallactaga > Orientallactaga sibirica. Next base: position 853,165 of record JAEOAD010000031.1, on the reverse strand, counting down.
GCTTTAATTCCCCAGTACCCAAGTAAAGCCAGATGTACTAAGTGGCTCATGCATCTGGAGTTTGTTTGCAGTAGCAAGATGCCCTGTTGCACCTATGCTCTCCCTCCCTCCCTCTCTCTCTCTCTCTCACTCTCTCTCTCTCTCCTCTCTCTCTGTAATTGCAAATAAATAAATAATATTTTAAAAATATAACTTCAGAACAATTGTGAAATGTGTACGTGTGTAGATGCACATATACATACACACAAGCTTTAGAAAAAGTCTATAAGGACATACATGAAAATATTCACTGCAGATAGTAAAGCCATCTTTGCCTTTTAGGGAATTTTCAGACATTTCTGCATGCACTTGTATCCTTACCATATGAGGGGAAGGGGTACAGGCAAAGAAAGGTGCATCTCTATAGTGCCAAGGAGCTCTGCTTGAGAGGGTGTTCCCAACACAGCCAAAGCCTGTGTTTCTACATGGCAGAAAAAGCAGGGACCACTTGCCAGTAAGTTTGGGGGCATTTCTGTAGATGTACCTGAAAAATGGTCAAACTGCCACAGTCTGGGCAGCCACAGGATCTCTGATCATCTGCAAAGCCTCCAGACCAACTGTGGATCCCATGTCACCCACAGAGGCAACAAGTACAGGCTCTCCCTCCCTGCTATCTGGGTCCCACCACTATTTAGGGTGGACCTGGAGCCACAGAGGAGCTTCTGATAGGACCCCAGAGGGGATTTACCAAGTCACCAGCCTCTCCACCTGTCTGGTCTCCTCCACCTGAGGAGAATTATGTTTCGTGGGCTGCAAGGCTCCTTTCTCTATGTCTAGACTCTGGTATGGGAAGGTGTTATCCTGGTAGTATGTTCACATGGAAATCAGTTCCCACCAATAAAATTCAGGATCTAAACTAGACAGCTCAGAGAAAGATCCACAGAGGTGGCAGATGCTTTCTTTCTTTTTTCCTATTTTCCTTATTTTTATTTTATTTTTTAATTATTTTACCATTGACAGTGAGAGAAAGAGGCAGAGAGAGAGAGAGAGAGAGAGAGAGGGAGAGAGAGAGAAGAGAAGAGAAGAGAGAATGGGCACACCAGGGCCTTTCAGCTGCTGTGAACACCCTCCAGACATGTGCGCCCCCTTGAGGCACATGTGCAACATTGCACACTTGCATCACTGCGTCTGGCTGCGTGGGACCTGGAGAATCAAACACACATTCTTAGGCTTCACAGACAAGCACCTCTCTCCATCTCTCCAGCCCCTTATTTTTATTTTTTATTTTTGTGAGACAGGGTCATACATAGCATCCAAGCCTGGCCTTGAACCCTCTATGTAGCTGAGAAGGATCTTAAACTTCTGATCTTCCTGCCTCTACTTCCCGAGTATTGGGATTATAGGCACATGCTACCAGGCCAGTTTTATGCAGTGTTGGGAAGTGAACCCAGGGCTTTGTGCATGCTAAGTAAGCAACTATCTGAGCTACATCCCCAAATACCAGAAGCTTTTTGTTATTTCTTAAAGGAAGACATATAATTGAACCACATGTGAAACTATGAGACAATTCCTTGGTGTCCACATACTCGTTCACTAACAACGCTGTGTCAGGTGTGTGCTGTGGGGGACAGTACAGGTGTCTGCAGTGGGAGGCAGTACAGGTGTGTGCTGTGGGAGGTAGTACAGGTGTCTGCAGTGGGAGGCAGTACAGATGCGTGCTATGGGAGGCAGTACAGGTGTGTGCTGTGGAAGGCAGTACAGATGTCTACAGTGTGAGGCAAGACAGGTATGTGCTATGGGAGGCAGTGCAGGTGTGTGCTGTGGGAGTCAGGACAGGTATGTGCTGTAGCAGGCAGTGCAGGTGTGTGCTATGAGCAGCAGGACAGGTGTGTGCTGTGGAAGGCAGTACAGATGTCTACAGTGGGAGGCAAGACAGGTATGTGCTATGGGAGGCAGTGCAGTGTGTGGTGTGAGGCAGTGCAGGTGTGTGCTGTGGGAAGCAAGACAAGTGTGTTCTGTGGCAGGCAGTACAGGTGTGTGCTATGAGAGGCAGGACAGGCGTGTGCTGTGGGAGGCAGTGCAGGTGTGTGCTATGTGAAGTGGTATAGGAGTGTGCTGTAGGAGGCAGGACAGGTGTGTGCTCTGAGAGGCAGGACAGGTGTGTGCTGTGCGAGGCAGTATAGGTATGTGCTGTGGGAGGCAGTGCAGGCGTGTGCTGTGGGAGGCGGTACAGGTGTGTGCTGTGGGAGGCAGTGCAGGTGTGTGCTGTGGGAGGCAGTGCAGGTGTGTGCTGTGGGGGGTAATATAGGTGTGTGGTGTGAGAGGCAGTACAGCAGGAGCTGATGTGGTCACAGGTGCACTCCCTGGTTTCCAGTCTGGCTAGGGACAGGGTCCTCTCAATCTACTCAATTAGAGGTTGGGATGCTGAGCCACACACTGACAGAGGCATTGCAGACAAGCTTTACATAAAAGTCCACAGGTCTCCCTTGTGCAGCAAGAATTCCCATGGAAGCCAGGAAGGAAAATGGTGAGGTGTGAGGAACGGACAGAGTGGGGAAGGAAAGGTAAGCATTAATTCATCACTCAAGAGAGCATGGCACCAGTAGCAGCCCTCCACTGGGAAGGAGCTTATAAGAAAGAGAAAATAATATTTATATTTGGAAGGAAAAGTCCTTGTGTAGCCAAGCCCAGCTTGACCCACGGCCAATTGTGCCCTCTGGATTCTTCTGGGAAACCTCACAGGCAGCAGTCCACTAGCAGCTTTAATTAATGAACATCTCTTGCTTGGATTACACACTATCACAAGTCTGAAGCTATGTTTACAGGAAACGAGTGAAGTCATGGTTCTGGGAAAGGTGCAGAAACCATTCCCTGGGACCCTGTGCTGTATGGCCTCTCAGCAAAGACAGACAGTGGAGCAGTGGCCAGAAGTGCTGCTTGGGAATGAGGAATCTAGTCAAATGCTCTAAGCTCTGCAACCTCACCAGAGGAAAGCACGTGGAGAACCTGGTCACAAGCTGTCCAACATCTCCCTTTACGTTTTTCACTCCCATGTCTGGGCCAGCTGTCCCCTATCCTCCCTGACAGCTCCACTTGCACATCCACAGGCTTCTCCAACAAGTGTCCTCTCCTGAAGCTGTGAGCACGCCCCACCGACCACCTGCACTTTGCTTCTCCCCAGCACCTCCATCCACCCAGCTATCAGGACAGACATCTAGGACTCACCCTTCACCTCCACTTTACCATGAAGTGGGGAAGCTACCACTCAAAACAGGATGTGCCCTCACAATTGCAAAGGACATAAATAGAACTGGGCTTGCCCCACATACATCCCATATCCGAGTCTGCACGTCTGACTAGAGTCTAGCATCTTCTCCAGCTTCCCTCCACCTGCTCTCCCTCGGCAACCAGGGGGAGCACCTCATCGTGCATACTGGACTTTATCTCTCACTTGCTCAACATCCTTTAATAGCCTCCTTAAGAATCAAACCAGGTGGCTGGAGAGATGGCTTAGCCATTAAGGCACTTGCCTGCAAAACCTGAAGACCTGAGTTCAACCCATATGAAGCCAGATGCACAGGGAGGCATATGCATCTGAAGTTCATTTGCAGAAGTTGGGGGACCTGACATGCCCATTCTACACCTCCTCTTTCTCTCTCTTTGCTTGAAAATCTATAAATATTTTTAAAGGAATCAAATCAGAGCTCAAACCCAAGACCCATGGCCTTCTATGAGCCAGCTTGTACTTGCGTCTCCCGCCTCTCATGCTACCTTCTCCCCTGCTCACCATTCTCCGACCAACCTGTTCTCTCTAGTGTTTCTGACCCACCTGGCTCTTCCCCATTACAGGACCTTTGCAGGAGCTCTCCCTCCTCATGCCTTGGGTGGGGATTCTCTTCTTCATTCTTCAAAGCCTGAGTTCAAAGTCAACTCCTCATACAGTCCTTCTCTGACTTACTGTGGCTTTGGCCAATCCTCCAATCTATAGCAGGTCCCTGGTTATCATCTCAAGCTAGCATTTTCTCAAAGAATTGATACATTTTATTATTAACTATTAGAAAACAAAGGCAGGTACTTTAATTTTTTAAATTTTATTTTCAAGAAGAGAGGGAGAGAAAAGAGGGAAGAGGGAGGGAGGAAGGAAGGAAAAAAGGGAGGGAAAGAAAGAGAGAAGGAATGGGTGCACCAGGGCCTTCCACCACAGAAAATAAACTCCAGATGCAGGTACAACTTTGTGCATCTGTCTTTATATGGGTATTGGGGAATCAAACCTGGACCAGTAAGCTTTGCAAACAAGTACCTCTGACTGCTGAGCCATCTCCTAACTACAAATGCAGTCACTTTAAGAGTCCCTGATACCCGAGGCTAAAGGCCAGCCCAGCAAATCCAACCATCCTGCTGCCTGAACTGAGGTAAACCTGAGTTATAATTTTATTCTCTTGCCTAGTGCCTTCTTGCACCCTCTGAACCCGGAAAGCAAGAGCAAGGTGGCAGGACAAAACAGCCCCTCCCCACTAGAGACCTTGAAGACCCAGAGTCCTTATCTCCCACTCTGGCCCACTGCCTCCAAGAATTCTTGCACATAGCATATACCCAGACATACCCTTTTCCCCAGAAACCCCCTTTGTTTCTTGGAAACGGAGCTCCAGCTTCCAGATCCCATCTTGTTCTCCCATGGTGTAACTAACTCTTCTTGTTCTCTGGAACTGAAGCCTCTCTCTTTGGATTTGGAGCCCCATAATGCTGCCTGTGGCATGATGCCATAACTCTCTTTGCCTTTCTTGGATCAGCCTGCCTTTCCCTGTCTATCCTTAACATACTTGTGTGATTCCTTCAGGATTATTTGACTTAATCTTTGATGACAGGGGCTGTGCCTACTCACAAACTAACCCCAGAACCTACATCAGCACCCGCACAGAGTAACTTCTCAGTGAATATTAACCAATAGCAGCTTGGTTAGTAATTGTTAAAACCAAGAAACAATTGGCGGGGGAGATAGTTCAGACACTGAAGGGCTTGCCTTGCACGCATGAGGACCTGTGTTCCATCCCTAGGACATATGTGAAAATGCCAGGTATGATAAGACACTTGAAACTCCAGTGATGGTGAGGCAGACAGGCAGATCCCCGGGCCTGCTGGTTAACCAGTATAGTCTAACTAGTGAGATCCAGGCCAATGGGAGACCCTATCTCAAAAATAATTTTCCTGGGAATGAGACCTAAGGTTGTACCCTGACCTCCCCAGGCATATGACACATATTATCTGCATCTAGACACAAATATACACCCATCATGCACACATACATTTTAAAAAGCCAGGAAGGCAGGAGAGATGGCTTAGCAGTTAAGGCACTTGCCTGCAAAGCCCAAGGACCCAGGTTCAGTTCTCCAGGTCCCACGTAAGCCAGATGCACAAGGTATTGCATGCATCTGGAATGTGTCTGGAGTTTGTTTCCAGTGGCTAGAGGCCCTGGCACACCCATTTTCTCTGTCCCTTTGTCTCTCCCTTTCTCTGTCTCTAATAAATAAAAATTAAAAAGCCAGGACACAACCAAGATGTCCTTCAGTAGATTAATGGATAAAAATAACTGGCCATCTGCACCTCACTTTTCCCTAAAACCTCCATCCATCAAGGCATTTGGACAGAATTTTGGGATTCCTCTTCACCTACATGATAAAATTTTATTTAGCACTTAAAATAATGAGCAATTTGTCCACTAAAAGACATGGAGAAGACTTCAATGTACATTACTAGGAGAAGAATGCCAAGCTGAAAAAGTGACATCCTGTGTCATCCAGTGTTGCTCCATTTTCAGTTGTTATAACAAAACCCCTGAGACTGGATTTTTCAGATTAAAAGAGGTTTATTTGTTTCACAATTCAGGAGTTCCAGGGCAGGGCACTAGTCTATTCTTGGCTCTAGGAAAGGTCTCGTGGCAGATGACATCACCGTGGTGGGAATATAGGAAGAAGAGAAAAATAGAAGTCATGTGGGAAGACAGGGAGTGCAAGAGATTCGGGGCATTACCAGGCTCCCCATAACAAGCTGCTCTCCCAGAGAAAAGTACAAATCCCTCTTACAGATCCAGTCACCTCCCCTTGGGTGGGCACCTGCCTCGCACTTTCACCACACTGGGGACAAAGTTTCCATCCCTTGAGTCTTGAAGGGTGCCAACCTTAGGACAGCCTGAGAAAAGACAAAACTATGAAGACAGTAAAAAGATCAGTGGTTGCCAAGAGCTGCCGAAGAGCAGGATGGAGAAGGACCTTTTGAGCAACAAAGGTGCCCTGTGTGGTGCTCTAGTGGTGAATGCATGTTGCCAACCTTTGTGTAGCATTGTGAGTAAAACCTAAGGCTGACTGTGGACTCTAACGACAAGTCAGCATATATTTAACCAATGCAGTAAATGGACCCTTCAGCCAGAATGACAACGGGAAAAGCTATGCTGGTCAGGATGCAAGGGTGTATGGAACATCTCTGTGCCTTCCTCTCAATTTTGCTGTGAATCTGAAACCACTCTTTCAAAAATAGTCTTTAAAAAGTAATGTATAGACATGTGTGCACACAGCGCACATGGAAGGAAGAAAGTGAACGTCTTTTTCAGTATCACTGCTTCCTTTCCCTGTCCCTTTTCTTCCCTTCAACAGCAACTAAAAGGCTGTCAGTTTGTGGCTGGGTTCCGTGGTACACACTAAATGCGACGAGTTTTGTCTACAGGTGGGGAGATCATCTGTTTCAGATGCAAGCAGTCAGGCAGCAAAGTTGACTTTCCTTAAAGGACATTATTTTACTGACGCCAAGGGGCCCGCTTTCAACATCACTGAAGCCAAGCTGCACTTGTAGTTAACAGCATGCCAGAGTTGAGCTTCTGTAGTCTTTCCTCAGCAGTACCTCAGAATGGATGGGCTGCACACTCCGCGAGAGGCTACAGAGATCAGCCTGCATGCTAAGCACCAGGCAGAGCAGGAGCTGACTAGATGACACCCTGGGAAAGGCAAAACTTGGAAGGCAGTAAAAGGATCATTGGTTGGATGCTAAGCACAGCTGCTTTAGGGTTCCGACTCCACCTGAGTCTAGACAGCTTGAAAGCATAGCATGCACCTCTCAAAAGCTCCATCCCACGGGGTTTTGTGGCTTGCTGAGTCCCCACAAGCACTGAGGAGGCAACCACTTGATGGTACCTCATGGATCCACAAGTCTATCCTCCCTCATCCTCAGCTAGCAGCTCTAAGGACCCTTCAGAAATTCTCTGTCAGCCACTAAGTCATTCTTCAAAGGGATTGCCTTCAGAAACGACCTCCCCACCAGCTGCCTGTGGGCTCCCATTATGATATGCACACTTCTCGTTGGCATTCATTTCAGTTCACTGCTGCTTTAAATGATGTTAGTCAGGACTGGAGAGATGGCTCAGCGGTTAAGGCACTTGCCTGCAAAACCCAATGACCTGGGTTTGATTGCCTAGTACCCATGTAAAGCCAGTTGCACAAAGTGGTGCATGCATCTGGAATCCATTTGCAGGGGCAGGAGGTCCTGCTGCACCCATTCTCTCTCCCTCCACTCCCCCTCTTTTCTGTCTTTTTCTGTCTCTCTTAGACCTCCTCCATTAGACTCAGACCTCCCTGGGGTCAAGGGTCATTCTTCCTCATCTTTGCATCACTGCATCCTGCAAGGCTCTTGGTGCATCAAAGACATTCAGCAGGTTGTTTGGCCATTCCAAACACTCTCCATCAAAAGTAAGCTGCCTAGACAATCTTCCTGTCATCTATAATAAATTCCCAATTAGACTGCTAAAACACCAGAAATTAAGGAGGACAAAAATTACAATAACTGGTCCCAGAGAAAGTAGAATTCTAAATCTTTCAATTCCTTAAGAGTATGTAAGCCATATTAGATACTTTGTTCTTTGCAACTTAAGGAAGGAAGGGTTGATTTGGGCTCACAGTTTGAGGGTACAGTCCATGATGGCAGGGAGGTCATCGTGTTAGTATGAGGCTGTTGGTACCATGCATCCATGGTCAGGACACAAAGAGAGATGAGTGCCCGAGTTCAGCTCACTTCCTCCTTTTTATTCAGTCTGGGACCCCAGTCCATGGAACGGTTCCACCCACATTTAGGGTGAGTTTTCCCTCTCAAGTATCTGGAGATGCCCTCACAGATATACCCACAGGCATGTCTCCTAGGGAACCCTAAGTCCTGTCAATCAACATTAACCATCACTACTGGTCTTTATTATTGTGCGAAACTCCTTTCAAAACAAACTCATTTCAGAGAATGTCCGGGTGATGAAGAATTCGATCAGCTCCTGTTCTGAATGAAGTGGACCTGGCTTCCTTATGTTTGTTATACAAGCTGAAGATGAAGCTACAGCACCAGTGGAAGAGCCCCACAACTGTTGTGTCAGCATATAGCTAATTCAAACTTAATTTCATAAAAATCAAAACTTTAAACATTACCCAGCAAGGTAGCAAAACAAACCCCTCTCCCTCTCTCTCTCTTTCTTTCTCTCTCTCTCACACACACACAGCTCTAGAACTCAGTCCCCCCCCCCAGGGGGCATATGCCATTCCTCGCCAGGGAAGATAGAGACAATCATCCAATTCAACAGTATCAGACCTATGTGAGGAGCAGAAATAACCCAGAAGTAGGAAGGTGTCAGGGTCCATGGGAACATTTGGAGCCGGCACCTTGCTCCTCCAGAGACCTTTCCTCCTCTGGAGTAACTGGTAGAATTTTAACATAAATCCCCGACCACACAGGAGACCTAAAAGGACCCTCATATGTGTTTAAACTTGGTTCATATCAATGGAGTAGCAGAAAGTGAGACCCCAGGTGCCACCACTGCACCTCATTGTAGCGTCTATGCAAGTGTCCCACCAGATGGAACAAAGGACCAAGAAGGTAAGTGTGGGAGGTGGTCATTATACACTGACCAGAGCCCAGCACCAAAAATTAAGCCTGGTGCCTCCTAGTCCATCTTGCAATGTTTTAACATGTTCTCATTCTGTGCAAAGCAACATCTAGGAAGAGCGTAGGGGTTAAAGGAAGTGCAGTCCAAAGAAATGGCTTCTGTTCATGACCGTGAGCTGCTAGCCCCAGGGCTGGGCTTGTTTTTGTTGTTTATTTCCTATACTCTCTAAAATCTCTTAAATACTTAACTATATTTATTATCCTTTAAGACTAATTCTTCTGCCCCAAAGATGTTGAAAGCTCACATGGGGCAAGATCAAGACATCCCCTACAGACCTGTATGACCCTGTAGGCAACCATTTAAGGAAAATGATGATGGATGGTAAGAAAGGTGATTACCTCAAGCAATTTTCACTTGAGAAATTCTCTCTAGGGTTAAGATCTCTGGGATCTCTGTCAACTGAGAAAAAACCTGGACATCACTGTTTGTGAAAGTGACCAAGTATTAACTGAAACACACCATCCAAGTCTCAAGGCTCAGACACCTGGCATGCCAGCGTCTTGTCCCACCTCCATTGCAAGTAACACACAGAACAATGTTATTGACAAAATGGTTTTCAACAGTGATGTAATGGTAGATGGATTATGTAAATACCTAAAGTTTATTCCTTTTCCCAACATAAGCCTATTTGGGGATCAAGTATCTTAATTTAATTTTCTTCACTTTTTCTAATTTCATTACAGTTAAATCTCCCTATTTTGCATTGATTTCTTGGTAGCGGCACAGATTAAAAGTGCTTCAGTGGGGCTGGAGAGATGGCTTAGCAGTTAAGGCATTTGCTGGCAAAGCCAAAGGACACAGGTTTGATTCCCTAGTACCCATAAAAAGCCAGATGTACAAGGTGGTGGCATATGCCTGGAGTTCCTTTGCAGTGTCTAGAGGCCCTGGTGCACCCATTCTACCTGCCTCTCTCTCAAATAAATAATAAAAACTGCTTCAACTGTAAGTAAATTTGCATCACTGTGCTTTCAAGCCAGTCATGTCCATTCCCACTCAGTGGTCTAGACAGGGCTCCGTGTCTGCTCTTCTAGGGCTTTAGATGGTTTTTGCCAATCGACCTCTTTCCTTAAAATTACTGCACTCTTCTCCTCCGTGTCCCTGTCAACACCTGCCTCTGTGTTTTCTAGGCCTCTTGATTTACTCTTACCTGTGTCTAACTGGGCCCGTTGTGAGCTCTGTCTGCCCACTGTTCTTTCCTTCCCCTCTGTTCCAGCCACTGCTGCTAAATCTGACCTCACTGGCACCTGACTCCAGTCTTGTGGCCCTCTACATTACCTCGACATAGCTGACAAATTAACCTTGTAGAAAAAGTGATTATCTGACTCCTCTGGTCAGTATCACTATGGACCCTCTCTTAATGTTGGGAAAGTCCTTCAAAGCCCTTTAGTGCCTGGCCACATCCATGCAACTCAATGCTGTATCCTTCTGATCTCGGTCCCACCAGTGTTCCCTGGCTTCCAGCGCAGGCTTACCGCACACCCATCAAGACTTCATGACTTAGGCCTGCAGTGGTCCTGCACCCCTGTCTCTGCATGTTCAAACCTCCTTATTCTGCAAGGCCCAGTGAAAGTGTCCAACCCTCCCAACCCTTCCCTGATCAGCTTGGATAGAGCTGATGATGACATTTGATGATGACGTTCTTTCTCCTGGACAAGATAGATGCTCAACTCCACGTGGTCACAGAATCCTCACCCCAACATGTGACTTCCTTCCCTGGGACTCTGCTGAGGGCCGAGCTCTGTGACTATCCCTGCCTCCCCTGCAGGGACCTAACATTCTCCAAGCCCACAGCAGTCAGTATACAACACCCAAAACTTTGCAACAGCCCAGTGTCCCATCCTCACACATCCTGCTGTTGTACAGTAGGGAACTTTGCCATTGACAACAGGATGTCCCTGCTGCAGCTGGCCAATCTTACCGTTGTCATTTTCTTTTCTTTTCTTTTCCTTTCGTTTTCTTTTCCTTCCATCCCCCCCCCCCCAAATCTGCTGGTGTGAGCACAGTGAACACACCGGCTGCACCCTAAGCTCCATCAACCCAACAGGCAGCCCATGACCAGGAAGAGTCAGGGAGCGGTTTCTCGCTACCTTATGACCGGCAGGGTTTTTCTCGTCCATTAAAGACAGGGATACACAGTGGCCAGGTGCGAAGGGCGCCAAGCACCAGAGTTGGGCAGGTGGGGTTGGCAGGCAGGGGAGAATCCCAGGAGTTTCTACCCTGTTGAATCCCCGCTTCAAACTTTTCCCTCTGTTGGCGAGGCATCCGTGCACCAGCCGGTCCCTTCGGTTCGAGCCAGCGGGTCAATGTCGCGCCACCCGCGGTGCCGGCGGGCGCTGGTGGGACAGACTGGGCACCTTAGGGGGATGAGGAGGATGCCGGGGCCGGTGCTGATGCTGAGGCTGCCGCTCCGGGCAGCAGCCGCTCACCACCCCGGAGCTCCCGGTTCCGCGCCCTGTGGACACCCGGAGCCCTGGGGGCCGGGCCGGGCCGGGCCTACGGCGGGACCGCTACTCACCGGGAGGGTTGACTGCCGCCGGGGTTGCCATCTTGCCGAGAGGGCCCGGCAAGCCGGGCGGGGACCGGGCCGGGGCCGGGGGCGGGGACCGGGAGCGGGCCAGCGCCACCGCGGCCGCACCACACAAAGGACGGTGCGGGCGGTCTCGGTCCCGGCGCTCCCGCGCGCTCCGAGCGCCCCGCGCAGCTCCCCGCGCAGCTCCCCGCGCGCTCCCCGCTCCTCCCCGCGCGCGCGCGCTCCTCCCCGCCCCGGCCTCCTCCGCCTCCCTCCTCCCGGTTCAGCCTTTGTGGCGCGGCGGGGGACTCCCGGGTCCGAGCCGTAGCACCGCGAGACTTGGGGCTGCAAGCAACTGGACCCCCTGAGGCGCGCGCAGGTGCGGGGGCTGCACCCCCTCTCCGCGCACGCTGAGTCCCCAGGTGTCGGGGACACGTCGCCGAGGGGCGCTGTCCCCTCGCCGAGGAGCCAGTAAACGGGGGACCCATTTAGATGCACAAGGTCCACAGAGCCGGCCTCGGAAACAAAGGCGCCCCAGTGTTGCCACTTAGCATGCCAGGGACGCGCCGCTAAACTGGCGAGCTCCAGGGCTCCGGGTCTGGTGCCTAGGGGAGAGCACCCAGCGCCCAGAAATGCCCACAGATACAGCTTGTCCAAGGCTACGCAGCCAGGCTCAGGAGCCCAACCCAGAAATGGAGAATAGCTGGCTTTGGGGTGCTCAGCACTGCTTTCCTGCTGGCCGTGGACATTTCGAAGTCCTGAGAGCTTTTATTCATGCAGCCAAACTTGGGGTTGGGGCTGGTTAGTGGTTTCATTCGTGCATCCAGTTAGATTGTTTCCTACTGTCTGTATGAAATCAGCGGCTTCTAGGAGCACCCAGAGTAGGTGATCTGAAACGGTGAGATGTAAGAAGGATCATAGCCCACACTGCATGTCTCCTAATACAGATGTTTTTAAAAATACTTCACTATCTCTAACCCTTCCCAAGAGGCAAGAGGGTAGGGTAGAGAAGCAATGCTTAGAGTGTGTTATCAAATCAGAATTGTCTTCAGGAAGTGGTTGTCTTTACTAATCTAGTAGTTTATCAACTTGAAAAAATGTTGAATGTCCGCTATGTGCGCCACACAGAGCTGGGTGTTAGACGTGCTGCAGTCCTTCCATCTGGGGTTTCTAGGCTGGGAGTGAGATGGGAAAAGGTACATAAGGCATCTGCTCTCCACAGGCAGCGGCTGCCTAAAGGCTTATATAGAACCCCAAGTGCACGTCTCCAGCCAGTGGTCACTGCTGAGTGAGGGAGGCAGAGAACAGGGAACATTCTGCAAAAGAAGAAGGGGAAGAGGAAGAAAAAAGAACCCAACTTTAAGGAAACAAGTAAAATGTGGGAAAGTAGAAAGACAAGACATTTCAAGGGAAAGTAACTCACTGTGTGTACAGCCACAGGATAGGCCCAGATAGAGACATAGACAAGCAGAAATCAACCAGGATATGAGCTGGGGACTGAACCCTCACCGTGTATCGAAGTAGAGGGGCTCTGACATCCCCAGTGTCAAAACAAGTGAGGCTTGAACTCTATTCCGCATGCCCCAAAAGACAACATGCTCCCAGACCAACAGGTGCTTAATGCATACCATGCTCAAATGAAAGTGGTTTGTTTTGTTTTGAGACAGGGTCTCACCTTGTAGTTCAGGCTGGCCTTGAACTTGAAAAATCATCCTGCCTCAGCTCCTGGAGTGTTCAGATTATGGGTATGTCCCACCACACCCAGTGGAGGTTTCATAAAGTGAGAAAATTAATGCAAGCTGAGAATCCCCCTGTCTTTTCCATATCAAACACCTGGGGTGTTTCTGGTTGAGTCCCTTCTTGGCCCTTTCCCTGGCAGCCAGCATCACCATGAAGCTGTCATCCAACTTTCCACATCCTTGTGAAGTCAGCAGGCTCCCCTTCTTAACATTTACAGAGCAGTTTAGCAACCAGGTTAGCCACAGCATGTACCTCATTTTGTCCCTAAATATATGCCTGCTACATGCCCTAAGAATAAAATTGTAGTGAACATGACTGTGGCACACAGTCAGGCATCTGTGTTTACTGACAAGTTTTTTTCTAACTGTGCTCTTGTCCTCTGCCCATTTTTCCTGAATTGCTCTGTAAAAATCTTTGATACTGTCACCCATACCTCTATGGAAGGTGTCCATGGCACTCAGGACAGACATCATGTGAACAACTGCTGGACGTGGAGCACATACCAGAGTGTGGAGTCTGTCTCACGCTTTGTGTTTGAATTTCACTAGAAAGGTGGCATTGCATCTTCCCCAAAACCACCTCCAGGGTAGGAAGGACGTTGGCCACCACTTCAGTTTCCAAAGAGAAAACAAGCTCAGAGTAAAAGGGTGACTTTATCAAGGTCACAAACAGCTTAACAGCCAAATGACACTTTGTACCGAGTTCTCCCCCCGCAGATCCAGGATTTGGTAGCTGGGATGGGGGAAGTGGTGCAGTGGAGAAGGACAGGAGGAATGGGTGACAAGACCTTTGTTCATCTTCTCCTTCGTCTCTCAATATTAAATAGGCTCAGTGCCCAGAAACATTGATTGTGGATGCAAGCCCCCCTTTTAAGTAAACAGCCTGAAATGAAGTGGTTAGTCATTGCTGAACACCAAGTGGCATTTACACAATACAATGGTCCCGTGCTAATTATGAGAGTTAGCAGACTGTGACCGGTAACAGGCTTAGGAATTCCACTCAACCTTAAAGCAACCCAGAACTCTCAAATACCAAAGGAGGCTACTGGATTTGGAGCTCAGATTTACATTTTTAAAAGCTAAACACAGACTCATTCTGGGCATGGGTTCCCAGAAATGACCAGGGTTAACCTCACAGTGTTCCTAAACTCCAAAACCCCAGAACTCTCGTTTCTTTTTTTCAGTTCAGTGTGAGAAAGCAGTTATTCCAATTCTGCTTCAGATCCCTTTGAGTCTCAACACTAGAGTCCAAGAGCTTGTACTGTATGATGATGATCCGAGGGGCGTTCATCTCCTTTTAACTTCCCTTGACACAGCAAGAGATTGAGAGAGGAAACATGGCAGCTCATGAAAGGGAAGGGAGCAGAGGAACCAGTGATAGGCCACCATGTGTCCAATCATTTGTTTATAAACTGAATTTTCCTGAAATAAATCAGACCTATACTGAAGGTTCTGCAAACTAATGGATTAGAATTTCTTTGACTGTGGGGAGTTGGAATATTGCAGATCAAGAAACAAGATTGTCTTGGTTTACCTTTAGTCCCCTGAATAGACATTTATTGCCCACTCCTGTCTCTGACCTTTAGAATGAACTCTTAGTAGATCACTCACTGCTAGCTTCCACCAACCCAGAAGCAAAGAATGTCAGCAGAGCAGTGTTTGGTAATGACTTAATTTATGACTTTTTTTCTTTTGTTCTGTGACTATAAAATTTTTGTACCCCTTTTCACAGTGGAGTGTATCATTTGTGGCAATCTGAATCTGTATTCCTGGCCATAGTCACTCATGTTGGGCTCAGAATAAACTCTCCCTCCCTCTGGAACGAGGGCTGTTTTGCATTGACAGGCCTTTCTCTCTGCCCTCTATGTTTCCTCTCAACCCTCTTCACTGATTCATTCTTTCTTCTTTCTCTTTCCTAGAAAGAAAGACTTACAGGCCTCTGTTAACCCCTGCCTCGCCTCTTTGCCATTCACTCTGCCGTTCACAACTGGATCCAGGTGGTTGAGCTAGGCAGCCCAACTTCTCCACCTTGCCTGTCTTCTCTGTCAGTTCTCTCCTCTCCTTGAAAAATCACAGACTTAAGAAAGACCAGAATCAGTCAAGATCTTAATTTCATAATTTCATCTAGCAATGCATAAACCTTTCTGCACGTAAAACAGGTTTGGCTCTGATGCTAACTTCCTCTATTAACCTGGCACAAGCCTCACCTTTCCTGCCTGTAAAATGGGGATGACACTGCCTACGCTGCTGAGTCATGGTGAAGAAGAAACTGAATGAGGCAGACCATATGCATCAAACTCTTCAGAGACTCAAATGCTCTTCAGGTGTACCACATGGACAAGAGGCTGTGAGTGGCAAGTCGCTGTCCAAGACAGACAGGAAAGAGAAGCTCACTATGATTGAACTTCTTGGAAACGGAGGAGAGGAGAGAAAAGGAGGGTGGAGGGAATGACAGAGAGGAGTTAATAGACAAAGGAAGGGTGGTGACAGGCAGTGGGGCCCATGCACTCAGGTTTGCATGTTTGGGGCCTGATCTCCAGGACAAGCACACCAAGCAGGCACAGGGAAAAGGAGAGTTCAGACCTGGTTTTGTTTGGAGAAGCCCTCACAGGATGGTTCTGCAGGGACTGAGGGATGTGGCTACAGAACTGAGGACATGGAGGTATCGCCAGTCTAGACTAGTGGACACCTGGGTGAGGGCCAAGGGGCCACAGTGGACAAGACTAAGGAACAAAGGCCAAAAACTTGGGCCGCAGGTTTCAGCCTTCAATGCAAGGATTCCTAAAGATAGCTAGTGGTTATTGCCAAGTGGCCATCCCAGCCGCTCAGAAGAGAAATGATCAGGGATTCAAGGCTGCCTCTGCCCAGTCCTTCCCTCCTTGCTCACTGAGACACCTTCCCGAAGAGGAGCAGAGAGAAGTGGGAAGGTGGGGACCTCCACCAACTATGCATTCGCATGAGAGATGCTGGGCTTTCCAAGGGAGGATCAAAGACCTTCAGTTGTCAGGGTCAAGGTTTCTGTGGTTCAGATGTATATGGATGCTCATGGTAGCCATGTGACCCTGCTACATGTATAACAGATGTCTAACTAAAGGGAAAACCTAACAGACATAAACATATAGGCAGTGAGACTCCACAAACTCTCCAGAACCAAAGCCAAGCAACCTGGCATAAAATGTACACAACGGCAAAACCTTATAGACAGTTAAGGAGGAGCTGTGGCCCAAATCATAATCACAGTGGAGACCTCGATGGAGCTGTTCTAACCTTCAGGGCCTCCTCTCACTGCATGTGAGACCCAGGTGCATGCGTTACTTTGTGCATCTGGCTTTATGTGGGTACTGGGGAATTGAACCTAGGCTGTCAGGCTTTGCAAGCAATCACCTTCAATCACTGAGCCATCTCTCCAGACCCTATTGTAACCTCTGATGGATCAAATAAACAGCAACAAAGGGTAAGTTAACTGAAGTTTCCAGAAAAATAGAAAGGGCCAAACCTTTGTTAAAGATTCTACAAGGCCAAAATAACCAAACTTCACGCTTATGGAGAGTGAAAATGTTGCAGACAAGAACCAAATTATCTTGGGCTAATTTGAATACCTTTGAAAACCATTCATTGCCCACTCCTTTGTCTGTGATGACCAAAACCTTTAAAATCTATTCCTTTTCAAAATTTTTATTTTATTTTATTTATTTATTTTGGTTTTTTGAGGTAGGGTCTCACTCTAGCCCAGGCTGACCTGGAATTCACTATGTAGTTTCAGGGTGGCCTTGAACTCACAGTGATCTTCCTACCTCTTCCTTCTGAGTGCTGGGATTAAAAGCATGTACTACCATGCCTGTCTTAAAATGTACTCTTTTTAATTTTTATTTATTAGAGGGGGGAGGCGGAGAATGGACACATCAGGGCCTCCAGCCATTGCAACTGAACTCCAGATGCATGTACCACCTTGTGCATCTGGCTCACTTGGATTCTGGGAAATCAAACCTGAGTCCTTGGGCTTGCCTTCCTCCCTAGAGATGTCTGCCTTGCAGGAGTTTTCTTGGTGGAGGAAGCTGGTGTCCTTAGGTAAGTGCCTTAACCACTAAACCACCTTTCCAGTGCTTAAAATACATTCTTAAGCAAACCCCTAAAGCCTTTAACAACAGAGTGATGCTTGCTTTGCTATAACCCATCTACCTGATGTTTGTACCAAGGTATTTGAAAATGGTCAAATAATAGTTTTTACTGTTGGCCAAATCACAGGATTATAAGACTCTTCCTCTGACCTCCCCTCAACTCCTCCTCTAAGGGGGATCAAAATCCTCCAGGCCTGAGGGAGACACACACGAGGACTCAGGGGGTTGGAGGTGATGCTATTTTGCCCCCCTGAGGCTGTAGACTTGCCTTCCTCCCTGGAGATGGTCTGCCTTGGAGGGGTTTTCTTAGTGGAAGAAGCTGGGGCCCTAAGACCTACTTTTGAGCCCTCTGCTGTGTTCTCTGGCTTCCTCAGTGGCTAGTGGATTCTCAACCGGCTTTTACCACACCAAGGAGCAGCAGCAGAGCAGGTTAGACTCTGACACTCTGTGTGATCTTGAAGCCACAAAGCCCCAGGCTCAGATCTCAGCAGTGGTATGTACCTGCTGTATAGGTCAAACTCTCTTGCTTCAGATTCCTCATTTATGACAGTGACATGTTAAAAGTGATTACCTCAGGGGGGTTTGTAAGAACAACACGAGCTGATATTTGGTGTGTGGTTGGTGTGGTGTGTTAGTTGATATTCTTACAGAAAGGCAAATCCAAAAGTGGGATTAAGCAAGTGG
Organism: Orientallactaga sibirica; assembly: GCA_036365145.1. Lineage (NCBI taxonomy): Eukaryota > Metazoa > Chordata > Mammalia > Rodentia > Dipodidae > Orientallactaga > Orientallactaga sibirica. Next base: position 835,168 of record JAEOAD010000031.1, on the reverse strand, counting down.
GGGAAAAAAAAGCAGTCTACTAGAAAGCAATATAATGATGGGGCTACAGAGATGTCTTAGTGGTTAAAGCACTTGCCTACAAAGCCAAAGGACCCAGGTTCGATTCCCCAGTACCCACGTAAGCCAGCTGTACAAGGTGGCACATGTGTCTGGAGTTTGTTTGCAATGGCTGGAGGCCCTGGTGTGCCCATTCTATCTGCCTCTCTCTTTTTCTCTCTCTCTCTAATAAATAATTAAAAATTAAAAATTAAAAACAATACAATAATGACAACATCCACCAAAAGGTATACCCAAAGAAAAATTCAAAATTGCCAGTATATTGTTATTAAACAGAAAAGAATAAAAGTAAGTCATTTTAGATTTAGCTCAAAAACCTTGAGGTATCCTGGGGTGTGGTGGCTCGTGCCTTTAATCCCAGCAGAGGCAGAGGTAGGAGGATCACTGTGAGATCAAATGCAACCTGAGACGACATAGTGAGTTCCAGGTAAGCCTGGCTAGAGAGAGACCCTATGTCCTTTTTACATGATAGTTCCCCAATTCAAACCACTTCATCATAATGATCTTCCTGGTGAGATGCTAATGATGCCCAGGTCATCCAAATAAAAGGAAGAAAATTAAGACCCGGAAGGGTAGGTGTCCAGCTAGACTCCAGGAAAACTGGAACCAGATACCAGAATGTCACTAAGACCGGTTAGGCATATATTTCTTTTCTTTTGGCTGTCATTGTTTCTTACTTCACATTACCTTCTTTCCAGTAGAGTAGGACACAATTCCTGGCAGGTAGAGTTAAAACTTCTTTTTACTCCCATGTTCAGAGAGGGCCTCCATCCCTTCCTTCACTCCAGGGAGGAACAGAGTCTCAGAAAAGGCTTGTTTAGCTCACATGTCTCCCCTTTAGATCCACCAGGTCCATGGGGCAGGTGACCATGGCTGTCCCAGCTTGGTAGAAGACAAAAGGTCATGTAAAAAGGATTCATCATGCAAAAAGGAGCCTGAGACCAAAGCCACAAAGAAACAGAACTCAAAAGAATGGGGATACTACCCCCAAAACAGAATAGAAATCCACAGAGGGCTCATAAAACAAGTGGAGGGAAAGGGAAAGAAAATGAGCAAAGGCCAGTGCAAACAGGGAGCATAAAAGGAAACATCTGCTAGTCAGTCATGGGCTGAGTATCTGAAAGAGCTGTGATTTTACCTTCCTGTCCATTTTTATCTGTTGATATTCTGCATCACCTCCTTACACCAATAATTAATTATGCACCAATAAAAATCAACTGCTGGGCTAGGGAGTTTACCCAGTGGTTATAAGGCTCAGTTCATGCCCCAGCACCCATGTAAAATGTTGGGCAAAGCATGTGCTTGCAATCCCAGCAGTAAAGAAACACACACAGGTGGTCTCACTTACTTGGTGAGCTCCAGGCCAATGAGAGACCCTATTTCAAAAATAAGCAGATGGGGGCTGGAGGGATGGCTTAGCAGTTAAGGTGTTTGCCTGCAAAGCCAAAGAACCTCGGTTCAATTCCCCAGGACCCATGATAGCCAGCTGCCCAAGGGGGTGCATGCATCTGGAGTTTGTTTGCAGTGGCTGGAGGCCCTGGCACACCCATTCTCTCTCTCTCTCTCTCTCTCTCTGTGCCTCTTTTTCTCTCTCAAATAAATAAAATATATTAAAATAATAAACAGATGATATTCCTAAGAATAACACCCAAGATTATCCTCACACATACAAACATGAATGTACATATACACCTGCATCCATGCACACATACATGTATACACATGAAAAAATACATCTGCTTTTCATTTCCTATGCTCTCTTTGCCCCGAATGCCCCTCTCCTGGTGTACTTCTCATCCTTTAGGAACCAGATTCCTCAGTTCCCATTCTTCCAGCAGTCACACTGCTTTGAGTTGATGTTTTTCTTTACCTATTTATTTCATCCATCAAGCTATGAGCTTCATCATTTTTTCTCTTCTTTTCCTGGTACCCAGCTCATAGCAAGACCCTGATGAAGTTTTCTAATACTATGGAGTGGCTGAATATCCTGTCAGACACCAATGATCACACCACCCAGTGTGTTTGTGTTTCTGTTGCTTTGTCTCTTCCACAACAAGGTGCACAGAGCTAAGTGTGTCTCTAGGGAATACCCAAATTTGTCTGTTTGCCTAATCCCTCTTCAGACCTGAGCTTCTATTTTTTTAATCTCTTGCTGTAATTCTGATTCCTATTAAAAGCATATCAATGACTCTTGGAGAACAAAAAGGAAATGAGTATTACAAATGATACTTAATGCAATACTTAGTGCATTCACTACAGGTTTTCATTTCCTCCCAGTCCACAAGAGAAATCTTTTCCTCGTTAAATTTACGGAGGGAACTTTGCTTTGAAATGTCAAGAGAATGAATGGGGTTGGTCAATGATTAATCTTTCTTCTCAAGTGATAGTCAGCATTCCATTGGCCTCCACACTGGTGACTCTAATACAGCACAGCTAGGCCAAATTCATTATCCAACTGACTGGTTGGGGAACTGCTTAATCATTAGCATGTAAATTATTACAAACAATGGGCAGGTGACAAAGACTTCCCTTCCTGTAGGTCACAGTGTTGGGGGGAACTCAAATGCATTTCTGATTAACAAAATTAATTTTGAGGATAGGCTAGCTAGCCATGCAAGGGTTCAGTTTTGGTGGTTTGAACATCTGGCTATTTTTAAATACAGCCATAGTATTTTAGAGGCAAACTTTAAAGGTTAGCCTAGAAAAGCTTCCATTCAGCACCCTGGGCAAGAAGCGAGAAGTTGGGGGTTGGAGGGAATGAACAGCGATCATGATGATGGAAGTATTACACAAGCACTGGCTTCCTGTCAGGAGGAGCTGTCGTCTTCCATAATGATTCCCCTCCCCAGACATCCTCAGGGAATTTGAACTTCCTACATACCGATCTTGGTTACCTCTTGACTCGCCCAGGTTGGCCACCTCCCTGCCAGTCCCCGATCTCTCCTGGTGATCGGGTGTGTTTCTATGCTCCTGGATACTGATGAGCACTGGGCCAATGCCAAGACCATAGCTGGGCAGCTTCAGGGCAGTCTCTACTCCATTCACAAAAATCTTTCTTCTTCCTGCAGGGGGTCTACTCAGCACCTGGGCACAACTGCAGGAGGAACCATAACTACCACTTTTATAGCTGCTACCCCCTAAACAAACTTGTAATCATCTGAAAACCAACCAAGCCAAACACAGGATAGGCAGTACCACCTGCCCTGCTTCCCTCTGTGCGCACAAACCTCTTACCAGCCAAGTGTCCTAGCCCATCATGTCTGCAGGCTCAGTTCCTTCCAACTCCCAAAGGGACAGGAAGCCCCGCTAATGGCCAACCCAGAGTCCACCCAAGCGGACGCAGATGGAAAACCAAAATTCAACCTCAGTTTCTCCCACGATATTCATAATGAAATCACTTCTAATACCATGTGAGTGGACTTTTCTCCACTCTAAGCAAGCAATCTGTTCTGTAGTAGGCACACCCCAAACTGAAGTCCATTCTGATACCTCCCATTTGGAAACGGTGTTGGACTCCTCAGGGTAAGGGTTCAGTCCCACAGAACTGCTCTACGCTTCGAATGCCAAGTTTCTTGAGGTTTCTGGTTGGCCAGCTATAAACCAGGATTTCTTAGACCTGCACGTTGGGTTGGATTAATTTGCTGGTGTAGCTCACGGAACTCATGGAAATGTTCACCAGTCTGTTGTGAGAACATTGCCAAGCTAAAGGTGGTGTGCTGCACAGGACAAAGCCTGGGGAGTGGAGTGCCACCCTCCAGAAATCACCACGGACATGTGCAGTTTTCAGGAAGCTCTCCAAACCCTGTCCTTCTGGGTTTTGATGGAGAGCTCACTGAATAAACATGACTGAAGCTTGACCACAGTATAGAGGTGTGTTTGAGCAAAAAAGGATGATCTGATGCTGATGGAGGGAGGAAGCCCAGCAAGGCCCATCTGTCTACATTCTTCCTGGCCTCACTGTGTCGCTCTCCTTCCTCCAGGGTATGGACAGGGTTCTCTGAGGTAGAGTCCTATGATCTTCTGTCAGACAAGGTAGGTCAGCCCCCAGGATCACTCTACTATACTTTCCATTTTGTGCTCCCTGTTAAAAAAAAAAAAATTGATATTAGGTCAGTTCCATGTGTCCCTTGGGGTCTGATGTACTCGGCTTGACTTTCAAAGAAAAAGGAAAGAAGCTTTCAGACTGTGGTAGTGGTCACAGCACCCAAAGGTAATGCTGGGCACACCTAAGCTCCTCAGAGCACACCTTTATCTTCCTGATTTCCAGTCTCAGTCAACACAATCTGTGTAACCACTATACATATACACCTCTACATATGTTTGTGTGTGTCCCCACATATGAACTATATATGTAATATTTATAATAACTGTGCATCATGCCTATAATATGTTTATTTATTTATTTATTTTGGTTTTTAAAAAATAGGGTTTTGCTCTAGCTCAGGCTGACCTGGAATTCACTCTGAAACCTCAGGGTGGCTTCGAACTCACGGTAATCCTCCTACCTCTACCTCCCGAGTGCTGGGATTAAAGGCTTGTGCCACCGCGCCTGGCTTACAATAATGTTTAAAAGATCATAAATTATTTTGCACACATTTCACTTAACCCTTTACTATAATTCTCTACTGTAGTTACTATTTCTGCTTTATAAATCTCATGACTGATATTCAGAGAGGTTAAGTGTCACCCAGCTAATAATGACACAGCTAAATATGTGAGGCCAGATCAATTTGACTCCAGTGTTCCTGCTCACTCAATCTCAAAATATTGATTTATGCAAAGCAGAGCTTTTCCCACTGTCATGTTATCCCTTTTCGCATAGAAACTTGAAATGGAACTTACAATGTCAACTTAGTGACATTAACGGGCTTTAGGAAGAGCTCTGTAAACAGAGGAAGCAACAAAGAAGAGAACAAGCAGGTACCCACGGTTTGGTTGGCTCACATAGGCAGAGCTGTGCGCTGGAGTTTTCAAGAAGGACTTAAGTTGATTAGAAGTACACGGGGGCTGAGAGAGATTTGATAATTTGGCTAAGGTTGCACAGCTGATGAATGACATGGTCAGGCTTCAAAAACAAATCCACACATACACTACCAGATGCAGGAACCAGCAGGCCAACCAGTCTAAAGAAAGGCTATCGTGAGCAGGGCATGGTGGCGCACGCTTTTAATCCCAGCACTCCAGAGGCAGAGGTAGGAGGATTACCATGAGTTCAAGGCCACCCTGAGACTACAGAGTGAATTCTAGGCCAGCCTGAGCTAGAGTAAGACCCTACCTCAAAAAAAAAAAAAAAAAAAAAAAAAGGCTATTGTGTTGTCATGACAACCGAATGGATGCTCCTGTGATGAGCACATGATGAGCTGAGGCAGGTGCAAGAACAGCATTATCACTGACACTTTATACTTTTGTGCAATAAAATGAAAGTACTAAGGAATTAGTAGATGATAGAAATAATAAAAAAAACATTTAACAATAAGAAGACAGCTAAGGTATTCTGGGACAGCCACATGGCGTGGTCCCTAGAATGTAGCAAGTCCTGGCAGTCTGCAAATGTGGGTGTTATTTTTGTGAAATAATGCTGGGTTAGAAAAGATAGAAGTAGAGATGGGAGCAGATAATGACACTTCTTAGATGTGCATGTCAAAGATGACAGTCACGGGAACTCTGTCGTTGGTTCCAAATGAGTCGAATACTACTTGTGTGATCCTTATTTCTTTTAGACTAGCTTGTTGTCTCATTTTTTGCATTCTTTTAAAATATGAAACAATTTTACCTCTTTAAGAGAATTGTGAAAAGAACAGTGGAAAGAACTGTCATAGTCCTTTCAGTCCCCCTAATTGATAATATTTTACCACATGTGCCTCATTTCCTCTCTCTGTATATGTCTGTACTATTTTTTCCTAACTTGTTGAGAATAATTGGAGACATTTCATCCCTTTCTGCTTAATGTTCTAGTGTGTATTTCCCAAGAACAAGGACTCTCTCTAATATAATCACACTATGATAATAAGATCAAGACATTACCATTGGTATAATGTAATTACCTACGCTACAAACCTTATTCATTTGTTTCCAATGATTTCAAACATGACCTTTATGGAAAAAGTGAATCCTGGTTCAGCATCTAATCAAGGATCCCAACTTGCATTTAGTTACCATGACTCTGTCCTTTAGTCCCCTTTCGTCTGAGAATGATTTTACTTTTTCTTAAAATAGCCCTTTTTTCAGAAGAGTTTTGAATTCATAGCAAATCTGAGTGTGAAGTACAGAGTTCCCATATACACCCTAGGCCCTCCCTTTCAGAGCTTCCCCACTGTCAACATTCCCCATAGAGTGCCACATTCAGTACAAATGAAGAGTCTTCTGACTGATATGTCATTGACACCCATAACCCACTCCTGTTTTAACCAACATAGTGATCTGAATGCACCAGTCATACAATATTCTCCCTGCCCTCCCCCCATCCTCCACACCCCACCTATTCACCACTCCCTGCCCACTCCTGAGAATCACTGGTCTTTTTTCTCCCTCCATAGCTTTCCCAGGCTGTCGTAGAGTTAGGATCCTACAATACGTACACTTTTCAGGCTGGCTTCTTTCATTCAGTAATATGCATTTCATTTTCTTCTATTTTTTTGTTTAGTTATTTGAGAAAGAGAGAGAGAAAGAGCATGCGTGCGTGCGTAAGAAAGTGAGAGAGAATGGGTGCACCAGGGCCTCTAGCCATTGCAAAGGAACTCCAGATATATGTGATACCTTGTGCATTTGGCTTTATATGTGTTCTGGAGAATTGAACCTTGGTCCTTCAGCTTCACAGGCAAGCACTTTAAACACTAAGCTATCTCTCCAGCCCTCTTCTATGTTTTGATGGCTTAATAATTCATTTATTTTTAGCACTGAATAATAGTCTACTGTCTGGATATATCACAGATTGTTCATCCATTCATCTGGTGAGGGACGTCTTGGTTGATTCTAAGCCTAGGAAAATATGAATAAAGCTACCATAGATACCCATGCATATGTTTTTGTCTGGATAGAAGTTTTCAACTTATTTGGGCTAATGTCAAGTTGTGCAGTGTCGAGCAATGGAGTAGGGGCACATCCAGATTTCTACAAACATGCCCAGCTGTCTTCCTAGGGTAGCTACATTTGGCGTTCCTACCACCAATGAAGGGGAGCCCCTGTTGTTCCATACCTCACCAGCTTTTTGTGTTGTCAGTAGTTTTCAATCTTAGCCATTCTAATAGGTATGAAGTGGTGACACAGTTTTGCTTTTTTTACAACCTAAAAATCTTTGCTTATGGGTCATATCTCTGGACTTACTTCCATAATGGGGTTTTTACCAAACTCATTCCTAGTGGGGTGACCTCATTACTTAACCATGACTAATATAACTAGCTTCATCTTTCCAAGTTGGGGCTCCATACTTTTCAACTATTTACACAGTTCAGGATGACACCTGAAGAATGTCCCAGAGACAGCAGCAGGATGTCCATGCAGGACGTTCTCCAACACCCACATTCTGGGTGGCCCAGGGGACACTACTGTATATGGAAATATGAGCACAGCTTCTGAGTTGAAAATGACTCAGAATAACTGAATGCCATCCAGCTTTAAGAAAAGTTTAATTAATGTCTATACTAGCAGTGATAGAAAGCTGAATCTGAATCACACTCAGTAACATGAAATTAACATTTCAAATATTAACAAGGTATCATGTTATAGTTTAATTTTCAAATTGAAGCAACTGACCATTTGAAGAATTGTTATTTCAGACAAGACTTGAGCCTAAGGCATAAAGTCAGGTAATCAGTCATGAAATCAGAAGCAATACAAACATGTCAGGTGATGGAGGTGATTACATCAGGAAATCAATAGAATAAACACAAGTTCATATTAAAGGTAGCTTTTGGTAAAATATGTAAGTATTCTCAGGTTTTGCTCCCTGTATTGTCCCCTCTCATCCATGTTCAAGCACCATCACTGTTGCCCCAGCCCAAATGGTCACAGCAAATCAGGCTACACAGCTGGGCTTCCTTCCTGCACCTCACAAGTGCATTCAGTTATTCAAATTAAATTGTATCCAAGCCAGCTCAGCCTAAATGATAACATTTCCTACTCTCACAGGGCATTTGTCCTATTTATTTCAGGTCAATTTGAGAAGAACATATTTCTCCTAGCAGTTTCTTGTTTTGCTGGGAGCAGAATGTTCAATAAAGGACACCCAACTTAATTAGCGCATTAACATAATCACATCAAGGGTAAGCTCAGAGCTTGACAGTAAGAAATTGGGTAAATCAATGTGAATGATTTCAGCCCTGTGCTTTATAATTAGGTTAAAAAGGGGGGGGGATAGTTTAAATGCTCTTTCATGTCTTTGCTATGCTTGTTTCTACTTTAAGAGGTTGGGATTGTTGACACCAAAAGTGCATAATATTCATATTTAAATGACAAAAGTTTAACACATATTTTTCTATTTAGAGGCTCCTTTTTGATCTTCTATGCTCAATGGATAATGTTCTTTTGCTTTCAAAAGCATTCATCAAAGTCGTAATGCTACAGTGAGATGTTTTATAAGTGAAAACAGGTGACATGCCAATTTCAAGAGCTCAGAACACAAAAGATAAAAGATATCAAGTATGTTGAGAAATCATAGAAAAATGTCTCGATTTCAACCTGTCTTTTAATTTTTGCCAGAAGTTTTTTTGTGTTGATTCTTTTTTTTCGGAGACAAGTTCTCATGTAGCCCAGGCTAGCCTCCAGCTGAATATGTAACTGAGGCTGTCCTTGAACTCCTTATCCTCCTGCCTTCATCTCTCAAGTATTGGGATTATAAGCATGCAGCACCATACCCTGTCTTGTGCCAGAATTCTTCATGGACTTTCCATTCTCAACCCTGTCCCCTCAACCAACCTAGGTGCAATGATAGGTAATTTTCTTAGCAGAACCATTGAGAAATAAACAACATAGAACTAAGTTCTAGGAACTAAGGCAGTCAGGTCATAATCAACAAGACCCTAATGGGTCTGATGCTAGTTCTGTGACCTTCTGGAAGTTAACAACTAAAAGACAGAGTAGGGCTGGAGAGATTAATTTAGCGGTTAAGGTACTTGCCTGCAAAGCCTAAGGACTCATGTTCGCCTCTCCAGATCTCACATAAGCCAGATGCACAAGGTGACACAAATGCACAAGTTCACACATGCCCAGTTGGTGGTGCATGCATCTGGAGTTCGATTTCAGTGGCTGGAGGCTCTGGCAGCCCAATTCTCTCTCTCTCTTTCTGACCAAAATTTTTTTAAATTTTTTAAATTATTCTTTATTATTTTTTATTTATTTTTGGAGAGAGAGACAGAGAGAGATAGACAGAGGGAGAGAAAGACAGAGATGGGCATGCCAGCAGTCTCTCAGCTGCTGTGAACGAAATCCAGATGCATGCGCCCCCTTGTGGGCAAGTGCGGCATTGCGCCCTTGCCTCACTTTGCATCTGGCTAAACGTGGGACCTGGAGATTGGAACCGCTGGAGATTGGAACCAGCATTCTTAGGCTTAGCAGGCAGGCGCCTTAGCCGCTAAGCCATCTCTCCAGCCCCCAATTTTTTTTAAAAAAACCAAATTAAAAAATATTTAAAAGACAGCACTTGGAAGGCAGACATGAGAGTGTCACACAAGCCTACACCCCTTGTGACATTGAATGTTCATTGTAAACCTGGTAGGATTTATAATCCCCATGGACACACACCTCTGGGTGTGTCTATGAAAATTTTTTCCAGAAAGATGTAAGTGAGAGGAGAAGATCCCCCTTGAAGGTCCATGGCACTGACCTATGGACAGGGGGCCTGGACTGAATTACAAAGAGAAAGCAAGCTGAGCTTTCTGCTACTTGTCTGCAGATGCAATGGAACTGGCCACTTCATCCTCCTGCTATCATGTCTTCCCTGCCACGATGGGCTCTATCTCCTTGAGCTGTAAGGTGAAACAAACACTTCCTCCATCAAGTTGCTTCTTGTCAGATATTTGGTCTCAACAATGAGAACTCACTAATACAACCGCCCTCCTGCTGTACAGTCTGTTCAACCTGTTTCCTCATATGTAAAACGGAAGCAGCAGCAACAATGTCATTGTACAGCTGTGACAGTCAAGATAACACAGTAAACCATTTACAAATGTCAGCAAGCTACAATGACAATGGGATGGCCTCTGTGTGGTGGGGATGGTGTGGCTTCTGGAAGATAAATCTGCAGGTGGGTGCTGAGTGCCTCTGCAAGGATAGGGCCTCAGGAGGCTCAGGGCTGCCCTCATGTATATCACTAAAGGAAGTCCCAGGACACACTCTAGCAGATTTCTGACTTGCTTACCTCGCTTGTTTGCATTTCTGTTGGTTTTCCTTCCCCTGTGGTTTTAGGGTTCTTTCCCATTCCTATACTAGATGAAACTTTCCTTCAAGGCTCAATTTCTTCCCACTCTTTCTCACCAATTTTCCTCTCCCCAACTTGAATGAAACCAAAACTTCCTCCTGACCTCCCACTGCTGGTTCACTTCACCATTGCCATGGCTCTCTGTATTGCCTGAGCCATTTCTTTTTACCAAACAGTACATTTTTGAAGGACAAAGGCTGTACCCCTTTCTACATCCTAGCCAGATGCTTTATGCACTGGGGAATGAGCTGCCCATATATGACTCACTTCCCCTGAGAACTCCTTCTTGCCAACGCAATGTCTGGTTGTCGTACATGGCCCGGGGTGCAGGCTAACTGGGTATAGAGAAGACATAGATGCTATGAGGAAGGTATTTTCTGTCTTGTTCTTGGAGAGAGAGAAAGATGGATGGAAGAAACAGAAGAAAGAAACAGACACACAGAATCAGAAGTGCAGAGAACTGTTCATATATCTGATGGCTTTCTGGCTAGGGGGCCATCCTTGGCAGTCAACGTTCACAGCTCCATAAAACATCTCTGAGCTCATCCATCTTGAAGACTGGCCACTTGAGTTGTTCCCCTTTATTGCAACCAACAAGGTTGCATTGAGACATATATACACTCAATAGAAGTCCAGAGTTTTCCTTGTGAAATAAATGTCTTTTTATGTCACAAAATCAGATTTGAGTTATGTAATTCAGTCTCTTCTATCTTGGGCTATAACAAGAACTGTTCTTACTCTTGCTTTACACAGCTTGTATTTTAAGCATGGTAGAACTCTTTCTGTGAGGGCATGTGGACAGATAGTTTAAGAATCCTTGGGGGTGGGAGCTGACTACCTTCTGCAGCCTCAAGGTCAAGCAAAGCCCTTAGCAGACACAGTGAGTGCCAATGGCATGGAAGAATCCATTTGTATTTCCATGGGATATAGGTCTCCAACGTCAAAGTTTTGCAAGAATGTGTTTGGTTCTGTCCAAATTGATGACTTTAGAGAATCAATATAGGCCTTTTCTCTTTTTCTAGGCCAAATGTTAGCTGAAATGTTTAAGTTTCTACCACAGTTTAGGGTAGATTCTAAAACAATAAAGGCCCAGCTTTGAACAGCATATATCCTCTGTGATTGCTGTGTCACCCACACATCACTCACCACGGGAAATTATAATGCTTGTTAGGAAATTTCAACAGGAAAAAAAAAAAAAAAACTCTAAAACAAGTCACCACTTACTGACCACGCATTCTAGTCCTAGAACATTATACACACTATTGACCACAGCCTCAGTTACTGAGAGGAACGGACTTTATTACTGACCCTTTGCTCCTGGAGAAACTCAAATCCAAGATCAAGCAATGAGTAGGAGGTTCAAGCTGGGCTTTACATGTGCACTGTTTTCCTAAGCCTTGTCCTTCATACCTCTTTGGCCAGTGAGAAGAAAAGCAGTATGTTTTTTTTGTTGTTGTTTGTTGTTGTTTGTCTTTTACAAAGTCTTTGGGTTGTCCCAAAGGGTTTCCTGATCCATTCAGAGCTTCTTAGCATAAATATACTGGTAACATAAACTCTTTTGTAAACAATTCATTTATTTACTTGAGAGAGAAAGACTGAGTATGGTCACCCTGAGGCTTTTTGATGCTGCTAACTTCACTTTGTGCTTCTGGATTCATGTGAGTACTGGGAATTGAACTCATGCAGGCAGGCTCTGCAAGGCTTTAGCCACTGAGCCATCTCCTGAGCCCACAGTAACATACACTCTTAACCAAGCTGAGGTGAGTAGATGTTAGTCATCTCCACTTCACCTTCCTCCACAACAGGGAGTACTCAGTGAGCATAGCTTCACTCAAAGCTCTTCCTATGGATTAGAACAATTCACCACTTTCTCATTGTTGTGAACAAATACCTGACCAAAAGCAGTTTAAGGAATGGAAAGGGTGTGTGTGTGTGTGTGTGTGTGTGTGTGTGTGTGTGTGTGTGGTGGTGGGGAGGGCTTACAGTTTGGACAGCAAGTGTCCTGGCAGATAAAGGATGGCAGGTCAGAGTGGGAGCAGAGCTGGTCACATTCTGACATTAGCAGGGAGAAAATAGAGCAAACAGGAAGTGGGACTAGACTCAAAAGAATCTCAGTGACCCACTTCCTCAGGTAAGTCTCAACTGCTTAAAGGTTCCACAACCTTCCCAAACAGTGCCACCAGCAGAAGACCAAATGTTCAAACCCATGAGCATATAGGGGACAACAACAACAGACGGTGATATTAGTGGAGATCATCAGGCCATTCTGGACTAGTATGAAATTGTGCCCACCATAGAAACGTGAAGAAGTGTCATGTCCTCCTTACAGTTTTCAACAAGCAAACTCCAGTGGCAGTGAAAAATGACAGGGCTATTCCTGCAAGCATTGTGTAGACAAAATCAAAAGGCCCAGGAATTTTTTTTTTTTGCTATCTATTAATATTAATGCTATGAATCATAGGAAAAACACAGGGCAAAGCTGGAAATGTTCAGTCCTGCAGGCTCCACATGCAGAGGAGTGTGAGCTGGAATTAACTTAGTCCGACCTGAATTTAAGTCTGGCCCTGGTATCCAAAGCCTCTATGTCCTTGGAAAAGTCACTGACTCCTTCCAATGTTTGTGCCCTTCTCTGTGTGGTAGAGCAAATGATAGCAGCCCGAGTTACTTTAAGAAGTAAATGCTACATTAAAATGATAGCCTTTCCTGCTCAACAGATGGGCGGGTGGCTCCCTCCCTCTGCTGAGTTCAGACGTATTTGTTATTCACATGTGCATTTCTCATCCTACACGTTGTAATTATATTTTGCCCTTTGTGTCCCGTCTAAGGCCTGAGTTATTTATGAGCAGAGAGAGTGACTTATTCACTCCTGTTTTTTCAATGTCCAGAACCCAGGAATAATGGTAGTCTCTCAAGGTGACTGTTCAGGGAGTAAATGAATCAGAGAAGGGTGGGTGGATGGATGTTGAAAACGTCACCGTGGTTCAGTGTTGAATGATACATGGGAAGCAACAATGTCTGATGTAGCATCTATAACTGGCTCCTCTCCCACCTTGGATGGCAAAGCCACCATTGTCCACACAATACCCCTCCACACCGGCACCCATCATTCCAGACTTCATCCTGAACCTTTTTTTTTTTTGCCATTTTCCCACCTTCTTTCTAAACACTGACATGGTAGCTCCATTTTGGAATTATTGTCTCCGTTCACAGATTGCACCCAACCCTCATTACCCTCATGAGGTTTCTGTTCCCCCTTCCCAGAGGTTTTGACAAAGCAAAGGTGGGGAGGAGCCTGGAAATCGACATTCAACAGGCTCCCAGGAGAAGCTGATGCTGCTAATCTGCAGTCCCCCCTGGAAGGCCTCCAGGTCCAGGCTTCGATCAGTCTCTCTTATAGGGGTTCCTTTTTGGTACTTGTGGGGGAGAGAGATACCACCAGCATGCTCTAGGGCAGCAAGAATAGGCTTGGCAGTTAGCTGAGTAGCTCATCTCCCAAGCTGGGTCTTTGGATCACCAGGGTTTTCATCCACTGGCGTCTAGGAACATGGCAGCCAGTGGTATGCTGGGGACTTTTCACAATAGGCTGTTGAGGTTTGGAGGAGGGGGCAAGCGCTTGGATTTGCCAATTTCCATAGTAAATTCCATAGTAAACACTGAAATCAATTTTCAGCCTCTAATGTGATGGTGATTGGCTCATAAAAATCCTGAGACTAGTGCCAGGCGTGGTGGCTCACGCCTTTAATCCCAGCACTCGGGAGGCAGAGGTAGGAGGATCGCCATGAGAATACAGAATGAATTCCAGGTCAGCCTGGGCTAGAGTGAGACCCTACCTCGAAAAAACAAAAACAAACAAACAAAAAAAATCCTGAGACTATGATGATAGGCTTTTAAGAGCAGTCTCAGCACATGGAGTCCAGCATACTACTGCTTGTGTCCCTAGCTTGCTCCAATCTTCTGTTTTAGTTACTCCCCCATTCTTACGGGCATCCTCTCTTCCCTTCATTCCTTGCTCCTTTCTTACTGGATTTCCTGTTCCACGTCACAGGTTCGGGCATCTTCTCTTCCATCTTTTTCAGTGCCTAGCCTGGCTGTGGCCTTGGCTTTGTAAAGTTGCTGTGATCGCTCCACAATCTCACAAATTCTGTTTGTCCTCCCCTGGCTCAGGCCCCACGTCTCCATCACCCTGCACTCTAAGGCATGGGAATCTTGTACAGTGAAAATGAATGGAATCACTGAGTCCTCTCCACACTGGGTTCAGGGATGGTGTTTCTTAAGTCCCTTCCTCGGTTTCCAAATTCAAAGGAAGAGGCTGACCCACAGAGGAAGTTCGTTGTTGGAAAATGCTGCGAAGTCGCACTAGGTTGGAAGGTAGAGCCAGCCAAAGCAGGGGAGCTGAGCTTTGTTGCTTTTTACAGACTCACCGATGCCCACACCTCAGGACTGAGGGGAGAGAGCAAGGCTATGCTTCTGTGTTATGGAGAAAAGCTGCCTTCCGAGATAGAACTTAATAAAAATGCCTTTGCTGCCGGTTTCCATGGCTGTCCTGGGAAGAGAGTGAATACATTTATGAGAAACACAAAGGGGGTTTTCAAAGCTTGGGCAGGGTGAAAGACGTATTCCTTCTACTATGTGCTCCAGTCATTTTAGTGCCACAGAGCCTCTCTGAGTCTGGAAGATGGCAGTTGATGTGTGTGGGAGGGAGGGGTCCTTCCAAATCGGAACAGGTTTAACCTAGGACATAAGGAAGATTCAGTTCCACACATGAGCTCCCTGCTCCTTCTGAGACAGCTTGGGGTGGGGGGAAGGTAGTGGGGGACGATCCTATCATGAGCTTTTAGGTTCAGGGAAGCCCTTCTTATTTTAGGGATCTTTGGCCTTAAAGAACATCTCAAGTGATTTCCACTTCTCTTTCCAATCGAAGCCAGATGTATTAGTCAGAGTTCCCTAGAGGAACAGAATCAATAGAATAAATGTGTATTATAAACGGGGATTATTAGATTAGATTACAGGATAAGCTGGGTGCTTCAACAATAACTGTCTGCAGGCTAGAAAATCAGAGAACCTGGTAGCTGCTCAGTCCATGAGACTGGATGCTTCGGCAGTCCCAATCTGGCACTGAAGGCCTAGAAGATTCCTGGAGAGCCGTTGGTCTTCATTCCACATTGGAAGGTTGATGAAGCTGGGTCCTGATGTCTGTGAAGGGTGGCAGCCAATGGGATAGGTGCACGCACCAGTGAGTAGCACCACCAGCCAGGCCAAAGGCCCTGTGTTCTGTCATAACTTCATGGAATATAGTCCAGCACTGCAAAGACCGCCCATTTGGCGGAAGGGTCTTCTTTCCTCCATCAGTCATTCCTGGAGAACCCCTCACAACCCACTCAAAAGGACGCATCTCTTACCTGTTTCCTAATCTGTTGACAATAGACTTTACCACCCCAGGTGAGCAGATCCTATCTCAGAGGCATGGTGGGGAAAGCACAAGAAAGGTGGAGGAGACGGATGATGACAGCAGTGGGGTGATGGGAAGGTGTAAGCTATGAAGTCTCGAGTTCAAGTTCCATCTGGGTCTGTATTTCTATGGGGTCTGGATCCCCAACAGTCATTGCTTTGGTTCCCCAGTGTTTCCAGTGACTTCATATCGTCACTCTCTCCATGCTTCATGAATCATATCTTTTTGCTCTGAGGCACAACTGATACAAAGAGCTCCAATTTCCTTAACCTCTCTGAGCCCCAGTTTCCTATCAGGAAGATGGGGACCCTGGGAGCAAGGGGCTCAGTTTGTTGAGATTGTTAATATGTGAAAATCTCATCGACTGAACTCTAGTTCCATGTCTTTAAGTCTTCCATGTCTCTAAGTGCCTTCAGAGTAAATTCACTTATGTCCAAGAGTTTCTTTACTGTGGCTAACAGGGACTCCATGGTTCTGCACCTCCTATCCCTGCTCTGCCAGAACTGGTCTTCTTATCACTCAGTCCCACTGTCACTCACTCAGCTTCTCTCACCTGATACCCTTGTCTCTTGTCTCTGGTTCACACCCTTCTCCTATCACCGCCTTCGTCTGTGCTCGGAGAGTCCAAGGCATCTGCACAAGCACTAGTCCCTTACTCCTCTCCTTTCCTCCATCCTTCATCCTTTCAACGGGCTCCAGCTGAATCCAACATCCTGCTCATGTACCAGAGTCCATACATCCAGCTGCCAATCACTCTCCTGTGTCATCCCATCTTACCTCCCCTTACTTTCTCTGCCCCCCCACCACGCTGACCCCTGACTGCCCCCCCCACCACGCTGACCCCTGACTGCCCCCCCACCACGCTGACCTCTGACTGCCCCTCCCACCACCACTATGCTGACCCCTGGTTGTCTCCACCACTATCACGCTGACCTCTGACTGTCCTCTAGCACCGAGGGCAGCTGGCTCCCTCCAGGCTCCTGTGTGGGCTCTACTGCAGTAACCCCACACATTCTCCTGACAGTAGTGTCTGCAGTCTCTGACACCCTGGACGCCCCACTGAAAACAGCACCACCCCCTCTGTCTTCCTAGGCGCGCTGCTGTGCTTCTTCACAGTACTCCTACTCCCCAGTCGCCCTTTGTTGCTTGTTTGTCACTAAGTGAGGTGAGAGCCATAGGATAGGACTTTGAGTGTCTTGTTCTCTGCTTTGCCTTGAACTGCAAAATCTATCTCCAACACACAGTGAGTACTTGTAGGATCCCTGAGTAACCCGGCAAGAACTGTGCCTGGCGCATGACATGATAACATGTTCAGTGAGTATGAATGTGACTCATATGTGCTCTGCTGCCTTACCACTTTTGTATTTTCCCAGAGACAGAGAACTCCCTGCATTATCATTCAAATCGAATATCTCAGGGAGTCCTCTGACTCTTCCAAACAAAACCATCTACTGCAGCTCTTGCTGAATAGGGCAATCAGTGAGATGAGCTGGAATGAGCGCGTGAGGCTTCCTAATCGGTGCCAGCGGGAGCAAGCAGTCTCCCTAAGGTTTGCAAGCTCACAGAAGCCCAAGAGAACAGCCGCTCTGAGAGTATGCTATCGTGGCAGAAGTACACCTACCTGCTGTGGCAGCCCCAGAGATAAGAGGCCTTCTCCTCTACTAATTAAAGAAGCCATGAAGGGTGGAGTTACTGTGAAATGACAGTTCTGTAACTGCAGAAAGCTGGCTGTAACTCTGCCTCCTGCCATTGTCAGTGAAAAAGACAAGACTGAAAACCAGTCCATGAGGTATGGAAAGTGACAAAAAAAAAAAAAAATGGGGAACATCTTGTTCGAACACTCACAGTATTTTTCAAGGACCACTAAAGAACCTTGGGAAAGAACTTAAAAGAGTCAATGACCTAGAGGAAAAATTAGTCTGGTTTTCAATTGCATTTTGACCTAGAAATCAAGTAAAGCCTCTGGAATAAGAACATGAGTGCTTCTGTCTCTTCAGCTTTCCTCTGCAAGGGAGGTACTTCCTGCGCCCAGCCAGAAGCCAGGCTGAAAACAGATCCTACTGTGGCCCTCACATCTGCTGGGAGGAAGCCTGCAAATAGTACCTCACCTGGAGGCATATAATTCCAGCATTCTGGAAGGTTCATCTGCATCCCACACTGACATCCATCCTCAGTGATTAAGCTAACCCTCCCCTCCCCATGACATTGAGCATAGTTGGCACTGTTTTAGGTTCTCACCTCAGTTAGGGCAACTGGCACTTCATAGGTAGAAGCTAGGGATACTGTTGAGCTCTGCACAATGGTTATCTGGTCCAAACTGTCAAATATTTTGGCTGAGAAAGCCTGGCCTCAGGGTTGTGTTTGCCGTGATTGCATTAAGGATGTGTGTTCAACTTAATCCCAGTCCATAGATGTAAGGCCAAGTCTGTGAGAAGGTCTCTGACAAGGCCCCTTTCCTCTAAGAAGGCCTTAGTGGCCTAAACCCAAGCTTGCTTTTTGCTGTGAGGCCAGCAGGCTGTTGGGACAGAGAGGAGAGAACTTTATTATAGGGCTTAGAGCAAAGCTGGCATCTGGAGCTCTCAAGGAAAGAGACTTCAATTTCCTGGAAGAGAAAACATGGAAGGATTCCTGGATTGTAGTTGATGGCCTTACGAAGGGTGGCAGTGCGTGATTGCTATCTCTGTGTGAAGCAGGGTTAATCAGTGGTCTCATTCAAAATGAAGCCACACTCAGCTGAGCAAGATGAATGAGGACTGACTGTGAGTGGGACAGCCATGGATTCACAGCTTTAACTCCCATGGCATAGGTCACCAAGTGGTGGGCAGACAGCCTAGCCCAGGGCAGGAAAGTCCATGTGACTTCCAGCCCCTGCTGATTCACAAGACCTTGAACTTGCCATTATCCAGCTAATAAGTGAACTAGCCATTCCCCAAAGGCCTTTCTAAACTCCAAGACACTTACTCAAATTCCCTTCCTCTCTACTTAACATGCCACTCCACACTGCAGAAGCTAGCCTACATCTTAAATTGTAGGGCCAATAAGCATAGTCTTTCTGCTTACATAAAATGAATGTCAATCACTCATACATTTCCCAAATCTGTGACCTAAATGTTTTTGAGTTTCAGAGCACCTTTCACATTCTGATCTTTTTCTCAGATTCACTTTCACTACTTGTTACCTTAACGTAAATTTCTCAGCTTTTGAGTGGGAATTTTTTTATTGATGAATTTTAGAGGTAGGGCAAGTATAAAAATTACAAGATATTTTATTTTACACACTATCATTTAAAAGCTAATTTTTCTCTCTTTGTATTCTTTTATTCATACACATATACATTGAGATTGGATCTCACTCTATTGTCCAGACTGGCCTACTGTAATTTGCTATGTAGCTAGATATCCTAAGCTGGCTTTAAATTCATGGCAGTCTTCCTGCCTCAGTCTCCTGAGTACTGGCATTACTGATATGAGCCACCGCATCTGGCCTAAAGTAGGTTTTATGATTTTTCTTTGATATATAGTAATGATATGTCATTTCAATGCATGCAGGCAATGTGCAATGATGAGGCTGAGGAATGTTCACCCCAAAACACTTACATCTTTGTGTAAGGACATTGACATTTTCTCTACTGGCTGTTTTGAAAAACACAGTTGTTGTCAACTATAGTTATCCTATTGTGCTTAGAACATTGGAAATTATTTCTCCTATCCATCTGTTCCCTGTACCTATCAACCATTCTCTTTCCATTATTTCTAAGATAAGATAGCCACTATTAGCCAGGCGTGGTGGCACATACCTTTAATCCCAGCATTCTGGAGGCAGACGTAGGAGGATTGCCATGAGTTCGAGGCCACCCTGAGATTACATAGTGAATTCCAGGTCAGCCTGGGCTAGAGAGAGACCCTACCTTGAAAAACCAAAAAATGGAAACAACAACAACAACAACAAAAAAGATAGCCACTATTATAATTTATATATATATAAAACAAACTTAAGCATCTTGTGTCAGAATATGAGGAAGCTGAGAGCTGAGGAGACATAATGAAAAGTTTCTAAAAGGGAAAACATTATTAATATGGCCATCTCTCTTTTACAAGTTCTGAGCCATGAATTTCAGTGGAGTTAAGACCAAACTAAACACTTCTGAGATAAGTGCTGAGCATCAGGTCATTAAAAATTTTTTTATTTATGAGAGAGAGAGAGAGAGAGAGAGAGAATATGTTGGCATACCATGGCCTCTAGCCACTGCAAATGAGCTGCAGATGCATGCACCATCTTGTGTGTATGCACTACATTGTGCATATGTGTCACCTTGTGCAACTGGCTTATGTGGATTCTTGGGAGTTGAACCTTGCTACCTAGGTTTTGCAGGCAAGTGCTCTAACTGCTAAGTCACCTCTCCAGCCCATCAGATCATTTTTCTCTTGGACAAGGATACACAGTGACTAGTAACTGCTTCTCCACAATTTTAATGCTGGATTTTTTATTTAGTATTAATGTTGTGGCCTCAGATATCCTCTACAAATTGTCCCCAATAATGGTAATCTACACTAAAAAGTGGAAAATAGTAACTGGTGAGTTTTATGTTTCTGTTGTATATATACAACAGCTATTTAAAGAGCAGCTAAAAATGAGAAGTATGAAAAAATAAATTTCAGCTCTCATGAATTTTTGCTATGCAGCTTTCAAAGAATATTCTGCACTTATTTTATGGGGATTTTAGTTTTATTGAACTATTTTGGGAGCTATATTGGCTTAATTTTAATATTCTTGCTTGTTTTTATTTGATAAGGAGCCATTCCTGTTTGATAAAGCTATTTGCATTTAAAAGTGCTTATTCTTTCAGAGTATATCAGATCCTTTTCTGCTTGCTTGAATCTTACTGAAAATAGTATTTTCTTTTCATAATATTAAATATGGGCTATAGTGGGATGTTTTCTAAAGTTAATTGCAGAATAACCAAAATTTATACTATTTATGTAAAATTAAGATCATTTAAAATAATATTGACTGTTGTTTTGATATACACATGTAATGTTTCTTAATACCAATAAAAGTCCTTGGAGAATACAAATTGCAATTGAGACATTTCCAAAGCAACTATTTTAGAATTAGATGTTTGCATTAGGCAAAAATATTAAGGATATAAAGAAATAGACTAACAGGGCCTGGAGAGATGGCTTAGCGGTTAAACCCTTGCCTGTGAAGCCTAAGGACCCCAGTTCAAGGCTCAATTCCCCAGGACCCACATAAGCCAGATGCACAAAGGGTGCATGCATCTGGAGTCCGTTTGCAGTGGCTGGAGGCCCTGGCACACCAGTTCTCTCTCTCTCTCTATCTGCCTCTTTCTCTCTCTGTCTGTCACTCTCAAATAAATAAATAAAAAATAAAACAACAACAACAAAAAAAGAGTTCACATTCTAAAAAAAAAATAGACTAACAAATGTGCTTTCATTGGCCTTTTCAGAACCTTATATCATTTGAATAAGACAAGTTTTATCACTTTCTATTTAGGCCTTGCACACTCTTTTGGTCTCTAGATCTAGTATGACAAAAACTACTTCTTTGATATTTAATTACAGTTACACATTTATTAAGCATGTTGGGCATGTAGTTGAATGAGCTAGGGAAACTAGGAAATCAATACCTTGTAAATTTGCCATTAAAATAGTAGCTGTAATAGATGATATTCTGATTCTAGAATGTTCTCTTTTAAAAAACTCATTTTGGAACTTGGCGTGGTGGTGGACACTTCTAAGCCCAGCACTTGGGAGGCTGAGGAAGGAGGACCATGAGTTTGCAGCCAGCTTGGGCTACAGTGATAGACCTTGTCAAAACAAAGGATAGAAAGAGAAAGGAAGAGGGAGAGAAAGAAAGAAAGAAAGAAAGAAAGAAAGAAAGAAAGAAAGAAAGAGGGAAAGAAAATGTCACTTTGAGCAGGGTAGTGTAGCTCTGTGGTAGAGCATAGGCTTAGCATTCTCAAGGCCATTGAATTCAATCCCTACCACCAACAAAATGAAATAAATGTTAAAAACCAGACAGAGAACAGATCTACTATGTCCGAGACTTTACTTTGGAGAGAGCTCAGAGGGCATTATCCTGATCATGTTGCTTTCAGAATACCAGGCTCTCAATCTTCCTGTGTCCATCATGCAAGTACAGTTCCAAGCACAACCTCTGCCCACCTTCAGGCACAAAGGACCCTCTTTTTATAACCCAGACCAGGCCAGAATCACCCCCCTGAACCTCAGGGGTGTGAAGACTCCCCTCTGGGCTTTCTTGTTCCTCTTTTCCATGTGTGAAACACCACCAGAGCACCACCAGGGGTCAGGAACAGAAACATGACATCAAGTAAATGGAGATACTACTTCCTCAGCCCACGCCACCTCCCCTTCATCCCAAGGACTTCTCTTGGCCACTCTGCGTCTACTCTCCAGGAAGAGTTGTTCCCAGAACTTCCAGAATCCTAGAGTCTCACATGAGATAATGCAGTTGTGATGGTCTATCCCTAACATCCTCCATGCTGAACACAGTAAGGCCATTCTTGCTTTGGAAATCAACACTCCATCTCTTCCAAGACTCAGCTAGAATCATTTATCTTTCTCTTCTTCCTTTAGGAATAGCTGGGCTTTTTTCTCTTTTTTTTAGACGGGGTCTCATTCTATAGCCTAAGCTAGCCTCAAATTCATAGTAACTGCCCTGCCTTCCCAAGTGCTGGGAATACAGGTATGAGCCTCTACACAGGCTTTTCTTTTTAGAATCTTGCAATCTGAGACCCACAAACAGAAATAATCCAGTTGGTATGTATATCCCAATAATAAACGCTAAAAGCTCAAATTAACAAACCAACAAGTTTTAGAGTTATGACCGTTTCCATCCAGGATTTTCCCAGATGTTATTTCCTCACACAGCCCAGAGTACAGCATGGCTCAGGAAGTGTCCAAAGGCCAGAGAGTATGAGTCAGCCAGCTGAGCCCAAAGAGCTAGAGACATCCTCAATCCAGCCTTTACATGAGGCTGCACTGTCCTTCTGAACCCTCTAGGCTTCACTTAGCCTTTCTAAGATATGCTGGAGCTGTCTTTAAAACATTGCTTTTCTTTTAGTTACCAGAGTTTGCCTCACCATCAGGACTGTGGTGGCTTGATTCAGGTGTCCCCCATAAATTTAGGTGTTTTGAATGCTACATTCCCAGCAGATGGAGATTTGGGAATTAAAGCCTCCTATAGGTGGTGTATTGTTGGGGGCAGTCTTATGGGTGTTATAGCCAGTTTCCCCATGCCAGTGTTTGGCAAACTCTTCTGTTGCTATGGTCCACCTGATATTGGCCAGGGGGTGATGTCCACCCTCTACTCATGCTATAGTTTTCCCCTGCCACCATGGAGCTTCCCTTTGAGTCTATAAGCCAAAATAAATCCTTTATTCCCAAAAGCTGCTCTTGGCTGGGTGATTTCTGCCAGCAATGCGAACCTGACTGCAACAAGGACCTAAGGACTGACATCCACATAAGATCTGTCTCCCCATTTTTCTACTTCATACAGGCATTTCTCTGGACTTTGTTCTAGCCTCCAAAGGCAATTATTTGTCTCTCCTGATCAATTATCCAAAATGAGGGACGTGGAGGGAGATTGTGGTTTAAATGGAGGGTTTTACAGAAGGAACTTGATTATAAACACCTGCTGATTACTCAGTGGAGGCCTGAAAATCACAAAGAAAGATCTTGCTTCCCTGGTGCATCACACCTGCTCCTGTTCTTTCTGTTTCTGCAGGTGTGTTTCCTTGCCCCGTGCTCCTGAAGCATTTGACATGTTCTTGACATCATTTTTATTTCTGACACAATAAGGGAATTTGGTGATGCTGGCTCATCATGGCTCTCCGTGTGGACCTTGGAGATTCTACGGCAGGTGGGTGCTCTGTGCATCTCCTGCAGAGGACGCACAGCTGAATCTCTGCAGCCATGCTCAGTGCTGCTGCTGCTGCTGGCCTGGAGGGACACACGCTGCAGACACCATACTTGATGCTTCCTATCCACTCTGGCACCGTCTCAGGGGCCTCTGCACCCCCTCCTGTACCTGGACCACATGCCCACCTGTATAGAATTAGGCACCTCCCTGAAAGGTTCAAGGGGACTGACCAGGGATGTGTGAAGGTTTTGTTGGAAAGAGGGCTGGTAGATGCTTTGATTAAAATGCCAGCCTCAGACAGTTGATGTCTGTTGCCCATTCAGTGGCTTTCCTCTTAGGGTTCTGATGTTTCAGAAATATTTGTTCCACTAGAACAAATATTCGTTTCATTGTTCCACTAGAGCTTCTTTGGAGCCAGGTAAGCAGGTGACTATCTAGAAGGTGCTAGATCCCAATTGGAAAGTGGCTCAGCTGCTTACTAGCTCTAGACTCAAGTCCAGATCTAGCTGAGCTGGTCTCTCTTCTAGAGCCTCTGGAAAACAACAGTAGTTTCCTGAGCTCTCATGGCCCTACTGTTGCTTTCAGAAAATTATCCCTTGGCCCTCAATAGTCAGCCGTCCCAGCATTCTACAAAATGCAGAAAATTAGCCAGTGAAGATGGAATTTCCCTTCCTAGTCTGCAGTCATCTCTCACTACCAAAGGTTATTTGTGTAAAGAGAAATAACTGTGAGACAAAACTTGGTAGAGGCAGTTGACTAGGATGGAGCTCTTGAACTAGGCTCAAAAGTCCAAAAAAATAGTTTCAAGACAATAGCAAACTGTAGTTAACTTCAAGAGTTCCTGGAACAAATTAGCTGTTCCTCTCCCTCACTGCCATCTTCTATAATGCTGTGGGATCTCGTTGGTAGTGGGAGTCCTCAGAACTTGCTTTGGTTCTGGGAGCCATTTAACTCATAAATCATTTCTGTTTTGCTTTTGTTTTGTGTTTCTTTGCTCAAATGAACTCAACTAGGTTAAATTTGGTCTAAAAATTTTTTCTTTTTTTTATTTTTGGAGAGAGACACAGAGAGAGACAGACAGAGAGGGAGAGGAAGATAGATAGAAGAATGGGCACGCCAGCAGCCTCTCAGCTGTTATGAATGAAATCCAGATGCGTGCGCCCCCTTGTGGGCAAGTGCAGAATTGCACCCTTGCATCACTTTGCATCTGGCTAAACGTGGGACCTGGAGATTGGAACCAGGTTCTTAGGCTTAGCAAGCAGGCGCCTTAACAGCTAAGCCATCTCTCTAGCCCCCCCTTTTTTTTTCTTTTTAAGACAGCATTAACATCTTGTACATATATTGGTAAAGTTTGAATACTTTAAAACTTTTGGAGAGCAATATGTTTGGGTGGATGGAAACCATTTCTCCCTGTGAATCTTGGTAGTGTATGGATTTTCCTCTGTGAAAGCATAGGAAGTCTTCCTAATGATTCTTCAGTATGAAGTGAAGGGAATATCTACTATGCTGCGTGGCTGGTCATTTCTCCCCTGAGGAACTATAAAGAGCTAGAAATCTTAGTATTTGCTGTAGCTCATCAGGACACCCTGACCTGGGATTGCTCTCTCAGTAGGGTAAATAGTACTTTGGTATTGATTTTATAGTATTTATTTTATAGTATTTGATTGTTTATCCAAACCTGGGAAGTACATTTTCTTTCTCTAAATGTAGTCTCCTACTGAATGTGTGTAATAAAGATCCTCCTCAAGTGGAGGGAGCTGTGTGATTTTATCTAAAGTATTTTATTTCAAAGAATAAGTCCAGGATAGAGAGCACTCAAGCTGGAAGAATGTGGTTGCATGTAAGGTGTGTGTGTGTGTGTGTGTGTGTGTGTGTGCACGCGCGTGCATGTGCACACATGTGTCCTGTGTATCCCAAGTCCTTCTTCATAGGCCAAAAGCTCATATGTACACCTGGGATCACCCCTCCCATCCTACCTGGCTCTCTGAAGCTCCTTGTTTATAGTTTCATTTTTAAAATCACTCTCTGGGTGAAGCATGGCTTTCACATGAAGAATACCAACAGAGAGCCACCCCCACCACCACCACCACATTGGTGCCCTAGGGAATCCGCCCACAAGAGATCGACGTTTTCAACCATTATATCCATCCCATACTCAACCACACACATCCTCCTGGAGATGTATAGCACTGCTGGTTCCTGCTGGATATCTAAAAACTGGTGTCTGTGGCTCAATGGGCCTAGGACATAGTGAGGACCAGCAGACCCGCTGTGGGAACTCCCCATCCTTTCCTTACTGTCTCCTGTGTCCACTGGTATTGCCCAGGGCCATTCTCTCCAGGTATTTCCAGGAGCTTTCCCCTTGCATCTGACAGATGGAAGCCCCAGAATACTTCCTTTTGCCACACCCACTTCCAATTCATTTCCCATTGAGCATGGTAAGTGAGCACCAAGGATTAGGACTGAGCAAATTCCCCCCAAACAGCAGTCCTCCAGCCCATTGTAGTACAGAACCAGATGCTAGGCACAGCAGGCCAGGGCAGGGCACTCATTCCTCATCCTCCTCCTCCTCCTCGCTCCTATAACTATCCTCTTATCCTTTCCTGTTACCAATTCTTTTAAACCCCAGCCCCCTCTCCTGATGTATATTCCTCCTTACTCATGTCCCCTGTTCTTTTAAACCCCACCCCCTCTCCTGATGTATATTCCTCCTTACTCATGTGCCCTGTTCTTTTAAACCCCAGCTCCTTCTCCTGATGTATATTCCTCCTTACTCATGTGCCCTGTTCTTTTAAACCCCAGCTCCCCCTCCTGATGCACATTCAGATTACTGGTCCCTCCCCCAAGCTTGTATTCAAGATCACCTTCCTTCCCCCAGTCCTCCATTTAAAACCATTCATAATAAAACACATTTTGAAAGCCTAGGACTGTGCATAACACCCTCTTCTGAGACACCTTTGAGTGCCCTAGGGAACCTTCAGGGCTGAATACTGCAGGAATGGGGCTGTGCTGCGGTGGACAGGTCTTCTGAATCAGGTAAGATTCATGCGCTCTCCTCTCCCTATCTCCATCTAGTCACTGGGATGAAAACTGCCCTGTGTGTGCAGTATCCCTGGACTACCCTACACCATAGCTCATTTGGCTTTCTTCTAACCACAGGCAACATTACTTTGATTTCTGCCTCTGATTTTCTCATCCTTGGGAGACCCACCACTTGCCCTGTTTTTATCCGTGAAGAAAGAGTTCTCCTCCATTTCACTAGAGGGGGTGATGAAGGCCTGTTACTCTTGAGCCAGTGTTTAATTCTACTAAGGAGTCCTTGTGCCAAAAGGAAGGTCATTGATGATCCTCTGTTGGCCCCAGGTAATGCTCTCCCTTCTCTTCTAGTGGCAATGCAGGCCGCTCTAGTTGTCATGAGGTGACGATCAAAGTCATTTCCTTAGCACTGCAACTTCCAGTGAGGTTTTGAGTTATCAGCAAGGCTTCCAGAAACCCTGTGTGACATCATCACTGACATCACTCAGATCTGTGAGCCCCATTTAAGGTCACACATGACAACCAGGTAAACAAGAGTGAGGGACTAAGGAAGACATTTATGAGAGACTGACTTTTACCTCCCTCAAGAAAGACACGTGTGTGCACACACACACTGAATAATTCAGGTTTCAGCAAAGAAGCGAATAGTAAGTAGTTAAGGCTTTGTAGGGCATGTGTGGTCTTGACACAACCACTCAATGGTCGATCAGAGGCAGCCATCAAAATACATCATGAACATGACCATGTCCCAATAAAATTTTATTTACAAAGAGGTGGCAATTAGCTAGTGTGCTAAACTCTACTGCTGTTTTTATTACATTCTCTGCACCACCAGGGACTCAGTGAAATATGTGGAATGTATGAGAAGCCGAAGAGATGTGAGTGCAAAACATTAGACATGTATCTTCTAAAGCAAGCAGTCTTACACTGGCCTCTTCTGAGTCTGATGGAGGGTTTCACCTACTTCGTGCCGTGTGCAGATGTGGGATCTTGTCATGGGAACTCACTGGTGTTTTTCAGCCACAGCAGAGATAATAAACTGAATCTAGTTCTGCATGCCTTCTCCTGGAAACTTCATGGTTAAAAATTCCTCTTGGCCTTGGCGTCCAGCTTCATGTTGGGAAGGTAGAATCTGCTAAGCTGCCATTGGTTGAGAAAGCCTTTTAACAAGGGCATGAGACTGTGACAGTGTACAGCTGAGTCGGGGTAAGGACGGTCAGACCAATGCTGAGAGTGGGAAGCCGGGAGCATGGGTGGGCGATCCCTGATCAGAGCCTGGAACGATATCCTGGTTCTTCTTGCACTGGCTGTAATATGACCTCACCCGTCATTGTGATGTCACCCCTCTCATTGTGCACCTTTATCCCTTTTCCCTTTCATGAACCCTCCAAATTATAAATTCAAGGTCAGATTGAAGGTGGGAGTAGGGGAATACATCACAACCTGGGAACAGAGAAGTGTTAACCCCAACCTCTTTCACTGGAGGGAGTGTCATCTCACACCTTTGTTAAACTGGGCTCAGGAACTACCAGAGTTCTTGAGTAGGACAGAGCAATTAGGCATATTTATTTTTATTTATTTATTTCAAGGAAGTGGTGCATGCCTTTATAAGACCATTAAGTCTAAAATCCAAAAGATGGGGCTGGAGAAATGGCTTAGCAATTAAGGTGTTTGCCTGTGAAGCCTAAGGACCCTGGTTCAGTTCTCCAGGTCCCACATAAGCTAGATGCACAAGGGGAGCACATGTCTGGAGTTTGTTTGCAGTGGTTAGAGGTCCTGGTGAGCCCATTCTCACTCTCCCTCTCTCTCTTTCCCTCTCTCTGTCTCTAATAAATAAATAAATAAAAATAAAATCCAAAAGACAGGCTACAATAGACTGGAAGAACTGATGTTGCAACCTTAAATCCACAGACTGTCTTTAGGAGGAAGATTCTCTTTTCCTCAGGGGACCTTGGTCTTCTCATAAGGCTTCAACTGATTAGATAGAAAGGATCATCTGCTTTAGTTTACTGATTTTAGTTGTTGTTTTGGTTTATTTATTTATTTATTTGAGACAGGATCTAGGTAGCTCGGGCTGGTCTTGAACTCCTGACTGCTAGGATTTCATATCTTCTTGAGTGCTAGGATTATAGATGTGCATCACCATTCCAAGCTAAGTCTGCTGATTTCAATTTTTTTTTTTGTTTTTGTTTTGGTTTTTCGAGGTAGGCTCTCACTCTGGTCCAGGCTGACCTGGAATTCACTATGTAGTCTCAGGGTGGCCTTGAACTCACTGCGATCCTCCTACCTCTGCCTCCAGAGTGCTGGGATTAAAGGCATGCTCCACCATGCCAGGCCTGATTTCAATTTTAATCACATCTAAAAAATGCCTTGTGATCCTCCTACCTCTGCCTCCTGAGTGCTAGGAGTGCCCATCTCTCATTTGTACTTTCTTATCACTGACTTATTGCTACGGAATTTTCTGTTTGTACCCCCAAATCATGTAACCTTAGAAACTTGTAACCCACCAATAGTGTAATGAATTCAAGATTATATCAAACTGCTTTGTCATACTACCTATAAAACCCCCAAGCTGTCCGAGCTCAGTATTCAGGCTTTGGAAGTTATTCCCCTGAGTCCACCATGTTGACATGAATAAATTTTCTAGTTCTCCACTCTAAAAAGGAAAATGCCTTGCCATGGGCTGGAGAGATGACTTAGTGGTCAAGGCGCTTATCTGCAAAGCCTAAGGACCCATGCTTTACTCCCTAGATCCCAAATAAACCAGATGCACAAGGTGATGCATGCGTCAGGTCTCACATGCACACAAGTGGTGTAAACATTTGGAGTTATATTACAGTGGCTAGAGGCCCTAGCATGCCAATTCTCTTCTCTCTCTCTTGCTCTCTTTCTCACTGTCTCATGAAAAAAGGCCAGTCCATTGGGCTTGCCTAAAAAAAAATACCTTTCTAAGTCCAGTATGGTGACACATGCCTTTAATTCTGGCACTCGGGAGGCAGAGGTAGGTGGATCATTATGAGTTCAAGGCCAGCTTGGGACTACAAAGTGAGTTCCAGGTCAGTCTGGGTTAGATTGAGACACTACCTCAAAAACAAACAAACAAACAAACAAACAAAACCAAAACAAAACACCTTTCCAGACACCTCCAGGGTGGTGTTTGATAAATGTCTGGTCACCATAGTCTCATCATGCTCCCATGCAAAATTAGCCATTGCAGACTTCAGTGGGTCTGAGTTTGCATCTGTCACATCTTCTCTTCTGATGGCTGGTATCATCCTGAAAACAAGGATTCATGACGTGGGCTTCATGACCTGAAGATCCCCCACTGCTGTGTGCTTAGCTTCCTAAGACAGGGATAATCTCAAAAATCACACCACAAACATGTCTCCAGAAAGACTGGTGATGGAGACATCCGGAATGATGATTTTCAGAAACTGAATCAGGGATATTTACTTCCAAATGCATTGAAGCCTTTGGCTAGCTGGATAGATTTGATATAGTCGTCAAAACTGAGGCCACATGTAATCTGACACAAAGTTTGAGACATGTCAGAGACAAAACTGAATGGTTGCAGTGGAAGAAAATCATTGGCCTCGTTGTTCTCTGCCAGCCTCCTTTTCTCTTGTTAATGAGTATTCTTCCACATCTGTGAAGACTCTTTTCCCAAATATGCTCACATTAATATTTTCTGAGTATCTTATCCTAATATCATCATTAAATTTTTTTATTTATTTGCAAGGAGAGAGAGAATGAATGAGAATAAGAATGCCAGGACCTCTTGCCATTGCACACAAACTCCAGATGCGTGGACTGCTTTGTGCATCTGGGTTTATGTGGATATTATGAACTCTAACCCAGGCTGACAGACTTTGCAAGCATGTGCCTTTAACCACCGAGCAATCTGTCCAGTCCTTAATGTCATTTTGAGGGGCTGTTTTTCCACACCATTTGTTTAAGATGTTCTCTTCTTCAATGTGTATTTTTGATCAAAAAAATCAGATGCCTATAGTTGTATGGACATATTATATCTAGGTCCTCCATTCTATTCCAGTATTTGTGTGTGTGTGTGTGTGTGTGTGTGTGTGTGTGTGTGTGTGTACCATGCTGTTATATCTCTATGTCTCTATAGTATAATTTGAAATCAGGTATGGTGATACCTCTAGAATTATTCTTTTTGCTCAAGTTTACTTTAGCTAGCCAGGTCTTCTATGCTTCTATATGAATTTTCAGATGTTTTTTCTATTTCTGAGAATAATAGTGCAGGAATTTTGATTGAGATTACATTCAATCTACAGATTGCTTTTGATAGGATGGCTATTTTCACAATATCAGTTCTTGCAATCCGTGACCATGGGAATCATTCCATCTTCTAGTGTCTTCCTCATTTTCTGTCTTCACTGTTTTAGTTTCCATTGTAGAGTCCTTTCACTTCCTTGGGTTTATTCAGAGGCATTTGTTATGAGGCTCTTGGTGACAGAATTCTTTCCTTAATTTCTATCTCATTGTGAGTGTCATTGATGCATAGGGAGGCTATTGATTTTTGTACATTAATTTTATATTCTCTCATTTTGCTGAAAGTGTTATTCAGTTCTAAGAGATTTTGGGTGTCTCATATATAGAATCATATCATCTAAAAACAAGGATAGTTTGACTTCTTCCTTTCCAATTTGTATCCCTTTTATTTCTTTCTCTTGTCTTAGCAATCTAGCTAAGTTTTTAGACACTAGGTTGAATAACAGTGAAATGGACAATCTTGTCTTATTCCAGATCTTAGTGGGAGTGCTTTGAGTTTTTCTCCATTTAGCATGATGTTGGCTATAGGTTTGTCATATATGACCTGTATTATGATATTGGTATATGCTCCTTATATCCCTATTTTCTAAAAGGATTTTAACATGAAGGGATATTGGGTTTTGTTAAAGGCCTTTTCTGCATCTGTGGAGATGACCATGTGATTTCTGTCCTGGAGTTCATTTATATGCTGGATTATATTTATTGATTTATGCATGTCAAACCATCCCTCTGTCTCTGCACTGAAGCCAACTCAGTGAGGATGTGATTCTTTTCAAGTACTCTTGAATTCAGTTTGCAAGTGCTTTGTTGAGAATTTTTGCATCTATGTTCATCAAAGATATTAGTTTATAATTTTCTCTTATTGCTGTGTCTTAATCTGGTTTTATATTTAACATAATACTGGTTCCAAACAAAATGGTTTGGAAACATTCTTTCCTTTTCTATTTTAATGGGATCATTTGAGAATTGTTGGTATTAGTTCTTTTTTAAAGGTATGGTAGAAATTCTACAGTGATTCCATCTGGACCTGGGATTTTTGAGTTGGGAATTTTTATTGCCACTTTAATCTTGTTGCTTTTTAAAGATCTGTTTAAATTATTTATGATCACATCTTGATTTAATGTTTGTAGGTCATATATAGCTGGAAATTTTTCTGTTTCTTTTAGATTTTTCAATTTAGTGGAATACAGGTTTTTAAGTTATACCCTTACGGTTTTCTGAATTTCAGTGTTGTCTGTTATAATGCTTCATTTTTATCTCTAGCATTATTAATTTTCTTCCTTCCTTTTTTTCTTCTTCTTTTTCAGTTAATTTGGCTAAGGGTTTGTTAATCTTGTTTATCTTTTCAAAGAATCAATCCTGTGGCTGGGGAATAGCTCAGTGGTTAAAGGCACCAAGCTGGATGTGGTGGTGCAGACCTTTAATCCCAGCACTTAGGGAGGCAGAGGTAGGAGGATAGCTATGAGTTTAAGGCCACCCTCAGACTACATAGTGAATTTCAGGTCAGCCTGAGCTAGAGTGAAACCCTACTTCGATTTGAAAAAAAAAAGAAAGAAAGAAAGAAAGAAAGAAAGAAAGAAAGAAAGAAAGAAAGAAAGAAAGAAAGAAGAAAGAAAGAAAGAGGGAGGGAGGGAGGGAGGGAGGGAGGGAGGGAGGAAGGGAGGAAGAAGAAAAGGCACTTGCTTACAAACCTGCCAATCCAATCAAGTTTGATCTTCCTCAGAGCCCATGTAAAGCCAGACACAAAGTGGCACATGCATGTGTCTATAATCCCATTGTACTTACAGCAATGGTAGGTAGAGCCTGGAGAATCTCCAAGCTTGCAAACAACAGTGACAAGAGAGATCTTGTCTCAAAAGGGTACAAGGAGAGAAACACCCTGAAGTCTGCTGACCTCCACATGTGCTCTGTGGCAAGTGTGTGCACAAATTAGTAAAAAATTAGAAAAAGAACCAACTCTTCATTTCATTGATCCTTTCTGGCATTGTTTTTCATTTCTGTTCCATTAATTTCTGTGATTATATTACTCTTTTGGGTTTGGTTCTTGTTCTTCTAAGGCCTTAATGTTCATCATTTATTCAAAATCCCCAATTTTTTAAATGTCAGCATTTAGAGCTATAAACTCCCCTATTAGGACTGCCTTTGTTGTATTCCACCAGTTTTGGTATGTTGTATTTTCATTTTCATTCAATTCTAGGAATTTTTTTTACTTCTTGATTTCCTCAATGATTCATTCATCATTCAATAATGCATTATTTAATCTCCTTGAGTGTGTGTATTTTCTAGAGTTTCTCTTGCTACTGATTTCTAGCTTTATTCCATTATGACCAGATAGAATACAAGAAGCTATTTCAGTTTTCCTATATTTGCTGGTACATGCTTTGTGTCCTAATATATAATCTATTTTAAAGTCCCATGGGCTGCTGAGAAGAGTGTATATTCTATAGTGTTTAGGTGGGATGATCTGTAAATATCTGTTAGGTCCATTTGATCTATGCATTAATGTCAGTGTCTCTCTATGTATTTGATTTGCTATGATTTTG
This sequence comes from Orientallactaga sibirica, assembly GCA_036365145.1. Taxonomy (NCBI): domain Eukaryota; kingdom Metazoa; phylum Chordata; class Mammalia; order Rodentia; family Dipodidae; genus Orientallactaga; species Orientallactaga sibirica. The sequence continues at coordinate 801,474 of JAEOAD010000031.1, read as the reverse complement.
CTTTTTCAAGGTAAGGTCTTGCTCTAGCCCAGGCTGACCTGGAATTCACTATGTAGTCTCAGGGTGGCCTTGAACTCATGGCGATCCTCCACTTCTGCCTCTTGAGCGTTGGAATCAAAGGTGTACACCACCACACCCGGCTGTTTATTTTTGTCTAATGGTAAGTGTGGAGTTTTGAGATCATCTATTATTACTGTGTTAGAGTTAATTCATGACATTTTATCAAGCAGTATATTTTTTTTTTTAGAGAGATAGCGAGAGAGACTTGGTACACTGGGGCCTCAGACACTGAAATTGAACTCCAGAGGCACGTGTCACCTAGTAGGCATGTGCGACCTTGCTCTTGTGTCACCTTTGTGTGTCTGGCTTATGTGGGACCTGGAGAGTGGAACATGGGTCCTTAGGCTTTGCAGGCAAGCACTGTAACCACTAAGCCATCTCTGCAGCCCTTTAGTAGTATTTTTTTTTAATGGTAGTTCACCTATGTTCAGTGTATATGTGTTTATAATTGCAATTCCCTCTTCACGAGTTGTTCCCTTAATCAGTATGAAGTGATCCTTTCCATTTCTTCTGACTAGTTTTTGTCAGATATTCATACAGTGGTGCCTGCTTGTTTCCTGGAATACATTTTTTCCCATCATTTCACCTTGATAGCATCTCTCTTTTATGACATCCAGAATTATTACTGAAAGATGTGTATTTCTGTCATTTTGTTTATTTTGTAGTGTTTGGTGTTTTCTTCGTCCTCATTTCCTTCACATCAGTTCTGGCCTCATTTCTTGTTTTCCATGTAGCCTGTTAGCTATGTGTGTCCTTCTTTTCCATCTGAAGTATTCCTTCCAGATTTATCTGTGGTGCTGGCTGGTGGCCATAAATCCCTTTAGGCTACTCTTATCATGGAAAGTTTTTCATTCTCTTTCAATTATGACTGATAATCTTGCTGAGTGTAGTTTTCTGGGTTGTCAGCTGTGGTCTTTCAAAACTACATCATTTAGAGCCCTTCTTGCTGTTAGAGTTGAAATACCAGCTGTTATTCTGATGGACTGTCCTTCACATGTGACTTGGTATTTCTCGATACTCTGTTTTCTTTTTAAGTATTTTATTTATTTATTTATTTATTTATTTATTTATTTATTTATTTATTTGAGAGAAAGAGGGAAACAGAGAGAGCAAGAGAAAGAGAGAGAGAGAGAGGGAGAGAATGGGCACACCAGAGCCTCCAGCCACTGAAAACAAACTCCAGAGGCATGCACTCCTTTGTGCATCTGGTTTCCTTGGGTCCTGGAGAATTGAACTGGGATCCTTTGGCTTTGTAGGCAAACACCTTAACTGCTAAGCCATCTCTCCAGCCCTGATACTCTGTTTTTTATGTTTAGTGTTTTACCTATACTATGACATGGAGAGTTTTATTTCTAGTCTTCCCTAGTTGGTGTTCGATCTGCCTCTTGTATCTGAATAAGTGTCTCATTCCCTAGATTTGATATATCTTCTTCTATTTTATTGAAAACATTTTCTATGTCTTTAGCATGGATTCTTCTTCTGTGCCTATAATTCACAATCAGTCTTCTCATGGTATCCCAAAGATCTTACATGTTCACTCAGATGTTATTTAAAATTTACCATGGTCCTTGACTGAATGCTCCATTCCCTCTACCTTGTCTTCGAACCCTGATATTCTGTCCTCCATGTGACCCATTCTGTTGGTGAGGCTTTTTACTGAGCTTTTTATTTGGCATATTAAGTTTTTCATTTCCAGCATCACTTGTTTGTTTTTTCTTCAACATTTCTATATCTGCATTGAATTTTGTTTTCATATTGTGCATTGACCTCATTTCATTCAGCTGTTGTGTTTTCTTGGGATTCATTTAGGAGTTTATTCATATCCTCTGGATTCTTTGAACATATTTCTATTCACTCATTTGAATTCTTTGTCTAGAATTTTGTCTAAATAGCTCTCTTTTGGAGCCATTACTATGAGATTTAGAGCAGACATGTTGTCTTGGTTTTTCATGTCATTTGTGCTTTTGTTTGGACTGTGCATCTGGAGATAGTTTTCTGCTTTGTGTTTTATTCATTACCTTTTTTCCCTTCAGTGTTGGCATTGCTCAGGAGCGGCTAGGTTGTAGGAGGTTTGAGGTGATGGTTTCCTGTTTTAGTATGATGTTTAAGGCACCAGGTTCTATCCACTGTCCTCCCCCTGGGAGTTGGGTATTGTCTGCAACAACAGTCATTATCCCCTAGTTACTGGATTTTGTCTTGCTACTGGGAGTTCCACCCCTTCTGGGTCCTGCTCTGGATTTTGCTCCATGTTGTTTTTCACTCGTGAAGTTCTTCCCTTGGAAGTTCTCAGAGCCACACTGCATGAAGTTCACTCATGGAGATAATTGACTGTTCTGGGAGCTAATGCTAGCTGAGACCATCTCTACTGGGCCACTGTTGCCGCAACCAGGCCATGTAGTGGCAGTGCAGTGAGTGGAGCACTGTGTAGAGCTTGTGATCCATTCCTGGGCACTCTTTCTGGGTTTCTTATTGGGGAAAGGGTCATCCCAGGGGCAGCAGGCACTGGGGGCTCCTTAGACATCCCTAGTGATGATACCTCTGAGGTTTCTTGGAGGAGGTCTTTATGGCTGTTTTGCGCCATCGTCAGGGATGACTGTGGTGGTTGTCATGGTGGCAATGAGCCTCATTGTGAGAGAAGGCCATTGGTGGTAATAAGCAAGTGGATGGATCATGGAGATGCGAGAAGCAGCTGACCAAGTGGTACAATATTCATATTCTATTTGTTTCTTTAACTCTAATCAGCCACTTGCTCAGACATTGCTTCTAAGCTGTCATCTTACCTGGAAGTGCTTGAAATTTGCTTGACACTTGGAAATGTTCAGAAACTTACTTGAGCATACATTATGTGTGACTTCTCTGAGTTATAGTCTAAGAAAGTGATCTTTTTCTTTTTCAGGAAACTCAGCGTGTTAGCACTCAGCAGCACACATGCTCAACTCCCTTTCACTTCCTTCTAAAGCAGGCATTGGCAGAAGGAGTTAGAAAATCATTTTTATACATTAAGGCTCTTCCATGCATAGTACTTTCTTATGGCCTTCTTAGCCAAGCAATGTTAGAAGATTACGAGGTCCTCTGATGTGGCTGAATATATGCTTTTCAGATAAACTCCATCAAGCAGAAACAGATGTCCAGAGGCATGCACTCCTTTGTGCATCTGGTTTCCTTGGGTCCTGGAGAATTGAACTGGGATCCTTTGGCTTTGTAGGCAAACACCTTAACTGCTAAGCCATCTCTCCAGCCCTGATACTCTGTTTTTATGTTTAGTGTTTTACCTATACTATGACATGGAGAGTTTTATTTCTAGTCTTCCCTAGTTGGTGTTCGATCTGCCTCTTGTATCTGAATAAGTGTCTCATTCCCTAGATTTGATATATCTTCTTCTATTTTATTGAAAACATTTTCTATGTCTTTAGCATGGATTCTTCTTCTGTGCCTATAATTCACAATCAGTCTTCTCATGGTATCCCAAAGATCTTACATGTTCACTCAGATGTTATTTAAAATTTACCATGGTCCTTGACTGAATGCTCCATTCCCTCTACCTTGTCTTCGAACCCTGATATTCTGTCCTCCATGTGACCCATTCTGTTGGTGAGGCTTTTTACTGAGCTTTTTATTTGGCATATTAAGTTTTTCATTTCCAGCATCACTTGTTTGTTTTTTCTTCAACATTTCTATATCTGCATTGAATTTTGTTTTCATATTGTGCATTGACCTCATTTCATTCAGCTGTTGTGTTTTCTTGGGATTCATTTAGGAGTTTATTCATATCCTCTGGATTCTTTGAACATATTTCTATTCACTCATTTGAATTCTTTGTCTAGAATTTTGTCTAAATAGCTCTCTTTTGGAGCCATTACTATGAGATTTAGAGCAGACATGTTGTCTTGGTTTTTCATGTCATTTGTGCTTTTGTTTGGACTGTGCATCTGGAGATAGTTTTCTGCTTTGTGTTTTATTCATTACCTTTTTTCCCTTCAGTGTTGGCATTGCTCAGGAGCGGCTAGGTTGTAGGAGGTTTGAGGTGATGGTTTCCTGTTTTAGTATGATGTTTAAGGCACCAGGTTCTATCCACTGTCCTCCCCCTGGGAGTTGGGTATTGTCTGCAACAACAGTCATTATCCCCTAGTTACTGGATTTTGTCTTGCTACTGGGAGTTCCACCCCTTCTGGGTCCTGCTCTGGATTTTGCTCCATGTTGTTTTTCACTCGTGAAGTTCTTCCCTTGGAAGTTCTCAGAGCCACACTGCATGAAGTTCACTCATGGAGATAATTGACTGTTCTGGGAGCTAATGCTAGCTGAGACCATCTCTACTGGGCCACTGTTGCCGCAACCAGGCCATGTAGTGGCAGTGCAGTGAGTGGAGCACTGTGTAGAGCTTGTGATCCATTCCTGGGCACTCTTTCTGGGTTTCTTATTGGGGAAAGGGTCATCCCAGGGGCAGCAGGCACTGGGGGCTCCTTAGACATCCCTAGTGATGATACCTCTGAGGTTTCTTGGAGGAGGTCTTTATGGCTGTTTTGCGCCATCGTCAGGGATGACTGTGGTGGTTGTCATGGTGGCAATGAGCCTCATTGTGAGAGAAGGCCATTGGTGGTAATAAGCAAGTGGATGGATCATGGAGATGCGAGAAGCAGCTGACCAAGTGGTACAATATTCATATTCTATTTGTTTTCTTTAACTCTAATCAGCCACTTGCTCAGACATTGCTTCTAAGCTGTCATCTTACCTGGAAGTGCTTGAAATTTGCTTGACACTTGGAAATGTTCAGAAACTTACTTGAGCATACATTATGTGTGACTTCTCTGAGTTATAGTCTAAGAAAGTGATCTTTTTCTCTTTTTCAGGAAACTCAGCGTGTTAGCACTCAGCAGCACACATGCTCAACTCCCTTTCACTTCCTTCTAAAGCAGGCATTGGCAGAAGGAGTTAGAAAATCATTTTTATACATTAAGGCTCTTCCATGCATAGTACTTTCTTATGGCCTTCTTAGCCAAGCAATGTTAGAAGATTACGAGGTCCTCTGATGTGGCTGAATATATGCTTTTCAGATAAACTCCATCAAGCAGAAACAGATGTCCATGGTAGAAGGTAGAAGCCTTTTTTTTTTTGGAGAGAGACACAGAGAGAGACAGAGAGAGAGGGAGAGGAAGACAGATAGAAATGGGCGCGCCAGCAGCCTCTCAGCAGCTGAGAATGAAATCCAGATGCGTGCGCCCCTTGTGGTCAAGTGCGGCATTGCGCCCTTGCGTCACTTTGCATTTGGCTAAATGTGGGACCTGGAGATTGGAACCAGTGTTCTTAGGCTTAGGAGGCAGGTGCCTTAAATGCTAGGCCATCTCTCCAGCCCGGTAGAAGCCTTTTTGATGACAAATTCTCTGATGGTGATGAACAGGTCTGGCTGGGCTGCGTAGACCATCGTAAAGCTCTGTATCTCTGGTGTGAAGGTGGGTCAGAGGCAGGGGAAAAAAGGGAAAGACAGGTTTGCTGAGGGGGCTGTGCAGTTATTCAAGCTTCGGAAAGAGATAAAAAAAAATAGAGAGAAGAATGCTCTCTGGAGAGGTCAGAGGACCAGGAAGGAAATAGGACTCAGGACATAATGTTGGAGACCAGATTTCCACCATTCCCACCTAAACATCCCCTCCCTCCGCCTTGTTTATAGGTTATGTCGAGGTTCTGGTCTCCCAAAGGGCTCTGTCCTTCCTCCATTGTATGGGGTGTAGACTGGCATGTCTAGGGTTGGTACTGTACTTTCTTTTGGAGTCTCCAGTTTGCTAGCCCAGGCGCCATCTGTTAGGTATTCTGAGGAGCCTTTGTGATGTCATTGCTGACACATCCCAGTTTCAAGGGTCCCAGCTGGACCTTAACCCAGCAACAAGGCAGCATGGGTATAAAACACCTCTGAGGAAGGCAGAAGCATGTGGAGAGTTAAAAATAATTAAAGGTTTGAGAGTTTCCCTTCTCTCGGGAAGTTCCATCATCGGCAGACAGAGGCAAGCTCAGGGAATAGTCACGGACTACAGTGCTCTCTGCCTCTGTTTGGAACAGCTCTTCACAGCCCTGGTCACACAAGGAACACCTCAATGTCTCTGGGACCTCAAGATTTTGCCCAGGCTCCTCCTTGTGCCTGAAGCCCATCCCTACCCTCCTCTGGATACACAGACTCCTATCTTAGAACGGACTCCCCGGGTACCTGGCAGGTCTGGAATATGAGTGGCTTCTTCTGCCTTTCTTTCCTTATCTGTGAGACTGAGGGAGCACCACCATGTCACAAGAACAATGGCAGCCACACAATGCTCCATGTGAGTGCTCCCTATCATGACACTGCAGATCACAGCAGCTGAGGGTGCGCAGGCTGGTGACATCCCTTTTCCGTGTGTCATATCCTCTGATGAGCCTCATCACAGCAGCCTTGAGACTCAGAACAAGCTGCCTTTCAAACCTCTCTTCACTGACTGTAACTTGGGGCCAAAGATGGAGTTTGCCTCATGTGTAGAGTCCCAGAAGCAGGGGCGGTGTGACACCTCCATATACACGTTAAATGAATAATGTCTCCTTCAAAGACCCATCCTTTCTAGATGGCTTTTTTTTTTCCCCTGGCATTGTCACCCACGGATGGCCCAGGGCACTACTCTGGATCCCCTGGGTGGCAGGAAAAAGATTTTCAAAGCCTTTTGTTCTTGTGCTTCCCCATGGCTAGAGCAGTGGTGGATGGCAAGCCTCCAGAAAAGCCCTGTGGCACAGGAACTTCACAGGGACACTCAAGGAAAGCGGCTGACACCTACGTGGGCTGGACCTTTGGCCTAGAGGCCACTTAGAGTAACAAGCACCAAATCTGAAGCCTTTTGAAGAAATGTTTTGAGATGGTTTAGTCTTCATGGTCAGCTCCACTAGATCCCTGCGAGATTAGCAAAGCACACTTCTAGCAATGGGTGAGGGCACTTCCAAGGAAGATTGGCCTGAGTGTGAGGATCACCATCTCAAAGGCTTGAGGGGAAAGAGGAAAGTCAGCTTGCTTAGGCATTCCCCTCTACTTCTCCTTCCTTGATGCTATGATGTGAGCTGCTTTGTTTCTCTGTGTCCTTTCCAGCATGACAGACGGAAGCCTCTGAAACCGTGAACATAAGTAAACCCTTCTTGCTTTATGGCATTTATCTCAGCACATGTCACAGCAATGGAGAGTCTGATGAATGGCTTCATTAATTTTGGAAATGGGCAAGGGAAGGGATTGATGATTCAGAGAAAATGAGGGCTCACTTATGGGAAGAGGGGTGCTTAACCAGGTGGTGGGAGTCAAAACAGAACAGGAAAACTGAGCTTGCCTAGAAACAGGGGAAGATGCCTCCAAGGCCCAGCCAGTCTCCTTAGGCTCCTGTCCCCTCCATCCCTTGCAGGTCCTAACCCCAAGCAGAGGATACTCACGGGCTCCTACCCTTCCCGAGACAATGGCTGTCGTTCTTCCTCAGCTTCTCAGCAGCCTGCAGTTGATGTCCTTATTTCTAAGAATATTGATCAAAAGTTCCTAGCTCATGATTACCAGAGACTTAGCTATGTATTATTTTAGAACTGTCTTGTTCTATTTTTTCCACCATTTCTATGTGGTTGTAACAAGAGAAATGTTTACATATCAGCTCAGACAAATATGTTGCCAAAACTCTACTTTCCAAATTCTCTATAATGAATGTATAATATTGAAAGTCAATAAAAGTCATTCATAAAATGGAGATTTGATTGCTTTACACAAATTCTCTCCATAATCCCTAGAATCAAGACACAGAGATTTATTCATATAAGTACTATGAATGGCTTGTAACCCATCTGCACTATATGTAATATTTATTCATTGCTGTGCTTTGCACATGGCAGTTTACATGCATTAAAGTATTGATGTTAAAAATTCCCTATAAGATACAGTTATTTAATGCATTTTTACATAGTGGAAATGGAGGCAACACAGTTATTGATGACAGGGTAGAATTCAGAGCAGGAAATCTGATTCCCTGTCTCAAACTCCAAGTGTTCTCTTTGTTATGAACATGGAAAATGTTTCACATTAAAATGGAATTTTTGTTTCATTCATGTTTTAGAGTGCATGCATATGATATGTCACCCCCTGCAGTCTCCCATTTTACCCCTCCCATGAGCTCCTTTCTGTCCCTCTAGACTGCTTTACTTCTGCTTTCATGTCATATATACAAACATGCTTTTATGTATCTAGACAGAACCTAGGGAGCACAGATGAGAGAAAACATGCCATATATCTGAGATGGACTTAATTCACTTAATATCACTATCTCCAGTTGTCTCCATTTTCCTACAAATGGCACAACTTAGTCCTTTTTGTGTCTGAAAAAATATTCGGTTCTGTGTAGGTACCACAATTTTGTTTCCCATTCCTCGGTTTTCCAGTCTCATTGGATGAAAAAGAAATGGGACCTGCTGTGGATAAATGTCCTTCAAAGACCTCAAGGTGGTGCTATTGGGAGGTGGTGAAGCTTTCAGGATGTGTGTACTAGCACCCACTGCTGGCAGCAGTGCAAAAATAATCAAAATCCCTTTAGAAAATAAGATTAAAAAGTTAAACCAGACAACCCACCCATGCCATTACAAAATATTTACCTAAGAGAAATGAATGCATCATTTTATGAAATGGATGGTAGTTTTATCTATCACCCAAATCCAAAACCATTTGTTGTTCATCAACAGGTGAATGTTAAAGTTTGTATATCCATACTGCCAATATGCCTTAGCAACAAACAAGGAGCAAAAATGCTGATATGCACAGTAACCAGACAGCATCAGTATCTCAAAATAGTTATGCTGGTGAAGGAATCCAGACAGCAAAGAATATTAAATAAATCCATTTAGGGAAAGCACTAGAAAATGAAAAGCAAGCTAGAGTGTTGGGAAGCAGATCCATTACTACTGGGCAGGGTGCTAGGGAAGGAAGGGTCAAGGAGGTGAGGGAAGGAGGATGCAAAGGGCATAAGAAACTTTGGGCAGTGGTCAGTCAGTGCAAATATCCATTATTAGGTTGTGCTGGTGAAAAGCTATATAATTTCAAATTAAGAATGAATAGTGAGCATGCCTCAGTAGCATGACTTAGGCAGCTGTCCTGTGAGTATCCAAACACACATTTGTGAAAATCTTGAATGTGCCTTTGTAGCTCCTGATTACTTCAATTCTGAAATAAATCTGTCACCTCTCTGTTGATCTGATGTCTACACTGTTAGCCTAATTATGCAAATGAATGTCCTTTTCAAATGATTTAAAGCAGCATAATTGATTCCTATGAACAAAGACAGCTTTTTCAGAGATAAAATGTCTCTCACCATATGTTTCATGAATTTTCTGTTTCCCTTCATGTATTGCAAAAACTATCCTAAAAACGGGCATTTTTCCTCATCTGCAAATAAATCTTCTTTCCTCTAATTAGTTTTCTAGGCAGGTTTCACCCATTATTGTGAACTTCTTTGGGGGAACAGAGAAATGAGCACAGCTACATAAAATTATAAATGCACAATGAATGCCCTTCCATCTTAGTTTTGTGTTTGAATAGACAGTTAATTCCAAAGAAAACACTGGTGTGAGTGTAATCTCTAATGTCCTTGGAGTCTGATAAAGCCCCATGTTTCCATGCCTATTGCTAGGTAGAGTTTTTATTTTGATGTAGTTTGCACAAGGCTAAAGCCTTTCTTTTTGAAATGAAAATACAAAGTCATTGAATAGACTTCAAAAGGTACATCAAACAGCTTAGGCATAGTGAGTGGCTTAATCAGAGTGTCTGTAGCAGATGAAATACACTCTGCTGAGCACTGCTGCATCTGAAAGTTAATTTCTGGCTGAACTGAAGGAATTTAAAACCAGGAACTTTTAATTGAATCGTTCCTAATCTCAGCTTGTGGGCAGATATTGGTTCTGAAGGATGTATTCATTAATACATAGAGAAAAAAGTTATTTAGCTGTCCATATTTATCCACAACTTTATATAAAATTAAATGGACTAAATTTAAAGTCTAGAGGTTGAACAAAGAAAAACCATGAACTTGAATTTCTACATTAGGACAAAACCATTTTCCTTTCAGAATGAAACTCGTGCACTAATGTCACACTCTTTTGCAGCAGCAGCAGCAGGCATACTTCTAAGCTAGTCTCCAGGGCTCCCCACCTCCAGGTATTCACCCTCTTACCAAAACCAATGTGGTCTGGACCTAGTGGCTGGCATCTAAAGAATACATATAGGATTGTGATGTCACTTTCAATGTGACATCCCCTCTCTGGAAGCTGACACTGTCTCTGGTTCTCCCTGCATACTTGCTCTGATGAAACCAGCAGCTGGGTTGTGAACTAGTTATAGATGGTACTGAGACACCCTGGAGGTGGCAGGACCCAAGGGCAACTGGGTTGTGAACTTTGTTATGGAGAGGCCCTGGAGGTGGCAGGACTTGATGGCAGCCCATCATCAACAGCCTCTCATTTGAGAAGCAGACAATTCCCAGGGAAGCCCCAAGGCTACTGAAACCCCAGCCAGGGTTGGGGTGGCGCCCAGGCACACCTAAAGCACAGGTGCCCTGAGCCCCACTGAGCCTGTGATGTCATTCATGGTTGCTGTAAGCAGCACAATTTGCAGTACAGCAGTAGTTGGCAAGTATAGTTCCAGTTGCTAGTGGTCTAGCTCACCATGGATGCAGATGTGAGCCTGGGAGACAACTTCAGACAGGACCAGGAACTGCAGGTTAGAAAAGAATGTACTAATTGAACATACAGCCATCCCTCAGAATCCACTGGAAATTGGTTTTAGGACACACACACACACACAAAATCTGTAGAAGCAGGAGTCTTTGGAATAAAATGTAGTATTTACATAGAACTGACATAAACCCTCCTATATGCATTGTTTTGAATTATAATAGCTATATTTCTTTTTAATATATAATTTATTTTTATTAATTTGAGAGAGAAAGAGGGAGAGAGAGGAAGAGAGAGAGAGGGAGGGAGAGAATGGGTGCATTAAGGCCTCCAGCCACTGCAAATGAACTACAGACGCATGCGCCTCCTTGTGCATCTGGCTTACATGGGTCCTGGGAAATTGAACCCGGCTCCTTTGGCTTTGCAGGAAAACACCTTACCTGCTAAGTCATCTTCTCCAGACCTATAATAGCTATATGATATAAATGATATTTATACTATATTGTTTAAGAAACAGTGACAAGAGGAGAATTCTTTATACGCTCAGTACAGGCACTTTAAACAGTATTTTTGACTTGCAGTAGGTTGAATCCATGGATATAGAATCTGCAGATATGGAAACCGTATAATGTGTTAATTTTACATGGCAAGAAACATCATATTCAAAGTAACCAATTTCTATTTCTAATTTCACAGATAAAACTGAAATTTATAAATTCAACATGTAATAAGAGATTGGAAAAAAATGCAACAAATGTGGTAGATAACCTGTATCTATAATGCTTAAATTCATCTTTAAAAGGAGGGGCTGGAGAATCATAGAAAAGCTTAAGTCAAATGGCTGCTAAGTCTATAAGAAGATACCCCAAATTCATTGAAGTAAGAGAATTTCAAGATCAATAATATGTCTTATCCTCCTAAAAAGAAGACCAATGTACAAAGTTAAAATGACTTTCAGCCCCCACTTCTGGTCAACATTCAGGAAGACAGCATGGGCCTCACTTCAGATCACTAGAAAGCAATGGGCCTGAATATTTTCAAATTATAAACACAATTGATCTTCCGATCTCATGCCTGAGATTCTACCCACGGGGAAAAACACACCAAAGCATAGGTTCTCTAGGCAAGGGTATTATCACAGTGTTATTTGTAGTGATCCTTACCTAGAAGCAACATGGATGTGTTGCTGAAGAGGAAATGAGGAGTAAGATTATTGCATCGATATTCTGTTAACCTGACATCCCAGGCAGTTAGACAGAGGTTTGTGTGCCAGCTCCCACACTGGATGGGAAAAGCAACACGCAAGGCAAGAGCATGCCTGAGCAGAAATCATTTCTCGGGATCAATCATCTCCAAATCTGATTTTGTAGATACTTTATCAATAAGATATAGACCAGGTAGATGAACGAAGGACATAGGCAGAGAGGGGAAAAGAGAATGAGAAATGGAGAAATACCCATAGAGTTCTCAACATGCTGGAGCAGAGACAGAGAAGTGAGGGGTTGGGAGAGGAAAAGTAACAGTGGAAGAGAAGGGCAAGAAAAGAGAAGAACTTAAAATGATGCCTACAACTGCAGCAGCACCCTGGTGAGTGAGTGAGTGTGTGTGTGTGTGTGTGTGTGTGTGTGTGTGTGTGTAGCTGTACAAAGGAAACTGCCTGAAAAGATAATGGTGACCTTCTCATTTCAAGCTCATTTCAAGTACTTCCCCTTTTCCTCTTATATTGTACTGTATTTTAACTTTTTCTCCAAACAATTGTGTGTTATTTATATAATCAGCAGGGGGAAAAACAAAAATCTATTTTCACTGTGGAAATAAGAAGAACCCATTTATCACCTTTATGGGCTTTATATATTAGAGTTCTGTACAAGATTTCATTTGAAAGAGGGTTCTGCAGCCAAAAGACAGAGCAAATGTCTATAAAGCATCTCTCAAGAAAATACTGCCCCTATCCCCAAGCCCATGGAATTCCAGAGAACAGATTGCTAACTGTCTGCAGGGGGTGAGGGGATGAGATTTGCAAAGATAAATAATAGGCAAATACTTTTTGAATTAAAGCACATTTCAAGTTATCATTGACAGAACAGGCTAAAACTGACAGCCGTGTGTCTAGCTTGGGTGATTGTATAAGGCTTCAGGCATGTTTTTTAAAAAACGTATTTCAGGTTAGGAGCAATGGCCTAGTGGTTAAGGTGCTTGCCTGTGAGCCTAAGAACCCATGTTCGACTCTCCAGAACCCACATAAGCCAGATGTATGTGCGCAAAGCCACACATGTGCACAAGGTGCACAGCAATCCTCCTACCTGGTGTTCAAATGCAGTGGCTGGAGGCCCTGGTGCACCAATTTGTCTCTCTCTCTCTCTCTCTCTCTCTCTCTCATAAAAAAAATTTAAAAATGAATTTCATTCACATCAGGAGATTTCATATTTGGGTTTTTTTATTGCTGTTTTGTTTGTCAAAGGACTCAAACTCTCAGCACCCTGGTCTCATATGAAAAACAGCCAGCCACACCCATCATGGTCACTCCTACTGATGGAACTTGGGATTTTTTAGTTTATTTATTTGTAAGGAGAGAGAGAGAAAGAGAGAGAGAGAGAAACAGAGAGAATAGGTGCACCAGGGCCTCCAGCTGCTGCAAATGACCCCCAGATGCATAAGCACCATGTGCACCTGGCTTTACTGGGTTCTGGGTATGGGGAATCCAACCCAGGCTGCTAGGCATTTACAACAAACACCTCAACTGCTGAACCATCTCTCCAGTCTGGAACTCAGAGTTTTTTTGTTTGTTTGTTTTGTTTTTCAAGGTAGGGTCTCACTCTAGTCCAGGCTGACCTGGAATTCACTATGTATTCTCAGGGTGGCCTCGAACTCATGGCAATCCTCCTACCTCTGCCTCCAGAGTGCTGGGATTACAGGTGTGCACCACCATGCCCGGCTGAAATTCAGAATTTTTATAGTCACATTTCACATTTTCCACTGGTGCTTTTCACCACATCATGTGCATGGAACCTTCCACCATTGTAGGTGACTGTGATACTAGGGCAGGGACAACCAGGTCCTCACTCTCACTCTGAGAGAAACACTAAGGTCACTTGGCCCACAAACTGCTAGAAACTGTACCAGGACAGGTGTGTCAACTGCTTAGTGGCTCCAGGATTTCCCGGTCTTGAGAACCACATCCCTGGTAACTGCTGCTGTTCACTGCATGTTTCTGTTCACCACAGAGTCACATGTTCAACTTTCATTCCCAAGGGGGCAACATGTGGATTTGGGGCTCTGGAAGGGAAGGCCTTCATGAATGAGATTTGAGCCCTTTCTAAAGCTGCCTTGGAATGCTGCCTCTCCCTTCTACCACATGAGGACGCACAGAAGAGTCTTCCCACTGGGAAGTTAAGTCCTGTTAGTTTTTAAATAAAGGAAAGGAACTAACTCTCCAAGTGAAGAATTTATTTAAGAATAGTATGCAAGACATAGACTTACAATTCAGGATCCAGTGACCTGGTGGCCTCTGATATGCTCAAGAATGAAAGGAAACACTAGAGTTTCACTGAGTCAAGACCAAGTTACATAGGTGTTTTGAAAGAAAGCTCATTGGCCTTGGTAGTGCTATAAGAGCTGGCAAGTTCGATTGGTGAGTGTCACTAGTTGCTAGGTAGGATTTGCAGTCTTAGATTTTTGTTTGTTGGTTGGTTCTTTTTTGTTTGTTTGTTTGTTTGTTTTGTTTTTGTTTTTGGAGGTAGGGTCTCACTCTAGTGCAGGCTCACCTGGAATTCACTCTGTAGTCTCAGGGTGGCCTCGAACTCACAACAATCCTCCTACCTCTGCCTCCTGAGTGCTGGGATTAAAGGCATGCACCACCACGCCTGAGCTTGTTGGTTGGTTTTTGAGTTAGGGTTTGAAGACTGGATAAAAACTTAAGACAATCCTCCTACCTCAGCCTCCTGAGTGCTGGGGATTAAAGGTGTGCACCACCACTCTTGGCTGAGGTGGTTTTTAAGATATACAACTCAAAATGTTTTTTCTCGTGGTGTCTTGACTTTATTTGAATAGATGTGACATAAGTGACTCTGTGTCATAGAGTCCGTTTCCACAGCCATCACTGCTGTGCTTTGTTCGTGGATTTCTCAGCCTCCAGCACCATGAGCAGTGACGATTCTTTTGTCTGTAAGTTTCTCAGTCTTTTGTGAGCGCCTCTCACACCAACTCAGATAACTGCTCAGACAGCTGTGCCCAGATCCACGTTGCTGCTCCAACAGTTTGTGTACCCTGCTCACTCATGCACAACACAAGCATCCAAAAGGGTATGAGGAATATAGACTCAGTGCCCCTGGGAGAAGAGGGGACCTCAACCTCTTTTCTCACTGGTTGCAGGTGGAATGCATTCAAGGACCTCTTGCCAGACAAGACAGCATAGGTCTCCCAACGCCTTGTCTGGGAGCTCCCCTCCGTCTCTCCAACAGTGCATCATGGTCAAGCCCGGGCCCCTGGCTTGTTTCATCCTCACGTTCTTCAAGATTCTTCTTCTTCCTGCTATCTACTCCTGCTTCCCAAACTGGTTCATGCTGATGGCCTCATAACTGACATTGTAATTCTAGAACATTCTAAGCTGTTTGGTCAGCACGCCCTCTGATGACAATCCCAAGAGCAGAACCTCCCTGCAGTGACTCTGCTGCATTTCTCAACTAAATTTCCCTGGTAACTCACTTGTTTCTCCATTGCTTGTAACGTTGGGGTGTCTAGTTCTATCATTGAACCATGAGGAAAGACGGAGGAGACGGGAGGAGGGGGAGAGATAACATTTTTTTTTTTAGAGATAGAGGGAGAGAGAGTTGGCTCTCCAGGGCCTCAGCCACTGAAATAGAACTCCAGGCGCTTGCACCACCTAGTGGGCATGTGCGACCTTGTGCTTGCCTCACCTTTGTGTATTTGGTTTACATGGGATCTGGAGAGAGACGGAACATGGGTTCTTAGGTTTTGCAGGCAAGTACTTTAAACGCTAAACCATCTCTCCAGCCCAAGAAATAACTCTTAATGTGACTTAAAGGGAAAATTGTGCATTTGAGGCTGAGTGCTTCCTGGAACAGTTCCCACGATGAATACCCAGACATCCTCTGTTCCCTGATTTCTTCTCATTGACACTGCATGGGGTTGTTTGAGACTGGGGCTACTTGACCACCAACAGGCATCTCTGGGGTGTGGTTGTAACATCTGACCAATAGGAAAATAGAAAATAAGAGCCAGCTCACAGGGACACTCCTCTGCTAGTTCTCTGTGTCACCCATGCATATGTAGAACACTTGTGTAGAGACAAACTGAGGTCACTGTGGAGGAACAGACACTCCTTCTGCGAGTGTTCATATCATTCTAAGAAAAAGCCTGAAGGCTACACTGGTGGGACATAATACTAAAATAGAGTCTGAAGTGAATGTCAGGCCAGGAGGTAAGTGCTCTGCTCAAGACCAGGGAGAGATGTTTTCACGGCCAAAAAATACTGACAAATCATGAAGCCTTAGTGCCTGCGAAGGTCGTGAGGAAAGCTATATAGTCCCAAACAGTGCTCCGAGCTGGTGAGGAGGGATGGGGGTAGATTGTCCAGAACGCATCATCCATCCAGTGTATAAGGTGATGGATTTGGGTGGCACAGGGCATGCTGAAGATTATAGCCTCTAGCTCATCGTTTCTCAACCATCTCTGAGGACTAGCTCCTAATGGTCAGCAAAATAATTAATGGTCTTATTGGTCTTGGTGAATTGTAACATCCCTCTCGTCCTTTGAGCCTTACAGGGGCTATTTGTTTTAGAGTAAAGATATTAAATTCATGCTTGGGAGTATGAAGACAAATGGCCTCACATGAAATAACCCATTTCTAAAGGAACATTTTTCTTGAGTTGTTTTAAACAACTAATTTTCCACAAAATATATTTCAGGATATGAGAAGTTCTGGGTGCTTATTTTTTTAACTGAGTGTCTTGTTGCTCTCCAAATTGTCTTTTCTTCCCCATTTTGTCTGGGCCTGGTCAAACAGAATGCTGTTCATTTTGGGTCTATCACTTCTCCAAACCATACCACCATCTTTCTTTGTGAAATGAGGTGGTGGCTGCAATAAAGTATTCCTTTCAGCTCTGACATTTAGGTGTTCTGGGACTTTCCATCTCTTCATGTCTGCACATTACTGACCAGAGAATTAGAAATTCAAGTGTAAGCTTTCAGTAGAAATAGATTCCACATTAAATTAGATTTAATTAGAAATTAAAGTATAATCTTTTCAGGAGTGTGGGTTTCCATAGTACCCAGTGGGAGAGACCATACAGACCCATTTAAAGTTCTTCCTTGACTTAATTAAACCATGAATGCCAAGGACCCAGTTCTTTTCACAAAGGCTTACTAGATTGCAGTCCACACTCTGTGTGCATATTAAGGTGCCATCGAGCCTTCAGTTTTATTTAAGAGCACTAAGAATAGATGTGATGAACTTACATTTAATATTTCAGTTCGTGGCAGAGGAAGTGAGATCAGGCAAGCTTACTGCAAATTAAAAACGAAATTGCAGGCCATGAATCACTTTCACTCGGGCACAAATCATTTCTTTTACATTTTCCATTTCCTAACTCAAGCATTTCTTAAGTTATTACTCTCTGATTTTTAAATCCTTGGTCTTAAAAATGAAGGGCTGCCTAACCCAAAGAGCTACAGACCCTTTGACCTGTCACTCTCTGTCACCCTCTGTCAGGCCGGTTGACTTTCCTGGTCACTGGTCTGGTGATAGGAAAAACTTCCAAAGAGTGGCATATTTCACACTCGATGCAATAAAACCATAAAACATATAATCAAGAATCCTGAGACTGGAGAGATGAGTTAGTGGTTAAGGTGCTTCCTGGAAAAGCCTAAGGACCCAGGTTGGATTCCTGAGTATCCACGTAAGCCAGATAAACTACAAGATGGCACATAATGCTGGAGTTTGTCTGCAGTGGCTGGAGGCCCTGGTGTACCCATTCTCTTTCTATCTGCCTCTCCCTCAAATAAATAAATAAATTATATATATATAGTGATTTTTAAAAAAATAATCTGATTGGATATTATGTCACACTCCCCCAAATTCTTCTGAATAAAGGAGGGGAAATGCTACTTTATGTAAATAATTGGCCATCATGGCTTATTACAGATTACATTTTCAAATGTTACTGTGTCCAGGACAATGTTCAAAACACAATTGCAAGTTAAAAATCCTTAAGCAATTCTCACAGACAGTATGACATCACATAGAGCTGGCATGTACGTGGGTATGGATACACAGAAGAAAAGGGAAATGGACCCTTGAACATGGCTCAAAGATATGGCCTGGTAGCCTCAGTAGCTTCTCTCACTGCTGGCGGCATTTACCAAGCAGCTAAGACCTGATAAAATATTAGAGCATTTGACTTTTTCTCTCTTACATCATCAGCATAGCCATTGGTCTGGGTGGGCTGAGTGAGGAGGGAAGAATGCTAAAGAATCACATTTTTCTTTTTTTGCTTCATAGCAGTTGACAGCATAGGCAGAACGAGAGAATGACCATGGCCATGACCTACAGATGCTCCAACCTGCTTTCCTGCCAGCTGAAACATCTGCTTCCCCACAAAAGTGTCACAGCACAAGACAGTGTCAGGACTCTCCGCACTGTGAGTGACAGAAACTCACTGGAAGTGGAATTGAGGCTGAGAAAGGCAGGGAGTAGACTATGTATGCTTTTGTGCCTATAAAGAGGTCACTACACAAAAGGTCACTAACCTCAGGTGTAGCTGTGTCTGGTACCAGACAGACTGCCCCATCCACACCTATGTAGGCCAGGTTTGCCTCTTGGTTTGCTTCTTTCTTGCACAGCCATTCTTGGTGTGGTTAACCATGGGCACCAGCAGACACAGCCCAGACTTTGGTCCTGTGGATCTTGTCAGTAGGAAGAACAAGTCTCTCTCCTACAGCTGTGAAGTCCAGAGACAAGCTGCACTTGCCTGCCTTGAGTTCATGGTCAGTGCTGCCAGACACTGTGCAGCTGGCCAGGCCTGGAGGACACATGATCTCTAAACCATGTGAGAATTCTGTTTGGCCGAATCACATGGCCTCAGATGCTGGCCAGGTGCTTCCATGTTTCTGCCTTGGTCCCCTCACACATATGACCAGATTTATACCTGAACAAGCAAATGAATGATCTCATCCAGGTCAAGGGGCCACTCAGACATCTTCAAACCACAATGGTCCAATGCACAGAGAATACATAATGGTGGTAGCCCACAGAAATCTCATAGCAGCCACATCTGTCATTTCAATTTTTTATAGATGCCCCCACATTAAAAAAGTAAAAAGGAACTAATCAAGTTTTTTTTTAGAGAGAGGGACAGAGAGAGAGAGGGAGAGGGAGACAGATAGAGAATGGGCACACCAGCAGCCTCTCGGCCTCTGTGAATGAACTCCAGACACGTGTGCCCCCTTGTGGGCAAGTGCAGCATTGTGCCCTTGTGTCACTTTACATCTGGCTAAACGTGGGACCTGGAGATTGGAACTGGCGTTCTTAGGCTTAGCAGGCAGGTGCCTTGACTGCTAAGCCATCTCTCCAACCCTCAAGTTTTTTTTTTTTAATTTTTTAAAAATTATTTTATTGCCGGGCGTGGTGGCGCACGCCTTTAATCCCAGCACTCAGGAGGCAGAGGTAGGAGGATCGTCGCGAGTTCAAGGCCACCCTGAGACTACATAGTTGATTCCAGGTCAGCCTGGACCAGAGTGAGACCCTACCTTGAAAAACCAAAAAAAAAAAAAAAAAAAAATTATTTTATTTATTTTTGGAGAGAGACACAGAGAGAGACAGACAGAGAGGGAGAGGAAGACAGATAGAGATGGGCACGCCAGCAGTCTCTCAGCTGCTGCAAACGAAATCCAGATGTGTGCACCCCCTTGTGGGCAATTGTGGCATTGCGCCCTTGCGTCACTTTGCATCTGGCTAAACGTGGGACCTGGAGATTGGAACCGGGTTCTTAGGCTTAGCAGGCAGGCGCCTTAACCGCTAAGCCATCTCTCCAGCCCTCAAGTTTGTTTTTAATAGTGAATTTTTATCCAATACAACCTATCAAAAAGTATTAATTCATCATATATAATCCATATAAATAACAATTATCTTCTAGGTTTATTCTATGTCTTCAAACTATTGTGAATTTTATGTTTGTAGCACATTTCAGTTTGGACAAGCCATATTTTGCAGCCATTGATGATTCATACACATGATATGGGCTATATTGGACATATCTATGTACACACAGCTATCTTTTTTGGAGGCTAGATTGTATGTTCATATTTTTCTGAAGCTTCTATGACTTCCTATAATGAGCATATATTTCTTCCCAATGATAAAATACAAAAAAGTGTGATGGCCATTTCTATAGAGTGCAAGCTCATAGAAATATCTCCTAACAGGCCCAAGGTTCTGGCTTTGGCATATATAGCCCCATTTCTTTTCCATGATCAGAATGAAGATGGATGGTTGTAACTGTCCAAGTTTGTCACTAATGTGACACCGAAAGCCTTAGAGGCTACCGCAAGTGCCAGAAGCCCAAACCAAAATAACCTCAACTAGCTGGAATGATAGCATAAATCTAAGAAAACCAAATGTACCCATGAAATAATATACTTTTAACTGGGTCCAAAAGCTAATTTCTCATATCCAGAATGTAGGTATCATAGCCAAGGTCATTATTCAAAGGAATGAAGGGTTAGATTGAGTCTATATTTGGTGTCAGCCAAGGAGTGAAAGAAGCTGCTAAAAATGAATGCTGACACTGTATTAATGGAAGCAGGCAGAGTGTCCAGAACAAGCAAGCAGATGGCCTTGGTCTTTAGGTGGTGATCAGTCAGCAGCTGAGGGCACTGCGTTGCTCTGGCGGCACACATGCCCTGGGGGAGGTTAGTGAGTGAAGCTTGCCCACAAGAAAACAAGGAGGTTGGACAGCAAGAACTAAAGAGGAGCTCATGTCCCAGGTGGAGAAAACTAGGGGAAATGTAAGGGGCTCTTGTGCATGTAACAAAGTGCTCCCCAGCACCCTGTCATAAGAGACATAAATTAAAACAAAAGTGCCCTGTCACTTTACAGTGCCCATCCAGAGTGGCGGGAGTAATGTCTCTAGTAATAGTATACTTCACTGATCAGGCTGGGGGTGGGGCCCTGACTCTGCTGAGGAAGAGAAGATCCCAGGCATAGTCTGACATCCATAACAGGTCGTTTTAAATAGCCTTTCCTTTATATATGTGAATTCTTCTGAATTTTGTTTTTTTAAAATATTTTATTTATATTTACTTATTTATGAGAGAGAGGAAGAGAGAGAGGGAGAATAGGTATGCCAGGGCCACTGCAAATGAACTCCAGACACATGTACCACCTTGTGCAACTGGCTTACGTGGGCTCTGGGTAATTGAACTTGGGTCTTTAGGCTTTGCAGGTAAGCGCCTTAACTGCTATACCATTTCTCCAGCCCTTGTTTTTGTTTTTGAGGCAGGATCTCACTCTGTAGCCCAAACTAGTCTTGAACTCATGGAACTTCTCCTGCCTCAGCCTCTCATGTGCTGGGATGACAGGTGTGAACCACTATACTTAGTTTACTGCATTCTATTATTATGAATTGTCATATGAGTTATTTTCAATATAAACAAAATAAAACAAAAGTCTATGATTATGGCCAAAAAACAAATGCAGGGATTTTTTGTTTGTTTGTTCTTGAACTTCATCCACACAATAATAGTAGTAAAAAGAAGAACAAATTTTTAAAATTCCAGAACAAAAAGTAGTGGATTAATGCCTTTCCATTCCATCAACACTTAATAAAATATCTACTTAATGATTTATTACATGGCTGAACAGCAACCTGAACGTTCTGCTTTTAAGCCTGAGTTCTGCAGCCTTTTAAGTTCTAAATGTAATGGCTCCATGACCACACGGAGGAGCAGAACTAAAGAAAGTCAAGCCGGGGCTGGAGAGATGGCTTAGCGGTTAAACGCTTGCCTACAAAGCCTAAGGACCCCAGTTCGAGGCTCGATTCTCCAGGACCCATGTAAGCCAGATGCACAAGGGGGTGCATGCATCTGGAGTTCGTTTGCAGTGGCTGGAGGCCCTGGCGCACCCATTCTCTCTCTCTCTCTCTCTCTCTCTACCTGCCTATTTCTGTATCTCTCTCTCTCAAATAAATAAATAAATAAAATTTAAAAAAAATCCCTTATAAGAAAGTCAAGCTCCATTTCTTCTTTAGCCATTGTGCTATGCTAATATCTTTTAAGTCTACTTTTAGATGCAAGCAGGAGTAGGATGCAGGGTCTGCCGACATCTACTGCCCCTAAAGCGAGCCCCTTGCACCTGGGCACCCTTACTCTAGAGCCTTGCTTCTCTTCCTCTACAGGAACATGAGCCAATAGGAAGGAACCATGAACGCTCAGATTAACCTCCACACAGAGCTGCAATGAGCATGTGCAGATTATGATAACAGCAATTGCTGTAATTATTCAGACTGTAGGCATAATTTACTTTTCTCATTGCTATGACAAAATACCTGATAAAAATACCTTAAAGAAAGAAGGGTTTATTTTGGCTCATGGTTTGGGGGTCCAGCTCAGCATGGCAGGGAAGACGTGGCAGCAAGAACAGCCTAGCTGCTGCAGGAGAAGCACGAGGCACGTGGTGGTTCCACAGTCAGAAGCAGAGATGAATGCTGGTGGTCTGCTGGCTTTCTCGCTTTTATTCAGTCTGGGAGCCCAGCCCATGGGATGGTGCCACCCAGATTTAAGCTGGGTCTTCTCTCCTCAGTTAAACCTCCCTGAAAATGCCCTCGTGGACAAGCTGAGAGGTTTGTCTTCGAGGTGATTCTGAAGTCAGTCCAGCTGACAGTCAAGAGTAACCATCACAATTCCACCCCCTTGTCAACTCGACACCCAAACTCACCACATTTAAGCCATAACATTTTATGCTTGGTCCCTAAAGTATTATGTGCATCTCATAACACAAAATGCATTTAGTCCATCTCGAGAAGTCCCTAAAGTCTTAACAGTTCCCAAATTGCCAAAAGTGTAAGTGTAGAGCCTTTTCTGTGACCCAGGCAATCTCTAAAAAAAAAAAAAAGTACAAGTTACATACTTCCAATATATAATGGCACAGAATAAATATCCTCATCTTAAAATGGAGGAATGGGAACATAGCAAGGAAAGACTGGGCCCAAGCAAGACCAAACCCAACAGGGCCAACACCAAATCCTGCAGATCCATGTCTAGAGTCTGGAGCTTGTGATGGAATCATCTGAGCTCCCAAGGCCTTGGGAAGTCCTGCCCCTTCAGCTCTCCTGCCTGCAGCACACATAGCCTCTCTCTTGGACTGGCTCCAATCTCTGCCTGCAGCTTTCCTTTGTAGATGTCCCATGGTCCTGGTATCGTCAACATCCTTGGGTCTCCATGGCAACTGAGGCCTCACTTTCACAGATAAGCTTGAGGCAGGGTCAGATTCCCTGAGAAGCCATTGCATTAATCAGAGGCATGCTAATTTTCATTTGGTTTTATATTGGATTTCTTTTTTCTTGCAGCAGGAGGGCTCAATTGCAGGGCTTTGACAAGATAGACAAGTGCTCTACCATTGAGCCGTGCATCCACCATGATCTTAGTTCTTCAGCTTTGTACAGATGATGTGTCCCTGTTGTTTGCATGGAGGGCAGAGTCCCTGTGCCTCTCTGCTCTTGTAATGTCCCTGGAAGGGAGCAGCACTTGGGACACTCTCCTCCCTCTGAAAAAAGAAAGCGACATTACTGAGGTTATGAGTGTACTTCCCGTTTCATTCAGCAATTTCACTTCTGGAAATTCATCCCACAGATACACTAGCACATGTACAAAATAACATGCATGGCAAATGGCACTACACAGCTACATTTGTAATATCAAAGGACCTAAAAAAATCAGAAGTAGGTTAATAAAATTTGAAAACATTGTGATGAATCCGTAAATGGAATCTTTGAATCTTTGTCACCAGGGGAGGAAAATAAATCTTGCTGAGTTAGAGATAACGACAAAGCACAAAATAATATTCTTCCTCTTGTATGAAAAAGAGAAAATGTGGGTTGAAATTCATCTTCCTTTGTGTTTGCACTCTGGAAAGATATGCAAGTAACTAATGATAGTGGTTGTGGAGTAAAGAGATAAATAGAATGACTGATGGAGAGAAGAACGGGAGAGAGGGTTGAGGATACAGCTCAGTGGGTGAGCAGTTGCCTAGCATGCAGAAAGCCCTGAGCTGTAGCCGCAGTCCTACCGACAACAACAGTGACAACAACACTAAAAACAAAGAAGGGAAGGATGACATGAAAGAAAGGAAGGGTAGAGAGGGAGCAAGAACAAGAGATTTAAAAGGAAAAGAGTCTCAGAGGAGACATATGAGATATATTTCTAGCTCATTTCTTCCATGTGCCTCTAAAGGGGAAAAGTAGAACCCTATGGCTGAAGCTTCACTAGACATCAGGCTTAGCACAATGTCTAAAGCAGAAGAGAAAGGGAACAGATGAAAATTTAACTGTTTATGATACTTGAAGGATTTGATACAAACTTGGAGAATCCAAAGAAGTCCACTGGTCTTGCCCTTGAGAGATGAAAAGACCTGAGATCCAGGTGATTCTTTCTTTGCAAAGCAATTGCCAATGAGACCAGGTTAAAGGAATGACCTGCATGTTGGTGATACCACTTTAAGCTCAGAGCCCTTCTGCTGCATTGACTGTAGGGTACAGGTAAATAGTAGATGTTCACTTTAATATGTTGAGTTTATATGTGTAGTAGATAGCTTCACATTGCTGGGATGAACATCCAAACCAGACACCATTTATAGGAGGAATGGGTTTATTTCAAGCTCACATATCCAGGGGAAGAAGCTGGCTCCCATTCATAAATCCAAGCAGAGAGAGAGTAAACACCCCCATCCAGCAATACCAAAAAGCCACCAGTATGACAGGCAGCAAGCATGACCCCCACCAGACCCCCAGAGCTCCAACATCTCTGCATACCTTTGGGCTGGAATCAGATCTGCCCTAGTGACATGCTCTCCCCACCCCATCCCTACTGTAGTCTGCTTGAAGCTGCAAACTCAATTTTAATAAAGCACCTGAGTGTATAGGGCCATACACTCAAACTACCACAATTTGCAATTAAGAACACATTGATTTTTGTCTTGCTGACAAGTAAGTTTGATCCTCATTTCATAAACTTGGGAATATCCCAGTGATTCTCAGTAAATTAGTGCTGATGGGCTCAGCACAAAGTTGAACATATAGGGAAAGTTTATGAAAAGTCACATTCTCCGCCTCATTGACATCTGAGATTGCTTCTCGTGGTACACTGGCATCAGGACTCTTGTGACATGCCATCACTCATTATTGATTACTTGCATTGATTTTTTTCATCACGGTCCCTCAGTTATTCCAGTGAGACTCTCTGCTTCATCTCCATGTACCTGTATGAGCAGGACAAGAGTTGGCATGGGCTTTGGAGGATACCAAGATACCAAAGAAAGAAGGCAAATGAGGGCAGCAGATGCCACAAAGGACCAGATCCTATCCATTAGGGGTTTGACCATGATTCCATAAGACTGAAAATGAACACAACATGGCCACAGTCTCATCTTTCCATAAAATATAGACAGGACCCTCTGTAGATTTCTGAAGATTGCAAATATGTTATCAGAATCTTGGAAAGTATCACCTTGAGGGCATTGACAGTAGAGAAAAAAAAATCTCTTGGGTGGAAAAAAAGCAACAACTTCAAGTTGGACCCATTTTTTTTTCCTACATCTTTTGTAGTAAATAAACATTTGCATTTCCACTGAAATGAAAAACATTCATATTCCTGTGTCTTCTTCAAATGTCATTTATTAAAAATAAAATTGAACCAGGCATGGTGGCTCACACCTGTAATCCCAGCACTCAGGAGGCTGAGTTAGGAAAATGGCTGTAAGTTTGAGGCCAGCTCTGTAGTGAGTTCTAGGTCAGCCCAGACTAAAGTGAAATCCTATCTCAAAGAAACAAAAAGTTGGAAAAGAAACATGTATGGGGGCTGGGTAGATGGCTCCTTGGGTAGAGTGCTTGCTGTGCAAGCAAGAAAACCTGATATCACATCCCCAGTACCTATATAAGCCAAGTGTGGGGTCACACTCCTGCATTTCCAGTGCTGTGGGGGGTGGGTAGAGACAGGAGGGTCCCTGGGGCTTGCTGGCTGGTGACTGTAGCCAAATCAGTGCGTTCTAGCTTCACTGAGAGACCCTGTCTCAAAAT
Organism: Orientallactaga sibirica; assembly: GCA_036365145.1. Lineage (NCBI taxonomy): Eukaryota > Metazoa > Chordata > Mammalia > Rodentia > Dipodidae > Orientallactaga > Orientallactaga sibirica. The sequence continues at coordinate 775,420 of JAEOAD010000031.1, read as the reverse complement.
ACAAAAATGGAGAATGACTGAGGAAAACACCCATTGTCAACAGCTGCAACACGTGCACACGTGTGCACACGAACCTGCAAAAACTTTCATGGACCCACTTGCATGCAAACACACATACACATGTATGGCCACCACGCACACGTGTGTGCACAAAGGCACGTGCACATGTGTGTGGAGGCTGGAGGTCAACTTAAGGAGAAAAGGACTCATTTTAGCCCACAGTTTGAGAGGGTACTGTCCAGCATAAAGCCAGACTGACTCTCAGCTATGTGGGCAGGAATGTAAGCCATGTACTCACCTCCGCATGGATCAGGAAACAGATTGGACAGGAAGCAGGGCCAGGCTATACACACCCAGTCCCTCCTTTCAGTGACCCACTCCCTCTTCTACCTCCTAAAGGTTTCATAGCCTTCTGTGGTAGTTTGAATATATGGCCTCCAATATATTCAGTGTTTTATTAGTTTATAGTTTGCATCTGCAGTCACCTTGCTGGAGGCAGTGTCACTGGGGGCTGGTCTTAAGGTGTGGTGATGGTTTGAGAGTCCATTGTAAAGATATGCAAAGTGTGCCTAGCAGGAGTTCCTGAAGTGTGCTGTGGCTTTTGGCTGTAGCTTTGCTCTGTGTGCTGTGTGCCTGGGGGCTTTGCTCTCTTGCCTGGTCTTCTGCCATTATGGAACTTCCCCTGGATCTGTAAGCTTCAATAAATAATATCCCTTCCTCCATAACGGTGCCTGGTCTGGAAGTTCATCTCAGCAGACCTGAAGCTGTCTGCTACACCTTCCAAAACAGTACCACTAGCTGGAGTCACTATCCAGTGTTCAAACACATGAGCCTGTAGGGGCCATTTCCCATTCAGACCTTATCAGCGGAGTGAATGTGGACAAAGACTCAAGTCTCCTAACCCCAACTCCTCTGTCTTCACACATGGTCTTAGGTTTTATATCCTACTGATGTCCAGCTGAACATCCTGGAGCATACCGTCTGTGATGATTTATATGATCAACTCGACAGGACCTAGACTCACCTGTCAGTGGCTCTCTTGGTTAAGTTCATTGAGGTGGGATTACCCACCTTAACTGTGGGCAGCACCATGTCATGTGCCGGGGCCCTGGACTGGGCATAAAGGAGATCCCTGGCTAAGCAGTTGCATTCATCGCTCTGCTCTGCTTCCTCACTGTGGGCTGACGGTGACCAGCTCCTGTCACGCTGCCTGCCCTGTCATGGCCCACTGACCTGGAACTGCAAGCTGAAATAAACCTCCTGTAACCCGCTTCTTGCCAGATATTTTGTCTCAGCAATGAGAAGCTGACTGATACACCAGCCTTGGCACCCACTGTGCCCCTCTTCTTACCGGGCAATGGAGAACATTCTTCTTCTCTAACCGTTCCTTTCCAGTCTAGATTTTTCAGGAAACTGTCACCACTGAGTTTCTTCACTCCTTTCATGTGTCTGTAAGACCTCCCTTCTTTCTAGTTGCATTCAAACATGCTCAAATCTTTGTCATCTAAGAAAAAGAGGGGGGAAATCTGCTTATTGATCTCTTGCCATTTCCTTATCATGACTCCAGTCTCTGTTCCTTCCCAGGGCTCTTTAAATAATTATTTGTCTTCACAGTCGGCACCCCCTTCCCATTCATTAATGTCTCAGCCCACCGAGGGTTGGGAAGCCTCTATAAAGGCCAGATGGTATACGCTTTAAGCTTTGTGGGCCGTACAGCTGCTAAAGCAATTGATCACTTCTGTTGCTGCAGCAGGAAAACAGCCATAGGCAATGTGGAAGTGAATGAGCATGATTAAGTTCCAGTTAGCTTTCAATTTCTAAAATTGATGGCTGAGCAGATTTGACTCGCGGCTTCTGTGGCCTCATGATCACTCTTGACACTGTTCCCCTCCAGTGCTTGCTAACCAAGATCACTATCTGGAACACGTGTGGCTTTCTCGGGCATCACTGGTTCCATGGTAAACCCCTATCTTCTCTTGATGACTTTGAATGCACCATTATTTTATCTTTTTTCCTCCCATGCTCTTTCAGTGGTTCCTCTGGATAACCCATTAAAAGCTATACTTCCGAGCTGGGTGTGGTGGCGCATGCCTTTAATCCCAGCACTCGGGAGGCAGAGGAAGGAGGATAGTTGTGAGTTCGAAGCCACCCTGAGAATACAGAGTGAATTCCAGGTCAGCCTGGGCTAGAGTGAGACCTTACCTCGAAAAAAACAACAACAACAACAATAACCTATACTTCCTTCAGGCGTCTGTCTCTTTCTGTATATTCCTATCTTCCCCTCTGCTCTTATCTATGTACTAGTAGTCCCCAAATCTAACCTTTTCTGAATCCCTAATTTACTGCTGCCATTGCCAACTTGACCTATCTCTTTGCATGGAGATTACGTAGGTGCCTCCAACTTAACACATCCAAACTTGAGCTCCATGCCTCCCACACTTCCGCCTGTACCACCATCTCCTTTCTTAGTGTAAATATTTCACCCCATTGGAAGCCTCAGAATTTAGCATTCATCTTTGACATAGTTCCAATCAATATTTGTTGAATGAACAATAGGAAGTTGCTTGAGGGATGACTACACTTCCATGTGACCGTGCATCACATCTTCCCTACCCAAGTCTTTGGCTTCTTTGGATCATTTTATGTAGTTTATGATAAAGATGACAGGCAGGAGAGAATGAATAAGAGAGACTTTAAGGTGATAAAGATGAGGCAGAGGTAGGAGGAAGAGTTTATGATGAATAATCCTGGGCCAGAGACTTTAAAAAACAAAAAAAAAAAAAAAAAAAAGAGAGAGAGACTTTAAAACATATCAATTTTGTCAAATAACACAATTTGTGTTAAATAACACATTGTAATTAGAGCTTATGGCAAAGGAATAAGAATGCAAAGGAACCTCTTTTAGGGCCCAAGATGTACATTCAAATATATTTCAAAAGTTACAATTCCATTGAAAATAAAATTATAATAAATAATTACATGGAGACAGAAACGTGGGTTTTTTTTTTTCTAGAAAACATAAGGTAGTATTATGAATACACTAATATAGCAGAAGGATCAGTGAGATTGGAGGTGTGGTGGTTGATTCTGGGTGCCAACTAGTTCTTAAGGGATGCTCAGACCCCTGGTAATTCATCAGTTATTCTCAGTGCTTCAGTGGACACTGAGCCTGTCCCCTTCTCCTGAGTGGGAACCCCGTGTGGTTTGGCATTTGACTCAGTTGAGAAGGTGCTCAGGTGTGTCTGTGGGGCTGTTTCCAGAGGAGCTAGCCGTGTGAGTCAATGAACTGACTGTGTGGGCTTCATTCAATCAACTGGGAGCCAACAACATAAAAAGATGGAGGAAGAAAGCTAAAGCCGTGTCTTCTCCCCTGGGCCTGGGTCACTTTCCTTCTCCTGCTTTTAAAGCCCAGACTCGAGGACTGTAGAGATGGCTCACTGGGTGAAGTGCTTACTGTGCAAGCATGAGGACCCGAGTTTGGATCCCCAACACCCACATACAGGCCAGGCATGGGGGCAGGTTCCTAGAATCCCATCACTGGGAATATGGAGACAGGAGGATCCCACTAACAGGTGAACTCCTGGTTCAGTGTGAGGCCCTGTCTCAAAACTAGTCTGGAGGGGCTGGAGAGAGAAAGTAGATAAGCACTTGTGGTGCACATGTGAGTACCTGAGTTTGGACACCCAGACTCCACTCAAACAGCTGGAAGCTGTGGTGGGTCTCTATAATCCCAGCACACATATGGGGAGATGGGTGGTGGAGACAATAGAATCTCCTGGAAGCATCTGGCTTGGCAAATGGGGCAGTGACCAACAAGAAAACCTGTCTCAAGTGAAGTAGAAGGACCAACACTGAAATTGTCCTCTGACCTCCACACATGTGCTGTGGCTTGCACACACACACACACACACACACACACACACACACACACACACACACATGCATACACACACCCCAAAAAGAAAAATAATATGGAGAGCAATTGAGAATGATAGTCAATAACAGCTTCTGGCCTCCACATGCATGCATATGCAAACACACACACAGACATACACACACACGGGCATCCCTGAGCATACACACACTACATACACACATACACATGCAAAGTTAAAAAAAAAAAAGAAAAGAAATAAAAAGTCAGAATTTCAGTTCTTCTGCCTTTAACTCGAGAACTATACTAGCACCTCCCCTAGCCCAGGCTTCAGACCAAGAACTACAGCATCAGTTGTCTGATCCAGAGGCCTCTTTGCATTGGATTGAGTCACATCACTGGCTTCCTGGTTCTGCAGCTGGCAAAGGGCCAATGGGTAGGTGTATTAGTTATTTCCTCATTGCCACAGAAAATTACATGGCAGGAACAACTAACTGGGGAAAGGATATTTTTTTGCCTCGTGGTTTGAGAGGGCATGGTCCATCATGGCGGGAGGGCATGGCAGCTGGGGCTCTACCTGTGACAATGCCAGCTTGCAGCTCAAATTGTTAAATCTTGGCAGGACAGGAAGCAGAGATCTCAAAGTTGGCAAAGCCCTTAAGGCCTGTTCCCCAGCAACCCACTTCCTCCAGCTAGTTCCCCCAACATTCTAAAGGTTCTACAATCACCCAAACAGTTCCGCTAGCTGGGGACCAAGAGTTCAACCACGTGAGCCTGTGAGAGAATTTCACCTCTAATCCATACTTTCTGCCTCTGGGGCCCACAGGCTCATAGCCGTCTCATAGTAATCTCTCATGTTCTCAAGAGTCCCCCATAGACTTGGCAGTCCCAGCACTATTCAAAAGTTCCAACTCTCTTCCAAAACTCAAGGCAAACTCTTCCCCTATAAAAAATAACAATGCAACATACTTTGCATATTTAATAGCACAAAGTGCATATTCCCATTCCAAAAGGAAGGAACAGGAAGATGGCCAAACGAGGTTAGAACAAAGCAAGATGAAAACACATGAGGACAAACACCAAACCCTGGAGCTCCATGTGCAGTGTTCAGGGCTGGTGCTGCTATCACAGGCTGCTCTGTTCCCTGCAGCATATGTGGCCTCTCTTGAGTCAGCTACACTCAGTGTCTGCAGCTTTCCTCAACAGCTGTTTCATGTTCCTGGAAGCTTCAACATTCTGAGGTCTCCATTCTAAGTTAGGCTTGCATCCTTAAAGCCTCACACACTGGCTTCTCAGGGCCTCTTTTCAGAGAATCTGATCCTGCCACACATGGACTGGCCTCACAGGCTTTGTTCTGGACCCTTGGCGCAAGCCACCATGATCACATCATGTTATGTAGCCTGCATTCCTACAAAACCAGAGCCATTTGGACCATGCCAAGTTCTGATGTAAGTTTGAGATGCAGCCTGGTCTCCTGGAGCCATGGTTTCAGTAGCCTCCAAGTGGCCGTGTTGGCTGAGCGGGGGAATACATTTCCCTAGGAAGGCCGTGTTCCAATAGGTTGCCCAGAATGCACCATCTTTTCAGGAATTTTAGTTTCAAGTGATGTTTTTCAAATGAGTTTTCAGTTTTATATTTTGGTATTTTCAATGGTTCGGGTCTTGCCTTCAAGGCACCTTCTCTATTAACCACCCAAAGTTCAAGGTTTCTCTTTAATGGTGCTAATATCTAACAGTTACAGCTGCTTTATCCTCACTAGCCTTGTCAGCAACTTTTTCTTTTAAATTTTTATTTGACAGAGAAAGAGGGAGGGGAGAGAGAGAGAAAGAGAGAGAGAGAGAGAGAGAGAGAGAGAATGGGCACACCAGGGCCTTCAGCCACTGCAAATGAACTCCAGACACGTGTGCCCCCTTGTGCATCTGGCTAACCTGGGTCCTGGGGAATCGAACCTGGGTCTTTTGGCTTTGCAGGCAAATGCCTTAACCACTAAGCCATCCCTCCAGCCCCTTGTCAGCAACTTTAACCCATTCAAGTTCCTCTCCTTGGAAAACTGCATTTTCCATACCTTTCTGTTCCACTTTCTACTTTGTCTCCCTGTAAGTCTGGGTAAAAGCAGTGAGCAGTAACCTTTCTACGACTGGAACTCCATGCTGCCTTCAAATCCCATCCCCCAAACAGATGTGTCCATTCCTTTTTTTTTTTTTTTTTTTTTTGAGGCAATCCCAACAGACTGGACTTTGTGTGTGTGTGTGTGTGTGTGTGTGTGTGTGTGTGAGAGAGAGAGAGACAGAGACAGAGACCGAGAGAATTGGCTCGCCAGGGCCTCCAGCCACTGCAACTGAACTCCAGATGTGTGCGCCATCTTGTGGACATGTGTGACATTGCACACTTGCGTCACTCTGCATCTGCCTTACGTGGAACATGGAGAGTTAAACAAGAGTCCTCCGGCTTCACAGGCAAGCACCTCAACCACTAAGCCATCTCTCTAGCCCGAGATTTGTCCATTATTTTGAATTCAGCCTCACTCAAATTTTTAGGACACAAGTGGTATATAGCCATATTCTTTGTCAGAACATTACACAGAAAGCCTCCAGCCCAATTCCCAGTAGAGATTGTGTTCCTGTCTAAAGACTTATGAACCTAACCTTCCCTGCTGGCATTTCTCTCAGCATTCTGGTCTTCTGAGCCCTAGAATGTGTCATCAGGCTCTGCTTACAGCACTCCAGGACTTCTCTAGCCCACAGCCTCAAACTTTCCTACATTCTTCCCACAAAATAGTTCCCCAAACCCAAGAAACACACAATCAGGCTTAGGGTAGAAAAGAACAGGGTAGGGTGAGGAGGAGCGCAAACATTGTCACACTTCAAGTAAATCCTGAACCTGGGAACACCCTGATTCGGGGAGCTAATGAAGATGATCAATGATCTTAGGTTTCTGGGTGTCTTTGTCCTTTCTGAAAAATAGTGCCCAGGATGGGATTTGAGTCACATGACCACCAAGGCACCTTTTGGCTTCCAAGGCACCCAAGCATGCCACATAGAATGAAAACAGCACTACAGTTTATGAGAGAATGTTACCAAAGACAGACATTTGAAGGGAACTAGCTAAACCTGCAATAAAAAGAAAAATAGCACCAGACGTGGTGGTACACATCTTTAATCCCAGCACTCGGGAGGCATAGGTAGGAGGATCACCATGTGTTCGAGGCCACCCTGAGACTACATAGTGAATTCCAGGTCAGCCTGGACCAGAGTGAGGCCCTACCTCAAAAAAAAAAAAAAAAGAAAAAGAAAAAGAAAAAAGAAAGAAAGAAAGAAAAGAAAAATAGATGTTATGTGGTGCATCTTTAAGTCAAAGAATAGCTCAGTTTGACAAAACTTAAGTGGGTCTCGGGGACTGAGAGTCCTGGGCAGTGTTAGGGGCAGATTAGGAGAGTCCAGGAGATCCTAGTTGAGTCCTGGACGTCTTGTGAATAGACTTCAAGAGAAGGACAGTGGGAAGCAGGCTGAGACAGGGGCCAGGGGCGCAGGGGCCAGGCCCTGTGCAGAGAGGAAGAGGCAGGAGTCTTGGCTCTCTGCTGACAGTGTCGGAGTGTCCTCTGTGTAGCTTCTTCCCTCTGGCATAGAGCCATCATGTTCTCTGTGAGACTGCATTTTCCTTACGCGGCCTGCCCCCTCAGGACTTCCACCTTTTATTTTAATCATAATTCTCTTCTGACCACATAAGTCTTTTCACACCAGCAGACAGTTTAGAGAAGACCAAAAAGAAGAAAACTCAAATCCTCTGCGCTGTCACGAAGCACAGACGAGGCATCTACTTATTCAGCGTCTCCTAACACATATGTAGAGATGCAAGGTTGTCTAGATCCTTCCAAGGTTTAGAGGTTACTTTGTCTGCAGGTGCTCCTTCATAGCCCCATTTTTAGTGATGCCCCATGCTGTCCTCACGTGGATCTCTCATCCATATGTGGTATTTTGTGGCTTGGTGTTGGGTGGCTCCTCTCCATGAACATTGACTCTTTGGGCACATCCAGGGAGTTGGTAAAATTCCTACAAAAAGAGAGGCGGAGTCAATCAGTGTACACATACACATTAAATGGTACACACGGAGGGGGAGGGGTGGGGAATGGGAAATTTCAAAGGCATATTGTAGAACCTGCTGTCTTTACTCTCTGCAGAGGGCTTGCCTGTATGACTGTACCATGCTCAATCTCCTCTCTTCTTTTCTACCCTGAGCTGCTCCTTGGCTAAGATGTTCCATCAGCTCATCTTCCTGACAGGTCTTCCAAACAATGTCTTCTGTTCCTTATTTTTCTTTTCCTCCTTTAAGAAATCTCCTACTTCCAGGAAGTGTACACATTCTCTCTTACTATGAAGAATTTTAATATGATGTGAAATGATGATTTTTATTTGGGGAAGATTATTATACCCTTGTTGATTTTAAAATATTCTTCGGGGGCTGGAGAGATGGATCAGTGGTTAAGGCGCTTGCCTGCAAAGCCTAATGACCTGGGTGGTTTCCCCAGTAGGCAGACACACAAAGTAGTACATGTGTCTGGGGTTTGCAGTGGTTAGAGGCCCTGGCACACCCATTCTCTTTCTGTCTGTCTGTCTCTGTGTGTGTGTGTGTCTCATCTCTCTGTCTCTCTGCTAACAAATAAAATAACTAAAAAACATTGAAATATTTTTCATAAAGATATAATTTCTTTTTGATATGCTGAAAGTATGCTTTTTAGAAGTGGAAGTTTTTCTTGCTTGTTGCTTTAGAGGCGATGGGAGGTCTGGGGCTGTGTGCACGGGGGTAAGTCACTCATTCTCCCCATTCTGGATGCTGTTGCTTCCATTTAGCAGGTGGTATCAGGGCTCTGGTGGGGGCAGAGCACTTGAACTCCAAGGTCACACAAGCCCAATAATGGAACCCTTTCCTCCCAACCTCATTTATAACAATTTTCCTTATTTTTAGTACATAAATATTTCATCCACTTGGAATGAATGTGTCTAAGGCTCTCAGTTTAATTTTTGAAATTAGTTTTGTGAAATGCCATTGTTATCAAATATTAATTTCCTTAAAACATTTAGTTTCTTTTTGGTCTTCCTGCCACTACGGAGCCACAGCCAACGCATTATAACTGCCACCACTTTGAACTGATACTTGCAACATAAGCCCTGCCATTATTATTTTTATTTCCTCAAATTTTTCCTTGCTTTTTTTGGACATTTATTTTTTCAAGTGAATTTAGCATCTATTTGCCAAGCTCCCAAAATAACCCCCTTTTTTTTTTCACTAGAATCACATTGGATTTATGAATTAGTCTGGGAAGAATTGATATCTGAGTAGTAACTGTCATTGACTGGAAGTGTCTCTTCAATTATTTAACTTGATTTTTTATGCTCTTTGGGGGGAAAGAGCACTGTTGAAAAAATAGGCATAGCCCCTGTTAAACTTACTCCTAAGTATTTTGTAAATTGCATGGCTATTTGCTCATAGAGGTTACTGTATTTTCTACCTACTTTCTGTGAGGAGGAATATGACTTTGTCAATACCTATCTAGGTTTTTGAATCCATGTGTGTGAGTGAATGCAGGTGCATGCGGGCCTTGTGTAGAGGGCAGGGACAACCGTGGGTCTTGAGCCTTGCCTTCCACCTTGTTTTTAGGCAGAGTCTTGCTCACTAGCTTGCACATGCCAAGCTAGTTGCCTTTGAGATTCCAGGGATTCCGCTGCCTTCCCTCCCACTGTGGGAGTGCTGATATTACGGACACGTATAACTGTGTCTGGCTTGACATGGGTTCTTCTGGAAGTCCGAACTCCAGTCATCATGTATGCACAGCAAGGGCTTTTACCCTCTGAGCCATCTCGCCAGCCTTCTACACAGATTTTCTTGTCTTCTTCACAGTGGACTTCCTCTACTTTCTTCGTTAACTGGTAGAGAACATCCAAAAACAAGGTTTTATTAGTAAGGGTCATCTGTGTGTTCCTGGCATCGAGGAAAAGCCATTGCACACTATTTGTTGTTTTGAGAGATAGTCTTCCTCGTGTTCAAGCACCCTGTTGACACAGATATATCCACCTCCGGCCCACTTCGCAGCTCTCCTCGTGGAGACAGCGCTGAATGGACACTGGCTGCTAGGTGCAGGAGCCAGCCCCCACTCCCCAAATGTACTTCCTGTGCTTTTAAATATTTTTCTGTACTTTCTTCACTGTGTCAGGACACTGAAGATGCTGGATCTAGTACTGTGGCAAGAATTACATTATGACACAGTTCATCTGTGGGACCGACAGCGGCGGACCAGGCAAAGCCTTTATGGCAGATGTGTCAGTGGCACTGCGCAGTCACAAGGCCATAGAGACGGAGCAGTAGATAGAGCTTGCTCCTTGAGGGTCTCTTGGGCTCTGGAAGAAAAGGCCAATGGGGGGGGGGTTGTCCTGCTCCTTCCCAGCTTACTAGACATGGCTAGATCTCCCTTCTGTATTTTGCTTTAACTTTCCGAGCTGATGTCTTTAACTACAGGGGATTATACACGTGCTCATCAACTTAGACAGAGTCAGGTCCCCACCAACCCATTAACTTGAAAATATAAGTGCACTGAATCCACCAAGCTACCAAGCCTTCTCACTTCATAGCGCAGGGCACTGTGGAGGGCAGGGTATGTCCCCTTGAGATGGCATGGCTGACTGGGAGATGTAGCTTGTTGAATTGCCCAGCATCTCAAAATAGAACTTTATAAATACAAAACTCCACCATTGAAATCATGGGGTCTATAGGATTTATATCACTTTCACACTATCATGAACTTCAAAGAATCCCAAGTCCAGCTACCCTCAGTCAGAGTTGTATACCATCTTGTGTTCTCATTCCCAAGGAACTGTTACCTGCCTATCACCCCCTAGCTTTCTTCTCTTTATGCTGCTTTGACCCAGTGAAGGCCCCTTGTCCTTTCTCTTCAAGTGCAGTCGCCTAGCCTCGCCTGTGTAGCAGGCTTTCCCTGCAGGCTTGTGACACGAGAGGGAAGCTGCTTCCCACAGAAGAAAATGACTTAAACTGAGCATAGCCACACACCTATTCCAATATTCCCTGATAACTCCCAATGCAGGGCATTTCTCCTACAGAGTTTTGTCTTCTTTCTCTGCCTGGACATCATCTCCTGCTGTTTAAACTGTGCACTGACTCTGCCGGACTGTTCCACAAGCTCCCATGGTTGGCATGTTTCATGTTCTTACCAGACTCATCCGGGTCCTTCTCGCAACCCCAGCAGGTCTGGTATTAAATAAATGAGTATTGCAGCACCCCATAATTTAATGGATTTATTATCCGTCACACTCCCAGTCCAAGTTTTCAGTGGTGGTGAGGGGTGTGGTCTCTTTCTTTCTCTGGTCCTTTGTCTAGACACATCTCAGTAGTGGGTCCCAGAGTAGGACAAGAATCTACCCCTGAGATGTCCCTTGAGCCAGAACATTCACTGACAGTTCCTGTCTCTCCCTGAATGGTTGCTGAGGGATGTGTCACATGCTGTGTGAGGGAGGAGGGAATTCCTTGGGCCCTCAGCTGGCTGGGTGTGATGACAAGCCATCATGGTGGGAAACATGACCTCTCTCAGGGACTGAGCTGCCTTGTCTATGCCAGGTAGCTATTAGCACAAAAGAACCTCTGAAGTGCATGGTCAGTTGTTCTCCATGTAGTTGTTATCTATTACAGCACCCCACAATTTAATGGATTTAATATCTGTCACACTCCCAAGGGTGGATGGGTTCAGTTGGGCTGTTCTTTGGCCCAGCATGATGCTGGTGACTGCATTCATCTGATAGCTAAATCTCTCCATATAGCTCAGGGCCTCTTTCCACTGACCCAGTCTCCAAGCAGTCTCTCACCCTTCAGCTCATCTGGCCTCCTGTATTTGGAGGCTGAGTCCAAAAATAGTGACAAAAAAAGCTACTGGATTTTTAAAGAATTAGGCCCACAAATAGCACCCAAATCTACTGATTAAAATAAGTCAGTGGCCAGGACCAACAGGGTGTATTGGCAAGAGTCTTGTCAGCATGGTAGTTCCATGAGCACAGCCGCAGAATAGCCTAGACTCTTCAGAGAGTGAAGCAGACCTCAGTCACTGCACAACTGTTATAAGCAATGTTACTTACATGGTAATTGTAGACATGCATTTCAAATAGAAAGTCTTTCTATTTAAACGTATGTTTCCAAAGGGACTCATAGCCTTCTGTTGGAATTTCCATTTTTCCTAAGCCTCTAGAAAGAATAAATTTGTACAAATTCACTTATTACACACTTGTATTTTACACACATGCATTCACACAAACATTTGTAACCTGAGTTGATCCTCTGTGGAGTTACATTTTACAAGTAGATCTTAGAGAAGTCATGTACAAATGCTACAGGTCCTGGCCAATAAGATCTCCAAATAACGATACAACCCCCACCACCGAACATCAGCTTTCCTTTTGTGTAGGGTTGATCCTGTATAAACTCTTAGTGCCAAAGAAAGATGGAGCAGGTGGGGAGGGGGATTGTAGCAGACAGCTTCAGATTCGCTGAGATGAACTTCCAGACCAGGCACAGTTATGGAGGAAGGGATATTATTTATTGAAGCTTACAGATCCAAGGGAAGTTCCATAATGGCAGAAGAAGCTGGCCTGTCTTCACAGGACCAGGCAGAGAGAAAAGCCACCAGCCACACAGCACACAGAGCAAAGCTACAGCCAAAAGCCACAGCACACTTCAGGAACTCCCATTAGGCACACTTTGCATATCTTTACAATGGAATCTCAAACCATCACCACACCTCAGACCTACCCCAGTGACATTGCCTCTAGCAAGGTGGCTGCAGATACAAACTATAAACTAATAAAACACTGAATATATTGGGGGCCATATATTCAAACTACCACAGGGATGAAGAGAAACAGGAACAGAATTCACATTTGTATCAGATATAGATATAAGAATATTAAGCTAATTACCATCACAGCTTTGTGAGAAAAGTAATATGTTTGTTCTGCTTAACAAATGCAGTAGCTGAAGCATATAGCACTTAAGTCACTTGCTCAGGCCACACAGCTCAGAGTGCAGAGGTGCTGTTGCCCCAAGCACACAGACCTGAAAGCCAGTGCTATTAACTGTGCACCTGCTGATTCTCCACTCGGGAACCACCCCCATAAGTAAAAATGTGAATCCTCCATGACACTGTGTGCTTTAAGAAATAGGTATAAACCTTTAAACCCAGAATTTGGGAGACAGAGGCAGGAGAATCAGGAGTTCAAGACTAGCCTGGGCTACCTGTGACCCCATTTTATATGTGTGTGTGTGTGTGTGTGTGTGTGTGTGTGTGTGTGTGTATGCATATCAAGGCTGGAGAAGTGATGCTACAGTTAAGAACACTTCCTGTGCAAGCATGAGGGTATAAGGAGGCCTGAGAAACCACAAAGTTCAGCCCCAAGCCCACATAAAACAGTTAAAAGCTGGGCGTGGTGGCACACCTTTAATCTCAGCACTCAGGAGGCAGAGGTGGGTGGATCATTGTGAGTTTGAGGCCACCCTAAGACTACATAGTGAATTCCAGGTCAGCCTGGGCTATAGCAAGACCCTACCTCAAAAAACAACAACAATAACAGCAAAACCCAGCTGGACTTCCAGTCCTGTGGGGAGCAGAGACTGGAGAATCGCCAGGGCTTGTGGAAAAAGAAGAAAGCTCCAGGATCAGTAAGAGATTCTGTCTCAAATAGTAATGGGCAGAAGAGCAGTGGAGGGGACACCTGATGTTCCCCTCTGGCTGCTGAAAGTGAGCACCCCTGTCACAGAAGAGTGCATGGGCACCACATGGACACATACCCATGCATACATCAAAAACACAGCACCACCACATTACACACATACACATACATAAAATAGAAAAGAAAATAAGAAACAAACAAGCAATAAAAGGAGAAAATGATCAAAAATAATCTGATAATAGGAAAGATTGTTTTAAAGTGCAAAATGCTGTCATTTTTTATTTTTGTAATGACAACTTCCATAATTATAGACAATATGACAATAAAACCATGGTAATTCTCCCATTCCCCCCACTTTCCCCTTTGCAACTCCACTCTCTATCATATCCCCTCCCCCTATCAATTAGTCTCTCTTTTATTTTGATGTCATGATCTTTTCCTCCTATTATGATGATCTTATGTAGGTAGTGTCAGGCACTGTGAGGTCATGGATATCCAGGCTATTTTGTGTCTGGAGGAGCACACTGTAAGGAAATCCTACTCTTCCTTTGGCTCTTACATTCTTTCTGCCACATCTTCTGCAATGGACCCTGAGCCTTAGAAGGTATGATAGAGATGTTTCAGTACTGAGCATTCCTCTGCCACTTCTCAGCCTTCTTAGTCATCCCAAGGTTGCTACCATCTGAAAAGAGAAGCTTCTCTAACCAAAACTGAGAGTATCATAAATATATGGGCAAGAACATTAAGAGAAGTCCTTACTGGGCAGTTTAGTGAGCATAGTATATAAATATTTTGTATTAATTAGTACTTGAGAATGGTTTATTTTTCCTGTTTCCTTATATATGTGCTTTCTTTCTCTTCAGCATGGAGGATCCTTTCAAGTATTTTCTGTAGATCTGGTTTAGTCTTCATAAATTCCTTTAGCCCAATTTTGTTGTGGCATGTTCTTATTTCTCTATTTGGATGGATAGCTTTGCAGGATAAAGTAATCTTGGTTGACAGTTGTTATCTTTCAGAACTTGGAATACATCATTTCAAGCTCTTCTGGCTTTTAAAGTTTGTATTGAGTAATCTGCTGTTATCCTGATGGGCTTGCCTTTGTAGTTTAATTATAATATTATGGTGGGAGGTTCTTTCCTGATTTTGTATGTTTGGTGTGCTATAGACTTCCTGTATATATATTGGCATCACTTTCCCTACTTGGGAGAAGTTTTCTTCTGTGGTTTTGTTGAAAATACCTGTTATGCCTTTGGAGTGAAATTCTCCTTCCACTATGCCCTGAATTCTTCTGTTTGATCTTTTCGTAGTGTCACAAATGTCTTGAAATTCCCATTCATGCCTTCCCATTAATTTGTCTTTCTCTTTGTTGGACTGCATTAGATCTGCCGCCTGGTCTTCTAGTTTAGATATTCTGTCCTTTCTTTGATACAGTCTACTGATGAAACGTTCTACAGGTTTCTACTTGACTTTGTTTTTCATTTCTAGTATTTCTGATTGGTATTTCTTCATTATTCCTATTTCCTTACTCATGTCTTGTATTGATCTCCTTATTTCATTAAGTTGGTTTCCTGTGTTTTCTTGGGATTCCTTCAGGAGTTTGTTTTCTTCCTTGATTCTTTTGATTTCTTCTTTGATTTCTTTGCATATAGATATAAACATCTTTAAATTTTTTAAATATTTTATTTATTTATTTATTTATTCATTTAAGAGAGAAAGAGAGAATGGGTATGCCAGGGCATCCAGCCACTGCAAACAAACTCCAGATGCATGCACCCCCTTGTGCATCTGGCTTATGTGGATCCTGGAGAGTGGAACCAGGATCCTTTGGCTTTGCAGGCAAATGTCTTAACCTCTAAGCCATCTCTCCAGCCCCATAATCATTTTTTTGGAAATCTTTATCAGGCATTTCATCCACAGCAGTCTCACTGGAGGTCATTTCTGATGGATTTATATTTTTTGGTAGGATTTTATTGTCTTAATTTTTCATATTTCTTGTATTATAATGTAGAGATTTTTGTATCTTGGGTTAATTTGATGCTTGGGTTTTCTAATTATCTGCAGTGTTCTTAGCCAGGTAAATCTGACTTTATATTACTTCAGTGTAGGAGATTAAGGTGCCAGGTATAACTCTTATGCTCCAAGAAAAACAGCAGAAGTGACCCTAGGTGTTGAGTTTGCCTGCTATTCAAGTATTGGAATAGACTAGATAAAGCAAATTACTGGAAAATTCTAAAATTCAACTCAGCAAAATAAACATTCAATAAAAACCAGCACAGAATATTTATACAAGTGTGGGGATTAAACTAAACAGATAATCTAATAAAGCCAAAGTCCCTAAGGAGGTTGAGATTTCTGGTCTGAAATGGGTTCCAAGTTAGCCTGGGGCCAATTAGACCCTGTCCCCCAATAATGACAGAACAAAAGACAAAGGCCCTAAAAATCAGGAAATGTTCAAAAGCAACAATAGCCAACACCAAAATTTAGCTTATTTGAGAAGGCTAAAGCCAACCAAGAATATATCACTCAAATGTAATACATCATCTTTCCTGACATGGAAAGAGAGATTAACACTTCCCATGTAGCCCTATGTATCTGGCTTTGTATAAGTAAGTAGGTCCTGATACCTTTTGGGGGTGGCTTCCTATCTCACTGATGTTGAGTACCCACCTTGATCTCTCTGTGTGTTGGGTGGCCAGGGGTGAATGAGTTGTACGGACGTTCATGGCCCTGACAGTTGGGGGATAGGAGGCTTAGCAGGAAGCTTCGAGTTATACTGGAGCTGCTAAGCTGGCCCTGTTTGTGTCTCCTTCAGCAGCTGCTCAGCTGGTCCCTGCTATCTTCCCTTTTAGGTTTCTTGATTTTGCAAGGAGACTGATATGAGTGGAAAATCCCTTCACCTTGTTTTTCTCCTGCTGCCCCAAACTAATTGATGAGGCAGAGAGCAGAAGGGATGGGAGATGCTATTCAAAGAAAAAAAGCATCTACACTAAGGGAAAATAAGAGCTGGGCAGTGGTTCAAAGGATAAACTATTTGTTGTGCAAGCAGGAGGGCCAGAGTTTGGATGCCTGGTGTCTACATGAACATTGCATGGGCATAGCCACCCATCCGTAATCCCCAGCAAACTATAATCCCTGGAGTAAGCTGGCCACATTGATATTGATGAGTTCTGTGTTTAAATAGAAAATCCCGCCCCAGCAAAATAAAATGGATAGAGATCAAGGAAGGCACCAAACTTCAACCTCTGGCTTCAACACTCATGCACACACATGCATATGCACCCCCCCCCACAATACTCCATGGTCTAACACACACATACCACACGCACACACACACACATACATGCACACCACACACCTGCACCATGGGCTTATGAGTACACACATGCACACAGAAGGAGCAAAGACCACAAAATGTTGAGTACCCAGACATTCTAAAGAGAAAATAAAATTTCAAGCATCTAATTTGGGGAAGTGCCAAGGGAGTTCAGATAAAGCAACCGTGAAGGGGAAAGGTGACAGCCAGCTGGTTCTGCATGTTGGATACAAAAGACAATGGGGTGCTGGATCTCCCACATGAAAGACCTAAGAAAACACACCACTTGCTTGAGAAAGTTATTTGAAGAATGCCTACACAGTGGTTACCAACTATTTCATAGCACATGACCCCCAAACCAATGAATTACTATTCTCCAGAAAACCAGAACTGATAATAAATGGATGGATGATAGATAGGGAGAGGGAGCGGGGAGGATAGACAAATGGATGGGTGGACAGGCAGATAAAGGTGACAGAAAGAAAATGAGATTTTTGAAGAATGAGGTCACATGACTATGAAGGCTGCAAAGTCCCATTGTTTGTCCTGTGGAAGTTGAAGATCAAGGACAGCTGATGACAGTGTAGTCTAAGCTCAAAGGCCTGAGAACCAGGGGAGCCGGTGGTGTGAATTACAGCTCACATGAGAAGGTGAACAGAAGTACATGAGTCGTCCAAGCTCAAGCGGCAAGGTAGGAGAGCCAAGCAAATTCCTCCTTTCTTCTCCTTCTGCTGCACTCAGGTCTTTAGTGGATGGAATGGTGGTGCCACCCACATTGAGAGGCCATTTTGCTTTATTTATTTCACATCTCCCGCACTGGATTTAACCTGGGAACTCTGGCCCACTTAGATTGACTCATAAAATTACCGTTACACAGAGTCATACAACAGCACTCACAGGTCCGTGGTAGCTGAGTTTGGCAGACCAAGGAGGGCCAGATAGGACGTCTTCATTTCTCACTGGGTCTTCAGGCTGGTAAGGAATCTGGACTCCACACATCTTTCATCTCCTGTGGGAACCAGCAGCTGAGCAAGGGCTGCCCTTCTCCTGGAAGGAATCTGGAGGGGGCAGAAGGTAAGACAGACACAGGCTAGTGCTTTGAAGACCATACTCAGAGCTAGTGTCTTCTCATTTCAGCCACTATATACCAGTAGCCAAGTTGCAAGTCCAAGGGCAAAGTTAAGGGAAGGCCATAGCCAAGGGATAAACACAGGGAAGCGTGGAGGACTGAAGCCACGCTGCTCTTCACACTCCAGCTGCCCAGAAAGGAGCAGGTAATTCAACACTGTGAGATGGACAAGAGCAGCTTCTAAACAGGGAGCCTGCAGCATGCATGGCTAAACAGCTCCTGCTAACTGAATAACAACTCCATGCCAGAACGATGTCCTCAGACACTGAGAGAGAAAAAAGAACAATAATCTGTACATAACATGGATCTAAAATCCTAGATTATTCAACAAAACATATGAGTTAAAAACATGAAATTTCTTATTTTTAGTTTAAGCAGAGAGATTCATATCAAGTATACATTTTCCTTAAAAGTGGTAACTAACACAATCAAATGAGACAGCTTCTGAAACACATGGAAAATGTTAGCACCATAACAAAGAAAAACTGGGGGAAAAAAGAGATTAAAAAAAGCATAAGAGAGAGGTAGTGCATGCCTTTAATCTTAGCATTTGGGAGGCAGAGGTAGGAGGATCGCTGTGAGTTCCAAGCCACCCTGGGCTAGGCTGAGACCCTACCTCAAAAACACAAAAACATGGGCTGGAGAGATGGCTAAGTGGTTAAGGTGCCTGCCTGCTAAGCCTAAGAACCTGGTTCCAATCTCCAGGTCCCACGTTTAGCCAGATGCAAAGTGACGCAAGGGTGTAATGCCACACTTGCCCACAAGGGGGCGCATGCATCTGGATTTCGTTCACAGCAGCTGAGAGACTGCTGGTGCGCCCATTCTCTATCTGTCTCCCTCTCCCTCTCTCTCTGTCTGTCTCTCTCTGTGTCTCTCTCCAAAAATTAAAAAAAAAAAAGCATAAGAGCAAAAGTAAAAGTATAGGGTTGAGCCAGGAAGCTGTTCTACAGGCTCCCACACATACCAGTTTAACTAGTTCAGTTCATACCATAACCTCAGCAGGCAAGAACTGTTGTAATCCATATTTTATAGATGAAGAAGCTGAGATGTTGAAGTTCTTGCTTGAGTTCATGCAACTAAATAAAAAGCAGAGTTGGGATTTGAACCTAGAGAGTCAGAGTCCAAAGGCCAAGCCTTCCAAACATCACTCATCTAACTCCAGACCCACCAGTCACCACATTCACGTGTCAATTATTCCACTGCCTACCCGGTCTCACACTAAGTCTGAGTTGCCTCCTCCCTCATCAATAGGCAGAGTCATAAACAAGCTACAACAACTCCAAAGCTTTGTCAGATGTCAGCAAGAGCCAAAAACAGAAAAAAGAACCAGAGATTTCCACTAAATGGAAGGACCAAAAGACACCATAAGAATGTAAACAGAAAACAGAGCTTCTACAAATAAGAGACGTGAACTCAGATAATGGTAGAAGGGATGAAGACGAAGATGTAGAGCTGAGACACGTGAAGGAAGTAGAATCCATAGGACTCTGACAGGTCAAATCAAGAGAAAGGAAGACCTGAGAATGACTCCAGGAGAAGTTAGAGCCAGAGAAGCAGATCTGGGAAAGAGGATCAGGACCCACCCACACGTCCATCACCATTCCCCTGATAAAGCTTCTGGGCCAGAGTAATGCCTGTGAGAAAACAGCACAGTTCCTGCCTCCAGCCCCCAGTCACATGAATAGATACAAATGGGAAGGTTGTTCCAGTCCATGGGAAGGGTCTAGGAGCTGTGAGAGCTTACAATAGGTGGTAATCTGGTCAGGAAGTTAGCCCAAGATGCCTGGGTGTGGTAGTTTGAATGAGATGTCCCATTGACTCATCTGTCTTGAATGATTGGTTCCCAGTTGGTGGCAGTTTTGGAGGTGGAGCCATGCTGGGGGAGGTGTGTTCCTGAGGGCAGGCTTTGGTGTCCTGTAGCCAGCTCACTTTTGCTGTTCTCTTCCACATGCTGTGGCAAGAAGTGATGTCCAGCCTCGACTCTATCATCCTTTTCCTGCCATCATGAGGCTTCCCTTTGAGACGGTAAGCTAAAATAAATCCTTTCCTCCCATTTGCTGCTTTGGATTGGGTGTTTGCTTCCAGCAAAATGAAGGTGACTACAACACCGAAGTAAGGTAACACTTGAGCTGAGATCTGATATAAAGTTCCTGGCATAGACCTTCCCTGATGACTTGACAGCCCCACCTCCAACCCCCATGTTCCATCATTCCTAGCTCCCCTGACCTGTTCATTTTGGTACCACTGGTTTGTCCATAGCCAGACCCTATCCCCAAGAGAGTCTAAGTTCCAGGAATGTGGAACTTAGAGCCCTGCTCGTCACAGGCAGCAGGTAAACACTGTCTGACTGCATGGACAAATGGCACATGGATAGACTGAGAGCAGAGGTTCTCCCACTGCCAACTCAGCTCACTCTCTCAGATGGCCATGGTCCCTGACCTCTAAGACACCCTCTCCTTCCCCAACATACTACCATGCTGTCCCCTTGGGAATCGGTGATAGAGGTGGATGCTGGCAGGACCCATCCAGTGGAAAGGGGGTGACTAATGATTGAGGAGAGAGCTGAGGCACAAAGGTCCCCAAGGATGTGAGTGTGAAATGGCGTCTCAGTCAGACATGAGAAAAGTAGCCATCAAACCAGGAGTGTCAAATCTCAGGATTAAGCTGGTGGGGACAAATGCAGGTGAGCTAGTAGAGGTGGCCATGGAAAGGTGAGGCCATTCTCAAAATCAAACTATAACATCCGTCCCAGGAAGTGTGACCTTTAGCGTGGCCCTTTGGGCCCACCATTGGCAGTGACAGAAACTCTGTGTTGCCTGAGGTCTGATGTCAGGATAGCATGAGTTCTTGCTGGAGTAGCTCATAAGGACAGGAGTTTATATCAACAACCGTGAGTATGATTTCTGGGAAAGATACAGGAGCAAGCTCCCTTCCTGCCTCTCAAGGGATCATCATCTCTCTACCAAATCCCTGCTCTCACCGCCCAGTAGGGGAGGCTACCTGACTCTTACTTTGATACAGGTACAAAAGGTGTGCTAAGGGATCTAATGAGAGCCAGGCAGTTCTCACCATGCATAGCTGCCACCAGCACATGAAGACATCCTGACAGCCAATGAGGAGTTGTATCACTTGGTTAAAACTTAACACAACAAGACCCATATGGAGAGGAAATTATTTTAAAATGACTGAAATGTCGAATTTGCATAACCTATGTTTCTTGTTCCTATTTGCACCCAGTGGGTGTTATGTGAATATTTGAATGTTTAATGACATAATAATAATAATATAATTTTTCCAGGACCTCTTATTGTTGAACTGCTTCTTAACCAACTGCTTTATTTGTTTATTTATTTATTTAGTTAGTTAGTTGGTTAGTTAGTTCAAGCTGCCAGTATATGGGAACAAGGTTAAAAAGGTGCCAGAATGGCTGAGGGAAAATTACAGTGTCTTAAGTGTTTGCATGCTCCAAAATGACATTTAAAACATATGCACATAGACACAAATGCATCTGTGTCCAAATTTTATTAGGACAGAATGTGTAATAGTTGAGGCCCTTTGTCCCTTGGTCCTGAGATACCCCCTCCTCTAAGGTAGTCTCCTCGTTGGTGTCGTATTCTACTCAGCTGGTTGGCTGCAGGTACCCAGCTGAAACTCTTACTGTGGTGGTCATCAGAAAATCAACTGCTCCAACCCTCACTCTGGCACTCCTCCATTTGTCACTGGAAGCAACTTCTTTTCTTCCCTGAGCCTAAGAAAAGACAGGCTTGCCTCAAACTCCCAAACATGACTAAGCTCACTTTTGATTCTTGATTGATTTCTTAACCAGTGTTTGATGCCGACCAAGCTAAGCCTCAGAGAGACTGCTTCTCCCATTCTGAACACCCACGTGAGTGGCCTGGTATTGCCTCTTCCTCACCACACTGGCTGCCAGTCTGCCATGAGTCACAACAGCCCCCTGCACATGTGGATTTGAGGCAGAAACAAGGGATGGGTAGGCTGCATTCTTCATCAAGATGGACAAAGACCTGTCTCCTGGGAACACAGCTTCAGGACATTACACAAAGAAAGCACAACTACGCAAAATACCACCATGAAAGGGACATTTAACTTGTCAGGGCTGGCCTTGGGGCTTCCTTCCCATTCTTCTGAGTTGCCAGAACCATCTTCATGCTGTCCCTAAACACTCAAGTTACCTATATCCCCCCTCCTTCCTTCCCTCCTTCCTTCATCTTTTCCCCCTTCCCCTTTCCCCCTTCCTTACCTCTCCCCTGCCTTTCTACCTCCTTCTCTTTCCTTTCCACCCAACTCCATCTATTTCTCCATTTCTCTCATTCCCTCCCTCCCCTTCTCTTCCCCTCCCTCAAATTCCTCTCTTTCTTGTTTTAATATTTTATTTTATTTGTAAGCACAAAGAGACAGAAAGAGAGAGAGATAGGGAGAGAGAATGGGCACACCAGGGCTTTTAGCCACTGCAAATGAACTCCGGACACCTGTGCCACTTTGT
Source organism: Orientallactaga sibirica (assembly GCA_036365145.1). NCBI lineage: Eukaryota > Metazoa > Chordata > Mammalia > Rodentia > Dipodidae > Orientallactaga > Orientallactaga sibirica. The sequence continues at coordinate 752,878 of JAEOAD010000031.1, read as the reverse complement.
GTCTGGCTTTCCATGGGTACTGGGGAATTGAACCCAGGTCATTGGGCTTTGCAGGCAAGCACCTCAACATCTCTCTAGCCCCTCCTCTCCTTACTTTCCTTCCTCCCTTTCTTTTCTTTCTTTTATTCTCTCCCTCTCTCCTTCCCTCCCATCACTGAAAGCCATGAAGAGTAATGGAAAAAAACCAAGAGAACGACCATAGATGACTGCCTGAGATCACATAGGAAGTGAAACTGGCTCAGAAGTGACAGAATGTCACTCGTGTGGGAAGAGAAGACAGTCACTTTATGCTTCATTTCTGAGATAATCTTCATGGATGTCATTAGCCACGTTAGAATCTTCTGTGGCTTACACCAGCCTGGTGGGCGGATTCTCAGCCCCCAGGGACCCTCCTCTGCCCTCTCCCACTGGCCTCCAGAGGTGGGTGGTCTTGGCAGCCTGGGCAGAAGCAGCTGAGTGCATGGTTAGAACAACACTTGTCATTTTTTCTTACTTCTCCCAGCCATGTCAGCCCTGGGGACAGCTTGTACCCAATGTGGGGTATAAATTCTGTGCCCGTTCTTATCACCAGAACTGCCCCACCTTCTGAGTGCTACCAGTGGGTTCCCTGTAAGCAGAGGCTGAAATAGAGTTTGGGCACCTGAGTGAGATGTGGGGAAACAGGCTTGAGCAGAAAAGGTCTACAGGTGTGGGCCAGCAGAGTGGATCATTCTGTGAGGAAGTGACCAGCAAGGCCAAGGTGTGAGTGGGCCTTGACCCACAAGTCAGCGCAGCCAGAGGAAACAGCTCTCCCACTCCACATACCACATCCGTTCCTTCTTGAGGGGGAGGGGTTCTGATCCCTCACTGCATGAGAGGCAGACGGAGAAATGGCCTTAGAATCAGAGCTTGAAGGTCTCCCAAACCTTTCTGCTTGTCAACTATCCCTTGCTGGGGCCAGGTGACTCCATGATGACCAAAGTCCCTGAGACTGAACTTCTGTGGAAATTGAGCTTTCTGCTCAGCTCAACACAGGCATAGTTGTGCTGATCAGAACCCTGAAAAGCTCCAGCTTGTGGAGCCAGAAGAGGAACGTGGACCAGCTCATGGCTTCTGGATGGGCAGGAGGCAGGGAAACACCAGCATTCCAGGACTCCTGTCATGACATGGCAGGACTCTGAGCTTCAGAGAAGACAGCATTAGTTGCCTCCACTGGTGACAGTGCTGACCACAGACCAATCAGCTTCTGGCCAGGGGACCAGAACAACACTGACATCTTCTAGCTGTAAGCCAGGCCACCACCCAGATGGTGTTGACAAAAGCAAGGAGTAAGGAGATGGGGAGAAAGAGCATGCTCTTAGGAGCATGAAGCCTGGGGCCATCGTTTCCCAGTTCCTGGGAGACCCTTTCAGCTTAGCACATGGAGCTGAAGCTAAAACCAAGACATTGGCTGCCTAAACCCGATACCACTCAAGGGCCAGTTCAGCCGATTGCAAACAAAAGCATCTCATCTCCAACAAGATGGTCTTCATTTCGACTTTCTTTTTAAATTTTTTTGTTTATTTATTTATTTTTATTTGAGAGTGACAGACAGAGAAAGAGGCAGATACAGAGAGAAAGAATGGGCACGCCAGGGCCTGCAGCCACTGCAAACAAACTCCAGATGCATGCACCACCTTGTGCATCTGGCTTACATGGGTCCTGGGGAACTGAGCCTCGAACCGGGGTCCTTAGGATTCACAGGTAAGCGCTTAACTGCTAAGCCATCTCTCTAGGCCCATTCATTTCTACTTACAAACTCCCCCTACATCTCCCACCAAGTACAGACTGCATAATGTTGTCATTGTCATACATGGAGACCCCGAGGTCTCCCCATGGATCCCACCTCTGTGACTAGCTTTGTTGTATATAACTCACATACTATGAAATTCATCCTTTCACATGCTTAGAGGTCAGTGGTTTGCAGTGGATTCAGAGTTGTGTGACAGTCCTACAGATTTCCAGCATAGTTGCATTACCCTATAAAGATCACACCCATTGGCAGTCAATCTGCCAATCCACTTCCCCAGTGCATGCACACACTGACCTACATTCTGTCCCTGCAAATTTGCTTTTTCTACAGATCTCATCCTAGAGGAAGCATGCAGAACGTGTCCTCTGTGACCAGCTCTCTTACTATAGCATGTTTTCAACAGTCATCCATGTTGTACATGCATCATTAATGTATTCTTTTTGTGTCCAAACGATAATCCACTCTCTGGTTAGCCATATTTGTCAATCCATCATTTAGGGGCTGGACTTTTGGGTTGTTTTCATTTTCTTGACTAGTGTAGAGACTGCTGTGAACAGGCTTGTATGAGTTTTCATTTGCAGATAAGACTGTCTCACATGCACACCGAGGAGTGGAAACACTTATCATATGCTAACTCATGTTTAACATTTTAGGGACCACCAAACTACTTAGCAATGTGAAGTCAACATTTTATTTCCCACCACAATGCCCTAGGCTATAATTTCTTCACATCCTTATTGTAACTTTTATTTTAGTAGTGGGTATAAAGTGGCACTTTGTATGATTTTGATTTCTCTAATGACTAATGATATTAAGCATGTTATCTGTTTGTTATTGTATATATGATGTCTGCCTGTCTTTGGAGAAATGTCTAGTCAAATACTTTTTCTACTTCCTAATTTGATTTCTGGTACTTTCACTGTTGAAGTGTAATAGTTCTTTGTATGAGGGAGGGAGGTACTCACTGATTTAGGAGACATAGCACCACTGATAGAAAGCATGGCCTAAGCTGTTCGGTGGAGCGGGATCTCAGAGCTGAGTGGTGACTAGAGGTGCAGACAATATATTCAAGAACAGGGCAAAATTAAGCCGGGTTGGTGGCGCACGCCTTTAATCCCAGCACTTGGGAGGCAGAGGAAGGAGGATCCAGGTCACCCTGGGCTAGAGTGAGACTCTACCTCAAAACAAACAAACAAAAAACTACAAAAAAGAACAGGGACCCCTCCCTTTGCCTGAGGGAACTCTTTCTGTCAAATCTGCTAGTAAAATTATTCTGCCTAAAAAAAAAAAAAAAGAAAAGAAAAGAAAAGAAAGGCTGGCGTGATGGCTTACTGGTTAAGGTGCCTGCCTGCTAAGCCTAAGAATGCCTGGTCGATTCTCTAGGTCCCATGTTTAGCCAGATGCAAAGTGATGCAAGGGCACAATGCTGCACTTGCCCACAAGGGGGTGGATGCATCTGGAGTTATTTCACAGTGGCTGAGAAGCTGTTGGCACACCCATTCTCTATTTGTCTGTCTGTCTGTCTCTGACTCTCGAAAGAAAGAAAGAAAGAAAGAAAGAAAGAAAGAAAGAAAGAAAGAAAGAAAGAAGAAAGAGAGAGAGAGAGAGAGAAAGAAAGAAAGAAAGAAAGAAAGAAAGAAAGAAAGAAAGAAAGAAAGAAAGGGGGAGGGAGGGGGGAAAAGGAAGGAAGGGAGGAAGGAAGGAAGAGAGAGAACAGGAACAAAGAGCTAGAGGTAGCTGGAGCGCACAGCCAGTGGGAAAGCATTATCCTGCGTGCTGTCTTCCTGCCTGTTCCCAATTTAATGCTTGGCCATTACAGTTTATTATGTGTCTGCTTCCTGAGCTGACTCCCTTAAACCCAGATTTAGTCTTTTCCCTATCATGAGCCCCTCAGGGGTGGCTAACACATAAGCTCTGATCAATAAAAGATTAAGGGACTATATATTTATGAATGACCAGTACTGCCTGGGTCAGACCCATCCCATGCCCTCTCCAAGGGTAAATTTTATGGGTTGTATGACTTGCTGTGATGGTTAATTTCTGATTAACCTGATCAACCTGACCATGTTTAGAATCACCATGGAAACACATCTCTGGGAATATCTGTGAGGGATTTTATAGATTAGGTTAATTGAGATAGCAGGATCCACCCTAACTTTGGGCATCACCATTTTTATAGGTTGGGGTCCCAGGCTAAACAAAAAGGAAGAAATGAAAAAGGGGGGGCTGGAAAAATGGCTTAGTGGTTAAGGTGCTTGCCTGCAACGCCTAAAGACCCAGGTTCAATACCCCTGAACCCATGTAAGTCAGATGCACATGGTGGCACATGCATCTAGAATTCGTTTGCAATGGCTAGAGGCCCTGGTGAACCCATTCTCATTCTCTTTCTCTCTCTTACAAATAAATTTTAAAAGGAAGAAGCAAGCTGAATAGCCACATTCATAGCTCTACTTCCTGTCTGTGGACTGAATGTGATCACCTGCTTCATGCTCTGGCCACCATGCCTTCTCCACCATAATGGACTACAACTACCAACTGGAAGCTGAAATAAGTCTCCTTCCTTCCTTCCTTCCTTCCTTCCTTCCTTCCTTCCTTCCTTCCTTCCTTCCTTCTTTCCATTTCTTTTTGTCAGGTATGTGGTCACAGCAACAAGGAACTAACACTAGCTTTGGTAGGACCTGGAAAAATGAAACTCGGGTTTGTCTACTGTTTCCAGCAGCATCTTGAGCTGCTCAGCCATGTGGGAAAACTCATTGTTCTTTCCACCATATGCTCTGCTGCTGACTACAAGCAGGGAGAGAGGCCCCTGTCTCCCACAAACTCAAGAAGTGTATCCCAGTGAGGGTTAGTATGCAGGAAGAGCCAACGTGCCTCGTGTCCTGCTGGTAATCCAGACCCTAACAACTGAAACCGTGCTGTTCTGCAGTGCCCTCGGGCTGCTCTGTAGAAAGCTGTCTCTTGGCTCTGGGGCCCGGATGTTTCTTATAATTATCACAACCTCTAGGGTGGCTGAGACTGGGATACATCACAAGTTGCTCTTTTGGGTGGCCTGGTAGAAAGAGAGACACAGAGACATGGACCTAGGAGTCAGACAGACCTGGTTAACTCCCAACTCCATGTTCACTTAATACCTGTGATGGAATGAGTGTGTCCCTCTAAAATAAACTTCCATGGTGCTGTGTTAAGCAGAGAGGCTGTTGGGAGATGATGAAGTCATGAGGGCTCCACACCCTCAACTAGGATTAGTTAATTACATGGACGTCTTCTATCCTTTCTTCCTTTGAGGACAAGGAAAGTGCCATCCATGAGAAATGGGCCCTCAGCAGACAAAGTACCCACTGCCCAAACCTTGCTGCTCAAAATGCTGACCTCTGACAAACACTTCCGGGTAATATACTCTTCGTACATTCACTACTATTTTGAAGCCCACCCCCTCAGCCCTGGAAAAGACATTTCATTCTTACCAGTCAAAACACTTCCTGGTTCCGTGTCCTCATTAGCAGACACCCCTCTATGTGTAGCCAGCATTATCAGAGCAGTGTACGCCTCCCTCCTGGGACCCCTTCCAACCTTCTTGGGTTCTAGAATCATCCATTGTCCCTACCTGCCCCCTCTCTCTTTCTCTCTCTCTCGACATGAGATATGCTCAAACTGCTCAAGTTCCCCTCTGGATGAAGGGAAAGGCAAGCCAGTCACAGCAAGTACTTTCCCAATCCCCTTATTCCTCTACCTTCTTCATTTCTCAAGAAATGTCTAATCATTTTCTCCATCCAATCCCTTATACGCCTTCGTCTGAGGATTCCAGTGGGATTCGGGATTCCCTCCAGACACTCCACTGTACCGGCTCTTAGAAGTCCACCTTAGCCTTCATGTGACGTCCGCCGCCTTGCTGCTTACTGTTCTCAACTCGTCACAGATCCACCTGTCTAACTGAAGGATCCTCCTTTGGTCTGGCAACACTTATCTCCAGAGGTCTCCCTCACATTTGTTGCCACTGCAGCCCCATTGGCTTAGCCTGTCCTTTCTCCTCTTCCGGGTAGGTAAAGATGGATGCTCTTAGCTTTGGCACCTGAACCTGCTCCCTCACCAGCAATCTCAGCTCAATGCACGTCAACTACCCACACTAACGCCTCCAGACCTCTTCCCTGCCTCCAGCCTCTACACCTCACTGTCCATAAAAACCACCACTTGGACATCCCACATATCTCAAAATGGACCCATCAGGTCTGAATTCATGATGAAGCCCTCCATCTGCCCCACCCCAATAAGTGAGTCCCCTCCAGCCCTCACCTGATTTCTGTCTAGCTGCTCAGGCTACCAGGCTGAGCTTAATAGGCCCCTAGACTGAGGCCTCACCACGGCCCATGGCTGCTCCTTTCTCAAACAGATCTCATAGGGCTCCTTCTGTGCCATCTGTCTCCACTGCCACCATGGCCTTAGACCTCCTCGTTGCCATCTAGGACATTCTCTTACACTGTTCTAAGAGGCAGATCTGATCAAGTCATTCCTGCCATTCTGGGGTCTCCCATTACTGTCAGAACAAGGTTAAAGTCTTTGTCAGGGCCTCTACAGCTAATTCAATTTGATGTCTGTTCACCACTCTGACTTCATATCTAGCTACACCCTCTTCTCATCCAGCTCTCTTCAGTTCTTCCTCAGTACTGAACTCCTCACACACTACTGTGTCCATCTTCTCTCTCTCTCCATTCTTGTCTGTGAAATTCCAATTTCTATGTCAGTGTTGCAGTCAGGTTTGCAATGCTGGCAGAAATCACCCAACCAAGAGTAGCTTTGGGGGGTGGGGAATGGGGCTATTTTGGCTCATAGGACCCAGGGGAAGCTCCATCATGGCAGGGGAAAACAGTGGCTTGAACAGAGGGTGGACATCACTCCCTGACCAACATAAGGTGGACAACAGGAACAGGAGAGTGTGCCAAACACTGGCATGGGGAAACTGGCTATAACACCCATAAGCCTGCCCCCAAGAATACACTGCCTCCAGGAGGCGTTAATTTCCATTTGCCATCAGCTGAGGAGATGAGCATTCAGAATACCTAAGTTTATGGGGGACACCTGAATCAAACCAGCACCGTTAGGTCTCAATGTGAACACCCATCCCTCCCCAAATGCCAAGACTTGTTCAATTAGCAATTTCCTATAGCCCCTGCAGGTCTTCCTCATGCATTTAATGAGCTTGTAGCAAGATGATGCATACATGTTTCTTCAATGTCACTATCTCGTTGGGTTGGAAGTTCCATGGAAGCAGGCACCATGCCTTTTCTGCTCAAGGAATCCATAGTGGGAATTCCTAGGGGCTTGCTGGGTGAGGGAACATGTGGTGGAGGGAGGTATGTATGTGCAGGGAGGGCAACAGAGACGAGAGTGAGGAAAATCATTGCTACCCCTTTGACGATTTGTGGGGGATCTGTAATGACCAGGCACTGTGACAAGGAATAGCAGACGCAGACAAGGGGGGGGGGGGCTCCTGTTCTCTCCCTAACTATAGGTGGCAAGTCATCACTTGCAGCTTGAACAGCAGGCTGTGTGATGTAGGCCATCCTGAGGGACCAGCGGTGATGGGTATCACCGTAAAGAATGCCAGGACACTCACCCTGTCACGGCTGGCTGGCTCTTTCCAATGACAGATTCATTAACCTTAGGGGACAAGATAAGAGTAGATCACAGACAGAGATTGACTTGGCTGAGGTTCAGTTTCAGTGTCTCCTCATGCCTGCCCCCGGGATCAGTGCTCTTTAAGTCTTATCTCTAAGCCTTACCTCTCTCCTCTCTGGTCTTAGCATCCTGGGCATGTGTGTTGGGTTAGAAGTGTGTCCTTTCAAAGAGAGAGCACTGAGGTTCAGAGCCTGATCCTGAACATGGAAACCCCAGCAACGTGGAAGGTTTCAGGCTGATGCCTGGCCCCCTGGAGATGACAAAAGGGTAAGCAGGTGAAGATTCTCTGCAGAGGAAGGCTTGGAGCCTGGTCTCTGCCCAGCATGCCCTCTGTGATACACAGAAGTCTTTTCTTTGTTCTCATTTGGTTTTTCAAGGTAGGGTGGTAGGGTCTCGCTCTAGCCCAGGATGACCTAGAATTCATTCTGTAGTCTCAGAGTGGCTTTGAACTCACAGCAATCCTTCTACCTAGGCCTCCCAAGTGCTGGGCTTAAAGCTATATGCCACCACACCTGGTATGATACACAGAAGTCTTGGGACCATAGGATTCCCAACCATAACCACTCCCCCTCCCCACTCCCTCCCCGCTGAAACTGTCACTACCTTCACTGGACCAGAGGATGTGAGAAAGCTGTCAAAGTGAGCCAGAAAGCCTGTCTCTGGAGGAGAGGCCAAGGGGGGCTGAGGGTGAGAGAGATCACAGCAGCTGAGTCCCACTACCCAGGGCTAGGGTTGGTGCAGTTCCCAGGCCAGGAGGGGAGGAGCAATGACCCCCTGTGGGAGGATAGCAGAGCCTTTTGTTGTCCAGGTACTACAGCATCAGGGACCCTGAGGACTGGACAGCCCCCACCATCTTCCTGAGAGAGGCCATATCAGCACCGCCTCTCAGCCCAGCACTCCATGCACACACATGGGCGTACAGCATAAGCAATGGGATCAACCTGTTTTGTGATGAAGGAGAAGCTGTGGGCTAAAAAAGTACTATCCCAGAAAACAGAGACTCTTCATGCTCAGTAATGCCAGACCTCTGGGCCATGTCAGAACAATGATCACCAGCTACCCAGTGCAGAGGGAGATCCGAGCAGCAGGTCTTGATGGACCCAGGAATTCACATTGCTGCAAACTTCAAAGTGTGAGTGTTGGGTGATGCCATGCAGATACTGAACCCAACTGTGCTTGAGATTCTCAGGATAGCTCTGTCTAGGCCAAAGGAAGATGAGGGTGGGGAGCAAACCTTGGGTGAGCCTGGAACAGAGTGGAGGATCCATAGAAACATGGAACAGGGACAGGGACAGGGACGGGGACAGGAGTGGGACCAGGCTTTAGTGGCAGGAATGAATGGAATGTTGGGAGGGAACAAATGCCCTGCCTGGAAATGATGTGTTTTCCACAGCCGTGGTGCTGCCTCCACCCCTTGAGAACCCTCTGCTCCTCACTTCAAGGTCAAACTCAGACACTGGGGACCCAATAGACTCCTCCCTGGATCTCTGAGACAAGATTTGAGGAAACACTGGGCAGAACCACAGTACTCATCACATCCAGAGGTGAAAACAGCCCAATGTCTGTCCGTCCCAGGGGGTGGGTAACAAGCGTGCAGCTTTCATACAATGGAACATTATGTGGGAAGCACTGACCCACTCTGCAGCAGGAATGAGCCTGGGGACACCCTGCCAAGTGAAAGAAGCCAGGCAGGATGCATGATTCCTCTTACAGGAAATGTTCAGAAGAGACAAATCCTTAGGGAAAAGATGCAGATTACTGGTTTCTAGGGGCTGAAGGGAGAGGAAAGTAAGACGTGACTATCTGATGAGTGGGAGGCTTCTCCATGGAGTGATGAAAATACCTTGGAAGTAAATAGTGGTGATGATTGCCCAACATTGTAACTGCACCGAACACCAGAGACCTGCATGGTTTCATTGTTTATTTTTGGTCTGTGTTTGTTTTGTGTCTCACCCTCTAGCGCAGGCTGACCTAGAGCGAACACTACAGCCAAGACTGGCAACAAACTCACAGCCATCCACCTGCCTCAGCCTCCTGAGCCCTGGGATTACAGGCAGGCACCATGTATGGTCTAACCATGCACTTTAAAATACTTAACATTGTGAGTTTTGTGTTTTGTAAATTTTATCTCAGTAAAAAAAAAAAAATTAAGTATGTTCCTACATTTTCCGTTTCTCTAGGCCCAGCTCAGAAGAGCTCAGCTTGAATCCTGGCCTTGCTGAGGAGCACTCACACAGCAGGGCAGACACTGAGGGCCAGCCCCCACCTTCCCCTCCACTGGCTTGACCTCTTATGGCATTAGGGTGCTGAGAAGGAAGGCTCCCACTCGCAAATCCACTTCCGTTCTACAACAAGACAGCATAAGCTTCCTGCTCTGAGCCTCTTCAATCATGAGTAAGCACACCTCACAGGCAACATGCACCCACGCCCGCCACGGAGGCTAAGCACTGCCGAGAGGGGATTTCTAGAATCAGCAGAAGGGGTAGGCAGTTGGCCACTGGGAGAGTGAGGCTCCCCTCACCTCACTCCTGTCCCCCATCAGGGTGTGTGCCCCCCTCACCAACCACTCATTCATGCACTGTAATTCACGTCCATGTATCTTCTACGTCAGACATTGAGGGAAGAACTCTATCAGCAATAAACAAGACAGGGTGTCTGCCCTGTGCATCGTCCTGTCTAGGCACAGCTGACCTCATCTCGCCCTGTCTACCACCAAGCTTCCTGGCTGCTGGGTTTATTTCTGTGCCTGTTACTATGGTGACCTGTTTTTGTTTTTGGTTTTTAATCTGAGTATGAAAGTATTATGTGATCTGCAACGTGCCATGGAATTCCATTTAGCTAAATTTATGGAGCTGCGCCTAAGCAATAGACTCATAGAGTTCTCCCAAAATATGGCTAAAGTGAAAAGTCATCCTCAACAATTATTTTCTTAAATTTCCTTCTTATTTTTTCAAGCGACAGAATTCTTTCTTGACGTAAGACAACGATAACTCTTGGAACCATATTATCTGTTTCTTTTCTTGTCCCTCAGGACATTAAGTAAAACAATAACACATAACTTCAACTCGATTTCACTTTCAAAGAAATGCCAGGTGTAGATGATGAGAAACTCAGGGAAGGACTTCCATTGTGTTTGGTTTCAGCACTGAAAACTTTGAACAGCAGCCATCTTGACTTGAAGGTCACAGATGTGGTCACTTGAATAAGAGTCCCCCTGCTGTCCAAGGCGAAGACCAGTAGAGTAAGTACAGTCCTGCTGCTGCCTGAGTTGAGGCAACCTGGAATTATAACTTCCCTCTCTTCTCTGCGTGCCTTCCTGCCTCACCTCAACCCCCACCCCGACACAGGCAGCAGCAGAGCAGTCCCCTGTTGTTAGAGAAACCCAAGGCCACCTGGGGTATGGCCTTGAATCCTATAGAATGCATCCATGGCTCTTAGCATGTAAACAGAATCATGTAAGTAGAACTTTCCTCTCCCCCCCCCAAAAAAAAAACTTATATAAGAAGGAGGAGGAAAGAGAAGAGGATAAGGAGGAAGAGGAGGAGGAGAAGCTTTCTTTATTCTTTGCATTTCCAGAGGCTCTTTCTTCAGCTTCAAACTCCACCACGCTTCCTGTGGTATGGCGCTTCCAACTCTCCAGTTCCGAAGGGCATGTCATTTCTCTTGGATCAGGTTGCTCTTCCTCATAACATGATCGAATGAGGACCAGATGATCCTTCTTCAACACCACTCTTTAACACAGATCATCCCACACCCAGGAATAGATTGTGCCCTTTACTCAGGCTAAGAAGGGGCGAGGGGATGTGGGTGGGGTGCTCAGATCACAAGGCAGGGGCTGGGTGCACTGGAAATAGCAGGCAGTAGCTGGACACGACTCAGGGCCAACATCAAATATACACACAGTCACTGCAAAGTTCCATTTGTAGAGGATCCTCCATCCCACTGAGATGTTTGAACCTCTGGGCAAAGATGGACACTCTATCTCTCCTTGACTGACCTTGAACGACTCCCTTGCATTTTCATCCTGTGTCAATCAAAGCTTGGGCATTTGAGCTGGAGAGTGTCCTTTAGGCCTTGAGCTGAAGATGGTAATCAAGTTTCAAATCTTTAGTCTGGAGAACAGGGAACAGCGGAGGAGAGAGAGTGGCAGGAATGGAGGGCCAAGCTCTCAATCGGCTGCCTTTCCTCTGCCTCTGGAAGACATGGGCAGATTCCAGAATCTGCCTGCCTGTGTCCACTCAGGAAGGTGCAGCACCCATGATTGTGGTGAGCAGAGGTTTGGATGTGATATGGGTTAGGTCATGCTGTGGAAATTTTAAGCAACACATCTCAGCAGCTGAACGCTATAAAAAGTATATTTTTTGCTCAAGACTATCATGCCCAGTAGGGGTCAGCAGGAAGCTCAGCTCACCACAGTCATATGGTCTAAGTAGGGTGGCTACACTACCTTGAATCCATGGCCTTGTTGTACCCAGCAGAAATAGTAAAGAAGGCTTTTCACTGTTAATGAAATGCTGCAGAGCCTGGAAGGGACCCATTCACAATCCATTAAGCAAAAACAGTGAAGTGCAAGAGCAATCTTCCCATGTGTGCAGGAGGGGACAGCAAGCTGTGGTCAAGCATGAGGAACGTGCCACACAGTCACTTCAGAGTAAACGTGCCTCACGACCTGCGTTTGCCCAGCTCATCCCGTGTGCTTATTGTATACAAAAAATGCACAATCTGAAAGATAAGAGTGCAAAATTTCATCACTCTAACAAATCAACCCTTTTGGTTTTCAGTTTTCTTTGCCATTTGATACAGCTTCGTGTTTTTCTTCCTGTGCCCCAGCCAGCGGGGCTTCAACAGGAGCAAGGACCCTAGAGAACCTGAAATGAAAGGGACAAGAGACACAAGGAACCGACAGCAAGACAGTAATCTGATCAAGCTGTGATTTTTATTAATCTCAGGGTGCCTTTTATACAGCAGAACAGGGAAGTAGCTTAGGTATTCTATAATTATGTTTCAACAGGATAAGACCCCAGCCCCAAAGCCATAAGATGTTCCACAGGATAAGGCTCCAGCCCCAAAGCCATAAGATGTTTCAACAGGACAAGGTCCCAGCCCCAAAGCCATAAGATAACAACTTCCTCATTCTCTGTGGGTTATGTTGCTCTTTCTCTGTGCATGGGTGACTTTCCAGAACAGACAACTTATCACAAAATTGAGTCACTACTCAAGATGGAGGCACTGTGGTTACCTAGTGCCCAACGGTTCCCCACATTCCTGCTTGATCCAACATCAGAGAGCAAGCTCTTCTCCACACTGCTCCATCGTCTCCACCAGCATCACTCCAACAGCCATCCACCACTTCGATTTATGGGTCATCAGGTGCTCGCTGCACACCGTTAACATCAAGCACTTCATGTGCGTCATCTGGTTTAGAGACAGATTGAGGGATACAACCCTGCTCTAAGGGTATCATTATGAGTAAAGGCAGTGTTGTTCAATACAATTCCTTGAATTAAATATTAATTTTTTGCTGTAAATACTCCTAAATGTGTTTTCCTTTGAATAATCAAAGTTTCTAGGGGAGAGCCACTTGGCTGCTTGATTGAAAACTATCAACACTCCTCATGTTTGGATGCCTTGAATAGGGAGATGTCAAGCAAGCAATCCCTTCTTTAATGACTGGCCACGTTGTCATCATGATAGCCTGGCTGCTCTCAACACGTGGTAGGTGCTCTGAAGAAAGTCTACTGTGGCTGCAAAGACCTTTGTGATTGTGGCTATGGTTGAAGATATGACTTCTGCCTGAGGAGGCTTTGCTCAGTCACAGTGGTTCCATAAAACTTGCACTGGCTCCAGATAACCCTTCAGCCATAAGAAACCTTGGCTGGTGGGGCTGGAGAGATGGCTTAGCAGCTAAGGCGCTTGCCTGTGAAGCCTAAGGACCCACTTTCAATTCCCTAGTACCCATGTAAGCCAGATGCTCAAGGTGGTACATGCATCTGGAGTTCCTTTGCAAAGGCTGGAGGCCTTGGTATGCCCATTCTCTCTTTTCTATCTGCCTCCCCAATCTCTCTCTCTCTGAAATAAATTTTTTTTTAACTTGTGGTTAAAAAAAGAAATCTTGGTTGGTAAGGCCTTATTGCTGAAGGCACTACATTCTATGGTTACAGACACAAGAGTTGCATAATATTGGGCCCATCAGCTTGTTGTCATGAATGATGGAGGAGGGCAAAAAATACATCAAAATAGAGGAAGGAATAGTTGGAAATAGAAGAGGGAGTTCAGTGGAAGGGAGGTGGGAGGGGGAACAAAGGGATGTGGTGAGAAGAAAGTATGTAAATTTTTAGTAAAGTTTTAAAACAATTTTTTAAAAAGAAGCCTTGGTGACATCTACATAACCCTACCTGAAGTCATGCTGATTGGCCAGATCCCTTCTTTGCTCACTCAGAAAGTCCTGTGATTGGTGGAGATGAAGCCGTAGACAAGACTGTCCCACCCCCTTTCTGGCTGTTCAGTCTCCTTGGTCAGTTCAGGAGGCTTCCCTCCTGTGCATTACCCCCTGTGTTTAGTATTAGATCCTAATAAAAGCATCTCTTTAACTGGGCTAGTTACAGGATGACAGGAGGTAAGGCTGTGGGAGAGTGATTCCCAAGGCTATGAGCCCCTGAGGACACCTGGGGCTGTAAGTCTCTTGTCTGGAGAGTTCCAGACAGCCAATGGGAATAGAAGCTGCAGAGACTGGCAAAAGACTACAGAGGTTCTGAGCAGGCAGGTGGAGAGGTGAGACTGTGGAAGGCAAGAGTCTGCAAGGAGCCAAACAGAAGAACTGAAGACACCAGCCGTGGACAGTGTTGCAAAGATCTGCCAATGGTTAAGGGCTGAGGGCTAGAACACTCCAAGCTAGGAGCTCTAATACTAGCTGCTGAATGCTGGGCCACTGGCATTCAGCCTAGAGCAATAAGTGTCTGACTTGAGTACCTTGGACCACAAATCTCCAGCTTTGAAAGCCCAGAGCCATAAGTCTCTCATTCTCAAGGCCTAGCACTCTAAATCCTCTAGGTTTGGAAACACAGCCCATAAGCCTAGGCAGCCAAAACAGAGAGCTGTGCCTTTCCTGTTTATTTCCATCTGAATAGAGCAGATGGACCCTCAGCCCTATGAAACAGTTTAACTCTCACAGCACCTCTGAAATGCAGACATCATTTTGTCTTCCATTCCAAGAGAGAAGCCCAGGGCTCTGAGGTGGAGAGCCATAAGCACAATCTCTATGGACAAGGAGCACAGGCAAATTTTGAACTCATGACAACAATCAGGTTTTCACATTCATGGCTCATGTTTCATGCTGCAAAAAGTTCATCATTTCATGTCGCCAGAGCCTCTGCTCCTGCCCTGCAGCCCCATAGGACCTCTCTACTCACTGGCAAAGTGAGACCCTCCCCAAAGGAGTCCCCAAAAGCTTTCACAGTAAGGTCGACCTTTTCCTTGAAGTTTATATCTACAGGCAGTGAACGAAAGGCTCGTATCACAGGCCATGCAGTAGGACTTCCTGGAAGTTTGCTGAAATCACTCCTTTCCCTCCCCACCTCCTCAAGCTACTTAGAATCCCCTCTCTTTGCCCTATGCCCCACCATCTTGCACCTCCCTTGCTCTATTCTGAAACCTTCCTCCCACCTCCCTGGCAAACTGCTTTTCTGTCCTCTTGCTTTTTTATTTGCCTCTGGCTGTACCTGGTCTTTCTCAGGAAGAATAACTCATGCCTTTCTCAACTCTCCCTGCTTTCTTCTCCACCCGCTCAGCAGGTCGCCCTACTAGATGGGAATCCAAGATGCATAGCCCTACCTCTTGAAAGGTTGACAGGAGAGCAGGGCACTTGGATGGACCGAATGCTTCCCCACACCGTGCCCTCTCCCTCACATTCTGCTCCATATCCTTGGGGTGCAACCGGATCATCTAAACCACCAGTAGCACCGAGGCACATCCTTGGCAGTGACTACTACGAGGGACAGCATTCATTTCTAGGGTGAAATCCAGCTCCCTGCGTTGCCTCCTGCTGGGTCTTGCTCCCTTTTCAGACCCTCAGGGACTCAAAACTGTGAGTGGCACCCTAAATTCTTCCCTTGCTAACTAAATGTGCTGAGTCCTTGTCTTGACAGAACCCAGGGAGTCATTAAACTAGGGTGTCTGATGCCACTGAGCCACATGATAACAGCCTATGACAACGTGTGACAATGTGCCATGTGGATGTGCCAGAAACTGCAGCAGACAAGGACACAGGAGACTTAGGCATTGGTTTTGGAATTCAGTCTGAAGTCTTGAGACCTTGAATGTGCTGTTTAACTGGCTTCTGCTTCAGTTTCCTCATCTGTAAAACCGGCCCAGGTTACCACCTGTTCCACCTTCCCGTAGGGTGGTATTCAAAGGGCAAATGTGTGGGAAAGAGTGCAGCACTCCATGAGGCTGGTCCAGCTGGTGGCAGCCATCTCTTTCCTTTGAGTGTCTTCATTTGTGCTGGATTATACACCAGCCCTTCCAAAATGCAAAGAGGAGGAACAACTGTCACCACTGTCTGCTTGTCCGTTTTTCTCTGCTGTCTAACTTCCTGGGGACATGAATCAGTCAGGAGACTGTGGCCTGGAAGCATGGGGCAGGGCTGGGAGGAGGAGCTGACCCCACAGTGGCCATGCTGTGTCATCGGCAGAGGCAGGGAGCCCAGAACAGCCATAAACAGTGCCTTGAGGTAAACAATGACCAACAGCTGGGGATTTTCCAAAGCTTCCCTCAAAAGCCACCTCCTCTGCCTGTCCAGGGATAGAACAAGAAACACTAGTGCTGACTTGAAGCTCCGAGTGCCCCATGCCCTTGTTCAGTGCAGACAAGGAGACCAGGAGACAGCAGGTGATTAGCTCAAAGCCATGTGTGGATAGATCTCTTTCCAGTGTGCCCTCCCTAAGCTGCTCCTGACCTGGAACCCAAAGGTCGTTTCTGAGGGTCTGTGTGTTTCCTTCCTGGGTCTATGAGTCATTACCCCTGTTCTGTGCTCTGACATGGCTGAACAGGACAGAAGCTCAACACTGAGCTTTCCAAGGAACAGGGGCTCACCCATCCTCAGGAAGCATCTATGCCAGGCACCCCATTTATACATTCATACTCCCAACCAGGGCCAGAATGAAACTAATGTTTCTGTCACCATGAACGTGCCTGCTGGTAGGTAGAGAGAGACCCATGTATAGAGAAGCAAGCATTATGACACAAGAGAGGGAGAAATGCTGGGAAGTCAGATGAGAGCAATGGAAATGAAAAGGAGAGAGCTGCTGTTTGAAGGTCCGCCAGACATCTGAGTGAGAGAGTTGGAGCAGTCTTCACAGATCTGGGGGAGCGAGCAGCCTGAGTGGAAGCAGCAAGGTAGAATGACCTGGGGTGCAGGGCAATCGCTCATCAGCTGTCATGGCTGAAGAAGCCTGAGTGAAAGTGGAAGGGTTCAGGGAGATCAAAGAAGGATCTGGTAACCTTTTAGGATGCTCCAGGTGTGTCCAACCTGTGGCCTGACTGTCTGCGGCTGAGGACAGCCTTCAGTGCAATCCAACACAAAACTGGGTACTTACTTAGAACATGATAAGATGTTTTATGCTTTTTTTTTTAAGGCAAGCCCAATAGACTGGCCTTTTTTTATGTGAGATAGCAAGAGTGAGAGCAAGAGCAAGCGAGAGACAGAAAGAGACAGAATTAGTATGCCAGGGCCTCCAGCCACTTGTAATAGAACTCCAGACGCATGCATCACCTGTGCACATGTGGGAAATTGAGTGCTTGTGGCACCTTGTGTGTTTGGCTTACACGGGATCTGGAGAGTAGAACATGGGTCCTTAGGCTTTGTAGGCAAGAGCCTTAACTGCTAAGCCATCTCTCCAGGCCTGTGATATTTTTGTTGTTGTTGTTGTTGTTTTGGTAACTCAATTGGGAAGTTCTTAGGCGTGAACTTTGTAGACGACAGCATCGTTTCGTAATGTCAAAAGGTTGGACATGCCTGCAACCATGTCCAAAAGCCTGACTTCATTCTGAGCATGACAAAAGCCACTGGAGGCCTCTGGGCTTAAGCAGCAATGTTTTCTGACTCAGGTGTGAAAGGGGTGATTTGCTGTTGAAAGATTGATTAGCTTCAAAAGTGTATTTTATAGGAAGAGTCAGTTTAAAGACTGAGTAGGCAGGGAGTGAGCAACAGAGCACAGAAAAGGACTCCAGATTGGGAGGCTGGATGGAGTCTCCTTCATAATCCTCCTTATGTGCGGCAACGTGATCTCTCTGGGCATGTTCCCTCAGGAATCCAAGGCTGCAGTGGATTGTAATCACAGGTAACTAGTGGCCTCTCTGTGGGTCCAGAACAGCCAGAAACCTAGGGCCTGGAAGGAACCTAGAGACCAGTAGTCAAGCCCACGTCAGAGCTGAAATCTCTTTCCAGCTGAAAGCCCTTCCAGGCCATGGCTGTGCTGGAAAATGTTAACCACAAGGCTTGGGGTGGGAGTAACTTTCACCTGCAGCATTTACAAAGTCCTATGGAATAAATTCTCCCATCATGGTGGTTTTGAGCTGTACATGCTTTAAAACTGCTAGCAAAATTCCTATAAGTAGGTCTAATGGTCCTTGGGAGCCAGTGTAGGCTGGGCCTGAGACCATTGCCTACTGCCTTCTTGCTAAACACCCCAGATAGTATCCATTGCATTTGGTCATACTCAGAATCCCCAGCCTGGGTAAGATACAGAAGCCTTGGAACTTTATTCTCCCCAACCAGCTTCTTGTGCATCTCTCCATGGAAACAGAAAGATATCCAACTTCTAGAACACCAGTCAGGACAAGTTGTGGTAATGAACAGTACCTTCAACATTCAATAGGAATTGAGGATCAGGAAGATACAAGGACATGTCTGCTTTGTGGCCTGGTTGTCATAGACATGTCACCTGCTATATACTGATACTTGTGAAGATGAGAAGCCTGTGGACACAGATTCTAGACTTTGGTAGTATTTCTGGGGTACAAGCTGCTGAGATGATGAGGCCAGGGCAGAGAAAACAGAGAAGGTCTAGAGGGTAAATCTGGTGCCAATCTAAGGCTTTGTTTCCTGGCATAAAGGAAGTGGGCTGTCACATAAGCCAGCTCCAATGTATAAATACCTACTAAAGCCAGGACTGAGTAAGCTCTAACTAATTATATAAAGAATGACATCTGTTTTGAACTTTGTGAATGAAAAAAGAAAAGGCCATCACAAAAGACATTTCATCACATACACACACAAAAAAAAAGATAACTAGGTGAGGCAGTGCCATATATATGTACACATATTTCAAAATATGTTGTATACCACCAATAAATGCATTTTGTCAATGGAAAATAATCAATTAATAAAAAGCTCATACAGAAATGAGGCATCTCTTTACAAAAGAGTACACTGTTTATTTACAGTGAACAGTGGGGGTGGGGAGGGAAGCAGGCCTCCCTTTTCAGAGGCTGACAGGACGGGCTGAGACTACCCTGTAACATTGTGATTAATGGCTTACATTTGATGGTATATTTGATGTCTACATCAATCCTGTAGGAACCATCATCTATTTCATATCTGAGAAGAGCTCAAATGCCATGATCCAGTGGGATTCAGAGCAAGAATCTGACTCCAAATGGGCATTGCAGAGTCCTGCTTTCATGACCACTAGGGTCAAGATTTGTGCAGTTATCTGTCCAATGGTCCTGTTGACTACATTGAAACATATTTGCTGATGTGTGTGCATGTTCATAAACACACACACATGCCAGGGTATCGAGCCACTGCATCTAGATTTATGTGGGTGCCAGGGAATTGAACTTGAGCCAGCAAGATTTGCAAGCAAGCGTGCTTACCCACTGAGCAATCTCCTCATTTAACCCTACATTTTCCCTCCCCACTGCTTCTCTGTAATGCATGTGTGTCAGCACAATGCACCATTGTCTACCACCTCGTACTTGTGGCAGTCAATGTCTTACACTAGCCTCAGTGTCCTGGGGGAGTGAGGCTGCGTTGCTGAGGTACTACTGCTCTCGGGAGCTGTTGATTTCCTTGCTCCATGACATTAGGCTTGGCCACATGACTTGTTCTGGCAGCTATTTTACTTGCCTGACCATGGTTGACTGTGTCCTCTCCGTCCTCTCCTTCCTCTTGAGACCAAAGCACTCCACAAACACTTCTTCAGCCTAGGTTTGCAAGTGATGGTGCCCATGTGGGGCCAAGCCACAGCCGATCCATCATGGATGTTCAACATTAGTCACAGGTAAACTGCTGTTGCCAGAGGCTGAGGTTTAGGGGCTGTTCATTATGTAACATAATGTA
This sequence comes from Orientallactaga sibirica, assembly GCA_036365145.1. Classification (NCBI taxonomy): domain Eukaryota; kingdom Metazoa; phylum Chordata; class Mammalia; order Rodentia; family Dipodidae; genus Orientallactaga; species Orientallactaga sibirica. The sequence goes on along the minus strand of JAEOAD010000031.1, from coordinate 733,094 downwards.
GTTTATACTGACTCATGTCCCAATCTGGGTTCAATATGTCCTGACCAACAAAACTGATCTTGTGGGGTGACTGAAGCTGTTCAGGAAGCTGCATGAGGAGGAAAAAAGTCAGTGGAAGCCAGTAGGAAGAATAGCTGTATCTCAATGAGTATTAAGGGTTTTTAGAATTATCCTCTGATAAATAATCATACAGGATTGTGCTTGGAGTAGTGCATGAATCACTTTAAAGTCTCAATACATATTATCATTTAATTATACTAACCAGTTCCACAGACAAACATTTAGATTATTTACAGGTTTTTTTTAGTGTTATACATTATTTTTCAAAAGCAATAAACATCTGTGATATGTATTTGTGCACTGCTCAAATGATCTCTGTAGAAAAAAAATTCCTGAAAATGGATTCACTTGGTTTATTCCTTTGAAGATTAAGCATTCAAGCTAGTATTTGTTCTCAAACCACTTTCTAGAAATATTGTGCTAATTGACAGTCTCATAAATGTAAGCCCATTTTCCCAAACACTTTATCTGCACTGGATTTTGCTAATTTTTTTTTATTTTCCAATTTGTAAGTTAAAAAGTACAATTTTCTGGGCTGGAGAGATGGCTTAGGGGTTAAGGCGCCTGCCTCCTAAGCCTAAGAACATTAGTTCCAATCTCCAGCGGTTCCAATCTCCAGGTCCCACATTTAGCCAGATGCAAAGTGACGCAAAGGCGCAATGCCGCACTTGACCACAAGGGGGTGCACACATCTGGATTTCGTTTACAGCAGCTGAGACACTGCTGCCGTGCCCTCTCTTCCTCTCTCTCTCTCTCTCTCTCTCTCTCTCTCTCTCTGTCTCTCTCTCAAAAAAAAAAAAAAAAAAAAAAAAGTTTAAAAAAGTACAATTTTCTGACTTTTCTTTCACTGCTAGAGACAATAGTTATTTTTATCTTATTTGATTTGCTCTTGTATCTTGTCTGAATATCACCTCGACTCCTTGTTGCAGGAGGTTAATTGTCTTTTTAAAAAATGGTGTTGATGATGATTGGATAATGAAGATGTGGTACATTCACACAACGAAGTCTAGTCAGTGGTAAAGAAAAATGAAATTATGAAATTTGCATGGAAATGGATGATCTGGAAAGGATTATGCTAAGTGAGGTAATCTGAGCCTGGAAAGTGAAATGCTGCATATTCTCTCTCATATGTGGATCCTAGCTAAAATGTTTAGATTTGTATCTGAGTTAGAATAAAAGTCAGTAGCCGAGGCCAGGAAGTTAGAAAGGGGATATAAGTGAGGGAGTAGAGAACTTAAGGGGAGGGTATTGTATATATATATATGTAGAGGGAGAGATTACTGGGAATGGAAATGTCTAAGTGGGATCAGAGGAAGGGATGGAGGAAAGAAAGGGTGGGAGGGAGGGGAGTTAATTAAAATTTAAGATGTCATGAATAAGTCATATGGAAGTCTACTTCTTTGCTAGCCAATGAATATATATATATATATATATATATATATATATATATATATATATGGAGAGAGAGAGAGAGAGAGAGAGAATAGGTAGAAATATCCTATGGACCTGGATAATGGTGCACCCAGAGCCATAGGTTGTTAGTAGAAATTTTTCAGTGCCAGGAGTGGAATACCTTCCAGTGAGTTCTTGGCCAGGGAAGTCCTTGATGCCCCTAAAACATCACAGACCATTGTCAAGGCTCTTGGTTGCTCACCAGAACTAGATGGTAAGATCCTATTGCTGAAGATTCCACATGCTTGGGCTGCAGATCGCTGAGAAATCAAGCTGGCACTGAGCTGGAGACCTCCTCCCTGTTGACTAGCTGTCAGGAAGCTGGAAAGAGCTATGCTGCATGCAGGCTTTTGTAAGAGGGACGTTATCAACACTGTTAAACAGCAGTGGACTCTACAAGCCTTAAGATTGGCCAGCCAGGCCAAATGCGCCAACTCATGCAACAGTGGCACGTCTGTTTTGGGGGGGGAAACGAACTGCTCTCTGACTGGACTGGAGGCATGTAGTCCATGGGAGTGAATACATGTCTATACTGAAAACCTAGTAAAAAGTCTATGGTTGAGAAGGTCATGAGACCTAGGGAAGCAATAATATCTGCTATTGTCTGGCTAAATGCATATATTATGAGCACAAAACTGTCCTGTAACTACTTTATTATGTTTATGCCCACCTATTAATACTACTCTCACTTTTGGTCAGAGAAGCTTCTCTTTTCAGATGGCACTGACCCACTGCAGTGACTCAAAAGTAACCATAGTGCTGAGAAGAAGTGACAGTGGAGTGTTCAGCATGAGACATTTCTATCAAACCCTCCAAGGCTCAGCATACATTGCAGAAGAGGTGGTGGAAAGAATGTAAGAGCCAAAGGAAGGATAGGACTGCTTGCAATGCAATCTTCCAGACACAAAATGGCCTTGATATTCATGACCTCACAGTGCCTGACACTACCTACACAAGACCTTCTTAATAGGAGGGGAAAATGCCAAAGTAGAAGAAATTAATGGGAAATAAAAGGGGATTCAAGGGAGGGTGGATTTGGGAGGGAAAGAATGGGGGTGGGGTGGTAATTATGGTTAATTGGCTATACTTATGGAAGCTGTCAATTAAAAAGTTTAAAAAATGTTGAGCTGGCTGTAAATTATCTATACTAAAATGCTCCTGTCATATTAGGACTGCCAGAGAATATATAGCGCCTCTCTTTAAATGTGACCTTTGGATACTCAATGAACAAGACTTTTCTCACTAAAAAGTAATTCAGTAATCCATAAACCCATGTCATCCCAACAATCTGGTGGCTGAAGCAGGACCATCTTTGGTTCAAGGTGAGCCTGAGGTACACGTGACAAGTCCCAGGCTAGCCTAGACTGCATAGTGAGATTCTATGTCAGAAAAACCCGAAATAAATAAGTAAATAAGCCGGGCATGGTGGCACATGCCTTTAATCCCAGCACTTGGGAGGCAGAATTAGGTGGATCACAGTGAGTTTGAGGCCATCCTGAGAATACAGAGTGAGTTCCAGGTCACTCTGGGCTAGGGCAAGACCCTACCTTGAAGAAAAAAAAAACACATACATAAATAAGAAAATAAATAATCCATATTTTATCTTAAAATCAAATTTATATTTATATTTCTATCTATTAAACTTAGTGGCCCAATGTCACATATATAGCAAAAAAAGTTAACTTGTCATTTATTTTTAAAAATATTTTATTTTTATTTATTTATTTGACACAGAGAGAGAGAAAATGGGCACGCCAGGGCCTCCAGACACTGCAAACAAACTCCAGATGCTTGCGCCCCCTTGTGCATCTGGCTATTGCGGGTCCTGGGGGATGGCACCTGGGTCCTTTGGCTTTGCAGGCAAATGCCTTAACCGCTAAGTCGTCCCTCCAGCCCTCGTTTATTTTAAAATTCTGTTTACCATGGCTCTTTCCATAGAGAAGACTATTAAGATTTTTAAATATTTGTTTGTTTGTTTGTTTGTTTGTTTGTTTAAAACAGAGGGAGAGAGAATGGGCACACCAGATCCTCTAGCCACCTCAAATGAACCAGACACCACCATTTGCATCTGGCTTATGTGGGTTCCGTGGAATAGAAACTGGGTCCTTGGGCTTCACAGGCAAGTGCCTTAACCTCTAAGCCATCTCTCCAGCCAAGGTTTTTTTTTTTAATAATCATATCCATCAGTCTTTCAGTTTAATGTCTCATGATATATTTAGAGAGGCTTTCAGAATCCCAGGTTTATGACAGATAAGTGACCTATATATTCATTAACCACTTTCTTGGCTTTGTGACTTTACATTTAGCATCTGGTGGATCTCAAATCCTTACTGGTCCAGGAAACTGCATAGGAAATCCATTCCCTGCCTCCTGCTTATGGCTGTCTAGTAGCTCCAGTACCACTTACTCTGAAACCTGTCAGTTCGGCTCATTGAAGTGGCACCTCCACCTCCCATACCGCAGGCTCTCTGCACTTCCGCTTCCCAGTTCTCAGTGCGGCTCCCCCCGCCCCCCGCAGTGCGAAGCTTCTTTCATTACTGTTGCTCTCTGATGGCCCCTGGAGCGAAACACAAATGCCTAGACTCTGCAAGCACAATGCTTCCATCAAGTCCCCAACTCCCCACTTCTACCTGCATGACCTTGGGTGTCACACTTACCCCACTGGCTCCCTTTACTAATCTGTGGCAGTCATACCCTTATGTGCCTCACAGGCTTGTATAAAGGCTCAAATGCCTGAATGCCTATAAAGACTGAAGCAGTGAGCGCCGGGACCAGGGCAGTGTTTTGCTTATCCATGCCTGCGTTTCTTATTCTAACATCTAACATACAGCTAGTGCATAATATTCCTTCGATCGGATTTCCTCTATCCTCTCCTTTTCCGTTTTGTTGACTAGTCTCTCCTTTTCTGAAATGAGGTCGAAAATGATCATGTTGAAAAGAATAGCCTACGTGGAATTTGGAAGAGATTATGTTGGAAGTGCAGAAAGAGAGAACAAAATGCCGGGCCTTCTTGTCCAAGATATAAGGCTTGTTTCTTAATGGTTTCCCGTCTCCTTTACCCTCCCACTAGAGGATAGGTTTCTGCCTCACCCCCTTCCAGTACAACGTATGTTCCCTGACAAGTTCATGTTTCCAGGCTTTTGTGGTTGTCCTGTTAGTGAGAATGGGATTTTATCGTTCACACTGCTGACAACAACACCGTGCGTGCATTTGTTTATTTGCTAGCCTACCAGTTCATGGGAGAAGACCACTATATCATCCAAATTCGCTTTGGATTGTCCAGACAATCACATTGGGGCAAACAGTAATTATTTTCACCTTGCTTCCCAACTTAAAACAGCACGGACACAAGTCACAGCTCCAGTCATCTACAGTTCATTTTCTTGTTCTTTCTTTCTCTCCCTTCCTTCTCCTCTCCTTTCTTTCTTTTTCTTTCTTTCTTTCTTTCTTTCTTTTCTTTCTTTCTCTCTCTCCCTCTTTCCCTCTCTCTTTCTCTCTCCCTTCCTCCTTCCTTTCTTTCTTTCTTTTCTTTCTTTCTTTCTTTCTTTCTTTCTTTCTTTCTTTCTTTCTTTCTTTCTTCCTCTTCTTCTCCTTCTCCTTCTCCTTCTCCTTCTTTCTTCCCCTGCAGCCTGGGGTTGCATTTCTCAGACTTTCCATATGGGCCTCCCAGTCTCTCTCCTAACTTTCATGGAGATGTCTGTCTTCCTACTCAGCATAATACAGGTGGATCCTCGCAGGACGGCTTGGTGGTTTGGATTTTGCTTTTCCCTGGGCAAGAGAGTGTGCGAAGCGAGGACCTCAGAGCAGCAGGCTTTGGCAGCGGTGGGGTCCCCTGGGCGCGCGCGGTGCGCTGCTCTGCACCCGGGCTGAAGTTTTCTGCCTGCGTTTCCGCTTGAACGGCGTCCAAGCCTCGCCTTTAAAATGCCCGGGCGGCCGCGGTTCGGCTCAGAGCGGCTCTCGGCCGCTGCCCGGGACTCGCCGCGCCGCCCGCGGGGCGCTGACTCAGCCGCAGCCCGGCCGCTCCGCCGAGCCGGACCGGGGGAGCGCGCGTCCCAAGCCCGCGCCCGCGCCGGGAGCCCCGAGCCCCGCGCCCCACGCCGGCAAGCACCGCAGCCCGCTAGAGCCGCCCGCGTCCCGGGCTTGAGGCTGGCGGGGCCAGGGTCGCGAGCGCACGGGACGCGCCTGGCCAGGTAAGACTGCGGGAGCTGGATCCCCGAGCATCCTCCCTGCGGGGTGGGGGCGCAGCGTCGACCGTGCCTCGGGAACCTCCGCGCGGGACCCCCGCCGAAGACGTGACATCTGCTAATGCGGTCGGGCCTGGCCACGCCGCGGCTGCTACGGGACCCGCGAGGCCCGGGCCAAGACCCCTCCGAGGCCCGGAGCCCCAGCGCCTCCGTCGGCGGGGAGGGCCAAACCGGAGGACCAGGTAACAGCAGCACTTGGGGTGCACCAGGCGGGTCTCAGAGTTGCTGCAGCCCGCTGCTCTGCGGGGGACTCGGGGCGCGGGGCTCAACGCAGTGGGAGACAGGGATGCTGGGTTCAGGTCTGTTGCCTCCCCATGGGAGATCCTGGGCCCTCCGCCGGCGCTTAAAAGATCCTAGGAGTGTGAGCTGCAACTGAATCAAAGTTAGAAATTCCCTCTTGCCAAGTTGAGTGCCTAAAATGCAGTATGCTTGTGGCTGACAGTGACAGATTTTCATCAGTGTAGTCGTTGAAGGTCATAACTGATGGAACTTCTGGAGAAAGTTCTGTTGGTGGCAGTCTTTCTTAAGAATTGTCAAGTCTCCGTTGGATTTTTGTTCTAATCAGCTGTGAAAAGTCTAATCCAAGCTTTCAAATGATTCTGCCCACCCCTCCCCCTTCCATCATGTCAGTGGAGGGCGATTCTGGTGATGCTGTGGGGAATGTGTTATGGTGTTTAGTTTGATAATAGTGTTGGTTGCCTACAGAGAAAGTTCTGGAATGAATACTCTCAAAAGTCCAAGGAGATACTCTATACTCCGGATTTTCCTGGGCCTCGCAGATCCCAGCCAGAGGACCAGAGCTTTTTGCTTAACATTATAACCCAGGCAGCCTTCCTCTTTCCCATTAAGTATGTGTCCACTGAATCCCAGGTCCAGGATCACAGGCTATGAGTCTCCTATCTTGGGTTTCCCTCTCCCTCAGCAATCTGTTTCTTGAGCTAGGCTACAAAAACCTTTTTTTTTTTTTTTTTAAACAATTCATGTTCTGCAAAGTAGACTTAGAAGAAGACCAAGCCTTAAGATTTATGATTTATAAATGTGATGTTTGGTAAGGTTACATTTCCAGGAGTGGCTTAGCATAAGATATGCACCAGCTCTGAGGACACATTAGCGGGGAAATTGTGCCGGTAAACCTTCCTTCCTAGGAAGACTGCTCTGAATCAAATGGCTTTATCTTTATCCAAACGAGGAACTGTGAGTAAACTGTTCAATTATTCTGTCCGTTAATCTTTGCATTGATGTAGCCTGGTTCCAAAGACTGATTTCTCGGTCACTTTTCCAGTAATACTATTTAACATTTCTGAACAAAATTCAACTAATGAATGCATGAGGTATAACGTGTCTCTGAATTCACCTAAGTGTGGACAATTACAGCAGATTTCTGGCTGTTAAAGGATGAAAATGAAAATCTGAAATGGACAAGGTTATGACAGAAAAGGGATATAGATGTGTGTGTGTACCTGTAAAAATATAAGTTCAGTGGCTACTCATGAACTCTGATTTAGAGAATTGCATAGCTTTTCAGATTATTTCATTTTTGGATTAATGAAAGAGCCAATCATTCTGAACATGCGGTCTTGCTAGTTAATCTTTCTTGGGCAAATATTTACACTACAAGGGTACAATATTACAGCACCGATTCAAAATTGTCAGCCCTATGGCAACTCACGTATAGTATTGCTCAAATTCAACACTATTTCCAAGACTTATTTTGGACATTTAAATGACATCAAGGAATATGTCCTTATATTATTATCCTGTCTCTGACAAGGTTCCAAGTCTCTGAGGTTAATGCTTCTAATAAGTTCAAATGTGAAGGAAAGCCGTAATGGCTCTAATTTCTGGCATTGAAAGCTCTGGAACTACTCCATGTCTGTGTGTCTTAGGTAACTGAAGTTTGTTATTTAAAGTGACATTTTTGAATATTTGCATTGCTTTGGAAGAAAATACTCCTAAAGTGTGGCATAGGCCTCCTACCATCAGAAAGTTAGCTAATGGGAATTTGTATTTCATGCCAATTCAGGGGCAGCACTTTGAAAATCATTTATCCTGAGTACCTTGGGAGAAAGCTTGTGATCATGTATTTGAGACCCACCATCAGCGTGTAGTCCTGGCTCTGTCACTAGTTAAGTGACCTTTAGTAAGTCACTTTGCTGAGCTCTGGTTATTTATTGAGGCCCAGGATAGTCAATACCAGGTCAGTCCCATTTATTAAGCACCTACTACCCACCAAGCAGTTTGTATGTACAATCATTAAATTCTCAGCCTAGCATTTTCTCCCTACTTTCTGATGGGGACACTGATGATCAAAGAGCTATTCAAGGCTGAGCGAGAGGAGGAGAATGAAGCTTCCAAGCTACCATGTCTGACTTGAAGGCGATGCTCTTCTCCCTGTGTTGTACTCATTGCATGAGGACGTGCAAAGAAAAGTCTGTGATAGAGAGCCAGCACTCAAAACTCAATGCAGGTCACGTAACCGTGATCAGCAGTTACTACATTTATAAACTAGGTAACTGTTGTGTCCAGATTTTCCTTGCTTGAACAAACACCCAAACAGAAACAGCTTATGGGAGGAAAGTGTTTATTTCAGGCTTACAAATTCCAGGGGAATACCATCAATGGCAGAAGAAGCTGGATCACTTCCATAGCTCCAAGCAGAGAGACACCACCAACACACCAGCAAGAACCGACAATCAGAGCTCAAACTGCTCTTCACACACCTTATAGCATCTTCCCCCAGTGAGATACCTCTTCCCAAGCAGGGCTCCATCTGCTGGAGCCTCAAGTTGCAAGCCTGAGTCTACGGGGCCAAACATTCAAACCACCACAGTGACTGTTGTCTTTGCTGGAGTGATGTGGGAATTGATGACGTACAGAAATGAACCAAGTGCACAGCAGGTGTTTGACCCACACAGTCCTTGAAAGCAGTCTATTCCTGGTGGTGCCTCCCAGTATTTGCTCCTTGGTTTCACTGTGGACATTGGTGCTCAGTAGGTTTTCTCCCCATGACCTTCACATATCTCTGTAGCTGGACATTCTGAGTGTCCCCTTGATACTTCAAACCCTTCCAGGTGAAGCCTCCTTGAGAAACTTATTCTGAGGGAAATGTAGGGAGGTAGTGTCACCAAAGAGAAGGGACCAGGTAAGGTTGGGGTACCTACTCCCAGAATCCCTCTAGAGCCGCAGGCTTTTAAGAGGCCCATATAACACAGAGGAGCTCTATACTAATGGACACCCTCTGGAGTTCCCGTGGCCTTGGCCTCCATACCCTTTCATGATGTCCTGATCAGTTGCGGGTCCAGACTACATTTGCTTCTCACTCCATAGCTAGACTGAAAGCGAGGCAAGTGCCTCCCCGTCCCCTCTCCTAAGGCCCAGTCACCAACCTGGCCCCCAAGACCTTTTAGAATGTTTCTAAAGTATTTTCTTTCATTTTACTTTTAACTTACCCATAATACTTGAACATATTTATGAGAGACTTTCAAGATTTTACCATTCACATGGCAAGGACAGGCCCAAGCAGAGAAATGCAATGAAAGGTCACTTTGTCACTTAGATAACAGCCTTCCAGACTTTTCCATTGAAACCTACTAGTGACAGAAGATGTGACCCTGGGGTCTCGAGAAATGGCTGCAAGCCAAACATTTTGTTTTCATATAGCTTTCACTGTCTTTAATGGAATTTTGTATCCCGTATCTAAAGGATCTGATTCCTAGTGCCTTGTCCCTATCTCAAGGAATCCATTCCTGCCCTTGAAACAGCAAGCTAACAAGGGATCCTGAGGTTCTCCAGAGATGGGAGCAGGTCAGAAAGGCAGGAAGTATGCCCTGCGATCCAGGCTGGGGTAAACAGGGGTGGGGGCACTACAGTGCCCTTTCCACAGACATCAATTCTCATGCTATTGGCCATGCTGGGGTAACCAGAGATGGCAGGTATGATAACATCTGTTTGTCATCCAGAGATTCGTAGCTGACACATGACCCCACACTGAATGGCTATAGTCATCATACCTGACATACCTCTGTCAGCACAGGCTCTCCCTGGCTCAGGTAGAGCTTCCTATGTTGCAGATGGCTGTTAGAAAGGAAAAGGCACACATTTGTCACACCTCCTCCTGCCCAGAGCAGACATTGCTAGGTGATCACGGAGCCAAAATGAGGCCTCAGATTCCTCCTCAACAGTTGCGTGGAGTTGGATCAGGACATGGTGTTCAGGTGGGTAGCATGGGGATGGGAAGCACTGAGGAATTTTAAGCCAGGGTAATGACAAGATGGCAAAACCCTGACATCATTTCCCTTCTTTCCTGTCCTCTCTTTCTCTCCCAAAGTCAAAGGGTCATCTTTTAAAAATACCCCTGTGCAGCCAAGCATGTCCTAACACCCTCCTGTACAGACTCAGCTTCTCCTGGTTATCGACACTCTACTGCCTGGGCCTGAGAGAGATGTGTCTGTGCTTGCCAGGGGCGCCCACCTTAGATCTGGTGTGACGTGCACCACCAGGACAGGAGAGAACAAGACTTGATGTTCGGTTTGTTTGTAGCTGAAAGGACAGAGTCCATGATGACACACAATGGGGCTTCGTGCATGGAGACCTGTGAGTCCCTTGGAGGGCAGGAGTGGACATGCCATCCAACCCCCTTTAGTAGCATGGTTTTTAGCTTCCAAGATGACCTCACTCCTAGAAAGCAGTGTTACCCTCTCTTGTTAACTGACCTCTCAGAGAAGCCCTTGTCTTCATTGGATAGATACTCTGGGCCCACCTCCCAAGAAGAAGCTCAGTTCCCCTGGCATCAACCCTAAAGCAGAATTGTTCAGTCACCATCCAAGCATGTGTCTGTCCCCTTCTCTGTGTCCCAGTTACAATATTAACATATTCATTTTCAGCTCTGCAGAAGAATAGGGGAAAGTTGCCACTTTTAGCAGTGCCATAAAAGCCCTGCTCTCCCCAGTGGCCACGTCTCCAAGTGAACAAGGACATTATTGTTAATCGATATACATGCCCAGCAAAATTGAACACTCCTAGAATTCCTCTTCTTGTTCAGCGGTTTCTCTGATTTCTGAGACTTCCTCTTAGAAAGATAAGTGGTTTCTATGTAGTGGGGAGAGGGTTGAGTGGCAGGTCCAACCTTCATCTACAACTGAACTGTCTTCCTTACCACCACCCCCTTCTTCTCTTCCCAAAGGCAAAGGCACTCTTGGTTTGAGACCCCTCTGAATGAAGTACTAGTCCTGAGGCCTGAGGGAGGATCTAAGGAAAGACCTTTCTAACATGGCCACTGTTGCTGAGATGGCAGAAGAACAGGGAGAGGGGACAGATCTAGTCACCAGAACCTTAGCTGGTCCACTCACCAAGTTAAAGCACCAGTACCTTGGGGAAATTCTCCCAGGGGGAGCACAGGTGCCACTGATATCAAACTCCCCTGATCTGGCTTCAAGTATTAAGTCTACTTCCTGCTGCATGACTCCAGAAACATCATCTCCCCACTGCTCCAAGTCCCCCTTTTCTCCTGGTGAAATGGAGATAGGAAGATGACCTCCTAAATTTTAGGGGGAGCTTACAGAAGAGACATGCGGCAGACATGTGCAGAGACACACGGGAAGTTCGTGTGGCAACCGAGTCTGACTGTGATGAACACAGTTGAGAGGTGCCTGAACAATCACTGGGGAGGTGGGGGGAACAGGGGGCGGGGTTATCCTTTTAAAATACTAAGTCAGGAACTCGGTCCTCACACCTAAAGAACATCCTGGCCAAAAATTAACAATGAACATTTACAAATTTTAAAAATATATCTGCATGTATGTGCATGTGTGTATGTGCTTGAGTGTGCCAGGGCCTCTTGCTGCAGCAAATAAATGCCACTTTCTGCATCTGATTTACATTGATGGCTTGGGATTTGAACCCAGGCCATAGGCTTTACAAGCAAGCATCTTTAATCACCTAGCCATCTTCCCAGCCCTGGCAATGCAAATTTTTAAACAACTCTGTGATACACTTTAGTCTAAAGTGTGAGAGTTACCGACCCAGCTTGGGTACATGAGTGGAGTTTGCTCATTTACGTAACCTCTGAATCCCCTGAAGTCCCCAGTGAACTGGACAGAAAAATGCATGTCCTCTTTCCCCCTGTAAAGCAGACACACACACATTAGCTCTCACGATGGGCTTCTGCAAGGACATTGCTTAATTTTCTGCTCTCCACAAACGTCACGACATGGTTGGCTGTCATTACTGTCTGTAGCCAAAGCTCCCCAGTCCAGCTGACGTGGCCCCATCTTCACTACTCTCACCCTGGAAAATCACAGAAGGGCTAATGATGAGACCCGGATTTATAGAGAAACCACAGGGCTTCTGGCTCTGATGCCATTGTCTCTTTTAACAGAAGCTCGCTCGCTGCAGCTTCCGTCCAGAATTGCTTCAGTGTTAATCTGTAGGAGGAAGCTTTTCTCCTCATATTTGCTTTGTCATGTGCGTGTTTCCATCACAGTATAAAGTGTACACTGGAATTATTAGAGAAAACTTGTTCCTTTGGAAGACAGGATTTTAATAGCTGAGTTCTAATGGATACAGAATAATAAATGTTTCTCTTTTACATTTTGTTGTTGTATTTTGGTTTTGTTTTTTTAATTTGAGAGAGACAGAGAGGGAGACAGAAAGAGAGGAAGAGGCAGAGAGAGAGAGAGAGAGAGAGAGAGAATGGGTGTGCCAGCGGCCTCTCAGCTGCTGTGAACAAACTCTAGATGTGTGTGCCCCCTTGTGCGCATGTGCAACATTACATGCCTGTGTCACTTTTGCATCTGGCTAAACATGGGGACCTGGAACAGGCATTCTTACACTTCACAGGCAGGCGCCTTAACCGCTAAGCCATCTCTCCAGCCCTGTATTTTGGTTTTTGTACTGGGGGTTGAGCACAGGGTCTTTTGATGCCAACTAAGTAGGCATTCTACCACGGAGTAGACTCCCAATCCCTATCTACCTTTTACATTTTTTTCCTCCTGGAAAAATACTTTTTTAAGTACTCAAGTTATAGATGTGCTATGTGGAAATTTCAGAATATGCTGGAGAATACAATAGGAAGAAGGAACTTCCTACTATCCCAGGCATGGGCACAGACTCAGCGGTTTTTCATTCATTATTTTCCTCCTCTCTGTATTTTTTTTGCTTGTATTTTTTAAAAAGTTGAGGTCTGTGGGGATGAAGCTCAGTAAGCCGTGGTCATGAGCAGACACTCTGTGTGCACCCTGTAACAGCACAGGGCTCACGCGGCAGGGATCCCCGACATTGATGATGGCTCTCCCATCCAAGCACTCACTAGTCCCGACGCTGCTTAGCTTCTGAGATCAGACGAGATCCTGCACATTCAGGGCGCTATGGCCATAGACCAGGGCTCTCTATATAGTAGGCAGGATTTGGGCCACGGAGCCCAGGCATGGAAGTTCAGGTGGAGAGGGCGAAGTAGGGGCGAAAGGGACTGAAGCTCATCATGGCTCTTCAGAGTCGCTTACAGAGGGCTAGAGTCCATACTCCTCCCCCAGCAAACTGATGACCTTTGAGGCTACCTCAGTGGACACATTGGGGTACAAGTGACAGAAGAGGGCTGAGGCAGAAAAGGTCATGCCATTTCTGCTGGTCCCTCTTGGGACATTTTCCCTGTGATCCTTGAGCAGCCATGTTAGGAGCCAGCTACTCGGAACCAGCCATGTGGAGATCCTGGGGAAAGAAGCAAAGAGCCCCACCTGTGAATCTCCCCAGCCCAGACACGGGATCTGTGAGCACAGGACCTTCTCCAGGCCCCCAGCCCCAACCACCGCATGACAGAACTCCAGTCACCCTTCCCCATCCACACCCCCACCCCTGAGGTATGATCAAAGCAAATGGCTGTCACTAGTTTTTGAATAAATAACCAGGTCAGTCTCTTTGGCAACAGTAGTACTTTAGTCTTGAGGTAAACAGATTGCCAAAGGCAAGGTGCCCATGAGCTTGGCTGGGGCAGAATTGAGAGGCCTTAATGACAGGCATCAGAGGCCTGCATGTGGAGGTATAGACTGACGACAGCTGGCACATGCCCTGTTGCCTCTGGTGGGGTGTCCTTGGTGCTTCATATGTCACCCTGATACCCGTCCTCACCCTGACTTTGCGAGGCAGGCACTCTGACCATCAGTTCTATGGACTTGGAATGTGAAGCAGGACAGCTGAAAGAATTCACCCAAGTGCTGTAGCTGATAGATCTGCCGAGGGCTCTCTTTCAAACTCCAAGCATTGGCTTCATCTCCACTTCCTGCCCTGACATTTAGTTGGAGGCTGCCAGAACACAAGTGCAGTTGTCCACATAGAGTCTGTATGGTGTGAGTTACCTCACTGATTTGACAGGGGCTGAAATTTCTCTGCTCTTTGGGAAAGATGCAGCCCCACAGGCTTTGGGACCCACAGCATCAACATGGCCAGAAAACATGCTCAGGGATCAACTCGTGGTCATTCGAGTCTCCTTTGCTCCTGTGGCAAACTGGAGGGCTGGAGTCTGATTCACTCTTCTTGCTGACAGCCCTGTCTGAAGCTGCATGGTCCACACACTGTGTTTGCTGTGAGCCTGCCTGCATTGACTCCATGGAGAGCCTACAGGATCTTGAACAGACTGACAGCATTGGTGACACTTTACCATTCTGGAAACAAAGACTTCTGCACATTGTGTGCTCCTCCTGCCACATGTAGTCTGACTTTTCCCTACCAGTGACTGACCTGAGAAGCCGGTGGCTTCTGGCCCACCCTCTCTCAGGCAGTTCTGTGTCAGGCTGTGCCTCATTGTGGTTTGCTTTGTTAAGAATGCTGTAAGGAGTGCTCACTTCAGCAGCACATATACCAAAATTGGAACGATACAGAGAAGATTAGCATGGCCCCTGTGCAAGGATGACATGCAGATTCCTGAAAAACACTGTAAGGGCTGGGGAGGTGGCTCAGTGGGTAACACATTTGCCACTCCAACATGAGAACCTGAGTTCAGATCCTCATACCCCACTTAGAGCCAGATGCACTAGTGCATGCATATAATCCTTGCACTCCTAAGATGAAGTGGGAAGGCTCTGGAAGTTCAAGGGCCAACTAGCCTGGTACATGCAGCATGACCAAGAAAACAAGAGACCCTGCCTTAAGGTGGAAGGTCAGGACTGAAATATGAGGCCATCTTCTGACATCCACATGTATACCATGGTGTGTGCATGCCCCCCCCCACAAATGCATACACACAAGGGTTTTTTTAGTATATTGCAAAGTTTATTATCTGTAAGTGAAATTTGCTTTTTATCTTTTTTTCTTTTTATTGACAAATTCTATATTTACAGACAATAAACCATGATAATTCCCTCTCCTCTCCCACTTTCCCTTTCACAACTCCACTCTCCATCATATCCCCTCCCTCTCTTTGTTAGTCTCTCTTTTATTTTGATGTTATTGTCTTTTCCACCTATTATGAGGGTCTCACACAAGGTTTTTCAAAAGAACACTATGAAGGGCTGCAGAGATGACTTAGCGATTAAGGCACTTGCTTGCAAAGCCAAAGGAAATAGGCTTAATTTCCTAGGACCCGCATAGGCCATATGCACAAGGTGGCACATGCATCTAAAATTCGTTTGCAGCAGCTGGAGGCCCTGGTGCGCCCATTCTCTATCTGCCTACCCTCCCTCCTTCTTTCTCTCCGTCTCTCAAATAAATAAATAAAAATAAAAGTATTGTAAAAAGAACACTGTGACAGCCACTGCACCCCCACTGTCCTGAGCCAGGGCGTTACACATCCTCTGGCCTCATCTGCTCCTCTGATGTTTGCTGCTGGTCTCAGCGGGGAGAAAGGCATTGGCAGAGGCCTGTGCAATTGCTTTTTGTTCAGCCAAAAGCAAGCAGACATTTTTCAAGGACTCCTAGTAGAGGAAGGTAATTATAACAGCCGCATTGCTCTTCCTGTTTCCCACATCCTTGGTGACCTGGAGGTGGAGGTGGAGGTGGAGGTGGAGGAGGTGAGTGAGTACTGGACAGACTCATGTCAGTCACTTGGAGTGACCATCATGTAGGTGCAGTCCCCTTGTCCTTTTAGGTGCCTCTGAGTCTTCTTGACCTGCATATCACTGAGAACCTGAATAAAATATAAATAGACTCAGGGCTGGAGAGATGGCTTAGCAGTTAAGGCATTTGCCTGCAAAGCCAAAGGAGCCAGGTTCAATTCCCCAGGACCCACGTTAGCCAGATGCACAAGGTGGCGCATGCATCTGGAGTTTCGTTTGCAGTGGCTTGAAGGCCCTGGAGCACCCATTCTCTCTCTCTCTCCCTCTTTCTCTCTGTCAAATAAATAGATAAAATATAAAAATTTTTAAAAATATACATATAAATAGACTCAGCGACCCACCTATAGGGCAGTCCCTCTGAGCCTCTCCAGACTCCTGTTTGCCCTCTGTATGGCCGGAAGGGTCAGGTTTCCCCAATATCTACTTGCTCTCCCCCGGGAGTGAGCAACCCAGTTCTTTCCACTTGGGCAAAATGCTCATTCGTGAATCCTTATGCCAATCGGACAATCCCCAAGATGGGATGTC
This sequence comes from Orientallactaga sibirica, assembly GCA_036365145.1. NCBI lineage: Eukaryota > Metazoa > Chordata > Mammalia > Rodentia > Dipodidae > Orientallactaga > Orientallactaga sibirica. The sequence goes on along the minus strand of JAEOAD010000031.1, from coordinate 716,770 downwards.
CTTGGTGCATCATTCTGAGAGGGGCTGAGGGAGCTCACCCCACCAGTGACAGCAGGGGGACCCAACTCAATATGGGGCAGCCTGGTCTGCACACTCTTCTTCCCCATGGGGAATAAGAGGAGGGCTTCGTATCTCCATTTTGAAGGAAGGCAGGATGAGAACGGACTAGAGTCTCCATTCTCATGCTGGGCTCTCCTCGCTTAGTGCTAGAGACTCACTCTGGTTACTTGTGCAAGGTGTGTGTTGCATGCAGCCCAGGGCACTGGCCTGTGAAGACTCTGCCATTACAGGGTTATACCCTCACCCCTCACCCCAAGTGGCACACATGCCTTCCTTGTAGGCCTTTTCAGCTTGGCCCAGACAATATACAGAGTTGACAATTGCTGAAAGGAATCTGTCACTCACATAAACACACACACGCTTAGTGCCCTGATACACATGGAATAACCACTGTCTTGCACACACATCTTGCACATTGTGCCCCAGGCTCAGGGGACACAACACATTATTGGATTTCCCAACCTGAAGTATCATAATAACTCTTAACCTTTAGGCCACACAGAAGTCCCTGGAGCTCCCACAGCCTTGCTGGCAGCACTGACGGGCATCTTTTCGGAATGGCAGGTCAAGGGAACAGGCAGGTGCTGTTCACATCACCTCCTTCCTGAGTGAAGTGGAATCCAAGAACTGGCAGGTGGAAGCCATAGCTCCTTTGGTCACAGATCAGTTCTCTGACACATCCAAGGCTCCTGAGCTCACAAGCCAGCAAAGCTTGAATTTCTGCCCTGCTTCTTGGAGTCACAAGTGCAGGAGATGGCAAAATAAGATGTCTGTGGAGACCAGGCAGGTGTCATGAGTGACTGAAGCAGGTGGGAGGGACTGAGTGACAGTGCATAGGGAGTCTGAAAAACAGATACACAAGCAATCTGAAGGGAGCTCCAACTCAGCTCTTGCTGTGTGTTGCTACTTCAAACTGCATCCCCAGACTATCTTCCAAATGCAAATACTGTTCCATCTGAAATCTTAATGATCAACTCTTTCAAATACTAACAAACAAACTCTGCAGGCCACGTAGTGCATGCCTCCACTCAATCAGCATGACAGCTGCCATCGTTGTGACCTTTGATGTCAGCAGATTAGTAAGGTGCCGCTCAGGCAGATTTTCCAGCGGAGAGGGTGGGGAACAACATTGCTTCAAACATCGTCCTCTGTGCTTCTCTAATTCAGACGAGAGATCAGAGCTCTTCTGGTGGAAGAGGAGCCAGATGAAGGCTCTGCTTGGCCTCCCCTTCCTGCCCCATGGTATTTAAACCCTGAGTCCCTTTTGTAATGCTTCTCCATTAACTTCTTCCATAGGCACATGTGGTGGCACACACCGTGATCCTGCATTTGGGAGGTGAAGGCAGGAAGAGAGGGGATTTGAAGTCATCTTTGGTTATTTAGTGAGATCAAGGCCAGCCTAAGCTGCATAATAAGAGCCTGCCTATGTCCAAAAGCCAAGGGCTGGAGATGTAACTCCATAGTAGAGTGATTGTATAACATACACAAGACCCTCTTGATCCCCAGCACTAATGGCGCTGGAGGGAGAAAACCCTTCTTGCTTTTATGGGCAACTCTCCCAGCGTGGGCCAGGAGTTTCTGCAGACTTCCGAGATGCGAACTTGCCACCAAGTTTTTAGAGCACTAAAGGACCCTTTGGGTACAGAAAGTCATTTCAGGCAGTCACTTAGTACACGTCCAAATGCAGCCCCCTTATCTCTTCCCCGGCCAGAACAGAGATGAGGAAGTGAGGGGGTCCCTGCCCTCAGAGCTGCCAAAGTCTTTGCACATTTGAGCATGTGCAACTAGAGGTCACAGCAAACCCAGAAGGAACATCCCCTTCATAGATCTGGCCACCTCCTCTTATCTGATTGAACAGGCAACTCTATAAAGCAATAATTGCAAATCAGTTTTGAAGGAAAACAACAGAAAAGAAAACCCCCAAAGGGTATCCCCAGTTCAGGTCAGAGGATGTGACACTTGAAGTTGGCCTTGAAAGATTTCCGGGATTCTCTAAGAAGAACGGATCAAGGCATCAAAGTGGGAAAGCCTGGTCTGGAGAGATGGCTTAGTGGTTAAGGCACTTGCCTGCCAAGCCTAAGAACCCAGGTTTGATTCTCCAGGTCCCACGTAAGCCAGATACACAAGGTGGCGCATGCTTCTGGAGTTCATTTGCAGTGGCTAGAGGCCCTGGCATGCCCATTCTCTCTCTGTCTCTCTCTCTCTCAGATAGATAGATAGATAGATAGATAGATAGATAGATAGATAGATAGATATTTCTCTCTCCCTCTTTCTCTGTCTCAAAAATTTTTTTAAAGTGGGAAAGCCTATGTTGTGCTTGGAAGTTAGTGGGTGGAGACTAACAAACGTAAGAGGAGGCTTAGGAACTGAGGAGAAGAGAAGCAGGTCCCTTAGCCCTCAGGACATGGGAAATTAAGTGTCTCCCACTACCTCCTCCATCCAAAGCCCACTCGTTCTCCCAGAGTGGGGAACCCCCTTAGTGGAAAGCCTCCACCAATGATACCTGGGTAAGGCTCCTCTTGTCTTGACGCTTGGGGGGGGGGATCCAAGGCTAGTGGTCACACTGGCTTCCACATAGGCCTATTCAGCCTCAGCTCCATGTCCTAACTGTGGCTGGCTGGTACTGGCTCCATCACTGTTCCACTAGAGAGACCTCCTGGCTCTCCTGACTCAGCCTCTCACAAGACCTAGGAGGGTGATGTGCAGAACACAATGTACAGAGCTCACAGCAAGATGCAGGGTTCCTGGAGCAGCAGCTGTGTTTGCTGAGATTTAGCACCCCTTGTGCTGCCTGGTGTGTCACGGTCGGATGGAGGTTCCCAGCAGGCTACTCTGATGCCTGGTAAAGCAGGATGGACGGCAAAGGAAGCCAAGCTTGGCCTGGGAAAGTTCTAGTTCCCCCCCACCCCGTCCAGAAACCCAGGTGTCTGCAGTGAGAGTCACATACTGCCTTATTATCTGAAAATGGCATTACTTATTACCGGCTGTGCACGCCTTTATTCATCGGATTTATTTTTAAGTGGCATTTGCTATCTACTTTTATATCTTGTGCAGAGTGTCTTCAATAAACAGATGTATCTTCAAGAGTTCTTATCAATGAATCAGCGAGACAAATTAGCCACTAAGATCTTGTTCTCCTTAACAAGATGTCTAGAAAATTCTCAGGACTTCCAGAAGGAAGACTCTAAACTTACATTATGACTTGAAACTGATTCTGTTGCTAAGAGATAGGGGGCAGGGGCACCAGAAACAATGAGTGTGCAAATGAACAAATAGTGCACACTTGCAGATCAGTTTAATAGGACCCGAGCCATGACCCCATCAAGGATGCCTGGCAGAATAGGAAAAGTGAGAGAGTGGCAGAGAGAGAGAGAGAGAGAGAGAGAGAAAGCTTAGTCTTACATGGAGATGAGGGACAGGGGCACATGCAGGGTTTGTCGTCGTCGTTGTTGTTGTTGTTTTGGTCTTTCAAGGTAGGGTCTCACTTTAGTCCAGGCTGACCTGGAATTCACTATGTAGTGTCAGGGTGGCCTTGAATTCACAGTGAGCCTCCCAAGTGCTGGGATTAAAGGCATGCACCACCATGCCTGGCAAAAATTTATTTACTTATTATTATTATTATTTTTGGTTCAGGGGTTTCAAGGTAACTGAAGTTTATGCCATTTGGGAGAGTCTTTGTAATAATATAATACAAATCATGAAAACAGTATGTGCAAACATAAACATAAATTACAAATAATAAAGACTTAATTTTTTAAATTTTATTTATTTTGTGAGAGAAAGAGGGGCAGAGAATGGGCACACCAGGGCCTCTAGCCACTGCAAATGAATTTTAGATGTATGCACCATCTTGTGCATCTGGCTTTATGTGGGTACTGATGAATCAAACCAGGGTCCTTAGGCTTTACAGGCAAATGCCTTAACTGCTGAGCCATCCTCTCTCCAGCCCCAAGTCTTAATTTATATATATGTGTATATATATATATATATAATTTTTATTTATTTATTTGAGAGAAAGAGGGAGAGAGAGAGAGAGAATGGGTGCTCCAGGGCATCCAGCCACTGCAAACGAACTCCAAATGTGTGCACCCCTTGTGCATCTGGCTTACGTGGGTCCTGGAGAATGGAACCAGGATCTTTTGGCTTTGCAGGCAAACACCTTAACCACTAAGCCATCTCTCAAGACTTAATTTTTTTTTAATTGCAAAAGATAAGAATGACATAGAGCTCACAAAATCTTAACAATTAGGGCTGGAGAGATAGCTTAGCGGTTAAGGCATTTGCTTGCAAAGCCCAAGGACCCAGGTTTGATTCCCCAATACCCATGTAAGCCAGATGTACAAGGTGGCACATGTATGTAAAGTTTATTTGCAATGGCTGGAGGCCCTGACATACCCATTCATTCTCTCTCTCTCTCTCTCTCTCTCTCTCTCTCTCCCTTTCTCTCTCTGTCTCAAATAAATAAATTAGATAAGTTTTAACTTATATGGTTTAAAAATCTTAAAAAATGTTACATTCTTTCTTGTTAAAGTTAACTGCTTGATCTACTTCCGTGATATTTGTACATTTTGGGCTGATCTTTAATGTCCTCTTCCTATTTCAGTTACTTTTACATCATCATTTCTATAGAAAACACAAATACTGTCAGTCTTCTTACATGAATGATTAGACTTTATTAGCTTAACTTAGAGTAAACTTTAGCTTCATAACTCCTTACCAATAAAGTCATGTAATGTCTGGGAGGAACTCAAATCAACATTCCTTCATATATGGACCATTAAGATTTTCAGACATTTCCAATTTTCTCAGCTACAATGAATCCTAACTACTCTGGATTGATGACACTCCTCAGTGAATTGTCTTTGGTGTCCACGGCACAATGGATTGAGCTGAGTTACCTCTTGTCTTCCTGGGTATTGGTATTACATGTCAAACCACCTCATCTTTAATAAGACCCTCACAGATGGCTGAGCCATTTTGGGTCAAGGGAGGAGAATGTTCAGGAAGTGAAGAGTCCATTGTGAGGTGTTTCCACATGCCCCAGGTGGGTGGGTGGCTTACCTGGGGGGCAGGTGCTACATGGAAAACAGCACCAATTCCTGATAAGACTCCAAGAACAGACTAGTATGCCTTTAATTAAGGAATCAAGGCCTGTCAATAAGTTGCTGAGCGTATAACAGCAAATAGGCTGTGTTCCTAAAACTGTTAGCAAAGAGTCAGAAAAGCCAGGGCTCTGGTCTTTCCTCTCATTGCTCAGCCCATGCAACCTTGCTACATGTCATCTCACTATGCAAAGTCACCCTGGACTAAGTAACTACATGCCACTATGCAAACAAAATGTAGCCCTGACTCAACTTTTCCATGGCCAAAGATACTGCAGATTCCTGAGGACCCGCAGACTGTAGGGGAAGCGAGCTAGGCAGAGAGCTAGGGCAGGAGACTATACTTTTCATCAGTGGTGGTTGCTATAGCTAAATTTTGGCAATCTTGCTGAAATAGGGCACCATGTGAGCCTGCTGTTAATGTGTGTCCCTCCCAGTGTCTTAGAAGAAGCTCTAAAGCTTCAGCCTCACCCGTCTCAGTCAGTGCACCCCTGCAGGGGGACCCAGAGGTCAAGGAAGGTTTCTGGAGGAGAGGGTAATGGAAACAAAGCCTGGAGATGGCCTGGTAGTGATGTATGGTGCAGAGGCTGATGGGAACAAAGGCACTGTGTATTCAGGGACAATGGGTCGGGGGCAGCAGCCTGTAGTGGGAGTCACATTAGAGAGGAGATGGAAGACTCAGATGGGGCTGGGTCTAAGCCTTGGGTGACTGACCAGAAGGCTGGACTTAACCTGGGAAGCAAGCTTGGATATTTCTTTTTACGTGGTGTGTGTGTGTGTGTGTGTGTGTGTGTGTGTGCAGATGCACACATCTGCACCCATGGCACACATGTGGAGGTCAGAGGACAACCTCAGATGTCAGTCTCACCTTCCATGTTGTTTGAGTCAGGGCCCCTCTTGTTCATGGCTGTGTTGATCAGGCTAGCTGGCCTGCAAGCTTCAGGTGTCTTCCGTCTCCCTTTACCTTCTTGTCATAGGCATCTGGGACTCCAGATGTTTACACACTATATGTGTCTAGCTTTTTGTACAATCTGGGGATCCAAACTTGGGTTGCCAAGCTTCTGCAGCAAGCATTTTACCCACTGAGCCATCTCTAAAGTCCCACTTAGAACATTGCATCTGGAAGCAGGCCTAAGATGGAGAAGTGGTCAGTGGGACACCATGAGGGAGAGAGAGCACTCTGAACTCAGGAGAGACCTGGGACGTAAGAGCTGAGCGGGCCAGCTCTAGAAGGCAGAGTGCAGGGCTGGGAGGTGTAAGGAAAGAGAGCAAGCAAGTGAAAGATGGAGGAAGATCACTGGCTTCTCAGGGTGCCAACCATGTGACTTGGAAGTCATGTGTGGTCACACGTATGTAGGAAACACTGTTGCACAACAGCTCCCCTGGAGTTCACAGAAGCTCTAGCCAGAATCAGAACATTTTTCCACAAAGGGAGAGGAAACACTTCAGGTCTTGAGGACCATAGAATCTTTCACAGCTACTCTGCTTGGTAGTCATAACAGCTGCCACAGACGCTTCATGGGGGAGCGGTGTGGACGTGCCGCACCATCTTCGGACACAAATCAAATTTCACGAGGCTTGCGTGTGTCATGATCTTGATCTGTTAGTTCTTTCCAAACATTTTAAAGCATAGAAACTATTCTTATTTCCTGCACTATAAACCAGATTTGGTTGTTGCCAGCCCTGTTCTGCCATGTTCCCATGCTGTGGGAATCCTCAGGGCAGTTGGCGGGGGTGGGGGAGAGGAGGCTCCCTACTCTCCAAAGGGGCCCTCAGGGTGCTCTCCACCCCATCCCATGGAGCAGAGCCTTGTGGGAAATGTTGTGCTAACAGCCTGACGCTGCAGAGTTCTGGGCAGCTCCCATCAAAAGGTGGCAGCTGGCTGAGCATGCGGTGCACTGTGTACTGAGCCCGTTGTGTTCCGTCTGCCGTGATAAGCATCAGCTCCGCTCCGTCCTCCACAAGTAGTTATTATGTTACCATTTTGCAGAGGAACAAGCTGAGGTTCAGAAGGAAGAAGGAATGTGGTCCAGGATGAGGAGAGCCACACACAAGCCAATTGGGAGGAAGGGAGGCAGCGTCATGTCTCATGCTGTGATGGTAGGACAGTAGAAAGGGACCCTGATGTTGGCCACACGGTGAGGACTTTGTGGAGCCAGGGAAATATCTGGGAACACCCCCGGAGGATGTTCAACTGATAACCATGCCCCTCAGGAGAAAGGTCATGCTGAAAATGGAAACTGGGACTTGATTTCCCCTGCAGCTTTCCCCTGTCTTGTTAGGACACTCTCAATATGCCTACTGTCCCTTTCAACCAAGCCTACAAGTAGGTTATGCAAATGAGTGCAATTCAGGACGAGTGCCATGTGAGATGTTAAGCCAAGGAGGCCAACATCCTGGCCAGTACTCCACCGGGGGATTGGGTGCACCCTGGCCTTTGACTCTGGGGTATGCCTCTCCTGTATCCCTTCCACAGCTAGCCTGAGGTAACACGTCACATATTGGGCAAATATAAACTTGTCCCCCAGGTTTCTGGGGCTCAGGCTCTCCCAAGTCCCTGCCAGCACCCTCAGAGTGAGGAATGCAGACCACCCACCCATGCACAGGCTCCCCATCTGCTGACCCAGGCTGGCAGAGGTGCCTCATGCGTCTTTCCTAGCCAGTGACTGTAAAAGCCTTCTGCTTCCTCCTCCTGGCCACTCAGCAAGGAGCAAAGAACAAAGCAGAGCCCTAGCTGCAAAGCAGAGAGAGGTCATGCAGTCTGCCCACGTCACCCAGCCATCAAGGAACAGAATCATTACTCAAGCCCTGGGAACTGGCACCCAGTCTACAGTTCTCTGCCTTTTTGAAGAAGGCTATGGTTAAAGAGTAAAAAACAGAACTGGGCAGTTACATGTTCAGAACCAGCTGTGTAAAGTTGCCCTGTGGAGTGCTGGGGAGCAGCCCTTTCTGTGTAAGTGTGGCATGGGAACATTTTGACATGAGTGATTTTACAACATGTCAAAGATGGGTTTTATTTCTCCACATTGTGCGTTAGCAGAGTCTGTCTTATTCTGTGGCCTGATTTTTCACCCATCCCTGATCCCAGTCACCACAGGGACAGCATATTACTTGAATTAAACAAGCCATGGGTAATGATTTGTTTTCCAAGTTTCATTCTAATACCGCTGGTCTCAGGAGAGCAGTCTCCTAAATGTCAGCCTTCCATTTTCCCAAAGCCTCCCCACAGGAGGCATATGAAGTGCTAGAGTGAGTTGGCTGTGTTTTCTTTCCCGGCTTCTGCATATGAAGACCTGGTCCTCCAGGACACCATGTCCACTGCTGGGAAGGAGCCACTAGGTGACCCTCGCAAAGTCACTCAGATCTCCCCAGCAGACCCCTCTGCTCACAGGGATGGAGAAGGGAGTCAAGGAGCTGTGCTGGTTACCTCATTCCTGGCCTTTCAGGAGCCATGGGTAAGCCCTGTGGGTTTTTGAGGGTCTCACTGCCCTGTGTGGGGGTGGACTTGTCTGTTTTGTCAAATATCCCTACAGATGCAGTGAATCCTGCAACTCAGTCACGCACAGCCTCTGCTGTTGCTGCCTTTGAGGGACCATTAATTTCAAGGAGATTAATCATTCTCTGAGACAGCCAAGCCGGGAGCTTGCCACTCCCCGTAGTTCTCGTGAATCATTGTTGGGGATGGAGTCTGCAAAGCTTCCCAAGCATTTGTACCAGCAGCATCCGGGCCTGGCACGGGCGGTCCTGGCCAGCCGAGTGTGGCTCCAGCACTGTGAGCTCACTTTGAGTGGAGAAGAGTGAGCCTTGGGAGGACTGGGTCCTTGTGAGATATTCCCTCGTCAGAGGAGATCCAGTGACTATACTCTGGGGAGGCCATTACTAAGAGTGAGGTGGCACCACAGTTTGAAGGATGGGACAGCTTGTGCTCCCTCAGTATGGAAGACTGGGAGACTGGGCAACTACAGGAAGAAACTGTAAAAACAGAAATACAAATTGTAGTTTTCTATGTATTTTATTCTGTGCCACCTCATTATTTCAGTTCAGTAGCTTGATTTTATTTTTATTACTTGTTCTTGTTCTTGTTCTTGTTTTGTTTTGTTTTGTTTTGTTTGTTTTTTTGAGGTAAGTCCAGGCTGACCTGGAATTCACTATGTGCTCTCAGGATGGCCTTGAACTCATGGCGATCCTCCTACCTCTGCCTCCCAGGTGCTGGGATTAAAGGTGTGCACCACTACACCCAGAAGTGGCTTGATTTTATTACTTGTTCTGGAGCAGGGCTGTGTCTCTGGGGAGAGAGCACTATTCCAAACACTTCAGACCTGTGTTCTCACTTGTTCTTCTGAGAACCAGTGAGCATGAGTGTATTACTATCCCCATCTTAAAGGCAAGGAAACTGAGGTTTGCATTGCATGGCTTGTCTAATGTCCCACTGCTGGCAATCGATAGCCAGGCTGAGCTGAGACCTTGCATCCTGGGACATGTCTAGTAGGTTTCCCTTTAAAAGTGCTTTGGGGTTGGAACTGTGGTGGGAGGGGACATCACTGCAAAAGCACAGACACTTGAATATCCTGGGCTACCTTATGAGAGAGATCCCCTGCTGGTGCCTTGAGGGGATGGGCGATCTACTTTGGTCATGTAGGACAAGGCAGAAGAAGTCCAGCGAGCTTTGTGCCCGAGATGCTTGTGAGGACTAGAGATCTTTGATGAAGGGGCAGCTGAGCAAGAGCCATTATATCACACTGCCAAGAGGTCACAGCCATGTCATTTGACTCAAATTCATGGTTTGGGGAAAAAAAGGGAGGATTCTTTTCATTAAAAAAAATGAGGGCTGAAGAGATGGCTTAGTGGTTATGGCACTTGCCTGTGAAGCCCAAGGACCCAGGTTCAATTCTCCAGGTCCCACCCAAGCCAGATGCACAAGGTGGTGCATGCGTCTGGAGTTTGTTTGCAGTGACTGGATAGATAAGATGGACTGGCCTGGTAAAATTGCTCAGTGGTTAAAAATAAGGTGAAGAGCAATTGAGGAAGTTACCCAATATTTGGCCCTGGCCTCCACATGCCTTCGCGTATACAAGCATGTGAACTTGCATACGTGTGAACTCATACACATATGCACATGCCTACCTTACACACACACACAAACAAAATATGGATCAAAGCCAGGCACAATGGTTCACACCTGTCATTCCCAGCACTTGGAACACTGAGGCAGGAAGATTGTCAGTTTGAGGCCGACCTGGGCTTCAAAGTGAGACTCTGTCTCTAAAAAGAATTAAAATCGATTTGACAGGCTTTAGCAATGTCAATGGTAAATAATCACACAAAGGCAGCAGATAAAATGGCAATCACGTTAGAAATGTTAAGTCCGGTTTTCACTAAAGTAATTTAAAATATTTGGAGGCATTCAAACACATGAGGCTGTGTAAGCAATTTCTCAGACTCAAAAGGGAAGGAGACCCAGAAGCCAGGGCTTTCCCTGTGGTCCACAATGACTCCTGCCCCCTACCCTTTGCATCCCCTTACTGCCATCCCAGACTCATGGCCCACCATCTCTCCTCCATGGCCTTCAACACTCTCCATGATAAGATCCCAGCCCCTTCCTGCAGCCATGCCCCCCCCACCACCATCTCATCTTTCTAATCAAAACAGTGGCCAGTGCTGATCATCATAACCCTAGCCCAGCTTGGCCCCAGAAACTCCACACAGCCCAGGTACCTGAGACCCAGATGCCTTTGTGAACCCCCGTATCTTGATAACCACAACAGCCCCACTGTTTGTGCTTAAATAACACCACGGATGGAAATCCTCTTCCGATATAAATTATGCACAAACAGCAGCAGCTGCTGTTCTCAATGTACACAGACCTTTCCCTTGTAAGATGGGAAATATTTTACCAAAGGTAATGTGCTCTTTCTCACTCCAGGTGACATGACATGACATTGAGGCAATAGGAATGGTACAGGAGGCGTGCAGAAAGGCCACAGGGCTAGTCAGTGACTGACATCCAACCAAAACACGACAGTGCACAGCAAGAGCAGCCTTGAGGCCGGGCTTCCTTCCTGGAATCACTCTTCAAAACTCCCTTATTTAGTTAGCATAGTACAAACCAGTTTACAGAAATTGACTCATAAATCACTCCCATGGTGTCCACCATGTCTGTGCCCTTAATGAGGTGCCAGCATTTACAAAGGAGAAGCTGGCACAGGGGAAGTTAAGTGAAACTGGCAGAGCCAACATGGCAGAGGGAGTGGTCAAAGGGAGAGATCAGAGGACTGTCTCCCAGCTTCTCTTCTCCTAATTAGGCTGGGAGGAGGCAAAGTGCAGGAAAGACGTTGAGAAAGGTCGGAAACCTGGCGTGGGGGGTAGTCCTCTGCCATTGGGGCTGACGGGAGGCCATCTTGACGAATTCCCTGGACCAGGAGGCCCCACAGAAGTAGGAGACCCCACAGAACAGACCAGATACCAGGAGCAGTAGGATAGCTGGAAAGGCTCTAAACACGGCCTAGAGAGATGGTCCAACAGTTGAGAGCACTTCCTGGCAAGCATGAAGGCTGAGGGACTGCTCAGGTTTCCTCCCCACATAAACAGCTGAGTGTGGCCATGCCTGTCTGTAACACCAGTCCCATAGGCAATCGGAGACCCAAGAATCCCAGCTCTCATGAAAGAAATGGCAAGCTCCAGGACCAGCAAGAGACTCTGCTCAAAGAAGAACCAGCAGGAGAGTGATAGAATGGAGTTCACAGCCAGTGTTCTGCTCAAGCCACTGCATATGAGTGCACCCCACCAGAGGAATAACATCGGGGGCCACAGGGCACACACAAGTGCACACACACACAAACAAAGAAAAAAATTCTAAAGGGTTAGGAATTAAGCCACACCCTTTAGATACCAGCCCTTTAGGAAACAATATAAAGTAAAAGATATTTGGGGCTTGTGAGTTATTGCTAAGTCACTGCCTCCAGGAACAGGTACAGCTCCACATGTAAACAGAAAGGAGTTCTAAAATCAATGATGTATGCTTCCAACTTGGCAAGGTAGAACCAGAAAGGTAAATTAAACCCAAAGAAAATCAAAGGCAAGAGATAAAATAAAAGACAAGGGCAAAAGCCAATGAAACAGAAAGCGGTAACTGAAACATGTCAAAAGCTGATGACTTCAGGGATTAATAACGTTGATATACAGATAAAGGAGGAAGGAAGGAAGCTGCGAATGGCCAGTATCAGGAAGCAAAGAGGCATCATTGTAGATTTAGCCAACATTTTAAAATAGTAGCAGGGTCATATGAATAACTTTTATAACCCCATGTGGGGATTCAGATGAAATGGATAAATTTGTTTAAAAGTACAGCATATAGGAAGTAGTGGTCAGAATGAGCATGGCCTGGGCCTTGTTTATTACAATTACCTTTCCATGTAGCATCCGGGAGCGCATCCATTACTGAGCCTGGGGTGAGCTGCTGGGTCACAAGGCTGGGTGCAGAAGAGACAAGGAGCTCAGAGATTCTGTAGCCCACTGAGCTGATGAGAATGCATTTCAACAAGCAACCAGCTTGAGAAATGGATGCCTAGTGAAGAGTTCAAGCAGACTGGGACTATACCCAGAACCAACCTGGCCAGTAGCCACCAGCACCCAAAGACCCTTTCCCCAAGTGTCACGGAATACAGAGTCCACACATTCTCCTATCCTCCCATCCATACCCCACTGCAGAGGACCAGGAATCGGTAAACCACCTGAAAGGCTTCATACTTTTCCTAGAGAGCCTGGAAGCTGCCTTTTGGTACTGAAAAAAATCATATAATCATTGAGTTGGAAGAAACCTTGACTGTATTACATACTTGGAAAGAGATTACTTCTGTTACAAGCAAAATGAAGACATTACATTTTGTCTGCGTGTTGGCACTATGATTGAGTAAGTCCCAATTTTGGTACACTTTGCAAGGGCACAATTGAAGTGTCAAAGTATAATCTTCAGAGAAGTTAAAATTACAACCCACACAAATTTAGAGTGAGCAAGTGACAATGATTAATTTAGCTCATTAGTGAGAGAACCAGCCAGATGGTGAAGCTGGTGCTGTGGTCTGAAGGTATTCCCCTGAAATTCGTAGACTGCCACCCAGTGTGCAGTGCGGGGGTGTGAAGAAAGAGACCCTTGGGAGGTGATAGGTCATGAGGTGGAGCTCACAGTAATGGCCATAGTGTCTTTATAAAAGAAATCACAGCTGGGCGTGGTGGCACACACCTTTAATCCTAGCACTCGGGAGGCAGAGGCAGGAGGAACAATGTGAATTCGAGGCCACCCTGAGACTACATAGTTAATTCCAGGTCAGCCTGGGCCAGAGTGAAACCCTACCTCAAAAACCAAAAAAAAAATAAAATAAAATATTTAAAAAAAAAAAAACAGAAAGAAATCACAGAGCCTAAGCACTAGGCCTGTCACCCCCAGCTAGCTGAGAGGCCAAAGCAGAAGGATTACAAGATTGTATGTTTGCCTGAGCTACAGAGCTAGTTCAAGGCCACCCTGGGAAACTTAGCAAGACCTATCTCAAAACAAAAAAATGGCTAGGAAGGGTTGGAGAGATGGCTTAGTGGTTATGGCACTTGCCTGTGAAACCTGAAGACCCAGGTTCAGTTCCCCAGAACCCACACAAGCCAGATGTACATGGTAGCACATGTGTCTGAAGTTCATTTTCTGTGACTAGAGGCCCTAGCATGCCCATTGTCATTCATTTTCTGTCTCTCTTTCTCTTAAACAAACAAATAAATAAATAGAAAATTTTTTTTTAAAAGGGCTGGAGAGATGGCTTAGCAGTCAAGGCGCCTGCCTGCTAAGCCTAAGAATGCTGGTTCCAATCTCCAGTGGTTCCAATCTCCAGGTCCCATGTTCAGCCAGATGCAAAGTGACACAAGGGCGCAATGCCGCACTTGCCCACAAGGGGGTGCACACATCTGGATTTCGTTCACAGCAGCTGAGAGACTGCTGGCGCGCCCATTTTCTATCTGTCTTCCTCTCCCTCTCTGTCTGTCTGTCTCTGTGTCTCTCTCCAAAAATAAATAAAATAATAATAAAATAAAATAAAAAAAACCAAGGGCCAGGGATATAGCTGAGCCCTAAAGCACGTGCCTAGCTTACATGAGGTCCTAGGTGTAGTCCCCAGTCTTGAAAGAAAAACAAAAAAGACATCCCAGAGGGCTTCCTTTCCCTTCTACTACACAAGAGCACAGAGAAAAGGTAGTGCCTATGAGCAAGCAATGGGTCTTCATCAGACACCAGATAATATGCCTTATGTCTGACCTTGGACTTCCTAACCTCTAGAACAGTAAGAAATGCATGTGGGTGTTTTATATGCCACCTCAGTTTCATGGTATTTTTGTTATAGCAAACCCAGAATGACCTACACAGCTGGTCAAAAAGAAGTGTAGAAAGCGAATCTTTGTGGTGTGTGTGTCATACATGTGTTATGTATGTACATATATGTGTGGGTGCGCGTGTCTTGCAGTTGGATGTGTCTTGCAGATGCATGTGCATGTGTGTGCCACGTGGAGGCCAGAGGCCAATATTGATTTTCCTCAGTCAGTTTCCACCTTGGTATTTGAGACAAAGTCTGTCACTGAACATAGAGCTCATCTCTGACGGGGCTAGCCAGTAAGCCTCAGGGATTCTCTGTCTGCCTCCTCAGCACCGAGATTACAGGCATGTGCCATCACACCAAGTTTACATGTGGGTTCTAAGGTCAGAACTCGGGTCCTCATGCATGAGCAGTAAGTGTTTTACCTGCTGAGCTATCTCTCAGCCTGAAGGTGAATTTTTATCACCAATGAAAGGAAGGCTGCTTGAACAAGATCAATAATTTACATACAGAACTTATTACTGTCCTCAGGACAATAAAACTACAATCTTGGGGTAATGTTTTCCACCTGACAAAATTCCTTATCAGCATTCTGCAAGTTATTCTGTCCTTCAGCATTGTACAGTATTCTAATCAATAATGAACAGAAGGTCAAATAAAGACACAGGGACATAAAGAAGCAAATGACCTCAGGCACAGGCACACCCAGCAAGACACAGGAAGGACATGGGAGGGCCCTTTTGCTTCATTTAAAAATCTTGGGCAGTTTGGCTCAATAGAAGTGTGTGAGCATGTGCTTATGTCTGTGACATTTGGGAAGTTAAGAATATTTAAGAACGAGGAACTGACTATCCTTACTTCATAGCAATGCAGCTATCACCTCCATGCCACCAGAGGCTTTGAGACAGTCTTCATGCCTGCCAGCCTAGCAGGATGCAGTCTGCAATTACCCTGCTGCAGCTCTGAAATGGAATTGATTTTTACCTAGTGCAAGCCTATGGTCTCAAGAATAGTAGAAAGTCCTAGAGTGCTAGGGATGGGATATGGCTTAATTGGCAGAGAACATGCATAGCATGAATGAAGCTCTGGGTTTGATTTCCAGCATTGCATAAATGTGGCATGGTACTGTATGCCTGTAACCTCAGCACTTGGGAGGTGGGGACAGTGGTGTGTCATCAAGATCAAAACCATCCTTGGTTACTGTGGAACGCAAAATGGAAAGTGCATGTACTCTGACTATGAAGCATCTGAATCATGGAACCTTGATTGTGGTTTTTGCAGGCGTTGAGCTGAGAAGAGCATAAACAGTGATTGAGACACATATCTTTGAAGAGGATATAGCTGTCTGAAAGCTAGCTATTCTTGGTACTTGGAGGAAAAATAACTGAGTACATGGGTTCTAGAGAGAAGTTGGTTGATGTCTTTATGTCTGGTGATGATCTGTTGCAAGTTTGTGGTTTTTTCCTATATAAACTTGTGTGTTCAATAATAAAGAGCTTTTCCGGCTTTTTCAGCCTTCTGCCTTCTGCCTTCTGCTTTTAGCCTTTAGCCCTCAACCTTCAGCCTTCAGCCTCCCCTAAAGTAATGATCATTCTTTTCATCCTCACTTTCCCTCTTGAGAACCTCGTTGACTGACCGAGCGGGCTTGGTCAGGTTACGTAGAGAGATGGAGGCCAGCTTGGGTTACATGAGACCCTGTGAAGAAAAGGGACGGGAATGAAAGGAAAAAAGAAGGAAGGAAGGAAGGAAGGAAGGAAGGAAGGAAGGAAGGAAGGAAGGAAGGAAGGAACTCTAGAAGTGAGTCAATGGATCAGAACCCATAAAGATGTCTAGAATTAGGTACCAATCTTTATTTATGAAATAATATGGGGTTCAAGTCCTTCAAATAATTCTGAGTGCCACCATATATTCCTGTTATTGCATGCTTTGGTGGGAACAGGAAGAAAGTGGGGTGCACAAAAATATAAGTGATACATGGCATAGAGTTTTAATTTTTTTCATTTTACATTTATCTCAAACAAAAAGTCCCATGTCATTTAGCATTCATCTATCATATGGACATTTTTAGTCAAGACAATGGGGTTGGGGAAATGGCTTAGTGGTTAAAGGCACTTACTTGCAAAGCCTGCCAGCCCAGTTCCCCAGCACCCATGTAAAGGCTGGAGCAGAGATCCTGGTGTGCCTCCCACACTAAATAAATAATTTTTAAAAAGACAATATTGCTGTTTAAATCCAAAATATAAGGCGACAAAGGATATTCTATGTTCTATTTCCCATCAGAATCGGATCATAGTTTCTTCATTCTGTGAGAGACAGATGTCCCCACCCTTGTACCCAAAGGTGACCAGTCCTGGATCATAGCCCTACAGCAGAAGAAAAATATCACATTGAGCATTGCCTCCCAAGCTCCCCAGTGAACTAAGTTTTGTTGTTGAGATTTTGCCTAAATTTCAAATAGGTCATGAATTGCACATGGTTTTATCATATGTGAACAGAACCCAGCATGCACCATGTATGATCCACACAAAACTAGTGGAGGAGGAGGAGGGAGAGGTCTGTTACTGCAACATTGGATTGTTAGCTAAAGGCTCCTCACACTTATTCTCCAATTCTGTGTTTTCCTCAGTGTAAACCAGACACAAGTTGAAGAAACCATCAAGCACTAGATAGCAATTCCAGAAACTGTTTTCCAGCCTGAGGGACTTAGGGACAGAGGCAAGAGACAAAGAGAGAAGGTACCTGGCAACGGGTTTCTCAGCCTCGCTCCAGTCTGCACCAGGGACTTTCAAAATGCCCCGGCACATGTGAAAAATAGGAGCACATCTGGCCAGGGCATGTCACTGGGCGTGACACAAGGGAGCTGCAGGGGCCTGGACACACCAAGCCTATGCTTAGCACACACAAGAGGAGTGGAGTGCAGGGCATAAGGTAAACACACCTGAGCCATGCTCCTGGGTCTGGCTGCCTGTGTGTGAGGAAGGCACCCAGACATCATTGCCATTCTGGAATATGTCAAAGGATGGGAACAAAGGCTCAGTTAGGGCAAAAAACAGCCATGGGTGAAGACTTAGCAAAAGGAGCACATAGCTCACTACCCTCCAGGAGGACAGAGGAGCCAAGCATAGCTGACAGTCACCCTGCCGGGGAACAGAATCCGGAACAGAACCAGATGACTCTGCCTAGATGTCAGGTTCTCATCCCCACCCCACAAGGATACACGGGTCCCGGAGGAGAAAGTGGGGAGGTGGGACTAAAGCCTGAAGAAGGGACCACTGAAGTACCTCTGGTGGGAAGGGAACAATTAAATGACTAAATATTTAATGTAGAAAGAGACTTTTAAATGTGTGAAAGCACGACATTGCTGATACTCCCACTGCCCAGTAAGGTGAGTGCTCATAACCTGCTGTTGTCGGCCCTCGAAGCACGTGTGTATTTTCCTATGCACCAACGTTATTTGCTTGCTTTGTTTTTCATGTAATATTAAAAAAGAAGCTGGAACTTAAGAATCAAAGGTAGGTAGTACATATGTCACAAAACAGAAGTAAATTATGAATGGCATCTGCTGTGTGCACTCAATAAAACTCAATAAACCATGATCCCTGTGAATAAAATATGAAGAACAGGCCAGTTGATAGGCAAAAGGGGGGCAATCCTGCTCATTTCAAAAGGGTAATTGGTCCATTCTCTTGTTCCATTCTCTTCCTTTACATCTCACTGAAATTATCGGAGAATGAAAATAGATGCAGAGGCTGTGGCAATGCTAGAAGACAAGTCAGGCTGCTCTGGGAGCAGCAGCTGAAAACTCACAGGGATTTCTGGAAGCTAGGAGGCAGGTAGGGTCACTCTGAACAACAACAGCTAAATGTTCAACCTCATGTCAAAGGGAGACTCCCATCAGGAGAGTGGCCAGATGTCCCCAGTAGAGTAGCAGAAGAGGCCGGCGTCACAGTGAAAGGTGCTTCAGGAAGGATGGCCTGGAGCACTCAACCCTGAGGGCTGGAGAAACTGAGGCAGTCCAATGTATGGATTGCTTCTTTCCTGGTGTTCTTGTCTGAACTAGCAGATGTGCTCTGGGAGGCTCCCAACACAGCCAGGAGGGCCAGGGGAAGATGGGGGTACAATGGCTTGGGCCACCGTAGCAAACATGGAGGCGAGAAGCACTCTTCTAAAGGCATATGTTCTAATGTGTTTGTTAACCGTCACCGGAATTGCTTTCTTCTGTCCTGCTGAAACTTATTTCCTACATAATGCAAATACCCACTCAGGATTCAACGGCAGGATTTGAGGCAGTCCAACGTGAGGACTGGTTCTTTTCTTATGTGAAAGGCCTGCCTCCTGCCATATGTTGATGCTTGATACCAGTCACGGGTGTCAAAGGATGGGAGCAAAGGCGCAGAGTTCGAGCAGCAACAGCCATGGACGAAGACTTAGAGGAACAGGGGGAACAGTGATGGGCATCAGAAGACAAGATAAAGTTCTGCTCTCAACTAGCTAAACCAGTGTGCAGACAGCTCAAGAAGTCACTCCTATCTCTTCAATGTGTTAAGTCTGAACTGTTCCTACATACAACAGTAACCAATTATAAAATTATGAGATCTTGGGTTCATCTCCCAAGCACTGCCAAACAAAAACCAAACAGACAAAACTATACCAAGAGGATTCATTCCAGGGCAGAATAGCTGATCTTTACTGAGTGTTTACTGTGTATTAAGCCTCATGTTCAGGGCTTCTTATGCTTTTTATGTTATTTGCTTTTGAGATAGTTCAAGCAGACCTGATCCTCCTGCCTCAGCCTTCTGCATTTTGAGATTACAAGCACATGTCATACCTGGATACTCTTGCTTTCTTTAATCCTTGTAGAAATCCTAGGAGGACAATATTATTATTAGCCCCTTTTCCCCAAATTAAGGGAACTGAAACTTATAGGATTTAAGAACTTTGCCCAGGCTACAAATAGCTTCTTTCTTAATTTTATAGGAATTATTTACATAAATGGGCTGGAGAGATGGCTTAGCAGTTAAGGCACATGCCTGTGAAGCCTAAGGACCCAGGTTTGATTCTCCAGGTCCCATGTAAGCCAGATGCACATGGTAGCCCATGCATCTGTAGTTCATTTGCAGTGGCTAGAGGCCCTGGTGTGCCCATTCTCCCTCTCTCTCTCCCTCTCTCTGTCTCAAATAAATAAATAAATAAATAAATAAATAAATAAAAAAATCTTAAATGTATTCTTTAAAAAAAGAAATTATTTATAGAAATGAACAACCAGTATCACAATTAAAACATGGATTTTCATCCTTTGACACTTACCTGCTTGGATTTCCTCTGAGCCTGATTTTTAGTAATCTTTACTCAATTTCCTAGATGTCTCCTTAACCCCCAATGTGTAATTTCTGCTTATTCAGTCCATAGTGAACAGAGGCCAGCTTATGACTGGTACATAAGGGGAAAAGAGCAATAAAGTGGATGTTGTCCCTTGTGTTCTGGTACTAGAAACTACCTCTGTGCTGCTGGAATCAATTCAGGAAAGCAAAGAATTGAGCTGGCAATGTCATAGAGAGTCAGTGCTCACCAGCAACAAGAGCCCCAGGGTTCTGGTTCCATATGGGGACACACAGAATCCTTGCTCAAATCATTTGCCCTGTCCATACCTGGTTCTCTCAAACTCTAAACCAGCAGCACCTGATTGGATGATCTGATTGCTTCTGCTTCTATATTAAAAGACCAATGGGAGCTGGAGGGATTGCTAAGTGGTTAAGGTGCTTGCCTGAAAAGCCTAAGGATCCAGGTTTGATTTCCCAATACCCATGTAAGCCAGATATGCAAGGTGGCACATGCATCTGGAGTTCATTTTCAGTGGCTGGAGGCCCTGGTGTGCCCGTTCTCTTTCTCCCTCCCTCTTCCCCCTTCAATAAATAAATAAATAAATAAATAAATAAATAAATAAATAAAATATTTTCAAAAGACTAATGACTCATAAACAAGGCCCAGGTTACCTTTGCATTGATGGCAAAGGAGATGTCAGCTGATTGGTCCCTGCTGCCATTTAACAGTTTTAAAGTTTGTACAAAAGAATTGTGAGCATCTCAATTCATGAAAAGGAAATACCTCTTTGGGAGGACTTCCAGTCAAGGTGGTGTCCACCTAACCATGCCTCACCTCATAGGGAAGGAAAGGCAAGACATTTAGGGTTAAGTGGGGTTTTTAACAGTCTGCAGATTCTAGTAGACTTACAGTGGGAGGGTGTGGAGAAGGGAATATGCTGATTCCCACACTCTTGGGTAGCCCACCAGTTTCCCAGTCCCCTCAAGCAGCTGTCAGAGCTGCAGTCCCAGCTGCACTTTCCACCTGTACTAACCGCAGGCTTAGTGGACCCAGGCCAGCAAACTAAAATTCATCCCTCCCCACCCTGACCTAGGCTTTCCCATTCCTAAGCTCTTCAGGCAAATGCCATCACACTCACCAATGCCACCCCCCCATGCTGTAGACCCAGCCCAACAGGCTAGTGTTCTCCCTGCCCCATCCTGACCTAGGTTTTCCTGGAGCTCCACATGTGAAAGCCATCCCACTCACTGCCTCCCTCATGCATGGGCCCAGGTCAAAGGTGATGGGAAGACCACAATACAAAAGTAATAACATGAAAAAAACAAGTGCAAGTACATCCAAAAAGATTGCCCAGTCCCACAATGGATATCTCTAATTAAAACATAGAAGAGACAATAGGATCAGAACCCCAAAATTAAGACACAAGCAATGCATCCCTGGCTAAGAAAATAGCAGAAATTGCAGAAACTCAACAAAAGGTCAATAGTTGTATGGATGCTGTACTCACTAGATTAGATGTAATAGAAAAGAACCAGAAAGGGCTCCAAAGACAGGTAAATGACCTGAAGGAGAGCGAAAAAAAAGACCTCAAAAAACAGCTAAGCTCAATGAAGACATAAATAAATGCAAGGATGAATTCCAAGAAGCATTAAGAAAATCAGAAAATGATGCGAAAAGGGAAATCAACAGAGGGATGGAAACTATACATAAAAAAGCAGTAGAGATTACAAACCAAATTGAACAAGGCCCAAATGCTATAGAAGCTCTCAAGAATAGAGTCAGTCATGTGGAAGATAGAAACTCAGAACTGGAAGACAAAACAGAAGAAACAGTTCATGAATCCAAAAGTTTCAATAAGTTCAAAACTTTTTGTGAACAGAACATGAGGGAACTGTGGAATACCCTTAAACATCCCAACATTCATATCATGGGTATACCAGAAGGGGAAGAAATTCATACCAAAGACATGAAGAACTTATTCAACAAAATTATAGAATAAAACTTGCCCACTCTCTCAAAAGAAAGTCCCATCAAGTTACAAGAAGCTAACCAAACCCCAAACCGACTCGACCAAAGGAGAAACTCTCCAAGACATTATAATTAAGACTCTAAACATCGACAACAAAGAGAAACTCCTAAAAGCAGCTAGGGAGAAACAACACATTACATATAAAGGAAACCCCATCAGAATTACTTCAGACTTCTCAATGGAAACCCTGAAAGCCAGAAGGGCCTGGAATGGAACACTGCAAAATCTAAGAACTTATGGCTTCCACCCAAACTACTCTACTCAGCAAAAGTATCTCTCATAATAGATGGTGAAAGAAAAACTTTCCATGATAAAACTCAGCTTTACAACTATATGAACACAAAGCCAAACCTACAGAGAGTACTTCAGGGAATTCTTCACACAGAAGAATCAAACAGCCAACTCCCAAGTACTTACAAGAAGCAGATCACAATATCCAAACTCAGAGAAGGCACAAAAAACTACAAAGTTCAAGAAAACACAAAACCACATAAACCACCACAACATGGCAGGAATTAAATCAAACCTTACAGTTATTACCCTAAACATTAATGGCCTTAATTCACCCATCAAGAGATATAAGCCAACAGGGTGAATCAGAACATTAGACCCCTCTATCTGCTGTCTTCAAGAAACCCACCTCACCACTAAAGACAGACAACTCCTCAAAAAAGAAAAAGAAGGCCATTTCTTACTTATCAAGGGAATGATCCAACAAGAGGATATCACAATCATCAATCTTTATGCACCAAACACAGGTTGCACCACAATTCATAAAACAAAACCTACCAGACAATAAAACAGAAATAACCACCAATACCATCATAGTTGGGGACTTCAGTACTCCATTATCAGCAGTAGATAGATCGACCAAACAGAAAATTAACAGGGAAGTAAGAGAGCTCAACAAAACCATAGATCAACTAGATCTAATGGACAGCTATAGAACAGTCTACTCAAAATCCACAGATTACACATTCTTCTCAGCAGCCCATGGAACCTTCTCTACAATAGATCACATAAAGCCTGCCTCCATATATGTAGGATGATTGACATAATTTTCTGAATGATATCAGATCACAATGCTGTATTGCTAGAAATTAACAACAAAAGATGCATCAGGAATCCTACCTATTCCTGGAAACTGAACAACACACATTTAAACAATAAATGGGTAGTGGATGAAATAAAATATGAAATTGGAAAATTTCTAGAAATGAATAACAATGAGAACACATCATACCAAAACTTATGGGACACAATGAAGGCAGTCCTCAGGGGAAAATTCATAGCACTAAATGCCTTCATAACAAAAACAGAGAGATCCCAAATCAATAACCTAACCATCCACCTAAAGGCATTGGAAAAACAAGAAGAATCCAACCCAAAAAGCTCCAGACAGAGCAGAAATTAATGAATTGGAAACTAAGAAGACAATTAAGAAAACTGATGAAACAAAGAGCTGGTTCTTTGAAAGAATAAACAAGATTGATAAACCCTTGGCCAATTTGATCAAGCAAAAAAAAAAAAAAAAGAGATGCTTCAAATTAACAAAATTAGAAATGAAAAAGGAGAGATCATAACAGATGTAAGTGAAATTGGAAGAATCAGCAGGACTAGTTTCAAAAACCTCTATTCCACAAAACTGGATAATTTTGAGGAACTGGATGAATTCCTGGACACATTTCATGTAACAAACCTAAACCCAGAGCAGATTAATATCCTAAACAAGCCTATCACACCCACTGAGATTGAAAAGGTAATCAAAAACCTCCCCCAAAAGAAGCATCCAGGACCAAATGGCTTCTCAGCTGAATTCTATCAAACCTTCATGGAAGAACTGAAAACAATCTTTCTCAAACTGTGCCCCACAATTGGAGAATAGAGAAAGCTCCCCACTTTCTATGAAGCTAGTATCACCCTGATACCAAAACCAGGCAGAGATGCCACAAGAAAAGAAAACTACAGGCCTATTTCCCTGATGAACATAGACACAAAGATCCTGAACAAATTCATCACAATTTGAATTCAACAATGCATCAAAAGCATTATCCATTTGCATCAAGTAGGCTTTATCCCAGGAACTCAGGGGTGGTTCAACATACAGAAATCTGTCAATATAATACACCACATAGATAAGTGTAAACACAAAAACCACATGAGCATTTTGATAGATGCAGAAAAGGCCATTGATAAAACACAACATCACTTCATGAACAAAACATTGGAGAGAATAGGCATGGATGGTTTATATCTCAACATAATAAAGGCTATTTATAAAGCTCCTAAAGCCCAAATAGTACTTAATGGGGAGAGACTGAAGAAATTCCCACTGAAATCAGGAGCAAGATAGGGGTGTTCACTCTCACCTCTGCTCTTCAACATAGTACTGGAAGTTCTAGGTCAAGCAATAAGGAGAAAGAAATAAAAGGGATATAAATTGGAAAGGAAGAAGTTAAGTTAGCCCTATTTGCAGACGACATGATTCTGTACATAAGTGACCCAAGGACCTCCATCTCAAAACTCTTAAAGGTGATTAACTCCTTCAGCAAAGTAGCAGGATACAAAACCAATGCACAAAAATCAGTAGCCTTTCTAATTGCAAAAGACAAAGATACAGAGAAAAAAATAAGTGATGTTGTCCCATTTTCAATAGCAACAATAACAACAAAAACCTTGGAATAACATTAACCAAGGATGTGAAAGACCTTTACAATGAAAACATAAAAACACTCAAGAAAGGAATAGAGGAGGACTTGAGAAAATGGAAAGACCTTTCATGCTCCTGGATAGGCAGAATTAACATTGTGAAAATGGTAATCTTACCAAAAGCAATATACAGATTTAATGCAACCAATGAAAATCCCAGTATTGGGCTGGAGAGATGGCTTAGTGCTTAAACGCTTGCCTGTGAAGCCTAAGGACTCCGATTAGAGGCTCAATTCTCCAGGACCCATGTAAGCCAGATGCACAAGGGGGTACACACATCTGGAGTTCATTTGCAGTGGCTGGAGGCCCTGCCATGCCCATTCTCTCTCTCTCTCTGCCTATTTCTGTATCTCTCTCTCTCAAATAAACAAATAAGAAAAAACCCAATATTTTTCTTCACAGAGATAGAAAAAAATGATCTCAAAATTCATATGGAATGGCAGAAGGCCTTGGATATCCAAGCATATCCTTAGCAAAAGAAACTCCTCTGGAGGCATCACCATACATGATCTAAAGCTATACTACAAAGCCATAGTAATAACAACATGGTACTGGCATAAAAACAGGATTAGAGACCAATGGAACAGAATTGAGGACCTGGACTTTGGGTCAAGTAACTACAGCTACTTGATATTTGACAAAGGCCCTAACAATGTAGACTGGAAAAAAGACAGCATCTTTAACAAATGGTGCTGGACAAACGGTACAACCATATTCAGTAAAATGAAACTCGAACCACACATCTTGCCATGTACAAAAATCATATCCAAATAAATCAAAGACCTCAATATAAGATAAGAAACTCTAAGCCAGGCATGATGGTGCATGCCTTTAATCCCCATTCAGGAGGCAGAGGTAGGAGGATCGCTGTGAGTTCAAGGCCACCCTGAGGCTACATAGTGAAATAGGTCAGCATGGGTTAGAGCGAGACCCTACCTCAAAAAAAAAAAAATACAGGAAACTCTGCTACTACTGGAAGAAAAAGTGGGAGGACCTTTCTGTGACATAGGAGTGGGAAAAGACTTCCTGAACAAAACCCCAGTAGCTCAGGAAGTTAAACAATCACTCAACCATTGGGATCTCATGAAGTTGAAAAGTTTTTTCACAGACAAACATACAATAAACAGAGCCAATAGATTACTCACAGGATGGGAGAAAAATTTTGCTGGCTATACAACTGACAGAGGCCTAATCTCTAGAATTTATGAAGAACTCAAAAACCTAAACAATAAAAAGTCTAACAACCCACTCACAAAATGGGGCAAAGAACTGCACAGGAAAGAAATACAAATGGCAAATGCATACTTAAGAAAATGTTCAACATCCCTAATTAACAGGAAAATGCAAATTAAAACAACTTTGAGATCCCACCTTACCCCAGTAAAGATGGCAAACATTAAAAAATCTAATGAAAACAAATGCTGGCAAGGTTGTGGAGAAATAGGAACCCTCATTCACTGTTGGTGGGAATGTAAGATGGGCAACCACCACCATGGAAAGCAATATGGAGACTCCTACAAAGGATGACTAAAGAGTTACCAACAGACCCAACTATTCCCTTACTGGGCATTTACCCTAAAAGCTCCAAGCCTCAGTTCAGAGAGATTTGCTCAACCATGTTTATAGCTGCTCAATTCATAATAGCTAAGAACTGGAATCAACCCAGATGTCCATCATTAGATGAATGGATAAAACCAAGATGTGGTATAGCTACACAGCAGTAAGGAAAAATGACACAATGAAATTTGAAGAAAAATGGTCAAACCTGGAACAGATCATTCTTGGCGAATTCACCCAATCACAGAAAGATAATCGTCACATGATCTCACTCATCTGTGGCTCCTAACCTGAATCTGTCTGAGATGCTGACATACCTAATAAGCATCTCAAGGACTGGAAAATAGGGAGGCTGGGGCTTGAGGGGAAGGTAATGGTGAGGAGGGGGACACAAAACTGGACCCAAATGGAAATGGCACCATAACATCCTATATCCTGAAAGACAGACTAAACTGTTGAACCTTCATCAAGTCCTTAGAGGGAACACCTGATTCACAGAGCCCTGGAGAGAGTATGATGAAGACCAACCTTAAGCTTCTCCTGCTTCTCTCTCTGTCTCTACCTCTTCTCTCTTCTCTCATACTCTTTTATATTACCTAGCTTTTTCTTCCTTCTTTTTCCTTGGCGCTGGCCTGTAACTCCCAGTACCAGCATGTGGTTAACATCCACAATGAGCTGTTGATCAGAGAGTCCTACAAGTTTCCCAAAAGAAGGCAGATTTCTGTCGGAGTACTTGATGACCCACCAAAGGTTAATGTAAGACCCTACTGCCAAAGACACCATATGCTATTGGTATGGAACATGGAGTGACCTTGCTGGAATCTGGAAGAGAATCAATCCCAAGACAGTTAGCTTGTCTAGTGCCAGAAGGTGCTACATGAGCGACTGAGGGAAAGTGACCAACAACTGTCCAAGCAACGCGTGATCTAACATTCTCAGCAGCAAACAACCTGACATGATGCTCACACAAGGGCAATAGTGGCGCACAGCCATGGTGCATAACCAACTGCTCTTGATTTGACTAACAGATCTGCTTAGTGGAATGGAACACATAGCTGGAACTGGGAAACAAGTCAGAACCATATCCAAAAAATGAGCCTGCTCTCCAGTATCAAGCTCCCACCAATCTTGGACTACAAGAGGGTCTACACCTATGAAATTCTCTCTAAAATAATAATGGTTATCCCATTTATCTGGTGCTGACCTCTCTCTCCATTGGAGAATTTGCTTCTCTTTTTCAGATGGATGCAGAACCTGAAGAGAGAGTCAGCCCATCGCACCTCACCAAGGCCCCAGCTGAAACCATAGTGTAATGGGGGAAATGAGCAAGAGTGCTGCTTTCTTGATGAAGCTGGTACCAACACAAGGGTAAAGGAGATAGACACAGAGAACACTCAACTCCTTCCAAACCAGATATCCAGAGATACAGAGGCTCCCAAGACCTCATCACTGAAGTAGACCTAAAACGATCCCAACATGGCTCAGGGAAATTTTCAGAAGAGGGGGTGGAAAGATTGTTAGAGCCACAGTTTGGGATATTATGCACAGAGACATTTCTCTTCCCCATAACTGATGGCTACTCGCACAATGCACGACCTACATTGCCCAATGAGGAGGGTCCCTTCAGAGGGGGATGGATAGGGAGGAGGCTACTGATGATACCAGCATGACTATATACACACTATCTACATAACTAATAAAAAAGAAAGAAAGAAATACCTGTTTGGCAAAACTTTGGTTTACAGTAAGACAGGCACTCGGTTTGTGGAGCTCTGCAGAAGAGACCTGGATTAGCTTGGCTGAAGCACTATTCAAAGAGAGTGTCCTTTTTACCATATGTCTAATATATGCAAAGCCAGAAAACATATGCTCAATGTAGCGTGGAGGAGCCCTGGAGAACAGAATCATACTCCTGAGAGTGTTTCAGTGAAAGCTGAGATAAAGACAGACTTTTAAAAATGCCATTTTGGTTCTGTGCTGCATAATATACAAAGAGATGGAATTTAATATTTCTTTCTGATACAATCTTGGATGAACAGACCTTGGGACATGCTAGGGAGAGGCAGGCACATTTGCAGATGGTGCCTAGAAGCCTTGGAAGTGGGAACTGATAGAAGATGCTCCCTTTTCTCCTCAATATCAAAATTACAGAAGTCTGTTCCAGTAGACCACTGTTCCCTAAGCAAAGTCCAGAGGGAGGAGAGAGCAATGAAACCCCAGAAATGAAGTCATGGTAAGCTCAAAGGCATTGAGTTTGGGTGAAGAGGAGTGCTTCAGAATTCATGGTGCTGCAGATTCTGGGGCAGGTCTGGGTCCAGACATAGTGGAAGCCAGCTAATGTCCCACATGTGTAAGCAAATCTAAAGTGCTATGGCACTGGGACTCTTGGCAGCATGCTAAGGAATGCTGGGAGTCTCCTAACAGCCTTGAAGTACCACTGTGCAGAGCCACTGGGGAGGGGCTGTTCTGGTTTTCAACCAGTGTTCCCAAGATAGCCTTTGTCCCTAAGGGACACTCCTTCTGCAAATAACCAGCCCATGGGTCGTAAATAAGTCTTTAGGATGTTTTGATCATGAAATGCATACTCAAGGAAGGTTGTATCGGGTTGAATGGTTTAATGGAAATACTAACAAGATATATATTTAAGGTTGTTTTGGGCCCCCAGAGTGACAAGGAGCAACACAGTTATTGGATATAAAAAGGGAGAACCCCAGTGCTCTCATACTAAGAAAGAGTAACACCAATCCAGGATTGTTTCAAGGGCAGGCCATGATGGCTGCATGACATTGGGCAGCTCCATGGACTTGAGTTTGGCCTGCCTGCTGGATGCTAGCTCAACTTGTACCAACCATGTAGACCCTTGGGATGAGCACCCCACATCGATTGCTTAATTTGAGTTTATATCATTTTAATTCCATGTTGACTACTTGCATTTTTTTTCTAGAAAAACAACATAG
This sequence comes from Orientallactaga sibirica, assembly GCA_036365145.1. Classification (NCBI taxonomy): domain Eukaryota; kingdom Metazoa; phylum Chordata; class Mammalia; order Rodentia; family Dipodidae; genus Orientallactaga; species Orientallactaga sibirica. The sequence goes on along the minus strand of JAEOAD010000031.1, from coordinate 687,687 downwards.
ACATTTTCATATGTCATGGTGGAGTTTACACAGAACTGGCTCATTAGGTTTTTAAATCTCCCTGGTACCAATGGGCATAGCTCCTTCCTAATATGTCCCCTTCCCAATACGATGTATTTGCCTTTTCTACAGTACACATCTCAGAAGTTTGTTTAGGTTCAAACTATAACAAAGAACTTGCTCTAGGTCTTATTTTTAATTTTGTTGGTTTGGCTTTGTAAATTATTGTTCTACTTTAAAGTCTCCTAACTTCATGTACCAGCTGTTTTTATGCTATTTATGTAACTGCTTTGGTTGAGTGTTTGTGTCACTACATTTAATTCATCTTGTGCAATAATGAAAGCTGTGATTTTGCTCCTGAGTGTAGTCAACAGCTATCACTCACCTCTGCCTGTTTTAACATGTCGTATTCACATAGAGTGACTTTCTAAATATTCTGTAGTCATTGCTTAACTTCATCACTAACTCATTAATTACTATTTTGTATGTGCTAAGCATTCAGGTGTGCATGTGTGTTCATATGTGTGTGGGCACATGTGTGTGCAAGTGAGTGTACACATGTACACATGCACTTGTAGAGGCCAGTGGCCAACATTAAGAGTCATTGGCAATTGCTCTCCGCCTTATTTATGGAAACGAGGTCTCTCATTAGACCCAGAGCTCTCCAGTTCTGATCATAACCCTTCCCACCACCCTCATGGAGGTTTTCTTTGTAAAACTATTAAATCGAGTTTTGTTCTGGGAACGTCTGAACACAGTGAGTATTCTCTACAGGAAATGAAAATGTTTCTTTGTGGGAAGGAAGATGGCAGAGCAGACATACAGCTCTTTTCCCATCTCTAAGAGGCTGAAACAAAAAGGCAGCTGCAAGGAATGGTGCTTGGCATGGAAAGACTCTAGAAAACAAGAGCACAGGCTAGTCAAAGACCAGAAGTATGAGACTTTCAATTTGTAAAATAAAGAATTCTAACACAGACCTTGACAACACCAGGAAAGAGGGCTTTCCCTCAGTGGAGCTTTAAGCAGGAGACAACAGGAAGCCTCCATGTGTTCCACTGGCATAATAGAGCTCTCTGCAAAAATCCAGATTAACAGGTGGTGGTGCATGCCTGTAATTCCAGCACTCAGGAGGCAGAGGTAGGAGGATTGTTGTGAGTTCAAGGCTACTCTGAGACTACATAGTGAATTTCAGGTCAGCCTGAGCTAGAGTGAGACCCTACCTTGAAAAACAAAAACAAACAAACAAACAAAAATCCAGGTTGATACATGAGGTCTGAGATTTGTGCCATAAGCAGGCAGACCCTGGAGAAGGGGCCTAGTGCTGTGTGGTGCTGGGCAGGAAACTTTCTTCGGACAGTCTTGCCAGTAATCATTCAGTTGGGGACAACCTCAGTCACTGCATTTTCACATCTCCAAGTCCTAAGCAGCTTCTCCTCCTTGCTGGCTAAGAGGAAAACCCTCCCTACAGCCAACGTGGGCCCAGGAAGCTGGTTGTGACTTAACACAGACTCAGACACACGTCTGTGGGCGCGTGCAGGCTGGGCTTGCATTTGGAAACTGAAGCCTCTTTAGGAAGTGTGTTGATGAAACTGTATGTCCACATGTCAAAGAATAAAACTAAATCCCATATTTCTCCCTATACAAAAGTCAACTCAAAATCAATCAAAGCTTAATGTAACACCAAAAACCTTGCAAATACTTACAGAACGTGCAAGGGAAATACTTCACAATTTAGGCACAGGCAAAGGCTTTCTGGGTTGGGGGGGGGGACTCCAATAGCTCAAAATAATTGAAAGAATTTACAGATGGAATTGCATCAATTTTAAAAAAGTTTCTGCAAGCCAGTAAGCTACAAAGGGGACATAAAGGGGATAGAAAGGGAGAGAGAGGGGACTTAATAGGATGGTATTGTATATATGTAAGTAGAAGAACAGATTAATGGTGGTGAAGAAGCCTAAGTGATGTCAGGGGAAGAGGTTGAGTAAAAGAAAGGTAGAGGAGCCTGGCGTGGTGGCACACGCCTTTAATCCCAGCACTCGGGAGGCAGAGGTAGGAGGATCGCCGAGAGTTTGAGGCCACCCTGAGACTACATAGTTAATTCCAGGTCAGCCTGGACCAGAGTGAGACCCTACCTCGCAAAACCAAAAAAAAAAAAAAAAAAAAAAAAAAAAGGTAGAGGGAGAACTAATCAAAATCTAAGAGGATATAAATAAGTTATATGGAAACCTACTTTTCTGGACAATGGAACACTCAGAAGCCATCGAATGTTACTAGAAAATTTTCAGTGCCAGGGATGGGATACCTTCCAGTGAGTTGTTGGCCAGGGAGGTCACAGATACCCCCAAAACATTATAGGCTATTGCCAAGGCCCTTGGTTTCCCACCAGGAATAGATGGTAAGACCCTATTGCTGAAGACCCCACATACTTGGGCTGCTGGAGCTGAGCTGAAAGCCTCCTCCATGTGGACCAGCTGACAGAAAGCTGGAAAAAGCTATGCTGCATGCAGTTCAATGGAGAGAGAAAAAACACCAGTGAAGATACTTAACAGTGAACACTGCCAAGTTTAAATTTGGCCAACCAGGCCAAATGATCCAACCAGTGCAATAGTGACATATCTGTTATGGGGGAAACCAACTGCTCTCTAATTGGACTGGAGGCTTACTCCATGGGAGGGAACACATCCCTGATACTCATGAGTATCATGATAGTCATGAGCCCTAGGAGTGTAACGTCTGCTGGTGTTTGGCTAAATGTATATACTATACTCACCAAAGTACCCAGTAAGCACTTCTCTTAATGTTCTTACCCATATATTGCTGCTACTCTCACTTTTGGTTAGAGAATCTTCTCTTTTCAAATGGTGGTGACCTTGGGATGACTCAGAAGGCACCATGGTGCTGAGAAGAAGTGATAGAGGGGTGTTCATCACCGAAACATCTCTAACACACCTTCCAAGGCTCAGGGTCCGTTGCAGAAGAGGGGGCAGAAAGACTGTAAGAGCCAAAGGAAGGGTAGGACTCTTACAACATGCTCCTCCAGACACAAAATGGCCTTGATATCCATGACCTCATGGTGCCTGAAACAACCTTCACAAGACCATCATAATAGGAGGAAAAGATCATGACATCAAAATGAAAAGAGAGACTGATTGAGAGGAGAAGGGGATATGATGGAGAGTGGAGTTTCAAAGGGGAAAGTCGGGGGAGGGAGGGAAGTACCATAGGATATTGTCCACAATTAAGGAAGTTGTCAATAAAAAAGTAAATCATTAAAAAAAACTTCTACATATCAAAGAAAATAGTTAACAGAGTGAAAAATCTACCTATACAACGTGAAGATGCCTTTGCCAGCTATTCATCTGACAAGGGATATTAATACCCTGGATATATTTTAAAAACTCAAAAACTTAAACACCTAAAAAGCAAATAATCAAATCAATAAATGGGTTGACATATACCTATACAATGAATAAGAAACAGCCAATATATACATGGAAAATGTTCATATTCCTTCATCATCATGAAAATGCTAATCAAAACTATACGGAAAACTGGGCATAGTGACATACACCTGTAATCTAAGCACTTGGGAGGCTGAGATATGAGGAGCACCACAAATCTGAGGCCAGCCTGGGCTACTGAGTGAGTTCTAGGCTAGTTTGGGCTATAATATGAGACCCTATCTCAAAACAAACAAAAACAACAAAATAAAAGGTACACTGACATTCCATTTCTTCCCAGGCAGGAAGGTCATCATTAAGAAAACTAAAACAGAAAATATTTGCAGGGATGTGTGGGAGAAAGGACCACTTATACGCTACTCGTGGGAGTGTAAATTAGTCCAGTGGCTATGTAAATCAGTATGTAGGTTCCTCAAAATATTAACAAATTAACTACCACATAACCCCACTATTACATTTGTAGCAGTTACTTTCTGGTCAAATCTCCTGACCAGAAGTAACTTAAGGAAGGAAAGTGTTGATTGTGGCTTATGTTTCCAGAGGAAGTTTCATGGCAAGGACAATATGGTGGCAGGCACAGGCTCCACCTCATCACATCTTCACATTGGCAGGCAGGAAGCAGAGGAAGAGCAGCAAGTGAGTCTGAGATAAAAGTCCTCAAGGCCTGTCCCCATTAACCCCCTTCTTCCAGCAAGGCTCCACAATCTTCCCAAAGAGTGCTACCAGCTGGGGACCAAGTATCAAACCCATGAGCCTATGGGGGAACTTTTACCTTCAAACCACAACACCATGCCTGGGTATATACCCAAAGGAATGTAAGCAAGCAAACACAGAGATGCCTGTGCATTGATATTTACCGCTGTGCTGTTCACAAAAGCCAAGATGAAGTCAGTGTTGGTGCCCATTCACAGATGAATGGGTAAAGAAAAGGTGGTGCAGTGGAGTTTCATCCAGCCCTAAAGAAGAATGAAATGATATCATTTGTAAGAAGTGGATGGAGAACCAGAGATCATTATATAAAGAGAAATCAACCAAACTCAGAAATGCCAGTATCACATGTTTTCTTTGATATGAAGAGTGTAGAGGTGGAAAAGGACATGAAAGTAAAAGGGAGACTATTATGGATGTGGAAAGGATGAACAGAAGGAGAGAGGGAGGATAAGAGAGAGTAATGGAGGGTATGAATAAGATCAGTGTACATTATATATGCATGTATGAAAATGTCACAAAAGAACCTATTATCTTGTACAGTTAATATATACTGATAGCAACAATAATAAAATGCCTGTTATCTTATTGATTACATGATTCAAATATTTGCTATCATTTTATCAGTGTCATATTTAAATGTGCAAACATATCAGAACTACACCTTTATAACAATACTTAAAAATTAATATTTACTAGCGTTACCCAAATATCAAAATGTACTCTAATGTTCTTCCATGTTTGTTTCACAAATTTATTTTATAAAAGCATGAATTTGTAGATGAAAATTATGATTATTATAAAATCTCTATGGAGGGTAACATTTTCAAAAATGATTGTCAATATTTACATCATTTATCTGTATAATTCTTTGCATAAATTACTGATTCTACTATCTTCCGCATGTCTTTCCTTCCCTTGAATTCTTTGGTTCATTTGTTGGTGATACAGGTATCTCTTCAGGGAATTTTTCTAGCTGGAGGGTTGTAGATACCTTGCATGCATGAGTATTTAAAGCCCTTTAATATCTAAAACTGTCTTTGTTCCCACAGTTAAATAGATAGTACCAATTGAGTACAGAGTCTTTTATTTAAAGTCTTCTCCTTCAACGTCCTAAAAATACTGCTTGTGTATGGTGCCAACCTCTGGACATCATTTTCATCCTGTCTCTAGATAACCTGATTTACCTCTTTCTCCTCATATCATGATAAAATTATCTTTAAAAATTAAAGATCACCAAGAAAAATGCAGGAGTCTTTTTCCACTAAAAATGCCTTATATTTGATTGCATTCCCTCTTTAAGCTGAAGAGTTAAGGCTTTCTTAACTTGAGAACCTTCATTTTAATTAACATTTCTTCTATTCTCTTGCCTCTGCCTGCAATTCCTATTTCAAGAGTATAAGTGAACTCCTAGGTAGACCATGACCCTTGTTTTGGAAAAGGCATATTAGTTGGCGTTCTCTTAACTTCTGGACTAGGAAAGTTCTTAATGTTTCCAGGAACGGTGGAGACAGCTGAGGTATCTGGAGAAAGCAGGCTATGGAGAGGATGCAGCCTTTTCCCTGTGTCACCACTGACCAGGTAGAGAGCGCAGCTGTGCTGTCCTGGTTCTCCCAGAGGGAAACTCAGGCAGGAGCCACCGTGGCTTAGGTTCCAGAAGGATGTTCTTACCTGTGAGAAAGATCGGGGTTATGAGCAGACAAGCCTGGATCCCAAGACTAAGTGCAAAGGAGACAGAACTGCCCTCACCCTCAGAGAAGACTGGCATTGGGTGGCCTTGTCGGCCATCACAGTTCTGAGCCCTCGTCCTACACTGTCACCCTCAACAACCTGCGGAGTTTCTGCAGATTCGCAGGGACCTCAATGCAGGCTAAACCCAAGATTCATGAGTTCGACCCTGAAAAGAACTTCCGGACGAGCTGGTATGAAGTAGAGCTGAAGATTTTGTTAGGAGTTCTAATGCAGGCTAAGCGCCAGGGTTAGGAGAGAAAGTAAGGTGCTCAGAAAGGGAGTGGACGCACACCCGAGAGCGTGACGGTGGGGCTCCGGTAAGAGAGAGCTGCAGTCAAGAGTCCTGGTGGTGACTGAAGAGAGTTGAGAATCTTCGTAGAATTCCATTGTTCACTGGGCTCCTAGGGAACCCTCCTCTCCTCTAACTCTGTCTCCTCTTTGATAAAAGAGATAAGGTGTGTCCAGAGGTGCCCCAATCTAAGATCAAACCAGGAGCCACCAGATTTTTGCACAAAGGATATAGAACATGGCTGTTACTGTAAATGATGTTTCAAGTGAGATTCCTGGAAAATTAGAGGTTTGCAGTCCTTAAATTCTCACTTTTCTGCTACAACCAGACTCCTAGATAAGGGGGCTCTTTTCTCCTCTCATGTCTCTCTAATTTTCCCTCTTTTTGTCCTGCCTCAGCCCGAGCCAATGAGAGAAGCTACACACTGACTCTCTGTGCCAGGCAGGTGACTCAGGGACATGGGTTGCCCATAGCCAAGGGGAGCTCATAGCAAGCTAAATCCAAGCAGAGACAAAGTCCACACTTGGGGTCAACTCATGTAATAAAGCTCAACAAGCAAACAGGCTCAGAAACAGACCAGAAACGTAAAGCCAGAAGAGACCATGAGTTCTCAATGGGCATCCTCTCCCGTGTGCTGTGATTTGACTATAAAGAGCCCCCCTAGGCTCATGTGTATCAACTCTGTGTCACCAGCTCGGTGGATGCGCTGTTTGGAAAGATTGTGCAATCTTTAGAAAGTGGAGCTATGCTGGAGGAAGTGGGCCTTAAGGTTTTATAGCCTGGACCTACTTCCTGTTCCCTCTCTGCTTCCAGACTTTGGTTGCAATGCCATCAGCTGGCCTCCTGATCCCCGTCCTGCTGTCAAGCCTTCCCCTCCAACATGAAATATATCCCCATTGACACTGTAAGCCCTTTCCTTCCTTAATCTACTTTTTGTTTGGTATTTGGTCACAGTTAGGAGTAAAGTCACTAGCACACCATGCTTTTAGGAAAGTGGGAAAAGATACAGACCAGGAAAGGGCAGCTCTGGCTTTGAAACCACACGGAAACCCCTAACATCGTCTGCTTGCTCTATGTTATATAGATGCTTCTCAAGACCCTCTCCTAATGCGTCCAAGATTTGTACACACATGCACAAGATGCCACAGTGTGTATTTCTCAAGTGGTTCTGTAGAAACAATTGTGTATTATCAGCATTTTTTCTGCTTTTCATAGCTAGTGGAATGCTAGACGATTCAGTGCCCTACCAACCAGAAGTGAAGAATTGTTTGAGGGTGATTCTGTAAGGGACAGAAGCTCTCCCCTTCCCCCAAGGCTTCTGAAAGGAGAGGATCTTTTAGTACAAGGTCAAATAGCAGTCTTGCCCAGCTCTCCTCTCACGGCCTCTCATGGTTTTTCTTGGTGCTTTCTCTGACTTTCCTTGCTGCTGTTGGGCAGCCTGATGGACCAGCAGGTGGGAAGGAGGAGTATCTCCAGCTGCCTCACGCACCAAAGTCCATGTCTCCACTTCAGTCCTGCAGCCTCAGCAGCACCACTGATGAGACTCCTTGACTTTGTGCAAGTTCTTTCTCTCCCTTTCCCCAGCTGTGTGGTTTGCATCATCTGACACAGTCTATGACCAAAGCTGGAACACACTTCTTCCTCCCCCATTTTGGCTTCTTGGTTCCATTTTAAGGTACAATTTTCCTGACAGCCGACCAGTGAATCACTCCTCTAGCAGGCAAGTGCCATGCTCTTGTGTGCCCTTGGTTGATTTGTTCCCATTTCTCTAAACTTAGGGGAATAGAGCAGAAATAGCCTGTGTCTTTTATAGACTGAATGTAAGAATCAAAAGGATTAGCCAGGCTTGGCTACATACTGAGACCCAGTCTCAAAACAAAACAGAACAGAACAGAACAAAAGCAGACAATTTATTTTTAAAATTTTTTAAATTTATTTATTTGTTTGTTTGTTTGTTTGTTTGTTTGTTTTACTTGAAAAAGTGAAAAAGAGGCAGACACAGAGAGAGAATGGGCACACCAGGGCCTCCAGCCACTGCAAATGAACTCCAGATGCATGCAACACCCTTGTGCGTCTGGCTTATGTGGGTCCTGGGGAGTCGAACCAGGATCCTTTGGTTTTGCAGGTAAACGCCTTAACCGCTAAGCCATCTCTCCAGCCCCAAAAGCAAACAATTTCTGCTTGTTGTAGTCACTCAGAAACTACTGATAACTAATGACAAATCTCCATCCCATGGCAAAGTAAGAAAATCATCTCAAAAGAAAAAAAAAAGAGGAGGAAGAGGTGGAGGAGAAAGAGGAGAAGGAAGCTGGAGATATGGCTTGGAGGTTAGGTGCTTACCTGCAAAGGACCCAGGTTTGATTCCCCAGTACGCATGTAAGCCAGATGCACAAGATGGCATGTGCATCTGGAGTTCGTTTGCAGTGGCTAGAAGCCCTGGCACACCCATTCTCTCCCCCATCTACCTCTTTCTCTCTCAAATAAAGAATAAATAAATAAAGAATTTTAAAGAAGGAGGAAATAAGAAAGGAGAGGAAGAAAAGAGAAGAAGGAGGAGAAGAGGCAGCAGCTGCTAGTCATGATAGCTCATGCCTTTAATCCTAGCATTTAGGAGGCTGAAGTGGGAGGATCACTATGAATTTGTGAGTTTGTCAGTTTGAGGTCAGCCTGGGCTAGAGTGAGACACTGCCTCAAAATTTTTTTAATTAAAAAAATGAAAAAAGGATTATGAACAGAAGTACATTAGCCTAAGACTCTGTAGTGCCTCCCCATATTAGCTTCCCAGTGCCTTATAACAATTTACTACAAGCGTAATGACTGAAAACAAGACAAATGTACTCATGCTTCTGGCATCAGAAATGCAGAATGAACCTCAAGGAGCTAAAGTCACAGTATCTGATTCCTTCTGGAGGCTTCAAGAGAGAATTCATCCCTTGTCTTTTCCTGCTGCTGGCATTTCTTGTCTCCTGGCCACATCAGTCCTGACTGTGTTTCTGCGGTTGCATCATATTCCCCTCTACTGTAATGAGAGCTTCCTCTGCCTCACATTTATAAGGATACATGTGATTATATTTAGGGCCCAGATAATCCGGGATAAATTCATTCTCAGCAGTCTGATATAATCACTTCTTCATAGACATGAAATATTCACAAGTGCCAAAATTATACTGTGGATTTGTAGAGGGACATTTTCAATCTCCCACTGACCCTAAAGATTCATTTCCTGTCCTACACATGATCACCCTGTTCCAACATCACCCAAAGTCTCAACTCATCATAGCATCAATTCAAGGTCTTAAATCTCATCATCTACAATGCAAATTCAACATCACCTCTGTAAGTTATGAGGGAGACTATGGGTATGAGTCACCGGGAGTCATCTAGGGATGTGGAAAACAAGTTATCTGCTCCAAAAATACAGTGGAAAGACAGATACCAGATAACTGTTGCATGCACACATTTCCATCTCAGAAGAGGAAAAACAAATGAAAGAAAGGAATCAGCCGTCCCAAGAAATTTTAAAACCTAATCAGAACTGCATTAGTCCTCAAGGTCCGAGGGCCTCGTCCTCTGCCCACTCTCTCCGCTGTCTGGATCCAGGCTTCTCTTTCTCTTGGCCGGGCAGCCATCTTGGTTGGCGACTTGCCTCCTTCGCATGTAGAATTTTAGGAGGCCAGCTTCGTTTGTCTGTTCTTTTATTCTGAGCTAGATTTGGCAGTATTTCTGCTGATAAAATATCTCAAAAGTATTGTGGAGTCCCACAAATCTCACTCTAGTGGACCAAAAAAGCCTCTTTTCTGGATACTCTCATCTCTATGCCTGGTTCTTGTTGAGATGGCTGAGGAGATCCAGGAATGACACATTTAATTTCTTCAATGCTATCCAGTCCCAACCTTGGACTTTAATCCAGAGCATGATTTTTTTTTGAGGGTCTTAATTATTTGTGTCTTTTCCTGCCTGGATAGGTAGGCTAAGAATCCTTGAGGGCAAGGACTATGTCTGATTTCATCTTGTATATCCAAAACATATTATGCTCCTAGTCTAACTTTCAGTGGAAGTTTGAATTAAAGTGTGGGATAAATATAGAGGACTTATGTTCATTTATCTTGGACCAGTTGACAACCCCCTAGGCTCTGAGACAATGGCTGATAGATGGAGTTATCTTAGAAGTGCTCCCAGAGGAGCTGGGGAGATGGTTTAGCAGTCAAAGGAGTTTGCTTGGAAAAGTACTCCAGCATGATTTCGGCCCAGGTTCAAATCCCCAGTGTCCATGTAAATCCAGATACACAAAGTAGTGCTTGCATCTGGGGTTTGTTTGCAGTGGCAAGAGGCCCTAGTGTACCCATTCTCTTTCTCTTCCCATCCCTCCCACTTTTAGTTAAAGAAATAAATTTTTAAAAAGAAAAGAAAAGAAAAGAAGTGCTCAGGAGAAACCTGCAGGGAACTACTAACTGGAGGATGCAGGGCAAGACGAGAAAAAGTCCAGCAAAGATGCAATTTTGGGAGCAGGACTAGTCTCAAATGGCCCAGGCTACTTAGAGTCTAAATTACACAACAGAGCTGGAGAGAAGGGTGAGTGGTTAAGGCACTTGCCTGCAAAGCCCAAGGACCTAGGTTTGATTCTCCAGGTCCCACGTAAGCCAGATGCACAAGGTGGAGCATGCAACTGGAGTTTGATTGAAGTGGCTAGAGATCCTAGTGCGCCCATTCTCTCTCTCCCTCTTCCTCTTTCTTTCCCTCTCTCTGTCTTGAATAAATGAATTAAAAAATAAAATAAATACCTTAAATTACACAACAGAGTTTGTCCCCACCCAGGGTTTGTAAGCTGGACTCACACTCTTGCAGGAACCATCATTAGCTATGGGCATAACTCCCAGGCACTTTCAGCTCTGTACACATAGAGGAAGCCCAAGGAGGGGCTCCTTCCTAGGAAGTTGTTGGTGTGAGCTGCTAGGAGGAAAACACAGGGGCTGAGGGTTGTGCGTATAGAAGGCTAGAGGAAATCCAGGAGACCAATGCCACGGGTATCATATTACAAAACCCACACAGCAGAAGTGGAGTATGATAAAACCACCATGCTAGTTGACAGAACTATTCTCTTTTCTTACTTTTATGTAGAGTGGTGCTGTGCAATACTGCCTTCCTGCCTGGAAGAGCTTCTAAGAAGCTAGGGATGTTTTGGTGCTGAAGAAAAGTCCTTAACACAGTACTAAATTCCATTCACCCTCCCCCTTGTGCATCCCCCCAGACCTGACAGCATTTGATCGTCAGTTACCATATACTCAGCACCGCCCTCTGACAGTCCTGTCAACTGTTCTGACAGAGAAGGGAGGCTGCCACCCTCTGACAGTCCTGTTAATTGTTCTGATAGAGAAGGGAGGCCTCCACCCTCTGACAGTCCTGTTAATCATTCTGATAGAGAAGGGAGGCCTCCACCCTCTGACAGTCCTGTTAATCGTTCTGATAGAGAAGGGAGGCCTCCACCCTCTGACAGTCCTGTTAATCGTTCTGATAGAGAAGGGAGGCCTCCACCCTCTGACAGTCCTGTTAATCGTTCTGATAGAGAAGGGAGGCCTCCACCCTCTGACAGTCCTGTTAATTGTTCTGATAGAGAGGGAGGCCTCCACCCTCTGAATCCTGTTAATCGTTCTGATAGAGAAGGGAGGCCTCCACCCTCTGACAGTCCTGTTAATTGTTCTGATAGAGAAGGGAGGCCTCCACCCTCTGACAGTCCTGTTAATTGTTCTGACAGAGAAGGGAGGCCCCTACCCTCTGACAGTCCTGTTAATTGTTCTGATAGAGAAGGGAGGCCCCCACCCTCTGACAGTCCTGTTAATTGTTCTGATAGAGAAGGGAGGCCCCCACCCTCTGACCGTCCTGTTAATTTTCTGATAGAGAAGGGAGGCAGTCCTGTTAATTGTTCTGATAGAGAAGGGGGCTCCCACCCTCTGACCGTCCTGTTAATTGTTCTGATAGAGAAGGGAGGCCCCCACCCTCTGACAGTCCTGTTAATTGTTCTGATAGAGAAGGGAGGCCCCCACCCTCTGACCGTCCTGTTAATTGTTCTGATAGAGAAGGGAGGCCCCCACCCTCTGACCGTCCTGTTAATTGTTCTGATAGAGAAGGGAGGCTCCCACCCTCTGACAGTCCTGTTAATTGTTCTGATAGAGAAGGGAGGCCCCCACCCTCTGACCCGTCCTGTTAATTGTTCTGATAGAGAAGGGAGGCCCCCCCTCTGACAGTCCTGTTAATTGTTCTGATAGAGAAGGGAGGCCCCCACCCTCTGACCGTCCTGTTAATTGTTCTGATAGAGAAGGGAGGCCTCCACCCTCTGACCGTCCTGTTAATTGTTCTGATAGAGAAGGGAGGCCCCCACCCTCTGACCGTCCTGTTAATTGTTCTGATAGAGAAGGGAGGCTCCCACCCTCTGGCCCCTGTTAATTGTTCTGATAGAGAAGGGAGGCCCCCACCCTCTGACAGTCCTGTTAATTGTTCTGATAGAGAAGGGAGGCCCCCACCCTCTGACCGTCCTGTTAATTGTTCTGATAGAGAAGGGAGGCCCCCACCCTCTGACCGTCCTGTTAATTGTTCTGATAGAGAAGGGAGGCCCCCACCCTCTGACCGTCCTGTTAATTGTTCTGATAGAGAAGGGAGGCCCCCACCCTCTGACCGTCCTGTTAATTGTTCTGATAGAGAAGGAGGCCCCACCCTCTGACCGTCCTGTTAATTGTTCTGATAGAGAAGGGAGGCCCCCACCCTCTGACCGTTGTTAATTGTTCTGATAGAGAAGGGAGGCTCCCACCCTCTGACTGTCCTGTTAATTGTTCTGATAGAAGGAGGCCCCCACCCTCTGACCGTCCTGTTAATTGTTCTGATAGAGAAGGGAGGCCTCCACCCTCTGACTGTCCTGTTAATTGTTCTGATAGAGAAGGGAGGCTCCCACCCCCTCTGACCGTCCTGTTAATTGTTCTGATAGAGAAGGCCCCCACCCTCTGACCGTCCTGTTAATTGTTCTGATAGAGCCTCCACCCTCTGACCATCCTGTTAATTGTTCTGATAGAGAAGGGAGGCCCCCACCCTGTTAATTGTTCTGATAGAGAAGGGAGGCCCCCACCCTCTGACCATCCTGTTAATTGTTCTGATAGAGAAGGGAGGCCTCCACCCTCTGACCGTCCTGTTAATTGTTCTGATAGAGAAGGGAGGCTCCCCACCCTCTGACCGTCCTGTTAATTGTTCTGATAGAGAAGGGAGGCCCCACCCTCTGACCGTCCTGTTAATTGTTCTGATCTCTGACCGTCCTGTTAATCGTTCTGATAGAGAAGGGAGGCCCCCACCCTCTGACAGTCCTGTTAATTGTTCTGATAGAGAAGGGAGGCCCCCACCCTCTGACCCTGTTAATTGTTCTGATAGAGAAGGGAGGCCCCCACCCTCTGACCGTCCTGTTAATTGTTCTGATAGAGAAGGGAGGCCCCCACCCTCTGACCGTCCTGTTAATTGTTCTGATAGAGAAGGGAGGCCCCCACCCCCTGACCATCCTGTTAATTGTTCTGATAGAGAAGGGAGGCCCCCACCCTCTGACTGTCCTGTTAATTGTTCTGATAGAGAAGGGAGGTCTCCACCCTCTGACCGTCCTGTTAATTGTTCTGATAGAGAAGGGAGGCCCCCACCCTCTGACTGTCCTGTTAATTGTTCTGATAGAGAAGGGAGGCCCCCACCCTCTGACCGTCCTGTTAATTGTTCCCATAAAGAAGGATTGACTGTAAGTATAGTCCACTAGACAACATGATTGGTCAAGTGACATGAGAAAATGTCATCCACTTAACCCATTTGTCCGCTGGTGATGCAGACAGGTCACTTTTCATAATGGCTCCACTCCTATTTATGGATCAAGCTCATTAGTGCTCAAGGCCAGCTCAGATTCCTGTTACTCTCATTGAATTCATAATGTCACTGCAGCCTGCTCTTTGTCCCCATGGTGACCAAGGGATGCTCTTTCCCTTCCCTCATTTTCTGCTCTTGGTTCCTGGAAGGAAGCAGCCAGGCCTGGACTCTCTTCTGAAAGCTGGGAAGGACGGACCTAGACCCAGCCCAAGGCCTCAGTGCCCCTGCCCCTCTGTTGAACTTACTCAGTGCGTGTAAGGGACTCACAGCACTTTACTCAACTGTGACCTTCAGCTTCATATGCTAAATTCCTAATCCCCAGTGTGACTGTATTTGGTGACAGGGTTTGGAGGAAGTAATTAAGACTAAAGATAATCAAGGCATAGTGGCTCATATCTATAATCCTAGCACTTGGGAGGCTGAGGCAAGCAAAACACCATGAGTTCAAGGCCACCCTGATCTATATAGTTAGTTAAGGACATTCTGGGCTATATTGAATATACCATAATGATAATGTCCCAATCCTATGCAACTATAGAAGCATGGAGACTCACGCCTGCAATCCTAGAACTTATGAATTTGGGAGGCTGAGGCAGGAAGATCGTGACAAGTCTGAGGTCAGCATGGGTTATTATGGCAAGTTGAAGGCAAACCTGAGCTTCAGAGTAAGACCCTGTTTCAGAAAAATCAATAAATAAATAACCCACAAAACTTGTTTTACTGCGGTCTGAACCAAGCAGACTGAAGATGGAGTGAAGTTTACAGTATTATAAGTTAGTTTCGTATGAATGTTCAATACTAACCCTTAGTGCATGGCCTGGAATAAAACTGGCTCTGCTCTGCCTCATGACCACGTGGTTCTCAGAGTGAATCACAATGAAGGGCGGCAAGCAAACACATCAGAATCCATTCAGAGGCCAGCAGGAGGCAAGAGTGTGATGCACCAGTCCTGTGTTTATGTTGACACATTGGTGATGAAATTCAGAAAATGTATCCTAAATGCTAAGGACATTTTGCCCATATCTGAATCAAGCAAATTCATAATCTACATTTTTCCTGCATTTAACTTCACACTTACATGAATGCTTCAAACAACCAAAGTGTCATTTGTGACATATAAAATTGTTTGGATTGGCATTTTAGCAAATGTCATCAAAGATTCCTATAAGTCCAACTTAGATTTGCATGAGGAAAAGCTGTGCAAGAGGGCATGGGCCAAGACAGTTCGAATATGCTGTCTTGCCTGGGTATTGCCACCCTAGCCCTGGAGTAGGACACAGATTTATAGCCCAATTTGTGCAACCTCTCAAATGTGATGCCATGTCTCTAGTTTTTGTTCACAACTCTGACTCAGATACTTGTTTCTAAAGCCCTGTGTTTAGATTCTTCATTTTTTCCCATCACATTTTGCTGGACTCCTTTCTTCTTGGGTCTTTTATAACCCAACCGTAAGCAAGTCTGTGGGGTCACGTCAACAGCCACTTCTGAAAGTCATTTGCTTACCCTGGTCAGCATCCCCAACCCTAAGTCACCCCCCTCCACCTTCCCAGGAGGGTGGAATGTAGTACCTGGTGGTATAGGCTGGCTTGGTACTGGAAGACAGTTAACATTGCAATTATGTTGAGGACCACTGAGCAGAAGGCTGGGAAGGCTTGCAGCTCAGCGCCGAGCTTGGTGCTGAGTTTCCCTCCTGGGTGTCATATCCTCACTTTGAAACAGAGCTGGCTGGGACTTGTGCCCTCCTGGTAATTAAGGTTAATGAGCACACCCCATCTGGAGGGCAGCAGGGTGAATCTGTTCTTTGAGGCCACATTCTTGGCACTCACCTTAGCTGGAAGGAACGAGAATGAATCATCCCCTGGGATATGCTGCTGGGTTCTAGTATCAGACAAGATGGGAGGGTCACAAGATGATCCCAGTGAGGTCTGACTCCTAAGATGTGTGAAGTATCTGATGCTGACTTGAAGCAGATTGTGCTGTAAATTCAGAGTCAGCACTTATGAAACCAAATGATGGAGTCCTACTGTGAAACCCAGGACTCAGCACGTGTCCTTCCCTGAAAACCCCTCGGTAACCTTATTGGAGCCTGTGCTGCAGGACTCTCAGCTGAGGGGGCCAGGGTGCAGAATGGGGAAGGGGGCTCCAAGGTCAACTGTGACATTGCTCTGAGATCCTGACAAGTCCCTGCCTCTCCCTGCATGGTACTCTCTTCCTCTATTAGATGAAGGAAGCTGGGCTAGATCCTGTTTTCAAACTCTAGTCAAGGAACCTAGAGGCTCTGGGAAAATGTACACTGTGGTGCTCACAATGGTGGCCCTGCTGGGTGGGGGGTGGTGCTTCTGTGTTACAAGAAAAGTTTTTATTTCTTTTTTTTTTAAAAAAAAACTTTTTATTTTTTATTATTTTTTTGGAGAGAGACACAGAGAGACAGAGACAGAGACAGGGGGGAGACAGAGATGGGCGCACCAGCAGTGTCTCAGCTGCTGCAAACGAAATCCAGATGTGTGCACCCCCTTGTGGTCAAGTGCGGCATTGCGCCCTTGCATCACTTTGCATCTGGCTAAATGTGGGACCTGGAGATTGGAACCGCTGGAGATTGGGACCAGTGTTCTTAGGCTTAGGAGGCAGGTGCCTTAACCCCTAAGTCATCTCTCCAGCCCAAGTTTTTATTTCTTAAAGAAAAGTATGAAACCATAACAATCACAAATTCTACACCACAGAAATGTAAGTGCATGCTGTACTACTTTCACTTGTCTTCTTCTTAATCTCCTCAAACAATGAAACAAGCTGGAGCAGATCTTGGTCTC
This sequence comes from Orientallactaga sibirica, assembly GCA_036365145.1. Classification (NCBI taxonomy): domain Eukaryota; kingdom Metazoa; phylum Chordata; class Mammalia; order Rodentia; family Dipodidae; genus Orientallactaga; species Orientallactaga sibirica. The sequence goes on along the minus strand of JAEOAD010000031.1, from coordinate 670,810 downwards.
ACAGTGAGAGGATAATGGGCATCTTACCCTCACATGCACGTATGAAAATGCATGGTGCCTTTTGGGTTTCATATCCTATCCCTCTTTTGCATGTGTATCAGAGACTTTCTCATGGCTGGGACAAAACACCCACCCTGAAGCACCTCGTGGAAGGGAAAGGTTTAGTTCAAGCTTACAGTTCCAGAGAGCGGTGTCTGTCATGGTGGGAAAAGCATGGCAGGAGCAAGAAGCTGGTGCCATGTCATCATACCGGCAGGGAGGAGGGAGAAAGCAATGGACACTGCTACTCACCAGCTCTCTCCTTTCTCTACAGCCCAGGACCTCAGCCCATGGAATGGTTCCACCCACAATTAAGATGGGTCTGCCCACCTTAACCTAACCAAGATAATCCCTCCCTGATGTAATCTATACAATCCCTCCCTGGTGATTATGCATCCTGTCAAGTTGACAGTCAATGGAAAACCATCACAGAGTGTAACCATCCATGTGTATTTCCTTTTAATTGCCTTAGAATATTCCATGGCACAAGATATACCATGACTGTTCTGGCCATCCAAGTTCAACAGAAACTAATTCTGTTCTCATTTTCTCACAGCTACAATAATGCTGCAATGAACATCTTTCAAAAATGCAAAGGAATCAATTTAGATATTGTGGTAGTTTGAATATATGTCCCCCAATATATTCACTGTTTTACTAGTTACAGTTTGCATCTGCAATCACCTTGCTAGAGGCAATGTCACTGGGGGCTGGTCTTAAGGTGTTAATGGTGGGTTTGAGATTCCATTGTAAAGATATGCAAATGTGCCTAGCAGGAGTTCCTGAAGTGTGCTGTGTGACCTTTTGGCTGTAGTTTTGCTCTGTGTGCTGTGGTGGCTGGTTGGTTTCTCTCTCTCTCTGCTTGGCCCTGTGGAGAGCAGGCCACTTCTCTTGTCATTATGAAACTTCCCCTGGATCTGTAAGCTTCAATAAATAATATCCCTTCCTCCATAACTGTGCCTGGTCTGGAAGTTCATCTCAGCGAACCTGAAGCTGTCTGCTACAGATATCTACTGGCAGATTAAAAGAAGAAAGTGTGATATATATATATATATGATATATATACACAATGGAATACTATTCAACCATGAAAAGAGGTCCTGTCACTTGTAACAACATGAATGAACCTGGAAACCATTATGTAAAGTGAAATAATAAGCACCAAAAGACAAATACCTCATTTTGTTCTCCTCCCTAGGTAGAAACTAAAGATGACCTCACTGGAGGAAAGGGTAGAGTAGTGGTTACCCGATGTTAGGAAAGGTAAAAAGTACCGTGGAGATAGAGGCTGGTTATGAGGAGTCAGGCATGGTGGTGTACGCCTTTAATCCCAGCACTCAGGAAGCTGAGGTAGGAGGATTGCTATGAGTTCAAGGCCAGCCTGGGACTACAGAGTGAGGTCCTTGTCAGCCTGGACTAGAGTGAGACACTGCCTCAAACCCTCTCCCCACAAAAGAAGTTGGTTATGGGGAGCAAAAATTTAGTTTAATAGGAAAGAATACTTTATGTAGTATAATAAGGTAATTATAGCAAAAAAGTCATACATTTCAAAATAGCCAGAAGAAATTGTTTTAAATGTACCCAACACAAAGAAATAATAATGTTTGAAGCAATGAATGTATATTTACCCTGATGCACATATTATACATGTGTATCAAAATATCACATTGGTCCCTTCACAATTAAAAATTAAAATTAGTTTTAAAAATCCTAAGCCAAAGAAAGAGTAGGACTCTAGGCAAACCCATGTTTCCTCTTCCCCAGCACTGGCCTCATGGTAATTAGTGGCTGTGAGCAAATCACACTGAAATAACGTTTCATTCCATAGCATCCCACAGCATAAGTCTAATTCCAGCTGCAGCATAGTCTTGAACTTGATTTCCCCAGATTTTTGTTGTCTCAAGGTACTGAGTTAAAAAACAAACAACTACAACAACAACAAAAAGACAGACATCAAGGTGTCAAACAGGAAAATTCCAAGGAAACACCCCAAACTCCCAACTTGGAACTCTAGAGAGCCACATCCACAAAGTGTGGTCAACTCATAGCCTTGTTCACAAGAAGTGAACACCAGTGGGCTGGGAAGATGGCTCAGCAGTTAAAGGCATTGCTTGCAAAGCCCACAAAGCCATGTGGACATTTGAGCAAGTAGTTGGGAAACAGTGAAGTGTCTGTGATGGTGACTGATGCGCCACACTGATAAATTTGAGGGTCACTGCTCACATCAGTCTTCCCAAGCATGTTCAGGAGACAACCGGTGGCTGTCATCTGGCTTTCCAGTTTCTGTATATTTCTGCTCCCTCACTTGTATCGGGGACACTTGGCCCTTTCTAGGTGGCATTCCCTCACTGGCCCACCACCAAGATGTCCTCATTGTCCCAGTTACATAGTAGGCCATAAAAGGGCAGTGTACCCACCTTTGCTTGGGTTAACAGGAAGGGACTTCCACATAGCATATAACTGGTGGCAACTTAACCCAGTCATGGATTCCTTTGTCAAATGAATATGTCTTTCACCCTTCTGTGTCACTGGAGAGTTTTCCTTCTGCACTGGCTTATGGTATCTTTTCCTTTCAATTCTTTCTGCAAATTTCCATTCTTCGTGTACTTCTGCTTATTTTTCTTTTCTGCTGAGCTATTTTCCTCTACCTATCGATCTATGAGGGGAGGCATAGGATATAAAATTAGGAAGGAGACCATAGGAGGATAAAAAGAGGTCTTAGGGAGGGTTGGTGAAGGGAAAACAAAGAGGATGATATGAAAGCATAAAGGGAGTGAAAACCTGCATGGATGGGGCAAAGGAGGGAAATGGACTTAAAAATAATGTATGAAAATGCTGTATGCATTGAAACCCATCGCTTTGTATGCAATTTTTTTTTTTTTTTTTTTTTTTTTGCTTTTGTAAGGTAGGGTCTCACTCTGGTCCAGGCTGACCTGGAATTAACTATGTAGTCTCAGGGTGGCCTCGAACTCTCAGCGATCCTACTATCTCTGCCTCCCAAGTGCTGGGATTAAAGGCGTGCACCATCACGCCCGGCTTTGTATGCTAATTTTAAAAACCTGAATTTAAAAGCAAAGGAAGGGGAAGAAAAACTGGCATGAGCCCAGGGAACGGGCCGGGGATACCCTTGTTGCCTGCCCAGTCATGGTCATACGTGGGGCGGAGATCTAGTGAGCTAACTAGTGCCCTCTCCATCTGTTCCAGTCACCTGTGGGTCATGGCCAGCAGCACAGCTCTCTGAGAGACTGCACCACCTCACTGGCTCCCCCAGCGATGGCCAGGCACTTTTCCTCCCTCCCACAGCAGCTTGACCCCGGGTCCTCCTGAAGTGGTGACCACTCCAGTTGGCAGGTCAGTACCCCTGGAGTGGGTGAGGCAAGGTTGAAGAGAGGAAAGCAAGGCGGGCCTGGGGTGTGGGACTTTGGTGAAGTTCTTTCCTTGCTTCGTGACTCAGTGTCCACATTGTACAAAATAGGCCTGTTTGATGCCTACTCACTTGTTTCCACTTAACAAGCTGGGTGTGACAGCATAACCCTGCACTCTCAGGCCAGAGGGCAGATGTTCTGGGTGGGGAGCAGGGCCGGCTCTCATCCTATTGCTCTCTGGGAGCTGAGCTGCACCTCTTTTGCCAGCTCACCAGTCACATGGAAGTCACACGAATCTGCTGGCTGGCCACACTTGGGGGCCAGACAAGGACTGTGTTCACAGTATTGACTGCATTTAATGCTTATGCCCCTGGGAAACAGTATGGTCACCTTTGCTCAGCAGGGAAAACATCGAGCTGGGAAAGTCAGTTAATGGCCCGGACGTGTGATGCCAGCTGGTGCAGCCACAGCAAGTCCTTTGAGAGTTGCCCAGACCTATGCTGCTACAGCAGATTGGGGATGGAGTCACCTAATTGTCCCAAACACACTTCCTGTTACACCCACAGCTTTCTAGCCATGCAGGGGCTCAGCAGAAGCACTGGAGAATTCTATGAAGGCTGCACAAAGGGAAGGGGATGGGGTCCCCCTGCCTCCTGCTCCTACATATGCTGATATAACCTTACTCGGGAGGCAGAAATAGGAGGATCGCAGTGAGTTCGAGGCCACCCTGAGACTACATAGTGAATTCCAGGTCAGTCTAGTTGAGTGTGGTGGCACACACCTTTAATCCCAGCATTTGGGAGGCAGAAGTAGGCAGATCGCTGTGAGTTTGAGGCCATCCTGAGACTACATAGTGAATTTTAGGTCAGACCCTACCTTGAAAAAACAAACAAACAAAAATCTACATTCTACTGCTTAAAAAAAAAATTCACCAGCTCTTTTTTCTGTATGTGTATATTGTGTGGTGTGTGTGCATGTATGTCTATGTGTGTTGGCACTTGTGTGTGCACATGTATATAAAGGCCAGAGGTCAATGTTGGATGTTTTCCTCAATCGTTCTCCTCTTTATTTTTAAATATATTTTTATTTATTTGAGAGACAGAGAGAATGAGGCATACAGAGAAAGAGAAAATGACTATGGACACTCTAGGGCCTCCTGCCACTGCAAACGAACTCCAAAAGCATGTGTCACCTTGTGCATCCAGCATTACATGGGTACTGGGGAATCAAAACTGGGCCATCAGACCTTGCAAGCAAGTGCCTTTAACCACTGAGCCATCTCTCCAACTCCCATTTATTTATTTTTAAACATTTTATTTTTATTTATTTATTTGAGAGAAGGAGAGAGAAAGAGGCAGATAGAGAGAGAATGAGTGCATCATGGCCTCCAACCACTGCAAACAAACTCTAGACACCTGCACCACGTACATCTGGCTTATGTGGATTCTGGGAAATTGAACCTGGGTCTTTTGGCTTTGCAGGCAAATGCCTTAACTGCTAAGCCATCTCTCCAGCTTCCCCCTTTATGTTTTGAAACAGGGTCTGTGGCTGAAGATAGAGCCCACAAATTCAGCTACATAAGCTAGCCAGTGAGCTCCATGGAGTCCCCGTCTCCACCTCCCTAGTGCTGGAGTTACAGGTGTGCACTACCACGCTACGCTATTATGTGGGGCTGTGCATCTGAACTCAGGTCTTATCCTTACACAACAAACACTTTACCCATGGAGCCATCTTCCCGGCCCCTCACCTCCTACGTTTTAAAATGTTTGGATCAGGTTCATCCAGTGGCTCAGCTGAGTGGAAAGCTCATGTCTTCCTGAAAAACTTCAAGAGTGGAAGGCACTGCAGGTGCTGGCTCCAAGTCTCTCCCTCAGCCCTGCCCTACCCATGTCCCTCCAGCATTCACTGTCACCTCCCCACTCCACCCTAGGGTGCACCCTGTGGGAGACAGTGATTACCTGCAAGGTCACAAGACAGCAATCCATATGTGTCCTATAAGTGGGATAGCCTGAGTGGCAAGTCCTCCCTCCCAGGGGCAGATGAAAAGGAGCATGGGTTATCTCCTACACACCCAGACAAGTGGCCCTGACCTCCACCTACTGCTGGGCTTTCTCTACAGGGGTGGAAAATGGTACCAGTCAGGCCCAAGCCGGAGGAGTCGGTCACTGCCTCAAGATGGAGGAATCCACCCCGGAGCCTGTTTATGTGGACGTGGACAAGGGACTGACTTTGGCCTGCATCGTCTTCCTCTGCCTCTTCCTCGTGGTCATGATCATCCGCTGTGCCAAGGTCATCATGGACCCCTACAGTGCCATCCCCACGTCCACGTGGGAGGAGCAGCACCTGGACGACTGAGGCGCTGTGGAGGCCGCTGCTGCACCCCAGCATGCACCTCGGTGTTCCCTGGCCAGCCCGCCGGCCCACTGAGGCAGGGTGTGGCTGCAGCCACCCAGAGGTGGAGAAGGCTCACCTTGGCCTTGCCAGCTCCCACACAATAGCCAGAGGGAGTTGCCTGGGTGCTGGGGTTGTGGCATTCTGGGGTACCATGGGGAGAAGAGCACTGGGCCAGGACTCAGGCAGCTGGAGCCCAGCCTGGGATGCCACCATGAGACTGCAGGGTGGTTTCGTGCCCAAGCTCCCATGCACCTTTGGGAACTGAACCCACCACAGACATTGCCACCACACAACAGTGGTCAGGAGACGATCCTTAAAATGCACAACACAGGGCGGCACCCTGGAGACCAGGCCCCTGCCCCAGGGCCAGCAAGGGAGGGGGCAGGGAGAGTGACAGGAGGTTCAGGGTGCCTCCCTCAGAAATCTCAAGAGGCACATAGCTGCTTCCAAGCAGTGTTTTCCTTTTTTAAAACATAAAGTACAGAGAGATATATTTTTTTCCTGTCAAAAATGAAATGCGCATTTTAGACACTTGGGAGAAATACAGATAAATAGAAGGCGGGGAAAGCACTGATAATCCCACTCCCTGAAGCCATCATTTTGATAAATCTCTTCCAGCCTTTTTTTACACATTTTTTTTTAGTCAAATTTGCACAATCTGCATGATGCTTCGTCACATTTGCTTCTTTAGAGAGCTGTTTTCAAATGACTGAGAGCACTTCACTGGCGGCTGGGCCATGACTGAATAATGTCTCCCTTTCATTGTATATTTACCTTCTTCATCCACTGCTCACACAAAATACTTCCCCCAATGATCTTCTGAAGGTGTACAATCCATGTCATGAAGTCTGGGCCTGGATTCGGCTCCTGCGTCAGCCACTCAAAGGCTGTGTGACCTTGAGCAAATCACCTCACCTTTCCATGCCTCCGGTTCCTCATCGTAAAATACAGAGGGATACTCTTGCTCCCCCCTTCTCTACCTATTTTTCAATGTTTACTTGACGTGAATGAAAGTACAGAAGGGGGGAGGAATGTGGGGAGTAGACAGCACGATTAGTGGGTGCCAGGTGAAGACCAGGAGGGGAAGTCTAGTGAGTGAGCAGCGTGCTCCTGGGAGTGAGGACTGGGTTATTGGTGAACACTGGCCTCTCTTTTCTCTCTTCCTTCACACCCTCTAGCTCCTTATCACTCTCATCTATGACCAAAAAAAATACTGGCCGGGCGTGGTGGCACACGCCTTTAATCCCAGCACTCGGGAGGCAGAGGTAGGAGGATCACCGTGAGTTCGAGGCCACCCTGAGAATACAGAGTGAACTCCAGGTCAGCCTGAACTAGAGTGAGACCCTACCTCGAAAAACCAAAAAAAAAAATACTGGCTCAGAATCCACGTATCAGCCCCCAAGTCCCAACTCTGTTTTCTTATTAATTACATGACTCCCAAATAACTCAGCCTCTCTGAGCTCCAAATTTCCTCAACCCATAAAATGGAGGAGTACTATCTACCTCACAAGGTTGTTGCAGGGATGAAGTGAGAGAACACAAAGAGGATGCTCTCTTGAATCCATCACGCCAGGACACACAAGGGCCTGAACAGGAGGAGGAGCAGAGCCTGGGGCTGCTCTCTGAAGAATCCAGGCTTCTGAGGGTCACTGTTCACCAGAGCTCCCAGCTAGGGCCACTGTCCAGAGGAACTCTCCCAGAGACTTCTCCAAACATGGCCTCTAGGGATTCAGGGTCTACAGATTGACATCATTATCATGTGGGTTTCCTCACAAATGTGAGGTGCATGTGCCGCCTCCTTCCAGGGTGGGACCTGCCATCCCCATCAGAAGAGACTTGTGCTGTGGAGACCTCAGGCCTCCTCTGTCCCCTGCATCCTGATCATGAGTCCCCCATCCTGTCCCAGGCCACCTGGTCAGTGGGTTTCCAAAGCACTGAAAAGAGACAGAAACTGTTGAGGCAGCATTCCAGGGTATTCCGAGCTGTCCCCTCCCCACTCTGTGGGATGCACAAAAGGACAGCTTACAAAGGCAGTGAATGGGCCAAAAGGGTCCGATCAGGGGGTCTGCAGCATTGCCTCCAGCCCAGAAGCAGTCTTCCTTGGAAACCTACCTCAGAGGCACCAGGCACTTCTGCAGAAGCCCATTAGGATGGGTTTACAATGTCAATCAGGACTGCACCCAGACACTGATGACAGAGCTGCAGGAAGGAGAGGAGATCTGAAGAGCTCTGGAGACCGCCTGTGGAGGCCCTTCTGAGCTCTCAGGAGGGAAACAGGATGCCTAGGGCTGTGCTTCTCAAACCACTTCTGAAGGACAAACTGTGCACAGGAGAAGCTTGCTGGAAACTCCAAACCATATCCTGGACCTACAGAATATGTAGGGCCCAAGAATCTACCTTAGCCAGATGGTGGGGCAGTATACCAGTGTGAGAAGCACTGCCCAGGGCCCCTGGTCTCATGACTTCTACATCCACACCTAGATTCACTAGCACTTCCCACATTCATATTCTCTCTCTCTCTTTCTCTTTTTCTCTGATGGCCTGGGGAAATAACATTTCAGGAAGGGGTGGGGTTTGAAAATCCCTCCCAACCAAGTCTCCAACATGGCAACACAGCAGTGGTTTCTATTCTGTACGATATACTCCCTTCTTGCCCTCATGCAGGATGTGTCTGCCTGTAGGCGCCATCAGTCGTACAACTTCCTGTCATGTGTGTTCTCCTAGCATTACCTCACAAGGAGGCTTCCAACATTGCTGCTTCCCTCTTCATGTCTCATAATGTTAAGAATGTTAAATAAAACAGGACCCCCCCCCTTCTGCATACATAATAACGCAGATTGCTACTGTCAATACTTGCCCTGGTTCACTTCCCCATTATACATGTGCCAAGAGGAAAAAGACAAAAGCAGCTGTGCTGAGCTGTGAGGTTCACGGTTGGAGAGGAAGCAAATTTATAGCATAGTCCTTCCCTCTCCCAAAATGGAAATGTACAGGATAAGGTGATGTTGTAGTCAGCTCCTCACTGCTGGGACACACATGCAATCTGACACAGCTTATAAGAGGAAGAGTTTACTACAGGCTTACAAAATTCAGGGGAAAACCATCAATGGCAGAAGAAGCTGGCTCACTTCCATAGATGCATAGCAGAGACACCACCAAACAGCCAGCAGCACAAACCAAAAAGCACTAACAGCAGAGCTCCAAACTGCTCTCCACACACCGTAGGGCTGAACTCAAGATCCACTTCAAACACACCTTAGGGCTGGATTCCAAGATCCACTCCCAATGACATACCTCTTCCCCAGTAGAGACTCAAGATTCAATCCTGAGTCTATGGAGCCACGCACTTAAAGAGCTACAGGCAAGAAAGTGTGTCCCCATCTCTCTCTTTGATCCTGAGAAGGAGAGAGAAGACTCGAGGACTTCCAAACTTTCCTGTGCTGCTGAAGATGGAGGAGGTGGTCTCCTGGGATCAAAGCATCTCCACCAGTTTCTGCTGGCTGAGGGAAAGTTTTAGGGACATGGATAGAGAGGAAAACAAGAAATGAGTCGAAACACTGAAGAGTTGTAGTTTGCCGAAGAGAAAACGAAAAGAATCGAGAGAAAAAAGATGCCTACAATCTCAGCCACAAGCCAGGACAGAAAGAAAACACCCCGTGGCAGAGACTCCTGAAAGAGGCATCTAGTAACTGAGTTCAGGTTGCTGCCAGCTATGTGATTCCCTCATGTGAACCCAAGCAAAGGTGCATGTCAGCCCTTCTATGGCCTGCTGTGTAACTGGGACAATGAAGACAACTGGGTGGTGGGCCACTGAGGGAAAGACACCTAGAAAGGGCCAGGAGTTCCACAGACAGGTGAGGTAGCACACATACATAAAAGCAGGAAATCCAGATGGCAGGCAGCAGGAGAAAGTTGTCCCCTGAGCATGCTCAGGGAGGTTGCTGTGAGCAGTGGCACTCAGCTTGACCATAAATCACCATCGTAGCCATTTCATTTTTTTCCCAACTGCTGAAATACCCAAAGGGTTTTTGTGGTTTGGAGGTTGGAACTCAGGGCATTATACATCCTAGGCAAGTGTTCTACCATTGAGTATGACCGCCCAACCCTACATGTTCTTGCTGAAATGAAAAGCGAAGTTGTCTCACAATACCAGAGGATCCCAAAAAAGGGTCAGTCCTACCTTCAAGCACCAGGTGGAGAGATCTGTCCAGCCCAGTGTGCATGAGAGTGGGTCCCTGCCTCCTGGCCTCACCACTGAGGTATGGTCCTGTCCTACAGGATGGATGATGTCCGCAGTGGTCTCTGGCCATAGCATGGGCTTCTTAGAGGAGTGTCTGCTGAGTTCCCCGGGCCAGTCCTGGCACACGTACAGGTTGTCTCTGCTCAGGACAGACAGCCTCAGCCACACCAGGTCTGTCTTGCCCCCATACAGACTGAAAAATTATCAGCTAAGACTCTCCCTCCTTCCAGGAAGGGCTCGCTGCATCCGTCAGTAGCTGGAGGAGAGAGATGGCACACTCGATCCATTAATGGAAGAGGCTTTTGATGGAAGAATTATTCACAGAGGCTGGGTGATGTTCCAGGAAGCAGAGAAGGACAGACACTCAAGGATAGGCCACCTCAACTTAGAAAGACTAAAAGGTAACCAAATCCAGCCGGAGCTATGGCGTGGAAGAGTCAGCCAAGGAGAAACACGCAGAGGGAGAAGTCTGACATTCCTGCCAAGGGCTGGAGCTGTGGCTCAGTAGTACACCGCTTTCCTAAAATGCTTGAGGTCTTGGGTTCAATCCCCAGCACCAAAGAAGAAAAAGTCCTCTCAAAAGTGCCCCTACCTCCTGCCCGTCTTTGTTTCCTAATTGGTCAAAAATGGCAGAAGCCAAAAGGTGGAGTTGTTGAGTAACGGGGTGCATGACTGTCACCACAGAGGAGTGAGTGAAATATTACCAGCTGTTCACCCCAAGTGCCAGCCAGCATCCATTCATAAACGTTGTTGAGATGTTAAAACATGGCTCTGACATAAGGGAAACAGTCCCGTAACCATCATGTTGTGTGGGGTAATGTCAGCTTTGTCACACTCCCACCTACAACTTAAACTGGAATGTAGCCACCCGAGGGTGAGTCAGTGGAGCACAACGTAAGGCAGAGCTTTACTGTGGCCTCTCTGTGGAGGTCATGAGGCCTGGATGGACACCAGTCTCATTCTTCCCCCTCCCATCCCACATCCCCTCCGCCTTCTGTAGTCCCTTATACCTGTGGGGAAGCCCAGATCTGCGTTCACAAAGGACCGAGCGTCTTGCCCTTTGAGTTACCACATTCCTAAAGAGCATGAAGGGGCCGTACAGGTCTCCCCGGAACACTTCAGAAGCCTCAGGAGGGAACGGCAGGTGCTCTGGGCACTGTTCCCCAAACCGTGGTTCCAGGATGGTGCCAGCCTCTCTGTAGAACTTGTTAGGAACCCGAACCCTCCCCCACTTTCAGACTAGGAATTTAGGTACTAGGAGTTCCAAGTATCCCAGGGCTCCAAAGTGAGTCCTCTTTGCCCCCAAATATAGCAGTAATTCCATTGTTTTTCGAGTACAGGACAGGTTTCCCCGATCCCCCTCTCTACACATTGGTGCACTGTGATGAGTTTCAAGCGTCACAGGGACATCTTTATTCCCAGTTTCCCAGACTCACGCCCATGCTCACTGATGGAAGTATTTTTCTGGCTCACCACAGATTCCCAACCCAGCAAGCCTACAGTTAGAAGGGCAGAAAACACGATTCCCTGAGCCGGCTAGTCGGGAGTCCTTCTAGGTGGCCAGCTTGAGGTTGATGACATAGACCCTGGCCTGTGATTTAAGATAAATACAGCTAAATTAGCATGACCACTATGGAAACAACACAGAGGTTCCTCACACAACTGAAAATTAGAAATGCAATATCATCCCATGCTTGGGATGTATGCAAAGGAAATTAAGTCAGTATTTCAAGGAAACTTTCACTTCCATGTTGATTGGAACACTATTTACGAAAACCAAGAGATGGATTATTGATTCTGAGAGAAGAGTGATTACTAGAGACGAAGTGGGGGAGGGGCTGGTCACCAGGTACTACAGTCTAGTTAGAGAAATACGTTCTGCTGTGCTACTGTACCACACTGTAGTGCATATTTCAAAGGACCCAGAAGGTTTGTGAATGTTTGTGGATAGATGATCTTACAGTTGATCAAAACATCACGCAATGTCATACATAGTAGAATCTTGTGTGTCGATTTTAAAAACTAAATAAAATAGAAAAAAGGTAAATAGCACTTCTTTCAGTCCAGCTATACTCGAGCCTGCCAATGGCCACTGTCAACTCTGGTCAGGACCACTGCTTTTGGATGGACAAGACAGGGGAGAAGCAACATGTGCCCTGAGAATGAGGCCATAGCTGGACATCACAGCAGACTCTGGTTACTGTCTATACAGCAGCTTCACTGAGGGGAATGTGCTAGACCGAACGGGTCTTCCAAAGGTGAGGTGGTGGAAACTTGGCCCCCATGTAAAAGTGCTGGGAGGGTGGGGTCTAATGAGACGTGATTAGGTCATGTGGCCCAACACAGTGGCCTAAGTACCAAAGGGGGAATTGAGCCCCCTTTTCTCTCTGTCCCTCATGTGATGCCCTCTGCCATGTCATTATGCAAGAAGGCCTTCACCAGGTGCCAGCCCCTTGATCTTGGGCTTCCTAGCCTCCTAATCATGAGCTAAATAAATTCCTGTATATTAGTGTCTGCCCAGCCTGTTGTATTCTGTTACGTCAGCACAAAGGGACTGAGTCAGAACACATCCCCAGACACCTCCAGTCTTGGGTGACCCTCTCTCCCAATAATGTATGTGAGCCAGCACTGCAGCTGTACTTCTGGGGATGGCTGGCATTCCAGAGAGCTTCAAAACATCACATGATATTCCATAAATAGTACAATTTTGTGGTCAATTATAAAAACTAAATAAAACAGAAAACTAAAAGGTAAATAGTGCTTCTTTCAGGCCAGACTCTTCCAGAACACCTGGTTCCTGTGAAACTTTGGACCCAAATGGTTGGATAGCCGCTTTAAAGCCCAGATGTGTTCTAGAGCTTTCATTACCCTGGGCCCTGTTAACCCCAGCACCCTGTGATCATGTACTCAATAAACGTATCAGAAGCACTCCGAAATGTTCCACACATTGCCTCAAAGATCCAGGGGCACTCCCCTTCCCCTGTCCTCCCTCTTCATGGCAGGTGACACAAAGCAAGTGTTGTGCTTCTCAAAGTGAATTTCCCACCGTGCCCCAGATAGGCTCCAAGAGAGCACAATGTGGCATCCCTGAACTACCACAGGAGTCCCTCCCGCTGGCCAGTTATGTGTCATCTATAAGGCTTGATAGGTACAGAAAGCAGATGCCATCAGTGTCGGTATGAGAGCCTTTCATGAAGCTCCATGGACTACAACACCAGGATCACTGCCATGTAACAGACCGAAGGGGAACCGGCCAGCCCTGAAGTTCAAGCACAGTTCAAATGCACTGGTCTCCTGACAGATGAACATGAACTTTTCAATTACCTTATTGATTGGCGTGCAATAGAAAGGATTTTTCTTCTAGAGTTGAACATGCATAAGAGAACATTCAGTAAGTAAGCCCTAGACTTCTAAATTCAGATCATCTGTTTTCTCTTTTGTCTGGCAGGACATTGGAGTGTGCTTTCCAGTAGCCAATGCTTTAACCAGGAGGTGACCTTGTGGTTGAAAACCACATGCTGAGCATGGTAGAGCATATCCTTCACAACACTGCAGAGCTGTCACACTCCAGCCTCCCTAGCCCCAGATGGTCTTTCCTTAGCAATGGTAAGATGTCCATCTTCAGAGTTTTTCTCTGCATGGTCCCTCTGCATGGAGCAGCCAGGACAAAGCCCAACACACATCTGGCTTCTCCCGTGCCTCCCTCAGCATAAAAGGCACGAAGACCTCCTCTGACTGCAAGAGCACCCGCGCCCGCAATGTCCCAAGACACTTGTCACCATCTGTCACATACCCGCACACACAACTCCAGTGTCCTATAGGACTTGTCACCATCTGTCATTGCTCTTGTATAAGCATTTCCTCTGAAATGAAACATTTTCTCCTGGAGGGAAGGTCCTAAGACCCAGGACACTGAGCAAACAAGCTCCTATAAGTAACCCCAATCAACTCTGCGTCACCAAGCTAGATGTGGGTGGAATGGTTTCCTTGGTCTGTTGTTTGTGATCTCTCTGAGGAATGTTCATGTCTCCCCAGGAAAAGTCACACAACCATGGCATACCCTTTCCTGTCTGTCTACTGTCTCCCTTCACTGTGGGAACAGCCTGGGTTCTGCTAGCCACTGCTGTGCCTATTGTCCCAGAGCAGGGCATTGCTCATGAACAGCACTGAGAAACACTTGGAGAGGGAATGAATGAATGAATGAATGAATGAATGAATGAATGAATGGCATGACGAATAGGAGGACCTCAGCTGTCACTCATCTGGCCCAAGAAGGGTGATGAACATACTCTTTGTTGGCCAGGGTGATATGTGCAGTGGGTGAGGACAGAATTTCGAGTAAGGCTGCCTCTGGACCTTGGTGGCTATGCAAAGAGAAAGGCAAGTTCAGGGCCCATCCCGATCTTCCTTCAGGTGTGAACCTACGACTTGGTAATGGTCCCAAGGGAAGCGAAGGTTTTGTCATCCAACCTACCCTGAAGATTCTGGACTTGAAACCTCTAAAATCACATGAACCAGAGCTGAGGAGATGACTCAGTGCTTGCTTGTAAAATCACACTAATCAATTTCTTTTTCTCACCACCCCCCTCCCCTGCAAGCCGCTTCTTTTTCTCCATGCATGCATGCACGCATGCACACACACACATTGTAGCTCTCTGGAAAACCCTAGCTAATTCATGAGCCACCTTTTTCCTCTTTTCACATTCCAGGGAGTATAGAAACCCTAGGATGTGGGATGAAGAACTCCACCGGGGCCCTCCACTTCGCTCCTGAAGAAGAAGACAAATGAAGGAAGGCCTCCACACAAGCAGCGCACACCAACCCCTTAGGCTGAATCAGGGACAGAGGAGCCTTGCTGTGCTCCCTGAGAGCGAGGTGGCTTTATTCATTCCTGGATGGAAAGCAACCACAATGTGGTCACCAACTGATGGGGATTGGGCCCTTGGTTTCTGGAGCCTCACGCTGGTGGGAGAGCAGGTAGCACTTTGCCAGCACACTGGCCAAAGCCGACACGGTAGCCATTCCCCTGGCAGTGACCTGGAACAGAAAGGGACAGGGTCAGCCACAGAGCTGCAGGCTTGTGGAGCGCTTAGCCACAGGTGGATTCAGAGCCAGGCAGCACTGCAGGCAGTCAGGTATGTCAGCATGACGCACGTGAGAACAGACAAACCTCCCAGGATCGCCAGAGCCTAGGCACACCCCACAGTGGGGAATTCCCAAGCTCCACAGTCTTCCTGGGAGAGGCAGATGGGTTTGTGTCCAGGTGGGTCCCAGAACCTGTGGGGCTCGTCAGTCCTCACCTGTTATAATGACTTCATCCCCGTCCAGTAGAAAGGTCCTGGTCTGCCCATGGCCCAGCTCAATGGCCTTTGTTCCCTTCCAGGACAGCTCCAGCATGGAGCCAAAGCTTCCAGGATCCTTTAGAAGAAGGGAAAAGGATGGCATGTGTTTATATCTTGGAAACATGTCAGATCTGGCATGGATAGTGCAGTGAGACCTGGGGGTCCCTAAGGCCACATGAGACCACTGTGGAAATGCCCTGGGGACTTGGAGGGTGGGCCTTCATCCTTCCCTTCAAGGACTTTGTTCAGGATCCTGTGCATGCAGTGTGCCCAGGGTCCTGCTTCAGTGTGCCCGCTCACTCTGCAGGCTGCAGCTCACACCACCAGATGGTGCCATTCCCATCACCCTCCCACTTCTGGAAGAGACTGTCACCTCCCAGCAGGCATTTCTAAGACCTTGCAGGGAGGGACCATCCCACATCATCCTCTCTGAAGTTCCACACTTCACCCCAGGCTCATGGGAGCTCAGGGGAAGATGGGAAGGTAAAGCTGTAAGGCCAAGTCAACCTGGGGGTGAGAAGGGAAAGAGAGACAGCCATAGCACCTCAGCTGGGTCCTGATTCTTCCTGGGGAGACAGAACCAGGACCCTGTCCTCCCACTGGTCTTCAAGTCTGAGTGTGGCAGAGAAGTTCTCCACCTCCAGTGTTGTGTCATTTGCCCACCTAGAACTTGAGCACTCCACGGGGGCAGCCCTTGACTGTGTTTGGGACTTACCGAACCACTGATAGTTCCAGAAGCCAGGAGATCGCCGGGCCTCAGGTTGCAGCCATTGACAGAATGATGCGTGAGCTGCTGTAGCATGGTCCAGTACATGTACTGAGGAGAGGGACACAGGGAGCAGGTGTGGGTATCCAGCCTCCTAGGACAGGACACAACCTGCCCTCTCTGCCCTTGATGCTCTATGCACACTTATAATTTGTGCATTTTTGTCTCTCTGTGTTATTTCAACTGCAAGTTTACTCCTCCCATGTCCCTCTGTAAAGGGCCCACCATCCTCTTGCAGACTACCGGGGTGGGGGCTGTAACCCCTTCTCCTACACCAGCTTCAGCTCTTCTATGACCTCACCCCTCCAGATCACATTCTCCAAGAAACCCAAGAGCTTGCCCATTGCTCTTCCCATGAGTACACAAGGCCCACACAGCACAGGGTCTGGCTGTCAATCCCTGTCTCACCCAGC
This sequence comes from Orientallactaga sibirica, assembly GCA_036365145.1. Lineage (NCBI taxonomy): Eukaryota > Metazoa > Chordata > Mammalia > Rodentia > Dipodidae > Orientallactaga > Orientallactaga sibirica. The sequence goes on along the minus strand of JAEOAD010000031.1, from coordinate 654,251 downwards.
CTGGGACCCAGCATGTGCCCTGAAGTGCAGTGATTCAAACACTATGTTGATCCGGGCTTGGAATGAGAGAGGCGGTAAGGGGGAGGGCTGAAGCACCATGGGCCCCAAGATGCTCAGAGACAACACATGCCTTTGCCTGTGTGAGGACACAGCTTCCTGGGTCTTCCTGCTACAGCCACACAAGAAGGCAAAGGATCCTGCGAAGTAGATTCTTCTCCTCAAGCCTACTATTTTTTCAAGGTAGGGCTTCATTTTAGCCCAAGCTGACCTGGAATTCACTGTAAAGTCTCAGGGTGGCCTTGAACTCACAGCAATCCTCCTACTTCTGCCTCCCAAGTGCTGGGATTAAAGGTGTATGCCACCATGCCTGGCTCAAGGCCCTATTCTTCTAACAGAACAGTATTAAGTTATAATTAGAGACACACACACTCACATACATAATACATATATACATTTAAGTGCATTATATATGACACACACACACATATTCATTCTATGACCCGGGTGGATACACACCCACATAGAAATATGCACCTATGTACTAGAATGTTGATAGTAACTCTACGATGGCCAAAGAATGAAAGCAAGCAAATGCCCATCACTCACTATGGAGTGCTGACACAGCAGAACTCTATACGGCAATGAGATAAAACAAGCTCTGGCTAAAAAGAGCATTATAGCTAAGCCTCGCAACCATAGTATCATAACAAAGAAGCCAAGCGGGAAAGAGCTCGTGCTGGGCTGGCCCCATTTCTATAAAACTGACGAGCAGACAAAATCAATGTCTGGCAATAGAAGTCTAGAGAGGTGATGCTTATTGGGGGCAGGGGCTGCTAGGGGCTGGGAATTCCCACTTCTGACCCAGGTGCTGGCTGTGGGCTGCTGGCTGCATGGGCGTAGTCACTTAGTGAAAATTCCCAGGGCTGTACATTTACAATGGGTACATTTATACCCATTGTACCAGTGTGTGCTATTTCAATTAAAAATTCACTTTTAAAAAGTCAGTCATGGGGCTGGAAAGATGGCTCAGTGGTTAAAGGCCTGCAAAGCCTGATGGCCTGGGTTTGATTCCTCAGTATCCATGTAAAGCCAGAGGCACAAAGTGGTGCATGCATCTGGAGTTCCTTTGCAGTGGCAAGAGGCCCTGGCGCACCCATTCCCTCTCTTTCATTCTCTCTCTCTCTCTCTTTCTCTCTGCTTACAAATTAACTAGTTTAAAAGATATTTTAAGGGGGGCTGGAGAGATGGCTTAATGGTTAAGCACATGCCTGTGAAGCCTAAGGACTCCAGTTTGATTCTCCAGGTCCCATGTAAGCTAGATGCACAAGGAGGCACACTCATCTGGAATTCGTTTGTGTGTCTAGAGGCCCTGGCGTGTCCATTCTCACTCTGCCTCTCTCTCTTTCCCTCTCTCTGTCTCAAATAAATAAATTAATTAAATTAAAATATTTTTAAAAATATATTTTAAGGGCTGGAGGGATGGCTTAGTGGTTAAGTGTTTGCCTGCAAAGCCAAAGGACTCTGGTTTGATTCCCCAGGACCCACATAAGCCAGATGCACAAGGTAGCACATGTGTCTGGAGCTCATTTGCAGTGGCTGGAGGCCCTGGCCTGCCCATTCCCTCTGTCTCTGTCAGTGTCTCTCACACACAAATAAATAAAAACAACTTTAAAAATAAAAGATATTTTTTAAAAAAGTAAGTCACTTGCATCAATCCTGCCTGGCAGGGAAGTCAGAGGCTTCTAACCACTATAGGATGTGAACCTCTCTCAAGAAAACCTTGGGTCCTGTCTGCAGCTCCATCTCGAGGGAGTGCCATGATGCCATGCACCTCTAGCAAATGACAGGATCATAGGACGCGCCAAACCCTCAGGCTGACCTTCCTCCCACCCCAAAATGGACACTGTCCTCCCTTTCCATACTGAAAGAACGCTTTTCCTCTTCCCTTACATGGTCTCCATGCTCACCTTAAAGTTGGACCTGCAGATGGTGGCAGCCTGGCTCATTCCTTCTCCTGTGGGAAAGAGGGAAGTAACACTTTTGAAGACTCAGCTCCACTGCTATGTGACATAGGTTTCCCATTGTCTGATACTATTTCATTTCGTTCATGAACAGCAAGCTCATAGGGGCCAATGCTGGGAGATGCCCACTGAGATGATTGAGTCCAGGGACACCCAAGCTGCCACTTCTCCTTCCATGCACACAGCTGTGACTGATCAGGACCTGTGTCTTCTGAGTCCAGTGTAACCCCTGAATCCTTCTTAACACAAGGCTCCTGACATGTACCAGGCTCCTGGGGACAGTTCAGGCTAACACCTACTCTTGATCTGGATCAAGCAGAGCCTACTGCCAGTATAGCAACCCTCTGGCTAGCTGGACCACCTACTGAACTCCTGCAGTGATGGGCAGTGGCTAGCTGGACCACCTAACTCCATGCAAGGCACGGTTGCTTGGTTTCTGAACAGTCTGAGCCACTAAACTGTCCTCAAAATCTGGCTCCTAATCTTCTCCATTTTACGGAGGGTAGAGAAAATGGAGGGAGAACTGAGATCCATCGATAAGAAGCTAGCCCATTGCCCACCATGAGATGTGCCACATCTGCCAGGGACCAGGAGAAATTGCAGAGGAAATGGTGACGTGAATACTGCTCATATGCTAGCCTGACAAATAGCACTGGGTGATGGTGACAGACACAGTGATCAATCAAAACCTATCAAAGCAGAAATCCAGAGGCTACAGAGAACTCAACACTAAATCAGACTGTCAACAGGCCTGCCGTGGCTCTGGGAACATTGTGGGGGGTGGGGGGAGATTGTAAGAGCCACAGAGTAGGTATGAATACCCTGAGGCATGGTCCTCCATTCCCCAAAGGTATTGACTGAGGCCTTACGACCCCCACAGTGAATACTATAATCCCACTGAGAAGGGCCTCCAGGGTAACAGGAGCTGGGGTGAGGACATAAAAGAGTATAACCTGTTATATATATAAAATTAAATAAAAAATTAAATAAAAAAAAATCTGAGGGGCTGGAGAGATGACTTAGTAGTTAAGGCCTGTAATACCTAAGGACCCATGTTCAACTCTCCAGATCCCATGTAAGCCAAGTGCACAAAGGTAAGGCAAGCACAAGGTTGCACTAGGTGGCACAAGCATCTGGAGTTTGACTGCAGTGGCTGAGGCTTTGGCATGCCAATTCTCTCTCCGCCCCCCTCTCTCTACAATAAAAATAATTAATAAAAAAAAATCTGTGCCTGGCATGGTGGCTCATACCTTTAGTCCCAGCACTCAGGAGGCAGAGGTAGGAGGATCGATGTGACTTTGAGGCCAGCCTGAGATGACATCGTGAATTCCAGGTCAGTTTGGACTAGCCCAAGACCCTACCTTGAAAATAACAACAACAAACAAACAAATCTGGCTTCTTCCTTGGCACTTGCTGCCCCTCTGTGACAGGCTGAGTAGGGGTGTTCTACAGCTCAACAGGACATGAGGGTGCCCAAGCTTCTGCTCCCCAGCCCCATTCCCTGATTCCAGCTTGGAAAAGCAGGACTGTAAGTTCAGACATGGGCCTTGGGGCACTATCATCTTGTCCTCCCCCATGGTGCACCCTGATGCAGAGGGAAGTGCCTGGAGAATAAGATGGGCAGGCACTCCAGGGATATGTTTGTGGGTAGAGGCACTGTCTGGAATGTACAATTTTCGTACTCAGTTCCAGCCTGGCTCTAACCAGCTCAGCATATCAGGGCAAATCCCTCTTCCACTCTGGGCCTCAATTTCCCAACCTGGATCATGAAAGAGTAGGACTACCAGTTTCCCAGAAGGCACCATGGGGACCACAAAGGCCTTTTCTCCATGAAGCATGAAGCCTCCAGCTACTCCAAGAGGGCTGTGTGGCCTAGAGGGCAGAGCCTCACCTCTCCTCCCACAGGTGGGCCCATGAGATCAGGTTTTCCAACAGGAACTCCACGCAGTACCCTACACACCCATGGTGGAAGATGGGATGGTGGCAGATGTGAACAAGGAGCAAGCAGACCCTGTCTAGGAGGCTGCAGAGAGGAGTCAAGCACAGGATGGGGGGCCGGGACTCAATGCTGTCCCCAAGCAGTTGATAGTGCAAGGTTAATGTCTTTCCTGTACAAGAGTCCCATGCTACCTGAGGGCTGGAGCAGATCCCTTCCCTGCCACCCAGTCACAGCTCAGAAGCCACTGGGGCAAATGTCATCTGAGCAAATCACTCGCCCCACGACATACCTTTCAGGGTGACAGACAGGTTAATGTCGAATGTGTAGGGCTGGTCATGGCAGAGATATGGCAGGGGTTTGGGGTCCTGAAGGGAAGAACATAGCAGGTGGGCTGAGCCACTGGCAACCCCTGCTCCCGGGGGCACAGAGGGCTCCATATGACAGCAGCATTATTCTTCAAGGACCCATGTCCTCCAGGGACCCAATGCTGTGTTCACAGACACTGTCTTTAGCTGTGAAGTAGAGGTCAAGAGATCATGTATGCCAGACTTTAAGAAGAGAATCTTGGGAGAGGAGAGAACAGCTGAACAAAGGTCAAAGTGAGAGACGTCTAGAAAGCCAGTGGAAGTTGGCCTGAAGTAGGGGAATTGTGGGAGGCCAGAGACAGAACATAGAGCCTGTGAGGTCAGGCCAGGGCAACAAAAAGGACAAAGGACACCCCAGAGGACAGAAAGCCAGGCAGGCACCAGCAGAACAGGCAGCTCTGTCCATTTCTAGAAAACTAGGGGAGGCAGCTGATAATTATGCAGAGTAGTGGCTTCCCAAAGTGTGACAGACACATAAATCATTTAGCGGGACATGAGATCAATTTTGGTGATGTGAACAGCTGCACATTTCATGAATTTCACTGGTGATGCTGGTGGGGTACACAGCTCCTGTCCCCAGTGCATTAAGTGTTAAAATAGAAGCTGCTTTAGAGAAGAGCACTGAATACATAGCTGGAAAGGGGCACCAGTGGTGACGTCTGTACATCTACGGTGCCTGGGAAGGAAAAAGGCAGATGCACCCCGGCACCCTGTAAGGAGGAGCCTGGAGGAAGAATGATGAGGACAGAGGTAGGTGACAGGAGGCAGTGGCCCAGAGGACAAGGTAAGGGAGAGACGGATAGTCCCAGATCCTAATGGTGAAAATGGAGCAGGGTGCCATGGTGGGAAGAACCAAGGAAGACACACACGATAGAGTGAAGGAGTGCTCCCCGGGAACCTTCACGAGAGACTGGTTTGCAGGGGGGGGGAGACCTCTAGTTGTTCTGTTTGTTTTGAGGCAGGGTCTCAAGTAAGCCAGGCTGGCTTCCTATTCACTATGTATTGGAGGATGGCCTTGAATCATTGATCCTCCTACCTCCGCCATGTCACGAGTGCTGGGATGACAGGAATGCACCACCATGCCCTGCCCCAACTTTATTTCTAACAGAGCAAGAGAAGCATGAGACAACACAGCGGAACGAGGGAGAAGAGGGGCTTGTGCACAGCATGACGAGATGGTTCCAGGGAGAGTGTGCAAGGGGAGTATGCCAAGGGGAAGGGTGGAGCCTACAGCCCCCCAGAGAGAACTGAGCCCAGAGATACTGGAGGCCAGAAACCAAGTTGAAAGAAAACCTAAAAGTTAGAGCTTACAAGGACGGCCCCTAAGGTCAGAGTGACTGTGACGAGGCCTTGGCAATGAGAAGGTGGGGCAGGGCACAGTGTGACAGGCTAGGGGTGAAGAAGGTAAGACCCCCAGCCCAGTCCTGGACAGAGTTTGCGGGGGGGTACTCCTGACCTAGGTTCCATTCTCAACTGCACTCTCCAAAGTGGGCTCCAGAGGGCACCATTGCACAGAACACAATTGCTGGCAACCTGGCAAGCTTCTTCAGTGTGTCTAGGACCACCGCTCCTGCCAATCTCCAGTTGCCCTGGCTTTGGAGGACTCTCTCGGTTACAAAATTCTGCTTTCAGCGGGGGAAACCCCCTGGAGCTATGGCTACCTGGTTACTCCAGCCAGGATCCTCCAGGTGCTCCACTGGGGGTATGCCAAGACTCCGAGCTTACCCCCACGCCCTGCCTCACCTTCAATGCTTAGTAAGTAGGCAGTAGGATGGGGCAACAGGGTCGGGGAGGTTCTAGCAGAGGGGTGCTTACCTGCTCTGGGTTGGGCACCACAAAGGGCATGAGGGCATCCATGGGTACCACCCAAGGGGAGATGGTAGTTCCAAAACTCTTCCCCAAGAACGGTCCAAGGGGGACGTATTCCCACTGCTGGATGTCTCGTGCTATGAGAGAAGGGCAAGCCAAAGTCGTCCCAAGGTTATGTCCTCACCTTGACCTACACTGACCTCCCCATGGAGCTCTAGCCTGTCAGACTGCCCCGGGATCAAGGGGAAGGAGCTACATAACAGGACAGAGGTCACCAGGTTGCAGAGAATGGCTAAAGGGTGGTAGGGCATCCACCATGAGGGAGTGGAATGGGAGGGAGGGACCCCTCCTATAGGATGGGTGAAACCCATTTCCTCCTGCACATGGTTGACAGGGTGCAGGACTCAGGCTCAGAGGCCGGGCTGCTGAGCTTCAAGTGTGAGCTCAGCCACTGGCTGAGATCCCTCTGTGCCGACAACAGTAAGATGGGATCTTGACGCTGCCGACAGTTTTTGCAGCTCGATGGGGTAGAACATCTGAGCCACGAAAATCCACGCCTGACACAGTATTGGCTCCCGTCAGCTCCATCCTTCTTCCACACATGAGGAAGCCGAAGCTCAGGGCACTGACTAGCCCACATCCTCAGAGCCAGAAGTCTATCTGACAGCCATGTCACTTAGTCCCTGGGACACCTCTGACACCTTGGCCAGCAGCAGACCCAGGAAACAATGTCCCAGCCCCTAGGCATCCCCTTCAGAGCCGAGTGTCACAGTGAGCTGGGTCACCAGGCATTACCGCTCCAGTCGTTCATGAGGACCATCCCAAAAATGTGCTCGTGGGCCTTGGAAATGGGGATTGGCTCTCCGAATCTGTTCCCAGGGCCTACAAAGAAAGCCTGCCACGGGGAAAGTTGATTAGAATCGGAGTGGCCCGTCACTCAGTCACTGAGACTTGGAGAGAAAAGGGAAAGGATTTCCAAACCCTGGCCGGGAACCAGGATTTCCTCCAGGCCTGGCATGAATCTACTGGGTCTCTACAACACTAATTGCACGTAGACGTGCTAGTGACCACCTCCTCCTAACCCTCAACATATCCCAAGCCTCTCTGCTGTTTCTCTTGCCCCATGTCTTTGTGCTTTAAGGTCTGACAGCTGTATGAGGCTTGTGACAAATGAAAAGATTAACTGGAAGGCTCCTCCTCAGAGCAACCAAGAGTGTCTGATGGGTGACCTCAACTGATGGGTGGACCCACAGTCTCTGATGGGAATGGTGCCTGTGTGACATCCACGAGCCAACAGGTATCACTAGGGGAAACCAAAACTACATTTGGCAAACCAAAGTCCCGGTTTTATTTGTTCTGTTTCATTGTTTAAATCCTGAAAATATTTTTCATGAAAAACAAGAGAGAGAGAAAAAGATTCAAAGGCGCACCATAGTATAGAGAATCCCCTTCCCTTCAAGTTCAGACGATCTATGCTCATAGCCCAAACATTCCCACCCTGACCAGCCCAGGAAAGCCGAGTCCACCATACCCCTCTCAACCCAGAATGGAGACCCTGGTCCCAAAACAGGGTTCAGGAGCCTGCTCTGGTGAACCTCCTCAGGGATCTTCTGCTAGAGTCCCCTCAGTAAGGCTCTGGAGAAAGAGGGCTGCTAGGGGACCCTCCTGCCACATGGGACCACCTGTCAATGTCCATCCATTTCCCCTCATCTAAAGAAAACAGGAGACCAGAGGCTGCAAAGATAAGCTTAGATTCCCACCTCACGTTGGCAGGGAGGGGGTTCTTCCTTGGGCTCTCAGAGCTTTCCAAGGCATCACCTCTAACCTTCAGGCTGGCCACGGGAGAGGCCTTCTGTCCACCAGCCTACACTGCTGCCTCTGAGCCTGGCTCCAAACACGTCATGCCACAACCCTGCAGAAGCTGAAGACAACACCATGTCCTCAGAGTCCACTTTCCTCTAGCTCATCTCTGTGTCCACTGCTTTCCTGGTCCTTCCCCTGTGGGCTGCTGGAGGCCAGTGTCTCTCTCTAAAAGGGTAGCCCTGAAGCAAGACAGACTTTGGGGTGATCAGCGTTGCACTGTGGACACACAGGCAATGCCCCTGGAGCCCTGTATCATTTCTCACAACTGCATGTGAGTCAGATCTCAAAATAAGATGCTTTAATTAGGGGTTGGAAAGATTGCTTCAAAGGCATTTGCTTGAAAAGCCTTGTGGCCTGGGCTCAAGTCCCCAGCCATCTATGTAAGCCAATGCAAAAATGTACACAAGCATCTGGTGTTCATTTGCAGTGGCAAGAGAAGAAATCCTGGAGTGCTTACACACACACACACACAAATCTTTTTTAAATGCTTAATTTAAAAGGTAAAAGCGGAGCCGGGTGTGGTGGCGCACATCTTTAATCCCAGCACTCCGGAGGCAGAGGTAGGAGGATGGCTGTGAGTTCAAGGTCACCCTGAGACTACATAGTGAGTTCCAGGTCAGCCTGGACTAGAGTGAGACCCTAGCAAAAAAAAAAAAAAAAAAAAAAAAAAAAAAAAAAAAAGATAAAAGCGGGGCTGGAGAGATGGCTCTGCGGTTAAAGGCACTTACTTACAAAGCCTGATGGCCTGGCTTTGACTCCTCAGTATCCACATAAAGCCAGATGCATGAAAGAGCACATGTATCTGGAGCTCATGTCTGCAGTGACAGGAGGCCCTGGTGTGCCTATATTCTCTCTCCCTCATAAATAAATACTTTAAAGATAAGAAAGGGGGGCTGGAGAGACAGCTCAGCCATTAAGGTTCTTGCCTGCTAAACCTAATGATCAGGGTTTGATTCCCCAGTGTCCATAAAAAGCCAGATGCACAAAGTAGTGCATGCATCTGGAGTTCGTTTGCAATGGCTAGAGGCCCTGGTGTATCCATTTTTCTTTCCTCCTCCTTCCCTCTTTCTTTCTCTCTCTCTCTGCTTGCAAATAAATAAATAAAAATTTTAATTTATTTTATCTGAGAGAGAGAGAGAGATAGAGGAAGAGGCAGAGAGAAAGAGAATAGGCACGCCAGGGCCTCTAGCCACTGCATATAAACTCCAGAGCCATGTTCCCCCTTGTGCATCTGGCTTAAGTGGGTCCTGGGGAATCAAGTTGGGGTCCTTAGGCTTTGTAGGCAAATGCCTTAACTGCTAAGCCATTTCCCCCATCCTAAATAAATAATTTCTTAGAAAGGGTAAAAGCTACATTCCTGACACAACCATGGTTCTGAGGGAGTGAGGGCCCAGCAACATGTGCAATGGGGTGGGGCTGGCCAATGCCTGCGATTCAAGGTAATTATGTTCTAGAAAGTCAACATGAACATGAACTAGCAAACTGAACCAGCACTTCTGGGAGATGCACACAGATAGGTTTCCATAGCCTCTGTCTACATATTCACCAACTGACCAATAATTCATTATATCTAACCTTGATTTATGTGTTTCTGCCTAAAGGTATTTTATTCAGTATATATTGCTGATTTATTTACCTTGAACTCCTGCCAATGGTGCTAGAACTTAGGAGTGAACAAGGCTTCCCTAACACAAAACAGTATGTGGACCTTGCCCTTGGGGACATTATGAGCAGCAAAATCACCTCAAAGAGCATTAAAATGTGGAAAAGTGGCAAGAAATAGACAAGCAAGAGAGCACACGTTTACAGGATGAGCCTGAAACAAGAACACTGGGAACATGTGTGTGCATCAAGAAACTTGAATTTTCTACTCCTCTGTGCTTGTTGACTTGTGCTAATATTGGAGTTTCAAATGAATTTTAGCAAGTGGGTGAATTCATAATACAAATCAGTGCAGAATGAGAATCAATTGTACTCAGTGACCAGACGGAGACACAGTGTGGCTGCTCATGGCTGGAGAGTGAAGCCTTCACTCTATAGACCGCTGTCCCAGAAGGAGCTCTCCTGTCACAGATCCCAGTCAATAAACCCTGTACCCGGCTCACCATTTCCAATTCCATGTCCAGGAGTTTGCAGGCACCATACACGGGCGGCTTTGCTGGAATGAAATCAAAGAAAGGCAGCATGAGTGCCAGGCTGAGGAGCTCACAGCAAGGGGACAAAGCTGGCCACTGGCAGGGCCTGGACACAGAGGTCACTTACAGTTATCAGGTCTTATCTGTCCCATGGGCCTTCGGATTGGGGTGCCAGAGACCACGATGGAGGAAGCCCGGCCATGGTAACCCACAGGTAAGTGGAGCCTGGCAAGGGAAGGCAAGGAAGTATATGAATCAAAGCTGTTCGGTTGTAAACTAGACTTGACAAAGAAACCGAGTCAATGCATTAAAACATGCTTCCAAGTGTTCACTGATGGATGTAGAAAGTCAACATGAACATGAACTAGCAAGCTGAACCAGCACTTCTGGGAGATGCACACAGATAGGTTTCCATAGCCTCTGTCTACATATTCACCAACTGACCAATAATTCATTATATCTAACCTTGATTTATGTGTTTCTGCCTAAAGGTATTTTATTCAGTATATATTGCTGATTTATTTACCTTGAACTCCTGCCAATGGTGCTAGAACTTAGGAGTGAACAAGGCTTCCCTAACACAAAACAGTATGTGGACCTTGCCCTTGGGGACATTATGAGCAGCAAAATCACCTCAAAGAGCATTAAAATGTGGAAAAGTGGCAAGAAATAGACAAGCAAGAGAGCACACGTTTACAGGATGAGCCTGAAACAAGAACACTGGGAACATGTGTGTGCATCAAGAAACTTGAATTTTCTACTCCTTTGTGCTTGTTGACTTGTGCTAATATTGGAGTTTCAAATGAATTTTAGCAAGTGGGTGAATGCATAATACAAAATCAGTGCAGAATGAGAATCAATTGTACTCAGTGACCAGACGGAGACACAGAGTAGCTGCTCATGGCTGGAGAGTGAAGCCTTCACTCTATAGACCGCTGTCCCAGAAGGAGCTCTCACCCCAGTCAATAAACCCTGTACCCGGCTCACCATTTCCAATTCCATGTCCAGGAGTTTGCAGGCACCATACACGGGCGGCTTTGCTGGAATGAAATCAAAGAAAGGCAGCATGAGTGCCAGGCTGAGGAGCTCACAGCAAGGGGACAAAGCTGGCCACTGGCAGGGCCTGGACACAGAGGTCACTTACAGTTATCAGGTCTTATCTGTCCCATGGGCCTTCGGATTGGGGTGCCAGAGACCACGATGGAGGAAGCCCGGCCATGGTAACCCACAGGTAAGTGGAGCCTGGCAAGGGAAGGCAAGGAAGTATATGAATCAAAGCTGTTCGAAGCTGTAAACTAGACTTGACAAAGAAACCGAGTCAATGCATTAAAACATGCTTCCAAGTGTTCACTGATGGATGGAGAAGTAAAATGTGGACAATCCAAACACAGGAAAATGGTGCAGCTTTAAGAAGAAAAGGGGCTGAGGAAACAGCTCAGTTGGTGGAATGCTTGCCTCACAAGCATGAGAACCTGAATTCGGGCCCCAATACCCATGTAAAAATGCCATGTGAGGAGGCATGCGCCTGCACTCTCAGTGAGACAGCAGATCCTTGCAACTCACTGGACAGCCGGTCGAGCCTCACTGGTGCACTACAAGCCCCCCTCCCCATACACACATTCTTAATCTTATATACATAGCCTGAGGGTAACTTTACACCATATTTTATTTATTGAGAAAGAGAAAGAGAGAGAGATGCCAGGGCCTCTAGCCACCACAAACTAATTCCACACACACACACCACTGTGGTATTTTGATTCAGATGCCCCCATAAACTTATTTATTCTGCATGTTAGGTCCCCAGATGGTGGAAATTTGGGAATTGGAGCATCCTGGAGGTGATGTATTCTTGGGCAGGCTTATGGGTCTTACAGCCAACTTCCCCTTGCTAGTGTTTGGTACACTGTCTTGTTGCTATTGTCCATCTGATGTTGGCCAGAAGGTGATGTCCACCCTGTGCTCATGCCATTGTTTTCTCTCATCAAGGAACTTCCCCTTGAGTCTGTAAGCCAAAATAAACCCTTTCCCATAAGCTGCTCTTGGTTGGGTTTTTTTCTGCCAGCAAGGTGAAGTTGACTGCAATAGCTGTGCATCTGGCTTACATGGGTACTAGGGAATCAAATCTGGGTCTTTAGGCTTTGCAGGCAAGTGCCTTAACCCACTAAGGCATCTCTCCAGTCTGACACAGTATTTTAAATAGTTTTTGCATGAAATGAAGCTTGTGCATTAGAAAACATCACTGAGCCATTTCTGAACCTGAAGCATTGTGGGATTGGGATTTTCAGGTGAGGGATGCTCAGCCTCGAGAACATGTCTGCAATGCATGTGGCAAGGGTTAATGTCTAACACTCACAAAACTGCCTCACACTGATGAGAGACGTGACTGCACAAACTGCCAGGGAGGTGTCGGCACACCCGAGCAAGAACGTTAGGAACCATGAACGGTTGCACCTCTGAGGGGAAGAAGGGAAAGGGAACCATGAGTGTGGATTCACCCTGCTGTTGCTTTTAAGTTTTTAAATGTTTAATAAGTTATTTTGCAAGATTTGTGATGAAAAGACAGTGTAACATGCACCGCCAATGAGCTCAAGGAATCAAAACTTAGCTAAGCCAGCCAAATGCCTGCTTTGCTGATCTCTTTAATGCTGTCTCTCGGCTTCTCTCCTTGCCACAGGTGGTGTCACCATCTAGAGCTTGGTGTCCCTCCTTCCTCTGTTTCTCTGAACTTTTACCCTCTTGAAATTTTGCATTGTATGATATTTTACTATATTTTTGTTTTATATCACCTATTCAAAAAAATTTTTTTAAATGACTGAGCTATACTTAAGCTATCCTAAAGGTAAGTTTATAGCATGTATAACAGCTTGGTTCCTGGCACAGGTAATGGCTCTGGCAAGGGAATCAGAAGATGGAAAAAAATCTCTTGTTTATACTCAGGCAAATCAAGCTTTTTTTTAAAAAAAAATTTATTTATTTGAGAGAGTGAGAGAAAGAGGCAGATAGAGAAAGAGAGAGAATGGGTGCTCACGGGCCTCCAGCCACTGCAAACAAACTCCAGACACATGTGCCCCCTTGTGCATCTGGCTTATGTGGGTCTTGGGGAATTGAACCGTGGTCCTTAGACTTCACAGGCAAATGCCTTAACCCCTAAGCCATCTCCCCAGACAAAGCTTTCTTTACAGCTTGTTTTCTGTCCAGTAAAATAGGGCTGATAACTCTGGCCTGAGAAACCTCACAGAACCACTAACAGGATCAAAGAAATGAATGAAATGGACTATGTCTTGGAGACTACAGAGTCCTGGACACACTTGTGGATTATCAGTCACTGGAACATGCTAAGTAGAATGCTAGGGTTGCAGACTTACTGACAGGACCTACAGCCTGCAGCTCACCAATGAAAGAATCCAGAGGACCATAGCACCTCAGGGAGTCTGATTGTCACCTCTGGTCTCCAGAGCTGAAGGGACACATCCACAGTCCTGTGACAGGCCCATATCCATGCTGAGAGATCAAAAGCTAGTTTGCTTTAATCTAAGGGAGATTTCACAGCACTGGGAACAATATAACACATACTGTGGAGATGGGGTGATGACTTTGAACTTATCTGAACATCCGGTCAGGACATACCAATTGGGCATCAGTGCGTTCTCCTTGCCCCTGAACATGATGCCAACGTTGGTGGCATGCTGCTGAGAGGAATAGAAGTCCGTGTAGTCTCCTGCAGAAGGAAGACCCAAGACAGTCAGTGACCCAGAAGTTGGAAGAGATTGGTTCCAAGGGTGGAGGCTCACACTCCTCCATCAGCAACAGCACCAAGCACAGCATGAAATTGCCTGGCTCAAGACTTCAGAACTCCAAACCAAGCCAAGAAACAAGTAAGAAATAAGAAGTCCACATGTTCTGAATCAGAAAGTAGAATTTGGGCTGGAGAGATGGCTTAGTGGTCAAGGCTCTTGCCTGCAAAGCTTAAGGACCCAGGTTCAATTCCCTATTACCCATGTAAGCCAGATGCACAAGGTGCTACATGTGTCTAGAGTTCATTTGCAGTGGCAAGAGGCCCTGGCGTGCCCACTTTCTATCTGCCTCTTTCTCTCAAATAAATAAATAAAATATTTTTTAAAAAAAAGAAAGTGAGGGCTGGAGGTATGGCTTAGCAGTTAAGGTGTTTGCCTGCAAAGCCAAAGGACCCAGGTTTGATTCCCTAGGACCCACATTAGGCAAATGCACAAGGGGTCACATGTGTCTGGAGTTCGTTTGCAGTGGCTAGAGGCCCTGGCGCAACCATTCTCTCTCTCTCTCTCTGTCAAATAAATAAATAAAAATAAAATATATATTTTTTAAAAAAGGTGAGATTTGAGGCATGCATTAGTTGATACTACACCCCTTCCCGTGTGCACTACACAAAACTTGTGTGACCCCTCATATGGATAACTCTCAACACACCGTTGCTTAAGCTGCGACTTCTCCCTTGTGTCAGTTGGCTGAAATTCCTGCAACAGGCTGACGTACCCTTTTCCACACAGCCCTCTCCACTCTTGCTAGTAGGACCCTTTCTTCATCTGAATCCCCACGTGACCACAATGTTCCAGTAATGTGTGTGCAGATCTTTGCTAGGCTGTCACCATTCAAAGCAGCCCAACCCAGCCTTCTTTTCATGTGACTCACCCTCAGGACCAAGAACATCACATCTCGTCCTTGTCCTCGTAGGTCATAGGTGCTCGGTCAATGCCCATGATGAGCACAAGGGGCTGAACTTGGAGTTTCATAAGCTATAGACACCCTCTCCTATTCAGGAATGCATCATAAGATCTTCTGGAAAATCTACCTGTGGTATTGCTTATCTCCCCAAACTTTCCACTCCTCCCCCCCCAAGAAAAACCAAAGCTGAGTACCCCAGTCCCAGCAGCCTGAAGTAGAAGTGGAAATGGGAAGAATGAGGAGAAAAGGCACAGACTAGGGACGGCCTAAGCAAGAGGTGACTGAGCTGTACTTGTGATTTCTAACCATCAGTCTCAAAGCACAGAAATAACAGTGGAGATACTTATCACGAGAATAAGTCATTAACAAAAGCATTACGAGAAACTGTACTATAAGACAACTGGGTTGCCAACAAAGAGCAAAGTGCACTGCCTGAGGGGAAATGGGATGAGACCATCCCTAAGCCCATCCTCCACGCCACTGTGGCCAAGCCACTGGCATGGAAGAGGTCCAGGCAGTCTCATCCTCCCAGGGCAGGGCCATCTGGCTCAGTACCCAGGCGCCCAGGCAAACGAGCAGTGGATCCCCCATCGCTGATGGAAAAGGGTGCAGTCCGTGCTTGTCCACAGGTGGATGAGCCTCTCTGAGCATCAGGCTAGGACAGCCCTCCAATGCCAACTTCCTCATTTGCAGTTCAACCAGATGACTGGCCAAGTGCATGCACAGGCCCTACCCTCTGGCCTCCCTCCTCCCAACTGCTTACTCCTGACCACTCAGAGCGCTTGTCCCACAGCCGTCTATGCAAGAAGCTGTTTAGCTACAGACAGACTTGAACGGGCTGCCACTCTCCTAGGACAGTGGCTTTGAGACAACCTGAGCCAGTGCTGAGCAGGTACGGAGCTCGGTCATGTTGAGGTCAGCAAACGACTCTGGAGCTCTCCCCATCAGGATGTAGGGACCAAGGCCTCTGACCATCCCTCCAGCCCACTAAACGGCTCACGCTGACTTAGCAAAGAGACAGCACTCACCTATGGCGGCAGGAAGGTGCATTGTGGCAGAAGCCTGGGAGGTGAATGCGCTGAAACACAGAACCAGGGCCTTCAGGGTAAAGAGAGTGGTAAGGCGAAGCCCTGCTTTAGGTATCTGCTGGTAGGCTCAGTCAGATGGTGGCCAGAATTCAGCTCACCATTCTCAGTGGGAGCCTCTAGGCTGGACTGGAGGAGGGCTAAGATGAATAGGCCATACTGTAGAAGAGACCCTAGAACTTAAATGCCACTCCTAGCTCTACATTCCACTCTGAAAAGCTGGAAAGAGCAGCAGGAGCTCTCACTTTAAAAAACCAAATGAGGGCACAGCAGAGCACAGGGTACAAGCCAATGAGCCCTGCCTGGCAGCTCCAGTCCAGGCACTGAGGAATCCCAAGTGTAGCCCCCCTCCACCAACATGCAGCCCAGCAGGGACTGAAGGAAGCCACCTAGCCACACAGTCGAGGAGTGATGTAAAGGGGAACTTGCTGACTACCCACGCCTGGTCTTCCCTGCTGTGTCCTTCCTTCCCACAAGACCCACACTCTCCTCACCGCTGCCGGAGCTCTGAGTCATCTCTGAGCCTGGCTTGGTTGGCAGACAGCAAGTTCTGCAAGAATGCTCTCGCCTCCTTCCACGCAGCCTGGCCCAGACCCATGAAGCTGTTGAGGGTTGGCTAAGACCAAAAGAGAGACAGAGAAGGTCAAGTACGGGAAAGCCCTGGGCCAGCCCTTCTGTCAGGGCCTGACTTCTCTCTGTTCCTTCTGACTCACATGGTCAGGGCCTCTGGTGTTGTCTTCCGTACATTAGGCTGGAGAAAGCTGCCCCCTTTCTCCATGTTCCATCCCTATCTGGACATGCGCCCCGTGGTCAATACCCAGAAGCCACGATCTGGACAGCAACCCATGAAGCCCTATCAGCTGCAGCTGCAGGTGGCCCCAGTCCTTCTGTCTGCAGGGGTATGACGGCCTAAGTCAACAGTCCTCACAAGCTTAGCCAGGGAGGACCGGTGGGACAGTAATGATGGCCATCAAGGGTCAGCATTCCAGCCCCAGCTCACGCTCTGCTAAGCCGTGCAACCTGGGAAGATCCTGTCTCACTCTAGGTGCCCGCCCAGGCCCTCACCCATCTAGTGAACTATTCTGATTCCATGCCAGAGAGCCACTGGGAGGACTGGTAGAGAGGATGGCTGCAAAGCTCCTAGCCCAGAAGAGGTGTGTGATAAACACCACTCTCATGTCTGCCCATGTGTCAGGAAAAAGCACATCCAAAGAGCTGTTTCCTGACAAAGACAGAAAGTCATGCCCATCCAATATGGACTCCAGAAGCCAGGCTGGAGGGCACGGCTCATGGCTTCCTCCCCTGGGGTCTGTCCAGGCTGAGGTGCCAACAGCTCAGTGTGAAAAAGAACCAGTTGCCCAAGATCCTCATTACTGAGGCAACTGGAGAGGCCCAGAATTGCAGAGACAATGACACACTGTACCTTGGGCAGGTACTTCCTCTTAACTGAGGCATTTCTTAAAGCTCAGCAAACAAAATTTACAAAAAGTCTCAGGAAGCTCTTGAAACTCACAAGATCCACAAGGCCCCTCCCAAGGTTACATAAGCAGTTGCTGGGCAGAAGAGACTCTCTGACTAGGGGATCTGCCTACAAGTCCTGCAGGGAGATTCACAGATGCGGCTTTCGTGAGTCATCGCGTGTGATGTGGGGGGTTTTGGTGATGCAGCTGCTGTGGAGTTATCCGTGGTCCTGTAAGTAACCCTGGTAAACTCAGTGGTTCGCCAAAGCTACGCTCAGGTGGAATCACTTCTTTGGTCTGTAATCATTGCCTTATCTGAAGTGAATAGATGTTTGTGTCCATCTCCCTACAGAAGGTCACATGACAACACACTTAACAGCCCATCTTCAGCCAAGAAACCACCCTGAGGTGTCCCCTGCCAACTGGCCTGCCTCAGAACAGTCCTAACCTTATCCAGGGACAACCTGAGGTTGAGAAGTCATTACATCATTTGTAGTACACGGCATCACTGTATCCCACCTCATCAAAGACATTCTGGTGTTTGGAGAGGACAGGTCCGGTGAAGAGGTGCTTAATGGCGCTGAGGTCCAGGATCTGGTCACCGATGGCCACGCCGATCCGTGGCCTTGGCTGGGAAGAAGACAGCATGGTCAGTTACAGCATACCTGGCCATTCACTGGACAATCCATCTACTGAGAGGCCCAAGAGTCCCCTCAGGACAGCCATTATGGAGAGGAACCAAGGAGCGAGGTCTTCAGCATCCAGGACAAGAAAGAAAAAGAAGTGGTGTTCCCTCAATTCCCCTTGGGATGGAGGCAGCCTGGTGCAAGCTCCTTGTCCCAAGCTCCTAAGCATTGCTTGACATGCCTTCAGTGGTGAGCTGCTCGCCACCTTACCAGGCACCAGGATTCCTTTTCAGGTTTGACCCAGGCCTTCACTCAAGGCTGCGATAACAGCTCTGTAGTGGGTCTGATGCAGGAGAGTTTAGGTTATGGGAAGCTGCAAAAGTCACATTGATCAGATAATGTGGGTGAAGTTTCTATATACACCATAAAATCCACCATTGGCTCAGGTAAAGGTGATATCTCAAATGTTTGGCCGAGGCTAGTCTTTGACCTCATGACCATGAGTGTGTTTGTAGACTCTACTTCCTGGGCTCAGTCATGAGCCAGGCCTTTTGTTTTGGAACCAGCAGCTTTGCAATTCCCCGGGGGGGGGGGGGGGAGTAGTTACAGGAAGCTGAAGGGTGACACTGCTGGCTCGCCTTGTCTCCACTGCCTGCTTATTTTGGTGGGCTGAGAGAAGGTGGCCATTTCCTCCTGCATGTCTGCCTCCGGATGTCAGGGATAGACCAGAGCCACACATCCTGACCCTGAGAAGCTTCTTTGGAGAGCCCAGCCATTTTCAGCACTGTAACTCCCTAGGCCTCAGTCTCCCCCTGTGCTAGGAAGGACAGAGAGCTGAGCCACATGGATCCAAGTGGCCATCCACTCAGGTGATGTGCAGAACAGACATCCACCTGACTTTGGCCCCCTTCACCTTGCTGAAAGCAAGAAGAAACTTCCACCACTGAGCCTCTGTGATCTGATCACTGGTGTGGCTGCCTGTCTAGTCAGATATAAACAAAGTCTAGAAGCTTCAGCTAAATCACTGGATTTGTGCTCCAAACTGTGACCTGTGGACCCATAAAGACGTCCAAGTTTTCTTCAGCTCCAGGGAGGAAGCAGGGTCTCTAGAATTCCAGCCTGCCTCATCACCATCGTCATCATCCATCACCCTGGATAAGTCTATAGTCCCCTGGCCTCAGTTTCCTCTGTAGCTTGAGGCAAACAAACTAGGGTGGGCACCACCTTCCACTATAAGAGAATGAGTGCCTGTAGCTTCTGTTCAGCCCTTGGTCAACCTGATGTAAAGCTGCCCCACCACCAAGCTAAGCAAAATGAGCTCCAACTCAAATCCACCCCTAACTGGCTGTTATACCAAAGGTACTATTCTTAGCCTGGGCTTCTTTTTCTCATGTAAATGTAGACAATAACACAACAGTAGATTTGTCATGAGAATTCAGTCTACTATAAATCTCTCAATACAAGAACAGATAAGGGTAGACACTATTTGCACCATAGCATCTATGCATGCAGTGTTTCTTTAACACCAGCAATCACCCTGCAGAGGAGCAGCCTGGCTTCCTGACCTCCACAGAATAAAAGGCCACACAGCGTATGGGGGCAGATAATAAAGGTGGCTGGCATATAGTGGGGAGCTCATTCACAGAGGAACTCTCAGGGGCCAGCAAGCTGATTCCTGAAAGAGTAAGAAGAAACTGGTATATGGAGAGTACAGGAGAGTATGGCAGGCAGGGGAAGGGACATGTGCTAAGGCCCTTAGGCAGGAAACTGCTCTTAGAGAATCTCAGAGACTATAATGTAGCCAGTATGGCTAGAGAGCAAAGGACCAGTATTTAACAAGGCGCTTGGAAATTGGCCTCCAGACTAGTATAGTCCCCATTTCTCCTGCCTTCAGAGAGTATAAGGTATGCACCATGTTCAACCAGACACCAAGGGAGGATGTCTCCTGTGTCATCGATCCTCCACTCCTAGTAAGATGCCTGCCCCAGAGCTGAGGTTGGTAAGTAATCACTGAATAAGAATAAACGAGGGTTGGAGAGATGGCTTAGCAGTTACATGCTTGTCTGCAAAGCAAAAGGACCCAGGTTCAATTTCCCAGGACCCACGTAAGACAGATGCACAATATGGCACATGCATCTGGAGTTCATTTGCAATGGCTGGAGGCCCTAGCTTGTCCATTCTTTCTCTATCTACCTGTGTGTGTGTGTGTGTGTGTGTGTGTGTGTGTGTGAAATAAGTAAATAAAAATGAAATATTATTTTAAAAAGAATGAATGATAGCTGGATTAATTCACTATTGTTCCACTAACTGAGGGCTAGCTACTGACATAGAGGAAGGGAGGCTTTTCTTCGGCCATGATAGCATGGTGGAGCGGTGACCACCACTACTGGGATGTACAGTGTCCACAGTGACAGATTCAGATGAGGTCTGTATAGCTGGAAGGCCCTGAACCTCTAGAAGGCAAAGAGGCCAGCTCTCCAGTCCAGCACTCTTAAATCCCTAATAGCTGTCAAGAACATTCTATTAAAGACATTACAGAGGCTGAGGAGATGGTTCAGTGAGTAAGACTACCTGGCATGCAAGTGTGAGGACCTAAGTTCTATCCACAGCACTCACATAAAAAGCTGGATGTGGTGGCTGGAGAGATGGCTCATCAGATAAGGTGCTTGCCAAATGCACAAAGGTGACACATGCATCTGGAGTTCATTTGCTGTGGTTAGAGGCCCTGGCATGCCCATTTTCACTCTGTCTCTTTTCTCTAATACATAAAAAAAATTTTTTTTCAGCTGGATGTGGCTGCACACATCTGTAACCCCAGCACTGAGAGAGAGAGGCAGAAGTAAGGAAAGACACACTGGTCAGCCAGTCTGACTCATTCTTTCACAAGGAAATAATGCTTGTGCGCAGAAGCACACACATGTAGACACCACACAAAGATAACAAAAAGAAAAAAGAAAAAGAATCCACAGTGGCCTCCAGCCCCATGCAAAGGAGATGCCAATCCAGATGGCCCAGGGACAGAAAGCTCAGCACTGCCTACAAAGGTGTGCCTGCCACTCACACATGTGCCTGTCTAACCCACTGGTGTTCCCAGAAGAGGTGAAGACAGCTCTG
The DNA here is from genome assembly GCA_036365145.1 of Orientallactaga sibirica. NCBI lineage: Eukaryota > Metazoa > Chordata > Mammalia > Rodentia > Dipodidae > Orientallactaga > Orientallactaga sibirica. The sequence continues at coordinate 633,136 of JAEOAD010000031.1, read as the reverse complement.
CTGGGGGCAAAGTATCAGAGGAGGCCGGAGGGAGGATTTTGCCTTCAGGAGGTGGTTGGCTGGCACAGGCTAAGGTTTCACACACCTCTCTATGTGGACAGCACTGAGCATTAACATATGTTCTTGCAACATCTGGTCATGCCTGCCAGTTGAGAAACAAGTTGACTCTTTGGACCAAGGCATTCACCATAGGCAGGACACAAAAGGGCAGGGACCAGGGTCCAATAAACAGACATGGCAAAAGGAACCTCCACTTGCCAGAAAGGGCACAACTACCAGGCTCCATTGTTATTCGTTGGTATTTTGATGGTGCTGGGTATGGAATTTAGGCTACCATGCTACCATTGTGCTACACCAGATCCCCAGTAAAAATCTCCTGACTCCTGTTTGTGCAAGCAGTGTCCGGGGTTCTATCTATGGCTTACAGAGCCGAATCCACAGTGTGTCTGTAACCTGTCAAAGTAGGAGCCAAAAGCAAGCAAAACTTAGCACAAATCCAGAGGAATCTACTTTTCTCACCAAAGGACCGATATGTACAAAAGTCAAAGTTCGTTTTTCTGTCCCACAGACGTCAGCATGGAATGCTGGGCGGCTCATAAATTCCAGCTGGTTGCAAGAAACCCCTGACTCTTAGCCAGCACAGCTCTAGGCCAGGAAATGCAAGCGACCCTCGGAGCTGCTAAAAATACCGAGGTTAGCTGGCATTTTGCAAGTTCTGGAGTTAGGAGCCTGAAGTCTTGGAAGGAAACAGGCCATTAAGACTACTGTCCCTCCCTAGGTCACCATAACCGTCCTAGCTATCTAAGTCAGTCAGACTTCGCAATTCTCTCTGGCGCTCGCAGGGGTCTCCCTGAGGGTTCATCAACATGCACAGCTGCGAGGCCCCGGGCAGGATTCGAGCCCCAGGCGGCCGCTGTCCACCGAGGCTCCGAGGAACCCGCCCGGCCTCCCTCCTCCCGCCGCTGCACAGCGCCCCTGCACCGCAGCTCACGTGGCTTCGGGTGGAGAAGACTCCGTAGGGCAGGTTTTGCATGGGGAAGTCCGAGTCCTCGGCCACCGGAATGAAGGACATGCTGGCCAGCACGAGATAGGAGACCGGGCGGACGGCTGGGCGCTGCCAGTGCAGGAGACTGCGCTCTGAGTCGCGGTAAGATGCGACCGCCCCGGCCCCGGGACCTACCCAAGGCGCTAGTCCTGCGCATGCTTCATTTCCATCCCCTCCCTGCCCCGCCCACCCCGCACGAGGCTCCGCCCCCTCCAGGACTCCTCTGGAACCCGCCAGGCATTGCCGCATCTGGGTCGCTGCTGCTCCCTCCTCAGCACTTGGGGTTCCATGATCGCCCTGGAACCTGCAGGAGCCTTGTCCCCAGGCGCCGCTTTCCGCTTGGGAACACTTTCCATGGCTCCCTTCAGTCCACGGGTGAAGGGTGGTTAATCACTATAAAATGTTCATGTTTGAGTCAGCTCACTGGAAGCACCCCAGAGAATGTGGCAGGTTGGTGCGAATGCTTCAGGCATCCATGAAATGGCCTAGATGCTGTCAGATGGCAGCAGAGTTACAAGTGGTGGGTGGGGTTGGCCAAGCTCCCTGAAGTTCCCTGGAGCCTTTCTGCATTTAGAGGTTATTTTACAGTGACGATTGGAGGGAGACATGTCTGGAAGGGTGCACGACGACTGTGAGCCAGTAGGCTTCATTCTTAGGCCCTGAGATGACCCATCCATGCTGGTGACCACCACAGCAGCTTCACCATTAAGACCCCAAGAAAGGGAACAAGCTGAGCACAGGGCCCTGGATCTCACTTCTTGCCTTCTGTAGGACTGTCCTGAACTGCTGTCAATTTTGCTGGTTTTTAAAAATATTTTCATTATTCATTTGCAAGGAGAGAGCGAGCATGGGCATGCCAGGGCCTTCTGCCACTGCAAACGAACTCCAGATACATGCACCACTTTGTGTATCTGGCTTTACATGGGGTGTTGGGGAATTGAACCTAGGCGGCAGGTTTTGGGAGTGCCTATAACTGCTGAGCCATCTCTCTAGCCCTTTGTTGCACAGGCTAGTGTCACACTTGCTAAGGTGGCCCAGGCTGGCCAAGAATTTGAGATCCCCTACCTCAGGTTTTCCTGTGCTGGAATTACAGAGGTGTGCTGCCATATCCACTTTTTTTTTTGTTTGTTTGTTGTTGTTGTCTGCCTTCAAAGGAGAATGACAGGCAGTCTCTAGCAATGGTAGGTGCTCTGGTAGGTTCCAAAGGGAGAAGAGGCGAGTTTCCAGCTGTTTTATGGCCTTGTAAGGCCTTTCCTCTTTCTCTTACCTAACACTGTATAGCTACTTAAGCTACAGGTCAGTGAATTACATGTCTTGTACTGGCCTTGCTCCCAAAAGTGGTACATGTAGCTTTGTCAATATTCAGAAAAACACCAAGCACAGAATATGCTCTTTCAGTTTTTTAAATTTTGAGTGAGAGAGAATAGGTGTGTCAGGGCCTCTAGCCACTGAAAACGAACTCCAGACGCAGGCATCACCTTGTGAATCAAGCCCAGGTCCTTTTGCTTCACAGGCAAGTGCCTGAACCCCTAAGCTATCTGTCTAGCCCACATGTTCTTTTTGTTCATTTTCAGATGGGGCTTTGCTATGTTCCTCAGACTGGTCTCAAATTCCTGGGTGCAAGTGATCCCCCTGCCTCAGTCCCTCCCACCCACCCCCAAATATCTGGGAGTAAGGCATCCTTCCTGTAGCAGACAGCTTCAGGTTCACTGAGATGAACTTCCAGACCAGGCACAGTTATGGAGGAAGGGATATTTATTGAAACTTACAGATCCAGGGGAAGTTCCATAATGGCAGAAGCAGCTGGCCTGCCTTCACAGGGCCAAGAAAGAGAGCAAAGCCAAAAGCCACACAGCACAGCACACCTCAGGAACTCCAGTTAGGCACACTTTGCATATCTTTAGAATGGAATTTCAAACCCACCACGCCTTAGGGCTGGACCCCAAGATCCACCCAGTGACGAGGCCTCCAGTCACGTGTCTGCAGATCCAAACTACAAGCTAAAAACACACTGAATATATTGGGGGACCCTCTATTCAAACTGCCACACTTCCCCATGCCCAGCTTTAAGTATTTTGGTAATAGATAATGGAACAGGACTGGGAGCTTCTTTCTGCTGGGTTATATGCAAGTTAATGAAGGTTTACATGATAAATCATAAAAAGAGAAAACCAGAAACTTTTTTGGAAGAAAGAGGATGGGACATATTGTGGTGTGTGTGTGTCGGGGGGTGGGGGGGATGAGATGGCTGAAGGGGAAATAAGATTTTATAGTTTGGATACAAGACCCACTAATTGTACACAGGATCTGAAAATGCCAAAGCTGTGTTTGGAAAACATTTGGAGGAACTTGCAAGTCTATTTCTCTTCTCCTTTGTGGAGAGTGTTGGGCTGAGTGGGAGTTTGAAATGTGTCCCCCACTGCTTCATGTGAATGTAATTAAGCTTCATAGTCAACCCCCAGCTTGTGGGGCCTTTATGAGATGGAGCCTTGCTGAAGGAGGTATGTCACTTGGGGCTGGCCTTGAGGTATGTTAGTGAAGCCCTACTGGGGTGTTGATAGCATGATTTTTCTATCACTTTCTGATGGGACACCCAACAGTCTGTTGCTGCCATCCTCACCACAATGAAACTTTCCCTTGAAAATGTAGCCTTCCTTAAGCTGCTTCTGGTTGGGGGTTTTATCCCTGCGACAAGAAGAGAACTACCACACTCAAATTCTTCTACCACATGGATCCTTAAATTTGGTCTCTTGATCATATCCCAGAGTTCTTGGAAGTTGTGTGGTGCTTTTTTTAAAAAATTAATTTATTGATGTTTGAACGTAGCTTGTTTTGACATCATTCTCCATTCCTGGCACTTTTTTTTCTGCTTGGGCTAGTATATTGGTGATGCTTTCTAGTGCTTCTGTGGTGGTTTAAATCCCACGTCCCACATGAATTCATGTGTGTTTTGAATGCCTGGTCCTGGTGAATTTGGGAGGTGGAGCCTTGCTGGAGGTGTGTTGTTGGGGTGTTATAGCCAGCTCCCCCTTGCCAGAGCTCAGCTCACTGTCCTGCTGCTGGTTTCCACCTGCTGTGGCGGAGGCGAGGTCAGCTCTACTCATGCCATGCCTTCTCCTGTCATCATGAAGCTGCCCCTCAAAAGATTGTACACCAAAATAAAAAATAAAATAAAAACTTTACTTTCATCAGACTGCTTTTGGTTGGATGCTTTCTCTCAGCAACGAGAACTACAATTTCATTGACTTTTCCATTTTTACATGTAAAAGATTCTTCACCCAGCACTTGACCCATTTCAGTATAATTTTATGGAGACAAGTTATCATGTATCCTAGACTGGCCTGAAAACCTCCAGGATTCTTTCTCTGCCTCCCATCTTGCCAGAGGGTTGGAATTACAGATGCTTACTGTTGTGTCTGACCTCTTATGTAGCTTCTGGGGATGTAAAATCCAGTGATTTCCTCACGCAGCAAACACATTCACCCCCTGTGCTATCTCCTCAACCCTCAGCTAACTCTTATTAAATGCTTTACTATGAACAGATGTGAGAAGTAATAGCATTCTTACCAAAATAGAGAAACAGAAAACTAAAAGCTTTCAACAAGGAAAATTAACTACTAGGAGGAGGAGAAAATGCAATATAAACGAGCATTCTGGTTTTCCTCTTTATTTAATCAAAGACTGGTGAATAAAACATAAATACAGCACAATTACTTCAGATCATTCTTCAACTGTGTACACACAGACCGATGAACAGTCATCTGAAAGAAACTTTGCAGTCAGCAATGAAATGCATTCAGCTTTTTCTTCCCTTGCTCCAAAAAAAAAAAAAAAAAAAAAAAAAGAGCCCACCACCACCAACAAAATTCAGCACATAATCTCCTGTGACAAATGATTCAGACATAAATAATAGGTGCAAAGAAACTATATGCTAACATATGTATGTATAACCTTTGTTAATGAAACAAAAAGCAGCAGCCATAATGATTAAGATACATTCAGTTACTGATAACTAGCTGTGCCCAGAGGGCATTATCAAAAGGGAATCGTGCTGCAGAGAAAAGCTATATATACATACACAATGAGAAATGAACTGCAAGATTAACGCATGCATGTTTAATACTGGAAAAAAAATCACAGCCCTCCAATATTTCTCCACATTTGTTATAAAAGCCCTCTGCACTCAACTAAAATTCAAATGATCTTAAAAGGATAATACTTGAAAGTTTAAGTCTTTCCAGGCACAGAAACTGCAATGGAAATAAATGTTCAGAGTCATTTTCAAACAAAACAAAAATCTATTCCTCTGATGACATGCATGATTCAAAGGTCTATGCAAGATATGGTGCTCTACATTCCCAAGGACTAGGAAAAAAACCTCAAGTCAATTTTTAGTTTGCAGATGGATAAGGAGTTTGTATTCCAGCAGGAGCTCAAATCTTCTGGATCTTCTCGCCAACAACTACTGGATTTTCTTTCCTGATTTTCTCAGCAGCATCGGCTTTGTAATTGTAAGAGCAATTGTGTACATCTGAGTAACGGTGCACACCACAGTAAACATTTCCACACCGGCATTCAAACCCTGAAAATGAACACAGGTACAATGTGAGCTGGACAGGTCAGAGGACTGTGGCATAAACAGCCTCAGGACTTTACTGCAGTCTAGAGATCCATTCTGTTCCCTACCAGAGACTTTCATTTCTTTTTCCTAACTACAAATACACTTTTGTACTACAGTATGTCACAGCCACTTATGTGAGCTCAAATTTCTTCACCTGTGGTATGGCCACAATTTTTTCCTATGAAAAGATGGATGCTGAGCCAGGTGTGGTGGCGCACGCCTTTAATCCCAGCACTCAGGAGGCAGAGGTAGGAGGATCGCCATAAGTTCGAGGCCACCCTGAGACTACAGAGTGAATTCCAGGTCAGCCTGGGCCAGAGTGAGACCCTACCTCGAAAAACCAAAAAAAATAAAATTAAAAAATAAATAAATAAATAAAGAGAAAGAAAATATGGTTGCTAAATTGAAACTTTAAATCTTGAGAAATATGGCCTTACTGTAAAAAACAAAAAAGCCTACTGTACCGTGGAAGAGTGGTTAAGAGCATGTAGTCTGGAGTCGGTTTCCTCCCTGACACAAGTGCAACTCAGCCTGTCTAAGCCTCATTTCTGCAGCTATTTGGAATTCTTGTAAAAATTAAATGAGGAATGTTCTTAACATGTAATAAACTAAATACTAGTTACTTAACTTTAGGGAAATGCCATAAAAACTGAAGCCAAACAGACATGTAGCAAGAATGGATAGTCTTCTTCCCCTAAATTAGGATTTTATGTTATGATGGATGTTTTGGAAATTGAGCTCAAGAATAATCAGTATTTTCACAACAGTTGATATTAACTTCCCTTTTCTTACTTCAAAATAATATTCTATAGCTTCATGTAATGAAAGAAAAATGAAGTAAAAGTTAACCAGATTAAACGAAAACTAAGCCCCAGCTTTGTAATATGAAGTCCAAGATTTTGAGATTTAGACAGATTATATTTGATTAATTGATTAAACATATGTAATATAGGTTTGTTTTTGTTTTTATTTTTTTTTTTTGTTTTGCGAGGTAGGGTCTCACTCTGATCCAGGCTGACCTGGAATTCACTATGTAGTCTCCAGGTAGCCTCGAATTCTTGGCAATCCTCCTACCTCTGCCTCCCGAGTGCTGGGATTAAAGGCGTGCACCACCACGTCCGGCTTAATATAGGTATTTTTAAATCTTATGTTTGTATTCTTTTGTACCACTTCACAGCACTCAACACCCTGACAAATACTCTCAAATTCAAATATTCTCAAATTCAACTGAAATGAGTATTTACATGAATATCTAATTGGGTTCACATTTAGCTATATAATGAAAGTTATTTTTACTTTGTTTTTAAATTAAGCTTTAAAAAAGTTTTTTTAAAAATATATACAGTTCAGAATCTGCAAGTGTAGCTAATAAGTAACTCTCATGGGAACAGAAATAATCTTAAAGTCTGTAATAGTATGCTGAATTATTCCAAAATATGTTCTTAACATTAAACCATCTGTTGAGAATCACTTACCAGTAAGTCCCACTTTCTTCCTGCACATGAAACAGCGATTCTTTTTTTGTTTTGGTTTTTCAAGATTCTTGCTTTGCTCCTCAGATGGCTGCTGTGTTGTATCTGATACTGAAGCTAACAAAAAAAGGGTGTTTTACTTCATTATCCAGTAATATTGTGACATGTCAATGATAGGTGGCCCTCACCCCACCGCACAGATCTATAATTTAGAAGACAGCTGAGGAATGGAAAGAGGTTCATAAATTGCAAAGATATTTATAAGATGTGAACCTCTTGGTTAAATGCAAGTAAATACACATGTAGAAAATAATCTGTAATATATAACTGATGTATTTAACTAATAGCGATTCTACATCATGGATTGCAGGAGTTCTTTGGTGTTTGACGGTAGAAGAGCGATGCAACACACAAACACTACCTGGGAACTTTAAGGAAATATACAAGAAGCAATATTCATATGCAAGTATCTTAATACTGATCAATTAGAATTATGTACACTCAGAGAACAAGAATATTCTCTTAACAATGTTCTCAGAATGTTTCACATGAAGCATTTCAAAAAGGCACAGTGTCTATAATCCAGCAATCAGGAGGCTGAGATTGCTGTTTGAGGCCAGTCATATATATGTACATTGTGAATTCAAGGCCAGACAGGGCTACAAAGTGAGATTTGTTTCATCAGTCCCTTCCCACAAAACAAAACAAAACAAAACAAAACAAAACAAAACAAAACAAAATGCTAGGAAGAAGAAACAGATGCAAAGAAACTTTAACATGTTGTAATTAAGATAACAAGTTGGTGCATTTATATGCTGAAACCAAGACTAGTTGTACTAAGCCTCAGGTACTGTTCCTAAACCCTCAAATACACCCCCTCTATTCTCACGTGCTCTGTCAGGAGAACCAGTTTGTAACACAACACTACAGACATGAAGTCTTGAAGTTGAAGCGGACACCACAAGCTTCCACACACAGCAGGATCTGGCTTTCCTTGACACACCTCTCCTACCTGTGAGCTCCCGTGAGGTGCCCTTGCCTGACCCTGCCTTTACTGGAGAACTCCAACTTGCCTTTTATGTTTAAGCTTACATAATCCACTCTCCTAGACTTGACGAGGAAACCCTCCCCTGTGCTACACAGCACTGTTTACATTGCCATAAATGCCCATTTGACTTAACACTGCTCAACAGTGTATTCCTTGAGGACAGGAACCTGCCCTATCACCCTGTTATCAGTACTTATCCTGGTGCCTCAGCCATTCAATAAACAAATGCCTGCTGCACCAAATTATTGAGTCCTCACCAACTGTACCTATGGGCAACATTTATCCAACCACCCTAAATCATCTCTTACAACCAGTTAACCTCAGAAGATTCTAGATTATGTACTAAAAAAAAAAAAAAAAAAAAAAAGACATCAGGCAAAACACTGCACACTAATGACTGTGCAGAATGGACACTACACATCACCAATACACTACACTGATGACTGTGCAGTAATGGACGCTCCACAGCACCACTAGACTGATGACTGTGCACTAATGGACACTCCACAGCACCACTACACTGATGACTGTGCACTAGTGGACGCTCCACAGCACCACTACACTAGACTGATGACTGTGCAGTAATGGACGCTCCACAGCACCACTACACTACACTGAAGACTGTGCACTAATGGACGCTCCACAGCACCACTACACTACTCTGATGACTGTGCACTAGTGGATGCTCCACAGCACCACTACACTAGACTGATGACTGTGCACTAATGGACGCTCCACAGCACCACTACACTACACTGATGACTGTGCACTAATGGACACTCCACAGCACCACTACACTTCACTGATGACTGTGCACTAGTGGACGCTCCACAGCACCACTACACTTCACTGACGACTGTGCACTAATGGACGCTCCACAGCACCACTACACTTCACTGATGACTGTGCACTAGTGGACACTCCACAGCACCACTACACTTCACTGACGACTGTGCACTAATGGACGCTCCACAGCACCACTACACTACACTGATGACTGTGCACTAGTGGACACTCCACAGCACCACTACACTTCACTGACGACTGTGCACTAATGGACGCTCCACAGCACCACTACACTTCACTGATGACTGTGCACTAATGGACGCTCCACAGCACCACTAAACTTCACTGACGACTGTGCACTAATGGACACTCCACAGCACCACTACACTACACTGATGACTGTGCACTAATGGACGCTCCACAGCACCACTACACTAGACTGATGACTGTGCAGTAATGGACGCTCCACAGCACCATTACACTAGACTGATGACTGTGCACTAGTGGACACTCCACAGCACCACTACACTACACTGATGACTGTGCACTAATGGACAAGCACCACTACACTACACTGATGACTGTGCACTAGTGGACACTCCACAGCACCACTACACTACACTGATGACTGTGCACTAATGGACGCTCCACAGCACCACTACACTAGACTGATGACTGTGCACTAGTGGACGCTCCACAGCACCACTACACTACACTGATGACTGTGCACTAATGGACGCTCCACAGCACCACTACACTACACTGATGACTGTGCACTAGTGGACACTCCACAGCACCACTACACTACACTGATGACTGTGCACTAATGGACGCCCACAGCACCACTACACTACACTGATGACTGTGCACTAATGGACACTCACAGCACCACTACACTGATGACTGTGCACTAATGGACACTCCACAGCACCACTACACTGATGACTGTGCACTAGTGGACGCCCACAGCACCACTACACTAGACTGATGACTGTGCACTAATGGACACTCCACAGCACCACTACACTGATGACTGTGCACTAGTGGACGCTCCACAGCACCACTACACTACACTGATGACTGTGCACTAATGGACACTCCACAGCACCACTACACTGATGACTGTGCACTAGTGGACGCTCCACAGCACCACTACACTACACTGATGACTGTGCAGTAATGGACGCTCCACAGCACCACTACACTGATGACTGTGCACTAGTGGACGCTCCACAGCACCACTACACTACACTGATGACTGTGCACTAATGGACGCTCCACAGCACCACTACACTACACTGATGACTGTGCACTAATGGACACTCCACAACACCACTACACTACACTGATGACTGTGCACTAATGGACGCTCCACAGCACCACTACACTACACTGACGACTGTGCACTAGTGGATGCTCCACAGCACCATTACACTACACTGATGACTTTACAGTAATGGACGCTCCACAGCACCACTACACTACACTAGACTAATGACTGTGCACTAATGGACACTCCACAGCACCACTACACTAGACTGATGACTGTGCACTAGTGGACGCTCCACAGCACCACTACACTAGACTGATGACTGTACAGTAATGGACGCTCCACAGCACCACTACACTACACTGATGACTGTGCAGTAATGGACACTCTACAGCACCACTGATGACTGTGCACTAGTGGACGCTCCACAGCACCACTACACTACAGTGATGACTGTGCACTAATGGACACTCCACAGCACCACGACACTACACTGACGACTGTGCACTAGTGGATGCTCCACAGCACCACTACACTACACTGATGACTGTACAGTAATGGACACTCCACAGCACCACTACACTACACTGATGACTGTGCACTAATGGACACTCCACAGCACCACTACACTACATTGATGACTGTGCACTAGTGGACGCTCCACAGCACCACTACACTACACTGATGACTGTGCAGTAATGGACACTCCACAGCACCACTACACTGATGACTGTGCACTAATGGACACTCCACAGCACCACTACACTGATGACTGTGCACTAATGGACACTCCACAGCACCACTACACTACACTGACGACTGTGCACTAGTGGATGCTCCACAGCACCATTACACTGCACTGATGACTGTGCACTAATGGACACTCCACAGCACCACTACACTACACTGACGACTGTGCACTAGTGGACACTCCACAGCACCACTACACTACACTGATGACTGTGCACTAGTGGATGCTCCACAGCACCACTACACTGACGACTGTGCACTAGTGGACGCTCCACAGCACCACTACACTACACTGATGACTGTACAGTAATGGACGCTCCACAGCACCACTACACTACACTGATGACTGTGCACTAATGGACGCTCCACAGCACCACTACACTACACTGATGACTGTGCACTAGTGGACACTCCACAGCACCACTACACTACACTGATGACTGTGCACTAATGGACGCTCCACAGCACCACTACACTACACTGATGACTGTGCACTAGTGGACACTCCACAGCACCACTACACTACACTGATGACTGTGCACTAATGGACGCTCCACAGCACCACTACACTACACTGATGACTGTGCACTAATGGACACTCCACAGCACCACTACACTGATGACTGTGCACTAATGGACACTCCACAGCACCACTACACTGATGACTGTGCACTAGTGGACGCTCCACAGCACCACTACACTAGACTGATGACTGTGCACTAATGGACACTCCACAGCACCACTACACTGATGACTGTGCACTAGTGGACGCTCCACAGCACCACTACACTACACTGATGACTGTGCACTAATGGACACTCCACAGCACCACTACACTGATGACTGTGCACTAATGGACACTCCACAGCACCACTACACTGATGACTGTGCACTAGTGGACGCTCCACAGCACCACTACACTACACTGATGACTGTGCAGTAATGGACGCTCCACAGCACCACTACACTGATGACTGTGCACTAGTGGACGCTCCACAGCACCACTACACTACACTGATGACTGTGCACTAATGGACGCTCCACAGCACCACTACACTACACTGATGACTGTGCACTAATGGACACTCCACAACACCACTACACTACACTGATGACTGTGCACTAATGGACGCTCCACAGCACCACTACACTACACTGACTGTGCACTAGTGGACGCTCCACAGCACCATTACACTACACTGATGACTTTACAGTAATGGACTGACACTACACTAGACTAATGACTGTGCACTAATGGACACTCCACAGCACCACTACACTAGACTGATGACTGTGCACTAGTGGACGCTCCACAGCACCACTACACTAGACTGATGACTGTACAGTAATGGACGCTCCACAGCACCACTACACTACACTGATGACTGTGCAGTAATGGACACTCTACAGCACCACTACACTACACTGATGACTGTGCACTAGTGGACGCTCCACAGCACCACTACACTACAGTGATGACTGTGCACTAATGGACACTCCACAGCACCACGACACTACACTGACGACTGTGCACTAGTGGATGCTCCACAGCACCACTACACTACACTGATGACTGTACAGTAATGGACACTCCACAGCACCACTACACTACACTGATGACTGTGCACTAGTGGACGCTCCACAGCACCACTACACTACACTGATGACTGTGCACTAATGGACACTCCACAGCACCACTACACTACACTGATGACTGTGCACTAGTGGACGCTCCACAGCACCACTACACTACACTGACGACTGTGCACTAGTGGACGCTCCACAGCACCACTACACTACACTGATGACTGTGCACTAATGGACACTCCACAGCACCACTACACTGATGACTATGCACTAATGGACACTCCACAGCACCACTACACTGATGACTGTGCACTAGTGGACGCTCCACAGCACCACTACACTACACTGATGACTGTGCACTAATGGACACTCCACAGCACCACTACACTGATGACTGTGCACTAATGGACACTCCACAGCACCACTACACTACACTGACGACTGTGCACTAGTGGATGCTCCACAGCACCATTACACTGCACTGATGACTGTGCACTAATGGACACTCCACAGCACCACTACACTACACTGACGACTGTGCACTAGTGGACACTCCACAGCACCACTACACTACACTGATGACTGTGCACTAGTGGATGCTCCACAGCACCACTACACTGACGACTGTGCACTAGTGGACGCTCCACAGCACCACTACACTACACTGATGACTGTACAGTAATGGACGCTCCACAGCACCACTACACTACACTGATGACTGTGCACTAATGGACACTCCACAGCACCACTACACTACACTGATGACTGTGCAGTAATGGACGCTCCACAGCACCACTACACTACACTGATGACTGTGCACTAGTGGACACTCCACAGCACCACTACACTACACTGATGACTGTGCACTAATGGACGCAGCACCACTGGACTGATGACTGTGCACTAGTGGACGCCCACAGCACCACTACACTACACTGATGACTGTGCACTAATGGACGCTCCACAGCACCACTACACTACACTGATGACTGTGCACTAATGGACGCTCCACAGCACCACTACACTACACTGATGACTGTGCAGTAATGGACACTCCACAGCACCACTACACTACACTGATGACTGTGCACTAATGGATGCTCCACAGCACCACTACACTAGACTGATGACTGTGCAGTAATGGACACTCCACAGCACCACTACACTACACTGATGACTGTGCACTAATGGATGCTCCACAGCACCACTACACTACACTGATGACTGTGCAGTAATGGACACTCCACAGCACCACTACACTTCACTGATGACTGTGCACTAGTGGACGCTCCACAGCACCACTACACTACACTGATGACTGTGCAGTAATGGACACTCCACAGCACCACTACAGTACACTGATGACTGTGCATTAATGGACACTCCACAGCACCACTACACTTCACTGATGACTGTGCACTAATGGACGTTCCACAGCACCACAACACTACACTGATGACTGTGCACTAGTGGACGCTCCACAGCACCACTACACTTCACTGATGACTGTGCACTAATGGACACTCCACAGCACCACTACACTAGACTGATGACTGTGCAGTAATGGATGCTCCACAGCACCACTACACTACACTGATGACTGTGCACTAGTGGACGCTCCACAGCACCACTACACTACACTGACGACTGTGCAGTAATGGACACTCCACAGCACCACTACACTACACTGATGACTGTGCACTAGTGGACGCTCCACAGCACCACTACACTACACTGATGACTGTGCAGTAATGGACACTCCACAGCACCACTACAGTACACTGATGACTGTGCATTAATGGACACTCCACAGCACCACTACACTTCACTGATGACTGTGCACTAATGGACGTTCCACAGCACCACTACACTACACTGATGACTGTGCACTAGTGGACGCTCCACAGCACCACTACACTTCACTGATGACTGTGCACTAATGGACACTCCACAGCACCACTACACTAGACTGATGACTGTGCAGTAATGGATGCTCCACAGCACCACTACACTACACTGATGACTGTGCACTAGTGGACGCTCCACAGCACCACTACACTACACTGACGACTGTGCAGTAATGGACACTCCACAGCACCACTACACTACACTGATGACTGTGCACTAATGGACACTCCACAGCACCACTACACTTCACTGATGACTGTGCACTAATGGACGTTCCACAGCACCACTACACTACACTGATGACTGTGCACTAATGGACGTTCCACAGCACCACTACACTACACTGATGACTGTGCACTAATGGACGTTCCACAGCACCACTACACTAGACTGATGACTGTGCACTAATGGACGCTCCACAGCACCACTACACTACACTGATGACTGTGCACTAATGGACGCTCCACAGCACCACTACACTACACTGACGACTGTGCACTAATGGACACTCCACAGCACCACTACACTACACTGATGACTGTGCACTAGTGGACGCTCCACAGCACCATTACACTACACTGATGACTGTGCACTAATGGACTCCCCACAGCACCACTACACTACACTGATGACTGTGCACTAATGGACTCCCCACAGCACCACTACACTACACTGAAGACTGTGCACTAGTGGACGCTCTACAGCACCACTACACTACACTGATGACTGTGCACTAGTGGACACTCCACAGCACCACTACACTAGACTGATGACTGTACAGTAATGGACTCCCCACAGCACCACTACACTACACTGAAGACTGTGCACTAGTGGACGCTCTACAGCACCACTACACTACACTGATGACTGTGCAGTAATGGACGCTCCACAGCACCACTACACTACACTGATGACTGTGCAGTAATGGACACTCCACAGCACCACTACACTAGACATAGTTCTAGTAACAGAAGAAAGTTCTGATACTACACACATTAATTTGTTAGATTGATTAAAATTTTGGGGACAAAGTCTTACTCTATAGTCCTGATTGTTCTGGAGTTCACAAAAATCCTATTTCAGCCTCCCAAGAGTCGAGATTATAGGTGTCAGCTATCATAGCTGGCTAACTTTTATTTTTCAGCAAAATATGGACACAAGATCTTTTATTTTCAAAAAACAAATATTCCTAAAATGAGAGCTGACTGAGGGCAAGGGTTGAGTGTCATACTTACTATTTTATCCCCAGCCCTTAGAACAGTATCAGATTAATTTGTGGTCATAAATTAACCTTTATACTTAGTGTCTTTGAAATTTATTATAAGCTATATCTAATCCATTCTCAGTAAAACATATTCAAATAAACTAATAAAGAAAATGCTTACATGTAATATCATCACAGATCAAACCAAAATTAGTATAATTGAGACAAATTTTGAGTGGCATCTGGCAATGGAGACGAGGGAAAATCGTTATCTGCTATGCACACCGATGTTACATACCTCTGGAGTGATATCTTGCAACATTAAGCATGAGGACCTAAGGCACATGGTTTCATTTTAGCAAAGGCAGATGGACAGCCTTTGAAGTTAAGGGCTGGCAGGCTATCAAAAAGCTCATAAGCCAGGGCTCTGGAACTAGAGAGTATCAAATACAGTCCAAAGAGATGGAACCTCTGCTGAACCCAAATGATCAGCATAGCCTGAATTTATACAGTGAATTTATACAGCCTGAAATTCAGTGAGTTCATGTGCAAACTGATATACTCTAAGAAATTACTCTGTGTCCTCAGTTTACATGTAAGATTTAAGACCAAAGAATACCTTATCCAACTCTAGCCCCATAAAAGGCAATACTTCAGTTTATAAAAGAGTGGTATATTGGACCTACAGCCAAAAAAAAAGGTCAGTTTCATCAGAACTAGACAGTTTTCATGTTGGGAAATGAGAACTGGGAATTGGGTGCCTCTTGTTAATAATGAACAACAGGTGTCTGCCTATGTCGCACCCACTGATGCCAGAGGTTCGCTTGGGAGATCTATGAAACAGCACAAAGACAGTAAATAAACTACGGTTCTTGCTAGCTTAATTTCTAATGGAAATCCTGACAAGACAAAGTCTACTGGTGACTGTTAAGATACTTCAGAAAGCACTGGACAGGTGAAAGTGGTTTAACTACCCACATGGAGGATCACATTCAAGAGGAACAAGGCCCTCTGCTCTGGGTCCTGTAAACAGAAAAAGAATACAGGTATAACAGTGAGTACTTAACATAGTTTACACATTACTTCTGCTTGGGGCATGCTCATAAACATGAAAAATACTGAACTTAAAACGACAGTAACAGGTAATCCCAAACATTATCATAATATGACACATATATCCTTTTCTTGTAAGTCATGACAGTTCTCATTCAAGAATTAAACCAAGCCCCATCCCCAGGACACAGAATTACAGTGTTTGAGACTGAACTCAGAGCCCAACCATAAAGGCAACTGCTCTACCACTGGGCTACAATTCCAGAAGAATTAAGACCAGGGGCTTGGTGACTCTGCTCACTCAATGCTCACAGAGCAAGTGCTCAACAGACCCTTATTAAACCAAGAACACTTACAACCACTCACTGGAATAACATTCATTTCTCCTCTCTGGATCTCATTTTCTTATATGCAAAATATGAGTTCAAACTGAATGAGCTTTACACTACTTCTAGTTAAAAAGATTCTTCAAAAAATGAGAAAATTTTCAGCATTTAAAGGAAAACTAAGCTTGTATCAATAGTAACATACAAAAGAAATTTGGTATTAAATAGTTATTCTTTTCTAGGAATCACAATAAAGAGAGTCAAAATATATAATTTCAAAATGAAATTAATATTAAAAGTATTGGTTATTTGGGGGGGCTGGAGAGATAGATGGCTTAGCAGTTAAGGTGCTTGCCTGCAAAGCCAAAGGACCAGGTTTGATTCCCTCGGACCCACATAAGCCAGATGCACAAGGTGGTGCATGTATCTGGAATTCACTTGCAGCAGCTGGAGGCCCTGGCGCACCCATTCTTTCCCTTTCTGTCTAATAAATAGAAATATTTAAGGAGTATTATTTTAACTCAGTGGGGGCTATTAAGCTTTCAAAACCCAATGTATGCATTATTCTGACAGTACAGCTACTATATAAATATACAATAAAATTTTTGACTAGTCACTTCTGGGGCTGTACAACAAGCTGACTGCTGGCCTAGCACACAGAGAAGCTCTACAGAAGGACACGAGCTCAGTGTGGAGTACTTGCCCAGCAAATGTGTGTATGTCCCTAGAACCAGAAACCAACAAAACACAACGAGCCTTCAAATGGACTGTACTCCTTCTCCTTCGTCACTTTCTACTATTACCTGATTCCAAATCACCTTTCCATCAACACATACTTGCCTCAATCAGCCACTGGTTACTTTTCTATTTCCCAAATTTCATGCTTTTTCTCCTCATCTACTGTTGTGTAAGGGGTGTGTGTGTGTGGCAGGCTTTTCACTCTAGCCCAAGCTACCCTGAAATTCACTCTGTATCCCAGGCTAACCTTAAATTCATACTGATCCTTCTACCTCAGCCTCCTCAGTGCTGGCCTGCTTTTTATCTGTGTACTGATGTTCTACTCCTCCAGTGAAACTACACACACACACACACATATATATACATACATATTTCTTTTTAGCCAAGGTAGGTAGATATAATTCAGCTACCATAAAATCAATCTTTATTATTTTATTTATTTGAGAGGGAGAGAAAGAGGCAGATATAGGGCTGGAGAGATGGCATAGCAGTTAAGGCACTTGCCTTGTGAAACCTAAGGACCCAGGTTTGATTCCCCAGTACCCATGTAAGCCAGATGCACAAGGTGGCGCATGCTTTTGGAGTTCGTTTGCAGTGGATGGAGGTCCGGGTGCACCCATTCTCTCTCTGTACCTGCTTCTCTCTCTCTCAAATAATTTTTTTTAAAGAGGCAGATAGAGAATAGGTGTGCCGGGCCTCTAGACACTACAAATGAACTCTAGGCACGTATGCTGCCACCTTGTGTGTTTGGCTTACGTGAGTACTGGAGAATAGAGCCTAGGTCCTTAGGCTTTGCAGGTAAGTGCCTTAACTGCTAAGCCATCTTTCCAGCCCCAAATCAACCTTTTAAGTGTGCAATTCACTGATTTTTAGTATTTCATAAGGTTGTGAAATCATCACCTCTATTACAACTTCCTTATGCTTTATTCATTCTAAGCAAACCTTACACATGGTTCATGGTAACTGCTAAGCCCCACAGCTCCTGGAAATGCGCATCTTGCCATATGTATGTATGGTCTGGCTGTTCTGGATAAGCCCCTGGAACCACACAGTATGCTGGCTTCTGAACCTGGCTTCATTTCATTAAGTTCATTAAGTTCATTAAGTGAACCCTTGAGTGCCACACATCCAAATTTCCTTTCTTTTCATAGCTGAGTAACATTTCAGTGCATGCATATATCACATTATTTATCCAAGCATCTGAGTTATTTCAATTCTTTTGCTCATCATACACAATGCTACTATGAGAATTCATACACAAATTCTTATTTGAACACGTGTAGTTTTGTTGTTGCTGCTGTCTTTTTGGTGCTGAGGAATGAATTCAGCTCCCATTTGCACTTCCCTACTAACTACTAATACTGAGCATCTTTCATTTGGTGACCGTCAACTTGTATGTCTTCTCAGGAGAAACAAGTATTTAAACCCTTTGCCTACTTTTAATTGGGTAGTTCTTTTATTGTTAAACTTTATTTTTTTATGCATTATTAGATATGACTTAAAATATTTTCTCCCATTCTTTTCTTGGTATGTTTCAGCACAAAAAACAGAATTAATTCAATGTATCTTTCTCTTTGGTTGCTATTGCTTTATGTGTCTTATCTAAGAAACCATTATCTAATCAAAGCTCACAAAATTTGCATCATTTTAGGAGTTCTCACAGTACTTTAAAATTCTGATGTATCGTAAGTGAACTTTTGCATATTCCATTCTTTTCAATGTAGAGGAGGTTGTCCAAGCATCATCAGATTTTTCTTTTCGCATTGGGTGATCTTTGGTAACCCTGTGGAAAATCAATTGCCCCGGGTGTGCGCGTTTCTGGACTCTCAGTTCTATCCTTGCTCTATAGGAACATCCTCTCAACAATCCCACAGTCCTGCTTATAGTCAGTCTCCCATAAACAATCTTTAAAGGGGCAAATTATGCCAACTTTAAACTGTTTTGGATATTTTCATGTATTCTTCAAAATAAGACAAAAATCTGTACTTTTTTTTTCATAAAACTTTCCTAAATTAGTTCAAAATTAGTTTTATTGTGCCTGCCCCTGCCCCGGTTGGTGTTAAGCACCAATCTGCAATTTATTCTGAGAACTCTGGCTCACCCTGCGCCTCAGTGAGCATTCCCCTCTCCTCTGTCCTTGACAACTCAGCTCTCCTAGGAACTTCTGTGACAGCTCATCACCTTAATACAATGGTTCTGTCTACTGTTAGAAGCTTTAAAATCTTGGGCAATATACAAAAGAAATGCATATCCTTCACAGTTTATACAGCTCATGTTACCTCTACTGTTTCAATAATGTTTAATACCCTATAAAGTGAACATGCTTTCAAAATAAGGCACAAAAAGCCATTAAGTGGGAGGAAGAAGACAGGAAAATATAACCTGTAAACCCAAAACCCATACTTTTTTTAGTATGATGACTCAAGATCTGAGGATAACTAAAGTTAAGCACAATCTTAACTAGGCAGCCAGCCAATCCAGCATGGGGTAGTGTAAACACACTACAATTATTATTATTTTTGAGGTAGGGTCTCGTTCTAGCCTAGATTGACCAGGAATTCACTATGTACTCTCAGGCTGGCCTCGAACTCACAGTGATCCTCCTATCTTGGCCTCCCAAGTACTAGCATTAAAGGCATGCACCACCATGCTTAAAGAGACTTTTAAATTAGATTAAGAAAAGTACAGAGAGCTCCTACAGTGTGGAAGGAAGGAGGGAGTAGAGAACCCACATGGGAGTAGGGGTTCCTTACCCCTGCTTTTATTTATTTATTTATTTATTTATTTATTTATTTATTTATTTATTGTTTTTTCAAGGTAGGTTCTCACTCTGGCCCAGGCTGACCTGGAATTAACTATGTAGTCTCAGGGTGGCCTCAAACTCACAAAGATCCTCCTACCTCTGCCTCCTGAGAGCTGGGATTAAAGGCATGTGCCATCACATCCAGCTTTTTTTGTTTTTTTTGAGGTAGGGTTTCACTGTAGCCCAGGCTGACCTAGAATTCACTATGTAGTCTCAGGGTAGCCTTGAACTCATGGCAATCCTCCTACCTCTGCCTCCGGAGTGCTGGGAATAAAGGCATGCACCACCACACCTGGCTCCTTAACACCCCCCCCCCCAACTCAGATTAAGATGAAATTTATACCTGCTGAGTCAGAGATTCTGTTATGCTGAAATTAAAAAATACTAAGTTTTTAAGGTATTTAAATATTAACTTAACCTAAAAGTCACTCAAAACACTCTCAATTTTTAAAGCACTACAATCTGAATTAATGTTCTTAGGACAAGCTGGAGGAAATTCTGCTGTTCTCCATACATCAGAGTCGTGTAAAAGAAGAGGTAGTGAGATGGCTAAGTGGTTAAAGATGCTTGCTAAGCCCGTCAGCCTGGATTCAATTCCTATTCAATTCCCTAGTAACCAAGGAAAGCCAGATACACAAAGTGATCCATGCATCTGGATGGAATTCACTAGCAGTGGCTAAAGGCCCTGGAAAACCCATTCTCTATCTTTCTCTCTCACAATTAAACAAATAAAACTTTTTTTTTTTAAAAGAATGGTATAAAAGTACTTACTTCACACATTAATTCACAAATTATACAACTGCTATGACACCTTTATTTTTTATTTTAAAATATTATTTATTTGAAAGCAGAGAAAGAAGAGAGAGACAGAATGGGCATGCCAGGGCCTCCAGCTGCTATAAATGAACTCCAGGTGCATGTCCCACTTTGTGCTTCTGGCTTTACATGGGTATTAGGGAACTGAACCTGGGTTGTTAGGCTTTGTAGGCTAGTACCCTAACTACCGAGCCATCTCTCCGGCATGCTATTTCATCTTTAAATGCTACAATTGTTCTTTTTTTAACAGTCATGATTGAAATTTGTTGTCATACATAAATAACATCTTGGTGATTGGCAGCTTGCTTTCTTCCCATTCGGTCTATCTTCTCAAAGCTGCATGCTTCTGGGAATTCTCCTTTGGCATTTATGGTCTGAAACTGACCAGGATCTAAATGGATTCATCTTCTATAGGCCCACCCTCCAGTCTGTTCTTTGCTTTCAATTCATCTATCAACCTATGCCTAGAACTTTCAAATTTCAAGTACAGTACTTACTAACCATACCTCCTAACCTATCAATATCCTCCAAACAAGCCCTCTTCGATTTAAATTTGGCAACTTACTCATTAAAGGTTTCTGTGTACAAAAACCTTTCTCACTCAGCCTTTTTGTCTAAAGCAATCACATGTCACTATGATAAAACCAAGAGCCTGACACCAACCACCCTTATTTTCCATGTCTAATAGATAACTGTGGTAGTCTGAATGTGTGTCCCCCACAGACTCAGGTGTTTTATTA
This sequence comes from Orientallactaga sibirica, assembly GCA_036365145.1. Taxonomy (NCBI): domain Eukaryota; kingdom Metazoa; phylum Chordata; class Mammalia; order Rodentia; family Dipodidae; genus Orientallactaga; species Orientallactaga sibirica. The sequence goes on along the minus strand of JAEOAD010000031.1, from coordinate 610,969 downwards.
AAATTGAGTTTGCAGTTTCAGCCCCTAGCAGGCAGAATTCTGCTGGGGGGTGGGGGCGACACTGGGGTGGATCCAAATTCTACCCCAAAGGTGTAGAGAACAAGAGCAGTCTGAGTTTTCGCAGAGTTCCTGTCTACTGCTTTTTGGTGTCTGCTGGCTGTTTTTATTTTTTTCTTCTCTGCTTGGATCTGTGAAAGGGAGCTAGTTTCTTCTGCCACTGATGGAACTTCCCCTGGATCTGTATGCTTGAAATAAATCCCTTTCTCCCATAAAACTGTTCTGGTTTAAATGTTTGTCCCAGCATTGTGGCACTGTCTACTACAGTAACTAAATTAACATTTTTCCTTTTCTGCCTTTAACAAAGTACCCCTCATCCCTCCTATATTACTTTCTCATTGCTATGACAAAACACCTGACAAGAAGCAACTTAAGGAAGAAAGGTCAACTTTGGCTTCCAGTCCATCACTGCAGGGATGGCATGGGAACCGAAGCCCAATGCAAGTGGCCACTTTCAGTCCACAACAGGAAGCAGAGTGATGAGTGCTATGCTCACCTCCCTTTCCCCTTGTATTCAATCCAGGACCCCAGCCCATGGAATGGTGGGAGTCTTCCCACTTCAATTAACCTCATCAAGGTAAAACCTCACTGGCGTGCCAGAGGCTCATTTTATCAATATAAATCAATGCCATTCCTTCAACTCTTCTATTTACCAAAAAAAAAAAAAAAAAAAAAAAAAAACAAAAACAAAAACACAACCCTTTTACTAATTGTACTTATGAATTTATAATAGAATGCGCAGTAGACTACTGGCCACATAGTATGTTCACTAGCTGTGGCAAAAATCAAAAATCTACACAAATAGGCACTATGTCAAGGTTGTTAAAAGTAACTAACTTAAACTAATACTACTAGATCATCTGATGCCAGCATGTGCACACTATACATAGTACACAGTTCAGTCAGCATCTTTCCCCTTACACCACACCAGTGTTGCTCTGCACCGTTTATCTTGGGGCTTCTTTGCACAGTGCACCTTCTAGGTAATGGAAGGATACAGCTTAACTACCTCTATGTAAGAAAGCCTTCTGACAAATTTTCAAGAGTCCTTAGGTCACTTGAATCTACATCACAGGGACATAAAGAGCCAGGGTAAGTGAGTGAGATCCTATGCAATGATTTTAAGTAATAAAAATGTAAAGTAGTACATGGGGAACAAAGGGTGCTTGCTAATCAGGCAGAATAATCTCAGAAAATTGGAGCAACCAGATTTCCACAAGGCAGCAGTCTAGCTTGCTTTGAATGGGAATAGTTTCTACACAGAACTAGGCAAAATAACAGAAAAGAACAGTATATCTTGTCATTGTAGTTATGTTTTTCAAACAAATTTAAAATTTTCTCTTAATGCTGACCTAAAATAATCTAAGTGGGAAGTGGCTCCCAATATTCAGTCAATTAATACTCAAGGATATAAAATACTCTCCTCATAATAAAGCCATAAAATATGTATTGTAAGAAGGCACTTTGCATATGCCTATGCTAGAGCCTAGCCTGCAATGCTCAGGGTTAATAACAGAAGACATGCTAGCTAGTGTATATGCAAACCTTGTAGATCTTCTGTTTCAGGTACTGCTTTGTCCACAGATGTGCTGTCCACTTGGGAAGGTGCTACAGATTCTGATAAAAGTGACTGATTTGATACAGGGCTAGAAAGGTAAAAAAAAAAAAAATGATCTTTACTTTTTAAGTAAAAATTATTTATTTAGTCTTGAGATAGGGGCTTGCTATGTTGCCCAAGCTGGTCTCTAACTCCTGGGTTCAAGTGAGCCTCCTACCTCTTTTAGGCTAGTGCCACTACACCCAGTAATATTTCAATTTTAAAAGATGGTCTTCATAAACAAATATAAACAAGTGACACTTGTTTATAACTTAAAATAATCAGAGCTTCGAAATCACAGGTTAACTTGGAATAGATGTATGTGTTTCAGAAACTAAAGCAAAGATGCATACTCTGTGTATTTCAAGTACCACATGAATGCACTGAACAATACGCATGGTATGTTCTTGCTTCAGGAACTCTAATGTGAAGTTGTAAATGAACATCTACCAGGAACTGGAAAAGGGACCTGCAGTAGATTATTAATGTCACTTTGTAGCAAAATAAGACAGAAACAAGTATCTCTCTCTCTCTCTCCTTCTTTCCTTTGAGATGGGGTCTCATGGTAGCTGAGGCTGGCCTTGAACTCCTGATACTGAGATTATAGGTATGTACCATCATACTCAGAAGTCTGATCAAATATGTCTATAATATATACTTCTATCTCTGACTTCAGAGTTAAAAATAAAAATGTACTATAAAACAAATACAAGTATTATCTCATGGCATAACAAAAAGAACCACTGAGAAGATTGTTTATTGATGCATGGTACTACTTTTGTAATTAAAGAACTAATTCAACATGTTCCAGAAGCATTTCAGCAATGGGTCAGGATAGAGTATGAGGAATAAAGGGAAAGATATCTGAAAAGGGAATCTAGGATGTAAGACTGTCTCCCCACGAAGCAAAAATAATAACAAGCATCTTTTAACTAGTGGGTAGTAGTCAGATATAATTTTAGGCTAGTTAATCCTAACATATTCCTTAATACATTCCTTAATGGAACTGATAAAAACAATAAATTCTTCTCACTAGTTTTCCAGTGGCCAGTCAAGAGCGTATACCTTACCTTGGTTGCATAGATGAAGACGTAGAGTCTAACGCTGACTGAGCGTCTGAGACATTTCCCTCTGTGCACTGGACCGGTAAAGATTCCGACAGGCTGCTGACAGAAGCTGCTGCAACACAACCACATTGCATGTTAGCGGTTCTATACTGTGGGGTAGCCCAAGAGCTGATCTACAAGCAAAACAAGATCAATATTCCATAGAACATAGTATGTAGATCATTTACAATACATGGTGGTGTTTCATTATGTTTAGTTCAAAATTTTCGATAGCTTGCTAATGGTGACAATTTTTGGTGCTAGAGGTTGATCTCAGGGTCTTACATATGCCAGGTACATGTTCTACCACTGAGCTTTCTCATACACTTGTTATTTAAGAAAAAATTGTGTGTGTGTGTATGTGTGGGAGGTGGTACATCCATGGAGATCAGACAACTTCAGGTGTTGCTTCCACTTTTGAGACAGGGTCTCTCATTGTTCACTAGGCTGGGCTCAAAAGGCTAACTTGGCCTGCAAGCTTCCAGAATTCTGTCTCCTCCTCCCTCCTGGCCATGGGAAGGCTGAGATTACAGATGCTTACTACTGCATTAGCTTTTTACATAGGTTCTGGAGAGCTGAACTCGGGTATTCATGTTTGCATGCCAAGTGCTTATTCACTGAGCCATCTTCCCAACCCAAGAAAATATTTTGTGTAGTTTTTTCTTTTTAAAAAAGTTCTTATTGCCAGGCATGGTAGCACATGCCTTTCATCCCAACACTCGGGAGGCAGAGATAGAAGGATTGCTGTGAGTTCAAGGCCACTCTAAGACTACATAGTGAATTCCTGGTCAGCCTGGGCTACAGTGAGACCCTATCTTGAAAAAAAAAAAAAAAAAAAAAGAAAAATAGTTATTTATTTTGAGGGGGTCAGGGAGGGAGAGAGAAAGAAAAGAGAGAGGATGGGCATACCAGGGCCTCTAGCCACATGCAACACCTTGTGCACCTGGCTTATGTGGGTGAACAGAACTGAGGACTTTAGGCTTCACAGGCAAATGCCTTAACCACTAAGCCATCTCTCCAGCCCTTGCCTTTTCTTTTTTAATCCATAAAAAATGTTCATTTTAATTAAGAAGTAATCCATATACAAGTTGTATATATTCTTAACTATACTGTTGTTTCTCAGGACTATTACTCAAAAAGAAATCACTTAATTTACAAACACCTTCTAAGCACTAATGTATAAATGAGATAAATAAACAAAGAATTTAGCCGTAAGGCAGAAATAGGCTCAGAATAGTACTTCAGGTTATATTTTTCCTGTATCTCTAAGACAGAAGTAGTGATGATTAGTGAATGTACAACAATGTGTAAAATCCATGATTTTAGCCTTAAGAAAAAAATTTAAACATTTCTTTGAGACATGGGGGCAAACAGAGAAAAGGAGAATGGGCACGCCAGGGCCTTCTACACTACTGCAAACTCCAGACGCATGCACCACCTTGTGCATCTGGCTTACGTGGGTACTGGGGAATTGAACCTGGGTCATTAGGCTTTGTAGGGCAGGCATCTTAACCACTAAGCCGTATCTCCAGCTTGCCTTAAGACAATTTTGATGAAAAAGTTCTAGTTTTTAAGTTGAAAGTGAAACAATAAGCCCCTATGATTTTTTTAATTAACTAGGTAATAGTATATGACCTAAATATTTTCTTTTAACTACACATTTAAGCACTAACATACACATCAGAAGCACCCTTGGAGAGCAGAAAGCAGCTCTGGGTATACTGGACTAGGCCATGAGTTTCAATCATGAACACTGTTGTGTTCTAACAGGATTACTTACCAGGTGGGCTTATTCTACCATTGCTACTATTCTGTCTTTGAAGGTGTTCTTTATAGCATACTGAACACATGCCATTTGTACGAGGGTTTCCATAAAATCCGCAGCCAGTGGAGCAAAGCATAGGTGCTTGGCTGTGATTAGTTTCTTGAGCCATGTTTCTGATACGCACCTGAAATTTATATAAAATTAGGAAAAGACTCAAACACAAGATTTCAATCTTACATTATCCAAATCTGCTTTCTACGATAAAGGAAAAAAGCTTGTATGTACCCCTGCCTCCCAACCATTCCATAATTGTTCCAAGACACCAGGCTAAAACAAAGACAAAAAAATAAACGACAAAGGACAGACATATGGTGAACTTTTCTCTCCAAGCCTCTACAGAGAGGTGAGTCTGCACTGGATCATAAAGTATAAAAGAAAACTCTACAACAGTCAAAGTTTAACTTCAATTGGACTCTTGTACGTTTTGGTATGCAATACACTATTGAATTTCTCATCTAAATTTCTTTTTCCCAAAGTACCCATTAACTCGTTCAAATTTATTCTGCTTAAAAATCATCTAACGGGGCTGGAGAGATGGCTTAGTGGTTAAGGCATTTGCCTATGATGTCTAAGGATCCCATTTCAATTCTCCAGGTCCCACATAAGCCAGATGCACAAGGGGACGCACACATCTGGAGTTTGTTTGCAATGGCTAGAGGCCCTGGCGTGCCCATTCTCACTCTCCCTCTCTTTGTCCCTAATAAATAAATAAATAAAAATAAAATCTTCTTTAAAAAATCATCTAACAGGGCTAGAAAGATGGCTTAGCAATTAAGGCGCTTGCCTGCAAAGCCCAAGGACCCAGGTTCAAGTCCCCAGACACACATAAGTCAGATGGACATGGTGGCACATGCTTCTGAAGTTCTTTTGCAATGGATATAAGGCCCTGGCACACCCATTCTCTCCCTCTCTCTCTCTCTCTCTCTGTCTCTCTGTCTGTCTCTATTTTTTTCCAAGGTAGGGTTTCACTGCAGCTCAGGCGGACTTGGAATTCACTATGAAGTCTCAGGGTGGCCTTTAAACTCATAGCGATCCTCCTACCTCTGCCTCCCAAGTGCTGGGATTAAAGGCATGCGCCACCATACCCGGCTCATTCTCTCTCTCATAAATAAATACATTTTTAAAAATAAAAAGCATCTAACAGTAATATTGCTTCTGGTGATGTTACAGAGAACTGGGAAGAGTAACGGAGAAATAAGACACGGGTTCAACCATTTTTGAAGGCAAATTAGCAACTCACCCCTAGAACTCTGAAGATGACAAATACTGCTCACTGAACCAGCCATATAGCTAAAGTACAATCAGAAAATTACAAATACACAAGGAAGTGCTTTCCAGCATATCTAGAATGTTGATAAACTGAAAGTAAGACCTAATGTCCAACATTAGAATAGATAATTTGTTATTCATTTATTTGGAGGGAGAGAGGGGGAGAGAGAGAGAGAATGGGTACGCCAGGGCCTCTAGACACTGCAAATGAACTCCAGATGCATATGATACCTTGTGCATCTGGCTTTATGTGGGTGTTGGGGAATCAAACCTGGGCCCTTTGGCTTTGCCAGCAAGCACCTTAACTGCTAAATCATCTCTCTTGCCCTAGAATATACGTATTTTAATGCATGATGCACGTTAATGACAAAAACCAGAGGGTCACTCATGTTTTAAAATACTTTCTCTTGGATAAAATGCTAATGGTGAAAAGTCCAAATGTGAAATATATACACAGTATGTTGCTAAGCAGCATTGAAAGAGCAGCTATTAATTATCAAAAGGACATAGTAAACATTCAAAAATGGAAAATATAGCTGGGTGTGGTGGTGCACGCTTTTAATCCCAGCACTCGGGAGGCAGAGGTAGGAGGATTGCTGTGAGTTCAAGGCCACCTTGAGACTACACAGTTAATTCAAGGTTAGCCTGGGCCAGAGTGAAACCCTACCTTGAAAAACAAAAGAAAACAGTAAAAATGTAGTGACTTTTCTGATATGTATTTTTTCTGTACTTTATTTTTTTTTCAAAGATAAAGTTATTATTTGCCCAATTGGGGAGAAATGTAACTTTTAAACATTTAAAACAAAAAAATTAAAATTTAGTAAGACTGAAACATTAGTCATGGGATGCTGGGACTCAGGAACTGTGGGAACCACATGAAGGCAATAATCAAACACAGCAGATGGACGATCCCACATGCTATTTCTCCCAGAAAGCAACTGGTTGTTTGGCAAGAATACTGTGACAACAGACGACAGTAACCTCCCGAGAGAGCGGTCACTCCACATGGGTCTATGTGCATTACAGAATCATGAAGAATGAAGAATCAAACTACCAGGGGAAGTTTCCTGCTGTTGGAGTTTTCTTGAATTGTTAAATATGTAAGAAGAGCATTCACTATCTACCAGGTTATTCTTCATCTAAACACTCTGTAGGCTGCCAAGAGGTGGAGAGAACTTACTGCCAATTTCAGAAAAAGAATAAAGAGCTTGTTTGGACTACAAAAGGACTTAGCACCTTACATTTAAAAAAATATTCTTTTGCGGGGCGTGGTAGCACAAGCCTTTAATCCCAGCACTCGGGAGGCAGAGGTAGGAGGATCACCAGGAATCAAGGCCACCCTGAGAATACAGAGTGAATTCTAGTTCAGCCTGGGCTAGAGGGAGACCCTACCTCGAAACACCAAAAAATAAAATAAAATAAAATAAAATAAAATAAAATAAAAATAAAAAAAATAAAAAGTTCTTTCTAGGAGGGCTGGAGAGATGGCTAAGCAGTTAAGGTGCTTGCCTGTGAAGCCTAAGGTCCCAGGTTTGATTCACTGGTACCCACACTGAGTCAGATGCACAAGGTGACTCATGCATCTGGAGTTCATTTGCAGTGGCTAGAGGCCCTAGTGTGCCCATTCTCTCTATCTGACTCTCTTCCTCTCAAATAAATAAAAATAAATTGTAAAATATTTTAGCTGGGGGATGGAGAGATGGCTCAGCGGTTAAGGCACTTGCCTACAAAGCTTAATGATCTGGGTTCAATTACACAGTACCCACGTAAATGGCTCATGCATCTGAAATTCATTTGAAGAGGCTAGAGGCTCTGAAGCTCCCATTCTTACTGTCTCTGTCTCTCCCCTCCCTGCTTGCAGATAAATATTTTTTTAAATGTTCTATCTGGGCATGGTGGTGAATGCCTGCAATCCCAGCACTTACAAGGCTGAGGCAGGAGGATACATGTTAGATACCAACCTGTGTTACATGGGGTGACCCTGCATTAAAAAAAAAAAAATCGAAACTGTCAAGGATATTTAAGAACTTTACCCTGGGAATACAATTTGAGATTTGGACAAGCATCTTTTTCAACTCCATGAAAAGTCCTTTCAGAACCCATTAGCTGCTAAGCGTGTGCTACTTCAGATTCCTCTTTCCTGCATTCTTATACATAAACCAATAAGAAGACAATGGTATGGTGGGTTGGGCTGGGTAACTGGCTCAACGGTTAAGGGTGCTTGTAAAGCCTAATTACCTGGAATTCAATCCCCAGGTGGTTGCAAAAATTGAGCAAGCTTTTTGTGTTCATTTGCAATGGTAGGAGGCCCTGACACGTGTGTGTATGCATGCACAAGCATATACATACATACATAAATGATTTTTGAAAGGCAATGGTGATGACATAGAAAACCTAATGTAAATACTTTGATGGGAGCGTGCTTCTGGGAGACACTGGATTTTTATGTTCATCTACTTTTGTTATCGGTTATTGCTCATCATCATGAGGCTAATAAGTGATGGAGTTATTCAGGTAGTCTGGCTACATACACTCTAGTCTAATCCAGTGGTTTTTAAAACCTCTTAGGAGGTCAAAACTCTGTTCAGAATAGCATTCACAAGTTATTGCCTTTTCTAACCATATTGACATGATCTTCAGTGCTATGAGAAGGGTGCATAAAATATCTAAAATTTTGCCAGTAAGCCAAAGTAAACTCTACTGGCAGTGCTGCTCTTTACCACAATGCTCTCACAGCAGAAAAGATGAGCTTTAGTAAATACTGCCAGGACACACTCCCACCCCTCCCGCCCACCTTACAGGGTTTTACAATGTTCTGCTAGAGTTACAGACATGGCCACTACGTCTTCTTACTACTGTGTGACTGAGAGGCAGGCATGAAGCACTCCTGCTGCCTAGAAGTATGAATGTAAAGAAAAACTACTTGTAAACTATCTGAATTGTGAGCTGAAAGATTGGGCCAAGGCATCAATTACACCATCTACTTATTAATAGCATTAATGTGACATAAGATAGAATTAAAGAACGACTGAAAAAATTACTACTCAGATGAGAGTATATGGCAGACACATTATTAAAAGTGAAGGACTTGCACCAGTCTTCCAATAACTAGCAGCATTCACACCAAGAATGACATTCAAGCATTCAGATGGTTTACATAGGCTTGCCAACTCTCCAATATGTTGAGAGTTTCTACTAAGATCAGTGGTGATGTTAATGACATGTGTTCAGCTGATACTGATTTGAAAGGTCTTCTTAAGTGAGTGAACCAAGAATCCCAGGTAAAATGATACAAAATTATTCATGAACAGTAGACCCATTCAAGCCCAAAGCCAGACTAATGAATGTTCATAATGGTAAGATAAAAATGCCCTTAAATCCCAGCATTCAGGAGGCAAAGTAAGAGGATCACAAGAGTTCGAGGCCACCCTGAGTCTACACAGTGAATTCCAGGTCAGCCTGAGCTAGATAAAGATCCGATCTTGAAAAACCAAACCAAAACAAAACACACACGTTTTATGTGGTTTCAAATTCCACATTCACTACCCTTTAAGAAATACCAACTGTAACGTTTTGGTTTAGTATCAAAGAACAGCCTCTATGTTCTGAAAAGATTATTACACTTCCTTTTCCAAGTACAAATTAGCCCAGACTTTCTTTAAAACACTACAGATCAAATCAGAAGCAATCATCAGAATCTTGCTATTAAGTCCTTTTTATCACTAAGGAGCAATCCTATGGAGGAGCGACTGCAATTTCCCTAAAGTCATTAAAATCACCTGGTATTAGGGGCTGGTGCGATGGCTTAGAAGTTAAGGCAAAGCCCAACAACCCGAGTTTGATTCTCCAGCAGCCATGAAAAGCCAGATGCACCAAGCGGTACATGCCTATGGAATTTGTTTGCAGTGGCTGGGGGCCCTGGCATGCTCATTCTCTCTCTCTTTCAAAAATAAATAAAAATATTTTAAAAACCTGATATTAAATTTTCCCTCAGCTTTATTTGCAATAATATAAGTAGTACTACATATAATCCTCATAAACAAAAGTATTCATTAATTTTACAAAGTATAAAGTCCTGAAGCTAAAATTTTTGAGAATTTACTGTTGCAAAATGTACTTGCATGCAATAGTACCATCAGGGGGTTAACACTTTCTTATTGGGCGAGGATCCCCAAACAAACTTATTATTTATGTATCACAACACAGAGATACACCATATTATCTGTAAACTTAAATATGGAGGTAGGGACCAGTTAAGAAAAATAGTACTAGCCTTGTAATGGGTAACAGAAACAGAAAGAAGGGGGTGGGGGACAGAAAGACAGGGCCAATCCATCAACTAATCATATTGCCTGTTAGTCAGATTCAAGCATTGTAAGATAGAATTAAAGAAACTTTCTCCATTGAGACTGAGATAAAAATTTCAGTATTATGACTGGAAATCTTGAAGATCTAGAAGAGATAAATATTCTATTTTTATAATATCTCAAGTAAACAGATATAGATAAAAAGAAAATACAATACAGGGTTGAAGAGATGGCTCCCAGGTAAAGTACAATTCCTGTGCAAGCAGAAGTGCCTTTTGGAGTCTGAGACCACCACAGTTCAAATCTCCAGATCCCAGATAATCAGGTGGATCTGGCCTCAAGTGCCTCTAACTCCAGTAGGGCAGGAGAGGAGACACAGCAATCATCACAGCCCTACAGCTCCAGAATCAGTAAAGAAACTCAGGCACAAAACAAGACCTGGAGGACGAGTGATGCTGTGGACACCCGAAGTGCTATGCTGGCTCTCTCTAGACACTGTAAGCGAGCATTCCTTCACTGCAGGCAAGCACACAGGGGTGCCACACACATCACACACACACACACACACACACACACACACACACACACACGCAAAAACAAGTACAATATAACCAAATTTTTCTATCGCAATACTTGCTTCAGAATAGCAAGATTAAAATTCAAAAACATGTAGCACTATCAAGTTTCCCAAGCCCAACTGCCCTGCATAAAAACAAATTGAAAGCAATTTCCAGAACTCAAGACACAAAACATCTCACATTAAAAACAGAATTTTGGGCTGGAGAGATGGCTTACTGGTTAAGGCACTTGCCTGCAAAGCCAAAGGACCTAGGTTCAACTCGCTAGGACCCACATAAGCCAGATGCACAGGATGGTGCATGAACCTGGAGTTTGTTTGCAGTGGCTGGAAGCCCTGATGCACCCATTCTCATTCTCTCTCCCCCCGCACCTCTTTCTCAAATAAATAAAAACAAAATATTTAAAAAAAAATTTTTTAATGGATGTTACTTATTAGTATTTTAGAACTTAAAAAATATTGTTTGCAAAAAGTCAAAGACAAAAATAACCATTAAAAGGTGCCAGTTTATGTGAAGGTAATGGGAAATCTCGGGCATTGTGGAGAAACCAGAGTCCTACCTCCCCTTGCCATGGTGAGTCCTGGGTAGTGAGTGAGCAACATGCAGGGCATCAGTCTGGTACTCAAATGGGTGAGAGAAGAAAGGGAGAAGGCAGAACAATTTCTTTTTTAAAAGTTATTTATTGTTATTTGAGTCAGAGAAAAAGAGAAAGAAAGAAAGAAGAATGGGGAACGCCAGGCTCTCTAGCCATTTCAAACTAAGTCCAGATGCATGTGCCACCTTGTGCATCTGGCTTACATATAAGACCTGGAGAATCAAACCTGGGTCCTTAGGCTTCGCAGACAAGTGCCTTAACTCCAGCCTCAGAACAGTTTTTTATGCTGCACTGAGAGATTCTAAAGCTACAAATCCAGGAGTCAGAGTGAAAATATGCTGCCAGACATAGCACAACCACTGACTAGCATAGTATAATAAAACGGCTCATAGACTGAAGTCATTAAAATACTGAGTCCTGATTCCTCATTATCAAAAATATATTCAATACTCCCTCCAAGCCTCTACACAGTATTCCACAGTTATTCAGCATGTATGGCTATTCTTTTATTTATTATTTAATCCTCATGAACTCTCCTTGTCAGTGTTATTGATACAATAGTTGAAAAGGTGGGGAAATGGCATGCTAAAGACTTAGTAATTTGTCCAATGTCCCACATTTAATAAGCAGATAAATCAGCCTTTTATCTTACAAATGAAGAAAGTGTCAATCTATCATCCAAAACAAACATAATTCCATCAGTATTTCTTTTACTTTTTGAGATAAGGGTCTCACTCTGTATGTAGCCCAGGCTGTCTGGAACTCACAATGAAAACTGGGCTGGCCTTGTCATGGTGATTTGCCTACCTCAGCTTCCCAAGTGCAGGGATTATAGGAATAAGTCATCACAGCCAGTTTTAAAGATTAACTTGAAATTTTATTTAATTTTCAGGTATCATTCAGCTTTAAAGCCAATTAAATATTGATTTATTCTTTATTAAAGCAGATACTTGGTTTTGGTTAACCATCCCCTTCCCATCTCCCCTGACCCCAATCCTACTTGCACCCTCCCACTACCAGTATTCCCCACGTCTTGATTTTTACCACTTAAGATCTGCTGCCTTCTCTAGCCTTCCCCCTTGAGGCCTTCTACCTCCACAGCGTTAAGGCACTTGCCTACAAAGCTTAATGATCTGGGTTCAATTACACAGTACCCACGTAAATGGCTCATGCATCTGAAATTCATTTGAAGAGGCTAGAGGCTCTGAAGCTCCCATTCTTACTGTCTCTGTCTCTCCCCCCTGCTTGCAGATAAATATTTTTTAAATGTTCTATCTGGGCATGGTGGTGAATGCCTGCAATCCCAGCACTTACAAGGCTGGGGCAGGAGGATACATGTTAGATACCAACCTGTGTTACACGGGGTGGCCCTGCATTAAAAAAAAAAAAAATCGAAACTGTCAAGGATATTTAAGAACTTTACCCTGGGAATACAATTTGAGATTTGGACAAGCATCTTTTTCAACTCCATGAAAAGTCCTTTCAGAACCCATTAGCTGCTAAGCGTGTGCTACTTCAGATTCCTCTTTTTTTTTTTTTTTTACATAAACCAATAAGACGACAATGGTATGGTGGGTTGGGCTGGGTAACTGGCTCAACGGTTAAGGGTGCTTGTAAAGCCTAATTACCTGGAATTCAATCCCCAGGTGGTTGCAAAAATTGAGCAAGCTTTTTGTGTTCATTTGCAATGGTAGGAGGCCCTGACACGTGTGTGTATGCATGCACAAGCATATACATACATACATAAATGATTTTTGAAAGGCAATGGTGATGACATAGAAAACCTAATGTAAATACTTTGATGGGAGCGTGCTTCTGGGAGACACTGGATTTTTATGTTCATCTACTTTTGTTATCGGTTATTGCTCATCATCATGAGGCTAATAAGTGATGGAGTTATTCAGGTAGTCTGGCTACATACACTCTAGTCTAATCCAGTGGTTTTTAAAACTTCTTAGGAGGTCAAAACTCTGTTCAGAATAGCATTCACAAGTTATTGCCTTTTCTAACCATATTGACATGATCTTCAGTGCTATGAGTAGGGTGCATAAAATATCTGCAATTTTGCCAGTAAGCCAAAGTAAACTCTACTGGCAGTGCTGCTCTTTACCACAATGCTCTCACAGCAGAAAAGATGAGCTTTAGTAAATACTGCCAGGACACACTCCCACCCCTCCCGCCCACCTTACAGGGTTTTACAATGTTCTGCTAGAGTTACAGACATGGCCACTACGTCTTCTTACTACTGTGTGACTGAGAGGCAGGCATGAAGCACTCCTGCTGCCTAGAAGTATGAATGTAAAGAAAAACTACTTGTAAACTATCTGAATTGTGAGCTGAAAGATTGGGCCAAGGCATCAATTACACCATCTACTTATTAATAGCATTAATGTGACATAAGATAGAATTAAAGAACGACTGACAAAATTACTACTCAGATGAGAGTATATGGCAGACACATTATTAAAAGTGAAGGACTTGCACCAGTCTTCCAATAACTAGCAGCATTCACACCAAGAATGATATTCAAGCATTCAGATGGTTTACATAGGCTTGCCAACTCTCCAATATGTTGAGAGTTTCTACTAAGATCAGTGGTGATGTTAATGACATGTGTTCAGCTGATACTGATTTGAAAGGTCTTCTTAAGTGAGTGAACCAAGAATCCCAGGTAAAATGATACAAAATTATTCATGAACAGTAGACCCATTCAAGCCCAAAGCCAGACTAATGAATGTTCATAATGGTAAGATAAAAATGCCCTTAAATCCCAGCATTCAGGAGGCAAAGTAAGAGGATCGTCAAGAGTTCGAGGCCACCCTGAGTCTACACAGTGAATTCCAGGTCAGCCTGAGCTAGATAAAGATCCGATCTTGAAAAACCAAACCAAAACAAAACACACACGTTTTATGTGGTTTCAAATTCCACATTCACTACCCTTTAAGAAATACCAACTGTAACGTTTTGGTTTAGTATCAAAGAACAGCCTCTATGTTCTGAAAAGATTATTACACTTCCTTTTCCAAGTACAAATTAGCCCAGACTTTCTTTAAAACACTACAGATCAAATCAGAAGCAATCATCAGAATCTTGCTATTAAGTCCTTTTTATCACTAAGGAGCAATCCTATGGAGGAGCGGCTGCAATTTCCCTAAAGTCATTAAAATCACCTGGTATTAGGGGCTGGTGCGATGGCTTAGAAGTTAAGGCAAAGCCCAACAACCCGAGTTTGATTCTCCAGCAGCCATGAAAAGCCAGATGCACCAAGCGGTACATGCCTATGGAATTTGTTTGCAGTGGCTGGGGGCCCTGGCATGCTCATTCTCTCTCTTTTCAAAAATAAATAAAAATATTTTAAAAACCTGATATTAAATTTTCCCTCAGCTTTATTTGCAATAATATAAGTAGTACTACATATAATCCTCATAAACAAAAGTATTCATTAATTTTACAAAGTATAAAGTCCTGAAGCTAAAATTTTTGAGAATTTACTGTTGCAAAATGTACTTGCATGCAATAGTACCATCAGGGGGTTAACACTTTCTTATTGGGCGAGGATCCCCAAACAAACTTATTATTTATGTATCACAACACAGAGATACACCATATTATCTGTAAACTTAAATATGGAGGTAGGGACCAGTTAAGAAAAATAGTACTAGCCTTGTAATGGGTAACAGAAACAGAAAGAAGGGGGTGGGGGACAGAAAGACAGGGCCAATCCATCAACTAATCATATTGCCTGTTAGTCAGATTCAAGCATTGTAAGATAGAATTAAAGAAACTTTCTCCATTGAGACTGAGATAAAAATTTCAGTATTATGACTGGAAATCTTGAAGATCTAGAAGAGATAAATATTCTATTTTTATAATATCTCAAGTAAACAGATATAGATAAAAAGAAAATACAATACAGGGTTGAAGAGATGGCTCCCAGGTAAAGTACAATTCCTGTGCAAGCAGAAGTGCCTTTGGAGTCTGAGACCACCACAGTTCAAATCTCCAGATCCCAGATAATCAGGTGGATCTGGCCTCAAGTGCCTCTAACTCCAGTAGGGCAGGAGAGGAGACACAGCAATCATCACAGCCCTACAGCTCCAGAATCAGTAAAGAAACTCAGGCACAAAACAAGACCTGGAGGACGAGTGATGCTGTGGACACCCGAAGTGCTATGCTGGCTCTCTCTAGACACTGTAAGCGAGCATTCCTTCACTGCAGGCAAGCACACAGGGGTGCCACACAACACCACATCACACACACACACACACACACACACACACGCAAAAACAAGTACAATATAACCAAATTTTTCTATCGCAATACTTGCTTCAGTATAGCAAGATTAAAATTCAAAAACATGTAGCACTATCAAGTTTCCCAAGCCCAACTGCCCTGCATAAAAACAAATTGAAAGCAATTTCCAGAACTCAAGACACAAAACATCTCACATTAAAAACAGAATTTTGGGCTGGAGAGATGGCTTACTGGTTAAGGCACTTGCCTGCAAAGCCAAAGGACCTAGGTTCAACTCGCTAGGACCCACATAAGCCAGATGCACAGGATGGTGCATGAACCTGGAGTTTGTTTGCAGTGGCTGGAAGCCCTGATGCACCCATTCTCATTCTCTCTCCCCCCGCACCTCTTTCTCAAATAAATAAAAACAAAATATTTAAAAAAAAATTTTTTAATGGATGTTACTTATTAGTATTTTAGAACTTAAAAAATATTGTTTGCAAAAAGTCAAAGACAAAAATAACCATTAAAAGGTGCCAGTTTATGTGAAGGTAATGGGAAATCTCGGGCATTGTGGAGAAACCAGAGTCCTACCTCCCCTTGCCATGGTGAGTCCTGGGTAGTGAGTGAGCAACATGCAGGGCATCAGTCTGGTACTCAAATGGGTAAGAGAAGAAAGGGAGAAGGCAGAACAATTTCTTTTTTTAAAAGTTATTTATTGTTATTTGAGTCAGAGAAAAGAGAAAGAAAGAAAGAAGAATGGGGAACGCCAGGCTCTCTAGCCATTTCAAACTAAGTCCAGATGCATGTGCCACCTTGTGCATCTGGCTTACATATAAGACCTGGAGAATCAAACCTGGGTCCTTAGGCTTCGCAGACAAGTGCCTTAACTCCAGCCTCAGAACAGTTTTTTATGCTGCACTGAGAGATTCTAAAGCTACAAATCCAGGAGTCAGAGTGAAAATATGCTGCCAGACATAGCACAACCACTGACTAGCATAGTATAATAAAACGGCTCATAGACTGAAGTCATTAAAATACTGAGTCCTGATTCCTCATTATCAAAAATATATTCAATACTCCCTCCAAGCCTCTACACAGTATTCCACAGTTATTCAGCATGTATGGCTATTCTTTTATTTATTATTTAATCCTCATGAACTCTCCTTGTCAGTGTTATTGATACAATAGTTGAAAAGGTGGGGAAATGGCATGCTAAAGACTTAGTAATTTGTCCAATGTCCCACATTTAATAAGCAGATAAATCAGCCTTTTATCTTACAAATGAAGAAAGTGTCAATCTATCATCCAAAACAAACATAATTCCATCAGTATTTCTTTTACTTTTTGAGATAAGGGTCTCACTCTGTATGTAGCCCAGGCTGTCTGGAACTCACAATGAAAACTGGGCTGGCCTTGTCATGGTGATTTGCCTACCTCAGCTTCCCAAGTGCAGGGATTATAGGAATAAGTCATCACAGCCAGTTTTAAAGATTAACTTGAAATTTTATTTAATTTTCAGGTATCATTCAGCTTTAAAGCCAATTAAATATTGATTTATTCTTTATTAAAGCAGATACTTGGTTTTGGTTAACCATCCCCCTTCCCATCTCCCTGACCCCAATCCTACTTGCACCCTCCCACTACCAGTATTCCCCCACGTCTTGATTTTTTACCACTTAAGATCTGCTGCCTTCTCTAGCCTTCCCCCTTGAGGCCTTCTACCTCCATGGGGACATCTACACTCTCTTTACCACTTATGAGAGAAAACATGCAATGTTTGTCTTTTCTGTAGAGATGGCTTAGCAGTTAAGGCGCATGCCTGTGAAGCCTAAGGACCCAGGTTTGATTCTCCAGGTCCTACGTAAGCCAGATTGCACATGGTGGCACATGCATCTGGAGTTCATTTGCAGTGGCGTGAGGCCCTGGCATGCCCATTCTCTCCCCCCTCCCCCGTCTCAAATAAATAAAAATATTTTTAAAATATATATGTATATAATATTTTGCAGTTCTATCCATTTGCCAGCAAGTCATAATTTCATTTCTCTTAATGGCTGAACAGAAGTACACTGTTTAAATGTACCATACTGTCATTATCATTCCTTAGTTGATGGCCATCTAGGCTGATTCTATTTCCTTGCTATTGTGAAGAGCAAAACAATAAACAGATGAGCTAGTAAGAGTCATGTGGTATCATGTCCAGTAGTGGTACAGCTGGGTCTATAGAAGTTGTATTTTTAGCTTACTGAGAAACCTCCACCTGGATGCTACCCTGGCTTACACTTCCACCAACATTGAATAAATGAGGGTTCCTCTTTCCCCATACCCTTCCCAGCATTTGTTATATTTCCTTGATGAAAGCCTATCTGACATGGGTGTTTCCCGGATGGTTAAGGATGCTGAACACTTTTTAAAGTATTTTTTGGCCTCCGGTATGTCTTTTGAGAATTCTTTAGCTTACTCTGATTGTGCTGTTTTGGTATTGCTTCGTGTTTTTACTTCTTTGTATGTTCTAGATGTTGTGCAAAGTTGGCAAGAATTTTCTTCTGTTCTATAGGCTCTCTCTTCACTCAGCTAATTATTTCCTTTTCTGCACAGAAGCTTTTTACTTCACAAGGTCCCATTTGTTGATTGCTGACATTGTTTTCTGGGTGACTTTGGTCCTATTAGAACATTCTTATCCATTCCTTTATCTTGAAGAGTTTCCCTATTTTTTCCTCCTCCATGTTCTCTTGTTAAGGTCTTTGATATGTTTAAAGTTGCTTTTTGCATAGTGTGAGAGATTTTTTTTTTTTTAAGAAAAACTACTTTTATTCTTTTACCATGTAGATATCCAATTTTCCCAGGACCATTTGTTAAAGAAATTCCTTTTTTTTTTTTTTTTTTTTTTTATTTTTCGAGGTAGAGTCTCACTCTAGTCTAGGCTGACCTGGAATTCACTGTGTAGTCTCAGTGGCCTCGAACTCATGGTGATCCTCCTACTTCTGCCTCCCTGAGTGCTGGGATTAAAGGCGTGTGCCACCACACCTGGCTTAAGAAATTCCTTTTGTCCAATGAGTATTTTTGTCAAAAAATCAGGTAACTGAGCAAGGTAATGTCAGGATCTTGCCCCCCCCCGAGATAGGGTTTCACTCTAGCCTAGGCTGACCTAGAATTCACTATGTAGTCTTAGGGCAGCCTTTTACTCATGGTGTGAGCCACCAGGTCCTGACTTGTCAGTATCTTTTTTATTCCATTCCTCTGATCTTATCTGCCTGCAGGTTGGGGAGATGGTTCAGGAGTTAAAGGTGCTTGTTTAATTTACCTGTCTTGTTTTGTGTCAGGATCATGCTGTTATTGTTACTATTGTTCCATAATACAGCCTGAAATCAGGTATGCTAAAATCTCCACCCCCTCACAGTTGCTTTGGCTATCTGAAGGCTTTTGTACCTCCAAATGGATTTGAAGATTGCTTTTCCTATTTATGTGAAGAATGGGAGCTGGAGAGATAGCTTAACAATTAAAGTGCTTGCCTGCAAAGCCAAAGGACCCAGGTTCAATTCCCCAATACCCACATAAAGCCAGATGCACAAAGTGGCACATGTACCTGGAGTTCGTTTGCAGTGGGGTGCCCATTCTCTCTATGTGCCTCTTTCTGTCCTTTCTTTCAAAGAACTCTCTCCAATAAATAAATAAAATATTTTTAAAAATTTAAAAAATGGTCTTAGGATTTTGTGATGGGGAGAGCAATGAATTTGTCAATTGCTTTTGGTAAGATAGCCATTATGCTAATTCTTCTAATCCATGAGCATAGGAGATCTTTTCATGTCCTAATGTCTTCAAGTTCTCTTTCTAGTGGTTTTAAACTTTTTATTTTAGAGGTTGCTCATTTCCTTGCTTAGGTTTACTCTTAGGTATTTTACATTTTTTTGAGGCAGTTGTGAATAAAGTTGCTTCCACGATTTCTCAGCTTGTTACTGACATATAAGAAGGTTGCAGATTTTTCTGTGTTAAATCTGTATCCTACTACACTTTGCTTAAAATGTTTGTTAGTTCTAAGAGATTTCTGGTGGAATCTTTAAGATCACTTGTGTGCAAAAGCATATCATATATGCAAATAAGGATACTTCTTTTAGTATGTGTTTCTCTTTTTCTTTGTTTTGTGTTTTTCTTGAGGTAAGGTCTCAATCTAGCCCAGGCTTTGTAGTCTCATGGTGGCCTCAAACTCATGTGATCCTCCTACCTCTGCCTCCCAAGTGCTGGAATTAAAGGCCTGCACCACCACGCCCAGCCTGTCTCTCTTGTATGTGGGTCTTCTGTCTTGTTCTATAGCTAAGACTTCTAGCAGCATATAAAAATGGAGAAAGTGGACATCTGTGTTGCTCCTGACCTCAGTGGAAATGCTTTGAGTTTTCCCCCATTCAATATATTTTTTTGGCAATAGGCTTGTCATACATAGCTTATACTGAGATGTCCTTTCAATTCCTAGTTGGGATAATGGATTTTGATAAAAGTTATCTGTTATCTTTGGTATGTATTATGTTTGATGTGATTTCATATGATGTGTGCATGTGTAAATGGGCCAGAGAAGAGTGTTAGGTGTCCTTCTCTAGTGTTCATCTGCTTGTTTTCTTGGGACAGAGTCTTTCACTGAACTGGAGCTGTAAACCCCAGGGACTCTGGTCTCCAGTGTCTATAGGACTGGTATTAAAGGCATGTGTGGCCATTGCCAGCTGTTTATGTGGGTGCTGTGGAACTGAACTGGGGTAAATCTAGGACCTCAGGTTTGCAAAGGCTCTTACACGTTGAGCCATCTTTTCAACCCC
Source organism: Orientallactaga sibirica (assembly GCA_036365145.1). Taxonomy (NCBI): domain Eukaryota; kingdom Metazoa; phylum Chordata; class Mammalia; order Rodentia; family Dipodidae; genus Orientallactaga; species Orientallactaga sibirica. The sequence goes on along the minus strand of JAEOAD010000031.1, from coordinate 590,597 downwards.
TCTGAAAAGCCTTTTCTTCCATCTAGGTGATCATGTGATTTCTCTCCTTCAGTCTATGTACGTATTACATTCATTACTTTGTATATGTTGAACCATTTTTGCTTTTCTGGAGTAAAGCCAACTTAATCAGGATGGTCTTTTTGATGTATTGTAATATTTTGAGAATTTTTGCATCTATGTTAGCCAGGGAAATTGGTCTGTAATTTTCTTTTCCTGTTGTCTTTATCCAGTATTGATATCAGGATAATGCTGGCTTCAAAAAAGGAATTTGGTGGTGTTCCTCCCTCTCATAGCTTATAAAATAGTTTTAAGAAGCAATTATGCTAGATGTCTAAAGATATGGTAAAATTCAGCCATAAGTTCATCTGGGTCTCGGCTTTTTTCAGTTGGTAGATCTTTTATTACTGTTTGAATGTCCCTGCTTGCTATAGATCTGTTAAAATTATTTCTCTGTTCTTGGTGATATGCATCTAAAAGTTGATTCTTTTTTGTTTTAGATTTTCTAATTCAGTAAAGTATGTTTTTAAGATGTGTCCTAAAGATCTTAACTTCACTAGTATCTGTCCTAATGGTCCCCTTTCCTAATTTTTTAAATTTGTACCATCTCTCTTGGCTATTAATCTGAATTGCTATTTTGTTGTCTCCATTTCATTCATTTCTGCCTTGAAATTCTTTCTTTCCACATACTAGTATTGGGGTTTGGCTTGCTCCTGTTCAAATCACTAAGATGAATCATTAAGTTATTCATTTGAGATTGCTCTATTTCTTAATATAAGCACTTACAGAGCTATGAATTCCTTCTTAGGGCTGCTTTCATTGTATCCCATGTTTTCCTATGTTGTGTTTTCATTTTCATTCATTTCTAGGAATTTCTTCATTTCCCTTTTGACTTCTTCAATGACCCATTTATTTTCCAATAATGTAGTGTTTAATCTCCATGAGTTCATGTATGTTCTACAGTCTGTCTTGCTATTACTGATTTGTGATCAGATAAAAGACAAAGAATTATTTCAATTTTCCTCATTTTTTAAGACTTGCTTTAGGTTCTAATATATAGTCTATTTTGGAGGATATTCCAATGGGCTACTAAAAATATGTATTCTGCATTGAGTAAAATGATGTTAAGCTCAATCTATGATGCCACTCAATTCAGATGTTTCTATTTTTTGCCCGGATGATCTGTCAATTGTTAAGATTGGGGCATTGAAGTCACCCACTATTAGTGTGCTACTGAAAGTTGTGTATTATGTCCTGTCATTGTGTTATTTTTGTAGTATTTGGGATTTTTATTCCTCTCTTGCATACTATTTTTCAATCATAGTTTACTCTTCTCTCTGTGGCCTCCTAGATATGTGTCTTTCTCTACAAGCTGGAGAAAATTCCTTCAAGTATCTTCTGTAGAGCTGGCTCACAGTCAGCCTGTTTTTATCCTTCTTCCTTATCTTTCAATTATGAAGGGCAGTTCTGTTGAATATAGATGCCTGAGTTGGCAGGTGGTGTTATTCAGAACTTGAAGTATATAATTCCCAGGCCCTCCTAGCTTTTAAAGGTTCACGGAGAAATCTGCTGTTATCCTGATCAACCTGCCTTTATATGTGTCGTCGTGTTTCTCTTGCACTGCTCTGAATACATGTTCTTGGTTCTGTAAGTTTAGTGGTTTCATTATGATAGACAAGGGGAGCTCATTTCTTTCTGGTCGTGTGTATTTGCTGCTTTAAAAGTCTCATATTTAGACTGGCACCCCTTTCCCTAATTTAGGAAATATCTTTTACTATTTTTTCAATTAAAATAGTTTATACACCTTTAGGCTATCACTCTATACTTTGTTTTATGCCTATATTCTTAAGTTTGGTCATTTCAGTGTCCTGAATATTTTGAAAGTCTCTTTCATGGCTTTTTGTTTTTTCAAAGTAGGGTTTCACTTTAATCCCAGGCTGACTTGGAATTCACTAAATGAAGGTAAAAAATAACTTCTTTATTTTCCAAGGTAGGGTCCTGATCTAGCCTAGGAGGACCTGGATTTCACTATGGAGTTTCAGGCTAGCCTCCAACTCATCTCATTCATAGCTTTTTATTAATTTATCTTTCTTCCACTTTGTCATCCAGCTCAGATATTATCCTCTCCTTGATTCATTAGATAAAGGCTTTCCACAAAGGTTTTTATTTGACTTACTGTCTTTCATTTCCAGTATTTGTTTGGTTTTCTTCATATTTCTATATCCTTAGTGAATTCTTCTTTCTTATCATTTATTTCTTTATTTAATGTTTTATATCTACATATAGTTATTTAACAAGCCTTTGCACACTCCAAGATCATGATGTTTTATGTTTTCTATTTTTTTTGTGTGTGGCAAGCCCAACAAACTCACCTTTTTTGTTAAGCAAGAGTGAGAGCCAGACAGCGGGGGGGGGGGGGAAGAGGGAGGAAGGAGGGAATTGGCATGCCAGGACCACCAGGCACTACAATCGAACTCCAAACATGTGCACCTCTGTGTGCATGTGCGACCTTGCACACTCGTGTCACTTTGTGTTACTGGCTTACATGAGACCTGGAGAGTTCAACAAGGGTCCTTAGGCTTCACAGGTTAGTGCCTTAACTGCAGGTTAAAGTTGTTTTTCTTCTAAATTTTATTAATTTTCACCATGAATCCAATTGGAATTGACTCTTCTAAAAATCACTTGCTGAAATAATCCTTTCCCTTCTACAATGCACTCCCTTTTTTTTTAAGGGAGGGCTGGATGCCATGGGTGAAAAGCCTATATAGGGTGAGCAGATAAGGCCTTTAGCCAACAGTCCTGATCACATCCTGAGTTGAATGTAGCCATGACTGACAACTCATCTGCAACTTCATGAACCCTAAGCCAAAACCAAACAGTTAAGCCATTTCTAAGAAACTGAGATAGTAAATATCTAACAACATAAAAAATTGTATGCTATTTAGAGGCAAGGTCTCACTCTAACACCCAGGCTAACCTGGAACTACCTCTGTAGGCAATCATCAGCCTCTTGAAGTGCAAGGATTACAGGCAGGAACCACTGTGCCTAAAGGCAAATTAAACAAAAATATTTAAAGAGGAGCTGGGGCTGTAACTCAGTGGTAGAACACTGGCCTTACATGTATGGGGCCCAGGACCACAAGAAAATGTTTGAAAACATTTGTTTCAAATCCCATTGTTTTAAACCATTAAATTGCCAAACTTATTACATAGCAATTGATAACTAATATAGTTACTTACTGGTATGTATGTTAGCTTCTATTCTTGCCTTCAAATAGATTCTTCTCAACATAGTAGGCAGTAACCCTGGAATCTAAACTTAATAAATTTGCTTCCTCAAAATTCTCCAACTGTTTCCAAGCTCACAAAGAGTTAAAAGTGGACTCCTCTCCTCACCACAGTATATGGGTCTTCTCCAGAGCTGGCTCCTGTGGTTTGATCTCTTCTTTCTTCCCCAGATCATACACACTGCCACGTTTGCCAATGATTTTCTTTCCTCAAGGACTCTGTACTTGCTGTTCCTTCTGCCCTCTAAAACCCTCATGACTGGGTTCCCATGCTTCTCATAGGCCTTTGCCCAAATGTTAGTTTTTCAAGAAAGCCTTTCTCTTATACTACCTTATTCAAAATTTATGCCCAGTATCCTTTATAATCCTTCCTCATACTACTTTTCTTCAATGCCTTTGTCCTAATCATAATTTATTATGAAGTCATACTTATTTTATCTGCCTTCTCGCTAAAATATTACCTCTATAAAGGCAAAGGTTCCATCCAGTCTTCTCAGTGATGGCAATAGTAAAATTTTGAATGGCTGAGTGGAACTTCCCTGCCACTTTGCCAGACTACTGCCATTAGTGGCTAGGTACTTGTTCCAGGGCAAGAAACTAAAAAGGCTCGTTCAAAAAATACTGAACTGGAAATTAGAGCTAGATTGGTAGCAGAGTTTCTACTTGTGGTTATACACATGGGACCAAGATGCTCATCCTCACACTCCAAAGCTGCTGGGCATCTTTCCAGTTCAGCCCACTTAGCAATGTTCCTGATTAGTATAGATCAAACAGTAATTGCATGAGTAAAAACTAAGCTATAGTCAATTGATGTTCTCAAAATTGAACTTGGTTCCTTTATCATCTTCTAGAAAAAGACAGTTTTTACTTGCACCAGTTCACCAAATATCCTTTTATTGAAAAAGGCAGGAAAACTCACTCAGAATTCCTCAGTGGTTTCCTTATTCATAGACTAACATCTACTCCCCGCCCCCACAGAAATCTAAAAAGGCAAATAACACAAGATTTATATACATAAGCCTTTTCATGTCCTCTTTGTTGATAGTGAAGCTCCTAAGCCATCCAGTTACCACCACCAGGAAGCTGTGTTCAGAATGCAGGAAACCATCTCCTATCCCACCCTCTCTTAAATCTCTTCCCCCACTTAAGGCAAATCTCAAACTTAATTTGCAACAATTCTAAATGACGGTCATGCACCAATTCTTCACTTCAATATCATCTTTCTCTAATTGAAACTTCTTGATCTGAAACTTTACAGGTATTAGCACCACACTCCAATAGGAAAAACAAAGATGATAAGAGTATTCTTGATGGGTTTTGATGCTGATTTATGCTTCTCTGTGTTCTCTGTGATCTGTTCTAGATACTGGCACCCTGGAGTACAGCCTCCCTTCATCTATAGTTTCCCATCCACATGCCACCAACTCACGTTATCTCTGGACAGAGTCTAGGCTCATGGCTGCTCCCATTTCAGAGAACAGGCCTATTGGGGAAACAGACACCCATAAACCCAGAGGAGATCACAGGGGCTTGGGATATAGCTGAGTGTTAGAGCACCTGTCTCACATGCACAAGGTTTGATCCCCAGCACCACAAAAACAAAAATAAGCACATGATATTCCAGAAGCTGATTTCTCTTTTAGTTAAAATGTAATACCTTGGGGAAACATAACAAATACCTTGTGAAGAAGCATAACCATAAACTGTTATATGGACTAGGACAATAAAAAACACTGCTTGAACTTTAGACTTCGTTGATTCTGATACTGCCTACTGAAATTTCAAGTCTGGTCCCTTCATACACAGGTAGATGTGATACATATCTTTTTTGAGGAAGATCAAAGAAGTCAGTGATCATAAAAATATATCACAATAAATAAATAATCTAAAACTCCATTCAGAATCGAGCAGCTTACTAAAGTCAAATATTTGCAGTTTATAATAAAAGAGCTGAAACCCATCAGGTATTTAATAGGTGTAGTCAAAAATCCAAGACTCCTTCACCCCTACTCCCTAAAGGCAGGTATATAAAATATCTCTTAACCACATAATAGAGAGAATTTTCTAGGAGCTTGCTGAAAATGCCTAACTTCTACCTGAGATGGTACCACTTCCTTGATTAAAAGTATGAGGGGAGTTTCTAATATCTTCCTCCCAAAAGTTGATAAAATGAGGCAATTATTCTGCCAACACTAACTTTCTAAGTGCTTAGACTCAGCATTTATAATTACAGGAAGGTAACAAGTGCAACCCTGTGCCATATAACGCCCCTTCAGAAAATGACCAACCCCATGGTGATCCTATAGCATGCTACCTGGTAGCACCATAGCTGTCTCAGGCAGCTATGTGAGTACATTCCCATGTGTCCATGACATGACAAGTCACTGGATTCTCTCTGAGGAAAGTATAGCATGCCTGGGCATCAGATGTTTAAAAATGTTTCTAGAAACAGCATAAGGCTGCATCATAAAAGCTTAGTATCCATGCTAGGAGAAAGTCTGCATTTAAACCATCAAGCAATGGAGAATTATATCACCTTAGAATAGGAAGAGGCCTTAGTAAATGCCACTCACTACATAGTTTTTTTCCCTCACACACTTCATATTCTCTGAAAATAATTCAAGGTGATTTAAAAAATACATATTGCATGACAATACCAAAAGTAGGCAAAAACAGTCAACCCAAGGTAAAATGGTAGAGAAAATGAGTAGTCAGATATACTGTCTCTGATAGTTAATCTTCATTATTAACTGGACTTAGAATCAACATGGAAACATTCTTCTTGCTATGTCTATGAGGATGTTTTGAGAAAGGTTTAACTGAGGGTATGAAGATCTACCCTGAATGACAGTGACACCATTCCATGGGCTGGGGTCCAGACTGAAAAGAGAAAGCAAGTATAGTAGCAGTATTGAACCCACTTTGCTTCCTGACCATAGTCCAATGTGATCAGCCGCTTTACACTCTTGCCACCATGACATCCCCACTTCAATGGACTGGACCCTCAACTATGAGCTGAAGACTTCCTTCCTCAGGTTGCTTTTGTCGGGGATTTTTTTTGGGGGGGGAGTAACAGCTACAACAGCAATAAAATACACAGTCAATAAATGCAATGGCTCCCACAGGATCTATATGCTATTTAGAAAGAATGTAGTTGACATTATTCCTCCTACCAATTAATGCACAGGCTATGACTAGTCAAGAGGCCCAATATTCTAAAAAAAAATTGCTTAAGAGAATACAAGAGCACAAACACATCAATAGTATCATGTCCAACTTGGGGTAATAGATAATCTACCAGGAAGCCAGAGCTACAAAGTAAAATTGTAAAGAATCTAAAGATGGGGGCTGGAGAGATGGCTTAGCGGTTAAGGCATTTGCCTACAAAGCCAAAGGATCCTGGTTTGATTCTCCAGGACCCACATAAGCCAGATGCACAAGGGGGCGCAGGCATCTCGAGTTCGTTTGCAGTGGCTGGAGGCCCTGGCGTGGCCCCATTCTCTCCCCCCCATAAATAAATAAAATAAACATGTATTTTAAAAAAGAATCTAAAGATGTGTGCAGTCTTTTCTCCATCAAGTTTATCCTACAGATGCGTATGTTCTATCAAAGATTGCTTCAACAGAGAAAAAGAAAACTGAAGGGGCAGATGGCCACAAATCTCTGCTTCAAGTATAACAAGTATTTTTCCAAGTATTTTTATTTATTTTTTATTTTTATATACCAGTAAAGCCAGGCATGGTGGCTCATGCTTGTAATCCCAGCACTTGGGAGGCTGAAGTAGGAGGATCATTGTGATTTCTAGGCTAGCCTGGGCTACAATGAGATCCAGCGTTAAAAAACCAAAAAATTTATTTGAACAGTTCAAATGTCTACAATACATTTGGAAATTCTATTTTCTAGGTTCCTTAAAAACCATCTCGTAACAAAGAATATCAGGAATACTTTTATCTCAGCCATCAGACCAGTTAGGGAGCCACCCCGTCCTCTGAAATGAGATGCTCTGAGTAAACATAGACCACCATTCACCCTAAATTTTCCAAACTTTTCTCCTAGATTAAAAAAGCAGAGGGCTGGAGACATGGTTTAATAGTTAAGGTGCTTGCCTACAAGGCCTAAGAACCCAGGTTTGATTCCTCAGTACCCACGTAAGCCAGATGCACATGGTGGCGCATGCAAGTGGAGTTCATTTGTGATGGCTAGAGGCCCTGGCATGCCCATTCTCTCTGTCTCTCTCATTAAAAAAATTAAATATTTTCTTAAAAACCAGAGAAGGGCATGATGTTTCCGTGAAAGCCTGTGATCCTAGCTAATCCTGAGGCTAAGGCAAAAGAACAGCTTCATGTGACCCTGTTTCACAATAAAATTAAAAAAACAAGGGCTAGGAAATCAGTACAGTGGTATCTGCATGTAGTCCCAGCATTCAGGAGGATGAGTCGAGAAGGTCAGGAATTCAAGCACAGACTGGCCTCATGAGACTTATCTCAAAAAAAGTGTACGTGGGGGGGGGGGCGCACGGAATGTAGCTCTTGCCTACTAAGCAGGAGGCCCTGGGTTTAATCCCAGGAGAGGAGGGAGGAAATCAGGAAATTACCTAACATGTCTTAGGAAGCAGTAAGCACTCACTGAAAATGAAAATTTATCATTATTGTTAGGTATTTGACCCTAAACTAGCTCTTTCTTTCTTTCTTTCTTTCTTTCTTTCTTTCTTTCTTTATTTATTTATTTATTTATTTATTTATTTATTTTTTTTTTTGTTTTTCAAGGTAGGGTCTCACTCTAGCTCAGGCTGACCTGGAATTCACTATGTAGTCTCAGGGTGGCCTTGAACTCATGGCAGTCCTCCTACCTCTGCCTCCCAAGTGCTGGGATTAAAGGCGTGCGCCACTACGCCCGGCTTAAACTAGCACTTTCTATGGATGAGCTTATGTAGCCTTCACCAAATCATACGTGGAAAGCAACATTATCACACATCCCTTTTTAGCCCCTAAAGGAAATCATAAAAACTTGACTTGCCACACATTGCCTCCCTGTTAACAGTCCCTGCCAACTATGGTTCTTAGCTCTTGCCCCACTTTTGGAACTGAGGAAAATTCCTCTAGACCTAGTAGCTAGACCTGTCGCATCTACTGAAAAAATCAAGGTCGAGAGGACACAGAACACCCATCTCAGAGAAGTACAAAGGCTGTCAACTTGGAATTCAGTCCCAGAATGACTTCCTGTTTGACAATCTTTTTCTCTTCATGGAAAACAGGTTTCTATCCCCATGTATTCTGGTCCTTGCTTAACATCCACTAAACAGTGATTTCTCTGGGAATTCATGCTTCTATCCTGGGTACCCTAATAACTCCAATGTTTACCAATTCACAATAAAGGATAGTTATCATCAGTGTGGAAATCAACCACTTAAATAGCCTTTACTGGGATCATCCAAAACATATGAGAGTCTCTCAAAATAAAGCTACTACCCTGATTTAGGCCTTACTGAAGACTATAACTCTGCCCATTGGTTTTTCAAAGGTGCTTCTGGATCAAGATGCTCCACCAGACCTGGCTACAAATCTTCACAGAGCACAACAGCAAACTCCAATGCAAGAAGCACTGACAAATCTCAATATTTGAATACTATTTACTTTCCAGTCAATACCTTATTTTAAAACTACATTATGTGGGCTGGAGAGATGGTTTAGCCATTAAGGTGCTTGTCAACAAAGCCAAAGGACCCAGTTTCATTAAAGTGAGGGTGTCATCCTTAAAGGGATTCTAACATTTTTTCCTCTCCAAAGCTTAAGATTAGGAGCTAGATGACTAGAGGCTCACACAGAGCTGTGTGCCCCTGACCAACCCAGAGAGGAAAAGAATGGGGCAATAGAAGTCTTCATTTCTCTTAATATCATATCCACATTCAGTGTGCATATCAACGGCCTTCTCACTCACTGCTTCAAAGGACAATCCATTCTGATTTCCATCAGCCTACATCTTTGTGTTATTAAAGAGAAAGTAACGCATATTAAGTACAAACACACCAAGTGAGCACACACCTGCTCCACACCTCATTACACAGTTCAGTGTCCAGTCATGGACATGGTCATCATCAGCCTACTGAGTGTGTTCTCACTTTCCCAGACATCTGTACACACCACACGCTAAAGAGAAGGAGACTTGCTAAGTTAGAGCCTCATTCCTAAAATCCATGAAGAAATAAATGGGTAAAGTAGAAATAAAAAAACTATCTACCAAAAAGACTCTTGAGGTGACAACTTTTAGTAAGAAAGGCAAGAGATGACTCTTTTCTTCTTCCCTAGAAGTTATTTTCAAAGTGCTTGAAATAAAATTGGTAATTTTAAACCACTTTCAATTTCATTTAGCAAACAAGAATTTCTTTATTTTATGTACATGCTCTCTCTAAATTCTCAGTAGCAATTTTATATATTATTATCAAATATAATCCTAAAATAAATTTTTATGGTTTAGTCAAAAAATTCTTATTTTAAATGCTGAATTCAAGTAGAAAATAGCACTCTGAAGAACCACACTCTCCTACTTCACAATGAAATTAGTCATGCAAGTTGCAATACTTAGGGTAGTATTTTTAAAGATGTATGGTCACCAACAACATTGTGTTACTGCTAAAAAATTTTCACCAATGAAATATTTTATCTACTACCCATCCCACCCCTCAAATCCTACCCACCAGGAAAAAAAATACAGACCTTCAAAAAGTTTTATACTGACTTAAGTAAATCTTCAAGCACTTTGGATTTATATAAACTTAAGTTCTATGCCCAATTACATAGGGTATAGGCTTACGTCTCTACTCACACAGTTGAGGTTGATGAGCAAACAGCTGTCCTGTGTCTTGAGACAGACATTAGCTTCCTGCCTTCCCTATCCTCATTAGCAGCTACTTAAAGTTTGAGTTTTATGCAAGAAAACATTTTAAAGCCTCCAGTGTTTTACTGCAGCAGACTTCAGATTCATTCCTGTAACACATTTAACATGAAACACAGTTGAGACATTAAAATTCATCATGTACCACATTTTAATCATCTCAAAGTTAAAGGAATGCTTTCACTATAACAGTGACATAAAAAAGGTTGTTGAGGTAACATTAAGGAGTAAGACATACCATTTGGTATTTGACACTAATATAAAATGTAACAATACACAACTTTAACCTATTGATTTTTCTACACATGGCCATAGGCTAGGTGAGGAAGAATTATTTTTCATAATCATTTATACTCAAAATAAGCAAATCTAGGTCCTTTTTGATTTTCCTAAAGTTTAGTAATTTATTTAAACTTGTCAGCCACATCTTCACTACAAGGTGCCCTTCAGTGTCCAAGTACAGCCCTGTCACAGCTTTTGATGTGGAGACTCAGTGCCAGTCCTGTTGTGATAGCAGGAAGCACTAACTGAATTTGTTACTTGCCTTAAAGTGTGCAGCACAATTGCCCACTCGAATTTCTATAGTATAGATGAGTCAAGTGGGAGAAGGTTTCTCTAGAAGTAATACATTTCCATAAGAATCAAGTCTATCTTACTCAAACTGAACTTTCAAAATAGCACACACACGCACACACAAACACACAGATTTAGAAATCAGAACAATAAAATTCCATTAGTACATAGGCAATAATGATGACAGTTCACAGTGCAGAAATGAAGAGACTATTTTACTTAACTTTAAGGATTTCATTTTTCTTGAGGTAGGGTCTTGCTCTAGCCCAGTCTGCCCTAAAATTTATTATGTAATTCCAGGCTGGCCTTGAACTCAGTGATCATCCTACCTCGCCTCCCAAGTGCTGGGATTAAAGGCATACACCAATACAACCACCTCCATTTTTTAAAATTATATTCCTAGATAAAAATAGTGCACTATTTAAAATTTGATGCAGATTACTTTAATAGCATTATTACCAAAACCCTGACCCAGTCTAATTTTTAACTGTTCCAGCCCTATTGGTATGCATAAACTTTAATGTGTGGATAGAAAGCTGTACACAGGAGCAGACTTTAGGCTTAGAATGTTTCAATAAATTTCCTTCTCATTTGCATTTTTTCCTTAGTTACAAACTTCAGGCAAAGTAAGTATATTTCAATAAAAATATCCCCGAAAATTCACAGGTTTTCCTGTATGAACACTGGCTTTAATATGCGTATGTATATTTATACTGGCCTCAATATCTATAGCAAGTTACATAAAGCTTTATTGTTTCATGAAAATAGGAAAGGTACTACTTATAAATAGCAACATCATTTAAAAAACATCATGAGAAGTAGCATCCACATTCAGTAATTACCAAATGCTAAGATGTTGCACATATGCTATGTTAAAGGATGAGTGAAGAGTTCAAAATTAATCATCTACATTACCTACTTATACTTTACAAATATAAACAATACATTCAAGAAATCATTCAACATGCTACAAAGTTTGTAACTTCATGGAATACCCTCCTTCAGGCAAGAATTTAGCCCACACCCTTTCCTCTTCTTAAAAATGGGTGCTATTATTACCAACTCCAGATTGTGGAACTGGGATTAGAAAATGTTCAGACTCTGTTCTGGATTGCAGTGTCAGCCTATAAAAGAGTTGGGACTTGAGGCCAAATCACCCTGTCTTCAAAACCTGGTGCTCTTGGGTTCCAAGCCAGATGACAAGCCACAGTGCTCTACTATATTCATAGAGCAAACTGGGTCTGTTGCCGGGTGTCATATGGTTAAGTACAGCACTGATAACACACGTTATCAGGAGCACAATGGGGCAGCTATAAATCTAGAAATTATGTCGTGTACAAGAAACAACTATGAGAAACAGGAGCAGGTACCCCCCCAAGGAAAGAAGGAGAAGGGTTGCTGGACAGAAAGGAAAAGAGCAGCTTATCCCACATGGCACAAGAGCATGTAAGAGTGCAGAAGTCCCAGGGAACAGATGCAGGTTTCCACTGAACACTTTTTAAACCTAAGGATTCCAACAGTTAAAATGGGTTCCCTCTTGTATTGTTTTGCACAAATATTTCTGAATCACTACAACATAGTAGTAAGTAATGCAGGCAAAATTATCACAGAGGGTTAAAACTTGTTTGTGGAATAAGGCTTGATAGACTGTTACTCAATCTCAAAGAGGAATTGGCAAGATGAGAAAGAGTGCTGCTTCCACAGTGAGCCTAACAACCTGCACCAGGGTGACAGAGACAAACACTGAGGATGCTCAAAATGCACCAAAGCAGAGATTCAAAAGCTGCTGAGAGCTCAACACTCAAGTAGATCTAAGAAATACCCACCAAGGCTAGGGCAATTTTGTGGGAAGGAATATCCAGAGGCATTGTCCCTCTTTACTCCCCACACCCTTCCCGCAATGACTGCCTGCTGCTCTCACAACTCATAACCCACAACTCCATGATGAGTACCAGCAATCCCACAAAGGAAGGCCCTCAGTGGAGTGGGGGCAGGGAGGAGGGAAATGATGGTACTAACATGTGATGTTTCCATACAAAGTGTCTATTCAATTAAAAAAAAAAAAAAAAAAAAAAAGAATATCCCCACAGGTTATTTAAATACAAAAGGAAACATAACTTTTTTTTATAAAGAGGAAATCATTTTTATTTTTTATTTTATTATTTACTTATTAGAGAAGGAGGGAGAGAATGGGCACACGAGTGCCTGTAGCCACTGCAAATGAAATGTAGATGCATGTGCCACATTGTGCAGCTGGCTTATGTGGGTTCTGGGGAATCGAACCTAGGTCTTAGGCTTCACAGGCAAGTGCCTTAATTGCTAACCCATCTCTCCAGTCCAGAAACATAACTTTTAAGAGAAAAACCTGAGCTGATCTCACATTCATCAGATAATCTAAATTATTATTGCCAACAAGAACACATGTGTACACAGGCCTCCTGATGTACACTGAGCTCACAGTGCTAACGGACAGTTCTGCCAGAACATTTTCCTAAACTCAGTCATGAGCCTATCAGATGAACCCAAACTGAAGGGCATTCTACAAATAAATGGTCTACCACTATCTTCAAACTCAGGGGCTGGAGAGATGGCTTAGCGGTTAAGGCGCTTGCCTGCAAAGTTTAAGGACCCATGTTCAACTCTCCAGATCCCATGTTAGCCATCTGCATAAACGTGAGGCAAGTGCAAGGTTGCACAAGCCCACTAGGTGGCGCAAGTGTCTGGAGTTTGATGTCAGTGGCTGAGGCCCTTTGGGTGCACCAATTCTTTCTCTCTAAAATAAAAAAATTAAAAGTAAAAAAAAAAAAAAAAACTGTGAATGCCATGGTAAACACGCCCAAAAAAAAAAAAAAAAAAAAAAAAAAAACCCTAAGACAATGTTTCTAACTAAAGGAGAATTAAATGCAATAAATGATTCAGGTTGGATCCTGAACTGAAACAAATGTATATAAGACCATTAAAGGAGCTGGGCATGGTATGTCATGGTTATAATACCAGCACCCAGGAGGTTGTGGCAGGAGAATTGGCAAAGTGGAGGGCAGCCTGTGCTACAGCATGAGAAGCTGTCTCAAAACACAAAAGAACAACAAGAGACTTCCTATCTTACAGCTCCTGCTCCAATACCAATAGCAGTGACCTGACCCGAGCTGGTGGGAACCATCCACTCAATGAAAGAAGGAAACAGGGCTGGGGAAAATGAGTGCCTCGGTGACAAGTGCTGACTCTGCTGACGAGGTGTGGCACACAGATCTGACTCAGATGAATGCCTGCCTCCTTTCACCCTTATTGCAGGGATGACACCTTCCCCACAGTACCAAAGTGAGGAGGAAACCTCTCCACCAGAGCACAGCTACCTTGCTAAAACTCCTAGTTAGACTCATTTCTGGTTATGTCAGGTAGCAATACAAAATCAATAACAGCTAAGGAGTAACTGTTAACATAACATACACAAAAATGTTTATAGCAATCTTCTACCCTAACAAACAAAGCTCTGTAAGGCCAAAAGAGCGCTGAGGAGCATACATTCATTACAAAGCATCCTCATCTGAGTACAGACGGATCATTCATCACTGAGACCAAAACACCTAGAGATACACTACCACCACCACCAAAAAAAAAAAAAAAAAAAAAAAAAAGAGTTAAAGGAAAGAGGGAGATGGGGAGAGGGTAGTATGGCTCAGTGGTAGAATGCCTACTTATCAAGTTCAAGGACTCCATCCTCAGCACCAAAGAGGAGAATATGCAAGAAAACATGCAAGAAAGGAGAAACCCCAACAGACCCATCACCAGGCAATCTCAGGGGTTTTTTGTGTGTGTTTTAAAAAACTATTTTATTTTATCTAGGGCTACAAAGATGGCTTAGTGATTAAGGCGACCGCCTGCAAAGCCAAAGGACCCAGGTGCACACATCTGGAGTTCGTTTGAAGCGGCTGAAGACCCTGGCACTCCCATTCTCCCCCCGACCCCCCCGTGTGTGTGTGTCTCTCTCTCTCTAATAAGTAAAATATGAAAAAAATGTATCTATTTATTTGCAGGCAAAAATATATAGAGAAAATGGGTGTACCAGGGTCTCTAGCCACTGCAAATGAACTCCACATGCATGTGCCATCTTTGTGCATCTGGCTTTACATGGGCATGGGTAATCCAACCTAGGGCATCAGGCTTTGCAGGCAAGCATCTTAACAACTCAGGTTTTCTTCCCCCTTCCTTTTAGCTTGTTTAGCCTCAACTTACCCATTATCTACTAGAAGCCCACCTTCTAACCCTTTAAGAACACAGCTATGGCTGCATCAGGTGCAATTTTTTAAAAACTAGGTGAGAGCCCCAAAACAGCAGTCTATTACCACAGAATAAAACTCAGGTGGAAGGAGCAAAGCGACATGCAGCCTGGCTCTAGAGCAGAGGAAGAGGCAAGGACCCAGTCCACTGGGGAAAAGGATGGGATGGCCTTTAACTTCCTGCGCTAAGCTGGATGTGTCTCCTTTGTAGCAGTGACCCAAGGTACAGCACTCACTGGCATTTCCCTGGCTGACTAGAGGCAATGTGCACTACTGCCAAGGGGTGTGGCCTTTTTTCAGGGGGGCTTTGGAGCACATTAATCTCTACAACACTGGCATGTTTAAAGCTATCCTAGAGAATCTTCCAGAATGCTCTAACAGTAAAACCTTAGCTCAATCCCAGCTCTCGTCTTGTGTAGTAAGTAGGTTAGAACTGTATCTCTGCCAGATCTATCAGCTTTCTAAGTTTTCCCTCTGATCTAAATTTAAACTCCAGTTCCCAGAATGGGGCAGGTGGATGAACCAGAACAACTCACACTATGAATGAAACTTGACCTATTCCAAACCTAAAACTTAAGCCAAGTTAAAGTATCAGCTTTAACAAATACGTGTGTTTGTGGACACACATGACTTTTAGAAGGAAAGGGGGTGTCTCTTCTAAATTAACACCTTGACCTACACTGCTAAGGTAGAAACAGTACACACTAAGTCAACATGTGTGGTTTACCTCAAAGGTTTTCTTTATGCTATCAATACACGGTCATGCAGTGGACCTTCCAGAGACTCCCTCACATTGCAAGCCATCAACCATCTATACTTCTGTATTTCTCTTAACTGAAATGGCCTAAGTGTAAATGGATAAAGGGGTCCAAGGTAATAAAACCGAATGGAGGACAGGAAGACCAGACAGTGGCAAGAGTTAAGAGCTGGAGAGATGGTTTAGTGGTTAAGGTGTTTGTCTACAAAGCCAAATGACCTTGGTTCGATTCCCCAGGACCCACATAAGCCAGATGTACAAGGTGGTTCACACATCTGGAGTTCGTTTGCAGTGGCTAGAGGCCCTGATGTGCCCATTCTCTTCTCTCTCTCTGTGTCTGCCTCTTTCCCTCTCTTGCCCTCTCAAACAAATAAATAAAAATTAAAAAAAAAAAACCAAAGTAGCAAGAGTTGAGTTACAGCCAAGATACCATCAGTCCCTTCAAAGTCAAGCATATTCTTACAAATAAGAGGTTTAAATAAAGGGATACCATGTTACAAGAGGTTAAGGGAGAAGGTGGTAGTTTTTAGGAGTATAAAGAATAACAGATAAATAGCTGCCAATTCAATTCTTCCCCTAAATACTGTAAATTCTGACCTTTAGGTTTAAAACATTTTTAGTTTCCCCTACAAAGCTACAACATGAAATACTATATTTTAAAAAGGAACAAGTTCTTATTTACAAAGTCCTGTACTGAAACATGCAGTGACTTTATTTGCAATAACCAAGAACTATAAACAATCAAGATAAAAATTAAAAGGTAAGTGAATAAACAATATATCCATACAATGAGCTACTATGGAAGACATTATGGATGAATATCCAAATTATTATGCTAGATGAAAGTAAAAGGAAACAAAAACTATATAATGTATGATTCAGTTTACATGAAATGTTACAATAACACAATTATGACAAAGCAGATATAAGGAACACAGGTAATCAATGCAGGGAGTTGGAGACTCTCGGAGGTAATGAAAATGTTCTTCATCATGAATGGTGGCTGTAGTAGTCACAAAATTACTCATCAAAATAACACATTTAAAATCCATTGATTTCATGTTACATAAAGTTACTCAATAAAGCTAAATTTGGGCTTTTGAGTGTATGCCTTTTCTCATTTCTCACGAGTGCCTTTCTTTTCTTAATAAAGCTATCTCTGTAACTTTTTAAATTAAAAAAAAAAACCAGGAAAAAAGAATGGAAACAGTTATTTCAACTCAATTACTCAGAGTTGAATCTTTGCTAGGCAAAGATTCCTTTGCCTTCTTTCTACAGCCATTGCTTGTATAATTTTATGAAAAATGATCTTGTGTAAGATTAACTTGTATTATATTTTAATTTTACTGCTTCTTTGATGCATGTCTGCATAGTGTATGCTCATGTGTATGGAAACAAGAGGAATGCCATCCACCCTATTTGAGCAACTGTTTCTTACTGGCCTGGTATTTGCCATATGAGGCTGGCTGGCCAGCCAATCCCAGGAATCTTCTTGTCTCTGCCTCCCCAGGTTGGTTGTATAAGTACCTGGCACCATGCCTGGCATTTTTACATGGAATCAAACTCAGGTCCTCATGCTTTCAAGGCAAGCACTTTATGAACTGAGATAATCTCCCCCAGACCCCATGGATTGTATTTTAAGCACATTATTTTTTTTAACTTTTAGCATACAGAAGTTTAGATATCAATCATTCTGGCATTTTCAAACACAAACTGTCTTTTTAGTTGGCCCTCCTCCCCATCTTCTCCCCTCACCACCCCTCTCCCACCTTCTGTCTACTTGTCTCCTATGTCCTTTAGCCTTTCCTAATCATGTCTTTATATCCACTCTTGGTTACCACTGCAGCTTTACAGGTTACATCCACATTTTCCTCCCCCCCACATTACAAGCTAGGATCTGTGTATCAGAGAACGTGCAGCTTTGGTCATTCTGAGTTTGGGGTCACTTTGCTTAATAGAATTCTTTCCAGATACATCTACTATCCTGGAAATTTCATTTTCCCATAATGCTGAATATTTTCCTGCATATAAATGCCACATTTTCATTATTGAGTCATCTATTTGTCAATGGGCATCTAAGCTGATTCCATTTTTTTTTTTTTGCTACTATAAATAGAACAGCAACAAACACTGATATCAAGTACCTGGTGCAGGAGAATGTAGCGTCCTTAGGGTATATGCCTAAGGGTATATGCCTTTAGGGTATAGGCACAGCTGGGACAAGTGTTCTAATTTTTTGATAGCTTCATAATGGCTGCACTTGCTTGTACTCCCACAGCAGTGAACAGGGTTTCTTTTCTCCCATACCCTCACCAGCATTTGTTTTTTTGAGGATAGCCATCCTGACTAGGGTGAGATGGTATCTCAGTTTTAATTTGCATTTCCTTGGTGGCTAGGGATATGAATACTTTTATTTTTATTTTTGAACTTTTTATTGACAATGTCCATACATATAGACATTATATCATGACCAGAGATAAGCCCCTTCCACTACCTTTTCTTTTCCCCTTCCTGAATGCCCCCTCCATTGAATCCCTTCTTGATTCCAACAAGTCTCTCTTCCATTTTTTAAATTTTATTTTATTTGCAAGAGAGAAAGAAGGAGACAGAGAGAGAGAGAGAGAGAGAGAGAATGGGCATGCCAGGACCTCCAACCACTGCAAACAAACCCCAGATGTGTGCACCCCTTGTGCATCTGGCTTATGTGGGTCCTGGGGAATTGAACCCAGATCCTTTGGCTTTGCAGCAAGTGCCTTAACCACTAAGCCATCTCTCCAGCCCCTCTCTTCTATTTTTGATGTCATCATTTCTCCCCCTTCTTTTATGCAGGTCTTGTATAGGTAGTCACTGTGAGGCCATGGTGATCACTTATTTGCAACATGTATTTTTTTGTTGTTATTTGTTTACTCACAGCAATCCTCTTATCTCTGCCTCCTAAGTGCTGGAATCAAAACCCCAGCCCTAAGGCAATGTTTTTTAAACAGTTGCATAATTTAAACAATGTTCTTGCACACTCGTGTTGTGTGTGTGTGTGTGTGAAAAGACAACCTTCGTTTTTAGATTTTTTATTTATAGTTGAGAGAAAGAGAGAGAAAGAATGGGTGCACTAGGGCCTCCAGCCACTACAAATGAACTCCAGACACATGCCACTTTGTGCATCTGGCTTAGGTGGGTCCTGGGGAATGGAACTGAGGTCCTTTGGCTTTGCTGGCAAATGCCTTAACCGCTAAGCAATCCCTCCAGCTCTGTATACCTCTTTTTGAGACAGGATTTCTCGCTGGCCTGGAGCTCACTGACTCAAGGCTAGGCCAGCTGACTAGTGAGCTGTAGTGGTCATCCTGTCTCCTCCTCCCCAGCACTGGGATTACAGATGTGTGCCACCATATTTACAAGGGTTCTGGAGATTCAACTCAGGTCTCGTGCTTGCCAGACGAACACATTAACAACTGGTCCCTAAATAATTATCAACTCTCTATCGGTATTATGGGTATCAGTGTCAGCCAGAGAGGCACTCCAGGTTAAACACCTTCTGAACACAAACTACTCCTTAGATAAGGTGTACAAGCATGAAGGAAACTGTAAGACCCAATCCAGCTAAGTAAGTAATGGCCTCTTCCCACTAATTTCTTACCATTTAACAAGTAAATGAAAATGTCACCATTCATCTAAATGAAATATATTAACAAATAGCTTATGTCTTAAACACTATGTTCAGGTTTGGTTTTTAAAGTTTCTAAACATTACCAAACCATTTTTCCTTATAAGTCCTATTTCATTTATCCTAACATTTACCTCCCAGATAACTGTTGGAAGTGAGAAAGATGTGTGGAGAAAACTAAACACAAAAACATCATTACTACTCAGAAAGAAAGCACAACAGGCCACACTCCCAGCTGAAGTGAAGCAATGTAACTGAGCTCCCTACACTTCGACCACACTATGGGAGCCTTCTGTCTTCTTCATCACTGCATGGTATTTCTAGTTGCTGGCACACTCAAAACACAAAATCTGAACCCTTACCTACCAAGTATGGCAAATCCAATCATCCTCACAAAATTAAGTAACCAAAGTCTTTCCAACATTAAGTTTTGAGGCTTAATCAAAGAATATTGTACCAGCTTAACACACACTAATCTGTTCTATTAGCTCCATTCTTCATTCTAAACCATTAATCAACAGAAGGCTAGTTTGTGTCAGTCCTAAAGTAGTGTGATACAGCTGCATGTGGTGGCACACGCCTTTAATCCCAGCACTTGGGAGGCAGAGGTAGGAGGATCACTGTGAGTTCAATGCCACCCTGAGACTACACAGTGAATTCCAGGTCAGCCTGGGCTAGAGTAAGACCCTACCTTGAAAAACAACAACAATAAAAAGTCTGATACATTGATCACAACACCTTCTTTGTTAAGACTTTGTAATCTGTACTTTTCTTGAAAAATATAATGGCACCCAAAGGTCATGTAAGAAAAACTAATCAACAAAAAACTCTAAGTGCAATCAACATAGTCTCCTCCTTTTCACACCACAACAGTATACTGTGTATTTTCAGTATTTCTAGAGGTAAAACATCATTACCAATTTGACCAGTTTTAAAGAATCCTTTAATTTGGGTGGGGGTGGGGGGAGTAGAAGCATATTAGCTCCAAAACTACTTAGCAATCAATGAGAACTGACCTTCATTAGTATCTGGCTTCTACACTACACGGAGATCATCTTGACAACTCAAGTTTTGGGATTAAGGAGACCTGACAGGTCTAATTCAGTCCCACTAAGTCAAGGACTTTCTCTTCTGGTTATCATATGGTAAGAAAAGACACAAAATGAACTGTCAGGTACCACACTCTGAACCAGCTAGCACCCAACTTCCACTTCACCAATAATGGGCCCAATAATTGCTCCTTCATTATATTAAACATGCTAGATGGGGTCCAATAGGCCCTAAAATTGGCTTCATCTTAATACTAGGAAGACAAAGTTCCTAAAACAACTTTAAGTTTGCTAGAACCAAAGACCAAGGAAGGTATGATTCAAAATGTCAACAGATAGGGAATTTTCAGGCTGAGGAGGTTTGCTCAGCTGGTCAAGTGCTTACCTGGAAAGCAGGAAAAGGAGCTGAATTAGATCCCCAGTATCCATGTAAATGCCAGGCATGGTAGCATGACCTGTAATTGCAGCACTGGAAAGGTGAAGACAGGAGGATCTCTGGAGCTCACCAGCCACCCAACCCAGCCTAATCAATGAGTTCCAAGCCAATGAGAAACAATGTCCAGAAAAATGATAGACAGTGTACCTGAGGGTAACACTCAAGGCTGTTATCTGGCTTCATTATATACACATGTGCTCACACTCATATGAACACACACCACCACACATACATGCACACACACACACATGCAAAACGATCCTTTCTCAAAACCTAGAATCAACAGAATCACCTGTATTTCTAAAGAGTCAACTTCTGGAGACTACCCAAGGCCACAGCTCCCTAACTAGCCTCAGGGATTCTTAAGGTAATTTATAATGGGAAAGATTTTTTTTTTTAAGCACAGAACAATTAGGATGTATTTACAATGAAAAAGATTTCCATCATCCTGGTTAATCCTTGGTTTAAGAAACAGTCATTTGCAATGGCTAATCTCCGGTTGTCAACTTGACAGAACTTAGAAACCACATGGAAACAAATCTGTGGATTTATCTGTGAGATCAGGTTAGTTGAGGTGGGAGGCCCCATCCTAACTAATTATAAGGTAGAACCATCCCAAGGGCTGAGCTCCTGGTCTATATAAAAAGGAAAAAGCTAGCTGAGCATTCAGCATTCCTCTCTTCTTACTTTCTCCCTGCTGATGTGACCATGTGAACCCAGCTTTCTGCTTCTGCCATCATGAATTATGAATTCTACCTCTAGAACTATAGGCCAAAACAAACTCCTTCCTTCCTTAAATTGCCTCTGATCAGGCATTTGTTCACAGCAGCAAGAAAGTAACCAAAACACTCATGAATATTACATATAGAAACTGATATTTAGCTGAGTATGGTAGTATATTCTATTATCCAAACATTGGGAAGGCTGAGGCTGGATTGTTCAAAGCCAGCCTGGGATACATAGTGAAGCCCATCTTAACAAGAAAAAAGAAAAGAAATCCATGGTTGATGATTATTTCAGGAAAAACTTCCATTTGTTGTTAGCTATTTCTCCATGTAGCAGATCTGCCAAAAACTCATGAACCTCCTGCCTGAGTTTTCTGAGTGCTGCGATGACAAGCAATCACTACCACATCTAGCTAACTCCAACTTTTAAACTTGTCAATCTTTTGAAATTTTAAGTTATACATTCCCAAGAGAATCTATCAACAATGTTATTTTCTACTGCAAATGCTGTAGAACAAGTATTGGCAATTTTAGTAAGTGTTTTTGGATAGACCTAACAAAATGTTGTCTGTCAGTGCTACTCATAAGTAGCTGTTAAAAACTAAGTTATATCACCTTTTTACTCTTTAGAAAGATAACTAAATCCTTTAATAATTTAATAATTGATATTCAAAATTTAGGGAATTTTTAAAGTAAATTTATAAGGAAGTGGGGATTATAGTACATACTGAAAACTTATCAAGATGGTCTAAACTAATGCACTACTCTCCTGCTGGGGTAATGATAGTACATGGCCTGGGCTTTGTTCTGAACTGTGAGACAGATGTAATTGAAAAAGTGGACAAGTACTTACAATTTCAAGACTGGCAAGAGAAACAATGATCTTAAACCTTGTGCAACTGAGGTAGCAAAGCACAGAGGGGACAATGGACACAACCAGTGAATGCTGTCACACTGAAACCAATTAACTTGGGCCAGGGATGTAGCTTAGCAGTTAAAGGCACTTGCTTGAAAAGTTGCCCAGCCTGGGTTCAACTCCCCTATACTCACATATAGCCAGATTCACAAGTTGGAACAAGCATCTAGAGTTCATTAGTAATTGGAACAGGCTCTGGCATGTCCATACTCTTAATCTCTCCTTGCAAACAAATAAAAATATTTTTAAAAAAAGGAAGCCCATTAGCTTTCAACTATGTATAAAAGAAATTAGGGCTAGGGGCTGGAGAGATGACTCAGTGGTCAAGGGCCTTGCCTGGAAAGCCTACGGACCTGGGTTCAATTCCCTAGTACCCATGTAAAGCCAGAGACACTAGGTGG
Organism: Orientallactaga sibirica; assembly: GCA_036365145.1. Classification (NCBI taxonomy): domain Eukaryota; kingdom Metazoa; phylum Chordata; class Mammalia; order Rodentia; family Dipodidae; genus Orientallactaga; species Orientallactaga sibirica. The sequence continues at coordinate 567,630 of JAEOAD010000031.1, read as the reverse complement.
TACATGTGTCTAGAGTTTGTTTGCAGTGGCTAGAGGCTGGGGAAATAGCTCAGTGGTTAAAAGCACTTGCTTGCAAAGTCTGCAAGCCTCAGTCTGATTCCCCAGTACCCTTGAAAAGCAAAGTGCACCAAGTGGTGCAAACGTCTGGAGTTTGTTTGCTATAGTAAAAGGCCCTGGAAAGCGTATACTCTCCCCCTCTTAGGTCTTGGTGTCTCTCTGCATACATACATAGACCTGTCTACAATGAAGCGTGAAGAGAACCACAGCCCTAAGCCACAACACACTTATGATCATATGACTGAAGAGGATGACAAATGACTTGATAAATTTAAGTCAATGAATGACAAGACACCATACAGTATCAGTCATTCCCACAGAAACCTATGAATTGTCAGGAGAATGCAAGTTTGTATAGAGAAAATCTAGCTCTCTCTGCTCACGACCTCTCCTTCACATGAAAGGCTTGAACACCAAACAAAGCTTAAGTTTCTTGGGCAATAGAGACAGGGCAAGGAAAGAGATTTTTTTTGTTTGTTTGTTTGTTTTTTTTGTTTTTCGAGGTAGGGTCTCACTCTGGTCCAGGCTGACCTGGAATTAACTATGTAGTCTCAGGGTGGCCTCGAACTCTCAGCGATCCTCCTACCTCTGCCTCCCAAGTGCTGGGATTAAAGGCGTGTGCCACCACGCCCGGCTAGGAAAGAGATTTTTAAGAAACTATTGTAAACTACAGAAGAGAAAATCATCTACAAATAATAACACCAAGAAATCAGCTGCCTGGGAGAAAGCAAGTAGTACTTATTTGATGGAAATACATGCAACACCACTTCTGAAAGCCTCTTTTGTAAAGGCAACATTGTACTAAGCGCCTGACACACTTCTCAAAATTACCTTAAGTTTAAGGAGTTGCAATTTTCAGCATGCTGTGCATAAGACTTGGATGCCAATTTGGTTTATTCTACTTATGCAAATTGTCTGTCATATAGCTTAACTGGCCATGCAAGTACTCAGTGGCCTTACTATAGCTGGGTACTACCACAGCCAAGGTTAAAGTGGGAAGCTGTGGGAGCCCAGGAAAAACTTTTGAGGAGAAAACATGACTAGCTTCTTCACTGTCTGCCTCACTATTTCCAGAGGGTGGAAACCTGATCCACATGAGAACACTGTCCATGCTCCTCTCCCACACTGACACATGACAGCATACTTCACCAAAAGGGCACAGGGAACTGAATGCTCCATGGGCTTTCTCCTCTCCCAGCTCTTTTCTTTTTCTTGTTCTTTTTTTTTTGGGGGGGGGGGGTTCAAGGTAGGGTCTCACTCTAGCTCAGGCTGACCTGGAATTCATTATATAGTCTCACAGGATCCCCCAACCTCTGACTTCCAAGTCCTAGATTAAAGGCACACGCCACCATGCCCAACTTCTAGGTCTTCTTGTCTTTAGGTGGCATATGCAATGTGACTCACAGAGCAAAGTTACAATAGGTCTACACTTATATTAATTATTCCAAGACATTCCATTTTCCAGAGAATGAGAACGTAATTATAGTTAAGTCAGTTTTTTTTACTGCTTTTTCTTTTTCTAGATTTTAAAATCAGCAACCATACAATAAATATTTCATTTGAAGATGGAACAGTAGTCAGAAAACACCTTCTGATCAGGCAGATGCAAACTATGACGTACCCAGACTTTCTGAGATACTGATCTTTTAAAAATGTCCCTGGCTGGAGAGATGGCTCAGTACCTAACAACGGTTTTGATTCCCCAGTACCCACATAAGCCAGATGCACAAAGTGGCACATGTATCTGGACTTTGTTTACAGTGGCTAGAGGCCCTGGCGTGCCCATTCTCATTCATTCATTCATTCATTCATTCTCTCTGCTTGCAAACAAATAAAATATGTGGGGTTTTTTAATTATTATTTAGAAAAGAAAGCAAGCTGTAGTGTGCTTTGTAGGGACATACTATAATTTTTTTTTTTAAAAGTCCGGGCTGGAGAGATGGCTTAGCGGTTAAGGTGCCTGCCTCCTAAGCCTAAGAACGCGGGCTCCAATCTCCAGCAGTTCCAATCTCCAGGTCCCACGTTTAGCCAGATGCAAAGTGAAGCAAGGGCGCAATGCCACACTTGACCACAAGGGGGAGCACACATCTGGATTTCGGTCACAGCAGCTGAGAGACTGCTTGCGCGCCCATCTCTATCTGTCTTCCTCTCCCTCTCTGTCTCTCTCCAAAATATATATATATATATATATATTTTTTTTTTTAAAGTCCAGCTTGGGGCTAAGGAGATGGTTCAGTGGATCAGAGCACTTGTCATATACAGGAGGGCCAGAAACTGCCTGAGTTTGCTTCACCAAGACCCTCATAAACAGCTGTGTGTGGACATGCACATCTGTAACCCAAGCCCTATGGGGAGTAGAGATTGGAGAATTGCTGGTGCTTGTGAAAACTGCAGCTCCACGTTCAGAGAGAGACTGAAGAAAATACCTGAGGAAGGAAATACGATGTTCTCTGTCTGGCCTCTGTGCACCTGTGAACCCATCTGCAGATACACACGTATATGCCACACACATACATACACCACCACATCACACATTCTACACATGTTAAGAGAGTCCAGTTTGGCTGGCGATTAGTCAGGGTTCTCTGGAAGAACAAAACAGAGAATGAGTATGCATTATAAAGATTTATTGTGTTCGCTTACAGGAGCAGGCTTGAGTGTCAAGGAACCTGGTAGAGCAACTCAGTCCACAAAACTGGATGTAGGCTGGAAAGTTGGAGAACCAGGTAGCTGTTCAAACCAGGAGGCTGGATACCTCAGTAGTCTCAATCTGGAACTGAAGGCCTAGAGGATTCCTGGAGAGTCACTAGTCTTCAGTCCATGTTGGAAGGCTTTATGAAACTCGGTTCCAATGTCCACAAAAGACAGCCAAAACAAAGTAGATGTATGCACAGGTGAAAAGCAAGGGCAGCCAGGTAAAAAGAAAACACAAGCTAGTAGCACAGGTAGCCAAGCTTCTTTATATACAGTTCACTTCCAGAAGAGCTAAAGGACTTCCTCCCTCAGTTAATCCTTTCTGGATAAACTCAGATCTGCCCAGAAGGTGTGTCTCTTGATTCCTATTCTGGTCAAGTTGACAACAGACCTTGTCCATCACAAGTACATCCCTTGTCAACCTGATACCAAACCATATTCTCCTTATGTCATGAATGCTTCATTTCCAAATAAAGACAATAATGTCTAACATGATATAACTATCCCATGTACAAACAGAAACACACCATTCTTCCTCTGCCCCAAACAAATGGCAAGGTTCCCTGAGGAATGCTTAGTCTCTAAAATAGGACAGAAAAATTTGGAACCTTGGCTGGTATTTGTAACTACCTTTTTCTAATACCCATTCTGTATTTCCTCCACCTTCAGCAAGTACCTCAGCAGGGCTTGACTGCTTACCAGTGGAAGTCACACACAACTTCATTACGGAAGGGTCTGGGGCATTTACCACCCAGCCTTGATTAAGCTGTTGTAGTCTCCCACTAATCTTAACACAGGGCATGGTGTTACAGTCAGGTTGGCATTGCTGGCAGAAACCCAAGAGCAGCTTCTGGGAAAAAGGGTTTATTTTGGCTTACAGGCTCTAGAGGAAGCTCTATGATGGCAGGGGAAAACAACGGCATGAGTAGAAGGTGGACATCACTTCCTCACCAATATCAGGTGGACAACAGCAACAGGAGTGTGCGCGGGACACTGGCTATAACACCTATAAACCCACCCCAACAATACACTGCATCCAGGATGTGTTAATTCCCAAATCTCCATCAGCTGGGAACCTAGCATTCAGAACACCTGTGTTTATGGGGGACACCTGAATCAAACCAGCACACATGGTAACTCCTAGAGGCATTCTAAAGGATCCCCAACACTGCAGACACACTCTTCCTTAACCTCCACTGTGGAAGAGCAGTCTAATTCCACCCTGGTGGTCTGGATCAATCACTCCTGCTAGCACTGTAACTCCTCTCTTGGCCTGTTGACTCAAGGACATCAGAAGCCCAAAGCGGCCAGCAGGAAGTCTTAGCTTCCAGTTCAATGGAATGTTCTTCATGTCTTCTGGCAGGAGCACTCCCCTCTCTGGAACCAAGACCTCTAAGGCCATGAAAATATTAGGTGACAGGAAGAGGAAGCAAAATTTTGGCTAGTCACTTGGGATGATGTCGAGTGATACCATTCCATTTGCATCTTCAATTCTTGGAGAAACAGTATCATATTTTGGACACTGATTCAGAGCACGTCCAGCCTTCTGGAGAACCATGCCCCAGCCCTCCAGGCTACTGCCACATAGTTGGTGCTGAAACAACGTTCTTCAAAAGATCATTTTATCAAGCCAAGCTGCTTCAGGATGGAGGGAAACATAGTAAGACCAATGAATTCCATGAGCATAAGCTCACTGCAACACTCCCTTGGCTGTGAACTGTTCTTGGTCAGAAGCAATGCTGTGTGGAATACCATGACAATGGGTAAGGCAATCTGTAAATCCACATATGGTAGTTTTGATAGAAGCACTACATGCAGCAAAGGTAAATCCAAACCCAGAATAAGTGAATAAATATCTATTCCAGTAAGAAAAATACCTGCCCTTTCCACAATGGAAGTGGCCCAAAGTAGTCAACCTGCCATCGGGTTGCCGGCTGGTTAGCCAAGGGTATGCTGACATATTAAGGGCTCGGTGTTGGTCTGTGCTACTGGCAGATTTCAGCAGCAGCTGTAGTCAGGTCAGATTTGGTGAGACGAATTCCATGTTGTTAAAGCCCATGCATGACTTCCATCTTTGCCACTGTGGCTCATGGGCCCACTGGGCAATGACAAGGGATGGCTGGAAAATGAGAATAACAGCTATCCACAGGACACATCATCTTATCTACTTGACTATTAAAGTTATCCTCTGGTGAGGTCACCTTTTAATGAACACCTACACGGGACACATGTATCTTTACATCCTTCGCCTATTCAGAGAGATCTATTTACATAGCATTTCCCCAGGTAAGTCTTCCACACCACCTTTTCAATTGTGCTTTTCCAAGTCCCAGATCATCCACCCAAACCACTGGCCACAGCCCATGAATCTCTATATATACATAACTGATCAGCCATTTTTCCTCCCAAGCAAAACACACAGCCAAGTGCACTGCCCAAAGACTTCTCTTCTCCAATGTCATTTCAGAATTGTCCCAGGAAGGGGCTAAATGCTGCACTGTCCACTCCTGGGAGGTGCCTGTACAGCATGCAGAACCATCTGTAAGCCAGAATCTGGTCTTGTTCTATCACTCAAGTGATCATAGGGCACAACCCATTGTATCACAGGTGCATGCTTGGGGACAGAAGGCATTGTAACAGGAGTAGGAGTCACAGGCATTTGAGCAACTTCATGTAATTTACTTGTGCCTTCAGGACTTGCTTGAATTCAAACACACATATACCACTTCTGTTTGATGACAGACTGCTGTGCATGCCCAAATGCATAGCTTGGTGGGTCAGATAACACCCAGCTCATGATGAGCAGCTCAGTTTGCATGGTCATTTGGGGGGCCCGTTGTCAAATGGTCAGTTTGCACTAAGGCCCAATAGCAAGCCAACAGCTGTCTCAAAGGGAAAATAGCTGTCTGTAGATGATGGCCAGGGACTGCCCAGCATGCACGAGTCCCTGAGTTTTATCCCCAAACACCTCAAAAAGTAGAAAGCTGCTCAGGTATGACTAACACCTTATAGAAACTCTGAGGTACATTGCCTGCTGCGATGGCTCAGCAGTTAAGTGCCTACAAAGCCCAACAGCCTGGGTTCAATTCCCTAGTACACACATAAAGCCAGATGCACAAAGTGGTGCATGCACCTGGAGTTTGCTTGCAGGAGCTAGAGGCCCTGGCATGCCCATTCTCTGCCTGTCTCTGCTTACAAATAAATTTTTTTAAAACCCTGAGGTACAATTACCTTACTACCTATTTTGGAACACTGTTGAATAATCTTTCATCATTTTTACTCCATTAACAAGATAGGTCTGACAAACAGCAGACATTATATAAAATGTCTTATTAACAGTACAAAATCATCCTACCACTTTCTATAAATCAACACTTGTCCTTTCTCTTTGCATTTAACATGCCAAGGGTCAGGCCAGAATAAATGTTTGTCCTCCTAAAATTATTCATATAAAGAAATACCTTAAGTTTGAATCAAATGATCACAACACACCAGAATATCATTCTCTCCCTACTACCAAGTACACTGAATTATATAGCACTGGGCTGGAGAGATAGCTTAGTGGTTAAGGCACTTGCCTGTGAAGTCTAAGGACACAGGTTCAACTCCCTAGTGTCCACATAAGCCAGAAGTACAAGGTGGTGCATGCGTCTGGAGTTCATTTGCAGTGGCTAGAGGGCCTGATATGCCCATTCTATCTGCCTCTTTCTCAAATAAATAAATAATAAAATCTTAAATTATATAGCACTCTCACTGAAAGAGTTAAGGTATTAAAATGCAAAATTGCTTTAATCTTTCAACTAAATAATCACTGCAAATGATTTGTTCCTAGTTTGGGAAAGAAGCCTCTGCTCTTGGGAGCAAAAGTATAAATTCCAGAACATTATCGGCTCTTAATACTAATAGTCACACTGAAGCTTTAACTATGCATTTAAATTAGAATGTTTCTTATTAAAGAGTAAATCAAGGATACTGATGCCATATCAGTAATCTTAAGTGTTATCTTTATTTAAAATATTTACTCTTTATTTTCATAGTAAGATAGCATTTTTTAAAAGTACTATTTTATTTATCTAAATGGAACTTTGCCAAATGAGATCATACTTATGGTGACAATACTTCTAAGTCATACCCTAGGATATATGATTTAACAATAAAGAATATTTAAGCAGAAAGCCATCAATTTTCTGTGAGTTTGGGACAGGGCAGAAAGATGGAAAATTATGGGGACACCAGAAGGAAAAGGAGCCCAGTTACGCTGGAGTCTGTTTGAAGTCTGCTAGCTGAGAATCAAGAGTTCCAGCATACCTGACATTTGCTATGAAGATTGTGTACAGAGAGGCAATATTCCTTTTATATAAATACTCTCAAATAAGACTGTTAAAATGCCAATCAAAGGCTTAATGCCTGGGTATAAATTACACCATCTATGGCCTTACTCCTCGCCTAGATATTTTCTGGGAATCTCACAAGCAAGACTATTAACTTTGTTGATAATAAATATATCGTCTTGCATCCCAGTGATTGTCAATTACAATCCTTTACTATATCCTATTATCTCATTTTTTAACAACCCTTTGGAAACAACAGCTTTAGAGGTAATCAAAAATTGTATATGACTACTGTAAAGGCAATAAATCAGGGGCTGGGAAATGGCTTAGTGGTTAAGGCATTTGCCTGAGAAGCCAAAGGACCCCAATTCAATTGCTCAGGACCCATGTAAGCCAGATGCACAAAGGGTGCATGCGTCTGGAGTTCATTTGCAATGGCTAGAGGGCTTACATGCCTCTCTCTTTCTATCTACCTCTTCCTCTCGTTCTCTCCCAAATAAATAAATTAATTAAATATCTTTTTTTAAAAGACAATAAAGCAGGACTCTCCTTTGAGAAGCCCATACCCACAGCTGGGTAGGTCTCATTCTTTCCTAGAGCACCTCTACATTAACTCCTGTGTAAAGTCCATGTTAAAACGCCCTTTTTTTTAAATTTTTTTTTTTTTTGAGAGAGACAGAGAGAGAGACGGACAAAGACAGAGAGAGATGGGCATGCCAGCAGTCTCTCAGTTGCTGCGAATGAAATCCAGATGTGTGTGCCCCTTTGTGATCAAGTGCAGCATTGTGCCCTTGTGTCACTTTGCATCTGGCTAAACATGGGACCTGGAGATTGGAACCAGGTTCTTAGGCGTAGCAGGCAGGCGCCTTAACCGCTAAACCATCTCTCCAGCCCATAAAACACCCTTTTAATAAACTCCAAGTCTGTTTCATATTGGTTCATTCTGAAAATGCTTTCTGTGGTGAAGCCAAGGGTCTGGCTTTACCTGAGTAGAAGTCTCTGAAAAGAACTCCTCAAGCTACTTTGGGCAGAAGCATGGAGTCTGCACCCCTGCAGCCGCTGGACAGGTTCAAAGGAGCATTTTACATGTCTGTGCTACCCCAAGTGTGTGGTCCTGTATTGTATGAATGCAAAAAAAAAAAAAAAAAAACTGAAGACTGGGCTGCCCAAAAATGTACAGCTCCAAAGAACTGCATCTCAAAACCCCTTCATGTGCTTCTGTCATTTTATGAGCATGAGCTCAGGTTTCAAAGTTCTTATCTAGCCACACGGAACCAATGTGTCCCAACAGGATTGCCTCAGACCTTTCTCCAGATTCTTTTCATTTTGGGGGATTTTGTTTGTGTGTTTGAAGGGTTTTGTTGTTGTTGTTTTGAGACAGGGTCTTGCTACATGGCGGACTTGTCTCTCACACTCACTATCCTCCTCTTCTACTCTCCCAATGCTGGCATTACAGGTGTGCACCTCCACACCTGCTTGTCAGAGTTCTCTTGTTTGCAAAACTGTGTATCAGAAATTCACTTAGGCATCTGCCATGAAGTAAGACTCTAGACAGAAGTCAAGGTCTAGGTCTGTGCAAATACCAAAGAACAGCCAGAGAGTTCCTCCCACTCCTCTTCATACACCTTAGAGATAGACTCAGATGCTCCCAAAATACACCTTAAGGACTCCAAGATCCACCCCTCAGTAACATACCTCTTCCCCAAGAGGGCTCCGCCCACTGGAGAGTCAACATTTAAGCTTGAGTCTATGGGGCCATACATTTAAACCACTACAGAGATCCTGCTTGGAAAAAAAGTGGTAAGAAGGCAGGAAGCAGAGCATGTATGGAGAGAAAGTATGAGGTACACATGGGACAGTAAGAGCACAAGATCAGGGTGGACCTCTTCAATTCTTCAAATGTTAAATAGTGCTTTCAAGAACTTTTACTCTCACTTCATTTTCCTGAATTTAAAAATTAAAAGCTACCTATATCCACTGGATCAAGCAGCACATGTAAAGAGAAATTTGTTATCTAGGAAGAATATATTTTCCATCAAGAAAAAGAGAGAAATAAAGATACAGGTATTTGTAAGTTACAGAAGAAGGGATAGATATAAAAAACCCACATGATAACTTGATGAAAGTAATTTAATAAGAGGCAAGAGGGAGAACAAAGTCTTAAAAAGCAGACAGGACTTAACTACACAGAAGAATGGGAAAGTACTATGACATTTTTAAAAGGACATCCAAGGCCAAGCTCAAGTTATGAATTATAAATATAAAATTCATAGTAAAATGTTTAAAAGCCATAAAGGATCTACTGTTGGGACAGCTATGAAGCTAAATACAAACAGTAAATTAAGTAATACTATTCCACAAATATTAGAACTCTGATTTTCATAACAATCTCACAAAAGAATATTTTTGTTTCAGAAAAACACACTAAGTACTTAGGAGAATTCCCCAGCTTGTTAGAAAATGACTGACACACTGTCTCAGAGAGTGACACAGTGAGTGAAAATGGAACTGGGGATACAGCAAAGGGAAAGGGAGAGGAGACCAGAGAGCTCCTGTACTATCATACAATTTCTATATAGAAGTCTAAAATAAAAGCAGAAGAAAAAATTACAAAGAAACAAACAGCTGTGTCAAAAACAGAAATCTATGTGATTTTTCTCTGGCAGCTTAGGTTCAGAAGAATAGATGACAGAATCGGTTAAACGTTAAAAGCCAAGAGTGCTGTCAAAAATCGGAGCTGGGCTGGAGAAATGGCTTTGCAGTTAAAGCACTTGCCAGCAAAGCCTAAGGACCTAGGTCTGGTTCCTCAATAAGCACAAAAGGCCAGATGCACAAGGTGGCACATGTGTCTGGAGATGGTTTGCAGTGGCTACAGGCCCTAGCACACCATTTTCTCTTTATCTGTCTCTCTCTCTTATAAATAAATAAATGCATAAATTTTTTTACAAAACAAGCTGAAGGAAAGGGTGAAGCCTGGCACATCCATTCTCTTGCTCTGCACTTCTCTTTTAAAAATACAGATAAATAAATGAATAAATAAATAAAGTATTTAAAAAAAGAAAACTAGAGCTGAATGAAGGAAAGGGTGAAGCCAGAAGTTTTGACACCAGAAGTCTTAGGAGTGAAAAGTAGAGATGTAGGAGGCCCCTTCTGGCAAGAAAAGTAGGGGATTAGCATACGTTAGGAACCCTGTTAATACTCACCTAGGAAATGGAAATAACTGCACAGTGAGGCATTATTACATCCACTAGGATGATTAAGATCTAAAAATCTGATCATACCAAGTGCTGGTGAGAAAAGAAGACATGATGGATGCATCCAAGACAGTTTAGCACCTTAGTTTGTTGTTGTTGTTGTTGTTGTTGGGGTGGGTGGGTGGATACTAGAGATCCAACCCAGAGCTACATGCACACAAGGCAAAATCTGGCTACCAACAGAGCTATAGCCCCAGACATTAATTTAGCAATTTCTTGTGAACTTGTCCTATGACCTAGCATTCCCCTTATAGGTTTCTACCCAAGAACAACAAAAACATGCCATAGAAACTTATTCACAATTGTTCATAAATTATTCACAACAGCCAAAAGGTAGAAGAAGCAAAGCAGTATACACAGTTGAATGAATCAACAAAATGTGGCATTTATATAAACAACAGAAAATTATTCAGCCTTGGGCTGGGGAGATGGCTCAGAGGGCAAGAGTCTGGTGCTCAAACACGAGGCCCCTGAGTTTACTCCCCTGAACCCACATAAAAAGCTAAGCACAGATGTGTATGCCTGACACCCCGGGACTGAGCAAAGCAGACAGGAAGACCGCCTGGGCTCCTGGTCAGCCAGCCTGACCTCAAACGGTGAACTTCAGGTTCAAATGACACTCTGACTCAGGAAAATAAGGCAGAAGAGCAATGGAGGAAGACACCAGCCATCTTCCTCTGGCCTCTGTAGCGTGTTCACCTGCTCACCACACACACACACACACAATTCCAAGATTATTCATCCCTCAAGAGAAATAAAGCCCTGACATGTCACATCATTTATGAATCTTGACATCACTGTGCTAAGCAAAGTAGACTAGAGAAAAGAAACAGGTAATTGTGTATGACCTCACTTCTACAAACTACCTAGAATAGCCAACTATATAGAGATAGAAAATAATGGGAGTATGGATTGAGAAGTTAATGTATGTAGTTTCAGGTAGGGATGATCTTAAAAGTTAGTGTGACATGTGCTTTAATTTGAGCTACTCCAGATTCCCAACAAGGAGGATCTTTGGAGCCAGGCTGGGGAACATAGCTAGATCTATCTCTTTAAGGGAGGAAAAAAAAATTGGTTACCCACTTAAAAGTGGCTCAGGGGTGCTCATGAGATGTGCCCGGTGCTTGCCATGCAAGTATGAGGACTTGAGTTCAGACCCCTGGGGGTTGCTGCCCAGTGTGCTGAGCCCAATCATTGAGCTCCAAGAACAAGTGAGAGACTCTGTCTCAAAAAAATAAAGTGAAGGGTGACAGAGAAAGACACCTGACATTGATCACTGTCCTCCACATGCACCTGCACACAGATTCATGAGAACTTGCACACATCTGTGCACCCATACACACAGCACACACACACACGAAATGACTCAGGGGCTGGGGATATAATTCAGTGGCAGAGAGTTGATATAGAAGACTCAAGACCACTGGTTAGATTCTCAGCACTGTAAAAATAAAGCAATGTCTGACATAGTGTTAAATACAGCAGTTAAAACTCTGAATCGGGAGGGGAGGGAAATATCATGCCTATTTTGTATGTAAGTATAGAAGTTGTCAATAAAAAAAGAAAAAGAAACCTCTGAATCAACCCTTCTATTTCTTTACTTTTCATTACTCTGCATAGAAGCCTTCACAGCTCACTACTGCTCACAATTAAACCATTCCTACACATCCTCAGTCCCTTGCCAGCTCTTTCCTGTTCCAAGAGCTCCAAGAGGGGCTTACTAGACAAGAATAGTACAGATAAAATTTGCTAAACCAACAAAGCTTTGGTTGGAGTAAGCTAAAACAAGCTATTTCCTAAAACAATCTCCCTTTCCTTGCTTTCTCATTCCAGGGTTGCTCCTTAAGAATAAAGCTTTTGGGGCTGGAGAGATGGCCTAGCAGTTAAGGTGTTTGCCTGCAAAGCCAAATGACCCAGTACCTTCGTAAAGCCAGATAGATGCACAAGGTGGCACATGTGTCTGGAGTTTGTTTGCAGTGACTAGAAGCCCTGGCATACCCATTCTCTATATCTGCCTCTCTTTCTCTCTCAAATAAACATATAAAATATTTCAAAAAACAATTTCTGTTTTAAAAGCTTTTGCTCTGTAGACAAAAATTTAAGGAGACTCCATATGTCTAAAGGCAATATCAAATAAACTTAACAAATCATCAGGATGTGTGTCTAATTTCATTGTTTCTCATATCCTGATTTTGACTTAAAAGTTTTTCTCACTGCTGATATTCTACAGCAATAATTCTTAACAACCCATGATCTTAGTAATACATGGTACTAACTTATAGAATAGGAAGTCTTCAAATTAAAAAATTTTTAAACCTTCAGCTTTTATAAGGGAAACTCATGACCTTGTGGGGGGATTTTTTTTCAACTCTAATTACTTTCAACTCTGACTGCAATTAAGAATTCAACCCCTCTTTACAAGAAGAGGTTCAGGGAAAGGGGGTGAGGAAGCAGGAACAACAGAAGGTAATGGGAGGGAATTATAATCAAAATACATTATTAACATGTATAAAATTTATCAATAAAAATGTAAAAACGGGGCTGGAGATATGGCTTAGCAGTTAAGGCACTTACCTGAGAAGCAAAAGAACTCATGTTAGAATCTCCAGGTCCCACACAACCAGACGCAGTGATGCAATCACGCAGTATCACACATGCACCACAAGGAGGCGCATGTATCTGGAGTTTGTTAGCAGCAGGCTAAAGGTCTGGTGCACCCATTCTTCCCCCTCCAAAAAAAGTCCTTCAATTTAAATGTTGTAAAAGGGATGACAGAGGAATACAAGAATAAAATACTTGGGATGAGAATTATTGCAAATCAACTATTTCTTATTTTTCAACATTTTCTTCTATGTAATTAAAGAACACTGTGAGGATGAAGGATTTTTATTTTGTAATATTTCTGTATTTGAGACAAAAAAGCTCCTATGCAGCCTAGTCTACTCTCCAGTAAGTTACTGAACAGGCTGCTCACCTTGTGTCCACACAACTTCACACACCTGATGCACAGTGGACCATTACACATGGTCTAGGGTAACAGCTAGCTATCCAAGGAGTCATTAGCTTTCCAACAGCTCAGATAAGGTACTTTTACACTCTGCCTAATCTTGCTTGAACACAGCTTGATGTCAAGTTTTCATTAAATGTGAACAATTCAACAGTTTTGAAATTCAAAACAAGCCACATATAAAAACTGTTTTCACTTTTCCTGTCTCATTCTTTTTCTTCTTATATTATGGATATGTTAAAACTTACATCTGCCAGAAATGTTTTTGAAAATATGTTTTCCTCAAAACATTTTTAGAATTAAGTAGAAAGTTCTGAGCTTGTCCTAGAAGGAAGAACTGTAAATAGCTGGTTAAAAAAATAAAATGGAGGGCTGGAGAGATGGCTTAGTGGTTAAGACGCCTGCCTCCTAAGCCTAAAAGAACGCTGGTTCCAATCTCCAGTGGTTCCAATCTCTAGGTCCCACATTTAGCCAGATGCAAAGTGACACAATGGCCTACTTGACCACAAGGGGGCACACGCATCTGGATTTCGTTCACAGCAGCTGAGAGGCTGCTGGCTCGCCCATCTCTATCTGTCTTCCTCTCCCTCTCTCTCTGTGTTTCTCTCCAAAAAATAAAAATAAATAAATAAAGTGGAGAGAAGTGATACAGTAAGCAAGGACCTCTTAGGCACAGCTTAGCAGGATCATGATGGCTCAATCTTTTGCTACAATTTAATGGCCAGCCTGGGCTACAGTGAGACCCTGTCTCAAAGACTACAGCTCCGTGGTGGGAAAGGACTTTGGCCTCACTTCAAATGTGCTAGCTACTTACCAACTAAGACAACTGGGTAACTTAGCCTTCTAAGATGTCTCACTGTTCAGTGAGGATAACAATACTTAGCTTTTGAGGTTATTTGGGGACTAGCTGAGAGAATGTTTAGCCTGGAATTAGCTAGCACTATTACTCATTCTAGGCAGTTAAAAGTTCAAAGGGCAAGAAGAAATCCCTAGCACAGACAAAACTGCACAGTAAATAGTGCATTCTACCTGCCAAACGTGAAGTAGAGAGCAGTGAGGTGGCTGTTTAATAACCTAGGCAAGAAATCACAGTGGCCTGTGCTAAGGAGGTAGGAAAGGAAGTAGAGGTTCTAGAAAAACTACAAATTTACAATTAAGATTTTAGTGGCTAATTTGGGGTGACAAAAATCATTAGAATGTGATGCCTAGGTTCTGGCATGGATAGTACATTTGGTGAAACGGATGAACATGAATATCTCAAGTACAACACACACACACATACACACATGCACACACAGAGGGTTCAAGAACTCAGTTCTTGGAAATATTAACATACATGGGGTCTTAATTAAGACATGAAACTACCAGACTACCAGACTACCCAGGGAAACATGGAATGAGAAAGTGTTAAGAATCCTATGAAACTCCATTACTTTATGGTTGTAAAGAGAATCATCTGCAAAAGACACAAGAGTTCACAAATAGGAAGAAACACAAGCTGTGCTATGAGGGTTTCAAACGAGTTAAGAGTACCAAATGATACTGAGAAATTAAGTATAGAACAAAAAGCTGTGAGGGGAAAGGACTGAGAGGCTTGCACAGGGTAGGGAAAAAACTTACAAAGAGAAATAGATGGATCTGCTCTCTCCTACTAAAACACTGTCAGCCGCAAAAGTGTTTCAAGTTATTTCTAACTGCATCAAAAGAAAATCAAATTCAAACAGATACTTGGACATAAGTTCATTAATAAGCATTTCCTAAGGTATCAACAAAGAACTTACCTCCTAAAACATTTACCTACTTTCATAAAGAAGCCATACAGGAAAAACATTTCAAAACAATATATTAAGTTCCCCTATTGTATAAAGTGAAGAGCTCTTGCAAACAATATATGGTGCTAGGCTGTTTCCAGTTTTATTGACTTACTTTTTAATTTTCCTTATGAGGGGAAAAAATATCAGTATATTCTCCTAAAACATGTAACAGTAGAGACCCTGATTGCACCCCACAGCACCCCCTTACCATTTTTCAACTCATTCTAAAAGAATAAAACCCAGCACAGCTACTGCTAGTCATATCTTTCCCCAACATCTAGGTCAATTTAAGAATTCTCTTCTCCCTGTAGAAAACCGACGTTTAGTCTTCCCCTGAAACCTATGAGCTAAGAAGAGGCCATTCCCCAGCTGTCAACTAGAGACCAATGTAGTAGAGAAACCATTAAAATAATCGTTTCTCAAAGTTTTAGTGTTCCCCAGAGCACAAGAGCAGGTAAATCTTTACCATCGGGTAGCTATTAAAATGCAATCAACAGCCAAAGCTTAAGTGACTTTTAGTGAAATTATATATATAATATGATATAGTCAGATTGAATTTTATTATTTTATTAATTTTAATAAATAAATTTTATTAATAAGAACATTTTCTCAAATAGTTATGATATAAATTTAAAGTTTTTCCTCTTCTATTCCAAACATCAAGTCAAAAAAGCAACATGTACAAAAAAAATCATTCTTATATTGTAACAACAAAAATAAATCTAAAAATACAAACATACACACCTTACTCTGGAAAACAACAAACATTTCAATATCAGCTAAGAAAATTATCAATAAATTCAAATGAAAGTTTACATAAAATTTACTTACACTGAAAAATGAGATGGACTAATTCAAGATCATAGTGCTCAACTACTGCTTATCATGCACATTTATTCAATTAGTATCTGTCTTGAATTTTGCTTTAGAACAACTTTTTACATTTATTCTGCAACATTAATCATAACCTGCAGTGACAGCCTATCCCACTGAGCAGCCCGTGCAGTCAACACCCCTCACACTAAACAAAGATGCCCTGACAGACAGTCTGGCACCACTGTGTGTGGACAGTTACCTTTTTATCTTTAACCAAAAAAATTATGAATACCAGGAAAGGAGTGATATACCATTTTAGATTCTAGAACTATATATACCAACAAATTTTGTTTCTAGAGCAGATTTTTAAAAATCCACAATTCAGAAATGCAATGACAAAGGCTACTCATTCCATGTTCAAAGACAGGTAAAGTCACCTGCTCTACTTCAGGCTCCTCTCTAAAAAGGTTCCTGATACATTTTCTTAGAATAGAATGCTCCTTTGGTTTGTGCTTACAGAAGCAGCAAATACTGAGGAGAGCTGGCAGCAACAAAGCCCGTGTAAACACGAAGCCCTGGACATGCTGAGTGCAATGCACATA
Organism: Orientallactaga sibirica; assembly: GCA_036365145.1. Classification (NCBI taxonomy): domain Eukaryota; kingdom Metazoa; phylum Chordata; class Mammalia; order Rodentia; family Dipodidae; genus Orientallactaga; species Orientallactaga sibirica. The sequence continues at coordinate 551,055 of JAEOAD010000031.1, read as the reverse complement.
TTAAATCAACGCCCAACAGAGAGGCACAACTGCTCACTAGAGTGGCTAAAATGTCCCCAGTTTCCTTTAGCTAATTTTCATATCCAGAAAATGGATTTGGATTCATCTCTATATTTAAAAAAATGTGTTATTTGCTTAGACAAAAACTAAGCAACAACTCAGAAAGCTACAGTGGTATACTGTAATAAGACAATTTAGGACTCTGCATCAGGGAAATTCTGAAGACATCCTGAAGGGGCAATACAAACAGGTAGATAACCTTTTTGAAAAGCAATTTGGCCAGTTGAGTAGTCACATCTTCAAGCCCACTACAGAGGGTTTTTCTTAAAGAAATACATCTTTTGTAAAAAGGAAAGCATTTTAATAATACACCCACAAATATCACTGAAATACCATTTAAAATGAAGAATTAGGAATACCCTTAAACAAATAAAAGACTAGGTTAATTAACACTACATCAACTTCAAAGAACTCCCTGGTTTGCAGAACTAAAACAATTTTAAAATGTGCTATTTATGAAAAGAGAAACTTATTCAAAATTATTGGGGAAAATGTAAGAATATAATTAACATAAGATTGAAAAAATGAAGCCATGCAATATTACTGTGGGTACATGTGTGACTCTGCCTGAATTTACTATAGTATTGTTTAAGCAGCAGCAGAAAAACATTTGTTTTCAAAGCTTTTGGGGATCTGGAAGGAGCAGCCTGGCAGACACAAGCACATAGGGTAGAAGTGATCAGCTGGCCCTTGTGCTAACCACTGGAAGGAACTTTTATACCTTCAGAAAAGAGAGCAAAGTGCACAGCATGAAGAAAATAGTCTCCACAAAAAAAAAATACGGAACTGAAGCACACTCCCAATTTCTTCCTAAGTAAGACATGTTAATAGATCCACAGACACTTTCCCCCCAAGTTTTAGTAATCTACCTATAGCTTTTAAAAATATAAATCCATTCACTTCCTGCTTTAAGAGGATGTTAATCACTATCTGCACTTTTAGAAGAGCCCGAATGAAAGAAAGCAGTTTCACTTTGCCATACGTCATACAAATCAATGACCATTTTACAAACAACGTTAAAACTGTGAGATAACCAAAATGTCCCAACCTACTGCTAAATTTAAAACATCCTGGAGTTAAAGGGAGTATATTAGGGATAAAACTTTCAACAGCTGACATTTCAATTCTTTAAAAAGAATAGATTTACAGCTACTACATGCTCTAATCTTTAAACTTAACAATCTTAGATTTAAAGAAAATGACATCAAATAGATCTCCTTAAGATGTCATTTTAAAAACTGACAAATGACTACTTCAATATCCAATAAAAAGCCTGTTACTGGAGATGATTTTGATTCTAAAATTTTTAATGGCACTTATACTGTAAACTAAAAATAATTTTTTTAAAAAGTCAAGTTTGATTCTCTGAACACCTATTTCCTGTCCAAACAGCCCTTTTGTTCTGCTTGCCTGCTTAATTTTAATGTTCAGTTTGCATCAGAAAACAGAAACAAGGACAAAACCTAGTATACACAAAAGCATAAAGGAGCAAAAGTACAAAATACAGGACCATGAAAAGATTAGAACAAAAATCCTACCAACAAAACCTCCACAATTTTCTGTTTGCTTCACCTCAGATTAACTTCACTTGAAGCTATACTCCACAGCAACCAAACCTGAACACCAAGCTCCACCTTCCGCAATGCTAGTGGCCAAGGAGGCAAATCTCCTCCCTACCAGGGAGACTGGTGACTGTGATTGGATCCGGCTAATATCCATTATTTTAAAGAACTTTTCCTAGCTAGCATGTTAGGTTAAACACACTAAACCCCTGGATAAGCTGGTTTCTTAAAGAAACAGTAGGTAATGTTCCCGTTTACCCATCACAGGCTATTTGCTTTCTCTTTTGTCTAGGTGAAAAGTACAATGAAATCTCACAGAGGAAGCTTTCATTGGAAAATCAGCAACAAACTTTTTAACATGTACGCTTTTAAACATAGAAAATTTGCTATTTTTATAGTCATGAAAATGAAGTTATGCTTTAAAAAATATTCCCATTATAAGAGAGCTCATATTTTACCTGAAATTTTTAAATATCTACACAAAATCCATCACAAAATTTTGCATATTCTCTAAGACCTAAAGAGGGCCATTAACAGGAGAAAATACACAACACTACAAAATCCCTAATGCAAAAGAGTCACTTCTGAGATATCTATCAAATTCACTGACATGCTCAACATCACAACACAGTAAAATTCTCAGCGGCACCAAAGATTTATATTTCCACTTAAAACTGAAGGAAATATTTCCATATTAAACATTATATATAAAGCCACTTAAGTCTAACACTGTGCTGGACAAGGTTAAGCTTATCACTGCAAACAGAGATCTAAAAAGGAAATACAATTTTTCTTAGGACATGTTTAGATATAAAATTTATTTCACAGTCCTAGGGATCCAACCCAGGGCTTTGCCCATTGTAGGCAGTACCTCCCACCCAGCTCTAGGTATGAAGTTTAGGAAGGTTTAACGTTTGTGTTTGTTTTAGAGACAAAGTCTCACTCTGCAGCCCAGGTGAGCCTGGAACTCATTATGTGGACCAGACTTGAACTAGCAATCCTCCTGCCTTAGACTCCCAAGTGCTTGGATTACAAACAAGAGGCACCATGCTAGGCTTGAAGATTTAAGTTTTTCCAAATTGTGTCCTTACTTCAAGGTAGTGTGGGTACTGTAAGGTACAGCTGGAAAGTTAAACTACAGTGAGATACATAAGATGGTATTTTACTAGATATTCTAATGGAATATGGAAGCACTCTAACTCTTACAGAAAAAGATTTGCAGTCACTTTAGACATGACTCAGTTTGCTACACTTTATGTGCAATTAGAATTCTTATGTTTTAGTACCTTGGCCCAAACTTTATCAGACATTAATCATTCTCTAATTGAGAAATCACAGAATAATTTTCACACCTATCAATTATCTATACTTCATGAAAATATTTATGATTAAATAAAAATGTAAGGCATATTAGAGTGGGTTCTTCTGGGGGTTTTTTGAGTCAGGCCTGGAATGGCCTTAAACTCATCTCCTAGGTGCTGGGATTGCAGGTATGTGTCAACATGTCTGGCTATTAGAGTGGATTCTCCTTAAAATTCTCTAAATTAGTTATTTAAAAATTTTTAAATTTAAATTTACAGTTTCCATAGTTCAAAATCTCGCCATCATTTTTTTTCCCAGAGAAAATCTGTAGGTTAGAAAAAGCCAACACAACTGTTTCAAAAACAAAGAGAAATGTTTCTGACAAACTGGAAAAGGCACATAATGGCAACCAGACATGAATATGGGGCAATACCCTGCTAAAGCCCAGACAGTGCATATCTATCGTGCCCTGTAAGTGGACAAGTTCAAAGAGCCAATTCACAGAGGCCTAGTCCCAAGATCCTTTGCTAGGACTCACTGCTTGGAATGCCCAGCACTTCCTGAGTCAAGTTCAGGATTTCTTCACAGTGTGTCATGCTCTTGCAAGGTAATAATACAGGAGCCATCAGCAATAAGAATACATCATGTAACTTATAGTGTAAAGCTGAGAAAAGAGATTGCAGGTGGTCAGCAATTTTACAGGTTAGAGAAAAAGAAATGATAAACATTTTCAATTTTTATTTGGCAACCATTAGTAGACCAAAGAAACCTCTGCTCAGAGGTCAATCTTCACTTCCAAGTTAACTATTTGCAAGAAACAGACACAGATCACACATTACTGTCACACAAACACTACCTCAACCTACAACCAAGAGAAAAGAAAATGTGAGAGAGGTGTGGTGTGGTATGGTGGTACACCCACCCCCTTTAAGCCTAGTACTTGTGGGGCTGAGTCGGGAGGATTGCCAGAAGTCTGAGGCCAGCCTGGCCTATAATAGCAAGACCCTGTCTCAAAAGAAAAGATTATATACAAAGAATCAATACCTACACTATTAGGAACAACTTCTGGCAGAAATATATAGAGCAGACCAAAAACTTTCTAAGCTTTTGAAAGTCCCAAGAATAGCTCAATCTGTTCTTTTCAAAAAAGCAATCTATCCTGGAGTTCTCCCTGGACACAACTGGTGGTACCCCTAGTCACTGATGAAAAAGACTACCATGACTTTAGCAGAGCATGCTGGGACAGATGAGAATAGAATCTAAAAACCACCATGCAAGGGATAATGAAAACATTTCCAACAGTATTTCCTTGGCAAATACACAATGCAACACTGAGGGATGTGGCTGAATTTGTAATGCATGGTTTATCTTCTAACTTACTACAAGCTAAAGCACAAGGTGTAAAGAAGCAGTCGGGAGGGTGGTCATGGTTCACTCAGCTCCCACTGAATACAAAGGGAACATTAAGGCAACATACAGATAAGAGAGTATAAACCAAACTGATAGGAAGAGATATCCTTGTACAAGAGACAGAAAGCTACTTTGTTTGAGGCCTACATGCAAACAAGGTCACCAATCAATATAGATTAAAATGAGACAAAATATAAGCATTCACATGAAAACATTCATAATCCTGAAGTATTAAGGTATAATTGTCAAAAAACTTCATGTTCTGGATTAAAGGAAAATAATACCGTTTCATAAGAGCAAGGAATTTGCACAAAACAAATATAGCCTGGTTTTAAGTGAAACTGCAGATTGGAAGACTTTGGTTTCCCTCTCCCCTTAGTTGCCTAAACCAAAAATAAATGAGTAAAAGACGAGGATAATTTTTATAGACCAAAGGAACGCTATTTTCTTGACGACATAGTTAAAAACCAGTTGTGAAGTAAAGTGGACGCTGAATGGTAAGACTCGTAACTCCGTTACGGCCTCTAACCTCCTCTGGACATCTACCATATCCTGGCACCATTACCTGCTGCAGATGCCACAGTCAACAAACTGAAAGTCTCCATCTCTATAGAAACTTGTGGTCTAGAGTCAGAACGCGGCTGTCCAAAGAGAAATATAATTGGATCTATATGGATTTTTAATTTTCTACTAGTCACAGTAAAACTTTAAAACAAATATAAAATTAAATATAACCATATATTTTACTTAACTCAATAGATACAAAATATAATTTTAATAATACTATTTTTAACATTGGGATATTTTCATTGTTTTAGACTAAAATTTAAGTTCATATTTCACACAGAACAGCTCAATTTTGGCTTGCCACATTTCCATAGCCAGGCATGGCTATTTTAATTTATATAAAGTACGTAGCCATTAGCGACATGACAGTAAGTTAACTTTTATTATTGTAGTAGATGCTATAATCTCTCCTGTCCAATATAAGTCAATAGCTACATGTGCTACTGAGCACCTGCAATGTGGCTAATACAAATGAGTCTTAATATTAAGTGATTTTAACTAATTAAATAGCCACAAGTGGCTAGTAGCTGGCGGACTATTAAACACAGCTGAAGGAAAACACAGATTGGAACCACACAAACTTAACTGCAGGTGCTAACCAATTCAAAAGACATGCCCAATCTGAATAAGCCAGAACCATCATACTCTGACCTATTTTGTACCACCAGGAAGTGTGCTCAAGGAAATCACAACAAAGCAAGGACAGCAGAAGCACCAGCCTGGCACAGAAAAAAACAAAACAAAACAAAACAAAAACATTGCACTAGAAATAATTAAAGAAAGCACCAAGGGCCAAAAGAACACAAGTGACTTGTAGGATCTGAACAAAATGGACAAGAGGGTGGCACAGCCTGACACGTGGAGATAACAGGTCCTCACAATGATGGAGCTCGTCCGACTCCTCTCACTCCGTAGGCTCCAGCCATTCCAATCTTCCCTCAAGTTCTAAATCAAGCCCAAGTGTTGTGTGTGCCCTCTGAACTGCCCATTCTTTTCCCTTCAGGATTTCTCTAATTCCTGGATATGAGACCAGAACCACAGCTGCAACTTTTCTATACTCCTACATAGAAACCTAGCTGGAGAATGGGGCAATGGAAAAAAAGAAAAGAAAAAGAAAATGTTATTTTTTAGTTTTGCCAGGCACACTGGCACATACCTATAATCACAGACTCAGGAATCTGAGACAAGAGGATTGCAAATGTGAGGCCAGCCTGTGTTACACAAGGAAGAACAAGTATCAAAAAGGAAAAAAAAAGTTCTGTCAGACTGTAAGTTTTAACTTCCAAACATACCTTGGTATCACCAATCAACTATACTATTCCTTAAGAGACATGCTCAAGGCGCCCAGTTAGCACCTTCCATTTCTTTATTTCCAAGCATCATGCAGTCTGAAAATTCCTCACCTAGTGCTCTGTTATTTATCTATCCTCCCCTACAGTGTAACTCTATGAAAGAAAAGACAGTGTGGTGCTCACAGCTGTATCCTCAGCACTTAGCACTGAGTTTGGCATGGATCAGGTGCTTAGTGTTTAAGGAATGAAAACTGCAATTGTGGGGACTTTCTAAACACAGACAGCATGGATGTGGTACGGTCCAGACAGAGCACTCACCTAGTATGTGTGAGGTCCTGGGTTCAAGCCCCAGCAGTCAAGTTTGGTGTGTATGTGGGGGGTGGGGGGAGCGGCGGGGTTAAATTGATTCCAAGCCTTTGGTACTGAATAAACAAAACCAAGTACATCCACATTGTAACATGTAAAGATAGTTGTTTTTTTTTTTTTTTTTCCAGACTAACAAATTATTTTTGATAGAACTGAAATAACTGGTTAACCATTAGGGAAAAATAAGGCAAGTTATTTCACTTCACATATCATGTCAAAATATACCCTAGAACAGAGAGAGGGATATAAGAAATAAAACCTAAAAGAACTAAAAGAAAAGTTATCTAGGTGAAAGTAGACGTCATAAAGAAAAGCATTAACCAATCTATCTTACTCAGGAGGGGTTAGAAATGGCTTAGTGTTTAAGGTGCTTGCTTTCAAAGCCACAGGACCCAGGTTTGATATCCCAGTACCCACTAAAGCCAGATGCACAAGATGGAACATAGGTCTGAGTTTGTTTGCAGTGGCTAGAAGCCCTGGCGTGTATGTATGCTCTCTCTCAAATAAAAAAAAAAACAAAACAACAACAATAACAAAAAAACTCAGAAGGGAGAGAGAGAGGAGAAAGAATGATGCAAATAAGCAAATAAAAATCAAATCAAGAGCCAGGAAAAATATTTGTAATACAAAGGTTGAGATTCTAAGTAGATAAAAGGCTAAATAAAAGGATTTTAAACATACAAAATACCATCCAAAACTGGTCAAACATGTTAATATCTATAGTTCCTATGAAAATGGAAGATATATACAGGTCAAATCCTTTTGAGTGTTACTGTGTTGCCCAGGCAGGCCCATAATTCCTGGGCTCAAACAATCCTACTATCTCAGCCTGCCAAGTAGCTAAGATGACAGGAGTGAACAAACAATCCCCACCCCAGCACTTCAGCCATTTTTTAAAAAGTATTATTTGGGGGGGGATGAAGAGAAAGATGGAAAAGGGGAACACCAGGGCCTCCAACCACTGCAACCAAACTCCAGACCCATGTGTCACCTGGTCTGGCTTATTATGTGGTTACTGGGGAAATGGAACCTGGGTCCTTATGCTTCTAAGGCAAGTGCCTTAACCACTAAGCCATCTCTCCTGCCTCATTTTTTTTTTTAGATAGGGTCTCATGTAGCCCAGGTTGTCCATAAACTCTCTGTGTAGCTGAGAACGATCTTGAACTTCTGATCCTCCATCTTCCAAGTGCTGGGATTAGTCAGTCATTCACCACCATACTAGGTTTATGAGGTGATGTGAATGTAACATGTAACCCAGGGCTTCTTGAGTACCAGGTTAGCACTCTACCAGCTGAGCTACACACCCACCACTGGTCAAATCTTTAAGACAGATATTTGGCAAGACTTAGGGAAAAAATTTAAATGTTCATATACTTGGGATAATTTTAAGATGAGGACCATATTCTAAAGAGTAATGGGATACATCCAAAGTTGGCCTTCACTACACTTAGCAGGAAAAATAAAATAGCCAATTATTTAAGTTACAGCACTTGCATAAGATGGTGTGGTGGTTCGAATCAGATGTCCTCCATAAACTCATGTGTTCTGAAGTTCTTGGTCTCCAGCTGGTGACAATTTTGGAGGTAGTGTTGCTGGAGGAAGTGTATTCCTGAGGGCAGGCTCTGGGGGTGCTATAGCCAGCTCTCTTTTGCCAGAGCCCAGCTCACTCTTGCTGCTGTTTTCCACCGGCTGTGGCAGAGGTGATGTCCAGATTGTTCAGGCCATGTCTCCCCTGCCACCACGAAGTTTCTGCTGGAAATTGTACGCCAAAATAAACCCTTTCCTCCCATCAGCTGTTTTTATCAAATGTTTTGTCCCAGCAATGAGAAGGAATCTACAGATGGAATGATACAGACTCCCTAAAATTCCTTTTTTTTTTTTTTTTTTTGTTTTGCCGAGGTAGAGTTTCCCTCTAGCCAGGCTGACCAGGAATTTACTATGTAGTCTCAAGATGGCCTTGAACTCACTGCAATCCTCCTACAGCTGCCTTCCCTATGCTGGGATTAAAGGCATGCACCAACACAACACGTGGATTATCTAGTGTAAGCAGGAGGAAGTTCCTGCCCTCAACACTGTACATCCAACAGGAGATAGAGATAATATCCAAGTAAAATAATTTCAGATGATAGGGCTATAAAGAAATAAAGTAAGGTGACCCACTGGTCAGAGAATGGTATCTCTTAAGAAGTGATGCCTGAGAGAAATATGGTTGCGTTTTCCAGGAAAAATAACAAATTTACAGGACTAAACTTTGCATGCCCAAGAATCTCAAAAAGCCCCAGGACAAGTGGAGATAACATAACAAAGGGGAAAGCAGTGGTAGATGTCTATGAAGCAGGTGGGTTTGGAGATGTTGGAGTAGCACCACCTAATTCAGTAATCACCGCAAGTGGATGACACACCTGATCAGAAAGACAACCTATTAAAAGTCAAAGACCCCATGAATAATTTCTTACATACAGCATATGTTGGAAGCATTGTATTTTGGACTAAATAAAATATATTTCTCACAGGTTTCTCCTTTGTAATGAAGCTATTAGAAAACTTTTAAATTATTTAATGTTCTTATTTCTGACCTGCATTATTTTTTTTTATTGGCAGTGCTGGTATAGGTTATATAAACTGCAATAAAAAGTTCAAATTTTATTTTCTGCATTGAAAATTCACTGGAAGTCTTTCAGCCTGGAGCTACCATCATTTAATGAGCGCACTGAAATGAGCTCTCCCCACAACAGCAGCCACAGCAGACCATAGGGGAGCAAAGCCTAAAGGAATAAACATTAGATGACTATGTGAATCTTACAGAAAACAAAGCTGTTGAGATAGATCATATTTGGGCTAAGTTCTGAAGGTGGAGCCAAGCCTAACAGTGTTTAGATTAGAACTCTTAGAACTCCTGGGCTAAAGCAATCCCCCTGCCTCAACCTCTGGAGTAGCTAATAAGACTACAGTGGTACACTACCTTCACCCCACACTTTGATCAAAATTTTAAGATTTGACAATACTTATGAAAAAGCTTTAAAATGTTCATATGCTTCGAGTCAGCATTTTTATATAACAAAGATCAAATCCTAAATGATGATAATAAACTTGTAATTGTTTAGCATATACAAAGACCAAAGGTACAGGGGTCAAAATGTTAGCAGCGGTTATCTACTATTATACTATGAGTGGCTTTTCTTTGTATCTTTCAATTCATTCTCAAAAGTAAGTAAGGGACAGCCTCCCCAGGGCCCTGGCACACACACTGCCATTGCTGTATAATTAAATTCAGAAATAATTTGAAAGCAGGGTAGTATAGCCCTACAAAAACATCTACAAGCTACAAATACTAAAACTATTCCTCTCTTATGCCTTCAAACAAAAACAAGTTACTCAAAGCTACACAGTTGTATTACTTACACCCCCCCCTTCAGAAAATAAGGGAAATATTGCTCCATCATTTATCTGGAAGCACACTGTGGGTATTCTAAACCTAAACATACTTAAATGTGTGTGGTAAGCAGATCCTGGAGTAACACCACACATCCAAATGTCATCCTCCCAAACTGCAGAGTGACACCTGGGTCCTAAACCTTCCTGTAACAGCTGAGACATTTCACAAATAACGTAGTAAGCTCATGACAGGTTCCTTTTACAAGAGCATGCTAAGATAAGTAAGAAACTTGAAGAAATTTAAAGGAAAGGAGAGAAAGGACAAAGTGTTGATTTACTTTGTAAGACATCAAGTTTTTTTGTTTGTTTGTTTGTCCTGTTTTGTTTTTCGAGGTAGGGGTTCACTCTAGCCCAGGCTGACCTGGAATTCACTGTGTAGACTCAGGCTGGCCTCAAACTCAAAGCACTCTTCCTACCTCTGCCTCCCGAGTGCTGGGATTAAAGCTGTGCACTAGCATGCCCAGCTTTTTGTTGTTGTTGTTTTTCTTATTGACCATTTCTTCATTGAAAAAAGATTATAAAATTGTGCCAGCCATTTTGCAAGTTATTTGAAGGGATTCAGTGCCTAGAAATTGACAGGAATCTTGGTTTCTCATATGTTCAACCCCTAAGAACCAACGGCTAAGGCAACTGAATCTGGTGTTTAAACAAAACAGAATCTTAAACTTTTTCATTCATCTTATTTCTAAGTCTGCCAATCTATTTTATTCCTGGTGAAGCAAAACTTTCTCATGCAATGTACAGTACTCACTTTAAAGAAACTCTTGTACTTGTGCAACAAGAGCTGGACAAAAGAAATGTTCACAGAGCACACTTGGCAAAACCAACAATTAAAAAAAAAAAAAAAAAAAAAAAAAAAACAGGGCTGGAGATGGAGAGATGGTTTAGCGGTTAAGGCATTTGCCTGCAAAGCCAAAAGATCCCAGTTCAATACTCCAGGACCCAGGTAAAACAGATGCACAAGGGGATGCATGCATCTGGAGTTCGTTTGCTGTGGCTGGATGCCCTGGCACGTCCATATTCTCTCTCTCTCTCTCTCTCTCAACCAAATAAAATATATTTTAAAAAAAACATTATGGAAACACTCAGCAATTAGGGGGAGATTAGCACATTATTTTAAAGCAATGAAATGTACCACAGCCATACACTTTTTCCAAAGCTCAAAAGAAACTACAAGCCTGGCGTGGTGGCGCACGCCTTTAAATCCCAGCACTCAGGAGGCAGAGGGAGGAGGATCGCCGAGAGTTCGAGGCCACCCTGAGACTACATTGTTAATTCCAGGTCAGCCTGGACCAGAGTGAGACCATACCTTGCAAAACCAAAAAAAAAAAAAAAAAAAAAAAAAAAAGAAAAGAAAAGAAAGAAACTCCAAATCAAAAAAGAAACTCCAAATCAAATTGTTTGGAGATACAAGTATGTGACAAAACTGGGTTTTTTAAATGCCAGAGAACGATAAGCACAAAATCTACTAAACTCCCATGTTTACTTCAGCAAGAGAGGTAAAATGGGGTAAGTCAGATAAGAAACTCATATGCACATGCAAGTTTGGGTCCTATTCTAGTTCTTGGTTTGGGGGAAGGAGGCATGCATTTTTACTATGTCTTATCTTTTGATGTCATATCGTTATGTATGCGTGTTATTAAACATATTTGGTTGCTTTTTTAAAACTTTGGGATAAAGCCAGCAAAACAATAATAAACTGCACTTTGTAAAAGGGGATGTTTTCATGTTTATACACATTAAGTATGGCTACAATCAAAATAATGCATGCAACTGTCCCTAAATTTTCCTATCAGGACATCGCCTCTCAAACACATCTTTAAATGTAAAAGAAAAACTTGAGGCAGCCTGTTTGGTAAATGTAAATGCGTCAATTCTACAAAGTATTCTCCCTCTCACCCCACAGAGTAAACCAGCGGGAGCCCTAAAGTCAGGTAAGTAATTACTATCCCATTAACCCCAAACGTTGATAGCATTTTACTTTAAAGAAATTAAATCCCGCATGTGGGGGGAGCTGGAGAGATGGCTCAGTGGTTAAGGCGCTTGCCTGCAAAGCCGTGCACCCACGTTCGATTCCCCAGTGCCCCTAAAAAGGCAGCTACACAAAGTGGCGTATGCATCTGGAGTTGGTTTGCTCTGCCTCTTTTTCTCTGTATCTTTTGTCTGTTTGCAAATTTTAAAAGAAAAAAAGAAAAAGAAAAAACCATCCCTCATTTGGTTTGAAAGAGGTGTTTCTTCCTGTCCCTCCAGCAGCCGAGCTGGGGCGCGTGCACGGCCTGGAGGCGAACCCGGGGCCCTGTTCTCCGCACTCCGGGTGGTGACGGTCCATCACAGCCCTTTCGTCCAGGAGCTCCCAGAGAAGTTCCAGCGACTTCCCAGCCGGGACTCGGCGCCGCTTGTTTACACCAACTTGACCAGGCTGTGCGGAGGCGCGGCATCCCGAGCGGTCCGCCCCACCGACAGACTGGATCCCCGACCCCCGGCCAGACCCCCGAGCCGTCGAGAACGCCCCGGGGCTCCCCGGACCCAGCCCGGACCAGGACCGCGCCCTCCGCCTGCCGCCACCTGCTGCTGCTCACCCCGCGCCCACCGCGCTTCCGGCTGGCAGGGCCCACGGGGCCGGGGCGGCGCCGACCTCCTGTCCGCCAGCCGGCCCGCCCGCACGCGCGCTCCTCACCTGGCGGCGGCCCTCGGTGCCCGACGCGCTGCCGCCGCCGCCGCCACCACCACCGTCACTCGCCGCTTCTGCTTGCTGCTGTGTGTGGAGGACAGGTGAGGCCGCCGAACCCCTGGCTCGCTCCCGCCCCGCAGCCGCCGCCGGCCCTCGGTCCACTGTTTATTAAACTTTTCTGTTTGGCTGCTCGGCCTGTGACGCGATCTCGGGAAGCGCCTGCGATTGGTCCACACAGCACGCCGACGCGGCAGCCCCTGCCCGCTGCCTAATTATGACCAGCGCGGGCGGGGTTGCGGGCGAGAGGATGGGGCGGGGCCGAAGCTCTGGGCGCACGACCATTGGATGAATCCGTATGATGGGCGTGGACATGCAAATGACACCCACCCTCAATCCCCGAGGTCCCGCCCTTGCTTTCCTGGGTCTCCCACCCCCGCTCCCCCCCAGCAGCCCTTGAAAGGCTTTAGCTTCCTCCGCGGGGGGAGGGCCCGGCGTGGTCCTGGGGGGGGGAGGGAGAGTCTGGTGACGTAACCGGAGGCCTCGCTACTTCACAGGGAGTGGCTGCCCCCGTGTGGGACAGAAATCCGGAAGCGGCTGCGTGTGGGAGGCAGTCTTGAGCCTCGCTGGCCCCTGCCGCCTGGTACCTCGTGCGTGCGGACCTGGGCAAAGTCTGAGGTTCGAATGCTTACCTAGATCTGAGCCAGGACTTGCAAACAGGCGCTGGAGGAGGCAAGGATGCACCCATGGGTGCACAAGCACCCCCTGCTCCCAGCCTTGGGACACTGTGGATTCCAACCTCAGCTGTGGAGCAGGAGCCTCGCAAGAGCCAGGGTGATTGGAAGAGTTGCTCCCCTGACATTTCCCCAGCGGGCCTGAATTTGTTTTAAATGTTACCGTCTTGTTACACATGGGTTGTTTTTGTTTTTGCTTTTTTTTGGGAGGGCGTTAATTTTGAATTTAAAAATATGATTAAATAAGTTTAAATAAAGTAATAAAATAGTAGGTCTGGAGAAATGGCTTAGTGGTTAAGACGCTTGTCTGCGAAGCCTTAGGACCCAGGTTTGATTTCCCCAGTACCCATGTAAGCCAGATGCACAAGGTGGTGCATGCTTCTGGAGTTTGCAGTGGCTAGAGGCCCAGGTGTGCCCATTCTCTATCTGCCTCTTTCTCTGTCAAATAAATAAGTAACAATATTTTTAAAAAGAAAAAATGTAATTAAATATTAAATGTAAGTATTATTTAATCACTGAATTTTTTGATGCCCGCAGAAGTTTTTGGCCAAAGTGTCCTCCCTACTGTTACGGTAGTGAGTCACACAGGAGTGAAATTGGGATGTGGCTGATTGTGTACAGGTTCGGAGTCTTGCACTTGGCCCGTAGGATAAGAGGTTAGTTGTGAGCAGAGGGGACCATAGAAGAATTCAAGGAAGAGGTGGCATTGGTTTCTGATATGGAAAAGTACACAAGCCTGCTGGGAAAGGAAACTCCCTAAGAGGCCCCAAGAGGCTATGAAAATCAAAGCATGTTATGTTGGACATGACAAGTCTCAGGGTCAGGGTATACATCTAAAACATCTAAAGCTAAGCCTATTGTGAGAACTAAGAGCAAACTGTTAAGCTGGCAGATAATTACCCACATATTAAAGTGTTTTTGAGAAGTATTCAGCTTCTATTCAAAATACGTACATACAAAAAGTGGGCTAACCCAACAAGTGGATTTTTCCCAAAGCTATGTCATCTCTGATGGTGGCGTCAAGCTAGATTTTTAACTTCAATTATGACAGCTCAAAAAGCCCAAGTAGTTGACTTTCCTTAGTGGGAAACAGGAAACTATTACTAGAGCTAAGAGGGAAGATAAAGGTAAATTGTAGCATGTGAACTATGGGGTTGGTCACAGGAATAATTTTGCAGCCTTGAATTCTTTCAGCGATTCACTGGTTTCTGGTTATTGGGTATTTAAACTATATGGAAAGAATTTAGGATTTTATCTGGGGTTCAAACTTTTACTCAGACACCTTTCTGACTAGAATTTTGATTAATGCCTGCCTAACCTTCCTAGGTTTCAGTTTTCTACCAGTTTGGAGACTGACGGTGAGCAAAGCAAAGATCCTCACCTTTAGGGGTTGTCAGTTTCAACAGAGGGCATGCAAATAAATGCAACAGGACACCTGTGTGTTACAAGTTAGCGGGTGGAATAGTCAAGATGGAAGAAAACATACTCGGGGTGAAGGCTGACAGCACAAAGCATCCAAGTCAGGGCAAACCTCTTTGGGACAGGGAGATATAAATAAAATTATAAGAGGTGAACGTGTTATAATTAAAATTTTTTAAAGGGAGGAGGTACTGGAGAGATAGCTCAGTGGTTAAGGTACTTGCCTGCAAAGCCTGACAACAGGGGTTTGATTTCTTCCAGTACCCATATAAAGCCGGATGCACAAAGTGCCACATGCATCTGGAGTTCATTTGCAGTGGCTAAAGACCCTGGCATATCCACTCATATTCATTCTCTATTCTCTCTCTCTCTCTCTCTGTCTCTGTCTCCCCTTACAAATAAGTAAATAAGAATTGAAAGAAAGAAAGAAAGAAAGAAAGAAAGAAAGAAAGAAAGAAAGAAAGAGAGTTTGTGAGTTGAGCATTCCAGCGTGCCTTCTCAAGGCTCGGGGAGCAAAAAGAAAGCCTGTGTTAGTGAGCCCTGTGACCTTGGAAGAAGGGCTTGATCAGGAAAGGCCTTGTGGGCTATTGTATATACCGTGACTTCAGAGTGACAGGCCAGCACAGAAAAGAAACCTGGAATGCCTTAGGTAATTCAGAGGTTCATTCTACTTGCTGGGTTGAGAGTAGACCCATGACCAACAATGTTGGGAGCAGGAACTTCTAGCAGGAAAGTTCTGTCTGATCCAGCATGAAAGATGACAGTGACTATAGTGGTTTGAATCAGACATCTTCCATGAACTTGTGTGCTCTGAATGCTTGGTGACAATTTGGGGGGTGGAGCCTTGCTGGAGGAGGCTAGAGGAGGTATGCTGCTGGGAGTGGGTTTTGGAAATTTAAAAAAAAATTTTTGTTTATTTATTTATTTATTTATTTATTAGCAACAGACAGAGAAAGAGGCAGGGAGAGAGAGAGAATGGGCACACCAGGGCCTCCAGGCACTGCAAACGAACTTCAGATGCATGCACCATCTTGTGCATCTGGCTTACTTGGGTACTAGGAAATCGAGCCTCAAACCAGGGTTCTTAGGCTTCACAGGCAAGTACTTAACCGCTAAGCCATCTCTCCAGCCCCGTTTTGGAGTATTTATAGCCAGTTTCCACTTGCCAGAGATGGGCTTGCTCTTCTGCTGCTGTTTTCCACCTGCTGTGGCAGAGGTGATGTCCAGCCCCTGCTCATGCCATGCTTTCCCCTGCTATCATGGAGCTTCCCCTTGAGAATAAATTTCCTCCTATCAGCTACCTTTGGTCAGGTGTTTTTATCCCAGCAACAAGAAGGTAACTGCAACAGAGTTGTCACGAGCATAACAGCAAGGGAGGTAGTGAGAATTCTAGATATAATTTGAAGAGAAAGCCAACAGAATTTTCTGATAGGTTGAATGATACATGATATGTAGGTGGAAAAAGAGATTAGTTAAAGGTGACATTAAGGGCTTTGGCCTTGTGCAACTGAGAGGTAGACAGGAGGGAAGCTGAGATAATTTTTGCATCCACTTATTTTGGGTTGGAGACAATAGCACATCTGAGTGGAACGATCAGGTCCATAGTTGGACACCTGACACTGGGATTTGGGGCACAGTTTGAGGGATCTGTAAGTTACAGAATCATTGTAACATAGTTCTTAAGCCATGAGAATAACCAAGAAGTGAGCATAGTGGCAATCAAGCAATGAGTCCCCGGGCTTGGGTTTGAGGGTTCCTGGGCTCTTAAGAGCAGGAGTTAAAGAGGAGACAAAGGAGAAGGGGCATAGTGGCTGGAAAGTCAAGAGCAAGGGGTATCAAATGATCCACTATATCAAAACTGCTGATTCAAACGCAGCACAACTAGCTGGTGCATATAGTGCATATAGCAACATAGGAATCTTCTTGTGTATGGTTTAGTGCAGGCAGAAGCCTGCCTGGGATGGAAATATACCTCCTTGGTAGGATGCTGTAATATGATAATGCATGTGAAAGGTCTTCCCTGACTGACAGGGATGTAAGCAAATTCTTAGGGATTTTATCTCAAGTGTATTTTTTGCATATGTTTGTATATGTGCAAGTTCATGTTGATACAGGAATTTGGGATGTCTCTGAGAGCGATGGAGCCATTCTCAGCCCCTGGTTGGTCTTTAACCCAGGAGTTAGGGTGCCAGACAGCTACCATCACACAAAACTTCCGCTGAGTCAGTGGCTTCTGTGTTCTTTTCTTTTAAACCACAGGGGAAGTTTAGAAATATTTTATTATAGAGATTAAGTGAAGGAAAGAAGGCAGAACTCCTGCACAGCAGGAATGGTTCCACAGGAGTGGGAAAACAACTGCCTGGTGACTTTGAGTTTTTGTCCTGGATTGGTGCTGAGCTGGTCAGTAGAATGCCCATGGCAAGGTGTTTAAGGACCTTGCCTGGTTTCTAGGGAAAGAGAACTCCTGTAGGGAAGAAGTGATAATGAAAGAATAGACCTTTCTTCTTACATTTCAGGCATCCTGCAAGGTGGAGACTGCGAGGACTCCTTTAGGGAAAAAGAGATAAGGAAGAATGTGATCTCCCTCTTACAGGCTCAAGGACATGTCTTGCTTTTTAGTCTACTTTTGGGTCCTGTTAACCCTAAATGGTCTCAATTATGTGTATAGGTACTTAGGCACATGTGTGTATGTGCAGATGGAGGCCTGAGGTCACTGTCAGGTATCTTCCTCAATCATTCTCCACTTAATTTTTTAAGACAAAGTCTCTCAATGAACCTACACTAGCTAGCCAGTGAGCCCCAGGGATTCTTGTGTCTTGACCTCCCCAGTGCTGGATTTCAGGTATACACCAACATGCCTGATTTGTGCCTGGGTACTGTGTATCTGAACTCAGGTTCTCATAATTGTGCATAAGCATTTTACCAACAGAGCCATCTCGTCAGTCCCTTAAGTGTATGTATGTGTATGTATATATATATTTGGTTTTTCAAGGTAGGGTCTCACTCTGGCCCAGGCTGACCTGGAATTAACTATGTAGTCTCAGGGTGGCCTCAAACTCTCGGGGATCCTCCTACCTCTGCCTCCCAAGTGCTGGGATTAAAGGCGTGCACCACCACGCCCGGCCCTTAAGTATATTTTTTTGAGGGGGTTTAGGTTTCAAGGTAGGGTCTCACTTTAGCACAGGCTGACCTGGAATTCACTCTGTAGTTCCAGGCTGGCTTTGAATTCACAGCGATCCTCCTACCTCGGCCTCCCAAGTACTGGGACTATAGGCGTGTGCCACCATGCCCTGATTCCTTAAGTGTATTTTTGCACCATGTTTTTGGTTTATCATTGTATTAACTCTGGCATCTAACATAGTTGGTAGTCATTTATATTTGTTATGAATTTACAGAGATGGGGTTTACGTGGTCATTACTGTTTTTTTGTTTTTATTTTTTGGTTTTCCTAGGTAGGATCTCACTCTAGCTCAGGCTGACCTGGAATTCACTATGTAGTGTTGTCAGGGTGGCCCTGAACTCTTGGTGATCCTCCTACCTCTGCCTCCTGAGTGCAAGAATTAAAGGTGTGTACCACCACACCCAGAAGATTACTGGTTTTTTTATTATTACAAATCTGTATTGAGAAATTGAAAGATTATAGCACTATGTATACAATGCCCCCTATGAGATCTGTGGTGTTAAGAAAAGCATGTAAATTTAGGGATATATCCATACCTCCCAGGGTTGTTGTGAGGTGTGATGGTTTATACTGATTGTCAATTTGACAGGATTTAGAATCACCTGTGAGGGATTATGTAGATTAGGTTAGCCTCTGTGTAGGTCTTTGAGGGATTATGTTCTCTTGATTAGAGTTAATTAAGAAGGGAAGACCCACCTTAACTTTGGAGAGCATCATCCAAGGGCTGAGATCCTGGACTATATAAAAAGAAGTGAGCTGGCTTCACGCTCTGCCCTGTTCTCTCACTGTTGAATTGAACATGAACAATTCCTGCCTCCATGCCTTCCCTACCAAGAGGGACTGGAACCTGGAACTGAAAGCTGAAATAAACCCTTGTTCCCTTAAAATTATTTTCTTGGTCAGATACTTTGCCCCAGCAAGAAGAAGTCAGCTAATACAAGAAGGTTTAAAAAAATTCTATATTTGTATCCATCCGATGAAGGTTCCATGCCCTTCCTTCCAGCCTGTGTCTGTGGATGCTGAGATCTGGCAGTAAGAGAAGTGCCCTCCTCCCAGTGATTTGCACAGGGAAGAGGGGACAGGAGCAGTGAGCAAAAGCACAAGAAACCTCCCAGCAGAGAGGAGAAACCATATATTTATGGCCATGGGCTTGTGGTCCGTTGCCAGTCTGTTGCAGCTACTTGTCATTATCCCTCCAGCCCATCCTCTTCCCCAATACAGACCAGGGTGTCCAATGTCTGTTCATCACAGCTGCTCCATATGTCCAAGCTCTAGTTTTCCTTCTATCTCCTGTTAGCCCAAGATTGCCTAATGATGGCAGTTATTAATTCTAGAAATTCATCTTCTTTATTTTTAGTTACTTTAATAAGAGTTAATACACATGTCATCAATTCAGCAATTTAAATGATACAATCCAATGATGTTTATTACATGCATAGTTGGACAGAGATGACCACAAATTTTGGAACATTCTGTCCCTCCCCCCCCAAAAAAGAGATTATGGGCCCATTAGGATTCCTTCCCTTGTTATGGTGTGGATATGAAGGGTCTTCTCCAAAAGTCTCATGTGTTGGGGTTTTGCTTCCTACCTGGTGGGTTTATTAATTAATTTTATTTGGAAGAGAGAGAGAGAGAAGAAAGAGACAGACAGAGGGAGAATGGGCGTGCCAGGGCCTACAGCCACTGCAAATGAACTCCAGATATTATGTGCCACCTTGTGCATCTGGCTTATGTAGGTCTTGGGGAATTGAACCAGGGGCCTTTGGCTTTGCAGGCAAGCACCTTAACCGCTAAGCCATCTCTTTAGTCCCTTATTTTTTTAAAAATATTTTTATTCATTTATTTATTAGAGACAGAGAGAGAGAGAATGGACATACCAGGGCCTCCAGCCACTGCAGATGAACTCCAGATGCATGCACCACTTTGTACACCTGGCTTACATGAGACCTGGAAAATCAAGCATGGATCCTTAGGCTTTGCAGGCAAACGCCTTAACCACTAAGCCACCTCTCCAGCCCCTGGTGGCCTTATTTTGAGAGGAAGCTACACAGAGGGACCTAGCTAGAGGAAGTAGGTGTCTGGGATCAGGTTCTTGAGGGCAGCTTGCTCCTGGCCCCTATCTATCTTTTATTCTGTTTCGTGTCCACAATGAGGTGAAGAAACTCCTTCACCACACACTCCCACTCCATGTTGCTCAGTCCAAGTTCATGGGGTCAAGCAAACACCTCTAAAACTATGAACCCAAATAAATCCTTTCTCCCTTTAGTTGTTTATGCCAGACAGTCTAAGAATTTATCATATCTCATGGTGGACCAGGCATTCAGTTGCTGCCTTATGGAGCCCTCTGTGGAGAAGTCACAGGGAACCATTAAGCTGTGCTGGCTGCTGACCTGGGCCTCTTTCCTTGTATTCTTTTACAGCATGGAACTTTTGTGAGGCAGAGGCATAAGCTTGGTCTCTTTTGCTCTTCTGCTGCTTTTTGTTGTTCAAAGGCACAAGACTGACCCAGATTCAAGGGTAAGGAGATGGACTCTTCCTTTTGAAGTAAGGAGGTTGCACAGGCTTTATGGGTATGTTAATCTAGTTCACGAATCTGCATGTTCAAAGCTGACTCCAAGGCATGCTTCTAAG
Source organism: Orientallactaga sibirica (assembly GCA_036365145.1). Taxonomy (NCBI): domain Eukaryota; kingdom Metazoa; phylum Chordata; class Mammalia; order Rodentia; family Dipodidae; genus Orientallactaga; species Orientallactaga sibirica. Next base: position 530,428 of record JAEOAD010000031.1, on the reverse strand, counting down.
GGGAGCTGGGCAGAGAGCAGTGTGGCCAAAGCAAAATCTGTGACTTTCCCTCAGAAAAGTCCTCAAGGTCTAATGTGCATTCTTTTAATGCTTTCACCAAAGCCTAAACCAAAGACTCTTAAACTTTCTGGTCTTAGGACCCTCTTATATTCTCTTTTGTTTTGTGCTTTGTTGTGTTTTTTGAAGCAGGGTCTCATTCTAGCCCAGGTTAACCTCTAAACTCACTCAGGTTGGCTTCAAATGCTGGTGATACTCCTACCTTAGCCTCCTGAGTGCCAGGATTCCTTTTATATTCTTAAACTTGGTTGAGAATAGCTCAGAAGTTGAGGTACTTGCCTACAAAGCCTAAGGACCCAGGTTCAATTCCCTAAAGCCAGTTTGTTTGCAGTGGCTAAAGGCTCTGACCCACCCATTCTATCTCTCTCTCTCTCTCTCTGTCTCATAAAATAAGTAAAAAATTTAAAAAGAAAAAAAATGCTGAGAATCGACAAAACATTCTGTTTATATGGGTTACATCTATAATATTTACTTACTAAAAATCAAAGCATTTAAAAATACTAATTATGCATGTTGGAGAGATGGCTTAGAGATTTAGGCACTTGCCTGTGAAGCCTAAGGACCCAGGTTTAATTCCCCAGTTCCCACTTAAGCCAGAAGCACAAGTTGGTGTATGCGTCTGGAGTTTGTTTGCAGTGGCTGGAGGCCCCAGCACACCCATTTTCTGTCTCTCTCTAAATAAATAAAAATATTTTGAAAATACCAATTATGTAAAAATAACAATGCCAGGCTGTTGCAGTCAGGTTCGCATTGCTAGTAGAAATCACCCAACCAAGAGCAGCTTGTGGGGGAATAAAAAAGTTTATTTTGGCTTATAGACTCAAGGTGAAGTTTCATGATGACAGGGGAAAACGATGGCATGAGCAGAGAGTGGACATCACTCCCTGGCTGACATAAGGTAGACAATAGCCACAGGAGGGTGTGCCAAACACTGGCAAGGAGAAACCAGCTATAAAAGCTACAAGCCTGCCCCCAACAATACTTTGCCTCCAGGAGGCTTTAATTTCCAATTGCCATCAGCTGAGGAGACTAACATTCAGCATACCTAAGTTTATGGAGGACACCTGAATCAAACCACATTTCCCACCTGCCCCCCATAAACTGATATCTATACATGTTATAAAATACAGTGCATTCGGTATGACTTTAAGAGTCCCCATAGTTTTTAATCAATCCTAATAATGTTCAAACATCCCCATAGTCCAAGGTCTTTTAACTGAACCATCACACCAAAAAAAAAAAAAAATCACCCCAAAACCCATAATGGCACAGAATAAACACACTGCAAAAGATGGCATTGGGCATTGGGCATAGCAAAGAAATATTCAACAAATACAAGATTTAAACAGGGCAAACATCAAACTCTGTGGCTCCAAGTCCAACAACTCTAGCCAGTGACAAGTCTCCAAGTCTGATAATTCTAACCAGCAACAAGTCTCTGAAGTTCCAATTCCGCCTCTCCAGCTAGGCTACTCACAGTCCTAGAAAACTTCATTTGGGGGCTGGCAGCTCTCCTTGGCAGCCATCTTTTGGTTCCAGCATCTCCACTGGATCTCCACTGCAACCCACGATTCATCCTCACGGCTCCATTGGGTCTCCATGCAGGCATGAGCAGAGGGTGGGTGTCACCCCCTGGCCAACATAAGGTAGACAATAGCCACAGGAGAGTATGCCAAACACTGGCATGGGGAAAACAGCTATAAAAACCCATAAGCCCGCCCCCAATAATACTCTGCCTCCAGGAGGCTTTAATTTCCAATTGTCATCAGCTGGGAACCTAGCATTCAGACTACCTAAGTTTATGGGGTAGATCTGAACCAAACCACCACACAGACCTATTATTACATGTCCATATAAGGAAATTTTAAATCAAAAACAACTACAATTTTTTAGAATTTGTTAGTGAGAAGAGTCATATTGTGTTCAATTTTTTGTGCATCCCTTTCATATTCAGTTTAACATCAGAAAGTTTGATTCTTATATTGAATTCTGCCATTTTATTGATTTATTCATTATTTATTTATTTATTTATTTATTTATTTATTTATTTCTATAAGTGTGTGTGTGTGTGTGTGTGTGTGTGTGTGTGCAGAGAACAACCTTACATGTTAGTCTTCATCTTCCACCTTGGTTGAGAAAGAGTGTCTTCTTGTTTTCTGCTGTCTACACCAGGCTAGCTGAGTTTCTGGGGATTCTCCTATTTCTGCTCCCATAGGCATGCTGAGATTATATACACCAGACTCTAGTGTTGTGTGGGTTCTGGAGATCCAATCCCAGGTCATTATGCTTGCACTGCAAGCATTTTTACCCAGTGAACCATCTCCCTAGTCTAATTAATTAATTAATTAATTAATTAATTAACCAACTTTGTGTCCCTACACTGCTCAGGCTGGCCTTGAATTCCTGGGCTCCTGTGACTTTTCCAACCTTGCCTCCAAGTGTCTTTAGATATAGTTCCTGGTTCACATGTAATATCACTTATCATATAGCCTCTGGGAATTGTCAGTATATACTCAGGACACAACAATGGGGAAAAAGTGAAATAATGACTTAGTAGTATAATGAAAATAATTTTGACCATTCACGATTTTTTTGACAGATTTCCTATGTAGCCTAGGCTGACTTTCAACTCTTGATCTTCCTGCATCAGCCTTCCTCATGCTGGAATACAGCATGCATCACTACATTGAGCTAATTTTGGCTGTTCAAAAGGCCCCAGCTATTTTTGGTTCACACTTTGAGCACCACTGTTCTAAACTACCACCGTGTATCTTGAAATGGTTAAAAAGAGTATTATCCTTGGAGAGGGTGCGTCTACTGCTCGATACAGTCTGGATACTGGCCCTTTGTATGACTCCATCCTTGTGCATGTACTAATTCCTACCAAATGCCTACACACCCTTAAAATCCAGCAGACATGTTCTTGGCGAAGGCTTTCTTGACTCCCATAGGCAAAATTAGGGTTTCTCTTTTTTGCGCTTTCACGTACTTTATCTTTCTTTTGCAATAGCACTTACTGTGTTAAATTGAAATTTGTCAATCTGCATGCTTATTTCCTTCCTATTTGAACTAGAAAATTGCTTCTCTGAAATTTGCTATTTTCTTTCTTTTTTTTTTTTTATTGCCATAAGGTAAAAGTATATATAAATTTGGTCCATTTTCAAGTCTCAAGCCAATTATCTTAACAAATGTATTAATGCCCCCCTTCTCCATGGTTTTGCGGGAGGCCTCCTTTGCCATATGTAATTTTATATACTGTGATTCTAGAAACAAGCTTTTCCACTAGCAATAGTATTTTGCTACAACAGTGTTGTTTATTTTTGAGGTAGAGTCTCACTCTAGTCCAGGCAGACCTGGAACTCACTCAGACTCAAAGCGATCCTCCTAACTGCCTTCCAAGTGCTGGCATTAAAGGCATGCGCCAACAAACCCGGTTCCACCAAAGTGTTTTCACTTAAGACGCAGGACTGCATTTTTCATCATATTGCTTAGTGCCATTCCACCATCATTGCTTTCCTGCATTTTATTTGAAATTCTGCTCTGCTTATGTCTCCAAGTTAACTCCAGAATAATTTTCTGAAACCAGCCACGGTTGTGCATGTCTGTAATCCTGGCACTTGGGAGGTAGAGGCAAGAGTTCAAGGTCATTTTGGCTATATTATTCAGTTCAAGGTCACCCTGGGCTGTGAGACTCTGTGTCAAAAAGCAAATAAAATGAAATGAACAATAATAATTTTATACATTTCCCAAGACATATTCTGTCAAGATGTTAAGTAAAAGTGCATTTGCTGAAAATGACTTGGGTGAGGAAGGACAAATAGTTACTTCATAGTATCTGAATGGTCCATTGTCAAGAATGGCAATTGCTATCACGGCCAGACAGGCCTGGTGGTGCACACCTGTGCTCCCTGAGCTCAGAAGGATAAAGCAGGAAAATTGGGAGTTGGAGGCCACATTGGGCTGTGTAGTGAACAACAAAAGAAATTTACTGTCTTTCTTCTACCATATATTATTTTTCTTTTTTTTACAAAACATTTTCTTAAGCATGTCCCCTTACTTTGATGTAACAGTGAAATATTAAGGATAAAGACTTGTGAACATTGTGTTTCTTGTTATTCATTCACTTATAGTCTGCTTATTTTGTTTTGTTTCAGTTCTGGAAATAGGACTTAGGGCTTTGTTCTTGCTGGGCAAGCACTCTTGTATCCCCAGCCCTCTATGAATGGTAACTTTTTTTTTTTTTTTGAGGTAAAATCCTACTAAGTTGCCTAAGTTGCCTTTGAACTTGTTTTGAAGCTTGGGCTAGCCTTGAATTTGCCATTCTCCTGCCTCAGCCTCCTAAGTAGCTGAAGTTAAAAGCCTTGCCAACAAAAGTAACTTATATTATGTTTTACATTTTTTTTTTTAAACCAGGGTCTCACTCCAGTCCAGGCTGACCTGGAACTCACTCTATAGCTCCAGACTGGCCTTGAACTCATGGCGATCCTCCTACCACAGCTTTCTAAGTACTAGGATTAAACATATGTGCCCCCATACCCAGCTATTACGGTTTTTTTTTTTTTTTTGATACTGTGGATGGAATTTCTTTTTTTCTTATATTTTATATTTTTAAATATTTTTTTATTTGAGAGAGAGAAAGAGCATGCCCCAGGGCCTCTAGCTACTGCAAACCAATTCCAGACATAATGTGTCATCTTGTGCATCTGGCTTACGTGATACTGGGGAATCAAACCGGGGTCCTTAGGCTTCATAGAGCAAGTACCTTACCTGATAAGGTAACTTGGTGTTGATAATATATTAACTCAATGTATTTGCTTTATACCCTGATCTTGCAGTGGTTCCTGTGGACAAGAGAGGACAAGGCTGCAGGGGCCGATCATTGGCTGGTAGGATTGGTGATTCTCCCTCCTGACAGCATGGAGGTGGGCTGAAGCACAGGATCACCAAGGCCAAAGCCTCTTCTATGAGTCACCTCCCACATCCCACCTGCTGGAAGATAAGTAGATGCAAAGATACTCATGGCCTGGCCAGGGGCTCAGAGAAACTCCAAAAATTAGTATACTGAATGATTTTTCAGCCTCCCCCTGGGATATATGTAAAATTGGTTTCCAATATCATTCTTTTTTATTTGTTGTTGTTTGTTTTTCAATGTAGGGTCTTGCTCTAGCCCAGGCTGACCTGGAATTCACTCTGTAGTCTCAGGGTAGCCTCAAATTCATGGCAGTTCTCCTGTCTTTGCCTCCTGAGTGCTGGGATTAAAGGCATGTACCAACATGCCTAGTTTACACCCAGTTTTTTAGATGGGTTCTGGGGAGTAGAACTTGGTAGCCTCTGGTCCTAGAGGCCCTCATCTTAAGCAGCCAGTGTTCTTGACTTCTAGGCCATGTCCATAGCCTGAGGATGAAGTCTTTCTTTTAAATATTTTATTTATTATTTATTTGCAAAGTAACTCCAGTTATATGCATCACTTTGTGCATCTGGCTTTACATGGGTATTGGGGAAGCTAATCTGGCCCTTCAGGCTTTGCAAGCAAGCAGTTAACCACTGTGCCATCCCTCCAGCCCATCCAAGGACAAATTATTTTTTGGTTGTTTGTTTTGTTTTGTTTTTGTTTTTGGAGGTAGGGTTTCACTCTAGCCAGGATGACCTGGAATTCACTATGTAGTCTCAGGGTGGCCTCAAACTCATGGTGATCCTCCTTCCTCTGCCTCCCTGGTGCTGGGATTAAAAGCGTGTGCCACCACAATCATCTAAGGATGAATTCTTTTTTTATTATTTTATTTTATTTTATTTTATTTTATTTTATTTTATTTTATTTTATTTTATTTTATTTATTAGAGACAGAGAGAAGGAAAGAGAGAGAGGGAGGGAGGGAATGGGTGCGCCAGGGCCTCTAGCCACTGCAAATGAACTCCAGACACGTGCACTCCCTTGTGGATCTGGCTTACGTGAGACCTGGAGAATCGAATTGGGGTCCTTAGGCTTTGCAGGCATGCGCCTTAACTGCTAAGCCATTTCTTCAGCCCTGAATTCTTGATCCTCCTGCCTCCACCCTCCAAGTGCTGGGATTCCAGACATGTGCCACCATAGCCACCTTCACTCCATGTTTTATCAGGTCTCCCTATGTGGCTTCAAACTCATGATCCTCCTGCATCAGCTTCCTGAGTACTGGGATTGCAGGTGTGTTTCATCACATCTGGCTATCAATTTTTACAATAGAGACTTTTTAATACAACATCCCTCTTTTCACTGAAACATCAAATGTATTTTACTCTCAGCACTCCAGGGCCAGGATGAGTGAGTTGCTTCTAAGCACTAACATGTGAAATGATTGGCTCAGAATTTGGCTGCAAACCCAACAGGTATTGCAAGAACTGTAGGTAGAATTTTTCATTTGGTTTAGAAAGTTTTTATATCCCCCCAAAACCTGTCTATGGACCTCAAGCTCATGGCTGTGAATTCAATAACTATCATTATGTGTGCGTGTGCATGTGTGTGTGTGTGTGTGTGTGTGTAGTATATGTGGTACAGTGTGTATGTGGTATGTGTGGTATATGCATATGTGTGTGCAGATCCATATATTCTGTACACAAATATGTGCATATCAGGTGTACTTCTATACCACTCATCTGTGTGTATCCTTGAGCCAGAGTCTCTCACTGATTCTGGAACTTATCATTTTCCCAAACCCCAGCAATTCTTAGTCTCTGTTCCCCACAGGACTGGAATTATAAAAGTGCATGGCCATGTCCAGCTGTCTACATGAGTACTGGGGAATCAAATTTGGGCAATCTCCGAGCCCCTTAGGTCTTCATACTTGAATGGGAAACACTGTTATTTGCTATACCTTTTCTCCAGCCCCATTACCTTTGTGTGTGTGTGTGTTTTCCTCTAGTCCAGGCTAATCTGGAATTGACTATGTAGTGTCAAGGTGGTCTCAAACTCACGGTGATCCTCCTACCTGTCTCCTGAGTGCTGGGGCTGAAGGTGTGCACCACCATGCCCAGCCCCATTGCCATAGTTAATGTACACTTTGTTATTTGTTTATTTTGTTTGTTTTTAAGACAGAGTCTTGCTGTGTAGCCCAGTTGGTTTTTAACTTGAGGCAGTTTTCCAATCTTGGCCTCTCAAGATCAGAAATTTTAAGCATATACCACTTACTGTAGCCTTTTTGAATACACCAGTATATCTCAAGCCAGCATGTGCCAATCAGAAAAAAGGGAGGGTTGGTCACCATAAAAGCAAAAAGAAAGTATATGCATTGCAGAATAATCTGGGGGAGGGCCAGTTCAGTTCTGGAGTTCACATATCCTGAACTGGCAAGCAAGGCTATTCTTTTTATAAAGTGAAAGTGTTTGGCTTCTCAACTCAGCTCTCCCAGTTATTAAATGTCTAATTTATCTAACAGATTCCTTTTGCTGTGAGTTAATATGATTGGGCTTGTTTCCTGTCTCAGTGATATTTCTCATTTTGAATTTGTAAATCAGAACTTGGATTAATGCACCTATCATGTGAACTTGGATTATGTGAGTCTGCTGATGAGGACGGGATGTAATATCAAAACCGGGGCTCTGAAATGTGAGCCAGTGTCTGATGTCACTTTGTGAGGGTAGGACATGCTACTCAGTGAAGCCTCTGGGGATATCATGCTGTCCCTGTCCTGTCCCCATCAGACACAGCAAGGTCCAGCTAACCATCCGTAGTACTGTATGTTTCACAAGGGCATGCCCTTCTCCTGAGATCACAGAGTGAATAAACATTCACTTACAAGTGAAGGTGCTTCTTTTATACCATACCAGCTAAGTTTCCTCATTGGCTTTCTTTCTCCTTCAGTAATTCTTCCCATTGGAATTTTTAGAACTGTCTTTCTTTCAGCCTGCATCTATCTGGTTTAACACCCTTTAGTTAAAAAGTTTCAAAATATCAAGCATTTGAACATTTTTCTCATAAAGATATTTGCAAACACTAGTGGTTCAACCAACAGCTCACCTTGGCAGATGACCTTCTGAAACTGTCATCTCTGTGGCATGAAACCATTTGGTCCACAGAAAATCCAATTGAGCCACAAGGCAGGTAGAAACAACCTGAAGCACAGCTCCCCCGAGAGACAGAGACCCTGGTTACCCCCAGTGAACACCAATAGCCATTGAAGAGTGCTCTCGGGGAAAAGGGAATGGAGGGAGGGGACATGCTATAACCTATATTAAAAAATAAATTAATAAAGAAAAAGAAAATCCAATTGACTTGTCCCAGACCACATAGCTAGGAACAGCAAAATCACTGTCCAATCTATGCTAGTTCCCAGCCTTTTTATTTATTTATCTATTTTCAAGCAGAAAGAGAGAGAGAAAGTGCAGGCCTCTAGCCACTGTAAAGGAACTCCAGAAGCATGTACCGCTTTGTGCATCTGGCTTTACATGAGCACTGGGGAATTGATCCCAGGTCATCAAGGCCTTGCAGGCAAGGGCCTTAACTGCTGGATCATCTCTCTAGGCCAAGATCCCAGCCTTTTTGTCTTTTTAAAATCCTGTCCAAAACCTGTAACACACGTCTACATTTCTCGAGTTCAACTGAGGGAATAGGCATTGCCAAGCTTCCTGTCTTGACTCATCCATTGTATCTTTTTCTTGGTTGGGGTTTTTAAGTTTTGTAACAAAAGGGCTAACCATTTCCGAAAGCTTTTCTATGTCGATTATGTTTCCCTAAGTTGTAGAGAAATTCAAACAATAAGAGAACATTTGATACTAACTGACATGCAGTGAAAGGAATTTAGTTTAAAATGAGTATACAATAACTTACGTTTCTGAAGAAACAAATTTCCCAGATAAAAGTGTATTTTTCTACTGAATTAAAACATAATCCAGAGGATAAGAGCCTCTTGTGACAGTTTTTATAATCCCAACACCTTCTGTCCATCAAAGAGGACTATATAAAAGGCAAAACCTCCCTCCTGATTTTTTTAAAGTGCTTTTGTATCATGTCCAAAATGGGATTTAGCCAAATATCATCCACATATTCCATGATTTATTTTATCATTCTATTTTAATTAGAAATATTGCCAAAAAAAGAGTCATTAAGGTGAGTAGTAGACACTAACTCTATATTAATTGGTCATTCTACATCAAGCCCTAAACTTGATTATATTCTTGTTTTATGTAATAAATGTTTTATTAGATTCATTATGTTCCTTGATGAAGACATCTCAGTACCCACACAAATAGAGTAAACTAATTTTTGACAGAAGTGTAAAGGCAATTTCAGTGTAGCCAGGAGAGTTTTCCAACAGATGGTGCTGGAATAATGGAACATTCATGTGGGGAAAAATGAACCTAAATAGATACCTGGTGCTTTCACAAAAAATTAGCTTAAAATGGATCATAGATGTAAGTGTAAAACTCAACACTATATAAGACTTATAGAAGAAAACAGAAGAGAAAAATCATTTAAATGTGAGTTTGCTGAGAGGTTTAGACAATACACATAAAGAAAAAAAATCTATGTATAAAAATAGGTAAGTTGGAGGCCAGGTGTGATGGTACACACTTTTAATCCCAGCACTTGGAAGCAGAAGTAGGAAGATTACTGAGAGTTTGAGGCCAACCTGAGACTACGTAGTGAATTCCAGGTCAACATGGGCTAGAGAGAGATCCTACATCTAAAAAACAACAACAAAAAAGCAAGATGGACCCGGTTTTTTTTTTTTTTTCCTATTGGGCCAAGTTTCTGAATTCGACACTTCACTGAGGAAAATGTACAGGTGCCAAGTAAATATGAAGAGATGTCCAACATCATTTGTCACCAGGGAAATTAAAGCCACAGCAAGGTGCATTCCTATCATCCCAGCACTCAGGAGGTGGAGGCAGGGGTATCGGGCAGCTCAAGGTTCACCTCAGCTCCATATGAAGTTAGAGACCAGCCTGGGCTACATGAGACCCTATCTCAAAAATGAAAATCATAATCACAACAATGAGGTAGTTCATGGTGGCAATGCTTGTAATCCCAGCAGAGACAGGAGGATTACCACAAGTTCAAGGCCAACTTGGGCTACAAAGTAAGACCTTGTCTTAAAAAAATAGGGGCTGGGGTTATGGATAAGTGGTTAAAGGCTCTTGCTTATAGAGTCTGTTGGCCTGGGGTTCAATTCTCCAAGTACCCATATAATGCTGGATGGACATTCTTTTGCAGTGGCAAGAGACTCTGATATGCACATGATACATGTCAATAAATAAAATAAAACATAAAAATGTACATAACATATATGAATGAATAAATATAAGATAATAATGAAGTACTGCTTTGTACCTTTATAATGATTAGAATCCATGTAGAACTGGATTAGATTCAATTTGGAGATTTGGTGGGTATTCATGTTCAATGTAATATTAGGTGGACATATATATAGGAATGCTCATTCTAAAAAACATATATATGTTTTAGTATCCATATATTTTCTTGCTCTCTCAGCTGAAAGGGCCCCAAAGCCATGACAACCTAGTAAAACCAGCTCATTTAGCCCCAGATCTTGGCTTCTATTATGCTCCTCATGAAAGGACACAGGACAAGCTGGAAACATGGCTGCCTCCAGGTCTGGAACAGGAAGTATACACAATATGTCCACAGCATCTTGCAGTGCCAAAAAGTAAAGCCACACTCAATATCACTATCTCAGTGGGTGTCAGAGGTGACGTCGTGGCCACGTGAGAGAGTACCCAATAACCAAAGCTGGAACAATTTGAATAACAAAACAAGCAAAGCAGTGCTGGATTAGAACCCAAAGCACAAGATATCCATCGAATGCATGCTGACATACATAAATGATCAAATAAGGAAATGAGGCAAAGAGACAAACCTCCCATGCCAAGGCCATCCGAGTGACTTACAGAGGTACTTCACCCTCAGAAGGGTGGAGTGTCATTCCCAAGCCCTGAAGTGCGTGCTGTGTTTGGAGAGGAGAAAAGAGTAACCACAGCGGGCAACTTTGCAAAACATTAGCCCAGCCCCTTGACCAATATCAGCATCATTAGAGATAAGTCATGTTTTATAATCTGTTGCCTTGAGAAGTTTCCTCTGTGGTTGTTCTGCTCCAAATCCATAGCCTCAGTCTGGTAATTAGAAAAACTTCAGAATGTCCTACTGCTATCACTGACTAGTATTCAACACCTTCAAGGTCATCCAAAACAAAGAGAGTAAGCAACTGTCACTGTCTGGGAGCTCCTGAGGATGCACTGACAGTGAAATGTGACGTGGTATTCTGGGTTGATCCAGAAATAGATGAGGGACATTAAATGCACACTGAGGAAATATGAATCATGTGGGACTTCAGTTGATAACATGTCAGTATTGGTTCATTAAGTGTGACAAATGTACCACAAGAGACTAATAATAGGGGAAGCATGATGGGCTAAATGAAGACCCTGTATAATCATTTTTTATAAATCTAAAACTATTTGAATATAAAAATTAAAGTATGAACTATTCTAGGGTTGGAGAGATTGCTCAGTGGTTAAGGTGCTTGCCTGCAATACCTAATGACCCAGGTTCAATTCCCCAGTATACACCTGAAGCCAGATGCACAAAGTGGTGCATGCATCTGGAGTTCATTTGCAGTGGCTAGAGGACCTGGCACACATATTCTCTCTCTTTCTCTTTCTCTTTACAAATAAATAAGTAAACTATTTTAAAAATGTAAACTATTCTAAAATAAAAGGTGCATTTAAGATGGCATTTATTTCACTTATTTAAGTGGCGGCCTCGGTCATTCCTCCAAACCCATTTCTTCTCTCACAGATGATGTGCATCAGTGCCTGCCTTGGCCAGGCCTCAGGCTCCTGGATTCTTCTACTAGCCACAGTTGGTGTGTCCTATGTAATAAGTGAGATTGGCAGATACTCAGCCATAGCTGGAAACCCACTGCTGATGTGTGGAAGACAGACTCCTTTGCTATTTTCTGAATGCCCCTGTAAAATATATATTTCCATGTTTCCTCCAAAACTAGCAAGAAAAGCTGAGCCACATGGGCTTTCTCAAGGAGCCCCCATGTCCTTTGCCCTCAATTGGGCTTGGCCAATGGGAAACACAACCAAGAGACGGGGTTCAGGGTGAGGCTGGTGTGTGTATTCTTGCTCCTAGCTCTGGTGGCTCACAGAAGGATGGGAACATTCTTCTACCAAAGCCACAGCCCTTCTCATCCAGATGCTCCTTCAAGGTTCCACCAACCTCATCCTTATCAGACCACAGCACAGCCTCTGCTCAGCACTGCAGGGAGAACTTATCACCAGTAACCCCACCAGTGCCCAGGGTACCAGACAGATAGGTGCTTGCCCCGTTGGTCTTCTATAAATATTTGTTGAATAAATGAATCAGCCAGTGAATTGCAGAGCATTCACCCTTGTGACAGTGCCTTGTGACATTAAGTGGTTAGGACCCTGGACAGCTAGGGTTGGGCTCAAACTGTGACTCTCTTAATTGACTAGGTGAGGTAAGTTGTTTGAGTTCTCTGAGTCTCAGTTATTTACCTTCGAAGTGGAGATAATGATGTCTTCTCACTCGGTTGGTGATATGAAAACAGACTGTACAAAGTGCTTAGCACAGTGTCTGGAACAAAAATAAATGCTCACTAAATAGTACTTGTAAGTGTCACCTAATTAGTTCTCTAGTCCAGCCATGGCTAAAATTAGATGGCTGATTGCAATAAATAAATGAATGAGGGCACAAATATACAATTAGCAAGCAACCAAAATAATTGGCTTAGCATATATGATCCCCCAAACCCCCATGCAAAAAACTGGCAAGCAAAGTTGTAAACATATTTAACCTAGCTAGTGAGCAAGGAAATGTGCAGTAAAAGAACAGTGAGCATTAGAATATTAGAAAATTGTAGGCAAGTGGCTTTGACTGTTGAGACTTCTCCCTAGCCCTGGGGCTTAAGAAGAAAAATTTTTAAATATATATATTTATTTATTTATTTGGAAGCAGAAGAGATAGAAGAGAGATAGAGAGAATGGGCATGCCAGGGGCTTCAGCCACTGCAAATGAACTCCAGATGTATGCATCAGTTTATGCATCTGGCTTTACGTGGGTACTGGGGAATCAAACTCAGGTCGTTAGGCTTTGCAGGGAAGCACCTTAACTGCTCAGCCATCTCTTCAGCCCTTAGGAGAGATTTGAACAGTTTTAATTGTAGGCTTTAGGGAACAGAAAAGTGCTTAGGAAAATGATAGTTTATACTCAAGTGTGATTGTGGGCTTTTCAAGAGAACATCATCAGCAAAACCATTTTATTTTATTTTATTTGAAGCAGGGTCTCACTCTAGCCCAGACTGACCTGGAATTCACTGTGTCCCTGGCTGGCCTTGAACTCATGGTGATCCTTTTACCTCAGATTCCTGAGTGCTGGAATTAAAGGTGTGGGTCACCAACCCTGGCATATGCTTTTCTTTAAAGAAAAAAAAAAAAGATAATACAGTGGCTTTTCTTTAAAGAAAAAAAAATACAGTGTCTGAGGGTATAGATCAATGGTAGACCACCTGCAAAGAATGTATGAGGTCAGGAGTTCAGTCCCTAGCACCAAAAAAGTTAAAAGCTTTAAAATGTTTGATAAAAACCAAGCTTCCCTTTTCTCACAATAAGTTTCATTTATTAGATTGTAAAATAAAAGGCATTACTTTAAATGTCAAAATATTAACAACAATAAGAATATAAACAATAATACAGCTACAAAGGACACACTAAGATGGAGATAACATTGAAACTCCAAAAATACCTGAATGCAAAAGTTTTCAGAATGTATGTGCATCTAGCAATGTGGTTCAAATAGTCTAGCAGCTGTCTTCATAATGGGCTGCTGAGTAGATCTGGCCTGTGGACTATAGCCAGTCTAGGCAGTGGGGATGACCAGTTTCAGCACTGAACTGCAGCTTTGAGGAAAGAAACCTAGAATTCAAGTGACAAGCGACAGAAGACGTCAAGCTGATCCCTCTGCCAAAGTCTTGAACTGAATCAAGTCCCAGGCCGAGGATGCTTACCCTGTCTTAGGTTGTTCGCGCTTGTGGTGATAGTCTGGCCTTGACAGATGGATGGAAGCCCGAAAGGAGTGCTAAAGGTCTTGGGTGAACTTGGGTTTCGAGGACTTCAGAAGAGGAGTCTGGCTACCTCACCACCTGCCTTTGGGCTTCCCTAATGGCTGTCCTTCTTTTCTTCTTACTCTCCTGGTAGCCATTGACCAATCAGGAAACTATGCTTCCCAACCTTTAGTCACTGTCACGTGGCAGGCAGTGTATGTTTGTCTATCACACGGAGAAGGATTGTGTTTCAAGCTCTCTCTGCCCTGCCATGAAGACAGATGGGGAGAAGGAGGCAGGAGGGCATCACCAGACTCCCAGGGAGGAGCAATGCCAAAAGGGCTATCATCATAGTTCATTAACTGTGCCTGGCTCACTGATTTCCACACTGGGCACATCTCACTCCTTCAAAGCTTCAAGTGGTTCTCATTCCAAACATTTGGAGAACCACTGGGTGTGGCTTTTTACAAGGCCAATACCATCGGAGATTTTGTTGGTAACAGGATTTTCAGTCCATCGGGATCAGTACAAGATCCCTGGAGGATTTTTATGCGCCTTCCAGATGCATGGGGCTTGGATGATTGATTGTGCAGCGTAGACCCTCACAACAAGGCTCCAGGCTCAAAGAGTCTTCAGCTATTGCAGTCACCATCTGACCTGACAAGGACAGAGAGAATCTAATGAGACCAGAGCTCCCTGTGAGAAGGAGCAGTCTGCTGTTCAAGGAAATGGATGGAGCAAGGAAAAACAGGGAGCAACACAGTGGACCCCAGCTAGAGGCTGACTGCAATAAACTTCACAAACTCATCACATTCTGGTCAGCAGGGGAGGAGCTCTTTTTTTTAATTTTTTTTTTTTTTTTAGAGAGAGACACAGAGAGATAAAGGGAGAGGGAGACAGATAGAGATGGGCGTGCCAGCAACCTCTCAGCTGCTGCGAATGAAATCCAGATGTGTGCGCCCCCTCATCGTCAAGTGCGGCATTGTGCCCTTGCATCACTTTTGCATCTGGCTGAACGTGGGACCTGGAGATTGGAACCGGTGTTCTTAGGCTTAGGAGGCAGGCGCCTTAACCGCTAAGCCATCTCTCCAACCCTAATTTTTTTTTTATTGACAACGTCTATACTTCCATACAAAAAACCCATGATATTTCCCTCCCCTCCCCCATTCCCCTTTAGAACTCCATTCTCTGTCATATCCCCTCCCTCTCTCCATTAGTCTCTCTTTTAATTTGATGTCATCATCTTTTTCTCGCATTATGAGGGTCTTGTGAAGGTATTGCTAGGCACTGCAAGGTCATGGATATCCAGGCCAATTTCTGTCTGGACAGTTGCATTGTAAGGAATCGTACCCTTCCTTGGGTTCTTACATTCTTTCCACCCCCTCTTTCGCAATGGACCCTGAGCCTTGGAAGGTGTGACAGAGATGTTTCAGTGCTGGACACTCCTCCATCCCTTCTTCTCAGCACTATGTTGCCTTTTGGGTCATCCCAGTGGTCATCGCCATCTGAAAAGAGCAGCTTCTCTAACCAGAAGTGAGAGTCGCATTAATATGTGAATATGAACATTAAGTGTAGTGCTTTCAGGGCAGCTTGGTGGGAATAAAATATACATTTAGCCAGACAAGAGCAGGATTTATATCCCTAAGGCTCATGACCTAGGGGATGAGCTCTTACAGGCTCTCTGTGCACTTTATTGGGGCCTCCTGCCTCAGCTAGTGACCTACTGAATCGCAGCCCCTTAGACCTTGCATTTCTTTTGTTCCAAACTCGGCCTTCAGATCTGATGACAAAATCCAGCTTCTCTGCTCTGCAGGCCCCGGTATCCAGCTTGTGCTCTTTGGTAATTGGTCTAGAAAACGCTCCTGGAGAGGCCACCCCTGCCCGAGGGCCCCACTAACATTGGCTCTTGGTTCTGGATGATGAGGCATCTATGGGGAGAGAGTGTGTTTGAAAGCCCCTAGGGTAGTTTTGCTAGATCACCTCCAGTACCAGAGCCCTCTTTCTAGGTTCTGATAACCATCCCCTCCCCTTGTCTTAGGCTCAAAGAATAAGGCCTCCACTGCTACTTATGACTGATTGCTGAGCTTCTCCTATCTCCTCTCAACCTGATCGATAATCCCTTGGAAAATCAATCAGCCTGACATTGTCCTAACTTGCTTGAACCAAGGTGGGATCCTGACTGGAACAGCTGGGAATGGACACATCAGAGAGAGAGAGAGAGAGAGAGAGAGAGCAAAGATGTCACCCCAATCCACAGTGATACTAACATAGTCGACTCTCCAGAGTCCAGAAGCTGGACACACACGACAAGAAGCTGTTTCCTTCAAAGAGATGCATATGGAGGGAGAACTTCCGGACTATGCACCACCCAACTGGCAACAAACCATGGGAACAGGAGAAAGCACTCCTCTAGGCAAATCTGAGAGTAAGCTGAAAGCTCCTTCATATCCAGAGTGTGTCAGGATTCTTTACCACATAGATGGGAAACGGGATCAAGGACAAGACAGTTCCTTCCAGGTCTGAAGCTGGTCTTCCAGGTCTGAGGCAACGAACAGCCTCTCTTCCTGTACCATCCTCACAGCTCTCCACAGTGCAGCTAGCTGGTGGTAAATGTGCTGATCGGGAAGGAGAAGAGGAAAACTTGGTACTCCCCTCTTCACTTTGTTTATACCTCCTCCTGGCTTATTGTAGTTAACCATGAGGGTACAGCCGAGTGGGGGGTCCAGCTCAGAGATCAGAAAAGTCAGCACTCAGATCTCCCCAAAGGACTAGGTTGGAACACAGATCTATCCTCAGATGGAAGGCAAAAGAAGCAGACAGCACAGTTGAGGTCTGCCCACAAGGTGAAAATCCCAGCCCTGGGCCATGGGAAGTCTGCCAGGCATGAGGCACAGCTACTTTGGGGTGAAGGGCAGCAGGATGTTGTCAGATATTGGTCAAAGGGGACTGGACAGCCTTAAAGCGTCTCCTTGGAGTAGCACAAGGAGAGTGGCCTGGATTTTAGACAAAGTCTTTCTAAGCTGGTCATGCAGCTGAATGACAACAGAAGAGACTTGAGGCCCAGGAATGAGGCTTTCTGCTTACTCTCTTGAAGAGGGAGAATCAGGACCAACCAACGTGCTAATTCATTCCTTACTGAGTCCTTGCTCTGTAGAGCTCTGTGCTCTCTGCTAGGTGCATGATAATGAGCTGGGGCAGCAGGTCTGTCTCCACCCTTCTCTGAAGCTTACAACTGTCCTTCCTGTCTCCACCAGAATGACTGGGCAGTCCAGGTGTGGATGAGTCAGCAGGCCCTGAGGAGGAGGTTTGGGTGGCCTGGAGCGGAGGCTGGCCAGGTGCTGGATCAGAGAGGCAGGGACTTTGTGCAGCAGTTACGACCCCTTCTTCACTGCTTCAAACTGCTTGACCTGGAATGAGTTTAGAAAACAGTCTTGAGTGTGATCAACTGTCCTGGTTTTCCCAGACCTGATTTGGTTTTAGCACCCTCCTTGGAAACATCTCTAGCACAGAGTGTGAGGCCCAGGGATTGAAGTCTCTGATAGCTAAGAGTAAGGGGTGTCTACGTGTAAAGTGAGCAGTTGCTGTTACCAAGAGGAAGCCCTGGGCCTCAATCCCTGTGAATTTTAATTGAGCTAATTGGTGTTTGCTTCTAGATGTTCTGAAGGACTACACAGCTGAGTATTTGGGAAGCAATCAATTAGTGTTTTCTGTGACCCAAATACCTCCAATTCTGGCTCGTTAGTCACTCTTGAACATGAGGAAATACATTCAGGAAAAACATTAAAACCAAATAATGCAGGCTGGGCTCAGTGGCTCATACCTGTAATTGCAGCACTGAAGAGGCTGGGGCAGGAATATTGTGAGGTCGAGGCCAGCCTGGGTCACATAGTGAGACCCTACCTAAACAAATAAACACGATAAAATCACAGCATCTCATCTGATGACTTAGTCCTGGCACATGCCAGGGACTCAGTAAATGTTTACTGAATAATGTGATTCAATTTAGCTGTTGCAGAAAGAAGGAACCCAAAGGGCAGAATGAAATGGGTGAAAATGATCATTTTGAAAGGTGTTAAGTCAAAACAAGAGGACCAGAATAGACACCGTGGGAAGTCTAGTTTCCAGCAAGCCCACAGGAAGCATTCAGACAACTAGTCACAACCATGGGTGGGGGTTGAGGGTTCTTCTGGTGGTAGATTTTCCTGCCAGGGTTCTGCTTTTCTCAGGTCCTCTTTTCAGCTGTCCTGGCCTCAGGTCCAGGCCTTGGTCTCCACCATATTTGCTTGCTCCTCTGACTTGTCAAGGGCTGGGCTAGACGGTGCAGGGGCAGGATGCACAGGCCAGGAGGGACAGGACATATGTATATTGGTGCAGGGTGTGGGGAGAACTTAGCTTATGCACATATG
The DNA here is from genome assembly GCA_036365145.1 of Orientallactaga sibirica. Lineage (NCBI taxonomy): Eukaryota > Metazoa > Chordata > Mammalia > Rodentia > Dipodidae > Orientallactaga > Orientallactaga sibirica. Next base: position 511,906 of record JAEOAD010000031.1, on the reverse strand, counting down.
TGTGCATTTTCTCTCTCTCTCTCTCACACACACACAGAGTCCCAAAGCAGAAGGTTAATTATCAGGGATGAGCTCTCTTCAAGGCCATAGTGTGACCTGACAACTCTAAACTTAGCACAATACAGCAACCAGAAAGATGCCATCCGCTGGCTGGCATGGGCCCACCCATTGCTCCTCCTTTAGTCTTCTGCACCTGCTTCCTGGCTCACCTACAGGTTCTGGGCTTGTCTCCAGACATGACTGCCAAGTGCCCCTGGCATGTGTGTGCTCCACTTGGCATTCAGCCCCTCCCGTGCTGGCTGGTACTGGCAGCTGACGCCTCTGTTACTCACTCCTAGCTCCACCCTCTCCTGCCCTCCTGACTTTGATGCCTACCAACTCATTAAATATTTATATGCAATACTTCCTCCTTGCAGGCAATGGCTGGTGCTAGGACTGTGTTGGTAAACAAGACAAGGGACTTGTGGCACTCCATGAAGTGGAGGAGGGGACAATAGCCAACCAATTACGTACGGTGTGGTAGGTGTGGTAAGTGCGAGGGTGGCACGCGCACCTGTGGCCATAGGCTGGGGTAGGGATTGGAGGGAGCAGGCTGGCAGTAAGGCGGCAGCTCTGCTTCTTATTGTAGGCTGCCCCATAAATTACACCTTCATTTCTTTGTCCATCTGCCTCCATTCCTTCATTTTCTCCTTCAAGCTTATTGAAAGCTGTTACATGCCAGGCACACTTCTGATTGTGACTGGCACCTAGGGATTAGAAATAACAAAAGAGCAAAGGTCCTGGGAATACCATGATGCAAAAGACTGGCTCCTCTGCCACATTGGGCTTTGGGTGCCACTGGCTCCAACTTCTCTTGCCTGTCTCACAACCTTCATACTCTTCCCTATTTCCCCCACATAGAAGATCTTAGTCTCATCCCTCCCTGCTTTGGTCAGGTAACTCCTTCATCCTTTAACCTTCAGCTGAAAGGTCATCACCTCAGGGAAGACTTCCCTGGCCCATTCACCAGTGTGATGCCCTCATAGCATGCTGTAATTTTCTTTCATAGCATCTGTAATTATATATTTATTAGGGGGAACTGTTTTATTAGTGCTGGGCTCCCCAGCCATCTCTGTCAGGGACTCATTTATTATAGTATTTATGTTGTCTAGCGCATGGCAGTGCCTTCCATGATATAAGTTGAATGCATAGATGAATGGTGGTGTACCTGGGTGAGTTGACTGGATGGTACACGGATGGAGGGATGCATGGATGGATGGATTAGAACTGAGGACAGATGAAAGCAGGGACCAACTAGGAGACTAATCCAGTGCTTAGAGTGGGAATTAAATGAGAAGTGATGAGTGATCTACCGCACAGGAGAAGGCAAGCCAAGTGGGGGATGGCAGGATGCAGTTGGCTGGATTTGGTCTGTGGTTACGGGAAGAGCCTGCTTCGGAGTGAAGCACAGAAAGGAATGCCAGGTGACAACGAGGATTGTGACTGATGCCAGAGATTGGAAACAGAAAAGAACAAGTCTGAAGTTGTGAGATAAATAAGATGGCCTGTTGAATTGGAGCTCTCTAGGCAATGAAACGGAAATTTCAAATTATTATTATTATTTTAAATATATTTTATTTTTATATTGATTTGAGAGAGAGAAAGAGGCAGAGAGAGGGAAAGAGAGAGAGGGAGAGAATGGGCACTCCAGGGTCTCCAGCCACTACAAATGAACTCTAGATGCATGCGCCCCTTATGCATCTGACTTATGTGGGTCCTGGAGAATTGAACTGGGATCCTTTGGTTTTGAAAGCAAATGCCTTAACTGCGGAGCCATCTCTCCAGCCCTCAAATTATTATTATTATTATTATTTTTTTTTGGTTTTGCGAGGTAGGGTCTCATTCTGGTCCAGGCTGACCTGGAATTAACTGTGTAGTCTCAGGGTGGCCTCGAACTCTCGGTGATCCTCCTACCTCTGCCTCCCGAGTGCTGGGATTAAAGGTGTGCGCCACCATGCCTGGCCCTCAAATTATTTTTGACCACTAGAGTGGTTTAGGTTAGAATAATATTACTTGATGTCCTAGGAAATAAATTCCACAATTTCCATGGCTCAACACAAAAGAAGTTCTGGTTTTATTTTATTTGTTTATTTTTTGTGGGCCCATATGGTGACCTAATGCAGGTGTTTGGAATAGGCACAGCAATGTAATCACGTGCTGGATTTGTCGGGGGCAGGGCACGGGCGGTCCTGACTCTAATCTGATGTTTCTGTCTGTACTACAAAGTGCATTTAGTATCAAAACTTTTCCTGGAATTGATGAGTCAGATCTTACATCCTATCATCAGGCTCAACATTTGAGACTCTGATTCTCAGATTTCTAGGTGTATGGTCTTCTGTCATTTAGACACTTTCTTCCCAGACATTGATTTGGAAAAAAACTGACTCAAAGAATCAGCTGGCTCTCAGAATCTGACCAACCATGGGAGGTGACTGCAGTCCCCTCCTCTGTCAGTTTTCAGAGTCTGGAGTGAAGCTATGCAAGCCAAGCCGGGGCATCTGCTGTCAAGATTGGCCAGTGGCATTAGTACCCCAGGCTTCTTTCTATACCTTTGTCCACTGGTGGCAGCTCTATGATGTGACCTGTGATATTGTTCTTTGCTATGTGCCTGGTTCTCCTTTCAGAGATTCTTAACATTTTAAATAGTTTTTTTTTTTCTGCCCACCTTTGTCAGAGACATTTTCTGTTGCTTGTAACTAGGCGCAAGGTCTCATGCAACCCCACATGCATGTGCAGACTGCATTTGGAGAGGCGGGCATAAGGCCTACAAGATCCAGGTCACCGGGATCACGGGGGTGGAAGATGCCATGAGGATGGATAAGGATGCTTTGTCATCATGCAAGGCAGGAGGTCTTGGCTGCGTATGTGAGGAATGGCTGATGAGAAGTGGCTCAGCTCGACACAGAGGAGGACTGCATGCTGAGCTCCAGTTCGAACCCACTGGAGCTTTGTATTGGGTTTGTTGTTTGTGAAACCAACCCCTAGTCAAGCAAGTCACTTACATCTTAAGTCCCATTCTTCTGGAGTGGATATTCGGTTGCATCTTTAATGAAACAGCTTGGTTTGGTTAGGCTTTGCATTTTCAAGTCTGTTCCAGATAATGTCTATCATTATGATAATTACAACCCCCACCTGTCCAGAATAGTAATATAGTAATGTCAAATATGTGACACCCATCTCATCCTCCTTACCAGCCAATGCCCTTCTGGGGCCAATAACCTCTGCTGATTGCAACAGGCATTTCTACCCAACAATTGCACTTTTTCCTCAAAGAACCAAGCCTCAGAATGCTTTTCAACCAACTTCTCCCGACACTCCTAATAACTGACAGTTAGCTCAGGAGATGTTGCTTCTGGCAGACTTAAGAAGTCATGAGTGAGCGGATGAAGTGTAGCCTGATCACTAGGTCAAGCCAACAGTTTTTCAGTTTATACACAATCTTTAATCACACTAGGGATTGAGCCTAAGGTCTTTCATATGCTAGGCAAGCAATCTACCACTGAGTTATATCCCATGCGTCTTTCTAACTTGAGACAGTGTCTCACTAAATGCTCAGGTTGGTCTTGAACTCACTTTGTAGCCCAGGCAGGCATTAAGATGGAATCTTCCTGCCTCAGCTTCCTAAATAGCTGTGATTCCAGGTTTGTACCACCAGGTCTAGTTTATACATTTCAATATATGTTATCTTTGGTTTTCTCAATAACTTAGTGTCCTCAGGAGACTGGATTTAAGGCCACTGAGAATAGTCAAATCTGTAGATGCTCATCCCTTATATAAATTAGCACAATATTTGCATATGATCTATGCCCACCCTCCTGTATGCATGAACTTATATCTAGATTACTTGTAATACCTAAGGTGATGTGAGTGCTATGTAAATAGTTGTTATGCTATGGTTTAGAAAATAATGGCAATACAAAGTCTATGTATTTCAGGGTTTTTGTTTCTTTTTCAATTTTTATTTATTTATTTGAGAGTAACAGACAGAGAGAGAAAAAGGTAGAGAGAGAGAGAGAGAGGGAGAGAAAATGGGCATATCAGGGCCTCCAGCCACTGCAAACGAACTCCAGATGCATGTGCCACCTTGTGCATCTGGCTTTCATAGGTTCTGGAGAATTGAGCCTCAAACTGGGGTCCTTAGGCTTCACAAGCAAGCACTTAATCACTAAGCCATCTCTCCAGTCCCTTTTTTGTTTCTTAAAATAGGCTGATGCTATGCTGCACGGACTGGCCTTGAACTCATGGCAGTCTTTCTCCCTCAGCATCCCAAGTGCTAGGATTACAGGTATGCATCACTATAACTGACCTGACACATTTTTACTAACATATATATTTTAAAACTTTATTTGTTTATTTCAGAGAGAGAGAGAGAGAGAGAGAAAGAATGGGGAAGAGTGAGAGAGAAGAGAGAGAGAATGGGTGCACCAGGGCCTCTAGCCACTGCAAATGAACTCCATATATATGTGACACCTTGGGCATCTGGCTTTATATGGGTTCTGGGGAATTGAACCTGGGTCCTTTGGCTTTGCCGGCAAGTGCCTAAATCACTAAGCCATCTCTCTAGTCCTTTCCTAATATTTTAATCTGTAATTGATTAGGTCAGTAGGTATGGAACCCTCCAATACTGATGATTGATTGTGGTTAATAGCAGGATTGTTTTAGAAATGAGAAAACTGATCTTTCAAAAGGTAAGTGGCTTGATCACACTTACACATAAATCGTGGAGGAGTCAGGGCTTGAGCTCGGAGTTCTTGACTATAAATCCTAATTTCTTTCTCCCTACCCACAAGGTGTTCTGCACCTCTGTGCTTTACATGTTATAAGAGCTACTCAGTGCAATTCAAAGAATACAGAAAGTCAAGACTTGCAGCTAAATCACTTGAAACATCACATCTAAAAGTAATGATACCAGTTGGTGGAGAATTTTCCAAATAAAATGTATACAACCTTCCATTTTCCAGTTGGAGTTTGGAAAAATGTTTGGTTCTTTGCTGGTTCTAAGAAGCCATGTGTGTATGCCAACAGGGAGTTGAGCACGGTAGTCTTTTTTTTTTTTTTTTTTTAATTTGAGAGAAACAGAGAAAGAAAGTGACAGAGAGAGAGGAAGAGAGAGAGAGAGAGAGAGAGAGAATGGGTGCACCAGGGCCTCTCAGCCACTGTGAATGAACTCCAGACCCGTGCACCCCCTTGTGAGCATGTTCAACATTGCATGCTTACGTCACTGCGTTTGGCTAAACGTGGGACATGAAGATTCAAACTGGTGTTCTTAGGCTTTGCAGGCAGGTGCCTTAACTGCTAAACCATCTCTCCAGCTCGAGCACAGTAGTCTTCAAGCATCCTTGTAGGTGAGCCTTAAACATCTGAAAAGTTGGACCATGGGGAGCAGCCATGGCCATGGAGATATAGGGACAGATGTTTGTTCAAAATTCACAATTTTTAGTAAAGTAAACACATTCTGGTCTTCTAAGGAAACGCCAGGCCCAGTGAAAGTAGAGGGTACGTAGATTGATATGCTCGTTCCCGTTCTGAGAGGAGACAGCTAGAAAAGTCATGTTCCAGACACCTGTGCAGCTAGAGTGGAAGATGCGAATTACTTTCCACATGCCAGATGTGCTTACTGCCTGTGATGCTGAGTTTTAGAGACAGAAATGGGGGAGGGATTGTGGTGGGGGGTGTATGGAAGTGGAGGCTGTCAGCAGCTTCCAGATTTAGGAGGTGGCTTCCTGGAGGTGACTGAGGCTGCTTCTTCCTGCTTGTGAAGCCGCTTGATCACACAGAAGTAGCAGGTCCTGTGATTGTACAATTCTCTGTTGTGGTTTGGGGAGTCCTTCCGGGAAGCTCCTTCCAGTGTTTGTTTCTTTCATGCTTTCAATAATTCTGTGATCTGTCTTTAACCCTTAATAGATACCTGTCTGTTTACACTAGCTGGGGTGGACTCTGCGTCTGCAACCCAGAACTCTGACTCACACCCCATACCTAGGAGAAATACATCTGCCTATAGCTGAACTTTTCCTAATAACTCACACACCTCCAGAAAAAGCACAGTCTGGGGGAGCATGCCTCAAAGAAAAAAAAAAAAAAGCACATGCTGGGGGCGACTTATAGGGAGGCTGGTTTGCTGTCTTCCACTGGAATCAGGATTTGCCTCTGGTTCCAGAGGAGCAGCGGACTATTTTATGTTTGGCACAGAAAACCAGTCCTGCTTGGAGTTATACCAGCTTCCAGCTGGGGAGGTGGTTACTGTCCCTAATAACCCTGGAAGGAAGGAAAGAAGAGGAATGGAGTGTTTGTTGTACTCCCTGACAATAAGTGGAGCCACGCCTTGAACATCAATCTTAACAGTCCTGGTACAGGAGTGACTTGCTCATTCTAATATGGGCGGGGTGGGGGGGGGGAGAACAATCCCCTGGAGTATTATTAAATACTAGGTCTTGCTATGCTTTGGGGTTGTGGATTTCAGAGTGAGGGTCTCACTCTAGCTCAGGCTGACCTGGAATTCACTATGTAGTCTCAGGGTGGCCTCAAACTCATGATGATCCTCCTACCTCTGCCTCCCAAGTGCTGGGATTAAAGGTGTGAGCCACTATGCCTAGCTTGCAGTGCTTTTGATCTCTGTATTCTGATACTTTTATGTATTGAGCCTGTGCTGGTCTGGCCAGACTTCTCTCTCAGGTCAGAGTTATCAAATGCAAGCAAACCAATTGATATCTCAGGTCTCTAACACCCTCCTTGCAGGACCCTTACATTGCCTACTCTGTTCACTTCAAGCCCAGGCACTTTCACAGGAGTCAGCACCAGAGCAGGAAAGTAGAACTATCATTGAAAACTACCTGCAGACTCAGAGTAGACAGATCCAAGAGCTAAAAACAGTCACGGGGAGCCGCACATTCCTCGATATTTGCCTGAGTGAGCTGAAAACTATGTCCACACAACACCCTGCACTAGGCTAGGGTGAGTAAAAACAATGACAATAACAACCAAACACACACACACACGTACAAAACAACCAAAAATGTGCACATGACTATTTAAGTTCTCTCTTTTAAAAATATTTATTCCTGCATGTATGTATGGCATGTGCATGGGTGTATGCATGTTCATAAGCCTGTGGGTACATTTGCATGTGTGTGTATGGAGACAAGAGGTTTATGAGACATCTTCCTAAATTGCTCTCCACTTTATTTTTGAAGCTAAGGTCTCTCACTGAACCCAGAACTCATTGATTCAGCTAGACTAGCCAGCCAGATGGTCCTGGGGATTCTCTTGTCTCTGTTTTCCCAGTGCTGAGATTACAGAAATGTGTCATCTTGCCCAACTTTTACAGGAGTGTCAGAGGTCCCACTTGAGCTACCTCACCAACCCCTGTGCATGAGTATTTAGAGCCACTTTATTCATAGTTGCTCAAATTTGGAAGCAACCAAGATGTCTTTTAATAAGTGTGATGGGCATGTCTGTGAGGGTACATAGTTTTAACTGAAGTGGGAAGACTCACTGTGGTAGTTTGAATTAGATACTCCCCATATACTCATGTGTGTTGAATGCTTGGTCCCCAGCTGATGGTAATTTGTGAGGAGGGGAGTTGCTGGGGGAGGGATATGGTTGGGGGTGGGCTTTGGGGTGTTATAGCCAGCTCCCTTTTGCCAGAGCCTGGCCCCCTTTCTTGCTGCTATCGTTCATCTGCTGTGGCAGAGGTGATGCCAGCCTCTGTTCTAGGACCATCTTTTCCTGCCATCATGAGTCTTCCCTTCAAGACTCTAGGCCAAAATAAACCCTTTCCTCCTGTCAGCTGATTTGGGCCAGGTGAAGTTTACTACAGCACCCATTTTGAATGTGGTTGCCACCATTCCATGGGCTGGGGTCCCAGACTGAATAAAAAAACATGAGAAAGTGGGCTGGAGAGATGGTTTAGCAGTTAAGGCACTTGCTTGCAAAGCTTGATGATCTGGGTTTAATTCCCCAGTACTCATGTAAAGCCAGATACACAGTGGCACATGAGTCTGGAGTTCATTTGCAGTGCCTGGAGGCCCTGGTGCATCCATTCTTTCCCTTTCTCTCTCTCTCTCTCTCTCTCTCTCTCTGTGTGTGTGTGTGTGTTTGTATGTGTCTCTCTTATCTCTATCTCTCTCTGTTTGCAAATGAATCAATAATTTTTTTAAAAAAAGGAGAAAGTGAACTGAACACCATCATTCATCTCTCTCTGCTTCCTGACTGTAGCTATAATCTGGGCACCTGCCTCATGCCCTGCCACTAGGCCTTCCTACCATGATGGGCTGAACCCTCAAACCATGAGCAAAATAAACCTTCCTTTCTTCAGCTGCTTCTGTCAGAGCAGTGAGAGAAGTGATTAATAGAGTATGTAAAGGGATATAGTAGAAAATGGATAAATGGTATAACTGTGGTATATTTAGACAGTTTTGACCATTTTTTGCATGCATATGTGTGATGTACATGAGTATGTACACATGCTCATATGTACATGGGCATTCCTGTGAGAGGTGCACATGCATGAGCATGTGCATGCGTGTGGAGGCCAGAGGTTGACATTGGCTGTGTTCCTTAATCACTCTCCACCTTATTACTTTTTGTGATAGGGTTTCTCATGAACCCAGCATTCACTGATTTAAACTCTGGGCCTCCTGCTTGAACAGGAAGCACTTCTTTACTGATGGAGCCATCTCCTCACCCCACCTCCAAGTTGACACTCTTTGGCAATAAAGAGAAATGACTTATCAAGCCATGAAAAGACAACGAAACTTCACTATTGCTAAGTGAAAGAATCCAATGTAAAAAAAAAAATGCAGTCTGTGATTCCAATGATAAGATATTTTAGGAAAGGGAAACTGTGGACCAGTGGGTGCTATGGGCTGAGGTAGGAAAGGATGAATAGAGAAGGATGAATAGATGGAGCACAGAGGGTGTTTGGGGCAGTGAAAATATCCTGAGTGATGCTATAATGGTAGGTTACATGTCACTACTCATTTCTCCAAACCCACAGACTGTCCAGCACCGAAGTGAACATGGACTACGGGCTGCAGGTGGTAATGATGTGTCTATGCAGACTCATTGGTTTTTCACAAGGGAAACACCAGGTGTTGATAGTGGGGGAAGCTCAATGATTGGAGGTACAGAGAGTAAACTGAAAACCAGTTTTTCTGTGAACTTACAACTGCTCTAAAAAATAAATCCTAGGGCTGGGTATGGCTCAGTGGATAAGGCACTCATCTCTCAAGCTTAAGTACTTGAATTCTATCCTCAGACCTCATGTTAAAAAAAGAAAAAGAGCTGGAAGCCTTGGTGGTCTATGCTAATCCCAGCACTCTAATGGAGAGATAGGAGGCAGAGATGCTACCCAGAAGCTCTCAGTAAGCTTAACAGAACAACAGCACAGAGAGATGGAGAGAAACCCAGCCTCAAGGGAGGTGGAAGTGTGAGGATGGACCCAAAAGTTGTCCTCGGACTCACACACATGCATAGTGGCATGTGCACACCTACATTCACACACACAAACACATGTACATATGTGTACACACATAAATAAACATGTAATAAATATATAAAAAGTTTGTTTTAAAAATAACTGACTCCCCACCAACCCTTTGGGTTCTTTTCTTTTCTTTTCTTTTCTTTTCTTTTCTTTTCTTTTCTTTTCTTTTCTTTTCTTTTCTTTTCGGTGTCTTAGATTAAACCCAGGGCTTTGAACATTCTAGCCAAACATTCTACCACGGAAGTGACACCCAAGACTTCCCTCTCTTACTTGTCAATTTTCCTGTCTCCAAAGCATAAATAACTAAATTTTCTGTTTCGAAAGAAAGGGGCTAGTTATTTTTTAAAAGTAGCCTTATTGAAGCCAGGTGTGGTGGTGCACGCCTTTAATCCCAGCACTCAGGAGGCAGAGGTAGGAGAATCAACTAGAGTTTGAGACCAGCCTGAGATTACAGAGTGAATTCCAGGTCAGCCTGGGCTAGAGTGAGACCCTACCTCAAAACCAAAACAATAAGCTGGGCGTGGTGGCACACACCTTTAGTCCCAGCACTCGGGAGGCAGAGGCAGGAGGATAACCATGAATTTGAGGCCACCCTGAGACTCCATAGTGAGTTCCAGGTCAGCCTGGGCTAGAGTGAAACCCTACCTTGAAAAAAAACAACAAAAAAAGTAACTTTATTGAGATAAATTTATGTACACTAAAAATGCACCCATTTGATGCCATTTCATGTGGAGTGTTTTTTTTTTTTTTTTTTGTTGGTGTACAGTTCGATAAAGTTTTACGAGCGTACATCTCCCCTCATGTAACTACAGCCAGCACTGTCAAGATGTAGTCTTCTCTTGCAATGTGATGTCAGTTTCCAGAGCCCAGATCTGGAAGCCACTGATTTCTTTTCTCTGCCTTTCTGAGATCAGATTTGTCTGTTTAAGAATATCACATAAGGCTAGAGAGATGGCTTAGCGGTTAAGTCGTTCCTCTGCAAGGCCAAAGGATCCCTGTTCAATTCTCCAGGACCCACGTAAGCCACGTAAGGCCCTGGTGCATCCATTCTCTCTCTCAAATAAAAAAATAAAATATTTTAAAAAAGAATATCACATAAGCAAAACTATGTGGTAGAAACTGTTTTTGTGTCTGGCTTCTTTTACTTAGCATAACATTTTAAAATGTTAGCATATCATTCCCTGTTTTAGCCATCCTTGTTTTCATTAAGGCTTAGGGTTCCTCACGTGGGTTCTCCAGTGTTTATCCATTCCCCTCAGTTGGTCATTTGGTTCCTTCCGGCTCAGGGCTGCCATTAAATGTGAATTCACTTCCTGTGTAGATATTTTGTATTTCTTTCAGTATAATACTGACACCAGAACTGTAAGCTATATGGGAATTTATTTTTATTTTTATTTTTTGGGTTTTCGAGATGGGGTCTCACGCTGGTCCAGGCTGACCTGGAATTAACTATGTAGTCTCAGGGTGGCCTAGAACTCTCGCTGATCCTCCTACCTCTGCCTCCCGAGTGCTGGGATTAAAGGCGTGCACCACCACGCCCGGCTTGTTTATCTTTTTTTTTTTTTTTTTTGATGTAGGGTGTCACTGTAGCTCAGGCTGACCTGGAATTCCTGGAATTTACTATGTAGTCTCAGGGTACCCTTGAGCTTTTGGCAATCCTCCTACCTCTGCCTCCCAAGTGCTGGGATTAAAGGCGTGCACCAACATTCCTGGCTTAGGTTTCTTTATAAAAACCCATTCTGGGACATCTGTCACCCCATTGATCACCAGGATTGATTAAGCTGTTCTGGCTGGCTGGGTGGGTGTCCCGTTCCTCCCTCACAGCTCCGTGTACTTCCCTCCTGAAGCTGCGTAGTTGGTGGAAGAGGAAGACCTTCCCTGAATAGAGGAGGACCGGTCTTCAGTCAAGGGTATATGGGTAGCTACACTCCCCTGCTAGAACCCCCAAACAAGCTCTGAAGAACCCATTCTGATTTTTAAAAGTGATGGTGCCAGAGGGTAAGCGTTCCAGTCCCTCTGTCCCCTGCATACTTGGTATCATGGGTCTGTTTAATTTGTGTCACTGCAGAGGGTATGAAGAGGTGGTTTCTCAATGTGGTTTTAATTTAATTTTCCTTGTGGGCTAATGACAGAGAGCTCTGTTAGCCTGCTTATTTGCTTTTTGTGTACTTAGGAAATGTATTTAGATCCTTTGGCATTTGCAAGAGATATGTTGTTTGTCTAGTTGTTACTGAATTTTAAGAGTTAGCTTTGAAATTAATTATTTTATCTATTAATTTATTTAGAGAGAGAGAAAGAGACAGATGGAGAATGGGTGCACCAGAGGCTCCAGCCACTGAACATGAACTCCAGATGCATGTGCCTCCTTTTGCATAGGGCTTACATGGGTCCTGGGGATTAAACCTGGGTCCTTATGCTTCATAGGCAAGCACCTTAACTGCTAAGCTTTCTCTCCAGCCCCAGAGTTCTTTATCATTCTGGATACCAACATTCTGTCTAATATAGACATCATGATTTTTTTTTTTTCCCTTCTAACACGTGTCATCTTTTTTAGCGGTGTCCTTTGAATATTTCAATTTTGATGAATCCCAATCGATCAGTGATTTTATGCATTTTATAGATTATGAGGTGAGCTATATGTTTGGTAAAGTTCTCATATTCTTCCTTGTATCAACTCCAGGTCTCCTGTAAGATGAAAAGTAAGAATGATGACATTTGGTCTGTAGAAGTAAGGACATATGGACAGAACTGAAAGAAGCCTGGAGAAGAAGATGATGAGGTCGGAGGTTCCAGAGCCAGGACCCTGAACTAGGAAGCGACGTTAGCAGTAGCTAATGGACTTACAGCACTTATCCCATGTTCCAGTGTCTGCTGCACTACCTCTGAATGAATGAACTCATGCAGTCATCCCCCAAACTCTGTGGGATCAATACTCACAAATCTTCATCAATCTACCTGCCTGATACCAGCCAGCAGCCCTACTTGACCAGATATGGCAAAGCCTGGTGGGTAAAAGCATAGAGTCGGTGTAGGGATTCAGATCCTGGCTCTGTCACTTACTGGTAATGTAACTTTTGGCCAAGTGACTTTAATCAGTATGATGAAGATTTGTGAGGTCCTGATTGAGTGTCTTTGGCATCCAGCAGAGGAGTGCCAGGCTTCTGTGCCTATCACTTAAAGGGGAGTGACACCAAACCTGAGGAGTGACCAGATGCAAAGCAACCATTTTTGGCACACAAAATTATTAAACATGCACAAAAAGCAGTGTAGGCAGAGCAGAGGCTGCAGGTCTGGCTTCTGGCATACTTCCAGGAGTGTTCTCATGGGCTGTCACCTTGAACCTCCCACTTTACTTTTTAAAATATTTTATTTGTTTACTTACTTAGAAGGAGAAAAAGAGAGAGAAAGAATGGGCATGCCAGGACCTCTAGCTACTTCAAATGAACTCCAGGTACATGGGCTATCTTGTGCATCTGGCTTTACATGGGTACTGGGGAATTGAACCCAGATCCCTAGGTTTTGCAGGCAAGTGCTTTAACTGCTGTGCCATTTCTCCAGCCCAAACCTTCCACTTTCTGATGTACTTAAAATTTTTTGTTTTTGAGGTAGGGTTTCACTCTAGTACAGGCTGACCTGGAATTCACTATGTAGTCTCAGGATGGCCTTGAACTCACAGCTATCCTCCTACCTGTCTCTGAGTGCTGAGATTAAAGGCATGTACCACCATGCTTGGCCTTCTGATGTACTTTTACATGCCTGTTACAAATGCCCTTCAGTCCTGCACACTGACCTGTTCACCTCCTGCCTCCAGGTACACCTCCATCCTTTTCATGGCATTTTGAGTCCATTTTCTTGTTCGTTCCTGAGGTTTTTTTGTTTGTTTGTTTGTTTCGTTTTTTTGTTTTTCCAGGTAGGGTCTTGCTCTAGCCCAGGCTGACCTGGAATTCACTCTGTAGTCTCAGGGTGGCCTTGAACTCATGGCAATCCTCCTACTTCCTGAGTGCTGGGATTAAAGGTGTGCACCGCCATGCCCCGCTCGTTCCTGAGTTTTGAGAGAACTCCTGAGGGCCCACCAACCCACTACACATCCTCTGAGGCTGAGGGCTGAGAGGAGGAGGAGGATGTCGGGCAGGTCCTGGCCTTCTATTTCAGTAGATTTGTTTGTTAGCCACTCTATAAAGATGTAGAAGCGTGGGATCCAGTGAACATATTTCAAAAGATCTCTGGAGGGCAAAACTACTTTCACTTCATCTTTTTTGAGGGTGCTAGGGATTGACCCCAGGGCCTTCTGTGTGCTAGGCAACTACTCTATAGCGATCTACACCCCCAGACGGTGTTCATTGTTAATCTATGCGGGTAGCATGCATTCTTTGTCTTGTTCTTTGTCAGGACAGGAGCTGCCTGCTGCTTCATTGCACAAGCATTTTCAGAAAGGTAGCTGATAATCACAGAGACTAGAGCATGGAAACTGGAAACTTTTTGCATACACTTATAATCCCATTCTCTCTGAAGAGCTGAGGTTAAAAATGAGTTTAAGAGGGCCAAGTCCTGATGGGCTCAAAATAAGCAATGAAGTATGGAAATTATTAATGGAGTCAAAGGGTCAATACAACTTAGAGCCAGGATGCATTTTTAATGGAACTCACCTTTGGTGAGTTTTAAGCATGACCCTCCCCCTCGTGTTTTAAGAGGATTTGTCCTTAATGGAAGAACCTTAACACCCAAATATGGGCAACTTTTTTATTTAATAGTTTTGAATTATATTCTTTTCATTGCATGGTAATTATACATGACTAGCTTTTCTTTTGAGCCATGTTGGCCTCATTTTGCTCAGTGTCATGCAGAATGTACTAGGGCATCAAATTAGGAAGGCTAGGCGTTTGAACTATTGTAACAACCACCTTTGGTTTTTCTTGTGACATGATTGAGTGGGGAGCAATTACCTCCAACTAAGTGGAACAGGTCAAAAGCACCAAGAACCTACAATTAGATAGGCTTACTGCGTACCTGTCTGTGAAAACCAGAGAGGATGCTTCCAAGTCTGTGCTGGGGATGGGGAGTCTGGATGATTGTTGGGACTCTGAGAAGAGTGCTATGGCATGAATAAGCCCCACATATTACCCACGTACATTGTAACAGGCTGTTCTCAGCATTTCAGCATCATGTACTCATGTCACATCAACATCCTGACTTTCCAGAGAAGGATGGAATGTATTGGCAAAAACCATGGTTGGAAATAAAACATGATAGGATGTGATCGCTCAGCCCTGCAGCTGGATTGTGCTGTTCAGCTACAGGATAAATGGCCCGTTTGGTTTTCAGTCAGGATAAACACTGGAACAGAAATACATTCTTCGAGATAAATTTTTTTGCCCTGTCAAGCCTGCAAGACATGGCACACGTACTCCCCACTGAAGCACATAAACAGGGGACGGTCAGACTGGTTCTCCTCAGACACTGAGACAGGATTCAAATGTTTCCAGAGGTCTGAGAACCAAGCAGGCGATCAGGACAAAAAGGCAGAGAGAGATCCAGGTCTCTGTAATGCAGGGACCAGTAGCCAGATTCCTTTGTTATTAGAGCACTTTGGTGTTCAGGGGCGACCTGCTTGTCCCCTCTCCTGGAGCCCGGGTGTGCAGAAGAGCCTGCAAGTGGGAGTCAGAACCAGCATCGTAGGGCATGAGGGCAACAGGGAGCCTAGCAGTTGCTGGAGTGCTCAGAGACAAATGGTCAGCACTCTAATAAGACTTTCTGCCTCCTGCTGCCACTTATCTCCATCAATTCACCCGCCAGCCAACTTGAACAATGTTTGCCTAGGTTACTTTTTAAAAATTTTTTAACTCACTGAGTAGGAGGAGATTTTCCAGCCACCCCAAGAACTTTGTTGTGAAGAGTAGAGATGCAAGGGTATGGAGTGGGAGGAGGGATGGAAGAAAGCCACCTGGATAGCTGGGGGCGTTTGGCTTTCGTGTGATGTCATCATCAACAGGGCCTGCCTAGGAGGAAACCTCTGACTGCAAACAGTCTGACCTTTCTGCATTTTCAAGCAGCTGGGACTTGCCTTACCTGTGAGATCACCTCATCCTGCTAATGACAGTAATTGCTGGATCCTTTGCCAGCCTTGACTGGGCCTCAGTTGTGGGTACTGAAGGAAGACATGGAGCCAGGCAGTCTGCAGTGTTTAGGCAGCCCTCCCAGGAAGAGTGAGCACCAGGCTGCTGGAACAATGGAAGGCACGTCAAAGGTTTGGTAGTGGCTCCTCTTCGCGAGCTTTCTAATTTGAACCAGAAGGAAGCATTGTACAGACTTGAGGTGTCTGGTTTGAGGGACGGTCTGGTGCATATTATTAGTTAGCATTGCCTCTAAAATGACATCCTTACAATATGACAGAGAAACCTTCTAAAATACAGAAAGGAGACACATACACTGTTTTTTTTTTTTTTTTATAGGTTGTGGAGCTTTGTGCAACACAGAAAATGTATATATGTAAGTAGAAGAACAGATTAATGGGGTGGAAAGGCCCAAGTGAGGTCAGGGGAAGAGATTAAGTAAAGGAAAGATGGGGGGAGGGCTAATCCAAGAGGATATAAATAAGTCATACAGAAACCTATTTTTTTGGACAATGCAACACCCATAAGCCATAGATTGTTATTAGAACTTTTTCAGTGCCAGGGATGGGATACCTTCCAGTGAGTTGTTGGCCAGCTAGGTACCTGATGCCCATAAAACATTATAGACTATTGCCAAGGCTCTTGGTTTCCCACCAGGAAGAGATGGTAAGACCCTATTACTGAAGACTCCATATACTTGGGCTGCAAGGTCACTGAGAAATCCTCCTGTAACTGAGCTGAAAATCTCCTCCATGTAGACCAGCTGACAGCAAACTGGAAAAAGCTACACTGCATGTAGTTCAATGGGAGAGAGAAATCACCAGTGGAGATTCTCAACACTGGACACTACAAACCTTAAATTTGGCCAGCCAGGCCAAATAATGAGCCAATGAGTGCAATAGTGGTATGTCTGTTATGGGGGAAACCAACCACTCTCTAATTGGACTGGAGGCCCACTCCATGGGTGGGAATACATGCCTGATACTGAAAACCTACAACAGTGGTAGTCATGAGCCCTAGGGAGTGTAACGTCTGCTGGTGTCTGGTTAAATGTATATACTGTGCTTACCCGGTAAGCACTTCTCTTAAAGTTCATACCCATATATTAATGCTACTCTCACTTTTGGTTAGAGAAGCTTCTCTTTTCAGATGGTGATGACCACTGGGATGACCCAAAAGGCAACATAGTACTTGGAAGAAGGGATGGAGGAGTGTCTAGCACTGAAACATCTCTATCACACCTTCCAAAGCTCAGGGTCCATTGCAGAAAAGGTGGTGAAAAGAATGTAAGAGCCAAAGGAAGTGTAGGAATCCTTACAACCTCTCCTCCAGACACAAAATGGCCTGGATATCCATGACCTCACAGTGCCTGACACTACCTATGCAAGACCATCATAATAGAAGGAAAGATGATGACATCAAAATAAAAGAGAGTCTGATTGAGAGGGAGAAAGGTATGATGGAGAATGGAGTTGCAAAGGGGAAGTGGGGAGAGGGAGGGAATTACCATGGGTTGTTGTCTATAATTATGGAAGTTGTCAATAAAAACAAATTTAAAAAAAAAAAAAAGAAAATGTCTTTCCTTCCCCAGAGGATATAGCACTGGCCAGCATGGACACTTTGGCTCACTTGGCAGAGCACCCCTTATGTACCTTACACAGGTGGCACATGTGGTGGCTTTTTTTTTTCCTTTTTCTTTCTTTTTTATATTTATTTATTTCTTTTTATTTACAACTTCTATACTTACAGACAACAAACCATGATATTTCCGTCCCCTCCCCCAATTCCCTGTCAGAACTCCACTCTCCATCATATCCCCTCCCTCTCTCCATTAGTCTCTCTTTTAATTTTATGTCATCATCTTTTTCTTCTATTATGAGGGTCTTGTGAAGGTATTGCTAGGCACTGCAAGGTCATGGATATCGAGGCCAATTTCTGTCTGGACAGTTGCATTGTAAGGGGTCATACCCTTCCTTTGACTCTTACATTATTTCCACCCCCTCTTCCGCAATGGACCCTGAGCCTTGGAGGGTGTGATAGAGATGTTTCAGTGCTGGACACTCCTCCATCCCTTCTTTTCAACACTTGGTACTTTTTGGGTCATCCCAGTGGTCATCGCCATCTGAAAAGAGAAGCTTTTCTACCCAGAAGTAAGAGTAGCATTAATATGTGAATATGAACATTAAGTGTCATGCTTTCAGGGCAGTTTGGTGGGAGTAATATATACATTTAGCCAGACAAGAGCAGGCTTTATACTCCTAAGGCTCATGACCTCCCCTGCCATAGACTTTTGATTAGTTTTTCAGTACCACGCATGTATTTCCTCCCATAGAGAGGGCTTTCAGTCCAATTAGGGAGCAGTTGGTTTCCCCAAGAGCAGACATGCCACTATTGCACCCGTTCAGTCATTTGGCCTGTCTGGCCAAACTTGAGGTTTCCAGTGTCCATTGTTTTCACTGTTGATGATTTCTGTCTCCCAGACGGCTGCATGCAGTGCAGCTTTTTCCAGCTTTCAGTTGGCTTGTCTACAGGGTGGCACTTTTTATAATCCTTTTGACCTGACCTCCAAGTGCCCTCTGTTTTCATCTTCCACTGCTTCCTTCTTTGTTATGGGGCTATTGGACAACCTTGCATCCCTCCCTCAGGCCACTGGCCTCTGTCCCCCTGGCTTTTCTCTCAGTTCAAAAAGTCCCCACTTGACCTTGTCTACCTGGTCAAGTCCTCTAAGTTCTTTGATTTTCCTGCTAATTTTAAAGCCTCTTAATATTGTCAAATGAAACACTCAGAGAAGTGTACAAAACACAAATTCACAGCTCTATGAATTACTAGAAAGAAGTGTCCACATAACCAACATTCAGATCAGAAAACAGAACATGTCCAGTGCTCTACCATTTCCACTTCCTACTTTAGCTGCCCTTTTCCTGAGATCTTTTTTTAAAATTTATTTTACCTGAGAGAGAGAGAGAAAGAGAGAGAGAGAAAGAGGCAGAGAGAATGCCCAGGCCTCCCTTGCAAATGAACTCCAGGTGCATGTGTCCCCTTGTGCATCTGGCTTATGTGGGTCCCGGGACATCAAACTGGGGTTCCTAGGCTTTGCATGCAAACGCTTTAACTGCTAAGCCATTTCCCCTGCCCCTGAGGCCTTTTTCTTAAAACAAAATATTTATTTATTTGAGAGAGAGATAAGGAGGAAGAGAGGGAGAAGAAGGGAGGGAGAGGGAATGAGAGACAGAGAGAAGGCTTTCTGCCATTGCAAACAAACTCTAGACTCATTACCACTTTGTGCATCTGGCTTTATGTGATACTAGGGAATTGAATCTAGGCCATCAGGCTTTGTAAGCAAGCACCTTTAACCACTGAGCAACATCTCCACCTTTTTTGTTTTATTTTGTTTCCTTTTCTTTTCCTTTCCTTTTTTCCCTTTCCTTTCCCCTCCCTCTGTCCTTCTCTCCCTCCCATCCTCCAAAGACCTTTTTTATTTACAGTCCCCTCTTTGCACCATACTGACTCTCATGACACACACTTTCCCTTTTTCTTTCATTTGTTTTTACTTTGTGGAAATACAGCCCAACATTCTACAAGTTAGTTCTTCCTTTGAACAACATATAAATGTACTTGTAGTGTGTCCCCTTGTGTTTTGTTGCTTTGGCTCAGTTATATATCTGAAATCCCTCTAGGTTGATATGTGTAATGGGTAGATTTCATTTGCATAAATATAGTATAAATTACCTGTCTCGTCCAATACTAATGGATGGATGGGCATTTGGTTTATGTCTAGTTTTGGTCTTTAGAAACAATGCTGCTATAGACAGTCTTTTGTACATCTCCTACACTATATATACATGCATTTCTGCTGGATACACACTTTAAATGGAAGGTCTGGATTTTTTGGTATACCTGTTATCAGCTCAGTATGTTCACCAAAGCAGGGACATTCTCAGCACCCATGGAACCTACTCTAAAATATATCATATACTGGGCCATAAAGCCTGTCTCCATATGTTTAGGAAAATTGACATAATTTCCTGCATGATGTAAGATCACAATTTTGTAATGCTAGAAATTAGCAACAAGAAATGCACCAGGAATCCCTCCAGCTCCTGGAAACTGAACAACACACTTTTAAACAATAAATGGGTGGTGGATGAAATTGCAAAATTTCTAGAATTGAATAACAATGAGAACACATCATACCAAAACTTATGGAACACAATGAAGGCAGTCCTTAGGGGAAAATTCATAGCACTAAATGCCTTCATAACAAAGACAGAGAAATTCCAAATCAATAACCTAACCACCCACCTAAAGGCATTGGATAAACAAGAAGAATCTGACCCATAAAGCTCCAGACAGAAAGAAATAATCAAGATCAGAGCAGAAATTAATGAATTGGAAACTAAACACAATTAAGAAAATTGATGAAACAAAGAGCAAAGGATAAAGATACAGAGAAAGAAATTAGTGACATTGTCCCATTTTCAATAGCAACAACAAAATAAAATACCTTGGAATAACATTAACCAAAGATGTGAAAGACTTATATAATAAAAACATAAAAACACTCAAGAAAGAAACTGAGGAGGACTTGAGAAAATGGGAAGACCTCCCATGCTCCTGGATAGGCAGAATTAACATTGTGAAAATGGCAATCTTACCAAAAGCAATATATAGATTTAATGAAATACCAACAAACATCCCAAACATTTTTCTTTACAGAGATAGAAAAAATGATCTCAAAATTCATATGGAATGGCAGAAGGTCTCAGATGTCCAAGCATATCCTCAGCAAAAGAAACACTTCTGGAGGCATCACCATACCTGATCTAAAGCTATATTACAAAGGCATAGTAACAAACAAAACATGGTACTGGCATAAAAACAGGATTATAGACCCATGGAACAGAATAAAGGATCTGGACTTTGGGTCAAGTAACTACAGCTACATGATATTTAACAAAGGTCCAAACAATGTACACTGGAACTAAGACAGCATCTTCAACAAATGGTGCTGGACAAACTGGATAACCATATGCAGGAAAATGAAACTAGATCCATACACCTCACCATGCACAAAAATCAAGTCCAAATGGATCAAAGAGCTCCATAAGACTGGAAACTCTGCTACTACTGGAAGAAAAACTAGGAGGAACATTCCACGATAAAGGAGTGGGAAAAGACTTCCTGAACAAAACCCCAGTAGCTTAGGAACTTACACAATCACTCAACCATTGGGATCTCATGAAGCTGAAAAGATTTTTCACAGACAAACTTACAATAAGCAGCAGAGCCAATAGATTACCCACAGAATGGGAGAAAAATTTTTGCAGGCTATACAACTGAACAGGGAGGTCTCAGAGTAAGAAATACAAATGGTAGACACACACTTAAGAAAATATTCAACATCCTTAACCATCAGGGAAATGCAAATCAAAGCAACTATGAGACTTCACCTTACCCCAGTAAGGATAGCAGACATTAAAAAATCAAATGAAAACAAATGTTGGTAAGGATGTAAAGAAATAGGAACCCTCATTCACTGTTGGTGGGAATGTAAGATGGTACAACCACTATGGAGAGCAATATGGAGGCTCCTAAAATGGTTGATTATAGAGTTACCAATGACCCAGTTATCCCCTTACTGGGCATTTACCATAAAAGGTTCATGCCTTAGTTCAGAGAGATTTGCTCAACCATGTTTATAGCTGCTCAATTCATAATAGATAAGAACTGGAATCAACCCAGATGTTCATCATTGGAAAAATGGATAACCAAGATGTGGTATATCTACATGATGGAATTCTACTCAGCAGTTAGAAAAAATAACACAATGAAATTTATAGAAAAATGGTCAAACTTGGAACAGATTATACTCAGAAAACTCATTCAATCATGGAAAGACAAGGCATGGTCTTGGATTGGCTAACAGATCCACTCAGTAGAAAGGATCCCATATCTAGAACTGGGAAACAAAACAAGTCAGAATCATATCCAGATAATGAGTTCACTCTCTAATATCAAGCTCCCACCAATATTGGGCTACAAGAGGGCCTATACCTATTAAATTCTCTCTAAAGTAACAATGGTTATCCCATTTAATTTGTGATGACTTCACTCTCCATTGGAGAATCTGCTTCTCTTTTTCAGATGGACACAGGTTCTGAGGAAAGAATCAGCCCATTGCACTTCACCCTAGCCCATGTTGAAACCATAGGGGAATTGGGGAAATAAGCAAGAGTGCTGCTTTCTTGGTGAACCTGATATCAGCACAAGGGTGAAGGAGATGGACACAAAGAACATTCAACTCCTACCAAACCAGAGATCCAGAGGCTCCCAAGAACCCATCTCTGAAGTAGATATAAAACAAACCCAACATGGCTCAGGTAAATTCGTGGAAGAGAAGGCAGAAAGATTATTAGAACCACAAGTTGGGACATTATGCACAGAGACATTGCCTCTTTCCTACAACTGATGGCTATCTCCACAAAGTACAACCCACAATCCCCATGGGGATAACCAGCATCCCCAACGAAGAAGGTCCCTTCAGGAGGGGGCAGGGATGAGTGTAAGGATGGTACCAATATGTGCTGTTTACATACTGAGTATGCCCATAACTAATAAAAAAAAAGCTGGGTGTGGGAAAGATGGCTCAATGGTTGTGGTTATTTGAATGTGATAGTGTAAATGTATGCCTCTATAGGCTCAGTATTTTATTAAAATTAAACTTGTGGCTTGGGACTCCAGCCATCTGGTTGGAGGAGGTTTTATGGGGGCATGGATCCCAGAGGGAAGCCCTGGGTGTGTTTGGGGTTAGATCTGAATTCCAGCCCAAAGGCAAGGAGAGAACAGTATGAGCTGTGGTGGTTCATACTTGCTTGTGGTACAGGCTGTCTGGATGGCTTCTCTCTGGGCTTGGATCTAAAAAAGGAAGGCAGTTTCTTCTACCGTTAATGGAATTTCCCCTAGATCTGTAAACCTGTAAAAATCCTATTCCTCCCATAAACTGTGACTGGTTGAATGTTCATCCCAGCAATTGGAGCTGACTACAACAATGGTCAAAGGTACTTGTTTGTGAAACCTGCCTGCCTGGGGTTCAATTCCCACTCACAAAAGTCAGGTTTAAAAAGTGGTGCAGTTGTTTGGCATTTATTTGCAATAGCAACAGGCTCTGGCATGTGCACATGTGTGTATGTGCATGCATACACATAAATAAACAAACAAACAAACAAACAAATAAATAAATAAATAAATAAGTTTTTTTTTTGAGAGAGACACAGAGAGAGACAGAGAGAAAGGGAGAGGAAGACAGATAGAGACCGGCGTGCCAGCAGCCTCTCAGCTGCTGGGAACGAAATCCAGATGCGTGTGCCACCTTGTGGTCAAGTGTGGCATTGCACCCTTGTGTCACTTTGCATCTGGCTAAACATGGGACCTGGAGATTGGAACCGGTGTTCTTAGGCTTAGGAGGCAGGCGCCTTAACTGCTAAGCCATTTCTCCAGCCCAATTAAGTTTTTCTTTTTAAGCTGGGTATGGCCATGTACATCTGGAACCTTGGACGCAGAAAGAGGAGGATTGCTGGGGCTCACTGGTCAGCCAGTCTAGTTGAAAAACTTTAAGCTCCAGGGTCAGTGACAGACACTGTCTCAAGGAAATAAGATAATGCAGTGATGGAGGAGGACATTCCACATCTTCCTGTGCATGCATGTGTACAGGCATATGTGCATACATACACACCACACATGCACACACTCTTTAAAATATTTAAAAATAGGCCAGGCATGGTGTCGCACACCTTTAATAACAGCACTCAGAAGGCAAAGGTAGAAAAATTGCCCTGAGTTAGAAGCCATCCTGAGACTACATTGTGAATTCCAGGTCAGTCTTGGCTACAGAGAACCTACCTCAAAAAAACAACAACAGGGCTGGAGAGCTGGCTTAGCGGTTAAGGCACATGCCTGTGAAGCCTAAGGACCCAGGTTTGATTCTCCAGGTCCTACATAAGCCAGGTGCACATGGTGGCACATGCATCTGGAATTCGTTTGTAGTGGCTAGAGGCCCTGGCATGCCCATTCTCTCTCTCTACCTGCCTATTTCTGTATCTCTCTCTCTCTCTCTCAAATAAATAAATAATTAAATTTATAAAAAGATTGTAATTCTGTTCATTGTTTATCCTGTGGTTGGATATTTGGGTTATTTCAGTTGGGGCCTGTTAGGAATAAATTGCTATGCATGTTCTTATATTTATCTTCTGATGGACATAACACAGATTCTCTTAGACATATACTTTAAAGAGGGATGCTAGGGGCTGGGAAGATGGCTTAGTGGATAAAGGCATTTGTTTGCCAAGCCTGGTGGCCTGGGTTCAATTCTCTAGTACCCTTTTAAAGCCAGATGCACAAAGTGGGGCATACATCTGGAATTCATTTGCATCAGGACCCAAGTGTGTCCATACCCTCTCTTTCTCTTTACTTGCAAATAAATAATTAAAATATTAAAATATATTCTAAAAAGCCATGGCACATGCCTTTAATCCCAGCACTCAGGAGGCAGAGATAGGAGGATCACCATGAGTTCAAGGCTACCCTGAGACTACATAGTGATTTCCAGGTCAGCCTGAGCTAGAGTGAGACCCTACCTCAGAAAACCAAATGTATATATTTTTCTAAAATTTATTTAAAATTATAAAAATTAATATATATAACCAAACTGATAATTTCACCAGGGATTCCCCAAAAGTAATCCAGGAGAGTTCCACTTCCTCCTCACCTTCATCAGCACTTGTTATTGGGAGATTTTAAGTTTTATTCTTGGGTTTTTGGGTGTTAATATGTGCATGTTTGTGTGTGGGGGGTTCATGTATACCACTGCTCATGTGTAGAGGTCAGAGGACAACCTTGGGATGTCAATCTGTTGAGATAATGTCTATGTTGTTATTTGACTGCTATGAACATCAGACTAGCTAGTCTGAGAACCTCAAGGTTTTCCTGACTCTTCCTTCCATTGCTGTAGACACATTGGGATTGCAGACATGTTTGTATTACCTACATAGGCTTTATGTGGGTTCTGGAGATCTAAACTCCATCAGGCTTAAACAGCAAGTGCTTTTAACCATGGAGCCATTTCTCCAGCCTGTTTGTTTTTATAACTTTCATTTTTACAGACTTTCAAATTATAGTCATTGTACTATTTATGTTCTGATATGTTGTTGATTTTACTTTTACTTAATGAGTAATGAGATGGATTACTTTTTCATAGTTTATTAGCCATTTGTATGTCTTCTTAAAAAGTGAAGTTTCTGGGCTAGAGAGATGGCTTAGCAGTTAAGGCACTTGCCATTGAAACCTAAGGACCCAGCACCCATATAAAGCCAGATGTATTAGGTGGCACATACATCTGGAGTTCATTTTCAGTGACTAGAGGCCCTGGTACACCCATTCTCTGTCTCTGTCTCTCTCTCTCAAATAAATAAATAAAATAAACATTTTTTAAAAAGATGAATTTTTATAAAGAAAAGTAAAGTTTCTGATTAAGTCTACTTTTAAAAATGGGGATATTTTAAATTGATTTGTAGTTTTTTGTATATTTTGTAGCATTGAGTCCTTTTGTGGAATATGTGATTTTCACATGTTCCTTCCCAATTGGTTTTAAATTAAAGATGTTCTTTTTAAAAATATGCCCAACTAAAGAAAAAGTCCCAGATGGATTCACTGATGAATTTTACCAGACTTTCATGGAAGAACTAACATGAATGCTTCCTAAACTTTTCCATAAAATAGAAAAGGAAGGAATACTACCAAACCCCTTCTATGAAGCCAGCATTACCCTGATACCAAAATCAAAGACAGAACTACAAAAAAAAAAATTATAGACCAATTTCTCTCATGAACATAGATGCAAAAAATCTCAACAAAATACTGACAAACAGAATACAAGAAAATATCAAAAAGATCATTCACTCTGGACCAGGTAGGTGCTTTTTTTTTTTTCTTTCAAATGAATGCTTATGCTGAGCCTACCATTTAAGACCCATCAGTTTGGAGGCGTGGTGACAATGGAACATTGAACCCCATCCCTTCTTCTCTCCAACTTCTATGGAAACCTAGTGTCTTTCAGACCAGTTTGCAAATGAT
Source organism: Orientallactaga sibirica (assembly GCA_036365145.1). Taxonomy (NCBI): domain Eukaryota; kingdom Metazoa; phylum Chordata; class Mammalia; order Rodentia; family Dipodidae; genus Orientallactaga; species Orientallactaga sibirica. Next base: position 486,145 of record JAEOAD010000031.1, on the reverse strand, counting down.
GACTGTTGTCCCAGTATTTGGGAGGTGGAGGCAGGAGGATTGAGAGAGACGTCATCAAACAAGGAACAGTGCTCTTTTGAGTAGCCATGGCCGCAGCCCAACTTTAAACTCTCCTCAGATTGCTGGTTCTGCAGGCTGAGGCTGTTGCATACTGTAGTGTTCTGTGTGAACCTGGGTCACAGTCACACCCAGACGGTTGGCAGGATGGCTTCCATGCTAACCCCGTGGCTAATCCTGGCTTTTGCCTTCTGATTCTCGATCCATGAAGTGGGGGAGTTGACTAAGAGCAGCCAAAATGTCATCATCCTGTGGTCAACAGCCTTCCCCTCCACTCTTGAGGGCTCAGACAGTGATGGAGTTGACATGACCTACCTTCAAAGAACACCTTGGTTGGTGAGAGCATCAGAGACAGACTAGCCAGTCACAGCACAGTGTGAGAGGTTCCATGGCAAAGGTGTGTTGAACTGAACAAAAGATGAACTACTTCCCCAATCTCCCTTTTCCTTCCTTTCCCATTCTTTTCCTTTTGCATTTCCATTTCTGTTCCTCTTTCATTTTTTTCTGTAGAGCTAAGGATCAGATCTAGGATGACACTTACCCATGCTAGACAAATGGATTTGCTTTCATAGTGAGTCTCAGGTCTACCTTTTCTCCTCCATCCTCTTAATGTCTACACTCATTTGGGTTTGGGCATATCTCTCTTAGATACAAAAGCAGCCGGGCCTAGTGGCACAGTCCTGTAATCCCAGCAGCTTGGTAAACTGAGGCAGGAGGATTGCAATTTCAAAGCCTACCTCTGCTACCGAGTGAGTTCAAGACAAGCTTGGATAGTTTAGTGAGACCCTGTTTCAAAATATAAAATAAAAAGGGGCCTGAATTCCAGTGGTGGCATTCTTGCCTAGCAGGGGTAAAACCCTGGGTTCAACCCCTGGAGCCACACATAAGACAAATTAAGAAACACCCCAAGAAAAATGACAGAAGCATTCTAACCAGGTTCTATCATTCCTGATCCTCCCTCACTCAGACTCTCTTCTGTTTCTGGACTGTTTTTTTCTAAGTAGATGGGGCTGAGTCACTGCCTTGCCCCCAGCCTCCCAGTCCACAGGCTGAGGTCCATTTAGAGAGGCTGACCCTACCTCTGTGACCTGCCCCAGCCCATGCCCCTTCCTCCTCTGCTTGTTCATTAGACTCTGCTCACACTGAAGCAGGGCAGCTTCTCCCAGTTTCTCCATGCCCCATGCCTGAGCCAAGATCATTTCTCCGTGTTCGTTTCTCAGCCTGGCAAACTCTGCTCATGCTGAAGCAGCAGCTCTTTATAATCTCATCTGGGAGGTTTTCCAGCTCACCGTGAGTTCCTGGCTATCAGAGAACTTGGCACAAGGAGATAGGGTTTTCATGCATTTTCCCATCTCCCTCACTAGACTGTGAGCAATTCAAGGACCACACCTTCCCTGCACAATCTCCAGTGCCTTAGGAAGGGGCTGTGACCTACAAAAAGCTCCTTACGACGGAGGCTATTTGTTACAAAAGCAGATGCAGCCCTCTGACTTGCAGGCCTTTTCCAGTCAAGAGCTGTCAGAGGCCTGTGGTGCTTAGGTCTGGGCTAAGCCTGTGGCGATGGGGCCTCAAGCAAGCCCAACCCTCATAGTATTCAGTGTAGGAAGGAACTACGGACCAAGCCTCCGCTCTGCTTCTGCAGTTCTACTCGGTAACACAAGATGGAGCCTGCGAAGTCCGGTTGAGACCTCAAAAAAATTTTTTTGTTTCTGGCTCAGCCTGCCTGGCCCCGCAGTGGCAGGTGCCCCAGGAATTCGGTCAGTGATGGGATGGATCCCAATTTGTCAGTTAGGATGAACAGTGTTATTAAGTAACTGCATTTATTAATTCATGTGAATTTTAAGAACTGTATATTTTGGAGTAAGGAGGCTTTGGCTCTTAATCTTGGCTTCTCCTTCCTACCCTATGGGATTGTCAAGTTCTGGGTCTTGGCTTCCTCCTCTGTGGAAGAATAAATAATACCTTCTGCATGCTTTAAATGGCATGGGGTGTGCTGAGTTTTTAGCATAAATCCTGGCACATAGGAAATTAAAAAAATTAATATTCTCCATTTAAAAACCCTTATATCACCTTGTGTCATCTGTGAACACATATTACATCTTCTTTAGTGCTTTATAATAACTTCTTTTTTGATGGTGGTGTGTGTGTGTACAGGTGCTTGCGTGTCCCAAGCACACATGTGTAGAGGCAGAAGAGGATATCCGGTGTCCTCCTTTTTTGCTCTTCCACCTTATTTTCTTGAGATAGGGTCACCGAGCCTTGGATATTGTTGGTTTTCATTAGACGGGCTGACAAGCAAGCCTCAGCAATCCTTCTGTCTCCCTCCATGTGATTGTGATAGGAGTGGCTCTGCCCAGCTATATCTGGGTTTTTACGTGAGTACTGGGGGTCAGACTCAGGTCTTCACACTTGCAGGCTAGTGCTCTTGCTCACTGAGATATCTCCCCAGCCCCTATATTATATATAACTTCTCAGTCTGGTCTGGGATCTCTGAGCAGGACTTGCTTGGCCTATGTTTATCTTCAATGCCTAGCTCAAGGGTAGGCGCCTAGCAAGAGTACAATAAATAAATAGTCACTGAGCCAGGCCTGGAGGTGCAGCCTCATCACCCTAGCTACTCCAGAGGCTCAGGCAGGGGTTTTTAAGTTCAAGACCAGGCTGTACTGCAGAGTGAGTTTAAGCTCAGTTTGTGCTACTTATTGAGACCTGGTCTTACAATAAAAAGCAAACAAGTGGGCTGAGAGCACTTGCCTGATTGAACAAGGTACTGGGTCAGACCCCTCCAGCCCCAGTATTGAAAAATAAAATGAAAAAAAAATCAGTTTAATCTGGGTGTGGTGGTGTACACCTTTAATCCCAGCACTTAGGGGCTGAGGTACGAGGATTGCTGTGAGTGGAAGGCCAGCCTGAGACTACAGAGTGAATTCCAAGTAAGCCTGGGCTACAGTGAGATGCTATCTTGAAAAACCAAAATATCAAAAAAAAAAAAAAAGAAAAGAAAGAAAGAAAGAAAGAAAGAAAGAAAGAAAATCAGTTGAGTAACTATACTGTTAGCCTTTCCATCCCTATTCCCACCCTCATGTTCAATTCCTGAGTTATCCTGGTGAATGTTCTCAGATATTTTTGCTGAGAGCACATAAACCTAAAGCCCTGTGCTGTGGAATGCTGTCCTCCAGCCACGATATAATGATGGTCAACAAGGTTGAGAGACGTACTATGCCCCATATCTGGGTTTCCTGCTTTCTAGAACCCAGTAGTTTTGGGATGCTAAACATCCTGAAGAGAAAACCCCCACAAAGACAGTGGCTTTGCGAAGGGCAAAATGTGTCCCCTCAGTAAGATCCAGTCAAGGAGACACCACTGGGGCTCCATAGAGAGATAAAGTACAAGTGTGGTTACAGGGGCAGCTGGGGTGGTCAGAATGAGTTACTACTTAATAAGCACAGAATCTCAGTCTAGGATGATGGGCATGTTCTGTACAGGTGGTGTTGATGGTTACCTGCAATGTGAGTGTACTGAATGCCACCGGATTACACACAAGCATGCTTAAGTATTTTTATTTTCTTTTTGCTTGTTTTGATATGGTGTTGGGGCAGGGATCAAGCCCAGGGCTTAAGCCCTTTTCCCAGATCCATGAAGTAGTAAATTTTATGTTCTGTTTATTTTGCCACAGAAAGCCCAATAACTTTTTCCTTAAATAGTTTTACTGAAACCCAGTCTTACCATGTCTGTCCCCTACTGCCTCATGAAAGTGCGAATCATTGCAGTAAACCGCAAGGCAAGCCTCTGTTAGGAACTTCTGTTCTGGTCTAAAGAACTGATAATTTTGTTTACTTTTCACTTCTGAAGTTTGTATAACAGGTGTTCAACTATTAGACAGGCAGAGTCTCAGTATAAACCTCTCTCTGCCAATAATTTCTTTTGTTGACAAATGTGATCTGAGGCATCAATCCTTATTCATTGAGGCAGAATGTCAGAGCAAAGGCGGCTCTCTGCAAGCAGCTTTCTGGTCTTCTTTGTGCTGGGCATCTCTGTCATGTGTCAATGCAGAGACTTCACTTCAGAACGCACGGTGTGGACGTCACCTGGAAAGCTGTAGAATCACATGCATCTAGCCTGTCTCACTTTACCACATGTTTGGGTTCAGCTCTGTCATGGCTATGAAGCCAGAGCATGAGATATAAGATCTCTTCATTGGCTTCATGGCTTCCAGTGCTGAATGTCCTGGAGAGATCTACCTTTCCAACTGTCCAAAAGAAAACCTGCTTTTTTCTTTTCTTTTCTTTTCTTTTCTTTTCTTTTCTTTTCTTTTCTTTTCTTTTTTCTTTCTTTCTTTCTTTCTTTCTTTCTTTTTTTTTTTTTTTTTGGTTTTTGGAGGTAGGGTCTCAGTCTAGCTCAGGCTGACCTGGAACTCACTTTGTAGTCTCAGGGTGGCCTCGAACTCTGCTTCCCGAGTGCTGGGATTAAAGGCGTGAGCCACCACACCTGGCTCACCTTCTTCTGCCTTTTTTTTTTTTTTTTTTTTAGAGACACAGAGAGAGACAAAGAGAGAGGGAGAGGAAGACAGATAGAGAATGGGCGTGCTAGCAGCCTCTCAGCTGCTGCGAACTAACTCCAGATGAGAGCGCCCCCTTTTGGGCAAATGCAGCATTGCATCCTTGTGTCACTGCATCTGGCTAATGGTGGGATTGTGACTGATGTTCTTAGGCTTAGCTGGCAGGCGCCTTAACTGCTAAGCCATCTCTCCAGCCCACCTTCTGCTTTTTGATGGACCTGTGGTCCATGTTCCATGCAGGTGGCAGCTACTGAAGTTTTTTTGTTTAAAATATTTTATTTTTATTTATTTATTTGAGAGAGGCAAAGAGAGGGAGAGAGCGAGAGAGAATGGGGCGCTCCAGGGCATCCAGCCACTGCAAACGAACTCCAGACTCATGCACCCCCTTGTGCATCTGGCTTACATGGAACCGGGAAATTGAACTTGGGTCCTTTGGCTTTGCGGGCAACCACTGAAGGTTTATTGGACCCTGGAGACTCCTGGAAGATTTCCTTCTTGCACCTAACCCTTATCTTTCACTCTGAGCTTCCTTAAGATAGAGGAGTGTCCTGCTACTGTTCATGGTTAGATGATAGAACAATGGCATACAAATGATGGAGCAACAGGTGTGTGACGGGAAAGAAGGGAGCCATTGGTCCTGGGCAGCACAGGTGGAGAGCAAGAATGGAAGCAGTGAATTGGGCGGGATGGATGGCAGGGCATTTTAAGGCAAGAAATTATGGTGGTGTGGACAAGGCTTGGCAGCTGCAGAAGAGGTGAGATGTGGTCAGGTGTGGGATATGTTAGGAAGGGAGAGCTGTTGGGATGTTGGTTACATAGTAGAGGGTAATGCCTTTCCTGAGACGAGGAACGGTGTGAGCACATTAATTTAGGGCACAGATGGGGCATGTTAAGTTTACTATGCCTATTGAATATGTAAGTGGAGAGGACAGGTAGGCGATTGGAGCTGCAGTTTGAGGAGAGGCATGCTGGCTGGGGAAACAGATGGGATGCCAGTTAGGGAGTCTCAGAATTCAGCATGTCCTGCGCCAGACCACACTACTCCATGCCCGCTGCATGTCATTGCTACAAGTGAAGAGACAGTTCAAAACTTTGCTTGATGCCTCTAACTTCACCCTTGGCCAGTTATGCCTTCCCAAGTACAGTTGTGGTGGATGGGCTGGGAGGAAATGGGGATAGGAAGTCCAGGAAGTCCAGGAAATTCTCTTGAAGAGTGGAAAAACAAGTGCAGCTGCTAGAGGAAGTGGGGTCAAGGAAGACTTTTTTCTTTTCTTTTCTTTTCTTTTCTTTTCTTTTCTTTTCTTTTCTTTTCTTTTCTTTTCTTTTCTTTTCTTTTCCTTTCCTTTCCTTTCCTTTCCTTTCCTTTCCTTTCCTTTCCTTTCCTTCCTTTCCTTTCCTTTCTTTTCTTTCTTTTCTTTTCTTTTTGTTTTTCAAGGTGGTCTCACTCTAGCCCAGGTTGACCTGGAATTCAATCTGTACTCTCAGGGTGACCTTGAACTCACAGTGACCTTCCTACCTCTGCTTCCTGAGTGCTAGGATTAAAGATGTGTGCCACCACACCTGTCTTCTTTATCTTTTTCATTTTTAGAGAGAGAGAGAATAGGCGCACCAGGGCATCAGCCACTGCAATCGAACTTCAAATGCTTGTGCCACTTAGTGCTCATGTGAAACCTTGCGCTTACCTCACCTTTATGTGTCTGGCTTACGTGGGATCTGGAGAGAGATTGAACATGGGTCCTTAGGCTTCCAGGCAAGCCTTAACCACTAAGCAATCTCTCCAGCCTCTTCTTTTTCTTTTAAGATGAAAGAAATTGTGAAATGTTTATATTGCTAATGAGACTATTCCAGTAGTGAGGAGTAAATTTTTGTCTAATAGGTTGAGGAAATAATTGCAGAAGCAAGTCCTGGCAAAATATGATAAAGATCCAGCATCTTCATGGTTGGGAGCTTGAAATAGGAAGGGAATGCCCAGCAGTCCCACCCAGGCCACATGAAATTTCACTTCCAGGACAGCTTGGTACAACCTGTTCCCCAAAAGAGGGAAGCATGAGGGAAGGCTGGGGAGGGGGAGACTTGGAAACTTCACTCACTGAACATGCAACACATTGTAGTGGGCCTAGTACTCTACTGTGAATAATGTTCATCTCCTTTTGGGAACTTTTTCCTCTCTTCTGAGAATTTTCTTGATTAGTCAAAGCCTGTTCTCCCAGTGTCATTGAATTTAGAGTGATTATATGTGTTTGTACTTGTTTAGTTAAAAATTATAAAAACAAGTGTCTTGGAAGGACCACTAGTGCTCTTCCTCATCTTTCTTATCTTTCTACATAGGGGCTTCATTTCTCTTTACCAACTTCCTTTCCAAACTGAAAAACATAGCCACTAAAGCTCTTGGGATTTATGTCCAGGATCTACAACCTAGAGAGGACTGAATTATCCTTGCCATATATCTTAGTACATTTTGTGTTGCTATGACAAAAAGGCTGACCCTGGGTAAGGTATAAAGAAAAGAGATTTGGGTAATGATTCTATACACAAACCAAAGCCCTGTGTTACCCAAATGAAAAATATTGAAGGAGGACTCAGATTAGGTCTGATTTCTTTCCTGTGCTTATCAAATATAATTGGTGTATTGGAAGGTTTTGTCACAAATTTGATACTTCCCATCAGAACCTATAGTTGGAGTTGGTGAGTGGAAATTTTACATTAAAAGTGGAAGTGCCACTTCTAAATGAAGGGAAGGGTGCAGTGTAGACAAGCAATAGAGGTCTATTTCCATAAGTGGAGGGGGAGGCAGAATCTTATGTAGACCAGCTGGGCATACAATTTGTTGTGTAGCTAAGTGTGGTAGTTTGAATGGATGTACCCAATGGGTTCAGGAGTTTTATTCAAGCATGTAACTTGATGTCAATGTGGGTGGATCCTAGGGTACAGCCCTACAGTGTGTTTGGGGGCAGATCTGAATTCCAACAAAAAGTATGCAGACTCCTGGAGTGTGCTTGCTTACGGTGCTGCTGGTGGTATTTTTCTCTGTATGGACCTGTGAAAGGGGGCCAGCTTCTTCCACCATTATGGAACTTCCCCTGTATCTGCAAGCTTCAAATAAATTCCCTTCCTCCCATAACTGTGTCTCGCTTGGAGGTTCATTCCAACAACGTGAAGCTGTCTACTACACTGAGAATGACTTGAACTGATTCTCCTGCCTTCAACTCCCAAATGCTGGGATTCCACAGGCACGTGCCACCACACCCAGTCTATGCCATGCTTAGGATCAAACTCGGGACTTCATGCAATGTAATGTTAGGCAGGTACTTTGTGCACTGAACCACATCCCCAGCCCACAAAACTATATATATATATATAATTTTTATTTTTATTTTATTTACCAAGGGAGGACTTCTTTGGCGGCTGGCAGAAGAATTAGGATTATTCACTCCTCTCTGCCGGGAAGATCAGCCCTGTGAGCTATTTCATCCAAGGAAGATGTTAGTAGACACGACTTAGGCACAGAGGCCTCAGCAAACATGTGGGATTGGCCTTTTACCGTCTGCCTTCACCATATCCATGAGGAAGGCATGTCCTTTGTGGGCCACTATGAGAATGAGACACATATGGAGTGGAGCCAGCCTTGCTGGCCTGCAGTTTTAGAGCTTAAAGCAGAACAGCTCCACGGGATCTGCAAACTGGGGTGTGATGCTGGACAACAGTTCTGGGCATGGGCATTAGGCCACATCATTGTATCACACTTGTGCTTTAGATGTGAAATGTCCCCCATAGGCTCATGTGTTTGAACACTCAGTCCCCAGTAGAACTGTTTTTGTTTTTAAAATATTTTTTATTTGTGGAAGGAGAGAGAAGGGAGAGAGTGTGTGTGAGAATGGGTACACCAGGGCCTCTTGCTACTGTGCATGAACTCCAGGTGTGTGCACCACTTTGTGCATCTGGCCCAGTGAAACTGTTTTGAGAGGCTATGGATCTTTGTGGGATGGGGCCTAGCTGCAGAAAGTGGATCTTTGTGGGAATGGACCTTAATAGTTTTAGACTGGCTTCACTTCTTGTCCATCTCTGCTTCCTGGTCCACTGAACTATGAGCAAGAAGCTGCCTCCACAGGTTGCCACAGCTTCCCTGCCAGGATAGACCTGTGTGAGCCAAACTAAACTTCTCCCCCACTTAAGTTGCTTCTGTTCAAGTATTTGGTTGCAGAGACAAGAAAAGCAAATTTACTAGAAAAATCTAGTAATCGAAATACTTACGTTCATAAAAAAAATCTATATGTGGGTGTTCATAGCTTTATTCATAATAGCCCAAAATTGTGAACAACCCAAATAACCATCCACAGAAGAGTGGATAAAGAAACTACATAGATCCACACAGTGGACCATACTCCTCTCTTACGAGATGAACACTGTATTAGTCAGGGTTCTCTAAAGGAACGGAACCGATAGAATGAATTATATTAAGAGGGAATTAAGTGGATTGGCTTACGACAGTCCACCAATAGCAGGTTGCAGGCCTGAGAGTCAAGGAACCCGGTAGGTGCTCAGTCCCTGAGGCTGGATGCCTCGGCAGTCCTGATCCGACAATGATGGCCTGGAGGTGTCCTGGAGAGATGCTGCTCTTCAGTCTACACTGGAAAGCAGCAAGCAGGGAACAACAAGCAGCACCGGCAGCCAGGGGGAGGAGGGGATACTTTCCTTCCCAGAGCTTCCTTAGAAAAAACCCCTTCCACCTACTCTGGGGGAAAGGCTCACTCTGGAGGAAGAATTCCCCCTTTAGTTAATCCTTCTTAGAAGCAACCTCAGAGACAAACTTATGAGGAATGTCTGTGGATTCCTAAACAGATCAAGTTGACACAAACTTAACCATCACAAACACACATGCAGCAACATGGATGGGCCTCAAAATCATTATGCTAAGTAAAAAGAATGAGACAGAAAAGAAGACATACTGGTTGGTTTCACTTACATGAAATTCTAGTATAGGAAAAACTGATACATCATGAGGCTGGGCAGATCAACATTTGTCCCTGGCCAGGGGACAAGAAAAGATTGACTGCAGAGGAGCATAAGAAAGCACTGGAGTAATGGAAATGTTTTGTATTTTGACAGGATGCTTAAATTTGTGCTTACATATGTCAAGACTCATTGGAGTGTACCCCTACTTTTGGAAATTACACCTCAACAATGTTGATTTTTTTTTTAAACCTGTTATTCCTGACTCCAGTTTCCCAGAAACCATCCCGCTAGAAATACTACATTCTAAATTACCTTCCTAAAACTGCAGATCTAGCCATGGTGCTGTTCTGCTTTAACCCTGCTCTTATTTATTTATTTATTATTTATTTTTTTGGTTTTTTGAGGTAGGGTCTCACTCTGGCCCAGGCTGACCTGGAATTCACTATGTAGTCTCAGGGTGGCCCTGAACTCACGGCGATCCTCCTACCTCTGCCTCCCGAGTGCTGGGATTAAAGGTGTGCGTCACCACGCCCGGCGGCTGCTCTTATTTATCTATTATTTTTTCAAGGCAGGGCTTCACTCTAGCCCAGGATGACTTGGAATTCACTATGGAGTCTCCCTTCCTATTAACTGTTTCTCCTTTATGTAGCTGTAAGGCAGGTTCTTGCAGCCCTTTTCCAGACTCTACACTCAGTCTTTGGAACAACCTTCCTGCCTCACCCCCAGGAAGAAATGTTTTACTTTCTAATTATCACGATCAGGAGTAGTGGTTGTGTGGCCTTTTTAAGATTTCCCATCTCTGTCTCCCAGACTTGACTTTCTGAATCAGAGCCTCCTTCTTCTCATGGGGTTGGGGAGGGCATTTCTATTGGGAGCAATGTGCTACAAAACAACCCTGGAGTCCATACTTCAGCCCAGCAGAAGGAAGCACCTTTCTCCACTCACCTGTGCATGTGAATGGTACAGTGCTTTCTTCCTGGTCATATTCTGCTCATCTCGTGAAAGTCAGTGTATTTGCCAGCTAGAAAGGCCTCTTCCTCCTCTGGGCTGTGTTTCATACAATTTTGCATTGAAGAACTTAACATTCTGAAGTTGATCTTTCCATTAATTTCTATGATGCCCCATTACCCCAGGAGCACTGTGGTAATGAACCATATTCTGATATATGAGTCCCTGGAGCCCAGCTCAGCCCCCACATGCAGCAAGCACTCAGAGAAGGCTCTTGAGCAACTGACTGAGTGCATAGGTGTTAGTTCTCTGTACTCTGCTCCTTACCGTGTTCTGATGTCTTGATTTTTTTTGTCAAGATCGCCCACAAGGGGCCCAGGTTCACTTGCTGTCACTGGGGACTTGTCCTTCTCTGGTTTGGCTGAGTCTTTCCCCATTCTATTCAGGGGAAGTAGAAAATCCAGTGCTCTCTGTCCTAATCATTTAAAATGTCCTTCAAACAGGTCATTCTTTTGCATGCTCCCCAAAATGAAACTTTTGGAAAAAAAATAGGCGTGGTGGTACATGCCTTTAATCGCAGCACTCAAGAGGCAGTGGTAGGAGGATTGCCATGAGTTTGAGGCCACCGTGAGATTACATGAATTCCAGGTCAGCCTGAGCTAGATGAGACCCTACTGCGAAACACCAAAAAAAATTTTTTTTTTGAAAAAAGAAAAATTTTTGTGTTTGTTTCATTGAATAAAACTTAACAGAAAGCGAATGTAGTTTTGCTGAAGCATCAGACTGATTATGAAACAAGCCATCTATAAAAATAACAGCACTGGGCTGGAGAGATTGCTTAGTGGTTAAGGTGTTTGCCTGAAAAGCCAAAGGATCCTGGTTCAACTCTCCAGGACCCACGTGAGCCAGATGCACAAGAAGGAGCACACATCTGGAATTTGTTTGCAGTAGCTGGAGTCCCTGGTATGCCCATTCTCTCCCTCTCTTTCTCTCTTCCTCTTTCTCTCTCTCAAATAAATAAATAAAATATATTTTATAAAAATAACAGCATCAGCCGGGCGTGGTGGCGCACGCCTTTAATCCCAGCACTCAGGAGGCAGAGGTAGGAGGATCACCATGAGTTCAAGGCCACCCTGAGACTACATAGTTAATTCCAGGTCAGCCTGGGCCAGAGTGAGACCCTACCTCAAAAAACCAAAACAACAACAACAACAACAACAACAAAACCCAGCATCATTGGCAAGGTTTGTAGTAGAATCTAGTCAGCTCTTAGCATGTGCTTTTTTTATACCAGTCCCTGCTGGGCCTTCTGGATGAATCCAAGGTCAGTGACAGGGTTCTGCTCAGCTGGGAGCCTGCAGCTCTGCTCACGTGGCATAAAAGTTGCAACAAAGGACACCATGTGACACTTGTTGTCCCCAGTGACTGCTATCTGACATGCCTGAAGAAAGTTTGCCCAGCTAGGGAGAATAGCAAAAGCTTGATTTAGCTGGAAATGAAAGACGGAGAACTGGAGACTCAGGAATGAGAGAAAAGGTATTTTAGTTGGAGAACAAGAAGAATGAATTGCTGGTACCGTCAAAACACTGGGCAGTGTTGTGCCAAGTGCTGCAAGGGTCTTGTGTGGGCTGAGGGCTGGCAGACGGAAGAGGTTGAATCAGAGTCCAAAGAACCTTTTAGAACTTTGAGCTCCTCTTCCTGGGCAACAAGAGGCACTTGCAGGACCTTGTGCTGCAAACAGAGGAAGCAACAATGTTAAAGATCATGGGAGGGAGAGAAAAGACTGCTGTGATCATACTCCTTCACGCACATGGAGGTGTGCAGGAGGGCATGGTGAAGGACCTGTTACACCCAGTCTGTCTTACATGAGGCCATCCATAAACCTAACCTCCTTTCCCCATCTTCTTTTCCTCTGTTTCCCCCACACACTCTTTCATCTATATCATGGCACATATATCCTTACTCCAGGAGCAAGGTTCAGTGACACTTATGTCCTTCCCCAGGTGTCTCTCAGCTTTGTTGGGTCACAACTAGTTACTTTCACAAGAACCTTCTTAAGCATTTCTCCTGAACACAATAGAAAAGTTAGGTGGAATCCTGCTTACTTGTGATCACAGGCTATCCTGGATATTAGTATCCTTAGATGCCCTACAGATTTTTTTTTTTTAGAGTGAGTGAGAGAGAAAGCCAGAGGTCTCAGCCACTGCAATTGAACTCCAGAAGCTTGCACCACCTAGTGGGCACGTGCATCCTTGCGCTTGCCTCACCTTTGTGGGTTTGGTTTATGTGGGATCTGGAGAGTTGAACATTGGTCCTTAGGCTTCACGGGCAAGCGCCTTAAGTGCTAAACCATCTCCCAGCCCCGGCTTTATTATTATTAATTATTATTATTATTATTATTGATGGGGTGGGATTGACATAGCTCCAGTGAATTTTATGTCAGGGCTTGGTCCCCACAAAATCAAGGGAAATGATGGGGACATCCCATCCATACATATTTCTGATCTTTCTTTTCTTTTTCTTTTTTGAGACAGGGTCTCTCATTGGCTTGGAATGGGCTTAATTAGGCTGGATTAGCTGGCCAGTGATCCAGTATCTTCTTCCCCAGAGCTGGGATTATAAGTGCATACCACTATAGAAGGCCTTAAATTTTTTTTTTTGTTTTGTTTTGGATTTTTTGAGGTAGGGTCTCACTCTAGCTCAGGATGACCTGGAACTCACTCTGTAGTTCTAGGCTGGTCTTGAACTCACAGTGATCCTCCTATTTCTACCTCCTGAGTGCTGGGATTAAAGGCATGTACAATCATACCTGGTGATGCAGTCTTTTTAATTAAGGACATTTTTTTACATGGGTTCTGGGGATTGACCTCTGGCCTTCAGGCTTACAAGGCAAGCACTCTATCAACTGCACTATCTCCTCTTCTCCCATTTGTTTTCTTGTTCCCATGTGTCCCTGGTGAGAACAGTCTCTATAGACCATTGGCCCAGGCAGGGTGTGGGAAAGGGAAGTAGTTATGCTAAGAAATAGTAAAATAAAGGTGAGACTTCTCCCTGAACCCCTTTAACAGAAGCAGGAAACTTTGAGTTCTCCCATGGGGAAAAGAGAAGTTGCATTCAGGTGTCTTTCCTGGAGGTTACACACCTTGCCTTGGATGCTCATTGGCCAGGGTGGCCTCAGGGCCCTGCCCTCTGGTTTTCCACTACAACTTCCCCTTGTTCAGCCACTGCCCCTCTGTTCCCTGGTCAGAGCAGAAGAGAGCCCCTGAGGTTGGAGTCATTTCAGCCGAACCCCAGATATCAGGAAGCAGACACCAACATGCCCTATTGAGTCATGCCCAAATGTCAAAGTCATGAGAAAAGTACATGATTATTGTTTTAAGAATTGGGGGTATGGTTTGTTATAAGCAGTAGATACCTGGAACATGTGTGTATAAATGTGGACCCTTATGCAAGAATTATGAAACCACAGGTTGTATGTGAACACATATGTGATAATAGTGACCTCAAGGAGGTCCAGGTCATGTTACAAATGGAAGAAGCTGTTAGTTTATCACTAGGGCGATGAATGTCCTTCTTGTTCCCATGACAGAAACGAGCGGTTCCTTAAGCCCAGGCAGATTAAGTAAAAGTGGTAGGTCATAGTTATTTTTAAATTTTATTTTGGGTGGAGCTGGGGCTTGAACCCAGGGCATGCTAAGCAGGGGATCTACTACTCAACTACTCCTGCCCGCCTCTGTCTACCATAGGAATTTGTTAATTGTTCTGTGGCCTCAGGCTAGGCTTCATGGCCTTTGATTGGGATCCAGAGGCTATCTCTATCTGAAAATGCTGGAGTGTCTTCCAATGATTTCCTTTGACGATTGTTAACATGGTACATTTTCTCCTAAATGGAAATGTTTCTGGGGCATGGACTTTTCTCTCCATCTCCTAACGCAGTCCTGGTAATACTACCTTAATGTACATTTATGGAGTCATGGAACACATGGTTTCTAGATACTACCCGTTATGGTTGATCTACATGGAGTGTATTTGGGGAGAACTCAGTTTCGTACAAAATTCTACCTGTAGGGGCTGGGCAAATGGCACAGCAGTTCAAGGCATTTGCTTGTGTAAGCTTGCCATCCTGAGTTCAACTCCCTAGCACCCATGTAAAGCCAGATACAAAGTGGTACGTGATCTGTAATCCCCATGCACTGAAGTCAATGGGAGCAGAGCTGGGAGAATCGGGAAGCCTGTGGACAGCTGGACTGGCATACATGCAGGGTGGGGGTAACAAGGGAAACCCTGCAGACACCCCACAGTTGTTCTCAGGCCCCTGCATGTACTCAGTGGCCTGTGTGTGTCCATAACACATACATGCATACGCTAAACACATCCATACAACACACCACATAACACACACACATACACGTACACAAGTAAATTCTATGGATGGACAAGCAGCTCAGGGGATGGAGACCTATTGGCTGGTTCTTCTGGGCCTGTGTTCTAGACCCTGGTGAACACAGACTCAGAAGGCAGTGCCTGTGGGGACCAGCACTCCTCACACCTCATACCTGCTTCATGGGCAGCTACTTGCCTCTGACCCACACTTCTCTGCACTTTCCAGCTTAACCACTTTGCACTTTTTACACAAAGATAATTTATATAAACAATTTGTGGAGGAAGGGAGGACTTTGGCTTTTCTCTTATCTACCCTTAAAATGTAGTTATTTACTAACTTCTTAAACAAAATCAAGTCATAACATTTAAGAATTTAAAAAATACTTTTTCAATTTTTTTTTGAGACAGGTATCATGTACTCTAGGCAAACTTTGAATTTGCTAAGTTGCTGAGGATGGCCTTAAATTCCAGATACCTCCTGTCTCTGCCTCATGAGGGCTGGGATTACAAGTGTGCACCACCACACTCAGCTAATCTTTAAACTTTTTAAATTTAATTTTTGACAATTTCATACATGTATATTGTGTACTTTGATCATATTCACTCCTTTTAGGAGCCATAAAAATTGTTTGACCTAGCTGGGACCTAAACTTATTTCATTTACTCAAAAGAAATCAACTACTTGATTTTTCTAGGTCCAGATTTGGCACTGGAGTGGAGAGAGACAAGAGACAGACCTTGACCTAAGACTACTTAGCTGCAACTCTCAAGCGGCACGCTTCTGTTACTTTTTCAGAAATGCTCGGCCCCCTGGGACTACAACGCAGGATGGAGAGCCCAATCCTTTCATCCTTTTGGTGGTGTTTGTCATGCTCAAAGGGGATTTGAAGCCAAGAAGCAGGCTCCCCTTGACCTTGTGCTCTTGTGGGCCAGCAGGCATCGTCTTGGAGAACATTCCCAGGGGGAAATCTTGGAGCAGTGGCTTGACCGCATGACCACAAGGTCCTTTGTTCCACCTCAGTCCCTTGTGTGTTAGTGATACAAGAATTGAAAATGCTGCAGGCGTGTTTGAGGAAAATGCCTGTGAGCAGAATGAAGAGGGAGCAGAAGAGGCTGGCGAGCCGCCAGAGGGCAGCGCAGGACTGACCCACATGAAGAAGAGAGCGAAGGAAGGCAGGCAGGGTAGGAAGGGTCTGGGCTGCAGGGCAGTGTGAGGAAGTTTCTTGAACCAGTTACTGGTCAAAGGAGTTGGAAGAATATGAAGACTTTATAATGCTGCCCAACTGTCCTTGCTGGGACAGTCCCTGGGACATGTGGTCTCATGGCCCTGAGTCAGTTACCTGAGTTCTGTCTACCCAGCACCCTCAGCAGCCCCCATCCCTTCCTTTTTAGCCCTGGGGTGATGTTTCAGACATACAAGATGTATCTGTTACTTTTCCCTGTTCGTGGCTGTGCGCAGAGGCTGTCACAAAGACTCGGGTTCATCCCCATGTACTTCTTCACCTTCAAGTATTGCCAGTGGCCTCTGCTGCTCTGCACCTGGGTGAGGACTCTTGAAATCCACCCCAAAGTTGATGTTCCTTTTCGGCACTGAGTTAGCATTTCTGCCAAGCTTTGCTTCGAATGGCTGCCAAGGCTAAGTTGAAAGCACAGGCTTGCTCTTCCATCAAATGTGCCCTTGGGAAGTTATGCACTTTCCAGGGAAATAGACTCCAGTGAAACCAGATCCCTCCATAGTCCATAAGAGGATGATGGGGAACAGTAGACATGGCACCCCATGGCACCCTGAAGTCGGGATGGCCCACCTCTTTTATCACAAAGCCCTAGCCCAGGCTGCAAGGGGAGTAAAGGGAAGATTTAGCTAGGGCTGACGTCAGCTGCCCCTCTATCCCAAGACCAGTGCTCTTTCTGGTTCCATATTTCTAATCCAACTGGATACATTTCTTGACTAAAGAATATGAATTACATCAGTTTTAAAGAGAGACTTTGTTTCTCATCAGGATTCCAGAGTAAACAGGAGTTGAGGTCCCAAGAAGCCATTCTCTCCTCCCTCTCCATAGGATACTTACACTTAGTGTGGGGGCTGGGGAAGTTGCCAGAGATGCCTAAGAGGCCCCGGGCTCCCTGTTACCTCAAGGTTTCTTGGTCTCTATTCCAAATTTCTGTTAATCTGGCAACTTTTACCTCCAGGCTATTTTTTTTTTTTTTTTTGAGAGGAGAGAGAGAGAGAGAGAGAGAGAGAAGAGAGGAAGAAACAGAGAATGGGCACACCAGGGCCTCTCAGCAACTGTGAACAAACTCCAGACACGTGCGCCCCCTTGTGCACATATGCACATTGCATCACTTTTGCATCTGGCTAGACATGGACCTGGAGATTTGAACAGGTGTTCTTAGGCTTTGCAGGCAGGCACCTTAACTGCTAAGCCATCTCTCCAGCCC
Source organism: Orientallactaga sibirica (assembly GCA_036365145.1). Taxonomy (NCBI): domain Eukaryota; kingdom Metazoa; phylum Chordata; class Mammalia; order Rodentia; family Dipodidae; genus Orientallactaga; species Orientallactaga sibirica. Next base: position 468,810 of record JAEOAD010000031.1, on the reverse strand, counting down.
CTCCAGGCTAATTTTTAGGACCTTGTTTTTGGTCTGGTTTTGTTTATGAGGTGAATTCACTAACAGAAAAGTCACCATTTTATGGTGTATAATTCAGCAGCATTTGGAGTCCCACAAGGTAAAGCTCTAAGCCAGGTGTAGTGGCGCACACCTTTAATCCCAGCACTCAGGAGGCAGAGGTAGGAGGATTGCTGTGAGTTAGAGGCCACTCTGAGACTACATAGTGAATTCCAGGTCAGCCCAGGCTAGAGTACCTAGTTTGAACAACAAAAATAATTAATGAATAAATAAATAAATAAATAAATAAATAAATAAATAAATCTATCTCTGTACCCATTAAACAGTCAAGCCCTCTTTTGCACAGCCCATGATAATCTATTACCTATTTTTCATATTTCATACAAACAGAATCTCATACTGCTGTCTTCTTTCATTTGGCCTAGTGTATTGATCCACACCCACATTGTAGTGGTGACAGCCCTCCATTCCTCTTTCATGGATGAATGGTGTTCCACTATTTATTTATTTTTCAGTCATTTTTCTGAGGAACATTTGGAATGTTTCCAACTTTTGGTCATTATGAATAACACTGCCATGAACATTCATGTATGTCTTTGAACACCTGCTTTCAATTTTATTTTATTTAAAATTTTATTCATTCATTCATTTATTTATTCTTGAGGTAGGGTTTTGCCCTGCCTAAGGCTGACCTGGAATTCACCATTCAGTCTCAGAGTGGCCCTGAACTCACAGTGATCCTCCTGCCTCTACCTTCCAAGTGCTGGGATTAAATATGTGCACCACCTTTACCATACCCACCACCATATCCAGCCTGTTTTCAATTTTTTTAAAAAAATATTTATTTATTTGCAAGGAGAGAGAGAGAGGGAGAGAAAGAGAGAGAGTGGATGGATGTGTCAAGGCCTCCAGCCATTGCAAACAAATTTCAGATGCATGCACCACTTTGTGCACCTGGCTTACATGGGTAGTGGGGAATTGAACCTGAGTCCTTGGGTTTTGCAGGAAAGAGACTTAACCACTAAGCCATCTCTCTAGCCCCAACTTTTTGAGTACATGTTGTAGGCTAGAGAAAAGAGAGCTACTTTCTATTCTCCCTTTTGTTCTTTTTTTAAAAAGCAAAACAAAACTGTGTACATGAACACATGTGCCAGGGCCTCTTGTCACAGAAAATGAATACCAGGTGCTTGTGCTATGTTTTGCATCTGGCTTATGTGGATGGCTTGGGAATTGAACTCCTGGCCAGCAAGCTTTGCAAGCAAGTACCTTTAACCAACTTTAATCATCTTCCCAGAGTCTCCTTTGTTCCTTAAAAAAATTTACTCCCCTTAGACCTTATTCCTTCCCTGTCACACCCTGTGAAATTTGGCTTCCTTCACCTCTGCAGCTTCCCATGAAGAGTGCCAGTGTGCTTGAAGATGGCCAGCTGTGTCACATGTATCCTCTTACTAGTGCAGGACCACCTGCAGTGTGTCTTTCAGGCACCGTCTCATGGACTTAACTCTATAAAAAAAATTTCTGGAGTGCTATAGAATGTTGCTTGCCAAGTCCAAAAAGAAGTTCAAAATAATATGAAATTATTTGATTTTCATGTGGCATCCATGGATCCTGCCAGAACAGTATTCAATCAAGTGATGAAAAGGGAATTTGAAGATGGCATCATTAACTGGGAAGTTGTGCCCAGATTTGCCTTCAGAGCCCTAGTGTGGATGCTTACAAGGAGATTTCTTCTTGTATGGCTGAGTTCATTATGAATGACACAGGAGAATAGGCATGGGAAAGTAGAGGCTAGGTTTGTGAGATGGAAAATTGTTCTCATTGTTCATTATGGGGAAGTAAGAATCAAGAATCTCCTTGCTAATTAAAACAAACAAGAAAACACCAACCTAAGGATTTTCTTTATTGTTTGGGTGGCTTGTTTAAGAAGCTTTTAATTTAAAACAAAACAAAGACTTTCTGGTTCATTTCCAATGCATCCTAGAAATTTGTAACTGGAAAGCCCTTGTGTCTTCAGATTTTATTCCTAATGGTATGAATCACTGTAGTGACTCAGAATAAAGTAGCTCCTATCATGCATCTTGATAATCAGCATGCAGACGCTCCTGTAATTCCAGCCTTTGGGATGTGGAGGCAGCTACATAGTGAGTCATATGAAATCTTGTCTCAAAAAACAAACAAACAGAGCTGGAGGGATGGCCTAATGGTTAAAGCGTTTGACTGCAAAGCCAAAGGACCCAGGTTTGATTCCCCAGGACCCAAGTGAGCCAGATGCCTCCCTTCCTTCTTTCCTCCCTCCCTCCCTCTTTCCTTCCTTCCCTGTATTTTTTCCCTTTTGATAGCATCTTGCTATGTAGACCAGACTGGTCTTGAACTTGAGATCCTCCTGCCTCTGCCTTCCAAGTATGAGAATTATAAGCATGGGCTATCATGCTTCTGTGTTCTGTTCACAACTGTTTCTAGAGTTTCAACTGGAATCTTATATGTAGCTGGTCCTCAATAAATCAGTCTTTACTTCCCTTTCCTTCCCTTTCTTCCCCACCCTTTTCTCCTTCCTTCCCTCCCTCTCTCTCTTCTTTCTATCCTTCCTTTCTTTGCGATGGGCATCAAAACCGCAGTCTTGTGCATGCTAAACACATGCTCTACCACTGAGCTACACCCCCAGTCCTCTCGAATGAATAAGTGAATGAATAATCTCTAGAGAAATGGGGATATTATGGTATTAAATATTAATACCATAATTAATAAATTAAATATTATGGATCTTAAAAAATCCAAAGGTTCTGATTTTCATGTATATATGTCTGATAACCTGTTTCATATTACTATAATAGAGTATCACAGGCAAGATGCATTGTAAAGAAAATTTTTTTTGTAGGCTGAGCTCCAAGATGGAAACACTACTTCTGGTAAGGAACTTCTTGTGCACTATAACATGCAGAAGAAGATTGAGTAGAGAGATGAAGAGGGGGAGAGGAAGGAAGAAAGAAAAGAGTGAGTGAGACAGGAAAGGAGAAAAAGAGAGAGAGAGAGAGAGAGAGATAAGAAGTAAAAAGACAAAGGGGGAACTGCCCTTGATAACCAACCCACTTCCCCATAACAGCCTTACATATTTATTCATATAGGCCTTACTCCATCCCATAACCATTGAATTACCTTTTCCTAGCCCCACCTTTGAATACTCTCAAATGGAAAGTAAAATTCAACATGAGTTCTGGAGGAGTCATTCAAACCTTAGCATTATGGTACATTATCTTATTTGGTACACTACTTTTTTAAAACCAGACTAGCTCTGACAGATGATCACTAGTCCCAGAAAGAAGCAGACCTGGGAATTCCCTTGTTTACTATTGTAATACAGGGTAATGAATTCTCATTTGTGTATTGATTTTTCTATAATGGCTTTAAGATACAGAGAGCATTTGGAAATAATATTGAAAGGAATATATTTGAGCTGAGAAGATGGCTCAGCAGTCAAAGGTGCTTGCTTACAAAGCCTGTCAGCCTGGGTTTGATTTCCCAATATCCAGGTAAAGCCAGATGCACAAAGTGGTGCATGCATCTGGAGTTCATTGGTAGCAGCCAGTGGCCCAATATGCCCATTCTCTCTCTCTCTCTCTCTCTCTCCCTCTCTCTCTGCTTTCCAATAAGTAAATAGAAGTATTTCTGGGGCTGGAGAGATGACTTAGCAGTTAAGGCACTTGCCTGCAAATCCTAAGGACCCACGTTCGATTTCTGTCCAGAACCCATGTTAAGCCAGATGCACAAGGGTGAGGCAAGTGCAAGGTTGCACATGCACACTAAGGTAGCACAAGTGTTTGGAGTTCAATTGCAGTAGCTGAGGCTCTGGCACACCAATTCTCTCTCTCCCTAAAAAAATTTCTAAAAATAAAAGAAAAGCATATGTGAGAAAATATTTTGAAAAGAAGAAAAATCATTCCACTGCATGTAGACATAATATACAATTATTCTTGGCGTGTACACAAAAGCTCTTTAATTATGTTCATATATTTAAAATTTAATATTTTATTTATTTATTTGAGAGAAAGAGGCAGATAGAGAGAGAATGGGTGCACCAGGGCCTCCAGCCACTGCAACTCCAGACTCCAGCTTGTGCATCTGGTTTACGTGGTCCTGGGGAATTGAACCTGGGTTCTTTGGAGTCAAGTGCCTAAACTGCTAAACCTTCTCTCTAGCCCTATGTTAATATATTTTAACATTGCCTTACATATTGCAGGTTGACATCCCAAATGCTCACAGAATACTCAAATTTAGTGCATCATAATTTACTTAACTATCTCCCAGCCGTTAGACATGGGTTGATTACAGTTTTTTCCTCTTAGAATAAAAGTGAAAAGGGTATGTTTCTTCCCTCTTCTTCTTCCTTCTTCTCTCCCTCCCTCTCTTCTTTCTGTTGGTGCTGGGGATTGGGATTGCCTCCTAACTTTCTAACAGTGGACTGACAGATTCATAACATATGAGAAACTTCACAGTGCTCATGTGATTTGCTTTTCAAAATCAATCAATGGAACACAAACTTACTATCATACTACTTACTGAATATACTTTTAAAATATTTTTTTATTTGAAAGAGAGAGAGAGAATGGGTGCATCAGGGTCTCTAACCACCTCAAATGAACTCCAGACACATGCGCCACATTGTGCATCTGACTTTACATGGGTCCAGGGGAATCAAATCTGGGTCCTTTGGTTTTGTAGGCAATACCTTAACCACTAAGCCATGTCTCCAGCCCCTGAATATAATTTTTTTGTTTTTGTTTTTGTTTTTTTTAATTATTAATTTTTTATTGACAACTTCTATACTTACATACAAAAAACACATGATATTTCCCTCCCCCCCCCATTCCACTTTAGAACTCCAATCTCCATCATATCCTTTCCCTCTCTCCATTAGTCTCTCTTTTAATTTGATGTCATCATCTTTTTCTTCTATTTTTGAGGGTCTTGCGAAGGTATTGCTAGGCACTGCAAAGTCATGGATATCGAGGCCAATTTCTGTCTGGGTGGTTGCATTGTAAGAAGTCATACCCTTCTTTTGGCTCTTCCATTCTATCTGCCCCCTCTTCCACAATGGTCCCTGAGCCTTGGAGGGTGTGACAAAGGTGTTTCAGTGCTGGGCACTCCTCTATCCCTTCTTCTCAGCACTATGTTGCCTTTTGGGTCATCCCAGTGGTCATTGCCATCTGAAAAGAGAAGCTTCTCTAACCAGAAGTGAGAGTAGCATTAATATGTGAACATGAACATTAAGTGTAGTGCTTTCAGGGCAGCTTGGTGGAAATAATATATATATTTAGTCAGATAAGAGCAGGCTTTATACCCCTAAGGCTCATGACCTCACCTGCCATAGACTTTTGCTTAGGTTTTTTAGGAATGTATTCCCTCCCATAGAGAGGGCCTTCAGTCCAATTATGGAGCAGTTGGTTACCCCAAGAGCAGACATGCCACTATTGTACCTGTTCAGTCATTTGGCCTGTATGGCCAAAGTTGAATGTTCAGTGTCCACTGTTTTCACTGCTGATGACTTCTGTCTCCCATACGGCTGCAAGCAGTGCGGCTTTTTCCAGCTTTCAGTTGGCTGGTCTACAGGGAGAAGGTTTTCTGCTTCGCACCAGCTTGCTTTCTCAGTGACCTTGCCTCTCTGGCAAGAGATGTCTTCAGCAATAGGGTCTTACTATCTGTTTCTCAAGGGAAACCAAGGGCTTTGGCAATAGCCTTTAATGTTTTGGAGGCTACCGGGACCTCCTTGGCCAACAACTCACTGGAAGGTATCCTATCCCAGGCACTGAAAATTTTCTAGTAACAGTCTACAGCTTCTAGATGTGCCATTATTCAAAAAAGTAGGTTTACATAAGTCTTATTCACATTATCTTGAATTTAGATTGATCCTCCCCTCTGCCCTTCTTTTATGCATTCTCTTCCCATGGCCTTTATTTATGAGAGAGAGAATGAGAGAGAGAGAGAGAGAGAGAGAGAGAGAGAGAATGGGCACGCCAGGGTCTCCAGCCAATGGAAACAAACTGCAGATGCATGAGTCACCTTGTGCATCTGGCTTGGGTACTAGGGAATCACTTTAATTCCTTAAAAGAGCTACCTGACTACCTGACTCCCTCTCATATGGAATGGCACTACCTACATTTAGGGTGGGTCTTCCCACCTCAACTAACTAACCTAGAAAATCCCTCACAGTGATTCTAAATCCTGTCAGATTGACAACAAATTAACAGTCACAATAGGCTTAAAACAACAAGGCAATTAAAACCAGTAAGACTGTGTGTGGTAGTTTGAATATATGTCCCCCAATATATTCAGTGTTTTATTAGTTATAGTTTGCATCTGCAATCACCTTGCTAGAGGCAATGTCACTGGGGGCTGGTCTTAAGGTGTGGGTTTGAGATTCCATTGTAAAGATATGCAAATGTGCCTAGCAGGAGTTCCTGAAGTGTGTGACTTTTTGGCTGTAGTTTTGTTCAGTGTGTTGTGTGCCTCTCTCTCTGCTTGGCCCTGTGAAAGCAGGCTGCTTCTCCTGCCTTTATGGAACTTCCCCTGGATCTGTAAGCTTCAATAAATAATATCCCTTCCTCCATAACTGTGCCTGGTCTGGAAGTTCATCTCAGCGAACCTGAAGCTGTCTGCTACACTGTGCTAAAATATAAGTTTCTTTAACTGCTAGTGAGAAGCCATGAACTTGTTGATGATTTAAGTTTCTCTTTACACTGGCTCCCCCTCCTTAACAATCAAAGGATCAACCTTCTCTTACATTTGTAAGAACTCTATCATGGTAAGTATAGATATTTTCTTATTCTATTGTTCTTTTAAGTTAGTTTTTAAATATTTAAAAATATTTTCATGGGCTGGAGAGATGGCTTAATGGTTAAGGCATTTACCTGCAAAGTCAAAGGATCTTGGTTCAATTCTCCAGGACCCACGTAAGCCAGATGCACAAGTGGCACATGCATCTGGAGTTCGTTTGCAGTGGCTGGAGGCCCTGGTGTACCCATTCTCTTCCTCTCTCTCTCTCTCTGCCTCTTTCCTCTTGCTATCTCAAATAAGTAAAAACAAAAAATTAAAAAAATATATTTTCGCAGGGCATGGTGGCTCACGCCTTTAATCCCAGCAATCAGGAGGCAGAGGTAGGAGGATCACCATGAGTTTGAGGCTACCCTGAGACTAGAGAGTGAATTCCAGGTCAGCCTGGGCTAGAGCAAGACCCTACCTCAAAAAAAAAAAAAAATATATATATATATATATTCAGTGTTGGAGATGGCTCAGTTGTTAAAGGCTTTTGCCAGCAAAGCCTGATGGCCCAGGTTCAACTCCCCAGTACCCATGTAAAGCCAGATGCACAAAGTGGTGCATGCATCTGGAGTTTGTTTGCAGTAGCAGGGGGCCCTGACTTACCCATTCTTTCTCTCTCTCCCTCTATCTCTTTCTTTCTTTCCTTGCAAATAAATAAAATAATAAAAATATTTTCATCTGTATAGAGATTTTTCCTCTGTCCATATTTTCCTTTGTTCACCCTTTAGAAGCTGAATATATGTAAGATGACATGGTAACTGTCCCTAGTAGACAGTGATCACTATAATAAACAAAAGACCATTTTCGAGGGCCTCATGGTTCTTGTGTAATATGACGCTTATGGAAGCCCTAGAAAGGAAACAAGATGTGTCCCCATACCTACAACATGTGGAAACATGAGAGTGTGGAAGGGCAAGAGGGGAAGAGGAAGCAGAGAGAACAGGGTCTGCATCTACTAGATGACAGGGTGTACCTGAGAGTGTGACCACACCTAGCCTGGAGGCAGCAGTGGCTTTCTTTAGGTCACCCTTCATGTGAGAAATTCCCCTGGTGGTGGGTGATTGCTGCACGGCCACAGTGGGTGATGTTTCTAAGCACCGTGGAACTTTCCAGGCTCTTCTGGCTCTCGAGGAGATGTACTGGTCCACCTGCTAGCGTCTGTCAGTCCAGGCTCTGAGCATCTGGAAGCAACTGCAATCCTGGATTCCTCAACTTGAAAGAGGGAGGTTAAGTGTTTGCTAGATGAGATCTGAACAATCTTCTACTACTTTTGACTCTTCTTTGGAAATGAATGGAGTGGAAAGAAGCCGACTATTTGCATTTCAATTCTGGTCCAGGCACTGGAAGAGTCCATTTAATTGATCATAGATAACTTATTCTGTTCTGTATTTCAGTGTTCTCACTTGTTAAGAGCAAAAATTAAGGTAGAAACAGTTCACATTCTTTCACTCTCTCTTAATTCTTTTTTTTTTTTTTTTTTTTTTGAGTCATGGTCTCACCATGTAGCCCAGGCTGGTCTTGAACTCATGGCAATCTTCCTGCTTTAGTCTTCTAAGTATGGGATTATAGGCAAGAACCACCATGCACAGCTTTGGAAGGAATTTTCAATGAGCATATGTGGTAAATTAAATACAATATAAAATAATTATTACTATCATCATTATTATTCTCATGATTATTATTATATTTTGTAATCCTGGGGATCAAGCCTAGGACCTTGCATATGCCAGGCAAGCACATCTACCTGCCCAGGTTATCCAGTTATTATTGGATATATTTTATAAGAATCAAAGGTATATTTCATTTTAAAAAGAATGTAGAAAAACAACTATCAGCCTTTTCAGAGGTCCAAATGCATTCAGTTAATTTACATTTATTGTGAGTCCTCATAATTCTCAATGCAATACATCTTCCAAATATAAATATATATATATTTGAGCTTTCAAAACATTTTATTTACTCATTTATTTATTTATGTGTGTCTTTGTGTGTGTGTGTGTGTGTGCCCATGCATGCGTACAAGCATGCCAGAGCCTCTTGCCATTGCAAACGAATGCCAGATATTTTCAACACTTTTTGTTTACATGGTTGTTTTGGGAATTGAACCCAAGCCAGGAGGGTTTCCAAGCAAGTCCCTTTAACTGTTGAGCCATCTTCTTAGTCCCATAAATATATTTTTTAATGTTAGGCAACTGAAAAAGAAAGAAAAAAAAATTAGACTTTCTGCCCTCAAGACTTTGCTTGCTGTCCAGTACAGTACAGTGGCCACAAGCCACTTGTGGTCATGGAAAACCTGTAATGAATTAAGATAGAAGTATTATATGTTCATTGGGTCTTGAAGGTTTGGTATATAAACACAAACAGACTATCTCACTAATGGCGTCACACTATTTACATACTGAAATAATAGTTTGGATATGTTAGATGTGTATTATATTAGATATTCTTAAAATTATTTTTGTCTTTTTCTTTTTTTTTTTTTTTTTTTTTTTTTTTTTTTTTTTCAAGGTAGGGTCTCACTCCAGCCCAGGCTGACCTGAAATTAAATATGTAGTCTCAGGGTGGACTTGAACTCATGGCGATCCTCCTACCTTTGCCTCCCAAGTGCTGGGATTAAAGGCGTGTGCCACCACTACCGGCTTTTCACTTTTTGCTATATGTTTAAATATATGGTTACCAAAATTAAAACTACACATGTAGTTCAAACTTTACTTATTTTGGACAGTGCTGCTCCAGTCAGGTCTAGAATAATCATGTAGACCAAAATGAACATACAGAGAATATGAAATATGTACATCACTTAAATAAATTTTATTGCTTCTTTTAAAAAATATTTTAAATGAAAGAGAGTGTATGGATGTGTCAGGGCCTCTTGCCAAGGCAAATGAACTTTAGATGCATGTGCATCTGGCTTTACATGGATACTGGGAATTGAACCCAGGCCAGTAGGATTTGCAAGCAAGCAAATGCCTTTAACCACTGAGCTATCTCTTTAGCCCATCTTTGCTTCTTTTGTTTTTAAATTTTATTTTATTTATTTGAGAGAGAGAGTGAGAGAGAATGGGTGTGCCAAGGCATCTAGAACTGCAAACGAACTCCAGATGCGTGTGCCACCTTGTACATGTGGCTTACATGAGGAATCGAACCTGGGTTCTTTGGCTTTGCAGGCAAGCACCTTCACCGCTAAGGCGTCTCTTCAGCCCCTCCATCTTTGCTTCTTATTCCAGCCAGTTTAGTTTCCATTGACTAAAACAACGTTCAACTTATTTGCTAATAAGAATATCACTTTATAAAGAAGCTGGAGCCTAAATCTGGCTGGCTGACTTTTCTGGAAGGCAGGGAACATACCTGGGAAGGGTTTCTCCTGAAGCAATACTATTGACCAGAAAGGACCCTGGCTCCCACGAGGACTCTTGCAACATGTACTATGGCTATTTTTAAACAACTTTGATGATGGTACTTGACTTTGCAAAGTTATGGACATTTTATCCCATTTTAATGAATAAATTGTACACGTTTGTTTCCATATGTGATTTGTATCTTCATTTTTTTGAGTCTGCATGGAATTTCAGCTAAAGGGCCAAGGTCAACACAGCAGGCAGGTATCAAAGTGAGGGATGATAACCTGAAAGGTAGTATTTCTTCTGCATGTTCCACAGCGGACACTTCAGGGTGTGCACCTCATCTAGTAGGTGTTCTGTCACTAGGCTAGACCACACAGGGCTAGGGTTTGCTTTCTACCTCCACGCTGGGCACATGCCTGCTGTATTCCCAGTACCCTGGAGGCTTCTGCTTACAGTTTCCTACCACCCCCCGCCCCACAATTTATCCTCTGCTCAGAAAATGATATCCCAGAGTGGAGGCCTCAGAAACAGTGTCTGTCTGACATCCTGCTTTCCTGTCACTCACCCCTCCATTTCCTCCTTAGAAAGTAGAGTTATTTTTTCCCCCAAGGCATAGAAAGCAGAACCCCCTTCCCCAGCGCTAGACATGAAACCTTACTTTAATGTTCCCTATCTCTTGGTCTAAGAGTTGGCCATGAAGAAATTCTGTGACCCACTGCGCTTGATTGTGAATGACAAGCCCCCTTTCCAAAGGGTCTTGCTATATGCCTGGAAGGAACAAGAACTGCAGAGAAAATCCAAGGAGAGAGGAGTCTGGATGGACCAGCTTTGCTGGGCTTCTTCTGAGTCTATTACTATGAGATCACACCGTTTTGTTGTTGTTCAGTCATATTTCTATGTGGTTACACAATCTTGGGTTGAACCTAAGCATCAAAATGGATAGCTCACCCTAGGTCCTTGGGTCTTCCACTGAATGCTGTTATACTATGCAAAACTATGATAAACTATATTTGCTGTTTTTTTCTTTTGTTAATCTGTCGTCTATTATAGGGGTGTGTAGTGGTTTGAAAATGAAACACCTTCCATTTTCTTATCTGTTAGTAGGTTTGAACCCCAGCCTGAGTTTGGGAAAACCGGGAACCTTTAGGAGGTAGACCCTTGCTGGAGGAAGTGGGTCACTAGGGGTGGGCCTTGAGTAAGTTTTTGTAGCCTGGCGCCACCTAGTGTTTGTTATTTGCATTCCGACTGTGCTGCAGTGTGGTTCTGGTTTCCTGCTCCTGCCGTGATTTCCTGTGGAAACTTCCCCTTGACAAACTAAACTGAATTAAACTCTGTTCCTTCCATAATGTTTCTGGTTTGTTATTTGTTTATCGCAATGAGAAAGTAACTGACCCAGGGCGTTTACTGTGATCATTTCTTTTTTTTTTTTTTTAATGAGAGAGAGTGAGAGAGTGAGGGGGGGTGGAATTTGTGTGCCAGGGCCATCCACATATAAGAGAGAGCTTGTCTCAAAACAGAAGCAACTAATCAAACACTAATCACAACCAAACACAATCTCAAAAGAAAGTATCTGAATTTTCTGTCGTCAAAGCTTTAAATAAACAACAGAAACTACCCCAAAAGGAGAGGTACAGAATAGGAAAGAACATATACACATTGCTACAAAGGACTTACATCCAGAATGCATATACTATTCCTACAATTCAACTAATAACATGCCTATCAACCTCATTTTACTTCCTCCTCCTCTTTTTGGCAGCACTGGGGATTGAACCAGGGCTTTAGTGCATGCTGGGCTAGGCAAACACTCTACCACTGAACTGAACCCCTCAGCCTTGTTTTAAAAATGAGCAAAAGCAGATACAGATTTGGCTAGTGGACATGGAGAAGGCAATAAAACCATTAGTCACCAGGGCAGTGCAAATTCAAGTCACACGAGAGAACACCACATTACTCCCCCCGCCCCGCCAGGACGGCTAAAATGAAAAAGACTGAAAATAACAAGCTTCAGGGGAAATGTGAATCAATTGGAACTCCTACATTATAGTAATAATGAAAATTGTCGAACTACTTTGGAAAATTTCCTATGAAAACATATGCATACCATAGGACAGAAATTTCATTCCAAGGTGTCTATTCCAAAGAATGAAAATAGATGTCTATTCATACCACTCAGAGCAGATTTATTCATAATAGCCCAAACCAAAAATAACTCAAATGGTTTTCAACAGGCATGCGGATAAACCAATTTTGGAATGTGTTCTAAATGCAATTTGGTTGTTTTTTTTTTTTAAAAAAAAACCAATGAAAAGGAATAAATTATTAATATATGCAATGGAATGCATAAATTTCAAAAACATATTGAGTAAAGGAAACCAGTCTCCAGAAAGTGTGCAATATATATATTCTCATTCACATAAAACTGGAAAAACAGATCTAATATAGGAGCAGAAGAGAGATCAGTGGTTGCTTGGGGCTGAGATGGGACCGTTGACTGGGAAAGAACTTCTCAGAGGGATAAAATGTTCTCTATTTCAATTATGGTGATATTTATGTGGGTGTAAACTTATCAAAACTAGAGAAATGAACTTAATATTGATTTATTTTATAATAAGTAAAACATCTCAATAAATCTGATTTAGAAAAAAGTATATGTGTTTTGAAAAATGATAAATGTTCATTGTAGACAATGTAAACAATAAGGAGATGTGTCAGACAAGAGAAATAAAATCATCTCAAGACCAATTTAAAGTTGAATGTGTGAATAAAATCTTTAAGCATTGTTATTGTTCCCTTATGTAAAAGGACTTTGCCACTGGAGATCAAGACCTTGCTGGCATTCTAATAGGTCCCTTGCCTGGTTGGATCTCTTCTCTAGCTGTCCCACTTCTGCCTTGTGTCCTCCTTGGTGGCCTATCTCTTCTGCAGCTTTTGTGAGCTGTTTCCAAACGTCTGCCATAGGTCCGTGCACAGGAGACAGCATGATCATGCCTGAACAGTTCCTGCTTCATCTGGTCAGTGCTTACTTGTCCTTCAGATTCCACTCCAAGGTTATTTCTCCAGGAATGCCTTCCTTCACGGGGTTAAATTCTCCTGAAACAGCTTCTCAGACTCCACTATTCTGATTCCAGTGTCCTATTTGTATGATTTTTAAATCAATATAGTCTGTTTTCTCAATAGATATCTACTTCTATCTTGGCAGGAATCATGGCATTTTTCTTTACCATTTTATCTCAGAGTCCAGGTCAGAGCTGGGCCAGAACTCAATAAATATTTGTTTAGAAAAAAAAAAAAAAAACAGTAGCATCCATTACCTGGCTTTGGAAGATGTACTGTGGGAGCCTGGGGGAGATGGACATCACGTTCTCAGTAAAAGCACGGAAGGGAGCAATGGCTCTTTGCAAACTGGTCCCCATGTGCTAGGAAAGTTTTTACTACATTAGTTTACTTTAATTTTGGTGCTGGAGATTGAACCCCGGGCCTTAATGCTCAGGGACTCTTGATACCTAATCTCCTTTAACCTTCACGGCAGCCAACTGAAAACTGGCCTTATTCCCATGCTGATGTTGAAGGCAAAACCGTAAAGCCAGGGCTGAAGAGATAGCTTGGTTGAGGTATTTGCCTCCGAAGACAAAGGACCCAGGTTCGATTCCCCTGGACCCATATAAGCTGGATGTACAAGGTGACACATGTGTGAGGAGTTCGTTTATAGTGGCTGAAGGCCCTGGAGTGCCATTCATTCTGTCTCTCTCTCTCTTTCTAATAAATAAAATAAATAAATAAAAATTTTAAAAAAAAAACACCTTAAAGCCAGAAAGAAAGCTGTCCTAAGTCAAGGAGTTGGGTGAGTGGGTCAGTGGTGGCATTGAACCTCAGAGCCCAGGCTGGTTCTTGTTCCACTGGGCCTTTTCTCATGACACTGGGCTTCTTTCCCCTCATGGTGTGGCCCTGACACTCTTCTCGTTCTCCATCCCTATGACATATTGATGTGACATGTGAAAGCCAGGCAGGTGGTTTCCCCACCAGTGGTGAGGTCATTTGGTGGCCAGGTGAGTGCTCTCAGGCTCCCTCATCATTATCTCCCACCCTTTGGTGTGTACCCTCCAACAGGACTGTCCCCAACTTAAAGTGATTGCCACTCTGTGAGATCTGGAAACTTTTTTGCAAAGGATGGTAAGTTGCTGACCCAGAACGTTTGCTTTGTAACATCCCACAGAATGAGAACACAAAGCAAGCGCTTTCTTTATTATTAGTTGCTCTTTGTGGTTATTGCTGCTAGAGGATGCTATTAGGGTCACAGCTTCAGGACGGACATGGCCAAATCACCTTTCCACAGTGTTGGCAGTTCCTCTGGGATTCATCTGCCTTGCGACCACAGGCAGCTTTTTCAAGCAGCTGAGCATAGGGTTTTGTTATATCTGTCTGACAGAGTAAATCTAAACCAGCTCACACAAGAGCCAAATCTATGACCAATGTTCCCGTAACTGCTATAAGGGGAAGGTGGATGAGTCTGCTATTTGAGAAACAGTGTATGTACAGGTAGAGTTTAGGGTTATAGACTCTTGTGACACCATTATTTTGACACAATTTCATTGCCATCCAGCTTGCTTCCTATTTCACTGAAAACTTCCACATGTTCTCCCCACCATATCTACCTGCCTACTCCATATCTCCCTTGACATATTTTCTCTCCTGCAATCACTGTGAATCCATTCTTCCAAGGCCCACTTCTGTGCTGTGTGTTAGAGCTTGCTCCTTACTACCTCTGTAGGACATCCTTTCAGCCTCACTCTTCTCATCACATAATTCCCTCTCTGCTAGATTTACCTGTTAGCACATAGACTTGTCATGACTTCTCCTATGGTAAAATAAAAATTAAAAAAAAAAACAAGAACAAAAAAGATGACATAGGGCTGGAGAGATGGCTTAGCGGTTAAGGTGCCTGCTTCCTAAGCCTAAGAACACTGGTTCCAATCTCCAGCGGTTCCAATCTCCAGGTCCCACGTTTAGCCTGATGCAAAGTGACGCAAGGGTGCAATGCTGCACTTGACCACAAGGGGGCACATGCATCTGGATTTCTTTCACAGCTGCTGAGAGGCTGCTGGTGCGCCCATCTCTGTCTGTCTTCTGCTCCCTCTCTGTCTCTCTCTTAAAAAAAAAAAGATGACACAATGTCTCAGTAACTAGCCCATCTTGTGCTCCTTTTCTGAGAAACACGTTCTTCTTTTAAAAATTATTATTATTTTTATTGCCACCTTCTATACTTACATACAAAAAACATATATTACCCTCCCTCCCCCCCCATTCCACTTTAGAACTCCAGTCACCATCATATCCCCTCCCTCTCTCCATTAGTCTCTCTTTTAATTTGATGTCTTCATCTTTTTCTTTTGTTTTGAGGGTCTTGCGAAGGTATTGCTAGGCACTGCAAGGTCATGGATATGGAAGCCAACTTCTGTCTGGGCAGTTGCATTGTAAGAAGTCATACCCTTCCTTTGGCTCTTCCATTCTATCCGCCCCTCTTCTGCAATGATCCCTGAGCCTTGGAGGGTGTGACAGAAGTGTTTCAGTGCCGGGCACTCCTCTATCCCTTCTTCTCAGCACTATGTTGCCTTTTGGGTCATCCCAGTGGTCATCGCCATCTGAAAAGAGAAGCTTCTCTAACCAGAAGTGAGAGTAGCATTAATATGTGAACATGAACATTAAGTGTAGTGCTTTCAGGGCAGCTTGATGGGAATAATATATACATTTAGTCAGACAAGAGCAGGCTTTATACCCCTAAGGCTCATGACCTCACCTGCCATAGACTTTTGCTTAGGTTTTTCAGTACCAGGTATATATTCCCTCCCATAGAGAGGGCCTTCAGTCCAATTATGAAGCAGTTGGCTACCCCGAGTAGACATGCCCACTATTGCACCCATTCAGTCATTGGGCCTGTATGGCCAAACTTGAATATTCAGTGTCCACTGTTTTCACTGCTGATGACTTCTGTCTCCCATACGGCTGCATGCAGTGCAGCTTTTTCCAGCTTTCAGTTGGCTGGTCTACAGGGAGAAGGTTTTCTGCTCCACACGAGCTTGCTTTCTCAGTGACCTTGCCTCTCTGGCAAGAGATGTCTTCAGCAATAGGGTCTTACTATCTGTTTCTCAAGGGAAACCAAGGGCTTTGGCAAAAGCCTTTAATGTTTTGGAGGCTACCGGGACCTCCTTGGCCAACAACTCACTGGAAGGTATCCTATCCCAGGCACTGAAAATTTTCTAGTAACAGTCTACAGCTTCTAGATGTGCCATTATTCAAAACAGTAGGTTTACATAAGTCTTATTCACACTGTCTTGAATTTAGATTGACCCTCCCCTGCCCTTCTTTTACGCATTCTCTTCCCATGGCCTCACTCGAGAAACACTTCCTTTAAGGGGAGCAACGGTCTATATTTTCTGCCTCTAAACTTCTTCTTGGGGACATTTAAATTTGGACTTTTTTCAAGGATGCTCAGGGATGAGTTCTCAGGCCCCAGCTTTCTTGATCAGGGGCATTAGATGCAAAGCATGCCTCTTTGGGGACACACTTTTGCTGGACTTCATGGACTCTCTCTCTGGGTTCTCCCCGCCTCACTGTCCATCCTTTCTGTCTCCTTGATGAATTTCTTCAAGCTGGGCTCCCTAACGCCACATCGTGGATTACACCGATAGTCCTTGGAGTTTTGGTTTTCCTTTTCCTGATCTACACTCACATTCTAGATTAAATATTTAGTACCATGGTTGAACCATATGCTTATGATCATCATATTCATCTCTAGCCAAGACCTCTGCTAGAAACTCCAGACTCATATATCCAACCGCTGACCATATCCAATTCACTATATCTAAATCGAAATATACTTTTTAAAAATGTTTTTGGTTTTCTGAGGTAGGGGCTCACTCTAGCCTAGGCTGACCTGGAATTCACTATGTAGTCTCAGAGTGGCCTTGAACTCACGGTGATCCTCCTACCTCTGCCTCCCCAGTGCTGGGATTAAAGGCATGAGCCACTTCACCCAGCCAAACATACATTTTTTCATCAGGCTTCAAACCTGCAGTCTGAATCCTTCCCTATATTAATGGCAGTAGCCTTTTCCTACCCCCTGAGGGTAGAAATCCTTTACACTCTTTGCTTTACACTCTTTTCTTTCTCTCACGGTGGACATTCAGCCCATTGGTAACTCGTGCAAACACTAACATCTATCCAGTATTCAAACACATACTTTTTACTCTGCCGTCCTCATCCAACCCACTCAGATCTGCACAGATTGTGCAGTCACCTCCTAGTTGGTCTTCGTGTTACTCCTTTGCCCCTCTGCAGTGAACTCCCACTTACAAAGTTCTTATAAAGGCCCACAAGGCCAGGCTGGAGAGATTGCTTAGTGGTCAAAGCACTTGCCTGCAAAGCCCCAGAACCCAGGTTCAATTCCTCAGCATCCACTTAAGCCAGACGCACATGGTGATGCATGCATCTAGAGTTCGTTTGCAGTGGCAAGAGGCCCTGGTATACCCATTGTCTCCCTCCCCCCTCTCTTTCCTTGCAAATATATAAAAATAAAATAAAATAAAAAAGACCCACAAGGCCTTTCACAATCTGCCTCCCCTGTGGCCAGCTTGACCTCATCTTTCCCTTGCTCCTGAGCCATGCTAGTGGCTTGAGCACACCCTTTGCCCCAAGTGTCTGAAGCCATCTATGTTGCAGTCATTTTAAGATCTTGGTTTCTGCCAGAAATAAACGGCTCTGGAGGGTTAGCAACACTGGGGAAACTGGGGTGCCAGTGACACTTCCATAGGCCTCACTCCAAGCCCACCAAGTTCTCTGGGAATTCAGAGTCCAAAGAACTTCACAGCTGAGGTTGCATGTTCCCATAAGAACAAGTCGCACATCCTTGGTGAAGGTGTACGGTATGGAGGTGAGATCAGCTGGGTTTCTTCCTTTTCTTTTTGCAATGCTGAGACTTGGCCTTGCACATGTCAGGGAAGTGCTCTATCAATGATCTTCACCCCATGCCATCTGCTTATTGTAAAAGGGCTGCCTGTGATACAGTGCCACCTGGACTGGCCATGATGCCCAGTGCATCAATGCCTCCAGAACTCAGCAGAGGCATTTCACCAACAGCACTGTTCCTCCATCGCTCTGGGCTGCCTCCATTAACAAGCCCCCAGACTGCTCTCATTGCATGTTCAATGATGTGTCCTTTTGCTTTCAGCCTTGTTGATCCAACTAGCTGCTCAACCCAGAAATGATGAAATCCTACTTGAACATTCCTCTTTTCATTTATTCAATGAAAATAGTTCACAATCCTAGGTACTTTTTCTCCTTAAATACCTCCTCATCTACCTACTTCTCTTCATATTCTCCGTGTTCGTCCAAGCCACCATTACTTTCTGCCTGGACCACTGTGACAGTCTTCTTCTTAATGTACCCACACCCGCATTCAGTACAACTGGCATATTCAATCTGAGTTTCATCCAACATCTCCTCTACTGAAAAATCACTTAGGGGCAGGAGAGATGGCTTAGCGGTTAAGGCGCCTGCCTCCTAAGCCTAAGAACACCGGTTCCAATCTCCAGGTCCCACGTTTAGCCAGATGCAAAGTGACGCAAGGGCGCAATGCCACACTTGAACACAAGGGGGCACATGCATCTGGATTTCATTCGCAGCAGCTGAGAGGCTGCTGGCGCGCCCATCTCTATCTGTCTTCCTCTCCCTCTCTCTCTTTCTCTCTCTGTGTCTCTCCAAAAATAAAAATCACTTAGTGACTTCCTATGATTTTTAGGGAATGAAATTCTTCTGCAGAACTCTGTGTCATCCTCCCTTCCTACGTGCTGTACTTAGGTCGAGTCTGTGACTCCCTTCCAAAGAACTCAGGGTAGAGAGGGAAGCAAAGCAATGCTTCACGGGCAGAAACCTGGCAGACACAACTCTGTCTGTGTCTCATGAGCTCACCGGTTAACGGGCCACACCACGGTAACACAGGCTCCTTCACTGGCAAGCTGTCAGAGTGAGGAGGAGTCCATGGGTATAGATGGATTCAGTGCTAGTTTTACTTTCATTGAATGCCTGTTTGTCTTCCTTCTCCTCCTGTCAGCTTGTCCCTGTCAGTGTGTACTTAACTTTCACACAGTTTAACTGAAGGTACATGAAACTGGAGACCTCATGGTAGTGAGTTATTGTGTGTTTTTTCTAGTGATGCTGGGGCTTTTCTTTCACATTTCTAGAATAGTTAACTACAATTCTTACCTTGCCAAGCCACCCTTGAAATGTGACACAGCACTCCAGTGACATCGTGTTCAGTGAAGAAGACAAGGGGGCTTCTTCTCTAGACCTAGACTCTTGCAGGCAGCTTGGCTTCCATCAGCATCATCTGCTGCTCTCCCACATACTTGCTCATAGCACAGGCTTTGCTCAGATCCCTGCCACCCACCAGGCTCTGTGCTCATCATTGAAATAGGAACAGGAAAACAGCTGACCAAATATTGCTGTGTTGAGAGGTAACTTAATGCCGTTTTGGGGAGATCTTGGGTTAGAATCTGGTGAATTCCACACAGAACTATACGAACTTGGGTTTTACGTTTATAATATCCAAACTTGTTTCCTCTTCTATACACATATTGTAATCATACTTGCTTCCCAGGATTAAAAAAAAAAAAACTGCTCGCTTTTTATTTTTGGTTTTTTGAGGATGGGATCTTGTTCTGGCTCAGGCTGTCCTGGAATTTCACTATAAGTCTCTTGAACTCATAATGATCTTTCTGCCTCTGCCTCCCAAGTGCTAGGATCAAAGGCATGTGCCACTACACCAACAACAACAAAAAAAATTGTTTTGAGACAGGTTTTTGCTATGTTAGCCCTGGCTCATCTGGAATTTACAATGTTGCCCAGGCTGAACTTGAACTTGTAGTAATCCACCTACTTTTGTTTCTTGAGTGCTAGGATTACAAGTGTGCAGCACCACAGTCAGAGCACAATTTTTTTGAGGAACATATCAAATATATAAAGAAATTAACATATACTTGACAAGGAAAAAATCAATAAATGCTACCTGTTAGCACTGATCTGATTCTAGTCCCGATGTTAATTTTTCTGTGGATTTGTGTTTTCTGCCTAATGTTTACTACCATGAATACATACAGTTGTCCGTGAAGCACAGCTGAATATTTTGCATGAGAGAGGTAAGATGACTTATTTAGGTCATATCCACACAGTACACAGCTGCAAATATCCTTCTCTAAGACATGCTTAACAAAAATTTTTGTTCTTCAAAATTCCTCTTCCTGGCAGTGTTGCTCCCAGGAACTGCCCACTTCCGACACTTCTCTTGGTCACCCCTCCCCCTCCTCGTGTCTTTCGAGAAACCCAGTATTTTAGGGACTATCTTTCTTCATGGTGACTGTCACTTTCTACCCCAAGTGGCTTATGGAAGTCTTTCTTTTTTCTTTTCTTTCTTTTTGGGTCTTTCTTTTTTTCTTTTCTCTTTTATTTTTATTTAACAGAGAAAGAAGGAGAGAGAGAGAGTGGGCACCTCAGGGCCTCCAGCCACTGCAAATGAATTCCAGACATGCATCCCCTTGTGCATCTGGCTTACGTGGGTCCTGGGGAATTGAACCTGGGTCCTTTGGTTTTGTAGGCAAATGCCTTAACTGCTAAGCCATCCCTCTAGCCCCCTCTTTTTTTGAGGTAGAGTCTCACTCTAGGCCAGGCTGACCTAGAACTCATTCTGTAGTCCCATGCTGGCCTCAAACTCACAATGATCCTCCTACCTCTACTTCCTGAGTGTTGGTATTGAAGGTGTGTACCACCATGGCCGGCTAAATCACATTTAGTTGTCATGCCTCCTTCACTCAGTGACACTTTGGTCTTTGCCTTTGATGACTGTGAGACTTTTGAAGAGCACTGATTAGGAGTTTTGTAGAATGTCTCTCAATGTGGATTTGATAGTTTTTCATGATTAAATTGAGGTCATGCATTTCAAGTAAGCTTACCTCACAAGTCTCGTGTCTTTCCCCGTACAATATATGCTGATTTCTTGGTTAAGTTGGTAGTTTCTGCTAGTTTTTCCCCTATGTAGTATTTTTGGGGAGGTGCTTTGAGACTATGAAAATGTTCTACTTCTGATTGGTATCATTCTTCCACCCACTATGGAGTGTCCGTCAACAGTGAGTGCCTGCCTTACATTAGTACTCTAATGACTGCCTTATAGTGATTTTCTGTTTTCATTTTTCTTCCCCATTGCCTATTGGAATTACACAGCAAAGACATTTGCCTCTTCCCTCCTATTTTATTCATACCAATGTTTATCCATTTGATTTTATGGGCTGTAGTACAAAATCATAGTTTCTGTTCAAATTGTCCCACTATTGGCCACTGGGACTCCAACCTCGTTACCTGATCCTTTTGCATCCTTCTTTCCTTTTTCAGCATGCTTTGTGGCTCTATAAAATGTTCCAAGTTCTTTTATTTTCCCAGTCCCATATTTAGGATAAGATCTTCAAGAAGGATTTTTTTGAAAGTAGAGTCCAATATTTAGAAACCAAGTTACAAACCTGAATAAAATTCTTGACTCTATGGGCTGGGGAGATGGCTTCATGGTTAATGTGCTTGCTTGTGAAGTCTAAGGACCCAGGTTCAATTCCCCAGAACCCATGTAAGCCACATGCACATAGTGACACATGTGGCTAGAGGCCTTGGCATGCCCATTCTTTCTTTCTCTCTCTCTCTAATAATAATAAATAATAATAAAATATTAAAAAGTATATTTTAAAACCTCCTAAATTTATGAGGGGGGCATCCATTCAAACTACTACACATGTGTACCCACACAAAAATTTACGTGTACAAGGAATATATTTTAAAGCTCTTACTGTATCCAATCAACTCTAATATCTTCTGTTGTATTGTATTTCCAAACACTGTTTTTACTTATTTTCCTTTTATGAAGTAAAAGTGTCCTGTGGCTAGAAGCATCAATGAACTGTGACTACTGCAGTGTTCCGCCACAGGGAATGCCAAAGAGGGCATTAAATGACACTTTTCATCAAATCACTAAACTCATACCCACATGAGGCAAAACATAAAAATGCGTTCATATTTTCACAATCTTGTTTCATAACTTATAATATTTATCAGAAAGTAAAACATTTAAAGAAATTCAGCTTTGTGCCATGTCTTGAGCACCTAAATAATTAAGATGAGGAAATTCGTGTCTCTATTCTGTCTTCCACTCCACCTGTCAGTTAATGACACTTATATTATTGTATCATCAAGTTTCAAATTTAAACTTTGCTATGTAACTAAGAGTTCATTGAACCATGTTTGTGTTCCAGTTCCAAACATGAAATTCTAGTAAACAGTACTTACTGCATTTTTGTTATAGAGAGAGTATTCATGGTCAAACCCAAGTTATATGGTTGAATATGTAAGAAAGGATATATAATTTTATGTTACTCGATATATGTGAGCAGGAGAATATTGTTTCATGTGTCAAAACCAAATTTAATTTTTTTTAAAAACCTACAATTTATCAGAATCATGTCAACTTACAATATAATCCAAGAGATGATTATGTTATTATTAATCCTAACAGAGATTTATATCTCTGATTAAATACTGTCAGCTACCTTCCTGATGTCTCTACTTGGGTGTCACATGGACATTCCAAGTACAAGTCTCAATATGAATATCATATTCATATCAATATCATGTGCCCCTCAACTCTGACTGCCTCAGTGCACGGCACCAGCTGTCCACTTGGCCATGCCAGAAATCTCTAGGACATCCTTGCTTCCCCTCTCTCATTCCCATCCCAAAAGCAATCCTTTTTTTTTCTTTTTGGTTTTTAGAGGTAAGGTGTCCTTTTGCCAAGTCTAAGCCACCTTATTCTCTTGCAGGGGCTATTCTGTAGCGTTCATCTGTTCTCTTATCCATGTCTTATAGCTTCTCCTCACTCATAATCCATTATCTACATGGAAACTGAAACAGGCTTTTTAATTAATTAATTTTTGAGACATATGTAGCTCATGATGAACTTGAACTTCTATGTCCTCTTGCCTCCATCTTCCAATGCAGGGATTCCAGGCATGTGCCATGATATCCGATATAGTCAGTGCTGTGGGTCAGACGCAGAGTTTCTTGCATGATAGATATAGTACTCTCCCAAATACCTCCCCAGACCAGTTTTTTTTTTTCTAGTTTTATTTGAGACATGGTTTTGTGATATGTTCCAGGCTGGCCTTCACTTGACTTTGTAGACTAGGTTAGGCTTGAATTTGTGAGCCTCTTGCTTTATCCTTTCAAATGCTTGGATTGAGGTGGGTGTGGTAGTGCATGCCTTTAATCCCAGCACTTGAGAGGCAGAGGTAGGAGGATCACTGTGAGATTGAGGCCATAGCCTGAAAAACCAGAAAAAAAAAAAAAAAAAAAAAATCAAATGCTTGGATTATAAGCCAGCAAACTAGCCAAACAAGATGTCTTAAAAACACCACTCTGATCATTTCTCTCATGTGTTTCTAATCTGTCAACCCTTCCTGCTGTCCTTCAGTGAAGTAAACAATCTTAAGGAGGCTCTCCCTGACCTTGGCCCTGCTTATTTTACCATTTCCATATTCTTTTTTTTTCTTCTGGGTACCAAATTTGTTTATTTGAAGGAATGGTACAAATTAAAGACCTTAAACAGATGTTTTGGTACAACTTTTAGAAAATGTAAAGTTATCCCCAACATGCACGCGCTGCCTGGGTGACCAGGGGAGTCACTCCATGGCTTTGGAGAGTCAGTTTAGCTCTCATCACTGTCTCCCAGGGTGTGCTTGTCAAAGAGATACTCCACCCTGCCAGATTCAGGGGCTCCCATCTTGCCCAAGTTGGTTACATGGTCACCCAGTTCTTTGATGGATTTCACCTGCTCATTCAGGCAATGAGTCTCAATGAAACACAAGTGGGGGTCATTTTTGTCAGTGGCCAGTTTATGCAGTTCCAGTAGTGATTGATTCACACTTTTCCCCAAGTGCAATGTACACTCCATTGCGTTCAGCCCGCTTTCCCAGTCATCATGGTCTGGTTTCTTGATATCCTGCAGGAAGATTCTGCCGCCTCTCTGGTTCTGTAGCTTCATCAGTTTTTCAGCGTGCTCTCTCTCCTCATGAGATTGGTGAAGAAGTATTTGGCAAAGTTCTTCAAAGTCACATCATCCCGGTCAAAGTAGTAAGACATGGACAGATAGACGTAGGAGGCATACAGCTCCAGGTTGATCTGGCGGTTGATGGCAGCCTCCCAGTCCTGGTGATAGTTCTGGCGCACCTGCGACGGGGACGTGGTGGTCATGGCGGAGGCTGGGCGAGCGGTGCTGGAGCTGCTGTGGCGGAGGTCTTGGGTGATCCGAGGACGCTGCAAGGAGGTGGTGGCGAAGGGCTCGGACTGTGAGTGGCCGGCTGGGGGTGCGGGTTCGATCGCAGGGTTCCGTTCAAGCACTGTTGAAGCAGGAAACCTCGGCGACTCTCGGCGAAGAACGTCTCCATGTCCATATTCTTATACTGCTCTACTCCTACTTCATCGTGTAAGTTCCAGCCACTCTGAAGATCTGTTTTCCAGCCCCACTCTGCTTTCTCTGCTGTTATGTCTACACACATACTGTTCTTTGGCCAAAAGCTGCCTGGGAGATTTGTCATTTAGCAGCAAGTAATCAAAGGGCTAAAACCAAAACAAGCTAAAAGTACCAGGTGCCCTAGATCTTTTAAAGGCATGTACTTAGACTAAGGTGTAAATGATTGTTAAGAAATCCAGTTACAACTTTTTGCAGCCTTATCTTGATTTCTGCCCCTTCCAATATAATCCCATAGCTTGGAAAACCATTTTGATGGAGTTAGAGCAATAGGGTCAACAAATTATCTGCTCGGCTGCTTGAATTTCCCCTTTTCCCCAGTACAAAATTCTCTAGATGTTTAGGCATCAAAAGCACACTCAGGTAGAAGTCCTTCACACTGTATCAGGAGGTGTGATGAATGACAGCATTGTGAAAGTCTAGCTTCTTCAAGGGGAAAGACTGCAAGCACTGTGGTCTAATGCAGCAATAAGCAATGCAGCAAGCATATCTTGTAGGTGGGAGGGAAGCAGCCTAGTTTTAAGAGATAAGGAAATACATGAAATTGTAGACCTTGACATTGTCCAGACTTAATTTTTTTTTCTTTTTCTCTCCAGATGCTCAGGATTTAGGGCACATGTTTGTTTCCACTTCCATGAACAGTTCCTGCAGTGCTTACAACATTTCCGTGACATGCTTACTGACTGAAATTCCACTTGCTCTCCTACTTTGAGAATATTTCTACTTCATGTCAAATGGAACCTCCGATGCAGCATGCACCAGGTTGAGACATAGTGCCCCTCAATCCTGAATACCCTGGGTTCAACTCAGTGCATTGTACTTCACTCATCCACCAGCTGTCTGTGCCAGAAATCCTCAGCACATCCTTGCTCTCTCTGTAAGCAATTCTTCCAGAGGCAGCCTACTCTTTTAAGAACATCCCTGCCCCTCTTTAGTGTCTTTCTGGGTTTTGCTAAAACATATCCCTCTGAGCCTTCTGCCTCTGCTCTGGCCCCATTCAAGCCCATTGGCTTCCACTCAACTTAGTGGGTGCTTCCTGGTTGGTTTAAACTTAGTTCAAGCCAGTGAGCTAAGGATAACTTGTATTTGTTTGGGGTTTTAGCACATCACTGGTCACATAGAAGCTCTTCAGTAAATGGTCACTACTATTTTTGAGCAAGAAGCTGGAATTATTCATTATGCAATAATGAATAATTATAGCTGGGGAAATGGAACTGGTGTGTGATTAAAATAACTATCCTAATTTGGAGTATATGTCAAATGAAAGAGGCAGTGAATATTAAAAACAAGAAGTCCATGGACTTGTCCCAAGAAGAAAACAGCACCTCCCCAAGCTGGCTGTTCATTTTTCCTTCTTCGTAGCAAAAATCCACAGTGTATTTGTGGTGCCAGTTATTTTCTCTCCATGGTTTTTCCTTATAGGAACTTGCAAGTTGAGTTGCAATGACCCAGGGGGTAATACCTTAGTTTCTTACAAATGTAGCTGGGGCCAAAGGTCCCTGCTGTTGCTTTTAGAAATGTTTGATTGGCAGGCTCACTGTTCCTCCTCTCCCAGCATCACACGCTGCACTGTGGAGTTTTACTTGCGTTAGCAGCTAAGCATGTGGCAACTTCAGTGCTGAAGCCACATTGGTGTGGCTTCACAGCTGATCATAGTTCAGGTTTTCCTTGGTGCAGCCTTTGGAGTCTGCTTATCTTCTCGTGTGCTCACATGATCTCCTTTTAGAAATGAGTGAGCTTGGGTGTCCTCAGATACAATTGTAAGTTCTTAAGAAAAAAAAAATCCCTAAACGGGCTGGAGAGATGGCTCAGTGGGCAAGGATGCTTGCTGAGTTTGATTCCCCAGCACCCACATAAAAAGGGAGCATGGCTGTGCATGCCTATAATCCCAGACCCAAGAAGGGCAGATACAAGCAGATTATGGGGCTCCCTGGTCCATCAGTCTAACTGAAAAGTGGGAGCTCCAGCCTCAGTGAGAGACTCCATCTCAAGGAAAACATATAATAGTGACAGAGGACACCTGATATCTTCTTCTGGCCTCTGCACCTGTGTGCATCCAATGTGCATAACACACACACACACACACGTACCAAAAAATGTTCACCCAAGGTATTTTTGTTTTGTATTCTTTCTTCTTCTCCTCCTCCTTTTGGTTTTTGTGATAGGGTCTCTCTCTAGCTCAGGGTGACCTGGAATTCACTAGGAAGTCTCAGTGTGGCTTTGAACTCACAGCAATCCTCCTACCTCTGCCTCCTGAGTGCTGGGATTTTCTTTTCTTTATACAACCCTTCCAAAACAAACAAGCACAAGAAAACATGGCAAAATAAAACCTATCAAATGAAATAGAGTGACTGGCTCTTTACTGAATTTGTTCTCAAAGTGAGGGCTGAGTGCTGGTGAAAGACTAACAGGAAATGAAGGCTGCAGCTTGTCTGCATCAACACGATCTACCCTGACCTGGCTCTTGCTTCACCCTGTGTGGCTGGGCGGGGGATAGCAGGTGCTGTGCACTGAGTTAGCTCCTGGACCCTGGAGCAGATGAAGATGATGTACATCTTATACCTTCTACTCTATGCCAAATACATATAGCCATTCTTATACTCAGAGCCCTTGGGGCCTTCTGGGTCTAAGTGCCAAGTCAGATTCTGGCCACTGCTGGGTCAGCACAATGTTCTCAGTCTGGACTATGGGAACCCAAACACACTGTCACATTCCTACAGGAGTTGTTTAATGTTTAGTAAGCCAGAAGATAGGCAGTTATAGACCCTACATGGCTTGTGTTTTGACATGATTTATAGCAGCTGCACTGGAACTGTTATTTCTAAACCTTTATCCACCATATCTCTTTTCCTTAATAAACATCCTCCTTGTTGATTTTATTTGAACCTTGGAACTACATTATCATAGCCAAACATGAATCAGAGAAATTGCCTTGTGGGAAGGTACTTTTGCATATACATCAGTCATGGTGGGAGATTAGAGTGGCCTCCTCTGAACCACTGAGCACGTTGCCTCCAGAGTTTGGCATCCTGGCAGACAGACGGCAAACCCTTACAACCTTACATCAGCTTCCCTGTTTACAGATGAGATACGTGCAGCACAGGGAGCTCCATGCCACCTCCAGGGATGAGACTGCGAGGTCACCTAGTTTGCTTGTTTTCCTCTCCTGTGCCCTGGAAATGTCATTTCTTCTTTTCTTTTTCAGTCATTAAGATTATTGTACTGCCTACATTTTCCCCTTTCTGTCCTGATGGCTTACTGTGTCAGATCTGATATTTTTGGGATGAAAACTTTTGATAATTGTATTCATGGGGATATCATATCTTCACAAGGAACAACTTGCATAGAGTCACATGTATCTAAAATCTACACTGATCTTGAGGTTTTCCCACTCATGTTGTACTCAGTTAAACACACTGGAAATCCAGTTGCAGCTTCCACTTAGAACAGAGCCTTTCACTTGAGCGGAAAGTGAGCTGATAACTTCTCTCTGACCTGTTCATAATTGTCTATGCTCTCTTGTAGCAGTGATTGTGGAGTACAACCCTCATCTTCAAGAGTGGTAATTGATTCCTTGTTAACTCCCAGCCCATTGAGATGAAAAGCCATTTCCCTAAGAGGTGATGGCTTGTTATTTTTGACAAGAGAGGTTAGCCTGTGTAGCAGACAGCTTCAGGTTCGCTGAGATGAACTTCCAGACCAGGCACAATTATGGAGGAAGGGATATTATTTATTGATTCCTTGTTAGATCCAGGGAAGTTCCATAATGGCAAGAGAAGTGGCCTGCTCTCCAGGGCCAAGCAGAGAGAGAGAGAAACCAACCAGCCACCACAGCACATTTCACACAGCACACTTCAGGTGATTTGCATATCTTTACAATGGACCCTCAAACCATCACCACACCTTAAGACAGGGCCCCCAGTGACCTTGCCTCTAGAAGGTTTGCAGATGCAAACTATAAGTAATAAACCACTGAATATATTGGGGACATATATTCAAACTACAAACAAACATAATGATTTATTGAATATGATATTGAATATTTAAGTATCTTTAAAAGGACAAATCCAGATTACATAGAACTCCCCACATAGAACTTCAGGCATTTTAACTGCTTTTTTAATTCTTTTTTTTTTTTTTTTTTTGTAGTCTATGTAGTCTCAGGGTGGTGTCAAACTCATCACAATCCTCCTACCTCTGCCTCCCAAGTGCTGGGATTAAAGGTGTGCACCACTACACCTGGCTCAAATTCAAATTTTATTTATTACTCTTAGACATTAAAATACCTAGAAGAGCTCTTTTTTCTTTTTGCATACATGTGGTTGCCTGCATGTGTGTATTCATATTCATGTGTGTGGGCATACATATGTGTGTGCATGTATGTGTGTAGAGAACAAAGGTCAAGGTTAGATGTCTTCTTCAATTGCACTCCACTTTATTTATTTATTTATTTGTTTTTTCAAGGTAGAGTTGCACTCTAGCCCAGCCTGGCCTGGAATTCACTATGTTGTCTCAGACTAGCATTGAACTCACAGCGATGCTCCTACCTCCTACCCTGGCTTGCCAAGTATTGGGATTAAAGGTGTGCACCTCCGCGCCTGGTCATTTTTGAGATGGGGTCTCTCACTGAACTTGAAGCTCATCAGTTTCGCTAGGCTAGCTAGCCAGTCAGCCCCAAAATCCCCCTTCTGTTCCTCCTCAGGGTTAGGGTTACAGGGGTGTGCCACTAGACCTGGCGTTTACATGGGTGCTGCGGATCCAAACTCAGGTTCTCATGTTCATGAGGCAAACATTTCACCCACCAGAGCCATCTCCTCAGAGCCCTTGCCTGTTAGATTTCCATATGATATTATATACATTTACTTCAGAGAAGCTGCAGAAGTTTTATGAGCTTAAGTCACAAACATATAACTTACTGAAAATGAGTTATCATTTAGATCAAAAGTCAGGACAGAGATGAGAGGTGGTAGGTGGTTTGAGACAGAGAGAGGCTGAGATGAGCTATCCTTGACGGAGAGCTTATTAATGGAGTTATTCATGACATGGACAGGCAATGTGGTAGGAAGGAGAGTTCAAGAGTTCCCACTAGACATAGTGAGGTGTCTGCTTTTAAGCGTTTTCAAGGGAAGGGGAGGAGGCCAGGGGATCCTAGTTGATATTAACCTGTGTTTGTGTGCCTGCAGTCAGACTGCTTCTGAGAGGATTTCAGCTTCTTGGAGAGATCAGAGTTTACTCATCGACTGTTGCAGGTGGGCATGGCCTATGATCTAACAACAACATGCCTCTTTTTTTTTTTTTTTTTTTTTTTTTTTTTTTTACTAGACATTCAGTTAGAAAATTTTCTTCATTGGAAAACCAGGACAAGGAAGGTGTGTCAGTAGATGAAATTTTGCCTTTGCTTCCAGAGATCTTGGCAAACATTGGGTTGAAATCTCTGTTATAGTTGATTGAAGTGACATAACTGGCCATCCTTCTTGACACAGTCCAGCCAAAGTGTCCTACCCTTAATTACCTAAGTAGATCATGTCCTCCACTATTTGAAGACTATTTTTTTGTTGTTGTTGTTTAGAAAACAAGTCTGGATTCTGAAGTAAGAGTCAAGAAAGAAGAAAAGAGGAGGAATGGCTGGGAAAAGGAGGACTTCAGAGGAGCCCAGACTCCAGACAAGTAAGTGACAGTAGTGAGCTCCAGTGTGGCACAGGCCTTCTGGGAACTGTGCCTCTGGCTCCACTCCCAGTTCCCTTCCACTTTCATAGCTGTTGTGCCACTCCACTTTCTTGTGGCCTCTCTTCTGCACCTTAGAGCTCTCTTCTTCCACAAAGGCCCAGAAGTCAGCAGAATGGCTGACAGAAGGAAGTCTGTGTAGGTGCTTAGGGGCTCCAGAACCACCTTCAGAGCAAATTGAAAAATCACAGCTTTTGGGGGCTGGAGAGATGGCTTAGTGGTTAAAGCTCTTGCTTGCGAAGCCAAAGGACCCCAGTATCCATGTAAGCCAGATTCACAAGGTGGCACATATGTCTGGAGTTTGCAGTAGCCTCAGGCCTTGGCACACCCATTCTCTCTTTCTACCTGCCTCTTTCTCAAATAATAAATAAATAAATATAAAAAAAAGAATAAAATAGGTGTTAAAAATTCTCTTCTGTGGTTGGAGAGATGGCTTAGCAGTTCAAGGAGATTGCTTGCAAAGCCTGTTGGCCTGGGTTTGATTCACCAGTACCCACATAAAGCCAGATACACAAAGTGGTGCCTATGTTTGCAGCAGTAAGAGGACTTGGTGTACTCATGTGCTCGCTCATTCTCTCACTTGCTATTTATGTCTTTCTCACAAATAAATCAAACTGATTTTTAAGGAGCTGGAGAGATGGCTTAGTAGTTAAGGTGCTGCCTGCAAAGCCCAAGGACCCAGGTTTGATTCTCCAGTACTGATGTAAGCCAGATGCACAAGTGGCGCATGTGTCTGGAGTTCATTTGAAGTGGCTGGAGGCCCTGGTGTGCCCATTATATTTGTCTCTTTCTGTATCTCTCAAAAGAATAAATAAATTAATTAATTAAATAATTTTAAAATTCTCTTCTGTTTTGGGGAAGGTCTTCCTGTCTTTTCTTGCTTGCTTCCCTCAACTGAATGCCGTCTTCTTTCTCTGCCTGCTGAAATTGGACATTTCCCCTTCTGGAGACAGAGTCTTGCTGTGTATCCCCAGCTGGCCACATACTAGCAACCTACCCTTCTCAGCTCTCAGGTGCTGGGAGTACAAGCGTGCATCTCTGAGCCAGGGAACTTGTCCCAGTGATTATAGAAAGACAAAAAAACAAAACAACAACAACTCTCCCCCAACCCCCTTCCCCAAAAAAAAAAAACCTGAGACTGAATATAAACTCTTGGGCAAACGTTTTGTTACCAAGAAAATGGAGAAACAAGCACTTTGGTCTTGGGGTGAAGCAGCCCAATGTCAAGAATGCCTCCCCTAGAACACCACTCTGGGAAAAGAACTCAGTGGAGGAAGTAGGAAGGTTAAGGTTTATGAAATCAGACGATAAGACAAATGATGGCATACCTAGCAAGAAGGGGCAGGATGGGTTAACTGGGAGAAGAACAAAGAACCCTCTTGCTCGAGGCTTTTACTGAGGTGGTCATGAAGTTGTATTCTGCTCTGATGACATGAGCCTTGGGCATGAAAACTGCTCCATTGTCTCAGGCTAGCTGAGGAAGAAATAATCAACTACATTATATTACTGTATGTTTAACTTTATAGTTAGTGAAAACATGTGGCCCAAAACTCAGGATGTGTGTTTGAGACAAGATAACTAACCAAATTAGTTACTATGAGTTTACTTTAGAGGCAAAAGACCAAGTATAAAAACAGACATTTCCATACTTTATCAGATTCTGAGTATCTGGATCCTGACCCAAGTGTCTTGTGGTGTCTCATATAAACATTTAGATCCTAACTCCGATGGTGTCTGTGGTGGTTTGAATGTAAAATGTCCTCCATGCATAGCCTCATGTGTTTGTGAATTAAGCCTCATACTTAATCCTAAACTGGTGGAGCATTTGGGAGGTGGAGCCTTGCTGGAGGAGGTGTGGGCCTTGGGGCCTTATAGCCCAGCTCTGGTTGCCACAGCTAGCTCACCCTTCCTTCCCTCCCTCCCTTCCCCCTCCCTCCCTCCTTTCCCCCTCCCTCCCTCCCTCCCTCCCTCCCTCCCTCCCTCCCTTCCTTCCTTCCTTCCTTCCTTCCTTCCTTCCTTCCCTTCCTTCCTTCCTGTTGCAGGGATGTGATGTCTGCCTGCCCCTACCATGCTTTCTCTGCTATGATGAAATGTCCCCTCAAAACTATAAGTAAGAAATAAACCTTGGGCTGGAGAGATGGCTTAGCGGTTAAGGCGCCTGCCTGCTAAGCCTAAGAATGCTGGTTCCAATGTCCAGTGGTTCCAATCCCCAGGTCCCACATTTAGCCAGATGCAAAGTGACGCAAGGGCGAAATGCCACACTTACCCACAAGGGAGTGCACACATCTGGATTTCGTTCACAGCAGCTGAGACACTGCTGGTGCACCCATTTCTGTCTCCCTCTCCCTCTCTCTCTCTCTCTCTGTCTCTCTCTCCAAAAATAAATTTTAAAAAATTAAAAAAATTTAAAAAAAAAAGAAAGAAACCTTTTCCTTTCAGAAGCTTCTGGTCAGGTGTTTTATCCCAGCAAAGAGAAGGTAACTGCTGCAATATCTTACACAGTTTGTGCTGTAAAATTTGCTATTTCATAAGGTAGTGAGATGCCCAGATATTTACCCAGATATAGAATCCACAGAAATGGCACACAAGATTAAACCAGGTAACTTTCCTTAAATATTATATGAAACAACTACTCCTCCTCAGGGACAACTTTCACTCTGAGGATTGATCCATGGCATCTCTGTCTTTCTTTGCAACGCATTTTCTTCAATAGATCATTGTACAGATATGCTGGTTTAGTAAACTTCTACCTTCATCTCTTTGGCTTGTGATTGTTGGCTTGTGACATGCTGGTTTTGCAGACAGGAATTGCTCTCTTTTCCTCCCTTGGCCTCTGTCTGTATTTTTACATTTTTGGTGGTTGGCAAAGCAGCCCCATGGAAAATTCAAAGTCTCTGGATGGGGCTGCTCTCCAGTGAGACCCAAAGGCTTACAGGCCATGACTCCAGATCACTTTCTATATCAGGGTACAAAGAGTCCCTTTCAGTCCCTTGTGGAAAGCTTTACTTATGTTCAGTGGAAGGACCTTGGCTGGACAAGGCTACATTTTTGCTGGGACCAAAAGGCAGCTGACAAAGGACAGCTTGCTACAAATCCTTAGGGTAAGGGGCTTCCTTGCCTTTCTTCTTGGAACTTCCTTACTCTCGGTGCATGGTATGACTGGCAGTGGTATAACTGTCCTGGGGGGCAGGAAAATATTCTATAGAGGCCCTTCTGCCCTTCCCTTTGGCAATCAGACTATTGAACAATGGACCCCCTGGCCCCTTAACTTCTCCTCTCTCCTCTTTCTCCTCTGAAGCTCTCTTCCTTACCTATACACTGTCTTGCTCACACACTTAATTAAGAACTGAATATAGGAAATCCAGTTGAAAACCATCTCCTCTCCCTTACAGAACATCCTTTCCTTTCATGAGGTGGCTAGTGGGGACCTTGACAGTATCTAGATAAATCCCTTTCCCATGTGTGACCCATCCCAAATACAATCCAAGTGAAGGTTGTAATCGAGGACCCCTCTACCTTTATTGAGTCAAAAGGCTCACGGTGGCTTCTGCCTTAACCTGACAAGATAACCACCTGCTGCACATATGAGAAGCTTCATGTTTGGTCTTTAGCACATGCCTGGGCTGATGCATATTCAAAACTCGGGTACAGCCTGGTAGAACTCCATTGCAGTGCCCAGTATAGTGTTTTGTGGATATATCAGCCTATGAATGCAAGAAATAATGGGGAAGGATATGCTGAGACCTATCTATTACCTATCTATTAGAGGAAATGAGAAAGGCTATTATTACCAAACCTGTTAAGTGTAAGAAGGGTGGGAGATAATACAGGGGGTGTCAGAAAACCCTGCTCTCTTTCACTCAAAGCTCACCAGAGCCATGTGCAAGTACACTGATCTGGACCCTGAAAGTCAGGAGTGGGAAGACATTCTGCTGTACATTTTATAAATCAGGCCTCTGCAGATACTAGACAACAGCTTCAAAAACTAGATCAAGGACATCACCAGATTCCTCTTCCTACTTTATTAGGCATGGACTTTGAGTTCTTTCATAATCAGGAGGCGACCTTGAGGACCTGAAAGGCCAAACTGGAGGATAAAAAGGACAAACAGCAGGCTCCTTACACGGCTGAAGCAATTACCCATTCCCTGTCTTAGTAAATCCTAGAGCTCCATCTAATGGCCACTCTGTTTAGCCTGGAGGAACCAACCAGAACAAAGATTTAGTATGAAATAGGAGTACAGAGGGGCACATTTGTTTCATTTCAGATTTTAGAGGAAATGCTTTAAGTTTTCCTCATTTAGAATAATGTTGGCTATGGGTCGTTTGTAGTCTTTGTTCTGTTGAGATGGGTTCTGTTCTTTCTATTCCTAGTTTCTTCATGGCTTTTATCTATCACAAGGGATGTTGAACTTTGTTGAAGGCCTTTTCTGCACTGACTGAATTGATCATGTGGTTTCTGTCCTTCACTCTATGTATGTGCTGAATTGAATTTATTGATTTCTATATGTTGACTTCATCTTGCATCTCTGGAATGAATCCATCTTGGTTATGGTGTATGAGCTTCTTAATGTGTTCATGAATTTGATTTGCAAGAGACTTCTTTCCAGTCCATCTTTTAATTTTTCTTTTGAAAAATTCTTGACACTGCAGAACTAAACTGGCGAGATCAGGCACAGTCAGGGTGGTATGGCCTCAGACACAGACCTAAGCTGAAATGTACTAATATTCCTTGACACTCACATTCTATAACAAAAAAAAAAAAAAAAAAAAAGAGCCAAAAATTCTCCCCAAACACATAGAGCTGGGGCTGGCAAGGCAGAAGCTTATACAACTAAATGTGGGCCTGAAACCAGCATAATAGCAGGAATAGATGACTGCTCAAGCCTACACAAATGGATCATGGGTGGTGCTCGTGAACACAGAAAGGGATTGTGGGTGAATCTGCTCTGTTGTAGCTGCTCCCCATGCTGTTGCCTCTGAGGAAAGCCTGATATTGATTAGATTAAAGCAAGAATTCGATGATGGTAACCTGTCAGTAAATCCTTATGTTAGGATATTGGGGAGGGAAAAGAGAGGGGGAGAGAGAGAGAGAGAGAGAGAGAGAGAGAGAGAGAGAAGAGGGAGAGATCTGTCCTTCAGGTAGAGCTTTACCACCATCGAGCTTTACCATCATAGACTAGACAAAATGAGATCTCTACAGGTCTTTGTGATTGAAGGTTTCTGAGGGATGGGGAGGTCCTAAGCCATGAGTAAACAAGCTTAGTTAATATGTAATCTACATTACATGCGTACAGCCAGGTTGTCCCCAAATCTTGGGCAGGAGGAGGAGTAGAGGGGATTTGGAGACCTGTGACAGGAGAAAGGTAGCAGAGTCAGAGCAGGTGAGTGTGGCTCGTCAGCTCTTTGTAGCAAGTGTGGGGTCTGGTTTGTTGGGATCTTTATAGTAGCACGTGGAGAGTCCAGGTTCTAACACCTTCCAGTGGGTTTTCAGTTTTGATCTATGCCCCAGACAGCTGACAGCTCTCTTGGAGTATAGTGCCTCAGTGCACAAACTATGGTCTGATCAGATCCAAGGAATTGTTTCAATTTAGTTTTGTATTTTTAAGGCTTGCTTTGTGGTATATAATGTAATCAATTTTAGAGAAGGTTCTAGAGACCTGGAATGTGTAATACCTATGTGTTTGATGGAATGCTCTGGAGATATCTGTTAAATCCAATTGATCTATGGTATAATTTAGCTTTCAAATTTATGTGTTGATTTTAGTTGTGAAATCATATCTAAACAGCTTGGTATTTAAGTCTCCCAATGTTATTGCAATAATATCTGTCTGACCTTTCATGCCTTTTAATTTTTGTTTTGTGAAGTTAGAATCCCAAATATTTGGTGCATAAATATTTATAATTGTTATATATTCTTTTTTTTTGTTTTGTTTTCCGAGGAAGGGTCTCACTCTAGCTCAGGCTGACCTGGAATTCATTTTGTAGTTTCAGGGTGGCCTCGAACTCACAGTGATCCTCCTACCTCTGCTTCCCAAGTGCTGGAATTAAAGGCGTGAGCCACCACACCTGGCTGTTATATATTCTTGATGAGTTATTCCACTTATAATTATGTATTGGCTTTGTTTATTTCTTCTGGCTAGTTTTGGTTTGAAGTTTATCAAATATGGGGATTGCTATTCCAGTACCTTTACAGTTTCCTTTGGCTTGGTAGGTTGATCTCCATCCTTTGACTCTCAGTTTTTTTAAGGTCTTGGCTAGTGAGATTGTGTTTTATGGAGAGACAATAGATAGATGAATGCTGTTTTTATAAAACAGTTATTAACTCTTCAACTTTTTATTTTATTTTAATGAGAGAGGGAGTGAGAAAGAGTGTGTGTGTGTGTGTGTGTGTGTGTGAGAGAGAGAGAGAGAGAGAGAGAGAGAGAGAGAGAGGGAATGGTGCAACATGGCCTCCAGCCATTGAAATTGAACTCCAGATGCTTGCACCACCTAGTGCCCATGTGTGACCTTGTGCTTTTGTCACCTTGTGCATCTGACTTACATAGGATCTGGAGAGTTGAACATGGATTCTGAGGCCTTGTAAGCAAGCACCTTAACCACCAAGCCATCTCTCCAGCCCCAAACTGTGCAAATCTTAATCTTAATGGAGGGCATTTGCATTTATGGCCATTATTTAAGCAGTTTGCTACTCTCTATAGTTTTGGTGTTTGTTCTGGTTGGTTGGCTAGTTCTTTTCTTACTTCTGTTAGTATTGAAATTTTTTTGGTTTGCAATGTTGGGCATGATGGATTCCTACCTGTCTCTCTTTGTTAATCTATTATCTCATGAAATACATTTTTTCTTGTGTTTAGTGGTTGAGACTGACTGTCTTCTTCCTCTGTGTATACTATTCCATTAATGTCTTCTGAAGTGCTGGCTTAGTTGTCATGAACTGTCTTAATTTGTGATTCTCTTGAAATATGCTTCATTCTCTGCCAGAGGTGTGCACAGAGTGAGTAGACCAGAGCTTCCGGTTAGTCTCCACCTGCCAGTTTCCCACCCCATATCCCTGCTGCTGGCATGGGGTGGCCTAGACCCTGTGTTCATGCTGTGGAAAGGCCTTTTGCTCCTGGCTTCCTGATTGACTGGCTCCTGGGTCCCCAACTCCAGGATCCCCTGCATAGGAGGGCTTGAGGGCTTGCATACAGAGTGAGTAGGCCATAGCTCCCAGTTAGTTCCCCACCTCCCAGTTCCCCAGGTAGTCTTGTTGCACTTGTAGCCTCCACAATCTGCACATCTGCAGTTGCAACCTCATCCAACTCCAATGCACTTCAAATTTAAAACAGAACACTCACTGAAGATCCTACAAGGAAAAATACTTGCTTCCTCCTTAATAAAATAAAGACTTTTACCCTGAGAAGGGTAAACCACAATGCAAAAACAAAAACAAAAAAAAAACAAAACAACAGAAGTCAGAAAACTGAGAGATCTCTAACAAGGATGCCTAGTCCTACAATGGAAACTTCCAATGAAAACATAGAGAAAAAAACATAAATTGAATTCCAAAATGAAAACACAACAAGCGATGTGACTCTGACCAAGCAAATTGCTGAATTGGAAACAAATAATCAAAAAAAAAAAAAAAACAACAATCACATAAATGAAATTGAGCATAATCATCTCTTAGAACACATAGCTTTTGTCACTAGGCTTAACTTCATTGAAGAAAACCAGAGAGATCTCTGGTTTTGAATTGAAGGTGAGTCAACAAATAGAGGATATCAATAACCAGCTGATTAAATTTAATGAAGACATGATCAAATACAAGAATGAATTACAGGAAGCATCAAGAAAATCATACCTTGACCTGAAATCATACCTCAAAAGTGCAGAATTTTTTCACATGCAGAAAATGACACAATGTAGAAAAACACCAGAAAATAAAAATCAAATCAAATAGAGCTCTTAAAAACTTCTCTAGAAGCCCTCACTAACAGAGTCAATTATATAAGGGACAGAACCTCTGAGCTGGAAGGCAAGACAGAAGAAACTGATCAAGAGTCCCAAAACTTTGTTAAGTTCAAAAAATCATGTGAACAGAATATGAGAGAACTGTTGGATATCCTAAAATGACCAAACATCTGGATCATGGGTACCAGTAGGAGAAGAAATTCAGGCCAGATGCACAGAGAACATATTCAACAAATTATTGAAGAAAATTTTCCCAGTCTTGCAAAAGAGAGGCCTATCCAGATACAGGAAACTCACAGGACACCGAACAGACAGGACCAAAGAAGAAATTCTCCAAAAGTACATCATAGTTAAAACTCTCAACAATGAACATAAAGAGAGAGTGCTAAAAGCAGCAAGACTGAAATAATTCATTACATACAAAGGCAATCCCATCAGAATTATGTCAGATTTCTCAATGGAAACCCTGAAATCCAGAAAATCCTGGAATGGAGCACTTCAAAATCTGAAAAACTATGGCTTCCAACCCAAACTACTGTGCCCAGTGAAAGTATACCTCATAATAGATGGTGAACGGAAAACCTTTCAGTACAAAAGTCAGCTCTATGATTATATAACCACAAAGCCAAACTTATAGAGCATACTTCAGGGAATACTCCACACAGAACAGTCAAATGACTAAGCTTAAGAGCCTACAAGATGATCACAATAACCAAAACTAGAGCAGGCTCAAAATACCACAAAACCCAAGAAAGCACAAATCCCCATAAAGCACTCCATCATGGCAGGGATGAAATATAACCTTACAGCTATAATCTTAAATATTAATGGTCTTAACTCATCCATCAAAAACACAAGTTAACAGGGTGAATCAGAAAAATGTACCCTCCTATCTGCTATCTTCAAGAAACCCACCTCACCACTAAAGACAGAACCTCTTTAGGGTGAGAGGATGGAAAATGATATTCCAAGCAAATGCAAACAAGAAGCAAGCAGATGATGCTATATTAATATCCGATAAAATAGACTTCAAACAAAAAATAATCAAAAGGACAAACAAAGAAGGCCACTTCTTACTCATCAAGGGAACTATCCAACATGAGGACCTTAAAATAATAAATCTATATGCACCAAAACAGGTGCACTGCAGGTTCATAAAACAAAACCTACTTGAGAATAAAAAAAAGAAATAGACACCAACACCACCATAGTTGGGGACTTCAATACTCCACTATCATCAATAGACAGATCATCCAAAAAGAAAATAAACAGGGAAGAGCTGAACAACATCATAGATCAATTAGACCTAATAGAAATCTACAGAACATTCCATCCCAATTCTACAGAATACACATTCTTCTCATCAGCCAATGGAACTTTCTCCAAAATAGATCATATATTAGGTCATAAGGAATGCCTCCATCAATTCAGGCAAATTGAAGTAATTTACTGTACCATATCAGAACACAATACTTTAAAGCTAGAAATTAACAACAAGAGACACATGAGGAATTCTGCCAGCTCTTGGAGTCTGAACAACACACTTTTAAACAATAAATGGGTAAGAACTCAAAGTAGAAACTGTAAAATTTCTAGAATTGAATGATAATGAAAACACAACTTACCAAAACTTATGGGACACAATGAAAGCAGTCATAAGGGGAAAATTCATTGTGCTAAATACCTTCATAATAAAGGCAGTGAGATCTGAAATTAATAATCTAACCATCCATCTGAAGGCATTGGAAAAACCATGGAGAATGTAACCCTAACAGCTCCATATGGAAAGAAGTAAGATCAGAGCAGAACTTAATGAATTAGAAACTTAGAAAACAATTAGAAAAGTTGATGAAATGAAGAGATGTTTTTTTGAAAATAAACAAGATTGATAAACTCTTGGCCAATTTGATCAAATGAAAAAAAAAGAGCAGTCTCAATTTAACAAAATCAGGAATAAAAAGGGAGAGATCACAACAGACATCAAGGAAATTGGAAGAATTATCAGAACTCACTTCCAAAACCTCTACTTCACAAAATTGGATAATCTGGAAGAAATTAATATATTCCTAGACATATGCCACCTACTAAAATTAAACTTAGAGCAGATCAATCTCCTATATAAACCTATCACATTCATTGAATTTGAAAACATAATCAAGAACCTCTCCAAAAAGAACAGTCTAGGACTTTCTCAGCCAAATTCTAGAAAACTTTCATTGATGAACTGAAACCTATTTTTCTCAAACTGTTTCACATAATTGGAGAATAAGGAATCCTCCCCAACTCCATTTATGAAACTAGCATCATCACCCTAATGCCAAACCCAGACAGAGATACAACAAGAAAAGAAAATTCTAGGCCAACATCCCTGATGAACTTAGATGCAAAGATCCTAAACAGAATCCTGACAAACCAAATTCAACAACACATCAAAAGCATTATCTACCTTGATCAAGCAGGATTTACGCTACATGAGCTACTGGGGGAAAGTGGCCAACAACAGTGCAAGCAAGCAGGGGTCTAAGCTACCAAGAAGCAACCAGCCTGACAAGAAGCACACACAAGTGCAGTGGTGGCATACAGCCTTGGTGGGTAACCAGTGGCTTTTTGATTGGCTAAGAGATCTACTCAGTGGGAAG
This sequence comes from Orientallactaga sibirica, assembly GCA_036365145.1. Taxonomy (NCBI): domain Eukaryota; kingdom Metazoa; phylum Chordata; class Mammalia; order Rodentia; family Dipodidae; genus Orientallactaga; species Orientallactaga sibirica. The sequence continues at coordinate 427,706 of JAEOAD010000031.1, read as the reverse complement.
GAATCCATAGCTAGAACTGGGAACCAGGTCAGAATCCTATGGAGACTTAGATTATGCTCTCCAATGTCAAGAGCCTACTAGTCTTTGGCTAAAAGAGGGGCTACATTCATCAAAATCTCCCTAAATCAATAACTATTGTCCTATTTATAACCTATGCTGACTTTAATCTTGGAGAATCTGTTTTTCTTTTTTAGAAGGTAGCAAGACCCAAGGAGATAAACCACCCCTTATATTTCAGCCATGGCCCAGGTGAAACCACAGAGGAATTACAGAGATGAGCGAGAATGTCACTTCCATGGCGAGCCTGACAGTCAGTGCCAGGGTGAAGGAGACAGATGCCGAGGATACTCAACACCTACCAAAGCAGAAATTCAGAGGTTCCTAAGAGCCCATCACTGAAGTAGACTTAAAACTCACCCACCAAAGCTCAGGGGATTTTGTGGAAGAGGAGGTAGAAAGATTGTAAGAGTCACAGGTTAAGACATCATACCCAGAGGCACTGCCTCCCCCCAATTACTGACTACTGCTCCCACAACATGTAACCTAAAACCCCATGGTGAATATCAGCAACATAACTGAGGAAGGCCTCTAGTGAATGGAGGCAGGGGGAAGGGAATAGATGGTACCAACACATGATGTATCCATACAAAGTATGTTCTTAATAAAAAAAAAATAAATTCTTCATTCTCTATTTTTAGAGATAACTTTGCTGGATAACACAATCTTTGTTGAAAGTTCTTTTCTTTCAGGGCTTAAAATATATCCTGCCATGTTTTCCTGAGTGTTAGGGTTGCTGATGAAAGAGCTAATGTTATTTTGATAATTCTTCTTTTGTAGGTGATTTAGTATATTTTCCTCTGACAGGTTTTAATATTCCTTGTTTGTTTTTACTTTACTTTTATTTTATTTTATTTTATTTTATTTGCAAGGAGACGGAGATAGAGAGAGAAGAGACAGAGAGAATGGGTACACCAAGGCCTCCAGCAGCTGCAAAAAAAAACACCTCCAGATGCATGCATGTCTTTGTGCATCTGGCCTTATGTAGGTACTAGTGGGAAATCAAACTGAGGTTGTTAGGCTTTGCAGGTAAGCACCTTAACCACTGAGCCATCTCTCTATCCCTATTTTGACATTTTGACTATGATATTTTGTGGGTGGTTTTTCTTGTTACATCTAATTGTGGTTCTAAATGCATCTTGTGTTTGGATATCCATTTTTTTCTCTAGTGTTCAGAAAATTTCTACTATGATTTCACTGAATGAGTTCTCTATGTTGCTAGACTTTATTTCAGCTTCTTCTGCTGTTCCCTAGATTCTCAGGTTAGGTCTCTTGAATGTATCTCAGAACTCATGATTTTTGGCTGTGTTTATTCATAGGTGTCTGAATGCATTAGTATCTTGTTTTCTCCATCTCAGAAATTTAATCTTCTGTTTGGTATTGTTAATTGATGATGCTTTCCACTGTGTTTTTATTTTATTGATTGGTTCTTTCATTTCCAGAAGTTTTGTTTGGTTCTTTTTCAGAACCTCAATTTCCTCACTGATTTTTTTCCCATATGTTTTTGAAAACCTACTTTATGAGTTACTAACCATTTTGTATACTTGATAACTTTCTTGTCTAGGTCCTCAGTTAATTCCATACTGTATTTATCTGTTTATTTGAGTCCTGTATATGGTCATAGACCTAATTTTAAAATTAGGATTCTAAGGCTGTATGTATACATATATATATATATATATATATATATATATATATATATATATATATATATATATATGTATGCTTATGATCTGAATATTTGTTTATTTTATATGTCCCAAAATTCCATCATATTCTGTTCACATATTGTTTTGAACTTGAGAATATTTTTGGAGTCCCAGTCTAATTCTTCTGTCTTGTCCTTGAGTTCTGAAGATCTATCTTCAATGTGGCCTGCTCTGTTGGTGAAGCTTTATTGGGAGCCTTCAAAGAAGGTTATTGTATTTCTGTTTTTGGTTATGTTTTTCTTCAGCATTTCCATCTTTTGCTTGAATTCCATTTTCATTTCAGTATTTTAGTCATATGGCCTTGATCCCCAGGACTCAAAGTGGGCAAAATAGCTCCTCCTGTCCATTCATTCCATTTAGGCCTGGCAAATCACATATACATTGTGTGTTAAACCATTTTTTTTTTTTTTTTTTTTTTTGCAAGGTAGGGTCTCACTCTGGTCCCAGGCTGACCTGGAATTAGTCTCAGGGTGGCCTCGAACTCTTGGCGATCCTCCTACCTCTGCCTCCCGAGTGCTGGGATTAAAGGCGTGCGCCACCACGCCCGGCTGTGTTAAACCATTTTTCATAGCTATAAGAGAATGTATTTTTCTTTAAGAGGTGTACCTTTCTTTAAAATATTTTTAATTATGAGAGAAAGAGGAGAGAGAGAGAGAGAGAGAGAGAGAGAGAGAGAGAGAGAGAGAGGATTGCCACACCATGGCTTCCTGCAGTTACAAACTCCAGATGCTTTGTGCCTCTGGCTTTATGTGGGTGCTGAGGATCTGAACATAGGCCATCAGACTTTATAAGCCAGTGCCTTTAACCACTGAGCAATCTCTGCAGCCCAGAAATGGGGTACTTCTTTATTTCAGTTAGTTTTCTTCCCCCTCCCTCCCTCCCTCCTTCTCTCCTTCCTTCCTTCCTTCCTTCCTTCCTTCCTTCCTTCCTTCCTTCCTTCCTTCCTCCTTCCTCCCTCCCTCCTTCCCCTCCTTTCCCTTCCTTCCTCCTTCCTTCCTTCCTTCCTTCCTTCCTTCCTTCCTTCCTTCCTTCCTTCCTTCCTTCCTTTCCTTCCTTTCCTTCCTTTCTCTCTCTCTTTCTTCTTCCTTCCTTTCTTCCTTCCTTCCTTCCTTCCTTCCTTCCTTCCTTTCCTTTTCTCCTTCCTTCTTCCTTCCTTCCTTCCTTCCTTCCTTCCCTTCCTTCCTTCCTTCCTTCCCCTTCCTTCCTTCCTTCCTCCCCCCTGTCTCTTTCTTTATTCCTTTCTTTCTTTCTTTCTTTCTTTCTTTCTTTCTTTCTTCTTTCTTTCTTTCTCTCTCTCTTCTCTTCTCTCTCTTTCTTTCTTTCTTTCTTTCTTTCTTTCTTTCCTTCTTTCTTGTTTTTTTGAGGTAGGGTTTCACTGTAGCCGAGGCTGACCTGGAATTCACTATGTAGTCTCAGGGTGGCCTTGAACTCACGGTGACCCTCCTACCTCTGCCTTGCAAGTGCTGGGATTAAAGGCGTGCGCCACCATACTCAGCTTGATTTGATCTTTTTATTGTCTCTTGGAGTTCATTCCAACATCTGGATATGTCCCCGCTGAGCTTGTTTCATTGGCCTATGAGACTGTTTATTTGTTGGTTCTCCTCAAGTTCCTTTTGCCCTTTGTTGATCTCTTTTTGATTGTCTTTGATTTCATTAGCTGTCTATGAAGTACTGTTCCTGATTCTCTTTGTTTTCCTTCAGCCACTTATTGAGATGTTCTTGTTGATTATCTTCCATACATCCTTTGAGTTCTTTTGTGTTCTTTCTTCTAATTCATTGAGCCAAAATTTGATTTGTAATTTGAATTCTTTTTGCTAATTTTCTTCCATTTCTTTCAGCCATTCTTGGAGTTCTTGTTTGATTACTCTTTGTCCCATTTCTCCCCATTCAACAAGCTATTTGTTCATGGTTTCATTAAATTTGTTTAAAATATTTGTTGAGATTTCATTCTGGGCTTCTATGTCTTGGGTTTCCTATAAGTTTTCATTGGAAGCCTTTCTTGTGGGAGTAGGGAATCTTGGTGGGGATCCCTTTGCTGAGTGTTTTTGTTATTTGCTTTGCCTTGAGCTCTGCCCACCTTGAGTTCAGTTGTGTCACTGAGGATGCAGCAATAATAGCTGTAATAATAATAGCAATAATAGCAATAATAGTGTTGGGTCGCCTGGTCTAAATTGATCAAGGTGGGTGTGGAATTTAAGGCTATTCACTGGACTGGGATGAGTGCACTTGAGCCTGGACATGGTCTACTTGGAGTGTGGCTCCTCTGGGCAAATATGTGTAAGATGTTGGGAGACCTGGCTTTCTTAGTGTCTAACCTGGGTGCTTTTCATCCAGTCTTATATGTGGTCTGGCTTTTTGGAGTGAGATCAGCTTCAAGCTTTTCCTGGGGGCTGAGGCTGGTATGGTTGACCTCTTCTTTAGACCTTCTTCAGATAATATTTTTTGGGGAGGGGTGGCTTGGAAGGTGAATGTGAGACATAGGATCCATGTTGGTTGGCTGCTTCTAGCTGCTCTACTGCTGGGTTTGCCTTTCCAGGAAACTGCCCAAGGTTGGCTTTATCCTTGTGGCATAACCCCCAAGCTCAGCCCTATCTCATAATGATGTGTGGTGTGGCTCTGCTTCCAGCTTCTCTTAAACTGGTTTTGCCCTCCCAGGCAGCAGCCCAGGGATGGCGTTACCCTTGGCTGAAAACTCCTGAGCTCACCCCTGTCTATTTAATTTTTTTAAAAATTTATTTATTTATTTATTTGAAAGGAGAGAGAGAGAGAGAGAGAAGAGAGCGAGAGAGAGAGAGAGAGAGAGAGAGAGAGAGAGAAAGAGAGATATTCCCAGGATCTCTTGATACTGTAAATGAACTCCAGGTGCATGCACCACCTTGTGCATCAGGCTTTACATGGGTGCTGGGTAATCAAACCTGGGTTGTTAGGATTTGCAGGCAAGCACCTTAACTGCTGAGCCATCTCTACAGCCTCTTCTTAATATTTTAAAATCTATTATAAATGGGATTTTTCTTGGCTCCCTTCTCTGTGAGTTCATTATTGGTGTATGTGAAAGTTATTGATTTTTGTGTTGATTTTCTACCCCACTATTTCACTGAAAATGTTTATTTGATCTAAGAGTTTTCTGGTAGATTCTATAGAATCTTTTAAGTATAGAATCATGTCACCAAATAGGGACAGTTTTACCTCTCCATTTTGTATTTTAATTCATTTTGTGTCTTCTTGTTGTCTTATTGCTCTAGCTAGGACTTCGAGAACTATATTGAATGCAAGTGGTGAGAGTCAGTATCTGTCTTTTTCCTTTTAGAGAAAATAGGGTCATTTTCCCTCCATTTAGTATAATGTTAATAATCATATATAGCTGTTATTATTTTGAGGTGTATTCCATTTATTCCAGGATGTTCATTGTTAAGTCATGTTTGACATTGCTGAATGCTTTTTCTGTATTGATCAAGGTGATCATGTGATTTCTGTTATTTGTTTGATATCTTACATTTATTGATTTATGTATGTTGAAGCAAACTTGCATCTCCAGTATGAATCTCACTGGTCATGGATGGATGATCTCCTTAACATGTCCTCTTGTTTTTTATTTTTTTACAGAAAACATTGAAGATTTTCTTAAATATTCTAAAGAAGAAGGGCTATGTCTTTTTTATTTAAAAAAATTTATTAGCATAAGGCTGGAGAAATGGCTTAGCAGTTAAGGTGCCTGCCTGCTAAGCCTAAGAACCCGGTTCCAATCTCCAGGTCCCATGTTTAGCCAGATGCAAAGTGACGCAAGGGCACAATGCTGCACTTGACCACAAGGGGGCACACACATCTGGATTTCATTCACAGCAGCTGAGAGACTGCTGGCGTGCCCATCTTTATCTGTCTCCCTCTCCCTCTCTCTCTGTCTCTCTCTCTCTGTCTCTCTCCAAAATAAATAAAACAAAATAAAAAAATTAAAAAAATAATTAGCATACAAAGAATTAGGTTTCATTATGATGTTTACTTTCTCTTATTTGTGTGTGTGTCTGTGTGTGTTGTGTAGGATGCATAAGATGTGTGATGTATATACTTGTGTGTGAAGATGACCACATCCCATGCATGTGCATGCAGAGGCCAGAGGAGAATGTTGGGTGTCTTGATCTTATTGATCATCTGTATATTTCCTTGAGACAGGGTGTCTCCCTCCACCTGAAGCTGAGGTTATTGAGCCCCTGTGCTTATCCACACTGCTACCCCTGAATACATACTTGTAAAATCACACCCATGTTTTTGCATGGGTTATGGGAAGTTAAACTTGGCAGTTTAACCTTACAGGACCTCATGCTTAAGTGGCAAGGCATTTTTAACTGCTGAGCCATCTCCCCAGCCTTCATTCTGAGGTTTTCAATCACTTTTGGCTTCTCTTCCCCCTTCTCTCCTTGTGCTTTACCCATCCCCTACACTAGCTCTTCTTTCTGTTTTCATACTACATGATTCCTTTTGTCATTTTCCTTTCATATTACCTCTAGATCCTCTCTTGTGGTCTATTTCAAATCATAGCACACACTCAGTCTCATATTCCCTTATTTACATACATACAAATATTAAAAGTTAGGATCCACATATAAAAGAGAACATGAACTTTTTATCTTTCTGAGGTTGGGTTACTTCACTTAGTATAAGTCTTTCCAATTCCATCCATTTTCCTGCAGTTTCATAGCTTCATTTTTCTTTATAGTGAAGTAAATCTCCATTCTGAATATGTAGCACATTTTCATTATTCACTCATCAATTGATGTACCTTTATATTCATTCCATTTCTAGCTATTGTGAATAGAGTAGCAGTGAACACAATGTCTATGAAATAGAATGTAAACTTCTTATGGTAGATAACCAGGAATAGTAGAGCTGGGTCAATTTTTAGCTTTTTGAGAAAACATACTGATTTCCATAGTGGCTGAACCAGTTACATGCTCCATCAACAGTGAATAAGAGCTCCTGTTTACCCTTGCTAGCATATGTTGTCATTAGTTTTCTTGATGATAGCCATTCTGTGGTGAGCTAAGCTAAAGTGCTTATAAAAATATTAAAGTTTATTTATTTATTTGAGAGAGAAAGAGAGAATCAATAGGCATGCCAGGACCTCTAGCCACTGTAAATGAGCTCCAGATGCATACTTCACTTTGTGCATTAGCTTACGTGGGTATTGGGGACTTGAACCTGGTCATTAGGTTTCATAGGCAAGTGCCTTAACCATTGAACAATCTCTCCACCTCTAAAAATATTTATGAGGAGGGGGGAATTATGGGCATGTCTGGGACTCCTACCATTGTAAACGAACTCTAGGCACATCGACCACTTTATGTGGGGAATTGAACCTAGGCTAGCAGGCTTTACAAGCAAGCACCTTAACAGCTGGGCCATCTCTCCAGTTCCCCTCTAAGTGGCTTTAATTTACATTTCCCTGATGGTGAAGGATGTTGAATATTTAAACGAGTAGCTCATTGACATTTGTGTTTCTCCTGTTGAGAACTGTCTATTCATTAGCCCATTTATTGGCAGTTTTGTCTCTTTTGTATTTCGTTTTCACAGTTCTTTGTATGTTCTAGATGTCAGAACCTGTCAGAGGAATACCTGGTGTGGTAGTTTGAATATATGTCCCCCAATATATTCAGTGTTTTACTAGTTATAGTTTGCATCTGCAATCACCTTGCTAGAGACAATGTGACTGGGGGCCGGTCTTAAGGTGTTAATGGTGTGGGTTTGAGATTCCATTGTAAAGATATGCAAATGTGCCTAGCAGGAGTTCCTGAAGTGTGCTGTGTGACCTTTTGGCAGTAGTTTTTGCTCTGTGTGCTGTGGTGGCTGGTTGGCTTTTGCTCTCTTGCCTGGTCCTATGAAGAGCAGGCTGCTTCTCCTGCCTTTATGGAACTTCCCCTGGATCTGTAAGCTTCAATAAATAATATCCCTTCCTCCATAACTGTGCCTGGTCTGGAAGTTCATCTCAGCAAACCTGAAGCTGTCTGCTACAGTAAAGTGGTACCGAGGAGTGTGGGGTGAGATGAACCTGACCGTGTGGATATTCGTCTTTTGGAACCTTTGTTTTGGAGGAATGGGCATGGACTTGGTGCTTGCAACTGAAGATGCCTTCTGGAGTGGTAAGCCAAGTTTTATGGACTATTCTGATGAGAGTTTGAGAATGCTAAGTGCAAATAGTATTGAACTTCAAGGCTTGGCTTATGAGCTTTCTAAGGGGAAGGAAAGACTGCAGAGGACTTTGTTGGAACTGGGCTACTGGCATAAGGGATGGCTACGTTCCGCTATCCAGACCCAGAGTGTTTGATCAAACTTAAATTTGTAATGGACTGATGTGTTTGGCTGAAGATATCGGATTGAGATTTTAAGATTTTAAGTTGGAAAACCTCAAGCAAGTTAAAAGCAGAGGCACTGAGACTGGTTTTAGGTTACTGGAGCTGCTATTGTCAACACATTAGCAATCTTAAGGAAGGTGGAAGGAAGGTTGCCTGACTGATTTACATTAAAACAATGGAGAGGATGCCTGAGGAAAGACTGTTAGAAATGTAAACTTTTAGAAAGAGTGTTGACTGGAGAAGGAACCTGCTTTTCAAGGCTGTGGTTTATTTCATCCCTGGATTAAGAATATGGCTGTGTCCTGCACACCTGGTATTAGTTTTGGAAGCATGAAAAATGCATGGAGTGGTCATGAATTGCACACGGTTCCAGGAGCCACTGCTGAGATGTGGCATGAGGCAGGGCATGAAGACCCTCAGGAATAGGCTGGAAGAGCCTTTGGAAGATGGACCGTGGTTTGCATGGAGACCTGAAGATGTTTGGATATACCAGGACTGTGCAAAAGGGCTACTATGGAGTGCAGTGTTTTCCCTGGCGACTCTGCCCAGCTGGAGGGGCGGAATTGGAAAACCTGGAGACTGTCAGTCTCTGGTTATATTGAACTTGAACTGCAGAAGTTTGATGACTGCTGATGGTGGTTGAGTTTTCATTGTTTTAGTTTCTCCTTGCTATGCCTTATACCAGTTAAAAATGTTTACTCTGTGCCTTTACATGTTGAAAGTATTTAACTTGTTTGATTTTATAGGACTCACTATCTTAAGTTGATCAAGACTGTGAGAACCTTTGAAATTGGACTGAGTGCAATTTACAATGTGTGATAGTTATAAATCTATTGGGGGCCAGAAACTAAATATATTGGGGGCCAGGGGTGGAATGTGGTAGTTTGAATATATGTCCCCCAATATATTCAGTGTTTTACTAGTTATAGTTTGCATCTGCAATCACCTTGCTAGAGGCAATGTGACTGGGGGCCGGTCTTAAGGTGTTAATGGTGTGGGTTTGAGATTCCATTGTAAAGATATGCAAATGTGCCTAGCAGGAGTTCCTGAAGTGTGCTGTGTGACCTTTTGGCAGTAGTTTTTGCTCTGTGTGCTGTGGTGGCTGGTTGGCTTTTGCTCTCTTGCCTGGTCCTATGAAGAGCAGGCTGCTTCTCCTGCCTTTATGGAACTTCCCCTGGATCTGTAAGCTTCAATAAATAATATCCCTTCCTCCATAACTGTGCCTGGTCTGGAAGTTCATCTCAGCAAACCTGAAGCTGTCTGCTACAGTAAAGTGGTACCGAGGAGTGTGGGGTGAGATGAACCTGACCGTGTGGATATTCGTCTTTTGGAACCTTTGTTTTGGAGGAATGGGCATGGACTTGGTGCTTGCAACTGAAGATGCCTTCTGGAGTGGTAAGCCAAGTTTTACGGACTATTCTGATGAGAGTTTGAGAATGCTAAGTGCAAATAGTATTGAACTTCGAGGCTTGGCTTATGAGCTTTCTAAGGGGAAGGAAAGACTGCAGAGGACTTTGTTGGAACTGGGCTACTGGCATAAGGGATGGCTACGTTCCGCTATCCAGACCCAGAGTGTTTGATCAAACTTAAATTTGTAATGGACTGATGTGTTTGGCTGAAGATATCGGATTGAGATTTTAAGATTTTAAGTTGGAAAACCTCAAGCAAGTTAAAAGCAGAGGCACTGAGACTGGTTTTAGGTTACTGGAGCTGCTATTGTCAACACATTAGCAATCTTAAGGAAGGTGGAAGGAAGGTTGCCTGACTGATTTACATTAAAACAATGGAGAGGATGCCTGAGGAAAGACTGTTAGAAATGTAAACTTTTAGAAAGAGTGTTGACTGGAGAAGGAACCTGCTTTTCAAGGCTGTGGTTTATTTCATCCCTGGATTAAGAATATGGCTGTGTCCTGCACACCTGGTATTAGTTTTGGAAGCATGAAAAATGCATGGAGTGGTCATGAATTGCACATGGTTCCAGGAGCCGCTGCTGAGATGTGGCATGAGGCAGGGCATGAAGACCCTCAGGAATAGGCTGGAAGAGCCTTTGGAAGATGGACCGTGGTTTGCATGGAGACCTGAAGATGTTTTGGATATACCAGGACTGTGCAAAAGGGCTACTATGGAGTGCAGTGTTTTCCCTGGCGACTCTGCCCAGCTGGAGGGGCGGAATTGGAAAACCTGGAGACTGTCAGTCTCTGGTTATATTGAACTTGAACTGCAGAAGTTTGATGACTGCTGATGGTGGTTGAGTTTTCATTGTTTTAGTTTCTCCTTGCTATGCCTTATACCAGTTAAAAATGTTTACTCTGTGCCTTTACATGTTGAAAGTATTTAACTTGTTTGATTTTATAGGACTCACTATCTTAAGTTGATCAAGACTGTGAGAACCTTTGAAATTGGACTGAGTGCAATTTACAATGTGTGATAGTTATAAATCTATTGGGGGCCAGAAACTAAATATATTAAAATAGGGGCGGAATGTGGTAGTTTGAATATATGTCCCCCAATATATTCAGTGTTTTACTAGTTATAGTTTGCATCTGCAATCACCTTGCTAGAGGCAATGTGACTGGGGGCCGGTCTTAAGGTGTTAATGGTGTGGGTTTGAGATTCCATTGTAAAGATATGCAAATGTGCCTAGCAGGAGTTCCTGAAGTGTGCTGTGTGACCTTTTGGCAGTAGTTTTTGCTCTGTGTGCTGTGGTGGCTGGTTGGCTTTTGCTCTCTTGCCTGGTCCTGTGAAGAGCAGGCTGCTTCTCCTGCCTTTATGGAACTTCCCCTGGATCTGTAAGCTTCAATAAATAATATCCCTTCCTCCATAACTGTGCCTGGTCTGGAAGTTCATCTCAGCAAACCTGAAGCTGTCTGCTACACCTGGCAAATATCCTCATCCATTCTGGCCTCGTGTTCATTTTGCTAATAGTTTTCTCTATTGTGAAGAAACTTTTTAACTCCATGTAATCCCATTTGTTGATTCTTGAGACTTTCTTGCTATTGGAGTCCTCTTCAGAGAGTTCTTAAGTACATCAATAACTTTGTTTTGCCTGTTTTCCTCTAGTATTTTCAGCACTTCAGGCTTTACATAAAGGTCTTTGATTCATTTTGAGTTGATCTGCGTGTGGTGAGAGATGTGTGTCTAACTTCAAACTTCTACAGGTGGGTATCCAGTTTTTGTTTTTTTTAAAGCATATCTGTTAAATGTTTCCCAGTGTTTGTTTTTAATACCTTTTACCAAAAAGTAGGTGGCCTTTGTTGATCTATTTCTGGGTCGTCTATTCTATCCCATTAGTCTGTGTGTTGGTTTTTGTGCCAGTAATACACTGACTTTGTCACTGTGGCTTTGTAGTATATTTTTAGAGCAGGATTTGTGATGTGTTAAGCAGTGTTATTTCTATTTAGGTTTGCTTTGTCTGTGCATAGTCTTTTATTTCTAGTTCTGAGAAGAATGTCATTGTAACTTTGATGGGGATTGCAGTGAACTTGTCACCTACTTTTAGTAATACAGCTATTTTTCACAATATTAATTCTGACAGATCAGAAGCATGGAAGGTCTTTCCAAGGCCTGGTGTCTTCTTTTATTTCTGTTTTCAGTGTTGTAAACTTTTCTTTGAAGATGTCCTTCACATCTGTGCTCTAGATTTTAGAGGAAATGTTTCAGCTTTTCCCCACTCAGAACGTTGCCTGTATGTTTGTCATATATAGCCACTATTATTTTGCAGCATTTTTCATCTATTCCTAATTTTTCTAGTTCTTTCTTCATGAAGGCATGTTGAACCTTCTCAAATGCCTTCTCTGTAGCAAGATAATCATATGAGTTTTGTTCTATAGTTTACTTATGGTAAATTATGTTTATTGATTTGTATATGTTGAACTAAACTTGCATGCCTAGATGAAACCTACCTAGTTATGATGAAAAATATTCTGAAAGTGTTCTTGCATTCTGGTTGCAAGTATTTTTGTTGAGAAACTTTTTGCATCTATGTTCATCAGGGAAATTGGTCTGGACTGTTTTTTTGGTTTTATTAATCTGGTTTTGGTGTCAGGACAATATGGGTTCATAGAATGAGTTTGGTAGTATTCTCTTCTTTTTCTCTATTTTGTATTACAGTTTCATAAATATTGGTATTAAACCTTTTGCATAACTTTGAAAGAATTCAGCAGTGTGTCCACCTGGTCCTTCCTTGGCTGGACACTCTAAGTACTGCTTCTATCTCATGGCTCATTGTGGATCTGTGTAAACTATCTATATCTTCTTTAATTTTAGTAGGTCATATGCATTAAGGTTTTACCCATTTCATGTAGGTTTTCAAATTTTTTGAAATGTAATTTTTCCTAGTATTCCCTAATGATCTTCTGGTCTTCTCTGGGGTCTGCTTTAATAACTCATTTTTTACTCTAATTGTATTTGGTTCTTCTCTTTTTCTTTTGGTTAGTTTGGCTAGGGGTTTGTTAATCTTGTTAACTTTTTCAGAGAACCAACTCTTTGGTTGGTTAATTTTGCATATTGTTCTTTTAGTATCTATTTCATTTTATACCCTAGATCTTAAATTATTTTTGGCATCTACTTCATTTGGGACTTGCCTTTTGTTTTTCTAGCATCTTCAGTTGCATCATTAGATTATTTGAGATCTCTCAGAATTTTTTTTTTTTTTTTTTGGTTTTGCAAGGTAGGGTCTCACTCTGGTCCAGGCTGACCTGGAATTAACTATGTAGTCTCAGGGTGGCCTCGAACTCTCGGCGATCCTCCTACCTCTGCCTCCCGAGTGCTGGGATTAAAGGTGTGCGCCACCATGCCCGGCTCTCTCAGAATTTTTAATGTGTGCAGTTTGGGCTATAAAATGTCCTCATAGGAATACCTTGATTGTGTCCCAGAGGACACAATGTGTTATCATTTTCATCCATTTCTAGTAAATTTTAAATTTTTTTCCTGATTTAATGGCTCACTGTTTATTAAAAAGTGTTTTGATCAGTCTCCAAATATTTGGGTAGTTACTAACATTTCTCTTATTGTTGTTTTCTGGTTTTATTCCACGGTAGTCTGTAATTGTTCTGGAGAAGCTTCTGTGTACTTCTAAGAAATGTCTATGCAAAGAAAATATCTAATCACCAAAACTTAGTATCTTTGACACAAGCATATGAGGGATGAAGTCTTAAATTACATGTCAAGTTTACCCAATAGAATTTCTTAAGCACATGTAGACATTTTGTAAGTCACAATGAATGTGAACTGTATTAATTTCTGTGATGTCTGGTGCTATGAGGCTATTGAACTCTAGAAAGTCATAGCATCAGTTTATGAGAGCTTAGACATTGTAAGTAATTTGGGAAGATGGGAAAAGCTATGTGATTAGAGAGCAATGCAGACAGGGTCTGTCAGCCATGCTGAGTTATCCCTTCTCCCCAGACCACACTTTCAATAAGGAACAATCAGAAAACAATGTCTATCCTTCTCAGGCCAACTCATCTTCTAACATCACAGTCTCTGAGTGGAACTTATGAAATGTTATTACTCTAACCGTTACTCTGGAGACAGGAGCCATCATTTCTTGGATTATACAATGCTAGGCTCTTCTCTTTTCTGTTTTTTTCCCCTGCCTTTATATGTAAATGTTAATAAGAGGATTCAGACACGAGAAGTGTTTATGCATTCCTATTCAAATGGAACCCCCTTCAACCGTTTTAACTTTCTATTCTAAAGCAAATGGGGCTATCATTTCATACACCAATTTCCCTCACAGAATTCAATATCACACTAAGTAGTTTATAAACCTCTGTAAACTTAAACTAAGAATAGGAGGGAACCTTTTGCTGCTTAAGACACACCAAGAAATCCAACAATATGTTGTATATGACTTGGCTAAAAAACTTATGTTACAGATGGGTCAACTAAATATCAGTCACACAAACTATAGCAAGGTACTTCCACGGTAGAGCTGCAGAATGAACTCACACTATGCACCTTCCGGGCTCAGGGTATTAGCAGACCCACCTCCGCCCCATGACATCCAAGAAGCTTACCTGAAACAGTTTTTGCACTACCACAGGATAGGCATTCTGGCAGAAAACCATATTGTGACATGAAAGTAAAATCCCAACTGCTCCTTCTCAACCCTGATTCCTGACACTATTGCAGCCCTCTGCCTCAGCCTATTTCCGAGTCAGGTCCCGCCTCATAGCTACACACTTTCTGCTTGATCAATTGTTGGGACACTTCATGTACTCTGTAGTGTCTCTCACATCTGCAGGAATCTTCTTTTACCAGAGCACCTACCTTCATGTATAAAGTATAACCAAGCCAACCACCCACCCTCCAGACGAATGAACTTCTCGGAAAGATGGCAGAGTGGGTGGAACAGCACATGCGCAGAATGCTCCAGTGCCCTTGTTTGTGACGTCACAGTTGGAAAGAATGCATTTCCAAATTTGTGAGAGGCTGTTTTATATATTCCCTGGGTTTTTATACTTGTCTGAAAATGAGGATGTGAGAGATCTCAATCACTACCCACCAGACAGAGTTACACCTCTCTTTTAAATTCCAGATGGACCAAATGAATGGAGATATTTGTGCATACCGTATTTCATCTTTCGTCTTCCCTACAGGATTCTTTCAATAATTCTGGCACCACAATTTAAAAACCTGTGCCAGGGCAGATTGTCACAAATATTAACAACTAAGTAATAAGTAAAAAAATTTTTTAGATTCTAGAAATTAGGCCTTTGTCAGTTGTATAGCTGGTGAAAATTTTCTCCCATTCTGTGGGTATTCTGCTGGCTTTGGTTATTATATTTTTGTCAGTGAAAAAGCTTTTCAGCTTCATGAGATCCCAATGGTTGAGTGATTGTTTAATTTCCTGAGCTGCTGAGGTTTTGTTCAGGAAATCTTTTCCCACTCCTATATCATGGAAGGTTCCTCCTATTTTTTCTTCCAGTAGTAGCAGAGTTTCTGGTTTTATATTAAGGTCTTTTATCCATTTGGACTTAATTTTTGTGCATGGAGAGATGTGTATGTCGAGTTTCATTTTCCTACATATGGTTGTCCAGTTTGTCCAGCACCATTTGTTGAAGATGCTGTCCTTTTTCCATTCTACATTGCTAGGGCCTTTGTCAAATATCAAGTAGCTATAGTTTCTTGACCCAAAGTCTGGGTCTTCAATTCTGTTCCATTGGTCTATATTCCTGTTTTTGTGCCAGTACCAGATTGTTTTTATTACAATGGCTTTGTAGTATAACTTTAGATCAGGTATGGTGATGCCTCCAGAGGTGTTTCTTTTGCTGAGGATGAGCTTGGATATCCGAGGCCTTCTGCCTTTCCATATGAATTTTGAGATACTTTTTCTATCTCATTGAAGAAGGAAGTTGGGATTTTTATCGGCATTGCATTGAATCTATAAAGTGCTTTTGGTAAAATTGCCATTTTCACAATGTTAATTCTACCAATCCAGGAGCATGGGAGGTCTTTCCATTTTTGTAGGACCTCCTCAATTTCCTTTTGAGAGTTTTTATGTTTTCATTGTATAGGTCTTTCACTTCCTTAGTTAATGTTATTCCAAGGTATTTTATTTTCTTTGTTGCAATTGAAAATGGGACAATGTTAGTTATTTCTTTTTCTGTCTCTTTGTCCTTTGCATACAAAAAGGCTACTGATTTCTGTGCATTGATTTTGTATCCTGCTACTTTGCTGAAGGCGCTAATCACCTTTAAGAGTTTTGGGATGGAAGTTCTCGGGTCACTTATGTATAGAATCATGTCATCTGCAAATAGGGCTAACTTAACTTCTTCCTTTCCAATTTGTATCCCTTTGATTTCTTTCTCCTGTCTTATTGCTTGAGCTAATACTTCTAGCACTATGTTGAAGAGCAGAGGTGAGAGTGGACACCCCTGCCTTGTTCCTGACCTCAATGGGAATTCCTTCAGCCTCTCCCCATTAAGAATTACTTGGGCTTTAGGTGCTTTATATATAGCCTTTATTATGTTGAGATAAGGGCCGTCCATACCTATTCTCTCCAATGTTTTGATCATGAAGTGATGTTGTATTTTGTCAAAGGCCTTTTCTGCATCTATCGAAATGACCATGTGGTTTTTGTGTTTCAGCTTGTTTATGTGGTGTATTACATTGACAGATTTCCGTATGTTGAACCACCCCTGCAATCCAGGGATGAAGCCTACTTGATCAAGGTGGATAATGCTTTTGATGTACTGTTGAATTCGGTTTGCAAGAATTTTGTTCAGGATCTTTGCATCTATGTTCATCAGAGAAATGGGCCTATAATTTTCCTTTCTTGTGGCGTCCCTTCCTGGTTTTGGAATTAGGGTGATACTAGCTTCATAAAAGAGTTAGGGATCTCTCCCATGTTCTCCTATTGTGTGGCAGAGTTTGAGAAGAATTGGTTTCAGTTCTTCCATGAAGGTTTGGTAGAATTCTGCTGAAATATCTGGTCCTGGACTCTTCTTTTTGGGAAAAAATCTCGAAGGGTCAAAACATTTGTTTACAAATTAATCTGCTCAGGGCTTAGCTTTGGTAGGTGGTATGTGTCTAGAAATTCATCCATTTCCTCCATATTTTCCTGTTTTATGGAGTAGAGGTTTTTAAGTAAGTCCTGATAACTCTTCCTATTTCGCCATGTCTGTTGTGATCTCTCCCTTTTCATTTCTAATTTTCTCATTTGAAGTGTTCTGTTTTCTGCTTGATCAAATTGCACAAAAAGTGTATCGTCTCATTTATCTGTCGCCTTTTCCACGTGACATGTGGCCAAACCTAATAAACACTCTGAGGACGAGACACGAAGGAGGGTGGGATGGAGGGAGGGTAATGGTGGGAGGGAATCAGAGGGTGGGAGGGAGGACAAGGGGGGGATACAAATTGGGACCCAAAAGGGAAAAATAATACAAAACCCTTTACTCTGGACAACAGGCTAAAACAGTGATCCTTCAGCAGGCCTACGGAGGGAATACTCGAACCACAGGAACCTGGAGAGAACATGATGAAGGCCAACTTTAATCTTGTCCTGCTTCTCTTTCTCTTCTCTCTCTCTCCCTCTCTCTCTCTCTCTCTCTCTCTCTCTCTCTCCTCTCTATACTCACTTTCTCTTTTACATTATATATCTTTTCCTCCCTCACCTTCCTAGGTGCAGACTTATAACTCCCAGTGCCAGCAAGGGGTTAACTTCCACAATGAGCTGTTGATCTGAAACACCTACAAGGTTTCCCAAAAAAGACAGACTTCTGTCAGAGTACTTGGTGACCCACCAAAGGTTAATGGTAAGACCCTACTGTCGAAGACAGCATACGTGTGTAAGACCAAACACAGAGAGACCTGGCCAGAATCTGGAAGAAGGTCAGTCCCCAGACAGTTAGCGAGTCTAGTACCAGAGGGTGCTACATGAGCAACTGGGGGAAAATGTCTGACATTGGTCCAAACAACTTGCAGTCTAAGATACCCAGCAGGAAACCATCTGACGTAATGCTCATACAAGTGCAGTAGTGGCAAACAGCCATGGGGGGTAACCAACTGTTCTTGATTTGGCTAATAGATCCACTCAGTGGAGTGGAACTCATTGCTGGAACTGGGAAATAAGTCAAAGCCATGTACAAAAAATGAGCTCAGTCTCCAAGATCTAGTGGCCACCAAAAGTAGGCTAGAAGAGAGCCAATGCATATAAAGTTCCCTCCAAAACATATATGGTTATCCCTTCTATCTAGTACTAACTTCTCTCTCCGTTGGAGAATTTGCTTATCTCTTTTCAGGTGGACAATGAACCTGAAGGGAGGATCAGCTAACCACACCTCACCAGCTGAAACCATAGAACAACACAGGGGAAGGGCAAGAATACAGCACTCAAGGCGATCACAACACCAGAAAAAGGCTGAAGGAGATAAATACAGAGAACATCCAACTCCAGTCATTAGCCAGATATCCAGAGACACAGAGGCTCCCAAAACCTCATCAAGGAAGCAGAACTAAAATGACCCCAATGTGGCTCAGGGAAACTCGCGGAAGAGGGGGCGGAAAGATTGTTAGAGTCACAAGTTGGGGCATTATGCACAGAGACTGGGGCCTATCCACCAGAACTCTTGAGCAAACTCACAATGCATGATAAACATTCCCCATTGATGAGGGCCCCTTTGAAAGTGGGAGGAAGGGGAGGAGGACAATGGAACCAATACTATGAATGTAAAATCAGAATAATATAAATAAAAAATATATATTGATAAAAAAAAACACACAAAAAAAAAAAGAAAAAAAAATTTTTAAAGGTAGGAGGAGCTAGAATGAAAGAAATGAAAAGGGAAAGAATGAAGGAGAAAAGAAAACAAGAATAGTGGTAGGAAGGAAAGAAGGAAGAAAGGAAGAGAGGGAAGGAGGGAGGAAGGAAGAGAAGAAGGAAGGAAGGGAGGAAAATAAAGGGCACCCAATGGCTGGAGGAGGCAAGGATGAGTGACCCAAAATGACAACCTGAGGCAGAGGGCAGGAACAAAGGACAGGACTTCTTGCAGGCAGATCCTGAGGGCACCTGCCAGGACAGGTAAGTCTCTGCCAAAATTCCTAACTTGTCCTCTACATAAGGGTTCCTGAAGGCTTTTGTAGGAGAGGAGGTGGCTTCAGTGTTTCTGAAGGACACCTGAGCTAGCCCTACTGAAGGACCTTATAGCACCTGGTAGCCCATAACCTAGGTAGCCACCAATTCCTTTCCACAGGAGAGCAGCCTGGGTCCCTGCCACACAGAGTATCATGATAAAAGTAGGTGGGAGAAGGGCTCTACTTTCTCACATGTCCTTAGGATCTGCCCCACCACCCTCATGTGATGGTGGAAGGAGGGGGATGCTGACAGGAACCTCGGGCTCCTGGTGGATCCCAAGAAATTGCAAACAGATGGCTTTGGGAGAGCACATAGAGGAGATCCCTGTTATGAATGGGAGCCATCTCCCATGAAACTTCTGGATTTCACTTCTGGCTTTGCCTCTTTCTGGGCATGGGGTAGTGACAGACCCTACAAAATTTCTGTTATGACCAGGAATTCTATGAAAACATTTTCTTAAACATCTCGGACAATGAAGAGAGGTGATTTTTACAAGTTTCTTTTGATTTATACTAGTTGCCTCCTGCAAATGGCTGTATTTGTGTGTCTGGGGACACAGGATCCATCCTACAGGTTCTTTGTCTTATAAATTAAAAAAATATAAAAGCAGACTCAAAGTAAACAAAAAAATTTTAAATAAAACTTTCCTTCTTTTAATTTTTTTCTCAGGTTTTTTTTTTTTTTTTTGAGGTAGAGTCTTGTTCTAGCCCAAGCTGACCTGAAATTCACTATGCAGTTTCAAGTTGGCCCCAAATTCACAGCGATCCTGCTACCTTGGCCTCCTGAGTGTTGGAATTAAAGCTATGTGCCACCATGCTTGGTTTTCTCAGGTATTTTATCACAGTGAAGAAAAGCTGACTAATACAATACTAGAAACAAAACTCTTAACTATCCTAAATGGGTGGCAGGCCAGAGTTGCAATTAAGGTCTGAGGAAACAAAAATTTTATTGATATTTGTGAGCTAGAAAACAAAAGGGCAAACAGGTAGCAAAAGGGGGATAGAAAAGTAAACTAGAGGGTTGAAAAAAAAATACATTATATGCTTGAATGGAAATTTAACAAGAAGAATTGCTTTGTACAACTAATATAAGCTGTGGTGTTTTGATTCATGTGTCCCCCATAAACTTAGGTATTCTGAATGCTAGGTTCCCAGCTGATGGAGATTTGGGAATTAACACATCCTGGAAACAGTGTTTTGTTGGGGGTGGGCATATGGGTGTTATAGCCAGCTTCCTCTTGCCAGTGTTTGGCACACTCTCCTGTTGCTCTTGTCCATCTGATGTTGGCCAGGAAGTGATGTCCAACCTCTGCTCATGTCATCGTTTTCCCTTGTCATCATAGAGCTTCCCTCAAGTCTGTAAACCAAAATAAACCCTTTTCCCCACAAGCTGCTCTTGGTTGGATGTTTTCTGGCAGCAGTGTGAACCTGAATGCAACATAAGCTAATAAAACATAATAAAAATACCAGTGTATATTATTATAAACAGTTCCTTGCCTGGCAATCTAAAAGAAAAAATAAATATCTAGGTATAAAAAGCCAAAATTAAGCCAAGTAGAACTTGAAATCTTGAAAAATGTGACCACAGGTAGAGACTAAGTCACTAATAAAAACTTCCCAGTAAGAAATTTCAAAATCTTGATGACTACATAGATAATTTCTATGAAACATTCGAAGAATAGCCAATGCATATTCTTTCTAACACTAAATAAATGTTGGGAAGTTGATATATACTCATGCAAAACCATGTGACATCTAACATCATTTATAAAAATCAACTCAAATTGATGAAAGATTTAAATTTAAGATATGAAATGTCATACCATATGATGCCACAATACCACTTCTGCATATATACCCAAATGGAATCAAAATATCTATGCAATCAATGCATTCACACCCACACAACTGTACAACTATGTTTATTGTGACACTATTTCCAGCTGTCAAGTTAAGAATCAGCTTAGGTGCCTAAAACAAACATGTGTTATATATACACAACGTTTGATTCAGCTATATAGAAGAACAACATGATGCCATTTGTAAGAAAATGGAAGCAACTATAGATCACTGTGTTAGGTGAAATAAGCTAAAACTCAGAAAGAAAAATATTGCAATGCATTCTCTCATAAGCAGAATCTATATTAAAAAAATGCACACCCTACAAGGCTCAAGGACTATTGCAGAAGAGGCATTGGAAATAATGTAAAAAGGGGGTGCTTTAGAACATTGTCTTTCAGACACAAAGGGTGGGTGCATTCATGGCCTCACAGCCGCTGTTGTTACCTGCACAAGACCTTCATAATACTGGGCCCATCTACATGTTGTCATGGATGGTAGAAGAGGGAAAAGAAGACATCAAAAGAGAAGAGGAAATAGTTGGAGAGACAGGGGATAAAGTGGAGTGGCAAAGAAAAAAAGAAAAAGATAAAGACATATAATGAAGTCTATCTGGGAAGACCAGTTTTAGGCAGGAAGGAGGCAGGAAACAGTCATAGAGGTGAATATGAACAAAATATATTATATACATGTATGAAAATGTCATAATGAAACCAAAGATTTTGTTCAGTTAATATACACTAATAAACTGCATGTGCACATGCCTGCAATCCCAGCATTCAGGAGGCTGAGGTAGCATGAATGCCATGACTTAAAAGTCAAACTTGGGTGCCGGAGAGATGGCTTAGTGGTTAAGGCGTTTGCCTGCAAAGCCAAAGGACTCTGGTTCGATTCTCCAGGATCCACGTAGGTCAGATGCACAAAGGGGCACATGCATCCGGAGTTTGTTTGAAGTGGCTGGATGCTCTGGTGTGCCCATTCTTTCCCTCTCTCTTTCTCACTGCCTTTTTCTCTCTCTCAAATAAATAAATAAAAAATATTTTTAAAAAAAGTCAAACTTGTTTACAGAGCTTTGTATATTTTCATGTTTGTTTTAGTTTTGGTTGTTGTTTTTCCCTCTTGTAGCCTCTGTTTGCAAAAGTTTTTGAAATTATAATAGTTTTTTTGGCTCCTGATCAATTTCCTCTGTATTATTTTTGAATTCTGAAATTCTGTCCTTTGTATGATTCAGTCTGTTGGTGAAGCTTTCTAGGGAGGCTTTTAAAAGTTATTTGATTTTTGTCCTTTATTGCAGTTTTCTCCATCATTTCCATCACTTTATTGTCCATTTTCAGATACTGGTTTGACTTTCTTGTTTCTTGGAATTTGTTCTTGCATTTAATCATGTCCTCATTAAGCGTATTCTACTGACTGTTGAGCTCATCTGTGTGTTGACTCACCTTCAAATCATTTATCTGTCTATTAAGATCTTTTGGGGGCTAGAGAGATGGCTCTGCATTTAAGGCACTTGCCTGCAAAGCCTATGGACCCAGGTTTGATTCCCTAGTACCCACATAAAGCCAGATGCACAAGGTGGCACATGTGTCTGGAGTTTGTTTGCAATGGCTAGTGTGCCCATTTTCTCTCTATCTGACTCTTTCTCTCTCTCTCTTTCAAATAAATAAATAAATAAAATTTTGAAAAAGACCTTTTTTTTGTGTGTTCCTCAATTATATTGAGACAAGAACGAGGATTTTTTGATGTTGTTCATTCACTTCCATTCATTTATGTGCTTGTTGATTTTGTTGTTGGTTTTCTTCCATTTCTTCTGTTTGTTCATGGTCTTATTACATTTGTTTCATATTCCTATCCTGCTTTCATTTGGGGATTCTATATCTGGTGTAATTGTCTATGTTTTCATTGGTGATTCTATTGTGGGACTAAGCATTCTTGGTGGAGCTCTCGCACCTTGTCCTGTACATTGGAGTTTGCTCATATCAGAGTACTTGTTTTGTTAAGGATATAGCAACTGGTGGCTCTAGTGGGATCTTCAATGAATGTTCTGCTCAGGTTTGATCCAGATGGGAGTGAGATGACATTATATCTATAAGTTTTGGCTGTGCGCCTGTGGGTCTGGGCAGTTTTTTGTGTGTACTGCCTCTTAGCAATTCTGGGTGAGACCCTGGCCAAGCAGGTCCTGTTCTCCCAGTGCTGCTGGCTTTCAGTCCCTTTGTAGTGGGATTGGCTACAGCTGCTGGCTGCAGCCTGGGGCAAAGAGGGGGATCTGCTATTGGGGCTGGGCCTTGATCAGGGAATATGAGGGGCTTTCTGGTTCACATAGCTGTGGGGATCTTCTGGATCTCTGCTTGTGACTCCACCCTGACCTCATCAAGCATGTAGAAGGTGCCAGTGTTTTTTTGTGGTTCACTTCTGCGGGGGAGGGGTCAGGCAGAGTCCCTGCTTGTGCATGCTCATGCCTTCTGCTTACACATGGGTCCCAGCTCAGCTGTGTGTGTGATCAGGCAGATCCCCTTCTTTTCTGAGCCCCAGCTGGCAGCTTGTGGAGATCAGGCAGAACACCAGCCTTAGTGCCTGCCCCAGACACACCCTGTGGAGATCAGGGAGACCATCAGCCCTTTATTCACCCTGCAGCTGTGCTGCAGTGGAGATCTGGCTGATTGACTATTGCCCACCCGTGTGTGCCCCAGCAGCACCAGTTGTGGAGATGTGGATGATGGCTGTCCTTCCTCCAGGTGTGGGCCTCAGCTGTGACAAGACTGGAGATCAGGCTGATGTCCCAGACACCCACATGTGTGTCCCAACTGTACCCTAGTTTCCTGGGCACTTGCTCCAGCCTTGCCACACAGCATGTGGGAATAGAGCAGATACCTTGTTTGTGAACCACAAGCCCACCCCTCAGTGTGTCTGTGTGTGTGTGTGGGGGTGTCTGACAGCCTCTAGGACAGGAACCCCAAAATCTTGCTTCCTTTCCCCAAGGATGTTCTAGGGTGGCTCCTATTCCACCACCTTAACTGGAAGTCAGCCATTAAAATGGATGAACACAGAATTATATAGATGACTTGACTGGCTTGGTGTAGCACATGGACAGCTGGAGCTACTTGCTCACTTTGAGTCCTGGGGATCAGGGCTGTATGACCAACATACTGAAGAAATCTAAGGGAGAATGAATGCCCATTGATGTGTATAGCTGGTGTTTCATCTCTGTAGTGCTTTAGTGTGGAAATAAATCAAATCTCTAATTTTGCTTAAGTGAATTTTGTTGTTTTGTTACCTGACTCAAGGACATCTTGATCTCCAACTAATACAGTGTCTAACCCAATTCCAGGAGAAAAGAGGAGGACCTCAGGGATGTCAGTGGAAACATGTATGCATATCTTTATGTTTTAAGACAGTATATTGGTATCTATTCTACAAAGCCCTAAAGGTAAAGGATATGTATGTATGTATCTATATGGCAATAGATGATAAAATTCATTTTTTAATTTATAAAGAACTTTAATATAAAACCTAAAGAAACTACTCAAAAACCATTTTATTTTTGTGGTTCTGAGAATGGCACCAAGGCCTCGTGAGTAATCAACATATGTTCTACTAACATACTAACATGGGGACATATTAAAAGGTAAACATAAACTCATAAGGCATTTATAGCTGTTATTATAGCTAAGTGGTAGTAAAACATTTCCAAAGGGTAACACAGTGTAGAGCTGAGTTGTTCTTTCTTTACTCAAGTTCTGGATGAGTAGGGATCTGATGAGTTCTCCTTAGGTTATTACAAATGGGCTTGACTGATCTCTCTTCATGCTCTAGATCCTGGCTTCCCAGTTGACCTCTCATATGTACTCCAGCCATGATTTCATCTATCATGGGGCAAAGTATGAAACATGTCTCTCATGTTTGCATTTTCAATTATATTTCATTTTAAAAATTATAGAAAAATTAAAATATTATAGCATTCTTTCATATTTAATTCACCTGGATTCAATAATTACAAACATGGATCTATTATCTGTCTGTCTATCTATCTATCTATCTATCTATCTATCTATCTATCTATCTATCTATCTATCATCAACCTAAATAATATTAGGATCCCATGATGAATGGAATTAAGAGTTACAATGAGGTTCAGATGAGTTTGCTAACACTGGCTCTAAGTTGTTTAATGTTCGTCATAAGGAAGGCACATCACTTTCCCAAGACATATGGTGTGGTGGTGGTTTGATTCAGGTGTCCCTCATAAACTTAGGTGTTCTGAATGCTAGGTTCCAAGCTGATGGATATTTGGAAATTAATGCCTTCTGGTGGCAGTGTATTCTTGGGGGTGGGCTTATGGGTGTTATAGCCAGTTTCCCCTTGCCAGTGTTTGGCATATTCTCTTGTTCCTGTGGTCCACCTGCTGTTGGCCAGGAAGTGATGTCCACCCTCTGCTCATGTCATTGTTTTCCCCTGCCATCATGGAGCTTCCCCCTCAAGTCTGTAAGCCAAAATAAACCTTTTTTTTTTTTTTTTTTTTTTTTCCAAAAGCTGATCTTGGTCGGGTGATTTCTGCCAGCAATGCAAACTTTACTGCAACATGTGGTAATGCATAAAAACTGTAGTAAGCTTATGCCTTTGTTGCAGGACACTGAGAAATCAAGCTGGAACTGAGCTGAAAGCTCCTATCTGCTGACAAGCTATAATAGTGCTGGAAAGTGTTTGTAGCTTTTAGGTCGGGTAAAAGTCATTGACAGCCTTAACCAGCAGTGGACCTGCTAGTTACACAACTGGCCAGCTAGGCAAGTTGTTCCCATTGGTTCAGAATTGGTACAACTGTTATGGAGGAAACAAACTGCTCTCTGATTGGATCTGAGGCCTGCTTTGTGGGAGGAAATTCATGCCTGTACTGAATACCAAATCACAAGCCAATGGCTGAGAAGATCATAGGCCCTGAGCAGAAGCTACTACTGTTGTTTGGCTAAAAGAATATGTTATGCCCATCAAATTACCTATAAACATTATGTTTATGCCACAGATTAGTCTCCCTCTCTCTCTTTCTCTCTCTCATCTTTGATCATAGAAGCTTCTTTTAACAGATGGCTTGACTACTGGGGAGACTCAAAATTCACCAAAGTGCTGAGAGTAAATACTGTTGAGTGCACAGTGCTAAATGTGACATTACATCTACATCAACCCCTTCTAGGCTCAGAGAACCTTGTGGAAGAGGGAGTTGGTAAGAATGCAAGCACTATTGGGTGAGGAGCAGTGTTTTGGAATTCTGTCTCCTAGACACAAAGTGGTCATTGTATCCATGACATCACAGATTCTGTCATTATGTGCACAAGACCTGCATAACATTGGGCCCACCAACATTCTGTTATGTAAGATGGAGGTGGGAGAGAAAAGAGAAAACAACAAAATAGAAGCAGAATAGCAATAAAGAAGAAGGGGTTCAGCAAGGGGTATGGGTGAAGGGGAACAAAAGAAAGTAATGGGTTGGGATTAGGAGAGTGGAATTTGAATTCACACTCACGTGGGAGATTAGAAACTTCATGCTGTGCCTTAAACTGCTCAGCCACCCTGAAGACATGCTAAGAGATTATGATCAAAATATATTATGAACACATGAAAATGGTCAATAAAAGTTTTAAAATGGTGGTAAAGTTTGTGTTTGTGATGGTTTATTTTATTTTATTTTACCTTTTTTTTCCCTTTGGTTTTTCTAGGTAGGGTTTTGTTCTAGCCCAGGCTAACCTGGAATTCACTCTGTATTCTCAGAGTGGCCTTGAATTCACAGCGATCCTCCTACCTCTGCCTCCCGAGTGCTGGAATTAAAGGAGTGTGCCACCACAATAATAAGCCTGTGATGGCTTATTTTGATTGTCACCTCAACAGGACCTCAAACCACCTAGAAAATGGCCTCTGGATGCCTGTGAGGGATGATGTGAATGAGTTTAATTGAAGTGGGAAGACCCAGCTGAACTATACTGGTCCATGTGCTGGCTGTGGAGTGAATAAAAGGAGAAAACAAGCTAACCTTATGCGTTCATACTCCCTCACTGCAGACTGAGGGACCAGCTGCTTCAAGCTCCTGGTGCCATGCTTCCCTTGCCATGATGGTCTGTAACTTTGATCTCACAGCTGACATAAGTCCTTTTTTCCTTAAGTAGCTTTATGTCAGGTATTTGGTCACAGCAACAGGAAAGTAAACTAATATAGTGTCCAAACATATAAAAGTGTTATTTATAAAAATGGGTTGGTATAATAATATTTTGAAGGAATGATTACTATAATCACAAAAACCTAGCTTAGTAATAAAAATTACTTTGCTTTTGTGTAGCTACAACATTTATACAAACCTTCTGTTTTACTTTAGGTCATAAGAAACAAAAAATGTTATTCCTGTAACTTAGAGTTATTTTGAAACTTACATGAAATTGATTAGCTATGTGTGGCTGTTCTCTGGTTGGTGGTAATTTGGACATTCTCTCCAGAGTTCTTATTATTATGCTTTCCTGAGGGGAAAGTGAAACAATATAAACCCTAATGCGAGTCCAAAGTGTAAGTGATGACTTTGCTTTATTTCATTGATGTAATTTGTGGGCAGGATGCTCTGCTTTGTCTTGCTGAGTTATTTATTGGTAATGTGAACTACTTTTAAACAAAGTTTTAATGTAATTTCTCTCTGATATTTATATAGTAAATAAAATGCAGCTTAAATATGCTAAGATTTAATCTTTTATATTATATTTTTGTTTAGTTAGTTATAATTATCGGTCTCTATACAATAGAAACTTGATTATTTTCAGACAAGAAAAGCTTCCTATATAGTCAACTTGGCATTCAACATTTGCCAGACGGTAAGTCAGAAATAGTGAGAAAATGAATACTGGGCGATTTCCAGTAGACAGCGAATGCTATCATACAGCCTTCATGTTAACTCCCATGTATGTGTTTATAAAATCACCAAATAGCCACACAAAAAGACACAGAGAACTTTGCATTTTGTATAAGATCTTTAGAATCTCTAGTCTAGAAACAACTGAACCCTATGTTAGGAAGGTTATAGAATCTTTTTCTTAGCAATATATTATTAACAAAATGTTATTCATATTTTTTTATTACATCAAGAATGCTTAATATGTTACTATGTTTGTATTAGAAAGAGGATAATACTAAAATGAAGCATTAATACCACATGAAGCAATTCTACACTCTACATATCAAGACTATGAGTTTAATTGAACACATTTAAATAATCAACTGCAAAATTTAAGAAAAATATGTAATTTTTGTAGGTATATATTGATTATATAACCTGAGGGCTGGCAGGGTATGTTTATTAATCTAAATGTTATTGATATATTTCATAGAATCTTTAAAAGTCAAATTTGTGTGAGTAAAAATAAAATGAATATTTATTGTATTAATATTTTATAAGTGTCTTATTTACTTACTTATATCTGCTTCTCTATTTTGAAAATATTATTATGAACAAATATACACAAATACAGCTTGTAGGACTGTGAATATTTGAGAACTTAAGATGATAAGAATTGATGTGACATATTTTTGTTTGAATCATTCTCATATACTTAATCATTCTTCATCAACTATATAATGCCATAAAATATTTTGTGATTAGTATAGTAATTTTCTTTCATGTATTTTATGATTTGAGGAGACTGGTAATAAAAATTTACTTTCTGAAAAGTATGTTTCAAACCTGATGTTGCTTGAGGAAAGAAAAATAACAATGCCCAAGGGTTCTCCCTTTTTCTTCACTTGAAACCAGTGCTTTCTAATAGCCCAAGCTGACCTCAGATTCATAGTTCTTACCTTTGCCTTGTAAACTCTAGGATTAGGCATATGATATTATTCCCAATATTTCTCATACTCTCATCAATATTTATTTACATTGTATATGGATAAAAAGGAGTCAGGAAATAAGTTTTTGCGTTTGTGGTGAAATTATCTTGAATAACTGATTATTTGTCCTATAAATTTTCACTGACCAAATAAATATTCATTATTTTTACAAGGTAAAAGAAATTGGGCAGGGACATAGAATGGCACTTTTATTTTATTTTTTCCAGCTCACTCTCTTTTGAGGCATTGGAGCCCAGGACTTTATGCATTCTAGGCAAGTACTCTATTACTAATCTACATCACTAGCCTATTCTCATTTTATTTTTCTAACCAGGTTTCTATTGTGAATGTGGTAACATGTGATGTTAAAAAATACAATAATTTTCACAGGGACAAGAAATCCACAAGGTAATTATTAGCTAGCCTTCAGTTAATTTCTGTTCCAAACAGTCTGCTTAACATTGGGAGTATGAAGTTATAAGAACATTTCTATATTGATCCCTTCCAAGGAGATACTTGTTTGAGAAGGTAACATACCATTCATACAATTTTTCACTCCTTCATTGATGTAGGATTTCTAATGTGTATGCTAATTTCTAGTATTCATTAAGGTTTATTCATATAAGGTTTATATATCAAGGAATATGTATACATATAATCTTTTCTTATATAATACAAAATATATAATAAATATATATAACACAGATTCTAATTGAAAATAACAGTAATAAGAGACTCCATAAAATCATACACATTAAGATAAACAAGACATAATGAGGCAAGTGCTTGTAGAGATATGAGAAATCTACTACCAGCTATCACTGAATTGTAAAATCCTCAACAATATTAAAGTGTCATCAAGGATGATAAAGGAGATGAATTTTCAAGGTCTCTTGAGTTGCTCAGAGGATTTCCTCCAAATAAGTAACTGAAGATGAATACTTGAAGAAATAGTATGAGAGCAGACAGGCTTTAAACAGATTTTTTTGTTTTTGTTTTTTTATAGGTGGAAAACTCTAGCCCAGGCTGACCTGGAATTCACTACATAGTCTCAGGGTCGCAGGGTGGCCTTGAACTCACAGTGATCTTCCTACCTCTGCCCTCCGAGTGCTGGGTTAAAGGCATGCACCACCATGCCTGAATTAAACAGAATTTTGAATAATTAAAATCCATTATTAAGGAAGGACTAATGTGATTCATCAGCCCCATACCGACAGTCCTTCCTGAGTTTCTTGTCACCAGGCTCCTTGGTCTGTCCACTAATCTGTTTGTTGGTTTCATTTCTCCCCAGAAAGCCACTTGTGGAGAGAGGAGATGGACGCCTACAATCTTACCACAGTGACTCAGTTCATCCTCATAGGACTCTCTGACCTCCCTGAGGTGCGCTACCCTCTCTTTGTGGCCTTCGCCATCATCTACCAGATCACTGTGCTGGGAAATGGGGCCATCCTCTTGGCCATTGGGACAGAGAAAAAGCTTCAAACTCCCATGTATTACTTTTTGGCAAATCTGTCCCTCCTAGACATATTCTGTCCATCAGCTACTGTCCCCAAGATGCTGCAGAATCTCTTGACTGAGGAGCACAGCATTTCTTTGGTTGGGTGTGCCTTGCAGCTCTATTTCCTCGTGGCCCTAGCTGGGACTGAAGTTTTCCTGCTGGCTGTAATGGCCTATGACAGGTATGTGGCTATCTGCTTCCCTCTGCGTTACTCCCTCATCATGACCAAGGTTCGCTGTGTGCAGCTGATATCTGGGACCTGGGCAGCTGGGTTTCTCAATTCACTCCTCCACACAATGTCCACCTTCAGTCTGTCTTTCTGCAAGTCCAATCGAGTTAACCAGTACTACTGTGACATCCCACCGGTAGTGGCCCTGTCATGCTCTTCCACCTACATGGCAGAAGTGCTTCTTTTAGTGGCAGGGGGTCTCTTGGGAGTCAGCGCCTTCCTGATCACCTTGATCTCTTACGTGTACATCATCTCAACCATCCTGAAGATCCAGTCAGGGGAAGGGAAGCGCAAAGCCTTCTCCACGTGTGCTTCCCATCTTCTTGTGGTCTGCTTGTTTTATGGCACAGCCATATTTACCTATATGCGTCCATCTTCCACTCAACATTCTCCAGCTAGAGATAGACTGATCTCTATGCTCTATGGGGTTATTACCCCCATGTTAAACCCCATGATCTACAGTCTGAGGAACACAGAGGTCAAAGGAGCACTCAGAAGGGTTTTGTGTGGTGGGATATGTTTACAGAAAGCATAATTTTGAAATAGAATTGCTCAATGCTTTAAGAATCAATGCATAGAAACACAATTTCTCTTATCATGTAGAATAAAAACTTATGCATATATGTGAGCTGATAACATACATGAATGTAATTTTTGATATAGCTTTGCCTATCTGCATATACGCTGGAAATTAAAATTCATCTCCCTAAAATTAAGCATCTTTGAGATTGAACAAATTTAACAACCTATCTTAAGCAATTTTGTATCTATTGCTTTCTCACTTATATTTGTATCCATAAGCATTCTTAAACTGAAACATATTTGAACTATCTGTACCTGTAGTTAATTTTAATCTATGTCCATGTATCTACAGATTACTGTCACTAGGTTATTAGGGAAGGGAGTTGCCTATCTAAGGCCTCTCCTTTCCATGCTAGAATACTGACTGGCTCCTTCATGTGTAAGTCTTGTGCAGATATCCACAACTCATTTGAGTTAATGAATGAAGTACAGTTGCCATGTGGAGATACTGGAGAATCTAGTGATTCTCCCCATCCTCTAGCTCATTCCTTCAGTCCATCTTCAACAACATTCCTTGATGTGTGTCCCGTTTAGGGCTTAGAACTCATCTGTCACTGAGTTTTAGCACTTAAGCAGTTATGATTTTCTGCATTGACTGCCTCTTACTGCCAATAAAAAGTTATTATGATTGAGGCGGAGGACAGAACTGTTCTGTATGTACATGGTAAAGAGACAGTTTGATAACATATTCATTTAGCAATCCAGCAATGTTAGGTTCTTCCTTAAGGAATACATTCTGCAACACTGCTTTTTAAAAATATTTTTTGACCTGGTGTTCAGTACCAGAATGATATTTCCTCCTGTGGAGCTAGCCTCAAATCCAATCATAGAGCTGTTCATTCCCTCTGTAACCTTTATGTCACTATTGTACCAGAGAACACATCTTATCCAGAGAAATCCGGTGTGCTGTAGAATGCAGACTTTCTTGACAAATGGTTTTGTCAATGACTTTTGTCTGCTAATAGCCCACACAGACCATCTGATACTATGAAATCTGGTTAGCAGGACAGAAGCTTCCATCTCCAGTCAAGCTTGATTTCTCTGTGTCCTTCAACCATCAGGTTTGGTGCCTTCAGCAACAGGGTTTTACCTTCCAGTCATGGTGTGCAGTAAGAACCTCTGTAGTAGTGTGTATTATTTTTGGAACTTCTGAAGCTTCCCATACCAACAAGTCACTGGGAGGCAGCCCACGCCTGGCACTGATAGTTATTGTTTGATTGCTCATGGTTACTAGTAGCCACCTTGAAGGGTACCTGAATTCAATTATTGTTTTCTACTAATATATTGTTTCATTAAGTTTACTCAATAGTAGGTTTCCTTGTTTTGTTTTTTTTTTTGTTACATCACCTAAGTTTGATTTAACCAACCCTCCCTTCATCCTCTTGTTTCACCCATCATCTTCATCCCCTCATCTCGGATTAACTTTTTCTAATCCCAGCATCTGACCACTGATTTCATATCACCTGTGTTCCACTCTGTTCTCATCTTCAACACCACCCCACTCCTTGGACCTTTTCTAACATCCCTGTCTCTGGAGACACTCCAGGTTATACATAGTGGTCTGGAGATTTGAAGCTAGGATCTGCATGTGACGGACTACATATAGTGTTTGCCTCTTTGAGCTTTAGTTGCATCATTCAGTGTAATTTTTTCCAGTTTCAATTTTCTTGCAATTGTTTTTTTTTTTATTTCTTTGTAGCTGAATAAAATTTTATTGTGTAGATGTACCAGATCTTTAGTATTCATTCATTAGTTAATAGACATCTAGGGTGGTTTCATTTCCTTGCTATTGTGAATACAGCATCACTGAACACAGATGTGCAAGGATTCATTTAATAGTTTATACAGTTATGGTGTATAGGCCCAGAAGTTGTACAGCTGGGTCATGTGGTGCTTCTATATTTAGCTTTTGAGGAATGTCCACACTAGTCACTATAGTGCATGTACCGGTTACACTCCTCTCATTACTCACAAGGGTTGCTATTTCCTCATATTTCCCTTATCATCAATTTATTTATTTTCTTGATTAGTGCCATTCCTGAATGGATTGGAATCCCTCACATAAACGCCAAAAACCATGGAGAACTTCAGTAATCCCAGTGCACTACCACCAAGATGGGAGGTAGGGACAGGAGAATTTGCCAGAAATTTAAAGAGTATTGAACAATGAGAGACCCTGCCTCAAAACAAGGTCAAAGGAAAGGATTGACTTGAAATTTTTCCTGTGACCTAAACATGTCCATGCTTGAATTCTCACATAGGAACACACACACACACACACACACACACACACACACACACACACACACACAAATATGCACAAAATAAGAAATAAATCAATTATAGGAAAACTCATGATATTATGTTTTCCTATCTCCTTCTCCACATGTGGAGTAGTTATGGCATGATTTAGAGGGGATCATCCAAATGTCTAGGCACTTTCTCAGGATTGAAAGAAAAGTGTGGAATAGGTAGGCATCTAAAATCTGTCCTTTGGAGGGCTGGTCAAAACACTGAATTTGGTTTTATCTGTCTCAGAGTGCCAAGGGAAGAACATTTTGATTTAAATGATACCTCCAAAGGCCTGAAAACAGAAACTATATTACATTAGAAACATGATTAATGTGAGTTTAAGAATCACTAGAAACTGTAGCCCATGAGAGATAGCAATGAAAGGCATATAAGCAGGGGGCAATGCACCCAAAAGGACAAAAAATACTCTTCCAAAACATATCCTGAAATAAACTTAAGCAGAAAGGACAATGACTGAGTGTGTGTGTGTGTGTGTGTTGGCAGTGCCACAGTACACAGTTGGATTAATTAGGCAGGACCAGGATGGCCCTTAAAGGGAGGGACCTTAGGATGTCACACCCCCACCACACCTGTCTCAGCTTGCCCCGCCTGTGCCAGTCATGGATTCAGTGTTTGCCTATCTTACCCCATTAGATTTCCCTCAAGTGTGCACCCTGCCTAGGTATGGGTGAATTCTCCTCTAAGCCAAGGTCGATTGGCTGGGACACCTGGTGTAGGTGCGTCTAGGGGGATGGTGCCAATTCTGTATCCCCCTGGATCCACAGAAAGAGGAGGCCATTTTTCCTCTCTGTTCAGAGCTGGCAGCAATGTTTTCAGGGTCCTCAGATGGGTAAGAGCACTTTCCCACCCTGGCAGCCATGCTGGAGTGGGAAGAGACACTTTTTCCCTTTTATCACTAAGATCCATGTTCAGTTACTTGGGCTCCAGGGATACATGTGGCCTACATGGGTTTTTGGGCTCCAGATGGTGAACTTCTTTCCATTTTATATTCCTTTACCATCCAATTTTCTCCCTTCCCCACTCCTTTTTAAGATCTGAATAAAATGTGGTATTTTCAAAAACACTTTCTAGAATCTGGAATTATCTATTCTTTGGTTAGTTTAAAGATATGAAATCAGGGCTTGGGGTTCCAGAACACCCCAGAACCCCAGTTTCCTCCATTACAACTGCATGAATTGGTAGGGATATCAACAAATCAAAAATTAAATAAACATACAAAATATGGTGCTTAATGTGCTATACTAGGGACTTCTGGTTAAGATTACAGCTTCCTAACCTTGCTTAAGCTCCTGGGGTAATAT
Source organism: Orientallactaga sibirica (assembly GCA_036365145.1). Classification (NCBI taxonomy): domain Eukaryota; kingdom Metazoa; phylum Chordata; class Mammalia; order Rodentia; family Dipodidae; genus Orientallactaga; species Orientallactaga sibirica. The sequence goes on along the minus strand of JAEOAD010000031.1, from coordinate 393,408 downwards.
CTGTGGGGTTCCAGGTCAAGAAGGTCCTAGCAGACCTCCAGTGGGCAGACATGGAGGGACATAGTTGGGAATCTGCCAATTCCCACACTCTCAGGTAGCTCACTAGACCCTTACATCCCACAACAATTGCCACAGCCTCCACACCCCTGACTCCCCAACCAGGCTCTCTGCTATGCTACCTGTAGGCTCCACTGACTGTGCCTGAGGCCTACACATCTACTTCTCTCCTGACTGCTGCTTCCAACTGAGGCCCATGAACTCTTCTCTCTCCCACTGAGCTACCCATAGGCACCCCCCACACTGCATCTGTTCTGTCTTCCAGAGGCCCCCACTACACTCTTCATGTTGGACACCCCTCCCCCAAGGCATCTGTAAGTGGCCCATGTTCACTTTCCTGTCTCCCAGAGGCCCCAGTGCACTGTTTCTGTTGGTGGCACATGTATGCTTCTCTGTCTTCCAGAGGCCTCTACCCCACTGCAACTGTCAGTGGCCTGGGCACTCTTTCCTGTCTCCAGGAGGCCCCTCTCCACTGTGTCCAGCCCACACCTGGCTCCTGCAGGCTCCTGAGCCTATGGCCCCACCGCCACTCCAGTCTCCCACTGCACACCCCTGTCTTGCCTCCTTGGTGGGTGGACTACAGGCTGCCTTGGTTTGTCCTGCTCATAGACCCTCTACACTCCATGCTGCCTGCAGGTACCCTAGTGTACACCTCTTGACCAGTGCCCCTGTCTGCCCCACACCAGCCCCACACTCTGATCTGACCTGGGCTGTGTGTGCCCCCACCATCTCTCCAATGTCTTGCTCCACTCTCAGTGACTACTTGGGGCATCACTTCAGCCCCAGAAGGGGAACACAGGAAAATCAGGCAAGCACCTGCCAGGGGGAACCAGTGAGTCCTCCATAACCTGTGGATCTGGTATAGTAGAAGAGCAAGAGCAAATGTTATGGTGAGAAGCCTCAGGCAAGACACAGCTGAGACCAGGTCAAAAGGATCCCAGACCTATGATCCCAACTTTGGTAGTAAGCACTAGCCCAGAGTGGCAGTGCACTGTGCCCTAAACAACCAGCACATCCCAAATCATTAGCCTATTCTAGTCAAACATAAAATGGAACACTCATTGAAGATAATACAAGGGAAAACTCTTGCTTCCTCTTTAATTAAATAAGACTCACACACTTTGATGGGCAGACCACAATGCAAAAGAAACAGCATGAAACAACACAGATCTCCAACGAGGTTGCCTAGTCCCATAATGGAAGTCTCCAATGAAAACATAGAGGAGACATCAAGAATAGAACTGCAAAATGAAGACACAAGATAGAGGAGGTAAGAACCAAGAAAAATGCAGAACTGGTAGCAAATCAACAAAAAAAAAAAACCCCCAGCTATTGCATAATGAAATCTACACAGCTGTCTTCAATAGGCTTGGTATAATAGACAAAAACCAGAGTGATCTCAAAAGAGAGTTAAATGAATTGAAGGTGAGCCAAAAAATAGAGAATATCAATAACCAGGCTTAATGAAGACATAAGTAAATGCAAGAATTAATTCTAAGAAGGATTAAGAAAATCAAAATATGATTATTTTGACTATACTATATACTATACTATAAAGAAAAAGGCAACAGAAGATTCAAACTAAATTGAACTAGTGAAAACCTCTCTGGAAATGCTCAAGAACAGAATTAACTGTCTGGTGAACAGATCCTCAGAGAGATTGCTTAGTGGTTAAGGCACTTTTCTGTGAAGCCTAAGTACTCATGTTTGACTCTCCAGGTCCTATAGCCAGACACACAATGATACAAGCATGCAATGTCACAGAAGGGGGCACATGCATCTGGAGTTTGTTTGCCATGTCTGAAGGCCCTGGCATGCCCATTCTTTCTTTCTCTTTCACCTCTCTCTCAAAAATAAATAATAAAAATAAAGTCTTTTTAAAAAATTCCATCATCATTATTCAAGGAGATAGAATAAAGGATCTCAAAATTCATATAGCATGGCAGCAGGCCTCAGGCATCCAAACATAACCTCAGCAAAAGAAACACCTGTGGAGGTATCACCATGCCAAATCTAAAGCTATATTGCAAAGCCATAGTAACAAAAACAGCATAGTGCTGGCATAAGAACAGAATCATAGACCAATGGAATGGAATTGAATACCCTAACCTTATTTTCAAATAACTATAGGTACTTGAACTTTGACAAAGGTGCTAATAATGTAGACAGCATCTTCAACAAATTGTGCTGGACAAATTGGATAATCATACATAGAGAAATGAAAATAGACCCATTCATCTCACTGTACACAAAAATCAAGTCCAAATGGATTAAAGACATCAACTTAAGACCTGAAACATGTCTCTTTCTGGGAGAAAAATTAGGAGGAACTCTCCATGATATAGAAGTGGGGAAAATCTTCCTGAACAAAACTCAAGTAGTCCAGGAAATTAAACAAGCACTCAACCAATGGGATCTCATGAAGCTTAAAAGCTTTTTTACAGGCAAACATACCATAATCAGAGCCACTATATTACCCACAGAATGGGAGAAAATTGTCACCAGCTGTATCACTAACAGAGGCCTAATATCTAGACTCTACAAAGAACTCAATAAACTAAACAATAAAAAGATCAAACAGTGCACTCAAAACATGGGGCAGAGAACTGAATAGAGGGTCCTCAGAGGAAGAAATACAAATGGCTAACACACACTTAAGAAAATGTTCAACATCCCTAACAATCAGGGAAATGCAAATTAAAACAACTATGAGATTCCACCTTACTCCATCAAAAAAAAATCATCAAAAAATCAAATGACAACAAATGTTGGTGAGGATGTGGAGAAAGAGGAACTCTCATTTGCCATTGATGAGAATGTAAACTTGGACAACCACTATGAAAATCAATATGGAGATTCCTGAAAATGATGACTATAGAGCTACCAACAGACCTTGTTATTCCCTCACTGGGCATTAATCCTAAATGCTCCATGCTTCACTACAAAGATATTTGCTTAACAATGTTTAGAGCTGCTCAACTCATAATAGTTAAGAACTGGAATCAACCCAGGTGCCCATAATTGGATGAATGGATAATGAAGCTGTGGTACATTTACCCAATGGATTTCTACTCAGCAGTAAGAAAAAAACAAAACAATGAAATTTGTAGGAAAATGGACAGAGTTGGAACAGATCATACTCAGCAAACACACACAGTCACAAAAAGATAAACACCGCATGATCTCATTCATTTGCAGTTCTAACCTGGATCAGCTTGAGTTGCTGACATACCTGATAGGCAACTTGAGGCCCAGAAAATAGGGATGGAAGGGTTTGGGAGTTAGGGAAGGGGAGGTTGTGGCAAAATGAGCACAAAATTAAACCCCAAATGAACTGGTGCCATAGAAACCTTTATCTTTGAGGATAGACTAAAAGATTTAACCCCCAAAAGGAGTATGGGGGGAGCACCTGAAAGGAAGGGCCCTGGAGAGAGTGGGATGACCTTAAAACCTTTTATTGGCACTGGCCTGTAACTCCCAGTAGCAGAAATTGGTTGCTAAGCACAATGAGCTGTTCATCGGAGAGACCTTTGAGGTCCCCAAAATAAGACAGGCTTTTGTCAAAGCACTTGATTACCCACCTGAGGTAAAAGGTAAGACTCTATTTCTTACCATATATGGTAAGAAATACACTATATGGTGTATTACACTATATGGTGCCGACACAGAACATGTCAAGACTTGGCTGGAATCTGGGAGAGCCAGTCCCCCGACTGCTAGACCATCTAGTGTTGGAAAGAACTAACATGAGTTACTAAGGGAAAATGGCCAACAATGCTGTGAACAACCAGGGGTCTAAGCTACTCAGAAGCAACCAGCCTGACAAGACGTACATACCAGTGCAATAGTGTCACATAGCCTTGTTGGGTAACCAATGGCTTTCTCATTTGCTAAGAGATCCACTCAGTTGAAAAGAATCCATATCTGGAATTAGGAACCAGGTCAGAATCCTATGGAGGCAAAGATTATGCTCTCCAATGTCAAGCTCCCACTAGACTTTGGCTAAAAGAGGGGCTACATCCATCAAATTCTCCCTAAAATAATAATGCTGACTTCACTCTCTGATGGAGAATCTGTTTTTCTTTTTCAGAAGGTAGTGAGACCCAAGGAGATAAACCACCCATTACACTTCAGCCAAACACCAGCTGAAACCACAGAGAAATTGGGGAGATGAGCAAGAGTGCTGCTTCCAAAGTGAGCCTAACAATTGGCATCAGGGTGAAGGAGACAGATACTGAGGATACTCAACACTTACCAAAGCAGAAATCCAGAGGCTCCTAAGAGCTCATCACTGAAGTTAACTTAATACACACTTACCATGGTTCAGGGAATTTTGTGGAAGAGGGGGCGGAAAGAATGTAAGAGCCACAGAGTAAAGGTTTTATCCTGCAGAAACTTAAAGGGTAGAGTACTCTCAGGAATGGATTAAATATATATATCCTGAGTTTTCAGCATATAGAGGGCACCAATCCTTCCCTCCATGCCATGACATAATGATGTATGGTGATTATCCTACACCAGGAAGAATACATACCCCAGGCCTATACTCTCTCCTTACCAACTCTCTTAAGAACCTCTAAAACAAGGAGATGCCAAGGTACTGTCAGAGCCTCCAATGTAGTCTTATACTAGCAGTAAACAAATTTCAAGCATTAGACCAAGAACTATCCATTCTCAGAACATATGGTTCAAGAGCTTATATGTCAGGAAGAGAAATACAAATGTAAAACCCCAGGGCTAAGAATTCAGAAATAGATAACCCTTTCTCTAACCTGATGAAGCAATAATTTATAATGACCATAGTCCTAAGCTCTCTTATAGGTTTAGGTGTTCTGGCCATAGTAAATGTTGCATAATTCCATGTGTTAAGAAACTGATCTAAACACTAATAGATACAGTCTTGACTAAGCAAATCCCAGTATCTTACAAAAGGAACTGTTATGAGCATTACCAGAGTGTAAAACTCAAAGAATGTTAGACAAATTTAAAGAAAATATCAAAATTGTATAATAAAAGTTGAGAAATAGAAGGACCTGAGGTCTTTTGTAACAAAGGGCTGAAAAGATAAAGAAACTCAATTCTGGAAGGATGCCATTCTGTGGGAAACTTTCCATTTTCCTCAGTCAACCATGCTTGATTCCAAAAGAGTTAATGGTCCTTAAAATCAAGAGAATCAGCTGTCCTAGAGACCAAAACAATCTATGAAAACATCTGCTAAAAGGTTCCTAAATCTTCCTTTCTTTTAGTTTTGCCCTAGAAGCTGTGTGATTTCTGTATTTTACCCAATGCAAGAGATTGCATGGCTAAATTACGACTAACACTCGAGAGCCCACCTGCATTAGGAAATATAAAAATGCCAGTAGACCACCCATGCTTTTGTGTTTACTCATTAAAAAGCTCTGCACCCATCTTCAGAAGTAAACATTGCCTTGCCAATATACTTTGGATTGTGTGGCCATTATTGACTCATTTCTAACAATGGTGGGTGGGTTAAAGCGCAAAGTAATAAGAGGATCATATGACAGAATATGTAACTGTTGCATGACTTGCATAGTGGGGACTATTTGTGGAACTGAAGTTAACTCAATCAGCCACATTCTTGGTTTGCTTGATGAATTAAATACAGCTTTACCAAAGTTCTATGGGCCCACACTATTGTAGCAGCCCCAGAAAAACTAGTAGGTGGTTGTGACTTATTGGTAAGGAACTATTTCCCATAAAAGTGTTGTTCTAAGTGGGTAATGATAAGCATTTTATCATCTATGTATATATTCATTCAGACATTGGTGACATCAAATCTTCATGTTCCATTAAATTTTTGCAATAGAGTCTTACCATTAACCTCTGGTGGGCAATCATGTGCTCTGATAGAAGTCTGTCTTTTTTGTTTTGGGAGATCTAGTATGTTTCTGTGATCAACAGCTCATTGTGGATGTAGACCACATCCTGGTACAGAGAATTACAGGCCAGTGCCAAGGGGGAAAAAAAAAAAAACATAAAGACAGAGAAGAAAGAGAAACAGGAGAAATTTGAGGTTAGGTTTTTGTCTCACCCTCTCCAGGGCCCTTCGATTCAGGTGCTCCCCTAAGGTCCTCTTGAGGGTTCTACCTTTTAGTCTGACTTCTATGGTACCAGTTCAATTTGTGTTTCCCCACCCTTCTCCTTTACCCAAGTCCTACCCTCCCTATTGTCTAAGCCTCAAGATGCTATTCAGTTATGTCAGTAACTTGGGCTGATGCAGGTTAGGGACGGCAGATGAGTGAGATCATGCAACTGTTACTGTTGTCTTTGTGATTGTCTGAGTTCACTTAGAATGATCTGTTCCACGTTCAACCATTTTTCTACAAATTTCAATGTGTCATTTTTTCTTACTGTAGAGTAGATAAACCACATCTTAGTTATCCATTCATCCAATATTGGGCACCTGGGTTGATTCTAGTTTTTGGCTATTATGAATTGAGCAGCTATAAACATGGTTGAGGAACTATCTCTAAACTGAGATGTGAAGTTTTTAGGGTAAATGCCCAGTAAGGGAATAACAGGGTCTGTTGGTAACTCTATATTCATCCTTTTCAGGAGTCTCTGTATTGATTTCCAAAGTAGTTGTACCAACTTACATTCCCACCAACAGTGAATGAGTGTTCCTATTTACAGCCTTACCAACATTTGTTTTCATTTGATATTTTTAATGTTTGCTATTCTTACTAGGGGAAGGTGGAGTCTCATATTTGTTAATTTGCATTTCCCTAATGGTTAGCAATGTTGAAAATTTTCTTTTTTAAAAAATTTATTATTTAGATCCGGGCGTGGTGGCACACGCCTTTAATCCCAGCACTCAGGAGGCAGAGGTAGGAGGACTGCCAAGAGTTCGAGGCCACCCTGAGACTACATAGTGAATTCCAGGTCAGCCTGAGCCAGAGTGAGACCCTGCCTCAAAAAAAATTTATTATTTATTTTATTAGTTATGCTCATGTGAATACATTCATGTTGGTGCCTTTGATAGCCTCCTCCCTGTCCTCCCCCCTCTGAAGGGTTCCTCCTGTTTGGGGAATGTGGGTCATGCATTGTGGGAGTAGCCATAAGTTATGTGGAAGAGGCAATGTCTCTGTGCAGAATGATCCAACTTGTGGCTCTAACAATCTTTCCACACCCTCTTCCACAAATTTCCCTGAGCCATGTTGGCTTCGCTTTAGGTCTACTTCAGTGATGAGGTCTTGGGAGCTTCTATGTCTCTGGATATCGGGTTTTGTAGCAGTTGAGTGTTCTCTGTGTCTATTTCCTTCAACCTTGTGCTGGTGTCAGGTTCACCAAGAAAGCTGCACTCTTGCCCATTTTCTCAATTACTCTATGGTTTCACCTGGGGCCCTGGTGAGATGTGATAGGCTAATCCTCTCCTCAGGTTCGGTATCCATTTGAAAAAGAGAAGCAAATTCTCCAAGGGAGAGAGAAGTCAGCACTGGATAGATGGGATAACCATTATTTTAGAGAGAATTTTATATGTGTAGGCCCTCTTGTAGCTCATGATTGGTGAGAGCTTGATATTGGAGAGCAGGCTCATTTTTTGGTCATGGTTTTGACTTGTTTCCCAGTTCCATCAATGAGTTCCATTCCACTGAGTAGATATGTTAGCCAATTCAAGTGCTGTTGGTTACCTACCACTATTGCACTTGTGTGAACATCACGTCAGATTGTTTGCTGCTGAGTAGCTTAGACTAAGAATTGCTTAGAGAGATGTTAGTCATTTCCCCCCATTTGCTTGTGTAGCACCTTCTGGCACTAGACAAGCTAACTGGGGACTGATTCTGATTCTAGTCATGTCACTCCGTGTTACATACCAATAGCATATGGTGTCTTTGGCAATAGGGTCTTACCATTAACTTTTGGAGGGTCATCAAGTACTCTGACAAAAATCTGTCTTCTTTTAGGAAACTTTGTAAGTCTCTCTGATCAACAGCTCATTGTGGAAGTCAACTGCATGCTTGTTGAACATTTTCTTAAGTGTGTGTTAGCCATTTGAAATTCTTCCTCTGGGAACTCTCTATTTAGTTCTGTGCCTCACTTTTGGAGTGGGTTGTTTGATTTTTTTATTGTTTAGTTTTTTGAGTTCTTTGTAGAATCTAGATATTGGGTTTCTGTCAGTGGTATAGCTGACAAAGATTTTCTCCCATTCAGTGGGTAATCTAATGGCTTTGCTAATGGTATCTTTGTCTGTGCAGAAGCTTTTTAGCTTCATGAGATCCCATTGGTTGAGTGCTTGCTTAATTTTCTTGGCTACTGGGGTTTTGTTCAGGAAGTCTTTTCTCAGTCTTATATCATGGAGAGTGCCTCCTATTTTTTCTTTCAGTAGTTGAAGAGTTTCAGGATTTATACTGAGATCTTTAATACATTTGGACTTCATTTTTGTGTATGGTGAAATGAGTGGGTCTAATTTCATTTTTCTATATATGATCATCCAGTTTGCCCAAGACCATTTGTTGAAGATGCTATCTTTTCTCTAGTCTACATTATTGGCACCTTTGTCAAAGATCAAGCAGCTTTAGTTACTTGCTCTAAGGTTTGGGTCTTCAATTCTGTTCCATTGGTCTATGTTTCTGTAATTATTCCAGTACCAAGCTTTTGATCAGGTATGGTGATACCACCAGAGGTGTTTTTTTGTTTGTTTGTTTTTGCTTTTCTTTCTTTTTTTTTTCTGAGGATATGTTTGGATATCTGAGGCCTTCTGCCATTCTATATGAATTGTGAGATCATTTTTTCAGTCTCTGAGAAGAATGATGCTGGTATTTTTATTGATTAGTAGTCCATCTTCTGAAGTCCTCCTCTATTTCTTTCTTGAGTGTTTTTATGTTTTCATTATATAGGTCTTTCACATCACTGGTTATTGTAATTCCAAGGCATTTAATTTTCTTTGTTGCTATTGGAAATGGGGTAGCCTCACTGATTTCTTTCTATTTATATTTGTCCTTTGCATATAGAAAATACTTATTTTTGTGCATTGATTTTATATCCTGCCAATTTGCTGAAGGAATTTATCACCTTTAGAAGGTTTTGTTTTTGTTTTTTTTTTTTTTGTTTTTTTTTTTTTTTTTTCAAATTTCACTCTGGTCCAGGCTGACCTGGAATTAACTATGTCTCAGGGTGGCCTTCATAATCCTCCTACCTCTTGCCTCCCGAGTGCTGGGATTAAAGGCATGCCATCTGCAAATTTTGAAATGGAGACTTTCAACTTATATATAGGATCATGCCATCTGCAAATCCTTAACTTTTCAATTTGAATCCCTTTTATTTCTTTCTCCTGTCTTATTGCTTGGGCTAGTACTTCTAGTACTATGTTTAAGAGCAGTGGTGAGAGTGGGCACCCCTGTCTTGTTCCTGATCTCAGTGGGAACTCCTTGAGTTTTTCACCTTTAAGTATTATTTGGGCTTTAGGAGCTTTATGTATAGCCTTTATTGTGTTGAGATATAAACCCTCCATGCCCATTATTTCCAGTGTTTTGATCACAAAGTGGTGTTTTAATTTGTCAAAGGACTTGTCTGCATCAATGGAGATGATCATGTGGTTCTTATAGTTCAGTTTATTTATATGGTGTATTATGTTGACTGATTTTTATATGTTAAATCATGCCTGTATCCCTAGGATGAAGCCTATTTGATCAAGGAGGATAATTCTTTTGATATGTTGCTGAATTCTGTTTGCAAGGATTTTGTTCAGGATCTGTGCATCTAAGCTCATTAGGGATATAGGCCTATAATTTTCTTTCCTTGTTGCATCTCTGTCTGGTTTTGGTATTAGGGTGATGCTAGCTTCATAAAAGGAGTTGGGAAGGATTCCATGGTCTCCAATTATGCAGAACAATTTGAGAAAAATTGATTTTGGTTCTTCTATGAAGGTTTGATAGAATTAAGCTTAGAACTCATCCAGTCCTGGATTTTTCTTTTGTGGGAGGTTTTTGATTACCTTTTCAATCTCCATGGATGTGATAGGTTTGTTTAGGAGATCAGTTGGCTCTGAGTTTAGTTTTGGTAGTTGGCATGTATCTAGGAATTCATCCATTTCTCCCAGATTATTTTATTTTGTAGAGCAGAAGTTTTGCAAGTATGCCCTGATGATTCTTCCAATTTCATTAATATCTGTTGTGATCTCTCCTTTTTCATTTCTGATTTTGTTAATTTGAGACTTATCTCTCTCTCTCTCTCTTTTTTTTTTTTTTGCTTGATAAATTTGGCCAGGGGTTTGTCAATCTTGTTTATTTTTTCAAAGAACCAGCTCTTCATTTCATAAAATTGTATTCTTAGTTTCCAATTCATTAATTTTTCTTGATTATTTCTTTCAACTGGAGCTCCTTGAGTTGGCATATTCTTGTTTTTCCAGCACCTTTAGGTGGACAGTCAGGTTATTGATTTAGGATCTCTGTCTTTGTAATGAAACATTTAGGGCTATGAATTTTCCCCTTATGACTGCCTTCATTGTATCTGATAAGTGTTGATAAGTTGTGTTTTCATTGTCATTCAATTCTAGGAATTTTACAATATCTCTTTTGATTTCTTCCATGATACATTCATTGTTTAAAAGTGTGTCTTTCTTGTGTTGTATACTATTTTGAGCTTGGTCTATTTTGTTTATTGTGACCTTCTTGTTGGCTCTTGAGATTGATTGTTTGACTGTTCTGTGTGGAGTATTCCTTCAAGTATTCTCTGTAGGTTTGGCTTTGTGTTCATATAATCATAGAGTTGACTTTTTTCATGGAAAGTTTTTCTTTCACCATCTATTATGAATAATACTTTTGCTGGGTAAAGTAGCTTGGGTTGGAAGCCATAGTTTTTCAGACTTTGAAGTTCTATTCCAGACCCTTCTGACTTTTAGGATTTCCATTGAGAAGTCTGATGTAATTCTTATGGGATTGCCTTTGTATGTTGTGATTTGCTTTTCTCTTGCTGTTTTTTAACAGTCTTTCTTTGTTTTCATTGTTAAGACTTTTCACTATGATGTGTCTTGGAGAGTTTCTTCTTTGGTTTGTCTGTTTTATGTTCTGTGGGCTTCTTGTATTGATGGGCCTCTCTTTTGCGAGAATCAGGAGATTTTCTTTAATAATTTTGTTGAGTATGTTCTCTATGCCTCTGGTCTGAATTTCCTCTCCTACTGGTATACCCATGATCCAGAGGTTTGGTTGTTTTAGGGTGTCCCACAGTTCCCTTATATTATGTTCATTTGATTTTTTTTTTTAAATTTAGCAAAGTTTTTGGCCTCCCGATCAATTTCTTCTGCTTATCTTCCAGGTCAAAGTTTCTGTCTTCCACATGAGTAACTCTTCCAGGTTCAAAGTTTTTATAATTTCCACATTTTTGTTTGCTCTTGTGTTCTTTTGGTGAGTGGTTCTTTTTCGAGATTTTTTGATAATTTTTCTATTTGATTTTTTTTTTTTTTTTGTTTGCAAGGTGTTGTGTTATTTTGGTCTCATGTCCATCTCTTTTCCCCTACCTCTGCCTCCCGATACAATTAAAGGCAATTTGAGTTCTGATTTTCTTGATGCTTCCTGTAGTTCATTCTTGCATTTGACCAAGTCTTCATTAAGGTTAATCAACAGGTTGTTGAGATCTTCCATTTATTTACTTATCTTCAATTTATTCATATCTCTTTCAAGGGTTCTAACATTTTCTTTGACCAAGTTAAGCCTATGGTGAAAAACTGAATGCTCTAGGAGAAGACTGTTCAATTTCATTGATATGATTGTTGGTTCTTTGATAGTTTGCTTCAAGTTCAGTTATTTATTTATTTATTATTATTAATTATTATTATTATTATTTATTTATTTATTTATTTATTTATTTTTTGTTTTGTTTTTCGAGGTAGGGTTTCACTCTTGTCCAGGCTGACCTGGAATTAATTATGTAGTCTCAGAGTGGCCTCGAACTCATGGCGATCCTCCTACCTCTGCCTCCCGAGTGCTGGGATTAAAGACTTGTGCCACCACACCCGGCTCAGTTATTATTATATTTTTTTATCAGAGTCTCATTGGTTTTTGTGTTTTAATTTTGGGATTGAATTTCTGTTGATTTCTCTATGATTTCATTGGAGGCTTCCCCTGTAGGACTAGGCATCCTTGGTGAAGATCTCTCAGTTTTCTGACTTTCATTGGCTTTTTTGCATTGTTTACTACCCATTTTAGGAAGAATCTTTATTTTATTGAGGAGGAAAGAAATAGAGATAAAAGTAGGAAAATAAGAAGTGAAATTATCCTTGTTTACTGATATGACTCTATACTTAAAAGCCACATGCACAAAGTGGCACATACACCTGGAATTCATTTGCAGTGGCAGGAGGTCCTGGTGTGCTCATTATGTCTGCTTCTCTCCCCACTCTCTCTCTTCAAATAAATAAAAATGTTTTTAAAAATGGAAATGTTTGGGGGAAGGGAATGGGAGCATGGGGGAGATACACACAAAACTAAACCCAAAATGACTTGGTACCATAGAAACCTTTCTCCTGGGTAGCAGACTAAAATACATAACCTTCAATAGGAGTATGCAGGGATAGTTTGGTAAAAGCCCTTGAGAGGGTGGGATGGAGCTTAACCCTAAGACATTTGGTTCTGACTGTAACTTTCAGTATCAAAAACTGGTTACAACTCACATTGAACTATTGATCAGAGAGACCTACAAGGTCCCCAAACAAGACAGGCTCTTTTTTTAAAACACTTTATTATCTGTCTGAGATAAAAGGTATTGCCCAATTGCTGAAGATCACACATATTGCCAACATAGAACATTAAGAAATCTGGCTGGAATCTGGGATGAAGCCAGTTCCCAGATGGTCTGTATAGACCTGCTGGGGAAAATTGCCAACAACCTTGTGTGCTAACAGGGGACACTGCTATATAAAAGAAACCAGCTTAACAAGATGTACACGCTTGTACAATAGTGACACCCTGCCAATGGCTCCCTGATTGGCTAAGTGATCTGCTCAGTGGAAAGGAACCTATAGCGGGAACTAGGAACCAAGTCAGAATCCTATGGAGACAAAGATTATGGATTCCAACAAGAAGCCCCCACACTGGTCTTTGGCCAAAAGTGAGGCCACACCCATAAAAATCTCTCTTAATTAACAATGCTTATCTCACTTAACCTAGTCTGACCCCATTCTTCATTGTAGAATCTGGTTTTTTATCAGAAGGCAGTGAGAACCACCCATTGTTCATCAGTCAGGGCCCAGGTGAAACTGCAGAGGAATTGGTGAAATTAGCAAGAGTGCTGGAGTGATGGAGACAGGCACTGAGGATACTCAAAATGCAACAAATCAGAATTTCAGAAACTGCTGAGAGCACAACACTAAAGTAGACTTAAAACACACCTACCATAGCTCAGAGAATTTTGCGGGAGAGGGGGCAGAAAGAATGTAAGAGCCACACAGTAGAAGGGAAGTCCAGAGGCATTGACCCCCCCCCAAATGACTGCTGCCATCACATATCATAACCCACAACCCTACGGTAAATACTAGCAATCCCACAGAGGACAGCCCTTAGCAGAATGGAGTCAGGGTGGAGGGAAATGATGATACCAACACATGATGTACCCACACAGATTCTACTTTAAAAAAATTAAAAGGGACATTAAAAAGATTTAAAAAAAACTTCAGCACCTCATGAACAGACTCCTATATCTGCTATATACTTTCATCAAAGTGTAGGATACAAAAGTAACATACAAAAATGTGTAGCTTTTCTATAAACCAACAATGAACTTGTGAAAAATAATACTCTGAAAACAGTTCCTAGGCAAATCTTAATCCAAAGTATCAAAGACCTCTTTTTTTAAAAAAAAATTATAATTTTTATTGAGAGAGAGAGAGAGAGAGAGAGAGAGAATTGGTGCACCAGGGCCATAACCACTGCAATCGAACTCTAGATGCTAGCACCACCTAGTGGGCATGTGAGATCTTGCACTTGCCTCATCTTTGAGTGACTGGCTAATGTGGGATCTGAGGAGTAGAACATGGGTCCTTAGGCTTTACAAATAAGAGTCTTAACTGCTAAGCCATCTCTCCAGCCCAAAGACTTTTTGGGGTTCTGTAACACTGACTGCTTAGCCAATTTCTGTCTCCTATCATTTTCCCCTCTGAAGAGGTAGCCCCAACTTTTGTTAAGGCTGATGAGTTGATCTGGCTTATTCAATCTGATTGGGGAGGTTAGGGTATCCCTCTAGTGGGTATATTTTACAGGAGCTAATGGTTTACTGGTGGTCTTATAGTGTGGGACAAAACCTGTGTTTCCCAGATAAAGACATTGATAGGGGAAAATCAGGGAGAAGCAAGCATCAGGTAAATCGAAATTTAGAGAGGTCCTCAGGATTTCCATTTATGTAGCATTTCAGGCCTTGGAGGGCAATCCAGGGGACTCAGGTAGATGGTGTTGTATTGTCATGGTACCATGTGAATGTGGGCTAACTGTAGACAAGAGGATACAAGGTTAAGATAATTGTTAACCATAAATGTCCCAAAATAATCAGAATTATTACCAGAAATGATAGGCATGATTCTCTTTCACCATGAAGATCTAGAAATTTACCAAGTGGTGTGGTCTATGCCTGTTCTTGTAAAGCAGATGAGACATTAACAAAATTTATATATATATGGCATTTAACTTTGATAATGGTACAGATGCCACTGAGTCATTGTGATCACATCTAAAGTTACAGTCTGGGTTGTGATGATTAAATTCTTTAAGATATACCTTACTTTATGGCCATAGTTTTCTATTGAGTGCTTAAGACCAAGTAGATGGCCAAAGTTTAATTTTATACTGTAGTTTTGAAGGTCAGTTGTGACTCTTTAGCAGAGACTTTTAGGGACCTGGGAGGAGCTCTATGGCTATCTCAGCATTTGTGCCATCTGCTGGGATGAGTCAGGGCCATGCTGACCATGTAGCTTCTCTTCCCTTAGAAGCATTAAGGGTCTTACCCTCTATTCTGAGTCTCCTTCTGCAGACTGGATATTGAATGAACTCTATTTTCTGGATCGCCATATCTTCCCTGGTCAAGAAGATAGGAGATTAACGAAGAACTTTAGGACCCTGTAGAGGAAGAAGTGTCTTGTCATTTCCTGAGCCTTTTTGATTTGGAGAGGCTGGGACCAAAATATTGGCTATCCTTTTCATCCCAAAGTCCTCCTTGGTTTTGGCTGCTACATCTGGTTGTTAAGCACCCAGGAGAAAATGGGAATTTAGAGTATGTCTGTACTTTTTGTCTTTAACAAAACAGATCTAGTTAAGACATGGTATTAAAAACCTTAACATAATTTTGTAACATTTAATTTATGTTATTTGATTACATGGTAAGCTATATCTGAAAAATAGGAAATATCTATTTTATTTAACATTTTAAGTATAGGCAAAGCATGTTAACAGTCCCAGAGACAACTTTTATTAACATTAATTAATTAATTATTAATGCCCTGATGAGAGCCACCAGTTTTGATCCTGTGCATTATGAGGGAGTGTACTTTAATCTTAAAGGAATTTCTAGGAGAACAACTTATCATCTCAGGGGATAGTTTGATATTAGCCAGAAATTTTCCTTGGAGATTGATAGGCCTAACACATCATGGATGTGGATGTACACACAGTTTGCTTCTAACAGATAATTAGAAGGGCCATTGTTGTCATTGTTGGGAGGCAGGCTGTCCTCAAACTTTGGATTTTTTTTTTTTCTGTTTTTCTTGAGAAATTTTTTACTCATATGTTCTACCACATCTGGAAGAACCTTATGAGTCTCAAGAATGTTCTGAGCTGCTTGAGGGTCCTAGGGAGTGAGCAAGAGATAAAAGGCCTCCTCTCCTCTCCTTTCCATTAGTGCCCCTGTTTATCTGACAAAACAGATCTTAAATACCCTACAGTGTCTTGACACTCTTGAGACCTGGAACTTAAGGTCTTATAGTTCTATCTGTCAGGAAGTTGAGAAGCCTGAGGGTCTAACTGATGGCTCTGGGTCAGTTTGGATGGTTTCAGAGATAAGAAGGGTTGGACATAGAACAACTCAGTCTATTTCTTTCCTTTTTTTGTGAAACAGGTTTAGCTGAAGAATAGTATCATCCTGGGGCACCAGGTTTTCTTATCTTCTAGAGGATCTATTGCCTGGTATAAGGAAAACTAAGATGATGACCAGTCTCATGTAGGAGAGAGTGGGTCCCTAATGGAGCCCTAACATCATCACTCCCTTGTGAGACTCCTCTGTAGGGGCACAGAGAAGGGTGTTATTCACATATTAGAGGATCTGAACTTGAATGTGGGACAAATAAAAATGGCTTTTGTCATTAATAGTAAGCTATTATCATTTTAACTTTTATGACCATTTTACATTGTTCTATCAATAAACTCAAATCAAGCAATCTGTCAAAAATTTAAGTTATTATAATAAGCACTAAACCCATCTATTTTTTGACTTTGTAATTGAGTCTGTAAGGTAATCTAAAATCAGAGTTGGACCTTAGAATTTCTTTTGTACTTAAAAACATCTGGCTACTGTTATAGCAGATATAAACAAGCAATTCTGGTTTTAAAGTTGAAAACCTAGAAGTCCGTATTTGGTAACTTAGAATCACCTTTAGATACATCTGTGTACCCGTGTACACTTTTAGTGGGTTTAACCTTTTTTTTTTTCTAAACTGGATTAGACACCAACTTAATCATGTGGAGCAATTTATAGCATTCAAACCGATGCACCTTGTTTAGGGTTACTTTGAATAACATAAACCAATTTTATGCCTCATTATTCTTGTTATTCTTGACTATTAAAACAGATGAAGCTTTGACCAGATATCTAATAGTTTATGTTTAAATTACATTGCTTGTAAATAATGGATTCTAGCATTACATCTTGGGGTTAACTCACCTTGACCCAAGAATGGTTAATGGAGCTCCTCAAAAATTGAAAATAAATCCTATGAAATACATTTTAAAAGCATGGATTTGTAAATGCAGGTAAAAACTGATAACTGTCTTGGAAATAATATAACATACCTAGAAATGGTTTCATTAGTAATGACAAATCAGAATTATGTTTATGATAGAACAAAGATTACCTGCTCACATATTGTTAAATCAAGGAATTTTAGTTTGCTGTGAGCCCTAGTTAGATCTGGTTGTTGCTTGTTTGTTGTGCTTGTCTTCTCTGTCTCACAAAAGTCTGAGAACTGCATTCTAACATAGTTTTAGTGATCTTAGACAAGAGAGAAATTGACAGAGAACCAAACTATATGCTTCTTGTCATTCTTCCTTGTCCAAAGACAATTGACCAGTTTGCCTAAGGATAAGGTGTGGAGGACATACATACATACATACATACATACATACATACATACATACATACATACATACATATATTTTTTTGAGAGAGAGAGAGAGAGAGAGAGAGAGAGAGAGAGAAGAGAGAGGAAGACAGATAGAGAATGGGTGCACCAGCAGCCTCTCAGCTGCTGTGAACGAACTCTAGATGCATGTGCCCCCTTTTGGTCAAGTGCAGTATTGTGCCCTGGTAACAGTTTGTAGCTGACTAAATGTGGGACCTGGAGATTGGAACCGGCATTCTTAGGCTTAGCAGGCAGGCGCCTAAACTGCTAAGCCATCTCTCCAGCCCGACATAAGGTTTTAAACATGTTTGGGATTTGAGTTGGGGGGGGCAGGAACCCAATTCTCAGAATCCAGCTTACCATGAATTTAAACAGCATATCACAATTAGTATAATTTACATTACAGTGAGGTAGAAGCCATCACTAGGAAATATCTCTAACCTACTAGTCCCTAGGTGACTGGCTTTCAACCTTACCGGGTAGACTTTAGGATGTCACTTGTTCTCTCAGCTTGTGTTGTAAGCTTCCTGTCCAACTATGGTCTTGTTTGTATCTGTCTCCTGTAAGGTAGGAGAGCCAAGGATATATTTGAGGAGGACAGGGAGCCTTAGCAGGCTTTGGGTCCTGGCATAAGGAGGACAAGAAGGTAGAGATGCCTTTTTCTGTTCTAGAGGTGGCTGTGCCTTTAAGAGGCTTTTATAGCTTGTCTTGATGTGGGGACAGCTAGGAGAGTTGAATCTTTATTGCATTCCCTGCATAATTTGGCTTTTCATTTAGAGCAGATTTAATTGTAAAATCATTAAAATTAAAATTTCCTTCAAGAGGCTATTTCTCTCTATCCTTTAGTTTATATTTGGGACAGGTTTTTTTTTTTTTTTTTGGTTTTTAGAGGTAGGATCTCACTCTGGTCCAGGCTGACCTGGAATTCACTATGTAGTCTCAGGGTGGCCTTGAACTCATGGTGATCCTCCTACCTCTGCCTCCCGAGTGCTGGGATTAAAGGCGTCCACCACCATGCCCGGCTTTGGGACAGGTTTTGTGCAGAAGAATATCAGGCTCTTCTTTTTATTTGAATCAAAGAGATACCAGTGGGTAAGTATACAATCTAGGGGAGCCTTAGAGACATAAGACTACCAATCTGGAAGACAGAAGGGTATAATGAAATGAATTCCATATCCCTTTTGTCTTGTGCCCCAGAGTGTCCTCCAAAGCCTCCTTAATTCCTCCTTGGTGTGGCAACAAGGGGAAATGAGACCTTTGGATTTGGTCACCAATTACCAATGTGCTCTGTAACACCCTGTACCTTCTGGCCCCCTCATTGGTGACATGATGGGGAAGTAGAGCCTGTATATATTTATGGATTTGAGCTGCTCTTGGTTTGCTGAAGTAGGGTCTCACTCTAGCTCAGGCTGACCTAGAATTCACTATATAGTCTCAGGGTGCCCTCAAACTCATGGCGATCCTCCGACCTGTGCCTCCTGAATGCCGGGATTAAAGACATGCGCCACCACACCTGTCTTTGAGCTGCTCTTTATGATTGTGACTCTTCATTAACATCCCCAATAGTTGACCTCTTTCTGTAAAACTCTGGATTAAGCCTTTAGGCTCCAGAAAAGTCTGATAATTAGTAATGTCTACATGAGCAGGGAGGGTTCTTGCACCCTCACAGGCTGAGCCTCTGAGATTTTCCTAGAGCTCTTCTTGGCTGTTTACTTCAGGTTTATGATTTCTTGTCTATGCTATATTTTCTAGATCAATCTAGTACATCATGGTTACAGGGTTCCAGCCCATGTGTCTGGCTGTGGCATGGGGTCTCTCTGCCACAATCCTGCTGCTAATTGCCATCTAGTGTGGGTCACGACCTTGCTCTGTCTGTCTACCCCACAATGTATCTCACTACAAAGAGTCACACATGGAGACCCATCAGTGTGAGCCCTGCCTGCGCACACTGGTTGAATCTATGTCCTACAGCATGGCTGCAGACATAAACCAGCACAGCCGGAATCTGCCTTTCTCACAGACTGGCACTGGTCATTAGTATTTGAAAATCAGGTCAGTGTTCCACAGAACAAACACAACATAGCTCCTGAAAATACTCAGTTCACATTTTACACAGAGCATTTGCCTTTTGCTATTGGCTTTACAAGCAGGTGGAAAGAGAAAACAGAGGTTATAATACATGTCACCCATAGAAAGTTCCCACATCTACCATTTTCCAAGTTTTAAATATGCCCAGTTCACAAGTGGAGGATTGTTGCAAGGAAGAAGAAAATGGAGAGTTACAGAGAGAACAGATCATGCCTATTGTCATGGGGAAGGCAGGGAACAGGAGAACACTAACCCTCTGACATTTCTTGCCAGTGCACCAAAAAAGATAGAGAAATGTTGGGTTCTTTGTATACCAATGCACCAATTATTTGTGGTGTTCCTATATCCTTGTCCTATGAATATGAAGAATAAAATCTATGGGCCAGAAAATAAGGCTCAGAAAGATTCTATTATAGTTTAAAACTTAAGGAGGACAAAGAGAAAGGGATTAAGCTAGAACATAAAAGAAGGAAGCAAGGCAGAGCTCTTGCCCAGGGAGACAAGAGGGGGTTTGAGAAGCCCACCTTGAGGCTCAGATCTGAGTTAAAAAATATTTATTTATTTATTTTATTTATTAGAGAGAGAGAGAGAGAGGGGCAGATAGAGAGAAAGAGAAAATGGGCATGCCAGGGCCTCTAGCCACTGCAAACGAAGTACAGATGCATGTGCCCCCTTGCACATCTGGCTTACATGGGTCCTGGGGAATCGAATTGGGGTCCTTAGGCTTTGCAGGGAAAAGCCTTAACTAAGCCATTTCCCCAGCCCCCAGATCTGGTTTTTTTAAGTGGAGTGGTTACATAAGGAAGACCATATTGGTAGGTTACTATGGACAAAGACCAGATTTTACTGCTTTGCCAGTAATCTTAGGTAAGGATCAGAGTTTCTGTCCTCTAGGAAGGTGCAAGCTCAATCTAGAAATCTTTCCTGGAGGATGTGGCATCCAGTTTTCTGCAAACTTAGTGACATTTCCTGTTTTTAGTCAAGGAATAAAAACAATTCAGGCGGGAGGGATGGCTTCACCTGCGAAGCTTAAGGATCCAGGTTCAAATTCTCCAGGTCTCCTGTAAGCCAGATGCACAAGGTGTCACATGCATCTGGAGTTTGTTTGCAGTGGCTAGAGGGCTTGGCACACACATTCTCTCTCTCTGTGTCTCTAATAAATGAAAAATAAATAAATAAATAAATAAATTTTTTTAAAATTCACTTTTATTGTTCTATTACCCTGACTGTTTAGCCAATTTCTGTCTCCTATCAATACTGGGTCTTCATGTGGAAGTCCT
Organism: Orientallactaga sibirica; assembly: GCA_036365145.1. Classification (NCBI taxonomy): domain Eukaryota; kingdom Metazoa; phylum Chordata; class Mammalia; order Rodentia; family Dipodidae; genus Orientallactaga; species Orientallactaga sibirica. The sequence goes on along the minus strand of JAEOAD010000031.1, from coordinate 372,648 downwards.
ATAGGTTTCCCAATATGCATTGTGTGGTAATACATTAAAACATGATAAAGTCATACTTTCGTTGTATAACTCTGAGAAATCAAGCTGGAACTGAGCTGAACATTACTCCATGCTAGATAGCTGTCACCGTGCTGCAAGTGCTATGCAGCTTGCTAAGGGAGAAAAGTCATCAATAGCATTTAGGAGTGGGCTAGGTGTCCACACAACTGGCTAGTCAGAAAAGCTGTAACACGTGAAAACTGGCACGACTGCTTGGGGGTAACCAAATGCTCTTTATGATTAGAACTGAGATTCATTACATAGCAGTAAAATTTTGCCTAATACTGAAACCTAGTCCAAAGCCTGTACCTTGAATAGCCTGAGGTCTTAAGGGAAAGCTAATATGATTGACTTGTTATTGAAGCCATTTATAATTATGCCCATACATTAGTGTTGCTCTCATTTTTTAATCTGAGAAGGATTTTTTTTTTTTCCTCAGATGGCAGAGACTACTGGGGAGATTCAAAACTCTCCAAAGTTCTAAGAATATGTAACAATTAAGTAGTTAGTATTCAATAAGATATCTCTATCATGCCCTCCAAAGATTAAGTACTATTGCAGAAGAGGGGACAGAAAGACTGTAAGGGACAGAGGACGGGGACATGAGTGCTTTGGAATGCTCTCTTCTGGACCTGAAATGGCCATCGATTCATTGTAGCAGCTAACCTAACAGCAGCTGTCATTACCTGCACAAGACCTGCACAAAATTAAGTCCATCAGCATTCTGTCATGTATGATGGAGGAGGAGAAAAAAGGAGTCATCACAATAGAAGTGGACTAGTTGGAAGGGTGATGGGGAAGAAAGGACAAAAACAGGTAATGGAATGGAATTATGAGAGTGGAATTTGAATGCTTGCCTCCAAGGGAGCCTGTAACATTAACACAGTACCTTAAGCAGCTCAGCCACTCCAAAGGTATGGGTGAAAATATATGAAAAATTTCAGAAAAAGTAAAGAAACTGTGGTGAAGTATGTTTTTTTTTGTGTGTGTGAGGGTTTATTTTGATCGTCACCTTGACGGGACCTAAAATCAATGAGAAAATTAGCCTGTGGTCATGCCTGTGAAGAGTTATCTTGGTTGGGCTAATTCAAGTGGGAAGATGGCTTTAACTGTTTGTGGTACTGGTCCACATTCTGGGGACTCTGTACTAAATAAATAAAAGAGAAAGAGGGTTGGAGGGATTGCTTAGCAGTTAAGGCATTTGCCTGCAAAGCCAAAGGACCAAGATTCGATTCCCCAGGACCCACGTTAGCCAGATGTACAAGGGGCGCATATGTCTGGAGCTTGTTTGCAGTGGCTGGAGGCCCTGGTGCGCTCTCTCTCTCTCTCTTTCTTTCTCTGTCAAATAAATAAATAAATAAATAAAAAATTAAAAAAAAAAAGACAAAGAAACCTGATCACAGCATCCTTCACTCTCTTCTTTTTTACTGTGGATGGAATGTGACCAACTGCCTCAAGTTCCTACTTCACTACCCTCCCTGCCATAATGCACAATCACCTTAAACTCTGCACTGAAATAAACCCTTCCTTCCTTAAGTAGGTTCTTGTCATGTATTTGCTCACAGCAACAAGAAGGCAATACAGTGTCCAAATATGGAAAATAATTATTTATAAAAAATATAATGATATAATCATATTTTGAAAGAATTATTGCTGTAATTATAGAAACTTGGTTTAGAAAGATAAATTTATTCTTTCCTTTTGTCCAGTCATAAGATTTCTACAAAACCTTCTGTTTTACTTTACTCTAGGTCATGACAAGAAACCAAGAAATGTTATTAATGTAACTTAGAATTATTTTAAAACTTACATGAAATTGATTAGCTATGTGATGCTATCATTAGGTTAGTGATAATTTGGACAGTCTCTCTAGAGTTCTTATTATGCGTTCCTGAGGGGAAAGTGAAACAATATAAATGACGACTAAACGCTAATGTGAGTCCAAAGTATAAGTGTTAACTTTTGCTTTATTTCACTGATGTAATTTGCTGGTGTGACTATCTGTTTTATCTTGCTGAATTATGTATTGGTAATTTTATCTATTTTTAGACAAAGTTTTAATTCAACAGTGATACGGTAAACAAAATACAGCTTTAAATATGTAAAGATTTAAGCTTTTATATGATATTGTTGTTTAATTAGCTATTGTTTTTTTCTCTAGACAGCAGAAACTTGAATATTTTCTGAAGAGCACAACTTCCTATATAGTAAACTTGGCATTGAACATAGGCAAGATGGGTAAGTTAGAAATGATGACAGTTTTAATTATGTATAATTTGTAGTAGATTAATGCTAGCCAAATACCCCTCATGCTAATTCACATATATTTGTTTATCATTACACATTTACATAAAGTAGCTACACAAAGAGCACAGAGAGATGGCATTTCATCAAAGTTCTTCAAAATATCTAGTCTAGAAGCTACTAATTCTTTATTAGGAAGGTTACAGAACTTTTTCCTTGGCAATATATTATTAACAAAATGGTATTCTTACTTTCCCGATTATACCATGAATGCTTAAGATTTAGCTATATTTGTTTTAGAGAGAGGAGATTGCTGGGATAAACAGAAGTGCCCACTCCACATGAAGCAATTCTTCACTCTGCATATAAAAACTATGGCTTTAACTGAATGCATTGAAACAATCAGGTGCAAAAGTTAAGAAAATTATGCTATCAATTTTTTTTTTTTGGAGGTAGGGTTTCTCTCTGGTCCAGGCTGACCTGGAATTAACTATGTAGTCTCAGGGTGGCCTTGAACTCACGGTGATCCTCCTACCTCTGCCTCCCAAGTGCTGGGATTAAAGGCATGCGCCACCATGCCCGGCGTGCTATCAAATTTTGATGGGTACATATTGAATGTATAACTTGCAGGCAAACAGGGTATGTTCATTAATCTGAATTTTGTTGATGTTTTTCATATGTTTTTCATGATGGTAAAAATGAAATGAATGTCATACAAATTAATATTTTCTAAGTATCTTCATAATTTGACTAATGTACTATTTTATTTCAAAAAGACTAATATATGCAGATCTAGATAAGCATAAGAGCTTGTAGGATTAGGGACATGAGAATAATTGATATGGTACAGTTTTGTTTGAATCATTCTCATCCTTCATCAACTGTATAATGACACATAAATATTTTTTGAAAATAATTTTGTTTTATGTAATTATGATTTCAGGAAATTAGTAATAAAAGCTTATTTTCTGCAAAGTATGTTCCAAACATGGTGGTGCTTGAGGAAAGAAAAATATTCTAAGTGTTCTCTTTTTTCCCTATATTTTATTGAAGGTTTTTGCTCTGTATCACAGGCTGACTTCAAATTCACTATTCTCTGGCCTTGGCCTCATAAATGCTAGGATGACATTTATATGCCACCACACTCAATACCTCGTGTACTCTCAACAATATTTATTTAAAAGAGTGAAAAGGAGTCAGAAATTATTTTATGCCATTGGTGGTTAAAAATTGTCAGGTACAACTTGCATTATTATTCTATACATTTCAACACAGGCAAAAGAAATCAGAGTAAGATGATAGAATATCATTTTTATTTTTTGCAATTCTCTCTCTTTCTTATGAGGCTTTGGAACCTAAGAGTTAATGTTTGCTAGATAAGCACTCTACCACGGAGCTATACCACCAGCCCATTTTAATTTTATTTTCTAACCAGCTTTCAGCTTTCATCTGTGAATGTTCTAACATATTAGAGAAAAATAGTTTTCAAAGTGACAAGAAATCCACAGATATTTATCTGAGGGCTTTCAGTTAACTTTTTCTCCCAAACAGTCTGCTTAACATTGGGATTATGAAAGTCATTAAGGTAAATGCTAATTTCATATCCTAAAGATAGGGATTTAAAATTATTAGAAATATTCCTAGATCAATTACTTACATGGAGACCCACTTTATTTTATTTTATATTATTCTAATTTTACATTCATGTTGGTGACTTCGGTAGCCTCCTCCTTTTTCTCCCCCCTCCGAAGGGACCCTCATCATTGGGGAATGCTGAGGAGACCCACTTTTTAAAAAATATACATTTAATTAATTTTTTTATTTGAGAGAGAGGGAGAGAGAGGAAGAGGCAGAGAGAAAGAGCCAATGGGTGCGCCAGGGCCTCCAGCCACTGCAAACGAACTCCAGATGCATGCGCCTCCTCGTGCATCTGCCTTACAGGGTCCTAGGGAATTGAACTCAGGTCCTTAGGCTTTGCAGGCAAACGCCTTAACTGCTAAGCCATTTCCCTAGCCTGAGATCCACTTTTTTGAGAGGATAACATATTATTGGTACATTTTTGATTCTTTTAATTGACAATCTTGGTACATATAAACAATCTGTCATGAATCATATTCTCCCTCAACCACCCTCCTTTTCCCCCACACGAATCCTTCCTCCACTGAATGCCTTCTTTCATTGGTAAATTATTATAAACCATTTGGACCTATGATTTCTCATGAATCTGCTAATTGTTTTTGTTAAAATTTATGTACCAAGGAATATGTATAAATATGTGATTGGATAAAAATATATATGATGCACATTATTTACCTTAAATTAACTTAGTAATTAGAGAGTACATGAAATTATACACATCAGGATAAAAAAAGATAGCAACAGGCAAGAGCATATAGAGATATGAGAAAGCTACCATCAGTTCTCACTGAATTTTAAATTCCCAAACAATACTCAAGGGTCATCAAGGATTATGAAGGAGATGAATTTTTGAAGTTTGAGTTGCTCAGAGGATTTCCTCCAAATAAGTAACTGAAGATATTTTTTAAGAAATAGTATGAGAGCAGATGGGTTTTAAAAAGAAGTTTGAATAACTCCAAATTGTTTTTAATTAAGGAAGGACTAATGTGATTCATCAGCCCCATACTGATAGTCCTCCCAGAGTTTCTTGCCACCAGGTTCCTTGGTCTGTCCCCTAATCTGTTTGTTGGTTTTATTTCTTCCCCAGAGAGACACTTGTGGAGAGAGGAGATGGACGCCTACAATCTTACCACAGTGACTCAGTTCATCCTCATAGGACTCTCTGACCTCCCCGAGGTGCGCTACCCTCTCTTTGTGGCCTTCGCCATCATCTACCAGATCACTGTGCTGGGAAATGGGGCCATCCTCTTGGCCATTGGGACAGAGAAAAAGCTTCAAACTCCCATGTATTACTTTTTGGCAAATCTGTCCCTCCTAGACATATTCTGTCCATCAGCTACTGTCCCCAAGATGCTGCAGAATCTCTTGACTGAGGAGCACAGCATTTCTTTGGTTGGGTGTGCCTTGCAGCTCTATTTCCTCGTGGCCCTAGCTGGGACTGAAGTTTTCCTGCTGGCTGTAATGGCCTATGACAGGTATGTGGCTATCTGCTTCCCTCTGCGTTACTCCCTCATCATGACCAAGGTTCGCTGTGTGCAGCTGATATCTGGGACCTGGGCAGCTGGGTTTCTCAATTCACTCCTCCACACAATGTCCACCTTCAGTCTGTCTTTCTGCAAGTCCAATCGAGTTAACCAGTACTACTGTGACATCCCACCGGTGATGGCCCTGTCATGCTCTTCCACCTACATGGCAGAAATGATGGTTTTAGTGGTAGGAGGGATCTTGGGAGTCAGTGCCTTCCTGATCACCTTGATCTCTTATGTGTACATCATCTCCACCATCCTGAAGATCCAGTCAGTGGAAGGGAAGCGCAAAGCCTTCTCCACGTGTGCTTCCCATCTTCTTGTGGTCTGCTTGTTTTATGGCACAACCATATTCACCTACATCCGTCCCTCTTCCATCAAACATTCTCCTGCTAGAGACAGACTGATCTCTATGCTCTATGCGGTTATTACCCCCATGTTAAACCCAATGATCTACAGTCTGAGGAACATGGAGGTCAAAGGAGCACTGAGAAGAGTTTTGTGTGGTAGGGTACATTTCCAGAAAGCATAATGTTGAAACAGAATTCCTTGATGCTTTTCTTAGAATGAATTCATACAAACACAATTTTTCTTGACATGTAGAATAAAAACCTATGCAAGTATGATCACAAACATAAACACAATTTTAGTTGTAGCTATGTCTATTTCCATATCCTCTGGAAATTAAAATTTATAATCTGGGATAGAAAGATGTCTCAGTGGTTAAAGCCTTGCTTGAAAAGCCTAATGACCAGGGTTTGATTCCCCAGTACCCATGTGAAGCCAGATGCACAAAGTGGCACATGCATCTGGAGCTAATTTGTAGCAGCTAGAGGCCCTGAAGTGCCCATTCTCCCTCTGCTTGCAAATAAATAAAAATATAAAAAAATTTATACCTCAATAAAAATACTTGATATTGAACAATTTAACATATTTTAAGTAACTTTGTATCTTCCTTACCTATGTAAGTATCTATATTCACATGGATACCTCTGCTTATACCCGCATATATTTGTATCATCTATCTCTGTCTACAGTTCTTCATTTTTTTTCAAGGTAGTGTCTCACACTATCCCAGGCTGACCTGGAACTCACTCTGTACTTCCAGTCTAGTCTTAAACTCACAGTGATCCTCCAACTTCTCTCAGATCTTCATCTTATGTTTTATAATTTATGTATTTTATTTTATTTATTTATTCTTTGAGATAGGGTCTCACTCTAGCCCAGGCTGATCTTTAATTCACTATATAGTCTCAGACTGGCCTCAAACTCACAGTGATCCTCCTGCCTCTGCCTCCCCAGTGCTGGTATTAGAGGCATGCAACACCATGCCCAGCTAATTTATCTTACAATTGAGAATTTATTGTAGTTAAGTGTATAAACTAATGTGATGGTTTATAAACACATAGGTAATATGTTAACTAATACATTCCTCACCTCAAACATCTTTTTCTAGTGAGAACTCTTGAAATTTATTTGTTTTGCAAGTAAAAGTAAACAATATGTTATTACGTATTGCATTCAATGTCCTGTTGCAATATATCTCATAGGAGAAAAGTCGTATTTGTACTAAGTGATGATTTATATGTTTCAAACATCTATACTCCCTATTTTTCTCATACAACACGACTTTGGTCAACAATATTCTCTTCTGTTTCTTTGAGTTTAGTTGCTTTAAATTCCATATGAAAGTTACATATGCATTATTTATCTTATTGTGCTTAGATTATTTCAGTGAGTTTAATGGTCTAAAATTCCATCAGGTTCTTTGCCATGTATGGGCTGGATTCTGTCACTGATTTTTATGCATTACACAACACTGAATACAAGAGTGCAAATGCATCACCTCATAGTGAACTGAACTATTTAGGGTAAGTGTTTAGGTATAGGACTATTAATCACATGATAACTGTATTTTTTTTGGATATGTGAAGAATCAATACATTTGAATAATGAGTATCTAAATTTAAAATTCATCCAATTATGTACAAATATTTCATTTTAGAGTCCTCAAAAACAATTGTTCCATTTTTATTTTGTGTGTAAGTTCAATTTTTAATAATTTCTGTTCTACAAAGTGTGAGCTAATACCATAAATTAGTTAGCTGTTCCCCAAATATTAGTTATGTAAAGAATTTTTTTCTTTATCTTTTGGTCATATTGCATCTATTCTTTATTTTAATGACTCCTCATAATGATAATCATATTTTAATTATATTGTTTTCTTTATATGCATTTTGAGTTTTATAAATTTTGCACATTAACTTCAAATTTTCGATGTATTTCTTGCAATTTTTTTTTTTTTTTTGGGTTTATCGAGGTCGGGTTTCACTCTGGTCCAGGCTGACCTGGAATTAACTATGTAGTCTCAGGGTGGCCTTGAACTCATGGCAATCCTCCTACCTCTACCTCCCAAGTGCTGGGATTAAAGGCGTGTGCCACCACGCCCGGCTATTTCTTGCAAAAATTTTGGCAAAGATTCTTCCTATCTTTAGGACCTTTTACTGCTATTTGTTTCCTTGCTATGAATAAATTTTGTTTTATTGCAACCCAACTGTCTTTTGTTTTTGTTGTACCTGCTCTTTGGATCAAATAAGAAAAGTCATTGGTCAGATCAATATTTTGTGGTTTTATCTCTTATATGTTCTTATACAAACATATATTATGACTTATATTGAATTAATTCATTCTGAGTTTTGGAAAATCCAGCAGTGAAGCCATCAGGTCCTGTAATTTTATTTCAGGATTTCAAAAAACAAATTATTTAATCATATTCTTTTGATTTTCTAGTAATTATACTGATTGGTAGATTTGTCTAGATTTTTTTCTAATTTATCCAAATTTTAGCATACAATTTTGCTTTTTTGAGGCAAGCCCAACAGATTGATTTTTTTTTTTTTGTTTTTTTGTTTTTCCGAGGTAGGGTTTCACTCTAGCTCAGGCTGACCTGGAATTCACTATGTATTCTCAAGGTGGCCTTGAACTCTCTGGTGATCCTTCTACCTCATCCTCCCAAGTGCTGGGATTAAAGGCATGAACCATGACGTCTGGCCAGATGGCTTTTTTAAATGTGAGACTGAGAAAGTAAGGGAGGGGGGAAGGAAGAGAGAGAGTGTGAGAGATAATTGGCATGCTAGGGCTTCTAGTCACTGCTATCAAACTCCAGATTCATGTGTCCCTTTGTGTGAATCTGTGATCTTGTGTGCTTGCGTCATTGTGTGTCTGGGTTATGTGGGACCTGGAGAGTCAAACATGAGTCCTTAGGCTTTGTAGACAAGCACCTTAACCATGAAGCCATCTCTCCAGCCTTTGTTTGTGTATAATTTAATGTGGTACATGTACATGTATGTACCCTTTTGTTGCTTCATGCACTTGTCTGGAGTTTACTGAGGTGTCCCACTCCATAGATCCAGTATTGGGGAAAAAATCTCATAAATTTAAATTTATTATAGCCTCCAGAGAAATTAACCCATTTTTATTATGGTTTCCTTTTTTATCTTTTGTCATGAAACTTAGTACATTTTTGCATGCCTAAAGAGCGGGTATTAGACTTGGGATTCTGTACCATTCTCAGTTTATTCTGCTTTTGTAACTTCTAAAACTAGAAAAACTTTCTGTCTGGATCTCTCCTTATATTACACACCATAGTAAACCAGCAATCATGTATAATTGTTTTTAAACTCTTGGCATACGAGTGAGTTCCGGAACACCATCCTGAATCTGGTGATCACATTTAGCATGTGTATTCTTTGTACTTTTTATTTCATTTTTATTGTCTGGAATTTAGTATCCTCTTGCTCTCTTTAGCCATTTTCTGCTTTTTCCTTTGACCAGGTGATCTTATCACTAGTTGCATGTTTCTGTATTTTGTAAAAATCTCTTCTTCTTATCTCTTTTTCAGGACTATTGCTGATCTGTCATTTTCAAGACTTTACAAATGATGGTCTTATTATTCATGTTGATGATTTATGAGCTAATCTATAACCATACTGAGATGCCATGTTTTGAGAGAAATCATATTTTCCAAAACTCAACAATGTCACAATATGCATCTCTAATAAATTCTATGGCATTTCAGGGGATTGGTAGTTCAAATGTTATTTAAGTTTAGAGAGACTGGAATAATCAGCACATACTTGAAGAAATAAATTAGGTGATGTAACTGTAAGAAAACTGGTAATCCCTTTAATGCCTTTATTTATATCCTGTAGACAAGTTTCCTTATTGTATGAATATAGTTCCTATCACATAAAAAGTTTAGACTTCAATGTAATATATTAAATTGAAATAAAATCTTAAAAGACAACCAATTCATATGCTCAAATAGCTGACATCCTGCCAGTTATTTGAAGGCATCATCAGTTTATATGTTAGTTTATCCCTACTCCCATGTAATATAATTCTATTCTAATAGAAATACCAAACAAAGGGCTGGAGGGATGGTATAGTGGTTAAGGCACTAACCTGAAAAGCATAAGGACCCAGGTTCCATTCCCCAATACCCATGTAAGCCAGATGCACAAGATGGTGAATGCATCTGGAGTTCATTTGCAGACTAGAGGCCTTATACCCTTATACCCATTCTCTCTCTCTCTCTCTATTAGCCTCTTTCTCACAAATAAATAACTAAAATACTAAAAAAAAAAAAAAAAAGAAATATGCAAGTATGCTATCAGAATTTGACCAGTACTGGAAGAATTTTTTTGAAAAATGTTTATAATTATAGTATTTTCCATGTATTAGAATATGAAATCATTAAAGTGCAATATATGTGTCTGAGACAAGATTTCACTATAGCCCATACTGGCCCAGACCAAACCTCCTTCCTCAGATCCCAGTGCTGATGACATAGGTGTGAACTGACACATATAGCATGGTTTTGAACATATTTGACACTTTTATACATGGATATAATGTATTTTGATCCTGTTCTCCCAATTACCTTCTCTTATCCCCTACCTGCCAAATAAAAACCTGTTTTCCCAATTCTCAACTTACTTTTATGCCTTTTTTTTTAGTTTGAGAGAGAGAGAGAGAGAGAGAGAGAGGAAGAGGCAGAGAGACAATGGGCATGCCAGGGCTTCTCAGCCATTGTGAATGAACTCCAGATGCATGCGCCTCCTTGGGCACATGTGCAACTTTGTGTGCTTGTGTCACTTTTGCGTCTGGCTAGACATGGTCAGCCTTAGTGGAAGTCCATGTTGTTGGGCCCATGCATAACCTGCATCTCTGCCACCATGGCCACTTTTTCATGGGTCCACTGGGCAATGACAGGAATGCCTGAGGAAAGAGGTTGGTCACTATCCACAGAACACATCAGTTTATCTACTTATTAAAGTCATCCTCTGATGAGGTCACCTTCTGATGAGCATTAACATGTGACACAAGTATCTTTATGTCCTTTGCCCATTTAGAGAGCTCTGTCTACATACACCTCCCCCAAATGTCCTTCTTCACCAATTTTCCAATTGTGCTCCTTCCAAGGCCTGGACCATCTGGCCAAACCATTGGCCACAGCCCATGAATCAATGTATAACCACACATCTGGCCACTTTTCCTTCCAAGCAAAATGCACAACCATGTGTACTGCCTGTAGTTCTGCCCATTGTGATGACTTCCCTTCACCAGTCTTTCAGAGTTGTCCCAGAAAGAGACTGTAATGCTGCAGCTGCTTACTTCTGAGAGGTGCCTGCATAACATGCTGAACCATCTGTAAAACATGCCCTAGTCCTCTCCTCCTCAGTCAGTTGATCATAGGGCACACCCCATGATGCCATAGGTGCAGGCTTGGGGACAGAAGGCATTGTAACGAGTAGAAACCATAGGCATATGGGAAACTTCCTCATGTAACTTACTTGTGCCATCAGGGCCTTCTAGAGCCCAATCACATATATACCACTTCCACTTGATGATGGACTGCTGCTGGGCATGTCCAACTTTATGGCTTGGTGGGTCAGATAACACCTAGCTCATAATGGGCATCTTGGGTTGCATAGTAACTTGCTTGCCCTTGTCAAACATTCAGTTTCTATTAAGGGCCAATAGCAGGCCAAGAGCTGTCTCTCAAAGGGAGAATAATTGTGTGTGGATGACAGTGGGGCCTCGCTTCAGAATCCCAAGGGTCTACACTGTGATTCATTTATGGGGGCCTGCCAAAGGCTCCAAACAGCATCCCTATCTGCCACCAACACTTCAAGTACCATCATATCTGCTAGATCATATGGCCCAAGTGGCAGAGCAGCCTACACAGCAGCCTGGACCTATTTAAGAGCCTTCTCTTCATCTGGGACCCACTGAAAACTAGTAGCTTTCCAAGACACTTGATGTGTGCAATGTAGTAATACACCCAAGTGAGAATTGTGTTGTCTCCAAAATCCAAATGGGCAACTAGACATTGTGCATCTTTCTTAGTGGTAGGAGGGGCCAGATGCAATAACGTATCCTTCACCTTAGAAGGAATATCCTTCCATGTCCCAAACCATTGAACTGCTAGAAATTTCACTGAGGTTGAAAGTCTTTGAATTGTGGATGGATTTATTTCCCATCCTCTGATACGCATATGCTGTACCACCAATTTCAGAGTGGCAGCCCTACTATAAGGCCTGGAATGGGCAGGGTAAAGGCTATTGTGATGGCTATCTGTTTGAGACCTAGTAGGATTAACTTTTCATCACAGTCAAGGAATTTAATGGCTCTGTATCTAAAACTTTTGAATATTTGTGGAAAAGTAAGATGAATGATAATGTTGGTTGGCTGCTTCTAGCATCTCTGGATAAACTATTAAGGTAACAGCAGAAGCTCAGAAAGGGATTTCCAAGCTTAAGACCCACATACATGACCTGAAGGTTTTTAAGGATGCTCTGGAGGAGAGTCTCCTCTCTCTAGCCAGAACAGGGCTCAAATTGCAGAAAACCAAACCCAAGCTCTCCTTATAAGACTGGCTAACTTGCAACATAAACTCAAATCCCTGCCTCACAGGCTATCAGAAGTTAAAGTGAGGGCACTGATTGGAAAAAAAGTGCAATCGACTTGGAATACAAAAAGAAGTCTTTAAGTTGGCCTGTATCTTTAGCAAAACTGCCAATCTCACTGTACAGGTTCTGGCAGAAATTAACCAAAAAATGAAAGAACTCTGAGCATCAATATTATAAAATAAAGCCACTATTGATTTTTTATTATTAAAACATCATATTGGCTGCCAACAATTCCCTGGAATGTGTTGCTTCAACATTACAGACAATTCCAATACTACTCAACAACAAATAGACAAAATAAAACAAGAGGTTAACAAAATCCATGAGAGCAACTTTTGGGTCAGGTTTAGAACAATGATTTCCTGGTTACATTCTTCACAGGGTCCTAACACGCTCTTTTGGTTCTTGCTTATTCAGATGCCTCACTGAATTCTCCAAGAAAAAATACAAACCTTTACCTGCCAGTGAGTCACTGAATTCTTCATGGCTACTGGACATCAGCCCTTGGGCATCCAACTTCCACCAGACTGTGTGGGATACCTCCCCTAAAAGACCATCACTCCTACCAATGGAAAGCAGCTTGATTTGTTTTTTGAGAGAGTCAGAGTCAGAGAGAGAGAGAGAGAGAGACAGACAGACACACACACACACACACACACACACACACACACACACAGAGAGACAGAGAGAGACAGAGAGACAGAGAGAGAGAGAGAGAGAGAGAGAAACAGAGAATGGGCATGCCAGCAGCCTCTCAGCTGCTGTGAACAAACTCCAGACTTGTGCGCCCCTTGGGGCAAGTGCAGCATTGTGCCCTTGCATCACTTTGTGCCTGGCTAAACATGGGACCTGGAGAATTGAATGGGCATTCTTAGGCTTAGCAGGCAGGCACCTTGACCACTAAGCCATCTCTCCAGCCCAGTAGCTTGATTTTTTTAATAGCACCGCTTCCCTCCCCTTGCAGCCCAGTTCTATGATATCCCACTCCCTCCCCCAATCTTTTTTAGCCTTCCAGAGTCATAACTGAAGGGTTAATGACTTTTCTTGAAACTAGAAGGTCTTGGGAACATCTGAGATGTTCAGTCCCAGAGAAGCTTGACAACTCCTAAGATTGATGAACTTCCTTTAACTCAGAAGTCTTCCAGGGAACAGAAACCATCCTGCCAGGAACAGATTATTCAGACTCTTTCTGAGCAAGGCTACAGTCCCTTATCACAGGGTCCTAACACTCTCTTTTGGTTCTTGCTTATTCCCCTAGAAAACTGCACCTGGCCCTTTATGCTTTCCTCAAGATCCTCCGTATAAGCATGAACCCTAGCCTAACTCAGAGCTTTAGCCTTCATCCCATGGGAAGATTGCAGCTCCTCACTGTGCTTCAAGAAACAGTCTCTGTTTGAGATCAAATCTGGTGTTTTTCTTGTGCTTCTCTTTCTCACTTTCCCACCACAGGTTAATGGTAAGATCCTTACACAACTAAACAGAAAAATGACTATATTAATAAAGAGAAAATATTAAAAAAATCAAGTAAACCATATGTCAAAACACACAGCTGGCCTTTTGTCATACCATCACATTATGACATAATAGCACCATTCCAACTGCCCCATCTTGAGTCTGGACCTTGACATTATGGTAGTCCTCTATCCCCCAGCATGTCTCTAGAAGGCACCTCCAACTCAGGTCATAACTGGCTCATATACATCCACATTTCTGCTCCACCAAGTGTTGGGACACAAGCTTCATTTTCTAGAGTCCTTCAGGCCTTTAAGGCTCCTTATTTGACATTGGAACCAACCTTAAAAAATCTTGAGCCCACAGTCCACCTTCCAATGAGAAGGCTGAACTTCTTGGAAAGACAGGAGAGTGGACCGAAAAGCATATTCACAGATAGAACATGGAAGCACTGTTTCCAGGGCACTTGCTTATGATGTCACAGCTGGCAATACTCTGCATTTCCAATTCTTTCAGAGGGACTTTTCCCTTTTTAGCCTGGTTGCCTGAAGATGAAGATGTGACAGGTTGCATTTGGTCTCAATTAACCAGAGAATTATGGTTCTTTTATTTCCTAGATTGACAAAATGAAAGGAGATATTTGTGACAAAATGAATGGAGATAGAGCCTTTCCTCTGTCCTCTTCCTGACAGGATTCTTTCAATAATTCTGGCACCAATGTTTAAAATATGTACCAGGACAGCTTGATAGAAACATCATAGCCAAATAATAAGTAAATAAATGCTTTTATTATTATTATTTGAGGCAGAGTATCACTCTAGCCCAGGATGACCTAGAATTCCCTATGTAGTCTCAGGGTGGCCTTGAACTCATGGCGATCCTCCTACCTCTGCCTCCTGAGTGCTGGGATTAAAGGCATGAGCTATCATGCCCTACCTAAATATATACTTTTAAAAAGTGGGGATAGGAAAGAAGAAGGAAAGAAATGAAATAAGAAGGAAAGAAAAGAGAAGAAATAACACAACTGGCTGGAGGAGGCAAGGAAGGACTGGACTTCTTGAAGGCAGAACCTAAATTCATATAACAGATCAGGCAAGGCCCTTCCAAACTTCCTGCCTGGGCCCTGCACTCCAAGGCTTCTGTAGCAGGGTTGGTGGCCTTAGTGTGTCTGGAGGACACTCTAGTCAGCATCTTGTTCCCTCCCTCAGGAAAGCAGCACCATACAAATGGCAAAGGAGCTCTCCTTTTCCACCTTAGTATCTGTCCCACCACCCTCATGTGCTGGTGGAAGGAGAGTGCTGATAGGGACCTTAGGTGCATGGTGTTTGGAGTAGATCCTCGGAGATTAGACACAGATGGCTTTGGGAAAGAGCACAAAGAAAATCTCCACTATTCATGGGAGCCATTCTCAGTGCGACTTTGGACTGTTGACAACCTTGCTCAAGATTGGCACTGCATCTGCCTCTCCATGGCATGCTTTCAGACTAGTGACAGACTCTGTAAGGTTTCTGTCATGTACAGGGATTGTCAAAAATCATTATCCTTTTTTTTTTTTTTAATTCAGAGAGAGACAGAGAGACAGAGAGAGAGAATGAGGCAGATAGAGAGAATAGGCATGTCAGAGCCTCTAGCCATTGCAAATATGCATCACCTTGTGTATCTGGCTTACACGTGTACTGGGGAATCAATCCTGGGTCCTTAGACTTCATAAGCAAGCACCTTAAACACTAAGTCATCTCTCCAGCCCAACATTTCCTTAAAAATACTAAGAAATGAAGAGAGATCATTTAGTACATTTTTACTAGGTTTCTTATGATTATTTTATACTCATTTGCTTCTGGCAAATGGCTATGCTTGGGTTAGTGAGAGACGCAGGATCCCCTTTTCAGGATCCTAGAATTCTAAATTAAAACAAAGGGGGAATACTGGAGAGATAGCTCAGTGTTTAAGGTACTTGCCTGCAAAGTCTAATGACGTGGGTTTGATTCTTCAGTACCCATGTAAAGCCAGATGCACAAGGTGGCACATGTATCTGGAGTTTGTTTGCAGTGGCTGAGATCCTGGTGTGCCCATTATCTTGTCTGTCTTCTCTCTCTGCTTGAAAAGAAATAAAAATTAAAAAAAAAAAAGAAAAACAGACTCAAAACAATGTTGCAGGCAAGATGGAGATCCTGGCAACTGCTGAGAGGAAGGAGATGGAGGAAGGAGAAATCTATGTTTTCTGATTTAGAAGCCATGAAAATATGCTTAGAAATTGAAGTTTAAGAGCAGATGTGTGTGGGTGGGAGGGATGTCTATAGAGAGAAAGAAAATGCAGACTGGAGAGATTGTTCAGCTATTAAAGGCACTTGCTTACAAAGCTTGATGGCCTGGGTTTGATTCCCCAGTTCTCACATAAAGCCAGATGCACAAAGTGGTACATGTATCTGGAGTTTGTTTGCAGTGGCAAAAGGCCCTGGAATGACCATATTCATTCATTCATTCATTCATTCATTCACTCATTCCCTCTCTGCTCAGTAATAAATTTATAAGAGGGAGGGAAGGAGGGAGGCAAGAAATGAGGGAGGGAGGGAAGGAGAAAGGGAAGGAGGTAGAGAAAGAGAGAGAGAGAATGCCTAGAGTTTCAGGGGCAAAATAATTTAGACATAGACAAAACATTGCACCAGGGAAATAGTTCAATTAGTTCTGTTAGCTCTGCAATCTTGAGAACCCAAGTTTGATCCCCAGAAGCCATGTATGACAAGCTGGACATGGTGGCCAGCACTTGTAATCCCAGTGCTGGAGAGGCAGAGGGCAAGCTCACTGACCAGCCAATCTAGTCTTCTTGGTAAGTATTCAGGTATTGAGAGACCCTGTCTCAAAAAGGTGTGCCTGACGAGGCAGGAGGAACCAAAGATCTTGGTCATTTTCAGCTGTAAAACAATTTTAAGGCCACCCTGGAATACATAAGACCCTGCTCTTTTTAAAAAATCCCCCCAAATATGTTTGCTACTTACCAAAATGTAGCCTTGTTGTAATGAAAAATATAGCTTTAAAGTGAAGTGATGGAAACATAAATGAAATAGAATATAAAACCACACAGTAAGGTTGCTTCATATTGATAAAGAGAACAATTTGTTGAGCAGATATGATGATTATGAATGTATACACACCAAATGTTAGTTGACACTCAATTTCATAAAATAACCATACCCAAATATCACCAAGAGATGGGTCATTTAAACAAAATTTCAACAAAGAAACATGTTAAATGACACTATAGATAAAATGGACTTAAAAGACATTAAAAAAAAAAAAACATTTAGAGCCAGGTAAGATAGTGGGCTACGTGACTGCTTGAGAGTAGAGAAATTAAGATACAGAAAAAGAGGTTCCAGGCTGGTTCCTCTGACTAGCCAAACTACCAATACCAATTCCAGGGCAGACAGTTCCGTAACTATTTACCAGACTGACAGAAAGCTCCACCTACAAATTACATCCATTTCCCTGCCACAGATGCTTCAGAGCAGCGGGCCACTGCAGGCTGTGGTAGCAGGAGCCACCCAGCCTTTCTGTTATGGAGCAAAGACCCGTAATTGAACAAACCAGGGCACTTTATGCATCTCACTCCTCTGTAGTGCATGCGTGGACACTCCTCCACAGGACAACCAAACCCACTCTTTCCCGTGACTACAGAGAGCCAACTTCCAGGGGTTCAGGATCCACAGAAACACAGATAAAAGGCACTCCGAAGACCCACTTTTGCAACAAATGACTTCAATACCTTCCAACCCCCAGCTTCGCAATCTCTATCACACACCACTCCCCCTACAGGGCACTGGAGGTTCCCAGCTGTTTCATTACAAAAGATCCCACCACAGGGTCCACATTAGTGGTCTCCTGAGATCAACTTCATGAGGAAGCAGTTCAAATGGTCCTAAGAAGTGAACACTGCCAAAAACTGAACATGGGAGTAGGCACCCACTTGGTGCTTAAGTGGATCTGGGGCTGGAAACCCTAACCTGATTTTTCTATGCTATCAGAAAGTGCTTATCCTCTTCCCACTATTGCAGAGGCGGCACTCAGCATCTCCAGCCTACACAATAAGACTGTCCAGTGGACAAGACTTCCATATTCTTCCACCCCTCTCAAAAGCCTTGTCTGTGAGGCTCTCACCCACAGGGGCTAGATGGCATCTGGCCTAGGAAACAGCTCAGGCTGGAGAGCTGGCAAGAAATTTATTGAACACTTTCTCACCAGAATAACCACCCCCAGACTTATCTGGCTGACCTGTGGGGCTTCTATAAGACGTAGTACTGAGGAAAGGTGTAAAGGACATTCATCCCTGTATCGATGACCAGTACCTTACTATATCCCTTGTGTTTTTCTTTAAATTTTTAGTTGGACTTTTTATTCTTTTTGTTCTTTCTCCTTCCTTTCTCATTTTGCTTTTAGGTTAACTTATTATTATTATTATTTTTTTAAAGTAGGGTTTCACTCTAGCCCAGGCTGACCTGGAATTCACTATGTAGTCTCAGGGTGGCTCGAACTCATGGTGATCCTCCTACCTCTGCCTCCCAAGTGCTGGGATCAAAGGTGTGTGCCACCATGCCTAGCTAGGTTAACTGTTTTTGCTTTTGTAGTTCCTTTGCTCTTTTTTATTATTGATGATGTTGTTCTCGACTATAAGTGTTAGTAGTATAGCCACTCTAATAGCATATTGGTATTAATTCCTAATTGTTAAACTAATATATTTAAAACTTATATTCCACAAAATTTGCCTTTATGACTGTCCCCCCTTCTACATTTACCATATGGACACCTCCTCATTTATACAACTGTAGTAGTCCCTGTATGTCCCTACACACTTTCAGCCCATATACGTGTCACGTTAACCAAACTTCAATACCCTCTCCACATCCCTTGCTCATTTAACCACTCAAACATTGCTACCCTTTTACCTTTTTTTTAAATAATAAAAAGCAGAAAAAAGGAGATGTCTTCCATGTGGTCACATTGGGAAGAACAAAGAGGTCTAGTGATCCCCTCCTCCTCCCACCCAGTCTGTTTTGGGGTCCTGACATAAGTTTTGTAATATTTTTATTTATTTCCAGGTGGAGAGACATAGGGAAAAAATAAATGAGAATGGAGAATGATGGCCAGGCCCTTTAGCTACTGCTAAAACTCCAGGTGCATGCACTACTTTGTACCTCTGGCTCTGTGTGGGTACTGGGGAACTGAACCTGGGCCTTTAGGCACTGCAGGTAAGCACCTTTAGCCTCCAAGCCATTTCTTCAGCCCCTGGGTTCATTTATTGTGGCATTTTCCAATGTAAGTTGTTTTGGTTGATTCCTTCCCAGTTACCTCTCTTGCTGTAGTTCCTTTCTTCTGTTTACATCTCACATTTATTTTTTGTGGTTCTTTGTGAACTCTAGTTATTGCCCCTCTGTCTGAAGTTTAGGCAGCAAAGATGTGCTCTCATTCTTTAGACTGTCTGTTCACTGTGGTGATGGTTTCTTTTGCTGTGGAGAAACTTTTTAATTTCATGTCGCCCCATTTGCTTTTTCTGTGGTATTGGAGTCCTGTCAAAAAGTTCTTGCTTGGGCTGGAGAGATGGCTTAGCAGTTAAGGCGCCTGCCTCCTAAGCCTAAGAACGCCAGTTCCAATCTCCAGGCCCCACGTTTAGCCAGATGCAAAGTGATGCAAGGGCGTAATGCCGCGCTTGACCACAAGGGGGCGCACACATCTGGATTTCGTTCGCAGCAGCTGAGAGGCTGCTGGCACACCCATCTCTGCCTTCCTCTCCCTCTCTCTCTGTCTATCTCTCCAAAAATAAAAAAGAAAGTTCTTGCTCATGCCTGTATCCTGGAGCATGTTTCCTGTTTTTTCTTCTAGTACCTTTTGTGCTTATGGTTTTAGATTGAGGTCCTTGATCCATTTTGACTTGATATTTGTACAGGGAGAAAAGTATGGCTCTAATTTCCTTCTTCTGCAGGCGAATATATGGTTTTGCTGACACCATTTTTTTGAATAAGTTGTCTTATTTCCACAGAATATTTTTGGCCCTTTTGTCAAAGATTTGGGTGGTCAAAGCACTGTGGCTTAATTTCTGGATCCTCTATTCTGTTCCATTGGTCTCATGTCTGTTTTGGTTCCAGTACCATGCTGTCTTTATTACTATTTCCTTATAGTATAATTTAAATCAGATATTGTGATGCTTCCTGTTGTGTTCTTTCTCCTTTAGAATTGCTTTGACTATTTGTTTTTTGTTGTTCCATATGAATTCCTGGATTCATTTTCCCAGCACTGTGAAGAATATCATTGGAATTTTGAGGAGAATTGCATTGAATCTGTATATTATTTTTTAGTAGGACAGCCATTTTCACACTATTAATTCTGCCAGTTCAGGAAGATGTTATTAGTGTTTTAGCTTTCATTATAGAGAATTTTTCACATTTTCAGTTATGGTTACTTCTAGGTATTTAATTTTTTGGGTATCATTGTAAATTGGATATTTTTCTTGATTTCTTTCTGTGAGTTCATGTTGCAGTCAGGTTCACATTCCTGGTAGAAATCACCCAACCAAGAGCAGCTTGTGGGAAAAAAAGAGGTTTATTTTGGTTTACAGGCTTCAGTGTGGGGGGGAACTCCACGATGGGAGGGAAAATGATTGCATGAGCGGGGGGTGGACATCACCCCCTGGCCAACATTAGGTGGACAACAGGAACAGAAGACTGTGACAAACACTGACAAGGGGACACTGGCTATAATACCCATAAGCCTTCCCCAACAATACATTACCTCCAAGAGGTGTAATTTCCCAAATCTCTATCCACTGGGAACGCCTAAGTTTACGAGGGACATCTAAATCAAACCATCACAGTTCACTATTAGTGAACTGATTTTTGTGTATTGATTTTGTATACTGAAGTTATTTGTTAACTAAGAGGTTTCTTTGTGGATTCTAGTGGATCTGGTAAGTATAGAATAATGCCATTTGCAAACAATGAGAGTTTGATTTCTATAAACCGTGTCTGGAAGTGCATCCCAGCAATGTAAAGCTGACTATGACACAGTTGGTACCAGGATTAGGGTGTTTTGATGAATGTGACCATGTAGATTTTGGTCTTTTGGAACTTTTGTTTTGGAAGATTGGGCATGGACTTGACACTTCCAACTGAAGATACCTTCCAGAATGGTAATCAAAGTTTTATGGATTATTCTCATGAGAGTTTGAAAGTGCAAAGTACAACAAGAATTATATTTGGAGGCTTTGCTTATGAACTTTTTAATTCTTTTGCTTTTAGAGGGAGAAAGAGAGAAATAGAGAGAGAGAGTAAGAATTGGTGCACCAGGTCATCAGCCACTGCAATCAAACTTCAGATGCTTGTGCCACCTAGCGAGCATGTGTGATCTTGTACTTGCTTCACCTTTGAATATGGCTTACGTGGGATCTGGAGAGTTGAACATGGGTCCTTAGCCTTTGCAGGCAAGCACCTTACCTGCTAAGCCATCTCTCCAGACCAAACTTTTTCTTTTTTTGCTAATGAACTTTCCAAGGGGAACGAAAGACCACAGAAAACTTTGTTGGAACTGGGCTCCTAGTGAAAGGGATGGCTGCATTCTGCTACCCATACTCAGAGAGTTTTATCAAGGTTTAATCTGTTATGGATTGAGGTGCTTGGCTAAAGTTATAGAACTGAGGTATTTAAGATTTAAAGTTGGGAAACCTCAAGCAAGTTTAATATTACTGACACTGAGTATGGGTTGATGAAGCTGCTATTGTTAAAGAGAGATTACCATGATTAAGGATGGCCAAACTGCTTTACACTGAAGCAATGAAAAGGATGTCACCTTCACTGTGGCTGTCACTGAACCCTGTGTTGGTACTCTGGACTTAATAAAAAGGAGAAAGAGGGCTGGAGAGATGGCTTAGCGGTTAAGGCGCCTACCTTCTAAGCCTAAGAACACCGGTTCCAATCTCCAGGTCCTATGTTTAGCCAGATGCAAAGTGATGCAAGGGCACAATGCTGCACTTGCCGACAAGGCGGGGGGAGGGGGGCACACATCTGGATTTCGTTCGCAGCAGCTGAGAGGCTGCTATCTGTCTTCCTCTCCTTCTCTCACTGTCTCTCTCTGTGTCTCTCTCCAAAAAAAAAAAAAAAAAAAAAAAAAAAAAGAAAGCAAGCTGAGCACAATCACTCACCACTCTGCTTCCTCACAGTGGACTAAATGTGACCAGGTGCCCCAAGTGGCTGCTGCCATGCATTCCCTGCCATGATAGACTCCAACCTTAAACTCCAGGCTGAAATAAAAACCTTCTTTAAGTTGCTTCTTGTCAGGTATTGGGTCACAGCAATAAGAAAGTAAGTAATTGCAGTTTCTTAAAGTGAGAAAGCATGATTTATAAAGCTAATGGCACATATTTTAATGACATCATTGCTATAATCACAGAACTTGTATAGTAATAATTATTCTTTACATTTGTGGGACCATGATATTTCTATAAGATCTCTAGTTTTTCTTACTCTAGGTCATTGCAACTAAAAAAGTTACTCAGGTAACTTATAATTACACCGATTAACTATTTGTCACTATTATCAGATTGGTGGTAATTTGTACATCCTCTCTAGAGTTCTGATTATCATTCTTTCCTAAGGGGAAAGTGAGAACAATATAAACCACCAACAGAAACCTAATGTATGTCTGAAGCCTAAGTGTTGACTTTGTTTCCTTTGACTGATGTAATTTGTTGGCAGGATCATCTGCTTTATCTTCCTGAATTTGCTATTGGTAATATTAACTATCTTTACATTAATTTTTAATGTATTTTCTTACTTATATTGATAGAGTAAATAAAGTATTGTTTTAAATAAGTTAGTACAGTTTAAGCTTTTGTATATTATTTATTTGCTTAGCTAGCTATTGGTATTTTTCTCTATAAGACAGGAACTTAAATATTTTCTGAAGAGAAAACTTCTAATAATGTTATCTTGGCAATCAACATTTGCAAGACATTAAGTCAGACATAGTGAAAGTATCTGCCTCTCTCTTTCTCTCAAATACATAAATATAATATATTTTCAAAAACTTTGGATTCTCTGGGCAATTTACAATAGAAGATTAGTGCTAACCATATAGCATTTATGCTAATTCTCATAGATGTGTTTATAATTACACATTTACTTCAAGTAGCTACAAAAATAATACAGGAAAATTGCATTTTGTAAAAGATTTTAAGAATCTCTAGGAACTACTGTTCTCTATATTAGAAAGATTTATAGAGCCCTTTTATTGGCAATATATTATTGACAAAATGTCATTCTTAATTTTCTAATTACATCATAAATTATTAAAGTTTATCTATGTTTGAATAAAAAAGGAGAGACTGGTAGATATAAACATAGGTAACCTCTCCACATGAATAAATTCTGCACTCTACATACGAAGACCATGGGTTTTAGTGAGGACATTTAAGTAAGTCCAAATTTTAAGAAAAAAAATATCAACTTTTCATGGGTATATATTGATTATATAAGCTGTATGCAAACAGGATAGGTCTATTAATGTATAATTTATCAATGTATTTCATGTAGTGCTTATTTTAAGAGGTCAAAATCATGCTAGTAAAAATAAAATGAGTATTTCTTAAACAAATTAATATTTATTTGATTGCATATATGGTGCTATTTCAAATGTAAACATCCACAGATGTAGACAAACATAATATTTTAAAAGACTGAAAACTTAAGAATTGAAGTGATCCATTTTTGTTTCTTTTTTTAATTATTAATTTTTTATTGACACCATCTATACTTACATACAAAAGTCATATATTTCCCTCCCCTCCCCCATCCCACTTTAGAACACCAATCTCCATCATATCCCCTCCCTCTCTCCATTAGTCTTTCTTTTAATTTGATGTCATCATCTTTTTCTTCTTTTTTGAGGATCTTGCGAAGGTATTGCTAGGCACTGCAAGGTCATGGATATCGAGGCCAATTTCTGTCTGGGCAGTTGCATTGTAAGAAGTCATACCCTTCCTTTGACTCTTCCATTCTATCCACCCCCTCTTCGGAAATGGTCTCTGAGCCTTGGAGGGTGTGACAGAGGTGTTTCAGTGCTGGGCACTCCTCTATCTCTTCTTCATTTTTGTTTCTTGAATCATTGTCTTTCACTTCTTAAACATCCTTCATAAACTACATAATGCCATCATGCATGTTGTGATTATTATAATTTTCTTTCTTTTATTTTGTGATTTGAGGAGATTAGCAATAAAACATTTATTTTCTCCAAAGTATGTTGCAAACTTGGCGTTGCTTGAGGAAAGAAAAATAATCTACTCTAAGTGCTTTCCTTCATTTTGAAACAGGTTCTTGCTTTGTAGCCCATGCCAATTCTTCTGTCTTGGCCTCATAAATGATAGGGTTATAAGTGTATGCCACTCCTCTCAGCATCCCAGGTAATCGCAGCAATACCTCCTTTTTTTATACAGATAAAATAAAGCATCTAAAAATAATTTTATACCATTTGTGTATAAAATGTTTATGTATCTTTTCATTACTTATACTATACATTTTAACTGACCACATATAGTGTTCATTGTTTTTACCGGGCAAAACTAACTGCAGGGGGGATCATAGAATGTCATTTTTCATTTTAATTTCTAGCCTGCTTTTCTCTGTGAATGTTCTAACATGTGTTGTTAAAGTAAAAAGATAGTTTTCAAAATGAGAAGAAATTCATAAAGTATTAAAGTGCAGAGTTAACACTGCAATTATGCAAGCCATTAAGTTCATATCCTAAAGATGTGGTTTTAAAGTTATAGGAACATTTTCAAATTTAATCTTTCTGAGTAGAGACAATTTGTTTGAGGAGGAAACACCATTCACACATTCGTCACTCTATTATTGACCTATGATTTCTCATGTGTCTGCTAATTCATAGTATTTATTAAAATTCTTATATCAAGGAATATATATTCCTTGATATACAATCTATGATATATATATATAATATATTGTAATCTGTACATCAAAATATATAACAAATATATGATACACATAAAGTTATACATATTAAGATAAAACAAGACATAGGAAGAACCTACCTATGAAGGTATGAGAAATCTACCAGATGATTTCCTCCAGAAAATAACTGAAGATGAATATTTTATAATATAGTATGTGTGCAGACAGTTTTTAAACAGAAGTTTGATAACTGAAGTCTTTAATTAAGTAAGCAATAAAGAAATTCATCTACACTGGTAGTCTTTCTAGAATTTCTTAACACCAGGCTCCTTGGTTGGGATTACCTGAACTTGTTTGCTGGTTTTATTTCTTCCCCAGAGAGACACTTGTGGAGAGAGGAGATGGACACCTACAATCTTACCACAGTGACTCAGTTCATCCTCATAGGACTCTCTGACCTCCCTGAGGTGCGCTACCCTCTCTTTGTGGCCTTCGCCATCATCTACCAGATCACTGTACTGGGAAATGGGGCCATCCTCTTGGCCATTGGGACAGAGAAAAAGCTTCAAACTCCCATGTATTACTTTTTGGCAAATCTGTCCCTCCTAGACATATTCTGTCCATCAGCTACTGTCCCCAAGATGCTGCAGAATCTCTTGACTGAGGAGCACAGCATTTCTTTGGTTGGGTGTGCCTTGCAGCTCTATTTCCTCGTGGCCCTAGCTGGGACTGAAGTTTTCCTGCTGGCTGTAATGGCCTATGACAGGTATGTGGCTATCTGCTTCCCTCTGCGTTACTCCCTCATCATGACCAAGGTTCGCTGTGTGCAGCTGATATCTGGGACCTGGGCAGCTGGGTTTCTCAATTCACTCCTCCACACAATGTCCACCTTCAGTCTGTCTTTCTGCAAGTCCAATCGAGTTAACCAGTACTACTGTGACATCCCACCAGTGATGGCCCTGTCATGCTCTTCCACCTACATGGCAGAAATGCTGGTTTTAGTGGTAGGAGGGATCTTGGGAGTCAGTGCCTTCCTGATCACCTTGATCTCTTATGTGTACATCATCTCCACCATCCTGAAGATCCAGTCAGGGGAAGGGAAGCGCAAAGCCTTCTCCACGTGTGCGTCCCATCTTCTTGTGGTCTGCTTGTTTTATGGCACAACCATATTCACCTACATCCGTCCCTCTTCCATCAAACATTCTCCTGCTAGAGACAGACTGATCTCTATGCTCTATGGGGTTATTACCCCCATGTTAAACCCAATGATCTACAGTCTGAGAAACACAGAGGTCAAAGGAGCACTGAAAAGGGTTTTATGTGGTGAGAGATGTTTCCAGAAAGCATAATGTTGAAACAGAATTGCTCAATGCTTTTATTATAATGAATGCATAGAAACAATTTCTGTCAAAATGTAGAATATAAACATATGCTTATATTAATCAGAAACAAATCCTTTAGTTATAGCTATGTCTACCTCCATATCCATTGGAAATTAAAATTTATAAGCCAATAAAAGCTTTGATATTGAACAGTTTAGCCTATCCTAAGTAATTCTGTATCTTCCTTATCTATATAAATATATATATCTACTTATACCAACATATATTTGTACAATCTATATCCTGTTTTTTAACTTGTATTTCTAATCTACATTTAACTATCTACCTATCTACAGTTCTTTTTTTTTTTTTTTTTTTTTTTTTGGAGTCACAGAGAGAGAGGGAGAGGACAACAGATAGAGATGGGGGCGCCAGCAGACTCTCAGCTGCTGCTAACGAAAATCAGATGTGTGCGCCCCCTTGTGGTCAAGTGTGGCATTGCATCCTTGTGTCACTTTGCATCTGGCTAAACATGGGACCTGGAGATTGGAACTAGCGTTCTTAGGCTTAGGAGGCAGGCGCCTTAACCGCTAAGCCATCTCTCCAGACCTACAGTTCATTTTTGTTTCCAAGGTAGGGTCTCACATTTGCCCAGGCTGACCTGGAACTCACTCTTTAGGTCTAGGCTAGCCTTGAACTCACAGTAATGCCCCGACTTCTTGCAGATATTCATTTCATGTTTTATAACTTATCTTTTGATTGGGTGATTATTGTATTTAAGTAGTACATAGTGATGCAATGGTTTATCAACACATGTAATAATTAAATGTTAATTTTTATGTTTCTCATCTCAGAATGAATTAACTTCGATGTAAGCCATAAAAAGATAAAGTCTGGGGCTGGAGAGATGGCTTAGCAGTTAAGGCATTTGCCTGAAAAGCCAAAGGATCCCAGTTTGATTCTCCAGGACCCATGTAAGCCAGATGCACAAGGGGGTGCATGTGTCAAGTTCATTTGCAGTGGCTGGAGGCCCTGGTGCTTCCATTCTCTCTCTTCCTCTCTCTTTCTGTGCCTCTTTCTCTCTCTCTCAAATAAATAAATAAATAAAATACATTAAAAAGGATAAAGTTTGTGTTTGACTTATATTGAAATTAATTCATTCTGAGTTGGGAAGAATTCAGCAGTGAAACCATCAGGTCCTGCACTTTTCTTTGATTGAGGATACTTTTCACAAATGATTTAATAATATTCTTTTGATTTTATGGTAATTATACTAATATTTGTAGATTTTATGTGGAGTTTTTTATAATTTATCCAAATTTTAGCATAAAATTTTACTTTGCGTGCTTGTGTGTAATGTTTTATATGTGCATGTATGTATTCTTTTGGTGTTTCATGCACTAGTCTGGGGTGTACTGAAAAGAACATTGAGTGTCACATTCCATGGATCCAGTGTTGAGGAAAATCACACAAATTTAAATTTATTATAGCCTCCAGAGAAATTAACTCACTTTTATTATATGGTGTTCTCTTTTATCTCTGGTTATGAAACTCAGTAGATGTTAGTGTGCTAAAAGAGCTGCTATAAGACTTGGGATGCTGTACCATTCTCACTTTATTCTGTTTCTGTAACTTCTAGAAATAGAAATTCTTTCTGTCTGGATCTCTGCTTATATTACACACCACAGTAAACCAGCAATCATGTATAATTGTCTTTAAACTCCCCCTTCCTGGTATACCAGTGAATTGCATAACACAGTTCTGAATCTGGTGATCATATTCAGCATGTCTGTTCTTTGTGCCTTTGATTTTCTATTTACTGTCTGGAATTCAGTATGCTCTTTCTCCTTTCTGCTCTTCCTTTTAGGCCAGGTGATCATATCACTATTTGAGTTTCTATAGTCCACAAAAGTACTCTTTTATCTCTTCTTCAGGACTGTTTCTGATCTGTCATTTTCAAGACTTCACAAATGATGGTCTTATTATGCACATCAATGCTTTACAAGCTAATCTACTACCATACCGAGATGCTATGTTTTGAGATAAATTATATTTTCCAAACTCAACAGCGTCACAATACATATACCTCCTACATTCCATAGCATTTCAGGGGATTGGTGGTTCATCTTTTACTTAATTTTAGATTGAGTGGAATAATCAACACATACTTGAAAAAATGGCTTAAATAATTTTTCTGTAAGAAAATTGAGAATTGTGTCATTCCTTCATTTATATCCTGTAGACAAGTTTGTTTATTGTATCAATCTAATTCTTATCACAGAAAAAAACTCAGACTTAAATGTAATACATTAAATTGAAATAAAATATTAAGAAACAACTAATTCATATGCCTAAAGAGTTATTTAACAAATTGCCAGTTATTTGAATGTATTAGCAATTGTCATGTTGATTTAGCCCTAACTCTAATATAATCTAATTATATTCTAGTAGAAATAGCAACCTAAGTATACCCAAGTCAGAAATTGACCAAGACTGAATTTGTTGAAAAATATTTTTAAAAAATTTTATTTGAGAGAGAGAGAGACAATGGGCATGCCAGGGCCTCCAGCCACTGCACATGAACTTCAGATGCTTGCACCTGGCTTATGTGGGTCCTGGGGAATCAAACTGAGGTCCTTTGGCTTTGCAGGCAAATGCCCTAACTGCTAAGCAATCTCTCCAGCCCCCATGGAAAATATTTTTACATAAAGTATTTCCCATGCTTTAAATATGAAATCATTAAAGTGCAATATATATTTGTGTTTTGAGGCAAGATATTACTCTGTAGCCCATACTGGCCTGGACCTCACTATGACTGTCCTGCCTCAAATCACAATGGTGGTACCACAGGTATGAGCTGACACACTTTGCATAGTTTTGAACATTTTTATTTTTGACACTTTCACATGTGTATGTAATGTATATTTATCTTATTCCCCCAATTACCTCTCTTGCTCCTTCCTCCCAGCAAACCATTTTTTCTCACCTAATCCCCATAATGCTTTCATGTCTTTTTTTTTTTTTTTTTTTTTTTTTTTTATTGACAACTTCTTTAATTGTAGACAATGTCCCATGGTGCTTCCCTCCCTCCCCCCACTTTCTCCTTTGAAACTTCACTCTCCATCATATCCCCTCCCCCACCCAATCAGTCTCTCTCTTTCAGTTTGATGTCATGATCTTTTCCTCCTATTATGATGGTCTTGTGTAGGTAGTGTCAGGCACTGTGAGGTCATGGATATCCAGGCCATTTTGTGTCTGGAGGAGCACATTGTAAGGAGTCCTACCCTTCCTTTGGCTCTTACATTCTTTCTGTCCCCTCTTCCACAATGGACTCTGAGCCTTGGAAGGTGTGTTTGAGATGTTTCAGTGCCGAGCACTCCTCTGTCCCTTCTAATTAGGGTTGCTTGCATGAGCATGGATGGGAGGTTATTTACTGGAGTATGGGCAAATTACCATTGACTATACCACTGAAGAACGTGACTCCCATTTCTTATTTTGATTTTTTGAGGTAGGGTTTCACTCTAGCTCAGGCTGACCTGGAATTTACTATGTAGTCTCAGGGTGGCTTTGAACTTGTGGTGATCCTCCTACCTCTGCCTCCTGAGTGCTGGGATTAAAGGCGTGAGCCACCAAGCCCAGCTGGTGACCCCCATTTCTCCAGCCATTGTCATCTGTCATTAGCTACTTTGGGAGTTTGAGGTTTTATGAACCTTTCTCCCATCCATGATGAAATATTGACAGGCTCAGAATTTAGCAGGAAACCACAGCCACTGTGAATACATGAGTTCAACAGCCATATCATATCCAGAAGACAACATTCCAAGGCTCTCTTCCCCATCCATCTGTTCTTATATTCTTTTTTTAATTATTATTTTTTTATTGACAACTTCTATACTTACATACAAAAAAACCCACCTGATATTTCCCTCCCCTCCCCTCCCCCATTCCACTTTAGAACACCAATCTCCATCATATCCCCTCCCTCTCTCCATTAGTCTTTCTTTTAATTTGATGTCATCATCTTTTCTTCTATTTTGAGGGTCTTGCGAAGGTATTGCTAGGCACTGCAAGGTCATGGATATTGAGGCCAATTTCTGTCTGGGCAGTTGCATTGTAAGAGGTCATACCCTTCCTTTGGCTCTTCCATTCTATCCGACCCCTCTTCCGCAATGGTCCCTGAGCCTTGGAGGGTGTGACAGAGGTGTTTCAGTGCTGGGCACTCCTCTATCCCTTCTTCTCAGCACTATGTTGCCTTTTGGGTCATCCCAGTGGTCATCGCCATCTGAAAAGAGAAGCTTCTCTAACCAGAAGTGAGAGTAGCATTAATATGTGAACATGAATATTAAGTGTAGTACCCCCAGGGCAGCTTGGTGGGAATAATATATACAATTAGTCAGACAAGAGCAGGCTTTATACCCCTAAGGCTCATGACCTCACCTGCCATAGACTTTTGCTTAGGTTTTTTAGGAATGTATTCCCTCCCATAGAGAGGGCCTTCAGTCCAATTATGGAGCAGTTGGTTACCCCAAGAGTAGACATGCCACTATTGCACCCATTCAGTCATTGGGCCTGTATGGCCAAACTTGAATATTCAGTGTCCACTGTTTTCACTGCTGATGACTTCTGTTTCCCATACAGCTGCATGCAGTGCAGCTTTCTCCAGCTTTCAGTTGGATGGTCTACAGGGAGAAGGTTTTCTGCTCAGAAACAGATAGTAAGACCCTATTGCTGAAGACATCTCTTGCCTGAGAGGCAAGGTCACTGAGAAAGCAAGCTGGTGCTGAGCAGAAAATGTTCTTATATTCTTTCTAACCCCTCTTCCATGAGGTTCCCTGAATCTTGGAGGGGTGGGTTGGTGTAATATTTAAGGCAGAAAGAACTTTAGCTTGTGGAGGAGAGTTGGCTTAAGAGGGAAAAGAACTTTGTCAGCAATGGGTTGGAGGCAATTTGTTTGAGAACATGGCTCTGCTCTTTTTGTGTCCTGAGAAGTTAAGAAAAGCTAAACTTAAAAGTCATGGACTAGGTGTTCAGCAGACTGTAGAGAAGAAGGATTTGAAAGCCACAATTTGGCACAAAAATAAATGAAAAATTAAGGCCAGAGTTTGTGGCTCATGTCAGCTATTATTGTTTAAGAAATTATCACCATCAAGGATTTGGCCAGCTGTTCTTCATTGGGACAGTAGAAAGAATGCTGAAGGGTTCCTGCTCTTCAAGGTTGATTTATTCCTCCCTGGATTAACAAATTTGGTAGTCTTCAAAGTACTATGGAAGTATAACAAATGCAGGAAAAAGTGGGTAATTGGCTTTGTAATACAGTTTTTTAGAGACAGAAATGTGGGGTCATAGTCCCTGAAAAGAAGTTATGAGGGGCCATGGCATGGATGAATGGTGGGTTTCAATAGAGACTCCAGGATTTTGGAGATTCTAGGACTATGGGATGGCTGACAATGAAAGCTTCTTGCTCTGGATCAGGTAGATCTGCTCAGAAAGCAAACCACTAAAGCTGGAGAGGCAGAATTTGGATCCCAGAGATATAGTGACAGGTTCTACATGCCAGGCATAGAGCTACAGGATTTGGTATTTGCCTTGCTTATTTTAGATATTTCATTGGTTCAGTCTTTCCTTGCAATATGTCCTTTTTGGGATGGAAGTGTTTATTCTGTGCCATTATGCCACTTGTGGCTTGGTTTTACAGGCTCACAGTTAAGAGACTTTGGACTATGGGGGATGTTTGAACAATCCGGGGACTAGTAAAGACTACAGGGATTTTTAAGGATTGAACTGCATTTTTCATCACAAGATGGTTGTGAATCTTTGGGGCCCAGAGGCACATGTGCTGGTTTGAATCAGATGTCCCTCATAAACTGATGTGTTTTGAATGCTTGGTCCCTAGCTGGTAGCAATTTGGAAGCCAGAGCTTTGCCAGAGAAACTGTGTTGTTGGGTGTGGGCTTGGGGGTGTTATAGCCAGAGATCAGCTCACTCTCTTGTGGCTCTCTTCCACACACTATGGTAAGAAGTGAGGTCCATCTTCAGCTCTTACACCATCCTTTCCTTGCCATGATGAAACTTCCCCTGTAAACTCTGAGCCAAAATAAATGCTTCCTCCTGTATGCTGATTTTATTTGGGTGTTTTGTTCCAGCAACAAGAAGATAACAACAACATCTGGCTTACCCAGTTGTAGGTTTCCATATTGCTTATTCATTCAGTTTTAGTTTGGTCCATTCTCTCACCAACCCCTTCTTCCCATTCTCTTGCCCCTATTAAGCCTTTGCATCCCATTATTATCCCCCTCTACTTTCAAGACACATGTGTTCTATTAGCCCACTGCAAAGCATCTTTTCTGCCTACTCTCATGGACCTTTTCTAGTTTCCTGGCCTTTAAAGACATTCATTACAGGGCTGGGGAAATGACTTAGCAGTTAAGGTGTTTGCCTGTGAATCCTAAGGACCCTAGCTTGATTCCCCAGGACCCACGTAAGCCAGATGCACAAGGGGATGCATACATCTGGAGTTTGTTTACAGTGGTTATAGGAGCTGGTGTGCCCATTTTCTCTTTCTCTCTGCTCCTTCCTCTCTGTCTTAAATAAATAAATAAAATATTTTTAAAAAGACATTCATTACAACTCATACCCACAAATTAAGAAAAATGAAACTAGGATATACATATAAGAGAACATGCAGCTTGTATGTGTCTGAGCCCAGCTTAACTTACTTGGTATAATTTTTCAAGATTCATCCATTTTCCTGTGAATTTCATCATTTTTCTTTACAACTGACTACAACTCCATTTTGTATAGGTACTATGCAGCTTCATATTCTATTCATCAGTTGGTGGACTTCTAGACTGATTTCATGAATAGAGCAGCAATAAACGTGGATGGCCAAGTGTCTCTGTAGAAGGGTGTTACGTCCTTAGGGCATATGTGCAGAGGTGGTATATGAGTCATATGATATGAAGCCTCTACATTGATTTCCATAGTGTTTCCAACCGTTTTAACTCCTACCACCATAAGAGTTCCTCTTTCCCCATACCATCAACAGCATATGTCATTATTTATTTTCTTGGTGATAGCCTTTCTGACTGGGATGATGTTGACACTAAAAGTAGTTTTAATTTTCAATTCCCTAATGGCTAAGAAGTTAACATTTAAAAAAAATATTAGCAATCTTACAAGAATTTTCTGTTTAGTCATGTACTTCTTGTTGATTGGTTTTCTTGCTTAGTTTTTGAGTTCTTTCATATTATAAATATTCTTTGTCAGATGTATAGTGGCAAAGATTTTATCCCATTCTGTAAGCTGCTTCTTCACTCCCTTCAGATTCTTTTGCTGACAAAAGCCTTTTGATTTCATTCAGTCCCATTTGTCAGTTGCTGACTTTATTTCTTCAATGATTTTCCTATTCAGAATGTCATTACCTGTATCTGTATCTTGTAGTTTATTCCCTGCTTTTTCCTTTAGTAGTTCAGTGTTTTAGGTTATACATTTGAGGTCATGAGTCCATGTGGAGTTTATTTTTGTGCAAGGTGAGAGGCAAGGCTCTAGCATCATTCTTCTACATGTAGATATCCAGCTTTGCTAGCATTATTTGTTGAAGATGCTGTTTCTTCTCCAGTGTGTATTTTTAGCATCATTATAAAAAAATCAGGTTACTGCAGTTACATGGACTGATACTTGGTTCCTGATATACATGTTTACTCTTGTGCTAGTTCCATGATGTTTTTATTACTGTGCCTCTAAAACTTGAAATCAGGTATGGTGATACTTCCAGTAGTTGGTAGGGTGTTGTAGCTTTGGTCATTTGGGACTTTTTCTGCTTCTCTATGAATTTTAGGATTTATTTTTGAGGCACACCCAACAGACTGGCCTGTTTTTTTTGTGAGAGAGTGAAAGAGTAAGAGAGAGTGAGAGAGGTGACAGGAGAGAAAAGAATTGGTGCATCAGAGCCTCAAGCTACTACAATTGAACTCCTGATGCATATGCCCCTTGTGTGCACATACAACCTTGCACATTTATATCACTGTGTGTCTGGCTCTCATGGGACTTGGAG
Source organism: Orientallactaga sibirica (assembly GCA_036365145.1). Lineage (NCBI taxonomy): Eukaryota > Metazoa > Chordata > Mammalia > Rodentia > Dipodidae > Orientallactaga > Orientallactaga sibirica. The sequence goes on along the minus strand of JAEOAD010000031.1, from coordinate 338,452 downwards.
AGTTGAACATGAGTCCTTAGGCTTCACAGGCAAGCACCTGAATCACTAAGCCATCTCTCCAGCCCCAAGGATTTTCTTCTATTTCTTTCTTTTAAACTTTTTTTTAATAAAAAAATTTGTTTATTTTTATTTATTTATTCGAGAGAGACAGACATGCAGAAAGAGAAAGAGGCAGAGAGAGAGAGAGAGAGAGAGAGAGAGAGAGAGAGAGAGAGAGAGAGAGAGAGAGAAGGTGCATCAGGGCCTCCAGCCACTGCAAATGAACTCCAGATGCATGCACCACCTTGTGCATCTGGCTTGCATGGGCACTGGGGAACAAGCCTTGAAGTGGGGTCCTGAGGCTTCACAGACAATCATTTAACTGCTAAGCCATCTCTCCAACCCTCTTTTAAACATTTTTATTGACAACTTTAATAATTATAGACAATAAACCATGACAATTCTCTCCCTTCCCCCACTTTCCCCTTCATAAGTCCACAGTCCATCATAATCCCTCCCCCTCTCAATTAGTCTCTAAATGGGGCTGGAATTTTCATTTGGATTGGAGTGAATTTATAGATTTTTTTGGTAGGATTGCCATTTTCACATTATTTTGACCCATGAGTATGAGATGTCCATTTTCTAGTGTATTCCTCCATTTTTTCAAAAAGATATTTATTTATTTGAGAAAACAAGACAGGGAAAGAAGCAGAGGGGGAGAGAGAGAGAGAGGGAGGGAGAGAGAAAGAGAGAGAAGAGAAGAGGAGGGGAGGGGAGAGGAGGAGAGGAGAGGAGAGGAGAGGAGAGGAGAGCAGAGCAGAGAAGAGAGAATGTGCTGGGGCCTCCAACCACTGCAAAACGAACTTCAGACACATGTGCCACCACATGTGCCTTACATGGGTCCTGTGGAATCAAACTGAGATCCTTATTAGAGACAGAGAGAAGGAAAGACACACACACACACACACACACACACACACACACACACACACAGACAGACAGAATATGGGCATGCCAAGGACTCTAGCCACTGCAAACGAACTCCAGGTGCATGTGCCACCTTGTGCATCTGGTTTGCATGGGACTTAGAGAATCGAACCTGGGTTCTTAGGCTTTGCAGTAAAGCACCTTAACTGCTAAGCCATCTCTCCAGCCCATTCTATCTCTGTGAAGAAAAACATTGGGATTATTATTGGCAGTGCATTAAATCTGTGTATTGCTTTTGGTCAGATTGCCATTTTCATAATGTTAATTTTGCCTATCCAGGAGCATGGGAGGTCTTTCCATTTTCTCAAGTCCAATTTTGTGGAGTAGAGGTTTTTTAAATAAGTCCTGACGATTTTTCCAATTTCACTTATGTCTGTTTTGATCTCTTCTTTTTCATTTCTAATTTTGTTAATTTGAAGCATATCTTTTTTTCACTTGATCAAATTGGCTAGGGGTTTATCAATCTTATTTATTTTTTCAAAGAACCAGCTCTTTGATAAATTCTCTTAATTGTTTTCTTCATTTCCAATTCATTAATTTCTGCTCTGATCTTGATTATTTCTTTCTCTCTAGAGTTTTTTTGGTTGGATGCTTCTTGTTTTTCCAATGCCTTTAGGTGGTTGGTTAGGTTATTGATTTGTTATCACTCTGTCTTTGTTATGAAGGCATTTAGTGCTATGAATTTTCCCCTGAGGACTGTCTTCATTGTGTCCCATACATTTTGGTACAATGTGTTCTCATTGTCATTCAATTCTAGAAATTTTGCAATTTCATTTTGTGTTTCCTCCACCACCCATTTATTGTTTAAAAGTGTGATGTTCAGTTTTTAGGCGCCTCTCTTGTTAATTTCTAGCAATACAGCATTGTGATCTGATATCATGCAGGAAATGATGCCAATTTTCTTAAATAATGGAGCCAGGCTTTGTGGTCTAGTATGTGATCTATTATACAGAAGGTTCCATGGGCTGCTGAGAAGAATGTGTATTCTGTGGATTTTGGTCAGAATGTTCTGTAGATGTCCGTTAGGTCTAATTGATCTATGGTGATGTTGAGCTCTCTCACTTCCCTGTTAATTTTCTGTTTAGATGATATATTTATTGCTGATAGTGGAGTATTGAAATCCCCAAGTATGATGGTGTTGGTGTTTATTTCTGTTTTATTGTCAAGTAGGTTTTGTTTTATGAATTGTGGTACACCTGTGTTTGGTGCATAAAGATTGATGATTGTGATATGTTCTTGTTGGATCTTTCCCTTGATAAGTAAGGAGTGGCCTTCTTTGTCTTTTTTGATTACTTTTGGTTTGAAGTCTATTTTACCCAATATTAGTATAGCATCTGCCTTGCGGGAAGGAAAGGCAAGATAAGTGGGGTTTCAGGGTCTGCAGATCCTAGCAGACCTCCAGTGGGAGGGCACAGAGGAGCAAAGCAGGGTATCTGCTGATTCTCACACTCTTGAGTAGCCCACTAGCCCCTGAAACCCCTCAACCACCCGTCTGAGCCACCAGACCACGAGGTTCCTTCTGCACTACCCACAGGCCAGCCATCTTTCATTCCTTCCTCCCTCCCTTGGCTCTTTTCCCTGTTTGCATCGGAACCTGTGGTAGTCCCAGCCGCCTCCATGCCATGCACGGACCAGGTCCACCTGCACTACTTGTAGCTATGCAGACCTGGGCCAGCAGCCTAGCATTTCCCCCTCCCTCCTTCAGGTTTTCAGCCACCCAGACCTCTGCCCCAGCTGCCAACGCCATCCTAGCTGCCACCCCACTATGCAAGGACCAGTTCCTCCTGCACAACCTGTAGGCTTCACTTATGCAGACCAGCAGGCTAGCATTTCCCCTTCCATCCCCCCTTCGTGCCACCGGGACCACTGCCTATCCCCTGTGCGTGTAACCTGACCCACAGCAGTCCCACCCCCACCCCACATTGTTACAGGACCCCACAGTCCCATCCACCCTCTGCTACGAAGTCCCAATGTACTCCGCTGTCCCATCCTCTCACCCTGCCACATCACAAGACTACACAATCCCATCAATCCCCTCCTCCACCCTGCCACAGCACCAGTCTTCTTTGTTCCATTCCCCCCTAACCCCTGTCCCATCGGACCACCTGACCACTAAGTCCCATACTCCAAACCACTGATCAACAAGCCCTTTCACCAGGTCCTCAGGCCCCCACCAGAGCCTCAGGGACTTCTGTCTGACCAGGCAGGCCCCATTGCCATCGGAAGACTAATTGATGCACACACGTGAGCTGGAACCTGCCTGCTGGTGGCTGAAGCTGCAAACTCAATTCAAACTACCACACTTAGTCACCTGAGACACTGCTTGGCTTGGGCAGTAAACACAACCCTTTCCTCATAATGCAGGCAGCAACCTGTTGGCAACTTGGGACCTCTACCTGCATCAGGCTTTCAGGTATACCTGCTTTAAACAATGGAAATAAAGCCCCTGAGAAAGCCCTTAGTAATGTCTCATTTTTATTCAAACATGTTCTAGGATATATCTGGGACTGAGAGAGGGCTAAATTGGTCTGGACTGGTTTTGCATGTGTGTGCAGTAAGGTAAATTTTGTCTGTTTGCTGAGTGAACATTTATGGAAAATCTCATATTTACCATCTTATACCTATGCATGATTGGTCATATATGATTAAAATCAGATGCATCATGGGAAAGGACATGTAAAATTGAGAAAAATCTTACATAACCCAAACAGGAAAAAAAAAGTAAAACAACAAACCACACTACACCTTCCCCTGCCCTAGAAACCACCTTCTTCTCTGAAACCACACAGAGGAACCCCAAACAGTAACCCACATATCTTGGGCAGCCTAGTGCAAGGAAACTCTGCTCTCTTGCTGTGTATCCCACCCCATCACATTTGCATTCTTGGTTTACCCTTTAATGGAATTTTTTTTTGGGGGGGGTTTTCGAGGTAGGGTCTCACTTCTACCTCAGGCTGACCTGTAATTCACTATGTAGTCTCAGGGTGGCCTGGAACTTGTGGCAATCCTCCCACCTTTGCCTCCTGAGTGCTGGAATTAAAGGCGTGTGCCACCACACCCAGCTAGTAGAATTTCTTGCTGCTTTACTGTGTGTACTACAATTTTTCAAAAAAGACAGGTCCCCAGCTGGTGGCAGTTTGGGAATTGGTGCCTCCTGGAGTTGATGTATTGTTGAGGATGGACTTACGTGTGTTATGGTCAGCTTCCTCTTGCTAATGTTTGGCACACTCTTCTATTGCTGTTGTCCACCTGATGTTGATCAGGAGGTGATAGCCACCCTCTGCTCATGCCATCATTTCCCCCCTGCCACTATGGAGCTTCCCCTTGAATTTTTGTTCCATCTGTTGTAGTTACTTTCTCACTGCTGGGACAAAACATCTGATCTTAAGCAGCTTATAGGGAGGAAAGAGTTTCTTCTGGCTTACAGTATGGAGCTCTATGATGGCAGGAGAAGCATGGCATGAGCAGAGGCTGGACATCATCTCTGCCACAGAAGGTGGAAAATAGTTGCAGAAGAGTGAGCAGAGCCTGAGCCCTAGCAAGGGGGCGCTGGCTATAACACTGAAAAGTATGTTGCCCACCACAACATACCTCCTACAGCAAGGTTCTAGTTTCCAAATTGTCACCAGCTGGAGCAAACATTCAGGACACATGAGTTTACGGGGCACACCACATCATCCTACTAGGACGATGCTGACCTGAAGCTTATTGGAATTCTCAAAGGATATACTAAGGATATGGGCCAGTTGGACTGAAAAGAAAGGCAAACTAGAGTGGGAACTGAGATGCCTTTTAAGCTTGTTTGTTATTATCCTGAGAAATTGCAGAAAGGTCTTTCTGTTGGGTCTTTCAATATCCAATGAGCATCTGGGATTGAAGAAGATGGCTGCTAGCAGAGCCAGAATCTCCAGTGCATGTTTAATTGGAGTATTAAGGGCAGTGAGGAGACCACATCCTCTCTGGATAGGTCAAATCTAGCCAAATATAAGTCTCATTATCATCTCCGGCTGGAGAGCTATAGTGAGAGTATTACTTCTGCCTTTGGTTGGTGATGAAATGAAATCACCTATGATTTGTGGGAAACTAGATTCGATAGCCTCTGGGGCACAGTATTTTAGACATCAAAATTCTATGTCCTGCTCTCATAAAACTACTTCCCTAATAACTAGGTAGCCTTGGGTTGACTAAGCTGGGAACATTATAGTTTTGTTTTAGCACTGAAGATAAGGTTGATTGTCTTGACACAGGAATGCTATCAAGGGGACATATAATACCATATAATACCAAATTTCACTAAAATATTGAAATAGGAATGGAGGATTTTTGCCATGGTCTCCAGCACCAAAACACACACAAATACATATATATATATATTACAAAAGATATTCAAAGTGATATTTTAATATCTGATTATGTATATGTAAAATATGTGCATGATATTTCAATAAAATAATATGGAATAATTTTATTATTCTATTTGCATCTATACCTTGATAACATGGATTATTTCAACCATACAAACATTCTCAAAACAAATATATAAGCCGGGCATGGTGGTACACGCCTTTAATCCCAGCACTCGGGAGGCAGAGGTAGGAGGATCGCTGAGAATTTGAGGCCACCCTGAGACTACATAGTTAATTCCAGGTCAGCCTGGACCAGAGTGAGGCCCTACCTCGCAAAACCAAAAAACCAAAAAAACAAAAACAAAACAAAACAAAAAAACAAATATATAAAGGCCAGATGGAGGTGGAGACTATAAGAAATGTGGTAACTTAGGAACCCCTAGAGAAAACTATATGAATATTGTTTTAAAAAATATTTTATTTATTTCTTTATATATTTATTTATTTGAGGGATAGCAAGAGAGAGAGAAAGAGAGAGAGAGTATTGGTATGTCAGGGCCTTCTGCCATTGCAAACAAACTCCAGATTCATGCATTGCTTGTGCATCTGGCTTTAAGTGGTACTGGGGATTCGAATCCAGGCTGTCAGGCTTTGCAAGTAAGCCTATTAACTGCTGCTCCATCTCTCCAGCCCCCAAGAACATTCTTTTGACTATAAAAAAGGTACACATAGAATTCATTTCTTTGTGTGTTCTGAATGGGCAGTTGTGAACTCCAGTTGGATTCATGGTCAAGTACTTAATCTGAGTCTACTAACCAGTCATTATGATTGAAGAAGTGAGAAGTCAAAGGGCAGGAAAGAAGGGGGTAAAGTATGAATTGTTGAATTAGAGTACAAATAAAACTTGGTTTTCTAGAGATAGTTGGGATGCTGTTAGCATCCTTTCTCCTTGTCTATTAATGGACTTCTTTTACTATTCTCTTCTGTTTAACAAAAGTGACTTACGGTGTACATGAAAACCCCCCCAAAGAAAAGCAAATAATTTTAGGTGAAAAACAAATTAAAGATATCTGACTTCTGTTACATTTTAATGCAAAATGTGATTGTTTTGTTCTGACAGACATGCTTCCCAGAGACATCACCTTGGAATCGTGTAGTGTCTCTCATTTCCATCATTTGTTTACCCTGTCAGTGAGACATTTTAACCAAAATTGGGCCGTGTTAAAAGCATAGGGCTTGAACAAAGATGTATATAGTCCCTCATAGAACACAAGAGAACTTAAGAGTTTGACAGCATTATTTTATTTACTTAGGGAATTTCTGGTGTTGGGATCCCTGCCAGCTGAACTTAGGCTCTGTCCCTGTCAAGGGACCTGTTAGGGTAATACAGTAGAACAATTAAAAAGTTATGATTAGAGACAATTACAGGTACTTGACTCTGCAGTTTTGACCTCAGGAGAAGAATTTACGAAAACAATCCTTGACTTCCTAAAATAGCTATTCCCGACCATAATGAATTCCCAAGGTCATTTAAGAGAAACGTAACAATAGTGAAATCAAAGCAAAACTTGGACAAAAAGTTTTAGGTTTCTCGTGGGATCAGATGCAGTTCTCATACCCGATATACAGCCACGTGCTTATTACTAACACATTCTGCCTGTGATCGGGAGCGCTTGGGGAGATGGAGGACACGACTGCACTCATTACGTGAAGGAGCACAGTGCTCTGAGCCCTTATGGCTTTGCCTGATTTAAATAGCGTTACACTAGCCTCTCTGCCGGTGATTACTGACTACTGAAGATTATTCCAGGGATGATTTTCTGTCCCTTGATATGGCTGCTGATTTCACTAGCTGGAAGAAATATTTCAATTCTTTACTTCTAGTATTTTAACAATGTCACAACGCTTATGGAAAAATGTCACTAATAGTTTATTTGCTATGAAAACAGCACTCTTTAACTACCTCAGTTCACAAGCATCTATATAATTAAAGTTTGTACATCATGTTTACTTATTCATAATTCTCAATAACCAAAGACAGAATCTTTCCTATGGGGGGAATAAATTTGGTGAAATATTAAGCAGATTCAGTGAAAAACAAAGAAGCTCCAGGGCAAATTAAATCAGTTCGTTTTAGTCATCACATTTCTGTCTTAGTCACCCTCTAAGCGAAAGTGCTGATTAGTCTGGAGAGTTTTGGGATAAGGCAGGTTGCATTGGTTCTATTTCCTGCCATGTCAGTGAATGTTCTGCTGCCCACATCATGTTTCTCCATTTTCTACTTATTAGTCCACTTTTCCAAATATCTAAACATATATTTTAAAGTTATTTTAAAAAAACTAGCATGCTAAATTATGTGGTTTTAAATAACATAAGAGAAATTTCTTTCTAATTTCATTAAGGTCATTTGGGGGAAGCACAGGTATCACATGCTATCTTACATCAAGGCTGTCTCAGTATATATCCTCACAAAAGGTGAAAGAATTTTTATACTACTGAAGCTTTCTATTGCATTTTTCTTTTGATTTTTTCTGCTCCAAAATTTCTATTTTATATCTTATGCCCATGTTTTTATAAAATTACAACTTCTTTCTCTGTGTTTCATTTCATTGAGTTATTTTTCTTTTTTATATCTCATTTCTTTATTTGCAAGGGGAGAGAGAGAGAGAGAAAGAGTGAGAGAGAGAAAAAGAAAATAGGTAGGACCTCTAACTCCGCAAATGAACTCCAGATGCATGCACCACTTTGTGCATCTGGCTGTATGTGGGTACTGGAGAATCAAACCCAGGTCATTGAATGTTTTTCTGTTTTTGTTTTTGAATTCACTGATATTCTTGAAGATATTTTGTGTATTATGTTTTTTTAATTATTAATTTTTTTATTGACACCATCTATACTTACATACAAAAATCATATATTTCCCTCCCCTCCCCTCCCCCCATTCCACTTTAGAACACCAATCTCCATCATATCCCCTCCCTCTCTCCATTAGTCTTTCTTTTAATTTGATGTCATCATCTTTTTCTTCTATTTTGAGGGTCTTGCGAAGGTATTGCTAGGCACTGCAAGGTCATGGATATCGAGGCCAATTTCTGTCTGGGCAGTTGCATTGTAAGAAGTCATACCCTTCCTTTGGCTCTTCCATTCTATCCACCCCTCTTCCACAATGGGCCCTGAACCTTGGAGGGTGTGACAGAGGTGTTTCAGTGCTGTGCACTCCTCTATCCCTTCTTCCCAGCACTATGTTGCCTTTTGGGTCATCCCAGTGGTCATTGCCATCTGAAAAGAGAAGCTTCTCTAACCAGAAGTGAGAGTAGCGTTAATATGTGAATATGAACATTAAGTGTAGTGCACCCAGGGCAGCTTGGTGGGAAAAATATATACATTTAGTCAGACAAGAGCAGGCTTTATACCCCTAAGGCTCATGACCTCACCTGCCATAGACTTTTGCGTAGGTTTTTCAGTACCAGGCATGTATTCCTTCCCATAGAGAGGGCCTTCAGTCCAATTATGGAGCAGTTGGTTACTCCAAGAGTAGACATGCCACTATTGCACTTGTTCAGTCATTGGGCCTGTATGGCCAAACTTGAATATTCAGTGTCCACTGTTTTCACTGCTGATGACTTCTGTCTCCCATACGGCTGCGTGCAGTGCACCTTTTTCCAACTTTCAGTTGGCTGGTCTACAGGGAGAAGGTTTTCTGCTCTGCACCAGCTTGCTTTCTCAGTGACCTTGCCTCTTACAGGGAGGGGAATGGCCTAAGCAAGGCCATGGGAAAAGAATGTGTAAAAGAAGGGCAGGGGGAGGGTCAATCTAAATTCCAGATATTGTAAATAAGACTTATGTAAACCTACTGTTTTGAATAATGGCACATCTAGAAGCTATAGACTGTTACTAGAAAATTTTCAGTGCCTGGGATGGGATACCTTCCAGTGAGTTGTTGGCCAAGGAGGTCCCGGTAGCCTCCAAAACATTAAAGGCTTTTGCCAAAGCCCTTGGTTTCCCTTGAGAAACAGATAGTAAGACACTATTGCTGAAGATATATTATGTTTTTTAATTAATTTTTTTATTGACATCTTCTATATTTACATACAAAAAACATTTTGCTACTATACACATCCATTGCTTCAGAGTCAGAGTGCTCTTGACTGGGACCAAGTTTCCTGTGTGGTGCTAGGGTGAGGTTGGAGGCCCAGTACAGTGTGACTTGTCTGGAGAAAGAGGCCATAGGGCTTACCCAGTGCTATTGTCACTATAATGAGCACAGTGTTAGTGTTTATACTCTCTTCCCTCATTGACGTGGATAGCATCTATCTTCATGCTATCGTTCCTGGTTAGGGAAGAGCTGACCCAGTTCATGTACCATTAGAAATGTATTTTAAACTTACTGTTTTAGAACTTTGAAAGACACAGAAATATTACAGTCACTATTCTGTGCCATAGATCACTAAACCCTCCTAACTGAAACTTGGTATTCTTTGAGTCGCATTCTACTCTATCATCTATCTATCTATCTATCTATCTATCTATCTATCTATCTATCAATCATCTATCAATCATCATCTATCTATCAATCTGTCTATCAACTATCATCTAACCTATATGTCAAATATCTATCATGTGTACTCATCAATTACAATTTTTTCAAAACAATTAGAAACATAGGTTGCATTTTGGTTCACCAAAACCCCCATTTCTTTCATCTGACATGGTCTATGCTTATGTGTTCACTGATAAAATTTAGACATTTTAGTAGCTTAATAGTTTGTCATATTTAAATATGACAAAAGTCTGGCTTTTAGATTTGTTTTACTCTTTGGTAATGTCCCCTTCATGCTTACTTTTCTTGTCACTTAAAGGTTGATTAGCATAGGCCAAATTTCCTATACATTTTTCCATATTCTAGATTTTAAAATTATATTGATTGTCACTGAAATTTTTCTACTATTGCTTATTTCACTTCACTTATTTGACTTCACTAGTTTGACAACTTTTTGTATAACTTTTCTTGTTTAAAACCAGGTCCCACATAGTATTCTTGAATTTCTTGTATGGTCATAGCAAGTTAAGTATCTTGTTTCAGTATCTCCCCTACACTATTACAATGGCTAGTTTCTTCCAACAATTTAGCAGTTATTAATGATTACTAACACTAAAAAGTGATACTTAAATAATCTCAGTATTGTTGCATATTTTAGCCTAAAGTTATCTGTAAATGATAAATTTACTTGTTGGTTATATTGGCACCTAGTTCATTTGAATCTCAAAATAATTTCATTTTTGGTTTGGAAGATGTTTCATGAAATATTTTAGGGGGAGAAGTTGATGAGTGCATACTTCCCCAGGCAGGACACCCTCCACAGACTAAAGGCCAATTTCAGTAAAGTTTGATCAGTGAACCAATGATCCTTCTGACAGCATGGGTTAGGGCTTTCCTAGAGGAGCATGGATACTTCCAAAGTGGCCATACTGAAAGGCCTTATCCCAGCATGGCTAAGAACCTTCCTATGGGTGGATGGGCAATGCTTTCTGTCCCTTCATCTTTCACCCTCTATATATTATATGTCCTCCTTGAGGCCGCAGACCTCATACATTACTGCATCCCGCTGGTACTGTCATCTCAGGTGAGGGGCTGTACTGTCTTTCCTTGCCCCTCTCTTTTTATGGAGAACCATTGTCAGGCCCAATCTGGAGAGTCTCTTATATGTGGTCACAGCTGCTTCTGATGAAGGTGACAGTAGTTGTCTTGGAGTACCATGTCACACAACATTTCACTCTTTCCTCCAACTCTTATATTCTGTTTGTCATTCCCTTCCACTATGTTCACCGAGCCTTCAAGAGGGCAGTATGAATGGATGGATGTTAGCTTTTCTTTTTCTAGCTATAGCTTACTATTGGGCCATCATGTCATAGAAACAGTCTGTTAGCCTCAGGAGTTTGGTTGGCCCTGCGTCTCTGTAGTGCCTGTCTCATTACAAAAAATCATGTACTGAACCTGACAGTAGTGCTAGCCTATGGTCATAAACACTAATGTTTAAAGGTAATTTATCAGGACTGTCATCTCCATCTAATAAAACAAGAACACATGGTTCCCTGCTGAACCTATGACCTTCCAGTCATAGGTTTTGGCCTTATTTTATGGTTCCAGACTTGTGTTCTCTCCCATTAAGTGGGCTTTAATCAGAAAGCTCTTGACTATACACATAACTGCTGTGCCACTATTGCACCAGTGGGAACATCTTGTCTGTTATTCTGATAATGCAGCACCTGGGGTTCATTTCCAAGTAGGACTCTTGGGAACAATCGTCCCCCTCCTACCTCCATGGTCTGCATAGCATCCTCTAGCACATGAAGGTCAGCCCACAGGAAGAGAGCTGCCAGCTCAGTCCCAGTCTGATTCCTCTGTTTTATGCTTAAAGTGTGCTGCAGTGTCTTCAGTGATAAGCTCTTTCAATCCAGCTCTGGCATGAAAGCAATAGCAGAAGTTATAGCTTTTATCATTTCAGGGACTTCTAGGGATCCACTGCCAACAACTCATAAGAAGTAACCCACACCTGGCGCTGGAATCCTCGTTTTAGTAGGTTGCTGCTTGGGCTGTTCCTGCACGTCCCTTGGGGATTTGTGGTGTTCTTTCCTGAACTTTGTCTGGATTAGTTATTGATTCCATTACTAGAGAAGACTCAGTGGCTTGAAAAGACACTGGTGCCGATGCAGACTATATGGCATTGATAAACCAGGCCTGTAGACCCCACCCCACATTCCTGCAGATATGCATACCACCTTTGCAGAGTTTGACTTCATGACACCCTTTATTGATAAGTTGACTTCACTGTGAAACACAGCATAGGGCTAATGAATTGGACCCAGTAATGGGTTTCATTTGTTGAATTTTCTCTCTCTCTCTCTCCATATACATATATGTGTACATACAAACATATATATATTGCATATATATATATACATACACACATATGTGTGTGTATATAGTTTGCTCAGGTTGCTTGTGCCATGGACCCAGCTATAATGACCTCTTGGGATTCTTATGATTTCTAACATGACAAGGCATTAGGGTACTGGGTCACATAGCTGTTTATCCTGTCCTACACATACCTTAACTTGTCCCCAAAGCTTCTCGAGACTTTCTATCCCAATCCCTCATGGTCCCCCTCTTTGTCAAATTGTACGGAGCTTTTAAAATATTCTTTCCAGTATCATACACATCTTACTCAACCACAATACTATAAAATAATTTGCTCTTCCTGGTCTTTGTATATTGTGGGGATTGATTTCCCATCGTTGTCTCTTCAGGTGCACTTGTATGTCTGTCACATGGCTTTCCAGATTTATAAAACACTCAAAATATTAGCACCATACTATGCATGTAACAAGACCTTTATGTGGAAGGTGGGCATGATCTCTGAAATCCCACCACCATCCATTCTAAGCAAGTGCCAAATTGTCCCTGAAGTCAGAAGCTGAGAAGATATTAAAGAAAACATTTAGCATGAAGATTCCATTCCTTCAGAAGAGACATCTTGGGGCCAGCTGTATGGATGGATGGAGCGATTACTTTACCTAGCTCTCCCTAATACTTTACACATTTTCTATGAGCTGTCCCTTATCCTGCAGCACTTTTCTGTGGCTGTCTTGAATCTCCATACACTTGAATCTCAGCGTGGTAGGCTCAAGCTGTTCCACCCTGCCTGGAGCCAAGGGGAAGTGAGGCTACACCCTTGCCCTCCTGCTGAGTCTTGCTCCCTGAGTCTGGTAGGCTCTGGGCTGGCACTGTTATTACAGTTTCGCTGGCCACATCTGAAACTGGGAGGGTCCCAGATGAAAATCTCCATCCCTGGCATACTTTTCTACAGGATATAACTGCACAAAACTGATCTGGGGAGATAATTGTCCACCCAGGAAAAGGTTAGTCCTCACTTGCACCATGTTATCTTTCACTCTTTTTTTTTTTTTTTGCTTTCTGAGGTAGGGTCTCGCTCTAGCCCAGTCTGACCTGGAATTCACTATGTAATCTCAGGTTAGCCTTGAACTCATGACGATCCTCCTACCTCTGCCTCCCAAGTGCTGGGATTAAAGGTATACACCACCCACCACGCCTGGCTTCACTCATTTTAAGACTGTTCTCTGGCTGGAGAGATGGCTCAGAGGTTAAGGTGCTTGCCTGCAAAGCCTAACAACCAGGTTTCAATTCCCTGGGGTCCACGTAAAGCCAGATGCACAAAGTGGTTCATGAGTCTGGAGTTCGTTTGCAGTGGCTACAGGCCCTGGCATGCCCATTCTCTGTCTGTCTCTTGCGCGCTCTCTCTGCTTGAAAATAAATAAATAAAATATTTAAAACGACAACTCTTCAGGTTTTAAAGCCTTCCAGAGTCTTACTAGCACAGCATTTGACTTTCTGTCAAGTTTTCCTTTGAATTCCAGCTTTATGAAGGTTTTGACATGTTTCTTTCGAGGAAGGCAGAAGAGGACTCTTTGCGTTCCTCTCTCCTCACCTGTCCTTAATTGTTTTGGTAGCATATGAACCCAATTTACACACCAGTCTGGGTCACTTAGATCTGGCAGGACAGCCTCCTACCACATCAAGCTCATACCCTACCAAGGGCTCAGCAAAGCAACTTCAGCCCTTTACTAGTCCCGGGGACTGAATCAATGTCCTTTTCGACACTCTGGTAAACACTCTTATCTGTCCCTGTGAACTGGGCATCATACACTGCCTCTCTCATGCCAAGCTCCCTCAATAATACACATCCCTCCTTTATAGCCCTCTAGGACCTGATACTCGTAGGCACCTCCACCAGTGATCAAGTGTCCCTAATGGGTCATTTGAGCCCATACATCAGGGCATGATTCCTCCCATATTGCCTCCAGTTATGCATCCTGGATCTTTAGGAGGGATGGATCATTATATCACTAAGTTTCTCTGCTTTCACAGCATGCAGGCTGATTTCATCTGCTCCCATATCCTGCACTCTCACAAGCCAGACTGGGAGAGACTCTTTTATTGCTTGTTTAAAGGTTTTTTCCAATTTGAGCAGTTTAAGTGCTGACTATTTCTTAATCATTATAGTCTCTCACATTGGACCATTATCTGCATACTGAATTATAGATTTTACCTATCTTTGCACTAAGGTTGTATCTGGGATATATCTTTTATTACTTTCACTTTGTCTTTTTTCTCAGCATTGACTGTTCCCAAGAGTTTCAAGCTTTTGTATCTCAGGAAGACTTCTGTAATATAGATCTAGTTTGTCTTCTCTTTTCTGTTTGAATGCCCCCTCCCAGCCATAAGAAATGGCGAGTGAACACCTCTATCTTATCCTTTTTAAAAAAGAAAGAGAAAGCTGGGCGTGGTGGCGCATGCCATTAATCCCAGCACTCGGGAGGCAGAGGTAGGAGGATCACTGTGAGTTCAAGGCCACCCTGAGACTACATAGTGAATTCCAGGTCAGCCTAGGCTAGAGTGAGACCCTACCTCGAAAAATCAAAAAAAAAAAAAAAAAAAAAAGAAAAGAAAGAAAGAAAGAAAGAAAGAAAAAAAAGAAGAAAAGAAAAGAAAAGAAAAGAAAAGAAAAAGAAAAAGAACGAGAGAGAGGAAGAGAAATTGAACTCCACTTATGCTACCTAGTGGGCATGTGCAACTTTGCGCTTGCCTCTGTGTCTGGTTTGCATGGCATCTGGAGAGAGAATTGAACGTGGGTCCTTAAGCTTCTCAGGCAAGAACCTTAACTGCTAAGACATCTATCTCTCCAGCCCTCATCCTTTCTTTTATACAAGCCAAATCAGACCAAAGTAGATGGTACTACCTGCATGGTATTTTTTTTAACCATTATAACTCCTTTTTTATACAAACAAGTTCTCTCTGGCCTCAGACCCGTATCTTACTGCACCTAACAATGGCCATGCCACCTCTGGGACAGCTTGCAAATTCTCTTGTCCCTTGGCTACTACTTTCAGGGACTCGAATATTGGCTCCAGGCCTTCAGCCATTTTCAGGACATCTTTGTTCTCATGCAGTGGATCCCACTGGTCAAGCAATCTTACCGCCCCATACCACTTAGAGCAAGCGAGCCATCCTGCGATGCCTCCCATGGACACTTCACCTCCAGACGGCCTAGCCTTAGTTACATATCACACTGCCCATAGCAGGGCCCATACAACTGCTCCCACAGCAATACAGCACACCACTACAGCCCACCCAGGGAGAGAGAAGAAGCCATGCTGGGATTTCTTCCACACGTGTTCCTTTCTCCAACGTTTCCCTAGTCACATGCCAGGCCTCCAAAGCAAGGGCCGTGCATTTGCTCCTCCAAAACCCACCTTTAGTTTTGTAAGCACCCCTGTTTGGACTCCAAGTGTTTGCATGGGCAGAAACCAAGCATTTGTTCCCACAGGCAAGCCACTTCTCACAAATAGAAGGTCAGTTTGGCCAAAGTTTACCTTGGTAAACAATGGGCTTTCTGACAGAACACGGGCGAGGGATTCTTAGAGGAGCATGGAGACCACAAAGCAGCCACATTGGAAGGTCTCATCCTAACGTGGATAACAAATAAGTTTTCCAAGGCTGGGTACTCTCCACCCCTTGATCTGCCCCCTCTGAGGCCAGGGGACCTTATGCATCATCGTGGACATCTGCCACTGGGGGCGCCAGAGATGTTAGGGGTAGGTCTGGCTCTCCTCGCCTCTTTCTCAATTGGGGAACTTCAACAGGCCCAACATGGAGAGTCTCTTGTGTTCGGTTGCAGCTGCTTTTCATAAATATGTAATCGTTTTCATCAGAGGACTGTGTCACACAACAGAAGACAACCATGCTCACCACTTACACTGTCAGTGCTGGATGGGATTTTGTTTTTATCTTGTTGCTTTGTAATCATTATTGAATAACCTTTCTTTTTTTTTTTGTCTTTATCTTACAGGAGATATTGATCACATTACTGACATTTGAAGAAATTTTAAATGATGCTTGCTTAATTTAGATAACATATCAGTTATGGAGTTTAATATTGTTTCCATATTTTCAAAAAATTGATTAAATTTATTGTGTAGTTATGAAAAATATTTATATGACTTTATAGTAAAAATTTATACTGAGCTGGGTGTGGTGGCTCACAGCTTTAATCCCAGCACTCGGGAAGGTAGGAGGATCGCCATGAGTTTGAGGCCATCCTGAGACTACATACTGAATTCCAGGTCAGCCTGAGCTAGAGTGAGAGCCTACCTCAAAAAACCAAAATAAATAAATAAATAAAAATAATAAATAAATAAGTAAAAAAACTAAGTATAAATGGAGAAAAAGCTCTATCCATGTCTGAACCATGCTCTCATGTACCTAGCTTTCTAGAGATTGCTTGCATGCATCATTAGCTTTATTACATCCTCCAAATTTTAATAGAAACAAATATTGCATATGCTATGCAGCATGAGAATTCTTTCACTTTATCATATAGCTGAGAGATCCTTTCAAAATTGTGTTTCATGTGAATATGTATACTGCACACATCAACAAACATGGCATACACATGCCATATATCCACAATATTTTTTTTTCACTTTTTTTGGAGAGAGACAGAGAGACAGAGGGAGAGGAAGACAGAGAATGGGCACTCCAGCAGTCTCTCAGCCACTGGGAATGAACTCGAAATGCGTGCGACCCCTTGTGGGCAAGCGCAGCATTGCGCCCTTGCATCACTTTGCATCTGGTTAAACTTGGGACCTGGAGATTGGAATCAGCATTCTTAGGCTTAGCAGGCAGACTCCTTAACCGCTAAGCCATCTCTCCAGCCCTATATCCACAATATTTTAATGACTTTGGCGTTTGAAAGTTACTGAGACTCCTTTTTATAATGAAATTCATGACTTTAAAAAATTAAAAAAACACAAAAAAGTTTTGTGTAAATATCACTTGTTTTGAGGGGATGCTATATATAACACATTAGTTCAATATGCATGCTTAAGCTTATTCATTAAAATATTTGCACCTGTGTGGGGCTGGAGAGACGGTTCAGTGGTTAAAGGCATTTACTTACAAAACCTGAGTATGGAGCTTCAATTTCTCAGTCCCATTATAAAATCAGGTGCACAAAGTGGCACATGCATATGGAATTCATTTGCACTGGCAAGAGGCCCTGGCATGCCTATCTCATTCTCTCCTTTCTTGCTTGCAAATAAATAAATTTAAAATAGTTTTTTTAATTTGCATTTTGAAGTTTTTAAAATTAGTACATTATTAGTAATTAGTATATATATTAGTATAGAAAAGATATGCACAAGTGTCCTAGATAACTGGATGCACATATTTGTTTACTACATTTCTTGAAATGCACCATAGTATACAGGGTTTAGGTCAAGAATCAAATATCAACTGGGCGTGGTGGCTCATGCCTTTAATCCCAGCACTCACACTGAGGAGGCAGAGGGAGGAGGAGCGCTGTGAGTTCAAGGCTACTCGAGACTACATAGTGAATTCCAGGTCAGCCTGGGCTAGAGAGAGACCCTACCTTGGAAAACCAATAATAATAATAATAATAATAATAATAATAATAATAAAATAAAAATAAAAATAACAAAACCAAAAAAGAATCATATATCAATGCCACAGTATGCAATGTTCATTTTAACAGTCACCATGAATAATTTGAAGCTATGATAAAACACATTCTGAGAAGAAAGAGTTGAAGATTCTTTTAAAATCGTTCTAATTTTTGGAGTTTAGGGATTGAATTCAGAACTTTGCACAACCTATAGGCAAGTGTTCTTCCTCTAAGCTGCACCTATAGATCCCTAGCTGTGTTTAAAAATTTTGGAAAATCTGGACCAAACCCCCAAATCAACACAGTTTAAAAGTTTCAAATATATATCATGTAGCAGGGTGATTATACTTAATAGTAATGTATCGTACACCTGAGAATTAGTAATATAGTAGTTACCAAACTTATCACTATAGAAAAAATAACTATAATAGACAACAGATATGTTTATTAGTTTAATGTAATTGTTTTACAAAATATATCAAAACACCCTATTTTATACTATCTATATGTTGTATCTCATCAACTCTTTAATAAAACTAGAAAATAAATTTGAATGTTTCAAATGATAATGTCTCCCTGTTTTAACACATGTTTATAACTACTTAATGAACACATTCCAGCAACTGCCTCATATTTGTTTCTTGTGAATGATTAACCAATTATCATTGATTTGAGTACTCTGTATGATGTTCTTTAGCACAGAAAAGAAGATAGTAGAAAAGTTCATCTACAACGAAATGAGAAAGAGCCAGCTGTCTGTTGAACTGGTCTGACTAAACAACCAGGTTCTGGTGAGGTTCTGGTGATACAAGGAACAAATGATCACAGAGCATTAGTATCATCATAGATTAACAAGTATATTATAGTGGAGCCCTGATTATAATATTGATTTAAAGGAAAAATTACACTGTTTGCATCACAGTGTGTCTTACAATGACAAAATGTATTTTCCCTTTACATAAGTTGGAGGCATCATAAATTCTTAGGCTCTGTATTCTACAATATTAGAAATTAATTTTATTAGATATGTGGGAATGCTGTGTACTTGATCTTATAAGTAAATGTTATATGCATGTTTGAGAATTATAACTCAGATAACTTTAGGCAGGTGTTGGGGTATATATTGGCATACATATTCATGAAAGGTGCTATATATTACCTTATAAACATCACTCACATAAATTTTATGGAGTTGTGGAGATAATAGGGACACTAAGATAAGGATTGACATAAAAGGAAAGGGAAAACATGGGATGGCAGCAACTTAAAAGAGAAAAGCAATCTGAGATGTTCTAGGAGATGGTTCTATGGGAGAGAGGTGATATTGCCTTCTGAAATCACTAATGCTGCAGAAACTCAAACACTTTCCTAATCCCTGCCTGCATCTCCTTGTTCCGGAAGCTGTACACAATGGGGTTTAATGTTGGAGTCACCAAGGTATAGAGCACAGCTACCACCTTGTCCTTTTCAAAGGTGTAGCTGGAAGCAGGTCGGATATAGGTGTAGATTACAGGGGAATAGTAAAGGGACATGACAATGAGGTGAGAGGAGCATGTGGAGAAGGCCTTCTTCTTGCCCTCTGTGGTGCGGATACGGAGAATAGCAGCAATGATAAAGCCATAGGAAATGCAGGTGAGCGTGAAGTCCCCTACAGCCAGGGTGATGTCAGCAATATACACCATCACTTCATTGACTCTCACAGGGCTGCAAGACAGAGCCAGCAGAGGGGGTATCTCACAAAGAAGTGATCAATGGTATTTGGCCCACAGAAAGTCAGCCTCAGAATGAGACCTGTGTGTACCCAGGAGTTAGTGACTGCAATGGCCATTACAATGCTAAGCAAGGCTGTGCACGTATAGTGGTTCATAATAGTCCTGTAATGAAGAGGGAAACAAATGGCCACGTAGCGGTCATAGGCCATGGTGGTAAAGAGAACCATCTCAGCCCCCAGGGACCATGTGAAGAAGAAGAGCTGGGACATGCAGCCCTGATAGGAGATGGAGTTTTCTGAGGTTAGCATCGACATCAGCATCTTGGGGATGATGCTTGTTGTGCAGATGATGTCCACAATAGCCAGGGCCAGAAGGAGAAGATACATAGGCGTGTGCAGGGTAGCATTATAGATTATGGCAATGACAATGAGCATATTGCCAAGAAAGGCCACAAGGTAGATGAAAAGAAAGATAAGGAAGAGAATTCCTTGGAGTTCAGGTTGTTGAGTGAGTCCCAGAATTATAAATTCTGTAACAATGCTGTGGTTCATCTTGTGTGAGTGGTTAAATGCCAACCATTGCCAAGTGTGAATATAGGGAATTAAAGGTATCCATGTGCTGTTGTCAGGAGATGTGGTTTATGTATGTGGAATGGGTATTTAGTGTTTGATTATTAATGAGGTAACAACTTTGCAATATATTCCTTTTTGATGGAGTTCTGACTTCCATACAACATCTTCTGTTCTCCAGATTCCATTCTGTGATGCTTATTCCTCCATGGGTGACTTGAATAAACTAAAATCAATAATTGGGAAATAAAATATTAGAAAAATATGTTATCAAATATTCCAGTATTATCATTTTGACTTCAGAGGAAAAAGCTCAACTATTTTTTTAAAATATTTTTTATTATTTATTATTTTATTTATTTTTGGAGAGAAACATGGAGAGAGACAGTCAGAGAGGGAGAGGGAGACAGATAGAGATGGGCGTGCCAGCAGTCTCAGCTGCTGTGAACGAAATCCAGATGCGTGCGCCCCCTTGTGGGCAAGTGCGGCATTGCACCCTTGCGTCACTTTGCATCTGGCTAAACGTGGGACCTGGAGATTGGAACCAGGTTCTTAGGCTTAGCAGGCAGGCTCCTTAACCACTAAGCCATCTCTCCAGCCCTCAACTATTTTAAGACTGAATAATCCTGAAAATGTTGACAGATCTATTGCAGTCCAAATAACAAATGTCATCAAATATCTTTTTTGTTACCTTCCTTTAGTTGGGCAAGGTGCTAAATTGGGTGAACTATTGTACTCCTGTAATTCAAGAGAAATGGATTAAAAAATACAAAAGTCAGAGTTGTGTACATTTCACTATGCCTATTAGTTAGCTATTTAATATTGAAAGTTTTCAGTTTTCTTTCTGTAAACTTTTGATAAATTGACACAAATATTATGTGTTGTCTAGACAGAAGCAGGCTGTCTTCAGGACACAAAGCAAAGAGGCAATGGTGACTCTTCCCTAGAAAGCAGTTATTAGGGAAGATGAAATCGGTGCTCCGTATTATTTCCTTCCAAATGTCTCCAGTATTTTACTATAGTTTTTTGTCTCCTGTGTGTTAACTTTGATAGTGTTGCTTTTTATACACTGACATTTATAGATTTCAGGACTTGTATGATCAGGTAAATATAGTAAAAGTGTTTAGCTATAAATTTGTTCGTGAATTTTTATTTTATCAATATTTTTTATCTTTTCAAATATTGCACTTTCTTTCTAGTATCTCAATAAAGGCACAAATGAGAAGCATTTTTGTTTGGGTCCTAAACTGTAGTCTGACTTGCTCTTTCAGGATCTGTAGCCTTAATTTATCATTCAGAGGTTGTTGGTTGGTGGATTCATCTACAACTTTTCAGAGTGGAGAAAACAGATTATTTTAATTTTTTAATATTAGAGAGAGGGAGAGAGAGAGAGAGAGAGAGAGAGAGAGAGAGAGAGAGAGAAAATTGGCATGCCAGGGCCCCAGCCACTGAAATCAAACTCCAGATGCTTGTGCCACCTAGTGGGTATGTGCGACCTTGCACTTGTCTCACCTTTGTGTGTCTGGCTTACATGGGATCTGGAGAGGCAAATATGGGTCCTTAGGTTTCACAGGCAAATGTCTTAACCGCTAAGCCATCTCACCAGCCCCAAACAGAGGTTTTAAGAAATCAATAGTCCTTTTTAATAATCCAAGACTTTATATCAAATTGACAAGATTCTGCACATAAAAGGAAATAATTACAAGTGAAGATACAGCTACAAGAATGGGAGAAAATATTTTGCATTTACTTGTCCTACCAGGATTAATATCCAGAATATTTAAAAAAAAAAAACCTCAAAAAGTAAACAGCAAATTAACAAACAATCCTTTTAGTAAATGAACAAGTGAAATGCAAATAGGTGATAAATATATTTAAAAATGGGCTAGAGAGATGGCTGAGCAGTTAAGGCCCTTGCCTGCAAAGCCTAATGACCCAGGGTTCAATTCCCTGGTGCCCATATAAAGCCAGATGCACAAAGTGGAGCATGCATCTGAGGTTCATTTGCAGGGGCTGGAGGCCTTGATGTGCTGATTCTCTCAGTCTGTCTTTCTTCTCTCTATCTCTTTCTGCTTGCAAATGAATAAATAAATAAATAAATAAAAATATTAAAAATATATTGTGTTCAACATCTTTTTCCATCAGGGAAATGCAAATAAAAAGTAACTTGAGATTTCAATTCACACCAGTGAGAATTGTGCCATCATCAAAACAAAACAAAACAACTACCATGACAAAAAATTCTGTGGAAGATGCAGGAACAATGAACCCTTATCTGCTTCTGATAAAATAGATGTATATTAGTGCAACCACTATGGAAATCAGTGAGGAAGGTGTAACAGTTCCTCAAGACACTAAGAATGAACTATCATATGATCCAACTCTTGGGTATATATTTGTCATAGACAGTTCCATGATGCTGTGATGATCATCAAGCCAAACAGTTTAGGGGAGGAAGGGATTTATTTCAAGCCCACAGATCCCAGGGAGGCTTCATCCACAACAGAAGAGCTGGCTCCCTTCATAAATCTAGCCTGAGAGAGAAAACACCATCAGCCATCTAACACCAGAAAGCCGCAAACAGGAACCCGCCAGAGCTCACACTGCTCTCTATCATTTTGGGTTTGAATCAGATCCTCCCCAAAACATACCTTTGGTCTGGACTCTGCCCCTAGTGACACCACCTCCAGCCAGAACACTGGAGATCCAACTTACAAGCCTTATATAAAGTCTGAGATGGGTTGGAGGGATTGCTTAGTGGTTAAGGCGTTTGCCTGTGAAACCTAAGGTCCCAGGTTTGATTCCTCAGTATCCATATAAGGAGGTGCAAATGGTGGCACATGTGTTTGGAGTTCATTCGCAGTGGCTAGAGGCCATGGTGTGCCCATTCATTCTCTCTCTATCACTCTTTCATTCATAAATAAAATTAAGAAAAAAAAACATTTGAGTCTATGTGGGACATATGTTCACATTCAAACCACCACAATATTCAAAGGACTTAAAGTTAGCATAGAACAGACACATGTGTAATCTATGTTTATCATGGCACTATTTGCAGTATCCAAATTATAGCACTGGCCTAAGTGCATGTCAGTAGATGAGGCCAATAACATGTGGACAATATACACAATAGAGTATTATTTAGACACAAAAAAGAAAAAAAAAAGACTTAGGTCATTTTGTCAGAAAAAGGATGAAGCAGGAGATCATTATGTTAAATGAAGGAAGCCAGACTCAGAAAGGCAAAATCACATGATTTTTCTCATATGCAGACTCCATGTTTTTAAACAAAAGCCATAACAATAGAAGTAAATTATTTTGAAAGAGGAATGGGATTTGTGGAAGTGAGACAAGAGTGGATAATGGATCCTTCCTTCCTTCCTTCCTTCCTTCCTTCCTTCCTTCCTTTCCTTTCTTTCTTTCTTTCTTTTTTTTCTTTCATTTATTTATTTATGAGAAAATGGAGAGAATGGGCACGCCATGGCCTCTAGCCACCACAAACAGGGAGTGGAACAGTCTAAGCTAGGCCAGGGGAAGAGATTGAGTAAAAGGGTAGGGGAGGAGGGTCAATCAAAATTCAAGATCTTCTGAATAAGACATATGAAAGCCTACTTTTTTTTGGATGAAGGCACATCCAGAAGCCATAGACTGTGACTAGAAAAATTTCAGTGCCAGGGATGGGATACCTTTCAGTGAATTCTTGGCCAGGGAGGTCCCTGTTGCCTCCAAAACATTATAGGCTATTGCCAGTGCTCATAGTTTCCCACCAGAAATAGAAAGAAAGACCCTATTGCTGAAGACTGCACATGCCTGGGCAGCAAGATCACTGAGAAATCAAGCTGGGGCTGAGCTGAAAACCTTCTCCCTGTAGACCATGAAAACAGTGGGTACTGGAATCCTCAAGTTTGGCCAGGCAGGACAAATGACTGAACAGGTGCAACAGTGGCATGTCTGCTCTGGGGAAAACCAACTGCTCTCTAAGTGGACTGAAGGCCCACTCTGTGGTAGGGAATACATGCCTGGCACTGAAAACCGAGTCAAAAGCCTATAGCAGGAGAGGTCATGAGCCTTAGGAGTGTAAAGTCTGCTCTTGTCTGGCTAAATGCATATATTATGCTCACCAAACTGCCCAATAAGCAGTACACTTAATGTTCATATTCATATATTAACACTACTCGCACTTTTGGATAAAAAAAACTTCTCTTTTCAGATGGCAGTGACTCCTGGGATGACCCAAAAGGCAACATAGTGCTGAGAAGAAGTGATGGAGGAGTGTTCAGCACTGAAACATCTCTATCAAACTCTCCAAGGTACAGAGTCCATTGTGGAAGAGGTGGCGGGAAAAATGCAAGAGCCAAAGGAAGGGTACCACTCCTTACAATGCTACTGTCCAGACAGAAATTGGCTTTGATATCCACGTCCTTACAGTGCCTAGCAATACCTTCACAAGACCCTCATACTAGGAAGAAAAAATGCTGACATCAAAATAAAAGAGACTAACAGAGAGAGGGAGGGGATATGATGGAGAGTGGAGTTGTTGAGGGGAAAGTTGAGGAGAGGAGGGAATTATCATGGTTTATTGTCTGTAAGTATAGAAGTTGTCAATAAAAAATTATTCATTTAATAAAAAAGAGGGGATATGGAGAGGGTGAAAATGATCAAAGTACATTGTATACGTATAAGAAAATGTCATTATGGAACCACTTTTGTTCAATAAATAAACAATAATGAAAATTTGCAAAAAGAATCTTTAGCTTTAAAAGTATTTTCTTTTAAGGAAGGAATTTTGCTACCAACATTACTGATGTTTATGGTATGTACACCCTGTAAGGTGGGTCTTCTAATTGTTATATGCTTTTATCTTCTTAACTATATTGTGTCTTTTAAATAATTGTTTTTAAATAGCTAATAAGCTAACAATACATGAATGAGAAAATAACTATAGTTTGGATTATACTTTGTGAGTGAAAAAAAAGATTAATATCTAAATTGTATTATTCTCAAGAATCAGGCAAAATACAGTTTAGTATGCCAAGTGTACACAAAACCTGAATTATATGATATGAGTGAAAACTGATAGAACATGTATGTTTTATTATTGAGATGTGGTTTGGACAAGAGAAATATAGACAAGGTAGCTGACATTTGAAATTTAATTCAAATATTTGAATATTTTCAAAGATCTGATATTGAAATGATATTAACTAATATTTACAATACTGATTGTTGAATGTGTGTTCAAATAACACTAAGTGGTTCTGGCCTGATCATTTCCCTTTAATTGGAGATCTAATTTCTAAGATTATTAGAATGGACCAATTGGACAGCAGACCCTTTGAACCTGCAGGATCTTATACACCAAAATGGACATTCAAATATAATTTGAATAATGATTTTGTGACAAGGCTCCAAAAACAGACAACCATAGTAAAACATACATATGGGAATTCACCCAATTAAAAAGCTTTTGCATTGCATAGGAAGTAGTAGAGTGAAGAGATAGCCCACAGCAATTATTTGTAAGTCATACATTTGGCAAAACACTAATATTTAAAACGTACAAGAATCTCAAAGAAACTCAATAGCAAGATTTAAAAAGGTGACAACTATCTGAACAGGTATTTCTGAAAAGAAGAAAAACAAATAACTAAGATATATATATATATATATCCAAAAAGCACTTATCTCTAATCATTAGGGGAATGCAAAATAAAATTACAATCAAGTGTCATATCCTATTAGAAAGCTAAGGTAAAATATGAATAATAAATATAAGAGAGCATAAAAAGAGAAATTTTCACATTGTTGATAGAACTATAAATTATGTAGTCATTTCAGAAATAACCTTTGAAAAACTGAAATTATAAGTACTAGATAATCCAGCATTCCCACTTCCAGGTGTGATCAAGAGGTACTGAAATCAGAGTGTCAAAAGGAATCTTTCACTCTGGTATTGACTGCAGCATTATTCACAATAGCTACTGTAAGAACTAATGTAAGCGTTCACTAGCAGATGAATGCATAAGAGAATGTAGCACATTATGCAATGGAATAGTATATTGCCTTGAAAGAACTAAATTATGTCATCTGTAAAAGCATAACTAGAACTGGTGGACATTATGTAAAAGAAATAACCCAGGCTCAGAAAGTCAAATTCTGTATGATCTCAAAAAGTTTACCTCATAGAAATATAAAGCAGACCAGTGGAGACTTTGCACTTTTAATTTATGCTCTTTATTTCTCAGCCTCTATGGTCATTGATTAAATAGATATGAAAACAGTAATAACCCTACTGAGTTTCTCTGATGATTAATTAATGTACATGCTCAACTCTGAGAACATACTGAGATACTAATTAAAAGTAATAATTAGTGAAGTG
The DNA here is from genome assembly GCA_036365145.1 of Orientallactaga sibirica. Classification (NCBI taxonomy): domain Eukaryota; kingdom Metazoa; phylum Chordata; class Mammalia; order Rodentia; family Dipodidae; genus Orientallactaga; species Orientallactaga sibirica. Next base: position 311,938 of record JAEOAD010000031.1, on the reverse strand, counting down.
CCAAACTCATAGCCTTTAAAAAATTTACATTTGAGTAGATAGGTTTTATCATTGTTAATGGAGCAGTTTTTACTATATAGCAAATTTTTTCAAAAATGTATTTCCAATCATTGAATAAATATTATGGTGAATATACACATTTTGTTCAAACAATAGCATTCAATTCAATTCAATCATTTTGTGAATATCGAAAACTTACATTTTGAACTAGCCACTTTGCTTTTTAATTAGAATATTATAATGTGTTGTGATGTATGTGTAATATATTTCCAATTTCTCGGAATTAAAGATTACAAATGATCAATTAACTTTCTCTGAGAACATGGAGGAAATATTAAGGCATAAAATAATTTTATATAGTAACACCACATGTAATTTGATTTTAGGATTATGGAAAGGCTAATCAACCTCGTGGGTGGGGCATCTCAAACCTCACAAGCCCACTGATCCTGTTCAAGTGTCATTTATTTACCAGTTGCATCATTCTCCTCTTTCATCTCTTCTCCATACAGCAACATTTTCTTTGTGGCTAATTTATCTGTGCCCAGATAAATATGGCATTGTCATCACCAGTAAGTAGTTTTTGATGCATATGCAGGGACAAGGGAGAGATGGAAGAAATTGATTGTAAGAAAAGTTATTACTGTGAACCTGTCAGGAAATCTGAGATACAAGTGTGTGGGATATACCAGCTACTTTCACTGGAAAAAATGGTGACAGTTTTGTATTCATAGGGAAATTACTGTGCTATGCACAATGTAACAACACACATTCATATTATTATGCCCCAATAAATTATCTTGTGGATAGGTAATCAGTAGGGATAAATCACATTTATTAAGGAGAAAGTGACATGTAGTATTCCCCAATTTATAAAAAATGTCCCCTCCCTACACCAGCATAGAGAATGGATTCAGGCTAGATATTGTTACCCATCTTAACTTGAGACTATGCTTATAACCACAATTGGGGTTTAATTTAAATAAATTCAATATCATGATTTGACATTATTAATTTTCAGAATAAAATATCTAAATATATATATATATATGATATCTAAAAACACAAAGAGTGAATTTACATATGCCTTTATGAATTGTTTGGTAAGATGCAGTCACAACCCGGGATAAACAGCACTTACCCTTCCAAAGGGAATGAATGAGTTGAGGTCTCAGTATGCTTCATGACATTACATCAGGAGCAATTAAATAATAGTTCATATTGATGCTTTATATGCAATTTCCAAGCAGTAATGTTTTAATACTAAGGATGACTAAGAACTAAAATATGAATGGCTTTATTTACTGAGGAAGTAATTAGTTATATCAACAAATCTACTCTTGTCCCATAGCCAGACTGGTGGCATGGAAATCAGATTCCTGGCACATAATGACAGCATTTGTTCATGTAATCTATACACAAATGTTAAGCTATTGCCAGTTTCTAGGTCACAATTATCCTCCTGCATGAGTGCCACCAACTCTGTCTTCATGATGTCATCATGGCCACTATGAAGAAAATAGCTAACTTGTTCAAGGGCTACCACATTAAAATAAGGTGCAGAGAAGACACCCAGTTGCCTTTGTGCTCTATGGGAGTCAGCCATGTTTTGAAATTATCCTATGTTCATATGGTTCATATGTCTGGCCAGACAACTTCACCATGGGCAATTCTTTAGGTAGTGTTAGGTCAGAAGTGGTTCTAGCTCAAGGTTTGTTCAAGAAAATGTTACAATTTCTTTAGCCTGGTGCCCTTCACTACTAAATACTGTAAATGAAGGTGAAAATGACTCTCAATTTTCTAGGTTTCAAAATTATCAGAGAGGTAAAAATGAAATATCTGACTATCCAGAAAGGACAGTGAAGTATTATAAAAACGTTAAAGGTACTAAGTGAGACATGGAGGTGTAGACCTGTAATCATAGCACCTCAGGTGGCTGAGGCAGGAGGATCATTGTAAGTTTGAGGCCAGTCTGGGATATACAGTGAATTCTAGACCAGCCTTGGATGCAGAGTGAGATCCTATCTAGTAAAAACAAAAAGATAAAAAGTGGAGAGTGTGTCAGTACCTACAGACAAAGATCTTTGCACCCTGGGCAATCATCTCGGTCACTTTGAAGTGCTCCGTGCTTTGTTTGGGAAGAGATAATTATTCATATTCAACTTTGAACTTGCTTTTACTTAATTTGAGCTGATCACTTTCTTAGTAGACAGCAAGGGAGAGTGTACATATTGAATGAGTAAATGAAATCCTTGCACAAATTCTGAGACATATTTGAAGCAGCTTAAAGGATCCTTATATAACAAGAAGTTTCAGAAGCTCATTGAAAAACTATTCTGTTAATTTAAAATTTAAACTAATTTGAAAAGATATTGCAAAATAATTTCCAAAACATATACAATGGTAATAGCAATTGACAAATTGGATTTCTGCTAAACTCTGATTCATATCTTTGTTTTTTTTATATTTTATTTATTTATTACTGGGGGGATCTGGGGAGAGAATGGGTGTGCCAGGGCCTCCGATCACTACAAATGAACTCCAGACATATGTGTCACCTTGTGCATTTGGCTTTTGTAGGTACTGGGGAATTGAACCTGGGTCCCTAGACTTTGCAGGCAAGCACCTTAACTCCTAAGCCATCTCTCCAGCCCTATTTGTTTGGTTTTAATGCTGAAGATTGCACCCAGGGTAACTGAGATACATTCTCGTCCTGTCTTGTGCTTATTTTAATGACAGAAGAATTAACTGAAGTAGGTGATATAAATACAAGCATTGTTAAATAGCTCTTGCTTAGGATTAAATTACAATCTATTGATGGATATTCTACTATGCACTGATTCAAAATATAACTAGCGGCATTACTTAGTTCATAAATGTCCCCTTCCAGACCATAATTTTATGGTAACTATAAAACTAGGTGGCATTTACGCAAATACTCACTTCAGCTTTTTGCCAGGTATACCATGCTTGGATGATGACTTCCATTACATGAAAGGAAACAGCATGCACCAAAGACAGCAGCCACAGTCCATTTACTGTTTAAGTACCTCTTTTATGGTTGCTTAAATATCCGTTCCTTTATACTTATGATCAATCAAGAGTGCGGGTCCTCATGCAAGTGCAGGGTGCCCCAGGGACAGCATCTTGGGCCAGTCTGTTAACAGTGACAATAAAATGGATCTCAGAGGAACAATTAAAAGAGCTCTGTACTGATTACTCATCAAGATGCAGAAGGACCGGGCTCTTGTTTGGCATCATTTCTCTATGTAGACATAAAGGCATTCCCTAGGTAGCATCTTCATGGAGCTGAATAAGAGGCTGAATAAGAAAAGATGCTGGAAATGCTGACAAAGAATTCAACTAATAAATGCTGTACACTGTTGGGAAAGCAGACACAGTTGCTAAGGATTTCTCCCTCGCCCAGTGGAAATTAGGAGAGGAGGGGCTGATCATATAGCTTAGTGGAGGAGTAGTTGTCTACCTTGTGCAAGGCCTGGGATTTTATTCATAGCACTGTAAAAAGTATACATTATCAAAAGAAAGTCTGCTAAGTTGAGTCAGATCTCATTTGAAGATATGCTATGTGTACAAAGAGAATTAGTGAAATTTTGTGGTGGAAAGGCCTGTTTGTCATTATGAAAAGTCCCACTTTGTCTTTGGAAATCCCTGTTGCCTTATCGCTTATGCATTTGCAGAAGACAGTGGGGTGACAGCTTTTTTCATTTACTCTTGAGTGGTATATTTTCCATCTTCATATTGACATCTTTTTTTTTTGTTAATTTGGATATATGCAAACTAAAAACAATTTTGGTTTTAAAATCACTCAAACTTATTTTTTTAATTTTTCTTTGCATTTAAATTCTGATACATTTGTGTTTTTTATTAATATTTTCTTCCTATTTGACTCATTTGCTTGGGTATTTACTCCATTTTGATTGCTATATCACTCTTTTTTAGATTTTTTTTTTTTTCAGGTAGGATCCCATTCTATCCAAAGCTGACCTGGAACTTACTCTGTAGTCCCAGGCTGGTCTCAAACTCACAATGATCCTTCTGCCTCTGCCTTCCAAGTGCTAGGATTAAAGGTGTGCACCCCTACACCTGGCTTTGATTGATATATTTTATCCCATTATTGTCCTCAAATTTTCACATAATTTTACACTAATTTGGGTGCTAATACCTGAGATTTTAACATACATCTTTTGCTGATTAAGTTTTTAAAAATGCTTTTTTGGGGTCATGATTGCTTTTTTTTTCTTGCTATCTAAATATGATAATTTTTCTGATTACCTAAATGTGATAATTCTTGATATATAAATGTGTTACCAATATCTGTTTCTTTTTACTGTTAGATGAGTTTAATAAGCCATTCTGGTAAGCATTTAGAAAACCAGAATACTGAGAGAAATGCTGGTAGATCTGACTCCTAGGGCTTCAGAGGGCACAAGGATTCTCGAGAAATGCACATTTTGGCTACATTCTGGCAAAGAATTTGGCTGGATTCTGCTCGTGTGTAATTAAATGAGCTTAAATTGAAAAGTTATAGATTAATTACTTTGGTAAAAGAATTTTTAAGACAGCACAGCATTCAGGCTGTGCAATGGTAATTGCTCACAGCTATTATTTGTAAATTTAGCAAAAGAGGACAAAAAGACTGAAAAATTAGAAATTTGGTGAGGAAAGTTGCAGCAAGTTTAAAGTTGCAGTCAGGTAGAGTGCAGGTGACAAAGCATCAACAATTGTTAAAAAGATTAGTGTGATTAAAGATAAATCTCTGTTTACAACTAATTAAAAATATTAAAAAATAAAGGTAAATCTCATTATCTTCATTGGAACAATAAAAAAGGCCAGTCCCTCCCACTGAAGGCTCTAACTTGTGAGAGTAAAAGTCTATTTGAAAGGAGAGAATCTAATCTGAAAATGTGGCAAAAGGGTTTTCTTGCTCAAAAAATAACCGACAAGGTAAAACACAACTGTGGTTGAAGGGTGCTGGGCTGCACCTTTGAGCTTCCAGGATAATTTGGCAGTGTTATCCACGTAGTACTGGTTTCATAAGCACCATGGTTTTAGTATAGACAGTGGCAGATGCCAAGCGACGCATGACAGGATCAGAGTTCCTGAAGGAAGGCACTGAAAGGCATTTGTGTGAAGTTGTGAAGGTGAAGTCCATGTTGTTATGGAGACCCCCAAGGAATTGAAGATTTCAGAGCCACTAATGTCCACCAAGGAAAGCTATGGTCCCAGAGTAGAGCTGGACCAAAAGAGAGGCTAGGTGGGCTTCAGTTTGAAGATATGGGGAGGTGAGGCTCTCCTAGCCCTTTGGAGTCCACTAGATTCCATACTTAGCCGCAGATGCTGGACATGGCATTGTAGGATTTGTTCTTTGCCCTGCTGGGATTTGGTTTGATTTTGTCTGATCTTTCTTTCTCAAGTCTCAAGCCTTTCCTTTTGAAATGGGAACATTTGATCTGTGCTGTTGTACTTTGGAAGTAGATAACTTGTTTCTTGAAGTTATGGGGCTCACAAAACAACTAATTTGGAAAGTTAAACAAAAGAAAAGGAAAGAACAAATAAGGAAGATAATGAATATAAGGCAGAGGAGGAAAAAAAGAGCAAGAAGGGAAAACAACGTGAGAAGGTTGGAAGACAGCTCAGTCAGTAAAGTGCTTGCCTGACACATGTGAGGACATGAGTTCAATTCAAAGAAGCCATATTAAAGAGCTGAGCATGGCAGCACACGCTTGCAGCACAGTTCTGGTGAGGTGACGGTAGGTGGGTTTCTGGGGCTGGTTGGACAACCAGTCTAGCTGAATTGGTGAACTCCAGTCCAATAAGAGACCCTGACTCTAAGAAGGTGGATAGCAATTCCTAAAGAACTGCAACTGAGGCAGTCTTCTTCCCTCCACATGAAGATGCACACATGCACATTTGCATGTACACACGCATGAACAAACACACACATGCTCTCGCACACATGCGTTTGAAAACCAAACTGACTATAAAGAAAAATACGCAAATAAACTTAGATAATGGTAAACAAGGAAACTGAAAACAAAAGCTAAAATGAAGCACAACAATCCTAAAAATATAATGAAAGTATAAAAGAATAGAAAAAAGTGTTTAGAGCTGTGGAGTTAGATCAGCCAGTAAAGTACTTGACTTACGTCCTAAGTATTGAATTTATGCCCTCATTCTTGTAAGTCAAGTACTTTACTGGCTGATTGAACAGTTCCATTATACTTGTCAACATCGAACATATCATTATTAATTTAATTTTTTAATTTTTTATTTTTGGAGAGAGACACAGAGAGAGACAGACTGAGAGAGAGGGAGACAGATTGAGATGGGCGCGCCAGCAGTCTTTCAGCTGCTGTGAACGAAATCCAGATACGGCGCCCCCTTGTGGGCAAGTGTGGCATTGCGCCCTTGCATCACTTTGCATCTGGTAAACGTGGGACCTGGAGATTGGAACCGCTGGAGATTGGAACCAGTGTTCTTAGGCTTAGCAGGCAGGCGCCTTAACCACTAAGCCATCTCTCCAGCCCTTATTATTAATTTAGTCATACATATACTTATTATTTTCCATCATCTTCTCATTAGAATGTAAGTTAAGGACTTCTTTGCTCTTATTCAATAATGTATTCTGATTATGTATACAATGCTTTCCATTTGATAAATGCTTAACACATTATTTATTGGATTAGTAAGTCTGGGGTTATTAAGGACAGCAGGTGGATCACATTCTGGCCTGGGCAGGAAGACCTGGTGTGCCTATGCTTTCCTCTTTTTAAAAGTCTGTGAACAATGACTTTGTCATCTGGACCTAAAATTGTTAGTTATGGTAGCCTGTGCATGTGCCTAATTATATTATGATCATCATTTTGAGAATAATCTTTAGACAGAGCCAAACACTTTAGTATTTCAAGCAGTGATACTAATTTTAAAAAAAACAATTAAAAAGAATTATGGATTACCTAGAGAGCTCTGATCTAATACTATGCACAAAGAAAATAACTAGACCATTTTGTAAATTGCTAAACCTTCTTTGTTTTTTTTCTTTTAATTTCCTTGCTAAACTTTACAAATGTTACCTGTTGACATTCTGCTGGATTCAACTTTAACCAAATAGCCTGAACTCTATTTTGAAATGTTAACACATCATCTAAAGGATATTCACAATCAAGTTTAAGAATAGACGCCAGCCGGGCATGGTGGCGCATGCCTTTAATCCCAGCACTCGGGAGGCAGAGGTAGGAGGATCGCTGTGAGTTCAAGGCCACCCTGAGACTACATAGTGAATTCCAGGTCAGCCTGAGCGAAAGTGAGACCCTACCTCGAAAAAAACAAACAAAAAAAAAAACAAACAAAAAAAAGAATAGACGCCAGGTAAACTCAGCCTGAGATCCTTTCTTCTTAACTTCATTACTTAAATTTGATCTTTTGACCACTGAATTTCTGTCACTTCCTCCCTGATGTAGATGGCTAATCAGCAATGCCTTCAGAAAAAAAATTTCAAAGACATGTGTGGAAATTATCAAAATCAAAATGAAATCAAGCAGGCCACCATGGCGCATGAAGCAGTGTGAGGCCAGTCTGCACTTCATAGCCAGACTCTGTCTCAAAAGCCATTGATAAAAACTGGAGACATTTGTTACCAGATCTTCCAAAAGGAACTAAAGCTGAGAGGTATGGAGGATGAGCATTTACGGTATGGCTTCCAGACACTAAAGCTTTTCAAATTTCATGACTTCTGACTGTTTTCTACTTGTATTCTGCACATGGTGTTTTATTCAGGAATAGGCTCATGTGGCTCATTTTATTTTTATTATATAATTTAGATGTTCTTAATAAAATCTACAGACCTAGTCTGCAATAGATGACATGGCACCCCAAGACCCTCAAGACTGAGAAGTGGACAAAGAAAAGTAATGGAGATTCTAAATATTTAAAAATTTCTAGGAGATTCCTTTCTGGGACTGATCTCAGAATTATGGCATCAGAGGAGAAGCTCGTCTCCCAGGAAATGACTCACCCCACAAGTCTGGTAACTGACTTCTGAGCGGCATTTGCATATGTATTTCTCGGAGCATTGTTTTCTCCTTTCCTATAAAGTTTAACACTGTTACAGACAAGGAGAAAAGAAGTTGAGAATTTTTTTTGGCTAAAAACTATAAATAAATCCATTTTCTTTCCCCAATTCCTGTGTTCTGTTTTTGTTCTTTTTTTTTTTTTTTTTTTTTTTTTTGAGAGAGACACCAAGAGAGTCAGAGAGAGAGAGGAGAGGAAGACAGATAGAGATGGGCGCGCCAGCAGTCTCTCAGCTGCTGTGAACGAAATCCAGTTGTGTGCGCCCCCTTGTGGTCAAGTGAGGCATTGCACCCTTGTGTCACTTTTGCATCTGGCTAAACGTGGGACCTGGAGATTGGAACGGGTGTTCTTAGGCTTAGGAGGCAGGCACCTTAACCACTAAGCATCTCTCCAGCCCTTCTGTTTGTTTTTTAGTAGAATAAGAACAATGAACCTTAGATTCTAGTAACACTACGGGTATATTTTCTTTGGACATACTGATTATACTAAGCTTACTGACTTGATAATAATCATAATCTATGATTTTACTGCTGCTTTTTAAAATTATTTATTTATTTGAGAGAGAGAGACAGAGAGAAAGAGAGTGAGAAGAGCACACCAGGGACTCCTGCTACTGCAAACAAACTCCAGGCACATATGCCATTTAGGGCATCTGGTTTTATATGGGTACTGGGGAATCAAACAGGGGCCCTCAGGCTTTGCAAACAATTGCCTTTAACCACTGAGCCATCTCTCCAGCCTTATGGTTTTATTTCTAAGGCTTACATATTGTTATGCAATTAACTTCCATGGTTATATTCAACCTTCTATATGTTCCTGTTCATCTACATTTCATTACCAATTTTTAATTTTTTTTTGAGGTAGGGTTTCACTCTAGTCCAGGCTGACCTGGAATTAGTCTCAGGGTGGCCTTGAACTCACGGTGATCCTCCTACCTCTGCCTCCCGAGTGCTGGGATTAAAGGCATGCGCCACCACACCTGGCTTAATTTCTAAATTTAAAAAAATATTTTATTTTTATTTAAGAGATAAAGAGGCAGAGAGAGAGAGAGAGAGAGACAGATAGAAAGAGTGAGACTGGGTGCTCTAGGGTCTGTAGCCACTGCAAACTAATTCCAGAAGCATGTACCACCCAGTGCATCTGGTTTACATGAGTCCTGGGGAATTGAACCTGGGTCCTTTATCTTTTCAGGTTAGTGCCTTAACCACTAAGGCATCCCTCCAGCCCTTTATCATCAATTTTTTAAAATATTTTATTTATTTTCAGAAAGACAGAGAGAGTGAGAAGGGCACACTAGTGACTCCTGCCACTTCAAGCAAACACCAGACATATGGGACACTTTGTGCATCTTGTTTTACATAGGCACTGGGGAACTGAACCCTGGACCATCAGGCTTTGCAAGCAAGCACATTTAACCATTGAGTTATCTCTTCAGCCCCAATAATTTTCTTTCCTCCTCCCTTCCTTCCTTCCTTCCTTCCTTCCTTCCTTCCTTCCTTCCTTCCTTCCTTCCTTCCTTCCTTCCTTCCTTCCTTCCTTCCTCCCTCCCTCCCTCTTTCCCTTCCTTTCTTCTTTCTTTCTCTTTCTTTCTTTCTTTCTTTCTTTCTTTCTTTCTTTCTTTCTTTCTTTCTTCTTTCTTCCTTTCCTTTTCCCTTTCTTTCTTTCTTTCTTTCTTTCTTTCTTTCTTTCTTTCTTTCTTTCTTTCTTTCTTTCTTTCTTTCTTTCTTTCTTTCTTTCTTTGAGGTAGGGTCTTATTACTCTAGTTCAGACTGACCTAAAACTTACTCTGTAGTTCCACACTGGCCTTGAACTCAGTGATCTTGAGTACTGGATTAAACACGTGCACCACCATGCCCAGATCTTTCTTTATCTATTTATGTAATTAATTATTTATTTTAAGGCAGGGTCTTACTCAAGCCCAGGCTGACCTGAAACTCACTCGATAGCACAGACTTGCTTCGAACTGACAGTGATCTTCCTACTTCAGCCTCCCGAGTGCTGGGAGCAAAAGTGTGCACTAGCACTCTCAGATTTTTCACCAGTTTCAGATTTTTCATAAGCCAGATGCACAAGGTGATGCAAGTGTGCAAGGTCACACATGCGCACAAGGTGGCACACGTGTCTGGAGTGGCTGGAGGCTACTCTCTCTCTCTTTCTCACTATCTCTGTAAAACAAAAGTAGCAGATGTAATTATCAGTTTCTAATTGTATATGCATGTATTTACCATATTTCAACCCAAGGGAAACTACTGTCTTGAAATGACTTCATACTGATGTCAGTTATATTTTATTTATTTAAACATTTCGATTTTCTTATAACCTGTATTTCAAAAATACAAATTCTCTAAAAGTTTTAATATAAATGATAAAAATGACAGTGTCAGAAATTCTTCAGGTTGCTTATATGTCTATAATTTTATGAATTACATTAAAGTCAAATCTTATTCCATGTATGCTTCTATTATCTAAAAACAAGTTCAGTTTACTTATATAAAAAAGCACCTATCCTGTACTTATCTTTACAAGGATGTTGACACTAGAGACACGATACCCAATTTCTTGCTTGTTTTGTCTTGGTTTTTCTGGGTTTTTCATTTTTTCTTTGTAAATTAAGTTTCTAGCCAGGCATAGTAGCGCACTCCTTTAATCCCAGCACTCGGGAGGCAGAGGTAGGAGGATCGTCATGAGTTCAAGGCCACCTTGAGACTACATAGTGAATTCCAGGTGAGCCTGGGCTAGAGTGAGACTCTACCTCAAGAAACAAAACAAACAAAATAAATAAATAAATTAAGTTTAGATTCCCCCTGACACAGCATATGCAGTTTGTAACCTTTGTACAAATAACTGAGGCCATTTACACAATGTCTTCTATACTGGAAGAGCTTCAGGTTCTCCTCCATTTCTTCAGCAGAGTTTCTCTGACTTCCTTGTTTCGGAGTGTATAAATGAAGGGGTTTAGAACTGGAGTCACCACTGTGTTGAGGACATGGACTGCTTTTGTCAGATCCAAGGCATCTTTGATAGAGGTGCGGATATGGAGAAAAATAGTGGAGCCGTACCAAATGAGCACCACAGTGAGATGGGAGGAGCAGGTGGAGAAGGCTTTGCTGCGGCCACTGGCCGAGGGGATCCTGAGGATGGTGCTGATAATGTAGATGTAAGAGATCAGGGTTATGAGGCAGGAGCTCAGGATGACCACAAAGGCAATCACAAATGCCACAAGCTCCACTGCCCGTGTGCTGGTGCAGGCCAGGGCTATCCAGGGGGCAATGTCACAGAAGAAGTGGTTGATGGAGTGGGGACCGCAGAAGGACAGGCTGCTGATGAGGGTCGCTGGCACTGCAATGGCCAGGAAACCACAGACCCAGGACCCCAGAGCCAGCTGTACTGAGAGCAAGCCGCTCATAATCACGTGATAGTGAAGAGGACAGCAGATGGCGAGGTAGCGATCAAAAGCCATGGCTGCCAAGAGGAAGTATTCTGTACATCCCAATGAGAACACCAGGTACATCTGCAAAAGACACCCTGAAAATGATATGCTCTGGCTCCTTCCCACCAGGATAGCCAGGGCTTTGGGGACGGCATCCGTGGTGTACCAAATCTCCAGGAAAGAGAGGTTGCTCAGGAAGAAGTACATGGGGGTGTGTAACTGGTGGGAGGTACTCACCAACAGCAGGATGGCCACGTTACCACCAATGGTGAGGAGGTACATCACCAGGAAGAGCATGAAGAGAGAAAGCTGTAGGGCCTGGGATCCAGGGAAGCCCAGCAAGAGAAAGTCCTGGCTTAGAGTCTCATTCTTTGTGGTCATCGTATTCAAACTAGTGAACAGAGAGATTCCAAAACTGAGACCTTGAACCCAATCATACAGCCCTAGAAAGAGGAAAAGAAATGGATTCATGAAATCCTGAAATGTGATTAGTGTCTGCTCTGTACTTGAAGCTAATATCAATTATTTCTACAACTATGAAACTTGTATTACTAGAACCTACATAGGAAACTAATGGGCAGAGACATTTTCTAATTTTTCAAAGGTGAATTGATAGTGACACTTTGGATCCAAGCCTCAAATCCAGCCTCTGCCTCCATCATCCTATTCAAAGCCCACAAAAGGCTCAACATTTCATCGTGTCTTACTGTTATTCACGATTCTCTGTGTGACACTGAATGAAAATGCATAATTTTATCTTTGTTTAGAAATTGACCTATCCAATTATAATCAGAATCACAAATGAAAGTTACAGATTCTAAATTATTTTCCACTTTGAAATCTCTGGACTTGGGCTGGAGAGATGGCTTAGCAGTTAAGGCGCTTGCCTGCAAAGCCTAAAGTCCTAGGTTTGATTCCCCAGTACCCAAGTAAAGCCAGATGCACAAAGTGGTGTATGCATCTGGAGTTTGCTTGCAGTGGCTGGATGCCATGGCGTGCCCGTTCTCATTCTCTCTCTGTGTCTCTCTCTGCATGTTAATGAATAAATAAAATTTAAAAGCTCTGGACTCAAAAGAAATATTTAGCAACTATAAGCAATTAAGCTGAATGTTATCTTTTGAGTTGTATTGTTTTATATTTAATAATATGATACACTCTTCTCACACACAAATCCATGTTGAACTTTGCCTGTTAAGCAGTTGTTCTTGCATCAGCCTTCTGGTTTTCATTTGGAAATGAGAGCAAATAAAGGGTAATTCAGAAAACATTAGTTATTTTGAATGCTAATTTTGAGGACAGAACCTACAAATTACAAGATCATTTGGAATTCTATTTATTTCAAACATGCAGGTTACTAGAATCTACATTTAGAATACAAATTTTTGAACAAAGACAAAGATCTTTGGTGCCTTCACTCTCAGAATCACCTGATGAATAGGAATACTCACTCCATCCTCACATGCCACTCTCTTACACTCTCCATGCCCAAATTTCCTCATTCAATCTCATATTTCTTGGATATGTTCGGTATGAACAAGCGTGTTTAGAATACAGAATGAGATCATAAGGTAAATGGGCTCACACATCAGTTCTCCTCATTTACTAGAAGGGATTCCATGGTCTAGTGAGCATCTTTCAAGCTCAAATGGGCAACAGACATAAGAGACATCTAAGGGAATTGTCAAAATGCCAATTCCTATCATTTACCTCAGGTGGGATTGTGATTCTGCATTTCCTCCATGGCAGAATGTCACTGGCAAGGGACAAAATTCTGATGAATGGCCTGGCCTTCCCATTTTTTAAAAATTCACAAAATTCCCCATAAATTTGAGTACCTATTATATATCAGTTTAAATAAAAATATTCTTTTCTTTTTGGAGTGTTTAATAATTTTCCTAGCTTCTACCAACTTGAAGGTTGAATGATATCAGGTAATACCTAAGCCAATGACAGGAGTTTCCTTGCTCTTTTGTCACCCACCTGTCTGATATCCCCACCAATGCGTTTTAAAATACTTTATGACATTCCTTGCTCAGTTACTATAAAACTTCATGATAATGGAATGTGGCATTTTAATTAAATCTGTAAATCTTGGGCCATGGTCACTCATATTTGGCACCAGAAGAAATTTTATCCTCTTTGAGGAAAGCCGTGTTTTTGTGTTGATATTATGATATTAGCTTTAAAGAAAAGAACACAGAAATACAAAGAGGCTAAGTAAGTTGGCCAAAGTGGAGTTGCGACTATCCTGGAGGCCTGAAATCACTAGAACAATACTTTAAAATGCAGGGGTCAGAGACTTTTCCACAGGTGCTTCTGGTTGATGGATGCACAGGATGTTTTAACTTATATTCAAATAGAAATTTCTGCTCAAAGGAATTCTGAAAATCCACTATATTGATTCCATCTTGACTTTTATGAATGTATGAGTGAAAGAATTCACTATTATCCATTTTCAAGCTTTAAAATGCAATTTTCATGAGCAAAACCTAGAGAATACACAGAATACATGCCATCTTAAAATAGAATAGCTTTTCCAAATTTTACTTTTGTGTTGCCGAATTTTCTAATATTATGAACTAACATTTGTTTGAAGCTTGATGATCTTGTCACATGTTTAAAAATATGTATGTGGGGCATGGTGTCACATGCCTTTTATTCCAGCACTTTGGAGGCTGAGGTAGGAGGATTGTTCTGGGTTTGAAGACAGCCTGTACAGTGAATTCCAGATCAGCTTGGGCTACAGAGAGAGAGACCTCCCCCACAAAAATTTTAAAAAAGTATGTATTGTTCCATACTGGGGTGGAGGTTAGCCTTAATAATATAATGGCCTAATTGTGACCCTGCATGTGATATAGCAAAAGGGGACCTCATTAGGGGCATGAAAGAGACCAACAATAGGGCAACAAGGGCAGGGGGAAGGGCAGTCAGGGAGGAGACAAAGTATGTATGAAATATAACACAATAAAAACCACTAATTACCTTATATGCTAACTTTAAAAATAATTTTAAGCCGGGCGTGTTTGCCCACCGCTTTAATCCCAGCACTCAGGAGGCAGAGGTAGAAGGATCGCCGAGAGTTCAAGGCCACCCTGAGACTACATAGTGAATTCCAGGTCAGCCTGGACCAGAGTGAGACCCTACCTCGCAAAACCAAAAAAAAAAATAATAATAATAATAATAATAATAATTTTAAACTTCTCCACACAAGTCACATATTTGCATGATGGTACATGCCTGCATCAGTCAAGATATTAGGTCAGGACAATTTATGAGTTCAAACCAGCATAGGATGTACTGCATGAACTTGTCTTAGGAAAAAAAAATGTTGAAAGGTCAGAGAAAGAAATAATGACTTAAATTGGTTTTAGATGAACTACTATTTGATTTTAACAATTAACCAATAAGGTAAACTATTTTATAGAAATAGATTGTGTTTTAAGTAATTTGCAAAGTGCATATAATAGATAACAAGTGTCTTTGAGATACAATTTTGAACCTTGAATGTGTAACACTTACTTTATATTAACAATCCTTTCTGAAATATTTCAGATGTTCATAATTGACATATTTGTAGTGTCCATCAAATGCTATGTTGGAGCTGTCACATAACACAAATTTGTCATTACAAATGGCTCAGGGAAATTAGCAGAAGAGGGGACAGAAAGATTGTTAGAGCCACAAGTTGGGACATTATGCACAGAGACATTGACTCTTCCCCATAACTGATGGCTACCCCCACAATGCATGAGCCACATTCCCAATTGGGATAACTGGCATCCCCAACGAGGAGGGTCCCTTCAGAGGGGGGAGGACAGGGATGAGGGTAAGGATGGTACAAACATGTGCTATTTACACACTGAGTATATACATAACTAATAAAGAAAAATAGTATAAAAATAAAAAATTGACCTATTTAAAAAGAATTATGCTGAGTACAGTAAAACCCCTTTTGCTTACCCAGCCGTAGTTCTCACTCACATAAACACCAGAAATGCCCTGTCCGTTTATGACCTCATCTTTCTCCACTTGTTAGTGCATGATTGTGTTAATTTAAAGGAACTACATTTAATTTTGATTGAGTTATTCTCCCTCTGTCTCTCTTGTCCCTTTTGATTATCTCACTATCTCATGGTACACTTTACTTCTTTTTGTATTCATTTCTCTTTTGTTAAACTAATCTTTCCTAGTCTTTGAAACACCTGGTATTTTCTTCTTTTCCCTTCTAGTCTTGTCCATCTGGTCCTGTCTGGTTCACCTTCCCTTTCAGTGTCTTACAGCTTTCTCACTTCATCATAATGACCTTCAGACTAATCCAAGTTGCTCTTAGATAACTGCTTATTTTGAGATGAATCCTCTGGGAGAAAGTTAATTTTCTCTCTTGGGTACTTAGGGCTACTTCCAAAAGACAAGCCCTTTTGTTAAATCTTTCTAAATCAGTGGCTTCAAAAATCTTTTCAATTATTTGCTTTAAGCAACTAAATTATAGTTAATAGTGCAAGATAGGGTATTTATTTGTAATGTTTTTCCTATATTGATTATTTATACTAATTTATTAAATGAGGTAGTAGTTATTTTTCTTAAATGAACAGTACAAGTTAAATGGTCATAAGAAATGTAAAATCATCTTAAAATCAAAGGAAAGAAAGAGGTTGGGTGTAACTCAGTAGCAGAACATGTTCTGAACATATCTGAGACACTGAAAGGAGAGGATTGAGCCCAGTTCCCAGCACCCCATAAAGAAATCAAAGGAAGGAAATTTACATTTAATACAAAAATTCATGATGCATCTTTTTTAGCTACTGGCCAAGGGTATCAAAAGGAATTTATATTCCACGATTTCTTTTCTTAAAAATTTCAAGGTGAAGATTTTCTGTTATTGAGTTGAATATTTAACAATGAAAAAATTTTAAACTTTGTGTTAGAAAACATTGTTGATATGATTAAAAAGTGGGATGCTCTTGTATAATGAATTTTTCATAAACTCTGTAGAAGCTAATTTATCTGCAAGTACAGAAATTGCTGACAGAAGTTCTCACATTTATTTACCAATTTATTTTTCATGTTTGTATTCTTTTAAAGTTATTTTTACCTGGAATGAAAAATAGTGGGGACTTCATCTAGTTTGATAATAATTTATGGAAGAAAAAATACAATAAAAAGTTATTTGTGAAATTATAATTCTAAGTAATACTTAAGACATCTATAATTTCCTATATTTAACTTTAATGGCATTTAATTTTCCTCTTTTTTTGTAGTCTGTAATGTGTGGAGTGTATGGTATTTGTATACTGGGATTAAATCTGGGAACTCAAATGCTAAGCACCTTTCCTACCACTGAGCTCGATTCTTAGCCCGTTCTCCAGTTTTTGACCATCGTGACGTGGTGCCACAACCAATCTTGGCCACCTATACTTGAAGTCAAAGAAATAAACTCTTAATGGTTCATCTAAAAAATTAATTATAGAAGACTCATATTATAAACTTCTTAAGAAAGGGCCAATTATTTTCCAAAGCACTTGAGTCATTACATTATAAGTCATTTTCAATTTTCTGCAATTCTGCCAAAATGGGGTAGTTTTGGCATTTGAACGTTTTTTGGTTTATTTCTGGCAACTGTAAAAAAGAAGCTAAAATGGGTTTAAATGTGCTTATGCTTGACATTCCTGAATTTGATCATACCTCAAAGCTTATGCACTTGCTGTATGCAAATTGCACCTTTATATATTTTATTATCAGTAAAAATATTTTAAAATTATTTTTGTATTCTCTAAATATCTTAGCAATCATATATATATATATATATATGATTTTGTGGTGGTTTGAATGTAAATGTATGTCTTCACAAATCCTTAGGCTCTTTTTTCTTTACCAAGTAGAAACTTTGTATGGACACATCATGTGTTGGTACCATCATTTCCTTCCTCCCTGACCCCAGTCCACTGAGGGTCCTCATTAGTGGGACTGCTGGTTTTCACCATAGAATTGTGAGTTATGAGTTGTGAGAGCAGCAGTCAGTCATTGGGAGGTGAATGGGCAATGTCTCTGGATATTCCCTCCCACCATGTGGCTCTTACAATATTTCTACCCATCTTACACAAAATTCCCTAAGCTTTGGTGGGTGTGCTTTAAGTCTCAGCAGATTCTGGATTTCTGCTTTGGTACTTTTTGAGTATCTTCATTGTTTGTTTCCATCACCCTGACCCAGGTTATCAGATTCGCCATGAAAACAACACTATTTCTCATCTTGCAAATTCCTTTGTGTTTTCACTGGGGACCTAGCTGCTGTGCTTGGGGTGTTTCATCTGCTCAAAGGCAGTCAGCTATCTATTCTTGTCTTGATGAAAGATTTTGGTTGTCCTTGGGTTCTGTCTGCTTTCTGAAAAAGTAAAACAGATTCTTCAGCAGAGAGTGAGAGCAGGCTAGATTAAAGGGGATAGAATTGTTATTTAGAGAAATTTTGATGGATGTAGCCTCACTTTTGTCCAAGATCTAGTGGGAACTTCTCACTAGAGTCCATAATCTTGGTCTCCATAGAATTCTGACTTGGTTCCCAGTTCCAGCTGTAGGTTCCTTTCCAGTGAGTGAAACTCTTAGCCATTCAGAAAGCCATTGGTTACCCACTTAGGCTGTGTGCCACTGTTGCATGGGTGTGTACCTCTTGTCAGGCTGGTTGCTTTTATATAGCAAGGTCCCCTGCTTGCTCATAGCATTGTTACCATTTTCACCCAGCAGCTCATGTAGTGATTTTCAGCACTATGCAGGCTAACCATCTGGGAGATGGCTTCCTTTCAGATTCTGCTGGATCTCTCGATGTTCTGGAGTGGCAGCATATGGACCCTGTAGCAATAGGGCCTTACCTTTCACTTCAGGCGGTGATTAAATGCTTTGATAGATGTCTGTCTGGTTTTGGGGACCTCTCTCTGATCAACAGCTCAATATAGGTTGTGATCAATTTCTGGTATTGGGAGTTACAAACCAGAGACAAATATTTTAGGGCTAGGCCTCATCCCATTGCCTCCAGGGCCCTTCTTACCAGATGATCCCTTCATGCTCCTATAGGGTTATATCTTTTAGTCTGTTACCCAGGAGGAAGTTTTCTATGTTGCCATTTTGGATTTGGTTTTGTTTGTATCTCCTCTCACCCTCTTGGTCCTCAAAAGTCAAACCCAGACTTCCAAGTAAGATGGGTGCATAGGAGTCACACCATCCAGCTTAGGGAGTGATTTAAACAAAGCCACAGCAAAATACACTCTTCGTCTAAAAAGTGAAGGTATATAGGTTTGTATCTGCCACAGTGGAGAAACAGGAGAGACTAAGATCTATCAGAAAAGAGGAAACTGCCAGAATCCCATCAAAACATTTGCAGACCTGGACCTGATGGGGTGCTGCAAGGATCCACGATCCCACCCAGTACACAGCTGTGGAAGAAGATACCATACAAGGGGATTTTCCAACCTTATCAGCTGCCTTGTAAAGTCAAGAAACCTGAAGGAGAGACAGCAGAGATTAGCTGAGGAGTTACTGAATGGGACAAAGGTGGGACCAGGTGAGCAGTTCCAGTATAACTCCAGGCTTCTTGCACTCTCCCATCTCCAACTGACAGCACCATGACCCTCCAGAGAATGCATTCAGCTCCCAGCTGCAAGGCAACCAGCATAGCTGATCAGAACACCAGATTCACAGCACAACATGGAGGGATAGAGGTGGGCACTCAGTATTGGTGAGATTTGAAGCCATCCCAAAAAGTAACAGGTCCCACTGACAAAAAAGAAGGTACATAGGCCTGCACTGGAAGTGCTAGTCTCTCTTTCTATGTCTTTTCAGGTTATGGGTTACATATTCTTGGTTGGCTTTACCATTCTCAATTAAGCTGTATCTGGGGGTTAACGGTTGTTCCCTTTGATGCTTTCAGATTTATAGGGCCATTTGTTTACTTATTCTGTCATTATTGGGGAAGGGTCTGATTCAGACCCAGGCTGACCTGGAACCCATTTAAGAACAGAAATCTCAACCTCCCAGCTACAGGATTAAGCGTGTAGAGCATCACACACCCTTATGGACTTTGGCTTTATAAAGTTATCTATTTGTTTCAATCCTCACATTGTATACTCTGTGCTACTCTTAAAAATATTTTATTTACTTATTTGAGAAAGAAAAATAGGCATAGAGATAGGGAGAGAGAGAGAGAGAGAATGGGCATGCCATGGCTTCCAGCCACTGCAAATGAACTCCAGATGCATGATCCCCCTTGTGCATCTGGCTTACATAGTTCCTGGAGAATAGAACTGGTATCCTTTGGCATTTCAGGCACATGCCTTAACCACTAAGCCATCTCTCCAGCCCTGTGGTGCTTTTCATTGAATGTGTATATTGCTCAGTTGAATTTTAGAATTTGTCAGTAAATTATTTCACACAGCCCACTAGAATACTTGAATAACAGGAGAACTCAAACCTAGGATTGCTTCTATGGTTGGATTGGAGTACAAGAGCTGTGCTTGGCACCATAAACTCCTACACTGAAGATACATAAAGTTGTATTTTCAAATCTAAAAGTACCACAGATTATTGGAAAACCCAAGCACCAAATCAACTCAGGATGCAAAAATTGCTACATTATAATACAAGAAACACAAAGAATCAAGACAATAAAATCCCACCCAAAAATAAATCCATTAGAAATAGCCTGCATTGAGACTAATTTAGATAAAATAACTGACAAAGATTTTCAAAAAATTAATTTTTCTATACTCAAAGAAATCAAAGAAGAAATCAAAGGAATCAAAGAAGAAAACAAAGGAATTAAGGAAGAAAACAAACTCCTGAAGGAATTCCAAGAGAACACAGGAAACCAGCTTAATGAAATAAGGAGGTCATTATAAGACATGAGTAAGAAAATAGAAATATGAAAGAAAAACTAGGCAGAAATACTAGCATTGAAAAACACAGTTACTCAAAAAAAAAAAAAAAACTATGTGGAAAGTCTCACCTGTAGAATGGATGAAGGAGAGAACAGAATATCCAAACTAGAAGACTATGTAGCAGATCTAATACCATTCAATAAAGAGAAAGAGAAGCTAGTAGGAAGGTATGAATGGGAATTTCAAGATATCTGGGACACCATGAAAAGATCAAACATAAGAATTTGGGGTATAGTAGAATCCAGAGGTTTAGTAGGCATAAGCATTTTCAACAAAATCATAGAAGAAAATTTCCCCCAAATTGGGAAAGAAATGCCAATGCAGATACAGGAAGCTTTTAGAACTCCAAACAGACAAAACCTGTAAAGAACCTCTCCTTGCCATGTTATAATTAAACTACTAAACATGCAAACCAAAGAAAATATATTGAAAGCAGTTAGAAAAAGCAAGTCACCTATAAAGGCAAGCCCATAGGATAACAGCATATTACTCAACACAAATTTTAAAAGCCAGAAGGGCTTGGAATGATGTATTCCAAGTTCTGAAAGATAACCACTGTCAATCAAGATTACTTTATCCTACAAAGCTATCTATCCAAATTGATGGAGAAATAAGGAATTTCACAACAAAAACAGGCAAAGGGAATTCAGGACAACTAAGTCAGGAATCCTTCATGCTGAAGAGAAAGCAAAGCACACACATGAGGAAACAGGAAAAAATAAACCATACTCAAATAACAGTTAAAACAAGACAGTAAAGGGAAACAGGAAGCACTACAAAACAAGAAGAATGGCAAGAATAAACTCATACCCTTCAATAATAACTCTTAACATAAATGGCCTCAACACCCCAACCAAAAGACACAGGCTTGCAGATTGGATTAAAGGCAGAATCCTGCCATTTGTTGTCTCCAGAAAACTCATCTCTCAATAAAAGATAGACACTGCCTTAGGGTGAAAGGATGGAAAATGGTATTTCAAGCAAATGGGCCTAGGAAACAAGCAGGGGTTCCTAATGAGGAAAGATAAAGAAGGTCACTTTATACTGATTAAAGGAACACTCCAACATGAGGACATTACCATCCTAAATGTATAAGCACCTAACATGGGGGCTCCCAATTTCATCAAACAAACACTATTAGGCGTAAGGTCAGAGATTAACACCAAACACAATTGTAGTAGGTGACTTCAATACCTCACTCTCATCAATTGACAGGTCATCCCAGCAAAAGATAAACAGACAGACATCTTGATTAAATGATGTCATTGAACAAGTGGATGTAACAGATATCTACAGAACATTCCATCCAAGGCTGCATAATATACATTGTTCTCAGCAGTACATGGAACATTCTCCAAAATAGACCATGTATTAGGACAGAAACAAAATCTTAAAAACTGAAATGATCCCTTGTTCTCTGACTACAACAGAATTAAACTACAAATCAGCAATAAGAAAAACTACACAGCATACAAAAATTCATAGAGACTAAACAGCACACTATCGAATGACGAATGGGTCATTGAAGAAATCAAAAAGGAAATCAATAAATTCATAGAATCCAATGATGATGAGAATACAACATACCAAAACCTCTGGGTCACAATGAAGGCATTCTTAAGAGGGAAATTTATAGCTCTAAGAGCCTATATTAAGAAATTAGAGAGTTCACTAGTAAACAATTTAATGTTTCAATTTAAGGCCTTGGAAAAAAAGAAAAAAGGCAAACAAAAATCAGTACACAGGAAGAAATAATAAAGATTAGGATAGAAATTAATGAAATAAAAACAAAAAAATCCAAAGAATCAATGAAACAAAGAGTTGGTTCTTTGAATGGATAAACAAGACTGATAAACCCCTAGCAAATCTGACCAGGAGAAAGAGAGAAGAACAAAAATTAATAAAATTAGAGATGAAAAAGACACCATTACAACAGATACCAAAGAAATTCAATATATATGCTTCTAAGTTTGAAAATCTGAAAGAAATGGATAATTTCCTTGATTCATATGATCTACCAAAATTAAATCAAGATGAGATAAACCATTTAAATAGGCTTATTAGAAGTATGGAGATCCAAGAAGTTCTAAAAAGTCTCCCAACTAAAAAAATCCCAGGCCCAGATGGATTCACTGGTGAATTTTACCAGATCTTCATGGAAGAACTAACACCACTGTTTGTCAAACTTTTCCATAAAATAGAAAAGGAAGGAGTTCTACCAAACTCCTTCTATGAAGCCAGAATCACCCTGATACCAAAACCAGACAAAGACAGGCCAAAAAGAAAAAAAAGAAAAAAGAAAATTACAGACCAATCTCCCTCATGAACATAGATGCAAAAATACTCAACAAAATATTGTCCAACAGAATTCAAGAATATATCAGAAAGATTATTCACCTTGACCAAGTAGGCTTTATCCCAGAGATGCAGGGATGGTTCAACATATGCAAATTGATAAATGTAATACATCATATAAATGGCCCGAAGGACAAAAATCACATGATCATCTCAATAGATGCAGAAAAGTCATTCAACAAAATCCAACATCCCTTCATGGTAAAAGTATTACAGAAACTGGGAATAGAAGGAACACATCTCAACATAATAAAAGCTATTTATGACAAGCCTATAGCCAACATAATACTAAATGGGGAAAAATTGAAGATTTTCTACTAAATTCAGGAACAAGGCAAGGGTGTCCACTATCCCCATTTTTATTTAATAGAGTACTGGAAGTCTTAGCTATAGCAATAAGGCAAGAGACACTCATAAAAGGGATGCAAATTGGAAAGGAAGAGATCAAATTATCATTATTTACCTATGATATGATTCTATACATAAAGGACCCTAAAGACTTTACCAGCAAACTGTTAGAGCTGATAAACACTTTTAGCAGTAAGGAAAAATGACACAATGAAATTTGAAGAAAAATGGTTGAACTTGGAACAGATCACTCTCAGGGAGCTCACCCAATCACAGAAAGGTAATCATCTCATGGTCTCACTCATCTGTGGCCCCTAACCTGAATCTGCCAAAGTTGCTGTCATACCTAATAAGCACCTTGAGGATCAGACAGTAGGGAGGGTGGGATAGGATGGGAGGGTAAGGGAGAAGGTGGGGGGGACACGGACACAAATGGAAATGGCACCATAAAATACTATATCCCAAATGACTGGCTAAAAGCTTGTTACTTCAGCAGGCCCATAGAGGGAACACCTGAACCACAGGGTCCAGGAGAGGACATCATGAAGACTAACCTTAATTTTTTCCTTTTTTTTTTCCTCTCTCTCTCCCTCTTCTCCCTCTGTTCTCTTTCACTTTTTTATTACCTATCTTTTTCTTCCTTCATCTTCCTTGGTGTGACTTGTAACTCCCAGTACCAGCATGTGGTTAACTTTCACAATGAGCTGTTGATCAGAGAGACCTACAACATTTCCCAAAAGAAGACAGATTTTCTGTCAGAGTTCTTGATGACCCACCAAAGATTAATGGTAAGACCCTACTGCCAAAGACACCTTATTATGCTGTTGGGACAGAACATGGGGTGACTTGGCTGGAATCTGGAAGAGAGTCAGTTCCCAGACAGTTAGCTTGTCTAGTGCCAGAGGGTGCTACACGAGCGAATGGGGAAAAATGACCGACCTCTGTCCAAACAACTCATAATCTAAGCTATGCAGCAGTAAACAACCTGATGTGATGCTCAAACAAGTGCAATAGTGGCACACAGCCATGGTAGGTAACCAACTACTCTTGATTTGACTAACAAATCCACTCAGTGGAATGGAACTCATAGCTAGAACTGGGAAAAAAGTCAAAACCATGTCCAAAAAATGAGCCCATTCTCCAATATCAAGCTCCCACCAATCGTGGGCTATAAGAGGGCCTATGCATAAAAAATTCTCTCTAAAATAATAATGGCCATCTCTTATATCTGCTGCTGACTTCTCTCTCTATTGGAGAATTTGCTTCTCTTTTTTAGATGGATGCCGAACCTGAGGGGAGGATCAGCCTATACCTCACCAGGGCCCCAGCTGAAACCATAGAGTAATGGGGGAAATGGCCAAAAGTGCAGCTTTCTTGGTGAACCTGATACCAGAACAAGGCTGAATGAGATAGACACAGAGAACACTCAACGCCTACTAAACCAGTTATATAACTAAAATGAACCCAACATGTCTCAGGGAAATTTGAGGAAGAGGGGGTGGAAAGAGTGTTAAAGGCACAAGTTGGGTCATTACGTACAGAGACATTGCCTCTTCTCCACAGGGTGGCCACCCCCACAATGCATGACCCACATTCCCCAATGAGGAGGGTCCCTTCAGAGCAGGGAGGTCAGGGAAGACACTATTGAAGGCACCAACATGATAAAATAAGTAAGTAAGTAAGTAAGTAAGTAAATAAATAAATAAATAAATAAATAAATAAATAAATAAGATTTTAAAAAAGGACAGAACCTAAAATTCTGCAGGACCCTTCTGAAACCCCAAATCCTGCATCATTACTTGTCCCTGTCTCTGGCTCAGCCAAAGCTCTAGATGTATCACGGGGTCTCTTGAGTGTGATAAGGCCATGGACATGAGCTTCCACTGCTACTGTCACCATCTTAGCATTTGAGCCCACTGTTCAAGTGGGCCTAGAAGAAGGTTAATTGGGGATTGTAAGAAAGAAAGGATGGGAGTAGAATTGAGCAATCATCCTCAGATAATTATGGGCCATTCCGGTCAGTCTCAGGTGTACACACTTTGTGGCTTTAGTGCAAGCCTGACTATATGAGGCAGAGCAGTGGTGAGGATACAAGTACACCCTTAATCCACCAACCATGAGGCATTATAAGCTGTGAAAGGGAAACAAGGAGAAATGAACAGGGTAAATCTGGTGGCTCTGCTGTTGTCACTGCTCCTGTCTTCACATGATGGCTTTCCCACTGTCAAACATTCACTGTGGAAGTGAAAAGAAGAGGGGAAGGAAGGAAGAAATAGAGTGGAGTAGAATTATTGTTCAAGAGATTAGGACCATAAACCTTACTTCTTGGCTGGTATCTGACCAAATTGTTAGGGTCTGCAAGGTACCTGATTGAATTTCCAGGTTCTTGGGTCTTGGAACAAGGAATTAGAACAGAGACACATAAATACTAGAAAAATCAGAGATTGTTTTTAAGAGAGAAAAGAACTTCTGAGATTCACTGAAGAAAGGCCAATAGCTCAATAGTCCACGAGGTGATATTTTTAATATGTCATTTACATACAATGAACAGTTTTTCTGCATGTTATATTTTGTTACAAGTATCCATGGTCCAGGAAGTTTCCAGTCTTTCTCTGTCATTGGATTTTTTTCATAGGCAATTGTTGACAGCTCTTGAATCTTCCTCTTCTTCCTGTCCTCCTTCCTCTCTCTCCATAGGAGCTAGTCAAGACACATTTAACATGTGCATGAATAAGTAGCCATTTTGGGCTTGATCTTACCAAAGAAAATATAACAAATGATAGCAAGTGAGTGTCAACAAAGGTAAGAGAAAAAAATGAAGAGAATGGAAGCTAGTTTATTAGAATCATAGGCTGGGGTCACATATTGTCATAGGGGGAGGTTCTCCTCTGTACTCCAAAAGGAAAGGGTCTTAGTCAATGCTGCTGGATAAACCAGTAAGATATTGTAGGAGAGGTCTTGCAGGGAAGTCTAGGTTCTTGGACTCATCAAGGAAATAATTAATAGACAAACACAACAATCCAGTAAACAAATACTTATTTATGAAGTAAAAGCCTATGAGAAGTAACTACCCAATAGCAGCATATGCGACCTTAGAAATGAGAACCATGCTGGAGAAGGCTTCCTTTATGGGTTAGCAGATGTTCGTAGGTATCTGTATGGTGATGTGGGTTGTCTGCTATTTGTTTTTAAGTCATTTTTTGAGATTTCACTGGAGTTGAATCAGCCAAAATCATGTTTTGGTAGTGATTGAGGTCAGGAGTCAAGCACAGTAGGGCCGATACTGCAAGAAATGTATGATTGTCAGTTAAGTGAGTTGAACAGTTTATATACTGGTCATTTGGAGTTGATGTTTGGGAATTGTAAATTGCTCAGGATTTTGTAGGTGGCAGTAATTTAAAGATCCCAGAGTGTATCCTCATAGACTGTATCTCTTTTTATTCTGATTGAATGAGAGGAATGGGTGATTTTTCGCATTATGTGAAAGATAAAGATAGGATAGGATGAGGGAGTTGGAAATTACTCCCATCCATGACATCATGTGTATCAACCCTTCATGAAAGGGACTATAAAATTTTTATATAATTGAAAGTGGACATAGCATAATGAAACATTCATAAGAAACATGAGGTTTTCTTAGATAATTAAAAGTGAACCTCAAAGAGTGTCTCCAGTGAGGTAGTCTCTCCATGTAGAGTCCACATATGGCTATTGTATTACTTCTTGTTACTGGGACAAAACCCCTGACCAAAAGCAATTTAGGGTAGAAAAGTGTTTACTTCAGGCTTACAGTTTCCATGGGAAGCTTCGTCATGGCAGAAGAAGCTGCTTCACTTCATCACACATCCATAGCAAGGGAAGAACAGCAAGCACCACCAAGCAGGAGCACCACCTTAGGGTGGAGTCCACAGGCATGAACTCCTCTGGCAGGGGTCTACATCCTAAAAACTTTACTAGGTGGGGACTAAGTGAGGAACTTAATCACAAGCACCTGAGAATACGGGGGGGGTGGGCATTACATTCAAAACCACCCCAATGATAAGAGAAAAATCTTTAGTGCTAGAGATGCTAATGACTAAACTAAGGGAAATCTTCCATATTCTAGTGATTTCTGCCCTAGTTATAACAGATAGCATAAATTCATATTCATACAGATAGCACTGCAGCCTTTTTGGGTTACAAACCAAGGCTGGCCAAGCCATACAAACATGCCACAAACATTTAGAACTCCCTCCTTTCCACCTGGATGATTACTGTTTGTCTTTGAGAAGTTGGCTCATGCTATCTTCTTCAAGGAGTGTGTGTTTGCTTGAGGCATCTCTTTTGATACTGCATTATGGGTTGGAGTGATCCTCTGGAGTCTCTGCTGTTATTTGGCCTCACTACTATTCAGACTATCAGGGAAGCTAAGTGTAAATTTTCCTTGATAACTCACATGCTTTCCATAATATGCTACCCATCAAATCATTTCAGTTGTTTTCTGTTTATTTGTTTGTTTATTTTCAGTGAAGGAAATAGACAAAATGAGTTTTCTAAAGACCAGATTTAAATATTATAAAAATGACTAATCATCATAGAAATTTATACTTCTCAAAGGCAAAATGCTTGAATGAGAAGACCACAAATGAGTGTCATGACTCTATGTGCAATTCCAATGCAATCTGTCTGACTTTAGAAAACACAAGGTAAGTTATTTAGTCCTTGCTTCCTCAGAGGGACTGTGAGTGTATAAACCTCATATGTACCAGAGTTAAAAATTATGAAACTTCCTTGTGTCCTGTGAGGCATTAATCCACAGGCAGATATCCTAAAATGTTAAATGGAGAGGGATCCTGTAGAAGACCTTTGCAGCCACCTCCTCAGAGCCCATTTCACATCAGTGTTCCTCAGGCTGTAGATCACAGGGTTGAGAGCTGGAGGAAGCACAGTATATATCACAGAAAACACCCTATCAATAATCAATGGGGTATCTGAAGGTGACTTCAGATAAACAAAACAACCGGTTATCATGAAGATGAAGAGAACAATGAGATGGGGGAAGCAGGTGGCAAATGCTTTAGACTGACCTTTAGTGGTAGGAATCTTCAGAGCAGTGGAGAAAATATAAAAATAAGAGATCATGACACAGGTGAAACAAGAAATGCCTACACACAAACCAATTCCAAAGCTGATATAAATTACCATGAGTGCATCAGAGCATGAAATCTCCAGTAATGAAGGAACATCACAGAAAAACTGTGGGATCACATTGGAGCCACAGAAAGGCATGGAAAATGTTCCAGCTGTGTACAGAGCTCCAATGAGTACCCCAGTGACCCAGGAAACACCCACCATCAGCACACAGACACCACCACTCATGATGGCCTCATAGTGCAGGGGACAGCAGATGGCTACATAGCGGTCGTAGGACATGGCAGTGAGGACAAATAACTCTGCTCCTGCGAAGGAAGTCATGAGAAGTATCTGACAGGCACATCCTGCAATGGAAATGGAATTGTTGTGAGTTAGACTATTGACGATGAAATTTGGGATGGGGACAGACAAAAGGAAGGCATCAATCAGGGACAAGTTCTTGAGGAAGAAGTACATGGGTGTTTGGAGCTGCAGGTCCACAGTGAGGAGAGTGATGAGGAGAAGGTTGTTCATTAGAGCGGCCAGGTACAGCACCAGGAAGAGCACACCACACACAGTCTGCAGGTCCTGGTCATCAGAGAAGCCCGTGAGGAAGAATCCCGTCACTGCAGTGACATTGGGCATATTGGATTCTTCTTATTGCCTGTCAGAGTGAGGAGCACTTAATAAAAAATACCTACACAGTCTATAGAGTTACACTCATCTGTAGAAGCATTCAGCAGAAATGAAATCAGGAAGCTATTTTCATACTTTGCACTTACTTAAAGTTCTGCTTCTTCTCTTTTAAAACCTCCTCTTCCTCTCCATTTATTCCTATCTCTCCCTCTTTCTTTGCCTCTCTCCTTGTATTCTTTTCTTTGTCTCCTCTTTTTCTTAAATTTTATTTTACTTATTTGGGGGGAGAGAGAGAGAGAGAAAGAGGCAGAGACAGGGAGAGAATGGGTGCCCCAGGGATGTTGGCCACTGCAAATGAACTCCAGACACATGTGCACCTTGTGCAGCTGGCTTACATGGGTCCTGGGGAATGGAACATGGGTCCTTTGGCTTTGCAGGCAAGTGCCTTAACCACTCAGCAATCCCTCCAGCCCTGTTTCCCCTTTTGTATACTACATATTTTAATGAAGGACTTAAAAATACAAATTATACATATAATATATAAAGTCAATCTTTCTTGGTGTTTAGTATTTAGACTGAAAAAGTTTAGGAAGAATTTTCATGATTTGAGCAAGCCCTGACTTTCATTTAGACTGCAAGTAATTATTTTTCTAAATATGAAACATTTCAATAAGCTAGAAGACAAAATTGAATATTTGAAAAATAAGTTCATGGCAAATGCTTGCAGTGATAGGTATGTAAATGTGATTATTAAAAAATGTATGCACATAAGAAATCATCACATTATATCCATACTTTGTATAGATATTATATGTTAATATGATCAAATAAGTAAATGAAAAATACAGAATAATAAAATATTGAAAGATAAAATATGCTGTAAGAGTTTTATCCAATCATGTGACCTCAACTTTAGCTTTTAAGAAAAAATATTTTACTTATTTATTTGAGAGTCAAAGAGGCAGAAAGAGACAGAGAGAGAGAAAGAAAATGGGAGCACCAGGGCCTCTAGCCACTGAAAATGAACTCCAAAGGCATGTGCCCCCTGTGCATCTGGCTTGCATGGGCTCTGGGAAACCTTCCCTGGGTCCTTAGGCTTTGTAGGCAAGCTCCTTAACCTCTAAGCCATCCATCTCTCCAGCCCAACCTTGCCTTTTTCCTAGGTGGCTGACTTTGCTAAACACAGGCACTACACCAATGTACTGAGCATGTGTGTCAATTGTGATTACATTCTGAATCCTTAGAAGCTCTTACAATGACTATAACTGACACATAGATGCTACTTTTACAGAAAACATTTGCTGTACACTTGGCAGAACAGTTGTCCATTGGGCAGCTCACAGTCGGATAAAGCTTGGTACTTCTCTCTTTGTTTTGCTTCTATTTTAGTGTGTGAATCTTTTGGTTACATTGCTGCTCACATCGCTAACAATCATGGTTATCTTTAAGGAATGCTTGCCTAAAGGTAGTAATCTTTTCCTTCCTTTCCATGTTGAAAACAAAATTGCCCTGGAAGTCTGTAGACAGGAACATAAGAGTATTGAATGTATTTTCAAAGGCTTCCCAACTGCTACCTTTTATGTCATGTACTAAACACTTGGACTGCCACCTACAAGTGTTCATTCTGTGCCCCAACCTTTCTTAGACAGTGAATTCTTGCAGTCAGATCACTTAGAAATGAGAGTTCTCCTGACTTTCCCCAACAGCTATTAATCAGAGTGATCATCACATAGTGACCAAATTGTCTCCCTCTCCAGGATCACACAGCTGGTGGATAAACATACTGCACAGCAAAGCAAAGGAGGTGGCCCCTTGCAGCACAACACGTTCTTCGGGATGAGATGGGTATTGTTTTGCACACCAGCACAGGCATGTAATTTCATTCACACTGAGAATACACTGTGTGGTCAGAGCTAAGATATGAGCAATCAGACCATAGCTAGATCCAGACTGCTTCAGAGTGCATAGTTTTCCATGTCATCTTAAATCTCTTGTCAATAGACCAAAGATAGGACCATGCAATATAGTTACACTGATTAAACTCTTTCCCTGAATTATACCAGTATGTTTTCTGTGTGATTTTTATGTAAATTGGCCTTTCATAACTTGCTAGGACTCCTTAAAACCATGCCCCCTATTGCATAAGACTCTCATAATAAACTAATCCAAAGTACCTTGTCATATGAATATGGTAGTATCCCTAACATTATAACCTGGGGCAAAATATTCATTATGTGGTAATTGCAAAACCATTCTAATACTTGTATTAATTAATCTAACAAATAACTTTCTCTATCATCATTAATGTAAATAAGAAATCCTAATGTGGAGCATTTTACTCACTTTATGGAGAAAAAAGGAAAAATTTAGAAAATTTTTCTGTCATTCAAACACCCATGTGTAGTAAGTAACAACATATCAGATCTTCCTGGTGCTTGATTTGTTTGTGAAGGAATCTTGCTGGAGATCATCATAACAAAATAGGACCCAATTGTTTCTTCTATTGCTTTTTATCAAGTTACTTTTTAATATCACCCAAATGGTTTCTAACAGATATATTTTCTGTGAGTTCAAAGTATATATGTAAATTGTAGGCTAATAAGGAAAAGTTATTTATTTATTCTTTACTGAAAAAATAGTCAATTACTACATGTATCCACGTGGAACTAAATGATAGCAACAACAGTAAGCAGAGGGGTGGGAACATGTTGTCTATTAGAGAAAGAAAAAGTGAAAATTTAAAATAACCAAGAAACCAGAAGAAAACCTCAGATGATGACATGTGTTAAGTGAAAAAAATGCCATACTTTAGAGATTAACCAAGTGCCTGTGTG
The DNA here is from genome assembly GCA_036365145.1 of Orientallactaga sibirica. Lineage (NCBI taxonomy): Eukaryota > Metazoa > Chordata > Mammalia > Rodentia > Dipodidae > Orientallactaga > Orientallactaga sibirica. The sequence continues at coordinate 280,211 of JAEOAD010000031.1, read as the reverse complement.
AGGGTAAGTACCAGAAAGGCTTTTAGGAGGTACACACCCAAAATACAGAGTAAAATATATAGACAAAAACTTGTGGACATTTTTAAAGTGACATAACATAAAGGTGGATGACATTTGGGTGTCATGTGGAGTAGCTATCTGTGGAGAACTCAGATAACATGGCTGGAGGGATGAACCTTGGGACCATCCATCATCCCATTTCCATCCTCAGGTGATAGGAACACAAGGAAGACACAAGAGAAAGAAAGGTGAAGAAATCAGTTAAAACTCATTGTTTTTAGTGTCTTCTCTAATTTCTTCAGCCTCTATAGAGTTTTTAAAATATTAGAGCCAAATATTTTTTCATTCTATGAGTAGAAATTCAAGTTTTACCTCAACACAATTCAGAATTTTCAATGCCAGGACAAACTATCTATCACTCCTCAGACATACTTAGGAAGATAAGTCCAGCAGGTCCACATGAGGCAGCTCAACATAATGGTTGACCATCTGAAGGCAAAGCAGATGTTCAGCCCTCTTTTAGAAACTGTATAATGAAGACTCACAGGTACATCTTCAAGCTTCTGACTAAGAGTGACAGATCTTTGCTAAACAGTAAGAGCATATAATGTATAAACAACCATGAAATTATGTTCCCACTTTATAAAATTTCAACTTGATTTCATTAGTAACCTTTTATAATGAAAAGACCTTTCACATCTCTAATTCCCTTGTCTACCACCACAGGATTCCCTAAAGAAAAAAGTTTTTCTGAATAGCCTTATAAAGTTGTAATCTCTTGAGATAATTAATGTTATAATAATTGGTTCTTTCTGTAAACAGGACTGCTTAGACCCTATAAAGCATCCTTGAATTGATTATGAAGAACATGGCTGATACTTTTACCATGATTATATTAAATTAACTATATGTTCTCTTAGTTACATGGAACACAGAATTATAGAGAGGGTTACAGTTATAAGGAAATATTACAATATAGATATATATTTGATAACTTTGCTAAAAGACCAGTCTCACTATGCCACTCTTATTAACACTGTTATTCTTGAATATTATTGAATGTTAGCTAAGTTTTTGATGAATAGGAACTAAATAAAAGTTTTCTATACAAGATACAAAACTACTGTGAGGGGGCATAGGGAGATGGCTCAGTAGTGAAAGGTGCTTGCTTGCAAAGCCTGCCAGCCCTGGTTGACTTTCCTAGCCATACATGTACAACCAGATGCATGAAATATCATAGGTGTCTGGTATTCTGTTTGCAGTGACAAGATACCCTGGACTACCATTCTCCCACCTCCACACACATATGTGCAAATAAACAATAAAGATAAAAAGTTTGTATTACAGGAGATTTACTTTTCATTTAGAGCAAACAAAGTCAGAAGACTGAACTAAATTAGTTTCTATCTAAATAACTTATGAGCATGTTGGCAAGGTCAGATTTGACCAAGTATACTTGGCAATTAATGTATGGCACAGCATATATATATATATATATACACACATATATATATGTGTGTGTGTGTGTGTATATATATATATATATATATATATATATATATATATATATATATATTTTATTTGAGAGAGAGAGAGAATGGGTGAGCAAGGGTCTCTAGCCACTGCAGTAGAACTCCAGATGCATGTGCTCTCTTTTGCATCTGGCTTACGTGGGACATGGAGAGTCAAACTGGGATCCTTTGCCTATGCAGGCAAATGACTCAACCACTAAGCCACCTCCCCAGCCCTTGTATATTTTTTATAATCATGGTTAACTCTAAAATACTTTAATTTTGAATAATTTCAAACTTAAAACATTTATGGATATTGTGAGTAAACCAATGAATATTTACTTGTATTTCCCATCTTTAAATAGTTTGACACTTTTCAGGCTTCAGCTATGGTAAAATTGAATATTTATCTAAGGACCATAAGTTTTTTCATATTCTTTTCATTGTTCAATTTACAGTTATTTATTTATTTGTCAAAGATTCTTGAAGGATTATCACTTGGAAGTGAAAAAGTGAAAGAAATGGAGGCATAAAGGGAATTTGAGTGTTGTTATAAGTCTTCAAGAGAGGATAAGTGAGGATGAACATGAATAAAATAAAATAAAGTGAAACACGTGTATGAACATGTCATAATGAGATCAATTATTTTGTATGCTACATAAGGAAAATTAATGATTAAAAAACTGAAACTATGGTCCCAATACTTGGCAATTGTCATCAATCAATTCCATATGGTGTTAGCATAATTGATGCCATGTGTTCATATTGATGTTAATATTAATTATGCCTATCATGACTTGGATCTAAAATGACACTCAGATCTTCATTTGTTTAAATACTTTTCCTCTAGCTGATAGTGTTTTTTTGGAGACTTCTAATCATTATAAGGGGAGTCTGGTTATTGTCTGTAGGAAACTAGGGGCAGGTCTTATGTGTTATAGCCTGACTCTTTGGCTCTTCTTTTGGTCCTGTATTTGCTCTTTTTTTTTTTTTTTATTAACAACTTCTCTACTTACAGACAATAAATCATGATATTTCACTCCCCTCCCCAGTTTCCCCTTTCACAACTCCACTCTTCTTTATATCCCCTCCCTCTCTCCATTAGTTTCTCTTTTATTTTGATGTCATCATCTTTATCTTCTATTATGAGGGTCTTGTGAAGGTATTGTTAGGCACTGAGAGGTCATGGATATAGAGGCAAATTTCTGTCTCGACAGTTGCATTGTAAGAGTCCTACCCTTCCTTTGGCTCTTACATTCTTTCTACCACCTCTTCCACAATGGACCCTGAGCCTTGGAGGGTGTGACAGAGATGTTTCAGTGCTGGACACTCCTCTGTCACTTCTTCTCAGCACTATGTTGCCTTTTAGGTCATCCCAGTAGTCATTATCATCTGAAAAGAGAAGCTTCTCTTACCAGAAGTGAAAGTAGCATTAATATATAAATATGAACATTAAGTGTAGTGCTTTTAGGGCAGTTTGGTGAGAATAATATATGCATTTAGCCAGACAAGAGCAGGCTTTATACGCCCAAGGCTTATGACCTCCCCTGCCATAGGCTTCTGATTATATTTTCAGTACCAGGCATGTATTCCCTGCCATAGAGTGGGCCTTCAGTCTAATTAGAGAGCAGTTTGTTTCCCCCAGAGCAGACATGCCACTATTGCACCTGTTCAGTCACTTGACCTTTCTGGCCAAACTTGAGGCTTCCAGTGTCCACTGTTTTCACGGCTGATGACTTCTGTATCCCATAAGGCTGCATGCAGTGCAGCTTTTCCAACTTTCAGTTGGCTGGTCTACAGGGAGAAGGTTTTCTGTTCAGCACCAGCTTGATTTCTCAGTGACCTTGCTGCTCCAGCATGTGATGTCTTCAGCAATAGGGTCTTACCATCTTTTTCTCAATGGAAACCAAGGTCATTGGCAATAGCCTGTAATGTTTTGGAGGCAACAGGGACCTCCCTGGCCAACAACTCACTGGAAGGTATCCCATCCCTGGCACTGAAAATTTTCTAGTAACAATCTGGCTTCTGGATGTTCCATCTTTCAAAAAAGTAGGTTTTCATATGTCTTATTTGGAATATCTTGAATTTTGATTTACCCTGCCTCCATCCTTCTTTTATACAATCTCTTCCCCTGGTCTTGCTTAGGCCTTTCCCCTCCTTGTAATCTGTTCTTTTACTTACATATGTAAAATACCATCCCCTTAATTCCTTCCCTCTCCTCCCTCCCTTATAGCCTTTTTCTTTTTCATGTTTTTAAAATGATTTTTTTTATTTATTATTTTGACAGTGACAGAGAGAGAAAGAATCAGAGAGAGAGAGAATGGGTGGACTAGGGCCTCCAGGCACCCCAAACAAACTCCAAATGCATGTGCCACCTTCTGCATTTGGCTTACATGGGTCTTGGGGAATTGAGCCTTGAACCAGGGTCCTTAGGTTTCACAGGCAAGTGCTTAACTTCTCAGCCATCTTTCCAGGCCCTGCATATAGCCCTTTTCTATCTTACTGGCCTCTGCTACCAATTTTTGGTTCCAGTTCACACACAAGTGCCTACATTTGTAGCTAGGATCCACATATGAGAGAAAACATGTGATGTTTGGCTTTCTGGGCCTGGGTTAGCTCACTTAGGATAATCTTTACCAGATCCATCCATTTCCATGCAAATTTCATTTTTCTTTACCACTGAATAGAACTCCATTGTGTAAATGCACCACATCTTTATTATCCATTCATCTGTTGAGGGGCATCTAGGCTGGTTTCATTTCCCAGCTATTGTGAATAGAGTAACAATAAACATGGTTGTGCAAGTATCTCTAAGGTAGTGAGAAGAGTCATTAGGATATATGACTAGGAGTGCTATAGCTGGATCATATGGTAAATCTGTTTTTAGCCATCTCAAGAACCTCCACACTGATTTCCACAATGGCTGCACCAGATTATATTCCCACCAACAGTGAAGAAGGGTTCTCATTTTCTACATCCCAGCCAACATTGATTGCCATTTGTTTTCTTGATGGTTTACCATTCTGACAGGAGTGAGATGGAATCTCAAAGTAGTTTAAATTTGCATTTCCTTGATGGCTAAGAATGTAGAAATCTTCCTGCTACATTGCTAAAAGTGTTTATCAGCTCTAACATTTTATTGGTAGAGTCTTTAGGGTCCTTTATGTATAGAATCATATCATTTGCAAATAATGATAGCTTGATCTCTTCCTTTCCAATTTATATCCATTTTATGAGTGTCTCTTGCCCTATTGCTATAGCTAGGATTTCCAGTACTCCATTAAATAAAAGTGGGGACAGTAGACACCCTTGTATTGTTCCTGAATTTAGTGGAAAAGCTTCAAGTTTTTTTTCCATTTAGTATTATGTTGGCTGTAGGTTTGTCATAAATAACTTTTATTATGTTGAGATATGTTCCTTCTATTCCCAGTTTCTGTAGGACTTTTACCATGAAGGGATATTGAATTTTGTTGAATGCCTTTTCTGCATCTATTGAGATGATCATGTGATTTTTGTACTTCAGTCCATTTATATAGTGTACTACATTTATCAATTTACATGTGTTGAACAATCCCTGCATCTCTGGGATAAAGCCTTCTTGGTCGGATTGAATGACCTTTCTGATATAATCTTGTATTCTGTTTGCCAATATTTTTTAATATATTTTATTTATTTATTTATTTGAAAGAGAGAGAGAGAGAGAGGGAGGGAGGGAGAGAATGGGTGCATTAGGGGCTCCAGACACTGCAAACAAACTCCAGACGCATTTGCCTCCTTGTGTATCTGGCTTATGTGGGTCCTGAGGAATCAAACTGGGGTCCTTTGGCTTTGCCAGCAAATACCTTAACAGCTAAGTCATCTTCTTCAGCACCTTTTTGCAACTATTTTGTTCAGATTTTTTTTTTTTTTTTTTTTTTGGTTTTCTGAGGTTGGGTCTCACCCTAGCTCAGGCTTGTTCAGAATTTTTGCATCTATGTTCATGATCTATGTTCATGAGGGAGATTGGTCTGCAATTTTCTTTTTTCTGCATTTGTCTGGTTTTGCTGGATTCATAGAAGGAGTTTGGTAGAATTCCTTCCTTTTCTATTTTATGGAAAGTTTGACAAGCAGTGGTGTTAGTTCTTCCATGAAGGTCTGGTAAAATTCACCAGTGAATCCATCTGGGCCTGGGATTTTTTTAGTTGGGAGACTTTTTATAACTGCTTGGATCTCCATACTTGTTGTAGGTCTATCTAAATGGTTTATATTATCTTGATTTAATTTTGGTAGGTCATATGAATCAAGGAAATCATCCATTTCTTTCAGAATTTCAAACTTAGAGGCATATATATTCTAAAAGTATTTCCTTATGATTTTCTGAATTTCTTTGGTATCTGATGTAATGATACATTTTTCATCTCTAATTTTATTAATTTTTGTCTCTTCTCTGTTTCTTCTAGTCAGATTTGCTAAGGGTTTATCAATCTTCTTTATCCTTTCAAAGAACGAACTCTTTGTTTCATTGATTCTTTGGATTGTCTTTTTGGTTTCTGTTTCATTAATTTCTGCCCTAATCTTTATTATTTCTTCCTGTTTACTGATTTTTGGTTTGTCTTGTTCTTCTTTTCCCAAGGCCTTAAGGTAAAGCATTAAATTGTTTATGCGAACTCTCTAATTTCTTTTTTTTGGGTGTCAAGGTAGGGTCTCACTCTGGCTCAGGCTGACCTGGAATTAACTGTGTATCTCAGAGTGGCCTTGAACTCATGGCGATCCTCTTACCTCTGTCTTCCACATGCTGGGAATAAAGGCATGTGCCACCATGCCTGGCTTGAACTCTCTAATTTCTTAATCTAGACACTTAGAGCTATAAATTTCCCTCTTAGGACTGCCTTCATTGTGTCCCAAAGGTTTTAGTATGTTGTATTCTCATCATCATTTCATTCTATGAATTTATTGATGTCCTTTTTGATTTCTTTAATGACCCATTAATCATTCAATAGTGTACTGTTTAGTCTCAATGAATTTCTGCATGCTCTGTAGTTTTGTTGCTATTTGCAGTTTAATCCCATTGTGGTCCAATAGAGTACAAGGGATTATTTCAATTTTCCGGTATTTTTTAAGATTTGCTTTGGGTCCTAATATATGGTCTATTTTAGAGAATGTTCCATGTGCTGCTGAGAAAAATGCATATTCTGCAGCATTTGGATGCAATGTTCTGTAGATATCTGTTAGGTCCATTTGTTCCATAACATCATTTAACCCAGATGTCTCTCTGTTTAATTTTTGCTGGAATGACCTGTGAATTGATGAGAGTGGGTATTGAAGACACCAACTGCAATTGTGCTTGGTGTTATCTGTGACCGTAAGTCTAATAGTGCTTGATGAAATTGGGAGAACCCATGTTAGGTGCATATATCTTTAGGATTGTAATGTCCTGCTGTTGGAGTGTTCCTTTATTCAGTATAAAGTGACCTTCTTTATCTTTCCTCACCAATGTTGGTTTATATTCTATCCTGTCAGATATTAGGATAGCAGCCCCTGCTTGTTTCCTAGGCCCACTTGCTTGAAATAACATTTCCCATCCTTTTACTCTAAAACAGTGTCTATCTTTTATTGAGAGATGGGTATCTTAGAGGCAACAAATGGCAGGATCCTGCCTTTTAATCCAATCTGCAAGCCTGTGTCTTTTGGTTGGGGCATTGAGGCCATTGTTATTAACATTTATTATTGAAAGGTATTTATTTTTGCCATTCTTCTTGTTTTGTGGTACTCCCTGTTTTCCCTTTATTCACTTGTTTTAAATGATATTTGAGGATGGTTTATTTTTTCCTATTTCCTCCAATTTGTGTTTTGCTCTCTCTTCATGGTAAAGGATTCTTTCAGTTATTTTCTGTAGAGCTGGTTTAGTTGTAATAAATTCCTTTAGCCTGTTTTTGTTGTATAATGTCCTTATTTCTCCATCAATTTAGATAGATAACTTTGCAGGATAAAGTAATCTTGGTTGACAGTTGTTATCTTTCAGAAGTTGGAATACATCATTCCAAGTCCTTTTGGCATTTAAAGTTTGTGTTGAGTAATCTGCTCTTATTCTGATGGGCTTGCCTTTGTATGTGACTTGTTTTTTCCCTCTAACTATTTTCAGTATATTTTCTTTGGTTTGTGTGTTTCGTAGTTTAATTATAACTTGGTGTGGAGAGTTTCTTTTCATGTTTTGTCTACTTGCTGTTCTAAAATCTTCTTGTATCTGCATTGTCATGTTTTTTCGCAATTTGGGGAAATTTTTCTTCTATGATTTTGTTGAAAATGCCTACTAAGCCTCTGGATTGAAATTCTTCTCCTTCTACTATACCCTGAATTCTTATTTTTGATCTTTTCATGGTGTCCCAGATATCTTGAAATTCCCATTCATACCTTCCTATGAGCTTGTCTTTCTCTTTGTTGGACTGTATTAGGTCTGCCACCTTGTCTTCTAGTTTAGATATTCTGTTCTCTCCTTCATCCATTCTACAGAGTTTTTTTTTTTTGACTGACTGTGTTATTCAGAGCTAGAATTTCAGCCTGGTTTTTCTGCAGCATTTCTATATCCTTGCTCATATCTTGTAACGACCTCCTTATTTCAGTAAGCTGGTTTCCTGTGTTTTCTTTTAGGAGTTTGTTTTCTTCTCTAATTCTTTTGTTTTCTTTGTTTCCTTTGATTTCTTTGAGTATAGATAGAATAAAAATTTTTGAAATATTTATCAGGCATTTCATCTAAAACAGTCTCTTTGGTGATCATTTCTGGTATATTAAAATGTTTGGTAGGATTGTAGTGTCTTGATTCTTTGTGTTTCTTATATTATAATGTAGCTATTTTTGCATCCTGGATTGATTTGATGCTTGGGTTTTCTACTTATCTGCAGTGTTCTTTGATGTGGCAATCCAACTTCATATACTTTCTTGATATGAGTTTAAGGTGTCAAGTGTAGCTCTTGTACCCCAATTCAACTGCAGAAGTAATCCTATGTGTTGAGTTTGCTTGCTGAGCAAGGATTCTAGTGGACTGGGTAGAACAATTTACTGGCAAATTCTAAATTTCAACTGAGCAATATACACATTCAATAAAAACCAGCACAGAGTATGCAAGTGTGGGGATTAAAACAAACAGATAGTCTTATAAAGCCAAAATCTCTAAGGGCATGTGTTACTCTACACCTTTAATATTGTCAATCTGGAGGAAGAGAATTCTTGTCTGAATTTTGTTCCAGGTCAGCCTGCAACTGAATCAGACCCTGCCCTCAATAATGACAGAAGAAAAAAGACAAAGGCCCTATAAATCTGAAAGCATCAAAGCAACTATACCCAACTCCCAGGTACAGCTTAATTGAAAATAGTAAATCCAACCAAGAATATATAACCCATAACCTGCCCTGACATGGAGAGATTAGCACTTCTGATGCAGGCCTGTGTGCCTGTTTCTTTTTAATCAATTGGCCTAGTTACATTTTGGGTGGCTTCCAATGTCAACAATGCTGACTGCCCACCTCCATCCCTCCATATCATACCTTGGAGCTGGAGTTCTGATCAGCTGTGCTGGATGCCCTGCCATGAGGGTGGAGGGGTGGTAGGAGGGCTGAATGCCAGAGCTTGTGGTTCTGATGGTTGGGGATAGGAGAGTGCAGGAAGCCTAGAGATTTACTGGAACTGCTCAGCGGGTCCCACCTCTCTCAGTGGCTCCTTAGCTGATCTCTATTGTCTTCCCTTCAGGTTTCCTGACTTTGCAAGGAGGTTGATGAGGTTGGAAAATCTGCTTGTTTGGTCTCTGCTGCAGCTGCAAGGCACTGTGCTTTGCTGGTGGTGCCGAGCTGGTGAGTGGATCACAAGATTGGGGCCACAATCATCTCAGTGTGCTTCTGGCCATTTTCCTCCTTTTTGGTGGATCTTCCTTTCTCCTGCTTCTCTTCTGTGTCTAAGAAGAACCTATATTCCTTCACTTTTCAGAAGAGTGTATTTTGCTGTTGTTTTGCTAAACCCCTCCCTAAGCTGATTTAGCATGGCTCCTGTGCCATCATCATACCCAGAAGTCCCTGTATTTGCTCTAGATTCACCAAAATGTACATAAGGCACATCATAGGCCTCTGCCACTAAGGCTGAACCTGCTACCTGCCATACTTTCCCTGGTATGGTAGATTCATATGCCATGAAACCATGAACCATGTTAGCATGTGCCGAGAGCATCTCTTTACTGCAATAAACACTTCAAGCTCAGGGATCCTTAAATCACATCATATTGTAATTTACACTCTACTTACACTGTATTCTGGGTAAAGTGGACTCTTGAGAAGAATATGCCTGTCTCCTGGAAGTGCTCACATTGGAGGATGATTCATGGAGATAACAAGAAGATCAGCAGTGTTAGCCTCATTCCTGCCAAGCTCAGGAACATTGCCGCTCAGCTACCAGGCTCTTGGTCTAGGCTGTATATACATGATACTCTGATGCAATCTGTCTGATTTTAGAAAATATCAGGTGTGCCCTTGAGCAGTTACTTCCTCAGATAAAATGTGAATATCCAATTCCCATGTTTCCAGTGTTAAAAAAGAAGAAACATTCTTGTAGACATTGCACTAGTCAACAGATAGACACATTAAAGTGTTAAGTGAAGGGAGCCTGTGAACAGAGGCTGTGCAGCCACCTCCTCAGAGCCCATTTCACATCAGTGTTCCTCAGGCTGTAGATCACAGGGTTGAGAGCAGGAGGAAGCACAGTGTATATCACAGAAAACAGCCCATCAATAACTGAAGGAGAATCTGAAGAGGACTTCAGATAAACAAAACAAGCAGTTATCATGAAGATGGTGAAAACAATGAGATGGGGGAAGCAGGTGGCGAGTGCTTTAGACTGACCTTTACTGGTAGGAATCTTCAGCACAGTGGAGAAAATGTAAAAATATGAGATCATGACACAGATAAAAGAAAATGTGCCAAAACACATACCAATTCCAAAACTTATATAAATTACCATGAGTGAATCAGAGCAGGAAACTGTCAGTATTGAAGGAATATCACAGAAAAACTGTGGGATCACATTGGAGCCACAGAAAGGCATAGCAAAAATAGCAGCTGTGTACAGAGTTCCAAAGAGTCCCCCAGTGGCCCAGGAAACACCCACCATCAGCACACAGACACCACCACTCATGATGGCCTCATAGTGCAGGGGACAGCAGATGGCTACATAGCGTCGTAGGACATGGCAGTGAGCACAAATACCTCTCCTGCCGAGAAGGAAGTCATGAGAAGTATCTGACAGGCACATCCTGCAATGGAAATGGAATTGTTGTGAGTTAGACTATTGACAATGAAATTTGGGATTGGGACAGACAAAAAAAAGGCATCAATCAGGGACAAGTTCTTGAGGAAGAAGTACATGGGTGTTTGGAGCTGCAGGTCCACAGTGAGGAGAATGATGAGGAGAAGGTTGTTCATTAGAGCGACCAGGTACAGCACCAGGAAGAGCACACCACACACAGTCTGCAGGTCCTGGTCATCAGAGAAGCCCATGAGGAAGAATCTGGTCACTGCAGTGACATTGGGCATATTGGATTCTTCTTATTGCCTGTCAGAATGAGGAGCAGTTAATAAAAAATATCGACACAGTCTATAGAGTTACACTCATCTGTAGAAGCATTCAGCAGAAATGAAATCAGGAAGCTATTTGAATAATTGGCATTTAATTAAAGTTCTGCTTCTTCCTTCTCTTTTACAACCTCTTTTTCCTCTGCCTTTATTCTTATCTCTCCTTCTTTCTTTGCCTCCCTCCTTTTATTCTTGTCTTTCCTTTGTCTCCTCTTTTCTATACTATAGATTTTATTGAGGGACTTAAAAAAATCAACTTATAGGTATAATATATAAAATTAATCTTTCTTGGGATTTAGTATTTTTAGATTGAAAAAGTTTAGGGAGAATTTTCATGATTTGAGCAAGCTCTCATTTTCATTTAGGTTGCAATTAATTATTTTTCTAAATATGAAACATTTAAATAAGCTAGAAGACAAAATTGAATATTTGAACAATAAGATCATGGTAAATGCTTAAGGTGATAGGTATGTAAATTTGTTTATTACATAATGTGTGCACATAAGAAGGCATCACATTATATCCATAATATGTATGAATATTATACATTAATACTACTAAATAAGTAGATGAAAATACAGAAAAATAAAATACTAAAAGATAAAATAAGCTGTAAGAGTTCCATCCAATCATGTGCCCTCAACTTTACCATTAAAAATATTCTATTTATTTGAGACACAAAGAGGCAGATAGAATAAGAGAGAGAAAGAAATGGGAGCACCAGGTCTGCTAGCCACTGAAAATGAACTCCAAATGCATGTGCCCCCTGTGCATCTGGCTTACATGGGTTCTGGGAAACCTTCCCTGGGTCCTTAGGCTTTGCAAGCAAGCTCCTTAACCTCTAAGCCATCCATCTCTCCAGCCCAACCTTGCCTTTTTCCTAGGTGGCTGACTTTGCTAAACACAGGCACTGCACCAACGTACTGAGCATGTGTGTCAATTGTGATTACATTCTGAATCCTTAGAAGCTCTTACAATGACTATAACTGACACATAGATGCTACTTTTACAGAAAACATTTGCTGTACACTTGGCAGAACAGTTGTCCATTGGGCAGCTCACAGTCGGATAAAGCTTGGTACCTCTCTCTTTGTTTTGCTTCTGTTTTAGTGTGTGTGAATCTTTTGGTCACATTGCTGCTCACATCACTAAGAAGCATGCTTATCTTTAAGGAATGCTTGCCTAAAGGTAGTAATCTTTTCCTTCCTTTCCATGTTGAAAACAAAATTGCCCTGGAAGTCTGAAGACAGGAACATAAGAGTATTGAATGTATTTTCAAAGGCTTCCCAACTGCTACCTTTTATGACATGTACTAAACATTTGGACTGCCACCTACAAGTGCCCCAACCTTTCTTAGACAGTGAATTCTTGCAGTCAGATCACTTAGAAATGAGAGTTTTCCTGACTTTCCCCAACAGCTATTAATCAGAGTGATCATCACATAGTGACCAAATTGTCTCCCTCTCCAGGATCACACAGCTGGTGGATAAACATACTGCATAGCAAAGCAAAGGAGGTGGCCCCTTGCAGCACAACATGTTCCTTGGGATGAGATGGGTGTTGTTTTGCACACCAGCACAGGCATGTAATTTCATTCACACTGAGAATACACTGTGTGGTCAGAGCTAAGATATGAGCAATCAGACCATAGCTAGATCCAGACTGCTTGAATGTGTGTAATTCATTCCCATCTTTTCTACATTATCACTAAGCTCTTGTCAATATGACCAAATCTAGGGTATGCAATGTAGTAACACTGATTAAATTCTGTCCCTAAATTACATGTGTGTTTTCTGTGTGATTTCTATGTAAATTGGCCTTTCATAACTTGATAGGACTCATTAAAGCCAGGCTCCCTATCACATAAGACTCCCAAAACAAAATAATCTAAAATACCTTGTCATAAGAATATGTTAGTATCACTAACATTGTAACCTGGGGCAAAATATTCATATGTGGTAATTATGAAATTATTCTAGTGCTTGTATTAACTAATCTAACAAGTAGCTTTCTCTATCATCATTATTATAAAAAAGAAAATATAAATATAATTTTTCTGTTCAAGCTTCATATTATTCATTCAGTCCTAATGTGGAACATATTACTCATTTTATGAAGAAAAAAAGAAAAAAAATTAGAAAATTTTTCTGTCATTCAAACACCTATGTGTCGTAACAACATACCAGATTTTCCTGGTGCTTGATTTGTTTGTAAAGGAATCTTGCTGGAGACCATCACAATAAATAAGACCCAATTGTTTCTTCATATTGCTTTTTTTTTAAATTTTTATTGACTTTTAATCTTACATACCAAAAAAACCCCACCTGATATTTCCCTCCCCTCCCCCATTCCACTTTAGAACTCCGGTCTCCATCATATCCCCTTCATATTGCTTTTTATCAAGTTACTTTTTAGTATCATCCAAAATGGTTTCTAACAGATATATTTTCTGTGAGTTCAAAGTATATCTTTATATTGTAGGTTAATAAGGAAATTTATTTATTTATTTATTATTTACTGAAAAATATAGTCAATTACTGCCATACTTTAGAGATTAACCAAGTGCCTGTGTGAGGGTAAGTACCAGAAAGGCTTTTAGGAGGTACACACCCAAAATACAGAGTAAAATATATAGACAAAAACTTGTGGACATTTTTAAAGTGACATAACATAAAGGTGGATGGCATTTGGGTGTCATGTGGAGTATCTATCTGTGGAGAACTCAGAGAACACGGCTGGAGGGATGAGACTTCAGGGCCATTCATCATCCCATTTCCATCCTCAGGTGATAGGAACACAAGGAAGACACAAGAGAAAGAAAGGTGAGGAAATCAGTCAAAATTCATTGTTTTTATCATCTTCCTTAATTTCTTTGGCATGTATAATATTTTTAAAAATTTAGAGCAGAATATTTATCATTTATGCATAGAAGCTAAAGCCTTACCTTAATGTAATTCAAAATTTTCAATGCCTGGATAAACCATCTATCATTCCTCGGATACTTAGGAAGATACGTCCGTTAGGTCCACATGAGGAAGGAAAAGTTTTCATAAAGAAGGCAGCCCAACATAATGGTTGACAATGAGAAGACAAAACAGACGTTCAGCCCTTTTTAAAAGACTGTATAATGAAGACTCACAGATGCATCTTCAGGCTTCTGTTTAAGAGTAACAGATCTTTGCCAAACAGTAAGAGAGTATAATGTATAAACAACCAGGAAATTATGTTCCTGTTTTATAAAATTTCAACTTGATTTCATTTGCAGCCTTTTATAATGAAAAGGCCTTTCACGTCTCTTTAATGCCCTTGCCTACCACCACAGGATTCCCTAAAGAAAAAAGTTTTTCTGAATAGCCTTATAAAGTTATAATCTCTTGAGATAATTAATCTTACAATAATTGGTTCTTTCTGTAAACAGGACTGCTCAGACCTTAAAAAACATCCTTGAATAGATTATGAAGAATATTGCTGATACTTCAACATGATTCTGCTAAATTAACTATATATTCCCTTAGTTACATGGAACACAGAATTATAGAGAGGGTTACAGTTAAAAGGAAATATTCCAGTATGTAAATACATTTGGGAACTTTGCTAAAAAAACAGTCTCACTATCACTTCCCTCATTAGCACTTTTTTCATTGGTTTGACCTGACAAAAACAATTTATTACAGGAAGGTTTTATTGTGGCTCACGATTTGAAAGAACAATCAGTTCATATATATAGGGAAGACATGGTGGCAAGAGCACGAGGTGGATGGTCAGACTGCAGGTGCACACAGGAAGCAGAGAGTCAGATGCTGGCTCTTCTTCTGGTCTGGTATTTGCTCTTGATCCACCAATATGTACATAAGGTACCTCATAAACTCCTACCACTAAGGCTGAGCCCTCTACCTGCCATACTTTCCATGCTATGGTAGATTCATATGCCATGAAGCCATGAACCATGTTAGCATGTGCAGAGAGCATCTCTTTACTGTAATGAACACTTCAAGCTCAGGGATCCTTAAATCACATTATGTTGTGGTTTACACTCTACTTAGACTGTATTCTGGGTAAAGGGGACTCTTGAGAAGAATATGCCTGTCTCCTGGAAGTGCTCATAGAGGATGACTCATGGAGATGACAAGGAGATCAGCATTGTTAGCCTCATACCTGCCAAACTCAGGAACATTGCCGCTCAGCTAACAGGCTCTTGGTCTGCGCTGTATTGCTTATTCTAATTAAATTCTTAAGTGCAGGTTGTACTATTGTGCCCCATAATTTCTTCTGTTTGGAGACATAACAGCAAATGTAGTGGAAGTAACACTGGAGGATTCAAAGTTTTCCCCATAACAATGGAGGCTCTAAAATCATAGACTCCCATGCAGGGATGGAGATGCTTCCTCCGCTGTGTCATCCCACCCAGACTGACTAGAATTTCCTTCAAACCATGAATCAAATCAACCTTTCTCCATTAATTTATTTCTGCAAAAGTATTTTGGTTACAGAAGCACAACGTAATACAGGGCCTGAAATTAGAGAAGTAGGGGCTAAATGCATATGTTATGCCCAAATACTGCCCTCTAAGCACTTTTAAAAATGATTATACCCATGTAGTAATGCTACTAATCTCTTTGGATTAGAGAAGCTTCTCTCTTTTTTATTTTTTATTTTTAATTTGTGTGAGAGAAAGAGAGAGATAGAGATAGATAGATAGATAGATAGATAGATAGATAGATAGATAGATAGATAGATGATAGACAGATAGATAGAGAGAGAGAGAGAGAATGGTGGCCAAGGCCTCTAGCTGCTGCAAATGAACTCCAGACATATGCACTACCTTGTGTGTCTGGCTTATGTAGGTTCCTGGAGAATAGAACCTGGATTCTTTGGTTTTTCAGGCAAGTGCCTTAACTACTAAGCTATCTCTCCAGCCCATGAAGGTTCTCTTTTCAGATGGCAATGGTCACTGGGTGATGCAAAAGTCATCATAGTGCTGAGAAGATGAGACAATGGAGTCTTCAGCATTAAGACATCTCAGTTGCACCTTTCAAGGCTCAGGGTCCATTGTGGAAGAATTGTCAAAAGAATGTAAAAGCCAAAGGAAGGGTAGGACTGCTTACAATAACAATATTCCAGACAATGATGGCCTCAGTATCCATGACCTCATAGTGCCTCACACTACCTACACAAGATCTTCACAGTAGGAGGAAAAATGTTGACATCAAAACCAAACAAAGACTAATTGGATGGAGGAGGGGATTTGATTGAGTGTGGATTGGAGAGGCGGAATCAGAGTAGAGGGAGGGAATTATAATTTTATTGTCTATACTTATGGAAGCTGTGAATAAAAAGTTACTTTACAAAAACAAAATGTCTAAAAATAGAATGACTGACAAAGGGAGCTTCCAGGGCACCTTCTGGGAAGGAAACCACAAGGAAAAAATGTTTTTTTTCTGTTAAAAGGAAAAGAACTTAGAAGCTGCAGTACCCATGGTCTAAAGAAGCTGATTGCATCTTGAGCTGGCAGTAGAACTTTCATCACACATGTGGTACTTATTTTACAGGCAGGTGGAATGTCATGGTGACAACATCACAGAGGCTGATACCAAGCTTTCTGAAACAAAGCCAAAGAGGCTTGGAAAGGTGTAGTGGATTTGTATTCTACAATGGAAGGTAATGAATAGGCTAGGCATAAAGGTTTGAAGTTGATGTTTACCTTACATTGGAGACCCCAGGATATAAGAGATGCCAAGAATGTGGAATGACTTCCATTAAGAAGCTTCAGGAGGGGCTGGAGAGATGGCTTAGTGGTTAAGCGCTTGCCTGTTGAAGCGTAAAGACTCTGGTTCAAGGCTCAATTCCCCAGTTCCCATGTAAGCCAGATGCACAAGGTGGCACATGAATATGGAGTTCATTTTCAGTGGCTGGAGGCCCTGGTGCACCCATTCTCTCTCTCTCTGTCACTCTCAAATAAATAAATAAAATAAACAAAACTGAAAAAAAAAAAGAAGAAGCTTCAGGAACTGAGTAGATCAAACTGGAAGAGATGCCTGGGAGTTTTTCCCTGTGAAAAAATTTTAATTGGTTCATATTCATGACAAAATATCCAACATTCCATAACCAGAGCTGATGACAATGACAAACAGAAATGTAAATGAGTATTAAAATATTGAATTTTGTATGTTTTATTGTATCAGTAAACAATTCATATAAAAGAGATCAAGTTTTATTAGTTTAAATGCCTTCTTCGAATGATGTAGTAAATGCATGGAATTTAAAACTCTACTTATCGAAGCTAAAATTATGTTTGTGGACCATGGATCCAAATTTTAAAATAACACCATTAAAATCTATCAGGAGTCTAACAAACAAACACATGAACAGGAAAAAAAATCAAATTCTGGCCATTCTATATTTAAAAATGATTTCATTTTCATTCTTTGTTAATGATAGGTTTTACATGATGATAAATATGACTTTGTTATTTCTGTTGACTGACTTTGGTAGTCCAGAAAGGCTTCTCAAAGCAGTGTGCACATAACTGTTTGATTCCACGTGAAATGTGTTCTTTGGCAGAGACCTTCTCAATGACAGTCATTAACGTAAAAGACCTGAAGAATAGTTGTGATGTTAGCATTAATTCTGAATGTGATGGGATTTAGAATCACCCAGGAAACAAATCTCAGATGACTTTGAAGGCATTTCCAGGATATTTGACTGTGATGGGAAGAAACATTTGGATTGGGAGCAAAATCACATGGGCTTGAGTCCTGGACTGAATGCAAAGGAGAGGGTGAACAGTGTTAGCAGAAAACCACCATTTGTTTCTTTCTGTTTCCCGAGTGTAGATGCAATCTCCACCTCATGCTCCCACGACCATGTCTTCCCTTTTATAATGGACTGATTTTACTATCAATCCATGAGTTAAAATAAAATGTTCATTCCTTAAATTGATTCTGTCAATATATTACAACAATGATAAAAGGGACTGATATTGATTACATGAGAAGATAAAGGCAAAGTTTCAATATTTTTTTACATTATTTTAATATTTTTATTCATTTATTTATTTGACAAGAAAGAGGGAAAAAGAGAGAGAGGGAGATAATGGGCATTTGAGGGCCTGTAGCCTCTGCAAATGAACTCCAGGTGCATGTGTTGCCTTGTGCATCTGGCTTACATGGGTACTGGGGACTCGACTCTGGTTCCTTTGGCTTTGCAGGCAATTGCCTTAACCACTAAGGCATTCCTCCAGCCCTAAATATATTTTATATAATGTGTTATTTGCTTTTAATTATAATATTGTTTATGAGGCAATGGCAAGAATAATTAGGAGCACATATAATTAAATTAATTGTGCTGAAAGTACAAATTGTGATCTTTGTGATATATCCCAGGATATTTTCTGGGGATTGAGCAATCCTGCCACAGACAGAACCAATTACTGTAAGACTAAACGTCTTAAGAGATTACTACTCAATAAGGCTGTTCAGAAAGACATTTTTCTTTGGGGAATCCTACGATGGTAGCCAAGGGCCTTAGAAAGGTGTTGCAAACCTTTTCGTCATACATGGTTTTAAAGGAAATCAAATTAAAAATGTATGAAAGCTAAGATTCTTTTCTGGTTTCTTATTTTTTAGAGCATGGTAAGAAACTACGCTGTTCAGTACAGATCTTTTAGTCTCATCAGAAGCCCAAGGATGTATCCAGGTGTTTTCATTACAGAATTTGTTAAAATGGGATGATCTTCTCTTTTGCTTTGAGGTATTAACTAGGGAATTGAACTCTTTCTTTTTTTTTTTTTTTTTTTTGACAAAAAATTTTTTTTTCTCATGTGGACCTGTTGGAATTATCTTCATAAATCTGTCTGGTAAGTAATACTCTGTCTAGGCATTGAAGAATCTGAATTGTTTTAAGTTATAAATTTTTAATTTCTATCATTAAGATGTTAAAACCAAAATTTAAAAAAATGCTGTAGATATTGAGGAAATTAGTGCAGACAACAAATATAATGAAAATTAACAATGATGAACTCACAACTTTTTTAAATTTACTTATTAGAGACAGAGAAAGTTGGGGAGAGAGAGAAAGAATGGGAGGACCAGGGCCTCTAGCCACTGCAACCGAACTCCAGACGCATGTGCCACCATGTGCATCTGGCTTACGTGGTCCTGGGGAATTGAGTTTTGAAACAGGGTTCTTAGGCATCACAGACAAGCACTTAACCACCAAGCCATCTCTCCAGCCCGAATTCACCACTTTTTTTCCTGTCCTCTTTGTGTGTTTGTCCAGATTTACTTTCAAAAGTTGTCCTCTCCATGGGTTTTTACCCTGCCCATCTGTCTATGTACTTTGGTGTGGGTGTGCCAGGGCCTAGTCTAGCCACTGCAAATGAACTTTAGACACATGTGCCACTTTGTGCATCTGGCTTTACCAAGCATAGTGAAGAATCAAACCAGGGTCCTCAGGTTTTGCAAGCAAATGTCTTAACTACTGAGCAATCTTTCATGCCCCCCTTCCCACATTTAACTTCAGAGAGCCACATGGATCGTTTCTAAAACAGGACCATGTATTGCTTTAACACATGTCATCATCTGTAGTCTTTTTCTTGTTTTATGTTATCTGTAAGTTGTTAGTTTTTGCTTTTTCCAGTGGTGAACAAGCTCCAACCCACACCCTTATGATATGCATTTTTGTACCTATCATGTCCAACCAGGAAATACATTTGACACTTTAGTATTTTTTCAATTCAGAATAAATACTTTATCCTTCTAGTTAAAAGTTAACAAACATATTATCAACATAGAAAATTAAATATTTTAGACCATATAAAAAGTGATTTACAGTTGGTATGACACAATAAAGAGCAATAATCACAAAATAGTGAAAGTAACTTTGTTGTAATGAATTCTCTCATGACTCCTTTACAAATGAATTAAACACCAGGAAACCCTGGTATGACTTTCTTGTACATGTTTATTTCAATTATATTCATCATGTTTCTTCCCAAACTAAGTAAAATGCTTTATATGCAGAATTATATGAACTTAATATAATGATCAAATAAAACATTTATATTCATATCATCTTTCATGATGATAAAGTAATTTGTCTATGTTAGATTATTTAATATAAACATTAGTGTGATTTCAGTATTCCATCATTTGATTATTTTGCTTCTGGTTATAATTTTATGGAGACTAAGAAACATATTCTGAAGACAAAGCACTTTGATTTTTTTTTGTGAAGGGAGTCATAGCAAATTAAAAATGGCCACTCTCCATAGAAGTAAAAGAGGAAAGGCATGGGTGAAAGTCAGGAACCAGGTTAACAAGTATAACCACATTACATAGCCCTGTTTTTGGTTGTAATGAGAAGAGTTTTAAGATTACTCAGAACAAACTGTGGTCTGGTTGATCATCTCAGCTCTGATCACAGTGTCTTCTCAGTGTCAAGGCAATTATGTGGCTGGGCTGGAAGTGGGGAACAAAACACATTACCTCCTAAGAAAATTTTGCTGGAAGGGGAAGTCTCAATTTGTTTTGCTCCATGTTTATCTGTTAGACGTGAAAGACAGTTTGGTCCCCACATATTGATAACTCCTATTTGTGGTGGTAGGGGGGGCCAGTCTCATATCTAAGTGATCTCTGTTCAAGGGTCCACTATTTAAGAAAGAATTAGGGCAAAGAATGAAGATGCCTAGGTGGGAGTCCAAAGGTCTAGAACAAAACATTGTGAAAGGCAGCAGGGAACAAGTTTTGGCATATACTTGAGTTAATCTTGTCTTTCTGTCTTCAGCCTTGAAGAGAGAAAGTATAGCAACCTGGAAAGGAGGGAATTTCTACATTTTGGCAATGATAAGCATGCCTATGTGAAAAGTTGTGCAGCAATCTGACTCAAAGATTAAGACAAAGGAAACAGAAGTCAACTTAAGGGACATATGCCAAGCTTTAATCTTGCTGTTAACTATACTTTAAGAATCTGTTGTGCTAACTGTACAGTCAATGCATTTTTGTAAATGCAGCATGTATCAGTTACAGTTTTTCTAAAGATTAGTTTTGAAACATGTTACAATAATAGGAATTTTGGGCAATGTGTGGTTAATTTAGTCATAATCATCTAGTAATAAGGCAAGGTGGAAGATAAAGGATTAGATGAAACTCTTACATTTTATTTTTATTTTTATCTTTATTTAATTTTTCTATGTTTTCATCTATAAATTTAATCATACTTATGTGTAACATGTGTTCATGTAAATGGAGGCAATATGTGGAATTTGTATATATGAACACTGAGTGATGATCTCTTTGGATAAATTGAATAGCTAAGGTCATTTGTCATGACTTTGTGTTCAATCATTTAAAATCCACTGTTCTATATAATTGAAATATATTTAATATTCAAAAAGAATAATTACTTATAACCTAAATGGTAGACAGATCCAGCTCAAACCATGAAATGTCCTTAAACTTTTTCTGTCAAGACATAGAAACAAAATAAGATTACTTGGGTTGGAGAGGTGGCTCAGCAGTTAAGGCACTTGCCTTCAAAGCCCAAGGCCGTGAGTTTAATTCTCCAGTGCCCACATAAAGATAGAAACACAAGTGGGTACATACATCTCAAGTTTGCAGTGCCTAGAGGCTGTGACACCCCCATTCATTTTCTTTCTTTCTCTCTCAGATAACTCCCTCTCCCTCCCTTTCGAGTAAATAAATTATTAAAAAAATATGATTAGTTGACTTCACATATTACACATGTTGATAATTATTGTTAAAAAGTAGGAATTGGGGGTGCAGTTCAGTGGTAAATCACTTATGGTTAGCATGAAGAAACTTCTAGATAAGACCTCTAACATGAAATACAGGAGAGAGGAGGAAAAGAGAGAGGGCAAGAAAGAGAGGGAAGGAAACAGAGAGAGACAGAAGCAGAGAAAGAAGAATAAAAGGTATAAGAGAGGCAGGTAAAGAATGAGACATAAGAGTTGAGGGAGAAGGAGAGAAGGAAGGGTAGAAAGAGGACTTTAAATAAATGCAGTATTTAATGTAGTTTCATGTCAGCATTTCTACTGAATGATTCTATATGTCAGTGTACCTACAGATTTTGATTCATTTTTGGTTTATGTCTCTTCACTGTGACAGGAAGAATCCAGTATGCCCAATGTCACTGCAGTGACCAGATTCTTCCTCTTGGGCTTCTCTGATGACCAGGACCTGCAGACTGTGTGTGGTGTGCTCTTCCTGGTGCTGTACCTGGCCGCTCTAATGAACAACCTTCTCCTCATCACTCTCCTCACTGTGGACCTGCAGCTCCAAACACCCATGTATTTCTTCCTGAAGAACTTGTCCCTGATTGATGCCTTTCTTTTGTCTGTCCCCATCCCAAATTTCATTGTCAATATTCTAACGCACAACAATTCCATTTCCATTGCAGGATGTCCCTGCCAGATACTTCTCATGACTTCCTTCTCAGCAGGAGGAGAGGTATTTGTCCTCACTGCCATGTCCTACGACCGCTATGTAGCCATCTGCTGTCCGCTGCACTATGAGGCCATCATGAGTGGTGGTGTCTGTGTGCTGATGGCGGGTGTTTCCTGGGTCACTGGGGTACTCGTTGGAGCTGTGCACACAGCTGGGACATTTTCCGGACATTTCTGTGGCTCCAATGTGATCCCACAGTTTTTCTGTGATGTTCCTTCATTACTCAGGATTTCCTGTTCTGATACACCAGTGGTAGTTTATGCAGGTTTTGGAGTGGGTTTGTTTCTAGGATTTTCTTGTTTCATCTGTGTCATGATCTCTTACTTTTACATTTTCTCCACTGTGCTGAAAATTCCCACCACTAAAGGTCAGTCCAAAGCATTCTCCACCTGCTTCCCCCATCTCATTGTTTTCACCATCTTCATGATAACTGCTAGTTTTGTTTATCTGAAGTCCCCTTCAGATACTCCTTCAGTTATTGACAAGGTGTTTTCTGTGATATACACTGTGCTTCCTCCTGCACTCAACCCTGTGATCTACAGCCTGAGGAACACTGATGTGAAATGCGCTCTGAGGAGGTGGCTGCACAGCCTCTTGTCAACAGACTCCCTTCATGTCACACTTTGACAAGTCAGTTTGTGGCTCAGTGTCTCACAGGCTATGTGCTGGAAAAATGGAAAATTACAGGGTTGCTAAAAAGAAGTCCTGAGGTCGCCTTGGCAGCCCATAGCCAACCCCCTTCCTTCCCAAAGAGATATGACCAGCCAGTCCTGCTTGTAGAAGATAGGAAGTGCATAATTACAACGTGTTCAGTTTATGAAATTTCCCTTCCTACACCCTTCCCCATCCCTTGTGCCATTGCTATTGTTAACTGTCCCATATCTGCTTCTGGAACACTTTCTTGCTTCTGTGTTTCACTGAAACTGTAAATTGAAAGTACAGGTGGTGGTCAGCCAGAGTCTTTCAGGAGCTATCCTGGGTTCGGTCCTCTTTTCCACCCAATTTGGTGTTGGGCCACCTTCTGAAAGAGTGTTTCCTGCATCTGCTATGATGCAATTTCTTAAATTTTAGGTTTGGGAAGACATGGATTTCATGTGGACATTTTCCTGAGGTAGTAAGCATTCAATAAAATTTCTCATATTTTCTATATTGAGATCGATTGTTACAGTGGGCGCTCAGCCAGGATCCCTCCCACCTTCCCAGTGGGTGAGGTCTGGGAATGCCCAGGGTAGTGTAACTCTGGACCAGGGGAATGCTGGGGCAGAGTGGACAGTAGGTGCAGAGCACCCCAGTGGGACCGTGGGGGTCAACTACAGTCTGGACAGTGAAGACATGGCTGCCGTGTCAAAACCTTTCTCTAGGACCTTAGCATAGAATTAAAGACTCCATCTGGGGCATTTGCATCTTCTCAAAGCTAGATGCCCAAATCCAGCAAAACAGAGAAGAGCCGTGCTGAGGCAGGACAAGTAGTGTCCTGGCACAGAGGTGAGCACAGAGGATAGAAGGCAGGAGAGTGAGGCAGCCACTGTTACTGGAACCTTCCAGTGCTGTGCTTGGAATGGTGGAGTACTCTGGTTTGGTCTCCTCTTGTTTGACCAAGTGTTCATTCGGTTGGTTCAGTCAGTAATGACCCAGTTCACTGGTGACCCATTACTGCATGGAGATGTCTGGTCGTGGTTGGACTTCTTCCTCACGTCCATTTCAATGCTCTTTGTGTGCTGCCCCCCCGTCCCACCTCCCCCGCATTTGTGCCTAGCAAAGTTGTGATAGCCATTTGGTTCAAGATATAGCGGACCTGGCTTGAGGTATCAGGGAGGAAGCCTCATCCATTCCCCAGTGCCAGCAAAATAACAGCTGACATTCTCTTCAGCCATCTGCTCCATGCTCTTTTCCTGATCCAGGAGATGTCTGTGATGCTCTTCCGCATCCATCTTGTTGATCAGCTGGTTAGTTTGGTTACTAGTTGGGTGTTGTATACAGGAACTGAAGGGGCAGACTTATTAAACCTATTAACCTGGGATTGGTGATGTTTCCCTGCAATTTTTGTTTTTGAGAGAAACACAGAGAGAGATAGGAAGACAGGTAGAGATGGGCGCACCAGCAGTCTCTCAGCTGCTGTAAATGAAATCCTGATGCGTGCGCCCCCTTGTGGTCAAATGCGGCATTGGGCCCTTGCGTCACTTTGCATCTGGCCAAACGTGGGACCTGGAGATTGGAACCAGCATTCTTTAAGCTTAGGAGGCAGGCGCCTTAATCGCTAAGCCATCTCTCCAGCCTTCTCTGCATTTTTAAAGCTCTAAATAGAGGGTGGGAGGGCTGTCAAAAACATGTACAGTTTTAAAATATCAAATATCACAATTAAATATGAGCTAGATTCCCATAAAGAGAGTAATGCACATTTATGACACTCATTTTTGCTCTTCTCTTTCAAAACTTATCTTTTTTAGGGTTATAACAATCTTAAAAGATTTGAAATTTTTCATAATAATATTTCATTACCAGTCATTTGCTAATTCATTTTCTCTATTTCACTCATGAAAATGTGAGATGTCACCCATAATCACATGTGTTTGTGACTAATTCCCAGATGGTTGCAGTTTGGCAGGTAGAGCCATGTTGGAGTTGGAGTGTCACTTTGGCCCAGCCTTGGGTTGTTACAGCCAAGCCACAACTTTACACAGATTAACTCACTCTCTTGTTGACTTCTTCCAATTGCTGTGGCAAGATGTGACACCCAGTATGTGGCTTTTTGTTAGGTTTTTGTGTCAAAACAGCAAGAAGAAAACTGCTCCAAGAAAACAAACAGACAATTGAGATGATTGGCTGGGCACTGTATTGTGGAAAGTATGTGAGCTACAAAGGTAAAGTCACACATAGCTTCCCTGAGAGTCTCTATAGTAGTAAGACAAAATAACCATAAGTAACAAACACAGTTGGCTCTGAACATTACAGCAATTCACCTCAGTCTTCAAAAGTGTAGGAACAGAGATGACTAAAGGAAAGATGCACTCCTGAAGGAAGATGTTGTGAGCCAAATTTTTAAGACCAACATGGTGCTAGAGATGGCTCAGCAGTTAAAGGTGCTTGCTTGTCAAACCTGATGGCCTGGGTTTAATTCCCCAGTACCAGCATAAAGCTAGATGCACAAAGTGGCAAATGCATCTGGAATTTGTTTGCAGAGGTAAAAGGCCCTGGTGCACCCATACTCTTTCTCTATGTCTGCTTCTCTTTCCACCTAAACAGAGAAACTAGAGTGTTCCAAAGCTGTGTGGCTTATGTGTGTCTGTCATCTTAATGTCTTGCCACAGGAAGTCTTTACCTCTGTCTAGCTAATGAAGATGATTATTTTCAACCTGAGTCCAATGATAATGGTTTTTTCTTTACCATGTGTGTAATCTCCCTAGAGAGTTTGTACTATCAGAATAACTCTTTGAGGTTTACATTCAATTATCTATGAAAATGTCTAATTTTTTTCTATGCATTTTCCATTAACTTAGAGCCATGCTTATTTATGTTAGCAATGCTTTAATGTCACTGCTAATATTTCTATGTGTGTGTGTATGTATGCATGTACATGCATGTGTGTGCATGCCAGGGTAACTAACAGTGCAAATAGCCTATCTGTCTTTTGAAGGCTTTTATAAGCATTGCCTTTAACCTCTGAGCAATATTGCCAGCCCCTATAGTCACTTTGAAAAAGGGTTAATAGGCAGGCAATCCTGAACAAGTGAATATCCAACTCCCTCATCATCCTATCCTATGCTTGTTTTGTATTTAAAGTGAAAAATCAATCATCCATCTTATTCAAACACAAGGTAAAGGGACTCAGCCTATGTGGGAACACTCTAGGAGTTTCAAAATTATTTTTACCTACAAAATCTTTGAACAATGTACAGTCTCCTAAAATCTACATCAAGTGTTCAATACATCACCTTTCCATTTTTGACTGGTAATCGTGACCATATGAGAATATTTGCTACAGTGTACTTGACTCCTAAATTTAATCACTAGCTCAACATAATTTTGACTGATTCAACTGTATATCTATCTCATGAAATGACTTACAACTAAACAGGAGATAAATTACATAATCCTAAATACATTCCTTAATTAACATCTGGTAAACCATGAAATAAAAAATCGAGTTTTCCCCAATATAGTCCTTACTTCTAAGGTCATGTATAGTCCTCACTTCTAAGGTCATTCATTGTGGTTGTTTGAATATAAATGACCCAACAAACTAGTGTATTTTTGATTGATTCAACTTAACTTAAGTATCTAATGGGCAGAGCCCTGCTATAAGTATGTCACTGGGAGGGCCAACCTGAGTTCTTGCTGCTAGTGCTTGCTGGATGTTGGTGTGGATGTTCTCCCTCTGCTGTGGATGTATGAAGGAGCCCAGTTCTTCAGCCATTGATAGTGTTTCCCCTAGAATCTGTAAGCCTGAAATAAATCTTTTCTTCCCATAAGATGCTTCTGGTCAGATGTTTATCCCTGCAATGCAAAGGTAACTGCAAGAGAAAATTGGTACCAAGAAGTGGGGTCATTGCTATAATGAATCTGATCAAATAGGTTTTGGTCTTTTCAAAAGTGCTGGATGAATGTGGAAATATTTTGGATTTTGGACTGGAGAAGCCTTGCAGTGCTGTGAGCAGAGGTTGATGGGTTATGCTGCTGAGAGAGAATTGTGGATTGTGAAGGTTTTGCTTGTGAATTTTCTAAGAGGATAAAGAGTCCTTTGTCAGAACTTAGGTACTGGTGGAAAGATTGGATGCTTTCTTCCACCTAGTCCCTGAAATGTGAGCAAGTTCAACTTAAAAGTAATGGAATGGTATGTTTGGCAAAAATATAGAACAGAAAGATGTAAGTTTTATCATAGGAAATATTGAAACAAGTTGAAGTTACAGGCACAGAAACTGGTTTTGGTAACTTCAACTCTAATTATTAAGCAGATGAGCACCATTAAGGGTGAGCCAGCTGTTTTGCATTGGGAAAATGGAAAATATGCTATTTGAAAGCAGAGGGGGTATGGGGAGAAAGAAACACAATGGGTACACTGATGTCTCTTGTTGCTACAAATTAATTCTAGATGCATGTACCACTTTGTGCATGTAGCATTATGCTGGTATTGATTAATTGAACCATCAAACCTTGCAAGCAAGCATCTTCAATAACTGAGCCTTCTCTTCAGTCCAGAAGGCAATTTTAATGAGTACAAACTATAGGAGAAATAGCATACCTCTCATAATATAATGGACTTTTCAAGTTTCAGTTTTATTTGACCTGTTAAATTTTTCTGATATTATGAAGTAAATATTGTTTCAAACATGGTTGTCTTGTTCCACATTTGAAAACTTGTATATGTTGCTCTATATTGATGGGGTTTAGCCTTTATCCATACAACATGGACTGTATGCCTAAAGTATGGGATATTTAACTCTTTAATAAATTTTAAAGGTAACAGGAAAATTTACATTTTATTGAATCTTTTCATAAGTGTTTATGTTTTATACTTCCTTTATGTTTTAAATGTTTTTGTGTATTTATTTGATATAGACAGAGGGAGAGAGAAAATATGAATGGGCGTGCCATGGCCTCCAGCCTTTGCAAATGAACTCCAGACATGTGCTCCCCCTTGTGCATCTGGCTAATGTGGATCCTGGGGAATCAAACCTGGGTCCTTTGAATTTGCAGGCAAATGCCTTAACCACTAAGCCATCCCTCCACACCTTTCTCTATGTTTTAAAATACCTTTCAAATTACTTTCTTCATACTATATTTTGAGGTATTTAAAGATAATTTACAGTGTTCAATGCCTGTGTAAATATGTGCTAAACCTTTAGTCACTTTTAAACTAAAAACAACTTGTTAATTTTCTCCAGCACATGGACCAGCTTGTGTATCTGGCTTAGATGGGTACTAGGGAATTAAACCTGGGTCCTCACACTTCACAGACAAGTGCCTAACTGCTAAACCACCTCTCCAGCCCTGTTCTACTTTCTTACAAGTATCCATGGCCTAGGAAGTTTCCAGACTTTCTCTGTCATCAATTTCTTTCACATGAATTTCTTTTTAACTTATTTATTTACAAGTAGAGAGGAAACAGAGGGAATGGTCATACCAGGGCCCTCAGCTACCTCAAATGAACTCCAGAAACATGTGCCACTTTTTGCATCTGGCTTTAGTTGAGTACTGGGGAATCCAACCAGGAATTGCTGAGCCATTCCTCCATACCTCTTAGGCAATTCTTTTTTTAAATGGATTTTAATTATTTATTTGTTTGAGAGAGAGAAAGAGGCAGGGAAAGGGAGAGAGAAAGGGGAGAATGGGCACACCAAGGCCTCCAGCCATTGTGAATGATCTCCAGATTCATGTGCCCCCTTGTGCATGGTGAGCCCATTCTCTCTCTCTCTATCTGCCTCTTTCTCTCTCTGTTGCTCTCAAATAAATAAATAAACAAAAAGTTTTTTAAGTATTTTGCTTATTTCCATGCATTTAATTGTTATTTATTTGTTTATTTAGAGAGAGAGAGAGAAGAGACAAAGAGGCAAACAGAAAGACTATGAGAATGGGTGCACCAAAGCCTCTTGCACCCCAAAACAAATTCCCAACTCATGCACTGCTTTGTGCTTCTGGCTTTATTTGGGTACTGGGGAATTGGACCTAGGCCATCAGGCTTTGCAAGCAACTTCCTTTAATCACTTAGCAATATCTCTAGCCCCTTTTATTTATTTATTTTCTAGCTTTCAATTTTATGGTTTTATGCTCTGGTGTTCAATTAAAAACAGACTGGGTTCTGACTGTGTGCTTTCCCATCGCCCTGTGCAGGACTTCCCTACATCCATTTCCTACCTGTCAATGCCCCCTAAGGTCCTCTTATTCCACCCCTCAGGATGTCTGGCTTGTCTTTAAGGGGTAAGGGCCTAGACTGGTCTGACTGCTTCAAGCTGATAAGGGAGTCCCTAGACAGGCCATTCTCATGTATCAGGGGTTCCTCATGGTCCAAGGGGCTGTGGTCAAATCTTGAGAGAATTGACATGGTCAGCTCTTTCTGGACTATCACCTGAGGTTTGAAGGCTCTAACTGTCTCATGATGAGGCTGTGAGAAACTTTGGGATACAAGGACTGGAATTTAATATAATGAAAATAAAGTTAAGGTGTCCTCTTATAGTGGGGGAGGATTTCAAGATTTCTCTTCTGGTTTTGGTGTTGCTGCCTTAGCTGCAGCATCTACTAGGTAGTTATCTAGAACCATTTGGTGTTTCTTACTTTTGATGTCCCAGCAGTGCATGACTGCCACATCTTGCTGTAGCAGAACTGAGAGCCTCTAGATGGTTTAGAATTTCTTTGGAAATTCTGATTGGAGGTCTTGAAGTGCTTAACAATCCTTTTTTTTTTTTTTTTTTTTTCCAAGTAGCAACATGAGTATGTAATATCAAGTAAACATATTTAGAATCTGTATAATTGTTTACCCACTTCCCTTAGCAATAGTCAGGACTTTTCTCAGAGGTAGAAGCTTTGTGAGTTGGGTGTTAGTATTATTGGGTTACATTCAAGAGTCTCAAATTCTGTTACCATTGCATATCGTGCCTTCCTTTTCTCATCTTGGACAAAGGAGCTCCCATCTGTGAGTAATGGGAGATCAGGGTTTTCTAAGTGTTGGTCCTTAAATCATGGCTGGTGTGTTTCTAATAGGACTGGATATGAGTACTCAAGCTTTTCCTGTCTGGGAGATATGTAGCAGGACTGAGGGAAGAACACACTTTGAGAGTCACCTCAGCCCCTCCATCAGGAGGGCCAGGTATTTTACCATCTGGCTGTCAGATAGCCACATTGTGTCCCTTCAAGTTGAGAATGCCTCCTATGTCATAAGGAGTGAACACAGTAAGGGATTTTCCCAAAGTCAGTTTACGTGCTTCATGGATTTGGTGTCCTGCTGCTGAAATGGCTCGTCTACATTCTGGCCATCCTTTGGCCACTGAGTATAATTTCTTGCTGAGATATTCCTCTGATTGGGGTGTTGGTCCCATTGGCTGGGTCAGGACCCTCCATGGCAATGGCATTTTTCTGTCACATGGCAAGAAATCTTTCAACTTGGAATAATGCTTACACATTTGTTAAAGGAAGGAATTTAGGGGTGTGAATTCTGGACTCTGCTGACTGAGCGTACAGAACACAAATACACTCTGATCACAACAGCAATCTCATTAATCCCACCCATTGCCTTCCACAGACCTTGTGTTCCATGCTAAGATCAGCACTTCTTACCCATGTATGTTCTGAGTTGAGAGTGCAACAAGGCCTCTGAGGAAAGGAGCACAGAGAATGTCATAAGATCAGTCAGCATCTCGAAACACTATTTGTCAATGTTGGTGCTATTCAGGCCAAAGGCACAGAAAGGGAGAGGGGAAAACTAGTCACATTGTTTTAAGGAGGGAGATTAGATAGATTAACTCTACAGTAAGTTACAAGTAAAGAATTTAGTACCTCACAGCAATAATATCACAAGAGCTATTTGTAAAATCCATATGAACTATTTCCAGTTCTTTCCAAAAGTTCATTCCCAGAGTTTGTTCTTATAGTTCATCACCACAGGGGTCTTGCTAGCTCTACAAATCCCAGGATCCAAATTCTACAAAAAGCATGTGACTCCCCCAAAAAGTTCTCAGTTGTTTTACAATCTGAGAGATGGGGTAGAATAGGCTAGAATAGGCTGAATCTATTCTGAACTCAAACTGCATTTTTAACCTTATTGTTTCATTTTCTAATAAGTAACCTTAGATTGGCATAGCTGAACTTTTTACCTTAAGACCTTACATCCATGTTTAGCCAAAAAATTGAGAAGTGCCCCAGTTCCTTGAGAGATCTTTTCTTCAGAAGCTCCACAAAGCAGATCAACTACATACAGTAATGGTGTGGTCTTGGGACTACTCCAGTCTAATAAATTATCTCTAAAGTCCAGGGATAAAACTGCCCAGGTGCTATGACCTGTCCTCTGGATGGGGTTCTCAAAGGCTGATGTTTTGGGTGTAGAGAAATACAGAAGAAAACATTCTTCAGGTCCGGGACTGAATGAGTAGTCCCAGAGGGAATATGAGTAAGGACAGTATAGGGGTTGAAAACTTCATGATGAAGGGGGTCCATCATTTCTTTCTTTCTTTCTTTTTTTTTTTTTTTTTTTTTTTTTTTTTTTGAGATAGGGTCTCACTCTGGCCTAGGCTGACCTGGAATTAACTATGTAGTCTCAGGGTGGCCTCGAACTCACGGTGATCCTCCTACCTCTGCCTCCTGAATGCTGGTATCAAAGGTGTGTGCCACCACGCCTGGCTTGGGGACCACCATTTCATTTATTAAATGGAGATTTTGAATTAGTCCCTAGTTGTTGGCTTCTTTTTGGACTTGAAGGAGAATTATATTGATTGGAGTACTCTTTTTAGAAGTTCAGTATTTTAGGGTTATAATTATGGGCTTATATCCCTCATCTGTCTCTGGTTTTAGTGGACATTGTTTTCAATGAGGGAAATAAGTATGATCCTTCAGATGTATCTGGACAGGCAGTAGCCATGATGGCTTGACCTCTAGTCTCTCCATCAGTCCTGACTATGTGATGATCTACATTATCTTCAATTAAAATAACACATAGTTCCCTTCCAGGACAAAAGATTCAAAGGTCTACTTAATCTTTAGAGTACCTAAAGTTATTTGAGAGACTTTTAGGTGTGCAAGCACACTCTTTTCCCAAGAGCAGAGGGGCTTCTCTCTGAAGTTTGAGCTTCCTTACCATGGGATTCTGACTTGGTTTCCAGTACCAGGTATTATATTTCTCTCACTGAGTGGGCCTCATGTCCAATGAGAGAATAGTTGGTTACCCATAGAGGCTATGTGCCACTGTTTCAAAACAGTGTACTTTTTGTCCAGTTGATTGAATTTGTAGTCTGCAAGGTCCCCTGCTTATTTCATACTCTTGGTGAAATTGTCCTCCAGCAGCTCCATAGGGCTTTCCAGAACTAAGAGGGTTAGCCAGGAGGGAGCTAGTTTCCCTTTAGTATTCCAATCCTGTGACCACAGCCTATGGTGTCTTCAGCAATATGGACTTTCTTTTTAGCTCTGGTAGGTAATCAAGTATTTTGGTAATGACCTACATTGTTTTGGGGACTTCATGGATCTCTCTGGTCAATAGCTCACTGTGGAGGGAAACTCTATTCTGAGCCTGAGATTTATCAGCCAGAGTTCATGGTTTTAAGGTTAAGCTTTTTCTACCTTCTGTCTGGACTGCCCCCTCTCCTTTAGTGGGTAGTTATATCTTGTGGAATACTAGCCAGAATGAGGGTTTCTAGAGAACTGACTCATATTGTCTTAACTTTTGTGTAATTCTCTACCAACCTCCCAGCCCCCTCACCCCTCTAAGCCCCTCCTGCCTCCAATATTCTGTTCCTCTCCCAAACTGTCAAGTAACTACTCCTCCTCTCTCACTCTATTTCTGGAACTAGGAGAAAGGAGTGATGAAAGAAGTATTTTCCCCCAAGAACGAGCAAAATGCCATGACAGAACTCTCTCTGGAGTTGAGGCAATATACACTGGAAAATGGTTGTGTGTTAGATTGGGAACCTAGAGAGAAAGGTAGCATGGAAATTGGGCTTCTGTGTCTGTCGTCTCCTCTCCAGGCCCTGATTGTACTAGCCTGATGTTGTAATCTGAAACCAGTGGACTAAACTCTTGCCAGGTTTGGCTATCAGCTTTTGTAACTTTCTATAATTAACAGATGCTAAGTGGGTTGGAAATTTGTCTTTAAGGAGAATTTTTTCCTCCTTGGTATCAGGAGTTACATTATTCTGCCTCCTAATAGCTTCTTTGAGTCTCTGAAGGACAGGAATGGGGCCATCCAGATCTCCCTGTATTACAGCAGCCGGATAAGTACAGTTTAGGGTTTTATTCTAGCCTTCTGGATCCCTTCAAGTATGCAATAGATAAAATGTCTATGGACCCATGCATCCAGTCTTCCTGGTTCCAATTGGGGTTGGTCATATAGTGATTGCCTCTGCCCTGGTAGGAATGTTAGAACTGGGAACCTGACAGTATTCATTTCATGCTGTTATGGCCTGGGTCAATACCCCTCTCTCTCTTAGTGGAAATTAGAGTTTGGCCATCATTAATATGACGTCCCTCCAGCCCAAACCATATGGTCTGGTGAGTTGTTAGAAAACTTGGAGGTATTGATCTGGGTCCTCAATAAAGTTGCCTAATTCTTTCTTTATGTCTCTTCAGGAGAAAGACCCATGGACATAGGTGAGCCATAATTCTCTGGAGGTCTCTTGTAAAGGATACAGGTTGGAAAAGGCTTTAGGAAACCTTTTTGGAGAAGCTTGAAGTCCTTGGGGGTTAGGTTCCTCTGGGTAAGGCCCAGAAGGGATTAAAGTAGACAGCTCTGGTCATATCACCATTAGAAGGTTCTGGAATCCAGTGTGGGGGCAGAAGGAGTGCCTGAGGCTGTAGGGCTAGAAGACATTGTACCACAGACAGCAACCAGAGTGGCTGGGTTCAGCTGGCAGATAGTGGACAATACAGGATGTTCAGAGAAGTAAAAGAAGAGTTGTATGTAAGGTACCACAAATCATTTTCCCTCTCTTCTACAGAAAATATCAAGTTAAAGGATTGGATTGTAATCAAGACTGTCCTGCAGAGTCCATTTGTTGCTATCTTCTAGAGAACATTGCATCTAGACTTCCTAACAGGAAAAATAAAAGATTAAAACCTCCTTCTAAGGTTCTTTGGAATTAACTGGGCCCAATGTTTGAGAATGCATTCAAGTGGTGATCTCAGAGGTTTCTTGGAGGCAGCTCATCTTATCTGTGCAAGCGTGGAAAAGATGAAAATAAGAGTCTTGTGTCAGGATATACCCAATCTTGTACCACATTTTCTAGTTGGGGGTGGCATTGCTCCAATCATGATGTGGGGAAGGCATCTCCCCCTGGCCAAAACCAGACACCACACAGTATAGTCATGTATGCCCCAGAGTGAGGTAAACACATGTGAGGATTTCTGTGGCTTACCCCAGCTTGGCCATCCCTACTCCCAAATTTCTTCTTTCCAACTTACTAGGGTGCAGGTTCCCACCCCACCTCCTGCCAGTAGGAGCCTGGGATCAGGTCCCTTGTAATCCTTTATGCACTCCAGATGCCTATGACATCTCCATTCTTTTTTTAAAAACTATTTTATTTTTATTTATTTATTTGACAGAGAGAAGGAGATAGAAGGATGGGCCAGGGCCTCCAGCCACTGCAAATGAACTCCAGATGCATGTGCCTCCTCGTGCATCTGGCTAACGTGGGTCCTTTGGCTTTGCAGACAAACACCTTAACCACTAATCTATCCCTCCATTCTTCATAACAACAATTTAAAGAAAATTTAATTTCTATCAGGAAGGACTCGGTGACAGTGCAGAGACAAGGGAGCCACAGTGGGGTAGGGACTCTATTCTGATCAGAAAGAGCTAGACCTGAAATGTAAAGTATGTCTAATCTGGAAAAGAAATGCCTATAGTTCCAGGGTCAGGGTCCTCAGCAGAGCTGGTATGTCCATCAGGAACTATTTGCTACCAGCTCGACTATGTCTTCTTTTCTCTAGAAGTCACTGAGCTTTGTTACAAGAGAAAGTTGAGTTTGGGGGGGGGGAACTAATGTGATGCACCAGTATATGAAAGATGTGGGAAGCTGTAGAGGAGGTGAGCCAAGAGTACAAAGCACTGAAAAAGGGACAGTGGGTTCAATCATATTGGTATCCATGAAGCCATGTGAAGAGCTGGGTCTCCTACATAGACTGAGACCAGGCCCTTGCTAAAATGGTGTCCCACCAACTACAAGAGCAGAGAGAGCAACTGGACAATCCCTCCCATGTTTATAACCCTTTCTTCGGGGAAGAACAGACTTTATCTGTTGGCTTTAGGTGTGGTGACATACACCGCCCCCCACCAATCCTCCCTTATTATGAGAGAAAAATCTCCAGTTAGCTGTATGAGGTCTCAGGTGTCTGATCCCCTCAGATCAGGTCTCCTACTCTCTGTAACACCCAAACCAAGGACAGACATAGCCTGGCAGAGTAATTTGCCTTTGCTATTTGTGGCCAGAGGTTTCCCTCATTCTGTGAGGTTCCTTAAGGTGTCAGACACCATCACTTTTGAGCCTTCTTTTGAGATTTTTCAGCCAGGCATATTTCCCTTGAGCAATGGTCTTTAATTCTCCACATAAGCCACCATATACATTGCAGGGAAGAATGATTCCCTGATAGCCATGGAGCAATAAGTCCTTTCTTGACGCTAACAAAGATTTGGAAGCTGCAGAAATGAAGACAGACTCAGAAGTCTGGTGAAAGCAGAAAGAGCAAACTTTGTTGTAAGATAAAAGTTCTCTTCAGAAAAGGAGGTGGGAATATATCCAACTGGGCTCTGAGATTGGGCATTGTATCAATCATTTATTTATTTCTTTGCAAGGAGGGAGGGAGAGAGAGAGAGAATGAATTGGCACACCAGGTTATCTAGCAACTGTAAATCAACACCAGATACATGCAACACTTTATGCATCTGGCTTTATACGGGTACTGAGGAATGAAACCCTGATCATTAGGTTTTGTTGGCAAATATCTTAACTGCTGGGCCATCTCTCCAGCTCTGGGATTGAGTTTTTATCTTGTTTTGACTCCCTTCTTCCCTCCTGTCATAGTAATTAGGGGCTGAGGTTTAGCTTGCTCCTTTAGCACACACTGCCAAAACACATAAGACAGGGACCTTCAAAACAGTTGGTCTTCAGCTGGCTGTCTTAACTTTTTTTGCATTCTTTCTTTCCCAGCTTATGTTTTGTGATCTTCTGCTCTGGTGGTCAATTAAAAATAGACTGGCTGCAGGTCACTGAGAAATCAAGCTGGAGCTGAGTAGGAAACTTCCTGCCTATTGACTAGCCGTTAGAATGCTGGAAAGAGCGATGCAGCATGCAGCCTTTTGAGAAGAAGTCATCAACTGTGTTAAACAGCAGTGGACTCTGAAAACCTTAAGATTGGCCAGCCAGGCCAAGTGTGCCAACTTGTATAATAGTGGCATGTCTGTTATAGGGGAAACCAACAGCTCTCTGATTGGACAGGAGGCCTGCTCCATGGGAGGGAATACATACATTCCTGGTCCTAAAAACCTAGTCAAAAGGCTATGGCTGGGGAGGTCATAAGCCCTAGGGGAGTATTGACTGCTGTTGTCTGTCTAAATATGCCCACCAAACTGCCCCCTAAGCACTTTTTTATTCTTACATATTTTTATGCTTATATATGCTTATGTCCATATATTAATGTTACTCTCACTTTTGGTTAGATAAGCTTCTCTTTTCTGATGGTGGTGAACACGAGGGTGACTCAAAAGTCACCATGGTGCTGAGTAGTGAAATGTTCAGGGCCAAGTGAGACATTTCAATCACATCCTCCAAGTCTCAGAGTCCATTGAGGAAAAGTGGTGGCAGAAACAATGTTAAAAGCCCAAGGAAGGGTAGGACTGCTTACAGATGCTATCTTCCAGACACAAAATAGCCTTTATATTCATGATCTCACAATGCCTGACACTATCTACACAAGATGGTCATGATAGAAAAAAATGATGACATCAAAATAGAAGAGAGACTAATTGGAAAGAAGAAGGGATTTGATGGGCAGTAGATTTGGCAGGGAGTAAGTGGGCATTGTAGGTAGGAATTATCATGGTTTATTGTGTATATTTATAGAAGCTGTCAATAAAAAGTTTAAAAATATGTACTGGATTGTGACTCTCTGCATTCTTGTTCTCCTGTGTCAGCAGGCCCCTAGACTTATTCCTTACTGCCTACACCCCCATAAACTCCACTCTTCCCTATTAAACAAACTCTCAGGAAAGCAAAGTATAAATTTACATTATAACTCTCATGATTTTCACAATATGGTACCAATAAAAATCATCATTTTTGTTTTCAGTGAAGGAAACAGACAAACAGAATTTAAAAACATTTATAGCTGATCATTTAAAAACAGAGTTTTTAAATGATCAGATATAAAATCTTAAGTATAAAAAAATGAGGAGATGGAGAGATGGCTGGGGCAGTTAAGGTGCTTGCCTGCAAAACCTAAGGACCCAGGTTCAATTCTCTAGTATCCATGTGAGCCAGATACACAAATTGGCACATGCATCTGGAGTTTGTTTGCTGTGGCTGGAGGTCCTGGCATGCCTATTCTCTTCCCCTCTCTCTTTCTCTCTCTCTCAAATAAATAAATAAAAATTCTAAAAATTACCAATCATTTTAGAAAATTATCCTTCCCCAAATGAGAAAGGCTAGAAGGAGAAGAGCACAAATGTGTCATGACTCTGTGTTACTCTCATGCAAGCTAACTGTGTGATTTTAAAAATATCAAGTATATTCTTCCTTGAGTGCTTACTTCCTCAGAGAAAATGTGAACATCCAAACCCCATCTTACCAATGTTAAAAACTATAGAAGTTCAGGATGGATGGATTGCTTAGTGGTTAAGGCGCTTGCCTGCAAAGCCAAAGGACCCAGGTTCAACACTCCAGGACCCATGTAAGACAAATGCACAAGGGGGCACATGCATCTGGAGTTCATTTGCAGTGGCTGGAGGCCCTGTTGTGACCATTGTCTCCTTCTCATTCTCTCTCTCTCTGCCTATTTTTGTATCTCTCTCTCTCTCTCTCTCTCTCTCAGATAAATAAATAAAAATAAAATTTAAAAAATATTAAAAAACCCAAAAAACTATAAAACTACATTGTGGTCTGTGAGGCATTAAGATATGAACAGACACTTTAATTGTTACATGAATTAAATCTTGTCTAAGAGGCTGTGCAGCCACCTCCTCAGAGCGCATTTCACATCAGTGTTCCTCAGGCTGTAGATCACAGGGTTGAGTGCAGGAGGAAGCACAGTGTATATCACAGAAAACACCTCGTCAATAACTGAAGGAGTATCTGAAGGGGACTTCAGATAAACAAAACTAGCAGTTATCATGAAGATGGTGAAAACAATGAGATGGGGGAAGCAGGTGGAGAATGCTTTGGACTGACCTTTAGTGGTGGGAATCTTCAGCACAGTGGAGAAAATGTAAAAGTAAGAGATCATGACACAGATGAAACAAGAAAATCCTAGAAACAAACCCACTCCAAAACCTGCATAAACTACCACTGGTGTATCAGAACAGGAAATCCTGAGTAAT
This sequence comes from Orientallactaga sibirica, assembly GCA_036365145.1. Taxonomy (NCBI): domain Eukaryota; kingdom Metazoa; phylum Chordata; class Mammalia; order Rodentia; family Dipodidae; genus Orientallactaga; species Orientallactaga sibirica. The sequence goes on along the minus strand of JAEOAD010000031.1, from coordinate 241,423 downwards.
GAAGGAACATCACAGAAAAACTGTGGGATCACATTGGAGCCACAGAAACTCCCAGAAAATGTTCCAGCTGTGTACAGAGCTCCAAAGAGTCCCCCAGTGGCCCAGGAAACACCCGCCATCAGCAGACAGACACCACCCCTCATGATGGCCTCATAGTGCAGGGGACAGCAGATGGCTACATAGCGGTCGTAGGACATGGCAGTGAGCACAAATACCTCTCCTGCCGAGAAGGAAGACATGAGAAGTATCTGACAGGCACATCCTGCAATGGAAATGGAATTGTTGTGAGTTAGACTATTGACGATGAAATTTGGGATGGGGACAGACAAAAGGAAGGCATCAATCAGGGACAAGTTCTTGAGGAAGAAGTACATGGGTGTTTGGAGCTGCAGGTCCACAGTGATGAGAGTGATGAGGAGAAGGTTGTTCATTAGCGCGGCCAGGTACAGCACCAGGAAGAGCACACCACACACAGTCTGCAGGTCCTGGTCATCAGAGAAGCCCAAGAGGAAGAATCTGGTCACTGCAGTGACATTGGGCATACTGGATTCTTTTTCACTGCCTGTCAAATTCATAAACAATTAGCAAAAAATCAATACCGCCCTTAATTACACTGATCTACAGAAACATTCAGTAGAAATGAAGTCAGAAGACTACATTAAATAATTCTGCATTTACTTGAAGTTCTCTTTTCCACAAGTTCTTCCTCCCTCTCCTTACTCCTTTATTGTCTTTCACTCTTTTTCTTGCACTCCCTTCTGTTCTATTTTTCTTTTAGTGCTCTTTTTCATGTAAGAGATTTTTGCCTATGGCCTTTTAAAAATAAAAAGCCATTCATATGTATATCATATGAAGTCAATTAACCTTGGTTGGTCTTTAGAATTTTTTAATTAATTTATTTTTTATTTGTTATCCATATAATGTGTATACAGCCATGATGGTGCCATTGTTAGCCTTCTCCATGTCCTCCCCCCATGGGGATTATGGGTCTTGCATTGTGGGGGTAGCCATCAGATATTTTGACAAAAATTTTAGAAATGAATTTTTATGATTTGAGCATGGTCTGATTTTCATTTTGGCTGTAAAGAATTATTCTTTGATGAATATTAAACATATCTCAATTAGCTAGAAGACAGAATTTGAATGTTTTAACATTAAGGTCATTATAAATGGTTAAGGTGATAGGTTTGTAAATTTGATCATCATATAATATATGAACTTATCACATTAGCTCCATCATATATATGGCTAGAGTATGTTGATATGGTAAAAATACACAAAAAAATAAAATACTAAAGATAAAAATAAAATGTAAGAATTTTTATCCAATTTAGTGCCCTCAACCTTATCTTTGTACTAAGTGGCTATGACTTTACCCAGCACAGATATTGCACTACTGAGCATTTTATCAATAGTAATTACATAATGATTAATTAAAATATTTTATAATAATTATAACTGAGATACAGATGCTACTTTTCTAAAAAGTATTGACTTTATGTTTGGAACAACATGCACCCACTGGATAACTAACTGTAGGACAAAAGCTTGGAATCTCTCCCTTTGTTTTGCTTCTGTTTCATCTGCCTTGAACTGTGAGTCACATGCTTATCTTTTTTTTTTTTTAGTTTCAAAAATTTTTTTATTTATTTTTTTTTTTTTTTTTTTTAATTATTTTTTATTGACTTTTAATCTTACATACCAAAAAAACCCCACCTGATATTTCCCTCCCCTCCCCCATTCCACTTTAGAACTCCAGTCTCCATCATATCCCCTCCCTTTCTCCATTAGTCTCTCTCCTAATTTGATGACATCATCTTTCTCTTCTATTTTGAGGGTCTTGCAAAGGTATTGCTTATCTTTTAATGGGTGTTGGTTTCAAGGTAGTAATCATTTCCTTCAGGAAATTTTCATTTCCTGAAAATTTTTTCCTTGAAATCTGAAGTTAGGAAAATAACAGTAACAAACAAAAGTAACAAAGGTATTTTCAAAAGCTTACCAGCTGCCACCTTTTACAATGTCACGTATTGAACCCTTAGACCGCAACATAGAAATCTTCATTCTCTATCCTAATGTTTCTTAGACAGTGGATCCTACAGGCAGATCACTTAGCAATGAGACTGTCCCCCCACCTTGATCCCCTTCAAAGGAGTGACCTTGACAGAGGACCAAATTGTCTCCATCTCCAGGATCACAAGACTGTGAGATAAATGTCTTGCAAGGCAAAGTAGACCCTCCCAGGGCAGCAGTGTTCTTTGGATTGGATGGGTGTTGTTGCCCACACCCAGCCCCTGCAGGTATTTTCCTTGTTATTGAGAAGACACTGGGTGATCAGAGCTGAGATATGATCAACCAGACCACAGCTAGATCAAGAGTACTTGAGTGTGCATACTTCTTTTCTCCATCCTTACGGAATCTTAAAGCTCTTGTCAGGACTCCCAAAGCCAGGACTGTGTAATGTAGTTGATTAAACTCATGGGTTAAAAATTCATCAAACTTGTTCCCTGACTTTCACCAGTGTGTTTTCTGTGTGATTTCTATGTGAATTGGCCTTTCCTAGCTTGCTAGGATTAAAGTCAGGCCTCCTATCACATAAGACTCTTATAATAAAATTATCCAAAGTCCCTTGTCTTAAGAATATGTTAGTATCCCTAACATTCTAACCTGGAGCCAAATAGTCAAATGTGGTAATTGTGAAATCATACTAATGCTTATGTTAAATAATTTAACAAATAACCTTTTATCATCAGTATAAACACAAGGTTACAAATATAGATGTTCTGTTCAATCTTTATATTTTCTTCAGTTAATGAAATCATGACATATAGAACATTTTACTTATTTTATGGAGGAACAAGATAAATTTTAAAATTTTTTCTATCATTCAAACACATGTTTGTAATAGAGACATGTCAGGGCTTCCTGGTGTTTGGTTTATTTGTAAAGGAATGGTTTAGGCATGCTTATCTTTTAATAAGTGTGGCCTCAGGGTAGTAAGATGATAGCGGACATCACAACAAAGTATTTCCCAATTGTTCCTCAGTATTTCTTGTTATCATCTTACTTTTTGATACCATCCCAAATCCAAAATGGTCTCTAACTGATGTATTTTCTGTGATTTCAAAGTATATAGATAAATATATGTAATAGGGAAAAGTTTTTATTTCTTTATTCTTTTTTTTTTTTTTTGAGAGAGAGAGAGAGAATGAGACAGAGAGAATGGGCACACCAGGGCCTTTTCAGGCTCTGTAAATGAACTCTAGACACATGTGCCCCCTTGTGTGTATGTGTGACATTGTGCATTTGTGTCACGTTTGTGTCTGTCTAAACGTGGGACCTGGAGGTTTGAACAAGCATTCTTAGGCTTTGCAGGCAGACACCAGAACCACAAAGTCATCTCTCTGGCAGTATTTCTTTATTCTTTAATGAAAAAAATAATAAAGTGCCACATGTATCCATACAAAATTAAATGATAGAAACTACAGTACTACAGGGTTTTTTTTCTCTGTTGGAGAAAACAAAAACTAAAACTTAAAAACAACCTGGAAAACATTTAAAAACTTCATATGGTGGCGTTTTCAAGGAAACAAAAGTTTTTACTTTGGAGATTATCCTGTTTGGAAGGGCTTTCAGGATGTGCTCACCGAAATGTAGAATAAAAGAACATAGACAAAGACTTGTGGAGAGGACATTACAGAAGGCAACATAAAGGTGGGTCACATGCAGAGTAGTTATCTCTGGAGAGTTTGTAGAGTGTGGCTGGAGAGATGAGAACCCATTACCATTCCCACCATCAGGCAGGAGAAACACAAGGAGGACAGGAGGAAGAAATGTGAAGAAATAACTGTTAAATGCCATTTTTGGTGTCTTCCCTAATTTTACCAGTATCTAAAATATTTTTAAAAATTTTGAAGCAGATCACTTCTTTCACTTTATCAATATAAATTACAAATTCTTACCTTAAAAGACTCCAGATTCTTTAGTACTTGGAGGATCATTCATCAGACATATCCATGCAAATAAATCCAACAGGTTCACATGAGGAGGGAAACTTTTCATACAAAAGAGATTTCAATATAGTGGTTGATCATCTAAAAACAAACAGGACATTCAGCCCTCGTTTGAAAACTCTATAACAATGACAAGTAGTTGCATCTTCGGATATGATGGACAGTTCTTCATAAAATGCAGTAATTTATTAACATGAAAAAATGAAAATGTAAGCAGGAAGAAAAGTAGTTAGCTTTTTAATATTTTGAATATAATTTCATTTGAAACCTTCTATGATGAAAAGATCTGTAAAATCTTTATTAATAACACTATATGGTTCCCCAAAGACTTTACAAGTCCTTCTGGATAACCTTGTTAAGTAGCAATCTCTTAAGAGAACCAATGTTATAATAATTGGTCCTTTCTGCAGACAAGATTGCTCAGTCCCCAGAAATCATCCTAAAATGAATCATAAAGCTGAAACTTTCACCATAATACTTGTAAATTAATATATGTTCCCTTAATTACACTGACCATAGACTTTGGCTAATGTTATACTTGTAACAAATTAACATAGTACAAAATTATTTGGAAATTTGTTTAAATTTGTCATGTATTCACGATTGGTCACTTTTCTCATTGCTTTAGCATATGTGACAGAATCAACTTAATAAAAGGAAAGTTTGGTTTGGACTCATGGTTTGAAAGTATAATCAATCCTTCATGATAGGGAAGACATGGTGGCAGGAGCATGAGGTGGATGGTTAGGCTGTATCTGCACTCAGGAAACAGAGACAGAGAAATGGTGGCACTCTATGGCATTCCATTCATAATCTCATTGTATTCATTCAGCTCGGGATACCCGCCAAAGTGATGGTGTCCTGCACTTGCAGAGTGTGTCTTCCCACCACAGTCAAACATCCCGGAATGCCTTCAAGGGCACCTCAGAAAATTTTAATTTTAAATCCCATCATATTGACAATCAAGACTAAACATCACAACTCTTCTTCCTGGCTTTTTATTTTAGTGATTTTCACTGAGAGGGTCTCTGTTGAAGACCACAAGGCACATGGATCCAATCAGGGCGTGCCGTGATTACACGCCACTTTGAGAAACCACGCTGGACTACTAAAGTCATCCAGCAAGAACAGCAAAGGAACTCATATTTACCATCTGGTAAAACCTCTCATTGATAAGAAATGAAATAATTTTTAAATATAATGTTGTCAGGACTTGAACATTGTTTTCTGTTTATTTGCTTATTTGGCCCCTAATAGATTTTTTTTTTTTTTTTTGTTTTTTTTGTTTTGTTTTGTTTTGTTTTTTTTTTTGTGAGGTAGGGTCTCACTCTGGTCCAGGCTGACCTGGAATTCACTCTGTAGTCTCAGGGTGGCCTCAAACTCTCAGCAATCCTCCTACCTCTGACTCCCAAGTGCTGGGATTAAGGCGTGTGCCACCACGCCTGGCGGCCCCTAATAGATTTTAATAGTTTTCCTTAAAGGCTTTTAGCTAGGTAATTCATTCATAATTTTAACTGCAATAAGTAAATTTGAGATGCCATTTGGTCAAAATATCTTTCCAAGGAGGCATTTAAATGAATAAACAATGAATTGTTTAGTGATATGATTAGAAGCACAGAAAACTGCCAGGTGTGGTGGCGCATGCCTTTAGTCCCACGGAGGGAGGCAGAGGTATTAGGTTTGCTAAGAGTTCGAGGCCACCCTGAGAATACAGAGTGAATTCCAGGTCAGCCTGAATAGAGTGAGACCCTACCTCAAAAAAACAAACAACAAAACAAAAAAAAAAAAAAAAAAAAAAAGAAAAGAAAGAAGAAAAGAAAGAAAGAAAGAAAGAAACAAAGAAACAAAAGAAAGAAAGAAGCACAGAAAACTAACTTGTGTTTTAACACTCATTTCAATAGCTGTTATGTTTGTTATCCATTAGTATTATTGAATGCTGGTTAATTTATTCATCAATAGGGGCCAATTGAAATGTTTTTCTATGGAGAGAAGCAAATTTCAAGATTAAAAACAAGTGTGCATTAGAGGTGATTTTTTTTTTTAGAGGCAATAAATTCTCAACCAATTTAGTTTTGTTTTTTTTTTTTTTTTTTTTTTTGAGAGAGAGAGAGAGAGAGAGAGAGAGAGAGAGAGAGAATGGGCATGCCAGCAGCCTCTCAGCTGCTGTGAATGAACTGCAGATGTGTGTGCCCCTTTGTGGGCAAGGGCAGCATTGTGCCCTTGTGTCACTTTGCATCTGGCTAAACGTGGGACCTGGAGATTGGAACCAGCATTCTTAGGCTTAGCAGGCAGGTGCCTTAACTGCTAAGCCATCTCTCCAGCCCCCAATTTAGTTTTTAAGGGAAGTCTGAAACACAACAGGGCAAACAGCAAATCCTATAGCTAAATGTCTGGAATCTGGGATACATGCTGGCATCATTAGAGTTCCCACAGGCTTGAGCAGCCCTGTCTCCACTCTAATGCCACCTAAAGCACCCATGCATGGAATCTCTCCCAAACTGGATCTACTCACTGCTTACAGTTTTTTTTTTTTTTTTTTTAGAAGATATTGCACATTCCTGGAATCTAATTCATTTGGGGGTCTTCAGCGCAATGTAGACTTCACATCTTATGTATAGACTGCCAGGTAGCTCCACACAGCCTATCAGCTTAGCTCCGGAGCTCAGGAAGAGTTGAGAGAATGAGCTGAGAACCTAAAGACCACACTAGTTAAGCTTTTACAAGAAACTTACTCTTCCTCAATAGACATAATGCCTCTAGCCCTGCTCTGAGCCTGCTGCACCCTGAGGCCCTCAGGCTATTCTTCATATGAGATTCTGTTTTCCAGGCCTCCTCTGGTCATAGGTCAATTGAGAAAAGATCTATAGATGTCCTGTCACCTTGAAATGCTGTACAGAGTATGATAACACACTTTTCAGGAAACTCTACAGAGGACATGAATAGCCTTGGCAAATTGCACTCATCTTCCCCAGCCAGGAGACATGGTATAGGTAAAAGTTTGGGAAAAGGAATCCTCCAACCAGTATGGTTAGGACATCACTTGGTGGTGCTGGAACCACAACTGCTGTTAAGGTTTCAGGCATCATCCCTAGATTCATCACACCAGGATCAAGAGAGCCTCATCTTTGGGTCACCTAAACAGCCGGAAAGTTACCAGAGACCCAGACAGTCCCTTCAAAATCAAGCTCCAGAGGACACCTGCCCCTGCTAAAGAGGATGGCAGCCCTGTTCTAGTCACTGAGGGATCTGACTAGTCTATGTGCGGCAGAAGTTTGAGGCGATAGTGCAGCTTCAGTGGCCATCCTAGAAGTTGACTGGTCCATACTACAATGGAAGCCTGAGGAATTACTGAAGGACACTGAGGAAGAATGGTCATGTTGTCTTCTAGTCCCATTGGAATGATCGTCCTAGTGATCTTGATGGGGGGTAACACCTGCTATACTACCATTCTTCCTGCTGAACCTGTTCCTGCTCCAGTCACTCTTTCCCTGCCACTGATCCCCCTCATACTGCTTCTCTGGCTGAAGCAAAGACACCATGTCACCATGCCCAGGTACCACCATTTATCCTCACATGCCAGGCAGATGTCATGATACAGAAGAAGTCTTCTGTTATGAAAACAGGATGGTATGTTGATGGAAGAAATAAAGCCTCTGTCCTTTTGGGATCTTCCAGACTGTGGTGGTTTGATTCAGGTGTCCCCCCATAAACTTATGTGTTCCTAATGCTAGGTCCCCAGCTGGTGACAATTTGGGAATTGGATCCTCCTGGAGGTAGTGCATTGTTGGGGTTGCGCTAATGGGTGTTACAGCCAGCTTCCCCTTGCCAGTGCTTGGCACATTCTCCTGTTGTTGTTTTCTATCTGATGTTGACCAGGAGGAGATGTCCACCCTCTGCTCATGCCATTTTTTACTCTGCCATCAGGGAGCTTTCTCCTGGAGTCTGTAAGCCAAAATAAACCATTTCTTCCCAAATAGCTGCTCTTACACGAAGGTGACTACAAGACAGAACAATCCTAACTTGAGGTTTCGGGTCCCATCTGTTGGAACACAGAACAAGGCTACTGGCCTTTGCCTAGATGCAAACAAGTAAGGCCCTGTATTTAGATTCTCACTGTACTAGGTTCTAAACACAACACACAACCTCCTCAATGTGACAAATCCTCAGTCAGTGACAGATGGTTGGCTTTGCTTATCTGTAGAGGCTCCTTGATATTTAGTAATGCAGGTACCCCAAGGAGATGTAAATGTTATTGAATACCCACCAGAACCCACCAGAACCAGAATGGGTAAAAACCCATTCTATGGGGAATAGAATTGTCCCAGGAGGTTTTTACCTGCATTAATAATAAGAGAGGAACAAAACCAGTGGGTAATCAAGATGGTAGCAAGTGTAATACTGAAAATCAGTGTAAACCTCCAGGCCTGTTCTTCATATATAGTGGCCTCCCTGAGCACACATGAACTTTTAAGAAAGACAAGGCAATATGGAGGATGCTGAGGTCTGATCTCTAAAAATCATCACAATGAAAATAACCAATAATGAATATTGAGCAGTAGGATTCAAATTACTGTATATTCTAAAGAGGTGGAGTGCCAGTATTCAATCTCATTTTGACCACCACATTACAAAAGAACTATTTAAATAAAAAGGATTGAGGGGAAAGAAAACAATGAAAAGAATATCTTAACATTTGGCTGACCCCTCCATTTGTTCTTGACAAACTTGAATCACATCTTCTTTCCTTCATTCCCAGTTTTATTTTTTTTTAGTCTGAGAGAGAGAGAGAGAGAATTGAGAGAGAGAGAATGAGTAAGCTTCTCAGCCTCTGTGAATGAACTCCAGATGATGTATGTGTTTAGTGTAGTGTCCCCAGGGCAGCTTGGTGGGAATAATATATACATTTAGTCAGACATTAGCAGGCTTATACCCCAAGGCTCATGACCTCACCTACCTTAGACTATTACTTAGGTTTTCAGTACCAGGTATGTATTCCCTCCCATAGAGCGGGCCTTCAGTCCAATTATGGAGCAGTTGGTTACCCCAAGAGTAGACACGCCACTATTGCACTCGTTCAGTCATTGGGCCTGTCTGGCCAAGCTTGAATATTCAGCATCCACTGTTTTCACTGTTGATGGCTTCTGTCTCCCATGTGTTCGTGCAGTGCAGCTTTCAGTTTTCAATTGGCTGGTCTACAGGGAGTAGGTTTTCTGGTCAGCATCAGCTTGCTTTCTCAGTGACCTTGCCTCTCAGGCATGAGATGTCTTCAGCAATGTTGGTCTTACTATCTGTTTCTCTAGAAACCAAGGGCTTTGTCCTTAATGTTTCTGCTCATGGACCATTTTTACCAACAACTCACTGAGGTATTCCATCCCAGGTACTGAAAATTTTCTAATAACAGTTCTTCATCTTCTAGACTGCTCTTACCCTGATTCAAAACAAAATAATTTTAACATATGTCTTATTGATAATATCTTGAGTTTAGATTGGCCCTCCCCTGCCCCTTTTTGATGCATTCTCTTCCCATGGCCTGTATTTAGCCATTCCCTCACTGTACTCAGTTCTTCTACTTACATATGTGCATTACCAATACACAAAGTCCTTCAGTTTCTTCCCAGATGGTTGGCCTTTTACCCTGTGGTTTCTGGAACCTATTTTAATTCAGTTCCCCCAAGGAGATGTAAATTGTTAGCTGGATACCCACCAGAACCATGTGACAACCTTTCTGGGCCTGGAAACCTCAGTTATGTATAATCCTTTTGTCCAGATCCATCCATTTCCTGCAAATTTCATAATTTCAACAAAACCAGTGAATAAACTCCATTGTAGTAAATGTAATACTGAAAATCTTTATTAACCACTCAGGCTGTGGAGGGACATCTAGTGGCTTCCATTTCACTATGAACTTTTAAGAAAGACAAGGCAATAAACATGGTTTGCTGAAGTATCTGATCTCTAAAAATCATCCTGTGGAAATAACCTATAATGAATATTGAGCTGGATTCAATGGTAAATCTATTTCTAAAGCTGTCTCAGAACCAGTATTCAATTCTCATTTGGACCACCACATTACCAAAGAACTATTTAAATAAAAGGATTGAGTTTTTCGCATCAAACAATGAAAAGAATATCTTAACATTTGTTTTCTTGATGGCTCCATTTGTTCTGACAAACTTGAATCAAATGGAATCTCATTACGTGTTTTATTTTTTTCCCTGATGTCTGAGGATGAGAACATTTTTAGATGTTTATATGCCATCTGTATTTCATCTTCCGTGAATTCTCTATTTAGTTCTGTAGCCCATTTTTTAACTGGGTTGTTTGCATTACTTTTTGAGTCTGGCTAAACGTGGGACCTGGAGAATTGAATGGGCATTCTTAGGTTTGGCAGGCAGGTGCCTTAAACACTAAGCCATCTCTCCAGCCCATTCACAGTTTATTTTTGGATAATGAGAATCAGCCATTCTGTGGCCTTCCAGGAGGAACCTTAATATATTCATTGGAACCTCTTGTCTTTGACAGTATGCTTCTTTGATTTTCTTGAGATGTTCTGTCATCTTCACTTTGAAGTGAATCTCACTGCTATCCTGTCCAACAACTTTTAGTTTAATGTATTCTCTTTTGTTCTTATCCCAAAAGACCTCCATTGAAGGTTTACCCCCTGGTCAGATGTGGTGACAGCAGTTTCAACCAGGGATCTCTACACGGTGTTGTCCTTGGGTAGGTACCTTGCTCCTCAGTATAGAGTTTTTCCTGAGCCTTGAGCATTCAAGCTGGCACATTCTCCTGTTGTTGTTTTCTATCTGATTTTGTTAAGTTATACACAATTTAGTATATTTATCTTTTCAATGGCATTTAATTTTTCAGGATCCAACATCATAGATGCCCATGCAGGGATGGAGATGCTTCCACTGCTGTGTCTTCCCACCCAGACTGACGAGAATTTCCTTCAAACCATGAATCAAATCAACCTTTCTCCATTAATTTATTTCTGCAAAAGTATTTTGGTTACAGAAGCACAATGCAACTAATACAGGGCTTGAAATTAGAGAAGTAGGGGCTAAATGCATACATTATGCCCAAATACTGCCCTCTAAGCACTTTTAAAAATGATTATACCCATGTAGGAATGCTACTAATCTTTTTGGATTAGAGAAGCTTCTCTCTTTTTTATTTTTAATTTGTGTGTAAGAGAGAATGGTTGCCAAGGCCTGTACCTGCTGCAAATGAACTCCAGACATAGGCACCACCTTGTGTATCTGGTTTATGTAGGTTCCTGGAGAATAGAACCTGGATCCTTTGGTTTTGCAGGCAAGTGCCTTAACTACTAAGCTATCTCTCCAGCCCATGAAGGTTCTCTTTTCAGATGGCAATGATCACTGGGTGATGCAAAAGTCATCATAGTGCTGAGAAGATGTGACAGTGGAGTCTTCAGCACTGAAACATCTCTGTTGCACCCTTTAAGGCTAAGGGTCCATCGTGGAAGAATTGACAAAAGAATGTAAGAGCCAAAGGAAGGGTAGGACTGCTTACAATAACAATATTCCAGACAATGATGGCCTCAGTATCCATGACCTCATAGTGCCTCACACTACCTACACAAGATCTTCACAATAGGAGGAAAAATGTTGGACATCAAAACCAAACAGAGACTAATTGGATGGAGGAGGGGATTTGATTGAGTGTGGATTGGAGAGGCAGAATCAGAGTAGAGGGAGGGAATTATAATTTTATTGTCTATACTTATGGAAGCTGTGAATAAAAAGTTACTTTACAAAAACAAAATGTCTAAAAATAGAATGACTTGACAAAGGGAGCCTCCAGGGCACCCTCTGGGAAGGAAACCACAAGGAAGAATTGTTTGTTTTTTTTTTTTCTGTTAAAAGGAAAAGAACTTAGAAGCTGCAGTACCCATGGTCTTAAAGGAGCTGATTGCATCTTGAGCTGGCAGTAGAACTTTCATCACACATGTGGTGCTTATTTTACAGGCAGGTGGAATGTCATGGTGGCAACATCACAGAGGCTTATACCAAGCTTTCAGAAACAAAGCCAAAGAGGCATGGAAATGTGTAGTGGATTCATATTCTACAATGGAAGGTAATGAATAGACTATGCATAAAGCTGTGAAGTTGAGGTTTACCTTACATTGGAGACCCCAGGATATAAGAGATGCCAGGAATGTGGAATGACTTCAATAAAGAAGCTTCAGGAGGGGCTGTAGAAGTTAAGAGCTTGCCTGTTGAAGCGTAAAAACCCTGGTTCAAGGCTCGATTCCCCAGTTCCCATGTAAGCCAGATGTACAAGGTGGCTCATGTATCTGGAGTTCATTTGCAGTGGCTGGAGGCCCTGGTGCGCTCTCTCTCTCTCTCTCTCTCTCTTTCTGTGTCACTCTCAAATAAATAAATAAAAGAAAAGAAAATTTAAAAAAAAAAAAGCTTCAGGAAAGAGTAGATTCAACCTGGGAGAGATGCCTGGGAGTTTCTCCCTGTGAAAAAAATTTAATTGGTTCATATTCATGACAAAATATCCAACATTCCATAACCAGAGCTGATGACAATGGCAATAGAAATGTAAATGAGTATTAAAATATTATTTAGTTTTGTATGTTTTATTGTATCAGTAAACAATTCATATGAAAGAGACCAAGTTTTATTAGTTTAAATGCCTTCTTAGAATGATGTAGTAAACACATGGATTTTTAAACTCTACTTATTGCAGCACAAATTATGTTTGTGGACCATGGATCCAAGTTTTAAAATAACACCATTAAAATCTATCAGGAGCCCAACAAACAAACACATAAACAGAAAAAAAATCAAATTCTGGCCATTCTATATTTAAAAATGATTTCATTTTCATTCTTTGTTAATGATAGGTTTTACATGATGATAAATATGACTTTGTTATTTCTGCTGACTGACTTTGGTAGTCCAGAAAGGCTTCTCAAAGCAGTGTGCACATAACTGTTTGATTCCATGTGAAATGTGTTCTTCGGCAGAGACCTTCTCAATGACAGTCATTAATGTAAAAGACCTGAGGAATAGTTGTGATGTTAGCATTAATTCTGAATGTGATGGGATTTTGAATCACCCAGGAAACAAATCTCAGATGGCTTTGAAGGCATTTCCAGGATATTTGACTGTGATGGGAAGAAACATTTGGATTGGGAGCAAAATCACATGGGCTTGAGTCCTGGACTGAATGCAAAGGAGAGGGTGAACAGTGTTAGCAGAAAACCACCATTTGTTTCTTTCTGTTTCCTGAGTGTAGATGCAATCTCCACCTCATGCTCCCACGCTATGTCTTCCCTTTTATAATGGACTGATTTTACTATCAATCCGTGGGTTAAATAAAATGTTCATTCCTTAAATTGATTCTTTCAATATATTACAACAATGATAAAAGGGACTGATATTGATTACATGAGAATATTAAGGCAAAGTTTCAATATTTTTTACATTATTTTAATATTTTATTCATTTATTTATTTGACAAGAAAGAGGGAAAAAGAGAGAGAGAGAGGGAGATAATGTGCATGTGAGGGCCTGTAGCCTCTGCAAATGAACACCAGGTGCATGTGTTGTCTTGTGCATCTGGCTTACATGGGTACTAGAGACTCAACTCTGGGTCCTTTGGCTTTGCAGGCAATTGCCTTAACCACTAAGGCATCCCTCCAGCCCTAAATATATTTTATATAATGTGTTATTTGCTTTCAATTATAATAGTGTTTATGAGGCAATGGGCAGAGTAATTAGGAGCACATATAATTAAAGTAATTTTGGTGAAAGTACGAACTGTGATCTTTGTAATATATCCCAGGATATTTTCTGGAGATTGAGCAATCCTGCCTATAGACAGAACTAATTACTGTAACACTAAATGTCTTAAGAGATTACTTATTACTCATTAAGGCTGTTCAGAAAGACATTTTTCTTTGGGGAATCCTACAATGGTAGCCAAGGGCCTTAGAAAGGTGTTGCAAACCTTTTCATCATACATGGTTTGAAAAGAAATAAAATAAAAAATGTATGAAAGCTAGCATTCTTTTCTGGTTTCTTATTTTTTTAGAGCATGGTAAGAAACTATGCTATTCAGTACAGATCGTTTAGTCACATCAGAAGCCCAAGGATGTACCCAAGTGTTTTCATTACAGAATTTGTTAAAAATGGGATGATCTTCTCTTTTGCTTTGAGGTATTAATCAGGGAATTGAACTCTTTTTTTTAGGCAAAAAATATTTTTCTTCTCATGTGGACGTGTTGGAATTATCTTCATAAATCTGTCTGGTAAGTAATACTCTGTCTAGGCATTGAAGAATCTGAATTGTTTTAAGTTATGAATTTTTAATTTCTGACGTCAAGGTATTAAAACCAAAATTCAAAAAATGCTGTAGATATTGAGGAAATTAGGGCAGACAACAAATATAATGAAAATTCACAATGATGAATTCACAACTTTTTTAAATTTACTTATTAGAGACAGAGAAAGTTGGGGAGAGAGAGAAAGAATGGGAGGACCAGGGCCTCTAGCCACTGCAAATGAACTCCAGACGCATGTGCCACCATGTGCATCTGGCTTAGGTGGGAACTGGGGAAATGAGTTTTGAAATGGGGTCCTTAGGCATCACAGACAAGCACTTAACCGTTAAGCCATCTCTCCAGCCCGAATTCACCACTTTTGCTCCTGTCCTCTTTGTGTGTTGTCCAGATTTACTTTCAAAAGTTGTCCTCTCCATGGGTTTTTACCCTGCCCATCTGTCTATGTACTTTGGTGTGGGTGTGCCAGGGCCTAGTCTAGCCACTGTAAATGAACTTTAGACACATGTGCCACTTTGTGCATCTGGCTTTACCAAGCATAGTGAAGAATCAAATCAGGGTCCTTAGGTTTTACATGAAAATGTCTTAACTACTGAGCAATCTTTCATGCCCCCCTTCCCACATTTAACTTCAGAGAGCCACATGGATCGTTTCTAAAACAGGACCATGTATTGCTTTAACACATGTCATCATCTGCAGTCTTTTTCTTGTTTTATGTTATCTGTAAGTTGTTAGTTTTTGCTTTTTGCAGTGGTAAACAAGCTCCAACCCACACCCTTATAATATGCATTTTTGTACCTATCATGTCCAACCAGGAAATACATTTGACACTTTAGTATTTTTTCAATTCAGAATAAATACTTTATCCTACTAGTTAAAAGTTAACAAATATATTATCAACATAGAAAATAAAATATTTTATACAATATAAAAAGTTACTTATAGTTGGTATAACGCAATAAAGAGAAATAATCACAAAATAGTGAAAGTAACTTTGTTGTGATGAATTCTCTCATGACTCCTTTACAAACACCAGGAAACCCTGATATGACTTTCTTGTACATGTTTATTTCAATTATATTCATTTTCTTTTCTTGCTAAATGAAGTAAAATGCTTTATCTTCAGGATTACATGAACTTATTATGATGATCAAATAAAACATTTATATTCATATCATCTATAAATTTAATCATAAATATGTGTAATATGTGTTCATGTAAATGGAGGTAATATGTGGAATTTGTATGTATGAACACTGAGTAATGATCTCTTGGGATAAATTGAATATCTAAGGTCATTTGTCATAAGTTTGTGTTCAATCACTTAAAATCCAGTGTTCAATATAATTTGAATATATTTAATATTCATAGACGAATAATTACTTATAACCTAAACTGTAGACAGATCCTGCTCAAACCATGAAATGTCCTTCTTAAACTTTTTCAATCAAGACATAAAAACAAAATAAGATTACTTGGGATGGAGAGGTGGCTCAGCAGTTATGACACTTGCCTTCAAAGCCCAAGGCAGTGAGTTTAATTCCCCTGTGCCCACATGCAGCCGGATACACAAGTGGGTACATATATCTTGAGTTTGCAGTGCCTGGAGGCTGTGACACTCCCATTCATTTTCTCTCTTTCTCTCTCAGATAACTCTCTCTCCCTCCCTTTCAAGTAAATAATTTAAAAAATATGATTAGTTGACTTCACATATTACACATGTTGATAATTATTTTTTAAAAGTCGGTATTGGGGTGTAGTTCAGTGGTAAATCACTTACGTTTAGCATGAAGAAGATCCTAGGTAAGACCTCTAACATGAAATAGAGGAGAGAGGAGGAAGAGAGAGAAGGCAAGGAAGACAGGCAATGAAAAATAGAGAAACAGAGGCAGAGAAAGAAGGATAGAAAATAGGAAGAGAGGCAAGTAAAGAATAAGACATAAGAGTTGAGGGAGAAGAAGAGAAGGAAGGGTAGAAAGAGGACTTTAAATAAATGCAGTATTTAATGTAGTTTCATGTCAGCATTTCTACTGAATGATTCTATATGTCAGTGTACCTACAGATTTTGATTCATTTTTTGTTTATGTCTCTTCACTGTGACAGGAAGAATCCAGTATGCCTAATGTCACTGCAGTGACGGGATTCTTCCTCATGGGCTTCTCTAATGACCAGGACCTGCAGACTGTGTGTGGTGTGCTCTTCCTGGTGCTGTACCTGGCCGCATTAATGAACAACCTTCTCCTCATCACTCTCCTCACTGCGGACCTGCAGCTCCAAACACCCATGTACTTCTTTCTCAAGAACTTGTCCCTGATTGATGCCTTCCTTTTGTCTGTCCCAATCCCAAATTTTATTGTCAATAGCCTAATTCACAACAATTCCATTTCCGTTGCAGGATGTGCCTGCCAGATACTTCTCATGACTTCCTTCTCGGGAGGAGAGGTATTTGTGCTCACTGCCATGTCCTACGACCGCTATGTAGCCATCTGCTGTCCCCTGCACTATGAGGCCATCATGAGTGGTGGTGTCTGTGTGCTGATGGTGGGTGTTTCCTGGGCCACTGGGGGACTCTTTGGAGCTGTGCTCACAGCTGGAACATTTTCCGGCCGTTTCTGTGGCTCCAATGTGATCCCACAGTTTTTCTGTGATGTTCCTTCATTACTCAGGATTTCCTGTTCTGATACACCAGTGGTAGTTTATGCAGGTTTGGGAATGGGTTTGTTTCTAGGAATTGTTTTTTTCATCTGTGTCATGATCTCTTATTTTTACATTTTCTCCACTGTGCTGAAAATTCCCACCACTAAAGGTCAGTCCAAAGCATTCTCTACCTGCTTCCCCCATCTCATTGTTTTCACCATCTTCATGATAACTGCTAGTTTTGTTTATCTGAAGTCCCCTTCAGATACTCTTTCAGTTATTGATGAGGTGTTTTCTGTGATATACACTGTGCTTCCTCCTGCACTCAACCCTGTGATCTACAGCCTGAGGAACACTGATGTGAAATGCGCTCTGAGAAGGTGGCTGCACAGCCTCTTGTCAACAGACTCCCTTCATGTCGCACTTTGACAAGTCAGTCTGTGGCTCAGTGTCTCACAGGCTATGTGCTGGAAAAATGGAAAATTACAGGGTTGCTAAGAAAGAAGTCCTGAGGTCACCTTGGCAGCCCATAGCCAACCCCCTTCCTTCCCAAAGACATGTGGCCAGCCAGTCCTGCTTGCAGAAGACAGGAAGTGCATAGTTGCCACTTGCTCTGTTTATGAAATTTCCCTTTCTACACCCTTCCCCATCCCTTGTGCCATTGTTAGTTAAAAGTTAACAAATATATTATCAACATAGAAAATAAAATATTTTAGACCATATAAAAAATGACTTACAGTTGGTATGACACAATAAAGAGAAATAATCACAAAATAGTGAAAGTATCTTTGTTGTGATGAATTCTCTCTCATGACTCCTTTACAAATGAATTAAACCAGGAAACCCTGATATGACTTTCTTGTACATGTTTATTTCAATTATATTCATTTTCTTTTCTTACTAACTGTCCCATATCTGCTCTGGAACGCTTTCATGTTTCTGTGTTTCACTGAAACTGTAAATTGAAAGTACAGGCGGTGGTCAGCCAGAGTCTTTCAGGAGCTATCCTGGGTTTGGTCCTCTTTTCCACCCAATTTGGTGTTGGGCCACCTTCTGGAGGAGTGTTTCCTGCATCTGCTATGAGGCGATTTCTTAAATTTTAGCTTTGGGAAGACATGGATTTCATGTGGACATTTTCCCGAGGGAGTAAGCACTCAATATTAATTCCTCATATTTTCTAAAGTGAGATCGATTGTTACAGTGGGGGCCCAGCTAGGATCCCTCCCACCTTCCCAGTGGGTGAGGTCTGGGAATGCCTAGGGCAGTGTAGCTCGGGACCGGGGAATGCTGGGGCAGAGTGGACAGTAGGTGCAGAGCACCCCAGTGGGGCCGTGGGGGTCAAGTACAGTCTGGACAGTGAAGACATGGCTGCCATGTCAAAACCTTTCTCTAGGATCTTGGCATGGAATTAAAGACTCCATCTGGGGCATTTGCATCTTCTCAAAGCTAGATGCCCAAATCCAGCAAAACAGAGAAGAGCCGTGCTGAGGCAGGACAAGTAGTGTCCTGGCACAGAGGTGAGCACAGAGGATAGAAGGCAGGAGAGTGAGGCAGCCACTGTTATTCAAATCTTCCAGTGCTGTGCTTGGAATGGTGGAGTACTCTGGTTTGGTCTCCTCTTGTTTGACCAAGTGTTCATTCGGTTGGTTCAGTCAGTAATGACCCAGTACACGGGTGACCCATTACTGCATGGAAATGTCTAGTCGAGGTTGGACTTCTTTCTCATGTCCATTTCAGTGCTTTTTTGTGTACCCCACCCCCGTTTGTGCCTAGCAAAGTTGTGAAAGCCATTTGGTTCAAGATATAGCGGACCTGGCTTGAGGTATCAGGGAGGAAGCCTCATCCATTCCCCAGTGCCAGCAAAATAACTGCTGACATTCTCTTCAGCCATCTGCTCCATGCTCTTTTCCTTATCATGGAGAGGTCTGTGATGCTCTTCGGCATCCATCTCGTTCGTCAGCTGGTTAGTCTGCTGCATGTCACTTCTTTGAGTGTCATTGGATTAATAAAAGAATTGAAAGGTACTAGCAGTCGTCAAACATATAAAGGAATCAGCCTTATTGCTTTGCATTTGGCTTGCTCTTGGCTTTTCTCACAGCAGTGCAGTCCTCCTACATTATCACTGGTTGCCTCTTCTTTACCTTGTTTCCTTTATTCATCCTCAGACCAATGAAGCAAAGACTCCTGGGAAAGCATATCTTTTCCAGCTGTTCCTCTTCTCCTTGGTGTTCTTAATAAGCAATAGACTTTCCCCAAGACAGGCTACCGGCAGTCAGCCATGACCTTCTGAACCTCTGAGAAGTTCCATTCCACCATATCTGTCACATGCCAAACTGAAAGCTGCTGCAGGCCAGAGTACCCTGCTATCCAATGGGAAGGCAGGATCCACTGCTAAGGGCTCTCTGCATATTCCCTTCTCTTTGTCTCTGGTGCACAGTTGGCAGAATGTTCCTGTCTCCAGTATGTGGAGTTTGACTACTGCTGTGAGTCTGAAAGAACCTCAGTTTTTTTTTTTTTCAGCTGTTTTCTAACGTTTGCCAGCCCTGTGCCTGGTCTTATTTCAATACTTAGTTTATCTCCCTGTGTCATTACACTCCCACTTTTCTTCCGGCTTTCTAGCACTGTCAGGAGAATGAGTTTTGTAATTTTAACTGTCATATTTTGTGAATTTGTTGTTACTGTTCTGCTGCGAAGCACATACATTTGATGTGGGTGGTGAGGGAGTATCTCAAATGAGTCTGCTGACTCCTTTTGTGGGCATCACTGTCTTGTTTCTTGTAGCTCATGTTAGGATTTGGTCCATCTTGCTCTACTGAAAAAAGGAAAAAGAAACAGAAAAAAAGAGCTTGAAGAGATGGGACAGGATAGACTTCACAGCCAGATTGGCTGGGTTCTGAGGAATAATTTTCTCTCTTTCTCTTGAAGGGAAAAGGCTTTTTTCTACAGGTACATTTAGAATTCCCCAGCAAGGGGAGATGCCAGTTATGGACAAGTGCCACTGGATATAGGATGCTTGGAGAATATAAACTTGAATTCTGGAAGATGAAAAATTTACTGTTGGCTACTCCCGGGTCTAGTTGGTATATCAAAGAATATTAGTTGGGTGTTATAAACAAGAACTGAAGGGGCAGACTTATTAAACCTATTAGCCTGGCATTGGTGATGTTTCCCTGTAATTTTAAAGGTCTAACTAGAGGGTGGGAGGGGTGTCAAAAACATGTACAATTTTAAAATATCAAATATCAAAATTAAATGTGAGCTAGTTTCCTATGAAAATAGTAATACATATTTATGACACTCATTTCAATTTCAAAAATTATCTCTTTTAGGGTTATAACATACTTAAAAGATTTGATATTTTCAATAGTAATATTTCATAACTGGTCATTTGCTAATTCATTTTCTCTATTTCACTCATGAAAATGTGAGATGTCACCCATAATCACATGTGTTTGTGACTAATTCCCAGATGGTTGCAGTTTGGCAGGTAGAGCCATGCTGGAGTTGGAGTGTCACTTTGGCCCAGCAGTGGATTGTTACAACAAAGCCACAACTTTACACAGATTAACTCACTCTCTTGTTGACTTCTTCCAACTGCTGTGGCAAGATGTGACACCCAGTATGCGGCTTTTTGTTAGGTTTTTGTGTCAAAACAACAAGAAGAAAATTGCTCCAAGAAAACAAACAGACAATTGAGATGATTTGCTGGGCACTGTATTGTGGAAAGTATGTGAGCTACAAAGGTAAATTCACACATAGCTTCCCTGAGAGTCTCTATAATAGTAAGACAAAATAACCATAAGTAACAAACACAGTTGGCTCTGAACATTACAGCAATTCACCTCAGTCCTCAAAAGTGTAGGAACAGAGATGACTAAAGGAAAGATACACTCTTGGAGGAATATTTTGTGAGCCAAGTTTTTAAGACCAGCAGTTAAAGGTGCTTGCTTTCTTAGTACCTGCATAAAGCTAGATGCACAAAATGGCAAATGCATCTGGAATTTGTTTGCAGAGGCAGAAGGCCCTGGTGCACCCATACTTATCTCTATGCCTGTGTCTCTGTCTCTCTTTCTCTAATATATATATATAAATACACACAGTAGTCACCTAGATAGAGAAATTAGAGTGTCCCAAAGCTGTGTGGCCTATGTGTGTCTATCATCTTAATGTCTTGCCACAGGAATTTTTTACCTCTGTCTAGCTAATGAAGATGATTATATTCAACCTGAGTCCAATAACAATGGTTTTTTTCTTTACCATGTGTGTAATCTCCCTAGAGAGTTTGTACTATCAGAATAACTCCTTGAAGTTTACATTCAATTATCCATGAAAATGTCTAAATTTTTCTATGCATTTTCATTTTAGTTAGTTTAGTTTAGTTAATTTTCATTAACTAAGAGCCATACTTAATTATACTGACAATGCTTTACTGTCACTGCTAATATTTCTATGTCTGTGTGTATGTATGTGTGTGCATGCATGTGTGTGCATGCCAGAGTCACTTGCAATGCAAACAGCCTATCTGACTTTTGCAGACTTTTATAAACATTGCTTTTAACCTCTGAGCAAGATTCCCAGCCTCAATAGTAACTTTAAAAAGCTGTTGATCAGTGAGACCTACAAGGTTTCCCCAAAGAAGGCAGATTTTTGTCAAAGTACTTGATGACCCACCAAAGGTTAATGGTAAGACCCTACTGCCAAAGACACCATATGCTGTTTGGACAGAACATGGAGAGACCTGGCTGGAATCTGGAAGAGAGTCAGTCCCCAGAGAGTTAGCTTGTCTAGTGCCAGAAGGTGCTACATGAGCAACTGGGGGAAAACAACCAACTGTCTAAGCAACTCGTGGTCTAAGCTACTCAGCAACAAACAACCTGATGTGATACTCATACAAGTGCAATAGTGGCACACAGCCATGGTGGGTTACCAACTGCTCTTGATTTGGCTAACAGATCTTCTCAGTAGAAGGGAACCCATACCTGGTAGAGGGAAGTAAGTCAGAACCACATCCAAAAATGAGCCTGCTCTCCAATATCATGGTCCCACCAACAGGGATACAAGAAGGCCTATACCTATTAAATTCTCTCTAAAATAATAATGGTTATCTATGTATCTTGCACTGACCTCACTCTGCGTTGGAGAATTTTCTTCTCTTTTTCAAATGGACACAGAACCTGAGGAGAGAATCAACCCATCACACCTCACTAGGGCACCAGCTGAAGCCATAGAGTTATTTGGGAAATGAGCAAGAGTGCTGCTTTCTCAGAGAACCTGGTATCAGCACAAGGGTAAAGGAGATAGACACACAGAACATTCAACTCCTACCAAATCAGATATCCAGAGATACAGAGGCTCCCAAGACCTCATCACTGAAATAGACCTAAAATGAACCCAATATGGCTCAGGGAAATTCACAGAAGAGGGGGTGGAAAGATTATTAGAGCCATAAGTTGGGTCATATGCACAGAGATATTGCCTCTCCCACATAACTGATGGCTACCCCCACAATGCAAGAAAGACCCACATTCCCCATGGGGTAGGACAGGGAGAAGAATAATGATGGTACCATCATGGCTATATATACACTATATACATAACTAATAAAATAAGTGAAATAAAAAACTATTAAAAAGAAAAAAAGAAGGGTTAATAGGCAGGCAATTCTGAACAGGGGAATGTCCAACTCCCTCATCATCCTATCCTAACCTTGTTTTGTGTATAAAGTAAAAAATCAATCATCCGTCTTATTCAAAGAGAAATAAAGGACTCAGCCTATGTGGGAACACTCTAAGATCTTCAAATTCATTTTCAGTTATAAAATCTTTAAACAATGTACAGTATACTAAAATCTACATTATCACCTTTCCATTTGTGACTGGTAATCATGACCATATGAGAATATTGGCCTCAGTGTGCTTGATTCCTAAATCTAAGCACTAGCTAAACATGATTTTGACGGATTCAACTATATATCTATCTGATGAAATGACTTACAACTAAGCAGGAGACAAATTACATAATACTAAAGACATTCATTAATTAACATCTGGTAAACCATGAAATAAATAATTGAGTTTTCCCCAGTATAGTTCTCACTGCTAAGGTCATTCACTATGGTTTTTGAATATAAATGGACCCATAGATTAGTGTATTTTTGATTGATTCAACTTAAGTCTCTAATAGGCAGAACCCTGCTATAAGTGTGTCACTGGGAGGGGATTTTGAGTTCAGCCCTAGCAGGTGTGTCAAGAGCCAACCTGAGTTCTTGCTGCTAGTGTTTACTGACTGTTGGTGTGGATGTTCTCCCTCTGCTGTAGATGTATGAAGTGAGCCCAGTTCTTCTGCCATTGACAGTGCTTCCCCTAGAATCTGTAAGCCTGAAATAAATCTTTTCTTCCCATAAGATGCGTTTGGTCAGATGTTTGTCCCTGCAGTACAAAAATAACTGCAAGAGAAAATTAGTACCAAGAAGTGCGGTCATTGCTATAATGAATCTGATCATATAGGTTCTGGTCTTTTGGAAAGTGTTTGCTGGATAAATGTAGAAATATTTTGGATTTTTGGACTGGAGAAGCCTTGCAGTGCTGTGAGCAGAGGTTGATGGGTTATGCTGCTGAGAGTTTGAAAATGCTAAATGCAGAGAGAGAGCTGTGGATTGTGAAGGTTTTGCTTGTGAATTTTCAAAGGGGATAAAGAAAACTTTATTGGAACTTAGGTACTGGTAGAAAGACTGGATGCTTTTTCCACCTATTCCCTGAAATGTGAGCAAGTTCAACTTAAAAGTAATGGAATGGTGTGTTTGGCAAAAATATAGAACAGAAAGATGTAAGTTTTATCATGGGAAAAAAATGAAACAAGTTGAAGTTACAGGCACAGAAACTGGCTTTAGGTTACTTCAGCACTAATTGTTAATCAGATAAGCACCATTAAGGGTGAGCTAGCTGTTTTACATTGGGAAAATAGAAAATATGCCTAGGATGAAACCCTGCTATGGAAGACTCAAGCAAGTAAGAATGAAAATTCTTTTGAAAGGAGGTGGCCAAAAGGAAGACTGATGAAGGAGTACCCTCTTCTTCAAGGTCAAGCTCCCCCCACACTGAATTTGAATTTACAGATTTGTCTATGCCGTCCACTTGGTAGTAGCTTTGGAAGCATAAAAATTCACCTGGTTCCAGAAGCCATTGAAATGTGGTAATGTAAAACAGATTGAAATCCCTCTGTTGAGGCCAAGTAAGGTCATTGTATGGAGCTATGAAGATGAACCATAGTTTTCCTTGTATACCTGAAGATGTTTGGATATACAAGGTCTGTGAATGGCTGCCATGGAGAGATGCTGGCTTGGGAAGGAATTTTCCTGAGCAGCCCAGTTGGAGGAGCAGAATTGGCAACCAAGACTTCCTTCATCACTGTTATGGATGTTGGATGGTTTGGAACTGTGGAAGTTTGATGGAGGGCTCAAACTAGTAAGAAATGAAAATTCTTTTGAAAGGTGGTGGCTTGTAGGAAGAGTGGTGAAGGAGCAGCCTGTTACTCAAAGTCAAGCTTTATTCCCCTCTGGACTTACAAATTTGGCTAAGCCATCCAACCTTTTATTGGCTTTAGAAAAATGAAAAATGTAGTGAACCAGCTCATGACATGCACATAATTCCAGAAGCCACTCAGATGCATCAATGTGAGGCAGGGTCGCAATACCTGTATGGAGACTTATAAGGTCATTGTAGGGAACTATGATGATGAACTGTGGGTTTCAATGAAGATCGAGGAGTTGTGGATACCAGGACTGTTGGATGGCTGCCTGGAAGAGGTGTTGGCTCCTGAGGGAGTTTTCCCTGTGCTTTCAATAACCAAGTTGGAGGGGTGGAATTGGAAACCCAGAGACTTCATCACTACTTACAGATGTTGGACTTGAAACTGTAGGCATTTGATGTTTGCTTGCTGGCTATTGATTTTGATTTTGCATTGGTATCATCTCTCCTTATTTCTTCTTTGTGTTATGGGAATGTTTACTCTGTTCCATTAGGTGTTGGAAGTATTTAACTTGTGTTTTGCTTCTGCAGGGCTCATAGTTACAGGACCGTGTGAAAGTGCAAATGGAACTTTTGAACAGTGATGACATTGTTAAATAACACTCTGAGGGCTTTTGAAATTGCACGGAGTTTATTTTGCATTGTGGAGTGATTATGAATCTATGGAAGTCAGGGATGTTATGTTTTTGTTTTAATATAAATGTATATCCTTATAATCTCAGGGTTTTCCTTCAAGGTAAGGTCTTGTTATAGCTCAGGTTGATGTAGAATTCACTATGTAGTCTCATGGTGACCTCAAGCTCATGGTGATCCACCTACCTCTGCCTCCAGAGTGGTGGGATTAAATGCATGCACCACCATGCCTGGCTCAGGACCTTAGGTATTTTGAGTAAGCTTCTTATTTACTATTTTTCAGGAAGAGCTCTGCATAGTATCTGTGTCACTAGGGGTGTATCTTGAGTCTAAGCCTACTAGGTGTGTCAAGAACCAGCTTGAGTTCTGGCTGTTTCTTTTGTCTCCTTGTTATGGGTGAGTGAAGTAAGCCAAATTCATGTGCCATGAGGAAGCTACCCCAGGAATCTGTATGCCTGAAATTAACCCCTTCCTTTCCATAAACTGTGTCTGGTTTTGTCTCAGCAATGAGATGATAACTACAATACACTTGGAGTTGGACCTGTAATTCTGCATTTTGTTCTTGGCAAGATTTCACTGGCAGGGGACTGACTGCATTGAGAGGAATACCCTGGAATTCTCCTTTTAAATAAATCACATTTCTCATAAATTTGTATACTTATTATGTGCCAATTTAATTAAAATATTGTTTTTATTTGGAGTGTATAAAAAACTTCTACTAACACAAACTTGTAACTTCCACTAACCCAAAGCTGAAAAATGCCATCAGGTAATACCCAAGGTCCTAGACAGAGATTTAGTCACCCTACTGTCCCAACGATATGTGTGTGTGTGTGTGTGTGTGTGTGTGTGTGTGTGTGTGTGTGTGTATGGAGAGAGAGAGAGAGAGGAAGAGGCAGAGAGAGAATGGGTGTGCCAGGGCCTTTTCAGGTGCTGTGAACAAACTCCAAGGCACGTGAGCCTACTTGTGCTCAGGTGCAACATTGCACCCTTGTGTCACTTTTGTGTCTGGCTAAAATGGGACCTGGAGATTTGAACAAGCATTCTTAGGCTTCACAGGCAGGTGCCTTAACCACTAAGCCACCTCCCCAGCCCCCAATAGTATATTTTGAAATATCTTGATCTATGACATTTTGTGTTCATTTGCTATCACATTTCATGATAATGGAATAGGAATGTGGCATTTGGGCACCTTTAATCTGCGTTCCTGAGCTATGGTCACTCAAATTCTCATTCCCTTTGAGGAAAGAGGAGTTTTAATGTTGACCCCGTGATATTGGCTTTAAGAAAAAAACATGGAAATACAAAGAGGATAAATACATCATCCAAAGTGGAGTTGTGACAATTAATCCTGGAGGCCTGGCTCCAAAGTCACAGTACTTTTACAATGCTGTTTTGGGGCTGGAGAGATGGCTTAGCATTTAAGGTGCTTGCCTGCAAAGCCAAAGGGCCTCAGTTTGATTCCCCAGGACCAACGTAAACCAGATGCACAGATGTACTGGCTGGATGCCCTGCCCATTCTGTCTCTCTCTGTCTGCCTCTCTCTTAAGTAAATTAGTAAACCGCTGTTTTGAGTGACTGTTTTTCACAGGTCCCTCTGATACATGATTGTGTTTAAAGGTGTCTTAACTTATATTCATATAGAAAGTGCTGGTCAAAGTTATTTGGAAAATCCCTATATTGATTCCATCCTAACTTATTTTTCTTTTTTGAGAAAGAAAGAAAGAGAGAGAGATTTGGAATGTCAGGGCCTCAGCTACTACAATCAAATTATAGATACTTTCACCATCTAGTGGGTGTGTGTGACAGTGCGCTTGTCTTACCTTTATGAGTCTGGTTTATGTGGGATGTGGGACCTTAGGCTTTGCAGGCAATTTCCTTAGCTGCTAAGCCATCTCTCAGCCCTCCATCTTAACTTTTATGAGTGTATGAGTAAAATAACCATATTCAACAATATCCATTTTCAAACTTTAAATGCAATTTTTAAAAATATTTTTTATTTATTTGCAAGCAGGGCGGGATAAAGAGACAGAATGGGTACACTGGGACCTCTTGCCACTGCAAAAGAATTCTAGATGCATGTACCACATTGTGCATGTAGCATTATGTGGGTATTGAGTAATTGAACCATCAAGCGTTGCAAGCAAACATCTTCAACAACTGAGCCTTCTCTTCAGCCCAGAATGCAATTTTAATGAGTAAAGACTATAGGAGAAATAGCATACCTCTCATAATAGAATGGATTTTTCATGTTTGACTTATTGTTTGAGCTGTTAAGTTTTTCTGATATTATAAACTAAATATTGTTTGAAACATGGTTGTCTTGCTCCATATTTAAAAACTTGTATATGTTGCTCTATGTTGGTGGGAGTTTACCTTTTATTCTAAGATGGTCTAAATGAGACTAAATATAACTCAAGAGAAAGGAGCTTCATTGGAGTGATGAAGGGGACAAACAATCACTCAACAAGGGAATGTAGAAGGGCAATCATGGAGAGGAAAATGTTTGAAACATACCATAATGAAACTGATTGCCCCATAGTATGCCTTCACATTCTGTGGATCTTACATTCTTTCAGTTCTCTCTGGTTGTTCAATTACACATAATGATTTAAAATAAAAGATGAATTTTATATTAGATAAGTATATAATTTCAAATAATTCTTAGCAAGAAAAATAATTATTTTTAACATACAACATGGATTGCATGCCTAAAGTGTGGCATATTCGACACTTTAGTAAATTTTAATGGTCCTCACAGGAGAATTTATATTTTATTGAACTTTTTCATATGTGTTTATGTTATATACTTTCTCTCTGTTTTAAAATAATTTTCATATTACTTTCCTCATACCATATTTTGAGATTTTTAAAGATAATTTACAGCATTCAATGCTTTTGTATATATGCGCTATACCTTTAGTCACATTTAAACTAAAAACAACTTGGTAATTTTCTCTAGACACATGAATGATCTTGTGTATCTGGAATAGGTGGGTACTGGGATTAAACCTGGGTTCTCACCCTTCACAGGCAAGTGTCTGACTGCTAAGCCATCTCTCTAGCCCTGTTCTACTTTCTTACTTTCTGGTCTAGAAAGTTTTCAGACTTTTTCTGTCATCAATTTCTTTCACATGCAATTCTTTTTAAATATATTTTTAACTTACTTATTTGCAAGAAGAGAAGAGACAGAGGGAATGGGCATGTCAGGGCCTCTGGCCACCTCAAATGAACTCCAGAAAAATGTGCCACTTTTTTGCATCTGGCTTTACTTGAGTACTGGGGAATCAAATCAGTGTTGCCAGGCTTTGCCAGTAAATACCTTAACTTCTGAATCATTCCTCCTGACCTCATAGGCAATTCTTAATGCTCTTGAACCTCCCTCTTAAGAAAAAAATGATTATCTCAAAATAGAAGCGAGACTAATTAGAAAGAAGAAGTGATTCAATTGGTAGATTGGGCAGGGGAAAGAGGGGTTTGTAGGTAGGAATTATCATGTTTTGTTTTCTATACTTATGGAAGCTGTCAATGAAAAGTTTAAAAATATATACTGTATTCTGAGATGCTGCATTCTTCTATCCCTGTGTCAGAAGTCCCCAAGACTTACTCCTTACCTGCCCATACCTCCATAAACTCCACTCCTCACTAATATACAAACTCTCAGGCAAGCTAAGTATAAATATACCTTATTACTCTCATGATTTACACAATAGGGTACCAATAAAAATCATCATTTTTCTTTTGAGTGAAGGAAATAGACAAAATGAATGAGTTTTTAAATGATGATATATAAATTCTTAACTATTAAAACATGACCAATCATTTTAGAAAATTATCCTCCCAGGTGAGAAATGCTTATAGGAGAAGAGCACAAATGTCTACAATGACTGTGTGTTACTCTGATACAAAATAACTGTATAACAGTAAAAAATATCAGGCGTGTTCCTTCTAAGTGGTTACTTCCACAGAGAATATGTGAGCATCCAACCCACATCTTACCAAAATTAAAAACTATAGAACTTTCTTGTGGTCTGTGAGGCATTAAGATATGAGCAGGCATTTTAAATTGTTACATAAATCAAATCTGTGAACAGAGGCTTTTCAGCCATCTCCTCAGAGCCCATTTCACATCAGTGTTCCTCAGGCTATAGATGACAGGATTGAGTGCTGGAGGAAGCACAGTATATATCACAGAAAATACCCTGTCAATAATGGATGGTGTATCTGAAGGTGACTTCAGGTAAACAAAAGAACCAGTTATCATGAAGATGGTGAAAACAATGAGATGGGGGAAGCAGGTGGCAAATGCTTTTGACTGCCCTTTAGTGGTAGGAATCTTCATAGCAGTGTAGAAAATGTAAAAATAAGAGATTATGATACAAATGAAACAAGACATGCAGACACACATCCCAATGCCAAAGCTGATATAGATTGCACTGTGGGTGTCTGAACAGGAAATCCTGAGTAATGAAGGAATATCACAGAAAAACTGTGGGATCACATTGGAGCCACAGAAAGGCATGGAAAATGTGTCAGCTGTGTACAATGCTCCAAAGAGTCCCCCAGTGGCCCAGGAAACACCCG
This sequence comes from Orientallactaga sibirica, assembly GCA_036365145.1. Taxonomy (NCBI): domain Eukaryota; kingdom Metazoa; phylum Chordata; class Mammalia; order Rodentia; family Dipodidae; genus Orientallactaga; species Orientallactaga sibirica. The sequence continues at coordinate 211,718 of JAEOAD010000031.1, read as the reverse complement.
CCATCAGCACACAGACACCACCACTCATGATGGCCTCATAGTGCAGGGGACAGCAGATGGCTACATAGCGGTCGTAGGACATGGCAGTGAGCACAAATACCTCTCCTGCCGAGAAGGAAGTCATGAGAAGTACCTGGCAGGCACATCCTGCAATGGAAATGGAATTGTTGTGAGTTAGACTACTGACGATGAAATTTGGGATTGGGACAGACAAAAGGAAGGCATCAATCAGGGACAAGTTCTTGAGGAAGAAGTACATGGGTGTTTGGAGCTGCAGGTCCACAGTGATGAGAGTGATGAGGAGAAGGTTGTTCATTAGAGCGGCCAGGTACAGCACCAGGAAGAGCACACCACACCCAGTCTGCAGGTCCTGGTCATCAGAGAAGCCCAAGAGGAAGAATCCCGTCACTGCAGTGACATTGGGCATATTGGATTCTTTTCACTCCCTGTTAATTTGAGGGGGGGGGAATGAACAAAATTAGGCTAAAGGCTATATACTTATATTCATATTCAAAATCATTTGGTGCAAGTGAAGTCATGAAACTACTTTCAGTACCTTTACATTTACTTAGAATTCTTCTTCCCTCCCTGCCACACTCTCTTCATTCTCTTAGTCTACTCTCTCCTTATGTCTCTTTGTTTGCCTCTCTCCTTGACTCAGTTCCTTCTCTTTCTCTCTTCTATTTACTGCCGGATATTTCATCTAAGGCTTTTTAGTAATAAAAAAATTTCCATGAATGTATCAGCAGAGGGGTAAAGGAGATAGACACAGAGAACACTCAATCCCTACCAAAATGGAGATCCAGAGACACAGAGACTCCCATGACCTTGTCACTGAAATAGACTTAAAATGAACCCAACATGGCTTAGGGAAATTGGCAGAAGAAGGGGCGGAAAGATTGTTAGAGCCATTAGTTGGGTCATTATGCACAGAGACATTGCCTCACCCCCATAACTGATGGCTATCCCCACAATGCAAGACCCACAATCCCCGAGGGGGGAGGGCAGGCAGAAGGCTAACAATGGTACCATCATGGCTCTATGTACATTATATAGATAACTAATAAAAAAATTTTTTTCTAAAAAGAAAAAACAGAAAAAAGAAAGAAAAAAAAATTTCTATGAATAGTATCTGAAGTCAATGTTGTTTGGGGTTTTGAGTTTAGAGAGTATAACTTTAGGAATGAATTTTAATATTTTCAGTATGATCTGATCTATTCAGGCTGCAATGAATTGCTCTTTTATGAATATTAAACATATTTCCATTAGATAGGAGATTTGAATGTTTTAATAATAAGGATATGATTAATGGTAAAGACAATAGTTATACAAATTTTATAATTACATAGTGTATACATATATCAAATCACACTACCTCCACATGTATAATTATTTCATGTCAACAGGATTAAATGAGTAGATGAAAATCTAGAAAAATAAAATCCATAAAGATAAAAATAAAATGTAGAGAGTGAGCTAATCCTCAACCTTACCTTTGTACAAGATGTTTATAACCTTACTAATCATAGAAGTTATACCAATTTACTGAGCTTTTATATCAACTATGATTCTACCATGTGGCATAGATGCTCCTTTAACAAAAAGCACTAACTGTAAACTTGGGTAAGCGAACAGCAGGAAAATCTTGGAGTCTCTCTATCCATTTTGTTTCTGATTCCTTTACATTGAGATTTGGATCAGATTGCTGCTTTACTTGGTACACAGGCATGCTCATCATTCAAGGAGTACTCACCTAATGCCAGTAATCATCTCCCTGAAGGCTGACGATAGGAAGATAAAAGTAAATAAGATATGTTTGGTAGCTTGACAACTGGCACCTTTCACAATGTTGTGTTTTGGACCCTTCGAGTGCCATGTAGAAGTTTTTATTCATTGACCTAACATTTCTTGTTTTTCTTGAGGCAAGCCCAACAGATGGCAGACTAGCCTTTTTTTTTTTTTAATGTGAGAGAGCAAGAGCAAGAGTGAGAAAAAGAGTGAAAGTTAGGAAGACAGAGAGAGAATTGGTGTGCTAGGGCTTCCACCTGCTACAATTGAACTCCTACAGATGTGGGCCACTTAGTGTGCAAGGGCAACCTTGTGTGCTTGTGTCACTTTGTGTGTCTGGCTTATGTGGACCTGGAGAAATATAACTGGATCCTTAGGCTTTGCAGGCAAGTGACTTAACCACTAAGCCATCTCTCCAGCCCTGCCCTAGCATTTCTTAAACAGCTGACCCTTGCAGGGAGATTATTCTTATGTGACGTCCTCTCTCAACTGGAGTGATAATCTCATAGGGACCAAATTCTTTCTCCAGTATCACACATGTGATAACTAAACATCCTGAAATAAACTGGAGACTGCCTCTTCCAGCAGCAACAATGTCATCTGGAATATATGGGTAATGTTGCCAACCCCAGGCCAGCCACATGATTTCCTTGACACTTTGAAGACACCTTGTGACCAGGGCTGTGATCAACCAGACCTCAGATCAAGACTGTTTGTGTAATTCTCACCCTCTTTCCACAAGTAAAATTAGGATTCTTGCCAGTACTTTGAAAGACAAAGCTACCCAATATTCATCCCTTGCATTTCACCAGTGTGTTTTGTGTTTGATTTCTATGGAGAGTGGCCATTCCTCATTTGCTATGACTCTCTAAAGCCAGGCTTCCTATTACATAGGACTCCCATCAGAACACAATTCAAAGTCCTTTGTCTCAAGAACATGTCAGTATACCCAACATTATAACCACAAGTAAAATTGTCATGTATTATAATTGTGAACCTACATGAATGCTTGTATTAAATAATATAACTTACACAAACAACTTTGTTACCATGAATGTAAACAAGATGATACTAATATACATTTTATGCTCAATATTTATATTTACTTATGGTCATACAGTCTTAACATGTAGAATGCTTTGCTTTATTTGTAAAGAAAAAAGATGAATTTTTAAAGTTTTGATATTATTCAAACACACACATGTGCAATAGAGATGCACAAGGGCTTCCTGGTGCTTGAATTATTTGTAAAGGAAATGAGAGGTCATTATAACAGAACACTTCCCAATTGTTCCTCAATCATTTTCTTTATCATATCATTTTTAATATTATCCAAAAATGTGTTTTTTGTGTTTTCACAATATTTTTGTTATTTTTTTATTACTAGAGGGGGTGGGGAGATGGCTTAGCAATTAACAGTGCTTAATAGGAGTAATTTATTAATTATTTAAAAATTAATAAAGTGCCACATATGAATCCCTATGAAACATAATGATAGAAACAAAAATAAGAGTGTGGGAAACTTCTCTTCATTGGAGAAAGCAAAAAATAAACATGTAAAATAATCTAGAAAACAAGAAAAAAACCTTGGAGAGTGGTTTGTGTTATGGCAACAAAAAGTCCCTGGTTAGATGTTACCTAAGTGGCTGATTGAGACTAAGGGAGGGCAGGACATTCATGAAGTCTACACTAAAATATACAAGCTACCTATACATGACAGGGACCTGTGGGGAGGACACTTAGATAGTAAAGCTCTATTATGACATAAAGGTGGATCACATGGGCAGTAGCAGCCTTGGAAAAACTTGGAAAATGTGGTAGAGGGATGAGAATTCTGATGACATTCATCATCCCATTCCAACCATCAGGCAGGATAAAAGCACAAAGAAAACATGCAGGAGACAGAATGATGAAGAAATCACTGTTAAATTTCATCATTGCTGGATATGGTGGTGCATGCCTTTAATCCCAGCACTCAGGAGGCAGAGGTAGGAGGATTGCCATGAGTTCAAAGCCACCCTGAGAATACAGAGCGAATTCCAGGTCAAGCCTGAGCTACAGTGAGATCCTACCTCAAAAAAAAAAAATCATTGTTGTTGGTGTCTTCCCTAATTTCTTCAATATCTACAATATTTTTACAATTTTGTTTTGGAGCAAGCAGTATTTTAAGATTTTGCCAATAGAAATTAAAAATTCATACCTGTTAGCAATTCAGATTCTTCAATGCTTGGGTATAGGATTATTCATCAGAGATATTTAGGAAGATGCTTTCCATAGGCCCACATGAGGAGGGAAATTTTTCATTCTAGAGAGAGTTCAATTTAGTGGTTGATCATCTGAAAGTTAAACAGTACATCCAGCCCTCTTTTTCAACCTCTGTAATGATGATGCATAGATGCATTTCTGGGCTGCTGGTATGATGGAAAGTTCTTTGTTAAAATATAGTAGTTCTTAACATGGAGAATGTGAAATGGAAACAACCAGGAAAAATAATGTCACCTTCTTATAAGTTTTGAATTTGGCTTCATTTAAGACCTATTGTTAAAAAGTCTGTAATATCTTTTTAATACCATTGGCTACTACCATATGATTCCCCAAAGGAAAATGTCTTGCTGAATAGCTTTATTGAGTAGTAATCTCTTAAGACAATTAATGCTACAATAATTGGTTGTTTCTGTAGACAGGATTTCTTGGTCCCCAGAAAACATCTTAGACTCAGATCATAAATAACATGGCTTATGCTTTCACCAAAATTATTTTAAATAAATTGTATGTTCCCTCAATTACAATTACCACAGAGTTATAGACAATATTATAGTTGGGGACAAATAATACAGTATATAAAATTATCTTGGAACTTTGTTTAAAGACTCTGCTCATACATTTTTTATTAGTTACTTTTCTTTTGGCAGTGACATAATTCCTGATAAAATGAACTTAAGAAAGGTAGGGTTTATGTTCCCACAGGTTAAAATTTATTCTATCCATCTTAACAGGGACATGGTGGTGGGAGTTTAGTTTGGGGATATTATTGGTTCTAGATGAAAAACTCACTCACCTCAAACAAAATTATTTTATCTTAAAGTTTGCTTTTTTCTCTGAAAAAATTTTAGTTGGTTCATATCATGAAAAATCAGACAACTATCTATAATAATTATGGATGAAATCATTACAACAACAGAAATTAGTATTGAATATACCATTTAGTTTTAATGCATATAGTCATAGCACTAAACAATGTAAGACCAAACTTTATTAATTTAAATACCAACTTGAAAAGAAGTGGTAAACAAAGAACATTCCTCTAAGTCTACCTATTGCAACTAAAATTACGTTTGAGGAACATTACTAAAAGCTTTTAACTAGCTGTATTAAAATCTATTAGGAGTCAAATGAACAAACATATAAACAGAAACCAATTTTCAAACCTTATAGCTGCATATTTTGAAATGATTTCACTTTAATTTCTCTTACATTAAAACATTTTACCAGATGACCAATATGACTTATTTTGCTTTTCTTTTTAATTTACTTTTTATTTTACTAACAGAGAGAGAGAGAGAATTGTCAGGGCTTCAGCCACTGCAATCACACTCCAGATGCTTACGTCACCTAGTGCAACCTGGCACTTGCCTCACCTTTTTGAATCTGACTAACATGGGATCTGGAGAATTGAACATGGGTCCTTAGGCTTTGCAGACAAACATCTTAACTGCTAAGCCATCTCTCCAGCCCCCTATTTTGCTTTTCTTGATAGCAGAGTTTGGTAGTACAGTAGCATTTTTGAAAATAGTGAGAATAATATCAACAAATAATTAAATCCATGCACAATATGAGACAAAGTTATTAATATAAAAAGGCATGAAGAAGAGTCATGATGTTTGCTTGTAAACTTGAAGGGATTTAAAATCACCTCTAAATCAAACCTTTGAGTGTGTCTGCAAGCGTGTTTCTAGGAAGGTTTGACTGAGGTAGGAAGATACACCTGGGTGTGGGTGACACCATTCTATGGGCTAGGGTTCAAGACTGAATAAAAGGAAAGCAAAACGAACAACTCATCTCTCTCTGTTCCCTGAGTGCACCTTCAGTGTGACCAGCTGCCTTGTGACCTTGCCACCATGCTCTTCCACCATGATGTACTGCCCCATCCAACATTAGCCACAATAGCCCATTCCTTCTTTAAGTGGATTTAGTCAGGTATTTTAGTCAGTGGTGAGATATAGGAAATTGGTACTGAAAAATGAGTCCATTGCCAGAATGATTACTCTGTGTCATGGCATATTGGAAGCATGATTAAATAAAAAAGAATTTAGCAGTTCAAAGTTAAGCTATTTGCTTGGGTCTCAAGACACCCTTACGGTTTTGAGCAATGTTGGAAGTACAACTATAACTTTGGGGACATTTAGATATGGTCCAAATGCATTTTGCATAAGCAGCCTGCTTTTCACAGGGCCAAACAGAGAGCAAAGCCAACCAGCCACCACAGCACACAGAGCAAAAACTACAGCCAAAAGGTCACACAGCACACTTCAGGAACTGCTAGGCACATTTGCATATCTTTACAATGGAATCTCAAACCATCACCACACCTTAAGACCAGGCCCCCAGTGACCTTGCCTCTAGCAAGGTGATTGCAGATGCAAACTATAAAGTAATAAAACATTGAATATATTGGGGGACATATATTCAAACTACCACATTCCGCCCCTGGCCCCCAATATATTTAGCTCCTGGCCCCCAATAGTTTTATAACTATCACACATTGTAAATTGTACTCAGTCCAATTTCAAAGGTTCTCACAGTCTTGACCAACTTAAGATAGTGAGTCCTGTAAAATCAAACAAGTTAAATACTTTCAACATGTAAAGGCACAGAGTAAACATTTTTAACTGTATAAGGAATAGCAAGGAGAGACTAAAACAATGCAAACTCAGCCATCATCAGTAATCATCAGACTTCTGCAGTTCAAGTTCCATATAACCAGAGACTGACAGTCTCAGGTTTTCCAATTCCTTCCCTCAGCTGGGCAGAGTTGCCAGGGAAAACTTTCATCCTATGCCAACACTGCACTCCATGGTAGCCCTTTTGCACAGTCCTGGTATATCCAAAACATCTTCAGGTCTCCATGCAAACCACGGTCCATCTTCCAAAGGGCTCTTCCAGCCTATTCCTGAGGGTCTTCATGCCCTGCCTCATGCCGCATCTCAGCAGCGGCTCCTGGAACCGTGTGCAACTCATGACCATTCTATGCATTTTCATATTTCCAAAACTAATACCAGGTGTGCAGGACACAGCCATATTCTTAATCCAGGGACAAAATAAATCAGAGCCTTGAAAAGCAGGTTCCTTCTCCAGTAAACACTCTTTCAAAAGTTTGCATTTCTAACAGTCTTTCCTCAGGCATCCTCTCCATTGTTTTAATGTAAAGCAGTCAGGCCACCTTCCTTCCACCTTCCTTAAGATTGCTAATGTGTTTGACAATAGCAGCTCCAGTAACCTAAAACCAGTCTCAGTGCCTCTACTTTTAACTTGCTTCAGGTTTTCCAACTTAAAATCTTAAAATCTCAGTCCGATATCTTTAGCCAAGCACATCAGTCCATTATAAATTTAAGTTTGATCAAACTTTCTGGGCCTGGATAGCAGAACGTAGCCATCCCTTATGCCAGTAGCCCAGTTCCAACAAAGTCCTCTGCAGTCTTTCCTTCCCCTTAGAAACCTCATAAACCAAGCCTCGAAGTTCAATACTATCTGCACTTAGCATTCTCAAACTCTCATCAGAATAGTCCATAAAACTTGGCTTACCACTCCAGAAGGCATCTTCAGTTGCAAGCACCAAGTCCATGCCCATTCCTCCAAAACAAAGGTTCCAAAAGACGAACATCCACACGATCTGGTTCATCTCACCCCACTCCTGGTACCACTTTACTGTAGCAGACAGCTTCAGGTTCGCTGAGATGAACTTCCAGACCAGGCACAGTTATGGAGGAAGGGATATTATTTATTGAAGCTTACAGATCCAGGGAAGTTCCATAAAGGCAGGAAAAGCAGCCTGCTTTTCACAGGGCCAAACAGAGAGAGCAAAGCCAACCAGCCACCACAGCACACAGAGCAAAAACTACAGCCAAAAGGTCACACAGCACACTTCAGGAACTGCTAGGCACATTTGCATATCTTTACAATGGAATCTCAAACCATCACCACACCTTAAGGTAATTAAGAGAACCTATACTTAAATTAAAATAAATTTTGTGAAAGTATCAGCCATGTTATTTATGATCTATTCTAAGACATTTTCTGGGGACTGAGCAATCCTGTCATTCTGTCTGCAGAAAGAACCAATTATGATAGCATTAATTGTCTCAAGAGATTGCTACTTAATAAGACTATTCAGAAAGTCCTTTAGGGAATCCTATGGTGGTAGCCAGTGGTATTAAAAAGATGTTATAGACATTTTGATAGAAAGTTTCAAAGGAAATTGAGGTCAAAAGCATATAAAGGTAACATGCTTTTCTTGTTGCCTCTATTCTGCACCAAGTTAAGAAACTACCATAACTTAGCAAAGATCTGCCAGTCTCATCTAAAGCATAAAGATGCATCTATGAAAAAAAAAAAAAAGATGCATCTATGTGTCTTCTGGCAGAATTTTCAAAAATAGGCTGAATGTTCTGTTCTTTCAGGTATTAACCAGTAAGTTGACCTTTATTTTAAATTGAAAATATTTCCCTGATCATGTGGACCTGTTGGAATTATCTTCCTAACTATGTCTGATGAATACTCTTCCATTTGAAGATTATTTGAAGAACCTGAATTGTTCACAGGTATTAATTTCAAATTATCTGTTGGTAAAATGTTCAAACACAGTTCCAAAACAAAATTTGAAAAAAGGTTGTAGGTGTTGAATAAATTAGGGCAAACATCAAAACAATAACATTTGACAGTTATTTTATTACCTTTCTTTCTCCTGTGCATCTTTTTTTTGTATGTGTGTTTGTCCTGCCTGATGGTTGGAATGGAATGATGATTATCATCAGAATTCTCAACACTGTATTACATTCTCCAAGTTTTCTACAGACTGCTACTCCCCATATGATGCAAATGTGATCTGCCTTTATGTGCTAGTAGAGAATTACTTTCTAAAGTGTGCTCTCCACAGCCCACTGTCCTGTAGCTTTTGGTGGGAACCTCCTGGAAGCCCTACTCAACCTTAACCTCAAACAGCCACCTAGATAATCTCTAAATTAAGAACTTTTATTACCTAAACACTTGTCACCATCTGAATGTTTTTCTTAGTTTTGGTCTTCTGTAAGTTTTTATTTTTTGTTTTGCCAATGATGAACAAGCTTATTTTGGTTTCTACCATTTAGTTCAACATGGTAACATATGTGGTGCTATATTATTTTTTCAATCATGAATAAATAAATAACTTTGCCCTAATAACCAATGATTTACAAACATTGTAAATACAGAAAATAGAATATTTTAGGTAACATATAGAAAGTTATTTACAGTCAATATGACACAGTAAAGTGAAATGTTCAGGTAAAATTAGACATGTTTTGTTGTGATAACTTCTCTCTCTTGATTCCTTTATATATAAATTAAACACCAAAAAAAACCTTGATATGTATTTATTATACACATGTGTATTTTGATGGTTCACATTTTTCTGAATTAATGTTTTAATCTTTCCTGAGTAAGATATTCTATATGCCAGGATTGCATTAATGTAATATAAAGATTGAAGAGAGAAACTGTACTTGTACATTTTGTGTGCACTCATGTGATAAAGCTATTTTTGTATGCTAGATTATGTAATATAAGCATTACTGTTAGTTCACTATTACATTTGACCATTTTGCTCCCAGTGTAATGCCATAGATATCATATTCTTAAGTCAAAGCACTTTGGATAGTTTTATTAAGGGACTCCTATATTATAAAGGGCCTGGCTTTAGGAGTTGTAGCAAATTAGAAATGGCCACTCAGGCTGGAGAGATAGATGGCTTAGCAGTTAAATCACTTGCCTGTATAGTTTAAGGACTCAGATTTGATTTCCCCAGTACCCATATAAAACCATATGCATAAGGTGGCACATGCGTCTGGAATTCATTTGCAGTGGCTAGAGGCCCAGATGCACCCATTCTCTCTCCGTGTGTCAATAAAAAGTAAAATAATTAATTAATTTTTAAAAGGAAATGGCCACTCTCCATAGAAAACAAACAGAAAAGATATTGATGAAAGGTAGGGAATGAACTAAGTCAATGTAACTATATTGGGAAGTCCTGACTTTGGAAGTATTGACAAGAGTTCTAGGAGTTGCATGATTACTTAGGGAAGGGGGTAAGACCTATGCTGCTGGGGGACAGTCTCCATTTGCTTTGCTAGTGGTTTATCTATTAGATATATGATCCTGTAAAGGAAGATAGTTTGGTCCCTATGAATTCATCACTCCTGTGTGTGTGTGTGTGTGTGTGTGTGTGTGTGTGTGTGTGTGTGTGTGTGTGTGTGGGGGGACAGTCTAATCACTGAGTGATCTCTCTTTCAAGGGTTCACTGTTTAAGAAAGATTTAGGGCAATAAATGAAGACTTCTGGAGTGAAAGATAGTAGTCAGCAATCTTCTGAAAATACCTTAGTTATTCTTGTCTTTCTGTCTTCAACCTTGAAGAGGATGATTGCAATCTGGCCAAGAGGTAATTATTAGACTTATTCAAACATTCCTTAAATTATCAGCATGCCTATGCACAGAAATGAACAGGAATCTGAGTCAAACATTAAGGCAAAGAAAACTGAACAAAATGAGGAAGACATGCCAGGCTTTTATTCTGTTGTTAGTCACCTATTAGGCACCTGTTATGTCAAGTGCAGTAGATATTGCTTTTTGAAAATGCACCATATATATCTCAGTTATAGTTTTTTGTAAGATTTGTAATAAAACATGACACAATAACAGTTGACACAAAAGCTCAGTAACTTGGTGCAAATTCAGTGTTTAGTAAAGTCATAGCCATCTACTACAAAGGTAAGATTGAAGATACAGGACTGGGTAAAACTCTTACATTTTCATTTTGTCTGTTTAAAAATAATTTTTATGTTTGGATAGATGGTTTAGTTAAGTGCTTGCCTGTAAAGCCTAAGGACCACGGTTCCAGGCTTGAGTCCCCAGTACCCACATAAGCCAGATGCACAAGGTGGTGCATGTGTCTGGAGTTCATTTGCAGTATCTAGAGGCCCTGGTGTGCTCATTCTCTCTCTCCCTTTTTTTCTCTCTGTCTCCCTCAAATAAATACATAAAAATAAAAACACAAACATCTTTAAAATAAAAATAATAATAATAATTTTTTTATTTATGAGAGAGATGAAAAGTGGGGGAGGGAGGTAGAATGGGTGCTCCAGGACCTGTTGGTGCTGCAAATGAACTCTATATGCATGTGTACATTGTGCATAGGGCTTCACATGGGTATTGGAGAATTGAGCCCAGACTAACAGACTTTGTAAACAAGTGCCTTAAACCTTGGAATCATTGCCATAGCCCTATCTTTTTTAATCTTTATGTATTTTAGCTTTCTGTGTTTTTCATCTGTACATTTAATCACACTGATATATAATAAGTGTACATATAATGAAGGGAATGTGTGGGTTTGTTATGTAAATACATTGGGGAATGCTCACATGGGATAATTTGCATACTTAAGGTGATTTATCATATTTTTCTTGGTCAGACATTTATAATCCTTTCTTCTAATTAATTGAAATATGTTTAGAAATCATGAAAGAATAATTCCTTACAACCTAAACTGTAATCAGACCATACTTAATGCATCAAAAGTCCTTTCTATACTTAGTCTGTCAAAATTCTGAACATGAAACGAGATTAGTTGATCTTGCATATTACCCATATTAGTTATTTTATTTTAAAAAGTAGGTATTGTGGATATAGTTCAGTGGTAATCACCTGCTTAGCATGCATAGTATTTAGGTAAAATCTCTAGCATTAAATTGAGGAGAGAAATAGAGGGTGAGGTAGAAGGGAGGGAGGGAGGCAAAGGAAAAATGAAAGATGAGTTGAGAAGAGGGGTGAGTTGTGGGAGGGAGAGTGGAAACACTTTAATCCAATGCAGAAGAGTCAACGCAATTTCATGGCTTCATGCTACTGACTAATTCTGCAGATCAGTGCAACTCTACAGATTGTGTCAATCATTTTTTAATTTCTCCTCACCATGACAGATTGGGAATCTAACATGCCCAATGTCACTGCAGTGACTGGATTCTTCCTCTTGGGCTTCTCTGATGACCAGGACCTGCAGACTGTGTGTGGTGTGCTCTTCCTGGTGCTGTACCTGGCCGCATTAATGAACAACCTTCTCCTCATCACTCTCATCACTGTGGACCTGCAGCTCCAAACACCCATGTACTTCTTCCTCAAGAACTTGTCTTTGTTGGATGCCTTCTTTTTGACTGTCCCCATCCCAAATTTCATCATCAATAGCCTAACTCACAACAATTCCATTTCCATTGCAGGATGTGCCTGTCAGATACTTCTCATGACTTCCTTCACAGGAGGAGAGGTATTTGTGCTCACTGCCATGTCCTACGACCGCTATGTAGCCATCTGCTGTCCCCTGCACTATGAGGCCATCATGAGTGGTGATGTCTGTGTGCTGATGGCAGGTGTTTCCTGGGCCACTGGGGGACTCTTTGGAGCTCTTTACACAGCTGGAACATTTTCCGGCCGTTTCTGTGGCTCCAATGTGATCCCACAGTTTTTCTGTGATGTTCCTTCATTACTCAGGACTTCCTGTTCTGATACACCAGTGGTAGTTTATGCAGGTTTTGGAGTGGGTATGTGTCTTGGAATCTTTTGTTTTACCTGGGTCATGATCTCTTATTTTTACATTTTCTCCACTGTACTGAAGATTCCTAACAGTAAAGGTCAGTCCAAAGCATTCTCCACCTGCTTCCCCCATCTCATTGTTTTCACCGTTTTCATCACAACGGCTTGTTTTGTTTATCTGAAGTCACCATCAGATACATCATCAATCATTGACATGGTATTGTCTGTGATATACACTGTGCTTCCTCCAGCCCTCAACCCTGTGATTTACAGCCTGCGGAACACTGATGTGAAATGGGCTCTGAGGAGGTGGCTGCAAAGCCTCTGACCACTGACTCTCTTCACTTAATGCTTCAAAGGGTCTGTTTGTGGTTTAGTGCCTCACAGGCTACAAGGAAGTTTAATCATTTCTAACTTTGGAAAGATCAGAATTGAATATTAACTTTTACTGAGAAAGTAAGTACTCAAGAGTGTACCTGATATTTTATAAATTCAGATAGTTAGATTGTATTATTGTGATACATAGACTGATGACATCCACTTGTGCTCTCTTTCAAAACATTTCTCTTATGGCACTTTAACTTTCTAAAAAATTGGTTACTTTTCTTAGTAAGATTTCATAACTGGTCCTTTGATATATAATTTTCTTTATATCATTTGTTAAAATTGGTGGTTTGAATGTGAAATGTCTCCCATAGTTTCATGTGTGTTAAAACACACACACACACACACACACACACATGTGTATATTTGAGAGAGAGAGAGAGAGAGAGAGAAAGAGAAAGGCATGCTAGGGCCTCTAGCCACTGCAAATGAACTTCAGAAGCATGTGATACATTATGCATCTGGCTTTCATGGATACTAGGAAACTGAATCTGTTTCCTTAGGCTTCACAGTCAAGACTATTAATCACTAAGCCATCTCTCCATCCAGCTTCATGTATTATATCATATATATTTTTTATTTTTATTTTGGAGAGAGACACAGAGAGATAGGAAGAGGAAGACAGAGATGGGCGTGCCAACAGCCTCTCAGCCACTGTGAACGAAATCCAGATGCATACGCCCCCTTGTGGTCAAGTGCGGCATTGCACCCTTGTGTCACTTTGCATCTGGCTAAATGTGGGACCTGGAGATTGGAACCTGGAGATTGGAACCAGCGTTCTTAGGCTTAGCAGGCAGGCACCTTAACCGCTAAGCCATCTCTCCAGCCCTTTTTAAATATTTTTATTTATGTTCAAGGAGAGAGAGAGGAGAGGCATGTTAGGGCCTCCAGCTGCTGCAAATGAATTCCAGCCACATGTGACACTTGGTGCATCTGGTTTTACGTGGGTACTAAGGAATTGAACTCTGGTTGTATGCAAGCACCTTAACCCCTATGCCATTTCTCCAGCCCTCATGTGTTTTTGATTAAGCTTTATGCCCAAGCTGGTAATAATTTGGGTAATAGAGCCTTGCTAGAATAAGTTTTCCATTTGGAGTGGTCTTTGAGCTGATGTAGTTGAAACCATCCTGACTACAGCTTACCTCACTCTCTTGCTGCTTCTTGCCAGCTGGTATGGCAAGATGTGATGCCCATCTTCTTCTCTGCCATGCCTTTCTGCCATGGTGAAACGTTTCCTTGAGACTATAAGTCAAATAAACCCTATCCTTCTATATGCAGCTTTCAGCCCATGTGCTGTTTTTTTCTAGTAATGAGAAGGCTACTGCTGCAGAAAATTGCTGCCAAGTGGGGCCTTTGCTACAGTAAATCTGACTGTGATTTTCGTCTTTTGAAACTGGTTTGTAGGAGGAACAAGAAAGGATTTAGAAATTTGGACGGGAGAAGCCTGGTAGTGTTGTAAGCAGAGCTCGATGGGCCATCCTGATGAGGTTTGAAACACTTTACTGTCCTGGTGAGGTTTGAAACACTTTACTGCAGAAAGAACTGTGGGCTGTGCAGTCTTGCTTTTTGAGGTTTCAGAGGGAAAGAGGACTCCAAAAGGAACTGGGCTATAAGCTGTGTTCTCTATGTGCCCTGAGAATTTAAGCAAAGCTGAACTTAAAAGAAATAGAGTGGTGTCTTTGGAACAGAAAACAATGGAAGTTGGGCTGGAGAGATGGCATAGCAGTTAAGGCGCTTGCCTGTGAAGCCTAAGAATGCAGGTTCAAATCTCCAGGTCCCCCATAGCCATAGGCACAGTGATGCAAGCATGCAATGTTGCACGTGCCCACAAGGAGGTACACGTGTTGAGTTCATTCACAGTGGCTAAAAGGCCTTAGCAGGCCCATTCTCTCTATCTCTTGCACAAAGAAAGAAAGAAAGAAAGAAAGAAAGAAAGAAAGAAGAAAAGAAAAGAAATAGAATTCTCCAGTCCCAGAGACTGCAGTCCCATTTCATCTGCAGTGATTTAAGAGAATACCACCATTGATTTCAAGTCAAGTGCTCTTCTATGGGACAGTAGGAAGAGTACTGATTTTTTTTTTTGAAAGGAGGGTGCCTGAAGGAAGAATGGTGAAGGAATTTCATGCTCTTCAATGTAGACTTTATCCATACCCCCTTCCCTGAAATAACAAATTTTAGCAACCTCACACACCTTTCCCTGGAGTTGAATGTATGACAAATGCAGGAAAGAGGTTATCATTGGATTTGAAACATCCATTTGGAGAAGGCCCTGAGATGATGTGAAACAGGGTCATTGTCCTGAGTAGAGGCTATGAGGTTCCACGGCATGGAGCTGTGAGGATGAACCATGGGTTTCAATGGAGTCTCGGGATTTTGGAGATGCAAGGTCTGGGGCAAGGAGAGCTGCTCACTCTGTCTCAGGTGGCCATGCCCAGCAAGCAAATAGCCAATGTTATAGGTGCAAAATTTTGAGTTCAGGTGTTCCATGTGCCAGGCATGGAGACTAAACTTTGGATGTCTTTCCTGTTGGTTTCCTATCTTGAATTGGTCCCACCTTCTGTTGTGGCAGGAATGTAGGAAGGAGAGAGATTCAAGGGGTATCAAAAAAATTGCATATGAAAATGAATTACAGACAAAGTTCTGGCCCATTGGGGCTGTTTGTAATGAAATAAAACACACACTGAAGGTGCACAGTATGTAAATGACCCATAAAATGGGTCACAGTAGTCTAGGCATAGGGCCACTGACCCTGTGAACATTTTTCAATAAATCTCAGAACTACTTTTATCTCCTAATGAACTTCTTCCTTCTCAAATTCTTTGTTCCAGGAAGGACACAGTAACCTGGAAATCTCACCAGGTGCCCTTTAGACTTTAATCTATGCCTGGAACAATTTGATAAGCTGTCACCAAGGAAGTCAGATTTGTGGATCTAATCTCTTAAAAACCTTCTACTTGAACTCAAAACTCATCAAAGTGCTGAGAAAAAGGGACAGTAGAGTGTTCAGCAGTTAAGTGAGACATCTCTATCACATCCTCTAAGGGACCACTATGGAAGATGTTGCAAAGAGAATATACGAGCTAAAGGAAGGGGAGGATTGTTTCACAATACTTTCTTCCAGACACAATGTTGCCATGGCATTCACAAAGGCTGATGCTACTTACACAAGACCTACATAATAGGAAAGAAAAAAAAATGATTTCAAAATGAAGCAAGGACTAATTGAAAAGAAGAATGTATTCAGTGGAGGGACCTATGGTTAGAAGAAAAAGGAGGGTGGTGGGAGGAGATTGTGATCATGGTATATTGTGCATACGTATTGAGGTTATTAATAAAAAGTAAAAGAAAACTCCTTGTATTTTAATTTTTTATTTACCTTCACTTTGCACTGGGTCCTTGTTAAATGTGGGCAAGTACAATGGAAGTGTGGATGGGAGCACTGACAAAAGCCCAGGTCACCAGATTTAACTTGTTACTTGCTCCTTCTTTCTCCTCCACACCCCATAATGCCTCTTGGTTAGGGGGTTGAGGGAACACCTGGATGCTCACCCCTGCTCTGCCTGATGACAGGTGGGCCACAGTGTGTGTACCTGCAGGTGCCGGGCAGAGCCCACATTGAGTCTGAGGATGCATGCCTTATCACCACTGCTTTCTTTTATTCCTTCCTCTCCTCCATTCATCATCTCCAGTGTCCACTGTGGCACTGGGCTCACATTTGAGATAGTGGCAGTAGCCATCTCAGCTGAGGCCAGTGCTCTCTTCACAGCCAAGGAATCTTCCCCAGAAACTCACAGGACTCAGGCTGAGCCCAAGGGAAAGATGGATACAAGTGACCCAAAGAGACAACTACACTGCCTACAGGGACCCAACATCATGCAGTTTCACATGTCCAGACTGCTAAGTACCCTGAGGTTCACAGCTATCTTACAGGTTTAATTCCTGAAGAGCACAGTAGCCCAAAGCCTGGGGTCCCATCTTAGGGTCTCTAGTTTCCAAGGAGAAAATTATGAGAAGTGGTAGAGCCTGGTGAGATGAGAGGTTGGGCCAGGTGCTGTCCAGGCATGCACATCCAGGTGCCTTGTAGTCGTGCCATGTTTACTTTGGCTCCTTCATTCTAACTGCTCTCATTCCCTTTGTTTTCATTTACCCTAAGCAGTGCAATCTCTGAGGTTATGAAGTTAGCCTTCTGGATAATAAGATATTTCCTTAAACATTATGCCCAAAGTGAACACTATGCCTTTATATATTTAACCTCTATGTTCCTTGGTGTGTGGTAATATTCCCATCTCTTCCAATCCTTAATTTTCTATAAAATATGAAAAAGTTTTGTGTAAATCCTCCCAACATTTAAATATTCTGTTTTGGTGAGCAACTATTTCTGTATGTCATGCCATCTGTGGCAAGATTTCCTTATCTCATTAATAATAGTAACTTTTCTGTAATTAGACCCTCTGAATTATATCTAGTTATATATTGGACTATATTATTTGACTATATTTAAGTCTTTATTACATTGTATCTTCACTCATTCCAAAGTTCTAAAAAGTTATTATTGTTTGCAATTGCAAACCTGGAGTTGTGGATAGCTGCAGTGGTTCATACAAGACACAGTGTCACTCTTACTTGAATTGCAGTGAAAAACATGCAGGAGAAGCTCTTTTTTCCCTCATTTCACCTCTGTGTTTTATTTTTGAAAACTGAAATCTTATTGCCAAAAGTTATAGCAAATGTGGGTTTCCTGGAAAGGGACAAAATTGGTGTCAATCATAATTCCATTTTCTTCGGGTGAGTGCACTAAAGCAGATGAAGATGAAGTTTTGGGATTTATGCTAATGGAGACATTCATAAAATACAGCAACAGAAAGAAAGAAAATATAAACAATGTGCAAAAATTCCTAAGAGAAATTCTTTTGTTGTTGGAATGTAAAAAGTCCCTTATAGGCTCATGCATTTGAATACTTTGTCCCAATCTGCTGGCTCTATTTGGGAAGGTTTTGGAACCTTTAGGGGGTGGAACCTTGCTGGAGGATGTGTGTCACTAGGGAAGGCCTTTAGGTTTTATAGCCCTGCCCCACTTCTGTTTTGTCCTTGGAGTCTAGATTGTAAATGTAATGTGGAAAACTGGCTTTCTACTCCTGCCACCAGGTTGTCCTTCTCATGATGGAAGGTGTCCCTTGAGCTGGTTAATCTCTGGTTGTCTTCTTTTTGACAGGATTTAGTATCAGCATGGAAACATATCTCTTGTCAGGTCTGTTGGGGATTTTAGAAATCAGATTATTTGAGGAGAAAAGGCCCACTCCAACTGTGGGGGGTCACAATTCCACAGCCAGGAGTACTGGAGTATATGAAAAGAAGATGGGAGCAGAGAGAGTATGGCATTCGCCACTCTGCGCTGCTTCCTTCTTACTGACATGGCCACACAATCACAGCTGTCTGCAACTGCCATGCTGTCTCACCATGATGGAATTCCACCTGAAACTGTAAGCTCAAAGTCAAGCTTATCTTCCTTAAGATGCTTCTGGTAGGATATTTTGTCCCATAAATAAAAAGTAATTGATAAAAAACCATGACCTTGTCAACCTGGGAAGGTAAACAGGGCACTGCAATAATGAAGTAATGGCTCCACCATTTAGTGAGATTATCAATCTCTTTCCTTCCCAGGGACTCTCAGCTCCCACTCCTCCATTAGAAAATAACTTTCATTTTGTTGTAAAAAAATCTAACCTACATATTTAATTTTTTTTATAAATTCAAGTAATAAAGCAGGCTGTAACCCAATTTTCAACCTCACATGATGCTTCCTTCAACCTCAACATGACAGCTCCTTTAACTTTATCATCACATCTCCTTTAACCTCACCATGACAATCTCTTAACCTCTAAAAAGAGTCATCTAAGGATTTACATGAGGATCTTTCCTTTCTCATTATAAATACCATAGGAGAGGTTCAAATGTGTATATATGAAAAACATGTGCTTTAGTGCATACCAAAGTCATCTTTCCTTTCTGTACTACAACATTTAAAATTGTCTCCTATCTCTGAATCCAGACCCATCCAAACGAGGGTATTTATAACCATCACATGGTCATTTATAAGTTTCTATCCATTATGCCACTCCTTGGGATTATTCTAAAAGTCTCATTTAATTTTCCAAGATTCTCAAATATGATCTATTGTGAACTTTACTAGAGGATCCATGCTTTTATAACAAGGGTTTATCTTCCACAATGTCTACCAAGATATAAGACTTGCATGCAAAAAGCCACCACCTGTTACAACAATTAGCTTTAAAAGGATGTAAGGTCTGCACAAGCTCCAGTTTTTCTAACCTCAAGCCAAAATTTAGTACACTGAATGTCTACCACAAAAGAAACATAAGAATAATTGAATTGACCAAGTGTATAATTACTCAATGAGAAATGGTCTATAATATGGCCCAATTAGTCCTCCTAGGATGACTACAAAGAATCTTTTTACAGTTACATGTTACTTGACTCAGATCCCAACAAAATGATATCTTAGCATAAACAATGCTACTGAAAATCTTCTCTAGTAACTATTTGAAATGTGTATTTAAAATAAAAATCTGCCCAAGACATAAAAACCTCAGGAATAACACATTGTTTACAGGAACATATTCCTAATGTCATTTGGGAATTTTGAGGTAGGATCAATGAGATCTTAGGGGTAATTGGATAAGTTCCAGAGTTTTTGAAATGATTTGTATGTTTCCCCATTGGATCCAAGACTTTTGATGGTGAAGAGACACAGCTCACACATTAGGCAAACTACTATTAAATTCTCTTCATATAGAAGTCCCTCATAACTACATATTGTCTAAGGGAGACATTTCCCAGTTAAGTAATATGATTAATTTGTGACACAAGCAACATCTCAAAATCTTTCCATTGAGTATATTATCCCCAGTGTGCTGGACTAATGGAATGCAATGGCCAAGCTAATAGGATCATTTCATCTTCCATGAAAAGACTCTTCCATTTGTTTTGCTTAACCTACACTCCATACCAGTTAGTAAACACGAGTTATTCCTATTTACAATAATGATGAGATGTCCTATGCCTCTAGATGAAGATGCCGAATAAGATCTTCAACTTGGGGATTACATCTAAAGGGGAACTTATTATCTACACGATGCTATACAAATCTATTTGAAGAGATCTAATCATGTATAGCTAACTGATCTACATACTACCAATCATTTTAAGAAGTCTAGCCATCACATGACTGGACCTTCAAGGCTACTGGAAATCTATAACTGATGCTGAATTGAATCTATCTGTGTAATAAGCTTTGAAGCAGATAAAAAATATTCCTTGCAGGGCGTGGTGGCATACGCCTTTAATCCTAGCACTCAGGAAGCAGAGGTAGGAGGATTGTCATGAGTTCAAGGCCACCCTGAGAATACAGAGTGAATTCCAGGTCAGCCTGAGACCCTACCTCAAAAAAATCAATCAATCAATCAATCAACCAATAAAACCATATATATATATATATATATATATATATATATATATATATATATATATATATATTCCCAAGACTCAGAACAAGCCTAGTAAAGCTCACCCAATGCCACAGTCCACGATCTTTGGGGTTTTTCTGAGGGACTGTATAATGCTTGATTTCTTAAAGTTATTATATATTGTAGGAATTTTCTAAATTTTCTATTAGTGATAGTTTCCTATGAATCTTCACTCAAGTTTACAACTCATTATTACAGTATTAGAAATTTTAGCAAAATATATTACATATTTATAAATTACATACAACTTGGTCTCTGCTCAGAAAATACATCTGAAGGTATTTCTACATTCCTTCATGTTTTAAAAATGATTCTATGTCTTTTCAGTTTTTGAAGCATCATTCCAAGTCCAGATCTTGTCATATCCCACTTTTATAAGACAGAATACTGTTGTCATTCAATGTCTCATTACTTTCCATTTGCAGGGAACATCATGAATGTTGGATATATCATTACTCTTACTTACTCTGGAATTTTTTGCAAATGTAATGATCCAATAGTCAAACATACCATTTATAACTTTTCAAAGATTCCCACTGACCCAATCTGTTTTGAATGGAGTTCATTTAATTTTTTAAATTATTTTATTTTATTTTATTGGTTTTTCGAGGTAAGGTCTCACTTTAGCTCAGGCTGACCTGTAATTCACTATGTAGTCTCAGGGTGGCCTCAAACTCATGATGATCCTCTCACCTGTGCCTCCTGAGTGCTGGGATTTAAGGTTTGTGCCACCATGCCCAGCAAGTCCATTATTTTTTAGTATAATTATATTTCCCCAATTGGGATGTCCATGTTTAATCTTATTTTAAAATACACAGGGACTGACATCCATCTCAGTAGGTCTAAGATTATACCTCATTGCCTAATCTGCTATCTTCTCTGAAATAAATGGTGCAACACACTTCCATATACAGTCCTTCAATCTTATTTATATCATCCTAGGTGCAGCCAAAGCTCACGTGAGGCTTATTGTCATCTACCATGCTGCAATGACCAATATACTATATGTTTTAGAGGTTATAGCCACCATGCTTTTGGCCGTTGGTGCAATTTCATTCTTTCCTCACTTGTAATCGGCTCTTCACGTATTAGAAAAACTCTGTTCTCTATACACACTGATGAGTGCCTTTTTGTTTGTGAATGAAAATATGATATCTGGGCCCAGGACTGCATTGACATTAGATAATGGGATAATTTATCTGTAAGGATACATTACAATAAAAGTTATAATTCTTAAGGCCATTACCAACAGTGCTTCCTTCTTATTTGAGAAAAAAAAAGACTCTGGAGCATTCTATAGGACCCTTCAAGTATGATGATACTGTCTGAAGACACTCTCAAGGGTGAGGTGATCTCTCAGCACATTCCCCCATTCCACAGGATCAATTTCACTGTACTCTTAGAAAGATCTTCTCATAAGAACAGGTTGGAACTTCAGCATTAAGAGTAATTATAAGAAGATCCCCAGACCATTAACATAATTGTTAGAGGCACTGCACAAGCCACAAGAGCCCAGCAAAGATCTCTGGACTGTTTTACATAGAAATTCAGCACACAAATACAAATGGGGTTATATATTTTACCAAATATGTACAACAGGATAATATATTGCTAACTATTTAAGGCGTTTAAAAAAACTTTCCTATATTACGTAATTGAATACATGTTTACAAATGGCAATCTTTTTTGCAATCACATTCCACTTGATATAAATATGTATATAAATGTGTCAACATAGTATGCAGCTTTCACCACAAAGGGAATAAGAGATAGTTTGTTCTTGAGACAAACCTAAGTGACCATGACCTAGGAACATGGACTCAGGTTTCCCCAAGTAAGAAATGCCAAAATGGAGATGGTTTCATGGAGTATGTATAGTTACAGAATAAGAAAACATCATAAATTAAGAGATTTCTTTTTTCAAATATGTTGCTGGGAGCCTCAGGTAGATGGGGTACAGCAAAATGTGAATTCTTTGCTATAGGTTGCAGGTGCTAGCTGATGACATTCTTAGCTTTTGGGTCGGTGGAAGCATGTAATAATCACAAGGGTGTTAATTAGGTCAGACACAGATATCAGCAATGGACAGCTACTATGGTAATTTAGCTCTAGATGTGCAACATTCCAACTCTCCACACTCACAGTGTTCTAATCAGTAATTCAACCTTATAGAATCCTTAGCCAAAGTGGGGATTTCTTTTAGGAAGCTTTACTGAAGGATTTAATCACTTTTAAGAGTTTGGAGATGGAGGTTCCCAGGTCACTCATGTGTACAAATGTGCTTTCCAGATTCATGAAGTAGTTTGTAGATGCATGTCCTTTCCAAAAAAACTTTTCTCCTTTACTTTTTTCCAAGTTTACGTAAATAAGTTTTGTTATTTTGTGATCAAAATATAGTTAAATATTGTTTGAGTTTCACTGGACACTGTATTAGTTACTTTCTTATTGCTGGGACAAAAATACCTGATTCAAAGCAACTTAAGGTAGGAAAAGGTTTATTTTCAGCTTCAAAAGATACATTTCATCATGGCATGGAAGGCATGGTGGCAGGAGTGGGAAACCAGCTAGTCATATTGTATTCATAATAAGGAAATAGAGGACAAACAGGAAGTGAGGCTGGACTATAAAATCTAGAGGCCTTACCCCAGTGACACAGTGGCTCTAGCAAGGCTCAACATTATAAAGGTTCTACAACCTTCCCAAACAGCACTACTAGATACAGACAAAGAATTCAAACACATGAGCTTAGGTGGGAGATTTTTCATTCAAAGCACAACATTCTGTTCCTGGCTCAGATGCTCTGTGACCATCTCAAGATGATGGAAATACATTCAGTCAAAATTCAAAAGTCCCCACAGTCTTTAATAGACCTAACACTGTTCAGAAGTTCAAAGTTGCATTTGATGTCCAGGACAGTCTCTTAACTGTGAGCCCTGTAAAATTGAAACACATGTCATATACGTCCAATTTGTAATGGCATAGACAAAAGAGCCCCATTCTTTGAAAAGAGGAGTAGGGGAAAAATAAGGAATGATTGGATGAACATGAGACCACAACCAGACAAATACCAGACAAATACCAGATCCTACAGCTCCATGTCCAGTATCTGGAACTTGTGATGAAATTGACTTGGCTTCAAAAGAATTGGGTCACTCTACCCCTCCAGCTCTGATGCCTGGAGTCTCTTTCCTAGGCAAGCTCTACTCAGAGCCTCAGCTTTCCTTGGTGAAAGCCCCAAGGTCCTGGCATCTCCAATACCTGAAGTCTCCATTGTACATAGGGTTCATCTCCACTGCTCTGCTCAATGGCTTCATGGGATCTCTTTACAGGAATCTCAGCCTGCTTCACATAGCCTGGACTGAGCAATTTTCTGAAACTATGCAGCAAGACCCCATGGCCTCTCAACTTTTCATTTTTCATATCTGTAAAACTAGTACCACATGGATTATGCTGCCAACTTGTGCTGTTGATTTTTAGTTTTTCAAAAGGGTTTACATTTACATAAGTTACAGCTTTACCAGGGTGGAGTTTTACCCTGAGAACATCTTTCTTACTGTCCCAATGCAGATCAACAGGCTTCTCTTTAACGGTGTTAGTCTTTTAGCAATTACAGTCCCTGTGTTGAAGACAGTCTTGTTGCCTGTAACTTTAAATTTGTTCACATTTCTTTCAGTGCCAAACTTCCTATTTTTCACATATTTTACTCTGCATTTTGCTCTCAGTTGATTAACTTCAAATGATTAACTAGTTCATCTTGCCTTTCCAAACCAATCTATTTCCATAGAAACCAAGGTTCATCTCCTCACCAAAATCTGACCTGAAAACACATACAGCACATTTTATTTCATAGCAGATGAAAAAAAAAAAAAAGGATAGTGAAAGCATGCACACAGACGTACCGAGTTGTACAAGTGTCCCTCACTGTTCACTGCCAAATACAGCTTGGTTTGAACTCCTTCAATAGCCACCACTCGAAGACCCACAGGGATGAAGTTAAACAGAGCTGAAAATTCAGAGAATGTGAAAAGGTTACACTTCTTGATTTCATAGTTTTCCAATGTGTTCCATAGGAGTGTCTGGCTCCCTAAAGGTAGTATGGACTGGACAAGTATATACATAGACATGTAGCCACATAAAAACTAAACCCTCATTCTCCCTTCTAGTGTACTTGACTCATGGTTTCCATTGTAGTCATTTGACTGGGACTATAAGTACATATTCTCAAACACTCCAGGTATAATGGAAGACTCTAGACTCAGTATCCTAGTTTATAAAATCAGAATGAGGAATATTGATGCTTCTTGGGTGATCTTCCATCAGGAATTATTTTGCACATTAAATAGCATCATCCTTTATAAAATTAAGCTATTTTAAATAATTTTTTAAAATTTATTTATTTGAGACAGAGAGAAAGAGAGAGGGAGAGAATGGGCATGTCAGGGGCTTCAGCTGCAGCAAACAAACTCCAGATGCATGTGGCACCTCATGCATGCATCTGGCTCCACAGGTACTAGGGAATACATCCTCAGACCTTTGGCTTTGTAAGCAAGTACCTTAACCACTAAGCCATCTCTCCAGTCAAAAACTAAGCTTTTAACCTGCTTCCCTAGGTATTGGACCAAATTTAAAAAGCCAAGGTCAGAGATATCGGTCAGTTGGGAAGTGATTCCTATACTCTTAGAAGTGACATTATTAGTCCAATATCTTCATTTAAATAATCTGTATAATTTCCAATCTACCCCCTCCAAACATATCTAGACCTTGTAATAAAAAGTCACATTCTCAGCTGGGTGTGGTGGCACATGCCTTTAATCCCAGCACTGGGGAGGCAGAGGTAGGAGGATCACTTTGAGTTCCAGGCCACCCGGAAAGTACAGAGTGAATTCCAGGTCAGCCTGGACCAGAGTGAGACCCTACATAGAAAAAAAAAAAAAATGGGATCACTCGTTTCCATGCATGTATATTCTCTGCAGTAGATAAGATAACATGGATGAAAAATATCAATGAGGAAGGAAGTACTCCTTGCTGAGCCTACAGTGTATCTTTCCCTTAAAATCAGGGTACTTACCAAAGAGGAGCTAAGACATACTGTATGGTTCAAAGTACAAGTGTTCCCACCACAAGCCACTGGTGGCGCTTTATTCAATACTTGTCATATGAAAAGCTGTGCCCTTTTGTTATGTGAGATAAAGGAAACTAATTGCACAGATTTCAAGCCAGGATTCTGTGCTATATCTGACAATGCAATGTACAGGAAATAAATGTAATTGAAAAACCAAAATAAATAAGACCTAATTTGCACATTATGAAATTTTATTGGACTGACACTATTATAACAAATCTAGATAACATAAGCTTAAATGTATAACATCAAACATGTTTTTAGAAAATGGATATATTTGGGAAACTATGAAATCATTTGTTATCATGTTCTTGCTTACCATTTCAAGTTAAAAATAACAGAAAAATAATTATATTGAATTCAATGAGAAAGTCAGATAAAAAGAAAAATTTAAAAACATAAAAGTGCAACACAAGTAATGCAGATTAATGAACTGCTATACAAATGAGTGACAGTTGAAAAATACAACCTATAATCCTACTCCACTCATTTAATTAATGAGTTAAAATAAATGCCCAAACTTGTTTGGCTTGAGGGAGGAAATATATATAAATTTGAATGGCTATACTTTCATATTGATAGATTAATCATTAAACGTTCTGTTTTTGTGATGGTTTCTTTGGCCATACCCTAAAGTGGGAACAAAAGTTAGCCCTCAACTTTTAAATGTCTCTTAACATCAAGCCTAGAGTCAAGCACCACTAATCTGCTATTTCTTTTGAGATAATTTCCATGTGCATGAATCGAGTTATGGTAATATGTACCTTTGATTGACTTACCATTCTGTGCATTACTCTGACTAAACACAGATTATTGTCATCAGACTATGTTCTTTAATAGTTTCCCAATGTCATTAGTACACAGAAATGTCATGCATTTTCAGTGGCAGTTATAAGGCAATGAAAGGCAGAAGCTATTTAGGTAGGAATGGAATAATTAAACCTATATTCAAAGATCCATAGTAACAAATGGAGCCTAAAAACATCAGCCACATGTGTGTGTTTTATATCTCCTAAAATGATTACATAAAGTGTGATCTTGATGTTTTTAGAACTCTAAATTTCTGTAAGACACACAGCCCAATGAACCCTCAATTATTTTTAAACTTTTCCTTTCCTGGAAAGATATATGAACACCAGATCAATATATATTCTTTGTATTTGGAACTAGACATTAAGTTGACAGGGCAAAACTTGACCAGGTGGGGCTCATTGGTAGCTTACCATAAACTTCCCTTTAATAGTGCCCATTGTTATATCAGAAAACAGAGCAATATACTTCCATTAATGCCTTCCCTAAACATCACTTTGTATATATAATTGAGGAATGTTTTTTATTAATCATCTATGTATTAATGTTCATTATTTAATTCTAGTAAAATATATTCCTTCATTTGGATTGTTGTTTTAAATAGCATGCATAGAGCTGGAGAGATGTGATGGTTTAGCAGTGAAGGCCCTTGCCTGCAAAGCCAAAGGACCCAGGTTCAATTCCCCAGACCCACATAAACCAGGTGCACAAGGTGGTGCATGCATCTGGAATTCATATGCAGTGGCTGGAGGCCCTGGCACGCCCATTCTTTCTCTCACTTTCTATCTGCCTATTCTATTTCTCCCTCTGTCAAGTCAATAAATAAATAAAAATAAAATATAGAATCTTATGCATGAAAGGGCAACTGTTTGATTCATTATGAAACTTTTCATATCAACACGAGTAATACAGGAGTTTGCAAAAACAGAAAAATCATCGGACATAGAGGGTCTTTAATCTTAGGAACCAAGAGCTTTGGAAGAATCATGGAAGATGAAGCCTAGGAAGCATTCTTAGCCTGAGAACACACAGTGGGTTCCGTGTCAGCCTGGCCTACAGCCACACCTTACCTCAAAAAACCATATTAATAATAATAACAATAACAATAATAAAAATAAAATAATAAATAATAAAACAAAATTTAAAAGTAAAATAAAATAATAAATAATGAAATAGAAAGTTAAATAAATAATAAAATAAATTAAATTAAATTAAAAAGTAAAATAAAGTAATAAAATAATAAATAATAAGATAAATTATAAATACTAAAATAAAAAATTTAATTAAAATGATAAATTATTATATAAATAATAGAATAAAAAAATGAAATAAAAAATAAGAAAATTGCAGTCAACTTGCTTAGAAGGAGGAGGGTCGTGGCCATGAGTTTGAGGCCAGCCTGAGATGACAGAGTGGATTACGGTTCAGACTGGCCTAGAGCCACACCCAACCTCAATGGTAATCACAATAATGATGATGATAATAATAATAATAAAATAAACAATAAACTCGGGCTGGAGAGATGGCTCAGCAGTTAAGGGACATGCCTGCAAAGCCTAAGGATCCAGGTGCGACTCTCCAGGACCCACGTAAGCCAGATACACAATGTGGCGCATGTGTCTGGAGTTCGTTTGCAGGGGCTGGAGGCCCTGGCGTGTCCATTCCCTCCTCTCTCTCTCTGTGTCTCTCTGTCCCTCTCGATTTCTCTCTGTCTAATCAATAAATAACTAATGTATTTTTAAATATGTATTTTCATTTATTTACTTATTAGACACACAGAAAGGTTGTGCACTGGACAGGCCTTGAGTCAGGATGCCAGCCATATGGCCTTTTAAGATTTCTTTATCTTTATTTCTTCCTTTAATAATTTACAGTTATTGCCGGGCATGGTGACACACATCTTTAATCCCCGCACTCAGGAAGCAGAGGTAGGAGGATCACTGTGAGTTCAAGGCCACCCTGAGATGACTACAAAGTTAGTTCTAGGTAAGCCTGAGCCAGCGTGGTGAGACCCTATCTCAAAAAACAAAAAACAAACAAGAAAAAAATTACAGTAATTACAGTTATTTATTCATTTATTATTTACATTTATTTATTATTATTTATTTAGATTTATTTGCTATTTAAATTTATTATTATTTGTCTTTATTTCTTTATTATTGATATTTATTTATTATTTACATTCATTTATTTAGTATTTATCCTTATTTATTTATGTTTTATATTCGTTTATTTAATATTTTGCTGCTTTGTTTATTATACTTATTTAGTAATTATATTTATTTATTGTTTTATTTATTATTTATATTCATTTTTTGATATTTATCCTTATTTATCATATATATTTATTGTTTTATTTATTATTTATACTCGCTTGTCTAATATTCATACTGATTTGTTTATTTACATTTACTTACTTATCATATTAATTTATTGTTCTATATTTACTTATTATTTATATTCATTGATTTAGTATTTATTGTTTATTATGATGACTTATTCGTAGAAATTTATTTAATATTTACACTTTTACATTGATTTATATTTATTAATTGATTATTTATATGTATTTATATATTATTTATAATCACGTGTTTAATATTTATCCTTATTTATTTATTATTTGTGTTTATTATATTTATTTATTATATTTATTATTTACATTAATTTATTTAGTATTTAATATTTAGTATTTAAGTAAGTCACCCTTACTTGTTTATTTTATTCATATATATATATATATTTACTTATTGCTCATTTAGTTAATATTTATACTGATTTTTAAAAAATATTTATTTATCATAATAATATTTATTTATATTTATTGTTTTATTTTTATTATTTTGGTTTCTCCTTTTTTTGTTTTAGTTTTTTTGTTTTTCGAGGTAGGGTCTCACCAGTCTGGCCCAGGTTGACCTGGAATTAACTTTGTAGTTTCAGGGTGGCCTCGAACTCACAGTGATCCTCCTACCTCTGCCTCCCGAGTGCTGGGATTAAAGGCGTGCACCACCATGCCCTGCTCTTTTTATTATTTATATTTGTTTGTTTAATATTTATCCTTATTCGTTCATTATATTCATTTATCGTAATTATTTATTTTTTGTTTTATTGATTGATTATGTATATCTATTTGTTCGTTTTATCATTTCACCATTTATTGGTGAGAGAGAGAGAATGGGACCGTCGCATGCCATGGCCTCCCAGGGACAACAGGCACTGCTTTGTGTATTGGGACCTGGGGATTCGAACCCGGGTCCTTGGGCTCCGCTGGCAGGCGCCCTAACCGCTGAGCCACCTTGACAGACCAAAAGTAGATAGAGCTCAATGAATGAATGAAGCTGTCAGACAGCTGAGAGAACAGAAACCAGCCCCTCAGTCCCTTATACTCTCCCAATTAAAGGAAGGAAGGAAGGAAGGAAGGAAGGAAGGAAGGAAGGAAGGAAGGAAGGAAGGAAGGAAAGGGGAGGAAAAGATTTCTTTAACTGACAACTTCCATCAATAGAAACAATATAAAAAGATGAACATATCATCCGTTTGTAGTGGTGGGATGCCCCCACATTCATTCTCCCAGTTGAAAACCCTATAAGTTATCTGCTTTTTGGCGGTTTCTAGGGAGTCCCTGCTGGATACAGAAATCGTGTCTGGGGTACCAACCAACTCTGGGTGCGGAAACGAAAATTATGTAGGAGACACAGACAAGGCTAGCATATACCCCAACCGCCCTCCCCTCACCCGGTGAAGAATGGGAAGAAGGGGCGGTGGGGGTGGTGCAGGCAGAGGCAATGCATCAGTGAGGTACAGGACAGGGTAGGAGGTAAAGGCTCTCTCTCTCTCTCTCTCTCTCTCTCTCAAGAGACTCGTGACAGGATGGGAGTGGTGGGTGACACTATGCATTCCCATACTCCTGCCTGAAAGAAAGAGAGAGAGAGAGAACGGAAAAGACTTTTTTTTTTTTTTTTTTTTTGAGGTAGGGTCTCACTCTGGCTCAGGCTGACCTGGAAGTCACTATGTCTTCTCAGGGTGGCCTTGAACTCTCGGCGATCCTCCTACCTCTGCTTCCCAAGTGCTGGGATTAAAAGGCGTGCGCCACCACGTCTGGCAGAAAAGACTTTTTTTTTTCACTTCCTAACGTATTGTGAAGAACTCTGACATGCAGGCATCACGTTGTGAGTGCCTGTTTCTTTAAGAGTGTTCACCTAAAAATCCATAGGAGAGACAGAAGAAACATACCATGTCCAAGACAAAGGAAGGAGGAGGAGGAGGAAGAGAAAGAATGGGCTGGGGAGATAGAGGTGGTGGATCCCGTGGTTACTTAAAGGTGGGGTTCAATTCCCCACTAACCATGGAAAAGCAGGTACACGACATGGCACTTGTGTCCAGAGTTAGTTCCCTTTGCAGTGGCAGGAGAGTCATCTGTGTAAAATTAAACATTTTTTTTTCTTAGCGGTTTCTGACGAGTACCGGGCAACTCCACCTGTAGAACCAACTGTATGTAGGAGACAGTAGAAGGCTGCCATGTACACCAAACGCCCTCCCCTCGCCCGGTGAAGTACGTAAACCAGATGCATAAGGGGGCGCATGCATCTCGAGTTTGTTTGCAGGGGCTGAAGGCCTGGTGTGCCCATTCTCTCTCTCTCTCTCTCAAATAAATAAATAAAAATAAAAATACATTTAAAATACTTTAAAAAAAGAATGGGCCTGGTGTGGTGGCGCACGCCTTTAATCCCAGAACTCGGGAGGCAGAGGTAGGAGGATCGCTGAGAGTTCAAGGCCACCCTGAGACTACATAGTTAATTTCAGGTCAGCCTGGACCAGAGTGAGACCCTACCTTGCAAAACCAAAAAAAAAAAAAAAAAAAAATGGGAAGAAGAACACACACACACACACACACACACACACACACACACACACACACACACGCACGGCATCCACAACAGTACTTAAACGTGAGACTGGAGTTCGTTTGCAGTGGCAGAAGACTCACCATTTGTTCATTCTCATCCATTCCAGGCTTATCATCTATCTATCTATCTATCTATCTATCTATCTATCTATCTATCTATCTATCATCTCTGTATCATCTCTCTGTCTCTCTCCATGGTCTACCATTTCTCATCTCTTTAAATAAATAACTATAAATGATAGATAAGAAAAGAAAGTAAAAAGCTGTGTGTGGTGGTGCACGCCTTTCATCCCAGCACTCGGGAGGCAGAGGTAGGAGGATTGCCATGAGTTCAAGGCCAGTCTGAGACTACATAGGCTGAAGTCCAGGTCAGCCTGGGCTAGAGTAAGACTCTACTTCCAAAACCAAAAGAAAAAAAAAAAAAAGAAAACAAAATAAAAGAAAGTAGCAGTAAGAGTAAAAGGGAGTGTGAGGACAGAATGAAAAATCCTGCAGGTTATCTCTGTTGACCATTCAGAAAATATCTTTTTTTATTTTTAAGACACATAGTAATTTAGATAAAGATCACAAAGCAGCCTAACATGGTGGTGAAGCCCTTTCACTCCAGTGCTCACTCGCTCCAGATGCTGACTTAGGAGGATTTCCGTGAGTTCCAGGCCCCTCTGGGGCTACAGAGTGAACTCTGCACGAGCGTGGCTGGTGTGGGTGAGGGCCTGTTTTCACCTTCACTGTCTCACATTTCAAACAGCAACCTCCAGATGACACCCCAGTCACAGGAAAGCATTTGGCTAACATCACTAGGATGGGTCGCTCTTCTCTCCTCCCCCTTCCCCTCAAATAAAAGAAGAAGTCAAACCACGTGTGGTGGCACAAGCCTTTAATCCCAGCACTCGGGAGGCAGAGGTAGGAGGATGTCCAAGAGTTCGAGGCCACCCTGAAACTACATAGTGAATTCTAGGTCAGCCTGAGCTAGAGTGAGACCCTAACTCCAAAAAAAAAAAGCAGAAGTCACGCTGTTGATGCTGGGGGTGGGGGTGGGGCACAGCGGGGAGGATGGCCTAAACAAGTGCCACATGATGTCTTCACCAGCAGGGCCTGCCTCATTGGAGCCCAACACCTGCCTCAGGGCAGGCTGCCATTGCCACAGGCAGATACACACACACATACAATCTCTCTTTGGCCTTTCTGTCCCACCCAGACTCACAGAGCTTGATGTTTTGATGGAGCCAGGCAAAATGAGGAGTAGCCAGCTCGCTCACCAGGCTACCTATATTTCTAAGGGTGAAAAAGATAGCCAGCCACTCCAAAAAATGCATCCATTGTCTGGAGAGAGGGCTCAGCGTCAGAAGTTTCCTGCTCGAAAAATGCATTCAAGCTGGGTCCCCAGGCCCAGGGTTTAATCCCAGCACTCAGGAAAAAGAGGTAGGAGGATCCCCGAAAGTTCGAAACCACCCTGAGACTATATAGGAAATTCCAGGTCAGCCTGGGCCACAGTGAAAATGACCCTACATTTTTGGAAAAAAAAAAAAAAAAAAAAAAAAAGAAAAAGAAAAGAAAAAGAAAGAAAAATGCATTCAAAAAATGGCTATTAAAAAAAGAAAGAAAAAGAAAAAAGCATTCAAAATAAGAAGAAAAATGAAAAAAGCAGTTTATGCATTGAAGAGCCTGAACCCCACCTCCATAGATCTGTATTTTCTTCTCTTGACTTTTCTTTTCCTCTCCCTCCTGCTTTTCTTAAAACAATGATGTCCAATTTGTTAACTTTTACACTTAAAACAAATGACAGTAAAGCTTTATTTAAAGATAAATAATTTTTGGCACTTTAAATTTTAGAGGTATTTTAGAAAATCACTAACATTTAACATTACAATACACTTAGCCATTTTTTTTTTTTTGAGAGACCTCCATAACGTGACATCACTATATATGGAGCTCAGAGAACATTTCAGCAAGCAGGCAGAAAACTCACACACAGCTGTAGAGAGCTGATTGGTGCTGTTGTTATTTGCAAGATGGCGCTGGAATCCGCACTTCCGAGGCAGAGATGGCGGATTGCTCTCCTGGATAAACAAGTCCTTATTTGGCTTGGGCCGTAATCTAGGCTTGCTTCCGAGATATGTGGACCTATCTGCATTCACCACGTGGCACACCAGGGTTGGCTGTTCAAAGGCTTCACCAACCCTTGGAAGGGCTTTTCCCCGGTCAGAAGATTGTTCAAGGTTCCTGAATAAACTGCTGAAAGAAGAGTCCAAGTGTTGCGTCTTCCTTGCTGGTCGAGGCAGTCGTGACACACAGCCACGTGCACAAAATGGCACCTACATCTGGAGTGTGTTTGCAGTGCCCATTCTTCCTCTTCTCCCCCCTCCCCCAGTAATAAATAAGAATACACTCTGAGACTCCATAGTGAGTTCCAGGTCAGCCTGGGCTAGCGTGAGACCCTACCTCCAAAAAAAAAAAAAAATGTCATGAAAATAAGGATCGCCAAAGTTCGAGGCCACCCTGAGACTTTGCTAGTTAATTCCAGGTCAGCCTGGACTAGAAAGACCCCCTTTAAAAAAAAAAAAAAAAAAAAAAAAAAAAAAACAAAACCAAAAGACCAAAAAAAATATATATTAAATGAAAGATGGCTCCATGGTGAAGGTTTCTGGCCTCCTAAGCAAGGTTAGATTACCCAGTACCCACAATACAGCCACGTGGACAAAATGGCACGTGCATTTGCAGTGCCTGGAGGCCCTGTTGTACCCATTTTCTCTCCCTCCTCCTCCCTCTCATAAATAAATAAAAAAACAAATTTTAAGCTGGGCGTGCAGTGGTGCAGGCTTAATCCCAGCACTGGGAGGCAGAGGTAGGAGGATCGGATCACTGTGAGTTCGAGGCCACCCTGAGAATACATAGTAAATTCCAGGTCAGCCTGTGCTCTCTCCCTCTCCCCTACCTCTCTCTCAAAAAATAAAACAAAATAAAAATGAAATTTTAAAGAAAAAAAGTGTGTGTGTCTGGTGGCAAGAGTTCCTAGGGTGCCCATAATACATGCCTATGTAAATAAAAAAGAAAAAGAAAAAGAAAAGAAAAGAGAGAGGAAGGATGGAGAAATGGCTCCGGGGTCAAAGGTGCTTGCCACGTTGGAATCCCCAGGACACACATACAGCCATGTGCACAAAATGGCACATGCATCTGGCGTGCATTTTCAATACGTGGAGGCCCTGTTGTGCCCATTCTGTCTCTCTCTCTCTCTCTCTCTCTCTAAAAAAAAAGGAAAGAAACAGGAGGAAGGCTGGCTGGAGATAATGGCTCTGTAGTCAAAGGTGCTTGCTACTTGCAAAGCCTATAGGCCCAGGTCATATTCCCCAGTGGGACCCACACATGTGAAGCTAGAAGTGGGTATGCCAGAAGCTCTGCAAGCTCCAGAATCAGTTATAAGTAAGACAGTGGCTCAAAAGCAGACCAGGTGAAAGAAAGATGGATGGATGAGGACTTCTAACATGTTTTGCTCCACCCTGGTCAGTGAAGACCAACAAAACCACCTCCCTCCATAGGTGAGTTTATGCATTTTCAGTAGCTTGTCTTTTTCTATACATTTTAAAGTTTTTTTGGTTGTTCTTTTCTTTCTTTGAACTGTCTGTCTGTTTCCTAGTTTTTTGTTTTGTTTTGTTTTTGTTGACTGGAAACTTTATCTGCGGCCCCAAGCTGGCCCAGAACTCCAAGAGCTAAAAATGGACATCAGAATTTAAAAGACAGGCATGGTGGCTCATGCCTTCCATCCCAGCACCCAGGAGGCAAAGGTAGGTGGATCACAGGTAGTTCAAGGCCACCCTGAGACTACATAATGAATTACAGGTCAGCCTGAGCTGGAATGAAACCCTACCTCGAAAAACCAAAAAAAAAAATAAATAAATATAAATAAAGAAATAAATAAAAGTAAAAAAAAAAAAAAAAAAAAAAAAAGGAAACCAGAGCTGGGTGTGGTGGCACACGCTCTTAATCCCAGCACCCAGGAGGGGCTCAGGAATTTAGGAGGATCCCCGTGAGTTCCATGCCCTCCTGGGCTGGACAGAACAAGAGATTTTGAGTCTATCCTGAGCTAGAGGGCGGTGTACCCATTCCACCTTCACCTCAGTTTTCTGTTTCTTTGCTTGTTTAATTATTATTAAACAAATACGTGGTGCATGTGTCCATATTCACACCCCAAGGAAGTAAGCAAATTATAAAAATAAAATGAGATGCCTTAAAATAAGAAGAAAATGTCAAAACAAGAGCAAAGAAATCTACACACACACAGTCAGTGTCTCTTGGATGGGTGCTGACTGTCACCTGCTGGAACTATCGTGGTATTGTTTATGTGTGGAATTGCACCAAAATGGAGTCAAATAGATTGGGAGCGCAGGGATGCAGGATACTGGGATAGGGGACACATGTGTATGGTGGGAGGGATGGAGGAGCCCTAGGGCGACTCTACTTGAAATCTCTCTGTCCAGTATTGATCATCACTGAATATAAAAGACCCCTACTTTAGGCAAGTTATACTTGTTTTGTTTTTTTTCTAGGGAGGTAGGTCTGGCTCTAATGGGTAGTGACCGTCATATTTTTACATGGTATCTTCCTGCTTTACGACTGTCTGCCATTTTGAGATAGGGAGGATCTCTCATTTCGCTGCTCATTGGGCCCTGGTGCCCACTCTCTCTCCCTCTCACTCCTTTTAATTAAATAAATTTAAAAATTTTGCAGGCGTGGTGGCACACACCTTTAATCCCAGCACTCGGGAGGCAGAGGTAGGAGGATTGCCATGAGTTAAAGGCCACCCTGAGAATATAGAGTGAATTCCAGGTCAGCCTGGGCTAGAGTGAGAGCCTGCCTTGGAAAACAAAACAAAATTAATTAATTAATTAATTAAAAAAATTAAAACATATTATTTATCTCCAAGATGCAAATGTGATGCACTGGCCAGTAATTCCAACATTTGAGAAGTCGAGGCCTGAGTTCCAGTCGTCTTTGCTATATATTGTGTTCAAGATCAGCCTAGGGTGTCTATCTCACCTCCACCACAAATTAATGTTCAGATGCCAGCCAGGTATGGTGGCGCTCACCTTTAATCCCAGCACTTGGGAGGCAGAGGTAGGAGGATTGCTGTGAGTTCAAGGCCACCCTGAGAATACATAGTGAATTTCAGGTCAGCATGAGTTGCAGTTAAACCCTACATTGAAAAAAAAAGTTCAGAAGGCATCCAGGCCTCTTGGAGTTGTAGGAAAGACTTTCTGGAGTCTTCTCTGTCTATGAGCCATCTTTTCTTGGAGATCAAAGACATGGACGCTGGATCAGTATTAAGTAATACTGAAGCATGGAAACTAAAACAGAATGAATCAGTTACTCGCTTTAGAGCTATGACCTTATCATTCCCTACTAAAGTTAAAGGGGAGGAACCACACGTGATAAATTGTCACTTGGGCTCATCTTACCTTGAAGATCATCTGGGAAAGTTCTTTGTTGAAAGTTGTTCCTCCAGTACTGTTGCAAAGTGGAGACTTGCTCTTGATCCAGGCACTCGCTATCTGAGACCCCTTGCATTTACAGGATACCACTGACTTCTCTACCCTGAGTTTGTCATCGTCCTCTGCTGGCTGACTTCTGTCACAGGCGTCTGACACTGGAAATTTGATGCTATTGACCCGAGTCAACTATGTCACACTGCATTCGCTTAGCACCAACCATAAACCCATCTGGCAGGTGGAAGTGGCTGCTCCCTTGCTGTTTCCAAGAGTTTAAAGACATTATAAGTGTATTTTGGTCATTTGTACAATTGGCAAGCCTAGAAATGTTCTTCTCTTGCTACCCAAGTTGTCAATCGCACCAAGAAGGTGATAAAAAAGAGACAGACGTGAATGGGGCACATTCACAGCACTGGTTTCATCTTCAGATATCCCGCAGTTTTAGGAACGTTCCCTTTGTAATAGCGGGCTGGGGAGATGGCTGAGGTGAAAACCTAAGGTGGGGGGTGATCTGTGATTAAAGGAACCCAAAGAGTACCTCTTACCAGCTCAAGCCTGGTCCACAACAATATTTCTGCAACCTGATACTAATTTACATAAAAGAGAAATTCAGTGATGAGAGGCTCGCTCAAACTTCAGTGATTCCTTGTCCTGGATCATCACCTGGTGGGCATGAGAACTCTCCTCCCAAGAAGCAAATCCTGTTTGTCCTCATTTGCATGGTGCGCATTGCTTGCTGGCACATTGCATGTGGTCACTCACCCTAACTGCAGAAGGACTGCTAAAATATCTTTACCCCAAATACTGACTTACTTGAGCATTTAAGAATGTTCTTTGTTTTAGGTGTAAAAGGTAGATGTCTTTTTAACTTTTTTCTGACTTTCTGTATTAAAAATTGTCCTTTTGGTAGTGCCAGTCTCTGCTGTGAGAGGCACGAGCCCTTTTTTAACAGGTATAAAGGAATTCTAGACTCATGCGCCACTCACCAGTTTTGCATTTGCAAGCACGTTCCTGTGCATCTTGCTTTGCGTGGGCATTGGGAAATTGAACTTGGAATTTATCCTTAAGTTTTCCAGGGAAACGTCTTAGCCACTGACCCATCTTCTCTCTCTCTCTTTTCAAAGAAACTTATTAAACCAGTTATGTTTTAATATAGTGGAAGAAAGCAAAACAACTTTTCAAGTAGACCCAGATGTTCCTGAAGTTTCAAGCTCACTTCAATGTCTAGACTGATGATAATCTCTTCAAGTGCGTTCCTTCAGATACCTGCCTCTTAGAGAACACTGGAATGTATATGCACATAGATGATACGTGAGAATTTCTCCTCCCAATTATACCTATTTGCTACAATTCCAGGACACAAGATTTTGTGGGGATTTTCTTTCTTTTCTTTTCTTTCTTTCTTTCTTTCTTTCTTTCTTTTCTTTTCTTTCTTTCTTTAGTATTAATTCTTATTAAACTTAACCTTTGAATTTTATTTTATATTTTGGTTCTTTTTGAGGTAGGGTCTCATTCAAGCCCAGGCTGACATTGAACTCACAGAGATATTTTTACCTCTGCCTCCTTAATGCTAGTATTAAAGGTGTGCGCAACCATGCGTGGCAAACTTGGCATTTTTTAATTTTTATTTTCTTGGTTTTAGAGGTAAGATCTCTCTCTACTCAGGCTGACTGTACTGGAATTCACTATGTAGTCTCAGGGTGGCCTCGAACTCACATGGGTCTGCCTACCTCTGCCTTCCAAGTGCTGGGATTAAAGGTGTGCACCACCACGCCCAGCCTAAGGGCAACTTTTTAATGAAGATGAGGCTGTTTCCTGGGACAGGAGACACCCTGTCCTGAAAGTCTTTCCTGAAATAATAGGGGCCTTTTGGACCATCTAGTGAAATCAGAACTCAGACAATGACTAAAATAAAACAGTGTTTAATTGTATATACCTTTTCTTTAAAAATTTAATTGCATTATGATTTAAAGGGAAACTGGACTCACAAGTTTCAATTTATATGACCATTTACTTAATCAACTTCATATTATGTAAACATTTTAAAGTATAAGCCCAAGTAAATGATATTTATATATAATATACAAATGTGCATATATATATACATATATAACATAAAAAGATACATTAAATAAAAAGTAAAAATTTTGTGTTTGATTTAGATATACCATTGTTAATTTAGACTATTCATTTGGCTTATATTCTTTCCTCTTCATTTCTTTCTTTCTTTCTTTTTTGTTTGTTTTGTTTTGTTTTTCAAGGTAGGGACTCACTCTAGCCCAGGCTGACCTGGAATTCATGATGTAGTCTCAGGGTGGCCTTGAACTCATGGTGATCCTCTTACCTCTGACTTCTGAATGCTGGGATTAAAGGCATACACCACCATGCCCAGCTTGGTTTCCTTTCTGTAGTACTAATTTATAATCTTAAATATACACCTTTGCAGACATGAGTTAGTAGAACTACAAAAGAAAGTGTAGAACATAAAGAGATAAAGCCTTTAATATGATCTTTTTTTTGTTGTTGTTGTTAAATTAGACAAGTTAAAAACTTTAACTGGCTGGAGAGATGGCTCAGTGGTGGAGGTGCTTGCCTGCAAAGGCTGATGATCCTCGTTCAATGCCCCAGTACCCATGTAGAGCCAGATTTACAAATGGGCACATGTATCTGGACTTTGTTTGCAGTGGCTGGGGCCCTGGCATGCTCATGCTCTCTGTCTGTCTCTCTTGTATCTCTCTGCTTGCAAATCAAGAAAAATATTTTTTAAAAACCTTTAAAAAACTGTTGAAAAATAGACACAGATAGAAAAGCAATACTCTTAGCTGGGCGTGGTGGCGCACGCCTTTAATCCCAGCACTCGGGAGGCAGAGGTAGGAGGATCGCCATGAGTGCAAGGCCACCCTGAGACTACATAGTGAATTCCAGGTCAGCCTGGGCCAGAGTGAGACCCTACCTCGAAAAAAAAAAAAAAAAAAAAAAAAAAAAAAAAAAAAAAAAAGAAAAGCAATACTCTTTTATCATAATGCCACAACTATG
Organism: Orientallactaga sibirica; assembly: GCA_036365145.1. Taxonomy (NCBI): domain Eukaryota; kingdom Metazoa; phylum Chordata; class Mammalia; order Rodentia; family Dipodidae; genus Orientallactaga; species Orientallactaga sibirica. The sequence goes on along the minus strand of JAEOAD010000031.1, from coordinate 171,817 downwards.
GGTTAAAGTTTTCCTAAAAATATAAATTATTCATTGAAGACTTAATAATATAGCCATTTTTCTTATATACACAGAAGCTTATCCAGTTTCTTAACGTTACTGTTGTTGTTGTTGTTGTGTTGAGGTAGAGTCTCGCTGTAGCCAAGGTTGTCCTGGAATTCACTATGTAGTCTCAGGGTGGCTTCAAATTCATATCAATCCTTCTACCTCTGTCTCCCGAATGCTGGAATTAAAGGAGTGCACCACTATACACAGTCTGATTTTTGAGGTTACATTTTCTGTAATTTTTATTGTGAAATGAAAATGTAGTATAAAGATCTTTGACAAGCACAGAAACTGAACATTTTACATTTAGAACTTATGTATTAATTCTAAAAAGAAATTAATTCCAATCTAATAAAAGCTTTTTTTTTTTTTTTTTTTTTTTTTTTTTGGTTTTGCAAGGTAGGGTCTCACTCTGGTCCAGGCTGACCTGGCTCAGGGTGGCCTCGAACTCTCGGCGATCCTCCTACCTCTGCCTCCCAAGTGCTGGGATTAAAGGCATGCGCCACCACACCCGGCTTAATAAAAGCTTTTACTGTACATTATATAGAAGAATTTACCATTTAACAATTTTCTGTCATACATTTGTTATTCATGACTACCTAAACATGAGGTAGGATTAAATATTTTCAAACCGGTTTTGGAAAGAAATCACGACCAAAATCTATAGCCTGATTAAACTGTCTTACGACCCCAATGAAAAATTTCCCACACAATCAAGTAGCATTTTAAGGTTCCATGCAATAGTTAATAAATCAACAATGTCATTTTAATAGGTTTCAAGGATATATATATATATATAAGTTTAAGTAAGTTACTTTTAGGCCTTTTATAGATCTGAAATGCATTCTAATCCAGTCACACATCTTAAGTTGGCATACCAAGAAATAAAAATAATTCAAAATAAAATTAACAAGTAATGATGAAAGTGTTCTATAGAAATGCATGGAGGAGATTGATGTGGCCACAAATTGTGTTCCTCAGTCATTTCGGGACTTTTAGGAAGCAGGCTAGGGTTTGTATTATGTTGTGTGAACACAGCATAGCATACATGAAGACAACTATGTCACACATGACACAGTCACATTGACAAGGTAGGTTGTTATCTTTGTTCCTCTTTGAAGGGAATGGGGTTCACTCTGGGGAATCTTTCAAGCTGTAATTTGTTTTCATTTCCTTGGCTAAGCTATCTGGTGGATGCCTTTGGTCCTGAGAGCTGTCATGCAGAGCTGGCATTTCTCCGGATCCAGCAGCTGAGTTTGTGAGGCTTGGGGTCCTTGTAGTATTAAGCAATCTTAGCATAGTTACTTTGGATTAGCAAGTGTGAGAAATAGTGTTTGGATATTCATAAAGAAAGATAGAAGTAGGCCTGATATGAGGCAATGCATGTATCTCTTGAGGGTCTAATGCATGAGATATTGGCTTTGTATGAAGTCTGTGTTCTATCATTTCCTTCTCACACCACTAATTGGTGACTTCAGAATCTCCTGATTTTTCTTTCTACAACTGTCATCTATAGCAGTCATCCTGTGTTTCTGAAACCAGAATTCAGTTCTTGATACTTGTACTTTCAGAGACAAGTGAGCAAAGATAGGAATTCCACCTTAAATCTGTGCTGTATTGGGAGAGCTGGAAATTTGGGATAAGAAAGGATTCTTCTCTTGGAGAGATCTTGTATTTCATCTATAGCTAACAGTAAATATAAGAGGGGAAAGAAAGGCAGTAATTTTAAATATTTTTGGAGAAGTAACCAGTCATGACTCTGAGATTTATGGTGTTACTGGTTCTACGTGTCTTCTTGTGGACCTATGGACTCTTCTCTCCATGTAGTGAGGGTTTCATATAGACCGAAGCCAGTAGCCTATGCATTCCTCTGACTCTCCATTTTGGTTACTTCTAGATCAAAAGCTAACACAGGACAAATCAAGACCAGTGTGTGTGTAGATTACTTCATATAAAACATGTCTCCATTTTATCATTATCACTCTTTTAAAAAAGATATTTTTATTAGATATGGACATAATTAGTATGTAAACAATACATGATTGTACCATCCTTTCCCACTTCCCTGCCCCTTTTCTGAAGGGGCCTTCCTCATTGGCAATGCAGGTCAGTCTCTGGGGAATGTGGGTCATGCATTTTGGGGCAGCAATCAGTTATGGGGGAGAGGCAATGTCTCTATACAAAATGTCCCAACTTGTGGCTCTAACAATCTTTCTTTCCCCTCTTCCGCAAAATTTCCTGAGCCATGTTGGGTGGGTTTTAAGTCTATTTCAGTGAAGGTTTCTGAGGAGCCTCTGGATCTCTGGTTTGGTAAGTGTTGAGTGTCCTCTGTGTCTATCTCCTTCACCCTTGTGCTGGTATCAGGTTCACCAATAAAGCAGCACTCTTTTTTATTTCCCCAATTCCTCTGTGGTGAAGTGCGCTGGATCGTTTATCTCCCCAGATCCTGCTCCCTCTGAAAAAGAGAAGCAGAATTTCCATCAGAGTGAAGTCATCATCAGTTAAATTAGATAACAACTATTAATTTAGAAAGAATTTAAGCCGGGCGTGGTGGCGCATGCCTTTAATCCCAGCACTCGGGAGGCAGAGGTAGGAGGATCCCCGTGAGTTCAAGGCCACCCTGAGACTACATAGTGAATTCCAGGTCAGCCTGGGCCAGAGTGAGACCTTACCTCCAAAAACAAAACAAACAAAACAAACAAACAAAAAAGAATTTAAATGTTGTAGACCCACTTATATGCCAACATTAGTGGGAACTTGATATTGGGAAGCAAAATTGTTATCAGGATATGATTATGACTTGTTTCCCAGTTCCAGATATGGTTTTCTTTCCACTGAGCAGATGTGTTAGCCAATCCAATAGCAGTTGGTCACCTACCATAGTTGTGTGTGACTATTGCACTTGTGTGAGCATCATGTCAGGTTGTTGGCTACTGAGTCACTTAGACTTTTAGTTGCTCAGACGGATGTTGGCCACTTTTCCCCGGTAGCTCATGTGTTCACCTTACAGCAATAGATGGGATAGTTGTCTGGGGAGTGGCTCACTTCCAGATTCCAACCAGATCTCTCCATGGTCCGTGCTCATAGCATATGGTGTCATCAGCAGTAGGGTCTTAACATTAACCTCTGGTGGGTAATCAAGTTCTCTGTCGGAAGTCTGTCTTGTTTGCTTTGGGAGAGCTAGTACGTCTCTCTGATCAACAGTTCATTGTGGATGTAAACCACATCCTGGTACAGGGAGTTACAGACCAGCACCAGGGGAAAAGAGAAATGGAAAAAAGACAGAAAAGAGAAACAGGAGAAATTTAATGTTAGGTTTCATCTCACCCTCTCCAGGGCCTTTGATTCAGGTGCTCCCCCTAAGGTCCTCTTGAGGGTTCCACCTTTAATCTGACTTCCAGGATATAGAATTGTATGGTACCAGTTCAATTTGGGTTCAGTTTTGAGTACCCTTTCCCTTCCCCCAAGCCCTATCTTCCCTACTGTCCAAGCTTCGAGATGCTATTCAGGTATGTCAGCAACTCAGGCTGTTCCAGGTTAGAAATGGCAGAGGAGTGAGACCATGTGATGATTGTCTTTCTGTGATTGTGTGAGCTCACTTAGAATGATCTGTTCCAAGTTTGACCATTTTTCTACAAATGTCAATATGTCATTTTTTCTTACTTCTGAGGAGAATCCCATTGTGTACATATACTACATCTTGGTTATCCATTCATCCAGTGATAGGCACCTGGGTTGATTCTAGTTGTTAGTTATTATGAATTGAGCAGCTATAAACAAGGCTGAGTGAATATCTCTGAATGTGGAGCTTTTCGGGTAAATATCCAGTAAGGGAAGATCAGGGCCTGTTGGTAACTCTATAGTCACCCTTTTCAGGAGTCTCCATAATGCTTTCCATAATGGTTGTACCAGTTTACATTCCACCAACAGTGAATGAGTGTTCCTATTTCTCCACATCCTTGACAACATTTGTAACATTTGTTTTCTTTTTCTTTTTTCTTTTTTCTTTTTCTTTTTTTAGTTTTTCAAGGTAGGGTTTCACTCTTGTCCAGGTTGACCTGGAATTCACTATGTAGTCTCAGGGTGGCTATGAATTCACAGTAGTCCTCCTACTCCCACCTCCCAAGTGCTGGGATTAAAGGCGTGCACCACCATTTCTGGCTTCATTTAATTTTTTTTTTTTTTTTTTTTTGTTGAGGTAGGGTCTCACTCTGGCCCAGGCTGACCTGGAATTAACCATGTAGTCTCAGGGTGACCTCGAACTCACAGTGATCCTCCTACCTCTGCCTCCCAAGTGTTGGGATTAAAGGCATGCACCACCATGCCCGGCCCCATTTATTTTTTTTTAATGTCTGCTATCCTTACTGGGGTGAGGTGGAAATATATATTATATATATATAATTTGTTTTTTGAGGTAGTGTCTTCCTCTAGCCCAGGTTAACCTGAAATGCACTCTGTAGTTCTAGGCTGGCCTTCAACTCTCAATGATCCTCCTACGTCTGCCTCCAAAGTGCTGGGATTAAAGGCGTGAGCCACCATGCCCAGCTTTCATATTTGTTTTAATTTGCATTTCCCCAATGGTTAGAGATGTTGAACATTTCCTTAATTGTGTGTTAGCCATTTGTAATTATTCCTCTGAGTACTCCCTATTCAGTTTTCTGTCTTACTTTTGGAGTGGATTTTTTTTATCAGTTTTTTAGAGTTTTTTTTTTTTTTTGGTAGATTCTAGATATTAGGCTTCTGTCAGTGCTATAAATAGTAAAGGTTTTCCCCCATTCAGTGGGTAATCTATTGGCTCTGCTTGTGGTATGTTGTCTGTCTGTGCAAAAACTTTTCAGCTTCATGAGATCCCATTAGTTGAGTGCTTTTTTTCTTTTTATGGTTTTTTTGAGGTAAGGGCTCACTCTAGCTCAGGCAGACCTGGAATTCACTCTGTCGTCTCATGGTGGCCTTGAACTCACAGTTATCCTCCTACCTCTGCCTCCCAGGTGCTGGGACTAAAGGCGTGTGCCACCACACTTGACTGAGTGCTTGTTTATCTTACTGGATTACTGGGGTTTTGTTCTGGAAGCCTTTTGCCAGTCCTATATTGTGGAGAATGCCTCCAATTTTTTTAGTTGAAGAGTTTCAGGTCTTATACTGAGGACTTTAATTCATTTGGAGTTGATTTTTGTATGTGATGAAATGAGTGGGTTTAGTTTCTTCTTCTTCTTCTTCTTCTTCTTCTTCTTCTTCTTCTTCTTCTTCTTTTTTTTTTTTTTTTTTTTTTTTTTTTTCGAGGCAGTGTTTCACTCTGGTCCAGGATGACCTGGAATTAACTATGTACTCTCAGGGTGGCCTCGAACTCTCGGCGATCCTCCTACCTCTGCCTCCCGAGTGCTGGGATTAAAGGCGTGAGCCACCACGCCCAGCTAGTTTCATTTTTTTTTGTACATATCGTCATCCAATTTGTCCAGCACCATTTGTTGAAGATGCTGTCTTTTCTCCAGTCCACATTATTGGTATCTTTGTCAAAGATCAAGCAGCTGTAATTACTTGCCCTACATCCTGGGTCTTCAATTCTGATCCATTGGTGTATGTTTTTGTTTTTATTCCAGTACCATGTTGTTTTTGTCACTATGACTTTGTAATATAGCTTTAGATTGGGTATGGTGACACCACTAGAGGTGTTTTCTTTTTCCTGAGAATATGTTTGAATAAGTGAGGCCTTCTGCCATTCCATATGAATTTTGAGATCTTTTTTTCAATCTCTGTGAAGAATGTTGCTGGTATTTCTTAAACATTTTTTAATCAGGGTATTTTATTTCAAGAATTAACACTTTTTCTTCAAAAAATAGAATCACTAGGGCTGGAGAGATGACTTAGCGGTTAAGGCGCCTGCCCACTAAGCCTAAGAACTCAGGGTCCAATCTCCAGGTCCCACACTTAGCCAGATGCAAAGTGACACAAGGGCGCAATGCCACACTTGCCCACAAGGGATTGCATGCATCTGGAGTTTGTTCACAGTGGCTGAGAGGCTGCTGGCACTCCCATTCTCTCTCTCCCTCTCTCTCTCTGTTTCTCTCCAAAAAACACATATAGAATCAATAGTTATCTCCCTGAGTATGAAGAACTAATTTTACAATAAAAAGATAGTTACAGAATTAAGCAATTAGAGGTACATTATTTCTGCATTTAATTGGACTCCATTACAAACTTACTCTTAAAAATTCATGTCGCCGGGCATGGTGGCACACGACTTTAATCCCAGCACTCGGGAGGCAGATGTAGGAGGATTGCCATGAGTTCGAGGCCACCCTGAAACTACATAGCTAATTCCAGGTCAGCCTGGACCAGAGTGAGACCCTACCTTGAAAAACCAAAAAAAAAAAAAAAAAAAAAAATTCATGTCTTTTGGAACATTAATATTTTGAAACATAAAACATCTCATTGTGTACCTGTGATATTAATGTGTCAGTCTGACCTGTCTTTATCAAATTCCAGGGCAATCTTAAAGGCAATGCTATTGAGGCCAACAGGCTGCATGTTACATATACTAGAAACAATTATTCCTTGGGGTAACCTTGTTACTTAATGGCCTCTGTGTCCAATTCTTCAGGAAGAGCCAGTAGGATGCTACTGGCCCCCAGTGCACCTCCAGAATGTGAAGCATAATGCTGTTGCTGCCTGCAAGAACCACACATTTTGCTTCTTTTTATCACACCCCATGCCATTTCACTATTTACACTCATTATCCCAAGACATCTCTGTGTTAGGGACTGGTGTCCAGATCATAACCATTGTTTCTAGCTTGAGATATCCAGGTAAGAGATTTTCATTGGAGTTCGTAAACAGGCTGACTTGGTAGCCATACAACATTATTTTTCCAAACTTCAGAAGGCCCCACTGTAGACAGAAATTCACCACCAGCCCACTTACAGGAGTTATCCACACAAGGTGTGTTGACAAGACATTTCTTTTTATTGTAAACATAAAATCTAAAATGAAAAAGAATGGTAATTAATTTTTAAAATCTATTATTGACTTCACATATGATAATAAGTAGGAAATTATGTACAAGCCAGATTGAATTTCAATGTAGTAATCATATCTTAAACCATCAGCTTGCCACAAATTTTCAGTATGATTTGGATGGTAATGACACACAGATATCTGGGTAGACTATCTACCTCATGAATTAAAGTGTATGTTTTATTTTCTACCAGTATGGCTTTTCCATACTGAATATGTCAGACACTTAATATTCAAAATGTACTGATCAATACTACACAGTATATTTATTTTCCCAGTGCATATGGAGTAATACTTCCCAGTCATTGTATATTCCTAATTCTTGGGTTTGATGTTGAATCACGTGCCACACATGTATTTTATAGCTCAAAGTATGTATACTCCGAGATGCTTAGAAATAAAGTTCATATTTGAAGGACCACATTTCTTGGATAAAAATCCAGTGCAAATGTCATGTATAAAGGATATGATGTAGTCCTTCCTTGTTGTGGGGGAGGCTACACTTAGCAAAGCTCAGTTTGAATCTCCAATTCTCACTTTCAGCACTAAAGTTCTTTTATTTGAGCAAAATATACTTATGTAATTCTTGCTATAGGTCAGGTTAGTGTAATAAGAATGCAGATAAGAGTTAATTTGTTCTCATAGCAATCTTAGGAGGTAGGGATTGTTTATTTCACAGAGAGCAGCAGGGCTGGATTTAAACTAAGGGAGGCTGTCATTCCTCTCTGCTTCCGCATCTTGATTTGTCATCTAAGAAGTTAACTGCCTACCTTGCAGAGTTTGGAATCTGTGTATAAAGCAGTTTGCATACTTCTGACAGTTAATGGATAGAGCCTCAAGTTCATAACTCAACTGTGATCTATGGCAAAACCCTACCACCATGACATTCTTTCTCATCCTGCCAGACCCCACTAGATAGTCATCAAATAGTGTGTTTACAACTAGCAGAGCCTTGAACCCTTGAAGATTTTGTTAAAATAATGATATTAATTCTCACTTATTCTCTGACTCTTTCTAATAACTAAATGAAAAAATATCTCAAAAAGTAGGGACTGAAGAGATGGTTTAGTGGTTAAGTCACTTGCCTGCAAAGCCAAAGGACCTATGTTTGATTCCACAGGACCCATGAAACCAGATGCACAAGATGTTGTATGCATCTGGAGTTCATTTGCAGTGGCTGGAGGCCCTGGCATGCCAATTCTCATTCTTTCACACTCCCTCTGCCTCTTTCTCTCTCAAATAAATAAAGAAAGAAAATAAAGAAAACAGTGATGTTGCTTCAGTAAATCCATAGTAGTTCCTCTTTAAATAGAAAGCTACAGAGTATTATACTACTCAGTCAAGAAATTTATAGGCAGATTCCAGACTTTAACCTCAAAATTCCTTTAGATAGAAAACAAACTATCTGGCCATCGTGGTGCATACCTTTAGTTCCAGCACTAGTGTGGAAAAGGTAGGAGGATGATTGTGAGTTTGGGGCCATCGTGGGACTACAGAGTGAGTTCCAGGTCAGCCTGGGCTAGAGTGAGACCTGCCTTGGAGGAAAAAAAGAAAGAAAGAACAAAAAAACTAGCTATTTGAGAAAATAATTTTGTTGTTTAGATAGAATGATAAACTTTCTGTTTAAATTCCTAGGGAATTTCTAGTTAACAAATGGATATAAAGCACAAGTTCTTGTATAAATGTTGTAATTGACTAAGTAGAATGATGCCAGACACAATGGTCTCTTCAAGCTTAGAATCCTCCGGATTTGGAATATATAACCACAGAACTCTACATTGCAATCTTAGAAATTCAAGATGTGTTATTTTACTTTTATTACTGTTTGTGTGTCTGTATTTATGCATGGATGTATATAATGGGTGTGTGGGTGCGTGTATCATAGTGCACATGTGGAGGTCTGAGGACAACCTTGGGGTGTTTGTGTCTCCTTCCACTTTTGCTGGAGGTAGTTTCTCCCTTGTTGTTGCTTCATGTGCACCAGCTTAGCTGACCCTGAGTTTCTGGATTCCCCTGGCTTTGCCTCCCAGTGCAGCAGGTGAATTGGGATCACAGATGCATGGCACTCCTTTGTGTCTGGCTTTATGTGGGTACTGTAGAATAGGACTTAGGCTGGAAGACTTGTAACATATCTCCAACTCCCTTTTATTTTAAAAATGATTATTGAATATTTTAAAAAACCAAACTGCATTTTTTATTGGTATGTAAAGCTTAGAAACCAAAGCATTTATAATTCATATTATAAGGATCTGGGGCATGCACCTTAGGGGCAAAGCTCTGTCTTGCTGGGTTGTATCACTAGGACCACAAAAATCAAAATTACATAACATAGAATGCACACTGTAAAAAACAATCCTGGGGCTACGGAGATGGTTCAGTGGTTAAAGGCACTTGCTTGCAAAGCATGTTGACCTGGGTTCAATTCCCCCCATACCCACATAAAAGCAGATACACAATGTGGCCCATGCATTTGTAGATCACTTGCAGTGGCAAAAGATCCTGACATGCCCATATTCTTTCTCCCCCCCCCTCTCACAAACAAAATGAAAAACCAATCTGACTTTAACATTTAGCATTAATACTTAAGCTGCAATCTTCTACTACAGAGAATGCCACTAAAAGATGAAAGAGATTGGTAACAGGAACACTTGAAGACATGAGGAAAAATAAAACAAAAGCAGAAGGTTTAGCCATATGAAAACTATTGAAATGTAAAGCCAGAGGGTTTTCTGTCTTCTTTTCATTTTGCAGTGCTGGGGACTGAACTCAGGGCCTCATGCATGCTAGACAGACACTTTCACGCTGTGCTATTCCTCACCCCTAAACTAGAGACTTTTTTTTTTTTTTTTTTTTTTTTTTTTTTTTTTTTTTGAGACAGCGTCTCACTCTAGGCCAGGCTGACCTGGAATTCACTATGTAGTCTCAGGGTGGCCTCGAACTCACCACAAACCTCTTCCTACCTCTGCCTCTCAAGTGCTGGGATTGAAGACATGAGCCACCATGTCCAGCTGTTAAATTAGAGATTCTTGTTGCAAACATGGTGCCAATAAAAACCACTAACGAGGCCTAATAAGCCAGTAAACTGCCTAGGGATTTCATAGCATCAACCTTTCAATGGCAAGAATATTCACGCTACACTCTTGCAGATGTTTGCTTAAAGACTTGCTCAGTTTGCTTGCCAGTACAGAGTGTATTTGCTATACAGAATCAATAGTTATTACCTCTCCAGAATCACGGTTTCTTTCCTTCCATCTAGGGAAGCTTCAGTGTTATTCACAACAACAATGTGCTCAGCTGAATATCATTTCCACTCCTCCCTCTTGTAGCAAAATAGGGACTTAGGCTAAAATTCTGACCAATTTTTTAAATTTATTTTTTAAAATATTTTAAGGTGAGATGAGATTCTGAGGGAAATACTTTAAACAAATGATTGGCCTCAGGTGTCACTATTGTGTGTGTGTTTGGGGACCCTATGTACACCCCAGGGTGGCCTGGAACTTGCTCTGCAGCACAGTGTGGCCTGGCAGCCTTACCATGTATTGGGACTGCAGGCATGTATTAATGCACTCTACCTCGAGTGGCACTATTTTACACTCATGCATATGCACACCTAAGTCATAAAGAAGATAACTATTTACTCAGTAACTCTAGAAAGGCTTGGTGAGGATATTATAATCAAAATTATAACTAAGCCTAAGAAATCAGTAGAGCAAGAGAGCTGGAAATATCTCATGTTTTATAAACTAGTATTAAAACCAAATAGAAACACATGTGGTTAGTAAGGTTTTTAAGTTTTTAAGTTTTCCTAGATATATATCTTTGAAAAGACTGCTTTTATTTTCTGAACTCCCCTTACAAATGACTGTTTCTAAACTCTAAAAATTATTACAGGGCTGGAGAGATGGCTTAGCGGTTAAACGCTTGCCTGTGGAGCCTAAGGACCCCGGTTCGAGGCTCAATTCTCCAGGACCCACGTCAGCCAGATGCACAAGGGGGTGCACGCATCTGGAGTTCGTTTGCAGTGGCTGGAGGCCCTGGTGCACCCATTCTCTCTCTCTCTCTACCTGCCTATTTCTGTATCTCCCTCTCTCTCAAATAAATAAATAAATAAAATAAAATATATAAAAATTATTACAAAGCTGCCAGGTGGGGTGGCACACGTCTTTAATCCCAAGACTTGAGAGGCAGAGGTATGAGGATAGACGAGAGTTCGAGGCCAGCCTGAGACTACATAGTGAATTCCAGGACAACATGAGCTGGAGTGAGAACCTCCCTCAGAAAACTTAAAAAAAAAAAAAAAAAAAATATATATCACAAAGTGGGCAGTCTGGTATCTAGGGTAAGACAATTTCTGTGAGTTTGAGGGCAGTGTGAAGCTACAGAGTTGAGTTCCAGGTCATGCTGGCTAGAGTGAGACCCTGCTTCAAACAAACAAAACAAAACAGAACAAAACAAATATAATCACAAAAAAATCAAAGTTGAGTTTTAGAGGCCCATATAGATATGGTACCATCAAATAAAAACAAAACAGATGGACAGAATGGTTTCTTAGTAAATTTTTAGTGCCTTATTTTACCTCAGCAGTGCATTTCGCTAACATGAATCAACTACCCCTTTAGGATCATTGGGTCCTATCTCAGGGTGGACTTGAATTCACAGCACTCCTCCCACCCCTGCTGCCTCCCGAGTGCTGGGATTAAAGGCCTGTGCCACCATGCCTGGCTCCTGAGATATTTTTATATGACAATGCAAATGCTGAAATCAGTGTTTAAGCTGCTGGCTCACTTTGTAAATCTCCCCTTTTTGCTTTGGCTAGCTAAGGCCTGATTTCATCATTTATGTTGACAGTCCTCTTAAAATAGGAAAGTACCAATCTCCCCTTCTCCCAGCAGGGTCTCACTGTGAATCCCAGGCTGTCCTCAAGTTTTGATTCTCCTGCCTCAGTCTCCCAAGTGCTGAGATGAGAGGTGCGCACCACAGTGGCCAGAAAATAGCAACATGATTATGAATTCTGACAACTCTGTCCATTCTTCTGAAATCATCTTACGTTCTACTTAGCCTTGTTCTCAAGCTGCTGGAAGTGCCTATATTTAAAATCCTGCTGTGAAGCAGGGTGTGGTGGCACAGGCTTTAATCCTAGCACTCAGGAGGCAGAGGTAGGAGGATCACCATGAGTTTGAGGCCACTCTGAGATGACATAGTGAATTCCAGGTCAGCCTGGCCTAGAGTGAGACCCTTCCTCGAAAAAAAAAAATCCCCTAAACATCCTGCTGTGAAACACTGTCCTTCAGGTATCGCATGGTCTCCAACTCAATCCTCCACGTATCACTTGGTCTCCAACTCAAAACCAGAGCAGCAGTGGATAAACCCCAGGAGGCCATCAGAAGATTAGTCTTATTCTTTCTTTTTTGGTATTTAAAAAAATTATTTATTTATTTATTTATTTATTTATTTATTTATTTATTTATTTATTTATTTATTTGAGAGATACAGAGAGATACAGAAATAGGCAAGTAGAGAGAGAGAGAATGGGCACGCCAGGCCTCCAGCCACTGCAAACGAACTCCAGATGCATGTGCCCACTTGTGCATTTGGCTTATGTGGGTCCTGGAGAAATGAGCCTCAAACCGGGGTCCTTAGGCTTCACAGGCAAGCGCTTAACCACTAAGCCCTTTTTTTGGTATTTAAAAAAAAATTTCTTTTTATTTATTTATTAGAGACTAAGAGAGGAAGAGAAAGAGACAGTGATAATGGGCATGCCAGGGCCTCTGTCCACTGCAAACAAACTCCAGACGCATGTTCCACCTTGTGCATCTGGCTTATGTGGGACCTGGAAAATCGAACCTGGTAGGCTTTGCAGGCAAGCACCTTAACCACTAAGCCATCTCTCCAGTGCAAGACTAGGCTTATTCTTATTCTCTAGTGGAGCAGGGGTGGTCATCGGTTCTTCATGAGTGACAAAGGCCATTTCTTCTCTCCTACCCAACCAGCTCCATGTCATCCTGCCCCAGCTCCACAGTCTCTGGCCATGCTGAAATCTACAGGAGGTGGAAGGTTAGCAAAGAGTACACTGTAGAGAAGCGACTTTCTCAAGTCATCACATGCACTGCTAAGGCCTTCCATAATACAGCTGCCACAGTCACTCCCCCTCTTACAAGTGACCCTAGTAAACTCACTGGCTTGCCAAACAAGGCTGGAGTGGAATCATTTCTTATTGTAACCCTCTCTATCTAGGATGAGTAGAAACAGACTTTCTGACGTGTCAGATAACAACTTTAGACATTCTTAAATATTAATTTCAATTACTGTCATCTATTTTTTTTGAAATAGGAACTTGCTATGAAGCTCAGGTTGGTTGTGAACTTGTGGCCATTCTCCTGCCTCTCCCTCCTAAGTTCTAGAACCAGAGGAGTTTGTCCCCATGCCCAGCAAGTACTATTATCTTTAAAGTAAATACAAAATCAAATGTCGATAAATTGGTATTAATGAAAAGCAATAACAACTCTCTCCAATTCCACTTCTACTTCCTTTGGGCATCTTCGTCCTCATTTAAATTCTTCTTCTTTCATTCTTTTGTTTATAGGTTTATTTTTGGTTGAACTCGCAGCAGTCTTCCTGTCTCAGCCTCCTGTATTATAGGCACACAGTACTACATCTGGCCTTCTTCTAGAAACATTTTTATTCAATTCTTCAGGGTCCTGTCTTCCAACTGCTGTCCTCCCCCATCCTGAAGTCCTTACTGGACTCTTTGAGGGAATTCTGTCCCATTTCCAAAAGTTCAGGTCTTTTCCTTCTTGCTGGTGACTCATGGACTTATAGTTTTAGCTCTGTAAAGCAATTTTATTTCATGCCTCCCTGTTCATATTTTCACTGGGGTTCCCAACAGACATGACAGATGGAGCAGGTCTGTATTGTGTTCCCATGCTGCCCTAACACCATTGCATTGTAGCTGCGTGTTCCCACATCTGTGCTCATTTTAGGGAGTGTATCCTACTCATTTAAACAATATTGTAAGGAGTCCTCCCCTTCCTTTGACTCTTACATTCTTTCTGTTACCTCTTCTGCAATGGACTCTTTGCTTTGGAAGGTGTGTTAGAGATCTCTCAGTGCTGAGCACTCCTCTGTCTCTTCTTCTCAGCTCCATGGTGCCTTCTGAGTCATGCCAAGGTCACCACCATCTGAAAAGAGAAGCTTCTTTAACCAAAAGTGAGAGTAGCATAATGGGCTGGATATCCATGACCTCACAGTGCCTGGAAATACCTACAAAAGACCATCATAATAGGAGGAAAAGCCGGGCGTGGTGGTGCACACCTTTAATCCCAGCATTTGGGAGGCAGAGATAGGAGGATCACCTTGAATTGGAGGCCACCCTGAGACTACATAGTGAATTCCAGGTCAGCCTGGCATAGAGTGAGACCCTATCTCAAAAAAAAAAGGAGGAAAAGATGATGACATCAAAATTAAAAGAGAGACTGATTGAGTGGGGGAGGTGATACAATGGAGAGTGGAATTTGGAAAGGGAAAGTGGGGAAGGGAGGGAAGTACCATGGGATAGTGTCTACAATTAAGGAAGTTGCCAATAAAAGTAAATAAATAGGGCTGCAGAGATGGCTTAGCAGTTAAGACACCTGCCTGCTAAGAAGCCTAAGTACCCGGTTCCAATCTCCAGGTCCCACGTTTAGCCAGATGCAAAGTGACCCTAGGGCTCAATGCCGCACTTAACCACAAGGGGGCGCACACATCTGGATTTTGTTCACAGCAGCTGAGAGACTGCTGGCATGCCCATCTCTATCTGTTTCCCTCTCCCTCTCTGTCTGTCTCTCTCTGTCTCTCCGAAAATAAATAAAATTAAAAAGTAAATAAATAAAATAAAATAATATAAATAAAGAGCAGTCTGTTGGGCTTGCCTCAAAACTAACTAACAAAATAAATAAAATGCAGGTGTTTCTAAAAAAAACATATTGTTTTTTGTGCTGGACCTCAGGACTGGAGAAATGGCTTAGTGGTTAAGGCACTTGCCTGTGAATCCTAACAACCCAGGTTTGTTTCTCCAGGTCACACATAATCCAGATGCACAAGGTGGCGCATGAGTCTGGAGTTCCTTTGCAGTGGTTGGAGACCCTGGTGTGCCTATTCTCTCTCTCTCTCTCTCTCTCTCTCTAAAAATAAATAAATAAATAAATAAATAAATAAATAAATAAATACAAATAATTCTTTTTTAAAAGGTACCTCAAACTTTTTGGCCCCCAGGTAATAAACTTCTCTACTTTCATTCATTACTGGTGTTAGAGTGATTTTTCCATAAAATTTCTACAACAGGGCCAAAACCAGTTCAGAAGCTGGAGCAGGCACACCTTTGGGGGCTAACTCTTGCTCTGGAACATATTGATACTTTATGTTTTCTTGTTGGTAGTCAGAAAATAGATAACTACCTTGCCTCCCAGGTCAAGCAACAGACTCATCCAGATTTCTAGGGATAATAGCTGTCTGAGTTCTTTTTATATTTATTTGTATGTGTGTCTTTGTGTACATGAATGCCCAGCTTTCTGAGTGCTAATCTTTATAAGTTGTTTACTTAAAGTTACTTGTATATTTGTTCTTGTGTATGGGGTATGTGGTGTGTGTGTCTATGCATTGTCCCACGCAGTCATCTGTGGGGATGGGACGGGGGGTCACTGACCAGCAGGGCTGCAGGGGAATGTTGGGCGTCCTGCTCTATCCTTCTTCCACCCATTCTGGAAGAGGCTCTTACTGACTCTGGGAATTTTCTTTTAATTTGTGTGTGTGTGTGTGTGTGTGTGTGTGTGTGCACACACACACACGCACACACGCACGCGCACACGGGGTATATGCACATTACAATATCGTGTCCAAGGGCACTTTCCCGATGACCTAACTTGCTTCTAGAGGAGGTTCCACCACCTCCTAATAGTACCACAGGCTGGGGACTTCCCAATGACAGCAGCAACCTAAGACAGTTATGACAACTATAAGCAATTGCTTTGTAAATTAAGGTCTTATCAACAGAATGATACATGTTGCATTTTTTCTTAAGATTTTACAAGTGATTTATAAGGCAAAGGTTTTGTCCCAATATTTAACACATTAATACAAAGATTATGAGCTGTGATAAGCAGTTGAGAGAACTGTTGCCTGCAGAAAATGGACCCTTTCAGTGGTACTATGAAAGTCCACTTCCTGATTTTCAGTGCTTCTCATCCCAGTACCTTTCCTTTCTCATCTCTGGAAAGGACAGTGGCATTTCTGTTCCTGAGCAGCGCCGTCCACTTCCTGAGTCAAGGCAGAGTTTCTGCCCTTCTGGCCAGCTCTGATGGAGCACTGCCAGGTTGAGTGATGTCTGAGGAGTGCGGGAAGAATGGTGGGGAAGATGTTCTGTAACCCCAGGGTGTTCATTTGGGCAAGTCATACTTACTAAGTCTTCAGAAGAGTGCTTCCTTATGGTAACAGTTGATGTTAATTAATTAGTGGTATTTGTGGTTAAATGACTCTTCACCTTAGCTTTTCTACTTAAAATAGATAAAAACTCCAAAGAGCATTAGGAATTTTTTTTTTTTTTTTTTTTTTTTTTTTTTTTGGTTTTTCAAGGTAGGGTCTCACTCTAGCCCAGGCTGACCTGGAATTCACTCTGTATTCTCAGGGTGGCCTTGAACTCATGGCGATCCTCCTACCTCTGCCTCCCGAGTGCTGGGATTAAAGGCATGACCCACCACACCCGGCACAGCATTAGGATTTTTAACCCTGGGCCTGGAGAGATGGCTCAGCAGTAAAGGCACTTACTTGGAAAGCCTGTAGGCCTGGGTTTGATTTCCCAGTGATACATGAATTTTGGGTTCCTGGGACACCAGTGTACCAGTAATTGGGGGGTGTTCCCAGCTCCTTTTCCTGTGAACTTGAAGAATGAAATCCACCGACCAGAGGACAAGGTTCAGAAAGACTTGATTACAGTTTAAAGCTTTAGGAGGATGAAGAGAAGGGGGCTTAAGCCCAGGGAGGTGAGAGAGCTTTGAGAAGCCCCATGAGGGAGAGGGCAGAGCTCTTGCCCAGAGAGGTAAGAGGTTTGAGATGCCCACCATGAGACTCAGGTCTGGGTTTTTGTATGGGGAATGGTTACATAAGGAGGTGGTACCAGGTCTGCAGGTTGCTATGAACAAAGACCAGCTTTTACAGCTGGGCCAGTCATCTTAGGTGAGGGTCAGAGTTTCTGTCCTCTAGCAAGAGTGCAAGCTTAATCTAGAGATCTTTCCTGGAGGGTGCAACATTTGGGTTTCTGCAAGCTCAGTGACATTTCCTGCTTTTAGTCAAGGAATAAAACACCATTACTTTTGGGGACCTGTTAACCTGACTACATAGCCAATTTCTGTCTCCTATCACCAGTACCCGTGTAAAGCTGTATGCAAAAAGTGGTGTATGTACCTGGAGTTCCTTTGCAGTGGCAGAGACCCTGGTGTGCCCATTCTCCCTCTCCCTCTCTCTCTCCATCTCTTTCTCTCTCTCTGTCTTCTCTCTTACTCTTTCTCTTGAAGAACAGGAAGGGAAGAAGGGCAGGAAGAAGGAAAGAAAGAAGAAAAACATTTTTACAAAAGAATTTTAACTTTGGTTCCATGTGCTTAATTACTTTTCTATTCTTTAGCTAAGAAGCTTATAAAGCACACATGTATATTTATGGAGGGAGATGCAAGTGTTTGTAACTGACAACTCTAGCACATGCATTTGAGTTTTGGTGATAGGTGATGATAGGGTTATTCGAACTTTGAATTTTCTCTTTGCTCCAGGGGCATAAGGAAGTGATGGCAGGCCCTTCCTCCTAACAAGAAGCAACTGTTTAAAGAGAGTGTGAGGAATACTCTGTGGAAGTTGTTCTTGGCTCTCAGTGGTTTTGGACTCCTGTTTGTAATGTTTTATTTCATTTACCTGGAAGTGAGTCCCGTCACAGGAAGGAGTAAACTGCTGCTCGTGGGGAAAGAGCATTGCAGACTTCTGTCGGAGCTGAGTACGACCTCGTAAGTCATGACAAGAGTGGGTTTTCATGAGATTGCTTCACGTAATGCACAGAGAGGGAGTTTCTTAAATATGGAGGATGCATTTCTTTGAATTTTAGTCTTGACAAGAAGTGAGTTGAAAGCCTCAGACCTGGAAAAGGTGTTCCCACTGTGCATCCGCTAACTAGTGCTGTCTGCCCATGTGCACACCCCCACTGTCACTTTCCTGGGAAAAGGAAAAGGTGTTCCCACTGTGCATCCACTAACTAGTGCTGTCTGTCCATGTGCACACCCCCACTGTCACTTTCCTGGGAAAAGGAAAAGTGTTCCCACTGTGCATCCACTAACTAGTGCTGTCTGCCCATGTGCACACCCCCACTGTCACTTTCCTGGGAAAAGGAAAAGTGTTCCCACTGTGCACCCACTAACTAGTGCTGTCTGTCCATGTGCACACCCCCACTGTCACTTTCCTGGGAAAAGGAAAAGTGTTCCCCACTGTGCACCCGCTAACTAGTGCTGTCTGCCCATGTGCACACCCCCGCTGTCACTTTCCTGGGAAAAGGAAAAGGTGTTCCCACTGTGCACCCACTAACTAGTGCTGTCTGTCCATGTGCACACCCCCACTGTCACTTTCCTGGGAAAAGGAAAAGTGTTCCCACTGTGCATCCACTAACTAGTGCTGTCTGCCCATGTGCACACCCCTGTCACTTTCCTGGGAAAAGGAAAAGTGTTCCCACTGTGCATCCACTAACTAGTGCTGTCTGCCCATGTGCACACCCCCACTGTCACTTTCCTGGGAAAAGGAAAAGTGTTCCCACTGTGCATCCACTAACTAGTGCTGTCTGTCCATGTGCACACCCCCACTGTCACTTTCCTGGGAAAAGGAAAAGTGTTCCCACTGTGCATCCACTAACTAGTGCTGTCTGCCCATGTGCACACCCCCACTGTCACTTTCCTGGGAAAAGGAAAAGTGTTCCCACTGTGCATCCACTAACTAGTGCTGTCTGTCCATGTGCACACCCCACTGTCACTTTCCTGGGAAAAGGAAAAGTGTTCCCACTGTGCACCCACTAACTAGTGCTGTCTGCCCATGTGCACACCCCCACTGTCACTTTCCTGGGAAAAGGAAAAGTGTTCCCACTGTGCATCCACTAACTAGTGCTGTCTGCCCATGTGCACACCCCCACTGTCACTTTCCTGGGAAAAGGAAAAGTGTTCCCACTGTGCACCCACTAACTAGTGCTGTCTGCCCATGTGCACACCCCCACTGTCACTTTCCTGGGAAAAGGAAAAGTGTTCCCACTGTGCACCCACTAACTAGTGCTGTCTGCCCATGTGCACACCCCCACTGTCACTTTCCTGGGAAAAGGAAAAGTGTTCCCACTGTGCATCCACTAACTAGTGCTGTCTGCCCATGTGCACACCCCCACTGTCACTTTCCTGGGAAAAGGAAAAGTGTTCCCACTGTGCACCCACTAACTAGTGCTGTCTGTCCATGTGCACACCCCCCTGTCACTTTCCTGGGAAAAGGAAAAGTGTTCCCACTGTGCACCCACTAACTAGTGCTGTCTGTCCATGTGCACACCCCCACTGTCACTTTCCTGGGAAAAGGAAAAGTGTTCCCACTGTGCACCCCTACCTAGTGCTGTCTGTCCATGTGCACACCCCTGCTGTCACTTTCCTGGGAAAAGGAAAAGTGTTCCCACTGTGCACCCACTAACTAGTGCTGTCTGTCCATGTGCACACCCCCACTGTCACTTTCCTGGGAAAAGGAAAAGTGTTCCCACTGTGCATCCACTAACTAGTGCTGTCTGTCCATGTGCACACCCCCACTGTCACTTTCCTGGGAAAAGGAAAAGGTGTTCCCACTGTGCATCCACTAACTAGTGCTGTCTGCCCATGTGCACACCCCACTGTCACTTTCCTGGGAAAAGGAAAAGTGTTCCCACTGTGCATCCACTAACTAGTGCTGTCTGTCCATGTGCACACCCCCACTGTCACTTTCCTGGGAAAAGGAAAAGTGTTCCCACTGTGCATCCACTAACTAGTGCTGTCTGCCCATGTGCACACCCCCACTGTCACTTTCCTGGGAAAAGGAAAAGTGTTCCCACTGTGCATCCACTAACTAGTGCTGTCTGCCCATGTGCACACCCCCACTGTCACTTTCCTGGGAAAAGGAAAAGTGTTCCCACTGTGCATCCACTAACTAGTGCTGTCTGTCCATGTGCACACGCACTGTCACTTTCCTGGGAAAAGGAAAAGTGTTCCCACTGTGCATCCACTAACTAGTGCTGTCTGCCCATGTGCACACCCCCACTGTCACTTTCCTGGGAAAAGGAAAAGTGTTCCCACTGTGCACCCACTAACTAGTGCTGTCTGTCCATGTGCACACCCCCACTGTCACTTTCCTGGGAAAAGGAAAAGTGTTCCCACTGTGCACCCACTAACTAGTGCTGTCTGTCCATGTGCACACTCCCACTGTCACTTTCCTGGGAAAAGGAAAAGTGTTCCCACTGTGCACCCACTAACTAGTGCTGTCTGTCCATGTGCACACCCCCACTGTCACTTTCCTGGGAAAAGGAAAAGTGTTCCCACTGTGCACCCACTAACTAGTGCTGTCTGCCCATGTGCACACCCCCACTGTCACTTTCCTGGGAAAAGGAAAAGTGTTCCCACTGTGCACCCACTAACTAGTGCTGTCTGTCCATGTGCACACCCCTAACTAGTGCTGTCTGCCCATGTGCACACCCCCACTGTCACTTTCCTGGGAAAAGGAAAAGGTGTTCCCACTGTGCACCCACTAACTAGTGCTGTCTGTCCATGTGCACACCCCCACTGTCACTTTCCTGGGAAAAGGAAAAGGTGTTCCCACTGTGCACCCACTAACTAGTGCTGTCTGCCCATGTGCACACCCCCACTGTCACTTTCCTGGGAAAAGGAAAAGTGTTCCCACTGTGCACCCACTAACTAGTGCTGTCTGCCCATGTGCACACCCCACTGTCACTTTCCTGGGAAAAGGAAAAGTGTTCCCACTGTGCATCCACTAACTAGTGCTGTCTGAAAAGGAAAAGTGTCCATGTGCACCACCCCTAGTGCTGTCTGTCACTTCACTTTCCTGGGAAAAGGAAAAGTGTTCCCACTGTGCATCCACTAACTAGTGCTGTCTGCCCATGTGCACACCCCCACTGTCACTTTCCTGGGAAAAGGAAAAGTGTTCCCACTGTGCATCCACTAACTAGTGCTGTCTGCCCATGTGCACACCCCCACTGTCACTTTCCTGGGAAAAGGAAAAGTGTTCCCACTGTGCACCCACTAACTAGTGCTGTCTGCCCATGTGCACACCCCACTGTCACTTTCCTGGGAAAAGGAAAAGTGTTCCCACTGTGCACCCACTAACTAGTGCTGTCTGCCCATGTGCACACCCCCACTGTCACTTTCCTGGGAAAAGGAAAAGTGTTCCCACTGTGCACCCACTAACTAGTGCTGTCTGTCCATGTGCACACCCCCACTGTCACTTTCCTGGGAAAAGGAAAAGTGTTCCCACTGTGCACCCGCTAACTAGTGCTGTCTGCCCATGTTCACTTTCCTGGGAAAAGGAAAAGTGTTCCCACTGTGCACCCACTAACTAGTGCTGTCTGCCCATGTGCACACCCCCACTGTCACTTTCCTGGGAAAAGGAAAAGTGTTCCCACTGTGCATCCACTAACTAGTGCTGTCTGTCCATGTGCACACCCCCACTGTCACTTTCCTGGGAAAAGGAAAAGTGTTCCCACTGTGCACACCCCACTGTCACTTTCCAGGAAAAGGAAAAGTGTTCCCACTGTGCACCCACTAACTAGTGCTGTCTGCCGGTGTGCACACCCCCACTGTCACTTTCCTGGGAAAAGGAAAAGTGTTCACATCCACCCCCTAGTGCTGTCACTTTCCTGGGAAAAGGGAAAAGTGTGTTCCCACTGTGCATCCACTAACTAGTGCTGTCTGTCCATGTGCACACCCCCTGTCTGTCACTTTCCTGGGAAAAGGAAAAGTGTTCCCACTGTGCATCCACTAACTAGTGCTGTCTGCCCATGTGCACCCCCACTGTCACTTTCCTGGGAAAAGGAAAAGTGTTCCCACTGTGCACCCACTAACTAGTGCTGTCTGTCCATGTGCCACCCCACTGTCACTTTCCTGGGAAAAGGAAAAGTGTTCCCACTGTGCACCCACTAACTAGTGCTGTCTGCCCATGTGCACACTCCCACTGTCACTTTCCTGGGAAAAGGAAAAGTGTTCCCACTGTGCACCCGCTAACTAGTGCTGTCTGCCCATGTGCACACCCCACTAACTACTGTCACTTTCCTGGGAAAAGGAAAAGTGTTCCCACTGTGCATCCACTAACTAGTGCTGTCTGCCCATGTGCACACCCCACTGTCACTTTCCTGGGAAAAGGAAAAGTGTTCCCACTGTGCACCCACTAACTAGTGCTGTCTGCCATGTGCACACCCCACTGTCACTTTCCTGGGAAAAGGAAAAGTGTTCCCACTGTGCATCCACTAACTAGTGCTGTCTGCCCATGTGCACACCCCCACTGTCACTTTCCTGGGAAAAGGAAAAGTGTTCCCACTGTGCATCCACTAACTAGTGCTGTCTGCCCATGTGCACACCCCCACTGTCACTTTCCTGGGAAAAGGAAAAGTGTTCCCACTGTGCATCCACTAACTAGTGCTGTCTGCCCATGTGCACACCCCTTTCCTGGGAAAAGGAAAAGTGTTCTGTCACTTTCCTGGGAAAAGGAAAAGTGTTCCCACTGTGCATCCACTAACTAGTGCTGTCTGTCCCATGTGCACACCCCCACTGTCACTTTCCTGGGAAAAGGAAAAGTGTTCCCACTGTGCATCCACTAACTAGTGCTGTCTGTCCATGTGCACACCCCCACTGTCACTTTCCTGGGAAAAGGAAAAGTGTTCCCACTGTGCATCCACTAACTAGTGCTGTCTGCCCATGTGCACACCCCCCACTGTGCACTGTCACTTTCCTGGGAAAAGGAAAAGTGTTCCCACTGTGCATCCACTAACTTTCCTGGGAAAGTGCTGTCTGCCCATGTGTCACACCCCTTCCCACTGTGCATCCACTAACTAGTGCTGTCTGCCCATGTGCACACCCCACTGTCACTTTCCTGGGAAAAGGAAAAGTGTTCCCACTGTGCATCCACTAACTAGTGCTGTCTGCCCATGTGCACACCCCCACTGTCACTTTCCTGGGAAAAGGAAAAGTGTTCCCACTGTGCATCCACTAACTAGTGCTGTCTGCCCATGTGCACACCCCCACTGTCACTTTCCTGGGAAAAGGAAAAGTGTTCCCACTGTGCATCCACTAACTAGTGCTGTCTGCCCATGTGCACACCCCACTGTCACTTTCCTGGGAAAAGGAAAAGTGTTCCCACTGTGCATCCACTAACTAGTGCTGTCTGTCCATGTGCACACCCCTGCTGTCACTTTCCTGGGAAAAGGAAAAGTGTGCTGTCTGTGTGCATCCACCATGCTGTCTGCCCATGTGCACACCCCGCTGTCACTTTCCTGGGAAAAGGAAAAGTGTTCCCACTGTGCATCCACTAACTAGTGCTGTCTGCCCATGTGCACACCCCCACTGTCACTTTCCTGGGAAAAGGAAAAGTGTTCCCACTGTGCACCCACTAACTAGTGCTGTCTGCCCATGTGCACACCCCTCTGTCACTTTCCTGGGAAAAGGAAAAGTGTTCCCCACTAACTGTGCACCCGCTAACTAGTGCTGTCTGCCCATGTGCACACCCCTGCTGTCACTTTCCTGGGAAAAGGAAAAGTGTTCCCACTGTGCATCCACTAACTAGTGCTGTCTGCCCATGTGCACACCCCTGCTGTCACTTTCCTGGGAAAAGGAAAAGTGTTCCCACTGTGCATCCACTAACTAGTGCTGTCTGCCCATGTGCACACCCCACTGTCACTTTCCTGGGAAAAGGAAAAGTGTTCCCACTGTGCATCCACTAACTAGTGCTGTCTGTCCATGTGCACACCCCCACTGTCACTTTCCTGGGAAAAGGAAAAGTGTTCCCACTGTGCATCCCACTGTGCACACTAACTAGTGCTGTCTGCCCATGTGCACACCCCCACTGTCACTTTCCTGGGAATAGGAAAAGTGTTCCCACTGTGCATCCACTAACTAGTGCTGTCTGTCCATGTGCACACCCCCGCTGTCACTTTCCTGGGAAAAGGAAAAGTGTTCCCACTGTGCATCCACTAACTAGTGCTGTCTGCCCATGTGCACACCCCCACTGTCACTTTCCTGGGAAAAGGAAAAGGTGTTCCCACTGTGCATCCACTAACTAGTGCTGTCTGCCCATGTGCACACCCCCACTGTCACTTTCCTGGGAAAAGGAAAAGTGTTCCCACTGTGCATCCACTAACTAGTGCTGTCTGCCCATGTGCACACCCCTGCTGTCACTTTCCTGGGAAAAGGAAAAGTGTTCCCACTGTGCACCCACTAACTAGTGCTGTCTGCCCATGTGCACACCCCCACTGTCACTTTCCTGGGAAAAGGAAAAGTGTTCCCACTGTGCACCCACTAACTAGTGCTGTCTGCGCATGTGCATGTGCACACCCCCACTGTCACTTTCCTGGGAAAAAAAGGAAAAGTGTTCCCACTGTGCATCCACTAACTAGTGCTGTCTGCCCATGTGTGCACACCCCACTGTCACTTTCCTGGGAAAAGGTCTGCCCAGTGTTCCCACTGTGCATCCACTAACTAGTGCTGTCTGCCCATGTGCACACCCCCACTGTCACTTTCCTGGGAAAAGGAAAAGTGTTCCCACTGTGCACCACTAACTAGTGCTGTCTGCCCATGTGCACACCCCCACTGTCACTTTCCTGGGAAAAGGAAAAGTGTTCCCACTGTGCATCCACTAACTAGTGCTGTCTGCCCATGTGCACACCCCCACTGTCACTTTCCTGGGAAAAGGAAAAGTGTTCCCACTGTGCATCCACTAACTAGTGCTGTCTGCCCATGTGCACACCCCCACTGTCACTTTCCTGGGAAAAGGAAAAGTGTTCCCACTGTGCACCCACTAACTAGTGCTGTCTGCCCATGTGCACACCCCCGCTGTCACTTTCCTGGGAAAAGGAAAAGTGTTCCCACTGTGCACCCACTAACTAGTGCTGTCTGCCCATGTGCACACCCCCACTGTCACTTTCCTGGGAAAAGGAAAAGTGTTCCCACTGTGCATCCACTAACTAGTGCTGTCTGCCCATGTGCACACCCCCACTGTCACTTTCCTGGGAAAAGGAAAAGTGTTCCCACTGTTCACCACTGTGCATCTGCCCATGTGCACACCCCCCACTGTCACTAAAAGGAAAAGTGTTCTGTGTGTGCTGTCTGTCCATGTGCACACCCCACTGTCACTTTCCTGGGAAAAGGAAAAGTGTTCCCACTGTGCACCCACTAACTCTGTCTGTCCCATGTGCACACCCCCCCCTGTCACTTTCCTGGGAAAAGGAAAAGTGTTCCCACTGTGCACCCACTAACTAGTGCTGTCTGCCCATGTGCACACCCCCACTGTCACTTTCCTGGGAAAAGGAAAAGTGTTCCCACTGTGCACCCACTAACTAGTGCTGTCTGCCCATGTGCACACCCCACTGTCACTTTCCTGGGAAAAGGAAAAGTGTTCCCACTGTGCATCCACTAACTAGTGCTGTCTGCCCATGTGCACACCCCACTGTCACTTTCCTGGGAAAAGGAAAAGTGTTCCCACTGTGCATCCACTAACTAGTGCTGTCTGCCCATGTGCACACCCCAGCTGTCACTTTCCTGGGAAAAGGAAAAGTGTTCCCACTGTGCACCCACTAACTAGTGCTGTCTGCCCATGTGCACACCCCCACTGTCACTTTCCTGGGAAAAGGAAAAGTGTTCCCACTGTGCACCCACTAACTAGTGCTGTCTGTCCATGTGCACACCCCCACTGTCACTTTCCTGGGAAAAGGAAAAGTGTTCCCACTGTGCACCCACTAACTA
The DNA here is from genome assembly GCA_036365145.1 of Orientallactaga sibirica. NCBI lineage: Eukaryota > Metazoa > Chordata > Mammalia > Rodentia > Dipodidae > Orientallactaga > Orientallactaga sibirica. Next base: position 145,742 of record JAEOAD010000031.1, on the reverse strand, counting down.
GTGCTGTCTGCCCATGTGCACACCCCCACTGTCACTTTCCTGGGAAAAGGAAAAGTGTTCCCACTGTGCACCCACTAACTAGTGCTGTCTGCCCATGTGCACACCCCCACTGTCACTTTCCTGGGAAAAGGAAAAGTGTTCCCCCCCACTGTGCATCCACTAACTAGTGCTGTCTGCCCATGTGCACACCCCCACTGTCACTTTCCTGGGAAAAGGAAAAGTGTTCCCACTGTGCATCCACTAACTAGTGCTGTCTGCCCATGTGCACACCCCCACTGTCACTTTCCTGGGAAAAGGAAAAGTGTTCCCACTGTGCATCCACTAACTAGTGCTGTCTGTCCATGTGCACACCCCGCTGTCACTTTCCTGGGAAAAGGAAAAGTGTTCCCATGTGCACACCCCACTGTCACTTTCCTGGGAAAAGGAAAAGTGTTCCCACTGTGCATCCAACTAACTAGTGCTGTCTGCCCATGTGCACACCCCCACTGTCACTTTCCTGGGAAAAGGAAAAGTGTTCCCACTGTGCATCCACTAACTAGTGCTGTCTGCCCATGTGCACACCCCCACTGTCACTTTCCTGGGAAAAGGAAAAGTGTTCCCACTGTGCATCCACTAACTAGTGCTGTCTGCCCATGTGTCACTTTCCTGGGAAAAGGAAAAGTGTTCCCCCATCCACTAACTAGTGCTGTCTGCCCATGTGCACACCCCACTGTCACTTTCCTGGGAAAAGGAAAAGTGTTCCCACTGTGCATCCACTAACTAGTGCTGTCTGCCCATGTGCACACCCCCCCACTGTCACTTTCCTGGGAAAAGGAAAAGTGTTCCCACTGTGCATCCACTAACTAGTGCTGTCTGCCCATGTGCACACCCCTGCTGTCACTTTCCTGGGAAAAGGAAAAGTGTTCCCACTGTGCATCCACTAACTAGTGCTGTCTGCCCATGTGCTGTCTGGGAAAAGGAAAAGTGTTCCCATGTGCACACCCCCCGCTGTCACTTTCCTGGGAAAAGGAAAAGTGTTCCCACTGTGCATCCACTAACTAGTGCTGTCTGCCCATGTGCACACCCCCACTGTCACTTTCCTGGGAAAAGGAAAAGTGTTCCCACTGTGCATCCACTAACTAGTGCTGTCTGCCCATGTGCACACCCCCACTGTCACTTTCCTGGGAAAAGGAAAAGTGTTCCCACTGTGCATCCACTAACTAGTGCTGTCTGCCCATGTGCACACCCCCACTGTCACTTTCCTGGGAAAAGGAAAAGTGTTCCCACTGTGCATCCACTAACTAGTGCTGTCTGCCCATGTGCACACCCCCTGGGAAAGGAAAAGTGTTCCCACTGTGCACTGTCTGTCTGCCCATGTGCTGGGGAAAAGGAAAAGTGTTCCCACTGTGCATCCACTAACTAGTGCTGTCTGCCCATGTGCACACCCCCTACTGTCACTTTCCTGGGAAAAGGAAAAGTGTTCCCACTGTGCATCCACTAACTAGTGCTGTCTGCCCATGTGCACACCCCCACTGTCACTTTCCTGGGAAAAGGAAAAGTGTTCCCACTGTGCATCCACTAACTAGTGCTGTCTGCCCATGTGCACACCCCCACTGTCACTTTCCTGGGAAAAGGAAAAGTGTTCCCACTGTGCATCCACTAACTAGTGCTGTCTGCCCATGTGCACACCCCTGCTGTCACTTTCCTGGGAAAAGGAAAAGTGTTCCCACTGTGCACCCACTAACTAGTGCTGTCTGCCCATGTGCACACCCCTGCTGTCACTTTCCTGGGAAAAGGAAAAGTGTTCCCACTGTGCATCCACTAACTAGTGCTGTCTGCCCATGTGCACACCCCTGCTGTCACTTTCCTGGGAAAAGGAAAAGTGTTCCCACTGTGCACCTGCTAACTAGTGCTGTCTGCCCATGTGCACTGTCACTTTCCTGGGAAACATCTTTGACACTCAGATGGAGGGAATGCCAAGTGTGATGAGGGGACACCGCTGGGCTGTGACCTGGACTGTCTCCACGCATGCAGGCAGTCCTGGGGTGGGTCAGGCAGGGCCCGTGCTTGTTTCTTGTCTTGACCTTCTATTCTCCTGCAAGCGCGTACAGGAGGTGAAGGGACATTGGTCTTCCTCCTGACCTTTCACTGGGGTGAGCACAATGGAGCCAAGAACCTTCTCTGTTTTGTTTATTGCTTTTTAAAAGTTTTATTTATTTATTTATTTATTTATTTATTTATTTATTTATTATTTATTTCAGAGAGAGAAAGAGAGTAAGAGAGAGAGACAGAGAGAATGGGCACTCCAGGACCTTCAGCAAATGAACTCCATACACAAGTGCTCCCTTAATGCATCTGTCTTATGTGGGTCCTGGGGAATCAAACCTGGCTTTGCAGGCAAGAACCTTAACCATGAAGCCATCTCTCCAGCCCTGTTTTTTTTTTTTTTTTTTTTTTAAATTAAGGACTAGCACAGCATGCAATGTAATGCGCAATGTGTGTTAATTGAATGAATAAATAACTCTGTAGTGAGAATATTTATATTTTGAAAGCAAGGTATAATAAGATAGTATTTGGTCCTAAATGTCTTTTGGCAGTTTGTTGTGTTCCCTTCCCTCCTCACAACCTCTCTCCTGTCCTACTTTCCTCCCTGCCTTCCTCTCTCTTTCTCTCTTTCTCCTTTTCTCCCCTTTTCTTTCACTTCTCTTCCTCTGTTCTTTCTTCCTTCCTTTCTTCTTCTTTCATTCCCTTTCTCCCTTCTCTCCCTTTTTCCTTCATTCCTTCCATTCCCTACCTGCCTACCTGCTGTCTTTCCTTTTCTTTTCCTTTCTTTTCTTCTCTTCTCTTCTTTCTTCCCTTGCTATGTAGCCAAAGTTGACCTTCACCTTGTGATCCTCTTGTCTTAGGTTCTTCTGTAGCCCAGGCTGGCCTGGAATTCATTATGTAGTCCAGGCTGGCCTTGAATGTAAAACGATCTCCTACCTCAGTCTCTGAGTGCTGAGATTAAAGGCATGAGTTATCACACGTGGTACTTTTTATTTTATTTTATTTTATTTTATTTTATTTTATTTTATTTTATTTTATTTTGGTTTTTCAAGGTAAGGTCTCACTCTAGTCCAGGCTGACCTGGAATTCACTATGAAGCCTCAGGGTGCCCTCGAACTCATGGCGATCTTCCTACCTCTGCCTCCTAAGTGCTGTGATTAAAGGCATGTGCCACCACGCTGGCTTTTTTTTTTTTTTGATAACTTTTTTTAATACACATGAATTTTTTACCTTATCCATGGGAGGGGATTAAAAACAAAAGCAACAATGAGTTCTTAGTGTAAAATTTTTTCTTAGTTAAGACCAGTCTTTCAGCACTGCACCTATAAAGATTTAAATTGTTTCATAAGTTTTAGCCTAGTAAGAGGCAAGTTGAGAAAATATCTTGGGAAGAGGGAGACAGGGCCTCATATTAAATTGATGTATATTCTACCATTTGTATCATTAAGAAAGTGTTTAAAAAATTAAGAAACAAAAGCCAGGCATGGTGGCACACGCCTTTAATCCCAGCACTTGGGAGGCAGAGGTAGGAGAATCGCCATGAATTCAAGGCCACCCTGAGAATAGAGTGAATTCCAGGTCAGCCTGGGCTAGAGTGAGACTCTACCTCGCAAAAACCAAAAAGAAATAAAATAAAATAAAATAAAAAATTAAGAAACAAGACCCGAAAGTGTTAAAAAATTATATGTACATGTATATCTGTATATATGCACGCACACATATGGATATAGGTTGTTTTATTTTAATTTTTTTTAAAAATTTATTGACAACAAACTTACATACAAAAGGTGCATAGTTTTCCCTCCCCTCCCCCCTTTCCCCTTTAGAACTCCACTCTCCATCATATCTCCTCCCTCTCTCCATTAGTCTCTTTTTTAATTTGATGTCATCATCTTTTACTTCTATTATGAGGGTCTTGCGGAGGTGTTGCTAGGCACAGCAAGGTCATGGATATCAAGGCCAATTTCTGTTTGGGCAGTTGCATTGTAAGGAGTCGTACCCTTCCTTTGGCTCTTCCATTCTATCCGCCCCCTCTTCCACAATGATCCCTGAGCCTTGGAGGGTGTGACAGAGATGTTTCCGTGCTGGGCACTTCTCCATCCCTTCTTCTCAGCACTATGTTGCCTTTTGGATCATCCCAGTGGTCATCGCCATCTGAAAAGAGAAGCTTCTCTAACCAGAAGTGAGAGTAGCATTAATATGTGAATATGAGCATTAAGTGTAGTATTTTCCGGGCAGCTTGGTGGGAATAGTATATACATTTAGATAAGAGTATGCTTTATACCCCTAAGGCTCATGACCTTACCTACCATAGACTTTGCTTAGGTTTTTCAGTACCAGGTATGTATTCCCTCCCGTAGAGAGGGCCTTTAGTCCAATTATAGAGCAGTTGGTTACCCCACGAGTAGACATGCCACTATTGCACCCGTTCAGTCTTTGGGCCTGTCTGGCCAAATTTGAATATTCAGCGTCCACTGTTTTCACTGCTGATGACTTCTGTCTCCCATACTCTGCATGCAGTGCAGCTTTTTCCAGCTTTCAGTTGGCTGGTCTACAGGGAGAAGGTTTTCTGCTCAGCACCAGCTTGCTTTCTCAGTGACCTTGCTTCTCAGGCAAGAGATGTCTTCAGCAATAGGGTCTTACTATCTGTTTCTCAGGGGAAACCAAGGGTTTTGGCAAAAGCCTTTAATGTTTTGGAGGCTACCGGGACCTCCTTGGCCAACAACTCACTGGAAGGTATCCCATCCCAGGTACTGAAAATTTTCTAGTAACAGTCTACAGCTTCTAGATGTACCATTATTCAAAAAAGTAGTTTTACATAAGTCTTATTCACTATCTTTTGAAATTAGATTGACCCTCCCCCTGCCCTTCTTTTATGCATTCTCTACCCATGGCCTTGGTTAGGCCATTCCCCTCCTTGTAATCAGTCCTTCCACTTACATATGTGCAATACCATATACTTCAGTCCTTCCCTTTCCTCCGTCCCTTATAGCCTTTTACCAGCTTACTGGTTTACAACCTACAGAATGGGAGAAAATCTTTGCCAGCTATACATCTGACAGAGGATTAATATCCAGAATATACAAAGAACTCAAAAAACAGAATAATAAGAATTCAAACAACCCAGTTAAAAAATGGACTATGGAACTAAATAGAGAATTCACAGAAGATGAAATACAGATGGCATATAAACATCTGAAAAAGTGTTCCACATCCTTAGCCATCAGGGAAATGCAAATTAAAACCACTTTGAGATTCCATTTCACTCCTGTCAGAATGGCTACCATCAAGAAAACAAATGACAATAAGTGTTGGCGTGGATGTGGAAAAAGAGGAACACTTCTACACTGTTGGTGGGAATGTAACCTGGTCCAACCATTGTGGAAATCAGTGTGGAGGTTTTTGAGACAGCTAGAAATAGATTTACCATATGATCCAGCTATAGCACTCCTAGGCATATATCCAGAAGACTCTTCTCACTTCCTTAGAGATACTTGCAAAACCATGTTTATTGCTGCTCTATTCACAATAGCTAGGAAATGGAAGCAGCCTAGATGTCCCACCACAAATGAATGGATAATAAAGATGTGGTACATTTACACAATGGAGTTCTACTCAGAGGTAAAGAAAAATGAAATTATGAAATTTGCAGGGAAATGGATGGATCTGGAAAGGATTATACTAAGTGAGGTAACCCAGGCTCAGAAAGCCAAACGTCACATGTTTAATTTTTTTTTTTTGAGGTTGGTTTTAACTCTGGCTCAGGCTGATCCGGAATTCACCATGTACTCTGCCCGGCTTAGATATAGGTTTTAATGTACCAATTCAAATGCCTGCTTGATATGAGAATTAAACACATCCTTATGTGATATTATCAATGAAGTACTCTATTCAGTACATGTGATCTTAAACATTATCAACTTAATTTATGTGTGAATGATGCTGGGCGGGGCTGTCCTCTGAGGTGGAGAAAGGGGAGGCGGGTGAAGCAGTTGGCCACCTGGCCAGCCTGTGGGGCCTGAGGGGGGAGGCTGGCAGGGCCCACCTGTGGAGCCTGAGGGGGCAGGGCAATGCACGGGGGCGGGGCTTCCCTTCCCTCTGAGGTGGAGGAGGGCGGGGTGAAGCCGGGTGAGACGCCACCTTGGAGGTGGAGGGCCAGACATGCCCACATGCTGTGGTGAGGGTGGAGGGCCGGCAGGGACTGTGGACGGGGACCCCTGTATGAAGTGGGTTTCTGGTGGGCATGGCCGGGGATGCTGAGGTGGGGAGTGCAGGGGAGGGTGGGCCATCGGGACGGGAAGCCTTAGCTCATTTTGAGACTAGCGTCTTTACTCTATGATACTCAGTAATGAGTGTTTCTCCTAAACACTGTATTACCTGCCTCTTTTGCTAAAAAGCAATCATTCCCAAGCTCTAATTATTTCAAATTTTACCCTTCCCATAATTATTTTTCTTTTCTTCTTTCTTTTTCTTTTTGGTTTTTCGAGGTAGGCTCTCACTCTAGCTCAGGCTGACCTGGAATTCACTATGTAGTCTCAGGATGGCCTCGAACTCGTGGCAATCCTCCTACCTCTGCTTCCCAAGAGCTGGGATTAAAGGCATGTGCCACCACACCCTGCTTCCTTCCCGTAATTATTAACATATTTGCAATGTAGTCAGAAAATTCATTCAGCATGTGTTTGTTGTACTCATTTAAAAAATATTTTATTTGAGAGAGAGGGAGGGAGGGAGGGAGAGAGAGAGAGAGAATGGTCCTCTGCAAATAAACTCTGGGTGCACATGCCATCTTGTGCATCTGGCTTTACATGAGTACTGGGGAATTGAATTTGGCTTGTTAGGCTTGGCAGGTGAGCACCTTAACTGCTGAGCCATCTCCCAGCCCTGTTTTACTCTCTCTCTCTCTCTTTTTATTTTTTTGGTTTTTCGAGGTAGAGTCTGGTCCAGACTCTGGCTGACCTGGAATTAACTATGTAGTCTCAGGATGGCCTCAAACTCATGATGATCCTCCTACCTCTGCCTCCTGAGTGCTGGAATTAAAGGTGTGCACCACCACGCCCAGTGTGTTTTACTCGTTTTACTTATTTTTAATTGTCATTCATTAAACATATAAGTACCTTTTTTTCCACATAATTAGTCAGAAGTAGATTTTCTTTCACTGAAAACAAGAAGGTAAATTGCAAAATGTTAAGTCAAAAATGCAAATAATAAACTGGGCGTGGTGGCGCATGCCTTTAATTCCTGCACCTTAACCGCTAAAACATCTCTCCAGCACAGTCTTCAGCCATTTTGCACCCCTGGTAATGACTGGCGTATGGTCATTGTCAGCCTCACATTGACCTTCCCCAGTGAGCTTTAATGGCAAATAGTGAACTTTCAGAGCATTGAACTTACATTAGCATTGCTATGTGAAACAAATATTTTATATAAAACCTTGTTTTGGTTACTCCTCTAATTAAATTTGAAAATTCATAGGATCCAGTTCTTTCATAACGTTCATAACTGAGTTATGCTTTCATGTGTTAGGTCATAAAGATCGGAGAATTATTTCTGTGACTGATGCACTGCCTGCTGCACTAAAGAGGCACCTCAAAAGATTCATTTAAAATAAACTTTTAATCATTATTTTGAATTGTTCTTGTTTTAACAGGTTCGTCTGTTATAACATGCTTCATCTTTCTTTGGAAAGATGGTCTGTTTAAAAAGACAGAGCGTCTGCATTAGCAACTGAAGTAGCCTGGGCTTGAGTTTTGTTCGTGTACTAATAGCTATGTGAATTTCTGAAGGTTTTTTTTTTTTGTTGTTGTTGTTGTTTGTTTGTTTGTTTGTTTGTTTGTTTGTTTTTTTTCAAGGTAGGGTCTTGCTCTATCCCAGACTGACCTGGAATCAGTCTCAGGCTAGCCTTGAACTCACAGTGATCATTCTACCTCAGCCTCCTGAGTGCTGGGATTAAAGGTGTTCATCACAGCTGGCCTGGGAACTTTTTAAAATCTTCATTTCAGACTCATGATCTATCCATGGGGGTAGTTGTGGCCATTTTGTAGTTTTTGTGCTGAGCAGATAAACAAAACTGTAGACTAACCTGGACCCATCATTCTCCCTTGATTGAACTCACTCAGAAAATGGGACCTCAGTCTCCCATGGCTGGGCTTAAAGGTGTTAATCCCACCATTTGGGAGGCCTGGGAACTTTTTAAATCTTCATTTCAGACTCATTATCTGTCCATGAGACTAGTTGTAGTTATTTTGGTCAGCCTTTGCTAGAGTGATAAACAAAACTGTAAAATTAAAAAAAAAAATTCTCCCTTGATTGAAAGTCGCTCAGAAAATGGGAGTTAAAGGCACATGAGACTTGTAGGTATGCAAGCAAAGAGAAGAACAAGAGCCTGTGCAAGACACGTCCTCTAAAGACAGCACTTTGGATCTAGGTTGGTGAAGGCCAGTTAAACACATGTGATTCTTTAGTGTGATTTGCACAATAACTAGAAAATATACATTTGCAGTGTCTTAGTTTGTTAAATATAATTTTCACTATCTTTATTATTTTCAGGCAGAAAAGGCCAGCTTGGCTCATTTGCTGGATTTCCGTGGTATGATTTTTCTCACAATGATATGGGCCATTTATCCACAAGATAGTTTGGCAATTGTGGGCCAGTGGATACAGTCCAAGTTACAGGAAGTAAGTGTAAAATAATTTGTGTTTGTAATGGTCTGTGGTGAAGGTATTATGTCATCTTTGAAAAGCAACATGTATTAGAAATGCTTACACATTTTGTCATGAAATATGGGTCCTTTATTTTAGTGCATTTTCCCCATTTTTTTTGGTTTTTCAAGGTAGGTTCTCACTCTAGCCCAGGCTGACCTGGAATTCACTATGTAGTCTCATGGTGGCCTCAAACTCACTGTGATCCTCCTAATTCTGCCTCCCGAGTACTGGGATTAAAGGTGTGTTCCACCATGCCCAGCTAACTGTGATTATTTTATTTTATATCATTCCTCACATATTTCCTCCTGGCCTGGGAGGTTTGGTTATTAAGGAGCAGCCTGATACTTGTTTAATGATGTGTTGGAGCACCCATCTATGTACCATCTGGGTTCTGTTCAAGTCTGTTGTGCAAATTCTATGAGAAAAATTGTTTTGGAGATTGAGGGGGTCATTTACAGTGTTGGTATTTAAATGGCTTCATTTATTGTGAAACAAAGGTTCTCAAATTGAAGAAGGAAATATAGTGCTCAGGTTATAGAACCATGGATGTATTGGACATATCACTAACTTGCTGGGCTGTCAAAGGAATTTCTGTAATTTTCCCAGTAATGCAAAGATGCTTTTTGTTTGCAATGGAATCAGAAGGCTTGGCTATAACACAGGAACCTTGCAGCTGTAGTATTCTTAAAATACTTGGTGAATCTTGCCTTGTCCCTGTAATTTTTCAGTTTAATAATTAACCTGCAAATGAAATAGATTGTCTTCAGTGAATCCCTTTCCCCTGAGCTGAGGTCCTGCAGTGATTTTGTTGGCACGGTGACTTTCCCTCTGCAGAGTCCCCCTCATTGTGTTTGGAGACCAGAAGGGAAGGTTGGTATTAAACTCATTATGGAGTGGGGTTCCTTACATTCTTCTGTCAGTCATTCATTTGTTGCGGTGGTTGAATGACACAGGAAGGGACGATTGACTCAGAGCTATTGATATTTGGTGTGCATTATAGCTTGCTGTGGGGAGTTCTTCTGCATATTGCAGAGGTTTTGTGGCATGTCAGGTCTCTGCCCACTAGATTCCAGTGGCTCTGTGTCCCCACAGCAATGACATTCAAAACTGACTCCCAGAGGCCGTGGATGGCACACCGCTGTATTCTCGGGTCCTTGAGAGTCTAAGGCAGGGGGAGCACTGAAGCCCATGAGTGTGAGACCACTGGGGAAATGCTGTGATTCTATCTCAAAAATAAAAAGATAGACAGTTAAGAATATCCCCAAGGAACAAAAATCGCACTGGGTTGAGAACCACTGAATTAAAGCATGTGGCACAGTACTGCATCTGAAGTTAGTGTGAGCTACTAATTTTAGTACTGGTTCATCTTGTCTTCTTGCAGATCTAGGGTTTGGTTCTGTTCCCAGCTTCATTTTGCATGGGTTCTCTGTCATCTTCTTTCAAGCCAGTGTTTGAGCAGAGTACTGGTACCCTCCACGGGGCACATGTAGCGTTCCTAATGAGAGTGAAGGTGAAGGCTCTATGTGATGTAGCTCTTCACTGAAAAACATGTAACTGAGAAGGAAGGAAGTCCTATCTAACTCTCTCATGTCGGAGGGTTGATTCATTGCATTATTTCTAGCCATCACAAACATGTTGCTACCTTTGAAAAATGGCTTGGTTGATTAATTGTGCTTTACTCAAAAGCGTTGCCTATTGATTTAGTATTTATTGAAAATTATAATTTAACTGGGGAGCATTCTTATAAATGCAAGCAATTAGGAATATTAAAGATATATTTCTTGTTTTTTAATTTGAAGTCAGAAAAAATTTTATTTTTCCAACTAATCTATACTTAGGAAAGGCAAAGGAAATTAAGAAAACTTATCAAAGAATGAATGTCCTGCTCTGTGGTTAATTTTCTTACTGAAATACATTGTCTAGTCCTGTCATTGACTATAGTTTACCTGTATTGTTTTCAATTTTCAGTTCAAACTGCAGGATCTGAATGTTTCTTGGCCTTGTAAACAGCTGAACTAGTGAGCTGTCTTAGGAAATACTCTGTTCAGAAGTGGAGATTGTAATTGGGAAGAAAGAAGTAAGCTAACAATACTACAGACTTTCCAGAATTTGTTTGGAGGACTTTTCTATTTTTTTCATTTTTTCCAAAGTATTAAACTATAATGAAAAGATAGAACCTATTTTAGAAAATATTTACTAGACAGAGAGAGAGAGAGACAGACAGACAGACAGACACACACACACAGAGGCAGATAGAATAAGACTGAGAATGGGCACATCAGGGCCTCTAGCCACTGCAAACAAATGGAAATGCATGCACTACCTTGTGCATCTGGCTTACATGGGTTCTGGGGAATTGAACCAGGGTCCTTAGGCTTCATGGGCAAGCACCTCAACTACTAAGAAATGTCTCCAGCCCCCTATTTTTTATATTTTATATCATGATGATCTGTAAATATGAGTTATTGAGTGTATAAATTTTATTCTGGAGCTTGGGAGTTGGCTTGGCAGTTTAAGGCATTTGTTTGCAAAACCTGCAGGCCTGGGTGTGATTCCCCAGCACCCTTGTAAAGACAGATGCACACAGTGGCACATGTGTTTGGAGTTTGTTTGCAATGGTAAGATTCCCTAGTGCACCTATCCTCTCTTTTCTTCTCCTCTCCCCTTCATGCTCTTCAATAAATAAATAAAAATATTTTAAAATTGGAAATTTTAGCTGGATGTCATGGTGCACACCTTTAATCCCAGCACTCAGAAGGCAGAGGTAGGAGGATCTCCATGAGTTCAAGGCCAGCCTGGGACTACATAGTGAATTCCACATCAGCATGGCCTGGAAAAAGACCCTACGTCAAAAAACAAACAACAAAAAGATAGAAATTTTATCCTACATTCTCATTGCAATTACTTTTAAACATATTTTGTTATTCTTTTTGCCATGAACTAAACCACCTTATCCTTTTCCTTCTTAGTATATATGTTTGACAGAGCATACAGTAGAAGACTGGAGGCTGAGGCTGACAAAGTTGGACTACAGCTTCCCACAAAGGTAATGTGATTTGTAGTTGAAAATACACTGTCCCTCATCTAGGAGAAGACAAATGTGTACGGCCTTCAGGTTTGGAATGGGGAATAAGGGACAGGTGCACTGTGTTAACCCAGTCAGCTTCACTTTACATTACAAAATGCTCACTTACAATAAGAAGCAGCTCCCAGTTTTAGAGATTTGAAGGCATGTTGCCTGCATGGATTCAACGTGGGTTAGGGTAGAAAATGGTGTCATAGGATCATGTATAAAAGCAGATCAATAAATCCCATCCAGTCCCAAAACAGAGAGACTACATAGTTAATTCCAGGTCAGCCTGGGCAGGCTCTCCTCGAAAAACCAAAAAAAAAAAAAAAAAAAAAAAAAAAAAGCAGATCAATAATATCCAGACCCAAAACAGGCAGGCTCTCACAGAGTCTTGAAAGGGCCCAAAAATCTCTTATTAGGCCCCACATTCAGGCTCTGCCACTTACCACCTTGAGGCAAAGGCTTTAGTCACAATGGATTATTAGGGACTACACAGACCTCATCAAAACCATAGTACTGTTGATGCAATTTTCATTGACCCACAAAATTTGATGATCCATTATTTCTTTTGTTATTGTGATAGAATACGTGATGAAAGCAAGTAGGAAGGAAGGGAGGGAGGGAGGAAGGGTTCATTTTGACTAAGTTTGAGGGTGCCATCCATGATGGCCAGGAAGGCTTGGTGGCAGGAGCTTGAGGCCTTTGTGGTGCATCTGCAGCCAGGAATCAGAGATGCATCCTAGAGCCCATCTCACCCATTCTCCATGTTATACAGCGTGAGGACCCCTCCATGGAATGCACCTCCCATAGGTAGGCTGGGTCCTCCCACCTCATTTCATTTTCTTTAGCAAATTCCTCACCCACTCGTGCAGTGAGTGCTTTCTGCGGTCATTCTAAGTCCTGTGCAGTTGACAGGCGAGATTATCAATTATGACTCCATATGAGGCTGTGTCATGCCTTTGACAGCGTGTACGATTATAGTGTTGTAATTAGTAGGGTACCTTTTAACAACCATAGTCTTTTATTAAAGTGGTTTTTGCACATATAAATATTTAGGTTAGAGACATGAAGTTGGTACATTGAAATTTTTCACCATATGGGTCTGTCAAACCTCAGCCCCATTTTAAATGTGCTTCTGGAAAGGAGTGCTTTTGTTTCACTCCTCTCTTTCACCTTGTTGATGTAGGAAGCTTTGTGTGTGTGTGCGTGTGTGTGTAAATGTGGTATACTTTCATGTGTGTATGCATGTTTGTGTATGTGGGCACAAGTGTGTGGGGTGCACATGTGTGTGGAGGCCAGAAGTGATGGTGAGTGTCTCATTGTATCATTGTCCACCTTATTATTAAAATGTTATTTATTTGCAAGCACATTAAGAAAAGGGGGTGGGGGCTGGAGAGATGGCTTAGCAGTTAAGGCACATGCCTGCAATGCCTAAGGACCCCAGTTCAAATCTCCAAGTCCCATGTGTGCATGCGTCTGGAGTTCATCTGCAGTGGCTAGAGGCCCTGGCATGGCCATTTCCTCTCTCTCTCTCTCTCTCTCATAGATAAATAAAAGTAAAATCTTTAAAAAAGAAAAGAAAAGAAAAGAAGAGAAAAGAAAAGGGGTGGAGACCAGGCACACCAGCACCTCCTGTCACTACAAACATGTCTACCTTGTGCCTCTAGCTTTAAGTGGGTGCTGGGCAATGGAAACTGGACTACAAGGATTTGCTGGGAAACATTTTTAACCACTGAACCATCTCTCCAGCTTGCTGAAACACATTTATTTATTTATTTATTTATTTATTTATTTAAGTAATTTTTAAAAAGTTATTATTATTATTATTATTTGGTTTTCGAGGTAGTGTCTCACTCTGGCCCAGGCTGACCTGGAATTAACTATGTAGTCTCAGGGTGGCCTCAAACTCACAGTGATCGTCCCACCTCTGCCTCCCGAGTGCTGGGATTAAGTGGGCCACCGAGCCTGGCTTAAAAATTAATTTTTTTAAAGCATTTATCTTTTTTTAAAATTTTTTAAATTATTTTTTATTTATTTTTGGGGAGAGAGACAGAGAGATAGACAGAGAGAGAGAGGGAGACAGAGATGGGAGCGCCAGCAGTCTCTCAGCTGTTGTGAACAAAATCCAGATGTGTGCGCCCCCTTGTGGTCAAGTGCGGCATTGCGCCCTTGCATCACTTTGCATCTGGCTAAATGTGGGACCTGGAGATTGGAACCGCTGGAGATTGGAACCAGTGTTCTTAGGCTTAGCAGGCAGGCGCCTTAGCCACTTAGCCATCTCTCCAGTCCTTAAAAATTAATTAAAAAAAATATTTTATTTTCATATATTTGGGGGCTAGGGAGATGGTATAGTGGTTAAGGTGTTTGCCTGCGAAGCCAAAGGATTCTGGTTCAATTCTCCAGGATCCATGTAAACCAGATGCACAAGGGGAACGTGCATATGGAGTTCATTGCAGTGGCTTGAGGCCCTGGTGTGCCCATTCTCTCTGTGTCTGCTTCTCGTCTCTCTCTCTCTCTCTCTCTCTCTCTCTCTCTCTCTCTCTCTCTCTGCTTGCAAATAAAAAAATACATAGGTAATTCCAGGTCAGCCTGGGCCACAGTGAGACCCTACCTCAAAAAAAAAATAAATAAAAATTAAAATTAAAAAATATTATTTATTTGAGAGAGAGATAGAAAGATACAGAAATAGGCAGGGACAGAGAGAGAGAGAAAGGGTGGGTGCACCAGGGCCTCCTGGCACTGCAAATGAACTCCAGATGTGTGCGCCCCTTTGTGCATCTGGCTTAAGTGGGTCCTGGGGAGTCCAACCTGGGTCCTTTGGCTTTGCAGGCAAGCGCTTTAACTGCTATGCCATCTCCAGCCCTAAATTAATTTTTTTTTTTTTTTTTGGTTTTTCAAGGTAGGGTCTCACTCTAGCCCAGGCTGACCTGGAATTCACTATGTAGGCTCAGGGTGGCGTTGAACTCATGGCAATCCGCTTACCTTTGACTCCCAAGTGTTGGGATTAAAGGCGTGCACCACCACGCCCAGCCTAAAATAAATTTTTTAAAATTTTCTTTTTTTGCAAGAAGTGGGAGAAGAGAGACAGGGCAAGAATGGCATACCAGGACCTCCAGCTGCTGCAAATGGACTCCAGATGCACGTGATACTTTGTTTATCTGGATTTATATGGATTCTGCGGAATCAAACCCAGGTCTTTAGTGTCTTTGCAGGCAAGTGTCTTAACAGCTGGACCATCTCTCCAGCCCCCTGAAACACTTCTTCAAAAATTATATCTTAATTGGTTTACCAATAGTAGGTTTCCATATGGCTTATTCACATATCCTTGGTTTTGATTCATCCTCCCACCATCCCAATCCTCCCTAATTCCCACCCCTGCTTAAACCCTGCCCTCCAGTGATTGCTCCCATGTGCTCCCCTGTGTTCCAATGTCCTCTCACAGTAGCTGCCACTGCCTCATCCTAGCGCCTCGTTCTCTATAGACACTCTGACTTTCAGCTGTTCATCTAGAAATTTGAAGCTCAGATCTGCAAGTCAAAGAGAGTGTGCAGCTGTGGCGTTCTGTGATGTGAACTCTGGGATGAGGATGCAGAAGCCTTGTCCACCTGAGCACCTGTCTTAGTGTGCTGGTGCTGGCACTGTGCTCGCTCCCCTGCAGTGCTGGGGGAGGGTGACTGACTGTCCTGGCTGGGACAGACTAGCTTAGGCTTCCCATGCCCAGGTCTTTGCAGGCCCCTTGAGCTTACCCTGCCCCAGTTTCCACTGGACGAGGTCCTCTTTTCTGGATTTTGATCCATGGCAGCCACTGCTGAGATTTATGTGGTAAGGTGTATGACTCTGGGCATCAGGAGACAGACAAGGCTCTCATTCCAAGGTCCCTGTCATTCTGAGAGGGGGATACAGTTAGGGTGACTGGACCCCAGAAGGTAAAAAAAAAAAAAAGCACAAGAAAGTCTGCACTTGCCAGAAATCCAGGATGACCTGACTTCTTTTTTTTTTTTTTATTTTTTTTTATTATTTTATTTATTTTTGGAGAGAGACACAGAGAGAGACAGACAGAGGAGAGAGGGCAGTCCTGACAGAGAGAGATGGCTTGCGCCAGCAGTCTCTCAGCTGCTGTGAACAAAATCCAGATGTGGGTGCGCCCCCATTGGGCAAGTTTTCCAGGCACTGGCACTTTCACTTTGCATCTGGCTTTTCCTGTGGGACCTGGAGATTGGAACTGCTGGAGATTGGAACCAGCGTCCTTAGGCTTAGGAGGCAGGCACCTTAACCGCTAAGCCATCTCTCCAGCCCATGACCTGACTTCTTATCTCTTGCCTAGTTCCCTAGACCTGTTTCTCCACAAGCAACCAGGACCCCTCCTGGGAGAGAGGTCTTCATAAGATTTAAGCATTGTGGTTGGTCAAGTTCATCCCCTGGAACTTGGCTCCAGGGCTAGCCTCTTCCTGAGAGCCCCTAGCCTAACCAACCAGCTGTGTGCCTGGTTCACCTGAGCCAGAAGACAGCCCACCACCCTAAAGTTATAAATACCTTTACAAGGGGAGGGCAGGCTCCCTGACCACTTGGGGACTTCCAGCTGTGGGTAAGTTTTTCCCTCAGCTGGGGCGCCTAGGCCTTACCCTCCACATGGGTTCTTTATCACCTCCAGCTCCCCACATGGCAGGAGCTCCTTGAACTTTCTTTCTGTGGTTTTTCCAGGTACTCCATGTGGGATCTCTAGACATGTGAGTGCTTTTCCTTGGCACTGTACTGCCCTCAGCAAATGTAATAATTTAATCATTAACCTTCTCAGTCTTTTCTTTAAGTCTTTGATTAAAATGAGGAACGAACGTGGGGTTTGGGGCTCAAGGACTTTCCTGCACCCCTAGCACCCCGTTACAGTTCCTTGTAGAAGCCTCTGGTTGATCTTCAGTCCTTGTCATGCACTTTGTTCTGTTTTGTTTTTTGTCCTGCACTCTTCTTGCTCCCCTGCATGGCTGGGAGTTGCTATGGCATGGTCAGGTGTTTCCTCCTGGTCAAATGCCACTGGACACACAGCCATCATCAAAATTGTCTGGGGGGAATAGGACTCAGCCAGGGTTGCTCCACCAAATGTCCTTGTCCTGTGTCTCTGCCACCCCAGGCTGGCTGCTGCAGGGGAGTGCCTGTCACCCAGGTAAGGGCTGCTTGATCCTGTCTGTCATGAAGTCAATGCTGGACAGTGAAGCTTCCTTGGATCTGCTTCTGTATCCAAGTTCATCTACTCTCTCTTCTAGTGTGACTTGTACTCCGAAAGTCAAAGAATATGCTGCGACTGGGAAAGCCCAGCACTGTTTTCAACCTTGTGAATTTTTGTCATTTTCAGAAAAAATATTATTTCATTGTGTTTTGAAATCGTGGGATATTTTTCCTGTTAAATTGAACATATCATCTGTGGTAGTTTGATTCAGGTGTCCCTCATAAATTTAGGTGTTCTGAATGCTAGTTGCCTCAGCTGATGGCAATTGGAATTAAAGCCTCCTGGAGGTATTGTTGAGGGCGGGCTTTATAGCCAGCTTCCCCTTGCCAGTGTTTAGCACACTCTGCTGTTGCTATGGTCCATGTTATGTTGACCAGGGGGTGATGTCTACTCTCTGCTCATGCCATCATTTTCGCAGCCATCATGGAACTTTCTGCTCGAGCCTATAAGCCAAAGCAAACCTCTTTTTTCCCCACAATCTGCTCTTGGTTGGGTGATTTCTACCAGCAGTGCAAACCTGACAGCAACAGTTAAATGGTACTAAGGAGTGGAGTTACTGCTAGACACCTGACTGTGTGGTTTTGGCGTTTTGGAGTTGATTTTCAAGAGGATCTGAAACCTTGGCCTAAGAGACACCTTGCAGTGCTGTAAGTACAGCTTGATGGACTATTCTGCTCACAGTTGAAAGGCCTGAATGCAGTAAGAACTATGGACTGTGAGGTTTGGCTTATGAGGGAGAGAAGGACTTGGACTTGGCTAGCAGTTCGTGTGAGACGCTTGCTGTTATGCCCATGTCCTGAGAAGTTCTGCAGGGTTGCTTTGCTTAGAAATGAACTGATGTGAGCAGAGTTATGTGACACAGAAAAAAATGAAATCTTTGGGCCTAAACTGCTGCCCATTCACCTGCAAATTTTTTGAGACATTATAACTTTTGAGGTTGAGCCAGCTGACCTGCACTGGGGCAACAGGAAGAATGTAGACTCTTTTGAAGGCGCCTGAATGCTGAAGGAGTGACCTGTTCTTCAAAGTCTGCTTTATTCCCCACTGGATTAACAAATTGTCACTCTACCTGGTATTATGGTATATAAGAAATGAAGGAAAGAGTCATTGAGTTTGCAATGCGATCTTGTAATTTAGAAGTGGCCATGGGCAGTGTGAAGCAGGTTTGCTGGATGACTCTATGGAGATCTCATGGGGCCATGAGGATGGACCTTGAGTTGTAGCAAGACCCAGTGGAGATGCCGGGACCATGAATTGGCTGCCAAGGAGGGCTGCTGGCCCCAGATGAAGTTTTCCAGGACCGTAAGAAGCCTAGCTGGTGGGGCGGAATTGGAACTCCAGAGACTTGTTGCTGGTTAGAATTATCGCTTTTGGGGATTTGTCATTGACTAGAGTTGTTGGACTTGGAGCTACAGAGTGTGATGTTTGCCCTCGTTGTTTTAAATCTTGTTTGTTTGAATATTTCTTTGCTTGGCCCAATGCCATCCTTTGCAGTGGGAATGTCTATTCTGTGTCATTATGGGTTTAGGGAGGACTTTTTTTGGTATTATGGCTCAGTTAAACGACCTTGGATTATGGGGATGTATGAACACCATTAGGATTGATAAAAACTATGGGGACTTTGAAAGTTGCATGAGTGCATTGCATTTTACATCATGTATGGTTATCAGTTTATGGGGGCCAGTTTATGGGTGGAATGTGGTGGTTTGACTCATGTGTCCCCCATAAACTTAAGTGTTAAGAATGCTAGTCTCCCCAGCTGATGGCAATTGAAATTAAAGCCTCCTGGAGGTAGAGTATTGTTGGGGCAGGCTTATGGGAATTAGAGCCAGCTTCCCCTTGCCATGTTTGGCCACTCTCCTGTTGCTATGGTCCATTGTATGCCGGCTGGGGGTGATGTCCACCCACTGCTCACGCCATCATTTTCCCTACCATCATGGAGCGTTCCCCTCGAGCCTGTAAGCCAAAGTAAACCTTTTTTTCCCCCACAAGCTGCTGTTGGTCAGGTGATTTCTACCAACAGTGCGAACCTGACTGTAATATCATCCCATTAAAAAATATTGTATTCATTTGTTTGATGGGGAGAGAGAGAGAGGGAGAGGGAGATAGACAGAACAGGCACACCAGGGACTTCAGCCACTGCAGAGGAGTTTCAGGCACATGCTCCACCTTGTGAATCTGGCTTATGTGGGTCCTAGGGAATCAAACATGTGTCCTTAAGCATTGCAGGCAAGTGCCTTAACTGCCAAGCCATCTCTCCAGCCCTATCATCCCATTTTTATTGGCTATTTTATTTCATTTATTTTCCTCTCAGGATTGCTTGAACTATCTGAGGTCGTTCATACTTCCAAATTAATTTTAAGAGGTTTCTTTGTGTGTGTGTGTGTGTGTGTGTGTGTGTGTGTGTGTGTGTGTGTGTGTGTTTGTGTGGTGTGTGTGTGTGTGTGTGTGGGGTATTGCATTCTTGGTGGGGATTGCATTGACTGTGTTTGCTTTTTTTTTTTTTTTTTTGGTAGGGTCTCACTCTAGCTCAGGCTGACCAGGAATTCACTTGGTAGTCTCAGGGTGGCCTCAAACTCACAGCAATCCTCCTACCTCTGCCTCCCGAGTGCCGGGATTCATCTCTCTGTCTATCTCATCTATTTGTGGCAATTGTGAATGGGATTGTTTCCCTGGTTTCATCCTCAGCATGTTTGCTATTGGCTTTACATGGGTACTGGGGAATCCAACTAACACCAGCAGGCTTTGCAAGCAAACACCTTTCACCTCTGAGCCATCTCCACAGCCCATATTAGATATTGGTATATAGGAAGGGTACTTAGTATTTTTTTTGTTGTAAACTTAAAAAATAATTCATGTGTTTATTTGGGGGGGGGAGAACAAATGAATGAACATGAGCAAGCCAGGACCTCCAAGTCATCAGGCATTACAAACAAGCATCTTTGACCACAGAGAAATCTCCAGCCCTTTTAAAAACTTTTCATTGAGGCTGCAGCAATGGCTTAGCAATTAAGACGCTTGCCTGTGAAGCCTAAGGATCCAGGTTCGATTCCCCAGGACCCACGTAAGCCCATGCACAAGCTGGAACATGTGTCTGGAGTTTGTTTGCAGTGGCTGAGGCCCTGGCATGCCCATTCTTTCTCTCTCTCCCTCTTTCTCTTAATTAACTGCATAAAAAATTTAAGTACCTTTATTGACAATTTCCATAAATGAAGACAATATACCATGATCATAACCCTCTCCCACCACCCTCCCTTCCCCCACCACGATCCTCCTCCATTGAAGCTCTTCTTTCTAACTAGTTTCTCTTCAATGTTGATGTCTTCATGTTTTTCCCTCCTATCATGCAGGCCTTGTGGAGGTAACATTACCACCTTAAAAATCATGAATATCCTAGACACTTTGTGTGATAATTTTTTTAGCTTAATTTTATTTATTGGCAACTTTTGTACATGTGTATAATGTATTTTGACCATAATCATCTCCCATTACCTTCTTTTCTTTGTCCCACTGAACTCTTCCTCCTTCCCACCTAGTAGTCCCTCTTCTACATGGATGTCTTTGCGACTGTGTGTGACTGTGTGTGTGAATGTTTGAGTTACACAGTTTAATGAGGGTTGCTTACACAAGCACAGTGGTGTTCATTTTCTAGAGTTCATGCAACCTTCCACTTTCTGCAACATTGACTAAAATGTCTCCCCCTTCCCCAGCAGCCACTATGTTTTAAAATATTAGTTAGTCCCTTTTATTTCTTTTCATAGCCCATTTTTAATTGGGTCATTTGTCTTCTTGATGGGGAGATTTTGGAGATCATTAAATATCCTAGATATTAATACCCTGTCACAGGTGTCACTTAGAAAGAATTTCTTCATTCTGTGTTCTGGGAAGATGGGTTCATTCTGGTGTATATTTCCAAGAGGGTAGTCTGGCATAGTGCAGAAACACATTGGCAGAATTGTGAAGCGCCTGCTCGCATCACATCACATCCCGTCAGCAAGCAGAGAGGGGACAGGAAGTGAAGCTGAGCTATAAGACCTCAAGCCTGTCCTCTAATGACTGACCTCTCGTCCCTTCTCCTGAAGGCTCCACAGCCCTCCAGTACAGCCCCAACATTTGAGACATTCAGACAGCAGAATGACCCTTATAACTTAACCAACTATCAGACTACCTAAGCCTGTCTGGGGTCCTAAAGAAGTGCTGCAGTCAAATGATAAATGATAGGCTGTGTGACGGCACTGCCCATGCTTGAGAATGTGCTTTGCCAGAGCTGTGTGATCTCCAGCAAGTTATTTTTGTTTTTATACCTCAACTTCTCTCATTCATGTGATATGACCAGTAAATGGACCTTTTTCATAAGTCAAGTTCTTTGTGTTCAAGTCTTTTAATTATTTATGTTTGCATGTCTTTTATTTTTCTTCCTCCTTTCACAAGGACATCAAACGTAACATATTTCATATTAAATCCCTGATATCTCCTCACACGATTTAGTTATCTTTCCCCTCAATCAGATGTACCACCTTGTATTCACTTTCTTTTTAAAAGCTTGGGGTCCACCTTAGCTGATCCCTAGTTAAGCCTTACATCTGTTCTTTCACCCAGTCTGGACCAGTTCTGAGTCCATTTCCATCTCCACAACTGGCATCTTTTACCCAAACTTTTGACTACCTTCTTTCCACTATTCCAGTCATAGTCCCCTCCTGCTCTACCCTCCACCCTGACACATAAGGAGCCGCTCAAGTTGAGACTTCAGTGAACCTTGGCGAGCATTCATCTCCCAACTTTGGTTCAGTTTCTGGGCTGAGCAAATGTCAGTACTGATGAAATGCTCCGTGACACTGATTGTTATTTATTACTTGAACACCTGTTTCCTGTGTGTCCAGCACCTGCCAGATTGTGGAAAGACATTCCAGTTTCATGGGATTCAGAGTGTGCAGTATCAGGATGGACTCTTCCAGGTGACAGCCGTCACTCCATGGGACAATGAAGAGGTTTAACTCTTTCCAGGGATCGAGAAAACTATCTGAGAAGTACGTTTAAAACAGAGGTCCAAAGCCCAGGGAGTCATTATCCTGGTGAACGTGCCGATGAGGGAAGTGGTAGAGGGAGGTTTTGACACAGAATATAGTTTGTTCAAAGGCAAGAAGAACAGTGGTCTATTCCAGGAATCAACATTTTAGTATAGCTGAATAGAAGCCAGAGGTAAAGATCAACAGTAGCAGGAGACCAAATGGAAAAGAAGGCAGGGACTTCTTTTGCCACCAATTTCAGTGATCATAGGCCTTGAGCAGCATAGCAGTTTGGCTCGTGTCAGACAGATATTTCACCTCTGAATTTCTTCTCCATGGCCATAGGCATATAATTGAATGTCTTTACACCTGTGTTCTAGTCAGAAGAGGAAGAATGGGTACCTTGAACTTAATTTTTACTTGGGGTCTGTATCCGCTGTTTTGGACATTGGTATATTGGGCACTTCTCTGTGTTTGAGGCACTGGGACAGAACCCAGAGCCTCTCGTATGCTTGGCAAGTGCTCTACATTGAGCTATCCCCCCAGTTCTCTCCATCAGACTCTCTGCTTTTTACCATTTAATATTCACATCATGGAATAGCTTTCCTTTTCCAGACCTCCTTATTATAGCCTGACTTTCTTTGCCACATGCCTATAAGACAACAAGTGTGTTGACCCTCTTGGGTCAGGTGTGTGTGGAGGTGCACATGGTGGGTCTGGCAGCTGTACTTTCCTCTGCAGTTACTCATTGGCACTGTGGGTCTGTGTCCATCTTGCAAGCATAGTTAATGGGAAGTGTTCTGGGAGCTTGATCATTGGTTATGTGATGTTTCATTGGAGTTATGATCTTTCAAGGCTGAAGGCCAAAAGCACATGGAAAACTCACTAAAAGAAAGTTACTATGAGGACTTGCTTCAAAACATTCAGCTCACATTCCCCAAGGTTCTTTGTGCCCTGCTCCACCGTGGCTGTGAGTGAGTTTGTTTTTACGTTGACATGTTTATAGTCTAAGTTTCAGCCTTGGAGATCTGCATAATAACAAGTATCAGGGTGATGACTGCAGAGTTCATATTCTGTATTAGGACTGATGTGGGAACTGAACAGACAATAACAGCATTCAGAGATATTTGAAATCCATGGTTTTGTGGTCTCTGTTTGTTCATTGCCACTAGAAGGAAATTTAGACACTTTACAGTTACCTACAGAAATGGCTTTCAAAAGACAATTTCACAAATGACCAAAACATCCAGTTTCACTTTTGAGTGTCTGATACTGAAATAAGAAAACTTTTTTTTTTCTCAGCGGACCTATACTAGGGCAGTCCCTTGAAACGGCATCATGTGATCACCTTAAGTGCTCTGGTGATGAGGTATGCTCCTTTGTTACCTGAGGGTAAGGGTAATGAGTATAACTACAGAGGTTTGGAGAACCTGGTCATGCCTTAAGAAACCTGAAATAGCTGTGCCAATACCACCATCTAGTGAGCGAAGTAGGTCACTGCAGAGTCTACTTTTGTCACAGAAAAAAAAGAGAAAATGCGCTTTCAAACTTCTTGTAAAAAAGTGGATTACTGAAGCATAGACTTTTGGAACAGGGATTAAATGGAAGGTAATTTAATCCTTCTTGTCCATTCACATACTGTGACTAGAGAGTCTAAAGAGGTGAAGTGATTGATCTCATGTTGTGGCTAGTTAGTAGCAAAACATCTGGTGCTTGTTTTCCAGGTTAGCATTTTGCATCTTCATTACAGCGAATTATGCTTGTATTTTACAGCGATTACTGTCTTAGGTTTGTGGCTTAGTCATTTAAGGCAAACACAGTAGGTAAGGAGAATGTAAAGAAACTTTCATAATGCACACGTAATGGGTAACATGCTCTTTTGAACCTGATTTCTTCACCCAGAGAAATGCGTATTTATTTTGTGAAAGAGAAGGGGGGGGAGGGAGGAACAAAGAATTGGCATGCCAAGTCCTCTAACCACTGTAATCAAACTCCAGATGCATGTGCCACATTGTGCACATGTGTGACCTTGTGCGCATGCATCTCCTTGTGTGTCTTGCTTATGTGGGTTCTGGGGAGCTGAATCTTGGTCCTTAGGCTTCACAGGCAACCATATTAAATTCTAAGCCATCTCTCCAGCCCTGAGTATTAGTTTGTAGTTGCCATGATTGAGTTAAGACTGTTGAGCCTCATGATTAAACTTTTAAGAAAGAACTGTATGTGAAAATCAAAAATGCAGAAACATGAATAATTTCATAAGTCTTGTAATTTCAAAGTTCCCCGCATGATTTCTGCAAAGTTCACAAGAGCTTGTGCTTTTTTTAAAAATTATTTATTTCAGAGAGTGAGAGAGAAAGAGTCAGAGGGAGAGAATGGGCATGCCAGGACCTCCAGCCACTAGAAATGAACTCCAGACACATGTGCCACCTTGGGCATGTGGCTTATTTGGGTCTGGGGAATTGAACCATGGTCCTTTGGCTTTGCAGGCAAATACCTTAACTGCATATTGAATTCCAGGTCAGCCTGGACTAGAGTGAGACCCTATCTCCAAACTAAATAAATAAAAAGATAGAATTCACTCCCATCACATCCTTACAATTCCCCTTTCCAGAGAGATTCTTTAGACATGAAAGCCATAGTCCATCATATGCATGGCAAACCACTTGTCCCATTTTATTATTTATATATTTTACTTATTTGTGTGAGTGACAGGCAGATCAAGAGAGAGAGAGAGAGAACATGTTTGCTATGGTCTCCAGCCACTGCAAAGGATGGCATCTGGCTTTATGTGGGTAGAAGGCTATCAAACCTGGGTCTTTTGGCTTTGCAGGCAAGTGTCTTAACTGTTAAGTCATCCCTCTAGCCCCAACTCATCCCATTTTCGACATTCCTGTGTGGGTCCACCCCTTTCCAACCTGCCAGAGGAGGGTGTCATGGGACATTTTGACTCGTGGCCTCTACCTGTACATGGACTGACTTTCTTACTCTTTTTGTTTTTTTGAGGTAGGGTCTCACTCTACTCCAGGCTGACCTGGAATTCACTATGTAGTCTCAGGGTGGCCTCCAACTCTGCCTCCTGGGTTCTGTGATTAAAGCCATGCACCATTACACCCAGCTGTTTTAGTTTAAAACAATCTCATTAAATTGGCATTAAATTCACTCTGTACTCCAGGCAGGCCTGAAGCTTGCAATCCTTCTGCCAAGATGACAGGCTTCTACCACCAGACCTGTCTGGAAGATTTTTCTTGCTCTTTTTTTTAAAAAGGTTTTATATTAAACAATATATTTTATTTATTTGAGAGAGAGAGAATGGTGTGCCAGGGCCTCCAGCCACTGCAAATGAACTCCAGATGTATGTGCCCCTTTGTGCATCTGGCTTACGTGGGTTCTGCAGAATCGAACTGGGATCCTTTGGCTTTGCAGGTGAAAGCCTTCACCACTAAGCCGTCTCTCAAGCTAAAATATTCATTTTTATTGACAACTTCTTTACTTGTAGACAGTATCCCATGGTACTTCCCTCTCTTCCCCCCCCTTCCCCTTTGAAACTTCACTTTCTGTCATATCCCCTCCCCCTCTCAATCAGTCTCTTTTCAGTTTGATGTCATGATCTTTTCCTCCTATTATGATGGTCTTGTGTAGAGAGGATCAGGAACTGCAAGGTCATGGATATCCAGGCCATTTTGTGTCTGGACGAGTATGTTGTAAGGAGTCCTACTCTTCCTTTGGCTCTTATTTTCTTTCCAACCCCTCTTCTACAATTGGCTCTTAACCCAGAAGGTGGGTTTGAGAGGTTTCAAAGCTGAGCACTCCTCTGTCACTTCTGAGCACCATGGTGCCTTCTGAGTCATCTCAAGGTCGCCACCATCTGAAAAGAGAAACTTCTCTAACCACAAGTGAGAGTAGCATTAATATATGGGTGTGGTCATTAAGAGAAGAGTCTACTGGGCATTTTGGTGAGCATTGTATATACATTTAGTGTAACACCAGCAGACATTACAGCCCTAGGGCTCATGACTATCTGTGTCATAGGTTTTCAGTATCAGGGATGTATTCCCTCCCATGGAGTGGGCCTCCAGTCCAATTATAGAGCAGTTTGTCCCCCCCATAAGGGACATGCCCCTATTGCACCCGTTGGCTCATTTGGCCTGGCTGACCAAATTTAAAGCTTGCAGTGTTCACTGTTGAGTACCTTCATTGGTGTTTTCTCTCTCCCCTTGAACTGCATGCAGGGTAGCTTTTTCCAACTTTCTGTCAGCTGGTCCACATGGAGGAGGCTTTCAGCTCAGCTCCAGCAGGTTTTTGCAGTAGCTAGAAGTCCTGGCATGCCCATGTTCTCTCTAACTCAAATAAATAAAATCCTAAAAATACTTTAAAAGGGCTTGAGAGATGTCTTAGCCGTTAAGGAGCATGCCTGAGAAACCTAAGGACCCCGGTTCAATTCTCCATGTCCCATGTAATTTAGTTTATGTTCCTGGAATAGATCTGGGAAGAGGTAAATTAGATTATTAACCCTAACCTGGCCATGGTGACAATATCACAAGCCACGCAGACCTTTTAGAAAATTTAAGTAGCCCAAGAATTCCTGCTCCCTAATATCCATCAGTGTGAGACAATTTCCTCCATTCAGCACCATTTGATGTTTTAAAATCATGTTTAAATCCCCAGAGTCCCAAACATCAGCACTGTGATGGCAATGTAAGTAATGGGGATGACATTAGGGAATATTTATGAGTAAAAAGCTGTAATGAGATCATAGTCACATATCTCATTTTAAATTGTCAGTCACCCTGGGAGGACATATGTGACCAGAAAGTTAAGCCCATGCAGCTGAGTCCTGCCATGACCCCTTGAGGAGGAGAGCAAGTGAGCGTATCCTTATGACCTTACCTTGCCCAATATATATCAGCTGCCATAGTTAAAGAGGTCATAGCTTTCCAGACATCCTGTGCTGCCACCAGAAGGGAACTCACACTTGCAAACCATTCCCCCGTGTGGACCTATGGCTGCTCATTTCAGCACTTTTACGAAGACAGAGTAGCTTCCTCCCCTACCAGTGCTATTCCTCCAAGTGTTGTGTCCAGTGCCGGGAGCCATTTGCCTGAACACCCATTTGTTCATGGACTGTGTACATTTATTTTTACAGTGGGCTAAGGAGAAGCAGGATGTCTTGCCAAGCATAAGATTAGAGACCTGCTGAGGCTCTGGGGACTGAGAAGGGGAGTATCTTCTGACCTTGAGGCCAAATTTACTGTTCTTTGATTTATGTTGGAGGAGGTGGCTTTCTCAAGAAATCCTGTGAAAATGTTATGATTGTTCTGCTTGCATTCTTGTGCTCTGAGAAGAAGTATAAAAAAGCTAAACTAAATAAAGTCGGGGCCTCGGTATTCACTAACAGCCCTCCTGAGTTTATCTTTTCTCTCTCGTCTTTTTTCTTAACCCTCACTCCCCACTCAGGTACTGTTCGATTCTGCCGGTGGGCTCCGGCAAGTGGTGCCCGAACAGTGGATCTCAAAACTGGGGAAAGAAGTGAAGGACACCACTTAGCATTTGAGATCAACAGCACGTAAAGAGGAGCGGTGAATAACTTCTCGACAGAAAAACTGGACAAGGTAACAGTTGACTGCTTTTCGTACATATGCATAAGAATATGCTTTGTGCTCGAGGTGCGAAAGTAAGACAGCAACAGCTGTGTAATTTCTTAGATTTTGAGAAGGTATGTCCTTGGTTTCCAGAAGATGGGACAATAGATTTAAAAACCTGGCAAAGAATAGGGACCAAACTTCAAGATTATTATGATGCCCAAGGACTGAGTAAGGTCCCGGTGGGTACTTTTAGTTTATGGTCTCCAGTTACAGATAGTTTAGATCCTAGACATGAAAGGTATAAAAGTTCAGGCAGAAAAACTAGTCAATAAAGCAAAATCGCCCTTTTTTGGCACTGAGGAAGGAAGTGAAACTCAACCTTCCACTCCGTCTGCAGAGCCAGAACATGGGCTCAAACAACTGTGTAAAGATGATTATTTTGAGCCCTTGGATCCAGTAGATGTGAAGGAGTTAGATGCTAAATATCATCAAGAGGAGGACTTTTTCCACCTTTTACTGCTTTTACAAAGCCTGAGGGTGAAAAAAAATGTTCAAAGCAGGCCCACCACCTCCAAAGCAGTCTTGCCTCAGGGTATGGCTAACAGCCCCACCTTGTGTTAAAATTTTGTAGCTCAGGCTGTAATGAAAACTAGACAGGCTTTTCTCAAGTGTATATAATTCATTATATGGATGTGATCCTCTTGGCACATAAACAGGAGGGATTACTATTAGCAGCTATTAGCAGGTTTAGTTATAGCCCTGGAAAAGGTACAAGCTGAGCCTCCTTATTCTTATTTAGGCCACAAATTGTATCCAAAAACTATCCTCCCACAAAAAGTACAAACTAGAAAAGATGGGTTGCAAACTTTGATTTCCAGGAGCTATTGGGAGATATTAACTGGCTTAGACCGCATTTGAAGATTGCTACGGGTGAGTTAAAACCTCTTTTTGATCTTTTAAAAGGTGATTCAGACCCAAAATCAGGGAGAAAATTGACTCTAGAAGCCAGAGAAGCATTATCTTTAGTGGAGCATGCAGTTGAAAATCAACGAATCCAATATGTAGATTCTCTCAGGGATGGGCCGCATAGATTCTGGCTACTAGACATACTCCAACCTCAGTCTTGTGGCAAAAAGGACCTTTATTGTGGCCACATTTGCCTGTGTCTCCTGCGAGAGTATTAGCCCCTTTTTATGAAGCTGTAGCTTGTTTAATTCAAATGGCTCAATTCGAAACTAGAAAATATTTTGGGAAGGAACCAGCCATCCTAGGGGTTCCATTTACAAAGCAGCAAGGTGACTGGCTATTTCAAAATCTGGACTCCTGGGCTAGAGCTTTTGCACATTATCCTGGTATTATAATCATCATCCTAAAGATAAATTATCACAATTTTCAAATTCTCATGCTTTTATTTTTCCACGAGCTGTAAAGCAAGAACCTATTGAAGATACCCCAGTAGTATTTACTGATGGATCCTCTAATGGTAAAGCAGCTTCTGTGTTTCAGGAGCAATATTAGTCATTTTGGACACCTCCTGCATCAGCTCAAATAGTAGAACTTAGAGCTGTAGCTACTATATTTCAAGTTTTAGCTTCTATGCCTTTTCATTTGTATACTCACAGTCATTATATTGCTAGAGCTCTACAAGTGCTTGAAACCACGCCTTATACTGAAACTGCCAAGACTCAAGTTCAAGAATTGTTTAGTCAAATACAAAGCTGCATGCATGCTCGCTCTCATCCTTGTTTTGTAGGTCATATACGAGCTCATTCAGGACTTCCAGGTCCTTTAGCACTGGGTAATGATATGGCAAATAAGGTTACATAGATCATCTCAATTAGCATCAGCACAAAGATCTCATAATTTGCATCATCAAAACAGCCAAAGCTTAAGAAAACAATTTCAAATCACCAGAGAGGCTGCTAGACAAATTGTGCGACAGTGTAGTCCCTGTCCTGAATAGCACTCAGTCCCACAATATGGGGTAAGCTCCAGAGGCTTGAAACCAAATCATTTGTGGCAGATGGATGTACCTCATATTCCTGAATTTGGAAAATTAAGGTATGTGCATGTATCCACTGATACTTAGGATTTTTGATGGCTATGGCACAGACTGGAGAAGTTACTAAGCATGTTACAGCACATTGCATTAAATGTTTTGCTGTAGCAGGTACCATCGATTATAAAACCAGATACCAGTACTGGTTACACTAGTCAATCTTTTCAGCCCTTTTGTGCCCAATTATCAATTGTTCATAAAACAGGTATACCTTACAACTGACAGGGGCAAGGAATTGTTGAACGTGCCCATGAAGCTTTAAAGACTCAATTACCAAAAAATAAAAAAGGGGGAGTTATATCCTTGGTCTCCACAGAATGCTTTTTAAATCATGTACTCTTTTCAATTTTAAATTTTTTAAATGTGGATGCATTTGGTCACTCTTCAGCAGATAGGTTATGGCATCCCAGAATATTAGATACCTATGGTCAGGTTAAATGGAAGGACCCCATTGATGGGCAATGGCATGGCCCCGACCCCGTGTTAATATGGGGATGAGGGCATGCTTGTGTTTTTCCTCAGGATGCTGACAATGCCAGGTGGCTGCCAGAGAGGTTGGTACGGTTCACGAGGATTGAACGTAATGATGCCTCTGCTATTGATGATGTGGACTCATCAACAAACTTACATTTGGAAGCTCGCTGTGGCAATGGGTGAGGTGAGAGCCTCCTCTGCTAAGGCAAACAGTAACTCATCCCTCCCAAAGGGAGAGGTATTGGCTTGTGTCTCTCCCCCTTATGCAGTAGTGGTGGGACAGTTGAATGTTACTTGGAATGAGGGGATGTTTAATGTGACATGGAAAAAGTGTACTCTGACTAATTGTGCTACCAAAGTATCCTCTGAAACTCGACTCATGATAAACAACCCTCATTTGCTATGATTTCTGTTAATGTCATGAAACCTTGGTATGCTGATTGAGGCTTGCATATACTTATAGAAATGGAACATGCATTAAGTAGACCAAAAAGATCATAGGATTAATTATTGCAGGAATTTTAGCTTTTTTTTTTTTGAGGTCTCGTCTCAACTGTAGTTCAGGCTGACCTGGGTTTTGCTATGTGATCTCTCAGGGTGGCCTCGAACTCCTGGTGATCCTCCTACCTCTGCCTCCCAAGTGCTGGCATTAAAGGCGTGCGCCACCACACGTGGTGAATTTTAGCTTTTATTACACTTCTGGCTACTGCCACTACTACTGTTGCGTTAGCACAGGAAGTGCAGACTGCCCATTTTGGGAACTCAAGAAGACATAGATGGTAAATTAGAACAGAAAACAGATGCTATATATGATGCGGTTACATATTTGGGGGGAAGAGATACAAGAGTTGAAAACTAGAGCACATTTAGAATGTCATACAGATTTTCAACGGATTTGTGTTACGACAAAAACTGTAACAGTCAATATCATTGGGAAAAAGTAAAAATGCATTTCCAAGGAGTATGGCATAATGCAAATCTATCACTAAAGTTGATTCAATTGCATCAAGAAATTCTAATGCTAAAAAACACGGAGCTTGATTTTGATGCACCTATGACAGCAAATTATATCTTGGAAAAATTAAGAGCCTCCCTACCTTCATGGCCGTCATGGTCTTCATTTACTTCCTGGATAGGAAGTATCGCAGCTTTGAGTATCTGTATCATACATGGTGTCTTCTTACTCCCACCAATAATTAGACATGTCATCTACTCGCTTTGGGACATTAAAGCTGAGGTACATAATGTCGGGCTCCAGATGCTACCATAAAGAGGATGTTCTCCCCTGCAGAGGCTGGTAGTCAAAGATGGGTAAGATTCAAGTTAGATCAACCTAAGACAGGGCATGAATGATGACATTTATGTGCCAATGATGGGTAAGGCCTAAAAAGTGTAGAGAACAACCTAAGACAGGCACAGTCTTTCTGCACCCTAGCCTAGAAGGGTATGGTTTCTTAAAAAATAACTTTAAAGGGGGGATATGGCAGGAGCCATTTGCCTGAACACCCATTTGTTCATGGCCTGTGTACATTTTTACAGTGGGCTAATGAGAAGCAGGATGTCTTGCCAAGCATAAGATTAGAGACCTGCTGAGGCTTTGGGTACTGAGAAGGGAGTATCTTCTGACCTTGAGGCCAAATTTGACTGTTCTTTGATTCATGTTGGAGGAGGTTGCTTTCTCAAGAAATCCTGTGAAAATGTTATGATTGTTCTGCTTGCATTCTTGTGCTCTGAGAAGAAGTATAAAAAAGCTAAACTAAATAAAGTCGGGGCCTCAGTATTCACTGACAGCCCTCCCATGTCTATCCTTTCTCTCTTGTCTTTTTTCTGAATCCTCACTCCCCACTCAGGTACTGTTTGATTCTGATGGCGGGCTCCAGCAGTCCAGCTCATTTGCCCTCACTGTCACTCTTGCCGCCTCTGTCTTGGTTCTGACGTTACTGAACTTGCCCATTTAAGGCACAGATAAAATGTCTGAAGGAGAACATAACAGCCTAGGGCTGGAGAGATGGCTTAGATGTTAAGGCACTTGCCTGCAAGGCCAAAGGACCCAGGTTCAATTCTTTGGTCCTCACTTGAGCCAGATACAAAAAGGTGGCACATGGGCCTGCATTTTAGTTTGCAGTGCCTCTCTCTCAATCAATGAAAAACACAATGAATGGTGCGGCAAACTGCTGAGAAGGTGGGTGTGATAGGACTGATCAAGGTAAGGAAGCCTTCCATTCTTTCAGTTCAGCGCACACCCTTGACCCCAAAACCCTAAAACCCCTAACCCTTATACCCTTATGGGTGTGTACTTACAAGTGCAGGCACAGAGAAATTGGTTGCTGCGACTTAGTCCATCACAGAGACTTCTTCATTACCATCCAGCATGTTCTTCACAGTTCCATGGATCCTGGCATTTAAAAGAGACATGAAGCCGGGAGTAGTGGCGCACACCTTAAATCCCAGCACTCGGGAGGCAGAGGTAGGAGGATCGCCATGAGTTTGAGGCCACCCTGAGACTTACATAGTTAATTCCAGGTCAGCCTGAGCTAGAGTGAGACCCTACCTCGGAAAAAAAAAAAGAGAGACATGATATCTTGTTACATGTGTTCTTAAAACTCTCAAAGGTTTAAAAAAAATCCTAGTTCTTGCAAACAACATAAGCTTTGCTTGCTGGATATTAAATAAACCATGTGACATCTCTAAGAGATAATGAATTAACATATAAAATACAAACTAAACCAGGGGCTGGAGAGATGCCTTAGTGGTTAAGGTACTTGCTTCCAAAGCCAAAGGACACTGATTTAATTATCCAGTATCCACTTAAAGCCAGAAGCAAAAGGTGTGGTGCATGTCTCGAGTTCTTTTGTAGTGGCTGGAGGCACTGGCAAGCCCATTCTGTCTCTCTGTTTCTCTTCTTTCTCCTTCCTTCCCTCCCTCCCTCCCTCCCTCTCTCTGCTTGCAAATTAATGAGAAAATTGTTTTTTTAAAAAGAATTAAGCCATGTGTGTTGGTACACACCTTTAATCACAGCACTTGGGAGGCAGGAGGAGAATCAACAGAAGTTCGAGGTACCCTTAGATTACATAGTGAATTCCAGGTCAGCCTGGGATACAGTGATCCCCTGCCTCAGAAAGCCAAAGAGGGCCAGGCATGATGGCACATACCTTTAATCCCAGCACTAGGGAGGCAGAGGTAGGAGGATCTTCGTGTGTTTGAGGCCACCCTAAGACTACACAGGCACTAACAGGCCAGCCAGGGCTAGAAAGAGACCCTATCTTGAAAAACCAAAGGAAAAAAAGTAGTATATTTGGATCTACAAATCTAGTTACAATATTGTATGCCTTGTCATTGGCTATCTTATGTCTATTATAAAGGATTGATTGACCATCAGGGAAATACAAATTAAAACTACTTTGAGATCCCACCTCACTCCTGTCAGAATGGCTATCATAAACAAAACCCTAACCCTATTTGTGATGACCCTAACTCCAAACCACCCATGAATCAAACCACAACCCCTAACCTTTAAACTCCAACCCTTAAAACCCCTTTCAACCCCTCTACCCTTAATGGTGTGTACTTACACGTGCAGGCACAGATGAATTTGTAGGTGGCACCCAGTCCACGGCAGAGACTTCTTCATTACCATCCAGCACATTCTTCACAGATCAATGGTTCCTGGCATTTAAGAGACATGATTTCTTGTTATGTGGGCCTCTTAAAATCATCACTTGTTTCACAAACCCTAGTTCTTGCAAGAAATGTACACTTTGCTTGCTGGATATTAAATAAACCATGTGACTTCTATCAGTGATAATTATGTAATAACAGATAAAATACAAATTAAGTCACAGGCTGGAGAGCTGGCTTAGTAGTTTGCCTCCACAGCCAAAGGATACAGGTTTGATTCCCCAGTACCCACTTAAAGCCAGAAGCACAAGGGGGTGCATGTGTCTGGAGTTCTTGTGCAGTGGTTGCAGACACTGGCAAGCCCATTCTCTCTGTCTCTCTTCTCTCTCTATCTTCTTGCAATTGAATAAAATTATATACATACAGATAGATGATAGACTGGTGATAATTAAGCCAGGTGTGGTGGCACTCTAATCACAGCACTTGGGAGGCAGAAGGAGGAGAATCACTGCAAGTTCGATGCCACCCTTCAGCTACTTATTAAATTCCAGATCAGCCTGGGCTAGAGCAATACTCTACCCAAAAAAGGGGGTGACAAAAAAGGAGTATATTCAGACAGATAAAGCAAGTTACAGTATTGTATGCATTGTCATTTGCTAGCTTATGTCTATTATAAAGGGATGGTTGGCCATCAGGGAAGTTAAAATTAAAGCTACTTTGAAATTCCATCTCCCTCCTGTCAGAATGGCTATCATCATGAAAGCAAATGACAATAACCACACATGGTGGTGCACGCATTTAGTCCCACTTGCGAGGCAGAGGCCAGCCTGAGACTACATAGTGAATTCCAGGTTAGCCTGGGCTAGAGTGAGACCCTACCTCAAAAAAAAAAATAAATAAATAAATAAGAAAACAAATGACAATACTGGTGAAGATGTGGAAAAAGAGAAACCCTTCAACACTGTTGCTGGAAATGCCACCTGGTACAGCCATTGTGGAGATTACTGGCACAGCTAAAAATAGATTTACCATATGATCCACCTGTAGCACTCCTAGGCATTAAGGACTCTTCTCACTACCTTAGAGATATTTGCTCAATCATGTTTATTGCCACTGTAGTCACAGTAGATAGGAAATGGAACCAGCCTAGAGGTCCCTCAACTGATGGATAATGAAGATGTGGTACATGTATACAATGGAGTTCTAGTCAGTGGTAAAGAAAATGAAATGATGAAATTTGCAGGGAAATGGATGGGATCTGGAAAGAATTATACTTAGTGAGGTAACTCAGGCCCAGAAAGCCAAATGTCACATATTCTCTCTCATATGTGGATCCTAGCTACAAAGTTTTATGCTGTGTGTGAGTTGGAGTAAAAATTGGCAGCAGAGGCCAGTAAGCCAGAAAAGGGCTATAAGGGAGGGAGGGAGAACTTGTGGTGCTGCTGCTGCTGCTGCTGGTGGTGGTGGTGGTGGTGGTGGTGGTGGTGTGTGTGTGTGTGTGTGTGTAGATGAACAGATTACTGGGGATGCAATGGCCTAAGTGAGATCATGGGAGGGGTTGGTGGAGGGTTAATCAAAATTCAAGATGTTATGAATAATCCACATGAAAACCTACTTTTTTGGAGAATGACACACCCAGAAGCCATAGACTGTTACTAGAAAAATTTCAGTGCCAGGGATGGGATACCTTCCGGTGAGTTGATCACCAGTGATGTTCCTGATGGCCCCAAAACCTTACAAGCTATTGCCAAGGATCTTGGTTTCCCATCAGAAATAGATGGTAAGACCCTACTGCCAAAGGCTACACAGGTCTGAGCAGCAAGGTCACTGAAAAACCAAGCTGGAGCTGATCTGTGGACCAGCTGACAGAAAGCTGGAAAAAGCTGTACTGCATGCAGCCCTATGGGACCCATGTAAGCCAGATGCACAAGGTGGTGCATGCATCTGGAGGTTGTATACAGTGGATAGAAGCCCACTTTCTCTCTCAAATAAATAAATACGACATTTAAAAAAATGTGGCTGAGTCTTGGGATGCAGCTCTATGGTACAGCACTTGACTAGCACAAATGAAGGACTGTGTTCTATCAACAACAGAATCAAGTGAGGTTGGACATACTAAGTGATGGAATGTGTTCTTAACAGAACACTACACAATGATTTGTTTGGTTTTCAAGTTTATGTGTTGTACTAACCCCATGGTTTTACAAATACATTCAGGTCATCTAATGGCATGTTAGTGATGCCTAACTATGTAGTCCTCTTTTTCACAAATGGGGAAACTGCTTTAGCAATACACTTCTCTTGGGCAAAACAAATTATCTATCTGTAGTGTACTTTTGACTCGCTAGGAAAAATAAACAAGATGACTGATTTTGTTTTATATTTCCATCTTCTTTTTCTTGGTTTGTTTTTTGAGGTACACGCTCTGTAGCCCAAGCTGACCAGGAATTCACTATGTGGCCTCAGGGTGATCTTCCTACCTCTTCCTCCTGAGTGCTGGGACTACAAGCATGAACCACAAAGCTAGGTCCCTGTTTTATATTTTCAACTACAAGTACCTGAAGGATCTAGTATGCCTTAATCAGCATCTGGAAATTCTGCATTTCCTTAATTCACTCTCAGATTTGATAATGATGATTTTGCTTATTTATTCTCACACCTCCGCCATACAATCCTTATTCTTATTTAATGACACTTCCTCCCAGTTTCACTGAAAAGGAAAAGAAAATATTAGAAAAATTCCATCATGTTCCACAATTCTGTTGGGAATTTCAATCATTTACTCTCTCCCTCTCTCTCTGGGATGGAGGGAGGGAATTAAAAGAGAAACGATCTCTACAGCTGCATGGAATGCTTCATTTTCTCCGTGAAGGAGAAATCCAGAGCAAGGCAATCAGAGGCTTGTGTGTCAGTTTCATACCTGCACTACATCTTCATCCATTCTTGGCATGCAGCTCACGGTAGCATGATTGTTATGAGGTGGACGCTGAAGCCACAGGAATCTTCTGCACCTTACAGGAAGAAAAAAAGTTGATGCACCAGCTTAGTTAATCCTGTTTTAGAAAATTTCCAATAATCTCCACCAAACAACTTCCACTGACACCTCAGCAGAACTCAGTCACATACTTGTCGCTAGTGAGAGGAAACTAAAGCCAGGTGTGCTCCCGCTGAAAAAAAAAAAATCCGAGCTCTCGTATTGAGGAAGTGGGAGGGCTACTGATATAGGTCAGTGGTACAGAACCTTGGGTTCAAACAGCAGCACTGATAAGTAAATAACTAAACAGCTAGGGATATATGCTTGGCTGGATCTGCTGCCGCAGGTCTGGAATCCATCTATTAGTCTGATGAGGAGGATGCAAGTTCATGGCTTGCCTGGGCACCTCAATAGAAAAGAGAGAAACAGAAAAAAAGGAGAATAATAATTATTTTTATTTCAGATGCATAGGGGAGAGAAAAGAACCAATCAGAAACTATTTAATTTTCCACCACCAAATCTTGATGTTTTTTTCACATATGAGACAGGAACTTCCTATGAAACCTGCAGTGGCCTAGATAGAACTCACTATGTAGCCCAAGCCTCCCACAAATTCATGGAAATACTGAGGCTCCAGCCTCCTGAGGGCTGGAATTAGAGGTGTGCACCACCACACCAAGTATTCTACCACCATTTCAATTTCCAACCTAAATCTGTCCTCAATCACTGACTACATCCTGTGGAAGTGGAAGAAGATCATGTTCCATTCCAAGGCTGACTCTCCAGTGTCTCATTGGGTCCTTTCGTGGAGAGTTCTTCATTCAGGTGCAGTCGTGCACACCTGTAATCCCAACTACAGGAAGATCACAACTTTGAGGCCAAGCTGGCCAATAAAGTGAGTTTCTGCTTCTTGCAAAACAAGGAAGGGCTGCAGAGATGGCCTAGCAGTTAAGGCACTAGCCTGAAAAGCCAAAGTACCCAGGTTCGATTCTCCAGGACCCACATAAGCCAAATGCACAAGGTGGCACATGCATCTACACTTTATTTGCAGTGGCTCCAGGCCATGGTGTACCCATTCTCCCCTCCCTGAATAATTAAATAAAAATTTTAAAGTAATAAGCTAGATAAATGGCTTAGCTGTTAAGGCACTTTCCTGCCAAGCCTAAGGACCCAGGTTTGATTCTCCCATACCCCCATAAGCCAGATGCACATGGTGGTGCTTATGTCTCGAGTTTGTTTGTAGTGGCTCCTGCTGTGCCCATGCTCATTCTCATATTCTCTCTCTCCTCTCTCTCTCTCTCCCAATAAATATAAGCAAAATATTGAAAGAAAAAAGAATTATAGAAAAAAACTAAAAAAAAAAAAAACCTGTAGGGCTGGGGCAATGGATCAGTGATTAAAGGTGCTTATTCACAAAGCCAGTCTCCCCAGCTCCCTCTTTCTTTAAAAAAAGGCCTCCAGCCACTGCAAACCAACCCCAGATGCATGCGCCCCCTTGTGCATCTGGTTAACATGGGTCCTGGGGAATCAAACTTGGGTCCTTTGGCTTTGCAGGCAAATGCCTTAACTGCTAAGCCATCCCTCCAGCCCTCTGCTTGATTACTTTGACAGGTTTACTAGGAGAAGGCATGCTCTGCTGGCATCAGGTTATATCTGGAGGAAAACACCCTCCCTACCACATTGTTTTTTTTTTTTTTCTGGTAGGGTCTCCCTCTAGCCCAGGGTCACCTGGAATTCCCTATACACTATGTAGACTCAGGCTGACCTTGAACTCACAGTGATCCTCCCACCTCTGCCTCCTGAGGGCTGGGATTAAAGGCATGTGCCACCACACCCAGCCCTACCTCATTCTTGACCGTCTTTGTGATCTATGTATAGCAAACTTACTTGAATTTTTAAAAAAAGTTATTGGGGGCTGGAGAGATGGCTTATCAGTTAAGGCACATGCCTTCAAAGCCTAAGGACCCTTGTTCAATTCTCCAGGCCCCACAAAGCCCGATGCACATGGTGGCGAATGCATCTGGAGTTCGTTTGTGGTGGCTAGAAGCCCTGGTGCGCCCATTCTTTCTCTCTCCCATAAATAAATACATAAACAAATCATTAAATATAGTATTGGGCTGGAACCCTATGGTTCTATTATAAAATCTTTTTAAAAATTTTTTCCAAGGTAGGGTCTCACTGTACCTTACACTGACCTGGAATTCACTGTGGAGTTTCAGGATGGCCTGGAACTCACAGCGATCCTCCTATATCTTCCTCCAGAGTGCTGGGATTAAAGGCATGAGCCACAACACCTGGACCATATAATCTTTATATAAGGAAATGAGTAGCTCACCTCCTTCAAACAAGTAACTCCAAAAGCCCCCCAGTCACTGACGCAATTGCTGCTGAAGAATTTGGGGGCATTCTCCTGAGGCCCACACTTGACTCTCCTCAGTTACCTTCCATTCTCCTAACACAGACTCACTAATTCCATTCAGCTGTATTAAGAATCCTGGCTGCACCTGAGTGGAAGGCCTTCAGAGAGCAAAGGTGGGGACACTGAGATGTGTTCCCACTGCCGGTGACATTTTCAATATAAGTCACATTTTGGCATTAGCCATCTCATATGTTGCTAAGACAAGGCAATTTAGTTTATGGTCCTGGCATAGATCAGGGAAGGGGTCAATTAGGTATTCCTCCTAACCAGGGCATGGTGACAATATCAGAACCCAAGCAGACCTTTGAGAAAACTCTTAAGCAGCCCAAGGATTCCTGCTTCCTAATATCCGTGAGTTCAAGACATTTTCCTCAACTCAGCACCATTTGATGTTTTAACTTTTTGGGGGGTTTTTCGAAGTAGGGTTTCACTCTAGCTCAGGCTGATCTGGAATTCACTCTGTATTCTCAGGTTTCCTTGAACTCAAGGCAATCCTCCCACCTCTGCCTCCCGAATGCTGGGATTAAAAGCGTGTGCCACCATGCCAGGACTTAAAATCATTTCTAAGGCTGGAGAGATGGCTTAGTGGTTAAGGCATCTGCCTGCTAAGCCTAAGAACCCGGTTCCAATCTCCAGGTCCCACGTTTAGCATGATGCAAAGTGACGCAAGGGTGCAATGCTTCACTTGCCCACAAGGGGGTGCACACATCTGGATTTCATTCACAGCAGCTGAGAGACTGCTGGTGTGCCCATTCTCTGTCTCCCTCTCCCCCTCTGTCTGTCCGTCTGTCTCCAAGAAAACCATGTTTTAAAAAGCCCCCAGTCAGATGCACAAGGGGGCGCATGCATCTGAAGTTCATCTACAGTGGCTGGAGGCTCTGGGGTGAATAATCTCATCCTCTCCCCCTCTCTCTCAAATAAATAATTAAAAATGTATTTGCAAAGGAGCCTAGTTCAGTTCCCCAGGACTGAAGCACATGCATCTAGAATTTGTTAGCAGTGGCAGGAAGTCCTAGTATGCCCATTTTCTCTCTCATTCTGCCTCTTTCCCAGGCTCAAATAAATAAAAATAAAAGCCCCCAGGGCTTTTCCTTAAACCTGGTGACACTGGGCACTCACATGAGAGGAACTCCTTGAACTTTCTCTTCTCTATTCTCTTTCTGAAGTTTTTTCCCCCAGGACCTCTATGGTGGGCTCTCCAGCCACGTGGGTGCCTTTCCTTGGTTGTGTAGTTTCCTCAATAAATATAATGATTTAATAATAAAAAACCTAAGCTGGGCATGGTGGCTCACACCTTTAATCCCAGCACTCAGTAGGCAGAGGTAGGAGGATAGCCATGAGTTCAAGGACAGCCTGGAACTACAGAGTGAGTTCTACATTAGCCTGGGCTAGAGTGACATCCTACCTCAGAGAGAGAGAGAGGGTGTGGGGAGAGAAAACAAATAATAGCCTTTTGGCTCCAGGACCCCCTCAATCCCTCTGTGATACAAAAAATCCATGGGTTGAGCCAGGCGTGGTGGTGCACACCTTTAATCCCAGCACTTGGGAGGCAGAGGTAGGAAGATCATCCAGTTCAAGGCCACCTTGAGACTAGAGAGTGAACTCCAGGTCAGCCTGAACTAGAGTGAGACCCTACCTCGAAAAACCAAATAAATAAATAACTAAATAAATAACTAAAGAAAGAAAGAAAGAAAGAAAGAAAGAAAGAAAGAAAGAAAGAAAGAAAGAAAACTAAAAAAAAAAAAAACATGGGTACCCAAGAACTGGATGTAGTGACACACACCTGTGATCCCAGTGAGAAGGAGTCAGGTAGCTTTGTTAGGTTAGTTTAGGGTGACTGGGCCCCAAAAGTAAAAAAGCAGAAATGTCCTTAAATCTGTCCTTTCAATCTCCAC
Organism: Orientallactaga sibirica; assembly: GCA_036365145.1. NCBI lineage: Eukaryota > Metazoa > Chordata > Mammalia > Rodentia > Dipodidae > Orientallactaga > Orientallactaga sibirica. The sequence goes on along the minus strand of JAEOAD010000031.1, from coordinate 104,697 downwards.
TTTTCTAGAGATCGGAGAAGGATCTGTCCTCTCCTTATCTCTTGATTGAAGGAGTTCCCTAGACCTATTTTTCCACAAACAACCTGTGCCCCTCCTGGGAGGGTGTTCCCTTTCCAGAAAATTTAAACCTGATTCTGGCATTGTGGTTGGTTAAGCATGGCCCTAAAAGGTGGCTTCATGGCTGGCCTCTTCCTGAGCCAGCCTCTAGCCCAGACCAATCAGCCCTCACTCTGGCCTACCTACCTATCTTTTTTCCTGGCTGTTCATTTCTCCTGACCTTCCAGGTCCTGGTAAGATTCCCCTACTCCTACATGTCAGTTCTCTGTACTTTCTTCTCTTTACTCTTTAAATCCCTTTTTTATTTATTTACTTATTATGTATTTATTTATTTATTTATTGAGAGAGAGAGAGAGAGAGAGAGAGAGGCAGATAGATAGAGAATGGGTGCACCAGGGCCTCCAGCCACTGCAAACAAACTCAATGCATGCACCACTTTACGCATCTGGCTTATGTGGGTCCTGGGAAACTGAGTCTCAAACCAGGGTCCTTTGGCTTCACAGGCAAATGCTTAACAGCTAAGCCATCTCTCCAGCACTCTATATCCCTTTTTCATGCTCAGCAGATGGAACCTTGGGACACATGGGTATATCCATTTTCCCTTCCTCGGTTCATGGATTCACCCTCTCCCTCATTTATTCCTAACAGAATTGTAATGGTGAATAAATCATCCTTCTCAATCTGGTTTATCTATTTCTTTAGTTAAAAACAGGTACTGGGAGCTGGGCGTGGTGGTGCACACCTTTAATTCCAGCACTTGGGAGGCAGAGGTAGGAGGAGCTCCATGAGTTTGAGGCTACCCTGAGACTACAGAGTGAATTCCAGGTCAGCCTGAGCTAGAGTGAGACCCTACCTTGAAAACACCACCACCAACAACAACAAAAACAAAAACACAGGTGCTGGATGCTCTTGTCTGGCTAAATTCATATATTATGCTCACCAAACTGCACTGTAAGCCCTCCCCTTAATGTTTGTACCCATATATTAGTACCACCCTCACTTTTGGTTAGAGAAGCGTCTCTTTTCACAGGGACTCCTGGGATGACCTAAAAGGCATCATAGTGCTGAGAAGGGACCGAGGAGTGCTCAGCACTGAAATGTCTCTATCACATCTTCCAAGGATCAGGGTCTATTGCAGAAGAGGTGGCAGAAAGAATGTAAGAGCCAAAAGAAGCTTAGGCATGTTTACAATGCAATCGTTCAGACAGAAATTAGCCTAGATGTTCATGACCTTATAGTGCCTAGCACTATCTCCACAAGACCCTCATAATAGGAGGAAAAGGCAATGACGTCAAAACAAGGAAGACTCATGGAGAGAGGGACAGGATATGGTGAGTGGATTTGTAGAGGGGAAAGTGGGGGAGTGGATGGCATTATCATGGTCTATAATTATCATGCCAGGAGCTGAAGAGATAGCTTAGTGGTTAAGGCACTTGCCTGCAAAGCCAAAGCACCCAGGTTTGATTCTCCAGGACCTATGTAAGCCAGATGCACAAGTTAGCAGTAACTGGAGGCCCTGACACACACACATTCCCTCTTCACCCTCAAAAAAAAGAGAAGAAAAGAAAAAGCTGGGCATGGTGGCACATGCCTTTAATCCCAGCAAGCACTTGGGAGGTAGAGGTAGGAGGATCGCCATGAGTTCAAGGCCCCCCTGAGAATACATGGTGAATTCCAGGTCAGCCTGGGCTAGAGTGTGATCCTATCTCAAAAAACAAAAGCAAAAAAAAAAAAAGACACAAACTAGGGTTTGGAGTTCAGGGATTTCTGAACTCCCCCAACCCCATTACATCAGCATTTAGGAGGTAGAGGTAGGAGGCTGAGGAGTTCAAGGCCACCCTTAGCTATATACTTAGTTCAAGACTAGCCTGGGCCTACATAAAACCTTTTATGCATCCTAAAATCATGTTCAGATCATGTTCGATACCAAACATATCATTGTTCATCATTCTACTGTTTAGAAAACAGCAACAATAAAACATTCATGTTCAGTTCAAATGGATTTTTGTTTGTTTTTTGAGGCAGGGTCTCATTCTGGCCCAGGCTGTTCTGGAATTAACTATGTAGTCTCAGAGTGGCCTCGAACTCACAGCAATCCTCATACCTCTGCCTCCCAAGTGCTGGGATTAAAGGCATGCACCACCACGCCTGGCTTCAAATAGATTTTTTTAAAGACAGGGCCTTATTCTAGCCCAGGCTGACTCCTCCTGTAGCTCAGACCAGCTTCAAAAGCTCATGGAGGTCCTTATCTTAGCTTCTTGGATACTAGCATGGCATGATCCCTCATGCATGGCTCAGAGTCTTTTTTTTTTTTTTTTTTTTCATTTTTTCCAGGTAGTATCTCTCTCTAGTCCAGACCGGCCTGTAATTTACTATGTAGTCTCAGGCTGGCCTCAAATGAAGTGATCCTACCTCAGCCTCCCCAGTGCTGGGAGGAAAGGCATACCTGGTGATAAGAAGGCTTCAGTTCCTACATGGTAAAACATTGAACACTGAAACAGTGAAAAGGGCAAAGGAGAAATTAGGAAAGCTTTCCACATTGACAAGAATTTATTTAACTTGACATCAGAAACATAAATTAAAACAGCAAATAGGATTTTTCTTTTGCCAATTGAATTCACAAAGACCAGATTCCCTCCCATTCCAACCAAGATGCAGAATAGCGACAGCTGACTACATTAAACAAGTCATCTGGCTCGGTCAGAATCTAAATCTCTTTAGGAAAGCTTAGGAAAGCTGCTGCACATAATGCCAAACATGGTCTCATAGTCAAACAGCACTGACCACAGGGACAGAGCAAAAGGCAATGTGTCAGTGGAGGAATGGCTGCATCCATTACATACAATATTATCCAGATACTACAAAAGAGGGTATAGGCTTGTATATGCCAAAGCAGTGCCACTCATAAAATGAGCCCATTAGAAATAAGTCTCTCCTCTTAATAGTTAAACACAAATTATTTAAAGGACTTAAAAAACTGCAGAATTGGAGGATTGGAGCAATGGATCAGTGATTAAAGGTGCTTATTCATGAAGCCAGTCTCCCCAGTTCCCTCTTCATTAAAAAAACGACGGGCCAGGCATGGTGACACATGCCTTTAATCCCAGCACTCAGGAGGCAGTGGTAGGAGGATCTCTGTGAGTTCAAGGCCACCCTGGACTACCTTGAAACCCTACCTTGAAACACCAAAAACAAAAAATAAAGAAATAAAGGAAAAAAGAAAAAAGGAAGAAACCTTCCCCCAAAGAGACTAAGATGCATTCATAAGCCCATGGTAAGAACCACCAACGCCACTGAGGAGGATCCTCAGTGGAATGTGGATGGGGAATAGGGGATACCATGAGAGGAACAGGACCAACACAAAATTTCTTCATACAGTGAAGTTCATAAATAATAAAAACAATAACAAGGGTTGGAGGGATGGCTTAGCAGTTAAGGCATTTGTCTGCAAAGCCAAAGTACCCAGGTTCAATTCCCAGAACCCATGTTAGCCAGATGCACAATGGGGCACAAATGTCTGGAGTTCGTTTGCAGTGGCTGGAGTCCCTGGCACTCTTTTTCCCTCTTTCTTTGTCAAATAAATAAGTAAATAAAATACTAAAAAATAAAAGTAAAAAAGCCAACAAGGGAGACTCTTTAAGACAGCAAATACTAGTTTCCTCAAGGATTAAAGCCATAAACAAGAGCCTACACCTGACGGTCTCATAGAACAAGACCAGGTCTGATTTTTTTTTTTAAATTTATTTATTTGCACAGAGAGAGCTGCTGCCAACAAACTACAGACACATACACCACTTTGTGCATTGGGCTTTACATGAGTACTGGGGTATCAAACCTGGATCATTAGGCTTTTCAGGCCAAGCATCTTAACTGCTGAGCCATATCTCCATTCCCAAGACCAGGTCCAACTCCTGAGAAGACTGAACATGCAAAAGTTCAGAAGAGGGAAATCTGTTTGCCTTGATTTGTTCTCTGGGACTGAGCACATGAATACTTTTTAAATTAAATTAAATTAAATTTTTTTAAAAAAAATTAAAAATTATTTTATTTATTTTTGGAGAAAGATACAGAGAGAAACATATAGAGAGGAGAGAGGAAGACAGATAGATATGGGCACGCCAGCAGTCTCTCAGCTGCTGCAAATGAAATCCAGATGTGTGCGCCCCCTTGTGGGCAAGTGCAGCATTTCGCCCTTGTGTCACTTTGCAACTGGCTAAACGTGGGACCTGGAGATTGGAACCGGCGTTCTTAGGATTAGCAGGCAGGCGCCTTAACTGCTAAGCCATCTCTCCAGCCCTGAATACTTTTTAATGGGCTTATTTCAGTAACTAATAATGAAAGAAGGTGGTTGCTGTGAAAGGGTAACGATTATAATTTGTATCGTGGATGTTCCCTTAACATTGAAGTATTAATTCCACAGTCAGTGACATGACTGGGAAGTAGAAGGGCATTGAGCAGGTGGAACTCAAGGGAAGGAAGTTTAGGGGAGGAAGGCAATGTTCTTAAAGGGGATCCTGGGACCTGGCCTCTCCTCCTCTCTCTAGATTCCAGGAGTGTATGAGGTGAGCAGCTACTTTTACTAGGCTCTCCCACCATCTGCCTTGCCAGGGACCCAAAAGGAACAGGGCTGAAATCTGTTACCATGAGCCAAAAATCAAGGCTTCCTCTTCTGAAGTTGATCATCTTAGTGACTTTGTTCCAGTATCAAATAACTAGCCAAAAATAAAACAAACAAGTTGATGAAATAAAGGGAGAGATTTTAGAAAGTAAATAGTAATGCTTACTGTGTTTTAATCATATCATCACTAAAATATGAGATTACTAAAAATAATGAGACTATTTTGAAGATAAAGCTGGAAAAATTTATTAATATGTATGTTGAGAATGATTACATGTTAACAATGGTCCTCACCAACAACTTAAGTTCAATCTACAGTCAATTAGGACTACCAAGTCCCATCACTCAAGGGGCCTGGTGTGTGATGGCTGTAAAACATGCAGCTATTGCTTGTATGGGTTGTCCCAAGGGACCTTGCAGACAGAACTTTTCAGTCGATGTTCATGGCTTTAATACCATGCTGTCACCAATCTATTCCACACACAGGTATGTGGAATGCTTTTGAAAAGCTCCAGGATACAGAGAGGGTTTCACACTGACCATATCATCATGTTCAACATGATGCAGGATAGGGCGGGGCCAGGTTCAAGTACCCTAGAGAACAGAAAATCCACAAGGGCCCCTTCTAATACTGGTTGGAAAATTAAGGAAATTCTTCTCAGTCATGTTTTTGTATCAAAACAAAAAGAAACATTTTAGGACTACTGAGGGAGTTTAGGATGACTGGGCCCCCAAAAATAGGAACCAGGAATGTCCTCAAACCTGGCCTAGCAGTCCCCATGTTATTGCACACCAAGGAAGTCTTCTCCTTATCTCTTGCCTAAAGGAGTTCTCTACATCTGTTTTTACACACAAAACCCGAGTCATGCCCTGGACCTCTTTCCTAGAACTGAGATTCCTGGAAGGTTTAAATCTGATAGTGGTATTGTGCCTACTCAGCCCCAAAAGTTGGCATCACGACATGTTAGCATGGGCCCCATTCTGAATCCATAACTGACCCCAATTTGGGTCATAGAGCAGGCTTTATCCCCTAACACCTTCCATGTGGCAGGAGCTCTCTATACTTTCTTCACTTTTCTTCTCAATTGAATCTATGATCTGTGAATTTCACTTCTTTAAATTTATAAGACAAGAATCTGGGGATGCCCAAAATTTATTGGTGAAAAAGCAATCTTAGTGCTGTCACTGCTCACAATTCTACCTAAGTCCAACTAGGTGAACCAACGGATTTACTGGATTGACTTACAGAGCACAAGTGGGGTGTCATTTACAGGAGTGTGGGTGACCCCAAAACAGCTGCATTACTGCAAAGTCTACCCCATAAGAAATGCTATGAAAACTGTGCCACAGCATCTACTTAACCTTTCATTTCCTACCTTACCCCCAAATCACTAGCAGCACAGGAGGGGGCAGGAAGGAGTAATGAGTTCTTTTTTAGTGGCTGGAGGCACTGGAAAGCCCATTCTCTGTCTCTCTTCTTTCTCCGCCCCCCCCCTCCGCTTGCAAATTAATAAGAAAATTACTTTAAAAAAGAATTAAGCCATGTGTGTTGGTACACACCTTTAATCACAGCACTTGGGAGGCAGGAGGAGAATCAACAGAAGTTCGAGGTACCCTTAGACTACATAGTGAATTCCAGGTCAGCCTGGGATACAGTGATAACCTCCCTCAAAAAGCCAAAGAGGGCCAGGCCTGATGACACATGCCTTTAATCCCAGCACTAGGAAGGCAGAGGTAGGAGGATCTTCATGAGTTCGAGGCCACACTGAGACTACACAGGCATTAACAGGTCAGCCTGGGCTAGAAAGACCCTACCTTGAAAAACCAAAAATAGAGTTAACATATACCCAGATATATCACTCCTAGCTTATATCCTGAGGACTCTTCTCACTCCCTTAGAGAAACTTGCTCAACCATGTTTATTGCTGCTCTATTCACATTGGCTTGGAAATGGAACCAGCATAGATGTCCCTCAAGTAATGAATGGGTAATGAAGATGTGGTGTATTTATACAGTGGAATTCGAGTCAGTATAGGAAAATAAAATGATGAAATTTGCAGGGAAATGGATGAATCTGGAAAAGATTACACTTAGTGAGGTCACCCAGGCAAGAAGGCCAAGTGCTGCATGTTCTCTCACATATGTGGATCCTAGCTCTAAATGTTTGGACTTTTATGTGGGTGGAGGTAAAAAATTAGTAGCAGAGGCCAGTAAGGTACAAAAGGGCTATCAGAGAGGGAGGAGAGGGGAGGAGTTAAGGGGATGGTACTGTACATATGTAATGAGATGAACAGATTAGTGGGGGTACAAGGGCCTAAGTAAGGTCATGGGAAGGGTGGGGGAGGGATAATCAAAATTCAAGATGTGGTGAATAAGCAACACGGAAGCCTGTTCTTTTGGATAACAGCACACCCAGAAGCCACAGACCGTTACTAGAAAGATTTCAGTACCAGGGGTCGGATACCTTCCAGTGAGTTGTTGGATAGTGAGGTCCCTGAGGCCCCCAAAACATTACAGGCCATTGTCAATGCTATTGATTTCCCATTAGAAATAAATGGCAAGACCGCGTTGCTGACAACTCCACATGCCTGGGCTGAAAGATCGCTGAGAACTCAAGCTGGAGCTGAGCCGAAAACCTCCTCCCCATAGAACAGCTGACAGAAAGGTGGGAAAAGCTCCACTGCATGCAGCCCTATGGGAAACAAAAGTCATCAGTGGTGAAAACAGTGGGCACTGCAAGCCTCAGGTTTGGACATCCAGACCAAATGACTGCACAGGTGCAATAGTGGCATGTCTGTTATGGGGAAAACCAACTGCTCTCTAATTTGACTAGAGGACCACTCCACAGGAGGGAATGCATGCCTGCTACCGAAAACCTAATCAAAAGCCTATGGTGAGCTGGGTGTGGTGGTGCACGCCTTTAACCCAGCACTCGGGAGGCAGAGGTAGGAGGATAGCCGAGAGTTCAAGGCCACCCTGAGACTACATAGTTAATTCCAGGTCAGCCTGGACCAGAGTGAGACCCTACCTCGCAAAACCAGAAAAAAAAAGCCTATGGTGGAGGAGTGTAATGCCTGCTCTCACCTGGCTAAATGCATATATTATGCTCAACAAAATGCCTTGTAAGCACTTTATTGAACATTGATACCCATATATTAATGCTACTTTCACTTTGGGCTAGAGAAGCCTCCCTTTTCAGATGGTGGTGACCACTGGCATGACCCACCAGGCACCATGACGCTGACAGAGGAATATTCAGCACTGAAATAGCTCCGCCATGTCTTCCAAGGTTCAGGATCCATTGAGGAAAAAGTGGCAGAAATAATGTATGAGCCAAAGGAAGGGTAGGACTGCTTACAATGCAGTGGTACAGAGAGAAATTGGCCACAATATCCATGACCTAACAGTGTCCGGCAGTACCTTCACAAGACCTTCATGATAGGAGGAAAAGATGACATCAAAATTAAAGAAAGACTAATGGAGAGAGTGAGGGGATATGGTGGAGAATGGATTTGTGAAGGGGAAAGTGAGGGAGGGGAGGGGATTACCATGGTTTATTGCCTGTAATTATGGAAGTTGTCAATAAAGAGTCTTAAAAAGGGGGTCAATTGGGCTGATGAGATGACTCAACAGATAATACTTTTGCCTGCAAAGTCTAATGACCAAGGTTCCATCCCCGAATATCCACATGAATCCAGAAGCATAAAGAAGCACATGCATCTGGAATTTGTTTGCAGCACCTGGAGGCCCTGCCATGCCAATTCTCTGTCTCTCTAACCCTCTGCTTGCAAATAAAATAAAAATGGTTTTTAAAAGGGTCAATTTTTCAATGTTTATGCTATCACACTCACTCAGGAAGTCCTAAACTGACACAAAAGCTTATCTCTAGGGGACAATAGGGAAGAATGGGATGTATAGGCACAGAGGGTGAGAGTAGACCTACATCTTTGTGCCTCTCTTCAATGTTTAAATCACATGAGTTCTCAGAAATTTAAAAAATATGGCTGATATTGCCAGGCATGGTGGCACACACCTTTCATCCCAGAACCTAAACTTGTCCTCAAGTAATGACTACATCCTCTGTCAGTGGATCATGATCATGTTAGATTCCAAGGCTGACTCTCCAGTGCTACACTGGGTCCTTTCATGGGGATTTCTTCATCCAGGTGCAGTTGTGTACACCTATAATCCCAGCTACATCAAGATCACAAGTTTGAGGCCAACCTGGCCAACAAAGTGAGTTTCTGCTTCTTTCTAAACAAGAGAGTGGGCTGGAGAGATGGCTTAGCAGTTAAGGCACATGCCTCCTAAGCCTAAGAATGCCAGTTCCAATCTCCAGGTCCCACATTTAGCCAGATGCAAAGAGACACAAGGGCATAATGGTGCACTTGCCCACAAGAGCACACACGCATCTGGAGTTCGTTCACAGTAGCTGAGAGCCTGCTGGCATGCCCATTCTCTGTCTTCCTCTCCCTCTCTGTGTGTGTCTCTCTCTCAGAAAGAAAGGGAGGGCTGGAGATGTGGCTTAGCAGTTAAGGCACTTTCCTGCAAAGCCAAAAGACGCAAGTTCAATTCTCCATGACCCATGTAAGCTACATGCACAAGGGATGCATGCATCTGCAGTTCATTTGCACCTGCAGGAGGACATGGTGTGCCATTCTCTCTCTCCCCCTCCCTCTCAAATAAGTGAATAAAAATTAAAACATAATAGGCTGGAGAGATGGCTTAGCTGTTAAGGCACTTGCCTGCCAAGCCCAAGGACCCAAGTTTGATTCCCCAGAACCCACATAAGCCAGATGTATATAGTGGCCCTTATGTCTAGAGTTCACTTGTAGTGGCTACAGGCCCTGGGGTGTCCTCTCCCTCCCTCCCTTCCTCCCTCTCTCTCCCCCAACCCTGATAAATAAAAATAAAATATTTAAAGAAAAAAGAATTAGAGAAAAAATTTAAAAATTAAAAAAGAAGGGAACTTCCTCAAAAAACTAAGATGCATTCATAAGACCATGGTGAATACCACCACCACCACTGAGGAGGATCCTCAGTGGAATGGGGATGGGGAACAGTGGATACCATAAGAGGTATAGGACCAACACACCATTTGTCCATACAGTGAAGTTCATAATTAATAAAAACAATAAAAAAATAAGAGGGGAGAATCTTGAATAGTAAACTACTATCCTCATGGATTAAAGCCATAACCAAGGGCCTATATCTGACTCTGACTCAGATGCAATTCATTTTTTTTTCATTTTTAAAATTTATTTATTTGCAAGGAGAGAGTTTCTGCAAACACAGTACAGATGTAGCCAGACGTGATGGCACATGCCTTTAATCCCAGCACTTGGGAGGCAGAGATAGGAGGATCACAATGAGTTCGAGGTCACCCTGAGACTACATAGTATGTTTCAGGTCAGTCTGAGCTAAAGTCACACTCTACCTCAGAACAAGAAAGAAGGAAGGAAGGAAAGGGAAGGAAGGAAGGAAGGAAGGAAGGAAGGGGAAAAGAAAGAAAGAAAGAAAGAAAGAAAGAAAGAAAGAAAGAAAGAAAGAAAGAAAGAAAGAGGGCTGGAGAGGTGGCTTAGCGGTCAAGGCGCCTGCCTCATAAGCCTAAAGAACGCTGGTTCCAATCTCCAGGTCCCACATTCAGCCAGATGCAATGGGGTGCAATACCGCACTTGACCACAAAGGGGCGCACGCATTTGCGTGAGACTACCTAGTTAATTCCAGGTCAAGCTGGGCTAGAGGGAGACTGTACAATGAAAAAATAAGAGTCTCTCTCTCTGTGTCAATCTATAGCCCATATTTTACTTTTTTTGAGATAGGGTCTCACTCTAGCTCAGGAAACGAGGGAAGGAGGGAGGGAGGGAGGGGAAAGGAAAGAGGAAGGAGGGAGAGAGAGAGAGAAAGAAGGAAAGGAAAGAAAGAAAGAAAGAAAGAAAGAAAGAAAGAAAGAAAGAAAGAAAGAAAGGAAGGAAGGAAGGAAGGAAGAAAGAAAGAAAGAAAGAAAGAAAGAAAGAAAGAAAGAAAGAAAGAAAGAAAGAAAGAAAGAAAGAAAGAAAGAAAGAAAGAAAGATAGGTGCATGTGTCAGGTGGTTTCTGGTGGGTCTTATCCAAAGGAAAACTGTCCACCTCATTTAGACAGGGTCTCTCCCTGGACAGCAATCATAATGGACTGTCCACCTCTTTGAGACGGGGTGTCTCACTGGTAACCAATCATAACAGACTGGCTAGCCATCAAGCCCCAGAGATCTGCCAATCAGTGTTTTACCAAAGGAAAAATTATTATTTTAACTATTTTATTTATTTATTATTTATTTATTTGAGAGAGGCAAAAGAAAGGGACAGGGAAGAGAGAGAGAGAGAGAGAGAGAGAGAGAGAGAGAAAATGGATGTACCAGGGCCTACATCCACTGCAAATGAAAGCCAGATGCATGACCACCTTGTACATCTGGCTTATGTGTTTCCTGGGGAATCAAATCTGTCTTAACCACTAAGCCATCTCTCAAGCTCTGTTTTTTTTTTGTTGTTGTTGCTGTTTGGTTTTTTGAGGTAGGGTCTCACTCTAGCTCAGGCTGACCTGGAATTAACAATGTAGTTTCAGGGTGGCCACGAACTCACAGAGATCATCCTACCTCTGCCTCCTGAGTGCCTGGATTAAATACAGGAGCCATGAAGCCAGAGTCTTATTTTATATTTTCAACCACAAGTACCTGAAGGATGTACTATGCCTTCATCAGTGCCTGGAAATTCTACATTTCCTTAATTCACTCTCAGATTGGATAATGATTATTTCACTTATTTATTCACAAACACCTGACACTCCATATCCAATCATTACACTTAACTTAATGACGCTTCCTCCTAGTTTCACTGAAAAGGAAAAAAATATATAAGAAAAATTCCACCATGTTCCTCATCTCTATTGGGAATTTCAATCAGCTACACACACACAAGGGAGGGAGGGAGGGCAGTAAAATAGAAAGAAATGATCTCTATAGCTGTAGAGAGTGCTTCATTTTCTCCGTGAAGGAGAAATCCAGAGCAAGGCACTCAAAGTTTGTGTGGCAGTTTCATATCTGGACTACATCTTCATCCATACTTGGCATGTGGCTCAAGGTACCATTACTGTCATGAGATGAATGCTTAAACCCCAGGCATCCTCTGCACCTTCAGGGAGAAAAAAGTTAATGCACCAGCTTAGTCAATCCTGTTTTAGAAACTTTCCAATCATCTCCACCAAACAACTTCCACTAACACCTCAGCAGAACTCAGTAACATGTTTGTCCCTAGTGTAGAGGAAACTAAAGCCAGCTGCCCTCCTGCTGAAAAAAATTCAGAGCTCTGGTACTGAGGAAATAGGAGGGCTACTGATGTAGATCATTGATATAGAACCTTGGGTTCAACCACCAATACAGATAAGTAAATAGTTAAACAGCTGGGGATCTATGCTGGGCTGAATCTGTTGCTGCAGGACTGGAATCCCATCTGTTGGGCTGATGAGGAGGATGGCAAGTTCAAGGCTAGCCTGGACATATTAATAGAAAAAAAAGGAAAAGGAAAAAAGGAGTATTACTTTTCTTTCAGCTGCATAGGATAGAGAAAAGAAGCAATCAGAAACGTTAATGTTCCACAACCGAATCTTGATGCTTGTTCGTTTATGAGACAGGAACTTGCTATGAAACCTCGGGTGGCCTAGAACTCACTATGTAGCCCAAAGTACCCCCAAATTCATAGAAATTCTGATACTCCAGCCTCTTGAATGTTGGAATTCGAGGGGGGCACCATCAAACCAAGCATTCTACCACCATTTCAACACCCAACCAACCTAAACTTGTCCTCAAGAACTGACTACATCCTGTGTCAGTGGATGAAGAGCATGTTCCATTCCAAGGCTGACTCTCCAGTGCTGCACTAGGTCCTTTCATGGGGATTTCTTCATCCAGGGAAAGTCGTGCACACCTATAATCCCAGCTACAGCAAGATCACAAGTTTGAGGCCAACCTGGCCAACAAAGTGAGTTTCTGCTTCTTTCAAAACAAGGAAGGGCTGGAGATATGGCTTAGCAGTTAAGGCACTTGCCTGCAAAGCCAAAGTACTCAAATTCAATTCTCCAGAACCCATGTAAGCCACATGCACAAGGTGGTGCATGCATTTGCACTTCATCTGCAGCTGCAGGAGGACATGGTGTGCCATTCACTCTCTCCCCTCCATCTCAAATAAATAAACAAAATTTTAAAATTAACAGGCTGGAGAGATGGCTTAGCACTTAAGGTACTTGCTTGCCAAGCCCAAGAACCCAAGTTTGATTCCCCAGAACCCACATAAGCCAGATGTACATAGTGGCTCTTATGTCTACAGTTCACGTGTAGTGGCTACAGGCCCTGGGGTACCCTCTACCTCCTTCCCTCCCCCCTCCCTCCCTCTCTCCCTCCCTCTCTCTCTCCGTCTCCCCAACCCTGATAAATAAATAAAAATTTGGGGCTGGAGAGATGACTTAGTGGTTAAACGCTTGCCTGTGAAGCCTAAGGACCCTGATTCGAGGATCAATTCCCCAGTACCCATGTAAGCCAGATGCACTAGGTGGCCCATGCATTTGGAGTTCCTTTGCAGTGGCTGGAATCCTTGGTGGACCCATTGTCTCTCTCACTCTCTCTGCCTCTGTCTCAGTCTGTCTGTTGCTCTCAAACAAATAAAAATAAACAAAAAGATAATAAAAATATTAAAAGAAAAAAAGAATTAGACCAAAAATTTAAAAATTAAAAAAAAAAAAAAAGAAAGGAACTTCTCCAGAAAACTAAGATGCACTCATAAGTCCATGGTGAATACCACCACCACCACCACCGAGGAGAATCCTCAGTGGAATGGGCATGGGAAATAGGGGATACCATGAGAGGTATAGATCCAACACACAATTTGTTCATACAGTGAAGTTCATAATTAATAAAAATAATAAAAAAGACAAGAGGGGAGAATCTTTAACATAGCAAACTACTATCCTCATGGATTAAAGCCATAACCAAGGGCCTATACCTGACTCTGATTCAGATACAATTCTTTTTTTAATTTTTAAAATTTATTTATTTGCAAGGAGAGATCTGCTGAAAACAAACTACAGATGTAGCTGGATATGATGGCACATGCCTTTAATCCCAGCACTTGGGAGGCAGAGGTAGGAGGATCACCATGATTTCGAGGTCACCCTAAGACTACATAGTACATTCAAGGTCAGTCTGAGCTAAAGTCAAACTCTACCTCAAAACAAGAAAGAAAGAAAGAAAGAAAGAAAGAAAGAAAGAAAGAAAGAAAGAAAGAAAGAAAGAAAGACTACGGATGCTTGCACCACTTTGTGCACTGGGCTTTACAATGGGCACTAGGGAATCAAACCTCAGTCATTAGGCTTTGCAGACCAAGCATCTTAACTGCTGAGCCATTTCTCCATTCCCAAGACCAGGTCACACTCCTAAGAAGATTAAAGATGCAAATGTTCAGAAAAGGGAAACCTTTTTACCTTGATTTCTTCCCTGGGACTGAGCACAGGAATACTTTTTAAAGGGGTTGTTTTGGTAACTACTAATGGAAGGTCATGACTTGTGGAAGGGTAACAACTATAGTTTGTATCGTGGATGTTCCCCTAACATTGAAGTCTTAATTCCACAGTCAGTGACATGACTGGGAAGTAGAAGGGCATTGAGGAGGTGGAACTCAAGGGAAGGAAGTTTAGGGAAGGAAGGCAATGTTCTTGAAGGGGATCCTGGGACCTGGCCTCTCCTCCTTTCTCTGGATTCCAGGATTGTATGAGGTGAGCAGCTACTTCTACTAGGCTCTCCCACCATCTGCCTTATCAGGGACCCAAAAGGAACAGGGCTGAAATCTCTTACCATGAGCCAAAATCAAGGCTTCCTCTTCTGAAGTTGATCATCTTAGTGACTTTGTTCCACTGGCCAAAAATAAAACAAACAAGTTGATGAAATAAGAGAATTTAGCAAGTAAATAGTAATCCAGGCTATGTTCCAATCATCTAATCACTATAAAAATATAATGAGAATAATAAAATTAATGAGATTAATGAAAATAATGAGACTACTTTGAAGATAACACTGGAATATTAATATGGAATAAATGTATGCTGAGAAAGATTCCATGTTAACAATGGTTCTCACCAACAACTGCAGTTCAATCTACAGTCAATTAGGACTACCAAGTCCCATCACTCATGGGGGCTTGCGTGTGATGGCTGTAAAGCATGCAGCTATTGCCTGTATGGTTGCCCCAAGGGCCCTTGCAGGCAGAACTTTCCAGTCAATGTTCATGGCTTTGATATCATGCTGTCACCAATCTATACTGCACACAGGTATGTGTAATGCATTTGAAAAGCTTCAGGATATACAGAGGGTTTCACATTAACCAGATCATCATGTCTAACATGATGCAGAATAGGGAACATATGGATTATCCCCTGAGCAGGGCCAAGTTCAAGTACCCTAGGGGACAGAAAATCAACATCTCAAAGAAGTGAAAATTTGCCAAGGTGAATGAAGATGCACTAGAATACACACACAATTGCTGAGAAGCAGCTCATGCTGATGGCTGTGAGCTCAAGCTCCCCAATCCAGAGCCCTGGATTCCTAAGGGCTTCCACTGTGCTGAAACCTTTCATCATGATCAAATACATCTACAACCTATCCTAGATAATCAGATAGCTAAATAGATAAAGTCAAAGAGGGTTAACTAATAGTCTAAATTCACACTACTGGCCAGACATGGTTGTGAACACCTATAATTCCAGCATACAGGAGGATGAGCTGACAGAAGAGGATTGTCATGTATTCAGAGCCAGCCTAGGCCACACAGTAAAATCCTGCCTCAAATAATAATAGAAAAAAATAGACAGGCATGGTGTGGTGCATGCCTTTAATCCCAGCACTTGGGAGGCAGAGGTAGGAGGATCACTGTGAGTTTGAGGCCACCCTGAGACCACATAGTGAATTCCAGGTCAGCCTGGACTAGAGTGAAACCCAACCTCTAAAAACGAGAAAAAAAAAAAACACATAAAAATAAAGTAATACCTCTATTTACTAAGTCATCATTTACATTGGCTATATGCCAAGTTAACCTTGCATTCATTAAATTTTAATTCTTTTCTCCTTACTTGTAGTGCTGGCAAAAAAGAAAAAAAAAAAATTGTTGGGCATGGTGGTACATGCCTTTAATCCTAGCACTTGGGACACAGAGGTAGGAAGTTCATTGTGTGTATGGGGCCACCCTGAGACTACATAGTGAATTCCAGGTCAGCCTGGGGTAGAGAGAGACATTACCTCAAAATATCCACACACCACACACACACACACACAAATAAATATAAACTTTTATGTCTGAAAACTCAGGGGTACCTGCCAAAAGCTGTTACTGACAATTAAAACATTACCAAAGCCGGGCATGGTGGTGCACACCTATAATCCCAGCACTTGGGAGGCAGAGGTAGGAGGATCGCTAAGAGTTTCAGAGCACCCCAAGACTACATAGTGAATTCCATGTCAGCCTTACCTCAAAAAACCAAACATTATCAAATGGCCAGGATATAATACAGCAAAGATGTGAGTGGTTCAAATTTCAAAACAGAGTTTCCCATGTAAGCCAGATGCACAAGGGGGCACATGCATCTGTAGTTTGTTTGCAGCAGCTGGATGCCCTGCATGCTCATTCTCAATCTCTCTCCTCCCACCCTTTTTCTCTGTCAAATAATAAATAAATAAAAGAAAAAGAAAGAAGAAAGAAAATGCAGCTAACACCAGGAAAGTGGGTGGCTTGAGAAGGTGTCTGGGGAGATATCAAGGCTTACAGGATCAAGTCCCTCAGGAAAAGCTCTGATGCTCTACACAGCAGGAGGAAGGGAGGTGCTGCAAATACATGGCTTTCATTGCAAGCAGACAGCAACATGTAGTTGATCAGGGTGGGTCCCCAACATTCATTCTTCCTGTTATGGCAAGCTAATTCCCATTAGATTCCCTTTAAGAATACCTGAAGGGGGGCTGGAGAGATGGCTTGGTGGTTAAGGTGTCTGCCTGCTAAGCCTAAGAACACCTGTTCGATTCTCCAGGTCTCACATTTAGCCAGATGTAAAGTGATGCAAGGGTGCAATGCCACACTTGTCCACAAGGGGGTGCACGCATCAGGAGTTTGTTCACAGTGGCTGATGGGCTACCAGTGTGCCCATTCTTTTCTTTTCTTTTGTTTTTCTTTTCTTTCTTTTTTTTTTTTTTTTTTTTTTTTTTTTTGGTTTTTCAAGGTAGGGTCTCATTCTAGATCAGGCTGACCTGGAATTCACTATGTCATCTCAGGGTGGCCTCAAACTCATGGCAATCCTCCTACCTCTGCCTCCCAAGTGCTGGGATTAAAGGCATGTTCCACCATACCTGGATGTCATGCCCATTCTCTCTCTCTCTCTCTCCAAAAAAAGTAACTAAAAGGGCCAGGATATGGTGGTGCACGCCTTTAATCCCAGCAATAGGGAGGGTAGAGGTAGGAGGATGGCTGTGAGTTTGAGACCATCCTGGTACTACAGAGTGAGTGCCAGGTCAGCCTGGGCTAGAATAAGACCTTAACTCAAAACCAACCAACCAACCAACAACAAAACAAGAATAATTAAGGGATGGGAAGAGACATGGAGGGAGAACAATATTCAAACATGCCTTTGCCCCTTCTAACACCAGTTGAAAAATTAAACAAATTCATGTTTATGTAAAATAAAAAAAACTTTTAGGACTACTGAGGCAGTCTAGGATGACTGAGCCCCCAAAAGTAAAAAGCAGGAATGCCCTCAAACCTGTGTTAGCAGTCCCCATGTTAGTACATACCAAAGAAGTCTTTTCCTTAGCTCTTGCCTAAAGGAGCTCTCCAGATCATAAACAACCTCAGTCCCTCCCTGTACCCCTTTCCTAGAATTGCAATTCCAGGAAGGCTTATATTTGTTAGTGGCATTGTGGATATTCAGCCCCAAAACTTGGCATCATGGAAGGTTAGCTCAGCCCCCATTCCAAATCCATCAGTGACCCCAATTTGGGCCACAGGACAGGCTTTACCCCTAAACCTTCCATATGGCAGGATCTCTCCATACTTTCTAGACATTCCTTCTCATAATCAAAGGGCTAGTCTCTCTATCGAACCCTTACCTTATGACCTTTGAACTTCACTTCTTTTTTAAAAAAATTTATTTTTATTTATGTATTTGAGAGGGACAGAGAGAGAGAGAGAGAGAGAGAGGGAGATAAAGAGAGAGAGAGAATGGGTGCACCAGGGACTCCAGCCACTGCAAACGAACTCCAGATGCATGTGCCACTTTGTGCATCTGGTTTATGTGGGTCCTGGGGAATCAAGCCTCAAACCAGAGTCCTTAGGCTTCACAGGCAAGCGCTTAACCACCAAGCCATCTCTCCAGGCCCAGAATTTCACTTCTTTAAATTCCTAAGACAAGAATCTGGGGATGCCACAAATTCATAGGTGCAAAAGCACTCATGAGATATAAACAACTTGCTCATTCTATTGCCATACTCAGATGGGTACACACACACACAACATTGACAATATGCACACACATATCAACACTGTGAATTCTCAGTCTTATGTTTACCTTTCAATTACTCACACACAATCACTGGGAGGAAGCCACTAATCCTGGTTTTATCCTGAGTTGAGGCCCCTAGAATATGAGTGGAACTACTAACCCTGCTGAGAGTGACAGTATGAAGCCATACCTTAGCGCTGTCACTGCTCACAATTCCACCAAAGTCCAACCAGGTGAACCAATCAATTTACCTGGTTGACTTACAGAGCACAAGTGGGGTGTGATTTACAGAAGTGTATGGATGACCTCAAAACAGCTGCATTACTGCAAGGTCTCCCCCATCAGGTAGGAAAAATGGACCACGCCCTCTACTTAGCAGCCCAGGGAGGCAGGAAGGAGTAATGGCTACAATTCCAGGGAAGTGGCTCGTGACCCTCCCCCCTCCTTTTACCAGGCAATGTCAATAATAGCTCCATTGCCAATTCCATAGACCTGGTTATTTAGCACTGCATGGCTCTGCTCCATTTTTTTTTTTTTTTGGTTTTTTGAAATAGAGTTTCACTCTAGTTCAAAGTGACCTGGAACTCAGTATGTAGTCTCAGGGTGGCCTCAAACTCACAGTGATCCTCCTACCTCTGCCTCCTGAGTGTTGGGATTAAAGGCGTGTACCACCATACCTGGCTTCAATTAGTTTTTTTTTTTTTAATCTATTTATTTATTCAGCAGAGAAAGAGGGAGAGACAGAATAGGTGTGCCAGGGCCTCCAGACACTGCAAACCAACTCCAGATGCATGCTCCCCCTTGTGCAGCTGGCTAACGTGGGTCCTGGGGAATCGAACCTGGGTCCTTTGGCTTTGCAGGCAAGTGCCTTAACCACTAAGTCATCCCTCCAGCCCTCTGCTCGATTATTTTGACAGGCCTACTAGGAGAAGGCATGCTCTACTGGTATCAGGTTATATCTGGAGGAAAACAGCCCTCCTACCACATTGTGTTTTTTTCCTGGTAGGGTCTCCCTCTAGCACAGGGTGACCTTGAACTCACAGTGATCCTCCCACCTCTGCCTCCTGAGGGCTGGGATTAAAGGTGTGTGCCACCACGACCAGCCATACCTCATTCTTGAATGTCTTTGTGGTCTATGTATAGCAAACTTACTTTAATTTTTAAAAAAGTTATTGGGGCCTGGAGAGATGGCTTAGTGGTTAAGGTGCATGCCTGTGAAGCCTAAGGACCCTGGTTCAGTTTTCCAGACCCCACATAAGCCAGATGCACATGGTGGTGAATGTATCTGGAATTCGTTTGGTGCGCCCATTCTCTCTCTCACATACATACATACATACATACGTACATACATAAAATATTGGGCGGGAACCCTATGGTTCCATCGGTAGGGTCTCACTCTAACTTAGGCTGACCTGGAATTCACTGTGGAGTCTCAGGGTGGTATGGAACTCATGGCGATCCTCCTACCTCTGCCTCCTGAGTGCTGGGATTAAAGGCATGAGTCACAACACCCAGACCATAAAATCTTTATATAAATAAATGAGTAGCTCACCTCCTTCAAACAAGTAACTCCAAAAGCCCCCCATTACTGGTGCAAATACTGAAGAATTTGGGGGCATTCTTCTCCTGAGGCCCACACCTGACTCTCCTCAGTTACCTTCCATTCTCCTAACACAGACTCACTAATTCCATTCAGCTGTATTAAGAATCCTGGCTGCACCTGAGTGGAAGGCCTTCAGAGAGCAAAGGTGGGGACACTGAGATGTGTTCCCACTGCCAGGTGACATTTTCAATATAAGTCACATTTTGGCATTAGCCATCTCATATGTTGCTAAGACAAGGCAATTTAGTTTATGGTCCTGGCATAAATCGGGGAAGAAGTCAATTAGGCATTCATCCTAACCAGGGCCTGGTGACAATATCAGAACCCAAGGACACCTTGGAGAAAACTCTTAAGCAGCCCAAGGATTCCTGCTCCCTAATATCCATCAGTGCAAAACAATTTCCTCCATTCAGCACCATTTGACGTTTTAAAATCTTTTTTTTTTTTTTTTTTTTTTTTTTGGTTTTTCAAGGTAGGGTCTCACTCTAGCCCAGGCTGACCTGGAATTAACTATGTAGTCTCAGGGTGGCCTCAAACTCATGGTGACCCTCCTACCTCTGCCTCCCAAGTGCTGGGATTAAAGGCATGTGCCACCACCCCAGGCCTTAAAATCATTTTTAAAATGCCCCCAGTCAGATGCACAAGGGGGCGCATGCATCTGTAGTTCATCTGCAGTGGCGGGAGGCCTTGGGGCACCCAATCTCATTCTCTCTCTCAAATAAATAAATAAAAATATATTTTAAAAAGGCCCCAGGGTTGGGATGGAGAGATGGCTTAGTGGTTAAGGTGCTCGCCTGCAAAGGCAAAGGAGCCTGGTTTGATTCCCCAGGACCAATGCACATGCATCTAGAGTTTGTTTGCAGTGGCTGGAAGCCCTGGTCTGCCCATTTCCTCTCTCTCTCTCCCCTCTCAAATAAATAAAAACAAAAGCCCCCAGGGTTTTCCTTAAACCCGGTGTCATAAATGAACAGATGGGGCTTTCTCGGCCCTTTGTCATTAGCCTTGACCTTGAGCGCACATGTACTATGCTCTGAATGACTGAAATATTGTTTCCTGTATGGGATGTGCCTTCACTTTTGAGAGTAAGTCATTATAGTAAACCAGGAGCTGCATCCTTTGCTTGTCTATGCATGTCCACATTCTCAGAACTCACTCTAAGGAGAGAAGGTAAAACTCACTGACTGGCTGAGGCAGTGTGAAGATGAGGTCCATGTGTCTTGGCGCTGGCCAGGCCCAGAGCCCACTTTCTGCAGTCTCTAACACCAGGGTGGGGCTCCGAATCCCTGCATGCCTGAGTTAAGCCACCTGACTCACCTCGCCCCGCAACACTCCTGCGCTCCTATCATGAGCTTGTGTATGCAGCCCAGATCAGCAGTGGGAAACACCTGTGTGAAGCACAACCCCTCCACTGCCAGAAACCAGTCCTTTGGCTGCCCAGGGCGGGGTGGAGCCTTAACCTCAGAACACCTACACCTGCCACACACCCATCCACAAGGGTTACATTTCCTCAGCATCTCCTACAAGGTCATTTCTATCCCTTCTAATCTGTAGCCACCACGGTAAGTGGGTGGCATTTGTGGAGTGTAGAGAGGAGCTGGAGAGGCACTGGGCCCTCACATGACAGGAACTCCTTGAACTTTCTCTTCTCTCTCCTCTTTCTGCACTTTTTTGCCAGGCCCTCCATGGGGGACTCTCCAGCCACGTGGGTGCCTTTCCTTCATTGTGTACTTTCCTCAATAAGTGTAATAATTTAATAATAAAAACCTTAAGCCAGGCGTGGTGGTGAAAGCCTTTAATCCCCACACTCGGGGGAAGCAGGGGTAGGAGGATAATGGTGAGTTCAAGGCCACCCTGAGACTAGAGTGAATTCCAGGACAGCCTGAGCCAGAGTGAAACCCTACCTTTAAAAAAATTTTTTTAGGGAGGGGAATGGCCTAAGCGAGGCCATGGGAAGAGAATGCATACAAGAAGGGCAGGGGGAGGGTCAATCTAAACTCAAGATATTATGAATAAGACATATGTAAAATTACTTTTTTGAATAAGGGCATGTCTAGAAGCTGTAGACTGTTACTAGAAAATTTTCAGTACCTGGGATGGAATACCTTCCAGTTAGTTGTTGGCCAAGGAGGTCCCGGTAGCCTCCAAAACATTAAAGGCTGTTGCCAAAGCCCTTGGTTTCCCTTGAGAAACAGATAGTAAGACCCTATTGCTGAAGACACCTCATGCCTGAGAAGCATGGTCACTGAGAAAGCAAGCTGGTATGGAGCAGAAAACCTTCTGCCTGTAGACCAGCCAACTGAAAGCTGGAAAAAGCTGCATTGCACACAGCTTATGGGAGACAGAAGCCATCAACAGTGAAAACAGTGGACGCTGAATATTCAAGGTTGGCCAGACAGGCCCAATGACTGAACAGGTGCAATAGTGGCATGTCTACTCTTGGGGTAACCAACTGCTCCATAATTGGACTGAAGGCCCTCTCTACGGACAAATACATACCTGGTACTGAAAAACCTAGTAAAAGTCTATGGTAGGTGAGGTCATGAGCCTTAGGGGTATAAGCCTGCTCTCATCTGACTAAATATATATATATATATATATATATATATAAAAACTGCCCAGCACCAAGCCCTAAAACCACTACACTTAATGTTCATATTCACATATTAACCCTACTCTCACTTCTGGTTAGAGAAAGATAAATGAGTTTCAGATGGTGATGACCACTGGGATCACCCAAATGGCAACATAGTGCTGAGAAGAAGGGATGGAGGAGTGCCCAGCACTGAAACACCTCTGTAACACCCTACAAGGCTCAGGGACCATTGCGGAAGAGGGGGCGGAAAGAATGGAAGAGCCAAAGGAAGGTTATGACTTCTTACAATGCAAATGCCGAGTCAGAAATTGGCCTCGATATCCATGACCTTGCAGTGCCTAGCAATACCTTCGCAAAACCCTCAAAATAGAAGAAAAAGATGATGACATCAAATTAAAAGAGAGACTAATGGAGAGAGGGAGGGGATATGATGGAGACTTGAGTTCTAAAGTGGAATGGAGGGAGGGAAGGGAAATATCACATGGGTTTTTTTGTATGTAAGTATAAAAGTCAATAAAAAACAATAATTAAAAAAATTTTATATATATTCCTTGCTGGAGAAATGGCTTAGTGATTAAGGCACTTGCCTGCAGAACCCAAGGACCCAAGTTGGATTCCCCAGGACCCAAGTAAGTCAGATGTGCAAGGTGGCACATATGTCTGGCATTTATTTGCAGTGGCTAGAGGCCCTGGCATGCCCATTCTTGCTCTCTCCCTCTCTCTGTCTCAAATAAATAAAAATAAATAAATAAATAAATAAATAAATAAAACATTTTTTACTGAAATCCAATAAAGAAATACTAAATAAGCTGGGTGTGGTGGCGCATGGATTGAATCCCAGCACTTGGTAGGCAGAGGTAGGAGGATCACCATAAGCTCAAGGCCACCCTGAGACTACAGAGTGAATATCAGGTCAGCCTGAACTACAGTGACACCCCTCAGAAAAACAAAAGAAAAGGTCTGGAGGGATGGCTTAGTGGTGAAGGCGCTTGCCTGCAAAGCCAAAGGACCCAGGTTCAATTTCACAGGACCCACATAAGCCAGATGCACAAGGTGGTGCATGTGTCTGGAGTTCGTTTGCAGTGGCTGGGGGCCCTGGTGTGCCATTCTCTCTCTCTCTCTCTCTCTTTCTCTCTCTAATAAAAACATAAATAAACTTAAAAAAACTAGCCACATAGAAACTCAAATCAAAACTTATACATGAGCTGGGGTGCTTGCCTGCAAAGCCTAAGGATCCCGGTTCGATTGCCCAGGAACCATGTAAGCCAGATGCACAGGATGGCACATGCTTCTGCAGTTAGTTTTCAGTGGATGAAGGTCCTGGCATGAGCATGCTTTCTTTAATTTTGCTTATTTATTTATTTATTCTCTCTCTCTCTGTCTCTGCTACTTTCTCTCTTAAATAAATGAAATAAATTTAAAAAAAAAAACTTATACGTGGAAGTTGTTAAAGTTACAGAAGAAAACTCACATGGCCTTGTGGCCTAATAAGTGAAGAGGAAGATGCAGGCACAGAAACACACTGGGAAGATGACCTGGGGACACTGGGGCTCTGCTGGCATAGGCTGAGAAAACACAGCAGTGGGAACATGGCCTGGAGCACAGCCTTCCCTACTAAATTGAGACAGAGCAAGGGACTGCCGACATCTTGGACCTCACGGTTAGGAGAGAGCACATTTCTATTCTTTATTTTATTTATATTTTGTTTGTTCATTATTTATTTATTTATTTATTTTTGGTTTTTTGAGGTATGGCCTCACTGTAGCCCAGGCTGACCCAGAATTCAGGATAGCCTTGAACTCACGGCGCTCCTCCTGCCTCTGCCTCCCAAGTGCTGGGATTAGAGGTGTGCACCACCATGCCTGGCAGCACATTTCTATTTGAAGAGATGAAGATGGTGGTTACAGCTGTGCTAGGGAAAGGACAGGCAGACAGCAGGTCTGCTCTGCCCAACTGACCTTTCCTGACCAGAGGGGCCTCTCTAAGTCTACCACATGAGAGTAGCATTTAGGAGCAGAGCCCTCTTCCTTCACAGGCCCAGATTCCCAATTCCTGGCAGCTCTATCCTCAGCTCTCAATCTTGGGGGGGGGGGTCAGAGGGAGGATGAGGAAGAAGAGGAAGAACTTCCTGGAACTGATGAGTATGCACCCTGCTTTACCTGGAAGCCAGAAAGGTCAGAGCTGCAGAGAAATACATCGAAAAGGGGGCGGAAAGAGTGTTAGAGCCACAAGCTGGGTCATTATGCACAGAGACACTGCCTTTTCCTCATAACTGTTGGCTACCCCCATAGTGCATGACCCACATTCCCCAATGAGGAGGGTCCCTTCAGAGGGGAGAGGACAGGGAGGAGGATACCGAAGGCGCCAACATGAATGTAAAATTAAAATAAATAAAAAATATTAAAAGCCAGGCGTGGTGGCACATGTCTTTAATCCCAGCACTCGGGAGGTAGAGGTAGGAGGATCACCATGAGTTCAAGGCCACCCTGAGACTACATAGTGAATTCGAGGTCAGCCTGAGCTAGAGTGAAACCCTACCTCGAAAAACAATATATAGATATAAAACAGAAGAAAGAAAGGTGAGAGCTAAATAACATCCGACATACAGTGCTAAGTTTCAGGCCCTGCTGGAAACGATTTCCCCATCACCCTCACATACAGTGAGGACCTACCGGACACACGCACACAAAGAAGGCTCACAAGGGCTGGAGAAATGGCTTAGTGGTTAAGGTGCTTGCCTGCAAAGCCAAAGGATCCAGGTTCATTTCCTCAGGACCCATGTAAGCCAGTTACACAAGGGGGCTCACACATCTGGAGTTCTTTTCCAGTGGCTAGAGTGCCTGTCATGCCCATCTGCCACTCTCTCTCTTAAATACATAAATAAATGAAATTTTAAAAAAGAAAATGAAAAGTTTATTTAAATATTTATTTGTTTGTTTATTAGCAACAGGCAGAGAGAGAAAGAGGGAGGGAGGGAGGGAGGGAGGGAGGGAGGGAGGGAGAGAGAGAGAGAGAGAAAAAATGGGTGTACCAGGGCCTCCAGTCACTGCAAAAGAACTCCAGAGGTATGCGCCACTTTGTACAACTGACTTACATTGGGTACTGGGGAACTGAGTCTTGAACTGGGGTCCTTAGGCTTCATAGGCAAGTGATTAACCACTAAGCCATCTCTCCAGCCCCCAATTTTTTTTAAAGCTCACATGAAAAGGCTGGCTTGAACACAACATACTGTGTGCTTCATGGATTATTCCTCAGGCAGCACTTCACTAAGATGGGGGACCCCAAGAACCTGCTGCCAATTCCCCCTTCCATCCAAGGCCTAGGGATTGCCAGGGGCATAATGCATTTACCAAACTGCGTGACCCACACAACAACAGGCTACTTTCATTCATGATCTAGAGCAATGCTTCTTACACTTATTCATTCATTCATTCATTTGACAGAGAAAGAGGGAGAGAGAGAAAAAGAGAATGGGCATGCCAGAGGCTCCAGCCACTGCAAACGAACTCCAGATGCATGTGCCCCCTTGTGCATTTGGCTAATGTCGGTCCTGGGGAATAAAACCTGGGTACTTTGGCTTTGCAGTCAAAGGCCTTAACCGCTAAGACATCCCTCCAGCCCTGCTTCTTACACTTTTTACATTTGTGAACCCCACCCACCTTCAACCAAATGTTTCCCCAGCTGCACTGATTCATTTGTGATCATCACTCTAGATCATATCACAGATAAAATGAAAAGGTTGCAGGTATTCCTAATGGGGAGAGAGTGAGAACCTGCTTCATGTGCTTTTCAGGGGTCTTGTCATTGTTTCCACACTGAGAGTCCCTGCATCTTGCTGGTATCTGCTTTCAGCTGGACCTTGCCTTCACACTAGGGGAGAGAAACTTCGTTTTACAGATAAGTTGTCAGATTGATTGGCTGGAAATATACTGCTTAATCAGGGATCAGGTGCTAGACTGAATCTTATTTTGAAATGGAACAATATCTTAAAATTCACCCCATCAGCTAGAAGGTTAAAGCCTGCCAGGTGTGGTGGAGCACCCCTTGAATCCCAGCACTCGGGAGGCAGAGGTAGGAGAATCGCCGTGAGTTCGATGCCACCCTGAGACTACATAGTGAATTCCAAGTCAGCCTGGGCCAGAGTAAGACCCTACCTCGAAAAACTTAAAATAAATAAATAAATAAATCTTTTTTAAAAATAAGTTTAAAGCCTGAAGTAACTGGGGTGAGTGAAATATGGGTGAACGGGCTATGCGGGGTGTGTTTCTGTAGCAATAACACACCCCAACTGGGACGATACATGTAAGGCTGAGGGAGAAATATTACCAGGAGTTCAAAGTCAGCTGGAATAGAGTGAGACCCTGCTTCAAAACAAACAAATTTTTACAGGTGGCCCAGCATGGTGGCACATGCCTTGAATCCCAGCATTCAGGAGGCTGAGGTGGGAGGATCACCGTGAGTCCAAGGCCAGCCTGAGACTACAGAGTGAATTCCAGGTCAGCCTGGGCTAGAGTGAGACTCTACCTTGAAATCCGCCCCCCCCCCGCAAAAAAAAAAAAAAAAAAGGCTGGAGGGATGGCTCAGCAGTTAAGGCATTTACCTGAAAAGCCTAAGGACCCTGGTTTGATTCTCCACATAAGCCAGATGCACAATGTGGCACACCCGTATGGAGTTTGTTGCAGAGGCCACAGGCTCTGGCCCACCCATTCTCACTCTCCCTCTTTCCCTCTTTCTGCCTGTAATAAATAGATAAAATAAAGAAAAAAATGTGAGAGGAGATTTGAGTTCATTTACTTTACTGGATCATCACTGTCACTGAAGATGAGAATCAATCAACTTTCCTCAAGCCCACAGGGATGTCTGTGCAGGATGCTTGACAGAGAGGCAGGACTCCCAAACTGACGTGGAGCAGCAGTGTTTATTTGTCAATGCTGACCTGGGACCAGGGGATTCCTATCCACAGATTGAACCCCAATCACAATGGAAATTTTCTTTAATTTTTATTTATTTATGTCTTTAATTTTATTTTTTGGATTTTCAAGGTAGGGGCTGACCTGGAATTTGCTATATAGTCTCAGGGTGGCCTCAAACTCATGGCGATCCTCCCACCTCTGCCTCCTGAGTACTGGGATTCAAGGCGTGCACCACCACGCCCAGTTTATTTAGTATTTCTTTATTGGATTTCAGTAGAAATTTTGTAAGGACACACCCTATGTTGGCACCATCATTTCCCTACACCTGCCACCATCCCACAGTGGGTCTATCCCTGTGGCACGGTGGGTAGTCACCATGGGATTACAGGGTATGAGTTGTGGGAGCAGCAGTCTGTCAGTGGGGGGAGTCAAGGCTTCTGCATATTGCAGCACACCCTCTGCCTCTTCCTCCTTCTCTTCCACACAATTCCCTGGGCATTGGTGGCCATATGTTAAGTCTGTTCTAATAATGAGTTCTTAGCAGCTCTAGAAACCTGCTTCAACACGTTTTGTGTATCTCCCCACCGCACTGATGCAGGTTTTCAAACTCTCCCTGCAAGCTGGCAGCACTGTGGCTCATCTCATCAATTCCTATGTGCTTCACCTGGGTCCTATGTTGGTTTTTCCAGGTGGGGTCTCACCTTAGCTCAGACTGACCTGGAATTCACTATGTAGTCTCAGGGTGGTCTTAAACTCACGGCAATCCTCCTATATGTAGCTCCTGAGTGCTGGGATGAAAGGTGTCTGCCACCATGCCAGGCTTTTGGCTCATCTTTTGATAGGGGTTCAGGTATCTTTTCTGGAATTGTTGATCAATTTTGGTTGTCCTTGGATCTCACTGCCTCTGTACAGGACAAATGGACTCTCAACCACAGTCTGCATTGGCGGCTGGGGTTGTGTATCCCAGAAGGCAGCAGGATATTATGTTTATAGCCACTATCGTGTTTTCTGTACCTTTCATCCACTTTTTGTCTCACTTACGTGACAACATACTATTGGGGTGCTTCGTGAAATTCCCAAACTAATCCGGGCATGGTGGTGCACTCCTTTAAATCCCAGCACTTGGGAGGCAGACATAGGAGGATGACTGTGAGTTCAAGGCCACCCTGAGACTACATAGTGAATTCCAGGTCAGCCTGGGCTAGAGCAAAACACTACCTCAAAAAAGGGGAACTGGAGGGATGGCTTAGTGGTTAAAGTGTTTTCCTGCAAAGCTGAAAGACCCCAGTTTGATTCCCCAGGACCCATGTAAGCCAGATCCACAAGGGGGTGCATGCATCTGGAGTTTGTTTGCAGTGGCTGGAGGCCCTGGTGCACCCATTCTCTTCCTCTCTCTAATAAATAAATGATAAATAAATAAATATTTTTAGAATCCAAACTACCAGGCCCATTCCAGGCTGAGGTCACAACATACACAGTTGTCGTTCCTTTGATCTGGGATGGACTTGTTCTCAATGTGTTTTCAGAAAAAGTGGTAACAACTTCTGAGATGTACGAATCTCAGAGTTAACCCCTTCTAGGGTTGTAGCACAGGAAGTACCAGATAGCATCCTTTTTTTATTTTTATTTTTTGGTTTTTCAAGGTAGGGTCTCACTGTAGCTCAGGCTGACCTGGAATTCACTCTGTAGTCTCAGGGTGGCCTCAAACTCATGTTGATCTTCCTACCTGTCTCCCAAGTGCTGAGATTAAAGGCGTACACCACCATGCGCAACCATAGTATGTTCTTGATAAAATTTTTTTTTTTTTTTTTTTTTTTTTTTTTTTTTTTTTTTGCAAGGTAGGGTTTCACTCTGGTGCAGGCTGACCTGGAATTCACTCTGTAGTCTCAGGGTGGCCTCGAACTCTCGGCGATCCTCCTACCTCTGCCTCCCAAGTGCTGGGATTAAAGGCGTGCGCCACCACGTCCGGCTCGATAAAATTTTTTTAAGTGTCTTAACCAGTCATGGTGGCACATGCCTTTAATCACAGCACTCCGGAGGCAGGGGTAGGAGATCCCTGTGTGTTCAAGGCCACCCTGAGACTACATAGTAAATTCCAGGTCAGCCTAGGCTACCATGAGACCTTACCTCAAAAACACAAAACAAAAAAAAATGTGGGCTGGGGAGATGGTTTAGTGGTTAAGGCACTTGCCTGCAAAGCCAAATGACCCAGGTTCGATTCCCCAGGACCCACGTAAGCCAGATGCACAAGGTGATACATGCATCTTCAATTTGTTTGCAGTGGCTAGAGGCCTTGGCACACCTATTCTCTCTCTCTCTCTCTCTCAAATAAAAATTAAAGGCAAGTATGTGGCACCTGCCTTTAATCCCAGCACTCAGGAGGCAGAGGTAGGAGGATCTGCAGTGAGTTCAAGGCCACCCTGAGACTACATAGTTAATTCCAGGTCAGCCTGGGGTAGAGTAAGACCCTACCTCAAAAAAAAAGAGTAGGAAAGCCAGTCCATGTCCTGGGAGAGGCCACATGAGTCAGTGTCCCATGAAACCCTCCTGTGGCAGGATGGCAAAGTGGTGGACCCCCACAGGAATATCTAAAATGGGATGAGTTGGGGCTGGAGACATGGCTTAGTAGTTAAGACACTTGTCTGCAATGCCAATGGACCCAGGTTTGAGACACCTGTACCTAAAGCCAGATGCCATCTATTGCAGTGGCTGGAGGCCCTAACAAACACGTTCTCATTCTCTCTCTCTCCCCCCCATCTGCCTGTCTCTCACACAAATAAGTAAAATATATAAATAATAAAATGGGACAAGTGGTTTGTCATGCATATGACGGACCATGGCTTTCATGTCTATAAAGATTCTCTCTGGATAGGGGAATTATGAGGATGTGATGTGAGTGAATTCTTTCTTTCTTTTTTGGAGACAGGGTCTCACTCTAGTTTAGGCTTACCTTGAATTCACTATGTAGTCTCAGGATGGCCTCGAACTCCTATCAGTCTTGATACCACTGCCTCCCGAATGCTGGGATTAAAGGGGTGCACCAGCATGCCTGGCTGTCATTGGTCTATCTTGAGATTAGAAGCAGAGTAAATATAAAAGCTCAAGCCAGGTCTGGAGAGATGGCTTAGCAGTTAAGGCGTTTGCCTGCAAAGCCAAAGGACCTGGGTTCAATTCCCCAGGACCCAAGTAAGCCAGATGCACAAGGTGGCACATGACTGGGTTAACCTGAGGTTAGAGAATCTGGAGCCGGACGGGCCAGGAGAAAGCCTGGGTGTTCCAGGGACTCTCTGCATGGTAGAAAAATGGGGCTCCCAACAAGCACCTGAGTCATCTGCTCACATCTGTCTGGGACCTCCAGAACTGACAGAGGACTTGAGATAATCAGTGGGAGTTTTGAGCACCCTTTCTACCTGAGCCTCACACTTCTGGTGACCCAGCAGATATGGGGGAGTGTCCTAAGTCCCCAAAGGAACAAAAATGTGGGTATCTAAAGCCCATATGCATCTACAGAAAATCCTTTTAAAAAAACTTTTTATTTTATATTATTTGTTTGGAGAGAGACACAGAGAGGGACAGAGAGAGAGAGAGAGAGAGAGAGAAAAGAAAGAGAGAGGGTGAGGGAGGAAGACAGAGATGGGCGCGCGAGCAGTGTCTCCGCTGCTGCGAGCAAAATCCAAATGTGAGCGCCCCTTGTGGCCAAGTGCAGCATTGCGCCCTTGCGTCACTTTGCATCTGGCTTAACGTGGAACCTGGAGATTGGGTCCGCTGGAGATTGGAACCAGTGTTCTTAGGGTTAGGAGGCAGACGCCTTATCCCCTAAGCCATCTCTCCAGCCCAGAAATTCCTTTTGCCTTATAAGCCTTAGGAGCTGAAGAGTAGGCAGAAGAAATTGAGAACCTCAGACTTGAAAAGTGTACCCTGAGGCATGGAGTCCCCACGAGGCGCTTGAGAACCTTCCAGACAACACAGTGGATGCAGGTGTGGTGATGCACCACAACATGGGTAAGGTATGGAAAAATTGCCAATATGCCATTTCTTCATTCAGTCACACTTGCAAAACATTGCAAAGCCAAAATAACAAAAAGAAAAAAGAAAGGAAGTAAGGAAGGAAGGAACAAAAGAAAGGAAGGAAGAAAGACAGAAAGCAAAGACGCAAGCAAGCAACAGAGAAAAAAGAAAAACTAAAATATACAATGAATCAAAAAATTACGATCGAAACAGACTAAAGCTTTGACTTTACATTGCCTAAATGCGGGAATAGTTGTAGGTGAATTGATTACATACAACACATTTTGTAAACGTCTATTACATCCTGCTAAGGAGAGGACTCGATAATCTTTGAAAATGACAGAAAAACCCTTATGTGCTCTATCTCTGCAGAAGACACACAGATGGCTATGCAGGCCTTTGTCATGATAGAGAAAATTAAGAGTTGGTTTCAGAAACTTTCCAGAAGATCTCCTGGGAAAGAAAATTCCACAGACACAAGGCCAGTGTCACCTGGTGTCATCACGTGAAAAGTCAACATCATAGAAGCCTCCCTGCAACTGAGATCCAGAGAATGCTCGCTGGCACTTACTAGGTATGTTAGGACATTAGAAGGATTTAATTCTGAGAGTGATACTTCTTAGAAGTTATTCTCACTTTTCCTGGAAACCAATTGTGAATAAGTACATGTTAGAAGGGTTTTGGCTGTGAGTTCAAGGCCAGCCTGAGACGCAACAGTGAATTCTGTGTCAGCCGGGGCTACAGCCAGTCCCTACCTGGCACCCTCCCCCCAAATTAAATATATATATATTTCTGTATGTATTTATGGATACAAATTTACATACGGCCTTAACCTAATTCTATAATGATATATATATATATAAATTTATATATTTACATATAACTATATATAGTTGTATATGTATACATTTATGTTATGTAGTATAAATAACGTATAATAATCTATAATACATGTAATCATATTTTATACATTTCATATATGTAAATATATATCACGTATATTTTATATATTTTTTATATGTGATATATGTATAAATTTCCATGTATATTCATACATGAACTCATATTTACTTATAAGTTTATATATAAATTTAAATATATATTCATATATATTCTGAATAATGTATAATACATAAAATAAATACATAGTATACATATATATGTGTGTGTTTATATGTATATCATGCTCTAAACACCTTCTCCTCTTTTTGGCTGCATGACACTGTACTTAGGGTAGATGTTACATTTCTTTCTTTGGTTTTTCAGGTTTCCTTGGTGTGCCAGGTTGGAGTGGCTCTAGCCCAGGCTGAGCTGGAATTCACTATGTCGTCTCAGGGTGGCCTTGAACTCACAGCCACGACGCTACTAACTCTCTGCCTACCTCCTAGTGCTCCCTGGATGAAAGGCGTGAGCGCCACCATAGATATATTTTATTATTATTATTATTATTATTATTTAATTTTATTATTTTCATTATTTTTATGAGAGTTAGAAGGAGTCAGACAGAGAGAGAGAGAATGTAAGTTCCAGGTCAGCCTGAGCTACAGTGAGACCCTACCTCTAAAAATCAAAACATGAATAAATAAAATATAGAAGGGCTGGAGCGAAGGCTTAGAGGTTAAGGCATTTGATTGCGAAGCCAAAAGAACCAGGTTCGATTCCCCACATCCCACCTTAGAGAGATAGACATGATGGAGCATGGATCTGGAGTTCGTTTGTATTGCCTGAGGGTCCTGGCGCTTCCATTCTCTCTCCATCTCCGTCTTCTTCTGTCTCTCAGAAAACAATCAATCATTCAATAAAACAATCAATCATTCAATAGAAACAAAAAGTGATTCAAAAACACATTTGGCCAAGGTCTATTAGGTTCCCGCTAAGCAAAGGACTCGATATTCTATCAAAATTAGAGAAAAACTCTATGAGCACTATCTCTGCAGGAGAAACCCAGAATGTTATACAGGCCTTTGTCATGATCAAGAAAACTCAGAGTCAGTTTCAGAAGCTTTCCAGACAAGAGAAAAGGGGGCCCGATGGTACCGCAACCGCAACAGTGCCTCTCCTATAAAATCCCACTGCCTTCTGTGGCATAGAAACCGATTCGCCAATGCAGACTGCAGCTGACTGCGTGTTTTGTTTTTCTTTGGTTTGTTTTTTTTTCTTGCACAGAGGCAACGAGATCCGAGGACAAATTCGACAAAATTCATGAAAAGACACCTGAAACCCTATAAAAAGAGAGGTCGAGCTTGCCAGCTGAAAGAGCACCCCAGATACTGCACAGAGATCTTGAGGAGAAGAGCCACATGGCTGGTTGAGGGCAGACTTTGGAAACCTACACTGGTGTGATAGGGAGAAAAAACAAAATGTACGACGGAACAGAGTTTGAGAGGCTGCTAACCTCTGAGTATTAGAATAGACTCCAATCAGCACAATGGTGAAGGAGATAGGCCCGGAGAACACTAGTATCCCGTGGAGTTCAGAGTCACAGAGATCCGGAGACACAGCGGCTCCCAGACCTCATCAGCGAAGTAGCCGTAACACTCAACCGGGCCGGCTCATAGAGATTCAGGCAAGTGTGGGCTGAAAGACTGTGAGAGCCACAAAGTAGGGACAGACATGGCCTCGCCCCGATAATTCACAGCTACCCCAAATGCACGACCCAAAATAGCCATGGAGATGTAACTGGCATCCCCAGGAAGCAGGGTCCCTTGTGGGGAGGGGTGGGGACGAGGGTGAGCATGGAACCCACACGTGCTGTTTAAACACTCACTGAGTGGGTCTCTAACTAAAAAGCAAACACGCACCAGCAAAAATCAAACAAAGCCACCAATACTCAGGAGATTGTGCAGAAGAGAGTGTGCAGATCCAGAGGGCGTGGGGCAACATGGACAGGCACTGAATCCCACCACTGGTGGACCGCTGCTGCCAAAACTTAGGAACCAGAGAAACGTGACAAATGCTCACCATCCCACAGCGACGTGTCCTCCATCCCCTGGCCGGGGTGAAGACGGGGATGATGGTACCAACGTGTGGTGGGCACTTACAAGGCATTCCTCTGAAATGAAAAGGGTAAAAGAGTCATAAAAATAAGCAACTCAAGAAGCGACAATGACAATGCGACTGGCCTTCAGTCTAGGAATCAGGTTCCTCCTGGCCTGGGTGAGCGGGCAATAAAAAGAACACTGCTCCTCGCAAGTCATGGAGTTCTGCCTCTCCTTCCAGGGTCCTGCACCAACAACCCAGCGCACTTCAGAAAAGCTGAGTCCCTCTCGTCATCAACAACAATGACAGGCGAGTCAGTGATCCAAGTCATTGGACTCAAAGCCCCGGGAAGATTTTGTAATCTCTTTACCTTAGTATCTGAAGCTCTCTAGTGGCCGGCTTCTAATTCCTCAAGGCCCTTGCCCATCAGCCCTCCACGATCTCCTTAGTTACGCAGGGCTATTCTTAGGAAATACACACCCCTTGTGACCTGTTTGTTCATTTTTCAGACATCCCCCTTCCGGTAGGCTCGTAACTTCGAGTGATGGCATGAAATCTAAGATATCACTCCGTTTCCAAAAAGACCCTTCCGCACACCACCTGTCCCCTGGCTCAGCAGTCCAAAGTCAGGCGGCCATTTTGAGCGTTTTTTTTGCAAGGAGCAGATTCTCTAACATCGGGGGAACGCGTCGCCGTCTCCCGAGGTTAGAGAACCTGGAGCCGGACTGGCCAGGAGAAGGCCTGGGTGTTCCAGGGACTCTCTGCGTGGTAGAAAAACGGGGCTCCCGACAAGCACCTGTATCATCTGCTCACATCTGTCTGGGACCTGCAGAACAGACAAAGGATTTGAGATATTCAGTGGGAGTTTTGAGCACCCTTTCTGCCTGTGGCTCACACTTCTGGTGACCCAATAGACATGTGGGAATGTCCTAAATCCCCAAAGAAAAAAAATGGGGGTACCTTAAGCCCATATGCATCTACAGAAAATCGTTTTTAAAAAACTTTTTATCTTATTTTTTTGGAGAGAGACACAGAGAGAGACACAGAGAGAGAGGGAGAGGGAGGAAAACAGAGATGGCTGCGCGACGAGTATCTAAGCTGAGCCAAAGAAATCCAAATGTGAGCGCGCCCTTGTGGCCAAGTGCGGCATTGCGTACTTGCGTCACTTTGCATCTGGTTAAACGTGGAACCTGGAGATTGGAACCTCAGGAGATTGGAACCAGTGTTCTTAGGGTTAGGAGGCAGGCGCCTTATCCCCTAAGCCATCTCTCCAGCCCAGAAATTCCTTTTGCCTTATAAGCCTTAGGAGCTGAAGAGTGGGCAGAAGAAATCGAGAACGCAGTCTTGCAAAGTGTACATTGAGGCGCGGAGTCCCCACAAGGAGGCGCTTGAGAACCTTCCTGACAACACAGTGGATGCAGGTGTGGTGACGGACCACAACAAGGGCAAGGTATGGAAAAATCGCCAGTATGCAATTTCTTCATTCAGTCGCACTTGCAAAACATTGCAAAGCCAAAATAACAAAAAGAAAAAGAAAGGAAGGAAGGAAGGAAGGAAGGAAGGAAGGAAGGAAGGAAGGAAGGAAGGAGGGAAGAAAAGAAAAGAAAGGAAGGAAGAAAGACAGAAAGCAAAGACACAAGCAAGCAAGCAAGCAACAGAGAAAGAAAGAAATACTAAAATATACAATAAATCAAATAAATTATGATTGAAACAGACTGAAGCTTTGACTATACATAGCCTAAATGCGGAGAATAGTCGTAAGCGAAGCGATTACATACAACACATTTGGCAAACGTTTATTAGGTCCTGCTAAGGAGAGGAGTCGATAATCTGTGAAAATGACAGAAAAACCCTATGTGCTCTATCTCTGCAGGAGACACACAAATGGCTATGCAGGCCTTTGTCATGTTAGAGAAAATTGAGAGTTGGTTTCAGAAACTTTCCAGAAGATCTCCTGGGAAAGAAAATTCCACAGACACAAGGCCAGTGTCACCTGGTGTCATCACGTGAAAAGTCGACATCATAGAAGCCTCCCTGCAACTGAGATCCAGAGAATGCTCGCTGGCACTTACTAGGTATGTTAGGACATTAGAAGGATTTAATTCTGAGAGTGATACTTCTTAGAAGTTATTCTCACTTTTCCTGGAAACCAATTGTGAATAAGTACATGTTAGAAGGGTTTTGGCTGTGAGTTCAAGGCCAGCCTGAGACACCACAGTGAATTCTGTGTCAGCTGGGGCTACAGCCATTCCCTACCTGGCATCTTGCCCCCCAAATTATATATATACATATATTTCTGTATGTATTTATGGATACAAATTTACATATGGCCTTAAACCTAATCCTATTATGATATATATATAAATTTATATATTTATATATAACTATATATAGTTGTTATGTATATGTTATGTAGTATAAATAACGAATAATAATCTATAATACATGTAATTATATTTTATACATGTCATATATGTAAATATATGTATAAATTTCTATGTATATTCATACATGAACTCACATATTTACTTATAAGTTTATATATAAATTTAAATATATATTCATATATTCTGAATAATGTATAATACATAAAATGAATACATAGTATACATAATATATATATGTGTGTGTTTATATGTATATCATGCTCTAAACACCTTCTCCTGCTTTTGCCTGCATGACACTGTACTTAGGGTACACGTTACATTTATTTCTTTGGTTTTTGGGGTTTCCTTGGTGTGCCAGGTTGGACTGGCTCTAGCCCAGGCTGAGCTGGTATTGACTCTGTAGTCTCAGGGTGGCCTCGATCTCACAGACACGAGGCTCTTCACTCTCTGCCTCCCTCCTAGTGCTGCTGAGATGAAAGGCGTGAGCGCCACCATAGATATATTTTATTATTGTTGTTGTTATTATTATTATTATTATTATTATTTTCATTATTTTCATTATTAATAGGAGAGATAGAAGGTGTCAGACAGAGACAGAGAGAGAGAGAATGTGACTTCCAGGTCAGCCTGAGCTACAGTGAGACCCTACCTCTAAAAATCAAAAAAAATAAATAAAATATAGAAGGGCTAGAGCGAAGGCTTAGTGGTTATGGCATTTGATTGAGAAGCCAAGAGAAGCCAAGAGAACCAATTCAATTCACCACGTCCCACCTAAGCTAGATAGACATGGTGGAGCATGGATCTGGGGTTCGTTTGTATTGCCTGAGGGCCCTGGTGCATCCATTCTCTCTCCCTCTCTATCTTCTTCTGTCTCTGAGAAAACAATCAATCAAACAATCAATCATTCAATAGAATCAACAAGTGATTCAGAAACACATTTGTCCAAGGTCTATTAGGTTCCCGCTAAACAAAGGACTTGATATTCTTTGAAAATAAGAGAAAAACTCTATGAGCTCTGTCTCTGCAGGAGAGACCCAGAATGTTATACAGGCCTTTGTCATGATCAAGAAAACTCAGAGTCGGTTTCAGAAGCTTTCCAGGTGAGAGAAAGGGGGGCCGGATGGTATAGCAACCGTAACAGTGGCTCTCCTATAAAATCCCACTGCCTTCTGTGGCATAGAAACCGATTTGCCAATGCAGACTGCAGCTGACTGCGTGTTTTGTTTTTCTTTGTATTTTTTTCTTGCACAGAGGCAACGAGATCCCAGGACCAATTCGACAAAATTCATGAAAAGATACGTGAACCCCTATAAAAGGAGAGGTCGAGTTTGTCAGCTGAAACAGCACCCAAGACACTGCAAAGAGATCTTGAGGAGAAGAGCCACACGGCTGGTTGAGGGCAGACTTTGGAAACCTACACTGGTGTGATGGGGAGGAAAAACAAAATATACAACGGAGTAGAGTTCTAGAGGCTGCTAACCTCTGAGTATTAGAATAGACTCCAATCAGCACAAAGGTGAAGGAGATAGGCACAGAGAACACTCAACTCCCGCGGAGTCCAAAGTCACAGAGATCCGGAGACACAGCGGCTCCCAGACCTCATCAGCGAAGTAGCCATAATACTCAACCGGGCCAGCTCATAGAGATTCATGCCAGTGTGGGCTGAAAGACTGTGAGAGCCACAAGGCGGGACAGAGACATGGCCTCGCCCCAGTAATTGAGGGCTCCACGAAATGCACGACCCACAATAGCCATGGAGATGTAACTGGCTCCCCAGGGAGCAGGGTCTCTTCGGGGGAGGGGCAGGGACGAGGGTGAGCTTGGAACCCACACGTGCTGTTTTCACACTCACTGAGTGGGTCTCTAACTAAAAAGCAACCATGCACCAGCAAAAATCAAACAGAGCCACCAATGTTCAGGAGATTGTGCAGAAGACAGTGTGCAGAATCCAGAGGGCGTGGGGCAACATGGACAGGCACTGAATCCCACCACTGGTGGACCGCTGCTGCCAAAAGTTAGGAACCAGAGCAACATGGGGAATGCCCATCATCCCACAGCGACTCGTCCTCCATTGCCTGGGCGGGGAGAAGACGGGCATGATGGTACGAACGTATGGTGGGCACTTGCAAGGCGTTCCTCTGAAATGAAAAGGATAATAGAGTCCGAAAAATATGCAACTCAAGAAGCGAGAATGTCCATGCGACTGGCGTTCAGACTAGGGATCAGGTTCCTCCTGGCCTGGGTGAGCCGGCAATAAAAGAACACTGCTCCTCGCACGTCACGGAATTCTGCCTCTCCTTCCAGGGTCCTGCACTGCCAACCGAGCACACTTCAGAAAAGCTGAGTCCCTCTGGTCATCAACAACAATGACAGGCGAGTCAGTGGTCCAAGTCATTGGACTCAAAGCCAGGGATGATTTTGTAATCTCTCTACCTTAGTATCTGAAGCAGCGCCACGATCTCTAGCTGCTGGCTTCTAACTCCTCGTGGCCCTTGCCCGTCAGCCCTCCACGATCTCCTTAGTTACGCAGGGCTATTCCTAGGAAAACACACCCTCTGTGACCTGTTTGTTCATTTTTCAGACATCCCCCTTCCGGTAGGCTCATAACTTCGAGTGATGGCATGAAATCTAAGATATCGCTCCATTTCCAAAATGACCCTTCCGCACACCACCTGTCCCCTGGCTCAGCAGTCCAAAGTAAGGCGGCCATTTTGAGGGGTTTTTTTGGAACGAGCAGATTCTCTAACCTCGGGGAACGCGCCGTTCACTCCCGAGGTTAGAGAACCTGGAGCCGGACTGGCCAGGAGAAGATCTGGGTGTTCCAGGGACTCTCTGCGTGGGAGAAAAATGGTGCTCCAGACAAGCACCTGAGTCATCTGCTCACATCTGTCTGGGACCTCCAGAACTGACAGAGGATTTGAGATATTCAGTGGGAGTTTTGAGCACCCTTTCTGCCTGAGGCTCACACTTCTGGTAACCCAGCAGACATGGTGGAGTGTCCTAAGTCCCCAAAGGAAAAAAAACGGGGGTATCTTAAACCCATATGCATCTACAGAAAATCCTTTTTAAAAAAACTTTATTTTATCTTATTTTTTGGAGAGAGACAGAGAGAGAGAGAGAGAGAGAGAGAGAGGGAGAGGGAGGAATACAGAGATGGGCGCGCGAGCAGTGTCTCAGCTGAGCCAAAGAAATCCAGATGTGAGCGCCCCCTTGTGGCCGAGTTCGCGCATTGCGCCCTTGCATCACTTTGCATCTGGCTAAACGTGGGACCTGGAGATTGGAACCACTGGAGACTGGAACCAGTGTTCTTAGGGTTAGGAGGCAGGCGCCTTAACCCCTAAGCCATCTCTCCAGCCCAGAAATTACTTTTGCCTTATAAGCCTTATGAGCTGAAGAGTGGGTAGAAGAAATCGAGAACCACAGACTTGGAAAGTGTACCTTGAGGCACGGAGTCCCCACAAGGAGGCGCTTGAGAACCTTCCTGACAACACAGTGGATGCAGGTGTGATGATGGACCACAACAAGGGCAAGGTATGGAAAAATCGCCAATATGCCATTTCTTCATTCAGTCACACTTGCAAAACATCACAAAGCCTGAAATAACAAAAAGAAAAAGAAAGGAAAGGAAGGAAGGAAGGAAGGAAGGAAGGAAGGAAGGAGGAAGAAGGAAGGAAGAAAAGAAAAGAAAGGCATGAAGAAAGACAGAAACAAAGACGCAAGCAAGCAAGCAAGAGAGAAAGAACGAAAAACTAAAATATACAATAAATCAAATAAATTACGATTGAAACAGACTGAAGCTTTGACTTTACATAGCCTAAATGCCGGGAATAGCTGTAAGCTGAGCGATTACATACAACACGTTTGGCAAACGTCTATTAGGTCCTGCTAAGGAGAGGACTCGATAATCTTTGAAAATGACAGAAAAACCCTATGTGCTCTATCTCTGCAGGAGACACACAGATGGCTATGCAGGCCTTTGTCATGATAGAGAAAATTCAGAGTTGGTTTCAGAAACTTTCCAGAAGATCTCCTGGGAAAGAAAATTCCACAGACACAAGGCCAGTGTCACCTGGTGTCATCACGTGAAAAGTCGACATCATAGAAGCCTCTCTTCAACTGAGATCCAGAGAATGCTCGCTGGCACTTACTATGTATGTTAGGACATTAGAAGGATTTAATTCTGAGATTGATACTTCTTAGAAGTTATTCTCACTTTTCCTGGAAACCAATTGTGAATAAGTACATGTTAGAAGGGTCTTGGCTGTGAGTTCAAGGCCAGCCTGAGACGCCACAGTGAATTCTGTGTCAGCTGGGGCTACAGCCAGTCCGGACCTGGCAACCCCCCCAAATTATATACATATATGTATGTATTTATGGATATAAATTTACATATGGCTTTAAACCTAATCCTATGGTGATATATATATAAATATAAATTTATATATTTATATACAATTACATATAGCTGTATATGTATATATTATGTAGTATAAATAACGTATA
The DNA here is from genome assembly GCA_036365145.1 of Orientallactaga sibirica. Lineage (NCBI taxonomy): Eukaryota > Metazoa > Chordata > Mammalia > Rodentia > Dipodidae > Orientallactaga > Orientallactaga sibirica. The sequence goes on along the minus strand of JAEOAD010000031.1, from coordinate 63,475 downwards.
ATAACCTATAATACATGTAATAATATTTTATACATGTCATATATGTAAACATATACACATATCTTTTTATATATGTGATATATATATATTTCCATGTATATTCATATATGAACTCATATATTTATATATAGTTTATATATAAAATTAAATATATATTCATATATATTCTGAATAATGTATAATACATAAAATAAATAAATACATAGTATACTGTAATGTGTGTGTGTGTCTGTATGTGTGTGTGTGTATATGTATATCATGCTCTAAACACCTTCTCCTGCTTTTGGCTGCATGACACTGTACTTAGGGTAGATGTTACATTTATTTCTTTGGTTTTTGGGGTTGTCTTGGTTTTTCCAGGTAGGACTGGCTCTAGCCCAGGCTGAGCTGGAATTCACTCTGTCGTCTCAGGGTGGCCTCGAACTCACAGCCACGACCCTCCTCACTCTCTGCCTCCATCCTAGTGCTGCTGAGATGAAAGGCGTGAGCGCCACCATAGATATATTTTTTATTATATTATTATTATTATTACTTCATTTTATTATTTTTCATTATTATTTATAGGAGAGATAGAAGGTGTCAGACAGAGACAGAGAGAGAGAGAATGTGACTTCCAGGTCAGCCTGAGCTACAGTGAGACCCTACCTCTCAAAATCAAAACATAAAAATAAAATATAGAAGGGCTGGAGCGAAGGCTTAGTGGTTAAGGCATTTGCTTGAGAAGCCAAAAGAACCAGGTTCCGATTCCCCACCACGTCCCACCTTAGCCAGATGCACATGGTGGCACATGCATCTGGCATTCATTTGTATTGCCTGAGGGCCCTGGCACATCCATTCTCTCTCCCTCTCCATCTTCTTCTGTCTCTGAGAAATCAATCAATCAATCAAAAAATCAATCATTCAATAGAATCAACAAGTGATTCAGGCCTGGGTTTGGACAAGGTCTATTAGGTCCCACTAAACAAAGGACTCGATATTCTTTGAAAATAATGAAAAACTCTATGAGCTCTATCTCTGCAGGAGAGACCCAGAATGTTATGCAGGCCTTTGTTATGATCAAGAAAACTCAGAGTTGATTTCAGAAGCTTTCCAGGTGAGAGAAAGGGGGCCGGATGGTAGAGCAACCGCAACAGTGGCTCTCCTATAAAAAAAACTGCCTTCTGTGGCATAGAAACCGATTTGCCAATGCAGACTGCAAATGACTGCGTGTTTTGTTTTTTTTTCTTTTTTTTTTCTTGCACAGAGGCAACGAGATCCGAGGACAAATTTGACAAAATTCATGAAAAGATACCTGAACCCCTATAAAAGGAGAGGTCGAGCTTGCCAGCTGAAAGAGCACCCCAGACACTGCAAAGAGATCTTGAGGAGAAGAGCCACATGGCTGGTTGAGGGCAGACTTTGGAAACCTACACTGGTGAGATGGGGAGGAAAAACAAAATATACAAACCAGAGCAGAGTTCTAGAGGCTGCTAACCTCTGAGTATTAGAATAGACTCCAATCAGCACAAAGGTGAAGGAGATAGGCACAGAGAACACTGGACTCCCGTGGAGTCCAAAGTCACAGAGATCCAGAGACAAGTGGCTCCCCAGACCTCATCAGCAAGTAGCCATAACACTCAACCGGGCCAAATAGAGATTCATGCAGTGTGGGCTGAAAGACTGTGAGAGCCACAAGGCGGGACAGAGACATGGCCTGGCCCGCCCCATTCAATTGAGGGCTACCCCAAATGCACGACCCACAATAGCCATGGAGATGTAACTGGCCCCAGGAGCAGGGTCCCTTGGGGAGGGGCAGGGACGAGGGTGAGCATGGAACCCACACATGCTGTTTATGCACTCACTGAGTGGGTCTATAACTAAAAAGCAAACACGCACCAGCAAAAATCAAACAGAGACACCAATGTTCAGGAGATTATGCAGAAGAGAGTGTGCAGAATCCAGAGGGCGTGGGGCAACATGGACAGGCACTGAATCCCACCACTGGTGGACTTCTGCTGCCAAAAGTTAGGAACCAGAGCAACATGGGGAATGCCCATCATCCCAGTTTGAATATATGTCTCCATTATATTCAGTGTTTTAGACGGGCATATAGTTTGCATCTGCAATCACCTTGTGAGCACTCGGTCACTGGGGTTCCTCTTAAATGAAAAGGAAAAAGAGTCCATTGTCTAATATGCAACTCAAGAAGCGAGAATGTCCATCTGCAGGAGACTGGCGTTCAGACTGGAAATCCTCCTGGCCTGCCAGAGCAGGCAGTTCCTGAACACTGTGCTGTGTGACCTTTTCTGGCTGTGTTTTTGGTCCTGCACTGCTGTGGCTGGTTCAGCTTTTGAGTCCCTCTGTTTGGCAACAACAATGACAGGCCAGCACTTGGTCCAAGTCATTGGACTTCCCTGGGATCTTTTGTAATCTCTCTAAATTGATATCTGAAGTTATTCTCCATAACTGTGCCAATGGTCTAACTCCTCATCCCAGCGAACCTCTTAGCTGTCTGCTACAGTCTCCTTAGTGGTACCAGCCTGGCTGTTCCTAGAAAACAACCTGACTGTGACCTGTTTGTTCATTTTTTGGACATCCCCTTGTTTTGGAGGAATGGGTGATGGCATGAAATCTAAGATATCGATATATTTCCAAAATGACCCTAAGCCACCAACCTAATCCCTGGCTGATGCAGTCCAAATGCTAAATGCGGCCATTTTGAGGGGTTTTTTGAACTTGGCAGATTGTATATAACCTATTTCTAATGGGAAGGGTCCTATCAGACTGTCGCAGAGGGTGGCCTTGGAACTCACAGCCACTGGCTCTTCACTCTCTGCCTCCCTCCTAGTGCTGCTGGGATGAAAGTTTGAACGCCACCATAGATATATTTTATTATTGATGTTTTTATTATTACTTCATTTTATTATTTTTTTTCTTATTTTTAAGATTTTAAGTTGAAAGACCTAGAAGGAGTTAAAAGCAGAGAGAATGAGACAATGTGATTTCCAGGTCAGCCTGAGCTACAAAGGGACCCTACCCCTAAAAATCAAAACATAAATAAGTAAAATACAGAAGGGCTGGAGCAAAGGCTTAGTGGTTAAGGCATTTGATTGCGAAGCCAAAAAGAACCAGGTTTGATTCCCCATGTCCCACCTTAGCCAGATAGACATGAAGGAGCATGGATCTGGAGTTCCTTTGTATTGCCTGAGGGCCCTGGCACTTCTATTCTCTCTCCCTCTTCATCTTCTTGTGTCTCTCAGAAAACAATCAATCAATCAATCAAACAATCAATCATTCAATAGAATCAACAAGTGATTCAGAAACACATTTGGCCAAGGTCTATTAGGTTCCTGCTAAGGAAAGGACTCGATATTCTTGGAAAATAAGAGAAAAACTCTGCAGAATGTTATACAGGCCTTTGTGATGATCAAGAAAACTCAGAGTTGGTTTCAGAAGCTTGCCAGGCAAGAGAAAAGGGGGCTGGAAGGTACAGCAACTGGAATAGTGGCTCTCCTATAAAATCCCTCTGCCTTCTGTGGCATGGAAACCGATTCGCCAATGCAGACTGCAGCTGACTGCGTGTTTTGTTTTTCTTTCTTTCTTTTTTTTTTTTCTTGCACAGAGGCAAGGAGATCCGAGGACAAATTCGACAAAATTCATGAAATGATACCTGAAACCTTATAAAAAGAGAGGGTGAGCTTGCCAGCTGAAAGAGCACCCCAGACACTGCACAGAGATCTTGAGGAGAGCCACACGGCTGGTTGAGGGCAGACTTTGGAAACCTACACTGGTGTGATGGGGAGGAAAAACAAAATGTACGATGGAGCAGAGTTCTAGAGGCTGCTAACCTCTGAGTATTAGAATAGACTCAATCAGCACAAAGGTGAAGGAGATAGGCAAGAGAACACTACTCCCGCTGGGTCCAGAGTCAAAGAGATCCAGAGACACAGCGAATCCCAGACCTCATCAGCGATGTCCCCATAATACTCAACTGGGCCTTATTTTATAGATTCAGCAAGTGTGGGCTGAAAGACTGTGAGAGCCAAAGGTCACAGAGACATGGCCTCGCCTTATAATTGATGGCTATGGTTTGCACGACCCCAATGCCATGGAGATGCAAATGGCATCCCCAGGGAGCAGGGTCCTTGGGGGTGGCTGGTGACCTTTTGGCTGGTTTTTGCTCTGGAACCCACAAGTGCTGTTTTTGCACACTCACTGAGTGGGTCTATAACTAGAAAGCAACCATGCACCAGCAAAAATCAAACAGAGAACAATGTTCAGGAGATTGTGCAGAAGAGAGTGTGCAGAATCCAGAGGGCGTATCCCTTGGACAGGCACTGAATCCCACCACTAGTGGACCTCTGTTGCCAAAAGTTAGGAACAAGAGCAACGTGGCGAATGCTCACCATCCCACAGCGACGCGTCCTCCATCATCTGGCCGGGTGAAGACAGTCATCATGGTACCAACGTACGGTGCGCACTTACAAGGGGTTCCTCTGAAAAGAAAAGGGTAAAAGGGTCATAAAAATAAGCAACTCAAGAAGTGAGAATGACAATGCGACTGGCCTTCAGCCTAGGAATCAGGTTCCTCCTGGCCTGGGTGAGCGGGCAGTAAAGAAAACTGCTCCTTGCACATCACAGAGTTCTGCCTCTCCTTCCAGGGTCCTGCACCGACAACCCAGCACACTTTAGCAAAGCTGAGTCCCTCTCGTCATCAACAACAATGACAGGCGAGTCAGTGGTCCCAGTCATTGGACTCAAAGCCCTGGAAGATTTTGTAATCTCTCTACCTTAGTATCTGAAGCAGCGCCTCGCTCTATAGCGGCTGGCTTCTAACTCCTCCAGGCCCTTGCCCATCAGCCCTCCACGATCTCCTTTGTTACGCAGGGCTATTCCTAGGAAAACACACCCTCTGTGACCTGTTTGTTCATTTTTCAGACATCCCCCTTCCGGTAGGCTCGTAACCTCGAGTGATGGCAGGAAATCTAAGATATCGCTCCGTTTCCAGAAAGACCCTTCCGAGCACCACATGTCCCCTGGCTCAGCAGTCCAAACTCAGGCGGCCATTTCGAGCGTTTTTTTGGAACGAGCAGATTCTCTAACCTCGGGTGAATGCGTCACGGTCACGCTAGGTTAGAGAATCTGGAGCTGGACGGGCTAGGAGGAGGCCTGGGTGTTCCAGGGTCTCTCCGCATGGTAGAAAAACACGGCTCCTGACAAGCACCAGAGTCATCTGCTCCTATCTGTGTGGGACCTCCAGAACTGACAGAGGATTTGAGATATTCAGTGGGAGTTTTGAGCACCGTTTCGGCCTGAGGCTCACACTTCTGGGGACACAGCAGACATGGGGGAGTGTCCTAAGTCCGCAAAGGAAAAAAATGAGGGTATCTTAAGCCCATATGCATGTACAGAAAATCCTTTTTAAAAAACTTTTTATTTTATCTTATTTTTTTGGAGAGAGACACAGAGAGAGACAAAGAGAGAGAGAGAGAGAGAGGGGAGAGAGAGGAAGACAGAGATGGGCACGCGAGCAGTGTCACAGCTGCTACGAACGAAATCCAGATGTGAGCGCCCCCTTGTGGCCAAGTGCGGCATTGCGCCCTTGCGTCACTTTGCATCTGGCTAAACATGGAACATGGAGATTGGAACCGCTGAAGATTGGAACCAGTGTTCTTAGGGTTAGGAGGCAGGTGCCTTATCCCCTAAGCCATCTCGCCAGCCCAGAAATTCCTTTTGCCTTATAAGCCTTAGGAGCTGAAGAATGGGCAGAAGAAATCGAGTACCTCAGACTTGGAAAGTGTACCTTGAGGAACGGAGTCCCCACAAGGAGGCGCTTGAGAACCTTCCTGAAAACACAGTGGATGCAGGTGGGGTGATGGACCACAACAAGGGCAAGATATGGAAAAATCGCCAATATGCCATTTCTTCATGCAGTCACAATTGCAAAACATTGTAAAGCCAAAATAACAAAAAGAAAAAAGAAAGGAAGGAAGGAAGAAAAGAAAGGAAGGAAGAAAGACAGAAAGCAAAGACGCAAGGAAGCAAGCAACAGAGAAAGAAAGAAAAACTAAAATACACAATAAATCAAATAAATTACGATCGAAACAGACTGAAGCTTTGACTTTACATTGCCTAAATGCCGGGAATACTTGTAAGCGAAGCGATTACATACAACACATTTGGCAAACATCTATTAGGTCCTGCTAAGGAGAGGACTCGATAATCTTTGAAAATGACAGAAAAACCCTATGTGCTCTGTCTCTGCAAAAGACACACAGGTGGCTATGCAGGCCTTTGTCATGATAGAGAAATTCAGATTTGGTTTCAGAAACTTTCCAGAAGATCTCCTGGGAAAGAAAATTCCACAGACACAAGGCCAGTGTCACCTGGTGTCATCACGTGAAAAGTCGACATCATAGAAGCCTCCCTTCAACTGAGATCCAGAGAATGCTCGCTGGCACTTACTATGTATGTTAGGACATTAGAAGGATTTAATTCTGAGAGTGATTGACACTTAGAAGTTATTCTCACTTTTCCTGGAAACCAATGGTGAATAAGTACATGTTAGAAGGTTTTGGCTGTGAGTTCAAGGCCAGCCTGAGATGCCACAGTGAATTCTGTGTCAGCCTCTACAGCCAGTCCCTACCTGGCACCCCTCCCCAAATTACATATATATATATATATATATGTATGTATAAATATATATATACCTGAGGGCCCTGGCACGTCCATTCTCTCTCCCTCTCCGTCTTCTTCTGTCTCTCAGAAATCAATCAATGAATCAATCAATCATTCAATAGAATCAACAAGTAATTCAGAAACACATTTGGCCAAGGTCTATTAGGTCCCGCTAAGCAATGGACTGGATATTCTTTGAAAATTAGAGAAAAACTCTATGAGCTCTATCTCTGCAGGAGAGACCCAGAATGTTATGCAGGTCTTTCTCATGATCAAGAAAACTCAGAGTTGGTTTCAGAAGCTTTCCAAGCGAGAGAAAAGGGGGCCGGATGGTAGAGCAACCGCAACATTGGCTCTCCTATAAAAATCACATTGCATTCTGTGGCCTAGAAACCGATTTGCCAATGCAGACTGCGGCTGACTGCGTGTTTTGCTTTTCTTTGTTTTTTTTTTTTTGTTTGTTTGCTTTTTCTTGCACAGAGGCAACGAGATCCGAGGACAAATTCGACAAAATCATGAAAAGATAAGTGAACCCCTATAAAAAGAGAGGAAGAGCTTGCCAGCTGAAAGAGCACCCCAGACACTGCTCAGAAATCTTGAGGAAGAGAGCCACACTGCTGGTTTAAGGCCGACTTTGTAAACCTACACTGGTGGGATGGGGAGGAAAAAGAAAATGTAGGAGGGAGCAGAGTTCTAGAGGCTGCTAACTTCTGAGTATTAGAATAGACTCCACTCAGCACAAAGGTGAAGGAGATAGGCACAAAGAACACTGGACTCCCGAGGAGTCCAGAGTCACAGAGATCCAGAGACACAGCGGCTCCCAGACCTCATCAGCGAAGTAGCCATAACACTCAACCGGGCTGACTCATAGAGATTCATGCAAGTGTGGACTGAAAGACTGTGAGAGCCACAAGGCGGGACAGAAACATGGCCTGGCCCCGATAATTGACGGCTACCCCAAATACATGACCCACAATAGCCATGGAGATGTAACAGGCATCCCCAGGGACCAGGGTCCCTTGGCGGGAGGGGCGCGGACGAGGGTGAGCATGGAACCCACACGTGCTGTTTACGCACTCACTGAGTGGGTCTATAACCAGAAAGCAAACACGCGCCAGCAAAAATCAAACAGAGCCACCAATGTTCAGGAGATTGTGCAGAAGAGAGTGTGCAGAACCCAGAGGGCGAGGGGCAACATGGACACGCACTGAATCCCACCACTGGTGGACTGCTGCTGACAAAAGTTAGGAACCAGAGCGTCCCCACAGCGACGCGCGTCCTCCATCGCTTGGCCGGGTGAAGACCGCACAATGGTACCAACGTATGGCGGGCACTTACAAGGGGTTCCTCTGAAATGAAAAGGGTAAAAGAGATAAAAAAAGAAGCAACTTAAGAAGCGAGAATGACAATGCGACTGGCCTTCAGCCTAGGAATCAGGTTCCTACTGGCCTGGGTGAGCGGGCAGTAAAAGAACACTGCTCCTCGCACGTCACGGAGTTCTGCCTCTCCTTCCAGGGTCCTGCACCGACAACCGAGCGCACTTCAGAAAAGCTGAGTCCCTCTCGTCATCAACAACAGTGACAGGCGAGTCAGTGGTCCAAGTAATTGGACTCAAAGCCCCGGGAAGATTTTTAAATCTCTCTCCCTTAGTATTATTGAAGTAGGGCCTCGCTCTCTATCGGCCGGCTTCTAACTCCTCGAGGCCCTTGCCCGAGAGCCCTCCACGATCTCCTTAGTTACGCTGGGCTATTCCTAGGAAAACACACCTTCTGGGACCTGTTTGTTCATTTTTCACACATCCCCCTCCCAGTAGGCTCGTAACTACGAGTGATGGCATGAAATCTAAGATATCGCTCCGTTTCCAAAAAGACCCTTCCGCGCACCACCTGTCCCCTGGCTCAGCAGTCCAAACTCAGGCGGCCATTTTGAGCGTTTTTTTGGAACGAGCAGATTCTCTAACCTCGGGTGACTGCGACGCGACCGCGATCAACCGAGGTTAGAGAATCTGGAGCTGGACAGGCCAGGAGAAGGCCTGGGTGTTCCAGAGACTCTCTGCGTGGGAGAAAAAACGGGGCTCCGACAAGCACCTGAGTCATCTGCTCACATCTGTCTGCGACCTCCAGAACTGACAGAGGATTTGAGATATTCGGTAGGAGTTTTGAGCACCCTTTCTGCCTGAGGCTCACACTTCTGGTAACTCAGCAGACATGGTGGAGTGTCGCAAGTCCCCAAAGGAATATATTGTTATATATTTTATTTATGTATAAATTTTCATGTATATTCGTATATGAACTCACATATTTACATATAAATTTATATGTAAATTTAAATATATATTCATATATATTCTGAATAATGTATAATACATAAAATGAATACATAGTATACATAATATGTGTGTGTGTGTGTGTGTGTGTGTGTGTGTGTGTGTACATACGTATATATCATGCTCTAAACACCTCCTCCTGCTTTTGGCTGCATGACAATGTACTTAGGGTAGATGTTACATTTATTTCTTTGGTTCTTGGGGATTGTCTTGGTTTTTGGTAGGACTGGCTCTAGCCCAGGCTGAGGTGGAATTCGCTCTGTCATCTCAGGGTGGCCTCTAACTCACAGCCACGACACTCACTCTCTCTCTGCCTCCCTCCTGCTTGCTGCTGGGATAAAAGGCTTGAGCGCCAACATAGATATATTTTATTATTATTATTATTATAACATCATTTCATTATTTTTATTATTTATAGGAGATATAGAAGGTGTTAGACAGAGACACACAGAGAGAATTTGACTTCCAGGTCAGCTTGAGCTACAGTGAGACCCTACCTCTCAAAACCAAAACATAAATAAATAAAATATAGAAGGGCTGGAGCGAAGGCTTAGTGGTTAAGGCATATGCTTGCGAAGCCAAAGGAACCAGGTTCGATTCCCCACGTGCCACCTTAGCAGGATGCACATGGTGGAGCATGCATCTGGAGCTCATTTGTATTGCCTGAGGGCCCTGGCGCGTCCATTCTCTCTCCCTCTCTGTCTTCTTCTGTCTCTCAGAAATCAATCAATGAATCAAACAATGAATCATTCAATAGAATCAACAAGTGATTCAGAAACACGTTTGGCCAAGGTCTATTAGGTCCCGCTAAGCAATGGACTGGATATTCTCTGAAAATTAGAGAAAAACTCTATGAGCTCTATCTCTGCAGGAGATACCCAGAATGTTATGCAGGTCTTTCTCATGATCAAGAAAACTCAGAGTTGGTTTCAGAAGCTTTCCAAGCGAGAGAAAAGGGGGCCGGATGGTAGAGCAACCGCAACATTGGCTCTCCTATAAAAATCCCAGTGGCTTCTGGGGCCTAGAAACCGATTTGCCAATGCAGACTGCGGCTGACTGCGTGTTTTGCTTTTCTTTGTTTTTTTTTCTTTCTTGCACAGAGGCAACGAGATCCGAGGACAAATTCAACAAAATTAATGAAAAGATACCTGAACCCCTATAAAAAGAGAGGAAGATCTTGCCAGCTGAAAGAGCACCCCAGACACTGCTCAGAGATCTTGAGGAGGAGAGCTACACGGCTGGTTGAGGGCAGACTTTGGAAACCTACACTGGTGAGATGGGAAGGAAAAAGAAAATGTACGAGGGAGCAGAGTTCTAGAGGCTGCTAACCTCTGAGTATTAGAATAAACTCCAATCAGCACAAAGATGAAGCAGATAGGCACAGAGAACACTAGACTCCTGAGGAGTCAGAGTCACAGAGAACCAGAGACACAGCGCCTCCCAGACCTCATCAGCGAAGTAGCCATAACACTCAACTGGGCTATCTCATAGAGATTCATGCAACTGTGGGCTGAAAGACTGTGAGAGCCACTAGGCGGGACAAAGACATGGCCTCGCCCCGATAACTGACGGCTACCCCAAATGCACAACCCACAATAGCCATGAGATGTAACAGGCATCCCCAGGGACCAGGGTCCCTTGGCGGGAGGGGCGCGGACGAGGGTGAGCATGGAACCCACACGTGCTGTTTACGCACTCACTGAGTGGGTCTATAACCAGAAAGCAAACACGCGCCAGCAAAAATCAAACAGAGCCACCAATGTTCAGGAGATTGTGCAGAAGAGAGTGTGCAGAATCCAGAGGGCAAGGGGCAACAAGGACAGGCACTGAATCCCACCACTGGTGGACTGCTGCTGCCAAAAGTTAGGAACAAGAGCAACATGGGGAATGCTCACCATCCCACAGCGACGCATCCTCCATCGCCTGGCCGGAGTGAAGACTGGCACGATGTTACCAACGTATGGTGGGCACTTACAAGGGGTTCCTCTGAAATGAAAAGGTTAAAAGAGTCATAAAAATAAGCAACTTAAGAAGCGAGAATGACAATGCGACTGGCCTTCAGCCTAGGAATCACGTTCCTACTGGCCTGGGTGAGCGGGCAGTAAAAGAACACTGCTCCTTGCACGTCACGGAGTTCTGCCTCTCCTTCCAGGGTCCTGCACCGACAACCGAGCGCACTTGAGAAAAGCTGAGTCCCTCCCAGAGGCTGCTGGCCTCTGAGTATTAGAATGGACTTCAGCACAAAGGTGAAGGAGACAGACACAGAGAACAGCCCCATGCTCCCGAAGAGTCCAAGGTCACAGAGATCCGGAGAGACAAGCTGTTCCCAGACCTCATCAGCGAAGTAGCCATAATACTCAACCGGGCCTCAAAAGATTCATGCAAGTGTGGGCTGAAAGACTGTGTGAGCCACAAGGCCGGACAGAGACATGGCCCCGAGTCTGTGTCATTGATGGCTACCCCAAATGCACGACCCACAATAGCCATGGAGATGTAACCAGCATCCCCCTGAGGAGCAGGGTCCCTTGGGGAGAGATGCTGAACAGGGACCCTCTGAGCATGGAACCCACCCCATCTGTTTACACACTCACTGAGTGGGTCTCTAACTAAAAAGCAACCACGCACCAGCAAAAATCAAACAGAGCCACCACTGCTGAGGAGATTGTGCAGAAGAGAGTGTGCAGAATCCAGAGGGCATTGGGCAAAATGGACAGGCACTGAATCCCACCACTGGTGGACTGCTGCTGCCAAAAGTTAGGAACCAGAGCAACGTGGCGAATACTCACAATCGCACAGTGACACGTCCTCCATCGCCTGGGTGGGGTGAAGCGGGCATGATGGTACCAACATATGGTGGGCACTTACAAGGGGTTTCTCTGAAATGAAAAGGGTAGAAGAGTCATAAAAATAAGCAACTAAAGAAGCGAGAATGACAATGCGACTGGCCTTCAGCCTAGGAATAAGGTTCTTCCTGGCCTGGGTGAGCCAAAATAAAAGAACACTGCTCCTCGCATGTCACGGAGTTCTGCCTCTCCTTCCAGGGTCCTGCACCGACAACCCAGCGCACTTCAGAAAAGCTGAGTCCCTCTCATCATCAACAACTATGACAGGCGAGTCAGTGGTCCAAGTCATTGGACTCAAAGCCCAGGGAAGATTTTGTAATCCCTGTTTGTTCATTTTTCAGACATCCCCCTCCCGTAGGCTCGTAACTAAGAGTGATGGCATGAAATGTAAGATATCGCTCCATTTCCAAAAAGACCCTTCCGCTCACCACCTGTCCCCTGGCTCAGCAGTCCAAACTCAGGCGGCCATTTGGAGCGTTTTTGGAAAGCAGATTTCTCTAACCTCGGGTGACCGCGACGCGTTCACCCGAGGTTAGAGAATCTGGAGCCGGACGGGCCAGGAGAAGGCCTGGGTGTTCCAGGGACTCTCTGCGTGGGAGAAAAACGGGGCTCGCGACAAGCACCTGAGTCATCTGCTCACATCTGTCTGGGACCTCCAGAACTGACAGAGGTTTTAAGATATTCAGTAGGAGTTTTGAGCGCCTTTTCTGCCTGAGTGAGGCTCACACTTCTGGTAACCCAGCAGACCTGGTGGAGTGTCAGAGATGGGCGGGCAGGCAGTGTCTCAGCTGCTGTGCACGAAATCAAGATGTGCGCGCCCCCTTGTGTCCAAGTGCGGCATTGCACCCTTGCGTAACTTTGCATCTGACTAAACGTGGCACCTGGAGACTGAAATCCCACTCAGGATTCGAACCAGTGTTCTTAGGGTTAGAAGCCAGGCGCATTAACCCCTAAGTATTCTCTCCAGCCCAGAAATTCCCTTTAATTCCTTATAAGCCTTATGAGCTGAAGAGTGGGCAGAAGGAATCGAGAAGCTCAGACTTGGAAAGTGTACCTTGAGGCACGGAGTCGCCAGAAGGAGGCGCTTGAAAACCTTTCTGACAACACGGTGGATGCAGGTGTGGTGATGGACCACAACAAGGGCAAGGTATGGAAAAATCGCCAGTATGTCATTTCTTCATTCAGTCACACTTGCAAAACATCGCAAAGCAAAAATAACAAAAAGAAAAAACAAGGGAAGGAAGGAAGGAAGGAAGGAAGGAAGGAAGGAAGGAAGGAAGGAAGGAAGGAAAGGAAAGGAAGGAAGAAAGGAAAGGAAGGAAGAAGGAGAGACAGCAAAGACTCAAGGAAGCAAGCAACAGAGAAAGAAAGAAAAACTAAAATATACAATGAATCAAATGAATTACGATCGAAAAAGACTGAAGCTTTGACTTTACATTGCCTAAATGCCAGGCATAGTTGTAAGCGAAGCGATGACACACAACCCATTTGGCAAACGTCTATTAGGTCCTGCTAAGGAGACGACTCGATAATCTTTGAAAATTACAGAAAAACCCTATGTGTTCTATCTTTGCAGGAGACACACAGATGGCTATGGAGGCCTTTTCATGATAGAGAAAAAAATTCAGTGCTGGTTTCAGAAACTTTCCAGCAGATCACCTGGGAAAGAAAATAACACAGACACAAGGACAGAGTCACATGGTGTCATCACACGAAAAGTCGACATCACAGAAGCCTCCCTTCAACTGAGATCCAGAGAATGCTCGCTGGCACTTACTATGTATGTTAGGACATTAGAAGGATTGAATTCTGAGATTGACACTTCTTAGAAGTTATTCTAACTTTTCCAGGAAACCAATTGTGAATAAGTACATGTTATAAGGCTTTGGCTGGAAGTTCAAGGCCAGCCTGAGATGCCACAGTGAATTCTGTGTTAGCCCGGGCTACAGCCATTGCTTGTACCCCCTCCAAAAATTATGTAAAATGTATGTATGTATGTATGTATGTATGTATGTATGTATGTGCATGTATGTTTCTGTGTTGATGGACACACATTTGTATGGCCTTAAACCTAATCCTATTGAGATATATATAAAAATTTATATACATTATAATTATATATATTATATATGTATGTATTATGTATTATTATGTATACTATATACATGTAATTATATTTTATGCATATCGTATATGTAAATACAAACATATATTCATATATCTAATATATGTATAAATTTCCATGTATATTCATATATATAATTTACCTATAAGTTTATATATATTCAAATATCTATTCATATGTGTAATTATATATATAAAAACAGTATATGTTCTCATGTATTATGTATTCACTTCAGAAAACCTGAATCAACAACAATGACAGGCGAGACAGTGGTAAGTAAAAAAGATAAAATACATGTAATTATATTTTATGCATGGCAAAAGACAATAGGAAGTGGCTTCTGTAAAGTGGCATTTTGCGCAGGCTTGATTTGACCACAGTTACAGCCCCATGCTCGCGAGAAGCCTAGTACAGATGTAAGAGACATATATTCATACAAGGATTAACATAAAACCCATTTACATATATGTATAAATTTCACCCAACTCCCGGATGTACCCCAATTCGGCAGAGACCCTATCGTCCCTCCTGAACTATCTGGCGCCTGATGGGACCAACTCTCTGCCCAGACGTCATTTAGCAAGTTTATATATAATTTAAATATCTATTCATATGTGTATAAAGTTCGACGAGCATTCCCAGTTCTTCATTGGTGAGAGGGCAGTAAAAGAACACTGTTCCTCGGGTGAGCAGGGAGTTCTCACTCTCCTTCCAGGATCCTGCACCTTCCCCCAGTAAGCTCACTTCAGAAAACCTGAGTCCCCTCCCCATCAACAACAATGACAGGCGGGACAGTGGTCCAAGTAATTGGACTCAGAGCCCCAGGAAGATTTTTAAATCTCTCTACCTTTGATCTGTTATTATTTTCACAATACAGGCCTGGTCCTAGCCAGACCCCATGGCAAAAGACAATAGGAAGTGGCTTCTGTAAAAGTGGCATTTTTGCAAGCTCTTAGGCTTGAATGTGACCACAGTTACAAAAAGCCCCATGCTTTTGGGATGCAAGCCTAGTTTAGCCCCAGATGTCCTGTCCAGAGACAAGCTCTCATTTGGTCCCTACCAAAAAGGGACCGCCCCCATTCAAGGATTAACAGCCCCTTAAAACCCATGTACACTTCCTGAATAAACAATATGAGATTGTGGGCTTCTCGCTCCCACTTTCACCCAACTCCCGGAGTCTGTGTCGTGACTCCTTTAAATGCTGCTCACCCCAATTCCTGCAGAGACCCTATCGTCCCTCCCCCTGAGCTGGCCTTGGGGGGACCCCCCGCATCTGGCACCTGAACAGGGACCCTCTGCCCCTTCCCTGTTAACGGGCGGTGTTTTAGCATCAGACCACCCCCACCCCCTGACACCTGGCCCCATCGGCATCTGGCGAGATGCCCTGTTGAACAAGTCCTTTTACAATGAGCCATGATCTTCAGCCCCTCGGCGTTTGGCAGAATGGCAAAACGCCCAGTTCTTCAATGGAAGCCCCCTCGGTGACCTTGCGTAGCCCCCCAAAATCTTAGGATGCCTTGTCCCTGAAAGTTCGGCACAGGAGCAAAGCGCCCAGTTCTTCATTGGTGAGAAAAAACGCTAACCGTTGCCTGTGGGTGAGCAGGCAGCCCCTTCCCCCTTTTCTTCCTTTGTTTGTCCTCACCTTCCCCCAGTAAGGCACACACTGCATGGGAAGGCCCTAAGCCTGTGTTGGCCCCTCCCCCCACTAAGCACAAGACACGTGGGTCCTAAACAATCTATCCTGTATGTCTCAGCTGGCCCCAGCATTAGGACTTGTGGTTTGCATGATTATCCTCTGGTCTATCATCTTTGATCTGGGTTATTATTTTCTCAGTCTCTTTGATTCAGGAGTGTCCCAGCCCAGCCCCCATCAAACAACACCACGCGGCAATGGGCAAAAATCCTCTCCCACCAGAGGGCAACCCTCAGCCCCGCAAGCTCTTAAGGCCCTCCTTCTGCAATGTGGACTTAAAATTAAAACAAAAAGACCCTCCATAGCTTTTTGGATGCAACTCTTGTTTTAGCCCCATGGATCACCACAACATCTGGGACACTAACATTTGGTCCCGGGTCCTAGTCCTTGCCAAAAACGGGGTTTATAAAGGGCACACCTTCCCTCCATTCTTTTCTATTCTCCTTGCCATAATTGCCGGCCTTAAAGGCTGCACAGTACACAGGTTATCATTTATGCCCATAACAAACAATATGAAGAGGAACCTGAATTGGCTCTTCAAAGTCTCCCAATCCTCCCAGCCCCCTCTTCCAATAACTTGGATGAGGAGGAAGGCCTTTTATGAAACCTTTAAATGATAATATTGCTGCCAACCAACCCCCTCCTGCTCATCACCCACACTTGCAACCACCCCCCCTACCCCCATATTACCCTTCCAAGGACCTCCCCGCTCAGCCCTGGACACACCCAGGTGACTGCCAAATTCCCTGACACGCCCCATATTGCCCTTCCCCCATAATTCCCCATCTTTGTTAAAAAGAAACGGGCCATAGATGCGACAATCAGGCCATGGCTCCCCACCCCCTCTTTGATCTGGCCCCCATCCATCCCTACAGCCCAGGAATCTTAGATATTGATTCTGCTTACCCTTTGAACAAGTCCTTTTTGCCTTTACAATGGGCCATCCATCTTCAGACTTATTATGACTGGTATTCCCTCCTCAAGGCAGTTCTTTCCCCTCTGAATTCCTCCAATGGAAAGCCGCCTATAGTGACCTTTTGGACCTTCTTAATCCCAGGCCCGCCAAAATCTTAGGGATGGAATTCCAATTACCTTGGACATGCTCCCAAATATGTCCATGTCATTGTGGACACTTACTCTAAGCTTACTTTTGCTATTGCTCTCTCTGGGGAAAAGGCATCCCATGTTATTAAGGCAACAAAAACCGCTATGTTAGTCATGGGCATGCCCTGGTCAATTAAAACAGACAATGGCCCTGCATACACATCTGCCCAATTCACATCCTTCATGGAATCTTGGGGAATAAAACACTCCCTTGGGATCCCCTACAACCCACAAGGACAGGCCATCGTGGAAAGAACAAACCGGACCCTAAAGGAACTAATTATAAAACAAAAGTCCACTATGTCGCCCAAGGACCCCCACTTGGCCCTAGTGGAAGCTCTTTTCACCCTCAATTTTCTCACCTTTGATGAGGCAGGACTCTCCCCAGCCTACGAACATTGGAGATCCCAACCAACCACAACACCCTTACCCTTAGTCCGCTGGAAAGATCCTCTTACTAATATTTGGAAGGGGCCCCACCCTCTTTTAACGCAGGGCCGAGGGTATGCTTGTGTCTTTCCAGAAACTTCACAGATCCCAGTTTGGGTTCCTGCCAGAAACGTCCGTCCAGCCACTGACTCAGCGACCAGCCTTACTGAAGACAATGATGCCAGACCCCTCACACTACATACCAGCCACCTCAGCGACCAGCCTTTGAAAGAGGATGATGCCAGACCCTCCCAGACTACATACATTGGGACTTTAAACTTATTTCCCTCCACCAGCCACTGACTCAGCGACCAGCCTTGCTGAAGAAGATGATGCCAGATCCCTCAGACTACATACCCAGGACTTTAAACTTATTTCCCTCCACCAGCCACTGACTCAGCGACCAGCCTTGCTGAAGAAGATGATGCCAGACCCCTCACTTATTTAAACTTATTTCCACCAGCCACTGACTCAGCGACCAGCCTTGCTGAAGAAGATGATGCCAGATCCCTCAGACTACATACAGGACTTTAAACTTATTTCCCTCCACCAGCCACTGACTCAGCGACCAGCCTTGCTGAAGAAGATGATGCCAGACCCCTCAGACTACATATGGGACTTTAAACTTATCCCCCACCACCACCTAGCTATAAATTCCTTTCCAACTCCTTTCATTACATTGAGCTGCTACCATTAAGGACACTCAATGCTACTGACTATGACGCTAGCGTGAACTCACCCAGCAACCTGTCCTACCCCAGTTCCTCTTCAGGCTCTCTAGTTGATTCTCGCTTGCTGGGACTGTTCACATGCCACAGAGCCACGCCAACTTGGCCCTTCCATGCCTCCTAGGCAACAGCCTCATATGTATGGTACAATACAGGTCTAGCCCCTAGCCAGACCTCATGCTAAAGGCCATACCAGGCCATACCCCTCGGGTTTTCTCACCAGGATGGCAGCCAGCCCAGGACGGGTAAGATTCCATGAGATGGGGCAACCTAAGACAGGCACTGTCACATGTGATGATCCCTTGGGGCCTGGGTTCAACAATGGCTTTCCAAAAGCCATACCAGGCTATCCCCCTCGGGTTTCCTCACCTAGGTGGCATTTGGCCCATGACGGGTAAGTCTCCATGAGATGGATCAACCTAAGACAGGCACTGTCACGTATGATGATCCCTTGGGGCCTGGGTTCAACAATGGATTGGCAATAAACCATCCCTCTCAGGGTTGCCAATAATAAAAACAAAAAGGAGGATATGTATGGCACAATACAGGCCTGGTCCTAGCAAGACCGCATGGCAAAAGACAATAGGAAGTGGCTTCTGTAAAAGTGGCGTTTCTGCGCAGGCTTGATGTGACAACAGTTACAGCCCCATGCTCGCGAGAAGCCTACTACGAGATGTCCTGTCCAGAGACAAGCTCTCATTGGTCACCAAAAGGGGACCGCCCCATACAAGGATTAACAGCCCCTTAAAACCCATATACACTTCCTGAATAAACGAGTTTGTGGATTCTCGCTTCCACTTTCACCCAACTCCCGGAGTCTGTGTCGTGACTCCGCGCTGCTCACCCCAATTCGGCAGAGACCCTATCGTCCCTCCTGAGCTGGCCTTGGGGGGACCCCAACACCCTGAGCTGGCTATTTCACTAGGGCCCTCCTGAGCTACCTTAGGGGACCCCAACATTTAAAGCAGGGCCTTGGTCTCTAGCGGCCGGCTTCTAACTCCTCGAGGCCCTTTCCCGTCAGCCCTCCACGATCTCCTTAGTTAGGCTGGGCCATTCCTAGGAAAACACACCCTCTGTGACCTGTTTGTTCATTTTTCAGACATCCCCCTTCCGGTAGGCTCGTAACTAAGAGTGATGGCATGAAATGTAAGATATCGCTCCATTTCCAAAAAGACCCTTCCGCTCACCGCCTGTCCCCTGGCTCAGCAGTCCAAACTCAGGCGGCCATTTGGAGCGTTTTTTTGAACGAGCAGATTCTCTAACCTCGGGTGACCGCGACGCGTTCACCCGAGTTAGAGAATCTGGGGCCGGACGGGCCAGGAGAAGGCCTGGGTGTTCCAGGGACTCTCTGCGTGGGAGAAAAACGGGGCTCCGGACAAGCACCTGAGTCATCTGCTCACATCTGTCTGGGACCTCCAGAACTGACAGAGGTTTTAAGATATTCAGTAGGAGTTTTGAGCGCCTTTTCTGCCTGAGTGAGGCTCACACTTCTGGTAACCCAGCAGACCTGGTGGAGTGTCAGAGATGGGCGGGCAGGCAGTGTCTCAGCTGCTGTGCAGAAATACAAGATGTGCGCGCCCCCTTGTGTCCAAGTGAGGCATTGCACCCTTGCGTAACTTTGCATCTGACTAAACGTGGCACCTGGAGACTGAAATCCCACTCAGGATTCGAACCAGTGTTCTTAGGGTTAGAAGCCAGGCGCATTAACCCCTAAGTATTCTCTCCAGCCCAGAAATTCCCTTTAATTCCTTATAAGCCTTATGAGCTGAAGAGTGGGCAGAAGGAATCGAGAAGCTCAGACTTGGAAAGTGTACCTTGAGGCACGGAGTCGCCAGAAGGAGGCGCTTGAAAACCTTTTTGACAACACGGTGGATGCAGGTGTGGTGATGGACCACAACAAGGGCAAGGTATGGAAAAATCGCCAGGATGTCATTTCTTCATTCAGTCACACTTGCAAAACATCGCAAAGCAAAAATAACAAAAAGAAAAAAAAAAAGGAAGGAAGGAAGGAAGGAAAAGGAAAAGGAAGGAAGGAAGGAAAGGAAAGGAAGGAAGAAAGACAGAAGGAGACAGGACAGACAGCAAAGACTCAAGCAAGCAAGCAACAGAGAAAAGAAAGAAAACTAAAATATACAATGAATCAAATGAATTACGATCGAAAAGACTGAAGCTTTGACTTTACATTGCCTAAATGCCAGGCATAGTTGTAAGCGAAGCGATGACACACAACCCATTTGGCAAACGTCTATTAGGTCCTGCTAAGGAGACGACTCGATAATCTTTGAAAATTACAGAAAAACCCTATGTGTTCTATCTTTGCAGGAGACACACAGATGGCTATGGAGGCCTTTTTCATGATAGAGAAAATTCAGTGCTGGTTTCAGAAACTTTCCAGCAGATCACCTGGGAAAGAAAATAACACAGACACAAGGACAGAGTCACATGGTGTCATCACACGAAAAGTCGACATCACAGAAGCCTCCCTTCAACGGAGATCCAGAGAATGCTCGCTGGCACTTACTATGTATGTTAGGACATTAGAAGGATTGAATTCTGAGATTGACACTTCTTAGAAGTTATTCTAACTTTTCCAGGAAACCAATTGTGAATAAGTACATGTTATTTGTACATATACAACTATATATAGTTGTATATGTATATGTTATGTAGTATAAATAACGTATAATAATCTATAATACATTTGAGATATTCGGTGGAAGTTTTGAGCACCCTTTCTGCCTGAGGCTCACACTTCTGGTGATCCAGCAGACATGGGGGAGTGTCCTAAGTCCCCAAAGGAACAAAAATGGGGGTATCTTAAGCCCATATGCATCTACAGAAAATCCTTTTTAAAAAACTTTTCATTTTATCTTATTTTTTTGGAGAGAGGCAGAGAGAGTGACAGAGAGAGCGACAGGGAGAGAGAGGAAGACAGAGATGGGAGAGCGAGCAGTGTCTCAGCTGCGCATTGTGCCCTTGCATCACTTTGCATCTGGCTAAAAGTGGAACATGGAGATTGGAACCGCTGGAGATTGGAACCATTGTTCTTAGGGTTAGGAGGCAGGCGCCTTATCCCCTAAGCCATGTCTCCAGTCCAGAAGTTCCTTTTGCCCTATAAGCCTTAGGAGCTGAAGAGTGGGCAGAAGGAATCCAGAACCTCAGACTTGGAAAGTGTACCTTCAGGCACGGAGTCCCCACAAGGAGGCGCTTGAGAACCTTCCTGACAACACAGTGGATGCAGGTGTGGTGATGGACCAAAACAAGGGCAAGGTATGGAAAAATCGCCAATATGCCATTTCTTCATTCAGTCACACTTGCAAAACATCGCAAAGCCAAAATAACAAAAAGAAAAAACAAAGGAAGGAAGGAAGAAAAGAAAGGAAGGAAGAAAGACAGAAAGCAAAGACGCAAGCAAGCAAGCAACAGAAAAAGAATGAAAAACTAAAATATACAAAAAAATCAAATAAATTATGATCGAAACAGACTGAAGCTTTGACTATATATAGCCTAAATGCTGGGAAGAGTTGTAAGCGAAGCGATTACATACAACCCATTTGGCAAACGTCTATTAGGTCCTGCTAAGGAGAGGACTCGATAATCTTTGAAAATGACAGAAAAACCCTATGTGCTCTATCTCTGCAGGAGACACACAGATGGCTATGCAGGCCTTTGCAATGATAGAGAAAATTCAGAGTTGGTTTCAGAAACTTTCCAGAAGATCTCCTGGGAAAGAAAATTCCCCAGACACAAGGCCAGTGCCACCTGGTGTCATCACATGAGAAGTCGACATCATACAAACCTCCCTTCAAATGAGATCCAGAGAATGCTCGCTGGCACTTAGTATGTATGTTAGGACAGTAGAAGGATTTAATTCTGAGAGTGATACTTCCTGGAAGTTATTCTCACTTTTCCAGGAAACCAATTGTGAATAAGTACATGTTAGAAGGGTTTGGGCTGTGAGTTCAAGGCCAGTCTGAGAAGCCACAGTGAATTCTGTGTCAGCCCGGGCTACAGCCAGTCTCTACCTGGCATCTTGCCCCCCAATTATATATATATATATTTCTGTATGTATTTATGGATACAAATTTACATATGGCCTTAAACCGAATCCTATTATATATATATATATATATATATATATATATATATATATATATGAATTTATATATTTACTTATAACTATATATAGTTGTATATGTATATGTTATGTAGTATAAATAACGTATAATAATCCACAATACATGTAATTATATTTTATACATGTCATATACATAAATATATATCACGTATATTTTTATATATTTTTATATATGTGATATATGTATAAATTTCCATGTATTTTCATACATGAACTCACATATTTACTTAGAAGTTTATATATAAATTGAAATATATATTCATATATATTCTGAATAAATGTATAATACATAAAATAAATACATAGTATACATATTATATATATGTGTGTGTGTGTTTATATGTATATCATGCTCTAAACACCTTCTACTGCTTTTGGCTGCATGACACTGTACTTAGGGTAGATGGTACATTTATTTCTTTGGTTTTTGGGGTTTCCTTGGTGTGCCACGTAGGACTGGCTCTGGCCCTGGCTGAGCTGGAATTGACTCTGTTGTCTCAGGGTGGCCCCGAACACACAGCCACGACTCTCCTCACTCTCTGGCTCCCTCCTAATGCTGCTGGGATGAAAGGCGTGAGCGCTACCATAGATATATTTTATTATTATTATTATTACTTCATTTTATTATTTTCATTATTTATAGGAGAGATAGAAGGAGTCAGACAGAGACAGAGAGAGAGGCAGAATGTGACATGCAGGTCAGCCTGAGCTACAGAGAGACCCTACCTCTAAAAATCAAAACATAAATAAATAAAATATAGAAGGGCTGGAGTGAAGGCTTAGTGGTTAAGGCATTTGATTGCGAAGTCAAAAGAACCAGGTTCGATTCCCCACGTCCCACCTTAGACAGATAGACATGATGGAGCATGGATCTCGAGTTCGTTTGTATTGCCTGAGGGTCCTGGCGCTTCCATTCTCTCTCCCTCTCCGTCTTCTTCTGTCTCTCAGAAAACAATCAATCTATCCATCAAACAATCAGTCATTCAATAGAATCAACAAGTGATTCAGAAACACATTTGGCCAAGGTCTATTAGGTTGCCGCTAAGCAAAGGACTCGATATTCTTTGAAAATAAGACAAAAACTCTATGAGCTCTATCTCTGCAGGAGAGACCCAGAATGTTATACAGGCCTTTGTCATGATGAAGAAAACTCAGAGTCGGTTTCAGAAGCTTTCCAGGTAAGAGAAAAGGGGGCCAGATGGTACAGCAACTGCAACAGTGGCTCTCCTATAAAATCCCACTGCCTTCTGTGGCATAGAAACCCATTCTCCAATGCAGACTGCAGCTCACTGCGTGTTTTGTTTTTCTTTGTTTTTTTTTTTTCTTACACAGAGGCTACGAGATCCGAGGACCAATTGGACAAAATTTATGAAAAGATACCTGAACTCCTATAAAAAGAGAGGTCGAGCTTGCCAGCTGAAACAGCACCCCAGACACTGCAGAGAGATCTTGAGGAGAGGAGCCACACGGCTGGTTGAGGGCAGACTTTGGAAACCTACACTGGTGTGATGGGGAGGAAAAACAAAATGTACGATGGAGCAGAGTTCTAGAGGCTGCTAAACTCTGAGTATAAAAATAGACTCCAATCAGCACAAAGGTGAAGGAGATAGGCACAGAGTACACTCGACTCCCGAGGAGTCCAGAGTCACAGAGATCCGGAGACACAGCGGCTCCCAGACCTCATCAGCGAAGTAGCCATAACACTCAACCGGGCTGGCTCATAGAGATTCATGCAAGTGTGGGCTGAAAGACTGTGAGAGCCACAAGGCGGGACAGAGACATGGCCTCACCCAGATAATTGACGGCTACCCCAAATACACGACCCATAATAGCCATGGAGAGGTAACTGGCATCCCCAGGAATAGGGTCCTTTGGGGGGAGGGGCAGGGACGAGGGTGAGCATGGAACCCACACGTGCTGTTTACACACTCACTGAGTGGGTCTCTATCTAAAAAGCAACCACGCACCAGCAAAAATCAAACAGAGCCACCAATGCTCAGGAGATTGTGCAGAAGAGAGTGTGCAGAATCCAGAGGGTGTGGGGCAACATGGACAGGCACTGAATTCCACCACTGGTGGACCGCTGCTGCCAAAAGTTAGGAACAAGAACAACGTGGCGAATGCTCACCATCCCACTGCAATGCGTCCTCCATCGCCTGGCCGCGGTGAAGACGGGCATGATGGTGCCAACGTATGGTGGGCACTTACAAGGGGTTCCTCTGAAATGAAAAGGGTAAAAGAGTCATAAAAATAAGCAACTAAAGAAGCGAGAATGACAATGCGACTGGCCTTCAGCCTAGGAATCAGGTTCCTTCTGGCCTGGGTGAATGGGCAGTAAAAGAACGCTGCTCCTCGCACGTCACAGAGTTCTGCCTCTCCTTCCAGGGTCCTGCACCGACAACCGAGCGCACTTCAGAAAAGCTGAGTCCCTCTCGTCATCAACAACAATGACAGGCGAGTCAGTGGTCCCAGTCATTGGAGTCAAAGCCCCGGGAAGATTTTATAATCTCTCTACCTTAGTATATGAAGCAGGGCCTCGCTCTCTAGCGGCCAGTTTATAACTCCTGGAGGCCCTTGCCCATCAGCCCTCCATGATCTCCTTAGTTACGCAGGGCTATTCCTAGGAAAACACACCCTCTGTAACCTGTTTGTTCATTTTTCAGATATCCCCCTTCTGGTAGGCTCGTACCTTCGAGTGATGGCATGAAATCTAAGATTTTATTGCTCCGTTTCCAGAAAGACCCTTCGGAGTACCACATGTCCCCTGGCTCAGCAGTCCAAAGTCAGGCGGCCATTTTGAGCATTTTTTTTGGAACGAGCAGATTCTTTTACCTCGGGTGAACATGTCGCCGTCACGCTAGGTTAGAGAATCTGGAGCTGGACAGGCCAGGAGGAGGCCTGGGTGTTCCAGGGTCTCTCTCCATGGTAGAAAAACGGGGCTCCCGACAAGCACCTGAGTCATCGGCTCCTATCTGTGTGGGACCTCCAGAACTGACAGAGGATTTGAGATATTCGGTGGCAGTTTTGAGCACCCTTTCTGCCTGAGGCTCACACTTCTGGGGACCCAGCAGACATGGGGGAGTGTCCTAATTCCCCACAGGAAAAAAAATGGGGGTATCTTAAGCCCATATGCATCTACAGAAAATCCTTTTTAAAAAACTTTTTATTTTATCTTATTTTTTGGAGAGAGAGAGAGAGAGACAGAGAGAGAGAAAAAGATAGGGAGAGAGAGGAAGAAAGAGACGGGTGCGTGAGCAGTGTCTCAGCTGCTGTGAACGAAATCCAGATGTGAGTGCCCCCTTGTGGCCAAGTGCAGCATTGCGCCCTTGAGTGACTGCATCTGGCTAAACGTGGAACCTGGACATTGGGTCCGCTGGAGATTGGAACCAGTGTTCTTAGG
Organism: Orientallactaga sibirica; assembly: GCA_036365145.1. Classification (NCBI taxonomy): domain Eukaryota; kingdom Metazoa; phylum Chordata; class Mammalia; order Rodentia; family Dipodidae; genus Orientallactaga; species Orientallactaga sibirica. The sequence goes on along the minus strand of JAEOAD010000031.1, from coordinate 38,032 downwards.
CTTAGGAGGCACCCGCCTTATCCCCTAAGCCATCTCTCCAGCCCAGAAATTCCTTTTGCCTTATAGGTCTTAGTAGCTGAAGAGCGGGGAGAAGAAATCGAGAACCTCAGACTTGGAAAGTGTACCTTGAGGCACGGAGTCCCCACAAGGAGGCGCTTAAGAACCTTCCAGACAACACAGCGGATGCAGATGTGATGATGGACCACAACAAGGGCAAGGTATAGAAAAATCGCCAATATGCCATTTCTTCATTCAGTCACACTTGCAAAACATCGCAAAGCCAAAATAACAAAGAGAAAAAAGAAAGGAAGGAAGGAAGAAAAGAAAGGAAGGAAGAAAGAGAGAAAGAAAAGACACAAGCAAGCAAGAAACAGAGAAAGAAAGAAAAACTAAAATATGCAATAAATCAAATAAATTATGATTGAAACAGCCTGAAGTTTTGACTTTACATAGCCTAAATGCTGGGAATCGTTGTAAGTGAAGCGATTACATACAACACTTTTGGCAAACGTCTATTAGGTCCTGCTAAGGAGAGGACTCGATAATCTTTGACAATGACAGAAAAACCCTATGTGCTCTATCTCTGCAGGAGACACACAGATGGCTATGCAGAACTTTGTCATGATAGAGAAAATTCAGAGTTGGTTTCAGAAAGTATCCAGAAGATCTCCTGGGAAAGAAAATTCCACAGACACAAGGCCAGTGTCACCTGGTGTCATCACGTGAAAAATCGACATCATAGAAGCCTCCCTGCAACTGAGATCCAGAGAATGCTCGCTGGCACTTACTAGGTATGTTAGGACATTAGAAGGATTTAACTCTGAGAGTGATACTTCTTAGAAGTTATTCTCACTTTTCCTTGAAACCAATTGTGAATAAGTACATGTTAGAAGGGTTTTGGCTGTGAGTTCAAGGCCATCCTGAAACGCCACAGTGAATTCTGTGTCAGCCGGGACTACAGCCAGTTCCTACCTGGCACCCTCTCACCAAATTATATATATATATATATTTCTGTATGTATTTATGGATACAAATTTACATATGGCCATAAACCTAATACTATTATGATATATATAAATATAAATTTATATATTTACATATAACTATATATAGTTGTATATGTATATGTTATGTAGTATAAATAAGGTATAATAATCTGTAATACATGTAATAATATTTTATCCATGTCATGTATGTAAATATATATATCACATATATTTTTATATATTTATATACATGTGATATATGTATAAATTTCCATGTATATTCATACATGAACTCACATATTTACTTATAAGTTTATATATAAATTTAAATATACATTCATTATATTCTGAATAATATATAATACATAAATAATATATAATACATAAAATATATATACATAGGATACATATATATATATATGTGTGTGTGTGTGTGTGTGTGTGTGTGTGTGTATATGTATATCATGCTCTAAACACCTTCTCCTGCTTTTGGCTGCATGATACTGTACTTAGGGTAGACGTTACATTTATTTCTTTGGTTTTTGGTGTTTCTTTGGTGTGCCAGGTTGGACTAGCTCTAGCCCAGGCTGAGCTGGAATTCACTCTCTCGTCTCAGGGTGGCCTCAAACTGAGAGCCACGATGCTCTTTATCTCTGCCTCCCTCCTAGTGCTGCTGGGATGAAAGGCGTGAGTGCCACCATAGATATATTTTTTTATTATTATTGTTATTATTATAATTATTACTTCATTTTATTATTTTCATTATTTGTAGGAGAGATAGAAGGAATCCAACAGAGACAGAGAGTGAGAGAATGTGACTTCCAGGTCAGCCTGAGCTACAGTGAGACCCTACCTCTAAAAATCAAAACATAAATAAATAAAATATAAAAGGGCTGGAGCGAAGGCCTGCTGGGTAAGGCATTTGATTGCAAAGCCAAAAGAACCAGGTTTGATTCCCCACGTCCCACCTTATCCAGAATGACATGATGGAGCATGGATGTGGAGTTCGTTTGTATTGCCTCAGGGCCCTGGCACTTCAATTCTCTCTCCCTCTCTGTCTTCTTCTGTTTCTCAGAAAACAGTCAATCAATCAATCAAACAACCAATCAAACAATCAATCATTCAATAGAATCAAGAAGTGATTCAGAAACACATTTGGCCAAGGTCTATTAGGTTCCCGCTAAGCAAAGGACTTGATATTCTTTGAAAATAAGAGAAAAACTCTATGAGCTCTATCTCTGCAGGAGAGACCCAGAATGTTATACAGGCCTCTGTCATGATCAAGAAAACTCAGAGTCAGTTTCAGAATCTTTCCAGGTGAGAGAAAAGGGGGCCGGATGGTACAGGAACCGCAACAGTGGCTCTCCTATGAAATCCCACTGCCTTCTGTGGCATAGAAACCAATTCACCAAGCAGACGGCGACTGACTGCTTGTTTTGTTTTTCTTGGTTTTTTTTTTTTTCTTGTACAGAGACAACGAGATCTGAGGACAAACTCGACAAAATTCATGAAAGTATACCTGAAACCCTATAAAAAGAGAGGTCGAGCTTGCCAGGAGAAACAGCACCCGAGACACTGCACAGAGATCTTGAGGGGAAGAGCCACACGGCTGGTTGGGGGCAGACTTTGGAAACCTACACTGGTCTGATGGGGAGGAAAAACAAAATGTTCGAAGGAGCAGAGTTCTAGAGGCTGATAAACTCTGAGTATTAGAATAGACTCCAAACAGCATAAAGGTGAAGGAGATAGGCACAGAGAACACTGGACTCCCGCGGAGTCCAGAGTCACAGAGATCCAGAGACACAGTGGCTCCCAGACCTCATCAGCAAAGTAGCCATAACACTCTACTGGGCCGGCTCATAGCGATTCATGCAAGTGTGGGCTGAAAGACTGTGAGAGCCACAAGGCGGGACAGAGACATGGCCTCGCCCCGATAATTGATGGCTACCCCAAATGCACGACCCACAATAGCCATGGAGATGTAACCAGCATCCCCAGGGAGCAGGGTCCTTTGGGGGGAGGGGTGGGGACGAGGGTGAGCATGGAACCCACACGTGCTGTTTACACACTCACTGAGTGGGTCTCTAACTAAAAAGCAACCACACACCAGCAAAAATCAAACAGAGCCACCACTGCTGAGGAGATTGTGCAGAAGACAGTGTGCAGAATCCAGAGGGTGTCGGGCAAAATGGACAGGCACTGAATCCCACCACTGGTGGACTGCTGCTGCCAAAAGTTAGGAACCAGAGCAACGTGGCGAATGCTCACCATCCCACAGCGACACGTCCTCCATCGCCTGGGTGGGGTGAAGAGGGCATGATGGTACCAACATATGGTGGGCACTTACAAGGGGTTTCTCTGAAATGAAAAGGGTAGAAGAGTCATAAAAATAAGCAACTAAAGAAGCGAGAATGAAAATGAGACTGGCATTCAGCCTACGAATCAGGTTCCTCTTGGCTTGGGTGAACGGGCAGTAAAAGAACACTGCTCCTCGCACATCACGGAGTTCTGCCTCTCCTTCCAGGGTCCTGCACCAACAACCCAGCGCACTTCAGAAAAGCTGAGTCCCTCTCGTCATCAACAACAATGACAGGCGAGTCAGTGGTCCAAGTCATTGGACTCAAAGCCCCGAGAAGATTTTGTAATCTCTCTACCTTAGTATCTGAAGCAGTGCCTCGCTCTGTAGTGGCTGGCTTCTAACTCCTCGAGGCCCTTGCCTGTCTGCCCTCCATGATCTCCTTAGTTATGCAGGGCTATTCCTAGGAAAACACACCCTCCATGACCTGTTTGTTCATTTTTCAGACATCCCGCTTCCAGTAGGCTCGTAACTTCGAGTGATGGCATGAAATCTAAGATAGTGCTCCATTTCCAAAAAGACCCTTCCGGGCACCACCTGTCCCCTGGCTCAGCAGTCCAAACTCAGGCGGCCATTTTGAGCGTTTTTTTTGGAACGAGCAGATTCTCTAACCTCTCTAACCGAGGTTAGAGAATCTGGAGCAGGCCAGGACAGGAGAAGGCCTGGGTGTTCCAGGGACTCTCTGTGTGGTAGAAAAACGGGGCTCCCGACAAGCACCTGAGTCATCTGCTCACATCTGTCTGGGACCGCCAGAACTGACAGAGGATTTGAGATATTCGGTGGGAGTTTTGAGCACCCTTTCTGCCTGAGGCTCACACTTCTGGGGACCCTGCAGACATGGGGCAGTGTCCTAAGTCCCCAAAGGAAAAAAATGGGGGTATCTTAAGCCCATATGCATCTACAGAAAATCCTTTTTAAAAAACCTTTTATTTTATCTTATTTTTTTGGAGAGAGACACAGAGAGAGACAAAGAGAAAGAGAGAGAGGGAGGGAGAGAGAGGAAGACAGAGATGGGCGAGCGAGCAGTGTCTCAGCTGCTAGGAACGAAATCCAGATGTGAGCACCCCTTGTGGCCAAGTGCGGCATTTCGCCCTTGCGTCACTTTGCATCTGGCTAAACGTGGAACATGGAGATTGGAACCTCTGGAGATTGGAACCAGTGTTCTTAGGGTTAGGAGGCAGGTGCCTTATCCCCTAAGCCATCGCGCCAGCTCAGAAATTCCTTTGGCCTTATAAGCCTTAGGAGCTGAAGAATGGGCAGAAGAAATCGAGTACCTCAGACTTGGAAAGTGTACCTTGAGGCACGGAGTCCCCAGAAGGAGGCGCTTGAGAACCTTCCTGAAAACAGAGTGGATGCAGGTGGGGTGATGGACCACAACAAGGGCAATGTATGGAAAAATCGCCAATATGCCATTTCTTCATTCAGTCACACTTGCAAAACATCGCAAAGCCTAAATAACAAAAAGGAAAAAGAAAGGAAGAAAGGAAGGAAGAAAAGAAAGGAAGGAAGAAAGACACAAAGCAAAGACGCAAGGAAGCAAACAACAGAGAAAGAAAGAAAAACTAAAATATACGATAAATCAATTAAATTATGATTGAAACACACTGATGTTTTGACTTTACATACCCTAAATGCCGGTAATAGTTGTAAGCAAAGCGATTACATACAACACATTTGGCAAACATCTATTAGGTCCTGCTAAGGAGAGGACTAGATAATCTTTGAAAATGACAGAAAATCCCTATGTACTCTACATCTGCAGGAGACACACAGATGGCTATGCAGGACTTTGTCATGATAGAGAAAATTCAGAGTTGGTTTCAGAAACTTTCCAGAAGATATCCTGGGAAAGAAAATTCCACAGACACAAGGCCAGTGTCACCTGGTGTCATCACGTGAAAAGTCGACATCATAGAAGCCTCCCTGCAACTGAGATTCAGAGAATGCTCGCTGGCACTTACTAGGTATGTTAGGACATTAGAAGGATTTAATTCTGAGAGTGATACTTCCTCGAAGTTATTCTCACTTTTCCTGGAAACCAATTGTGAATAAGTACATGGTAGAAGGGTTTTGGCTGTGAGTTCAAGACCAGGCTGAGATGCCACCATGAATTCTGTGTCAGCCGGGGCAACAGGCAGTCCCTACCTGGCACCCTCACCCCAAATTATACATATATATATATATATATATATATATATATATATATATATATATTTCTGTATGTATTAATGGATACAAATTTACATATGGCCTTAAACCTAATCCTATCATGATATATATATATTTATATATTTACATATAACTATATATAATTGTATATGTATATGTTATGTAGTATAAATAACATATAATAATCTATAATACATGTAATTATATTTTATACATGTCATATATGTAAATATATATCACATATATTTTTATATATTTTTATATATGTGATATATGTATAAATTTCCATGTATTTTCATACATGAACTCACATACTTACTTATAAGTTTATATATAAATTGAAATATATATTCATATATATTCTGAATAATGTATAATACATAAAATAAATACATAGTATACATAATATATATATATGTGTGTGTGTGTGTGCTTATATGTATATCATGCTCTAAACACCTTCTCCTGCTTTTGGCTGCATGACACTGTACTTAGGGTAGACGGTACATTTATTTCTTTGGTTTTTGGGGTTTCCTTGGTGTGCCACGTAGGACTGGCTCTAGCCCTGGCTGAGCTGGAATTGACTCTGTCGTCTCAGGGTGGCCTCGAACACACAGCCACGACTCTCCTCACTCTCTGGCTCCCTCCTAGTACTGCTGGGATGAAAGGCGTGAGCGCTACCATAGATATATTTTATTATTATTATTATTATTATTATTATTACTTCATTTTATTATTTTCATTATTTATAGGAGAGATAGAAGGAGTCAGACAGAGACAGAGCAAGAATGTGACTTGCAGGTCAGCCTGAGCAACAGAGATACCCTACCTCTAAAAATAAAAACATAAATAAATAAAATATAGAAGGGCTAGAGTGAAGGCTTAGTGGTTAAGGCATTTGATTGCGAAGCCAAAAGAACCAGGTTCGATTCCCCACGACCCACCTTAGACAGATGACATGATGGAGCATGGATCTGGAGCTTCATTTGTATTGCCTGAGGGCCCTGGCGCTTCCATTCTCTCTCCCTCTCCGTCTTCTTTAGTCTTTCAGAAAACAATCAATCTATCCATCAAACAATCAATTATTCAATAGAATCAACAAGTGATTCAGAAACACATTTGGCCAAGGTCTATTAGGTCCCGCTAAGCAAAGGACTCGATATTCTTTGAAAATAAGAGAAAAACTCTATGAGCTCTATCTCTGCAGGAGAGACCCAGAATGTTATACAGGCCTTTGTCATGATCAAGAAAATTCAGAGTCGGTTTCAGAAGCTTTCCAGGTGAGAGAAAAGGGGGCCAGATGGTACAGCAACCGCAACAGTGGCTCTCCTATAAAATCCCACTGCCTTCTGTGGCATAGAAACCGATTTGCCAATGCAGACTGCAGCTGACTGCGTGTTTTGTTTTTCTTTGTTTTTTTTTTTTTCTTGCACAGAGGCTACGAGATCCGAGGACCAATTGGATAAAATTCATGAAAAGATACCTGAACCCCTATAAAAAGAGAGGTCGAGCTTGCCAGCTGAAACAGCACCCGAGACACTGCACAGAGATCTTGAGGAGAAGAGCCACACGGCTGGTTGAGGGGAGACTTTGGAAACCTACACTGGTGTGATGGGGAGGAAAAACAAAATGTACGACGGAGCAGAGTTCTAGAGGCTGCTAAACTCTGAGTATTAGAATAGACTCCAATCAGCACAAAGGTGAAGGAGATAGGCACATCAAACAAACACTATCGGACTTAAGGTCAGAGATAACACCCAGACACACAGCGGTCCCAGACCTCATCAGCAAAGTAGCCATAACACTCAACCGGGCTCTCATCATTCATGACAGTGTGGGCTGAAAGACAACAAAAAATAAACAGAGACATCTGCATTAAATGATATCATGGAACAAATGGACCTAACAGATAATGCAGAACATTCCATCCAAATACTGCAGAATATACATTCTTCCCAGCAGGGAGCATGGGTCATTCTCTAAAATAGACCATACGATGAGACATGGAATCAAATCTCAACAAATACAGGAACTGATTGGGTCCCTTGTATGCTATCTGACCACAATGGGATTAAACTGCAAATCAACAACAAGAAAAACTACAGAGCATACAGAAATTCATGGAGACTAAACAGTACATTATTGAATGATGTAGGGTCATTGAAGAAATGGAGAAGGCAATCAAGAAATTCCACCAAATGATGACTGAGAATACAACATACCAAAACCAGAGGGACACAATGAATGCAGTCCCACAGGGAAATTTATAGCTCTAAGTGCCTGGCCGTAAGAAACTAGAGAGTTCACAACTAAACAATTTAATGGGTTCACCTCTGCCTTGGAAAGAGAAGAACAAGGCAAACCAAAAATATCAGTAGAAGGGAAGAAATAATAAAGGTTAGCCTAGAAATTAATGAAATGGAAACCAAAAAAACAATCAAAAAATCAATGAAACAAAGAGTTGGTTCTTTTCCAAGGATTAACAAGATTGACAAACCCTGAGTCCCTCTGACCAAAAGAAAGAGAGAAGAGACAAAAATTGATAAAATTAGAGATGAAAAAGGCAACATCACAACAGATACCAAAGAAATTCAGAAAATCATACAGACATACTTTAAGAATATATATGCCTCTAAGTTTGAAAACCTGAAAGAAATGGATGATTTCCTTGATTTATATGACCTACCAAAATTAAATCAAGATGAGATAAACCATTTAAATAAACCTATAACAACCACAGAGATCTAAGCAGTCATAAAAATCTCCCAAATTAAAAAAGCCCAGGCCCAGAAGGATTCACTACTGAATTTTACCAGACATTCCTGGAAGATATAACACCAATGCTTCTCAAACTTTTCCATAAAATAGAAGAGGAAAGAATTCTACCAAAATCCTTCTATGAAGCCAGCATCACCCTGATACCCAAACCGGACAAAGACAGATCAAAAAAAACAAAACTATACACCAATCTCCCTCATGAACATAGATGCAAAAATTCTCAACAAAATACTGGCAAACAGAATACAAGAATATATCAGAAAGATTATTCACCCTGACCAAGTAGGCTTTATCCCAGAGATGCAGGGATGGTTCAACATACAAAATCCATAAATGTAATACACCATATAAAATGGTCTGAAGGACAAAAATCATATGGTCATCTCAATAGATGCAGAAAAGGCATTTGACAAAATCCAACACCCCTTCATGGTGAAAGTACTATTTTAACTTGGAATTTGGAAGGAACATATCTCAACATAATAAAAGCTATTTATGACAAACCTACAGCCAACATAATAGAAATGGGGAAAAACTTGAAGCTTTTCCTCTAAATTCAGGAACAAGACAAGATGTCCACTTTCCCCACTGTTATTTAATATAGTATTGGAAGTCTTAGCCATAGCAATAAGGCAAACGAGGGACACTCATAAAGTGGATACAAATTGGAAGGGAAGAGATCAAATTATCATTATTTGCAGACGATATGATTCTATACCTAAGTCATCTCTAAAGACTCTACCAGCAAACTGTTAGAGCTGATAAACACTTTTAGCAATGTAGCAGGATACAAAATAAACACACAGAAATCAGTAGCTTTTCTATACACTAACAACAAACATTCAGAGGATGAAATCAGGGAATCTCTCCCATTCACAATTGCCTCAAAAAAAAAAAATACCTTGGAATAAACTTAACCAAGGAAGTGAAGGATCTCTACAATGAGAACTATAAAAACTCGAAGCCGAAATTACAGAAGACAAAAGGAAATGGAAAGACATTCCATGCTCCTGGATTGGAAGAATCAATATAGTGAAAATGTCAATCTTACCAAAAGAGAAAGAAAGAACAAATTTAATGCGATCCCCATTAAAAAATAAATAGCATTCTTCACAGAAATAGAAAAACAATACTAAAATTCATCTGGAAACACAAAAAAGCTCGAATAGCCAAAACAATTTTGCAAACAAAAATCAGGTCCTGCTAACCATACCCAATTTTAAGTTATATTACAAAGCCATAGTAACAAAAACAGCATGGTACTGGCACAAGGACAGACAGGTATATCAATGGAACAGAATAGAAGACCCAAATATTAATCCAGGCAGCTACAGCTACCTGATTTTTGACAAAAACGCCAAAAATACTCATTGGAGAAAAGATAGCCTCTTTAACAAGTGGTGCTGGGAAAACTGGACATCAGTTTGTAAAAGGATAAACATAGATCCTTGCCTATCTCCTTGCACAGAGTCAAGTCCAAATGGATCAGGATCACCCTGAATATCAGACCTGAAACTCTGAAACTGCTGAGAGGAAAAATGTAGGGGAAACTCTTCAACATATTGGAATTAATTCTGAAGGACTTTCTGAATATAACTCAATTGCTCAGAGAATAAAACCACTAATCAACCACTGGGACCTTGGCTGAAATTACAAAGCTTTTGTACAGCAAAGGACACTGTGAATAGAGCAAAAGACAACCTACAGAATGGGAGAAAATCTTTGTATGTTATATTTCTGACAGAGGATTAATATCCAGAAACCTATACAAAGAACTCAAAAAAAATTTAATAACAAGAATTATAACAACCCAGTTAAAAATATGGGCTATGGAACTAAATAGAGAATTCATGGAAGATGAAATACAGATGGCATATAAACATCTAAAATGTTCTACATCCTTAGCCATCAGGGAAATGCAAATTAAAACCACTTTGAGATTCCATTTCACATATGTCAGAATGGCTTTATCAAGAAAACAAATGACAATAAGTGTTGGCTGAATAATGGATATTACATAAAATAAATAACACTTTTACACTGTTGGTGGGAATGTGTGCTGGTCCAGCCACTGTGGAAATCAGTGTCTGTAGGTTTTTGAGACAGCTAGAAATAGATTTACCATATGATCCAGCAATAGCACTCCTAGGCATATATCCAGAGGACTCTTCTCACTACCTTAGAGATACTTGCAAAACCATGTTTATTGCATTTATTTCAATGGTTTTTGGGGTTGGAAGTTTTCAGATGTCCCTCCACAGATGAGTGGATAATAAAGATGTGGTACATTTACACAATGGAGTTCTATTCAGCAGGCCTAAAGAAAAATGAAATATGAAATTTGCAGGAAATGGATGGATCTGGAAAGGATTATACTTAGTGAGGTAACCCAGGCTCAGAAATAATCATCACATTTCTTCTCATATGTGGATCCTAGCTACATGTTGTTATTTTTGTGTATGAACTGGAACCAAAAATGGTGTCAGAAACCAGTAAGAGGGTAAAAGGCTATAAGGGAGGGAAGGTCAAGGGAAGGACTTAACCCTATGGTAAAACACAAATGTAAATAAAAGAAATATAGTACAGGGAGGGAATGGCTTAGTGGTTAATGGGAAGAGAATGCATACAAAAAGGGCAGGGGAGGGACAATCTAAACTCAAGATATTATCAATAAGACATATGTAAAATTACTTTTTTGCCTGAGGGCACGTGTCCATTCTCTTCCCTCTCCATCTTCTTCTGCTTCTGAGAAATCAATCAACCAATCAAACAATCAATCATCCGGACAGGCCAGGAGAAGGCCTGGGTGTCCCAGGAACTATCTGCGTGGTACAAAAACGGGGCTCCCGACAAGCACCTGAGTCATCTGCTTACATCTGTCTGGGGCCTCAAGAACTGACAGAGGATTTGAGATATTCGGTGGGAGTTTTGAGCATGCTTTCTGCCTGAAGCTCACACTTTTGGTAACTCAGCAGACATGGTGGAGTGTCCCAAGTCCCCAAAGGAAAAAAAATGGGGGTATCTTAAGCCCATATGCATCTTCAGAAAATCCTTTTTTAAAAACTTTTTATTTTATCATATTTTTTTTGGAGAGAGACAAAGAGAGAGACAGAGAGAGACACAGAGAGAGAGAGAGAGGGAGGCAGAGGGAGGAAGACAGAGATGGGCTCGCGAGCAGTGTCTCAGCTAATGAGAATGAAATCCAGATGTGCTCGCCCCCTTGTGGCCAAGTGCAGCATTGCGCCATTGCGTCACTTTGCATCTGGCTAAACGTGGGACCTGGAGATTGGAACAGCTGGAGATTGGAACCAGTGTTCTGAGGGTTAGGAGGCAGGCGCCTTAACCCCTAAGCCATCTCTGCAGAGCAGAAATTCCTTTTGCCTCATTAGCCTTATGAGCTGAAGAGTGGGCAGAAGGAACCGAGAACCTCAGACTTGGAAAGTGGAACTTGAGGCATGGAGTCCCCACAAGGAGGCGCTTGAGAACCTTCCTGACAAAACAGTGGATACAGGTGTGATGATGGACCACAACAAGGGCAAGGTATGGAAAAATCGCCAATATGCATTTCTTCATTCAGTCACACTTGCCAAACATCGCAAAGCCTAAATAACAAAAAGAAAGAAAGGAAGGAAGGAAGGAAGGAAGGAAGGAAGGAAGGAAGAAAAGAAAGGAAGGAAGACAGAAAGCAAAGATGCAAGCAAGCAAGCAACAGAGAAAGAAACAAAAACTAAACTATACAATAAATCAAATAAATTACGATCAAAACAGACTGAAGCTTTGACTTTTACAAGGATTCAATTGTGAGATTGATACTTCTTCGAAGTTATTCTCACTTTTCCTGGAAACCAATTGTGAATAAGTACATATTAGAAGGGTCTTGGATGTGAGTTCAAGGTCAGGCTGAGACACCACAGTGAATTCTGTGTCAGCCGGGGCTACATCCAGTCCCTACCTGGCACCCCCCCTGAAAATTATATATATAGAGAAAATTGTATGTATGTATTTATGGATATAAATTTACATATCTTCTAAAAAAGAAAATATTATGATATATATATAAAAATTCATATATTTACATATAATTTTATATAGTTGTATGTGTATATATTATGTAGTATAAATAACGTATAATAACCTATAATACATGTAATTATATTTTATACATGTCATATATGTATATATATCACAAATATTTTTATATATGTGATATATGTATAAATTTTCATGTATATTCATATATGAACTCACATATTTACATATAAGTTTATATATAAATTTAAATATATATTCATATATATTCTTAATAATGTATAATACATAAAATGAATACATGGTATACATAATATATATATTTGTGTGTGTGTATGTTTATGTCTGTGTGTGTATACACATACGTATATATAATGCTCTAAACACCTCCTCCTGCTTTTGGCTGCATGACACTGTACTTAGGGTAGATGTTACATCTATTTCTTTGGTTTTTCGGGGTTGTCTTGGTTTTCCAGGTAGGACTGGCTCTAGCCCAGGCTGAGCTGCAATTCACTCTGTCATCTCAAGGTGGCCTAGAACTCACAGCCACGACGCTCCTCACTCTCTGCCTCCCTCCTAGTGCTGCTGGGATGAAAGGTGTGAGCGCCACCATAGATATATTTTATTATTATTTTTATTATTATTATTATTACTTCATTTTATTATTTTTATTATTTATAGGAGAGATAGAAGGTGTTAGAGAGAGAGAGAGAGAGAGAGAGAGAGAGAGAGAGAGAGAGAGAGAGAGAATGTGACTTCCAGGTCAGCCTGAGCTACAGTGAGACCCTACCTCTCAAAACCAAAACATAAATAAATAAAATATAGAAGGGCTGGAGCGAAGGCTTAGTGGTTAAGGCATTTGCTTGCGAAGCCAAAAGAACCAGGTTCGATTCCCCACGTCCCACCTTAGCCAGATGCACATGGTGGAGCATGCATCTGGAGTTCATTTGTATTGCCTGAGGGCCCTGGCGCGTCCATTCTCTCTCCCTCTCCGTCTTCTTCTGTCTCTCAGAAATCAATCAATCAATCAATCAAACAATCAATCATTCAATAGAATCAACAAGTGATTCAGAAACACATTTGGCCAAGGTCTATTAGGTCCCGCTAAGCAATGGACTCGATATTCTTTGAAAATTAGAGAAAAACTCTATGAGCTCTATCTCTGCAGGAGAGACCCAGAATGTTATGCAGGCCTTTGTCATGATCAAGAAAACTCAGAGTTGGTTTCAGAAGCTTTCCAGGCGAGAGAAAAGGGGGCCGGATGGTAGAGCAACCGCAACAGTGGCTCTCCTATAAAAATCCCACTGCCTTCTGTGGCATAGAAACTGATTTGCCAATGCAGACTGAGGCTGACTGCGTGTTTTGCTTTTCTTTCTTTCTTTCTTTTTCTTTTTTTCACAGAAGCAACGAGATCCGAGGACAAATTCGACAAAATTCATGAAAAGATACCTGAACCCCTATAAAATGAGAGGAAGAGCTTGCCAGCTGAAAGAGCACCCCAGACACTGAACAGAGATCTTGAGGAGAAGAGCTACACGGCGGGTTGAGGGCAGACTTTGGAAACCTACACTGGTGAGATGGGGAGGAAAAAGAAAATGTACAAGGGAGCAGAGTTCTAGAGGCTGCTAACCTCTGAGTATTAGAATAGACTCCAATCAGCATAAAGGTGAAGGAGAGAGCCACAGAGAACACTCGACTCTCGCAGAATCGAGAGTCACAGAGATCCAGAGACACAGCAGCTCCCAGACCTCATCAGCGAAGTAGCCATAACACTCAACCGGGCCGGCTCATAGAGATTCATGCAAGTGTGGGCTGAAAGACTGTGAGAGCCACAAGGCCGGACAGAGACATGGCCTCGCCCCGATAATTGATGGCTACCCCAAATGCACGACCCACAATAGCCATGGAGATGTAACCAGCATCCCCAGGGAGCAGTGTCCCTTGGGGGGAGGGGCGCGGATGAGGGTGAGCATGGAAACCACACGTGCTGTTTACGCACTCACTGAGTGGGTGTATAACTAGAAAGCAAACACGCACCAGCAAAAATCAAACAGAGCCACCAATGTTCAGGAGATTGTGCAGAAGAGAGTGTGCAGAATCCAGAGGGCGTCGGGCAACATGGACAGGCACTGAATCCCACCACTGGTGGACTGCTGCTGCCAAAAGTTAGGAACCAGAGCAACATGGGGAATGCTCACCATCCCACAGCGATGCGCCCTCCATCGCCTGGCTGGGGTGAAGATGGGCACGATGGTACCAATGTACGGTGGGCACTTACAAGGGGTTCCGCTGAAATGAAAAGGGTAAAAGAGTCATAAAAATAAGCAAATTAAGAAGTGAGAATGACAATGCGACTGGCCTTCAGCCTAGGAATCGGGTTCCTACTGGCCTGGGTGAGCTGGCAGTAAAAGAACACTGCTCCTCGCACATCACGGAGTTCTGCCTCTCCTTCCAGGGTCCTGCACCGACAACCGAGTGCACTTCAGAAAAGCTGAGTCCCTCTCGTCATCAACAACAGTGACAGGCGAGTCAGTGGTCCAAGTAATTGGACTCAAAGAACGGGAAGATTTTGTAATCTCTCTACCTTAGTATTGGAAGCAGGGCCTCGCTCTCTAGCAGCTGGCTTCTAAGTCCTTGAGGCCCTTGCTGAAGAGCCCTCTAGGATCTCCTTAGTTACGCTGGGCTATTCCTAGGAAAACACACCCAATGTGACCTGTTTGTTCATTTTTCAGACATCCCCCTTCCGGTAGGCTCATAACTACGAGTGATGGCATGAAATCTAATATATCGCTCCATTTCCAAAAAGACCCTTCCGCGCACCACCTGTCCCCTGGCTCAGCAGTCCAAACTCAGGCGGCCATTTTGAGCATTTTTTTTTGGAACAAGCAGATTCTCTAACCTCTCTAACCGAGGTTAGAGAATCTGGAGCCGGACGGTCACGAGAAGGCCTGGGTGTTCCAGGGACTCTCTGCGTCGTAGAAAAACGGGGCTCCCTACAAGCACCTGAGTCATCTGCTCACATCTGTCTGGGACCTCCAGAACTGACAGAGGATTTGAGATATTCGGTAAGAGTTTTGAGCACCCTTTCTGCCTGAAGCTCACGCTTCTGGTAACTCAGCAGACATTGTGGAGTGTCCCAAGTCCCCAATGGAAAAAAATGGGGACATCTTAAACCAATATGCATCTAAAGAAAATCCTTTTTTAAAACTTATTATTTTATCTTATTTTTTTGGAGAGAGAGAGAGAGAGAGAGAGAGAGAGAGAGAGAGAGAGAGAGAGAGAGAGAGTGAGAGGGAGGGAGGAAGACAGAGATGGGCGCGCAAGCAGTTTCTCAGCTGCTGAGAACAAAATCCAGATGTGCGCGCCCCCTTGTGGCCAAGTGCGGCATTGCGCCCTTGCGTCACTTTGCATCTGGCTAAAAGTGGGACCTGGAGATTGGAACAACTGGATATTGGAGCCAGTGTTCTGAGGGTTAGGAGGCAGGCGCCTGAACCCCTAAGCCATTTCTCCAGCCCAGAAGTTCCTTTTGCCTCATAAGCCTTATGAGCTGAAGAGTGGGCAGAAGGAATCGAGAACCTCAGACTTGGAAAGTGGACCTTGAGGCACGGAGTCCCCACAAGGAGGCGCTTGAGAACCTTCCTGACAAAACAGTGGATGCAGGTGTGATGATGGACCACAACAAGGGCAAGGTATGCAAAAATGGCCAATATGCATTTCTTCATTCAGTCACACTTGCCAAACATCGCAAAACCTAAATAACAAAAAGAAAAAAGAAAGAAAGGAAGGAAGGAAGGAAGGAAGGAAGGAAGGAAGGAAGAAAGGAAGGAAGAAAGGAAGGAAGAAAAGAAAGGAAGGAAGAAAGACAGAAAGCAAAGACGCAAGCAAGCAAGCAACAGAGAAAGAAAGAAAAACTAAACTATACAATAAATCAAATAAATTACGATCGAAACAGACTGAAGCTTTGACTTTACATAGCCTAAATGCCTGGAATAGTTGTAAGCTGAGCGATTACATACAACACATTTGGCAAACGTCTATTAGGTCCTGCTAAGGAGAGGACTCGATAATCTTTGAAAATGACAGAAAAACCCTATGTGCTCTATCTCTGCAGGAGACACACAGATGGCTATGCAGGCCTTTGTCATGATAGAGAAAATTCAGAGTTGGTTTCAGAAACTTTCCAGAAGATCTCCTGGGAAAGAAAATTCCACAGACACAAGGCCAGTGTCACCTGGTGTCATCACGTGAAAAGATGACATCATAGAAGCCTCCCTTCAACTGAGATCCAGAGAATGCTCGCTGGCACTTAGTATGTATGTTAGGACATTGGAAGGATTTAATTCTGAGATTGATACTTCTTAGAAGTTATTCTCACTTTTCCAGGAAACCAGTGGTGAATAAGTACATGTTAGAAGGGACTTGGCTGTGAGTTCAAGGCCAGGCTGAGACGCCACAGTGAATTCTGTGTCAGCCAGCCGGGGCTACAGCCAGTCCCTACCTGGCACCGCCCCCCGAAAATTATATATATGTTTGTGTATGTATGTATTTATGGATATAAATTTACATATGGCCTTCAACCTAACCCTATTATGATATATATGAATATATATATATGAATATATATGAATATATATATATATATATATATATATATACATATATTTACATATAATTATATATAGTTGTATATGTATATATTATGTAGTATAAATAACGTATAATAATCTATAATACATGTAATTATATTTTATACATGTCATATATGTATATATATATCACATATATTTTTATATATGTGATATATGTATAAATTTTCATGTATATTCGTATTTGAACTCACATATTTACATATAAGTTTATATATAAATTTAAATATATATTCATATATATTCTTAATAATGTATAATACATAAAATGAATACATAGTATACATAGTGTGTGTGTGTGTGTGTGTGTGTGTGTGTGTGTATACACATGCGTATATATGATGCTCTAAACACCTCCTCCTGCTTTTGGCGGCATGACACTGTACTTAGGGTAGATGTTACATTTATTTCTTTGGTTTTGGGGGGTTGTCTTGGTTTTCCAAGTAGGACTGGCTCTAGCCCAGGCTGAGCTGCAATTCACTCTGTCGTCTCAGGGTGGCCTCTAAATCACAGCCATGACGCTCCTCACTCTCTCCCTCCCTCCTAGTGCTGCTAGGATGAAAGGCGTGAGCACCACCACAGATATATTTTATTATTATTTTCATTATTACTATTACTTCATTTTATTATTTTTATTATTTTTAGGAAAGATTGAAGGTGTTAGACAGAGACAGAGAGAGAGAGAGAGAGAGAGAGAGAGAGAGACTGTGACTTCCAGGTCAGCCTGAGCTACAGTGAGACCCTACCTCTCAAAACCAAAACAT
Organism: Orientallactaga sibirica; assembly: GCA_036365145.1. NCBI lineage: Eukaryota > Metazoa > Chordata > Mammalia > Rodentia > Dipodidae > Orientallactaga > Orientallactaga sibirica. Next base: position 20,304 of record JAEOAD010000031.1, on the reverse strand, counting down.
AAATAAATAAAATATGGAAGGGCTAGAGCGAAGGCTTAGCGGTTAAGGCATTTGCTTGCGAAGCCAAAAGAACCAGGTTCAATTCCCCATGTCCCACCTTAGCCGGATGCACACGGTGGAGCATGCATCTGGAGTTGATTTGTATTGCCTGAGGGCCCTGGCGCGTCCATTCTCTCTCCCTCTCCGTCTTCTTCTGTCTCTCAGAAATCAATCAATCAATCAAACAATCAATCATTCAATAGAATCAACAAGTGATTCAGAAACACATTTGGCCAAGGTCTATTAGGTCCCGCTAAGCAATAGACTCGATATTCTTTGAAAATTAGAGAAAAACTCTGTGAGCTCTATCTCTGCAGGAGAGACCCAGAATGTTATGCAGGCCTTTGTCATGATCAAGAAAACTCAGAGTTGGTTTCAGAAGCTTTCCAGGCGAGAGAAAAGGGGGCTGGATGGTAGAGCAACCACAACAGTGGCTCTCCTATAAAAATCCCACTGCCTTCTGTGGCATAGAAACCGATTTGCCAATGCAGACTGAGGCTGACTGCGTGTTTTGCTTTTCTTTCTTTCTTTCTTTCTTTTTCTTACACAGAGGCAATGAGATCCGAGGACAAATTCGACAAAATTCATGAAAAGATACCTGAACCCCTATAAAATGAGAGGAAGAGCTTGCCAGCTGAAAGAGCGCCCCAGACACTGCACAGAGATCTTGAGGAGAAGAGCCACACGGCTGGTTGAGGGCAGACTTTGGAAACCTACACTGGTGAGATGGGGAGGAAAAAGAAACAGCCATAACACTCAACTGGGCTGGCTCATAGAGATTCATGCAAGTGTGGGCTGAAAGACTGTGAGAGCCACATGGCGGGACAGAGACATGGCCTCGCCCCGATAATTGATGACTACCCCAAATGCACGACCCACAATAGCCATGGAGATGTAACTGGCATCCCCAGGGAGCAGGGTCCCTTGGGGGGAGGGGCGCAGACGAGGGTGAGCATGGAAGCCACACGTGCTGTTTATGCACTCACTGAGTCGGTCTATAACTAGAAAGCAAACACGCACCAGCAAAAATCAGACAGAGCCACCAATGTTGAGGAGATTGTGCAGAAGAGAGTGTGCAGAATCCAGATGGCGTGGGGCAACATGGACAGGCACTGACTCCCACCACTGGTGGACTGCTGCTGACAAAAGTTAGGAACCAGAGCAACATGGGGAATGCTCACCATCCCACAGCGACTCATCCTCCATCGCCTGGCCGGGGTGAAGACGGGCACGATGGTATCAATGTATGGTGGGCACTTACAAGGGGTTCCTCTGAAATGAAAAGGGTAAAAGAGTCATAAAAATAAGCAACTTAAGAAGCGAGAATGACAATGGGACTGGCCTTCACCCTCGAATCAGGTTCCTACTGGCCTGGGTGAGCGGGCAGTAAAAAACACTGCTCCTCGCACATCACGGAGTTCTGCCTCTCCTTCCAGGGTCCTGCACCGACAACCGAGCGCACTTCAGAAAAGCTGAGTCCCTCTCGTCATCAACAACAGTGACAGGCCAGTCAGTGGTCCAAGTACTTGGACTGAAAGCCCCGGGAAGATTTTGAAATCTCTCTACCTTAGTATTGGAAACAGGGCCTGCTCTCTAGCGGTCGGCTTCTAACTCATTGAGGCCCTTGCCCGAGAGCCCTCCACGATCTCTCCTGTTATGCTGGGCTATTCCTAGGAAAACACACCCAATGTGACCTGTTTGTTCATTTTTCACACATCCCCCTTCCGGTAGACTCGTAATTACGTGTGATGGCATGAAATGTAAGATATCGCTCCGTTTCCAAAAAGACCCTTCCGCGTACCACCTGTCCCCTGGCTCAGCAGTCCAAACTCATGCGGCCATTTTAACGTTTTTTTGGAACAAGCAAAAATCAGGTGGCTGTAGCTGCCTGGATTAATATTTGGGTCTTATTCTGTTCCATTGATCTACCTGTCTGTCCTTGTGCCAGTACCATGCTGTTTTTGTTACTATGGCTTTGTAATATAACTTAAAATCAGGTATGGTTATACCACCTGCCTGATTTTTGTTGCACAAAATTTTTTTGGATATTCAAGTTTTTTTGTGTTTCCATATGAATTTTAGTATTGTTTTTTCCATTTCTGTGAAGAAAGCTATTGGGATTTTAATGGGGATCACAATAAATGTATAGATTTCTTTTGGTAAGATTGACATTTTCACAATATTGATTCTTCCGATCCAGGAGCATTTTTCCATTTCCATTTCTTTCCATTTCCTTGTGTCTTCTGTAATTTGTCGCTCGAGTTTTTTAAAGTTCTCACTGTAGAGATCCTTGTAGAGATCCTTCCTTGGTTAAGTTTATTCCAAGGTATTTTATTTTTTTTGAGGCAATTGTGAATGGGAGAGATTCCTTGATTTCATCCTCTGAACATTTGTTGTTAGTGTATAGAAAAACTACTGATTTCTGTGTGTTTATTTTGTATCCTGCTACATTGCTAAAAGTGTTTATCAGCTCTAACAGTTTGCAGGTAGAGTCTTTAGGGTCGGTTAGGTATAGAATCATATCGTCTGCAAATAATGATAATTTGATCTCTTCCCTTCCAATTTGTATCCCCTTTATGAGTGTCTCTTGCCTTATTGCTAAAGCTAAGACTTCCACTACTATATTAAATAGTAGTGGGGAAAGTGGACACCCTTGTCTTGTTCCTGAATTTAGAGGAAAAGCTTCAAGTTTTTCCCCATTTAGTATTATGTTGGCTGTAGATTTGTCATACATAGCTTTTATTATGTTGAGATATGTTCCTTCTATTCCCAGTTTCTGTAATACTTTCACCATGAAGGGGTGTTGGATTTTGTTAAATGCCTTTCTGCATCTATTGAGATGACCATGTGATTTTTGTCCTTCAGACCATTTATATGGTGTATTACATTTATGGATTTGCATATGTTGAACCTTTATTTTACTTTTTTATTTAATTTTATTTATTTTATTATTTATTTAACTTTCTACTTCATTATTTGTTATTTTATTTTACTTTTTAATTTTATTTTTATTATTTATCATTTTATTTTTATTATTGGTATTGTTATTATTATTAATATGGTTTTTTGAGGTCGGGTGTGGCTGTAGGCCAGGCTGACCCGGAACCCACTGTGTGTTCTCAGGATGCTCTTGAACTCATGGCCTTGACCAAAGCCCGAGCAAAGGCAAGACCAGCTGCGACAAAAACAAGTTAAACATCTTTTCATGGGTCCAACTCTTTGGCTCCAAGAAGAGGCACAGAAGGCACAGAAAACAACCCGGTGGGGCTTTTGCCTTTTGACATGTCCCCCCTTAGATTTGATGACGGTGGAGGGGTTGGGGTGGCCATGTAAGGGGAGTTTGAAGCCCAGCTTGTGGGGATGAGGATGCCTAGCTGGTGTGCATGCATGCGAAGGTGATGGTTTTCTTTCCTTTGTCACTGTAATGGGCTTGCTGCAGTGCAATTGCCCTAGGACAGGCACAGAGACCCAAAGCATATCCTATCCTGGATGTATCCCCTGAGCATCAGACATGTAGTGTGTGTGTGTGTGTGTGTGTGTGTGTGTGTGTGTGTGTGTGTGTGTGTGTATGTGTGTGCCTGTGCGCTTCCCAGGCTTTGGGAAGGCGTGATCGGGACACGGGGACAAGCAGTCAAATGTGTACCTTGGAAATTGCCTGAGGGGAGCTGAGTGGACATAATTCCTGGTCTCTGTGTTTGGTCCTATGAAAGCAGGCCAGCTTCTTCTCAGTGAACCTGAAGCTGTCTGCTACACCCCCATCGTTGCCTGAAGGGAAAAATGGAGGAAAGTAGATCTGAGCACTAAAGACTACTTTCAGAACTACATAGCTAGAGACAGCTAAGTCATAGACAAGGCTTTTGATATTAAGGACTGAAGAGCTTTACACATTTTAAGAATGCTTCCTAGGCTAAGAAGAGGAAATCATCTTCCATGATTCTTCCAAAACTGTTGGTTCCTAAGATTAAAGACCCTCTATGTCAGATGAGTTTTCTGTTTTTGCAAACTCCTGTATTACCGTGTTGATATTAAAGTTTCATAATGAATCCCAGATGCCCTTTCATGCATAAGATTCTATATTTTATTTTTATTTATTTATTGACTCGATAGAGTGAGAGAGAGAAATAGGCAGATAGAGTGAGAGAAAGAGAATGGGCGTGCCAGGGCCTTCAGCCACTGCGTATGAATTCCAGATGCATGCACCACCTTGTGCACCTGGTTTATGTGGGTTGGGGAATTGAACCTGGGTCCTTTGGCTTTGCAGGCAAGGGCCTTCACTGCTAAGCCATCTCATCTCTCCAGCTCTATGCATGCATTCTATTTAAAACAACAATCCAAATGAAGGAATATATTTTACTAGAATTAAATAATCAACATAAATACATAGTGATTAATAATAAAACATTCCTCAAATTGTATTACAAAGTGATGTTTGGGGAAGGTATTAATGGAAGTATATTACTCTGTTTTCTTTGGAACAATGGGCACTATTAAAGGGAAGTTTATGGTAAGCTATCAATGAACCCCACCTGGTCAAGTTTTGCCCTGTCAACTTTTAATGTCTAGTTCCAAATACAAAAAATATATATGTATTTTGATCTGGTGTTCATATATCTTTCCTGGAAAGGAAAAGTATAAAAAGAATTGAGGGTTCATTGTGCTGTGTGTCTTACTAAGTGTGCTATGCTAAACACATCAAGATCACACTGTATGTAATCATTTTAGGAGATATACAACACACACATGTACACACCAAAACCTAGGCTCCATTTGTTACTATGGATCTTTAAATATAGGTCTAATGATTCCATTCCTACCTATGCATAGCTTCTGCCTTTTGTTGCCTTATAACTTCCACTGAAAATCCATGACATTTCTGTGTACTAATGACATCGGAAAACTATTAAATAACATAGCCTGATGATGATAATCTGTGTTTAGTCAGAGTAATGCACAGAATGGTAAGTCAATCAAAGGTACATATTACCACAACTTGATTCACGCACATGGAAATTATCTCAAAAGAAATAGCAGATTAGTGGTGCTTGACTCTAGGCTTGATGTTAAGAGAGAGGGGAAGTTGAGGGGCCAACTTCACTTCCCCATTTAGGGTATGTATACAGAAACCACCACAAAAACAGAACGCTTAATGATTAATCTATGAATATGAAAGTATAGCCATTCAAATTTATATATATTTACTCCCTCAAGCCAAAAAAGTTTGGGCATTCATTTTAACTCATTAATTAAATGAGTGGAGTAGGATTATAGGTTGTATTTTTCAACTGTCAGTCATTTGTATAGCACTTCATTAATTTGTATTACTTGTATTACACTTTTTTTTTAATTTTTCTTTTTATCTGACTTTCTCATTGAATTCAATATAATTATTTTTCTGTTATTTTAACTTGAAATGGTAAGCAAGAACATGATAACAAATGATTTCATAGTTTCCCAAATATATCCATTTCTAAAAACATGTTTGATGTTATACATTTAAGCTTATGTTACCTAGATTTATTATAATAGCGTCAGTCCAATAAAACTACATAATGTGCAAATTAGAACTTATAATGTATTTATTTATTCATTCATTCATTTATTTATTTATTTATTTATTTTGGTTTTTCCAGGTAGGGTCTCACACTAGTCCAGGTGACCTGAAATTCACTCTTTACTCTCAGGGTGGCCTTGAACGCACAGTGATCCTCCTACCTCTGCCTCCCGAGTGCTGGATTAAAAGCAAGCACCACCATGCCCAGCTAAATTATTTATTTTTTTGAAAAGCAAACAAATGATAGGCATTTCATAATGATGGTTTATTGTATCTGCTTTGGGTACAATGAAGGCTATGTTAAATGGATAAGTTTCCCTTTCTCTTGAAATCAGTAATAATATTACCAATTATATATGCCAATTCTCTAATTTTCTTTAAAATAATATCTTTATTAATTAGCCTGTTAGAGAAATAACTCTATCTTAAGTGATGAAGAAGTGTGGCTATAGAGTAGAATACAGCAAACACTGCGTGCCAACTAGGTGCACAGCTCTGAGAAAATGATCCTTTTAACGTAGAAAGCAGCTGTTTTCAGTAGACACAAAGAGAATAAGTAATAAGGAAATGCATTCATTAACAACTTCAAAAGTATGATTGAAATTGAAGAATTTTAATATTTATTAAATATGCTTTAAAAACACAAATGCAAGTAATTGCTTTCTCCCTGAAATTTTTTTCATCCTGCCCTTCAATCTGTGAAGAAACAGTCCAGAATTAGAGAAACCAAAGCTATGCTGACCAAGGTGATACATGTTTGTAATGCTAGCACTACGGAGGATGAGGCAGGGAGACTGCCCACAGTTCAGCAAGGCCAGTCTGAGCTACATAGCAAGTATCACACCAGTCAAAGAAAGAAGCAAGACCTTGTCTCAAAATAAAACATAAACTAAAACAACAAAAGTGTGCAGAAAGGTAGTGGTTTTCTTTAAGTTTTTCTCTGATATAACTTGTTCATATTTTTATCTACAAGACTAACCTCTTGACACAGCTTGGACAGGTTTTATGAAGTACTGATTCTATCTTGAATGTCTGAAACAAGTATTGGACTAATATGGATGACCAGCCATATCACATTTAGTGCTGTCTTCCAGGTTTTAGGGATTTTCGTTTGTTTGTTTGTTTGTTTGTTTGTTTGTTTGTTTGTTTGTTTGTTTTGCATGTGTGTTTTTGAATCAGGCTTCACAGAAATTTAGAGTACATGAGGAAAAATACATGTTCTGCTACTTGATTCATGCCATTATTCAGGAGTAGATAAGACCATATGATGGCTGATGTTTTTTGCTTTTCTTCCTCCTACCTCTTTCAAGCTGTTGGAATTTAAGCATTTTATTTTTTATTAAAATCTAACTCAGAGAGTGGTTAGAAAATAATGCAAAAAATGAAAGAAAAAAAAGAAAAATCTCAATCTCTCTTCACTTTCTCCCTCTGCCTCATTATCTTAACTCTGCTGTTAAAGATTGCTTTAGATAACTGAGAAGAGGGCCAGGCATGGTGGTGTGTGCCTTTAATCTCAGCACTTGGTAGGCAGAGGTAGGAGGATTGCCAAGAGTTCGAGGCCACCCTGAGAATGCATATTGATTTCCAGGTCTGCCTGGGCTAGAATGAAAAAAAAAGATAAGTAAGAAGAGCTAGAGATGGCTCAGTGTTTAAAAGGCCCTTGCTTGTCAAGCCTGTTGGCCTAAGTTTGCTTCCCCAATACCCAGGTAAAGCCAAATGCCCATAGTGACACATATATCTGAAGTTTATTTGTAGAGCAAGAGACCCTGGCATGCCCATGCACACACTCTTTCTTTTTCTCTCTTTTCACAATTAATTTTTAAAATATTCCAAAAAGACAACAAAGAAGGTTTAGAATATTGTAAAATAATGAAGTTCTAGAAATAATTCTGAATTTCATTTATCATTACCTTCCATTAGCTATTATTATGACCAAACCTGGTTTCAGACCTACATTTTTTTATAGTTGTCAAGTAATGCATAGTAATATGACCTTTAAACCAAACCATAAGGAAAAATTTAGTTTTAAGCTTTCAGATTTTTAAAATGATGGGCTTATATAATGGGATTGTGATTTATTACTTCTCAAAAACAATTATCATGTTTCATTGTACAGTTTTCTATCAATCTACGAATGTTTTGAGCACCTGCTGTGAGCAAGGCATCTTCAAAAAATACGACATATACACAACGAACTCAAGATATTACACTTATTTCCTGTACATTGCATTGTCAGATACAGCACAGAATCCTGGCTTGAAATCTGTGCAATTAGTTTCCTTTATCTCACGTAACAAAAGGGCACAGATTTTACTATGACAAGTATTGAATAAAGCGCCACCAGTGGCTTGTGGTGGGAACACTTGTACTTTGAACCATACAGTATGTCCTAGCTCCTCTTTGGTAAGTACCTTGATTTAAAGGGAAAGATACACTGTAAGCTCAGCAAGGAGTACTTCCTTCCTCATTAATATTTTTCATCCATGTTATCCTACCCTATCTACTGCAGAGAATATACATGCATGGAAATGAATAATCCCATTTTGTTTTTTCTATGTAGGGTTTCACTCTGGTACAGGCTGACCTGGAATTTTCAGGGTGGCCTCGAACACAAAGCGATCCTCCTACCTCTGCCTCCCCAGTACTGGGATTAAAGGCATGCGCCACCACACCCAGCTGAGAATATGACTTTTTATTACAAGGTCTAGATATGTTTGGATGTGGGTAGATTGGAAATTGTACAGATTATTTAAATGAAGATCTTGGACTAATAATATCACTTCTAAGAGTATAGGAATCACTTCCCAACTGACATATATATCTGAGCTTGGCTGTTTAAATTTGGTCAACTACCTAGGGAAGCAGTTTAAAAGCTTGGTTTTTCTTGGTGACCCACCAAAGGTTAATGGTAAGACCCTACTGTCGAAGACAGCATACGTGTGTGAGACCAAACACAGAGAGAGACCTGGCCAGAATATGGAAGAAGGTCAGTCCCCAGACAGTTAGCTAGTCTAGTACCAGAGGGTGCTACACGAGCAACTGGGGGAAAATGTCTGACATTGGTCCAAACAACTTGCAGTCTAAGATACCCAGCAGGAAACAATCTGACATAATGCTCATACAAGTGCAGTAGTGGCAAGCAGCCATGGTGGGTTACCAACTGCTCTTGATTTGGCTAATAAATCCATTCAGTGGAATGGAACTCATTGCTGGAACTGGGAAATAAGTCAAAGCCATGTACAAAAAATGAGCTCAGTCTCCAAGATCTAGAGGCCACCAAATGTGGGCTAGAAGAGAGCCAATGCATATAAAGTTCCCTCCAAAACATATATGCTTATCCCTTCTATCTATCTAGTACTACTTCTCTCTCCGTTGGAGAATTTGCTTATCTCTTTTCAGGTGGACAACGAACCTGAAGGGAGGATCAGCTAACCACACCTCACCAGCTGAAACCATAGAACAACGCAGGGGAAGGGCAAGAATACAGCGCTCAAGGCGATCACAACACCAGAAAAATGCTGAAGGAGATAAACACAGAGAATATCCAACTCCAACTAAGCCAGATATCCAGAGACACAGAGGCTCCCAAAACCTCATCAAGGAAGCAGAACTAAAATGACCCCAATGTGGCTCAGGGAAATTCACGGAAGAGGGGGCGGAAAGATTGTTAGAGTCACAAGTTGGGGCATTATGTACAGAGACTGGGGCCTATCCACCAGAACTCTTGAGCAAACTCACAATGCACGATCCACATTCCCCATTGATGAGGGTCCCTTTGAAAGTGGGAGGACGGGGAGGAGGACAATGGAACCAATACTATGAATGTAAAATCAGAATAATATAAATAAAAAATATATATATATATATTAAAAAAATAAAATAAAAGCTTAGTTTTTGACCGGAGAGATGGCTTCATGGTTAAGGTACTTGCCTACAAAGCCAAAGGTCTGAGGATCTATTCCCTAGTACCCGTGGAAGCCAGATGCATGAGGTGCCACATGCATCTGGAGTTCGTTTGCTGAAGCTGAAGCCCCTGACATGCCTTTTCTCACACACACACACTCTCTCTCTCAAACAAATAAATTTAAGAAAAAAATTCATTTAAAATAGCTTAGTTTTATAAAGGATGATGGTATTTAATGTACAAAACAATTACTGGTGGCAGATCACCCAAGAAGCATCAATATTCCTCTTTCTGATTCTATAAACTAGGGTACTGAGTCTAGAGTCTTCCATTGTACCTGGAGTGTTTGAGAATATGTTCTTATAGCCCCAGTCAAATGACTACAATGGAAACCATGAGTCAAGTACACTAGAAGGGAGAATGAGGGTTTAGTTTTTATGTGGCTACATGTCTATGTATATACTTGTCCGGTCCATACTACCTTTAGGGAGCCAGACACTCCTATGGAACACATTGGAAAACTATGAAATCAACAAGTGTAACCTTTTCACTTTCTATGAAGTTTCAGTGCTGTTTAACCTCATCCCTGTGGGTCTTCGAGTGGTGGCTATTCAAGGAGTTCAAACCAAGCTGAATTTGGTAGTGAACAGTGAGGGACACTTGTACACCTTGGTAAGTCTTTGTGTGCATGCTTTCACTGTCCTGTTTTTCATCTGCTTTGAAATAAAATGTGCTGTCTGTGTTTTTGGTTCAGATTAGGGTGAGGAGATGAACCTTGATTTCTATGGAAATAGATTGGTTTGGAAAGGCAAGATTAATTAATCATTGGATGTTAACCTGTCTAATATAAAATAAAAAATTCACTGAAAATTTTCATACAGTGACTTTGGGTTATACATATCATAAAATGGTCTTCTGGCTTTGTGGTTGTAGGAAACAAAGCTATTTCTTACCTATATAAACAAATATTTTCCACCTTTATCCTGAAAAAAACTAATGAGATCTCTGTCTCTCTCAAATCAGCTCTAAGACACAAAGACCAGTACTAGAAGTGCTTTTAGGGATTTGTTGCTCATCTGTTCAATTAGCACAGTTGCTATCTGTCTCTACTTATTTTTAATTTTTCAAATTATTTTAATTGTAAAAAATTATGGAATACAGTGTCATAATTCAGTGAGTGTACAGTGTGTAATGATCAAATCAGACTTTGTAAATAATTTTTGATTAATGTAACCGTTTCTCATGTACTTCATGCTACTTCAGTACACTTATACAATATTCACTAACTGTATCAGGATAATCAATATTTCTTGTCTTTAACACCGTGTCCTGGTGCTTTCAAGCTCCTGTTAATTCATGATATATCCACACTACCTTTTTTTCAAGAACAAGGTAACCTATGTCTTCATAAAAACTCCCAGGAACGTTTTATCAGGTGGATTTACAAATAATATAGGCCACAATTGAGTAAATAACATGGGGCCAAATTAATAATTTTTAAGCATATTGACATTTAATTATAAGCCTAGTGGTAAAGTTAAGATTTTATTTATTATTTTTTTGAGGTAGGGTCTTGCTATAGCCCCGGCTGACTTGAAATTCACTATTTAGTCTCAAACTGGCCTCAAACTCACAGCAATCCTCCTCCCTCTTTGTGATTAAAGTGTATGCCACCATGTTCAATGATTTTATTTTACTTTTTTAATGTTGACTGATTAATTGCAAATGTATAACATTGTAAGGCCTGGCGCATGCCTTTAATCCCAGCATTCGGGACGCAGAGGTAGGAGGATCACCGTGAGTTCAAGGCCACCCTAAGACTACATAGTGAATTCCAGGTCAGCCTGGGCTAGAGTGAAACCCTACCTGACAAAACCAAAAGAATAAAAAATAAAAACAAACAAAATATAAACAAGGCTGGGGAGATATTTGGTGAAGTGTTTGCCTCACATGCATAAGAACGTGAGCGGTGTCCCCAGGACCCATGTAAATGTTTGGTGTGGTTGCTGTATCTGTCCAGGTGGAGACAGGAGGAGCCCTGGATCTCACTGGCCGACCAGTCTAGCCTAGTTGGTGAGCTCCAGACCATTAAGAGACCCTGTCACAAAGGCATGGCTAAGACACCTGAGCAGAACTCCTCAGTTCCCTTCTGGTATACACAAAAGGGGGGGGGGTTGGAGAGATGGCTTAGTGGTTAAACGCTTGCCTATGAAACCTAAGGACCCCGGTTCGAGGCTCGATTCTCCAGGACCCACATAAGCAAGATGCACAAGGGGGTGCATGCATCTGGAGTTCCTTTGCAGTGGCTGGAGGCCCTGGCGCACCAATTTTCTCTCTCTCTCTCTCTCTCTCTAACTGCCTATTTCTGTATCTCTCTCTCTCTCTCAAATAAATAACTAAAATAAATAAATAAATAAATAAATATATTTTAAAAAACCACTTGTGACAATAAATGTTTTCACCACTTTAAAAAAATTAAAAAAGCAACAACAACAAAACCACACACAACCCCATGTAGTAGCTTATTACTATCCTTATAGACACAGCCTGGGACTTCCCCAACATTTCCAGGTCTCGGTACTTTAAGCATTACAGTGAATGTTTTCCAGGCAGTAAGGAATTGTTAAAGATGACATATCAATCATATTTGGAACTAAAAGTTTCTATAGCAATTATTAGGGCACTGAAACTGGGGATGGTGCATAGTTCAGTGGAAAGGACTTGCCTGACACATTCAACACTCTGGACTCCCTGGTACTGCAAAAAAGAATATCTATAGGGCTGAAGAAATGGCTCAGTGGTTCACGTGCTTGCTGCAAAGCCTAACAACCTGGGTTTGATTCCCCAGTACCCATGTGTATTAGTCAGGGTTCTCTAGAGGAACAGAACGGATAGAATGAAGTGTATTAAAAGGGAATTTATTCGATTAGCTTACACAGTCCAGCAATAGCAGGTTGCAGGTCTGAGAGTCAAGAAACCCGGTAGCTGCTCAGTCAGGCATTTGGAGTTCCAGTCCCAATCTGGCAGTGAAGGCCTGAAGGCCCTGGTGCTCCCATTCAGTCTCTCTCTCTCTCTTCTCTCTCTGTATCTCCTTGCATGCAAATAAATAATAAAATAAGCACTTTTTGGCAAGCAGCGATCAGCCTGGCAATGTGGTGGCATGCAGCTTTAATCCCAGCACTCAGGAGGCAGAGGGCAGGAGGATCATTGTGAGTTCAAGGCCACCCTCAGATTATATATACACACTTTGGTTTGGTTTTAAACAAATCAGGGTCTCACTCTATCTCAAGATGACCTGATGAATTCACAGGCATTTGGAGTCTCAGGAATGGGCCTTAAACTCCCATTGATCTCTCTCCTTCCCTGTCTCTGTAGTGCTGGGATTAAATAATAAAATACACTTTTTAGCCTAATGTAGTGGGCTAAATCCCAGCACTCAGGAGGCAGAGTCAGGAGGATCATTGTGAGTATATAGATTATATATAGTTTTTTGGTTTTCGAGAGAGCTCAAGATGACCTGAGACTCCGTAGTCTCAGGGTGGCCTTAGACAGAATGATCCTCTTACCAGCAGCCTCCCAAGTGCTGGGATTAAATGTGTGCACTGTGCCTGGCTAAAATATATATATTATTTTTTGGAGAGAGACAGAGAGAGAGGGAGAGGAAGACAGATAGATGGGCATGCCAGCAGCCTCTCAGCTGCTGTGAACGAAATCCAGATGTGTGCGCCTCCTTGTGGTCAAGTGGCATTGCATCACTGGCATGTGCGTGCACCTGCCCTTGCCTCACTTTGCATCTGGCTAAACGTGGGACCTGGAGATTGGAACCGCTGGAGATTGGAACCAGCGTTCTTAGGCTTAGGAGGCAGGTGCCTTAACCGCTAAGCCATCTCTCCAGCCCCTAAAATATATTTTTTTATAAAAAAGAATACATATAATTAAGAGGCACATAGTAAGATCCTACCTTCTACAACCTCGCACCTGTCAAGCCAGAAGCCTGTGTCACTGTTACTCTGTAATGAGCTATAGTTCTCTGCTTCCAATTGTTTTGATTTAGTCAAAAGGAAAAGAAAAAAAGAAAAGACTGACATTGAATTTCCATCTCAGATCTAGAAAAGCCTTCCTACATTCTGAGGTGTCAACTATTTTTAATATGAGTGTGCATAGATAATGGGAATTAATCAGTAAAAAGAACTATAGCCAGAGGTGAGTTGCAACACTGCAGAACTCTGTGGAAGGAGCAAGACTCCTGTGTCCCTTATCTTCCAGAGCTCTCATTTGGAGTGAGCCACAACACAGATTTCAGATCTTCCTTGAACTCTCTTCCCTGGGAAGGACTCATTTTCAGTAAACTGTTGTTGAGAATCATTTTAAGATCATCCATATGAGCACACAACTAGGCATTCTCTTCAAATTGTAGCTCTGGCAGATGAAAATTTTAATTTAAGAAGAATCTTCCAGGGCTGGAGAGATGGCTTAACACTTAAGGTGCATGCCTGTGAAGCCTAAGGACACTGTTTGGTTTTCCAGGTCCCATGTGAGTCAGATGCACAAGGTGGTGCATGCCTCTGGAGTTTGTTTGCAGTGGATGAAGGCCCTGGCACATTCATTCTCTCTCTCTCAAGTAAGTAAATAAATAAATAAATAAATAAATAAATAAATAAAAATATTGGGCTGGATAGATGGCTTAGCAGTTAAGACTTGCCTGCCAAGCCAAAAGATACCAGTTTGATTCCTCAGGAGCCATGTAAACCAGATGCACAAGGGGCACATGCATCTGGAGCTCATTTGCAGTGGCTGGAGGCCCTGGCACACCCATTCTCTCTCTCTCTCTCTCTCTCTCTCTCTCTCTCTCTCTCTCTCTCTCTCTCAAATAAAAATATATAAATCTCTCAAATAATATATATATAAATTTAAAAGGAGGAGGAGGAAGAGGAGGAGGAGGAGGAAAATAAAAACCTTCCAGACAGGTGTGGTTGTAAAAGCCTGTTTTTGGCAGAAGGATTTCAACCTTAAGGCCTGTCTAGAGTACACAATGAATTCAATGCCAATTTAATGAGACCACTGTAAGCTAAAACAGCTAGGCCTGGTGGCCCATGCCTTTAATCACAGCACTCAGGAGGCATAGGTAGGAGGATCACCATGAGTTCCAAGCCACCCTGAGACTATATAGTGAATTACAGGTCAGCCTGAGGTAGAGTGAGACCCTACCTCAAAAAAAAAAAAATAAAATGAGGGAGAGAGAGAGAGAGAGAGAGAGAGAGACTCTTATTTTTTTCAAGGTAAAGACTTACACTAGCCCAGGCTGACCTGGAATTCACTAGGTAGCCTCAGGCTGGTCTGGAACTCATCTGATCCTTGTGCCTCTAGTTCCTAAGTGTTGGAATAAAAGGCATGTACCACCAAGGGCGGCTTCAGGCCCCTGAGCTATCTTCCCAAACCCAAGTTCACCTGTTAAAAAACATCTTTGGAGTCTGGCATGGTGGCACATGCCTTTCATCCCAACACTCAGAAGACTTAAGTAGGAGGACCGCCATGAGTTCGAGGTCACCCTGAGACTACCTAGTGAATTCCAGGTCAGCCTGGGCTAGTGTGAAACCCTACCTCGAAAGAAACAAAAAACAAAACAAACAAGTAAATAAATAAATAAATGAATAAATGTATAATCACAAGTTCAATAAATATCAAGCTTTGCATTGAGTTTCATGCATTTTATTTTTTTGTTTTGTTTTGTTTTGGTGTTTGGGATGGAACTCAGAACCCAGATAGGCTAGGCAATCATCCTGCTACTGAGCTGCACCCCATCCCAAGGTTACTTACAGTCAGATATGCAAGTTGCACACTGGTCTGGCATTTGTTTGTAGTGGCTGGAGTCCCTAGCATGCTCATTTTCTTTCTCTAGCTGCTTCTCACTCTGTCTCTCTTATACATGATAAATAAATAAAACTTAAAATATTTTTAAAAATCCGGACCAATGCAGTGGTGCACACCTGTAATCCCAGTAGATGTTGGAGGCAGAGGCAGGAGGATCTCAGTGAGTTGGCGGCCAGCCTAGGCTGACCTGTAACTTCCTCTCTTGTCCCAGGTTGTGTATCTGACTTGACTTGTGTACTGGGGAATTTAACTCAGGTTCTTAGGCTTTGCAAACACGTGCCTTAATGGCTGAGCCACCTTTCCAGGCCCAGTCTTCCTTATTTTAAAATTATTATTTGTTTAATTATTTATATGAGAGTGACAGAGAGAAGGAGAAAGAGAGAGAAAGAGAGAGAGAGAGAGAATGAGAATTGGTGTACCAGGGTGTCTCGCCACTGCAAACAAATTCCAGATGCATGACCAACTAGTGCATCTGGCTTACATGGGTCCTGGGGAATTGAGCCTCGAACTGGGGTTCTTAGGCTTTACAGGAAAACACTTATTTGCTGAGCCATCTTTCTCACCCCAGATGTCCTTTTTAACCCATTGCCTTTATGAACCAAAGTTCCCAAGAAGCAGCTGAACCTACACTTCTGAGGATAGAACTTCTGATTCTGGAAAGACGGGAATGTCAGAATCAAAGCTGAACTGTCTAGAAGTAACCTTCATCCCTGCATTGTCCACCTGTGTGTCTGACCTAACATCCTCTTGACTGTCAGGTGATTTAAAAAAATATTTTATTTATTTATTTACTTGAGAGAGAGAGAGAGAGAGGGAGAGAGAGAAGAAGAAGAAGAAGAAGAAGAAGAAGAAGAAGAAGAAGAAGAAGAAGAAAAGGAGGCAGAGAGAAAGAGAGAACAGGCACAGCAGGGCCTCCAGCCACTGCAAACACACCCCAGACACATGTGCCCCCTTGTGTATCTGGCTTACATGGGAGCTGGGGAATTGAACCGGGGTTCTTAGGCTTTGCAGGCAAACACATTAACTGCTCTCTCAAACTTTCTGGAAAGCTCTAACACATCCATGACAGCAGGGGCTTGACCCCTGCTGAGAGCTTGGGTCAGAACCAGAGGTGGGTACTACTTTCCAAGTCCCATTCTCCACCTTCCTCCAGCTAGGCCACGGTGCCAAAGGTTCCACACCACCCAAAACAGTGCCACCTGGTGGACACCAAGTGTTCAAACACTTGAGCCTGTGGGGGGACAGTTCCCATTGAAGTCACAACAAAACCACACCTCGCACTTATATGTTGGGTTGTTTATTATTTATTTAGAGTAGGTCTTGCTCTGTATCCCAGGATAGTCTCAAACACTCTTTCCACCTCAGCCTCTGGAATAATTGGATTACAAGTGTGTGCCAAAACACAGTTTAACCATACATGTGAAGATAACATTACAATACATCTGAAAACAGAAGTGGATAGTGGGTAAAATAATTTTTAATCATCTCTCTATATGCCTCTCTCTCAAATAAATAAACAAGAATAAAATAACTTTTTTTAAAAAAGAGCTGCAGTGCCAGGCGTGTTGGTGCACACATTGAATCCCAGCACTCAGGAGGCAGAGGTTGGAGCATCGCTGTGATTTTGAGGCCACCCTGAGACTACATAGTGAATTCCAGGTCAGCCTGAACTAGACTGAGACCTTACCTCAAAAGACCAAAAAGATAAAAAATAAAAACCAGAGATGGAGAGATGGCTTAGTGGTTAAGGCACTTATCTGCAAAGCCAAGGGACCCAGCTTCCATTTCCCAGGACCCCTGTAAGGCAGATGTACAAGGTGGTGCATGCATCTGGAGTTCATTTGCAGTGGTTGGAGGCCCTGCTGCGCCCATTTGCCCTCTCTGCCCCTCTCTGTGTCTCTTTCCTGTCCCTCTCTTTCACCTCTCTGAAATAAATGAAGGAATGAAATATTTAAAATAATAATTTTTAATTTGGGAAAGCACAGGTTGGCAGATCTTTTCTTTTCATCTTTGTTTCTTTCTTTCTTTCTTTCTTTCTTTCTTTCTTTCTCTCTTCCTTTCTGTCTTTATTTCTCTCTTTTTCTTTGTTTTTATGTCTCTCTCCCTCCTTCTCTCTCCTTTTCTCACTCCCACACTTCCTTCCATCAGCAATCTGCTCTTCCTCTTCAAGTTTTCTTGATTAAATGACCAAATGGATAATCAAAGGCCTTGAACTCTCAAGATTGCACTTGTCATGGCTAATTAAATAGCAAAGTTCTGAATTCATAGATACGATTAATATCATGAGGTTGTTTTGTGATCTTTATGTTGATAAATTAAGTTTGACAATGAAACTTTTATGTGTGCTATAGGATTTTTCTTCTTAAGGATCAGAATAAATCAGTGTTTTCTCAATTGATTTTAAATATAAATCAAAGTGGCTTCAGTAAATTCTATAGCTTAAGAATTATGAAAAAGATCTCAGATAGAGGACATAACAAAAACCAAGCCACCATCAGGATGCATTGAAAGTGGAGTGCCCCATGGCTTTGCATTCTGAATACAAATCAGGAGAAGCAATAAATTTCTTTTAATAATGATTCTGGAAAGCTTTTTTCTGAAGTAGAACCCCCAAAAGTGATTGGGAGAAATTCTTTGCCAGCTAGTCAACTTGTGTCAGGTTATATTCCCGGCGTCACTCTTTATACTCTGGAATTTCAGTGTGACACTGACGAGATTTCCTTGTGTTTCCTTCCTACTTGGACTTAAGTTCCAATGGCTTTTCTCTAATCTCCTCATTTGTATTTCTACCGAGTTGTTTTCTGGGCTTTTGGACATAAATGAGATAACTCCAAAAATGCAATGTGCTCTGTGCTGCTTAATCTCTTAACAACCTGCTGTGGTGCCTTATTCAGCAAATGGGAAGGTCCCAGTGGTCCCAGTGCTCTTGACCCTGTTGTATTGGCACCATCCCCTTTCCTCTCAGAGTCCATGATCAGTTCTTAAAATGTAGCTGACCATTCAGAGGATTTTTGCTTTTTTTTTTTTTGTTGGTTTGAATGAACTGCTAATGGAGATAGAAAGCAAACTGGCAAGTGGTTCTGATCATATTTATCTTGAAGGAAATCTGGAAATCTCTCATTTTTAGAGTTTTAGACAGTCAATTCCTTCCTCCCCAAAAGGAACTGAGACTGCTCCTGATTATGCTGTCTCAGTTCTTTCGTATTTACTCAACACAGTCCCATCTGTTTGGGTTTCTCTCTTTCACCTAGAGATGACTCTTGAGAGCTGGTCCTCTCAGCTTCTGACAGCTCATCTGAGGCTGGCCAAAACGACTGGCAAAGATGATGAGCATTCTATGCTCTGATAACTCCCACAACTCTGAAAACAATCTTAAAACCTGGTTCTCAGGTGAACTCCTGAAGAATGGAGCTGAAGGCCTTTTGCATTTGTCTTTGGAATCCATGAGAAACTTTATGTTTTGTTTTTTATTTATTTATTTATTTATTTATTTATTTATTTATTTATGTATGTTTGGTTTTTCGAGGTAGGGTCTCACCCTGGTCCAGGCTGACCTGGAATTCACTATGTAGTCTCAGGGTGGCCTTGAACTCTTGGTGATCCTCCTACCTCTGCCTCCCAAGTGCTGGGATTAAAGGCATGCGCCACCATGCCTGGCTTCATTTATTTATTTATTTATATTATTGGTTTTTCGAGGTTGGGTCTCACTCTGGCCAGGCTGACCTGGAATAAACTATGTAGTCTCAGGCTGGCCTCGAACTCACGGTGATCCTCCTACCTCTGCCTCCCAAGTTCTGGGATTAAAGGCATGTGTCACCATGCCTGGTTTGTTTGTTTGTTTGTTTGTTTGTTTATTATTTCTGACAACTTATTTAACTGTAGACAGTATCCCTTGGTACTTCCCTCCCTCCACCCACATTCCCCTTTGAAATTTCCCTCTCCATCATATCCCCTCCCCCTCTCAACCAGACTCTCTTTTCAGTGTGATGTCATGATCTTTTCCTCCAATTATGATGGTCTTGTGTAGGTAGTGTCAGGCACTGTGATGTCATGGATATCCAGACCATTTTGTGTCTGGAGGAGCACGTTGTAAGGAGTACTATCCTTCCTTTAGCTCTTACATTCTTTCTGCCCCATTTCCGTAATGGACCCTGAGCCTTGGAAGGTGGGTTTGAGATGTTTCAGTGCTGAACACTCCTCTGTCCCTTCTTCTCAGCACCATGCCTTCTGAGTCCTCCCAAGTTCACCACCATCTGAAAAGAGAAGCTTCTCTAACCACGAGTGAAAGTAGCATTAATATATGGGTGTAGACATTAAGAGAAATGCTGGGCAGTTTGGTGAGCATAGCATATACATTTAGCGTGACACCAGCCGAAGTTACACCCTTAGGGCTCATGACTACCTCTGTGGTAGGTTTTCAGTAAAAACTTTATGTTTTGGGGGAGTGGGGAGGGAAGAGAGAAACAGTAAGTATAAACTGAGGAAGATGAGGTGGTAGGAGTATAGATAAACACAAAATAATCATAGACTCCCAGAGCCTTCCCCAACTCACAGTTAGTTACTGCAGTTAGTGCAGAGACAGGATGAAAACATATCCCTTATTCCAGACAGACTACAACTCTTTGGCAATGGAAGTGGAGATGGTGCCAAGAATGCCTGTTTACTGAACGTGGTCAAGAAGTAAGCTTGGGGAAGTGGAGGACAGGAGGTCCACAAAGAAAAAAGGGGAATAGACCCCATGCAGGTGAGACAGTGGTAATGTTAGGTATGCCACACCTGCCTCTGCTTCCTGCATGGGTTGTCCCCAGCATCCTAGGAGTTGTCACCATATAGTTGTTCTGTGGCCACATAACCCACAAATGATGCAAACAGGTTATTTCCTTTCAAAAGTAGCTGTCAGAATAATCTTCTATGCCAAGGTAAGCTACTTATTGCAATG